>OW121853.1:82400644-91764592 GCA_933228895.1 Platycnemis pennipes
CATCCTTTGTGAGAGGCACGCCCTCCCTGAAGTTTATACCACAACTTAATTTGGTGCAGAGAAGAATCACTGCTTCCGATTGGCGAAAATAGTAAAAGCTTCCTCTTGAAGTTCTTAGTTCAGGGAAAAGTTCAATGCTGAATGATTATGTAGTGTTTATGGCGTAGTTGTATGATGAAAGTAGGTCCATTTTTCTGGAATATATCTCTAGTTGAGTTTGAAGTTTAATGCGCAATGGAAGTGGTCCAAAACATGAACTAAATTCTCGCTGCAAAAGTGGGACGGGAATAAATCTGGAACGAACTACCTCGATACGCACGGGAAAGGAGAAATAGAAAAAAAGCTTGAAACTGGGTTCGCGAATCGAGTAATTATGTCCTGCTTCAACACATTTCCGACTTTCGTTTCGGCCATTCTCAACGTTCATAGAAATAGGGTGACAATAGAGGGGCACAATCCAGCTAATCGCGTTTAATGAACCTCGGCCGGGTCAATTGTCAACGAAGCATAATTCGATTGAAACTATGATGAACGGACATTACTCAAAGAGGTTACATAAGAAGAATGTATTTAGTTTTGGGATGAGAAGTAAAAACTTTAGCGTCCCACAGGGTAAAAAGATTTATTTCAACATGTTTCACTTCACTGAAGCATCATCGGAGGGAAGGGGAGCTCACCCTTTGCAGCCCACCTCCTCAAGGAAGGCCACGACGCCGACTTCATCCCCGAAATGATTCACCAAGGTGTAAAAGGAATCAGAATGGACATTCTTGAGCAGATGGAGATAGTTTCGGAGGTGAAGAACGGCAAAAATGTCACTAATGACCATTTGTTTCCTTACCACTCCCCCCTCCTAGATATCCCATGGCTTCACTCCATTTCCACTCGGCGGAAGGGTATTTCCCCCACTCCCTGTGGTGTTCAACCCTCAGGCAATCCCACCTCACCCTTTCCGCCCTCACTCCTACGGCCACCAACACCCACCTACCGCCGACCGCTCCCACCCACTGTAGGGACAAACCTTAGCACCGTCTTAGCACCCTCGCCCCCCTGATCCCTACCCTCCTTTCCCCACCCCCACCCCCTCTCCGCCCGATCCTTACCCCCCCCCCCTTCCCTTTGGACCCCTATATATTCATGTGCCTCATCTTTTTCTTGTACATGTTCCTGATGATGCTTCAGTGAAGTGAAACATGTTGAAATAAATCTTTTTACCCTGTGGGACGCTAAAGTTTTTACTTCTCATCCTAGAGTATGGAATTCCACAAAGTCTTGGCCTCTACCATCCACTGTATTTAGTTTTGCTTATACCAAAACATTAAAGGACATAAATATTAATTGCACATTTCTCTGCTGACGAGCATAAAAAACCATACTTAAATAATATCGGGATAGAAATCAATTATCATTTGTTTTATGATGTAATACACATGATTAACAAAATAAATGCATCGAAACATGCAATTGGACCACATGGATCACCCTTGATTTGCTGAACTTAAACACAAAAGCAAGTAAGCACTGTTTCCGGATGAAGAATTTATTTCATGGCAAAATAACTACCTCCAAGAAATCACCTACTTCTAGAAAATTATCAAAAATCAATACTAAAGCTAGCGAATGTGGAAAAATCTTTTAAGTGAAGGCATCTGTAATAACACCTAACGTAGCTCCGTCAGTTACCGGGTATTTTGGCGCTAATGACGATCCGAGCGAATAAGACTGCGTAAAATGAAAAGAAAATCAGCGAGATAATGTAGAACTAAGCGTACTGTTCATGGTGAACAACCTAAAACATAACACCGTAACTCCATTTCGCTTACTTCACTAACTACGCAATAGGCATATCAGAATAACTACTAATTATTTTTAATTCACCATGACAATGATATCAAATTATTCACCTACCCTAATACCTACTTAGATTACAGAACTTTTTCCGTATTTGGATCCACCATAGGGATTTTCTGCCAAAATTTTGTTTTCAAAACTAATATTTTAATAACCACCCGTTCACACCCTTCGGAAATACTCTGTTTAGAGCAATATGAAAAACTTGAATACATTCTAAAATTACCACACAGCACTAGGCAAATCCCTCCCCTTCGAAAAATTGCATTCTATTTCAGGCAATACTTACAACTTCAATAGCTACAGAAAATTTTTTCTCAGGAATTGAAAAATTACAAATGTTACCAGAGATATGTTCTTATTGCCACAAACTTATGCTAGACTGTTCATTTGAGGGTAGCATCTAATATTGACTGAAATAACTTTCAAATCAGCATATTAATTTGATGAATGAGACCACCCGGATTTCAAAATGAATAGTTTTGCAATATAAGGTATGAAGTCAAATATTTATTCACCTTTAAAGCTTTCCCTTGTTTGAGGGCAAACAAGATTTTGTACCATACGGAAAGCCTAATTATAAAGATCTGACGTTAAGAATAATATAGTTTCGTTTTTTCTGAAAATACGCCCACAATAGGGTAGTTTCCTTCATCAAATAAAACGTACTTCATTAATTGCGATTTGTGCCCTGCCATAACTGTATTTAATTTATGCAAAAAGTTTGTATTGAGAAATCCCAGTTTACTAGAGAATTAAATGTTAATTTTAAGGCCATTTGAAAAGGCTCTGAAATGGCGGGGTGCGCTGCCTTCATGCTGACGTAACAGGAAGGTAGTTTACGTTGCGAAGCATAGGAAAATTCGTCTCCTGAACTTACCGTTGTATTTCAGGGCCCCTCAGCTCTAGTGAATATTTATTAGTATTAACCTGTAAAAACTATCAATGTTGGAAACCAATTCTCAGTTAAACATGGTATTATTAGTCATTTTATAGGCTCAAGGACGTCCTGCTCGCTGTGTCTTCTGCTACGACGAAGCATGGCGTGAAGGTCGTGCGGCGATAGGCGAACTACATGATATGCTTGTGAAAGGAATACTGACTGATTTTAAATGAATCAACTGCATAAGTCATGTTAAATAAATAAATAAAAGTTAATTATAATTAATTAACGGAATAAATATGCCTCCAATACTTGTTCATAAGCTTTAACGGAGTGCGGCGTCTATTTGGAAGCGTCCGCAGCACCACCTGGTGGCAGGTAGAGGAAATAGTTTAACGTCACACGTAGGATTAACCGGCATGCAATAGTTTGCCGTCGCGTTTTCGCGCCATTGATTTTTTTCACTTTTTAATTAATGAGGAAAAATACTTAACGTCATTTAAAAATCGAACGGCTTAAAACACGTACTCCAGAGGTTATAAACTTTCGATCAAGACAATAAAAAAATAATAGGAAACTACCCTATTGCCTCAATAATATGCCCTCAGAAAGTAGTATGTTTATTCAGGTTTCGGTTTACGGTCCAGTTAAGCACAACTGGTTCCTGTGAAGCACCTGGAATGCTAAATTCAGTGGTATTTCGGGGTGACTTTGTGAATACTATGCTTTAAGAAGCAATATTTTTTTCACATATGCTTTTTTCTTCACGACCTAAGTTTCGTAGTAGAATCGGACAATATTTTTCAATAAACAGACTGTGAAAAATAAAGCATATTAAGACAATCGTAGTCAATTCCCATTATTCTCTCAGACAAAACACTTAGCAAAAAGCGTCAATTCAAATGCATGGAACATTATTATGTGCCTAGTCGTTTGTGGCACCAGTTCTTACCCCAGAGAGCATTCAAGTTTATGTAGGCCTTAGTATTCTACCCTTAAATTCCCATGGATGATATCCCGGACACAATCGCTTTCCGAGAAATGCCGGTAGAAAAAGACCAAAATCAACATAAAATGGCTATTGAAAGAAAATATTTATTTGGTAGGTTAATCTATCCCATCTCATTTTTTTTCAAAGCAATAAAAATTGAGTCTGATTTGAGCTTTTTTTCTGAATGGATGCAAAGTCAAAAAGTTCCAATTGCTTGAGCCTCAAAATAAGGTTTAGGTGAAGCCATCAAAATCCTTTGCATTATCCAAAAGGCTGCACACGTGAAAGCTTTGTGGTTAATACTTCATTGGGGAACTGAGGCAAAAAAGTTGACACAAAACGCTCGACAGGTTATCGCCGTGACCAGAATACTCTTCCACTACCTGATAAGCATTGTTCTTTTTTCCAAACATCAGTTCTCTCTCCCTAGCGACACGTTTCGACGGAGTTTCACCACCGCAGTTTTCCACGCTACTCACTCAAGGACCCTGCATAATTTACCATCGGTGGATTAACTCTTGGGACAGAGAACTAGGTGCGGTGGACTCTTCCGGCGAAGCCTGCGTGCGGAAAACGACGGGGCGGGAAACCATAGGACGAGAAAGAGGGTTGGGGAGTAAGCACTGTTCCTGCGGCGTCGGCGGGCGGAAGCTGAAGCGGTCACTGCCCACAGAGAAAGGGTTTGGGGAGGAATGGAAATCTCCTTGGCCCCACCTTCAACTCCTGTTGCTTTTCTTTTTTTTCGGAGACGCAGAACAGCTCGATTTTTTGAGCGCGTGGATCCGAAACATACTCCCGCACGATGCCAAAATAGAAAGGCGGCGTGCGGCGCTTCAAAGCCGCTTAAAACATTAACGAGGCGAGATACGGGTTACGGCCCATGTGGGAAAGAGGTAGAATATCGAGAGAGAGTGAGAGAAAGCGAAAACCGTGTGGGAAGAGAGAGGTGAAAGGCATGGTGAGTGTGCACCGAATGGGGGGAAAGAGAGGGAATAGGGGTCCTCGTAAAAAACATTTGGTTGCTATGTGGAAGAGTTCGAGCACTCCGAACAAAGACGGAATCACGGGTACCGTACTTTTTCCCTTTAATTCCGAGAGGTTTTTAAGCCAGAGGATGATTCTTCATGCCGGTAGGCAACAAAGAGAACAAAATTTGCCGGCCCTAAAAAAAATTACGCGAGACCACTCACACGGGTGCCAACTCGAGATAAAATACTCTTTCCCTTATGACAGGTTGTCAACTCCAGAATGAGACGAGGCAAGTTGATTTGTACTCCACGCAAAATTTTCAGTTTGAGCGAAAAAATGAAACAAATGTAAAAAATAAAATAAATCGAAATGTTGTTTTTCAAATTCTAATCCGCTAAAAACAACATTTAAGCCGGATTAGCCACAATTTATTCTAAAAATAAAAAAATTGAAAAATTACAGTAATTTAAAAGAGGTGGTGACTGCCTTCACTAGACATTAGAGAAAAATTTACATGACAATTTTATAAAAAGTATAAACTTTCAGATGGTGCAGGAGTCAATAATTTTATTTTTGGGAGTAAACAGGCATACCTACAGGCAAAAGAAGAACTATAAGAAAGTTCATGGCAATTCACGCTGCATCACCTCGTCCTACGTTTAATATATCTGGTTATGATGAGATAAATCAACACCGAATATATTTCTACAGATAAAACCTCATATATTCATTCACATACACACCTTCGTTATTCACAAGATCAACGCTTTTGATGCTAATGGTTAGGGACATCATTGAGGAGGTCATGCAAATACTTAATCTAATCGGATTAAGAGGAATTCTCTCTATACATGCTTTTAATTTCCCTTTAGATATGTAGAAAATACTATACCGTCTAGAGATACACAAGTTTTCAAACATCCCAAAATAAAGATACCGTATTTCCTTTTCCAAAACAATCTTTCCTTTTTATTCCCATCGCTTTATCCAATCTGCGCTTAAACGCTTGAAAAAAAACACTTCATTTCCTTCCATCCGTACCCCCACCCCCCTCTTTCGCCTTTTTGTCCCCCGACGAATCTCACTAATGGACTCCCTCTCGTGAGCATCTCGGTTCTGCCTCCCCCTCTCCCAAGACTCGCCCACACACATCCAGCAATTCTCCGCTCCCCACACTTTTCCCTTCTCAACTCACACCGCCTTTTCCGCCTCCCGAACCGCGCCCCGCCCTCTTCGACCCACCTCTCCCCGTCCCAGCCCTTTAGACCCGCAAATATCTTTCCTGTTGAGCAAGTAAGTAACCTGCTGCCTCCGTAAACGCCCCTTCATCCCTGCGAAAACGCACTCATTCACCGAATCCGACTCCATCCCTCTCCCACAACCGGATGCGTCCTCGGTGAGAGTCCTTCCTCGCTCTCCCTGCAAAACCCTCTCATCCCCTTCTCTCTCTCCTCTGTCTTCCTGAGGCATCCTCCACCGCCCTCACACACACGAACCTCAACACCGCTCTCTTTCAACCACCTCTCTCCGGCTCTCTTCCGCCTCACCCTTTCTCTTCCGCAGGCTAGCCTTCTCTCCCTTTTTTCCTTTCTCTTCCCTTCCGCTTCTTCCAGATTTCCACCTCTTCTTCGTGTTTTTTGGCATTTCACATCCCGTCCTCCTCCATCAACTTTTAAAAACTCTCCCACTTTCACACTTATATTTCAATTCCTGCCCCACTATTAAAAAATTAAATCGAAACAAATTACCGTACATCCAATGGTATCTATGTGATTTAGATATTTAGTTGCACTCGCCTGGTGCATATAAATTAACACGTCTCTACCATAAAGCAATATTTATTAGATAGGGCATGCATGTAATCCATGTTCAGACAGGATCCATCTTCACACCATGCCATACACCAAGGAGTTGGGTTTCACGGTCTTCAGAAAGTGTACATATTGAAGGGATGGAATCCATTTTAAACAATTTTCCACGCGCTTAGTTGAGACCACGCGTTCGATTTCCGATGACGGCGGTATTGTTCATGACTGACGGAAAATGATAAGCCTCAGAGATATCAAAGTGTTTGAGGACATAAATTTTCCTAACCTGAGCATATTTAACTTCATCGCAAACAATGCAGTACTTACTTTCTTATCTTCCATGACCCTCCGCCTATTCTATTCTGCCTATCGGCGTCAGTTAAAATTTACAGACAACCTCCAAGCGATGAATGAAGCAATAGCAAACACCATATTGGGATAATGGTACCGTGGCGCCTATGCAGTATTGAGGTGGAGAATTTTCTGAGTTGAAGCGAATTTTCACATATTCCGCTATATTCCCAGTTTTCTGCAAAGCTTCGCCGAGAAATCACTGAATTTTCTGTGTTTTTTAGTGCCACACTGATTTGCCTTCCACTCTTTGATGAATCAAAGGTGAGAGGTAAGGTTCCAAATGTAATTGGCTTTCAATGGGCTAGCCAGGTGGGTCAGGTTCGATTTCCGACGACGGTGAGATTGCCATGGAACCCGCTGGAAAAATGTGGTCGGCATGTGGGAAGCAAGGGGTGCAGAGGGGCTCGGAACGTTTAAAAGAGGGAGGGAAGTTGAAGACCGCGCGCCACACAGACGTTTTTCATTAAGAGCAGTCGACGATGACGAGATCGGTGCTTTCCATCCACCCATCGTCTCCCCCGCTCAGCGAATGAAATCCGTCGACGAGCAATCAAAACCCATCCACATCCAATTTCGTCCTCTCTCGCGCATTCCTCATCTTTATTGAACCCAGCATGCTCACCGCCCTCCGTGAGATTTTTAGCGCTTCAACAGTCGAAAAGTACCCAACTTCACTTCGCCGTAAAGTTGCGGGTTCATTTACTTGAGCATGCACTTTCGACGAAGGAAAAAATACATATTTTTTTATCCTGCCATATCCCATCAAAGGAAATGAATCTCCATGAAATTCCGTTGCCGGGAGACCATCACAATTTTTATACTAAATCTTTCATTCCGCCTCAGGAGTTTTTTTTCCTCGAATTAACATGCATTAAGTTTTTTGTTGGTTTTCATGCCAAACTATTTTAGGAAGATAATTCTTAAACGGAAGCAGCCGAACGCATGCTTTTTATCTAATCACTTCATAAACAGGCTTGATCGCGCCTGGCGTATCTTAAATTTCCGTCGCTGCAACCAAAAACAACGAGCCACGTACGAGAGGAAAACCTTCCGTGGGAAATCCCTCCGGAAATAAAGAAATTTATCTTTTTTATCCAACCCTCATTCTCTGTGAAACCTATTTCCCCCTTTCTCTAGACCCCTGAGGCTTGGTAAGGGAGAGGAGGCTTAATAGTCTCAATCTTGCCACGAATTAATGAAGGCATTTATCTTTCCATCTCCCCCTCATTCTCACCAGCCATCTGAATTACACCGTCCGTTTCTACCCCAAGCTCCGCGGAGCATTTGAAATCTGCGAGTTCTAAGCCTTGGTTTTGACTGCAAATAGCAAAGGTTTTCAGACTGCAGATAGCAATGGCATTTAAAATTAATATGAACGCTTAGGTGCCAATGGTTCCTTTTATTTGGTCTCCAAGAGGGTTACAAACCGAGTAAGAGCGGCCATGGGATTTTAGGTGCTCTAACGGCTAAGTTTCTATAACAAGGTCTGGCATAAGATTCTAGGACAAACACTACATCTATTTCCTGGGCAAGATTCAAACCCGCAACCTCGATTGGCCAGGTCACCAGGCGTAACCACCAAGGCCAGTTTACATATTCTACATGGTAATTAGAAGTGTAACTACTTATGTAATTAATATAACAGACGAAAGAAAAATGAGATAGATTTATGTAAACATTCAAACGTTCATTGGTGTTAAAAGTAAAACACAGTGTGCGTAAAATCTACTACTGGACATGATTATTTATTAAATACTTAAACTCGTTTATTCTCTGAAAATATGCCTCAAACATGCAATGGAATCAGTTAAAAAATACCTCTAACTGTCAAGTTAGCATTATATACATGAAAGACAGTGAGAGCGACACTACATTTCTCCTAAATGCGGCAGGGAATATAAAATTTGATAAATATCGATTTCAAATAAATACTGGTTTCTTAAAACCAGACAAAAAATAAACATGGAAACAGAAATCTTTTACTACCGAGTCAAAATATGAACAGCTCAATAAAGATAACGGCAATTCAAGGGGTTATTAAAGTTTGTCACCTTTGATGGCCTTTCAAAGAAATGGCGCAAAAGTCAAATCAGATTAAATCGATGGCACAAGCGAGATAAATGGCGACATTAGAATGGCATGGCGTTGGATGGTTAAAATATTCCCATACTCTAATACCAAAGAAGTACAAAAATGATTATATTAAATGAACAGCAGTGATCGTTTTTTTAAATGAGCTTTCATCATTTTCTGAGAGCGGTGATACGCTGGTAAATAATAGGTGAGAGAAAACAAGGGCGCAAAAAAGTGCATATCAATTAGCTCGAGGAGAGATGTTTCGCTAAAGTGAAGTGATAAATAGTTTAAGAAGATAATATATAATCTATTATTTATATACAGTATCGGTGGATATAACGGCAATGATGAGAAATCCGGCACTCAAAAGCCCTGAGGATGAAAAGCGGGTCGCTTTTTGAAAAGTTGGCTGAAATGGAGCCTATTAACCAGTGGAAAGCCCGAGAAACATTGATTAATAGTTTAAGGAGATGTCCCTTTTCTAAGGATATTGATGGAATATGATCCATCAAAGACCCTAAAACACCGCGTTACAACAATTGATATTTTGAATATATTCGTCAGTGCACATTACACATTTTGAAAAGTGATCTATGAAGAAATATGATTATAAAGTATAGCTATTCCGTACACTCAAGCAGGACGAGGCGCCGGAAATTTCATGCAGCACGTACGTGCGAGTGGAAAACTTCACACCACTTCCTCGTAAATGCCTCTCTCGATCCTCCGCCATTTCTTCCGTCACGTTTTAGAGCCGCTCGCAACAAAAGAACTAACACGCAGCACAGAATATCTTGAGCATCATTCGATAACCTTATAGCTCAGCCGAAACTATTCTCCTGGAAGTGGAAGGCTGCTTTTTGTTCCTTCATCGGATAACAGAAACAAAAACCGATGAAACTTTCTGCCAAGCGGTTTAACTCGGGCACTTATAATGCTTCCACGTCCCAACGGTTCTTCTCTCTAATTACCCACGCAGGTCCAAGTTCGTGCGAGTAGTGACGGTGGAACTCTTTGCGTAAGGAGCAGTTAGCTACCTGAAACCGTTAAAACATCCCTGTGCACCATCTGGAATCGCACGCCCCAACTCGTCGAACTCAGCAAAACCAGCTATCCAAAGCTCAAGGAAAACTATAGTCTTCAATGAAACTTCATGGACTTTCCAAAATCTCAATGTTTGCCGGATAAGGATAGGAGTTGGAGTACTGACGTTGGACCAGACTTCAAATTATTGAGTAACAAAGTTTTTTTTTTCAGCAAAAAATCAACTTCACGGCTGGTGACCTACCACCTTCTGCCACACGCCCTTGTGGTGGCTTGCAGGATAAAATGTAGATTTAGATGAACGGCCATCCAAGGGTCTTGGTGTCTTAATACCTTGAGGAACAATATCCAATTTTATGCGATTGAATAAAATTTTGGCGCATTATTTCGGGAAGATTTTTCTCTTTTCACTCGCCTCCGAAGTAAGCAAATTCCGTCCGAATTTTCTGCATTCCGCGCTGGAACATTGACTCCTGCACAGGTATTTTCTCGGAAAGTCTGGCACCGGACGAAGAGATAATAATTGAAGAGTATTAAGTCGACGTGCAGGGGCTCAATTGGCTCTAATGATGCGAGCGTTTTTTCCCTCTCCCTCCGAGCGCGGAAGCGGATGCGAGTAAAATTTATTAACGTGCGTAATTGGGATTTATCCACTGAGCGGCGGCGGGGAAGCTATTATCGGCAATTAAGTGGTAATGGGTCCCATGAGTCTCATCTGCACCAATGTGAACCTGCCCCCCTCCTTCTTCCCCCAGCCCTCCAGGGACTCTCATTTGCACCTCGGTGTCCTAAACCACCTACATTCATCCGGGAGCACGCGATCACGCTAGGACAGGTGGAATTCCTCCATGAATATGTCTTAATCCCGAGGTAATGACAACTGTCCGTTCCCATACTACGAGAATGGTACGCCACAAAAAATTAACCATAATAGCAGAACACGGTGAGGTGAGATGATCGAATATAACTCGAAGCCGGAAAATTCCTCTCGTGGATATAATTGACAAAAAATTGGTGCCATAAGGACTAAAAGTATCACCCAAGTTACACCCAAAATTCCATAATAAAGATAAAATGTTATGAACCGGGTGGACAACACGCAATATATTCCATTTTCTCCTCTGTTATGGTTAGCGGACTTCTGGGAAAGACAAAATGGAGACAAGCAAATTCAATTAGTCAAGAGGTACTCCGATCGCTGTCTACGTTTCAATGCATTACCAATAGCAATAAAAAAAACAAATAAAATAAAAATGCATTGGAAGCAAATACAAAGCACACTAGTTTGAATGGATATGCGCTGAAAATGGAACACTTCTGAACTTGGCCCCCGTTCGTTCTCGGAGCGTAGGGGAATGGGACAGACTGGTTTTGCACAGGCGAGTAGGCAGGAAACCTACGAAGTTCCCAACGAAAGAATAGCTTTTAAAAGGAAATCTACACGCTTGGAAACTTTGCATGGGCAATTTTTATCTGCATGCAAAAAAACAAGGCACAGGCGCTCAATCGTAATCCACTCGGATATTGAAAATCATACTTTCGTGTTACAGTAAATAACAACTTTAAAACTCAGGTACACTTGAGATAGTAATGATTAATACCAACTGGACGTGAATAATATTCAACGAAAACGTTGTAGATAAATAATCTACATAGACTAAGCAAAAACATGGAACAGTCTGACACTAAGACGTCTCAGACTTTGAAGGTAAGATGCTTCTTCTTGCACACTGCGACGAAACAAAAATGAACAAAAGCGGACTTGGGGGTTCTAAATCCATCATCTATTGAACCCTAACTTCTTTTCACGGTAGAGATTTCGTTATTCCATGGAACTACAGTTTGTTGCAATTTCCCAATACAATGCCTTTTTCAACAACTTACTTGCCAATTACTGACCTAAGAACTTTCTTGTTTTCATTGTTTATACGTTAAGTGTCTTATTTGATTATACTTACTTATATAACTATCTACCTTGGCGCTTTTTGAAAATTTAGGGGAGGGCTTATTTAGCTCTTCTCACCGTTGAACTTTTAATTTTATGAATAACTAGATTTATGATTATTCACTTTTTCTCGCTCTTTAACTTCCTCTTCCATTTCCAAAATTCCTCATGCCCGCAGAGAAATCTAGGAGGAAGGAAAAATGAGCACAAGTAGCTCTCCGTTTTTCAAGGCAAGATTGAGAGGAATAAGCTACAATGTGTATAATTTGCGAGGGGAACTGTTTCATGATTTTTCCCTCCATACTGAAATAATGAGCGGGCGTTTTTTCTGCCGCTAAATTTCTGCGAGTTAGTCTTTATTCTATTTTTTCACGTACAAACCTACGCTCACTTTTGTGTTTTATCCTCACTACTAAGCAGCGAGAGCCATCCATGCGGTATGGGAATGTTCTTAAGGTTGAAGGATTGACTTGCAAATGGGATACTCGAGTGAGAATAGAGTATATGAGTGAGAATGAACTACTTTAACACTTCAAATATACTGCATTGATCATCGTTAAGGAGTTTCAAACTCGCTTCGGAATGGCATAGTATCACCAGCCTATTTCAAGATAGCAGTACGCACCTGCATCGACTGCTAATGATATTTCCAATTCTCTGATCCCGTGGAGAAACGACTACGAAACGAGCGCTGAAATAAAAGACGAATTAACAAGCCTCCCCACCTCCACGATGATATTACTAGCAGGAGTCGAATTATGTAAAAAAAAATAGTGGGTATATCTCAGTTAATCTTCGAGCCACGTCTTGAGTTCGCGTTTCCAGGAATAATTTATTGAATTAAAGAATAATTTCCTCCGCGACCGATGAATTTTCCTTCACGATAGGGCTTAAAATTACTCGATCAAGGTTTGAAATACGACGACGAGGGTGGATGAAAACTTATCACCCGATGAAAAGGGTCAGAGGTAACCTTGAGGCACCAGTATAAAAGCTTACCGGTATTTCCACGATAGAATTCCACAAAAAAATGAGTAGCGAGCGATATTTCCGAAATGGAACCAAAAATTCATCAAATATAAATATTCAGGACCGGCACCTAGGGGGCGAACGCCTATCTCCGTCGCCGTCCCCCAGCCTCGCGCTAAGCTCCACTCCACGAACTTCCGTGAGTTCGTTCCTCTTTCGCCCTCCGCCTTCCCACCCTCATCAACGTCCGTCCTTTCATCGCTTCCTTTCTCCAGGAACCTCAGCACTCGCCCGCTCTCTCTCTCTGCTTCCAGCACTCGCTCCAAGTCCGCTTCCGTACCTCCAAAGAGAGACTCTCTTGACACATCCTTACCCCGCCTACCCCATGACTCCTCACCAGTTCCCTTCCTTTTCGGAAGGCAGCATAAATCTCACGTATCTCCTCCCCTAACCTACCCTCCCACTCACACACCGGCCGGCTACTTTTCTTTCCCCTGGCACCCCTTGTCTCTCTCACACCCTCCTCCTCTCCTCTCTCTGAACTCTCCTTCGCCTTAAATTCGCCTCCGTCGGTCGGCCCGACGCAGTCCATCTCTATCCAGTAAAAATATCTCTCTACCTTCCCACGTGCCTTTTAATCTCTCTCAGCGTACAATTTCCGTGCAGCAGTCTCACTCCGCCTCGCGTGGTTTTATGCCACCTGAAAACCTTTGCAGCAGGCATTTCGGCCGTCCTCTGCGAGTGACGCACGCCTTAATTGCCAGGGACGTCCGAAATCCCCAAAAACCGGCTCACGCAGGGTACGTACGACGTGCGACATGGGGCATTGAAGCAGCAAAGAGCGCTGAAGCAGAAACTACGCAGCAATTAGCGATATTCAAGGGAGATGAATGCATTACTGACTAACTGCTTTCCTCCGCGGACCACGTTCACACCTACGACATTTACTCGATGGCGAACAGTAGACGTAACTCTTTCCTTCCCAGCAGCTTGAGAAAAACCGAGTACCCACTACGTTACCACCACATTTCTACGAGCAAGATCATTCTGGGAGGGGACGATTTCGCGTGGCTCGCGCTTTCTTCGAAATTTTCTCCATAATGACAGCTTGGCAACTGAAATATTGAACTTAGCTTGGCAAAGGAATATAAATGTCAGCAATTTTTCACAAACGAAATTTACCACATATTCCACGCATCACTATCCTAAATTCTCAGTAAAAATGCATGGCGATTGGTAATCTGAACCAAAAGGCTCAAATTTGATCCTTTTCATTTGCCAAATGCCTTACGGCGTTGTAGTCTTCATACAATTCATGGATTTTCATCATTAGCCAACTTGGAGAACAAAAGAATTATTTATTTCAGCAAGTATTTCATTTAAAATAATTTAGATTCATATATCCTAGCATAAGAAATCCCTTATAGAGTCTTATTTGGCATTACACCAAAGTTTTTCTCACACCCTCCAGGTCGGAAGATTTGCGCGTACAAAAGGCAAAATAAAGTGCTGATAACTACAGTAATGAATTGCATTTGTAAAAAGAAATTATGCTGCGGATTTCAAAATGCGCCTCAAAACTCAAGAATGGCCCAAAATGTATTTAATACAGTTATTAAAAACAACAAAAATAGTTTCAAGTCCCTATTTTATCCAGTTTTCCCATCCAGAGTAATTTTAAAGAAACATAAGCTGGAATCGTAGTCATAATGCTTTGGCAAGATGAATTTCGTAACAAGATATAAACTTATATGTAAGGATATTGGGGCGATAGGGAATTAGAGCAATATGTGCGATAAATACGCAGGGTAAAATTAAGTATTAGATAGTGTTGGAGCATGTTTCTTTACTTCGGTAAAAGTTTAGATTTTTTAATGTCAAAGGAAACTTAAAATACCGTTGAATTCTCCTCTAAACCCGAATCACATTTTTTCCTTCACTACTTTTCGAGGAATGATTTCGATTACTTGTTTCATTTCACGCAGTGTTAAGAAAATAAATAATTTTCTCTCAAAATTATAAGAATTTAATCAAGGGCACTATTAATGATCGTTTTATCTCGATTTGAATCCGATGGCATGTAGGGCTACAAATATTTTATCATTTGCCTGTTTCACGACTAAAGATAAACATTCCTTGGAAAGGAAAACACCACATTATTTTTTAGCATTTAGCGGAAAAAACACGCAATTTCTCAAAGGATAATTCAGCTGAATGAATTGCGCAATTATTTCTCTCCCTTCTGACATCGATATCGGAAGCTACGCGCGCAGAAAGCAGCAGAGAGAAGAATTGAAAACGAGAAGGCGAGAGAGAATTCCCCATCGCCAATTCACTAGTGATGAGACCTGATGGTATCTCAAAGGAAAGCGGCGCATTAGGAAGGATTTTCGAGGATACGGGGAGTTGGAGGGCCGAGGGAAATTATTCAATATCGCAGTCTTCGTTCCAAGCCCGGAATCTACTTTGATATTTCACCGAAGCTTCGTTCTCTCCATGACGCAATCTCTTTTTCTCTTGCCCTAATGGACCCGTGCGTTTAAAATAGCATGCGGGAGCCCGTTAATTCCTTGGCTGCCCCATTATTTTGGTCCCCCCATCTTCTCTCGCAAATACTTTCCTTAATAGCATACACCATTCTCTCTTCATTCTAGACTCTCAACATCTCAGCAAACGCATTATGCTTCCTTCTCTTAGCGTTTTCTTGCCCCGCAGCATCTGCCTTTCCTTTATTGCGGTGAAAACCCACCAAGCTGTTTAAAGATCTTCTACCCCCAGTGCCTCTTGTGCTAGTCTACCTACCTACACCACCGAATTGAACATAAAATTCAGTTCCTTTTAAAGCCCCACCCTTTGCCATTTGAATCTAAATTCCTGTTGAATATCATTAGAAGGGGACTCAATGGCACGTGAACGTCTTTATCGGTCGGTGTATGGATTCCGTGTCATGTGCGAGATTCTATTCATGCTGAAATAAAGCCCCTAGATTTTATTTAACGTCGAGCTCCAGAATATACGAGTATAGCACAACGAAATACAGCCGATCATAGTATATTTGAAGGTTAGGCCGATCAAACGCAACCAAGTTCCAAAAATTTAGGTTCAGCATTTTTCAGGACTTTAGGATTTACGAGGAATTGCCTTACAATTACTATCCTAAATATCCATTGATTCGATGTCCCAACCGGCGGATTGAGATACAAGAAATATATTTGATTCGTTGAGATCGGTTTCCTGCTGAGGACAAAAGTAGGAAACTGGAGTTTTCAAAAGTACTCTTTCGATATTACACGGTTTTGACGTGCTTGTTGCTGAAGTCGAGGCCTTCAAAAGTAAAATAACAAGCGGGGTGATACCAGATCCAAATACCAAAGCACTGCGATCGGGAATATCTATGCATTAAAGCGGAATCATTGAGGTGAAAAACGACTTTTACTTGGTTTGTCTAAATATACTATTATCTGATAGATGGTCACGAGAATTCACATAGGCGACTAAATTATCGTCGACGATGCCTCGGCACAAGCAAGTGGGCCAACACGATATGGGACGCCGAGGGCAATCCAAATTGACATTTGGACATGAAATGATGCGAGTTGATAGAGCTATTATCGACTATGGGGTAGGAAACGAGGAAATCGATTTAAACACCCGCGCTATAGATTTTTCGCATTACATTCACACGAATAATACTTAGTAATAGATACAAATTCAAACTTGGCAAGCACAACCAAAATTAAATTAATGAAAGTGTTGAAAGGCGAACTGCAGATTATAGTAGTATCAATTTGAAGGTCGATTCAATAGATGTAAAAAGGAAAAAATTAATCAGAGTGAAACTTTTACACATCTGGAAAGATCATTTCTCCCGAAATTATTCCCAAAAAAACGTCATTTGACCTGTGGTAAACGACTTCTCCGGAAGACACTGACTGAAGAAACAAGAACTGTTGGAATGGTATTGAAGTATAACTGAATTTCCGAAGGAAAGCTTAAGAAATGCATCACCGTAACGCACAAAGAAATCTCTTTTTCAGGTCATAATATTTTCTGATGATGTTTTTACAGTAACGGTACAAGAGAAGCAATAGGCTGCTCATAGAGAAGAGAATGGAGAAGAACAAACCGACGTTCACTGCATTTGAGAAGGCTATTGACAACGTGGATTGGAATTCAATGCTTGATATTCTGAAAGGAATTGGAGTGTCCTACAATTATCGAAGAATTATACACATTTGGTATAAAAACCAAGTATTTGTGATTAAATCTGGACCCATCTTGAAGAGGCAAGAATAAGGAAGGGAGTGAGACAAAGCTATGCACTGAATCTGAATAAGACACTAATAACCATGGAAAGGACAATGGCCAGATATCATCTGAAGATCAATAAGAATAAAACTAAGATATTGATGGGCAGCAAAAGGGAAGAGGCCAAAACCGACTTTACACTAGGGAAGCAAAAACTAGAAGAGGTGAAAGAGTTCTGCTACCTGAGAAGCCGAATAACCAACGATGGACGAAGCAAGAAAGAAATAGTCAGTAAAGTAGCTCAGGAAAAGAGGACATTCTACCAAAAGAAGAACTTAATTACATCTGGAAACACAAGCGTAGAAGTAAGGAAATAATTCATCAGGACGTACATCTGGAGCATGCTTCTTTACGGCAGTGAGGCATGGACGATGACAGCAGCGGAGAAGAAAAGGGTGGAAGCATTCGAAATGTGGTGCTACAGAAGAATGATGAAGATAAAATGGATCGACCGAGAGACAAACGAAGAAGTCTTAAGAAGAGTGGGAAAAAAGAGAAGCCTGCTGAAAACTCTAAGATTAAGACGGGATAACTTAATCGGCCATATCTTAAGACACGATGGCCTGATGAAGACAATCGTTGAAGGACAAGTGGATGAGAAGAATGGCAAAGGAAGGCCTCGAGTGAGGCACATGGAACAAGTGATAAAGGATGTGAAAGAGAAGAAATACCTAAATATGAAGAGATTAGCCAATAAAAGAACTCAGTGGAGAGTTGCGTCAAACCAATCTGAGGATTGATGACTAATGATGATGGTATTGATGTTTTTCCAGTCGGCCTCAGTTCTAATGGAGTAGCCAGTGCTAACTGCGTTCCAGCCAAAATATGCCAGATGTCATCGACTGTGGAGTGTAGAAATTACTGCGAAAATTTCATGAGGTGCATAAATATTAAGACTTTAATTGATCTAGCATGAAGAAGTACGCTCAATGAAACAGTGACAGCATCATTAGGGGATCAAGATGAGACTATTTTGTGTAAGCGTTTTTTTAACTAATGCCACAGAGTTCCTTAGATGGAGACCATTTTTTTCCTTCAAGCATATACTCGAAGCAGATACGCGAAGAGCGTTTCATTGGGTAAAATTACTAACTGACACCAACGGCATTTTGAGTGACAATATCCAAATCAATTCTAAACTCAATGAGGCTTTAGGATTTATTTTAAGGCTACGATTATTTCGTCTTGGTCAAATTGGCCGATGCCAATCAGATCACAAAAATCTGCGCTCAATAACGAGGTCTACTATTTTCGAAAATGGTATCGGTTTCAGCACGCACGCAGGCGTCGAAAATTTTCGTGAGCATGTAATTAAGAATTAGATATCGCATGCCTAAAAGTCATTCAGTTCTGTGCCTTGTTTCCAACACGAACTCTTGCGTATTGACCACGAACGCCCGTTTTGTTCACTTCTACTCGCTGGAACTGATAGTTTCAGCATCACTAAATATTCTAATACATTTTATTATTTATTTTATTACAATTATTTTAATAAATTCTGCACACGCACCGTTTGTCGTCACCAACTCGCATTTAGTGAAGCATGCCAACATGAAATTTTGTATGAAAGAACTTGAGATCAGTTTTATGAGTTGAACGTATATTTCATATTTAAAAAAAGCCCGATACAATCCTCCATCCATCATCGCGAAGAATAATTTAAATCTGGTGACATATATGATTACGAAGGTGCTATAACATGTGAACGTTCTGACAAACGGCGGAAAGGCGTAAAACCAAGTAGGGCAGCGAAGCTGAGTCTCCTTATGGAATGAGTTTTAATGGGTGATCATGAATTCACGGCAAGAGACAAAACGTAAAAAATGTGAAATGCGATACATAACTCAGTACCGGAAATTTGTGACAGCGAATAAATCCAAAGATTTTATGATGAATATAAAATAACGTGGAGCACGAATATATTGCCATAAACCAGGATCAATTACAGAATAAACACAATAAGCAACTGAATTTCAGAAAATAAAAAATTTGGATACACACAATTATATAAAATCGAGCAACCAAAGTAACGCTTGTTTATACATCAATAAACACCATGATTACCATAAATATTAATTGGGATAATCATATACGGTGATTACATTAATAATCTCCATTTTGGAATCCTCTTCATACATCAATTTCTAGAGGAATTCATCGCCATTTGTTAACTTCAGAGCTTGATAAACTACCTAATAAAATAGAGATTTTCCTTCACTTCCAATACGAAATAACCAGATCTTACTTACAACACACGTTTTCCCGGAGTGGATGAAGGGCCTAAAACATATTACCTAAGGGCATATTTTATCCTGTCTAGGGATGTAAAGATAAAGTAAATAAAGCATGCTAATCTACATTATCAAATACATAAATATTGAAATATTTGTATAATACACCTACATACTTTAAATTCCTAAAAAAACTAAAGTATCGGTAGTTTTTTTTTAAGAGATGAGGAGAAAAGTCAACTAGAAGAGCTATTACGCAATCCGATAGTAATCTACAAATGAACCGAGACATAAAGGAACTAGGTCATTTTGGTCGGACCAAGGACAAGTCAATGTGATAGAAAAGAGTAAGGTCTCTCTGTCCCTCCAATTAAACTCGGACACAATGGCGATGCATGCACGCACTTCCTTTCCTTAACACGGCCTCCTTTTCTCATTCCGAGTAACAGAAAGGAAAACGGAAGGAACTCCACCTTTGCCCTTTTGACCACTCACACTTTCACATCGGCTTCTCTTCCGGCTCATTTGGCCCACACTGCCCAACCCCGTTCCGAGATACAGAGAAGGAAGCAGATCCTCCCAAGAGGACCCTCTTGATACGTTTTCATTTTCCACCATTGCCGCCCAATACTCACTCACCCCTTTCTCCCACCTTAACCCTCTTCCCCTCCTTTAACTTTAATTCTCCCCTCGCCTCTCCAGAAATTCCTCCCATTGAGCCTCGCCCTCATACTTCTCCCTCTCATCTTACTTCCCCGTTCAAGCACTCCACTCCCTTTTCCTCGCACCTTTGTGCTAAAAAAACCATCTCTCTTTTTTCCCCATTTTCCATTTTAAAAACTAACAAATTAGCCTTTCTATTCTCTCTAATTGACCACCCTATTTAATTCAATTTAGGAAGCACCTGTTTCTGATAGTATGCGTAACTTCTCTCTATGGTGGAGGCGCGTGCTGCTCGAATATAAATCCCGCTATATCAATGTATAATATTTTTTAAAACATTTCTAGGAAAATAGATCTATCTTTAATATTCTTGCCCAATAGTCTTACGCCCTGCGTGTGCCTTTTTTTAAGTGAGCTTTTAGAGCCACACACTTTTTTTAGTTCAATACGTCACTCTTATCACTTATCTGTACGTACACATCAGTGAGGTACGAAGAGTCAAAGTATTACTGTGGAGATCATTAGGGCGACAGACGCGATTGATAGAGGATCCTGAAGTCATCAGCAACCGAAATATCCTACCTACATCCTAGCGTAACGCGGTATAATAGATATTCTTGAACTTCGTGGCCTAAAATTTGACCAAATACGTTCCTTATATCCCCTTTCGTCACAAGAAGCACCATACCATCTTAAGTCCTCGATATTTCTAACGCTCTGCTATGTTAACCCCTTTACTGTGAGTGGAGCAATCAGCGAAAACTGCGAAGGTCCTATACATCGGCCGATTTTTTTTTCTCTTAGCTATTTGTTGTAATGCCTTTGCCTCAGATGATAACATCATATTAATTCTATAACTTCCCCATGCCCAAAATATATCGTTATCATTTACATAGATACTTTATTCACAAAAACTAAGTTTATGAAGTAATTTGATATAAAAAGACCTGCGAACTTCATGCAAAATTGACATTGCAGGCAGTGGTGTAACTGCGAGGAGCTAGCTGTAAAAGGGTTAATATTATGATCAGGACATAAACCCAGAAGATATTGGCTCATTTTCCAAGGAAATAATTTTCACTTGATTATATTCTTTGTAGTGTAGGTAAGATAGCTGTAGAAAGACTGGAACGAGGGATCCAATTAATGCCACAACATTAATTTCGGATGTATCTTAATTAATCTCCAACTTATTGAGGATAGTTTCATTTCAAGATTCCCAGAGCTGATAAAATGTTATTGTTGGGTATGAAATTGCTAAGCATATGCACGTCACTGTAAACCATAGGAGTTGCTTAGACGCGTAATAAAATTGTAAAAGCCACTTTACACGAAACAAGTTTTTGTACAATTTCTTGTACAAGAGCATGTAGAAACTGAGCGAAATTGTATGTTTGTCTGAATGGAATTAGAGCAGGTTCTATTTCCCTTTCAGTCATTCAGACAATCGCGCAAGCCTTCGTACAATTTGCCGCTTTACACGGTACAATTTTCTAATACAAGAAATTGTACAAAACATTGTATCATTTAAAGCGGACTTAATAATGTATGCTTTTACATAAATAATGATAACTCACGAAAGGATAGGTGAAAATATTATTTATTTCAAAGTAAATAGGTTTCAGACGATGGAAACAACCTTAGGTTCTACATTTCCCGAAATGTTTCATTGCCTCCTATTTTCTATCGGAAAATTGTTCTCATTTACCCAAAAACTAGACAGAGGATTAAATTGAAGGGAAAACGTTTTGACTGACCATGAAAACAGCGAAACATTCCTACCAATAACATTTTCCGCTTCAACACACGGTAAAGAAATTTGCTATAAATAACGAAGGATTATTTAATCTTTTGTGAAAGAAATGCTTTGATAATGATATGAAAGTAATATTTGCAGCCCATCACATTTTATTCAATTAAAAGAGGGCGAAAACATACAATCTAATCGAAGTTTCAGATCCTTCAGATCGCGGATCTAAAAAAAGAAAAGACACCGAAAGAAGGTTTGAAGCTTCATTAAAGGGGATCTTTTCAATATTTTTTCCAGGAAAATATTAAAAGAAACGCCCAAACGTTTTGTTCGTAATTATCATTAAAAAGTTCTGTGCTTTATAATTAAAGTTCTTCTTCATTAGTCAAAGAGATTTTGATATAAAAGCATATCTCAGGCAAGGAAAGTTGGAATTTTATTTTACAAGTAGCGAAATTCATGTGTGCCTTTATACAAAAACTTATCGCCCAATAAATCCATTTGATTATTTAGTTATTTTTGTGCTTTTATCACTTGCATTACTGGAGAAATGTTCTGGTTTCTTATTCAAAGTAGTCGTTCGTTAACAGGGTATAAGATAAAAAAATCACAGAAGATGAAGTTTTAGCAAACTGTGAATAGTAATAGTTTCCAACATACTAAAACTCTTTGCGCTTGAAGAGTACACTAGTGCAATGCTTAGCATTTCAAAGCCGTTGAAAACTGAGTGTGAACAGTATACCAATAGTATTTTACTGACTTTCAATCTCTGACAATCCTTTTTTTTTCATTAGAAGACCGGTGGTCTCCAGCACCACTTCATTCCACTGAGGTCCTTATGTAGAAAGAAGATAGTAGATTTCGATAAGCGTCTAGGACGAAATTCATCTCAATATGTCGACATGAATGTCAGAAGAAAGGAAGTTTGCATAAAGTTCGCAGCATAAACTTTAGCCAATGCGAAAATTATTTGGAACGACGGTAAAATGATCAGGTATGTATACATATCTATGAAAATTGACTAATATCCCCTTTTCATCCAAGGGGATGTTAGTCAATTTTCAGGACAGTCAGGGACAGTAGGAAGGGGAACTTTTAGGAATTTGATTGGTTCAAATGTTGATGGTCGTACTGGAAGATATGCTAGAGTGACAGTGACATTTAAGCTGTTGCCATAAAACGTTGCCCAACAGTTCTTATCCCTCCCGGAATCTTAAACCCAAGGCCATTCTCTGCATCACACTCTCCCTCTAGGCGGGAGAAGTATGACTCCTTGAAGTCACTTCAAGCGAAGATTCCCATGAAAACCGCCCTGTACCCCGACCCCAACCTGACCCAAACCTCGGCCCACCCCTATCTCTCTCACAGCACTCTCCCGACCTCCCTTGCTACATGAGAGACTTAGTCAATATCTCTTGGCGCCGCTGTGGCTACTGGAGTCCGCCAGCAATTTCCTCCTCACCTCCCCCTCGGTCTCTAGTGCGAGCAAACCTCCGCGTTCCATTTCTTTTTTAAAAAACTTCCATTCCCCCCAGTCCAGTCCACAAATTCGTTTCTCTCTATCTCTCTATGCCGCCCTCAAAATCCCTTAATTCTCCTTGCCTTGGCTATAAGCTCTTGTCCCCGAGGGAGCTGTCATTAAAAGCTTGCTAAACGCACAGCATACTGTGATACGATTCCCGCTAGGTGACCCCAACGCAGAAATTATATTCAATTCAAGAAGCTAAACTCGGTAAAACTCTACGAAATAATAGAAGTACCTTCGTTAAATCAATAATTTTTCCCGTAGGCAGTACAGGAGTCAATTCGGTGTTCAAAAATGTTGATAGGGGTGCAAGTCCACAATGTAGGCTGAAAATATTAATTCATACTTGCAATCAGTATACATTTTGTGACTAAGAATTAGGATACAACGCTTGAGCTGAAGTATTACCCAGGTAATGAGATGTAAGAAGAAAGTGAGCTTGACAACACAAAATCCAGAATACCTACATTCAGCATTGAAAACCTTGTCTTCTAAGGGCTCTAATCTAACTCTGTTCCAGATCGAAGAAACAAATGAAAACGAAATCATTAAAACCATTTAAAATGCATAAAACAGTCAATGGCCTGAAAATGTTACGGAAAATAATATTATAAGGTTAAATGCGCGGATGAAGTACAATTAACTGAAACAAAATGACGGATCTCAAAAAGGACACGGATGACATTGCATATTGAACTCCGCTAATGGAATGCTTATAGCATTTATGACCGATAGCTGCCCTAGATGAACAAGAAAAAAAGCTTTAAGCCGCTAGCCGGTAAATACTCACCGAGACATTTTGTGATACAACTCGGTGCTTGTGAACGGAGTGAAATAGAAAAGGGGGTTCTGCTATCTCAGATTGGTCTGGAGAACTAATTAAATAACTGATCCTTCTTCTATAAGTCATTTTGTGCTCTCGACTCCTACAAGCCTCGGGCTTTCTCCATATTTACCCTTAACTTCCTGGTTCTCCCATTCCCCTAGCTTGGCACCTTCACGTGATTACCAGCAATCTCAAATTTCTATTCTCCATCACAATTCTTCTTATTAGTACTCCTGTATTTCTTCATGGCCGTAAATTATATCTACTTCATAAATTCTTGTATCGAAGGAAAAGCTAGACTTTCAAGGAATATACAATATATGGCCAAATGCGTTTTACGGTAATTTCAGAGTATTAAAAGAGCGACCCATCATGAGTCGAAGGAAAACCCCATTACATGAAAAATAAACTTACCCAGACCAGAGATGAACTTATGGGACTTATAATTAAATTATTGGTTATTAATGAAATCATAATTTTAAATGCTATGTAGCTGAATAATCACTGTTAAAATCATAATTTTCAATAGACTCCAGGATTTGAAAGTCATATCACAATGATTTATTCCAAAAAATCATTTGTATGTCCTGCTGCCTACGATCTCAACTTCGATGGTTGAGTTCTTCAAATTTTTCGATTTTCCAAAGATATCCTCACTACGGTGCAAAAATATACAGGTTCGGTAATATACGTCCATTATCATTAAAATATTGCGTAAAATATAATTAAAATCTACATTGGCCCGAACAATGATGCCGATTTTGTGCGTTGAAGTAGTTCCTAACGTCTAGCGTCACAATTTGCGAATGAAGCGAATAATACATCAATAAGTTTCACCATAATCACCATAGTATCACCAGGCACATCCAAAGGGTATCCACAGAATGTACTTCTAATTTTACCACAGCATTTTCACTATAGTGCATTCTGTGCACGAAATGAGGCTATGTGTTATGAAACGGAGTTCATATTCACTCAATTAATAACTACAGCTGACAGCGAACAGTTGGTATGTTTGCCGACACAAAATTAGAAATTCTTGTGGGCATTTGAATTGGATGCCTGTTTGGATATCCTTCACTACTTGTATAGTGCCTTTGTATTCATAAAAAGAGTGAAATGTTTTATGATCGACATGCAGACAATGTACATACAAAGGTTTCTACGAATTATTTATTAGTGACAGGGAGACAAAACACTGAATGGACAATGGATAAACGATAGGTTAATTTTCTAAATGGGTAAAAAATCAGCGAAAATGATCAAATCGCAACCGAATAAAATATTGCGTATCACGTGAAGGGATGAAGAGGGGAGAAGGGCCATTTTAGGCCCATGCGAATCAGTGACGTTTACGCAGGATTGCAATAACGAAAGTTAATTACTTCCGCGACTATTTTCTCTCCACTTGATTCAAAAATTACTTGGAGAAAGATAATTATCGTTAGGCACAAGAATGAAAAATGTTGATAATTAACCAAGTGCCTATTTCCCTTCAATCCATATAACTTTTCGCGAAAGCAAGCGCGCAATCCATGAATCAGATTTCTAGATCATGTTATTATAGAACACGATATCCATCTAAAACAGATACTAAATATAACTAATAAGAAGTATTTACACTAACGCAAATTCCAGAGATGGTACATACATGCTGGATTATAAAAAAATTTAACCACTTATTATACAATGACCGTAGTGCATACATACCAAAAGTTTTGTAGGTGTAAGTGATTTTTATGGGTGCACTTTTATTTATATACTTGTGCTTAGACAAATTGATAGACAGATAGTGTCATGCAAGTGGATAAATAATGATATTGCCCTTTTCATCAGATATAATTATTAAAAATATGGTCAGATATTATTTCGTATGTTCTGTGAATATTCTAACAGTATACGCATATTAATATTAAAATTGAGGTGCTTTAGCAACGCTAGTCTTGTGTCTTACAATTAGTTCTTTTAACAACGCTAAGCGGATGGTACTACTCTCTCACAACGAATGTTTCCAATAGATAAGGGCGAGTCAAGGGAGATTACTTCCACAATCTAGGACTATTGAAATGAAATTGAGCATTGTTTTTTTCGTGCCTCTCGTTTTTTTCCACTCATTCTGAGATTTTCGCACCTCTATTTCTCTCCACCTTAATCCGCAATAAGATCAGCAACCCGAAACCCGCTACCTCTTTTATCGCTCCCTTTTTTTCAAGAAACCTAGCCTCTTTCTCTCTCTTTTAAGGCCTCCGCATACCTTTTCTGTTTCACTTAATATATTCACTACTTTTTTTTTCGTAATTCTTATTCTCTGGGCGTGTTGGCGGAATCCCTTTTCTTCCTCTCTCCACTCCACCCTTCCAATCAACTTCATTCCCCCACCCCACCCCTCCCACGCCCCCACGCTTACACCAGCCGTCTTGAAAAGGATTGAGGATTCTGCTTTGCGCCATTTGGCCCCAGCTCTTGTTATCACTTTTTTTTCTTCAAACCTTTTTCCCAGCATGCATTTTTAAAGAATCATTTCTCTCTTTCATTATTGTCCAAGCATCCAACAACAGTAACGTGGTCTCAACTCCTTCCCTATCCCCCCTTCGTTTTTATTTACGTGTGCTTACATAAATTTAACAATAAACATAATAAAAATAAACTGGTCATACTAAAAGTATTCACGATTCTCCCTTCTCTATCATTCTCATTCCTTCACGTCTTCAGCTTTCCCCTTGTCCTCTCCTTCATTACGCAAGCTTTATAAATTAAGAGCCTTACTCCAGGGTTGTGCTCCCTCTTCATTTTTCGTATTATGTTTTTATTTTTTCCCTTCAGAGAGTTATTTATGCATTATTCTCATTCCTTCCATGAGTTACTGCACAAGTACGTATGGAAAAGAAATGTGGTTAAGAAAAGAGCTTGGATATTTTTTGAGGTCAATCCTTATAGAGATTTACGACTTTAGGCTCAAATATAATTAATTCTGTATAAGGAAACTGCCTTATGATATTGTGTCTAGACGGTGAAGAAAAAAGTAATTTATTTAATATTTTATTAATGATGAATAATATTTTAAGTAATATATAGAGTATTTGCATCTTTTTCATTGTACAGATGACTTCGTGTTCCAGGTCTTATTTTATAATGCTTGTTCTGCCTTCATTTTTTTTTTAAATCGATTGATCAATATCTCAAGCCATAAAGGGGGTAGTCTTTGGAACAATCCCTTCCTAACGAAAAATCGTTATCGGGTATACGCAGAATGGCTTCCATCCCCCCCTGCACCACAAAAAATGCCTTTCCCGATCTACAAAATTTTTACTCTCCTTAATGGAGCCAAATAGGCTTTCTCTTCTCCATCTGCAACTCTTAGAACACTTTTTTATTTCTATTGAAGCCATCAGTATTCTATTAATCCCAGTGTATCCATTTTTTTATTTTTCCGATTTGTATTCTCCAATCTCCGACAATCGGTGGCCATGCTAAAATCTTCTTTTCTTATTAACTTCCTCTGTTCTCATCCTAGAACATATTCCAAACAACTTTTTCGGTTTATATGATATTATTATAATTCCCAACCATATGTAATAACACCATGTTCGACCTTTAACTAACATTTAATACAAGAAATCCCTAAAGTTCCAGTCATTTCCTCCCTCCAAGCAAAGTTCTCTTGGCAAAATGTTTAGGATTACCGACCAACTAACTCTTCGTCATCCCCAAATCTCACTGGCCTAATCAGCTTCTCGCCAACTCCAAATTCAACCAATTCTTTCTTGTCCCTTATGACATTTCCCTGGCGTTGGGCCTAATATGCCTCACTTTCCCGGCGCCTCTCTTCCCTCCCATGTTCTTCATCCGTTACTACTTAAAACAGACTAAGCCATGATTTTTTTTCCAATGTGCATTCAAATTCTTTGATTGTTTCTAGTTTATGTCGTAAAATGCATAACTTACCTACATTAATATTCAAATGCCTTCAGGAATCCATAAGACTATCAAATAACATCAATTTACCCAATCTCTTACTCTTCTCATATTGAAATATGTTTGGGTTAAATGTATCTCCACCCATAAAATTATGGTTATGAAATGCAGGTCTGAACTCTTGGCAATAAATCGCATCTAGCCTCTACCAATAACTTTCTGCTATTGTTTCAACATATGCTGTGGTATTACTTTCTTGCCTCCCAAAAAATCAAAAAATCGTACAACCCTGCGCTCTGCCAGCTGTGTTTCCATCCGACCTCACGAGCGAATGTATCATTTTATGTTTGTGATAGTAAATTCCCTGGCAGTCCAAGAAAAATTATTCCATCTGTAGTATATTATAAATTCTCACGAGATTCATGAACTTACAACGGTGAAAACAATTAGCTTGTGACGGATTCGGGAGCCTCAGGTACCTTCAACTAAATAGACATGCCAATGCGGCCCTATGGTATCAATCAATTAAAAATTTAATTTAAATGTAAATATGTTAAAATGGACTCAAGTTTATCAAAAATAGTTTTACCCAACAATTTTAAGGTGTTTTGGGTTAAATAGGTTCGTTGGTACGAAAGCTGAGAGGATAAGTATAAGAAAGTTTTAATATTTTACTTTTACAAGAGTTAATGGCATGAGCTAGCTCCCCACCCAAATAAACGAAGTGAAACCTACACTTCCCTTGAACTAAACCTTTCACGCATAAGTCTGCTTACGGCGCATTGGAGGCCCAATAGAAAAATGCGAACTTGTTGTAAATTAATTACATATTTAGGAAGAAAAAGTTAAAGATCTCATGCCATCTCATGTGTACACTATCTCAACATCATATAAATATCTGGAAATTTATCCCCACTCGCTTTCCACTCACGAGAAACTCATAAGTCAAAGGGTACCCTAGATACGAGAAACGTCTGGTTTGATCAGGAACTAATGTTTCAAACCTCCTGAATCAATCCCGCGGCCGGGTAAAACTTCCTCCCAAGATCTCATTGGCCATGAAACCTCGTACCCCTGGCCTTTGCAGGCTCACAAAAATTATCTGCTTTTCGACATACTCGGGTGAAACGAACGAATCTCTTAAAAAGAAAAAAAAAGCCTACCTACTCAATCTCAAATGCCAAGAATAAAATCGCAGTCTTAAAATACACATTTTTCTCATTCCTTTCCTATATATTTGTTTCATCGCTAGTATCTGCAAATTACGCTGGTGCAACGCACCATGGTCTCGCTCTTTTTCCTTTTTTTCGCTCAATACTCTCGTACGCCATTCACGTTTACCAAAACGGTGAAAAAACAGGTTTACGCGTCGTATAACCTTGCACGAATAGCTACGGGTGAGCCTACAGAAAGAAGAGTCATGAAACAAAACGACGCACCTATGATATGAAATATCGTCAGGGATGTGATTGAGCGTATACCACACCGGCCCAAATTGGACCCAGAGCATATAGCGACCTGGGAAAGGAAGCTATATTGGAAATATCAAAGATATATACGTGCATTAACGCCATGAACCGTAGCCATTTTTCCTCACGACCGAATGGATATCTCACAATCTTCGGATCAAAGCTTGAGCAAGCCTTAAATAAGTTATATTGCAGTGAAGGATAGCTCATAAATACAGACGTAATATTTCTCAAAATACACACATGAAAATATATTGAGAGAATATTGCCAATGTGGAAGGAGAAATGGTCCTCGCCGAACACAAGTACGGGTTATAAGTTAAAAAATTTATCAGTCTTACCCTTTAATGTCTGTGAGGCATATTTATTTTTTCCCGACCCCTATTCATCAATACCATCTCTAAATATTAGGACTAATCTACGAGAGAAATAAATATCATAGTAACAAGCTAAGGTGAAAATTGTGTACAAACAACTCTTTCCATTAGATTGTTAGGATACGATATATTTTAAGAATTTAATACGATATATTTTAAGAATTTAATACGATATATTTAAAGAATATGAAAGCAGCAAGGGATATAAGATGTGAGAAGTGAAAAAAATCTATGATTTCAAATTTTCAGAACTAGTTCGCTCATTTTTGACGCTGCAGTACAACCTATCGATGTGACGCGCAATTTCGTCCACAATTCGAAGGAGATAATTCGGACAATGTATTACAGTCCGAGTATTTCCTACGTTCATACATAAAGGAACAAACACAAGATTTTATCCAGGCAATTAATTCCATGCCGTATGGTACCTATCTACCCCCAGGCACCATCTCTCCTATTTTAGTAATGTTTCGATGTTTTTTTTTTCACTTACACATAAAATATTTCACGCATCAGGTGGCAGTACTTCATGTATCATTTCTTGCATGAGTTGATCAATTGGGTTTCAAAACACTCATAGTAAAAACGAAGTGTATTCTAACTATGTTAGAGAGCAAGTCTACATCCCTACATTTTCCCATCTCAGGTTTCAATAAACTTTAATATGTCAATAAATAAAAGGATTCACATCAAAATTAGTAATAAGTAGCATCATGTGAGCCCAGTTATGTACAAGCGCATGGGCATGAATATGTTTACAATGAAAAAATAGTGGAAACAATTAATTTAGCAATAACACCATAAAATCACTTTATGTTATTAATAACATTATATAAGTGCCTGGTTAAATCATGATTACATGCATTCCCGAATGAGCTAAAAACGTTATCGTTTTGCGGTTCATTTATTTGATTAGCTGCGTTAAATCGGCTTTTTATCTCATTAAACGTCAGTAATTAATTAATGCTCCGAATCAATACGTTTCTGCACAAAATTATCATGGTTCCCATGCAAAATTTTTTTATCGAAATTGCCAAAATCATCTGCAGTAAAAATTGAAAAATTAATAGCCTAGCCCTGAATATGATCGAAATGGAAGCCTGGGAATGGGAGTCAATTTATGCTGCATGGACGGAGGTCAGGATGTGGTAGGAATTGAAGTGGTTGGTACTCTTAAGAGTTTATATAGATTTCGATGACCACAACGAGGGTCATTTTAAAAAACAATTAGTATAAATACAATAAATCGAAGCATAAGAGTGAGAGCAGTATTTCACTCTTTGGCTCAGCAATTTTACTTCCTTGCTACTAAAATACTTATCCTGATCTTCCCATTGTTCTTTATGTTTCCCTACTAATACCTATCTCTACCGACATTTCGTAGTTTCTAATTATCTCTCTCATCGGCCTTAAATATCCAAATTTTTAGTTGCATGATCTACTCAAAATTTGATATTGATTTATAAAAAAATACATCCATTAAGCAAACAAATACATTTTCACATTTTACAAATACACATAATTTCAGTTTTCTCTCCGTAACCAAAAGAAACTATTGAGCCCCATTCATGAATTATTTCAATCTCAGAAAATCCTTACTAAAATCTTCTGAGTAGTGCGGTTACATCAATCGAGAAATAAAAGTCAAAAGCATTAACTAGGCAAAATACATATCCGAGTGACACATATTTATTTAACCTTAGGTAAATTATCAGGAATGAAATACGCCTCGCAACATGACTCCAACGTTTCTCACACATATGCCACAATGTTTCCAACGAAAGGAGCCAAATACAAGTCCGCTACTCAAATTTCAATTTAAAAAGTACACTTCTGGGGCTGGAGACATCGGCAACAAGGTTTGCAATGAATTAGTCAAAGGCTGCAGTACCCTCAAGGTAGTTATACATTTTTATTTATAAGGTTAAAGTCCGGTGAAACAAATTTATGCGGAGAAAATCATAAAGCAAACCTAAAAATGAATAGCGACTCGATAATGACGTTCCTAAAAAAACAGCAGCAAGACCAAGTAAGATGTGCGGTCATACTCTAAGGCTTTCCCTTCATTTGGAAAAGTAGATTCTGTTTACTCTTTTGTGAATAGACTTTCACACACTTCGCTAAATTACTTGAGGGTGCCGGACTGCTGGATGCTCCTAAGAGCCTCATGTGATGCATAATTGAGTACCGTAATATCATAGAGGAAGGCTACTCAAACACAAGGATATTATCGAATTATTATTACCGATGACTTCTGTTTGGAAAAGAGCCCATTGTGCATTTAGGACAGGTCATGAGACTTGACAGAGCAATCTACACTCAGAAATTTGCGCCAAACCGCTACCAAATTTAATATTACAGACTTCATTTTCATCAATAATTTTTTATTCCCAACTTTACTAAATGGGTAAAGCAAACCGTAATGTAATTACAACTGGATTTAGCATAACATATTTTTTCAATGTGCAATGGTGCACACTTTGGTAGACTGGAATATGCATAGCTCAAAAAAAGATAACAGAATTAAAAACTTGAGCTTTTAACTTTCCTGATATTAAATTTCTTTTCGTCCTTAACAAAATAAAATTCCTATATTATAATTTTAGCGTAGGCGTAGCGTAAAAGTTGACATAAGGATGACAAGTGAGGTTAATTATCGGGGCAGTACCCTTACATTTGTCATGGAGGAACCATATTTGAAATTTTTGTCCCTGAAGAGACTGGAATTTATTTTTCAAACGACCTCTGGGAAAGTGCTCAAGTGGAAAAGTAAAAGAAATATGTTATTTTACACTTCTAAGACCTCTCATGGAGTATCCATCAAGCATTTGGTATCCAATGAATAAAGATCTAATGTGGGATATGAATAAGACACAATGGAAAGCAACGCCTTTTGTAAATAAAAATTTCTATGAACCTATAGAAAAGTGTCGCTCGGCTATCGGAAGAGTTAGGTTTGGGGAACTTTAAGAGATCGGTTGCTCGCATGATGAAAGTTTCTTGAATAATTCATATTAAACGAATTGGAATCTTTCACCGCAGATATTACATCCCCACACTTAACCAGGACAGATACAAGCGACAAAAAAAGAGAGATCAATTGTCAGACAACGCGATACAAGAAGTCGTCTCCCCAAGCACAATACACTCACAATACACAACTCAAACAAAGTATAACTCTTTCAAACACATTATATCATACTTCATTTCAAGTAAGTATAGTTTTTTTAGCTTAACTCAAATTCATGGCCGACGACCTATACCATCACCTGCCACACGGCTTTGGGTTAAATGTAGGCGAGGATGTAAATCCCGGAAAACTTACCCCTGAGCAACCACAAAGCAAAATTGCGAATGATCATACAATAGGTGAAGTGTCCTCCCTCGTCATATTCAGTTATAAGGAAGAGTTTCATTGCATTTTGAAGGAAAAAAATTCATTATATTTCCTGGGTATCTGTTAATTCAGAGATGGTATTGACAGGATATGACGAAGGGGAAGCATCCGCTGCGTCCCCGAGAAATGCTGTTACGTAAGGTTTGAAAGTGGATCACGACCAAATCGAGGAAGGATCGCCTAATATCATCGAAGTATCGACGCAGCGGTGAGTTGATAAAGAGGGAGAACACGAAATGCAGTTCAGATCCAATGGCGCGTAATGTGATCACCGACCGGGAAAGAACGAGACTGGCTACTTCACCCTTATAAGATATCGACATGCGGGGAACGGAGCTTCTAGAAACCGACCACAGGTCGTATACTAGAAAACGTCGATTGTTGATTGATAAACCAACGCCCAATCCCTAGTGAGTAATTCACTGTATGCCTTTGCTCAAAACGATTGGCCTACATTTTTTTAATGGATGGAAAAATGTGCAGCCATTTATCAACCAGCCAGTGTTAAAATTTGCCGGCGTTGTGTTCTATTCTTTCATCTTCAGAAATAAATAGTCTTTAATATTAATCTCTCAAAAGTTAGACCATGAAGGCCTGAGCTGATAAATAGAGCAATTTTACAGCAGCTGAGAATAGGTGCACCTTTCCATTACCTAACGTCCACAACACGAAATGGTGTTTAGACGATGGGGATATATTCACTGGAATATTTATATCAATTACTCTAAAAAGACTTGTTAAACTTCACCGACGGCAATTAATTTTCTCTATATGGGAATAAGAAGCAAGCGGGGAAATAACCCTTAAATTGCCGTCACCCATTATGGTAAATTATGTTTCCATTTCAGTCCCATGGGTATTGGTGCTCTTATATATCTATTCCTTCGACGTAGGCGGCGGTAACAGGATGGCGCTATAAAAAGGCCCGCGATGTCAGAAAGCATCTCATGTTTACCGCAATTAAGTAATGCAAACTAAATTAGAGTGCGTGTAGGCTGGGGTCCTGTTGGAAGGGACTTTATCAAATAAGATCCTCGCAGCAAAGTGAATTCATCGGTGGAGAGCGATGTTATAAGGGAAAGAAAAAGCGGACAAGGAAGCAGTACAGAAATGAACAGCGGCTCACATGAATCTTTTCGCAGGAACCTTCGCTCATCTTCCCCATCCTCTGACCCACATGAGAAAGTCACACGGTACATTTCTGTTCCCTTTACGTGAGTTCAACAAACCAACGGTGACTACATAACTGAAAGTTATAGCAATTTTATTCGTGTACATGCCGAAAAAAGGACCGATGTATTTCCCTGGAAAAGAAATCCGAATATAACAGCGAAAAAAGAATAAATGTTTTCTTTAACGACACAACTGTAGAGTGTGGAAAACGAGCACGATTTGAACAAATAAAAATTCGTCTAAAACGTAAAGAATCCAAAGAGAAAAATTTACGATTAAAAAATTAATACTTTCTCATTCAGTGAGACCGAGGCCGAAAAATCGTTTCTCAAATTTAAATTGTTCATGATGAAGCAGTAATGTACGCAGCAGTAATGCACATCATTTTCACATTGTGTAAAAATGCTCGAAAATATTATTATGACTCGTTAAATACAACCAAAATATTTCGTTTATGAAAGTTAGATGACCATCAACTTCATATAATCATCACAAATACTATGCATACATGTCCCTGTGACGTGATGAACGCACAACTTGAGAGCCTCTCGATGAAAAATGAGTCGGTTTAAATGAATACTAGTTCCGTAAAGCGTTTCCACCTCTGCCCACTGAATTTCAAGTGCTTCAAGTGAATGCAAACAAATGCTACTCCCCGAACGGAATCGGTCGGAACTGCGCTCGCTCCTCATTCCCGCAGCGGGCTAATTTACTAAAATTTGCCCCATCGATCGGACGCTCGGCAGGACAAGTGACATCCGGAATTCGTGCCAGCCTTGGCGTTGTCCACATCCGACCCAGCGACTCAAAAAGTCAAGGAAGGGGATCCTTGCTTGCACACAAGGAGTGAGGCTGACATTCTTCGGCCTGCGGTTAGGGAGCATTCCGAGCGCAAGGGAAGGCCTGACCTCCAAAACCCTGACGCTGCGGTTATTGCAGGGCACGGCAATGCCTCAAGGCTGTGGAGGCTTCCGTGAATCGACGCAAGCGATATATGTGCCTTTTGCTTTTATTATCATTCCTGCGGTTAAGGGACACCCGCGGGCGGTATGCGAAACTACGCCACAGTGGCGAGCACCAACCATCCCTCTGCGTGAAAAAAACCCGAAAGAAGAATGTATTTTTTCTACGTATTCATTATACTGACAATGGGAGAAAGTGAGATTATTCTGTTCCGTATGCATCGCACAATAAAAATATCAAAACCATTTCTTGACGCATTTCGTTCCACCTAACTTTTCAAATAGATAATGGCTCCCGCATTCCTCACTCAGGCGATTCCATCAGTACGCTTCTATATCTTATATTTCTTTTTTCTGAGATTTATTCTAAAAAGAAGCAATGAAAATGAAGAAGAAGTATAAGTACTAAATTCCCTAAAGCTAGCGCGAGGATTTGCGAAAGGAGGTAACTAAAAACCAAAATTAAATACTATTACCGCTCGGACTGTTTTCATCGAGCCAGAAACACGATTATTCAAAACAATTTTATTTTCAAATCGGAACAATGTGCATTCTTATCACGATAAACTGGAACATCAACTTGTTCGACGAAAAACTCAGTAGGATAGTGATTTTGTAGCTAATTTAAAATATAATCAACGTATTTTAGGTGATATTTTAAATGATCTTTCACAGGAAATGGAACTAACTGTCACAAATGAAATATTCCAAAAACGAATTTATAAATTGAAAATGTGGTTACTCAACTATTCCTCATATAGCCTATGCAAAAAAAGGCATCTCTTATTCCAAGAAATCTCAATTAAAGTGCTGTCGCAATTCTTCACAGATATAAATAAGGTGGAAGACATGGTCTTATTTTTATCCCAGCCGAAGTAAATGGTTCTAGAGTTACACGCTAATAAAGAACAAGTCAGAAACAGCTCCCGAGTGAAAGAGCTCCCGTAATTTTCTTTCAAACGGAACGATAAAAGTAAAATTTTCACTCTCACACATCGAAAACGTGGACCACCTCAAAGGAACCGAAACTATGGAAAAATAAGTGAAAGAGGTAAGCAACTTTCATCAGAAAGTAAGAAGCACACAGGGTAATAGCTTTTCTAATTATATTTTGTTTCTAAATTATTCATTTTCCTGATAATAGGAATGGAGAGTATCTCCTGAGTAATAATTACAAACGCTTTGCCCTGAGGACAAAAATTAGCAATAACTCCCTAGAATTGGGAGCATAACATTGATACAAAACAACGTTACCCATCACAGAATTGTTTACATCACCTAAATATTTCCCCCAGGAATTTATTCGTACGACGCTCTTATGGCTCATTATTATTTCATAATAATCGAATGGAATTAAACATGGGTCTTTAGAGAAGTGGTACCTCGATCGCATCATGAAACAATATTTTGATGCAAAATACGAGAACCAAAACAGTCTGGAAAATTTCCAAGAATAAATAGTGTTTATATAACTAATGCTAAATCCCTTTCCGAAATTACTGGTTTCCACAGTTACAGCACTCTAGCGTTACAAGAACAGACTCATTTTAATAAATTAATGGAAGAATTTAAACTATGATAAATATGTAAAATGTGGAAAGAAGTAAAAAAATAAGTAAGAGAATAAAATGTTTCATGAGCTTTAAATCAGAATCGTAGATGTAACATTATCCACTATTTTAATATAAGTATTTATAGAACAGCAAAGAGAACGAGAAATAAGTAGGTATAACAGCATTATAAAAAATTCAGGGAGTACATCTACAGAAAAACGGCCGCCAGATATTTATGCGGCCAATAATTACACGCTAGGCTGATTGGTGCAAATAACATCATCAAAATAAATTTAAAAACTCGTATTAACTTTGCTTTGAAAGCGCATCGTAGTTCACACAAGCGTTAATAACGTTCCTTCATAAAGTTCAAATTGCCCGTCAACTTGCTTAGTCGGCTAAAATTGACGGATATCTTCCACTCTACATATAGAATTCTGAGCTATTCCTTTACAATCTACGTCGTAAGTTCATGTGTGAGTGCGGAAATTTTAAGAACAGATGCTTGCAACTTTTCCGAGAAATCAATTACCAAGGAATCTGTCGACATTTGGTTATTAACGAAGCATATGTGCAACAATTGCTTGAGGCGTAATTAAGAAATAGAATACGACAGCGCTTCAGCCATGCACATTCTCTCTCATTACTTTTGATTTTTTGTAATTCTATAAAGCACTCTCAAAGGGCTTCCTAAACATTCCAGGCACAAGACACCCACCTATTACATTGGTAGTCGAAATTCATGGTTCATTCCATTCAAAATATTCTTTCAGCGCATTCTTTCCATATTTCTTGCTAGCCCAACATTCTCCCCTTCACTTCACAAACATCTGAATTCCACCTCCACATCACCTCCCGCTACTTTCCCAACGTTTTTCGAATTCTTCAACGAATTCCTTTCTCCCACTTCTACATCTGAAACGTGTCCTTTTGTCTCCTCCTTTATGAACTTTATTTTCTTCGCCTTTCCTCATCTCTAACCATGAAAATCTTGTATACCAAAACACAGTTGAAAAAACTGATGTTGTGCTCACAAAACGTTGCGTGAAATTAAATCTATGCTTGACAAGGGCAACGACTCTGTAACTATATTTAGACATAGAATTAGCCAATCTCATGGTTTATATAAAAAAGAGGGGCACCGTACCATAATTTGAATGTCATACATTTCAAGATATTTCAAAACGTTTGCATAAAATACTTTACATGCCTTCAATCCAAAAGAAAGGATACTTCCAATGTACATTTGCATGTGACACAAGAGGTTGATTTCGTTTCAAACAAATAACTAAGAGATTTGCTTGCGTCACATACAGAAAGTTGTCTTGTCATATAGAAAGTTATGGCATTTTCTCAACTCTATGCAAGTTCTTGTTGTAAGTTTTAGAAGTAGGTCCACTCCTGTTAAACTAATAGCTGAAGGTGGTACATCTACAAAAATTTCGCCCAAACAGCATTTTGCAGGACTTTTTCACCAAATGATATAGAATTGTATTGAAGTTTCAATAAACAGACCACAATACTGACATAGATTGCAAGAGCGCAAATCATAAAAGGGCGTCGTGCTATAGGTTGTACAACTGAAAAATGATTAATGCACGAATTGAAATACCTTACTTGGTGCTTTACACAACGGGTGCATAAGATACGGAATGTGAATACATGAATGTGAATGAAGTAATACGATAGATGAGAATACTATCTATCTATAAGAATAGTAAGAATACTTAGGGCATTAAATTATATTCATCGAATTTTAGTAGCCATTCTTTTAAATATCGGAAGAATCGCTCTCTAAAGCCCACTTGTTATGTCTCCATATTGCATAATACAAATAAATGGTACCAATTATATCGTAAATGCAAAAGATTATACTTTGTCAGATTTCACTGTCAGCTTACATAATCAGATCCCTCAATATTTATTTCCATAAAAAAACGCAACGTGCATTCTTGGACAACAATTTACTGTTAATAAGATCAATAATTAATGAATATTGTTATCTGGGAAACCGATTAGCCAAAGAAGAACGAAGTAAGAAAGAAATAGCCAGTGGAATAGCCAGTGGAATAGCCAGTGGAATAGCCCGGACGAAGAGATATTTCTACTAAAGGAATCTACTTACATATGGAAATGCATATAAGCATAACTGATAAAATAAGAAACAAAAAAAATTAAGGCGACTGAGATCTAGAGCTATCTATCATCATTACATTCAATTTTTAGATCCCTGACACAACCCTATTTTACATTGTAAATGAATGCAACTATTAACATAAAGAAAGCAAATATTTTATTACCACACTTGATTTGTAAACGAATAGGTGCCTGAATTTTTCACTGAACACGTAACGAGTTAGCTTTTTCATACATTTTTCTCCTTTTCGTTTACCTCAGTTCCGAAAATAATGGTTCATTCTGTGCCTCTCTTTTTGCGTATTATTACCCAAGATAAAAATATTGACCTTGGGGATCAATTTTGATTTCCGGGGGATATAAGTCGGGAATATATGGTTATCTCAAAATTAGGTACCATTGGAGAAGAAAATCTGAGTTCATAACGTTTAAGATCACTGGAAACGTGGTAAAAACGTTAGTAGAGGATAGAGCATTTCATGAAAACAATCTGTTTTGATTCTGAGCATACATTTGCCATACATGACAGCACGGGAATACACAAGCAAACCTAGGGCAAAGGATCTTTGTGTGGAGGTGAAGTGGCCGAAACGAAGCAGAGGAAGGAATGGAATAACGAAACACTTCTTTCACCTGGGGTAACATAAGAAAAAAAACTGAAGCTCTTGAAAAACGCACGGGTAAATAAATATTCATGTGGAAAGACGAAACAGATGGTTGAAACAGCGGCCTTTTCCAACCTTCTCCCCGAAACACTCCTCATTCAATATGGGCTAGGCCCAAGCAACATGGTAACTCCAATTGGATTAAAATCACTCCAAGCGGCCCAAGAAAACATCCGTCCATGGTCAAGCAAAGGAAAGCCTCTTCGTTGTTCGGAAGGAAGAGGGCTTAAGATTGGAGTTGAGGGAAAACCCTATCCAGTGATTCGCGAATTCATGTGCGAAAATTAAATCTGCATATAAAAGTCACAAATTGAAAAAATACGATTATTTTCGAGTGGATAGACAGCTGGATAAATATTCACAGTAGCATTTTCATTCGCTCGAAAGCCGGCATAAATAAATCTATTTGAATTCCACAGAGCCTTAAAAACAGGTTATAACAGGTCACAGGATATCTATGCAAAGTTAGTCTGGTAGCATGCTATTTCATTTTTAGGGGTCTCGACTACTTATGATATATAGAATGGTTAAACGAACCTTAAACCCAACAATAACATCGGACCATAATGGTGACCGGATATGAACCCGTAAACTTATCATTCCTAGGAGCAGATCAAACATGCTATTACGGTCGTCGTTAAAACAATTTATCCTGTTTACTTTGCGCGTGAACTATGTTACTTGCTTAATTTCCATGAGGAAGAATTGAAAAGAAAAGTTGGCTTGCTCGCTAAGACTTTTAAGTATTTCGTGTAAAGCTCCTCTGACTTGGCTCAATGTGCGAGTTCCAACCGCACACAGCTTTAGGAATGCATGATAACAACTCACTAATTGCTGCAGTGTAATTTTGAGAATTACTATTTTAAAGAATGATTCTAATATTTTTCCGTTTAGAAACAAATAAACGATATTTTGACATAAATTTTGAGAGAAGATGATATATCCCGAGGTAAGAATTTCGCAGGGGGGATTTCCTGTGGCGCAGTTCGTGGGGAAAGACTGGGATTATTTGGAGTTTGGGAATAAGAAATGATAGCGGCAATAAATCAAAGTGCACGTCCTTGCCGTCTCACTCTGCGAATTGCAAAAAAATAAAGCCGAAGGAACAGGACGAGAGAGGGGGATGAAGAGCCGGAAATGAGAAGGGTCCGATGGGAGAAGGGTACAGGAAAGTTTTAGACCTTGCGGGGTCAGTGAAGGGTGTTACAGGGATCATTGTTCCCGCCATGTCGTGCGGTATGTTTACATGAAATTATGTGCGTAGGTATCAAGTAATCATTCTGGTCAAAAAATGGTCCCATTGAACACTAACGTAATCCATACAATAGCCTCAGATTGCTATGAATGCCTTCGGAACGATAAATTTAAATGCATATTTTGCATCCTTGGGGAACTGCTACGATTATGGGCAGTAGAACACAGGTTCCACTTAACATTATGTGGAAACGCTCATTTATGATACTGCTTACGATATTATGATTACGATTCGAGTTCTACTTACATTCTTATTCATCATTAAGAGATCACTACAGAATCATTGTGTACTACTTACTGTATACTGTAGTAAACTACAACCGTGAATAACTTATAATTACATAATAACTAATACTTATTAACTACTCGATAAAAAACCCTCCAATGAGAATGACTTGTGTTACAATTTAAAAAAATACTTTAACAATCCACTCCTCAAAGCAAGAGAAAATTCAATAAATCATCGTGGAACTAAACACATTCAATGCATCTCGAAGAAAAATCAATGCCTCACACAAAGCACAAACTTTGAATTTGTAGCAGAGTCTGACATTTTATAATGGATAGCAATGATATACCATTGTCCTCCACCTTGAAAAAATTGATTATATTCCAAATACTCCTGTTCTACGGACTAATCAGCATGAAAGACCACTGCTCATGCTGACCACCTAACATAATAGCAAAACTGACATTCTTTTAGCTTTGTCAGATCTTTAGTAAAATTATATACGTATAGGAAAATAATAATTGGGGATGTGTACGCGCTAAAAACATGTATGTACAAAGAACTACAAAGAATCAAGCAATTGTATGAATCATTCTCGCTCACTAACTCACGATGGGCAAATAAAATCGTTCTCAGACAGCTAGTACCAACCATAGAAATATGTACGTAACAATCTTTCATCGTGACTTTTAATATGATTACAAAGAGAGAGTTCCTGGCCCTTTTAAATATGAACTAAAGAGAGTATTCCGTGAGCATAAAGGAAAAAAATTGTGTGTACTCAAAGTAGACGGCTGCCATGAAAAAAAAACTTTACGAGCCGACGTAAGGGCAATTCGTTTCAAGGAAAAAAATACTCCTGTTAACATCTACCGCCGCCGACGCCAAGAAAGGGGCTTTCAAGTTCTTTATGCCTTGAATTAAGCTGTTCAAAGCCACGCCGTTCCTCCCGCGGTGCAGCCTATTGAACGGGTAGTATTTAGGGAATTGATCACTTACCAGCGCACCTACAACATTTACGAGAACCACGGGGAGCTCAACGCAAAGCGAAGGGAACCGATAGAAAAAAAAGACACGTCATGTACTTGGATGGGAGAGAGAGGAAAGATGGAGAGAGAGATGGGGCGACACACGTAAAGGCGTAATTCTGGGCGAATGCGCGGAATTTTAACGGCATAAACATTTCCCAGCCCGGAATTGCATTATTAATAGGCTCTCCGTACGATAGAAACAGGGAAAAGAGAGGTAAAAACTTAAAAGGCGATAAAAACGACAGGGGAAGAGAGAGGGAGGGCGTGAACATTTTTGCGGAGGGGAAGAGAGAAGAATATAGTGGGGAAAGGGAATAGTGGGCTCCCCTTATAGATCTCGGCAGCGCGGAGGGGGAAGAAAAGGTGAAGGGGAGGGGAGCGAAGGAGGAAGGAAATGGAGCTGAAGGCGGTGGATCAAAAACATTTTCCACGGCCAACGGTGAGCAAAGAAGAAGATCCAATTTCCTCGTCATCCAAAATCGAATCGGTCGGTCGGACGATAAATTGCCAATGACACATGTATCTGGGCAAAGGGGAACAGCAATGGACGTAGCGGGATCGAAAAGCTAGGGGCAAAGCTTACCAGTACCATGGAAAAGAGTAATGGGGATATCGAACGCTCACAAAAAAGTGCATAAAGCAAAGGATACTTGCCCCAGAACCTTTAAGCACGTACTAGCAGAGCGACCCCCTAGGCTGGGTAGCAGTGATTAGGATTTTTTTATTTATAGCCAATATCCTCAAGAGAAAGAAACTGACGTATTTGTGAACAATCATTATTCCATGAAATAAATACCGAAATAGACTTTTTCAGGAGATTTGGCCGGATTTTTGAACGTTGTGGTGACTGCAAATGCCAAACAAAACAAGTCTAAGGCATAGAGAAGATCTAAGTAGGGCACACTAGGATGAAAAATTGCGAGGAAAGCCATAAAATTAATTCTCTGCGCTCCGCATGGTCCATAATAATGGAAATTAGGAGAAGCACTCATGTCATAGTTGGGCGAGAATAATATGCCGCAGTCAAAAGGATCATGCATATAATTGTCTCTTTTCAGAACGTCTCATTCGATGGGATGAGAATTATCCTCTCTGATTAAACGACTCTCATCAAGGAATACACACCGCTGTCAGCACGGGCAATGAGTTTTGATTCACTGTCCTGGAACGACAGAGGATACTCAGTATTTTACGCATCAACGCAATAGTTACCCAACACGCAATATAAAACAAAAAAAATATACAACAAGAGACCCACAAAAAGCTGGGTCACGATAATGGAGTCAGAGGCGAAATATTAATGAGCGCCGTGATACGTCTGGTATCAACATCAGATTTCAAATGGCTAGGTTATTATTTTTCATGAAAACACCGAAAGTACTATCATTCAGTCGTATGATATGTAATTTACGATCCTTAATCTACGACCTCAGAACCAACGACGGTATATTTAACTTCATTACAAAATAACAAATTTGGAAAATATTTGTCTACAAAGCTATATTCAGTTAAAATTATTCTGAATCACATACCATGCTATTGCTAGCATGACTATACATCGTATTAAGCAACAAGCATAAAACGAGCGGAATTTTAAATGTATTCCTTTTTCTGCAGCACATTCGCAAATTTTGATAGAACTAATTTAACCAGCATGAGCGATGAAAGTAACGACAATACAGCATAAGTAGAGCGCAATTTTGTTTCTTCATGATTGCAATTTTATTGAAGGAAACTATCGAATCGAATGCAGTTATTACGTTGAGGCGCATTCATTGTTGACCAAAGAAAAGTATCACATCTAAATCATTGAAGGATACACAGGATGATGAAATAAATCCCTGTACTCTGGGATCAAAATCTAGATGCAAGATCCTGTGTCAATAGCGTAGAATGATCAAGCTGTTATTAATGAAAGCTAATCACTTTACCATTCCGAACGAATATAAGTTGACACAATGGTTCCTTTGCGTATCTATACAGAAATTCGTCATAAATTGTCAGCTGCAATGGTATAAACATACAGTAGAACTTTTCTCTCGGGAATCTTAATGAATTGGGGAGGGGTAGTGAGGAGACCAGAGAACTGGGTTTCTCTCCTGAAAGCCCAAATTCATATCCCGGGCGTCACAGGTAGTTTTTGTGGAATGCCAGGCTCTAATTAAGCACTAAACAGAGAAATTGAGAGATTGAGATGAGAATTCCTTTCCGTGAATGGCGAGATAAACCGTAGACATTGGAGACTTTCGTTAAAAGAAGGCTAATGCCAAAGCCCGGTTTTTCTCCTCAGTCTTTCTGCTTTCCCTTCAAATTTTTCTCCATAAGCCCTTAGTTTCCTTATCAATCCTATGTGATCAAGAGAGGGACTCTTCACTTCATGACCTCACCTCTAAGTTGCCTCCTCCTAAAAATTTACTTCCGCTTTGCTTGCGCGAATATGCTTAATCAAACGGGAAAAAATACTAGTCATCAAAAAATGAGAAAAGAGAGAAAAAATATAAATGAATAAGAACTCATATTCTTTACCCCTAAGAAATTCCGCTAATTATACGCTGATAATTCTGACAATTTCTTTAAAACCATCAGATAACTCTGTCCCGAGACTGCCAAACGGAAACATCAAAAGATAATCCTTTCCCTATATGTATCTTCACCATACACAAAATTTATATTTTCCAAGACGGAGTGCATGGCTTGCTTTTCCGATTCCCTTATCTTTTCGGAAATTCCAATACCGAGACATCACCATAGTCCCCCCCGCCACTTCTGACACCGATCCCGAGGTCCAGTTTTACAATGTCGTCCGACACAATATTCGCAGATGCCCCACCTCTGGCTTCGCGCCAAAGAGTTCTAGTCAAAGAGTGGTCGTCCCAGTTAGTCGGCGACTCACGACCCTCCCCAAAGAGACTTCTGATCACTATCACTCTCGCCCCCCACCCCATACACCATGTTTTGTGAGTATTTGCGATAGGCAGATATTTTTTTTAGGTATATATATATATATATGTAATATAAATGCATAGATTTACATTTGCACCCACAAACATCCGCATATCTACAGCGCGGAAATAAATGCACCTAATGTACATATGCATGCGGGAGCATATCCGAAATATCTTAGCATCCAACATCCTATCTCCGATGCCCGTCTCCCTTTCAAAGCTCCCATCTCCTATCTTCCGGTACCCCACCTGTCAAATCTTTTTCTTATCCCCTTCTCCTCGCTTCCGCCCATTACTCAATCAATTCTCATCCAGAAATAGACGAGCGGATGGCGCAGATACATACACATCAGGCTCCTTCCCGTCACTTTCTGCATACGTTTTTGCGAGGGAAAGATAAGTGCCGAGGAGGAGGAGACGTGGTCCTCGAGCATCGATTTACGGTGCTGGAGTTATGACAGCCTCAAAAGGAGCCTCAGGTGAAATGTGAAGCAGAGGATAAGATACGGGGCCATCACAACACACGTGTACCAGGGGAAATTCCAATCTTACCTATTACTAAATTCAAGGGACACTTTCATAGTTTAATACATTTATGATTTCACAGCGCATCATCCGCCGACCTCAAAAAGCTCTTCAGCGTTGCAAAGCAAAATGCAAACACTCTCTCCTCAAGTGGGAAATTCTGGCAGCACAAAACATTTTAACCGCTCAAAATGATGGAAAAAAGTACTTCAAAACCTTCGCATATGAATTATTGATCTCCCTACTAACTTTCTCATCCCTCATATTTTTGGAAAAAAGGAACCTTAAGGATATTATGCTTCTAATCAATATTCCCAACCAACCCAACATTTAAACCCAACTTATGAGTGTGTGCATTGTGATAAATGCTTTTTGTAAAGAAAACGCATAGGTTATTGTTCTGAGGATTTGATCGTAAGAAGTATTACTCAAAAACTGATGAATTTCTTTCATTGGAGTCGTTCCTGTATCATTATCAGTCCTAATACACAAATGTTGCCAGATGAAGCCAAAAATGATAGAGTGAAACCTTATGTATGCCCATGACAAAGCAATTGCTGAAAGGTATTACCTATCATTTTAGTATATTCATACTTGATAATTCAAATTTATTATAACACATGACCTAGAATCACTTCGGACTCACGTTCAAACGACCGTTACCTAGGCAACGGATGGATATGATGCAAACACATCAGTAAGGAAATATCCAATTAAAATCATAAAGGCTAAACAACATTTAATCATATTCACATTACTGATGTCTGAATCCCTGCCACACACAATCGAGGTGATTACAAGGTGCTCAGTAGATGTAGTCTGAAATTTTCCGGACACGTTTTCAGGTGTGACCGATCGATGGACTAAATGCAATAATAAATACCCTATATCATTCCATAGAAAGGACAAATTTTCTAATTTAGCTGGCCTTTACATACGTACTTTTTGAATAACTAACTTTTAAATTGTCCTAGCCTTTTGCATTACGAACATTTTTTCTGAAAATGATTGTCATCGGCCACTGAAGTTCGGACCAACCGGATGCAACCTAGCGCGTAACAGTAGTCTTAGGTAAACGTGTTTACCTAAGATCGTGAAAGAAACGTGTTTACCTCTCCAAATCATTCACTCTGATGACGATGGCAGACCCAGTCATTGAAACGTCAGTGCCCATTAACGATACAACCAGGTGTGAAACCCAAGACAATTTTATTTTAAAAAGTAAACTCCTCATCATGGCATGGTTCAACAAAGCACGGCCTGTACTATTTTCTAACATTCAGCACATGTCTTCTGAATGGACTGAGAGTGATGGGATATAAATGTACCCACTCATTTAAGTTGGTTGCTATTCGATCAAGTAAAATAAATTCTAAGAATCGTCACATAAAATCATCCAATTAACGTTAACCTTTCTGAATTATTTTTACAAATAAGAACCTCCACAATAGCTTTCATCACATTTAGCTAACCAAGCACAGGCACACAACCATCAGAGGACAATTTTAGGGAGAATAGAATGGCTCCTGTGCATTGCCTTGCGAATGCCTGACATTATTTAATTTTCAATTTAATTTAAAAAGTAAATAAATTTAATATGGAGTGATTTATGAAATATGTGTAAATTTATAGAAATATAAAACGCTAAAGAAAAAACTGGACATTTTCACAAAAAATATCTCTAGGCATACATATCCTCAGCATAGGTGTAGCAAATATATGCTGAGGGTTAATGCCGAATGATGGAATGGCGCCTTATTAAGCATGCTTTAAATATTCCAATTGAATTGACATTAACATCTACAGTAATATTAGAAAATTAATCAAGAATTAAATACTATAAGTTGAGTATTTTCAGTGCATATCATGTATCTCAATCTCTGTGCATGGCATTTTTAAATTTGAATTTAATAATTGATTGAATTCTTAAACTATGTGCCTTCACTTGAAAATACTTATTTAAGAAAATATGACTCAGAGAGAGAGAGAATGGGATTCAAAGGAATGACGAGAAATTTGTGAGACGCGCTCCTTTTCAGAAATACGGATTCTCACTCACCACTCTCCGAGCAGCTCAAATGGAATACTCGTCATTGTCAAAACTTTCCTCTTTCTCCGCAGGATGTCTCCCATGTCAATGGTGAAACACGCGCTCCTTGCCGCCCTCGTCATCATCGCCCTGTCCAACTGGGGCGCGGAGGCTCGCTACCTGCCCACCAGGAGTCAGGATGATCGCCTTGAACGGCTCCGCGAGCTCATCAAGGACGTGAGTAATGGGAAAAAGATTCCTTGTCACTATAAGAGAAGGAGAGAGAAAAAATAAGAACTTTGGTCACTCATTATCTACCTATCTACATTGATACACGAGATTACGGAGAGTGGCACCAGGGTTTCCGAAACAGGGATAGTTCATAAATATAAAACATTTAAAAATGTTTCTATATTTTTATTTTATTTTTTTAAAGTACGCAACAATTGACGTAAAGGATGGAGGATAAGAGTTCAGCGAGAGGATATATAGTGCCACAAAAGAAAATGGCCCAACATAAACCGGAGAATGTATGACAGATAGATATAGAAACACAAATGGAGATGATGATGCAGAAAAATGAGGGGTAGGACCAGTAAATGGTTGTAGTGCGAATGAGGGAAAACAAAACACATTGAAGACAAAGTTCATGAGTTTTCTATAGGACTTTCGTGATTATAAAATCTAAGTGAAATTCGCATATGTGAATAGTTTATCCTTGTTTTAATTCCAATGGGTATGAAAGCCTCATTTGTATTTTTACTTATGTCATATTCGTAAGAAAACATTAGCCCGTGACTACAACAGCCATTACTACTCCACTTCCCCAGCCGACTTCCTAGGGTCTAAAGTTGGCACTTATAGGTATAATAAAATTAAATTCGACCTAATAGGTAGTTATTGTTTTATAGGGCACCTAATCATTACCATACTCATAACATTATTGATCCTGTTTGACCAAAAATGAAGAGCACTCATCTAACGATGCCTAGTGTACATTAAATAAGCAAAAAATCAAACAAGGATAGAACTGATTTTAATACATGAAATATTATAAGCTAATACAAAGAGCTTGTATCTTATATTACAACTTTATACCTCGAGAGAGAGATAAAGATAGAGGATTAGAATTTCTGCTCAAAAAGTTGCCGATTTATTAGCATCAATCACATTTTGAAATAATAACATGAACAAATGATAATTAAGGCGCTGAATAGGGACACAAGTCCTTATTTAGCGCCTTATAGCGCTACGGAAAATAAGTTATTATTTTCCGTAGCGGTAAAATAATAATTTATTTTCCGTGGCGGTAAAATAAAAAAATAGATAAGTACCATGTCATACTTGAAATTAAAAATGAACCTAACTTGCAAAAGAAATTTGGAGCTTATCACAGGTACTAAACAATAATAACCGTAGTAAATAATAAATCAGAAATATTTACTATACCGGAAATATGTTTCCGATTAATGAAAATCAACAATCCAAAACTGAAAATATAATGCGAAGCTGAGCGGTCAAATGTAGGACTATCGTATTCTGGACATTATCCCGGGGAGAATTAATTTTTTTAAAACGATAGGATCAACGTTCCAAATTACCTTCGAAGGTATTGTCATAAATCTCTGTCAAGATACAGTGTTGGCCGTGTCCCATTGGTAATAAAATAGGTTTCAATGGGTAACTTTCAGTACTACTGAACCCGATTTTCTCACGTCCACTTAGCCGATGGTGGCAGATTGGGGAATAACAGGGTGAGGAATGAACGCAATTGGAAAAATAAATTCGAAATCCGAAAAAGAATACCGGACGTAACAACGAGGTTATTTCCAGGATTTCATGTTTTGAAAGGCAACCTATTTTGAGGGATGAAAATAGTTCGTCATCACGGCCGAGGGCAACACAAACTTAGAAAAAAAACTAGCGAGGCAAACTGAGTCACCTGAGGGTAAAAGAATTACAGAAGATGAATCTTGTTCTTCACGCAGGACAACCTAATGTGTAAGAGAAATCAATAAAAACGAATCAATATACAAATTAGACCAATTATTATAACATTTCCACCATATGTGACACGTGTAAAACATTACCCATAGTTTTTAGAATAATTTTTTCATATTAATTCTAAAATGACTTTAGAGAAACATTACGTTTTTAATGCGTTTCAAGAATATTGAATTGTTCTTTTCTGAATAACAGAATAGGAGACGTCGGATGGAAATAAAGAGTAGAAAGAAATTAACAGAGGCAGAACCATTTCGAAGACCACACCAAAAGTTGTATCAGTCGAATTCTATTGAAATTAATTAAAGAACCTTTCTTTAACCAATTCATAAAGCTACAAATAATTCTCTCCAATGGAAGCACACTAAGCAAAAATCACATCGATGTAATTTACCATTTTTTTAAGAACAAATGGTATTTAATGTACATTTTCTTGCGGAAAATCCCCAAACGATCAAATAAGTAACGTTGGGCGGAAAGGTGAGCAAAAGACAAGGAACAAGGAAAAGAAAAATAGGTATTCTATCCATAAGTAAAAATGACAAAAAAAAATTCGCGAGACTTATGGTGAACATTAACAAGCGATGATGTGCCGCCTTTCAGAATAGGCAGAGAGTGAAGGAGACAAGCGGTCCACGGGGATAATAAAGAAAGATACGATGAAATAAAAGACTATAGGAGCTGTAATCTCATATGAGGAATAAAAACTGGATGAGAATGCGAAAATGATCCCAGAGGAAATCTAAGAAAAAGGTGGGATGAGATGAAATAGGGATATAATGTACTAATAGAGATTAGCTGTCACAGCTAAAATCTTCAATTGAAAGAAATCGGTGCAACCTTGATTTGTAACGCACAATGACACTTGGATCCGAATGTTCCAAGGGTGTAGGTACAAGTGAAAGTGAAGGCCAGAGGCTTACTTTACTTCAACTTTCAATTTTGATTACGGAGATTGATTGGAAAGATGCAATACACGTGTCAACGTAGAATCCCGGATCATACGAGTACGATTGATTAAATAAGGTCGTTAAATGAAAATTAACATGAAATAAAAACAGTGATGAACATAGTCTTGTACCATATGATATTACTATCGCGACGATGACTACGATTAATGTAGCCACGTTTGTCCCAAAATGGTTTCCACTTTTCATACAATACGTTTGACTATTCTTTTCGGATCAAGAGTTGAAGTTCCATAGTAAGCAGAATGGGATTTGGAGGATCTAATTCCAGTAAATATCATGAGTGATTCGTAATCAACACGTAAGCATAGGTATTTATGGGATAGGTACAATACCCTTTTTCACTTTTTCTCCTTCACTTCACTTAAGCATCCCAGTACCTGCACCATTAATCTTCACACAATTCAGCATTCTCTGTATTTCAAGCCATCTCATCAAGAATGTCCATTCTTATTCGTCCACGTCCTTCCTTTCACATATTGTTTGAATAAATTATGATATTCGAAATCTCATCATCATAGGATAAAAATCCTAAGAAAAGTTTCCTCTACGATGCTTCTCCCTTTTTACATCCTTCAATACTTGCTTCATAATGCGTAATCTTCTTCCAGCACCATTCTTCATATTCACTTGTCCCTTGACGACTGTCTGTCTTCATTAGACACCGTGTTCCAAGTTTAGAGCGATTAGCTTGCCCCGTCTTCTCTTTGAAGTTTTCATCCAACTTCTATTTTCTTCCACTCTTAAAAGAAATTTTTCGTTTTTTACTCGGCCTATCCCTTTAACATTCTTCTGTAACACCACCTTTTCAATGCTTCCAGAATTTTCCAGCGAATAAGAGAGAATTCGCCTACCTTCCTTATTGCCATAAAGAAGCATGCTCCATATTTGAGTTTTAATCAAGCATTTCCCTACTTCCAAGTTATATCTTCTACCAAGTTGAATCTAATTCCAGTTGTAAATAATATTCTTTTCGCGATGGACGGAAGAAACTCATTTTCTCTAAATATTTTTGCATGCAGCTATTCTTACATCCTCCAACAACTCAATATCTTCTCCACATATTGTACGTACTGCCTCGTTCTTTTTTCTAGATGCTCATCGTACTTCCTCCATTCTCCTTTCAACATATATTTTCAATGTCTTAAAACTTTTTTCAAAATATTTTTACATAATATAACACTCCAAATCGCACACAACAGTTTCTGGCATCTTTGATTAAAATTGCGATGGTAAACTCTCTCCAGTCACTAACTCCTGATTTGATAATAAATATTCTCCCCCTCAAGCGTTTAGTTTCTTTCATAATTCAGCCGAAGTAATTAAATTGAATCGCCTACTCTTCCCCCGTAGCCTCAGACTTTTACTTTTAGCTCAGATTTCTCTTTCGTGGGAAATATATTACTTTGTTTACTAGTCATCAATCTTCATCCTAAAACCTTAAGCACTGAATCTGCAATTCGTTCCTTGAAGATTCCAATCACTTAGCAGCTAGAGCCTATCAAAGTAGTACATGCTCTTGCGTAAATCTTACTGACTTAATCACATCTCCTTCAATCCTTCCAGGTCTCTCTCACAACATATCATCCGCGTATGTGTCGAAGAGTATTGTGAATAATCGTAGAAGACTATCTAATTTGAGTAGGGAGGATTCCTGCCTTACGAATGGAAGTAGTCTCGCATATTGAATGGTTCTGTGCGGTAAAATTTATTTTCACGCGATGGAATTCATTTCTTCACAGAGAAAGCATTAAACACTGTGAGACCGACGTGTTTCGTTTGAGAATTTAGTTGAGTTAAAGGTGAAACTTCTAGCGTACTCCATTACCCGTCCACTATAAAAATATAATGGACGGGTTTAGTAATTTACCAGTTAGTCTCCATGGGATGCTCATGTGGGATAAATATGTGTTAGCTCATTGATAACACTAATGCAAACGTTTACACTTAGATAGATAAAATGAATGTTTCGCTGCGCTTCTTTTAGAGTTCTAGCGTTGAGGATTAGAAGAGTAGGGAAACAGAGTGACATTTTATAGTTTAATCTCATTATTTACTCTACTTCACCAGCGACTTTTTTTCTGGTTTGTATTTTATGACTAATTTTACCGTAGCCCGGTTTTTCATGATGCTCCGACTGCCGAGGTCATATCGCTACATCCAACACGAGTTAACTTAAGGAAAACACTGCATCCACTGCTCGAGGCGGGATTCAAATCTGCTTACTTTGGATTGCTTAGCCGGCTAACTAGCAACCTGACTACCGGCGTACATTCGCACCGAATCAATTAAGAGCTTTAGTGCCTTCGCAGAACCCGATATCTTAGGATGATATGCAAATCGTGACCAAGTTGAATTGTTAAGGAAGGGCCTTCCGCACCGGCAACACTCCCACAAAGTTAAAGCTCATAAATTATTAGGTCCCGTTGAACGTGATGGAAGGAGTAGGAGAAGTAGGAAGTCACCATTAGAGGAGAAATAAAAATTCTCACGGAATGAGGGTCAAAAGGAATGCGTATACATCTTACGAGTAAACTCATTAGCGGAATGCATGGTACGCATCGTATTGAATAACGCATTCACGCTTCCAAATATTGAAATTGTTAAAAATTCGTTCATCAGTAACACAAGGTTTTTCATCACAACTGCTGATCTGATCATTCATCTCCAATTAACATACAATGTTTACTTCCCTCTTTTCCTTGGAAAACGACATAATGCATTAAAAGTTAGAGTGTGACATTTACGATGCGACTTGAGGTTTAATTACTCACGACACCACGGGGAACTGAAATGATTCAACCGTTTCCTCATAAATTATTTCCCAATCCAATTCATACAAAAAGTGATGACTAAAATGACATGTACCTACAACGCAAAATATTGAAAATAAATTAGGTAACATTCTTCGACGATTAAAATACGATAAACTAAACTTAGTACGTGACGGTATCTAGTAAGGAAACATTGCGTAGGTAGGTATGTGGTATGGCGGTCTCCAGGGAAACTACATTTCCCTAAAACTAGGGGACAGTAAGAGGGCTGATATCTTATTAGATTTCTCCCCCATATGTTCGGGTTAACCAGAAAAATATTTTAAATTATAGGGTGGTATATAGTTATTAAATTTCCATCTTTGCATCTTTTGAGGGCTTATCCTTGTTGATCCTCTAGGCTCGCGGCTCCCTCATCATTGCATTTTTTACGAACTTTTACCACATAAATGATTTGGAATAATCCGTTTTCATCAAGTTTTAGAAAATTACTCACCTATTTTATCTTCTACATGGGAACATCGCTTAGATGTGATCTCTACTACCATCCGTAAATATATCTGCCGAGAGCCCCTTTGCCTGTTACGAACATTTAGGATTAATACTTAATTACCCGAGTTGATACTCCTTAAGGCCAAAATTGAGTTCTAAGCCACGCATTGTTTTGCCGGTTTTTTTCTTCGCTTACTATTGGGGAATTTCCGCAATAGTTCTTTTTCAAATGGAGGCATTATGGGAAAGAGGAGAGAATACCACAGGGATTCTCACCACCGATGATAAATACAATGAAAAATATTTCCACTTCAAGCTCATGAAACCGGAAGAAAGAAAGATATACGACTAATGCTCCTAATAATCTAAAAATCTAGGTGAATAAGGGCCAAAAGAGGCTTAAATCATCACAGCGTGGAAATAAAAGCAGCGATATAAGCTTTCACTTTCCTACCCAACACTCCTTAAAGATTTTTAGAGGCCCTTATCGTGCCTGATCGGAATCTAACAGCAGCCAAAAAGGTATTGTGTTGAGAAGGATGAAAAAAAAATTCTTTGGACGGAAATTGATAGAGGAAAAACTTTGAGTGAATGAAGAATGCTTCAAGCTTAAAGGGGCATCCCGTGCTGCGTAGGATGTTACATATCATTCTGTTCTTCTTCTTCAGCTTTTTCCTTTCACTAAAAGTCGCTGCTCCTTTTTCCTCCGAAAACTTCCTCGTAAAAATAATTTTAGCCTCTTCTTTCTTGAGAAGTCCTTTGACCCTCATGTCTACTGTAGCAAACCTTCCACTGCCTCTTCTATCTTCCCCCTGCCCTTTTCCCCATCACTTATTCTGAGCATTAGTTTCCCAACTTAGTCTTCATCCATTCTCATTAAGTTCCCAAACCAATTTACCTACTCTCCTTTCTAGTAACTTCCTCAATCCCACCTGATCATTCCAAAAAATTGTCTCATTGCGGAGCACAGGTACGTTTACGTTTTTAATTTATTTCACGATTCCGCTTTATCGTTCCATAATTTCGGATTATAAAATGTGTTCAGACAAAAAAATTTCTGTTTGGATTGAAATTCATTTTCCTCGTAAAAGCCCTGCTTTACTGTATCCTTACGCATGAGCAATAATGCCATAGAATTTCCAAACAGAGTGGCTTTAAATAAAAGTGTTAAATGTCAAATGTAGGCATATGATAAAAAGATTTTACATAGCTGATGACAGTAGGCATTATTTTGAAAGACTAAAATGTTTCCTGAGGAGAATTACGACTTGAACTGCACATATCGGATACAAATCAGATAGAGTTACGCATCCGAGCAATGGGCAGGCTCGTTCAGCAGCTGAGTAAATCTAGGCATTTGAATTAATTGAGGAAACGGCCATTTTGGAGAAAACACAAAAAAGTGATACGGTAAGATAAAACGCTATACTTAAAGTTTCGTAATTAAATGACCACATCGTCTCAAAAATGGTTTCGAAAGAGTGAGATAAACGTTGCAAAATGATTTTTTCAGTTCCATTTTAAAAACAAGGCTCAACTCGGAATCGTTTGGACTCTATTCATCACCAAAGTTATTAAAGTGCTTATTTTTACAATTAATTTCGTCAAACTTTTCGCACGCCTTGCAATTGGGCCTTATGCACTCAAATTCGTAAATAATTGCATTGCACAAGTAGAAGAGTGACTTTTTATATTCGCAAACAAGCTCACTAATGTTACATCCAACTTCATCCGACGTTTTTCTCGCATTGTTCCAACCCCATGCATAGGGCACGAACGAAAGTATACAGTCATGCGGGGAGCACTCGACCTCATTGAACTATCCAGGCAACAATAAAGCAGACATAATGAGGATACGTTATGGCATAAGGCAGCAATTCTCTCTTTTATATTCTGCGGAAAAGCACATGATACGCTGAGGAATTGAATGGAGTCCAGGACAATTCCGGGCTCAAATACCAAAGCAGTAGGGAAAAATGCGGATCGGATTCCTTAAAACTTGCCAACTAGAACGCAGAGAGCTCAACTTTTAGACTATCGACATCAATGACCTCTAAAGCTCTATAAAATACAATGATCTCGAGCTTATAAATTATATTTTTTTATTATAAGCTATTCATTTCCTGTATTCTTTATCAACAAATACATCGCTCAGCAGGTAATCTAAAATCATTGTCACAATTTCAGAGGGCGCTGAAAGTATTTAGGAAGCAAAGACCACGGTAAATAAATAAATAAATAATAACGCCACGATTTGTTTCGTTCATATGTTTATAAGAAAATAACAACCAACGCAATTTAAAGCAGTAAAAAAATATCGGTGTAAATATTTTGCAATGCAAGGTAGGAGAATCATGCTCATAAAATGTTCATTAATAGAAACTTCTTCCTTTAATTGCAGTTAATAACATGAAATTCCAGTAATAATGTAAATTTAAGTAAAATGTTTATTAATAAAAACTTCTTCTTTTAATATCAGTTAATTATATGAACTTCCAGTAATAATGCGTTGAGTTACTAAAGTTCATCAAAATAACGGTAGCCCATAAACTTCCACTTTTCACTCTTTATCCTTAATTCAACCTCTCGAACTGCACTGCGCATATACCAGTGAAATATTGGACGTTGCATGAAATGTCCGGGAGTTGACACGACTGCTTGTGACAGATACTCCTGGTAAACCGATGGGTAAATAAAGTGCATGGACGGTGACGCACCCCTTGAACCTCGCTAAGGAGAGAAATCGAAGGAGGAAACCAGCCGACCACAATGACTATTCCTTGGATGGAATGCAAGGATTCCCCTCGCCCCCACCTCAAAACCTTGCATTTGCATTCCAGCGTTCAAAACAGGTAGATCCAAAACCAGCCGACGCGGGGAAAATCGCGCGTATGATTTCTCCGGGAGACTCCTTTCGAAGTCCATTATGAATCACGGGAGCTTTTCTCCCACTTATCACTAGTCGGCTTTCAGAAAATACTTCTACAAATGACGTAGCAGCCGACTCAGATCTATGATACTTCCGCGCATACCATTCAAATACAGGAGCATCCCATTGGCCGTTTGTGTCTTCACCGCTTGCGTTGCTTTTTGGCGGCATAGTTGGTATTCCAACCCGCGCCTTCAGGTCGACGGACCTTCCACCTAAAGAGCTATGAACCGTCAATATATGAAAATTTCTAATGGCAAAGAGTGATACAGAGTCTTGAAAAAAGGAGACGTGTTGGAATAAACATTGAGTGGTACGGTAAATATTTGTTGCAAGCTTATTGCCAAATAAACTAAATACTGATTTTATTAAACTTGATATAAATTGTTTATACTGGTTCAATAAATGGCTTACAAATATTAGTTTTTTCATGAAACATAAATAACAAGGTAGAATATATATTGACCTTAATAAAAGCTTCCGACAAGTTTAAAACTCATGATGGCGGAACATTCACTCAAATAAGTCTCGATGAAGCTTTCAAAAGAAACAATATCTTTATTCACCCTGGGTAACATATGTAAATTACAGTTAACTGCTATGAAAAGCAATGTTCCAAAAAGATTACTAGTAACTAATAGCGAAAAAAGTTACTACTTATTCCTTTTCTTTATGATTCGAATAGAAGTGTGAGTGTTACAATGATTGTGAGTCGTTCTAGTTCCACGATTTGCTCGTAAGCTTGTCACTACAGGAGTTTTAAATTTTACCAAATTATTGCAAGTTGAAATGAATTATAAATCCATAAGTAAGAAGGACTCCTTGGAAGATTAACTAATTAACTCACCAGGCGTTAATTCGGGGGAATCGGGTTAGAGTTCCGGTCAATGCGAATGATTTTCTCTGTGGAAATTCTTATATATTGCAAATTGGTCTGAATTGCAAGGTCTGGAGAAGTGAAGCGGACTCAAGATGACTTCTTCACGCCACTTAGGTAAATTCTGCAAACCAATTTAGCCAAAGATTCACGTCTTCTGACCGACTAATTAACGCATACACCATAAGTAGCCTTCTACAAACATGTATGATTCCTGAAATGATAATTTTCCTTAACCTTATTTATGCTTGGTGTGCAAATCATTTGTAATGCACCATTGCATTGGATACATACAACGTACAACGATGATAAAAGTATATGTGTTTCACGATTTTTTAATCCAGTTCGGAGTGGTGATAAAAAATATGATAAGAGTAACTATGTAAACGTATTTAGGTATAGTTTGTCACCAATTCCGGGCCGACCCGAATAAATGGAGGTAAAATTTGACCATGTCACTTGCCAAGCATTAAATTCCTAAGACAGAAACATATAGGTTTCTCACGCCAAAATAAAATACCGTTACTCTGGCTGCTATGGATGTCATAGTATGAACAGAGAGAGTAGGTATGAACTTCGTTGCTCGTAAATCCTTGTGAAGGCTTCTGCGGTGAGAAGTGGTAAGTTCAAATTTCTATATACATTCCCTGTTGGTCAATATTGCTGGGACAACACAAAATATGCTTTTCACGCCAACATTGTGACAGCCTTTTCTTGGAAAATAAGGAAAGAAGAGAGATAGACCAATCAGGTATGGTCGGAATACTTCCTAATCACAACCGCACTTGATGTAAAAATTGTGAAAATCCGAATTGCGATAAGTTTACCAATCCAATACGGAGACATCAAAGCCGAAATTCTGACGCAGTCTGAAATATTAAAAAAACATTGACGGAACGAAAGAGGAGAATATATCAAGCAAAATAGAACTATGCACAGGTGAAATAACGGTAGGCGGATATAATTAATTGGCAGAGAAAATAACGGTAAAAAGGCCTGCATATCAAATGTACATATCTTCTGATTATATCTTAGCAACATTAACTAGCAATCAAGAACTGGCTTATTTGACCAAAATTGCGCAATGGCGCAAAACAGTTCCATCAAGTGGTGGGAAGGAGCTATAGGCGGCACGGATATTTACAGTAAATGGTCCGTTCATGACTGAAGGCGTTGATCAGGTCAATAAATTAGAAAATCTAACTAGAAACCATGTGATTAATTACAAACGCAGTGCAAAACAAACAGATTTAATGAATTTCAAGCTTTCTTCTAATACCAGTACTTGTATTCCTATTCATATTTTACGTCACAGTACGCAAGCTGTTGGGCTCCTCGATATACTCTTGCAACTCGTTCTTACAGCATTTCAAATTATCTCAGAAGTTGAGAAAAGGGAATTGATAATTTTTTTCGGCTCCACAGCTCATCCTAACGCATGGAGATCCATCCATGGAATCAAACAGCTCATATCTATATCTAACTATTTTCGTAACTTCTGACACTCTCATACCTGGCCGATTTCATCGTGTGTGACTATAACCCACCTTAGACTTTCTCGCAATCTGTTAGAATATTTCCTCGCTCCCAGTTTCCGCTCGTCAGGCATTAGATTTGAGGATAAGGTACGGAAACGGAGAAGCATTTGCTAAATTACACTTCCTGGTTAATTTTTTCTGCTGATATCCGCTCAGCGGAAGAAAATTACCATTCTAAACATTTTTTTCCCACCCTTTCGCCCGTTTTCCATCTTTTCACGTACGACGCCTTATTCCATTTATTTACTTTCAGTTTTCACGATGAATAAATTACATTTAAAATCTTAGGATCAATTTTTTATCCAAGTATTTATGCATACTGTAGAGCAACGTATTAGTGAATCTTTCAAGTTCCTGGTAAAAAACGCTTGGTCAAGCCGTCTTGTCATATCATATAAACTAGATAACATAGTGGATTTTTTATGTTTTCCAATGAACATACTGACAGCAGCAGGAAAAAAGCAACTTTACATTGAAACAGTAATAGCTAAAGCCAATAATGGCACAAAAAGAATTATGCTGAGAATTTTTAATGTCAAGGTCTTAAGAAATATACCTACACCATTGTTGCTGAGCATGAATTTCAATTAGAATCTCAATTGTTTTTCACCAACATTTCAATGGACACGCCAAATATCCCATGACAAATTTTCTTTTCCATAAATTCCTGTTTCTATGCTGATATTAAATGTTTTATCCATCTCCTCCCATGCAGGAGTATACCAATTCATTCGATTACTACCGATGGATAGCTTATCACCAGTACTCTTCTCGGAAAAAGTTCAAGGCTAGACTAACTCATAGTTTTGGATTAATGATATGAAGATAGTAGTCATTCGTGAAGATTCGCAAAAATTTCCTGAAATAATAAAATTCTCTTTACTGCAGTCTTAAGAATTAAAATAATAAAGCCTCGCAACGAATTGAGTCACTCTCATAAATGTAGATAAGAACTCTTATGTTCCAAAGTTCGATCTCCAGCCATTTTAGGCATTCCAAATAAAAGCGCGTAATGTAGGAATGTAAATTAATCAAAAAGCGGGCTTTATGATTAGACTTTTATGGCAAATAGTTCCACGTGGAGAAAATATGAAAACATGTTCTCAATACGGTTCAGCTCATATATTGAGTTAGTTCGACAAAAATATCCAACGAAGAAGAGCTTAACACGATTCCATCGAATATGATGAAGAGAGCGGGATATAATCCACATGAAATGCGCCAGCCGTCCGAGTATTCGCCAGTTAGTTACTCAATTACTACTCCTATAGACGTTTTTGTGCTGTAACTGAAAGCCCTTTTGGAGGTAGAAATAGAAATATATGACATTGCATTTGGAGTCAAATGGATTCACACCTTAACGTACGGGTAGTGAAAAAGCAAATGGAATTTGAGGGGCAGTGCGACTGGCCGCAGGCTCTTGATAAAAATCCCACTCCACTCAAACTTTCAGTCTAGGTTATAGTTTTTTAAACACTCCTGTCTCAAATTTTGGAGGGCCACGAATGGTAGGTCCACCACCAATGCTCCAGGAATCGACTAAAGCGTGAAGCATGCGTTGCAATCATTCAAACGCCAGTAATTCAAAGTTCCCTTCCATTCGTCGTTCAGGACAAGGGGAGACTTTTGAAATTATCCTAGGTAGGTTCTTCCCTGTCCATTTACGCAACAAGGAGGGTACGCCCTTCAAGTGACAACCACTTTTGTTGAGAAATTTACATTAGCTTCCTGAATTACCAGGCAATGAACGACACTTGATTTTGAAATGAGTACCTAACGAAGCCAAAAAGATTACGCAATATTATCATAACTGTCCAACTGATCTTTTGATTATCAAGAAAGAAACCTTTTTCCCTCTATTTTTGGACTGGGAATTTGAATTTCTAGCTTCTTCGATATATAAATAGTCAAGATAGACATTGATTCGTATTTCGAGGATTACTAATGAGCAAAATATGGAAGATAAAATTAACTGATAAATTCTCCCGTGCTCATAATAAACCTTTCATGTTCACATTTGCATTGCAAACGGATAACAGAAAGGATTAACTCCGCTGTGCATACACTTCCCAAGGCAGAAAACATAGTAGGCAATAATCATCTCCATAAATTAAATTCAACGGGTAGGAGAGGCGAAAATATTGAACATATTATTTTACCCTTCCAATGAGGTAGAAAAGTATTGCTGATAACGTTTAGTTTACAGCTCAACTAGCTATTACGCCTACTATATGGAAAATATGCTGGACGTAAACCAACAGTTTACTGCTATATATATTTTCGCTGTGGCAGCCATGGTTCGCGCTTTATCAGAGCACGCTCCGCAGCAACGACGCCGGACATGTTCGCACACTTTTATAGTGATCATACAACCGGACTAGGTGGTTTTAATGGCTCTCATGGGAACGCAAAGGGGAGGTTCGTGCTTCGCTCTTGGAATGGTGGGATGAAATGCGAATGAAAGCTTAAGGGCCTCAGTAAAAAGCCGACTCACAACTGAGGTTACTGAAAACCTCAGAAACGGGGGAAAAGCGATAATCCTTTAGCACAAGAAGACCTGGATGTGAAGAATGCAGCACGACCGACGCGTAAGACCCCAAATCGATCGTAAAATTCCGCTAAATGTGTGAGAGAAAGTTAATGTACGTCTGCATCTACGTAATAGCCTGTGGACCACCGCGAGGTTGTGTGGCAGGGGCTGAAGATCACCATGCATGCACTTACTACATGCAACTAAAGGCCGTTTTACACGGTGAATGATCATGCGAATGAATTCATTCGCGAATGAATTTAAGTGATGACTTGAAATTGCTTCCGCTTAGGGTGTTTTTCACGGTGAATGATGCAGGATATTCCAAGCTTGCCGCGTGAACGGCGGCGAAATTCACATTAATTGTCATGTGGAAAAATTGGACCGGGAATCGAACCACGACCCTTGGCTTTCCGGGCCACTGGGCAGACCACTACGCTACCCAGGATCCCTAATTTGTGTGGCAATTTTACCGAGGTTCAAGGTACTAGATGTAGAGCCCTCGCGGTCCATCAAGGATGGCAAAGGAAGGGAGAAAGGGCTTCAAAGAAACCACGACCAAAGGTGAACCCCATACAGCGCTAAAACCGCGCTAGGCGGTAAATGTAGGATGTTCCAAGCCTGCCGCGTGAACAGCGGTGAAATTCACATTAATTGCAATGCGAAAAAATTCACCTGGACCGGGAATTGAGCCAAATCGTGATATATCTACTATCCCTTTTCTATGCTGCCTATTATGTTCTCTTATGGTACACGGGAAAAATGATATTTTTAAAACTATCTCTCTAATCTTGTTTATCTGATCAAATATAGCACAATACGCCTGGGTTCTTAATATTTTCTAACCTTATCTGCAAGCATATCAACTTAAAATTCACTTAAACGTTTTATTCTAAATTTTTACCTGCGTACTGATAGTAACTCCTAACCTAGTTTATCTACTAAACTCGAAATACTCATACTATTATTGTAGCGACATTTAACAAATCTTTCTGATCGCCTTTGCACACGTTCTTATTCCTTTATCATACCTTGCTCGTACGGATCTCATATACTAGTGGCATATTCTAAATGAGGCCTAACAAGTAACAAGTAGTAATAGTAGTATCTTTCATTTACTCTCTTACCGCATTTTCCTAGTAGAACCTTTTTTTACATGCCCTTACTTACGGTTTTCTACGCCTGTTATTTCCTTGATGTGTTTATCCCATGACGCGTGAAAAGCAACAGGAAGAAAATTAAAAACCAAAAGAATAATAGAAGAAAAGCACACGAACATAAAGACAGGTGGCTGGTCAACAGGCGAAAATACATATTAGATAGCTTGATAAATGACGTAAAAGGGTGGAGAAAGGATCACGTAATAGAGGGAACGTAAAAGGGAAAGCCCGGCGGATCTTATATCACTGAGAGAAGAGTGAGAGACAGGAGGGAGTTTTCGAATCTCCCCACGAGCGTTTTCAGGATGATCATCACGAAACACTCTTCTGTCCATCACCACGAGAAAGGCAAGGAAAAAAAGAAAGAGATCGTTGCAAGGTGGAGAGCTGCCCGGAACGTCCAAGGAGGTGACGTAAGCAATGAAAGGTGTCGGTGGAATGAACATCTTCTTCTTCAAACTTCATAACGAGAGATTAAGTTAAGTCAATGATGCAAGGATATTTATTAGCAAAGAGGCAAAACATATGTAATTACTGTATCTTTCTTGAGAGAATATGCTATATATGGAAACATTTTTAAGCTAGATTCAGAAAAATAAGTATCGGGACAGGTAAACCTACATAGTAGGTACAGGGACTGCTTGCGTGGCCTTACGTTGGTGAAGGTGCCCATGTCTAAGCCACCAAAAAAAATTGAGGATCTAACAATAATCGTAGGAAACAATTCCCTATCTAAACCAATGCTGTCACTCTTTAATGTAAATAAGAAAAGGACGATGGGGAGGAAATCGCATTGAAGTTCTCTTTCAAGAGCTCACATAACATAACTAGCAATTCATATACATTTGGACAAATACCTGCTGTGTAACATACAGAATTTTTATCAAATTTTTACTCTAAAGTTTTCCTTTAACTTTTGGGGTTAAAAGGACAACTTTAATCAATCAATTCGAGAAAATAATTGTGAAATTGACGGCTGGTGAAGAAAATGGCATGCTAATGTTCCTCTCAAATTTTCAACCACAATACATTCATGGGTTCAATTCATCATGTGTTGCCTCGGAAATTCACCACCCCTAATAAGATTGTTAATTTAGCTTCACATTTAGACGACATTTTTATCGATTAAATCCTCTGATTAATCAAATAATCTAAATTTCCCATTGCAATCTACGAATCAGATAAATTTCGACCGACGATTGATGAGATTCCATGGATGCAACGCGTATAAAGGAAATATTTTGCTGCAACCCTATTTAATTCACCAAATACTATTCCTATACCCCATTGTATATATCACGTTACAAACCAGCAGACTATTTTTAAATTAAGGAACTAAATCTCTCTCATTCCTTCTGGCTTTTCACAACCCCTGTTTTTATCTGATAATCATCGATTAGCAGATCCGACAGGCTCTATATGAACGCTCCTCTGATGTTAATGGCTAGAATATGTTTTCAGGTGAACGTCCGTCGATTTATTACGGGAAATAACCATGAATTTTCCGCATAAACCCTTCGTAGAGAGATTTGTCACTTTTTAAATTTATGCATTGAGGGCGCAACATTTTCTTTCATGTTTTTATTTCGTAAATGTCCCCAAAATGAATCAAGACCATATTGACCCGAAAAAAAAAATTAGCGATCGTCAAAGATAAACCAGTAAATTGCTTATTGCTATTTACCTCGTAAAATAACGGGAGAAAATACAAAGTTTCACGAAAAATTTACGTGTTCTGCATTTCTATAATTTTGAACCCTAGTTAAATGGCGATTAAAAAGTTATTTGGGATAATAACTGGCACTCAAATTCACGGTATTTACTTATTATTTTAAATGACTGCCAAGGGTATCACTCAGCGAAAGCATTTCATTTAAAGTTTTTCAATCATGACACAACCTTCCAGCTCGATGGACCGCTCTACCCAACCTACCTAACTTCCAAGTTAGCAGAAGAGGAAATTACGTGCCTCTCGACGTTTGTACAATAATTAGTGAGTAACCCTCCTTTTATTAACATATTTATAATTACTTTGACCCCCAGATATTTACTACGAAAGAAGATGCACCTGTGAAAAACAGTTCCTTAGGTTGAGATATAACTTGGCTTGGTTTAATGCTAACGCATTATCTCCGGTTCAAATTTTTTTCAAACAGTACGCGTTTGCACAATTAGCAATAATTCAGGCAATTAATGACATATCAGTACATTTACGGATAAACACGGATCACCACCCCTACTAAGTTTCCCGTCCGATGTCTATGGCAAAGGAAGAATTTTCAACAGGGAGAAAACGCATTTACGGAAATTCTCCGAATAGCACCTCTAGCACGGTGCTCTTAGACCAATTCCACTCTTGTTCAAACAATCTTTTCCACTCTTTTTCCTCGCAGCAAGGCTCTCTGGTAAAACAGTTCCTTTAAAAGGATTAACACTCATACGGAATGGGGATTATCGTTTTAGTCACAAGGCACCTTACTCGCCAGTACTACACCTAGAGGAGCCTTGACGCAACTTTTGATACCACCCACAAAAATTACATCAGCAACGCCGGCATTCAAAAAGGGGCAAATCGTTAAAGCTGAGAGGAGCAACTGAAAGGTGAAAACATCTGCACCTTCGACTTTCAATAATTTGGAGTCCACTCTGAATAAATCCCTCCGATCTGAGGTGAAGGTAGTGTTGGCGGCAGAAGTAAGACGAGAGGCACGAACTACGTACGTACAGACCGAGCAGAGATGGAGCGACCAACGGCAAGGACAAGTAAGTGGCCGAGCAGGAAGAGAGGTCACCTAACGGGTTTGGCGGCGGGTGAGGGAAGCCAGAAATGTGTCAGGAAGGTAAAGCATTGAGGCAATGGGTCACAGTTGGGGGAGGAAATGGACACCGAGCGTATTTTTAGACCGCTAGGAGGAGGGCTAAGGCAGCAGTAGCAAGACGAAGAAAGCACGAGGAAGGTAAAGATCGGGGTAATATTTAAAATTCAATTTCAGGCGTTCCACTTCGAACTCAATCAAATGGCAAAAAGAACCTCAAATAAGATGCAGTAACTCATCGCCAATTCCTTCATCTACATCTACGCAATACCCTGCAAGCCACCACGAGGGTGTATGGCAGAGGGTGAAGAGCACCAACATGCACTAATGACATGAAGCTAGGCTACTACTTGGAAAAATGTTAGATAATACGGCAGCTAGTTGGTTAGTATCTACAAATTAATAAAGAGATAGGTTGTTAATACATAAATAATTCACTACAGACTACTCTAACATTATTAAAATTACCTTTCTCTTTGCTATGCTGCCTATTGTGTTCTCATATAGTACGGGGGAAAAATGACATTTTGAATCTGTCGTCACGATAATCTATCTCTCTAATCTTATTTATCTGGTCGAATCTAGCATAATATGCAGGGATTAATTCGTGGTATATTAAGGTCAGATGACACATTTATTAAGAAGGATTTTACCGAAATAGGCAGCTTAGCGACCATATTTATACAATGTGACGCTACATCAGAAAACGTCAGCATATATTTAAAGGAGAATGAAGAGGAAGCGATGGATGGATGGTAACCAACAGCTAAGTTATGAAATAAGTATGTTTCTCCCAAAGCCGTAAACAATGCCCAAATCTTTCAGAGAAACCTACTTATTTAATTTGTAAACCGCAAGGGCTCAATTCTTTCGATTATTAGCCAAATTATTGGCGCCATTTAGGAAGATGGGTAATATGGAAGAAGTAGACGATTATTTTAGGGAGCGCAGGTACTGTGGAGTGAAACCCGGCGTCGATGCATGTCTAATCTCAGCTCGCAGTTCTATCCACGCAGTACCCACGTAGAGAACGAAAAAATCACAGACAAATCCTGCCACAGGGGAAATTTTAACTCAGACCCACGGGATGGGAAGCCATGACTCTAGATACCGCATTATCCTGATCCCCGAAGGCGTATTTCAAAAGTTAGCTTTAAACATTCGACACTTTGCCGATATTCACGCAAATGAGATTCAGAGAAGGCGTGAGGATTTGAACATTTTAATTACAACTGACAGAGCACGCAATAAAAATGTATGCTAATTACACCAAATATAAACAAATACACGTTAGTTTATTGAAAATTGGCAAGTAAATTGAAACATGTGCTTGTTTTAAAAGCTTGTCAAGCAACGTACTGGAAAAACAAAGGGAAGTGAAAGTATCCCAAATCAGAAAATAAACTGCAAGTTACATGAAAATGAAAAAATACGAGTTTTCTCGTAACTCAACCGCGTAGATACGCGATATTTACTGCGCAAGCTAATAATTAAATTCAGCATTAAAAATCATATAGAACATAATCGGATTCACCACCAGAAGAGAACTTCTGACGATTTTAAGAGAAGGTTAGTGAATAGCTTAATATGGATCATGTCTTAACATGGATCCAAGACGTGGACTACAGGGAAGGATGACGAGAATGCATTGGAAACTTTAGAATAAAAGTGTGGAGGAGAATGAAGAGGAGGCGATGGGTGGAGAGGTGGATGATTGAACAGCTGTTGAATATGGTTGGGGAAGACAGAAGTTTGTTGTCAGGAACTAGGAGAAGGTAGAGGTGGTGGATAAAATAGCCATTTAGGGACCAAGGACTGGTGAAGGTCGTCATCGATATTAGAATGCTGGAGAGATTAGGACGAGATAGGACGAGAAGAGAAGAAATGCATAATGGTAGTATAAAGAAGGGCAGGAAGTTATCCGATTTGAAGAGAGAAACAGCGTAGGTATGGAGCCCATAGATGACTGACATGTAATATTGAGTAAGGGAACTCCACCAAAACCTACCCTTAACGGTAGATAACTGCCAATCAATCATCATCGGGTAACGGCGAAGACCATATTTTACTCCACAGTACTGAGAGTAATGGTCCATTGCTTAGACGCCTCGCGAAAAGCAACCGCGTTTCACGAAGTGCAAGCAAATCACCTTCGCATAGCGAAAACTTTCGTAGCGCCATCATTCCAATGCAACCCTTCACTGTCGAAGCATGCACCTCCAGCAACGAAAATAAAAGTGAAACGTGCATCTTCTGCCCGCACGGTTGGCTGGGCTAGCGTAAGATTTCCTGTCGAAACGGATGACCCCGTCGAGTAAATCTAGCTCTTTGTGCGGATCCATGTTCGCAGTGAGGGAAGTATAAAGCGGGGCTGATCCCTGGGCGCCGCCGCCGTGCCGACGCGAAAGGGAAAGGAAAAGCAGGCGGGAGATTTTTACCGGGGGGGGTAGTGACAAATGAAGTCAAATCGCATCGCGCGCGCCACACGACCATGAAGAGAGTCCGACCGATTACAAAAAAAATAAATGAAAGGAGTGAAACTAACGCACGACGTACATTTATAGGATGAAAGGTTGAGGGACAGAGCGAAAGAGACGTGGGAAGGGGAAGGGTGTTGGACATGCGCGGAGGTAGAGCTCCGAATGGACCGCACCACCAGCTCCATTACTTTTTTTCTCCCGGGTAGCCCCCATAATCCATCTCTTTTACATTCTACCTGACGTGCAGCCGCCGTTGCATCTGACCGTCCAGCACCGTTCATACATGACGAATTGGGGTCTTTGAGATGAATGAAGATACCTACTCTCCCCCCCTCTCTCCCACTCCGTTAATTTCCCCGTTTCCCACTAAATCCTCGCTCCCTCCCTCGGTCCCCGATATGGCAAACTTCCCGACCCCCGACTCCTCTCCCTCATCCCTCACACCCCCGTGCGGGAGAGAGGACAGATATGAGGTTCATTACTGCGGTACTGTCATTATTCGGTCGGTGGGGCTTTTTTTCATTCGTCCCACTGCGGATCGATGGGAAAATCCACTCCACCCTGCGCTGAATAGTGCGTGGGAGTATATGAAGGAGGGAGACACGAATCCCCCAGTTTCCCGTCGCTTTGCGTTTAATAACCATAGTAGATACGAAGACTATTTCTCTCATAGCTGGAGAGAGTAGGGACAAAACAATAACGGCGTTTTCTAGGCGTGGGAGCCCATTTCCAATCGTAAAAACACCTCCAGGCCTTTTCTCCGAAGCTGAACAGAAGACGTCAAATTCTACTCCCTAAGAATAGGAAAAATTATAAGCCGTTTAAAGGCCGACCATTATTTGACCATGTGGGTAAGACTCAGCTACATTAACACCAGAAATACTTCATAAACCTTGATAATTTGATCGTATGTGACAATCGAATGGTGGAGGAATCGAGTGCGCGAGTTAAAGGCACTTCCACTCCGCAAATGATTAGATATATGCCACAGAACAGGGCAGGAAGAGGATATACTAAGAATTTCACTGAAACTCATGCTTTCATTACGAAAAAAATGTTAAATACGGCTTCTAATTCGTGAATATTTGTGCTAAACGAAAACACTGAGTCAATAAAATATTTTATTTGATTTTAAATTTTTACTAGAGTGTTTCATCGCTAAGGAGACAAAATTAGGTGCACGGTGACGATCCCCTGAGAAAATATACCTTGGTATACATTTAAATTATCATTACGAAGCCCAAATGATTTGGAAGGGTCCTGCGGAAAGACGCATCAAGAATTTATACGCAACAACAGGAGAGATAAACATTGACTCCTTTCTCCAGCGATAGTTGGAAGTCTGAACTTTCGAAAGAGGAGGGATTAGATGACCGGAAGAAGATACTGGAGTGGATAAGAAACTAAAAAAAAACGGACACGCTGTTGAAGCGAGAGAGATGTAAGAAAAAATAGTAAGACAAGGGAAACGGTTGGCCCCGGATACAAAATGCATCGAATTTCTTTGAGGATGGGACAGGGGGGGTGCAGGCGTCACGGTCGACGGACATGTGTGAACTAACCGGACTCCCAACTCGAGGTCACCTGCGTGGGCAGATTGAGGCGATTACCAACCCTGACTTTCCCTTGACGAAACTCAAGACAGTATTTTTCGGATCCCCGATGAAGAATGGAGAAAGGTGAAAAAACAAGAGCGGGACAAATGGCTTCGAGCAGATTACTCCCAGACGTCTGCCGCGATGGGCTCATTGTATGACGGGAGGAGTGTCTTCACAACGGACGCTTTTCTCCGTAATCGTTGGCTTACGGTGACGCAAGTGCGCATCTCCTCGGATGGGAAATAAGGAGGGCAAATGGGTAGTAAAACGACCGTCCAAGCATCCGCAGTGGGTCTCGTCATCGTCCATCGTCATCAAATTAAAATAAGCTCACTTAATATGCCAATTAAACTTTGAAGACGGAACAATGAATGGAGCATGGGTTTTTACGTGTGATCACCTTCTACTCGAGCATTAATTATCCTTCTTACTTCTCTTCTCTAACTCTCTTTGATAAACTTGGATCCAAACACTATCCTAACATAATTCAAGTATATTCTTTTCTCCGCTATTTAAAAATTCGCGCTAGGTAAAATATCAATTGATGCAATGGCAAGTTTCACACAGCTTTGAAAGCTGAATTGGACAGACTAGGTGAGTCATTTTGCCCAAGACTACTCTTAGTCCCATCAGTCTCATTACTTTGTATTTACGTTTTCTGTTCCTTTTTTGAGTGACGTCATAGTGAAAACTTCTCGACGCGAAACCATAAATTTCAAGTATCTATAAGTACGTTTTCTTCTGGTAGGGAGTAACTCCAGAACATTCATCCAGTATCGATGATTAAACGGTCATATCCTTTGTGACTACTACACCGATTTCAACGTTACAAATCAATTTACCCAAGGATCACGGAGACTTCACACGCAATACAAATCCTACCCCAATCGAACATATAAAATATAAGATTCAGTACAAGTCTTATTAGACAAAACTTTCCGGTTGCAAGCATCTGTTCGAAATAAATCTGGCGATAATCGACCCGAAGTGACTCGCAGTAGACAATGGTCGTAAATTAATAAGAACGATGACCTCGTGAAGAGACGCGTAGGAAAGTATTAACATAATTTGATATATTTTCAGAAACAACGGTTGGAACATAGCATTAGATTATATGCCGCGTTCTGTGCGTGCTTATCGAGTCCATTTCAAATGAAAATTCAGCAAAATTGTCGTGATTCATTTGTTGAGGGAAGGAAAATTTATTTTTTCAAGCTTTTTCAACGTAAACAGCTAATCCCTTTACCGAACACCCACTGAATGCAAAAATCATTCCGACAAAATCATGAATTTCAATGGAAAAAGTGAAGAATTCACCAGGTTAAAATGGAAATTAACAGTGCTTTGTTTCACGTTATTATATTTCCTCATCGATCACCTCCAGCGCGTGCTCGTTACAGGATTATGCGGTATCTCGAAGTGAAGCCTTTTGGACATAAAAGCAAAAATGCTCACGTTTTGAACGCTTGATTAAAGCATTTAAAAATGTTCACAATATTTCAATTCCATTCCTTATACTGTGTCCACAGCTATCAAACAAAGTCAGACAGTTATAAACTCTAACAGATTAAAGAAGACAAGACAGCACAACGCACACGCTCGAGGGAGATTGAAAATTCAAGAATAAAACGATTTAATTATTTCAAACAGGCGTGAAAGAAGCGTAGGTGATAGAAGAAGAAAAGGAGCCTACGCGGAATGAAAATTTTCGCACGGATAAATAAACGCGCTGAATCGCAATGGAAATTCTGACGATCCGTCACACCAACATCATACACTTCGCTTTAAACTACGCCGTTCCAATCTTGATACTCTTGGGGAAATAGACGGCGCACTCATCGCATTTGTGCCAGGCGCATCTGTTTCGACATTTAATAGGGAGGTACACCATTCAGACGGCTTTTACGAAGCGAAAAAACTCCATTTCCATTCCAGTAACTTGCATATATCCATTTCCGTTTTTCTTATTTAGTTTTCTTCACACGATGCACCACTGTATTTCCTCCCGCATTTCCAAACGAAATGGAGAGCAGAAAGTCCTAGCTTTACACATTAATGCATCTCTTTTCACTCTTTTCCCTCAGCCAGAAATATAATAATGCAGCGGAAGATTCATTTCCACGTGTCGGGGGGTTGTTCACAACTTTTAAGCCCTAAATAAGGGACTTGGGATAATGGTACGTGTTCAGTATATTTCCAGCTGAAATGCAAAAAATATGGGAAATCCTAGCCCATTTCCCGCTCATGGTTATCAAGGCTAGCAAAGATATTTATCGCCGTCATTTGCAGGGGATTCACACAATTTTGTCACATAACATAAATAGTACCATAATGATAGTGGGATATTTTACATCAGGTGGAAACATATCAATCGTTTCCACTTGATTCTTCAAATTCTCTGTTTAAGCTTATAGACGCTCATCAATTACAACATCCACGAGAATTTATTCTCGCTGAAGGCGGTTACCAAAACATTTTCATGAACATTTGAACACTGCAGCAATTAAATCCATTACGTTTTACATCAACTTCATCAGAATCAAGCAGTATTAAAATCATAATAGAAGATAAATATAAATGTTGAATGAAATAGTGGGGCCAACCACAATAAAATACGTTTAAATTCACCATACAATGAGAAAATAACAACTTAGCGAAACATGTGCACTCCATTCCCTAAGTCTTGACTAAATCTATTTGGAGAATAAAGCATAACCATGGGATTTTTATAATTAAAAATGGTTTCCAATATAATAATATAAATTTAAGAGTCATATCTCTCTCAAATTCACTTCTTAGAGGAAAACACTGTTTTCCTCCTTTTATAAGGAAAGCATTTCTTAACTATTCATTTTTTCCATCGAGGTCTCATCATCTTTTTATCCAATAAAGGTATCGACATTTAAGAAAAAAAATAATTCACGTCTCTCAAAGATAAAGTCCTCTCTCCGAATTTTTCCCTAAAATAAATCTCTTGAGTACGCCTTCATTTCCCTTTTATTTCCTTCCGTCTCGCCGTATTTCTCCATTTCTGTACTACTTTCCGCTGCGTTTTATCTCGCAATACGGCTCCCTAGGGTGCATCTGGGCGCTTATTTCGTCACAGTCCCACTTTATGATTCTTTTCATCTCTCGTTTTTGGTTCTGGCAAGCTTTAAAATACAGAGTAGCCTGTGTAAAAAGGGTGCTTGCAAGCTATTTCGCTCGAAAGTATCCCCAGTTCTAACAAGAGTTCCTTTGAGATTGCCTTTAATATTGGGGAACTTTTCCACGCTGATGGAGGCGATCGCCCATGGCTCAAAATACGCCGGAACCAAATAATGAATTAAAGCACCAGCTTACTTTTCACGCACCTGGAATATAAGGGTAACACAATGTCGTAATACTTTATCGGTAAAGATAAAGACACTATGGGTGGAGATATAAACCAAATAGGAGAAACCGCTACGGTACGCTGTAATTTAATCACTTAATTGAAGGTATAGAGAATCAGTTCTAACCTTATTTCCCTGTTCCTCGATTTATGGAACATTATACTCCATTCGTATCACCTACTAATCATCATACACCTCTTTGACAATGATTGCACGGAGAAAAAGTGACATTTTCCATCATAAATAATGGAACATATCCATTTTAGCAGGCAAGCTCCGTAAATTATGGGAACAAGGAAAATACACACTGCATCAGTGTAAACTAAAGACGAAATTTTCTCCTTCTGCTCAAAATATTTAAAAAACATTTTTCCTTTCCTTCTTCATTTTCTAAACCATTAGCACCAACTTAGTGAAGCCTCCCATCATACACGTAGCAGAATGTTTTAGATATTTACGTGGTGCTCTTACACTACCGATAAAATAAAAATACCTTCCCATATTTAGATGACATTACATAAGAGAAGGCATTATGAAGGCATCCATATCAATTGGACGAAATCCTATTTATTCTGCCACATGAACAACATATGCCCCTGCCATCTGTTCTCAAAGTCGACAGCAACCAATGCGCAAAGGCTTACACAAAATATCGTGCAACTTTGATACCGATCCATAAAGCTCTAAAGGACTTGCTGAATCAATGAAAAAGGTGATTGGAACATTTTAAGTAAAGAAAATATACAAATGGAACCAGAGGAAACCTGAGATGAATAAATATTTAGTGCTCTCAGACCATAACATCTAAAAATGGCTGCTACGCATTGAATACGCGATAAAATCTACAGATCAATATATTAAATAATACCAGTCTGCAACAGAACTTCTACTCAGTATAATACAATTCAAATCAGTGATTATTAATAATTCAGTTTTTTCGATAGATTGAATTTCTAGAGACCAAACAAATTCATAAAATAATTGTTTACAACACTGATATGACTAAGTGGAGTCTCCTCTCCAATAATAATAGTTTGTCAGAGTATACTGACATCAAAGCGACCGCAAACAAAATGCTGAAGATGGTGCATTTGCACGCTTTAAATAAATGTATTTGGTTTGACGCCAAATTCGGCTGGGCAGAAGAATTATCCAATTGGGGATAACAGGATACGGCACTGATGGAGGACAATCAAACGTTATCACATAACCGAGATCCGAGAACACTTCAGTGGCTCCACTTACACATACCATCTCTCACAAGGAACCCGCTCGGATATCCGTAAAGATGTGATTCCGTGTCGCCGCCGAAAAAAATCTATGCTTCCGGAAGAGGGACACTTCCCTCTCCCGGAGAAATGGAGGGAGGTCGCAGCAAGCAATTCCTACTTGCCGTATATCATGAACGTATATCGCACTCCGACCCTTCCGCGGGGGAATCGCTGTTACGAACAATTCAGAGTATTCGAGAGAATGATGCGGAATGCGGCACACCATGTCCTTCTTTTTATTTCTTCTTCTTCCGTCGGCCTATTTCAATTGAACGGGACTGAAAAAACTTCAGTTCGCGGCATGCCGCAGCGGCGTCGCTCTGATTTATTTTTTTTCCGGGTGCTCCGAAGAAAATCGATCATCCGTGAGAGGAAACATGCCCGTTCCGAATTTAATCTAACGAAAGTTGGGTTTTTTTATTTACGTGAGACCTTTCATGCCACCTCAGACGGAGAGGAGGGGACACTGTGTTTCCTCCGGGAATGCGCCCCAGAGAGGAAAGATAGATACGCAGATTTATCTTTCTGAGTGCAGCACTTCCCGAGGTCAAATAAACGTTGTTCTTCTCAGTAGTGGAGAGTAATCCAGAAGCCAAAGAGATTTGGCAGCCTTCGTTTTGACATAACCTTGATCACGATAATGTTATGTTGGAATGTATAAGTGCCCCTAACAAAGCAGTTTCGATTTATTAAAGATTAAGCTTCGACGAGAGATGCTCGATGTTTCATTTCAATAATCTGATGGAAGACTGAAATAAAAATGAATCATTATAAAATGTTTTTTGCGTTTCACTGCATACATTTTTTCATCTTTTAACCGTCAAAGTGTTTATTTCGGTGAAAAAATCGTTTTGGTTATATGTAGAGGAAAATTGAGAAGTTTTTCAATATTTTTCTGCTTTACATGGCAATTATCATACAATACCATTTAGCCAATTTTTTTGTCAATTAAGAGGAGACGCACATCTCCCCCTGTAAATTAAAAAAATTAACTTTGAAAAATTAATCAGCATAAAAATATACATGGTAACAGTTAATCTACTCCAATAAATCGCAAATGAATGTCACCAACACCTCACGTGCAACTCTTGCGCAATTTATTTGACATTTGTTTTTTAGACGAGCAGAATCAAGTGCTTGAGAAAAGCCGCGCAATATGGAGTGACAGGATACAAAAACAGAAGTAGACGCAAAGCTGAAGAGTTCACCTTCTGGGTTAAAACGTGTCTAACATCATCCCTTTCACTCCACAGCTCCTGGACACTGAATTGGAGAAGCCAAGCAACCAGAACGAGCTCTTCGAGAGGAAACTGGTCTACAAGAGAGAAGCCGGAGCCGTTGATGGACCTGCATCAGCTGCCGCCGTCGTTGCGGGAGAACATCATGCTGCAGCATCGCACCCGCGCTCGCAATAAGAAGATGAAGGCTCATCTCACAGCATAAAATGAAACAATCGATCTCAAAAAAATGATTTAAAAAACATTCCATAAAACTTGGAAAAAAAATGTAAATGATGAGTTAATACATTGAAGGAACAAAGTTTAAACGTTTTAAGATATCAACAAAAAAAAAATCTGGGGTGATAAGCTCAAAATTTATTTTATAAACTGTCCTGCATATCCAAAATTATTTTTTTAAATCAGTTTCAACCGTGTCACACGTTTCTGTTGCCAAATGTTTGGAATACAGATCAAAAACAAACAATGAAAACCTACTCTTCTTTCCATACCTTTACAGCTGCTCTGATGGTAAAACACGAATGTGGGGACAATGTATTGACAATCACCTCAGTAAATGTGACTGGGTGTTTTCTCTTGATATCATTAAAATATGTATAGCCAGGATAATCAGAATTTGTTCTCCGTTTGTTGTTATTTTTCTTTACTCTTTGCACTCGAGAGGTACAATTATTCACGTGGTAGAAATAGAATGGATTCGTTAATCGATGTTATTCCAGCATGAATGAAATTCTTACAGATTATGGTCACATCTCGATCATGCGTAGGAGAAACACAATAAGGGATTCAGTAATTTAATTGGGAGCAACTAAAATGGACAGAATTCCATCAAATTGGTTTAGCCAAGAAAATGTATTCACCGTAAAGTTTCAACTTTGTAAATAGTCAAAATTCCATCAAATGTAACGCAATATGTCAGAATTTCATTCATTAACGTTTAAATTTAGAAAATACGTCAAGAGATTCTCAAAACCAAACGGAAACGAAGTTTTAATGCATCGCATCACTGGCACAGAATTGGCGTTTATTGTAATCCCATGTTATCAATGGCATTCCTGCTCCATTAGCAAACATCATTTAGGCATTGGCCGTAGATATTAATTTTTCTTTGATGTGGTGTGCTTTCAGATCAATATGCCCGTGGCATCATTTAATGGTGGTATAACATTCTACTGATTAAGGATCAATTTTCCTATCAAAGTCAAACGTTGCTAACCAAAGAGTTTTCATTATGAATGTTTTTTCATGAAAATGGCCGTTTTTTATTATACTTTGTTCAACCTTCTGTACACAAACACGTTCTAAAAATATAGATTAGGCAAACAACTAAATTTTTTCACCATTAAATCGTCCTCGAATAATTTTTTTATCTATGTCGAGTGCAGAGACATTTATTTAAAACCTCTTTGTTTGTAGATCAGAGAAGTTACTGCGTGTGTTAAATTTGTGTCACTAACTGTAATGTTGAAGTTGTGATTAAATTAGATATTTCTCCACATGTATTTTGTTGTCTGTTTCATTTTAAATCACCTTTAGAATAGGCGCTTTAACCGATACTTCATTCGTAGCTGCTAGACCCCGAGTCGACAAGTTTCGGACAAGGTGGAGTTTTTCCTAGTAGAAATTCTGCTATTGTGGTGGAGTCTGTTGATTACAGAGCGTAAGACAAGTAAACCAGTGGTTGAATTTAAACAAGTAGAGAGATGGTCTTGAACTTTCAATTTGGAAGTGGTATTTGGTAATCAATGTAATCAGACACACAAAAACAAGAAAGCCATACCATATCTCGGAGATAGAGCGATATCCTCAATGTTGAATAATTTTGATGGGGACTGTTGATCAGTGGAAAACCAAATTCTTTGATTGTGAGTAGCGCTCACTCACGTTTATTCAAGTTTAAAAGATACGTCACTTGGATTGTAGTTATGGTGCAATATAAAGTGCAAATAGAAGCACCATGAAAATAAAGGTATATAAGTAGATCTTGATCGAAAGTTTCCCTCTGAAAGATGATATTAAAAAAAAACATTTAAGACGCTTCCCCACTTATATAAGCAGCATTTGGCTATTACAAATCAATTTCACAAGTACATGTGATGCGTCATTGCTGTGTGCTCTTTTCTTTGGAAAACCTACGGAGAATTAGAAATTGGTGGCCGAGAAAACTACGGAGAATTCTCCTTCGAGTCACCTCTGCAGAGTAGTCTCTTTTCTTTTTAGCAAAATGGATACGGTACGATACTGAAAGTATCATTATGCAAATAAAATAATCAATCAATGGTTCCTACTACTACAATTGGTTTCTAATGGTAGGCCTCTTGTCAATACGTAATAACATTGCGACCAGGAATGTGAAATCACCCACAACTTTCACTTCGATGCCGCCAGTAAATCACATATTATTTTTTTTTTAATCTGCCAAGGGTAATTATTCAAGGACAGATATAGTATTCAAAGTATGTTATTATGTATCGATTAGGTCTTCTGAATACTGACAAATAGGTATCTTCCGAAATTTTTGGTTAACGGGCAAACAAAAACTCTTCGAGATATGAAAGTTAAAACGCTTGCTTAAACTTAAGAGGAGCATTAAGACAATTCTAGTTATCTATGTGAAACGATTAAAGACCATAAGAATCATTTATGAATGGGGCTGAGACAGCGCTATGGATATTAACAGCTGAACAATATGGCCTAATCTAATGGCTGAAAGGCTCAACCTGATCGCATTTGATTAACAGTGAAGAACAGCGTTTGATAGAAACATGGTATGAAGTAAAACAGAACGACATAAAAATATTCGAGCCCAATACCTATTATACACCATACTTACGGGACCCCACGAAATGTTTGACAAAGAAAAGAGACGTGCAAAGTATGGCCATGTCAAAGTTTAATGCATTATGTGAAGTGGGCGAACAGCATGTAAAATGGCGATGTGTTAGGGCAAATAAGATTAAATTAGCACAATATTAAATATAAGCCAAAGAGAATGGATGAAGGATATTCCAAGCCTGCCGCGTGAACGGTGGTGAAATTCACACCAGGAATCGAACCACGGACCTTAGGCCACTGCGCAGACCACTACGCTACCCAGGATCCCTCTAATTAGCATGGCAATTTCACCGAGGTTCAGGCACTAGTTGTTGACGTACTAGACGGAAAGCCAAAGGTCCGTGGCTCGATTCCCGGTCCATGTGAAGTTTTTTAGCATGGCAATTAATGTAAAGAGAGTGGGCACAGGGTTATTTTGGATGGAGATTTACTTTGGAGAGATTTATTAACAAATGAGAGAATTTGACTACTTAAGAAGCAAAATAACATCTGATGGAAAGAGATTGCTTTTAACAATAAAAGAAAACTCTTTATTTCCAACTCCGTCAACATTCCACTAAGAAAAAAAGCTAGTTAAGACCTCTGTGAGGAGTTTTTGCAGTATGGCAGCAAGACATGGACAGTGGGACAAGCGAATAGGAAAATATTCGAGGCTTTTGAAATGTGGTGCTATAGAAGGATGTGTAGAGTAAGCTGGACAGAGCAAGTGACGAATCAAGAGGTACTGAGAAAAGTGAATGAAGAGTAGCACCTATGGAGAGCACTAAAAAGAAGACGGGATGTATGTACATGTCATCTACTGCGGCATGAGAGATTGGTGAAGATAATTTTAGAAGGGATGATAGAAGGCAAAAGATATAGATGAAAACGTAGATTGGAGCATTGGAAGTAGATATTTGAGGATATGGAATATGGACGATTTTTAGAAATATAAAGGATGGTAGAGAATAGAGAGAGGTGGAGAGTGTCGCCAACCAATCCTGATGGATTGAAAACTGGTGAACATGAAAGAGACTGAATATCTCGTAAGGAATTTGATCGATAACAATCAAAAAACAGAGAGATATAAAGAGGAAGATTCCTCGAGACGGACTCTTGCAGCAAGACTTCCGCCAAATATAAAATGCTGAAGATTAAAAAGAGCTATAATGACGGAGACGAATCATAATGAGGTCAGAAATAGTGGATATCTGTAGGCGATCAATTTAGGGACGGAAAAATTGATTATTATCAGGAACGGACCGAAAAGCACTAGAGAAAGAAAATAGAGGCAATTTAAAATTTTGTACGGCACCGTATCTCCAATGAAGTCGGGCCGAATTTCAACTACACATCCAGAACTCAAGAATGACCAGTGGATTTAAAATTCACTATTACTTAAACGTTACCGCCAATAAATTATGAGAGGAGAATACTGAAAAATGCTTACAAGTGAGCACAATATTCCTTAAAATAATATTGGTAGTATAGACTGGCTGGCTCGGGATTGAGCTTAAACCCTGAGAGCGCGTCCACCGGATTACGGATGGGTCAACTTCAAGATATAGAGGCTACGAAACAAGCGAGCCTACTTGTGGAACAAACAGCCATGGTCAGCAAGCCACGGTAATTGGAGGTGGTATTAGCCTGCATACGGGCAAGTCAGGCCTTCAAGTGATGTGGTAAACTGTGAAGGTGCCGTGACTTGGCGATGGGAGGCCGCCAAAAATTATGTATCTCATTACACAGAGGAGAGGACAGCCACTTTTATACAAATGAGTGAAGATGGTGACCACATTGCTCAGTACTGTGACACTCATTTCACTAGAGGCGTGATAACGATTTCCTTAAAGGCTGTAGTACTGCCATATGGAAGGTAAAAGGGAGACTATGACTTTATTAACCCAAGGGGTCGCAGCTAATTCCCAATTTCTCTTTATTGGAGACGTGACAGTGAAGAAAATGTGACTGATTAACAAACAAAAAAGTCCTAAGATGAGTGGGAGTTAGGATAATTATGCTTAAAGCTTTGAAAGAAGACGAAACAACCTAATCGACCATTTCTTGAGATTTGATGGTCTGATGAAGAGGATCGTCCAGGGAATAGTCAATGGAACAATGTCAAGGGAAGTCCTGGTATGAGATATATAAAGGGACTGGAGAAGTATACCAAAGAGAAGAATTTAAAAACATGAATAAATTATCTGATAGGAGAACTTAAAAAGATGCATCAAACCAATCTTACTTGTGATGAATAGTGATGATTATAATGCAGACTAAAATACTAAAATAGAAGCATCACAAACTAGGTATTTTAATCCAAATCAATCTCGGACGCATTAAAGTAACAATTAGGCATCAAAGACAAATTTACGATAAAATGTCCCTCTTGTGGCCAAAGAAAATATATAACCCTCCTTTAAATAATTCTTGAACTTGAACCTTAGATCGCCTAACACATGAAGTATTTTTCGAGGTACCATAAGGAAATATTTTTCCACAAACCATGCTTTTATACAAAAACCGAAAACCAACGACCGAGTGGTTGCGTTATTAATCTGATTGAAATTAGCGCAAGCGTTGACAAACGAGTGGAATTTTACTAATAACCTAGGCATTATTTACTAATGATGATAATTTGGCAAAAACATCTAGACAAAAACTCAGCTCAGTTAATATTAGTATGTATACATACTAATATTAACTACTATTAACTACTACAATACTAACTACTCTCTTTGTTTGCCTGTTGACAACTGAACTGTCTGTTCATGTGTCCTCCCTTTTATATGCCAGGTCAAACATTTAGTGGGGGATCGGGTTGGTGTGGTGGCTAGAGTACTGGCCTCCCATCCCGAGGGCCCGGGTTCGATTCCCGTCAGTGGCGGATTTTTCAGTGGAAAACCGGTCCCCACTTGAGTGCCTAGTGGGGGGCATTTCAAGTTCAGTACTCCGTCCGTCGGATGGGACGTTAAGCCGTGGTCCCCTTGGCGCCTTTCGTTAAGAGTAGGCTAATGCCGACGCCGGGTTTCTCTCCACCCTTCCTCCGTTCCCTGAAAACTCCTACCATTACCCAATTACCCACCTAACCTAAAAATGGCGCAAATGACCTCAGCTGTCGGTCACCTCCCCTAAATAACCAACCAACTAACCATCAAACATTTAGAATTTTCTGGTTAGTTTCATATTGTTCTAGAAAGTTCTGTTACATTCTTTATTTATGTGGAAGGTTCCACTTTGTCCTCAGAGGTTTCCTGAAATTATCTGGCAGCTTCCACATTGTCCTTGAGTGTTGTGTTACATTCTGGAATTATTTGCAAGTTTGTAGATTGTTGAAGTGTGTTCTATTATGATCTGAAATTATCTGGAAGCTTCCAAATTGTTCTAGAAGGTTCCGTTACGTTTTGGAATCATCTAGAATCTTCCACATTATTCCAGAAGATCATTACTGATTTGGAACGTTATTAATAAAGAAAATCTAAAAAAATTATCAACATTTAACTAGTTCCTAACTTTGTTTCATTTGTTGTTTTTAGTTAATCACAAACAGTACAAATTTTTTGAGATTGGTGTTTTAAAATAACAAAATTATAAAAACTTGCAATCAAGAAATTCACCATGGAAGGTAAAAAATTACAAAAATTTATAAAACCTGTAAAACTGAAAAGTGGAAGTTCTCCTTTTCAGGGATTGTAGTACTCTATTGTACTGACAAACAGTAAAAAAATAAAAATTTTTAGGATTGGCGTTTTTAAGAAAAACAATTTTTTTAAATAAAAAAAAATAAAATAAAAAAATTGCAGCAAGAGAATGTGGACACACATTTTCAAATCAAGGATATCATTTTAATCACAAAATTATTATCTTTCAAATAAAACAAAAAGGAGCAAAATATCTTGAACCGTTCCTGAGATATGAGCATTTTAGTATTTTGTCAAAAATCGCATTTGAAAAATAGCGCTTGCGGGCCCATGTTCGGTGGACTGTATCTCGGGCCAAAAATTTTTTTGGACAAAACTAAAATATACATATTACTTACTTAGTCCTGAAGTTTGACATATGTTAAATTCAATAACATCTGAGACTATGAAGGTAAGGCCCCTGCCTGAATCGATATGGACTGGGCCGTATGTACTATGGAATTTTCAGATAGCTAAGGCCAATGGACAACACTATCAAAACAAATAAGATGTAAAGAGGATAGATGAATACATTTTGGGGTACTAAAATTTTCACAGCGGAGAAATTGTTCTTGGTTCTCGAAGCTCAATTGAAATGCATTGATCTGAGGAGTATGCAAATATTACTTCATTGACCAGAGGCTGATTTCTGCTATGATTGCAAAAAGTTGTCGCAAAATTTAAAATAAGTAAGCAGAAAAACTCCTAGATCCTAAAAGTAGACAAAATGTATTGGAGGAACTTTTGACCACATATTTAATTCTGTGATGAAGACATAATGGATCTCTCGAGTTGCTAACGAAGAAGTCCTGAGAAAAGAGAAGTCTTCTAAAACTTTAAGAAGATGGGACAACTTAATCTGCCATATCTTGAGACATGAATGAACACAATAGTCGAGGGATATATAAGCATGAAGAATGGCAATGGAAGATCTTGTATGACATATATTATAGAGCAAGCAGTGACGAGCATAAATGGGAAGAATTAATGAAATGTGACTAAGTTGCTGATAGGAGAATCGAATGGAGAGCTGCGTCAACCAATCTAAGAATTTATTGACTGATGATGATGATATAATTCCAAGAAAATTCAGAGGCAAGGAGTTATTATTAATTTAAGAACTTGCCTTTGACTATAAACAATATTTCCGTCCGATATCCCTAGCGAGCTTCTTGCGTTTTCAACCAACTAATATTCGCCATTCCTCAGGAAGAGTCCAACACTTTGGGAAGAGCACAAGTATAAACAAATGGTGAAATACAGCATTCTTAAAATAGTCTAATTGTGTTAGGGCGTATTTTCTATCCTTAACCACGTGACTGCCTTATATCCTTCTGGCAAGATCCTCCTACGGCGCAGGACCAAACATACGTGACCAGTCTCACGCAACGAAATTAGTTGGTCCTCCATAATTACCTTCACTGCTCTACGGATAACTTACAAAATATAGACTTCAAGGTCCCCAACCGCCACCAGATCTTTCTCTGCGTCTTTGAGTCGCACTTTTACTTGCCCACCTAGATACCTATTTGACTCGAGAGAAATGCACAAATAAATTTCGCTCCCTTCTCATCAAATGATCACAGGAAGGACTCATCCCATTGCATTAAAGAACGACGAAGCGAGATGTCAGAAATGGAGAGAAATGCAATGAGAGAAATGAGCATTTGCAAAAGTAAATTTGCAATAGCAGTCTCATTTGCCAAATGCTCCTACGTGTAGACACCACACAGCGCTCTCAGGATTCCTTTGATTACTCAGTTACTGCAAATACTCAGTCTTCGGCAAATGGACTTCAAACCGCCCGTGAAGACGGAAATTAACTCCTCGAATTTCTGTTTCCTTAGACTCAGGTACTCCAGTGGAAGATACCTGGAGTCTTTTATTAACAGTTCATCAATTCTGATCTCGCTGTAACCACAGTGGGTTTTTGAAGAATATGACAGTATATTTAAACAGTATATACCGGAAAGTTAGCATTTTTTCGGATTGTAAAATAATTAACCCGAACTGCAACAGGCTTAGTCATATTCACTCGTCTTAGGAAAGCATCTAAAAACCTGAGTTTAAAAACCATGCCCAAAAAAGGTCTTATGTTCCTTGTTGGATATTTTGCTCATCATAATTCCCTATCACGTAAGCTCTTTGATCGACTAAATGTAGGTTTACTAGGTCACCTAAAGTACTCAGGGTAAGAAAGGTCCTGAAAGACATTGAATAGAATCGCCATCCCTAGTCTAATCACTCGTATACAGCAATATAACATGCGTTTCGCACACTAAGCCATGTAGTGATTACCGAAGCATAAAACCTTTAAAATTTTAATGCTTTACGACAATAAAAACGATGTGCCAAGCGATTAAATCGAATATCTTTTACCACTTTGCGTATGTACTCGTTTATTTTTTTTTCAGCTGAATTCTGGCTTGTGACTCATTGTGACCCAACATGCCTGGTTCCATAAGAATCCCTACTACTTTTATCAAGACATCACTATGGCAATTTCAACTCTATGGCAATAAATATGATAAAAAAATTAAATGAAAATCGATGGTAGTTAAAAATAAATAAAAATGAGCAAAAACTAATAAATGCATGAAAGTAATTTCAGTTATCCCTATGATGCACCAATTCAAGCACTTGACATCCAACAGTCTTTTAGACGGATGGATTCTTGCCAGTTGGGGCAGCAATCTAAACTCATTCCTGGAAAACACTAATTCCACGGATGGGAAGTTGCTATACACAAACTCGACAGAGGAGTGGAAAATGGTATCATCGTAGAGGTGGAAGTGTATCGTACACATTATTTTTACAGAGGGAATGACACTACTTACGGGACCATTAATCCAGGTTATCTGACGTCGAATTGATCGCTCGGATAGCACTTGTCTGGTTACGAGTCGTGACCTGAAAAAAAACGCAATGTCGTTATCAAACCAAAGATACCCTTATAGGAGGCTTGAATCACTCCGCCCCGTCGTTTATTGCGAAGGCAAATAATACCACGCTCCGCATTGAATTCTGGGGACGCAGTTTTTTGGGACGCATGTGATTTCTTATTTACACTTTTAAATTCGGCCGAGTAAAGTGATTAAAAAATAATCCTAAATTATTTATCCGGAAGCCCAATTACGAAAATTTATAAACCTTACGGCGCACGCTGTCGCACTATCTTCATGTTTAAAAAAATGCAGTTATAAGATGTCGGCGTAGTAGTAATTTTTCTTGAATGAAATGAGAGTAGATGATAGGTTATCTTTAATTGAGTCAAAAATTACTCTTGAATCTTACCTCACCAAACGCCGAATGAGACGGCGACAGGACATTATTAACACCATCAGTGAGCATATGAAACTCAAATGGGACGTCCCCGTAGTTTGAAATTCCACTCGATTGGGGGTAATATTTTCGTTTTCTGGGAACCAGACAAGCCCAGACGCCTAGGTTTGAGAAAAGCCACCCTCGACCTAACATTGGGCGAGGTAGCAAAAAATATTTGGGAATTCTCTAGTTGGAAAATACGGGAAAAATGATCACGGACTACGTCCAAATCTGGAGAGTTACTTCGTAAGTCCGCCTTTTGTTAGCGAGGTTCACACCATCAATCGAGCGAACTCATCCTTTCTCTACCAATAGGTTTCCAGTACTTATGGCCTATCATAATTTCACAAGGACAGTCGCAGATAAAATAAGAGAGAATGACACTTTGCGCAGGCCTACATTTGAGTTCATTGAATTCTAATTCGGTCATTAGGTTCTTCAACTACATGGGTCATATCACACAGCCTAATCAAACCAAATAGCCCCAACGCAAACACAGCATCCAAGTCCCAGATAGATGCGAACCGGCAATTTGGGTTACATGGCCACAACCAACTTCATTGTGGCTCAAATACTTCGGTACTTCACCATATGCATTGAGAGAAGTGGGACGTAAATAATTATAAGCGGCGAAAAGCCTTTTTTCACCACTAGCGAATTGTTTCACGCCAAAGAGTGGCTTTAAAAATTTTAAGGATAGTATAGCTGGACGAAAATAAATACTTAAGAAACGTGCTAATAAAAAAATTAGAATCATCGCTCAGATACGTGAAAATACATGTAAATGATAGATAAAACAATAACAGGAAGACTGCGTTCAAAAGTTAGAAAGTACATACATTGCTAGAGACTCACTATGGCATTAGGACATGGGAATAGCTCAATGGACCTCAAAGGAGACCGGCTCAAGTACTGGAATAAATAATAATGAAGTGACGAAAGACATAATAGTACTTTCTTCCATACGATGCAGGTGAGGGCCGTACACTTTGGGTCAGGTCCATTGACCAGTAAGGAAGATGAATAAAATATTACAAACTTCTAGGCCCTGAAGTTAGAGACTGGAAAATAAAAAAATATAATAAAAATCAAAGAAGTATAGAATAGATGAAAGGTCCGAAGGGAATTAATTGGACAAAGAAAAGTCCGGCGGCATGAGCAAATTATAAGCTATTCATGGTATTCTACGAAATATAAAGAATAAAAAATAAAAGTAAAATAAATATAATTTACTTGTAAAAAATAAATTGTTGAGTAGAAATTACTTACATGAATTGAAAAGCCTCGCCGGCTAAAGTAATGGCGAACTACCGATGGGATAAGATGCACACAGGACAGAAGAACAATGTGGAAAGAGAGATATAGTATTGAATTGCGAAGAATGGATGGCTATAGAGAACTCAGAATCTAGGCATTGATGATATCGATGAACTCAATCTCAGTCACAAATTTTTCTCAAAAAACTTCTTGCAGGTTAATTTTCTTAAAGTGAGCGTAATTATTGCGGCAAAAAGAACGCCCAACTCACGCAAAACACTTGTGCTCGCAAAATGACCCCCAATATGCCTCAAGGGCAGTTGTAAACGAGGATTGCGACAGTCATTAGCAAATAACCGTAGTCAGAATCCCATAAATGAAACAAAGTGAAAAGTTTTAATGAGGTTCACATCCTATGGCCTGGAAACCAAATTTTATAAGCTTCTACTACAGCAGAACTGTTGTAGCAGGTCATAAAATTGACAGTGAATATAATATTCTATTGTAAATGTTTGAAGAATGATTAATTACGGATAAGCATACTAATAAAGCATATTATTCGGCAACATCCATGTTAAAATAACTCCAAAACTATAAAATTAAGTGCCCAATGCTGGACATAAAACGTCACATTGGAAACACTGCCTTAGTTTCAATCAATGCGTGGTGTCAATGTATATGCGATTACTTTAACTGTTACAGTGGAAGACTGCTGCATATTTTTTGGAGTTTCTTTCAAACGTAAAACCTTTGACTAAAGTTATTTATAATTCACCAATAACAACTAATAAAAGCAAACAGCAAGCAAGCATAAAAGCAACACAAGCAATGAATACAAAAATGTGACTTCTTACGTTAATATTCTCACCAAAGACGACTTTTTACGCCCACTTGATATTTTTTACACAGAAATTTAGGAAAGAATTACCACAGTTAAAGAGAATAATTTAAAATTCGATATTTCACGCACTGAAAGTGGATTTTTTCTGGAGGCTTAATTTTCAAACGGAAAAAAACAATTTATTCGAAACAATCAAACAATAAATCCGAAAAATGCTTTCGAGATAATTCCTTTTTGTCACAATAAAAAAGTATCAAACCTGAGCGACATGGCAACACTTCAGTAGATCAGAATAATGATTAGATTGATGGTAAAATAATGCTTAAATTTGACAAGAATTTAACTTAACTTAAATAGCCCGATGCAGGCGATGAAAAACCTTACAGACGTCATTAAAATCTATGTTGAAATGGTAATTCATGAACAGCAGTATTTCCATTACACTTGCAAAGCAAATGGCAACATACTTTTCCCTGAGTTGAAAGCAACAACATGTCAAATCTGTAAAACGGGCGCTTTCGACTCAAGCGTTTTCCACTGAAGCAGTAAATTGGTTACATTTATAAAATTTAACCAATGTAATTATACAAATGTAAAAAATTTAAAATGTAAATTGGTTACATTTGTATAATAGAAGACCTCATATCAGTTCGATAAGGATGATTCACTCTGCAGTCATAACGGGAGTTTCATGATTGAGTGAGTCGGATAATTATTTTTGGATGCGGATTCTCATGGAATAGGTCACGATATGTCAAGGAAAAGTGTGCTGCAATGAAAAATAGCAATGCTTTGTGTGGTGAAAGGGAGATTGCTGAGTTTACCTGACAGCTATTTGCATCTGCGAAAAATTCAACCAGACTACATGCCAAAGACACCACTACAATACTTCCGCTGAAATGAAAGGGATGACACATTTCCCGTAACCTACGCTCAAATTTATATAAACTACCTATGGCGTCATGAAAAGTCGCAACTATGTAACGCAATAGTATTATTCGAGCATGCAGACACGCGCACTACAGATGATGATAATGCGGTACAAGGATTGAGGGTTCAAGGAGAGTTGAATTAAGGGTATAAACTCATCAAAGAGAAACTGAGGGGAAAGGCAATGAGCGGTGAGGCAGGATTGGAGAGAGAGAAAAAAAAAGGGTATGGAGGAAATCCGACACCCCATTTTCCACAAGGGCTGTCGACCTTAGGGTATGCGCGGCTCGCATCTCCCTCTCAAAGGATGAAAGCCTGGTGTGGGGATGGTGGGTGAGAAATGAGGAGGTCTCATTGGCCCACACCTTTTCATGACTAACCTTATGGCAGAGACGCCGTTGCCGCCGTCGGCACTTGTGCAATGAGATTCCTACCTCCTTTAGGGATCGCAGGAAGTAAGGATTCGAAGTTCCTCCTTACTCATCGGATGATGATTCTCGCCACTTCCCTCGTTGCGGATCCGTAAAAAGGTCGGATTAACGCTACTAACCGCAGGCTAAATATGCTAGCACACTCTCACGATCTAAGAGTGCCGTAGTGAACTCAAGTTGCATGTGACTGTAAATACTCCCCTCATCACGATAACATGAAAAACGAGCAACGCTTCTCTCTACGGAACTGCCATTATTTAATTCTTGAAGTTAAGCTACAGTCACGGCGCCATCCAGGGTATCCGACATCTTGAGACCGGACCAAAGTAACTGGCATATATGTCTCTACGAGCACATATCTACTCTCAGTTAGCTACAATTACATAATTAAACTCCGAAATAGAATAAAATTGCTGACTATGCATAATTATCCAAATATATATATATATACTATTTATCATTGTTCATGCAACTGCAAAAACATATATTAGTAAAAACATAGGGAGAATAAATGTGTACGGACTGCAAAATTAATATCTATTTCAATATTAATGTAATTAATTAAGTTTAATTAATATCTACAAAATTAATATTTAAAAATAAATATCTATGAACTGCAAAATTATTAACTAGCTCTTCGGAATTTAAAATTAACATGTAAGAGTAGCATGGCCAAGCAAGGTCATAGTAAATTCTGCTAAGTCAAGACAAGCATTTTTTTTCTTGACTTCTAGGTATACAAAAATATTCGATGTTAACATGACTATATACCAGGAGTGAAAAAAAATTTTCTCCTCAGAAGAAAAAAAGTTCTTTTTTACCATTACCATAATTAATTATTGTAATCAATTGATGGTGAATTCCTATACTCTCACGGGATAGGACTCATGACAATTAATTTTAATCAAACTAACACCGGATTTCAGCTTCATCTCTAGGAGTTAAGGCACCAAACAAAAAAAAAATAATAGCCGAAACCCTGCACAATTTTAAACATGGTTTTTACCTTCGACACTAAACGATTGGTGCGGAAGAAGTAAGATAGAGCTAAATCACTATCACTTTATCGCAATAAATGATGCCGTAAGGCATACCCATACTCTGGTAACTCATTCATTAAATTAGCCTTTCAGTCTCTGACCAGCACTACTCATGAATAAACATTGAGATATGAAATCATGAATAATCAATCCTAATTGCTTTCTGAAAGGAAATTCCTCGCAAACCCTTGAATTTCCATTACTTCAAGGGACTTGATGGAAAGGGTGGTTTGGGAAGCAAAGGAAATTTTTAGGGGGTTCGATTGTTATTCCCTTTCCCCCCCTCCCCCTCAGTCAACTTTTTGCTTTAGGATTACATGGGATTACCTCTGGAAGATCTATGTATTTGATTATCACGACCACATATTTGATAAAATTAAAGCTGCATTTTTAGGTACAAATGTATCGTGAGACACAGGTATATTAATTGTGTGCATTTTCATATAATTTATTGTCATAAATAGTCCTATAGTTCGAGATCTCATGCATAACCTACTTGTAAAATTATTTCTTTGCATTACTTCATTACTTCAGTACATCTTTAGATCTTAATTCCCTTTTATTGTTTCCTGACACATTTTCCCGAGCAATTCGTCAATGTTTCCGTGCGTAATTCGTGGTGTGCGATGCTCTTTACTTAAAGTCTAGCCTTAAAGTTTATAGCAAACGGAACATTAAGAAAATTTCCAAACAATCACTGCAATCAAAAAAGAGCAGTAGCAGTAATGCACTAAAGCACAAGGATTCAGAAATAATTATAAAAATAGCAAGCGATAGTTATAAATTTTTTATTGCGAAGAGTGCTTTACCTACAGCCACGTATATTTAACGGTATCAGCCTGTCAAGTTGAGATGTTCCACCATTGAAAGAGAGGATTCTGAGCTCACCCCTAGAGGCCAACCATTATTTCCACATTTAAATACCTGAAATTCCTCGACCAAGAAATAATAGCCATTCACTATTCTCCCACGAACTGCTTTGATATGATTTAGCAGAGCTATTTCTTCCTAGAGAATTAAATGAATAGGTACCTCCAAGGTAAGAATGGCTCAATCCCTAAAGCTGAGTACCTACCATATTATTAAAAATCATTTGTACCGTAAAATTCAATCGCAATCTCAGCAGTTTGCATGTAATTACGGCAATTGCCACAAAGAATTAGGTATCTACCTTAATTGAACATGTCAGATGTTCCCGGTCAAATCGCTTACCGTTTTCTACGTTTAACTCACCCCAACCACCTGTCCTCCTATTATTTGCATTTGTATTTAAAGCATTATTTACTAGTATTCTGGTTTACATTGCCAAATATACGATGGTAAACTAGTTTATATGAGATGACTAAATATATTTGTGAGTTTATGATCAAAATATCCATAATAGAGAAGAAAACAATTATACTCTATAATAATTTTACTTTCAAATTTATTGTAAAATTTGGCTTTTCATTTAAAATTAAAAAGGACAGTAGACACAATATTTTTTACTCTCTCTTATGAATATTACGTTGGTCCACTAAGTGAAGCGGTAGATGTTTATTTTCAGCTGAATTAAAACAAAAAATGTTGAGCCGAGATTTTATTCTTTATTTCACACCGACATTTTAACGCTTGGCACAGAATAACTCTACGCACGCTAATCAGAGAGATTCAGAGTTCCACGAGATAAATTGAAAAATTACGCACGTCCTGGACGCCATTCTTCTTCCCTGCGGACACGCATCCATTACTTCACCGCGCGTCATGATCAGGTGGCCCTGGCTCGCGCCCGGTGGGGGAGGGGAGTTTGGCATATTGTCCTAAGTTTCCATCACATACTTCCATGCCAACGCATTGTTTCCGCAGGGATGAAAACAGGTACAGACATTTGCGTAAGGCAAATGGAAATGCCAAATAGTTTCGCCATTGTTGCCGCTTCCCTAAACCAGAAAACTTCAGTATACTGAATCCATTCGTGTTCGTAGAATTCCTTAGATCTCGTTCTTGCACATTCCTCCGTAACTGGAACATACGCAAGACTCTAGGGGAAGCTCATCAACATAATGCTGGCCTATTAGCATCAACCTTTACCAATTGCACCGGGAAGTAAATAGCAATGAGGGTTAAAACTTCACGTAAAGGCTGTTTGTTCGGTTATTCAACCCTTAGGGATTTCTCTCTTCAATTATTTTGATAAAGATCAAGATGCTAAAGAAAATTTAGGCTTATTAACAACTGTCCATCACAAAAAATTATTTTCGCTTACCTACCCGTTCCTCTACTATTGTTTCGTAAAAACATATGAACTTAATGCATAAGTATAACAGGTACAGAGTAATGCATTTGACAATTTAAGGAACCGGGAGTATATGAATTACAACTAAACAGTCCACAAGACACAAGCATCTCTCGAAATTCTTGATAAACTGAAAAATGGAAGTTATTATTTTTGTTGGGTGAAAGGCAGAGAGAATGAAAGGAATAACATCTTCCGTCTTAACTATTACAATGATTTGCTGATAATAACATGCAATGATAAACGGATTGTCATATTCAATGATTTTATATCGACTCACTGATGCCAAAGCGGAAATTCTACTTGTTTCTTAACTGTCTAATGAATACGTTATTCGAAAAATTATTTTTTAAATTATCCTGCCAGTCCCTTCTTGGTATTAAGCATAGCTATTTTTATATATTAATTCGCCGAGCACAGGATCTGCAATTCTTAACTGACAGCGAAGTGAGAAAGGTAATTTTTATGCATCTACAGAAAACAAACCGTTTGAACTCCTACTTGCATTATTTCCTCATTAGCTAAACTACATAGTCTCAAGCGGTTCTCAGAGGAACTGCATTTCAAAAACATGATGAAAAAACGAGGTAGAATCTATACACAAACAACCTTATTTTCAACCGGTTCCGAATTATCTGCAGACATTTTCTTGGCAAAAAAATAATCGCGAACAGATCAGAGGTGGATGAGATCACAAGAAGGGAGGCATGGGGGGATTAATGAGGTTTTGGAAACGCCAGAAGGTTAGCATGAATCACAACAGCATGGGGAATTAAGGGAGGGAAGGGTGAATTAATTGAACAGGAGCAGTCAATTTTTTTTAAACCCCGATACCCTCCACACAGCAAATTAAGAAGCGAAGCTTGACTACCTAGAGCAATCAGAGATTGTAGAAACAGCAATATAAAATTATGAGAACATTTAAAATAATTACATCTTTCCTTTGACCCGACATTATAATCAATGGCTTTCCCTCCTCCAAACATACCCCGAAAATGAACTCTCTTCAGCGATTTTGCCCCTCTTCCTTCCTTACCCTAATGTCTTTGTAACTCATAGTAGCGTTGTAGTATAGTAGTTGTGGACCATAAGTATAAAATTAGGGAAACTGATTACCGTATGGAGAGATTTAAAAAGTATTTCTTTCCTCGTACTATTAGTAATCTGATTAGCCGGGATGATATTCAAAAATATATTCACAGCCTAGATAGTTGCAATTCAGTATAAAGACCTTTATCTTATCCAAGTAATAGCACGGTTATGTATGCTTGCTCTGTTATTAATAATCACTTTTAATGTTCCAGTTTGAATAAAATGTAGCTACTAATCCTCTTTAAGCATGAAAGGTAGAGCATGTACGGCATGGCGTTAACGATTTATGTAATTTGACAACGGGGTACATGATCCTCTACAGTTGCTCACTGGAGACGGCAGTGACAAAGAAACGGGTTTAAATAAACGATCTCGAGATCTATGTTTTAACTAAAACAAGTCACTAGCAGTTTATTCTTTCCATTTTGAGTAGGTATTGGAGTGAAAAATAAAACTGCTAACTTTACGAGAATATGAATATGAGGGTGAATGAACAACGTGAAAGTTAACGTAAGGGAATGCATGTGAAATTTCTATCTTTATCTCCCGGACTCGTTTAGAAAATAAATCTTAAGATCTGGTCTGCTTGCCCGGCTTACTGAGTGTAGAAATTCCTCTCGGGTTTCCTTCCGGGTCAGGTTCTCCATACTGACCGACGTTACGATGACTAACTCGTGCATCGTCCTCAGGTACTAACTCAAACCCCTGAGGACGATGCTGGAAACGAGCATGGAAACGTCGGCCATTGTGGAGAACCAGACTTGGTACGAGACCCAGAGGAATCTTCAAAATAAATCTTCTCTGAGAGCAGCCTGCCAATTACCTAAGAGAGGATTCCCATTTGAGAAAGGACGAAAAATGAAACAAACTCATCACAAGACGGATGTTGTATTGCAATTAAATCTTAAATAACCTATTAGGCACAAATAAGGAAAATTGTACACCGGTTGAATGAAGCTATCCATTGAAAGTGTAATATTTACGTGTCATTAACATACTTTGAGAGTTGATGAGGTGACAATTAAAATTTCATTCATATTTCAAAAGTCTATCTATTTTCCCTAATCTCTGTCTGCACATTTCACAGCAGAAAGCCTGAGGGCCCATGCATGGGGTTGATGAATACCTCAGTCTGTTCCAGTAGGTATAAAAATGAGGAACACTGGAATTGTGTATTTTTTGTCAAAAACTTTATAACAAGCCTCTGAAGAAACTTATAAATACACTGACATCACATCAACAATCGGAAATTACGAGAAAGTAGCCTTATAGCTTTTTTCGCGTGTTTTCTTGACCTTAACCGCTCGTTTGACGCCAAATGGCAATGAGAAACGAGCGTTCGCAATTTTTTAAATGGGTCCAATTAAAAACGCATAGGTATAAATGACTAGGGTGAGCGAGATATTTTAACATACTGTTACAATGTTTCCATATTCTCAAAATCATTCCAAAAAAGTAAATTTAGGAACGTCAGTTGAATTTCCTTAAATCTCTAAACAACACAGGGGTAGAAATTTTAGGTAAGATTTGAGGAAAATCAACCGAAGTTAATAAATGTTTTTGCAAATATTTTCCAAGGTTTACACAATGGTAGCGATTAATGTAAAAGGAACGTAACCACGACCGCATTAGCGTGAAAAAAAAAGGTATATACCCATTGGCCACAGTCACTGGAGGTCATATTTTTTTTCTTTTGCGTTATTGACGGATCACTCGTGTAAATCCTCGTAAACGCTCAGTGAGTGCTTGAGTGGAATTCACTAGAGTTATCGTTTCTTTTCGAAAAAAACGAGTGATATGAGTCTGCGTGCAAATACATTTAGTTCAGTTAATACTTTCGCGTACGCTTGCCATCCTGTGCGCATTTTAATGCTTGAGTCTTTGGTTTCACCACAAAGAGAGAGAACATATCCTTACTTGTCTTCTTCTTCTATTCTCGTAGTTACATAAACTATATCAGCATTTTTCTCCATCCTCGGCTATTTTTTTATTCCTTTTTACTATCTTTAACCTTCCCCATTTTCAAATTTTTTGGCCGAGGAGATTCATTCATATTTTATATTAATTTGGTGTTCATGTCCCACTACTCTTGAACGGTGCCTTTCTTACTCTATTCTCTCTTCAGAATAGAATTTCGCTCTTTCACCCAATTCTGAATTCCCACTCTCTTATTTCCTCTTCCTCGCTTCCCTGTCTTTCTTTTACCATGTCCTTCTAAATTCCAAAGAAATTATCAAGCCCCTTAAGTGGTACACTAAGGTACTACACCAACACGAGCAGCCTCGCACAAGTCTCTTGTCTCTGTGAGTTCCACGGACATCGAGGAAGCCAACACGCCTCAGAAGAGGGGAAGATAAGAACCGCAGATAGCGTTTCTTCGGCGTAGTGCGAGAATCCGGGCAAAAAGGGAAATGTTCTCCGACCTCACTGGAACACAAAGGACATACTCGCTCTGAATACATAATACCATTTCCATCCGAACAGTTTAGTGGAATTTCACCCACCAGATATCATCTTTCAGCAAACAATACCAAAACGCAGCTAGTCGTAAAATGCCATCACAAGAAAATCCAGCGGGGAACTAAGGTCACAACACGAGTGCTACGAGAGCTAAAAATATGAGTCTAGTCACAGAAATTAATTAACGTAGATCAAAATAATTCCTTAATGCTTGGTGGCTATAAGAATTTAGAGTGACTAACTGCTTCTACCGAAGCTCACAGGCCACTAATGGCAACCATGCACGAGAATGGGAAACTAGGAGAGGTAATGTAAAAATAACCTTAATGTTTTAAACCGTAGGGATTCACTGGAATAGGTTACCAATAGGTCACGTGGTACAAACACAAATTGTTCGCAAATTTCGTGTGTCTGAATCACTTGTTATAATATCATTAATTGTTTTCACTTCAGTTTTTCTCATCTGTCTTGACTATAGACTCCTCAGGTGAGATAAAAACAGGAGTGGAAACAATGAATGAAGTTGTATTCAGCAGTTTTAACACACTCAATTTGCGAACCATTCGTGTTTATACCACGTGACTCCTTGGTTACCTATTCGAGATTATTCCGACGGCTTCAAACACAACCCCCTAGGATAACCGAGCAGACCGAGTTCCAGTTTTGACGCGTGAAAATAAATGTTACTCTCCGTAATATAATTGCATCTAAAGATAAAGCCATCAAAATTACAAGGAAGCCAACAAATGGGGCGTCGAAATAAAATAACTCATATAAGCATGGGGTAATCTGTGTGTCTTTACTCTTTCCAAGTTGCGAAACTTACTTCGGCAAACAAATGTAATACTCCGGAAGGCATATTTATATGCCTAATTACAATTTCGAGGAATTCGATAGGTTATCGATATGTATCACCTATAAAATGCTTAGGGAGCGGTGTACTTTTGCTGCGGCAGACCTGCACTAGTATTTTTTACGAGCGTCAAAAAGAGTCGAGCGTACTTGTAAATCGCGCGTGGCTCTCCCCAACAATTTCGCAAGAACCTCGTCAGATGGCGGACGCGCTGGAAACTTCGGGAAGAAACCCAAATTGTGAATAAAATCGAAATCCTATTTTTACCAGTAAAATTTTTTCAGAGCATCGTTCCGAAGTCTTACGCCACTTTTCTACGGAAATGAGACTTACCATTGGAATATTTTTCCCCCTTAGATTAGAAGTCATGCACTAAGGGAGGCAATGATAAAGTCATATTGGCTCAACTAATAAATTTTAAGCCTCACTATGTGGTAAATACGCATATGAGAATGGCGAGTACTAGCTTACCACCCTTAGTGATAGAAGTTCGACCCTCTAAAGATATTTCAATCGAATCGCCACGTGAATGCCATTAAGAGACCATTCACTTCTTTATTTCAGCTAGAAAATGCTGCTAATACAAATAGAGGATCAGAATGCAGGTTTTATCTCAGAAGTAGATAGTGTTAAGTGAACCGTAGGTTTGTAAAAAGTTGCTATTAAACGTTTAACAATGTATCCAAATGGTTACAAGAAATAGGTTTGGAGTAGGGATGTTCAAAAAATATCGATGTATCGAATATTCAATATTTTTTCGGCAATACTTTGAAATTATCGAATAATATTTTTTGGCAAATATATCGTAATGAATATTGAAAAAATATTCATATCGAATACTTTCGGAAAAAAGCAAATGAATATCTTCGTGGCTACATATTTAGCTGTTATATTTTGGAGAGAAATGGGAATGCTGTTCGTATACTTGGTTGAGTTATCAGCGTTACTCTTTGATGAAGTAAGTGGTGGAAAGAAAAGGTTAACTGAAGCAGAATCCTTGACATGTGATATTTGCACTATCCAAAGTACAACAAGGAGCTTCCTCGTCATCACAGCACATTACATTGATCAAGACAAACTTGTGCTCACCACCTTATCGGCAGTCCATCTTACAGAACGCCATACAGGTGATAAAATTGCTGCAGTTTTTAGGGAAGAATTGGAGTCTTTCGGAATTAGGGATCTACAGGTTGTTGCTGTTACCACTGACTCTGCTGCAAACATGGTCAAAGGAGTAACAACCTATGCTAGTAAGGATAAACACATCCCATGCTTTGCGCATAAATTAAATTTGGTTGTCCAAGACAGTTTGAATGCAACTCAGGTACTTGAAAATATTGTTTGAGGAGTAAAAAGTATTGTAACCTATTTTAAACAAAGTACCATAGCAGCAGACAAACTGAGAGAAGAGCAGCAGCTGAAAGAGGGAAAAAAGAATGCTCTGTTCTTTAACTCACTCAGGATATCAATACTAGATGGAACGCAACTCATGCTATGCTGGGAAATTTTGAAAAGTTATCAAGTGTTGTGGCAGCAATATTAGCCAATCCGGATCATAGGGATGGACCGCAGATGCTTACAGGTTCCCACCAAGAAGTGGTATCTGAAATTGTTGCCTTACTAACCCTTTTTAAGGAAGCAACTGTAGAAACTTCAGGCGATAACTATGTCACAGGCAGTATCATATTGCCCAGTGTGCATTGCCTTTTTGGAGCTCTTCGGGACATTAAGCTCACAACTCGTATTGCCCTGGACTTGAAGTCAAAACTTGAGGAACAAATTGAAAAGAGGCTGATGCTCCTTGAACAAAATAAGTTACTATGTATAGCGACATTGCTTGATCCACGGTTTAAGAGGGTTTATGGCTTTGTTCCCACATGTCAAGCGTCAGCAATGACAACCTTATGCTCTCTGATCAATCAAGAGCGACGTAATTTGGGTTCTCTCTCTCTCTCTCCTCCAATCCCACCTCTGGTTACGGGTAATGATATTCCAAATAGTTCGTTATGGCAGCAGCATGAGGTCAGAGTCAACCAGGTAGGGAATGAGGAGCCTCAAGGTAATCTTCCTTCAGATTTAAAACTCTACTTGGATACCCCATGCATTCCCCGGGCACATGATCCAATCAAATACTGGACCAATACAAGCACCATGACACCAGTACTTTCCAGTATTGCGAAAAAATATTTAACGATAGTTGGGACATCAGTTCCATCGGAAAGAGTTGTATCTGCCATCAATAATGCAGTTCCAGAGAATAGAAGCCGTACAACATCCAAGCATATAAAATTAAGGGTAGCATCAAAGCTTTGTATTTCATCTCGTAAAATAAATGTTTTTCCTAAATATGAAATTATAATGTGCATTTAGTTGTATTTACATATTTGTTGTTGTGAATTGGTTTGCAGAATTCATGATTGAAAATTTTCATGCTATGTTAAGAGTAAATTTTATTAATTCTTAATTTTTTACCGACTCGGCCATTCCTACTACAAGTTATATTCGATATATCTAATATTCGATATTTTTACTCCGATATATTGAGTATGAATATAAATACTTTTTAAAATATCGATATATTCATTATTCGATATTTTTTTTCGTTATGAGCAACACTAGTTTGGAGTCCCTATCACATGCCACGTTGGAAAAAAAACCTAAATCTCTAAAGAAATTATGCAATGGATACTTTTTTAACTTTAAGTCACCGGGAAGTGTGGCAGTGAGGATTTAATGCTTTTTTCATGTCTGATTCAGAATACAACTGCAAAAAGTTTAATTGTAACGGTTTCGTACATTTCCTTGCAATTAACCACAAATTATAAACTTATTGTGCAGTTTTGTTTTGTATGATGATAGCTTGATATTACAAGCAACATATAATGTAAATTTGCCGTGTCATCTAGGCGAGTAAAAATTACTTTACAGGTACAACGGTTATGTGTATACCGGCATGTGGATTATTTTATCAACGACGACGAATTCTTGTTGTGGAGACAAATTGCCACACGTTGCCCTTAAGCCCGTTTCACACGATACTTGACCCAGCACAAGACCTAGTGTGCTAGCCGCTACTTGATATTGAGGACAGAATCTAGCATGATTGGAACCTTCCTGGGAGGTTTCACACGATCTTGACCTTGTGCTCGCTACGAAGCAGTTATTCCATATGATTCCATGCTAATTAATGAAGAGAAGTTCGCAAAGCGTCTGAAACGTGACTTGATTGCTCTATGGCTACAGGTCCTACTGGGAGCTACTAGAAATCTAGTAGGTACCGCATCAAGTATGAAAGCATCCAGTAGCTCAGCGAGTATAGTAGCGAGCATGCTTGCTAGCCAGCATACTGGTTCTATTCACACGATACTGGAAAGCTAGCATACTTGCTAGTATACTGTACCTTGTGCTGGATCAAGTACCGTGTGAAACGAGGTTAAAAGGTGGCTTGCAAGAGACTGTACTTGCCCGGTGCTAGACGTACATGTAGATAAGCATGCTAGATGCAGATAGGAATTTCAAGTTCAGTACGCCGTCCGTTGGATGGGATGTAAAACTGAGAACCCCTTGATGCTGCCCCACACACTCCCCTGCCACACACCCTCGCGGTGGCTTGCAGGGTATCGCGTAGATGTAGATGCTAGCCATAAACGGCACACTAATGCCAATGCCGGGCATCCATTCATCTGGCTTTAAATCCTCATAATACTATACTCAGACCTCTCCTTTCGGTATTAGTCATTGTAACAGCTTTGTAAGGTTAAGTAATCAATATTTCATAGAATAATTATCGTATACTTAGCAGTGAATGCTACATTTTAATTTCTTGAATTTTTAGTGTTAATTAAGTCGATATCTTTAGATGGGAAACAAAAAGAACATTGGAAGACAAGAAAAGAAGAGATCACAAATGTTCAAAGGACTCACGCTGGGCCAAGCTCGTGATATCAATTTGAAGAGGCGTCGATCATAGCCAACAAAGACGACGCATCATCTCCAGTTAGACAACCAGCATAAATCAAGAAAACAAATGTTTTTCTTTAAGCACCTCATGATTCCCCGCTTGGTGCATAAATCACAGAACGTCATTGGTGATTTCATAAAGTGGCTCATGGCTTTAGCGAGAGCGCGACTGCATTCTGGGTGCGATTTGGAGAATTACGGCGCCCGAAGGAATGGTCGAAATTTGATTTATAGAACTTTTGGAACACAATGGTATCCTTCCTGGAATAAACTTACAATCGAAAACTATCTTAACCTTAAAGTATTTGTTCAGCTGTTCATTCTCATTTTTCCGAAACGATGAGAGTAAAAAAATAAATCATTTATATTTCCACTTAATGTCATTCAGCCATATCTCCCTCCAATCATTCATTATGGACGACAAAGTTAAGCCTTTGGACGTACAGCATTTGCATTTATTTATTTTCCCACGAGGGTTACACACAAATTACGGCGAAGGAATGGTAAATTAAAAAAAGTAATATTGTTGGTTTAATTTATCATCAACTCCTCTACTCCCATTGAAAAAATTTCTAATTCAGAAAAGATAGAATTATGCACCTTGAAACAATTAGTTTATATATTCTTACATTTCCTGAGAGATTTTAGGTAATACATACATTAAATGAATAATTGATAAATAAAAACAACTACGAACCATCTCGTGCACTGAAACATTTCTCTCTCTTGAATGATGATAGACCGGATAGTTGATTTCAGTCAAGTAAAACGATCACCATGATCTAAGCCCAAATGTGCGTTAAGTTCACACCCATAATTCATTCTGCTGAGCCACCTACGATCGTTTCTGAAGTATTACTTTTAGAACAGTATTAGTCTAGTATTTAGAACAGTATTACATATTGCAGGGACTGCAGGAAGGTTTCTCAGCAGAATGAACTAACGTTATTGGTAAGAACTTTACGCTTATTTGGGCTTAGTTCAAGGAGATCATTTTACTTGACTGAAACCAGCCATCTTGTCCACATAAGCCTTCAGAAAATTGCCGAGTAAGGACTAAAGGCAAGAATTCCGTAAATCATTGGCAGTATTTGAAGCGATGATGGTCCGGTTTAGATCCACCTACTGAGCTGCCACTCCGTACGCAAGTTGTAAGCAATAGAAACAAAGTCATCAGCATGAACATTTGCATCTTAAGCTTGGGCGCTCATCAGAAATTCATATTAACATAAGATATTGCCCTCTTTTTCCATGAACGTCACATATACCAATTTTCTCGCCGTTTAACGACGCTTGAAACAATATAGGTACATTTCCTTATTCCAAATAATTTCCCCTCTCTCGCTGCATTACGTTTTCTAACCTCTATATATGTATATTCTAACCTTTCAGGCGTCAAATAATTTAATTTGTCAAATGCTCACATTCACCCTTCGTTGAAGTTTAGCTCGATTCACGAATCACTTGCTATGCAGGGCATATAGTCAGTGGCCTACCAACGTGGGGGGGGGGGGGGGGGTGTTAGGATTTAAACCCTCCAAAAACATTCCTGTAGTGTACTATATTTTGTATATTTTGCACTGGCGTTTAGAATTTTGCTTATTGGGCTGAAAAATATATTTGCATACTCTTCACGAAAAGAGAATTTTATTCATTGTTTTGTGAATAATAATCTAAATATCATTTTATGATGATTCACATAAATATTAATATAAATATTAAACCCCCCCAGAAGGAAATCCTGCCTACGCCACTATACATAATAAACAAGCCAGGGAGGATATTCTGCATTTATTTAAAAATACTTCTCACAATAGGCGTAATAAGTGAGGACGATTCTAAAAAATTCCCACAGAATTATTACGAGCAGTTTCGATCATCATTTTCATAACCACTACAAATATCGCACTGATGTTCCCAGCGATTTAATTATCCACTACGCTCATGGGACTACACGGTAGGTAGGGAGTCTTTTTTCAAGAAACTCTTTCCGAGTCTTTCTGCGTTCCATCTGCTCGGTGATCCATATAGTCTAAGTGAGAAATATATTCCAGCCTTCGCAAAGAAACCTAATTCAGAGCTCATTAGCATTACTTAAAAATGATATAGGTAACCCAAAAATTTTAAAATGTTTTGTAAGATCTCATAATTTAATTATTCACGGCTGGTATTGAATTCGAGAATTTCTAGAAAACCAACATTAACTACCAAGCGTTTTATGAAGAGAATACCAAATTTGGACGTACACATCAGACCAAACTGATGGAGATAGGAGATAGACTGAGAGACATCAGACGCTTGGAATTTTAGCTGGAGCACGCGGCGAAAAAGAGAAGACGACGATTTGACGCAGAGAATTATTTGATATTTTTTTTAAGCTTCCAGTGACTCGAATACAGCTCATCTCGCCTTTCTACATCAAGTTCGATATCAAATAACAGATAGACAACACAACTGGGTGGAATATATCCGACCCAGGAGCGACTCGAACCCGCGACCCCAGGAATGGCATGCGAGGGCTTTACCCATCCGCCACCGAGGCCGGCGAAGGTGACATATAAATTTGAATGATAACGCCACGATGAACAGTGCGCAAATTGAAATCTACAGTATTTCCGTGGCACTTGAAATAAAGAAAACAATGATAAGATAGTTACAGAAGGAAAAGAACGCATAACATTTAGAGCAAAGTGAATTAAAAGCTTAAATCGCTGAGGAGGAAAATGCCATGGACGGAAAGAGGATCATGTTTACCATGTGCAGAGTAAATTTGAAAGGATTGGCTAAACACTGCCACGGAAGTGAGACAAAAATGATCGCTAAATTCCAACCTGAATTAACCAAAGTAAATAGAGAGAACGGCTAAAACAACTTGTACAAAATTTAATTTCGACGAATTTGAGGCTGAGACTAAATCGTAATGAAATCATAGCAAATTGACTCTTCCAATAACTATGGAAAAGTTCTTAGATGCTGCAATATTTCAGCTACTTTGATTTGTAGGCAATTTATCGTACGTTATTAATCTAAATCCAAAATCCCAGTTAACGAGTAATCCACCCTATTCGGCAAGAAAGTTAAAGGCAAAGACCGAAGATAGATCCCACCGAAGTACAGCCCTCATCAGCGGACCCCTGTTCTAATTTATGAGGCACCAATTGTCTTGACCTTGTCCACGTTTTCATCTCATTGGATGTGAAATCCTTGAAATAAAATCAGTATCCCAGCTATTACACGAGCTGAAACCACAGGATATCTTCCATTCGTTACAATCTTAATGACACGAATTTGTACACACATTTTTGCTTACGCATTGCCATTTAAACGCCTCACGTTCAACTTATCTTGAATAACCATCTTCCCAATGCTAGTAGAAAACACTTTGAGCTGCAATCATATCAATTTCAATAAAATAATTATGTTTTTTGATAATTTTACCTATTTCCCAGCGCTCTGGTCAAGCATACTTGAAAACAGAGAGAACGTTTAACGATGTAACGTGTCGTTCCGACAAATCCATATAACCAGGCAGATAATCAAGAACCCAAACTGGACTTTGCCAATTTAATGGCAAAGGCAAATTTCTACCACCCTTCTTCCTATCGATAATGTATTTGGGGAAGTAAATTAAAGGACAAATTTCCCGTCTACTGATTTAAGGACAGAAAAAAAATTAAACCATCTCCTCTGGGAAAATACCTATTTTCAGCTTAGTAAACTTTAACCACCGGGATGTGATCCTCATCTTTCAGTCCCGACACCCAGACCTACGAATTTCCCTTTTCTACTCTATCTGTATTTACAAACCTGTACCGCACTTTCAGGGAGAAAAGATATAAGGAGGTGAATGGAAGTGTGAAGAGTAATTCGACGTCGTCATTGGCCTGCTAGTACGGTTCCCAGGGGCCACAAAGCCCCATCCGTCGGAAGGAGCGAGGAACACGAGTGCTCTCCACATTGCACGAATAGGGGCCGGAGTAGAGTAAAATATCTACCATTGCTCTGATTTGAACCGAGGCCCAAGGCAGTACACCATCCTGACCCCTTATTTTCTTGTCTAACTGTGGTTTTTAAGTCTGTACACAAATTTACAGGTGCTTCTGCCAGCATCTGAATATTAATTTCTACGTCCTAGATCTCATCTCATCTGTATTTTCAAGTCTGTTTCCGTACTAATAGGCGCTTCAGATCCTGAGAAAAGGCATGAGGATGGGAATGGAAGGGTGAGGAGGAAGGATAGAGAGAAACCCAGCGTCAGCGTTATCCAGCTCTTAACGAAAAGGCGTCCAGGGGACAGCTTAACGTCCCATCCGACGGACGCAGTACTGTACTCGAATATTCTCCACAAAACACTCAAGTAGGGGTAAATAAAAAGCATCTTCCGGGATTCGAACTAGGGGCCTCCTGATAAGAGGCCAGTCTTCTAACCATTATACCAACCCGGCCTCATCAGTGGTAATTGACAAGCATGATTGTTGGTCATCATTCGGGGCACAAGCAACGACGGGAAATCTAACTGACCAACGATAGCCCTTGGATACTCCGGCGAAAACAAGCAAAACGTGACAAAGGGAGCGTAGCCTCAACGCAATTTCCCAAATTTTCCTGGCATTGATACAAGATGCAAATGTTCATCTCAAATCACGACACCTGGCGACCCACATCTAACTGGTGTCTACCAGGTGCCCCAATTTCTGGGTCAAGACTAAAGAGCGTACGGTGATCCAGTGTTCGTTCGGAACTCGGGAGACACTTTAGTTACGACTCGAATGTTTGCGAGATGCCTTTAAGGATTAATTTACTCCAGTAGAGCCCAGGGGCATGAGACACTCATAAGGTTTGGGAGGGTATTCTCGGAGTTTCTCATTAGCAATACCTGAGATAAGAGACCCAGTTCAATGAAGAGAAAATCTCAACGGGAGACAAACGTCTTAGCAAGTATAATTTCCACTCTCTTCACGCGACATCGGATTTCAGCTTTCAACTTCCCTACCGAATTCACACGCATTTACATTAGTTTTATTAGCATTAGTCGTACTGCATGACGAAAGCCGCCACTGGTAATTGATTGAATCTATCTGAAAACTATCTGAATCTTTTCCTACGCAAGAAAGATTCGAATAAAATCAATGGCTATGAAGAAAAGTACAAAAATACATGCTTAAATGTTATGAGATTCGACGACATGAAAAAGCTGAAATAATTAATATGTATTTATTATTATTTTTACGCTAACAATCTCCAGGATTACGAAAGAAAATCTCAAAATAGGCACTAAAAGAATAACTTCATGATTGCACTAAATCACCAAATAGTACTTTATTTTTATCGCAGTTGCGGTGAGTATTCAATAAGTACTTGAAACTTGTACGAATTCCTACTGCTGACTGCCATAGTTAGGTTGCTCACACAATTGGTCTCACAATCCAAAATGAGCAGGTTCAAATATTTCTCAAGTAAGTCGAGTGGTTCTATGAGGAAAAATTATTTAATGGAGCGCAATGACTGAAGTACGGTTATATGGTGCGATGGGTGCGATAGGTATAACCTTAGCGGTAGACTAAGTTCATATTCCACTAATGCCTGGTTTTACTACCACAACTGCATTTCTATTATATAAAGGTTTATCGACTATGGGGTATAAATTAGGTTAGAACGGGGAACAAAAAACAGGAAGGATATTCAGTTGATATTTTATGAAGTTTAACAGATCACCAAATTCTGAAGGACTGCTGAGCAATAGCTTTTCGTGGGCATTACCGCACTAGAGTGAGCCCGAAAACGTTTATTGGGAATATATTCAATGGGCTCGTATGCTTAATAAACACAAGTGTTCTCCACGAGTCAAGAATGATGGCCGTGTGTAAAATGAGAATTTTGAGAAGAATAAAATAAATCCCATTAAAATCAAAAAGAGAATTTGTGAGGTAAAGAATGAAGAAGAGTCCATTAGTAACCACATATTTCTATGAATTCCATTAAAAGAGGCATGACAGTCAGCATCAGAGGACATCAAAACTGCTCGGTTCTGAAAATACCTCTTTCCGCCTCATAGAAATGTTTTTTATTCTAGTCCGCCAAGAAGGTAATTAATTGACTAATATTCACAGACCAACCAGATTGCAAATATTTCAGGTGTATATAAAGGCTTTACCAATATTCGACCCCAAGACCCACCATCCCGTAGTCTATCTTCCACCTTGCGACCCATGTCGGTAAACTGGGGATCCAAAAAAGTATAAATCCGCTGCAAATACCACGAAGCACTTACAAATTTTATAATATCGATCCGAATGACAACTATGACATCTGTGTCTTCTTTTTTTAGAAGAGAAAAGATAATGATGAAATCAAACTGCTTATAAAGAATGAATGAAAAAAAAACTAATTAAGAATGATCAGTTCTTAAATGAAAATGAACTTTTAAAGAGAGTTCTGATAATTAGTAGAGTGTATTGGCTATTCTTGACCTCCACTTGCGCGCAAAAATGAGGACACAACTGTCCCAAATTACAATGCCATTAATTCTTGGTCTAAATGAAGAGGAACGCGGACAGGCCAGATGGATAACAAAATCGAAAATGTCCCGCTTTTCAGGAGGGAGCGTTTCATATTGGCTTCCAACATGTGTAGAAAAAAATGGGTCAAGTGGAACTTCACTCAACCTCATTCTAATGTGCAACTGAGAAAAATATATGCCACGTATTTTTCAAGAGAAATATTGAAGTCAAATAAAAAAAGACCCCTCCAATTCTTCATCTTGCATAGTATTCTAAAACAAAATTCTTCCCACCGCATATTCGTCATTCGTCACGGAGTTTCTCCGACAGCATGAAACATTCATGTTATTCAATGATGAGATCACATTTAAAGCAAATCTGGAGTTAAAGAGCGTCAAGGTTTCATCTCCGCTCTGTAAAACTTACGCATGACTTTTGCTGGTAGGTAAAACAAATCTCTTTCGAAAGTCAAATGATTCCTTCAAGAATTAATGAAACTATTTTTCGGTAGCTCACTCTGCAACAGGGTGCCTGCACTGATTAGATTTGCCTTCATTGGAGGCTTATAGAGCTTACTTCTCCGGCAAGTGCTAGCAATTGTGAATTTCCCTCCAAAAATAAAAAAACTGTCAGTTAAAAGCGAAGATATTATGTCCCCAGAGAAGGGATACTTAGGTCTTCCATGAAGCAATCATGATTATGATATTTCGGGTCTCAATAACAAAGGCAATGAGGGACGATGCACCATGAAGTTAACGACCCCATCGACCTCATCCAGGTGGACAGTAATTGATTGGAGTTGATGTAATTTATTCCGTACACGACGTCCATGAACAGCTTATCATCGCTTCCGGTAACGATAAAGCCATTTAACCCAAAGTCCACCTCGTCCATTACGAAATTGACAGCCCTAAACAGCTATAATTCACCTCACGGAGGTCGTCAAAATTGGATATCGGTATCGGAGAATGAAATACAACGCCAGTCTCTCCGAGAAACTCTTCCTTTTCTGCGAACTCATGGCGTTAGTTAAGTAAACTTCAGGTCACGAAGATACCTACATGCAGTATGAAATATTTAAAATCAACCTGGAAATCCATGATAACCTTGAAATGTAAAAGTCTGCCACCATACCATTCAAGGTAAAGGTTGCCAATCCTTGGGTCGCGAGTTCGAATCCCATCACAATGGGTTTTTCACTACCCGAGGCATGGATAGGTGTATTTTGTCTAGGTTATATTGTTAAAAAAACTAGAGTAAAAGGTGAAATACTGTTCCTGGGGGTTCAATACCCCTCAGTGTTCAACCCAAAGGTTGGTTTTTTGATAAGTGATGGTAGAGCTCACCCCGAACTTAGCCATCGACGCGTGATATTCACACATTCAGGGTAGGAGGGCATGTTCCTTACCCTGGGCCACCAACGATTTCCTACTAAGCTGTCAGAAAATCGCATTGCGAGAATATTGGTTGCGGGTGTCCAAAAAGACTTCTGCATGAGATTTGTACCTGGGACCCTTTGGTCCATAACCCAGCGCTCTACCCAGTAGGAAAAATACATTAAAAATAAACGTAAAAAAGAACTGCTAAGACTAGATCATATCAACGATTATTTTCAGGCTGTAAAAATTTTATGTACACTTATACTTAAACTCTATTTTTGCTTTGTAATCAAATGAGGAAGACCTCACTTTGTGGAATATTCCCATGATTGAATGATTTAGCACATATCATAAGGTAATTGTGGTTTTATTTTTCGTAAACATCGATAAATGTCATTGATGAGATTTTCTTCCTGGGTTTAAAGAAATTTTTGGCGGGATTTGGTTGGTTTTGTTCTAGTCTCCCATCTCATGAGCTCTAGTTCCAATCCCTGCAGATACCGATTTTTCAATAGAACCTCAGTTGAGTGCCGTGGAGAAAGAACAACGGAAGAGTTATCCGTCCGACGGATGGGACATTATACCCATTAGTTTCATTTCAAGTAGTCTGAATTCGACAACGTCTCACACCACCCTTCCTCTGTTACCTACGCATAATTTCTATCTGTACTCCTCTATACACAGATCCAAATGACGTGAATTGCTGGTCTACTCCTCCTGTGGAATCTGTTATGCCCACACATACATGTATAATTGGGGACATAACTAATCTCCACGAAAACACACATTCTCTACCTTTTAGTAACTTCACTTTGAAGGGTGAGGATCAAGTTGGTAAGGTGACTAGAGTGCTGGTCTCCCATCCCAAAACCCCGGGTTCTATTCCCCGCATGGCAAACCGGTCCTAACTTGAGTGCCTAGGGTAGGGCATCGACGATGAGCAAGCTCTTACACAAAGTAGGTTTCTTCTAAATAACATGAGATTTTTTTGAAGACATAATGAATTGAAATTCGGCGAGGCTTAAAAACTCGGAAGGAATTCTTTTCATGGATGAAACCCAATTCTTCATATTCTACCCTTATCTCGCATATAGCCAACATAATGAATAAGGGCCAGAATCATGAAAAGCATTGGAGGAATAGATGAAAATATACACATAATTTCATCACGGCGAGTAACTTCCATAGTTATTCGATTGCCCTATAAATCCCATGAACGTATAAATATTTCGGCGCAATCAAGACTGAAACTTATTACTTAATGGTCAACAGCGAAATGCTACAATGTAACGTCCAACGGTCCATTCAGAAGATATCATCATCATAAGTGATCAATCCTCAGATTGGTTTGATGCAGCTCTCCACTGAGTTCTTCTATCGGCTAATCTCTTCATATTTACGTATTTATTCTCTTCCTTATCCTTCATCACTTATTCCATGTATCTCGCACCAGGCCTTCCTTTGCCATTCTTTCCGTCCACTCGTCCCTCGACGATTGTCTTCGTCAGGCCATTATATCTCATGATGTGGCCGATTAAGTTATTCCGTATTCTTATTGGGGTATTCAGAAGACTTCTCTTTTCTACCACTCTTCTTAGAATTTCCTCGTTACTTACTCGGTCATTTAATCTTCATCATTCTTCGGTAGCACCACATTTCGAATGCTTCCACCCTTTCCTTTTCCGCTGCTGTCATTGTCCATGCCTCACTGCCATAAAGAAACACGCTCCAGATGTACGTTCTGATGAATTGTTTCTTTACTCAGAAGATATCTAACAAATGAAATTCAATTCCGTAACTAATTACGAAAATATTCCAAGAACAGAGAATAATGGCAGATGGTGAATGATGCAGAGTATAAAAACTCCGCAGGTACAATACTTGATAACATGACGGAAAAAGCTTCAGCAATGACTACAGACCAAAGCGGTATTAACTCTGACTTCTCGTCAGAGTTGATGAACTGAATTAAGTTAGCCCGAAATTCAATGCACATATTATGGGCTCAACCGTCCCTATATTTTAGATTACTAACTAACTAAAACGGTAGTGAGGATACATGCCAGGGTTATTAGATTTTTTGAGCCAGAACTGAAATGAGACAAGACTTATATATTCACTTTATATAGTTAAAGCTTCTATACTTCTATAAAGTTATATACACTTCTATAAAGTTAAAGCTTCTTTAACTTTTGCGAATTGATATAATTCATAAGCTTTAGGAGATTCGGGTCTGAAATCCGTGGTATTATAGTAAAATGTGGTCTGAGGCCTAAGCATTGTAAGTTAAAATACATTGCATACAATTTAGAGAAAACCGAGAAAACTTTCTCAATTTATCTGATTATAAAAAATTCGTGGAAAATTAACGCAGCGTAACGACGCGAAGGAAAACCTGTGAGGCATTCAAAGAGTTTTGAGAGCAATCGTAACAATGCAAAGAAAAACCTGGGGCGTTCAGAGAGTTTTTAGAGCAGTAAAATCCGCTATTCTATTCATAGGTCAGTAGAAGATTCTCGTGCTGTAAAAATGCACGACGTAGCACCATAATTACTAATATTAAGTTGACAATTTAGTTTATAAAACAAAGCTATTCCTTATTTAAATCTTATTATTACTAAAAGGAAAGAAGCCGATTATTGTCAAGCCAATGATTCTTTCTAGAAGTATAACTTTGGTAAAATAAATAGTAAAATGATACAAGTCATATGACAGTGCTACTTTTTTTAGCTTCATAATCCGTCATGGTAACGACTTTAAGATAATAACGGTAAGTTTCACATGAGAGCAAAAACAAGGGAGTTTCATTCTCAGTGAAAGTATGGAATGGATATGATAGAGAAATAGACCCCATTCCCGATTTAAACATTTATTTTTCTGTTGCACAATTCTATGCTATAACAGCACAAGATACATGTATCACACCGATATGCCCTCATAAAGGATATTTCTTTCAACTATTGTACAATTTCTTACACTTCACACAAAAAAAATTATTTAGATAAAACCCATGTTACTAGGGAGATGATTATGATAGGTTATTGATTTTTTAATTTTTTTGCATATTTGAATGAAATATTAAACGTGCAACGCGTGACTGTAGTTTTTACTGAGTGACTCCTTGTATGCCGAGTAAAATGGTAAACTTTATGGTATCGGATCGATAGGATAGTACCTACTAGAAACCTCTTATCGAGTTGTACTGCATATCATTAGAGCATGTACGTTGCAGCTTTTGATGGTTTGGATTTGCTGTTTGAGACTTCGTGGAATTACATTTCGTAATGTCCTTGTTACATTGAAGGATTTTATTGTAATGTTGGTCGGTTGTTTCAATGTTTTGTTTGGCTGTTTAGCCAGGAGGTTGTTGACGGAAAAAAGGGGGACTGTTGGAGGATTTGTGTGAGAGAGACCGAGAGTATTGGAGTTTTGGTCAACTGAGATTGTTTGTTCCCGTGGATTGCAGAATTGACTAAGATTGGTCAAACGTTACAACGTAGTGAATTTTTGGTGATTAACCCCACGATACACAACCTCTACGTGGCTAGCAGCATAAGATAGGGGAAAAGAGGAAGAAATATTTTCTTGGAGGGTTCAAGGAACCCTTGACGCCCTAATACGCCACAGTAGGGTTAACTGATATATTTTTTCCGCCCCTTCCGCTAAAGTCGCATCCAAGCTGGAAAGCGCCATGAACCACTCAAATTTCGCTGGCGTAATATTACTCTGGAGAGGCAAGAGGGAATCGCTCGACTTAACCCTCTCTCCACGCGTTCCCGCTTCACGTTACCTTCCAACCTCACTATATCACTCTAGGCTATCACAGATCTCCCCTCTTTCCCTCGCAACCCTCCTCAGCAAGAGGCCAAGCCACACAAAGCTCCCCGCGAGCCGTATCATTTTCCCCTTCCTCTTTATTTTTTTCCTCCTCATGAGCTTGCATCTCAGTACCTACACTTCTCTCTCTCTCACTCACGAAGTCCGTTCCCTGCCCACCACCTGAACTCACCCATCCGTATCCCTGCGGGGAGTTTGAGAGAGGCAGTTCCAGAGAGAGGCGTCCTTGTCCCAGTTCAAGGATGCAAGGGGCCGATTAAAAGAGCTCCTACCGCACACAGGACGAGGCCCACGCGGAAGTTTCCTCTCTCTACGTTCTCCCCCTACTCCTCAGGCGTGTTTGTTTTTAATTTTTCTCTTTGTTCTCTTTCGGCTGTCATTTTTTCCGGACCGAACAAAGGATAAACATGAACTTGGATTTTCGGATTCGAAGTAATTCCTTCCGAGTATTTATGAATGTTGCAGCTGGGTCTCCGTCCAACTGACGAAGAAAAACCAAGCCAAGCCAAAAGGAACCGATGCATAAAACGAGATTAAAACAAAAAGATCAAAATTGTCGCGATCCCGACATCCTGAAGCTGTGGATCACTGGAGGTATTGAGGTATTGGTAACTATAGGACTATAAGTAAGGAAAATATATTTACGATAAGTTTATTGAAGGCTGGGAGGCAAATCCAAAAAAATTAAAATTATGTGGAAATGATAAATAAATCATGGGCGATATCGAGGGTGATGATAGAATGTAAGGATTAAGAAAGGGGATGCCCTTAACATCGCATTGTCCACTTTGTCGAAAGAGCTAAGGAAGAACAAGGAACATGCATCATATGAGGTGAGAGGCGAAATTATTGCAAGCAGAAATAAAAAGGACAGTGTTTAAAAGCCGGTATATGAGGAGTGAAAGAATGTTACTGAGAATGAATCTCGTAAAAATATCATAAGCGTAGGGTGAGACAAACCACATTTTACATTCCAAAACGTGCCAGGCTTAAGCATTCGAAGTAGAAGGGAAATTTTTCCCATGTTTAGTATGAAATGAAATGCTATTCCGTACCGATAAAATAACTAGGCTTAGGTTTAACGAATGGTGCCCCCATTTCTAAATACATCATTCGAGGTTGAAACAGCAAATTTGAGATATTCAAGATTTACAAACTCTCTACCGTCCAGGTGGGTAACCAAGTTCCCAGCCTATTGCGAGTTTTTATACTATCATTATTTTAACCTTTATCTCAATTGAGAGAGTAGAGTAAGTTAATCACTATACTCTTCACTGATTAATTCTTCATTTCAGTGCAATACGAAATCATCATCATCATCAGTGGTCAACAATCCTAGGATTGTTTTGACGCAGCTTTCCACTCGATTCTTCTATCGGCCAACCTTTTCATTGTGACGTAATTTTTCTCTTTTACAATCTTCACAACCTGTTCCATGTATCTCATACGAGGCCTGCCTTTTCCAATCTTCCCGTTCACTTTTCCCTCAACGATAGTCTTCATCAGGCCATCGTGTCTCAAGATATGACCGATTAAGTTTTCCCTTCTTCTTTTTAGAGTTGTCCACAGACTTCTCTTTTCTCCTACTCTTCTTAGCACTTCCTCGTTACTTACTCGGTCGATTCATTTAATCTTCAGCATTCTTCTGTAGCACCACATTTCAAATGCTTCCACCCTTTTCTTCTCCGCTGCTGTATTCGTCTATGATTCACTGCCGTAAAGAAAAATGCTCCAGATGTATGTTCTGATGAACTGTTTCCTTACTTCTTTGCTTTTATTTCCTGCTGTAAGTAGATTCTTCTTTTGAAAGAATGCCCTCTTTGCCTGGGCTATTCTACTCACTATTTCTTTCTTGCTTCGTCCATCGTTGGTTACTCTGCTTCCCAGGTAACAGAACTCTTTCACCTCTTCCAGTTTCTGTTTTCCTAGTTTAACGTTGGTTTTGGCCTTTTCTGTTTTGCTGCACACCAATATCTTAGTCTTCTTCTTATTTATCTTCAGCTGATATCTGGCCATAGTCCTTTCCATGGTTGTTAGCATCTTATTCAGCTCCTTCTCTGTCTCTGCTATGAGAGCTATGTCATCAGCGAATCGTAGCATACTGATTGTTTCTCCGTGGACGTTCACTCCAGAACACTTCTCCTTGACTTCATTTATGGCTCTCTCGATGTAAACATTAAAAATTACGGGAGACAGTGCGCAGCCTTGTCTCACTCCTTTCCTTATTCTTGCCTCTTCACAGCTGGGTCCAGATTTAATCACAGCAACTTGGTTTTTGTACAGACTGTGTATAATTCTTCGGTCATTGTAGGACACTCCAATTCCCTTCAGAATTCCAAGCATTGAATCCCAATCCACGTTGTCAAAGGCCTTCTCTAAATCCACAAATGCAATGAACGTCGGTTTGTTCTTCTCCATTCTCTTCTCTATAAGTAGCCTAAGAGAAGAGAATGGAGAAGAACAAACCGACGTTCATTGCATTTGTGGATTTAGAGAAGGCCTTTGATAACGTGGATTGGGATTCAATACGAAATATAAATATTAAAATGTCAATAGCATGAAAAGTAAACAAAACAATGTTCTTTGCTAGATGAAATAATGATTTCTAGATGAAACAGATAATTTCTGCAGCCACTAAAATTCAAAAGGAAATAATTTTCAGAACGCAAGCATATAGAAAGCAAAATCTTTATGGTTATTTCAAACACACAGCGAAGGAATGATATGGTTTTCCAAACACGAAAGTGATGACGAGAAAACAAGGCACTATATAATTCATGGGTAGAGTAATGAACCTCAGCAGAGTTTCAAATTCACTACGTAAGCATCAAGAGGTCATAGAAAAGCTACGAAGGACGATGAGTAAAATATGAAAAACGGCTGTCGATAAGAACACAAAGAATAGCAAAGAGGAAAGGAGTCAAAAACGGCCCAAGATTATGAAGAAGAAAAAGCAACACCACAGACTTCCCTCGAAAACCATGTTCTAAAATAAAGACGAACAAAATGATTTTCAAATATAAGCAGGAAATGAAATAACATGTCATTCGCCGTTTTTATTTAAAAAATATTTTTGGGAAAAAATTTTTTGCTTTCAAGAGTAATAATTTCCGTTTTTTGATAGAGGGAACCTCAGCAACAGCAAGAGGGAAGTAATAGAATATTTCTGCTCAAAATGACTTCCTGTTGTGAGAAATTACAATAAAAGATAATAAAGGGCTTACGTCAGACATAAAGGGAAGCATCATAAAAAATACGTATGATGGTTTATCTTATTCCCGACTCTTCATGAGGAGCATGGATAAACATCACTAACTGCTACGGTCTCACAATGTCATGTCTCTCCTAAAATTTCTATTGCCTTTCTCTCTACTCCCACTACTATCAACAGCGTCTATCCACGAAATTGTGTTTTCTCATAATCATTTTGCCACTTTTTCCATATTTGACCCTATAATTAAATCCGGCTTTGCCATTGGTCGTAGGCTTAGCTTGACGCGCTCGCTGGCTTATCAGAGGGGTCGCAGGTTCAAAGGCAAGCATACCTGTGTTGTCCTGAAAATTATCTTCGAGATATTTGCCTACGGGGTGAGATGACCTTTGCCAATTTAAAGCGAAGCTTCTATCATTACTACAGATAGAATCTTTACTTGCTACTACCATTTTATGAATTGCGTAGCTTTCCTGAAAGCTCAATTTATCTCACAATCTGCATCCGATCGAAATAGGCCTAAACAGGTTTTGCTACCATCGCAGATACACTCGAATAGTGTTTACACCCACCGTGCGACTACGTGAGTAATGAATTAAATTCAATCACGACTCAATTCCTAAACGAGAGCCATGCACATTATCTGTGAGCTTTATAAACTGATAAGAAAATATGGGTACACACCTCAGAATGAATTAAACTCTGTTTTCACTCACGCAAATCGATTTAACATAGTTCAAACGTTATACATTCAGTTAGAGTATTTTTAGACACCATTTAAAACACAGGTAGTTTTGAGACAGAACATTGATTACGAACACCTTAAAATCTATAAAAATTTAGAAAACAACAGATCGCTTAAGCTTTCAACTATTTACCTACTACGTAATGCACACTCCACCTTCTTTCATACCGTTTAAAGAGCACAATCATTCAACCTTCCCCGTTTACCAAGCATTCTCTCTTCTATCACGAACTTCCTTAGCAACTATCACTCACTATCTTCCCCAATAACCCCTTGTCTCCTTCGAATCAATCTCATCTTTCATCTCCAACTGTAGTCAATCCCTGCCACTTGGCCTCCATTGAAGTTTATTTTACTTTCTACACGATTGTTCATTGTCACTTTAAAAACACCACTCCCTCCATTCATCAACTTTCTGCATGGGTAGGTAAAAAAAATAGGTATATGTAGATACCATAGTCCATTCTTTTCGTTAAAAACACTTAAACATACTTTGGACGAACCAGATATGACGAGATGAACTAAAGGAGTTGGATATCAAAGGAAATACAGTAACAATCGCGCGTTAATTATGTTACTTATAGATGAAAATTAGATTTCTCACAGATCACTTAAGGATTTTAATTTATCATTAATTGTCAAGGACAATTTTCTAGACAAGTCACATAGCCGACTTTGTTACTTTGGCTCTAAATATCCGCTCACATCGGATTTCTCGCTCGCGTGTCGTGCGAGAAATACCAAAAGTAATAATGTATTCCTATTCCTCAGTTGCCATGCGTCTACGCGCCAATCATCTATCCGTATAGCCTCTTATGAGCACGCGGAATCAAAATTTAATGTCTTTTCTTTCTGATTAGTACTCTTTTATGCGTAACGAGTGAGCAATTATTTACAGATAATTTGCTAGTATTCTTTAACTTGTAATAATGGCTATCACTCGGTAGGCTTCGCAAATTTTTCACACACTCCAATTTGTCAGGATGTTTTCCTGAAGAGGGTTTCTTCGTCAAGGATATGATTCTTTTATCCTTATGCTTTTCCCACTCTAGAATGTATCCATCTGCAGCATATATCCTCTCCTCAAAGCCTCAACGAAATATATATTAACAGCCAAATTTCCTAAATGACACATGAAGATGTTGTCCAACACACCCTTCACCAACAAAAGGACGTCAGTCGATAAGAGAGGTCACTTCAATCGCAACAGGGTCCACCAAATCGTTCCCTTCATGTTACGCTCATAATGTTCACTTTCAAATTCGCTCCAGTATGGTCATCCTCGTAAAACATATTTTAAAACACACGAGTGTCAAGAGAAAATTAATTTATCGACTTTGAAATGCTGTATATACTGTATTCGAAACTTTCCCCATTTCATCGTGACGTTGTTTCTCTGGGCGGATCTTTCGTGCCCATCACCGGAAAGTAAAGGAACCTCAATTAAGTCCGCCCATTCATAAATAACAAGATGATTGCCGCCGAAGTGGAATGAAATACGGAGCTATGGAATATCTTGTCACAATGGAAAGGGGCGGATGTGAAAGCCTGGACAGTTATGACTTGGGGGCTCGATCAAACTTTGTTCAAACAGAGCGGTGAGAAATAGAGAGGTAATACAAACATTCTCTTGGGAAAATAATATTTCATTAAATAAATACTCTCACTCTCCCGTCCGTGTTCATATGGCACACAGAGGAAAAATGCCATTCTATTAAATTTTATTCCTTGGTATTTTATTCCAATTCAACATTCGTACTGCAATTTCCCCTTCAGCTTTCACCAAATATTGGGGTAAAATTACTTGGCATAACAGTTTGAGGAGAAAAGTCGAAATTTCGCAATAAAAATCAAGCAAATGGCTCAATTAGAATGACTTTATTATTCTACTGACTAAATATTGAAAAGCCACTAGCGCGGTTCGCACCTCGTATTGTTAAAATGACTACTGAATACCAATTCAAATAACTTACAAGGAACAACGTCCATACATGTTTCATACTTTCCCTTTACATAAAAGAAATCAGTATGTTAGGAGCTGATTTACTCACGGTACCAACGGCACGACAAATGAATATTCAGAACGGATAATATTGGATATTGAAGTAGCAATTATCACATCTGTTCGTACTGTAGCCTAAATTTAAACACAACTCTTAATATTCTATTATTTGAATCCGGCTGATAAGAGCAGAAAAAAATTAAATTTTTTTTTAGTACACACTCGTTTTTAGTATTCTTGCAAGAGCACACTACCGCAAGTCATATATTCACCGTCAATTTATCACAAATAGTTTTTTCATTTCAAAAATTTCATCACAAATATTACTGACTTCTTCATCGATCCCCCGAGAAACCGTTCATACATTATCAACTGTATAAAAAGTATTTGGATCATTTATGATGAGATCTAGAAAGTTCTCGACTCTTTTACTTTTGAATATCCTCCAGCAACACATTTATACTTTTTACAAAATCTGTATTTCTCATATAAATTCAATCCGTTTCTGAAATCATAAGGCCAACATCAATGAAATGAGGGTGAAAGCTGTGCGCGTATTCTCAAGTTTTCTCCTCGCAGCTACAGGAAGACAAAGGGTTCGGTTACAACAAACCCCGCCAAAGGACTTTCGGATTCCTCCATGCCTGAAGCACTGCCATCAGCAAGGAATATAACAGCGCTACGACGAGACACCCACGAGCGAAGAGTTAATGAATTCGAGGTCATTATAGAAGACAGCGACCAGCCTCAGAACATGCTCATGAGAAGCCAAACAAAGTTCCTCGTAGAAAGTGCCAGTCCATTCGAAGTCGAGCTGAGCTTCCCATAATAGCGACATTCCAGAGATATTTCCATGGTGGTCAGAGCGTTAATAATTCCATTTAATCTCTTTATCTTCCCAGATTCTCCTGTTTCTCCCTCTTCGCATTCCTCGCAAGTTCTCCCGCGAATCTAATCATTCAACTTCCAGGAGCGTAAAAACACTCGTGAACTGCAATTGATTCACTCACCAACACTACCTTCGATCGCGCTCTCGATATCAGGATCCGCACCCTAATCAGAATTCGCGATGGACTCGAAAAACACTGCCTTTTCCACCGTCGCCTTGCCCGTGGCGAATTTGTTTCCTTCCCCCCAACCCAACTCTGCTGGCCTAGCCGCATTCCTCACACTCGACCCAACTCCTCCCTCTCTCCTCCTCAGGCCCCGAAGGGGTCTTTGCGGAGTTGGGAAAGGGGACTAGGTGGGTGTATATAGGGATATAGGCGATTCAAAATATTAAGAGTCTAAAGCCGAAGATAGCTCACTGCCTTTACGTCCCGTCTTCCTTCGGTTTTAGAAGGTCAAGGACGACGGTCGACGAAGAAGAGGGAGGAGAACTAGAATTCTCGCCCACTCCCCAAAAATCCTATTCTTTCTGGAAAATGAGATGCATTTCCTTCTCACCGCTCATTTAGGGGGAGGGCGGACGGATAATATAGACTCCCGGTCGTCACCGCCTTCGCGGTTTATAAGTTAGTGACTCGCCGCCTCTCCTCTTCAGTCTCTGGCGCCCTCATTCTTCCCTACCTGCACGTATCGACGAATGCATCGGTATTGTAGGGAAATCGATAAGGAGAGGGGTGCAGTCCCATACGTTTCCTTTATCCGAAGAACAGCTCGTATCGGCATGGCCGATAGGGTGGGGGGGTGAACGTGACTGCAACGAGTCACGGTACATGATTGGAATGGAGTGCAGGCGTGTCATTAATTGCATGAGGCCACGGTCGTAGGAACATTGTGAGGAAGGGTGCAAGGGATTATCACAAAAACCAAAGTCAGCCGAGAAAGGAAGTCATCGAGAGAGACTCGAACTGTAATTACTGAATGAAGTTTCGCCTCATTATTATATATAACTGAACCCAGTAAAATGCAAGTTTACACTTCATTCCATCATTCTTAGGATACTTGCAAAGCTAGTGACATGAAACAACACCTAAGAGTAATCTTTTCCACAGAGAATTTCATCGGAACGCTGTCGTTTATGAAAAGCGTCGAGTATGATTTCAATGTCTACTGCTTCTTGGAAGAAAATATGTTCAAATGAAGAGCAATGATTGACTTTTTATGACACTCTTACTTTATGTTGAATTAAAATACACGTTAAGGAATTCATTATGTTAGTACATTACCCACACTACTGGCTAACTGCAAAAACACTCAACCTATAACCTAGTACTTAAAATATTGAGATATCCAACGACATGACTTCTACAAAACCAAATTTGTTAAGGTTTCCAGAGTTCGGATTTATTTCTATAGTCTATTGAACCAATGTTTGAAGTATCGTTAATTACCCATATTTAATTTTTTGTTTAGACAATGAGAGGACACACATCTTAGGCGTCCACCTACACTTTCTGTGATGTGTATAGAGGTGACAACGGAGGCCCCATGCATTAAATCTTCTCAACTGTGAATAGGAAATACCTTTCTCCAATTATTACGTCTATTTTGAATATCCGAGACTTTAATAAATTTTTTAACTAAAAGATTTATCAGTTCAGAAAATTCCTGGGGCTAATTTTTGACGTTCAAAAACACTGTGGTCTACCATTTCCTTACGTCCGCAAAGAAAAAGAGACTCCATCAAACACTCAATCTTTGGTCAAATGTGAAACTCATGTTCTCGGAAGAGATACTCCCATACAACCCAAACAGGGAGAATAAACGTTTTACTCAAATTTGTCCAGCCGCCTGGCCGTCTGAGCAGCAAGGAAAGTTAAATTAAAATGTATATTTGAGATAAAATCCCAGTGATCTCACATCTTTCGTATTATTTTAAAATCTCATGCATAAATAGCCCGAACTGAAATGTAAGAGAAATACAATGATTGATACGTTGAAAACGCCTATGGCGCATAATACACGCGTAAAGTACGCAAATGTACGGTTGTCAAGGGACATCTGCTGTGAAAGATATTCACAAGGGTGATGAGGAAACTCAATTTCAGGTTTCCAAACCTCAAATGGGATTTCGTGCATAGAAAAAATGCAACCGAAAAATCCACCAGAGTGGAAGTTGGTAACTGACCTGGAACTATCTAATTATAATGATGAAAATGTCTGAGTGCCGTGAGATGACAAGCGGTGACATTTGATGCCATATTCATGTCCATTTTTTATTCTTTGTGGCATATCGCCACACTATTGCCAGACAAACCTTCATTTAAACGTATCACAATGGCAAACCAATCTCCTCCATCCCTTTCTCAATGGTGATGCACCAAATTTGGCGCTGGCATTTATAAACTTGTAGTAAAAGTGTTTCAGGAAAACTATCTCTCTCATGAATATAGCCAGATCTAACACATTATATTTACCAATGAAAAAAGATATGTATTGCGGCGTTTTGAAGGTTCTAGGTACAGTAATTCAAAATATTCCGGTCCACAGAAATACTCTTTTGTCAGGTTTCCTTGGTTTTCAAGGTGGTACACACCCTCAAAAATGCTATCAGAAGGTAGCGTAGAAACCATGTGAACACAGTATGTGGCACTGTGTGAGTACGCGTCTTTTCCTGCATAGAAAGCAGCGGTACACACTGGTCTGGCGCAGGCACTGCTTTGGTCTTGTCCTCAACCTGTCAAAAAGCGGCTGCAGGTGTCAAGGTTCCGCCATGACTCTACGCTACAAAATCCCGTAAAAGAGCTATGTTATTTAATGAATAAATGCAGATTCAGAAAAATACCTATATGGAAATTCATCTATAGAATGATGATGCATACACAACAATTGTATGAGTCTGTTATCCTATAGCACGTCGTAGGAGCATCCCATTTTTTAAAAGATCTTTTAATTAATTTTCACTTCGAAACATGGCTGACGTATTTTTGCGACGTTTAATTTCTAAAAGTGAGATCAAATGCTAATTACTGCTCTTCCGTATTCTAATATGGGTTAAATAGTTTTTATTTAGTTTAAAACTATTCCCTTGTAATTGCAACTCTTTTATTAATAATAATATTACGGCAAAATATTGGGCAACAGTGAAGCTGCTACTTCGCTACCATTTGGAAGCATTGCTATTAATTACACCGTGTCTATAACCAATGAGAATATTTAACTTACATAAAATATATAAAAAGGACTTTGGTAAGGTATATTCCTAAATTAAATGAGTAAATATGCTCGTCAGCACCTAAGTACCGTTGCCAATGCTAGCAACATACTGTAGCGCCACTTTCGATCCTTTTTTTGCAGTGTTAAATTCGAATTAAAAATGTGCACCTTATATTGGTATTTCGTCAATACAACATTTCTCTTTACATTAATAATCTCTAATTGTTACTGCAACGGCCATGCTCTGCCGTATAGCCACATACAAAATTACTGATTTTCAGCGTCTTTGTTCTTCAAATATATAACGGAAATGGCACATTAGTTTATTGCCAATCGAAAGAAGGAAAAAAATATATGTGCTGAAAATTTAAAAAAAATGGCATTTACTTCATAATCCTATGGAACCTCCTTATTTAAGGATATTACTCGCTGGTCGATCCCTTGAAATGTGCAGGAGAAAAGAGGAACCTTCCGGTCTCAAAATGTCATAGATTTAGCCTGGAAATGTTTTTCAAAGCACGTGGGTTTTGCAGCATAAGAATGAAAGAATAGATAACAAACTTACTACACGATATTCATCTCTCTGTTGATATAAGAATTCTCAAAGTATAAAAATCACAGCGATGAGTTAGTAATCATAACTCGTGCCATAAGATAAATTTTAATACAATGCCACTTTGAGTTGATTAACCATACTAAGATGAGCACTAATACAAATGAGAACTGAAGATGGATTGCGAATCCAAATGCGTATATCACGGCCAAGAGACAATGGACAATCATTTTACTGCCAAATTCACCTTCACAATTCCTTTCCATTTTATATTTAGTGAGTGGAAAATGATCTATTGCTACAAGCTTCCTGAACAATTGTCTGGCTTCATTTGAGGACAAGGAAAAATATGCATTACTATGTCCATGAGCAAGCATAAAAACGCGGATGGATGGAAGGTAAATGAAATGTGAGATCCATAACCAAGGCGCCAAGGAAAGTAGGTCCGCATTAATTCGTGAAAGTCTAATGCGACACACCACTTTGTGCGCTAGTAATGGAAACCATTTAGGGTTAATTAAAAATTAATAAATACAAAACATAACCATAAATGGAAATCAAATCACCAAGACAATCTTCCGCCTACCATCGACCGTTTTCACAATTGAAAGCAAGTAATAGGGTCACCCAATCGGATGGGAGAGTTGCATTTCAAATCTAACTTGCTTAGGAAATTTTTCACCACTCAGGTTCATTAGCAGAGGATAAATAAATTAATTTAAATATTGCTTCTCCAAAGAAAACTTATAACAATATTACACTAAATTTACAGTTTTCCTGGATGAATATTAAGCCAATCGGAGGATTGATTAATAGAACCTTAATCAAAGGTAATAACGCTATTTCAAGAGGCATACAGGGCGTAAAATCTATTTTGCCTTTCATATACAAATTGTTCCGATCATTATGCACAACACCTGTTTCCGTGTACATTCTTCTCCGAAAAAGTTTATAATAGTTTTATCACTATCTTGAACAATTCACTCAACAAAACAGATTCACCACGAGGAACTCATCACCTTTTAACTATAAGAGTTCACATTTATGAATAACTGTGAAAGGCAGGAGATAGCGCTTGCAATTAACTCAGCTATCTCCGACTTCCTTTCAAAACGTTGATGGCATTAGCTCTGATTTGACAACGAAGTGTTCATATCTATGAATGCGGTGGCATCACTAATCTTTGATCTGGCAGAGTAGCACGCGGTAGCAATTACACCCAATTTAGCCTCCAGTGCTAGGAATCTTTCTAAAATGCTTGCTCTATTCTATTTTTCTCTCGGGGAAAGATGGATGATATCCTTTGCCGCATTTTTAAGGTGAAACCAAAACGTTATGGGCCACCCCACAAGGATTAGGCGCCTTTTTGCAGGCGCCTCATTGAGGCACTGACAATACATTGACTACCTTGGGTCAGTCTCCTACCTATTTGGCATGGGTCGCCGTACCAAGAGCAACTTTCATTATTCCTCTCATTGTCATCACGCTCTAGGGGTCAGAAGAACGAACACACAAGCCTCTCACAACTCGTTAGTCGATGTCCATTAGCCAGCCCGCAGTCTGACCGCAGTCATTGTTATCCGCATAACAGGATCAGTGTAAGAAGCATGGGGAGTAGAATAGCCATATGATAAGAGTAATGTATACCTTTTGAGGCATGGAGCCGAGGATAAGCACTGAAGTTAGAGGGTATTAGTTAGACCAGGAGGAGGCATTTAAGTACGTGGATAGCGTTTCGGATGATACCCGGTTTAGGAGTGCGGACAAAAGAAAAAGGAAACCATTAGCAAAAAAAAAGCTTCCACAAAAATAAGGAAATTAGTGACAGGAACCATAAGTAAGAACATCAAAAAACGATTACAAAAGAATTCTAAATTTAGTGCCACATTATAAGGTGGTGAAACTTGTTTTTTAAGAAAGGAGAACGAAAGTGTGCTGGAGGCTTATGAGGTGCGGGCTTGGAGGAGGACGGTACATCTACGTAATACCCACCGCGAGGGTGTAGGGCGGGCAAGGGGTGAATATCGCCATATATGCACTACTTCCATGCAACCAAGAGTTACATAGAAAACTACTGCGTGGAAACATGTTACATACGAGTCACGTGCAACTAGATGGTTAGTATCTACATAGCAATGAAGTTAATACTGGTTATAAAGATTTTCACTAAGTACATTTATCAGCATTTCCCTAGCGTACATAGATTACTAATATTAAAACATGCTGCATGCACTAGAGACTACAATATTTCACCTACCTATCGCTTTGCTATTCTGCCTATTGAGTTCTCTTATGGTACGCGGGAAAAATGACATTTTAAATCTATCGGTACGACAGTCTATCTCACTAATATTATTTACCTGATCAAACCTAGCATAATACGCAGGGGTTCTTAATACACATCTAACTTCACCTGCTAAATGGATAAACTGGGACGGGTAAGCTGAGAAGAGAGGAAATGATGTTAGGTACATTGGTGGGTGAGGAGAGGATATTGTTAGGAAAAATGCGAAAGACACAATAAAAGGATAGAGAAGGTATTGCAAGGAACCATTTTAGAAGGCAAAATTCATTTCTAACCCTTCTCATCTACTAAAAATAACGTACAACGCGACATACGTTAAAAAACAGCAAATGATTCAATCCGATTTCTAAGACTTGTGGAACAGTTCAGAATACACTAAAGTTAGCATTATAGGGTATAGTTCAGAACACACAAAAGTTAGTTTTCATTAAAACAATGTTTTAATGTAAAATTCTGCCCCATAGGAGATACTGCTCCTAGGACAATAAATGTTTTTTCTTTTCTATTCTATTCTTCGTAATGTCTGCGAAAGGAAGATCTTTCCGATTGATTACTTGGACACATTATTTTGAGACTATAAACAGAATAGGAATCAAACGAAAAAATTCCGAAGTAATTGTCTATTTCTTATGAGCTTTCATAATATGATATTATAATGTACGTACATGGCCGTAAAGGAGTTACTAGGCCAATTTCATTTTCAAAAACCACTCTTGAAATATGTTTCCGTAGAAATAGTCTTTCCAAATACAGTGTTCTCTATCCTAAGATGTTTATTGAACTTTCTTTCCGCTGGGCTTCCTTAAAAAGAGATATAAATATACCATATTTTGATGTAGTTTGCCAGAATAGTAGCCCAGTTCATATGCAAATCCTTTTTTTCCAAAATTTACACAAGATCCATTTAAAGCTATTCAGCGTAATCCTATTATGAATATTAAGAGTTTCAAAATCACATAAGGAATATGACAAAGGAAATGCTACAAGAAAAAATAAAAATCCTTTCCATTTACCCAATTTTATAGCGTATTTTACGTACACTTGCGGGAAGACTTAAAGTATGCTGAAAATACCACTACTTGAAAGTATATGAACTTTGACACATTACCCCGGAATGAGGTATTCTTTTTTTTTCAAAATCAATGAAAGAAAAAATAAAAAAATACTAAGGTGCGTGACACTTTATGAAATTGGAAAGAATAGTATGAAATATTTGCAAGAAAAAATCATTCACGAAAAGCTGCTCTTTACGAGAGGAATTTCACAAATAGTGTCACCAAGTAAGCAGAAATATTACGAAATTAAATCCATCTGGCCATTTAGAATTCACTCGCAGAATTAATAGTGCTCTAGCAATCACTCTGTGGGAGGAATTTAATGTATAAAACCTGTGCCTTAAAAACGCTTAAATGTATGTGGTAAAAGTAACATCTACCTAATCGGTTCAAACAGGAAGTGAGGAAAAAGGCCGCTTTTTTGCCAATCCGGGACACCTATGAATCTGGCCAAGTTAATTATATACACATGTTTTATGCATAATGCATATGTTATACTTCGAGGATGCCGAGGAAATATCATTCGTCACATAAATATTCTCTTAATTTCTTTTCACGTCTGTGGGTGGAACTTAATGCATCAAAAAACCTATGCTTAAAAATGCTTAAACGTATGAGGTAAAAGTAACATCTACCTAATCGGTTCAAACAGGAAGATGGGAAAAAGGCCTTTTTGTCAATCCGGGACACCGATGAGTCTGGCCAAGTTATTACGCACACATTTTTTATATATAATACATATGTTATTTCGAGGATGTCTAAGAAATATCATTCGTCACATCAGGTATTCTCTTAATTTCTTTCCTCTCCATTTTTCGATCCACCAACGCGGTTTCACGAGCCATTTTTTTTAGCGCTAACAGCCCCTCGACTTTCTCACAAGGAGGCCACCCGAGTTTTTCAGCTCTCCATCTTCTCCACATACATTTGAGGAGACCCACGACACATAAATTTTTTGCCTTCCCTTCTTGTGGCATATCTACTCTCATTGCCCCAGCCCCCTACCCTTAGTTTCCACTCACAATTCTCGCCACCCGCTCCTCCCACCCCACTCTCCACTCCAACCCCCTCCCCTACACACACACAAGTCTTCCCTACCTCCCACAACTAGACCTGCTCACCCGACGGAGAAAGTGGAAGAGAGGGGGATGAGTGTGCCCCCGCAAGGTCAGACCGGTGATGTTCCAAGTCCAGATTTATCACCTCCCTTCCACCGACAAACCACGTTTCCTTTCACGCTGGAACGATCCTGCATCCGTCTACCAACCCCTCTCCACCTTTCTCTGCCACCCTCCTCCCCCTTCCCCCCGCAACACCCCCTGTGTGCATGCCTTACATTCGTCCACACTCCCTCCCTCTTCCCACGCAAACAACTCCCTCTCCTCCCCGCTTGTCATTTGCCCCTCAAAAGGTTTCGCCGCAAGCTCCTCCGACCTCTTCCCCCAGCCATCATCCACCTTCCGCTTTCCAGTTCGATTGCGCCCGATTTCCAGCAATTGAGTACGATTCTCGCGACGGTGAGAGCGATAAAAAAAAAGTTCCCCCTCCGGGTTTATCCTCCCCGCCTTGTATTCCACGCATAATCTGCTGCATTACTGTACGGGTTTGAAAAAAAAATAAGCGCGTGAAATTACCTATTTCGTCACCGGCAGCAATCGTAACAGGCGTTCGACTCTTTATTGTGAGGCAGTGAAAACCTGCATTCATCAACCGGGCGCGAATTAATATTTCAAGGTATTGAAAGAAGAAAGAAGAAAAGTTTCGCCGGACATGATCAATCTTTCTTAAGATATTAAAAATGTATTTGAAAACTCATCGCAAACTATTGACCACATCGCTTGCATGTTTTAAATGTTAAATGGGGTACAATCGTAGATGCCGGTAAAGCATATTGGGGTCATTATTAATTAGACTAATTTAGTTTGAAATTTATTTTATATTCCCGCGAGACACTTTCTAAAACACAACACATGACTGACTATTTTCAGAATTTCCTGAGTTATTGCAATATGTACCTACTATTCCTGTCCTGCAAAATGATAATTTGAAATTAGACGTAACGCATTTCAAGATCGATCCAGAGCCACGCACCCTTGAGATGGTTTGTGGGGTAAGCACCCTGTGTTACCCAACTAGATGAAGGTAGTATTAGATCGAGATAAAGGCGGAGGCAATACCCCCATCCATCGTGTTTGAAGGACGGCGTTAGCATTTCAAGTTCTGCACTCGGTCCGTAGGATGGGACATAACAACATGGGCCTTCTATTCCCTTTATTTAAGATCAGGCAAACGCATCTCCTTCCGGTCTGGGTCCGGGTTCCGCCTTTAACTGCGGTGCATATCTCATGCTCTACACCGGTAACAAGGTACAATTTGGAATTCATTCCCTCAAGGCTACACAAAGAGACACTACAGGTAAGCCATTCCATTGGGGGGGAAATTTCACGAAAAGCACTAACAAGTATGACAAAAGAAGTAGATCATTTCTGAGGAGCTAGCGCACAACCGAGAGCATATATAAGCGGATCACCTACGTCAACTAACTGAGAGAAAAACTCACTCGCGGGAACAGAATAAAATAACAACATCTGCGATAGCTAACAGCCCAGGAAAACTACGCCGTAAATTCATAAGACGAGATATTGTGAAATGTGACAAAGCTGCTGTGTGGAAAACAAAATAAGGCAAAAAAAAGCTTCTAGGTCCAATTATTCATTGTTAGACCTCATTTGGAATACGCTGTCAGTATATGGGATCCCTGCGAAATCGGTCTAAATAATGAACTTAAACGTGTGGAACGTGTGCAGCGAAGATCGGCAAGATTTGTAAATGGACGGTACAATAACTATTTATCGTAACCAGTCTGTTAAATTAATTAAAATGGGATTCATTGTCAGATCGCAGGTTGAAATTTAGACTTAATCTCTTAAATAAATTTCAAGCTAATATTTTCAGTGATGACGTTAAAAATATTTTGCGATCCCCAACTTACTATGGTAGACTGGACCATAATTACAAAATTATAGAAATTGATTGCCGAACTGACAGATTCAAAATGTCATTTTTTCCTCGTACAATTAGGGATATGAATAGCGGTAAATATGTCCAATACGAGTGAATCAATGTATAGCATAGGTAGCATGTTGGTATAAGGACTTGAAGGTAACCCAACTAACAGCATGTTTTTGGATGCTTACTTTGCTATTTTTATCCTTTTTAAATAGTGAAGTTTAGACTAGTATATGGTTACTAATCCTTTTTTATGCATGATATGTAATGCATGTTTGGTGAGAATTCACCCTCTGCTACACACCTTTATGGTGGCTTGCAGGGAATTATGTAGATGTAGATGTATCTCACTTTCTGCCTAGACCGAACTTGACATAGCTCAGTACGGTTCGTTTACTCGTAAACAAATGGGAGTCCGCGAACCACCATTTTTCTATACCTGGTTTTAAGGTGCGCCAACAACCAAGTTATTTGCACCGTTTCCTTTTCAACTTGTTTGGAAAAACCTTCGAATTAGTCACTTATGTGCATTGAAACAAATACGCAGAAATTGATTATAAAATTATTGTAAACTCATGTTCCCATAAAAAAATGGTCAGTTTGTTTCATATTGCAACTAACTCGGTCTGGGCCGTCAAGGTCTCCCTTCAGAAAGTGACGAACGCCTCAGAACAGTTGCATTCTTTACGTTGAAGTGCTTAACTACTCTTTTCCTCCGAAATGATTTTCATGCCGACTTTTGGCATTTGAATTTTTGACAAAAGCAACACCCGGCCTCCTGACGTTCTGACCGTTCATTCCGCGTGAACCAACCTGTAGCAGCGTTGTCAACTAGCTTTGTACAACTGCACTGCACTGCAGTCGACGATGGATTGAATTGTAAGATTTACAGAAATGTCATCCAGTGGACGGCCATCCACCTTCATAAGGAAGTTGCTAGGGTCGATTGACCCCCTGTGATCTCGGTGGCGTCATGATAAAAGAAACCGCAGCTGTGAAACCTATTTCATTGAGCACCAAATAGCCGAGAGCCAATCAGAGCAGGCAATGAGCAATAACACGTCCCGCAGGACTAATAGGAGTGGCTCCAAAATGGAAGCAACTTCCCCCGTGCATTTTTACTGATGAGGCTGAATTAATTCAGTGCATTGTCTGCTGATGCTTTCTCAACTTCACTAATCTACTATACAATAAAATGCGTCTATCTACGCTGCAGCTCCCCTCTTGAGGTTAAGGAATTCCCACGCTTAACAGCTTCCTGAGAGCGCGGCGGATCCATTCAAACGCTCGTGAAGAATTACTCTTCACTAATTTCTTTTATCACTTTGTCCACAAATTAAACTCCCTCGTCCGTTTCCTCAGTCGACCGAAGAAATTCAACACTTTTTAATCTCAGTAAATTCAAAACCTTGCAAACAGAGGATTGAATTATTAAAAAACGAACGATTCTCCAGTTAACCCACCAATGCAAGACATTATAAGACTACTGCTCTAAAATACTTAACACCATTGCGCAAGAGTTACACACATTCGTATTCATATTTTACAAAGCAAATGCAGGCAACTAGCCGTTTTCAACACATTTTTAAAATTCTTTTGTAATAAGACTCGTGTTTGAAAGCCCATTACAAAATATGCACGAAATAAATATTTAAATATGGTGTTCGGAGAGTTAAACTGTAACTTTCATGGCACATGTGAGGTCGCATTAGAAAAAACCGATGAAATACCTATTCATGAGGCTTACCTGACCAATTACCACTAGGGAGCACGAGGCTGGTAGTACGAAAGTTCATTTACAGGTCTGAATTCTCACCAAATGTCAGTGAGGGATAAAGCCATCACCTCTACTTGCACCTTTTGTTACCACATAAAGAAATATTTCTTTTTACTTTCCACGACTGCTTATCCATCGAAAATCTGTTCGCCCTAAAACGTTCTTGAGTTAAACACTATTTCGGTGAATTAAATACGAGTACGGATGCTTAATTAATTTTCGTATGTACTCGGTCTGTTTGGATAAGAACGGAGATGGTTAGCTGGGTGGAAAGGGAGGCGAATAAGGAAGTGGTGGGAGAGGAAGAACGTACAGTTGAATAAATTAGCAGAAGGCAGCTGAAATGGATGGAGAATGTTTTGAGAGGCAACGGAATGATGAACACGACTAGAGAAGGAAGAATATTGTGTAAGCGCTGAGGAGGATGGAAAAGCATTTGACGGAATATATATCTAGACTGGCAGAAGATATGAATATTCAGATGTAGATTTTATTGAATGAGGATTGGTTTGGAAGCGGACATGCGAGGGGAATAGTTGTCAGGGGTTACCTACAAACAAATTAAACCATATTATATTAGTATTATACGTATAATTTTGATGGTGTAGTAAACTGCAATCGAAAATTGTAGTAAATACATACTTTTATAAATCACACTAAATGTTTTTTCCAACGGCATTAGTACGAAAAAATGTTAAAGATGGTACGCATTTGAAATAACTAGCAAACTTTCGCGTCTTTGAGCTGGGAAAAAAAACGTTTCAAGGGCAGAATTCAGTCGAGGGGAGGGCACAAGGAAGTTCTTACTGAAAAATATCACCCATCAGTTCATGAAACACCAAAAGCTTCCCTCGTAGAGCCTTCTCCGTCTCGCTATTCGAAACGACCGGATATGAATGATACCCTGGTTACGTGCTACATTCAGTGGGTGGGGGAGGAGAATATTGAGAAGCGTGCGCTAAGCTGGGATACTGGGATACTAATGTGCCAAGCCTTATGACTGGAGTAGCGAAGAAGAGCGCATTAGTAATGTACTCGTATGGCGGGAGTAGGCCGTTTCCGGCATCAGCCCACCTTTCCTCCTTCTTCCCTTCACCATTTAACTGCCCATTGGGCGCTAATTACTTTCACCGCTCCCACCGCCGTTAAACGTTACAAAAACCAGCCAGAGCAGCTCGCTCCTCTCGCATCTCTCCCCTTCGCTTCGACGCCATCCGTCTCCCTCATTCGAAGCTCTCAAGTCCCTCAGTCTTTATCGTGATACGTGCCCCACAAAAAAGATATGGCGTGCAATACTCATCCTAAGTTTTTGAGATCTCAGCTTAAACGGCATACAATTTCACCCTCACTCTTTATAATTTTCCCTTCCTTTTATATTTTAAGGTTCAAGTACTTTCACTCATGTCAGCAAAAAAGAAATTCGGTCTAAAGTGATTTCGTATCGCCAGCAAACCACCAGTAATCCTAAGCATAAAGAAAGCTAAATTTTCGAAAACTATAAGAAAGAAATGGTTAAAATCATGAAGCAGCTAAACGGCAAGTTGACTCTGTCCTTTTTTGACGAAAAACTCCATTCCTTGTAGTTAACTCGTTACTAACATATCTTGATGTAAACTAGGGTAATATTTACCAAGCCTAAAGAGTTTTCAGTTGATTGCTGCATTCAGAGAAAGCATAAAATGCACCAAGTTTACGAGCATCATCATATTTATACGCCATAGGTGTGCACTTATGGAGAAAGCAATAGAACATGCGGGAATAAATCGGCAGAGATGAATTATCACTCATCAGTCACTTAAATGAGGTAAGCAAATGTATTTTCAAATACATATGGATACCATCAGTGACGCATTAGGAAAAAAATTTAGTTGGGAGTAGAAATTTTCACTTTTGTAGCTTCGTGTGCCACAGGAAATCAAACAGGATTAAAGAACATTGAGGGCAAATGGATTATTTCGATTGACGCAACGAGAGGAGAAAGGAATTCCTAGCGTGGTATGATGAGAGAGTCCACTAGGAGAAACGGGGAAATTAAGCGAGGACTGTATTTCAGTTTCTTTCGTCATTTTTGGTCGGTGCATCGCGGTGAAACTTAAAAGGCGTGATAGCTCTCAACATGGCGCCGGCGGAGACTCTTGAAACAGGAAGATGCGCCCTTAGAAGTGCTTGCTAGAATCAATACCCGTGTTGCGTGAGCGGTTGATGGAACAATTCCTAAACAAAAGGCAATTTGCTACTTAAGTGAGGTACCTTCCTACACTTTCTCAACCTACGTTCCGAACAGTAAACGACCATGACTAAACGCCTATGGAAGCTGATGCTCGCAGACGGAGTTACAGCGCAATTCGGGAACAGATCAACTTAATTTTAAGAGCCCACGTAACGCACACCGCGATTCCATATCCCTTGCTACCCTTGAACCTCTCATTGAAAATTTATTTTAGCATATCTCGTGCATTGAGACACGGTGCATGGTCACATTAAGCATAAATGAAGAATCTAATGATAATGTACACATCTATATTGACAAATAAATTTTAAGCTGGGAACAGACATCTATGGAGGTAAAAAATATTTTTTAAGTAAATAAAAATCTCTATGGAATTCGTATGCATTAAACTTGTACCAACGTAACCCATAATGTCATGTAATAAATTAGCTGTGTTCCTGACCATCAGAAAGCCGCGTGATTCACCAAGAAGTTCATTATTGAACAGTTTGGCACCCAAGCGCATTCGAGAAGTTCCTTACCCCCACGTTTTACGCCTCGCTTACAGCTTTAATATAACGCCACCCTCGTATCTGGCCGTCCTTCTGCGAAACGCGACGCAAAGGCCCTCCTCCCTCGGGCGAAATGCTGGATAATTTCGTTTTTTATGAACGACCCCGACCACCACGATCTTAATGGGAACAAGTGACGACGCGTTTCATTAAAATTTCCCGGGCACATCTATTCCAATTCTGACTCATAAATGTGAGCGATACGGCGCCGTTCATCACCTTACTAGCTCACATTGTAGGAATGTTACTGACCATAAACCGCCCTAACCAAGTATGCAACCGTTTATATGCAAACAACATTTAACAAAAAAAATCATCTGCAATGACGCATTTACACGCAGAGGTACCGGTACGATTCAGATGTGATCTCTTCAACAAGAATAAAAATATTTTGCGATCCCCTACTTACTATGGTAGACTGGACTATGATCACATAATTAGAGAAATTGATTGCCGAACTGACAGATTCAAAATTTCCTTTTTCCCTCGTACAATTAGGGATATGAATAACGGTAAATATATCCAATACGAGTGTAGCAATGGATAACATTGGTAGCTGCATGTTGGTATAAGGACTTGAAGCTAACTCAACTAAAAGCATAATATTGCATGCTTTCTTTGCTACATTTAGTTTTTTAATTGAAGTTTAGACTAGTATATTAATATTAATCCTTTTCTATGCATGATATGTAGTGCACGTTCGGTGAGAATTCACCCCCTGCCACACAACTTTATGGTGGCTTGCAGGGTAATGTGTAGATGTAGATGAACAAATTTTGAGTGATGATAGTGCGTAAACCTGGGCCGCTAGGCAAGACCGTAAGGATGATATGCACGAAGCAACACGTGGGCTAGGACAGTGCTTTTCGACCTTTCTCACGTCACAGCACACCTTAGAAGTAACCATTTTGTCACGTTACACCGCGTTACACCTAACAAGCTAAGCTTTCATCACGGCACCCTATTTTTGCTATTTAACACTTAACTGCCCAGCTAGAGGCTCGTGCCCGATATCTTCATTCAGCCAGGTGCACGAAATAAACAAAAACGGAATGTAAATACCCAATCCATGCATCCTTAATGAGTGCGATATTTTTAGATTTGTAGTCTAGACCTCCCAATACATTAACCTCAACCAGGACTCTGTGGCTAAATTTTTTGCGACGCACTGGTGAGTCACAGCACATCGGTTGGAAATAACTGGCTAGAAGGAGGTGCCTAAGAATACACCTGAGAAAAAAATCATGCTGCTTGACTTGGATCTCAATTGAGCCCTACCCGCCCTTAATCACTACCGAAAATGAAAAAAAAAATACATCAATGAACTCAGGAATTTTCTATTGATGCAAAAACGCCTTCACCTATATTATTGTGGACATTCTATTGTATTCCTACTTTTAAAGATGGATAATGACTGTTAAATTAGATGAACTTGACGAGAAAATTACCTGTCACGTAGTATCATACTTTTTCAATGTTTAGACAACGAGGAGGGCGGAAAGTTTTCATTTAACACGCTAATCACAAGAGAGACACTCTGCCCATTACCTCCAGACGATTACAAAATGCATTCATGTAAACATACGTTGGTTTGTTTTCCTTTCAGCGATTTGCTGGGCCAGGATTGGTAGTACATCCACGCCTAAGTAATACACTGCGATCCACCGTGAGGGTGTGTGGCAAGGGGTGAAGATCACCAAATATGCGCTACTTATAGACAACTAAAAGTTACAATGCTACTACTACATGGAAACATGTTAGATATAATAGTCAAGTGCAACTAGTAGGTACCTAGAGTGTAATAAAGTATACTGGTAATAAAGGTGTTTCTCCACATATATCGTACCTATGTGTCTGTTTTTCCCTAGCATGTATGGGTTAATAACGTTAAAAGGTAGTTAGGTGAGTAAAAAAAACTTTAGCACTTTTCCACATTATATTTAAAATGATAAAATTGCACAACACGTGTTTCGGCTTACTAAGGTAGTAGTAAAGAGTAGTAGGAATTATTGGAGGGAGGCGACCAACAGCTTATTTGAGCAATTGAAAATTATTGATTGGTAATTGAATTTGGGAAGGCATTTTTTATAACAGAGGATGGGTGGAGAAAAACCCGCCCTTCAGGTAAACATTTCTCTAAGCGCAACATCCATAGACTTTCCTGCCATACGATGGAAATATGCCCCAACAACAAGCCTCTCATGAAATGCAACGAATGTTAATTTGAGTCGAAAAAGTTCCCTGGATATAGGGTGAAACTGTTTTGCAAAAAACAACCGACACTACAAAGATTTCCGGAAGCAAAATTAATGCATTTATTTCCAATGTTTGAAACAAAAGGGCTCTCTTTGTGCAGGATGTAGTATTCCATTAGCTCAATGTAGTAATACTGCCACACTCAATCGCATTACTGTTATTATTTCTCAAGTCACATCCACTCTAAATTTATGTGAGAAAAGTACTCCATTTCTCTCAATAGCTTTAGACACGAAGGACAGGCTATAATTTCAACTATAATTATATGAAAAGGCCCGGCAGAAGTAGGCAGAAAATAATAGCGGCTTTAAAAACATCAAACCGACGACGAAAAGGAAAGGACAATCACTGCTCGGAAGAATTACTATTATTTATTTAAGCTCCACAACAATATACACGGGAAAATTGGCTTAGCGCTATAGTTTGCGTTGGACTTAAATGTAATTAACAAAAGGAAAGAATTGTTGGCAGTACCCTTAGTTTTATTATCAGGATAAATGTGAATTAGACTTTCGGTTGAGTGGAGAGTGCTTCATAGTATGAAAACGTGGTCTATAAAGGAATTAATTAAGCACAAAATTGGCTTTCCTCGCATTAAAAAGAGGAAGAATGGAAAAAGGTTCACCGCCAATAAATAATTGTTAGTTACGGGGGGTGGGGGGAGGGAATAAAGGAAAATTTTAAAGGTAAAAGCACATAATAGGATAGACAAGACATAGTGGGGTGATGGGGAAGTTGAATAACATTAAAATTATATTTTACTGAGATCTCAAGTTATAACACACCGTACATCCTAATCTCCATCCTAATGAATGCACGATCCTCATTCCAGAGATAGGATTTGAACCCTTAACCTTTTGGTTGCCCAATTTCCACCTATGGATCCTGTTACATATAGCAGTTGGGGCCGTTCCAAGTCCTTGTTCGAGGGAAGAGGGGTTTGGGTGATTAAGGCAAACGCAGAAGGAAAGAAAGCCATTTTTGAATGTATGGCCAGATGCACAGAGCATGATGAAATGAAGGATGAAATGTCGTCAGCAATACTTTAAATTACTAAGTGGTACAAGCATCCGAGTTCCGCGACTTGGATAAAAATTATACTCTTTTTATTACAGAAATGACCGCGACTACTGGAACAATTTCAGCATAACTCCTAAAAACATATGTACGGTATTGCTAGAATTACATCGGTTGGACAAACAATGCTTTCTATACGGTGTCGTCACTGAAAGAATTTATCATTATATACAAACCTAATGTGTACGCTAATATTTGTTTTGTGACTGAACGGTATTTAAAAAATAATATATTTAATTTGATATTTTACTAAGTGCTTTTTTACCTAGAGCAGCCATTTTTCGTCATAGGAAAAAATTTGGGACAAGATTTAAACATTTCGGAGATAGTTATGAAATGGAAAAGACACCATTCATTTTTAGACATGCTGAGCAATTATTAGGAGATACATCTTAAACTCAAAGAGAACGGCACCCGTCATATACAGAGAAATCATCTGGAAATAACGTACTCTACGATATGCTTTATTTTTATGGTCATAGCTCAATCGCCTCTAATGAAGCTTCAATCATTTAGCACAAGTAATTAAAGGTTTCGGGAACGTTCTAGAATGCTCCGTTCATAGTTTTCATTTATTTTGTAATGAGGCGATAATTTCCCTTTCTGGATCATCCAAGATGAAGTCGATGCTACCGGAGGTATGGGTTACACCATACAATTAACCTCTGTACAAGTCTTCCCGTCGCAACAACCAGCACAAACGCGAGGAGAAAAAACTTTCATTCCTCGCACATTCTCGTACGTTTGACAGCGCAACAATAAAACGTACCCTTCGACCTCACACACACAAGGGACGGATCCATCTTTGAATGCTATCACTCAAGACATCACGTCTGACCCGAGAGAGAGAGAAAGAGGAATAAACTACGGACACGACTGTTCCTACATGCGGGTCGAGCACATGCATGTACGTACAAAAGAGTCCTGGAATGGCGGAGGTTCAGCTGAAACTACGCCCCATGCAAAAGGTGACACGAGATCAAAAACTCGTGAAAGATCTTAATGAAATCTCCTCCATTCGGCAAATACAAACGAGAAACATAATGTACTGAGAGTGACTTTTAAAATACGGTGGCCCATCAGTTAGGGCGAGTACTTGTGGCCCGGTAACCTCAATGAGCTACACGCTTTGATAGCAATAAGGGGAAAAATGTGACGAAAAAATCCTTGCACCTCTCCTATTCCAGCGATTTGGCTATGATAGCAACTCTCTTGTCGGCTCTTACCTTGGATCTAGGCACTAATGTAAATGTATGTTATGAAGAGCATTGTTCGAAAAATTTCTCTTCAAAACTTTTAATGCTTTACTCTATTGTCGTTTAGAGGTTTTTCCTTCAAATATTACAATACAGGACTGAAAAAAAACTTCTACCTTTTTTCCTGGAGAGTAAAAGTAAGGTAGGTTTAGCCATTGTTTTCTCTCTATTAACTATTCCACAAATTTCTCTCACTTGCTCTCTCTATCAGCGCGCAAGGAATCAGGACTATTATTATATTTACTAACTCAATATGGCATACACTACCAAAAAAGTGAGGATGGCAGGATGATTTCATTAATTTCACCCGACAAGTATATAAGCAAAGTTAAATTTTTACCTTGCAATCTGAAATAACTACCAACATTTGGCGAAGCAGATGCGACCTTATATGAAAGTTAAGTGCTATCCTTTTAGGGACTTGGAACTGACCCATATCTATGTCGTTTTAAAGACGTCGAGCGGTGAACACAATACCAAATGAATCACGTCAAGCTGTGATCCTCACCTTGGGCAAAAAAAAGGGACAAATCCAAGAGCGGGTACCTCTACTCTTCTCGTTTTCTACGATTCCATGGAAAAAATTATCTCTCAATAGGCTCAATTTATCTCGGAAGTTGCTTCCCCCCCCCCCCCCCCCCCCACTCCCCCCCCCTCCTCTCACACCAGGCACTTCCTTAATTATCCTATTCACCTGAATCACCTTACACGGGCAACTTTTCTCCACAGTTCTCCAAGAGCGAAATTTTAAATTTCTGATTGCTCTATAGACATGCAGATGAAGGGTTCTTGAATAACTATCCTTCGGGTAATAATGGACGTTCTCAAGACTCGATTCTAAACATAAGACATATTATTCACATTCACCGCAAACAGACCGCCAACATGAATGCTCCACTCGAGAGAAAATGAGTCGACGGTCACCTCTCTCTTCACATCTCCATAAAATGAATGAAGTTTCACTTTGATGGAAGGTGACTCACTCACGGAACCTCTATGAATGTGGCCACCATGAAGAACTATTTCGCTTGTATCCAAGTTGACACCTAAGCCATCCTTGGTTGCTGGACAGCAATTTCTCTCGCTCACTTTCCACCTAGATGTAGAAAATTAACACTTTGAAGAGAGGGTCTCATAATTTTCTTACACACTAATTCACATGAGCTTCTACCGGAATGATGAGTGTTATGACTTTCTAACCTCAGCACTCAAGTTTTCTTCCACTCAAGGATCTGGTTTTTGTAAAACTATGTACTGATTACACTTTCTTCCAAAACAAAATACCAATTCAGGAGTAGGAAGAGCTATCTAGGTATATGTTCTCGCCATAATGATCTTTTAAAGAATATTCTGATTCGAAATTTTCCATTTTGAAAGCAAGTTCAATATCATCAGCGAATTGACTCGTAGAAAATAACTAGATGTCATATACTTTAGGATCATCCATACGCCGTTTTATCAATTTAAGTCTCATTTTTTCAATAATGCAGGAAAGATATATACGAGACTCGTATATGCCCAAGAAAGAAAAATATTTTTAGACGGTTAATTAGAGTAGGTCGAGTACCAAAATTCGAATAGATAAGGCAAATTAATCATCAGAGTCGCCCAGAATATCACCTTATGTTTTATTCACTCATGCCTAATGGAATGCAGAGTTTGGGGTATAACGCAATTAAGTCGGAGATTCGTGGACATCAAACGGCTTCCGTAGGCCCAAAGGTTCTCACTTTGGCATTCGCTTTAATCATTTACAATTAAAAACGAAAAAGATTAAAAATTCAATGCACACCTTTCAGAGAAAATTATGGATATTTTAGCTTAAAAGCTTCATTTAGAAGGAGAGAAAGTTAATCGAGGTCAAAACATTTTTATGAACATTTTTGGTCCGAATTTGATAAATTAAGCTAATATTTTTACAGCCAAGAGACATGTAAAATGATATAACCAACTAAAAACAAGTGATCTAGCAAATAAGAGTAGAAATCAAGTTACTAATGACAAGAAATTTCACAATAAATATTTTCGAGTAAAACTAGCATTAAATATCTACCAATTAATATCTGTTCGTAAAAAAGAATTGAATTTGAAAATGTCTTCATAAAGGGAGTTCAACAGCTGATACTGAGACTTTGACACAGTATACGAGGACACTTAATGAACATGGAGGATATACAAAAACTACGCAAGTGAAAAATATACTTGCAAAGCCTCTGAAGATAATTAACACGGCACTCGTTGAAATACTAAAATCACAGGCTAGATTTATGGAGCTAGTCTGTGATTTAATAATAAGCTAGCCCGTAATAGTAATATCACTCATAGAAATCACAATAACAATTTAATGAAATTTAAAGAGCTTATAAAAAAATGCAAAGATTACTTGAAGCATTTCTATTTATACGTGATTCTCCACATATTTATCATCATGGAATATTGATATTAATAGAACATATAAATGCTAGTCCATTGTTACATAACCAACAAACGTTTAAATTGACTGAGCACTAATTAATATAGCATCGCTCGTAGACGACTACAAAAATGGGTTTTTACCGTAGCATCATTGGACAGTGCTTACGTAATCATATTGTGTTCTCTGCGTAAACTACATTGTCTATGCTTGCATATGGACTATGAGGGGAATCACTTTGAAAATACAAGCGCTACTTTTAAGTATTGCTGCTCTTTCTAATTTATAGTTTCTTACACGCGGCTGTTGCATTACGTATACAGTTACAAAATTAGTACAATTTAGCTTTTAAGTGAAGATCAAGGTCCTATGAGATCTCCTGGCGCCAGAAAAGATCAAAATAAAATGTTTAAAGCACTGCAAATATTTTAATTTACGAGATATGTAATCATTTACTTTTTCTAATAAAGCATTGATTTCAAATTGTAAAATTTAGTATTTTTTATTATATTATTATTAAGTATTCCCTAAACTTATTACAAATTAAAATATCACCGAGCATAGCTCGGTCCCCCGGTACTATTCTATAATACATTATAATACCTTTGGTGGACTTAAGTAGAACGGAAAATGATATTATAAGTCAAAATCGCTTCCAAAATTACTGGTGAAACATGTCAGAATATTTCATTTATGTCAGAATTTCAAGAAAAAAGTTGCTTTAGTAGGTACGAGAGCAGTTTCCTGAATTGTAAGGAAGAATCTGCTCAGCACGTTGCGAGAATATGTACTTTAGCATTTACGTACACAACATAGGCTAGTTTCCTGAGTTTTAGGAGCCAGCTCCATATATTTATAGTCAATAAGAATGAGACATGTCGAAGACACATCTGCCTAGACAGTTTTGAAGATTAACCACAAAGCCCGAGTAAAAGCTACTGAATAAAGACCGGAAATGATTATCTCCGAAGATAATGCAGGACGCCATTAATACGTACCAGTTATGGATGCTACGATACCTTCCCAGTATGGGGTCGGAACCTAATTCCCTAGTTTACCGAGTTATTCCTAAGGGTCTAATGTAGACGCTGCCCAAAGCTAGCACCACTAGTCAAGGAGGAACATCCTGTTTCTGTGATCATTCTGTTTGGAGTAGCTCCAATTCCGGCGCCAAATATTTAAACGCTCCTCCTTCATTTCTTTGTTACCTTCAAACCGCAAACACTCACTCACACGAACATATGATTTCAGCAGCCTCGATCTCAACTTTACGAGGAATATGATATCATCATCATCGGTCAACAATCCTTGGATTGGTTTGACGCAGCCTTCCACTCAATCCTTCTATCGGCCAACCTCTTTATGTTAACGTAATTTTTCTCTCACATCCTTCACAACTTGTTCCATATATCTCATCTTGGCCTTACTCTGCCATTCTTCCCGTTTACTTTTTCCTCGACGATTGTCCTCGTCAGGCCATCGTGTCTTAAGATATGGCCGATTTAGTTGTCCCTTCTTCTTTTCAGAGTTTTCAGCAAACATATCTTTCCTCCCACTCTTCTTAAGACTTCTTCATTTGTCACTCGTTCGATCCATTTTCTCTTTATTAGTCTTCGGCAGCACCACATTTCAAATGCTAACAGCCTTGACTTCTCTGCTGCTGTTATCTTCCATGCTTCGCTGCCATATAGTAAAATTCTCAAGCTGTATGTTCTAATGAAATGTTTACTCACTTCCACGCTTGTATTTGCAGCTGCATATAATTTAAATGAAAGTAATATAATAGCATAAATTCCCGTAACGTATGGGTCTGCTTAAACATTTTCCTGCCACTTTTGCCAAACGCTCTCATCAAATTATGCATCGGGCACACTGATATGACGTTTATTCGGATCGAACGTGAGTGGCGAATCACACATTATCTGAATCCATCTAGAATCATTTCCGTTCTGGAAATTTTTAGTATTTATCTATTTTATTTGGCTGGTGGGTTATCGTGGCGCACTCATCTTTACCTCTATTTGCTTAACCCACACTTTTCTTGAACGGTTTTTTCCCTACATTATACTCTCTTCAGAATAGACTTATTCTGCCCATTTTAAAAACTGTCTAAAATGCTCATTCTCTACGCTCTACGCATTCACTCGCTTATTCAGAATTCTGCCTTTCACAACGACCTTCAGAATTCCGTCGCCACTAATCACTTGTTCCATCCACCCACTCTGCTCCTCCTAATTTCCGCCACTGACTTTCTTTCTTCACCTAGCATCCCAAGGACTTTCTCGCTCGTCTTTCTTTACGCCCATACCACCTTTTCCAATCCTCTCTCAACCAGCACATCAAAAAACTTCAATCTTGTTTTCAACATTTTTCACTTATCACCACGTCTTGGAACGAAGAAGTCACACTTAATCAAATACTCTTCACGAAACTTACCTTGAACTCTTTGCTAAAGTTTGCGTTCGTGTGCCATGTAAATAAAGGTCTCTTAATGGTGACCACAATTCTACGACAATTCTTAAAGAGTCCGCTCACCTTCCTCCAACATTTAGCATGCGTATCTTAAGGGATCCATATGTTCAATACAGAAGTTTGCTGAAAACTCTTAAAAGAAGACGGGACAACTTAATCGGCCATATCTTAGACACGATGACCTGATGAGACAATCGTCGAGGGAAAAGAGAACGGTAAGAATTGAAAAGGCAGGCCACGTATAAGATATATGAAACAGGTTATAAAGGATGTAAATAAGAGGAATAACGTTAATATGAAGATGCTGGTCGGTAGAAGAATCGGGTGGAGGGCTGCATCAAATCAATCCTAGGATTGTTGACCGATGATGAGGATGATGTACAATACTATGTCCTATTTTTTCATCAGCCTAGACAAGATTATTTTGTAAATTCACATTTACTATAAAACGACGAATTTAACCCTATATCTCTGACACCGAATCTGCTATTAGAAAATATCATTCCATGCTATTAGAAAAGACCAGCACTGGGAAAAAGTAACGGAGTTAAGGCGTTGGCCAAGCTATAAGGGATGCCATAATGGGGAAAAAACATATCAGAGTCCTAAATCACCGATTAGGAGAGACTAAATAAATCTTTGTGGCGAAGAAGACAGGTTTAAGGGTGTTTCAGTCCCTTTGGTATCGGTTCAGCTCTCGGCCTAAATCACCTATTGTTGCCTTCAGGGTAGGGAACAACGGGTGTTTATCTTATGGCGAAACCGTGCTAAAATCCGTAGTCAATTGCAACCTACTTCCTCCTATTTGTTTAAAAAGTAAAATTATACTATTTAGAGAGAGCGGATAAAAAGTTACCATAAAATAATAGCATTGTACGAACATGAAATATAGATGTTGTTATTTGTTCTATTGAGGGCTACCTTTTATCACTACATTTCTCACCTCCACCGTTATTTTTTATGTTAGGAAGACCTTCGATGGCCTACTCTAATTCTTAAAGTGTTCGGACACGTCTTCTATCCATCACAATATTCGTGCCTTCAACTTGGATTGAATCGGGAAAGAGTTCAAAAAAGAAAAACAAACCAGTAACACTTATAACGACCAGACGCCGTGCCGGGGGAATGACGAAGAATCTTCATCCTCCATTCCTGTGTCAATCTAGATGCATGAAAAAATAAAGGGAAGACTGAATTTCATTATTTTTTCAAATTCCCTCGCCTCTTCCCTACCTCCCTCCCTCTCCTCTTAAATCGAGACCGCGAAATGGGAAGTGAAATCAATTCTGATTCTCGACACGGAACCCTTCTCTCATTCAACTCGCTCTCACCGCGAATGCCGTCACCCAACTTCCTCCCTCAGAGCTAAGCACCTCCTATCCATCCCTCCCTATTGTTTCCCTCCCCTCCACCCGACGCTATCACCGCTGCTCTCTTTCCTTCCGGTCTCTCCCCTCTCGTTTCCCTCGCTCCCCTCCCCGGGCAAGCGATCCACCCTCACGGCACTTAAAGCCTCAGCACACCATTCATCACGGGCGCAAGCATTTTGTGCTCTCCAATCAAACGATATCCCCGCCCACCACCTCCGGAACCTTTCCCTTTCGACCCGAAGGCGGGGGTTGGGGAGGGGGGGAGAGGGAAGGGGCTTCCGATACCCCGGATAGGGATAAATCCACGGGACTCTCAGAAGTCTGCTCACGAACCTTTCGAAATCGAACGCCAAAGACTGTCGGAGACTAGCTCGACGGGATGACGCAGGCGAGAGGGGTAGTGAGACGTCGTCGACTAACAAAAATAAACGCCCAAGCAGACCAAATACATCTCCTTCTACTAATACGGTTTGCGAGGCGTCTCCCAGAGCTGAGTTGGTGTGGACATGATCTCTCCACTATTTAAAGGAGTAGTGAAATTGGGTTTAAAAGTGGCAGGAGCGATTTTTATCTCTGTGAGGATTTGCGCGTAATTTTAAATACGTGTCCACATTAGTGATACCTATTGGTAAATTAAAAAAGTGCATTTTACCGATTTGACTTAATGGTTAACCGACGCTAATTTAACAGCCTATGGAACATGTGATACATTTCGTTATAAGTCAATAACACATGTGCAGATTTTTCTCTAAATGTAAAATAATAAATTGCATATTATTATATTGGCTACTGACAAATATCACGGGGTCACATTGACTAATAGATACCAAAAAGCATATTTAAATAAAACGTTCACCTTAATTTTGAATAACGCGCCGAAAACTATCAATGGTAATCAACACATTCTTTGGTAAGAAATTCCACAGAGAAAAGAAGCAATCACCGGGATTCAAACCCGGACCCATTAATTTCCGGCCAGGTTCCGAACCTGTTGAGCTACCAAGACATTCTCTTTCTCTGTGGAAATAATACTGTGGAGGACGTCTTGGTAGCTCAAATGGCAGAGTACCTGGCCGGAAATCATAGAGTCCGGGTTCGAGTCCCGGTCACGGTGAATGATTTTTTCTCTGTGGAATATCTTGCTATTGTGCAATTCCATCGGATACATAACTCCTTTAAAGTTTTCGCAGCTAGTTCCCGAGCTTTGAGAGACATTCTTTGTTTTGCTTAACATAATTTACTAAGGGCAAAAATACAACAAAATATTGTAGTGTAATTTTCATAGTGGTATGCATGTACGGTGAGCTCCACCGCATAGTTAGTTGTACTTTAACGAAACATCTACATCTACATCTACACGATACCCTGCAAGCCACCGCGAGGGTGTGTGGCAGGGGGTGAAGGTCACCAAGCATTCACTACTAGCATGCAAGCAAGCAACTAAAGGGTCTCATGCAACTAGATTGTTAGTATCTATAGTATTTGAGGGGTTAGTACATGCATCATGCACTACAGAATACTCTAAAATATTTCCCCTACCTATCCCTTTCCTATGCTGCCTATTCTGTTCTCTTATAGTACGGGGGAAAAATGCCATTTTGAATCTATCTGTACGACAATCTATCTCTCTAATCTTATTTATCTGGTCGAATCTAGCATAATACGCTGGTGTTTTCAATATGTGCCTAACATCTTCAGTAAAGCTATCCGATTGAAATTTCTGCAATAGATTAAATCTGATCTTTAATCTACGCTCTGATAATGATTCCCACCCTAATTCTTGTATTAATTCTGATACACTACTCAACCTATCGTAACACCTTTTGACGAACCTAGCTGCTTTACGCTGCACACTGTCTAGTTCTCTCATCAAACCTAATTCATTAGAATCCCATACACTGGCTGCATACTCAAGGTGGGGCCTAACTAGTGAAAAGTAGCATCGCTCTTTTGTCTTCTCATCACATTTCCCAAGTACTCTTTTTATAAATCCTAGCTTTCTCTTCGCTCGGCCGCATATTTCCCTTATGTGTCTTCCCCACGATAAATCTTTAGTGATTGTTACACCTAAATATCTTACGGTTTCAACGTTTTCGATCTTCGTGTTACTAATTTTATAGGTACACTCTATCGAATTATTCCTCCTCCAAAAATTGATAGCTACACACTTTTTAAGGTTGAGTTCTAACTGCCATTTGTCGCACCACCTTTGAATTGCATCTAAATCCTTGCTAAGTGATTTCGTGTCCTCTTCGTTCGATATACCCCTGTACACCACCGCATCGTCTGCAAAAAGTCTAAGGTTACTACTAACTACGGTACCCAAATCGTTTATGTATAAAAGAAATAGAAGCGGACCTACTACGCTGCCCTGAGGAACTCCCGATGTGACTTCGATTGTGTCCGACATGATACCATCTATGACAACCCTCTGCTCTCGCCCACTTAAGAATTCTTTTACCCAACATACAACGTCTTTATTTATACCAAAACTCTCTAACTTCAAGATTAATTTGTCATGAGGAACTTTATCGAAAGCCTTTTTAAAATCTAAAAATATCGCATCAACTTCAGTACTGCTTTCGCCGTGGACTAAAATATCGTGTACGAATAAAGCTAATTGTGTCTCGCACGATCTACCTTTCCGGAACCCATGCTGGCTGTTTATGAGTAATCCCTGACTATCCAAATGCCCCATGATCGAACTGACTACTATGTGCTCAAATATCTTACAAGAGATTGACGTGAGTGAAATGGGTCTGTAGTTACTAGGTTCTTCCCTATCACCGCTTTTAAATATAGGTGTAATGTTAGCTACTTTCCAATCCTTGGGTACTGTGTGGTTCTTAAGTGTTTTATTGAATATTATTTCTAGATAGGGGGCTATTTCAGAAGCTAATGTTTTATAAACTCTGGAAGGAATTTGATCGGGACCTGGTGCTTTGTTTTTACTTATGCTTTTTAACTGCTGCTCTATTCCGCGACATGAAATGTTTATTTCGGGCATTTGCTCACTGAAAGTGTTCGGCGGTGGTTCCACTGCGTTTTGTGACGATGAGTTGAATACACTTTGGAAGAAGGTGTTTAAAGTGTTGGCTTTTTCTACACTGCTGGTGACTCTGATTCCTTTATCATTTTTAAGTGTGTGCACTGTGGACTTATTTCCCTGAAGCTCTCTCACATATGACCAAAACGCTTTAGGATTGCTAACGAAACGTGGTTCTAGTATTAGGAGAACGAAATGTGGTTCTAGTATTTTTGCAGCGTACTTGAAAACTTATTTCAATGTACACTCAATTACCCACGATTACCGCTCCAGCTACCTTAAATTTCTCCTGCACGATACTCGATTGCTCTCTAATGATGGGGAAATAATACGGACCATCGAAGGAGTGTACGTATTCCATCATATTCAACTATAACAGATAATTTTATAACCAAAGGGATATGGTTAATGACGTACCATTTCTGGTCAGATTTTATGGCAATTTGGAGACGATTTACGATTCCAACCACTTTTCAACGAATATTTTTGCAATGGAATACCAAATGTTTTTGAAAAAAGATCGCAAGTTTTCCCGGCGTATGCTGGTAGTGAAGGCTGTTCGGGTGCTCCACCGGGTCAATTCTTCCTTCACTGCCGAAGAGCGAGTTGTTCTCCATCCTCAGGGATGCGTCTCTGTCAAAATTCGACACGGCAGGGATGGAAGAATTGACCCGGTGTAGCACCCGAACAGTCTTCCCTAATGTTTTCAATGAATCTTGAAAGCTCTCTCTGGCCCGTCGAATGTAATGTGCAGCCACAGTTCTCTATGGGCCTCTCGTTAAGAACACAGCATTTTGCAGCAGAAGGTTTCTTTCCTCACCCTATCAACTCCAGGCCACCATTTCATTGCCCTAATAAATAAGGGCAATAGATAATAATAGTATATAAGGAGATCCAACTGCCAAGTTCTTGACGTAAGTTCTAACTGAAGCGAAATACGAAGAAAAGACCTTGGGCGTGATTGGAACTCACGAACTTTGGGTTGCCAAGCCATATAATACTGCCCCATAATACTGCCATAGCCAGTACTAATCAACAACGAATCTCTTAACTGACGCTTTTCCTAAAATAAGGGAGTATTGCGCCCGATATAATAAAACATTCGGCTTCCTACGAACGAGACCTAGGTAAAATATTGAGTACCGATTCTGTCTATCCGACTCACATAATGTGCGTAACGTAACAGCGCGTTGTTCTGGGGTTCACATCGCATGCACTCTTCGGCATGGGCAAAGCAACTTCCCAAAGCTATCGAGGGTAATTTTACGGACCGCTTGACATACGATTTGAGCATAAGTAAGTATCTTGTGACTCGTTAATTATACTATACCTACTTCGGGTCAATGGCCACGTTTCTAAAGCGATAGGAATTCATAAGGGAAAAGGAAATGGAAATGACGCAACAATTCATCAGTACCAGTTATGATCACAGAAGTTGGTGGCAACATAAATTTTGAACATAATTGAACATGGACGAAAGGCTAAATTTGTCTCATTACTCATCAGATTTCTACGTTATTGTCTTATTATTAGACACATTTTTAAGTGACATCAAACTCCACATCAAACAAAAAAAATGGAGGTTCACTGCGCTCTATCGGTGCCATTCTCTCACTTAACAAGTAATAGCAATGCTAAAAATTAAATAGATTATTATAATTAGGAATATCCTATGGCAACCTACCTTGCACAGGAGATGCAATTTTTTATTCATAAATTATCACAAAAAATATTAGTCTGCTTATGCCTATCCTTTCCTCCAGCAATAATGCTTAGTGCCTTATGAGTCTGATGCCTTTTGACTGGTGATTGAATTCAAGAATCGAAACAATACTAAAGATTCACTCAATTGTAATTCTGCTACAAGAAGGAAACTCGAGGACTGTGATCATTCTCATGCATGACCTCGTTCTTTTCATCCTCCGATATCAGAAAATAGTTTAATAACTATGAGATAATCGAGGGTAAAATTTGTAGCTTTGATTTCAAAATATTTATCAAATGCTTACAATAGAAAACCTGATAACTCGATGAGTAATGTTTTGAATAGGATATTTTCGAATACAGTAGCAATAAAACTATGGAAAAGTGTAACTGAAAAACAATTACCCCACAACCATACCAAAACCCCCTGAATGCTACTGATCGTAGGGAAATGCTCAGCTGAGTGAAATGCCGAGATTAAGCTCCTCAAGAAAATATATTCATGAAATAAATGAATTTTGAATTGCCATATCACTTGCTAAGGGGTATGTGTGGCGTAGTGGCTAGAGAACCCATACCCACCCGAGGTTCGAAGTTTAAAAAAAGGTCGTGGAAAATATGTACATTTCATTGGTAGGGCCACTACAACTATCCTCTTTGAATGCTTTCCCTCGCTCCTAAGTTGAATCAAGGTACCGGATTCAATCCATCCGTCGGATAAGACATTAAGTCGTGGTTTCCCTGGTGCCTTTCTTTGAGAGCCGCCTAATGCCAACACCGGGTTTCTCTCCACCCGTCTTCCTTACCTTTCTAATTCCCATCCTACTAGTATTAACCCCTGCCACACACCCTTGTGGTGGCTTGCAGGGTATTATGTAGATGTAGTAACCTTTCTCCCGGTCTGAAGCGCCTTAAAGTGCGGGGCGCTGGTCAGTAGGTTTTTTTTTCTCCACCGGACTCATAAAAGCGCTCGAGCAGTATGCTCTACATCAAAGATTGAAACATGTTGACAAATCGTGACGAATAAATATTTCTACTCACCACTATCTTACATACTTCGGGTTCAACTCCTACTGACAAATATTTCGACCCCATCCCTATCGTTTTATACCGACTCCACCTCGGAATAGTCTACCAGCACTAAACGCACTTAAAAAACGCCGTGAGAACAAAGATCGGCTCGAATGCTTTTCGTACGCAGGTTTGGTAAGGTTTAAAAATCCTCAACGTATATGTATCAGTTTGAATTAAAGAAGTTCATTGACAATACGCTCTTATATGCGCAAACTCAATTTCTTGAGAATGCTTGCCTTCGACGAAAAAATTCAGCAGCCTGCAACGAATTTGCGTCCTCCCTTTCATCTTAACCTGCTCTACTGCTATAAATATTTATGATATGATTATAAATTTCATGATTTCGAGAGGTTGTCTCTTTATACGCAAAACCAGAAGCATTCCCGGAAAAGGAAAGTTTTACGCCAAGAAGAAGCATAAATTACCGCAAGTAGCAAATTCACTGACTGTGCATACATTCTTGGTAAGATTTGAAATGCGATGCAAGGAAAAATGATGATTTTCTAGGTCTTAAATGGGATTGAACGCAGAAAATAATCAAATGGGAACAACAAACCAATTATACTTCACATTATCTATCACCACACGTCCTTGTTCTACGATTCGTATAATTTCAATAATCCCAGATTTCATATAACAAATTGCTACGCTTCACTTTGTGGAACCACATATTGATAATGTAAGTAAATTCACTTTGAAAAATTCCACTGATTTATAAAACCTTGATAATGACTGTGTAAGTCGAAACCTAGGTCGGTTTTAATAATCTGTGGAATTTTACAAACTGAATTTACTTACATTATCCCAGATTTCGTTTCGTTTCGTGGTGAAAGGTATTTTTTTTCCTCCATGGACACAACTCCCATTGGATTTCACCTACGTTGAAGGCAGCAACTGAAGTGGATTTCAGCAGTGAGACTAAGTATAATTTAGCAAATGTGACAACTTCGGAGGCAGTTTTTTTCCTGCAATAAAAAATGCAAAGACTACTCACTATGTGATTCTCCTTTTGTAGGATACCGGTCACTCAAAATGCGACTATGTCGAACGCAGTGACGCTCCCCGTTCGAGAATGCCTCGAACGCTTTATCTAACCGCTGAAAAGAATCGTAGATGCAAACGAAGTGAAAGGGAGGAAGAGCACTGGCGCGGGGGATTAGCATACCAACTGACTACCACGGCGATTTACATACCGTGCTCAACGATGCCACCAAGCGGAACCACGTGCGTACGGGTAGAGCCTCGGAGGCTAATTGACGTTCACTTTCATGCCCACTCGATTTCACATCGTTCTAATATGATGGAAGGGTGAGCAATTACGGCCTAAATCTTCACTGACACTTTGCATGTAATACTTTATGGAGCAAGTAAATATGTACCTACTAGAAGGCTTACCACCTACCCAGGCCCAGTCGTAATTTTTAAAGTAGTCCGGTGAAAAATACCACAGAGGGCAGCAGGAAGATTCGGGCCTGATGCTGCTTTTTCCGAAAATACGTCTCAGGAAGAATGAACGCTGCCTCAATTATTACGCCACTTACCAAGTTTGACAGTAGTCTTAAGTTGCATCAATAACTAAAGTTTAAATGGCAATGGAAATTTCGAACCAATATTCAAAATACAAACTTGCGCGGTAGGGTACCTATACTAAGCAATGAACCACTTTTGCCATGCCATTTTCACGTTATGAGTAAAAGTGCAAGACCTCAAGAGAAAAATTAACAAGAAAACTGACGAAAATTTCGTCCTGTCACAGAGATAAAAACTTACATAAAAATATGATATGCAGTGCAAAAAAGCCATTGGTATATTGTCACGGCTAGTCTCAGCAGGAATACCTATAATAGCAAAATTAAACCATTGATTGCAATTTTCATCCGATTTGCAGGAATAATTATAAACAGCATTAAATTTTTCAACAGTAATTGTTCTCATAAGTAGTGTGGGCATGATATTAAATGTTAGACAGTTTATTTTCCCCGTGCTTAAAAACAAGGAGACATTTTTCAGAATGAATCAAAGGCTCTGGATTGAATTTTTTTTTATTTGCGTCAACGAGGGACCAATCTTTATATACGATCTTATTCTCAGCAATGATCGAAGAAGAAAAGCAGATTTTGATTGATTTGGTTAGCACTTGATCACATGCCTATGGCGTACTGTTTCGGAGTATTTGCGACTCATTTTAGAACGCAAAAAGTTTCTCCACGACTGCTACGCAGATTTAAGAAGCCCTCGGCATCTTCTCCAGATAAAGAGCTTTCTCCCTCCAGCAATGCCTTCACCGCGAGGATCGCGACGGACTGAAACCGATCTACACGCGGAATCTAATGCATCAAAGTCTGCGAATGCATTCGAGACCCGTACGACGGAGGGCTAATCGAAGGACAGCTAACAGCGGTAATTTATGGATGAGGGCAATCCAAGCGGCCGAGCGATCCAAATGCTGGAGGAAGCAGCATCGAGTCCAACACCTCTCTCTTCCCCCACTTCCCTCCTCCGCCCCCTAAGTCCCACCAATACATGCTCCTAGCCATTCGGTCCACTTATCGGGAAGGAAAATTGACGGATGAGAACAAAGCACGCACGCGGTGGCAGAGGTCTTTCCTGACTCCAACGTGCCTTCTCTTCCCGAGCGGTTCCTCATCCAATTACAACAGCGAAGGGGATCGAATTTCCCTTCCGAAAGAACATATTTACGACCGCACCCGGATGAAGCACTATCGAGATGCGGTGCGCAATCTCTACATCTCATTAGTTGGGTCTCCGTAGCATAGGTGCGGGTTACCGGACTCCAAGCTAAGAATTGCACGATGAGAAAGGATTTGAAAGATATTCGATGCAACGACGGAGAGTCATTTGAGATAAACTAAAGCCACCGGGTACGGATATTGAGGATCCCATTCGTATGGCGGCTAGAGTTTGAGGCTCCGATGACAGAATTTTCATAGATATGCTGGCGCGATTTCAGTATTGTGCGGAGAGACTTCCAAATCCAGAACTCCGTCAGTCGGAAGGGCCTTAAAAACGTGAGCAGCTTGCCTTTCGTGAAGAGCAGGCTAATGTTGACGCCGGGTTTCGCTTAACCCATACTAAACTCCCGACATTCCTACATTTCCCCGTACACTCACTTATACTTAAATGGTGCAAAAAACTATGCTATCAGTCAGTAGTCTTCTCGAAAAACAAACACAACAATATGGTCCTTCCGCTTAACCGCGGTATGTTTTGAATTTAGACGATCGGTTAATGTATCATTTCAACATTTACGAGCTAGGATTTATTAAAAGAGTACTAGGGTAATGTGACGAGAAGACAAAAGAGCGTTGTAAATTTTCACTAGTTAGGCCCCTCTTTGAATATGTAGCTGGTGTATGGGACCGAATGAATTAGGTTTGATCAGAGAGCTAGACAGTGTGCAGCGTAGAACAGCTACGATAGACTTATTATTGTATCAGAATTAATACAAGAATTATTGGGAATCATTATCAGATTGTAGATTTAAGTACAAATGAAACCTAAAACAGAAATTTACATCGGATAGCTTTACTGAAGATGTAAGGTATACATTAAAAACACCAGCGTATTATGCTAGATTCGACGAGATAAATAAATTGAGGAGATAGATTGCCGTACTGATAGGTGCAAAAATGTCATTTTTTCCCCGTACTTTTAGATAACACAATAGGCAGCATAGCAAAGGGATAGGTAGGTGAAATATAGTAGAGTAGTCTGTAGTACATGATGCATGTAGGTATAAGAAACCAATCCCTTATTACTAAGTAAATAATAACCACGTATCTGTATGTGACCCTATTATGTAGCATGTTTCCATGTAGTACCCTAGTAAACTTCTTCACGTTAATAGTGCATGTTTGGTGATCTCCATCCCCTGACACACACCCTCAGAGTGGCTTGCAGGATATCGCGTAGATGTAGATGTTACGAGGATCACAATTAGATAACAAGCTGAACTATTCAGTAGTGGACAAAAAGTGCTTCTTAAACTTTTCGGAAAGAATTCGCTTTGAAACTATCACAAACAAATAATACGTAGAGCATGGTGGTTTGACAGGCCTAGGAAGCAGTTGGACACAAAAAATGTCCTTTTGGAGTGACAATTAAGGAAAGAGAGTGTTTTTTTCTTTCACTGAATCGTCCGATGATTCCAATGAGGTACACTTGAACACATTATTAACTCAAAACTACAATCCAGAATGGTGTAACCCAGATATATGAACTGAGTATCTCAAGCTGGAGTTGCCGAAAGCTTGGCGACCAAGCTAAAAAGAAAGAAAGAGTTATTTCGTTACTAGTTATTGCTAACTCTGTTCCAGATAAAAGGATGTAGAATCACTTTTTCGCCTCTCGAAAAGAGAGGGGAATAAAAATAGTCCAGCAAGAATTCGAAGAAAAGATTTTCCATAACTTATGTGTTGCAACATGGCAACATATCCAGTTTTTCCAAGGGTCTTCATTGAAGATAAAATCTTGCTATTTGTTAATAATCCAATAATGTTTCTCGGTAACATATAAATAAGAGCTGAATTAGGTATGACAACAAAATTCGTGGGCATGAAAAATTTATTTCCGCTAAATTACCAACGAATGTCCGCTTCACCACCCATTGGCAAATTTAAAGTTATATAGGAGCTTTAACTCCCGACACGTTATCAACTAGGATTCATGAACGTATCAATGCACAAAACTACAAGAATTCCACCAATAATATTAGCATGATACTTCCCTCTTCCAATCATTAACTCTCAAATTGTATTCGATTACAGTTACACTATTTTGAATATCGCATTCATTTGACATTATCTTTAAATGGATCTATTTAATGAAAACTAGAAGCGTTGGAATGGATTGAGGTAGCAGCTACAGTACTGGCCTCCAATCCCGAGGGCCCGGATTCGATTGGCGGATTTTTCAGCGGCAAGCCGCTCCCTACTTGAGTGCCTAGTGGAGGGCCTTTCAGGTATATTACTCCGTCCGTCGGAAGGGACGTTAAACCATGGTCCCCTTGGTGCCAGTCGTTAAAATCAGGCTAATGCCGACGATTCTCCAATTTCACCATTCCCTGGAATGTTCTTACCACTCACTATCCAATTACCAACCTATCCAAAATGAGTCGGTCGCCTCCCCTAGAAAGCTAGCAAGAAAAATGCGTTGAATTATAACGAATATCTCCACACATCTAAATCTATCCTCATATTGGGGCCTAAAAGTGGTATAACAGCCAACAGCAATATTTGATGAAAATAATTGCGGTCGATACAGTAGGTACTTAGCCGTTTGGCTTTATACATTAATTTCTCATGGAAATAATAAATAAATATAAGAATATAACTTTTTCCTTCTCATATTTTAAATTAGTTCCAAAAAATATAAATAATCACGCAATAAATATATTTGGAAAAATCGAGGAATTGACCCAACATCACGGCAGGAACCAACAATGTCTGCTCAGGAGACAAGTCAACGATCGAGTGCAGCGAAAACATCATGCATTCTACGACAGTCGGTAGGTTTACCTTGCTTGATGGAACAATCACCATAGCCCTGAGGCTCATACCACTCTTGGAGTGATTCGGATTTTGTTATCCCTATATCTGAGGCCATTTGTTATCGTAAAATCAATAGCAGAATGCTAACACACGGAGGCATTACGTAGATGCATTGAAATTGCGGAATTCCGCTCCCTTCAGAGAAGAACCAATGGGGTTAGAATGCACTGGGGGAGGCATTGGAATGCTAGCCTGTGGGTGACAATGAAAACAGAATGGGGAGGCTTTGGAAGGATTATATCCCACCTAATCGGTGCAAAACATAACATTTTCACGGATTCTTTATGGAATTGTATGTGTCATCATCATCGGTCAACAATCCTAGGTTTTACTTAGCCCTCCACTCGATTCTTCTGTCGGCCAACCTCTTCACATTAACGTAGCTCCTCTCTTTTCCATCCTTCACAACTTGCTCCATATTCCTCATACGAGGCCTGCCTATTCCATTCTTCCCGTTCCTTTTTCCCTCGACGATTGTCTTCATCAGGCAATCGTGTCTTAAGATGTGGTCTATTAAGATGTCCCGTCTTCTTTTCAAGGTTTTCAGTAGACATCTCTTCTCTCTCACTCTTCTTAAAGGCCGCTTTACACGATACAATTTTTTGTACAATTTCTTGTTCAAACGCTTGTATGAGAAAATTGTACCGTGTAAAGCGGCAAATTGTACGAACGCTTGTGCGATTGTCTGAATGACTGAACGGGAAATAGAACCTGTTCTAATTCCATTCAGATAAACATACAATTTCGTTCAGTTTATACAAGCGTCTGTACATGAAATTGTACAAAAAAATGGTACCATGTAAAGCGGCCTTAAGGCTTCTTCGTTTGTCACTCGGTCGATCCATTTTATCTTCATCATTCTTCGGTAGCACCACATTTCAAATGCTTCCAGCCTTGACTTCTCTGCAGCTGTTATTGTTCATGCTTCTCTGCCATATATTAGAATGCTCCAGATGTATGTTCTAAGGAAATGTTTCCTCACTTACACGCTTGTATTTGCAGCTGTAAGCAGAATCATCCTTTGGTAAAATGCCCTTTTTGCTTGGGCAATTCTATTGGCAATTTCTCTTTTACTTCGTCCATCGCTGGTTACTCGGCTTCCCAGGTAACAGAACTCTTCCACCTCCTCGATTTTTTGTTTTCCTGTGTATTAAAACATAAATATCAATAAAATGGTTACCACCTTTTATCGCAGCGGCGCGGCGTCCGTTAATCTCCTGAGGCTATTTAAGTGAGGTACTGATTCATTTGTTTCCACTGCAGGGTAATTTTATTACTATATATGGTTCGAATTTAAATACTAAAAAAATTTTTGTTCATTTCACTACAAATACGTCAATATTGGCTGGCCGGTAGAAGAATCGAGTAAGGGCTGCGCGCTGCAGCTGCTCCAAACCAATCTTAGCATTGTTGATCGATGATGATGAAGTTTCTCTGCGTGCAATAACAACTTCAATCGCACGAGCAGTACGAGTTTTGGGAGCAGCAAGCCCATGCGTCGTGCCTATGAAGATGACCGCTGATTTCTCAAGTGCCTCCTCCAGTACATTCCAACCTCCTTGGGACGAAAAATACCACTACAGAAATAGGCAGAGTTTATCTTGATCTAATTGTTAATATGTTCCAAACGTTTCAGCATTGGTACCATTGAACTTCGCCAAAAGCAAATATCCAAGGTCCGAAAAAATTAGCTGCGTGACGGGGTGCAAGTTAGGCGATTGTCCACCCTCGGCCACATACACCTGTCTTTCCTTTCAAGCCTGTACCCGCACTTATAGAAGTTCAGACCGGGAGGAAAGATACAAGGATGGAAATGGAAGGATAAGGAGGATGGGGGGAGAAAAACCCGGTGTCGACATCATCAGCCTCCGTTTATCGAAAGGCGCCAAGGAAAGAAAGGGTTAACGTCCCTTGAGACGGTCGCAGTATTGAACTAGCATGTAGTCCACAAAGAACTCTCCGCTCAAGTGGTTATTGGTTAGTTGTTAACCGATTAAAAATACTGCCACTGCCAGAATTCCAAACCCGAACCCCGGAGGGGTGGAAAGTACTTTAATTACTATACCAACCCGACTTCCTTTGCCTTAGCCCTCGAGGTGACTTGAAGGGTTCCTACTTCACAGATACTATCAAAAAACTATGCAAGTGAACAATATGGAAAAAATTTCCCTATGCGGATAGTCCAAAACTTTTCTATTCTGAAGCCGAAGTTTAAATAGGAAAAAGGAAAAAATTGGGACACGGCACATGCAATTTTTCAAAATGAACACTTTTACGGTACAAAGAAAAACGGCTGGCGCAGAAATGGTGTCATTCCAATATTCCTCACGGCAATTTTTAGTTAATGCACAAACTAATGGCGCTAATAAATCACTATAAAAAAAAGGTAACGTGGTGATAGATCTCAAGGCGAGAAGTTTCTAAGTTTTATTTTATTCAACAATGATTATTATAAGATAGTACATGGCATGATTTAAGTTCTCAAACTACTTAAAGTTATATCACACCGTATGTAGTAACTTTATTCATTCGGTTCTCGTGACTAATAGGGTAATAAAGAAGTTTTGACACATCCACATACTAACCCGATGGCATGTTTCATAATTGAGGAAATTAATCGTTACGTTAGAACACAGGTAAACGCTTAGGGCCGGAAAGACAATCCATTTCCTTAGGGCACTAGCAATTTTCCAAGACGTAGTGCCATCTAGAAAATCGTACCACTTGGTTAACTACGCAGAAATAGTTACCCCGGAAACTCTTCTTAGCTGACAAGGCAATGACGCCGCACATGTATTAAAATGCTCCCAACGGAGAAATTAACTTATGTATAGGAAACTACTCGAGCAAAATAGCACTTACATTTTAATAACTAATGTATCTCAAGAGAGAGAAACTACTTCCAATATTTCCGTCAAATTGAAGGCTTTGCGGAGACTTTCTTAAAAAGAGCTCCACCTTTCTCAACAAACTAACTGCTGAATTAATTAAGCTTTGTCGTGAGCGGAAAGGAAGGCGTTTAAAACCAGTCTCTTTAATTATACGTACATAAGGGCATATGTGTAGCCAACCTGATTTTTTATGCATGCAATCCAACCAGCCAGGGGATTCATTTCGTACCACGCCAGTCTAAATGGACCAGTAAACTTCCCACGCACATTTAGTGATTTAAACACGATAACGAGTTCACGACTCTTCCGTTTCATTTATGAAATATGAGTGATGCATCACTCGATGTGAGTCAGTGATGGAAGAAAAACCATTATTTATTATGGCACTATTAAGAAATAAATTTTTACTCTCTAATTATCACGGCTGAAAACATTTAGACAACGTGCATTTTGAAAGATTATCTTTGATCTCTCATCGCAAATTAATCTCAAAACCATTAAATACACGTATCTTCTGCATATTTTTTTATATTTGTAGTCCACTCTGTAGTCCATATCTTTTTTAGATTGCGAGTCCATTACGAAAAACTTCATTCCCATATTCCCCATGATAAAATTTATTCTACTTTGCAATGGAGAATCATTGCAGAGGTTAGACGAGATATCTATTGAAAGTCTTGCCAGATACTCTTTACTTTATAAGTGCACGATTCATCGTGATTATCAAGGCAAAAAATATATTTTATGCATGCATTTTCCGCAAATCGGCTTTAGGTATCTTAAAATAATAACCAGGGTATTACAGATTACTATATAGATTATATCAAATATACGCAATACTTAAAACTAACAACGTAGTTCTTGAAGTAGGTACATAAAGCAGTGACGAGCAAAAATACAACACAATGGATTCAAGTTTTCTTTTACCGCTTTAACTATTGTAAAATAAATACGTCTACGATTGAGATCACTACCACATAACAATATTACACAGAACGCAGTGCCCATATACAATTAAAAAGTAGCAATGCTGGCACGTCTTAAACGTTGGAGCTTAAAAACTACAGTAATAGGACTGATAAATGATGATGAATGCAAAACTGAAGGGAGACATGAAGTTTAATAGATGAGAATCTCACACAGCTTATATGTAAGCCGAAAAAAATAAATCGCGAGTTTTTCCGCTACAATTAATTGCTAAAATTGAATATAATTTTGAATATGTTACATCTAGGGCATCAAAAGTCAATTTACACTGTTTTACTACGGTACAACTCTTTACTTCCGACCCCCTCCTCTCAGCATATGCTGCTCACGGCTAACGAACTTAACAACGCATTAACCCTCACTCGCATCAATCACATAGAAAATACAACATAACAGAACCAAATAATTTCAATTATACGCACTAGGTGGAAAGATAACTCAGTCCGTATCAAATAGTAACCGAAACATCGACTTAACAGTAAACATAACATATATATATACCGCCAATTTAAAAAAAGCATGAGCCAGCAAATTTATTCATAAGTAAAATTAACCGCATAAAAATCTCTAACGGAACTTTTATTGGAACGTCGTCGAAGTATGATTGTAGGGGTTTATAATAATTACTCAGGTAGACCATTTTTTATCTTGCCATCCCTGAGGAAAAGAACTTCATTTTCCTTATAAAAAACAGAGGACTACTAGTACAAGAGTATTCTTTTTACTAAAATAGTGAAAGAAACTCGTAAAAAATTCTCCGCATCATTTAAAAAGGTGTGAGTTACTCGACACTAGATTTTAGCAAATCTTAACTACCCATAATTAGGTAGAAATTAGCATATATTATTTTCGGGAGACAAATAATAAAACACCACCATATTAATATTAAAATAATTATGTGAGCAGAGATAAAGGGCTTTGCAAGAAAATGCTATCTGTGAAATCTACCAAACCACATACTAATTAATAATCTCACTGGGCAGCTATATTTCGGCAAAGTAGGTACAGTGTTTCCTGATATGGCTACGTTCTAATTTTTGAGGTAATTATGGTGCTTGAGCGAGTACTTTAAAAAAAGAAAAGTGTGGACCGTTCAGCGTTTTCTAAAATACGACTTAAAATTAATTCCTTGATGGCAACCTTGGGAAACGTGGTGAGTTAAGTGGGATCGTGTGATTTATGCTTAATATCTCAGTCATCCTAATGAAATATAAGCAGACTAGAGCGAAAAACGTTTTTCTCTCTTTCATCGTAGACACGACCTTAAAAGAATTCGCCCACCTCCATGTTCCAACACTTTGCATCGTAATTCAAAATTTAGTTAAGTTTACTTTTGTCATTATTAATTTTAGTTTTATAAATAATACATATTCCGTGACGTTCAACTCAAACTAGCAAAATACGGCATTTCCTGAATACTGCACGTTTTAATTCCTAAGCATCAAGCATCAAGCTTGAAACTTATCTTTTGCTCTAATTTTTTAAAAATATATTTGTTACTAAAGTATTAAATTAAATTCCAATTACATTAAAATCACGAAAATAACTGCGATACATTGGCAGAAGGAAGCATATTTAAAAATGTTTGCTATAAAACACCCATTTTTACATAAAATTACAAAAACTCCACAATCACATATGTTTAGGGTACAATTACACAAAAATATAAACATTTATAAAGTAACTAGAGAAAAATCACATGCATATATGCTTAGTTCCAGGATAAATTAGAGCAGACAGCGTAAACGAGAAGACTGTGTGAACAAAATCTTTTGTTTTTAATAGAAACATTATTAAAAATCACCATATTTTTCCTACCTTCGCTCCCTATTTTATACTATCAAAGCTACATTTGAAGCCCTGAAACTAGAACGGGCGTAAACGATAAATATATAAATATAACCTATACGTACACGGTAAAAGTAGGGGCTAAACAATTTTAAAATAGGAAATCAAAAATGATGGAAAGAGAGGCTGGAATGTAGTGATAGAGATGCAACATATTCAAAAATAAGAAGGTAAACGAAAGAGTTAACTTAAAAGAGCTCGAAGATTATATGTAAAAAATCCATCAGTGCGCTAAGTGAAAGGTCTTTTAAGCACCGTTTCAGAACGTATTCTATTAGGCACTTTGAGAACTCGATCCTAGAATGATTTGAATGAATGAAAAAACCACAAAATACGACGAGACGAAACCATCTAAAACATCACATCAAAAACTTTTCATTAAGTATGAAACCAGACTACTCTTCGATTATAATAATAATATTATAGAGATATATGCTGAAACAGAGAGTTTCATCAAATTTTTCCCATACAATAAGGGACAATATTAGTATACCTAGATATAATTCACAGGGTGAGATAAATACGATAAGTATAGTGCCTTTTAGAAATATTTGCATATATTTGCAACGCTAAATGTACTGCCCAGGAGTTTTTTTGTTTAGAAGATTTTCTTGCACGGTTGTCAATTATTAAGAAATCATTTTCCAATATCAGGGAATCAGGACCAATACCTTTAGGACAGATACTTCCCGAAGGAAGTATCTCTCTCCGTAGGAAACTGTATTGAATATGAAGTAGTTGTGTACCGTTGATGAATGTTTCGTTAACAGAAAAACCGTCAGCGTGGTTAATAACTATGGAATTGTTCCCTAGTCGATAGTGCACACCTGTTATGGAATCACCCCTGCCCCACATCCTCGCGTTGGCTAGCAGAGTACAATGCAGATGTAAACTTAAATTCCTGCCCGAGCAGGCACTACTTACTTCCTAAAATATTAGTAATACCTTGGCGGCATTTCCAGGAATCATCAAAATTCCGCCTGTCAATACAGATTTCCTGCACGCTGCTTTGCATTCTCTGAGTATCTCCTTCCATATTCCATTAGTCTTCATACCAACGCACATAACACCTATATCTTGATTTTCTCCTTAATGCGCTTTCTTTCCCTATTCCTTCCTTACATACCCAGAATTCTTCTAAGAATGTCAAAGTACCTTCAACAGATATTTTTTCTTTGCTGACATATCAATTACAGGCGGGAGATCAGGTTTGAGAATATATTTCAGAAGAATAGGTGATGAGTTGTAACAAATTGATCCTTGCCCTCTTTCTTTTGACTAGCTGAAGATTGAACAAGTTAACTTCACTTCAACGGTGCGGTTATCCTGGGCATCGATAATTAGAGACCCCGAGTTCGATTCCGGGAGAGGTGTTTGGACACCTTTGGTTTTATCCAAGCTCTTTAATACCTACTGTGGATGCCAGATCTTTTTCAACAACCACAGCTGGAATAGGAAAATGAACTGCTCCCTCCCTTCCCTAATGCGTGAAATTCACACACCCTCGGTGTCAGTGGTTGACGATCTCTACCCCCTCCACATGAAGAACCTGTGAATTGATACTGTGATAATCGTTGCTTTCTACTTCATTGTAAGGGTGTGAGGCTTTCCATCGCACTTTCCGTTTCAATCGATTTATAACTAATCAGATAGGGTTTCTTTCAGTATTGAAATATGGAAAAGCCGGCAGCGGAAGTCAGGTTGGTTACACGCAAGTGTGACGTGCAATAAAAAATTAGAACCTGGTTCGAATCCCGTCTCTGTCAGTGCTGCGCTCAACTTTAGACTGGGCTTAGTATAATGTTAGATGTGATAGTGCGATATAACTTCAGTAGTTGATCACCTTAAAACCTGCCTCCAATAAACTATGCTAAACATTCGGATCAATCTGTTACTTTGTTGTTCCCTTAATACACTCAAATAGCCCTGATATCCAAACACCATTCATCCCATTCTTTGGGTGTTCTAATTACTAAATCGCGGTGAATCTAAGGAGAATATTGATGCAACAGAAAAAAATAATGAAGACGAAATGAAAGGATGAACATGCAATGGCCGTGTGCTAAGTAAAAGGTCTGGGACTTTAAAACGAGGGAGAAGTAAATACAAGACAACTCATTAAGAGGTGGTGCCGCAGCGACTCCGCCGAAGGGAATGCTCGTCTGAAATCCGCACCTCTCCCGGGGATTTGGAAATTAGGGCATACCTCCCACTAACAAAAGCTGAACCGCTATGTTGGGATCTCTTTAGGCTTTCAATTCCTCGGTGCGCCGATTCCAGACTGAAGTCGTAACATATGTCTTCTAAGTGCCTTAAAATTGCACCAAGCCTTGGAATCTTAATTCAATAGATTCATCGAATCTTTCGCATACATCATTGCTAGCCAAACGCAAACTATTTGAAGTTACAATGTCATCATTCCACAGATTGAATTCATTTGGAAGTAGTGATTCGCCGACGATATAGCCCTGATTAGAGCAAGAAAAGAAATATTACCTCGTGATATGGTGAAAAATACAGAAAGGAAAAAATTAATAACTCCCGCAGAAGACGTAGGAGTACGTAGAAAGTGACATAAGCATAAGGAGGGATGGAAGAAGCTTCCTAGAGATGGGCACTGAATTGAAAAATAAATTCCAAACAGCTGAATGCGAATAAAGTTTTAACCAAATTCCACAACCACTATAAAGAAATACCAATGAATACAGTAGGAAACAAATAATAAGTTGAAAAGAAACGACTAAAATTTTGGCTTTGTTTCTCGGCAAAATTGAAGATACTATTAGTAAGTATAGTATTTATTAGTAAGTATACGGAGCTCTCGTCTTCTGACGGATCAAAAGGGAGGCAAAGAACTTGAAAATGCTTAAGCGGAAATCCAACTAATATCGATAGAATCCACAATTGAAAATTTTATACTAGTCCGCTGAACAATGTATTTGGTCGAGCATATTGAATTTATATTATTAATTCACGAATCAAGTTTTTTAAATGTTAAATTTACGTTACGTTTGCTGCACTTTCAAAAAACCCATCTTTAAGTACAGAACACAGAAAAGAGGAATTACAAACAGATTTCCGGCGATTTTTTTCCAAATGCATCCGAGATTTTTCATCGCTATAAGGTGGGAAGAGGATGTTTTTCCCTTCTGTGCACTACACAATAAACTGTTTTCAGCTCATAGGTACTGGAATCAATTTTCATCCAACCGATACCTTCCAAGTTAAAAATAAGGTAATGGAAACCTGTAGATAGTGGTGAGTTCCTCGGTGTTCCAAGATTATTTAAAAGGATTACGCACCTTCCACAGAATACAATAATTTCAAGTTACTTTTTACTGACTTCTCTGAGCTTTTCATATTTTCAAAGTATAATATGCTATCCTGGCAGGGCCGACTTGAATTAAAATAATTATAGGGATACGTACATTGATATTATTGATATTGCTACACATTTTCCTTACAGTCAATTTCATTCTAGGACTCTATTTATTTCAATAGCATGTTCATTAGTATTTTTAATATTAATGAATCAGTAAAAATATGCTAAATTTCACAGAATTCAAGGTGCTGTTTCTTTCGCGACGAACATTTTAGGGTAGATCAATAATGCATGCTTTTAATTTAAAACTTTTCCAAGTTCTAGTTCACGCAGCTAGCATACAACTTATGTGTGTATTTTCCAGGTGTATTAAAAATTATACAAAAGCTCTATTAACTTAAAACAGTAATGCGCATTCCCATGCTAAAATTAACTTACCGTTTGTGGAAGAAAAGTTGTTGACGACCTCTCCTCCATCCATAACATCTCTCAATGAACAGGAGAATCTACATTTTTCTTCCCATCAAAATCTGTAAAATGGAACAGCAACAATTAAAGAATTGAAGAGATGAAGTCAATTGAGTGATTCATCAGGGTAGTCACAAAAAATATGCTAGCACTCAAATTAAGGCAATTTGATTTATAGTTGTATGTCGATTTCGATACAATCCAATTTGTTTTCCTTCAAAAATTGTTGAAAGTAATACTACGAATATGACACCTTAGAGTAAATACCAATTGCTTTCAGCCTACACCAATCACGATAAAGATAAGTTTGACATCAAGAGGAAAATACCCTATCTAATTTATGTTCTTATGGAATTAAGAGAAAACTGTCAATATAATATTCTCGGGAGGAACTATCCGTAAACGGAATGATTTAAAACAAATATAACCGAGAATTTCAGCACTGGAGTGGCTTAGTATAGCAACGTCTTTCTCCAAAAATTTAAATCAGACGGCTGAAATACTCATTTTGTCAGTAGTCATTTATGGTAGCTGGCGGCTACGTACAGCATGCACTTATATAAATATATTAATACTAAATATTACGCAACTCATGCTAAAAGCGGTATTTACTTAAAAATGGGTGATAGAAAACTTTGACTCCTTAATTAATAGTTTGTATAACATAACTATGTTAAAGGTTCAAACGCTAATAACAGAAGAAAAACTCTAACAGTAAAAATTGCACCTACTTTAAAACTCTGGCCGAAATATTTATTAAATATTAAGGTATTTTGAGGTTTTCTTCCTTTGTAAACGCTTTAAGGCCATACAGATTAATATTTTCATTCGAACAGAGGTTTAAAGTTAAAAATTATTGCTATGATGAAGGCACTCAAATTCAATTAATTTCCAAGGACATTCATGACCATTTAATGGCTAAATGACCTCAATTTTCAATTTTAATACATTTAATTACTCTAATACACGTTCTCTTCAGTAACGTGGAATAATATATTCACAGTCACAATGCTTAATTTAAGATTATAAGACCAGGATTTTAGGTTATTTAAGAAAATAACGTGCAGCACAGTAGCCCTAAGAAGGATATTACTTGAATCCAAAAACTCCGGACTAGATGGCGGTCTGCCAGTTGCTTCAACCGTTTGTATTTAATGAACCAGAAGCCTTCCGAAAGAGAGAAAGAAACGGATATTAATCTCAATCCTTTCGGGATATTGCAATACATCATCACTCTATACGGCGTTTCACACGATGAGATTCATCGCGCGGTTGATTCACTACTGTGTTCCCATGCCAGTAGAAATTGATACGTATTTTCGGATTCAGGACATGGATGTAACGCGTGAATATCAAACTCTATCTAGAGGGGACGAATCTCACTCGAATTTTTAATTCGCTTTACAGCCCTATCCTAACATAAACGCCACGCATGCTTGGAATTCTGGAGTAAGCGGCAGGGAGGGTGAGATGAAGAGATTCTGTTGTCCGTGAAGAATGGTGGAAGGGTAAGTAAGGGTGGACAAGTCTCAGATATCAATCGGCGCCCCGGTCCCATTTTCCCACCCGCTTTTCCTGCAAACGTCACCAAAACCTTAGGCGACAAACCGCGACTTAGGCACCGCCCACACTTATTTTACACTTGCCCTCCTTCCGATGCTGTTCCTATAACTCCCGCTCATCTGAAATGTCTGTCTTCCCAAAACTAAAGGAAAGGAACTGCCGCCATTCCCCTCACTCTTACCCTCAAAAATTTTCCTTACCTCTCTCTCCCCCCAGACCTCCCTCCGGGACACCACCGTTAAGGACCCACATACTCGCACCATTGAGTTCTTGCCCCCCTCCTCCCCACGGGCCTTATTGTCTCCTCATCTATTTCTGTCCCACAGACTTGTCAGCGAAAGCACGGAGTTGAGTGGGTCAGGATGGGAACCAAGGAAACCCAATCGCCGACGGTCGCCGGGAAGAGGGTTGAAAACGCTGGAAGGCGCGGAGTGGGAGGGGGAGGCGTTATAAATGAGTAGTTCCGGTCAAAATTCGAATTAGTGTCCGTCAACCAACGGCTGAACCACGCATGTGACTACTCTTCGTTCGGAGAAGTGACCGGGAACAGAGAAGAGGACTTCCGTGCGAACCAAAGGTCCTCGGCGAAGTGATACTCAAGGGGAGCTCGCCATGAACAAGGTGAGTTTTAGTGAAAAGTGTATCTGTAGATGGGAACGGTGTTTTCTGGAGTGCGATGGGAGTATGAGGAGCCTCTTTATTTCGATGGATACTTTTCGAAAGTGATATGTCGATTTTATTCCGTAAAACAATCGGGAAAGGTTGAGATTTCTTACAGTGCGACTAACTTAGGAAGTGGAAAGAGTTCAAATATCGAGTGAAAGGGAAAAAACAGTGCTTGCCCGCTTCGGAAACAACCTTCCTTACACATCCCAACCAAAGGGAGTACTCTGTAGTATTTGCATACATGAATGAAAAAGTATTTCAACTCGGAAGAACCCAAAGTTCCAAATATTTTTTTAAAACATAAACAACATTTATTCAGTTTTTTTTAGATCCCTAGATAAATATTATCTCTTTTTTGGAGAGTGGCTTGCTTCTTTTGTGCAAAAGAAATTTGTAACCTTCGAGTGGAAACCTTGTAGCTTTTAGCCAAATAAAAACCAAGTTAACGGTCATGGTCAAGGTCAACGCTTACAAGGGAGCAGAGTTCCAAAATTCGATACATTCCATCGATTTACAAAATTCAGAATCTTAGCAAGAAACCTGATAGGTGCGAGGCAGGAGAAAAGGTCATGCATTAGGGAGATGCAACAAAAACAAATTTACTACGAATGAAAAAGACTCGCATTTCTGAGATAATGAATAGTTGAATACTAATAAACTTCACTAACCTAGGTAGGAGTTCATTTTATTAAGGATAGCGCTTTAATTTGTCATTCACCAAAGTAGCATAATCAATACACAATATCAGTACATCTACACCTACACAATACCCTGCAAGCCACCGCGAGGGCGAGTGGCAGGGGGTGACGATCACCAAACATGCAACTAGATGTTTAGTATCTACATTGTAATAAAGGGATTATTGGTTGTTAATGCATTCATCATGTACTACAGACTACTCTAATAATATTTCACCAACCTATCCCTTTGCTATAATGCCTATTGTGCTCTCTTATAGTTCGGGGGAAAAATGGCATTTGGAATTTATCGGTAAAACAATCCATCTCTCTAATATTATTTATCAGGTTGAATATAGCATAATACGCAGGGATTTTTAATATATATATCTAACATCTTTAGTAAAGCTATCCGTTTTAAATTTAGATTTAACCTGTACTTTAGCGTAAATTCTTCTATTAATTCTGATACACTATTAAACCTATCGTAATATCTTTTGACAAACAAAGCTGCTCTACGCTGCACACTGTTTAGCTCTATGATCAAACCTAATACATTCGGGTCCCATACACTGGCTGCATATTCAAGGTGGGGCCTAACTAGTGAAAAGTAACATCGTTCTTTTCTCTTATCGTCACATTACCCGAGTACCCTTTTAATAAACGCTAGCTTACTCATGGTTAGCCCGCATATTTCCCGGATGTGTCTTCCCCAGGTGAATCTTTAGTGATCGTTAAACTGAAGTACCTTGCGGTTTCAACGCTTTTGATTGTCAGGCTACTAATTCTATAGGATCGCTCTATCGAATTACTTCCCTTCCAAAAAATTAATAGCCACACCCTTTTTAAGTTCTAACTACTATTCGTCGCACCACTATTGAATTGCATCTAAATCCTTGCTAAGAGATTACCTATCTTCTTCTACAAAGTTGCATAATCAATATACAATAATGCCAAACCAATTGATTGTTCGCGGGAATAAAGGGCTTTGATATCTACCTGAATGACTACCTACCTCTTATTTTCATGACAATACAGGTGGAGATATGCTTAAAATATTTTAACGCAATCAGAAAACAGATAAGCTTCCAGTTTTCATAAAAGATTCAGGCTGAAGTTTCACCTACGTTTTAAAAGCGATTCCTATCAAAGTCAATGAGTCAATTTTTTCAGTCATAATCAACTCAATCTTGCAATGGAAGTATGATCTTAAATTCTTTGATGACGTTGAAAAAAACGTAACGACACAAATCTTTAATGATAGGTATCATCTATACATTTACCAACGATTTGATTTGGTATAATTCCGTCCAATTTCTTGCAACGAGCTAGCACTAAATGCGATGATCACCGTCAGCATTCACCGAATATTTTTGCACATGTCATCGTGCTCTATTCAACCTATCTCTGATATCATTATTCAATTCGAATTATAAATCTTTACATCGTATTGTTCATGAAAATTTGCACGGCCTTAAACGATAAAAATCCACGACGAGGGAAATTAACACAGAATCATATTAGAAACATTTTTATGTAGGAACTTTATACACTCGATCACATAATTTGAGCTACGTTATAAGTCTGAAGAGATAATAACTAAATAAAATATTAATGGGACTTGTCTTCCCGTCGTGATATTTATTCGGCGTGCCAGTAGAATTTTAGCCAACGGAATGGCCACCCTGCTAGGAAAGATGATTAAAACAACCAAAAGCATAGGAGAATAATCTTTACTGTCGCCCTGGAGGTCATTATGCTCCTAAAACTGTTGTCTAACTCCACGTTACTCACTGAGACCAGAATTTTGTATACTTAGCACGATATATTTCCTTCTTCCAAGTACCTCTCTTGCCCCCTTTCCATCTATTACCGATTAATTCTCAGCCTACATCAAGTTCACCAAGTTTTAGCACCTCAATACCTACTTATCTTAATTGGTCAGCCGAGATACTCGTATTAGTGACTCAAGCTTTGAAAATTGTGTAAAGCATCGTAACCGGTCGGAGCATAAAGTACTCTTGAGTAGAAAACTGTACAGTATTTTTTTCTCTTTCTTGACTAGTGTGCTAATCGAAAAGCCGTAGGTTCAAGGGGATTTTGTACTTGATTTTTTTTTCAGAAACTGCGATAGATTAAAAAATGCTTACCGTAACCAGGATATTTAATCAATGTTCCATGCTGTATTTCTCAATTCTAGCCTTGGTTTTAACGACGATAGCACAAAAGCTGCATCTTCAACTCACCACTCAAAACTGCGGGATTGGCTAGGTACCTATCTCATTTGTCAACATAAAATCCTTCTGATTTTCTAATTTCTTCTTGAGAACTCATCGATATACTCGCATTGCCCATTGATACACTCGTATTGCATATATTTACAGTCCAATCGAGTGATTCCACAAAGTAAAGCCTCATACTTTGCACTGTGTTCATACCCCTAATTGTACGAGGAGAGAAGGACATTTTGAATCTGTCAGTTCGGCAATTAATTTATCTAATTTTGTGATTATGGTCCAGTCTACCATAGTAAGTTGTCTTCTACAAGCATAATTGTCTTTTAAACGATTTTTTTAGCAAATTAGATATAGACGTGGCATTGTTCCATTTATAATCACTAAATGAACATATATCACTGCTCCAAGATAGATATGATTTAATTTCATCGCGGGTCTAAAAGTAAAAAGGAGGGAAATTTTTAGCTTCAATAGCTATTTTCAAAAATATACCAATGAAACATATGATACCCTTAGCCGGGAATTCTTGAATTCATGTCTTCATAATAACCATCCACAACTTTAAGATAAGTGGGGACTCAGAGAAGCTTTCCAAAATTCTTACCGCAACAACTCTAGCCGATTGCTACATGAACGAGATTGCTCGATTTCCACCAAGTTCAAAGTTTAAACCTATGCAACGAGAAGTAGATAGGTACATTAAAAATAGCAACGCAGATAATATGACATAAAAGCTAACATCGGAGATACAATGAAACATCATCATTATAAAATATTCAAATTGTTCCTAATTGACGTGACTTAAAATTGACGTAAATACATAAAGAAGCCATGAGTAATAACGAGAGTGTTAAAAACACCGTTTACATATGTCTCTTATTTTCTCATACACGACCAAATGTATATCGCACAGCTCGAATTTGATCTCTAATTCTTCTTTTTTATTGCCTAATTTGCGGATAATCACGAATGAATATAAGGGTGACGCTAATTTAACATTAAAACAAACCAGTTTTTTTACATAGTCTTACCCAAATACTTTGGCTATATGGCATAAAAATAAAACACTGGTTTCCACTGTAGCTGCTAATTTTATAAATGAAATAATTTTAGCCCATTCCTTAGCGCGACGTTCAGGAAACAACAAACAAGGAAAAAATAATCGAGACCATTTCAATCCTTAAATTTCAGTAATGCACAAAAACGGAAATTTTCTTTTGCTTTTGCTATTGTTTTGCTCCTTCATTACGCTTTCAATGCAAAGACTGGTTATCTGAAGCAATCAGCTACTTCCATTTAATTATCTTGCGTCGTGATCAATCCTCCTTTCCCCGTATGTTTTCATCTCGCCCTGGCCGGATGTCCTCTGGTCTTTTTCTTGAACCCTTATCTACAAAGCCTCCTTTCATCAGGCTCTCATCCGGCTGATCTTACCAGGGAACTACATTTGGTAGGAGTTCAATATTTTCGCTCGGTGCTACGAAGAGAGCTACTCTAAATACCTTTTGTTCAAGATGTACCGCATAGTCGGGTTTCAATTAGAAGCATCCTTCGCTTAGATCCATGCATCGCGTAAGGAAAACCGAACAGATGGGTTCGGAGTTACCACAGCTACGATTTATCTAAATATGCGTTGCCAAAGACTGGTCGTTTGAATATATTTTCATACTTCGTTCTTGAAAGCATAAGTGTAATCGATGCCTATATTTTGCAAAAAAACTCGAGTATTATGAATGGCACCTCTTATTTTTCCACGTGAGCAAAGGAATATGTTTATGTTTCAGGGCTAATGAGAGATAGCAGCTTCCAAAAGTGAGGAATATTTTGTCTCTGTATTTTATATTTCCAAGGCTTATTCGTCAATTCTCAAAATCTAAATGAGGACTGCTTTATTTATAAAAATTTCTAGTTGTCCAACGTTTATAATTTAATCACAGGAATTATTTTATTCATGGTTACTTTATTACGGGTGCCTTCAGTACAGACAAAATAAATAATTATTTACGAACCAATCCATTTCAGTTGGTAGCTAACTAACAAAGTAAATAATTTTCTTAACTCAAATCTCATAGTCAAAACATTTTCTTTCGCAAAATTTTGCGTGTTTTAATAATCTAAAAGTCATAAGTCTTTCTTTCTTAACATTTTGCGCGTTTTAAATCACCATACGTATCAATAAATTGAACAAGTGATTCAGAGGGTTATAAAAAGACATATGGAAGAAGTATCTCGCACAAATTCATTATTTTGCTACACAGGGGAATAATTGATACAGCGCATCACTCTCTTTTCGAAATAAGTACGTTGAATGTTATCTATGACTGCGCTGATAATTTGCATTCTATGATAAAAAATATATCGGTGTAAACGTTTTTTTTTCGAGAACATCAGTGCCACAATTCATAAAGTAAACGAGGCCATATCTACTTTAGTAAGAATATACTTCAGCAGCTCATTGGCTAATTCCAGAGTTAACAAAATATTCTATAAAATTGCTTTAAATTAAAATTAACTCATCGAATTACATGATCTTTTTCACAAATCAAAATCAGCTGCTTTCAAAGTTCGTCTAAAATCACCGCATTTTATGCTAAACCATCTATGGTTTTCGTTTCGGTAGATTTCAAAGATTTAACGTTCATTTCAGCTGTTGGCTTTTGGTTTATGGGGGTATTCTCTTAAAACGAATGAACTTTTGAATAATACGTCTCGGATGCATTGAAATAAAATTGGGCAAAAATTTCCTTAGACACGTCTCACTTTTGCTGATGAAGGCAAATAGTGAATATATATGAGTCAAATAGCAAGATTAAATGCATTCTTATGGTCGATGCTAAAATACATTAATGCTCTTTTCTCACCGGCGGTTTTCATATCTGCTAAAAAAGTCAATGCAATCATAACCTGAAATCATCATCGAACCCCATAAAAATAAACTGCGCTACTAACTCTAAATGAAAATGCGCCATGTATTCAGACTCAGGCACTCATTATTAAAACCCAATGATTCTAAAAAATAGAAAATTATGCATGTTAAGCTGCAGATCCGGCCATTGACCGCCATTCAAAAAGTAATACACCAAATACAGATATTTGTCAATATTAATCGTCGGTTCAAAGCTCTGATAACTTACTCAACGTTATTCACTCCGTCAAATAAATAAGTGAAAACTTTTGAAGGTGACTAGCATAGAAATTCAGAGTATTAACATTCATGTTTAAAATACAAGTTTATGCATGATTTAACAAGAGGACCAAGTTCACTCAAGAATAATCGTCGTTTCTCCATTCCGTGTCTGGTATAGATTTGATGAAGTTTTTTCTAATTAACGGCTCCCATCGAGATGAATATCTCATTTGCATTTTCACCATTCCCTTTGGTCTGTGAATTTCATTTTCTCCAATTTTCCATACGGTTAGATACATTAAACACTACGAAGTCACTGTGTACGTCGTGCATACATCCCGAACGAAGCCGGTCCACGGAGATTGACCCAATCTCACCAAATTCGCTATATAAGTTAACGGTCCTCAGCAGAGCAAAAAGGCATTTTCCCAGATCCACGTGAAGTGCAGATTTGGGAAGCGCTGCCCCATATTGTACCAGAATATTCCGTTATTTGAAATAAAACCGTTGAAGGAAGGATCCCATTCCAGAACAGTAGACATGGTGGGCGGGAAAGCTCTCATAGTACCGAAAATAACTTTGACGTGAACTCAGCGAAGCTTTGGTATTCGTTGCTTTCCATACTTCAAAGGGTAGCATATATTTCTTGCTAATCTTTGCGCTTTGATTTACTTCTGGGAATTACATAAGAACGGAACACATTTCGAGAGAGATATATATCAGAGAATACGCCATAAAGAGGACCCACTTCTTGGTGCAAAGGAAACAAATACGACCGGACATAAATTTAATGAAATCCAAAGTTATATTTATTACGCTTTGAGCTGCCCATAAAATTATACCTCTAGGTCCAAATTTGAGGGAATTACTGATAAAAATATAAAGCGTGGATCTTTAGACTGTTGATAGGTAAAGTTTTAAGAACTAATAACTCTTTGTCTGCAACACAGTCAATCAAAGGAGCTGTCTTCATCCTTTGCTAATCATATCTATATCTACATCTACATAATACTCGGCAAGCCACAATAAAGGTGTGTGGCAGGGGGTGAACTCTCACCAAACATGCACTACATATCATGCATAAAAAAGGATTAGTACTTGTATAGGTACTGTTCAAAACTACGCTATTTAAAAAAAAGATAAAAATAACAAAACATACATGCAAAAACATGCCGTTAGTTGGGTTAGCTATAAGTCCTTATACCAACATGCAGCTACCGATGTTATCCATTGCTACACTCGTACTGGTTATATTTACCGTTATTCTTATCCCTAATAGTACGAGGAAAAAAGGACATTTTGAATCTGTCAGTTCGGCAATCAATTTCTCTAATTTTCTGATTATGGTCCAGTCTACCATAGTAAGTAGGGGTCCGCAAAATATTTTTGACATCATCACTGAAAATATGGTCTTGGAATTTGTTTAAGAGATTAAGTCAATTTCAACCTGCGATCTGACAATGATTCCCAATTTAATTCATTTAATATACTGGTTACGCTAGTAAGGTTATCATACCGTCCCTTTACAAATCTTGCCGATCTTCGCTGCACACGTTCAACTTCGTTCTTTAGACCGATTTCGTAGGGATCCCATATACTGGCAGCATATCCCAAATGAGGTCTTACAAGGGAAAAGTTGCTGATCTCTGGTACATGATCGTCACATTTACCCAGTATTCTTTTGTTAATCGTTATGGTCGGCAAAATTTCAGCAATAGATTATGGCAATTCTCCGAAAAATGAAGTATTTTGTAAATAGAAATACAAAAGAATACTGCAAAAGGTACATATCACGTAAAAAACTTCTAAAGCATTTTCAAGCGATTTTCTAAGATATCATCCCCTAGATAGGGCATGTAAGATTACAGCAATTCAAACCTTTAAGACTATTTCACTGCACCTTAATTTAATTTTCCTTGCACAATATCTGTTCCGGAAATTAAATTTGACACAAATAAATGGTGTGCGATCACTGAGGTCAGGAATAGCGGGAGATTAACGAGAAAAATTAAATATTTATAAGTACTTTGAGATAAGGAAGATATCTATATTTGTTTTAAATTAAAAAGTAAAGGCGTGAGATTATGATGACATGATGACTTTAAATTTAGCTTTTTTCACAACAGAAGAAAGTGCACAAATAAATTCCATCGCATTTCACTTGTGTTACAGTGTTCACATTCTAATACCCCATTGTGTACTAAGACATCGATCTATCGAGCAGACGGGATAAGGAAACAATATCATTTTGTGACCATATCACAAAATATTACGCAATGGTTTGGGAATACAAAATGGAGGTTATAAATCAATCGTAGATTCCTACGCGCTAGAAGTACCATGCCTTCTATTTAGGCATTCATACCTAGGATTCTAATTAGTATGAGGATTAGCAAGTAAATATTATCCCACCGTCCGTACTTCACTGAAGGGTAATGAGATAACACATTAATATACTGTAATTAACCGGATGTAATCATACCGGATCAGATGCTTCCAGCGAATTAATTTTCCTACATGAAATGATTCGAATTACTAGCTATTATTGGTAAAGGGGCATGTTAAGTTGCCAGTGACATAAGTATAGAGAGTTAAATAAAATGCAGATTATTTCTACCAATTGAACTTTCAAATTCACATGTATAAACATATATTTTCATAAGTATTGATGTAATGACTGCATAACATAAAAAAACTGAATTAAAACAGAGAAAACCATTCACTTACTGCTTTATAGAAAAAATAACTTTCGAGTATTTAAAATTGTAGTTTTATACCAGCGGGATAAGGCAATTCCGTAAACAGTAAATAAATGTCCACGGAGGCAAGATCTCTTGTCTTTGATAATCAGAAAATAGGAAGCAAATACAATCAAATATATCAGTACAGTGTGAAAGAAAAAATGGCAATTTTCCACAAGAATAAAGATATTTAATTTGACCGGTTTCGGTGTATAACACTATCTTCAGGACCTGAAGATGGTGTTGTACACCGAAACCGATCAAATTAAATATCTTTATTCTTGTGGAAAATTGCCATTTTTTCTTTCGCTATGATATTCCACCAAATCAAGCCTGAAACAACTACCTTTATCAGTACAGTGTAATGGGAATTGAAAAATATATCGATACACCAATATATATTTAAAAATATATCATTAGGAAAATCAGCATTGTTCTAAGCCTGGATATACTTCGCATTCATCGGTATAATTTCACATACCTACACCGCTAATTAGGCAATTCATTATCATTCATTAGGTCAGGTTCACGTCATAACTAAATCCCTACTAGCCTCCCATCCGGAAGAGACGGTTTCCAATCCTGGTAGAGACCTTTTTTCTCAGTGGCATACCGATTCCCACTCTTGCAACCATTGTTGTTTGGAGAGCAGTATAATTTCAGCCCTCCTTCCGTTGGATGAGACTTAATAGAGCAACGCTCCTTGTTATTGTCATTACAGCGAGGCCCCTTGTAACCTTCGTTATGAGCAGACTAAATCCGAGATTATGCGGGGATTATTTAACTCCCAAAAATCTCCTTGCATTTCCTAAATACTTACATATCCTTTGCACATGATACAAGCTGCCAGTTGCCTCTCATATGCGAGCATACGGTTGAGAGGCATTTCTCCAAAATTCCAATTTGAAGGAATGGCAAGAAAGACATTTTATTTTTAGACTAAAAATGGTCGAGCTCTGACCTCCATGGCCATAACCTAGATCCTACACGACGTGAACTGTCTTTTGCTACCCCGTGGCCTGATTCCACATTCGGCATCCACAAATCTACATGAGAACCGCATTATTTCTGTCTGAAAATAGAAATGAAAGGTAGCACATAGCTGAGTGATGGTTTTGAGGGTTACCGCGGCCGGCTATTCTCCTCTCTTGCTTTCATTATTGTTAGTCGCAAAAATACAAGGAAAAAAATTACAAGTAAAATCTCACTCATGAACGATTCGGTACGAGAGCGCGTTCAATGCGATCTTTAAGCTGCGTTATATCAAATAATATTTCCGAGATTCATGTACCGCAGGACATGATCTTATAATTTATAAATGATATCAAAAGGTGGTAAAAAGTAAGCTTCGTCTATTTGCCAATGACGCAGTATAGCACAGGGAAATTCTATACCCAAATGATAAAGAATATTTAAATGATAGCCTACAAGAAATTGAAACATGGTGCGATGCATAGCAGTTAGAATTAAATTTTTTTTAATGGTCAAGATAATTGTAGACTGGGATTCATCAAGAGAATTGGGTAAATGTGACGAACATGTACGAGAAATCAAGTACTTTTCCCTTGTTAGACCTCATTTGGAATATGCTGCCAGTGTATGGGATCCCTACAAAATCGGTCTAAACAACGAAGTTGAACGTGTGCAGCGAAGATAGGCAAGATTTGTAAAGGGACGGTACGATAGCATATTAGAGTAACCAGTCTATTAAATGAACTAAAATGGGAATAATTGTCAGATCGTTGGTTGCGATTTAGACTAATCTCCTAAATAAATTCAAAGAAAATATTTTCACTGATGACGGCGTATCCCAACTTACTATGGTAGACTGGACCATAATCATAACATTAGAGAAATTGAATGCCGAACTAACAGATTCAAAATGTATCTTTTCCTCGTACAATTAGGGATAGGAATAGCTGTAAATACATCCTATAGTACATGGATAGCGTACGTATTTGCATGTTGGTATAAGGACTTTAAGCTGACCAAACTAACAGCATGTTTTTGCATACTTGCTTTGATATTTTTATCTTTTTTAAATCGTGCAGTGTAGGCTAGAATATAACTATTCTACTAATTCTATTACTAATCCTTTTTATGCATTATATGCAATGCATGTTTGGTGTGAATTTCCCCCTTGCCGCACACCTTTAGGGTGGCTTGCAGGATATTATGTTGATGCATGTGACATCTTTGAATAACCACGGCCTTTTTCCTTGATATCGTCCTGCAGCTTTTGGCTCTCCTGCTCATCGCTCTGGCAGCGTCGCCTGCCGAGCCCTCTGTCATGGGACTCAGAAGGCCACGCTTCTTCGGTCTCTCATCCTGGTTCGGCGGCAGCGGAACGGAGGAGACCACCGAACTTCCCGTTCCTGACTTAACGGCTCATCCCCTATGGAAGGTCCACAAGTACAAAGGAATATCTCTCCACCCAGTAACCCTTCCCCTCGAGGGCGGGTCCGCCTCCCCCGCCTCCCTCGTCCTACCCCCACCCTCCGCCAAGTTTCCCTACTCCTCCCCGGTACCGGCATACGGACCCCCGGCGCCCACGTACGGTCCACCGGCGTCGACATACGGCCCACCCGCGACCACTTACGGTCTCCCGGCACCCACCTACGGCCCGCCGGCGACAACTTACGGTTATCCCGGCCAGACATCGGTCTCCGAGAGCAGTTCTTCAGCCTCCTCCACCGACGTCTCCCAGGGTCTGGACGCCCTGGGGGCCCTGGCTAGCCTAATCCCCGATGGCGAGTCCGGGGGCGACGTTGGGATCGGACAGGGCAAGGGAGCTAAGAACTCCCTCCTCCAGAGCACGCTCAAGTCCGTGCTGGACATCAAGGGCAACCTAGGGACCGCAATCACAGGTATCGCCTCCGGCAAGAGCGCCGCGTTGTCCAGCCTGATGAATGGTGGTGGTCAGGCCGCGCTCTTCGGACTGCTTGCGCAATATCCTCAACTCGCCTCCTTCCTGGCGAGGAAGCATGGAGCCAAGGGTGGCGACCACGACATGCCCAAGCTCCCGGATTTGCCTGAGGTTCCATTCATCTCCGGGATGGACGTCATTCCGGAGCTGCCCGAGCTGCCGGAGATGAAGGTGCCAGCGACCTACGGCCCTCCGGCCCCCCTTGATCCTTACCCGCCGCCGAGCCGGCCCGCACCCGAGTACGGCCTGCCATCGGGGTCATTCGGATCGTCCATCGCCAACGCGGCCGCGGTGACCAGAGTGCCCGAGACGACCTACGGCGTCCCCACGATCCCGGAACCCAGGCGCCCGCATACGACCTATGGCATCCCTCCCGGTTTAGCCGGACTCCAGAACGCTGACTCAGATGCGAGCACGAACGTGTTCCAAATGGCGACCGCCCCTTCCCTGCTTCCTCCTACCTCGTTCTCCAGCCGAATCGAACAACCCGCCAATCGCCAAGCAGATTTGTACACCACAGTCCGTTTCAACAATCAGAATTCTCCGGATACGAACGCCATCGGTCAACCAACAGCCAGGAATTCGGACACAACCAAGGAATCCTACGTTGAGGTAAGTGATACTACTTTAGCTAACTGGCGTAGGAAAACATGGCGATAGGAGTGAAGGAATATTTCTAATTTTGAATTTCGAGGAATTCATTGAAATAGCAAATACATTAAGTCATAAATGAGCTCTTGATCACAGTTCCTTCAACTTGGGAATTTTTGTCTTCTTGACATTGAAGAACAATCAAGGCAAAATTACCAAGCTCAATGCTTAATTACGTATATGGACTCACTTACTAGCATGCTACTCCGCGTAATATTGCATGGAAGATTCCTTTAGAGTAACCATTTGTGATTACCAAATATAATTTATTAGTGAAAAGGATATAGTTTCTGTATGAGAAATACAAACAAAAATCGGGGACTCCTTTAAGTGTTGTTAAGTTTCAATTTGTCGGAAGTATTTTCCGATGCATATGTAGTCTCTTAATCAATCAACCGCTTTAGCCAGTAACAGTTTTTTTCACTGTCTCTGGAAGTGATAATTTGGACAAAATATCTTTGTCCAAATTATCACTTCCAGAGGAGTTCTTTCGATTTTTTTAACCGAAACTGAACCACCATTTTTCATCTTTATAAAACAGACCTGGAAATGAGAAAATTAAATCTACTCGTGTTTATAATTTGTATCCTGTCGGTCAACGAGGGTTTTCATGGACAATATACTCCTCCTACAACTCGTATCTCTCAAATGATGTCCCTCAGCAGATCCGCCTACTTCCTATCCTACCATTCTATCCAATCTACCCGTTTTCTACCTGCTTACCCAACATTCTTCCAACAATGACGTCTTTTAAAACACCTTCCCCCTTAAAAGCTGCTTCCTCCACTCTCTCTGCCTTCTCCGAATTTCCTCAATCGACTTTCTTTCCTTCCACACCATCTCTAGCACTTCCTTTTTTGTCTTAATTTACACTTACCTTACCTTCTCCATCTTCCGCCACATCCACATCTCAATATTTTCATCTTCTTTTCTCCAAGTCCATGTCAAATGATAATGATGTTGAATAAAGTTCGAGAACTCTCTGATTTTCCAATAAGCATCCTATGAAAACACCCATGGACGTTAAACCAAACACTTAACGCATGCTCTGAAATTCTAAAATCAACATCTACGTGATACCCTGCAAGCAATTCTTGAGGGCGTGTGGCAGGGGGTGAAGAACGCCAAGCATGCACTATTGACATGGAAACGAACTACTATAGGGTCTCATGCAACTAGATTGTTAGTATCTACATAGTAATTAAGGGATTGGTTGTTAATACAAGCATCATGCACTACAGACTAAACTAAAATATTTCCCCTACCTATCCCTTTGCTATGCTGCCTATTGTGTTCTCTTATAGTACGCGGGAAAAATACATTTTGAATATATAAGTACGACAATCTATCTCTCTAATCTTATTTATCTGGTCGAATCTAGCATAGTACGATGGTGTTTTTAATATATGCCTAACATCTTCAGTAAAGCTATCCGCTTGAAATTTCTCTAATAGATTGAATCTGTACTTTAACCTACGCTCTGATAATGATTTCCACCCTAATTCTTGTATTAACACTCCAATTTTTTTCAGAGTTCCAGATTCCGCCCATCGACGCAACTCGGCCCCTCAGATTCTGAGGTCGCTGGCTCCTCTTTCTTCCCCGTCGCCAGGGACTACGTCTCGCCCTTCGTGCAGTATAGAGACGAGGATCCGTCCGCGGAAGCATCCGTCAGGGAAGAAGAGACAGTCCCCGCAGAGGAGTTTGAGGACGAGGATGCCGAATACGACGAACCCGCGCCTGAAACCATAGCGACCCCTGTGGTGCAAACGAAGCTCAGGGAATTCCCCGTGACCGCGACCAGGGCAGCCTTCAGCGACAGGTTCCGCGGGGGCAATGTGCACATGGCTAATGGCGAGGTCACCATCGACACCGCCATGAGAGTGCAAGGTTGAGAATATGACCCATCGAGAATGACGTCACGGGCAAGGTGAGGAAAAAGACAAAAGCGCAAAGAGACAAGTCAAAAGGACACAATGAGACATTCAAGAATGATTCCCATCTTTGTTGCACACATTAAACAGTAGTAGCCTGGGGTCAGGGTCTTCCAAAGGCTTATGTTTTATTTCGCGCTCTCTATCCGAAATTTTTAAACCAAAAACTAAGGAGGCAAACCATGCCGGAGGCAAACTTTAAATCGTCTACCTAAAGATTGCCGACCTAGCTGCAGCTGCCGGCACGCGAAAAAAATTACATACCCAGGAACTACTTGATATACAGGAAATGTCCTGCTCACATTATTTGAGTAGGGCCGGTATCGTATTTGAAAATCTCTAGCATTGCCAATATTCGGGCCCGGACATGCAGGATTTGAAGCCAGTACTTTAGCCATGACACCAATTCATTCACCTATTTGAATACAGCTCATTTAACCGTTAAAAATTACTAAATAGGAATACCGCTTATCAAGTCCCCTCATCTCCTTTGTCTTTTCATGGATTCTCATTCCTAAGGTTAATTTTAAGTGTAGGGCAGCGTCCGAAATAAATGTTAAATGAACACAATTAACTTTTAGAAAAAACTCATTATATATTTATATTTTCACACTAGATGATTTCCTGATGCCTGATTCAGCCAAATATGACTAAATCTTTAAAATCTGTAAATAATAGATATGCGATAAATATAATAGTTCATATCTATTGAAACTTTCATTACACGCACCGAAAAGGAAAAATATAACAGACGGTTTGGACTCAATGTAAAATAATTTAACAGTTCAGACCACAATACTTCGTACGAAGTCTCAATCACTATCTTTCCATATTGAAATATCACAAGAATACATTTTTTTAGCTTCGGCATTTTACTAAGGGACAACTTTTCCGACCATTTGACCTTCGTTTAAGCTCATTTGAAAAGGGCAGGTATTGGTAACTAATTAAGTTATCCGCCAAATTATGGTGTACACGATCATTCGACGCATGACAGTTCAGATCGATCCTTACTGAAGTTAATTTCATCCTGGGAGCCTAATTTGTAAACAGTTCCAGTTATAGACACAGCAATTTTCATCTAATTATAACCCACGTTGTAATTTATCATTCTGGATATGTAATACCACCTCAACGTGCCAACGAGAGAGGGAGCGTCTGACCCGCGGAAACCATTCATCATGCACGGCAGCAAATTTTAAATTACCGTTGATGACGAAGGCTGGTTTCGTTTCCCGGGTTGACACGATTGGATGTGACTTAGAGGGACTGCATAAGAAAATGAATGCAACGGGGGCATATTCAGTTTCTTTATTCAATAATTACTTTCACCGCTTTCGCCTTTTCGTATGCTAATTTCAAGTAGGATTCATAGCGGCTCTTTTCGTTGCTATGTCTCGGAAAACGACAGGTTTTGAGCTACGAGGGAGCTAACATCTAACCGATAACTCCTCATAAAACCTTTTACTCAATTAAAAAATTCTTAGCCTCTTCAGTAGACGAAAAATTTACTACTCTTTAGATACACCTATTTTTAAAAAGCAGCTCTATTTTATGTATTTACTGAGAGGTTAGAAAGTTTACATTTCATAAGCAAAGTTAACCAGGCCCCCTCATTATATTGAAATCCTGTTAATGATCTTTCTTCCAACATTCTATGACCATAAAAAATAAAAGTTAGGCAACTAATATGAATCTAGTGATTGATATGTGAACACGTGGTTCCTTGGAAAATCTGGAACTATCGTTGAAAATTTACAATTTAACTATCAGACTATTACATGCAATCAACTAAACAATACTTCAAGATAGCACCAAAATTCCACTCCGCTATTAACCCTTTACTAAGTTGATATACCTAGAACATACCCTACAATTAATCACAAAAAATATTTTACTCTACATCCTCTACATTAATCTCTTAAATACCTACTGTGGAGAGTTGAGTAACTAAGTCTCGTGCTATTACCGTTGAAACAAACGTAAAATTGTGCTACTAGCCTAAGTTGTTGATAAAGCGTTTCATTCCTCAATAAAATTTCAACTCATTAAACAATATGGAACTTATTTTCGTTTGAAATCCAGAGGCTAATAAAAAGCATTGGAATGAGACATTTTAATATGCATGAGGCAGAATAATTTCTCACGCCTTTCATTTCAGGTCCGTCATGATGGATGGCCCACCTACTTAATGTGATTCACTTTCGCCGCACGATGTTGAGGATTTGCTACGCTTCTCTTCAGGAGAAGATCATTTTATCAAACAATTCATCTCATTCATTTTCACTTTGCTTTTCTGAGAGGCTGTGCCTTTCAATTTGTAATATAATTAAGTTTATTTGTAGTCACCTCTCTTTCGTGCATTGAAAGAAGGTAAAATAGATTTAGTAATCGTGTGTTAATGTTAGTGATTCCACTTAGGTGAGAAAATATTTAAGGATGTATAAATTAATGTATTTATGTTATGACTTGATTATTAAATAATTCACTGTCGCTATCATTACAATTTTCTGTCCCTAAACCTTATTATTATATGTAGGCCTTTCTATATATTATTATATATAGAAAGGCCTGTTACGCTATGAGGATACGTGCTGTCAACCACACTGGAAAAAAGGTGATGGATGCACTTTCTAAGGGAAGCAAAAAGGACTCATCACATAAATGCAAGCCGCTTCGCCTTCTCCCTTTGAAATTCACCACGTGTTGAGCAAGTACTCAGAAGTCTGAACTGTTTCTATGGCTCCTAAAAATGGTAGGCGCCTTTACGATCACATACCCAAGTCACTTTCACTCATGCTGTGCCCCTTTAAGTGAACCGATGAAATCCCATACCTTGAGTACACGGCTAGTACACTTCAACAACACTACATCTATAATAATACCCAGCAAGCCACCATAAAGGTGTGTGGCAGGGGGTGAATTCTCACCAAACATGCACTACATATCAAGCATAAAAAAGGAATAGTAACCATATACTAGTCATAACTTCACCATTTAAAAAATATAAAAATAGCAAAGTAAACATCCAAAAACATGCTGTGATATGGGTTACCATCAAGTCGTAAACCAACATGCAGCTACCTATGCTATGCATTGATTCACTCGTATTGGACATATTTACCGCTATTCAGATCCCTAATTGTACGAGGAAAAAAGGACATTTTGAATCTGTTAGTTCGGCAATTAATTTCTCTAATTTTGTATGTAGTACTTATGGTCCAGTCTACCATAGTAAGTCGCGAAATATTTTTGAATTCGTCACTGAAAATATTAGCTTGGAATTTATTTAAGAGATTAAGTCTAAATTTCAACCTGCGATCTGACAATGATTCTCATTTTAATTCATTTAATAGACTGGTTACGCTAATATAGTTATTGCACCGTCCCTTAACAAATCTTGCCGATCTTCGCTACAAACGTTCAAGTTCATTATTTACACCGATTTCGTAGGGACCCCATATACTGGCAGCGTATTCCAAATGAGGTCTAACAACGAACAACTACGAATCTGTGTGCAGAATTAATAAACAACCCACACCGCATTAATATCTTAACCAATGATAGCGATTCACAAACTATCCTGTTTAACACAAAACGCAGGTTTAAAGGCCAACTCTTAACCCATCACAATAAAAGAGAATTACATTTCTCGGCCACATATAACAAAGACACACTACTCACAGCTCCTTCTCCTAAATTGCGTTTTCACTTGATACAGCTAAAGTTGAAGGAAGACCCAGACGTACCAAAGCACAGAAAAACTATGTAGTAATGAGCTTAAACATTCGGATTGTGCAAGGATATCAATGAATTCAGTGTTAATTCGTTGACATTTTCCTACATACATACGTATTGGTACATAAACCAGAGTTACGGTAGAAATGCTTGAAAAAGGATGTAAAATTTATATTCCCAAGAGAGAACGAATGTGTAATTTTTTCGTGATTGTATTTAGAAAAAGGAACAATTCAAATTGCTTCCCTCCCAGCATACCTCATTGAATATTAAACCAAAAATAAAGAAAAGAAGTCAGAGTAAGAATGGAAAAGCATATGAAAATAATGTTTACAGTCATTACATTATTGATATCTTAACAGATAATGATGCACCTAATATTACAACATGACAATTTCGGCTCCAACATAATCACAAAATGGAGAATTCATGGAAAAATGTCTAGGCCCGGTTTCTCACACGGGATCATCCGTCAATGCTGCCGTAAACTGCGAATCAGTATTCTTCTCCGAAGCGAAGCGACTCAATAACATAACACTCGGCATGAATTAGCGTGACGCAGGACACTTGGGCACATCTATTTCAAACTTTTACGTCGGTTACTCTCGTGTTCGGCCACTCGGTCCAAGACAAGTACGACACTGAAAGGAAGCGGGCTTCCAGGAAGTAATAACAGGAGGGGGTAAGGAATGTTGGAGGGCGAAAGAGAGGGCCGGGTACCCACGTCCCGTGTGAATTCTATCCAGGTACGACTTGCGTCAGTGGACACTTAAGCTCGTAAAACGGAAGCGCTTGGGAGTTTCTAATGGCCTGCCTCGATAGTAAAAAAATGGCTGCATTATAATTTTTCAGTGGCATTCTTCGGTACGTGACAGCATGTATTGAGCAAAAGTTCTTTAGTAGGACCCGAACATTAATTTCCAAATCCACATAGGAAGTGAGAGATTACACAAGTCGAATCAAATAAGAGTAGTTTTCGGTATTTAGTTCGGTTGAAAAATCCTGGAACCTCGATACGAGGAGTATGTAAGCAGTGAAGATCACTCAGAATTGAAGAGATCACTAGTGGTTCGAGTGAAGTCACAAAAGAGAATGCCTTTTTTCAATAAAATTTCCTTTCAGCTACTATTTATCAAAATAATCCATCCAAGCCAAAAATGAGTTTAAACGCAAGTTCCAGGAACCTTCTACCCAGCTACTAAACATACTTAAACTAACGGTATTTCGGTATTATTAAATATTGTAGATTTGTCTGTAATACATGATGCATGTATTAACAACCAATCCCTTTATTACTATGTAGATACTAACCATCTATCTGCATGTGATCCTATTATGCAGAATGTTTCCATGTAGTAGCTTGTTTGCAAGTCAACAGTGCATGTTTGGTGATCTTCAACTCCTGCCACGGACCCTCGCGGTGGTTTTCAGGGTATCGCGTACACGTAAATTTAGATTATTTATTCTAACGTCTAAATTACATCACATTAAATTTGCATTTAAAAAACGCTCAGTTTTCAGTACAAAGTCGATTACCGATCGTAAAGAGGACTTTCCAATCTTCACACTTAAAAGTGTATTCTACATTGACTTCCATATGAAATGTGCTATTTTGAGTGATTTGTGGTACTTTGGCATATTAGTATATTTTTAAAATGTCAAAAAATGGAATAATATATCAATAAAAAGTTTTTCTATCTATCTATTTATCTATCTATTATTGTGCTATTTTTCAATGAGTTGTGCTACTCTTGCATATCAGTATTTTTTAAATGCCAATAAATAGTAATAATTACCTAATCTGACAGACAAAGATATCATACAGGACGAATTGATGGCACCCAATCATAAGGAAATATGTAGCTATAGAAAATAGGGGGAAAGGGTATATAAACGCGTGGACACTCGTATGGGAATTTAGATAGACATGTTACATGCTCAAGAATCATGCCGAAAACAATCTCCATTCATAAGAACTTCCTAAACAAACTTCCATTAAGATGCAAAAAACCTGCCTATCCCTTTTCCATTCATGCCGACTAATTCAGAAGAAAATAAGCCCTTCACCTGAATCTCACGTCTTAAGCGTCCCGCCACAGTCTCCAATTATATCGTCGAGATCTGCGGCTCAGAAAAGAAATTCGAAGAAAAAAATCAGGAGAAACCCGCGAACACAATGAATCCAACTCACACCCCTTCTACCTACGTTTACCGAAACAGGATGCCTTGGGGAGGAAGAAAACAAATCCTTCTCACCTCCCACCTTACTCCCCAAACGAGACGAAACCATGAATGCGCATTTTTTGCATATCCCAAAGAAGATTTATTGGTTTCTGCCGCCGAACCTGGCGTCAGACTGGGGAGAGACTGGTGGGGGGAGGTCGGGGGAGGGAGGTTGAGCGCTGGAAGGGGGGTATTATAGCAAGAGACTAAAACGCGAGACAAGTTGCACGGGGCAGAGAGACAGCAGGGAGGTCGATGGATGTAGTGGGAGGGCTGAAGCGGTGGTGGGATGAGAAGGAACACAATTCAACGTTACGAAACATTCCGAGGGAGTGGGTGAGAACGGGAAGAAGCCTTTCGAGATTGAAGAACTTCCGGAAATATTCCCCTCTCTCCCTATCTTTCCTTTTATCTCCCCGTCCCCAAACCCCTTTGCAGACACCCTCACTTTCAGGCACGATCCCCAACCTTCTCCCTACTCCCAGCTCCGAGGGAAAAAAATTAAGACGCGATTCGGATCTTATATGTCCAGTTCCCCTGGCTACACGGGGGGTTATTGTTCTCTGCACTGCAGGGGGGAGGTGGGGATTATACTCACGTTCCTCTTCCACACGTCGTGTCTCTAAGATGCTGATAGGTAGGGCGCTAGTCTCCCTCGGTTATAGCGGCGAAATGGAGGGAAACAAATGCGCAAAAAATTTTATTAAGAGGCGCGAAAAAAATGCTCCGAAATTCCCACGGCATGGGCACGTTTCCGATCGAATCCGAGCAAATCTGCAAGGCAAACGACCGACCCGCGGAGTGACTTAGGAAAGTTCCCGCGAGAGTACGTGGATAATGGCGATCCTGTCTAATATCCGGAGGGGAAACACGCTAAGAGGCCACCAATTGAGGAAATTTTCTCAGGTGGTTGTCTGTTATTTTTTCCGTCTTACTATTTCGACGGCGTGCACAAAGGAAGAGAGGGGTGTTAAATGACTGGCTCTTAGCGAGGTGCCGATCAGAGATTTCCTGATCTTGTCTGTTTTAGGGTTTAATTTTCCGAGGGAAGGCCATGCAATCGTTCAGACTTTGCTCGCTCGAGATGACAAGGTAAAGAGTTAGGTAACACTCAGTCCGCTAAGAAAAGCTCTCAAAAATCGGTGTGATTTGCAGTTCTCAGTAAATCAAATGAGGTAATTTGTTGTCGGAAGAGTCTAGTCTTGGGGTAGGTAATCAACGGCTCGCGAGCCTTATGAGGCTCTATGGATACGCACTTAAATTTTTTTTATTTATAAAAACACATTTGAGACACTAAAAATGTTTCAAGGGATAAGTTTGGTTCTCCCCTCTCCAAATTTCTTGAACACATATTCCAAGTCGACACAGTCCAAAGTCGACAAGTGCCAGGAGCGCTTAATTAGGCCTTTCAATATCAATGACATCGATGAAGAATTCTGCATAAATTGTTTCTAATGAATTGGGTTAGCTTCCAGGTGTCATGGATGTCAAATGTTTGAATTTATTGCAGCGTTTTCATGGACAGAAGCATGACAGTCATCGTAATGAAAGGCAAGTTGAAGCCTTGAACTACTGGCGGCAGCATCAAAAGACCCTGGCGTGAAGAGAATAATTGGAGTTTCAACTTGTGCCAAAAAGGTTTTTTCACCCCAGCAAAAGAAAACGGGACAGGTGAGACCAGAGACCATACCCTGCTAAGGATAATCCTGAAAAAATCTGGTATTTGTTGAATACCAGGTTTCTTCCGTCACATTTAATTTCGAATTACTTGAGTTAACAATAGTCATAGTAGTCAAAAGGGCGAGGAAGGAGACAAATAAGGTAATTTGAGCCATTTAGAATAGGTGGGTGATTGAATATTGATAGGGTTCTTATTAGGGAACGGAGGAAGGGTGTAGAGAAACCCGGCGTGGTATTAGCCACATTTATACGAAAGGCGCCAATGGTCCCACGGCTATTGGGACATCCGGCATACAGTAGGTACTTACTGTACTCGCAGCGCTCTCCACAAAGTACTCCAGTTGGACCGGGTAAACCAATGAAAATACTGCCACTGCCAGGATTCAAACCCAGGTCATTGCTATGTGAAGTGACACTACTCTAGACACCACACCAACCCTATCCTCTTGCCTCAAAACGATGCAAAAACAATCTACATTTTCGTAACACCCTGCGTGCCACCGCGAGGGTGTGTGGCAGGGGGTGAAGATCGCAAAACATGCATCATTTACATACGACTAAGAGCCACCAAGCCATGTGGTGAACTTAAAGATGTTTTCAACACATTAATTTTGATTGCTGAAGATATAATGAAATTTGAGGCGACGGTGAAATATCCTTGAGAATCGCTTCATTGTGTCACAATAAATGAGAAATTCTGGCTGAAGTTCATTTTCCGAGATTATTCTTTTCTAAAGCCAGCACAATTTTGGGAAAAAATTTCCACTATTCTTCAATATTCCACTTACGTCTAGGTCAGCATAATACCTAACAAGCCACCGCAAGGGTGTTTGACAGGGGATGAAATATCATCGGGCATGCATTACCAATCAGAAAGAACATTTACTTCCATGACGGCATGCAAAAAATACTACCGTTTATACCGTAAGTATGCTTATTCGATCATGATAGATATATTATACTTTGACAGCCACCCAAAGGCTGTGTGTCACGGGGGTGACTGCATTTCTGTGAACTTTATCGATGGGGAAACAATAATGCTGTTGGTGACTGCATAACCGATTTCGCTTAGTTGTCCTCATAGAATTTAAAGGTAAACCATTATGATCGCAAGATAATCTTAAAATTATCTATCAATTCACGAATTCACGTTCACGAAGAACTTTAGAGGGAAATGAAGTAATATTCAATTGCGAGTCCTGTCACAAAATCGGACAATGCATGCTCTCATGGCCAAATGTATTCTGTTTCGATAAAATGTAAATGGCAGATTAAAAATCTTTGTCGATCATTCATTTTTGCCTCTCTCTCTCTCTCACTATTGGCACAAGATGCCACTACTCCAGGCGATGTGTTGTAAAGGCTACGTACGTGTCTTGCGTTCAAGGACAAGTAACGCGACGGGTATTTCATCATCCGAGAATGTGCGGTAACAAAAATGAAAACAAAAGCCCTTAAGGGAGAACACAAGGCACGATAGTACATCACAGGTCATCAATCCAAATATTGGTTTGACGTAGCTCTCCACTCGATTCTATTAGCTAGGCTCTTCATATCTCCATTAGTTGACATACGTCCACCACAACTTACTCGGTATATCTCATACCAGTCCTTGCTTTGCTATTCTTTCCCTTCAGTTCTCCCTCAACAACTGTCTTTATCAGGTCCACAGGTTTCAACATTTAGCCGATTAGATCGTCCTATCTTACTTCTCACCTTTTCATCACTCTTCTGTTTTCCCACACTTCTTAGGACTTCTAGCTAATAGTATTGTCAGTATATTAATTTCATCTTCAACATTCTTCTGCAACACATTCGAAAGGTTTCCATTCTTGACTTTTCTACGGCTTTTATTTCGGCCATGCCTCTCTACCATTTAATAGCATGATTCAGATTACCCACAAAGGGTATACGAAAAAAACACATCATTACTTACATTCATTCAAAGAAACAGTATGTCATAAAAAAGCGTCTGCTAGTTGCAAATTAATAGAGGCGGGTGGCGTACGACGGTTGGATCCCGGGCTTGGCTCACAATCAGAGAGATTTTCATTGGAATCCCAAGTTGATTTCAGGTGTAGACCATTTCAGGTTCAGTGCTTCGTACATCGAATTTGACGTTTAAGTGTGAACTCGCTGTCACCTTCGTTAAAAAATCTTGTATCGACATAGAATTTTTCTTCACTCTTTTTTTCACCTCTATCTATATAATAACCCACAAGCCACGTCAAGAAATGGGATTAACCATACCAGGCATGCATTTTAAGTTCCGTTTTTTATTCCATTCTGTCGCCTCATCTGCAGGTCCGAAATTACTTCCAGTGCGGGACAGGCTTGAAAATACCATTACCCTCCGTTTTATTCCTACAAGTGCAATTAATCGAGTATAGTTTGTCCCTCTGATTAAATATTGCCAGTTGCAGTGTTTGGCGTAAATGAAGACGAAAAACCGAATAGGATTAACGGATAATCCTAAAAAATGTATACTAAGAGTTGTTCCACTCTTAAATAAGAGGCCAAGGCCTATCTTGATATCAATAACTAACAAACGTTTGTTCATCCCATCCTACATTACGAAAACCTGCCTTGAGCTTGGTAAATAATTTTAGCTAGCATCGCTGACTTCCGGGAGACTATTTCTATCACGGACATTTAATGATGGAGAAGGTTTATTGCCAGATGAACTGGCGGTTGAAGTAGCAACTGAAGTGGATGCAGCATTTAATGTCGGAAAAAGTTTTTGTTTTTTGGAGGGGGAGATTTTGGCATGTCAAAATTTACTCCGCGGAATATCTCCAGAGGAAAAAGTTACCTCAGACAGAAGGCGCTGGCTCGTAGCTGAGAGACAGTGTACTAATTGCACCGTTCATTCTTAAATTTAAGCTGTAACAATTAGCGGTGATATGCATTATAAATCATCTCACCCAACAGAGAAATCTGAGGAACAAAGTATACCTTAACGCTGTTTGGTAAGGAAAGTCTTACCGATACGAGACGAAAATATTGCTAAACGACATATTTACCTATCAATTTATTTCAGGTTGAATGACATATCTACATCTATCTACACGATACCCTGCAAGCCACCGCGAGGGTGTGTGGCAGGGGGTGAAGGTCACCAAGCATTCACTACTAGCATGCAAGCAAGCAACTAAAGGGTCTCATGCAACTAGATTGTTAGTATCTATAGTATTTGAGGGGTTAATACATGCATCATGCACTACAGAATACTCTAAAATATTTCCCCTACCTATCCCTTTCCTATGCTGCCTATTCTGTTCTCTTATAGTACGGGGGAAAAATGCCAATTTGAATCTATCTGTACGACAATCTATCTCTCTAATCTTATTTATCTGGTCGAATCTAGCATAATACGCTGGTGTTTTCAATATGTGCCTAACATCTTCAGTAAAGCTATCCGATTGAAATTTCTGCAATAGATTAAATCTGAACTTTAATCTACGCTCTGATAATGATTCCCACCCTAATTCTTGTATTAATTCTGATACACTACTCAACCTATCGTAACACCTTTTGACGAACCTAGCTGCTCTACGCTGCACACTGTCTAGTTCTCTCATCAAACCTAATTCATTAGGATCCCATACACTGGCTGCATACTCAAGGTGGGGCCTAACTAGTGAAAAGTAGCATCGCTCTTTTGTCTTCTCATCACATTTCCCAAGTACTCTTTTTATAAATCCTAGCTTTCTCTTCGCTCGGCCGCATATTTCCCTTATGTGTCTTCCCCACGATAAATCTTTAGTGATTGTTACACCTAAATATCTTACGGTTTCAACGTTTTCGATCTTCGTGTTATTAATTCTATAGGATCGCTCTATCGAATTATTCCTCCTCCAAAAATTGATAGCTACACACTTTTTAAGGTTGAGTTCTAACTGCCATTTGTCGCACCACTCTTCAATTGCATCTAAATCCTTGCTAAGTGATTTCATGTCCTCTTCGTTTGATATACCCCTGTACACCACCGCATCGTCTGCAAAAAGTCTAAGGTTACTACTAACTACGGTACCCAAATCGTTTATGTATAAAAGAAATAGAAGCGGACCTACTACGCTACCCTGGGGAACTCCCGATGTGACTTCGATTGTGTCCGACATGATACCATCTATGACAACCCTCTGCTCTCGCCCACTTAAGAATTCTTTTACCCAACATACAACGTCTTTATTTATACCAAAACTCTCTAACTTCAAGATTAATTTGTCATGAGGAACTTTATCGAAAGCCTTTTTAAAATCTAAAAATATCGCATCAACTTCAGTACTGCTTTCGCCGTGGACTAAAATATCGTGTACGAATAAAGCTAATTGTGTCTCGCAAGATCTACCTTTCCGGAACCCATGCTGGCTGTTTATGAGTAATCCCTGACTATCCAAATGCCCCATGATCGAACTGACTACTATGTGCTCAAATATCTTACAAGAGATTGACGTGAGTGAAATGGGTCTGTAGTTACTAGGTTCTTCCCTATCACCGCTTTTAAATATAGGTGTAATGTTAGCTACTTTCCAATCCTTGGGTACTGTGTGGTTCTTTAGTGTTTTATTGAATATTATTTCTAGATAGGGGGCTATTTCAGAAGCTAATGTTTTATAAACTCTGGAAGGAATGTGATCGGGACCTGGTGCTTTATTTTTACTTATGCTTTTTAACTGCTGCTCTATTCCGCGACATGAAATGTTTATTTCGGGCATTTGCTCACTGAAAGTGTTCGGCGGTGGTTCCACTGCGTTTTGTGACGATGAGTTGAATACACTTTGGAAGAAGGTGTTTAAAGTGTTGGCTTTTTCTACACTGCTGGTGACTCTGATTCCTTTATCATTTTTAAGTGTGTGCACTGTGGACTTATTTCCCTGAAGCTCTCTCACATATGACCAAAACGCTTTAGGATTGCTATCTAAATATTCTCCTAACATCTTGCTCTTGAAATGTGATAACGCTTGCCGACATGATTTCCTTGCTAATGCTCTCGATTTTTTATAGTTTTGAACTAGCTCATTTTTTTCCTCTACCGATAGACCCCGTCTGGCATTTTTCATCTTAGCGTGGCATACCCTTTGTCGCTTTAGTGATTTCCTAACCTCCGCGTTATACCACCTTGGCTCTGTATTATCACTAATATATTTACTTGGTATGTATTTATGAACTGCGTTACGGGTGACCTCAAGAAATTCTCTCCACGAATCCTCTGTATTTAATCCTTTGCTTTGTTCGCTGAATACATTAAACGCTTCCCTTAATTCCTCTTTCATACCGTCGTAATTTGCCTTGCCAAATAAGTACACCCTCCTCCTTGGTTTATAATGTCTTTCAACGCCTACAATAAATTTCGCATGCACTATTTTATGGTCACTAATTCCTGTGTCTGTAACTGTATTTAGAACTCTCTCGGGTATATTTGTTGCTAATAAGTCTAGAATGTTGTTACCCCTGGTCGGCTCTGTTACTAGCTGTTGTAGAGAATGTGTCGTAAAGGTGTTCAACAGTGATTCGCAATGTTCCTTATCCTTACCTCCTGCAATGAAACTACACGTATTCCAGTCTATCGAGGGGAGATTGAAATCTCCGCCTACTATTATTCCTCTATCATTCTTCCCAGAAAGTAATGTGCGTATCTCTGACTCTAGCTCTATTATAGAATTGACGTCTGCGTCCGGTGGCCTGTAATATGCACCTACATATATCTTTTTTGCGTTACTACTTTTACTTTTAACGGAACACCAAATACTTTCTACATTTCGCTCTGAAATAAGTTCTCTTCTACTGACATACGGGTCCTTCACAGCTATGAAAACTCCTCCTCCGTTTCTGCTTACTCTATCCTTTCTGTATACTGTAAAACACTTCGGAAATACTTCATGATCTGATATGTCCTTCGAAAGCCAGCTTTCTGTACCTACGATTATATCTGCATTAGTACTCTTAATGAGGTGGTGAAATTCTGCTACTTTATTTCTTATACTACGACAATTCACTACTATCACTGAAATTTTTTCTTCCAATCTGTTTCTCTCTTGGTGCTCCTTTCCAACTAAAATTTTCCTGGATAATTTTTTGACGGACAAACTATTTGGTCTACCTCTTACCTTTGATGAATTATCATGTTCGTTCTCTCCATGTGTTTTTCTCTGACCTTCTAAAACTACTCTGCATGTTCTGTCAAATTCTTGCACGATTTTTCCCCCGCGGATTGACCTGCACTCTGGGCTACCACCTGAGCTAAACCCTACGTGTATGCTCCAGTATCCTACTCGCTACCTTAGACGATGCCTCGTCCGTGTAGTGGACACCCGAGCGATTCAGGGGCACCCGACACGTTTCCAGCTCCGGCCCGAGGTCCAAAAACTCAGCTCCCTCGCTCCCACAGACTTCACGGAGTCTCCGGTTTATGCCTAAAACTCGGCTCCAAACCATCGACCCCCGATCCGTCCTAGGTACCAAGCTACATATAGTCAGCCTCATATCGATACCCAGACCTCCACGAACACGGTGGAACTCGGTGCATAGATCCCTTACGGAATCCATTACATCCTCGGACCCCCGTTTCGCGGCGTCGTTAGTGCCGACATGGGCGACTACGTGCAGCTTGGAGCAGTTAGTGGCACTGACCGTTGCTTTCAACGCCTTCGTCACCTGGGGCACCGTACCTCCTGGTATACACCAGGAACGTACCCGTTCTTCGTCACCTTTCCCTCGGGATTCACCACCTCCTTCCCGACGGGCCCTGGCACGCATCGAGTCCGCTACTCGGCGGACATTGGAGCTACCTATCACTAATACTCCCTCCCTTCCCTCCCGACTCCCAGTCGGCGAAGTCTCCGGAGGCGGAGCGTTCGATGCGCCGACCTCCGCCAGCCCATCGAACCTATTACTAACGGGGAAAGGCTCAGCCTCTGCCTCTGCATTTCCCCGTTTGTGTAGTGTGACCCCACGACTCCTCCTACGGACCACTTCCACCACCACATAAAGAGTACTTTGATAATATAAATGTTGGAACCGTAGATGTGACTTTCTTGGTGCTGAAAAATATTAATCATTGTATTACATCGTCTTTAAATACATACCGTTAATAGGCAACAGCGAAAAAAGTTATTTTCATATCTTACAACGAGGCATCATAAACAAGCACATTAAACATGGAAATTGATTTTAATCACACTCGCAAATAGTATGAAAATTGGGGACCAGGTTGATGTGGTGGCTAGACTACTGGTCTCCAATCTCGAAGGACCAGGTTAAAATCCCGGCAGTGTAAAACACTTTTCATTGTTATACCGGTCCCAACTTGATTACTATGTTAGGGCACTCCGCCCTAACTTTATCCGTTGGATGGGACATGAAACCGTGGTATTCATGTCGTTTTTCGTTAAGAGAATGCTGATTGCGATCCGAGATTTCTCTCCACCTTTTCTCCATTCCTTGAAAAAAGACCTACCCCTGCCTAATTATCCACATATCTTAGTCATATGGCGCATATGGCCTTAGCTATCGTTCGCATCAAACGAAAAAATTAGCAGAGCAAAAATTATAGTATTTTGACATTCAGCTGACCGATGGCATTATTGTTCGACGTAATTCTATTCCAACATTACCTATAACTATCACTGAGAAACTATCGCCACGGCCTTTCATCAAGACATAAAAATATTACTTTAGACCAATACACGTTCCCTGCCTAGACTCGTAAATTTGTGAAAGCTTCCGAACCTCACCTTCTGTCGCATCCTAAATTCGTCGTGGCTTTTCCCCGAAGACTCGTACGTGACAGGAGTATGCAGCCAAAATATAATACCGTTTGACAAGCGAAAGTTAAGGTTACGGCATACAGCGTGGCGGGAGGTCAACGTAACCAATTCTCCAAACCAATCCATTTACTCTGCAAAAATAAAAATGCATGAGCTTGTGCATTTGTTTTGTAACATACTTTAAAACACTTTTCATGAAGAGGCAAAGTTCTTGAGATTCTGCACATTCAATCCGTGCCTACGAGAGTAATGGAGTCAGGACACTTCGGCATATGATGGACAGTGAAGGGAAAAAATTAAATTCTGAGGCCATAACGGTACATACCATATCTTTCTCTTTTTACAAAGTACCGGTAAGAAACGTAACTTATATTCAACTGATAATACAATAGCACCACGAAATGGCGTTAAAGTTTCGATTTGAACACTTACAATTCTCACAAGATATGAATGGTGATAAATGTAATTATTGTAAGATACACACATGAAAAACTTTGTCTTTTAGCATTTTCTTGATGGTAAAAGTTTTTCTCGAAGTGAAATCTGCAAGAGTTTAGATAACACTTTCAAATATAAGGGCTACTAGCGAATAGATATTAACCATTTACCTTCACGCGTGACTCTTGAATACATATCTAGTATGTATCCATCAAATAGTAGTATTGTACTTCTTAGTTGCATGTAACTAGTACATTTACGGAAATCTTTCACCCCTGCGACACAATATCACGGTGGCCCGCAGGGTATTACGTAGATGTAGATAGTAAGAATATGAATGAGAATGTAAGAATAAATATCTCTGAATATCTAACGCGCCAGCAGAAAGAGCTGAGTACACCACATAAATTTCATCATTGGTGTAACTCTTGAATTTATTTAATTATAGCAATCGCAATCCTTCGAATGGAAAACTGAGAACAGCATTACAAGAAATTACTCACTGAGAACCGGAAAGAATGTAAAGGTAGCAATGTTTGGGAAAATAATGGTACAAGATTGAATGTATGTAAAGAAGAAGTGGATAGAAGTGGATAGTTCAATAAAGGAAGGAAAGAATGGTAAAGCTACAGGACCAGGAGGGATTAATATGGAATTAATAAAATAAGGAGGGTCCAAAATTAACAAAGTAATAACTAGTTTTATAAACAGAATTCGTTGATAAAAACAATTCCAGGGGACATGGATGCTCCTACATAAGAATGAGACGAAGCCGATTTACACTCAGTCTCTTGATAACGCTCCCAGTAGGAGTGAAACGAGACAAAAAATGAATCGCACGCAGCATTTCCCTAAAGGAACAGCTACAGTTATAGATAAAAGAAGCTGCGAAAATCTTCAAGCAAAAATTCCAGGGGAAGTGAAGATACGATATATAATACCAATACATAAGCAAGGCGATAAGAAATATACCAACAATTACAGAGGGCTTTGTGTATCAAACCCACCGACGAAGATATCAGGAAGGATAATTGAGATATGATTGGATCAAGAATATGTATTATCGGAGGTACAAGATGGATTCACTGCCGGAAGATCGTGCAATGACCATATTTTTACATTACGGCAGATACTTGAAAAATGCCAAACTAAAAATAAGGAAGTATAAATGGTTTATGTAGACATCGATAAAGCTTATGACCAGTGTTCCCAGGGAGAAGTTATGAAAAGCTATTGATAAAGTTGGCATAAGTAAACCAATAAGAAGAATACTCAAGGAATTGTGTGAAAACAGTCAAAAATGAGGCGATAAGAGAAATAATGAAAGTGCGAAAGGTAGTACAGGTGAAGACGATAGAAGAAAGAATATTACGATGATTAGAGTACGTTCAAAGGTTGGGAGATGAAATAATTCCAAAATCTGCTCTAAAATGGGTACCAGAAGGCAAAAGATGAAGAGGTGGACCAAGGAAGTCCTGGCAGGATAGAGTGAGGAAAGATATGGATAGTAGGGGATTAAATATGGAATATACTCAGGATAGAGAAAGCTGGAGAGCAAAGATTATGTGATAGACATGTCGTGTTGCTATGAAGGGCTGTTGGGTTCGAGAGATTGACTTGTGGGATTTAGGGAGAGTAATGCTGTAGAGTGGAAATACCTATAAATAAAAAAACAACCACTATCTTCGGATATCCAAGTTAATACGATACTGCAATGAACTAAAAATATCATGTCCAACTGATAACCCTTGTGAATCACTTTACCAAACATTCACACTAATGTAAGATACCAATTATTTCATCTTTAAAAAAGTTATAGAGCCCTATCCAAAGTACAAGCTGAATGCTCTTTTTTAGAGTAAGATGATACTGAGAGGGAAAACATCGTAAAACATCCCCCGACAAGCCTGCGAAAATTACTGGGACAGTATCGTCACTTAAATTTAGGAAGTTATTCGGGCGGAGATATTTGCAGGCTATCCATCCCAAGGATTCGAGGGAAGTAGTGGGCGATTTTCTCCGAGGCCGAGGATGAAAATATTGAATTGGGGCAGGTGAGAACTGCTAAGATTGGCCCAACAACTTACAATGGTCTTAAAGCTTTAAACTTCCCAAATTGCACACACGGTGACCAAAGTGCAGCTTCAACACGCTCAAGAACACAGATGATATACATGACTAACAACTGTAGGAAAATTAAAATGCGGACGAACACCCGCTCCTTGCGGCTTATTTCGTGAGAAAATTTGAGCGCTTGAAGCTTCAATCTAGGAAGCCAAAGCAAAAAAAACTCAATTGTGAAAGGGGAGAATAGGAGATGGTAAAAGCGTATTGGCTGCGAGGCAGCGTCTCCCTCGATGGGCGGTAAAATGACTGTTTTAATGACTGCTATGGTTAGGGTTTAAGTTTCCCCACTTACGTGATTAATGACGACACCGAGCTGGGATGATTCATTCGTTTTCGTCGAAATGCAGAAAAAAAAAATATAATGACTGTTATTGGGAAGAAGCAGTAAATTTTTCATCCGCTGAAGACACTATTACATTCCGTTCCAGAATTGAAATGTTCCGAGAACAGCTAGAATCTCCGTGAACATGCCCGGAGAGATTTGTTTTTGCTTTCACGTCAAAACCTTACACTTTCCTCGTACGGAAGACTAAAAGATAACCACCACTATCAGCTCCAGCATTTTTCATTGATGCATTACACGATAAATCTTGTATTCTGAATTTTCGACAACATTTTAAGTTATTTAGGTAGAAATGTGTAACCCCCTGTTAGAAATTTTCGGTTTGAATAAAATTTCGAGGACAATGTTATGAAATTTACCACTTCGAAAAGATACAAATAATACGCCACTAGAGCAAAAATTTTGGCCAAACTCTTAAAATCATGGATATCTAACTATTAATCCAGCTGAAACGTTTACCAAGTGAGCGGAGAATTTTAAGTAAATTGTCATTTTAAAAGATTACATGGAGATTAACACAAGTTGATTTCATATTTAAAACACATAATAATCAAATATGAGTCAAAATCACGATAGCACTGAATCAAAAATTACCCAAAACCACTTAACCCACAGCAGGGTTTTAGAGTACAGCAAAAACTCTGCTGTTCATATACTACTAATTCATCAAACCCTAAGGCTCATGCAGAGTACTAAATTACTTATCCAGATACAAGCAGAGGGAGCAAGAGCTAAGCAGAAAAGAAAATAATAATGTTTGTATTAAGTCTCTGGGAGGTCGTGGTGGTCTAGTGGGTAGAGCGCTGTGCAACCGACCGGGAGGTCCTGAGTTCAAATCCCGGGGAGAAGCCTTTCTGAAAACCCCAACCCAAATAATACTCGCGATTCGATTTTCTACGTGGCAGAATATCGTAAGAAATCGCAGGTGGCCCAGGGAAAGGAACTGGTCCCCCTATCCTGATTGAATTTCACACGCCTGTGGCTTAGTAAGGGGTGAGCTCAACCCTCACATATCAAAAACGAACCTTCGGATTGAACATTTAAAAAATTGAGTCTCTTCTTACTTAGAAATTATTCATCTGCAGGCATATTTTACATAAAATCTTTCTCTATTTTACAATTTAGTGCATACTAGCCTACAGTAAAAACTCGTGACACTCACAATGCTAGAAGCCTAACAAAGGAGGTCTAAACCTTTACCATATTCCACTCTCTCGGGTTCTTTAATTCAAGAGGTTTCGAAAAAATTATAAAAGTGGAAATCGGAAAGGGACATACAAGAAATGGCGTATATAATTCTTTGAATCGCAGAAACCACATTTTATATAAGTAACATACGTTAACCGAGAAGAAAATTTTTGGAATCCTTTTCTCGCCTCACTAACTGGATAACTGGGGACATGCACCCCTGTTGAACAGGGAAGTGAGCTCATGGTTACCAATTTCCCTGCACGCGAAATTCTTCACTTTTCTTGAGCAAGATCAAGACTGTAATATACGAAACCAAAAAAACCTGCGGGCGTTGGAAACATCAGATGATAGTGGGATATTACAGTGTTTCCGCGAAAGTATAAATCACGTTCACCAGCGTTCTAATTTTTCGAAAATTAAAATAGGGACAGCTGCTGAAAGACTTTCACTGGCTAATATTTCTCTCATTTCGCAGGAATGGGAAGAAACGTCAGCTAGAGGAGGAGACTTGGGCGAGGTCATACGGGGATTACTCATTCGGATTAAGTTGACGCATAAGAGAAAGTAAAGCGTATCGACAGAGAATCACAGCCAATCAGGGAGCTCCAATTACCTGAGTGATGAGAAGAGGCGGACGACAGCCATAAGAAAATGTTTTGATAAGTGGCAAGTGCTTTAGGGGCGGTATGATATAGAGCCACTCTCGGTTTGAAATAAATTTTTAGATATCCAAAGGAATGCCTTTTGAATATAATTGAGAAAGAGAGAGGTGGAAAATATGACGGAAAAAGAACCTTTCTCAAGGTTGTGGAAGTTCTTGAAGTAGAAATGAGGGCATCTGAAAAAATGAGACAAGTTATTAACCCTTGGGATTTGCCTCCATGAGGAAGTTGTAAACGGGGCACGTGAGCTTCCCGGATGTAAATTGTTATTGAGAACTTCTGAATTGGTGGAAAATTGATTTTATAAGGCCTGAAAGCTGACTCACAATGAATGGCCCTCTTAGAGAGATATGGAGGAGAGAAAAAGGTCAATAACTCCGCTACTAAAGGGACACAAAAAACAGCTAAGCACTCAGTTTTGTGACTGAGAGCTATGCAAAATGACATCATACACGTTCACTCTACTTGGGGGCTGAACAGTGGGTGAAAAATGTCACCCTGATGGAGAAAGTTTTAGCTTCATTTTCCAGGATAAAATACAATGCTATAGTTACTTTAGGTTTTTGTACAGGCTCAACTGGCTTACAGGATAGTTACTTTTTTGGAAAAAAATATATAGTACATATGCATCCTCGCAAAAGGATATCTAGTGCATCCCTCCGTGCCACCCTATGTGTGTGAGGCAGGTAGTGGTAGGTCACCACCCGTTAAGTTGGCTTTAAATGAAAATAATTGTCAATCAATAATGAAATATGGTGTATAATGTGTTTGAAAGAATTATACTTTGTTAGAGATGTACCTGTGTATTGTGTGTTAAAGATGTACTTGTGCATGGAAAAAAGAATTCTTGTATCTCTCGGTCCGACAGTTGACCTTCCTGACGTCGTAAGTGTCAGATTTCAATTCGTGTGATTTTTTTCAAGTAACTTTAAATTGCAAACAACCTTCTAGTCTTAATGGTTCCCCAACCAATAGCCAAGTGACACTTCCTTTAAGTTCATGGGATATTTTTACAAATCGCGCTGTTGTCCTCTGTATCTTATTTAGTTCCCAATTTAAACCCTTATACATTAGATTGCGAATGCTTGATTGCAAAATTGAATGTTTGTTATTACAAATTGAAATATAATTTTTGACTTCACTCAGCCTAATTTTTACTAACGTGTTTGAAATGATAATTCTCACTAGCTATCCAACCACAACTATAAGTTTCAACCTGCAAGTCGGCCGGATTTGTGCGGGTAGGACTTGCCGAGTGCAAAACCCAAGAGTGGGAGATTCACCCATCAGGATCAAGGGTCAATGCCTTTCCCAGTGGCGCCAGAGGTTTCCATGAAATATCTGCGACTCTTAATATAGCACGCTTCGGTATAACTGGAAATGACCAGGGGCCTCTACCGAACTCAAACCAGGGACCTTTGGTCAGTTGGCAAAAACGTTCCACCTACACTGTTCCTGAGTAAGCAGTATAAAACCACAAAATCAACATTCTCCCAGTAAAAAAGTCCAAGACAGAGTCGCGGAGGATTTCCCTCGGACTGACCAACATTGATGTACCGCTCGTCTGAAAAATTAGAATCACAAACTACTTAGAACTCTTTTATCTAAAAATTTTTATTGGCATAGAATAATCTCATTAACCACACCTCAGCTAAGACTCACAACCCACAGGCAACGATGACATGGTCACTACAGCGCTGGTTGCGTAACCAAAATATTACAGGCTCGAATTTATCAATCGGTGTCGTATTTGCGTTAGAATTAATGTTCGGCTAGATAGAGCGATACAGGGGCATATTCAGAATCTCAAATACAGTTTCACTTCTATTGCATTCGTCATAAAACTTCTACAACGAGTTTAAAATATATTCTATAGATATATTCTACAACGAGTTTAAAATATATTCTTAGATTTTAAAAAGGCATTCGATAAAGTTCCTCATGATAAATTAATTTTGAAGTTAGAGAGTTTTGGCATAAATAAAGACGTTGTATGTTGGGTAAAAGAATTATTGAGTGGGCGAGAGCAGAGGGTTGTCATAGATGGTATCATGTCGGACACAATCAAAGTCACATCGGGAGTTCCCCAGGGTAGCGTAGTAGGTCCGCTTCTATTTCTTCTATACATAAACGATTTTGGTACCGTAGTTAGTAGTAAGCTTAGACTCTTTGCAGACGATGCGGTAGTGTATAGGGATATATCAAAAGAAGAAAACAGGAAATCGCTTAGCAAAGATTTAGATGCAATACAAGAGAGGTGCGACAAATGGCAGTTAGAGCTTAACCTTAAAAAGTGTGTATCTATCAATTTTTGGAGGAGGAATAATTCGATAGAGTGTACCTATAAAATTAGTAACACGAAGATCGAAAACGTAGAAACCATAAGATATTTAGGTGTAACAATCACTAAGGATTTATCGTGGGGAAGACACATTAGGGAAATATGCGGTCGAGCGAAGAGAAAGCTAGGATTTATAAAAAGAGTACTAGGGAAATGTGATGAGAAGACAAAAGAGCGATGTTACTTTTCACTAGTTAGGCCACACCTTGAGTAAGCAGTCAGTGTATGGGATCCTAATGAATTAGGTTTGATGAGAGAACTAGACAGTGTGCAGCGTAGAGCAGCTAGGTTCGTTAAAAGGTGTTACGATAGGTTGAGTAGCGTTTCAGAATTAATAAAAGAATTAGGGTGGGAATCATTACCAGAGCGTAGGTTAAAGTACAGATTAAATCTATTAGAGAAATTTCAATCGGATAGCTTTACTGAAGATGTTAGGCACATATTAAAAAAACCAGCGTATTATGCTAGATTCGACCAGATAAATAAAATTAGAGAGATAGATTGTCGTACCGATAGATTCAAAATGTCATTTTTCCCCCGTAATATAAGAGAACAGAATAGGCAGCATAGCAAAGGGATAGGCAGGGGAAATATTTTAGAGTATTCTGTAGTGCATGATGCATGTATTAACCCCTCAAATACTATAGATACTAACAATCTAGTTGCATGAGACACTTTGGTTGCTAGTTTGCATGTTAGTAGTGCATACTTGATGATCTTCATCTACATCTACATCTACATAATACCCTGCAAGCCACCACAAGGGTGTGTGGCAGGGGGTGATTGCTCACCAAACATGCACTACATATCATGCATAAAAAAGGAATAGTATTAATATAGTAGTCAGAACTACACTATTTAAAAAGATAGAAATTGCAAAGAAAACATGCAAAAACATTCTGTTAGTAGGGTTAGCTTTAAGTACTCATACCAACATGCAGCTACCAATGCTATTCATTGCTACTCTCCGATAGGACATATTTACCGTTATTCGTATCTCTTATTGTGCGAGGGAAAAAGGACATTTTGAATCGGTCAGTTCGGCAATCAATTTCTCTAACTTTATGATTATGGTCCAGTCTGCCATAGTAAGTTGGGGTTCGTAAAATATTTTTAACATCATCACTGAAAATATTGCCTTGGAATTTGTGGAAGAGATTAAGTCTAAATTTCAACCTGCGATCTGACAATGATTCCCATTTCAATTCATTTAATAGACTGGTTACGCTAATATAATTATCGTATCGTCCCTTTACAAATCTTGCAGATCTTCGCTGCACACGTTCAAGTTCATTACTTAGACCGATTTCGTAGGGATCCCATACACTGGCAGCATATTCCAAATGAGGTCTAACAAGGGAAAAGTAGCTGATTTCTCGTACATGATCGTCACATTTACCCAATACTCTTTTAATGAAACCCAGTTTGCGATTCGCTTGACCCATTATTTCACGAATGTGTTTACCCCAGGAAAGATCATTTGTCAGTCTTATTCCAAGATATTTAATGGATTCCACGTTTGTTAATTCATTATTACTTATTTTGTAAGTGGTAGGAGGAGAGCTATTCTTTTTCCAAAAATTCATTACAAGACATTTCTTAAAGTTTAATTCTAACTGCCATGTATCACACCAAGTTTCAATTGCTTGTAGGTCAATATTTAAATATTCTTTATCGTTCGGGCATAGAATTTCCCTGTACACTACTGCGTCATCGGCAAATAGACGAAGCTTACTTTTTACCACCTTTTGGATATCATTAATATACAAAAGGAATAGGAGTGGACCTATCACACTACCTTGTGGGACACCCGAAGTGACTTTAATTGCCGGTGAGGAAACACCGTCCAAAACAACCCTTTGAACCCGATCATGCAGAAAATCATTAATCCATGATATAATGTTACTGTCTAACCCATAAGATTTTAACTTCAAAATTAGTTTGCTGTGAGAAACCTTGTCAAAAGCCTTCTTGAAGTCGAGAAATATAGCATCCACTGGAATATTATTTTCGCCAGAAACTAAAATATCGTGGGAAAAGAGAGCAAGTTGGGTTTCACACGATCTGCTCTTTCGGAAGCCATGCTGGACATTGGACAATAAATTCTGGCTATCTAGGTGTCCCATGACTGAACTGACAATTATATGTTCTAGGACCTTGCATGAAATGGATGTGAGGGATATAGGTCTGTAGTTAGATGGCTGTTCCCTATCGCCACTTTTAAAAATGGGGGTTACATCGACTGCTTTCCAGTCCATCGGTACGACGTGTTCGGTCAGGGATTTATTAAATACTATTTCAAGGTAGGATTTTTTTAATTTTTTGCTTTTGCAAACAATCTTCACCCCCTGCCACACACCCTCGCGGTGGCTTGCAGGGTATCGTGTAGATGTAGATGTATAATGGAATGCAGACTCACCTCGATATGGTTCAAAGAGGTGACAGGTACTTCTCAGCGTCACGCTGAGAAGCAATACCATATCTGCTGGTACAATCTGTACGCTATTTGACTCGTGGTTGAGATTTTATGAAGTAAGTAGTAGAAACAAGGCTGTAGTTGGGATTCTGAATATGATCCATAGTCTAAAAAGTTGGGAATACCACTCTCCACCAGTACGAACGCTACTCTTAGTTGCTATAAAAACCAACAATAATTTCAAATATTAGTAGGTATAATTCGGTTATTACGTCCATCAACTGGTTAGGTTATTTTGCACCGGATCTAACCTTAATTTTTACAATAAACCCAAGGCGGGATTCAAACGCGTAACCTTCAGGCCGCCTTGCCTTCACGAGATTGACCAGACTGCCGTGGCCGGCACTTATTTTTCAATCATCTAAACTACAAGACAAACATTTTTGGCTCTGGGCACATGCAGAGTAACAGTAGGTACTTCAGGCGACTTATTGATGATGTCACTCTTTGGTATTGGAGTTAAGTAAATTCCAACAGAATAGCATTGCCCATTTGACCGCCCCAATGTTACCAAGCTACTATCAAGGGGGATGAAACAGCTAGGGTAAATACGAATAGAGGTTAAGGTTATACTCGAGGAAACGGACTGATTTTATCCAATACGCAACCTTCAAAAGGTGTGTATTTGCTTGCTCTCCCCCTATTGCGTTAAAACGAATGGGCTCCGGGGCTCACGCAAAATGCCTCGCCACTTTTTTTTATTTTGCTTTCCTAGTAGACGGGGTCGACCAAACACCAGATGGGGAGCCTCGATTCGAGAAGCTAGCAAACAGGGAAACGAGGTGTGTCCTCAGGCACCTCTCGTGGGAAGGGGAGGCGGGAGCAAGAATTTGCGTGGAAGGGGACGAAGCTCTGGAGAGGCAAGAGGAGAGTTGACCAATGGCTTCGAAGGGGAGTCGAGTCACTCGAAATACGAATGTGGGTCGCGGTAACAAGGAAAATCATTGCAGAGGCGAGGACATACGCGCATCGAATAGATTGAATTCTCTCCGTGAGGGACCACGAAATGTCTAACGCGGGGGCTTCGAAGCGCAGTGAATTACTATAAAAAATTAGCCATGAGGTGAAGCCCGAAATTAAAACTTCACGCAGCCACATGCAACCCCTTAATTTAATGCTCGCGCGTGAAAAATGAGGAAAAACCACCGGCATTCGAATGAACTGCCAATTAGGTAGTTAGATGATGAAGACTTTTAAATGGTATTTTCTTGAAAATGTAGATATATTAGAAGTACCAAAGAGGTATATTAGAGGTAGAGGCATCAAACGAATCCTAGGATTTTTGACCGATGATGATGATGATGATGGCTAGAAGTACAAGATAATCGCAACTACAGCTGGCCAAAACTGCGATTCATTGCAACTGAATAAAGACAGCTGTCAATCTCTTTGATCAGACTTGAAAACTTGAGAGTTCTTTTAGGATAGGGTCCGAGGTTTATAACCTATGTAAGACCACCAAGTCATCCCCTTTTAAGAATAACCCCAGATGAAAGATCACGCCAACTACACTGCTTTCACAATATTGCATAGACCACATCAAGTAAATCGAGTAAGAGCGAGAAATACCCCCTACACACTTGTTTGTCAGAATTGACTAGGAAATATGTGCCAAAGCTAAATCTCTAGCCTCCTAAATTCCTTTCTAAAGCTTTCCAAATTCATGTCTTGGATGTGCTAATGTACTAGCAATGAAATGGACTACTTAGTGACATCGTATTTGCTTCTTAGAATTGCCCCGCGACAATTTAACGACATTAAATTTGGAATCCCAGACAACCACCTCAACATCTATCGTATACTACGAATCATCACCAATTACCTTTTTGACAAGGCTTGTCACTGTAAATAGATAAGATACTCTTCACCTTGCATTTGGCCATCTGTTCTTCGTACAGTTAGATCGAAGTAGTAACTATCAGTAGCCTAGAAGGCTTGTATCGCAGACGAGCTAAATTGACCGCTTAGCTTGTGACTTCAATTTCCCTCCAAAACCTACACCCTCATCAGGCCATTCTCGGCAGGGCTCCTTCCTTTCGACGTTACGCAATGTCTGAAAGACTTTAATGCGACTTTATACTCTTAAGATATTCATAATAGAACAAAACCCATTTCGCGTAGGGTAATATACTCGATAATTACTTTTATAATCATTACTATTGTCATCGGCTTAACTTTCACATGGGCGAGGTATCGATATTTATAATAAATATCGCAAAGCTCCAACTCACATAGGAACACCACAATACGCGTCTGGCTACACCTAAACATCTCGCATCACGTTTGATGGCACCACGCCCTAAGTCACATGGTCTCAGTTACAAGATGAAGGAACAAAGGTGTATAAATGAGGATAACAGAGAAGAGAGAGAGACTGAAAGGGGTGAGAGAGCTAAGGACGTTAATTAACCATTAGATTAGCCTGGAAATGGCCATGACTTTGGAAAACACGCGTATTGAGAAGCTGACTCGATTTTGAAAAAGACACAAATTGGGAAAGGATGGGGGCTGTCTATAGTTAACAAATCTTTCCTAAAACGTTTTATTAATCTGATAGGACAAAAAATTCGACCATCCTTAGCTCATTGTCCTGAACTTTATGGTGAGGGCGGCAAAAGAGCATTCCCCGCACATGGGCTGATTAAGCAACAAATATCACAAAAACTAAATAAATTCTAATGAAGTGTTTCCTGGCTTCCAAGATTGTATATCCAGCCGTAAGTAGATTCTTCTTTTGATAGAATGCCCTCTTCGCCTGGGCTATTCTACTGACTATTTCCTTCTTGCTTCATCTACCGCTGGTTACTCGGCTTCCTAAATGACAATACTCTTTCACCTTCTCCAGCTTTTCTTTCCCTAATTTTACGTTGGTAAGTTTCTAATAGTGGCATAAATTCTGCTGTTAGTTGCACACAGAAAAGGATGGAACTCATTATACCCATTCCTGGTATTCATTTTGCAAAAGTCTAAGTACATGTCCCCGGCTTGCATCTTTACTTTGGCCAGTAATTTTATTTTTTGTGACGATTAACCACCTTTTATAGACCCTCACAGACTTTGTGCGTTAGCCAAAAAATTTACCTTTCACCAAGCAACCTTAAACATTCATTTTTTTAGATATACTTAATGGTTAAGAAAGGCTAACTGAAATCTCAAATTTTGATCCGGGTTAACGCAACTATCGTGCAATACATTCAATCCCAACATAGACTCTGAATTGAAGAATAAAGTTATTACATATGGGAAATCTTATACAGAGGGACTGGGTCATAAAATAGTCATTAAACTTATTTCCATTTTCATTTCACCGCAAGGCAAGGGAGAGCATCTCTCAGCAGGATAAGGAAGCTAGACTGGCCGTTAAATAAAACGGACTTTCAATTTCTCCGAACCGCTATCTTATAAGCATTGACATTCAGCGGTCGACTTCCGCCCGTGCAAGCACGGTTATAGTCGTCTCGAACGCGTGCGGGTATTCTATCATGTGCACCCGAACACGATCAAAATCTTTCGATTCATTCGATTTATTTTACACCTTTCACTCCTGGTTCCACTCTCACTCTTCCTTCATCTGCACTAACTTGAACCTAATGGCACGTTTACGAGCATTCCAGCAGTGAGGTAGGCACGAGTCCAATTTTTTTCTTTCTGGCAGTGGCACAAGTCAACCATATTACGACAAGCCAGCCACGGCAGCTAGAAGAGAACGTGATAGGCGTGACCACAACAGGAAACGCACCTTTATCTCCATTCATTGTCAAGTGACCTTTATACACCAGTCTTTCGGGAAAGTCACCAAAAAAAGTCTTGTTTATATCCCCTCAGCTACCATTGTAAAGAGGACACAAAAGTTCTTTTATCTATTACAACGTGATAAGGGATAATTTTTAGACTACATTTATTTGCTTGAAGTCTCGAGTTCATTTACAGAGAGGAATAACTTAGAATCCATCAGCAAAAAAAGTAATTCCCTAAATGAAAAGCCTCAACTTACACAACCAAATTCAGAAGAGCTATTTAACAAATAGAACTGTATTAGAATACCAGAGGATTAGCTAGGATCCGGTCGTGGGTTATGTTAGAATGTTAAGAATATCAGCGATGAAACCTACCTCATTTGCCTAGAGAATATGACTTAGATATGGAATCCTACTTTAAAATTTATCTCGTTGACAGCGCTTAAAATATCATTGCACAAAAGCTATAGTTTAAAAAAAGCCGACGTATGCGTGTATCTCTACATCGTACTCAACACTGTAATTGGTGCTCAGTAAAACGATCGCTCACTCAGAAATGCAACATCTAAATTTTTTTAAATCTGCTTCATAAAACCGCAATTCAATACAATGTGGCACACAGCTAAATTTAGAAAAGAAAATGCAACTAAATACTTACTAAGTTTAGCACAATTTTCCAGTACAAATTATCTAATGTCATGTACGGTTCCAAAAATAGAAACCAAACTGTTCAACCTAATATGAATGCGTACAATAAATCATTTTGCAGGATAAAATAGAGGCACAAAAAAAGGAATGACTAACCAAAGAAAGTCTTTGCACCTCCACCCAAAACATAGCGAAAGGGTTGCTTAAATTTCATTCAGTTTCCTCGGTCACATTAAGAATATTGGGGTTCGGCACCTCGCAACTGGAGGGAGGGGATAGACCCTCTTGCCTAACAACCGTGCTAAGATGAAATTCGAGTGATTAGATGTAGTCAGCAACAATCAAATAGAATAGCCAAGCATGTTCAACCAGGTTTTAACGAGCGAAGGTTTTTTTATTTGGAGAATAAGGATTAAAACCGAGGCGAAAGAATGTTTCAACTTCCCGAAAAGACCTCATGCATACTCAAAATGCGACTACAAGCTGGGAAAACTGTTTGCTTTATATCAGTTCGAATTCAGGTCTTACATATTTTTTGATGTAATAAAAGCACCAAATCTCATTTTGAGAAGGCAAAATGGGACATTCTAAGATCGCGGACCCACAAAGCAATGAGATAACGAGTTGATTCAGTCAGCATACACGAACGATTTTAACAGTAACGTTTTTCTTTAATGCATCAATCATTCATTTTTATCACGACATGCATTGTAGGTACCATAAACGTTCCCTTCTTCTAATACGATCATTTCTCATATTTGAGTCGTCATAGTCGTTATTGACCCTTCCAATGTATACATATAAGCACCAATCCCTCATATCAAGTATTTAATACCGGCTCTTCACTGGTGGTGCTAATCTACATTTTCTTCCGCTTCCATTATTCTCCTCGTTAAGTTTCTCCAGAACTCTATAAAATATCTTTTTCAAGTTAAAACGCCACACGCATAAGCCCAAGAGTATTGAATATCAGCGGTACTCTAATTGATCATACATTAAGGAAACCATTTTGGATAGTGAATATTTCGGAAATCTCTTCCATTGCTGTCACGGGCCACGTAATTAAGAAAGCATTATCTTGCGACTCCAAAAACCTTTGTGAGGTGCGAAGGGTGCTAATATGCCAGATCATCTAAAAGTTATGAGCCGAGAAGCGATCCACATCAGAGCTTCTACGTACAATATCATTAGTCAAGCATTCCAAGAAAGGTGCAACCCTGTGACTGACCATGTTAATCTTAAACTGCCGTTAAACCCATAAGGACTGCAACGTCAACTTCTTGAAGTGTTTCGGCTGTACGGCAAAATTAACGGAATCTCTACAAGAGAATACCGGCGATACTCAGTTCAATCCAAGCGCACATCAACAATTTATCTAGCCGTAGTGGTCCTATAATTAAAACAGCTTTAATTCGAATTTATGCAGATGAATGTGTTATCGGAGTACTGATGCATACGCTACAAGAAAAAAAACTACATGAATTTTTTTAATTAAGGGGTATGCTAAACAAAGGACTCAGGATGGAAAATATTAATTGTTGTTAGATCGTAGTTTTCCATAGCGCTCTGGATTCGTGGATCTCTCCATTTTTCGGGTTTGCGCCGCGTTGTTAGTCAAGGTTGACGACAGTTTCGCCGGGATTCCACCAGATGTCTTTAGGTCGAAGGTCGAACCTTGACTAACAACGCGGCGCAAACCCGAAAAATGGAGAGATCCATGAATATTAATTGTTGAAACGCAGTAGAAAAAAATTTTTACGAAATAGCAATTGGCATAACGAACCAAAAGATAAATGAAACAAATGCACTCCAAAAAGTATCCTATTTTAACAAGCTAATATTAACAGATATTAACGTGGATTCCCCATGAAATGCAGTTTTACGAGAAGATTTTCATTGCGAAGCAGCGTAATGTGATTTTTATATTGGAATACTCTCTGATTTACCTCCCAATCTCCCATCTATTACGAGCCGGCAAAGCAATGGCCCGCAAAGACAGCACGACACAGATCCAGCAGTCATAGCAGGATACATGCTGCGCGAGGCAATTAAACGTGTTTCTGTTCACTACTCAGGTCACGCTGCACAAATTAGGTAGGGCTAATTAATGTCAAGGCTTATTAATTTCATCAAAACTGACTTGCGTCACTATATTTACGTTGAAAGGTAGTTTCCACGTAAATATAGTGACGTAATTCTCTCTATCGATTCCAAATCCAGTCGACCGGCCACTTTAGATAAATCTGTAAGTATTTTCGACGGATTACTCGACGATAACTAATAATAAAGAGATAAATCAATTCACACAGCTCACAATCTGAATAACTTCGAAATGTCCTGAGCAAGACAGTTATTATTAATACTTCGTCGATTAAATGACAAAATGATGCCATTCAGGTACTCAAAAGCGTATTAAATAAAATAAATGATAAACCTACGTATTTAAATCTCTCAAAGCGCAGAAATATATTTCATATATCTTAATTAGATACGTGACGTAGTTTCAATGCTCTTCTTTTGCCTACATGAAATGTACCAGCTTTTAAAAATTGTTTCATGCTTCTCTTTGCGTGCCTGGCATGTACTAGAAATATATCGGTGCAACATTTGCACAATGTTTATACTGCACGATGTTATATGGAGGAAGGGAGCTGTATTTTGTGAAGTCGAGTTGCTCCTTTCGCGATTTATGGGTGCGCATAGCTAATAGAGATAGTTTACTCGTCGAATAAAGCATGATCAATATGGAGGCACTACCAGCCGCTTACCGTAGCGGAGGCAAACAGGGCAGTACGCAGACGCAGATGTTTTAAAGAGCTGCACTCAACAGTAAACTCACTTACGTTAGACCTCGGTCGGCGCATCACCTTAATTAAAAAAATATTTCAATAATGAGTCACTAACAGTAGTAAAAACAAGAGAATCCCCTGTCCGCTGAATTTAAAGAATAGGAAATTCATTGAATTGGATAATGACTTTCTGAAACAGATGATATTAAGGGATGGAAAGTTGTGATAATGGTGAGAGCGCAAGAAGATATGAGACATGCGCATCCATAGCGATTAGAAATAAAATCATCGACCCTTGGAAGTTTGGAAGGAAGAAATTAAAGGTAAAGGCCCATCCTAACAAATTATTCCAGGTGTTGTACCAAGCTAGCAATTTTACGAGCGCGTGACAACAATATGTAATCAAAGTTGGAAAATAAAAAAATCAACAAAAACGTTTCACTGCTCAATTAAAAAGGAAGTAAAATAATTACCAATTTTCTTTAAATAATTACATTTTCGAAGAAGTTATAAATGAGGTACGTAGAGCACTAACAGATGAGGCTGTTTCCTTTTCATCATTATTCAGTCATATTGCGTTTATCTTTTGATCTTTTTCTTTAAAAAAAGTTAAACATGGAGGAAAAAGCGTAAATCTATGATCAAGTTTAGTAATAACTTCGAATATATCTAATTCAACGCAGTAAAAATCTGAAACCTCATTTTAAGCCAAATTTTTATCAAAAAGAGTATAAAAACGATGGAGACTCAAGCACGTATTGTATTTTGTACTTATCGCTATAAAACAAACTAGGCCATCTAATCCATAGTACCAATACATATTGTAATACATATTGCACATATGTATTAGTACCATGATCTAATCTTTCTCATACCACGAGAATACATTTGTCGAATTGCGATGAAATAAGATATGCTCACCCGAGACGCCGTGATGGAATATTACAACTTAGCAGAAACTTCCCGCAGAGAAACCTTGTTGAGTCCCATAAAGGAAAGGAGTAATGGCCAAATCAAGGATCTGACTAATGAAAAAGATGGCGGGATTGTCGGACAGCACAGTCCGCAATGATTGAACTCAGCAGGTTGTGCGGAATCAACATTATATTTTTCAACGCCACGTGGCGACAAGCGGAAAAAATGCTTAGTCATCAGCCATCAATAATTTACGCTTCGGAAGTTGTGCACTTATCCTTTTGTAGCATTCATAAAGAGGAAAGCGAGATTACAACATAGTCTTGTCACACAGAGTGATAGAGACATTGAATAAAGTTTTTTTCGTGCTATAACGAAATAATGAGCATCTAAACCTCTGAGCACACTTGTCGATCTCCTTATGCCCCAAATGTCAGAGGACCTAGATAATTCCCTCCTGGGTCGTATATGTAAATTTGATTATTCTCCTTACCTCTTTCTATACGTCTTATTGCTATAATGGTTTTCATCTCTTCGAAATGCGAGCTTATTCCACGGTTGTTTTTCGGGTAGACCTGTAATTTGATATTTTATTGGACTCACAGTTAGTGGATCTTATTTTTAAATTATCCACTTCCTCACGCAACATTTTACGTTGAATAGCACATAATTACAGCTCGTATCAAGTACGACTGACAATATTTTCCGATCAATTTTCCATCTCCGTTTTGATTACCCCAAGGTATTTTAAGATGGTAGGACTCTCACGGTGAAGGTTGACGATAACCTATAGAATACATAACCATCGGCCATAAGTATGCATTTTGCATCCGAATGAAAGAATTTAGTCCCAAATTAAACCCCGTGTTTCCCCATCCATGTTTCCTATCACGTTCTTCCCCGTTAATTCAAAAAAATCAATTAAAACTCCATCTTCAAATATCAAAGTCGAGAATTCTACTAATTTACTTAAAATGAAGCACAAAGGCTGTGTGCACGTCCGATGCAAGACAAGCTAAGGAGTATGAGAAGGAACTGAATGAGAACGTTTTAACCACTAAATACAAACGCATTTATGCGCGAGCCACAGTCGCTTCCCTGCAAGCAAACTGCGCGAACCCTCGCGGTCGCGGTGGCTTGCAAGGTATTGCATAGATGTAAAGAAACACTATCCCTAACCGAATAAGATCTCTCATACACTTATTTTGAGCCTCAAATTTCCAAACTCTTTCTCTTCGTTTTCTCGCAAAAAAAGAACGAAAATTTGGCGACGTAAATGCACAACTTCGCCATATTTTAATAGGACGTGTAAAACTCTACAGATGCCACTGTCCGTTTAATTCGTTTTTCAACATGCGTCCGTTTAGTTTGCCGTCAAATCCTATTGATTATAATCAATAATTATTCTAATAATTATTATAATTAATAATTATGCTCCAATAATTATTAGAGCATAAAATAATTTATTACGTCATTAAACACTTTTCCTCACCTTATACTACCCGCAGCTTATACCTTATTTACTAGTGACAACTCACAACCATTAAAAATTATTATAGGCAACACAATCCCAACAACTATCATGGTTACAAGGAGGCTAGTAATTCATTGCGGCAGTCTTTCAAACTATTCATGTTCTAGCCTATCTCTTCGCTCTTTTGAAATAAGATGCACTAAAACCTTTACGCAAATCAATCAGAATTTCCTCAGATTGTTTACAAATATTTTCACTTACTCCTTGAATGGCTTCCCCTTCCATCGCATGGTATATTTACTACTTTTTCATCACTTTTCCATCACATTAGATTTGTTTTCACTCCTGCTCTTCTTTTCTGAGCTATTGTCACGCTCTGTACTTCATAATTGAAGGATTATCTTACATTTGTGCATAAAATAATTCGTTTGATGATATTCATTTTAATATCATTGGTCGTAAGCAATACATTCTTCATTTTGAAAGCTCTCGCCTGGACAATAAATTAGCATTACTCATGCCTATCTCGTTGTCAACTAAGTTATTGCAGGAGAAAAATTATTTTCCAAAAGTGCTAACGATAGAATTTCCCAAGTTATATGTCAAAAATATTCTTGACTAAATTTATTATCCTCTTTTCATGCATTGGTATTTTAAGTTTCGAACGTATAATTTCAATCTCCAGGCGTACTGGCAACCTTATCCGGAACAACTTTACCTTCTCAAGCAGCTTAGGCATGAACAACCATAGTCGAAATATTTATCCTCCAGATAATTTTACTGTTGCTTCCTGAGACAATACTTATGCTTCAATTGCATCAATTGAGAAAGTCACTGTAGCCTTCCCGTTCAACTGAACATAAACTTTTACGATACCACGGTCGATATCGGACTTCTATGTGTGAATATGCATTGGTGGAGGTTTATTGGAAGTTTAATAAAAATCAGGTTATTCCTACTACAGAAGAGCTTTAATTTATTTCATCTACCGATCAGTTTTATCACCCATTTTAGCACGAAAAATAAAGGTTGATAATTTTTAAATACACAACTGCATAATACTCTGCGAACCGCAATGATGAGTAGCAGGGAGTGAAAGATGACCGCACAATCACTACTTACTTGCTACTAAGAGGAATGCTATAGAAACATGTTAGGTATGCATTCATGAGACTCGAGGAACTAACTGGTTAGTATCTGCCTAGGAATGCAACAATTACTGATTAGTGAGACATTTCTTTAAAATGTATGTATGTACCCATATTGCCTATTACACTAGAATTTTGCAAATGAACGAAGAGCACTCCACTGTGGACTGTAACAGCGACAATAAGACAAGGTTCAACAGATCTCCAATTCAACCTTCAATATCAAACAGATATCATAATAAGTCTAGGTATACCAAGGTGGTTTTTCATAAGCTTCTCCAGAGGTCAACATTCATTGCTTACCCCACTCAAAGAAGGTGACTAATGCTCTCTCAATAATCATAAGACCATCTACTACCACGTTAACTTTGCTGGTTTTAGCCACATCCCCACTGACCTTTATTTGCTCGGAGAGTTGGGGGGCACACACACTACGATTCTCAGAATACAAATAATGGGAAGCTAGGAAATGACATTTATGTATGTTCGGAGGAAGGATTAATTTACATAAAGCGTTATCTGGCAGCTGAAATAGTCACATTAATCCACCGCAAAGATATAGCACCCCTTAACCCTCAGATTGCGATTAAAACAAAAATTACAAAATTAAAACAGAAAATCAAGAAACTAACAATATTTTTAAAACATTGAAGGATTTTTAATAGCAATATTTTGTTGCCACAACAATGATTTACCCTGAGACTATTGGAGGAATATGAAAAACAAGAGACATCTAGGATAATGAAATTTTAAAATATTCTAAGGCTACCTAATTACCGGAAACGTGAACGGAGAATGAATTTTTTTTAGCACCGAGGAGATACAATTTCTTTTTGGGGAAAATAGTCGGAATAAATCGCGACCTTATCTTGAATATGCATCAAAGAAGCGAGGCCCGCTGGGCGATAAGTAGAGCGGATGAAGAGCGCCGGATTCCATGGGGTCGAGTGGGCAGTCGGCCAGGGGCGAACTCTAAGAGGTCGAAGAAATGGGGGTAGGAGATTCGCAAGAGATAGGACTTGAGTCATGGGAGTGAGAAGATAAAGTGCGCGCAAGCCTTTTTTCATTAGCGCATTTACATGCTTATCATTGGTGATAGCGCCCTCCCCATAATATGGCATTCGCATAATCCAGTCAGTGTACCGAAAGTGCAAGCTGACGGCTTACGCACCATGAGGATTACTATCAGCGGCCAATTTTCTTACGGATTAGATTAGAGAGAGAGAGAGAGTGCTAATAAACCATGAAGATTATTCAGAAGCTTTTGAAAGTGATACCAAGGAGCTTTGGAATCTTACGCAACTGAAACCAAAAGACCTAAATTCTAACATACTGATCACCTCTAAAATGTGTTGTCCGACAATATTAGCGTTCGCCACTAAAGCCATGACCCTATAAGATGATGCCGTAAACTTTAGGACAAAAAGATCCACGAATTTTAATCGGTAGGTATTTCAAATATTTGTCAAAAGAAGTGACTTTCGAGACTATATGACTCGACTTTCCTATTTCACCACTCACGTTGAGTCCTTCCATATAAATAAATGTTTATTTTTTGGTAGAAGGAACTTTATTTATCGGTGCCTTACCTTGTGGTCGAAGGTCACCTGCACTGAATGGATAGAAATATTTTTGAAAAGCTGAATGGATGATTATAACTGAATGAGGAGCGTATTCGTAACGTTCAGTAAATAAACCTCTGTCTTTTTCCATAAGGGAATATAGGTACTCCATACTGCCTCCAACCTTTAATAGCTAAATACTGAAATAATAAGTGCTCTACTTCTTTTTAAACCGAGTGTTAAGTTCCTCGCCAATGAATGCACAAAACGAGCTGTTGAGTGTGCTATCGTATTATTGGTACATCAACTTTAAATTCCACTCTAAAACTACTACGTCATCGGGTTCTTCCGATTGCACTGAAACAACTGTGTCAATGGACCGGTCCTTCTTAATAAAATTTTAAATTTTGAGCTACAGAAGAAAGTACGATGTAATTACGTCACATCCGGGGCATTCACGTTCGTTTCCGGAAAGTTTTTATCATTTCAAAAATACTCGTTAAGACCAGCTACGGTAAAAATAAATGCATTAGAACGCAGTTACTTACACCTAATTTTACAGTTAAGAGATTATTAGCGGCGCTCATGCTATTGGCCACTTATAACCTATTCTCGTGTCCGTGAAGATACAGGAATTTAGGGAAAACGCCGTCAAACTATCTTCCAAGGTTGCGTACCCATTCATAAAATTGTTTGCTCAATTTTTTTAACAAGTAGTTTCCTTAGCCTACAAAACGTCCACATCCTTGAACAAGTAGCCGAGTTGAGACCATGCCTTGGGATTTCCGCCCGACTAATGCATTCCCTCGAACTCATTGACAACTTAGAAGGACCATCCTCCTGAGATGAGAGAGCTACCGCCGGTACAGGTTTTCTCCTTCGTTTTATGTTTGCATCTCACGGCAGTTGACCTCCACCACACCTCATTCAGCAAACGGCTAGCGATTTCTAAGCGCCTGGTGCTCAAATCAACCCCACTTTAGCGAGCAAAAGGCAGTGTAATTTCACGCATTCCCTCTGGATGGTCCTGAGTAATAACCGACGTTCATAACTATTGGACTGCATTTCCGTCCCGCCACTGAATGGGGCAGAATATCGAATACGATGAAAGAATAATTTAAGAATATTCATTGTATCATCCATGTAGATATTACCAACACTAAGTGAAGTAATGCATAAATGGGTATCTACTAATCAAGGTTTCGTAAAATATAAGGTTGCAGGACTGAAAGGCACCAGGAAATGAAATATGAAATATTATAGCAAAACAATTAAGCAATTCTACCCAGCGAATGAAGTCACTTAACGAATAATGTGAATACATATGCTACTACATCTACGCGATACCCGGCAAGCCGCCGCGAGAAGGTGTCGGAGAGGGTAAAGATCACCAAACATGCACCAATGCAATGTAACTAGGCTACTACATGGAAACAATCTACATAATAGGGTCACATGCAGCAACATGGTTAGTATCTACATAGTAATAAAGGAATTGATTGTTAATACATGCATCATGCACTAAGGACTACTCTAAAATATTTCACCTATCTATCCCTTTGCTATGCTGCCTATTGTGCTCTCTAATAGTACGGGGATAAAATGACATTTTGCATCCATCGGTGCGAAAATATACCCCTCTAATCTTATGTATCTGATCGGATCTAGCATAATACGCCTGTGTTCTTTATACATATTTAACATCTTTAGTAATGCTATAATTCGATTTTCTGGGTGTCAGAACTTCGTAGGAAATAGCAGCAGGTGGCCCAGGGAAAGGAACTGGCCCCCTTACCCTGAATGTGTGAATTTCACACGCCAATGGCTTAGTACGGGGTGAGCTCTACCCTCGCCTATCAAAAACAAACCTTCGGGTTGAACACAAGTTTAGTTTTTTCAGTTAGTGATGCCATCCGTATTAAATTTCTGTAATAGATTTAATCTGTATTTTGTGCACTAATAATGCCAACGCTTTTGCGAGATTGAAGTCTGTGAAATTGTGAAAAGGAGTTTTAAACATATTACAGCTGCGAAAAAGCAGTAAATAAATTTGCCAAATACAGTTCCGATGAAAATAGGGAAATTTAACGCACAAAAACAACAGAAAATCGGCAAACGCGACCAGATGAGAAAGAAAAATAAGAGAGTGGCATTAAGAAATTAATCGGATGGTTTCGAGAAATAATTTAAAGAGGGAGTTTTGAAAAATACAAATACGAATGAAAATCAATAGACAATGGGCAAAATGGACCACAGTGATGATTAATTACTGTAGATGGTTATTACCTACACATGGAAATACAGGAGAATGGAATGATGTGGAAGAGAATAACCCCCCGAGTTTTCATAAAAACGTGTGCAAGGGTTTTTAAATGAAAAAAAAATATTGAACAACACATGCCTTAACTTAGGATCCACCCGGAACCGTGCGAGCTTAATGTTAAAAAATGCATGGAGCGTAAGCCTCAGTAAATAAATGAACTTCTGAGAATCCTCAGTAGCACGGTCAACATTATCTATCATTGACTACTTTCTCACAAAATCCTGAAATAGCTTCAACATATTGCTAGATTTACCTTCCTTACTGATGTAAAACCTAAAAAGGCCATTTCTAACATGTTATCCTACATAATTAAATTTCAGAAAGTGTTTGTGACAGAGACTAGGAATATCAACTCTTGAAAAGTATAGAATAGAATAGAAATAATTTATTGCCCTTGGACGTCTTCGTCCACTAAGAACGTACAACAAATACATAAATGTTTTAGCTCGAAACACATCCTTTTTCAAAGCGGTTAGCAAAAAGTATCAGCCTCACGACGTCCAAAAAGGCGAAATGATGCCAGTGAGGCTGTATTAAAGAAAATAGCCATGCAAAGTATACGAAAAGATTTCAAAAGGTTAAAATATCATTGATAAGTCATTTTTTGGCTTATTTCCTGAATAATTATATTGATATTAACAAGAGAAAATTATTTAATCTGCGAAATAATTGCCTTAGATGTTCGACTTTTTGATTCTCAATTTTCCTGCAGAGAAAGGGCTAAAGGTCATAAAGGGCTATACACACGTCTACTTATCATTTAGTTCAGGGTATTACCTGCATGCCCAAAGGTCTGATTATTTATTTAAGGCAAAGGCAAAGGTCTGATTATTTATTTAAGGCAAAGGCCTTGCTTATCTATCAATAATTAGCACCTTCCATAAATATTTATTTTTTGAATGCTATAGAGAGGGAACATTTCCATGAAAATGAATGAGTTTTAGCTCTCGGTGAGGAGGTAGAACTAAGTTGATAACGCAACAACAGGAAAATATTTCAGGATTTGAAAAATTTAAATCTTGATGACTTGCACTGTTGGCTATAGAAGCAATTTTTCACTGACTAATAACGATGAATTTCTGTGAAACTATGTACTAGCAATGAAAAGTAAACACCCTTGCATTTGGACTGAAGATAAAATTCAGGCAAAATCACGGTTGAGAAAAAACTCTTAACATATAATAGTGAAAAGCGAAGAGATGGCGAGCTAAGATGGTGACACGTTCTGTTGATCCTTGATACAGACTACAACAGCCAGTATACTTCTCGCTATTTTTCAAACTTTTCCATGGATCCGAATGCTTTATTTGGTTTTGCGATCGAAGCAGACTTAAAGTATCCTATGTAATCGTAATAAGAAATAACGACGAATAAAAAAGACGCGAATTCAAAGCCAACAAGAACAAATCATGGTACTTTTTTAATAATACCGTCATTATCTCAATTTTGATAATCCTAACGCGACACAAGGTACAAAAACTTGCCTTGCCTATTGTGATCCCAAATGATAGCACAGTCATGGCATAAAAGCCTACATTTACCTCTCAATCCTCATTAAAATTTAAATTCAAATCGCAAAAATATGGATTCGAGTCTGATACGTTGCTCAGCTTCGGTTAAAGTTGCAGCAAAACACTTAAACACAAAAAATCTTTTACGACTTCTTCCCCACAAAGCCATCCAAGAGAAAAATTAAAATCCGGAAATGTTTGAAAAATAATTAAAATTCCTTTTCCAATAATGTTTTTACAACCGCACAAGTGCAAAAACTTGATGCTACCCCGAGCATATTAACGAGTGGAAAAAAATCAATCGCATATATACATTGCAAAGGAAAAGGAAAGAATTACAAAGGAGACATTATTAAAAAGACGCAGATTTATATGTCTGCAGCTCCATAACGTGATTGGAAATGAGTAGCAAAAATTGACAGGGAATGAACTGAACATGCTGTCGTATCGATTCTGCATATCATCCAGCAAGCATGTGTGGGCGATCCAACATCTGTGAAATAACCGAAAAGCCACATTTAGGGCGAGGCAAGGAACTTATTAAAAGTAAAAAAGGAAGTGATGAAAGAAGGAAACAGAATAGGTATTAGCGCTGTCCTCGTTCACCAAGAGGGATGATATTTTCCTAGTTCCAGCAGATAATGAGTCATTAAACAAAAAGCCTATTATGAGCATTTCAATGTCCCACTATACAATTTACCATTCTAATAAATCGAGTTCGTACCCTCCTTATTGTTGGTAGTATTTATAAGGGCCCCAAAACTGGAAGTCGACGATTTAAATGAACGATCAATGACCTTGCGGAGCTTCGAGGCCATATTCCTGTTCTACTTTTTTCTTTCGTCCATTGTCACCTGACGATGTAAAAAAAGCCAAAATTTACGACGAAATTTCATCAGACTTAATCTACCACTACATCTTAGCGAAGTTCTTCTCCATTCGTACCTAAGAAGAAGGATACCGATCGAAAGAGACTTGGATATCCCAGTTTATTTTGTAATCCAAGGCTGAAGGCGATGTTCACGACTTCCTGTTTGAAATGCGAACGAAATTAACGGACTTCTTCTTCGGCTCCCTTAAAGATTTCTGTCATTTTTATCGAAATTTCACACCATTGTGCCAAGTTCAAGATACGTTCGTTCCCTCCACCAAACTCGCCTGCTGGAGAAATGGGAGAGAAATGAGGATTCTACCAAGGAAAGGGAAATTCAAGCGATCTTGGGCCAGAATCTCTCTGGAACGTGAAGAAGCTTGCGTGCAAAGGACGGAAGAAAGCTTTCCACACGAAAGCAGAAAAAATCTGAGAAAAAATTCCAGCGTTGAAAAATCGGGCTTGAATTTTGGCGACTCGACTAACCCAGCAGATCGAAAGCACAGGCTGAAAAAAATCATGTATCTGGGACACCGAAATGGATCGGCGTTTAGCACAATCCATCGGTATGGTTTTGAGCCCAAGGATGATGTAACTCTTCTAGGAGCGTTCAAGGGCCTAAATTTCATGGATTTCAAAACTGTACCTGCGTATCAGACGAAATGGCAAGGAAACGGTGGTCATCACGGGTGAAATTTGACAGCAAAATTACACTTGCAAACAACACGCCCGTCTTGAAATTTATGGATTAAAGGTCCCATTATTGCATAGCGAAAAACAGCTTGAGAACACTGCTCGGACGATAGGACGTCAAAGAGGTGACCTTGGAAACTACCGAGCTCTTTGGTGAGTTTCTTTTGAGCCGCAGTCTCACGTTCGGCTGTTTGCGCAGGGGTATTCACAAATTCTATCCATCCTAAACTCCTCCCGCAACTTAACCCCAACTTTTATTGAAGAGCGAGAAATTTCAAGAGGATAAAGCTATCGGATTCAAAAATTTATATGTGAATTCTACCCAATCTCCCAAATGTTTCAATTTCAGGTATCTTTCACTACGGCCGGCTGACGTAGTTAGGCCTGTTGCGCACCGGTTTGTCAATCTTGCTGGCCGCAGTAGCCAGATCGGTAACGCACCGGCGGGCTTCGCGAGTTCCGCGCGAATCCCACCCAGAGCATTTCATGCCTTAGGATTAAGATTTAAGAGAGAAATAACCTCAGAAGCTAGAGTAGCTCCGACATCTATGTACGTATACACCCTAATAATGTATGAGTTTTAAAGTCCACCCACGGAAATTAAGGTTTGTAGTAATGTTGGGCTGATATTAGGCGGTAAGATATAAACTAACCAACTGGAACGCATTAAACCTATTCCTTCCACTAGCTACAGTCACTAGATTTGTAAGGAATTAGCCGACGATATAAAATATTTGGCCGTCACCTACTAGGGCTAAACTAGGGACAAATATTCATAGTTCGAGAGATAGTCTGAAATTAAAACCTGTATATCATTTACAGCTGTATTGCTCTTGCCTTCATAAGTGGTTTTCTTTGACTGAACACTAAAACCGGTAATTTACTTACTAACTATAGGTAGAACTTCGTGAGCGATGGCAATGTTTATCTGAGTTCCCCTGCCATACACCCTTGCGGAGGCTTGTAGGGCAAATTTCGATGTAGATTACTGTCGCCTCTTATAACTGAAAAATTGCGACACACGATGTGGGGAAACACAGCCGTGAAATAGTAAAGATAAACGATATATTTTTATCTAATGTCCTATCTGCTGGCGAAGTTCGCGCGACCAAACTACAAAATGTATTTTCGAGCGGAAAAAAAAAACCATCTTACTCACGAAAAACGGTTTTGGAAAAGTCTATAGAGTAAAGCATACATTTAAAAAACCTGGGATAGTTACTCTGAGAGACTAAACGACCAAGAGAGACTAAACGACCAAGAGAGACCAAACGACCGAAGCTATCTCTAACGATCGTCAATGTCGGAACCTCAAACATTTCATAGGGCAACCACGTCTGGGTGCGAAAGGTGCGGGACTGATCGCGAAACGTCTGTCGGATCTTTAACGGGAGTCATCTTGAAAGAGAAAGGGTTAATAAGGAAGAGTCTTGGAGAGAGGTATGATTTGGGAAAGCCAGTGACCCTTCTCTATTTGATCTCATCACACCACCAGACAGATTGCTTCTTCACCGGAAACGAACGCGAGAGGCAGATCGATTATAACTGGTGAGATACCTACCCACCTTTCACCGGAACATGAAACCCGAATGAAATCATAAATTTTAAAGCGAGGAGATTCCGAATCCAGGCATAGCAACAAACGGTCAGAAAATACCATAGGAATAAAATAAAGATGACGTATAACCTAAATTGTCTTCGATTAATTATATCAATTGATTAAATTAAACCATTAAATTAATCGATATTAACTGTCAATTTTCTTTAGTGTATAGATATGGTGGGAATATATAGTGGCATATGGGAATGCCTGAAAACTATTCAAGTCACTAACTCAGCTTGGCTGAGTACCTATATGATGATACGTACTAGTAGCAGAGATATTCGATAGTAAAATACATCTGACTGACACAAGTATAAATTGACTCAAAGAATTTAGCTAATCGTCCAACCACAACGACCAAGTTTCACAACCAGAAAATATCAAGTTCGTATTAATGTTTTCAATTATCTGTTTTCACTTCTCTAATAACAGATCCAATCAATGATTGTACCTTCGCAAGAATTCTTCCCTCCCCTTGGTAAAGGTGAAAATCTACGGTACTTTGATCATGGTTCATACGATATTTTGTCTCTCGTTCGCACCCATCCCCTTCATGTGCACTAGAACTCATATGCATACATATATTCGAGGGAGTTAATTTACACCGTCAAATCTAAACAATTCATCGTTACTTGATGTATCTATAGTTACGAAATTTAAAGTTAGATTTGTTGCTATACGATAAAGCAGCAAGAAGTTTTCTTATAGTGAAAAGCGGACATAGCCTCCGATCAATATTATTTGTGAAGACGGAAGAGGTACTATATGAATTGCTTTTCCTCAAACGGTAATGAAGAGCGTTCAGGACCCATGGACATGATTTCCTAATAGAAAATTCTCTCAGAGAATATCTGTCGCTAGAGAGGATAATTATCCAAATTAAATTCCTTCAACCATGGGGGTTCCTGAATAGGAGACACTGTAGCCTACAGTATGGCTTGATCAAAATGTATTTATTTAAAAAAATTGGAATTAATAGCAGCAATCAACCCAGTATGAGGAAAATGTACGTCGTTCCTCGGATTCCTCCCACGTCTTTGAATATGGAAGTTTACCAAAGCAAATTTCCGGATCTTTGACTCTCAGACAGGGTTTTGATTACCAGTATCGTCACCCTTTGCCGTCACTTTTATGTTATCCCCATTAATTCGACGGCTGAGGATAATAATATATTCTGCAGCTTGAGAACACAATGTTTTCGTAAATTTGAAACTCATAGGGATGAAAAATGGGGAAGTTAAACAAAAATACTAATAAGTGAAGTCTAACTCAAAACCTATGCCTACTGATAAGTAACTTTATAAAATATCCATTTCACGATTACTTTGAAAGGTTACAACTTGGTAGTCAGAAAGGGATTTCAAATCAGCTATATAAAGCCAATTATCGGTGAAAAAACTGTGAAAATTAAGATAGAGTTCAACCTGGGATCTCTAAGGACCTATAAAAACATGGACAATGGAATGAGTCGTCCACTAAAAGTGATTTAGCGTACTGTAAACACGACAACCTCTCCGGTCGGCTTCACAACGCCAAATTCTGCACAAACACTGAACGATATTGTTCTCCTCAGGTACGTCGGGACGGATTCAAAATATCTCTCGCACTGTTGAACGTTGCTGCATTAACCAAAACGGCCCATGGTAACAGTTCATTCGAACAATATTGATCACTGTGATTGACGGTTGAAGATGTGACGTTTCCAACTTGATGGACTGTAGTGAATTATTCAACCAAGGTGCGCCTCAAGCATTTTATTTGATTCTGTCGATTTAACAGCGTAAATCAACGAGGGTATACCGTACAAAATGCTAACCAGTCACCGTTTGGCCTAGAAATGTGGTTATATTCCCGAGAAACGTTATCATCTAAATAAAAAAATGCATAAATAACCACTGAAACATGCATTAGAATAGGAAGAATAAATATTTAAATACAAAATGAATCAAAAGCTATATTATTGAGCCAATTTCAATACATGAGGCTGAGGGAAGAGTTTTAAAAAACAGCAATTTTTATGCCCATTGAATATTCGTTTCTGATATTACGCATTTTGCTGAATGTATCCGTTACGTCGCATAACAAGTTGAGTAAATATAATGATGTATTTACGTAACAAATATAGAATTTATACTAGACATAATTAAAAATTTTGGAACAGCTTTGCTTTAATAATTGCAGGGATATTCGTAGCCGCATAAAAGACCAAGCGTATCTCATGCACTGGGAGACCAATGGCTGATGAGTCCAAGCGTTCTGTTTCCAAGTACAAGTGTTTGAATATTTCCCTTAATAACAGGTCCCTTTCATACGAATCAAATTAGTGAATATTTGTGAAATGAGAAGCAGAAAACCTACCTGAAATTTGACGAGTGACACGAATTCCAAGATAAGATCAAATAAACCCTGAGAGCACATGAGCTTATACTCTTTCGACCACGTACTGGAATTCGTAAAATAATCACTGCCATTTAACTGTTCCCTCTTTTTAAGGTGTAAAAATCTGACTACTTTGCTGATGAACTTCTTGATGCCATAAAAATAGAGAAGTCGACAACGTGCTTCTGACAGTATAAAGCAACAAATCAACGTGATTGCCGGCATCGAAGTTAACTTAAATCTCCGTAGTATATATCGCCAGCCGCTTTACGGCCTACGGCCGAAGTATCTCCAAGTCGCCAACGGAATATTGCGTCTAATTCCTAATGCCTCATATTTTCGAACGCCATGTATCACACCGTGACCCATTTAAATGCATCTCTAGATGTTTACGATAAAAGGCCCGAGGTTTAGTGAGATTAACTGCATGAGCTACTAAAAAAATATGCAAGTTATACTTTCGCATTTGTCTGAACGTTAATATTTTTACGAGATGTCGTGTTCATTGATCACTTGAGTCTTTGTCGGAGGCAGTAAAGCCTGGCAAATAACTCGCTGCTTTCGTTTTTCTGGGTCTACAAAATACTTAAGTCTAACAATAAGTAAAAAAAGCAACAAAATTTGTCAGATTCGCGTTCCCAGGACAAAACCGACCAAATGGTAGGAGTTAGGTGCCTTTATTGAGGAGGACATCTCGCAAAGCATTGCCCAGAAAAATAGTGATATTATCATCTTAGGCAAAGCAAATGAATTGTCTTACATTATGTCAAGAATAACACAGGCTTTACATATCGGACTTCCTAATAAGAGTCCACCAAGGATCAAATAAACGACCTCATCACTTAATAATGAGAATAATCTTTTCGCGAATTCGCACGAATCTTTGTTTTCCAGCTTACTTCCAAGTTTTGATACTTCAGTAGGTACAGGATAAGACTTTCATAGGCAAAAACATAGTAACATAGTTTCCAGGAAGGAGGAGGGAGTAATGGACCAATATCATTTTGGATACGGCAAGCTGGTTGATGGCCAAATAAATGTAGCCAATAAGTCATATCAAGGAAAGATATCCTAAAGGAATATATCATTCCCAAGAGGGACTTGGAAATTACAGGAGGCAAGAGAGCAGGGAGCAATTATAGGTAAACTTGAAAATGTGAGGGCAGATCGGCATCGAGAAATCGTAAACCTGCTCGAGGGCGGAGAAAAATGTACGGTCAAGGCAAATATTCAGAGCGTTTAATGGGGAAGCCCAAGAGCAAAGGACTAGGTCGGCCAAAGAGAGGAATGGTTTGGCAGAGAATACCAAATAAACAATATGAATGAAGATTATTTCGTTCCACGATATGATATCCTATGCACAGGAGTCATACTTAACAAATCAAATACTTTTTTTCGTGACTGCAGTATGACACCCTAACGATGGCTGAAAACCACATATATGATTTTAAAAGAATTAAAAATGATATTTTTATCGTAGTTCCAATAAAAAAATTCCCACAATTTTTACGTTTTTGTTTAACCTTTAAGAAATGGCGGTTGCTTGACGGTGTCAATTCTATGGAAGGTGCCGAAGCTACATTAAAAGATGAAGAAAGATCCCTCAAGAAGATAAAGAAAAAAGATAAAAGAAATCAATATAAGCCTCACACCCAGGCATTGCTACTGACCATCTGTATTATTTAGTATCTATTATTAAAAATGATTCATGGGTTTTCAATAGTCGTAGTGAAATATCACCCAATCCGATCCAATTAGAATTATTTTTAGGTCCCTGAATGTCTGCCTTGCAGCCGTGAAGAGACAGCGGAGATACTAAATATAATTAAAGACCTATATGAATTTGAATGCATGAATTAATAAGTAGTGTGAGAACTTATTAGCTGAAAGCAAAATCTACCAGTAAATTTGAATGGACGTAAACAGCACAACAACAAGAAAAGATTATTTCGTCTACCAAAATTCTTCATTTTAATGGCCACTAGTATTTTCCTTAAACCCTTGTGCATTGCCACCATCTTAGAAGATTATTAGTATGATGATTAGGATGACAGAAGATGATTAGTACTCTACTAAAAAAGTAGATTACTAATCATCTTCAGTCATACTAATATTTTTAGTAAGATCGTGTGCATTGCTTTTTTCGATGGCGCGCGAGAGGGCAAGAATGAAAATGTCACCACTAGGAGGAGGTTATGACTGAATGTGTAATTTAATATTAAAAATGTTTTATTCAGTTAAATTAACCTATTTTGTCTTAGAACTCGCATTACCAACTATGGTCATCAACCATATTATCTGTTTCAATGTAGTAGCTTAGTCGCATGTCAATAGTGCATGTTTGTGGATCCTCACCCCCGGCCACTTTTCATTATTTACTAAGGGGGTGGGCTATTATCGTTTTCTATACCGTTTTATGCGCAGAAAAATTTCTAGAATTTTCTTTAAACGCATGAACCTCGAGACTGCTCAACTCTACCAAGTTATTATATATTTCTCGAGACCAAGAAGTAGCTGGAGAATAGCACGTAAAACACTGCCTCAAAGGTACGCGTATACTTTTATCATCATACGCGTATACTGCTATCATTTGAGTGATGCACAGTTAATGAATCGCACCCAGGTTTCGGTGGTGAGTGTAGGGCACAGGCTGTCTAATGCATAACATTTACTCCCAACATTCTCCAAGGCAGGGAACTTACGATCAATAAGCCAAGGCAAATAATGTAGCCGGTAACCGTCTAGACTTTTCCACCCATTTTTTCCATCTCTAATATTTTAAATAAATACAAATAAGTGATTCAATCGAAACTTTCATTATTTAAGTTTCAAAGGAACCACAACGATCATACAAGGAACTGATATCAATTTACGTTTCCATCCTAGAGAAAAGTAAGCCCCTGGAGAGAACTTTTTTACAAAAAGAAGGTGGAAATACGACACAACGCACGTACCCAAATAGTGCCAATTTAGGAAATTGCTGTTTCCTTTATTTTTCTTCCCACTTGCTTGAATGTAAAAGTCTTTTTTTTAAACAACCCTACGATAAAAATAATGTTGTGTAGAAAAATGAAGCAACCACTCAAGGTCAGCTCAAATTGCCGAAAGGCCATGCCTTTCTCAAAAAACCCGAACCGCTTTTCGTTGGACAAACAATCGAAGCGGCTTTCGCGCACAGCCAATTCGCACGTGAACGACGACGCAACTCTCATCACACGTCTTGTATATTACCGCAACGCGGCGTTACTTAATATTGACGTCAAAATTACGTGATCAGATCTCTGCGTGAAGAATACCATGTCGTAGCAAACAGTTGTACGCACACGTCCACTGGGAAAATTTAACCCAACCTTAGAGGCTTACCTCTATGCAGACATTCATTTGGCACCATCGTGAATGGACAACCGCAACTGTCACCTGACACATTTTACGCGAGATTTTTCAAGTCACTGCTCCAAAACGTGGATGATTATCGGATAATATCGATGGGTTCTTGATGCCGAAACGAATAAATAAATATTTCCCCATGAAATGGAATACTTCTCATCATTTTACCCAGGTCAGGAACGACGACATCTCGAAAGAGCCAAATCGGTGAAACGACCACTAAGCACCGACAACACCATATTGATTCAAGTGGTTGAATATATTTTTTCACGCTCAAGGGAACACCAAATACAATTTTTTTTCACCAGTGAGGAAGGGAATTTGAAAAATGACAGTTTACGACCATGCCAACTAAATTTACAGCCAAGTACACACAATTCACTCCATCCTCACTCGTTATGACTACATCAGGATTAGTTTGCGATCAACATATTCATACCTTTGGCACATTCAATATTTAAATTCCAAAAACATTCTATATCCCACGTCCTCCATTTTCTGTTTTACATATTCCAATATGGGTGTCCTCTATAGTTTTTACCTTCTGCAATCCTTAACGTTCCCGATGTTCACCTCCACGGTCATCTTCAGGTGAATCCATGGAGGACAAATGAACAGGTACTGGTGGAATACAGCGCACCACATGAGGCACAATATAGAGAAAAATATGTGAAAAGAGGTCCAAGTGTCAACACGTGCATTTTGATCCAGAAGTGATGACTGGAAGCTATATGGTTTCGTAAGGTTTAGAAGTCGTAAGGTTTAGAAGATATTATGGCTGGAAAGCAATGATACTGAGCTGGAGTAATTGGCTTTCGGGTCAAATACTATTCGTGATGAATTCATTCAAGTTTGAGCAATATATAACCACTTTATGAAAGTACAAATGATACGTCAGTGGGAAGACAAATATAAAAATAATTCGTCAAATATAATCAGCTCACATAGCATAATCTGAAAATGCATGATCACTTTTGACCAAGAAATTATATTGGCTCTCATTTTACAAAGAATTAAATCGATAGAGGCAGGAGATACTTGGTGGAATTTAGTTGCTCTGAACATGTTAAGACTAAAATAATTTTTGCCTTGACAATGACGTAAAGACGTTAAAATCGATAGGCAAATAAATATAATTGTGGAATAGTACTAAGTTATTTTAGTCTAGCATGTTCGGCGTTACAAGGAAGTATGTTTCACTATGCATGATGTAGGCATTTAACTTCAAGTTATTTTTAAAGCATTAGTGCCAAATTATTATACAATGCCAGGCTAATACTCCTAAGGCGCATCAACTGGATGAGGGCTGGAATGAATGAAGCGAGAGAGTAAAAGAGAAAAAAATGAATAGATGATTTGTGTGAGTTCCTTTCTCACTCAATAAAACGCTAGTTAATAAGTATCCCAACTGCTAAGCGCAATAAAGAACAGTAATATGACTCATTTTTCTTGCTTCTAAATATTTTTATCCTATTCCTTCATATTTTTCAAGATTTTATCCGAAATATTCCCAGGCAAATAATCGCTGGCTGAATTACTTCCTTTCTTAAAAAATGCTCAACGGCAATATTCAAAGACACGAATCGATTTTTCTTAATTATACACAATGTCGTAATGCTTGTGCTTTCATTGGATATTAAGGAGACTGATGCAAAATGACTTTAGTAGTCTATGCACCTTAAAAATAAAAAAAGGAGACTGATAATTAAAAAAATACTGGCTGAATGATAAGGATGATAGTGACTTCTCAAAGGGACTGGCTTTTTAAAAAGTTTTTCGCCCAGTCACTCAGCTACGAGTCAGTTTTTGATTTAAAATATTGAAATGTTATATGCCAGCATCTAATATTCCAAGCGTAACTACGTATGATCATATTACCGGAACAGAGAGCATATCTGGTATTATAACAGCAGTAAAAAATTCAGATATTGCTATTGAGACCGAGTGAGTGCAGACAGCGCATGCGTATGCGCAATGCTAGAGATTAATCATTAAAGCAATTACATATCATTTAAAAATTTTCAATTTTAAAGGACTCTTGTTATTGAATATAAGAATCTAAAGCACACCTATAGCAACGTAAAATGAATATTTTTGTCAGCCTCTAAACAATGCCAAATTAAACTGTGATTCATAATATCCCAAATATACCTTTTTTAATATGAAGAAATGAAATACACCAATTCATCCTCCTTTAATGAAATGATTATCTCATTAAAATATCATTTAAGAAATTAATTGGGAGCAATGGAATTTCATTTCCAATTTTTAAAAATTGAGTTGCTAATAAATTTCTCCGTACAAAATATGTAGAATATTTCATTATCTTCTCCCATTTAGCCAGAAGCGCTACTGGATTAATTCACTTGGAAGCGCAGGGCTAAGTTTTATAAACTGTAAATAAAGCAGGTGAAGGCAAAATCCGTGCCTTCTTTCAGGCTTCTCGTAACCCAACACGACGTTTGAAATTAATTAAGGTAACAATTGTTCGCTTTCGAGGAATTTTCCAAATCCTATCACATTCCTATCTGAACAGAATTACGCCAATTTAATCCATCCTATTTTTCAGGGAAACTTGATACTTCCGGTAATTCACATTGCTATTAAATTTTTAACTAAATTTCTTTACTTAAATAGGTTTCTTAAACATTAAAATGTCGTAGGAATGCAAAATAATAAGAATATAATGACCAATGAAATAAAATTTCTATAGTTTTAAAAAAAATATCGCCCAAAAAAACTAGTATCCATACTCTTATTACAGTTTAGCCTATAAATACAGGAAAATATCGGAAACTGCTTACCTAACTGATAGGGAGCTAAATAAGAGATCTCTAATTCTGGGAATAAAAAATCTCCCAGAAAAAAAAACAGAATATACTCGTTTTTTTGGAGAATCTTTCTGTGTTCGAATAATACTCAAAGTTAAATATTGTTGTTGCACACAATTATTTTTTAAACATGACCCGGGTTTCAACATCGAATATTATCCTGACAGCACATGCGTGTAGAACAAATATGCTCAAGTGTTTCACTTTTAATGCAAGATAATACTAATATTTTATATGCAGTAATAATATTTTATTATTATCTTGCACTTAAAAAATTATACGTTTACTGGACGTATCACAGTAGTGATAGGCTTGGAATGAGGCAATTGATGACTGACAATGTTCTCCACTACCATGGACTAAATACGAAACGCATTTTTTCAGCATACCTTTCTCAATCTCCACTTCCGAAATGAAGACCTAGATAAGACGAGGGTTGCGTGAGGAGTCAAGTATGCCAATTAAAGCATAGGTTTGTGGAAATATTTTAAACCAGGGAGAAATTTACGCAATTTTTCGCGATTATCCTTACTGGTAAGCACTACGACCCATCAAAGCGATACACATCCGAAAGTTTGTTCTGTTTTCGGAAATCGTTCGCCAGAATCTTACTTGATACTGCTCCTCCGGCTGTGATGGCGAAGGAACTAAAGAAAGCTGGAGTAAGTGATGAGGGATACGTGATCAAAGAGATGCCCCCACTTCCCCGGCTCAACATGAGCTACAACGCACAAGCTTTTCCCGGACACGCATTCTTAGCAGGGGGTCAACCGTGTCGATCTTCAAATGATGGTAAAACAGCGGAGAATTATGGGGAGGCTTCAGGATGGGTAAATACGAGGTATTTCATGGGAGAAATAGACAGAAGAACACATCCGGAGAAATAAAAGACCCAATCCCACGAAAAAGGTTTGTTTTCATTCAGAAACTAATTGACGGGATAGGGGGGTATCAAGGCTACATTAAAACAAGGATGTTCGGCATAGGTATAAACCGAAGAGAACTCAGATGGCAGCATTTTCTCCCAAAAGTAGAAATGCATTCGTAATGAGTTAATTCAAAACCTTCAGAACAATGCGCATGAGTCTGTCACAACCCAATGAGCTAAGACGATTTAAAGTTGCAGTCTTAACTTTATGGAGCTCACAGGAAAGAAATTACAATTTGGTACGCTCCACACCATTTTACTATTATCGACCATACGTCAACCGCTATTTTATTGTATCGACACGTACAATATCATTATCAAGGTCTTGGAAACGACATTTTGTGTGTCGAAACCGTAGTCGGTAAAAATAAAATAGCGTGTGACGTAGCAAATTGTAATTACTTTCCAATGGGGTGAGGTCTAATTGTAAGAAGTACGTAAAAACACGAAAATATGCATCGGGTCTAAATAAAACACATCGGAAACGAAGAGAAACGAACAGTACAAGGAAGGAGAGAAAATGGTACACAAGGAGGTAGCAGATAAAAACAAGATTTTTTCTTTTGTTCTTTTGGTATTTCACGGTAAAAACTTAACTTTCTTACTCTTTCAACCGATATAGTGTACACTCTCAACGTTGCTTTAAATTGTGTAAATAACCTTAAACTTTACTGTGTTTTTGATTCTTACGGTTTTGATATAGACCTTGAAACCTAAATAGCTCCAATACATACGTGAGTTATCGCACAAAAAAGTTAAAATTGCTTAATACATGGTGTAAATTGGATTTTTCTTCCTCCCGTTGAATTTCAGCGAGTACCTACCTCAGCTTGTGCACTTAATAAAAGAAAAGATGAGCACTTCAGGTACAAATAATTAGTTTGTAGCAATAAGCTGACTAAGCAGTGGCTGACCAAGCTTCTTATCGCCTTGGATATTAAGGAAGCGAGAAAACCTCTAGAACGAATCACACCTTTTTTCTTCTGACCCTGTCTCTTCACCGCAAAACCTTAATTGCGCGCGACGCTATGCAAGCGACAAGAAGTGTTTACCTTTCGGAACGCATCTATGGAAGTTGCGAGGTTGACAATCCCACTGGAATTTCCCAGGTTCTGCTTTCCCTTTCTCTATGGACTCAAGCTCCTTAGCCGTGAAACGTCGATCTGGACTCATCTGGAATCAAGACAAGGCAGTTCTTCACCGTGTGCTAACCCAATTTCGTTGATTCGTTTCCTTCACTGGTGGTTATCAAAAGGGGCAGCCCAGTTCAGCGGGCCAGCTCATGCCATTCTTCACCATTTGGAAATATCCCTGTGACCCATTTAAATATATCTAGCTAACGTAGCATATTAATTAACGTCGACGCATACGTACATATGATCGATACCAAAACATCAGGTTTCATAAACCGTTACTATCAATCGGGGGTGGCGACTGAAGGCTGAAATTATTTGTGGCATTAGATTAATCGGGTAGAGGTAGGTATTTTAAATAAGTCTTTATTAATCCAGTGAATTTAGGGCTAAGTCCTCTCTTGACGCTATTTACTGTAAAAAAACTACACAAACATCTACTTATGCTTCATCATCATCTTCATAAGTCATTTGACGCAGCTCTCCAATGAGTTCTTCTATCGGCTAATCTCTTCATATTTACGCATTTCTTCTCTTTCACATCCTTCATTACTTGTTCCATATATCTCACACGAGGCCTTCCTTTGCCATTCTTCCCGTTCACTAGTCCTTCAACGGTTGTCTTCATCAGGCCGTCATGTCTCATGATGTGGCCGATTAAGTTGTCCCATCTTCTTCTTAGGGTATTCAGAAGACTTCTCTTTTCCCCCACTCTTCTAATGAATTCCTCGTTACTTACTCGGTCGATCCATTCTATCTTTATCATTCTTCTGTAGCACTACATTTCAAATGCTTCCACCCTTTTCTTCAAGAAGTTTAAATCCTTCCCGGGTGGGACTCGAACCCGCGACCTCGAATTTGGCAGGCCAGAGACCTCCGACATCGGCCTCGGTGGCGGCGGGGTAAGTCTCTGAGAGTAGGTACGGGCAGGGTGGGGAGAAACCCGGCGCCAGAATTAGTCTGCTCTTAACGAAAGGTACCAAGAGGTCTATGGTCTAACATCCTATGCATTGGAGGAATTCACGAACAGAAAGATATATTTTTGGGATAATCTGGGCCTTCGAAATAGGGGACCAGGAGTGGGACCACGGATCCTCCTGTCATATCGTCTCTATCTTTATCAATCACGCGAACACAAATAAAAGCGCACTGCTCAAAGTAACTGTCGTAATGTTGGCAGTAATGGAGCCTATTAACCGGTGTCAAGCCCGAGAAACATTTCTTCATACGAAATTCGAAGCATTGGTGTCGCATTTTCGCTTTCTTCATCGTAATTTAAAAAAAAACGATAACGCGGTCGTGTGCATTATGAAGATCGGGCACCAGTACTCCATTCACCTCACCATTACAATCCCATTTGTAAATTACACCATACGTTCGGTAAAATATAAGGGAAAATTCCGAGAAAAATTATGGAGATCGTCATAGATTGAAACAACATATAATAAAGCAAACATATAATAACAGATTATATCATCTGCATATTCCATACCGAATTGAAGCGACTCGCAGTGGATACAAAATAATGGAGGAATATGATATCTGCCTATTAGTCAGAAGGATGAAAACCATAGATCGGAAAATTCATGTGAATCGACGTCAAACGATTTAATCTTAATCTATCACTGTCTTCACAATGAGAAAGCGTTTTACCAGCAATAATCCGTATTTACATAGCCTTCAGTTTTATGACTTGCAACTGCAGACACTTCATTCATTTCTTGATCGCCTTAAGTCGATATACTGTATTATTTATTTTGATATATTTATTTCTTAAAAGATTTAATTTTGCAGGATATGCACCAAATTACCACAGTGAAAACGAGTAAAATAATACTTGGGTGTTAATTCGGTAAAAAAAATTAAAATTTTGCATTTTCCTGCTCTCAATATCTTTCAGAGGTCTAAGAGAAACTTTAATGAATAAATTCGAATGGTTCAGAGCTACGAATGTGAAATTACGTGCGCCTCTGGTCTTTATAAATGAATGATATCTATGGACAAATGTAAACTACTTCCATGATAAGGATATATATTGATAATTATTTTATAAGCCATCTAAACACTTTAATTTTTTGTGCAAAAATGGTAGAATATTTTCTTTTGAACTCTCAATTGTCACTCCAGCGTCTCTCTCGATAATAAATAATAAGTCGCCAACAAGCTTCGTGAATTTTAAATTTTGGAGCGCGAAAAAATAAATTCTCACATAGTTCGGTAAATAATACCGGCCTTTGATGGCGGAGAGAGTTATCCATGGAATCTTTCAACAAAGAACGGAAGATCAATGATTCCTCCGCGACATCAGCACAAAAGGCCCACCTCTCGCGAGCGAAGATATTGAAGCAGAAGCTTTAGATTGCTATTATATTGCTTGAGCTTTACATAATAAATTCGTGGGAAATCGAACCGGGAGTAGTTAATCGTAACGTTTAGCAAACTGGCACCGAAAAAGAAGAGTAAATTGTAATAAAATCGGTGAAGCATGCAAACGCCAGTTCACTACAAAGCATACGAAATATTTAAGAAATTTACAACAGATTCACTATCAATTAAATTTCCTTTCGTCGAAATTTAATAGGCTTCCTCCAAGAGAAGCGCGACTCATATCAGGTGACGAGATATTTTTAAGTCTAAACAAATTTGAATTAAGGTGGAACAGAGACGACCTCCAGACGAGTAGTATGGAGTTGCCAGGTTTCGGCGAGAGGATATAGAGAGCTAGTAGGTATACATATGAATGACATATTTATGTTCGGTCAGGTGCTAAAATAAAAACTGCCAACAATTCATGATAAAACATACTTAAGAAGAGCCTGGGGAAAAATCGCGAACATGTAAAAGATAAATTTTTCATTCATGAACTATCATCCTTCAAATATAACAAATTAAAATTTGCATCGCTGAATCAAATAAATATATTGTTTATAGAAATTTCCCCACTCATCAAATTGACATGTCGCAATAAAATAAAACTATATCAGCCAGAGAAATAATGAAAGGGCAATGAGAAATTATAAATAAAATTAATACGGGTTACTTTTATCAATACCTAAATGGGATCTTGAATTCACAGCCATATTATCTTTATACCGCATTATTTTCCATTTTAATTGTATTTTATTACAAAAACCCCTTCTCTCTTTGGTAGTGTTTTTCCAATTCCTAAATATCACTCCATTACAAAGAAATGAATTTTAGTAATAATTAATGCAAATTTGAATTGATTTCTGGACAATTTTCAAACCTACTTTCTACACATCTCATATAATTACACAATAACAACAAGATTCCACATGGATGGCACCGAATCGTAAGAGTAGCGGTATTGATTCCGGTTGTTTTATTACGAGCCACAAGTACAATCACAAGAGTCCGCAACACTCTTTCGTAAATGGTCTATCATCCAGTTTCAAAACCATTTACGACTAATTTGACCGCAAAGCCTACGGCATGATTAAAAGCAAACAATCCCTAAAATTCCACAGCTCATGGACAGCGGCACTTTCGAATCCGACGCGAGGAATAGTTCGAAATATGCTCCACTCGAGACATCGCAATGCGCGTGCTTGCGACACGCGACGAAATGGGGAAGGATTGCAGACTGCCCGTGTTTGAGAATTAGTTTGCGCCTACAATTAGTGTCAATTAGTGCGTCAGTGGCAGTGCGAAAGACGCTTCGGGAGGTGTAAGAGGGATTTCAGTCAGCGTAAGAGAGGAGAGTGCTGTGATAAAAAATTAGAAGTTCCTTGGGTGGAAAGTACTGAGATCAAGAGAGGTATTTACCCCCATTAGAATTCACTAGAATATTACCACATATTTTCTGATAATTTGAATTTACACTGCATAAATTCAAGTAATTAGTTAGTTTGTATTTCCTTCAATTCATTGTCATTTCGGTCCAGTCGATAAATAAGGATACGAGCTGAATATCATCCTAGGAACCTAGAGAACATAGGCTATCACTCCCATGCAACGGTAAACCTCTTCTTGCCATTAATTATAATGCTCGCTAATTAGTGCAACGAATAAGCCGAGAAAGTATTGCATGCATTAGTATGAACTCCAGGTAGCCTTATACGGATAAAATAATTGAAACGTACACTAAATAGTACAGTGGATCTTTTTTCGAGTTAAAATAATGAAAACCGAGGTTTAAAAAGAAATTTCAAACATGGGAACGAAACCGTAATGACCATAAAAGTACATACCATAACCATAAAAGGTTGATATTCAGCCACAAAGATAACTGTCCAGAATCGGAGTACTTGGTTAGGATCGCACGTGTCCGTCAATTCCCCGTTGATAACTGCAGCTTGGTGCTGCAGTGAAATGTCATAGATAAGGCTCCCGACCGGAAGAGTGCACTAAGGAATTATAATCAAATTTGGGCGCACCACTTCGCGATGACACAATGTCTTGCAACCTGCACCCTTTCAACGTCTCCTATCACAATACTCCTTTTTATTCACCATCTACCAAACACGTTCCCTCCTTACTACTCCCTCCCTTATCGGTCGATCATTCTCCTCCTCTCTTTTTGTACATATGCTTATAAACCTATTGGATATTGTAACTGAGGTTAGACCTGATAATGACACCTCTGTCTTTGAAACACGAGCTGTATATTAGTGTACATTAAAGTAAAATTATATAAGTGGACACTGCAACTCGTGCAGTTTAATTCAGTCCATGGGAATTAGGAAATCAAAACCCGTCACGGGCTTGGTTTTTATGCATGAACTATTAATAAGATCATTTTAGATGTCCCGATAGCCTCAGTAGTCAGAATATTATGGTATTGTAAAACCTAAACCAAATTTTGAATTGTTCCGTCACTCTTGCCTACATTTAAGTCCCAAAATATTTTGTACACTGCCTCAAAACATCGCATTATCACAAAATAATGCTAAATACTGCAAAAGCGTGGGACCTGGTTGTTCAAACAGAAAGAGGTAGAATACCTAATTAGAAAGATTGAGTAAGTATATATGTACAAGGTTAACAAACTTTTTTCTATTTTGTTTATCAATAATACAAAATATTGATAAAAAACTCCTAAGCACATGTACATGTGAATATTTAAATACAGCAATGTCACCATATAATGTATACAGTCTACTTAGACGGCACGTGGTGTGTTTTTTTATCTATATATGCTATATAAGTTTGTGCAATAACCCATGTTTACTTATGATAGAATCGGTAACCCCAAAACAGGAAGCTTTGTTTCCTAATGGGTACTTACCTATATTGCTCGATTAAATGAATGGCTATTAATGTATATTTTATGTATTTATATGAGGAATTAAATTGTTATTATTACTCGTAGGAACATTAAACTACCTTCCTTACTGAAGTAAGATCTGATACTCTCCCGGCGAATCACTGTAGTAAAGGCTATTCGGGTCTTCCACCAGGTCAGGGACTTTATCGTGGCTAACGCTTGGGAGAGCGAGTCGCAGTCCATCCTCAGACTGAAGTGGACCCACGTCTGAAGTCAGCCCTGAGGCTGGAGAGCGACTCGGTCTCCGAAGCTTCGGCAATGTTGGAGTTTCTGACCCGGTGGAAGTGCCGAAATGCCTTTACTATAACTTCCTTGCTGTTTTCACCTTGACCAATTTCTAATGGAATAAGAACTCAATCTCATTCGTACCTACCAATTCGCTCTCTACAACGGCTATCAACTACTACTTCAACAAATTACAATCATTATTGGAGAATCTAAAGGATAAGCAATCCAAATCTCTCAATTCGAGCTACACCACCATAAGGAAATGAGGTACCAATATAAGAAAATAAGGTAGTCAACTACACCATGTACATGAATCATGAGGACGAAATTTAAGATTGCGACGAAACGGTTCATCGAACGAGGAACAACGAAAGAAGGGAATGGAAAAACATTGAAAAGGAATTAATTTAGCAGGCTTTCCTGGAAGCGTGGAAACTCGCGGAGGATAATCGACGATGTAAATGTTACAAATACAGTAAAAGACATGGATCAATAATAAGGATTATGCGAAGAAAAGTCGCGGTTGACGATAGTTTTGGCTAAGTTATCCGCATAGCATCGAAGACATTTTGCAGGCCAGGCTTCCGCAGCCTTTAAAAGACAGAAAAAATATCCACGATGCAGCCATTGCCGAAAGATTCACTGAATGGAACTCAACGCAGCAAAAATGTACACTCGAAAATTGATGACAATTGAGCATACCAAGCTGTGTTGTGCGTCATAAGTGTCCCTCTTTGAATATCGTGCTTTGAAGACACCAACACAGGTAGACGCCTGTTCATTCTGTTCCCTGATTTAAACGAATTTTCTTTAGTCGCATATTGAAGCCAAATATTTTATGCCAATTAAAAATTCAAGCATATTTGATTTTCAGCATTGGATGGTTGAAAATCCGTCCTGTCATCACGGAATTCCTTACGTGCCTAAGTAGAGAATTTCTCATTTTGAGAAGATTCCTTAGTCCAATGAGTAATTAATTTTAATAGGAAAGAAAATTTTTCACGGTCATTCTAAATGGATTTGAGGAGTTGTTTTCCTCTCCTTGGGCCAGAAATAAACCCAAGGTGACTTTGAGGTTTGAGGGCAGGTCTCAATCGCATTAAATTTCGCAGAAAGTGAAATTCACACGTTCAACCATGAGGGTCAGAACCACCTTCCTGGTTACACCGGCGACTTCTTACGGTGATATTGGATTTATTTGCCAACAACATTGATTGAACAATAAACCCAAATGCTGACATGATTTTCAGCCGTGCACACGTAATGCGTAACGGGATGGTGTTTGAATCTCTTTCCTCCGTCATGTTGTATCACCCTATTCTATATATCTATTCTCATCATGTATACGGCTCTAATTATTTAATCCTGTATTAGCAGTCTATTTTTACCTGCTTTAGTATTCCATTAGCAATTATAACACGTAATTTTCCATTAACAAGAGTAACAGTAAAAACTTTATGAGTTCCATAAAAGTAAGAATTCGCCAGTACCAGGAAATATATTTAAACTAAAATCATTCCATTGAGAAAAAAATAGCATGCTGCGATTCGCTGATGACATCGCACTCATAGCAGAGACTGAAAAAGATATGAATAAGATGCTGATAACCATGAAAAGTGCAGATATCAGCTGAAGATCAATAAGAAGAGGGCTAAGATACGGATGTGCAACAAAAGAGAAGAGGCCAAAAGCAACGCTAACCTGGGAAAACGAATACTGTATGAGGAGAAAGAGTTCTGTTACCTTGAAAGCCGAGTAACCAGCGATAGACGAAGCAAGAAGAAATATTCAGCAGAATAGCCAGGGCAAAGAGGGCATTCTATCAAAAGAGGAATCTACTTACCACAAGAAATAAAAACGTAGAAGCATGGACACAATTCATTAGAGCGTAAATCTGGAGCGTGTTTCTTCATAGCAGTGAAGCATGAACAATGACAGCAGGGGAAAGAAAAGGGTGGAAGCAGTCTAAACGTGGTGCTACAGAATAATGATAAAGATAGAATGGATCGACCAAGTAAGTAACGAGGAATTCCTTAGAAGAGTGGGAGAAAAGAGAAGTCTTCTGAATACCCTAAGAAGATGGGACTACTTAATCGGCCACATCATGAGATATAATGGCCTGATGAAGACAATCGTTGAAGGGCAAGTGAACGGGAAGAATGGCAAAGGAAGGCATTGTGTGAGGTATATGGAACAAGTGATGAAGGATGTGAAAGAGAATGGATACGTAAATATGAAGAGATTAGTCGAGAGAAGAACTCATTGGAGAGCTGGGTCAAACCAATCTGAGGATTGATGACTAATGATGATGAAAATTATTCCCACGTAAATTAGAAATTAAGCAATAAAATATTTTATTTTAAAACTGTTACGATCTCGATCTCATCTTTGCCTCCGACTCTATGAATTAAAGTTACGGAAAAATTTGCCAGAATAAATCAATTTTGGAATTATAACCCAAGCTCCTGAAAAAAATGGTCCATTGAAAGCTCCTTTTGAACTTAAATGTTGTCGATATTTGTTCCTGGAAGCACAAAGGAAGGGAAAAAGAGAGAATGTCAGACACATATGAGGAACTGATTAGTCTCACTTCCCTGTATTAATGCTAACTGGCTGGATTGTCTTTTATTCTGTGACCACTGGAGAATAAAACACTATAGCATCGCCCCTTCGTCTAATTTTTTGGCGCATGATAGCAAAAAATGGAATATAGGAAAACAATAGAAAGTAAGTCAAAACAGTTTATAACAATCATTCGATTTTAAACAATGAAGACTAAAAATTCAGCTAAGCATCGGGTGGGGAAAACGTACACATTTATATTTACATAATACCCACCGAGCCACCTTAAATGATGTGTGGCAGGGTGTGATTTACACCAAACATACTTTATCTTTAATGCTTAAAAGGATTAGTAGCTATACACTAATCGAAACACAACAATTTAAAAAACATCCTAAGAAGAAAGTAGTCATACACAAACATGCCGTTAGTTTGGTTAGCTTAAAGTCCTTATACCGGAATGCAGCTACCTACATATTTACAACTATCCATACCCCTGATTGTACGAGAAAAGAAGGACATTTTAAATCTGTCAGTTCGGAAATCGATTCCTATAATTTTATATTAACTGTCCAGTTTACCATATTAAGTGGGAGTTCACAAAATGTTCTTAAAGTCACCAGTGAAGATACTGAATTGGAATTTGGTTAAAAGATTAAGTCAATATTTCAACCTACGGTCTATATAATTATTTCCATTTTAATCCATTTAATAGACTGGTTACGCTAATAAAATTATCATACCGTCCCTTTACAAATCTTTCGGATCTTCGCTGCTTACGCTTCTGTTCAAGAAGATGAGCAATACGGTGCATAAAAACTAGTAGACAGCAACATTTCATTCAATGCAGTTTTTTTCCAAGCAGAATAGAAAGTATAGTCAATATTCCCTCTGATGGCCACCCTGATGGCCTCCATAAGCTCACTCGAGTGAGGTAAAAAATGCGTACGTCCAGAAAATTATATTTATGCAATAGACAACTTCCAAGCAAAAAGGAAGATATAACGCAGAAAAAAGCACTGGAAAAAATTGATCTATGGTAGATTACATATTACTGCGAATTTTGAGTTCTCAAATGATTCATTATGATTTTTTTCATGCAATAAAACAAGATTGTCACCGATGATAAAACAAAAGTCCACTATCCTGTTCATCCCCATTACAGATAGCCGTGGTGATTACGTGGGAAATTCATAAATATAAATTTAGAAAAAATAAGTAAATCACGATACTTACAGTGGAAATCTTCTCCAGCTTCCTTACAGCGAAGACATGGAAACGGCAAGAGGAGAGCGGTATCTCGACATTTTTCCATGCAGCCGACGTATGAGAAACTAGAAGGAAATGAAACACACGTTTCAGTTGCTTCATGCACTTTCACAGCCTTTGAACATTCACTAATTATCTTTATTCGGCAGAACATAGTGAAAGAGTAGAAAGGAAAGCAGGATGGTATTGTTTGATTTGAGTGTATTAATTCACCTTTGGATTAAACCGCCGTACTTTCACGCTCTATGAAACCTACTCTAGATAGTACTAGAAAATCAAGGTGAGGGTCAAGATGGATAAACGTCCAAACCTACATATAGATATACATTTATATCAACTTAACGAAAATACGCTCAGCACGACTATTAAAAACGGGTAGTATAATGAAATGGAATGCTTCGCATTTAATTATAGCACACTACCATTATTTCCCTGAATTATTTATAAGGCAATCTAAAAATTCAAGGCTTGCTATTTTCATGGTATAGTAATCACGATTGTAAATGTTTTCAGGGCTTTAAAAATCAAGGTTTTGCATGAAAATATAAACTAATCGACCGTTGTGGTCTTAGGGTTCAAGTTCCGCTGTTTGAACTTTGAACGCGAACTTTGCCCAATCCCTGACGAAATGGTATCTGGGAGCCCCAACAACAAACCATGACAAGCTTTTCACAGCAATAGGAGCAGACGAGTAGCCATAAAACTCTTGACTTCTTGACAGCTTTACTTCTTAACAGAAATTAATATTTTTAGTAACCAATTTAATTTCACTGAACTCAATAGGATTAAAATGCACGATTAAAAAAATTTGATTCAAGTTTAATCAATGCACGCGAAATACTACATCCTTACATACTTATTAGATTAAGGAAAGGTACATATTTTAAAAGTTCCCGAATATCTACAGCTCTAATGAGAAGAAAACCTTTCAATGCCCACCTGCCATTTCTCAGGCTATGCAGTGATTTCCGCAAAAAGGGGAAAACAGAATACATATAAAGTACTGCTTCCACGAATGTATCAATTAGGAAAAACTCTGGGATAGAAAATATCGCAACGCAGAGAAGATAATTACATTTTTAGGAGCATTGACTGCCAATATAGCAGTCTAACCTTGGAACAATCTTAGGAAAAAGAGTACAACTCGACAAAAAAGTGTACAACGACTTTTTACTAGCCAGCTAGCGCGTCAATAACCAGGTTGCTAAGGCAAGGGAAGAAATGTCCCTCCCGTGAACAAAGTTCTGAAAAGAAAGAGTCAAATTGGAAATTTCAAAATCAAAAAGACCGCTACATTACCGCAATATTAATGGGCCGCTATAATAACATCAAAACTGCACGGATTTAATATCTAATTAGAATAATAACACTACTAAAAATCATCTGTTAATAACATAATTGGCTTTCATCATCATCATCATTGGTCAACAATCCTAAGATTGGTTTGACGCAGCTTTCCACTCGATTCTTCTATCGGCCAACCTTTTCATTGTGACGTAATTCTTCTCTTTTACATTCTTCACGACCTGTTCCATGTATCTCATACGAGGCCTGCCTTTTCCAATCTTCCCGTTCACTTTTCCCTCGACGATAGTCTTCATAAAATTTGAATAAAAAGAAAGAGTGGAGTAGCTGCGACTCCTCGGGATATTAATGTGGTGGTTTCCCCTTGCCTTCCACATCGCAGTACTACAGCCGTTAAAGTAAATGTTACCACGCCTGTAGTGAAATGAGTGTCGCTGTACCGACCACTGTGGTCTCCACCTTCACTCATGTGAAGAAGAGCTGCTGCCCTCTCCTCCGGGTGATGAGAAGCGTAATTATTGGCGGCCTCCCGTCGCCAAGTCACGGCATCTTCACAGGTTCTGTATTATTTAGAGGCCTATCTTACCCAGGGATAGACCAATACCCCCTCGGAATGCCGTCGCTTTTTGTCCACGACTGCTTATTCTACGAGTAAACTCGCTTATCTCGCAGCTAACCTCTATATCTAGAGGTCGACCCACCATCCGCAACCCGTTGGACGCACTCGGTGGCTTTAAGCTCAGCCGCGAGATAATTGGCTTTATGTTACTGAAATCTGAAGCTAATATGACAATACATCACAGAACAGCAAGCACACAAAGTTGGATAATCGGATTTTAAGGTCCGAAAACCGGCTATTTAAAAAAATAAAATTTCGTGAAAATTTATCTGCAATAGCAACAAATATTGATGTACATGAATAATTATAATAATTATATGATAAATTTATTTGCATTGAAATTGGTTCTCTCTTTTGGAAGATATATCTTCTCTAACTCAGGTGTCTAGACTTTTTCATCAGACAGTAGATATATACTAATACACTTTTTAACGAGGTAAGTTTGGATGACTTCTTAAATTTTATCATAGTAGCTATTAAATCTGCTAATTATAAATTTCCCACACTACTTGAATTCACGCCCATAATTTTTTTTTTCCGTTTCCCTCCTCAGAATTGACCCTGTCATGGCTATATACTAGTTCTCAGTTTCTTAAGTTTTTTCCTCTGACCACAATTTCTTCCCTTTTAGATGTCTCCTTCAATCTCCCCTTTTTCTTCCAAGCAAGCAATGATTCATTTTCACCCTTTTCTCCCCACTGGATTTTTTTCTATACAAAATCTTTTAGGAATCAAAATAACAATTCCGAATTTAGGCAGAATAAAAATACTACAGTCACATTTCTTCATCACGTAATGCTAGAGCCCCTGAGATAACTGCGTTTACGTTAAGGAATTGACCTGCTCTGGGAGAGGAAAAGAGGAATCATTCCCTCGGCGTCGCAAAATGACAAAAAAAAAAAAAAGAGGTCATCATCATAATTATGACGTTTAAGCATCGCCATTAGTGGGAAGATGGAGGGAAATGGTGGGAGTTAAATGATGGCACAAAAAGTACTCAAATTCTCTAAGTCGCAGAGCAACAATGGTCAAAGGCTCTCGACAACAGGATCATGGATACAACCATTGCAGGGTGGAATGGAACGCAAGTGGATTGAGTTATGCTTAGTTTTGTGGTTTAAACTTACACTTGTCTTCCTAATATGCCTTTCATAGAAAGAATTTCTTTTCATATGATATAGTAATTGCGTAAACTGCACTTAAATAGATTAGCATGGACTAAACCGAAGTTACCTAGGAAATCATAAGATTTTTGGGCTGTTTTGAAAATCTGCATGAGCCATCGAATTTGCAAAGCATGATAGTAATATTTTATAAATATCTCTGTACATTTACCTTCTACTCAGCAATCCACAGCGAGGGTGTCTGGTAGGGGGTGAGTTATCACCAAACATACACTGATGTTTTCACATACTACGTAATGAATAGGTGATTACTATGAATGTGTCCTTGCATACTTTGTCCAAACTTTGAAATTTGAACTTTTTGAACTATGTCCCTCCTCCCTCTTAATACAAATAGTAAATTATAACTGATTGTGGGTAGTATTTTAACTATTATTGCAGGTAAGTGGCGCTAGTTCGGTGATTTTTCACTCCCTACCACACACACCCTCGAGGTGTTTTGCGGGGTAATATATCTAGATTCTTTAGGGGCCCTTCATAAATAATACTCATCCACGCAAATTTTATAGCAAATGGACGAATCAAAATACGATAAGTATTTTTAAAGTAATCAGGGAATCGTTAAATCATAACTCTAAATGTACGTCTACAAGATCAGGATTACACCATTCTCAAAATGTCATTCAACTATGCCATACTTAAGGGGCAAAAGATAATTATTACCGGGAAAATTAGTTTTTAAGGTGCTTCTACTGCTAAGTAAGTTAAGAAAAATTATTTTTTAAGATACTCTACTGCTAAGGTTACATTTCATCCTCTGCTCTAAGAGCAGACGATGCAATGTAACCTTAGCAGAACTCCACGCTCAATCATAAGACAAGCATGACATTCATGACCGAGACAAAATTTGAACCCGTGATCTTTGGCTATCAGACAATAACCTGGCTCCCACAGCCAACACTAGTTTTTAGTTCTTTGTAGTGACAGAAGCTTTAGCCATCAAAATAGATATCTAGTTCATTTGTAAGTCGCTCGTTCGAAATACGAAGTAAATTATCTAATATTACATGAAGAAGTATAACTTGATAAAATGAAGCTATGCTGAAACTACGATATATGCTTTCTTATCATTAACTTTAGATTAATTTAAATATGCACGCAGTTTAAAAGGTTATTTTGTGACAGAAGCATTAAATAATAGTGAAATGGAATGGTAAAGATGAGCCATTTTACCACAATAACGAAGAAATCTTAGGCCATTTTCAAGATTTTGAGGAAATAAGAAGTAGAAACTAAACCAAGAAATAAGTCGTATGTTTCAATGTTGTTTTTTTTCAGAAAGTTTGAACCATATGCTAGACTAAAATAAAACCCTCTTATATAGTTCTGATTGCCACTGGCGTGGCAGCACACAGACGAATTGTAGATTAAATACAATCAAACTCTTCCATGGGGATTTATTTCATAAGTGTCAATCATATTCCGAGATTTTTGGTTAAATTTATATATGTTAAATTTCGTAGTAAAATAAAACGGAATCCTTTAACTCAGTAAGCCACCACGAAAAGTATCACAAATCTTCCCGCATATTTATGTGTTCATTATACATTATTTGCACCTTAAATGCTCGATCTTTTTGGTTTTCTGGAATGCCCTTCGGCTCCAGAAGGACCAAAATGCTCTCGAGTGATTAATTTATGGTGTATGATAGACTTTCATTGATGAAAAAAGCATGAAAACTTTTTATGACTTAGGATTCGGGAGACGATATTCGGTGCTTAAAGATTTCTCTCATACTTTCCGCTCTTCCGGCTGAACAGTTTCATCGCTTTGATGCAATCTGTCTATTGGCGTAGGTTAATTTTATTACTTTTCAGTCGCGTGTTGAATTTGGCGCACATAAAGGGGCTTCGTCAAAAATATAAAATGTCACTTTCAATGTCTTCATCTCATGTTCTCATTACGACCTATTAATCACACATAGTGTGCGAATTAGAATAATGCTAAATTTAAAAATTATAATTCCGGACAAACGCGGAAGCAAACAATGATAGATATCGGGCTGACAATTGCCTTCGATATACTCTGTAGAATGTAAATTGGAGGGGTGGGAGGGGGCCTTCTGGAACCTCCCTGGCACTTATGATTCTTTAGATCCATTGTCCCAACCCAAATTTAACCTGCCCGCCACTTGCAGACAGGGGACAAGAACACCGCGGTAAAGGTATCGAAGGGGGTTACCCATCCAACCCCCGTTCCGGCCCAACGTTGCCTAACTTTGGTGATCTGACGGGAACCGGTGATTCAACGTGGCTAAGCCCTTGCCCTCGATATATACTGACTCCGCAATCGAACTTTGGGAACGCCATTGCCTCTTCCTAGCTGGAAAGTAAGTAGAGCGGAAGGAAAGGGCATCCCTCACGAAAATCGTCGAACGACACGATATATCGTAAGCAGAGTAATCATTATCCATGTCTGCTCTCTGGTATGGATAATATGACCTAGTGCGGGAGCAGGACGAAATCGGTTTATTTCCCGCAGGGAAGAAATTAAATCCACAATCTTCCATTCCCCACATTACACGAAAAAGGAAGCTCATGCTGAGTGTCCCAACACTCGGATTAGCCTTCGTGGGCAAGAGGAATATTGTGTACGCGTTGGATCCCAAAGGCAAAGGAAAGGACAGTTGACGCGATGAACTGTGGAGGTGTGGAGGGGGGGGGAAGAAGTTCCCGAGGTCCTCCATTGGCGGTTGACTGTCTTGTGGGGAGATCAACCCTGAGGCGATCTGGAGAGACAAGGGGGGCGAGCGAAAGGGTTTCGGAAGGATTGAAGAAGACACTTATCTCGCAAGAAGAAGACAGAAGTGGAGAGGGATCTTGTTTTCGAGAGATGGGAGAGGGGAGACGGAGAAAGGGAGCGAGAGTCTCGAGAGGATGGGTAAGGAGTCGGGGATGGATGGTTGGGAAAGATTCCGGTAGCCAAGCTCCGAGACGCCCCTCCTCACACCGCAACGATGAGCCGGTAACCCCAAACCCTTCCTCGATAAACAACCACCCCATCACCTCTCTCCCCCTCCCCCCAACGTCTACTCTTCCCATCCCCCCGAGACTGCTCAGGTTCGTGGCCCCGGAGCGTGGCGGCCGGCCATCAGAGCTGGAAGGGGGCGTCGGAGGGAGTGAAAACTCTCCCCCACCCCACGAAAAGTCCTCCTCCGCCACCACCAGCACAGCCGTCTCCACCCCCTCCGCGCCTAACCCAACTCTCTCTGTCCCTTCCGATGCACCACGAACGTGCATGCGCCTCGCGATGCGCCCACCTTCCCATCATCCTCCTCCCCCGCCCTACCATCCTCCACACCGGCCTCCACTTTAACCCCGAGCTCACCTCGAGAGTGTGGGGAGGGGGGTCACGTGGTCTCCCGAGGAGTGGGTGAGTGGGGGGTGGAGAGTACAGAGAGGCGCCCTCCCCCTAGAGGGGGGTAGCGTTCGCTCTCGGTCTGCACTTTTTCATTTCGGAGACTTAAACCGAACGCTGAGGGAGGGAGGGGAAGAGCGAGAGGGGGGAAGGTGGGGGAGGAGTGTGATGGAGTCTTCAGGGAGGGCTGGGGAGGGGGAAGGAGGGTTTGTGATCCCCGTCCCGGAGCGACGCTTTATAAGCGACGCGGAGAAAGCCCTTTGGTATCAGTCCCTCAGGAGTCCTCAGCACAGGAAGACGTGTGGAGGAACAAGGAGAGTTTGGAAAAATAAGGGCGAAGAGAGTCGGAAAGATCGTTCAGAACTCCAGCAGCCTAGTACAACCGCTAGGAAGTACCATGAAGACCCTACTGGTGAGCTGACAAATTACTATACTTCAATTGGATACTTGGGACTTCTGTCGCGCAAAAAAAAAAAGATTCGCTTCGGGTGCATGCAATACCTTTTTTACTACCACTTCAGACTTGGGATCTTTCCGGGATATATCCTGATAAGGCCACAAGTAGACTTACAAAAAACCTTGTTCTCAGTGCACACGGGATTGGAATCCAAGTCTACCAGTACGATTAATCGGGATCTCAATTTCAAAAATGGTAAAATCGCAACAAACTGAAAATAATTAGACTGCATCGATGGCCTGCAAATACGGATTCAAAAACAACTAAAAAAGACTAATATTCCTGATTCATGGAAATTTGTTGCCATAAACTTTAATACAGTATGTCTATCTTGATACAGACGTGAAAATAACTTCTCAGAGAATTTAATATAGATTCGCGAGAAAAATAAATGCATGAAGGACTTATTTTTTGCGGGAATATAGTTTTTTCTCATTTGAGCTCAGTTCAAAGTTTACATTATTGCCCACTAACAGTAAACGACGCAAATATTTGCAGCACTAGTTGTTTTAAAAATGTTTAGCGTTAATTGGGTTTCATGTTTATAATAATATACATATATAACACTTCAGAAAATGGAATGAAAAACTTTACCCTTGCATCAGTTTTTTTTCATGTCCATTGTCTTAAATAATTATATATAAAATTATTCTTAGTTTATTTCTTCATTTTTCAGTATAAAAATTGCGGTGAACACTTTTTTACGTATATGCGAAATCATATTTATATGAGGTAGCTCAGTGCTAGGGTAATTGGTATAAATACCTCAATTTCTAAGGATACTAGCATTTAATTAATGGCAGCAGATATTAAAATTCTCCAGTTTCACTTCTCTCGGGGAGGTCTAGAAACTAATTTGCGTGTCCGATCTTTGAAGCGCGCTAATAGTGGAGGTTAATTGCTTTCCTCTGAGATCTCTCTCTCCCTTGAGACTAAAATTGGCGTAGGGGAATCCAAGAGTCTTGTTCAACTACCCATGGTATTTTCACCCCCGTTTGCCACTCGTATCTACATTGTGCACCCATGAAGGTAATTTTTACCTTTAAGGCTGAAATCCTAATGACGGATACAGGACGGAGCAAACATATTATGAAAAAGAGCAAGTCGAGAAAGGAGCGTCAAACGCGCATTGAATTATTCCCATGATAAATCCTAAACCATGCTACGATTAAGTTCAGTCTTTAGGAAACTTTGCTTGTAATTCCCTTGGAAATATTTATGCCTTCGGGAGAGGGAGTCTTAACTAAATCCCAAAAAAGTGAGGCCGTAAAGTATTTAAAGTAAGAAATTATTTGATCTAAGGTTTCCGCAGCGTGGGTTAGATGCTCTCTGCATTCTTCCGGGTAATCGTCCGCGTAAGTTGGCTGGTAGACAGTTTCGCTGACAGGACAGTCTGCGAAAGTGTTGTCTACCAGCCAACTTACGCGGACGATTATCCGAAAGAATGCATAGAGCATCTAAGAAATTATTCCCTAAGTTGATGGGCATTGTACGCCTGAATCGCTCCACATCAAAGTTATTGCATTAACACCCCCTCCATTTCTCCTTCTAATTTCACTCTGCTACAATTAATATTCATATACCGCTTCAATTCAAGAGAATGCAACTTATTTCTAGGCTGAATATTCTGGCCGATTCTTTTCTAATCTTTCGCGTAAATGTTTTACAAAACGAAGGTCTTGACTGCAGTCACGCAATGAAAAGTAAAGTAACTAGAGAAAAGGGAAAAGATGGATGCGATCCTGATGTAAAGTGCAAAGAAACTCGCCATTCTTTGCTTACTCCTAAGCACGAGCGAAGTTTAAGCACGAACTGAAAACCGGTAAAATACTAGCATAGGAAGTTTCTCGTCTTAATACCACCCTCTCAACTTCGAAGACGCCTTCAGAGGCCATCACGACCACAAAACTCGGTAATTTCTCAAGCGTCGAGCATGACAGCTCGGATGCGCTACCGCGGGCAGGTGAGGGAATAAGAATAGGTAGAGAGAGAGACCTGTCCTGATCAAGATTGGAGACTTCAGATAAGGGTGAGAGGTTAGTTAGTTTAATGTTGTCTATCGATGGGCGATAGGGATTCACGTGGGGGATGGAAAAGCAGGCGATGGTGGAGCGTGATGGCAGTGGAGTTGTGATTGTCTGGAGGAGAAGCGAGCCTGGGAGGGGTGAGGTCGCGTGCCATAGGGAAAGTAGGACTAGGGATGGAAAAAAAATATATATATACACAGGAAGAGTCCTCGCTACCCCTCCTTTCTACCCAGACGTCACACCTCAAACTGCTCTCCCCCTCATTAGGAGGCAAAGGCGTGCAAAATACGAGGGAGAGAAGAGGAGAAATGAGTCAAGGGAAAAAAGAGAGCAGACTTAGTCCCTCGTGGGTGAACACGTAAGTGGGCCTCATTGTGTTCCATTTCAAACACTTCGATGTTGGGCTAAGAAGAGGGGGGAGGTGAAGATGGTAGCGTGGGAGGGATAGAAATAGGGGTGTAAGTGAGAGATAGGTTGAAAGAGGTGAAAGGAACGATGAGAGGGGAAGGGATAAAAGAATGTGTTTAGGACAAGAGGTCGACTTCTGGTTGAGGGAAGAAAGTAATAAAAGGGAGCTATCCTTGGTGACGATAGATTTAACGCGGAGAAAGAGAGAGAGAGTGAACGTGTGTCCAAGCGCTGTCTCCGAAGATGAACAATGACCATTGCCATCTTGCTTTTTTCCAGAAGCACCGTATTTCCCAGATATTTTCCCACAGAGCGGCGGGGAATTCCCATTCCTTTGTATTACGCCGGGGCAAGTGTTTTTTTTCTTTCCAACCCTTTCAAAAATAAGTAAAATCTCATCCATCAACCGACGCTCTGGCGACACCACCTCAAAGAGAGGTGGGGGTGAAGGTGTTTCCATGCGAATATAAGGATAAATGAAGAACCCATTGTGACGACGATTTCCCGATTGTCAATATTGAACTTTGAGGACTTTTTCTCACGCTTGATTTTTGCAAGTGGATATCAAGAGATTTCGACGTCTTCAGACAATCGTCATTGAGATTATTTTATATAGGAAGGAATTTTTTAATGAGTTCCAGGAGATGGATACATATTCCTTCTTTTAGCGCCGAATGTTACTTTCCGCTAAAATAAAAAAAAATATCCGTGCATCAGGACGACTGTGGACTAGAGGAAAAAAGAATAGAACAAACTAGCGCAATATGTGACGACAGCATGACTCATCAGGATGACGAATGTGCACATCTTATGCAGGCTTACCGCTGACAAAAAAAAGTGTAAGCAAACAACGGGAACGGAATACGGGCTCGGAATTGCTTATCATTATCGCGAAAGTAGGCAAGGATCTTTTTTTTATCGCGCGAGAGACACCCATCCGCAAACACCGTCTTCACTTTCATTTTCCTGTACTTTCTATTCTCGGTTCCCTTCTGTGATTTTCTCAAGTGCCTCCCAAGTCCTTCGCAAGGTCGTCGTTCCTCAGACGTGCACCCAAGGGAGATAGTGGGTCACTGAAGCCCATAAAGCTCGAGAGGAAAGCCGAAAGGTCCGACTTAATTGTTCCGATGAAGGCACGAACTCGTATCTCCCGCTATCGGGGTTCACTGGAGTAGGCAGTCTCACTTCGCAGCCCGCAGGACGGAACCCCTTCTCGCGAACGGAAAACAAAAAAGGAATAACGTTGCGTTCCGCTCGTCGCACAAAGCGTGCAGCTGATTCAAATCGTACCAGTACTTGGGTAATTTTTTTTCTCGAGAACTCTTGGATTCCCAGAGGGGAGAGGAGATGTCTCGATCATTTGGAAGGATAAAAAAATCCCGTTTACCAGGCTGGGTCAAAGTACTTCCGCTACTTACTTCGCCGGGGAACATAGATACCAATCACCAGTTATCAAGATTAACGGCTATAGTACGGCACGGATAAAACAAAATTTACGCACTGCGAAAGACACTTATTATTTTTGTTCGAATATGGTCTCTAGTTCTTTACCCTATTTCTCACGTTTTCTTCCGAGTCTAAAACAGCTGAACTGCCACAAAAGAATACCAAAAAGGAAAAATATGATATTAGATTTTTCACATTAAAATTTAAGATGGCCTGAAAACATGTATTAGAAACACAATAACATTAATAACGATCGGCTACGCGTTGCATGGCAGTGTTACTTCGTAATTCAATTTTATTCATTTTACATGGCTAGGATATTGTATTTTACTCAACGGCTAGGAAAATGCAAGAATAAAATTATATTCTACTCTCTTTCCTAATATTTTCATCCATGAAAATGCAGGTTTATACTATTAATATTTCCGTCGCATCATAACTTTACACTCTTTTGTCCAAAGGTTATGAACTTTGCCACTCGTTCTAGGGAAAACTACTATATCTACGGCATTCATCTTTTATCGAAAGCTGCAAGAATGAATAAAGATACATATAAGTTCAAACGCATATTTATAAAATACATATTTTGTTGTTAATTAACGAAATATGTTAAACATTACCATTTTGACGCCGACAATAATGCATGTTTATTGATAACTCACCCCTTACCACACACCCTCGAGGTGGCTAGCAGGGTGTAGATGCAGATGTAGATCATTAGATGTAGTAAAGCGCAAAATATAAAAACCCGACGGCAACCTTCTTCTCTTCGCAGTTGGTGGTATCGCTCGCAGCCCTGGCGGCAGCCAAGCCCGGCTTCCGCGGCGGCGGCGGTGGGGGAGGTTTCGGGGGTGGATTCGGCGGCGGTCACGGGGGCGGAGACAGCTTCGGGAGCAGCGGCTTCGGAGGGAGCTACAGCTCTCCTCAGCTGGACAGCTACGCGGCGCCCATAAGCGGCAGCACGGGCGGCGGCCCGGCCTACGGTGCCCCATCCCAGCCTCCCGTCGTGCACAAGCACGTCTACGTCCATGTCCCACCCCCTGAGCCCACGTACCAGGCCCCGAAGAAGCCCGTCTACGTGCCGCCGCCCCAGAAACACTACAAGATCGTTTTCATCAAGGCCCCAACCCCCCCAACCCCAACCGTCCCGGAAATCTCCCTGCCGGCCCCGGACGAGCAGAAGACGCTCATCTACGTCCTGGTGAAGAAACCAGAGGAGCAGCCGGAAATCAACATCCCAACCCCGGCGCCGACAAAGCCATCAAAGCCGGAGGTGTATTTCATCCGCTACAAGGTAAGCACGGGCGAAATTTTGAACTATTCACCAAGGGGGGATTACCAAAATGAAAATAAGAAAAGCCAAATACCCCCAATCCTAAAATGCAGGTTAGATTAACAGTAAAGGCAACATGTAATGGAGCAATATGCACTTAAAATTCACGGGAATCAGGTTGGTGTGGTGACTATAATACCAACCTCCCCCTTGAGATTCGACGATCCAGGTTCGAATCCCGGAAGCTGTTACTATTTCTCAGGTATTCTGATCTGTACTTGAGTTACACGTGAAGAGTACATCTAAGTTCAGTACTCTGTCCGTCAAATAGGATGTAAAATTGTTGGCCCCTTGGAAATTTTTACTAAGATCAGCTATCCGACGCCAGATTTCTCTTCGCTACCACCCTTTAACCTATTTCCAAATACCCACTTACGTTTACTCAAAGGCGCAAATTGCATTAGTTGTCAGTCGCCTGACCTTACAATAACAACAACTTAGAAGGTTCTCTCAACACCAGTCTGTCAAACAGTCGTAAACCTTGATTTTTTTACTTTTCGCATGCGCGGTATATCACATATACGGTTCAAAAGTTAAACCTCTCCCTGATTCCTCATTCCGAACTCACCCCAACAAATAGGCTACCTTAAACGCTATGCATGACTAAGGCACTAAGCAGCCATCTTCCGCAAATTCCGTAGTAATTAAGCTGCTGATAAAACATCTCGCGTCCATCGCACGTGACGAGAGATTTAAGATCCCCTCAATCGTACTCAAGTATTCCGTGTCAACATCGATTTGTCGCTCGCCGCCGAAAGGTAAATATTTGCACGATAATCTTTTGATTGCTTCGGGCGCAGCCAATTTTAAAAGCTAAGATGGACATATTTACACAAAGTCAGGAGCACAAGGAAAAGAGAAATCCTCAACTGCAGACGCTCTATCAACATAACAATTTTCCTACCTTTCGTCTTTGTTATGAAATAGTCAACTTATGAGTGAGAATGGGGTTTTCAAGGATTTGAGAACTCTATATTAATACGATATATACGTATAAATCCCAAGAAAGAATACTTGTACTAAATTTATCCTTCCACTTTTAGATAATAAATACTACAAACTCCTTCTCTTATTTGCATAGGGTCATTATTACTATTATTAACACAATTTTCGAGCTCGGTGCTCTGTGCCTTACCCTCCATATTTCACGAGAAAATTCCCACCATAACAATCCATTGAAAATCCGTCGCTTTCTCCCGAAGCACACTTTCCGAATGATATAATATATCTTAAGAGTATGTGGGCCTAAAACAAGTAAATAAATAATGCTCCATAAAAAACTCAATTTCCCCACTGGGAGTAAACAGGGTTAATATATAGCCATGATTCCCCGTTACAACTAGCATTCACTTCCGAATGATTCCCTCTTGTCCAACGTCTACCAACCAACTTGAGTTGAACCCGAAAATAGATTCTCGGGTGTGTACAAGCTTCACAGGCTAGCATACACTGCTGGCGGCGCAAACGCTAGCACAAATGGAATCGAATCAGGACTAAGAAAAGATTCAAGGGGTGTATGTATTGAACGGAAGAGGTGTATTCTTCTAAGACCTTACTCATATTATTTTCTAAACTTGTACCGTAGAGATGTCTTATTATTCAAAAAGTTTAAAAAATACTTTCACTCCTCAAAGCATCTCCCCGCACTGTTCATCGCTAAAGGCGAAGAAAAATAACCTCACCAAACATGCCGGAAGGGCAGGGGCCAAATTCAATTTCCATAAAGAGCTCTTGAAGTCACCTCCGTGCTAACATGACCATTCCCATCAAATTCATGCTCTTTTTCAAACCCGGAAATTCCCCCTTCCCCATCACAGCCAAAATAAAATCCCGCGAGGGGCAGTTGGCGAATGGCAGAGCTCTTCAAATCCAAGGAGAGCGCACGAACATTTCAGTTTTATTGCCTGATTCCTGTAATCATGGGCAAAAGGCCCCCAAGTTGGACTCCCCGCGACCCAACTTTCCCCACTGGTGCAGGCCATCGCTCATCGCTGACATCGATGGGTTGGAGATGGAATTTTTATCGCCCTCTCAACCGAAATTCGTCCGTTCTTTTCTCTTTGCAGACCCAACAGAAGGACGCTTACGGGCCACCAGCACCGCCCCCGAGGGAGGAATACGGAGCACCCTCGGCCCCGTCGGCACCGTCTGCGCCGCCATCATCCTCCTATGGTGCTCCCTCCCAGGGAGGACACTACTAAGTTCACAGTCAATCCCGGAGCACGGACCCCCTCGCCGCCGACCCCACGCACCACGCGCCCGACGCCCTCCGACCCCGGCGATCACTCCTTTCCCCTCCGTCGACGGGGACTCGTTGATACCCCCCAAAACCCCCTTATTTAAGCTCTAGAAGTCAATCCTCAACGGCGGTACGCACCTGAGCACCGTGTTCCTCTCCGATGCGTGTTGCCCTTTCCCTCCTCGAAAAAAGAAAAAATGCCGTGATTCGAAGGAAATGAAAGGACAGAAATTAACACGAGCAAAGAGCTTGCTGAGAAACGAATGGCTACGGAGCGAAACTAATTTGACACTGCGGGAGAAGATACATTAATGAGCGCTGACTAGTTTGGACGATAGGTTCCACCCGTAAAACGAACCAGAGAAACCAGCACCAGCGGACTCAAAACAAAATCCCTTCTTCAAAGGTCATATAATCGGCAATTACCATGATTTGACACTTTTAGGCCACGCTACGCGCGAAACCACTGCCAAGAATTTATTTTTACGAATTTACATTTTTTTACAAAGAGATTAGCAGCACACTATTTCGGCAAAACCCTCCAAGGCACAGAGCGTCAAATACTGCGTCCAACTCGAAAAGGTTTGCCCCAGGATTAACAAAAAGAGATGACAAAGCGTCGTAAAATAAAATATTAACATCAACTTGAAGTTCCTAACGTTAACATCAACATACCAAAAATTGCCCCTTTGTCTCTCAGTGTTTATTCAAAGAAAACAACTCTTTGTGGGACTAAAATTTGTCAAAATTACGATTTCGATGAAAATTAATGTCAGTAACTGGTCAATAAAAAATAAGGGTGGTGTTCAGCTCCTAAGTTACACCGAAGTGTCAATCACACTTACGAGAGAAAAATAAGTCATGCAGCAGGTTTTTTTTCACCCACCGCTCTCGCGGAGAAGGAAAATCTAGGGCGTGCCGAATAAATGCGTCGCTTTCAAGAAAAACTTAAAACCCCGCGATTGGCAAATGTGAAGAAGAGAGTCCGCTTTTGCCAACACACGCGGGAAATGTCGCAATGAACCGAGAAACATCGACGCGGATGTGTCCGAAAATGCGTTCCACTCGGCACCAAATGGAAAAAAAGAGGGGAGAGTTATTCCGGACACACGCGCAGGGCAACACAATCCACCTAATTCTTATCACGATCGAAGCCCGCCACAAGGAGGTCCGAGCCAAGTGAAAGGGCTTTTTTTTTATTTTTCGGATCCACGTTCGAGAGCCACCGATCGTGAAGAGATAGTGGCCAAAGGAAGAAAGTGAAACAATACAAACGCGACGGTTACCTAGTAGCGGGCAGTAGTCGCCCTCGAACTCTATGAAGGGACGTGCGGTCATTGAAGTCGTGTGAAAAAGATCCACCACCGCCTACGAAGGAGAATCACGGCGATAACTAATTAACAAAACTGAACGCGAAATTTTTGCCGCGAACTCGAGGCGGGGCGCGTCGGTCTTCCAAAGCAATCGATCCTAGACGCGCGGAACATCTCGCTCAAGGAAATCAACCAGTGATTTAAAAAAACGCGTTATATGCGTTACGAATACATGGAGCTCCTTTACACAGAAGGTGAAAATGTTGGGAGTGGAAGAGCTCTCGACGCAATAAATAGTTAGTCATCAGCCGAGCACGGAACGAGGAGGAAACGGTCGTAAATAGGGGTTCAGGAACTAGATCGTTTAAGGGGTTAAAATATACATTCACACACATTACAATTCGTCGGCGTGAGATTAAAAAAACACGGAACACATTCAAAAGGCAGAGGGTACCACCGGCAAGACAATAATGAGCAAAACCCACGAATACGGGCAATGCTCTCCACTTGTTACGCTCACACTTTTCCGGCTTGAGTCTAGGCAATTTGAAAACATTACTCGTCACTGGCTAGGAAGGTACAACTCGCTTACACTTGCTCGTTGATCCGCACAGGAGAAATACTACAAGAAAAAAACCGCTTCACTTATAATTTTGGTGGTAGGTAAATTAGGCATCAAAACGAGATATCCTTCAATTGTCCGAATCTGTTTCTACAATTCAACAGCGTAAAGGGAATTGGACAGTGGCATTTTCGCACACTTTTGAAAAAAAATAAGCGGAGACTGTGGTTGCTGGAAAAATACGGGTTAACCAACTAGTTTATATGCACTCGGCACTCACATTATCCGCTTTCCAAAAGACAGTAACAATAGATACACAAAAAGCTATGGTTTTAGTAATTTTATAATGCGTAAAAGGTGAAATAGATAACCACTGCAAATGCACAAATTTTCAACGGAGTAATGACAATACGCAGCCAACAGCGGCATGACCGCAGAAAACTCAAGAGGATATAATCTGAAGCGGTATTTTTCCTCCTTTTGTACTCATGTTATATTGTATAGACCTATTTTTGTACTATATCTGGTGCATGTCACCCAAAGGCCTTTTCAAAGACTATTTTGTAAAATATGAAAAAATTGTTAAAAAATAAAACTTTTTTTATATTACTACAGTATTTTAATTTACCCGTACTTTCCAAAAACATCTCATAAGGGACCAAAGTATGCTAAATTACGCTTCCATGCTTAATGCAATCACGAAGAATATTATTCGCCACATGTTGCCAAAACCCTCATAATGTAACGGCAATTTAATTGTACTGCATGTATATTATTGAATTCGTATCGATTTAAGTCATGAATCGCAATCAAATGTCAATTCATATCAGAGTCAATTCCTTTTGAATAACACTGGTGTCAAAAACCCTGAATATCAGGTTATCTCTAAGAAATTAAACAATAAAATAAAGATAACATTTTGAAAAGCAAGTAACTAATTCAGTTAATGAGCCACATCTTTTTTTACCATGGGAAGCCGCTGAAAGAGCTTTTGGCAGGGGTGAAAGGTTACCAGCCATAAAGTTGAGTTATAGCCGAAAGAAATTGTTCCTAATATTGAAGTATGGTGTGCAATGTGTTCGAAAGCAATATATTTTGTTTGCGTTCTTGTCGTGTACTATGCGTGGGAAAAATGAATTCTTGTATCTCACCGTCCGACAGTTGATCTCTCTTAATTTGTTGCTTATGTCTGTCCTGATGTATGTACTATGGGGGGAGAATTTCCCAACTAACGAAACACCGCTACTATCGCTCTGACAGAAAATCAGCTTCCTTTCTGACGGTATATTCTTGGGTCTCAGCCACTACGAGGGAAGTTTAAACACGGTAAAATGATGAACTCGTCTCCCGAGTATGTGACGGAATACGGCAGCTTGTCGGCCCAGAGCTTTGATCGCACTGGTGTCCAGAATGGTAAAATATTATTCCTTGTATGTATTTGAAACGTACTATTTAACTATCTCGTTCCCGCCGAACTTTCCCCGCATTCTCCGTCTTTCCTACCTTTTTCTTCTAGGCTTCGCTCCTTCTCTCGCACAACGGCAAGGTCCTGGAATTCACCCGGCGGCCACCTCTTCACTCTCTTTCTCTCGTTTAAAAAAGTGAAGAAGTTTTATCTAAACGTGATGAATGTTTCTAGTGTTCAAGTTATGACTCAACTAGATTTTACTTGAAAATATCGCAATGAATACCTAGCATACGTTGATTGCAACAATAACCAATACTGTTCGGACTATCTACTACTGATATTACAGTTCCCGCTATATCGTACACATGCTTATACCAATTGATAGCATTCGTAAGTGTTAAATATGTAGTGTCAATTCATATGATTCGGTGGAATGCCTCTAGTGGCTACATTCCGCCGGCAACGACGAATGTTCCAGGCGTCTTAGCTCCCATAAGGAATGGGTTGTTTTTGATGCATTGTTGTAACTTAACTATAGGACTCTCCTTAGGTTCGTATTTTTTCAGCGGTGGTGGCTGACATTAAATGTCAAGTCAAGAGATAGATAGCGCCTACCATTGTACCCATGTTACCATTAGCCTCTTGCATATTATAAATAGAGACTAGACGATCTGTTAACAACAAATCGTCATTCCTAACCATCTGCACAAATTGACGGAGACCAGCAGCTATATTTTTCCAACACTTACTGCACGCCACAGATACACACCACATTGACCACGGCGCTATTAGTCACGGAATAAACGGTCCCGAGAAAAAAATCTAGGGGACGTATCCAGGCACCACCAGGTAAAAATGGAGAGGCAGTAAGGTTACCAGTAGGTCTCACTAGGGAAGGAATGGCACTTGCCACCACGCTGAGTAATGTCCACATGACGCAGGGCTTGTACATATTCATCTACCCTGTCACTAACTGCAGAAACGTTGCAATTAACGACTGAATTGAAAAATTTTGAGTTCAGACACATATATCCTAGCCTGATCTCCTGACGTTTCAGTATTCCAGCATAGAGATGAGGATAGTGTACAGGACAAGCCCATGGATTAGCACGTTAAGTTCCTAGCTGGAGGTCCTGGGTTTGAACCCGAAAGAGGCCTTTGGAAACGCCCAGCTAAACGCTAGTTGTGTGATTTTCTGAGTACCAGAACTTTCGCGAAAAATAAAGCGGCACAAGGAAAGTTATTGTTCCATGATGTGTCAATTTCACACGCCGCTGGGCTTGATACTTAGCTTTATCGACACCAACCATGCGCACCCACTGGTTGAACACTCGATGTGTTCCTACAAGAGAGCCTTCATCCGTCAAAAGTTGCGCCTGGCCTGCTGCACTAACAAGAACAGTTTATTCCATCGACTATTACGCTCAATTTTTTCCATCGCCAGCCATGGATTGATCCAGACAGGGGAAATGAAAACTAAGTTCCGTTACACTTTCTTTCGGAAAAAGAGGGTTGAACCGAAGTTTACTGATGGCTACGGAGTGAAAAAGTACGTGCGAAGCTGAAGGACCGAAAACGTACGAGATCTTGAAAGAGAAATACGCATTAATCGGCAAATAGTGACATAGTCTGAAAAAAACATTGAAAACGGATGAACTTCAGGAAACAGTTCTAATTTACGAATAGTAAGCAATAGAAAATTTAAGATATTTAAATAAGGAGCGTCCTACCTGTTAGAAGTAATGCCTACAAGATATACCACCTTCTTCCAAATCTTAATTTATACCGCAAATACTAGGGGAGAATTGCGAGATCTTTGGACCAATTTTTTGTCAGAAAATTGGGGGTCATAATAGACACTGGTCAAACTACTTGGAAATGACATATGACCTATATTCATTCAATGCCTTTAATATAAAATTCACACTGCAACCGTTCTAAAGGCATTTCATCGTCTAGGAAATATAGCTAACAATTAATAATACGTCTGTATGTATTAAGTCGATATTATCGCCATAATTTAAACCATGCATAAGGTCTCTAATATTTACGAACACCGATTCCGCGAAAAACATCTTCGTGGGAGTGGGAAGTCGAACTATAGGCAATTATACATTATAATTTACCTACCCATAAATAAAAGACGCCTTCAATTATTCGTTCACTCTCCTCTCTAAACATGGTAAAATCTTAAAGGGCCTCTTCCATGAAAAACTTAATGGTTGAACACGTGCGTTTGGTATTCTTATGCTGGTTAGTATTTGGTATACCTACTATCAGATTTACGAATCGATATTCTAAAAGTATTCCACAAGCTGATGCGGGTTTAAACGGGCTACGTGGAGACCCAACAAGAATTGAGACAATTTATTACAGTTCGCCATAAAAATGGCACACCGTCCCATGTATAAATTAAGAGTTGTCAGAAATTACATTATAAACTCGTAGGATGTCCCGAGAAATGATCAAAGTCACGGAAAACGGGCAATTGTTTACTCCAGAATCAAAGATAGAGTTCATAATGATCAATTGTTTCTTAAACAATGAAAATTTTAAAGATCAATATTTCAATGAAATTATTTCAAAACGTATAAAAGATTTCTTCGCCACCAAAACATATCGCGATAAATTCTAATTCAACAAGTGTAGGCAAAAAAAATTAGGAACTATATTATTATTCACAGCCATAGGCTTGTCCTAGCTGCTTAATTATTACTACTTTGTCCTCTTCTCGCCTGTAGCTACAATTTTGGCTCGCACTTACAAGCGCCTCCAACCTAAAGGAGTAGTTAACGGACGTAGTAGCTACGGTATAAAGGAAACGAGGAGGAAAACCTGGCGTCAGAAGCTGCTAAATCTTAATGAAAGGTACCAAGGGATTTACAGTATATGTTCCATCTGTATTTACGAAGTACAGTGCGGAATGCTCTCTACACACCATCGAAGTGGAAATTCCAATACAACGCATGCCAGGTGTTGAACCCGGGCTCTTACGGTGAAGAGCCAATACCCTAAAACTAACTAACCCACTATGCTTCTGTACGTGACAAAGGCGTAATTAAGCATTCTTTTGTACAAATTCACGCTCGGAAACGATCTACGAGCAGAGAAGTGATCAATGCCGTCGGAAAGAACCAAACAGCCAAAATTCCCATTACTTACTACACAAGTGTCCTAATCATGCCCTCCGTCTCCGGTTCTCGGAGCTTCTACTATAGTATACCGGTGTAGCGAGTATCATGAGCATGAGACTGAACATGAAGCCTTTCTTCGAAAATATGCCAAAAGTAATTCGAAGATTAAATTCAAAACACAATTTCAGTTGTACATTGGAAGAACTCCACCCTGGTGATTTGAAATTGGGAATAAGGTTAGACAAACGTTATAATCCAAAATAAGTACGGACATAACGTAAGTACCTCGTGTCAAATACATAAAATAACTGCTATATATGCAGAGATCACACTTTCGCAATCGTATTTTGTCAGAATAACCAGCAAATTCGATTTTTTATCATAATGCCCACAAGCTAAGAAATAATCACGGCACTCTGAATAAATTAAATGCCGCCATCGACATTCAGTCTAAGAAAATCATAAAGTCTATTAACACCTCATTGAAGGTAGTTAACTAATGACATTTATGAAATTCGTGTCGTTTAAATTTTGCCAAATCAACTTAAACGACAAAAATTCTCTATAAATGAAAATTTTACATACTTTGATCGAAATATACACAAATCATTGGGCGAATATTTCACAGGGTTAATATCCACAACAAATTCCCGACGTAATAAAAGCCTCGGGAGAGCATAAAAGGCAAAAAGTGTAAATTCATCATGACACCTTAGTTTCAAATGGCGCCATAATTACCAACACAAGATTTGCTCATAAATACTCAAGGCTCACACAGTTATTGAAACTAGCACATCCACATGAAACATAATAACATACCTCTCAAGCAGGTGCAGCAAAATTTGGTCATCAGCCAAGGAAACGTCTCATTTATCGGCTAGTAACAATCCAAATTTCCCTTACTTATAATTAGCAGTCGTTAACGAGGTATCCAATCGTCCAATCACAAGCGGTAATTTGGAACTTGATTAACGATAGTTCTTTTTTATGAAAATTTCACATTGAGGTTGGTAAATAAAGGCGTGCCGAGGAAAAATGAAAATGCCTTATAACCTTAATACCGTATACCAAAAATGTGTTTACGATCCCAATCAATAAGATACACGGACAAAAAATATCCCATATCAAATCAAATTTTAAAACTTATATTTGGCAGCCTTCTTCTCCTAGCAAGTGACAGTCAATCTCGGTGAAAGTGGACTTCGACAGAGGAGAAATATGTTCGCAGTTTAGAAATTGATCCTTAAAAATTTCTTCGCAAACGACGCAACTATAAATACTATCGTACACGTTATTTTATCGGTCGCATACATTCTTCATATCTCCCTACGTATCTTGTGCGCAAAGCTTAATTTTCTATATGGATTACGCTTTTGACTCTTTAAATAGAGATCGAGGGAGTATAGAATTGTAGTGGTTGTCACAGTTTTCAACGTCGAGAGGATTCCGCTGAATTTTTATTTGCAGTGAAATGGTAGATAAGCCTTGGGTTAAGAGTTACTGAGGTTCTAAATTTGTATGTGGCGGCTCCGTTATCATTAACTCTTTGGCCATCCTCGTATACTACATTGGACATTAGTCGAGTGTTGGTGTATGCCTATAAGCTTTTGTGAATAGGATCGTGTCGACGGGGTTGGTTGTACTTATTTGCATTCGGAAAGCTTTCTTCAAAATAGGATGGTGTATTCTCTGATGACACTTAGTTTTGAAATGTAAATTGGAGGGGCATTTCATAGCTGGTATTTCAGTGCCTTAGGTCTCGATAACTTGGCCAATCTTTTTACTTCAGCACAAGAAGTCAAATCTTTGGAATAGGAACGTAAAATTGTTATGGCCTATCGAGAGCCTAAGGCTCAGCTGATTTTTATGTGAATTTACTATAGTGTATTTTCTACAAAAAGTTTAATATTTTTGTGAATCAAATCGTTGCCATGGCCACTCTGCAAACCAAATTTCAGATGCCCATTTTTTTTTGTTTATACCTCTTAGCCGTCCTACTGTAATGATAAGGTACCAAGCCACTCTGTTTCTAGAATCATAGAATCACAAATAATGAAGAACAGTGAGGACTTTTAAAAGTCCTCGTTGTTCTTCATTATTTGTGCTTTTAAGTGAAAGGTCATCATAATTTCTCACCTTTAATCCTAATCAGGAACTGACTCGAGTTGACAATAAAGTGAGCTTATTGGCAGTGAGAAAATTTTGAGGATAATGATACCAATGCAGACAGGTAATTATTCGAAGACTCATATACTGATCTTATGGTCAACTGGGTGACCATCAATGGGGAGATAGAATTGGAGGCACTTGTCTCAGGACGAGCTCAGTGGTGGGCCACTGTTCACTGAAATGATTACAAATGAACAGAAGTTATTACTTGCAAAGAACTTATACCTGTCTAATTTCTTTGTCCACAAAATTTCAACTAAGTTAGTGTTTATTAACTCTCACTGAAAGATTCGTGTTCGTTGCCATTTATTTAACATTTTTATACTTTAATTACCCAGCTATTTATTTGCTTGTTTTCGTTCATTTTGGTTCAGAAATCATCTGAGATTTGAAGTTTCCCAAGACATCTATTTCAATTTAACTATCATTATTATTATCACCAGTCATCAATCCTAAGATCAGTTTGATGCAAGAGTTCTCCACTTGATTGTTCTTCTGCCAACCTTTTCGCATTGACTTACTTTTTATGGTAATTACTCCATTTTTCCATTATTTATTACTCATCACCATGGGAGAACTATGAAAAAGTAGCATGTTTTCCTTACCTTTCAAAAATCATTTTCCTTTTTTCTTCTTGATACAATGACTCCAAATAAAGAATAAGTTAATACTGAATTAACATGAGCATCATTGACCAAAGATTATGGGTCGAATGATCACAGCAGTCATACATCAATTGAATAGATGCATTGGCGTTCCTCTTTTGATGTCATATGTGTCTTTTCAATGCATAACTACATAAACAGCAATAATTTTCAGTCATGATTACCATGCTGGCATATTATCATCTTTGAATTGCTAGGTTACTTCTAGGGCCCAGTTTATAATTTCATGTAAAGTTTGCTGTACTCTTCATTTTACATTTAATACAGCATTCAGGTTCAAAAGTCACCAAGCGCACACGTGATCTGAAAAGCAAATCATAAATTATTCAGGTTGATGCCATCATATTAGGCATATAGCATTAGTTTTATACAGCTTATAAGTAGTTCTATAGCTATAAGCTTAGGATTAATTGACATGTTTGCAGTCACAAACATGTATTTATTAGGAAATTCTGGCCGGCAAGCAAAATTAATCAAGATAAATTTCTCGATAGCAAAGTAAGAGAAAGGATGAAAAAAGGAAAGTGGGATTTAAAGAAGATAGGGCATGGGAGGATATACATGAAATATAAACCTGAGGAGAGAGATTACTGTGACCAGATGTGGTGTTGTGTGAGAGGAAAGGTGATGGAAGACTAAGTAATGAGAAGAGTTAGCAGGTAATGTTGAAGATATATCATATGATACTTTAATTTGTGGAGTACCAGTGATGATCTTTAATCAAATTCACTTTTGATTTCAAATTACAGATGTATTTATTTTTTCAACAAATTTAGGACTGTTACGTCCTCTCTTACAATCAACAATATCGGCCCCAGTGGCGGCGTGGTTAAGTCCTCGCCTGGTAAACTGAAGGTCACAGGTTGGAATCGTGCCTGAGTGGGTGTTTTCACCACTCAGGACATGGGTGTGTGTTCTCATCCACTGTTAATTGTTAAATACCCTGATGTAAAAGGCCATATGTGCTGTTTCCGGAGGTAGTGGAAAGTGGTAGTGAAAATAAAAAAAAACAACGAAAAATACAAACATATTTTCCCCAGTACATGAAAATCCTCCCAGGAATGGACTTTAACCCAGGACATCAAGTTTAATAGTCAAGAGATTTACCCTACCACCACTGGGGTCAGAACATTTGATTAAGATGTGAATTAAATACAGAAAGCATCTGAATGTATTTTACATTAAATGCACAATCTTATTCATAGCATCCCTAAAAATTAGAGATTATGATGATGTGAAAAGAGCTAAAAACCTATGCTTAAGAATTCAGGTATAAAAATATCCAAACATAATTGACACTATTCACGAAAAAGTTACATAGAGCATTGCTCTAAAGAAATTAATACTAATTCATTTAAAGCTAAGCAACTGGTGTGGATGGCATTGCAGCAGAGCTTCATCAAAGAAGCTGTCACTCAATAAAGAATAATCTTTATGTTGTTGTATTAAAATGCTACGAAGAAGAAATAGTACCATCTGATTTCACAAAAAGTAGAATCCCCACAATTCCCAAGAAAGGCAATGCAAAGGATTGTATGAACTACAGAACAATAGCACTCTTGCCCCATGCTTCAAATATTTATTGATAATAATAAAAGATAGAATAAAAAAGAAAATTTACATGAAATTAGATAGTGATCTCAACAGGTTTAGATCAGGAAAATGCACCCAAGAGGCAATATTGGGAGCAAGGCAAATTTTAGAAAGGAGACTTTAGTTTAACAGGAAAACGTACAGAGCCTTTGTAGATTTGGAAAAGGCTTTCAATAAGGTTAACTGGAGATGCCTGTTTCAAGTGATGTGCAGAACAGGGTTGGATTGGAGGGACAAAAAACTATTTTTAAACCTCTACAAAGCCAATGTATGGAAATCGAAGTTAATGGCACCAAAAAAGAAGCCAAGAGTTGAAGAGGTATGTGACAAGTTTGCCCAATATCACCTTACTTGTTTAATCTATAGATAGAAGAAGCTGTATCTGGAATGAAAGCAAATATGAGAGGAATTAATATTAATGGCCAACAAATTCATTGCCTTCGATTTGCAGATAATATAGCTCTTGTAGCAGATTCAGAAAAATAACTAAGTCAAATGCTTCAAGTCCTAAATAACAATTCATTAAAGCTTAAGGTTGAAATAAACACTAACAAAACAAAAATCATGGAGGTAGAAAACAAGGAAAGTGGAAAAAAGACAAACGTAAGTGTAGGATAGAGGAAGTAAAGGAGTTCTGCAACTTAAGTAGCAAAAATATAACAGCTTCTCCTCAGAGGCCAAGAGAAGAATAATTTTAGCAAAGAAAGCCTTTCAAACAAAGAAAAGTCCCTTGATAAATAACAGTATTAATATTGAGACTAAGAAGAAATTTTTGAAAAGTTTTGTACGGAGTGTGCTAACTTATGGACATATGTGAGATATGGACACTAAGAAAGAGTGAAACCTCCAAACTTGAAGCTGCAGAAATGTGGTTTTGGAGGAGAGTATTAAGAACTAGGTGGCCCCATATAAAAACAAATGAGCAAGTGCTAAATCAAGTTCATGTGGAAAGAGAATTATTGAAAACTATCAAGGAAACAAAAGTTAAGCTCATCAGACACCTACTCCTACGCATGACACCTTCATGCAAAATATTTAGGAAGGCTAAATTCTTGGGAAAAAACTGAGAGGGTGATCAAGAACTTCGTATTTAAAAGTTACGGTGATGGAAATGGGATGCAGCGTGTATGCTGAAATGGAGAGAATGGCTGAAGACAGAGACGGTTGGAGGTCGTGGCTGTGGCGACAAGGCTCTATGCCTATAAATTAATTAATTAAATTATTATATGCATACTTTGAAATATTTTGACATCCATGAGTACCGTAGAACTTTCCTTTCATCCTTGTCTTTAACCTCTCTTCATTAGGGGCTTTTCACATATGTCTAAGAGTCATGTGTAATTATAACTGATGTATTAAAGAAGAGCAGTGAATAGGAAGAGTGACAAAGAAAGATATCATAAATAGGCACATATGTATAAAGCTGGTAGTGAATGATACAAAATAGTACAATTGTGTAAGTATGAGTTTGTTAGCAGATAAAGGAATATGAAGCATACCTATAGGGGTTAAGTTTATAGTAGCCACCACATCCCAAGCAGCATCATGATATCAGCCCAATATCATTTTTACACTGTCACATATCACTTATTGGTCAATCCGATATTGGCTACCAATTTCGGCAAAAGTGATAACATTTGCCATTATGAAAATGACATTTGCTGACAATATTGAGCCAATATAAATTTGATGATAAAAAGACATCTTTCACCACTATACAGTGGCATAAAAATGATATTGGGCCGACATATGTGTCATATTACCATGGACTGATCTTTCATTAACATGATATTGGGATGATTTCATAAGTAAGATAGCTAAAATGTATCCTGGATAACCATGTTAAAAATATTCATAATCAGGGACGGTCGTGCAATAAAACTGCAATGGAAAAAGAAATGGCGAGGTCAGTAGTTTCAATCTAAGAATGTTCACATTGAGAACCGTGCACTTTACTCCTGACCCAACTTCCCTTAGTGAAAGATGCATAACTTTAATCGTTATCATTGTCATTGTAGTACATTATTTCAAACTCGTTTTCTGTTGAAGCTATTGGAGTTATAACCCAATATCCCCCATATTTCACATTCATATTGCCATGCGAAAAAATTCACCTGGACTGGAAATCGAACCACGGACCTTTGGCTTTCCGGACCACTGCATAGACCACTACCTACCCAGGATCCCTAATTCGCATGGCAATTTTACCGAGGTTCAAGGTACTAGATGTTGAGCCCTCGCGATCCATCAAGGATGGAAACGCAAGGGAGAAAGGTCTTCAAAGATGCCACGACCAATTGTGAACACCATCCAGTGCTAAAGCCACGCTTGGTGGTAAATGTAGGATATTCCAAGCCTGCCACATGAACGGCAATTTGTAAGCAAATACAGAATCCTTACTAATTCTGAAGATTCAGTCGATATGGAGTGGAAGCGAAGCATGATAACACAGGCTCATGTTTTCTCTTTCTCTGTTATATTAAGTTCTTCAGAATTACTTCAACAACATTTACTCATGCTAAGTCAGAGTATACCTTTATCTTATACCATGAAATCTTTTATGGGTCACAATCAGCTGATAGGTTGATAACTGATTCCTGGGTGATCATTACAGATGAGATTATTTTACATGTTTTAGTATCTACTTCCATAACTGATATAAAATGAATGACAGTCATAGTGCGGAAAGTCATCTTCTACGTCAGAATGAAGGGAATCAAGGAGGCTCAAAAATCTGGATTTGCAATGAGATGAAGAGCTGGTACGTCATCTGTGATTCCTTGTTGTACTACTTGCTTTACCTAGACATGGACTTAGTAAACTATTCTAATGTGTATAAGCATTAACAGCGAAACATATTTATTTCCAGCTGAATACATGTAACAACATGCAAGGCTGATAAATCAATCAGCCACAAATTCGTTGCCATTGAATTGGACCTACTTGACCAGCATCATAAATTCATCTCATCACAATCCATCAGTTATAACTAGAGATGGGCAACTTGGGAAATTACCGTGGTAATTTTCGTAAATTACCATGGTATTTTTCGTAAATTACCAACACCCCTGAAATTTACCGTAATAAACGGTAATTTTCAGAAAAGTTCTTTTTCATAAAACTTCTTTCTCACAAAGAAACAATTGGAATGAGTGATATTATAAATTAAGAAGCTAAAACTATATTGTTTACATTGTGTCCACGATTCATTCCAATTAATTCAGAGTAAAATAACAAATGCATATTGCGCAGAGGTATGTCTTTGGAATGAAAATTTCTCAGTGTGACAAAAGAGAGTCAAATTGCGTGTTGCTGCCAACTTTGTTTTAATTTTTTTAATGAGTTATAATAGATAAACGTCGTGATATGTTTGATATAAGCATCGGCATTTGTATCTCAATGCTATTTGATTTTGTTTTGAGTCCTCTGATAAGGATTAGCATCTGAAAACTTAAAATTACCAGAAAATTATGGTAATTTTCGAAAATTACCGTAATTTACCGCGGTAATTTACCTCAATTGAAAATTACGGTAATTTACCCATCTCTAGTTATAACCTGGCAGAATGCTTGATGTTGATTGAAGATCAAATAAGTCAGATTGGTGTACTGATTAGAGTACTGGCCTCTCACCCCAAGAGCGAGAGTTTGAATCTTGGCAGTGGCAGATATTTTTCATTAATTACCTGGCCACTACTTGAGTGCTATGTAGAAAGCATTCCCAGTACAGTACTCAATCCTTCAGATGCAGTGTTAAGCTGTTGTCCACTTGGTGTCTTTCATTAAATTTGGCTGATTCTGATTTCTCTCCACCCTTCCTCCTTACCCTTCCTTTCCTGTCCTCCTACCTTTCCTCCTGGCCTGAAGTGCCTTTAAGTGTGGGCAGGACTTGATACTAAGGATGAAGATAAATGACTGGAAGAAGGAAGAAATGAGATTTTTTTAAAGAGTAAAAAGGCTGAAGTATAAAATATAAAGGTTGACAAGCATAAACTGGAACAGGAGGAGAATGTTGATATTGCTGCAAAGATCTGGCTCCCAGATAGCTAACTGGACATTTACAAAGGTCTCCCCAGAATTTGAACCCAGAACAGATGTTCAACACTCAACCCACTGGGCTACCATTCCAGGGTCAATGACTATGCATGAAGTAATTAATGAGCCTTTGTCTGAGATGTGAGTCATAGGAAGCTCAAGACTACAGTCACAGCAGATTGACCCAAGCATTATGTTGAATTTACTTGAGTGCATCTAAGAACAAATACACACATCCTAAATTTTTTTAATCTGCTTGATAAAAAAACTGACTATAGCCAGCTATACCATTGTAAATAAACTTTTTACTGCATATAAGTTTCAAAAATTATAACAAGCAACAAGTTTAAGGTGTCAATTTTTTTAATTCTATGATGCTTGTAAATTCATTGTTAAATTCAAAGAAAAATTAATTACATGGAAGCAAGTGGTGTTCACATGCTTAAATGTAAGGATTGCAGTACCATTTACAATTTTCAAACAGGAAGGAATATACCTTCCAGAATAGAGGAACAAACAAATTATTTTAATAAGATACTTCAGATTCAAAATCTAGGTTTGCCAGATAACTGTTGGAAGTGCTATACTACATTGATTACAAACCTGTGTATTTACATTATATGATAGAAGAATTAAAATGGACTTTCTATATGTAACTGACCTTTTAATACTGAACTTTTAAGTGACCATGCAACCTCAATCATTTCTACTAAGGATTATTTGACCATTGTTAGATTGAATTTACCTGTGTGACCAAGATAAGGAACTGTTTACCCAGGCTCAAGGACACCATTCTTCAGGAGTTGTACATGGAAGTATACAAGGTTACTTGCTCTTTTGGAAAATCCCACATTGGCAAAATCTGCCACTCAATGGGCCTGCAGATAAAAAACATCAGAGGGTGATGAAAAATAAGTAATTTTGCCCCTCCACCATCCCTGAACACATGTGGTCAGAACCTGGCCATGACATTAAATTTGAATAGACCAAACTCTTGACAAAGGAGAGCTGATACTTCCCTCAGTAGATAAAGGAATCCATAGAAATTCAGAAAACCTTGTTAAATTTCAACAGAGAGGACGGCTATCCCCTTCACAGTGCCTGGAAAACTCATCAATGAGACAGCTAATCAGAGTGTAGCATCCAGACAGCCTATATAAACAAGGCAAAAACCACACGCTGACACCTTCGACCAGACGATGCAGACAGTATAGTCAGAGAAACAGTTGTCAGCAAGCCAACTAATGTAGAAGAAAACCCAGAACCATGCAGAGAGCATTATTTGACTATTGTTTTGATAAGGCCATTTTACACAGTGCGATTTTTTTGCACAAATGAAATGAATGTACAAATGAAATGTACATGAAACTGAAGGAATTGTATGTTTGTCTGAATGGAATTAGAACAGATTCTATTTTCCATTCAGACATTTGCACAAGCATTCTCACAATTTGCCACTTTGCACTGTACAATTTTCCTCATACAAGCGTTTGTAGGAGAAATTGTACAAAAAAATGTACCATGTAAAACGGCCTATAAAGTCTAGCATTTGATGGCAACATTCAAAATTTTTGTGTACTTAGTGAATTAGTTCTTAATACGTAGTTTCTTGTATCAATATGACATAAAAGTTTCAAGAACTGACACCCCAGCATTAGCCTGCTTCTGAGGTATGGCCTAATCCTGCACCTTGTGGGGTAACACAGCTAGTGGGAGGAAGATGCTCTCCCCTCCCATAAAATTGCTGAATTTCAAATGCCCTTAGATATATTAAATGGTAATAACACAGTATCCATGAGGTAACTCTAAACAGAATCATTAACCCCACATTCATTCTAAAACTTCATTCACTACCTTTCAAGTGAAGAGAGAGAATGATCCATTTGCTAATACCCATTCCCACACTGGCAGGGCATGTAGGATGATGTCACCAAAAATAGGGGAAAACATTTCTTGCACTGCATTGGGCCAGTGAGTAGGGTCACATTAATCTGAACAGGCTATCTTCATTACATGACATTATTATTATTATTGGTATTCTACCTGTGAAGGTAGGTTTACATGGACATTTAATTCTTCCCAACCCCTAAATTTCACACGATGTCCCTCTTCAGCCCCTCATACCTCCTACCACCCATCATTTCATCCAAGCTACCCATTCTTCTCCGCCCTCTTCCCCACTTACCCAACGCTCTTCCCTCAATCACCTCATTCAAAAGATCATCCCCTTTTATTTATTACCTATTCCATCCACATCTTCTGCCTTCTCCTAATTTCATCTCTCAAATTTCTTTCCTCTCCTACCAATTCTAGCACTTCATCGTTCGTCTTCCTTTCGATCCACTTTACTTTCTCCATCCTTCTCCACACCCACATCTCAAAAGCCCTAAGTCTATTTTCATCTTCTCTTCACAAAGCCCACATTTCCGCCACATGTAGTGCAAAGCTCCATATTAAACTTTTCACTAGTCTTTTCTTCACTTCCCTATACACCGCCCCTGTCATGAGTTCACGCCTACGAGTAAAAGCTTCTTTTGCCAATGCAATTCTCCTTCTCACTACAATGCTGCTATACCCTTTTTCATCCAACACATTACCTAGATAGCTAAATTGCTCTACCTGCTCTAGCTTCTGACCTCCTACTTTTATCGTAATACTGGCCCCTTTTGTTCTGGAAAATCACATTACTTTTTTTTCTTCTAGTTTATCTTGATCCCATATCTTCCGTACTGTCCCTGAAAAGCATCCAATTTTTTTGCAAACCACGGGTTGACTGGCTGACTAGCGCTTGGTCATCCGCAAACCTCACTGATTTTATCAGATTCCCCCCGACCTTTACTTCAGCCTCCAGCTCATCCCAAGCTTCTCTCACCATTTCCTCCGAATATATGTTGAAAAGTACCGGTGATAACGGACAGCCCTGCCAAACTCCCATCCCTATTGTGGCCCAATCCGATTCTCCATTGGCTACTCTCACCTGTGCCTTCTTCGCCATGCATAGATTCCGGATCAGTCTCCTCTCTCTCCAGTCTACTCCTATCTTCTGCAATACTTCCATTAACTTGTCCCACCTCACTCTGTCAAATGCCTTTTTGATATCAACAAAGAACGCGAATACATCCTGATTGTATTCTAGATTCCTTTCCACTAGTATTCTCATCACTGCAATCACATTCCGAGTGGCCCTCCCCTTCCGAAATCCTAACTGTTCCTCGCCTATAAATTCATTTGCTCTCTTTTCCATTCTCCTATTGATGATTCTAAGCACTACCTTTTCCACAAGAGAAATCAAACTTATCATTCTGCAGTTTTCACATTCTTTTGTCACCCTCTTTTTCAGTATAAGTATCAGCATGGTTTTTACAAAATCCTCCGGCCAAACCCCCTCTTCATATATTCTATGAACAAGTTCATAAAATCTGTCCCTCCCCCCTCTTCCTAGGTTTTTCAGAAGCTCAGCTGGGATGCTATCTATCCCCACCACTTTACCTGTCTTCATTTCTCACATTGGCTTCTCTATCTCACTATCCAGTATTCCGGGGCCCACGTCATCCTGATCTACGTCCTTTTCCTCTTCTATGTCCAAGTTCCTAGGCCTATTTTTGCTATCATACAGTTCCTCAACATATTCCCTCCAACGATGCTGGATCTCCTCTGGTTCCATTACTAAATTTCCCCTTCTGTCTTTGATGCACGGGACCGTTTTCCATTTCTTGATTCCAGATAACATTCTAACCTTTGAGTACAGACTGCCTATTTCTCCTTCTCTCTGGAGTCTCTCTATCTCCTTGCATTGTCAACTCCACCACTTTTCCCTTGCTCTCTTTGTTTCTCTCCTAAGCCTGTTTTTAATCTCCTTATAATGCCTTTTGCCTAGCTCTGTACTTACATTTTTCCATTTCCTTCTTTCCTCAATCATTTCCATCATTTCTGCTGTTACCCATGGTTTCTTGATCCTCCTAGCATCTACTGTTCCTTATGTTTTCTCAGCTGCTTCTTTTATGCCCATCTGTATCATTTCCCACCCTTTATCTATTGTTCCTCTTCCCTCATGCATCTATCCACAATCTCCAGATATTCCCTCCTCTTCCCCCCATCAGTGCTCCTACATCCAACTTTTTTAATTTCCTTCCTACTTTCAACCTTTTTAGTCTCATCTCACATTTTATCACCACCAAGTTATGGTCGGAGTAGGCATCTACACCTGGGAAACTATGCGAATTCTTTACGCTGTTCCTGAATCTTTGCCTAATTATGATGTAGTCTAGTTGGTACCTTTCAGTATCCCCTGGCATTTTCCATGTGTGCCTACACCTAGGGTAGTGTTTAAACCATGTGTTTGTAATCACTAAATTATTCCTCCTACAGAACTCCACTGCTTTCTCTCCCCGGTCATTTCTTACACCCAGCCCATACTCCCCACTTCACTTCTGTCCCTTCCTTCCCCTACTACAGCATTCCAATCTCCCATAACTATTAGGTTCTTCCTGCCCTATACTTTCCCGATTAATTCTTCCAACTGATCATATACTTCATCTACTTCCTCTTCTCTATGTCCCCCTGTGGTAAACCTGTACTACGACTACATTCGCCGGCTTCGCTTCGATTTCGATAGCCAGTATTCTATCGCTCACCTGTTACACATTCAATACTCTTTTTCCTAATGTTGCATTCAATACAACTTCTACTCCCCACTGGCACTCTTCCCCTCCACTGTATATAACCCTGTACGCTTCACTCCGGAGGTTCCACTGGTCTCTCCATCTTACTTTGCTTAATCCCAACAAATTGATCTCTCCCCTCTCCATTTCACACTAAAGGTTTTCTAGTTTTGCTGTCCTTAACATCGTCCTAACGTTCCATGTCCCAATCCTTAGCATTGTTGCCTTCTTCTATTGTTTCTTCTTCACTGCTGCTGCTGCCATTGCCGCTGTCTTTCTTCTCGTGCAAGGATTTCGTGAGATTACGACTGCAGAGTCCTTACTTACCCTGCTGCCGGGCACGATACCCGCCCCACTAATTTGGTCCCGGGCCCCGTAATTGCCAGGATTCAATTCTCTATTGTTCAAGTCCCTTGTGTTCTTGGGAGAGTGTAATTGAGGTGGTTACCCATGCCTGCCTCAATAGTGTTTTTAGCGTGACACCAATACTTGAGCCCATTGGGGTCAGACGCCTTCTCACAGCCGCCTCACTGAGGAACAGACACTACGAGTACGGTTCGTGGACTACCTTTTGTCAGTCTCCTACCCTTCAACCTATCTGGCATGGCTGGTGACCCTACCAGGAGCAATATTATTTGCTCCTGCCAGTGCAGCTCTAGGGGTCACGGGAACACACAAGCCCCAATCCCACCACGACAAGGCATAGTCCATGGGGAAGGGCATTACATGACATGAGAACTGTGAATCTCGCAGTTAGGCAAGATAGAGTCTACCAGAAGGAAAGGATTTGGAAATTCAGCAGACCGCAATAGACAGAAGAGAATTTCTTCAACAAAAGCTGTTCATGAAAACTACTGGGACTGAGAAATTCTTACAGTTAGGGAAAACTTTCCTCACATTATTTTTGGCTTGATAGAAGTCAAGCAACATCATTTGAGCCTTTCAGGAGAGAGGTAGTACTTCTTAAAGTGGGCTAGGACTGCATTTTTTTTCTTTGAATGGCTTCACATAGATGGCCCTCCAGAAAAGTTCAACCCCAGGAATGGTTTCATGGGATGAAACAACAGGTGGGGGTGGGTGAAAGACCTGAAACGACAGAAGAAAATTTCTTCACCGCCCTATTCCTCTAAAGCATCATGCCTGAGATACATTGGAAAATAATTTTGTAGTACATAATACCAAAGTTAAATCATCTAATTGGCTAAAATTGAACACTAGAGATTTTTAAAAAAACATCACAGTTTCCTTCTTGCAACCTTTGCTTTGCTTTCAATCATGTTATCAACCACCAGAAGGGTAAAGCCTCGGTCATCTTTGTCTAGCACAGTTTTTGCAATATATGAATATAATGATCAGTACATTTATTGCTGGTTGCCCGAGACCAAAAGGTCTCTTATAACAAAATTTGGAGAAAAGTATATGTCTAGTGTAGTTGAAACTAAATCTCCCGGATCGAGTTATCTCCTTGTAAGTCGGGTAGTGCCAATTTATTCCCGTTTTGTTGTTGGTCTAAGTTACATTACTAGACAAAAATTTATGAAGTCCGGAAAATTTCTGAAAGCCAAAAAATAAATAATCATAATATAAAATATTCATCAAAGGATACACATGGACAAAAGAACGTCACAAAGGGTTTCATAATGATTTAGGACAAATGATCCCTAAGGTCAAAGTACTGAGCTCATTGCAAGCGCATGAGCACAAGAATAGTCGCAAATGTAACCACTATATAGTGATATGATATGTATACCATGAAGAGCAAAACTTCTCATGAATTCCCTCGGACCTTTCAAGTTTCTCCTCTTTTGTAACGTATAAATGCCACATTTTTAGACACACGTAAAACAATCGCAATAATTACATGATTTTCATATAATTTGTAGAGACCGCATTCGTAGGGAGCGTGAGAAACCTATTGATTCGAAATGAGAAAAAAAATAAAAGCGCATACGCGAAGCCATCGATTACCATCAATTCCACAGATAGGATATTAGGAAACACTGTACGACTTCAGTTTGGCCTCCTCGCTCCCCAAACCACGACAGCGAGTCGGAGCATGTGAAAGGATTCAGTCCGTTCACCAGTCGCTGGCTTCTGCGCCCACAGGAGGAGCGATAGCGGAAAGAGGCGGTGATGGGGGTCGTTAGCGTAGTGTCCGCGCCGCTCTTTGCTTTGTCCGCTGTGATTTTCGCAGCCGTCTTTCTCAAAGTGCACTACAAAGTCAACACTGGAATATGCACGAGCAGGAAAAGGTTGGACGGGAAGACGGCAATAGTGACGGGAGCCAACACAGGTAATCGCGACGGCAAAAAAGCGGCCCAACATTCGTTCCGATTCCTGAGAAATGCTGCACGTTTTTGCGGCGTCGAATTTCTCATTTATCTCCCGTAAGTGTTAGATCAATTAGGACAACCCGTTTCTGACCCCTGGGCACTTTTTTTGTGACCGCCTAGATTACGTATATCCCCCCTTCATGCCTTTCCCCTCAAAAACTCCTCCCTCATTTCCGCTTTCCGCGAAAACTGAAGGAACAAAATCTCGCATGCATTGATATCCATTTCCGAGTAAGTACAAAGAACGCGAATTAAATAATATTTTCTTTATTTCCTCGTGGTTCAATATTCGCGCTAGTAGAATATCACGATCTAGATGGATAAGAGGGGTTGCTACAACTATCAAAAATAGCGCGCATTAAAATAAAAACTTCTTGTAATTGACCGTCTAGGGTCGGAATAATTTATTGGAAAACAATGATGAATACAACGCGAAATTAATGATTGAGAAGCTACACTTCCAAAGCAAATTTTTTGGATAAGATGAAGAGGGTTGCCTACGGCTTCAGGATGAAAATAAATCTGTATGTATTAGGAGCGATACGATACTAACACCAAAATTTACAGCTACTAAGTGGTGGATGGTGGGCTTTGGTTTTGGCAGATACTAGTGCACTGTTTGAGTAAACTGTTTAATACAATATGTACGTGGAATTCCGGTCCTTGCTTGAGTAATGAGCGCTTTAAGTTAAGTACTCTGTACACAGGATAGGGCATTACACCGTGGATGTATTTGTAGCATGAATTAAAAATAGGCTAATCCTGACGCTGAGTTCCTCTTGATCCTTTTTTTCGTTCCGTTACATCCTACAAATTTATCACACTCGATTTGTAAAGCACTAACGAGTTATAGTAAACTTTAACTATATGGCTCACTGACCCTTGATTTTCACCAAATCTAACCGATTTAAGTATCACACCTCGCACTTTTATGGCTGCATCGAGTTCCTCTGCATACCCATTAAAAGTACAGGGGACAAAGGGCAACCCTGCCTAACTATCCACCCTATATTTGCCCATCAAGATTCTTCATCTGCTACCCTCACTTATGTCCTCTGCACCATATACAGTGAAACCTCCCTTAACGGACACCTCCAAATAGTGGATGCCTCCTTAAAATGGCTATTGTGCGAAGTCTATGTCAGAGTAGTGCGCAGGTTGTATGCACTTTGGGTAAGTTCTTCGGCTAAGTCCTGAGGGTAGATAGTCTGCCAAGGAGGAACTGGCTAACAAGGGGAAATAAAAAAAGGGGGGATGGTTACCAAAATACCAAGGGTCATAGGAGCACCCAAATCCATCCCACCACAACCAGGCAGTGCTTGTGAGTAGTTTTAGGATAGTAGAATTTAAAATTATACATCAAGTTGTACCCAAAAATAAGTCTTATGATTGTGTAGCACAAAAAAAGATAATGAGATCAGGTTGGTGCAGTGGTTAGAGTACCGGCCTCCTATCCCAAGGTTCCAGGTTCAAATCCAGGCTGAGGCAGATTTTTCATCGGTATACCGACCTCCACTGGGGTGTTATGTGGAAAACATTTCAAGTTCAGTACTCCAACCATTAGATGGTCCGTTAAATCATGGTCTCTGCGGCAACTTTTGTTAAGAGTAGACTAATTCCAAAACCACGTTTCAATTCACCCTTCTTCCGTTCCTTGAAAATTCCTAACATGCCCAATCACCCATGTAACCTACATACATACATAGTATTACAATCCTAGGATTGGTATACTGCAACCCTTCATTTCTCCCTATCCCATGCCAGTTCCTTCATTTCCCTATTGTTATTCTTCCCCGTATCCTTTTTGACTTGCCCCAAGTACTTGTCTCTTAGTCTTCCTCTGGGGACAATCCCCTCAATTTTAAGCTTCCCACGTAATTGTTGTGTCTCATGACATGGCCAACCCACCGTGTTCTTCTTTGGCGTATGGTGCTCCACAGTGCTCTTTCTTCTCCAATTCTTCTGTATACCTCCTCATTTCTCACCCTATCCTAAACGGCACTAATGACCTCAGCTATTCGTCGATTCCCCCTTAATAACTAACCAAAAAAAGAGAAGTATTCTCTCCCTTCAAATACCCACTTCCATTCCATTATACAAATTGTCCTCAGTTGAAAATGAGTTGCTTCTTATGTTCTCCCTGGGTATGTATGAAAAAAATTAACATCAAAATTAAGTTTCACAATTTTCTCCTTAAATTTGCTTGCAAGCATTCTTTTGCAGGAATTGGAAAAGAAACAGCAAGAGACCTGGCATTGAGGGGAGCTCGTGTGATCTTGGCATGCAGAGATATGAGGAGGGCTGCAATGGCGAAAGGTTACGTGAACATGGGGTTTTCAAAATTTATGCTTTAAAATTTACTTTAAGATCAATCATTTTTCCCATCACAAATATTATACAGCTATTTTTGTAATAGGGAATGCTCATTAAATTAATAAAATATAATAAGGGCCAAATAAAATATTAGATAATAGGCATTTTAATTAAATTTAATTTTGATGAATTCCATTAATAGGGACATATGTTAGCATTAAGTAATCAATACTAAAATGTAACTAATTACATTAATGATTTCCAAAAATAGAACATCCAGCAATAGTTATTCATTCAACACTAAATGAAATAAAGTGCCTTTGTTTACTGCAGAGCTTACATGTTTTCAATGAAGACTATAGTGTTGGTTTCAAATGCAAAATTTGGTTTATAGGTACATACATACAGTTATTCATTCACTTCCTTTCTCATATTTCTTCTTTAAGAGCTCTAAAAATGAATATTTTCCATTCTACTCACTTTTAAATCCATGACAAATAAATCTTGGTATGAGTGAGGATAAAAATTTATCTATTCATCATAAAAGGCAAAACTTACGGTGAAGAACTAGACTTTTAAAACAAAATAATGGCCTCAGAATAGCTGATGTGATCTAAGTAACCTAATTTGCACAGCCATCAACTCACTGAAACCACCCTGTACTCTTTCGGTATAATAAAATATACCAAACACTAAAACAATCACAAATCATTGAATCATCCCCCTAATGAGAGTTATTTTTTCTCAGATGACATCATCAACAGCACAGGTAACAAGCAAGTAACTATTCAGCATTTAGATCTGTCTTCTCTGGAATCGGTAAGAAAATTTGCATACAGAATGCTTGGAAATGAAAAGAGGCTGGACATATTAATTAATAATGCAGCTGGCACAAATTTGCCAAATATCCTGTCTGAAGATGGAATTCAGATTGAAATGCAGACGAACCATTTTGGACCATTCCTACTGACAATATTACTTCTAGGTATGGAATGTTATGCTAAGTACTGGCATGGCTAGAATTGATTGACAAACGAAATTTCAATTTTGAACTAATTCAAATCAAATGAGGCATAGTCATGAATTGAATGAAATTGTGTTTATGGCCAAAATAAAAAACCTGAAATATCAACAGTTCTTTACAGATTTACTGAAGAAATCAGCACCAAGTAGAATAGTGGTTGTATCATCATTTGTCCACAAGTATGCAAGATTTAATGTGGATACAGTTCACACAACAGCACAAAGTTCTAGCATATTTCGATACTGCAATGCCAAATTAGCCAATATTTTATTTGTGAATGAACTTGCCAGACGATTGGATGGTTCAGGTAACTATCACCATATATTAAGTATAAACTTGCTATATGCTATTGCCTATTTTATTCCCTAAAGAATCATTTGAGAGGAAAATGTATTTCTTTGAGTATATTATCATATTTTATGAAACAGTTCACAGCTAAGTCGATTAGCTAGTTGCTCTGTGAATATCATCTCAGGCTAATAGAATCATGCCTACCATCTTTCAAAATTCATAGCGTGATATTTATTATACGATACAGTATATCGACTAACTTACTTGAAATGCATTCAAGTCAAGTTGTTTATTTAAGGCTGAGAATCAAGAAACTATTCATGTCATCATGTTAACCATTTTGAGAATCCAGTCCACAGAGCCATCAATTCAAAACCAGCAAAGAGATTCCTTGACATACAGCTCAATTTCATCATGATTAAGATGAGACATTGTGAAGCAAATTCAATCTCTTTCTCATTTAAGGCATCACTGTATATGCAGCACACCCTGGAATAGTAAGAACTGAATTTTGCCGAAGATTTCCACCATTCCTCAAGTTTATTTGTGAATTTATCATTGGAACATTATTTAAGGTAAGGAAACACTGTTAGAGTATAATAAATAAATAATAATAAATAAATAAAAAGAGTATGTGTATATCTAAACTAAAGCTAGATGTATTTAAGGGTATGCCTTTCAAATATGAGCTACAATTCGCAGACCTTAGTTCATGAAAAGGCTCTGCATAAAAATATTCAAGGAAAGATTACCCTTAGAAAAAAATACTATGGAACTATATATAGTGATTATATATATATATAGTTTTCTATAATCACTATGGCTATAGTCCTATAGTTATTTGGAACATAGTGATTATAGGACTATATATAGTGATTATAGGACTATATATAGTGATTATAGGACTATATATAGTGATTATAGGACTATATATAGTGATTATAGGACTATATATAGTGATTATAGGACTACATATAGTGATTATAGGACTACATATAGTGATTATATATAGTTTTCTATAATCACTATGGCTAAGGTATTTGGAACATACCCATGTAGCACAGACGGCTGGGCCAACGTTTGGTCATGAGGATTCCTATATTATTATTATTCTAGGTGCAGCGGTTGGCCAACCATTATTCGTATCCGTTTTGCCAACTGTTCCCCAAAGGAACAAAATTGAAAAAAAAAGGAAAGTGAAGGATCGTAATTCTCACTTACTGAATGATTAATATCTTTATCTCACATACTACTTATACCTCTACCTTACGACCTACACTTAACTACTTTGTATCCTATCAACCTTTGACATACGGCCTGACACATTTTCCAATTATGGTAATGACGTCTGGTGAAACCCGCGCATTTCGCGGTGTGTTGCCTGCTCAGCTCCTTAGTGCTCTTCAGGCTGGTGCTCTTTCTCAGAGCGATAGAATTCCTATAATCACTATATATAGTTCTATAGTATTTTTTTCTTAGGGTGACTGCGCACATAATGCATACACTATACATATATTAATTGCAAGGAAACATGTAATGCAAATTCCATTGATGAATATATTGAATTATGATAAAGGCCGATGCCTAAAACAACAAAGGCCATTTCTTTCATTACCCCACTAATTATCTATTTAGCTGACAGCAATCCTTCCAAAAAAGAAATTTCAAGGTATAATACATATCATATATTCAAAGTGTAATCAACACTACTTATATCTGCAAAGCAATAATGATATGATCTGTAAAAAGTTTCCCATTAAGTTTTATACATATAAATGTAATTCAAAGATTAAGGTGTGCAATTTATGAAAGAATGTTGGCGCTGAATGCCACTGAATTCTCCACTAATCCACCTGCTACTAAATATGTATACAGGGTATGTTCGGAAAATAAGTCAAATTATTTTTTCCTGCCAACCTGGAAGGCTGCAGTGTTGTGACTGGTGGGGGAAAAGTGGGTGGGGATCTTGTGAAGGCAATGCGGAAGGCATCAACAATGCATTCCTCTCCAGTTGCCTGCTGGCCGTTTTCCAGTGTGGATTGCTCATAGTGTGTACCTGTGTTCGAGTGACATGTCGGGGGATCAAAATTCCACGAGTCACCAAACAGCAGCATGCCATTAAATTTTGTGTTAAGTTAGGGAAATCAGGCTCCGAGACTGTCACAATGCTTTAACAAGCTTATGGGGATGATATGATGTCCCAAAACATGATTTACCGGTGGCATAAGATTTTCCAGGAGGGAAGAGAGGACATCAATGATGAACAACGGCCTGGATGCCTGTCCACATCTCATGTTGATGAGAATGTGCGGATAGTGAAGGTTGTTTTGGACTAGATCGACTGTCTGTCACTGCCTGTCTGTCCGTCACAAACTCTCAAAAGCCAATTTTCCTAGATAGTCCTTGAAAGGCTTCAAAACCGGGTGCTTAAGGAGGAAGGAGATCAGAGGAAACTGGCAGCTCCATCACGACAATGTGCCGTCTCATACCACCTTCACTGTTAGCGCATTCCTGGCCAGGCACAGCGTGGCAACGCTGCCCCAAACATTATACAGTCCCAATCTGGCACCAGCTGACTTCTTTTTGTTTCCTCGAATAAAGAGAAGCTTAAAGGGTCATCATTATGGGACAGTAGATGCTGTGAAAGCCACCGCGACAAGGCGTCTGAAGGAGGTTGTCCTTAAGGTGTTCCAGGAAGCCTACCAGAGCTGGCCTGGTCACTGGCACAAACGCTGGAAAATGTGTATATCGATGCCCAAGGGTGCTATTTTGAAGAATATTAAGCATTTGCACTTCTATTTTCAATAAAATATTGTTCTTTATGGATTTATTCAACTTATTTTCCGGACATACCCTGTATATGTTATCCATGCCCTTTGTTTGATGCCTTCCACATTGGTTGCATATAATAACTTATCTGTGATTGAAAAATCTAATACTCTGATAAAGCTTTTCATCACACATTTTTAAATGGACATGGTACAATTTGAGGTATTTTTTAAATTGTGTGAGTATTCCTAAAAATATTTCAAGGCTTGACTTGTTGAAATGTAATTTTATTTTATGCATGCATGCAATTTCTGTTTGAGTTATTGATGAGATGCCCTTAAAAATACTTACCAGCCCACCAGCAGATGATGTATGATGCATCCATTTACAGATATCAAAGCTGAAAAATAAAAGCATTTTGTTTAATGAGTGCATCATATTATGTCGGAGGTTATGGAATACAATATACATATTTATCTTCCCAAAAGATACATTACAAAAGGTTAATACAAATGTAAGTACTTAAGGCACATCATTAAAAAAGAAATGTAAACTGGCACATAATAATGGATGGAAGTCAAATTATCATTAACTTAGTACAAGCAATCGCCTGAAGATAACAAAAAGCATAGCAAATATAACAATGAAGAGAATGTCTCTATGGCTGTAGGCAATGCAAAATAGAAGAAGAAAATATCCCCAAAGCTGTAATCTTAAGCAGTGGAGGAACACAAAGGGGGAGAGGGAGTTCTCAATCACTCGTAAAGAATCAAGCATACAAAGAAATTTTAATGGAAGCAAATGACATGCTTGCACACTCACTCATTAGTGTTACAAACCTTCAACATGCACAAAATTAAGGGAATCAAGGTAAAAAGAACAACGAACAGTGACTCACACAATCACTTGCTCACTTAGGTTCGTAAACTAAACACAGTCACCTTCGTGAGTTTAATCACACACACAAGCAAGGTTTAAGAGGATTTCTCCAATGCCAGTGACCTGTCATGCATACAGGGTGGATAAAAAGGGGCGGGGATAGCAAATGGATGAGAATAAAAAAGGAAAACTAAATAAAATAAAACTGATAAAAACTTTCAAGCACTCATCCACGTGGGTTTGCATATGATATACAGCCACGCTCATGAATCACATTCACATACATAATCAGAGTTTATGAGGAATCTCCTTTGCCAGTGACCCGTCACACACACAGGGAAAGGAGTAAGGTTCAGGAAAGGATGCTCAACATCAAAAACTGACACTGGGTGTTTTGCCCACCAAGCAGGCCTCATCAGAGGAGAATGTCAATCCAGGAAAGGAATAGGCAATGCGTAGAGTCAGGAGGGGAAGATTGAAGGAGGCGGTTTTATGTTATGATTGGTTGGATGATCAGGATGCAGATAATAGAGGTGTGGGGGGATTAGGTAAGGGAAGGGGGGACAATTGGTTACTTAGTGCACAAAGAGAAATTAAGCTGGAGGAAATTAGCCCTTGGTCACTATTCATGGTGTTCTTACAACTCTTCTGCGTATGAATACTTTTGTAAGCATCTAATAAATGGTCTGGTACTTGTTTCAACAGTTTCAAATAATAAACAGTGATGCAATGTACTTAAGAATGCTTATGTTGAGCTACTGATGGTTGTTGGAAGTGGCCTAACCTAAAACAGGCTGCATGCTCTTTGGCTCGAATATTGAGGTTCCTGTTTTGCTAGCAAATATGTTTTATCTCTTCCATTGTAAATTTGCTCAATGCCCCATTAAAACCCTCCTCGGCATGTATAACTAGAATATGTCTCAATTAGTAACTATTAATATGAATTAGTTTATATAAATATTAATCATATGCTTCCACCACAGCCACATTGAATGACATTCATTTGCTCACTCATAGAATGTCCAAGAAGGAGCTCAGACATCCATTCATGTGGCGGTATCCGAAGATGTTGAAGGAATTAACGGAGCCTATTTTGTTGACTGCAAGGTATATACTAAAACTTATTTTATTGCATTTGATTGTAGGGTACAGTGCATGCAAGGTATATGCAGTATATTTTAATCAGATTGGTTAAAGAAAGAAATGTGTATGAAAAAATGTGAACACATACAGAAACTGCCATGACCAAAAGTCATGGCAAGGCAACATTATGACGGTATGTACAGGTATTAAGTACAATAGAGATGCCAGATTCTCTCCACCAATCCTCATTTGCAAAATGTATCTGTTAAGCAGTCTACAAGTTTTTAAGGGTAAAATTTGCCTTGGTAGCAGGGACGTAGGATCTATTTTCGATGGAGGGCCAACCTTGAAAAGGGCCTGGCTCCTAAGAAAAGAGCCCACATTTTTTTGTGGACAGGAGGGGATAGAGACTAAAATTTTGCTAAAAGAGCATATGAAATATGCCATATGACAGTTAAATGGCCATATCCATGTGTAATAAGCATTGAAAGTTATTTTTACTGATAACTGCAGATTATATTGGATTGCATTCCATTTGTCATCATTTAAATGAAAACTAAAAAAAAGTACTTTAAAATCACTAATTTTTTACTTAGTGTAAAAAATAGGGATTATGGAAGTAGGGAAAAATTAATTTACATCTAATCTACGTGGTGACAACTAAAAAAGTTGGAAACCTTAGGTACACTGCAGAAGAATTTATGATTGATGGAGCTTTTCCATGTAATTGGACTATTATTTTTGGTTTATTTTCTCCAACTTTCGAACTTACCTCAGTTTTTTTATTTCTTAAAAATTCATCAATTTTAATGATCAGCATATTGCCAACCAATTCAGCCACACTACATCATCATAAAAAGCACAAGTGACTCATAAAGGTTCAATCCCTTAGTGTACACCAATAAAAATATTTTATCATAGAATATTAAAGTAATGAAGTCATTCATTGACAGAAAACGTGCTACAGTGAGGTATACACAGATGAGCATTTGTCTCGTTGGTTAAGTTGGAGGCTCAACAGAGGCCATCTCCTGAGGCAATATTCCCTCATGCAACACATCCCTGAGAGCACAAAGCTTGCAGTGTACCTAATGTAAACCCTATTTTAATGCCTACATCTGGTATATACCAAATGTAGTCCAGATGTAGGCATTAAAATAAGGTTTACATTAGGTATACTGCAGACGTTGTGTTCTCAGGGGTAATTATCTAGTTAATCTTGGGTGTGAGGGTTTTGATAATTGTACCATTGTTCTTAACTAAAGAGATACCTAAAGCTAGAGGAAATTAGTAATTCCAAACTATCCTGAGATTGTAAACAATGAGATTAAGTAACAGTAAAAGAAAAAACTAAAGAGTGACAGACTTTAAATTTGCTTCCATCACTTGTATACAGTGGCAAAAGATGGATTGTCAGGCAGGATCCAAAAGTTAATGTTTTGAAGGGACTTGAGTCATGTACATGACAATATCAAAGGTGGGTGGTGGTGTGGTCCCCAAGAGTCCATCAAACAAGTTTAATGAATATAACTATGCACTGTATCAGAAAACTTGACAAATTTATTACATTAAATTATTTTGCACACTTAAGTCCCATTTTATTCACATATTTATAATTTTTATCTATGTTACAGATGGAGAAAGCTTCAAAGCAGGCCAGAGATGCGGATCTTGCAAACAAGCTCTGGGATTTAAGTGTCAAGTCAGTGAAACTAACAGAAGTGGATTTAGCAGTTTTTGAACGCATTAAATAATAGGATTATTGATCCACTTCCACATGAGTAGTTCTTTCATCAAAATAATTTCAACCTTAATGGCAAGTATTAGAAATAAAAAAATATGATAAAAGGAAGCATTGATACTAAAATCATTACCTTTATTCATTATCGAAATGTGAGAAATGGGGAATAACATTACAATGAAATGCACTAAAGCCCATTTGACACGGTCCAAATTTTGACCATCCCATTGAAAATTGTATTGTGCACCGCATGACACATACCGCAAAACAGTGCTACTGTGAACAGGTTTTGGATTTTTTTGGGGGTATTTTTTTTGCAACCAGAATTCCAACTATTTTTGTTCCAATAGAACAACGTATCTTTGGTTATCAAATGCATAGGCAAGTCAAGCCACACCTTCACCCCACAATTTTATATATTTCTTTAAAAAAGTGTCAACGTAGCCTCGAGTGTGGGGTTTGTTTGACATTTGGCATTGAAATTCATCCTAAGTTAAATATCCAAAGCATAAAGGTTACTTTTACATTAATTTGACAAAAAATATTATATATTACCTACCAATTTTATGCAATTTACATGGAATTAATTTTTAAAAAATTTGTGGAGCCAAATTATCATTTTTATTATGAAAGCATTTTACATAGAAATATCAGACACTTAGGGTACTACTATGGTACTATGATACTTTGAGTGACCCTCCACCTCTCCCTTGCTACCCACCATTGGTTTTAGGCAACCTCCTCCCCCCTAAGTTAGTAACATAGTTTTTGCACGACCCCCTAACCACTCCTTGCACGTCTCGCCCACCACTGAAGGTCACTCTGCATACACGTTTAAACCATATTTTGGCACTCCGTTATAGTAGCCCTGAAAACTGTCAAAGCTACCCTTTATTTACCCCTTCCAGGAGTGGGTAGAGCATTTGGCTGTTGACAGGAGATCCTAGCTTTGAGTTTTGAGAAAAGCATTTGGTCATGCTCAGCCAAACCCAAGTTGTGTTATTTTCTGGATACCAGATCTTTCTGGGAAACCATGGATAGTACAGGGAAAGAACTCATAAGAACCAAATTACCTTGGTGTGAGATTTCACATGCCATTGGGCCTATATTGATGTTACTCTCAATATTTACTGTACAGGCAAATGTTAGAGTCAAACAAAACTTATCTACTTACTAATTATCAAGTTAAAAAATGGCATTGAAAAGGAGTAGAGCCTAGTAGTGTTGCACAGCAACAGACTAGGCTCTACTCCTTTTCTGAAATGGGCTTGGAGGTTTGGCTCAACAGAGCCAAACCTCCAAGCCCATTTCAATCAACTTCAGAGTGTAAGTGAGCAAGATACATACATCGTTCTGCTCTAAGTTGCCAATCCATTGCACTCTCCCACATAGGAACCCACACAGGAGGAATTATTTAATAAGATTGAGAAACACACATCTATTTTCTTTCCTTCACAGTTCTCAGTTCCCTCAAATTCACTGAGCAAGGTACAGTATCTGATCAGTAACAAATGCCAAGAGGTAGGGGCCAATATTATCATGGCAGTGGCCTACTTGATAGGGAATTCTAAATTATCAGTGTCGTCTGGTGAAACCATCTGCTATCGAAATGACAACTAGTCTTCTATACGTTTCAAAATATTATAGACTTGAGTGTTATATTAAACAGTGGACAAAATTCATGATTAAGATGATAACAACGTATATTTAAAGCTTATCCCACATAGCACAAAATATTTACTAGATATCTACAGCATATCTTCAGTGTCTTAAATATCTTAAATGTTTACAAGATGTTTAGAAAATATCTTAAGACGTTACCAAGAACTGAAAATTATATTTTTTATTCATCTCATATTATGATTTGTGAAAAATCATGATTATTTTTTTCCACATAAAATATTCGTTTCATAAAGAAAAATTTATTGATATTGCTACCAATTTGGGGTTCATGACATAACGCACAACTTGGCGACAAAACGAGCACCTCAATCCTATCTCCTAAACTCCACATAATATGATACAAATCAATACATATAAATGAATTATGTATTTAAATATTTTGAATATTATGTCATAGTAGAGTTTTGACCATGAATTACTCTTATTTTTCTAGATGTTGTGAGAAAACACATTCCAGAAGCAACTGATGATGATATATCCTCAATACCTAATAAAAGTCTGACTAAGAAATGCTAAGACGAGGAAGTCTATAAATAAGGAATAAATTGAGTTTCATAAAAACCAGTTGTTATTTCTTGCAATATTTCCTGAGGTCCACTGTAGGTATTAAGTAATGTATAGAAAATATCTTGTGAGGATATCTAGAAGACATAGAAAAAGCGGACATTCAGATGTCTACAAAATGTCTAGAAGGTGTTTACAAGTTATTACAAGATATTTCCTAGATATGAGTAGAACACATTGGAGATATTTTATAGACATTTTGTAAATACCTTGTGCTATGTGGGATGTTATGTTATTGTAAAGAAAAGCTGTTGAGTAAATAGAAAACAGTTCTTAGGTTCGGCCAATGAACTGTACGTAAAAAAACCATTATTTGATTGATGTGAAAGGCAGGACTGAAGAAGAGAAACCTTACGGTGCCGGAATTGGCCTGCTCTCGAAAGATGCCACATGCTCCATTGTTCAACTTCCAATTCATCCGAGGAGAGCCGTGTTCGCACTCGAAGGGAGTGGAACTTCAAAGATGACACGTTTAATGCACTTCATCGGATTTTAGGCCACCATCTCTCGAATCGCAGGGCCCTTCCGCTTTCCAACACCATTGTTCCGTGGCTCGAATCATGTGGAAACGTCAATCGAAGGGCCTTTCTACGCTGATCTTGCCGAACTTTCCTCCGACTCGTCCTCTGAAATACATATTTTTTGAAACTCATGCCTGACTCATTCACTGCCGGCTGACAAGTCAATATTTATCCACATGATCGCCTCGGCGTGCCGCGGCGTAAGGAATGGAAAGAAGCGCATTGTTGAGAGCGGCGTGGAAGTCGAATGCGGAAGCTGAAAGTACGTACTCTTTCAATAAAGGTTGTGGCGGAAGACCTTAGACTGAAAATGAGAGGTGCAAATGAAATTCCAAGAAACTGTGAGTAGTAGCAAAAAAACCAGCGGGGGAATCGCCGTGGATATACGTGCTGAAATATGAAGGATGAATCGAGGGGGAAAGAGCGGCGGCACAAAGTTATTTTAGAGATAGGTAGTGCTCTAGTCATGAAAAATGCAATTTTGCTGTTTAACCACATGCGATTCACCAACACAAATAACACACTATTTCCTTACAATATACCTACCCGTCAGCTCTCTCCGTGGTGTCCTAAATATCTCCTCTTTCTCTATCACCTACACATATCTACATTTCCCTCATTTTCTCCCAAAAGGTATACGTACACTGCTATTACCTCTTCATATTCCCTGACTCCACACGTTCTGCTTAATCCCAACTATTCCATTCAACTACCTCTTATTTTCTCCCCCCACACGTAACACTAATTCCATTTGTAAATGCGATCTTTCTTCCAATTCCTTAAACGTATATCACAGATCTTAAGGCCGCTTTACACGATACAATTTTTTGTACACACGCTAGTATAAACTGAACGAAAGTGTATGTTTGTCTGAATGGAATTAGAACAGATTCTATTTTCCATACAGTCATTCAGACATTCGCACCAGCGTTCACAAGATTTGCCGCTTTACACGGTACTATTTCCTCATACAAGCACACATACATCCTTTAAAGATTTCATCGTTCTTTTACGCTAAAATGGCCATGTTAAAGAACTATACTTAGCAATGATCCACATCCAAATGGAAGCTGAAACTTTTACCAGATGTTCCTCAAGCAAAACACTTCGAATTCTGTAATGCCTCTTTGGGAACTTTTATTACTATTGTATAGTAAAGAAAAGGCCGTTATAGGAGTGACATGATATTTCACCTACAGAAAAAAATAAAAAAATACGGTGACCTCATTAAGTAAATGACATATTGAGTCAGTCTGAAAGGCTTGATGTAACAAAAAACAGGAGAAGACCTTCGGAACTCTCATTCATGGCACGGAATATTAAGGAGATAATCCAGGCGGAGAGAATATTATACGCATCCAGTTAGGGAGTAGACAGCCACACCCACAAGAAACAAACAGAGTTACTTCAAATTTTCATTTCCTCAATGTGAGCGCTAAAATGGGCAGTGAAGAAAGTTTAAAAAAGACGCAAAACGAGAGAATAAACAATGGAGACTCATTTTTGGGATCATTCGCCGTGAATATTATTAACTTGCAAAAATTAAACAAAGCTTTTTTTTAGTGCCAGACCAATTAAAACACAAAAGTGATACTTTCAAGAACAAGCCACTCTCAGTTGGAGATGGCATAGATTGAATAGCTACAGCGAGGCCGTGAACAGACGAGCTGAACTTTGAATGAAGTCTGATATTTTTAATATTGGGAAAACTGCCGCTGTTTTGGCGTTTCTACTATCAGGTACAATACTTAGGGTTCATAAGATATGAGCGAAATTGAAAACTTCGCCCATCCGCTACAGAGAGCACCTAACGAGATATTAGTCCTGGCACACCAAGCGGAGACCTAGAGGTAGAGGAGACGTCTCCAGAAATCGGTATTTCATTGTCGACCTGCTTAGAATCATACGTCACTATGTAATCAATGATGTTAAATTCTTGCTTGTGTCTAACATAATATTTGAACGCAAAATTATACTGTACTTTCATTGCCTATCCGTACTTCAGCCTTTAGCCCGTGTCGTAATCCTACCTCAGAGAAATTTTGGATAGTAAATAGGGCTATGGTAAATATCATAGTTATTGGTACTGTTTTTCGGGTTCGGCTGCGTGTGAAACTTCGTCAGCGGTCGAGCTTTCCCAGTCATCGAAAATCGGTTTTCCGATTTCGTTACTGTCCTGAAGATGCGCCCCAGCAATGGCCACGAAAGCACGACCACTGACAAAGAGACCACTGACTGAAAGACGCAGCCGAACCCGAAAAAAATTATTATCGACAATGCTCGTGGCCTTTAAACCTTTCATATGACATACAGCGGATTTCAAAGGACTACTAGTCGACACACAATACTACATCTACTGGAACTTTTTCGACAGACCTCGTATATCATATCTTGAGGAATAAGTATTCACGAGGATAATTATAATTCCCATTAGGTGTTTCTGAAACCATAGGGAGATATTCCTTTTTGAGACGATGTTGATTATAAAATTGAAATACGAAAAAGGGGAGATACGCGTTTTGAATCCGTAATTAGCTGATGATTCATGAAGCAAAAATCAGTGAAAAAGAAAGGAAATAACGTGCATAATCATTCTTTTTAGCTCACGATAATTGAAATTCTAAAATACGTGCGTGAGAAATAGTAACAAATGTGAGCAAGGAGAGGTTGCTTTTATCTTCAAGCACCTTTCCATTGATGCCCTCGAGGATAGCATTCTTTGGGATACAAGTGCGTTTCAGAAAGTTTTAGGAATTCATTCCACTACACATTATACCTACCAAGTCGCTGGCACTACCTCTAGATTGATAGGAGTGCACTAAAACAGGAAGAGGCAAAATCAAATCGGCGAGGTCAAAATAACACGTCCATCAAGCTAATAAGATACCTAAGAGTACCCTACCCGTACCCTACGATATTTGGAGCGCCTTCCTTTGATGTCCCCTGCATCCATATTTCAGGCACATTCACGGGACACCGGGCGAACTATGGTATTTATGCGGAACACGTGGACAATAAATCTGATCCACTTAATTAGCGCACGAATATATTTTACATTTACGGAAGAATTTATGATGGAAACCATATTTTCGATTGGGGATACACGCCAGGGATCACATACTAAATCAAATCCAAAAACCACGAGGGATTTGCATTTTACAGCATGAATTATTATGAATTACTGACCGTTCGGCCTTTCGAAAAACTCTGGCATATCCAAGCAGGAAATGAGATTTGATGGAATACATTTTTGAAAAAATAAAATGTGTTTCATTTAAGTATGACTGGTAATTAACATCCTTTTCCCCCCTTTTTCAATCAGGCAGTTGACCGTATTCTCGATCAGAGTGCGCCTCTTTGGGATATCAAACTCTGGTCCAAAAAATGACTGATGCTAAAATTACAAAGGAAGCGCTACGTTTCAATGTCACTACCAGAGGCGAATTAGGTTACCGGGATGTTGTTAGCTACTAAGGCTATCTTTCAGTAAATGACATCTCTCCAAACATTCTGGTTATGCAACCTCCACTACCTTCATCAAAATAATGGCAAAAAGCATATTAACCAGAGAAATGATATTTTGATAGGAGAAAATCACTTAATGGCATTACTCATGCTAATTTTTAACACTAATTTTAGCTTGGACTCATCATGGCAATTCACTTCAATTTTGCTTCAGGATGTACACACCTCTTCGCAAATAACTATTTACTTCTCAGTTACTGCGGCTAAAATATTCTTGAAACCGCCAGCAAAAGGAACTGGTGCTAATACCGGCATGATATCATTACCTTCATCGATCCTAAATAATTGAAGCCAACCCACAGCATGAACATTTAATTGAAATTTCCATATTTTTGACTGACTGATAGAACGCAAGAATAAAAATAAAATACGATTCATTATTATGCAAATTAACCATCTAAATAGAATTTCCTTTTCTGAGAAAATAATACTTTGCAACAAGAAAATTTATAAAAGCGGAATACGAAGATATATTCGTAAGTGTGATTCCTGTTGAAGAATAAACGATGAAAACAGTCGATTACAAATTTCGCGCATTGTGATATGACTTAGACAGAAAATAATTTAGACGATACTCTATTATATCAAATCAATCAAATTATTATAAAATTATTGTTTCATATTATTATCCATTAGATCAAATTTTATTATTTCTTTCAGGAATTTGGCTTAACAGAGTGTTTACAGTAAACATTGTTAGTGAATCATTGTTCTTCGGAGCCAGAAAAATATTAATATTCCGATAAAGATGCGATGCATGCGTTAAATTTAGGCTATTGCGTTTGATGTTGCTAAATAAATTTCAATTTCCCGAGTTTAAATTTAAACTCAGCAATATCAAATGCAATAACCAAAGGTAAACGCATACATCGCATCTTTGCCGGAGCATGATACTTTTCTGGCCTCGAAGATCAATGGTTAAACAACGATGTTTACGGTAAACACTGTAAAGCCAAATCCAAAAAGAAATAATAAAAAAATAATGTATCTCAAAATGAACGTTAGCAAAAAAGGGAAATTATTAATATGAGTCATCTGAGGAGTGAGTATGGAGAATAATCGAATATTTGGAAGGTAAAAGAAGAACAAATAATATGGATCACGTAAGGAGAATAGAGAGGGTCGGGTAAGGATACTCGAAGAAAATATAATTTACTGGAGGTGGAATTGTGAGATTGCGGAATACTGATGGCTGTAACGGAAGATAGAACTTAAATTGGAGAAGAAAATTGATAAACCTGGAGGGTTTGAAGGCAAAGAAAGGAGGACCAAATTAAGACATCACGGAAGGAATGATGTTTTAATGGTTTAGAATCGTTCCAAAAGCATAAATAATCGCTTTAGCACTTTTGGATGACACAAAACCAACCTGATGGTCTGTACGTGAAATTATGTTGCATGCATTTATATCTATATCTACGACGTACCCAGCAAGCCACCTCGAGGGTGTGTGGCATCGATATGTTGTTGAAAATCACTGTCGGGGAAGAACTCTTACAGTGATAAAAATTCACCCTTCCCGAGTCCATCTGGTTAGAAACTTCGAGATGCATACTACTCCAAAGAACGAAGCCATGCTCGTCTAACGTCGGAAAATAGGAAGAAGAAAAAAAGACTTCTAAACAATTTAACGGACCAGAGAGTGCGGCCACCGAGAAGACATCTTCCAAGGAAGTTCTTCCCCCGAGCAACGACCAGGGACGCTGCTAGGATTTTTTTAACGGCTATTCACCTAGCCAGCCGTCCGGAAGGAGATGATGCGACCGTGACAATGACCTTAATACGTACTATCGAATACCTTCCTCCGTTCAGTGATAGAAAAACCAACCAAAATGAGTAAAAGAACTTGTACGCGCTTTCAATGCTGAGGCATCGGAGAAAGTTTGTAGTTGAGTGGTTAGGTACGGAGGCAGGAGAACGTAGGGAGGGTAGGGGGAATAGGGATATTTGAATGCACAAGACCACGGAGAGGGAGGGATCGGGGGGAAGGAAGAAACAAAGCCAACGTGAAACCAAGGCTAAGGCTGGAAGCTTTCTCCCATGGTGCTCACTCAGTCTGACACGGGGCTTCGAGGCGTCCACTCCCATCAAGCGTTCAAGGTAAGAGTCAATTTTCCTACACGCAAACAGTTTCCAGCTTTTTTTTAACGCCGGCCTTATTTTTTTCGATGGTGTGTCGTAGTGTCTGACGTGATCTTCGCGTAATATATTCCCGAATACTCGCGGTCCGTGGTATTTAAATGCGAACATTGTGACGCCGATTCTCGCCTTTTCGCTTCTCAAACGGCATTGCCTATACCAAACGTTATTCAACCATCAGTACAAATGGCCAGCTTTCCCGATTTCCTCAATTTTACATCTTTCCAGCTTCGAATTCGTCTCGGTTATTTTTCCTCTCAAACTGTCCATGATCTCTCCCTATCTCTGTTAATAAAACTCGCGTGATTTTATTATAATCATTTATTATCTAGATTATCTCTATTATCTAGGTACTTAAAAGAGCGCACCAAAAACCTAGAAAGTGTGTGGCTTACCATGGCTTCGATACGACCAAGTTTCGCCTGATTCCCGTCATTTCGTATTGCAAGAGATAGGTATACCTATGAAAGCACTGAATAGGTAGATTTTTAGAAAGCAGTGCCCTCTCAATTACACCAATTACTTTGTTAGCTCTGAGCGAAGTTGTGATGAAGAACACGTGATTAGGTTCGGAGATGAACAGCGCAAGAGAAAGAAAGGAAGATCGAACAGCAACGCCGGTAGACGGTAACGCACCATGCTGGCAACCATAGGGTCGCGGATTCGAATCCCGCTTCATGTATTGTTTGAGAACTTAGGTTATTGGGTGCGATATGGATGTTTGTTGCAAGATTACGGACTTAAGGTCAGACGCTGAGATTTAACCTTAGCCGCTGGAGCAACTACTAAAACACAATTTTACTACTTTGTCAACCACACAGGAGCTACGTATGATAGTGGTTAAAATATTTCACGTTCTGTACTCGAGCGCTAAGAGTCCCTGAAGTGTCCTTCGTGAAGTGGTAGGGTTCCGGTGTTTACGAGAGAATCATAATTTATATTATTCGCCGGGATCGGGTTGGCGTTTCTTTAGAGAACTTCCGGTCTTGTGGATTCGATTACCGCCGGTCGCAGATCTTTTCAGTGGAATGTTGTCCCTTCCTGGAACGCTACAAGATAACCACTACGAGGCCAGCACTTCATCCGTCGAATGGGATAATAAACATTGGACCCTTTAGCGCCTTTTGTTAAAAGGTTGGCTGAGGCAACACCGATTCCACCTACCATTTATTGCTTTAAACAAATCGTTGGTTACATTCGTAGACGTGAGTTTTACATGGTCCTAAGACTAAGGTTTAATCTCATCGTCTAGCCTATGATCGCAATTTTACGACAAATTTCCATGCCCTGTGCGGGATTCGAATCCGCGCCTTTGTTGTTGCCAAGCCGGCGCGTCGTTGACCTGGCTACAACGACCGGCACTAAAAAAAATTGTTACCAATACCCGCCAGCACACCCGTTAAGCAATCGACCTCAACTGTCTCCTTCACCTCGTCCAAAAACTACTACTTGATCTTATTCCCCATGATTTCGACTGTATTCCCACGTCACCGGTTCACTTGCGGGAAAATTATACAGAAAATTGTATATCGGTAGCAAGATAGGCCACTCAAAACGTACATTGATGGACAGCAGAGAAATATATGACTAAAAAGGTTCTTATGAAACGAAGTTCACGTCCAAGCGCTTCCTACGCGATAAGCACAATCAATTTCATTCAGTTGCTCACAGCGCCGTTACGTCATGTGGTTATTCCGTCACGCTGTGGCCCAGTGAAACACATCACCGCACCGGAGAATCCGTGCTACGATAATTCTTCGTCCGCGATAATGCAACCACGCACATGAACATGATTAAGCGTCTTTGATTTATCCATCCATCAGTTTCAACAATTATGGCAGACTCTCACAGGAAAATTTAATGAATCGAACTTATAAATTTCAACCACTCATTTTCAGGGACTTGGGGATATTTTAAATGAAAACATTGTACGAACACTAATTTTAGGTTAAAGATTATTTCTCCGATCAACGTTTCAAGAAAAATGCGAGTACTCATCAGGATAATGAAAAAATATAAAAAATTCTTCAACAATCACACTGACTTTCCAAAAAAAACAAGACCACGAAGATAAGTTATAACGGAATGCATTCGGATAATGAAAACGAAGTTTATTTATGACGAAGTTACATAATAACTAACAATACATATGAAAGCAGAACACCTTGGGTAGTATGATTATCCACGAAATTCCGGGAAGAAGGCAATAGAATAGTCGCAGTGAAATAATTTTTCCTTCAATATTAGAAACTTAATGTACCTATATATTTTCCTGCGGCATTATTTCCTAGTTAATCTTATACAAAGTGAGCCACTCTATTTCCAACTTAAAAACTTTAAACCCTCTGCACCGCGGCTTCACATACGAGATTAAACATCCATGCTTACTAACTGAATAACTGCTTCACTCTGCCTATTATTTAATGAATTTCGTTCTTCAGTAGTTTCCAAATTTTATTCACCCTTTAAACTATCGTACCACCATAGCCTCAAGCTCATCGTCTTCCCCAGAAGATTAATCATAGAGCCCCTCACAAAAGAAGTCTTGGATACTATTTTACATGATACTCCCGTCAAGAACACCAGCAATCGATTTACAAATTCGTGCTTCATTAATTCAGTGATTCGGAAATACCCTAATGGATGCTTCTACTTTACGTGGCGTTGCTTCAAAACTACATACAGCTCTTCCTTCTTGTTTCCTGGTTGATTTTCATCCCAAATTCTTTGGATCGCTCCCGCAACTCCTTCAAAATATTCTGCATTCCTCCCTTGACTAACGGAAGTTTTGTAATCCACAAAGCTTACTCAATAAGTCTACCAAAAGCCTCACTTTCCAACTGCAATCTTTCCAATCGCTGCCTCATCATCAGCTTCAGCTTGAATGTACCCCTAACTTCTATCAGGGACATTAACGTTTATCGTGTAAAAGAATGGATTTGTTATTTCAAAAACATACTCTCCTTCAATCTATTACAATTTTCTCTGCACATCCTCTGCCTTCTTACACATTCAACTCTGCAGCAAGTTTTCTAAACACAAGTGAAATTTCTTCTGTTTTTGTCACCATGTATAAATTTTTCTCTGGAGTGTCCATAGGTAATTAAAGACAGCAACTTCAACATTAATCATACAAAAACTCAATTCATTTCTATGTTGATATCTCTCTCCTGAGAAGCTGCGTGAGTCAATATCCTCTTTTCTCCTTCTTTCCTCCGGTGCTTTATCCAATTCATCACTCGGAAATCGTAGATGCAAGCAATCCTCATCCCTCATGCCTCCCATGCGGATTTATTTCTTCATGCCATACTCTTCAACACACTATATTAATCTTCCCCGAGTTGTTTCCGTCGACACTTATTCTGCCTCGTTTAAAATATTCAGTGACCTTCTTAGCCACTTTCCTCCAGATAATTATTTTCCTCTTTTCTACATTTCCTCCACTACTGTGTCTCAGAAATTTTATTGTACATTTTTCTCATCCTTCCCTCACGTCGTAGTCATATAATTTTTTTATCATTCGGCTCTTTGATAATTCTTAACTTTTTTGGCACGCACTTCCATCTTGCCCCTCCTTTTCCACATTCCCCTCCACATATCTTAATCGATACATAATTTTCCAATTATCGTCGTCTCCGCGGTGATCATTTCCTTTCAAATATATTAGGCACCATTTTAGATTTTTCTACCTTCCTTTGATTTCTTCTTCGAATGGTGCAGCGAATGGAGTACCCGATTTCTATTTTAACGGCCCGAGTTTGAAATCGGGAAGTGATGGAAATATTTCGGTGCGATAAATTTTCTTTTCCAATCTCGTGGTTCCACAAAGTCAAGCCTCAAATGTTGAACCGTGGGGTGAGAGATACAGAATTATGGGCGGATCACAGAAAAAAGTATTTATAATCCGACACACGACACTAACGCCGCACTACACCACAGTTTTCAATGAATCATAAACAGTAAAAAATATATATGAAACTCGGTAATACTCCACGAATCTAAAAGGTGACGTGTATTACTAAATTGATGAATTTACCACGTCGGAATTCCACCGGGAAAACGAGCCTAATATTCGCTACTTGGCGTAAAGCAATTTAGGCTCCGCATGTTTTGCTTTAAACGTTTCTCAGAGAAACCGTAAGCAATAGAGAGCACTTGGTCATTAATTTAAGTGGTTAACTAAGAATTGTTGAAAATCAAGATTCGACAGTCATAATTGGCCATCTCGATTAACATTCAGCTACGGAAATTAGGGTTACTATATTTTTTCTTCCATAGAAAATTATGACATTCAATCAGGTTTAAATAAATGCTCTCAGGCTTCAACATTCCACAGACACATGCCCACTTAAGTGAGCCACTCTTACTTACTACAGGTAGACTTACTAGAATGCTCATCTGTCCAAACCAGCTCCTTGAGCGTAAAAACAGAGTTGAGAGTTATCGTTCGTCATGGAACAGGATCTCCGCATCATCTGAAAAACCATGCCAAAAAATTACTTCCGGTGTCCATAAAAACTAAGACTGACCATGAGGCAACAATTTATCAATGACAGCGAATGGCTAGACTTGTGAACGCAGAGCTATTTCATTCTAATAAGTCGTTATATTTCTTCATATCATTTTTTCTCACTTCTACTGAAATAACTTTAAAATAAGTGATACCAGGTGAAGTGAGCCAACTTGTAGGTAGTGTCTATGTTGTCAAAGGCTTGTCAGTGGAGAGAAAATCGTCGAAAAGGATTTCATTACTCGACGGTTACTTTGAAGGCAATCGACTCTAATTTCCCTCAAGTCAAATCTAGTTGCCTCCTTGAAGCATATAACATAGACCTAATATAATTATTTCCGGTGAAGGGCATCATTTCCCACAAACTCCAACTCGCTTCTGTTCCGCCAAGGTTAACATTTTGTGGATAACGAACAAGTTAACGGTATATAACCTGAGTTTTTATTAATCGAGATTCGTCATCTATCTGTAAGGAGTTTATAGCATTAGAGGGACATAAAACCGACAGCATTTCAATCACGATGGCGTAGCGACACTTGAAATTGTACATCGTTTAGAGCTCTATTTAGGCGTGGGGATCAGGTTGGTGCTCTATTTGTACTGACCTCTAAACCCGTAGGCCCAGGTTTGAATACGGGATTTGGGAAATTTTTTAGTGGTATACCGGTCCCTACTAGGGATGGGAGGTATATTCCGATATAATTCATGAAGCCGGTATAATTCGGTATATCTTGTATATCCCGTATATTTGATGAATTTTTCTCAATAACGGTGGCCGATGTATTTTTCATGGTATTAATTTTACTTGCATATATGCATAACTAAAATTATGTAAACATTTTAGGGGATAGGGTCAATACATAAAAATTTCTTATTTGGCTGAATTCTAATCCAAAGCTAGCGCTAGTATCGGTGTGACGCAGAAGAATTTTCCATTCCTCAATAAAATTATTCATTATGCGAACGTCCTCCACCTAGTGCAGCCCCTTAGGTCTTGATCATGATTGATAATTGAAAAATGTATCGACTGATACAGGTGTATGCGTATATATACCACCGATCCGATGTATCAGCACCTAGCGGACCGAAATACTTGTATATTAACCATATACCTATCGGGGAATCGGTATCTTTAAAATATATAGCTTAAAGGTGTATCGTTATATTTTTATATGCCTCCAATCCCTACTTGAGTGCGTTGTGCAGACTACTCAAGTTTTCTGTAATCCGTCCGTTGGATGGTACGTGGAATCTCAAGCACCTTTCGTTCGTAGTAGACTGATTCTGACGCCGGATTTGACTCTACTCTTCTTCCTCAGCTAAAAGTAACAAGTTAGAGGTACAAGTATAGATTATAGTTAAGCTAAAACAACTAAGAAATAGGTCTTCGATATACTGCATGCTGCTTTTTTATATCAAGCTATTATTTTAACTATATTTAAAACAAATATTTGAACGGATACCTCGGACATGGGAGGTTGCTCATGGAAAAGATTAGGTAAGATGGAAGGACGTATGGCAATCGGCACGATTGCAACGATAGGCTCCCTAGCATCGCAAGCATTCTCCCCAGAAAACGCAAAATATCGAAATACTTCCACCTTGACTATCGAGAGCGCCTGAACCATCGAGCCACAAAAGCAGAAAAGCATTTGCCTAAATTGAGTTTCAATTTAACGTGCGCGGTAAAAATCGAGAAAATAACGAATACTTGAGTAAAACAAAAAACTATGAGTAGATTGCAAGTAACAGTTACATATTTTTAAAAGTAACGATTTCAAGTAAAAAAATGCCAAAAATTAATCGTTATCGGTAACTTTGTTACTCACTGTTAACAACTAACCACTGAAATAGATGCATGTACACGAAGTGGTGAGTGCGCTAGCTGAAAATTCGACCTCTGTCGAAGGCATGAAAACTGTACGATTTATCTTTGAGGTGAACATGTGCCTTCAATTCCACAGTCGACTGCAGTGACTCTCTTTCCCCTCTACGGTCGGCACACCTGTCTCTCCCTCGTTGCACTCCTCCCTCCCGTTTGTCCACGGCGGACGTCAACCACCCGAGGTTATTACACCTTACACTCCTTGACCTTAAACCGCGTGCTTGATCGTGCTTCCACGGTGAACGCGGAGAGGACTCCTTCCTCACTCAGCTGGAAAATGACGGGTTTGAGTTGAACAGGAAGGGACCGGATGGGGTTGGAAGGCGGTGACGAAGGCGGAGAAGAAAGGAGGAAGACCTCGACCGCGCTGGAACAACCATCACTGTGGTATGTTGTTGAGGAGCAGAAAATAAACTCGGAAAACAAAAATCATAAAAATTGTAAGACTATTCTTAACTGAGAATCAGAATGATCATCAACATACGCCTGAATGAGGAAAATGATCAATAGTCCCGACTAAAAGAATATTTTTGCCAGAAAAAAATCTACAAATGAATGGGTCACAAGCTTCGAAGAAAGAATTGTACATCTGGAGCATGCTCCTTCGTAGAAGTGAGGCTTGGGCTACATAGCTGCAGATATTACAACACAGACAGGGTTTGAAATGTTGTATTAAGGAAAAATGAAGAGGCTCGAAGGAATCGATCGAGGAAGAAACTAATATAAATGAAATAAGTTCACTTGTAACTTTGTGGAAATTCATCATGACAATTGATTTATTACGAACTATTACAAACCACAATAAATTACAAACTCACGACCCAGGTTTCGGCGCTAAGCACCATCATCAGGTGAAGTCACAGGGCGAGACCCCTGTAGGTATATATACCACAAACTGGACTGGAGGGGGGGGGGGGGAGGCGGGTGTGTTGATGAGAAGGGGGTGGGAGGTAATTAGGAGGTAGACTCAGAGTGTATTGTGGTGGAGGGTGGACAGATAAGCGGTGCTTTGCAGGGCTAGTGGTAGACCTTGGGTAGAATGGGGGAGGGAGCGTAAGCAGTGACCATGTCGAGGATAGGCGAGGAGGCCGGGTACAAATATTCATTTATAACCGAAACCTTCGGGTCATTCAATGCTTTTAATATCTCAAGTTGCTCAAGAGAATTCAACTCCCGTCTGTTATTAGAACTGTGTAAAATGTCAACAGTAAAATCACTACGATGGTCACAGTCTAAAAGATGCTTCGCGAAGTTGCTCTTGTCGTCGTTGTTATGTTTAAAAGCATTCAAATGTTCTTTACTTCTAATGTTAAAATTCCTAGCCGTTTGACCCACATACACTCCATCACAATCACCACACCGTAGAGCATACACGCCACTTCTCTCTTTGAAGTCCACTGGAACTTTGCACTCCACAAATAAAGTTTTAAGTGTGGCCGGGGTCCTATACGAGATATTATAAATTTCTTTAGGAAATATTTTGGCCAATCTGTTCGTAATGTCACCTAGGTATCTTAAAGAACACCAATGTTTTTGTCACTTTCTGAGAACTTTGTGGAGAATATTGATTCGAGTGCCAGTTTCTTTTGCTTATTAGAAATTAATTTATCTATTAATCTATTTATGTAACCGTTATTTCTAGCAATCTGTTTTATCACACTGACTTCCTTATTGAAGTCGTATTTTGACAATGGTACGTTAAATAGGCGGTGAATTAGAGAAACCTGGATCGTGAGTTTGTAATTTATTGTGGTTTGTAATAGTTCGTAATAAATCGTCAGAAACTAATATGTTGTTAACTAATATTGTCTAGGCAATCGAAAAACCGGTTTCGGAGATATTGTTTTCCATAATTTAATTTGGCATTTGGATATTCTGGTCTTCGGACATTTTCAATTAAGCCAAATTAGAAGCTCACCTTATTTCATATTACCTACAACACCTTCTCCACCCACTTACTCTATCTCCTTATTTCTTACAGCAAGTTACTCTTCATTTAAGCATGGCACTTCTCCGTTCCTTCTTTCGTACGCTCGCCATTCTTCTCTATATTCCATCTATTTTACGTTATTTTCTCTCCACCTACATTAACAAAAACAGAGAGTCCTACAAGCCATTTCGAGGGTGAATCAATGCCAAACACGAATTATACATAACAAATAAAATTAAAAAATCTCCAATGGCCGTAAAATTTGCAACCGTCGTCAAGGTACACAACACTGTATTGGTTTGCGGGAGGGTCAATGGGGAACATGCACTATTTTTCATGACTCTTTGAATGTGAAGTTTCTTAGCTAAAATGTGCTTGGCGAAAATTTTGCTGAAGAATTAAGTTGTGTAACAAAGATATTACTCTTTGAAAATTATACCGTTTCGGCAGCTTAAAAACACGACGTCATCGCATGACGTCATGGCACGGTATCACTATGGCCGTTGTTTATCTGTTTATGCGTGGAGGTACCTAAGTTGTTTTATGAATACTTGGCGATAACGTAAGTATTTATCTCAGTTGTTTAATGCAATAAACGATAGTATTTCGATTTTTTATTTACGTAGTATGGATGGTAACGAGCAAATCGTCCAATAATTATATAATGCCTGTTTAGTGCCCAAGTATTTCTACTACGTCTATGCAATCGCTGGTTTTTTAAAAGAAGAACGCCGCCATAAGGGAGTCAATCAAAGGAAATTGTCGGAATGTGCTTTTTTAGTTATTTTTTCAGTTATCGTTTCGTTCGAGAAACTGCTAAAAATCTCAAAACAATATATTCACTTCGTTTTATTTTAAAAATAAATGGGTAGATGTGAGCCGTGCATTAACGTCAGAAGGCGTTTCAGGTCACGTGACTCCGGGAACATTTTAATATCGTATCTTTGTGGTGGGCGCAGAAAACTTTGGCTTGTGTATTTAAATTGGTGAGAAAATTTCGCATCAAGTACATAATTAATCTTCGAGAAACAAATTTTATGCATATTCCTCATTCCACAGAAGTGACCAACCACAGCCTCTCAACCAGTAACCTTTCCGTGGTGGTTTACGGGAATGTTACTTCCTCGCTTTTATTTGATGCTTTAAGGCCGTAGAGCTTAATCTCCTTAGATTGTATGCATTATAAATACGTGTATATGCGTGAGGCCAAAAGTGTCACGACGTAAACAAACACTCATGTTAGTCATACACGTACGCGACACACGTAACAAAAGGATTATGAACGACGAAGGTATAAAAATTTCTATACATAGTTTGAGCATTTGCTTGCATATTCATTGCAGTAGGTATGCATTTGAAATTTATTAGTAGAGTTAAAGACTCCTTTTCTGTATAAATTTTGTTGGCGCCCAATGATGTCGCAATACTCTTCGCTAGTCTTTCCTCCACGTCTCTCCTGAACGTCTGTAGAGCAGAGATGACCTCGACAGCGAAAGATATCGCGAAAATTTAGAATTCCATTCACAGAAGACGAGAAAGTGTAAGGACGAGGAACAAGGAATTCGACGGTACAGAGAGTTCGAGTCAACAGCTCGTACGATGGTGGTATATCGACGATCCGCCAAAATGTCAAATAAACACGAAATCCAGGATTCCTATGCTTTTTTACACGGGTCCAAAGCACATGCTGATTTGTGAAATTTTCACATTTACATTGCCGGCAGCCGGAGAGAAAATTACCGTTTACTGTAAAACTGCGGACAGTGAAATAGAACCGCGGAGATTACAGGGTTGGGTTATTGACAGGAGGTCCCGAGTTCAACTATAGGAGATTTTCTGGAAGCAATACCTTTTTGTTACACCACATGTGGTGCAAGGAAAAACATCTCGACCCTTAGGTCTTATTCAGGAAGGAAGTCGAGGTTTGGCAATACTTCACATAGCCAAACCTCGACAATGACGACATTTTGACGACACTTGTCACAATTTAGGATGGGTTCAAGTAGAAGCAAGTACAGGGAATTTAGGAAGGTAAGATAACGCGACATCAGTATTAGCCGTAAATTCAACCGTTAGAGACCATTAGGCGAAATATATACAAGCTATACCTATACCAACATGCCCATCACATGCAGCGATTTTATACTTAACCATAATAATATTCATAGATATTTTTTCAGTACTGAGTAAACCTACTTCATTTATCACGCATTCCTTAGAATTATATAAAACAGAGGGTATGGGTTAATAGCGCCGCGTGATTCTCACCGCTTCGTTGCAGCTCCCTAATCCGGCTGAGAATATTTTGGCGATTACTCAGTTGACAATATGTGTTAAATTAGTATTTAACCTCATCGGCTAAAAACAACTCGATTTGACTCTTGCGATACTACACTACTTGTTTCTTCTCCACCTGTGCAATTCAATCTATTCATTGATGGGAAAAAATTAATCGTGATTAGTTATATAACACCTTCCATGAAACACAAGGCTGACACGTATTTGAGTAATGCCTGTTTCAATATATCAGAGGCAAAGAATGTCTTCTTCAAAAAGGAAAACATTGGAGTGCTCAAGAGAATGAGCGCCTTGATATGGATATTTTATTGCTCGATAGCACGTCTCGAGGAACAAGGAAACTCCGCAGAGCCATCCCGCGGCGCAAAGAAAAGTGCAGAATACTCTTCATTATAAAGCCTTTAATACTTCATTTTCCTCCAATTACTTTCACGAATCCTCAATATCTCCTCTCGAGAGCCGACAAAATATACTAAGGACAGTAATAAGACACTTACGAGCTGAATTTATGGGTTTTCGCTCGCATAGATAATAACACGATAATTTCCAGCTACTTGAGAATAGTGGCATGCTCATAAATATGTCAAGGTGTCTCTTTCTAGGAGCAGTTGTAACTATGACCAACTGTATGCTATGACTTAATCCACTGCATCTCTTAAAGGATCTTTGAAAATTGGCAAGAAAGAAACTGAAACTCTCAGTTACAATCTAAGTAACGAAACGATTTAGAAAACGGGAGACATTAAACTTGCTTTATAAATTCCACTGTTTTACTTGGATTTTAATTTCCACTGGAATTCAAAAATCGTGTTTCATTTCTATGATGATGGATAAATTCCACTAAGTAGAGCCTGAATAGGTTAGTTATGTTCTCAGAGAAAATAAAACAGTAATTATCCGCTTTCAGAAGACAGTATTTTCCGATATAGGAGTAAAAGAAACGCCTGTCTCTTGAAACCGCGATATGGCCTATCTAGTCAAACACTAGTAGTAGATTCAATATCTATTCGATTTTTAGATGCTTCAGCTGCTTAGAAATCTCCCTGGAATTTAGGTCCATAACGCAACGAATTAAGTACATTGCAGCCGTCAAATATGCAATGCACGTGGCAGGCTAAAGACCCAAAATTACGTTTACCGGCAGAAAAGGATTAACTCGAAGTACTTCGGGGGAATACAGGGACCCTTCGGACTCATATATAAAAAAACTTGACACGAGAACAACTACTAAAACAAAAGCCGACCTGTCTGTGACTTTCTGAGAGAATTCCATAAGGTTTATTTTGGAGACCAAAATATAAAAGATCTTCCTCTTTGTATCAAAAAGCCCGCCGTGATAACTGCTACTGAAAATAAGACCTTAAAAAATATATTAAAATTCAACACCTAACATGATTAATTAACACAGGAAATATTTAGCTTATTCCCCCAAACAACCACATATTACCAGGGCAATCGGCGTTCTGCACAAGATAAAAAATTCGGCATTCAAAGAGGTGAGGAACGTACGTACTCTATTCCTGTGAGACGAAGTACGCTATATCATTACAATGTAAGATGCAGCTGACCATTTGAGTTTGAAGGGATCTGAGGCCTGTAAAATTAAATTATTGAAAACTTAAATTCATCGGCGCTTTCTCCTCCCAAACAATAGGTACAGCTATCATAATGACCTTAACTTGCGGAAATATTGCCATCGCCCATAGGATTATTGGCAATACAGCGATGATTAAAATTTATTTATAAGAGTTATAGTCGACTTAAGAGTTAAATACGCAGCAGATAAGTGGCACAACTAAAACAAATGAGAGGGGGAAAGAGACATATCTAAATAAAGAAAGTTCCAAAGAGGGGTAGAGCATGTTAAGAATAATTAAACAACATTTATGTGAATAATTTTAATTATAGAAATGCTAAGATTACGAGGAGCGGTTGCTCTGGAGATAAGGCCTTAATACTTATATATTTATACTTGTATATTTTCTGTGGTAAAAACAGGAAATTTTTCATCGCTTAAAAGAATTCTGTTGAACTATTTACACTATTACTTCGCAATAATCTTCCACTATTTTAAAGTTAACCGAGATATGCAAACATTTCGATCTCAAAACTTGCATAACCAAAGAATGCTTTATCCCAAGGTTGCAGAAATGAGGAATTGCAGCGTAGAACGTTCAGTCGCATTTACATTTTACAAACATTTTACATTTTACAAATTTTACAAATATTGTACAGGCTTTCCTTCTTGATAATGAATGAATAATTGACGACATAATAACGATGGCGAGGTATTGTGGCGAGGTCCCTTGTGGGTGGGGAGTGGAAATCCCGACTGGAGGTACCAGGTTCAATTTCAAGGAAAGCTTCTGGATACATCCAACTGAAGCCAAGAAGTGTGATTTTCTGATTACCAGGCCCTTCTGAGAAACCTCATCCTGATTACCTTTATTATTAATCACAGATATATGGACTTGGAAGATTGGAAAAGGTAGTCCTCGTATGAGATATAAAGGACAGGTTGTGAAGAATGTAAAAGAGAGGAATTACGTCAATATGAAGATGTTGGCCGATAGAAGAATCGAGTGGAAGGCTGCGTCAAACCAATCCTAGGATTTTTGACCCATGATGATGACGATGAGATGGACTGCTTTCGAATACTTTGATCGCCAACACGAAAATGGCAACCTATATATATCTCCGATAACACAATTTTCGGCAACCATCGGCTCATATCATTGAACGATCAATGCCATAATTTGCTAGAAATACTGGTGTGTAGCTTAAAATCTCGAGGGAACTCGCTACTTCTGAAACAAGAAATTGAGAAAAATATGGCGAACATGAGGGATGACCTTTCAACCAATAAGGATTCGGAACTAGGCAGAAATTGGCTTTCACTAATGATTTTATAGAGCATGGTAGCCCAGTGAGTAGAGTGGACTGGAGGTCCCGGATTCAAATCCCGAGAGAGGTCTTTATATATGTCCAGCCAAACCCAAGCGTGCTCTTTCCTGGAAATCAGATCTCCCCGGACCCCTGATGGCCCCTTATCCTGATGCGTGAAACTTACACGCTGCGCCTTGGGCTTAGTATTTAGTGAACTCTACCCCTATCAGGCTGACCAACCTTCGGGTTGAACCACGGACTAAACAATATCAACGTAAGGGTTGAACACAACTCACACATAGGCATAAAAATAATTTTTTAAGCAAGTATTCATTTTCAGTACGGTGTTTTGGCTTTGAAGTTAAACATATTGAAGGCATGTATTGTGATCCCCTATGGTGAGAAAAAAATTATTTAGAATCCATCCGTTCAGTAGATTGTTCTGATTTTAAGTTTATAATCAAATTGACTATCGCGTGAAGGTGCTTTCGAAATGCCTTTGACGTTGTCAGAAACAGTCAGACAGCGACTCCCATCCGAATCACAGTACTACACTGACGATACCTACTATCTACATTACTGTACTGATTTCCATACAAGCGATGCACCAGCTATGTCACTCGCGTAGCCACCAAAGTGCTATCAACATATCAGTTCTTTCACTACCAGGCTACCTATTATCCATTGCTGATTATCACCACTGACGTCATTGTGGAAAACGAACAACCAAATGAGATAGCTAAAACGGCCGCAAATTTCAAAAGCAAATCAGATATGTATATAAAATTTTCGATCATTTTGTTCGGGTAATCCAGCTCATTCTGATTGACAAGAAGACTTCGTAAAATTGGAGAAGGAGGGGGAGGGGGGCGGAAGTAGTGCTTAGCGGGCGGACGTCTCACTAGGCCATGGAGGGCATTCAACGAACCTCGCCAAAAGGTTCTTGGCCCCAGTAGATCAAAAAACCTAAAGCTTACACGAAATACAGGAAGCCCGAAGGGAATGAAGGCACAAATTAGGCAATGAAGCCAAATATTTGGTCCATTGTCTGTCACTCCAAGGGTCATATTCAAAATATCTACTAGTCTCGCTTCTACTACTTACGTAATAAAATCTCTTCTTCGAATCAAATTGGTGTGGAGGTTCACTCTGCAAAGTAGGTATTACTTCTTAGCGACACGCAGTATGCCCCTTCAAACCATATCGAGGAGAATCTGTATACCTTTTTGATCTCGTTATAAAGTTTTTATTAAGTAAGCAGTAGAAGCAAGACTGTAATTGAGATTCTAAATATGACCCTAAATACTATGTGAACACGTATGGACATCCGTTTGATACCAGTAAAAGGCAGTATAAGAAAAAAGTAAGAATAAACTTAATGTACTTTCTAAATGCAAACTATGGTACAATTGACGAATCCATCAAAAAAGTCTCCGCCCACCACCATAATATACCAGTAGGCGTGAGCGAAACCTTCGCAAATTTAACTCTTTCAACCTCCCCTTCAAAATGATTTAGTCTTTTGTTGAATAATTGAAATGAAATGTTTAGGAAAGTGTACATACAAAATAGTAAATGGAGTTAAATTATGTGCTCATCTAAAATCTGCCTCAGCCGGGACGGGAAACCAGTACTCTAGCCCTACTCGGTAACTTCAACCTAATCTATTGTTGTCCTAATTATGCGCGGAAAAATTGACGCATTCGCCTCTTAGTCTCACTAACTTTCTCACGAAATTTTATCTTCATGATCTAACCTACCACAGATTATCTGGAAATTGGGGTTAAAATATATTTTTAACATCATCAAAAAATTTGTCTTATATTTCTGCAGGAGATGGTATGTACGTACGTTTGTATATGCATCAATCTACGACATCATAGTGATTCCAAATCTGACCAAATTCTTATCCCTTGCGCACACTTAGGTGCATTGGTCCTTATGACATGGCATACGTAGAAAAACCCGGAATAAATACCTCTCACTTCATCCGTGCTTCACTCCGTGAGCCTCAAAATAGGACCGCTGAACCGGCGGACATATCTATATATTGTTATTTGCGGATCGGCGGACGACCGCGGTAGCCGGGTTGGTAACACGCTGGCCTGGCAACCCGAAAGTCAAGAATTTCAATTCTGTCAACACGTATGTCGTGCTCGTCTCTCGCTCGAATTAAAGTGTAGGTCAGAAGGCGCGACATAACCAGTTGGGAGCTCCTTAAAGCCTAAATCTATCACCACTACATTGGTGACCGATTCGGGTATGGTAAAATAATTAAACCACTGACCAACTTTAAGCTAAATGGGAAAATATTCACGCACACCGGGTCAAATTGCTGCAGAACCTCGCTCTGATTCCACGCTGCGGGTCAATCACTCGGAAGCTCGGAATCAACGCAAGTGCTTGACGCATAGTGCTGTTCTCATGAATGAATCAGCAGTTTTGTGCTTCCGCTCGACAAATGAATTGAATGCTATTGCGAAAGATAAGCTTCCTGGGGCATGGAAAGAAGCTGTTTTCATTCACTGGGCAAGAGGGCGTATTTTCATTCGTAGGTACGCACAGTTACGAATGAAATTGAACCGTATTCATTAAATGTAAGCAATGACGACAAAATCACATCAAGTTGCCATTTTTAATGAGAATTTATAATTTAAGTATTGGAAATGAGTATTTATTTAAAATAATAATAATAATAAAATGTATTGCTTCCTTTTTTGTACAGTATTTTACAAAACTTTTAAACAATAAAAGGAAGCTTTAGGTTACTCCAAAAATAAATATACTGAAATAAATACCTGTGCGGGGGAAACCAAAAGTTACCGTGCAAAAATAAAAAAGTAACAATAAATATATGTGCCAAGTTGAAATCAGAGCTACACTACACAAAATCGCTATTTACATAGCTGTTTCTGGTCAAAAGAAACAATTTCATGAGTACCTACTATTGAAAATTATTTCAATATCATTCAATTTGAAGAGCAATATTTTCACTTGTCATAAAAAAACTTTTTCCATTTTTACATATTCGTACGAAGAGGCATTTGTGTATAAAAGCTTCAATAGTACACTACGGCATTAAAGTAAACCGCATTATTCTTTCCGCTGGATTGCAAGAAATTAACTTTCTCTCCCACTATCTCCTTCAGCAGAGTACAAACTGTCTTCGAAACCGATACTAAACATTGACTAGATAAATACAAGGTAAGCTACAGGCCTGCTCACTTATTCGCATTCCCAACTTCAAATACGTCATAAGTCCTTGGTACCAAATATAGAAGCACTAAAGATGAATTGAAGTGAACGATTGACGTTTCTAGGTCTGCAGGTTTACCTTGAAAAACGATATTTCGATGTTGCTAAAACAAGGCTGTAAATTAAAAAAGAATCGAATTAAAAAAGGATCGATTTTTTCTATAATCGTAATGCTTACGAATCCCAAGCCATGCAAATAAATAAAAACTCAATGTTAAGAAGACATACCTAACTAATAAATAAAACCTCACTTCACCCTCGCATAACAACATTCAAAATACTGATTCCGTCAGCTTCCTTTTAGATTGGATGTCAAATCAGGATCAACTTTCCGATTCATTTTATGCTTTACAATCTAGGCATTATTCAGGTTCATTTTATAAATAGGGATAACTAATGAGGCCTGTTATTATAACGCCTGGTTCCACTTCCACCTTATTTTAAGAAGGCGATAAGTTAACGCGGTGGCTACTTATAGTTCTGGTTATATGAAGAGTCTCACATTTCCCTTGTTCCCTAAGCTAGTTGAAATATAAGTTGACGACGTGAGAAAGAATAAACGACGATTCTCATTGCGCCAAAACGTTAATCGAAACATTAAAATTTCATAAATGCGTCGAATTGAAATTGACTCCATGTCTTTGCAATAAAACAACAGCAAGGAGATGGAAAACAATTATAACTGTAATACTCTTAACTGCCACCCAAATGCTCAATGTTTATGCAAGTACATAAGTTATACTAGTTATTCGGGGGGCGACTAACTACTTAAGGTCATTGGCACCATCTTAGGATAAGTGGGTAATTGGATATGGGCAGGAATTTCTCGAGGAACAGAGAAAGGGTGGAGTGAAACCCCTGCGTCAGCATTAGCCTGCTCTTAACGAAAAGCGCAAAGGGGTCAACGGTTTAACGTCCGATCCGATGGACGGAGTGCTGAACTTGATGTACTCTCCACACAGCACCCATGTAGGGACCGGTATGCCAATGAAAAGCTCCACCTCCACCGGGATTAGAACCCAGGTCCTCGGGGTGGAAAGCCATCACTTCACCCAGCACACCAACCCGATCTCCGTTGATAAGTAATAAATAACTTTAAGTCAAAGAAAAAAAGTCGTATGCTTAAGGCCCTTAATACAATGAAAATTCCATTTCTAATTTATCACAGAAATTAGCAAAATAAATTCATCTTACTTGTTTAAGTAGAGTCTTAAACAAGAATCTTAAACAAGAAATATTCTATTTGTGGGGTACGTGCAACTAACTATTGTCATCTTGTAATGTTTGAATGAATAATATCCAACTAGTTAAACACGTTTCTATTCACGCTCTATTCAATACAGCCAAGAGTATGGCAGCCCATAAATGACTGTCTCCGAAAACACAATGCACTTCGAGGGAGAGCTGAGTCAACAGTACGCATCGGAATCCCATTTTCCGGGCTACTTTGTTGACTATGTCCCCATTGAAAATGACCGTAATTTTCATGAAACAGTTATTTCCACCTTCGTTCCTCTATATGTTGTACACGAAATTAGATAAAGCTCCGGTTTAGCCATATTAATTTTCTCCTATTAAACAATCATTTTGATTCTGAGGAGCGTCATCAGGTGAAGAAAGCTACGGTAGGAATTTGTTCCAAGCCGGTGCCATGAAATAAAAAACCTTATGCAGCAAGTAGCGGTCGTTCATCTCTTCGTTGCAAAACAATTGCGCCAAGTTTCTGAACGACGCTAACATTTTTTTAAGTATAATTTTCCAGCTGGAAGCCAAGTTATCAATTCAATGTTTATAGTGGCAGTTTTCATGCTTCGAATGGATTTATACCGTTTTTAACGAGCCTGGTTTAATCGGATCCCGGCTTTGAATATATCGTCTGTGCTTACACTAAAATTCACCGCAATCCGTAATCTAGACATCTCACAAATGTAATGTCATCCTGAGACAGCTTCTCTTTCTGCTGAACGTGAGAAGCTCATAACGGACGAAGATACGTATGTGACACGTACACGTGAGAGCGCTGTAAAGGTTGAATACATAGGTCAATATTATTAGCTTCCCTATCCTGTTGAGAATATTTTCGGTTCCATTCCGCCATTTCGTATTTTGATATTGCAACGAATTAATTTCCGCTGTATCATTAGCACCTTCGCAAGCACAAGGTTAAGAAATGACGCTTCTTCGCTGCAATCGCAACTACTTAGTCCTAATCGTCGGTCTTAGGCTGACCTTTGAGGCTCCAACGAGCGATTTACCGGGAATAACGAGTTGCGAAATTTAACGAAAACGCATGCAAGGAGAAGGAAGTGCTGTCGTTCGCGAGTCAGAATGAGTGGCATCACGTTGCGAGTCAACCAAATCAAATGCTATTCATTGTGCACAGAGCACGGGAGATCCCCTTCACCAGGACGTGAATTCGTGACCTATACAGAGGATCAATATCCTAAAAGTTAGAAATTACGCCTTCTAGGGATCTAGCAACAACAGTGTGCTACACTGGCTCACGGATTATCACGCGAAACACAAACGCGAAACACTAAAATTAATATGACTAACTGATCGACTGCAACGCAACATGCAACGTGAGTTGCCATTCGTTTCATCCAAGCGAGAAAGAGTGATATCATTCGTATTTTCTCGCAGTCAATGTAATTAACTGTGAGACAATTTGGTTAGAGGCGAGAAAATTTATGAAATATCCGAGAACTTTGTTGAGGCTTGACTGTTTGAGGCTTCACTTCATGGAAGTTACTAATATCCATAGTAAAATGCACTTCATACTTTTTCACAACTTTATTGACGGTAAGTCGATGTACCAGACGATGCCGCAAGGCGGTGAAAGGCGTCGCACCGTCAATAAACTTGTGGAAAAGTACGAAGTGCATTTTACTACCGATATCTTAGTTTGAAGAAGCCTATATCATTCCAAAAACGAGAGGAAAGAATGAGTCAAAACGAGGCAAATACATAAACCTCAAATGCCGGATGCCCAACAGCTACGTGATGTAGGTATTTACAAAAAGTCGCCGGCGGCCGTAGAGATATGACCCCGCATAAGACACTTCTACAACATTATTTTTGGGAATGCTACTGCCAAAATTACGCAGCTTTGTTGCGGCAGAGCACCCAGTTGGCATTGCTAATTATTTTGCTTTGAGGGGCACCAATTGCAGCGATTACTATGAGTCGTCTTATCTCAAAGTCAACCTAAAAAAAAATACATCCATACCCAAGGGGGGATTCTGCGCCAAAGACCCAGTTTAGATCGTGAAAGTAACCGCTGTTAAAGGCAGTCATAAATATTACGGGTCATTTCTAAGCTGTTTTTTTCGGTGTCACGAAGAGTACGATTTTGCCACAGCTAGTTTATCGGATACCTTGGCAGCAATCCGAGGACTTCGAATGGAATACCCACGCAACTCAATTACGCACATCAATCCTGAAAAGACACTAATACTGTGGACCATCTCTCGAAGGTAATCAAGTGAGGTGAATTCTTGCACCGATTCCTGGTTAAATACAGCTAGAAGGGCGACAAGATTGCATGCACTGATCAATATCTAACCTTAGACTTATTTTTTGCTTCATTTATACCTTCCACCTTCGTCCTTTTAAAATCTAGCACTTGCGAACGATCGACACCATGCCAAAAGGATCGATACAAATACCTTTCATAGTTCAGCTACAAAACGATACAAACTCTCCGCGCTAACACCAGCAATTTTACAAGCTGAGAAATAAGCAAAATCACACGGAATCAATTTAAACGCAGGCATATTTACACAGCAAAAGCGCTGATCATAAAGAAACAAATAATGCGACATGATGACTAGAGGAAGAATTTTTAACAGCGTATACTTTCAAACATAGGAGTCTCACAATCCCTTCAGCAATGATGGTGATGCTATTCCAAAAACGTCCAAAGTTTCTAACCAGTTAGGTGAAAGAAATAAAAGTGTTAACTGTGAAGAAAACGAGCTGGAGATAACAAGAACGACAAACAATAATAACCATTTGAGGCATCCACGATTAGGCCTAGAGAAAATGAGCAGGCGTGAATGCATAATGATATGAGGAGAGAAAACACTGAGGAATACAATGCCGTAGGACGCATGCAACATGTCATTATCAATGTATAGTGATCATAATGATGAAACACTGCGGAAAGAAAGGGCGAAGACCAAAGAGGAAAAACTTGAAGGTGGTAGTTAACAATCACACTTGTAAGGAATAGAATTGGGATTGTCACGAAGTAAGATGGATTAATACCTAAGGCAGAGAAATAAAGTCAGTCCTTGGCAAGTCTTTGAGTAGAAAATACATTTTTTTAAACATAACCTATGTGACATTTTATATCATAACCTCAACCTCGTTTATCCCACCTTAAAATCTTTCTCGGAATCTTAATTTTTTCATGAGATATCATTAACCAGACAAGCTTAATTACATTTTCTTGTGTTTATGGCAAGTAATAATATTTCCTAAAAAAACTCACGAAGAACGTGAATTCTCGTCCTAGCGGTATCTGCAATGATATCTCACATAAATGGGATGTATCAGTAGATTCGAGCTTTTTCCCTGCTAAACGGGAGTCAAGCTCCACTCAGGAGTAGGGTTACCAACTTTCAAGGTTCCTCCACGAGTCTCCCACAACATGATAAATCTCCCGTCTCCTGAAACGAGACTTTTCCCACCCGATTTCTAACTCCAACACGATTATTTTATGGGTTTTAGAGTATATGGTAAACCAAATACAAGGTTCTGCAAAAGAAAGCACAAAACTGCGGGAGCTGTACTCATAATGTTCCGAACGATCTTCTATTGATCCAGCTGACTCCTCTACCCCGTCAAATTTCTAAGATCCTTTTGAGGAAATAGTCTTAAATTAAATTCAAAATCATATCTCTATTTAGATTTGGATTCATTGTTATCAAACTATGGTGTTTATAGAGTTAATTAATGAAGAGTTAACATCCCAGGTTAATTGGGATTGTACTCTGTTTAGTATACCAGAATATCTTACTCACGGAGCGGGTAACATGCACGGCTCAACTCTTTAGAAGTTGGCAACCCTACGCTGTAGTAGAGCTGCTCGGCGCGCAATTAAATGTAAGATCATGGGGGACAAGAGCAAGTCGGTCGGCATGAGCAACTTCCGGTTTTCAATCTCCCCAAGGGGGGCAACCCAGTTCACCCGTTGCTTAGCAGATGGCGAACGACATTCTTATCGGAAAGGCGCGTAGATTGAGAGCCGAACGAAAAGTGATATAACCTCTAGAACTGCGAGCCGAAGATGATCGCGGGACGCAAAACAATGAACATGTGGAGCGTCGAAGGGCATTGGCCTAGGAGTCTCTTCCCGCAAATAAGAAACGCAATGCCAGTCGCGACCACACCTCCTCCCCTCCCCTACACCGCTTGACCAGAGGAAAAGTCTTAGCGTTATACTCGCAACCCATCTATCCCGCATCAGTACAAATAGTGATTTGTACAAGAAACAGAGCTGATTCTGCGCCGAACGAGATCAATATCCACCCTCGATAGAACCCTTAGCGTTCTTCAGGTAACTGCCAATCCTATACCAAATTCTTTTGCTGTTATCATCATTAACAATTAGATATCAACCCTAAGATTGGTTTATCACAGCTCCTCACTCGATTCTCCCATTGTGTTACCTTTTCATGTATACATAAGTGTTTTATTTAACATCCTTTGCTAATAACTCCAATTTCCATTTTTCCCGTTCTTTTTCGCCTGGACGACTGTTCATTTTTTTAACAGACTTCTTTTTTCTCTTACTCATCTCAGGACCTCTTCTTTTGTTGCTAGGTCGATTCATTTTATCTATCGTCATTCTTCTGTAACATTGCATTTGGGATACTTCTCATCATCATCATTTCAGCAATGCTGAGATTAGTTTGACGTAGCTTTTCACTCAATTCTCCTATCAGCCCATGTCATCATATTTACGTATTTCTTCTCTTCCACATCCTCCAACACTTGTTCAATAGGGATGCTTCTAGTCTTTACTTTTCTATTGCTGTCATCGTTAATGCCTCGCTGCCATAAATAAGTATGATCTAGATGAAATTTCTAACCAAGTGTTTCCTTTAATTCCAAATTTATAATTCCAGATGTATGTAAGTAGATTCTTCTCGTGGCAGTATACCCTCTTTGCCTTGGCCATTCCACTGACTTTCCTTTCTTACTTCTTCCACCGCTGGTTACTCAGTTTCCCAGATAACAATGAATGCTCTTTCACCTCCTAAAGCTTTTGATTCCCGAATTAAACATTTTTTTTAATAGTCACCCTTATTTCAATCACTTTCACACTCAAATGTACCTCAATTCAAATGTTTTGTAAGCACAAAATTCACTCATGGCTTCAGTTGAATTGAATTGCATCTTTCTTTTCTACCAAAGACGGAGGGAGAGACAGAAGAGATACTCTTAAGATGCCATTATTTTAGTTTTTGCTCACATGGAATGGATTCGACTTCCAATAATCGAGAAAATCTCCCGCACCTCTCCAACACACGCAAGTGTATCTCATTAATTTTCCGGTTCAAAATTACGAGAAATTTTTGCGTGGATCAATGCATTTGCTATTACTTCATAGACATCGGAATGCATTTCAATGAAAACACTGCCTCGATTTATTAAGTTTCTCAGTTGTATTTAGAGAGATCACGATGGCGGAGCATGGGTGTTAATTTTCCTGCGCCGTTAGTAATGGGTGAGGAATGAAGCTCATTCGAAGGCTAACATTAGACGATATCCGAAACTCACGAGCAGCACGGACATCAAGAAGACGCAGAGGCATAAAAATTTAAATCCATGCAAATGAAACCGACCCCAATAATACCCATTAATATGGGTGGACGTCCCGCGCTGTCCATCGTGCATGTTTACAATACTTCCTCTTTTGGGGTTTTGGTTATTCTTGGGGAGTAACGCGTCAATAAGTGTGAGTTAAAAAAGTTAACATCAAATCATTTTTAACCTGACTATTCCTTTTAGTTTTCTTAACTGTTCAATGTTCCGGGACGCAAACTCAACCGAACACCAGGTTCGGTAGCTATACAACCTCTCCAGGTAATTTTAAGTCCCTTGCCATCCTTCTACATTCTCAGTTCTGATAGTTCTACATCTCACGCTTGGAATCATAGCTAGTGGAAAAGACCCCTCTTTTTTCTTTGGTGGTGTACGAGTTTCGCTCTTACTACGTAAAATTGATTAAAGAGGCAAGAACACTTCACCAAACGAGGTCGTGTTCTTCATAGGCTGGTGCTTTCGATAACGTATCAACGACAGTGACCTATACGATACCAAACTTTCTTCGCTAGAGATCAGTTGAGCGGATAATTAAGGATTGGTGATTATATATTTGCTGCAAATAGAGGGAGAGTGCTTATACAAAATTGCTTGCACCCCATCACAAGTGATTTATAATTTAAAACATAATTATTGAATATATATTACTTTGATCTAGCGCAAATCGTTAATGCATTCCAAATGTATCACATTTTATTACCATGAACGTATGGTTTTGGCACCAAAGAAATGGCTTAGCTACTTCCAAATGGCCCAGGATAAAATTCAAACAGAGTGCCTAGGACATTTATTGTCCTAGGCATAATTAACCACATACTATGGAGTTTAAATGTTCCTGATGAATGACGGGGAAACTCGTTTAACTAGCTGGTCACAATAGGGGCTTTTTATAATTATCAACACTTCGTTTATCAACAACGTTACCAGTGCATACTCACTTCATGATATTCACGTAAATAATAAACCTAAGTTTTACTTATGACTTGCCAATACCTATGTTTTGTAACACTCCAAACTACCAATTCAATGCACACTTTGTGGATTTAATCTATTCATTATGATTTTAGATGGCATCAAATGTTAAATCGACCTAAAACGGAGTTAGATTGTCTTAACTCATTTTGTTTGAAAAAAACTAACTTTCTCGGGTATGTTTTGTGTGCACCGATAAACACTGCCGCGATCCAGTATAAAAAAATCTCATGAACCTACTCTCGACAGCTGACACAGAAACGACTTGAGCCGTGAAGGCAACGCACCACCTAAGGGAGGATTCGCGGTCAACAAGTAAGCTAAAAGTAGTCGCAGTTAGACCATCTCCGCATCCACTGGTAAACAGGCAGACGCACTTGATCCATTACAAGTTTTCATGATGTCTATATCTTTAACTAATGCAAAGTCCGAAGAAATCAAGTCCTTCGTACATGGTAACTATCTGAAATCTATCCAATAAGACAGTTGCAGCAGTTTCTCCCAAACATCCACTCGCACCATATAGTAATTAAAATGGAATCAGACATAAATTAATCGATTACTGCTTAAGATGTCATCTGAAATTTAATTGCAGATCACAGCCTCAATGCTTGGAGGAAAATTACTTTAATGCAGCCACACATTCGGATAGAGAATTAGAGCGCGACGGAAAAACTTATGGTCCAACGACATATATTATTAATATATGGACATTTTACAATGGTCACACCATATCAATGATAGTCTACCTTGAACACTTGCATTAAACTGAAGCAAGGTAAAGAAGATCCTTTCAATAATTTCCAGTTCTTATTCCGGCACCATTGCATTTCCTTGGATGATATTGACACGACGTCGACCATAGTAAATATGACACACATATCGATTCCTAAGTTACCTCCATTCATTAATTACCTGTCCAATCTAAGGTTTCGTGTCTTCTCAAACTACCAAAAGCACGAGGTCAATCAAAAACCATGTGCAAGATAAATCTATCCATTGATTGGACAAATATTAATTTGACTCTCCAGTTAACGAACTCACCGGCTGCTAGCTCACCAGCAGTGGTACCTCGAGATACGAGTGCCCTGACATACGAGTTTTTTGAGATGCGAGCCGTCACTACTAGTAGGATCCAGTTTTTGCCTGAGATACGATCAAAATTGGAGATACGAGCCAGCCTCGGTGACGTTATAGACAGTTGGCAACGCAAGCCACCGCTTAGATTTGCAAGTCTGCTTTGTCAATACGTTCTTTTCTTTAAATTATCTTATATTAGGTTTCATTTTGTTTGTATACAATGTTTGTTCATTATAAATATATTTTTCTATGTTGAAAAGATTGGGATGCTTTTTTGGGGTCTGGCACGAATTAATCACATTTCAATTAATTTTAACGGGAAAAATTAATTTGAGGTACGAGTATTTTGACTTAAGAGCTCGGTCATGGAACGAAATACACTCGTATCTCAAGGTACCACTGTAGCTATAATTTCCATGTGGGACACGGACGTGACGAGCCGAGTGAAATAATCTCGCGAAAGAGATGAGAGGTAGGACGTAACCCCTGATGTCACAAAAACCAAAATGCTGACCTTAGGAACAGACAAAAACAGTCGTGACAAACCGATGATTATACTCTAACATGTTTTTTTTAGCAACAGAACACCTAAATATTTACATAATCGCAACATATTCGAAAACATCCACGCCCGTAAAAAAAAGTTCCGCGCTGAAATCAAGCAAATGGTAAATATTGCCGAATACGGCGATACACACCAAGGCCGTCTTCAGAGTATCACAAGTAGATCGGGGCAATATTTTTATACGTTATACTGATGCATTGAATACGTCCGGAATCACAGTTTGGTAACCCCCAGACTTGGACTGATTTTCCTTTTTTAGGGCTCTGAGCACGGTAGTGGTCCATCCAACCTTTCCCCATACCCTTCCATTCCCATCCTTGTACCTTTCCGTCCAGTCTGAAACGCCCCTCGTCGGGGGTACAGACTTGAAACCACAGGGGATTTTCCTTTGAATATTATGATGAACTGAAATGGGAACGAAACCCAATGAAGCTCTTTTAAGACACGGGAGTACCTACCTATTCCCCTCCACCCAAAGGTCGATGCAATGTCAGCCGATAGATTCCCACTCCAACTTCGTCCCGATTCCGCGTCATCATCAACCCTTTCTGACAGACAAGGCCTTACCTCCCCTCTCATGCAATACCTTTAGAGGAGTAATTAACCTTCCCCAATCCCAACCCGTGTCAGAGAGACGAGTCTTCCGACCAAGTGAAAGCCATTCTCGGGACGGCTGCGAGGGAAAAGAGCCTCGATTTTTCCAGCCGCTCGAACGACCGCATTTCTCCTCTCCCCGCAGGAAGGTGGCGCGGCCGGTGAGAGAAAAGAGAGCCACGCGTCTTTTTCGAAAGGGACACGGGAGCGGGGAGTTGCGGCAATATAGGTCGGCCCTGCTTTCACCGGGACACCCTCTGGGAAGGAGTCCGGCGGCAGTCGCAAGAGGACTGGAGAGGGAACCGAAGGTGCGTGTGTGTGTTGTTCGCCCTGTTATCGAGGAGCTGGGAAGAACAACGGAAAAGGCCAGACCTCTCAGTAGTGAAGTGAGCAAGAAGGTCGAAGGCCGCTTTACAAGTCCCCTCTTCCATCCCCTCCCAGACGGCCCAAGTCCTCGCTGCTTCCTCAACTTCCCCTCCTGCCCCGTTCGCTCCTCTCTTCCGTCCTACTAGTTGGTGACCTAGGTCCGGGGGATACAATGCTGGAGACGGTGGTCGCTAGCGTGTGGAGCCGCCTTCCCGGCCCTTGGTGGTGGGCCGCGGCTTCTATCGCACTCGTCGCGGGGTTCCTGTTCCTGGTCGTCGGCATCATAGTGGCCATAAGGGTTTACAACTCCATGACCATCGGGGTGTTCGACAGTCAGAGGAGGATGGACGGGAAGACGGTTTTGGTCACCGGTGCAAACTCAGGTGAGTGTGGGGCACGGCTGGCTTTCTCTTTTTCAAATCAGTGTTGCCTGGATCCGAAATACGAAAAAAAATTAAATCGGGGGTCAGAAAATCCTGTTTTGGCTCGCATAATATCTTAAAGTGTTAGGTAAGCGACTGAAAGGGAGAACGGTGATGAAACTTGGGGGGCAAAAGAAAAAAAAATACTGCTCACTTCCACGATCATTGAAATTTTAATGTAACAAATCTTTTCCACAAAGGTAATTCTCACAGGTGTGCGGTATCATAAATAGAAGTACTTCACCAACAGAAAAGGTTTCCTTATAGTCACAACAGAGACTAAAACAGATTAACGTGCAACTTAAAGCTCAATTAACAATCAAACATAAAGCTTTACCATAGATAACAGATGGAATCTGTATCAGAGCAAAGCACATTTCATCATTATTCTTCAATCCCAATATTGGTTAACTTAAGCCCTCCAATCTTTCTGATTCATCAATAACTCAGTTACTTCTACAGACCTCTTTATTTGGCCCATGTACTTATCCCTTGGTCTTCCCTTTTATTTTTTCTCAGTTATATTGTCAACATATAGGTACATTTTTCAGAGTGAGTCTAATCCACCTCGTACTTCTTTGATGTACTGTTCTCCATTTAGATCTTTCTTTGAAGGCTAGTACCTATGTATAAATACCATATTATTTTTCATTTTTTTTCCATTCATTCAGCATCTTCAGTATCCTATGCCAACACCAGGTTTCAAAGGTTTCTTTTCCTTACTGATCATCTTTTCCAAATACATATTAATAAAAACTTTTTTTTTAATCCGGAATAGGCATATGCCCTTAACAAGGTATCACACCAAATAATAAAGCACAAATAAACCTTGAATAAATTGAACAAGCAATGTTATCGACGTATTGGCAATAAGAAAATAATCATTCTTGCTACTAGTGGATGTCTTTTTAGCCATAGGCAGTATGATAATCTTGATCGTACATTTCTCAGAAATTCTTTCATATGGTTAGTAGTAAGTTCAACAAGGATATATTGAGCATCAAAAAACATATAAATCTACAACCACCCTCGTAACAACACTCCCAAAAAAGCTATCTAAAATTATCATTTGTGGTGATAAAAGTGTCATTTTTGGGAATTTAAGGAGTAAGAGGAGCTGTAGGCATCAACCATCTGCATTTGCTCTTCATATGAGGAGAAAAGGAGTTTCTAAATCTGCCAATTTGATTACCAACTGTTTCTGTCGATTAATATTTGTGGATTTGGAGACAACTCTTTTGGTGTTGTATGATCAACTGGATTTCAACGAGCTTATCCACTATGCCAAAATAAAAATTTTAAAAATAGAATACAAAATACAACCATGAAGAACTCAGGCGTGCACATCAAGGGAGTGAATTCATAGTAAAAATTCCTCATTTTTTCAAATCCATCACATCAAAAGACAAATCTCTAAACACCAAAAAATCTTTCACAGTAGGAAAGTACCTTCCACTAGTAACATATGTACTAATTTCTCACTCTTAATAATGAGTGAAATAGGATAGAAGAAAAATATTTATTCTTTGTAACCCTTTAAGTGTCATATTTTTTTAATATCTGGCCAAAATAATCATGTTTCTTTATATCTATCATTTTTCTAATGATATATGTTTATGTGGAAAATTTCTTCTGAGTGAACAATGCAGCATGTAATGCTATGAAAAAATGTCAGATGGGGTTAGCTAACCCATTTTTTCTCATTCACCAGAAGTATTCTCTATTATATAAGCCTAAAACTGTCTCTATTTTACTCAGCGCTCAATGTTTTAGAGGACATGAAGTTGCACAAATTTGAAACTTGTTCCATCATTAAATTCCATCAACCTTCAGAATATGGGCTTATTATATTCACCTGACAGTTCTGGGTTCGAATTTATGCACTTTTACAATGCCCTACACGATACATATACGTTAAAATGAGTTTTTCGTCAGGCAGCATTATTTCCTTTTTGAAAATTTAATTATAATTTATAACCCCTACAGACACTGGCCATAAACCACAAGAAAGGTAATACCATAAAAAATAGTTTTCTGTTCCTAGCCACAAAATCTTTTGAAAAATATATCAATATTTGAAAAAAAATATGGTTTTGAAAGTCTTCACCTTCATAACCTAAAGCATTGTTAAAGTTGGTTCTCATAAGAATTCATAGGGTATATACGGCATATACAAATGAAGTGGAGAAAAGTGCCCAAACAACACCAAATAAAACATTGCTAAACATTAATAAATTAATGGCAGGGTAAGCAAAGTTCATTTGGGAATGTAGAGACTGGGAAACCTAAATGTCACAGTTTCAAATCTTATCTCTTGCTTCGATGCTGTGTTTTTCCTAAGATAAAACTTAGGTTGGAGGGATAAAAACGTCAGCAGCTGCATCACCTTAAAACTAAGTTTTTTCTACAGCAATAATTAACCGCAACATTGTTCTGCTTTGTGATAAATAGCATTATATGTACTACTTCAATATCCTTCATAATGCTGTTTATTTTCAGGCATTGGGAAAGAAACAGCAAGAGAGCTAGCAAGAAGAGGTGCCAGAGTTATCATGGCTTGTAGAAATATGGAGACAGGAAAGGAGGTCCAAGGTGAACCACTTAACTTGAAACTTGTGTTGACATTTGAAAAATGCCTACTCTCCGTCAAGACTCATTTATAATTTTATGATTAACTTACAGAGGAAATTATGAAAGACACAGGAAATAAATCTGTGATTTTGTACAACTTGGACCTCTCTTCAATGGCATCTGTGAGGAAGTTTGCCAAAGAGGTGTGTTCTTCAGAACAAGTCCTGGATGTCCTAATACACAATGCTGGAGTTGCTCAGACTTTCCGCCGGTCAGTGACATCTGAGGGGTTAGAGGCTACAATGGCTACTAATCACTATGGGCCATTTCTTCTCACTCATCTGCTGATAAGTAAGTACAATATCTTTCCTTTACCAGGAAATGGATTTGAGATTAATAATGCACACCGAGCACACACATGCACACCATTTTAAGCAATGAGAACAATGATAAACTTTTAAGAAAGAAACGTACATTAGTAAAGCAATCAACAAGTGCAGACATCAAGTATCAACCGAGATAGCAAGACTGTAGGAAAAATATGTTTGCTGTAATAAGAAATTCAACATGATCCACAGTTTCTGAACCATGATACCATGTCATTTCTATTAACCTTTTATGATGACCCTGAAAATATTGGTTTGAATTGGCCATATAAATTAAGAGAGTTGAATCAGCCACAGAAATGAAGAGATGGAAGTTATATGCCACTAATTTACCATAAAAATGGAAATTATATACATTCAGGGCATAATAAAAATAATTCATATATTGAGGGCATAAAAAATACAAGGGGCAAAAAGAATATACAAATCACTGATATTTTTCTAATTATTGTTGTAGATATTTTCCTGCTTTGATAATCCCATGAGAGGAATCAATGATAATATTAATACTTCCAAATATGTAGTATGAATTTTTCACAGGTCTCACACCAGGTGATAGCATTTACAGACACTTACGTTTCAATGATTGAGACCTTCATTGAAACTTTAGTGCCTGTTGATGCTATCCCCCAGTTTGAAACCTAAGAGAAATTCATTCTATTTGCTGGGATAATTTAAAGTCTTTTATGCTCCTAAATACATAGTTTACAATGGTATCCTTCTAATTTTACAGAGAATTAGGAGGTTGAAATTTCATTCAAAAGCTTGCATTCCAGGCAATGCATGTGCAATATAATGCCTGTGTTCTCAAGTAGAGAGAAACATACGGAAGGGAGAAGCATGAAGGGTAATTTGTTTTAAAACAAAGCTGCCTATAGCCTCCAATAAGCATTCACATTTAGTGAGACCTGAACTAAAATATGTTTTTCTCGTTGCTTTTTAAACATATTTGATTAAATTCCAAGGATACCAGGCTTAAATAAATCTTTGGTACCTTCATTATCACTGATCTATTTTTAGAGTATAAAAAACTCATTTGCATTTTTATAGGCACCACAAAGACAAGAAGGTCAGAGGTAATTCGGGCATCCAACTTTTTTAAGCTTTCAGAACCTCATTACCATGCATGAGAATTAATAATTAACCATATAGCACATTGAAATGGCACACTGAAATTAATTTTAAAAAGTAAAGTTTCAGAATGCACAATCCACACAGTGTGTAAAATGTAAAAACTATAAAATAGAAGTCATCTGCTTTGAACACTATGTATGTTTAAAAAAAGACACAAACATATGTACATCCAGTTTAGCAGGACATTTCTCTAAACCACACAGTAAAGACAATCAATATTTTAGTTACATAATTGCACTAGCCAAGAGAGAATACCCTAGTACCCAGGGAGAACACTGAGGTCATGAAGACGTCTTTAAGAGGTCAGAAAGGTCACCATATGGTCAATGGTTTTACTTTGGTCTTGAAAAGAAAAAAAATGACCTGCGAAAATGCTGGCCAGAATCTGTTTAAATTGTTATCTTGGCAGTTCAAGGACATCCTGGAATCCATTTTCACAAAGATTACTCATTAATTCCAAATATATTTACTTCATCATTAACGTGGCCTAGGATTGGTTTTTAAGTGGTCTAAAAGACGTCACCTAAGACCCTCAAAATACCGAAAATTGGTGAAGCAACACTAACTATTAATACATTTTTGACTCACTGCACATGTATATAGGTAACTAAACGGGCATATATCATGTCCATTTCTCTACATCTTGAAGTAGTCTTCGTTGACGTCTTTTAGGCCACTTAAAAACCAATCCTAGACCACATTAATTCTGAAGTGAAGATATTTGGATATAATCTGTTAAAATAGTTAATTTGGCAGTTCAAGTACATTCTGGTATCTTATTCAGCTGATAACTCACTATTTCTGAATGTTTTTACTCCACCATTATCGTGGTCTAGGATTGGTTTTTAAGTGGTCTACAAAGACGGCATTCTAGACCGCTATTCAAAATGCAGATAATTGGTGAAGCAAAACTATTTGGACATGTATTTATGGCATATTTTCCGGCATAAATAATATTAAATAATAATTAAGGCCTATATATCATTTTTTTCTTCGCCTCGCTTAAGATTTAGAATTCTAATATTCTTCAATTGAGTTCATTTCCACCGTTGGTCACATGGTTCACTTTACCGGAAGTGATCAGCGAAGCACCCATCGCAAGCGATCTGTGGTATCTGAGACGACATTAGATCGCATCACTGCCGTATCTCTAGCTATCTGCTGCCATATGTCGAGCTATCCGCTGCCGTATCTGTGAAATATTGAAATCGAGTCAGTTTTTTTCTAAAAAAAATATAGTTCTTGTTCCTGAGACTTCATTCCCGTCACATTTTGATTTTTCCGTTATGGAAACGAGGCATGAAGACTCAACGGCAGGTGAAGGAACTGGCAAACCTGTAAGTATCTGCATGCTTTCTATTAGTATTTTATTAGCTCTGCACGATAATTCAACCCGTAATTTCTATGCTTATATATTCTATGGGTGATCATGACTAAAACATTAAATCGTTAATCCCAACTATGCTCATGATTATATCGCTAATTAGTTTTTAGTTTCAAGAAATGGCCTGTGATGCACTTGATCTCATTTTTTCTGTTATTTTTTATTTTGCAGTTGCTGTATTAAAAAAGATACCTACTTCCCGGCTTGAAGTAGCAGAAAAGACTGTTAAGGTGTGGTTGAAAAATGCTCCCTTCAGGAAGTGATTTTTAGTAATGAAATGACTATTCCAAGAAGGGATGGTGTGTAACTCACTTCTCGGACAATATACTTTTCCTTATAGAAAACACTGAATTCTTTGTTTAGTTTTCATTTGGTTACTTAATTTACTTAATTAAAGAATAACCATTCATCTCCCGTTTTTATGACCTATTTTTGACCAACTCAGAGGTTTTCCTTGGATCTTGGTGGAGGGAAGAAAATATGTCTTCTTGGTGTATTTTACACCATTTTTTTGACCGTCAAAATGACGTCTTCACGACCTCTTTTTGACCAACCAGAAGAGGTCGTGGTGGAGGGAAGGAAATAGGTATTATTCACCTGGGATTGAGAGGATTTTTCCGACCGTCAATATGACGTCTTCACGACCTCTTTTTGACCAACCAGAAGAGGTCGTGGTTGGGTCATGGTGGAGGGAAGGAAATAGGTATTATTAACCTGGGATTGAGAGGATTTTTTGACCGTCAAAATGACATCTTCACGACCTCTTTTTGACCAACCAGAAGAGGTCGTGGTTGGGTCATGGTGGAGGGAAGGAAATAGGTATTATTGACCTGGGATTGAGAGGATTTTTTGACCGTCAAAAGGACGTCTTCACGACCTCTTTTTGACCTTGATGTTCTCCTTGGGTAGCATCGCTGCTAGGCCCAATGCTGGTCCTGGACATTTTTTTGACGTTGGCAAAGCTGACCAACCTACAGGACATTGAACCAACATGGTGCCAACATTAGTTTTGGACATAGATATTGATGCTAGTGCGACTGCCTCTCAGCTAAAACAAACAAAAATGCAGGCCTACTTATAAGGTTGTCTGCATGTACAAACTGCAATGTTTACAAACGGTCATCAAATTCATCTTAATTGATTATTTCAGAAGAAAGTTATTAGTGAAGAAGAAAATAAATCCCAGAAAAAAGAAAATCGCCAAGTTACTAATTTGACATGCGCATTCATTACTTAAGAGCATAGTTTGCATTTAAAAAGGTATGGGAACTATTCATGATTAATCTTGTTAAAGCAAAGTTCTTAATATGAGAACTGTTTTTTTTTTGGGACTCCTCCATGGCAGAGTGATGCACCAATAACCACAAATGAGCATTAGATTCAGTCTATCAGTGCCTCTGGCAAGCAATGGACATGATTGATTTGCTCAAACTTTGTATTCATTTTTGTAATTCTTACCCTTCATACTCAGTTTGTGCTAAACTTGGTGATATGTTATGTGCTGTGTCTTGTTCATACCACACTAGCTTGCATAGCTTTATTGTGGTTCACAAGAGTAAATGAGCTGTCCAAGGATTGATCCAGTGTTTGAACCAGTAATAGAGTCTAATGGACAGGTGAGCTATTCACACCTCATCAACATCCCAAACTGCCACTCACGGAAAGGAAGAATAAGTGTGTTCATCTACAGCACTTGGTAGAATAACAGAATATAGAACTTACCATCATACTTTGAAAATCCATTTCATTAAAAATTATTCCACGATGTAACAGCATGCCACTCGACATTTCAATGATAGGTTAACCCATAATTCAATGCATTTATCTTCACTCCTGTAAAAATAATATGTACATGCTATATTGACGTGAGAAACATATATGTCCCATTTGCCTTCTAAACTATGGTCTTGTCTAGTTTAAAATCGTTTTAATGCTGATAGCATTACAGAAGAATGTATGATTGATTAGGAGCACTATGGAAGGATTAAAGTACCACAAAAAATAACAGCACCGTAGAGTACCACAGCAAGATTATTGATTCAGAGTAATTATGGTTAAAAACAGAATAAATGTGAAACAGATAGTTGTTGCATTAAATTTCATATCAATGACAAACAATTTATAAAGCGGCATAACACTAATTAATATGACTTTTTTTACAGATTTGTTGAAGAAAAGTGAAAAGGGCCGCATTGTGATTGTAGCTTCTGAATTATACCGGCTAGCAAAGGTTGATCTTAGAAATCCAAATCCTGTGTCATCGCTACCAGCATATCTTTACTACGTGTCTAAGTATGCAAACATCTTATTCTGTCGGGAATTGTCCTATCGTCTTCAAGGCACAGGTGAGTCACCAACTAAATGTTAATATAATTTCAATTTTATGCAAGATAACAACTTCTAATTCAAATCACTTCCAAGGGCCCAGAATTAAAAAAAAAATTGATAAGTGCCTGCAGAAAGCTTAGTAATAAATAATTTTTACCCTCAAGTGAACCACATCCTGGCATAAAAAACAAACTAAAGGCAAGATACTGATGGATATTGATATCCATAATGGATATGAAATATCATTGCAGAATGTGATTCATTCATGTTTCACGTCTTATTCAGAAGTCATATATATTATGCATTATAACCCTTTTAGTGCCAGCCCTATTTGCCTGGCATGTGTGAAAAATGCCTTGGATCTTTTAAAGGAAATGTATCCATGTGTTTGATTAGAAATTTATACGAAGCATAATATTAAAACTGTGACGTCAAATTTATTAATGTACCTATACTCTATAATATCACAGGACATATATAAATAATTCAAACTGCTGTTTTTATACCATTTAAATATAGAATGTTTTTAAGAGCAAGGGAAAAATGTTTTTGGCCAATAGATTGGCCAGCTGGCATTTTTTTTGCCCATTCTGTGAGGGTCAACAGATCAGCCAGCTGGCACTATAAGGTGTTGAGAATGTTAAATTAAGGTTGGTCAACGGAGACCTTTCAGATATGCTTTATGGAAACCCTTCAAGTTAAACAAAAGAAGTAGAATTCAAGTCAAAAAGAAGTAGAATTTAAGAGCGAAGGAAATCAATTTTTTGTTGACCTTCCTCAGGTATCACTGCCAACTGCCTGCATCCTGGAATGATTGACTCTGGCATCTGGCGAAATGTTCCATTCCCCCTTAACCTTGCATTAAAGGTGATCATTAAAGGATTTTTTAAGGTGAGACAACTTAACTCAAAATGAATTTTTTTAAACGTATATTGGAGAGTTTGATTATGAAAAACTTATAAATTGATTTTCAGACTCCAGCAGAGGGAGCACAAACTACTCTTTACCTAGCCGTTTCTGAAGAAGTAGATGGAGTTTCAGGAAAATATTACATGGACTGTAAGGTAAAATTTTCTCAGCATTTCCTGAGTATCCTTAGGAAAACACAATGAAACTGTGAAGCTTTAAAAGTATACATACTGAAATGATATACTTGTATGTACCTACTTGATTTAGGACAGCTCTAGATGAAAAAGTTAAATTTATGTTTGATTAGATTTTCCATTTCATTTATAATTCACTGATTACAATTTCACTAAGAGATTTATTAAAGATAATGAATCATTTTAATATCAAGAGGGTTATATTTTTGTAAGAAAGGAGGTTGCAACAATACAGTCAACTAATTTCTCATGTTCACTCAAAACTTGAATTGTGAATTACAGCTAAGATTACAACTGACCGAGAGACTTGAATCAATAAATATGAATCACCATCAGAGTACTGTCAAAATAGTGATATATACATAGAAATAGTGCCATAATACTAGTTTTAGATAGATACATCAACAGATGAGATGCTGGACTCGCATTTAAATATGCAGTATAAGGATGAACACTGGTGAATAACTGTAATAAGTTTGTACTGTGACACAAATTAGTTTTTCGTTGTTTTGAATAGCATTGCTATTCATAAGGGGGAGTCTGGTGGGCTAGTGGATAGAGCGCTTGGCTACTGATCGAAGGGTCCCGGGTTCAAATCCGGGTGAGGCCTTTGGACATCCCCGAACAAAAAAAAATCCTCGGAGTGCGAGGTGGCCCAGGGAAAGGAACTGGCCCCCTACCATGAATGTATGAAATTCACACACCTGTGGCTTAGTCCAGGGTGAGCTCTACCCTCACCTATCCAAACCAACCTTCGGGTTGAATCACTGAGTGACTGAGTTATTCATAAAGCTTTATCATAATGACTACATCAAAGGTAGAATCATTCAGTATATGTGTGATACTACATTGAAGACTTTACTGCCATATGCCACCATCACATTCACAGGTGACCTATTAACGATTTCAATAATAGATGGAGCTTATCTTAAACAGAGAGTAAATGTGACAGAGGTGATTGAAATATAGCAGATAAAATATGCAGAAAAGTTATTTATCCACATTAACGACCAACACTGAAGATTTTAAATATGCCTATTTTCAATCCATTAACGTGGATTATCCACTTTTCCCTCCTGATACTAATGACAAAAATCACTATTGCAGGAAAGACAACTGTCGCAAGGAATCCAAGATATGGGGGCTGCAAAGAAGTTGTGGGAGCTGAGCGAGGGATTAGTGGGCCTGACACAGTCAGATCCTCAAATTGGTGAGCATTCTTGGAAAAATAAAAGTGAATATGTAGATGACAGAGATTTAATATGTACAAATACGCATAAAACTGAAATTCTATTTTATGTCAGTTGCAGATACAATGGCATTTCATAAGAAATCTATGAATCCCTGCTATACATATTTGATTTAGTTTCACATTTGCCATAACAATTACATATATGACTAAGGGAGAAATGTAATTCATATTTAAAGGTGACTAGGTGACTTTTCAGCTTGTTCAGAAGAAAGTGAACCCCACTGCTCTCCCTTATAATTTTATCATAAAATTCAACAATAGGTATAAGAACTCAGCTACCATCCACCTTTCCAGCCACTTGCTGAACCAAATGCTGTCCACAAAAAACTCTGGTTCCAATTTTCTCACACAAAATCAAGCATTCAACTTTCGTGACGAGTTTAAAATACCTTTTTTTGGACTGAATCTCCATGCCACACCATTGCCATTGGATTTGCAGTAGTAGACAAATACAAACAGTAATATGAGTTACTGTTAAAATTAGCTCCTTTGAAACTATGCGGTATTAAAAAATAACATATTTATTGCAAATATATAACATTAAAACCATAATGGGGTCAAAAATGGAGCACCGGCCTCTTCGTGGCATCCTTAGAAACCTCTTCGGTCAGCTAATGGTGGTCGTCTGCTTGTGGGGTTAATCTCCCCACTCGCGGAAATCCTGGGTTCCGAATAATTTCAGTAGTGCGCCCACAACCCTTCTTGGATGAGGGCCCTAGTAGAGTTGGGTGTGGCAAATCTATGCCATCTAAGAAGGGAGCTTGCATGGAGTGGACAGAGACCCTGAGGGGAGACCTTCTAGCTTGCCATGCTGCCAGTGAGCCAAGTCGCAGGGGATACATGGCGAGGATGCACTCTTTGTGGTGTGAGATGCATCCTGTATATAACCATCTGTTGCAGCAGAATCTGAGGTCTACGCCAATCACCTGCACAAGAAAATGACACCCCAACCGCAAGGTCAGAGTAGTACACCACCGGCCCAGGCTCTATCTCCTACAAAGGCAGATGAACCTCCTACTGCCATGGCACCCACCGATCTTTTGGTGAAGGGAGATGAGACAAAGGCCGATTCTGATCTACTCAAGTGGTTGGAAAGCACGATAAGCCGCCGCCGCCACACTGTTGGCCTCTCCCCGAGTGTCTGCCACTTGGGAGACAAAAGCAGAAAAAAGGCTTAAACAGCTCAATACCAAAATCACGCTGGCAAGACAACAGGTGTCGAGATTTCAGGGTGAGATGGGTCACCTTTCCTTCAGTCGGGCCTTTACGCCGAAGGTCAAGCGCATTGCTCGTGCGATCCGGAGATCACATCACACACTGAACAAAAGAGTCTGCTTATACTTAAGCAGCACGAGGTTGACAGAGTGCGGCACTTACAACAGTGAGGAAGAAGTTGGTCAAGAGGATCAACACCAGGAAGGAGAACTCCACCTTCTACATTCAGCCGTCCCATCTCTTCTGACCCCCTCCACCTGTTGTCCAAACACCCCCAGCTGTCCTGGAGGTGGAACGTTTCTGGAAGGACATCTATGAGACTATGAAGCCATTCAACGAAGGCACTCCAGCCATTGCACACTTTAAAGAGTTCTGTGACCACCACCTAGTGGATATGGATCATTCCATCTCAGTCACAGAAAGTGATGTGAAGAAGGCTTTCTCTGGCAAGAAGAACTTCACTGCTACCGGAATGGACAAATTGAATAGCTTCTGGTGGAAAAAGTTCCCTTCCACGCACTAACGTCTAGCCAGAATCTTCACATTGTTCCTTTCAGGGACGGAGACAATTCCGCCCTGGCTAACTGAGGGGCGAACGGTTTTAATACCAAAAAAGGGAGACTTGTCCGATCCGAAGAACTACCGCCCTATAACCTGTCTCAACACTGTATATAATGTAGTGATGGCCGGATCGGATCCAAAGATCCGCGGATCTTTCATTTTACTCGTTCCCGGATTCGGATCCAAAGAAACGGAGTAAAATCTGATCCGGATCGCAATTTTAAATTTTCGCGGCTTAGCGTTAGAAGTGCCCCGTGAATGGAATGTAGGTGCGGTAGACATTGACAAGAAGAGGTTGTGTAACTCAGGTCACGAAATTAGATGAAAACGCTTCTGTGAAACTAGAAGCAAAATAAAGAAATATGCCTTTTTTCCCCCATTACCCCGGTATCGCGAGAAAAATATGTAGGATGTCACGCGGGTAGCCTACATTCGCCGGGATCAGGCGGACAACGAGAGTAAACTATATAGAAACTGCGCGAAGTTCGATCCCTATTGCAGTTTAATTTCTTCTTTCAGTCATTGCATCGAAAATGCTATCATCTAAATTTCAAACCATTACATCTGAATACTCACTTTATTATACTTTTGTTGTTTAAATTAGATTTACAAATGTACCACTCATAAATTAAGGATGGTCGGTTCGGATCCAAAGATCCACGGGTCTTTCATTACATTCGTTACTGAAATCAATTCCGAAGGCAGATCAATCAGATAAATTCAGATCCGGATCAGAAGTTTTAAAATTTTGCGACTAAGTGACCAATGCGTCCCACGAATGGAATGTGGGTACGGTAGATACTGACTTGGGAAGGATATGTAACTCCGGTCACAAAATGAGATGACAATTCTTTCCATTCTACTAGAGATAAATAAAGAAATACATATCTTGGCTTTTTCTCCACAGGCCCGGATGCACAGGAAAAAAACGAAGTAGAATATCACATGCATCACCTAGATTTGCCAGAATCGCATGAACCGATGATAATGAAGTTGTTAAAAATGGCACGCTCGATACTTAACACTGCCTAGTAATATTCCTAGGGGAAGGCAACAAGGCAGTTAAAAAAGTAGATTATCAGAAATTTCATGTCAATATATAAGCCAACAAATAAAAAATTGGCGTTAGTGAAAGTGATTTGAAAAATATTTTATTACAGAATTAAAACTGTGGAATCAATGCATTAACTTTAAATTGTATTTTTGAGTGATGCATTTGTAAATCTAGTTATAGCGAAAAAAATACAAAAAAGTCAGAATCCACATACCTACATGGGTTGGAATTTAAGGATGATAATATTTTTGCTTCAATGGCTGAAAGAAAAAATTTAAACAGCATTAAAAATTGAACTTGGTTACCTGCAGTACACTACCACACTCTGCTAATGTTGGCTAACCCCGGTTCAGAGAATGAAGGCTTCCCGCTTGTCATTTTACCTTTTTTCTTGCGAATAATGAAGAAAACGGCCAAGACACATATTTTGCTTCTAGTAGCATGAAAAAAATGCTCATCTCATTTCATGTGCCAAGATACACAACCTCTCCTTCTGAGTATAAAACTTACAAATTTCATTTTAAGGGTTATTATTAATAAGACATGCAAAATTACTAGTTTGGCAGCTTGAAATATTCTATAATAATTTTTTCGTCTTAAAAATGGAATCCCCAGATATTCCATAAATGGGATCTCTTGGCCACATTTCAAATTTTTTTGTGTTTCTAAAAAAGAAATTGAAAGCATTTAAGGATTTGATTAATAATTGGAAAACATTTTTTTTATTAATGAAAATGAACTTATAATGGTTCTTTCAACTGCGCTCTAAAGAATAGTTGTACAGGTTTCAAAAATGTATTGCTTGATGAGTATATGATAAGGAGTGTGATATTTATATTAGAAGTAATAAGATATGGTTACTGCATCCATAAACCTGATCCATGAAAATATTATCCACATAGATGATAGGAAATTGATTTTTTCTACAATAAATTTACTTGTTTTTTGGTAATTCTATTGTTGCTGCATTTATATATCTATTAAAAATCTAGGATTAAGAAAGGAATGAAATTCAGAATCAAGTATCTGAAACTAAGGATCCGAAACCAAGATAAAGATCCAAAACCCACGCAAGGATACGGTTCTGGATCTGACGAAAAACCTGGATTGGTCCATCACTAATATAAGGTGTTCACTTCCATCTTGAATGACCTTATCCTCCGCCACGTCCAACCGGTATGGGAGGAAGTGCACGAGCAGAGGGGCTCGAAGAAAGGCATCGCGGGATTCAAGGACAACCTGCTCATTGATAGGTGTGTGAGCCAGGATGCTTGTCATTACAGGTGTAACCTGTCAATGAGCTGGGTGGACTATAAGAAGGCTTTTGATACCGCCTCTCACGAGCTGATTATAGTCATTCTGAGGTATGTACATTAAAGTCCACCCAGAGGTTGTGTCCTGCCTGTTACCACTGTGGAAGATGCGCTTCGCCATACCATCTGGCAAGAAGACTTTCCACACGGATTTGGTAACATACCACCATGGCGTTTTTCAAGGCGATAGTCTTAGTCCCCTCCTGTTCTGTTTATCTCTCCTCCCACTGTCCATTCAGTTGAGACGAGGTAGGGGATATATGTGCGGTGTTCCGTCAAAAAGGGAGCATTCGGTCACCCATCTTTTCTATATGGATGACCTGAAGCTTTATGCTTCAAGCGTGACAGACCTGACCTTGGCGTTGGACACAGTATGCAGATACAGTGAGGATATAGGGATGGAATTCAGATTGGACAAGTGCACGACCATTCATCTGGCGAAAGGTAAGATTTCGGAAGACCAGGAAGACACGCAGCTCGTTGACCAAAACGCTATTCGTCATCTTGATGACGAAGTGTATGAATATCTCAGTGTCCCCCAGTGCAGGATGCAGGAGGTGAGAGCAGTGAAGGAAAGGCTTACAATCAAATACAGGCAGACTCTCAGGCGAATCTGGAGCTCTGACCTGTCTCGTAAGAACAAGGTTCTTGCAACCAACACCATCGCGGTTCTGACACTGATCTACACCTTCGGTTGCATCAAATGGAATGTCAACGAGCTGCAAAACCTCGACAGGGGAACAAGGAAAATTATGACCATCTATCATAGTCTTCATCCGAAGTCTTCTGTCACCAGATTGTATCTCCCCAGAAAGCTAGGTGGTTGAGGGCTGATAAGCCTGGAGTGCCTTCATGACAGAGTAGTCCTCAATACGGTATGCCACATGTTCCACAGCATGAACCCCCTTATGTTGCTCATAAAGAAACACAAGAATGTCAGCAAAGGGGCGTTCCTATTCCAGGGGGTGAAAAGGGCAGCAGAAGGGCCTCGGTTTTGACTTGGAACTTACTTCCAGCGGAGAAGCGTGCGACAAATCAATCTTGTCACTGAAGGCGGCGTGCTAAAGCTTGAAATAAAGAATGCAGAGCAAAAGACCCTGCTCCGCAAGCATACCGAGAAGCCCATGCATGGAAGTTTCTATCGAAACTATGAAACGCATGGGCTATCGAAGGAGCTCACGTTTGCCTTCCTGAGCTCCGCAGGTCTGAAGTCCGAAACCGAGGGATTCATGCTCGCGTGCCAAGATGGTGTCATCAACACCCTCGTGTACTGTCGCCTCATTTTTGGGGCAAACGTGAATGACGTTAGATGCAGAGCATGCCAAAGGCAGGGGGTAAGGGGTCAGTGACTCCAGGGAGGGACAAGGGCAGAACATGCCTATGGACCACCAAGACCGTCATGCGTGGTGAAGAGCCACATCCTCCTCGAGGTGCCCCTGGTATCACTGAACATGACGGATCTAGACCTGGCGGTCAATAAACAGCTCCCATCACCACGGTGCGTCTCTGTGCTAAGGGTGACCGCATCTGCGGGGTGGAGGGTAAGAAGTCACTAACAGAGAGACTCCGGATACTGGGCGACCTCCGGTTTTATTTAGCCTTACCCATGCATGCGGGGCTCTGCATGGGCGGACACCATATTTCCCTAGCTACTCGTGGGACCAAACATGGAACCCTCAAACAAAACTATGGAGGGCGCTGAGAGGCGCACTCTTCACATGGACTCTTGTAGTCTGTCTTCTTCCTTGGGGGATGCGATACCGGTGGAGAGCCCCGATGGGGATCCCAGTCGGGACGCACCCTCTACTACCTTAACCTTGCCTGTGGGGGTTCCTTCTGGGAGACCCACACATCCCAGTTGCCCCTCATACCCTTCGTGGGGAGAGGAGGACGACATCCTTTTCAACCTCTCTGGGCCCACCTTCAAGGAGGCACCAAGCCTGGTCTCCCCCATGGGGGTAGAGTCTGACTCGGGAGCCCCTGTGGGTAGTGGCCTAAGGGAAGGCTCCATACCCCCTCGAAGAGAAGGAGACAAAGGAGGAAGAAGTTGTGGGCGGGGCCGAACCATGGCTGGCATAGCCATGCTTCAGGCCAACCTACAACACAGTAAGGCCGCCTCAGGGGTTTTGCAAAGGATACTCTCTGAAGGTATGGTCAAAATAGCTCTGATTCAGGAACCCTGGGCTTTCCAGGGAAGAGTCAGGGGCCTGAGCATGACAGGCGGAAAAATATATTACTGTACCACTGTTGATAGGCCTAGATCTTGTATCTATGTGAATGGGATAAGTGCTTTTCATCTATCGGAATTTACCACTAGGGATCAGACAGCAGTTCTGCTGACCCTGGGGGAAGGTGAGAACAGGAAGAGGGTGGTCATCTGCTCCTCCTACCTGCCATGCGATGCACCGGCTCCTCCACCATCAAATGAGATGGAGAGGCTGGTGAGTCACTGTAAGACCAACAAGTGGGATCTTCTGATCGGTTGTGATGCTAACTCGCACCACATTGTGCGGGGGAGTGGGAGCACCAACGGAAGGGGAGAGGCACTGTTGGAGTATCTTATGTCTACGGAGTTACAAATACTCAATAAAGGATCACAGCCTACCTTTGCAAACAGCATTAGGCAGGAGGTGATAGATATTACACTGTGCACCAGTTCCCTGCTGCACAGGATTGATGGGTGGAGAGTGTCAGGGGAGATAACTTTGTCCGACCACAGACACATACTCTTCACTCTTTTAGAATCCAATCACAGGGAAATAACATATAGAAACCCCAGGACTACCAATTGGGGACTATATCGAGAAAGGCTGGGAGCTGCCCTAGAGGGGGCACCTCAGTGCAAGTTTAGAAATGTGGATGAGGTAGATGCTGCTGTTGATTATCTACAGAGAAGCATCATCACATCCTACGAAGACAGCTGCCCCCTAAGGACCAGGAAGGAAGGGTGTAAATTACCCTGGTGGGGAGCAGAATTAGACGGTCTCCGTAGAGAGACTAGGAAACTCTTTAATAAAGCAAAGAGGACAAGAATGCCTCGGGATTGGGAAAACTTTAAGGTTGCCCAACGGAGGTACAAAGCAGCAATCAAGCGCTGTAAAAGGGACTCATGGAGGAGCTTCTGTGAGAGAGTAGAGACTGTTCCACAGATGGCAAGACTTCATAAGATCCTATCGAAAGACTCAGAAGCGGGGGTGGGTTCTTTGCTGCTTCCCTCGGGAGACTTCACGTCTTCCGACAAGGAAGCACTAAAGCTAATGCTGGAGACCCACTTTCCAGGCTCCAGGGAGTTGAGGGAGATGCATCATGGGAGGAATCCCATCCGTCCGGCTCGGTTGGAATGGAGACTTTCCTCCAGCATCGTGACGTACACAGTTACAAAATGGGCAATCATGAGTTTTAGCCCCTTTAAGGCTGCTGGGGAGGATGGGGTATTTCCTGCACTCCTTCAGGAAGGGCAGGATCTGCTCCTCCTTCCAATGGTAAGAATATTTCGCTCCTGCCTGGCTTATGGATATGTTCCAAAAGCCTGGAGGGTCACCAAGGTGGTTTTCATACCTAAACCAGGTAAGACTGACTACACAAGAGCAGACTCCTTTCGAGGAATCAGTCTGATGTCTTTTCTACTGAAGACACTAGAAAAGATAGTGGACAGGTACATAAGGGATGGGCCATTAAGGGATCACCCCCTGCACCGGTATCAACGTGCCTACCAGAAGGGAAAATCCGTGGAGACAGCGCTCCACAATCTTGTTAGCAGGATTGAGGGAGTGCTGGAACACGGAATGTACGGACTGGGGGCATTTCTTGATGTCGAGGGAGCATTTAATAACACGTCCTTCGATCAAATATGCATTGCTGCAGGAAGAGATGGTATCCATGCTCACATTGTGAGCTGGATTAGATACATGTTGGAACAAAGAACTGTAAAAGTAGTCTTGAGAGACAGTTCAATGAAGGTAGCTGTGACTCGAGGCTGCCCTCAGGGAGGAGTGTTATCTCCACTCCTCTGGAATATGGTAGTCGACAGTCTTATTTTAGAATTGAATAGGACTGGCGCATACACTCAAGGGTACGCAGATGATGTGGCTATAATCATCACTGGAAAGTACCTTGATACTGTCTCTGGACTCATGCAGAAAGCCCTGGATAAGGCAATGGGGTGGTGTGCAGAAACAGGGCTGACTGTAAATCCGGAGAAAACTAAGCTTGTATTGTTTACCAATAGAAGGAAAATGGAGGGCTTTAGACCTCCCTCTTTGCAGGGAAAGGTTTTATATCCCTCACCATCGGTCAAGTATCTTGGGGTTATTCTGGACTCCAAGCTTAACTGGGGAGAGCATTTGGAGACCAAGGCAAAGAAAGCTTGTGCCTCCTTATGGATGTGCAGGAGGACCCTTGGTAAAACATGGGGACTTCAGCCAAAAGCCATTAGATGGATTTATACGGCAGTCATTAAACCTAGTTTCTTGTACTGCTCTATAGTTTGGTGGAAGAGAGTCCGGCTCAAAACTGCTGGGAACAAACTGAACCACCTTCAAAGATTGGCCTGTATGGGCATTTCAGGGGCTATGAGAACAACCCCAACTCTGGCGCTGGAAACGCTGATGAACCTCGCTCCACTCCATGTGGAAGCTGAGGTGCAGGCAAGGACAGCGGCTCATCGTCTCAAATGTATGGGACAGTGGTATGACAAAGGAAGTTCCTATGGTCACAGACAAGTTTGGACAGAGCTCATGAGGTCGAGTCCCATCCTCGGGATGGGCAGTGATGGAATGATAGCCAGGTTCAACCAAACACCCCCCTACTTCAAAACCCACCTCCCGGATAGGGAACAGTGGGCTAGAGGAAAGGGGAAAGAACTTCATTCTGGGGTCGAGGTATGGTATACGGACGGCTCTAGGAAAGAAGGAAGAGCGGGAGCAGGGGTCTACAATTGTAGCACACCAAGGGAGCTCTCAATCCCTTTGGGAAAATATGCTACGGTGTTCCAGGCAGAGGTATATGCACTTCTGACCTGCGCGTATGCTATTAAGGAAATCGGGATGTTTAACAGACCGATACACATATGCACGGATAGTCAGGCAGCTTTAAAGGCGCTGACATCACCATGGTGCAAATCACAGCTGCTGCAGGAGTGTCGTGAGGCACTCAATGATATAGGCAGATGCGGCAAGGTGGAACTTTTCTGAGTGCCTGGTCATGCAGGCATATCTGGAAATGAGATGGCTGATGAGCTGGCAAGGGCCGGTTCCAGCCAAGATCCGATTGGTCCAGAGCCAATCATACCTATTGCCTCGTCAGTAGGGATGGCGGAAATTAGAATGTGGGGGCTAACTCGACATTCTGAGATCTGGCGAGCTGCACCAGGCCTTAGACAGGCCAAACAACACATTGAAGAGCCTAGGCCTGGGCTTGCCAAAAGACTCCTGTCACTAAACAAGGGTCAACTACGAACGGTAGTGGGACTCCTCACGGGGCACTACCAGGTGATGAGGCACCTGCACCTCCTGGGAATCGTAGATTCCCCCAGATGTAGGTGGTGCGAAGAAGAGGATGAAACCACATCCCACATGTTATGCGAGTGCCCTGCGGTGATGAGGACTCGAAACAGGTACCTGGGTTCCCCATTTTTGGAATCCAGGGAGGTAAGGGAAATCCCCATCGGGGACTTGTTGGCCTTTAGCAGGGCGATCGGCCTTTATGGGTGACTTCTTCAAAAGGGTGGTTAGTACAATGGACCAATGGGTCTAAGTGCCTCAGGGCCTCCGTTGAGAGGAACTCCACCACTATTACAATCTATCTATCTATCCATCTATGCCAAAGGCAGCCGGAGACTGTAAGTCATCTACTCTCCGGCTGCAGCTATAATGCGAAGAACTCATACATATACCGGCACAACTCAGCTCTGCGGGTGTTGTAATACCACCTAAGACGCCATTACAGCATAGACCCGAATCTGGTGCTGCCTTATGCCCCTGGAGACATCGAGTCCGTCGTGAAGAACGATAAGTGTAAGATCTGGTGAAATTATTCCTTCTTCACCACCAGGTAGTTGGAGGCGACGAAGCCTGATATCATTCTCCTCGACAATCTTTCGCATGCCATGTTCATGATCGTGTTTTCAGCACCGGCCGAAATGAACATGGCAGTGAAGGAGATAGAAAAAAGGACTAAATATCAAGATCTGCTGTGCAAACTCTGGCAAATGTACGCGGGCTACTCTGTGAAACTGGTAGTCCTCATCGTGGGCATGCTTGATGGTGTCAAGAGCTCACTGGTTGACAATATCAAGTGCATCCCAGCATGCAGGATGTGAGCAGATGCACTTGCAAGTGCAATGCAGAAGGCTGTCCTTCTCGGGTCCCTCCACCTGCTTTGTGCGCATGACCCAAATGTTGGGTAGACACCTATCCGATGGTGGCAGACGTGGCTACCCTTAGGCGCAACCCCTCTCGGGTAATTATGACTGCAACAAAACCTGATGCTAGCTGGAGACTCGGAGGAGGAAGTTATGTTATAGTAACTAATAATATAATAACATAAGACCCAGGTTTCAATGCTTGAGTATCATCATGAGGTGACAACTTAATCTGATGGTGATGCTTAATCATCAGCAGCGTCTAATAATTATTTTGGTTTGTAAAAGTTATATTTGCAGTAAATTGGTCAAGTATAGCAATTCCCAATGCTAACCTTGAAGAGGCTAACACAAACACTTCCACCTTCCCTTTACATAACACATATTCCTTACATATTAAGAAGTTGAACAATTTATTTCCGCTCAATATTTAAATATGTACTTGTACTCAAAAAACATAAAACCTTAAAATGGCAAGGATTGAGTTAAATAATGGACTTTATCAATGTTATTTGAATGTCATTGTTGCTTATCCCAAAGATAAGCTTAATTATTCAAGAGGCTTCTCACCAAATTTATAGATCAACTATTCAAGTCCTACTGCATTTACTTTATTTGAGATTAATAAAACAGGTAAAAGAACTTGCTTAGAAATGCTAAAATATTTCTCTCTTTCAGGCGGGGAAAGTTAAAAGATTTACCAGTATGTATGTATCATCCAGCAAGCAGTTTAAGGCCATAATATTTTCATCGCTGTCTTCTTCATTTTTATACATCCTTCAAAGAGTAAACCAGTGATGATATGCATTTTAAGTGCAATTATTTTTCTCATATGTACTACTTCCACATTGAGTTGCCTTATGATATTACTCCTTCAAGCACTTGTTTTGCTGAATGACCTTACGCAGGAGTCTCACATCTACTGCTGACTTTCTCAGTGTGATTAAAAGCTACATAAGAACAATCACCTTAGATAAGGCTATCAGAACAGGTCATTGGGAAGATTCATTAGTACATTCACTCCAGGTCTGGCACAAATTTTATCTGGTGTCTATTACCAGAAAAAGAGTAATTTATGACTGAGGTAAAATATTTTTAATTTTACTTTTGACCTGAAAATATATTGTTTTGGATTTAATAAATTATTTTTAGAAAAATATTGTGAATTTGGAGTACAAGAGTTATACATTGAGTGATTTATGATGATATCAAGAGATGTAATGTCTTGCGGAGCACAATTGAATTGTTAGAAGACTGTATTGCAGTACTGTTTTGAAAATAAAATTCTTTGAAAATGGACAATGTATGTGTGATTTTTTACAAAAATGGGAATCAAATACATATATTCACATGCTATATGCATTCAGCATGTGAATGGTAATTGTACTGTCATAATATGGCTGACTGGCTATGTGAGTGGCTTTTTAGTATTAGCCAAATTCATTTGACTATCCTTCCTTCCACGATATTTTCGCCGGGGTATCTCCAAGACGTCTAAAAAGAGGACGTACAGCTCACTAAGAACTTTTGAAATCGCTGAGAGATGTCTCAGAGACGTTTCGAGATGTATCTGAGACGTCTCTGAGGCATCTCACGAGATGTCTCAGAGACGTCTAACAAGAGGACATAGAGCTCTCTCTGAGACATCTCGGGCTACTTTGGAGATGTCTCTGAGAGGTAACATGAGACATTTGAGACGTCTCTGAGATGTACTTGTGCTATGTGGGATATGTACCTGCGTTGCAATCTCTTATCATATGATTTACCCTGTCATTTGAGGTTTTCCTTCTCAATCAGCTGTGTTAGTTGAATATATATTTTTTTTTCATGCCTCAAAAGTAAAGTTCTTACATCCTAGTACAGTTTTTTTCAATTTTGGACATTTTTTTCTCCATCAAAGCCATACATTCGGTGGTGAAGTGGTACATTCTTCCAGCTTTGGTCTGGAGGTTTTCCATGTGATTTAAGAAAAGCGAAGATTGTAGAGAAGATTTTGACAATGATCAAGATGACTGTGTGGATATAGCTCCAGATGAGGTAACTGGCTTACAAAAAGAAGATGCAATAGGAAAACTCAATTTATCTCTCATGGAGGGAGGTTGTTCTCCCCTAAAATTACATGCTCTTAGAGATCACCAAAAACCCTCCAATGGGAGGCAAAAATTAGAAAAGTTTCATGAAATGCTAGAAGTAAAATTGAGCTAGTGATTGAAGTAGACATTCCAAGAAAAGAGGCTGAAGCAGTGAAGCTTATGGCAGAGAAAGCTGCATTTAATGACAATCTTACAGAAATGATCAGAGAAAATTTAAGCATTAGTGACAATAAAAAGCAATTACAATTAACTACAATCCCAGCTTCCTTGGGGTGGAGTAGGAAAAGAATAAAAGAAACATTCAATGTGTTAGACTATTCTGTTCGTCAAGCCCAGAGAATTTATTCTGACAAAGCAATTTAGGCAGAATCAAATGCTAGGTGTGGGAATAAACTTAAGCCTGAGATTATGTATTTGGTGAGGACATATTTCAGAACGACGAACAATCAAAAATAATGCCGGGGATGAAAGATGTAGTAAGCATAGTAGGAAAGATATTGGGTAACCTATGTGAATTGTATTCAAATTTTAAGTGGGATCACCCCTATGTCAAGTTGGGATTATCGAAATTTTGTGCCTTATGACCCAAATGGTGCACACTAGTAGATGGCAGTGGCACATCACACAATATGTGTGTGTACCATTTATCAGAATGTCATTTTAATGACTCATGCATCACCAACATCAGAATCATAAACGGAACTTGCTAAGTTGCTCCTTTGTAAGGGAGTAAAAAGGCAGTGTATGCCGAGACATTGTGGTGAATTGCCTCCTAGGAAAAGTTTCGAATATTTCTCAAAATCAAAATTTTAAGGTTAATATGATAGTGATATTGATAAGATGAACATTAATATGATAGTGCTGGACCCGGTGGCAGTGGGGTAAATCCCTCACATCTTGATCCCAGGGTCGTGGGTTCAAATCCCACCTGGGGAGGATTTTCACTTTCCACGGCATGGATATTTGTATCATCTGATCTGTTAATTGGAAGAGAGGACATTGTGTCCAAAATTCGCAGTTAAAAATAAGACAATAAATAAATTATGTTGAGTTTTCTCAATGGGCCTCAACTGATAGAATACAGATGATAAAAATTTCAATGTCAGTTTTCAGTGTTTGCGTTATTTGCCAAAGCCAGGCAGGGGGGCTTCTGGGTCTTTAGCCCTCCCCCTCCCTCAAATTTTTTTCCCAATGACTTTGTTGTCCTGATTTTAACTGGGCATAAGAGTCTTATTACACTGAATATAATATAAGTGTTAAGAGTCTTGAAATGTGATCACTAGTTTGATGCATGGTATGGTTAATAATTGTTCTTTTCAATCTGATATATATATGCATGCGTTGGACTTCTATTATGGGGCCAGTAAAATTAACTGCTTCATAACAAGTATTGAACTTAACCAGTGAGAAAAGATAGGAATGGGCTCTGTGAAAGTAGATACTAAGCGCTGAAAATTAAGGAAGACAATTGTATCATATCGGCACATAAAGAGCAAGGCAGATTTGTTTCAAGTTATGGCACACTAGACTTAGTCCCCCCCCCCCCCCCCCCCCCCCCCCCCCCCCCCCCGTAGCACATTTTTGGCTATGTGCCTGGCCAAAGCAAAAAAAAACTATCAAGGCCTCCATTACCGCAGCATCCAACTTGCTGAGGTGAATGAAAAATTAACTTTTAACGTAAAAGTTACTTTTTTTTAACATTAATCAGTTAATTTTTTAAAATAACTTTCCCAGCTATGGTGCTATGCCAATATTAGAGAGTAATAAATCCTTCATATTTTTTGCCATCATTGGGAAGCCATAACTTGCCAATTATGATTAATAATTTACATTTCATCCCTAATGATCAGGCAATATTGGACAGCCGATGACTTCCTAAAATTTTTTTGGTAACTTGTTATCCACTTAGTTTGAGAAATATTCCATTTGTATGTTACCATCAGGGTCAGGGTATTCATATTATAATATTCATATTATAATAGGTATACCTAACATGGAACGGTAAGATGGACGGAGTACTGGACTTTTGTCCTGAGGGAACAATTTCAAGTCCAGTCAGCAGCAGAGATTTTTCAGAGGAATCCTAGCTCCAACCTAATTATAAGTATGTCATACTATCCCAGTAGGGTGAAAAGTTGGTACTTCTTGATACCCTCATGCATCCAATCCAATTATGATTTCACTTTTTCGTGGCATAGTGTGCTCAAGAGAAGTGTGAAAAACCCCAGAATTTGGTAGAAGTTCACCATTGATGATAGAGGCATTGAGAAGAGACATGTATTTTACGTGATGACGACAACGTTTGATGATTATCATGAAATTTATTGTATTTAGATCAAAATTACAAACATAATTCAATTTGCAAATCGCTTGTGTTTTGGTTCCGTAATACAATAGTATTCGAGGGCATTTGACACGGTATTAAAATAATAACACAAATGTAATACAATAATAATAACCAAATCTGTGCTGTCTGGGAATAATTAACCCCTAGCTCACGTTACATACTGTTGTGAGAGATAAAAATCACGCCCCCCAACCCTCAGTTATAACTCATACCATCTTATATTACTGACTTTCGTTACTATAGCACCATAATAATAAAATTATAAAAACAAACACTTGTTTGTGAACAGTCTCCACCAAATGTGGCCATCACCTTGGAAAAGATCTTTCCTTGACCAAGGTTCATGATGATTTGATAACCCTCTCTCAAACTTCTGCTGGCGGAGGCAACAAATCCTTCAAGTGGGATAAAAATAATTGATAATGAGAGATTTGACCAGCTACACCCTGGGCAGAAATTTGAAAAGAGGAAGTGGAGTGCATTCACTTCTGTCAATAGACCACGTACCTCAAAAAACTGGATTGCCAGACGAAAACCTTACTGATTGACTCTTTTAAATTAAATGTGTTGAGATGCACGAATCCCTCTAAATGGATAATACGTTAAGGACTACATAAGAAATTCAACATCCCACTGTGTTTCAAATTCCCTTCGTGCCGCGGTGCCGTTGCTTCAGCTTGCGATATTCTCTATTCACTTGTTATAAATAATGGTGGTCCATCCACCATCCTCATCATTTGAGGGATGGCCGATAGTAGCAAGCCGGTTGCGGTTGGCTTGCAAGCAAAGTCTTTACAGTGCAAAAATCTTCATGATTATTTAAAGACCCTTCCTACTCCTGTTTTAGACAAGTTATACAACCATCCAGCTTCATGTTTGGCTGTTTATAGGTAGACGTTTCTTGATATGTATTCGAAATTTTTTTAAACATTTCTTTGCTGTAAGGAATTATTTGATGAATGTTCTCATGAATTTATCGTTAATACTTCAGAGAACTTCCGGAAATTGCTCGGCATTACGTTATTCGTATTTTGTTCGTGGAGCAACCGGTACCACAGGCTGTGGTTGCATCGTGGGTTACCCAAACGTATTCCAAGTAAGTCTTGTTGGATTTTGAATACGCCTCGTATTTTAATAGCTTGAAGTTATGCTCGCTCTTTTTTCGTTAGGGAGCATTTGGAGGTTGTTCAAATTCTAAATGAACTAAGAGTATGGCAGGAGGCTGCTATTCCTGGTGGATTACCAGGTTGGATTTTAAATCCGACGTTCAAGAAAAATACAAAAATTGCTCTACTGGGAGGGTAGGTCATTTTACATATATCTATGCGCACATAATTATGTGATCAATGCACGGAAATTCGAACACCTGTTGCAAGCGAGGTGCATCGTCGAATAGCATGCATTTTGGTGTCTCATGCCCTCACCCTCCATTGAATGCAGATAAGTTTGTAATGACCTCCATCATTAGAGAGTAATAACCCTTAATTTTCACTGACAGTGGAAAACCATGGAGCAAGTGGGGTCCAAAGCGTCCCGAAGCTGACAGTAAGACAAGGGATATTCCTTACCTCGATGCGTATGCTTCAGAGAGATGGGAATGTGTTCTCCATTACATGGTGATGGGTTCACATGGTGGCCCTAATTCTCAAGGTGGTGCTCCTCAAGGTGGAATATCGGCAGATGCAGTTCGAATTTTACTTCATGCGGGTTTAATGAAGAGGTATGTCCTTTAACTTCGTAGATGGAAGCAGGCATTATTCTGACCTTGTGTTGGCATCCTTTGCAGTCTCAGGTTTCTGAGTTCACTTACCGAAAATTTTTTATTTCAATTCTAGGGACGAAGACGAAGGAAATGCGTGCATCACTAGAGAAGGTTTTCAGTTTCTGTTGATGGATGCCCCTTCTCAAGTATGGCATTTTATGCTCCAATACCTTAGTGCAGCGCATATAAGAGGGCAAAACCTTGTGGAGTGCCTTACATTTTTGCTCCAGTTGAGTTTTTCAACTCTTGGGAAGGTATGTGTATATTGATTTTTATGATTGTTGATAAGTAATGGCAACCTTTATTCATTTTAATGTGATGACCTATAATTATCTATTACTGGTGCTATTACATAGTGCAGGAAGTTACATATCTCTTGATTAGCTGCGGACAAAAGTATCGAGGAAGTATAGAAATCACTTTTAACTTGAAGATGCAGGATATTTAAGGTCGTATATGTTGCACTATATTACAATGTAGGTCAATATCATGCCCTAATAGGAGTTATAGTGGGATATGTATTTTATTGGATGAATAATGAGCTCACAGGTAAATAGATTAATTATACTACAAATAAAGAATTCAGTTTTGTATTCGAGTGAGCATAAGCCAGGCTGTGGGTTTTTATTGTTGAAGCACCGGCAGAAATTAAAAACTGGTGTGACATTGTGAAACGGGGGATTGAAATTGTCCCCTGTGCCTTATTGAGATATTTATTTTTCCATAATTTATTTAGTAACATTTCAATGTCTCTTTTGGATTCGAATGCTGTTTTTGAGGTCCTTTTTGTTACCCCTTAGTAACATAACAACAAAATAAAACGAACTTCCAAAATCTGTGTCACAACACCATCTCAGGATCAAACCATCAACTACAAAATTCAACTTGACTCTAACATTACTTTTTCACTTTAACACTTTCCCTTGTTAATTAAATTTGAATTTAACAATTCAAAGTAAACAAGAAATACTGATGAAATGCAATTACTGTCACAGCTCACAAAAGCATACCAGTAATTGTTCATTGTCCTTTCTATTTCACATGAGTCCTATTTTTAAAGACAAAATCTTCAGATGTGTCTTTGGCAATGGCTTCGTCATGATATCAGCCACTTGATGTTCTGAGGAGATCTGTTGAACTTCAAGCTTGCCTTCTTTCAGTTTTTCTCTGATGAAAAAGTGCTTAGTGGAAATATGTATCATCCAGCGATGATACTCTGGGTTCTTAGCCAGTCTCACTGCTGTTGCCGAGTTGTCGACTTGAATGACTGGAACATGTTTAAGGCGTATAATCTCTCTGAAACATCTACTTAATCAAGTTGCCCCTTTGGCCCCTTCGTTTGCTGCAATGATCTCTGGCCTTGAACCCATATTGTTACAGGAATGCTCCAAGTCATTTATTCCAGCATCTAGGTGCTTGCTTAAGTCCTTAAAGACTTCTATTCAGCTGACAAACCTTGCTGGTTCCATCTTCATATCCTTGAGGCTGCTTCACGAAAACTTTCTTCAAGCTCTCCGTACAGAAATGTTGTTGACGTGTCGAATTGTGTCAGGTGCAACTTCTTACTTGCTGCAATGCTGAGAATCGTTCCAATCTTCACCACTGGCCTGAAGGTCTTGCTGTAATCAATGTTGTGATGCTGACTGAACCCCGTAACCACCAATCTCCCCTTGTACTTGTCGATGCTGTTGTCTGGTTTTTTCTTGAGTCGAAAGACTCATTTACATGAAATTTCCTTTGCGCCTGGTGGAAGCTCCATCAAAATCCAGGTTTGATTGTCTTTCAATGAAGCAATTTCACAATCTAAGCTTTCTTCCACTCGACTGAATCCTCGCTTCTCAACTCGTCTTCAAAGGTCTCAGGATCCTCCATCACTTGATTCAAGAACTCCTCGACTCTCATGGCGTAATCTTTAAGTGTTTTGGTCTCTTCAAGGGTGATGGATTTCTCAGAATTCTTCCAGATGAGTGCTTAGACTTTTCTCCTCATCTGTATCTGACTCACCTTCACCAAGTGATTTTCCATCACTAATTGATGATTCTTTTTTGATGTGGATCTGTGGCTCTTCTTCCTTCTCCTTTTCGTCAAATTTGTCTCTCTGCCCGATATCTTTCAATGGTAGCTTTACTTCTTCTTCACATTCTTTAATTCTCTCTTGTAATTGAACATCTCTGGACAGGATCACTGTGCTTAGGTGGAACGTAAACTCTGTAGCGCTCATCTCCATCGTATCTTACTAGGAATCCTTTCACTGCCTTCATGTCCATCTTCTTCCTCTTTTCTGATAGAATGTGAACGTAGCAGGAAGATCCAATATGAAAGAGATCCAATTATACGCTGGTGTTTGATTCTCGGTTTCTTTCGCATCCACAGTTCATAAGGGCTGACTCCATCTTCTGACAATTTCTGTTGAGTTCTGTTCTGTTGAGAATGTAAATGGCTGTTGTCAATAGCACTGCCCATATTGCATCTGGAAATTCAATTTCACTGTACTTTACATTCGAGTACTTGAAGTTCCTTGCCATCTCAATGGTTGTTCGATTATTGAGCCTACTGCCACCATTCTGCTGAGTTATGTATGGCGCTGTAGTCTCTGTGTGATTCCGCTCTCTGCTAGAATACACTTAATCTTTTCACAGTTGACTTTTCCTCCATTGTCACTGAGTAGGTCTTTAATGTTTTGCCCAAGTGTCCTTGCATGTGCTAAAAACCCTTTTTAACACAACTTTGGCATATGACTTTCATTTTATTATGAAGCCATAACGAAACTTTGTGTAGCTATCCTTGATCATAACTATAAATCGTTTTTTACTGAAGGATTTGCAAAATGGGCCTACAATGTTCTCCAGGTCTTGTTGCCTTTCTCCTAGTGCCAAGTGGTACGCGATGTAAATTGCCAAAAGTGTAGGGCTCACCAAATTATCTCGCCATCTTCACAGTGATACCCAACTCTCTCTTGATCACCTCTCTCACATGTTGCTTGTCTTGGTGTCCCTATCTCTCATGATACAGCTGCAGTGTCGAATTTTCTCCTTCAACAATGTTGACCATTTCTGTTTTCTCTGTAACAGCTGGCTCAATGCCTTGTACAGGGTTCTGCCTTTCTTGTGACTTCCACACAGTACTACATTTCCATTGACTTCTAGCCAGCACTTAGTAGTTGTGGAATGGAATTTAATGTTTTCATTCCTATCTTGGGCAGCTAACACAGAAAATAGGTTTCTCAAAATATTTGGAACCTACCAAGTGTCTGTCAGAGTCATCTTCAAGGTGTTTTCTTCAGTGAATGATAAAATTTCAATGGTGCCTTTCCCGATGGCCTTAAAAGCTTCTGTTCCAGCAGCCTTGATGATGCAGGTACTTTAAAACTCCTGAAACTCGACAAACAGATCCAGACAATTCATCACTTGCGTCAATGCTCCATTTTCGATCCACCATCATGATGAGACCGTCTTGACTTGAAAAATATCTTCACTGATGGCACACAGGGCTACATTGGTGTCCACGGTTGCTCTGAGGGGCGCTCTTCTTTGGTCGTCCATCAGCAATCCACTTCTTGCATAAAATTACCCAATGCCCTTCCTTCATGCAGTAATTTCAGGTGTCATTTTCTTTGGACCTTGATTTGCCGCTCTTCACGAATAATTCTACTCCAGTGTCTCCCTCTGCACTCTTTCTAAAATTTCGCCCGTACATGCATAACTGGGTGATTAGTTCTTCAAAAGTCTTCTCTTCATCTTTCGATAATAACATCCAGCTGGATATGAAATTCTCGAATTCACCTGGTAGAATTTGCAAGACTTTACTAACTAAAATCAGGTCTGGCAGCACATTTTCATTCTTGGCTTTCAAACCGTTATTGAGCTCGAACCACATTTCTCTCCTCTCATTTAACCCAGCAAAATTCAAAAAACTTATTTTGAACATCTGGCCTTTGGATGATGCCTCGAAATTCAACTTTAATGCTCCTCTCGTGCTGACTCTTATCCATGATTTTCTCATAAATTGCATCAGTCACCGAACTCAAAATTATGGATTTCGCATAACTATTTGCCTTACGGAATAGATAGCTGGTCTTCTTGTGCTCTTTGGTTTACTTCTTCGTAGCATCAGGCAACAAAGACTTGGGTTTCACCAATTTTCCATGAATTTCATTGAGGGCTCCTTCGTAGTAATCCAACAAGTCCCGCAACTTCCGCTTCCAAATTGGCCAGTCCACCTCTCCAACCAGGGGTTTGATGTGTTTCACCAGATCCATTCTTCAAGAATGCTGAGATGACGAGACTCCACAGCAAACTTAACCTTGACATGATTCGCACAATCTTGCATGCAACTCTCTATTTACTTAAAAGTAACTTGCGTGAGCTGGGCCCATAACCTATTGAGACATATATGTTTCCATAATTTATTTAGTAACATTTCGATGTCTCTTTTTAGATTTGAATGCTGTTTTTGAGGTCCTTTTTGTTGCCCTCTTAGTAACACAACAACAACAAAAACAAACTTACAAAATCAGCATTGCAGCGTCATCTCTGGATCAAACCATCAACTACAAAATTCAACTTGACTCTAACATTACTTTTTCACTTCAACATGCCTTCGTAGTTGTATTTTCTCAATAAAAAATGAGTATTTTAAAAGAATGTTCATTTAGATTTATTCTGTGATTACTTACCTTTATGTAGTAATGTGGTTGGTACCTTGTGGTTGAAATAGTCATGTTATTTGTATTAAATTTGTGGAAACTAAGGACAAGGCACCATTTTGATACTTTCTCCAAACTCGTCTGAAGTAGATATTGGGCTTTGAACCGTAGGATCTGGAAGTACCTATGTAAAAATTAGCCTTAGCTATTGTCATCTTTCTTGGGGTATTGTTTTGCATGTATTCAGAACGTAGCTGATAGGTATGTTTTTTGTGTTATTTTTGATATGCATACCTATGTGGTATGTGTGTTTTTTTGGTGGCTGACCTAGTACATAGTTATATGGGACCATTCATATAATTTTCATGGTAGTTATTTCATGCAATTATTAAAATTTGACTGTTGTATCCTCGGAGAAGAAATTTTTACTTTTATTGGCCTGGAAACAGGCTAAAAAAAGTATATTTGCATATACGTACTTCTGAGTTGGATCTAATGAATAATAAAAAGTAGAAGATAAAGAGGAAATGATTCAGACTGTGGTTATTTATCAACATTGTTCTCATTCATGCCTGCATCTGCAAGCTATGTCCATACCTTGATATAATATATTATATCACGGCATTATACGACATAATCAGCCTATATGTTAAAAGTATGTAAAGTATGTTTGATTTAGATTGAACATTTTATTTTTGTAAATTAGTTTGCTTCAGGATAAGTGCCACAGGAAGAGAGTTTGTGAATGTGCAAATTCATGTAAATATATGTTAGGGTGGTCCAAAAAAAAATTTTTTTTAAACACCCGCTCCACACGTTTGCCCGTTTCAATTGGTGTTAGAAAGCTATGAAAAAAAATTCAGGCAAATTGGTTAATATTTAGAGGTCCCTATGATTGAGCACTTTTTGGATGAATGCGGATTTTTAACTAAAACAATAGTTTTTTAATGAAAAAAATTTAATGGTGTCAACTGAATACATAAATAATGCTAAATCATCATGATGCATTTACTGTGACCATAAATAAGTCTCTGAAAAGGTAAAAGGTATGTTCAATACAAGATTATAATATGTTTTTTTCACTAAGCCCCTTTACCATCATCATCGTCAGCCATGAGTAATGCCTTCTTACAAGTTGATTACTTGTTGATTACTTCTTACAAGTTGAAGTTCAGTGTGATTTAACAATCCGAAGAAGATACTGAAACTGGCCTTCATTCTTGGTTATACACATATTGAATGTTTGTATCAGTGCCCCTTTCAGCACAGTCATTAACTACTTTCATCTTGTGAACAGCCTGTTTGAGTTGTATGTGATCGGGATCCGAATCCCACAACTTAGGTTCTTTACAAAGAAATGAAGCAGCCTTTCACTCCCATCTTTATGGAGAATGTCAAAGAGTTCTGCAGTTCACTGTGTCACACATATGTTTCCAGAGGAGTGTCATGTTGAAATGTTTTACTCTCAACTCTCTTAAGAGCCTTGGCTTTTGGTGGGCGCTGTAGGTTGGTAACCATTTTAACTTTGGTAGAGTGACAGAAACGGGAATCAAAGAGGGGAAGTCCAACCAAATGCTCTGAAAAGAACCACAGATGGCAGTGAAAAGCTACCAAAGCAGCCTTCTTAACATTGCAGTTGGGATAAGCTTCAATTTATTTTAAAATAATCGCATCATTCATGACAGCTTTCTCAGCTTTGGGGGCCTCATTCCAATGTCGACCGTAGATGAGAGCTACATACAAGCTTACTTCAGTGATTCCTTTTTTTTCTCCAGCTGTAAGGGTGAACTGATCTCTAAATAAGTAAATTTTAAGGGAACAAATAGCCTTTGCCAGCCAACATGCGTAGTGCAAACCACCTGGTGCTCGGAATTTCTCTTTGGATCAATTAGGACTTTGACCACTAAGAAAGGTATAACACAACTTTAAAAGCTTGAGGTAATCATCTCTAGGCTACTTTGACTTAATAGGGTCTTCTAAAATAGCAGCATAATATCGCATCATTTCTCCTCTTAATATTTTGATTTCATTGGAATCATACAGATCATCACTGCCTTGAGAATATATTAGCTTGTCGATACGAGGCCATTGTTTCTGGAAATGCTTAAATATTGCGACATCTGGACCCCCACTAACTCCAAATGCTGTGGTAAAAAAGAAGACAACATGATTTAAAGTACATGGTGCCTGCATGGAATCCACACAAGACTAGTTCCTAAACTCTCCTCGAGAATAGTACATGCTCCACTCTTCAGGCCTGTATTGGCAGCTGTTGTGTCAAATACTAGAGCCCGCACATTTTGTTGGAGTACAATTTATTAAGTTTTCTTTCAATCGCATTTATTCTTTGAGTAGGAATTCTTGCCATACCCCAAATTTTCAGTGCATCCTCAACAATGGCTCTTATTCCTTTTTTTAAGCCCAAATTTTGGTTAATGTGGTGGAAAACAAGTCGTTGTAACATGTTTCGTTTTGAAAGTCTAGATTTGTGCAGAGACTCAGTAGGCTTTCCATTCAGCCACATCTGCCTGCAACCAAGAGATTTAATATGGTAGATATAAGATCTACCATATTAACCTTAGCAAACATGGGCTCCAAAAGTTAGGTAGGTGTGGTAGGTACCTACTCGATACGTCAATTTAAATATTTATTACTCTACCCTTATATTGTGTGATTCATTCTAAAATCTAGGTATTATTAATTATATATACCTTGTGTTGTATTAGAATATAGATTTACAAAGTATGACAGTGACACTGACAGCTGGCACAGAATGGCCGCCTGTCAGTTTGATGAGAATACCAAGGTAATACTATAGGTTCTCTACTGCTATTGCTTTCTAGTGTTGTTCTATGGAAATATTTTCTCAGTAAACACTGGAACGTGCTATTATCTATTGAGAAATGATATAACTAAGTAAAACTTCTTGTTTATTTACAGTACATTGGAATAGTCCAGTAATTTTCCGACAGGAACCTGTAAATGGCAAACTTTAGAAGCGATTACTAAAAAAATGCTTATTTCTTCAAAACGTTCAAATCATAGGGACCCCTAAACATCATCTTATTGATCCAAATTTTGGCGTGGTATTTCAGTTTACCTAGTGGAACAAGGGCAGCAATGTGGAGATGAACATTTTTAACTTTTATTTTTTTCTTGCGATTTTGGACCGCCTTAATATATGTGGGTTGTTTTCATCTTAATTATGGGCAAGACTCTTAATTATCCTTGTCGCATTCTTTTTTTATAGTAGATTATAATATTGTTTGTCCATATACTCACGTATAATCTTATAGATCAATGAACAGATGAAATTGAAAATAGTACAATGATTCAGTTGTACAATGTAAATTAAATGATGAATTTTCCTTGGCCTAGCTTTTTGAGTGCCATTGACCAGTTTACTAGTTTTTTTTAAATGCACAGGACCTTTATTGAAGATCCTCCCACAGGACTTCTCCCAACTTGCAGATATTTGTAGTAAGTCCTCCATACTGCTGCTATGTAATCGCATTTTAGCTATGGTCCATTTCTTTCATTCTACATTAAACAGTAAAGTTTAACACAATAGGCAGTTTTTTGCTAATCCCTAAGAAACAATGCCACAAGAGCTACTTTATTTTTATTTAACTAATAAATATTTTGTATTAATTTCTGATTAATTTATGTAAAATGGTTAATTCTTTATTTTACTTCTCTTTAATTTGATGCATGTGGCTGGAAGCATACCGTATTTACCCGATTCTAAGACGACCTTTTTTGACTAATTTTCAACTACTTAAAGATATCTAGACTCGTCTTACAATTAGATTGGAGTACAACTTGTAACTGTGTTTACGCATTGCTATGCTATGAATGTACAAATGTGTGACTAAGTGATTAATAGGGATCCATTCCACGAGAATTCATTGCAATAATTACTTAAATGAACAACATTAAAGAGAAATTTTATTACAATTAAGGTTATGATAATTTTTTCAGTGCTAATGATTATCTATGGCCACAGCGATGTATTTCAAACGAGCGCTTCGGGCATGCACAAAAACAAACGAAGGCTGGAATTCTCTTTCGGCTGTTTTTACGCATCTGAAGTTTTGAATTCGTGGCTGAATTGTACCTTCGTAGTAGCACTTAAAAGTGACAGATCATGAAGAAATACGTGGCGTGAGTGCGAAGGGAAAATTGACCAAATATATTGGACGTAGTTACGGCGCAAATTTTAAGCTACTTGTCGTACAACATGCCGATAACAAATAACCGTGACGCAAGTAGAAAGGAGTTGCTGAGGCGAATGTGCGAACATGGAGATCTGTAATACAAAAAATGCAGGACGTCAAATCTACCGGGAAGTAATTTAGAGGTCCCAAAGCAGGCCGATTCCCTAACGTCGAATGAGTGGTGGAGTTCGTACGCGCTTGGCGGCAGAATGGCATACCTGTTTCAACGGTAGCTATCACTCTTAATTAAAGCTCACGAAGCTGCTAGAAGGCTTCACATAACAGCACAAGAATTTAACCCTTTCAGTCCTGAATTTTTTTCGCTCAACAAAAAAATTTTATCATGAGATATTTATAACAACAAACATCTCAGAAACATGTAAACAAAGTTTTATCAAAATCTGACAATAATCAAAAAAGTTACGAGATGTACAGTATACTGTACATTAGGAATCAAGCGTTGCAAAAGCTAGGAATGTGGGTGTCTTTTTTTAAGGGATTTTTTTTATGAACTGATAAAATATTTTGCAAGGTCTACGTTAATTTATTAATTACAGGATTACAGTTAAATACAGGTTTTAAAAACAACTTACACTTTTAATAACTTAAGCAATGATTATATTAGCCATTGAAACTTTTGTTAACCCATTTCACAACTATCATAGTATTAGGTTTTTATTGATTTCACAACCATTTTAGTGAAAAAGTCACTTCCTTTGAAAAATTTATCTACATTTATTTCCTATGAAAAATAAGAAAAAAAATCGATCTCTGTTAATACAAAAGTGCATTCCACATTTGTTACAAAATATGTGACCTTTGCTTGCAGCTATTGTTTTTACATCACGTAGCTTCCTTCTTGCCATCATGTTCAGTCAAGAGGTCAATGGCATCTAGTTGCACCTCTCTCATTGGCCTTCTTTCAACACATTGCTTTTTTAATGGCTTTGGAGATGCTGCAGGACTTGAGCTAGGTCATCCTTTTTTGGCGTCGTAGACTTTTTTACCAACCTTCATCAGTCCATCGCCTGCTCTGTCTGAATTCCATCAGATCCAAGATTTGATCATTTCTTATGCCTTCATTCCTGGCATCTTTCTTGTATTCTAGCCGGCTATTTACTATGGCTATATCAAGGGAATGAAATATCATCCTGAGTGTCCACTTTCTTAACCGGATATGGATTCTATATAGAGAAATCAGCTGATATAAAAGGTAAATTCCCATCATTCCATGATTGTATTTCTTTACAATTTCAGGTCTTGATATTTCAATTGATGTTGCCTTTTTTCCCACCTCTTCACTTTATCTTCAGTACCAATTCCTATATAGTTAGAGGCCAACATGTCTCCCATATTGTCCATCCATTTTACAACCACCACATCCCCATCTAAACTGGTTACTTCTTCAGAATACCCTCTCTCTTTTTTCCTGCCATCTTTCGCAGAAATCAATGGAGGGATACCAAAGCTGTTCACACGTAATGTTCCAGCAGAACATATTTTTCTTTGTTTTAGTGCCTGTAGTAAATTATAGGATGAAAAATAATTATCATTATAAAGTTCATGTCCAAAAGAGGATAATCTTTCACATAAGTGCAACACTCCCAAATTAAAGACATGTGAATAAGGAAACAATTCAGGTATGTAAACTGCAGGTTCTAATCCATATAATTCTCGTTGGCTTCTAGATATTTCAGTATTGCTTCCTTGATACAAGAGGAAGTTAGAGTTGTCAGCAGACTTCTCATTTCTCATACTCTTCTTAGCACTTCCTCGTTACTTACTCGGTCGATCCATTTAATCTTCAGCATTCTTCTGTAGCACCACATTTCGAATGCTTCCACCCTTCTCTTCTCCGCTGCTGTCATCGTCCATGCCTCACTGCCGTAAAGAAACATGCTTCAGATGTATGTTCTGATGAACTGTTTCCTTACTTCTACGCTTGTATTTCCATCTGTAATTAGATTCTTCTTTTGATAGAATGCCCTCATTGCCTGGACTATTCTAGTAACTATTTCTTTCTTGCTTCATCCATCATTCGTTACACGGCTTCCTAGGTGACAGAACTCTTTCACCTCTTCAAGTTTTTGTCTTCCTAGTTTAACATTGGTTTTGGCCTCTTCTTTGTTGCTGCTCACCAATATCTTAGTCTTCTTCTTATTTATCTTCAGCTGATATCTGGCCATAGTCCTTTCCATGGTTGTTAGCATCTTATTCAGCTCCTTCTCTGTCTCTGCTATGAGAGCTATGTCGTCAGCGAATCGTAGCATACTGATTGTTTCTCCATGGATGTTCACTCCAGAACACTTCTCCTTGACTTCATTTATGGCTCTCTCGATGAAAAATTAAAAATTACGGGAGACAGTGCACAGCCTTGTCTCACTCCTTTGCTTATTCTTGCTTCTTCACAGCTGGGAGCTGTTTTTCTCCATTCTCTGCTCTATGAGAAGCGTAAGGGCCAATATTGCTTCCCTTGTACCCTTACTTTTCCTGAATCCGAATTGAACTTCATCCAGGAACTCCTTAGCTTTTCGTTCTATTCTTCTGTAGATGATCCTGGTAAGTATCTTCGATGCATGTGTCGTCAGGCTTATATTCCTAAAATTTTCCGCTCTCTTCTTCTTTGGAATAGGAATGATGATGTTTTTCCCAAAGTCCCTTGGAATTTCTCCTGTTGAATGCATGTCGCAAATGGTTTTGTAAAGATGAGTTAATGTCTTCTCTCCTGCATTTTTAATTAGTTCTGCAGGAACATCATCAATACCAGAGGCCTTATTCATCCAAAGGTCCCTTACTGCAGCGTCGTATTCCGATCTTAATATAGATGCCCCCATATCATTCTTTTCCATTTCGCTTTCCTCTTCAATAGCTTTTGTGCTGAGATTTTTTCCGTTGTATAACTCTACCAGGTATTCTTTCCATCTCTTCACTTTGTTCTCGTTTTCAATCAAAATGTCTCCATACTTGTCCCTTATGGCATTGCATCTTGCGCTCCATTCCTTGAACTGGTTCCTCACTATCCTGTAAGCAGCTTCTACCTTTCCAAGTGCAAGGTTGCTTTGTACATCTTCGCATAGATTCTTCATCCATATCTCTGTATCTTTCCTTGCTTTGCGACTTATTTCGTTCCTTATTCTTTGGTAACAAAGCTGCCGTTCTTTAATTTTCGCATTCTTGTACTTTCTTCTTTCTTCAATGAAGACTTCCTCCGTGATCCATGGCTTATTCTTAAGAACTTTTCTTCTTCCAAGAACTACTTTTGCGGTTTCTTGTACTCCACATTTAATATTTTCCCAACGCTCTTCCACTGATTTCTAATTCAGGTTCTCTCCTATGGTATTTCCCACTGCTTTTTGATATTCCAGCTGATGTTGAGCCTCCTTTAATTTTTCTACTCGCCATATATTTTTCTTTGATAAAAATGTAAAAAAAAATAAATAATCAAAATATCATGTCTATCTTTCCACAGAAGAAAATTTTTCACATGACACACTTGTGCAACACATAGGACCCAATGTACAGTATAGTGTACATAAACTTTAAAATGGTAGAATAGAAGTAAATAATCATGCATATATGTTATAAATGCTTCCATATTTAAAGTAATTCTTCTTGTTAAGAAAAACATTAAAGTTCATGTTACTTTTAAGGATTTTCTAATACAATTTTAAAATAATTGTAGCAATTACAAGCCAAAGATTTCCTCTTGTCAGCCATATTACTTATTTTGACGTTTATTTTCGAAACTATGACACAGACGGCAGTAATTTATACCCATGTACACTAAGTAAACAACAACTTACTAATACAGGAATTTTCAGACGACTGCAACCATTGCAAAGAGAGATATAAACAATTGAAATCAATGTACAGTATACTGTACAAGGGGACCGAAAGGGTTAAAGCAAACAGGGGTTGGTGCACCAGACTCATGCGACGAAATAATTTTTCTTTACGGCGCAGGACCTCACTGTGCCAGAAATTGCCCGAATACTTAAGTGAAATACTAATCGCTTGCCCAACATTTGTGATTGGATTTAAGAAAAAAAATTATTATCTTTTAAGCCAGATTGGAAATGCAGACGAAACTCAGTTTTTTTCGACATGCCGTCGAATTACACCGTGAACGCGAAAGGAGCCAATGCCGTTCGTACCGGTAACGAAAAAAATCGAGTGACTGTTATGTTGGGAATTTTTGCAGATGGTACTAAATAAGCGACGCATGGGATTCTAAAACGGAAAACTATACCCAAGGGACATATACCGGGTGGAATAATAGTAAGATGCCAGGAAAAGGGATGAATGACAGAAGATCTAATGAAAGATTGGCTACATGCGGTGTAGAATAGACGTCCAGGGGCACTGCTGAAACAAAGAGCTATGCTTTCACTGGATTCATTCAAAGGCCACCTAACACCTGAAGTTAAGAAGGAAATCAGTGAAAAGAAAACTGATCTTATTGTGTTACCTGGAGGAATGACATAACTGCAAGTACTGGATGTTGCTGTCAATAAGTATTTTAAACATAATATAAAGGCTTTGTATTCTGAGTGGTTGCAGAGTGGCACTCATAATTTAACAGCTACAGGAAAACTTAAAAAACCTGAAGTTGCACTCCTCTGTCAGTGGATTAAGACATCATGGCTACAAATAAATCCAAATACGATAGTGAAGGGGTTGAAGATGTGCTGTTTGTCCAATGCTCTGGATGGTAGTGAAGATGACATCCTGCGGGAAAGTGATGTTGATGGTGATTAATATGTATTTATTTTATGCTCTTAAGAAAAGTCTCAATTTTTATGTTTTCATGTATTTATGTTCAGAAAAGGTTGTTCAAGTTTTATTATTTGCATTATTTTATTATGAGAAAAGTATATTTTTCATTTGCAGAAGTCAGTACTTCCACTGTTGTTATTTTCTTTAATTTTTTTTCTTACATGGAATGTTTCTAAGTCTGAATGGTTGTATTGCAAAAGTTATTCTGTGATATTTCATGCTAGAAGGCAATTATGAAGAAGGAAAGTATCTGATTTTTTTGTAACTCAGAATTAAGTTGTAAGTTATATATTTCTGTGTAAAGAGCGGTATATTTTTAATGTTCCATAAGTTTCAATGTTTTGTAAATGTTTTTAAGCCTAAACGGTTTTATTACAAAAGTTATCCCGTGGTATGCTAAAAGGCAAAAATATATAAGGAAAGTATCTATAATTTCATTTGCTCAGGACAAAGTTTCTTTAAGCTAGGCATGTGTTTTCTGGTTAAGTTATGTTTTCTGTTTGAATTTGAAAAGAGTATATGTTTCATTTTCTAAAATTAGTACAAGTAAAGTAGAGGACTGATAAATATAAGACAAATAGCATAATTATAGGTGATTTAGTCATTTTATTTTCAATTGGGAGTTCAAAATGAGTTGTCTTATATTCAGGGTCATCTTAGAATCGGGTAAATACAGTAATAGCAAACAATATTTTGTTGCAAACATACACATGATAATGGCAACCATACTTTCAGGAAAGTCTTTCTTGTTGACTAGTGTAAGATCCCTACTTCATGGCAAATATCTGTATTCACCAAAATATTTTGTGTGAATGCAAACTGGAGTCAGTTGAAAAGAGAGATGATTTTTGGTTTATGAATTTCATGAATAAATAGTAACGATTTAAGTTGAAAAATTCAGTGATATAGTATACTAACTTCCCAAGATGTCTATCAGAAATATAGAATTTCCCTAAACTAGCTTCATTTCTGAATAATGAAGTTGAATATTTTCCACTTGCTTACTTGACAGCATGTTTTGTATCACCACACTGTAACATAATGTGTGGTAAAATGCATTATGCTGCCAAATAAACCGATGGAGGATTACTAAGTCTTTTATTTCAGTATTGAATGTGAACAAATTTCACAAAGTCTGATTTGGTTAATTCTCTATAATGTTTCTTCAGTTATTTCTGTGATGATAATGTTAAGTTTTAAATTATTACACATTGTACTTCATGTTTTTGCCAGCAATCATCATAGTCTTTGAGATTCATAAGTGCTGGAGTGTTTGGCTACTATTGGTCACACGCAAGGAAGTGTTCTGAATCCCATAGCTGGGTTAAACCTCCAGTATAATCATCAATCTATGACTTTTTTCTTTTCAGACTTCAGTAAAAAAAGGAGATTACTTACTTACTTAGTAGAGGGAACTGAGAAGCATAAGCAAATTCCTTGATTTCAAGTGGTTTGCTTAATCTAGATATTTTCATAATTCAGGGCTGTACTACTCAAAGTTTCATCTGCATTGACTTAACTACAAAATGTTCATAATACTACAGTAGAACCTCTATTTTACGAAGTTGAAGGGACCCAAAAATTTGAGCTTTGTAAATCAGAGGGTTTGTAAAATGGAGGTTATCTTCCACTAACTCCTCTGTCTCCGGAACTGATGTGTCACCAAAACCAGCTGATCTCCAACAGTAGGAAATAGTTATTGCGGTGACACTCCCATGCTCTGGCAACACCTCGCACAGCATGGAGGCACATCATGCACATAAGAGACTTGATCTGCGACAAATGTACATCTACTAAAACTCTGCTGACAAGAATGCGAGTATACTTTCAATGCAATTAAACACTATGCTGCACTTAACTTGTCAAATAGCTAGGGTTGAAATCAAACTAATTACTATAACAAATAATAGTCATCTGCTCATTCAGGGAAAAACAACAAATATTACGTGAAATTCTCTGTGTGCAGTGTATTTGCAATAAATTGAAAGGATTTAAAAATTACACCTCAATTGTATTGATTTGCTGTATAGCATAGGCGTTATTCCTAAGGCTAGGACACTCACTTTAGTAAAAGAGAATGAAACAGCCATGAATTAAAAAAAACAGGTGGATATTTTTCTAGAAATTTATAATGGTATGAACTTGGCTGCTGCAACTGATTTAAGTTCTTGTAGCTGGTTGGTAAATCTCAAAATAAGGGGAATAAGAGAATTAACTCATCCCGCAGTGTATTTTAAGCATATGCAGTTATGCATTAATTAACGAAAGGGGTATATTTTGTGCTAGTCAATTTTTGTTTAAAGAAGCCATTTTAACATGGGAAAGCCAGGGATACATTTTAACTAGGAAATTTCAAAACAAAGTTCCAACTAACCCAGTATATTTCCCTGAAAAGACCAGAAAATGCCTTTTTTGAAGAAAGCGCATTGTTTGAAATACATTTAATAATATTTCGCAGCTGATTTAAGTCAATTTTAGAACTTCACTCGAGTAAATTTGAAATTCACTCTTTTTTAATATGCTTTCTACAGTTTTGACTTCTAGCGGTGATTTGCGAGAACTATTTACTCGCGGCTACAGAAAGCGATCGCGAATTCTAACGACTAACCTAACGACGTGAAACACTTCAAATGAAAAATTAAATAATCAAATTGCTTCAATATCTGAATATAAGTAATTTATTATTGCAAAATTAGTATTTTTTAATGAAACTAAACTCCACGACAGCTGCAGCAACGAACTTCCTACGGGAATGCTATTTTCAAGTGAAAGCCTAGGCTGAAGTAAGCTCCGAATTGGTGTTGCGGCAGCTACCTTAAAGCTAATTTTAAATAATTCCAGAGAAAATATGGATCCTTTGTGATGACTAGTTAGGTATTCACAATACACAAAATGATAGAAAAGGAATAGAAATTACAAGCACTGATCCGATTATTTTATGAACTGGGACATTGTTTTCGAGAAGTAGGCGTCGTGCCATGTGTCTTTGAACATTTTTTCCTTGGATCATGTAATTAGGATTGAATTGCGATTTGGATGATCAATCTCTGGGATTTTTGCTGCAGTTTAAGCACTTCAAAAAGCACTATGCTGAATCGTTTTTTCCACATTTTCCCATATGAAATACTTGGACCGAGGGCCCTCTCAGTCTGACCTATCTGTAGAGGTCCGTGAAAGTGGTTTTTTTTTGCTAAAATTCGTTTTAAAACTATGTGATATCGGTGTTATAGAAAATCTTGGCGGTGTTATTATAATGTTACAATTTTTGCGCATTTCTAGGCGTTTTATTATTTTTGGTACACATTTTGTGAATGCTTATAAGCATCCGACGCAAATATCCGACGATCAACCGCCAATAAGTAGCATTCCCTCTCCTCCTATCTTTTCTGTTACTTCCCCCCTTGCCTCAACTGCTAGCGCTTCCGTTCCCGGCCAGCGGCCGTGTTTAAGTCTACAAAATTGTTACATTAGGCCCACACTAAAGGTTTTCCTGCAACAAGTTATCCAATTACGCTGTCTACTGCGTCGCGGTGAGTCACCGGAATTACTGCTCGGCATTGACGCGTGCGCGCGGGCGCGTGAGCTTATATTTCCGATCTTCCGCGGCCGTGTTCAGCACATTATTGGTTCAGAATATCTAATTCTTCAGGAGAGAAAGCGCATCATTCTAGATATTTCCGAGAATTTCAGGATTGATAAATGTGAATCGAAGAGAGAGGTGGTGATTAATTTAACGGCAAATTCCGGCGGAGATATCACTACATTGCGCGATATTACGCGAAATCGATATGCGCGAGACAAAACAAGCCAATTGACCTTTGAATCGTAATGAGATAGAGCGAATGAACGTCATAAGCGTTAAACAATGAAGGCTTAGACTTTAATCGATTATAACTCTTTACATGTGATTTTTTCGCTAATTCACGTAAAAATCGCGAAAAAGGCGAAATTTCGTTTTATTTCCCGATTTCGCGATATTTCGCGTTATATCGCGATATCGCGTCTCGCGAATTTCACGGATCTCTACCTATCTGGCTTCAGCTGCTCCTCTCGCGGTATACAGCGATCGTTATTCCATTGTACAGAGTTCAGTGCTACAAAATCATTTCAAAAACTTCGTAAAACAGAGGTCAATCACTCCAAGGGACCGGCCTCTCACTTCGTAAATCAATAAAATCGAGGTTTCGTAAAATAGAGGTCATTTTACATGGTTTTCCTATATACAAAGATCGGGACCGGCGGAATGGTTCGTAAATTGGTGTCATTTCGTAAATTAGAGGTTCGTAAAAAAGAGGTTCTACTGTAATTCAAATTTAATTTACTTCCATTGTGGAGCTTCAAAGAAAGGGGTGCATCATAAAATGGATTTCATCTTAAAATTACATAAAGAAGTAATCTTTCATTTGTCTTGTGTCAAATACCCTTTATTCTTGAATTAACCCCTTCAATAAGTCAACAATCTCTCATTGAACAAATGATTGGATTAAGAAGTAATTTTATTTGTTGATGTTGTGTTACTTTCAGGATTACAGTACTGAGGGAATGAGTGAGGGTCTTCTAGTCTTCTTGCAACACCTGAGAGAGTTTGGTTTAGTGTACCAAAGAAAGGTAAATTGAGTAGCGGTTCCCTCTTTTGATTTTATGTATTGGAATATTTTTTCAATTTTCTTGGATATTTTCCTAAGTTTATTATTCCTGATTTTAAAAGTACCATGTTCACTAAAAATGTCAGCTTTGAAAACCTTCTGCATTTATCCCTGTCCACTCTTAGAATTTTTCCTTGGAGATGTTTTGGTAATTTTGTGGAATTCAAGCATGCTTATACATCTAGTTTTATTTGCTTGAAATATCACTTATATGATGATTTTATTCGGTGAAACTGATCAATAACGGAATCAGAACAAAATAATTCTGTTGAAATGGAAGAAGCATGTATGTTATTCCTAAAGTCAGTGGTATCAGTTTATATTTTGAACATTATTTTTTTCTATAAAAAAGAAAAGGTTTTGGCAAGATTTCTCAGCAAAGTTTTTCTTGCGATGGAATTATTTTTTCCAAATACCTCAGATTTTGCGATGTATTCTATTTAATTCTGTAATCTCATTTTATTGGTGAAAGTTCACTTGTAGCCAAATGGTGTATCTGTTTGAAAAAAGATATTGGGTGGATTGCAAGAACGAGGTTTAAACCGCGGTTTAGATGGTGGCTAGGGAATATGGCCGAAACCACGGTTTTTTGCTTGCATGAACGAGTTTTACGTCAGACGCCGTATGAACCGCGGCTCAAAAGCCGCCAATTCCCGAACCTCCTGCTGGGTAGGTTTATAAACAGATTAATTAGGGACCGAAGTGATCTATTTTTATCATACATCGATTCAGAGTTTGAACAGAGGTAAAGATTTAATAAAGAAGTAACTCATCAGCCATTGGGAGAAACGAAATATCATATTAGACTTTCGACGGACCACTGGGGATTCCAAGTGCCACCAATTATTCAATTTCTTATGTAATTAAGGTCTTTCGCCACTGCACGTTTTGTTTTAAGGCTTTAGGGAATCAGATTGGTGTTCATGAATCAAGGCCTTTAAGGTGCTTAATGAATGTACGCAAAGCTCTTTGTGCTCATTGGGGCTAAATATTACCAAATTCCCCGTAATTGCCGCAGAATTACATGATGTGATAGCTGAATTTTATCTCTTATCAGGGTGGGCATGAATTACATTTTAAATGTGAAGTAACGTTAAGAAAAAATAACGATAAATAGGTTGCGCTTGTACAGTTGATTGATGATTAAAAACCGTGCTCCAAATTTAGTCAAATTACCCATTATTAGCTGTTAACCTATGGGAAAAACCTCTAAATATTTTCGCTAGTGCTTTTCGGAAAATGTATGGAGTTAACACAGAACTAATCGATTTATTAGATACATAATTTTATTAGTAACAACTTCACTGACATTGATTCTCTAGAATACACGCACATTAAAATTTCCTGCCCAGACGTACGTCAATATAAAGGGATATTATTCAATCTGTGTACAAATAATAGGTTGAAAATAGGGTTATTTATTTATTTTTTTGGCGTTTAATGTTCACTCGACATATACATAATCACAGGACGTACAATCAAAAAATATAACTACAAAAATAAGGAATAAACTGGTTACAGCCACAAAAATAATAACTTAACTGCCTTGATCATTAAGTCACTTCACAAACAAATTCTTCGCTTCTTTTAAAAAGTTGTCTTTCCTTGCTTAAAAGTCCAGTTCATTGAAATGCGTTACACTTTTGGGTTGTTGGCATTATACTTTCCACATATATCTTTCAATTCCTCCTTTTCCCTATTCAACGTGGTCGCGTAATACGCCTTACTTTCTAGTATTACATACTCTGATATAATAGAGATCAGGAGCAGCTTCTCTTCCAGCGAACAGTTTTCGTTTCGTCCACTGCGCATTTTTACTAGATACTCACACGCTTCCACACTGAAGTTCACGGTGTTTATTTACGTCGCTAAGGAGCTTACAATTGCTTTTCGGGAAAAAAATGACAGTAGTCAGCATTGCCACATAATCAACAACGACAGGCCGCGGTTTTCATAGACCGCGACGAAACCTTGTTTATGCAAACGGAAGGAAGATCGCGTCCAGGCCGCTGCTTATGAAGACGCCGTCTAAACCACGGTTTGAGCCTCGTTCTTGCAATCCACCCATTATGCATAATTTTAAAGTGCTTGAATTGTTATGAAAACATACCCATCCATCAAACATTTTCAAGCTTTACATTTTGAGATTTTGTGACTACCAGTGAGATGATAAGCTTTAGAATTGCTATTAATTAAAACCATATCCATATTTGTTTTTTTATTGTATGTATATTTAGCTATAATCTAATAAGTTATTTTGGTCTTGTTTACAATAAATGTATTTTAAGGTTAAAAATTATGTAACTTCCTGTGGTACAAAAAAAACTTGTCTTTTTTTGCAGAGGAAAGCAGGGCGCTTTTATCCTACAAGACTTGCTTTAAATATTGCCTCTAGTGGTGGTAATCTTGTGAAAAGTGACGCCACTGGAATAAAAGATGAATCTCATCTTGGTTACATTGTTGTTGAAACCAATTATAGAGTATATGCTTATACCAGCTCAAACCTCCAAGTGGCATTAGTTGGATTGTTCTGTGAGATGATGTACAGGTAAATGCATGGCAAATGAATTGCTACAGTAGTTTTTGCTGCTAATTTTATGTAATTAAGCTGTTGTTCAAGGGCATTAGTGAATCATAAAATATCTACTTGAAGATTTAATTTTATAGGGAAATGAGATTCACTTTATCTTAACATACCTACCTCACAATATTATAAATGAATTTGGCATGTGCATTGGAAATTTTAGTGAAAAAAGCTATCAAATCTTGAGGAAATATGAGTGTTTATGGAGTATTTTTTGTAGAATCTCAGAATCATGAACAAAATGGCAAATCGCTCATAAAATGTTTTTATATCATATTTTTTTTTTTTTTTTATGAAGAATCATTTTACTTTATTAAGTTTCTTACATGTGAAGCAACATTGATACATATAGTTTAATTAGCTGAATATAATGTAACATACAATTAATTAAACATTTACAACATAAGGACAAAACCTTTTAAGCAGATCACAAGTATTGCAGTTCACCAACACAAATTTAAAAAGCAAAAACTTCGGTTGGGTATGATTAATTCCAAACAAATCGTATTACAAAAAAAAACTCTTTTACGATATTTCATGACAAAAAAGAATTGTGCCAAAGTTTTATTATAAATAAATAATAATTTATAAATAATAATAAAAAAAATAACAGTGCAGTTAAGGTCCTGCTAAGCCAAAGTGGCTTGTCAGCAGGTGCCTTTAGTGAAAATATATTTTTTTTTTATTGCTGTGTAGCGTTTTGGACAACAAAGAACTTAACAGTATTAGCCAATGAGCCATTCTTTTAGTGATTTTTTAAGAATAGATATGCTATTAATATCATGCATTGACATAGGTAAGTTGTTTAACAACACAGGGACTACATGTGCCAAAGTTCTCTTGCCATGGAGGTTAAAATACTTAGGTACAGACAACTTATTTATTCGCCGCAGTTGCATGTCAGTATTAATCACACGTCGCTTTATAAATTTGCTGTCAAAGAAGTTGTCACAAATTAACACATATTTATACAATTCTTTTAATGGTAACAGACTTTGATTCTTATATACTTCTCTCACATTGTTTTCCTTGACCATCATATGCGCAACAATTTTATTTTGTAAAGTCATAACCTTATTCAGCAAGGTGGAGTTTGTGCTACCCCAAATCGTCAAACCATAACGTATTACGGCCTCAGCTAAGCCTTGATACATTAATTTTTGCAACTCATTAGGCAAATAGTGCTTGAGGTGCGACATTTGAAACAAAATACACCTTAGTTTGTCACATATATAGCTAATATGATTACTAAAACTAAATTTTTCATCTATAACTATTCCCAAGTATTTTAGGTGTTTAACCTGGGTAATTTTTGCACACGAAAAGTACTTATTGCACGTATTTCTCGGTTGGCCACCCTGGTTGGAGTGTAAACAAAGGTGTGTGTGTAGTGTGAGGTCTAAGGTTTGCCTTTTTTCCTTCACATTTAAAAACTGCAAGGAGTATGTCTTATTATTATTAATGATTATTTTATTATCGTGGCACCATAACTGCAAGGAATACAAATCGTATTTTAGTTTCCGCTGGGCCACCTCAAAACATCTACTTGTGGATAGTAATGCAATGTCGTCTGCATACATAAAAATCTTGCAGTTTCTAATATGTTGAATAATGTCATTTATATATATTATAAACAGAATTGGTCCTAATATTGAACCCTGGGGAACTCCAGATTGAATAGTTTTCATTACACTGAAGTGATCGAGAATTTTTATGCTGTTCAACTTTCTAAATAGATCATAAACAATAGTCATAAATCTTAATATACATTACGGCTGGGACACAATCAACATAAACGGGTGATGTGGGTCATCCACGGGAAACATGAGACGGAACTTTTTCTCTAGTGAACACAATCGACATATGTGACACTCAGGAAAAAATTGAGAAGGTGCAAAAGGGAATCCATATCAAATGTAAACAGGAGCTAACAATTAATTTAAGACTGTAGAGGCACATACGTATTTCATGCCATTAATGAAGTTACCCCAAGTTTATTATAATTCACAAGAATTAATTTGTGAAAACAGTGTTTAACCCTTTGAGTGCCATGCGAATTGCCTAATTTCTTGGTAAAATTGCCAGGCTCTTTTACAAAAAATTATCATCAGAAAGAAAATGACAATATATAATTAGTGAAAGTTTCTCAGGTCTTCCACCGGGTCAAAGGCTCCATCTCTGCCGATGTTTCGGAAAACGACTCGTTTTCTATCTTCAGCCCTGAAGATGGAAAACAAGTCATTTTCCAAAACGTCGGCAGAGATGGAGCCTTTGACCCGGTGGAAGACCCGAGAAACTTTCACCCATCTAATACGCCGGGAAAACACCAGATCTTACAATATATAAATAACGTTAAAAATTTGAAAATAAATTCAATGTGTGAAAAAGTTAAATAGAATGTAACGTGAGGTTTGTAAAAAAGGGTCATCATCATTAGTCATCAATCCTCAGATTGGTTTGATGCAGCTCTCCATTGAGTTCTATCGGCTAATCTCTTCATATTTACGTATTTCTTCTCTTTCACATCCTTCATCGCTTGTTCCATATGTCTCACTTGAGGCCTTCCTTTGCCATTCTTCCCATCCAAAAATAGAGTAAAGCTTAAAATTATGAATCATTTAATTTTTATTTTTATTTACATTTATAGCTTTCGGAAAAGAGTCACTCAGAGCGACGCCGGCATTTTAACGAAAAAAAAATGCCCACGGTGACATTGGCACTTGAAGGGTTAATCCTTCCTAAATAAATTTTAATGATCTAACCAATGGCAACAATCTCAAATAAGATTTTTCATGTTATTAGTTCCCTTGTAAAACTCACAACACAATAACTTCAAATAACTATTCAATCATTGATTTTTTCTTTACAAAAAAGTCAGGTAATTCTCTATGCTAAAACCAAAAACAAATAAGTTTTACAGTATTTGAGACTAAAATTTTAGTTCAGAAGAGGCGTGCATCCACTTGTTACTTCTCTAGCTCCCCACAGGTGGCTCCTTATGGTCAAATCCTGGGACTGTATTCATTTGTTTTCCATGTACGTCAAACATAAGAGATGGGTGATGCCCATCTCACACATACACTCTCTCGCATTACTTGCTGGTTGTGTCTGTCTCCATTCTCTCACCCATGCACCATCTCTTCATATTTTACGTTAAACGACTCACATCCACCATTTTATATTGATTGTGTCCCAGCCTTTAGTATGAAACACAATTTTATCAGCTAGTCTCATCGTGTTTGCCTGATTCTTCACTTATGAATTTTACTTTACTTACTTCATATATCTCTGATGAGGTTTTCTCTTTTGCTATTCATCCCATTCACATATCCCTCTTTGACTTCTTGCCAAAACTATTTCCACCTTACATCATCTGTCCTGATAAAATGATGACTCCACCTCTAATTTGCACTCCTCATCTATAGTGCATACCACATTCCCTCTACTCCCCAGTGATCTCATTGCATTCTGTTTTCTCTGAATTTTATTCATGCTCTGTTGCTGGTAGCACTGCCAAGGCATTCTACTTTTAATACCCTGGCTGACTGGATGAACAATGCTTAATCGTCCCTTTATCTGAATTGAACAGCCTATCATGTGCTACAATTTTCCATTCCATCCTTTACCATATCTTTTTGAGCAGTTTTATAGTCAAAGGAATGGAGAAGTGGACAGCCCTGCTTATGTATCATGTCCTGTAAATATTAAGTTTACATTGTAATACATTCAAAGACAAAATTTTAACCAGAATTATCCCAATTTCTCTCATGTGTTATATTAATTTGGCTCACCGGACATAAACATATTTGTTTTGTGTACAAAAATATTACATCCATATCTGTTGTAATATTGTCCGAAGTTTAAGCACAGTGTACAAAAGCAATGGGGAATTACAACTGATGATTTTTATTTTCCCTGTTATATCAGTAGCAAGAGAGTGAGATCATTGAAGTGTATCATACAGGGTTCATACCGGTCAGGGAAGTCAGGGAAATAAAAATCAGGACTGGAAAACTCTAGAGGCACAGAAAAAAGATGAAAATCGTGGTTGAATGCATGGTGCGTTGCTGCGCTCGAGCCGCAAGGTGTGCATTTTGTTTCCGTCAGCTTGCCGTCCTGGCTGGGTGGCACGGGGTAGTGCCAGCATGGTGGCTTGCTTGGGCTTGGGATCTGGCTGCTTGGTCTGCTCGTCCATTGTTTGGTTTTAGAAATTTGACTGGAATATGTTACTTTCCTGGAAAAAATAAATTTTATTTCACAATAAATCTTGCTGCATTTTTACATAAAGTCCCTGTACACGACTGCTTTGCAATTGATATAAAGTCAGGGAGTTTTCAAAAATTGGGACTGGAAATCAGGGAAAAGTCAGGGAAATTGAAATTTGGTATGAACCCTGTCATAGCATCTCTTAAAATAACATTGACATAAGCATATTAGGGTTCCTGGTAAAATGAGCTGGTTGTTGTGTAACATTTTTTCAATTATCAAGTGTACGGGTGATCTTGAAGTATATCAAGCCCAGGCAGCTTTTCATGTGCTATTGGCTAAATATGTATTTATAATTTACATGGCTTTACAATTACCAAGTATATTATGGCAGCATGACAAACAGATTAACAATTAACAACTTTGAATGGTGCTTGTAGAATTTGAAAAGTCAGGCATCATTTAGAGATTGCTTAGTCTAGAATTTGTCTGACAGTATGCAAGGATATTAGTGCAGGAAGAACTACATATCTTCATGGGAACATGCCTATTTTGCTGAAATTAAATGGCTGCATGCCCCATGGCATAAGTTTATCACCAACGAGGCTCTCCAGTGAAATCAGAAAGCAGAGCTTTCAGTTGGTGAAAGGATGTCATATTTAAAATAAGTAAAATCTTTGAGGCATGCAGCATATGTCTGAGGTTCACATTCCTGATGATAGCTTGACAGCTAAAAGTAGTAAGTGTTTTAATAAATTGTAGAAGTCACAATGTTGTCACTAATTTCAATTATGAGGCTCTCCTGATATTTTGATGCTTTATCTAGGGTATAATTGAGCCATTCCTTGGTTTGCTGCTTCTAGTTTATCATAAATGTCATGCCCTTGCAAGTAAAACTGATAATTTTGGAATATCTAATTTTATCACGATGGTTAGGACACATAGTTAGGTAATTTTCAAAAATGATGCAATTGAACACTCAAAACTGACTGTGTGTACAGATGTAAATTTGTGTCTTTTCTGCTATCTGGCTTATGATACTAATCCACAGTTCACCTTTGGTGAGGCCACAGAATTCAGTTTTGTGGTTGACTGGATGTACTTATTTTTTTTGATAACATTACATATTAATTTCATCAACGTGACCAGCAACGTCATTTTTTAGCATAGGATGGCCAGATTTAAGTAGGCTAGATTTAAAAATCTCCATCATTACATCGGCTGGCAGATGTGAGGAGGTATCCCAGTGCCTGGTCTTCTGTTCTGACTTCACTGACTTCAACGTCAGGAGCATCTCTTGACTTTCTCATTAATTTGTTAATAAGAAAATATTCTGGAATGCTAATCGGCCTTTAACAATAGCAAACAGCATGTTCTGGCTCGTCTTCAGCCAGAAGTTAATACATAGAAGGACTAGAATTTGGAGTGCCTTATTTATGTCATATGCAATACTTCCCCTAGATACTGTCAACCATCAACACAGCATATCTGCTGAAGTGCTTTACTGGGCTCTTTTTGAGAATTTATTTAGATTAACCTTTCCAAGAGGAAAAACTTTATTTTCGGGTAGTGGCTATGAATTTCCTGTTCTTGAAAGAGAAAATTTTATTTTTATTTATAATGATTATTGTACCATAAGAAACTTGCATAAATAATAGCTTATTATTATTATTCTGATTAGACATGCTGTTTTTCATGGTATTTCTGCATCTTTATAGCTTTGTTGTTTTTCTAATTAAAGAGAATGTTTACTTTGGTTTCTCTAAAGATCATTGTTAATTGTATTATTGGTATTGCATAAGTTGGTCTTTTAAAGTGACGGCTCTTATTTGTTTCATTCCTATACACATTATTCTTTTGTACCAAAAATCATGAAGTGAATATCGGACACACTATATAAATACATCAAGTAGATCTAAATATAGATGCTTTGCAGGAGAAGCTTTGTTTTAGCAGCATGTGGGCAAACTTTCTCTGCTCTGCAAGCACCCAAAACTTATCTGCATGTTAAGGCTTCTTTGGCAGGCATGTAACTAGAGCCAAGTCTTATAAAAGTAAATTTATTGATCACACTAAGTTTTTATCATCTCCATACTGCATCAATCACAAACCATCGCATTCTTGGTAGATGTTCGGGACTAATTTGAATGTGGCTTTTATGTTGCCCATAATGGGGGGCAAGGGCCTAGCCACATTGAAACACCAGTTCCTGTCAGATCACCAAAGTTAAGCAATGTTGGGCTCTGACAGAGGTTGGATGGGTGACCCTGATTTATACCTCTACTGCAGTGCTCTTGTCCCCTGTCTGGGAGTGGTGGCCCGGTTAAATGTGGGTTGGCACTATGGATCTAAAGAGGTGTAAGTGCCAGGAGGGCTCCAGAAGGTCCCTACCCACCCCTCCAGTTTAGTTTTTTTATGTTGCCCATACAATCTGGAGATACACCCCTCTTCCTCATTATGTGATCTGTGGTTCCTTCTGCAATTGGTAGTTATCAGGCTAACACCCAGTCCCAATGATCTAATGATGTTATCATTGTCTTTTATGGTGATGTGCGGATGCCTTTTTGAGATTAAGTGCTTGTATGCTTGTTTTATTTTTATTTTCAGTTTTACATTATAAAGGCTATTATTTTTCCTTTTTTTATTAAATTCCATGTTCTTCTCTACCCTGGCAGATTCCCTAATCTTGCTGTTGGTGTGCTTACAAGAGAGTCAGTGCGTCAAGCATTACGGTCTGGGATATCTGCAAATCAGATAATTGGTTTTCTGCAACAGCATGCTCACCCACAACTTCACCACCAAGCCCCTCCCCTCCTACCTCCAACAGTTGTTGACCAGGTAATGATGAAATGGTGGTCATGTCATAATAATTGCATCCAGATTGCTACACCTTAGTTGTTAATGATTCTCTATGTATGCTGTATATTAGCTGCTCTTTGGTGTTTCCAGGTAGCTAATTTTTTTCAAAACCAAGAAACATAGTGATCTATTTCTGATATCAACACATTGCGTACTGATGTATTTTAACAACTTTTAACCCCCTGTTCTGGTAGATTTTTAAACCCTAGTTTTGAATACACTTTGCATCAGTAAAAGTGCTATAGCTTGATAAAATTTTAAAATAATAAATAGAATGTTTGAAAGTAATACTCTCAACTAATCTCAGTATTTCTTCTTTGTGTGGTACTCCATGAAACATTTTCCCGTATAGAACACTGGAAGTCTGGCATTTGCCTCAAATCTCATAATTGTTCTAGAAGCACACACTTTGCATCTTCTGGTGTGGTAGTTTTTCTTCCCCTTTTGTACGATACAACAAGGTGATGTTTACTAAGGTCTTTTTAGAGGCACTGTGGGTGATTATTTGAAGGAACACACTGTTTCGTTTATCATCGCAGTCCTAATCCGAGGATGACTGAACTAGCTACTCTCTACTTGGTCCCACTCTTTGGCCATCTGAAGCAAAAAGCCTTTGAATAAAATGTTATTTATTAAGAGTTTTATAAACTCTAAAATCATTGGAAAGAGCACAGTTTATAAGCCACGGAAGACTTTTTTCTACCATTTCATAGTTTTGCTCATTATTGTATAATAAGGTGGGTACATACCCGCCTTATCTATGCCTTTCACACACTTATTGTATTTTAAAATACAGGCGTTTTTTGATTGCCTGTCCTTAGCTTTGAGTTACCCATGCTAGGGCTGAGAATATGTAGTGCTAATCATCTTCACAAGTACTGTCTTCATTTGTATTCTCATTGAATTGACTTTAACTGATCAAGAGAGGAATGGATTTTTTATTGTTCATTTTCACCAGAATATCAGAATCACTCTTTTCATCATACTCTTATCTGACTTATCATCAGTGCATAGGTCTAGCAAAGTTTCTTCTTTGCACAAAGCACTCACTGTCTTTTTAATGTGACACGCGTAATATGGAATATTTATTGAATACTTTAAGAATATGGATTCAAGCCAATTATTGTGAGAGAAGAAAATGACACCAAATTTACTGCTCTGGACACTTTGAGAGAAGGAACTTATCCAGAGATTTAAAACAACTCGGAGAGTTTCATAATGATTCCCCTTGTTATTTTCATCATCATGAATATTGACCTTGATGGAGCAGAGTTTACAATATATTCCACTTGCCTGGAGTGCAGCTCAGTGACTTAGTGATACATATAAAGGTTCTCCCCACTTGCTAAGCTAGGGCCATGTGGATAAACATGCATAATAATTGGAAGAATGTGGTGTAACTTCAGGAACCCATTGGATAAAATGTCATCCTCGCAATGACGAGTGACGATGCATAAGTGTTGAAATTCAAGCTGTGTGCTATTACTGATGCCCAGCTTGAGGTTTAAATATGGCCAATGTCATAAAATGACTCCCCGTAATAAATAATTATGTTAGGCTAATGTGTAATAAGTAACAGAAAGAAACTGAAAACTTACTGCCGAATTCGTAAATGATATTGTATAAATGTTAAAATAGTTGTCCTTAAATGACTAGAATTCTCACATCCATCCAGAACAAATGGGAAGGAAATAGTGATAAATCTCACCATCCGTACGCAACATCTTAACTAAAAATTCAGTTTGAACGATTGGTTTTTCCACTCTTTTTCCATTGCTTTAACTCTTCTAATTTTATATTGTCCCATTAGATTTTAGAGTAGAAACTTAATTAATATTCTTATAGTAATGTTCTTGAATCAGGCACTTAATAAATAATATGAACATATCTCAATTGAATCTATCTGTACGTAATAAATTTCAAGATTGTGAAGTAGCCATGAATACCTTTCCTTAACCTTAAGAACATGCCATCTATGAGCACTATTGGTTTTACAGATAGCAGTGGATGACTGCGACATTCATTACTACTGGCAAGAGTTTGTCAGTAATACTTAATATCTCTGCTGCTGATATTTTGTGGTCATAAATTTTATTTATTTATTTAACATGAAATCCAAAAACAGCCAAGGAGACCTTTAAATTGGATTTTTTAGCAAATGATAAATAACACATTCCTCAACATGTGACACTATATCTCTGTATCCCATGCCACTGGTGTATGTGCTTGAAACCTTTGCTTCAAGTTCTGGATGGAGGCTTGTTTGCCCTTTTTTGACTACTTGCGGATCTTGAAGTCACCTGCTGATATGTACAGTAGCTGAATTGGCACAGAGAAAAGATTATTCACCTTGACTGGGATTCAAACCTTGATCCTCCAAAATCATGCCGGTGGTGAACTGCCAAATACAGTGTAGCCACATCTTGCAAACTGCACCACCATCCACAAGGTTAAAGCCCACATTAACACTCTTGAGTATGGACCTTGAGTCTCTGGAGACCTGAGAAATACAGAATTAATTCTCAAAAAAAGTCATTTTTATTTTTATATAAAATTAAAAAATTCATTTCTGGAATATAAAAATGTTTATATGTAATTATTATATATATAGATTATTGTCCTCAATCGATATATATTAATGTTTTACTTGGTTAGTAAATATTGTTACTAGAAATTTATTTTAAAAGTTTGGGTCGTATGGGACCCTGGTCCATATTCGGTGTGAAGCCAGTGAGCTCCGTAATCAGAGTGTTAAACTGTAAGTTGCTTACTTTTCAACAAATTTAAAGATTGTGAATTAGACACAAAAAACCTTAACATAGTTACCTGCTAATGTGTGCAATTTCTGAAGAGAAGAAATATCATTCACCTTGTGCAAGATTCGAAACATCCCCCTGATTCACACCTGGTGCTTTAGCTAGGACACCTTGTTAGCTTAACTGACTAAAGACCTTGGTATGAATTCAGGGAATCCGGGTTAAAATTCTGGTCAAGGTGAACGATTTTTTTCTGTGTGGAAATTCTGCTATAAATACTGTAAGTGCATGGCTTTCTGTAAATTATTTTTTTTATTTTTTGGCCCTAGGAAAGTTAGTTAATTGTTTAATTTTGTTTGTGTAACAATTTTGTTCATTTTCCAGATCCGTCTCTGGGAGTTGGAGCGTGATCGTTTCCGTTTTGAAGAAGGTGTCTTGTACAGTCAGTTTCTCTCAGTAGTGGATTTTGAAACACTGAGGGACCATGCTCGAGACTTAGGTGTCCTTGTGTGGCATAGCTCAGCAAAACGAACAGTTGTTGTGACTAAGGCAGGGCACGAAGAGGTCCGTCGTTTTTGGAAGAGACATTCCAAGGGAGGAAGTGGTGGTGGAACTGGGGGAGGAGGTGGCTCTAATGTGACTGGAGTTATGGGTGTTGTAAACCTTTAGGTTGGTTGATATAAGTGATTGCATTTTTTATCAGTGCTCTGTGTTGACTTGAAAAAGTGATTTTTAAGGCGGTTTGGATGATGTCTATCGTGAAGGCTGTGTTACTGTCATTGTACAAGAGACACTGTGGGCTGGAATAAAATTTGCCCATTGTAGTCAGAAGATTTTTTTTCACAAGAAGAGTATTTTTGCAAACATTTTTCTAATGTAGTGTTGTCATCATGCCTAGTAAATAATTTTTCATGTATTTAATAAATTTAAAAGCAGATTTATGGGTACCATTTGAAATCTTAGTGCTTTTCTTTTTGTCATGAGAAGTAATTAGGGAGGCAATTAGCTATGCATAGTAAATTGGTTTTCATGCATCATTCCAATACACATACAAGTTACATTCATGGCATTTGGAGTACTCTATGCAAACTTCTCTTTGCCATTTGTCTGTTTAATCAGACATTGCCTTATTTCTCTATGGTTTGTATACTTACGTACCTTTCTCAGTTGCAATTTATTAGATGATAAATTGCATCAGATTAAGTTTTTCCATTTTCGTCCATTGCAAGTTAGGTTACATACCCTCATTCCATTTAAAATTATTAGTGTTTGTTCATAGTCATGATAGTTTTACATTTTGTTACATAATGCTGCAACATTGACCACCTTATTTATTATATCTATACATTTTAAATAGATTTTTTGCCACTAGTACCAAGTACAAGTACCAACCTTAGTTTTTTTCCTAAATATTTACAGCAACAAATAATTGGATAATTTATTGAACACCAATTTTGATGCAAATTATTTTAAGTATGTAACTACACTCCACTATTCGAAAAAGAGAAATGTTTCATTTCAAAATCTTTTGAATTACTTGTATGTATTTACTATATAGATTTGTGGTACATGTTCTTCATGAGCATATAAGTTGCAGCATTTGGTCACAGGAAAGCTTAACTGTGAGACTTCATAAAAATTCTAAGCAAAACTATGAAATGGTCGAAAAAATTATTCCATAGCTTATAAACTGTGCTCTTTCCAATGCTTTTAATGTTCATAAAACTCTAAACGAGCCTAATAATCATTCGATTCGAAGGCTTTTTGCTCTTCATCATTAGTGATATTTTTAATCATACTTTTGCCAGCATTTTTAAAGGCCAGAGTTTGGAATCAGCTGAAAACAGTGGCATATTTTTCATTTGTGGATAACTAGTAGTCTTCAGTATAAATTAAAATTATTGCATGAATTGTTACATTTATAAAATGAAAGGCATTTATAGGAATGCTAGTCAGAGGGCCTAATTTGGAGGCCATATTTAATATTTATTACTGGTGAGTGGTTTGTTGAAGGAAGCGAGGGAACTCTTCATGTTATTCAGCCCAAGCAGCTGATTCTTGCTAAGGTCATATGGTATATAAGTGGTGTTGATTTTATAGGGGTAATACTCATTTTCATAGGCTCTGTTTATATCTTAGGTCATGGAGGACTAATTTTGTCCTTAAGGTTCTTCATTAATTGTAGGCGGTCTAAAGGGAAGGAGTTGACTTAATATTTTCAGTCGCAATTATTTAGCTGAACTAAAGAGAAGTGGAGACAGTAATACAGTCTTCTATAATTATAATTTTTCTATTGATATGTGCTTATTGGTCACTACTTTACCTTATTACACATTAATTTATTGCTCTTCCTTGTACCCTCATCTCAGATGTAAGTTGTGCTACAATGACCAGCAGGATCCCTGATTTTATGTCTAAAGTAGGGATGGGTCGGTTCGGTTCTTCGGTTCTCGGTTCCACCGGTTCTTGAGCTTAGAACCGGAACCGAGGCCAAAAATAAACGGTACCGAAATATTTGGCGTGAAAACCAGTTTGAAACCTACTCACACTCCGAAAGTGGAGGCTTCACATTAAAACCTGGTGAAATAGTGTACTTAGATGCTTCAAAGTTCCCGCGAATTATTCTAATTCAGTCTCTGAAAAGGATTATTGATTACCTTATCTTATCATTGAGCAATGCAAAGTAAGTGGTAAATTAAGAACCGGAACCGAGAACCGAAGTTAAGAACCGAACCGGAACCGAAAAATAGTGGAACCGACCCATCCCTAGTCTAAAGCATTGCATTTTTTTATGTGCCTCTTATGTCATGATTATTAGTGTTATTAATCATTCTGCTTCATTTATTCAACTTCGTCTACTGATATTGTGTGCAGTATTATTGAAAGTAACATGACTTGATTTTATGAGTACAACTAGCCAAATCATTGAAAATTTAATTTTAATGTGAGAAAATTAATCTGAATACATAATTGTTTACACTCCCATAAAGTTAGTTCAAATGTGTTCTGAGAATTTGCAGCCATGTTGCCCTAAAAATACTACTCTTCCTGCACTTTCTCACATTCTATCCTGTCATGATCTTAGTTGAACATCACTACGTGCTGATGTATTTGATCCCCTAAGCCATTGAGCTATCAAGTGGATGAAGCTTGTATTAATGTAATTATTAATCATCTCAGATTCTTACAGGTCTGGTAGAATTTTCTGCGTGATTCATATTTGAGTCTTATGAGTCAGATGGTATTTTTCTTTAGGTCTCTTAGCCCAATTGTTATAGATTTCCTATTAGATAATTTTTGATATGCAATTCCCATGAGAGCTTGCCAAAGAGTTAAATTTAATGCGATTGAAACAATCAGATATGTATTTTCTTATTTTCAGTAACACCTGTAAAACATTTTCCTTGAGTCAAGCATTGCTTCAAATTGAGTGAAAAAGCCACTACAGAAAGGTTTTGGCTACGTTTTATACCTTAATTACCCACCAAAAATTTATCCAATGAGCAGGTAGAATAATACATTTTGAATTTTAGAAAGTACTTAATTCAGCTCAACAATTTCAAAAAGTAAGTCCTGATCTGGGAAATGAGAGGGGTAGAAGATGTGAAGTCCATGGTACAATTGGTGAATTTCTCAAGCAGGAATGGTTGTGCATAACATCATTCCTTTAGAAGGGGTTAAATAATTTCATAGGTAAACATTTCATTTTGGAAAAGGGACCACATATGTATTACTGTATGGTCAAATGTAGTGAATGGCATTGAGTATATGTATCTTGGATTTTTTGCCGTTTTATTGAATTTAAAGTGAAATTCGTCAGAGAAAAGAAGGTGAAGGTAACGACTGTGGCAAATAGTGGAACAAGCATTAATTTTTGATGGACGATCCTAAATAAATTCATGGCTCATACTGCCTCTTAACTATAACTGCTAATGAAACTAGGTGGGGTATCAAAGATGATGGATTCAAGTAATGTCCTTGTGTTCATTGTCTTAACTTATTTGCAGTCTGCAAAGGGAATTAATACTGGAGTGAAAGGCAACGGAGAGAAAATAGTCATATTTGCTAATGGTCGAGGGGTATTTATTGGCCGAAGGATTGCTGCCTTAGCTATAATCATTGTCATGCTGAAATCTACAGAAAAGTTACAATGTGAGGATTGATCTCAAGTAAACACTAAGTGTGAGATTTACAATAGCAGAGATGACAGGGATAATTGAAAAAGCTGGAGGGTACTGAAGACAGAGTGGGTAAAATAATTTGAATGAAGCATCATCTTCAGCATTAATGAATGCAGTGGTAAAATAATTTTAACAATGCATCATCTTCAGCATTAATGGATGCAGTGGTCTCGCGATATTATAATGGCAATCTCGACAGAGAAGTTACCCCATGAGGGAACAGAGCCTAGATCAAGAAAGACTATTAGGGAGATTCCATGTCAGATCGAACTAACTGTATAAATGTTTGACCTTGCCACTTCTGATTTTTATGAAACTAGGTGAGGAGGACACTGGCTATACCTCTAAGTAATTCTTACAATTTTCAAATTATTTTTGGAATTGTCCAGTATACAGACATTATAAAAATAAAAATTTTCATTTTGGTTAACTAGCGTAAATGGCTTGTATTTTTTTGTAAGTACAGTAGTGTAAAAATTTAAACACCAATGAAAAGCAAAGACAAAAGAGTTTTCTATTGATATCCTCCTTATAACAGATTTAAGTCTTGAGGTCACTTTGACCTTTAACCCTTTGGCTGCTTTGAACGTACCTTTTCCTTCTCCCTGAAGCGTTTTTACTTTTCTACCACATGTGACGAGTAGGTTTCTGGAGAATGAGCCACAGCAAAAGGGTTAATATCTTAAAGCATACCATTTTGGAAAATTATGAAAAAATATATTTTATTGTCAATATTCGTCTACCCACATTTTAATAAATAGACTGGCACTGCAATGGCAAGGCAGCACAAGATTAACTGGAGTGTGATGCTGAACACCCTTCTGCCCGACCCCTCAGGTCTAATCTGAAAATTTAGATCAGGAAATGAGCTGATTTAAATCCTGATATGGCAAACCTGATCGGTGATCTCTCAATTCCTACTATTAAAAAAAAACATTTAGTGTAAAATAGGGAAAATGCACTTGGGATAATAATATTTACCACCATGATAGGTCATAGAACCAATCACCGGATGGAAAAGAAATGACTGTTTTAACAGTTGTTCTAACCACCTTACCATCTGAAGCCGAGCACTTGACTTAAAAAAATATGGAATTCTCAAAAATATCTCAGGCATGTGGAGTCATGAGTATATAAACATTACAGACAATATAGTCTTAAACAGGAGTCTTGATCTTCAAAAGCTTTTGAACTCTTGCCTGCGGTAGATATTTCTGGACCCTTATGGAGACTATTTCAGAAAAAACTATTTTTTCCTTTGAACTATGTACACAGGTTTTTCTTGGTTTTCTTACAAATGGTCAGGGATTGGTCAAAAATCTGTCCAAAGTGGATTGCATATCTTTTCCTTTCAGAATCTTTTTCAAGTGATTCTGACACTTTTCTTCAAACAAGGCACAAAGTTATTTATTTCAGCTTTGATGGGAAACCACTTCATAACCAATGACTGAAACCATTCCGAGTAATGCAGCATTTTTTAGCATACTTATTGGAATTTTTCTCTTTTCCGCTCTCCTCCTCTGATGAGCACTCTTTATATTCCTCGTCCCTTTTTTGATCCCACTATTTTTTCAACTTTCCAGGATTTTCTGTTATCTGATCTTTTGCGTATTCTTCAACTTATTCTTTAATGTCTCCATTATACTCCAAATGCAATGCTTCACCCATGGAGGCTATTTTCTGTTATATTTCAGAATTTTCAGCAGCAAGTTCCATTTCCACAGTTCCATCTTCAGCATCATGAACAATGAAAACCACGCTTTTAATCTTGCTGCAGTCTCTCCATAATGTTTTACAGGCATCATTAAGTGTTGTAACTGAGATGTTTTCCTATGCCATATAAATGACTTGAATATCCTGAAGGATATTATGATGGTTTTCTGTAATTCTCTTAGAGTCAGATTGATCTTTGGAACATATTTGCTTTATAAAATTCTTAAAGAGTGATATGATCTGTTGGTCCATGAGTTGCAAAATAAGTGATAGAAACTTCATATTGATTAAGTTAAATTCTTCTTCCAAATCTTTTTTTCAAGCCAGTGGGATGTCCTTGAGCATTGTCCAGAAGAAGCACAACATTTTCAGTTTTATTTTCTTTTCTCAAATTCTGGAAAAGTAGGTACTCAGATGAGAAATTTCTCAGATACTGGCTTGGGAAAAAGATTAGGAATAGGGTTATCAAGAAGTGAGCATAGAGGATGAGACAAAGTAAATGGGCAGACACGACATTAGTAACACCACCATGAAATCACTGTTTTAATATAAAAGCGGCGATTTGGTAAGTTCATTTTAATATGCTCCCAGATTTTTATGATATACAACCATATGTTTATGCTGAGTCTGTAACAGTTTATAAGTAGTGCTCAACCCGTCTCTGCCATGCCAAAACTATAGAGCTCATGCTTACATAAAGTTTTTCTTGCGCAGGTTCTCTTCATGGCTATTTGTGGAGGAAATGACCTATCTGGATTAAGTTGCATACCTTTGATAAGTAGCCATGAGTAAGAAACGGTTTAGAACAGGTTTAGAAGAGGTCTTAACGGTTTAGAAACAGAAAAGAATTTGTTTTTATTCATTATCATGTTATGTGATCCATTGTGATCTGGAACAAGAGATGTCACTTCACTTGCACTTATCTTAAGGCTTGCACACACCTACAACTGTGGGTAAGGTAACTCGATCCGTCATGAACATTCATCCTTGCTTGTTGATTGCAATTTCCTTGATAAAGAGTAGATTTCATAAAGTTTCTCGTCAATCTCTCCTGTACAGATGAACTCTCCAATGCAACATTAATGTGCCCATCCAAGACCCAGAAGTCATCCGTGTGACATATGTAAGTGCTTGACTCCAGTTTCTTATAATTAGTCCTATTCTCTCTAACTAAAGTCTCAACTCAAAATCACCTCTACTGAAAATGATACTTGTTTTAAGTTTTTTTCATTCACCTAAGGGGTTCGTCTAATTGTCTTCCCAATGGAATGGTTCTCTTGAGGTAAGGTCTTAAATTTTACTTATTCCGTCTTCAGGGCTATAAATATATGTGCAATAATGTTCAACTCCAACACTTATTTTTTTATATTATGAGTTGTGCTGAAGTATGTTGGAGTTGACCATTAGTGTACATATATTTATAGCCCTGAAGATGGCATTAGTAAAATTCTGAAACGTTGGTGAAGAATTGCTGTTTTTATTATATTTACTACTTTACCTCTAGAGAACCATCCCATGTTAATTGAGGTCGATATGATGAACTATGAGATGTCTTCCTAATGCTATGATACCAGTTGTGCGGGATACTGTAGAATTTACATGACGTCATTAGTTTCAGAAAATCAACCATTGATATTCCCGCATTATTAGCACTCGTAAACCTGTGAAATTTATCATGAAATAAAATTGATTTAGGGACTAGAATTGCCTGGTTGGTCAAATCGGTGTGTTATTGGACAGGGCATTCGGTTGCCTGAAGGAAGATAAAATTTTAGACTACTATTCTGTATGATTTTGCGACCGAGCTATGCCAGCATAACGACGCCCACTTTACCAAAAGCCTATCAGAGTTGCTACTTAACATACGGTGTCGTCGCTATGAAATCATTCCGAATGAAACCACCTTCATTAGAGCATCCTTCGTAGCATAATCCTTGAAGTTGTGCAGTTATCAATTCTTTGAGCGAAAATCGAAGACGTCTCGATCGAAGGCGTGGTACCCGATTAAATCAGCCTTCTGGGAAAAGCCCTTGGTTTGGTAATGTCAAATAACTTATCGATATATCCCGTGCTAACAAATGTGTAGGAGTTGATTCTAAATGCCGTTACTGTATAGGCCGTCTTCCGCAATCACTGCTAATTACATTTGATTTCATATGTGGCAGTCACGGGAAATGTCAGCGGTATCAGCATCCTTCGGAGGAAATGAAGTGAAAGAATGGAAACTTGGCCTTCATTAAATAGCTTGAGGAGCCTATTGGACGGCATTCACTTTTTACGCCAAGGCCAAATTCTTTAGGATGATCGGGGAAAGGTAACTTCAGGTATGCTTTTACCTCGACCCTTAACACTCAACTAAAGAGGGGATAAACGGGGACTCTCGTTCAGTATTCGTTTGGTGAGTTGAGGTTCGCGATTACTCGTTTGGAAATTATGAAAGAATCTACGTAGTTAGGGAATAGTAGGGATCGAATATCCACAAACCTATCGATACCGGTAGAACATTTGTGGTGATAGTAGAAAGAGAATTAGGTAGATTGAAGGCCATACATATACTGAGGCTGTATCATGCCATGAGACCTATACTTAATGCTTAGGCTAACACGGCACTGTGTCCAAACATTAATCGAACGCCTGACTTCTGGAATGCTAGACCGTATCTCACTGACCTGGGTCCAGGGGCCGACTTAATGGGGTGATATAACCTTAACTCTACGCCAATCAAACAAAATATGAAAAGGTGAATTATAGCATTTTATTATCATCCTATGATTAAAAAATCCTCGAAAGTATAATTTTTTCTCTTTAGAATGTATTTAAAAATTTTTTAGGAATACTTGGGCCGTGGAGTAAGTGTATTCTTACTCTATACCAGCGTGTGCCAAACTTTATTATCCCATGGCACACTGGAGCTTGTTTCGCAGCACACCAAATATGTATTTACTATCACAAACGTATAACGTTCTCTTCTTCGTCACAAGTCGTTGAAATCTGAAGATGTTAAGAGTTTTGTGGTGAACTTTTTCACATATGCGCAAACGTATGGCGCAGCAAAAGCTTTGCGAGCACTCAAAGTTTCTCATACACACTACGTACTATCAACTTTTTCGCGGCACACTTCAGTACACACACGCGCGATATCTCTCACGTCATACCATTTTCCCGCGGCATAGTTTGGAGCACACTGCTCCATACTGTGTTCAAATTTTCGAGTTTCACTTTCGATTATTCCGATTCGAGGAAGCGGAACCACGGTGAGCATATCGGGGAGAACAGCTGCTAAGTAACAACTGGATAGAGATATTGATCGCTGTGAGGAGTCTCATCTTGGCATTAGTACGCATAGAGCTAACTTTCGAAGGGATACTATTATACTTTCCCAGGATTGCTTCCTTCTGGCTATTCCCGGAAATACGTGATCGCGCCTTGAGTACATATTTGCTGAAATGTGTGACGTTCAGTCATCGTTCTCGGGGTCGTGAAATATAAAATTCCATTCGGGGAATACGTCGTTGCGGAATATTTTTATCGCAAAACTCTCCCGTTCGAATTTGAACTATGGCATTGATATCGAACTAGGTACATTATGTAGACACTTTTAATCACTAAATGTTAATATCCCATAGTGTTATGTATTCTATTCTGATTAAAATAGCGCCAAGAAGTTTTTAAAGTCATGATTTATTGAGCTGAACAACTGCCCACGGATCATTTGAAGCGGTATACTCTCCTCTTCGAGGCAATAATTTTGGTTTTGAGAAGATGTCGCTGTGCTGATTTTGCGAACAAATAGTGTGTCTGGGTATTCATGTACTCCGTTTTTCAGGGCGCGTATACAAAATTAAAAAAAAAAGGTCGATCCGCATTGTTATTCATGCTTTAAAGCTGAAATCACCTAACGATCAGCTTGAGGGTCGAAGAACTTCTAAGGTTTTGGCATCATGATTTTCTTCACCATTACATATTTATTTCCAGTCTCAGTTCCTCTCTTTCTTACTAATTTAATTATTTATCTTTCTATAAAAGATTTGCACTTCTTCAGGTATCACAATCTTGTTCTTTCTCTCTTAAGTCATTCTGTGAGATCGTCCTTGATACTGAACTTCCTATTGGCAGCTTTCCATCTTGTTTATTTTGGAGAATCCTGCAGTACCTGCATGTAAGAAATACATTTAGCCACATCTCCTCTACTGTGCTGTATTATCTTAGTCTGTGCTCTGATCCTCTTTGGAATGGTATCATATGCTGAATCTACTTTCATGTTTGTACTAACCGTACATTCTACCACGTAATGTTTAGTTTATAAATTAACATGGTATTTCTAAGTTATTATAGCCCTGTCTATAGGTACCCCCAAAATTGATTTCGTAGTCATTTTCTTCTTTCCGGAATTCTTGCTTCCCTAGAAATTCTTCTAGTTGGAATCGACATTTGTGTCTTGGCATTTTAAACCTGTATCAAAATTTGTCGTGTTTTTTTATGAAATATATTTGGTGATTTAATTAATTTTGATTTTTGATACTACAAATTTTATCATATAAATACTACTTACAGTCTCTCCCCTTTTTAGTTCTGATATCTATATTTGTATTTTCCACTAATGAACAGGGCTACTACCAGGTCACTTTTTGTCTCTTTTTTAAAATAGGATCACTTAAATTTACTATTTTACTGCTGAGGTCACGAATTGTCACTTTTTCGTTGTAAATATCAGTTGGTTGTATTTTAATTCCGCTGCGATTGGTGTCGGGTGTAATTTTGGCTATGTTTGAGCCCCTGCATCTCGGTAACGGCGACAGAACATGACCAATGACATGCCATTCCATGGTTGCCAATCAATTATGAGTATTTGTGCCAAGTTTTATGATTCTATCTGCAAAAAAGCCATTTTGGAATTTTGTAAATATTTATCGATTTCAGCCTACTGTGCATCGGTTCAAATTTTCCTTCCTCTCCTTTCTATTAACAAAAACCACACAAAATCATGACAGTGCGTGCATGGGCCTTGGACTTATTTAAGTAAAACAAGGAAACAAATTTAGAAAAATTTCAGAGAGATAAATTATGCATCATGTTTAAGAATTAATAACTTTCTGAAATATGTATATATTCACAAAATTTTAAGTATAAAATATTTTTTTGCTTCCCTTTTTTATTTTACCCGGGAGTTAAGGATTACAATCCCGGAATCCTGGATGAAATGACAATCCCGAAATCCCGGGATTTAGTATAAACGAATCCCGGTATTTCGGGATTGACGGACACCTTTTCGCTAACAGGCAGCGCTAATAAGTAAGTTTTCTTGGACATGAAATGCAACACGTTAGACGTCTGAGTCCACTGACTAATACAGGTTATTGAAATAAGTAATTTGTCATCATTTGTTATACACGAGAAAAGCGGAAATGAGCTTACTGTGCGCGTGTTAAAGACGTAGTGATCGCCAGCATTAAACAAGATGGACTAAATTCCAGAAAATGTTGTCTAAATTTTGATGATGATCCCGTAATCCCGGGATTGAAAAATCTCTCTGGGATTACAATCCTTACTGAGAGGCTAAATTGCGGGGGCCGCGGTCCCTCCCAACCCCCGTGTATGGGCGCTCATGCATACAAAACCAATGACACAACACGAATGTGTAGCTTGCTACTGCTAATCTGTAACTTTGACTGTAGAATAAACGATTATTTACAGTCCACTAACAAATAAACAATTTAGACTTTAGACGGGGGATGGGGTTTCTTGTTGTTCAGGTTACAATATGTCACTGAATGGCGAGTGATCGCGACAAAGGGAGGGACAGTGAGTCACAGCGCCCGCGCTTCTCGCTATATCGTCCCCATCACCTCAAAACCCTCGATGACCACAACAACAATATATACTTCTCTATTGCACACTGACAAACGCTCTACCTTCATTTGTTGTTTTCACTTTTTAAACAACAAAATTTTGTATTATTTTTGGCATTTAAATTTATTCATACTTTAAATTTTTATTTTCAATTAATTTATTTTGGCCCGGGCCCCCTGATGCCCCGGGCATTTGCCCGCTTTGCCCCCCCTTGTCACCGGCCCTGAGTACCATAGTAGATATTCGTTGGAACTGGCGACTGCTAAGGCCATATGCGCCTTAAAAAAATAAGTGGATCCTTAGGTGGAGGGTATAAATTCTTTTAGGGAATGAAGGGAGGGTGGAGAGAAAACCGGCATCGGTATCCAGTAACTCTAAACGAAAAGCGTCTGGGGTTAAACGTCCCATACGATAGACGGAGTACTGAACTTCAGGTGCTTTCCTCACACTTCTCATGTAGGGAAGGGTGTAACTATTAAAATATCTCTATCAAGTCCCGGATTCGAATTCAGGCCCTTGAGATGACAGACCAATAATTTAGCCAGCACACCAACCTGATCGCCGCGACGATTGCTCAGAATCAGAGGCTCCCAAACTATTTCCGCGAAACTCTGGTGTTTCTCGCAATGTTAATAAGTGTTCTGAGAAAACTAGGAATCGTGTTACATCCTGCAGCGGCTCCAAGAAATTCAAGTAGATTGATGGATTAATGTTCTAAAATGATAAGTATTCAGTGGATGAAAATTTAAATAATTAATAAACACTAAAGAAACATTTTTTTCTTTTTTTAATTACATTGATTATGTGTTAATAACCGAAAATTCAAGATAAACAAGGTGTTTCGTAAAATACTATGATATAAAAAGTGCTCCATCGTAGGAAAAGTTCAAGAAACCCTGCTCTAAACGATATGCATATTCAAGAGACGCTGCGTCGTCATGATATCCTATTGACATGCTTTTTTGACTGACTTGACGGATGGAGAAGTGAACTTCAATTTCTCCCCACTCAGTTCTCATATAAGGATCGATATTCCACCGAAAAATCTCTCACTCACTCTGCATGGACTCGAACCCGAATCCTCGGGATGGCAAGTCGGTAGGTACTTAGCCAGCACATCAACCCAATCCCCTCCCTTTTTGCATTCGCTTATATGCGCTCCAACTCTTTTTCTTGCAGTCTACCCACCATTCGCAACTTGGCGGACGCATTGAACTGTTATAAGATCAGATCCGAGGTCGAGAGATTACCCGTTGAATTTCGTGGAAGTTCTTGTACCGAAAAGTCACTCCGTCCAAAACGTCGCTCGACTTGACCTCTCACCACTCCCTCCCTCCCCCATCGCTGCCTACGAATCCGTGTCACGTAGTCTGCTGGTCCTCTGAGAATAAAAGGCTCTCTCCTTAGGGCGATTTTAGGCATTCCCCTCTCTCTTTCCTTTCCAGTCGACTATCCCAACCAAGCAAAACCAGAGTTCACATATGTGGGCCAAGTTCGAATTCACTGCCGACATGAGATGAATGAGGATACCAAATTAAACGGCCATCTCGAGTTGTTTATGGAGACACCTTACCAGCTTTGATTCAATGTTCAGTCTAATTGTATATCAGCGGAAATATTTAGAAATTGGATCGAAGAAGCTCCCTTTAAAATCATGCGTACGTTCTATGGTGTTCTATGGAAGCCATTGAAAGGAATGCCCTTCGCGAAGCCTTCGAGGATAATAGAATTTCGAATCGCTCGTGATCTTTTTCAATTTTATAGTTTATTATTTATCGATATTTCACTTTCACTCTTTTCGACGCTGAAATTGCCTTCGCGTATCATCTTCTCGTCAGTCTGTCGTTTTTTTTCTTCTCATGATGATGTCTATCAGCAGCGGCGTGTTACATGCATGGTGAAATGCAATATATCTATCATTTACCGAACGCCTCATGAAGGCCTCGTGAGCTGTAGATAAAGAATATTTATCTGTAATATGGAAAACATCAGGATCCGTATCACTGAAATCATTTGTTGGCGAGTTCACCTTGTGGAATGAATTCATGATGAATAGAATTAACTTAGTTATATTCCACAATATTGTGGAATAGAATAGAATGGATCATGAACAGAATTAACTTAGTTATATTCCACAATATTGTGGAATATAACTATGTTAATTCTATTCACCATCCTTATCACTTCCTGTCTCCGATAGGTATTTGTGGGTGAAAAAATGTGTCCGCGCATATGAAATGCCGTGTTGAATATTACTTCACCAGTGAAGCTATCTACACTTAAGAAAAAACTAGGATGAAAACATTTTTGTTAAATTGCTCAAAGATTTCGCATTTCTATAGCCAATGTTGAAATTTGATTATGTAGTATTCCAATATATTAATTTTGATTTTATCTATTTTATATCTGACGAGTAATCATCCTTAGACATAAAAGCTTTTTTAATGTTCCATCAGCAGCATGTTACAACTCAATTGCCGTCGTATTCATGGTTTTTAATGAAGTTATTCATAAATAATTCTTCATAGCCTGAGTCACCTCACGCAAACCATTCATCACCCATCCCAGACTATTGATGTGAGTAAAATTATTAAGATCCTCATAACTGCCACCATTCAGTACGTCCCATGGTGCTTTTAGAGTGAAATTTGCAAAAAGTGAATAACACAGGATGTGACTAATTTTTCAAATTTGGTTAGGGAATGCAAGGGTCGTTTTTGATATTGGTCTTAACTTTATGAATTGAGGAAACCGCGGTTTATGCCTTATATAAACACTGCCGATTGGGGATTGCACTGGCATAACTTGTACATTATGACGACAAAAACATGTTTAAGGGTATCTTAATTTTCAGTAAGATGCCCCGCAGCAAAAGCTATTTATTTTTAACATTACACTTTCTCCTTAGATATCATGAGTGTAATAAATCTCTTGCTCCGTGAAAAAATTTTCCCCGTTTTTCTTTTCCGTTAAGTTGGAGAAACATGCATTATAAAATCATTCTTGGTTCAAATAATATTAATAATACGAATGATGAATAGTGAATAAAGTATAGTACAGAGAAATAAAAATGATTATAATGTACTGTAGGAGGCATTGCAGCTGATTTGAGAAGCTAGCTGCCATCTTGGTAGGTACGGAAGCTTACGGGCTTGTTACTCGCGACACTCGTACGGATGAAGTTATTTTTGCACGCGGTAAAACTAGAAATAAGATGAATTATGGAATGCATTTAAAATATTAGTCAAGGTAACGGAGGAAAGTGCGCAAAACGCCAGCGTCAAATATTTAGTTAAAATTGGTTGCATTGGAACCAGTTTTAGTGTAAAAATTAACTCCCAGGGGAATCAAATATATTTATACCACCCATAAATATCCTTTGGAAGATTAACCGTTGCGATGAATTTTGGTTGCGATTTCATTCTTATTTATTATGTTTTAATTCTCACGCAGTCTCCATATAAGAGGCCGCTCAAAACGTAACATTTTATACGGAGTAGACGGGCCTAATCCTAATGCCATACGCTTGCGTACTAATGCCTCCTCCAGTATATTATAACATCCTTGTGATCAAATAATTAGGTATATGTAAACAGGCCCGGGAGACCGCCCGGGGCGCCGTGGGAATGGAAAAACCATTTTTTTATTCAGGGATTGACAACTTACTCGAGTCCAACTAGCTATCTTACTACTGTTTTTGCTACTTTATTTTTACTACTACATTTAACTGATGAATATGTGTTACAACAGGGTTTGATAACAATATTCTCTCGCCCGGGTGAAAATTTTGTCTTAAGCCGGCCCTTTATGAAAAGCATGTCTGTTATTTCATTCTCACAAAAGAGGTGGCTCAATGGTAGCGTTGCATAATTAAGAGGGGGTCATAGAAAATATTACGGAACGTTATATAGAGATGTGGGAGGGTTGAACAAAGTGGAAAATCAGCGTTACGAATTATATAGATGCCCTCGTACACGATTCCGTTCATCCTTTTCTCTTTCTCCATGCCTCCCCCTCTTCACTTCCCTTTTCCCCCAACTCCCATTCACGGCCCTTTCCGCCACACATCCATTCTCAAGAGCGGCCACGCGCAAGGTTGCTGTGTCGCGACGCGTCTCACCTTAAAAAGAATATAGGCCACGGCCTGCCTCCGTGACCTTCAAAACCATTCCCGAGCCGGGACCAGACGCGTGTGGCGGGGAGCGCTCGTCGCCCCGTGCATCTCTTTCTCTCGTCTCGCATCAGTTTTTTTCGGAAAAAAAGGACGGAAGAGTGGGAAAAAAGTACGAGGATCAATTACGCACGGGGTTGGTGGGGAGGGAGGGTAGATGTCGGGTCTCTCGAGTCCCGCGTATGACGGCACAGGAAATGCGCAGACGAGGGCGGAAAAATGGAAGCGTCCGCGACGATGAAGAGGGATGGCGAACGCGCGGGAAAGCGGCGCTTGCGTCTGTTCATTACGCCGCGATGCTTAGAAAATCGCTGGTAATGATTCCCGACCTAGTTCTTGTTTTAATTCTGATACGCTACGAAACTTATTGTTACACCTTTTAAAAAACTTAGCTGCTCTACGCTGGGCACTGTCTAGTTCTCTGATGAAGCCTAATTCATTCGGATCCCATGTTTTGGCTACATATTCATGGTGTGGGCCTAACTAGTGAAAAGTAACAATCTCCGATCTCGTCAGACATTTTTTAATATCAAGCCAGACAATGCAAAATTTTCTCCTTGGTACCTCGTTTGATGATCATCCTGTACAGAGTTGTCTATTGGTAATTGCTGTCTCAAAATTCGTGGTGGTAACTTTAAGACATCTCACTTTATTGACAGTGAATTTAATTGTTCTCGTTCCTAGACAATATTGCAATCGAGTCAATGAAATAAAAGAGTAAATCACGTCACTAAGCAAAGTGACATAATATTGATTTACATTCAATGGTCTCCCAAGGCAACAGTGGCATCATGCAACCAAAAAATTATATGATTCTATGCCTAGGACATTTATCTACAAAGTAAAACTAATTTCACTTCTAAATCGTTAATTTTATTTTTATGATTTTGGGCAGCCAAACCGGGCTTTGGCCCCACTGTGCGTTGTGAGATTCGCCCTGTTCTTCCGTTCACAAAAGTGAATTAACTCTTGGCCACTCCTCATGGAAAACCCCGTGTCCGAATTCAGTAGGCAATAGGAAATAGTAATGTTCCATCAGCCTTCGAGGCACCTAAAATCTTCGGTGGCTAAAAAAACAATGGAGGTTAGAATGTACTGGAGGCGGCATACGCATGCTAGTCTATGGGTGACAACGAAGCCAGAATGGGAGTGCTTGGGAAGTATTAGGCCCCAACTACTTCGATCAAAACATTGCGTTTTATTCGGCCTCTTATGGTGATATCACACGTATTAAAACATAAATAACAATGAAATAATGTCCAAACTTCATCCTTGCGGCATCCGTTAATCTTCCTATGGCTATTTTAGGGACTTATAAATGCATTTGATTCCCGTGGTAATTCATTTTATTACTGGAGCAGGTTCGAATTTAACGTATTAAAATTAATTCAGTAGTTTCCGGCAATATTGATTGGTATTCGAGCATATAGAAATGAAGACAAAATTTGCAGTATAATTTAATTCAATAATTTCATGTGGTAAATTGCAAATTTTGTCTTCATTTTGCTATTAAAATTACATACGAGTTACAATTATTACTCGTATTTGGCGCTTGGTTGCGCACTTTCCACCGTTTATTTGACGTATTTCAAAAATCTATTATCCCTCATTAATCTTTCTTCCCTAAGTTTTACGGCGTGTAAAAATAACTTCCTCCGTGATTATCGCGAGTAACAATTTTGTTTTTATTATTATCAACATTGTTACAGAAATTAGAATTGAAAACGAGCAGGATTTATTTTTTAAGGATAACGAGCAGGATTTATTTTTTAAGGATACATTAAAAAGTCTGTATTGAGGAATTGGCTCAGGGAATTTTTATGAAAAAAGGACTTTAGTGGGAAAAACTGGACAAATGGGAACTCTGGCATAAATCCTACAAGTCACCGCATGGGCGTGTGTGTTATTGTTTGCGGTTATTAAACCTGAAGCAGTCATATTTTTGAGTAAAATCTTCTTGTTGGTAACTAAACTACTGTTTTCTCTGTAAAGTTAACTAAAATCACAAAGGGAACACGACACATTAAATTCAATGCAGCTTCCATGAAACACTCATCATGCATGCTCGACACTTCATGAATGTCTAATGACTTTATACATCGGGTTTTGGACGCAAATAATGATTCTGCATTCTTCTGGAATACTTGCATATTGAGTAATAAATCATCTAGGCTGAAAAGAGAAACAATTCGGGGCTTATGATCAGCATGTGTCATTTCGGAATTTGCATACATGTATAATCCAACAAGCCGCTAATATAGCGTGCTACAAAAATGGTGTCTCGATAATTGTATTTAGAGATAAAATTTTATTTTGTGTGTATGTAGATATGTCCAGTGGCGTAGCCAGGATGTTTTCCAGGGCAATTTTCTGCCCATTCATGAAAAATATTAAGATTTCTTAATACAATTTGTATTTATTACATTTCTCCCTCTCGTTGAATGTCAATGGGCACCTTCAGCTAGTTGACCTGTAATTTTTCATTTGACTAATGAGCCAGGGGAGGCCAAGCGCCCCACCCTGCCCCACCGTGGCTACGCCCATGGATATGTCCCATTAAGGTTACTTTATTCGGTAAGGTCAAGAATTGTGGAAGGGAGAAAGGAGTTTTGAAATTTTTGAGTCCCAGTGTCTCTTCTCCGTTTTTATCTTCGTGACCGAATCTGGTAAAGTCGTGGAGGAGTTCTGTGATTTCATTGTCAAAAGTAAATGTGTTTTCTGTGCCTTTCTTTAAGTGCCAAGGAAGTAGAACAATTGGAGTTCGACCTCTGACCAAGGTCACTTTTTGGGTCTCATACCGTTCTGAGGAACCTCTGGCGTCGCAAAATAAGTACAGACCCCTTGTGCTGGATATGCATATCTTTCACGTCCGAGGTCTTTGTTGTGGATCAGGGCCTCGATCATGGATCTTCATAACGCGTGTACTAGCGTTATCGTTATTTATTGATTAAAATTAACTCAGAGAGAACGTGATTTTCATTCTTCGTACAGCACTTCAAATCGCTTATTATAATCAGTGGAGCGAATTTTATAGACTTGAAGTTCTGTGCGAAAAATGAAGAACGGAGATCACGTTCTCTCTGACATAAGTTAAATAAAAAAATAACGATAACGCTAGCGCACGCCTTATGAAGATCCATGATCGAGGCCCAGGTCTTTCATCAATTGTCAAGCAACTCATCAGGTTGTATGGTGTGGTTTTGCTTTTGCGGTGGCTCCTTTGAAATATGCGTCAAAGTGCAGGTGTTTGTATTTATTGGGCGAGGTGAAAATGGAATGTTAAATAGCTAAAAATGTGATCAGTCATGAAGTTAGTATCCATCAGTTTTAAATTATCGATGGAATCCGTTTCATTCCAACGCAGTATACATTTTGTCTCGTGTAGTATTTATGGTTGGAGGGGTTGGAGTTACCTCCGGTTTACCTCAATGATGCTTGATAACCTCGATTCCGACGGTGTAAATGCCAAAGTTACTCGCAGCATTAAATTATTCTCTTCGCATAAGGCGATCTCCGCAATTACCCATAAAACTGTATTTTATGGCATTCTTGAGAAATCTTAACTGTACTAAATTTTTGTGTCAAGAAAGAACGTTGGAATTCAATCTGAAAGCAGGATGAGGAGATCTATCTAATAGAGGGAATATGCACAGGGAGAAAATAGCATGATTCGTTTTGCAGATAACATAGCAGTCACAGCAGAGGCAGAAAGAGGCTTAAATAAGATTGTAGTAAGTAAAATGAAAAGAAAATGGCTTGAAAAAAAGAGATATCGCCTTCGGTTAAAAAAAGAAAACTAAGATATTGGTATGCAGCAGGAGAGAAGAGAGTACGAACGTTAAACTAGGAAATCAAAAACTTGAGGAGCAAGTACTGTTACCTGCGAAGCCGATTAACTAGCGATGGACGAAGCTAGAAGTAAATTGTAGAATAGCCCAGATGAAGAGGGCATTTAATCAAAAGAAGAATCTAATCACGCCTGGGAATACAATCTTGTGCGTCAGGAAACACTTAGCGAAAGAAAAAGACTGGCAATTTTCCACTTTTCCAAAATTGCCGGTCTTTTTCTTTCGCTATGATATTCCACCAAATCAAGTCTGAAACAACGACATTTATAGGAAACACTTAATTAAAACTTACATGTGATTTGTATTTATTTATGGCGATGAGAAGTCATGGACGATAACAGCATCAGAGAAATCAATGCTGGGGGCATTTGAAATAGGTGCTGTAGAAGAATGAGGAAAATAAAGTGTTTTGACCAAGTGGTTAGCGAAGTAGTCCTAAGAAAAGTGAGAGAAAAGAGAAGTCTACTAAAAACTTTGATTGTAATACGGGACAACCTAATTGGTCATATCTTGAAACATGATTGCCTGATAAAGGAAACCAAGAATGGCAAAGGCAGTTATCGTATGAGATACATGGAGCAATTAGTGAAGGATGTGAAAAAATATTTATGGAAATATGAAGAGGTTAGCTATTAAGTGAACAGAATGGAGAGCTATGTGAAACCAATCTAAAGATGATGACAATGAAAATAACGTAGAAATAAACACTCTATAAGATGCATTTTACTGCATTAAAATTGGCTACCTCTTGCGGAAGATAAGGCTCCTCAAACTCATGTGTCTCGACTTTTTTTTACGTATAGTTACATTTTACTACCGATTTTTGCTTTTTTCTTATGCTGCGTCGTATTTTGTCATGGGTATTATCAATCGAATTTTTCTCTCGGGGATTGTTTTGGAGGATAGAGAGTGGAGATGGAGCGTGAGTAAAAGAAAACGCCGATGATTCTAGACCACATGCGATGATCATGTTTGCGATCATCATCGCGACTATCGCTCCATTTTGATGCCTATGCCGGAGGAGAGGCTTGGGAGTACGGAAAAAGGGAATTTTCCGGTTTCCGAAGATAACGCCATAGGTGCGAAGTAAGGGGAGGGGAGTTTGGTGGAGTGGGGACGCCCCGGCAATCGATAAAAGGGGACCGTAGGGGCGGAGGGCGACCACCGTAGTCAAAACAAAGGAATGTAGGACGGGGTGAGTGCTCGTCGAAATTGTTGTGGAAACCGCGAATCCGGAGAATCCTCGTCACTTATGCCTGCTGTTTGAATAAGGCCGGATACTCATCTTCAACATTAGCCAACTCCTCAGCGTTCGTGCTTTTCCCCTTCACCTGTGGTGATCTCTCTCGGTCTCAATGCCGACTTACGTTTTTTTATGCCACGCGTCATTTTTGGTGTTGCAATTTCATACCGAGTGTTCTCTGAAGCGATTCTGCTCATCAGGAGCAAGCATTCACGGATATCTGGGATAGAATTGTGGCAGCAATTGAATTAGTCACTCCATGCCCCTGACATTAAGAAATGTATGGAAATCACTGAAATTTTGTCCTCAATATTCTATATTTTAACTAACTCTGTATTAAACTTTCACGTGTTATTCATAATTACATTAAATAAACATATAATTCTTGACAATTATACATTCTTTAGACATAAAAGGTATGTAAGATCTCAACATATGTAACGAATTATGATGTAATCGAAGAGATGTTAATGATGTTCCAGTCATAACTTAAGAGCGATTTAATGTGGTATGACGATCATAGGTTTTATAAGGAATGGTGATGCGGGTGCTCTGAAGAATGAAGAAGAATAAAGAACGTTTTCGGAGGCAACGGAATAGTGATTTACATCTACATGTTGCTCTGTCAACCACCGTAGGTGCAAATGGCAGAGGTTGATAAGTTCCAGCCATTTAAATATTTTGCAGAAAAATGTAATATAGCTAATAATGCAATGTGCGTGTAGTATTTTTAAAAGACTTATACTTTGTATTTGTGTATTTTTCGTAGAAAAAATGAATATGGTGCCTCTCTGTTCAGTTTTTAACGACTCTTAATATAGTGGCTTCTGTCGGTCATGCTGTTGTAGTGCAAGGGCAGAAATACGTCTGCAGTGCCTTGTTTGAATTCGTGTAATTTTAATTTTACAATGTATCTTTAATCTTGCGAACAGCAGTTCTCCGCCAACATTATAATTTTGAGGCATTAATATTTTCTACCGGCCGTGTATTACGATAATTTTTTAATGATTTAATTCTAGTCCCCAATGATGAAGATGATGGGGTAGAGAATGTTATGTAAACGCGGAAGAGGGAGAAAAAGAATCTGGCAGCCATGAAGGCAGGCGGTAGATTGAGGATTTAAGCAGGTATTTAATGAATGAAACGCTAGTTGATCGTAAGGAATGTAGCGGACGCCTCACAGTGATGGGTATTAGTATGTAGAGGTTATCCAGAAACCTACCAAAACTGGTAGACGTCTTAAGAAAGAACGATTAAACACCATATATTTTGAGTTAGAGTTGTGTCGTAGCTACGAAAAAATGTATTGAGTTCCAACTCATTCCATTTTTTTAATTTTAAAAATGGCGCTAAGGCAAATTAGTAAAAAATACCACATTTCCAGGAAACTATAAATTTTTGGTTTTTTATTTATTCATTCATGATATATTAACCGGCGGTATTGTGAGTGAAACACTGAGAGCAAAATCTGGATTTGAATGTATTTAATTACTATCATAGGAATTTAGATATTTCTAATGCTGGCTTTTTTATTAAGTCAGCAATGGTAGGGTACATGACTCATTAAATGCAGTCAGAGATGTTCGAATGTTTTGTATTACAATGTTTTTCACTTCATCGGTAATTGGAGGCCACCGCATACTGTAGACATTTTACCATTTAAAAATATTTTGAGACCTATGAAACTATTTTGCGCCATCTTTTGACTTTAGCGTTCTCCGTGCCAGACCTAGGCGATCGTCAATCATTCAGTTCATTCTTCAGCGTAGGTTGGGCTGAGCAAGACTGAGCTTTAAGGGTTCACCATCATTAGCGTTGAAGATTGACGCGTAAACATTTTTCACCCTCACCAGTCGGCTCCACCGTAAAAATACCACCCACTATTTAAAGGGGATTTCTCAAAATGATGCCACGGAGCGTACCAAATTGGATTATTCTTACACCTTAGAAATCATTCTATTACAAATATCTTCTTCGGTCCTGAAAAATACCTGGCCTATGAAAAAAAAATATCTCAGCTTTTTTGAATACACATGAGACTACTATGCTGAAAAACATTTTTATTATTATTTTTGTTGAAATATTTATAATATAAATTTGTGTACAGTTTTTATTTTGAGAGGTAGAAAAAAATAGATGATTACATGAATAATAATGAAGTGCCACCTTAAGTATTAATATTCTGTGCATGAACAAAAAAAAATGCAACATGTGCAAGAGATAATTAGATGAAATATAGTTCACTTTATTTGTGGCCGCGGTATTGATTTCTGAAAAACGAAAGCTAAAAGAGAGATTCTAGTGTATAAAATTAGCACTGTCAAGGCGGAAAATTCTAAATCAGGTACATTCACAGATGGATACATCAGTACAATGCTCTACTGGAACAAGCTACCCTCTTAAGGACGTATAACCGGTAGTCCACATAAGTGGACACGGGGACCGAAAAGGATATACATTGATTCAGATTTAGTACAGAAGTATGGCAAGTTATCATGCAATGGATCGCCTTCATTATCATCGGTTTTCCACCCTCAGTGATTGCTTCTTGGACATAAGAGCAGACAGTCTGATTTACTCGTCCTCCTGCCGTATTACGTTCGGAATGATCGTGAGACCATATAGAACATGTAAAGATAGTGTAGAGAGTTGGTGGTGGTTGGGTTAAAAAAAAGTCATTAGTACACACAGCGGGTCTCATTCCATCCATCTGCTTCCGTGTTCAAAATGATGAATGCCTTGTTTTGCTCGACAATGACGCCATTATCAGGCAACTGATATCTCTCGTCAGTGGGTCATAAAAAGCATTCCATTGCCACTGTTTGAAGAAGATTCAACTTAACGTCGGTGACATAAGACCTATTTTAAGCTGTGACGGGGATAATAATGCCAGAATGCACCGGATAGTTCTTGCTCCTGACAGAGGAAAGCTGTTTTTTCTTTGACATTTCTTAGTTTAAGAAGATACATCATTTCGTTCTGTGGTTTGGCGGTTTATATCGCAGGAGAGTAGTAAATGAGCTTGGTTTTGTGCATCCCATTACCCTTATAGGTACACATAATATTTAATTTTTTTCCTGAGAATTTATGTATTGTTCTCTTTCGATTATAATTTGAAGTGGAGGATAAACTCTAGATTTCTGCGTGCAGGTTTTACCAAACGAAATTTTAATTTCTTACTAAGTTTCAATTTTAATACGTATTTTCTAATTTTTCTCCCCGATTAGTAACCAAAACCTCGTCATTTTACTATTTAGCTTTAACATAACCAGAGTAAGTGTAGATATACTGACTCTATGATACAATATTCAATACGATTTATTCCACATCTACAGATATACTTATATCGCTGTGTTTCGTCGGTAGCTATTTTACACAAGCCGCATGAAAACTTTATACCCACTCAACTGTCAACATAAAAGAATATTTGGAAATATATATGAGCAGTCTTGCATGCATATTATCGGATAAGGAGGGCAGTTTCTTCTCTGACATTTACGCGCAACTACCTCTTTCTAAGTTACATGTAAATTACCTTACAAACGTATTCGCAAATTTTTAATGAATACCAATCGGATATTTTAGCGCCTTTTATCTCTCAGTGTAAGTTTGGTGTTTGAACCACAGTCCTTTAGTTTAGGGAATTGTTGTTCTTATCACCTTTTTGATTATACGTGTTACATTGAGCATTGAGATAACGTCAATAACTTCAAGCTCTTGTTTATTCTGGTCTTCGTCGGGTAATTTCAGTATTTTAGTCATGCTTACGGTATTCTGTGGAAGGTTTTTCATAATTTTAGTGGTTCTTTTTATAATGAAGCTTAATACATTGAATATTTTCAGTTATAACAGTTATTCACTTCAATTTTTGCGTTTAGGTAATTTATTTTCTTGAAATCAATTTGATGGATGTGAACGGGTGAGGATTCGCTCCATGTCCAAAATTATAATTTTCCTGATACAAAATTCATTCTGCCTCGTTTTGATGTGATCGCATATTTTCCGTAGGGGAACTTATCTACACTAAAGACGCTCTGTGCTTGGGCATTTACGCCTTCAGCGTACACATATGTCGATCGCAGTCATTCTGCTGAACGCTATCCCATATTTTCTGGGCAATGAAAAATACGAGCGTGAAACATAAGGTTTTGCTAGGTTTATGCGTTTTCTATCCATTTAAATTTTGATATAAGGCAATGCTGCTATCTAATCGCTCAGATTAGAGTCAAGCCTCTCTGTATTCTTCGGTATACCTGGCTTATACTGAAAATTTGAAATTCGAAGGGTCGAACCAAAGGGTGCCTTAGGATCGTAGTTTGTTAAATACAAATTTTAATTAAATGTGTAATATTCCCTCTCCATAGGCCTTAGTATGAATTGCGCTGCGCCTTTCTCAAGTAGGATGTAAAAAATGGAATACCTGAGTATTTTATGTCTTTCTGGCTTATTGTTTGATTTTTTTCATACTACCTTGAAACATAGGTGCGAATAGGGCCAAATTTAACTGCATACTTGTAATGCATGAACAGAAACTAGAATCATTCGTATGAGTTTATTTCATGACACTTGTAGCAAAATATTATTTGTGGTGTTGGCGATCGCATTTCAACGTTTCTGGTTCCTTTGCAATGTCCTTGGTAGGTACTTTCTTATGAATGAACCTAATGGCTTCATCTGTCGATTTCGAGTCAACTTGTTTTTCTGAAGTATGTTTTAAGTGTTCCAACGACTGAAAAATTTGAATGACCGTCAGTAAAAGTGGCTCGTTCTTTTAGATTGCGCAAGTTTAGTCTTAAACGCCTTCATAGCTCATGCTCAAAGTTCTGTTTTAAAAAAGGGAGATATGAGGTTATGTGGTTCCATTGTAGTCTCTATGGTCTCCTTAAGTCTCCCATCCAAAGGGATGTTTTTCAGACTATAAATAGGTGTCGCGTACAATGTATTGAGTTCAGATACGGCTGAACAAAAGAACTGAACCTATTTTGCACCAATTTTCGAAAAACACATAAATTTCACGGAGGATTACTGCGAAGAAAGAGGTTCGTAAGAACGGAAAATTCTACGTCGTGCTTATGTTTCTGCTGGTAAAATGTGTAATTTTACTGGAAGAGGCGATGTTCTCATTGAAAAGAGTTGACTCACCCTCTTGAAGAAATACAGGACCCTTTTTAGAAGTTACTTGATTATAATGATAGGCTGGATCAAAAAAAAATTGTCACCAACCTCTCTCGAGTCGACCTCTTGTCCGTTTTTTTGATCAGGGTGATACGCTACCACTTCAGCTCTTATTTGAGAAAACTCGAGGGTTTATTTTGTACACTATGCGACTCTCAGCTCAGTGAAGCGTCAAAACCTTCGATATATTGGTTCGAAAGGCTGGAATTCCAGAGTGGGAAAAGAGGGAAGGATCCCATCACGGGTACTGGCTCTGGAGACAACAACACTGTCAGCAGAAAGTTGGGCGAATTTTTTTTTGTCCCGGAGAGGGTAAAAAGTGGAAAGAACAGGGAAAATGCGCTTTTATTCGCCTCTGTGCTACGTATTTCTTTTTTGGAGAGAAAGGACTGAGAGAGGGCGGTCATGACGCACACACTTGATTGGAAGGTTCGAAAGAGGGTTTTGGTTGGGAGATAGCGCGCAAGGACGCGACGTCTCCTCCCGGAGCAGAGACAAATCACTTCGACACCGGTTCGTCATATCGGCAAAACTCCGAAACGGAAAGCCTGAATACGTTTCCATTCTGTTGCGTCAAAAGCGCGGGAGTGTATGTGTGTGTGTGTATTTGGAGGGGGAGGACGGGGGATGAGGCGACGGGGGTGAAGAGAGTCGGAGAGGGTTCGCGAAGATAGTGGAGAATGGGAAGAAGGGTAGGTAGGTAGGGGAAGAGGATCGAAGCGGGATGTGGAGGGAGGCTGGAGGAGGAGGAGGAGGTGAAGGGATTGAACATAGGGGAGACTCGGATAAGGAGAGGTGGTCGAAGGTAGCGGTGGTTGTATGGAGAGTGGTGAAGAGGTTTGGTGTCTAGTGCGGCGTGTTTCTTTTTTGTTCTTTTTTTCGTTCAACCTGCCCGGTGAGGAGTCCTCGGTGCTGGAGGGGGGGTGTGGGTGCGGTAAGAGAGGGAAAGGAGAGAGAGAGAGAGGGGTGCGGGGGAGTGAGAGGAGGTGTCTGTTTGCGCTCGGAAGAGGCGGAGTGGGGGTGATGGGAGTTCGGTGAGCGGCGGAGCGGGTGCGGAGGGGAGGGGACAGAGGGATGGAGGCCGAGTCTGACTCATGCGACACGTTGCGGCTCCGAGAGCCACAGCGATTCAGTCCGTTCCTAAGCGACGAAGCGACAGGAGCGTTGGTTTAAGAGGAGAGCGCTGCGCTGTAGCGGGCGGTGTTCCTACACGCAAGCGTGAGGGAGACTTGATACGGAGAGTGGCATCCCGACGGAGAGGCAAGGGCCGGAAGGGAATAGTTTTCCGATATACGCGATCGTGCGCACTTCGACCCTCATCCCTTCAACCCTATCCCTCCCCCCACATCCCTTGAGTGGAGAAAGATCACATAACCTCTCGTATTTTTTCTGGAAAAAAATGCTTCCCAAATATCGCTGACTTATCCTCCCCCCCTCCTTATTGTCCCTCGTTTATTTTTTCTGTTGTTTACACCCCTCCCTTTCCCCTTTCGTCCCCCTCCCCCGCTCCCAATACCCGTTCTGCCTTTCCCAGCGGAGATCATAAAGTCTCCATAAAGACCACCTGAGTCACGAGTCCATTTCTCCGTTTCTCATTCCCAAAAAAATTCTCCCCTCCGTTCCGGTTTTCTGTCCCATTCCCATTTTTCCCTCTTCCGCATCAAAACCACGCCCCACCCTCGTGGGTGCTCGCTTGCTCGCGCACGAAAGAGTACCCCTGCACCTCCTTCCCTTCCTCCCCCCTTTATTTCACGTTCCGAATACGCCCATTAGCCCGCCTAGACCCTTCCCCTTCTTCACCTTCCGATCCACCCCGTAACAGGATCGGGTCAGCCGCCACCTCCCCTTTTTCAAAATACCTGCACTCTCACCCCTTCCGTTTTTTCATTCACCCTTTCCTCTCTCTCTCTCTCCTGCGTAGTGATTTTTTTAACCTCCCACAGCGCAACTTCCCGGAGTAATATTCCTTCTTTTCTGTTTACATCCCACCTCTCAACCTTAACATCGCACCACGTACGCATCCATTCATTCTTTCTCCTTTCACGAAAACCTTTTCCTCCTTTCCCTTTCGAACGTTCAAGATCCTTGGAGGGAAGATTCGAGTGTGTTCTCGTGTGCTCATTAAGGAGATACACGGCTGTGTGCATTGAGGACCCCCAGGAGTGTCTATCCCACTCGCGAGGAGTCCGAACGAAGAGACGTAGAAACGTTACAAATCCCCCGCGATCGACGGAAATCGTCGCGGTGTGTTCGTTTCGTCCTTGTGTTGTGCTTCTTCTGCATCATCGGAAATGGAGTACAATCATCTGAAGAGGTAGTAGTCCTTTCGGCTTCGCCTGTCGAGCACGCCGAAGCCTTGCCGTGGAGAAAGAAACAAAGGAACTAGGCCGTGCTCTTTGGACTCGTTGCCAAGAAAAAAAAGAGAATATACGAATCGCTTCGGTCGAACATCGATTTTCGTAGTGTTACGAGGAAGGACCTGTTGGAAGAAATTCTCGGGAGGCCGAAAAAAGAAACTGTATTTTATCTGCCATCGTAATAGCAGTCGCATTCGCTGGAACCGGTATACCCGCGCACACTCCGACTACTTCTCAACCGTCGCGTAATCGACGTCAAAATCCTGAAAAAAATATAAAAGTTCACCATGTTTATTATTTGAACTCTCAATTTCGGTGAATGAGAGGAACGGACATTTCTGTATTAGTTTGAAACTACTGGTACATCCCCTTCTCACTCGTCTACTACGAATAGGAAAGTGAATTCAGTCAACCAACAAACAGCAACCTTCCTGGTGCAGTCTCATCAATTTACGTATTATTATTTTCCCGCCGCATCGGAATACCAGGATGGGAAAGTAGCCGCAACGATTACTACCGCAAGTTCTTCTCCTTTTACGCCGGCGGCGGTTACGGGAACCCTTTGAAGAAGATCGTTCGGCGAACTTTGAATATCGCAACGTCTTTCGGACCGCCATAACGTCTTATTCTCTTGGAAACTCGTCGTTCATCGAGATGTATGGTCGCTGTTTTTTTTAACGCGTCCCGACGCTGAGAGCACCGAGCAACAGCAGCGGTTGCGGCACACTTCTCGAGTTGGGAGGCGGACCCGGTTGTACCCTTCAATCGCGTCGTCAACCCATCCGCCCCCGCCACCCTCCCCCCCCCCCCCCTCCCCTCCTCCCTGACTACCCCGCCTCAACGACGGTGACGTCATTGGCGCTGATAATCCACTCTAATAACAATCTCCTTCGACGTTGGTTTGCATGCCGCCCGGACGCCGACGAGTTCTATACGCGTGCCTCTTACGTCAGTGCGGCAATTAACACGGACAAAACAAATATCTCGCCGACTCAACTCTGTCAAGTTCTCGTCTTTTTCTTGGAGTCTTTTTGTTTTTTGAACGGGAAGGAGTGTGAGAAGATACTAAGTGCACGCACCCAGTGAACTCTGGAAGGCTAATTAAAGTCCATCAATCGAATATCTTCCCGAACGAAGGGAATACTTTTGGGATTACTACCGTTTTCCTCCACCTCCTGAGGTTTGTTTTGCTAAGACTTTGGGGCAAGGAAAAGCAAACCCTCGATTCGATCCATTGCATATAGAAGAGGAAGACGAGGAAGGGAATTATTCTTCTCGAGCATCAATCGGACTGGCGATGCGGCATATGTTCTACGCGAAGGAGATGATTCGCGACGAGTATTTCTGTTGAGAGGAATACATCGCGCGACTTGTTCGCTTGTTTCTCTCTTTTAATCTCGCGGGGAGTTACGCGAAGCCGAACAAGTTATCCCACTCTTCCCTCCCCCGCAGCCCGAGGCCGCGACGCCTCTTTCGGCATCCGCCGAGCATTCCGCCCGCCGCCGTCCGCGACGACGTCTATACCATTGGCGACTCACCAATCCGACCGTCCGTTCTGCTCTCTCGGAGTCTCAACTCTCCCCGCATCCCTCGACCACAAGCTCGGCACCCCCTAGGAGGTCTTCCTAAGGCCTAAGGAGGTGAAATTCTAAAGAAAGAAGAGGAGGGAAGAGGCGAAATAATCACCCTGGGAGTTCGAGCGCAAAGTTGGTAGAAATGGATCCACTGCTGGCGATGGTTTTGCCTGCGGGGAAGGAGGATGTAGAGGGAGGGATGTCAGCCAGCTGGAAGGAAGATGGAAATTCCTTCGAGGCCGAGGAGGTCTGAGGTCGCGCGCTCTTGTGTGTGTGTGCTCGTGTATGCCCGCGTGTGTTGAGCGAGGGGGTTAAAGGGAGGAAGAACGGAGAAGAAAGGAAGAGAGAAAGAAGAGAAAGCGGAAGCTTAAGAGAGTGAAGAAAGGGGGATAGAAAGAAGCTTGGTCAAGGGTTGTCATAATGATATTAGAGAGGTGGTGACCACAATTAAGGAGACTGGTAGACGGAAAGTGATAATCTAACGGTGGAAATATTTTTTGGAGTATTACCCGAAAGCGGTCCGAGGTGGCTGTGGATTGAGCGCTGATAAGGGAATAATTATTGCTGCGACTAGGTAAGAATCAACCATTTAAATGCATGATGGATATACGTTTACTATTATGAGACCCTTATACGAAATATCTTCCTCTTTGATGCGAATGTATTCAAACTGGAGAAGGGATTTCAAATATTCTTATGCATGATAGTCGGTGGATTAGAATTTAACTAGCATATATATTCGCTGACTTTATCAGAGTTTTCTTTTTAATCCCATGTTACGTAATTAATATACCCGGCGATACCGTGCTACCTTGAGGAGATGTGAATGTATGATTACTGTCTCTCTTGCTCGGAATCATTCAAATAAAAACAAGGTAAAAGAACACAAAGCGAGTAATTAGGCTTTACTTCAAGGTTTATTATTTATCTCTGACCGATATTTATGGGTATGACAGCCGAATTTGAGCTCAAAATTAATTTTATCTTCCATTGTTGAGTTTTTCATTTAGGTTAAGTAACAATAGATTCATGCGTATTTATACCATAAAGCACAATGATCTCTGAGAAAACGTCGATAAAGGAAACGAATGGAAATAGAATATGTCAGGTCTAAAAGAAATATGATTGTGATGCGACTGTGGAGAAATCTTATGTGTTTGCGTGGACGTGCTCATCATCGTATATTGAGTACAATTATGCAGTTAGATTTATTGTTCCGGGAAATGGCGCAGTGGTTTACTAATATCGTCTGAGATTAGATTGGTGCGATGTTCCCTTCCTCTCGCCTTTACGAACAATCCGCGACAACATGCAAACGCCTGCGTTAAATAGCCTGAATATCCTAACTCAAGCATTGTATGTGCCTGTGTGATTTACCTTAATGTCATCACTGCTGTGCGGTGTATGGTTTATGGCAGGTAAATATGTAGTTTTCACGACCATTGTTATTCATCGGCCGCAAGAATCAGAATTACGAATGGAAAATTTTATGCCTCGGAAAAAGACCAATTTTAAGGATGTACAAGGTCGAATTAGTTTTCCAGCAAATCAGGGTAGTAACAGGGGAAAAAATAACAGATCGCAAGGGTGCGCATAAAGTGACGTAGGGCCAAAACTAGACACACGCAGCAGTCCCTGAACTGGAGTTCCGACTTGTAACACCGCCACATGATTAGGATAGTAGTTTTCCATGTTCAGTACTTTGTTTCCTGATGCCATTTAGTTTTCCGAGAGGATTGCATCGTAGCGAGAGGTTTTCTTTCACGATTCAATCCTAATTTAATCGTAAATTGTTGAAATTAAATTAATGGTCGATGATATTTTTCTGATTTGACTGGACTTTTCCCGTATATGATAATGATAACTCAAAAGGTGGCAGAATAGTGTTGCTTTCATCGGAGACAATTTGAAATCAAGACGTTTACGAACTGTCGTGGATTTGACGGATTTGAGGCTCTTATTTTGCCCTTAAGGATTAGCACATCTCGAATTTCATTTTTATAGCTATAATATTTTTTAAAGATGAATCAAAATAACTTGGCTATCATGAATTGATTCCACACAGTCACGCCTGAAATTACGAACTTTTTAAAGTGTATGTTTTTCATGGTCACTAAGTTATTATAAGTTACATTCAACTAAAACAATTTCTGTGCGGGTCGTGCGGGACCGGGGTATTTTTTTGCGTAAAATATGAAATCAAGGTTGGTTACCGCTTCCTTATTTTCTGCTAACTTATTGCAATCGAGTCGTGGAGACAAAAAATGTTGGAAATCAAGATATTCAGTCCCAGCCCACGTTATGATCTTTGCCTAGACTGTCATAGCCGAGGCTATTTGAGCCAGGGGCGGATCCAGGGAGTAATCTTGGAGTTGGAGGGGGGGGGGAGATATTTGTAAATGTTGTATGAATGTAAGAGTGGGTGAGTGCACGCACATGCGTGCTTATGCAGATTTTATGCGAAACTTCAAGTACTTACACATCCCAATGCCTGTATACATATTCTTATTAGGAAAATTGGCGTTTTCTTAAGATGATTGATTATGAATTTGGATCGAAAGCCACCCACGTAGGCCTGCTCAACCCATCAGCCCTGCCTGATCTTTTTTAGGGGGTGAAAAAATTTTCCCCTTCCCCCCTCCTCCCCTCGTGGATCCGCAACTGATTTGAGCTCTATACTAGCTACCTATATAGCCCGCTCTACGGGGAATTGACTATTCCGAATGATAAGTGCCCCCTGTGCCAATATCCTGAATGTCACTTGCTTTTTGAATGCAAGGCTTTTGAAGATCGGGGACCGAGCCATTTTTGTCACTTTTGCGCATTTAAGAGACTGTGGCTGGATAAGCGTTGGCTTCTCGAAAGAAAGCTGAAGTGACGCTTATGGTTAAGGAGACGAGAACTCTCAACCGTCGTCGTCGACGCCTTCTCATTCATCATGAACGCGTCGGTTGCATAATCTCCTCGAGTGATCTCTATATGCAACACCCTGTAATGGCGCATAAGTTCAGGAACGACATAATAAGCAACAAGCTGTTGTGCCGCGAGTGGGCGCTGATGTCGACACTCTTGACTGCGGCTCGCGCGCGTCAGAATAAGAGCAGCATCACTCGTCCTCGGGACACTCCTCTGTGGGAGGCGCAAAAAGAAATTTCGCGCGCTGCTTTTTTTCCCTTTTCCTTCCGACGCTCGACGATCTTCATTTTATTCGTTTTTGCACACACTCTCTTTCTCTCAGCACTGGCTGTTAAGAGGTCGGATAATGCAGGCCTCTCTCTCTTTCTCCACGTCTGACGTTCTCGGTGGCAGCATCATCGTCGATGGCCCTTCGTGTAAAAGATATTCCTCTCCTTCTTTATTAGGTACTCTCGGATCGACCTTGACGTCATTGTCTTGATCGCTGACGTGAGCGATGGTTCGTGTGCAGTATGCGGCGATCGAGGTTATGCGCTCGCGATGGGAATAGAAATTGCCCTCTTAATGCCCTCAGGATGTTTGATTTCGACCCTCTCTTGCCCGACTTTCTTGTCGCATGTTTCTCAGCATTTTTTTATTCTCGACCGAAAAGTATAGTTAAACGCGAGTAGACGCTGAAGCTCGAAATAAATTTGTATTTTTAAATTGACCTGAAAACATGTCTCATTACGTAGGTAAGCTAAGGGCTTGTCACGAACCATTATCTGAAGTTAGACTTGAACTATTTTACAAACTCTGGTGAGAGTACATCGTATGAAGCTCATTTTCATTGCCTATTTTAGACTGATTCATCCAAATATTTTTTATCTCTTTGTAGTGTCCGTACGCATGAATGAGATAGAGATTGAATTATTGCAGGGAAGCATTGTGAGCAAAGTAATGTTTCTAAGCAGCAGAAGAGTGTAGAAATTGTCCACTTTAACTTACCCTAACTGTTAGAACGACATTAATTCTAACGTGAACAAGACCATTTTCATTTCTGTCGTGATGTGAGAAATTATAATTTCTTTTCAATTGAAAAAAGGATTCAATTGAATTCTATTATAAAATACATGTACATGCGTTTATGCGCAGGGATAAACCGATAGAAGATAGGTATAAAATCAGCTTTCTAAAAACTACTACATATGCAAGAAGTAGACTTGATAAATTTGGACGTCTTGAAATGTTTGATAAAATAATCCTAATGAAGTCTTCAGTTCACCCCACGTTTTTCTACGAAAAAAAACGCTTAGTTGCGTAACTTCTAGTTAGGTTGAAAGTTTTGCAAGATGGGCTTGCTAGGGTAGTGTGAAACAAAAATGACGGCACCAGATCTCAGCTTCGAGGTTTCGAAAAGGGCACGTCGAGTGACTGCAAGATCGATTCCAGAAAATGCCAAGCGGGGTGGCGCCTTTGACGGGGACACAGGGTTTTTATTGTTGCGGTAGCGCTACGTCAAGCATTTCATTGGCCGTCTGGGTAGACCACTTTGTTTACTGCCGCTCTGTTGATAGAATTACTTCTCCTTCCTTCTAGAAGAACATCGGTCAATAGTCGTCAGTGTATACAGCATTATTATTGAAGGCGATGGAACGTACCGGACGATTTTACTTGAGGGTTTCCGCATGTTTTAAACTTTGTATCTAAAGTGAATCAAAACCGGTGAGATTTGGCCTCACCAAATTTTTGTCATTTAAGTATTTTCTTTACAAATGAATCGGGAAATGTCATTAGGATCGCAGGAAACCTATTTGATCTCAGGGTGAATAAACTCATCAATAGAGGTTGGAATATCGGCGGAAGCGTTGAACGAAACGGTAATAATAATATTCATCAAATAGAGGTAATAAGGTTTGGCTTTCGCGGTATGGATTCTGGGATCATTATAACAATCGAAAATTGATCATAGCCAGGATTAGAATTCTTAGCTTCGAAATTAACCCTCTTCCTATCCAAACCATATGAAATTTCGATGAACTCTCGAATGGAGATCTTGTAATTTGTCTCATTATATTTCAGCGTTTATGACACGTGTTAATTCTAGCAATGGGTTTGCTCTTATGAAAATAAACCTTCTCAAACCTTTCCATTTTCGTTCAAGTAATGAAGAAAACGAATTGATTCCGAAAAAAATTTGACGGGAGTATTCTAAGCACCTCCTTGACTTATTTGAGGTCTAATTTCAAATTTAGGATACTTTATGTCGTCATACTGCCATGTTTTTTTTCAGTTACACGAAGAAAAATCTTCAACGTCGATCATAGATTTTTTAAATTAAAATTTTTCGTGAAAACTTAATTTTACTACATTCACTTCCGAATATTAAATCCAGCCCTGTGCAAACGTATAATTTGGGTCAAAGACTTAAGTGATTTAATGGTTGTTTTTGGCGCTTTGAAGGTGCAACCACGGTCACTATAATTTTTGCGTGTGAGGAAACTTTATTTTTACGCTGTTGATCTCCTTAATTACTCAATTTCCCGGCGCCTTAGCTTATTTTTCACTTTTGCCGTCATAAATTTATAGTCGTTGATCATTCCCGCATCTCGAGCACTTCTCGTGTTTCTAGGCCGGGCCACCCACCTCAACCAGGTGCCACTTTTGGTATCGAGCGAATATTTTTTCATGAATATGCGACGCCTGCATTGTTCGTGAGTCAACCAAGAAACATACTTTCGCATGTGTGAGTTGGGAAATTTTTGAGCGCTAGATGGTGCATTATGGTAATTAGACCAGTCTGAAACTTTTCTCTCCCCTAAGAGAGGATATTTTTTCTTGCTGTTGTTGTTATTGTTAGGAAACATGATAGACAGCAAAGGTCATGTGCGCCTTGCACGATATGCAGGTTAAAAAGAGCTATATCACAGATCTTCATGATGCGCCTCTCGCATCGTCATTGTTTTAAATGCGCAAACGAAGGCAAAAACGTGATCATATTTCCTCAAATTCTGCCAGTATCTTTAATTCAATATCAATTAATGGAGCGAATTGCTGTGATGATCACTACAAAAATTGCGCTTATGCCTAGGATTGTGCTTTATTGATAATGATGGCGATATCGCGAAAGAAAGATCCACAATCCAGCCTCAGGGGTAGGATTTTCATTCGGAACGGAGGAAGGGTGGAGAGAAACCCTCACTTAGCATTAGCCTACTTTTCACAAAAGGCGCCAAAGGAGTCCACGATTTTACGTCCCATCCGACGTACGGGGTACAAAACTTGAAGTCCTCTTCACACGATACACAATTATTCAAGATTAATTAAAAGAATCAATGTTCAACCCGGAGGATGGTTTTTGAAAAGTGAGGATATAGCTCACCGTGTACTAAGTCATTGGCGTGTGTAATTCTCTCATTCAGGGTAGGGAAGGGCAGTTCCTTTCCCTGGGCCACCAGCGTTTTCCTACGAAGTTCGAATTCACAGAAAATGGAATCGCGAAGATTTTAGGTGAGGGTGCCCAGAAAGGCCAGGATTTGAACCCAGAACCCTCCGGTCTGTAGCCCACTAGGCCACTGCGACGACCCATCAATATCAATATAAACCATTAAAATATACCAGCCACTGTCGGGACTCAAACTCGGACCCTAGGAATGGGAACATAGTACTCAAGCGATCACACCAACTTGACCTTCATATTTTTTTCATTTTTCCTCTGTTGAAAAGAGATGCTTAATGTGCAATCAGAGGACGTAAAGAAATTCAATGATTGATTTTTTGTGAAAGATATCGTATCTCCATGCAGTAGAGAGATCCCATTGGCAGCGGACGCAGGGGTGACGCAACGGTTGGAAAATCTTCACGCAGAAGCCCCTCCGAGTTGTTGTTACTCCACTCTTGGAAGATGAGATATTGTGTACAAACAGTGGCCGTAAATACAAGGTGCGCATTGTTTTAAATTTATTGGAATGGATTCGGGAATAAAAAATAGAATTTGTCAAGCACTTGATGTTAGTTTAAGCATACGCTGGACAAAATTTTATGTAAATCATTTTTTGAGTGTATAGCAATAATTACTCATTTGCCTCTCCCATTATCTGGTGGCATTACTTACAGCAATTGGCAGTGTTATATCATTTCTGAGCTTTATATAATTGGAGTTCTTAATTTCACTTTATGACATTTAATTTTCCAAGTACATATTTAAAGAAGCACTCGCCCATCCACAGCTAACGTTATTTGTAACTTTTTAATGCCATGCATGATGCCACGTATTCATTTAATTATTTTTTCGAAGATTTATGATAAATTTAACGCATGGTGATGCTTTCGTCTGACTTTATCAGTATATAGGTATCCATATCCTATACTAGTATCCATATCCTATACTAGTATCCAGCATGAAGTTGACATTAAGTTGTAAACTTATTTTATTTAAATTTGTCGTTCTTACTTGAGATTTCAGTACTGGAAGCGATAGTAAAGACAGAAAATTAAAGGAATGCGAAAGCAAAGATAGATAGTAAAGTTCGAACAAAACTACACTACTGGCCTTTCACCAGTATTTATAGCGAATGACATTATTTTAGGCAAGGATCTATGAGCAAAAATAATGAAAATTGACTTTTCACATCACCCATCATATCGTAGTGAAAAATGAGATAGGCATAATTTGTGAAATTATGGGACCAGCAATAAGTGTTTGAAAATATCTCATTATTATATTATAGTATAAGTTTGTAAGTAGTATGAAATGGATAGATTCACACATCTTTATTGGGACTAAATCGAGATTAAAAGTCCCTTCCTCCATCTAACCCTTAGTGTAGTACGATAAAATACTTAACCGAGTCCTATACATTTGAGATTAAATTGATTAAATTTGAGATTAAATTAAATGAAATTAAAAAAAACAATTCAATTAAATGCTTTAAATTACGTGGATTACCATTCCACGTAATTTAAAGCATTTAATTGAATTGATTTGGCCTAAAATATTAATATCCTTGATTAATTGATTTCATGTACGAATTTTAGAATAATTATAGTTATAGGTATGCGCTGATAATGTAGTGTTTTTTAAAGTTAAAATGAATGGCTAAATGGGTGAATCTTTCATAGTATCAGCTATTTATTGATTCATCATAATTTCTTTATCTTCCTATCAACATTTTCGAAGAAAATAGATCCATAATCCAATCTCGAATTTCCTATATGCCACTCAGAGAATTTAGATCAGTTAAATTGGAATCAAACATGTATTATTAGTTTTCTTATTTTTGATCTACCGGGTAAAATAACCCTGTCGTCATGATGTTTTTTAAGAACCCGGGCTTTTCCCCACTTGCTTATCGCTGCCAAGGTTATATTTTGGAAGGAGGAACTGTGGACACTATCGATCAAACTTAGGCATTCACCTGTACTCAAAGGACCGAAGGCACGCGACCATTTGCCCTGCGGCATGAATCACCCACGGGACTTTGCATGTCTATGCATATCGACCGTCATATACCCTTTCCACACGCTCAACCGACAGCTTCACGCGTGAGTGGGAACTCTCATATTGAGGCTGACTCCATCCGTGTCCACGAAAATAAATTGAGATAAAATGAAAATAGGCATTGCGGTCTCATATATTATACTCGCAAAGTTATATATTTGCTCCGCCCTTAATTTTCCCATTTTAAAGAAATGCTTTCCTTTTGTCGGTATGTCAGTACTATGTTCTCATTAGGCCTATATTCTCACTGTATTCTTAGGAGAGTCAAATTTAACAATGTCTTTGGTCTTCAAGTTGAAGATTTTTCAGAACCTTACAATATTAACAAATAACGGTAGTTTTATCAAAGTTTTCGTGCTTTGGAGCATGAATATTATGTTTAATTATAAAAATTAGATTATTAATAGCATTTCCTTTCTTTTGGTTTATGTCAGATATTTGTAGGTTGATAAATAATTATTTAATCTTCGAAAATAAATTAATGCTGCATACTGATAAACCAATTTTGCCACCTATTATTATGGGAAAATGTAAAAGTGCGTCTGGTCGAACCCGAGGTTGTCAGGCGAATGAAAAATTAGCCCATATTCTGCGGGTTGGCGACATGTAATCATTTACCTAGTTTCAAGTTTGTATAACTTAATGGTTCTCTCAATTTAATCGAGCGTTGCCTAAAAACGTGGCGATTTTGAAATGATTGTTGATGATATAGAGCTATAAAAGGTCCCTGTCCGTCTATGGCGGTACAAGACCCTTCTCTTCTCTTGCCCTGCTATTTTTTTAATCAATTTTTTGCTGAATTTTGGCATTTTGTCCCATTCATTTATACAAGGTATATACATGTATTATGCCCAATATCTTCCCCATAAAATCTTATGGGAGCCAAATTTAACAATGCCTTTGATCATCAAGGCGAAGGTTTTTCAAAACAGCAATTTTTTTCCAAATAAATTTTATGGCATTATCTAGCATGATTTGTAAGAGCAAGTTAAATTTTATGGTAAGAATTAGATTCCTTAATGTATCATATTTCATGTAGTACGTCCTGTGATTGTGGGTTAGTAATATAATATTTAAAAATAATATTTTATTCATTCACGCTTAAAGAATTAATATTTTTACCATCATTATATGGAAATAATTGTTGTCATCATAAGACAACAGGTCTGTGTTTAGGCTAACGACAGCTAATCATTAAATAATAATTTTATTTGCGAAAAGAAAATAATGCTGCATTCTGAAAATTTGATTTCGCCAATATTCTTATGGAGAAATGTGGAAGTGTGTAAGTCGAATCCGAGATTATCAGATAAATAAAAAGTAGCTTTTATTCTGCGGGTTGTTGATATTTAATGATTTAGCAAGTTTCATGTTCGTGCAACATGGTTCTCCAAATATTCGAGCGTTACAGAAAAACGTTGCACCAAAACGGTTTATGACTTATCCTTTTAATATCATAAAATATGTATGCGTGGTTATATTCTTAATCTCCCCTATCTATCCCCTCCTACCTCCTCATCCGCATACCCCTGCATCCCTGCGTTCGGTCGGGTGACCTTCAGGGTCGTCCGCGAAAGGGGACGGTGAGTCATACCGAGGAAATACCCCGGCATCGATCCTTTTCCCCGGGCACGAAAAGAACTTTTGTTTACGAAAAAAATAAATTGTTTAACGGCCTCCCCAATGCATTCACTACTCCTCAACCCAACCCTTGCCAAAATCTGTTTCGGTGTCGAAAAATGAAATTGGAGAGGGGAAGGGAGGGGAGTATGGGAGGGGTGGAAAGAAATAATTATGATTCGGATTCCAGGATGGTTTTAAAATAAAAATTAGTCCAACGTTACCAAACGGGCTCGCCTTTATCGTCGAAGAGATTGCCTTTTGTCTCGAAATTTCCGCCCCGCATGCCATCGGGTCGGAGTTATTTCTCTCCTGCTTTGCATGACTCCGGCCGTTCCGTTTCTTTCTGGGGCCCCTTGTCCAATCACGGTAATCACTCGCTCGTTGGTCACGCAAAGGTCGTACTCCTTTTCCGATCTCTCCACCCACATTACTAACCCCACCCACCCTCCTCTCCTTATATCCACCCCTACCTCCCCCGAACCGTAAACTCTTACTCATTCCTTCCCCTATATATCACCCAAGTCTTTCCACGCCACGATCTTAGTTCTGCGGAACGGTCTGGGACCAAAATGGGAAGGAGAATCGTTTTCGTTCACGGGATATTCGTGACTGCGTGAAAGGGGTCCGAATGGGTGTTTGTTTGCTTAACCATGGAGACATGTCCGAAAGAGTCGGTCGTTTTTATTTTTGGGGGTGCGCAATCGGTGATCCGATTTGATATGTGTTCCTCCCGATTGACGGTGTGATTTTGAGCGATACCTCTGCGCCAGAAATATTGCGTAATTCCTGTTATAGTCTAATGTGATGACTCATTTTTAATGTCGCAGTGCGGAGATATTTGTCACGGACCTCACGACGAATTAATTCCTTGCCTGTCTCCGGTTTTATGATACAAGGAATTTTATCGTGCCGTCGTTACGATAAAAAAGGCAATTTGATCTTATTTTCTATGCACAACTTTTTAATGCTTCATAGTTGTTTCGATTTTTTTCATGTGGATCGCAAACAGATCATTTTGTTCAAATTTTTGATTTTCCTACAGAAATTGGTAAGAAGGAAAAGTATTCTTTTGTGATCCTGCCGCGGGAAAGCTAGAATGGAAATAGATCCATCTTATTTGATAAGGTTTCGGTTACCGATTTCTCCGCACAAGCAACATAATTAATATGCTATTGAAAACATAAAATCGTTTATCAAGGCAAGCTTTAAATTATTAAACTACAATGATTCATATGCGCTTCCTTATGGCGATTTTTTTTAAAATTACAGACCCTCTGTAGTTTTTTTATGAAACTAATTGTTCCTCATTATTCAATTACCGACAGTGGTTACCAGGTAACGAACCATCCTGGTAACACTGACGGTCGTGGGTTGGTATCCCATCTGGAGCATGAGTGTAGTGTTCTTTTTTGTAGTATTAAGTTTAATTTAGACGGTGCGATATAACCAAAGCAGTTGGAGCATGTAAAAACAGAATTTTGCCCGTTTGTTTGATCTTTACCTATATGTACTAGGTTTTTCGGAAGCGGTTTACTTCACACCTAATATGCGTTACCCCTGAGTAAACAGTCGTATTGGTAGTACTACATAACAGAATTTTACTGAAAAAGCATTTACATGCACATAGAAAAAATACTGATTCTCTTGCAATGAAGCATCTACATTAAAACTATCATAATTCGGAACCAGCACATAAAAAATCACAAACAATCATGTATATGCGGTTAAACAACAAACCAGTGTGGGAATAGCGATTAGAAACTCGATTGTGCGTTTTAAATATGTAGTCTGATGCAGCCTTGCAAAGAAGATTAGACTCTACCTATTACCTATCCAAACGCTCCCACCTTCCCCGTAGCTTCAATGTAGTTTATTCTATTGTCGCTGATTGCCCGTAAAACAAATGACGCCTAAATGGATAGGAAAATGTAGAATTTGAAATTTGTGATTAGAATATGGTAATAGTTCTTTGCACTAGTAGTATATTTTTAACGAATTTATAAATAAAATCCACCTCAAAAGTTTCCTGTAAATTTAGCATGCGTTTGAACCTTCAAATTCTTCCATCAATTTGGGCGCATTGCTTAACCTATCCTAGTGCCTTTTCACAAACCTAGTTGATTTTCGCTGTATTATATCCAATTTTGAATGTTGATTCGAACTCGAATTGAGTAGTAATAGCTGTTGTTTACGTGAGAAAACCCAAGGAATTTTTCCGGAAACGGAGGAAGGATGGAGAGAAAATCGGCATTGGTATTAGCTATGCACTAGAGTCTAAACGTGCCAAGGGTAGGCACCCATCCTTTTTTCGTCCCATCCGACGGACGAAGTGCTCTCCACACGGTACTCAAATAGAAAACAGTATACTTAGTTAAAATAAAATACGTTGTTTATTCCACACAATTTTAATCCACCCATTCAAGGCAAAAAATGTCTACGGAGTAGACGAAACCCGGGTCGGTGGATTAAAATTGGGTGGAATATACAGCATATTTTATTTTTTTACCTAAATATGCAGTTCCACCAAGTTACGCCTGAAACTGTGCAGTTTATACCTAGTTAAAATGAGGGCCCGAAATTTTAGCTAGAAATTATCCTAAATAGTTTATACAAAGTGATGTAATAGTTATTGATTTTGTCAGTTATTTCAATACATATATTAAAGTATTAACTCAGCCACCATACTAATTCAATCTCCGAGCTAGAATTGATCTGTCAACTTCGTATTGTCATCTAATTTTTTTTATAACATTCCGATACTGTAGCCAGACGGTAAGTTAGGTGGCATTGTATATCGGTGGAGCGGCCCAGAGTTTTCTCCTTTGCTAATGGTGTCGGCACGCGCTGTTTTTTTTCTATCGGCTCGCGAGAGCCCGATCGCGGAGTCGAACCTTTCGAAAGTTGCCTCTCTCTTAACACTGTCCCTCCTTCAATCGAACGAAGGCTGCTGGCGCAGGTGCGTGAGTGCGTTCGCGAGTCACGTGACTCGTCCCGCGGATAGATCACGGGTGAAGACGGAGAGAGAAGGAGAGAGAGGGTCCCGCTCCTACTTCTCCGTGGTCTTTTATCCCTTTATGCGCTCTCCGGGGTTCGAATTAGTCATTGCCGCCCACTTCTTCTTTCCCCCGTAACCGCGCCGAGGTCGACCACTCTTTGTGGATTGTGCGTCTGCCCCATAATACACTTGAAGTGCTGTCGCCTGTGTGCATAGTCCTACCCGCTATTGCCGCGCGGCGGTAGGGATGGGGCGGGGGACTGTGTCGTGCGTAGTCGTCGCTTCTAAAGCGTGCGTGGGGGTCTTCCCTCCTCGTCCCATCTCGGGCGGTGCTGGAGCGAGTCTCGCAACAGCGATCCCCTTCCCTCTCGCCCCTATCCTCGAAGGGTGAGCATGCGTGGTCGATTTACTATACTTCTCCCATTGCATTTATCAACCCGCGATCTGACTCCAGACCCCATTACGTCTATCCCTCTCTCTTGAATGGTAATGTCGTGTGATTTCGAAGCGACAACATCTCGCGAGGCCTCTCCATTGTCTTCTCCAAACGGTAGCACGTGATCGAATTTTTTTAAATGTTTTTTTTTCCATGTTTAGTATGTTCTTTACATTCTTTAACAGTTTTCAGTCCCACTTTCTCCTTAACTTAGCGCATGTTACTGAGGATTCGTTTACGCGTAAATACTTCAGTGTTAAGGGGGATCAGAATGGTATGGTAGCTAATTATTTTCCTCTTATCTCGAGCGCTTCAGTTTGAATTCAGAAGTTGGAAGGTGGTGGTGGAAGCTTTTCAGTGGATTCTTGGTCCCTTGTTGAGTGGTATGTGAGGAGCAATGCAACGTGCATAGATAGGATGTTAAACAATTGACATCGCATGCATCCTTCGTTAATACTATTTAATATATTCGCCACAGTTCCTCCTCTCTCAAAAATCTTATTACCACCCAAGTACCTACCCTTTATGGCGGAAAAACAACAACAGATTATTGCCGAATTTTCTCATGTACCTAAACATCATTGGGAACATTATTGTCAGTCGCAGAGGACCCAAAATGAGTGCTTGTTCCTGGAAGAAAATTATTCTTGATGAGAATCCACGTGGCTTGTCATATTAAACAAAATAAATTTGTCTTCATCTGCACTTACGTAATATCCAGCGAGCCACCATGAGGGTGTGAGGCAGGGGGTGAATATCACCAAATATGCACTACCTAGTACGTGCAACTAAAAGCTTCTTCTATTTGCAGTTCACAATTCGAATCGCAGTTTACTGCTTCCTTAATTGATACACAAGCCGAGTGATCCACTGTTTAGGATTCGTATTTCATTTAATTTCTTTCAGAATTTTTCAAAGACCTCTCCCAGGAGAACCGACCGAGAATTTCTAACTCTTGTCTCCACCAGAGGATTTCTACCCACCGTCTCCAACGAGGAGAGCTGAAGTATGTGGCCCGCCCAAACTCTAATCCGTACGCAGTGAAAGTCATTTTGACGCGGGTACTCGTGTTTCACTGAGTTTCGATAAAAGATTCGGAGCATGGGGGCAATAAATGAGGAAAGTATGCTCTTGCCACTTCATCGCCGCTGGAATTCGGTTTAAGATGTGTCGGAAATGTGGGTTGAAATAAAATCTTGGACCGAATTTCCGGAGTAAGTTTCATCACCACACTTGAGCTCGCAGCTTCTTCTTGCTCTCGCTTTCCTCTTACCCTCCCTTCTTTCCCTCTTCCTGAATCTCCAACCTTTCCCTCGCTGACTCCGCTGGCTCCGAGACCCTCTGCCTATTTACATCCTTTCAGTGGTATCGATTTTCAAATGAACATGCCGCTGGCGTATCACATACCCCATCATCCGCCCTCCCTTGTGTCTCATGCTTTCCTTAAAGAATCACAGCCGACATGTGACGCTTGCGTCTCTTTGCTCTGGTGTGAGGTCAACTATTATTATTTTTTATTAAATACTTAATACTTAGTATTTAATAATGCTTTCTGTGAAGGCTATTCGAAGAATTAATGCTATGAGTTATCTCACCAACGGTTTCAAATCCGCCTCACACTCAAAGGTGCCTCTGGTCAGGAGAAAATACAAGGATGGGAATGGAAGGACTAGGGGTAAGGATGGGAAGACATTCACCGTCGGCGTTAGCGTACTCTTAACTACACCTAGGGAGGACCGCAGCTTAAAGTTCCGTCCGACGAACGGAATAGCGAACTCGAGATCTCTCTGAAGCACGCATGTAGGGACAGGTTTACCAATGAAATATATCTGCCACTGCCGGGATTCGAACCTGGGTGGGAGGGAGGTCAGTGCTGAAGCTACTACACGAACCCGAGTAGGCAAATGCTATGAGTCTTTGCCTGACAACTTGCTGTACGTGCCCTACTACTACGAGTTTTGCTGCCGGTTTTGTAGTTTGATGCAGTATGTATCTGTCCCTAATCTGATGTGCATTTTTCATTCTATACTACCTTTCTATTTTCATATCAGCATCTCTCTTCATGCAATCGAAAATGCCCTTTGTTTTCCTACTCCTTCCTCGCTTAACCAACATTCTAATTTAATCTGAGATGCCCATCTCCCCTAATTGCATGTTCCATCCTCCCACTTTACCTCTTGGTTGCCAACAAAAGACTTTTCTTCACCGTGCTCCACGCCTACCATTTGTCCATCTTTCCGCCCATTTTGTTTTTTCACTTTACTCCTCTTTTACCCTTTATAATTCACACTATCGTCTCAAAGACTTTCAGTCTATTCACAGAGTCCAGAGCTTGGATCAATAGAACAACTCTTGTCATATCAAGCTCTTGACTGACCTTTTCTCCTCGTCCATGCCCAAGGCTCATGCCGAAAATTCCCTTCTGTTTGTAAATGTCTGCTAAGCCAAAGAAATTCTTCTGCATCATTACTTTTATGACCATCTTCGTCTACAATGGAAGTACCAGCCCAGTAAACCTTTTCCGTTTGTCCTTATGGTGTCCTTCCAATTCTGGTTTCCCTACTTTTTCTTTGAGGATGCCATTATTTTATTTTTCTCTTGATCACTCTTCCGGATTTACCTTGGCGTCTATAATTAATCCTGATTTTCCGGAAGTGCTTTTCACAATCAGGAAGCATTTCGAATTTCAGGCTCACGTAGTCGAAGGATTTTATGCTGCTATATTTCCTGCATCAGTAGTTTTATTCCTCTCTAATGATACGGAGCCAATTTCGATTTTAATAGGTTTGAAATTATTGAATTTCACCACCCCTGTCAGTTAATTTCACAGTGGGCATCAGGCAAGTACTTCAGGTAAACGGACCGTAATAAGTTATCGTGAGAAATATGAGGTGTTTACACCATCGTAGAACTACGTAATCATCGTTTTCTATAATATCCATTTGATTAACTAAGTGTATTTTACGCAAGCGTAAAAGTGTCTGCCCGATTGGTCTTCTGGATTTTGGATTTGGAATTTGTCTTATCCCTGATAATTTATTGCTGAATTTCATACCGGTTAATTGCACATCAAGGATAGAAGAATACATGTTGGATATTTGTGGATGAGACCGTTTCCGGATCACTCTTGCATAACATTACAATGAAAATACGCTCGTCGTAGTCATCTACGAGATGCTGAGAAACACTAACTCGTTAAAAGCAGATTATGTAGTGATTGATCATAATTGGTTCTTCGCAGAGCTCTGTTCATTTTCCTCTTAGCAGGTTTTTAAAAAAAGTTCTTTTGGGGAAACAAATACTTCCTAATTATCCAAATATGTGCCCATGCAAAAAATTAGGGCGGAACGAGTAGTATTTCTTCTCAATGTTTGATAGAAGTTGGATTTTAATTTGCAAGTGTATTTTATTTTATTCCATAGTTGTATATTGGAATATTTAACGGAAGAATTTTCCAATAAAATTGTGGAATCGCGTTCTTCATCATCATATAAATTTAGTAAGCCTTGAAACATGGGGTAGCGTTTGTTTTGTGCAACGTAGTACTTTCTTAGACAAAGACAACCGTTTAAAACGAGTCTTAAAGGAGCCTTTTTGGCTCTGCGATCCTTTCAGCTTTCCCTTCTTTTGAAAACAAATGATAATAGCATAGGGGGAAAAAAGAGGGGAAAAGTGCAACTCCACTCCGTGCCACGTGCGGAAGTCACGAGCCGAGAACGTGATCGCACAAGAGTGCACTCAAAGAAATCTTTTTTTCGAGTGCAGCACTGAGCGTTCGTTCACTGGCGCGTGCCCCCCTCCCCCACCCTCGTTTTAAAGATCCGAAAGAGCTCTCCGCTGGTCGTTTTAAGGGATTAGACTAGAATTTTTTTTCGGAGTACAGGCAGGAATATCTGCGTGCGTTCTCGCTAGTGTGGGAATCTATTTATTTGAGTGCGTAGGGGGTACTATGTGGGGAAGGACGGGGAGGGGAGGGTAAAGACGTAGAGGGGATGATGTTTGTATGCGCGCGTGATCCCGGAAGCATACCGTCTCGACGCCCTCTCCCTCCATCCCACGGTGGCGGCGACGCCGGGGGATGCATTGTTGCGACGAAGTGGGCGTCTCGCTCCGTGCTAAATAGGGTGAGACGTCTCGAGGGAAGAGAGCGGAAGAAAATAGGGAGGGGATTGTCTGCGACTGAACATTTATGGACCCCGAGACCTTTCTTCCTGCCGGCGGGAAAATGTTTGATTTCTTTAATTCCGTCTGCTGATGAAAAACGTTAAAGAGAAGACGGGACGATCTAAGCGGCCACATCTTGAGACATGATGAGCTGATGAAGACAGTCATCGAGGGATGAGTAAATGTGGAGATGGCAAAGGAAGGCCTCGCATGGAATTTATGAAGAAAGTGATGAAGGATGTGCAATAAAAGACATGTCTAAAAGTGAAGAGACTAGCAAATAGGAGAATAGAATGGAAAGCTACGTCAAACCCATCTTGGAATGGATGACTCGCGATGACGATGATGATGATCTATGCTATGGTAGTAGTCTTGGGTTTAGGTTTTTTTGCCCTTCCCAAAATTTTTGCTATTGATAAACTTTGATTCATGATTATTGTCCTCTTTCACTATGAGGAAAATGGAGTTCTCTGTTGAGTTTAGTTTTTCCCCCACAGGAACACGTAATTCCTTCGAAAATGAAATTAGAAAGAACCATAATGTTTTAATCCTTTTCTGGAAACTGGAATTGCATTGTTTCTCTTTTTATTATATCTAGAATTGGTAATTTTTATGATAACTGTGTGACTTTGTCATTTGTCTACCCTTATTAGATTTGGTGCAAGATGAAGAGATTACACCCAAGACTTTTTAAATATTAATCGGATAGCACGTCAGTTACCTGTTTTCGCATATGCAGAATAAAAAGGGATTGGATATTGGAAGCACTGTTAGAAATAAAATGCTTCATTATCATCATTATATTACATTTTTCGAAAAAGTTATACGCATCTTGCCTATGCCGGCCGCGGTAGGCCAACTCAAAGGTTCGCAACCCGCCCAGGGTATGGATGTTGTGTTTGAATTAAGATCTTAGTGCAATATAATCTTAGCCGTTGGAGTACGTCATAAACAAAGCGTACTTGTTCTTAAGATTGTGGTTGAGCCGTGACCCATGGAACCCGGCCCTGTGATATTCGTTTTTTCAGTTTCATATGTTGTCGCATTTCATCATAGTAGAACTTCCGTTAATGTCGGAAATGTAGGACATTGTCTGCTTGTACCTTATGAGATGACGAACATTTCTTTACACATATTCATTTTGACTATTTTATACTTGGATCGACGACGACAAAAGAGGCTCAGCTCACCCCGCACACAATTTCCTCAGAGTGGCAGCGGATGACAATCGGTCGTCTTATTCTTTCTAGAATCAGGAAACCTGCCGTTCCGGCCTGATTAGAGATTAGAAACTAAGACTTCGGTTAACCGAGATTTTCCTGCCAACTCTCTTTTGTTAGCAAGTCACGCTTGTCAGAGTATAAACCTGATCTTATTTCTTACTAATTTTTTCGGTCATTCGTGGGAATCATCGTGTCCGAAACTGATTTTTTAATTGAGTCTCTACGCATTTTTAAGCATTCCCTTTGAAACACGACTATTATGCGTTTCACTCGCAGTGAGCGTTTAAATCGCTCATAGCTTTTTTCAGCTTTTTTATTTTTATTCAGAGCCAAACAATCTAGTTCTTCCTTTTTTCTGTACTACAGAGTTGAAAAAATGCTAGTATGTAACTTTTGATTGTAATAATTGGGGCTTGTAAAAATGAATTTAGAATTTAGGTCTATATTACATAAATTGCCGGTCCTAATTAACCATTAAATTCGCCACCCTGAATCTAAGTGCATATCTCCTTCAATTGAATTTAAACTACGGGGTTTGTGTTTGAAAATTTTATTTTGATAAAAATATTCTAATTTCGTATACAAGTGATCGTAGATTGCTTATCAAGTGGATTTTAATTGAAATATTACGCTATTTTTTTTAAATTTCAAAATGAACTTTCTGGCAGTTTTTCGAAAATCTTTGGCAAACGATATTTATCGATAACGTTTGAATTTCCTCATTCCAAAATCTTTTGGCAAATTAAAAAAATAACTTCTCCATTCTTCTGAATACTGTGTTAGTATCTATATCTTGGCACGAAACAAAATTTTGAGAAAACTAGTTTAATTTACCTTTCCTAGTGTATTTCTTTCCGCATTCATTGGCTAGATACCAGAACTCTGACGTCAAATTACTTGTTCTATCGATATGGTGATACTTTCTAAGAATCAAAATCTGCTATTATTTGATCGGGATTTTTTCTACCTAAATTATCTTGAAGAATTAACTGTGCATATTTTTATAAACATTTTCAAGAGTTTTATCAGATAAAAAAAATAAATACTCATGGACGGACCTAATTATATCGTCCTGTCTTTCTTTCCTTGTGTGCAGACGGTTACCTTTAGACTGACTCGTTCCACGCCTTGGCAATTTCTTTTCAAAATCCCACTCTGTGAGGTTAAGGAAGGGAATGTCGGCTTGGGCGAGTGAGTAGGCTGAGAACGAGTAATACATTGGGACGGAGATGAGAGAGGGCGGAGGGGAGTGTCGGAAGAGCCGGCGGAAAAAATAAGAATGCTAATGCGTGTTTTTACGGCTGTAAGGATATACTGAGGGAATGCGTCGCCAGGATTAGAATTCGGAAGTGTTGGAGGTGGTGGGGATGGGGGTACGGGGAGGGGGTGGACATAGGAAGTGTTCGTGTCGCCAACTCGCGTAACTGTGAATACCTTAAAGCCACGGCCTCATGCTCATTTACAGCCTTGCACCGTGGGTAGTATCTATCTTCACTGCCATCGTCGGTTGTGCAATTTGTGCTGAGAATGAAAAGGAGGTGCGGTGGAAACATAAATCCATAACGCGATACTGAAATTGTGATTCGTGGCTTTGAAGTTGACGTAATTAGTGGAATCGGTTTGGTGTAGCGATAAGAATATTGGCCTGAGTATAAGAATATTGCGCTGAGAAAGAGGCCAATATTCTTATCACTACACCAACCCGCGTCCACTAATTATGTCAAATTCAAAGCCACAAATCCCAATTTCAGTATCGCGTTATGGATTTATGTTTCCACCGCACTTCCTTTTCATTCTCAGCGCAATATTCTTATCCCCGTAAGGCTCGCGTTCGAATCTCGGGAGTGGAAGATATTTTTCATCGGTTTACCGGGACCCCTATTTGAGTTGAGTTTTGTGGAGGGAATTAAAGTTCAGTACTGCGTCCGTCGGTTGGGAAGTTAAGCCTTGGTCACCTTGATGTACTTCCTTAAGAGCAGGCTAATTCCAACGCCAGGTTTCGCTCCTCCTTTCCTCCCTTCCCTTCTATTCCCATTCTTGTTCCTTTTCTCTCGGTCTGAAGGTCCTATAATCGTGGGTACAGACTTGAAAGCCACAGATGAGGCATAAGTTAGTAATCGCTTTAGAATTTTATACCGAACAAGCACCCCGTCCGTACACAACAAGGCGTGTAGTAATGTAGGGATATTATAGCATCATTGAGATTTTATAACTATTTCTTAAACACAAATCGATCTTCTACTTATGTGGCCGACCGTGGTAGCAAGGTCAGTACCGCATCAATCTGGCAACCCGAAGGTCACGGGTTCAAATCCCACTCGGGGCAAGCATGTTGTGTTTGTCTGAGGATAAGGCTAAAAGGTGCGATATAGCCGTTTGAGGACCTAAAATCCTAAGACCACTACTTCTACTCTGCATAAATAACCAAATAAGTTTGGTTGAAGTAGTAGGCTTCAATTTCAGCTCGATCTCAGATCAGAATAAAAAGCAGGATTCAGCAGGGTCAGTAATCTAGTAGAGATTCAGTTGCATCAGTAACTAAACGTAATCTTCTCTGAAGATTCCTGCTATTGCTCTGCGAAAATCACTTGTGTAAGAAAAATTAATTTTATGCCCTCCTTCATATATTCATTTTCCACGCGCGCTTACGTGTATACATAGCGGTGTATGTGAACAAAAATTTAGAATGTGGGATTTAATGGGGAAAATAGTTTCTAGTTGAGTCGGAATAAAATATATGTTTCATGAGGTTAATTAGTTATGAATTTCCAGTTCCTCAAGAGAAATTGTATCAGATTTAGATTCCACATTTTCGTTTCCTCTCAACAGATAACGAACTTTCCCTTTCGTCATTATTGTTAGTGGACGATTTTCCTATTCATAGCTGTTTGATTTTCATGATCTTTCATCATTTTAAATCAAAAGAAAATTTAATTTCCACTTGCTGTCATGCAAGAATGCAAAAATACTAGTCCGCGCATGCACTGCTTACAAACAACTTAGAGGTTCTATGCTTCTACTTTGAGGAAATATTTATTTAAGACTTGGTAGAATCACCACTGCATAATCAGGAATGGCATTATGTATTTGAGGTAGTGGAGATCGAAACACGCGTATTGAATGAAATTGAGCTCATGAATAATTGAAAAAGAAACGATAATTAAAGTCGTGTGCGAGTAAAAAATTTCAGTAATATTTTTAATGCTGTGAGCTCTTTTACACTGATAAGACGTTCGATAACCATTTTATGTTCAGTCTTTATTAATTTTTATCTCTGAATTGAAAACGACTTCAAAAGATTTTGGAGAATAATAATAATAATAATAATAATTTAGAATTTTATACCGAACAAGCACCCCGTCCCTGGACTAAATATCAAGATCTGCTGTGCGAACTCCGGCAAATGTACGCGGGCTACTCTGTGAAACTGGTAGTCCTCATCGTGGGCGTGCTTGGTGGTGTCAAGAGCTCACTGGTCGAAAATCTCAAGTGCATCCCAGCGTGCAGGGCGCGAGCGGATGCACTTGCAAGTGCAATGCAGAAGGCTGTCCTTCTCGGGTCTCTCCGCCTGCTTCGTGCGCATGACCCTAATGCCGGGTAGCCACCTATCCACCGGTGGCGGACGTGGCTACCCCTAGGCACGACCCCTCTCGAGTCCCCGGCAATTATGACGGCAACGAAACCTGATGCTAGCCGGAGACTCGGAGGTGGATGTTACAAAAGTAACAAATAATAATAATAATAATAAAAGGTCTTTATTGGGACGAGATTGAGACAAAACTGTCCCTTCTGCCATCTAACCCCTAAATAGTATTATTAAGAGAATAGGATTACATCAGAAGCAGCCTTTCGCGTGGTTGACCGAAATTCCTCTCAAAACCATAAATGACTGAACTAATGCAATTTTAATGCCCAGGTCTTCGTTTATCGCTGCGCAAAAGTTACAAAGAAAGTTTTACGAGGCGCTCCCCTTGGCATCCGCCGTCACGGACGAGTGGTGGCTTTTACGCCCTTCGAGAAATACGAAGATAGCCGGAAAATGACGTGCAAATGCTCGTTTGCCGTCGTTTAGAGAAGCGAAAAGTTGTGATTTCGGGCATCGCCGCCGCAGAAAGAGTCGCGGAAGTTTAGCGAGCGGAGTCATTTTCGTCCGTGCGAATAAATTTCGAGAAGATATCCGCCATGGTGGCGACTCTCTCAGAATACGCTCCTGTGTCGGGGCCTGGTGCCATCCCGTAAATATTTAGATGCTCTCAGTTCTGAGTTCTCAAGCGCCGTTGAATAATCATCTTCTTCCCCCCCCCCCCTCCCCCCCTGAAAGGACGCTAGAGGCGTTCGGCTTTGCCTCACAAAAGTTATTCAGCTCCTACAAATTGTTTGCTCTAATTGCATTTTATTTAAATACGCTCCTTTTTTTCCTTTTCTATAGTCATGAAACCAACCTATAAATCTACTTATTTAATTTTGGTAATTGATGTTTAAACTCACATAAATAAAGCTAGCAAAAATTAGTAAAATGTCCCTTAAGCATAGATTTCTTAATGATTTTAGCCTGGCCAACTGACTAGTACCCAACCCAGGGTTTGTTCCACCGATCCTTATGTATGATAAGCACGCATGTCTGTTAACCCAGTAATTATCAACGAAACACGAAAATTCGTCTGTTATTAACGAGTATAGTTGTCAAAATCGTTTATTTTTGTAACACTTTATTAAATTCCTCTCTCAATGGAAATACTTTCTCTATCGTTCGAGACATGACTGCGTTTCAGTCAAATCTTAGGCTGAAAAAAGATTTTGTCAGGTCTATCCCACGTTTTACCTCATTCGTGATATGCGATTCCCCTGAGATAAGTCTAACGATGGTGGCATATACAACACTCTCAGAACTCCACTGGTTTTCATTGGTACTCACAATTTTTTTTCGTTGCCTTCGATATATCTCAGGCTATGGGTCCTGAGGGCATCTCTCTTCCCATGATTCGACTGCTCCTCCCCGCCCTCATGCCGTATCTAATCCACATCTTTAACACGTCCATCATGTACTCCGTTTACTCTGAAGAATGGAAGAGGTCATTTATTATCCCAGTCCGGAAAACACCGCATCCGGAAACAGCGAAAGATTATAGGCCAATTTCCATCATAAACACCTTAGCCAAGATCTTTGACCGGATCGTGCACGATCAGTTGGCCGCCCACGTTAAGAGGGCGTCACTCCTCCACGACAGACAAGCCGGTTTTCGTGAGCATCAAGGCACGCAGGTGGCTCTAGTTATCGTCCTTGACGACATTCGGGGAGCCATGGATCGCCGTCAGGTAACTGTCGTAGCGTCACTTGACCTCAATAAAGCATTTGACTCAGTTCGACACGATGTCTTGGTGACCACACTAAGACTTTCTAGCGTGAGTCAGGAGACTTCTACCTGCTTTTCAAGCTACTTGGGAGTGCGGCAAGTCTCCATCAAGTCAACAACATCCGATGAACCCATATGGCATATCCAAAAGACAGGTGTCCCGCAGGGTTCCATCATGTCCCTTACTCTGTTTATCATCTTTGTACGGGGCATGGCGTCATTACCGCTGGCTGCTAATATCATGATGTATGCGGACGACATCATTATAAATAAGAATTCCCCACCTGAAAAATACATAAATGCGTGGCTGCTTTCTCGAGTGACTTAGACAGGATACTGAACTGGTGTCTCACTCGAGGTCTCTCGGTCAACCCGAATAAGTGCCATGATCGTCGGCAATAACAAAATCCTATAGTCTCCATGACCCCCCACAACTAGCTATGTTTGGTCAACCAATACCTTCCGAAAAGACAATGAAATACCTTGGCGTCACCCTCTCTAACACTTTGAGTTGGGATGCCACCGTGCCAAACACTGTTCAGAAGATCTTTATAGGGTTGAGAAGACTGCAGTCAATGCAGTACCATCCAATAATGCACATTAGATTACGACTCGTAAAGACACTTTTGCTGCCGATAATTGATTATGTGCTACTTCCTGGAACGGACATGAGCTCAGGAGAGGTTACTCGATTACAAACAGCCCTTAATGCTTGCCCACGTTATGTGTATCTCCCGCACCCTTGGTCTCACATGACACCATATTACAACAGAACCCAAATTTAAAGGAAGAAGAGACTTCAGATGCCTCACATTGGGATATAAATGCCTTACCACCGAACTTTCAAAGCACATAAACGACCGTCTAAAGACTTTCGACGAAGTTCACGGAAGATGCACTAGGGATGTTTCCACTTACTTACGTTATCCGCCTCATCGAACTGAACGCCTGAATACTTCATTCACCACCAGCTTCGTGCGTCTATACAACAACCTCCCGGCAGAATTCAAAAAGAGACACAATGGGGTCGTTTAACATTTTTTTATTGCCGAATCTGATAGAGTTTGCGGAGTAAAAAGACACGTATATCTCCATTTTTTGATCCGTCAATTATTTCTCGAGTTATAAGCAGCGAAAAACTGATGTTTTTTTCCCTTTTGGAAAAGTGGGCGTGGTACAACCTCTGACGTATATCGACTTCGTCCAATCACAACTGAGCCCGCGAAGCTACTTTGGCTTATCGCAATGGAGGGGACACAGCTGACTCTGCCAATAGGAGTAGTTGCGACAGCATCTGTGCGAGCAGACCTTTCGAGAACCCCCCTCCACTCTCTTCCCTTCCCCGAAAAGTAGTCAATGGCGGGAGGAAAATGACGTCAATGTTATCACAGCAGCTTTTTCGGCGGGCGTCACCTTTTGCTTATTTTAATTTTTGAGTTATGAGTGAATGGTTGTGGTTAGAAAATTTTTTTCACTAAAATTCTTTTTTCGTTTCCATCTAACGATTTCGTGTACACAATTGCGATTTCGGTCCCGAGTAAACGCCCCCATTATATAGGCTTTCGCAAATGATTATTCCGCCGCATGCTGAAGTCACAGAGTTTAAACCCTTGGGATGAACATCTAATGATAATTTAACAATATAGGTAATTCAATTGTCCTTCTGATCCATTTTTTTTCAATTTCGTGGCACTTACCTATTCCTTTGTAGAGGCACAAATTCTTTCAAGATAATTTAAAAGATTTAAAATTTTTATGTATACGGCTCTACAAAAAGGTTTAATTCTTGTTTGTTGACTGTTTAATTATTGAACTCTATATCGTAATGAACCCTGGGCTAGGGGCGGAGGGGGCCTTATGGCCTCATCTAGCCCAGTATAAATAAATGAATGGAAAATTTTTACAATCAAGCTGATTTTGTGTTGCATTTAGGATCAATTATGTAAGGCTTTGATGACTATTTCCATGGAATGAGACTATTTTGGATATGCTAATTACAGTGGCTTTTCACCTAAAATATTTGGCTGTCTTCTGCGTTTTAAATGAATCTGCAATTTATCCATAATCGTATATGTAGAACGTTAAATAAGAAATATAATATAAAAGTTACTGGCGACTTTGTGGATCCCACCGAAACATAAATAAATAAACAATCACACAAATAATCATTTCTCATCGTTACATGTAATGTAAAACTATGGGAATGTTTATTCAGTATATTTTCCAATATTTTCGGTGACGCTAACACCTTAATATTTTATCGGAAAAGTGAATTTATCAACAAAAAAATACCCAAATACGAAAATTTCAAAATCGATGTCTCTGGGTGTTCCTTTTTTGTGTCTCATGTTTGATTTTCACACTCTTGTCCATAGTATACATCAAACTAAAGTGGTATATTTTCCAGACATCATCGTCATAAGTCAGGCATTGACGCAGCTCTCCACTGGATTCTCCTATCGGATAATCTCTTCATATTTGCATAGTTATTCTCTTTCATATCCTCCAATATTTGCTCCATGTATTACATGCGAGGCCTTCCTTTGCCGTTCTTCTCGTTCATTTGTCCCTCGGCAATTATCTGCCTCAGGCCATCATGTCTCAAGATATGGCCGATTAAGTTCTCCCGTCCTCTTTTCAAAGTTTTCAGCGGACTTCTCTTTTCTCTCGCCCTTCTTATATTTCCCTGAAAAAGTACTGGATGTACTCGACCTTACGCCTTGTTTTTTAAAGCAGGCGACCTCTCGAAGTACGCACCTCCCTTGAGGCACGCGAAATCGACTCCGGGTGACCGCGCTCCGAGACCACACATCCTGTTGCTTGCGCGCGCACACACTCGCGTGCTTTACAATGGGCCGTATATTTCCCCCATAACGGGCGTGTCGACAATTGCGTTGATTCGCATTTGTCGCGGAATCCATTATGTCGGGAGCTTGGCGCCTGCGTCTTCACAGTTTAGTGGGATATAAATCATCCTGAATACTGTGGGATATTGTGAGGAGTCAGATTAGATCGGAATCGGAATATCTGGTTATTTTCTTTATGTCTCTCTTTCGGGTCCACCTAAGTCAGTTATGTTCCAGCGATAATCTTACCTCATGCATTAATAGACGACATATTGGGGCCGACCAGCTGTAAGAAATTACCACGCTCAGTAAATAATATGGTCCGAAACTTTTCGTCCGTAAAGACTTTTCAATCTTCTCGTTGGTAGTACTGTTGGTGATCAAAGAATAAACTTAATTGCAAAATTGCAGGAAGGTGGGTTACGAAACTCGGATACTTCTCGCTGTAGCACTGTCATGGTTACACTTAAGAAACGTGATTCTCCCACTCTTCATTGGCGTCCTCTATCTTTTTGTGTCTTAGAATTTTTTTGTGAGGAACACTACTAAAATCGGCGGGGAGTATATACAAGATGTGAGAAAATAAATAATAATGAGGGTGATTTAATTCTTTCCCGGCGAATTATTTTCGTAAAGTCTTCTCGGGTGTTATACCAAAATTTAACCCGGTGGAAAGCCCGAGAAGACTTTACGAAAATAATTAGGGTATTTAAGTGTTGAAATTCCTTATACTCGCTTCCCCTAGAAGTACATCCTATACCAGTCAAATGCTTTTTATGTAAAGCGAAAAGTGTTTTTTTGTGAAGAACTACAGAGTCGTTTGTTGCAATAATTTTGTTGGTTTTGAGTATTTTGAGTATATCTAATTATTTTTTGATCTCTTGTCGCCATCTCCAAGGAGGTTGTAAGAATCCGATTGGATTGGTGACTATTTTCCTATTCCAAGGGTTCGAGTTCGAAACCCTTTGGAGCTAAGAGCATCGGGAATTTTCGGTGATATACCGATCCCCACTATGGTGGGTATATTAGGTGAAATGAGTGCTCCTTCTATTGGATGGGTTTTATTGGTTAAACACTGGCTTCTTTTATCAAAGCAAATTCAATGTAAGTCCTGGCTATTCCCTACTATGCTATTATCCTTAAAGATGCAATGCTAAGTTGTCGGTCGCATCCCCTGGAAACAGAAGTGCTGGTATGACTACTCGGATTGAATAAACACTTGCTTCTCTGACACGATGTATTGCTGTTGGTAAAATATATCCTAATCAGAAGTGTGTGACGTCGTTTATGGATGTCTTCACTGTAACTCTTGGAGTTTTAGTCACCTGAGAAAATCAGATCAGATTTTGCACGCGATCGCATAGAAGAAGATTCCCATTTTCAAGCGCAGCTTAATCGAAAATGGCAATGTTTTCAGTAGTTTGGAATGAAGCCCTCCCGGCTAACAAATGGAACTGTTATTATTATCTTCCTCTAAAGTGATGCCATTACTGCCACTTCGGATTGTGAGGTCTGAGTGTGTTAAGTGGAATTGCCCCCAGCTCTCTGGGTTAAGTATCCTTGGTGTCAATGCCTCCGATGCGTTTTTTTCTTTCTGTGGCTGAGCTGTTTAGGGCTGTTATGGCGACCTCTATTAAGGCAGCGCAACATTTTCGGCAGATTAATAAGCTTTGAAGCTTTATGGAGTACCGTGAGGAGAGGAGAGAAATCTAAGAATGTTGACTATTAATCCTCACTCCATGATGGATTTCTCCTATCTGTGTTTGTTCGTGAGCATTTACTTGCAAATCGCATACGTTGTATTGAGGTCGCATAAATTTACAATTATGTCATTTCCATGTATCAACTAAACTTTGAATTCTTTAATTACACCTTTTTCAAACTTTTCTCCTTTTTAGTGTTTGTTAAATGAAAACCTTGAAAATAGTCTATTTCATTTATTTCCAGTTTTTAAGTGCTGTGATCAGAAACGGCTGTTGATTTGGCGCGAACGCTTTATCATCGTGCTGGAAACCTAGGTCAGTACTGATAGAACTTAATTTTAAGATGTCTGTCAGTCAATTCATTTAATAGTGTGCCTCTGCACCTAAGTGTTATCTTTAAGCATACCTACGCACTCTGAGGTGAATTTCCTGCGATATTTTATCTCTTAATTTATCTAAAATGTTTTCCAAATTCAGCCGAAATTCCGTGAGAGGAACCTGTGATGATATATGTACGCATTCCAATCTTCTTATGCTGAGAGATTGTCTACATTTTCGTGATCTCCGGGCAGGACAATCACTCCATATAAGAGGATAGGAATGCGTACATATATCATTCCTTCAACAATACCCAACATTCCTTCTTTCATTGCCTTCTTTAAATAAGATGTTTGATGACCGCGTTATACCCTTCAAGCCACTGTACATATACGATACAGACTGAGTAGGCACCCCTAAAATGGCTATTCATGCTACGCACTAATAAAATATTATGACCTGCTAATTAAGTTCTAAATGATATGATATGCATGGGGAAGTTAGTCACGAATGTAAAAGAGGAGAATTGTTGTAAACTTGTTTTTTTAGATGTTCCAAAGGCTAATTTTTTATCGAACTTAAGATTTTAATCTTAAGGTAATCAAAGCATCCATGCCAGGCTAGCACGTTACCGGCTTGGCTTCCGTGACTAAAGGAGACTCGTGACACTATGAAGAGGTTAGCCCAGAAGAAAGCTGCGTGAGACCTATCTTAGTATCATCATCATCATCAGTCCTAGTTTCAATCCTAGGATTAGTTTACTGCAGCCCTCCATTCTGCCCCATTCAGTGTCAATTCCCTCATGCTCCTGGTATGTTTTCTCTTTCACGTCCTTCTTTATTTGCCCTATATACGTGTCCCTTGGTCTTACTCGCGGGACCTTCCCTTCAATTTTTCTCTGCTATTATATTTCTTACTAACTTATTGTGCCTTAAGGTATGTCCATTCCATCTGGTTCTTCTTTGCCGTAGGGTTTCGATATTGTCCTTTCTTCATTTGCTCTTCTGTACACCTCTTTGTTCAGTTGTTTGTCCATCTGTCCATTAAATATCCAACATTCTTCTCCAGCACCATGTTTTGAAGGCTTCAATTCTTCGCTGCTCTGCTTTCCCGATGTTCTATGTCTCTGATCCATAGAGTGCCACGCTCCATAGGAATGTTTTGATGAAGTACTTCCTTGTTTGCAGCCGGAGGTAGCCGTAGGAGCATAGTAGTTGTCTCTTCTTCATAAACTACTCCGTAGCTTGTGCTATTCTTCGCTTGATGTCCGTCGAGCTTCTTCCATCCCAAGTTATTGTGCTGCCGAGGTAGGTGAAGTTCTCCACTTGTTCCAATTTTACTCCTCGAATTGTTACATCTGCCCTCAGCTTCTCCCTTCCGTACACTAGGAGTTTAGTTTTCTTCTCATTGATGCTCATTTTCTATTCTTGAAGTACCTACTTGGTCCATTGAGGTCAGGGATACTTGCAAGTCCTCTCGACTTTGTCTACTTTGTATGTCTACTAATAATGATGAGGCAATTTGAATGGTATTAATTCTTTTCCCTTCGAAGACGGATCAAGATGATAAATGACCCCTAACGCCACTTCCCGGGTCTAAATCAATCCGGAATCTTTGTTTATTTTTTTCACCAAAGATGAAACGTCTAAACTACGACGTCGCGGTTGACGTCGCGTTTGTGTTGCTCTTTGGGCGGTGATGTAACTGGAAATATTTGGAGGCCCACCTCTAACATTTTGGGGGAGAGACGTGCGTCAGAATTTTTCATCCCGTCCTGTCGTCGAGCACGCGTTCGCACTAATCCTCGCCTCACCCCGCTAGAGGGAAAGAATAATTATAAAACAACAACAAAAAAAAAACACAGAGACGACCCATCTCACTGTCAGACGCGCACACATTGCGTTCGTTCGTTCGCTTTGGCACGTTGCCTCGTGGCATTTGGTCTGACGGGGACCGACTCGCTCTCTGGAATCCGACGCGCAATAGTTCGAACCCCGCCAAGGGCACGCCCCACCCCCTCCCGCTCTCATGGGAGCCGTGCCATTTCTTCCCGATACGTCATCGCGGGAAGTGCATTCAGTTATACATCTCTCTTTCTCTCGGTAGACATCCAGTTCATCTCGGTGAGATTAACGAGGAGTCAAGGTTAAGACCGGGTGGAAAATTAAGATGGAATGAGGATTTGCTCCCCTTCCTCCATCCTTCCTCGCCCCTTTCTCTTCTCTCTATTTTTCTCTTTGGGTTGGGGAAGTGGATGAATTAAGATGATGTCACAATGATATATCGTCGCTTTGCCTTCAGAATCATGATTTTGACCGCTGGGTAAGCTTTCTGCTATGGTATGCCGTCGAGGAGTTTTGAGACACAGATTTTATCTGGCACGCATTTATTAGGTTCCTATAGAGTAGGAACTTCGTTTGGGATGCCGCAAATAAAAATGGAGGACTTAGAATCTAGGAGTTACAGGGCAAAGCACATTAATCTCATCGGCCAAGAGTAACTGATGAGATTTATGTGCTTTGTACTGTCGCTCTTCAAAATTTAAGTATGTTGGAAGCGTAAAATTGATAACAATTCAGTGTCTATTGCATGCCGTTGTAGGTTTCATTTGGTCGTGTATGAGGAGGGAACAAATGCGATTTCAAGACTAGCATAAAACAATTGGGATGCCAATAGTAGCTATTATCCGAGTATTAATTCTAGCATAAAGTAACCAGAAACCTGTTTTGTGTAGGGAATGAAACCCACCCTGCATACATTTATCAGTATTGTGTACAGAGCCTTAAAGATAAATTGCTTCAATATTTAGAATATAAACTGAACGGCTTCATTTGAGGAAATATAAGAGACCATGTTTATTCCCTATTACTTTCGTCTAAAATGCCCAAATTCTGGCTTTTTAATTTTGAGTCGTAGCTTTTGACTATGGATGACAACATGAATCAAACCTGTTCATAATAGTGGGATCCCCCGCCTCTCATGGCCAAATTTTATATTTATAGAGTTATATTAATAGAATCTCATCATAAAAATTTCTTATGCTGTGTGCATTATTTGACCCGTTTCGGGATCGCCATTTCGTAGAAAATGATTGTGTTAATCATGTGGAAGAAACATCAATGTATGTACAATGTACGTCGTTAGCTGTGAAGGTATAAATTCTAATGCAACAGATTCAATTTTGACCACCCGTGGAGCGATTATAGCATATACGTGAGTGTTCATACCTGTTATATGTTGCGTCGGTAATCCTATTTTGTGTGTTTCTACTGATTATTGGTAGATATCAAGAGGTCGTGGTGGTCTAGTTGGTAGAGTACTGAGCTACCGACCGGATGGTCTCGGGTTCAAATCCCGGGCCAGAGCTTTTCTGGACCTCACCGAAAATCCTCGCGATTCGATTTTCTGCGTGTCAGGACTTCATAGGAAATTGGAGGTGGCGTAGGGTCCCCCTACCCCCTAAGTAAATATCATGATACAATGGCTTAATATGGGATGAGATGTACCTTGCCTATAATAACCAACCTTCGGGTTGGACAATCATTATTAATTGGTAGACATTTGTTTCAATTCTATTGTTTGCGTTGGTAAATATTAAGTATGCTCCGTATTGAAGAATCTTTGCGAATTTAAATATCAAACTAGCTAAAAGTGTGCGGGTATAAATTATCGTAGGTCGAAGAAGAGGTACTTAACACAGTGCCATAGTTTTTAAGGAATGGAATTTTTTTCCGATTCCATTCATCTTCATAATAATACCCTGCTAGCCACCATTATGGTGTGTGGCAGGGGGTGAATGTCACCAAAAATGTATTACATGTCATGCTTAAAAGGCTTAGTAACTATACATACTATTGAATATATTTACAACTATTTATTTACATAATTGTACGAGGAAAGAAATACGTTTTAAATCTGTTTGTTTGACCGTCAATTTCTCTAATTTTATGTTCATGGTCCAGTCTACCATATTAACTTGGGGTTTGCAAAATGTTTTTAACTTCATCAGTGAAAATATTTTATTTGAATTTAGAAAAGAGCTAGAAAGTCTAATTTCTCATTTCATGATCGTTAAATTTACCCAGTGCTCTTTTGATGAATCCCAGTCTACGATTAGCTTGACAAGCTATTTCTTGCATGTGTTTACCCCAAGAAAGATCATGTGTCAGTACTTCTAACGTAGTGTGATAATTATTCTGAAAGTTCTGATAATTATTGTTAACCACCTTCTCATGGAATGAATATTGTATCGCATTATTCGTAACTTTAAGAGAGTATAGTAAGAAGTTCTTGACTGTTAGGCAATATGATATGATTGGGACCTCGAGTCAAGATCGTCTCTCACGGTCCTTTAAAATATTTTGCATGCCCGTACTTTTGAACATGAACTCACGACTTCTTGCACTCCAGGGATATTTTTCGCTCCATTGTTTCCTCCCTTAGCCCATCATAGTTCCGTACTCTCTCCTGAGGAGCGAAAAGAGCTTAACATGCGAAACCATGCTTCGTCAAGATATCGTGGGTGTCTCGCGAAATCCCATTGATCTTTGTGTACATACAGACTTCGCCAAAGATCTCGTTCTCTCTGGTGATTTTATTTTCAATTCTCCAGCGGTGCAAAACAACATCAGATAAGAGTGAGATGGTATATACAGCTATTAGGGACGCCTTTCCTCATACAATAATACACCCACACATAACCCTGCGAGCCGCCGTAGGGGCGTGTGGCAGGGGGTGTTAAGTCACCAGCCGTTGGGTTAATGGGAAAAGGAAAAAGGGACATAGGATTAGGATCCGGGATAGTTGGAAATATTAATGTTTATCCTAACTTATTTGAGTTATGATCACGAATTGTCAGCAGGAAAAAGGAATTCTTATATCGAATCGTTCGGTAGTCTGACTAATTTAGTTAATTCTATCTGTTTTTCCAATGTAGTGTGGGAATAAAAGTACACTCGCGTATCATCCTCGAATTCGACCAGTTTTAGTTTTTCGAGTAGGCTGGTGCATAATCTATGAGTTTTCGGAGCTTCCCATCCAAGTCACTTTAAGAGCTGTGTGACACACTCGGTACGGTCATATGCGTTCCTAACAAAATGAGCTGCTTTCCTTTGTATTGTATCGAGTTTGCAAATTAAATTATTACTTACCGGACAGCAAATGCTAGATACATACTCGAGGTGAGGTCTAACTAAAGGGAAGCAACATCTTTCTTTAACTTTTTTACCCGAACACTTTCTTACTATTCTTTTAATGAATTCTAGTTTCTTCAGCACAGTGCCACGTATATTTTCTATGCGTCTCTTTGTAGGAAAAATAATTGCGACTACGAGAAACTACAGTGAAATTTCCACTCGGAGAAGGAAATCCTTGGATTGCTTTTGGGGACATTGCCGGTGACGGCTATGTTGTTACTTTGTCAGGAGAGGGCTTTGGAAAGGTTTCGGCGGAGCGTGAAGTGTAGGGATGGATGGGGGAAGTGAGCGAAAAGAGAGAGAGGGAGATAAAGGGGGGAAAGAGAAATTACAACGGGAAGAGAGGAGGAGGCCTACCATTCCACCATTCATTTCCGTCCTCGTCTTGCCTGACCCCTCCCGCCCCCACCGCCAGCGCACAATCAAGACCACGTCACCCATTCGCGAGGGCACCAGTCTCTCCCTCTCTTCCTCTCTCTCTCCCTCTCCTCTGCAGGCACTCGAGAGACGAGGGACGCGGTGAATGAGCCAGTAGAGACAATGAGAGAGACAAAAGGGAGTGAGGACATGGCGAGTGAGGGGAGAGGGGGACCTCGCAGCATGAGTAACGCAGGGGAGGAGTTGAGGGAGAGAGTGTTTTTCTCCACCGTTGCACATTGCCATTCCGACCCATCCCTCGCCTCACCTCGCTTCCTTTCCCAGCTGTCCGATTGATCGGGGATGCGACTCTGACGTCAAAAAGGCAGGGCGACCCACTCCTTCTCCCTATCTCATACTTAGCTCTCCCCCTGCTTGTTCCCAAGTACCACTACTCGATCCAGGGAGGTTAGAATGTACTGGAGGAGGCTTCGCAGCTGATTTGAAAAGCAAGATCGGCCATCTTGTTAAGTACGGACATTCGGACTTGTTACTCGTCATATTATCCTATACCTATGACCTATGAAGTAGTTTTTGCAAGTGGTAAGCAGTTAGATGAGTTTTGCAATGCATTTTTAAAATCCGCCAAAGAAACAGAGGTAACTTTGCAAACACGCCAAAAATGTAGTTTAAAAAAGTTAAATTTGAACCAGTTTTAGTAATAAAATTAATTCCCATGTGAATGAAGTGCATTGATACCTCCCTTGAATAGCCGTATGAAGATTAATTGACTCGGCTGAGAGGAAATTTGTCGACCATTATTTCATTGTTGTTTATGTTTTAATTCACATGCAGTCCCCAATGAAAAAGCCGTAAAAAGTGAAATATTTTGTACGGAGTAGGTGGGGGCAATCGTTCCTAAGCACCCCAATTTTTTTAAAATCTTTTTTTTAAATTCTTTTATACTGTTTTCTGTTTTCCCATTCGGTTTATAGATGGTGTTAGATATATGCTAAGAATCCCTTCGTATAATGCTAGATTTGCTTCGTATAATGCTAGATTTGCTTCGTATAATGCTAGATGGTTTCTTGTTTGCATGTTAGTAGTGCATGCTTGGTGATCTTCACCCCCTGCCACACACCCTCGCGGTGGCTTGCAGGGTATTGTGTAGATGTAGATGTAGATTTGACCAGGCAGGTAAATAAGATTAGCGATTGTCGTACCGATAGATTTCAAAATGTCAGTTTTCCGCGTACCATTAGAGAGCACACTAGGCAACAGAGCAAAGCGATAGTAGGTAAAATATTCTTAGAGTAGGCTGTAGTGGTAGCTGTTGGCTGCATTTTTTAAATCCGCTAAGAAACAAAGGAGTTTTAAGTAGAGTGGGTATAAAGTCAGAGTTAGCATTGCGTGGTAGCTATTAGTTGCATGCTTTATTGCATAGTTGCATCAAGTAGGTCTTAATAACTCTCCTACATCTACATATACTTACATAACACCCTACAAGGTATTTGCCAAGGGGTGAATTCACACCAAACATGCATTACAAATCTTAGTTGCTTTAGATCTTTGTTGCTTGGATCTTAGTTGGAATGGTGAATATTTGATTGATTGCTGATCTTCACCCCCTGCCACAAACTCTCGCGGTGGCTTGCGTGTATTACGAAGATGAAGATGTAGATCCTGGCTTCATCGTTACTCAAATGTGCCAATGCCTCCTCTAACACATTCTTACCGCCTTGCTGAGTACAAAATTCCTCCGTCACCTCACCAATTCCATTCCCCAGCTTCCGCTAGTGTCCGAATCCCCGCACCCTTCCATACCCCGGTGAAGACCAAGCCGAGCAACTACCGCCTCCCTATCTCCCATTACGTCACCCTCGAGCATCGCCTTTCCGCCTCGTCCATCATGTACAGGCTTATCGAGGAACGCCCAGAGCACTGACTCCTAACAACGGCCGCTGTCCCGGCCGTATGTCGTGCCATTATGTCGCCATTTTCTACGCTAGCTTGGGTGCCGTTTGTTAAAGAGTTTATGTGCACCCGTTTTGGCGGGCCAGACGCTATGTGTCAGTTCTACTCACCCATTTACTCTAGGGTCGTCTAAATTCCAACGGTATCTCTCTTGTACTCTCTTCCGCGTATTGGCTCAACACCTGAATGAAGAAACAAACACGGTAGATCCTCAGAACCCTTTTAGATTTTGACTAGCAGACAGTGGTTACTGCGTTACGAGCTGCGCTGCATGTTTGCAGGTGTGGTTTTTGAGTCATTAGTACGCAAGTAGGCAACCCAAGACCCTGGTAGCTGCTAATTTCATATACATTAACTCAATACCCTGCTAGCCACCGCGAGGGTGTGTGACAGAGAGTGAAGATCACCAAACATGCACTATTGACATGCAACTAGGCTACCATATGGAAGCATGTTAGGTAATAGAATCACAAGCCGCTAGATGGTTAGTATCTACTTAGTAACTACGGTTTATTCGTTATAATGTTTCTTATGAAATTTAAATCTAAAAAAAACGCATCACAATTTCTGCATCAGAAGACCGTGAGAAAATTTAAATGGTTTTATTTGGCGATGTGCTCTTCTCTGCTGTGTACATTTATCTTTTTTTGCCTCCATATTGTCGCGGCGATGAGAAAACGAGTCATTTGTATCGAAAAATGTATCCGCTGCACTGCTGTTCTGAGGCGGAACGTGAAAGCCATTTTATGTTATTTTTTTTAAATTTTTAGATGAGTTTACCGTTCTTATCCCCAAACATTTTATTTTTGTGATCATATACGCACACTGCAATCATTCATTCCCTTAGCCAGCCAGGGGTTCTCAGGAAAATTCTGTCAGTGGCTACACCTACGGCCGCCGGATATGGCTTGTGGCCGCACTTTCGTGTTTTCTGTTTCTAATATTGAATATTGGGAAGAAATATAAACATTTATGGAACAAATTGATATCATTTATTTACGCAGCGCTGTCGAATGAATTTATTGAATGTCAAGCTTGTAAAAAAGGAAAACTTTAATTTTTGTTGTTGAAGTAGAATATTGCTAATAATGTTTTGGTGGGCAAATTTTGGAATACCTTATTGCTCTGTGCCATAATATAGCCAAGCAGTTTCCCTACCTTTGTATCTCTCAACCATGCCGAGCGATAAGGAAACATTCGTGTGAAAAAATTGTTGAGTCAAGTGGACGGACACGCTAAGAGAAGTAATAATGTACATAGATGAGTGAATATTTTTCGGTTTTATATATTGTGTATAATGTGGATCTCGGGTGTATATTTTGCGTTTAAAATTCATTCAAAACTGATGTAAACCCGTTTGTTTCGGGAGGTCTTCACGTGCAGCCTGAACGCATATTGAATCCCCTTCCAATTTCTTAATATTTCCTCTCCTTTTTAGAGCTTCTGTGGAGGCCTTATTTTTTGGGTGCCCTTGTTTCTGGGGATTACTTGGTTGTGTACCGTATAGACATTAATCGGAGCCAATTGCTTTGTCTCTTTCGAAACGGAGATATGAGTAGCTTGGTTTTGTTTGCCACGCTTGCGGGTTGTATCTTTCGTGAAGAGAATGCACTGGCGTAAGGGAAAATATTATTTTGGCCATTGGATTGGGAGATTCGGAGCCTGATTTGTTGCCATGCGAAACAAGAGGACCATCTGCCTTTCCAAAATCTATCCCCGGGCTTTCAGTTGGGAATGTTGTAAAATTGTTGCGTGCCTAAAATGATATCTCAGAAATTTCACGATGAATTTTTCTAGGAAGCGGTCCCCTATTTTTTTTTTTTACTTCTGAAATAATTCATCGTTTTCAGAACCTTGGTTCCAAGAAGTTTCCGGCACCACTGAAGACTTTATTTTAAATTGCACTTCATGCCTGTAGTTCGATTTCCTATACCTGGGGCACGGATTGTTCGCACTTTAAATTTATGCCTTGTCAAAGGAAGTGAGGTATTTTACTGTCCATAAACTTACAATTTTAACTACTCGGCTTTTTCTCTTTCGCATAATTTTCAATTTATTTTCTTCTACATCTAAGCCTGGAAATATTATCTTACATCTACATCTAAGTAATACCCTGCGAGCCACCTCGAGGGTGTTAGGAAGGGGCGAAGATCACCAAACATGAACTATTGACATGCAACTAGGATACTACATGGAAACATGCTAGATAATAGGATCACGTCTTAAGTCTTGATGAGGCCCTAGCTTCTATTGATCCATAGCTAATGCAATATGCTTAGGGCTTTCTTTGCAAGTAGGGCATACCATCAGGAAACACCTACATTTTTAATCGAAGAAGACGCTTAAACACTTCACCAGTTAATGGGTTTTTTTCAAATGAATTGATTCTGGTTAAAGGTGACGCTTATCCGCAGCTCACAGGAACATTTTCTCGAAATAAGAGTTTAATCCCCCTATCCATGACCATTACTTCTCTCCTTCCAAAAATCGAGACTAGAATCCGATATGGTATTTTATAGTTCTTACTGTGAGTAATCAGTTTAGACTATGCAGTCAAGTGTTTTATGAAGCATTGGACTGCTTAGTACAACGTACATTTGTATTATACTGAAATGTAACCCTTTCTATTTATCCCTTTTCTCTGGTCAGCAAAATCTCCAACACCTGCCCTTCTTGATTGTCACGCCGGTATGTGTCTTTATGCAGCGTCTGTGCTTGAGCTTATCTCAGATCACCGTTACGTTTATGTAAGCTTTTCAGCCGCTAGCCATGTTGGTATGGTATAAAACGCACTCAGGCTGGATTCACTTCCAAGAAACCGATTTACATTTGGTTGCAGAATGCGTTGAATGCCTTCGGGCTAATGATGCCGTGGGCTTCAATGTAACTGCGCATTACTCAGAATCGTTCTCTCTCTTTTCTTGACGATGTTTACAAATGAAATAATCCCCTCCATGTAATTTAATGAAATCATAGCATGTTTCGCTTGATTAAACATTTTGTTTCTAAAGAGCTTTTTTCTTTTTTAATTACCAAGCTAAAATGCCTTATTTCCTTTACCGAAATTTGCTAAAATGGATCGCCGTTTCATCTCTTAAATAATGCTGCAACTTGTTTGTGTAGTCTCATCCCATTCCTTAGTGAATAGGGGTCTCTGGTATGATGGGATCCGATAATTCGCATCCCAAGGTCGTGCATAGTTCGAAAACTCACGGTGAGTCTTGGTGGTTCTCTAATAGAAGGCTGCTAAATTGCTGTGCCTGGCAGGAAAAAAAGCACGTTCTAGTTTCATGCACTCATAGTTGCCCTGAAATGAGTTTTAGCCATATTTTTCATAAAATGGGATACAAAGGTTTATTTAATTTTATTTCCCCTTGTATTTATTACCCTTTACACCTTAATTGTGACATGCCACGCTGCATTCACGTCGGAATGGATAAATCTGGACGCAGAATATCTCAGATATCGTGGGAGCTTACTCACGTTAGTAGTGCATGCTTGGTGATATTCACCCCCTGCCACACACCCTCGCGGTGGCTTGCAGGGTATCGTGTAGATGAGCAGCCAATTTGTTTCAGTGAGCTGAATATTTTCAAGCAGACAAATTTTGCCGCAACTTAGTCTTCAGTCCCATGCCGTCGGGGCGTGAGCAACAAAGCGATTGGCATATTTTCCAGAGAAAGATTTTTTTTCTATAGTAAATATCTTAGGAGCGATGGTCAAAAGACTCGATATCAATGGGAGTCAAATTTTTCGTGTGGCTACTCATTTTTGACCACACGTTTGGCTACCTGATTTTATTCGCTAGTGCAAGAAATAAGGCCCAGTGGATGCTGAAATTGCCGCCCTTGATTGGTGTACGCCCTTCCCTAAAAAAGCGTCTGTGCTTTCATCTGTATTAATGGGATTTAAATATCATATATGCTTACTTTTAACTCACCTTGCTCTCCTCGTAAACGTAAGTGGCGAGCGAGTGCCACGAAAGACTATGACATTTTTAAATGCAATGAATACTGATCAAACATTCGTCTGCAACATATGTATGGAAGGGAGTTGAATGCTTTATGAAAAACACCAACCAATAAAAAGGGAACGTAATCCTTAAGGGTCTTACAAGAGTGTGAAGGGGTTTGGCACCTCACCTGGGTTCTGTATAAGTCCCCGGCGGATATTGACTCCCTTGCCCCTTACCCCTATTGGTTAAGCGCCTGCCCAGGACTCCGTGCAACATCTGCGGCTATTGTTCTCCCATAGTCTGCTATTCTCGCATTAGGCATCTGCGCTGCAATTGCCCTAGGCCTGGTGCATCCTTAATCCCCTGCCTCCTCCCCTGCCCGTAATCGCGCAGTTAAACTAACCCATTTCATGCCATATCGTAAAGCCAGTGACGCCATTAATTTATTGGGGCATTCTACTGTAATGTATGAGCGTACTTGGGTGCTCGGTTTCTATGGCTTGAGGTTTTATCTTCGCCTTATTTTCTTATCAACCTAAAAAGCGTGCATGGCATAACTATGAAGAAATCATCGATGAGACGTCCCGATTCACACATAACTCGATTTCCTCCATCGCCTGTCTAAATATCAGACTTGAAACGTCTCGTATCCTCATTTTCCTATGTTCCTTTCTTATCTTAATAACTTCTCGTCATTAGGGGCTTGGCTTGTCTGTTTTTCCTTCCATTTCCCAGTTTGTGTTATCTTTAATGGGGTCAGATAATTTTCAACTCGAAGGGCGATTTTCTTACCCACAATTCGGGACATTTAATGTTTATGGCTAAGGGAGTATTTCATTTAGCAAGTTCGTAGTCGCAGAGGAAAGATAGATAAACCTCTATTCATGAGAATTAATTTAATCGTGACTGAATCAAAGAATGTCTTTCGTGATTACTCGAGGATTCATTCATCGCGATCTCCTTTCACCTAGCGAATGAACTCGAGCGACGGTCGCCTTCTTTAAAAAGAGATGTAAACTTAACCTGTATTCTGTCTCACCAACAGCGTGAAGAGGACATTGTTCTACGATGATATGGTTATGCACCTCTTTTTGGCCCAATAAAATAAGAGGATATTATTTCGAATCGATATGCTTGTAATTATTTCCTTGAACAGAATTTTCCAAACTTTTTGGCTAACACACACATATATCCCCGGTGAGAATTAAATTTTTGGCATAGCATTGAGTGAGCATCATTTTTTATAGATTCTTGTGTTTAAACGATGAAAATAACACCTCCATGAGTATTACACCTAACGTTAGTATCTGCTGTAAAATCCATTAGTTACTAATTGCTGGAAAATGATTCGCAAACATGTGTAACAAATGCTGTCAGAACAAATGAATATTTCCCCAGGTAATTATAGTACACTCGCTGTAAACAGATCAGTTACGGTGTTTACAACAGTAATATAACGGCTCTATCCCACTCTTTCTTTACGTCATGCGATATCGTGACGTTTTACGTCTACTCGTACATTGTCAAGATAAAATAAAAATGTCATTTAAAATATTGACGACATTCACATTTTGGCATGTAATGATTTCCAAATAACGTTTACAGTATGCTATGCAAAACGTTATTTTTTAATCGATGATATTCTGGCCAATGCGATTTTTCTTTTTGAACAAGCGTAAGCAGAGGAAGGGCGGTATTCACAACGAATTCCAATATGGCGTCGCAAAAGATTGCTCCCTTCGCTGACGGTGAAAATGGATGAAGGAACTCGAAGACTAAATTGTTAGTGAACTGGTTCTGGCAAACTTGTAAATGGCGTCCTCCCTTCGAATCTTCGCAGTTGGAGCGTTACGCGTGATACTGCAACTTTAATCGTCCTTAAAGAAATTCTACCTGCTACAGGCTGTGCTGAAGGTCGTCTTGGTTTTAGACATTCTCATTCTCAAATTTTTTTTTCTGTGAAGAAGCCACCGCCGCGAAAACCTCAAGTCTGCCGGGTATAAATTTAATAATCGTTCAACCCTCTGACGCAGCGTGGCGTTTCGTTGAATTTCCCATGTCCCTCCGTATGAATTATTCGGACGCGGCAATAAAAGTCCTCTCCTTGTGTTTACGTTTCGCGGAACATCCCGGAAGGGCTTTCCCAGGAAGAGAGCAACAACCCTCCCTACGTTTCCCTTACACAGAACCCCGCCCATACCATTCACTTCCGGCAATTACTCCCTTGGTATTTGCTCCGGGGATCTTTCCGATGCTGGTCGGGGATCTCGGTTTCTGCGCGCAACCCGAACGATCTCTGGACACTGGATGCCCAGGATATCGACTGGGATGTGGGAAGCATTTCTTGAAAAAGACTCGAGGGCATTTCAGTCCTGCGCGACGTCGGTTCACTCACTACCCATCACGTTTGCATGACTCACCATTGGTGTATACTTAAACGAGTTGGGGCGGTTATATGACGTTCAGATTGCGATGATCAGTTCTTGTAGATAAAACGTTACTTTCGCAGTTATCGAAAAATCGGGATGCAAAAAGTACATCAGACGAACGATTGCTAGACGCATATGTTATCTGCATAAGAGAGTAACCGTGGCTGTCTGTTAGCCTCGAAAGTATTTAATCAGAAATTATAAAACCGGCTCTTAATTATTTGGGGGAAGTGACTGAATACTAAGGCTATTTGCGCCATTATCTACATTTGCTGACTTCCCTGCAAGCCACCTCAAAAGGGGTGAGTCGTTACCAAAAATTCACTACTTACATGCGCTAAAGTTTACTTATATTAACTACATAAGGTGAGATTTCTATGAATATCATTTGGGACACAACTACAAAGTTTACTTTTCATCCAACTTGGAGAAAAACATTTGAGAAGTACTGCTAACATGCAATGTATATAACTATTAGCATAGGCATGGGTTATTGGATGGCTGTTGGAATTTTCAGGTAGATGAGACAAGTGTGGAGAAAAACTCGAATTCGGCATTTGCTTCCTCTTAACGAAAGTCACCCAGAGGTCCAGAGGTTTAACGTCCCATCCGATGGACGAAGTACTGAAAGTGCTGTCCTCAAAGCACCCAAGTGAGGACCGATAAACTGAAGAAAAATCTGCCATAACCGGGATTGGATCCCGGGCCCTCGGGATGGAAAGGCAGTAATTTACCCCCACTCCCACCCAATCCCTTTGCCTGAACAAGCCTCATTTGTTGCATGCCACTGGTTCCCTGATTTGGTTAGTTAGTTACCTAGTTATTCAGGGGAGACGACCGACAGCTGAGGTCATTTGCGCCATTTAGGATAGGTGGATAATTGGGTAATCGTAGGAAAATTTCAGGTAGTGGAGGAAGGGTGGAGAGGAACCCGGCGTCGCCATTAGCCTACTATTAACGACAGGCGCCAAGGTGACCACAGCTTAACGTCCCATCCGACGGACGGAGTACTGAACCTGAAATGCCCCACTCAAGTATGGACAGGTTTGCGACTGAGAAATCCGCCACTGAAGGAATCCCTCGGGTTAGGAGGCCAGTACTCGAGTACTCTGGCCACCACACCAACTCGATCCCCTCCCTGATTTGGTTTTGCAATGGTTCTTAGTTAGGTGATGACAGAGATGGATACCACCAGCGATTGCAGCGTAGAACAGACGTTTGTCGATGACAATATTTTAAATTCTTAAACTAGCCTCATCAGCCAACTGAAATTCCTTAACTGATCTAGTTTTGCAATTATATTTAGTTAATTGATGGAAGTGAGAGTTGAATCTCGTTTTCAGCCACACCTGCAATGTAGACGTATGTATCACTGAGGATATTTTTATCTCAAGCCAAACGATGTCGTGGGAATAGTAAAAAAACGAAAATATTCCTAATTGAATAGAATTTTACATTTACTGATTCGTTGCAATTTCACTGAAAGGTAGTAGTTTCAAATAAATATTACCTAGCAGAAGTGTAGCCTGCCTCTAAACACTGGTAGGATATTATTTTGACGAAAATGCATGATATAATACTTCACTGACGTAACTCTCCATGACTGAAAAGAATCTGATGAATGCATCGACTAGTTAATTTGGAAATGCAAGTCAGGTATCGTCATTTTGATCCGGGGCACTCTTAGCCGACGCAGTACATTTTATCCTAGCAGTTAAGAGTCTCGGATTTAAGATGCTCCAGCACTAAGTTTGCATCGTAAAATCTATATTAGGACTAAGACAGAAACAGCATTCATCCCCCGAGTAGGGTTCGAACCTATGATTTTTAGGTTACCAGGCCAACGTGTTGGCTACCACGACTGGCGATTTTTGTCAGTCCAAAAATATAAATATGTGGTAAATACGTGGGACTTTAAAAATAATTGAAGAACATAAAGTCGAGTGCTCATGGGGCGAAAGACGTAAATAGTGCCAAGTGATAATTGCGGAAATCGATCAGAAATTTGGTATTTCTAAAACAAAATCAAATATTCTAAACAAGCCGCAAATACCTTAATGGAGTCACCCGCTGAAATGCACAATATCAGAATTTCCATAGAAAAAATCCCGGTCAAGATGAAAATTCTGGTATTGTTGGTATTTTTTCATAATTTCTGAGCATAAGTTTATTTGAAAATTGTAAAATTTTGAGCAATATTGGTACATACCTATCTAGAGCAGGGTTGGAGTTGCCAGAAAATATAAACAAAAGTTATTTCCTGTTCACCCTTAAAATGTATCAAAAGAACCAGAAAACACATCTTCTTACGTAAAGGTCAAAGGAAAACAGATATATGACGCGACTATTCGCTAGTCGACCAACCCAAAAGTATAATCTTGTCTCGGGTTGGATGTTTTGTCTGTCTTAGGATTGAAAATAGCTTAGAAGGAGCAAAGCTGTCAGTTGAAGTGTCTTCAAACTTAATTCTTCTATTAACATGTTCAAGAAAAGATCCGCGAAAAAATATTTTTATCTGATTAGCTGATGAAGTAGGGTCAGCGATGATGTCAGTAAGGTTGATGAGAATAGCAACAATTAATGTATCAGTGTATAACACAGCTTATGAAACGAAATTTTAGGCACTAAATGATACATCAATGATGATAGAATAACTGGCCCACCCAAACCCTCAAAACACACAGTAATATTCACTACACGGCCTAATCAGCTTTAGCTCTTTATCGTGGCTGCGAAAAAAGCTAGTTGGTACGAATTTAAAATTTAAGGGAAAAAGCTGGCTGTTTATGTTGCGTTTGATTACCGAGTAAGCATAGCCAAGTTAGCGAATTGTTGGTTACTAGAATATCGTTTCACGTGCTCCAGAACAGTAATATTTCGGAGAACTCTCATCATTTCTGATAATACCAACTGGTATTTTGTAATGCCTTTTCTCGATAACAGCAAGTTCGCAGTATTTTTTCTGGGACTTTCTTAAACGCCGCTTGAAAAACACCTGAACCAACGTTCTATTTATTCTTGTCATTCTTAGAGGACGCGGTGCTGGATGACTCGTTATTGCCCGCTGCGCTCTTGCTGAGGTGACGTCGTGAGATATTATGTCTCTGCCTGATGAAATAGATGGTATACGTATAACAACTGCGGGAAAAATGTTCATAAAATATCACATCTCCATTTGTGTCCATGCGAGGGGAAATCCAATCACTAGCTTGAAAGGAAACTGGCAGCGGACTCTCAAAATTAAGTATTTTAGAGAATAAGTTCTTCGTCCTGCATATTTCGTCAGTCTTTCGTCCGAGGCACATTCAAGAAAATTTTCGATCGTTCTAGTAAATTTTATCAGCATCCAATAGTTACAGATGATGGTTTGTTAATATGGTGCCGCTTCACTGTTATTTTTCATCCACATTAGCCCCCTTCCTATAGTGTTCTCAATAACATATTTTACTCACTCACCTTTTTTACTGCAAGCATTTATTGCATGTTTCTATTTTCATATCGTCTTGTGGCTGGAAGAATTTTCTTTATTTTTCTTGACGAAAAAAGGACAAATTTTGATAAAATTTAAAATTCATTTAACTTCCGATTCCATCACGTCGATATATTATGCCCATCTTGTTAATTTTCGAGTGGAAATTGCTACAGAAATGGCGAAAAAGATTTCGCAATGTGGCCAATATTCACAATTCTTCAGCTAGTGATTCATTGACTTTTACGAGAGCCATCCAGGTAGAGCATTATGGCTGGAAATATCTTGGCGTTGAATCACTCGCGACGCCTTTCACTCCTTAGTTTTTCGCTCATTTCGCCCGCTAAGGGTTGAGGTGTGCAATATTTTCCGCAGGACCGCGTCGGCACCATGGAAAGCTTGGCAAAAAATACACCTCGTGGGCGCAAAAAAGAAGGGTTTGTAAAGGTGGCAGCCGTGTCAAGGATTTAGACCGTTTGTTCTTTTCCAGTGAAGGAAATCTATGGTGTAGAGTTCACATTCGTTATAGTGCCATGTTATATTCCTTTTGCTGACTGAATTCTCCGTGAGGACTTCAAGTTAAGCACACCGCCCGTCGGATGGGACGTTGAACCATGGGAACTTCGGTCAGGTTGGTGTTGTATCTAGACTACTGCCAGGCAACAAACACAATAGCTTTTAGAAAAATATTTCTCGACCAATTTAAGATTGCAGCTCACCCAACCTGGAGTGTTCATCTGTGGTTTCAAGTTTGCCCCGTACTAAAAGATATCTCAGACCGTGAGGTAATGTACAAGAAAGGGAATGGAAGGGTAAAGGGAATCCCGGGTTCGGAAATGGCTCATTCTTCACTGTAGGATCAAAGACGACCACGGTTTGACGTCCTATCCGATAGGTGGAGTACTTAACTCGAAGTGCTCTCCGCGCAGTACTCAAGCAAGTGCCGGTTTACCAGTGAAAAAAAAACCTTCCACTGCCGAGATTCGAACCTGGGCGCTCGGGAAGGGAGGCGAGTACCTCAACACCAACTCTTCTCCTTTCGAGGGGGTCGGTTTGCCTCCCTGAGTCTCGAGAAAATTGAGAGAGATGTTCTTTTTCACTTTGATCGGCTTACGAACGACGAATTAGGACTCTTGGCCTAATATTATTTCAGGGAATTTACGTAGGGCTTATAGTTTTTGACGACTTTTTCACCCCCCATCCTGTGTCATCTTCAGGCCGAAAAAAATTGAAAATTTTGGACAAACATTTAAATTCTTATCTTTGAGACGTTTTTAGGTCGAAGACATTTTTTTATAAATATTTATTGAAGTAAATATTTATAAAAATAAAAATTATATTTCTAATAAATAATCTAGAAATGTTTTTTCGACATGAATACGCCCCCAGAATGAGGGAAAAGTGTCACAAAAAACTAAGAACGTAGCGGAAATTCCTTAAGATAATATTAAGCAATTAATTAAAAGTCGCGGAATCCAGTAATTAGGACTATGGTACGGCGTAACCGGTCGTATTGAGAAGTTGAGTCGAAATGGTCTCGCTCATTGCCCCATGCGATTCCCTACCCTACTATGCGAGGTAGTTGCCCATCCTATGTTAGCTCCTTATGAATATCCGTAAAGGGAGCTCTGGCACGCATACTTTTCAGGAGCAAATGACTCACTGATTAATTATTGCGCTGTGCTTATTTACGACAGTAAGTTCCGTGATTTTTTCGTGACCCTCAGATACCTCACAACTCTATGAACTCCGGAAAACAATTGTTAGCTTTTCGGGTTTACTCTCGCGTTAATTAATCTGTGCCCCTTAACGACAGTTTCGCCATCATTCCAGCGGGCTTATTCAGGTCTAAAGTAACGAGAAAATAACTTGCATAAAACTCCCGCACAATCTGTATGGAACTTATTTTTAATATTTGTATACTTCATTGACTGATACTAGTCGTATCGTACATATTTTTACATGCGTGCGGATTCACCTCATAGACGAAAATGTTCTAAAAGAAGGATTTTTTAGGAGCTATGAAAGTAAATTTGTATGAATAATTGTTAGAAATGATTCGGTATTTACACAAATGTGTGATTTTTGCTTGTATGTCAAGTATCGAGAATTATTTTTTAAATCAAGAGCTCGACTTTTTTCACAGCACTATGTCGTGGCAAAAGAATTACTTCCTCCATAAAAATAGTGATACGTTATCTTCATTGGGGTGGATTTGAGGCTAAAGTGAAACCTCAAAAATATAACTGGGCAAATAACTCGTTTAGGAGGCAACTTTGAAAACTCTGACGTCAATATTTAAATTGTATACTTCATGCCTGTTCGGTAGTTATTTTTTGCCTACCTTGAAGGATCAGACTTTTTCCTTGAATTTTGTGGTAATGTTGTGGTTTTGTTGTGTATTGGTAGGAGTAGTGAATCTACTAGTGCCTCGTATTAACGATACATAAGTAATATGTTACAGTGCCCCAATCCCATTTTTTAGGTACACGTTTCTTCAGATTTTGAGAGTTTTTTTTTAACGAAGCGTAAATTACTCCAGGAGCTGTAAAATTCTCAATAGCTAGAGCTATGAGCTAGAGCTAGAGCTATGAGAAGTAATGTTAACTACTGTTAATATATAAATTCTGCTTTAAACAGAAGGTGCCTGAGGTCACTCGTAGGATCGTAGTTTGAGTTAATGGTGATGTCTCCGTGAATGTTGCTCGTCTAATTTAATCACTTGAATCGGCGTATTCACCGCGCAACGCTTTCCAACGGGGCAACTTTTATTTCGCCTGCTTGCTCGGCTGTAGTGCTATTTCAATATGCTGTCGTAAGTTGATCGTCCTCAACTTGCACGGCAAGGCCTTCTTGAAATACCGCAACAATTGCGCTGAACGTCTAATGGAGTTAAGGAGGAGAAGAGAAACGTTTGCATATTCAAAGAGGGCACGCGGGATGAAGGGAGGCATCCCTTCGATGTTTCGCAACTATTCGTCACTTCTTTGTTTTTTTGTAGACGGTCGGTGTTGCGGTAGTAACGAAAAATACATTTCCTTGTCTTATCTAACTTCAAGACGAATTGATAGTGATCTTTTTGTTGTTCTTGGATCTTTTTTCTGAAAGGATCGATGCCATGTATTTTCGTCAGGCGAGTTTACTTCTAGCTCACTGTTCGTTTCCAATTCCATCGCTTCTCAACCGAGCGAAGAAAGTGTTATAGGTAGGTTCCTTGCAATGGCTATGAGGCCTTTTGTAGATTTTGTCTTCGGTTTGGGGTAGCGCTTTCCTATCAATTCTATTTTTTAGGCTTTTCTGCTGCTTTTCAAAGACAGAATTCGTCCGCGATTATGCGAAGTATTCTGCACTATTTGGTTAAAAAAACATCGCGTGTATGCGCACATTCAATTGGGAACTGCTGAATTTATTTATATTTTCGTTGAAATTTACCCGTCTGACCATCTCCAACGGTACTAAATCATCTGTTTGCATTGTTCTAGCTTCTTGTATTCGTACTATTATTTGTTCTCTGGTTATAAAAGACCCAGTTTATATTATATTATTTTAAATATTGTGGCAAAAATAAAAGCAACATTACGCCAGGCTGAGTTTAATCCTCTTTTTTCTTCGCTAAACGCATAAGAAGCAATTTACTGAGAGGAGCAGATGCTAATTATATTGTGGCCTATATTTTAACCTATATCAAGCGGTAGAATTATGTTTTTTACTGCTCAATCAGTTTAGGTTATATCTTACCGTTTAACCTCAACTATAACTAAAGATAAACAACATTCATACCCCTATTGCGCATCCGGACTGATCTGTTGATCCATATACCCCTGGGAGCTGAACCAACAGAACTTGACTAACACCCATGCCCTGGGTGGAGAAAAACCCACCTAGGCGGGACTAGAACCCGCGACCCTAGGATTGGCAAGCGAGGACTTTACCTCACCGCCACCGGGGCCGACTATATTTTTCTACCTATTGGGGTCGAACTCGTGACCTTTGGGTTTCCAGTTTGATGAGTCAGCAACCTGTGTACCATAGTCAGTAGTTATACGCATAACGACGGCAAAAATACCAATTGACCAATAGCAAAAATACCAATTGTATGATTTTCTTTCAAAAATCAGTTAAATATTCAGAACGATTTAATTGGTGGATATGGGGTCACCAGTGAGCGTTAACGCTTCTCAGCCAGCAGTAATTTCGTGCATTTTCCAGCAAAAATATACTCCTGGGATTTTTAGAATTACTCCTGGTAAATGCCTCACTCTGAGGGCAAGGAAGAATCTTCCTCAGCGTGTTGAGTTTTAACTCGTTGCCTTCATAATTACCTATCAACCTCACCTTATTACAGGTTGCTTTCTTTTTAACAATACAGCTTGGTTATCTCATGCCCCGCTATCAAACCTCATTAAGGAACAGTTGATGACGTGGAAAGATTTTCTAGAAACTCCTACACTGTGACCTTCAATAAAAGCATTCATTTTTAATGAAGGAATCAGCCACGGCAAATGCCATCCATGGCCCCGATAAAATTTCCTTGAGGGGCAGTAAAGTCAGATTTTCATCTTTTAAGTTTACAATATTTGAGATACTTCCATTGATGGTCTGCGACTGAAAAATCAGTTAGAAAGTACGTAAATAGTTTAAGAGGCCGGCAGGAGGAAAACCCTGTAACTTCAGACATATCTCTCTCATATCTATCTCGTCATCATCCGGATAGATCAATGAATTTATAGCTACTAGTTTGATTGTGGAACATCTACATGATACCCTACAAGCCACCATAAAGGTGTGTGGCAGAGGAACCATGAGGTGGCTACGATATGTTGATTAAAAATACCTAAAATGTAGGTTAAAAGTTTCAAAACCCAAACGGCACTGTTTTCATGGCACTTCTTTTCGTGAAAAAAAGAGTGAGAGTGAAAGATTTTAAAGAGACTGTATGAAGGTAATATTTGGAGCATTCTTTGCAGATTCCTTGCACTGAAAACTGATTTAGTATATCCATATTTTAATAGAGTTGCATAGAAGAATTAAACGCCTCCAAACCTTTCTCGCATCAATTGCATGATAATCACCTGACGAGATCAAAGAATGAATCTGCTTCATTTTAGATGTGGAACAACGAGATAGTCAGGTCACATTCCTCTTTGGCATTTTTTACCTCTGTAAAAAATTCCTAAGAAGGAGGATAGATGTTTCGAGACTCCACAGGAGTTCTTTTTGTCGGCGGTTGTTAGTGATGAGATACGGTCCAGCCTTGTGGTTCTAAACCTTTTGGTTTTCTTGGAGAGTGATTGTTGCAGATGATCCAAACTTGCTTTCGACTTGCGTTTGACGTACATTTCTGCATGGAAGAATATTCTTAACTCCTGAGATATTGACTGAAAGGCAAAGTCAGTCCTCTCTTCGAGAAGCTCAACTTTCTGAAGATCTCTGTTTTCTTGGAGTGTTGCTCCGCAGGTCCAAACTTGTTTCTAAGTAGGAGTAAATTGATGGGAAAGGCGGTGTATTCGCAATTACCTATGTAGATGCATTGTGATTATTCACCCCACACTGTAGATGTGCGACGTTTTCATGGGTAAGCTCCTCTCTCTGACGTGTGAATTCTTCTCGGGAATTCCCACCGGGTTGGTAGTTCACGTGCTGACGTTTCGATAGCTGACGCCGTCGTCACCTTCTGTGTGTTGAATGTCAACGCCTGGCACCTTTGACTCGTTGACATCGTTAGCCGGAAAAACATCAAATCCTCCTCACCCTATCCTCACTGTCGTCTCGAGACTGATTTTAAGGAGGGTTTTACGAGAGGTCCAGCTTTTGAACGCGCGTCGAGGTGAGCGGATTAAGCGTTATCAGCCTTTGATGCTTTTTTCGTGCGTTGGTCTGCAAGGGCGGTGCCACGGAGAGAGGGCGATCCTCTCCTGTATTCCGTTACGGGTCAGGTGTGGACCCCGCTACGCTCCTCCTACCCCCCTTTAGTGCACACGGTCCCACCGCCACAGCGGGGGAATCCGGGACCGAATCGATATTCGTCTGCGCTCTCCGTGGGAGGCGGAGAGCAGGCACACTCAGCGGGAACCCCCGAAAATAAAGGAGTGGCGTTTTAATGGGCGCGGGCCCAGCGCGGCGGCCTCGCAAAGCGCCGGGGGTGGTTTTTGGGGGATGGACTGCGCATCCCTTGGGGTTGCCGGGGAAATGCAAACACGGAACCAACACTATGGGTCGAGGCCGGAGGAGATGGAAATACATTCCGTGGCAAGGAAATATTTACATTTTTCCCCTGGTCAGTGAAATTATTCGCGTCTAGTTCGTTGCCTTACTTGCTATTCAACCGCTCCAATACGAAATAATCCGAAATGTAACAAAACATAGTTCTTCCACACCAGGAATTCGACCAATTTCGGTGCTACATCATTATATTAAAGTAAAACACCAGAGTTATATTTAATATTATTTGTTTAAGACGACCGAATTCGACGCTCTACCTTCAGATTCAGATGCGAATACTCTGGTATTTATACCACAAGATAACGTTGTAGCGTCAAAACCGGTCATGTTAAATATGTCATGGGTGGAAGAAGTTAGTTTCATTTCATAATGAAGCCCCAATTCAATGAAGTTGCGCCTAAAACCACGAAGTAATAATCCCTGAATTAATTAAACATTATTTTGTGGTGGACATTGGATTTTAAGTGCTCCTACTGCTTATGTAATATCATACCGTCTAACCTAAAAATTCAAGACGGACACAGCATCCATGTCCGAGGGATTGGAACCAACGACCTTCTGATTGCTAGGCCGGAAGCTTACCAACCTTCATAAAGTGACCAGCCATGGGAAGATTAAAAATTGAAAACACAACAAAGATTGGGGGAACTGGAGAAGGTGGAACGATTCATGTAGAGAAAACATTTATATTTTGTCACCGGAATTATTAACGTATAGTTCTGTAGCCTCGCGCGCTCTTCGACCGCATTAACACGGAATTATCAGGAAATAAATTAACCGTTAGGGGTAGTAGAATTTGGTTTTTCAGCGCTTCAACTACATATGTTACACCAAGCCCTCTAATCTTACTTTAATCCTAAGACTGTATACATGCCCGATGCGATATTTACACTCGTGATCTTTAGATTGGCAGACCGAAAAGTTGTCGACTAGTTTACCGAGTCCGGTTTAAATAACCGTCTGAGAAAAACGTATTTTTTCTAAGCAGTGAAATAGGGGGAAGAGAACTTGGACAGGATAGGGTGGAACGAGTATCATACTCTAATCTAAGAGCGTTTGGAACACTGTTTAGGCATCTCTTCTTGAGTTGATACAGGAAGAGATGCGTTTGTAAAGTTGTATGATTGTAACAGTTTTTGTTATACATAATAAGAGGGCGACAAAGCCATTTAGCACATCCGGAATGGCATGGTATTTGGGAAGAGAAAGGAGGGAAACCCGGCGTCGTCACCATCCTGCGCTGAAGATAAGGAGCTCAAATAGATCCAACTGTTTTACGTCCCTTCCGACGGACGTAGTACTGAACTTGAAGTGCTCTATCTCATGCCACGGTAGGGATTTTCCCACTTTGAGATAACGGTGCAGTATGACATCAGCTATTGAACTATGTATCATGCCCCTCAGCTCAGTCCTTATTTACGCCGAGCAGGTTTATCTTAACTTCGACATTAACTCTATCATTTAATCGCAGGTAAAATGATATCGTTATTTTATCACGTAGTTAGTATCCTTGGTTAAATTTGAGCATTGATTCTCTATTTTAACCTGCCTTGCGACGATTTTATTGTTCATATTTATTAATTGTTTTACGGTGAGACTTAGGGCCGGTTTCACCAACAACGATCAACGCTTGATCGGCGATCAAGTCTTGATTTGATCGGCGGTTTTGTTGATTCCGTTTCACCAACAATAATCAGCAGTGATCGGGGATCAAATCTCTTGTCAAGTTGACGGCAGATTTTGGACGATCAAATCGAGAATCAACTGATATGGCTGATTGCGAAGTGTCTTCAGGCGAATACGTAGAATTAATTACTGATTATTCCCACTTAAGGAACCACAACAGGCCCCACAGAATATGATGTGTTTGCATGCAGAGGAAGATGATTTCAAATTGTGGTTTAGATTCTTTAAGCCGGCAGTGAAATTTATTTTAGAAAACGTTTAAAATAGCATCCGAAACCGAGCAAGATAAGCTACGACTTCAATAGATCAATTAGTAATAGTCGCCGATATTTCGCAACATGAAGTCCTCAGGTACAATTCTAAATATTCACCCATTTATGAATCAAGTTAAATTTCCCGCGTCGCTACATGAAATGAATAACTAACGTCGTGGGTTGGTGAATTGCACGGCGTAGACAGACATGGTAGACGTGTATTCATGTTTCCATGGACGCGATGTTACTTCCGAAACGGTAAATATTAGAACTAGTGGTATGCCCAGGCCAGAAAGATTAATCATATATTAAAATTGAATAGATACGTACGTAAACTGATCAGAGTAAGTTGCTCTTAACAACAATTTGATGTATTACTCCGGGGAAAGGCTTTATAAAAACATGGGACTTAATTTTTTCTTAGACCTTCGAGAAACTATCGGAACTAACTAATTTGCTAGCGCTAGCTACCTGCAAACCCGTTCTCAGGGTTGGAGGAAAAGCTAGATTATGAAGTAGGAAGGCGCCTTGCTCTACTTTTGATTATGCGTTGACCTTCGAAAAGGTGTTTAGTCACTATTGAGTTGCTCACCGTTGACGTCAGGCCTCAGCGGTGTAGGGAAGCAAGGCTCTGGCAGATTTCCTACGTCTGGTTACGGTCCCGTAGTTGACAGCGGATGGAACAGGATATGTCACAACCGGCTTTGGAAGCCCATACCGCGTAGTAATTAGGACCTGGGCTAATATCGGTCGTTTGAGAGAAGGGACCAGATGTAGGAGTCATGCGGCTAGCGAACCGTGAGTGTGCGGTTCGCTAACTGAATCTCATCGATTTCCGCTCTTGCCAACATCTCAGCTTCGACATCTGTACTGATTTCGATTATTCCCCGATATCTGTTTTAGTCCAGCATTGCTTTTTTTCCCAAATATTGCTCTAAAAGGTGTACTCTTTGACTTCGAAGGAAGCCTACCTCCTTTGCCTGCTTATCTACATTTTCATAATACTCTGCAAGCCACCATAAAGGTGTGTGGAAAGGGGTGCTTCACTCAAAAATGCATTAAATATCATGCATTAACTGGATTAGTAATAAATTTGTAGTCTTAACTCCACAATTAAAAAAAGATAAAAATAGCAAAGAAAGCAAGTAAAATCATTTTTGGTAGCATAAAGTCATTATTCAAACAGGTAACGATTGTTATTCATTGATACAATCGTATTTATGCTAGTGGATATATTTACAGTTATTCATATCCTTAATTGTTCGAGGAAAGAAGAACATTTTGAATCTGCCAGTTCGGCAATCATTTTCTCTAATTTTGTGATTATGGTCCAGTCTACCATAGTAAGTTGGAGTTCGCAAAATATTTTTAACGCCATCAGTGAAAATATTATCTAGGAATTTATTCAAGAGACTAAGTCTAAAGTTCAACCTACGATCTGACAATGATTCCAATTTTAGTTCTTACAACAGACTGGTTACGCTAATATAATTATCGTACCGTCCCTTTACAAATCTTGCCGATTTTCGCTGCACACGTTCAAGTTCATTATTTAAACCTATTTCGTAAGAATCCCATAGTTCGTAACTTTGAAATCGTTCTTTAAGTTATATAAGTTTTAAAGGTAGGATGATTTATTTTCTACACCGTTCAACATGAAAATTTTCGTACTTTACTTTATGGAACCTGATTGAGGGTGACGTAATCGTGACTGAAGGAGGTTTTTTTTATCAATTTCATCAGCTTATTTGAATCCATCCAAAAAGACATAATTAGCGAGACTTTACAAAAAATGTTCAAGAACAATTCAGTTTTAATTTTTTGGAAACGACGAGTTTCATCTGATACCGCAGGACAACGCTTCTGCCTCGAGCATCCTCTCCTTCTCACAATGGGAAATGACTGATGCGCCCTTCGCCTTCTTTTCACGAATGCTTGGGAAATAAAAATTCAGGTCGTGTGTGCTTCCTCCTCGCTCCCTAACCGATGCTTTCACGACTCCTATTCAAAATTGACATCATCGTGAGACGGCGTCTGTGTTCTTCGTCGTGAAAGTGATAACAGTGTGTGTGTGAGAGAGAGTGTCAATGCGGGGCTAACAAAAGGGTCTCGAAAAAACAACAGACAATTGAGTGATGACGCCACGCGCCGAAAAACTATCTTTGACACGAGGGTGACGTCGGCAACGATGATAGCCTGTCCTGTTTCTCACCTTAATCCTTCTAATCACGCCGTTTTTTCACTTTCATCTCGATGAAGAATATTTAACTGCTCTCCGAAGATTTCGCTGGTGGCTCAGGTTCAGGCCTTGGCGTACAGGCCATGTACTGATTAAGCGCAACGGTGATTGAAACTCACATATGATGGTATAGAGGGCTAGTTCCTTTTCCTGTGCCTCCTGTGGTTTACCAGTTAGATCTTTTAAATAGTGTAGTTCTGACTACTATATTAATACTATTCCGTTTTTATGCATGATATGTAGTGCACGTTTGGTGAGCAATCACCCCCTGCCACACACCCTTGTGGTGGCTTGCAGGGTATTATGTAGATGTAGATGTGTGTAATCTTAATGAACTTGTGAAAAGTGCTAAAGTGAAAAGGCTGATAACAAGTAAGCGATCGTTCAAACAAATTTTCCGTGCATCCTGAGTAAAATATTTTTACACGGCATTAATTAAATCAGCATTTTTTATCTTGAGTCTTGCTAAGCGGTTATCATGGTAAACTGCTATTTAGGCCATTGTTTATAAATAAAGTGGTAGTTAAGATCATTAGATTCGAAAACAGTGAGAAAGGAGGAAAGACAATTCCAGTTAACCACAACAACAATCCGATTTATTTTACAAACGCGTTCTGTCGATTGATTGTAATTATATATGAAACCGAAGGAGAAAACAACAAATTCCTTATCATGAGAAACTTTTTTTTGTTATCCTCTGGAGTTTAACTTTCAAAACGTGAGAAATAGTGGCATTAACATCAGTATTTTTATGCTGTGTTCAACCCGAAAGTTGGTATGGTTGGAAACGGTAGAGATCACCATGTACTGATTAAGCGCAACGGTGATTGAAACTCACATATGATGGTATAGAGGGCTAGTTCCTTTCCCTGTGCCTCCTGTGGTGTACCAGTTAGATCTTTTTCTCGTGAAGTGACGCTGTCTCAGTTTGCCTGGGCAGATCCAAAGGCTTCTCCCTATATGAAACCCGAGACCTTCGGTCAAAATTGACCCAAATCTCTACCCACGGGCTACCACGCAGCAAGTAGCAGAAACATCTGCACAATAGCATTGTAGCACTTACAATTAGTTACATATCAGTAGTGCAAATTTGGCGATCTTCACCCCCTTCCACCCACCTTCACGGTGGCTTAATGCGAAGAAGATAAAAATTACTGAAATTACTTCAATGCGGATTCTGTTTCTAAATTTAAATTCTATTTTAAATGGAATGCTCGTAGGCATAAGTAAGTATGAAGAAGGCAGTACTGAGCGATGGTATAGGTGTGATACCGAGGACCGATTAAAAAAAATTTCTATGCTGAGTATTGATGGATGTAAGGGGTGCTATTAAAAGCACTGACATGCATCATATGCGTATGGAGTGGACAAAATGTTCGAGTCCAATTAGTGCGCTCAGGACTGCAGTAAGAGATGAGGCCGCGCGGTGTGTTACGAAAAGCTAATGATTAGAGGACTACGATGCAAAGAAATGCGAACGCAGATATGGGCTGCAAAGGAATTCTGATTTTCATCATTTCCCCACCATCACAAAGAAATTGACAGGTAATCTTTGAAGGCTGTAAAAATCATGTGTACCATCTGTGATTAGGGGATGATCAGGATGTCACTCGTGAAGGAACCTAATCTTTGTCATTTAAGTTTTTATCGCTCATTGTTACTTTTTGCTTCGGAGTGATTCCTTTATCGATTGTATTTTATCTTTTAACCATACATTAACAATGATAGTGCCATTGTCTCCTCAGTGAACGAAATTAAATGTCTAATTGTGAAATCCATTTACCTGAATCGACTGAACTGATAAGAGGAATTTCATGACTAATTTGACTCTTGAGTACAAATTCCCTAACCTAACTCTAGCTCATCAGCTAACAAATCTTCTATCAAGCTCGAATGTCTTATTCAATGCGTCATTGCCTTGCTTCCCATTTTGATTAATCACAATGATTATGACCTGATATCCCCGTGTCACTATTCCTACGCAGATTTGTAGATTATGAGGCTAGATCGTCGCTTTATAGATTATAGCGAAATGTGGAGAAATATAGATAGCCAGCTTACGTTAGCAGCAGAAATAACTTCCCTTATCATCATGATATCGGATTATATTTAAATGAATTTCCACCAGCGTATACTCTAAAAGAATATCCAAGCTCAGGACTATACTTTTTATATGCACGCGAATATTTTAATTTGACTGTAAGGTTTCACACAGTCCATGCAGATATCAATCAAGAGTCTGTGTTGAACGCTGGTGGCAGAGAATGTTTCATTATTACCGTGATATGAAGAGACTTCAATTATTTTAAGTAAGGTAGTAATAATCTTATTCTGGGGAAGACTCTCTACATTGCGATTATGTTGTTGGTATTTGTTCTTCAATTGGAATATCTGATGGGCATTCGTGATGAACTCCAGCCAGTTGCAATGGTTCTTCTTCACCCCTGGTATGCATTCGAAACGTCGAAGGAAAGTAGGAATGAGCTGATCCTGTGAAATGCAATGAATGAGCGAAGAGAGATCGAGAGAGTTCCTCAACTGCTCTGCAAAATTTTGTCATGTCTGCAATCGAAATTCCAGGTTACTCGCCAGCCCGAGGATGACGAACTTCTTTGGGGCATTTGGTAATGGTGTCACGTGTGATGCTATGTGAGGAACTTAAGCGGATCAGAGAAAGCAATGACACCTTATTGTTTCATTGCAACCTTTGGGGGTCAATACATTCGCCTACTTAGGTGGCGTTTGAAAGGGAAATGAAAAATGCACAGAGTAAGGGCTGTGCATGTGGCTGTGCATGTGTGTGTATGTGGCACAAAATCTTCAGAATTGAAATAGAGGAACAAAATAGAATTTTAAAGTGATCGTCAATTCGTGCTTGTCATTTACTGTGCGAAGATGAAAAGTTTTTACATGGTGTCATCACTTTCCTTTTCTATTGACGAAGCGCTCGCTCTTCAATATCAGTATTGGCGCGCCGTATTTATCGTCGACACTATCTGATTTTAACCATTGCGTCCACCTTCCGGGCGGGTTGCAAATCATTCTCTGCGATTTTCTTTGAGCTTCAATGATGAAAACTTCTCCATAACAGTTTATTAAGCCTTTTTACTTGCTATTGAGTAAATAATTATTGTTAATCCGGTAAAATGCCGATTTTACGGAAGTATTGTTTAGGCAAGCATGCCACGAAAGCCGATATTCCACAAAGAAAAAATCATTCGCCTTGACCGGGACGGCTAGTTCGTGCTTTTCTAGCTAGCTTTTCACGGCTAGTTTGTGAACTTTGAAGTTGTTATAAGCATTCTAGGGCCCAATCAACTACAACTTTTTAGTGTATGATCCACAAGATGTCCTCCATTCAAGCCTCGAATCTTTCTCTGCCACCTTTAACACTGTACTTAGAAACGCCGATAATATTGACAGTTTTCAACCAGTTTCGATACGTTTTGATGAAGTGTCTCCCCTTATTTTCTTTGCAATAAATTCTGATATGAAAAATTCTGTTGGCTAAATATCCCATTAAGAGTGTTATTTCTGGAAATAAAGTAATTAGTCTGATTGAGATTGATTGTTATTTTTTACTATTTCGTTCTTGTTATTCCCTGATACTCGATTTTCCAATGCTATTAAATTATTAAAGTTATTAGACATCGCCGAAACTTAACCTTTTTTTGAGCCCTGGGAAAAGTTCAAGAAACGCGTGAGCTTGTTAATTCGACTTTTTGCGGTGGAGTTAATTGATTAGAAAGGCCTTGATTGAATTTATTAAACACTGAAAAGCGTTTTGGACAAAAACGAAGGAATTCACCTTTTTCTTCTTCCGAATGGGTATCACGTACTTTCACGAAGTAGAACCTAAAGTCATAGAGTGGACTCTTTATTTTTTAAGTTTTAATCTGGAGAGGGTTTTACAATAGAAACCTTTCTGGGGTTATTCTTGCTTGATGAATACACGCTTCCGCCAGCTCGAAAATATTTTATGTCCTGGGGTGAATAAGGGTGGGAAAACAGCCACCCGTGAAGTAGAGAATGAGACGTGATTTCAATCTTGATTTAAAATCTGAAAGGGAGGTTTTTTGCGGCGGTCCTTGGCGAAGACATTAATGACGGTTTGAGCGGTGAAGAGAGAGAGGCAGATAGAAAGTAAGCCCCGAGCTTAACTGGGAAAGTGTGCGAGGGGTCTATTTGCGATGCATTAGGGCACCGCTTTTTCTGTTGACATTCGTCATGAATTAGTCCCGCTGCGTTGGTTGTGCATTCTCTGGATTCTTGACGAATGAGGTATGTGTTTTATGTTCCGTTATAAGCGACATCGGACCCGTATTCAATGCCGGCACACCGCAGCTTGGGTGGTAGAGAAATTTTAGGTCATCTTCATCAAGATTTATTCGTTAAACCCTCTTATCTTTACCTTCCTTCTGAATACATTCCGATCTACATGTTAAGATATTTTTCACTTAGATATGTATCGATTTTATAAAGAAATTAGATCGGCCCGTGTGACTGGTATGGAGATTCCTACTGTCTCGTATGATTAGAGTTACCCAATTCATAATCTCGTCAGGAAGGACATTGAGACCTAAAATACCACACTAAGCTGGACAGATGTTTTCCCTCAAATTCATTCGGGGGTACTCCTGTAATTTTATCATGGAGGGGAGAAATTCTAATCGGTAGAAATACGACAGATCGGAAAGGAAAATCGACCTCTGGATGGCACTGATGCAAAAGAAAGCTATTCAAGAGGAAACTTTGATGGGAACGTGGATACATAGTAGAGAGTATAAATCGTTAGTATACACTGCTGGCATTGTTTTTTCATTGTCAGAATAATTCCGGACCAGAATCAAAATCCTTACCGGACGTCCTTAAAATGAGGACATGTCCGGGAAAAAACTGGGGGTCTGGTAACCCTCCGTATGATGCACTTATAGCTGAAGAGATTCGTGGCTGCCCAGCACTTTTAAGGCGCCTCAAACAGGGAGGAGAGGTGTCAATGTGGCATTGGAAGGGAGAGGAGGATTAGTGGAGAGAAACTCAGCGTCGGTATAAGCCAGCTTCTAGCACGAGAGGCTGATTGTGAGTTTCCCAGGGCTTTAAGCCACGTCTGACAGCAGGAGTACTGAACTAGAAATTCTCTCATCAGGACGGCACTTGGCGGCACGGCAGGTTAGGAGCGGTATTCCATAGACTTTTATGTTTGATTCTGCTCGAATTCAAACCAGGGATCTTTTCTGCGTTTAAGATTTAAATTGGCGAATAGCTTATTTTTCGAATTGACTACATCTGCTATTCACGGAGAAGTGCGAACCGTATTCGTGCCGGTTGTGGTAGCCAGGTCGGTAAAGCGCTGGTCTGGCAGCCGTCATGACTTTGAATCCCGCTCATTGATTGGATGTTGTATTTGTACTACGATTGACATCTTAGGATGCGGCATAACCTTAGCTGTTAGAACACCTAAAAACCAAGACCTATTCTATCGTAGCTAAAACCACACCGGGATGTTTACTTCATGGTTAAAAATAGAAGCGAATTATTTAAACGATTACATGAAGTTCACCCAAAGGTGACGTCACGTGCTGGATGGCTTCTCAATAGTTTTACTGAGTCTGGAGCCTGAAATCTCGCGAGAGTGTCACCGCTTTGTCGGAGTGTGGTAATCGGTGAATCACTCCATAACGTAGTTTTCCTCGGTGTCGCTGGGAAAGAAAAACCACGAACGTGCTTGAGAATCCATTATTCGATATTGGTTCCCGCGTTGAATAGCGTAAAAATCAATATCCACGCATGGCCACGGTGGGACACGGTGTCCTTCCATCCACCCTGACGTTTTAATTATCCTTTCCACCGGAACAAGGGAGAGACCAGCTTTTAGTCCTCTTAACGCCCTCCTCCCCTCGTCCTTACCCTTCTAGACGGTGTAGTAGTGATTGATGGCGTGGCAGGCGTACGTTTCATTGCATCATCAGCGATTGAACCACGCATTCCTCAAGGCTTAGAATAAACTGTTAGGTTGACAAATAATCAATCTTATATTCTATGCATCCCTAGGTGGCCCTAAGTGGTCTTTAATGGATAAAATGTTCTCCAAACTTCAGTCATTAATGAAGATGCATGGAGCAAGTGATAGATTGTCAATCTGCTAGTTGAATTACGGCTCAAACTGCCGTCATCAAAGAACGAAAGTAATTATTTCCATTAGTCCTGGTTTGAGAGAAAGTTAAGTATTTTTCAAACCTTGGATTGGAGGAGAAGATTCTCCAACCGATGAAAAAATACGTCTACGTGGCTTCGGCAAGTTCTTGGTGATATTATGCCATTTACATTTCATTTAATTGCCTAAAACACGTGTAAATTACATTATGGTCCCTTGAAATAAAAGTCTCAATTATACGAGTACCTACATGTTTCAAATTTATGCTTGAAACTTTGTTTGTGCGGCTGATTCACATGCATTCTCCATCAGAGGCCGTGCAAAATGTAATGTCTTGTACGGAGTAGGTGGAGCTAATCTTTCCCAAGCACCCTCGTTCTGGGTTCATTGTCACCCTTAGGCTAGCATGCCATTGCCTCCTCCTGCGTATTCTGCCTACTCCTTGATTTAGCTACGACGCATCAATTTTTAGTGGGCATTGGTGGATTTTCCATCGCTGGTTAGATGGAAAGACCGAGATGGCTAAAGAGAATTCGGGATTGTATTGTTCCCTTAGACGCTGCGGCGATATGCGATGCGGAGAAGGGTTTGGTGTTCGCTCTCCCTTCTGCTCCCCCACTCCGTGCTGTTGCAAGGCTTACGGAAAGGGAAGTAGGATACATGGAGGGGGGAGGAGAAAGACAGTGTACCTCACTCACCTGGCTCCATAACGCCATCGCCCACGTCAGAATTAATAAAAAAACCTCCCCACCCCTCAGGCACCATTTCCCGCTCTGCCTTTCCATTCACACCCTACTCCTGTCCTCTCTCGCCCCCTTTCATCCTTCCCCTTACCCCTTATCCTCCCCCGCGTACTTTTACCATCCCAAAGACACGTCATCCACTCTTTGCAAAGATCGATGATCTTTATGGAATGAGAGGCTCCACCCTCGCCTCACTCTTTTCCCCGCAGCTCTCTCCCTTCCTTTTTCCCCTCATCGATCTCCTCGCCCCACCCCTCACTCTCCCTCCCCTCTCCTTCCAACCCCCAAACCCCCTTCAACCAACAACCACTCCATTTTCAACATCACCACCACCACCTTCATCTCTCCCCTTGGATTTCTTGGGAGTAATGCGTATCTACCTACTATCTGAATCTCGCCGAACAGGCGCCCATAAAAAAATATCCCCCAGGATCTTAAGCTACTTAAAAGCCACCCTTCATCCCTCCCCTTTCATCCCTCGGGCAGCTAATGGATAATTTATTCTCTAGCATTTCGCCTTAAGGAATTTATCTATTTATTTTGTTTTGCTCCAAGGCTGGCGGCTACCGTTCGATTCGACGTCGGAGCTGTCTCGCCAAGCGGAGAATATGATTAATGATCCCTTGGTTTGTCTGCAGACTCAAACTCCCATACATACCATTGGCGTTCTCAATCACTACTGATGAAAAAATCCATGGCGCGAACTTTGCGTCCGCGACCATTTTTGGTATCCCTTGAGCACTGTTGGTATTTTTGGCGGCCGACCTTTTAACTTGAATTCAAGCTCCGCTCTCTCTCTCTCTCTCTTTCTCCCTCCCTGAATAATGTCGATGCGAAGTTTCATTCAAATCGATGGGGTGATAATAGTTTTGGCAGCACCTGTCTCGAACGTGCGGGACTGGTGAGCGTTGTCTTGCCCTATTTTGCGTATGATCGGTGTCAAAACCTTCCGGCGTCTCGTGACGGAAAGCTCCCTCTGTAGCTCCAGTTTGCGCCTTCAGTCACTCGGACTGATAGTGCAATTTTGTAGAAAAAATTGACGCTTACAAGCATTCTGCATGTATCTATCACTCGAGGGAAAAGCTCAATGCTTCACTAGCGAAATCAGCAGAAAAATTATTTTCAAATTCATCTCGTAAATTCTTGTTGGGAAATCAGCCATTCAGCCCTATAGGAGGACTGAGTAGTTGTAGTAATTTAGGGATGATTACTGGCAATTGATGTCACTAGCTACACTACCATAGTTGGATGGTGGTGTATAGGTGTGGTTCGTACAGGGAAAGGAATAATGGATATCTGTAATACACATCAAAGTGAATCAAAACAAAAGCTAAATACTAACCTTTTGCCTACTAACAAAAATTATATTTCTTCATATTTTTTATAAATGTAGATGCTTGTGCCTGATTCCTGTCTAACGCCAGTTTTTCTTGCTATATGTACCTATGTCTATTTAATACCATGTAAGCCTTCGTAATGGAGAAGGTTTCATGGGTTCTCCAACGAGTTAGGCCCTTCAGGGAATTACCCGGTGGATAACCCGTGAAATGTTCACCAAAGATAATGCACCGAAAAGTACCAAATCCTACTTTACCGCAATAGTGTGTGTCACGGGGTGAACCATTAGCAGACACATTTTAATCATGAGGTCGAAATTCATAGTTCGTCGCTATAATATAGTTTTTTTTGTCCAAAGTATCTTAAATTAAGTGAATGAATGTAAGTTATGCAATGAATGTAGTACTGTATTTCGTTAAATGTATCGTGGTGAGTTTGGTGGCAAGTTTATTCACCCCCTGCCACACATCTTGGAGGGGCTCCCAGAGGCTGAAGACTCGGGGTCGGTAATATCCAAATCGGAACGAAAGGTGCCTGTATTATAGTATCCCTTGCTATGAGCGGTGCAAGTCTCTCAATTGCCATTTACATTGCGCCAAAGTAGGGACCAGCATCCCTCTCGTAACTGCCACTGCCGTGATTCGAACCGGGTCCATCGGGATGACAAGCCTCCAAATCGACTTGATACCCGCGGAGGACTGAAAGTTGAAGCGGCGAGATCGCTGTGGAATAAGTGTGTCAACACAGTCGTGCCAAAACCCTTATGCAAAGAAAAAATATTTCGTATTCTTCGCTGTAGAATCATTGTTTTTCACGCTCTCTTTCCTACGAGACTCTCGGCGGACTTGGTCCACTCGGTTCGAAGAGGAAAGTTAGGTAGTCTCGATGGTGCTGAATGATTTCCTAAGGGAGAGAAAGGAATAGAACTGGAAACCGTCGTCACGAGATTTCGTAAATCGCAAGGATTGACTCCTCACTGTTTGTACTGTAGGACGAATGTTTTCGAACAGAGGTACCCTCACATATGATGTTGATTCATAATTGAAAAAGCATGTTAAATAAGATGGTCTCATGTAAACAGTCGTCGAAGGAAAAGTGAATTGGAAAATGCCATAGAAAGGCCGCGCATGAGTTGGACAGAGCAAGTAGTGAAGGATGTAAAAAGAAAAATTCTATCAATATGAAGGGGTCCGTCGTTAAAAGAATTAAGAGAAATAAGGGAATCGATTAGTGATTGTGATAAAGTTGCTAGAATGTAACCTTAGCTTATATCGAGTCTCTTTATTAAACAGCATGCTCGCAGGAGGGCACAACCCGTCCATTCCACAATTAGGCAAAAAGTGTCCTTTTTACCTTATCTTGTGAGTGTGGTCACCAACACTTTGGCCGTCGTGCAATAGAATGGTGTTAACTGATTGGATTTTAAGTGCCACATGACTTTGAATACAGATTGTGATTGAAACACGTGATACAGTTGAAATATAACTCGCCTTATATCCCGGAGCAGTCTTATTTTCTCTCTAGCCTCACATCCATATTCTTGTGTATAATATTCGGACTCGTGTGTGTGGCTACTCTTAGTTCATTGACTCCCAACGAATGTGTAAAACGTAGACGAACGGCTGTCGAAACTCATCCACGGACTTCATCAGCGGAAAGCATAGAAGGAATATACCTTGCGAAAAATCGTCGCTGGTGAACGACCGTAGAAGGCAAGGTTCAACTATTCCTTGTGGTATGGAGAGATCATTACGAAATTTTTTTGTTTCCCGCGTCCATTTTACGACCGAACTTTTTTATCCTTAGCACAGCAAAAGTCGAAATTCTAGCGTCCGGCACTTAATGTCTCAGTTCATAGCCCTTCCTCGTCTGTGTAAGAAAAATTGCCGTGCGCAACTCGGGGATGGAGTCACGAAGATGACGTCACGGCTGAGAGCGTCCAAAGTGATCCTGCTTGCGCGTTGAAAAATTGAAAAAAAAAACTATACTTATATGCATACTTATTGCCGTGCCCTTACAAAAGCGCCTCTGAGAAAAAGACGCTGGAGTAAATCTCCATGACGGCTTTATCCTCTTAATTTGTCCTGGTGCGAAATCAGCTGAGGAATTATTATACTCGCACTTCGAAAGGATTACAGAGTACTTTAAAAAAATACTATATGATGCATGGTCATATATGTGCTACCCTCCGGAGAGAGTGTTTTCGTAAGAAGCATGAATTATGCGAAACATTTTTTTCTTCCATCGCGATTATCACTCCTCCTTGCTCTGTCAAGCGCACGGGTAAGCCTTGCCATCGAGCTCAGCACCAATCTCCTCTTCATGTAGCGGCAAACACGAGCTGCTTATTTGATTTCTTTCCAGAAGAAATATATTTTTTTTAATCCAGTAGTGGGATAATGTGTAACTTTCCCGATTGCATTACCTTGGCGTAAATTTTTTTCAGCGACACAGAGTGGCCAGGATGTTTCCAACATCGTAATGACGATACAACCCACAGGAATTAATCGCTAAATTAATCAACGCATCTCGTAAATCTTACTTACACGTGACTTTCATGACCGATAACAATTTAAATAAGTTGCTAACAATGGGAAAGGTAAGCGAAACGGGTGGCCTGCTAATTTGGTTTGACTTGGCATGTACCCCATTCAAGTTTTGCTCTATCACTTCAACATGAAGGGAAGAAATGTTAATTCTGGAAGACGCAGGCAATTTTGGCCACGATCTATCCGTTTCGATGTTCTTCGTTGCGTAGACGCTACCGCTCTTCCACGGTAATACCGTTGAAACACGTTGGAAATTTAAAGAGCTGACGTTTTAGATTACTTTACAGTAAGTCTTTTTAAATTCTCTTTCGAGATTCACGGAGAGGGAAAGGGATTCGGTATATTTATATTCAGATGTGGAAATCTCCTGGAGGAACTTGGATGCTTCTCTTTAACTTAATTCCCAGAAATGAGCACATCTTATAAAAGGTACAATCGTTTTAATAATGTTACTGGGCAAACCACCATCTGTTGTAGAAGGCTCTGCCACCACTTGTCACCCAAACATACGAAGTCTCAGGCTTGACTCTTGCTCAATGTTTAATTTTTATTAATTTTAACCATTATCCTTTACCGATGGCGTGATTGTTTAGTTGGTAGAGTGCTAAACTGCTGACCGAAGTTAAAGCCGGAATAAGCCTTTGTGCAAGTGAAGCCAAAAGCAAGGTGTATAATTTCATGGGTACCTGCCCGTTTAAGAAAACCAGGGGCGGGGCAAGGAATGGAACTGGCCAACTTGCTCTTAATTTCACTCGCCGCTGTACTTGCTTTGGTACTTGGCGAGCTCTATCTTCACAACCCAGACCAACTTTCGGGTTGAGCATGTGGTTGTCGTTTACCTTAACTATTGTGACGCTAACTCATGTTGTCCAGTACTGAAACTTCTAATGGTTGCAAATTAATGAATGAATACAGTTGCTTAGAATGTGGGTAATCGGCTATTTATTCCCTTCTCCTGTTACCATAAAGCAGCGTTGTGTTTCGCCATTAAAAGCGAACATAGATAGATAATTTAGAAAGTATACGTGATGAACAGAAAAAAGGAAAAACTATAAAAAACCGATTCATTATTCATATTGTGCAGCGCCGGCCCTGGTAGTCAGGTAGCGTGAGGGCGAGGTAGCTCAAGAGTTATGGTTAGACTGTACAATTGTCGCTTATTGTTAGTAGTTAGAGCATCTTATGATATATAATATTATACCACTAATTATATCGGTCGGTACCATCGGAATGGAATTAAGTACAACTGCCGGTATCCATACTACCCTAGTATTCCCAACTCAACCCCTAACGCAGGATAATCTTTGGTCACTGCTACGAGTACTGTTTCCTAATTTTGTCTATAGAATGGCGAAAACGTATATTTTTAAAATTCGATTCTAGATGTGGGAACTAAAACCGAGTTATGGATCCCATCAGTATTTTTTCTGAATTATGAAAATTACATCCATATACTTAGTACTCGAAATTCTAATGTGACTGTATTACGTGGGCTGAGAATATTCTTAAGAGAAAAAAAAGTAATAGTAATGGACGAGGGGATTTATGGAAGGATTTTTTTATTTCTTAACAGGAGGTCAAAGACTTCGCTGGTGTGACGGAGAACTTGTCAGATGAACCTTTCGGTCTCTAAGTGGATATACTTTATGACCGGGAATTTATTTTTCCCATTGGCTCAACAAAGCTTAACGTCAGTTTCTTTCCTCCCGGTATGAATTAGTGGACGGTTACTTAAGACTCACTTGAGCTAAAGTAATTCCGTGCAGTACGTAAGATCTTAGGTATTTCCCGGCTAATAGGCCTAGGAGCCTATTGGCGATTATGGTGTGTATCGGTGCGCGTGTGACCAGAATAATACATTGACCGTCACCGATATTTGCTTTACACGTCTTTTCCAATGGTAGTGTCTTGTTTCCCTATGAGAGTCAAGTGCAATGCTCATACATTTGTTTCATTTCCATTGATTATTTCAGCCTCTCAGCAGCTTGGTCTCTATGAATTGGCGGTTTGTGATTGGTATCTCTGATTAGGTATCTTTTGAGGAGTTTTTCTAAAGGTCCAATCTGAAATCTGAAAGTTTCAACTGATTTCCTGGATGTAAAAACATGCATTACTTGGAATGCATGCATTCGCAGCTGTGAAAAAAACAGAAGTTCGATAAACCATAATGACAAGTTCATTTACATCTACGTGATACTTTACGAGCCACTTCAAGGGTGTGTGGCAGGGGGTAAAATATGCCGTACACGCATTACTCACATGCAACTAACAATAAGAAGTATGGAAACATGTTGCATAAGAATAAAAAGGAAGTCCTCAGGCTTTACTTGGTGGATGATAGCAAGGAGAAAAAAACAATTTGTAAGATTCCACTAGTGTATTGAGACACCGACCTAGGTTTCAATTGTGGTACAATCATCTTCAAGGTCCACACGTTGCATATTCATTGACTTTTGGAATTTACCACCCGACACTGCAGATTAAGCTATTTAATTTCGTCTTTCACACAAAGTATATACTTATTAGTGTTTTATAACAATTGATGTGCCACCAGACCGCAGGATTCATAGTAGTTATTAGAAGATGCGAACGAAAGCTGAGTACCTACTATATTTTTCTCCGATTGGCGCCACGGGTTTAGCTGGTGAGGCGCTTGAAGTGGAAGATTAATAGAAGTAAATATGCTGTGGGCATTCGTAATCACATCTATCCCTAGTACCCTTCAAGCCGTCACGATCCCGTAAAAGTGTATTGCAGGGGGTGATTCCACACCAGACATGAATAACCGTCTAATAAACTTCCTATTGTAAAGTTCATTGCGGAATTTACTGTTAGATCGAAAGAATTTATGTCACCTAGAAAATTAAATAGCTTCCCATGCAGCAGAGCTTTGTAGTGGTAAACTTTTCTCAGGTAGATAAATATTCTATGAATCTTAAATAACTATTTGGTTTTGCAGATTCATGCAAGGAAATACATTAATGATTCAGATTCTCACCAAGGCACACAGAAACGTCGACCTTACGTGCCCCAAATAATTATATCATCGTTGACTTCGATATAATCTGTTATAGCCTTCTATTGTAAAAGGAAAATTATATTTCGGTGTCTCTTACATCAAAAGTGCAGAGGCCCGTGCCTTAAAGTTCTAACCGATGGTTGGAATTCGTCATAATAATAAATTCCGTGCCTTTGACCACACGGAAAAGATGCGCACTTTTTTATACAGAAATTTCGTGCCCTATTCCCCAGAGCGTGAGCATTTCGCTATCGAGTGCTAGGAGTCCTAACCTCCCTTATCCTCTCCATGTTATCCACGCTGCAAGGTGGTCGCCAACGAAGGTGCTCTTAGTGGAATAATACCTTTTCGTCGTTGACGTCATCGCAAAGTCCTCTCAGTTGCTTCGCTTCACCTGCTTCCCCACTCCACTCGCATTTCAACACTTCTTTTTCTCCCTCCGATATCCGCGGACTCACGGCGCTCTGGTCCAACTCCGGCGGGGAGAGCATGGAACAACCACCGAATGTCATTCGAGGGCTTGCTTCGTATCATAAATCTCAACCGTTTTAATAAAAATCATGGAAATTGCAATCGAAATATATCACCGGTGCAAAAACCACAGATAGAACTTGGTTGGCATTAAAATTTCCTAACGGACTTCCATTCCTGACACCCAAGTATCATTTGCTACCCGGCTTCAGCTATGCTACATATATACATTACTAGTTTGAAAACGGAATGCATTTGAAAATCTATTTCCTGAATGGAACATGAAAAGGAAGGCCACTGCTGTTAATGCTAATTCTAATTAAGGAATATACCCTCATAATTCATTCAGAAGGAGGATAGTAATTTGGTCTTAATAATTAGGATAGAAATTTTTTTGTACTGGGCATTTCACAAATCAAATTTTAAACTAAAAAGATTGGAAGAAAAACGAAACTAGTGAGTTAAATGAATGGGGATACATAATATTTTTAATAGGCACGCCAGGCATTTTGTTCATAACATTTATGTTTGTTCAAGTAACTGAAATCAGTGGAATTAAAAATTGTAAATCAACTAATGTGTAGTCTTTCATGAAATGTTTTTTTAATATTTTGCGTGAACAGATTGGAAACTTTTAGAGTGAAAATGACTAACATGTTAATATTCTTTCCTAATGTCGGCTTTTTCTCCTGCCTTGAAAGTAATTAATCACCTGCCACAATTAAGCTCTGGCTTTAATTAGCAATGGACGGCATTTTATCAAGCAGCAAGAGAGGCCTCGTCTGCAGACCGTTGGTGGAAATCGTTTTCACTGCGACGCTTCTACTTTTGAAATTATTTCTATTTTTTAGCTTCAAGTCAACTCGAAATGTATGGTTATATTTTCACCTATTGCTCCGTATTATCTTAGCGATTACGAAGCTTCCTTTTAAGCTATATAACGTACTTTTTAAGCTATAACACCGTGATCCTTTCTTCCGACAAAAATGATGAATTTAGCTTGAAAAATGTATCAGTTTGCCTCGTATGATGAGCAGATCATGAAGCTTTGAAAAATGTATCTACATTTTCCAGGAAAATGATAAATTGTTTTTTTCCTCTATTTCTTTATTTAGGGCGTTGTAACCAACCATTTGAAAGCCAAACGCTAAGCATGTTTTAGCTATTTATTGAATTCTAAGCACTCTACGTAACGTTTCGTACCGTGAGACTCAGTTATTTTTGTATGAATTTTCTTCTTCAATCCTGAATAAGAGAATTGAGAGTATGCATAAAAAACCTGATTTAATGCTTTTCACTAACGGACACACGACGAGACAAACTTGGGAATCGAAGACAGAGGAAAATTTGTTGCTTTTGCATACAAATATTCTTAAATGCGGGGATATACTCGCAACTGATATGGAAATTATATTTCAGTTCTATTTTCTGGCTGTTGGTAATTGAAAATTACGCCTTTCGCATCCCTTTATCCCTCTGTCGAAGTAGGGCTCCGCTGCTCTCGTCCTGTCGTGAGAGAGCGGCCAGGTAACGCACCCGGTTTTGGAAGAACTCCCGGTTTAGCGATGATCTGCGCTTCCTCTCTGAATGGATGATATGGCGGAGGGAGGAGTTCGCTGAACCGTATTTCCTCTGCTCTTTAGCTTTCAAACGCTCCTCCCTCTGCAGGAATACTGGTGAAATCATCGACTGTGGGAACGCTTTCCACAGTCGAGAGAAGAGTTCCTTTAAAAAAAGTATTTTTGTTTCTCTTCTTTCCTCATTTGTGAGAGGAAAAATAATAAATGGAAGAGAAATGAATGCATGAAAGGAACACTGATGTACCTACAAAAATATGTACGTTTGAAGCTTTGAAAATGAACCAGTATTTCTTTGGCATCATAGTATCGTGAGGAGAAATAGGGAATTGCGGAGCCAAAAAGCTCGGAAAGATGTTTTTGAGATTGGTAAAGATCATTTTTGTGCTCTAGTTTGTCGAATAATATACCCTGCAATACGATGTGAACCGTCATGAGGTTCTTAGACCTCATTTGGAGTATGCTGCCAGTGCATGGGATCCCTACGAAATCGGTCTAAATAACGGACTTGAACGTGTGCAGCAAAGATCGGCAAGATTTGTAAAGGGACGGTACGATAACTATATTAGCGTAACCAGTCTATTAAATGAATTAAAATGGGAATCATTGTCATATCTCAGGTTGAAATTTATACTTAATCTCTTAAATAAATTCCAAGACGATGTTTTCAGTGATGACGTTAAAAATTTTTGCGAACCCCAGCTTACTATGGCAGACTGGACCATAATCACAAAATTAGAGAAATTGATTGCCGAGCTGACAGATTCAAAATGTCCATTTTTCCTCGTACTGTTAGGGATATGAATAGCGGTAAATATATCCAATACGAGTGATTGAATCCATAGCATAGGTAGTTGCATGTTGTTGTAAGGACTTGAAGGTAACCCAACTAACATCACCTTTTTGCATGCGTAGTTTGCTATTTTTATCTTTTTAAATATCACAGTTTACACTAATATATTAATACTAATCCTTTTAAATGCATGATATGTAGTGCATGTTTGGTAAGAATTCACCCCCTGCCACACACCTTTGAGGTGGCTTGCAGGGTATTATGTAGATGTAGATGTTAACCTTTCGTGTCCCGTTTCATGTAGGTATGCCGCAGAATTTTAGCGGATTGCGCATAAAATTGGATTTTTGGATCGCCTGACCGGTATAGCGTTAATTTTTCTTTTGATTGGCCGTAAATGAATAGGGCAAAGATATGGTATAATTCCAGTGTCTCTTCCTTTTATGGTATAAGGAAATTAAGAATATATCGAATCTGTGGCAAATCATAATGTATACTTTTTAAAGACGTCAGGAATAAATTCGAATACGTGGCGAATGATTAAGCTAACCCAACTAACAACTTTCTTTTACACCGGTTCTGGAAAGCATATCCAAATGAAGTAGCAGAATCAGCATTCGCTACTCTAATTGTTTTTCTCAGCCTACGGACAAAATGACTCGTCAGATAGTCATGCGTGAAAAAAATCGCAAAGCTCACGGGCTTAGGAAGTAAGTAATCAGATGTTAAGTTATCCGCGCAAGGGTATTTAATATGACAGATGTCGATCCAATTAAATTTATCGATACGAAATCAACCTGAGACATAGATTCATGTGTGTGTCGTACTAGAGTTAAATAGCTTTTAATAATTAAGGGCACATCACCATTACCATCTCCTCCATCGCGCCTTCATTAATGATCTAAAGCTGTATTCAAAAGACAGTATTATCACTGATGACGTTAAAAACATTTTGCAAACTACGAGATATATACGTCTGCTTGTGGAGTGAGTCGAGGTTGTTTCGGCAGCATCGACTGATCGATCTAATACATTCACCTGCGCGATTTTAGGGTTAAATAGAGTCTATATCTACTGGTGGTCGGATTGGTATTGTGGCAAGGGTAGGTGGCTTCCCAAATCGAGGGTCCGGGTTCCAGCCCCTGAAGTGGCAGAGATATGGTGTAGCTAATTGAGTGCACTAGTGGAAAGCACTCCATCTGTCAGATTGGATCTTAAACCGTGAACCACTTGGCGGCTTTCACTAAGAGGGAAATAACGGCAATTCTGGGTTTCTCTTCTCCCTTCCTCCTTCACCATTGAAAATTACCCATCCAAAAAATACCCGATTACTCATATATCATCTCTGGCGCAAATGAACTCAGCTGCTAGTCGCCTCTCCTGATAACGTCACCTGAATCTTCTGCTGAAATTTATGGCGAATAAGTTTTCTGAAGATATCAAAGCTATATAAAAAACATACTGCGGTTGGTTAGGCCATAAAGATAAAGTTTGATATCCATAGAAGCACAGAATTTTAAAATGCTATTCTTTCCACGTATAATTAGGAACAATAATTGTAATTCTGAAATAATGGTCTTTGTACTCTTCCATTTATTTATATGGTAGTACAACACGTTTCACCTCACTGTGGTATAATTAATCGCGAGGAATGGATTTTTGAGAGCACCAATCAGGACTGCCTAATTGAAGTTTAAGACCGTAATAGATTAAATAGAAGTTATCCTGAAGACAATTAGGATAGGTATTGTAATTTTTAGGCTTACTATACGTGCAACCATGCCTCTATAAATGTAAACGAGTGAGCGAGTTACTTTTACACATATTGCGTTTTCGGTTCGTAACCAGGAATGTTTATCGAAAACTTGTGCAATATCTTTATGGAGGCACAATCGATAGCTTAGGTTACTTTTAGGGTAGGTGGGTATATGGGGAGAGGTAGGTATTTTTAAGGGAAAGGGGTAAGGGTGGAGGAATCCAGTATCGGCATTTCATACTGCTACGGCCTACTTGCAAGGCGAAATGCACCAAGAGGTCCGCGTTTAACGTTCCATCCGACGGACGGAATACTGAGCTTTAAGTGTTTCTACGCAGCAAGTGATTGGCAAATGCAAAATCTCTGCCACTGTCAGGATATAAACCTGATCCCTCAGGATAGAAAGCCATTACTCTAGCTACTACACCAACCCGATCCTTTGGAAAAATAGCATTTAACAGTGAAGTCACAAACAATATGTAAGCAGGGCACGTTTGGTGATCTTCACCCCCTGCCACACGCCCTCGCGGTGGCTCGCAGGGTATTACGTAGGTGTTAATGAATATGATTCGTTACCCGTCGGCAATGCTAGTTGGGGTTACCCCCTGCCAAACACCCATTCGTTGGATTGTAGGGTATTACTTAGATGTGGGTGAGCGCGTACTGCGTGCAATCGCTCTCTATCGCATTATCGTTAAGGTTCCGCGCGCTCTCGGAAGGGAAAACAGTCCTGCGGACGATTCTCCTTGAGTTTGATCGTGACCCACTGTGCAACCCGAGGTCGACAACCTTTTTGAGCCGGCGTGCCAAAATAATGGGACCGATGCTTGATTTCCATGCCAGGCATGCAGTAAAGAGGAGGTGGCACGAATTGTGAGGCCCTGCGGAAGAAACGGCTAACGGCAATGATCAGTCTGCTCCGATATTTGGAGTACATTCAATCAGATTTGCCGTGGCGTACGCTCGTGTAGGAATTCGGCCGTGGCGACTAAATAGGTTAAAATACCGATTAAATACCCTACAGAAATTTACTACGGACAGGTTTACTGAAGCTGTTAGATATAATTTAAGAGCCTCTGGGTATTATGCTAGATTTGGCCAGATAAATAAGATTAGTTAGATTGATTGTCGTACCGATGAATTCAAAATATCATTTTTCCCGTGTGCCGTAACAGCACATTATAGGCAGCATAGAAAAGGGATAGGTAGGTGAAATATTATTAGCGTAGACTGTAATAGTAGCTCTTAGTTGTATGGTTAGCATTGCATGGTAGCTATTAGTTGCATTCTCAGTTTCACGGTTGCATGAAAGTTGCATCAAGTAGGTCTTTGTAGCTGTTCATTGTTCATCTAAATGGTGAATGTTTGGTTATCTTCACTCCTTGCCACACACCCCCTCAGTAGCTCGCAGGGTATTAAGTAGATGTAGATGTAGGTGTATGCATGTTGTCTGAATTTCTATTAAATATGGTTAGGGAACATGTCCTTTAATCGCAAAAATTATGGGCGAACAACATTGGGGGCAAAGTTTTTGAACGGAAATTTCTACTAAGGGCTTCCATCTGTTTAAGTGTCATTATCTCTTTTCCTTATACTACTAAAAATTGGATCTGATAATTTTTTAGTTCTTCAAGCTGTCGCTTTTTTCTTAGTAGTAGAGTTGGATTTTATAGGTGTTCCAACTACCTTAGTATTATCGCACTCACTAACCTAATTTAATATTAATCTTACTCCAAAGACAAACAAAATCCATGCCCGTGGCGAGATTCGAACATGCGACCCTTTGGTTGCGCGTTAGCAACCTGGCTACACTGGCTGCCTGCTGTTCTGTGGAGATGTTTAACCTAAGTTTCATACTACGATAAATAAGGCACCAATGCCCCAGGCAGGGTTCGAGTCTTCGACCTTAATAGCTGCTGGAGGATGGATTGCCAACCTGGCTACCGTGACTGGTGTGCTACTATAGAGAAAAATACCTCTTGAGTATAAATGAAGAACGCCTCATGATGCCGTAACATTCTTTTCTTTTGCTGTAATAGCCAGCCATGAGTATTCTTACGGAGGGTAGTGAAACGGTCTTGTTGTTTAATGGATCACTAAATGTAGACGAATTGTATTATAATTTTCTTCCAAATTTAGGAGTGCAGTCTAGTAGAGCCCTTGTGCAGGTGATATTTTATTTGGTGCCGCATGGTGAATTGGATAGTTTATGTGCTTATATTGGGTAGATTTCAGTCAAATTAGCACAGTTGTCACGCCATTTACTGGGGGTGGGAACCTTTTGTGACATGATGACAAAGGACGGAGTGATGCCTAGCCCTCCTATTTAACGCACTCAGAAATGTCTTGTTTCTTTTAGTTACATGCTAGTTCGGCAAGGGCCTAGTCAAGTTGACACACCGGCTCCCGTAAGATCACAGAAGTTAAGCAACGTTGGGCCGGTACGGAGGTTGGATGGGTAACCCCCCTCCATACCTCTACCACGATGTTCTTGTCCCGTGCCTGCGAGTGGCGAGCAGGTTTAATGTGGGTTGGCACAATGGATCTAAAGAGGTCTAAGTGCCAGGGGGACTCCAGAAGGCCCCCGCCCATCCCTCCTATTTACAGTTTACATGGTAGTTAAAAATATTACATCGGAAAATCTTGTTGGCTTAAATCAATTAACTCCTCGCACCCTCTTTCGAAAGCCAACCGCTTTGAACGCTTCTCGATAGTCTCTTAAATAATTATTTCGGTTGGAAACTGGAAGCTGACCAGCGCGTATATGATTCAAAGTACTGAGTATGTGAACTACTTTTATGCTCAGCAACGGTTTGGCTCCCTTGCTTCCACCTTCATCGCCAGTTGATACGAATCGGACGGCGGCATCATTCCAACTCATTGGCATTGGGTCACTATGTGTCAGCAGTATTTCTCGCAAGGTTGATGTAGAGATAAATTACCTAACGTATTCTGCATTCTCCTTTCTCTCCCCTTTTGACAAGTGTTAAAAATATGTCTGAGGAATAGACAGTTTAAAGATTGAATCTCTGGATTAGGTGTGAAAGTGGAATTCTGTATATCCGTGGATGATACATTTGGGTCGTTTCACAAAATATCACCTCTCGTTTTTTCCCGATTTTTTTTATCATCAGTTATCTTATCTGAGATTAAGCATCCACGGCAACACTATGCGTCAAAGGATAAGAAAATAATCAAAATGATCCGAGTATTGATTGCCTCTTCTTTGGCTCTCAATGCGTTGGCGAGATGGGAAAAAACGATTAAGTAATTATTCTCGAATGAAAACATTTCTTATCGGTCTTAAAATTCCTTTTATCACCGAGTGTACTTTTTCTTATCTCAAGGTAGGAAACGACTGGCTCCTCCTTTTATCTCCCTCTCCATCTTCTCAGCCCACCGCTACACTCTCGCTCCGCCCCGAGGTTAGATTCCCCTGTGCGTCATGAGGCGAAGAGTGGCCTATCCACGGCGACTGAGAGACTGAGTGAGAGAGACACGCTGGAGAGCCAACATTAGCTCCTGCTCCCCATAATTCATCAAGCACGGGGTTACCGTGGCAACGCGGCCGAAAGCGCGTTACCCGTCCGGAATTAATGCTTATCTTGTCCCTCCCCGACTACCGCGTTTTCAACATCTCCCCCCCCCCCCCTCCCCCCCTCTGCCCCCGTCCACTTCGTCCTACTCCCCCGCCTCTCCTCACAACCGATCGTGCACCAACGGCTTCCCCTCCCCCACAGTCGAAGAGAGAGAGAGACGATAATGCACTGTTAATACTGGCATCACCAGATGTCCCGCATTCGCTTACTGTTCACATCTCCCTCGCGCCACTTCACGACCGCCTCCTCTCTCTCTCTCTCCACAATTCCCGTACCGCTCATTCGTCCAACTGTTCAAACCACATCTCACTCAACTCTCTCTTTTTTCTCTCCTCTCCTCATCTCGACACTCCCACTTTCTTCCGTGGCTGTTTCGGGAACCAGGCTCCTGAGGTGTATCCGCGCTAACGTTAGTTAATCTGCAATTTTTCGATCATTAATTTATGCTGTGTGTATCCATATTATTACTCTTGTTAGACCTCATTTGGAATATGCTGCCAGTGTATGGGATCCCTACGAAATCGGTCTAAGTAATGAACTTGAACGTGTGCAGCGAAGATCGGCAAGATTTGTAAAGGGACGATACGATAATTATATTAGCGTAACCAGTCTATTAAATGAATTGAAATGGGAATCATTGTCAGATCGCCGGTTGAAATTTAGACTTAATCTGTTCCACAAATTCCAAGGCAATATTTTCAGTGATGATGTTAAAAATATTTTACGAACCCCAACTTACTTTGGCAGACTGGACCATAATCATAAAGTTAGAGAAATTGATTGCCGAACTGACCGATTCAAAATGTCCTTTTTCCCTCGCACAATAAGAGATACGAATAACGGTAAATATGTCCTATCGGAGAGTAGCAATGAATAGCATTGGTAGCTGCATGTTGGTATGAGTACTTAAAGCTAACCCTACTAACAGAATGTTTTTGCATGTTTTCTTTGCAATTTCTATCTTTTTAAATAGTGTAGTTCTGACTACTATATTAATACTATTCCTTTTTTATGCATGATATGTAGTGCATGTTTGGTGAGCAATCACCCCCTGCCACACACCCTTGTGGTGGCTTGCAGGGTATTATGTAGATGTAGATGTATTACGATGCGATTAGTCAGCTTTCATGGATGGCATCCCTCAAAAAATTGTTTCCCCTTTCACTTACACCTGCAATAACCACACGGAAGCAACTTAAGGGCGTAGGGCTGAGGTTGAATACCACTTAATCATCAGACAGCAATCCTTCGATTGATTTCACGCAGCTCTCCACTTGATTCTCCGATCGGCTAACCTCTTCAAATTTTTAAAACCTTCTCTTTCGCATTCTTAAAAACTTGCTCCGTAGTTTATCTCATTCGAATGTTTCCTTTTCCATTCATCCCATTCACTTTTCCCTCAACGATTGTCTTCATTGTCTCACGATATGGCCGATTAAGTTGTAGATTCTTGTTTTGGTAGAATGCCATCTTCGCTTGAGCTTTTCTATTGACTATTTCCTTTATTCTTCGTCCATCGCAGGTTAATTGGCTTCATTAATAACAATACACTTTCACTTACTTCTTCAAGCTTTCGTTTTCCCAGATTAAAGTTGGTCTCGATCTCTTCTCTCCTACTGCATACTATTGCCTAAATTTCCCTTTTATTGATTTTCAGGTGATATTTGTCTATTTTATTTCCAATGTTTACTGCAGCCTTCTCTTTGACGCCGCCATGTCATCAGCTAATCGCAGCAGGCTGATTTTCTTCTCGTGGTTATTCGCTCCTGATGACTTCTGTTTGATTTCTTTGGTGGCTTCCTCTATGTAGACACTGAACACTATATCAATGCTGTGTGTATCCATATTATGATCCATACAATGAGTCCATTTCCATGAACGGTGTCGTACCAAAACCCGTTGCCCATTCATTACAACAGTAGCAGGGAAGAAACTGGAAAGTAAACGGCAAAGGGTAAGCGTCCGACACTCACATTGTATGTCACAACTTGTATGACACTTGAAGCGTCCGACATTCACATTGTATGTCACAAAACGTTCATGAGCTTCTTTCAGTGTTAGCTCTGTATGTATCGAGTCTAATTTGAATCAGCTTTCCAATAAAACTGTTGAAAAATTCCATCACCACGTCTGTCCAAGAGAAGACGCAATTATGTCTGGACATTCTTTAGTGATAGTAGCCTTTCCAATAGTGGCAATAGTTATTTTTCAGACTAAATCTACAAAAATTGAAGAAGGATACATTTTATGAAGATGTCAACCAAAAATTAAGAAACCCAGTGCACTACGCGGATAGCAAAGATAAAATTTGAGAAAGGCAGTAAAACGGGTTTAAATAATATTTTAGTGAACTCTAATGAACAAAAATAGGTTAAACTCTAGTTTTGGATACCTAAATATTATTAATTTCCGGCGTCTTTTACATTTTTGGACGAGCCTCTTAATGTAAACGCATGGGTGTAATATATGTAGTAAAATTTATATTATTATTGTTGTGTCTGTCCCGCTTAATGTTAATTTTAGGCAATTGAAGGTTGTATTACATGTGAAGCCTCCGTATTCTTTGGTTGAAGTATAATAATAGACAGATATAGTAGGTACTGACATTAGGGTTGTTCACTCGTTAGTAATGCATACAGTGTACTACGTAAATGTCGATACTGTCCCTGGAGGTGAAGAATCTCAGTACCATATTTGGGTTCAAGAGGAGAGTTTGAAATTTTTGTTTCCAATTTATGCTCTGGAAACCACGTTTTTACAGTTGGGATGAAAATGAAAATGATTTAATATTAACCGACTTGAAATATGAAAGCTGCTAAATCATTTATGCCAACTCAACTGATGGAAGTCGTTCAGATGTCTCTTGCTTTTATCTCAAGAAGTTGTGCAAGTATCCTAACAAGATTAATGCCAGTTTCCTTGATACAAAGGCCGCCTGATCGTCTCCGTTTTAATCTCGACTTCGATAGTGAAAACGCTGATATTATTTGAAATTGAATTTGGAATACGTGTAGGGATAATCATACAGAATACCACGCTCTATATTTTGAGTGCATTTCGCAATGTTGGCTATGGACATTTGGATAAGAATCATCTCTACCCCTCGAAATTATAATTGCCTTTTTACCTGAGTGACGCCAGTGCTCCAATTGCTTTTATCACCTGTCGCTAAGCATGGAGTTGCTTGTAGGGCAAAGCTCTTAAGTCAAGGATTCGTAGTTAGCCCACTTCAAACAATCCTGTACCTCATGAGGACTGCTTCTGGAAAGGCAGTAGTCTATTAAGATAGGCCTCCTGAGCTCCCTATTTTGAGGTTGGTTGAACTAAATACTTTCATCTTCATATTTATGGAAATTTGAGCACTCTTGTATAAATAATTCCAAACAGCGGAGTTTCAAATCTTCCCCACCCTTTAGAACGCTTCTGACTGGAAGGGGAGGTGCTAGGGTGGTATTCGAGGGTAAAGTAGGTAGGGTAGAGAAAAACAGAGCTCCTGATGAAAGGCGTCATCGAGCCCATAGCTTTTACTTTAGTTTAAACAGTAAGATTACAAAAACATATTATGCCTGCAGAACAACAAAATGCAGTAGAATATTCAATCTGCATTTAGTAATTTCACGAGAAAACGAACTATTTCAAAAAAAGAACATATCAGGTAAAAATAAACATAAAGATTACCAGAATAATGATTACAAGAATGAAGATTGCAAAGAAGAGCCGTCGAAAATATCAGAATGTTAAATTCAATTAAAGTATGGTTAAATGAAAAAAGGAACAAGGTAATAACATTGACAAATCAGGTCGGAATGATCAGGAAGGCTGTCGGGAACGTCACATCTCATTCCTTTCGAGACTCCTTTATTCCTTCCTCTCACTCTTATTGGCAAACACCCCCTGCCAAACGCCTTACGGAGAAGTAAGGCGTTTGGCAGTAAGTAATGGGTAGATGTATATTTGGAAACAGTCCTAAGTCCTCGAGGTGGGAAGCTGTTACTCTTGTCACTTTATTCTCATCGATCTTCCATCATTTTATCTTGAGACACATCCTACCGTATTTAGTTGACTTTCGAATATGGAAGCTTGTAGGAATAGGTGAAATAATTCCTTCCCTCAAAATACCAATTCATTAATCATTTTATTTTCTCTCCAAATTATTTTATTTTCCATTGCTATCATACACTCGCATATTTAAGTCCACTGCAGGCCCTGGTGGAATAGGGGCCTTCAAAAATTCTACACGCCATCAATACCTACTTAATTTTACTTTCGCATTTAGGCTAAAGATATAATCATTTATGATTTTTATGCGTGTTGTATATGAGAACTGTTACCATACCTCAGGAAATTCATTCCTGGCCAGGGAAACTTATTGTTATCCTGGATATTTCTCCTCAGTGTCGGTTCGCGGAAGTTAGTGAGGGAGATAGAGGCTCTCATTCTGCATCAGGCCTCCTTGTAAATTCCAACGTTTGATTTAAATCACGTACGGTCGAATTCAACCATACTTTTCGCGCCCAGTTGACGTCTTTGCTATCGCTTGCAAAGAAATATGGTCACTAAAAAGGCATCAGCAGAAATAGCCGCCGCAAAGCCCTCTTTTTCTTTTCGCCTCGGATTACGCCAGGAGCACACAAAAGGTTTCCCGTGGGCGTTTAATTGCTTTTGGGTGTTGGGAAACTCGAAAAATGCGGCCAAATGATTGCATTGCTGGGAATTCTTCCAGGGGAAAATTCCGACAAATTCAGCTGCTAGCGAGTTGGGTGTATACATCATGTGAATTTAATTTAGCAGTCACTTTACTGACGGCGTGATAGGCCTATGGGTAGGCCATTGGACTGCTAACCAGAGGTCCCTGAAGGAAGAGATCTTTGGACGCTTACACTCTCAACCCAAGCTGAGGGTTCAGCTTTATGGGTACCTACCTGGCCTTTCTGGGAAGCCACCAGTGGCAAAAGGAAAGAAACTGAACCTTCTAGCGTGATGTATTAATTTCATTCGGTGTTGGCCTTAGTATTGTTGTACATGGCCTGACCTACCCTCTTTAGATCTAACTTCGGGTTGAACGCCGTGGTTCTCCTTCAACACTTTACTTTGGGAGTGAACTAGCTCAAGCTAGCTGTTAGCGCTGTTTGTCTCTGTAGTATTTCTTCTCGGCTGCGTTGAACTGCTTTTCTTCATTATTACATGATTGAATGTTATGGAATTTCCAGTATGGGATGTGGATTCCTAATCGGATTTGAAAAATTCTTCCATAAACGTATGTGCGGACGGTTCATGGAAGTCGTTCATTACTATCATGCGCTCTGGGATCAATAGATATATCCATAGTAAATTTAAAAAAGAAAGCAATGAACCTAGGTGGTACAATGCCAAAGTGAGGATATCCCTGAGATGGCAGCGAATATGTCATGCTAAAATGAAAAGAATTAGTAAATGTATGCCCACTGATGAGCGTAACGTAATAATTGAAAATTATAAAATTTCAAAATCCGCTGCAGAGACAGCCCTTAGTAATACATTTGCAGAATTCAAAAGAAAAACACTTGGGGAACAATTGAAGGAAAATCCTCAAGTCTTCTGGTCGTACGTCAGGGAGGTGCAAGTCCATAAGTCTGCCGTTCACTCACTTAAAAATAATAAGGGGGAAATGGCCACAAACACTCTTGACAAAGTTAACTTGCTAAATTCCTTCTTCGAAACCGTTTTTTACCCACCTTTCGGGGATTCAACTGTCGTCTTACCTGACCTCTTTCAGCGGCTCATGCAACCAATTGAAATTTCCTGTAATGGTATTGAAAAGCTACTTAAATATATAAGCTCGAACAAATCTCCTGGCCCTGATCAAATTCTCTCCCGCTTGTATAGATTCCGGAATTTCCCCCTACCTTGAAATAGTATTTAATAAACTCCTGACCGAACACGTCGCACCGATGGACTGGAAAGCAGCAATTTTTAAAAGTGGTGATAGGGAGCAGCCATCTAAATACAGACCTATATCCCTAACATCCATTTCATGCAAGGTTCTGGAACATATAATTGTCAGTTCAGTCATGCGACACCTAGGTAGCCAGAATTTATTGTCCAATTTTCAGCATGGCTTCCGGAAGAGCAGATCATGTGAAACTCAACTTGCTCTCTTTTCCCACGATATTTTAGTTTCTGGCGAAAATAATATTCCAGTGGATGCAATATTTCTCGATTTCAAGAAACCTTTTGACAAGGTGTCTCATAGCAAACTAATTTTGAAATTAAAATCTTATGGGTTGGACAGTAACATTATATCATGGTTAAGTGTTTTTCTACATGATTGGGTTCAGAGGCTTGTTTTGGACGGTGTTACCTCACCGGCATTTGAAGTCACCTCGGGTGTCGCACAAGGTAGTGTGATAGGTCCACTCCTGTTCCTTCTGTACATAAATGATATCAATAAAGTGGTAAAAAGTAAGCTTCGTCTATTTGCCGATGACGCAGTAGTGTACAGGGAAATTCTAAGCTCAAACAATAAAGAATATTTAACTGATGACCTACAAGCAATTGAAAATTGTTGTGATACATGGCAGTTATAATTAAATTTTTAAAATGTCAAAGGATGAATTTTTGGAAAAAAAATAGTTATCCTCCTAGCACTTACAAAATAAGTAATAATGAATTAGCAAACGTGGAATCCATTAAATATTTTGGAATAAGACTGACACATGATCTTTCCTGGGGTAAACACATACGTAAAATAATGGGTCAAGCTAATCGTAAACTGGGATTCATCAAAATAATATTGGGTAAATGTGACGATCATATGCGAGAAATTAGATACTTTTCCCTTGTTAGTCCTCATTTTGAATACGCTGCTAGCATATGGGATCCATACGAAATAGCCCTAAATAATGAACTTGAACGTGTGCAGCGAAGATCGGCAATATTTGTAAAGGGAGGGCACGATAATTATAACCGTAACCAGTCTATTAAATGAATTAAAATGGGAATCATTGTCATATCGCAGGTTGAAATTTAGACTTAATCTCTTAAACAAATTCCAAGGCAATATTTTCAGTGATGATGTTAAAAATATTTTACGAACCCCAACTTCCTATGGCAGACTGGACCATATTCATAAAATTAGAGAAATTGATTGCCGAACTGACCGATTCAAAATGTCCTTTTCCACTCGTACAATTAGAGATACGAATAACGGTAAATATGTCCTATCGGAGAGTAGCAATGAATAGCATTGGTAGCTGCATGTTGGTATGAGTACTTAAAGCTAACCCTACTAACAGAATGTTTTTGCATGTTTGCTTTGCAATTCCTTTTTTTTTTAAATAGTGTAGTTCTGACTACTATATTAATACTATTCCTTTTGTATGCATGATATGTAGTGCATGTTTGGCGAGAAATCACCCCCTGCCACACACCCTTGTGGTGGCTTGCAGGGTATTATGTAGATGTAGATGTAGATGATATGTTTTCTCTTTCACGCCCTTCTTTATTTGTCCTAAGTACTTATCCTTGGTCTTCCTCGCGGGACCTTCTCTTCAATTTTCCCTTCTATTATATTTCTTATGCTCTATGCTCTAAAGGTACTACCTACCTAATGACAAACTGCCGTGAATATCATACACGACACAATACAAATATCACTTCTCATCCAAGGTAGGTAGGTAACATTATTTTGACGGGTGCTTCGACTTCTAGGTCATTAGCAACTCAGCAACCCTCTTTCTAGGTTAAGAATAACAACCTTATAGGTATATACAACATCTCATCCAAGTCTCAAAGTTTCAATTTATGTTAGAAGGTGCGATGTATTCTTAGCAGTTGGAGCTCCTTAAAATCAAATTCCATTACCACTCCGACGCCAGAAATTTAAATCTCTTTAAGGATAGATATATCTAATCCTAATGTTCGTGAGCATGGATGATGATGTCATCCAATAGTGCGAAGGCTGAACGGAATTTTGAGTCGAGCCTTGAAGTCCTTGCTCTGCAGATCGTGTGTCCTTGTCAAGGCTGTTTGCTCCCCCGGACACGGGCAGTAAAACACACGAGGCTTTTTATTACCGAGCCTTTCTCTCACTCACTCGCCCTACCCATGGAGCCTCCCCTCCCTCTGCCCTCGTGTCGCATATGCATCTGGTGCCCGCCCGCTCTCGTTGCGCCGTCCATTCCATCTCTGTCTACCCAGCGCGCCCTCGGAGCCGTGGAGCATGGCGTGCGCACGTCTTAACGAGACTCGCTAACAAACGTCCCGCAAGGGGTTGAAAGGACTCCGCCCTCGCTCGCACAAATCCACGAAGATTTACTTGTTTCATCGACTACTATTTAGCAGGCAAGAATGGTGGAAAGGAAAGCGGTTTCATGCAGGAATTCGGTGTGGACGAGTGGAAATATATTTCTGTCGATGATTTTACTTTCATTCTTGATTCAAAGGAGGTATTCTTTAGTGAAATACATCTACGTATGAATAATGCTAGCCACCACAAGGGTGTGTGGCAGGGGGTGAGCCATCACCAGGCAAGCATTTTAAATCAGAGAGAATAAGATCACATTCACTAGCATGCAGATATAAAAAAATTACTACCCCGTGCATACCCTACTTGCATGAAACTGAGAGGCAAAATGCTACTGCCACGAGGAAAACATTAAGTACACATACAATTGACTGTTTGAGGCTTCGCTTCTTGGAAGTTACTAATATCCATATTAAAATGCACTTCGTACTTTTCCATAACTTTATTGACGGTACGACATGTTTCACCGCCTTGTGGCATCATCAGGTACATACAAACATTGGACTCTTCTTCACAGGTTGTCCCTCAGTACCCCGCACTGAGGGACTAGTGATGGAAAAATCGATTTCGATTAAAATCGAAAATCGAGTTTTAATAGTCATAGATCGAGGAAATCGAGATCGAGCCATGATCTTCGAGTTTCGATCCAAACTCGATTTTTCAACTTCGATCGTGACCATTTCGTTTGATCTCAGCAGCGCGTAGTAGTCAGTAGAGGTCCTCGATGAACTGCCACTGAGGTCACTTCTTGTTAGAAGTAGATGCCAGTAGAAGTTAGGCAATACCTCAACAGGCCACCCGTCGGTAGGAAAGTCAACCCCAATCCTCTGAAAGTCTGGGAGGAGATAAAGGGTGAATACCCCAAGACGTACCGTTTCGCGATCAAAGTGCTGAGTATGATAACGTCATCCGTCCCATCTGAAAGACTTTTCTCTAAGGCCGGTGAAATTGGAAAGGCACGCCCTAGATCATCAAGAATGCATCTCAATCAGTTGATGTTTCTTAAAAATTTTAGTGAAGCCGAATGGTTCCAAGCGGTGATCCACATTAATAGTAAATTGAAAATTTTTACGACTAATAATTCAAGCATGTTTTCTAAGTACATTTTTAGGGATTTTTCATAATATTCAAATATGTATAATGAGCGTATTTCAAATGAATAATAAACATGTTTTTGTACCAACTGCATTTTTTTCAAAAATGAACCGTAGATTTTTTCGATTAATCGATCTTTTGGTTCAAATTTCGATTTTTGCTGAAAAGTCGAGCTTTTCATTTCGATTAAAAATCGATTTTGACCGACATTTTTCCATCACTATGAGGGACATGGTGGTAGGGGAAGCCACGTCGCTCAGTGCGAAGTGCATTTTAATATGGAGATAACATACGTAGATACTAAATATTCAGTTGCACGTATCTCTTAAATGCATTTCTAGCATGTACCCATATATTTATTAACTTAACACATACATTAACTACCTTTATTTGTAGGACGAGCTTAGGGTGACGTTATCTGATCCCACATCGTAATAAGAGAGTATCAGTTATAATGAAATCCGTCTTGGTGTTCAACAGGAGGGTCGGTCTGGTTGGTGAGGATAAAGGTTATCTGAACTAAAGCAATTGTGGAAAAATATATAATGTTTACTAAACACTAATGGCGTGTGCAAGTTACGCATCAGGGTTTGGGGTCCAGTTCCTTCCTTTTAGCAGCCTGAGATTTCCCCTACAGCTGTTACCCAGAAAATTACATTTTAGAGTTTGTTATGCGCGTCCATTAGGGCCTCTCTCGGAATTGAACCACTAGGTTTCGGTTAAAAGCCCAACGCATTTTCTAATTCCCCACCTCGCCATCTGTGAACAGGAAAATGATCAAAAAATCTTTGACAGACGGGTTAGGAAGGTGTAGGCATCCATTTATGGTAGGTGTTCTCCAGTATTTCAGGCCTTGGCAGTTTTGATTTCATCGTTTCGGACTTCAAATGAATCACAGTTGAGGAGGAAATAAGAACTTCCCAAAACATGTTACTCCACTGATTAAGTTCTTAAGGGTACCTTCGTGAACAAAACCTCATGCTCACCTTACAGTTCTTGTGGAATCCGAGTTTATTCCTGATTGGTAATTTAAAAAATTACAAATTATCCATTTTAAGTGGAATTGCATGCAGCATGACAGAGATATCGTCTCAACTACTCTCCTCAATCTAGTAAATTTGAAGACAACTGACATTGTGAATTACCTTACTGTTTTCTTATGTCGCTTTTTTTGACCTCTTGTGTAATTTTAGCATAACACAGCGTTTGATGAAAGGATTGCTCGCAATCAGAATTAGCTAGGTCCAATTTCACGAGTAAATATTTAGGTAAAATAAAAAAATAATTATTTCAATAATAATATTTGCTAATTTTATGATTTTGCATAAGTTATCTAACTTTAACTTAAAGCTCGGTAATTTAAACTTAGTGTTGACAAATTTTCTTTCTAATTCGCCAATCCCCGTAATATCGTCGTTAGTTATTTTTATTTACGATAAATATTGATGAAAATGAAACGATAAAGTGTTAAAATATTACAGCTCTTTGTTTTCGGTTGTGACAGATGTAATCCACTGTATTATGTCCAAAATATAAATGCCATTTAGGCTTCTGAAGGTACTGACGGCCTACCGAATATTGATTAGATCTATACACATTCTGCTTCTCTTGGAGTGGAACGATCGAGGCTCAGTAAACACACTTGTTCTACAAAGGATGCGAGTGCACGATGTTTGAAATATTGTCTGTAAACCCTCCATCCATTAAGCACTTGGGTGCTAGACAATGTTTCACGTCGCTATTCCTTATTCGTTGAAAATGATGGATGCTGCACAAGCCCTGGATAACCATTTATTTTGGCAACCGTTTTCTCCGGTGCGGGAAAGAACTATATTCTCGCTCTCCGCGACGAATACCGAGTATACCACCCTCTCCTAGTATTTTGACTGGAACAAATGTGGCACCCTACGTTAATTCTCTTAATTATTTGGCCAGAGCACGGGAATCATTGTCAGCACAGACGCAGTAGGTAGTTTACGCTCATTGAGTAGTACGTACCTGGTGCATGTGAAATGGACAACATTTTGTCCAATTATGCAGCAAATTATCTTTAAGTTTATTTATTTATTGTTTCTAATGTTTACCCAACATATAATTATAATTACAGGGTAAACAATCAAATAAGATAATACAAATAATATTAGCACTGGTCAAAAACGCTAAACAAACAAGATAGTACAAATATTAATAAAATTGGACATGTATAAATATCAATTGGTTTAACACTTGTATGAATCATTCATTCTACGCATCAACAACATTAACAACATTACCTCAGTGTGATTAGTTTTGAAATTAGCTCTCTTAAAAATGTATTTCTATTGTGATACAAATTCAGATCATTGCAATATTTGTTACATGCAATACACAATCTATGAATAGGAAAATTTTTACAGTATTCACTATTAACATCCATGACATAAAATGTCATCATATTTCTACCCTTTCCAGCTGTAACATGGAAATTTAATCAATTCAACAGCATGCAACATTCTCCTTTATTTATTACGTTGAATTATTACGTTTATTTATTACGTTGAAGAGTTGAAGCATCTTTTGCCCATGTGGTGGTAATTCAAACCCCGTCACGTACCCACTAGGTGATTTGTCTGATACCGTGTAAATGTAGTATTGTACTGAAATATGAAGCCCTGGAAGACAGCGTGTATGCTTGAGTTGCAGAGACTGAGTTGAATTGAAAATCCTCTCTAACTATGAGGAGCTGTGAACCATGATGGATGCCTTCTTTAAGTGTTCAGCAATTGAAATATATTTCATGCCGAATGCCTTAATTACAGTGGCGACGATTAAGAGGCCACCTGTGTAATTCCATCATCCTCCCGATCGGTATTTTATGATTGGTGGAAACAACTTGACTTACAAACTGGCTTGGACAATGTGGATAGTCGTTAATGATTGTGAAAAAATTTGATAGTGATTTCTTAAATCTTCACCGCCCCTCCTCGCCTTGATAAACGTGACTCATTGCCGCTCGATTAATTTTTAGCATAAGCCCCCCGAGCGACTGCCTTAAATGGATTTGTTTCTCATCGTTCATGAACCTATGGCTTCCCTGAGTTCTGCCGGTGGCCAAGTGAAAGTACGATCGTATTAATCATGTAACACGAGGGCGGTTTTTCACTGACGTTCTGGACTACACCTCCTGATCTGTTACGTAGGTTGGAGGTAGTCCCCGAAAGAAAAGGCACTGCAGTGAGGATATTGCTTGTATGTTGCGGCTGATTCATTTGCATTAAAGTCGGTGCACCCAGGTTCAAAACCCGGTGGTCGATTTTTTTATCGGCATTCTTTCCCTGGTGGTAGGCTGAATGGGGGTCGCCCATAAATTAAGCGACACCAAAGGGAGAAAGGGGGAAGTGGTCGGGCCAACCGTTACGATGCACGAAATTAAGGAAGGTGAAAATTATATCCTTCAACACGACTTTTTCGTGTCCTAGCCAACCACCACTCACTCATTGACCTTGCAAGGTAAATGAGGCGCTGTGAACGATATGTTGCTCTCCCATCAACGACAAGGGTGATAGTGCAGGGAAGGACTTATCCGTGATAGTTTGATATTTTCACCGCCATTTACTGTCCGTTAGCACCTTAATGCTTCGGATGAACGGCCTCACTTGGTGCATAAACTACGTAACATCAAAAGGGAAGATGGAGAGGTGCTTAACGTTTCTTCGAGTGGAAGATGAATTATAAAATTCATTTTAAGTCACAATGATAACGATGATACGCATAACAAATAATGAATAAATAATATCATTGAGAAAAAATAAAGTAATTTATAAAAAGTATGTTTAAAAAAATAAAACAGAGATTTCATTGGAAGCGTTGCGTAATTTAGGGGGGTGGGATGGGCTTTAGAGAATATTACAGAGTGTTATAGTGGGGAAAGGGGAGACCCTAAAAGAGTAAAATCAGTGTTACGTAATATATGGATGGCCCCAATGAAGACCACTTAAAAGGGCAGTAATTCGTCTTGCGAAATTAGCGAACCAGAAATCATCTTTTCCATCGTTCTCGGGATGATTCATTGAGAGTAGTTTAATTCCGACGAAAAACGTCCGTCCCTCCATTGAGAGTAGTTTAATTTCTATTCTCACCCGTTTCCTTCCTGATTTGAGATGCCAATATCTGTAGGACGTGCTTGGATAATAAGAAACCTCCATTAAAGCCCGTTTACATTCCGTGAATACTTGTGTGCTTGTCCATTTAAGCATTCATTGTCGATTGAGCTATTCGAACTATGTGGGCCGAAGGAGAAATTTGTCGTCTTCAAAGAAACTTGGGTCAGCGAGCGAGAAAGAAAAACCTTGTGTAAAAAATATTTCTATAAAAAATCACTGACGGGTCAGGAATTGAAAAAATCTCTCCGTAACCACCTTATTGCAGTTAAAATAATAGCACCATCATTTTCGAAACAGTACGGTTCAATTCGCAAAAAAATATGCGTTTTGTGCTAAGAATTTTGTATCCCTCCATTTAATGCCTACGCTCCATTGACAGTGAATTCAAAGAATATTTATGAAAATGTAGATCTGTTCCTAATCCCTGCTCAGCTGTTGTCATAAAAATCTATTGGGCTGCAACCCCTTTCTCTACTTTTATCGCAGTTGTTGCAGGATCATTTTTTGAAATTTGTGACTATGCCTGTGAGGTTTATTGCATCCAGCAATTTAATCAGGTGAAAGTGCGTATCTTTCTAAAATGAAAGTGAAAAAAGTAGGCAATTTTTTCGACTTTTAGACGACCCCTTGCTTTGGCTATAATAAGTTGCGTAGTAATATTTAACGTAAGAGAAGCCAACTTCAGTTGCCGAAGCGGGATTCGAATCCGCGAGCTTCCTGTCGTAATATCGACGCGTTATTGGCATGGACACCGAGGCCGGCGTGAAAAAGAGCTTAATAAAGTTAAATTTACTTGAAATATTCAAATCACACGATTAGAAATGACACTACAGACACATTTCTAACCCCACATCACATCAGCGGGACAGACAGAAGAGACAAATTAAAAGAGAACTGTCAGACCGAGAGATATAAGAATACCTTTTTTCCCATGTAGAATACGTGACGTCAACTCGAAGAGATTAAAAGCTTTCAAAAACATTATAACCATACTTCATTTTGAACCAATGAAAGTTTTTTTTCAGTTAAACTCAACTTCATGGCTGGTGACCTACCACCCCCTGCCACATGCCCTGGCGGCAGTTCGCAGGGTGAAATATAGATTTAGTAACCGCATAACTTTATGACTCTTATTATTTTAACTCTTATATACAATAATTGGATCATTTCATGCCCGTCTTGATTTGAGGATTTCTAATTTCTCATTGATGATAAATAAATAAATCCTTTCCTTTTTTATTTCTCTGTTGATGTACTCCTTAATGAAGGCTTTCTTAAACCCAGTAAATAAAGAGTCCCGAGTGAAGTCCGTCACTGGAACTTTTTCGGTAGCCATCTAGAGAACTCGATATTTTGTGTTACGTAGCATTTAAAGGATAGATTGCATTGTCGCCATCATGAAAGGATTATAAAGTGGAGATATTAAAGCTTCGTTTATTGCCTTTATTCTGTTGAAGATGAAGCACTACATCTTGTCTCAGCTTTCCGATATCATTGATGCAGTTATAGCTTACCCCCGGGTATAGATGAAAAGGAAAGAAGGGTCGCATTGCTCCTTCCCGTTATTGAGACAAAGAAAAGAGTCGGTGGTTTGTGTGTGAGAGAAAAATAATATTCTATTGCATTTAAAAGCAGATGAAACTATTGAGTCGGAAAGAGTACCTACCCTTTCTTCGGAAAGAAGCTTCATAGTATATGTGAATGAAATTTTTGCCGTCGATTTTGGGTGTAAATTATTTTGATTTTGTCTACAGCCGTCACCAAAATTTAAATCTTTAGCAGAGTCGACCTCGTCATCAAATATTAGAGGACTTATCCAGTGAACACGGAACAACAACTGTTCGCTGTCATTCCCGATTAAAATAAAAGTGGCTTTGGCAAATGGTCTTTGCACCAGAAATGGTCTTTGACTCATCCTCAGAATTAGATTTTGAAGTTTAGCGTTAGCACAGAAGGAAAAGACTCTTTTCCGAATCAAACGAGTGCATTGGCACTTTCTGTACCTTCATGAAAGAATCGTTTCTACTTTATATCGTTAGGCTATCTTATGGCAACCTTGAGAAACATTCCCAAACAGGAATGACCTCTTAAGATGTTTTTCTGTTGATACTGCAATTTGGTCAAGCTTATTTATTTGTAGGTAATCACCTCCGGAAGTAGCAAAGCTGATACGTGTAGTGGTGCTGCCATGTTAAGAAGCCATGAATAATTTTACCGCTCTTAACACAGCGTGGGAGTCTGAGCAGATAATGCTGTCATCCTTAAAACCAGTTTTTGGACATTTTAATAACGAGAAATCGAGAACAAGAATAGTATAAGCTGATTACTTTTCGGGGAAACTAAAAATGATAAGGCCTATCCGCCGAAATGTTATTCATTGGCATTATCAAGCCTCTATGTCTCCTCATGAGATGTTTCCTTATTTAACCGTTATCTATTTGCTTTTCAATTTGCTTGTGCCAGACCGTGGAGGTATTTTGCTTTTTTTCCGTGGCTGCGTCTTCACTAGCCGCTGTTCTAGAAGTTTTCAGCTTGAGAGCTATAATACATTTTCATACTTGCTCTTACGTTTTATAATCAGATGTATCAATAGAATCACAAATTTCTGTGTCTTTTTCGGAAAATCACACCTGAAATAGCATAGCTATCATGATGAGGAAGGGTACACCCAGGGAGAATGCTACATTTAGACATTATAATAAAAAACTCTTTTCTAGGATAAATGGAGGTAACCACGACCCATGATTAAAATGAAATGTAGTATATAACCATTCCACCTTAATCATTAATCAATTACAGAAAAATGAGTTAATAGTGGGAAAATGCGATACTTCGTTATAAATGGCGCAGTATTTTTCTCATAAAGCTCGAGAAAGAACTTATTACTACACATATGTATTCGTGTGCTCTTCTGTATGGCATTACACTTATTCAACCATACACTATATTCGGAATGTTGTCTTTTTTATGAGCCAATAAAAGAAAATGTGAGTAACTGGTACGCATGGATTGGAATGATGTCTATTAGTTTTAACGCACGGAACCAAACAGTTGGACACGTAGACCCATGCGTATGTCATCGTAGGTTTTCATTTCGTTACCAATAGCGTATTTATTAGATAAGCTGTTTCATCTCAATAAGAGGTATTTAATCTCGAATTTTTCATTTCTTTTTAATCCTTAATTGATCGCTATTGTGCTATGTGTCGCAGCAACGATGGTTGCATAAAATAGGGCCTTATGCTTTCCAATTCAAAACTGAAAAGTTATATCAACGTAAGTGACAAATGAGAAATGATAACAAACCATTCGTCCGTCTTCATTATTGCGCTCCTCTCTTCCATGATATAGATTTCTACTTCTGAAATGACATCAAATATCACTTGTCAATTTTAAAATAATTTTTAATGAAAATTGCTGAATCACTTTTTATTTATAACAGATTACAGATGCCTATTTAGGAATTTCACAACGGACTTTGGTCAAAAATTCCAAAGGCGTTTTTTATTATTCATCATACCATAGACTAGCAGCAGAATTAGATTTGAAGCTGATCCAAGTACTGTTACAAGCTATATGAAACCACTAAGATTAGAGAGACTGAGATGACTTGACCTGTAAGACCATGCTCGAGTCAGGATTCTCGACCTGACGTCAGGCCCTCTCGTTACAGCTCCAATCTGGTTAACACAGCCGGCAGGCTCTTGTTTATCTTTTTACTAGTCATTACTTGTCTTGAGATAATAAAAACCAATAATAGCTGTCATCGTCTTGATGTAAGACTATAAACCAACACAGCGGGGAAAAAAACTTCCATTAAAATGGGCAAAGAAGCCCGTTAATATAGTCACAGATACGGTGACAATTCACATTGCTTTAGAATTTTGTTGGGGTAGAATATCACATGCTAAACTGTCGCAGTAACTCACTGGAATGAAGTTAATCGAAATTTTGCGTGTATTTCCGACAAGCGTTTATGGGACGCCGCTCGTAAATTCATCGCAAGTCTCATTGTTCGCTCGCTGGCTACGATCCTGAGCTCGTGTTCTCTCGTCTTTGCGAGAAGTCGGGCCCTGCCAACAATATGGCACGACGTTTTCTGCTTCCCGAAGAAACTTTCGAATTCCGGGGACGTCTTAAGGGACTTCTCTTCACTTACATGCGCAACTCGTCGCCGCAGAGTCTGAAAGATTGCTTTGGCCGAATGCCAGTTGACCTTCCCGAAATTTTTGTGAAGGTAAACAGAGGGCGTGCCCGTCCGATGACATACGATATGGCTACGTTGAGGAGCACATAGTCTTGAAATGTTCTCATATCATACATGCACAAGCGTGTACACGTCAGTTTAAAGCATGCCGCGGTGTTTTTTTTTATAATTCTCCATTCAATCAACGCAGTCACGATACGTTTTCCATTACTTTGGGGTGTTTCGAAAAACTTTGCTTCACGTACTGCAAAACTACTGAAGAAACAGCCAATAAGTTGGTACTCTCAAAGGGCCTCTGACTTCAGGAGGGTGGTAGCTAGAGTATTGGCAACTGACTTTTACGGATCGGGTTCGAAGCCGGGTTTTAATTCCATTGGAATCTCTTCTTGCATATCGTGTGGAGAGTAATCCATGTTCATTGCTTTCTCCTTAGGATTAGACATAAGATTTGGGTTCGAGGGCTGGCGATTCATAAAAAAACATCTCATGCTTTAAACTGATGTGTACAACGGCTCTCTCATGTACGTAATACATGAGAGATTTTCAGGGCTATCTGGTTCTCAACGTACGAAGTTGTACATACCAATCACTTACCATTTCCCCCTACTTACCATTTTCCCACATCCCATCACCATGCTGTGAACTCTTATGAACAGAGCGCTGGGGGCATCCTGAGCATATTTGATTGGGTCATCGGCCACCTTCCAATTTCTCTTGAGAGCGATGGAGGTACAGCGTTGAGAAATTTGGGTTGCATCGATTTTTTAGATGCTTCGTGCATTTGTCCCCAAATATGGATGTATATATTTTTTTACACGGAATGAGTGTATCCCTGTTGTTTTTAATTCTCCTTATGTTGCACAAACAGATAAGTGGAAGGGTCATATTCATGCAGTCAATAATTAAATCTCATGTTTACTGCTGCTGACTATTGTTTGGGTTGGATTAAAATCACAAACGTTTAAGGTTGTGGATTTCTTTTTTGGGCATACCGTAAAGACTTTAGGCATGAATGGGTAACTATAATATTTGATTGTAATCCACCAGTGAATGTAAAGAGTTCATACCAAGTGAAGTATGTTATGTCTGTCGATTGTGACTTAAAATTATGGAACCTTAACCCATTTCGTTAGAAGCTGAAATGTGGTTAATTATCCATAAACATGAGTCACGTGGAACGTGATCTACCATGTACCAACATTACCACTGAATTAGTGAGAGAAGCATTTTAGTAGGGCAATTATATTTTTAAGTGCGGTTACAAGTCACCGGAAACACTCATGATGGCCTTAGATTTCCTTCGTGGCGTGATTATTTTGACGAGATTTTTTTTTTAATTTTGTTACGGTTCAGAACACTATCCATCCCCCATTCGAGCGTCGCAAAATAAGGACATACTGTCCCAGCAGGCTCGTGGCATCGCTTCCGTTGTGAGTGAAGCCGATGGCTTGGGTGAAGGTGGGTGGAGGAGGGGCGGGGAGGTGATTAGCGGAAGTGTAAACTTTCTCGGGAGGAGGGAGGGGGCACCCAAAGCGAGGGAAAGAGTGGTGGCGTGAGTGGATAATACACCAAGGCGAGTTACGACTGCTGTTCGCACGGCAGCGGCAGTCCACCTGCAGGGCACTCACGTATCTCAAACAGTTCCCCCGCATCACGCGGGCGACCTCAGGGAAATGCGGCACAGCCTTCCCGCGACCTCACTATTACGAACCCCCATTCCACCTTCACGAAAGACTCCCCGCACCAGTTCGATTTCACTCTGTTCCCAACCCTTCTATCCTCTTCCCACAACTCCCGTCCCGCGGCCCCCCACCCTTAGAACATCCCTTACCCCACCCCTGCCCGTCTTTTTTTTCCCACAACGGCAGACGCTAAAATTCCATTGCGTTTACTCACCGCCAGCTTCGTCCACAGTCGCGAGTCCTCTACGTGAATTTTCGATCGTTCTCACAGCCTCAAGAAGTTTGGCGTTTTGCCGCGTGGAAGCGCTACCTTCGAGCAAGTTCGGACTCTCCCCGCTAGGTAGCGAATGAGTAGGCGTCTCGGTGAAAATAGCGGGAAATTGAAAGTGGCCGTTTGTGCGGCATCGAATTCATAACTGATATCAAGGCATAATATACATATAAGGCTAGTATATGGGATCTTTACGAGGAAGGTATGATAAATGAATTAGAGCGTGTGTGAAGGAGATCAACTAGGTTTGTCAAAGGCCGTTATGATAATTGTATTAGCGTTACGAGTTAAATAGAACCAGGATGGCAGTTACTCTCAGAACGCAGGTTAATATTTAGGTTAAACCTTCTAGGTAATTTTGCAACTGATTTGTTCACAGATCACGTTAGATATACATTTAGAATACTTGCATATTATGCTAGGTTTGATCAGATGAACAAGTTTAGAGAGATATATTGTCGTACCGATAGATTTAAATGTCATTTTTCCCATTTAACACGTGGCCCTCTTTTTTTATATAACGACCAAATCTCAGTTGGCCAACTCTCAATCTGCTATCAGCAGCTCTGATGGTGAGGACGGAGTCGGACTTCGAAACACTATTCGAAATTGAACAACTGACCCGTTTGGAAATACGAAAACTTTTCCTAAACAACGCTAATTTCTCTTTCTAGCCAAAATTTCTGGGTTTACCTTCACCATTTTGGTTATATTAATGAATGCTCCTGCTGTTACTGCTCAATAGACTTACTAGTGTCCTTATTGTTACAGGATTCGTCCACTATCTCAAATACGGTAACACTGCATTGTTACTGCACACTTCCGTGTAAGGTATTGATCATCAATCGGTGATAAAGTCACCTTTATCGCACTTAACCTTTCCTTATTCATTTTTCTGCCATATTGTGCTTTCTTGCCGTTAACAGTCTCAAAATCCCCACTCATTTTTGCAAGACGTTCTTTTTTCCATATAAGTTTTGGTGTTTTTTTTGGATCCCACATTTGGACTCTCAGATTGCGCTTCATTTAGATGTATTTACATCATGGTTAAAGTTTGAATATCTAAAAAGAATAATGTTCAACGCTGCAACAGAGTTTACGTGAAGTGCAATCGGTTTCTATCCTTGCACATTATTTAAATCCGTACTCGAATTAATATTGATATAACTTGTGTCCATTTATTTCTTTTATGAAAGCCGAAATAGATTGTGTAAAAATTTAATATCAATTCTTATCTGGATATAAATTGTTAAACAGTGTTTGTAAAAGTATTGTAGGAAAATATGTTGCATTATGCATTGTAACGCCATTACATTGAATTTAATAATACTTCGAAATGCAGTTTGACCGGAGAAGCGTCATCGTAATTTTATCGGGTAATCTGCTAGCCTTCACTTATTAACCATGTTATGAGTCGATAATGTGATAAAGTTCAAGCACAGGTGAAGAAAATTTAGCAATTTTAATATATATCCCCATAGATGTACGCAAACTTCAAAATTCTTCTCAAGAGTAATTACGATCGTAATACAATCGTATTACTATTATTAGATACATAGTTTTTTTTTCTCTGTGATACATTTTTAATATTTTCCCACTTACAGAATCATATCAATCCTCTCCGTAAAACAATGAAGCCCTGCTATTTCACTGCAACATCATTGCCTTTACTACAGTGAAGTAGTACAGTACCTGTACATATAGCGGGCAATAATTAACAAGAGTTCATTCGGTGGAGTAGCCGTTTATTATTCAGATGATAATGGGTTCACATCAGGACAGAGAACTTCGAGACTCTCTCATCTACCCGTCACCAGATTTCTACACTCATTCACGAATCAAATCGACTCTTAGGTCAAGTACTGTGGGGTGTACTGAGGACTGAATAATTGACAAAATAAATGCTAACGATAATATATTATTCAAAATGCAACTCACCATTTTATTTTTTAGATTTTTCAGCAATTTTTCAAAAAAGCGAGTTGTTAGGGGTAACTATAAAACGCTGAATGAATCCTCGCTAATATATGAAACATAATGTTGCTGATTGGCAAATATTTTTATGTAAAAAAATGCTCACATATACTTAAAAATATTATCATAGTTTCTTCATATTTTATTGTCATATCGCGCGAAAAACATAAGTTCGTAGCATATCTAAAGATACTTTGTGCTCTTGCGAATGCATTGGACTCTTTATGGCATAATATAATTGTTTCATATTAGAATGTGATGCTTCGGCTCCCGCAATTCTCCTGAAGAATTATAGAGATCATCATGCTAGTAGTGCATGCTTGGTGACCTTCACCCCCTGCCACACACCCTCGCGGTGGCTTGCAGGGTATCGTGTAGATGTAGATAGAGATGCAGGAAAACATATGATCGTCTGTCTTTCCTTATAGCTTTTTAAACTGGATTAGTATGGCACGAATAATGCAACGATGTCACATTCATAAGAATATCCATTGGATTGTGACGGAGCAGTGGGAGATATCGTGGCGACAGTTCCCCAGCCCCGATTTTTATCTGGTGACTCTGTTTCGGCTATATTAAAGGCGAAAACACCAAACTCACGCTGCGAAAATGCTGGCGTCAGCCGTTGCCTCATCTTGAATATTCATGATTAACGTTTCCTTGTTCCATTTTTCCGTCTGTTAAAAAGTGGATTAATGAATCGCTGGCAGATTGATGCGAATGATGGCCGTAAACTTGGCGCTTTGGACCATTGCGTCACGCCTGTCTCCAATCGAGCGATGTGTCAAATCCTTTCGTCCGGCTCGTCTTTCGCTATAAATAGGTATCCTTATGCCCAAAAAAGTTTTAATGTCTTCACCGGGATGAACTGAACGCAACTTGCCCACATCTCCGTAGGAAAGATATTATTCACGCTTTCACACTTCTGCGTTAAAGTAGAATAAACAAGAGTGATACAAAAGGAAGACATTACCGCACGGAATAATGTAATTATAATTTTTGCCACTAATATTTACTGTATTACTTTTATCTCAAAGCTATGCTAATTTGAATTTTATCTCAAGTTCATGGGTCAATATTTTTCCATTATTTTTATCTAAAATTGCTATTTTATTCTTGGACCTGTTGAATATTTCCCGATGTAAGTAATGCAGCAGTAAAAATTACTACCTAGAAGAAATAGATTTTTAGGTAGTCTTGCTGCTGAGATTCATATAAATAAATCACCGTCCAAGCTAACATAATCCTATGCCTAATGCTAATATAAACACAAAACTCATGTCCGAGACGGTATTGAACCGCGACTTTTGGGTAGTCAGGTTGGGACGTTACCGTTCGCTGCCGGCATATTTAAATGAGCATCACAAAATACTAAATGATTAACGACAAGCAGTCAAAATTCTTCATGTGGCTATCCTACCGAATCACTTCACTGCATTGCTTCAGATGACCTCCGTCATTTTATTTGTTCCGTGTTAATTTTTTGGGAGAGAGAGAGAGGCGAGACTCATCGAGCCAAAATTAACGCCCATGCCCCCCGCCCCTCATCAAATACCCTAATGCCGGCCACACAATGCTGCCTTCGGTATTACGAGCGGCAATAAATAAATGAAACGAATATCCCATCGACACGATTTCTCCTTCCGTCCGCAGTCCCCCACTCTCCCCGTCCATCCTATTGCCTCGCCATTACCCCTCTATTAAAGTCTACTCCTCAATTCTCCACCCCCTCCCCCTTCTTCTGCTCTCTCTCTCTCCTACCCTCACCTCCTCCCCCCCTCGCCCCTCCTTCACTTCACCTCCTGTCACGCACATAGCAGGACTAACTTTAGACGGTGACTCACCCGCGAGGAGAACTGCTGCAATGAAAGGTTTTTGCCTCCCCTACTCGGTCCCTCTCAGCAACCCCTCCCAACGGCAGCAACCCTCTACCTCCCCCCTCTCTCTCTCGCTACCCCATCTCCCTCCCTCTCTCACCTGTGCGCTGGTCGTTGTGTTGGTGCGAAAACCCGATTCTTCTCGTCATATTGCCACCCCTTCCTCGCTCACAGGCGTCCTCAACCGCTTATTCCATTTAATCATTCCAACACGTACGAGATGTTCGAAGGTTACTCCTCTGCTCTAGTAGAGAATAATGCGCCTCGTAAGAACCCTGAGTTTCTCTCACCTCATTACCCTGCCGTTCAACTCGAGTGATTACTTTATTCCCTTCATTATCAGTGCTTCCCTTTCCTGCTCTCTTTAACTAACCCGATTATTGTCTCATTCTCTATATGAGTTTTTACACTAATATTCTATATGTATTGTAACATCTAAGTGAAGAATTATAATTTACATATAGTACCGGAGATTACTTCAGTGTTCATTTTATATATCTTTTCCATTTTATTTTTATAGTATATTTGCGTTCCCATTCTGGCCTACAATGAAATCCAGAGTTAAATTCTGCATTAATAGACTTGCTCTGACATTTTTCTCTTCTCAACGTAATGTTTTTTCCATTAAAAAGGTTCTCTCATTGACTGAGTTGTTTACTCAAGAATTGATTTTTCATTTATACTCGTAGAAGCGTAGTCTTCCTTGTTGTCTTTGTCTGAGTAGCAATATTTGCAGTAGGTAATCAAAATACGTTGATGCAGGAACGATGGGCATTTATTTTTGCATTTAGGGCGTATGTTTGCATGCATTTTTTTCTTTAACAAGGATTCATCATTACGTACTCTGTAAAAAATAGGTAATTTAAGGGTACCTATCCATTCATCAACATGATAGCCTCACGAAAATATTTTGAAAATAATACCTATTTTTTCTACACGTCGAAGCAAGGTGTCCCTGCAGATGCCAAAGTAAATTTCAGGATTTGCTCTCGTACTTAGAAAAATAGAAAGTATTATTAATATATTTTTTGCCATGTAATTATTTTCACCATATTTCTGCTATGCACTTTTTATTTTTATGCCAAAAGGGCATGGGTAATAATTTCTTCAAAATTGTCTCATTGCCAACAAGCTCACTTCATTGTTACCCTTCATATATTGGAGACCCCTATCTTGTCTCATTAACGTACACAGTAATTGATGTTGCTTTAATTCGATACCTAACTTGGAAATTTACGCGATAAATATAGTGTTTTTTTTTGTTTACGCTACCTCAGCCTGGGGCTGTTTTATTTTTCTGATTTCGGAGATTACGATGGTTTTTCCCCGTGAAATCATGCTGTCTCCTATTAAGAAAATCACATTATGCTCTGGCTTAATTTACACAGATGGTCTACTAAATTTCAGTAATATATTTGTGTACGGGAGGTGTCCCTCTCGGAGGATGATAACTTAGAATTAGTGGCGTTAATGCTTGTAAAAGTACTTTATTTCACAGATGAATTCAATTTATCAAATTATTTAAACTCAAACGTTTACATTCAGATTACTTAAATATGAGAATGCTTATTATCCGTTGATATCCGGGTCGTGTGTGTAAATTTTTGAATTAAAATTATTTGTTATAATGCAATACCACAGGGTTTTCTCGGAAAATGTGTCTTGAATTCGATTTATTTTATAACTTAAGACTACGATAAGAACCCATAAGCTGTGTAAGCTCTGTAGACTATGATAGCTCGGTAGCGCGCTGGCCTTTCTATCAATAGGTCATGGGTTCAAATCTCTTCCAGAACGTGGTTGTTCTATTTGTCTAAGGATTGTGATCTTAGATTAGATGGTGCAAGATAACCATAGCTGTTGTAGAATTTAAAGACCTAACAAGAACACGTAATGCAGTTATTGCCATAAGATTTGAATTCTTGATTTTAATGAATCTCTGGTGAGTCACCTCCTTCCACACACCCTTGCGTTGACTTTTAGGGTAGTTTTTTTTAGATGTTTCTCTTATTAAATAATATAATATGTATGTACCTATTAGAGCATTTACTCGCTCCATATTTAGTGATTTACTACCCTGCCAACACCCGAGGTCCATAGATTTACATTTAGTGGTGAATATACTTAATAATATAACCTGTTTTTCAATAGATAGCCTAGGTAGTTGTGTGTTGATACAAAGACTTTTTGCTAACCCAGCGAACAGCAAGTTTATACGTGCTTGCTTTGCTATTTAAATCTTTAAATTGTTGTAGTTCGGCTAAACTATTGCTAATCCTCCTCTATTTTTAGAAAGATAGGTGGTGCATGTTTCGTGAAGATTCACTCCCTATCACACACCATTAATGTGGCTTGCAGAGTAATATGTGGACGCAGATGAAGTCGATGCTCACTTTAAACGAAGCATTCCCGCACCCCCGCGCGCAAGGAGGATCATGTTGCATCGCCCCGGCCGAACGCCAAGATCCTTCTCGCTAATCAATCAACTCCTTCGCATAATCATGACATTACGCGGTGTACATTCGGGCCGCCACCCATACGCAGAGCATGGGGAGACTCCCTTCGCTTCCTCTTTTCTCTCTCTCTCTCTTTCTCCTGGGCCACCTGTCCCACCACACGGTGTTCTCAAGGAAAAGAAACGGTCGCCGTGAGTTTTTCGTGCGTGCCGAGTCGCTGTGAAGCGTGTGACCTGCATACTACTCAAGCAGTATGGTGTGGGGAGGTGGGGTAGGGTGATCTGGAAAAGTGTCAACGTTGTTGACCGCAACGCCTATGACTTAGCATTATTCCTAATCGCTCTTGGTGATACACATCGTTCCCGTACGGGAGTTTTAAATTAAAGCTTTTTAGTGGCGCAGATATTATTGTTATTTCATCTTCACCTACATAATTCTATTTTATCGAAATAACTCACTTATTAATATCTATTACATTTCAAGCAGTATGAATGCAGTAGTATATTTTTTATGCATGCCCTCATGGTAGTAGGTGTGAATTTGTTCTCTCTGATTTGCTATACCTACATACATGGTGATGTTTCACCCCCTGTCACACACCCTTCCAGTGGCTAATAATTGGATTTATTCATGGTCTCGGTTGTTCAAGAGTTAAAGTGTGTCGAGCAAAATCTAAAGACCCTTGAGGCGATACTTTAAAAAAGTTTTTCTGCCTACTATTCTTAACTCACAAGTGATGTAAAATATTCTTTATGTGGACGAAGCCGCCCTCTGGAAGTGGTAGACATTTTATTGCCTGTTTGCTCGAGTGGAAGAGCCGTTATGCTGCTCAAAGGTGTGTTCCATTCTCGGCTCCTGGGACGCATGTGTATTGTTATTTTTTGTATGCCTTGTTTTTGAAGCTCTTGAATGCATTACGTTCGTTTTCTGGGTCACTCATACACTTGAATAACTCTCTCTCGCTCCGCGATTGATTAAGCCTCTCAAACACTTGTCCAATATGTATTACCCCATGGAACTAGACAGCTCAATACATTTTACCACCCGTATTTCACGCATGGTGTCGGAATTCTCTCCTGCACCGTTCACTCTTTTCAAAATCAGTGAAATAATTAATACGGATTTAACGTAACTCAGTAGTTGTCTCTGGCAGCACTTCTGTGGTCGAGCGACCGAAAAAAAATAACGCTTACTTTTCAGGCGGTTTAAAATATATGCTATAAGAGATTTACCTTAAACTTACAGAGACGTGACTTCGTAGATAATTTCGTTTCGTGCTTATTGACTTACTGTTTTCTGTACTTTGTCGAAAGAGAAATTTCAGTAAGAATATGATCTCCCTATACGCCGAAAAGACCCGCTGAAACGCTATTTTATCCATCACACTTTGTCCTGGCTATGTACATCTCTCGCGCAAGCAATTGAGTTTTAAAAAAAAGAAAGTTGAGAAGGCGAGACATTCGGCAGAATCGAGAAAATTGACTACTTTCTCCTCACTTCTGAGCATTTATTTAACCATTCTTAAGAGGAATCCGTATTTTGGACTGATGAAATCTCTCGTGGCCAATGCTAACTTACATGTACGAGCAAAACTGATTTCTCTTCCTAAATAAATTCGAACTCCAACGCACTGATTCCCTTGCTCCATTTCTCGTTTGGTCTTAACTTCTTACTTACTAAGAATTGATTTGATTCATTCATGTAACCATTATGTTGGATATGAAGGTTTATTCTAGTCAGGCTTTCGTTTACTAAATTTTCTCTGAAAGAATGAAAAGGAGGATTTTCCCACGTTGTTTTGTATATTTAACGTTGGTCTCTTTTATTGCATATATTTACTATAAAACAATGGCTTACGAGAACTTCTCATTTCCACTCTGCGCTCAGCTATATTTCTCTCCACATATAGAGTCCATTAATACTTTCATTGATTTCTATGCAGATAAATTATTCATCTGCAGCTCATCCCCATACAACGATATTTCATACTAACACACTGACTAGCTACTGGTGAGTTCCATCTTTCCGGCGTTCGCCCCGTTTGACCTTAATGGCGTGAGGAATTCATTGTCTGCATTTGTCTTAAGTCATGATTTAGGCCAATGTGTATATTAAGCCGTGCTTCATAATAGAGAACTACATTTTTTAAATAAATCAACTCTCAACAGCTGTCGTTCCTGAGTCCATTTAGAAGGGTGAAGTCCAAAGGATTAGTTATTAGAGTTATGGTGGCAATTCCTTTTTTCTGAGAGCATTGGATTCGATAGTTCTGGTCTTGTCCGAGGCAACATGTGGTTAAAATGTATGCGACTAAATCTAAGTTCCCTGTCGACTATTCACATTCTCCGCTGGGGATTTGTTTCATTCGTAACAGTGACGCAGTGTTTCCTTAATTTTTTTAGCAGAAAACAAGTTACTTAAGGGGACTGACTTATCCGATTTGCGGCAAGTCATCAATCCAGAATGAAATGCTCAAATCTAGCGATGACTCCCGACCGGAACAATAAATGTCGCTTCCATAAGAGGATAGTTATAATCTTAAAGTATAATCTATCGCAAGCATTAAAGAATTACTCATTTCCCCAAGTGCCGTTACTCATGGTCTTTGTCAATCATTTTGTGACTGCCGTTTATCTAATCTCCGTTTTCGCATTAGGGTCTTCGACGCCTTCAATCATCCTCGCCAGAACCTTCCCACCCACTCATCGTCGGCTTACTGAGGAGGATTCATTTATGGATGACCCTGAAGCGATGGCGATAAACCTTTTTTCTTTAGCTCGATTGAGCCGAGATAATCGGCTTCCAAAGACTCATTCGATGGCTTTCCTGCTCACGGATCATAGGCAATTACTTAATTCTTCGTTCAGCGTCGATGATGTGTCACTAAACGGTGGACAATCTGTTTAGAGTATGACGGACGAGGAAGGAGGCAGCGTCACGTGATCTCAGGTGGCCTCTTAAGGAATGACGGATCTCCGTAGTCGGCGAGACATGCGAACGAGTCCCGGGTTCATATGTCACTCTGTTTAGGGTTCTATCTCCATACATGGTCACCTTGGGCCATTTGCGGTGTGCTGTATTGTGCCAGATGGAAAGTTTTCGTCCTGTGGATTCAATCCCCTCGTGAGCGTGAATCACGGATGTAATTTAGCTCGACTAGATGCGTCTGAGTGATAATCTGGATCACCTTTCGTCTTGCCTTGCCTCGGTCCCCCTCAGAAGTCATAACTGGAAAAAGACATTTACCTTGCAATAAAGACGAAATTAATGCTGCAAGTAGTAGTAGTGGAGTTGCTGATCATAAGTTCAGCCTTAATTCTTAGATATCGCTATCTGATGGTATTTTCGGGTTGAAATACACAAGTTCCCATGAGAAAAATTGATAATTATTTAAAGGATTATGAGCAAACGAGTTGAGAAGCTTCGGAACCCACAAAGATTCCCTATTGACTAGAGATGCAATTCGCTTGGGCTGAATATCGTCTACATCTACATATCTATATCTAAAAACATACTCTGAACACCTCTAGAAGGGTTTGTGACAGGCAGTGGACCATCACGTTCAATGACTCGAAAATAAATTTGTTTTTAATTACTACAATACGGGTTCTACAGCTTAGTTTTAATTTTATGTTAATGGAATTAATATTAAACATAATAAATAAAATATCCGAGTTGAGCTATGACACGAATCAGCGCGAAAGCAATGTTGTCGATAATAGGTACGCTGTAGCTGTTATACCTCAAATATGATTCTCTGTCAGTTACTTAAGTTACGCACATGATGTGCTGCATCTTGTGCATCTTGCACACATGTGGACATTTTTTTGTTTTATTTTGTTTTTTTATATTTGGGTTTTCATTAGTGTATTTTCATTCTTTCCAGATTGTGGTCCAGAAAGAGTATCTGAGAGGGACGAAGGCAAATGGGGGCAAAATTCAGTTCCGCTCTCTGCTTCTCATCTGCATCTGCTTAGTACCCTGCAAGCCGCAAAGTGGGTGAGTCTTGAGGGTGTAGTGTCTGTGTGCTCCTCTATGCAATATGAAATACTGCCATTCTTTCAACGTCAGACTCTCACAATTTAATGACTGACTACAAATATTGTAAATTTTATATTGGCGCAGCTGCTACCGTTTTAACTCACTACGGTATTATTACATTAACACGCAATGGTACAGTTAATTTGCATTGATAAAGCTAAAAACTTTTTTCGGATGTACTAAAATCTGAAGCTAAGTGAATTACACCCTCCATCCGATGTTTGTTATGACGGCCATTATGACCTCGTATTGATCTTGGGAAGAAAGATATATCACATCCTTCCGCACGGCAGTTTGAATTTGGCTGGTAACTATATGCACGTCTACTGAGAACCTTACATGTGATCTTGAGGGTATGTGGCAGTGGGTGAATAATAACCTTACATCCATCACATTAATTACTACTCAATGAGAAAAAGTGATGGTTTTGATTAAAGGATACCCTCAAATTCCATTCCCCTTAACTTTAGTCGTAACACAATAACACTACTACTTTGGGGGATTTTAAGCTTGTACATATATTCCATAGTCTTTATCTTTAGATCAAATAATTCTTCATGTCTGAAGAGAGAAACGGCATGGTGGTATATTAAACACCTCGTTTAATTAATTATAAATCGTTCCTCAGTATTTAATTGCCGGAGAAACTTCCCCCCTCCGACGAATACACGAAACCTAAGCAGAGATTTTAAAATTCGTCTGCCCCATACATACTGCTAAATCATACATCCATACATACATCTAAATAGCCAAAACATCGTCATTCAACAGGGAGGACAGCTATTCGCTCTCCAACGTCTGGAAGCGACTCTTTCACAAACCGACCAATCAGGACGCACCTGGGCAAAACCAAAAACTTGCATCCAGCACTTCAAACCTAAAGACACCTGCTGCAACGCCTAAGAAACTGTCGTCTCGAATATGAATCGACGCGGAGGACAACCCGAAAAATTAGCTACACCTATTGCACCACTGCGGAAGCGCCGTCAACATTTACTTATTGGCGTTATTGGCTTATTATGTTTTGTGACAAAGCTTTTCACCGTCCAATCCTATCGCACAACTCTGGCAACAGTACTGCTCAAATAGATATTACTGATGCTATCATGAGGGTCAGGCTCTACTAAGTTCACTTTTCACCACATGCATGGAGATATTAATGAAAATGCGCGATGCATAAATTGGGCATTGGGCATACAATTATTTAAGCAAGAGCCATCATCCTGTTATCTATCCTAAATATCTCATGGCAACGCGGTTTATTCCAAGGAGGTTTATTTATTATTTCTTCCCAAAGTCGTGGTTTATTTCCAAATATACTGGAAGGGGCATTGGCGTGCTAGCGTATGGCTGACAATGAAACCAGAATGAAGGTGAAAATGAAGGATCAGGGTCCACCCACTCCGTACAAAATGCAATGTTTTACATCGCCTCCGTACAATACATTCTCCTCCATTCAAAACATGCCACCGCACAAAAACAACATATAAGAGGCCGAACAAAACGTTTTGTACGGCCTCTTATATGGTAAATTCATATGTATTAAAACGTAAATAACAATAAAAAAGTACCCCAATTTCATCGCAGTGACGTCTTTTAATCTTCCTAATGCTAATTAAGGGTCATATTTATGCATTTGATTCCCCTAGGAGTTGATTTTGTAACTAAAACTGGTTCTAATTTAGCATATTCAAACTAGGTACTTGGCGATGGTTTGCGTGGTTGCGTATATTCCTCTGTTTCTTTGACGAATTTTAAAAATGCATTCCATTATTTATCTTTGATAATACTCTATTTTTTCCGCGTGAAAAATAAATTCATGCCTACGAGTAACGCGAATAGCATGTGCCTTTGTGCTTACCAATATGGCCAGTGGCATCTCAATTCATCTGCGATGTCTCCTCCAGTACATTCTATCCTCCTTTGTTTATTCTATATTCATTTCTTTATGTGTAGAATCCCTAACGTTTGCAGGTGTATTACCAATTAAGAAATCTTGCTGCTCTAATGGTCGCGAATGGTGTGAAGGAAAAACGAATATTTGAATCTATCATTGATACAGTTCATGTATCTAATATTATCTGTGAATCCAATTAAACCGCTCGCACAAAATATCGTGCAATTAGTGTCAGGTGTTTGGTGCACTTGCTCAGGTATATAATGTTTTTGTGTCAGGATCGGGGGGAGAGGATTGTCTCAACCATTCCAAGGAGCAAGTTCTTTTTCGGAAGCTTTCGGTGAAATCAAGTGAGGAACTTGCAAGCCAGCCGGATGTACGACTCAGAGACTCCCAAGGACGAAGCCTACGACCGTTCGAGGCAGACGTTAGGGCGGGCCCGGGTTCACGACCGTTGTACATGTTCGTCATTCTTCTTGACCTTCTTCCAAGAATTTAAAAATTCCGTCATTTCATGAGAACGTCTTCCATTTTTTGAGCTTACTTTAGTTTTGCCTTTCTCTTCAAAAGTATTGGTGAGGTTCAAATTTCGTCGAATGGTCGAATGGCGTTGAGAATATTTCAATTGCCGAATCTTGAGTGTATATTTTAAGCAATACGTTCATCACTTCGATCCGCGGTAGTAAAAGTGTGCCTGGCTTTGAGATCATATCTTTAAGTGTCACTTGGTGCTTAAACTATGGCATGACGTCTCTTCTGACCAAGATCTTTATAATAATGACGATGTCTGAGAGAAAAAAATATCAAAGGTAATCAGTGAGTTGGCGTCATTACGTATGTCTGTCGAAGGTGATGATGATATCTATGACTTTTTCTGAGATCATCTTAATGGGAAAGAAAAGCGAGAAAAACTTCAGGAACCGCGCATGCTAGAAAGGTTTTTTTGTGAGCCGACGACTCTGGCAATGTCTTATCCGTGATCGCCCAAGAATTTTAAATTGATCCTTGGGGATATAAAACTCAAGGGGTATTTGCGTCTTGTTTCTTTATATGTACTCAAGTGAAGCAGCCCTTTTAATGACACTTTTCCATTCGGAAACTGCCTAACTTTATTAACTTTAATTATCTCTATCTACCGGCTGATTTTTTCTTAATATTGTTTACCTACCTTACACGTTCATGGATTTCTTCTTATTTACATCAGTGCTCCATGATGTCTAAAAAATATACCCCGTGTCAGAAATATCTCCAACAACTGCTCTATAAAAGTTTTGATCAACTCCTCACTGCGTTCGTGTGGTAACTGCTGGACCCCCGTTAAGTTCTCTCGAGTTCGAGACCCGGTGATTGAAAACGTTTGAAGTACAATTGGTTTTACGGTGTGCAGATGCTAGGGCTCAGTGTAATCTAGTGAGAATTTTCGCGCACATAAGAGGATTTTGACTGTTTTCCGAAGGCTTATATCCCAAATACAGGTTTTACTGCGTACTGTGCCTTTCGAGTATGAAATAATCTCTTTGAGAGTTTTTAGTTACGTGCACAATGAGTATTTATGAAATTCAAGTGGTAATGAACTTTTCTATACAAATATGGAAATCTCTCGCGGTAGATATTTCGGTGAAAACGTGTTCTATGATGCACTTGTTTATTTGTTTGTTTATTTATCTTTGCTCTCTTACTCTTTGCAAAAATATGGTTCAAATAGAAATATATACTTCCCGCCCCGACAGAACATAAATGTAACGATTTCTTAAATACTAGAACATTCTACATAAATTTTTGTTCAATTCGCAGCTCAATCTCATTAATTCGAATAAACAATAAAGAAAACGTTCCATTAAAAAATTGAATCAAAGACAATATTTTAACAAGTACCAATTAACAAAAAATGATAAAAAAAATTGATATTACAGTGAACACACGGTCGTGAATTATTCTTTGGTAAAACTTGCTAATAAACATTGCAAAATTGAATATTTTCAATATAATTTCCATAACAGATTCATAGATTTGGAATAATATTATGATTAAGCCTTTCTTCATGAATGTTATTAGCTCATGCTTGATAAAATTTTCATGTATCATTTTTTTTTCTCTGTACTGTGTGAGTGCTGAGGTGAGTGTTCTTATAATAATCCGCATACGCAATTCAATCCGGTGATGAGTATAGATGATTATTCTAAGTATTAGCTTGAATTGTGGAAATCATGACCAGGTGGCTATAAATTTGACCACATATATTAGATAAAGAGGGCATTTATTATTCACCTACACGTACATAATACCCTGTAAGTCACCGCAAGGGTGTGTGGCGGGGGCTGAAAAATCACCTGTATATATTATCATTCAGAGAGAACCTTTACTACCATACAGGCATCGAAAAATACTACTCCATCTTTATCACACTTGTGTGAAACTAAGTGTCACAATACTACCATCCCGATGAAAATAGTAAACGTGTAGTTCAACGTTTGAGGCTTAACTTTGTGGAACCAAGATATTGGAAACGAAAATTCGCTTTGTAAATTCCAAACACACGTTTTATTAGCTTCGAACATGGTCTCGACAATTTACATGTCATTATCAAGATCTTGGTAATGACATGTCGAAACCATGGTCGAACCAAATAAATCGCGTGTAGGGAATGTATGTACAAATCTAATTTTCTTTTCCAATCAAGTGTGCAGTTACGAAATACGTAAAATTTTGGCTATAAATGAAAATAAATCGTTAGTGAGTACAATGTAATATAATACTAATGTAATAAGAATGATTATTTAATTCAAGCCATACTTGGTCTTATTGCCACCCTCTGTGACTAATACTTTTAAAAATATAGCTTAGCGTTTTCTTACGCCGGCTGCTCGGCATCAATATGAGAAAGTGTCATTTGAAAATCATTTTGGAAATGGTCCAGACTTCCCGTCTCCCAGGCGATTTTTAGCGTCTCGGGAAGCACGTTGAACAGCTCGTTTCACTCGCTGTGAGCGCTCTGTCATTTTGCAAACCCACAACCTATCCAAATATGTACCCTTGCATTTCTTGCCGCAGTATTTTTTGCTCGATGGGACCTTGGTTTTAATATAATCTGAAGGGACTGTTGCCACCACAGTTAGATCTTTTCAACACGCCAGTGAACGGATACCATCCAATCGAACTTCTGGGTTTCCCCTTGGTTATGGGTGTGTAAGAGTTCACTTTATTTAAGCTAATCATATCTCTATATCTGTGATGCCAATACTTCGACTGATCGATTGAGCAGCGACGGATCACGATTTGAATGGCATAAATACATGAGTAGGGTTTTTTTAATCAGTAAGGTTTTCGTTGCTCAACGTTTCAACTCACCTGAACGCTATTTTCTTGCCAGTATTTTTTTTTATTGAACATTGAGGTTTTTGTGATTATATGTGATTATGACTTTCTGTCATTAAAGTTTCGTGTGTGACGAAATTGTGAGGACAATAAAAAAATTACACTCGTAATAAGTGTATTAAACTTATTTTCAACTTAAAATAACTATTGATAAGTAGTGAACATGTTAAGAATTCCACAATTTTAATTTATTTTACCTATCGATTTCGACGGCTGACCGTCATTTTCAAGGCACATGTATACCTTGACAATGACATTCAGACGTCAATATCGATAGGTAACATAAATTAAAATTGCGGAACCGTACAAAGATTTTTTAAAATATGTTCAGTTCAACTAATTTCCACCAAGTATCCCTTGTCTCCATTGACATCATTTGATAAGTAGGTTCATTTCTCGAATTTTCGGTGTGATTTCGTGGGTAAGAAAATGTATTGCTCATAGGCATATGGCATCGGTATTCCATGCAATAATAGCATTTAAGACCTAACGGCCAACAAAGTTCAATTCAAAATGAATATTATAATTTTTTTCCCATCTGAGTTGATTCTGTGGTTGATGCAGTCATTTAATCGTCGTGAACGATAATTTTGGATTATGAGTTTTAATGAAATTTGAAATTTATACGCTGAGCAGATCTCATGAATGGCTATATCTTAGCGCACAAGCCCCGTTATATTGAATCACTGCTCATCCGTGCTATATTACATGTATTTGATAATTCAGAGTTGAATACAGTTTGCAATTTATTTCTGTAGGAACTCATTTAAAATAATATTTCCCGCATACTGTGGTGTTTTCCCCTATTGCCTGCGTTTCAGGGACAAATGATTTATTGCTTGAAAACGAGTGCTAATGAAATACGGGAATGTCGTTCCTCATGCAATTTGTCTCCCTTGTCCAAGTGGGGGGAAGCGGGGGAGATTTTAAGGAGAGTTAGTTACATTTGTCAAACCCAGGGTCGTCATTGTACTCTTGCCAACCTCAATAAGCCCACTTTGCCGGATACGCATTCTCATTATGAAAAAAACGACACGTTCACATCTGTACCATTCTAACAGCCCACGTTTTAAAGTACGCTTTTAATCCACTTGACTTCACCTCTCCTCTTTGTCCTCCCGTACTCCTCCACCCATCACCTCTTCCAAATCTTGTTGTATAGCTCGAGTTAAACCTTTGTTTCATAGCTAGAGCACGTACTCTCATGCATTGGTTATGTGAACTCTTCAGCTTTAGTTCGTATTGTCAAAAAACCGTTCAAATGATTTTCATTTTTCCTTTTAGTCCTCTCTCAAGAAGATCTTTCCCCTTCATGGCACCTTGAGCGAATAGTGGCAGAGTTAAAAACATTTGAATTTCATCCAACGAAGTGAACTAGAAAACGAAGACTTCATTCCTACAGTACTTTCACAACATTGTTAAGAATGTCTACCCTATTGTCACCATTAGTTCCCGGAGAGTATTCTCTTGGTTAACAATTCCTGTCTGTGGAACTGATTTGTTGGTAAACTTGACAAAATTAAGATCACCTTCATATTTTTCAGCGGCATCATCAATAGGTATTTGTGAAAATAAAAACTACCATTTCAAGTTGCATTACCGGCGTTCCATAATTTTGCTACACGTATTGATAATTCCAAGCCTCACAGAAATAATTCACGCTGCATAGTTACTAAGGTCTGTACTTACCAAATTACAACAGAAATAAATGAGTGATTGTGTTGACCATTGTATCTGTATGGGATCTCATGGATGTATGCACTTTTGTTTGTTTCTTGGAATCTAGTGGTGCTCACGGCTAGTAGTGTTAAGGGTAAAGTGTTTGTGCAACATTCAGCAGGCTTAAATAATTTTTCTTGCCTTGCAGAAAATAATGGCCAAAACTACATTAACATTTTCCACTCCAATAAACCTTCATAATAAACCTTACCTTCGTATGGTAATACAATTGGGCACCCTATTTATTAACACTTTTAAACACGATTAAATTATGTTTGCCCTAACACCCCATGCCGCACGCCATATTGGTGACTTTTAGGGTAGATTATGTAGTTGTAGGTGGAGAGTACACCTGGATTATTGATACTTAAAATGTAATGGAATCGCGGGGCATTTTTAGGTTTTTTAACGGTGTACAGTATTTGGGAGTGTGAGAATCATTTGATTTGGTGGAGGATGCACCTGTTTAAACCGTCCGCTCTTGCCCCGAAATGAAATTAACATTATTCAGGGCAGCTCGCTAGCGAATTAATTCGGAACGGTCGCGGAACTTGGGATACATTTCAGGAAGTGGGTGACTCACGCGTATTTTTGACAGGGCGTGCCCTTGAACTCGGCAAATCCGCCTCCGCAAGACGGGTGAGACAGGAACATCGTTTTAATGAGTGTGTTGACTGGAAATACACGGAGCGCGCTATGACATTCCGAAGTGGCCCGAAAATAAACGTTATGTCTATGACAAAGATGAATCGGCGATTCATCTCCTTAAGGAAAATTAAGGAGGCGCCCTACTAAGCTAATTTTATTTAGACGATTTTTTGAGTATTGATGTCATCCTTAACCGCGGTTTGACGTCCAAAATTTGCCTAAAAGGATGGTGAAGTCCTTTAGTATTTACGTGTCAATAGTTCAGTTTGAGCGGCTTTTCTTGAATATGCGTTTGGCTATTTACACACGGGCAGTGAGCCGTCTGTAGATTTAATCAGCATTCGGTGAACTCACACAATGAGCCGGAAACTCCATAAGTTGAACAGGGAATCCATATGCATGGAATGCCCTATGCCCTGGAAGTTAATGCAATACTGGGGTTGGACAGCTGACAAACCTCTAAGAAGGTTACCACACTATACAGTTGACCTTCATAACAAAACGGAAAATGCAAATTAGCTCGACGACGTGCTCGGAGCATGTTAAACCAATGATTAAAAATCTGGAAATATTCTGGATATTAGATGAAATGTTATAAAAAAGGCATATTTTAGTCTACATTCAAAATGCAATCCATAATCACTGTTAGAATGACTAAATATTGATCGCACAAAGCGGTTTGATTCAATAATCGACGTTCCTGGAAAATGGACTTCTTGTTAATTACTTGAGAAGTTGTAGGAAAATGTCAAATGTGTAAATGTGTAGTATTTTACAATCATTCCATCGTGATAGACTTAACGTTTCAATCAGAAATGGACTGTAAAATTTTGTATCCCTTCAATTGTCGTTGTGTAATTAATGGAATTCTGATATGGAATAATAACTCGTTCAAATATAGACCTTAGCTATTGTAAACTAATGAGAATTAATTATTAAAGGAGTTCAAATCCGGAGTTGCAAAATATGTCAAGATAATTATAGTGTATTTATAGTTAACTACGTCAATGTAGCGCAGGGGAACCGATTTAAACGAGTAGGTAATATTGTTTAGAGGTTTAGTACTAGAATTGTCTTCTGAGAGATTATTTAAATGAAGTGGTGCTTTTTTTGTAATTCTGTATGGCTGCGTTTATCATTTGCATTAGCCACAGATAATAGTCGCCGGTGTTGTTCGCCATTTTATGCTTTATTGTACTGAGTTTCTGGGCTATTAGATTTGCTAAGTAAAATGTGAATGGATGAGTTCCTCTTGTTTTCTCTCTGTAATCTCCCTTTACTACCATTTCCGGGCACCACTCTACTGTAACGCCGAGCTGAATTCTTCATGAAAACATCTCTCTCCCTAAATCCTTTGGGTCCCACTGAGAGAGCATTTTAAGCGAGTTGTTTCAGTAAGGAGCCACTGTTATGGTGCGATCACTAAAACGCCTGTGTTGTCTAAAGATGAGGAGGATCACACTAGAATTTGTTTGATCTTTTCATAGGTAGGTTTCATTCATTCCAGCGAACGGCTGAATTCAAAGGAAAATACTCGTAAAATCCAAGATAAAAACAGTTTATTTCGCTCATGAGAATCGTTTAAACTGTTGGAAAAGTTATCCAAAAAAGAGTGAATGTATTTCTGTTTTAAAAAAAGGAAAACGATGCACATTTCACTTTCAAATGCCCTTTAATCGCGCCCTCTGTGAAGACCATCAGCTAAAGTTCGAGTTTTATGGATGGGGATTATTTTTAGTTCACTCGCCGCGCAAGACGCAGACTCAACACCCACATATAAAAGGTTTATAACTACTCGCGTGGGTGAACGCACGTGAACTAAAACTAAAACCTAGCCTTTAAAAACAAAGCCGTTTTTCAGGTAGTATAAACGTACTGAAGAAATGGTCTTGAAATCATGGGAATCCTGAGTAATTGGTATTCCTTAAATATTTGGCAGAAATTGTGAGCCCACACACATCTTGCCTTTATTATATTATCAAGCTTACTTTAAATTAAGCGAGGAAGTATGATCTTAATAACCACTTAATAATTATTTATATGATTAGCCCGCAGTTACGTCTGCTTACTTAATATGTTTAAGCGCATATTCGCTGAAGTGCTGTGCTAATAGATCCGACATACACCGGTATGCCGAAGAGTATAGTTGGAGGAATCTTTGGATAAACATGGAGGAGATTTGGATGTAATTAGGTAGAATTTTAGCGGCACGGAGTCAGGAATCTGGAATGATTGTGGGGAACTCAAAAAAATTCAAAGGAAGATTAGTTTTCGGTGAAGGAATGATTAGAGACTGCCTTGTCGTTGAGGATAAATTATTCAGAGTCCAAGGAACCAACAGTATTTGTAGAGTTAACTCTTATGTGATTATACTGTACAAAGTTACGAGGTAGCAGAAATATGAGGTGAGGTTTTTCTTAAAATAAAATCTTTCATGCATCATAACCGGTGTGGTATATTTGCCCGGATGGTTCCCACTTTAGGCAATAGATCGGGTAAAAAATCAGTGAATGTTGACGATGATACCATACCTAAAGATTTTCGCATAAAACTGGTGCAAAAAATGAATCATATTAGGGCGGACAAACATTGTGAGTAAGTGCTTTCCTTCATCAACGCTCTCTTCCAAGCACTTAATACGACACACATCTCGTTAGGCAAACATTGGGGCCCAGAGTGAAATTCGTGGGTTGGTCACTGCGCGAAGGATGCGTTTGGACGACGACAACCCCCCGCATCCGATCCCTCCCCGTCTTCCCCTCCGATAGAGAAGAAAAGACGATGCCCAAATATCGTACATGTCGATGGAGGGATACGGATTAAACGGAGGGAGGAGAGGCGAGGCGAAGCCGGCTGGTCGGGATCTAGTCACGGACGCTCGCTGTTTTATTTTAGTTTTTTTCTTTATTCCTTTCCACTTCGATTCCTTTTGTCGCTCCCTTCTCCTCGTTCTTTTTCTTTCCTCTCCCCTTTACTCTCTTTTGGACGGGGGGAAGAATCTTCCCACTCTATATCTCTCCGTCGCCAGATACGAGAACGCCCATTGTCTCCCGAGAAATGCGAAGGAAGAAAGAGAGAGAGAGAGGCAGGAGTGCTTGTAGGGGAGAAAGTGGAGGAAAATACACGGCGCCGCTTTGTTCGTCCCTTTCGTCTCGTTTATATAAACGACTCTCTTTATAGAAGAACGGAGGTCGGGAGAAAAGATGAAGAAAGGATGAAGGCGGCGACGTCTCGGGCGCATGCGTTGGGAGGGTGAGGAAGGGACTTGCTTCCCTCCCACTCTCCCCTTCAGGTTTCTATTTTTCTTTCTCTTTGCGCGTGAAAGGTTCTCCTCCCTCTCTCCTCGAAACTCTCCCTTTCGCTCGAGATCGAACTCCGATGGAGACGGGGCTGAACCGTAAAAACTTGAGTGAGTCACCCCCCTTTCACCCCGAGTCAATCCTATCATTGAGGTGGAGGATCTTGCGGTCATTTGGCAACATTGGAAGTCCATTGTGTCGGCGGAGTTTCTAGGTGCATCGACCAAAGGGGTGGCTAGAATTGCCGGTGACCGATTCATCTACAACTAGTCTAGTTTACAATCCTATTGCTACTGACTAAATTACAGTTTTCACCGTCAATATAGCTAAATCCAACAAAGTTGCTCCTGCGACACAGCTTTTAATCATAAACTATCACTGTATGGAAAAACGCACTGCAGGAAGGATAATGCCCTAAACTTGCACAAATATTTGCAGTTACGTGCCAAACATGCTAGGAAATGTCAACAAAAATTACATTTAGTCGTAGTGTATATATTTAATGTTAAAACAGGCATGAAAAATAGAAAATAATTTACATTACCCATTATTAGTACCTAACCGGTAACTTCTACTTACTCGATTATTGACCCTTTCTGCGCAAATAAAAAAATACGGTTTTATACTCACAGTCCTCTCTCTCGTAATTTATCTTTATGATATCCTTATGATGATTCCTGAAAGAAATACCGAGGCGTTGTACTTCTTTTTTCGCATTACTACGTTTTTCATTGCTACTCGTCGATTCATGAGTTAAAATATTAAGGTTATATTGGTTCGCAACATGTACCTTCGATAATCAATAATATAAGTTATGATTCCTTCGTTATACAATGCTACCCCTTGCGATAGGTGAAGCTCTGTTTATACTGAGACATCATTGAATATGTAACTATTTAAATTCGCTTTGCAGAATTTAATTGCTCTGGATTTCTTACGTAAGCTCTTATAAAACATTGCACGCATGCCGAGCACTGGATATCGCATATTGACATCTACTGCTAGCTTTCGTGCAACTCAAAATTCATGTTTTCTCTAATAATACTTTCTCTGCTATATTCATTCCCTGTGACACTTTAACTTAAGGTAATGTTCTACTGTACCATTGTAGCGGCTACTCAAAATTACTGTCACTTATTAGAATGCTCAAGAAATTAGTACCTTATCATGAAATAAAAAGTTTTTTCGGTATATTTTAACATTTTTTACCTATAGCAGCGTTACAAATGCATTATTTCTGTTATATTTGTTTCACGTCTTGCTTGTTTTTATCCTGGGACTATATATTGAAAGTCATAGAATGATTTTTCTCATGGCAAAGGTCAATGAAATTTAGAAAATGTGTGTATCCTTACTCATTTGTGCTTTGTGCAGCAATTGATTTCCAAGTATAAATCCCATAAAAGTGGGCAAATTACTACGACCCTAATAGAGTGAATATATTTTTAAGTGCATGGTACATGAATATTTTCCAGAGTAGAGGAAGGAATCCTCCTTGAAGTACTCATTCGAGGCAATTGTAAATCATACATGCCTACATCTCCAATGATTTTTTCCCGAAACATGTCAATATAAACCAGAAAATGGAAATGATTTCAAAAACTTTGATTCGGAAATGTCATTTTGTCGAGAACTGTTTTAAGATGTTTGAAAATTTTGTGCATTAGAAACCTTTTGTCTGAAATTTAATTACTATGCATAGAAATTAATGTTGATTTAATAGTGGTAATTACTTTGAATTAATAGTGTCTAACTGTTAATTTAAGCTAAGTTATTTTTTCCTAAAGATAGTTTAGATCTGCTGTGGCTTGTTACTAATCAATTCTTTCTTTCTCTTCCTTTCCTCGACCTCATTCCCTTCCCGTTCAATCATTCGTCTTATTTCGTCCTGATTCTCAACTCTCCACTTTCATCACATGTCCTCCCTTTCTCCTCTTTCTGACCCTAATTGACCAATACTTTTCCACCACCTCTTCCTCTCCTTCATCCTTATTGACCAACTCTCCCTCACCTAACCATCCACCCGCCCTTTTGACGACAAAAAATGCCTGCTCCCTCTCCACCTCTTAACTTTTTTATTCAACCTTTTTACCCAATCCACGCCTCCCCACGCCACCCTATTCCCTCTCTATTCTCTCTCCAAAATTTTCGATTTTCGTATAAAAAAATCCTCTCCCTCTCCTCTCTCTCTTCGTCCGCGGTGTTTACCTCTCCTTCCCTCATCCTTTACCTCTCCTCCCATATCCAAACATCTCTCTCTCCCTCCTTACTTTTTACCTTATTTCATCCCATCCCCCATTTCGACTCCCACTCTTCGCGGCTTCCTCTCCTCCTCCTCATCTTCCTCCTCCCCCCACTCCCTTCCTCCTTCCCTTCCCATCTTTCCATTTTCAGCAGGGGACCCCGTCCACCAGATATAGAAGCGTGACGCCATAAGACAAGAAGTGAGGAGATAGGGAAGGAGAGAAGGAGTGAGAGAGAGAAGCGGGAAGAGGGGAAGAGGAGGGGAGCGGAAGGAGGAGCTTCGAGGCGAAGGAGGGGTGGCGAAGCAATGATGATGTCGAGCACTGCAACCCTGTTCCTATGCGAGCGGAGACCTCACCGCGAGGGTCTTCGGCTAAGTCTAAACCGCAGCCTTAGCGACCCGAACGGCGGCAGCGGCCGGGAGGCGGTTGCCGGCGGCAGCGGGGCCAACGGTGGGGGCAACTCCCTCAAGCCATTCTGCACGGGCCTCCGGAAGGGGGCCTTCAGCTTCAACCACCACCACCGGAGGCCCTGCTCCTCCGCCTCGCACCACCACTTGTTCCCCCCATCTCCCTGCTCCCCCGCCTCCTCCCTCTCCTCCTTGGCCTCCCCCGTCTCCCCCTTCCCCTCCTCCCCGCTCTCCCCTTTCCCGTTCCCCTCGCCCTGCTCCTACCCCTCCTCCCCGGCCTCCTCCTGCGCCTCCTCCTCCGCCCTCTCCTCCACTTCCTCCCCGCCCAAAAGATTCAAGCTGGAGCCCGCGCCCGGAGGTTTCCTGCATCCTCTCGGTGGTGCTTCTGTCGGAGGGATGCCGGCCGCTCCGGCGTCTGGAGGGGGCTGCATGCTCTTCAGCCCCACCTCCAGTCCGCCCTCTAGCCTGGCCTCCAGTCCCCCCTCCAGTCCGCTCTCCGACGCCCCCGCGGTCCTCACCAGGGCCCTCCTGCTGGAGAGGGTGAAGGCCCTGCAGCCGGACGCCCTGGCCGAAAGACTGGCGCGCCTGAAGGCCGAGGGTTGCAAGACCTCCGATGGGGACCCTACTCAGGGGTCTCCCGGCCCTGACGATCACAAGGGGGAGACCGTCGGGGGCGACGACGGAGGGGTCCTCATCCTAATCGATTGCCGGTCCTTCCTGGCCTACAACGCCAACCACATTCGCGGTGCCATCAACGTCAACTGCTCCGACAGGTTCAATCGAAGGAGGCTCCAGACGGGCAAGGCCTCTCTCGCCGACTTGGCCGCCACAGCAGAGGGGAAAGCCCGTCTACGAGGGTCATGCGCGTGGCCCTGCCCCCCACTACCCTCGCCGGTGACCGCCCCCCGCGGGGACGAGGAGGGTAGGAAGGACGCCTCCGCCGGCCCAGAGGGTGTCGAAGTGGACACTCCCGCCGGGTGCAAGAATACTTCGGTCAGGAAGCCTTCTGAGGAGGTGGTGGTGTACGACGAATGCACGGTCGACCTGGATCACTTGCCGCCGACGCATCCTTTACTGCTGGTGCTTGCCGCCTTGGCCAACGACCAGCGGTGGGAGCCGTCCTTCCTCGTAGGTGAGTGTCCCGCCTCGTCGCCCTCATCCTCCACTCACCCACGCGCTATCCTGGCGACCGTTTCTTTTTTTGAAAAGCGCGCTTCGCCTCTCTCTCATCCCCTCCCCATGTTTTCGCACGTCTGGCGCTGATGACCTCCGCGCCCCGCGCGCTTCTTTTTTTTTCTACACCCACACTTTTGTTTTTGCGCCTTTTCCCCTCCCTACCTCCTTCTCCCATCCAATTTTCCTCTCCCCTTTCAAAAAATCTCCCCTCCTATCCTCTCCGTTCCTTTCCCACCAATCTCCCTCCTCTGCCATCCCCGATAATTTCTCTCCAAATCTCTTCCCCTTCCTTCTCACTCGCACACTCATTCCCTCTCCTTAACTCCCGCCTTGCAAAACCCTCCCACTCCTCCCGAGAGAGGAGGGATGGGGAAATCGACGCGAAGAAAGTTTTGAAGCACGTGCGCGGGGTCCGTCGCCAGGTGATTGCGCGTGGGTTTTCTTCGAGGGATTCGCGAAAAAAAACAATAACAAAATAATGATAAAAGTCTTTCTAGATCGGGAGAGGCGGAGTAGGGTGGTGGGGACAGACGACGTATCGAGTGGGTGATAAAAAAATATTCAAGTGGGTATCGGTATAAAACACGCCCCCGCAGACTTTCTTCTTTCCGTTTAGGTGTCAAGGAGGGTTTCGGTTAATGGGTCACGGATATCATTGGCGATTGCGCAGGTATCTAGTTCGCATCTTGATGGGGATCAAAGCGCTGAGAGATTCGCTGGATGCATAGCCGTTATTTTATTAAACGTTTCTTAAGACGTGTTCGAGTCCGTCCATTTGGGTTACCTATTTTTTAAATCTACATAATATACTGCGAGCCACTATAAATGTTAATGGCAGGGGGTGAATCTACACCAAACTTGCTTTACCTATCATGCTTAAAGAGGATCAAGAGCCTCGAAGTATGTTAGTCGAATGTAAATAATTCAAATAATTAATTGCCAAGGAGGCAAATATTCATAAACGTGCTGCTAATTGGAGTCGCTCATTTTTTACTCAAGGAATTCCTTACGGAAGGAAGTAAAGGAAGGCCTTACGAATTAAGTACAATGATTTATTCCCTTAATAGTTTCAAAGCATCAATAACCTAATATTAAAAATTTTCCGCCTAATTAAGGCCATTTTTGTTTGGCAGTTCAGTAATTGGACTTCAAGGATGATTTTCAACTAGAAATCTCCTTGAAAATTGTGCCGTCATCGCCCTAATTTAGAATCAAGTAGCCAGTAACATGCTAGCTAATGCTTCTCTCATTCATAAAGTACTTCAAAATAGGGCATGGTAGACTTTGCAAGCTACCAGATGGAATTTTAATTTCCCATATTATCTATTTTAAAATAATTGTCCCTACATTCCCTATTGAATCAATATTTTATGCGTTTTACCTCAAGATTGATACTTTTAAGCGGTTTGAAATTCAGATTACATTGTAATCATGGATTGATTTATAATTATAAGTGGTATATATCTTGCTTTTGCTACTATTTTGAAGATTATTTTTGTTTTTTTTCAACAACATTGCAATGTTTTCATTTATAGAAAGATCACGAAACTAAGAACTGGCGGTAGTGTATTATTACCCTTCAGAGCTGTCTCAATTTTCACCATTCGCTACGTAAAAATCGTTGCCAAATATTTTTCAATTTTCCCACCTCTTTTTTAATCGAGGATCATTAAAGTGTTCAGGTCTCGTGGTCGTTCAATTTTACTGTCATCTCATAAATCACTCTTGTCAATCATTAGGGCTCTCGACTTAGAGCGCATTTCGAGGGGAGAAAATCCTCCCTGCCCTCGAGAAAGCATCATTTCCTGAGGGAAGTCGACGGTGCCTAAAAAATAAACTAATTCGTGGTCGACGCGAAACCAGAATAAATCTTATTAGCGAAAGTGGAGGTGGAACGAGACATGGTGTTGTGTGTTTGTGATAGTTGACTAGCCTGGATTTTGTTCGCTGTGGGGAAGACTCGGAACAAAGATTTATTGTGGTCTTAATAAGTGCGTCAATCAAAATAATGACTTTCGAGGCTGTGAAAATTTAATCTCAGGATTGATACCCCTGGCTGATGTTGAAGGAAATTAGTGACCTTATTCATCAGGATATCGCTAAGCGCCCAATTTACCTATTGTATGTGTCCCCTTTAGATTTCAGCTAGATATACACGTTACGATTGTTGAATTGGTTGGGTTAGATGAGTGAAGGGAATTTCTAGTCTCAATCTTTCATAAATAAAGACATAGGTATTATTAAAGGAAAGATAATGCAATTTTCCACAAGTAAATTGCATTATCTTTCCTTTAATATGGAACGTTTCCACCACATCTCGCCTGAATCGATATTGTTTACATAGGTATTAGTTTATTATTATTGTTTTGTGTGAATATTCCGACTGAAAACGTGTCCAATGGAATTATAAACGTCGTCAATTTTTCCATCTTTATTTAAATAATGCATTATTTCCGTCAGTTCCAATATTTTAGAATATTTTTTTATTCTCTATAATTGCGATATAGATTGATGCGTTTCGGCTGTAGTCATCGTGAAATAATAGCTTGATTTTGACATTAAAACATTCACTTTTCCTATATTGAGACAGTCTTTCCTAAGCATTGCGAGTAGAAATGAATTTTATTTACTCATGATAAGGAAGGAGTGCCAATATTATGCCAACCAACTCTGATGTCTCTTTCGGGTGTCGTTACTCACGCTTTTTTTTTATTTTAACTCGTCTAAGTTCTGACTTACAAAGGCAAATGAGCTCTGAAGACAATGTGTCACTGGATACTTAAGTCGTTCTAGCTCTTGAGAAGCACGCACTCATTGCGCTTGACGGCTAAAGTCCTTTGCCAATTCGGTGTGCGTTTCCTTCAACTCGACCTCTTGTGGCCTGCCTGTCTCTTTCCATCCTTAAGGGATGAGGCACTAACTATTTTCGCTCTCCAGAAACCCTTCCGGATATGCTTTGTTTGTTTCACCCCTCCCCCAACGTTCAGCACCCTGACGCTTCCGCGGTGGGTGGCAAACGAACCAACGTTCGAGGGAATAAGGCTCAGCGGTCAGCTGAGGTCGCTGTTCTCCTCGGTTTATTTCTCAATTTGCGTATTTGTGTCCGTGACTGCAAGTCCTGTTTTTTTACTCACATGACATCAGCGTCACTAGAATGAAATATGCTTCCGGTAAGAGTTAAATTTAGGTTAACGGACACATGGAAATGTTGGATCAGATCCTCGGAGCATTAATATTAGTGCTGATTAGTGATTTAAACCTATTTTCAAAGCCAGAATTTCCAGGGACTTACTTACTTCCTCAGTTTCTTATCACAATTGATTGAAAGCCTGTGTTAGCTCCCGAGGTATTGTCTTTTCTTAGGTTTTCTGAGGAAGTAAGCGTTCGAAAAGAATATTTTAATTGTCCTTTTCTAGCTAACATCATGTTCAGAAATGTTTTTACTTTTAATCAAGACGCTATATTTAAATATTCGTAAAGGAATCCCAATTTTATCATCTTTCTGCTCAAAGTTACTTTGCAATTGTTTTGGAATAGATATAATAGATTTTGAATAGTAAAAATAATGTGCATTGAAAGTGACTGATGAAAGAAAAATATGTAAAGTAAAGCCTCAAAGAAAAACTGTTTAAGACTAATGAGAATTATCGTATGTCTAATTAAGTGATGTCGTATGGTTCCGAAACTCGGTCTTTAAGGCAAGAAGAAAAGCGAGAAGTGTGTTGGAGTGAAGGATGAAGGAGATATGCTGGGTGGAGATGAGTATAGACGGAGGATGTTATACGCATCCAAAGAGGAATTTGGTGAAGAAACATCGAAAGAGATTTAAAAAATTGTTAGGTTGACGTGATGAGAGGAATTTTTTTTAGGGCCGCGATTTAAGGAACTGAACAGTAGGATTAACGAAGGAGAGTTAGAAAAGGGACAGGGACTTAAGCAGGCAGCATGAGATATAAGATATGGTATTTAAGGGAAAATGTAGCCTTACGTAAGAGGAATAGGTATAGATGGTCCGAAGTTGGGATGGATGTAGTAAACGCAGGGAATATCCCAGGACCTAGTTTTATTGTTGGGTTAAATATATCCTCTGTCCTTATTTCTTAAAGCGCAGTCAGCACTCGTAGACTTAGTGTCAGGCTTTTATTATACTCTCTCAAGGTTTTTATAACCGAAGCGAATGTTGCGAAGAATGTGCAAACATCTTTGCCACCGCAGGATTCTAAGTAAATACTGTCACAGCTATTTGGCACAGTAGGAATGTTTTTGCTTAGTCAATCATGCACGTACCCTTTTCGTAACCTAGTGGTATTTTTGATATTCTGACTATAGAACCATCTTGATTATAGTTGAGCAGGCAAATGTTCTCACCTTTCAGGTGTTTTGTTCTGCAGTACCTTTGCATTCCTCGTATAAAAGTGACTGCTGAAGAATTCGGTAGATCGGATAAAAAAACGATAACTTCATTAAACGTTAACGTTTGGAATCGATCAACTTCATTGACTTCTGATGCCATTAATTTGCTGGTGAGTCCTGGCTTTTTTAAATGGCATTTAGCGTGAAATATTGACGAGCTAAACTTAAGAGGTCTCTTGCTACAACTTTGAATTAGCATGGATGCTGAACTTGATTACCTTAAGATAAGTTGCGCATACAGTTAGCTCTTGCATAAAACTGTCACTGTTCACCGATGGCTGTTCACCGTTTTGATTTTAAACTTAAATTTCACTTGCCGAATATTGAATTACCGTAGTTAGTTTGGTAATCATGAATTTCTACTGACAGTTATGCTCTGCCTCGTTGTTTTTACGCAAAAAAGATTTATTGAACTGCATTTTACCTTTAATTTTTGATGTTTCCCCCAAACTGTCAACACTGCTTACTTTGCATGTCACATTGGATGCCAGTTTTCTCGAAGTTTTACTCGTCTATTTGAGTATGCGGTTTGAAAAGTTTGTTTTTAACGACCTCTGTGAACGCAGTTATATTCATTTGTTGATCCGGGATGTCCTGTGAGCGGATAAATTTACTTTATCTCGAAATGCATTCAGTGGAATTATCTGTGGATGGTGGACGTCTATTCCAAGGAGACAAATGCTAATTCTAATAATTGATGTTTACGGCACAAGTGAATGCACGAACGCAGAAGTAATTGGCAACCTGCGAAGTGGAGTACTTGAACACTCAAGTGGAGGCTGCCAAGTCGACATCAGTTTCGTACGCGCTAAAAAAATTCGATTTCGCTCTAGCATCTACCTGTATCACTTGAATAGACTTAACATTATATCTACAAGTAACGATATATCCGTTACTTGTAGATTATTTGATGAGTACCTCCCCTCGTTACCTGCAATCAATTCCCCCGACAAGTTTGGTGTTACTTACTTCGTGTATGTGTGAAGAATGAACCCATAATTTATGAATTGCTTTGTTGATTGGCATCGTGTAATCTCGCCAAATTAGTGGTGTTGAGACAATACAGCAACAGAGGGGTCATTTTATAATATTAAGTACTACAAAATAGTATCCTGAATTGAAGTCGTATTCCTTATGAGCATTTGTGGAGATTTTAAGAAAATGTGCATTAAATAGCAACGTTTTTTTATAGTTAACTTTTTTATAAATAAATGTGAAATTGTGGCATCATTTAACGATATGATAGGATAGAGTCTCGTTAATTATTGAAGTTAATTTATAATTACTCAAAAGAAATTTAATTTACTGTAATTTCGCGATTTGATCATAAATATTATTTGTCTATCTCCTCATATTATTTTATTTCATAGCTTAACTGCGGTCTTCATATAAAAATTTAGCTTTTTGAATTTTTAAATCATTTTGGTGTACAGTACTGACAAAATAAACGCCTTCACTGCATTAAATATTGCAATGCAACGTAGCAAATAATTGACATAATTTCGTATGCGCAAACTTTTATTTTCCAATTTAAAACGTTTTGGCAGATGAAATGGTGCTAATGTGATAAAACCTTTAAGATTACATTTGTTATATAGTAACTAAGTCGACTATGAATTATAGTTCGAGTACATATTGAGGAAATACATCTAAAAAGCTGCCTTAATATTATCATCGTAGTTGTATCTAAGGAAGGCATAAATATAGATTCAACTGAAAGTTGTGCGTATAATGCGCAGAATTATTAATTTATGTGAAGATAAATTGATACTCTTTAGACCATTTTTTGAGTAAGTGGTACAATCCTCACTCTAGGAGAAAACATCATACCTTTGTTTATGAATGTTTAAAGTAGACCTTTTTTCCCTAAGGGCTATATTTTTCAAAGTAGTTTCCTTCGGAAAACGCCCCCAATCGCCGAGTTATATTTGGGAACTGAGACAAAATCCCCGCTGGTGGAAACATGAAGGGTGAGAGAAATGAAAAGGAAGGCAATCTCCGGTAAGGCCTTCATCCACGCATCACATTTCTCCGCTCTCACGCTCTGGAGCAACGTTTTTTTTTGCGAGTGATTCCGTCGGTGAGAGTTGGAAGGGGGAGATGTTGGAGTGTAGTGTTCGCGTGAGTGTAAAAGAGTGATTACGTTTCGACGATTCCGTGATCGACCAGCTTACCACACAATTCCTTTCATACTCGCAGGTCTATTTTAGAACCGTAAGCTTTTGGGGCATTTTTTCACCCAGTTATTTTGATAAAGATGATACAAGTATGACGAAAATGTATCCCATTGCGAGCGTCCCATTAAAGGGGAAGAGAAAACACTTTTCGGTTACTTCACATCTACATAATTCCTACCCTGCAAGCCACTATTAAGGTGTGTGTCACTGGGTGAATTCTCGCCAAACATGCCCTACATATCATGCATAAAATAGGATTAGTATTTATATACTGGTCTAAACTTCACTATTTCAAAAAAGGTAAAAATAGCAAACCAAACATGCAAAAACATGCTGTTAGTTGGGTTAGCTTCAAGTCCTTATGCCAACATGCAACTACCAATGTTATCCATTGCTACACTCGTATTAGATATATTTACCATTATTCATATTCCTAATTGTCGAGGAAAAAAGGACATTTTGAATCTGTCAGTTCGGAAATCAATTTCTCTAATTTTGTGATCATGGTCCAGTCTACCATAGTAAGTTGGGGTTCGCAAAATATTTTATCATCATCACTGAGAATATGGTCTTGGAATTTGTTAAAGAGATTAAGTTTAAATTTCAACCTGCGATCTGACAATGATTCCCAATTTAATTCATTTAATAGACTGGTTACACTAATAAGGTTATCGTACCGTCCCTTTACAAATCTTGCCGATCTTCGCTGCACTCGTTCAAATTCATTATTTAGACCGATTTCGTAGGGATCCCATGCACTGGCAGCATATTCCAAATGAGGTCTAACAAGGGAAAAGTGGTTGATTTCTCGTATATGATCGTCACACTTACCCAATACTCTTTTGATGAATCCCAGTTTAAGATTCGCTTGACCCATTATTCAGCTTCAGCATTCATAGCTGTGATCATCGAAATCGACTTACTGCAAAGGTAATTTTCGCTATTTACGATGGGCTGACATTTGGATGAAGTAGGGATTTTTTCATTGGATAGGGAGGAATGGTGGAGGGAAACCCGGTAAAGGCATTAAGCTACTTTCTACGAAGGTGGCAACAAGTGACCCTAAATGATCGGTTCATCCGAAGGACTACGGATTGCATGGACTGAAACCCTATCCAAACGACAATCAGCATAGGTACCGGGAACGTAAAACGCTCGTAGGTTTCATTTCCGATTAAATTTCCTGTAGAAATTAATCGGAATCGGGTAATCTGAAGATATTATTAGTGTATTTAAATCACCAGTGTACTTTTGTAGGTTATACCGTGAAGATAAATTCAGACGGATATATAAAAATTCATTTTTCCGCGCTCAATTTGGGACAGTTATAGATTACTGCGAAGGTACACAGGACAATCAGAATATTTATTGTATAGTTGACGTATAAACTAGAGCACGGACCCTTAGGATGGATATCTAGTATTCAAGCCAAAACATCCCCCAACTCGATCCCCCAGTTTAGTTGGAATTCTTTTAACAAAAAAATTATATTTTTCAGGCTAAATGCCCGCTAATTCTATCCTCTGGAATTATTTACTATTTTAAACTACTTAAATCTGGAAGATTATTCATCTCGTGGTTTTTCCGAGAGCCATGAGCTAAGAAAATAATTCAGTTCACGCGAGAAAAAAATGTTTCATTCATAACAGATAATACTTGTGGTCGACAGGAAGTAGCTAGAGTGCTCTGTACCTTTCTTGCTGGAGTGGACGCTATATTTAAGAGATGACTCATTTCCATCGGAGCTGAAAATGATAGCATAACATGCTAGCGTATCTCAGTAGGCATTGAATAAGGAACTAGCTTATCAGCAGAAATGCGTAAATTTTCCGAGCTTCGGTGTAGATGATATTAGCCCTCACATATCAAGTCCAAAGAATTGGATGATGTTGTGTATTACTTTTTCTTTCATACCTATTTTTAAAAAATTCCGCTTGAATAACGTATCCCCCCGCATCTCATCGTGAATAAGAGATCCATTGAAAACTTCCCTCTCGCCTTTCGAAAACAAACTCATAAACCCTATTAAAACAAGATTTATTTACAGTGAGTCATTGATATTCTCTGCTTCCGTGTTCATACAATCGTTCTTCTACCTTGCTGAAGGGCTAATTTTATATTTCCTAGCCAAATTATACTGACTCTCTTGTTTTTTATTATAATTAAAAGTCTTGATCATGCGCATATGGCTAGATCCACGGATCTGTCTTTCCTCATATAAAGTAGCTATTAGATGGTGTACTATTGATTTTTACTTAAAGATATATGCAGTCATTTCCTTGAAAATAGCACTCGGTCCCCAAACGATGGTCGATGAAAATGATTAACTTGCATGGATATTTTTTTAAAATCAAGTTATAATGATGAGATTCCTTAAACATTCATTGATACCTACGCCATGAGTGCATGGTTTTTCAAATAGCAGTCACAAGTAAAGCCATGTCAAAACTACGGAAATTCGAGCGAGTGTAACACTTCCTGATAGGATTTACTCCGGAACGGAAAGTTGCAACGGACGGAATTTACAACAGATCGTTGGTGCCATGGTACTAAGTAGTACCATGGTAGGCGCCGGCGTTCTTGACTATTGATTGTTAGTCTCGCGTAACGAATTTGGAACGAGAAGAGGTCCTCATTTCTTTGTTGCACGTGGCCCATATGCCGACGCGGAATTAAGTTACCATGTGGGGAGTTTTTTTTATTATCAATTCCTGGTGTGGAATCACGGATGCATCTTTCGCGTTATCGCAATCTTTATCGTTAACGCTTATTCCTAGAGTAGCGCAGGGTTAACAATAACCGTCTGTAAAATTCACTCCACTGATTGTGATAAGCGATTTGAAGAGTTGTGCGAAAAATGAGGAACGGAGATCACGTTCTCTCTGGCATAAGTTAAATCAAAAATAGCGATAACGCTAGCGCACGCCTTACGAAGATCCATGATCGGTACTCTGGTTCGAGTTAGCACGTGCTGTTTAAAAGGGGGGTTGAAAAGGTTCTATTTTACTGGCTGTTTTGAAAGGATTAATAAATGTTGGCGGTGAGGTGTAGCCGTGCCTGAAAGAGAATTACTTAATTTTTATTTCAATGGGGGGCCTTGGAGGGAGGGAGAAAGGGAGGTGAGGAAACTTCGGTGAAGAACTTCGATGGCTTTGAGCGTATCGCCCACACCTTATCTAATCCTGTCTCCGGAGATCCCTGGCGAATCAGAAGTCGTCTATATTGGACGTGAGCCAATCGGAAGGCGGAACTCTTTTTCTTCCGGGCGTGGTTGACTTGAAGAGGTGCTAAGCTATTAGAGTGACGAGGAAGAACGCCTAATGGCTAATCTGCCTCCATAAATGCGTGATTCATAAGGTTCAATTATCATTTTTGGTGATTCATGGACATCGGACGAAATGCATTCGCAATTTTTTTCGCTTGGATTGTGATAAAAAAATATCCCCTTTCACTATCAGTTTTTTGCTTTGTTATCTTTGACGCATGTCTATGAGATAACCAGCAATTTCTTTTTTATATATCCATTTTTCAAATAGTGTATTTCATTTTGTGTTTCTATTGTTTATTTGGGTTGTCATAGTGAGGAGAGAAGGGATTACTAGAGGAGAGGATATGCTGTTGAAGGCTGTTACCTATAAATTGAAGGAATGAATATATTGATATAATTGATATTGGAGAGACAACAGTAAATAAAGCCCAAAGGGATATAGCAAACACAATTTATAATCACTTTGACACAATACCTTTTCGGTCTCAAATGAACGTTTTTCAACTAATATGAGAGTATAGTAGTTGGTGATATCATTCTACAGTGCGGCGGCATTTCGAAGTTTCGATTAAAGGCAATTTTCGATAATGCTCGCGGACAATTGGGCAAGAAAAAGAATTCTGGATGTGCTACCTATAAAAATTAGAATTGTCGTAATAGTTCTGCAACGTTTTTGACAGCCCTTATATTCCGGTAAAATAACTTTCTGAAGGTTATCCTAATTGCAATTGCATACTTGGCATTCGTGTCATGTCGTATTTTGCTCATTTTCCATCCAATGGGCAACCAAACTTCTTTGCATAGCGTGCAAAAAATGTTTAATATTTTTATATTCTTATCAAAAAAACTCCTTTATACAGAGCTCTCTTACATACCTGCTTTCTCAAAGGCAAACTTCATTGATTATTTTCAACCTCTTAGAGCAACGTTAGAACTTAATGATACATCTCATACTGATCGCTTAGAAGTAACGTACGTTTCTTTGCCGAAGGCGAATAATCTTTTTCTGAATGATTACAGTTTGCTTTCATTTTTGGCAGACAATATGCATTATTTAAGTTGATTTGATGGCATTTTCAAGCAAACTGATGTGTATTTATAGCTTTAGTTATATAGCGTTTGTTCCGAGATAGAAATAACATTTACAGTGGCATATTATGAATTTTTTCGGTTAAGTGTATTAATTTAGATTGTACCCATTACTCTTCGGTTCAATAAAATACCAAAAATGAGCATAATAGTCAAGTTTTCTCATTACACTTTTTTCCAAAACTCATTTGTTTTATATGTGGCTCATATGCATAGGGAGAATAAGCAAGAACGGAGTCCGGAAATAGTATTTTTCGTTGTGCGAGCGGAATGAAACTCATTTCTTCCACGCTTGCGAACTCCATTTCGACGCCACTGTAGCAATTAATTTCGCGATTGCCGAAAAACACTGGTGAATGGCCCTTGGCGGATCGCGGTCACGCGTCGGGAAAAAAATAGAATGGCAATAGCTCGGAGCATCGGGGTGATTAAATGGATCGCTGAAGACTTTTTCATGGCCTAGACATCATTTCCCGAAGGCTAAAGAGCCCAAATTAGCTCTGTGGTTCGACTGCTAAGACGGCATGCATATATTTCAAAATACATATCTTGCTTTATCGGGAAACAGAACGCGGTTGCTTCGCGGTGACCTCTATAACCGAGCTTCCTAATCAGTGAAATATAGTATGTACTCCCTGGGTAAAGTGGAAGATTCCATTTGGCGAATCCTTGGAATACAAGGGCGATGAGGACGATGGGGAAAGTTTCTTTTTGGAAGAAAAATAAAGAAATCTTCTGAAATTTAGTAGGGGATGCATTAAGAAATAAGCGCATGAATCTATAAAAGATGTTGAAAGTCCTTGTGAGGTTAAAACTAGGTTTAAGTATTCTCATATTGCTAAGGTTTACACTGTATCGTCTTGTCTTATCCTATATATTTTATTTTTCTTGTTTATATTCTTTTTTCTCTACTGGTACAAAGTCAATAGCGATGAATCATTGGATAGGATTTTTTTACTGACTTCTGAAATCGCATTCTAAGTTAACGTTTAAAAAAACATTTCTTTGTTTGTAATTTAATTCAAAAGAAATAAACGAAGTAAATAAACAACGAAGAAGAAAGGATTATTGTGGGTAGGATACATGTAATTAGCTTTTAAAAGTGCAAATAAATATTTTATAAGAGGTATTGTAAATACGTTCACGTCAATACACTAAGCTGGGCGATTATGAATGTAGAAGCTTTGACTTAACCTCGTAAGGGATAGTCCCAAATCTCGTTATCTTGGCTCACTATCTTGTGGTAACTGTGCAAGATGTGGGATAAGTTTACAGGACTTACAGGAGATCACACTATATTATTTCAGAAACATATTTTATAGCGGTGATAGTAGTTACTTTGTTCACCTTCAAAGAATTTCTACTTGATCGATCTTAAAAGTATACGCTATATTGACGGTGCTATAGTAACTTGACGGTATGTTGCCACTGAATCATTGCGCCAATTATTGCACCGTTAAAGTTGTCAAGCAATTGTTCTCTTAATTTACTATGTCACAGATTTTCGTGGACGATAACTCAAACCGATGCTGCATAAACTTGCGCTTTATAAAACGGTCTTTAGAGTGAGCTAATTCCGACGTCTCATTACATATTTGTAATGTTTTCTTCAAATCTGTGATAGTATGAATGATTTATTCATCCTTCTAGACCTGAAATACATCGTCAATATTGAGATAAATAGATAATTTATAAATTAAAATTGAGTACATACCTACTTTATATTATGCAAAATTAATAATCTTATAAATTTTATGGAAATGTACTTTTTTGCAGTTTTCGCTCAGTGTACCTAAAAGGGGCTGGAAGTAATGTAAATCAAGGCGCAATTGCTAGTGAGCAAGTGGTGTGAACGTAAAGGGTTGAAGAACTTTAGCGACCCTCATGCGAAATAACAATCCCCGACACAATTTGAAGGAAAGAAACAAACATTTCCTCTGACCTGCTAGGGAGGGAGAGTAAACATTTTTGCAAGAGCTCTTGTGGGCGTGAAATACTCCCTCGGAACTGGTTGATCTCTCTCTCACCCCATTCCTCTCCTACTCCCTCCCCTCGATTCCCAGCCCCCCCCCCCTCTCCTTGACGTCAAGAGGAAGTCAAGAAGGAGTCGCCTTTTAAACAATGAGTCTTTGGATTTTGTCCAAAAATTCCGATACCCGGAGCAAAGACGCACACGGCCCCGCATTGCATTTCTAGTCTCTCCGATGCCCACACATGACGTCGCTCCAAGCGTGGGTCTTCGCCTCTACCCCAGCTGCTTGAGGAGTTTAAGTGACACGGCTCAATAAAGCCTTGCCCGCTATCTTGACGGTGCCGTTTGCGATTCGATACAATTGCTTAGGGCCTCGCGTATGCGTGGGGTGGAGAACAGGTGACAAGCTATCAAAGTAGGTAAGGCAGCTGAGAAAGCTTTCGTAGCGATCGTCTCATGTTTGCGGCGAATATTTTTTGCTACCCCCCCTCCCAGCCTTCGTTCTTTTTTTAGAAAGTCTTCTTATCCTCCAGAATTCTGCACTAGATGTGTTCGTTCTATACTAAGATTGTCATTGATAAGCCCTTATACATTTTTTCTGGATATTTCATCTCGCGCTCGATACGAAATAAAGAAATATAATCGTGCTCCTCTCACTTACGCTTCTGGTTGATACTGTGGGTGGAGGAAACGACAGGATTGATTTAATTTATGAATTGAGCTTGCCGAACCAAGTACCTGCCCTCGTTTTGTGCTTAAAGAGCTCCGATTTCAATCGAAGCGCGATTTTTCACCATTAGATTGAGAAATTGTGCACTCAAGTGCATTGTATTCTTTATCAGCTGATGTGTAGCAGATGATATTGATTGAATGATTATTACCATATACATAAATCACAAATAGTTAGATAAATCAACCATATTTTTGATGCCTTTCGGAAGGCGATTAACTACGCTCTGCTGCACACCATTATGGTGGCTTACTAGGTATCAAGGCTGGGACACAGTCGACGTAAACGGATGATGTGAGACGTGTACCGTAAAACGTGAAGAGAACGGAAACGGACACAATCAGCTCGTCACGTGAGACGTGTACGTGAGAGATAGTCATCTCCCATCCCTCACGTTTCACGTAAACGGGAAACCAATGAAAACTGTCCCAGGAGTTGGCGATAAGGAGCTACCTGTTATTGAAGCTACAATTGGATGCATGCCTCTTCTGAACTACATTTTTGTCTCAAATACTGTAAAACTTATTTCAACCTTTGGTTTTGGTGTAGAGAATTTCCTGACATTTTTGTGATGAGGGAATCAATGAATGAATAGTTATTTGAAGTCATTGTGTTTTAATGAGATTATAAATGGTAACTAATGACATGAAAAAGTTTGTTTGACATTGTTGACATTGGTTAGATAGTGAAAATTTAGCTAAGAAGGATTAAACATGGTTTTCATAAATTAATTCTTGTGAATTATAAGAAACTTAGGAGGTTCCACCGTGACTACGCGATTCAACATCCCGTAAAAGAGCTATGTTATTTAATGAATAAATACCGATCCATAAAAATAACTACATGGAAAATCATCAGTGGGGTGATAACGTATACACAATAAGTATATGAGTATGCTATTACATGGCACGTTGTAGTTGCATTCTATTTTTACAAGCTCTTTTCACTCATTTTTACTTCGGAACCTGACTGACGGGTTGTTGCCATGTTTAATTTATAAATCGAGAATACATGCTCAATCCCGCTAATAAGTATTATAAAATAGGTTAAACATTTTCTTACTTAGTTTTAAACTATTCCATTGCAAATACAACTCTTTGTTTTGAATTTTATTAATATTCATATTTCTGAAAACTGTTTGGCAACAATGACGCTGCTACCATTTGGAAGCATTGGTATTAATTACACAATTTCAATAACCAATGAAATATTTAAATTACATAAAAAATATAAGAAGGACCTTAGTAAGGTATATTCCGAAATTAAATAGGCTTGTTAGCATGTTCCTTCACAAGTATCTTTGCCAATGATAACAACATACTGTAGCGCCTCTTTCTGTAACTAAAACTTTTTTCGAGTGAACATTTATTAATCAATTAGACAAATGTGGCAAGGCGAGGGTTTTTTTACAATGCTAAATTCTACATAAAATCTTGCTAAATTCTTCATAAAATCTTGCTAAATTCTTCATAAAATCAAAAAATGCGCATCTGAAATTAGTTTTTCGTCAAAACGACATTTATCTTTACATTATTAATCTGCAAATTTTACTGCAAGAGCCATGCTCTGCCGTATAGACACGTATAAAATAGCTGATTTTCAACGTCTTTTTTCTTCAAATATATGATGGAAAGACCTCATTATTTTATAGCCAGTCGATAGAAAGGCCAAAAAATGATGTGTCCTGAAATTTTTACAAAAATGACATCTACTTCATAAATCGATGGAGCCTCCTTAAGCGATCTGGTAACTTCATCAACGGCATGGAGTATGTAAGTACCTCTTCAATCTTGACAATTCATTCTGCGCACCTGTTTACCTTCGCTACGGATTCCCTCTTGCGCCTTTGTCAGTCAATTTTTTCCTGAGGATCGCGTACGTCGATCGTCGTACATCAAAAGAAAAAGTTCCCGTCTCACGTTTCCCGTGCACGACTCACGTCACCGGTTTACGGTGATAGTGTCGCAGCCCTTTATGTAGGTGTGACTGTAACAGTTGCAATGGAGCGCGGAAACAGTAAACGCTGATGAGCTAGTGGCAACGAACAATCTCCATGTTCATGTAAGCAGCCCTATTTGCTGAAGAATGACGTGTTAGTCTCTGTTTTTCTAACCAATGCCCGCGATATTCCCCATCTGATCTACATACCTACATCTGATCTAAGAGAGAACAATCGGCAGCATAGCAAAGGGATAGGTTGGTGAAATATAGTCCGAGTAGTCTGTAGTGCATGATGCATGTAATAACAACCAATAATCCCTTTTTTATTTCGCAGATATTAAGTATCTAGCTGCATGTGACCCTATTACATAGCATATCTCCATTAAATATTCTAGTTGCATGTCAATAGTGCATGTTTGGTGATCTTCACCCCCTGCCACATACCCTCGTGGTGGCTCGCAGGGTATTAATTAGATGTAGATGTTCATATAATATTTGAGTTTCTGGATGTCTCCAAGCCGTCCACTTCGAGTAATTATTCGCGTGTAGTAAATCAACAAAACGACTAGTCATAATTGTCGATAGGAAGGTATGCGAATGTCTTACCTTTATGGCCAAATAAATGCGGTCGTCTACGTGAAGTGGTTGCTGGCCGGCCATTGGACAGCTGTCCACACTGTTTTCCTCTGTACACCCAGAGGACGACGGCCATCTGTCAAAACCTCGGCCAGAATGGTACAAAATGGGCATTCGGGTAAATTTACTTGCACACACACATGCACTCCGAGCCATTCAGACAGGTTTGACGAATCTCTTGTCCCTTTGGCTGTGATGAGAAGTATGTATCTCTTTGAGTTTGACTCACGGTTCAAACTCGGTAATTGAGGTGTCGTTGCCCGCTCTATTATGAGTGGGCTTGCGAGGCTCGTTAATGCGAGCCGAGGGAAACTTGAACCCATTGAGTTCGTCTTGATTCTCTCTTTTTATTGATGGCTTTTAAAAATATGCTCATGCTTTGCGCGAATTCCACTTGATTTTATCTGCATATCTGAGTCCATTGACCCGTGGTTATATTTTTCTGAGTAGCTACTCTCCTATTTGCGGCATCTCCGCATTCATCTCTCCGATTTACTAAAATCTTGTCTTACGACATCACTTGGACGTACTGATTAAAACGATGATTTTGATGGTGAATACTAAATAGTGCATAGTGAAGCTCTTCATATTTATGCTTTTGAGATAAACTTGAGGTGGGAGGCCAGTACTCTAACCACGGATTAATACTCTAACCACGGATTAATACTCTAACCACAACACCAATCTGATGCCGCTTTATCGCATGTAATATTGTTTTTAGCATATCTTTTTCGAAACTAAGACCAAGCGGAGAGTTATGAATAAGATACCTATCAGCGGAAAGGATTTTTCCACCTTCTGACGTAGCATTAGTACTCAGTTTACAATGAAACACATGTTGTGTTTATAATTTCAGTTAAAAGGTTAAGCTTTTAGCGTAACGAAAAAAGAACGTTCCCATGGAGGTATTGTAAATAAATAACAAAGAGGAAAGGATTATTGTTGTAGGAGACATACATATGTTCCTTTGAAATGTGCAGCTAAATTACTAATAAAAGGTGTTGTGTATTCTTTCACATTACTAATATGGTGTGTTATTTTGTATGTATACTTCCCTGATAATTCAATTGCTACGCCCCAGCTGAAGATTAAATATTTTATTTTTGGGGAAGGGGGGGAGATTGAATGTGCGAACTTTTCGCATTTTCGCATAGGTTACTGATACCTATGTTTTATTCATATTACGTGTTTTTCTTCGTTTTGTTGTGTCTTCGTATATTATTGCTAACCGACTTCTGTTGCCAGGCTTTTTTGTTTTGCATATTGGTAAGGGAAAAGACGTAACCACCGGAAATGGAGTTTTTTTAGCTATCAATCTTCATTTCGACGCCCCGTCACAGTCTCGGGGGGTTGATATTTTCCCTCCCTTTTCTCTCCTTTCGCCGTTCTCCCACGCGCCACCCACTCGGTTCTGCAGGAACTACTTGGAGACGCTGCCTCCAGCGGCGCTAACCCACACTCGCAGCGTGATATTCTCCTTTAACTCTTGGCGACGCGAGGGAACGCGTGGGGTCTCCTTCTTGGATATTTTCATTTTCCGGTCACCCTTTTACCGAGTTTGCAAAGGAAGTGATTGATTTATCAGTGTGGAAACAAGTTCTCAACGCATGCAAATCAGCGCTAGGAGGATACCACGGACGAGAGATGATGGATTTCTCAGAGAGTCTTTGACACATACCCGCACGAATTATTTCAATAAGTGTGACGTTCAGTTTTTTTCCTCTTCAAAAGTTTCGATAAACTCATTTCGAAAAGCTCATTCCTACAAATTTAATTTGTTTTTGCACAATCCGTTCGTAAATCCGTTTCATAAACAAATTACGAAGCCACTAATAAAAAATATTATTTCTTCGTAGTTATTTATCGTTTAGTTTGTTTTGTCTGTTGCGTTCATAACTAGTAGGCTTCTATCATTTATGTGGCATTGCATCAATTAGTACTTCCTTGGTGGTGCCGACACCCCCTCTCGAAGTGGCTTGCACCCAGTTGATGTACCCAGCCTTGTATCTCCTTTGTAGGTACTGACGTGGAAGGATTGAAGTCTCGTGACCATTTATTACGCTGAGCACCTGTTTAGTTTATATCATATAATTCATATTTGTGAAATTCCGTGTTTTTAGTTCCACTTACATATTCCTTACGTCATGGGCAGTCAAGCTTTAAGCGGCATTCCCCATGTAATTTTTATGTTCAATAATTTCCTGTGTGCTGGTAGACATGCGGACTGTATGGGGAAAATTATTTATTATTGTTATTTTTAATCGATGATATTCGGTATTTGATCTATTTTGATGCATATCATTACTTAGATGTCTTAGCACTCAAAACAATTGACAAAAAGCCTCCCCTGCAAACTGATGTACATTTTTATCCTTATCATACGCAGTGGCACCTTTTTCGTATATTTTCTATCCTGTAGTGCGAACACTGAGCTTTTGACATTTAATGGGTGACTAGTTGGGGAAATTATATGTTGTGGAAGTTAAATTTAAGTGTCCCATAAGCCTGACTGAGAGAAGATTAATTCGTTACATTTCGAATTATTATGCACGCTTCCCTGATTGTGTATACAGAATTTCACCGTCTATTTTGCCTGTAAGTACGTTAAGTACAATGTAACACGGACTCCAGGAATATCTATCATATCTTTGAGATGATCTTTACGACGAATCGTTATTGTTAATTTCAACGAAATTCTCCCGGCATGACAAATTTGGTGCGTACGTGTGTCGCCTGGTGGGATACGAGCCGAAAATATTAATGTAGGTGGTCGAGGTAGAAAGCTCAAAAGAGCGCCGGCCTTGAAACCTGACTATAGCAGGCAGGGGTTTATGTTCCGTTTCTTTCACTGATGCTTATCAACTTTAAATCGCTTAGGTTGCGCAGAGTAAAAAGGTGCTCTCACCGTTTCACTAAACCTTGTCTCAATTTCAGATTGCTTACACCACTTACCTACTGTAAAATGACTCTAGATCATTTTGTACAGACTCTTGGGACACGAAAATATTATCTTTCTTCATATATTTAGGTTTTTTGGTGCTGCAACCGCTGAGGCTTAAATCACGCGGTCCAGAACATCTCATTTCTAACTTGAATTCACGAATAAACATGACATCCATGCCCCAGGTGGGAATCGATCCCGCAAGTTTTGGTTAATAAGCCCGACGCGTGATCTGCCAGACCGCATTATATATTTTTGTGGAGTAACCTCTAAGGTTATGAACAATTTCTAGAGATTAAGCGATTTAGCATTCGTTTTTAAGTAACCATATCGACCTTCCATCGGGGCAAATTACGAATTATTTATTCTTCACGGATATTATAACAATATGGCATTAGGAGGCAAATATCAGGCCAGGTGTATTGCGGCCAGATATTTAATTTTTCTTCTCGGATAGGTACAGCATTAAGGCGATAGTATGAAAGTATTAGGCCAGTTATATAGTAGGCCAATATCGATCCCCTTGATCCAAGGAGGTCAGAATTTACTGGAGGAAGCATTGGCATGCCTTATGGTTGATAAAGAAGGCAGAATGGGGGTACTAGGGAAGATTAAGGCTACTCCTACTCCGTAAAAAACAATGCGTTTTTACGGCCTCTTATATGGTGACTGCATGTTGTATTAAACATTATTAATAATAAAATCACGCCAACAATTCATCGCAGAGGCGTCTGTTAATCATCATAAGGCTATTTAGGGAGGCATTAATGCATTTGATTCCCCCGGAAGTTAATTTTATTAATGAAACTGGTTCTGATTAAACATACTGAAACTACACATCTGTCACGTGTTTGCGCACTTTCTTCTGTTTATTTGACGAATTTTCAAAATGCATTTCATTATTCATCTTGCTACTCTCTGCAAAAATACCTTCATCTGTACGACTATCGTGAGTGTAACGTAACTGTGTCCGGCGAGACGTAGTGGTTTTTTGTACCTGATGATGGCTTAACCGCTGAAACGCGTTGTACCTCTAATAAAACCTGTGGAATAAGTGCCATATCTTGTTGTTTATCACTATCGTGAGTGGCTAACCCTTATGTGGTTCGTACTAAGTTGGCCGCTGCTTCCTCAATTCAGCTGTGATGCCTCCTCCAATGCATGCTAATCTCCTCGACTTGAACTAATTATGTAGCGTATTACCTTCCTCAAGTTTTTATTACTGATGTGAACCCCCGTCACCATTCAATCACTGTTGCTGGAGATGGTTTGATGCTTGGAAAGGACCTTCAAAACACGGTCCTATCTGTGGATTCTGCTTCAACCATGCTAGGTGTCACCATCGTCCACTTTTTCGCTGGGGGAAATAAGAGACTAGCAGGGAGGATTGGGGGTGGAGAGTGTACGAGAGGTGACGCGAACGCCTTATAAAAATCAACCCCCCCTGCGGGAGATGTTGCGGAAGTGGGCGTAGGGAGAGAGAGGGTGAGTTTCTTGGGGTGGGAGGGGGCGATACGGATATGAACGTGGCCTGGGGCCAAGGAAGGGGAGGCTTGGGACAGAAGGGTGGAGATTTTGAGGCTTGAGAGAAGAAAGATCTTAGTGTGTTTCGGTTTTCCCCATTCGCTCGCTTAGCTCTCTGGCCGTCGTAACGAGGCAAAAAAGTTAAAATACAGGCACACACCCACACGCAGGAGTATGTGAGACCATTCATATTCCAATACCGCTCGCTTTGGCTGCGGTTACAGTGAGGGGGAAGGATTGCGTTTTTTTCTTTTGATCAATCTCAAAACGGGGCCTTGGGTAAAACTATCCGACCATCAGCCTTCGTTAGGAATGTTTCTTGATATTTATTCTTAAAAATTAATGTTTATTTTGGGTAGTTCACTCTAGAGAATTTTATCTAGTGATACAAAGCATTCCAAACACCAATGACGGAGGGAGTTTTGTACATTTACACCTTGTGGTTATTTTTGAGTGTGTTACGTGCTTTCATCAGCACATAACCGAGGAGTATTTAGTGTGAGTCCACCACAGAGATGCGGTGAAAGGTGAAGAGTTGCCGGCAGAATTCGATGTTAACGTGATAAGGGGTGAGCATTAACCTAAAAAATTATATATATGCTATGTAAACTCCATGTAAATTATCAATTTTAAAAAGGCCAGCAATAAGTTCAACTACCTTGGTGTAATGGGTTAGCAGTAGAAGTCTTGGGTTTAAGGTGCTCCGACGGGTTAAATATCACACTATCTAACATAAGATCTTAATCCTAGAACAAACACGGTATCCTTCCCCTGGGGGGTTGTGTTTGAAACCTTCGGAATTGTCTCGAATAGGTAACCAAGGAGTCACGTGGTACAAACACGAATGGTTGGCAAAGTTTATCTCTCTGAATCGCTCGTTACATTATCAAAAATTGGTCTCACTTAATTTTGTCTCATCTCTCTCGACTCTAGATCCCACAAATGAGATAAAACACAAGTGTAAAAAATGAATGAGGTTGTAATCAGCGGTTTTAACACTTCAAATTTGCGAGCCATTCTTGTTTATACCACGTGACTCCTTGGTTACCTATTCGAAATAATCTCGACGGTTTCAAACACAACCCCCCTGGTAAGGATATGTGCCCGCGACCTTTGAGTTGCTAGCCCGGCTTGTCGCCAACCTAACTACCGCGGATTGCAGGTGTTTTGAAGTGACTTTCTTAATATGTATTGAGATAAAGGAAACATGCTTCTTATTAGTATTCAGTGAAATGGTACCGATGATTTGATGACTTTTTGCGGGTCTGTTCGGTGAAAATATAAAAAGCGAGCACCAAGCTTTCAGTGCCTTTCGGTATATTTTTGTCTTCTATAAAGTGTTCCAATGTTTTTTGTCGCGTGTTTTAAGTTTCATTCTTAATGCCTACCACGATGGATCAAAATCAACATTTTCCTTTTATTTCTCGTCAGAAAATTATTTTCGATTTGGCACTTCCCTTGTGCCACGTATCGTACCACGATGGCACACCTCTCAAAACCAATATTTTCCTTTTTTTCTCGTCAGAAAATTACTCTCCATTTGGCACTTCCCTTGGGCATAAATATTAAAATTATAAAAAATTTAATGTTAATTTTTTTAATGTGACTAATGGTTTCAGGCTTAACTGTGTGGAACCTCTCCATATCGTAAATGTTAAAAATATACTTTTTACAAAGTTTATTTTTTAACATTTCCGTTGATTTTATTCGTATAAAACCTCAACACCATTCTCTCTCTGTGAATTAACCTTTGGGTTTTGGCGTGCGAATGTTGACGAAGAAAAATCGAACTTTGTCCAAATCGCAAAGGCAGGAAAAAAAAACTTTTTTTACTGGAACATTTCGTAATATTTTCATTTCCAAATCATCGGGTTTATTGAGGCACAGGTCATATTTCTCCAATTTCATCCGGCATATTTCATGAGTAGATTTATTTTAATGTCCTAATTTTTACTTATGGTGACAGAGGTCGCTCTGAGTGTCCTTCGTCTTTGTGTAAGTCTTATGAGCAGATTTATTTTAATGTCCTAATTTTTACTTATGGTGACAGAGGTCGCTCTGAGTGTCCTTCGTCTTTGTGTAAGTCTTATTAAGGAGAGCTGTCGTAGCGACAGAGTGCGTCAAAACAAATGAGATATAGCCATTTTATTTGCGCCGCTTAAAAAATACTTAGCTGATTTCCATACCTCTTTTCAAATATCATCATCATCATCGGTCAACAGTCCTAGGATAGGTTTGACGCAGCCCTCCACTCGATTCTTCTATCAGCCAACCTCTTCATATTGACGTAGCTCCTCTCTTTTACATCCTTCACAACTTGCTCCATATACCTCATACGAGGCCTGCCTTTTTCCATTCTTCCCGTTCACTTTTCCCTTGACGATTGTCTTCATCAGGCCATCGTGTCTCAAGATGTGGTCCATTAAGTTGTCCCATCTTCTTTTTAATGTTTTCAGTAGACATCTCTTCTCTCCCACTCTTCTTAACACTTTTTCGTTTGTCACTCAATCGATCCATTTTATCTTCATCATTCTTCGGTAGCACCACATTTCAAATGCTTCCAGTCTGGACTTCTCTGCTACTGTTATTGTCCATGCTTCGCTGCCATATAGTAGAATGGTCCAGATATATGTTCAAATGAAATGTTTCCTCACAGCAACGCTTGTATTTGCAGCTGTAAGCAGAATCTTCTTCTGGTGAAATGCACTTTTTGCTTGGGCAATTCTACTGGCAATTTCTCTTTTACTTCGTCCATCGCTGGTTACTCGGCTTCCCAGATAGCAGAACTCTTCCACCTCCTCGATTTTTTTGTTTTCCTAGTTTAATATTAGTCCTGGCTCCCTTTTCAAATGTATAAATTGTTTTACCAGGAGTTTAGGTCCTTATGAAAATGATTATAGAGCCTATTAACTATCTGGCCGATGTTTAGGGGATTATATTTTCTCCTTCATCAGGGCTAAAATGGGATGAACAACCAATGAACATAGGTAAAATGACTTACATAATATTTTCAGTGCAAAAATGTTTTACAATATAATTTATTTACATAGTTTAACATCAAAAATAAATGAAATCGATTTGATATTCCTACCTTTAAGCTTTTTTGAGGTGAATTGTTTACAATTTGGTTGTTAGGAGTATATGTTATAATTGTTAGTGTTGATGCATGAATTTTACTCAAATTAGAAATGTCTTTTCTTTTATTACATGAATTTTGATCTTTAGCAATATGATCATCATCATCATTGGTCACAATCCTAGGATTGGTTTGACACAGCTTTACACTCTATTCTTCTGTCGGCCAACCTTTTCATTGTGACGTAATTCATCTCTTTTACATCCCTCACAACCTGTTCCACGTATCTCCTACGAGGCCTGCCTTTTCCAATCTTCCCGTTCACTTTTCTCTCGACGATTGTCTTCATCAGGCCATCGTGTCTCAAGGTATGGCCGATTAAGTTGTCCCTTCTTCTTTTTAGAGTTGTCAGCAGACTTCTCTTTTCTCCCACTCTTCTTAAGATTTACTCGTTAGCAATATGATGCATTTCTTTAAATAACCAATTTGACAAATTTTATTCTGTATCTAAAATTTTTACTTGGTCGAAATTTAAAGTGTGGTTGTTAACGATTGTATGATTTGTCTATGCAAAGAATTGGATTTTATCTTTAGATATTCTGTGTTGTTAAAGTCTGTTTTTTAAATATTGAGATGTTTGGCCTATGTAGTTATCATTACAATCGTTACCTGGTATTGATTTTTATTCGGCGAAATAGTTCTCTGTAATAATTTTCATAAGGACCTAAACTCCTGATAAAACAATTTATATATTTTAAAAAAATACTGCTATCACAACTAACATGCCAAAACCTTAAGCCCGTTTTTTTCTCGTTTTGTGCCCGTTCAAAGGGTATTTGATTCAACAGTAGTTCGAGAGTAATCACCAGCATGATAGCTTTCCAGTACCGTGTGATATAGGACCAGTATGCTAGCTAATTAGCATGGTCGCTATCATACTCTCAGGCCTACTTGTTTTCACAATTGATGCGGTACTAGTTTTACTACTCGCTTCCAGAAAGACCCAGTCCGTCGATCACGTCATGTTACAGTCGCTGTACAATCTTCTCTTTTTTTAAACTAGTATGAAATTCCGCTTCATCGCTAGCATAATTTCAATGATCGTGCGAAATCTATGACAGTCCAATCATGTTATATTCCGTCCTCAATACGAAGTGCTGGCTAGCATGCTAGGTCTTGTGCTGGATCAAGTTCCTGTGAATCAGGCTTTAGAAAAGTGAAATTAAAGCCCTATGTAAGGAGATAAGTTGACGGATATGCTTTTAGAATTTACTATTTCTAGCTGGGGGGTGGATTTCAGCGAAATTTCCTTTGAAGTGACGCATTTTCCGGCTATGACTATAGGTTTATATGAATAACTTGAAAAGTCAGACAGATGATGCCTTAAGGTTACGTTACTCCAGCTGTGATTTTAAGGAAAGTAAACATTAAAAGGTAAGATTCTATTTGATTAAATAGCCAGAAAAGATTTATTTGAAACTTCAAAAGTAGTTTTAAAAATGATCATAGCTTTCATGGTACGTTTAAGCCTCATGATGGATTATCTTTTTTTTCAAGAACTTTGAATTTTCATGGCAGAAGACAAGCCAAACTTGTTTTTTTATTCCGAAATAATTGTTTGAAGTGTGATATAATTACACTTTCCCTCCTCTTGTCAAATGGGGGAAAGTTTAATTTTTGGCTTGCTAGGGTGTATTACTTTATTATTTCCTTTCGGGAAATGTTAGGAGCGAGAGTGACGTTTACAGACGTACGAGTTTGGAGAATTGCCCAATTTAACTTAATTTGGCAATTAAACCCCGTACATTTAATTCATTATGGCCAATTCACGTCAGTGAGCGCAATCATGAAATTGTGTGATTGAAAAGTGAGCAAATTATGAAAAATGAAATCGATCGCATTGCAGCGTGAAAGTAAATTGTAAAACCAAGAAGGCGAAGTCCATGATGTGAAATGCGTGTGTGTTATGTTTCAGGTACCAGATGGACGTGCACACTTGACTTATTGCTCCGGTTGGCAGATTTCCAGGTCGCATAAATAACGTGGACAAACTCGGAAAAATCTTGGCGTCCGACGTGCAAGGTCTCCGTACAGTGCCTACTTCCCCTTCCCTTTCCCGAATTCTGTACTTCCCGATTCCTCGATTGACAAAAGTGAAACATCACGAGCTAGAACCATATGCGTTACATCTTCTCCCCTCCTGCCCTCTCCCCTCACTCCTTTCCTGTTCTCGTTATGCTTATGCTACCGGCATCAGTCCTTCAATTCTTGGCTTAAAGAATTATTGATACTACTCTGCTACTTAAGGCAGGTTTTGATGAAACAACAAACTCTTCCCACGATCCCTATATTCCCCATAATATCCTGCCCCCCTTTACTTCCTACCTCCCATTATAATATTCAACCTGCCTTTCTTATCTTCCTTTAGACCCCGCTTAGCCAACTTTATTCCCTCCAACACGTCCTGCAAAACACTCTTGCCCTTTATTACTGGCATCATTCACTATGCCTTGTCCTAATTTCCTCAATCGACTTCCTTTCCTCCTCTATCATCTTCAGCACTCTCGCGTTTATCTTTTTTTCTACCCGTGTCCTCATCATCCTGCCCAAACACATCTCAAAAGTCCTAAGTGCATTTGATCTCTTTTCACAAATTTCTTGTTTCCGCACTGTACACTTTACGTCCCCTAGTCAGTGACTTTGTCATTAGTTTTCTTCAACGTGTAAACGGCAATATAACTCCCTTTGGCACACTGCATGCAATACATCCCCACTCTCGAGAATTATATCCTAGAGAGATTCTTCCCATGATTGCCTATTGAATTACTGTAGGCGAGTGTTTGTATTATCAATGTTTTGCTTTTATTGTAACTCCTGTCCTATGAAAAAATTTGAGGCACTTTTCGGTGGCTATGTCCTGTTTCATGTTAAGTACAAAGGTCAAGTATTTATCACTATCAATATTTAAAAAATATTAGACATTATTCCGTTCCAGAAGTAAATTGGATATGTGTTCTTCGAAGACTTGTATGTGGAACTGGAAATTTTCTTTGTGTGGTGCCGTCTGGCGGGAAATACTGAATGAAGGTATGTGCGCGGGCAATAATGAACACAAACCAACGTTAACCAACAGTTACCGACGGTTTTACCTGTATTTTGATTTTTCTTACGTCATCAATCCATAGGTAACTCTCGCTATAGTTTTCTTAAAATTCCGGGGCCTATTTTGGATTGAATCTTTTTGTAGACATGATAAGACTCAAGATGGAATCGATCTATTCTGAACGAAGCATATAAACTGTATTTGTTTACGCCAAGAATTCTGTTCGGTAACTGATCTGTAATTGGGACATGATTTCCCTGGGCTCTCGTGACTTACCCTGCGATCCAAGATAAAATGGACCTGCGGCTCGCCCTCCCATCTCCCGAACCCTTTCTCTTCCAGCTAGGCGCACGAAGTTACAACCTCCGGCAAGGGCGTGAGTGGCAATAAACATGCATGAGAAAATGTAGGTAGAAGTCGGATGAAATATCCAGAAACTGTAATGCAGGTTTATAGGTCAGTTTTCGACTTATGATAACATTCGGCCGTAAGTCGATTTGGACATGAGTCTGATATTCATAACTTATGGTAGTTTTCGATAGAAATACTTTCTGCTTTCGTTTTATTTTGCCCAGGCACAACATTTTTGAAGGACAGTCAATGATCTAATTACACAAAAATGCATGTACACGTATGTTACGTTTTCACAACAAAACTAATTCCTCAAGTTCCCTTGTCATTGCTAGTTTTGTTGACAATAGACGGGTAGTTAACGAGCAATTTTCTTATGAATTTAATGATAAGATGTGTTTTAATCGGGTGAAACTCCTTCAAAACTTTTAAAAATTGGACCTCATCATTCATCCCAAAAGTCGAAGAATAGTTCAATATAATGTCAAATAATTCGAGAGTCACCAAAATCCCCACTGAATCATATAAGAAAACACCGCTTTGATCAGCAGGTATTTGTTTACCTGTGATCGTTACCGCCAGTTAGGACCACCTCCACATTAACCACCTGGCTTCCTCCATTTTTCGCTTCTCCCACCTCCCCATCTATTTTCCCTGCCTTCTCTTGAGTTCTGTGTGTAGGCATTTCAAGGTAAATATCCTCAGACAGTGGCGCGCACTGTTACCCCCTCGCTCCAGGATGTCGAAGCGGTGATTGTGTAAGAGGTGGGTGTCGACTGCAAAAGGTCACGGCTTCATCAATGTTTAGGAAGCTATTATTCATAGCGTACGATACGGGAATGCTCATCCACTCACTTGCCCTGAGCTTAACTCGTTTTACAGACATTCACGAATGCTGTCCAGGATCGCAAGGCTTATCTATTCATCATGCATCGCACGATGGAATTCACTTTTCAGTAGGATCACAGTAACGGATCACAAATTCAGTACCGACATGACGGTATATCAAAACTTTTGTAGCCATATAAAAACCTAAAGCCATACAAATATGCTAAACTTCATTTTAGTGCAAAATCTTTTCAACTGTTAAGAACGTACCATAAAAACACCATTATTAATATTTTAAATTAATGATTTTATGTTAAAACAGGAAAACTATGCTTTGATTAAATATTTCATCTTGTTATAATCGTCATCGAACCTATAAAATCTGATTTTAATTACCACCTTATTCATCGATTAGACTAAAGCAATTTCTTTGTGGTATTATATACCTATAAAGTCTGATTTTAATTACCACCTTATTCATCGATTAGACTAAAGCAATTTCTTTGTGGTATTATATATTACAACGTGTCAAAAAATCCCTTCACGACTAAATATGGTATGCAGTTGCATCGTGTCATTGTACACCAATTGCTATTAACCCGTTTATCGTATGCCTGCCTTTCTCTAATAAATGTATATGTAGTCAACTTTGGTATATGATTATAGTCCCTGAAATAAACAATAATAACAGCGCAAAGCCATTCCGAGTATGCAAGTGGACATAATATGGAAAAAATATTTTATCAAAAGTAGTGGTTAAAATATACAAAATTAGTATAGAAAAAATAATGTAATATGATTTGAAAGCCAAATATGATTTTTAAATTAAGAAGATATAGCTGAAATCGCGGTATTTTGAGCTCTGGATTTAGAATGATTGCTTTCAGTTAAATCCTACAAACATTCATTGAAAGGAATTTATCTTTTGTTTCGCCTCAAAAGCAGTTGCACTTTTTTGATTCGTTTTCTTTTCTTTTGAGGGTTTTCGTTAATCGATTTATCGGTTCCTCGGAGTAAGTGAGTAAACCTCCCCATGTTAAAAAAAAATCCTTTAAAACAACATTAAACTACCGCATCAGGAGTAAGCATGACTCGAAATCGTAATAACTGGTTGCATTATTGAAATAAAAAGAATTTACTTTTTATTCTTTGTGAAAAGGGTTTACAATAGTAGGAGACCACACATTTTGGGCCCAAGTTCGCGGTCCAAGACGGCGAACATAAATGCAGTCCGAAAATCAGTTTCACTCATATTTTCCTTTATATTTACGGTCTTTACGTTAGTGTATTGAACTTAATCGAATATCGAAATCTTGATTTTTCGGCGTGATTGTAAGAGGGGTAAGAAAAGGGATATATATATGTATAATTTTATAAATAATTGTGCTAACGATCGTCGGGAGCCAAGAAACAGAAAGAATTACTCCATTAACATCATTACCGCAGCTTTAGTACACAGCGTAATCCAGTTCCATCGTTAACCAGAAAACCTCCTTAGTCATTAACTTCAACGAGATGTGAGAGGAAATTATAACTAGTAATTGATGTCTTTGGTGGGCCAGCGTGGTCAGTGCTGATGTTGGCGCACAAAGGATTTTGTATCACAGATTTGTTCCTGGCTTCATTAAGTATGCTTTAGTGCGCAATAAACTGTTCTCGCCTATACATTTATTAATGGCTGGTCCAAATTCTTCTCACGCACGAGCGAAGCATATGGGTGCCCATCCCTCGGTGAAGATGAAACTTGGTGAAAGTATGCCAGCAGGGCGAGGTCGGGGAAGGAAACAAGCGGAATTAGCGGTTTGCTCTATTTCGCTATTCCCAAAAATAAGCATGGCATGAATACACACGAGCAGAAATAAAGCAGGAACCTAAATTTGGCCTCCGGCTTTCATATCCTATCTTCGTATGAATATCCACATTGCCGCTCGTCCGTAAAAAGCTTGGCTCGTAAGTGTGTGCATACGTACACCTACAATATCTGCCTGGATTGAAAGAAATAAATAAGTGTGTTTTTATGTGCTAAGTAATTGAAATGATTAGGGCATACAAATGCATATTATGATACAATGCATGCTGTTTTAATTGACCACTCTACTCAAAAGAAACGCCGTCACAGCTAAAATAAAAATGAGAATGTACTTAACCTATAGTCGACACAAAAAGCATTAGCATGCGCCGAAAAGGCTACTAAAGGAAATTTGATAGTAAAAATAGCAGTAATGGGCAGAAGAACAATCTAGTCTATGTGTCTAATGCAGAAAAATGTGAATGATGCAATTTTATCTGAAGTGATAGGAATTACTCCTCTCGGGTTAAAGATTAGGGAATCAAAAAACGTATTTTGATAAACTAGGAGAGAATGATCCAATGATAATAGAAGTTGGGTAAAGAGTAAATCTGAATAAAGCTTCTGGACAAAACAGATGTAGTAGACCGGCGCATGTATCGGAAATATAACCCAAAACGAAAAAGGCCAAATATGCTAACCTAGAAAAACGAGAAATGGGTAAGTCCGAAATATAAGAATCCATTGAGTGTTAGTCCATTGAGAGTTTTAATATGCGAAGCAATGAGGTGGTGGAGGAATAAAATGTATATTATTAATGCTATGTCCAAAATGAATCCAGCGTATCTTTCAATCCGATTGATCACCTAAATCCTTAAGAGTCTTGGTTGTATTCCTTCAATTTCTTGTATATTAATATCTAGCTAGGAATAATACATGTAAATTTTGGAATCTTCTGACCCACCGATGTCTTTGAGAGTCTAAGGAATTCCCGATCAGGATTATCATGGCCGACATTTTCAGAAGTATCTCATCTTTCTCAGTTTCCTCTCATAGGAAGATGAGCGTCTTGCTTCTCGAAACTTCAGCCGTTAGAATCCCAACCCAGTGCAAAGCCCGATATGACTGTAACCTCCGATTTCTTGATATAATTAAATCTATTTTTCTTGTCCTGATCATGTGGAGCTTATTATGTAGGCATGCACTCAACAGTGCTTATGAGATATCTATTCTATGACTACCCGTTAAGATATTCAGCTATATTTGACGACATTAACAAAAGCGTTAACCCACCTAAAGTACATTAGCATTTGTGGCTCTTGATATGCATGCTAGTTTGAATTTAGAGCTGAGGAATTTGTGGAATTTCAAATCAGATGAATGAGGCTTAAGTTAAAAGTCGGGCGACGTCCCTCCTGGAACCAATGCAGCTGATGTACGGTGGGCATCATTATGGTTTCTCGTCGGGGATATTTCGTTAGCGTTAGGGTGTGCCCGGATACGCCCAATACAACGCCTCTTTCCCACGGCTTAGTTCGCAAAAAAGAAGCGCTCCTTGTTTCATAGCCCTCGAGTTATTGCCACACTCCGCGCCTTCTTAGAGGGTCTTTTTTCAAATATTTTCGGCATTAAGGCTATCTACGAATATCTACATCTAAAAAAGTACCCTACAACTCATATCGAGGGTGTGGGCAAAGGGATAATAATCACCAAATATGCACTTTTTACATGGACCAATAGATACGATACTGCTTATTTAGAAAATACTTATTAGCTCATGCGGTTCAGACACGCTCGATGTTCACTTTTTGCACAAAATGCAATGAGAAGTCTAAACATAATTACACTCACTAGTTTAGCATTCCCGGTTTTATAATGCTAACTTAACCTCAAGCGTTTGTTTGTATTCACGCTAAGGGACTTCGTAGGTTATCACAAACTATGGAAACAAAAAGTGCGTCATATTTAAAACTAATTGACGTGAGCATTATCAGCAAAAATTCATGACTAAAGTCGTTTTCGAACCTCAAAAATAGGAAACCAGGCAGAATAAAACAGGGGCTTATAGATTTATAATATATGCACATAAGACCCTAAAATGTACATTGCCTATTCAAATGATATACATAGTAACTTCGGTCAAATCCTGTACTATTGTCTTTTATCATATACGGGCGACTATTAGATTTTAAACCTCTCTCTCATTCTGTTTATCTTTCTAATTTTACTGCAATCCAACCTCTGGGGTTTTTATCTATGTATCTTTGGCATCTTCAGAAGAGGTAATCGCCTTAAGTTTCTGAAGGTTATTTAATCTCTATTTGAACCCACTGCATATCCCGTATTATTATTTCGTAAGTGCCACCAATGCTTACATGTTGAAGAATAATGGCAGCCTACAGTACAGCAGTCGAGGAAATGAATTCCATTCTCGCGCCAAGTTTTTCATGCGCGCACTAAGCGGGTATATAGTTTTAAAACGCACATTTAGTTCCAGCCTGTACGTTAAGATGGTACGCATCCTCCTTGCGGTGCATGTGTTTATACTTCAATAGTCTTTGGCAACTTTTTTTAATGATAGTAACCGGAGCCCACTTCCGGGTATATCCCAGCCGTCCGTCCCCAATCCTCGTTCCCCTTCGCCCCCTAATTAGCCGTCTGCTCATTCCGAGATGAAAACACGTCTGCTGCGGAGTGTATCCCGCAATAACTGCCACTTCATTCCGCTTAATGCTCGATACCCGACCACCCAGGTAACCGCGGAGGAGGTTACGGGAAACTAGGAAGTAATGACGCATGCGTTTCTCGTTTTTTTCCCACCAAGTTGCCAATATTTCTTTCTTTGCCATTAACTGTCAAGTTGATTGGTTTTAGATCAAGAAGGCTTCTACGTGTCAGATTTTCTCTTCACTGCAAGTCATTCGCTCAGATTCGCTCGTGGGATGTAAGCAGAAATTATATTAACGTTAAAAACGGATTAGCATATCTTTTCGCGCTATTTATCTGCTAAAATAGTCAAAATTATTCCCCCATAGCCATTCCTGATATTTGAATTGATAGGATTACGCGATACTCGGTGCAATTTCTTCGCATTATACACGATAAAAATGAAATAACATTGCACAATTTCACAATAATATTTCATTTTACCTTATCAAAGTCTCTAAAGCGTTGCAACCGATTGCTATAATAAAAAATTGAATTAAAATTGTGAAGTTTTACTTCATGTTTATCATTCATAATCCCTTATTTTTGCTGTAGCTAATTTCATTTGAATCGGTTAGCAATCACCCATACTTAGATGACTGCCTTTCAATAGACGGTGAGTTTTATGCTATCGATACCATCAGCGTTTCTATATAAGGTAAATAGGTTAGTTAAGGTGTTGGAAAGAAAGTCGCCTATGCTATTCATGGAAATGGCAATGAAATCGACGGGAATCAGTTGAGCCAATGTTTTAAGACAGAAAGCGGAAAAATAACTGATAAAGGAAAAAAGGACTCTCGTATTAATGGTAGCTGATCTTATTGTTTTCAATACCAGAGTGTATCAAGCTATCATCGACCAGAGAAGATTGAAGAGTCTCATCTTAGCTTTTAATATTATTGAGCCGATAAACTCATTTATCAAAAGTCGGTCATCCATTGGAAACATTAAAACTATAAATTGATCCAAATGAATAATATTTTTTTGTGAAAAATCATCCTAACGGGAAAAATTATTTTTAGTTATCTATCATGATTTCATTATTTTCAGTGCCAAATAATCATATGTCGAGATGGTCGAGATATATATGTATTATGATCGGCCACGGAACATGTCTTGGAGATCCTGATGTGGAAGAGTTTACTAATTTTGCGATCGAGCAAGCGTTTAGAACCACCCCATATAAAATAAAGGATGGCGGATGGCGAATTGTTTTTACATCTAGATCTACATGAATTCCTGTAAGCCGCCGCAAGGGTTGGAGGCACGGAGAGAGCTATCACCAGTACATGAATCTTAAATCATAATGGAATTTAATTTACACTTGATTGCAAAAATGCTAGTCCTTGCCTGCACTACTTAAAATGTAACTGAAACTTACAATACTGCTATGGAAGCATGCTAGATGTGCATTCACGAGATATGTTTAGCTAAATTCTTAGTAATCACAAGTATTTCAATAATTATTGTAAATATTAATTATTGTATTATATTGTGATTATTGTAATGTGTAACTAAATTTTTAGTAGCTACAAGTATTGGAATAATTATTGATTAGTCATACGTCTCATTAAGTATATTAATTTACATTTCCTGAAGCATGCATGATCAATAATAGCTAATAATACAAAAGTTCACTGGAGAATACCCTTTTGCATCAAAAGCTACTGTCTATTCTAACATCCCCTTTTTTGTTGAAAATTAGTCATTATTATGCATATAAATGTCATGTAAATATGCATATGTCATATAAATTCATTACATGACTAGGAAAAAAATTAAATTCCCACTTAAGCGTGAGGAAGTATGTACGATGATTAATTTTTTTACATTGTTCCTTTAAGACAAGCAGTTCTCCTTGCTTCAGAGTATCTGTGCCTCGATCCAACCGAGAGAAAGTGGAAGGTGGGACGAATTCGGTCCGATCCACTTAATTCGTGCTCGAGACCGGAGCAAGCAGGACTACTGAACCCCGGTCGTGATTGCCATCGTCAGCTTGACTATGTTTTTCTTTTTTTTGGCTCGTTTGTTTGCTTTTTTGCCCCCGCCAGTTTCCCTTCCCCGCAATTGCAACTAACGCTAAATACGTCTACCACGGCGCGCTCAATGAAAATCAAGAACGGGAAAGGTGCAACACGACCAGCTTCCTTTCTCGTAAAGTTCGGAGTCTCATACTCGAGGAAGGGTCATGACAACGGCGCATAAATAACTCGCTAAAAACGCTTTCACCTGCTGCTGCCGCCGCCGCCGCGGAAGATATCGCTGGAGAAGAGAGGTCGGCAAGTGGCATCTCCGCACCGGGTGACGTCACCTCTCCATTAAAAGGCAGGGCACTCCTCTCTCCAGTGTCTCACCCAACCACCCACACAGGCTCGTACAAATACGCACACTTGCAAAAAAATAAAGGAATATGTTTTCTTAAAAAAAATGTTCCGAACGATTTAAAATTCAAATGGAATAAAAAGAACTCTGGACTCGGTAGGAGGGGGGGTGGTAGGCGAACGAGCCGACTCACGAGTACGCTCTTCTACATGACAAATGTAATTTTGCGAAACATACGCCCACTTAGCAGAGCCCTAGTAGTCCCTTTGCCATTGCGAATAATATACGTTCTCCTTGCCCGCTCACAGAGAGAGAGAGAGACGGGCACAGCTGCCAAAGGACTAAAATATATCCATTTCTCACGTCCTCGGGTAGGTTGGAAAATGCTATATGTATGTCCAATGCCGCACAATAAGCGACGAAAGAATTATGGTGCGTTAATGCCTTTTCCTTTGGGTGCTAGCTCTGGAGGACATAGTGGTCAGTCAAAGAATCACATTTCAATATATGGTCTCTGAAGTTCCGATTCCGCGTTGAATATCGCGGCAAGCCGATGCCTTCCATCAGTATGTATGACACTTTGTTTATGATTCCAATCATAATCGAAGATTACACTTCACGTAAGAAATAATTCGTCATGAAAATTCCTGCTTATGAGTTAAATGGGAAGGATCCCTGCGTCTGATGACTTTAAATTTATCTCCAAATCTTATTTATGCTGTGCGGAGGCATTTTTTTTAAATTTAAACAGATCATCATTCTCTGGACTTTGTGTTTGTATTGAATTTTATTTTATGTTTCTATAAATAGAGGCCATTCATTTGAAAATAATCTTCGGAGTCGATATTTCATCTTTTAAGGATTTATTCTTTATATTTTCTCTCCCTTTTCTAATGTCACTGCTTCACATTCATGCATGAAAACACTCCTTGTGTAAAACTTAGCTTGCCTCTTTCTCAACTCCAGATTCAGATTTTTACCGCACAGTACGTTTTTCTTCTGGCTGAAGGCCTCTTTTGCCATTGCTATCCTTCCCTTTATATCTGTAATACTTCTCATACTCACTCACCATAACTCCTAGGTACCTGTAGCTTTTCACTTTTTCTATTGTGCCTTCATTTATTTTCACACTTGTATAATTTTCGAACTTTACTGGCATCATCTTTGTCTTTCCTAAATTTATCTTCATCCCTTCTTCCAAACCTTCAGCAACCTTTAAAGTGCTTGAACACTTATATCCTAATAAAAATCCATATTAATGAATCTCAGTTAATCCCTCCCTCCATATTCAAGGTGGATCCTGCCACGTGGAAAGCGATAACGGAAAAACCATCAGTAATAACAGAATGATAAAAGGAAGTGTCAATGCTGTTGTAATACGCGTGTATGTGTGTGTAAATTCTGCTAGTTTTAGAGAGTCATCTACGCCCTGGCACCGTTACCCACGCAGTTGACAAACAGCGTATCATCCGTTTAGTTCAAAATCTCCGCGTTCGTTTTGGGAGAAGGAAGCGTGACATCATCCCCTCTTTCGCACTGACATTTGTCTCGCATGTGTTCCGTCTCTCCCGCATGGGCATACCGAGCTTCCGCTGCACCTCAGTATCTTTCCACGCCCGCACCGTTCCACCCGCTCCACGAGTTGAGCCGTCTCCATTAAGCCAAGCACCTTGCAAGCAGAGTGGCTGCTGCAAGGTGCACTCATCGGACGAGAAAAGAAATGGATCTCTCTCTGTCTCTCCCTCCGAGCATCTGGCCGTGACAAAGGAGAAATCAGGGTGCCGGTCGTTTCTATCTTGCATCCTCCTCTGCCAGTCATTCCTCCTGCGCGTTTGTGAGGCGCGTTGTCATGAGCCCCGTGTCTATATATTACCCCTCTCCATCTTCGTCCCTCCCTCGAATCCCCCTTCCCGCATCGTTCCTAATTCGATCTCACTCCGTACCCTATCTGCATCTATGCGATATCCTTCGAGCCACCGCGAGGGTGTGTGGCATGGGGTGAAGATCACCAAACATTAACTATTGACATGCAATGAAAAGCTTCAATGCTACTACTTCACGGAGACATGTTAAATACATATAAATCTACACAATACCCTGAAAGCCACCATATAGGTGTTTGGTAGGGGGTAAACTTACACCAAGCATTCATTGCATATCATGCATAAAAAAGGATTGGTAATAATATACTAGTCTAAACTTCAATTAAAAAAAAAGATAAAAATTGCATAGCAAGCAGCAATATCATGCTGTTATTTGGGTTAGCTTAAAGTACTTATACCAGCATGTAACTATTTATGCTATCAATTGATACACTCGTATTGAATATATTTAACACTGTTCATATCCCTAATTGTACGAGGAAAGGACATTTTGAATCTGTCAGGTATTACGTATATGTAGATGAAGTTCATCTATATATACATAATACTTTGCAGGCTATCACAAAACAGTGTGGCAGGGGAATGAACCATTACCAGGAGTGCTTTATCAATCAAAAAGAATAAGGTTACACTTATTATCATGCAGGCATACAGAAAATACTACACTGTGCGTACACTACTTACGTGCAACTGATTGTAAGAGGTAATTTTACCACCCCAAGGAAAATAGTCGATATGCTGTTGAGAGATACGTGAAATTGTGATACAAATGACAGGAAATTGTTAGTTTGCACAAAGGAAATAATAGTTGTGGATCAGTCAGTCTCTTATTTTCTTGAGCAAGTATGAGTAAGAAGAATTAAAACGTACATATTTCTACATTCTAATTTCTACATCATCATCCGCAACACCTATTCTGATATTCCTATGAAGTACCTTCACTTCAATATATTACTGTCCCTCATAAATGGATAAAGATATTCTTCCTCCTTAATTCGTTATTGAAGTGATATAACCTACACTGAAAAGTTATATGACCAATATTTTATGTCGGTAAATGTGGGAAAATATTAGTTTAGCAGTGTAGGGCTCGCATAAGAGGTTCAGTGAAAAATATCTATTTTCCGTCCTTCTTCTAGGATTGCTTTATCTATTCATTAAAAAAAATTAGCCTCCATCTTGGCGGAAAAATACATTATTTTGAGGCAAACGCTACCAATCTTATTACGGTATCCTTCTGAGAAGCAGGAGAAGTCATATTGTGGAAATACAATGATAGCCTCTCTGCATGCAGGAAATGTTACCACTATTTTGTTGCTGTACTTAGCACGGTGGTGATAACGTTTTATAAAGTAACGAGTTACACTGAAGAGGGTATTTACGAGCCCAGAATGAAATCCATAAGAAAAAATGATCTACACATTATCCTATGGGCTCTCGTGGCTGCTAATTCGGCAATTAAACACTGCTCTATTATTTTTAATTATTTTATCGACGTAGGCGTGGTGTCAATACCAATGAAATTGAAACAATACCCAATAATTTTGAATTTTTTGTTTCAATAATTATTAGTAGATATGGTAATGGTGGAAAAAGTAACTGCAGTGTTATATTTATTATTTTTTATGGGCTACCGCTAGTTTACTGACTCGCGTTGGTAACTGAATTAGATGATTTTTTTCCCCTTTTCATTCTCATCGTTTTGCAAGTATAGTTTTGGTCGGGGAATGCAATTTCCGAGTTGAGACCGGTACTTTATTTTTCATCGATGTTCGAATATTTTCCAATGTCCCGTTTTTTATGATATTCAATCAATTTGCTCTTATATCGAGCTAATCATAAACTCTTTCCCTCAAACACCTTCGGTTTTATTACTTGCAAGCTGATATATTTTTACGGGTCATTGTCTGCTATGTGTGTATAAATGTGAATAAAACAAATCGGAAGTATTTATCCTTAAATTTTGAATGCAAACTGCCCACTCCATTCTACTGTAAGGTCGTTATCTGCCTAATTGATCACATTAACCGTCGGTTTCCGTGTGAATATATTCTAAAGCATTTTCTTTTGTGTTCATTTTGCTTATGTTCATTTTCATCAATTTCTTTGTGTGCTATCTATTTTCCATTCCAAAATAATTATATGAAATCGATTACAAATTATGTGTGCACAATTTCTTGCGATTTAGGAGTGGTGTGCATGTTTTCCAGAACGCTCTCGCTGAAAGTCTCCATTTAAACCAGTGAAATCAGGTTAAACTTTCTTTCCGATTAATGAATAAATATGTCAAAATTGCAAGCACTTATTACGTAACGTTTGGTGGTCCTGGTATATTCATGAATTGGCTTAATTTTTTCTGGCAGTGAGAAAAATTCTAGCTATGCAGAGCTCATTTCATTTATTTTTCCCCGGTATCCCTCGATTAGTACCCTATATGCTGCGTATAAGAAGGGACATTGTAGATCATATCAAATTAAGCTAGCGAGTCTTAGTTAAGATAGGGTATGTGGAGTTTATGCATTATTTATGCCTGCAAAAATTGTACCACGTACGTGTGTAATGATTTTAAGTATAGTTCATGTATGGCATGTGATCATAATTATTTTTGCTGTGTCTGCCCTGCATGATAGCTTGAAGTAGGAGGTTCTTGTGCCACGTGTGAAGCCGTCATATCTCCTGGTTAATTTAGTTAATTCAATAGTGAATCGGTGGTGTTTTTGCTACCAATAAGGTTATTTACTCGACGATAATTCATTCCTGGTGTGGATTCTACCCCTTCCAGATCTCCAAGTGGTGAACTACCGGGTGCTACGCAGATGTAGATAATTATTATATTTATTACAATCACAAATACTCATGATGAGGAATAACCAAAGAGCAGTTAATAATTTCACACTATATTCAAAAACCAACCTTGGTTTCGAACACCAAGTGTCATTTTCAAGATGGATGGATCCTTGATAATGACACTTAGTTGTCGAAACCATGGTCGTTTTTTATACAGTGTAAAATTAGTAACTGTTCTTTGATAAATACTCATCATGAAATTACTAATTTTCACAAGGTGACCCCTGATACCATTAATTAGATCACGAATACCTTAAGCACTTTACTTTGGCCGCCACTCCAGTCTGAATAAGTTTCATCCCCTCGAAGCTTCAACGCGCGGGAATTATTTCGGAAAGGATATTTGAGACATCACCACTTTTCCTGACGCACAAGTATCTGCCGATGACCCCCTTGCATGCTTCTTAGACCCCGGGGCTGATTTTAAAGACGTGTTAACGCTAAAAAAATATTTCCCGATTCCGTGAGTCTCCCGACGTATCGGTTGACGAGTTGACAACCCTACCCACGTTCTGTGACGCACGATAGAAAATCTCGTCTTTAGAAGCTTCGTGGTTAGACTGCAATACACAATACTTTGCTTCCTTTTCCGAATCCCCCCCCGCCACATAACTACTTATCCCATCCTTCCTTCCACCGCATCGTTCGCGACGCTCGAAGCGGCCGGTAAGTGCACCACGCAGTCACCTACGGAAATAGAAGCGACGCTGTGCAGCATCTGCGGTGCACCTCTCGCGGCGGACTCTCTCCATCGCTTCCTGCCTCCCCGTCCCTCCCTCGCTCTCACCCCATCACTTCTCCACCCCCCTTCCATCCCCCGCTTTCCGCTAGTGCGTGTCCGCTAGCGCCCTGCACAGGAGAAAGGGTGTCTAGAGTGTGGAGGGGGAGCCCAGGCTATATCCAAGACGGTGGCGATTTGTTTGCGGAATAAAGCTCTTGGCACCATTCTGCGCTTATTTCGCATTTGAATCAGGAAGACGAAATTAAGTGTCGAGCGTGGGTGCATGTCAGTGGAATGAGATTGCATTTTAGGGGAGGTACGCGTTGCTACTGAATCAGATGGAAATCAGAGGCCGAAAAATAGTTTTAACCCCCGTTCCCAGCAGTAAATTCCGTAAATTTACATTACTTATGGACTGATTTTTTAAAAGTAAACTCGAAGGAGATCTGTTTTTTGATGGTGTTAAAATATGTTGAGTATTCCTGAGAGTTAAGCTCTCTTTGATTACGGGGGTATTATTAGAGAGATGGACTGCCATGTGGATGTATTTAAAACTTCTTTATTAAGGTGATCTATTAATGATTGTAATAGGCTTCATAATATCCATACGTGTTTGTGTAATGTAGGCATCTAAGCTTATGGTATAAGTATCTGAAGAAAATTCTCGGCTCCACTACGTATTTACTGCATCATTGTATTTCAATCGCAATGAAAATCGTAGTCAAATCAAATTCTTATATTTATAACGGCTTTGTTACCGTGATCTATATTAGTTCTTGTATTAGGCTGGATAATAATCGGACAGGTTAGGTTGTGTATGCATCTTAGCTCATGGTGTATCTGAAGAAGGTTCTCAGCTCCACTAATTCATGCTGAATGCACCATTATGCATCTACATCCACGTAATGCTCTGTGAACCACCACGAGCGTATGTAGCGGGGGGTAAAGATCACCAAACATCTACTCTTTACATGCAACTAAAAGCTACAATCCTTATACTTTATAAAAACGTGTTAAGTATAAGAGTCGCGTGCAACTAGTATGTTAGTATCTAGCTAGTAACGAAGTGATTACTGATTGGAAAGGCTGATTTTCGCATTCTGGTTCATCTGTTTATCCCTTAACAGAGCCACAATTATTATAACGGCCTTTAACAAATCGTTTTGATCTCCTTTACACACGCTCTAATTCCTTTATCATTTATCTTATTCCAGTTCCAAAAAAATTTCGTTGCCAAATTAAATTCTTAGCCCTCTAATAAAAATATATTCCCACGTTATGCGCGTGCATTGCTCTGAGATGGGGCAACAGAAGAGCTACAAGAGGAAAGAATGTTTTCTTTCCAGCATCACTTCTCTCCCACGCCACTTGAGGCCAAGCTCCTCCGGAAGAAAGCCTTTGCCGTACATTTATATCTCACACCTCTCCGACCCACTCCTCTTCCTCCGGTCGTCCTCTCGTTCTCTCCTTTCAAACTTCGCCCTCTCATGTAAAACGCTTCCTTTTCTTCCCCTGACTTCCCCGCACTCTCATACCTTATCTCCTTCCTCCCCCTTGCATATCTTTTCTCCCGCCCCCTAGAATCCAGCGTCTCCTATCTGCGTCCTTTTTTTTTCGCTGAGAGAGTGAAAGGACTGCATGCTCACGGCGGTCCACTTGCTTCTCCCCCCTGGGCTCCTCGTCTCTCTTTACTTGTTCTCACGACAGGACCGAGCAAGGAGGCGAGCGTGTGTGCACCACGTTCCTCTCCTGGGTGCAGAATTCTCTCTCCCTCCCCCTCTTCCTGCACCGTGCCTTAAGCCGCGCACCACCTATCCTTCCCCATCCTCAGCAGCATCGTCCGTCCATCTTGCGTTTTACTCCGCTCGGTCCCAAGACAAGAAGGTAGTTCCCACACCCTTGCCGCCTCAACCTTATCTCTCTTTCTCTCCCTATCATCTCTCCAGACTGGCTGACTCAACCGCGTTTGCTCTCTCTCTCTCTGTTACCTCCTCTCCTCCCCTTTCCTTTCGTTTTTCCCTCGTTTGCTCTTCTTCCCCTCCTGGTCTGCCCCCCCTGAATCTTAATCCCCCCTCCTTCCTACATACTTCACAGCCCTCCCAGCTTCGTCACTTGTCCGTACTTATTCTCAGGTCGTCGAACCTGGTCTCTTTATATCGGTTGTATTTGCCTCCGAACCTGAATTACTTGCTCCGCATCCACGCACTATAGGTAAAAGTTTCGGTTCGGCTCCAGTTTCTCGCGGCGTGGTGCGAAGTCTGGCCCAGTCCTCGTGTTTTCACCTCGGCGTTTGATGTGCTGGGATTGAAAGACGGCGTTGGCCTTCATTGGTATTGCACTACATACTAACTTTTGTACAGAGCATGAAATACGTGTCTTTTTGCTCTGAGAATAATTAGCATGGGTATTCAGCAGGTTAAGGGTTAAGAATCAAAGCAATGTATTCCTTGCACCTCGAACCCCGTATTTCCCCTGAAAAACCCTCTGCCTTAGGCATGTCATCCAATATTACGGCTTCACATTTGTCTTCCTGCAATTCAAATCGCCCTTTCTACTTCCTATCCCTAGATTTCTATACAATGCTGTTAGTGCACTATCTTGTAAAATTCCTTCACCTCTTACATCCTTCCTCCTTATAATTATTTCTTTGACCCTTCTTGTAAGTCTTCGTGCTTCTCTTTTTCAGTCAATATTATTTCCTTCTCCTTTCTTCAAATCTGTATATTAATGTCAATGCGTTACCCATTTTTGTCATAAATAATGCAGTATAAAGCGCAACTCATGAACTATTTTCCGTCCCCATTATTTCAAGCGTAAACTATAAAAGTTGTTAACATATATAATTTTTGGTGCAAGGCACTCAAAAAAGTAAAAAAAATATTTTCATGAATTTAGGAAAAAATTGAGTTTTTTTCTTCAAATGCGCCTGTTACTTTATTGTAGAGAAGTTATATTTAAAATTCCTGGTCCATCCAAGTCGATAGTCCTATTTATCACATTTCAAGGAATCCATATTATATTCATTTGTTCGCATTTTAGATAGGAGACATTACACATTACATATTAGGGCATATGAGAGTATCGTCCCATGCGATTAATCAACATCCCCGCTTGACCTTTCCTCTGGTCCACTTATTGTTCCATTTTGTGAGCTAAAAGATATTTTCCTTTTAGGGGGGGTGGTCTATATTTCCACGTATCATTGGCTTTATTTTATTTTGCTGCCTATAGCTAATGGGAAAATGCCACTTTCAACACAGGGTCGGACGCCGTCAGGCCTGTTGCGACTGAAATATCTTCTATTTGAAATGATATTTCGTGGCTAGTTCTGCATCAGATTATTAAATAGATAGAATATATAGAAAAACATTTATTGTTCAGGAAAAATCCATAAGAACAAAAATAATAATAATGATACTGTTTGCAGGCACATCGAAAATGAAATTACCGCAATACCGTATAATAACTACATTTTTGGCGTCGGTTAACGAGTATATCCATGGTATTTTTTTCCTTTCAAGCGATGATATTTCATGAACTCTGAGAAAGACCTTTTAATGAAGCAGTTTGTATTTTAGGCTCCTTCTCTCATGCCAAATTGAAATATAAATTGGACGTGCTCAGACATTTGCATCGCTCGAAGCATAACATGGTTGGTCACAGTTTCAGCAGAGAAGGGCGTATGCGGTGACTTCATCTATCGAGGGTATGTCTCTACTGTAGAGTAGTGCCTACCCCATACGACTTCATTCAAGAAATAGGACATCATACTGCTTTCAAAGGAAATTCAGATCGACCCATATCAGGATTGAATAGTTTTCTTTCCCCGCTTCAGAAAGTCTTAATTAATTAATTGAAATACACTTAGAGGCTTGCCGGGCATCAGCATAGAAGTAAAAACGATAACTCATCCATGTATCCGGAGATATCAGGCTTTTCATAACAAATTATCTCTCTAGCGTCGATTATGGATAAATATTCTCTTTCTTGTACAATAACGCGCCATTTTGCATGCTGTAACGAAGTTAAAATCTATCTACATCTGCATAATAACCTGAAAGCTACCGCCAGGCTGTGTGTCAGGGGTGAAACATCTCCAAGAATGCAATTTAAATCAAACGAGAATAAAATTTGAACTTACTGAAATGCAGGCATTCAAAATCATTGTTCCGTCTGTACAATACCAACAAGTAAAAGTGTGATGCAAATTAATTGTTAGTCTTCGCAAAGTAATGTAATAATTATTTGTTACTCTGAAATTTCTTAAAATATTAATTTATATATAATCCCCAAGGCGAGAATGTGCTAGTTATTAAAAAAAACTTTTTTGGAACATGAAAATGTTTTTAAAAATCAGTAACTCGATTACATCAAAATTTACAATATCTATTCAAATTTCCCCTGGCATCTTCTCTGTAGTCTATTACTGTCCCTGTTACTATTTTGCGTGGAAAACATGATTTTTTTAACCTCTTTGTCTTATTAGCTATCTCTCTAAATTTATCTTCAATATTGGGAACCCGTTTCTTGCGATACATTTGTATTACAATTTACAATGATATCTTCTTCTAAGTAATGCCCCACTAGCCATCGCCAGGGTGTGTGAAAAATCACCGTAATGCACCATTTACTAGCAACCAAGAGATAAAATGCCACTACTTTAGGAACCATGTTAATTATGCATCCACGAGGCCTGTTCAAAGAAGTTGTTAGTATCTACATAGTGCGTCTGCATCATCTAGCTACCCTGTAAGCCACTTCGAGGGTGTTTAGTGAGTTATCACAAAACAAGCGCTGAGTATATAAACTAATGTATCATGCGGGGCATACACTGCAACTTCAACTTTTCATTCAAAATGCGAGAAAACATTTTAGAAGTTCTACAAACATGTATTTTGTATTAAGATTATTATTGTATGCAGACATGAATCGCAGAGTTCATGCCAAGGCCCTCAAAAATTCAGCATTGTAATGGTTATCTTATTTTTGTTTTTTTTAAATCTACATTGATCTAATCTGTGCGATTAAATGTTCAAACTAAGGAAAAGTTATTTTATAGAGGTATTACGGTATGAGAAATATTATTGTCGTTGTGATCACGAATTATTCGAAGAAATAACGGATCACCAACAACGCTATGAAGATGAATACATGGTACGTATCTAAACATATAAATGTTATAATTATTGATTAGCCAGGTATATCTTTTAATCTGAACTAATATATACTTCTCAAGCATGCATGAATACTTTGTAATGCTATAAGTAAACTGACTATTCCTTAGTCTCGGTTGAAAATTCTCCGGAGGAGATTGTGACTTGAAAATCGCTGCAAACCGTTGCGTGCGGCATCCTTTAATTTTTTTCCTGCTGGCACGGAATCCTTGCCCATCGAGGGGCTTACATAAGTCACGAAGTCCGAAGCTGACGTTCAGAATCCCTCGCCTGTCCTTTTTTTCCCATTCAATGATAATGTTATTCCTTTATCCGAGCGAAGCTGATGCCGGAGAGGAGAAAAGGAAGTTCTCCCCCCCCCCCCCCCCCCTCTCTCTCTCCACCCTGTGAGACGTCCTCTCCTCCCCCTCGCCCCCACACTTCTCAGCTGTGCCGGTCACCCTGTGGCATGCGGGCTGACGTCAGTGCGTGAGATCAGAGGAAGGCTTGTGTGAACGAGCGTCTAGAGGGTGCGTGCGTGCGTATGTGCGTGTCCAAGTCTGCCCGTGCTTGTTTGTGTGCATGGGATCCACGTTAAGGGGTGATGCTTTCTCTCCAGAGGGCGCACGAGGGGGATGCTTCACAAGGCACAACAAGCTGAACAGAGATGGAGAGAACATTCGGATGAAATTGAAAACAAGTCTTCGTACCCGAAAAGATTTCCCTGCGCAATACTTTTGGGTCGGCGACCCGTCCACATGATGATTTCATAGAGTGGGAAAAACGAAGAATTTCAACGCTTTACATTGTTAAAAAAAAGAGCGAGATGCTTGGGATAACTTAGTAACATCAACCTTCGTCGTCATCCGGGAGAAATGAATACTTCCTTCCACAACGATTGCGGTAAATATTGTGAAGCTTCATCCGTTGAGTTTGTGACACTATAATATCCCTGTATGCCGCATATATTGTTGGTTTTTTGACATTTTTTTGTATAATTTTATTTTGAGCACTATATGAATTAGTTCTCCATAGTATATTTATTTTGCACTCTTCAATTTATCGTATTTTATCACTCGTGAGAATCTCACTTCTACATCTGCTTCATCATTTGCATTGTTCATTGGACACCTGTATTCTCAGATTCCCATCTTACTCATCAACCTGACTCATTTTTCTGGGTTGGCGATATCTCATTTTTATATTACCATTAGCATTTACTTACTACTTACTTTTTCCGCATCAAAATGGTTATATTCGGAAAAAAGAGACTAGCAAAAGATAATCACCCGAAACAAATTTATATTATGCTTGTATTATTCCTACGAATGCTTGAACAGATCTGTCGTATACAAATGGTCATATAATACTTCTCGAAAGTATCGCGATTATTTTAGTATTTATCAAGTGTTGTAGTACTTGAAAAGTTTTATAAGGTGATGCAGTTTGCAGGTCATTGCTGGTCCAATAAATATTCACAGGTTCGGCGCGTAACTTAGTACCTATTCGGCTTTTAAAAATAATACATTATTGACAGTTTTACGTTTTAGCGTTGTAAGTCGGCAGTGTTCCATGAATCTGAGCAAACATTTACTGTTGAGTTGCCCTTATTACTAGTCTTTGAGTTGACAGGTTTTCTCTTTAATATACTTTTTCCTTTTGATATACATGTATACCATCTCTATTCCTGAAAAACGCTATATAATACGGAAATCTTGAGATAATATATCTAGTCTTAGCATCATTGCTAGAGTTTTGGGACAGAAACCCAGCTGAGTACCCCAATTACTTTTTGAAGAGATCGAGAAGTATAAAAATTATTCTTATCCTTTCTTATTCTTTCCACCGCTTGGGATACCTGTTTATTTAAAGCCAAGATTCGGTGTGGCAGCTTCTAGCAAATACGCGCTATCCTCCCATTGACAGAGGTTGAAAAAATATTGTTTGGTTTTGCATTGCTGAATCGCCCATGAAGTTCCTTGAATCACTGTTTGATTATGACAAAAATTTTCAAATCCTGAGAACTCTTTAACTTTAGCATTGAAATTCTGTCACAGTGTAATCACTTTCCCTCCCGGCAATTTATGGGGACATCGACACGCAGAGTCTATTCACTCTTGAGGGATCGGTATAAGATTGCCATTTCATCGTTATTGCTACTCACAGATGAGAACGTCACGGCTACTAACTTCTACTCCTGGCCACGGATTAATATATCTCCTGGCCATTGTGCTGCCGGAGGTGCAGCAGAGGGTCGAAGGCCAAGTCGACGGCCGAACACCGGATAGCAATGCACGGAGATGGCGTCCTTATCTTCCTGCTTCCATGATGATCGAATAGCATCAGTATCCGTTTCGATTGCTCGCGAGCATCGAACCTTACCGTTCGAATCGTCGTTACCATCGAAGCTCCGTACTCCGCACCTCACCACTTAATCTTTCGCGTTAGCAGAAATTCCACAGAGAAAAAATCATTCGCCTTGACCGGGATTCGAACCCGGATCCCCTGATTTCCGGCCAGGTGCTTTACCAGTTAAGCTACCGAGGCGTCATTTTTCCCTGTGGAATATTAGACGTGTGGACTAATTTATGTGGAATATCAAGGCGAATGATTTTTTCTCTGTGGAATTTCTGCTATTGTGCATTTTCAGCGGGTAACGCCGTTAAGGTCTTCGCGGCTGGTTCGCGAACCTTCAATTTCTTTCGCGTTACTTTATGAAAGCGACGCACAGTGGTGCAGGATCTCTAATACTTGGTATTTACGAGTCCAGAAAATTTTTCTGCATAAGTTTTTAGAGTATATATGTTGGATACACCGATAATTGACGAATTCAAAACCATTTCAGATAAGTACTTATCGCTGTTATTACTCCTCTGGTAGATAAGAAAATGTTGCACTGGTAGCAAGTGCATCATTTGAAAAGGAGCAGGCACTGCATCACCTTCAATTCTCTCTAATATAACTTGTATTGCCCAGATTCTTGGTCTTCAAAATCAGTTTTGTAACTCAATGTGAGTGCTATTGAAATATTTATTGATGTATGGCAAATATAATTTGAAAAATTATTTTTTAAAAATAATTTCTTGTTCAAACCAAAATTTTTTTTATTAAAATTCACGTTCAAAATTACAAAAGTATAAAATTTTCTGGCATTATGTAAAAAAAGATACTGTGCGTCATAAGGTATACAATTATGCATACACCGTATCCAAAAAAAGTTTCCCCAAACCTCCACAAAAATTTTTAACCAGCATTAAATTTTTCATGCAAACAAAATTCAAAAAATTTTGCTTCTGAAATGAACAAAAGTACAAATTGTTTTCAATATTAAGGAGCCAAACCTTTTTTATCCTTTTCTTGAATTCTTTACCTTCAAGTAAATACGCAAAAGTTGTCAAAATGTGCTCCCAAAATAGTGTAATGATCAAAACTTGGGGAATTTTCCATTTTCTGGATATACGAAATTTTAACCTTTGAAAAAAGCAAAAGTGCAATTTATTTTCAATATTAAGGAACAAAACCTTTTCTAACCTTTTCTTGAATGCTTTACCTACAAGTAGATATTCGAAAGTTGACAAAATATGCTCCCAAAAAAGAGTTATGATATACCGAAAACGGAAAGTTTCCCATGTTTGTTGATAACTTTTAAATGGGGCCATATTTGAACAATTTTCGCATATGTATTTATTGTTTTATGCATGAAAAGGTTATTAACTGTAAATATTCTTAATATTTACAGTCTTCATTACTTGCTCCATTGTCTCCCTACCTTCTCCATTATTCTCATTCACTTGGGTAAAAAAATGAAACTGCATTTTTTCAACAAAAATACTATACACCTTTATTAGCAACCGATTTCATTACGTCGTAACATCATCAGGCACAAAACATCCATTGGATTGACAGAATATGTACCCAGGTTGCTGGGGGTGACAACCAATGGGAAGAGGGAAGGAAAAGGGGAAAAAAGGCGGGGGAAGTTATTACCTTACGCCCGGGTGTAAGATGGAGAGCTGGAGGATAAGTTTCATTTTTGCCCAAGTGTAATCATGAATGAGTTCCTCACAGTAGAGCCAAGTACGATTTCTTATATTCTCAGTCAATCTCTCAAAAAGTGAATTGTATTTAGTCTGACGTATTAGATCGCCTCGTATTCTTCTCAAAGTTTTCAGCAGAAACCTCTCTTCTATTACTCTCATTAGGATTTCCTCACTGGTTCCTCGATCGATCATATCTTCATCATTTTTCGGTAGCACCACATTTCGAAAGCTTCCAACCGTGGCTTCTCTGCTTCTATTATCGTCCATACATTTCTGCCATAAATAGACACGCTAAAGATGCATGTTTTTCCTTACATCCACACTTGTTTTTTTAGCCTTAAAAATATTCTTCGTTTGTTACTACGCCATCTTTGCCTTGGCTATTCTACTGTTCTTTTTGTTCTTGCTTCGCAGATTTTTAAAATTATATTTGAATCGTACACCGCCAGTGGATTTGGCACTAATTTTCATTCATTGTGTTAATTATCACGGCAGGCATGCAGGGTTCTGTAAGTATATTTCAATAGAATCACAGGCTTGGGGAGGTGAATTTATTTGACTTTCCAGGATTGAAATTTGCGCGGTCGAAATGAAAGTTTGGAGAGATATATATGTATGCAGATGGCGAACATCCGTCATCGCTGAGGCAATCGGTAAAGAATGGAGGCGGACGTCGTCTGCACATCCCTCTAGCTGTCGCGAATTCGTGGGAGGAGGAATCAGTCTCTTGCCATATTCATTCGCCCTGTCTCTCTCCGAAGGAACGATAGCTCACAAAAATAAGTGATGCTTAAATTGAAATATTTCTGCGAAATTCTTGAGAACCTGTGTTTCATCAACGTATGAGTACCAGAGGTACGTGTACTATTAATAGTACTCCACAAACACCAGCGTATGTGGGACCATTAAAATCAAATAAGAGCGATAGAGAGTAGTTCAGAAAGTTCAGAAGGTATATCAAGTTCATTTTTCTCGTGATAGTAACAGTAATCAGGGATAGTAACAATCAGACCACAAAGCTATCAGGGGGAAAATAGGCTGGTTAATGTAAATTTATGCTGATTTTTGCACGCCTTCATGATGCTCAAATCAAACCTTGCCATTGCAAAATCTTTGTTTGCCTAACTGCTGAAGAATGTCACATGTTTTTATACGTTATGTGCCCAGCCTAGTAAGTGATGGATTTCTCTGTAGAAGTGGTGCCTGTAAAGATATTTATTTCGTAAATTCTAATTTAGAGTTTTTGATAAACAAAAAATTTTGTATCTAACGTAAATTTTGAACTATTATTTTTAATGCGAGTCTGACCGACTACTCAGGTAATTTTTGAATGCTAACATTAACTACACTAGGACAATCAAACAACTTACAAAATTCATGATTATTTTGGCTTAATTTGATTTTCGCCGTGACTAAAAATAACATTAATATTGTGACAGACATTTTTAATGTAATGGAATCTAAAAATTAATGATGCTTCACAATGATGTTGGAATAGCATTTGAAATTGAAAATCGATTTCTTCTTTGCTATAATTATATGCCCTTCGATTTTTTAAAATTTGTTCAAAAGCACTCGTGGAAATTATTCACATTCATGTACGCATCTTTCCATTGTTTTTTTGATAAAATATTAGTGAGCCGCATGTTAAGTGAGTCCGAAAAGACGTCCGAAGTATTTTACGAAAATGCGTTAAAATTGTTCAAGATTGGCAGGAAAAGGATCTTAATCTTTGATCGTCCATGGAAGATTAAATTTTCTAGTAGTGTTATCAGTTTTAGCCGCCGGCAGGATTCTCTCTCTCGACCGGTCGTTTATTATCCAATATTTTCTTAAAATCTATTTTCCTTGCCTGTAGAAGAGTCCTCGAATCAATAGTGCCACTTAATTATTTTCCTGTGAAAATGTGCAGCACTCTCTCTGCATGTGCATGTTGATTTTATCCTTAAACTACCTATCTACTTGGCATTTTTTTAGTCGTGGGCATTTGTCATGCTTCATGGTTATAGTCATGAGAAAGTCATGGAGGTCGATAAGTAATATTTCCCGTTTATATGCTGGAAAATCTTTTCTGTGTGCCAATATGTATGTATTTCTTTCTGTATGTATTCCAAATTTATATGAACATTTGAAAAAAAAACTTCTAATACATTTTTGATGCTATACTATCTTTCGTGAAACCATCAATTTTTGTTTATAATTGGAGTACGGCATGGTCGAGCTATGTTTAATTTATACTTCTTATATCATTTAGTAAGAGTGGCAGCATCATTAAGATATTGTAGGCTAACTTATGTAATAGTTCTCAATTACTTATTGGAAATATAATTATAATCGATGAGTGCCCATCAGATGCGGTTACTAAACCAACTCAAACTTCTTGACATGAATCCGGAAGTAATAAAACTTGCAAAGTTGCGAGTGGGTGTAAAGTACACTTGAAGCCTCCAGAAGACAATTTTTTTCTGTCGTTTTTCACCATCAATACCGACGTCAAATCATCGTTATCTGCAAACAACCTCGCGGTACTTCGTTACGCATCAGTCGCTGAGCTGCGCATAGTTATCGAGTGCGTCTTTAGCAAGGAAAATAAAATAGTTCCGCGATCTGCGTATAGGTGGCACTAGCGCTAACTTTCTCGCCGGCATGCCAGTGTGGGCAGCTGAAGATCCAACCCGTATCACTTCCCCCACTTCCCTCAGAATTTTTGCATCGAATCTCTGAGATCGGTGTACTTGCGCAGATTTCGTTTTTTCTGTGTAGTGAATGGAAAGCGCGTTTCTTTGGCTGTTTTACAATTTTAATCATCAAAAATTTTATTTTTTTTGCGTTAATAGGCACATAAAACTTTATTTGAATTGGAATGGCGCTTCGGACCTTATCCTATCCCCATCCCTTCCATACCTATCCTTTTGCCTTTCCTCCCGGTCTGAAGCGCCTATTAGAGCGGAAACAGACTTGAAAACACCCATGATGAATTGGAATATTCATAAAAAATTCCAAAAGATTCATGTTTTTTTGTCATCTTATTTGAGCGGAGAGTTAAATATTGTGAGTATACTACCGCGATTAATCAACATATATGGTGTCTCAGACGACCTCTTTTCTCTTTCGGTTTGCATGTGTATCTGCATCTACATAATACCCTGCAAACCACCAGTTGTGTGGAAGGAGAAATCCTTTCCTTATGGACTTTAGAGAAAAAAAACTTTAAGAGCTCGGCAAAAATCCTGTTACTGCATAAAAGTAATATTAATTAATGAGCATTAATCATTGACGTACTGGTTAAGGTATTAATTATCCTAGAAATATCTTATTGTACTGCTTGACTTTCGATTGTGGAAACTTACAAGCGTGTTGCGTGAGTAATTTTGCATTCTAGGGAAATGCAGACCGTAAATGAAAAGATACGAAATATTGCTTCGTCTTCATATGTAGGTACCTCGTATGCTGGAAATTTTCCTTTCACGATGGTGACTTTATAAGTAAAATGATAAAAATATATCCTGCTATATTTTGTACGATGTTCTTTTGGTGCATTTTACTCCCAAGCTTTTCAATGTAAAAATGTGAATGACTACCTTTTACGGCGTTGAAATGTATAAATGGTACTTCAAATACTATTCGACGAATCATGTTGAGAATAAACTGGTTCTTCAGTGGAAAAATAATCATCATCATGGGTCAATAATCCTAGGATTGGTTTCACGCAGCCCTCCACTCGATTCTTCTATCGGCCAACCTCTTCATATTAACATTTCATATCATATTCTTCTCTTTCACGTCATTTACCGCCTGTTCTATATAACTCATGCGAGGCCTGCCTTTTTCGTTCTTCCCGTTCAATTTCCCTTCGACGATTGTCTTCATCAGGCCATCGAGTCTTAAGATATGGCCGATTATGTTGTTCCGTCTTCTTTTTAAGGTTTTAAAAATACTTCTCTTTTCCCCCACTCTTCTTAGGACTTACTCGTTACTTACTCGGTCAATACACATCTTCATCATTCTTCTGTAGCACCACATTTCGAATGCTCCTACCCTTTTCTTCAAGGCCACTGTCATCGTCCATGCTTCACTGCCGTAAAGAAACATGCTCCAGATATATGTTCTGATGATTTTTTTCCTTACTTCTACTCTTGTATTTCCAGCTGTAAGTAGATTCTTCTTTTGATATAATGCCCTTTTGATATAATTCCCTTTTGATAGAATGTCTGCCGAAAATATTGTTACAATTTTTATCCTCCTAAAATTCCATGAGTCAATTTATGAAAGAGTTTCGTTTTCTTATTTGTGATCAGAGATTGATTCAATTACGGTACAGTTGGAGATACATCAGCAAATCATTAGCAAAGATGCTGTCTCCACTAAATAGAAATGTGTAGGCATTGAAATGAAGCAACCACAGCACTGTTGGTTCTGTGCATTCAAGTGTCAGGATAAGGAAACTTGAGACTCGCTATTCGTACGAATGTGAATTACGTTTTCATCTGCCTTGTTTACTTTTGGTAGCGCATTTTATGGAGCGTTGATAACGTGACGGAAAGTCAAGATTCGACCCCGGGATATCCTCAGGATACTATAGACTATAGACGTGATTATGATTTTACTCCTTGACAATGATTGAGGCACATTTAGAGCTTTAAGAAATTAATTTTTTTGAGAATATAAGCTTTTGCTTCGTCTGCCTTGTACGATTTCCAAAGAAGGCAAAAAATATTTTTCCCTTCAAATATTCGCCCACTCTTAAATCACACTCAGTTTCTGTAATACTTTACCTTAAATTATATTCATCTACCATGAATTAAAATGCTTTTTACTTATCCAAATAGTACTTACCCGTTGGTGTGTTCAACCCGAAGGTTAATGGTGTTGGTTTTTGGATAGGTAATAGTAGAGCTCACCCCGTACCTCCCGTACTAAGCCATTTGCGTGTGAATTTCGCGCATTTCCTTTCCCTGGGTTCCTGTCAGTTCCTTTCCCTGGGTCACCTGCGATTTCTTACGAAGTTCTGTCTCAGGATTTTCGGTGGGGGCGTCCTGAAAGGCTATTGCCTCGGATTTGAACCCGGGACCCTCCGGTCGGTATCTCTGTGCTCTACCCACTAAGCCACCACGACCCCCTATCCAAATCGTATCACGCTGTACTTTAGGAAAATAAATTACGTCCACGTACATCTACATCTACATAATACCCTGCAAGCCACCTCAAAGGTGTGTGGCACGGGGTGAATTCTCACCAAACATGCACTACATATCATACATTTAAAAGGATTAGTATTAATATATTAGTCTAAACTGCAATATTTAAAAATATAAAAATAGCAAACTAAACATGCAAAAACGTGCTGTTAGTTGGGTTAGCTTCAAGTCCTTATGCCAACATATAGCTACCAATGTTATCCATTGCTACACTCGTATTGGATATATTTACCGTTATTCATATTCCTAATTGTACGAGGAAAATAGGACATTTTGAATCTGTCAGTTCGGAAATCTATTTCTCTAATTTTGTGATCATGGTCCAGTCTACCATAGTAAGTTGGGGTTCGCAAAATATTTTTTGGGTAGGGTAGACGTAGGGTCCCAGCAGTTCCTGGCAGCCTTATGTGACGCTTATCGTTCCATATTTGCTCGAAGAACTGCCCCATTGTACCGAATGTTCCCTAATGTGAAACGTTCAGCCGTACCCACACGAGACGAAGATATTTAAAAATGAAGTAATAAAGTCCCTCCCCCTACCAACCCATCGCCGGTCAATATTATCACCGATTCGGGCGATACAGATGGGCATCGTCACGTGGGCGGGCGGCCGTCGGACTCTATTACGCCGAGGAGAGAAGACGATGTGTTGTAAGAGACGAGGGGATGGCGCAGGTAATGGGGAGAAGAGGGCCTCAGGTGAGTCACAGCGCGGAGTGTGGGAGAGTGCCGACTGCTGTCGAGGGGCGGGTACGTCTGTCGTCTAGTTTACATACGGCGGAGATACGAGGGGACGGACCCGAGGGTGGATGCGGGGGTGAACCGAGGGTGCGAGAGCGTGGGAGTGTCGGCCACGGCCTACTACCGGGGGGAGAACAAGGGGGGAGTCGTCTTCAGGAATGCTCAAGGTGCGGAGTTTGTTCACGCGCGCCGATTTGGGGAGGAGTGACCAATGAGAAGCGTAAGTCGATGTTATGTTGGGCGACGCCGGTAGCTTGGGCTTTACATGCACATTTTTTTTGTTTTTTTAATAGCGTAGTTTTGAACAGTACCTATACAAGTACTAATCCTTTTTTATGCATGAGATGTAGTGCATGTTTGGTGAGAGTTCACCCCCTGCCACACACCTTTATGGTGGCTTGCAGGGTATTATGTAGATGTAGATGCAATATCCTGCATTCCACCCTAAAGGTGTGTGGCAGGGGGAAAGCTTAACTAAGAAACAAACGATTATCAAATGGATGTAAAAATAAGTATTTCACTAATAGCTTCACATTATCTTCGGGAATCTCCAGCGTTGTTTATTTCTTTACCACAGTTCCTCATTCCCTCATCCTGGGGAGGTCTTCAGGTTGAAATGATATTATGGTTATTATTAAAGAAAAATTATTGTTCAACACGAAGCTTGGTTAGTGATAGGTGATGGTAGGGCTCACCCCGTACTAAGCCATTGGCGCGTGAAATTCACACATTCAGGGTAGGGGGGCCAGTTCCTTTTCCTATGCCACCAGCGATTTCCTACGAAGTTCTCACGCGCAGAAAATCGAATCGCGAGGATTTTAGGTGGGGATGTCCAAAAAGTCATCAGCCCGGGATTAGAACCGTTGTTTATTATTAATAACGAAAATATTATAACCAAAATATCATATCAACTTGAAACCGCCCCCAGAATGAGGGGTGAAGCTGTTGTAAAATACAACGAAAGCGGCGAAGATTTCCGAGAATAACATGAGGCCATAATTTATAAGTCGTTGGAGCTTTAAAAGTAGTATTCTACTAATAATTTAGTTACACGTGTTTCGTGAATGCATATCTAAAATTTTCCGCAAAGTAACAGCATTATCGATCCCAGTTTCACGTGAGTAGTGCATGCACGGACTAGAATTTTTGCTTGCCTGCATCATAGTGGTAATGAATTATTTTGACACCCTTTCCTCTCTTTTCCTCACTTAACCGTCGTCAATATCTTTTGTCTTCGTTTATCCAATCAAACTAATGTCAGTATGAAATGAATATCTGCTGTATCCGGATTTCACATTCTTTTTCATTTTTTTAAATAAAATGTCCCTCTTGATCAGTGACTCCCAAATTTTTTTCGTTGGCGGCACCCTTCAAACTGAGGTTATTAATTTGGGGCACTGTTCTTAGATTTGTTTATTTATCCGATTGGGCTTCCCTCTCCTCTTCCAAGGATAATCGGCACTTTGAAGAAATTAGTCTACTTCTACATAATACCTTGCAAGCCATCATTAAGGTGTGTGGCAGGGGGTTTAATCCCAAGGTTTGAAGAACACCTTAGGTTTGAAGAACACCTTAGGTTTGAAGATGTAACCAATAACCAGAAGAGTAACCTTTTCAGAAGTTGGTACGGGAAAATATTTTTTCGTTATTCCGAAATAATCTCGCGGCACCCCTAACTATTATCGCGGCACCCTGAAGTGCCGTAGCATACGGGTGGAAACCAATCTAGATAACAAGATAGCGTGACGGCGGAGCCAGAAGAAAACTAATGTCGAAGCATATTATTCTTTTAATTATGTTAAAATTATTCTGAGAGATCCCACTTTTGAAAGTTATTTCAATGGCGAAAACTAGTTGAGAAAGGATACTACTGTTCGGGTTTAAATTCTTAAGCATGAAATGTTTTTTTACGCTCATGCTGATACAATACGTTGCGAGTATTGATGTCACTGGAAAAATCATCAAATCCAATTGGTATCCAAACTAAAATAAATGTTGTATTTACCCTCCATGTCAACCTTGAGAGGGAGAAACGATATCAAAAATCTGAATAGCCGAAGGTCCTTTTGAATCACACTTGCGTGTAAATTTATGTTCGAATGTAATGTAATTCACCTAGCCTTCATGCAATTCACGAAAAATAAAAAACCGATACGGAGATAACTTCTCTTTTTCGTTCTTATATAAGATTTGACCCAAGGAATTTTTACTTATGCAGCAATGAATTGATATTTGGAATAATCTGACGTTTCCTCTGTCTTTCTCGATTATATACCTTTGTTAGCTAGCTCCGTTTCGGAGATTCTGATCATGCCGTTCAATGAGTTTTGTAACAGAGTTTGCCAATCGAATACGTATGTATTTTCTTCATTAATCTATAGGAGAAATTACATTTTCTCTCCGTGATTTAAGTTGGCACCATTAATTATTCATCAGGAGATTCCATAAGTAGCGGCACTCCTAGCATGGTAATGGGTTCACGTTTCGTGCTTCGAAAGCGGCTGAGGTGTACCTATTCTGCGCTTGTGATCTCAGGATTCTTTGTGCACCACGTGTGTATTGCGTGTTTAAAAATTAAGAATGATGTAATGGCAGTGGTGTGAAGTGATACCACACTCATATGCTACTAGGGCATCGTAGGGCATTGCGTGGATGTAGTTGAATGGCTTGATGGGTAACTCATGCTATTTGTTTGAAGTCTGCACTTTTCCAAGCTTTGCAGTATTTTAGGCCATCAAATGTTTTTATCGGGAAAGATCTTACCGCCCTTTGGTTGGACTTACCTCCCTTTGACTTACATCCTTGGTATTGTTCGTATGAATTGCCATGGAAATCCTTCTAAGCCTGTTCTGAGTTGTAGGATGGTTTTACATCCGACAAAGGGTTAATTTTCAATGGTCGTTATTGCTACAGCTACTAACCGAGAAAGGTCAACCGTATGGAATGAAAATGATGAATTCTAAGGAGATCCGATGGAATCTATTGTCATTTTACTAATATTAGAAGAGGATGTTTCTCTACTAGGAATCCTAGAATGGCATTATTGTGAGGTAATGGTGGCAAATTACTCCTTGCTTTGGTGGCTCAGAGATACGGATTCTACGGTCAAATCGATGGGACATGGTACTGCTGACTCTTCTTAAGCATTACTGCTTGCTCTAAATATTTTAATTTTTGTATCGGTATTGGTCATAAATTGCCCAATATGTACAGCTGATATTCTTTGCTTAACATATTTCGTCCTATAAACCATTGCACTGAGCTTTGTGTTAATATTAAGAAATTACGGAACCCAGATCTTGGTGGCTGTCCCGACACCATTAGATAAATCCAGATTTTATGATTTGTTGAGTGGCAACTTTATCTGAGAAGCCCTTAGTGGCACAGAAAAGGCAGCGGCTGGATTCATCGCGATTAAGTGTGTTTCCGTCTGCAGTAGTTGAGGTTTGTTTATTCTGTCAATCAGACCTGACCTGGTCAGATTTCTTTCTCGAAGGTTGATGTCCCAGAATACAGAGAGTTCATCTTGTATTTTAGGTGAATTTGAAGTTGCAGGAGCGTAATAGTCAATGACTTTCAGGAGTAACAGTCGCGATGAAAATAAAATAGCATCTCTGTCTCAGTCAGTAGTATCATTTGCCCCCAAGTGAACTACAGATCACCTCATTTTCGGTGACCTAATGACAAAGCAGGTAAAATTCTCTTAAATCATTTCTAAAAAATTCATTTCGTAAACTTAGTCCAAATTTATTTTTCCTGCATCAAAGACTTGAGACTAATGAGTACTTGATTCAAATAAAAATTTGAGCGACGGCACGCTGGTATATGCCAGGTATAATGTTCCTGCGGGAGTTTCGGTTTATAACTTACGAATTGGAACATAATGCGGATTGGGAGGTTGATGATAAAATATCATTTTTGTGAAGTAAATGTGTAAGAGAATGAAAAAGCCCTCATTTGAAGACCTTATATCATGATTTGGGTTGCAATTGCGGTAGAGGAAGGCGTTTTCTGTTAAGAGTTATAGGCTGGAGTGCACTGAATGGCTTGATTGCGTCATGCACGTATGATTGATCACCATTGGTGTTGCGTAAAGCAGATAAAGGGTTAGATGAAATCTTTACGACTCCTTATCGTATTGTTCTGAACATATTAACTCCCTATCTCCGATTTCTCACCCGCTTTTCTCGTCAATCGTTGTGAACGTTGGCCTTCTCCTGAGGTGATCCGTAGCCTGAGTAATTAAACTGACTAAATTACGACTTCTATGGTGAAAAACTGGGTTTTGTGTTCATAATAAACCTGTAACAGAAGGAACATCGAAAATTGGCCGAATTTTATCCATTGCTCCAAAGCTGAGCATGATGCGCGGTCTAAATAAGTGAATGTGATATTTTTCTATCACCCGAATCGCTCTAAGTTCAGTCATTTTCTATCCCTAATGCGCTTTTCTCAGTGTTTTATGATGAAAAAAATACATTGCTTGCCATTCAAAATGCTAAATTTCCAAAATCTCATTATTTGTTCCTATATCTACGCAATACCCTGGTAACCACCGCGAGGGTGTCAGACAGGATAAATTTTTAATGAAAAATTTAATTCCAGGCACATACATGTAAATCCTCGCCTTAAGATAAATCTCATTAACTCTTTTTAGTATGTGCTGAAAGTGGTCAATGAAGCATCGGCAGGAATCTACATCTGCAACTACATAATACCCTGCAAGCCACCATAAAGGTGTGTGACAGGGGGTGAACTCTCCCCAAACATGCACTACATATCATGCATAAAAAAAGGATCAGTACTTTTATAGGTACTGTTCAAAACTACGCTATTTAAAAAAAAGATAAAAATAGCAAAACATGCATGCAAAAACATGCCGTTAGTTGGGTTAGCTATAAGTCCTTATACCAACATGCAACTACCAATGTTATCCATTGCTACACTCGTACTGGATATATTTACCGTTATTCATATCCCTAATAGTACGAGAATGAAGAGTCTCCTGGAGATGCATATTTGGAAGATCTGTAATTCACGCAATACTCGAGTAGGTACACCCTTCGTCGAAATTAAGTTAAAAATTTTATTTTTGCCCTAAATTGATTCGTTGCCCGTTTGGTACTTAAGTGTGGGTTGTTCGCGGTAGGTTCGGTCCTCACCTGAAAGAGAGAATTTGTAGAAATACTTCAATTTGTTGTGCAGAATAAAATGCAAAAATTTTGACGAAATTTATCCGTTTGAAATGACTCTACATACCCACTATAACAATCTCCCAATGATTGCTTCCAATGTGTTGTTAATCCATCGCATTGTTTCAAATGTAGGTAGGTACTTATTGGTCTTATGCCATTATATGGATATCTGTACAGATTTTTATCCTGTTTGTTGAGAAAGGTTTTGTCTCGTTTTTGACAAATGCAGTCATCAATTGGTTACTGTAAATGAACTGTTAAGAACGTTCATTGAGGTATCTATTCTTTCCATCATGTGTTCCAGTCTCAGAAATCATATTGTTATATGCGGTTCTAGGTTTCGGGTGATAGGCGTGCAAGAGGAATTAAGCGATGATATAGATGACGGAGGTGGAGGAATGCCGAGGAATGGTTTCGAAGGAGCGCAGGAAATGCAAGGTGGAGGATGGAATGGTTTTTTGCGGGAAGTCTGGGCACAGGCCGTCCCGAGGCCAAGCTAGTTTGAGGCCACGTGACTCTGCGATTACGTCACCCCCGCAGCAACAGAAAAGCTACAAGGACGATCGCCTTAGCACTGGAGAGATCATCGACTCCTCCGTCTCCATCCACTTCACCTCAACTGTGACGAATGCTCCTTAGTCACCATTAAGACAGTTCATTTATCTAGTCATTGCGAATGAAATCAACGGAAGTCAATCCGCTTGCCTGATGCATTGTTCGCGTCTTACGTATCTCATTCAATTAATTTTATTAGTGACGTTATATGTATTTTCAGCTGCTGGATAACTATGGATCAGATCAAAAGAAAAAAATAAAGCGATTTGCGTGGTTTTTTTGTGTTTATGCAACGTTTTATCTTCCAACTTTGTGTCATCACCATCTATGGAAATTTGTTTGAATATCAAAGTATAAAAAACTTTTAATTTCAAAGACTTGTAATTTTTATCTTTTTCACTTGAGCCTCCTATCGCAGGCTACCTTGAATTATTCATTAATAATTATTATAGGTGCTTATTATTTTTGGTTAACAACAAGCTTAGGAGAGAAAAAAAGAGATCAAGAGAAAAGTGGTGGAGTCGGCAATGCGAGGACATGGGGAGCCTCCAGAAAGAAGGAGAAATAGGCAGTCTGTACTTAAAGGTTAGAATGTTATCGGGAATCAAGAAATGGAAAACGGTCCCGTGCATCAAAGACAGAAGGGGAAATTTAGCAATGGAACCAGAGGAGATCCAGCATCGTTGGAGGTAATATATTGAGGAACTCTACGATAGCGAAAATAGGCCTAGGAACTTGGATATAGAAGAGGAAAAGAACGTAGATCAGGATGACATGAGGCCCGGAATACTTAATAGTGAGATAGAGAAGGCACTGCGAGAAATGAAAGCAAATAAAGCGGTGGGGATAGATAACATCCCAGCTGAGCTTTTAAAAAACCTGGGAAGAGGGGGAAGGGACAGATTTTATGAACTTGTTCGTAGAATATACGAGGAGGGGGCTTTGCCGGAGGATTTTGTAAAAACTGTGCTGTAACTTATACCGAAAAAGAGAGTGACCAAAGAATGTGAAGACTATAGAACCATAAGTTTTATTTCTCATGCGGCAAAGGTAGTGCTTAGAATCCTCAATAGGAGAATGGAAAAGAGAGCAAACGAATTTCTAGGCGAGGATCAGTTTGGATTTCGGAAGGGGAGGGCCACTCGGGATGCGATTGCAGTGATGAAAATACTAGTGGAAAGGAATCTAGAATGCAATCAGGATGTATTCGCGTGCTTTGTTGATTTCGAAAAGGCGTTCGACAGAGTGAGGTGGAACAAGTTAATGGAAATATTACGGAAGATATGAGTAGACTGGTGAGATAGGAGACTGATCCGGAATTTATACATGGCGCAGAAGGCGCAAGTGAGAGTAGCCGATGGAGAATCGGATTGGGCCACAATTGGGAGGGGAGTTAGGCAGGCCTGTCCGTTATCGCCGGTACTTTTCAACATATACTCGGAGGAAATGGTGAGAGAGGCTTGGGATGAGCTGGAGGCTGGAGTAAAGGTCGGGGGGAAATTGATAAAATCAGTGAAGTTTGCGAATGACCAAGCGCTAGTCAGCCAGTCGGTCCGTGGCTTGCAAAAAATGCTGGATGCGTTGCAGGGACAGTGCGAAAGATACGGCATGAAGATAATCCAGAAGAAAACGAAAGTAATACAATTTTCAAGAACAAAAAGGGCCAGTTTAACGATAAAAGTAGGAGGTCAGAAGCTAGAGCAGGTAGAGCAATTTAGCTATTTAGGTATTGTGTTGGAAGGAAAAGGGTATAGCAGTCTTGAAGTGAGAAGGAGAATTGCATTGGCAAAAGAAGCTTTTATTCGTAGGCGTGAACTAATGACATGGGCGTTGAGTAGGGATGTGAAGAAAAGACTAATGAAAAGTTTAATATTTATTTAATAATTAAAAGTTGCACTATATGGGGCGGAAACGTGGGCTTTGCGAAAAGAAGACGGAAATAGACTTAGGGCTTTTGAGATGTGGGTGTGGAGAAGGATGGAGAAAGGCAAGTGGGTCGAAAGGAAGACGAACGATGAAGTGCTAGAATTGGTAAGAGAGGAAATAAATTTGATAGATGAAATTATGAGAGGGCAGGAGGTGTGGATGAAAAAGGTAATAAAAGTGGATTGTGTTTTGAAGGAGGTGATTGAGGGAAGAGCGTTGGGTAAGCGAGGAAGAGGGAGGAGAAGAACGGGTAGCTTGGATGGAAGGATGGGTGGTAGGAGGTATGAGGGGCTGAAGAGGGACATCGTGTGAAATTTAGGGGGTGGGAAGAATTAAATGTCCATTTAAACCTACCTTCACCGGTAGAATACTACTAATAATAATTTTTATTTTTGGTACTTTCTTTATACCTACCAAGGTTAGGTAGAATCATTATTGTAAACAATGACCGTGACTGCAGTTGAATATGCTTTAAGACCACTCTTTCATGACAAGTTGTACAGTAAATGTACGTATATTACGTAGTATAGTAAGTACGAGTTTTTAATATGGTAATTACCGCGTGATTGTCATCGTTACGGCATTTTCGTGATCCTACCCTCTGTTATGTGATAGCGCTATTATACTGAGAAGTTTCTGTGCCATTCAGTGATTCCTGGAATCATGAACGGCGTAATAGAGTTTGTACACGGATAACGAAATAATAGGACAATGTACAGAAAAAATATTCACACCGTCATTTTCCTTATTTAATTCTGCGTTATGTCACATCAAATTTAAATTTTTAGGCCCTTTTTCATACTTTTTACAACCGGTGCAACGTAAAAGTTGCCGGTTTTTTACGGTGTTCAAGCAAATCGCCGACCTGGATGATTCGTAACCCAACAACTGATTCAATTACAACCAAAGTGTTACTTGGATAAAAAAATGAAACTTTGCAATTTTCCACAAATATATATACTTACACTTTTTTTAGCCAGTTATAGTTTAGTTAGCTGAGCCTGATGATGTTAGGAAACCTATTTCCAATAATAGGGTATATCTTTTTGTGGAAAATTGCAAAGTTTCATTATTTATGCAACTGCAAACGTGAAGGAGCTCCACACAGTGGAGCCAAGTGCGATCTCTTAGGACAAAGTATAAAAAATGACAGATAAATAAGTTTTCCATGAATACTACTAGTTTCAAGGTTGTTTCTTTAGTAGACAAAAAGTAGTTATCAGTTTTATATTAAAAGTTAGGATTTAAAACTGGGGCGTCGTAGAATTACGTACAATTAAAGTACAAATAAATAAAGAAATTGATTTGAAAAATTGACATGTATTCATTTATGTCCACAAAATAAACACAGGATGTGAGATGCAGATATACTTTTCTGTCAGTTATCTAGAAATAGAAACAGCGTCCTTACGTGATATCGCATGATTTTTCCGCCGGTTACAAACCCATGTCCGAGAGTCGTACTGTCGTGCGAAAGATAGTAAGGGTTACGGAAACGAACGCTAACCGATTGCAGCATTCTGCATGGCGTAGCTTGAGTGCCCGGGTAGCTCAGTCGGTAGAGCATTAGGCTTTTAACCTAAGGGTCCAGGGTTCAAGTCCCTGCTCGGGCGATCTTTTTTTCACTTGTTTACATACAGGTGTCGTCTTGCCACGGAATGTATATAAATATATTTCATCTCGTCCTTCGTCCGTTTTACAATTAGCGTTTAGATCCAGAAGGATGTTCATGCACGAAGCTTTTCTGAAAGTTTTTTTTAATGCTTTTACGAGGCGAGAGATAGCGATTCACTTGCGTTTAAAAGTTCGTAATGGCACCGGATTCTAGATAACCATTATCATTTATCCACCAATCTGCCGAGATATTCGATTTTATAAGGTGTTCCTTTTAAATGTAGACCTCGTTCTTTTTTATTTACCATATAATTGTAAATATTAAATTTCGCCATTAATTCCTTGACTTTCATGGTTAAAAATCACACTTAAGTGAGCTACTTCTAGATATTCAAGAACAAACTCAGGCTGAAACTTAAAAGTGGATACAACCTGATTGGTTTTGAACTAGAAAATTATGATTTTAATCAGCCGAATAAAAGCAATGCTATTTCTATCCTTCAATTATTTCGCTGTACATCGAGTTTCACCGTCTATTTTTTTCGTTATCCACTTGCGGATTTTATTTATAACTCAACGTAACTGCGATCCGAATGAATTAGGTTTGATCAGGGAACTAGAGAGTGTGCAGCGTAGAGCAGCTAGGTCCGTTAAAAGGTGTTCCGATAGGTTGAATAGTGTTTCAGAATTAATACAAGAATTAGGGTGGGAGTCATTATCAGAGCGTAGGTTAAAGTACAGAATAAATCTATTAGAGAAATTTAAATCGGATAGCTTTGCTGAAGATGTTAGGCACATATTAAAAACACCAGCGTATTATGTTACATTCGACCAGATAAATAAGATTAGAGAGATAGATTGTCGTACTGATAGATTAAAAATGGCATTTTCCCCCCTACTATAAGAGAACATAATAGGCAGCATAGCAAAGGGATAGGTAGGGAAAATATTTTAGAGTAGTCTGTATTGCATGATTCATGTATTAATCCCTTAAATACTATATCTACTAACAATCCAGTTGCATGAGACTCTATAGTTGCTTGTTTACATGTCAATAGAGCATGCTTGGTGATCTTCACCCCCTGCCACACACCCTCGCGGTGGCTTGCAGGGTATCGTGTAGATGTAGATATAGATGGAATGCGTTGTAATGTGTCGAATATTGTGTAATGAGACGTTATTTAATTTATTAATAAACAGCTCAAGAAGATTTCGAGGGCGAGGAGGGCGGGTGAGGCCCCAGAAGCCCCCTCCATCCCCCATGGCAATGTGCCTGCTTCCGGGCATGGAATTGTAATTAGGGGAATACTCAACTGTTTCTTTGTCGCCTTTATTACCCTTCTTTGCTACAACTACGTACTTAGCTGTCATGTGCGGCCACGCTCTGCCGCTCGCTAGCCACTTACTGCCTAACAGACCTCCCGACGCGCCTCTTTTTTCTGTCCCCTCCCTAGTCGAAACTACTGGAAGCTTTGGGTGAGGTCTATTGCCTTCCATGTAAGGTCCTCTACCATTAATTGCAATGGGCCGCTATAACATGACGCGCAGATACTGCCGCAACATATCAAGTACTGTATTCAGGAAGCAATCTTGGGGGGGGGAGAGGAATTTGTAAATGTTGTATGAATGTAAGAGTGTGTGAGTGCACGCACATGCGTGCTTATGCAGATTTTATGCCAATCATCAAATACTTACACATCCTAATGCCTGTATATTATTATTAGGAAAATGGCGATTTACTTAAGATGGTATTTACGATAAGTATAGTATACTAGTATACTATTTAAGATAAGAGAAGTAAATTTACATCTACATAATACCCTACAAGCCACCATAAAGGTGTGTCAGGGGTGAACTCACTCCAAACATTCATTACATATAATGCATAAAAAGGGTATTAGTAATGATAGCTTGTCTAAGTATCAATTTATAAAAAGATAAAAATAGCAAAGCAAACTTACAATATCATGCCGTTAGTTGTGTTAGCTTAAGGCCCTTATACCAACATGCAACTACCTATGCTATCCACTGATACACTCGTATTGGATATATTTACCGCTATTCATATCCCTAATTGTACGAGGAAAAAAGGGCATTTAGAATCTGTCAGTTCGGCAATCTCTAATTTCTCTAATTTTTTTATTATGGTCCAGGATACCATCGTAAGCTGTGGTTCGCAAAATATTTTTCCCGCATCAGTGAAAATATTAAATGATTTACGCTTGCCATCAACATCTACGTAATACCCTGCGAGCCACCACGAGGGTGTGCGGCAGGAGGTGAAGATCACCAAACATGCACTATTGACATGCGACTAGGATATTTATTTTATGGCCCATCATACAGGATGCGTAAAATGCCAGTCCACGCATACCCTACGTGAATTCAACTGTCGCTGTCGCTTCCGTCCTTCCTGTAGATGCAGTTTGGGTACTCGTGTGATTGAACGGAAAGAAAATGAGAAAACAAATGGCATATTAGACGAGATCCCCGTGCGGCGAAGTGCGAACAAGAAGTAGAAGTCAGATTAGAGTGATGTAGGTTTCAACATTTTTTGGACGCGAACTCTAAATATCAGTCCGGAACATAAGGCTGCTGTGACAGAAGAGAAAGTGTTGTGGCATATTGAGTGACAGGAGCTTTTCCCTTCAGCCATTTCAAAGTGAAATGGAGCCACTGAGAAAAACCTTTTTTTACTTGTCCGATTGAATGCCCTTACCCGCAAAGTTCTGCAAAATAAATGAAAGCTGGGTCAATTTCAGACGAGAACGTGTCCCACGTTAGATGAGAAAATAGCTTTTAAGTTATCCGATTTTCAGTTGCTTTCGTTCTTTACGCTCTTCCCTGGTATTTTGGAGAGAAACGAAGAGAGATGCGAAATATAGAGTTTTTCTTACATCTTTTGGTGAAATGTTGATGTTGGTTTCTCCTAATATCCAAAAAATATTCTGTAACCTTTGGGAATTAAATAGGTTATTTAATTAATGCTAAGTTTTGATAACACGATCATTTTTTTCTTTTATCTTTCGTACGTAAAAAAATGAGTAAAGTATAGCTTTCGCTGATTTTACAGCGCTTCACTGATTTTTCACTCTCGTTTCGTGTTTATTAAGTGAAACTGATTAAAATCCCATATCGCATCTCCCTTTGTGTTCTGGGGCAGTAGTGGGAAATCGTTAATTTCTGAGTTGTATCAGTGTCGTCAAAGAAATCTGTACGAAATTTCTATTGTATGCGGTTCCTCTTTGGGTGTGCGACACCACGTCTCAATTATGTCGTTTGAGATTGACCGCCTGCAAACGATTACTGTTTACTCCATCACATTGCTGAAATCTTTTAAGACGCATATTCTGGATAGGAAGGTCACCCTTTTCCGTATTTAGCGTCAAGTGCCTCGTGGAAACTCCCGTGATTTTTTTACTTTCCTTCTGAAACTAACCTGATCATCATCATTCCCGGATACTTGCTAATAAAACTTAATTCTTTCTCTCTCTCGCTAATCGTCCTACTGATATTTTATCAGTAGACATCTTTAGACATCAGTAGACATATTTATTTTTTTAAATTTGTTATTCATAAAATAGCAGCGCAGTGCAAGGCCGGCAGTGCCGGCTGAATGACTACGGGAGGAAACGCCATTGCATCGATTTTCTAAAATCGCATTAACATCCTGAACTGTACAAAATAAATAGGATAAACTTTTTTGAACTAGTGATCCGCGCCTCCCCTTCCTTATTATATGTAAAGTAATCCGAAAAAGATGTATTATTTAGCAACTAATTGCCCTCTTTAAATATATGGGACATATTTTTTTCATTTGGTTCTGTGATCCCGTTATAAATCCTTATCCCCCCGTCATAAATATCTGTTTAGTGTATTGATATCGATTGTGAAAATGTTGTTTCAAATCCCCGATCCATCGCTTTTTGATGAGTTTCTTTGTTTGGTAGATTCATCCACACCCACTGAGAGCCCTGCAAGCCACCTCGATGGTGTGTGGCAGGGGGTGAGGTTCGCTAAACGTTCACTACTTACGTGCATTAATGTTTTCACGTTCCTACATACAGTCACAGTGCCACTTAATCTGTGGCTGCTCATTGCAGTCATGAGGGACGGGCACCGCAAAGTTCAAGTTTTTGTAGGACTTATAAAAGGGAGGCTTCTAAATAAAATTGCACAATTTGACAACTTAGATGTAATATATTATTGTCCTCTATTTTTGATAAGATAATGGATGACTCGAATTTTCGGTGTTACTATCCATTTCTCTAACTCTGCATTCATGACAGCCTACTATAACACGCTTACAACATACTTCTAACATCTTCAGTGAAGGCTACAGCCTTAAATTTCCAATGGAGATCTGAATTTCAATGTATGATCTGATATTGATTCTCCACCTAACTTCGTTTAGCATTTTCGAAAACTTTTCTAAAACTATCATTTACTCTACACAAGCCTGCATTGCTTACGGATCTGCCCCGTATTTCAGTGAATACATCAAGTGAATTCAGTGTCATCCAATCTCTCTTGTTGTTTCGAATACCTTCAATTTTATGATCACCGTGACGTCGTCGGAAGGCGCTGCTTACGTTCCATACCTATACATTTCTTGTGCTCCAAATCGATTCTTGTGTTCACAGTGAATATCTTTGCATTGTTCGAGCATTCACGTTGGGGATTGGGAAAAGGTTGGTCGCAAATGAAAACATTGAACATGGTTTCTTACCTGAGGTCGAAACACTCCATGTGGTTATTAACGATCTCTCTTGTAAATGACAGAGCCGATTCTAGTACCGTTATCTTCTCCCCGTACAAAGCGTCTCTGTTATTCACTGTCCCATTCGTATTACGCGGCTATCCGGTACGTTTTCTAGGAGTCTATATCTACTGGCGAGTAATCATTCCGTTTCGAGATGGGAATTACCTTGTGCGATCTTCGGAAACTCTTGACCGGTGATGACGGACCGCGTGATAGGTAATAGCGACTAGCGTTTGCACGGACGCACAGTGGTCGGAAATCGAAAATACCTGGCCAAAATTCAAAAAGTGATTTTTTCAAGCCAGGAAGCTGAAACTTTGCATTAATATTCTCAAAAGACCTGGGCATGCGATGATGCAAAGCATTTTCCTTAGTACACAACACTTAACTATTAGCATGAGGTCAAAGTTGCACAAATTTCGCAAAAATTGTCTACACTCGATTTTCTCACGAAATCTTCAAAATCAAGCCCTTACCTAAGCATTATGTGTTAATAATTGGAATAAAAAGTAATTTAATTAGATGAAACAGTTTTTCGTCTTTGTTTTCATCTAGTCTGCTTACATTTTTGTAATTATTTACCAAAGATATTAAACAAAATGGCAGACCTTAATTTTTGGTCATTTTTTCATATAGGTAGAGAAATAGTTAATTGCATCACCGAGCATCACGAAGTAACTTATATAGGGAAACTCTACAAAGCTTCCACAGTGCGAATCCGATGAGTGATGCTGCGACCGTTTGCGACGCCGAATTTCACATTAGTTTTTCGATCGCGCGGTCGAGTCTGGTTGAACCCGCCTGCAGCGGGGAGTAACGTGGCGTGGCAAGTGTGTGGACTGGATTGTAGTCGCATCCACTCCGCTTTGGAGATTTTCGAGATACAAACATTGACAAGATCCTCCATGCATTATATTTTGCAGAAATCGCGGAAAAAATTACGCATTTTAACACATGGGGTAAAGGTCTAGGAGGTACTGAAAAACTTCTTTCTTCGGGTGCACCGCGGGAGTTTCTCTTCTTACCAACTTGACATCGCCTACCAACGAATACGTACACTTTTAACGGAGACAGCATGCATACCACACAGGATTATTGTCTCTTCGAGGCCACCAACCCACAGCTGGTGTCGCACGGCTGCAATTTCCCCGCCCCCTACACTGCGGTTGGGTGTTCGGCGAAGGGTCCGTTTTATGACACCGCGGAACTTTGTCGGGGATTCTGGGGTGTTACGATCCCGATGCTTAATTATTTTTGTTATGTTAAATGTCAGTGTCATTTTTTATTCAGTACCAGGGAGAAATACTGTGAATAGAAATAATTTGCAATACCCTATTTCATCATGATTACGTATATATCCTTTTTCTTAAAATGTAACAAAATATGCACTACAAAATTCAGTTTTTGCTTGTATTTCTACTATTCGCTATCCGAATATTCACTGCCATCACACTCTGAACAAATCAGGTATTTTTCTTTTTCACTCGATAATGCAAATCAGGCCACTCGATATTGCCTGTAATATTACAGAGAATCTGTTAATCAAGTTTATGTCGATTCCTGTAATGAAATTAGAAATTTGTTAGAAGAAATCAAAGGTAACCTAAAGCAATGAAATTCCAATGTAGCATCAGAATGAAATTAGATGTCTTTCACACCTGTTATTTCTGAAGATAGTGAGGGATTATCAAAGAATTGTCTGGCAGTATTTCCGTCATTCGTTGTACCATACCCGGGTCTAGGTACATCCACATTTCGCCCCATCTTCTCTTTGAATGACTTTTGCAGGTGAATCTTCCTGTCTTTAAGCATTTTTCTGTATTCTCCACGTGCCTATTGGAAGATTCTGAGGGTGAGTTTCACAATAAAATATTTTTGGATGAGAAAGTAATGTTTCGTTCACTTTTTTACCTACCTGCCAGAGTTTGAAATCCATCCGATAAGATACATGCAACAGACACTCAAAAAATCTTATATGACAATGCAGTGTAGATATGCCAAAATTATAAGTTCCCTTATTAACTGATCTTTGGGCCAATTCATTAAATTTATTCATACTTGAAATTTTTGCCCCACAAATATAGCATTTCATGCTACCACTCTCCGTCAATGCGTTGCATACCTAATTTGGACGTTTTCTTTTAGTTAACACATAAAAATTAAATTATGACGTTTTTTTGACAATTTTAAACTCTTTACCTTCCCGTTTATCATGGTGAGAGTTTTCCATTTGAATGCATTTAAAGTATCACATTGCCTCTTTATACACATTTACTCTGCCTTCGCCACTTCTTTCGTCTCTTTGATCCATTGAATGCGAATGGGGCGGCAGAATCTTGTTGACGATGGCCTAGGGTTCATCCAAATAATTGCACCTAAAGTATAAGGAAATGTCTTTAAACATCAGAAAATATTATGAGTAATAATTAAATGTTTTTACAAGAGATAGCGGAAAACGTCTATTATTCTTTGTCATTGTTACCTGTCTCGTCGTTCACTAAACGCAGTGGCACCAGGGAGCTGATGAACAAGAATTCATCCGACATCGATTCTTGATGCCATCTTTGCTTATACCAGGAATGGCCTGAGCTTCCGTCAAAACCATATTTACAAATTAATGTACAATTTATATTATGCGCGGTTGTTGAATCTCTGGAAATGCATTCCAAGATACGCAATGCTGTATGATCTAGGAGACTTTGAAGTTTAACTTCACGTGAGTCCTCTAAAATTAAAGATTTAAAAAAACGCCAAAAAGGTTATTAAAAATAAAATATTTAAAAAGACATTAGCTTGTCCTAATAGAGTACACATACCTTGAAAAAGTGAGGAATCTTGAAGTGGTTAGCAATGTATCCTCACCATTACGAGTTGTAGAGAGAATTTCGGGAGATCCAATTCTGACACCAACACGAGTGAAATCCGAGCTGAAGTTTCAAAATCTAATGCTTCGTACCACTATAAAAATGAAACTGAACGCTCTGTTGCATTTAGTTGGAGATTAGGAACGTATTCCCAAAAATATCCGCAAGTAAAAGCGTCAAGGTATCCGTGGTGTCATAAAACGGACCCTTCGCCGAACACCCAACCGCAGTGTAGGGGGCGGGGAAATTGCAGCCGTGCGACACCAGCTGTGGGTTGGTGGCCTCGAAGAGACAATAATCCTGTGTGGTATGCATGCTGTCTCCGTTAAAAGTGTACGTATTCGTTGGTAGGCGATGTCAAGTTGGTAAGAAGAGAAACTCCCGCGGTGCACCCGAAGAAAGAAGTTTTTCAGTACCTCCTAGACCTTTACCCCATGTGTTAAAATGCGTAATTTTTTCCGCGATTTCTGCAAAATATAATGCATGGAGGATCTTGTCAATGTTTGTATCTCGAAAATCTCCAAAGCGGAGTGGATGCGACTACAATCCAGTCCACACACTTGCCACGCCACGTTACTCCCCGCTGCAGGCGGGTTCAACCAGACTCGACCGCGCGATCGAAAAACTAATGTGAAATTCGGCGTCGCAAACGGTCGCAGCATCACTCATCGGATTCGCACTGTGGAAGCTTTGTAGAGTTTCCCTATATAAGTTACTTCGTGATGCTCGGTGATGCAATTAACTATTTCTCTACCTATATGAAAAAAATGACCAAAAATTAAGGTCTGCCATTTTGTTTAATATCTTTGGTAAATAATTACAAAAATGTAAGCAGACTAGATGAAAACAAAGACGAAAAACTGTTTCATCTAATTAAATTACTTTTTATTCCAATTATTAACACATAATGCTTAGGTAAGGGCTTGATTTTGAAGATTTCGTGAGAAAATCGAGTGTAGACAATTTTTGCGAAATTTGTGCAACTTTGACCTCATGCTAATAGTTAAGTGTTGTGTACTAAGGAAAATGCTTTGCATCATCGCATGCCCAGGTCTTTTGAGAATATTAATGCAAAGTTTCAGCTTCCTGGCTTGAAAAAATCACTTTTTGAATTTTGGCCAGGTATTTTCGATTTCCGACCACTGTGGGACGTTCCGTCTTCGTTCACTTGGCAGTTCCTTTCATCTTCCCCTCGTACGATGGTTGACCGTTGTCTCCGTTTTCGCTCCGTTCCATACGGTCTTCGGAAGTGTCACCCAGCAGTAAAGAGACGTCACGAGCGATTAAGAACTCCAAGGAGTTTAGAATGTAGTGGAGAAGGAATTAGCATGTTAGCCTATGGGTGACAGTGATGCCAGAACGTGAGTTATTGGTATCAATTATTATCAATAGGCTCCACCTACTCCGTAGAAAACATCGTGTTTTACACGACCTCTTAAAATGACTGCATGTGCATTAAAACACAATTTACATTGAAGCGAGATACCCAACTTCATTGCAGCGGCGTTAATTAATCTTCCTAAGGCTATTGAAGGTGGTATTTATTCATTTAATTCCTCTAGAATTTAAATCTATTCCTTAAAACAGGTTCAAATTCAATATTATTAACTTAAGCTACGTATTTGGCGCTTGTTTGGGTTTTCTCACCTTCCTCCGATTTTTCGATAAAATTTAAAAATGCATTCCATTATGCATCGTACTAATCATGTCTACACGTCGCACGTCATCTGTATCTACGTAATACCTTGCGAGCCACCACGAGGGTGTGTGGCAGGGGGTGAATATCACTAAACGTGCCCTGTTGGCATGCAACTAGGCTACTACATGGAGACATGCTAGATAATATGGTCACATGCAGCTAGATGGTTAGCATCTACATAGTAATAAAGGGGTGTAAGGGATAGACATGTCGAGACATTTAGGCGTCAAGCATGAGGTAACAATCTTGTGAGATGATCAGCAATTGTTTTCTGTCGCGACGTAAATGTTGCAATATCCTTATCGCCACTTGGTCGACACCTTAAAACTCGGAAGATGAGAAGAGGAGTCGTAGATTTGTTTTGTAATTTCTGATGAAGAGTCGCGAATTAAGGTTGTACTCAAGAGTGAATGGAGTATGACTCAATGTTGATAACATATAGGACTTTATTTGTGCTTGGGCGACTTTGTGGCAGCAGTCTGTCGAGCAAACGCGTTCTTCAGATAGTGGCGATTTCGGTGATCAATGTATTTAATCGTTGTTTGCTTTCCAATGCAATGGGAAGTGTTTCGGATACCTGTAAGGGAAAGATTAAGATGGGAAATAATGAGGTATCAAAAATTAATACTAGAGGGATGATTCACGAAAAGCAAGCTCGTGATGCTACTGAGCTACTGATACTGAACTAATTTATTTCACGGAAATTATGCTCCCATTCTGTACTACCTTGCGTACTAAATTAAATTGATTGTGAAATGCAAGTTTTAAATTCATTCAAAAAATTATAGGTTAATTTTTAGCCCGGAGGTTGCAGATTTGGACATATTTATGTCGAAATATTCATGAATTATATATGAAATATTCATGGACCATTATACATGAAAAAAGACCACTCTTGTTTGAAATGATTATCGTTCGAAGTACTTTATGAGGCATCTAACCGCGCAGTAACAGATTTAGACCACGAAAATCGTGATTAGGGGATTTTATTTTTATCTAGCTTGACTCTCTATCGTTAGCATGGGATGAAACGTTTTTATCCTGCACCGGTGTGTTTCCTTCTATCACATATTTGCGCCTGTGACCACACTTTCTCGTATCAGTATCGTACTTCCACCGATTCTGGATGAGGACTATGGTTCTACATCTAATTAATACATTAAATAAAATGTGATACTAAATAGACTTGTGTCACAGCAAAAAGTGGGGAGAATTAACGATAAACTTCGAGAAAACCTGCGATGAAATAAAACTTCATGCTCCACAGAACGGCAAATGGCACGGAATGGCTTGCTCTCATCATCATCGTTTTTATTGGCTCTCTGCGATGTTTCCTCGAATCCTCGTCTATTTCCAGGAAATGAACGACGCCACCTGTTGATTGCATCAAGACGCGGTTATGATTGGTTATCGGTCTGCCACGACGGCAGCCTTCGAGTGGTACGTAGTAGTTTGTCTTAGCGGGGAAGGAGATGGCGCGTTGTAAACTCTTCAGAAATCCATTCGCTAATAAGATATTTTAACGTTTTCCGCATATTTTAGAAAGAGATCCGTGAGTATATCTGTGATTACTGCAAATTGTGAATTATTCCTCAGAAATTTGCTCTCGAGTGTGCAAAACGAAGAAGTTATAAGGAAAACTGCGAAAAAGAGAAATACGATGAAAAATCTGTAAAGAAGACCATCTAATCTTCCTCAATTCTTGAGGAATTATCTTTAGACACGGTGGTCTCGTGCTCATGTATTTAAATCTAGTTTACCAATATTTCCTGCTTTTTTCTTTGTGATATATTTGCGTGTAAAAATATATGGTAGTATACAAACTGGGAAAAGCATAAATAAAGGGCATTTGAGTTGTGCATGTATGGAGCAGTATTGCATCTCAATTATAAATTATATCTATGGCTTCAGGCTTTACTCTGTAGAAGACTTGGGTATTCAAATTGGAAATGCGCAATCGTTCTTTTCCAGGGGTTGGTACGACGCGTTTCGCCGCTTTACGGAATTTTCATAAACTGCGCCTGGTAGCCTTGGTAGCTGAAGATGCCGTTAAATAGTGTAATGCGTCGTATGCGATATGGTGGAAAAGTACGATTCTTTATTTTCAATATGAATAGGATGATCTTTTGAACTGAGTACGTAGGACGCCGCGGAGAACCATAATATTTGATTAACGTTAACCATTACTTGATTTCAGCATTAGTTTAAAGTGAATTACGAACTTTTATATCACCGATTTTATACACGAGCACCGAGCAGGTGCGCAAGGGTGGGGGAGGAGGATACTAAGAAATTCTAAGGGCGTCGGGTTCCAGAAGGACGTATGGCGTACCCTGGGTGTCCTTCCTTGACCTTCGGGAAGACCCTAGGCGGCTTGCCGCCATTCGGGCATGGAGAAAGGGGTACGGACTCTTAAAAAAGCCGAGGAAAAGTAAGGGTTTTATGCAATTGCAAAGGGGGAGGGGGAGGAGGAAAGGATTCTTGGGAATGACGAGGGAAAGAAAGGTTTTAGGCAACTGCAAGAGGCAGCTCAAGGCTTGCCCCTTGTGTGCATTTTCGGAGCCCCCCCCCACCATTTGCCTCCCCCACCATTATGCCTTCACCGAAATAATAGGTTTGGTTATGTTTTTATTAGAATCATTTCAATTTTTTTTTTAATCCTGTATTGTATAAATGTACATGACTCACCGATTATTCTCACTTTTCTACAATTAATGTTAAATGTTCTCTTTACAGGTAAGCAATCATTGGCGATATTACCTGCTCTCCTTAACATGAAAGTCCTGGTGAGTGATCTTCTATTACGATTTTTGAAATATTTTTGTATTTACTTCTGTATTCCACCATATTTCAAGAAATTAGACTGGTAGTAGTAGAATTAGTTTAAGGTGCGTCGACTGCTGCGGACATTTAGCACCTTTACTCAGTTGGAGGTAAAAATGAAGTTAACATTTAACCACTTGATGAAATGGGTAACACTTTGATAGACTAAAATGGGTAAAAAAATGGCCAAGCATTAAAAGATTATAATCGGATTTATATGTTGGATAAAATATTGGCTTCATTAGAATGGTTTCACCGTGGCTGCCGCTCACCATCTTATCATAAATTTACCATTGCTGTAGTAGTAATTGGGGATACTATTGTTTGAAGCTTAACGGAAAACTCACTGGATAATCGAGAGCTCGTTCTTTAGAATATCGAACATTCCGAGACCTTTCGTTAAGACCTTTACAGCTCAGTTCTCCTGCTAGGCATGGTATACTTGTGCGTTGGGTGAAAATTGAACACCCGAGTCAAACAGTTGAAGGCTATCGACAAGGTGGCATCACTATCGTGGTTTTTAAAATGGGTAAGCCACAGATGATAAATTATGAGACCTATGCGCAGCATTGTCTGCACTGACCTCTGATTATTCTGATGAGGAAACGAGTCGCCTTGGTTTATTTGCGGATGGAAAAAACAGAAGGGGGCAGGTGGGTAGGGGATGATATATATATTGTGCCAGATATTTCCGAGTACGTTAGTCATGGTGGTTCCCCATAAGACTTCGCTGGGGTGCATGTGATCTCCCGGAAAAGCGTTAAAACTTGCCGCTCTTTTATTGCGGGCCCATTTGCCGCGGGGCGGGTTGATTATGGGCGGGGAGGATCCCTCCCCATCTTCCTCACCCCCTTCCACGACTTCCTTATCGAGCCGAAACAACGGGTGCGCGCGCACTTAGGAATGACCGTCTCTGTATGAAGGAACGATAGTGTCCGAGAAATTAAGGTTATTGTGTAAAGGGTCCTCTAACGCATGTGCTAATTCAAAGGTGACTTTTTTTCGGTCTCGAATTTTTTTACGACTACCCGTGAAATGGTCCTTGTTAGTCTCCGTGCAAATCTTCAGGACAGAATGTCGTGTCGTTAGCAATCGCGAAGAGGAAACGACATATTGTTGAAGTCATCGCGAAATTCGAAGTTTTGTTGAGATGTGCCGTTCTGGTTGTTAGAACGGCATAGAGGAAGGGTTGAAGGATATCTTAGGGGTGACATATCGACTTTTACCTTCATTTAGTATGTATGTAGGTATGGAGCAACACTGATAAATGACGTACTTGACGGTACACCATTATCGTCAGTGTTTCTATCGCAGGATTGGTTTACTGCAGCCCTTCATTCTGCGCTACACAGTGTTAATTCTCTCACTCCCTGATAGGTTTTCTCTTTCAATCCCTTCTTTATTTGCCCTATGTACTTGTCCCTCGGTCTTTCTCGCGGGACCTTCCCTCCAATTTTTTCTTCTATTATATTACTAATTAATCAATTTTGTCTCATGGCATGTCAAATCCATCTGGGCGGTGCATAAAATACAGAATTTGCTAATGATAAACGGTCATACTACATTGAACTTTTCAATCACTATTTTGTAACAAATAGTTTATGTGATATACATGGATATAACTTGCGAAATTACAATGCATAATATATTGTTATGTTAAACTCTTGGTTTATTTCATTTTTCAATGTACTCTAAGCTCACCGCACCTTGTGATATTAATAATCTTAGGGGCATTGTACCCATAATACCCACGACCGTAAGTTTGGAAACAAGTGCGTCTTATGAGTAAATGTCCAAGTCATTCAGAAACAAACCTTCTTTATCAGAAGTAGGTGACTATGCAGTACGCATTTGGTTGTCTCTTCCTCCCTTCTGCTTCCAATTTTCTCTTTTTCGTGCCACCCCACGCCCCAAATACAGAATACGTACCGTGATAAATTAAAATCTCTTCAGAAGAGGGCGCTCATTAAAGCCCCACTCAAATCCATTTTTGCTCTTAGGAGAAAGGGATACCGCTAATCGGTTTTTGATTGATAGCCATTGTTCTTGGATGCTTTTCCCTAACGTCCCACCTGTAATCTGAGCTACATCGTTGGACTATTAATGTGAATTCTTCGTGATTCGTCGGGAAAGGAAATACTCGGTCATAAGATGTGGCTGGAGACAGACGAGGGGATTGATTTCTTTTTTTTAATTCCCATGAAGGAATCTAAGGTTCATTTTACGCCCGGATAATATTGGTTGGTAAAAGGGTAATTGCTTTTAGGTCGGTAAGCTCTTATGAAACCAACTTATATCTGTAAGTGTAAGCATTTAAAAGATGTTCGATAAATTCATGGCATACAAGAGTCAGGGATTCAATCAGACCACAACAAACGATTTCCAATTACATGAGTGGGAATGGCGAGAAAGCTGTGACACTACCACTGTTTCAATCAAATGAAGGAAAAATGGAACGACCGAGTGACAAACGGAGAAGTCTTAAGAAGAGAGGGAGAAAAGTGATGTCTAAGGAAACCCTAAAAAGAAGACTGGACAACTTAATCGGCCGTATCATAAGACATGATGGCCTGATTAAGACATTCGTAGAGGGAAAAGTGAACGGGAAGAATGGAATATGATAAGATTCGCCGATGGAAGAATCAAGTGGAGGGCTGCGTCAAACCAATCCTAGGATTGTTGACCGATGATGATAATCATGAAGGTGGTCGAGTACTAATTACTTCTCACAGATTTAAATAATAATTTTACTTTAATCGCTCTTTATTTAAAATTATCTTACTTTGTCACAGCAATATAGCCCTTGTGCCTATAGACTGTTTGTAAGTTTACGTTTTCGGTTATGAAATATGAATATTTTACTGAACTATGGTGTTTACTTTCAGCCCATTTTTACTTAATACAGAGCATGAAATTGATTCCTCAGCTTAGCAGTGTTAAATAATTTGGGAGGGGAACTTTTAATTAATTCTTGGATTCTTGTGTGATGTCGGGAAACAGACTTATCATACTCTAGGAGCGAAATAAAATACTACCCCTGTACACGAAAATAGTTTTACCCTACACCTGGCTACATTATCTAGTCGTAGAGTGTAGAGTAGAGTAGAAAGTAGAGTGGAGTGGAGATTAGGGTCGTATTTTTGTAGACAGCACTGTTGATTTTTATTCCGTTCCTTGATGGGCTCTCTACAGTTGATTTAAAATTTTTCTCTGTTACATTCATAAAAATGGTGTTATCTACGTAGTGTAGATGTGTGGTAATAATCAGATAGGGACCGGCTGGGGCAGCCAAGATGGTAATGCTGCGGCTTCATAATCAATAGGTCGCGGGCTCGGATCCCACTTCGAACTTGGCTTTTGTGTTTGCCTTTAAGCTAAACTGCGGATTAAGTTAGATTAAACGGTGATATATAACCATCGCAGTTGTATCAACATAAAAACGTACCTTTTCTTATACTAATCAGATGCGGAATCGCATTTAGGGCAAAATTTTTGGGAGGAGTGTTCCGAGAGGATGAGAGCCGGAGACGAATAGAATTTAGCGTGTTTGACTTTCGCTTGTTCCGGGTAGAAGGGCGTCCTGCACACACACCATCTTATCCAGATACGCATGTATTTCCTCCCCCCGTCTCCTTGACAACGAGTTTATCCGGCTCTTCCTTCTCTCTTCCACTGTCAGTTCTCTGTGTAAACGACGCCCTCGCTGTATAAACATTTACCCCACCTTTCGTTTTTTTGTGTGTGAATCACCCTCATCGGCTTGTTGCTTGGGTAGGCGAAGGGCTGGAGCATAGCAGTGACGTGGAATAGAAAAAGAGAGATAGAAGATCTTGAGCTGGGTGATAGGTAGCAATGAACTCGGTTTCTGTAGAAGTTTTTGGTTGGGTTCATAGGCGTATCCAGGGGGGTTTTGGGGGTTTCAACCCACTTCCCATTGGTAAAAAAATGTATATTTTTAAAAATTGCCGGACCCCCCGTTTACATGGTAGGTATTCCATACTCCCCATACTCTTCGGTGGTGACCCCCCCCCCCCTTTCAGACGCTTCTAGATACACCTATGGTTGGGTTTGGTGTTAGAAAAACTTGGCCGGTATCGCTGCTGCGGGGAAAGAATTGGATACGGTACTGCGAGTTTTATCTTAAAGGTACGAAGAAGAGAGAGCTGACCCGGTCGAGGTTATTCAAATAAAAGTAAAGTATTCCGTGTGAGTTGAAAGGGATTGCATGAATATGGACGACTTGTTCAAAGAATCGTGACTCAAAGCACATATTTTACGGAACGCCCGCTTATTTATATTAAACCGCAGCTATGTTTGCATGCGGGGTCATCCTACCTATTTCGCCGTTCCTGGGGTTAGTTCCATGAATATTAACCTCTTTCATCATGTCATGATGCTAACAACCATGGATAGGACAATGGCCAGACATCAGCTGAAGATTAATAAGAAGAAAACTAAGATATTGGTGTGCAGCAAAAGAGAAGAGGCCAAAATCAACGTTAAACTAGGAAAACAGAAACTGGAATAGGTGAAAGAGTTCTGTTACCTGGGAAGCAAAGTAAACAACGATGGACGAAGCAAGAAAGAAATAGTGAGTAGAATAGCCCAGGCAAAGAGGGCATTCTATCAAAAGAAGAATCTACTAACAGCTGGAAATACAAGCTTAGAAGTAAGGAAGCAATTCATCAAAACGTATATCTGGAGCATGTTCCTTTACGGCAGTGAGGCATGGACGATGACAGCAGCGGAGAAGAAAAGGGTGGAGCATTCTAAATAATGTGCTATCGAAGAATGATGAAGATAAAATGGATCGACCGAGTGACAAATGAAGAAGTCCTAAGAAGAGTGGGAGAAAAGAGAAGTCTGCTGACAACTCTAAAAAGAAGAAGGGAAAACTTAATCGGCCATATCTTAAGACACGATGGCCTGATGAAGACAATCGTCGAGGGAAAAGTGAACGGGAAAAATGGAAGAGGTAGGCCTCGTATGAGTTACATGGAGCAGGTCGTAAAGGACGCGAAAGAGAGGAACTACGTTGGTATGAAGAGGTTGCCCGATAGAAGAATCGAGTGGAGGGCTGCGTCAAACCAATCCTAGGATTGTTGACCCTTGATGATGATGATTCATCATGTCCCACTTTGTTCCAACCTTCCGTACTCCTCATGTTCTTTTAACAAAACTCGTTTTATTCGCGTGTTATAATCGTCTACTTGGTCAATTGGTTAAAACTTTCGCGGTCCATGTCTTCTGAGTGATGTGGTTTTTTGGGGATTTCTCCGCGAATACGTTGTTGCCTACCAACGTTTCCCCTCCACTGCTGGAGACCTCTTCAGAGTATTCCTGAAGAGGCCTCCAGCAGCGGAGGGGAAACGTTGGTAGACAACCACGGATTCGCGGAGAAATCCCAAAAAAAACCACATCACTTGGTGATTTTCATTGCGATTAATTGCTTCCCTAATGAATTTCGCTGTGACATCAAATTGTTTGTAAAGACAATTTTTCGTATACACAATTCCCTTTCTGAAACCTAGAGGTTAACTTTTGATCATCATCGTAAGTAGTCAAGAACTCTAAGACAGGCAGGTTATCACCTACTCTACACCCTGCGAGCCACCGCGAGGTTGTGTGGCAGTGGATGAAGATCACCAAACACGCACCATTTACATGCATTAAGAGCTAACATGACCTACTTGCGTGTAACTGTAATGCAGCCATTCAACAAAGATCTACCATGCAATGCTAACCATAAAACTAACCTAGAAACTAAGAGCTACCACTACTGACTTCTCTAACAATATTTTACCTACCTATTATTTTGCTATGCTGCCTATTATGTTCTCTAATGGTACGGGGGAAAAATGACATTTTGAATCTATCTGATCGGGTAAGTGTGGTGACTAGAGTACTGGATTCCATCCCAAGATCCCGGGATCGAATTTAGGCCGTGGCAGAGATGATTCATTTCTACCGGTCCTCACTTTCTGGAGAGCATTTCAAGTTAAGTGCTCCGTCCGTCAGATGGGACGTGAAACCGTGGTCATCTTGGCGCCTTTAGTTAAGAGCAGGCTGATTTTGATGTTTCTCTCCACCCTTCCTCCTCTCCCTGCAATGCCTACCCTTATCGAAGAACCCACCTGTCCTAGATGGTGCCAACTACCCTAGCTGTCGGTCGCCTCCCCCGAATAATTGAAATAAGAAATGGTTTACGTGACCCTACATTCGATTCTTATATAGACTAATATTGTACCCCTAATTACATAGTTCATCCTTTTTAATGTCAATGTGTATATTAGAGGCCATTACAGATTGATAAAATTACACTATTTGAGACAAGGTGTTCCTTTGATCACTATTTACCAACTCAGTAATAACTGGGGAGTAATTTATGTAATTACAAGTGCGATGGTACGATTTTGAAAACTTTCTCTTTTCCCATTGGAAAGAAGTTTTTAACATTCATTTACTAGAGTTTATTCGGGTCATTTAATATTTTGTTAGCGTTTTAATCTTTGAAAACACGATTGTTAAGCTTGGAAGAACTCGTTGGGGGATGATTTGGTGTTTTAATGATAATTCGACGTATTATCGGCAGACCTTCTAGTGAAAATAGGTAATGCCCCCGCTACAAAATTAACTTCCGTTATTTCTATGTCTTTATTTATTCGAAATAACAAATGATAAATTAAAGCCGGTTTTTGAGAGTTGAAAATTATCAATGAATGCACGTGCATTGTGCAAATGACAAAGTGAGATTGAAAAAAGGGGCCAACGGTGCAATTATTTCCATTTCCAGTTGCTTTTTTTACGACTCACACGTCCTGTACTGGTCGATGTCATTACGAATTCTGTTCGCGAAATGATGTAAATATCGTCTTGGAATGAACCGGAGAGAAAACAGATAGTAAGGCTTTAAGAGTCGAAACGTTCTCTCCGACGAGCAATTCCTGTTTGTAGTAAATAGAAAAAAAGTGAGCGAAAGGCTTACGGGAGATAAAGTTACCTCGCTTTCTCTGGCGTTCAATAGGCAGGTATAAACTTCCGCCGCGGCCAAGTTACGTAAAAAGAGGCATGAGTAATCTACAGCACTTGCGGTCTTGGTTCTCGAGGAGAGCAACCTCGAGAAGAAATATTGATTACAAGCCATGTTTACCACTTTTTTATCGCTGGGATTGTTTTGTGTCGGTTTTGCGAACGAGGGCAAGAGAATGATAGCTTCTCAAGGCGGTAAGAAATATCGTATCGTCTCGGAAAATGAATACAGGCACTTGGAGAATTAATCTTGGGTCGACTTTTAGAATGCAGACTGCGTAAATATCGTCTGTAGATTGCCTAAATACCACAGTAGTGACCGAAGGCGGCTCCTAGACACGCGAGATCACAATATTACCTAAATGCTTCTGAGACGAGGGTTTAGTCCGGTGAGGTAAAAATATGTCAGGAAAGGTCATGAGGAAACTTTTGTTGATGTAAATGTGCATTATGAGGTAAGTGCGAATGTAAGTTTATTCAGTCCCCCTTTACTAGATTTATTCTTTCACGAGTTGGATTGTTTCTCTCCTACTAAATATACTGGATCGTCGGCCACTATAATCAAATCGATAACGCACCCACCAAGTAAATGGAAGGTCGCGGGTTCGAGTCTGGACTTAAACATGGCGTCTGTGTTTATTAGCTCTGTTGATATTAGGTTTAGAGTTAAGGTAGGTTTCATGGTGCGATGTAACCTTGGCAGTTTCAGCAGCTTCTAACCAATTAATATTACTCTATCGGAAGAGTAGCAATATTTTCGTGGTTGTTCTTTTTCCTGTGCGGTAGCTGTATGTTTGAATTGAATGTTTCCAAGCCTCATCGCCAAATTAGACCAACTACTGTGCAGTTCCCTCTTGATTTAAGATATGTTATATATCCGCCTTAAGATATGTTATATATTACTCATCTAGGAGTCTGTAGGCTTGCTTTTGAGTTCCACTTATCGTAAATACGAAAAACGAAAGCGAATGAAAAGTATTCAATATTTTTCCAGTCAAACAGAGATAGATTTTCTCCTTTAAGAAAAATTATAGTTTCTCCATTCACCCGTTGTAAATAAAGAGAAACTACTCGTAAAACTAGTACCACAAGTAAGTGCCAAGCAACAGCGGAATTCTTTAAGTAAGGCTAGGCGGTTGCCTTTGACGAGAACATGATTCTCTGACATTAAAATTTATCTTGTGTTTTTAATATCAAACTTAAAATTAGGGCTCTATGGTCCCTGAAACCTTTCGTAGTCAGTTTATAAGGGTTTCAATCGCGTTTCATCACCTCATAACTCAGGAACTTTGGAAACTTAGGGACCATAGTTATCCGCTCTCTCTTAATGGGGCTAGCGACCATATTATTTTGGTAAACGTTGAAATCAATGCTTCTGCTTTTTATTTATTTTAATTTAATTGCTTCCTTTATTTCATATACAAACCTGGTCCTTCTATGCCAAATGGCTGGTAAGATGGTTCCACAATCTTAAAATCAAAGCTGCGTGTAACAACATGTCGAATTGCAATTTTAAAAGGCATAGAACAACAATTTCAATGGTTTAGTTACAATACATATTGCAATATTCAACAAAAACAATCGATATAAACATTCACCATCATAAATGTATGAGCTGTTACAGATTACAAATCTTATAAATAGGCTTAAAATATAAAAAAGGCAAAAAATAGCAACGCAAATATTAAATTGTGCTGCTAGCCTAAAATGCGAGTGACAATTAAAATATTTCACTTTAATACAAAGTACCGATGTATGTATAATGCCCCTCTTGCCGTTAGTGCGTAACTAATGTGTGGGCCCTTGGACGCAAGCGAAGCGTCTTTCTCCGCGTCCCTTAACTTCCAGCAGCTAGCTCACGCGCGGCGGTGAATTTCCCGGTAAAGCACAATCACAAAGAGACCGCTCCGCGCGATGGATGTGGGTGTAGTTGGAGAGATGGTGGGGGAAGGGGAAGGGGGTTAAGGCTGAGAGGGTAGGTAGGTGGTGAAAACAGATGTGGGCGAGGGTGGACGGAGAAGGAAGGGTTGGGAAGGGCCGAAGGACACTGCAAATGGGGATGAGGAGGGTTGGACTGCCAGCAAACCACGTGGTCTGGTGGCCGAACGCCTACGTCATGATTTGCGCGGGGACATCTCCTTCCTGGAAGAGACTCATAAAACCGATGAGCTGGCGGGAGGGAAAGGAAGGGTAAGGAGCGAGAGAGAGAGGAAGTTAAAAGGAAACAAAAGCGTAACGATATGTTTTGAAATTGCGCACGAGGTGCTGCGTCGCGGCTTTCGAGCGAGATTTTTCTTGGAATTCCCTGGAACGAGAAATAGGTGAAGTAAGAGGGAGGTGATATTGGATGTGAAAACGCACATAGGTCAGGGCTAAGACACGGTGTTACGGAGAATTATAATCGATCGAATAGCGTGCTATCTTGGGCGAAGAAATTATTCCTCCTAACTGGGAGGGGACGAATCAGGTTTATGGCAGTAGAAGCCATTCCTCCACTTTTACTTTCGAATAGGAGCCATGTGTGGATATGTAAAGGTATTTTAGCCATCTGCGGATTCAGGAAACGCATTAAAAATTTAATAACCATTGGGGTCGTAGGGAGCATATGATCTGAATGTAGATGGTGCTTATAAGGGTGATTAGCATTTGCAAGAGGTCATTTTTACTAAGTCCTGGAGAATCTTTCCTGTTATTAAAGAATATAAAATTACTAAGCGAATTAGCTGTGATTTTAACAAGAAAATGGTAGTAATACTAAATTCTCGTTAAATTCTTCGTATATGTATGCTGCAGTGCAATGACGACCTTTTCAGTGGCATTATTTTTTAAGCATTAATGGGTTTAATTTCTATATACTAAAGGAACAACTATAGGATAGAGAAAACGCAGCACATTCGCTTACACTATCTTTGGTGTTTTAAAATGTGGTTATTAGACCTTACGAAAAGCAGAAAAAAAGAGTTAACTCTGGTTCTTTGGGCTGTTTAAGCAAGATGTCATGGGAATTAGGTTACTAAAATATTGGTTTTTAAAATAATGTGATGTCATCACCAGGGAGTAAGTACTTCGACAAATAATTTGACTTCACAACTAAAAAAAGAGACGTAACATTTTGTCGTTAAATTTTATCACCATCATCGAACAGTCGAAGAATTAACTGTGTTCCTGTTCCATTATTTTTTTCGGGTATGTTTTCTTCGTTCCGTTCCTGAGGTACGAGTCTCTTTTTGGTGGAAGTAGTTTGGAGATTTATGCTCCCAGTCCTCTTTCATGGCATTCAGTCATCACGATCGTAAAAACGTGAACCGAAGCTAAAGGCTTTGCTAAGAAACTGGTCTTTTCATGGAACTTCCTATTATCTTTCTCACCTCGCCGTTACTCTTCACTTCAGCTTTTCAGCGAAAGCATATTCGTTTACATCCCACTTCAATTTTAATTTAACTCGGCACGCAACCCTAGTATTTTATTTCCATCCCTTGAGTTTTTTCGCATTGAATAGTTTACATTAAAAGTTTCCACACCCCCGCTTTGGCTCGCAGGGTATTACCTAGATGCAGATGAATTCAGACTACCACCTCAAACTCACACCCTAAATAATTTCAGAATGCATATGAAATAGATCCGTCTACTCCGGCTGAAATGTTTTCTGCGTCTTAAATTTTCGCTCCGAAAAGGAATCACTTTGGAAACGATGGAAATACTCTGAGAATCATCCGTGATTTTTTTTATGCACCACGCATTTCATCTTTAGTCTATTTCTCAGCCACTTTATTTCCTTTCTTGATGTCCGCGCCTCAATTCACAGCGTCACTGTCCATTGTGGATCCATGGATCCACTTCTCAGCGCTCCCTTCTAACGTCCTGGCTCCCATCTTTCTCCCCGAGGGGTCATCGTCCCAATTCAAGTCATGGAAATCAGCCGTATTTATCTCCAATCTGCCCTAATCTCTCTTTCCGCCCGTTCCGTGTGCCGTATAGTAGTCCCCAACACCACCCAATCGTGAACGCCATTCCCCCAACCATTTTCAAGGCTCCTGATGCTCCGGGGACGCGCAGTGGTGGTAGATCGAGGGAGGGGAACGGTGTCGAGCGGGGCCGGATGATTTGCATACGGCCATCGTGAAGACAGCGCGTCCAGCGAGTCACCATATCTCCGTAAGATGGAGAGAGAGATAGACAAGCGTCTTTATAGGGGTGAGATTGAGACTAAAGGTCCGCTCTTCCATATCTAACCCCTCGTCAATACATGAAATATAATTTATACGTTGCTCTAAATACTCGAAAAATATATAAAATTACAAAAAAAATATAATATTACAATGAGAAAAAATGAAAAAAAGATGATGAGAAAAATGTATAAACATAGTTTTACAATAAGAAAAATATGAACTTGATGTGTCGATAAGGAGAGAAAGCATATAAAATCACAGAGATGCAAATGATAATATCAAAGATATGTGTAAAAGATATAAACAGCTGTGGGAATAAACGTGATTTTTTTGGCTGATGTTCATCACGGAAAAAACCCACTTGAAGAAAACACCCACACATGAAGGGGGGTGTGAAAAACTTGCGAAAACCCTGCTGTGAGAAGGCTAATGTGAGTAAAACTAAGAAAAAAATTGTACATATTAACAGTTGAAAATATAGGAAGATAATCTAGTGCATATTTGGTGAGAAAGAGAGAAATCCCCTTGGGCAAAATATAAAAGTTCTCTGCTCTTACTTTCCGGGTCAAAGTTATGCAAGTTTAGTAATAAGAGGCGAGTAAAATTATAAATATTACCGTCCTCAGGAGAAACGACAAGGACTTTTTAATGATTTTTCTATGCTACCACCAATTTTAATGTCTACAGCATTATTTTCAAGTAAAACAGTGAGTGACTTTAAACGATACCCTACCAATTCTATTTTATATCATCAATTTAAACGCCTACTGCTTTATTTTGGAGTTAATGTGTCTTACGCGATATACTTGTTGAAATGGATTGGAATTAAAGTGCTAATTTTAAAAAACTCACCAAAGAGTGCATTTATGGATAGCATAGCATAGGGTTTGTTAGGTGAGATATTGTTAGAGTAATCTTTTGAGGCAGCTATTAGTTGCATGTTTAGGATTGTTATGGTTGTTATTAGTTGCATGTTAGGATTGTTATGGTAGCTATTAGTTGCATGCTTAGTTGCGTGGTAGCATGGCAATTGCTTCAAGTAGGTCTTGGAAGCTCTTAGTTGCATGCATATGGTGCATGTTTGGTGATTTTTACCCCTTGCCAAACATCCTCGCGGTGGCTCGCAGGGTTTTACGTAAAAAAATTTTCAGATTAAAAATGATTGCTATAATAAATTCTGCAGTATTTATTCTTAAGACTAACAGACCTGCGTCATGCTTTGCAGGCAGTCTGTTTGGTGTGCTCTTGAGGTGATCTTTGTGTTCTAGTCTCAAGTGAGCTTTTACAAAGTGTTTGGAAACTACTGATGACACATTACCAATAGGTGGCAGTAGTGTTAATGCTTCAGGCAGGCAGTTACTGGTTCACTACTCAAATTAGTCTTTGCAATTTTTTTTACACTTTTGTGCACCAACTTTTCATAAGCATTTTGTGTGCAGAGAGAAGGAAATGGCTACTTTATAAATAGAGAAATGTGTCCCGATTATCCTATATGTTTTTTGTACTTTTTTCCACACCATATTTTCATTATATGTTGTCTCCCACTCTCAAAAACCACGTTTTTTGCACTTTTCTCTGCACTAAAAACTGCTAATAATCCAAAACTAGTATCAAATCATACAGACAGAGAATCCACTCTCAACGCACCAAACCTCACCCTTTTAGCTCAAAACTTGGGAGAGAACAAAACAAAACGGACACAGAATGACTGACAGACTGACTGACACGCTACAAAATTACACCCAAACCGATGCAAAGGTGGCTGTGATATTTTTCTGGGGTCGTCTGGGTGGTTTAAAAATAGACTTGGTCCTTTTGGCCTTTTCAAATATTTTAGGTGGGGATGTAAGTGAATGTCTTTTTTAAAATTGATGAAAAATAGAATGTTCTAGGAGGTTTTAATATAGTCGATCGAATGATTTTGACGTAATATTTGGTAAATATTATACCCAAAGCGATGTAAAGGTTGGTGTAATATATTTCTAGAATCGTCTCGGTAGATTTATTTTTGAATTGATTTTTTGAGCTTTTGGAAATATTTTAGGTGAAACACCGGCTTGTCGACTGTGTAAAATATAGGATGGAACACAAACACTACAAAATATATATGGGGATCTGGGCAAGGTCTGAGCTGAGCAGAGTCAAGCTGACAATTTCTAACGTGTCGATTGCGTTCTAAAATTTCTTCATGAAGTGAATTTACTACCCAAAATTTAAGACGCATTGTAATCTTCCCAACAGCTCTAAATGCAACTCTTTTTACATATGACCAATACAGAGTTGAGCCTATTGTTTCCACTCATAGTTAACACTATTTATAAGTAATCTACATACTTATCAAGTGCTGTTTTTATAACACTTGTTTTTAATCTGGTTAATTAAATGTGCGAAATGACTATCTTTTAGGTGGAGATATAAGTGAATGTTTCATTTTAAATTGATAAAAAACGGAATGGCTTTGTATAGGACAGCCATTGATAATTTTATAATGGTGGGTGTATTTTCGAACTATAGCAACGAACATTAATACATAAGAAACGTTTTATAACCTTCTTTCAACTATTAGAAAAGTACTTCAAAACGCCTAGCTTCTTTCTTCAAATTCTTATATATAAAGATATTGTCTCAACTAATCATGCATTTTTGTAATTATATAAGTCAAGAAGATTAATATGGTTCGGTATGGCATTTTGCGAACTCCTAATCACTAGACTGGACCATAAACATAAAATTAAAGGAAATTGATTGCCGAACCGATAGATAGACCGTTAGAGGTGCTTTCTTTCCTCTTACTATAATGTATCTGGATGGTTGTGATTGTATGTAATAATATATGCACAAGTTTATCAGTAATCAGCCTAAATAGCAGCATATTGGTATAAATACTTTAAGCTAACCAAAATAAAAGCACATTTATGCGTGCATTCTCTTCTCTTTAAATCTTTTTAAAATTGTTTGAGTGCGACTAAAATGTTAAAATGTAGCCTCTGATCCTCTTTAAGAAAGATAGGTGGTGAATATTCATCCCCTGTCACACACCTTTATGCTGGATTGCAGGGTATCATGTATGATGCAGTTGGTGTTTTTAGGAATATACCTCATCCCTCCCTTCCTCTCTGTGAACGTGCATAATATGGCAAACACGCGCATAAGCATGTTTTTTTGGCTGGCAATTTTCATTCACTCTCCCACCATTTGGTGAGCTCCTCACCACCCTATTTCCCACCTTTCTTCTCTTCTTTGGGCAAAAATCGCTGTGGACTGACTGGTCTCAGTAGAAAGAGGAAGTGAGGAAGATTGAAAGAATTGGGAATTGGATTGTGGGAGGGCGCGTGACGTATTTGAATACTCCATTTTGGAAAGGAAAGGGAAATGCTCGTATCAGGCAAGTTTTTTTATGGCTTCCTCGTGCTCATTTCCCTTTTAACCTTTCGACCCACGCACTTGCTCGGAAAATAATTCCATTCTCGATTTATAAGTCGGCAATTTAAATTTTGGCCCTTCAACGAATTATAAATAGTTTTCTGTGATTCTCTGCCTTCGCGAAATTTTCCTCTCTGGTTCACTTGTGAAGCCCGAAAAGTTTATTTGGTGAGAATGTTTTCCAATTTTTTTTTAGATTCGCAGAGTGAAAGTTATTTTCAAGTGACTGAGCGACATCACGTCGTCTAAATCCCAAACTCTTAATAAATAATGAGGAAACACCCGCAAAAAGCAAGATAGGATGGACTACTACGGACTCGGTAGATGAAAAAGGCACATTTTTCATATTTAAAGATTGGCAGTGAAAGGATCGATGAATGTTTGCTGTATACGTAAAGTAAGTCTTCTGTCGATATGGAACTGTGTCAATAAAAATATTAATTCTGTAATGATATTCCATCCGGTTCCAACTTTTAGGTGTTCTTCCTTGAAATTGTCACCGATTTTGACTACAGTAAGTGTCCATAATTCGGACGTCAACACCGAACGATTTTAGTAAGTTTGTCAACCTGCTCATTTATTGGTTCATTTCGAAAATTCGAAAGGAGTCCAGTCCAAGTTAAATCGGATTAACGAAGTTCTAATAGCCCTACGTGTATATTTCATTTCTTAAAATGTATTCCTTGGTCCATCCGGAATCGGTAATGCTACGATCAGAAGTAGAACTCCGTTTGTGTCATTGATTCCCGTCTGCTGGGTATTGTCTGTTGACTTTTCAAAGCCCCTCAGTGGATTTTTTGTCGATTCTTGTCGATTTTTGGGGTATTGTTCCCGTTTACTTTTTTGTGACACAATTGGAATGCGGTACTCTTTTTTCCTCCTGTTTCAATGGCTTTTAATTAATTGATTTCGTGAGACGAGGGATGAAATGCACGTTAGTTGTTCCCACGTTCGGCACCCACACCTCATGCAGATTCCGCGAACTGCCGCTTCCCGAAAATCAAGCCGGCGTCGCATATGCTCCCAAATGGATTTTGTGCGGAACATAGGAACGCACTCGTGCGATCCTTCTACGCACGTCATTCTTCCGTTGTCTAGCGACAGTGACTCGAGCGTTATAAATAAAAATGGCGACGCAGTGTGACGAGCAGCGTGAGTGAAGAAGTGATTTTTCGCTTTTTGCCCACATGCCAAACAAACCCGCAGACGAAATGGCGTCATATGCCCGCTCGGTGGTGTACCTACTTAATGTAGTTGGGGTTAACACTCCGCGCGTTGGATTTCCTCAACGTCATTCCTATTTGTTTTAGTTGCGGAAAATTTTCCCCACTTCAAACCATTTCTTTAAGCTACCATTTTCACTCAGGCTCTATTTGCGGCGTCGCAAATATTTATGAGGCACTGAAGTGGGCTTGTAATGCAAGTTTTCTGGCTAAATACTTAGGGAAATATTTCTGGCCTAAGGTTCCATCACATGTCGTCGTTGGAGGACCTTAAAGGGCTATATCGTCGCACCGGATGTATTTTGAGTTTCTCAACCCTTGGTGCTCAACTATGGTGCCACCAAATTTTAGCCATCGTGGCAAAAAAAATCCTCGGGAATTTCAGGAAAACTTATCACTTCATAAAAATTCCTCTTTATTTAGCATTTTAGTTTCATTAGGTTTTTTATTGCAAAAAGTTGAGTTATGATTCTCGAGAAAATTATCAATCAATTTTTCCTTACATGTAATGACTGAAACAGGATATCTATCTTAAAAAACATTTTGTCAGTGTGACTGCCGATATGCTCTAAGAGCAAATATTGTTATGTGTGTGGAATAAAGTCGCTTCGAAGGTTAATAATTGAAAAAAAGCATTCAAAAAGTCTAAATTTGCCGTTTGCGAGTAAATAAAATTCTCAATGCGTCATAATCGGTGCATTATATGTAAGCAAACTGCGTCGACGACACCGTTCTCTCACTTCAGTAAAATCGGGAATGGTGAAGCGTATTCTTGTCATGGTAAATGAAATAGGTCCTTATATAGCTTATATAGATTAACTATTTGGATGTCTTTCACGTTACTTGTTGACAATTCTTCATTCAGGCATCAACCATTGTATTTAATCTTTACCTCAGTCTAATTTGTATTCAGTGTATTTTATAATTTTTCAAGGTTTGAATTTTTTAATATTATGATAAATATTTTAATATAGTTTCTGTTGATAAATTAAGTTCTGTGCATCGTTTAATTGTAAATTGGGACTTGGATTTCCTTGGAATATCTCCTGCCTTGACACATGTGCGCACATTCTGCCACTGTACTACTTTCATTTGTAGTATATTTACAATGGTAAAAGTGTACTTTTCATTTGGAGTGATGCGAACAAGAGTAGGCTCGAATAATTTTAAAAATATTCCCGGTCTAATTTTCGGAATCAAAAGAGTTTACTCACTTCCTGGAGGTACGGAATTTTTCTCCGGATGCGCCTGGCTACGTTTGTGAGTTACAAAAATTCCCATTATGAGTAACATATCCTGGGAGAAATCAACGGCCGTTGTGAAAACGATTAGAGTTACTTTAGGCCTTACTAGAGTTATTGAAAAAAATACAGATTATGACACATGCAATCGCTGGAAATTTTGAAATCATGGTCTTTCAATTAATTTTACGGGTATCTTCCGCTCGTTAACTCACATGCAAAATTCTGGGTTCGACGTCTTCATAAAGTTGCTAGGTAAACGTACTTTATACATTTCACCTCTGCGAAGGCTTGATTGCATGATTATATGCTGACTTTCGTTGGAACTGCCTATCTTATTCTTCAGGGACTATCCAAATCAAGTGCGGTGTGATTTCGTGATAGTACTGTGGAATGAATAATCTCTTTTATTTTTTAGCTTGTTCATCAATTAATATTCGAATGATCCCTTGGTAATTAATAACTAAAGTCAGCTTTTTTTCACATGGCTTCCATGGAGATGTATCTGTGGAACCTCTTACCTCTGGTGTCCGAATAGTCACTCGATGTTGGCCATCGGATGTTCTAAATGAACAAATAATCAGAATCTTCGTAGCATGCATTCTCGAGGAATATTTTCTCCTGGGCTCAAATCCAAGACATGTAAGTGACCCGATGAGCAAAACACTCTCCCCGGCCGTATACAATGAGGCAGTTCGCCTTGTGTGTTCGGCAGGAGTCATTTCCTTTTGCCGTCCGAAAGGGAGACAACATTTAATACTTTATGGTATTTCATCATCATAGCATTCGTGATTTTAACTTTTCAGGGGAAAAAAGTCTCCTGAACTGGTGGTAATCGAACCTTAGACAATATTACTTGGTGAGTCGATGCATATCATAACGTTACGCCACATGAAAGTTTTAAGGAGCTCTCATCTCTCCTTAGGATCTCTCTAGGATGTATATCAGATTCGCCATCACAGCCCATCAAGGATGGCTCTCGTAAAATGCTGAATCGGACTTCACAAAAACCACAATTTACGAGAATGGATCCTATGATCCATTACATAGCTGAATTATAGTTAATGCAATGAGTTCTTGATAACTATTAGGTATAGCAACGTAGTAATATTCCTTTCTAGATGCAATTCCGAATACATAAAAATACGACGTATGATTATTGGAGGTGTCCAGAGTCTGTGATTTCCTGTATTCGCTCTGTAATTATTGGATTTGTTAACTGTCTACTTCTTGGTTGACTCAACTACTGACTTTCCATTTCCCGGTATTATTAACTGCACAATTTTCCTTAATAAGTCTTGTGATTGATATTCGAATGATAAATATGATGGCTTCTCGGATCGATGCGAAACTCATTGCTTGAGAATTTATTCTTTTCGTTGCAACCCGCCTTTTTAGCTTCATTTTAACCGTTGTCATGTGGTTACGATCTATATGGTTGTCAGTATACAGATCTAAGATTCGATTTGTCAGCCATTTAGTCAGTCAGTCAGCATTTTACGGTGCATCGTGATAACGTGGGAAAAATTCATTTTGTGTCTGATATTGAAGTATTATTGATTAGAGATGGGGAGGAGTTTTGTCATTTATGTCTTTAAAAATTTACTGTTGGAAGCATTGCCGGTTTCAACCTCGAAATCAGATTATAGCGCTTTAATAGATTTTTTGGTCCCAGTTAGAGTTTCCCTCTAAACGTGATTATGATCTATTATATTCCTTTCTTTCATTTATATTCAAATATTGTTAACTTTGTTCGAATTATGATAAATATAACTGAGTCTACGACTAAGCTGCGGCGCATTCAGTCTTCGCAACAAGTTCGTGGAAAGGTGTTAACTGTCATATTCTTACGAGAGACACTTTTGATTCCTAGAAGGAGAGTCTGACGTTGTTGAAACTTAATTGAAGATACCTCAAATGCCTACCTGAAGCGCGTTTTATATTGGCTGCTTCGCGTTTCATGTTTCTTGTATGTGCTATTTCCGGATATTACGACCGCGATTCGCAGAAGAGGCAGAATGTGGTCCCTGTATTTGTTTACTCATGGAAGCAGGGTTCCACGTGGTCTCTGGCGCAGTTACTTTTCTCGGCCTCATCCTTTTTATCCGGTTCTAGGAAGGGAGCGATTTCTGTCCTCGCTTCCTCCTGAAATATTCCTCAGTTGCCTCGACCGTGCTAATTAATCACCACTCTCTCCTTGTTGCTACCAGCTTCACCTCATTAGGAGACAGAACAAGAATCGGCCATTAACCCCTCCCACCCGCATTGTTCTTGTTGTAGGTATAGCTTCGCTCGAAATAATTAAAAAAATAAAACTATTCGCCCCCAGTGTAGTCCAAACTCATATGAGTTGCCACCTCGAAGCTTAAAATCCGGCGAGCAGGGTATATTCGTGGAGTCTCCCTTGGCCCAAAGCACGACTACTGAGATATTTATTTCCTCGTAAAATTTGGGATATGAATAATTGTAAAAATATCCAATAGCATAAATACGAGTGTATCAATGGATTGCATAGGTAGTTGCATGTTGGTATACGGACTAAGCTAACCCAACTAACAACGTCATATTGCATGCTTGCTTCGCTATTTTTATCTTTTTTTAAAAATTGAAGTTTAGACTAGTATGTTATTACTAATCCTTATATTATATTATAGAAGTAGAAATGCTTAGCAGTGAAAGGGTTAAATAGCCTTGACGGATTGGCATGAGCTGCTACCATGGAATTTGGGTGCGATTTCATTGTTGTTTATGTTTTAATACAAAGGCAGTCTCCGATAAGGACAATATAAAACGCAACGTTTTGTGCCGAGGAGTCGAGTCCTAATCCTTCCCTAGCACCCCCATTCTAGCTTCATTTTCATGCGTATGCCTCCTCCAGTACGTTGTCATCTCCTTGATCTCGATCCGCAGATATCTATTTGACATAGTTAGGGGGTTTAATCAAGCTCGGTGGTCAACAGAAAATATGTAATTAAAAATTACAAATACAATTCAAGGTTAAATTTGTATTATAATAATTGAAGGACTCTGGAACAAAGTATCGTTGAAAAAATTCAAATACATGGAGTAATAATTTCACAAAATGATGACACAAATTTCAAACAATTAAAAAAAATTGAGCGTAGCAAACAACAAAATTCAAATAAAATATGAACCATGAAGTGTGGAATATTTGATTTAGGATTGCTAAAGCCCGTTTCACTTGATACTTGATCCAGCACAAGACCTAGTGTGCTAGCCGCTACTTGATATTGAGGACGAAATCTAGTATGATTGGAACCATCCTGGGAGGTTTCACACGATCATCGACCTTGTGCTTGCTATGAATCGGTTATTCCATGTAATTCCATACTAATTAAAAAAAGAGAAGTTCGCACAGCGTCTGTAACGTGACTTGATTGGTCGATTGCTCTTGTGCTACTGGGTCCTACTAGAAATCTAGTACCGCATCAAGTATGAAATCCATTAGCTCAGCGAGTATGCTTACTAGCCAGCATACTGGTTCTATTCATACGATGCTGGAAAGCTAGTATACTTGCTAGTATACTCTACCTTGCGCTTGATCAATTATCGTGTGAAACGGGCTTAAAACAAATACGTTATATGATGAAGCAGACGACCTTTTAAAGGACAAGAAATCCTTGTAGGGGCCACAGGTCAAAACATCTTGGGGACCCCAGTCTTACATCTACATCTACATAATACCCTGCAAGCCACAATAAAGGTGTGTGGAAGGGGTGAACTCACACCAAACATGCATTACACCTCATGAATAAAAAAGGATTAGTAAATTAGAGAGTAGATTATCCTAGATAAAGGCTATTTTGCAGAGAGCTGGGGAAGGCATTATGGAAGTTCGACGGAATTTTTACTTGTTTAACAAATTTATTTATTATAAATTTTAGCAGGAGTGATCGTTTAGTGAGTGACTGGATTTTAAGATCGCGGTCATGGTCTTTCCTTTGAAGCCTTCTGGTCATATCCATCTCGTCTCTCTGTTTCCCCATCCCCTTATTCCTTCCTCTTTCGCAAGGCACACCCCGTTCGTCCTCTTTCCCCTGCTTCTTCCATCCAATTCCCCTCTCCCATCGTCTCCTCCTCCTCCCTTCTTCGTCTCTCTAGAAACTCCGTCCTTCGATTTCTCGGATTTTCCCCGTGCACATCACAAGCCGTCCGGGAATGCTGGGTGACTCCTTCACGAAGGTATTCCTCAAGTTCCGGATCCTACCATCCTTGTATGCTCGTCTTCTCCCGTTGCTTATTCTTTGGTGAGGAGGCGTTTGAGTGGGACATGGGAGGGGGACTGCCATTCGAATGCTGCTGAGAGGTTCACGGACGGTCTTGGCTCCAAAGGAGAAGATCCTTTCAGGCATGGGCGTCCTATCCCAACGGCATCGAAATTCCAACATGTGTCTTCAAGTTGGGTCTCCTTGCTTGCAGTTCGGGACTTCTTTTTTCACCGACCTGGAGCAGATTTTTTCTTCTGGATCCAATTCTTAAAACAGGAATTCGAATATTTAATAGGGTCGGTCCCAATGACGCTTGGACGTCATCCTGGAAAAGGTAGAATACGTTTGGGAGTAAAAAATTTATGATGAAAATATTTAAAAAAACGAATTCTTGTATCGCTCAATCTAACAGTTGACATTTCTTTATTCGTTTCATCTATATCTACATATCTACATATATACATATTACCAGTGGCGTACAGACGTGGGTTTTTAGGGTTTAAACCCTCCCAACAAAATTCCAGTGTTTAACTATATTTTGAACTAGCTATTAGCTTATTGGGCTGAAAAATCTGGTTGAATTGTCTTCACGAAAATAGAATGTTAATCTAATTATTTTTTGGTGAATAATAATTTAAATATAATTTTATGATGATGCACATAAACATTAATGAACCTCCCCCGGAAGGAAAGCCTGCGTACGTCACTGCATGTTACCCTACAAGCTACTGCAAGGATGTGTAGCACGTGGTGAACCAGACATACGTTTTAAATCAAATTTTGACTGAAAGATTTAAGTTTTCCGAACTTTTATCAGTCGTTAAGTGTTTTAAATCCATTTGATTCATGCAGAAATATCCTCTTTTTCAGAGTCTTTAAAGGACCGTGTTGTTTTATGTGTGTCATACCTTTATTTCTACAAAATGCAAAGTTTATTGAAAAACGTATAGGTCGAAATTCGATCAATGATGGATCACACCCAATGGTTATTTGATTAGCAAAGGTCCTATTCTTTAAAACTGCTTAAGTTTTATCCACACGCGCAGTTTCATTGAACTGTCAGTCTACCCTTATGTTCGTGGCCATGATATACTGAGTGAGAGAGAGAAGATTTAATTCATTACCCTCTTCGGAAGAAACTTTCGTTTCAGTTTCACAGGACGTGGGCGTCTGTTCTCCGAATTTACTTTATTCCCTGGATCGCCATTCTTCAATCCGAATGACCCTTGTTGGATGCGCGGCCAAACTAAAGAAAAACAGTATGTTCCTTAGCGTTTGCATCTGGTGTGCTCTTGTCGGAATCAAACCGAATAGTTACAAAAGTAAATCGCCATTTTCCCCCGTGTAAAAGAATATACCTACTCCCATACTTCATGTTTCGATGCATTACATTTGACTTGGACGTATGGTGGCGTTATAAGCATATAGATTAATATATTCTTATAATAATGTATCATTTATTACGGTGAAAAAATATTGTTGGTTTTGGTTAGTAGTCGTTGTTTTATTATTTTATTGTCATACGTAAATTCTCCAAGTATTAATTTTCCAAAAATAAATTTATATAAAGCTCTTTCTTCATGGTGTAACGGAGATACACTTTTATCCTTTCCTGTTGTCACTTTCGGTATTCATCACGGTGACCGTCATTTTTATCCTTATTAAAACTGTACTGTCTGCTATGAGGCAATATACTGTATAAAACAGCAGTAAAATTCCTCTTAGTTGCATATAAGTACTGCATGGACGTTCAGCCCCTGCCGCACACCCTCGCGGTAGCTCGAAGGGTAATACGATGATATAGGTGTATATGTTTCAACAAAAACTGGTCACTGATTCTCGGGAACCAATGGATCCTCAACTGACTGGCATCTTTGACGATCCTCAACGTTTTAGGTATTAATTTCTTTCCTGAGGAGAAAGCATTGTCCAGCTCATTCTCTGTTGCAACCATTAACGGACGCTATGGACGGTTGGCTGAGGATGAGCTTACGTTGCAATATGCCTGTGAAATTTTCGATCAATTTCAATATAAGAGACTTAGTTCTCATCTCTTAATGATTATTGACATGACTTTGGCGGCATATAACAACGTCTACGTAATACCCTGCGAGCCACCACGAGGGTGTATGGCAGGGAGTGAAGATCACCAAACATACATTATTGATATAAACTGGGTTACGACATGGAAACTGCTAGATAATAGGTCACATGCAGCCAAATGGTTAATATCTACATAGTATTAAAGGGAATGGTTGTTAATTCATGCATCATGCACTACAGATTACTCTTACAATATTTCACCTACCTATTCCTTTGCTATGCTGCCTATTATGCTCTCTTATGATACCCCGGAGAAACGATATTTTAAATCGATTCAACGTTTGAGGCTTAACTTTGTGGAACCATGAGATTGGAAAAGAAACTTCCCTTTGTACATTCCACACACACGCATGACAATTTACATGTCATTATCACCTTGATAATGACTTGTAAATTGTCAAAACCATGGTCGAAGCCAATAAAACGTGTGAGTGGAATGCACAAAGTGAAGTTTCTTTTCCGACATTTTAAATCTATCGGTAAAACAATTGTCTCTCTAATCTTGTTAATCCGATCAAACCTAACATAATACGAAGGGGTTCTTAATGTATATCTAATTTCATCTTTAAACAAATCAGCCTCAAATTTACTCAAAAGGTTTAACTTAAATTTTTCTCTTGGTTATGTTTATCAGTAAAATATCATGGATTTTTACTGCGTCGTGAGTAATTAAACGATTTTCTACCCGCAGCTCCGAGCTGACTTGCAAAAACTCTACATGCGTACTCGATTCTCTCATCCATGTTACTACGCTTGCGATCCTTATCGTATAATGTTATTGCATATTATCTTGATGTAGGCATGAATGTATTGGAGTGTGCTCTCTACGGGTATAATTCTGCTCAAAAAATAGGCGCGCTATTATATTTAAAATCTTATGTAAATAAAACAGATTCATTCGTGGAAGGCCGTTACCGACGCGATGCTCTCAGGATGTTGAGTCTAGCCCAGAAGTATCACTAGTGGATGCTCATTACATCCAATTGACCGGCAACACTCAAATCTCTGCCATAGTCGCAACTCATTCGTATTCAGCGTGGACGAAGCGTTCCAGAACCACCCTTCGGAAGCTACCGCTCAATCCCTCCCGGTGAGTAATGCATACATATATCTATCTATCTATCTATCTACATAATACCCTGCAAGCCACCACAAGGGTGTGTGGCAGGGGGTGATTTCTCACCAAACATGCACTACATATCATGCATAAAAAAGGAATAGTATTAATATAGTAGTCAGAACTACACTATTTAAAAAAGATAGAAATTGCAAAGAAAACATGCAAAAACATTCTGTTAGTAGGGTTAGCTTTAAGTACTCATACCAATATGCAGCTACCAATGCTATTCATTGCTACTCTCCAATAGGACATATTTACCGTTATTCGTATCTCTTATTGTGCGAGGGAAAAAGGACATTTTGAATCGGTCAGTTCGGCAATCAATTTCTCTAACTTTATGATTATGGTCCAGTCTGCCATAGTAAGTTGGGGTTCGTAAAATATTTTTAACATCATCACTGAAAATATTGCCTTGGAATTTGTGGAAGAGATTAAGTCTAAATTTCAACCTGCGATCTGACAATGATTCCCAAATCCCTCCTAGCGAAGCCGTTTCACGCTCCCTATTGACGCAATATCAGGAGCTTTTGTTTTACTCCACGGCGGCATCCGGAATAACTCCTCTACTCGGAAACAAATGAATAATTCGCGGCGACGTTGGTTTATCGAATTAGAAGGGAGCGCTCGCTTTTTTTCTTGACGTCACGCGGCAGTTAACTCCCATCGGAATGTCGGTCGGTTGCTCGGAGAAAAGAGTGCCGCAGTATTTCGTGGACTTCGCGGGAAGGCGGGACGTCACGCGCGTTGTTTAATTGGTTGTCGGTTTCTCGGCGTCGGAGATGGATCGGAACATGTTCGGCGATATTCATCTGTCGGAGGGGAGATTTTGGAACTGGGAGAACCACAGAGCGCACCCGTTTGGACCCCCGTTCACCCATTCATTCATCATCCTCCCCCCCTCCTCTAGCGAAAGCATTCCGTTGGGAAACAAATTTTTAATTGGAAGTGGGCGTGTTTGGTGACTAATTTCTGTGCTGGCGCCAGAGATAACGACTGAGATAAAGCGTGATTTATCTGCTTTTCGCTATATTTGAGTTAGATCGATTTGAACGTATCTGAAAGATTTTTTTCTTTCATCAAAGAGAATGCGACCAGAAATTCTCATCTACATATTCAAGAATTGTACGTCATCATACTGCGAGGGTAAATTCACTGAATATTCATTCAAAGCAATCATATACATATATATTCAGATTGAATGTAGAAATAATTGCCTTTATATCCATAAGTTGATATTCACGTGTTTGTGCATTTTTTTCTGCGGTGAACTTGTATAATACAACAACTACTGTTATATAACGTCCAGCTACTACTCAGTCATAAATGTAATTCGCATACTACGGTTTTCTCTCATCTTTTAGGCGGATTATTCATTTAATATTGTAGTAAACACTTTGCATCTTACTGAAAATCTTCTCCATGGATAAATGTGGTCTAAAAAAAACCAAGCTATGTCTTATAATTGATTCGGCGTGAACCTGGTTTTTATAAGTAAGGCTGTGCATGATTAAGTTAATTTTTATGTAAAAATACAGGTCAGTCGACATTAGGGACCTAATTGTCATCAATAGTCGTTGACACTGCCCTTCTCCTGAGGAAGAAGATAGGTCGTTGGTCTGTCAAGATATATTTTGGGTGACTTCAGCAAATATTATTCGAATATCAGGGTTAAACGAGTGTACGACTGACCTATAAAAAATATAGAAATGGATTTGTTCAAATCTCGCGCACACAAACCAATGCGGAAAAATAGGAAACAGCTGATCTAAAGAAATATTCATCTACATCTATCTACATCTACATAATACCCTGCAAGCCACCATAATGGTGTGTGGCAGTGGTGAATTCTCATCAAACATGCACTACATATTATGCATAAAAAATTAGCAATAATGTACTAGTCTAAACTTTAATTTAAAAAAAATAAAAATAGCAAAGCTAGAATGCAATATAATGCTGTTAGTTGGGTTCGCTTCGGACCATGGACCATATTCGGACCTTCCATCAAATACCATTCCATTTTACGTATCTAAAGCATTGATTGAGACCCCTACGACTAGACGCTGTATGTTTACCTGGTCAATATGTCGAAACTTTGATCGCATCAATGCGTTGACATGGTTAATTAGCTAAAAACCTATGTTCAGATTCTTATTTCTTACCAGCGAGCCTTCACAAGAGTGTTGGGGAGTTGATGTAAGAATACCAGGCCCAGTTCACACGGTGCGTTTTTCCTTGAGAGCTAGCTAGCTGGATTTCGTGCGTGCTACTCAGCGGGCGACAAAGGTGGCCGCCAATCTGGCTTCGCTGATGGTTGTCGGTTCACACGTAGCGAGCTAGTCTCCTTGCTTACTCTTCTAAGGCCGCTTTACACGATACAATTTCTTGAACAATTTCTTGTACAAACGCTTGTATAAACGGAACGAAATTGTATGTTTGTCTGAATGGAATTAGAACCGGTTCTATTTCCCGTTCAGTCATTCAGACAATCGCACAAGCGTTCGTACAATTTGCCGCTTTGCACGGTACAATTTTCTCATACAAGCGTTTGCATTTAAGAAATTATACAAAAAATTGTATCGTGTAAAGCGGCCTTTAGAGCCTCGGCACGAAGATGATTTTTTGTGATAGCTCCGATTACGAGCTGCATATAAAGTTTCGTCTCTATATGCTTCGATAAGCACCACAACTTGGTCACCGGTCCGATTTTCACTCATTTTTAAACACAATATTGACCAAAAGATGCTATTAAAAGCAGAACCAGGCAGAAGCTTTATTTTGATCACGTGATTCAAAGCTGAACGATGATTAGCCGGCAACAATAGCCATCAGCAAAACACGCAAGGAAAATAGCACCAGACTTAACCTCGAAATCAAGCAAGCTAGCCGTCAGGGCAGCCCGCAGCAGTCGGCGTATCCAGCAAGCGAGCACGCACGGCACCCATCAGCACTCCACGCAAGAAATCCATCCGGGAAAAAACGCACCGTGTGAACCGGGCTTTAGTGTGCTCTGCAATGCCATGACATTGCTGGTGCAACCATCATGCGCTACAGACTACTCTGCAATATTTCGCCTACCTATCACTGTACTGTGCTGCCCTTTGTGTTCTCTAATAGTACCGGGGAAAAATGACATTTTCAATGTATCAATACGACAATCTACCTCTCTTATCTTATTTATCTGGGAAAATCTAGCATAGTGCGCTGGTATTTTAATATATATTTAACATCATCTAATAGTATAAGAGTATGTATCCATATTTCAGCAATTGGATATTGCTCGTTTAAGCTGTACAGAAGCTTAAAATTGAGATAAATTCTCCAAAAAGTATTTAAATAACGACATTGAAATTTTAGGGAAGTGATGCTGTGGTTGTTATTTGTGGATGCGGAAAAACTAAAGCCATTTTCTTTAATAAGGATGGATCAGGGAAGACGCTGGCATTGTAAGGAAGACCGTTAGAGAAACCCGGTGTCGGGGTTTTCGTCAGTGTATTTTCGAAATAAGTACTTCGAAAGGGTCACGAGGGACGGTTTTAGTTTAACGTTCCATCCGAGCGACGGGGTACTTTAATCGACAAAATCGTGAAATCATCTTCCAGTTCGAAATGTTTCATTGTAATGGCATGCATGCTTCCCCCTGCCACACTCCGTCGTGGTAGCTCGCAGGGTAGTACGTAGACGTAGATATAGATGACACTCTCGGACGTCGGTAATCACGTTACCCACGTTACTATCGAAGTTAAATTCTATGGATCATATCGATTAAATGGAGAATTTCTTTGGTGAAAAAGGCATTAATGAAGAGGGAACTTTGTATCGGATCCCTAAGTAAAAAAGCCGGGTTATGGTTCGTACAGAGCTTCATGATAAGCGTGGCGTCAAATGGTTCCGAAACCGACTCTGAGGGAAGAGTGTGAAAAATATTTGGTAGCATTTGAAATGAGGGTTTGGGGGAGAATGAAAAAGTGCGAGTTCAGGAAGGAAAACAAGTAGTTGGAGAATTAGATTTAAAGGTGCCTTAAATGCTAAAATTATATCGCACGGTGTTATCCTATTTATGCTAAGACTAAAACAGTACCCATTCGCGTGGCGATATTCGAAACTGGGTTGTCAGACCGGCGTGGTATGACAATCCTGAAATCGAATCGGTCTGAAAGAGAGACAAACGAGGAAATTCTTTAGCCGGTGGGGGAAGAAGATACTTGAAGGGAGGCAGAATAGGATGATGGCACTGGCAATTTGATACCATAGAAATCTGAGAGTGGAAACAGAAGGACGAATGTTAGAAAGCGGGGAAGATGGAGGAAACAACTGAGACTTTAAGATAGCATCAAGAGAGGTCGAAAGTACGTTAATCAGACAAGAGAAATGCATCTATATCTACCAAATATCACGCCAGCCACCTCTAGGCTACCCTTATCCTTTTTAAGCATGAAAGGTAGAGCATGTGAGCTAAGTAAAAAATTAATAATGGATACGACTTTCACTGACATTTGCCTAGCATACATTATACATATCCACCCCCTACCACACACATTTAAGGTGGTTTGCAGTATTTAGATGTGGATGAGGGTGTGTGGCAGGATTGGAAAGAACGCCATAAATTCACTATTTACAAACAGCTAACACCTACAATGCTACTGCTTTATGGAAACATGTTATACATGCATTCACGAGACACGGGCAACTAAATGGTTAGTATTTACATAGTACTGTTATAATTATTCATTAGCCAGGCAATTTATTGTATTTATTAATTTCTATTTCCCAATAATGCATGAGTTAGTAGTACTAAAACATGATTCACGCTCTACCTACAATATTTCACCTACCCATCTCTTTCATTATGTTGTCTATTATGTTCTCTTATATTTATATAAATATACGTTAGTAATTTAATTTATTTATAGAAATGACTGACTAATCCACAAATATTACATTACTTTGTTTAAGAAAATGATTTTATGTCAATTATAGCCAACACTTCACGTTGTTCGTAACTGCATGTATGTTTTCCTCGGGGGGAAGGGGGCGGGAGTTTTCCTCGCAGGGGGAGTGGGGTTTGCTTTGTGACTCTCAGTTGCATGTAATTAGTGTACACATTTAAGTAGTATTTTTACGTGCTTGCGAAGTAGTAAGTAACCTTATTCTCTCTGATTAAAATGCATGCCTGGTGACGTGTCAGCCCCTCTGCTATACACCCTCGCCGTGGCTTGGAGGGTTCTGTATATGGTAATAGGGAAAAATGACATTTTGAATCCATCGGCACAATAGTATAAATGGGTCATTCTGAAATTAAGTGGGAATACGAGTCCTTACCTTTTTTTACTTTATTTAATTGTTGATTTTATTTAATAAAATTTTAAGTATTAGTAAAATATTAACTAACAAAGTGTCCAAAGAAACCGAATTTAACATATTTATAGCAAAAATAATTTGATTAAGCATCTAAATGTCACCTCCATGGGTGTCCCATGCCGTGTTTTTGCTTAAATAATTGTGAGCAAAACTTTTTGTACTGAGTAAATTAATTTGTTCAACTATCGCATAATTAACCAGTACCATTGCCTTAAACTTTGGGCTAAAAATAGAAAATTATAGTTCTATTTGAGATAAATATAAAGATTGAAAGTTATGTCCCTAACATTTATATCACCTCCATGGGAAAATAGAAAACTTTCTATAAAACTCCATCAGGAAGCAGCACAAGTTTGAATGTTTAACTGTAAGAAAGGCTTAGCAATCATTTATCTTGTAGTATCTGTTTTTCTGAACAGTAAGTACATTTGGCCTATTTATTTCTGCTTTTAGGTGTAAAAACATCGAGTTCTTTTATTGCCTGTCACCGCCATGTCGTCCATAATTTTAATAATGATTGCCTATATAAGAATTTCTTTAGTTGTATGGCTTGTTGTCATTAAGAAATGCCTAAAAATCAAAGCACACGGCTACACGAGTTTTATGTGACATTTAATTGTGGTAAACTCTTGATTTTGTCACCTCCATGGATGTCACCTCCGTGGGACTCATTGGATATGGAGGTGATCAAGGAACCATGGAGGTGACCGAATGTAATTCATAATTATTTCATTGAATAACTGTGAAGCATAGTTCATTATTTATCAACTTAAGGCTAATTTTATACTATATAAAAAGAACTTTTTCTCATTGTAACCTGAAATATAAGGATATAGCTTATTTCAGGCTTGTTTTCAATGCATCAATTGCAGTCTTCCCTTAGATACTTTTTTTTCTATAAGTTTATTGTTTATTTAATTATTTGTTCGATTTCATATTTTAGTAAATATTATCGGTATGTTCCCCAATGAATTTTTGCTACAAGCTTATTTCAAATGAGATCGTCACCTCCGTGGAAATTTGTGTCACCTCCGTGTTTTGAGATAGTGTAAATTTCAGTTTATTTAGCTATTAACGTGTTCTTGAACTGCATTAAAATGTTAGATCACTTAATTACATTAAGTACAACACCATTACATATAAAAATACATAAAATTTAATAATTGAAAAAATAAATTTTTTCGTTCGTAAATTTCCACTTAATTTCAAAATGACCCAAAAAGAGTAGGAGTCCTCCCTGGAAACCTATCCAAACCAATAGAATACTGAATAGTAAAATTAAGTTGATGAAGTTAGTCCGAATTTAATGTTGCTCTAATACAACCTCCCATACCATACCGTCCTACCATAAATAAAGTTAAGCCCTCGCCCAATATTTATTTTCACTCCCATTATTTCCCACTGCCGAAACTCGACGAGGTCTTCGCTCTCTCGTCCTTTTTTCTCCGACGAAGAGGTTATGTATCCCGTTGCCCTCCTTCATGGTGTTAAGTTACTTTCGGTGGCCACCAGGGTGGGCGCATGAATGTGGCTTCGCGTGCGTGCGTGCGCTATCGGGTACGTAATAGTAAATCGGTGCGAGCGTTCTTCGGATCGCAGGCGATCGCCTCTGCAAATGGCGTCATCGTCGCAAGTGGCACAAACCGCAATTAGCTTACAGTACGCACACCAGCGCCTGAAACACCTCGAGCGATCCTGGGTTGCTCCAGGTCCTCCGCTGTACTATCCTCTCCCTTGAGACGAATGAGGGAAGACGAATCCGGTGGTTTTGGGATGTGAGGCTGGAATGGAATCGAGAGTGTTCCATGGAAGAGCCGAATAATCGAGAGTGTTCCCTGAGAGTGCTCCCGCTAACCACATCGAAGGTGTGGGGCAGGTGATGATTATTCACCAAACATGCACCACGTAATGAAATAATTAGTTGAAAATGTGCTGCTTAACCAAGGATACGTGTTATTTATGGGCCTACCAGGCACTGTAAACGAAATTATTAGTGTTTACAAAGGAATATAACGTTGTAATTGGATTGTTGCGGTGGCTAGATTGCTGGTCACCCATTTCGGGGACTCGGGTTCGAATCTCGTCATTGACCGAGATATTTCATTGTTATCCCGATCCCTAGTTGAGTGTTGTGAGGAGAGAGGGGGTGGGTTGGCAAGAAATTTGGATTCCCCCCCCCTTTAGAGCTAGATTCAAATCCCGGGAAATATTTAATTGCAATCTTGTAATCCCCTGTAGATACGAAGTGGAGAACATTCCAAATTCATCACTCTCTTCCTCGTATGGAACATAAAACCATGGCCCTTGAAACATTCTATTAGGAGAAAAGTACCGGGTTTCACTCAATTCTATATACGTTTACTGAAAAATTCCTAGCTGGATCCAATTCCCCCGAAAAACTAAACAGGAATATGATGTTGATTCCCATTAGGCATGCAAAGGTGCAGTTCACATGAGATATTATCTTTGAGAATTTTTTTCATATGGACTACAGAGTAAAGAATACTTAATCTAACTATTTGATTACTATGTTACCTGTAATGATCTCCAATAGTTCGCGAAAGAATGTTGTCCTCTAGACGCTCAACACGTATCTACGAGTGAACATGACCACGGTTGGTGATCAAAACACAGTGTGCGTGTTTACATTGCCGCTGAGCTTTTGCGAAAGGGAAACTACTTGTTGCGCTACTACGATACTGTATGCCAGAGTTCACATTTCGCAGGGAGTCTCGAGCTATCTCCGGATATCATTCAGTTCGGCAGGGTGCTCTTGCACTAGTACTGAGAAAGAATCAACCTTTTAATCCGCCCTCCGTCGTAGCCAAGCAGGCGACGCGTTGCCCTAGCAACCCAAATGCGTCCGATCTCGACTCCGTCACTGGCTTCGATTTGGCCTCAGGATTAGGCTTAGATGTAAGAGTTATAGTTGCAGGCTTAACTTCATGGGAATCACTTAAAGGAAAGATATTACGAGTCGGCAAAAGTCCGCGCTATTTTAATACTATCGACAATGGCTTCGACGTATATAATACCTTTGACAATGACATTTTCTGTGTTCAATTGACATGGAATGACCCAGTAATAAAATTGTGTGGAAATTACCATCTTTTAATTCCTTTACTTAGATGTAAGTTTGCCTCGGGATTAAATAATTCGTAGAAAAACCAAGCGGTGGGTGGGTGCCTTCTGGAGCCCCCGTGGCACTCTTTATTGTTACAACCCGAATTTAACCTGCCCGCCACTTGCAAGCAGGGGGCAAGAGCACCGCGGTAGAGGTATGGAGGAGGGTCACCCATCCAACCTCCGCCCGGGCCCAACGTTGCTTAATTTCGGTGATCTCACGGGAACTGGTGTGCCGACGTGGCTAGGCCCTTGCAGTGCCTCGGGATCATTGACAGGCCATAACCTGTGTATTTGGACTTCAACCCTTCAAATCAAGTTTTACTCTTACATATTTTTATGCAAAAATACTCTAAAATAAAAACATGATATTAACATTGATTTATGATTCAGTAGTATTTCAAGCATTAGGGCATATTCGGTGATTATTCACTACCTGCCAAAATCCCTCGAGGGTGCTAGCAGGGTACATATTAGTTGTTCTACAATTACTTCTTCTGGCTTTAAAAAAGCCGCAAAAGATTTGAAAATGCCCCTCCAAGGAGACCAAGTCTCATCCGAAGAAAGGATGGGGAAGGAGTACCGTACTCTAATGCTCTCCACAAAGCACTCACGTATGGACCGGTATACCAATTAAAAATATCTTCCACCTGGGTCCTCCAGATAAGAGGCCTCTACTTCAACCACTACACCTACCCGACCCCCTAGTAGTTATCTACCTAGTAGTACCTATCTACTGGTAGCTATGTACGGTTATATACGCACAGGTAAAATGAGTAAACTCTCGCTCGCACATCTCCGAACCGAGAGACGGATGTGCGTGCCAGTGAATACCAAAGGCTGAATCACAAATGCTGTCATCCTTACCGTGGACACCGTTATTTCCAATGGAGCGAGCGATATTAGTATTGTTACGCGCGTTCGACCGGCGCGCCGCGGCGGAGATCCAAGAGGTGCGAAAGCGCCGCGGAGTGGACAATATGGGAAGTTTCGGCGGCAGGTATATCGGGAGGGCGCTCCCGGGGGAATCATCGAAGAGTCTGAAATTTCAAAGCAATTAGGGATGGCGCAAGGGCCTTTTGCCTCTAGCCTCTGGCCGCAAAATTCCGAGCGTCGCGGAGCGATGAGTAAGGTCTGGGCCCGCTGCTACAACCGCGCGCTCCGTTCTCCGCCGCACAATTGCCTGCTGCCACGTCCTTCTCTCTCTCTAGCCCTGCGCGTTCCACTCCTCCGTTTCGGAGGCGATGGAAAGTGGTTCACAGATTTTTCATCGGATATGTTCACTTTTCCGCTCTCACTTTACGTTTTCCGTAAAGAACCAACAGTTGTTTTTCGACGATGTGGGAAATGCGTTGAGGACGACAGCTAACGATCAGGGAAAAGGATCAGAAAGGGTGACTTTTATGTGCATCTTCATAATACCGTCTGCAAGCCACCGAAAGAGTGTTTGGCTGCCGATGAACCATCACCAGCCATCAACCACCGACAATCAGAGAGAACGCTTACTACCATGCAGGCATGCAAATTATTTTTTTTTTAATCTACTCCGATTATACACCACTAATTGACTTACAGATGGATTCAAATTATCTTTGCTCTCACTGACAGAAGAGATAATTATAGGAAATATAATAAACATCGCAAACTCATGCACGCTATGAGAAAAATATGTATATATTTATATGTATTTAAAGAACGCGGGACTCATCGAAAATTATTAGGTATATTACTTCTGTAATGGCTAAAAATTTAGTTGTATCTTTCAGGTGCTTGTAAGATTTGCATGCACGGACTAGGATTTATTTGCATACCTTAATGATAGCAAGTGTAGATTTAATTATCTTTTGATATTAAAGTGCATGTCTGGTGATAATTCACCCCCTGCCACACACTCTTGTGGTGGCTTGCAGGGAATTCATCTACATCTACATTACACTCTGCAAACACCATAAAGGTGTGTAGCAGGAGGAAAGGTGTTACGTAGGCAACTTTGCTTGTCTAATGGAATTATAATTATCTTCATCTGCATTTAATTTGTAACCACAAGCCATTTTCTGCGGGAGAAGAACTATCGAACGTGCACTAGTTGCTTTTGAAAAATATCTTCTTTGAATATGATAGGTAAAGCATGTTTCGTGTAGATTCACCCCCTGCCACATCTTGCAGGATGAAACGTAAATATATATATCAATAGTTAGTGCACTACTTTCTGAGAGAAAAGTGTTAGTTTTTGTTGAAAAAGACACTCAAATTCCCTTTCCCTTACCTTTGGTTGTCACACACTTTCCATCACTACCACCTTCGGTAGATTATAAACGTATTTTTAAGCCATGGCATTTATCTTTAAATCAAACAATTTCTTACAGAGAGACTTGCAAACTGATAAAAGCATTCAAGATTCGTTGCTCAGTATTTAATTGCAAGTGGACACGTTCGCCACTCTCGAGAATGCCAGAAACCCAAAAAAAAAAATTTTTAAATACGTCTACCAGATACAGGCTCGGTGAGCGTCGATGTTCTATATTCCATCGGTCGCAAATTTACGATTTAATAGATCGGTAGTAAGAATTCTTGAATGCAACATGGTCGAGCTCCAGCACGCGTACTGGCATTCAAATATTTTCCAATATGCATGCTTTCGTGCAACCCATAGTAACTCTTTGCAATCTGCTGTCTGCCAAAGGATGTGTGCATACAAATAAGGTTCTTTCATGACTTGAGCTTGATTGGAGCTGATCACGCGAAAGTCACTTTATTCGGCGGAATCACGCACATTACGACGGCCGCAAGGAGAAATTGTAGGGTGTCCGAAATCGTGAGGTGAGACGCATGTAAATAAAAAAACTTAAGCAAGACGTGCCCTAGTTCACGAGAACGGCGAAGGATTTGAGAAGATGGGGCCATTCATTGCACCCTGAAATTTCTCCTTTTCCGCCGTCCGGGTGGAAAGCTAGCAGCTTTTCACCATTCCTATGATTTTTTGCCAGTGAAAGTCGTTCCTCAAATCTAGAGGAAGGGAGAAGAGATTCGTGTGGTGTTGGTACTTATAGTTTTTGATGGCATTAGTGATTCTACAATATACCGTTGTTAAATATCTAGTTAACATTCATTTACGATTTAAAATATGCGTTTTAAATCGGATAGCTTTACAGAAGATGTTAGGCATAAATTAAAAACAACAGCGTATTATGCTATATTCGACTAGATAAATAAGATTGGAGAGATAGACTGTCGTACTGATCGATTCAAAACGTCATTTTCCCCCGTACTATAAGAGAACAGAATAGGCAGTATAGCAAAGGAAGAGGTACCTAGGCGAAATATTTTAGAGTAGTGTGTAGTTCATGATGTATTAACAACCAATCCCTTATTACTATGTAGATACTAACAGTCTAGTTCCCTGAGACCCTATAGTAGCATGTTTGCATGTTTATAGTGCATGCTTGGTGATCTTCACCACCTATCACACACCCTCACGGTGGCTTGCAGGGTATCGCGTATGTAGCTGTAGATGATGTAGATATATGGGCATTATAAACAAAGTGAAAGTCTTCAACATCACGAACTTGTATGGACAAAATCCACCTCAAAACCTTAACTCAAAGTAGTGTTAAGAATACATTTTCAACCTGTTTTGACTATGCATTTCGCCAATCATCCTACATCAACGTCGCGACATTTAACCTAACTCCCCCTGCCCTTGACGCCATATTAAGCGAAAAAAATTCGGACGAAAATCGGAGGTCATACCTCTTAGTTAATTTCTCAGTACACCTGTCTCTAACATGCAAACAGTGGCGTGGCATAAATGGCCATAAGGAGTGCGACATTACCAGGGTTCAGGGCCAGAGATAGAGGCCATGTAGACTCGAAGTGGTGGATGAAGGACAGGTGGAAAATATATTTTCAATTCATAAACTTATGTCATTCATAAATTTAAATTCATAGACATAACAAGTTTGTTTATATATGCAGAAATTTATCTTATATCGTTCCATTAATTTCCACCAAAATCCGTATACGTACTTGACTTTTGCAGCACTTAAGAAATTAATTTAGATTTAAAAAAATCCTTTCTACTGATACATTTATTCATCACTATAGGCTCTTTTAAGGTGAGAAAAAAGTATACTGATAGTGCAGAATAATACATAGGATAATATGAAAGCGTATTGGCGTTGACTTTGTGTAAACGACCGATATCATGTTAAATAAAAAGATTACTGCTACAATTTTCACACTTTAATCTATTGTAATATTATACCCTGGTGATGGCATAATGTACCGAAACCACCGTCTACATCTACATCTACATAATACCCTGCAAGCCACCACAAGGGTGTGTGGCAGGGGGTGATTGCTCACCAAACATGCACTACATATCATGCATAAAAAAGGAATAGTATTAATATAGTAGTCAGAACTACACTATTTAAAGAAGATAGAAATTGCAAAGCAAACATGCAAAAACATTCTGTTAGTAGGGTTAGCTTTAAGTACTCATACCAACATGCAGCTACCAATGCTATTCATTGCTACTCTCCGATAGGACATATTTACCGTTATTCGTATCTCTTATTGTGCGAGGGAAAAAGGACATTTTGAATCGGTCAGTTCGGCAATCAATTTCTCTAACTTTATGATTATGGTCCAGTCTGCCATAGTAAGTTGGGGTTCGTAAAATATTTTTAACATCATCACTGAAAATATTGCCTTGGAATTTGTGGAAGAGATTAAGTCTAAATTTCAACCTGCGATCCGACAATGATTCCCATTTCAATTCATTTAATAGACTGGTTACGCTAATATAATTATCGTATCGTCCCTTTACAAATCTAAAGGTGTCGTCGAAGGTGTGGAAGTGGTTAAAGTTTGGAAATTGTAGCAGTGATGTTTTTATTGAATATGGATATAGGATGATGATTTACTATTCGGTTTATATTTATTTATATCCTGCGTGTTCGTTATTTCAAAGATAAACATTACATACCCTGTGTAGAGGAGACAAAATGCCCTAGGCTCTCGCGTCCACTTACTATTTCTTTTATTTCCTTTTTCACTCGACGGGAAGGTAGAGGAGAGAATGGGAGGAGGAGAAAGTGAGATTGTCTGCTTGGACGGTTGGGATATTGAGAGGGGGGAGGTCGACCAGGGGAGGGTAGGAGGAGAAGAGAGGGGGGAAACGCGTGTTTGGGTGGTGGTTTTTTGAATGATAGGGTTACGGTGGAGTGGTGTGGGGGTTGAGGGTTTTTTTTTTTAAGTGGGCGTCCGATTCGCTAACTCTCCCCCCCCGTTGAGCTCTCAAGTGCGAATCTTGGCGGAGGGGGGTTGAGGTTTCGAAGCGTGGAAGGGGTAGTTGAGGTCGGTGTTCTGCTTACGCGGTCCGCTAAAGAGTAGGTCGAGTGACTCATCTTGTCGGTCTGTGTCGTTCGGCCGCCTGTTGGGATATCGCCGTGACGGTGAAGGGGAAGTGGAAGACGACTGGTTGGAAGGCAGGAGAGGGGACGCCGCCGCCGCGAGGAAGCCAATACCTCTCTCGCGTTGCAAGCTTTCCATCCCGATGGGAGACATCGGTGATCTCCAAACCACATTGTATAGTCATCATCGACTGTTTAATCATAGATTTCGATTGATTGGTTTGTGTACGTTTGGTTTTTTTTCCGTTGACACATTATTCCTTAAATTCTGATATAATATTTTCACTGATTACGTTTAAAATATTTAGCCAACTCCAAATTACTTTGGTAGCCTGGACCATAATCATAAAAATTAGAAAATATTATGGATTACATTTAAGGGTACAATTATTTTTAGATATCATTTAGAATACGCTGTCAATACACCTACATCTACGTAATACCCCGCGCGCCACCGCGAGCGTGTGTGGCAGGGGGTGAAGATCACCAAACACACTATTGACATGCAACTAGGATATTTAATGCAGACATGCTAGATAATAGGGTCATAAGCAGCTAGATGGTTACTATATTAGCATAACCAGTCTATTAACTTAATTAAAATGGGAATCATTGTAGGATCGTTGGTTGAAATTTAGACTTAATATCTTAAATAAAATCCAGGACAATATTTTCACTGATGGCGTTAAAAATATTTTGCGATCTCTAACTTATTATATAAGACTGGACCATGATGAAAAAAATAGAGAAATTGATTGCCGAACTAACAGATACAAAATGTCCTTTTTTCCTCGTACTATTAGGGATATGAATAGCGGTAAATATATCCAAAACGAGGGAATCAATCCATAGCATAGGTAGTTGCACGTTGGTATAAGGACTTTAAGGTCACCCAACTCACAGCATGTTTTTGCATGCTTGCTTTGATATTTTTATCTTTTATAAAAATAATGCAGTTCAGACTAGTATTTATTACTAATCCTTTTTTATGCATTATATGTAATGCATGTTTGGTATGAAATCACCCCCTGCCACTCACCTTTTTGCACGAATTTTCAGTAGGAGTATTCGGCGCACAGAAATCAGTGTAATATCGTAATTTTCATCATGGATTAATTACATATTTTGGAAACAAGCCAAAATGTTAAAAATATACTGGAATTACTGATTTTTCGTCGCGGCAAAAATTAGAGGAACGATTTTTATATTCCATCGTGGTTTTCAAGAACAGCTGCCCTCTAATATCGTCAAGACTAAGCTGTAGTATGAAATGACTATTTATCCATTTTCGGCGAAAGACAGTGTAACAAGCTCACCCTTGTATTTCTGCATCGGGTGGGAATAATATGCTTTGTGGAGGCCATGCACGCGTTCGCATCTTTGGCTTTGGTCATAGGCTTACCGTGGTAATAACCTATTACTGTCAACGAGGTTTAGCAGGGTTGTTCGTTCGATTGGCTGCTGGTTGGAAGGGCAACGAATGGGAAGGAGAGGTTGTTATCCTTTGCGGAGAAGTGGTTCAGGGGACGGGGAAGTGCCTCGTCCTCTATATTGTGGAATGAGGTTGACATATGTGGTTGATATTCCTCCCCTGCTCTCTTCCCACTCTCTTAACAAGATAAGCGGTAAAAAAAACTTATTGTACAGGTGAGGGTTGAGGGAAGCCTGTGGGTCTTATCGCCCGGTGGCGATGACACGTCCGTCCTGCAAGATTGCCCGAAGAAAAATCCCCCACTCAAAAGAGAAGTAGTTTTTTTTACCTTCGAAGTGGTCGTCCTTCGTTATCAGAGGTTGGCCAAGGCAAGAATTGAAGTCTTCCACGACTGAATCACTCGGAGAATGTGCAACGGGACTAAAACTCGGTAATGCAAACACGTTAGCTAACGTATTTACCACGCTTAGATTGTCAAGAGTCGTTCCGCAGTTGAAACACGTAGTTTAAACACTCGAAGACGATCGCGTAATATTTACTGTTCAGGAAAAAAAAGAGACGCGACGAATTGGAAGGAGAAGGACTCATAAAATCACGCACGCGCCTTCCGATTCGCTCATTGAAAGCTCTTGTGACCCTAAAATCGTCGTGGTCAACTCAAGTGTGGTTTGACAAGCGTGAGGGCACGCCGCCATTTCAGTCCAACGACGTGTGTAATCGCGCATTGAGGGGTCAGCCCTTGTTACGAAAGAATTTGAGCGTTTTTTGAAAGGTGGCCCGCGGGTCTAGTCCCTTTGTCTTGTCGCCTTGGATGTCCCAGATGACTGCGGTCGGTAAAATACTCATCAGAATGACTGATTAAGCACGGTTAAAATTTCAACCCCTTTCCATCAACAGTCGAGCCTCTCCCTTGAAGGCCCCCGCACCTATTGCTAAGGCTCATTTCCTCGTGCTTCTTCAATATTTACTCTGTGACTAGTTTGAAGGAGAAACGAACACACTACCATTCACACTTGGAAGCGAGGAACCGAACAGGGCGTCCATGAGTTGCGAAAACACCTGCCTAACCTCGGTGTGAAGGTCCATCGCACTCAAAAGCCTTTAGAAATTTTGCCAGCGGGAATATTGCTGAGTACTGAACAATCTTCTTGCCTGCAAGTCCTCCGCAAAATCAGGGCCAATGACGTTTAGTATTCTCGTTGAATCGACTCTGAACCAGGATGAATCTGCTTTGTCAGCTACTTGTTAAAAATGTGTGGAATTGTCATCAATATCAAACCACATCAAGGGCTCGTGATTGGAGGTGCATAATTACCAAAAATGTGTGACGTGCATGCACCAATGGGTAAAGTTCTATTGATGACAGAAAGCTGTTAGTTAACCACACACAATACACATGCAACTAAATGATTTTACAACCGTTCTCCTTCTTTTCATAGTGGCAATTACACAGTCAGCATCCTTCGAAACGTTCCATCGCAACTTGGCCATGTAGGCTCTTAATGTTCAATACTGTGATTCTTACCATGTTGGCATTGCTTTTTAGCACAAATTACTTGGTAAAGGGAGCACATTTAACGTAATTCTCTTCCTCAAGTTTCATGTATTTTAAGTTTCTTAGGATTTTACTAAGACTTAATTTCCTCTCACTCTTCTTAGGACTTCCTCGTTATACTTACTTGGTTGATCCATTTAATGGCCATCATCCTTCTATAGCACCACATTTCGAATGTTCCACCCTTCATTTCCCCGCATCTGTCATCGTCCACAGATTAACAGGGAAATGCCTTTATAACCATTTATTCCCCCATTATTATGCAGTTACTAACCTAGTGGTACTTGATTGTTTAACATGTCTCCGTGAAGAAGTAGCATGGTAGCATTTAGTTGCTTGTAAGTATTGCATGATTGGTGATCTTCACCCCCTGCCACACACCCTCGCGGTGGCAATTAGGGTATTATATAGATTTATGAATTGAATTAGGGTAATTATTTCGGGTTAGGATATTTTTATTGTATTTCCGAGCAAGCCTTGAAATTATCACATCGAAGTTGCAAAAACCTGAGGAAAAGCTGCGTGAGAACTAGACCATGCCTCGATCGTTATCCTTCCCCATCCGTTAACATCTCTTTCCGGTCGTTCAATGACCAAATGGTTTACTCCTTCCAAAATTAGACTCGTGAAATGAAACTTTTATGGAGATATGAATCATTTCCGAAAGGTCAGGTGGACCAGATTCATCCCGGTTGGATCGCGGTTTAGGCACCACCGGTTCTGACCGCTGAACGCGAGGATGTTTATTTTTTTTCGCGAAGCGAAGCTAGGGGTTTTACCGGGGAGCGATCGTGTGTATACGTGCGTGTTTGCCCTCTCCAAGGTGATTTCGTCCGACCCGCCTGTTTTTGGGGTGATAGAGGGCGAAATTCGACGAGGCAGTTTGACGCTCGCGGGATTGGGAGAGAGAGAGAGGGAGATTGATGTATTTGGCCTGATTACGAAAGATTCGTTTTTGTCATTTTCTCCGTAAGGGGGGAAGGCTGGAACCTTTCCGTTAGAGGCACTGAAAATGGGAGGGGAGAAAAAAAAGAGGAAAATGGTTCGGCTTTTATGTTGTCCTCCGTAGGTCCCATAACTCCTATATATCGTTCGCGTCCCGAATGACGAAAGGGATGACGCGGGGAAAATGGCGAACATATGCCTACTTACGGATCGTAATGAAAGGACTCTAGGGCTCGTTTAGGTACTTATCTCTGGTCACCGTAAATAAGTCATTAATCTTCTACCACCGATGTGAGGCGTTGGCGTCTCGCGCGGAGATTTTTTTTCGTAAGGCAATTTGCACTTTACAGATTTTTTTTCGTTGATTGCCAGCCTGGGGAAAGGAGTGTAGAAAATTCCCCTCCCATCGCCAAGGGGAGGAAGCAATTTGGAACTTCTCCTTCCCCTCCTACGTAAATTTGGAGCGGCTGAAGAAATCGCTTCCTGATCTCCTCCGCTTCATACCATCGTCCATCAATGCCTACCGTTAACTCAAATAAAAATATCATCCACTACATCTGAAATATGTCATGAAACACTATGAACTCCTGAATACCTTGGGAATATCTGCATAATACATCTACGTAATGCCCTGCGAGCCACCACGAGGGTGTGAGGCAGGGGGAAATATAAATAAATACTTATATTTTAATAAATCCCTGACTAATCAATCATTATAACAGTACTATGTAGATACTAACCACTTGGTGGCACGAGCCGCGTGAATGCATATCTTAAATGTTTCCGATAATTAATAGCATTGCACCTTTTAGCGGAACGTTTGGTGATTATTCATCCTCCGTCTCATACGCTGGCGTAGGCTCGCTGGATATTATTTAGATGTACTCGTGAATCTACTGTGTACAGCCATCTTGAAGCTTGTGAAAATATCATTGTCGCAGTCCCACCAGTCAGTTGAGGTCGAAATTTCCCAGTGATAATTATACATCTACGTGATAACCATTGGTGGTAGCTCTTAGTTGCATTTATTTATTTATCAATAACCCGAAAACAACACAAATGTTTTTACATCGGGCTTTTTAACAACTAACAGTTAAACAAGCACAGAAATCCATGCCCCAGGAAGTGAAAATCCACCCCGGGCGGGATTCAAACCCGCGACCCTGGGATTGACAGTCGAGGGATTTTCCCCGCCGCCACCGGGGATGGTTAGAATTGCATAGTATATCTTAGTTGCATGTCTGCATGGCTTGGTATCTCGTAGTTGCATGTAAATGGTGCATGTTTGGTGATCTACACCCCCTGCCACACCCCCTTGCGTTGACTCGCAGGGTATTACGTAGATGTAGATGTACCCTTTGAGTCACCTTGATGGTGTGTGGCAGGAGGTGAAGCTTGAGTGAAGCACAGAATTTTAAAAGATCTCCTCGTCCGATATTTGTTATTAGTGCTCAGTGAAAAAAGTGTACGCCTAATTAAATTTATCGATACCAGTGAATTGCACTCAGTTTTATAGTGTAAATATTAATGGCCTGATGGCAGTAATAAAAACAATGAAAACTGAATTTCATCCACGCTAAATTATATTTTCTCTTCCTTTTCAGGTAAGAGCAGCCATAAATTATCCGACTATTAGCAGTTTTGCCTGAGGAGTGTCATCTTGCAAAGTCCCAAAAATTACTGGTAAGTGCTCTTAAGAATATTTAACGTCCCATCGTCTTCCTGTGCATCTCTAGGCACCTGAGATGTTTCTAGAAGTTAATGTAATTATTTGAGGCTCATAAGTAATCACGTTTTTTGGTAGGAGAAGAGATTAAACCATAACAATTACACCATTACCTAAAAAAACGACCTAGGGTGGTTTTAGAAACAATTTACCACAGGAAAATAACCTAATTTCGCAGGAAATCCATTGAAGTCTCATACACCGGTATATCGATGACTTCACCGAACTTCTTTAGTACATATTTCCTGTAATGAATTTTACGTCAATCTGAAGACATTCAAAAAATTGAATACTCCCTCCCCTAGTTGCAATATCTACGCTGTAAAATTAACTTTACAGTGAAGAAAATATATTTATACTATTGACCTTTACAAAACGTCTTCGTTAGCTGCCTCATCATCATCTACAGTTAGATAATACCCTGCAAGCCACCATAAAGGTGTGTGTCAGGGGGTGACTTCTCACCAAACATGCACTACATATCATACATAAAAAGGATTAGTGTTAATATACTAGTCTAAACTTCACGATTTAAAAAAGTTAAAAATAGCAAAGTAAGCATGCAACAACTTGCTGTTAGTTGGATTACCTTTAAGTCCTTATACCTACATGCAGCTACCTATGCTATACATTGATTCACTCGTATTGGACATTTTACCGCTATTCATATCTCTAATTGTGCGAGGTCTTTCTTCATCTCTTGGTATTAAGCATAATCTACATCTACATCTACATCTACACGATACCCTGCAAGCCACCGCGAGGGTGTGTGGCAGGGGGTGAAGATCACCAAGCATGCACTACTAACATGCAAGCAAGCAACTAAAGGGTCTCATGCAACTAGATTGTTAGTATCTATAGTATTTGAGGGGTTAATACATGCATCATGCACTACAGTATACTCTAAAATATTTCCCCTACCTATCCCTTTCCTATGCTGCCTATTCTGTTCTCTTATAGTACGGGGAAAAAATGCCATTTTGAATCTATCTGTATGACAATCTATCTCTCTAATCTTATTTATCTGGTCGAATCTAGCATAATACGCTGGTGTTTTTAATATGTGCCTAATAATCAACATCATCAATAAACATCAGTTCTAAGATTGGTTTTACGCAGTGCCCCACTTCATTTTTTTAAATCGGCTAATCTCCGCGCACTTTCATTATTCTTCTTTCAAATCGTTCCTTACTGTATTGATGCCATCTCATATGAGCAGTACTTGGTAATTACAGTGATTATTATTTTTTTCCCCAAATTTAGTAAAACCTTTCAACAGTATCACTCCTGAATTGGTTTATTTCTTATTTATTAATACTTTTGAACAATAAGATCCTTCCCTGAATTTTCAGATTCTCCTTATTTTATAAAGGTCCAATGGACACTTGTCCCACGTTTATCGAAATCATTTACAATATAGATAGTTTTTTCCCATTCTCTCGATGCTGCTTGATTTTGAAAACATTAGCTAGTTCAGTTTGTAAAATCACCAACAATATTCTCGATCTTTTTCTGTCATTATAACTGTAATTGGTAATTCTTAAAAGCTTAGATTCTTACAAACTTAGCTTGTAATTCTTACAAGCGTAGATATGAGTGAGGTAATCAGTGAACACAAAACTATAATCATGGAATTGAAAACCAGATAGGCTCAGTAAATTTGCCATGAGAATGCTCTAAAGGTAAATCTGTTCAATAGAGGAGATTTCATTGGCCTTGGAAAAAATTGAACAAATGATGATGCCAGAATTCATCGATTACACGCACAGTGCTACCACCAAGTCTTGTAAAAATTACCTGAAAGTATTACGTGAAGATCTTCACACATATTATTAGCCGGGAAAACGCCAGATCTTACAGTATTCATAGCTATGTTCCATCCCAACTCATACGTGTCGTTAAGAACCGAAATGATGTGCATCGGTATATAATGGTGCAAATCGATATAAAATACTCGCAAGATAATACCCGCTAGAAGGACTGGAAAATCCTGATCCATTAGATGATCTAGGTATAGATAACAACCAAAATTACCTCTACCAATAAGAAGTTGATTCGGGCGCCTCCACTCACTGAAGTCTGACAAACTCTCGCTTCCATATATGCCGGCAGTTTGATCTAAAAAGGTACTTATTCCTCTGCGTAGCAGGGGATGGAAGTCACCGAACTATGAATAACCTTCTCAAAAATACTATTCCACAGGCCAAATTCGGCGCCCCGATTGACTCAGCCTTCGTTTCTGGGAATAATGTCTTTCCTCAGTAAGTGATTCCTCTAAAATGTCCTAAGCCTAGTTTTCCTTAGCTATGGTCAAAAAACCCTGACTTCATTACAAAAAGTCCTCACATTGACACGATAAGCGATGCAATTACGGTCTATGAGCGAAACCTTCAGGGAATTCTGTTAGTATTTGAATCAAATGTTTGAGTTTCGTTTATCCGACTCAATGTGCTATTGCTTGATTTCTCTGACGAAAACGCCACAGAATCTTAATTATTTTATTGGAATTTATTTGGCTGTGTAATACAGTACCAGCTTCCAGTATTCGCTTAAACTTTTTAATTCAATCGCAAACGATAAAATTGTGCAATTGTCTTAATCTACAATTGCGCATTATCATGCGAGCCACCGCGAGGGTGTATGGCAGGGGATGAACATTAACAAACATGCACTAAGACATGTTTATGGTGGCTCTTAGTAGAAAACCTGTACGTTGACAATCATTAAATTCAATCCAAAATTATTACAGTAAGAGACATACATCCACATTTAACTCTGCAAACAACCGCAAGGGCGTGTTGCCGGTGGCCATAGATCAAAGCCGGGAATAAGGAAGTCATATATTTATGAAGAAGCCTGCATTTTCAGATTAACATCCGAATGTGAGATAATAGGGAGAAAAATACTTCGTATCATTTCTCTATCTTCGCGAAACAATAGTGTTGTGATACCATCTTTATCTTACGTTTATCTACGAATATCTTGAAATGTTACCGCGATTTATCTGCTCTTTCAAAAAGTGACCTCTCCATTTTCCTTTAAAAAAATCGATCCTTTGCACGCAATCCGTTCTCATTTGTGAAATCTGATGTCTTTTCGAGATTGAGGCTGGTTGAAATACCTTCAAGAGGCGGGGATAATGTTCCTCGACATTTCCTATTTCCGTGGCATTTTCCGCCCTAAATCTTGCACCAACTTCGTTACGCTTTCCCTTCCAGCACAATGACTTCTCACGAACTGCTCTTCTATGAAAGCGGGCTGTTCACGTCTTGATTTCTTTTCTCCACCCCAAAATGGGAAATGGGTGTTCCGTGGGAGACAAACTTATAAATCTACTTCTGAGATAGGTACTCTCAAGAAGGCCTCGGAAAGAAAGCATTTACTGGGCATGGTACTCACATAATTCTTCTTGGAAAGGAAATAATGCTACTTCATGAATACGGCATAAGTATGCATGAAATATCCTCAAACATACGGCAGCTGAATGTATGCATAAAATATCCGCTAGGATTTGGTATTCGGCCTCTTCTACGTAAAATAATTTTGAAAAGTGTTCACATGACGCTGCCAGTATATGGGATCCTTGCAAAATAGACTTAAATAATGAACTGGAACGTGTGACCTCATACCACCATGGAGTTACCTATGCTATTCATGGTACACTTTTGTTTATAATATTGGATATTTTACAGCTATTCATATACCTAATAGTACGAGGAAAAAAGAACATTTTGAATCTGTCAGCTCGGCAATAGATGTAGATTTGTTCACGTTACGATATCCAATCTAGACAGCGATGGCTTTTATTACTGTATTGCATGAGGAAATACTTATTGCATATTAAATGACTTACATCTACACCTGCATAATACGCTGCAAACCACCATAAAGGTGTGTGGCATGAGGTAAATTCTTACCAAACACGAACTACAAAGCAAGCATAAAAATTTTTTTAAAAACTTATTATTTAAAAAAGATTATAATAATTAAGCAAGCATGCAAAAACATGGTGCTAGTTGGGTTAGCTTGAAGTCATTTTACCAACATGCAACTACCTATACTATGAATTGATTCACTCGTATTGTACATATTTACCGCTATTCATGACCCTAACTGAACGAGGAAAAAAAAGGACATTTTGAATCTGTCAGTTCGGAAATCACGACAAATGCGACTTATGAGAATTTCATGTAAGTCTAGATGTTTTGGTCTGGTAAAAAAACCTGAATTGTAGTAACTAAAATGCATCAGCCTAGTTGTATGCCTGTACTGCATGTGTGGTGACTTTCACCTCCTGCCACACACGTTACATCTACGCGATACATCTACATCTACATCTACACGATACCCTGCAAGCCACCGCGTCATTGACGATACCCTGCAAGCATCCCAGTGTACGATTAGATTTTGTAATCTAATCGTAAACTGGGATTAATCAAAAGAATATTGTGCAAATGTAACGATCATGTACGAGAAATCGGCTACTTTTTCCTCGTTAGACCTCATTTGGAATATGCTGCCAGTATATTAGATATAGATTTGTAAAGGGACGGTATGATAACCTTACTAGCGTAACCAGTCTATTAAATGAATTAAATTGGGAATCATTGTCAGATCGCAGGTTGAAATTTAGATTTAATCTCTTAAAAAAATTTCAAGACCATATTTTCAGTGATGATGTTAAAAATATTTTTCGGACCCCAACTTACTATGGTAGACTGGACCATAATCATAAAATTAGAGAAATAGATTGCCGAACTAACAGATTCAAAATGTCCTTTTTTCCTCGTACTATTAGGGATATGAATAACGGTAAATTTATCCAGTACGAGTGTAGCAATGGATAACATTGGTAGCTGCATGTTGGTATAAGGACTTATAGCTAACCCAACTAACGGCATGTTTTTGCATGTATGTTTTGCTATATTTATCTTTTTTTAAATAGCGTAGTTTTGAACAGTACCTATAAGAGTACTGATCCTTTTTTTGTTATGCATGATATGTAGTGCATGGTTGGTGAGAGTTCACCCCCTGCCACACACCTTTATGGTGGCTTGCAGGATATTATGTAGATGTAGATGTATATGGGATCCCTACGATATCGGTCTAAAGAATTAACATGAACGTGTACAGCGAAGATCGGCTAGATTATTAAAGTGAAGATACGATAACCATACTAGCGTAACCAGTCTATTAAATAAATTAAAATTGGAATCATTCTTAGATCACAGGTTGAAATTAGGACTTACTCTCTTAAATAAATTCCAAAATAATAATTTCAGTTATGACGTTAAAAATATTTTGCGAACCCCAACTTACTATGGTGGACTGGACCATGATTACAAAATTAGAGAAATTGATTGCCGAACTGACAGATTCAAAATCCTTTTTTCCTCGTACACTTAGGGATATGAATAGCCGTAAATATGTCCAATACGAGTGAATCAATCCAAAGCATAGATAGCTGCATGTTGGATAAGGACTTGAAGGTAACCCAACTAACAACATGCTTAATTTGCTATTTTGAATTATTTAAATAGTGCAGTTTAGATTAATATATTAATACTAATCCTTTTTTATTCATGATATGTAGTGCATATTTGGTGAGAATTCATCCCCTGCCGCACGCCTTTATGGTGGCTTGCAGGGTATTATGTAGACGTAAAAAGATGTAGATGTGAATATAGATGGAAAAGAGGTGTCTGGAGCCATGACTGCGAATATCCGATATTGCCATTTAAATATGAAATTATCATCGCAAACTTCGATTCGGTAGGAGGGAGTGTGAAGACGACTTGCTCGGTGGGATAAGGAGGCAAACATAAACCAATAACACGCCAGCACCATCAGAACACTTACGACGAAGAATATTGAGGATCTGTACAAGACGCCTCAAATTTTCGCATGGCGCAATCCGATTATATCCGACGATCGTCTCAGCAACTGATCGCATTCACTGCGGAAGAAAAAACAAGTCCAAAGAGGCCGGGGAGATTAGTCATCGGTACAAGTCAGTGGCTAGTTTTGTTCGCTGGGTTGGGTTGGGTGTAATGGGGGTGAAGTCTAGCACCAGTCGTCCGGGCGCCAGTGTTGGGGGAGGATAACTTGGTCCCGCGGGAGGTATCGAGATGACCAGAGGAAAGGGGGACCGCCAACCGGGGAGTCAGATTCCGGTCGCCATGGAGCTGCCACGGATTTGACTCAACGGGAATGGTGCTTTTTGAACACGCGCTAGACCAGGGGTGTCGAAGGTTAGTCATACCCGATCATCGCTCGAAATGTGACTCACATATATGAATAGTCGCACACTGGGGGGGCACGGCTGGAAGAACCTAACCTGTAGGTTTCCCACGGGGCCAAATTAGAGGGTCATTTGCGCCCAAAGGGCGAGAACCACGGGCGCGGATGCAGTAATTAGGGGAGGCGTTTCGGTAGCCGCATTCTCGACTGCCGACACATCGAAGGCATTATAATTTTTCCTGCGCCCACCACAGCTCGAGCAGCTCAAACTCTTTCGTAAGGCTCGGGAAATAACTACATCTACATTTACGCATTACATTGCAAGCCACCGCTAGTCTGTAGTGCATGATGCATGTATTAATCCCTTAAATACTATAGTTACTTACAATCTTTTTGCATGAGACCCTATAGTTGCTTGTTTGCATGTCAATACTGCATCCTTGGTGATCTTCACCCCCTGCCACAAACCCTCGCGGTGGCTTACAGGGTATCGCGTAGATGTAGATGTGCACTTTCTCGCGAGCAATTCAAAGAAGAAGGCTTCCGTTGAGAAAAAAACGCAATTTTAGATCTTTACATGGATCAATTTGGAATGGGAACCGGTTTTCTGCAAGCAAAAGACCTAAAAGCTGATATGTTCTCTGCAAACATATCAGCCTATAGGTCGGAAACCGCACATATTTGGCATATTTGACTATATATTACTTGTTTAGATATATTAATTTGATTCTTTGAATATTCAGGCGTGGTGCGATAAATGGAAACTAGAACTGAACATAAAAAAGTGTGTAACAGTTAATTTTTGGAAAAGGAAAAACTCGATAGAAACAAATATATGATTCAAGGAACGGAATTAGTAAACGTGGAATCAGTTAAGTACTTAGGTGTAACACTTACTCGGGATCTATCATGGGGGAAACATATCAGGGAAATATGCAGTAAAGCAAATAGAAAGTTGGGGTTTATTAAAAGAATATTAGGGAAAAGTGAGGAGAGGGTGAAGGAACTTTGCTATTTTTCAATTGTTAGACCACACTTAGAATATGCTGCGAGTATATGGGACCCTTATGAAGCAGGCTTGATTTACGAATTAGATCGAGTACAAAGAAGAGCGGCGAGATATGTAAAAGGGTGTTACGATAGGGAAAGCAGTGTGTCTGGTATGTTAGCCGAATTGGGATGGGAACGCTGTCACAACGCAGGCTGAATTATAGACTTAATCTTCTAGGAAAATTTAAGGAGAGACATTTCATTAATGACGTTAATCATATATTGCTGGCTCCGACTTATTATGGTAAGCATGATAATTCTAATAAAATTAAGGAGATATTTTGCAGGACGGACAGGTTTAAAATGTCATTTTATCCGCGTGCGATTCGAGATCAGGACGTTAAGCATCGCGTAAATCGGTAATAATTATAGAGGTAATATTCAGAGTAGGTCGATAGTATTTTTTTTATTACCTGCATGTTCAAATCAACGTGTGACTTGCATGCAATGCTTTTTTTTTGCATGCATGAGTATCTATGAAATTTGTGTCGGGTTCACGGCATGCATGGTATTCATGAGTGTGTCCTGCATGATTGGGATTTAGTGGTTTTCTTCTTTTTTTCCCCAATCAATTTTAAAGGTGTAGTGTTTGTTTTGTAGTGTTCATTTTTGTTTGTTGTGTCATTGTTCCTGGTGTGGATGCACCCCCTGCCACACACCCTCGAGGTGGCTTGCAGGGTATGTCGTAGATATAGATGTAGATAAGAGAAATACCAGTGTGAACACATGCATCCTGTCTTCATGAAATCTACACCAATCCCGTAATGTGCGAGGCAGACGTGATATTTTAAATCTGGTCGATCATTAGCCTACATAATATCAGGTGAACCACCAAAAGGGTGGCTGGCAGGGGGTGAAGATGACCGAACATGCACTATTGACATGCAATTAGGATATTTAATGAAGACATGCTAGATAATAGAGTCACATGCAGCTAGATGTTGATGCAGCATGTTAGTAGTGCATGCATGGTGATCTTCATCCCCTGCCACACACCCTCGCGGTGGCTTTCAGAGTATCGTGTGGATGTAGATGGTTGGTTGGTTGGTATCTAAATAGTAATAAAGGGATTGGTTGTTAATACATGCATCATGCATTACAGGCTACTCTAACAATGGCACATATTAAAAACACCAGCGTATTATGCTAGATTCGACCAGATAAATAAGATTATGAGATAGATTGTCGTACGGATAGATTCAAAATGGCATTTTTCCCCCGTACTATAAGAGAACAGAATAGGCAGCATAGAAAGGGATAGGTAGGGGAAATATTCTAGAGTATTATGTAGTGCATGATGCATGTCTTACCCCTTAAATACTGTAGACACTAACAATCAAGTTGCATGAGACAATATAGTTGCTAGTTTGCATGTTAGTAGTGCATGCCTGGTGATCTTCACCCCCTGCCACACACCCTCGCGGTGGCTTGCAGGGTATCGTATAGATATAGATGTAGATGAACAATGTTTCACCTACCTATCCCTTTGCTATGCTGCCTATTGTTCTCTCTTATGGTACGCGGGAAAAGTGACATTTTAAATCTATCGGTACGACAATCTATCTCTCTAATCTTGTAATCTGATCAAACCGAGCATAACACACAGGGGTTCTTAATATATATTTTACGTCATCTGTGAACAAATCGGTTTCGAATGTACTTAAAAGGTTTAACCTAAATTTTAACCTTCGTTCTGATAGTAATTCCCATCCTAGTTCTTCTATTAAACTCGTAACACTTATACAATTATCTTACGGCTTTTAACAAATCTAGCGTATCTCCTTTGCACACGCTCTAATTTTTTTATCATACATTCCTCGTACGGATCCCATATACTAGCGGCATATTGTAAATGAGGCCTGACAAGTGTAAAATAGCTTCTTTCTCGTACTCTCTCATCGCATCTGCCGAGAACTCTTTTTAAGAATTCTAATCTACGGTTTGCTACACTAGCTGTTTCCCTGATGTGTTCCCACATGACATGTCTTCAGTGTCGATGACGCCTAAGCATTTGATACATCTACACGATACCCTGCAAGCCACCGCGAGGGTTGTAGCAGGGGGTGAAGATTACCAAGATTAATAGATTCTTCGTTAGATATTAACTTTTCTTTGATGCAATAATTTTTCCGGGGAAAGCTTCCGATTACTGCTCGAGGAAGTTCCTTTTTATTTGACTGCATTCTTCTGCCATCGCGTCTTTCTAAATCGTATGCCGTGATGTTCCCTGCTGAATCAGGGGTTGCGTCAATCCGAGTGACACATTGGGCATGGAACGCTATCGCATGAGAGGACCACCAGATCATCATGTATACATTAAATCCGTCTCGCGTAATAAGTGCCTTCCTTAGTCGCTCGATGATTTTGAGCACCAAGGGCACGATTGGAGTCTTCTCTTGGTGGGGCGGTGGAAAACTTTTTTACGGGAAGAGAAGTGGTGGGGAAGAAGTTTAAATGAATTCGCAGAGGAATAACTGGTGGAAGAAATGACGTGTCTGTTACAAAATGGCCCGTAAAAGTATGGTTCCGAGGGAATCGTACAGTGTATGAGTCAGGGAAAGGATAATCCTCTATCTACTCCTGCATCTGCATAATACCCTGCAAGCCACCATAGAGGTGTGTAGCAGGGGGCAAATTTATCTGCAACTACATAATACATCTACATCTACATAATACCCTGAAAGCCTCCACAAGGGTGTGTGGCAGGGGGTGATTGCTCACCAAACATGCACTACATATCATGCATAAAAAAGGAATAGTATTAATATAGTAGTCAGAACTACACTATTTAAAAAAGATAGAAATTGCAAAGCAAACATGCAGAAACATTCTGTTAGTAGGGTTAGCTTTAAGTACTCATACCAACATGCAGCTACCAATGCTATTCATTGCTACTCTCCGATAGGACATATATACCGTTATTCGTATCTCTTATTGTGCGAGGGAAAAAGGACATTTTGAATCGGTCAGTTCGGCAATCAATTTCTCTAATTTTATGATTATGGTCCAGTCTGCCATAGTAAGTTGGAGTTCGTAAAATATTTTTAACATCATCACTGAAAATATTGCCTTGGAATTTGTGGAAGAGATTAAGTCTAAATTTCAACCTGCGATCTGACAATGATTCCCATTTCAATTCATTTAATAGACCGATTAGACTTAGACCGATTTCGTAGGGATCCCATACACTGGCAGCATATTCCAAATGAGGTCTAACAAGGGTAAGTAGCTGATTTCTCGTACATGATCGTCACATTTACCCAATACTCTTTTAATGAAACCAAGTTTGCGATTCGCTTGACCCATTATTTCACGAATGTGTTTACCCCAGGAAAGATCATTTGTCAGTCTTATTCCAAGATATTTAATGGATTCCACGTTTGCAACACTGCACTGCATACACTGCAAGCCACCAAAAAGGCGTGTGGCAGGGGATGAGTTCTCACTAACTTGCACTATATATCATGCATAAAAGAGGATTAGTAATAATATACTAGTCTAAAATTTAATTAAAAAAAAAGATAAAAATAGCAGATTAAGCAGGCAATATCATGCTATTAGTTGGGTTACCTAAAGTCCTTATACCAACATGCAACTATCTATGCTATTAATTGTTACACTCGTATTGGATATATTTACCGCTATTCATATCCCTAATTGTACTAGGAAGAAGGGGCATTTTGAATCTACATCTACATCTATACGATACCCTGCAAGCCACCGCGAGGGTGTGTGGCAGGGGGTGAAGATCACCAGGCATGCACTATAAACATGCAAACTAGCAACTATATTGTCTCATGCAACTTGATTGTTAGTGTCTACAGTATTTAAGGGGTAAGACATGCATCATGCACTACAGTATACTCTAGAATATTTCCCCTACCTATCCCTTTCCTATGCTGCCTATTCTGTTCTCTTATAGTACGGGGGAACATGCCATTTTGAATCTATCTGTACGACAATCTATCTCTCTAATCTTATTTATCTGGTCGAATCTAGCATAATACGCTGGTGTTTTTAATATGTGCCTGACATCTTCAGTAAAGCTATCCGATTGAAATTTCTCCAATAGATTTAATCTGGACTTTAACCTACGCTCTGATAATGATTCCCACCCTAATTCTTTTATTAATTCTGATACACTACTCAACCTATCGTAACACCTTTTGACGAACCTAGCTGCTCTACGCTGCACACTGTCTAGTTCTCTCATCAAACCTAATTCATTAGGATCCCATACACTGGCTGCATACTCAAGGTGGGGCCTAACTAGTGAAAAGTAGCATCGCTCTTTTGTCTTCTCGTCACATTTCCCAAGTACTCTTTTTATAAATCCTAGCTTTCTCTTCGCTCGGCCGCATATTTCCCGGATGTGTCTACCCCACGATAAATCTTTAGTGATTGTTACACCTAAATATCTTACGGTTTCAAGGTTTTCGATCTTCGTGTTATTAATTCTATAGGATCGCTCTATCGAATTATTCCTCCTCCAAAAATTGATAGCTACACTCTTTTTAAGGTTGAGAGTTCTAACTGCCATTTGTCGCACCACTCTTGAATTGCATCTAAATCCTTGCTAAGCGATTCCCTGTCTTCTTCTTTAGATATACCCCTATACACTACCGCATCGTCTGCAAAAAGTCTAAGGTTACTACTAACTACGGTACCCAAATCGTTTATGTATAAAAGAAATAGAAGCGGACCTACTACGCTACCCTGGGGAACTCCCGTTGTGACTTCGATTGTGTCCGACATGATACCATCTATGACAACCCTCTGCTCTCGCCCACTTAACAATTCTTTTACCCAACATACAACGTCTTTATTTATACCAAAACTCTCTGAATCTTTCAGTTTGGCAGTCAATTTCTCTAATTTTGTTATCGTGGTCCAGTCTACCATAGTAAGTTGGGGTTATCTATCTATATCTATATCTACGACATACCCTGCAAGCCACCTCGAGGGTGTGTGGCAGGGGGTGCATCCACACCAGGAACAATGACACAATAAACAAAAATGAACACTACAAAACAAACACTATACCTTTAAAAATAATTGGGGTTCGCGAAATACTTTTAACGTCATCGCTGAAAATACTATCTTGGAATTTATTTAAGAGATTAAGTATAATTTCAACCTTCGATCTGACAATGAAAATCATTTTATATCATTTAATAGGCTGGTTACGCTAATATGGTTATCGTACCGTCCCTTTACAAAACTTACCGATCCTCCTTGCACACGTTCAAGTTCATTATTTAGGGCTATTTCGTATGGATCCCATATGCTGGCAGCGTATTCTACATGAGGACTAACAAGGGAAAAGTATCTAATTTCTCGCATATGATCGTCACATTTACTCAATATTATTTTGATGAATCCCAATTTACGATTATCTTGATCCATTATTACACGTATGTATTTACCCCAGGAAAGATTATGTCAGTCGTATTCCAAGATATTTAATGGATTCCACGTTTGTTAATTCATTATTACCTATTTTGTAAGTGCTAGGAGGAGAACAATTCTTTTTCCAAAAATTCATTACTACACATTTTAAAAAATTTAATCAAAACTGCCATGCAACCGATTACGTATCACGCGTAAAAGGATTATAAACTATATTCTAGTCCAAAAATAACAACTTGTTATAAAAATCTATATCTTCTGACTATCCTGCATGCCTCCTTGATAGCGTGTGTCAGGGGCTGAATTGTCAAGTCCCAACCTGGTGATGTCAAGGCCAAGCCCTTGATGGGTTGAACCATCTCCAAGCATGCATTTTAAATCAAAAGAGGATATGTTGATGTTTATATGCTAGATGGCTCAGTTTTTGGCCTCATTCTCGCCCATTGATGCCGTTTTTTTTATCAAGTCGTTAGCATGAAGGCATGCAAAAAACCTAACTTTCTCCTCGGCAACCTCGATTTATACCATTATTGTTTAAAATTTGCGAAAATTATGAAATGTTTACCTTTCTGTCCTACTTTTCATCTACATCTTCATAATACCCTGCAAGCCAACATAGAGTTGCGTGGCACTGGGTGAATTCTCGCCAAACTTGCTTTTCATTTTCCTAACATTATCTTAATGAGTTAACCTACCGTAACACGTTGGCGTTTCAATATATTTCTTACATTTTCAACAAAGGTACCCTCCTCAAATCTCTGCTGAAAATTAGCTCATTTTCATGTACTTCAACCTGCGGACGGTAGTGGTGATTTAGACCCCTTTCTGGTTTAATATTTAGGGCATATCTTCATCTTGTTTGGTTCACCTACGTCGTAATGGCACCATTTTGCGCTGACTTGAGAGAACTTGGCGCATTGATCCCTTACTAAAAATGAGAAGTTATGAAATAAATCAGATAGATGAGCATCTCAAGAAAATGTAAGCGTCTGATGTTTAAATTTGAGATGTTTGGAAACGTCCACGATTCAACTGAAGGTCGTGGTGAAAAATCTTCGTAAACTCAGTTTTCAATGATGCCATAGGTTTCTGTTTACCTTTCCGAAAGTCTCCCTCTGGGTATGTCGAAATCCATAGTGGGAAGACAGTTATTTTAGGAGCCATTTGCTGTTAGCTGGTGTTTCATTTTGGATTATTTTCGAGGATCTACTTCTAAAATGGTCCGATGACTCATGATTTGTATTCAATTGATTATTTTATAAATGTGGATTAATATTCCAGTGATGTTTTGAAAGATTTTGTGATAACTGGCAGCGGAGGAGAGAAACGGAAATAATAGGATGTATGAATATCTAAGTATATACAGATCCGTAATACACTTCCAGCCACCACTAGGGTTTGTGGCAGTGGGTGAAGAACACCGAAGCCGCACTACTTACAAGCAACTAAGAACTACAATGCTAGTACTTCTTGGAAACATGTTAGACATAAGATCACGTGCAACTTGATTTTTTGTATCTATACAGTGATGATGTGCGTGCTGGTTATGAAGGCATTTCTCTAAATATTATCGCATGTATATCTCTAACCTGCATGAGTTGGTAATGCTAAAACATACTTCTTGCACTGCAGATGTTTGACTATGTTTCACCAACCTGATGCTGATGCCGCATGGAGAGATGTCAACAACTTAATTTGTTTCCATGCCTTAATTTAAAAGCTACTTACAAAGATGCTGTAAAGAAATCCCACCTAGTTACATCTGGAAGGCAATTTTTTCCCTCACTCACTTGAACGACCGCGTGCTTTCAAAAGTGTATCGTGGCCAACCTACGTGGGCGTGAATGTAGCTGCCCAGTTAATGAAATACCACGTGAAATGAGAGAGAGAGAGTGAAAGGGTAGGGTGGGTTTGAAGGAGAAAGCGAGAGTGGGTTCGGAAGAGGCAGTTTGAAATGCGGGCGGCAGGGGATCCAGGGGGATGGGTGGACTTTTAAGAACAAACGTTTCGTGGGGATGGGCTCCCCCACTTCTTCGGTGAGGAGCTGCAGTTTCTGCGGGGAGAAACTCAGAAGACTGGTGACTTTGTTGTTGTCCGCGGAACTCTTCACATCGTCGAGAGTCCTCGCTAAATGGACCCGCTACGAAATCGCTTTTTAGGATGGTTTGCGGAGGCATTGAAAAATTCACGGGGGAACACGGATCACGTGTTGAGCAATGCACTTTTTCCTCGTTCACGCTTTGGGAAATGTACATCTATTGATGTATTTGAAGAAATACCTGAATAATCCATAATTATTACATTACTTTGTAGAGACTAACAATCCAGTTTTACCTCTCATAATCTTCTAGGTAATGTACTCACAGAATATTATTTTTGTATGTATGCAATGCATGCATACAAAAATGCATGTTATGCATAAATAAAATATAAATAAAATAAATGTTATATAAATAAAATGCATGCATACTATGCATGTTAGCAAGTGCAAATTTAATCCTCCTTTGGTTTAAAATGCATGACTGGTGATAGTTCATCCCCTGCCATACATCTTTGCGGTGGCTTACAAGGTTTTATGTAAATGTAGGTTAAATAGTGCTCTTATATTCATGGTGGGACTTTATATACCTACTCTACCCCACTCTGCACCTTTTTTTTCATACTATTTGTCTCTCCATTTCGGCATTTATCCTGCTTCTCCATCTAATTCCATCGAAAGTGCCCATTCTTCTCCTTCCTCTTTCTTTACTGACAGGGCTTCATTACGCTATCGTCTGTCATTATTTTCTCCATCCACCTACTGGGTCTCATAATTTTCTTCAGAAATTTGCTTCCTTCCACAACCGTTCTGATTGTTTTGTCTTTTACTTACTTTCGGTCTTTATAATATTGGTTTGGCCACACTTACGAGTGCGGGTATTATGCATCTGGCAATAAAGCTCGTCCCGGGACTATTTGCAGAGCAGAGTTGATTGTAAATACAAGGGAGTCATTTTTATGAGTGGAATAAGATATATAGATATTTATTTATGTTCTAGGGCACTCCCTATAAGATAAGCATTCATCAAGCTGTACTTTATTGCCTATGAATGGCATTATGAGCACCTAAAGATTTGATCCTTATTCTCCTGTTTAATGTTAACGCAATGAAATAAGCACGATGAAAAGCGGCTTGCATTAAATCACGAAATAACAATTTGTGAAACATCGTCGGTCAGGAAATTGTAACAACGTACCTTAAAAAAGCAGTGGATTCATTTCAGCTATTACAGGGTACTCAATAGTTATCTGGATTACGCAACAACGAAAAGGCAAATTTAATGGATGATCAAATTAATTGACTAATCTCTGAGGAAATTCGCTCGACTGCTTATAAATACAACGGACTAATAAGTGATGCTACAGGCCATGAAAACTCACACATCACATTTTAGGTTTCATTTGGCTCTGTCTTGGTGCACGCGTTATCCTTCGTGCCTACTTCCGTGGGTGCCGTTCTAAATGTAAGCCGAGCGAAATATCCGCTCGAGCATTTGTGTCGGTCGTTGTCTCTTTAAACTCTGGAACCGGTGGGCGAACGGGGAACAAGAGCCAAGTTGAGGAGGAGGCATTTGAAACAAAAAAAAATCTTCCTCGCGCCTACCGGGCGCACGAACATTCGTACTTTCTAAAGTAACGCGGAGCTGTCACATCGCAGAATAACACTCGCGCTTAGACACTGCGGTGAATGTTGCAGCGAAAGCCGTGGGGAGGTTCTTTTTCCTTGGGGAAAAAAGCAGAAAAATCAATGTGCGTCTATTCGTGCCGGTATTCATCCAGGTTTCCGCACGGAACAACGTCCTTGTAAACTCTCAGTAATATGGAAATAAACCATCGATTCGAGACTTCGTGCACTGCCGTGGGCGTATGTAAAAAAAAGATTAATTTCTTTTCCTCTCTCTCTCTCTCTGGGCGTGAGTCTTGATTCCCGTTATAGGGAAATCTGATGAGTCATAAGAAACATTTCTGGAATACGGTGCGGGGGTGGCTGCGTAAACTGGGAGTGTGAGGCTGGGCTCGCGAGCCATTGGACTCGTGGGGTAGGAAGTCCGCAGGAAAGGGTTCGGAAGTGGATAGGGTGAGAGTTTAAAGCTAGGATTCATTAAAGGAGTACTCGGGAAATGTGATGAGAAGAAAAAAGATCGATGTTACTTATCACTAGTTGCCCTACTAGCCCCACCTTGAATATGAAGCCAGTGTATGGGATCCGAAAGAAATAGGTTTGATTAGAGAGCTAGACAGTGTGCAGCGTAGAGCAGCTAGGTGTCATCTACATCTACACGATACCCTGCAAGCCACCGCGAGGGTGTGTGGCAGGGGGCGGGGCATTAAAAAATCATAGCTTTACTGAAGATGTTACGTGTATATTAAAGCACCAGCGTATTATGCTAGATTCGATCAGATACATAACATTCCGACGCCACCTTCTACATCTACATCTACACGGCACACAGCAAGCCACTGCGAGGGTGTTGCAGGGGGGAAAGATCACCAAAACATGCACCATTGACATGCCACTAAGGTATTACATGGAAAAATGCTAATAGTATGGGTCACATGCATCCAAATAGTTAGTATCTACATAGTAATAAAGGGATTGGTTGTTAATACATGAATTATGCGCTACAGACTACTATACAATATTTCCTTTACCTATCCCTTTGTTATGCTGCCTATTCTGTTCTCTTATAGTACGGGGGAAAAATGCCATTTTGAATCTATCGGTACGACAATATATCTCTGTAACCTCATTTATCTGGTCGAATCTAGTATAATACGCTGGCGTTTTTAATATGTGCCTAACATCTTCAGTAAAGCTATCCGATTGAAATTTCTCTAATAGATTTAATCTCTACATTAACCTACGCTCTGGTAATGATTCCTACCCTAATTCTTGAATTCTGATACACAACTAAACCTACCGTAACACCTTTTAACGAACCTAGCTCTTCTACGCTGCACAGTGTCTAGTTCTCTAATCAAACCTAATTCATTCGGATCCCTTACCCGGGCTATATATCAAGGTGGTGCCTAACTTTTCAGTCAATGTTCCTAAAATTGGTTTGACGCAGCTCTCCACTGGATTCTTCTATCGGCTAACCTTTTTATATACTCATAGTTATATTATACTCTTTCACATCCTTTCATCCATTACTTAGGGACAAGAAAACAGAAAAATTCAACAGAAAAATATACCATAGCCTGGACCCAAACCCTGGCTCTTGGAGTGAGAAGCTAGCAGTGTAACCATCATCCCATATCTGTTCGTATTTCTACATGCGTGCTGAAGATGTCATATACACCTGCTGAATACCCTGCAATATACTTCGAAGGTTTGTGGCAGGAGATAAGGGAAACTCAATCCTTGCGTCCCGTATTGTGTAGGGGTCGTGAACCAGATAGAACCAAATAGAGTTGATATATTTCTGTTGGATGCTTTTGTAGAGCTGTAAATTTTTAAGATTGATCGTTCTGGTTCCGCTACGATATTTCTCCTATGACGTTTTGTGTCTGTTGCTGAGAATGATTTCGGAAAGTAAATATGTATCTGGCAGCGAACCTGAATTGGCGTAGAGCTACAGTCGATTTTGCAATTCAAGGATCACGGGCTTGAATCCCGTCTGAAGCATGGATACGTCTGAAGCGTATTCGACTCCACTAGCAGTCGTAGATTGGACAATGCGATATGCTCCATGCAACGCACCTTCGCGGAAGCTTGGAGGGTATTGCGTAGATGTAGATATTGCCTAAGCAATTACGAGTGCTTAAAAACCAAGTTTTCTACTGGATAACATCTACATCCGCGAGGGTGTTTAGCAGGGGGTGAAGATCACCAAGCATGCACTATACACGTGCAAACATGCTACTATAGGGTCTCAGGCAACTAGATTGTTAATATCTACAGAGTAATAAGGGATTGGTTGATAATACATGCATCATGCACTCCAGATTTCTCTAAAATATTTCCCCTACCTATCCCTTTGCTATGCTGCCTATTCTGTTCTCTTATAGTACGGGGAAAAATGCCATTTGTATCTATCGGTACGACAATCTATCTCTCTAATCTTATTTGTCTGGTCGACTCTAGCATAATACGCTGGTTTTTTTAATATATGCCTAACATCTTCAGTAAAGCTATCCGATTGAAATTTCTCTAATAGATTTAATTGTACTTTAACCTACGCTCTGGTAATGATTCCCACCCTAATTCTTTTATTAATTCTGAAACGCTACTCAACCTATCGTAACATCTTTTAACGAACCTAGCTGCTCTATACGCTGCACACTGTCTAGTTCTCTGATCAAACCTAATTCATTAGGATCCCATACACTGGCTGCATACTCAAGGTGGGGCATAACTTGCTGGCGTGATGTGTAGTGGCTACAGTTTTGACCTCCCAACCTACTGGCCCTGCTCATTTGTCCGCAGGGGCAGGGATATTTAATTTGAACACCGGTCCCTATTAGAATGGCGAGTGAAGAGCATCCTTAAGTTCTCTGCAAGCCAATTGGTGCGTTAAACCGTGGACCCGTGGGCGCTTTGCATTATGAGTACGTAGGATAACGCCCGGTTTCTGGTAAACCTCCCGGCGTTCCCATTTCATCCTGCCAATACGAAACCTATGGCGCAAATGACCTTAGCTATCTTACGCCTCTCGTAATAACTACGACCGGCAATTATCGTAAACAATGGCCCCGCTGTTTTGATTCTGTCGTAGAGTGGTCGAATGGAAAGCTTCGGCCTCGTGCGGCTCTCGAATTTTTCGGATGTGAGTCATGACGTGAGTAGAGATTTGATTTCGCAAAGGGAGTGGCATCGCAATAGAAAGAGTTTTGTTTATTCAAGTATTCTACGCGTTAATGGAAGATTTCTTTTCGTGCGCCATCAATAAGATTGACTTACCTTATTGATTGGTGTGAATTAAAAATGATAAGAGTTATCTTACATCTACATCTACATAATACCCTGCAAGCCACCACAAGGGTGTGTGGCAGGGGGTGATTTCTCACCAAACATGCACTACATATCATGCATAAAAAGGAATAGTATTAATATAGTAGTCAGAACTACACTATTTAAAAAAGATAGCAATTGCAAAGCAAACATGCAAAAACATTCTGTTAGTAGGGTTATCTTTAAGTACTCATACCAACATGCAGCTACCAAGGCTATTCATTGCTACTCTCCGATAGGACATATTTACCGTTATTCGTATCTCTAATTGTTCGAGGGAAAAAGGACATTTTGAATCGGTCGGTTCGGCAATCAATTTCTCTAATTTTATGATTATGGTCCAGGTTATCTTACTGCGGAACGAAGTTTTTGCATTTGACCGTATTTCTAGATTTTAATATTTGTTAATTATTCGACGATGACGACCAACTTTAAGTTAAAACTGACGTTGAAAATATTTTGCCTACTCCAACTTACTATGGTAGATTGAACCATAATCACAAAATTAGATAAAGTGATTGCCAAACTGACAGATTCACAATGTCCTTTCTTCCTCATACAATTAGGGATATGAATAGTGGTAAATATATCCAGCACGAGTGTATCAATTGATAGCATAGGTAGTTGCATGTTGGTATAAGGACCTTAAGCTAACCGAACTAACAGCATCATATTGAATGTTTGCTTTGATATTTTTATCTTTTTTTAAATTGATGTTTAGACTAGTATATTGTTGCTAATCCTTTTTTATGCATGTTATGTAATGAATGTTTGGTGTGAATTCACCCCCTGCCACACACCTTTATGGTGGCTTGCATGGTATTATGTAGACGTAGATGTAAATGTAGAAAAGACTAATGGAGCGTGCTAAAAAATTATTTCTTTCTATATGCTTTAGAGTTTATATGCCAAACGCAAGGATTGTAAGGAACACTTCTTTCATTAAATTAATTTCTCTTGAAAACCCTTTTATGAATTTTGAAATTCCAAGTAATCCTCTATATTTTTTCGATTTTCCCAATGCTTACCCATTTTTTTGTGACTCCACCAACTGCGACCCATCGAGAATTTGTTCTCCACTGATTATTTGCAAGTTGATCATTAATCTCCCTTCGGCGTGGGCGTAGTGCGGCTTTAATAACTTAATGACTCACCTCACTTTAAACTATCAGTTACTCTCATTGTTTCGCCCAATTTATCACCGCAGCCCTTCAAGCAGAAGGCCGTATTAATGGCTTTGTTAATAGGCCAGTTCGTTCTTCGATTTTATCTCGAGTGGCGTGGCATTTATCGAAGCAGATCGCCTATCGATTAGATTTGAATTATCGTTCAAAGAGCGCAATCCGCGGTGAAGATATTTTAAAAACATTGAGTACGCATCATAGGTTTTCACAGTGTCGAAATCGTGACGTCACCTGCCCCGTGGCCTTGTTGAGTAGTTTCCGTCAACGGCGTCATAGGAGAGAGTGCATTTCTCTGTCTTCGTAATCTTCAAAGGAAAGAGCTCGTATCATTTCACCTCTGTGAATTATCGCCGTGGAATTCTCGGTACGTGTGCCCTCGTGCAACTTCTGACGTATAAATATAAGTATTTACATGTATATCTTCATAATACACTGCCAGCCATCGTAATAGTGTGTGGCAGGGTGTGTCATTACCAAAGCATGATAAACTCCCCAAAAAATATTGCTCCCTTTCGCCGCCGTTGCGTGGTGCGGAAGAATTGATTTTCTCACTGTAAATTATCTACCTATTAATGTTTTGAACGATACGAACGAAATTGACTGCGTAACTTTTGAAATATTGAGGAGAAAGAGTATTTTTGTCTGGGAATCCGAGTAACCAGCGATGGAACTAATGGTAATTAGGTTATCCCAGACTAAGAGGGCACTTTACCAAAAGAAGAATTTACTTGCAGCTGGATATACAAGCGTAAATGTAAGAAAATACTTCAATACAACATACATCTGGAGTGAGGTATGGACAATAACAGCAGCACAAAATTACAGAGTGGAAACTTTCGAAACGTGATGCTAAAGAGGAAAGATGAAGATGACATGGATCGACCGAGTGACAAACGAAGTCAAATGAAAAGCTGAAGAAAAGAGACGTCTGCTGAAAACTTAAAAAAGAAAACAGGGCAACTTAATTTGTAAACTATGTGAATTCTCCATCATAGGGGTATCAGAGCCTATCACATGGGATTCCCACTACATAACCGTTCTAATAATCGTTTTTCTTTAGGCGTATTAATTTTCTGCCATGCCTGTTTTGTTTTTTCTTCGCTTCACATACCGTATAAGAAACTCTTGCTGTAATTTGAAGAAATTTATATCAAGTAGGAATGCTCCCCCAATTGAAATTGTTAAATCTCATGCCATTCATTCGTTCTCCATTTCGTCAGGCATTTGCCAACTAGTGGTTATTCAGCGTAACATACTATTGAGTATGAGTCGCCAGCGGTTAGTGGTTAAGCGATTATATTCCAGCTAAAATTCAAGATCATGCAATAAATAATGTGATCAAGTTGTAGATTTTTATTCGACACTTGGATCAGTTTTACATTTACTCTTGACGAAGTAATTCGTTGTTCCTCCAGTGCGCTGAAGATTTACCAATGTTTAGAGAACGCCTCCTTTGCAAATTGAATAATATTTCATGAGTATCTCGAAATAAATTAAATTATGCATGATATATAATGCATGTTTGGTGTGAGTTCACCCCCTGCCACACACCTTTAGGGTGGGTTGCAGGGTAGCGTATAGATATAGATAAATCACGTTTCAGCCAAAACCCTACCTAGTTATTTTGTTCTCCACCAGTGCCTGTAAACCTGCCAAATCATTAGTTTAGCCTTGTATTCCTATCTTTAAAGAAACTCATTAATATTGTTTTACATATATTCCTTGTGGAGAAAGATATTTTCTTTGAGGGTAGCGTCCACCATTTGGGGCTAAGTAGGCGCAAGTTCGTTCGCGACTCCCTTTGAGTTATTGTGCCGGATGTAATGCCATTTATTTGCCGAAGAAAATGGAGGTCACCTCGCGCTGTCGCGACCGGAAAAACTTCTGTCAAAGCTCTCATTTAGAATCTGCCTCGGAAGGACTCCTCCTCCTCCTCCTTTGAAGAAGCTCACCTTCCTCCCCTCCCTTCTTTCCGTCCTTCGCCTCCATCCCGGCCCGATTCCATGCTCCGCGATGAGAGACGACTCTAGAACGTCTCACGGGGAGGGAAACGTAAATACCCGCCCTCCAACCCGCGCGACATGACTCTTTCAGCCGCCCTCATTTTCAGGAAAAACACGCGCTCATCCCCCGCCCCGGATAGTTATTCATCATTCGTTGAAACGCACCGGGCGGCGGCGATCCCCTATATAGCCGACACCCACACCCTTACCCCTCTTTGCGCAGTTGGTCCGTTACACCCCCACCATTTCCCACTTTCATCCCTCTTTCGCTCATCCTCCGGAACACTTGCTTTGACATTGTCGCCCGCGCCGTCTGCAGGGCCGCGGATTGCAGATTCGGGCCAAAATGGTGAATCACGGTTTTTCTTTCGGTGCGAGATGGGAGAAAGGGAGTTCTCGAGCCTTCCGTACCCAACTCCTGTCTTCCCGCACACTCACCTCTCCCTCTGCTCTTTCTCCTTCCGCTCCTCCTGTTGGTCCATCGGATTCCTCACACGGAATCATCTCCGTCCACACGAGCGGCCTGATCTTTTTTTAGCGGATAGCCACCGGGGAGATGAGGAGGTGGAGGGAGCGTTGAGAGTTTCTCCTTGTTGCGCAACCGTTGCGGGCTGCTTAAAGAGCAAGGGGGTTAGGAGGGTGAGAGGGGATTGAGAGAGAGGGAGCTGACCGTATCAATTCGCTGGGAAAATCTTGTGCACGTGGCTATGAAGTAGGAAGGGATGGGAGCAGATAACGACATCGGTCGCAAATTAATAAAATATGGATTTCAGGAATAATTTTAATTTGGTTCAACCAGTTTCATCACAAATGTGACATCTTCTGGTCTCTTCAGTAGCTTAAGTAAAGAAAAAGTCAACAAACGTTGAATCCATTAAATACCTTGGAGTAAGACTGAAACATGATCTGTCTGGGGTAAACACATACATCAAATATTGGTTCAAGCTAACCGTAGACTTTGATTTATCGAAAGAGTACTGGGCAAATGTAACGATCATATACGAGAAATAGCTACTTTTCCCTTGTTCGACATCATTTGGAATCCTCTGCCAGTGTATGGGATCCTTATGAAATCGGTCTAAATAATGAACTTGAACGTGTGCAGCGAAGATCAGCAAGGTTTGTTAAAGGACGGTACGATAAGTATATTAGCGTGACCAGTCTATTAAACGAATTAAAATGGGAACCATTGTCAGATCGCCGGTCGAAATTTAGAATTAATTTCTTAACTAAATTTCAAGACAATATTTTCACTGATGACGCTGAAAATATTTTGCGAACTCCGATTTATTATGGTGGACTGGACCATCGTCATAAACATAGAGAAATAGATTGACGAAATGACACATTCAAATGTCTTTCTTCCTCGTACGATTAGGGATATTCTTATACCGATATTTGCATAAGAGGATAAGTGCTTTAAGCTAACCCAACAAACAGCATGTTTTTGCATACTTACTGAGGCATTTTGAACTTTTTTTAAATTGTATTGTACTGACTGGAACATAGTTACTAATCCTTTTTAAACATGATATGTAATGCATGTTTGGTGTGAATTAACTCCCTGATGCCAAACTTTATGTGGGCTTGCAGGGTATTATGTAGATGTAGATGTGAAATTGTCAAATTGTTTACGAAACCGATTCTACCGAAATACATTTCTTTGTGACAACTGCGAAGTTTTTCGCATTATACGGTATTTCAGAAAATTAAGGCCGAAAATATCGTACTCAACAATATCGGTGTTGGATTGTTGCCCGACATCATCATTGTCATTTTCTGAAATCTAAAATTATTTCCATCCAGCCCTCCTTTCTTGTATATTCTTTTATAAACTCATGTATCCCCATAGTTATAGAAGCCAGATTGGTGCAGCGAGTACTGCTTTTCCATTCTGAGAGTCAGGGTTCTTACCCTGGCATGGATTTGGATTTATATCGGAATTTCCCGGATAGTAATTAAGTACTGTAAGGAGAGCATTTCAGGTGAAGTTATGTGTCCGTTGGATTGGATGTTAATTTTTGGTTGCATCATCTACATCTACGTCTTACGATACCCTGCAGGCCACCCAGAGGGGGTGTGGCAGGGCGTGAAGATCACCAAGCATGCACTATAAGCATGCAAACATGCTACTATAGGGTCTCAGGGAACTAGACTGTTAGTACCCACATAGTAATAAGGGATTGGTTGTTAATACATCATGCACTACTCACACACTACTCTAAAATATTTCACCTAGGTACCTCTCCCTTTGCTATGCTGCCTATCCTGTTCTCTTATAGTACGGGGGAAAAATGACGTTTTGAATCTATCAGTACGACAATATATCTCTGTAACCTCATTTATCTGGTAGAATCTAGCATAATACGCTGGTTTTTTTAATATATGCCTAACATCCTCTGTAAAGCTATCCGATTTATATTTCTGTAAGAGATTTAATCTGTACTTTAACCTACGCTCTGATAATGATTCCCACCCTAATTCTTGCAATAAATCTGATACACTACTAAACCTATCGTAACACCTTTTCACGAACCTAGCTGCTCTACGCTGCTCACTGTCTAGTTCTTTGATAAAACCTAATTCATTAGGATCCCATACACTGGCTACATACTCAAGGTGGGGCCTAACTAGTGAAAAGTAACATCGCTCTTTTGTCTTCTCATCACATTTCCCAAGTACTCTTATTATAAATCCTCGTTTTCTCTTCTCTCGGCCGTATATTTCCCGGATGTGTCTTCCCCACGATAAATCTTTAGTGATCCTTACACTGAGCATCACTTTCAGAGGAGGTGGCCACGTTTATCCATGTACTTCCTTCTTCTTAGCTTTAGAATTCGGATATTTTGCTCTTTCAACTGCTTAGGATATATCGTACCCTCTTACATAATCTTCAGCCTTTGGCAAGTGAGGTACCCATGCCTGACGCGAAATTCTAGCACGCAACTTTTTGGCTCCAAGGCCGGTACGTTACCCCCTTGCCTACCTCGTCCGAATATCTACATCTACACATCGAGCACATCCTTCCTCCGTGTCTTGAAAACATTTTACGTTCGTTTCACTACCTTCACGTTCAAGATGGCACTACGTGAAACTTTAATTTTGGTCATTGTCTCTAACAAAAGCATCAAAACATACTACTTTTTTTTTGTATCGAGATCTATTTTCTTTCTAACGCCTTCTTACCTCCGATGCGTCTAATGGCATTATTTCTAGCTTATCTCGTACGAGAGGTCAGTGGATTGGACCTTTATTTTTGATAGGAAATTCCAATAGCAGGGTACGGAAATATTTCTGGCGAATGGGGAATCGGTGGCATTCAGAACGATCACGGTTTACGTAACATTGGACGGACGAAGATACCTCAGAGGCGAACTAATTACAAGGCTGAGACTAAATAAAATAATGATTTCTTTAATACTCGGGATTCAATGCATTATATCTTCCTCATTACTCCCCTTCACTTCAATAATATATTTAAAGGGACGTCATTATAGGTTTACCTGGAGAAGATGCAGCGAACTGAAGCCTGCACAGTAATACAATCCTTATTTATGGAAAATTTTCATTTCATTATTTGGTACGTTATAAAATACGTACGAATTCCACCAAATCTGGCCTAAAGTTTCCTTATTAAAACCTCTGAGTTATATCACCCTTTAAGTTCCAAGCCAAGGTATCGACGAAATATCGATGGGAAAATCACGAAATCTAACATTGCTGACTGATATCTGTTTTCACATTCAAAGTCACCTCAGGATGCCGATGGCTAAATCTAACGGTTTGGATAAATAACCGCGGGACGAAATCCCCCCATTGGTGGATTATTCCTTGGCTCACCGCGCCATTGAGAGCGAGTAGGAAAGATTTAAGGTCCTCCTTTCATCCGGAATTGCCCTTCTGTTTGGTTCATGAGAGGGCGTCCATTGATGGTGTTGTTCTCTTCGGAGGTGGTATGGGGTGAGGGTCTTTTCATATGGTCGCACGGGATATCGCGGGGAAGTGGAGTGGGACATTTCGGAGGCCTCAACAGGTGTTTCTACCCCTACCCCAGCGGACCTGCAGGAAATAAACCTTGAACTATGTTTATTATAGAAACAGCGGGAGTAAATCCTGTGATTGAAGGAACTCGAGAGATGTTGGCGCATGGGACGTCATTGGGAAAATCTGAGAGTTGTGTGGAGTTCCTGAAATTCGTCTCAAAATCACCTCACGAAAGAATTAATTTCCCTTACACACGTGACTATCGAGTTGTGTTTCATTGTGATTCGACTAATAGTCATTTTGCGAACTGATTGTGATTGAAATTTTCATGTAATGCCTAAATCAATATTGCCGAAAGCTAATAGTTGAGTCACTTTAAAACTATGGAAGTGCTAAATATAAATTTGTCGCGTCCAAAACTAACATTTATTGTCATATATCTCCCATAAAGAGTGATTTAATGGGTCACAGTAAAAGTTAGGGGTATTACAGAGCTTGTATTTCTTTTAAAATCTTGAATTATATTTAATTATTGGTTCGAAAACTATAAATTGTTCTTTCTCAATACCCCGGATTGCGAAAATATTAAAGCGTAGTTTGCTTCTCTTATATCCATTCTCCACTCTTTGATACCTCAATTGCATAGTTTGGACTTGTGTAGGCGCAATCGATGAAATGCGCTCTGGTTAGTCTCCCAAATGACATGCAGAATATTAAGCCAGAATATCAGCCTGTTTTCCGGTCATCTATTCTTGTTCTTGTGATCTGTGATGAGGGGAGAAATTCTCTCTCTATCTCCCGGAGGAATTTTCCTCTCGATTTTCTCGTATTTCACGGAGAATCCAAATAATGCGAGCACGCTCGCGGCGTAGTCAGACGCACGCCATTCCGTCGAGTGAAAGGTATGTTTTGTCCTTTTCACTATTCTGAAATCGCCGGTCACGATTCCTACCTTACTCCCCGTCTGAGAAGGAAAGAGTGTCTCTCCTTGAGAATACAAGCAATTACACGCGCTTTCATACTCTTTATGTTTGTGGCGCAGTGCTGGGGAGAATGGATTTTTTTTCAAACGAATTGTGGGAAAGTGTTCTAGAGGAAAAGTGAAAGAAAGATTTTGTCTCACACTTGTAAGACCTCACCTGGAGTATGCATCAAGCATTTGGGATCGAACGAATAAAGATTTAATTGGGGAACTAAAAAAGATACAAAGTAGTAAGTTTTGTGTTAAACGCCTTTGAACGACAGAAAGCGTCACTCGCCTATTGGGAAACCATAGAGCCTAGAATGTTATTGACGGTTTCGACGTTTCTTGAAAAGTCAAATCACATAGCTAGGTAGAATTTGACACTTTATACATAATTACACCCACATATACATAATTAATTTGTCGCTTCTGACAGCTGGGCTGACAGAAGCGACAAATTTAGGGAAATCTACTATCGAACCGAGCGATACAAGAGTTCTTTTTTCCGACATACATTACACGACTGAATCTCTAATAAAGTATAATACTTTCAAACAAACGACATACTATACTTCACTATCAATTTTAAAAACATTTTTTCTTCATCAAAAACACGACTCCACGGCTGGTCAGTCTCGCAGGGTAAAATATATATGTAGATATAATTACCCAGGCTTCGATTGGTATCTGACTCAAATGGAAGGAATTGTTTAGAAGCGAGGAGAACGTAAAATGCCGACCAGTAGCAGTAGCGAGTGAGTTACGCCGTTCTGCTAATTGACCCGCGTGTAGCAGAAGGTCGTTGCGAGTAATTACTCCAGATGAGTCATTGCAACATTATATCGGTCCGTGCCTGCTTTCAAGCGCGTATGTGGGCTGGTGAAAGTTATTATTGCCAGCTGATGAACGGTGACGATATCCACGTACATACATCCCACATGCATCATAGGCGCTCAGTCTTAGTCAACCATTTCGAACGGATCGTCTTCCAACATTCTCTTCGCTATAACTGTAGTTAGTTTGCACTCGTCATTCCACGATCGAAAGCATCGGTATGGCGAGAATACTCCTTTGATTATTTTTCTATCCTTTCTCTCTGCATTCTCATGCGTATATACTCCCCTGTGCAGGTATTTTCCTGTTGTGAGCTTTTTCGTCAAGGATATGAGTCTTTTATCCTCTCATTTTTCCCACCTCTTCTCATACACATTTTACTGTAGTGTACCATGATAGTATACCCTGTTTTCCATTGCCTCATTTGTAGTTAGTTAGTTTTATATCTATTGTCTTTCAAATTTTGTAAATATCGATATGCTTTTCTATAGTATTTTATACTTCAACCATGTATTTATTTATTTCCTTATTTAAAAAAAATTTAACTATTATTTACGAGGGGTTTGGTGGGAAAAGGGACTATATATTCACAATCACACCCCAAGTAAAGATAGTTTATTGTTGTTATTATTATGATATACTCTTACGCGCCTCTTATTACTGCGGTCAGTGATCCGCAGCCTAGGTCTTGGAAATGACACTCAGTCGAGAAGGTAGGCTTGGTTATCAAAGCCTCAGCGTTCAACCTGACGATCAGTTTGGTTCTTGAGGGTAGACCTCACCTAATACTCAGTTCAGAAGAGTGTGAAGTCGTGACAGTAAATATTGTGAAATATCACCTGCCCTCTAAACCCACTAAAGGAGGTATTATTATTTGAAAATAACGAATTAACTCTCCATGTAAGTAACTTCATCCACCCCTACGGAGTACCCAGCAAGGCACTTCAAGGGTCCGTGGTAGGGGTTGAATGATCAGCAAAAGTGCACTATGATCATGCAATTGATGCGTACGATACTACTTGACTAGAGAGAAGTTTAGATGTACGGCAATCTGTCTCCATAATTTTGCTTTCGTGATCGAATTTAGCGTAGTATGCGGGTGTTCCTAATATATCTCTAACATGTTCAGTTAATAGATCTGCTTCAAATTTACTTTTAAAAACTAGTCTTAATTTCCACCTTCGCTTCGTTTAATTTTATCATTCTCATCTGAGTTCTTCTAATAAACCAGTGACTGTGATATTTTTATCATAACGATGTTTTATAAACCTCGCCAACCTTCTTTGCACATGCTCTATTTCCCCAACTAAATCTTCCTCATATGTATGCATAGATAGTCTTGCCACGATACATTTTTGAAGCACGCGTTCGTTCGACTGGGTGAGGAAAAAAGTTGCCTTCTAAGTCTAAAACATACATGTACATCTAATCTACATAATACACTGCAAGCCACTTCAAGGGTGAGTGACATGGGGTGAATATCACCAGGAATTATAAATCTCGAGGTTAAATCCTAAAATTAGGAACTAATTTACAAGTTACTAATATGTTCAAAGTATCTAGAATGAAATGCGATTTTTCAAAGAAATAAAGTATTATAATATGAAGGTACTGAAGTAAAAGCCATCATTTTATCATAAAAGGTACATTTTGACTATGCGGTATATTAATGTAGATACATTAGATTACTTAAAGTAGAGATTTAAAAACTATTACAGAAATTTCAATTGGATAGCTTTACTAAAGATGTTAGATACCTATATATTAAAAAACCAGCGTATAATGCTAGGGTAGAACAGATAAATAAAGTTCGAGAGATAGATTGTCGTACTGATAGATTCAAAATATCATTTTTCCCCCGTTTTACAAGAGAACACAACAGGCAGCATAGCAAAGGGATAGGTAGGGTAAATATTGTAGAGGATTCTGTAGTGTAAGATGCATGTATTAACAACCAATACATTTATTACTATGTAGATACTAACCATCTAGTAGCATGTGACCCATTTTATTACCATATTTCCATTTAGTAGCTTGTTTGCATGTCAATAGTGCACGCTTAGTGATATTCACCCCATGCCCGACACCCTCGCGGTGGCTTGCAGAGTATCACGTATAAGTATGAGTAGAATTACCTAAATCCAAATGGAAGCCCAGAGAATTAAAGAATACTTTCCTATTGATGTTCATCGTTCTTGATATCATCCTGTATTATTTAGGGATTTGTAACGTAGTGGTATACTGCGTGCAAATTCCTTTGCCTTGCGCGAGTTACACAACGATTATTCCGGGAAAGCCGATGAATTCCTAAGCGTGTGATGATGACTATCCTTCGAAAAAATGTGTCATACGGTTTAATGACTCAGGTGACCGAATGAGTGGTCGAAACGCCCTAGACGCCCGAAATCCTTGCCTTTATCTTAGGAAGAGTGACTCACGAATAACGACTTAAATATTTCTAATGTATAATTCACCCGTTAGTTAATAGGTATAGAGTCAACAGCGTCTCGAATTTATAAAAGTATCTGGAACCGATTTTTTTCTTCCAGTAATCAAATGAATGTGTTTATCCTCTGTGAGGAATTGCAAACAGACCTTTGAATGCTAATGGCTCAGAGTGGAAAATTTTTCCATCATTTCTTTTAAATCATTCGTAAATTTGATGAGAGAAAAAAATCAATAATGATTTATTGGGGTACTGTCGAATCTTCTGATCATGGAGATCAATAAATTTTACCTATCGAATTCTTCTATTAAAAATCATACATCTACATCTACATAATACCCTGCAAGCCACCACGAGGGTGTGTGGCAGGGGGTGATTGCTCACCAAACATGCACTACATATCATGCATTAAAAAGGAATAGTATTAATATAGTAGTCAGAACAACACTATTTAAAAAAAAGATACAAATTGCTAAGCAAACATGCAAAAACATTCTGTTAGTAGGGTTAGCTTTAAGTACTCATACCAACATGCAGCTACCAATGATATCCATTGCTACTCTCTGATAGGACATATTTACCGTTATTCGTATCTCTAATTGTTCGAGGGAAAAAGGACATTTTGAATCTATCAGTTCGGCAATCAATTTCTCTAATTTTATGAATATGGTCAGGTCTGCCATAGTAAGTTGGGGTTCGTAAAATATTTTTAACTTCATCACTGAAAATATTGCCTTGGAATTTGTTTAAGAGATTAAGTCTAAATTTCAACCTGCGATCTTACAATGATTCCCATTTCAATTCATTTAATAGACTGGTTACGCTAACATAATTATCGTATCGTCCCTTTACAAATCTTGCCGATCTGCGCTGCACACGTTCAAGTTCATTACTTAGACCGATACTGGGCTTAACTGCAGTTACTGCTTACTGATCTGGATTTAACTGCTATGTGGAGCATTGAAAAAATCTTACCGTAACACCCAGCTACAATTTTTTTCCATTAACATCGTCAGAGTTTGCTATAAGTTTATTTAAATTCTTCTTTCGTATAGGCTCAGAGAGTATGGAAAAGATTTTATTTTCAAAAAATTTTTTTGTTATTTCGGCGTGATTTTTATGCCCTTTAAAAATTATTCTACCGATTTAAACCCCGCCATATGCATTTATTTCGTGCTTCTCACATGATTTACATCTACATATACATAATACCCTGCGAGTAACAATAAAGGTGTGTGGCAGGGGATGATACTTCACCATACATGCTGTATCTATTATGCTTAAAAAGGATTAGTAGCTACATTTTAGTCGTAGTATTACAATTCAATAGATACATGAAGAACATATATAGATCTCATAATAAGATGCAGCGATATGCGCATAGATATTAGAGTACCTATAAATCCAAATCTACCATCTATAGTCAAGCCATGATTATATTAAGCCACGGTAAAGGCTTCAATCTAAATGAATACTTCCTTGACGTCGTGCACATTTTTCGGCGATCTTTACGGCATGCAACTGAAATAATTGTATTGTAATATTAATAATAATAATAATAACTGAGTAATTTGGTGCACATAGCTTTCTAGTGCCATGCTTCTATGCTAATATTTCGGTTTTTCCGTGCTAAAGTGTAGCGCTCCGCATTAATCGAAAAATTCTACGCACAGAAAAGAACTGCGCACGAAAATACATGTGAGTCCGAGGGGAAAATTTCCGCCGGATATCCTGAGAAGTGGGGGCTGTCCAGGTTGGTCACCTAGTTGACCATGATCGCGAGACCGGATGTATTTAACGCTGATTCGTATTGAGGAGGAAATGTGTATGTGTGTTTCAGTGGGCGTAATTAGTCACGTTCCATTATTCTTTGAGGGTGTCTACCTTAAATTCACTAGGCTAAGAAACCAAGCCAACCAACTAAGGTGGCCAAAATTGTGGAAAAGTAAGTTAACTCTCATTAGAATGAATAACGATATCCGTGTGTCTTAGTTGTATAATTTTGTTGAATCAATGTTGAACCATTGCTTTATGATGATTTTTAGAATTTTCACGCTATTTTATATGGTTTTGCGATTTAAAAAGAAGGGGAAGGATGAAGATTGATTGTAATTCCTATGACAAGTTACTTCATAGCTTTGTAAAAGAATAAAAATTCACCACCCGCAGCATCCAGGTGGGTAACTCACTGGTCATCTGTATGGAGGGTATGGAGGTAGTACTACTCCGTCTTCAGATAGGTTAAGTCGGACATGGCTTTATTTATTTCTTTATCGACATACGCAATTGCTCTAATGAATGGCCAGGTTTAATAATGAATTCTGCTTAAAGTTTTGACATGCGTTCTGATATTATTTCTCATCTCAATTTTTAGTATGATGAGGATTGGTGGCAATGTCTGCTTATGTTTCCAATATGGCTTGGCAGCCGCTGCGTACTTCGCCAAACACAACAATAGATGACTACTCGGAGGCTAAACTGATGCCTAACGAATTGGAACACACTTTTAAATGCTTCGGAGACAATGTTTCTGCAGTTGATTTGCGAATTCGGGCACGAGTTGAGAAATGGAAGCCTCGGCTCGGGGGGAATAGGAGCTGAGAGTTTGTGCGGGTCGGCATGGCGAGGAATAGGGTGAGTCAACGCCCTGCTTGATTCACTTTGCTGGCAAGAGTTCGCACGCTGCCCGCAAGTTGCGCTCGTCGGCGGCAAGAAGAGTGGGAAAAGAATCGAATGGGATATGGGGAGGGGGGGGAGGAGGAGAGGGTAGGGGTGTGAAGAGTACTTACACGCGAAGTGCGCATTTAAATCCCCGAACTGGTTTAATGAGCGAGGATTAAAGCTTTAAACCGCTCAAATTGTGAAACGCACTTCAGTGAAACGTCCAAGCAAATGGCATGGTAAACACTGGAAAGTATAAATGCATACGTGTGCACATCAAATGAAATCAAATTAGGTTAAAAGAAATAGGGCAAGCACCGAGGAGTCATTCGTATTTCTGCGCTTTCATTGGTCCCACACTTCTGAGGAAAATGGAGTTTATCTTTAGAAAACACTTGCCATGGTTTTTGTGTTATGGGTGAAGGGTAAATTAATGGAAAAGGTTAGAAAAAAGCTTTTTTTACCGTGATGCCTCTTCACTCATTGATGTAGAAAGTGATGAAGCTATTTTTTTATCAGAGAAATTGATATTTTTTAGAGACAATTTTAAAGTACGTTCGGCTGTAGAAATAGCTTGAAAATAGAATTGACTTAGGAAATGCACTGGAAGAAAAATAGCTAATAGTTTTTTGCCAGAATTTGTGTGAGACTATAAATTCATCTAAAGATATTTTATTAGGTTAAATTATTTGTAAAAAGACGACGCTATAGAATTTCCTTCACTTCTAGTAAATATACTCAGTGTTACCAAAAGCACGTTTTCTTAGTGTTCATAATTACAGTTCATTGCTATATGTAGCAGCTCTAAACGTGAATATGTATTATTGTGATGTGGCGTTAGCAAAAGAATAGAAGTGCTCTGTCATTCCAAGAACCTTAGCATACAAATATGATTATATACTTTGACATTACCTTCTTCACTTCTTTCAGGCAATACTAGATATTTTTCAAGTAGTGGAAACTTCACAGTCCATCAAAGGCATAATCCCTCAACTGTAAAAAAAATATAATAATGTCCATTCGTTTCATCATAACATATATTTGCATAATCAATGTCCTTCGTTGAATTTATTCGCGGTGAAATTAAATAAGAATTGATGCAATATAATGGACGCTTGATTTATACAGGCAAGTTCAATCAATTTAATTTTCAGTACTGGATGTTATTCTCGGTTCCCTGCGTTTTCCGATACTGCATTTAGACTACTTACCTACATCTTTTTGCATAACAAATCCCTTTAAAAATTGCCTTTTTGTGCAAAAAACTTATATCGAGTATCAAGAAACACTAAGTACTGCTATTTAAGAAATATTAGTATGTACTGTAAACGATGCAATTGGGAACACAAAAAAAACTTGTGGATAACGTAAATTAACAGACCTGTGGAAAAATTGTAAACATTCATCAATTTTTGAGGATTGATTGGGAAAGAACTGACCGTTGTCGTAATTAATGGTAAAGAATCCGCGTGATCATAATTTTCTCTCTTTGCCACGCATCAGTCATGATCGATTTTTATTTGCCACACAAGTATTGATCCCGACGGCCACGGACGTAAACATCGTAGTCATGCCTATGAGAAGAGAAAGGATTGGGCTGGTGTTTTGATTTGAGTACTTATTGGCTTCCCAACCCGAGGACACGGGTTCGAGTTCCCGAAAGTGGAAAAAAAATTCGAGTGCCGTGTGTAGAGCACTCATTCAGTACCTACTCGGCCTGTCGGGCGGGACGCCTAACTGCGGTCCCCTCGATGCCTTTCTTTTAGAGAAGGCAAATTAAATTTAAGGAGAATACGTATGAAATATGTTTTTAGCTCTACTTCCTCAAGTTAAATGCACTCTTATACAATAATAATTGGTAATTATAAATTAATGTATTTGAAGAATTCCGAGCCAACTAATAATCATTATATTCCTACATAGATTTCTCCCTTTTAACATACCCTTGCAGTGGCTTGCGGGGTATTATGCATATAGATACAAATCATTCAGTTTTGCGTCCTTTTGGGATGCGTGGTGTTTCCATAAGGTACATCTATATCATCGTAATTCCATGCGAATTACAAGTGTGTATGGCAGGGGGTAAAAAATCACCGTACATTCACTACTTAACATGGTACAATGCTACTACTTAATGGAAGCATATTAGATATCCATTTACGATATATGTGCAACTAAAACGGTTACTCATCATCATTAGTCAGCAATCCTGGGATTGGTTTGACGCAGCTCTCCTCTGACTTCTTCTATCGGCTAATCTCTTCATATCTCTACCTCTTCAAAACGGTTACTATCATCTTTGAAATTTTATAATTATTGATAAGTCAGGCATTGAAGAATTAGGTGTTTTCCTGGCGTATGATGAGAGCGGAGTTCTCTCGGGTAATCCACCAGAAAAGTTCATATTTTATGCCAATGTTTCCGTGTCACATCTGACACCGCCGTCAAGGTGTCTTCTGTCATGGTCTTGACTAACATATCAATAATTATTAAGATCATGCGAGAAGACGGTGTCAAAGTATGATATGGAAAGGTTGGCTTTAAAAAAAATGCTCTTATCTGGTTGATTATCCGAGAGAACTTCACTCATAGTCAGTCATTTCTTAAATTACATTAATTTACAAAACTGATGGCTTTGGCAGAAGCTTTTTGTAATTGCTTCGGAATAACAGCTAACTCGATGATTCCGATAATATTACGTTATATTTCTCAAGAATGTATTATTATTAGTAATGCTTAACATGCTTCATGCACTACAGACTACTGTTACAATATTCCATCTACCTATGCATTTACTATGTTGCTTATTACGTCCCCTTATGGGAAGAGAGAAAAATGAAAATTTCTCGCATTATTCAGGCAAATGAGGAAGTAGAATAACGTCTTTGTATTGAATTTGTAAAGAGCATATTCGTTGATTGTTCTCTCCCTACCAAACACCCTTGAGGGGGTTTACAGGCACTCCGCAGTTGCATATGTAGATCTCTTTCAGTCACCTACGTGACATCTACATCTACATAGCACCCTGAAAGCAGCTGTGAGGTTGTATAACAGGGATGAAATTCACATTATCAATCAGCATCGCATGCATTATCAATCAGAGAGAATCAAGTAGGTAACTCTTGATATCAGGCAGTACTGCAATAAATACCACTCCTTTCGTACGGTACTTCATCTGCATCTATGTAATACCCTGCGAGCCACCACGAGGGTGTTTGGCAGGGAGTGAAGTTCACCACTTACACTGGCACTTGTACTTGCACGCAGCTGAGAGACTGATGGTGTGTATTGGGCATGTGTGCTGCCCATTTTGTGCTAATCAAAGGGTCGCGATGTGAAGAGGGAGGGGTATATTGGGGGAGAGAGAGAGAGAGAAAGCGAGTGGACTTGGGAATGGCTGCAGCACGGACACTTCCCACGGATACGCGACGTTGCGGAGGTCGCACGGGCGGTCGCGCGGAGCACACGCGGGCCGAGTGCCTCTCAGCCAGTCAACCCGACCCTCGACTCCACGCCCATCTCCCATACGCTAGACTCCACGAGTCTCCTTTGGTTGCGACGTATGCCCTACCTCACTCTCCGGAGGAGTCACCCCGCGGAGAGGTGCGCCGGACGCCCACGCAAAACCGCTCTTGTTGGGACGTCTCGCCACATGGCACTCGTCGCAATACGTATGTTATTCAGGCATCCATTGCCGAAAAAAGTAGTTGAGTATGGTCATAGAGTAAGTATAATATAGAGGGGCTCACTGAATGGGGCAAAACTATTATACGTTTTGGACGTAGTTCTGGAAGGTTTTCATAAATGGCGTGGTAAGAATCTTTCGTGCTACGTCAGAAACCATATATATCGCTTCCATGGCTTTCTTTTTTCTAATTGACTTAAATGGCACATAACATATGCCTCAGTTGTAGTTTTGTTATTTTATTATAATGGTGCGATATACCTTTACCTAACGTTAAGAGTCACATGGATTAGTTAACATTTCTCTCACTATTTATGCAAGCATACCTTGTCACAGGAGGGATTCCCTGCTCTTTAATTAAAAACACACAATCCACCGCTGCAAGGAACAGACTACAAGATACTTGTTGATTGGGCCGATGAAGCCGATTAGAAAAACGAAAGCGATGGAAGCGATATACCTATATATCGTTTGTGATGTAACGCGAAAAATTCTTCCCTCGCCATCTATGGAATCCTTCCAGTACTACATCCAAAACGTATAACAGTTTTCCTCTATGCGGTGATCCCTCTATATAATACTTGCTCTATGGTTTAGTACTGGGATTAGGTTGTAAGATTCTCCAACTCCGGAGGTTATATCACACCGTTTAACCTGACTTTTAACTAGTCTTAATCCCAGCACAAGAACACCATTCTTGCCCGAAGTGAGATTGGAACCTGCGACCCTTGGATATCTGGCGTTAATCTGGCGTTCCAAGTGAATAAGGCTTCACCACAGTGTGGAGCGAAGAATTTCTATTCTCCTATAGATCCTCCTAAAAATTGCCTTTTAGGTCTGGGATGCTGTGTAGCGTGGTGTTCCTCGAATTGGCCAGGCAATCCAAATGTCCGTGGTTCGATTCCCGATCCAAGAATCCTTTTCCTTCGGCAATTTTCAACACGCCTGCCGTACATAACGGTGAAATAAAACAATACACCGGTCTGGGTCGGTAGGATCTTAGCCGGTCAGACGATAACGGTAGTTACCGTCTGTCGTAATTGATCAATTTCGTTTAAGAACTTGATTTCTCTCGGGGGAGGGGGGATTTGCGAGAATCGAATACGAGATAAAATCACGCGTTCCCATCTACGCGAACTGGTTTTCGATACATAAAGATCCCATTGATATTTGGCATTCCTTCTCTGTCGTCATGATGTAGACATGGTGGAAGAATCAAAGGGGGCAGATGTTTCTATTTCTGCGTTGCAAAGTTCTGCCCACGCCCGCAGAGGAATCTCCGACCCCCCGTGACACCCCGTAAAGCGAGTCGCACCCGTTGACACCCTTGCTTTTGAGAGAGGAGGGCTTGCGAAACTCCGTGTGTGTATGTGCAGTGCACTCAACCCCTCCAACCCTCCTTTTCCACCCCACTCTCAGAGAAGGTTGGGGAGCTGGCCGCGGACCCATTATCGGTGATTCACTTTCTCTAATTCCGGAGAATTATCGACCCCGTGGGAGCAGAGGAAAAGCATCCCAGCCCCCCCACATATCTCTCTCTCATGAATTTTTTCGCGTGTGAGTGTGGCACGACTCAGCGGACTCGACTGCTCTCGCATATATTTATAAATGCCCGTATCTTTTTCTCTCTCCTGCCCGAGGCCAGGGGACGCGAATCCCTTTGATCTTCGGTCTGAAAGGTCATAACGTACTGACCAGGCGTTCGTTCTTTGGGATGGGGTTTGAGGATAGGAGAGGTTGAGAGGGAGAGTTGGAGAGATTTAGGTGGTGGGAATGGGAAGAGGCGGTGGAGGATGGAGGAGGAGGAGGAAGAGGATCGTGTGTAGGGTATGAGGTAAGGAGTGGGCAGAGGGCGGTGGGTGAATCATTTTCGCGGGGAGGGGCGGAGAAGGGGTTTAGGGGGGAGAGAGAGGGCGATGCACTGCGAGCAGAGACGATGCTCCGGTGCGGGTTAGAGGGGGCGAGAGAGGGAGGGAAGGGGTTCGATGCGTAAACGGGTCGGTTCGAGAAAAGGAGATGGACAAAGAAACATCCTGCGCCCAGGAGGCGGTGGTAAACGAAGGTTTGGGTGGAGAGAGACGGAGATTTTCGTGCGCAGATGCTATTGCGTCTGTTATCCTCTCTATCTCTCGCGCGCGCGGGCGCTGAGTTCACTCGCGCGTTTTCGCGAGTGCTTTTATGTCTTTCGCGTACGACGGACGTACTAGCTGTCATGACGCTGTAATACAGTCCCGCTCCCTCCGCAATTTTTATGTCCGCGAACCTTTACTTTCTCCGCTCTCCATAAAAATCTTTAAAAAATTCGCCGACTTCGTCTGGCAAATCGGTAATGCACCAGGCAGACAACGCAAAGGTCGCGACTTTGAATCCCGTCACGAGTATAGATGTTTAATTCGTATAATAATAACTTAATTAAGTTTAATGTTAGGCAGGGATATGCAATTTAGTATAAGTAGTTGAATCAACTAAAAGCCGAGTTCAACTAATTAATGCTTCGGTATTCGACCTGCACACACCCTCGCGGTGGATTGCAGGGTATCGCGTAGCTGTATATGTAGACCTTTCGATAAGATGTGCCGACGATGGGTTGCTCTCCACTCTTCTTCTCCTCCCATGAATCCTACGAGTAGTCCACTGCCCACCCTTTATTAATGGCGTAGAGAATCTTAACAATCTGTTTCCCCCCTCATTTTATATTACTGGCGAGTCAAGATTTTAATAGATTTCAGCGGGCAAGTTTATCGGGTATCAAGAAAATGAACGAATTTAACCTCAGGGCAGATCTGGATATCAGGAAGTTCGCAGTTTACATAAATGCCAAACCGAGGAAAATCAAAAATAGCTCCCTGGAAATCGGAAAATTTACATATCTTAGTCTCTTTCCTCCATCAACTAGGCGGATGCCATCGATGATTAAAGAAATTTCGATCAGTAATGTTTCATGGATCGATGAAATCGACTCTCGAGAAGTGTTCACGGTTTTGAGCTCAAGAAAGTGGAGCAGGAAAAAAAATATGAGTCAACGAGGCTTACTTCCTTCAGCTAATTGAGCAAAACTACATTTTAAATTATATTGATGCTGTATACTTGTGCCATTGGTGATATGTTCTCCATACAGGTCGTTCTCCTGCAAACATACTTTCCGTTGATTTTCTCAGATTTAAATTATTGCGTGAAATTTTCATATGTTAATTTACTTTTAATGCTTTATGAGTAACTCTAACTACAGCACAAATATCTTTCGTTTTGCTCTTCACATTGGTAATGGGCAGTTCCCAATAAGCATTTTGGGGATGATAAGGGCCGCCTTGAATTTTCCAAGGTGGCGTTGAGCAATCAGAAACCGGTCTATATCACCGAGGACGTCTTTTATTAGGCTTTCGGTAATTGTCCAAGTCTCTAAAAACAAGTTTTGCTAATTTTAAAACTCTTAAGGCTTCACTTCGTGGAAGTTACTTATATCCATAGTAAAATGAAGTGCATTTTACTATGGATATTAGTAACTTAGATTAAATAATGACAAACCCAAGTCCCAAGTCTTTCAGTAGCAAAACCATAATCAAAAATTTCTATGCTGGCATCTATATCTATATCTACGACATAGGGTGTGTGGCAGGGGGTGCATCCACACCAGGAACAATTACACAACAAACAAAAATGAACACTACAAAGCAAACACTACACCTTTAAAAGTAATTGGGGAAAAAAGAAGAAAAACTACCAATTCCCAATCATGTAGGACACACCCATGCCTTGAAACCCGACACCAATTTCATAGATACTCATGCATGCAAAAAAAGGCATTGCATGCACGTCACACGTTCATTTGAACATGCAGGTAATAAAAAAATACTATCGACCTACTCTGAATATTACCTCTATTATTATTACCGATTTACGCGATGTTTAACGTTCTGATCACGAATCGTACGCGGAAAAAATGACATTTTAAACCTGTCCGTCCTGCAATCTATCTCCTTAATTTTATTAGAATGATCGAGCCTACCATAATAAGTCGGAGCCAGCAATATATGATTAACGTCATTAATGAAATGTCCCTCCTTAAATTTTCCCAGAAGATTAATTCTATATTTCAGCCTGCGTTGTGACAGCGATTCCCATCCCAATTCGGCTAACATACCAGACACACTGCTTTCCCTATCGTAACACCCTTTTACATATCTCGCTGCTCTTCTTTGTACTCGATCTAATTCGTAAATTAAGCCTGCTTCATAAGGGTCCCATAAACGGGGCAATTAATTTAAATGGCCAGAGATACACGAAGGGTTTCGTAGGAAATTTTATCCATATACGGTAAATGAAATAAAGAGTATCCTCTGCTACTTGATCTCGCTGTTGAACATCCTCTTTATAATATGTAAGTGTATTGATTAATCTCCATACTATGAAGGTAATTAAAGCTTGACTAGCTTAACTGAGATAATTCGAACTGATACAGCGTTAACATTATATTTGACCAATATTTTCATACTTTGCCATTAGGAAGATCACTTATTTACCTGTGAAGACGCTCTCACTTCGTCCGATGTTATGTTGCTTCCCAAATATTTGCTTCTGCTATGAATATGGCTGTAGTTATAAGTTTCCTGTCGCCTTAAGCTTTACTTGGTTAACCACACAGTTGTAAATCTATGAGGGTCGAATGGGATATGCTGTTAACCAATAAATTTCCAAAAATAAATTCAGATGCTTGATGAAATATGAACATCTAAGCTTAGGGAGTTAGGAGGACATGTAGCTAAATTTCTCTTTGGTTATTTTCGTAAGCTCTTTTGTATGAGCAGGATTAGAATTACAGCGCAGAAATATCTTTTCCAGCTTTATCTGTGTGTTTGATATAGACGAAATTTGGATTGACCGGGAATTTGAGCATTTTTATAACTTGCGTTATCGCATAATTGTTGCATTATGTCATTGCCTTTACCATCCAACTTCCTCCCCAACACCGCCTCAAATTACTTCTAAATTGAATCCTCGAGAGATGGCTTTATTGTTGTTGTTATTATTTTTTCATTTTTTCAACGTGGGCTATCTCGTATAAGGAGAGCGACGATTTTCCACTCTGCGCAGTGAAAGCTGCAATTAAGGTCACTCATGATCGGGGCAAGATTCCGATCAAGGACTTGGAAAGAGTGAGCCGCATTCTTCCGTCTTAAAGAGAGTTCGCGTCCTCTGTGACTCACTCAGCGTTTCCGTTTATTATTTCTCTGCCACTCTGGCACTGATGCTTGGAAGCGAAAAATGATGTTCTAAGAACTTCATCATTGCTGTTACATGTCCAAATTTTGTTGGTGCTGCACTCTCCAGTTGACTGTTTTTTTCACGGCATGTCCTATTGGTTTATTCAGCATCTCCGTATTTTCTTTAGCTGGCTTCTCTCTTCGTCAAAACTTGTGCGTAAAACTTCGTCGGTCATTTAGGCTCGCGAAGAAGAATTTCGTTCATGAATATTTCGTGTTTCAAGGTTGACCATATTCTGAAAGCTTTGTCTAGTTACTTTCAAATGATGAGAATGTTTGTGCTTGAGTATGACAGAGTTATAAACACCATACGTCACCAAGGTAAATGTTAGTTAAAGCTTAAATGAAAAAATGCTTCCTAGTCTTGCGACATCTGCTTCATCCCTGACCCGAATATAACAAAATCAACATTTGGCTACGAGAAAAGTAAACATCTGTCTCATCTTCGTACGGAAGACTACAATAATGACTGCTTTCACTTAAGCGTCTAAGTTTCCCTTTGACGAAGTTTTCTCATAGAGAGGTTGATAAACATTCAGATGGTACATTGGTTTGCCTCTCGGTGAGACAGCTTCTTGGGTTGAGTCATCATTCCTCACCCTAGAGGATCATGACTTATACTTTCTAAAGGTCTATCCTTTATGCACGAGGCTGGAAAAGACCCATCATTAGCTTTAACGGAAAGGTAAGGAACTAATTGAATTATTCGGAAAAATATGTCTAGATTTCGTGCCGATTACTATCTTTAACTCCATAGACCATACGTTCCAAGCATAATTTACGGCTTGAAATGGATTTCCTGGATATAAGTAACTGTTTCCCATCAACCCGTTCCTAGTCATATCCACCCCAACCCCCTACTCTTCCACTTCCCCTTATGCACATGTTTAATTACATACCGACACCAAAATCTGTAATTTCACCTGAAGATGTGGCGAAACATGGGTCTTTCGCACTAAAATCAAATTTATTTCTCATTTTTTCGAGAATTTCCTGGAATTATATGCAAGTTATATATAAATTCAATGCTAATTTTTAAATTTTCGCTTTCAAAGTGGAATCTTCTTGGCACAAATTGCCCCTTTTAGGAATATTTTTCGCTATCCAACATTTTTCTCTGAGCTTGTTTGCAATCGTTTTCACTGGATACTTGGTGATGTTGTCTCATGAAAGGATTATTAGTCTGATGAAATCGACCCATGGTTAAATGATTTAGGCATCGAATAATTGACATGAGACTTGACGTTACATTCGTTTTAAAGCTCTAATAGTTTATTTAAATTTAAATGATCACAGAAAGATTGGTAACGACTAGACGTTGAATCTACTTTCGTGTCTTAGCTGTTCGAATGAATTCCTTACCCGTAATTAACTAACTTCAATCGAAATTTTTGGAGCATTAATCGGAAATCGCCCATTTATCCCTATCTCCCACAGCTTTTCCATAAAATGCGAACAATTAGTGTAAAATCTACATAAACTGACATTTTTGTAGTAATCGGATTGCCAAAACGTCACAAAGTTTTCAGATTAAGTTATCTCGAAGGAATCTGTATAGACGTCACACGGGAAGGAGACCATGAGCGAGCGACCTTGGACTGACGCGTCATCGCTGTGACTTGGGTTTTTCTGAAGAAGACATGATTTTTTTTCTCTCTCTCTCGGGTGTATTCATGACAAGGATTCTTGTACAATCAGGGAAAGATCGGTGGCGCCTCTTCAGTCGAGTCACCCCTCGCTGTTCTGACCGTTTGCGGAAGAATCAGCCGCTCCTCCATCGGCGGGGCGGGTTCCGGGTTGTATTTTTTTTCTCTTCCGGAGGTACATCTACACCTACATAATACCCTACAAGTCACCATAAAGTAGTGTGGCAGGGAGTGAATTCTCACCAAACATGCACTATATAACATCATAAAAAGGATTAGTAATAATAGACCAGTATAAACTTAAATTTTTAAGGTAGATAAAAATAGCAATGCAAGCATGCTAAAACATGCTGTTAATTGGGTTAGCTTAAGGTCCTTATACCAACATGCAACTACCTATGCTATCCATTGATACACTTGTATTGGATATAATTACCGCTATTCATATCTCAAATTGTGCGAGGAAAAAAGGACATTTTGAATCTGTCAGTTCGGCAATCACTTTATCTAATTTTGTGATTATGGTCCAGTCTACCATAGTAAGTGCTAGAAAATTGAGAGGGAGTAAAAATGCTGTTAGTTGGGTTAGCTTAAAGTCCTTATACCAACATGCATCTACCATTGCTGTCCATTGATAAACTCGTATTGGATATATTTAAAACTATTCATATCCCTAATTGTACGAGGAAAAAAGGACATATTGAATCTGTCAGTTCGGCAATCAATTTTTCTAATTTTGTGATTATGGTCCAGTCTTAAGTTGTAAGTTGGAGTTCGTAAAATATTTTTAACGTCATTAGTGAAAATATTATCTTGGAATTTATTTAAGAGATTGTCTAAATTTCAACCTATGATCTGACAATTTGGAAAATTAAGGAACATTTCGTCGTGAGACATAGTGAGACGTTCACTCTTCATAGCACTTCTGAAGAAGGCGATAGTCAAAGGGGGATTACTTCTTAACAAGAAGGATTACGGTTTATCGCTATCCAGCTTCCACTAAGTCTCGTAATTCATATTTTTTAGATATTCGGCGTTGCTAAAGGAGATGAACTAATACATGCGAACTCTTTGATAAGATCTGTTCTAAAACTTGGCCAACGACTTACCAGCTCAAACCCATTTGAGATGATGGTTACCTCAGATCCGCCCGAAAGACTCTGTCTTATAAAAGTTTATGAGATTCTCTCTTTCATCATTAGGTCATTATTTTTTAATGAAAAATGATTCAAGCCTGCTTACTCTGACGTAAATAGCAAGGGTTAAGTGATATATGTCAGCAGTTCGTTTCCAGGAATCTCCCGTTTTTTTTATAAGTTCGTATACGGTTACATGCGTGTCCACCGTACGTAAGTATCAAAGTCATTGGTGTTTGAGTAACCATGCTCTTACATTTGCAGTTTAAAAAGATTTTTGCCTTTTTCTATTTTAGACACCTTTCTAAGTGATTTATCGACTCCTCCTCGAATGCTTTGCTGTATACATGTTTACTGACCTGATTCGTTTTCTTTAACTGTGATAAATATTCATTTACTTAAGTTTTTACATATCTATATCTACGTAATGCCCTGGGGGCCACCGCGAGGATTTTCGACAGGAGGTGAAAGATCGACCAACCTACGTGCACTAGTTACATGAATCTTATGTCATTTAATTTTTGAGATATTAAATCGCCTTAGTTATTTGACACTCCCATGAATGGGATTTCGTCGAAACCAATTTATTTCATTTATATTAGAATTTCAGAGAATTTAATCTGGATATGAACTCACCTTTTCCACGCTTATACTTACTAAGAGTTATCTGCTGTAGCTGCTTCTTTGTTTGAGTCCATGTAAAACGTTCCAATAGAATATAGAAGAAGAGTATTGAAGAATATAGAAATTTCATATATGTGAGAGGTAGAGGTTGAGGGAGACTTATTTACTTAAATAAATTCCAAGATAATATTTTCGCTGATGGTGTTAAAAACAGTTTGCGAACCCCAACTTACTATGGTAGACTGGACCATAATCACAAAGTTAGAGAAATTGAGTGCCGAACAGACAGATTAAAAATGTCCTTCTTTCCTCGTACAATTAGGGATATGAATAGCTGTAAATATACCCAATAGTATAAATCCAATCCAAATCCATCCAACATCCAATAGTCTAACTAACAGCATGTTTCCGTAAGCTTGTTTTCGTATTTTTTCTTTTTTTAAATTGTGAAGTGTAGACTAGAATATAATTACTAATCCTTTTTTTATGGATGATGTGTAAAGCATGTGTTGTGTGAATTCACCCCCTGCCACACATTTTTATGGTGGCTTGCAGGGTATTACGCAGATTTAGATATGTTTTTCTTCCGACCTGGCATCCTTCCTCCTTCCCGAACAGCCGTGCATTTTTCTTTTCTTTGTGCCTTATTTCCGTTTCCTACATTCCTATACGTTTTATCCGTGTGTTATCGTCGTAGAGCGCAATTTCTTATTGGTGAGAAAGTATATGTTTCTGTGTGTGCATGAGTTCACTCGCATGTTTGCCCTAATGGGAGCGACTCATTCCAGCACTAATCGTTGACTCATCGTACGCACGCCACACTCATTACGCTAATTCAAGGGAAACTGCTAGCGAGCAAAGAACTGACCTCCGGCGGACTAATGAGTTAGATACGAAGCACGCGGGGCGCACGCCTCCACTCGCAGGCGTTACTGCGGACCATTATAACAATCATATCATTGTATCAGGTAATTCTTGGCCCCGATAAGAAGATTCGGAATATCTAATGCTATCTTTTGTGCCGGAGGACGCATTTCTGAAGTCGCTAAAGCCTTGGAGCGACTCTTTGTCTTACACCAGTCACCTCCAAAACTATTGAGCAAACATGCATGCTTTATTTTTGTTTGCTGATGTCGTCCGCCAGTGTCAAATGAGAATATTTTTTCCACAGCATACAGACTTTTCTCCGTTTACTTTCTCTGTTTTCTCTTCCCCTCTTCTCTTCTCATCTTTAAGAATTAGAACGGCAACGTAGCTCTCTACGAACGTTTCTACATTTCCCCGTTTAACCTATATAAGGCCGCATCTCACGCACTGCATTTGGTAATACACATCTGACTCAGCGGAGTAGCGCGCAAAAATATTACCCACTCACGCGTTTTGTATACCTTTATTTCTGCAGTAAATTATGTTGCAAGTAGCATCGATCAAAATGTATTCTTTCCTAATCTACCGTCATCTGCTATTAATCACGGCTATGTTATCCAGGTGCTAACTAGAAGAGTCAAGTGATATTTCGATTCGAGTCAAGTCAAGTTTCCATTCTTCCTCACCACTTGCGATATTTCCTTGTCTCATTCAGAAGTTAGATTGTAATGTGGACGCGCAATCAATCGCGAGACGATTCCTGACTCACCCAGGATCTCTTTCCCGTCCGTGAGACGGTCGTCATGTATTCCTCCTCCCTCCCACCTCGTATAACGTCCTATAAGGGGGCATTTGACTTCTCATCTACCCCAATATCTACGCAATACTCTGCAAGCCTTCGCGATGGTGTGTGGCAGGAGATGGAGATCACCAAACATTCACTATTTACGCGCAACTAGGCTATTTTTTTCATCTTCTACATCTTTTTTTCATCTTCTACATCTCTAAAATACCAAAGCGAGAATGCACAAACATACTGTTAGTTTGGTTAGCTTAAGTCCTTATACCAGCATGCAACTACCCATGCGCAGCCAGGAATACCTTTTTGGGAGGGGTTCACCAGGATTGGATGTTAGGCACAAGCGGTCTACCTCTACCTAGGGTTAACACGTGCCTTACCCATATATTTTTTATGTAGTGGACATTTTATCACATTAATATTATTGAGTGGCTAATATCTTAAATATTGATCTTTTGACATTTCAAAATAAAATACTATTTTTGATCGGTATTTTATTTTAACATAAAAAATCTCAAAGTATAGTTCTTTAAAAAAAGTTTTTATTTTATTTTAAGAAGATCCTAATGCAAGAAGATTAATAATAATCGTTACAAACCAGCTCCAAGCATACCTTGAAGGAATACAATTCTTTCACACTGAAAAAACTTGTGTGATGCATGTATAATTTATCATGCACAAAGACTTCACAACCTCGTTGTGGCTCGCAGGGTACAACGTAAATGAAGATTAGGTGTTATTTAAATACACAAGTTGTAGGTAGGCACAATAATATGAGTTATTCAAACGGAAAGAAATTCTGTTTATTTCAGTTACAAAGAAATACTAAGTCTTCGTGATTTTTCAGGAAGTTCGTCACAAGCTTTTAGTTTCTCTGGGGGATTTTACCCCCCTCGCTGCGACCCTGCAACTACCTATGCATTGATACCATTGCGTATTTATGTATACTATTGAATATATTTACACTATTCATCCCTAATTGTGTGAGTAAAGTTGGACATTTTGAATCTGTCGGTTCGACAATCAATTGCTCTAATTTTATGATTATGGTCCAGTCCACCATAGTAAGTTGGAGGTCGAAAAATGTTTTTAACGTTATCAGTGAAAATATTGTCTTGGAATTTAGTTGAGAGATTAAGTCTAAATTTCAATCTATGGTCTGATAAAAATTCCCATTTTTGTTCATCTAATAGACTAGTAACGCTAGTATGATTATCAATCCGTCCCTTTACAAATCTCGCCGATCTTTGCTGCGCACGCTCCAGTTCGCCAATTTAAGCCAATTTTGTAAGGATCCCATATTCTGGCAGCGTATTCCAAGTGAGGTCCAACGAGGGAAAAATTGCTTATTTCTCGTTCATGGTCCAGTCTACCATTATAAGTCGATGATAACTCTTATCCTTACCCCGGCTCTCCGTGGTGCGTAATGAATTCCGTTTCCGACTCGCGAGCAATTACGTCAGTCCGAAAAATTCAAGGAATTTCGTCCACGGTTCCCTTCCAGACTTGGGCTACTAGCGGCGTGGAGGAAAGGGTTAAACCTACGTTTATATATTTTCGACCGACTGACGAAGCCAGTGGGTGAGTGATCGGGCGAGTGACTCGTTCACTTTGGTTGGTAACCGTTGTGGAATCTGCGAGCAGGACCTTACCCACAAAAGCGTCCCAGGAAGGAATGTGCGAGTATGGAATGAGCTGGCGGGATCCGTCCTCTGAAAGATTGTCGGTGACCTCTCTTTAAAGGCTTGCGTGAGACCGGAGCGAAGGACGTCTTGGGAGAGGGAGAGAGGATGAATAGAGGAGAAAACATTCCGCCCCTTCCGACCATAGCTCACCTGGACGAAGACAAATTATGCATTCCTCCAAGAGTTGATGGCAAGAAAAATCCTCTCCGTATTCCGCTCCTTCGGATTTCAACTTATTCCCATGCTTTCGACGGCGAGTCTTTCCGATGATGTTCCCCCAGTGGGTGCTCTAAAAAAATTTACATTCGTCTCCACACTTCCGCGTGGCAATATTTGTTTTGTGAGTCGCACTTGTTGCGTTTTTGGTCGCGTTTACAAAGAGATCACAACCGACTCCTTCCGGTGTGTTTGCTAACATGCCGTCCGCATTTATAAAAATTTATCTTAGCGTGTCAAATCATTTTCATTGTTGCTCATGTGCTCCAGTTTATATCAGTATGTTATTTTTTCCGTTTAACATAAAAGTCTCATGACAGACTTAGATTGAAGAAGACATCTGTCATCTTTTTATGCGTTATCTTCTCCTCGTCAGGCCTTCGTTCGTATTCCCAAGTGACATGAAGATGGTAGAATAACAAATAAGAGTGATTACCATGAAACCAGACACCGAAACGTTTTGAGATGTTTTGCCAAACTATTCATTTCAAATCAATATCAGGTGCTTCTCTGATGATCTGGAGATTCATCGTCGCTGTTATAACCGTAAATATTTCCATGAATATCAAGCAGATGAGTTTTTAACCTAATTTGGATGGAATGCCAACAATCGCAAGTCAACACCTATAGTGTTTTAAAAAAAGTTTCTTTTGCTTCTTTTGATGTAAGAATACCATTTCAATTCCCATATTCCAACTTTTAGCTCGTTATTTTTAATAATGGTCGTTGCGGAAGGCTCTGAATTTGATTGAAGTTGTACGCTTCATCTCTTTGCTGATTAGGATTGTTCTTTGAGAAGTAATATAGTCGAGGAATAGCTCGGCATAATTCCCCCTCCAAACACGCATTTCTTCCAGGGAAAGTGAGCGTGTAGATGACAAATGAATGCAGTACGGATGACTTCATTTGCGCGCGTCTGACATGAGTGACTCGTATGAGTGAAGGTGGGCGGGGATCTTTACTCTAAAACTTAGTCATTGCTCTTCGTGTAGCCCCTCTTGGGCGTGATTCATATCGAGCGTCAACAATCGCGGGAGTAATCTCTTTCTCTAAGGATGGTTATCATCGAAAATATTTGTTTCATGAAGTCGTAAAGATTCGTCTCACCCTTGAGAGTATGAGAGTCGCGGTTGTGTGGAAGAGGGAAAGTGAGCGTGGACTAAAGGAAGACACAATTTTCATGGAGGTAATCATTCCCGTAGAATGTAAAATCCTTAATTCTCATTAAGGATTGTTTTTTTTTTAAGATTTGCTCAGATCTTTTCAAATGTTCACTCATTCTAAAATGTGGAAATGGACCAATAATTTTACAGACAGCGCCCTTTTTTAAAAATTATTTCCACCTCTTCATTTTCGTTGATGAAGTCCATTTGCCAATGGATTTGTCTGGCACAGGTTCACGGGGATCACCTATTCCGGAGATCATCTAATCAATTTACGTCCTTCTGGACTCCCTTCCTCCTAGTAAATACCTTGGTGGCCAGCTTGCGACACTGCTTTTTATGGTTCATACCTCAGTTTGTAAAAAGAGTAATGTTTATCATATTTAATGTTGCGTTGTTTTTTTCTTAATTCTTAGGAATTGGATTTCGGTGATATGCTCCTGTCGATCGTCGAAGTTTACAGTAATTTACTTGATTTAGGTTCTATTTGTACGTTTATGAGCCTATTTCGTAAAATCGTAATATTTTATGTATAACTAATCTCGTCATGCATTCAGAGTTCCTTTTGTTTTATGCCGACATCGTATGCTTCTATATATCGATCGGTAGGTATCATTCTCTGAATTTTCCTCGTCACATTGGCCTTCACAAATTCCTTGGAGCCATCTTGTCTCGAAATGAATTCTTTCCATTTTCTCTTACACTGTATGCCTTGCTCCTTCATATCCTTGCACGACGTCTTCTTCAGAGACTCGGCAAAATCGAGACTCAGAGACTCGAAAAAATCGGCAAAAAATACGCATTTTTCTGCCGATTCCTGATGAATTATATCCATTGTTTAAAATATTCTACCCACTGCTGCTGCCGCAAATGAATAATGAATTGTCACTTCAACTGTGTCTTGTAGTGTTGATCTCAAATTTAAAGGTCTGTGATTTGTGCTCGGTGAAGTAAGGTCTTCCTGAAGAAAGTCTTCTTGGTATTACCTACTGTTCTCCAAAATATGTACTGCCGTAGGCATTGCTTCAGACTCCGACATTCTTGTCGGTGCTGCTCGCCAAATGACTAATACCTTGCAAACCATCGCAAGGGCTCCGGTTGAACCATCAACAGGCATGCATTTGAAATCAACAGATCTAATCATATTTTAGTTACTACAATTCGGGATTTTTTTACTTTCATTCACTGAGGATTCAACTACAGCAGATAAGGAAATGCATAAAGTTGAATTCTTGAAATGGGGAGTAAAACCTCTTAGACAGAAGAATGTAATCCTCTTATTTCCCCAACATTTACGATCTCAACGAAAGGTTTATATTTGACCGTGAGTCAAAATTGCGAGATAACAAAATTAATTAAGCGTGTCGAAAAAGGATTTACTCTTTCTGATTTTCTTCAAACTTTTATTTTGCGGATCCATTTCAACGATTTACAGTGTCATTCTCCCGGCACTAAGTGCCTTGAAAACGATGTTGGAAGCCGTCAAAATCTCTTGGCGTAGGAAAAGTATATGAAATGGTATGGAGTGCATTATATTTGGCGGCGTGCTAAATGTGACAAAATTCCTCGGAGTTACAGCTGAACCTGCCATGTTGAAGCGAAGTGAAGTTTGCATGATGAAATATCTCTATGGAGGTGTAATTAAAAATAAGGCGTCCTTTCGCATATAAAACGTGCAAGAAATAAAGCATACGAAAAATGCGTGAGTGGACTTGACTGCCATTTACCGGACCACCCGCGTGATCAAGGGCCTCGAAAAATTTACGATTTTTCAGTACAAGACATCAGTGTCGCCGGTGTCGAGGAATTAACTCTATAAAAAAGCATTTCAAGGATCCCTACGAAACGAGGCGGAGCCGGACAGCTGTTTGAAGTGTCGTCTTTTTCATAATTATATCTTCACTCCTCGGAAGATGGAGTTTCTAGTCAACACGCCTTGATAGGTAGGCCTCCAAGATCGAGGTATACTGTGGCTTTTAATTTACGGCAACGGTGACGGTGAAGAGGTATAAAACAATAGTGAAATACATCTACATCCAAGTAATACCCTGAGAGTCACGACGAGGGTGTGTGGATGGGGATGGAGACTCTCCACTGGAGAGCACCAAACATGCAGTACCTACATACGTGCAACTAAGAGATACAATACTACTAGTTCGTGAAAACCTGTTCGGTATGAGTCTCGTTCAACCAAATTATGGTCACGTGCAGCTAGATTATTAAATAGTAATCATCAAGCCACCGCTATGGTATATGGCAGCGATTGATTCATATTAGGCATGAATTACCATCAAGAATACAGACCTGATGTTAGTACATAATTACATTACCAGTATTTAGTATGAAGTAAATAAAATCAATTAGTAAATATGGCGGCCTCTGATGCAATATTGCTTTAAACCATAAATAATCTCGAATCACAAACATTATGATAATAATTATGGTCAATGGAGAAAACCCATGTCGCCCCCAGTATAGCACTGGAGTAATCTTATATCTCCACGACTCTTTATAGCCGACCAATCTTTATTCCAGCCTTAATTTTCAATTTCCTGCCGTGATGATTGAGTAACCAAAGGCTGATGCGTGAGGTGTTCCGAAAATTAGTCTTAAAAGACTTATTTTCTGAAATTGATCCAAATCACATGGTGAACTCGCGCGACGACTTTCCCCAGCTATTGAGAACTAAATTGGCTGGAGCGTTGGTGGAAGGAATTATGGAGTAGCATGGGATATCATTACCTTTAGACCGGATGATTGAGGAAATTTGTTGGAAATCAACCATGAGCAAAGATGTCTTGGAGTCGGGGTTATCAATCTTCCAAAGATCGTCTGCAATGATGGCGTTTAAAGTAACCTAATTTGCATTTTTGAGCGCATTTTACACTGATTTTTTTCTAGGCTGCTTCATCTATGATTATGAAGAAGTACCTATCCCAGTTTCCACTGGTATCTTCTTTATAATCTATTGCTGTACCAAAATGTGCGCAGACAAAATGCTTTTTGATGCTCTCTATCTTACTATCTATCTACATAATACCTTGAAAACAACCGCAAAAGTGTGTGGCGGAGAGTAAACCATCCCGAGGCATGCATTTTAAATCAGAGAAAATTAAATTTACATTGTATACCATGAAGGAATACAAAAATACTTGTCAATTGGAACACTACACATGTAAACCGATAGGTATAATTTTATAGCTCCGAGGAAAATGTTAGATGTTCGTTAATAAGACACTTTAAATGGTAGTTTTAAATTACATGAAATTGTTGGTGCATACAAAGAAACGTTATAATTTTTTCATTGGTGAGGTATTTCCAAAAACACATAAATCAATTGACTTATATTCAGTAGAGCATACATAAATTAGTAATGTTCTGGTAAATTAGTACTGATAGATTCAAAATGTCATTTTTGCCCCGTACTATAAGAGAACACAATAGACATCATAGCAAAGGGATAGGTAGGGGAAATATTTTAGAGTAGTCTGTAGTGCATGATGCATGTACTACTCCCTTAAACACTATAGATACTGAAAATCTTGTGGCCTGAGATACTATAGTTGCTTGTTTGCATGTCAATAGTGCATGCTTGGTGATCTAACACGCACTTATATTAAATGACAAGGGCCTAGCCTCGTTAGCACACCGGTTCCTGTGAGAACACTGAGTGGTGGCTTGCAGGGTATTATGTAGATGTAGATGAAGTTAAGTGATGCTGGGCCGGGGCAGAGGTTAGATGGGTACAATACATCTACCGCAGTGGCCTAGTCTTTTCCGGTGTCTGCGGGTGGCGGGCAGGTTAAATGTGGGTTGTTACAATGGATCTAAAGAGGTCTAAGTACCAGGGGAGCTACAGAACGCCCCCACCCGCCCCTAAAATTTATTTTATTTTACGTAAGTATATTTAAAAAATTATTACATATAATCTTCAACCCCTCTAATTTAATCTTCATGATCTGACCTGTTGGGTATAGCCCAAATTGCCTTCAATCCCTGCATTCCTAATGTAATAAGTGTACAACTTCTTCGAGACACGTGGGTTCCCCCTGAGGAAAACTCCCAAGCGCCAATCCTACCGAGAAGGAGCGAATGAAGGTGGAGGGACCGCTCGTCTTTTTTTTCCTTATCCACCTTCGTGTGTTATTTTAGTGAGGAGCGATCATCTGCATTAAAAAAACTCCCTTTTCAGAAATATACGCTCTGTTTTCCTCCCCACCTCTCTCGTCCGCGAGTCCTCCCTTGTCACTTTTCCTCCTCCCCAAACCTTCCAAAGTCACCGTCCCGCTGGCTGAGATGAGTATGAGACACACTCACTCTCTCTCTCGCACCGAAGAGAGGGAAGAAGCTGAGTGGGGGAGACAGTTTCGGAAATAGCCGGTGAGCGAGCGAGGTGCCTTGTGGGGTCGGGGATCTTTCGGGATCAGGGACGGGAGGTGGTTTTTGGGGTGGAAGAACGGAGTGGCGTAGTCGGAATGGAATCCCATTGCATTGGGGGTGATCGCGTATTATTTCCTTCCGGAGCGCGAAAGAAGTTGCCCGTTACGTGTGACCACGGTCTATGCTTGAGAAGAGGTCTATGCCATAAAAAGAGTACTTGGGAAATGTGTTTGAAAGACATGAGAGCGATGTTACTTTTCACTAGTTAGGCCCCACCTTGAGTGTGCAGCCAGTGTATGGGATCCTAATGAATAAGGTGTGATCAGAGAACTAGACAGTGTGCAGCGTAGAGCAGCTAGGTTCGTTAAAAGGTGTGACGATAGGTTGAGTAGTGTTTCAGAATTAATACAAGAATTAGGGTGGGAATCATTATCAGAGCGTAGGTTAAAGTACAGATTAAATCTATTAGAGAAATTTCAATCGGATAGTTTTACTGAAGATGTTAGGCACACATTAAAAACACCAGCGTATTATGCTAGATTCGACCAGATAAATAAGATTCGAGAGATAGATTGTCGTACTGATAGATTAAAATGGCATTTTTCCCCCGTACTATAAGAGAACAGAATAGCATCATAGCAAAGGGATAGGTAGGGGAAATATTATAGAGTATTCTGTAGTGCTTGATTTATGTATTAATCCCTTAAATACTATACATCTACATCTACACGATACCCTGCAAACCACCTCGAGGGTGTGTGGCAGGGTGTCAATATCACGAAGCATGCACTATTGAGATGCAAACAAGCAACTATAGGGTCTCATGCAACTAGATTGTTAGTATCGATTGTATTTAAGGGATTAATACATGCATCATGCACTACAGACTACTCTAAAATATTTCCCCTACCCATCCCCTGCCACACACCCTCGCGGTGGCTTGCAGGGTATCGTGTAGATGTAGATCCCTTTGCTATGCTGCTTATTGTGTTCTCTTTTAGTACGGGGTAAAAATGCCATTTATAGGTACTAACAATCTAGTTGCATCAGACCTTATAGTTGCTTCTTTGCACGTCAATAGTGCATGCTTGGTGATTTTCACCCCCTGCCACACACCCTTGTGGCGGCTTGCAGGGTGTCGTGTAGATGTAGATGTAGATTTATGCCAACATTGGATACTTAACTTACTTCACTTAAACTTTATGGATATACTTATCTCTTTGTCTACTCATGCATCTATATACCCTGCAAGCCACCATAAAGTGTGTGTTCGTGTGATACATGGCAGTTAGAACTAAACTTTAAAAAATGTCTTGTAATGAATTTTTGGAAAAAGAATTACTCTCCTCCTAGCACTTACAAAATAAGTAATAATGAATTAACAAACGTTGAATCCATTAAATATCTTGGAATAAGACTGACAAATGATCTTTCCTGGGGTAAACACATTCGTGAAATAATGGGTCAAGCGAACCGTAAACTGGGATTCGTCAAAAGAGCACTGGGTAAATGTGACGATCATGTACGAGAAATCAGCTACTTTTCCCTTGTAAGACCTCATGACTACTATAAGAGAACAGAATAGCATCATAGCAAAGGGATAGGTAGGGGAAATATTATAGAGTATTCTGTAGTGCTTGATTTATGTATTAATCCCTTAAATACTATACATCTACATCTACACGATACCCTGCAAGCCACCACAAGGGTGTGTGGCAGGGGGTGATTGCTCACCAAACATGCACTACATATCATGCATAAAAAAGGAATAGTATTAATATAGTAGTCAGAACTACACTATTTAAAAAAGATAGACATAGCAAAGCAAACATGCAAAAACATGCTGTTGGTTGGGTTAGCTTTAAGTCCTCATACCAACATGCAGCTACCTATGCTATTCATTGCTACTCTCCGATAGGACATATTTACCGTTATTCGTATCTCTTATTGTGCGAGGGAAAAAAGATCGCCCGAGCAGGGACTTGAACCCTGGACCCTTAGGTTAAAAGCCTAATGCTCTACCGACTGAGCTACCCGGGCACTCGAATATCTGTCAGTGGGGCAATCAATTTCGCCAATTTTATGTTCCTTGTCGAGTTTGCCATACACAACATATTTACCGATATTTTCATTAGTTGGTATTGTAATTTAAACCCATCCCGTTCTACTGACTATGCTGGAAGCCACCTCGAGGATATGGGATAATTGGAGTACGTCAACGCCAAACATGCACTACATCCATCCATTCATCCATCCACGCGATACCCTGCAAGCCACCGATACGGTGTGTGGCAGGGGGTGAAGATCACCAAGCATGCACTACTAACATGCAAACAAGCAACTAAAGGGTCTCATGCAACTAGATTGTTAGTATATATAGGATTTAATACACCTCACAATATAGTATTTCGTAGATGTAGATGTAGATTTCTTTTTTTTCTCCCCGATTATACTCTTCCTCTCGATAGCGGGAGACGCGTCCGCTGTGGATGGAGAGAGGAGTGTACCCAGGCACACGCGTTATGTACGCACGCACGAACGGCGTGCGTCAACAAGAATGCGTCATCCAGCTCTCGCCTGATTGCGTCACAGAGACCGTGTCCTTCGAGAGTGTGGGAGGGGGGGAGTGTTGAGAGAGTTGAAAAGAGAAGGAGGAGAAGGAAAGAGGACTGAGAAGTTTCTTTTTTGGGTCGAACTCGGGTCAACTGGGTCAAGAGTGAGGTCGCGAAGGTCGTAGCGGGAGGAAGAAGCCACTCCAAGAACATCTACGAGATGTCGGAGATGCAAGCATTGCAGCGCGCAGTCCTCACTGGAATTAGCTTTTCCGCTCGTCAAGCGAAGCCTTCTCTCTTATCAATATTCAAGTCAATGCAGTTCCTAGGCATGATACGATGCTATTATTTGATTGGCGCTTCATTGATGGAAGGTTATGCTTTTGGGGTCAGCTTAGAACCTCCCCTGGACAATTTTCGCACAATAGTACTACAAACGACTTTTACTTCTGTATCGAAACAACTCGTGGATGTTCGAATGACTTCTTCCTTGCACTACGGCCTTCGCCTCCTCAATCTTGACCCAGTTAACGTCGGTTCATTTAATTGTAGACATTTTGGACTGATTGAAAAACCCGTATTGTAAAAACTGACATAGGATTTGATGTCGTGATTAAAATGGATGCCTGGCAACGGGTTGCACCATGTCATAAACACTTTAAAGGTATTATAATGTGTAATGTAGTTTTAATTTTACGAAGTTCCCTCTAAGCCACCTCGAAGGTGTGCAACAGGAAGTAAATTTTCACCAAACATGCATTATGTACGTCTACATAATACCCTGCAAGCTACCATAAAGGTGTGTGGGACGGGGTGAATTCACAACAAACATGCATTATATATAATGCATAAGAAGTATTAGCAACTATATAGTAGTAATGAATAGCATTGGTAGCTGCATGTTGGTATGAGTACTTAAAGCTAACCCTACTAACAGAATGTTTTTGCATGTTTTCTTTGCAATTTCTATCTTTTTTAAATAGTGTAGTTCTGACTACTATATTAGTGCTATTCCTTTTTATGCATGATATGTAGTGCATGTTTGGTGAGAAATCACCCCCTGCCACACACCCTTGTGGTGGCTTGCAGGGTATTATGTAGATGTAGATGTATATACTGGTCGAATCATAACAGTAAAAAGTTAAAATACCAAAGTAAGCATGCAAAAACATGCTGTTAGTTGGGTTAGCTTAAGATCCACAACTACCAGGGGGGTTATTTTGTAATCTCACTTAAGTGAGAATACGTCATACAATGTCACTTTTTCGTAGTTAAACTCCGCCAACCAGGCGGCGTGACCATCTACGGATCTCAAGCGGTGAACTGCCGGTCATGTGCTGGTCTTTCAGACGATTCATCCGCTCTGATCCGTATCTTTCGACTCTTGATCCGTTTCATTATCTCCGCCTGACATTAGTTCCCGTCTCATCTACATAAATAACGTGGCATGGAGCCACCATCGTTTCCACTAGAAGCTTGAGTTGGAAAAAAAGGCAAGAACGAGAAAGATACAATCGATTTTTAATTGTATTTTTGGAATTTGCACAACGTGAAGAACTTAAACTTTCTTAAATCACGAATTGTATCTTATCAACAAATGATTTCTTGAATGGAACACTATTGAGAAAATGAAAAATGATGAAACATTATTAACGTAAAATGTAGCGAGAAACAAATGCAAATTCCAATGTTGGTATAAAGGAAATTATCGGACATGAATTATCTTGACAGGCCATCCGAATAATTAAAATGATATGGACAAACAATCTTTCACTCACCTTCACCGTATTCCTCCATTTTTGAAGAAAGCGGTTGCCGTTGCCAGGCACTTGTTTGTTTATTCAACGACAGAAGCTTCGACAATTCACGATCCGTTCGTGAGCCGATCATTAAGAGAGCGAAACGGATCTCCCGCCTTCCCGCAAAGAGTCATTAAAAAGGTGAGATTACAAAATAACCCCCCAGTGCAACCCATTGATACTCTTGTATTTATACACTTGAATATATTTACAGCTATTCATATCCCATCTTCAGGCAACATTTATTAGTTGGTATGAACTTATATAGGGAGGCAGAAGGAAGTAGAAGGGAAACACCTATATAAGCTCGTACTCACTAATATATGCTTCCTGAAGATGCTGTAAAAAGCGAAACCCGCTCGCAATGAAGGTTATCTCTACATCTACATAATACCCTGCAAGCCACCACGAGGGTAACATTCACGAGGTTACTAACCACGAGGGTACTTTCCCCGTGCCACCCACTCTCGAGGTGGCTTGCAGGATATAGCGTAGATGTAGATCTACATCTACATCTACATAATACCCTGCAAGCCACCACAAGGGTGTGTGGCAGGGGGTGATTGCTCACCAAACATGCACTACATATCATGCATAAAAAAGGAATAGTATTAATATAGTACTCAGAACTACACTATTTAACAAAGATAGAAATTACAAAGAAAACATGCAAAAACATTCTGTTAGTAGGGTTAGCTTTAAGTACTCATACCAACATGCAGCTACCAATGCTATTAATTGCTACTCTCCGATAGGACATATATACCGTTATTCGTATCTCTAATTGTGCGAGGGAAAAAGGACATTTTGAATCGGTCAGTTCGGCAATCAATTTCTCTAACTTTATGATTATGGTCCAGTCTGCCATAGTAAGTTGGGGTTCGTAAAATATTTTTAACATCATCACTGAAAATGTTGCCTTGGAATTTGTGGAAGAGATTAAGTCTAAATTTCAACCTGCGATCTGACAATGATTCCCATTTCAATTCATTTAATAGACTGGTTACGCTAATATAATTATCGTATCGTCCCTTTACAAATCTTGCCGATCTTCGCTGCACACGTTCAAGTTCATTACTTAGACCGATTTCGTAGGGATCCCATACACTGGCAGCATATTCCAAATGAGGTCTAACAAGGGAAAAGTAGCTGATTTCTCGTACATGATCGTCACATTTACCCAATACTCTTTTGATGAAACCCAGTTTGCGATTCGCTTGACCAATTATTTCACGAATGTGTTTACCCCAGGAAAGATCATTTGTCAGTCTTATTCCAAGATATTTAATGGATTCCACGTTTGTTAATTCATTATTACTTATTTTGTAAGTGGTAGGAGGAGAGCTATTCTTTTTCCAAAAATTCATTACAAGACATTTCTTAAAGTTTAATTCTAACTGCCATGTATCACACCAAGTTTCAATTGCTTGTAGGTCAATATTTAAATATTCTTTATCGTTCGGGCATAGAATTTCCCTGTACACTACTGCGTCATCGGCAAATAGACGAAGCTTACTTTTTACCACCTTTTGGATATCATTAATATACAAAAGGAATAGGAGTGGACCTATCACACTACCTTGTGGGACACCGGAAGTGACTTTAATTGCCGGTGAGGAAACACCGTCCAAAACAACCCTTTGAACCCGATCATGCAGAATTAAAAACTCTACTTTGACCGGTTGAAACTCCTTTTACCAAATGTAACTGCTCTTTGCTGCACACAGTCTAATTCCGTGCTCAAACATCATTCATCCGAATCCCATACGCTTTCAGCATTATTCCCGGTGGATCCTAATATTAGTAAGTGTAAATTAACATAACTCTTTCGCCTTGTCATCATATTTTCCTAGTATCCTTCTAAAAGATATTAGTTTCCGGTTACCTCGACCGCATATATCCATTACCTAGATCTCTGTGGAAGTTGCTTATTATTCACGTGCAGTTATGCTCCGTTTCTACTCAATCACGCCTGAAACCTCAGAATTTGGTCATCAGTGAAATTATTTCTTGGAATATAGGTAAGAGGTTAAGTCGATATTACAGCCTACAGTCTGATAATGATTCCCATTTTAGTTCATCTAAAAGACTGGTTAGTCATTGACTATATGGCTACATTAATAAAACAACCTATATTTCCTAAAGCTTGCATGAGTTATCAGTGTTGACTTGTACATGTTAAAAAAATTTCACATATTAATTTTCGAATCCACAATCTAAAATACCTGTTCTAATTCTGATTTCCAAATGTATATTTTCCGTAACCTATAAGTGTTTCTGTCCCTAATTGTGAGCAGAGAAGAATGAGTTAAGAATCTTCTGTCTTATCTCTCTAATTTGTTCTTCATGATTCAACCTACCGTAGCACGCTGGTGTTTTTAATGTATTTGCAGCTCCTTCAGTGAACACTTTCCACCTAAAATACCGCTGGAGATTTGTTTTGTATTTTAACCTACGATCTGATAACGATTCACAACCTTTTTTTTTCTAAAAATTTCTATATTCTGCTAAACCTATCGTGAGACATATTTACAACTGTAGCTGCTCTTCGTTGCACACTGGTACGTTCTGAAATTAAAATCTAATTCATTTGAATCCCATACACTCGCTACTCATTCTTGTTGGTACCTAACAAGTGCAGGATTTCATGCAAAAAAATTCTTTCTGTAAAAAATTATCCCCTTGGATCAATTTCACGCGTGAACTTTGGAATTTACAGCCAATTAAACAATCCTCTTAGGAAATCCTCTCAACCGAATTTATTGTAGCTCGCGTCTTCATTGGTGTATGCTCGGGATGAGTGATGAAGTCCTGAGTGGAATCAGTGACCTACTTATTTGCCTGACAAGGTGCCCCTAATCAGAGTCCAAATGTCGGCCTTTCCTCGTCTCGTCATCGCCAACTTTGACCCATGATTCTTACTACGCTTGCTGGCAATGGAGCAGTTGGAAATGTTGAGAAATGAACAAACGCAGCCTTCTCGTAAATGACCAAATTTAAAATTCCAAGGACCTTGCTCATAACGGCTGCCATCTGAAATTCAAATTATCCCCTAAATTTAAAAAACGGGCCGCGATCCGTGACTCTCCTGTTTTCTTTTTCTTTCCGTCTCCCATCGTCTGTGTCTTTAGAGCCGGCCTTGCTTGTCGGTCCGTCCGCACCGACCTGAGTCGTGCTAGTTATCTAAGTTTTGGAGTATCCTTGTCCGCACGATACGGCCTATTGTCTGCGACTACCTTTAAAGACTTAAGAGGCAAGTGCGTTATAGACAACGAACCTAGGCGTATCCCAAGCGTAAGATGAGTAGGATATGAGAGGGAGGACTATATGGCGTAATGGCCTCTAATTGGTTTTCGGACGTAACCATGGGAACTCGCGTGGAAATTTACCGTCTACGCCCTTCGGGCGGATGGTGACTCATGTCCTAGTCAACTCCCGTCTTTGGAGAGAGAAAAAAATTATATATACGAGGATGATGACCTCCTAACCGACGAGGTGGATGAGAAGACCGGCTGCCAGGCCGTGCTGGCAGTCCTACTTATCCAATCCCATCAAGAAACAATTGAGTGGCGACTTAATCGTCTTCCATAAGAGAAAGAAGCGGTCACCATTCAGTTTCTCGCCGCTGCGTAACTCGGAATCCTCATCCAAGAAAGCTTCCCGGGTCATGGATTGACGCTTGTAATTGACTTTAATTTCTAATGGCGACGCCGCGGTTTGAAGATTAGATAAACCAAAATAGGAAACTTTATCAAACAGTAGGTTGAAATATATACTCAATCTCTTAAGTAAAGTCCAAGACAGTATTTTCACTAATTAGTTAAAAAATAATTTTCGTACGCTCCGACTTACTATAGTAGCCTGCATAATCATGAAAGTAAAGAAATTGATTGCCAAACCTACAGATATAAAAATCACCTTACTACCTGAATTCCCTTACATTCCTTTATTTATTTAAAAAAAAAAACTCTACCCGAAACTATCCTTCAATTAATCTACTACCACGACCTCAGAGGACGAACATCCGGGAAGGCGTTATAGGATCACTATCATAAGTCTGGAGTCTGGAGATTCAAATCTATTTTTTTCCTCGTTTAATTAGGAATATATATATGTAGCTGTAAATATTTCCAATATTATAACTACCAGGATCTACATCTACGTCTATACGATACCCTGCAAGCCACCGCGAGGGTGTGTGGCAGGGGGTGAAGATCACCAGGCATGCACTACTAACATGCAAACTAGCAACTATATTGTCTCATGCAACTTGATTGTTAGTGTCTACAGTATTTAAGGGGTAAAACATGCATCATGCACTACATAATACTCTAGAATATTTCCCCTACCTATCCCTTTCCCATGCTGCCTATTCTGTTAGGATATCAATGGATAGCATAGGTAGCTGCATGTTGTGATAAGAACTTGAAGCTAACCCAACTAACATCATGTTTTTCATACTTGCTTTGCTATTTTGTCCTTTTTCAAGGCGTGTGGCACAATCAAGCGTGCCACACGCTTTCCACATCACATTAGACCTTTTGTGTTTGCAAGTGTTTTTTGAATTGATTTCTATGTGTTAAATAACCCAAAAATTTTGTATTTCACGCAGAAACATGGAGGGATATCTACGGGCCATTAGGTATGCATTATGATTGGTCATAATTATAGGTACTTCTAGTTAAATTATCGCCCGGCCACCTGTTGACTTCGTGCATCTGTCGTAAAATTTTTGGTTCGGACTTGGAATTAAAAAGAAGAAAGTTAATGTCTAAATTCTTAGAAGAGGAAACACGTAATTTGGTTGTAGCCTGGGGTGAACATTCAGAGGTACTATAAAACGATTGACTGAAGAATAACGACACTATTAATATCCCTTTGCGACAAACGACCTTCTTCATCGCATGGGCGTCGTCCTCGGAAAATATGAGAAAAATGCCCCTCCTAAGATTCGGTTTCGAGTGCTGACTGCGGTACCTAATCTTCTCCCATCCCAAAGACCCGAGTCCGAATCCCGGAAGTAGCCGAGATTTTTCATTGGTATATCGGTCCCCACTTAAATGGTATGTGGAATGGAATACACTGCCAGTATATGGCATCCATATGAAATATGCCTCAATAGTACCTCAACAGGCAAGATTTGTAAAGGGACGGTACGATAACTATATTAGCGAAATCAGTCTATGAAGTGAATTAAAATGGGAATCATTGTCAGACCGTAGGTTGAAATTTAGACTTAGTCTTTTAAATAAATTCCAAGACAATATTTTCAGTGATGACGTTAAAAATATTTTGCAAACCCCAACATACTATGGTAGACTGGACCATGATTACGAAATTAGAGAAATTGATTGCCGAACTGACAGATTCAAAATGTCCTTTTTTCCTCGCACAATAAGAGATACGAATAACGGTAAATATATCCAGTACAAGTGTATCAATGGATAGCATAGGTAGTTGCTTCTGCATCTACGTAATACCCTGTGAGCCACCACGAGGGTGTGTGGCAAGGGGTGAAGATCTACAAACATGCACTATTGACATGCAACTAGGCTACTACATGGAGACATGCTAGATAATAGGATCACGTGCAGCTAGATGGTTAGTATCTACGTAATTATAGAAAGATTATTATTTGTTGTTATTGCATACATCATGCAGTATAGACTATTCTAATAATGATTCACCTATCTATCTCTTTGCTAGGCTGCCTATTGTGCTCTCTTATAGTACGCGGGAAAAATGACATTTTAAATCTACATCTACACCTACATCTACACGATACCCTGCAAGCCACCGCGAGGGTGTGTGGCAGGGGGTGAAGATCACCAAGCATGCACTACTAACATGCAAACTAGCAACTATATTGTATCAATCTATCGGTACGACAATCTATCTTGCCCCTGCCACACACCTTTATGGTGGCTTTCAGGGTATTATGTAGGTATTATTTAGATGGAATCTTGGTAATCCAATCAAACCTAGTATAATTTAAGAACCGGCATAGCCGGGAGGATAAGGTGAAGGGGCTCATGAGGGAATATAAATGGTGTTGGATCGATTCCTAGAGAGTTAGCATCCGAAATTTCCCCCTACCTTGAAATAGTATTTAATAAATCCCTGACCGAACACGTCGTACCGATGGACTGGAAAGCAGCCGATGTAACACCCATTTTTAAAAGTGGCGATAGGGAGCAGCCATCTAACTACAGACCTATATCCCTCACATCCATTTCATGCAAGGTCCTAGAACATATAATTGTCAGTTCAGTCATGGGACACCTAGATAGCCAGAATTTATTGTCCAATGTCCAGCATGGCTTCCGAAAGAGCAGATCGTGTGAAACCCAACTTGCTCTCTTTTCCCACGATATTTTAGTTTCTGGCGAAAATAATATTCCAGTGGATGCTATATTTCTCGACTTCAAGAAGGCTTTTGACAAGGTTTCTCACAGCAAACTAATTTTGAAGTTAAAATCTTATGGGTTAGACAGTAACATTATATCATGGATTAATGATTTTCTGCATGATCGGGTTCAAAGGGTTGTTTTGGACGGTGTTTCCTCACCGGCAATTAAAGTCACTTCGGGTGTCCCACAAGGTAGTGTGATAGGTCCACTCCTATTCCTTTTGTATATTAATGATATCCAAAAGGTGGTAAAAAGTAAGCTTCGTCTATTTGCCGATGACGCAGTAGTGTACAGGGAAATTCTATGCCCGAACGATAAAGAATATTTAAATATTGACCTACAAGCAATTGAAACTTGGTGTGATACATGGCAGTTAGAATTAAACTTTAAGAAATGTCTTGTAATGAATTTTTGGAAAAAGAATAGCTCTCCTCCTACCACTTACAAAATAAGTAATAATGAATTAACTAACGTGGAATCCATTAAATATCTTGGAATAAGACTGACAAATGATCTTTCCTGGGGTAAACACATTCGTGAAATAATTGGTCAAGCGAATCGAAAACTGGGTTTCATTAAAAGAGTATTGGGTAAATGTGACGATCATGTACGAGAAATCAGCTACTTTTCCCTTGTTAGACCTCATTTGGAATATGCTGCCAGTGTATGGGATCCCTACGAAATCGGTCTAAGTAATGAACTTGAACGTGTGCAGCGAAGATCGGCAAGATTTGTAAAGGGACGATACGATAATTATATTAGCGTAACCAGTCTATTAAATGAATTGAAATGGGAATCATTGTCAGATCGCAGGTTGAAATTTAGACTTAATCTCTTCCACAAATTCCAAGGCAATATTTTCAGTGATGATGTTAAAAATATTTTACGAACCCCAACTTACTATGGCAGACTGGACCATAATCATAAAGTTAGAGAAATTGATTGCCGAACTGACCGATTCAAAATGTCCTTTTTCCCTCGCACAATAAGAGATACGAATAACGGTAAATATGTCCTATCGGAGAGTAGCAATGAATAGCATTGGTAGCTGCATGTTGGTATGAGTACTTAAAGCTAACCCTACTAACAGAATGTTTTTGCATGTTTTCTTTGCAATTTCTATCATTTTTAAATAGTGTAGTTCTGACTACTATATTAATACTATTCCTTTTTTATGCATGATATGTAGTGCATGTTTGGTGAGAAATCACCCCCTGCCACACACCCTTGTGGTGGCTTGCAGGGTATTATGTAGATGTAGATGTAGATAGATAATACGCAGGGGTTCTTAATGTAAACCTAACGTCATCTGAAAACAAGTCAGATTCGAATTTATGTAAAAGGTTTAACCTAAATTTTAACCTTCGTTAATTAGGTTTAAATTATCTATATCTACGACATACCCTGCAAGCCACCTCAAGGGTGTGTGGCAGGGGGTGCATCCACACCAGGAACAATGACACAACAAACAAAAATGAACACTACAAAACAAACACTGCACCTTTAAGAGTAATTGGGGAAAAAAAGAAGAAAAACTACTAAATCCCAATCATGCAGGACACACCCATGAATACCATGCATGCCTTGAAACCCGACACTAATTTCATAGATACTCATGCATGCAAAAAAAAAGCATTGCATGCAAGTCACACGCAAATTAGTTTGTATCATTTAGCCACGTACAAAAAAATCATTGGTATATACTTAGAAATGCAATATTATTTATTACTTTGACATTATTAAGTCATTATAATTCTTACCTGGCATGCAAGTGTGCCATTGACATGTTCTCACATTTTCCAGTTGCCGGTCTATCCTTTAAGGCGCAAATGACATTAAAGATGGTCAACCTCCTTTTGAAATACAGTTACTTCGAAGCCACATCCTGAGTACATTTCACGGATAATCCTTTCATCTCTGAAGGGATTACCAAGGAAATGTTTTTGTCCTTTGCTCTTTTCCGCTCTGTCCAAAGAAAGTTTTTAGGTTTTCAAAAAAAGTTGTCATCGCTTTCTATGTATGACAAGTATGTATTTATAACAGTAACAGCGGCCTAACACGAATAATAATGGTGCCCTCCCCTCTTCACAAAACTCGCCCTCTTTGTCTCACCGATTGCCGTAATGGTGTTTCGCAAAGGCAGTCGTAACTCGTTTTTTTCGCGGATGACCGTATGGGAAAAAAATGTTCTTTTTTCTTCCTCTCGGAATGATTCATCGATGGAGGTCGTTGCCCATGTTTGGTTGCGAGAGATGCAGGGGGAGGGGGGATATGTGTGGCCGACGGTAATCTGCAGCGAAAATTTTCTACATTATATCGGAATCATGCCCTTGGGAAAAATTCAAACTATGGGGTGCAGAAGTAGACCGCGCTGGCTGGCTGGCGAGTTCCATTATGTCTCTTCGGACTGTCATCTCTATAATGCCTCGAAAGCCATAGTGAAATTGAAAGTCTTTTATTTACGTTTTCGTAATGTTGTGTTCATGCACATCAGTCCGTATCTCGCAGAGAATCAGTGTAATTATACTCCGCACTGATGAAAATCAAATCCGCTCTGTAACGAGTGGGAAATGGCGCTGCTCTGGTAAAGCATGTAGTAGCCTAGTTGCATGTAAATGTGGATATTATTCATCCACATCTATGTAAGACCTTTTGAGCCATCGCAGTACAAGTAAGTAGGTTACAAGTAAGCAGTACGTACATGCTACTAAGAGCTACAATGCTACTACTTCATGAGACGAATAGGACGGGGAAAAACGGCATTTTTAATTTATCGGTAAATTAATCTATCTCTCCAATCTTATTTATCAGGTCAAATCTATGGCAACACGCAGGGCTTCATCATTTATTTTAACGTTATCTGTAAACAAATCAGCTTCGAATTTACTTGAAAGTTTTATCCTAAATTTTAACCAGCTTTCTGGTAGTAATTCCCATCCTCATTCAGCTAATATAAAGTGGGGCCTAACAAGTGAACATTGAAATCGTTCTTTCGTCTTCTCTCATCGTTTCCCACTCACTTTTTTTAAAATACCTAAGACGAGCACTCCGTGTTCCAAATAAGGCGTTATTAGAAACTGCGCGCTCAAAACAAAGCGATTCGGCACTGCGCACCTTCACACAAATCCCGTGATCAATACTTAATAGCGCTCGTAATATCCTCTTGTCGCCCCGCCGCAATGCCTCCCGCTTTTATGGCTAGAATCAGTCCTCTCCCTCTCCCCTGCGTCACTTGTTGATAGTCCACCTGCAAGCGAGTGTGCTCCCGTTGACGTAACAAAGCGCCGCTCGTTCGGTAAGGCGGTTGACAATAAGGAAAAGATGTCATCTCCACTCGAGACGCATTTCTCGAATGCTACCTAATGATTATGCGCAATGATTACGTATTCTTCGTTCTTCGCGTGCGTTAGTTGCCTCTCCGATATCCTGTGGCTAAGCAGTGAGTGGTATCTACATCTACATGATACCCTGCAAGCCACCATAAAGGAGTGTGGCAGGGGGTGAATTCTCACCAAACATGCACTACATATCATGGATTAAAAAGGATTAGTATTAATATACTATTCAGAACTTCACTATTTAAAAAAGACAGAACAGATAGCAAAGCAAACATGCAAAAACATGCTGTTAGTTGGGTTACCTTTAAGTCCTCATACCAACATGCAGCTACCTATGCTATCCATTGCTACTCTCGTATTGGATATATTTACTGTTATTCACATCTCTAATTGTACGAGGAAAAAATGACATTTTGAATCTATCAGTTCGGCAATCAATCTACATCTACATCTACACGATACCCTGCAAGCCACCGCGAGGGTGTGTGGCAGGGGGTGAAGGTCACCAAGCATTCACTACTAGCATGCAAGCAAGCAACTAAAGGGTCTCATGCAACTAGATTGTTAGTATCTATAGTATTTGAGGGGTTAATACATGCATCATGCACTACAGAATACTCTAAAATATTTCCCCTACCTATCCCTTTCCTATGCTGCCTATTCTGTTCTCTTATAGTACGGGGGAAAAATGCCATTTTGAATCTATCTGTACGACAATCTATCTCTCTAATCTTATTTATCTGGTCGAATCTAGCATAATACGCTGGTGTTTTCAATATGTGCCTAACATCTTCAGTAAAGCTATCCGATTGAAATTTCTGCAATAGATTAAATCTGAACTTTAATCTACGCTCTGATAATGATTCCCACCCTAATTCTTGTATTAATTCTGATACACTACTCAACCTATCGTAACACCTTTTGACGAACCTAGCTGCTCTACGCTGCACACTGTCTAGTTCTCTCATCAAACCTAATTCATTAGGATCCCATACACTGGCTGCATACTCAAGGTGGGGCCTAACTAGTGAAAAGTAGCATCGCTCTTTTGTCTTCTCATCACATTTCCCAAGTACTCTTTTTATAAATCCTAGCTTTCTCTTCGCTCGGCCGCATATTTCCCTTATGTGTCTTCCCCACGATAAATCTTTAGTGATTGTTACACCTAAATATCTTACGGTTTCAACGTTTTCGATCTTCGTGTTATTAATTCTATAGGATCGCTCTATCGAATTATTCCTCCTCCAAAAATTGATAGCTACACACTTTTTAAGGTTGAGTTCTAACTGCCATTTGTCGCACCACTCTTCAATTGCATCTAAATCCTTGCTAAGTGATTTCATGTCCTCTTCGTTTGATATACCCCTGTACACCACCGCATCGTCTGCAAAAAGTCTAAGGTTACTACTAACTACGGTACCCAAATCGTTTATGTATAAAAGAAATAGAAGCGGACCTACTACGCTACCCTGGGGAACTCCCGATGTGACTTCGATTGTGTCCGACATGATACCATCTATGACAACCCTCTGCTCTCGCCCACTTAAGAATTCTTTTACCCAACATACAACGTCTTTATTTATACCAAAACTCTCTAACTTCAAGATTAATTTGTCATGAGGAACTTTATCGAAAGCCTTTTTAAAATCTAAAAATATCGCATCAACTTCAGTACTGCTTTCGCCGTGGACTAAAATATCGTGTACGAATAAAGCTAATTGTGTCTCGCAAGATCTACCTTTCCGGAACCCATGCTGGCTGTTTATGAGTAATCCCTGACTATCCAAATGCCCCATGATCGAACTGACTACTATGTGCTCAAATATCTTACAAGAGATTGACGTGAGTGAAATGGGTCTGTAGTTACTAGGTTCTTCCCTATCACCGCTTTTAAATATAGGTGTAATGTTAGCTACTTTCCAATCCTTGGGTACTGTGTGGTTCTTTAGTGTTTTATTGAATATTATTTCTAGATAGGGGGCTATTTCAGAAGCTAATGTTTTATAAACTCTGGAAGGAATTTGATCGGGACCTGGTGCTTTGTTTTTACTTATGCTTTTTAACTGCTGCTCTATTCCGCGACATGAAATTTTTATTTCGGGCATTTGCTCACTGAAAGTGTTCGGCGGTGGTTCCACTGCGTTTTGTGACGATGAGTTGAATACACTTTGGAAGAAGGTGTTTAAAGTGTTGGCTTTTTCTACACTGCTGGTGACTCTGATTCCTTTATCATTTTTAAGTGTGTGCACTGTGGACTTATTTCCCTGAAGCTCTCTCACATATGACCAAAACGCTTTAGGATTGCTATCTAAATATTCTCCTAACATCTTAATTCTCAATTACTCTAATTATATGATTATGGTCCAGTCTGCCATAGTAAGTTGCTGTTCGCAAAATATTTTTAACATCATCACTGAAAATATTATTTTGGAATTTATTTAAGAGATTAAGTCTAAATTTCAACCTGAGATCTGACAATGATTCCCATTTTAATTCATTTAATAGACTGGTTACGCTAATATAATTATCGTCCCTTTACAAATCTTCCCGATCTTCGCTGCACACGTTCAGGTTCATTATTTTGACCGATTTCGTAGGGATCCCATACACTGGCAGCATATTCCAAATGAGGTCTAACAAGGGAAAAGTAGCTGATTTCTCGTACATGATCGTCACATTTACCCAATACTCTTTTGATGAATCTCAGTTTACGATTAGCTTGACCCGTTATTTCACGTATGTGTTTACCCCAAGAAACTTCAAAATTAGACAACATGGTATATCAACACTTTCTGCTCGCTTCATCTACATCTACATAATACCCTGCAAGCCACCATAAAAGTGTGTGGCAGGTGGTGATCTCTCACCAAACATGCACTACATATGACGTAGTCTACACCAAACATTCACTTATTAAGGCATATAAAATTTAATGTATTCAACTGTCCATAATTGGTAGAAAAAATATTTTATTATATATTTGTCATTTTAAAACCATTATTATTTTTATTTAATCTACTTGTAGCTTTTTACTACAACAGACAACAAATTAATTTGCAGAATTACATTTAGCATATCAACTGCAATTCTAGTATTCAAGGTGGTCGAAATTCGAGATATTCGTTCATAATTTAGTGCTCGAATTCGAGAAATCTGCTATTCGACCCATGTCTAGTATGCCTCCCTGCCACATCCCCTCATGGTGGCTCACAGGGTATTTGTAGATGTAGATGCAGTATTTATCAATCATGCATGAGTGGACAATGCAGTGCATACATCTACACGATAAAGGGTAGTTTCTAGATACAATGATGTAGGTTTGATTTTTAGGTTACATCTACATGATATCCTACAAAGTGACAGAAAGTCTGTCAGGTTGGAAATAAATTACTCTAATTTTGTGATTATACTCCAGTCTACCATAGTAAGTTGGAGTTCGCAAAATATTTTTAGCGTCATCAGTGAAAATATTATCTTTTAATTTATTTAGGAGATTAAGTCTAAATTTTTATTTAGAGATTTTTTTTATAGGTGCTAGGAGAAGAACTACTCTTTTTACTCCAAGAATTCTTTACTTCACATTAAAAAAAATTTAATTCTATCGTAGGTTAGCGTGCAGCGGAGATGAGGTAGGTTTTTAATATGGTGTTATGAAATTTCCAAAAATTGATGAAGTCGAAAGTTCGCTTTAGTCTATTTTTTTGTTTCTGATACGTTCGGACCTGATTGAGCTAGGTTTTTATTCACGGAAGAGAGGAGCGGAGAAGGAAAAGGATGTCTATGCGTTGCGAAGCACTCGGGCCAATGTGAAATTCTGGTGCACCCTTGTACCCGCTTCAAATCTGGATCCAAGATAAGATAGAGGGGGACAAAGAAGAGCCGAGTCAGGCGAGGCATCGTCATTTGCGGACCCTGGTCGAAGCTGTATGCACAGCTCGGTAGCTGCCTCCCCCACGTATTTTTCGCGTCGAACTGACTCATGGCACCATGACCGGTCCTCGACGGGATTTCGAGGCGGGGCCGACAGACAGACTTGCTTCCGATGATGACTGTGGCCCCTCCTCGCGCACACTCATCCGGAACCCCTGTTAACAACAACTCCGATTCACCATCGGATGCCTTCTCGATTATCCCGGCCAAATTTCGGATGAATCGCGATGTAAATACATAGAATCTGTCAAATACTCAGGCGTCGATGAAGTCGAAACCACACACCCTCGCGGTGGCTTGCAGGGTATCGTGTAGATGCGTCACCATCACTGAATATTGTCATGGGAGAAACACATGTCATTGGAGAAACACATCAGGCAACTAGCAAACCGTAGCTTAAGATTCGTAACAACTGTTCTAGGCAAATTGCTATGTGAGAGTACGAGAAAGAAGCTATTTTACATTAGTCAGGCATAATTTAGAATATGCCGCTTGTCACCTCTGCCACACACCCTCATCTACATCTACATCTACATCTACATAATACCCTGCAGCCACCACAAGGGTGTGTGGCAGGGGGTGATTGCTCACCAAACATGCACTACATATCATGCATAAAAAAGGAATAGTATTAATATAGTAGTCAGAACTACACTATTTAAAAAAGATAGAAATTGCAAAGAAAACATGCAAAAACATTCTGTTAGTAGTGTTAGCTTTAAGTACTCATACCAACATGCAGCTACCAATGCTATTCATTGCTACTCTCCGATTAGACGTATTTACCGTTATTCGCATCTCTAATTGTGCGAGGGAAAAAGGACATTTTGAATCGGTCAGTTCGGCAATCAATTTCTCTAACTTTATGATTATGGTCCAGTCTGCCATAGTAAGTTGGGGTTCGTAAAATATTTTTAACATCATCACTGAAAATATTGCCTTGGAATTTGTGGAAGAGATTAAGTCTAAATTTCAACCTGCGATCTGACAATGATTCCCATTTCAATTCATTTAATAGACTGGTTACGCTAATATAATTATCGTCCCTTTACAAATCTTCCCGATCTTCGCTGCACACGTTCAGGTTCATTACTTAGACCGATTTCGTAGGGATCCCATACACTGGCAGCATATTCCAAATGAGGTCTAACAAGGGAAAAGTAGCTGATTTCTCGTACATGATCGTCACATTTACCCAATACTCTTTTAATGAAACCCAGTTTGCGATTCGCTTGACCCATTATTTCACGAATGTGTTTACCCCAGGAAAGATCATTTGTCAGTCTTATTCCAAGATATTTAATGGATTCCACGTTTGTTAATTCATTATTACTTATTTTGTAAGTGGTAGGAGGAGATCTATTCTTTTTCCAAAAGTTCATTACAAGACATTTCTTAAAGTTTAATTCTAACTGCCATGTATCACACCAAGTTTCAATTGCTTGTAGGTCAATATTTAAATATTCTTTATCGTTTGGGCATAGAATTTCCCTGTACACTACTGCGTCATCGGCAAATAGACGAAGCTTACTTTTTACCACCTTATGGATATCATTATAGTACAAAAGGAATAGGAGTGGACCTATCACACTACCTTAGCAGCCTTACCACTTAGCAGCACTACCTTAGGGAAGTAGCAAACCGTAGCTTAGGATTCGTAACAACTGTTCTAGGCAAATTGCTATGAGAGAGTACGAGAAAGAAGCTATTTTACATTAGTCAGGCATCATTTAGAATATGCCGCTTGTCACCTCAGCCACACACCCTCATCTAAGGTTATGGGTCAAGCGAATGCATGGGTCATTAATGGGTCAAGCGAATCGCAAACTGGGTTTCATTAAAAGAGTATTGGGTAAATGTGACGATCATGTACGAGAAATCAGCTACTTTTCCCTTGTTAGACCTCATTTGGAATATGCTGCCAGTGTATGGGATCCCTACGAAATCGGTCTAAGTAATGAACTTGAACGTGTGCAGCGAAGATCGGCAAGATTTGTAAAGGGACGATACGATAATTATATTAGCGTAACCAGTCTATTAAATGAATTGAAATGGGAATCATTGTCAGATCGCAGGTTGAAATTTAGACTTAATCTCTTCCACAAATTCCAAGGCAATATTTTCAGTGATGATGTTAAAAATATTTTACGAACCCCAACTTACTATGGCAGACTGGACCATAATCATAAAGTTAGAGAAATTGATTGCCGAACTGACCGATTCAAAATGTCCTTTTTCCCTCGCACAATAAGAGATACGAATAACGGTAAATATGTCCTATCGGAGAGTAGCAATGAATAGCATTGGTAGCTGCATCTTGGTATGAGTACTTAAAGCTAACCCTGCTAACAGAATATTTTTGCATGCTTGCTTTGCAATTTCTATCTTTTTTAAATAGTGTAGTTCTGACTACTATATTAATACTATTCCTTTTTTATGCATGATATGTAGTGCATGTTTGGTGAGCAATCACCCCCTGCCACACACCCTTGTGGTGGCTTGCAGGGTATTATGTAGATGTAGATGTAGATCTACATCTACGCTATATCCTGCAAGCCACCTCGAGAGTGGGTGGCACGGGGAAAGTACCCTCGTGGTTAGTAACCTCGTGAATGTTACCCTCGTGGTGGCTCACAGGGTGTTACGCAGATGTAGGTGCATGGGATCCGTAGAAGGAAGGTATGATGAAGGAATTAGAGCGTGTGCAAAGGAGAGCAGCTAGATTTGTTAAAGACCGTTATGAAAAGACCTCCTGCCACACCCCTCGTTTTGGCTCGCGGCGTATTTCTACATAATGTACTGCAAGCCACCATAAAGGTGTGTGGCAGGGGGTGAATTCACCTCAAACGTGCACCATATATCATGCATAAAAAAGTATTAGTAATAATATAATATTCAGTACTTCGCAATTTAAAAAAGATAAAAATAGCAAAGCTCGCAAGCAATATGATGTTGTTAGTTGGATTAGCTTAAAGTCCTTATACCAGCAAGCTACTATATATGCTATTCATTGATACACACGTATTTATGCTATTGGATATTTTTACAACTCTTCATATCCCCAATTACACGAGGAAAAAAGGACATTTTAATCCGTCAGTTCAGCAATTAATTATGGTCCAGTCTACCGTAGTGAGTTGGGATTCGCAAAATATTTTTAACGTCATCACTGAAAATATTATCTAGGAATTTATGTAAGAGATTAAGTCTAAATTTCAACCTGCGATCCAACAATGATTCCCATTTTAATTCATTCAATAGACTGGTTACTTGTTACTGGTTGCTTGTTTGCATGTCAATAGTGCATGATGTGCATGGTGATCTTCACTCCCTGCCACACACCCTCACGGTGGCTTGCAGGTAATCGCGTAGATGTAGATGTAGATCCCGGGAAAGATCTTGTGTTAGTCTTAATCCAAGATATTTAATGGATTCCACGTTTGTTAATTTATTATTACTTAATGTGTAAGTTCTAGGAGGAGAACTATTCTTTTTCCAAAAATTAATTACTACACATTTTAAAAATTTAATTCTATCTGACATGTATCACACCATTTATCATTTGCTTGTAGGTCATCATTTAAATATTCTTTACCGTTTGGGCATAGAATTTCCCTGTACACTAATGCTTCATCGGCAAATAGACGAAGCATACTTTTTACCACCGTATTGATATTATTTATGTACAGAAGGAACAACAGTGGACCTATCACACTACCCTGTGACACACCCGAAGTGACTTCAATTGTCAGGGAGGTACTACTTGTAAAGGTGGATACCCATAGGTAGACCGTGGGGTTATTTGCAATGGCATATCGTGGAATCGAAAGGTGTCTCCCAGGAATGAAGCGCCTCCATTGCCACATTCCGTGAACGAATGACGAGCGACGAAATGGCCAGGCGCCTGTTAATTTTCATGAATCCACATTTCCTCCCGTGAGTAATCGATCGTGAGAACGTCGGTCGAGTCCCATAAGTTTGAGAGAGTGATTCCGTTCGGCGGTGATCCACTCAGTTCCCGCTCGCAAAGGAAGGTCGTCGAGTACGGGAAGGTATTCCGGCGTCCTTGTCCATCCCCCCCCCCCTCCCCCAGCCGGTACTTCCTCCCCAATTTCCACGTACACACTTTCCCCTCTCCCGTCCGCCACATCATTGCGTTGCGTGTGACTCTCGCGGAATTTACTACTACCGTTGTGGCGGAAATAGCCGGCCGGAATAAAAGTGCGTGTTTTAATTGGGGGGAAGAGTACGTGCAGGCACGCCGTTCCTTATTGTGCATGGGATCCCGGCGGGGCGGGTTTGAACATCTGCGTATAGACCAACGTAAAGGCCGCTGTACACGATACAAGTTTTTGTACAATTTCTTATACGAACGCTTGTATGAGGGAATTGTTCCGTGTAAAGCGGCAAATTGTGTGAACGTTCGGGCGGCTGAACGGAAAATAGAACCTGTTCTAATTCCATTCCAGATGTTCCAGACAAACATACAATGTCGTTCAGTTATACAAGCGTTTGTACTACAAGAAATCGTACAAAAAATCGTATCGTGTAAAGCGGCCTTAATAGGACTAAAAACGAACTGTGACGTGTGCTGCGAAGATGGGCTATAATTGTAAAGGGACGGTATGATAAGTAATTATATTAGTGGAACCGGTAAATTATAAGTAGTTAAATGCGGGTCATTATCAGATCTTGAGTTGAATTATAGACATGATCTACTGAGCAACTTCAAAGACGATATTTTTACCGATGACATTAAACACATGTTGCGAACTCCGACTTACCATGGTATACTGGACCACAGACATAAAATTATGGAAATTGATGTCAAACTGACGGATTTCAAATGTCTTTCTTTCCTCATACAGTTAAGGATCTGAATGGATGTGATCATATTTAGTAATGTATACTCAAGCATATAAAGCTCAGATAGCCTAGATAGTTGCATGTAGGTATGAAGACTCTTGGCCAGTCCAACTAAAAGCATGTCAATGCGTGCTTGCTCTGCTCTTCGATATTTTTTGTATTTTTATAGTTCTACTAAAGTGTAGCTAATAATCCTCTTCAAGCATTATAGTTATTGCGTGTATATTGAAGATGAACTAACTACTAGGCGACTAACTATTATACGACAAGATAAGCAACTTTAAACCAGAAATAACATAATCAATGATTTCAGATTAGTGCGTGACTATTTTCATTGCCCATTTACTGAGATTAAATTAGTCTACAATGCAGATCGAGCTTCTTTATTATATAACCACTCTTTTTTTAACTTGTACCTGCTTTAACACCGCTAACTTATGCATGACGTAGTAAAGATAAGTTCATAATTTAAATTATTTATAAAAGTGACAAACTAATTATTATATTACTAATTAACTCTTATATTACTTTGCATTAGCTAACAATTTATGTCATATATAACCAACATTTCTATCTACATAATAGAAGTAACTTTCCGGGTTGATCTACACATTACCTTGCAAGCCACCATAAAGTTGTGTGACAGCGGATGAAAATACACCAAACATGCATAACGTAACATTCATAAAAAGGATTACTAACTATATTCTAGTAGAAACATAATAATTTGAAATCAGATTTATATAGCGAAGCAAACATGCACAAACATGCTGTTAGTAAGGTTAGCTTTAAGTCCTAACACCACCATTTCAGGTGTCTCGTAAATGCGTGCTCATTATAGATCTACATCTACACGATACCCTGCAAGCCACCGCGAGGGTGTGTGGTAGGGGGTGAAGATCACCAAGCATGCACTACCAACATGCAAACAAGCAACTATAGAGTCTCATGCAACTGCATTGTCAGTATCTATATTTAGTAACCAGTCTATTAAATTAATTAAATTGGGAATCATTGTCAGATCGCAGGTTGAAATTCAGACTTAATCTCTTAAACAAATTCCAAGACCATATTTTCAGTGATGATGTTAAAAATATTTTGCGGACCCCAACTTACTATGGTAGACTGGACCATAATCATAAAATTAGAGAAATAGATTGCCGAACTGACAGATTCAAAATGTCCTTTTTTCCTCGTACTATTAGGGATATGAATAACGGTAAATGTATCCAGTACGAGTGTAGCAATGGATAACATTGGTAGCTGTATGTTGGTATAAGGACTTATAGCTAACCCAACTAACGGCATGTTTTTGCATGTATGTTTTGCTATTTTTATCTTGTTTTAAATAGCGTAGTTTTGAACAATACCTTTAAAAATACTGATCCTTTTTTTATGTATGATATGTAGTGCATGTTTGGTGAGAGTTCACCCCCTGCCACACACCTTTATGGTGGCTTGCAGGGTATTATGTAGATGTAGATGTATCTATAGTATTTAAGGGATTAATACATGCAACGCCTCCCAGCCGGCCCAGCTTGTCCTCACAGCTGCCAATTCCTTCCTTTTACAGCCGCCTCACCCCCGAGGAACAATGCTTGTTCAAAATATATTAAAAACTCCAGCTTACTAATGGACGATACATTAGGATTACAACGCAGGTTACATTCACATTATACCTGGCAAGTCACGGCAAGGGTGTGTGGCAGAGGTTGAGCGATCACAGATGTGTATTCTAAATTAGAAGATAATTAAATTTACCTTTTTTTACAATCCTTTTTTTATACAATCCTTTTTTTATGCATGATATGTAGTGCATGTTTGGTGAGAGTTCACCCCCTGACACACACCTTTATGGTGGCTTGAAGGGTATTATGTAGATGTAGATGCATCATGCACTCAGAATACCCTAAAATATTACCCCTACCTATCCCAATGTAAATAGCCCATGGTAAAGAAAAAAAATACTTGGTTGATTCCACATTTTCTTTCGACTCTACCGGTATCGACCTTTACAGGTCACCCTCGGGAGTCAAAGGTTGAAAGCGGTAGAGTCGAAATAAATTGTGGAATCAACATATATTTATTCTTTACTATTTCTCAATTCCACGAAGTAAACTTGCCGACCATCGATTTTATTTTAGATAACCTATGCCACTTACCCTCCCAGTGGTATATGGGTAACACTTAAGATGCAGGTGTTATTAACTTTTTTAAACTGTAAAAACTACATTGTTAAATTTTCCTGTTATGCCGATTTCGGCAATTAATTTCGGCATGCCTACGCCGAATTATTTTGTTTCTTTCCTGCTATTATTCTTCATGAAGTGTTATAATTTTTGTTTAATGTTTACTACAATGGAAGAATCTGATTCTCAATAAGACCCTTCTATTCACGTCACTCACATCGGCTTCTGTCGTTACCTTTCCGGTCTAAAGGTGAAATATTTCTTGCACGTCGGTTAAGTAACAATGTCGCCTCTCCAAGCTAAGTGCGCTATAGACTGCCGTATATAGTTTGAAGGAGTTGACGGTTATTCTCATGGGAGAGGGATAAAGGATGACGTATACTCATTCCCTTATAGAAGTCGGAGTGACTAACCTTTGCGATTACCCGAGGATTCTTACATCTCGACGGTGACTAACTCGTAAACGCGCGTAGTTTTGTACCGATTCACGCGCCATAAGCGTTCCTCTGCCTCTCTCAGTCCCCCCCGAGATGTTTTAATCCCGATTCCTCTTCCTACTACATCCACGCATCAAGCGTTCGCAAGATGAGACGTTGCCCTCGTCGAGCATTTCGTCTCGCACAGAACATATAACTGTACATCTTTATCCACACTATACCCTGAAAGCCACCGCGAGGATGTGTGGCATGGGGTGAAGATCACCAAAACATGTACTATTGACATGGCTCACATGCTCTAGTGTTCTCATCACATTTTCCAAGTGCTCTTATAGTAAATCCTACCTTTCTCTTCGCTCGGCCGCATATTTTCCGGATGTCTTTCCCACGATTAATCTTTAGTCATTATTACACCTAAATACCTTATGATTTCAACGCTTTCGAGTTTCGTGTCACTAATGCTATAGAAACGATCGATGGAATTATTCCTCAAAAAGTAATAGCTACACGCTTTTTAAGGCGCTGTTCTAACCGCCATTTGTCGCACCATTCTTGAATTGCATCTTAAATTGCTTTCTCCTTCCACACACACTCGTGGTGGCTTGCAGGGTATCGCGTAGATGTAGATGTAGATCTAGTTAGTTTTCCCCCCTGCCACACACCTTTATGGTGGCTTGCAGGGTATTATGTAGATGTAGGTATTAGGTAGTAGTCTCTCCACTCTTCCTCCCTTCCCTGAAAACTCCTACCATTACCCACCTATCCTAAATGGCGTAAATGACCTCAGCTGTCTGTCGCCTCCTCTGATTAACTAACTATCCTATTACGCTACCTGGGGAACTCCCGATGTCTACATCTATCTACATCTACACGATACCCTGCAAGCCACCGCGAGGGTGTGTGGCAGGGGGTGAAGGTCACCAAGCATTCACTACTAGCATGCAAGCAAGCAACTAAAGGGTCTCATGCAACTAGATTGTTAGTATCTATAGTATTTGAGGGGTTAATACATGCATCATGCACTACAGAATACTCTAAAATATTTCCCCTACCTATCCCTTTCCTATGCTGCCTATTCTGTTCTCTTATAGTACGGGGGAAAAATGCCATTTTGAATCTATCTGTACGACAATCTATCTCTCTAATCTTATTTATCTGGTCGAATCTAGCATAATACGCTGGTGTTTTCAATATGTGCCTAACATCTTCAGTAAAGCTATCCGATTGAAATTTCTGCAATAGATTAAATCTGAACTTTAATCTACGCTCTGATAATGATTCCCACCCTAATTCTTGTATTAATTCTGATACACTACTCAACCTATCGTAACACCTTTTGACGAATCTAGCTGCTCTACGCTGCACACTGTCTAGTTCTCTCATCAAACCTAATTCATTAGGATCCCATACACTGGCTGCATACTCAAGGTGGGGCCTAACTAGTGAAAAGTAGCATCGCTCTTTTGTCTTCTCATCACATTTCCCAAGTACTCTTTTTATAAATCCTAGCTTTCTCTTCGCTCGGCCGCATATTTCCCTTATGTGTCTTCCCCACGATAAATCTTTAGTGATTGTTACACCTAAATATCTTACGGTTTCAACGTTTTCGATCTTCGTGTTATTAATTCTATAGGATCGCTCTATCGAATTATTCCTCCTCCAAAAATTGATAGCTACACACTTTTTAAGGTTGAGTTCTAACTGCCATTTGTCGCACCACTCTTCAATTGCATCTAAATCCTTGCTAAGTGATTTCATGTCCTCTTCGTTTGATATACCCCTGTACACCACCGCATCGTCTGCAAAAAGTCTAAGGTTACTACTAACTACGGTACCCAAATCGTTTATGTATAAAAGAAATAGAAGCGGACCTACTACGCTACCCTGGGGAACTCCCGATGTGACTTCGATTGTGTCCGACATGATACCATCTATGACAACCCTCTGCTCTCGCCCACTTAAGAATTCTTTTACCCAACATACAACGTCTTTATTTATACCAAAACTCTCTAACTTCAAGATTAATTTGTCATGAGGAACTTTATCGAAAGCCTTTTTAAAATCTAAAAATATCGCATCAACTTCAGTACTGCTTTCGCCGTGGACTAAAATATCGTGTACGAATAAAGCTAATTGTGTCTCGCAAGATCTACCTTTCCGGAACCCATGCTGGCTGTTTATGAGTAATCCCTGACTATCCAAATGCCCCATGATCGAACTGACTACTATGTGCTCAAATATCTTACAAGAGATTGACGTGAGTGAAATGGGTCTGTAGTTACTAGGTTCTTCCCTATCACCGCTTTTAAATATAGGTGTAATGTTAGCTACTTTCCAATCCTTGGGTACTGTGTGGTTCTTTAGTGTTTTATTGAATATTATTTCTAGATAGGGGGCTATTTCAGAAGCTAATGTTTTATAAACTCTGGAAGGAATTTGATCGGGACCTGGTGCTTTGTTTTTACTTATGCTTTTTAACTGCTGCTCTATTCCGCGACATGAAATTTTTATTTCGGGCATTTGCTCACTGAAAGTGTTCGGCGGTGGTTCCACTGCGTTTTGTGACGATGAGTTGAATACACTTTGGAAGAAGGTGTTTAAAGTGTTGGCTTTTTCTACACTGCTGGTGACTCTGATTCCTTTATCATTTTTAAGTGTGTGCACTGTGGACTTATTTCCCTGAAGCTCTCTCACATATGACCAAAACGCTTTAGGATTGCTATCTAAATATTCTCCTAACATCTTGCTCTTGAAATGTGATAACGCTTGCCGACATGATTTCCTTGCTAATGCTCTCGATTTTTTATAGTTTTGAACTAGCTCATTTTTTTCCTCTACCGATAGACCCCGTCTGGCATTTTTCATCTTAGCGTGGCATACCCTTTGTCGCTTTAGTGATTTCCTAACCTCCGCGTTATACCACCTTGGCTCTGTATTATCACTAATATATTTACTTGGTATGTATTTATGAACTGCGTTACGGGTGACCTCAAGAAATTCTCTCCACGAATCCTCTGTATTTAATCCTTTGCTTTGTTCGCTGAATACATTAAACGCTTCCCTTAATTCCTCTTTCATACCGTCGTAATTTGCCTTGCCAAATAAGTACACCCTCCTCCTTGGTTTATAATGTCTTTCAACGCCTACAATAAATTTCGCATGCACTATTTTATGGTCACTAATTCCTGTGTCTGTAACTGTATTTAGAACTCTCTCGGGTATATTTGTTGCTAATAAGTCTAGAATGTTGTTACCCCTGGTCGGCTCTGTTACTAGCTGTTGTAGAGAATGTGTCGTAAAGGTGTTCAACAGTGATTCGCAATGTTCCTTATCCTTACCTCCTGCAATGAAACTACACGTATTCCAGTCTATCGAGGGGAGATTGAAATCTCCGCCTACTATTATTCCTCTATCATTCTTCCCAGAAAGTAATGTGCGTATCTCTGACTCTAGCTCTATTATAGAATTGACGTCTGTGTCCGGTGGCCTGTAATATGCACCTACATATATCTTTTTTGCGTTACTACTTTTACTTTTAACGGAACACCAAATACTTTCTACATTTCGCTCTGAAATAAGTTCTCTTCTACTGACATACGGGTCCTTCACAGCTATGAAAACTCCTCCTCCGTTTCTGCTTACTCTATCCTTTCTGTATACTGTAAAACACTTCGGAAATACTTCGTGATCTGATATGTCCTTCGAAAGCCAGCTTTCTGTACCTACGATTATATCTGCATTAGTACTCTTAATGAGGTGGTGAAATTCTGCTACTTTATTTCTTATACTACGACAATTCACTACTATCACTGAAATGACTTCTGAATGACTGAATCACTGATGTGACTTTGGTTGTCCGATACGATACCATCTGTAACAATCCTCTGCTCACGCCCACTTAAGAATTCTTTTATACAACATGCTGCTTCTTTATTTATACCAAAACTCTCGAACTTCAAGATTAATTTATTATGAGTAACTTTATCGAATGTCTTTTTAAAATCTAAAAATATCGCATCGACTTCAGCAGTGTTTTCGCCGTAGACTAAAAAATCATGTACAAATAATGCTAATTTCGTCTCGCAATTAGCATTATTTGTGCATTACATTAGTACATTCTAGATCTACCTTCCGGAACCCATGTTGACTTTAAAACTCTTAACAACGAAATACGCCCAAGTGCACCTAGACGGGCGTTTGGGTGTTCGTATCACGTAGGATCCGGATTAGTCACGCGGGAGGGCGACATTGGCCAGAATGTTCGCGAAGGCGCGAGATGTGGGCGGTGTGGGGGACATCAGCTGCGTCGCGGGTATGTCTCATCACGCTGCACGCATTCTTGTCGCGGGGTGGTGGGTGGGGGTAGGGGGAGACGTGTACCACGTGACGATCGGTCCGATCCGAAGGATGCGACCCAGCTTGTCCTCACAGCTGCCAATTCCTTCCTTTTAGAGCCGCCTCACCCCCGAGGAACAATGCTTGTTTAAAATATATTAAAAACTCCAGCTTACTAATGGACGATACATTAGGATTACAACGCAGTACGCATTCACATTATACCTGGCAAGTCACGGCAAGGGTGTGCGGCAGAGGTTGAGCCATCACAAATATGTATTCTAAATTAGAAGATAATTAAATTTACCCTTACTTTTACATCTACACGATACCCTGTAAGCCACCGTGGGGTGTGTGGCAGGGGGTGATACTTTTATGCGGGCATGGAAAAATACTAGTCCATGTATTGCCTACAAGCAAACAACTGAGTGGTACAACAAAATTAACAGTCACCATGTAAGTTTTCTAGAAACTATAATTAGAAAGGCATTTATTTAAATATATTAATGAACTAATTTATAATGCCCAAAGTGTGCATGTATCTGTAATGTTAAGTATGAACATGTTAAAGAAATCACTACAGACGATTCTTCTACTTCAAAATCTACAATACATATTTTAATTTACCCCTGGTACCTTGGCTGTAATGTATAACTGCTCCTGAAGTACGCGGAAAAATTAATTTTTGTATCACTCTGTCTTACTTTCTATCTAATTTTATTTTCATGATTTAACCTGCCATAGCACGCAGGTATTTTTCGTATATTTTCTATATCTTACATATCTATAAATCGTATATAGGTATATAGTATGTTGTTTTGTGTATATGAATATAAAACATCTAAATCAATAAAATACATCGAGGATAATCAATGGAGATGGTAATGTAGTTAATATGTTTGCGTGCGCGAACTATTTTTCAAATACGAAGTAGATGTAATATAATAACACCTACACAATATTTACTCTTAAAGCTAGGCAGGGGTGTAGCAGGGGATCACTAACATTTGCAGACAAAATTACAATTATAACTACAGCTTGCACTGCATCCGCATCTACATAATACCCTGCAAGCCACCGTAAAGGTGTGCGGCAGGGGATGAATTCTCACAAACGTGCACTACATATGATGCTTAAATAAGGATTAGTATCTAATAATATACTAGTCTAAACTTCACTGTATAAAAAAGATAAACATAGCAAAGCTTGCATGCAAAAATATGTTATTAGTTGCGTTAGCTTCAAGTCCTTATACCAACATGCGGCTACCTATGCTATTCATTGATACACTCGTATTGGATATATTTACTGTTATTCATATCCCTAATTATACGAGGAAAAGGGGCATTTAAATCTGTCTGGTTGGCAATTAATTTATCTAATTTTGTGATTATGGTCCAGTCTACCATAGTAAGTTGGGGGTCGCAAAATATTTGTAGCGTCATCAGGGAAAATATTATCTTGGAATTTATTTATGAGATTAAGTCTATTTCAACCGACGATCTGACAATGATTCCCATTTTTATTGTACGCTTATATAGTATCGTACCGTCCCTTCACAAATCTTGCCGATTCTCCGTGCACACGTTCAAGTGCATTATTTAGGGCTAGTTCGTATGGATCCCATATGCTGGCAGCGTATTCCAAATGAGGACTAACAACGGAAAAGTAGCTAATTTCTCGTACATGATTGTACATCTATCCATTACTCTTTTTATGAATCCAGTCTACGATTAGATTGCCCCATTACTTCACGTATTATTTTACCCCAGGAAAGATCATGTGTCAGTCTTATTCCAAGATAATTAATGGATTCAACGTCTGATAATTTATTGTTACTTATTTTGTGGGTGCTAGGCGGTGAACTATTCTTTTTCCAAAAGTTCATTACCACACATTTTTCAAATGTGAGGTACCATTAATGTGTGTGGCAAGGCAAACTGTGATTCGTCACCAATTAGGTACTACTACAATAAAAGTATGTACTTACTTACACTATGGGGCATAATTAAACTTAATAATTAAAATGCGTTAGTCATGAATACACCATCCACGTGCAACATATTGTTTAGAATCTGCATTGTAAGGCATTTTTGTCAAGCAATAATTTCCATTTCATCCAGTCTTGCAAGGATGCAGTTACCAACGCTATGATTCATCTACATTTGCGATGCATTGTGTCCGCGATATTATTGCATGGCTGGTGTTGAGACACATTATCAGTCCATGCGGTAACTTTGCAGGGTGTGTGGATGTGGACGAATCATCTAATCGTGGAATACGGCGCCTACAATTCGCAGCCTGAGCAGCGAAAATTTTTGCTGCCTCACTGTCGTTGCGCCCAGGTTAGCGTCTTTAAGTCGCTGCTACCTGTTAGAGAGTGGAGATAAAGATAGACAACGAAGAAACGAGCAGGGGAAGGGTTTTTGCGAGGAGATAAGGAGAGGAGTGAAAGGGAGATAAGGGAAGCCTGCTTGCGACTACTAGATACCCCCTTCCTGGGCAAGGGGCGTTCTAGGGGAAGCCGGGAATGGAATGCCTTCCTCACTTTTAGAGGACACACAAGCTCTTTCACTCTCTCCCGTCAGTCCCCCCACTCGATCGTCCTGTCGTTACTCATTTTTCGCCAGCTCATCAATCGCAATTAGTCCTTCGCTCCGCCTCCTTCCTCCCTCCTCCCCCACTATAGGTGATTCGCACAGGAGGGATAAGCGGAGGAGCAGGAATGGTGAGGGGAAGTTGGAAGAGGTCTCTCCGCGACGCATGCATGTCAAGGATGCTAACTCTTTGAGAAGAGTGGATGCAGCGGGTACGATTTGTTGGAAAAAAAGGAGTTCAGGTGAGGGTGAGAGGAGCTGAGACGCGAGGTTTTTTTTTAATAAAAAGAAAAAAAAGAATGATGCGCTCCGTAAATGGTTGTGCGCTTATTAATGCGATCCGAAGGTCTCGTTTAACCTTCTAGAGGTTATTTTTTTAACCCCCTTTTTTTATAAATTTTATCTGAGGGGCTAAATAAGGTATGTTTATGAGACCAGGGTTTTTTCCCGATGATCTGAACGATTTCTAGCCACCGGTCGCGTTCATCCGATCGGTCTTGCTGTTGTCAGCGTGAACTCGGAGCAGGACTTGTGGAACATTGCGTTAGTATTTATCCCCACTGTTCGAAAATTTATTTTTTCTTTTACTTCCTTCAAAACGTTTTGTGAATAACTCTTCCATTTACGTGATCTTCCCGAATGTACGTTGTTCTCGCTTCCTTTTTCGGTAGCTATTACCTACCTTATCCCTAGCTATCTTTCTGACGTTTTCTTTACATCTGTATCTAATGATTACCCTGCAAATTACCTCGAAAATGCGTGACAGGGGGTTAATTATCGCCAAGCATGCACTACGTACGTACGGAAATGTTCACATACTACCTACCTAAATAGATATTACAATGAGTACTTTACTGTATTCATACCGTTCACTATTTGCTACTACCCCTGCCACACACCCTCGCGGTGGCTTGCAGGGTATCGTGTAGATGTATATGTATTTCATATATTGGAGTGATGTCACATTAACACGCGTTAATTATGGGCGCTCGGCCGCATATTTCCCGGATGTGTCTTCCCCACGATAAATCTGTAGTGATTGTTACACCTAAATAGACTACCTAAATAAACTACTACAGAGTTATTATAGTTATTAGGTATCTACATTGTAATTAAGGGATTGGTTGTTAATAAATGCAGCATGCACTATAGACTACTCTAATTTTCATTTTCATCTCCCGAAATTGGTCATCCCTTGCAATTGTTCATACCAAATGCCATGATCTCTCAAAACTACATAGTATCAATAACGTTTACTGGCGATTTGCATTTGTACTTGAATCTGATAATAATAATCTCTTTCCCGTTTTAATCGTAGTTTACCATCCCAATGAGCTAAATATTTTATCCTCCGATTCTTCGTTGCTTCCGGAAGGGTTTATGATGGCTTGCATGATTCCGCGTAGATATAGATCTAGATAATACCCTACAAGCCACCGAAAGGGTGTGTGGCAGTGGGTGAACCATCACCAAACAAGCCTTACATATCCATAACTTACAACCATGCTGGCATGCGAAGAAGTACTACACCGTCAATGTAGTACTTATATGAAACCAAGCACCGACTTATATGAAACCAAGAGTCTCAATGCTTCTACCCCATGGAAAATATTAAGCATTCAAAAACGAGGCATTTGGAATGTTAGGTTTAAATGACGCTAAGTGTTAGTTAATACAAAGTACCGTATTAATTTTTTAATAGTCATTCTATAAATAAATAAAAAAGTCTAAAAATTATATAAAAATTTAACCTATATTTCCTAGAGCATGCATGAGTTAGTGGTGTAATCACATGTACCCGAAAAAAATAAATCGCTGCATGCACATTTTTATCATTAACTGTTTTTAATTGTGCGCAGAAAAAATGAACTCTTGAACCTCTCCGACTTGATATCTATCTCTTCATTTTTATCTTCGTGACGTAAAATCTTCCAAACCCTGCGGTTTATTGCAGGGTATTGTGAAGATTTACATGCAATACAGCTTCTAATTTACGTGCGACACCATTTCTCCCTTGTTAGACCTCATTTGGAATACGCTGCCAGAATATGGGATCCCTGCGAAATCGGCCTAAATAATGAACTTGAACGTGTGCAGCGAAGATCGGCAAGATTTGTAAAGGGAAGGTACGATAACCTTATAAGCGTAACCAGTCAATTAAATGAATTAAATTGGGAATCATTGTCAGATCGCAGGCTCAGGACTTAAATATCTCCTAAATAAATTCCAAGATAATATTTTCAGTGATTACGTTAAAAATATTTTGCGAACACCAACTTATTATGGTAGACTGGACCATAATCACAAAATTAGAGAAATTGATATCCGAATTGGCAGATTCAAAATGTCCTTCCTTCCTCGTACAATTATGGATATGAATAGTGGTAAATATATCCAATACGAGTGCACCAATGTTGAAGTTGAGTTGCTTGCTTGCTTTGCAATTTTTATCTTTTTCAAAAATTGAAGTTTAGACTAATATACTATTACTAATTTTTTATTTATGATATGTAGTGCATGTCTGATGAGAATTCAAGCCCTGCCACATCCTTTATGGTGGCTTGCAGGGTATTATTTAGATGTATACCTTGCAAATGATTTCTCGCGCAACGAGGAACTTCGCTTGGATCCTAAAATCCTCGACTTCTTGCTCCATTGTGAATTCCGAAGGGTTTCGGGTCGGGGCTGTGAGAATGCCCATCGCATCGTTTGGGTTGCGTTCGTGCCATTATCATTTAGAAAGCTGGCGTCTTCTTCTGGTGCGAAGAAAAGTTTCTTGGGGGAGAACGGGGTCCCGCCGGTCGGCACGAAGAACCGAGCCGCCGCGTTCCGCCTGAAGAAACGTTCTACCATCAACCTGTTGCAATCTGCCTCATTTGCCTTTATCTTTCACCCACATTTCTAATCCATTGATGCCTTCCTCTGGGAAATTTTCGCCGAGGAATGGTCTTTCTCAACCGTGAGAGTTGACCCAAGAGTCTTGGCAAGACTTTCCTACTTCTTACACGTGTGCGAATCGTATACTCTTGCGTATTTAGTGCGCGACGCCTGATTCTCGAGAGAATAGTACATGAAACCAAAGATAAGTTCCGTTTGCCTCTCATACTAAGTCAAATTGTGCTAGGAACTATTTTTTCACTGCTTTTCAGCCTAGTTGCATCTCCATAGTGCATGTTTGGTGATCTTCACCCCTTGCCACATACACTCGCGGTGGCTTGCAGGGGTTCGCGTGGATGTAGATAGCATTTATACGATTGGTTTATTTTCACCTTCCACACCAGTTTATGGAGGCTTGCCGATATTATGGAGATGTGTTTGCACATAACATGAATAGCTTTACGTGTGTTCTAAATTAAGTAATAAATATTCCTTTAAATCATTTCATCCGGCAACCTGCAAGACAAATCAACTCTGTAACGTCACTATCTTTCCTAGCCAACGCTCCACATTCAACATTTGCTCAAGGGTTTCCAATACTTTTACCGCTTGGCTGCTCGTGAGCCGAACTCCGTTAAACATAATAAAATAAAAATCCGTTAAAAATATGTTTAAAAACCTCACCTGAGGCTAAATCCGTTCTAGCTAAATTTTTGTTCATTTAATTTCCAAATTCCCACCAATTGATGAAAATGGGAGATTTCGTGTAGCGACGAGGATGAACCACGCACTTTTAGCGAACACTGAATCTCTGCAGTCGCAATCATTCCACATTTCACAACTTACCGCCATTAAAAACCCTATGATTGGTGAATCATTCTTTAATAAAAGCGAGAAGTGATACATCATAAATAATGGACGTCGTAGTGATCGTAAAATAATCGTAAATCATAAATAATGGACGGTAAGAATATTTGTATTAAATGATTAAAATTCTTACTCTGTTTAGCACTAAATATGTATTTACATCGACATAATGCCTTTCCAGAGACCGCAAGGGTGTGTGGCAGGGGGTGAAGAATTATCAGGCATGCATTTTAAATCAAACAGAATTAAATTTATATCATTAAATCAGAATCATTAACTAATCAAAATGAAATTCAAATTTGCAATTTAATATTCTTCTAGTACGTTCGATATAGAGAACTAGGTCAGTGACGTCCTTTGGGGTACATAAGAACCGAGCACAACACCGATCCTAAAGTATACTGGAACTCTGTAGGTACTTTGATTTGTTTTCTATCATTCGATCCAAAATAGACTTGATAATTACCATAGATTTTTTAAAGGTCGTCAAAATAATTGTATTAGTGATACAAGTTTAATAGGACTAGGATGGGAATTACTATCAGAATGCAGGTTAAAATATAGGTAAAATATTTTTAAGTAGATTCGAAACTGATTTGTTTACGGATGACGTTAGATATATTTTAAGATACTCTGCATATTATGCTAGGTTTGATCAGATTAACAAGATTAGAGAGACAGATGGTCGTACCGAAAGATTAAAAATGTCATTTTTCCCGCGCACCATAAGAGAACACAATAGGCAGCATAGGAAAGGGATAGGTCGGTAAAATATTGTTGGAGTAGTCCGCAGCGCATTAAGCCTGTTTTAATATTACTAATATATGCATGCTAGGGAAATACAGATAAATATATTTGGTGAAAATCTTCCTAACCAGTAATCACTTCATTACTTTGTAGACAAGAACCATCTAGTTGCAAGTGACTCCTACACCTACATCTACATAATACTCTGTAAGCCACCATAAAGGTGTGTACGTGCACTACATATGAAACATGCACTACATATCCAATAAAAAAGGATTAGTCATGCTATGCTAGTATAAATTTTAATTTTTTTTTAAAAAGATAAAAATTGCAAATCGAGCATGCAATATAATGCTGTTAGTTGGGTTAGCTTAAAGTCCTTATACCAACATGCAACTACCTATGCTATCCATTGATATACTCGTATGGGATATATTTACCGCTATTCATATCCCTAACTTTACGAGGAAAGAAGGGCATTTTGAATCTTTCAGTTCGGGAATCAATTTCTCTAATTTTGTGATTATGGCCCTTTCTACCATAGTAATTTGGGGTTCGCGTAACTTGTTTTCATGAAGTAGTATCATTGTAGTTATAAGTTAATGCCAGTTGTGCATGTATGGTGATCTTCACTCCCTGCCACACACCTTCGCGATGGATCGTAGGGGATTACGTAGATGTAGATGAATTTAAATATTTATAATATATTTTTTCCTTTATTCACTTCGAAAATTCTCGAAGATCGAAATCGCGTAGATCTAGATGAAATTTTAGGCTCTTAAAATAATGCTGGGAAAGTTGTATCGTTCAAGATTCTCTCTAATTTGAATAAGTTTCCTTAACGCGACCCTCGAATGTCTTTTTGTTCGCCTTAATTTTTGGCCTAAATTAGGCATAAGTGAGCCATTCAAGGACGTTCTCGGAACGCAGACCTATTCAGGTCCCTCTCTTCCATGGGAAATAATCCTTTCCCTAACGTTTCTTTACACAGTGAGTCACTTTGACACCCTGTCATGCGTTCTCAACCCCTCCACCCACCCCTTCCGCTTTCAGGCGTTTAGGATATTTAGGAATGTCGGGTCGGGGGTTCCTTCTGCTGTCTCATGATTTGTGGTCGATTTGGTCATTTCCCTACTCCCAATTAGTCACTGTCGAATTTTTTTTCTGCAAGAATTTCATGCAAAGATTTTCCGCTTATACGCTCCAATATTTCGATGATTAATCTACGTCTACATCTGCGTAATACCCTGCGAGCCAACAAGAGGGTGTGTCGCAGGGGGTGAAGATCACCAAGCGTGGACTATTGACATGTTACTAGGATGTTTAATGGAGACATGCTAGATAATAGGGTCACATGCAGCTAGATGGTTAGTATCTGCATAATAGCTTGGGGATATGAATGGCTGTAATCATGTCCAATAGGAAAAATACGAATGTATCAATGGGTAGCATGGGTGGTTGCATATTGGTGTGGGGACTTTGAGCTAGCCCAACTGATAGTATGTTTATGCATGATGTCAACTAATAAGAAATCTTAGTCACTTCCACAGGATTTTATTTAACATACGACCGGTTTCGGCAGTTACGCCATCTTCAGGCCGTTGGCTATTGTGATCTCTTATGGCGTGCGGGAAAAATGACATTTGAAATCTATCGGTACGACAATCTACCTTTCTAATCCGGTCGTATGTTAAATAAAATCCTGTGGAAGTGACTAAGATTTCTTATTAGTTGACATCATGACCCTTTTCGTGCATGATGTGTGGTTCATGCTTGGTGTGAGTTCGCCCCCTGCCACACACTTTTATGGTGGCTTGCAGGGTCTTATGTAGATGTAGAATAAGAAAGGGGTTATTGGTTGTTATTACATGCATCATGCACTACAGACTAGTCTGACTTTATTTCACTTACCTATCCTTTTGCTACGTTGGCTATTGTGATTTCTTATGGTGCGCGGGAAAAATGACATTTCAAATCTATCGGTACGACAATCTACCTTTTTAATCTTGTTATCTGATCAAACCTAGCATAATACGCAGGGGCTCTTAATATATATTTAACATCATCTGTGAACAAATCGGTTTCGAATTTACTTAAAAGGTTTAACCTAACTGTTAACCTGCATTCTGATAGTAATTCCCATCTTAGTTCTTCTATTAAACGTGTAACACTTATATGATTACAATACAATTAATCGGTAAATACAGCTTTCTCGCCAATACCTCATGGAGCGACGAAGTATGCGAAATCGCAGTTCAAAGTTCACCTCCTCTGCTATTATTTGAAGTGCATTCTGGGGCCGTAATGATCCATCATGCTTTCATTCATTGTCTGAAGAATTTAGCTTCTAAGACCATTAATTATCATTCCCAAGATTTTTCCCGAACCCACCAAGTTAGAGAGGCTGACAAGAATCTCTTACACCCTAATTTAGCGTTCCTCCAGAATATTACGCTAGCTAGCCGAAGGTGACTTCAATAATAATGTTAATTATGGGCCGAATTTAAGTACATCTACATCATACCCTGCAAGCCACCATAAAGGTGTGTAGCAGGGGGTGAATTCTGACTAAATATGCACCACATATCATACATTTAAAAGGGCTAGTATTAATATATTAGTCCAAACTGCACTATTTAAACACATAAAAAATCAAACTAAGAATGCAACAACGTTCTGTTAGTTGGGTGACCTTCAAGTCCTTATACCAACATGCAACTACCTATGCTATGGAAAACACTGTCTTGTTTTGTAAGGCATTACAGAGATTAATGCAAAAGACCTGTGACGAGGGATGGGATGGGATTTGCTCATGATGGAAAATCGTTTTTCTGCCCTGTAAGTTTTCAAAAAGTGGTTGCGGTATGAAAATTTCTGTCAATTTGCATTCATCCACTGCAAATTAATTTTCGATCTAGTAAAATTCAAGATGTGCTCATGTCTACTTTTCTGAAATAACTGCGGATAATCGTTCGCCGGCTTAAAGCCAAGGCATATGTATAATGCGGAAGTCCCATGAGTTTTTTTCAGAACATGTCATCGCTTCCGTTTCGAGAAGGGTGTCACATGCGTTATGAGTAGCGCTAATATAGTGTTTTCTCCCATGATCCTACATTCGAATGATTGCGCGTTTCGGATGAGAAGAAAAAAATCCCCCGGACGCAACCGCGCATGCGCTCGCCACATTGCAACCTTTTTTTATTCCGTCTTCCCATCTCCCCCAGGGCACCGACGATTTCCCCCTCTCCATTCACGACTCCACGCATGCGCAGTGCGAGCTCGCCGAGAGACGCACGCTCTCTCGCTCGAAAAACTCGCTCGAGGAATAGCGTGTCCGAGCGGTGAGTCATCCTTTTGGCTGTGAAGCAAAACCCAACGTCCTCACCCCCACCCCTTACCTCCCCGCCGCCTCCTTCCGCCCTCCTCCTCTCGGCCTGCCTCCCCTCCGTCTCCCTCACCCCCTCGCTCCTCGCGTTCTTCCTCTTCTGCTGGATGGAGGCCGTGAGACTTCAGTCAAGCGTTGTCCGTAGGAGTGAGAGGGTCGTGGACGACGATATTATTCCTTCCAGTGGTGGAACTGGTAGGACACGCGCGTACGCACACGGACGTTGTTGCGGGCTACGGGAGTGTTGTTTACTCGTCCCACGCCCGACTCGAGTTCTATTCTGGAACGCGCGGACTTGGATGCCGTTAAAGGACCTCTGCTGAGCATAAACAGGAGAGCAAATCCCGTCACATTTTTGTCTGTTCCGTCGCTGTGACAACTCTTTTAGTGTCTATCGTGTGGCGGGTTTTGTACGGATACCTCGTCGCTGAAGGAAGAAAAAAAGAAGTCGGCAGACGGACTAAATTTGATTGTTGTCATCCCTCGAGATTCGCGTGTTCAACCAGACGAGGGACGCCTTTTTCGCCGACTAAAGCGGAGGAAGTGAAGGAGTTGCTTGCCCTGGATATTTGTTTCGCTGCTGACTTGCCAGTGATCTGGTTAATTTATCCGCTTCGCTAGCTTTAAGCGGACACGCGAACGCTACCAAAAGTTTCAGTGGAGGCGCTCTTTGCCGGAGGACCGCACACGAAATATTTCCCGAAGTGTCCTGTGCTTGTGCACCTCTGTTGGTGTGTGTATTGAAGACCGGCGAGAACTCTTCCTCTCAAACCACGTTCGGAATATTAGAAAGTGTCGGGAAAGTTCGTGTCGAGCGCCTGTATTTTTTGCTTGCGCGGGACGGTTGCTTACCCCTGCGTTCGCTAAGTCGCTCCAGCATAAGTTCCAAGCCGGAGGGATTTTTGGCGCCCGTTACCAAGCTGTCTCCGTCGCTAGCATGCGTTGGGCCGGTAGCCCAGTCCTCTTGTCTTGATAAGCGCCGTATGCTCGTGGAAGGAGAGGCGGGCGTCCCGTCGGCGGAGGCTGAAGGCTCCGTTGGTAAGGCGACCTCCCTCCGTCGGAAGAGGATGAGGAGGGAAGGTGCCCCTTGCCTCTTCCTGAGGATCGCCCCTCAACTCCCGCTATGGGGTTCCGGCGGCGGTGGCGGAGGAGGCGGTAGCGAGAACGTGAAAGGAGGTAAGCAAGGACTCTCTTACTCGGCCTGCCCGACTGATTCATCGCGCCTCGGGCTGATTCAGGAAATATTTCCCTCTCCCCGAGACCGTGTCATTCGCTCGCTATTGTTACGTGGCGGGTACCAAGGTCCGTGCTGTTTATGTAGGCGGTTGGTCACTTTCTGCGGGGTTAGTCCATTGCTTGTTTTTCAACGTAATATGTTAAGAAAAATACACGCAGAGCTCATCGAAGTTCTCCCAGAAAACTCTTTAAGATTCGCCGTTGTCGCTAGTTCTTTTGCTTGGTTTTATTTGAATTTTGAATGGTTTTATTTGTTCTTGTGCCCCCTGCCACACACCTTTGATGTAGCTTGCAGGGTATTATATATATGTGCCCATTACTTAAGTGGGTGCACTTCTTTGTCATAAAAATAAACTAGAAATATTTGCATTTTTATGAATTACATATAGCAATATAATCAATTAATAAAGATCAAATAATGAATGGATATTATTCCTGACAAATATTACGTTAACGCACAAACTGTGCCCTAGTACTATTGCTCCTCCGCCCCATACCTTCGAGGTGGCTTTCAGTAGATATGGATGGATACAGGAATTTTTTAGAGTTCCTTTTTGGAAATTTGATTATGGTTTTCTGTTCCTCTTTTGTGTTATTTTTGTTTCCTAAATACCCTTAATAAGTAGAAAGACAAGTTTAGAGGCTGAATTGAGAAATGGCCTCTACTTGACTTAGCATATTTACTCATTTCGATGATCGCAAAGGACAAATATGATGTAGAGCAGTCTGGCAGTCGGAAAGTTCCATGTAGGCGAATAATACTTCTCAATTGGCATCCAGCCCGTAGGGTTACAGCCCTGTGTTTACTTCCTATTTCCTTTCATAGCGTGGGGCAATTTTGTGCATCCGTTTCAATTCTCTCAATATCCCTTCATTCCGATACGGACGCCCGTTCATTATTTCATCCGGCGAGCTGGAGATCCAATCCATATTGTCATGGAATATTTCCTGGGCTAGGAAAGCCTTTGTGTAAGCCAAGGAGCTTGGTAGTATCTTGCACGTGTTGTGCCAAAATTGTGTGTATCAGAGGCATCCGTATGCTTGGCTACGTTCTCGCGCGCCTTGGCGATATTTAGTAAGAGACCTTTTGTTTACATTGGGAATGGGACGAAGTACTAAGGTAAATTTGAGCGCGTTACAACGCCTGCAACGTTAGGTAATGATTGAATTTCTGTGGTTTAGCATGAAATTCGTAGCTTTCAGATAGGTTATTTAGCGTAGTAAAATAAAAGAAATAATCTTTGAATTCGTATCCTGGGCCCGGCCAACTGGCGGGTTCTTGTAATGATAGATATACTTGGCTAAGCGCGCTTTATTCGACTGATTCGCCCATGAGTCACGCCTTCAATCGATTTGACCCGATTAATAGCCGTTTTCATATCCATCTACTTTACTCTGCGAGCCATCGTAAAGGTGTGTGGTAGGGGGTACTTATCTTATGGATGAGAGTATTGTTTCATTTCTCCTGCGTGTAATTGTAATATCATATTTTATTGTTCAGCTAATTTTTCATGAATTAGATTTGAAGGAATCCTTGAATGTTTACATAGCAAAAAGGTGTGTTACCTCTGCTCATGATCTCGAATGTCCATCATTATTGAAGAATTTGTAATGGAGGCTATTTCAATATCCGCTTTGCTCTGTAATTTATTGACATTGTGTGTTGACACGATATTATTGGAGCAGCGCTTGTTGGCTCCCATTACTCCACTTTGCGAGTAATAATTGCAATTTTTTTCTTTCTCGCGCTCGTACCTACGCGCAATGCTCTTTTCAACCGGGAGATGCACTGCAGGAATAGCTTCGCACCGTGGAATCTTCCTTCGCGACATGAATATTTCATCTACATCTACACAATACCCTGCAAGCCACCGCGAGGGTGTGTGGCAGGGGGTGAAGATAACCAAGCATGCACCACTACCATGCAAACAAGCAACTATAGGGTATCATGCAACCAGATTGTTAGTATCTATATTATTTAAGTGGTTAATACATGCATCATGCTCTATAGACTACTCTAAAATATTTCCCCTACCTATCCCTTTGCTATGCTGCCTGTTGTGTTCTCTTATAGTACGGGGGAAAAATGCCATTTTGAATCTATCGGTACGACAATCTATCTCTCTAATCTTATTTATCTCGTCGAATCTAGCATAATACGCTGTTTTTTTAATATGTGCCTAACATCTTCAGTAAAGCTATCCGATTGAAATTTCTCTAATAGATTTATTCTGTACTTCAACCTACGCTCTGATAATGATTCCCACCCTAATTCTTGTATTAATTCTGAAACACTACTCAACCTATCGTAACACCTTTTGACGAACCTAGCTGCTCTACCCTGCACACTGTCTAGCTCTCTGATAAAACCTAATTCATTAGGATCCCATACACTGGCTGCATACTCTAGGTATTTATTTACCTGTGGATGAAATTTCAGTCCGGGGCAATCAATCCGTCTCACTTTTCTCTCTGTTTTCATGCCCGATGACACGAGACTAGTCGTGCGTGACATTTACACAATTGTCGCTTGGGGAACGCGGTCGGTACGATTTAGCTCCTGTTCCTCCACCCTCCTCCCCCCCCCCCCCCCCCCCCCCACTCCCTCCGATGAAAGGGGGAAGTATTCGATTAAAAAAAACTCAGCTCGCGGGAGAGGATGGAGGGAGAGGGGGCTGGGCATTGCATCCGAGCTTCCGGTGCGTGGGAGTCAGGAGAGAAACAAGGATATGGTTAAGGAGGGGGGGGGGGAGGGCGTGCGTGGAAGAGGTTGACAGGGCTCTCGGAAGGGAGAGACCCTTATTCGGGTAGGCGTCGCGGCGAATTCAATAAAGCGAGGGAGGCTGAGACGCCCACGTCGCGTCGGTGTGGGCTCGGTGGGTCCGTTTCCCAGGAAACGGCGTATTTTTCCAAATCTCTTCCCTTCCCGACTTGCCTTGCGCAGTATTGCCTGATCCGCCCACGCGGGAAGGAACTCTGAGGGGGAGAGATTATTAAACCCATTCTCCCCACCTACCGTTTCCCGTCCCAAGCATATCATCTTCCCATTGTCGCCGCCAACGCGTCGTAAATAAGACTTCAGTAACGTTTCTCCCGCCAATGCGCAGCGATCCCTTTCGGTCCTTGTGGGCGGTTGTGTATTAATGTATGCGCATGGAATCAAAACGGTAGCCCCCCAGAGTGGCCCTCGCCACGGTAGGACCCTTTCTCTGTCTCTCTCAAGGGTTTTATCTACGGTTGTCAGTTGATCCGGGGTCGTATAAATGCCTTCAGATCCGTGGCTCGGGAGATGGCTTATTTCTACCGAATGCCATTCTTCATCCCTCGTCAAGAGATGAAAGAGGCGTGGGTGTTTCTTTTGCCCCGGAAAAGGCCTACCCATTTTCTCCGTCGACATTTACCCATAGGAAATCTATCAGTAAATCCTTTGGCTTCTGTATGAGTCGTTTGTAAACCAATGGTCACCCGAATAGTGTGGCTTTTGAGATGTAATTTCCAATTTTTTTCAACAGTGTCAACACAGTCGTCTGTACGAGCTGATATCTTATTTGCTCTCACCCAATGGAAGACGAGAGCAGGTAATTATTTATTAATCCACGTTAAGGGTTTTGCACTCAATGCTCTGCGGCGTAACAATGTGGAAATTCGTGGTGAAATAAAGAGACAACCAATTATGTATATTTTCACTTAACACCTTCCCCCCTTTTTTAGGTATATACTAGTAGGTATACCAACGACACTGAAATCTTAACTTGTACCTGAAGATGACGCCTATGCGTTGAAACTGGTTGTACCGAATAAATTTTAAGTGGCAATATACATAGTTGGTCGTCTCTTTATTTAAAGCGTTTTTTCCCGGATATGTATATTTCATTATCGTCTGGTGCTTATTCCATAATTTTGTTTCGAATCTCCGACGATATTCTTTCTCATGTTCATGGTGGAATACGTTTTGACAATAGCAGGTGTCTGAACTTATCCGTGCGTCCCAGTCATTCCATCGCGGGCTGGAACTGTTAGATCACTCCTTTCTTCCCCATTGCGCACGATGGGATACCCCACTTAGCATTTCTAACCTCGCCGCCATTCCATTGTTTCGCCGCATTTCCTTTGTCTCCGATAAACACACATTCCCGGCTACGTTGCTGAATCTCGTGGTCCGTATTCTGCTGTCGTAAATTTTTTTTCGTTCGCTTAATTTGTTCCGTGATGAATGAGAGTTTTCTCCGTTTCCTGTTATTTCCGCGAGCTCATATTTGCACCATCTTATTTTTTATGCGTGAGGCACGTGGAAACTTCTGATGGTAGTCGTTTCCAATCGCGGCTTGTAGGTTATGAGGTTTCTACCGTGTGAATGTTGCGTGCCGTTCATGTAATCCAGGTGACATCTCTGCGTGAGCTGCCGCTTGGTGTTGTTATGATAAAGTGATAGGGATGTTGAACAATCCGAGAAGCCTAAGCCGTCTTTTTTACTTCGTGTCCAATTTCTACGAACTGAGAGTTGTGCAGTTTTAGTCATAGGGGCCTTACTGTCTCGGTTGATGGTAACATACTCCAAAGTTTGCGGTTTCAACTCCCTCCCTCATAGTGAACTTATCTTATGATTAAATTCTTAGGTTATGGGGATTTAACCTTATCCGCTGGATCACCCTAAAACCTAATTGTATAGCATAAGCTAAAGCACACCCTTTTATTACACTCTGACAATACATTATTTTCAGTCACTCATCAAATTGAAGTTCATTCGCTCATCAGATGTTCGTGATATGTTTCGCCCACTGTCTCTGGTGCCAACCACGCTTGGATGAAATCTTATATCCTTCGTATAAACGAGAAAGAAGCTCGCCAGGGGGCGTTCCGAGAATCGACATGGTCGCTCTCCTGTATGCACTTCCCGCTTCGTTTGTTTTTGTTATTTTTTCCCGCGCAATTCTTGCGCCACACGATGCTCATACGACGTCGCGGATATGCCGGTGACGCGACAAAGATTTCGGCGATATGAGGTTAAAAAAGAGTGTGGCGGTATGATATGTGGTGGCTCCAACTCCTTCGCCATGGGACTGAATAATAAATTAGGAGCGACTCTGCTTTCTTTTCAATTTCCAATTTTGTATTCCCGTCTTCCCTTATCAGATCATGCATGGGCTCTTTTGAGTTGACGCAGTCTCACGCCTAGTAGCTCTCCATATACATGAATCCATGCATCCATATTTTTAAGCACCCTGGCGATGACGTATTCCGAGAAAGGTGTATTTCCGCCGCGGAAACTGATTGACTAACAAAATGAGCGCATTCGATGGGGAGAGGATGTGGGGAGCTTCGGTAGGGAATAGTTTCACGTGGTTCGTCAAGGAACTAGCTCGGCTCCCCCGCCGTTGCACTGCTGAAAGAAACATAAGCTCATGAATCATTGATAAGCCGTTTTCTTGAGTCGGGTGGTTTCTATGGTGCGCGTGTGTGTGTGACCTTTCGTCGCCAGTGTTGACGGAGTGATGACATTATGTTTGCTTAAGCTCATGGGGTGATCGAGTGGGGTAATGGTGGATTTCGGGATTTGTTGCTATGTGAGCGACGAGAGCGTCTGCCTGTGCTGAATCTGTGACTCGACTGCGGTAATAGGCAATCACGAATCTTTTGATATTGTCGCTGTATAAGAAAAGTGGGGCGAAACTCGCGGTTTACATCCATAAGTATATGGGGAGAGACAGTCGCGCGTGCAGACCTTTGATTCATATTGTAGCGTCCCAGGAGTTCTTTTGAAACGTATCAACTCCCACCGTACCGACGCACTGTGATTTTCCCCGATGACTTGGCGCTCCCCGCAAGAGAGGAAATGCCTTTTTTAGTCATCGCCGGGTTGGAATGTATTTTAAAAGAGATGTGGCCATTTGGATTGTTGGTTTGTTGCGCGGTGCGTCACGTTCCCAAGTCGCCAATGAAGTCGGCGATCGACGTTTCGCCACACCTTTCTCCGCTCTCCTTTGAGGCGGCTTCTTAGGCATGCTCCGCAGCCTCCGGCGTGGATGAGCGTCGTCGCTTCCCGCGGACAGCCCGTTCATTCATTCATGATACTGGGGTACGCAGGCATGGCTATAGCGCGCCTCGGGTTTTTCCATGCACGCAGCGTCCGTCCGGTCCCGGCAAAAAACGCTAACCCGCTCGTCATATCTTTATTTTTCTCTCGGAAGATGAGGAACTTGGTGCTGGCGTTTTTTTTTCCTCTTGCGGAGTGCCCTTTGAGGTCGGGGGACGATTCGTGTAATTTGGAAGTTTGTTTATTAAATGGACGCGTTTGTTGGTCTTGGTTGGCCTTGGTTGTGGAGGAATGGGAGGATAGCTGCCATAAATTAAATGTATATATTTTTTCAACATCATCTGGTGTTTCGGCAATTTACGCGTACTCCTAGATACGCCATCAGTCGTTAGGACCTCGCTCTGGAGAAAAATAAAGTTCATTTGGTTGATAAAGTTCATTTGGTTGAATTGGGAGCGTGATTCCTCTCTCTTTGACGTACTTCTCTCTTAGGTATTTACTCATCGTGTTGTATCTGACGCCACCGATGTTCTTGTCGCCTTTAAGTAAAATGTGGATGAGGAAGTCAGTGTGTTTTTTGACGCTGCGAACGTGCATTATGGATCTCCTCTTGGGATTCCGTCACATCCTCGGTTATGTAATGCCTTTCCGAGAGTAGATAATTAACCTCCGTCGGTCGGCAATCGCAACTAATCATTCCGGACATAATACAGCGGCATCTTTCGAGGATATGACGACATATTTTGCTCCTAAAGCCAGTGCTTTAGGCTTTTATTAATATTTATTCTAAATAAATTGCGTCGTAGTAATGGTGTTTGTGCATCGGGTCCCAATTTGACACTTTTGCATCGGGTCCCAATATTTTTATCATTCTTACACATGAATGTGTCATTGAAAATGAAATTGACGAAGAATGTCCTCGTATAAGTTTTAATGTTATTCCGTTCGAGATATCGGATGAATTTCTTTCGTTTTTGCCCAAAAGGACTTGGTTTTTCAAGCTGAATTTAAGAGTTGCATTCTAACACATTACATCCTAAATGCGTGCCTCTGCTTAAAATTAACCCTTGTGGCGATGTCGTGAGTAATATTTAACTTTTCTTTCGAATAATATCTTTGCTTTTCGGCTCAATATTTCGGATGTTATTTGACGCGAAATTTTCCTCGTCATCATTCCGTCGCCTGTGATGTTACGAGGAAGCAATTTCCTCCTTCGCCTAATTCTCCGTGTGGGAGTGCGATTTAGGGCGTGGGCGCGGAAGCGGTGTTTGCTTTTGCTCTTTTGACGCCGCAGCACCTTAGATCCTTCCTCGTGTGCCCCGCCAGTTCGAGAGACGGTCAGTAAGGTATTTCTTCGAAAGGATCCAGTCGGGATTTCTCTTCCTACCAACTGGGCGTGCGTCACTCGCACTATGGCCTTCGGACGGCCGGGAGAGGTTCCCCGCGTCATACATACAACAGCCTCCCCCCTCTCTCTATCTCTCCTACTTGCACTCGAGCTGCCCTCTCGGTCATTTTAATCGCGCCGTAAATCCGTCTTTTACTGCCCCCCCCCCTCCCCCACCTTTGCCCCCGGTCTCACTCATATGTCACGATCATTCCGGACAGTTGTTGCCGCACTCTCCTCTCCCGCGCCCGTGCTGTGTGCCTTCGCCGGCAAATCTCGGGCAGTCCCCAAAATCTCGTTCCGTCGTCTCGTGGGTTCACCAACGGGCGCAATCGTTATCCCCTTCGGCGGTCTAAGAATATGAAAGGGTTCAATGGAGGGTCACGCTAAAAATGGCCGGAGTTCACTCACTCGGTCTCATCCTGACCTTGTCGTTTTGGCTTTTCACTCAACAGTTGAGGGTCGCGTCATCGTCATCTATTTCGCACTTGTGCTCGTCGTACTATCGTCATGGACTCGAGGGTGGGTTTTTGTCTCATTAATCCCTAACATTTTGTGTTTCAGCTTCTGTTTTGTTTGGCTGCGTCCTCTTCGTTCGGATTCTCCAAACGTTAGTTGGTTACGCCTTTGTTTGGACGCGGCGTTAGTCACTCGTGATCTTACGTTGGGCGATAATGGAGGAGAAGTATTCATCTTCATCGCCCCGTCATCTGTTCATTTATTAGTCGTCTTAATTGGTCATAGGGTGTAAAGAATGGTTACTTTTCGTGGGTATTGACCAGGATACATTCTTATGCGTTTTTTCCATAAGTACAATACCGCGAAAGCCGCTGAGGAACTGAACGTAAATCATCCTTCCGGGCATTTTCCGAAGGCAGCTAGTGGTAACTGTCACTGCGTATATCTGTCGCGACTTCTCTGAAATCACATGAGATGCAATTTGAGGAACAATCTTTGGTACTTTTCCTCGGTTTTTGCATATTATACTGCCAGTAGCAACATTTTGAAAGAATGCTTGTCTTTATTATCTATATTAGTTATGTATATATCCCGTGTATGTTTATGCGACCTGGAGGGATTTAATAGCGCGAATGTTTTACAAGGTCGAGAAATGGGTGTAGAGGAGAGTTACCTACTCTTGAATAATCGATTATGGGGGTGCTGTTAGTTTTGTGAGATAGAAATTCCAGAGGTTATGGCGTTGCAGTCACCATAAAATATGTATCTTTCATTATTGATCTCTATAAATGCGTAGTTACATCACAAATTGTTTGTGCGCGTTGAGATTTTTTTCCATGATTTATCGCACTTTTTTATAATCATGGATATTAGGCGATTGTCGGGGGTTTCAATTGAATATTAAGAGGATTGCTTATATCCTCCTGTGAGAATTGTGCCCGCAGCACTTTGGCTTCCTTTCAGTGATAGCTTCTTCACGGGCAAACGATCAAATACTCCCTATTAGATGATAATCTTGCTGAGGTGAATCGGAAGGAGGGAGTAATCGGTATGGGAAATGGGAATTTTAAAAATCCTTGCCCGATTCCAGGAGACATTCGGTAAAACTGGGAGTGTTGGCGGTATAGGTGTGGAGGCATGTGGAAGACCCCCACAACCTCCATCCTCCTCCCTTGCATTCCCCTCCCACCCCTGGGTAACAGCACCCCCTCCTTCTCCGCAGGTCAGATCTCCCTTACGGACCACGTGCGACGTACTGTGCCCTAGTCATGTCTGGTCCTTGCACACGCGGTAATGTGTTTGAGGGTGGGTGCTGGCGTTCCCGCACGAGCGCGTCGTTCGGTCGCCAAGTCCTTCTGTGGGAGCAGTCGTGATGACGTGTCCTGCCAGAGACTGGCGGCGCGCAGGTTTACGCTTTTACAGTCGCGTCTTCTCCTTCTTTGTGGTCAGCAAGGGGGTAGTTGTCGAGAGGGAGGGGGAGAGGACAAGGGGATGAAACAGGGTGGGGAAGAAACGTGGGGGCGGTTGGGTAGGGGATGCGGGGGAGTTCTGTTTGCGAGAGCATCTGCTTTCTGTTACGTGCGCGTCGCGTCTCCAGGCATCCTTGCGAAATGGGGACGGATTTTTCCGTCAGCAGAACAGCTGCTTTGTGGAGAGCGTGGGTCAGGGAAAATGGGCTCATCCGTTCAAGGTTTAGTGTTTCGGTGGGCGAGGTCGACCAGCCACGAGGGAAATTTTCGCCGTAATGCATCGGTGGCCACTTTGTAGGGGGCGGCAGGAGGGTGAAGTGAAACCCGGCGTCTTCACTAACCAATTCTTGACGAAGATTCCGAGGTGTCAACGTTCTGGCGTCCTATCTGTCGGTCAGTTTCTTGTACTTGGCCTGTACCCAACATTCAAATAGAGCATAAAATGCCTACCATTGAAATATCATTTCCACGGCTAGGGGTCGAACCGTGGCTATCGGGATTGGATGCCATTGCTCTGTTCGCCTCGCATCGACCCTATCCCCCTCCGTCTGTCACCAGTTGTCCTTCACGGTATCATTCAAGGGGCGGGTTGTTATGTGACGTCGTCCTGATGTAAATAAAGCATTTCGTGTCGGTGGTCGATTTGCTGTTCGGCGATGACGTTTAAGCGGATTTAGATTGGCGTTTCGTGTTGGTCACGAAAGATCTTCTATTTTTTTCGCTCGTAGGTCTCCGGAATTGCCATCATTGAAGGCGCTGAGTCACCAACTAGGTACCATAGCACCTTTATCTGCGAGATGTAATCTCATTCCATTTTTTGGAAAGCCATTAAGTCTCCATAGACACTCTGTTGATTTGCTTAGGATATTTTGTGCCGTAGTGATTTAAATTCAGTTTATTGACTATTCATGCTTCTTTTTGTTTCAAAACAGATGCTTGTGGAATGTTATTTGAACATTTTCAAAGATTGCACACTCGTGGCAAGAGTCCTTGGAGTTACTCGCTGATATGACCATTTCAAGGTTTATTAAAGGGTCAGAATCGATGATTTGTTGTTGACCGAGTTGTTTTTGCTCTGCGGGAATATTGCCCCTGTTATTTGACGTCCTTTGGTGCGAGTATAGCTAGGGTGTGCTCAGTGCTCCGGACCCTATGGGCTCGCTGTGTTTCCAGTAAGTGTTTCTGATTTTTTTCTCTGTTTTGCGCGGTCGACAGGAGGTAGAACTAATCTCCGCGATGATTGGTGTCAGCGATCCTTGATCCGGGGGAACCCCCTCGTGCAACGATCACTGGCGCACACATAACCTCCCTTCCATTCCGGAGAATCGAAAGGACTTTAAGGAGAAAGCGCACTGAGAGGTGAATTACCGCGATTACGGGCGTGTTGTGGGTGGGGAGGTGGGGGTGACGACCACCTGCTCAATAGTTGCGACTGCCGCAAAGGGTTAACTCAAGAGCAAACACGAGCGGGAGAGGGGGGGCGGGGCAGTCATCGTCAAGCGTGGTCGCTTTAGTCTCGTAATTTTTCTCCACAGTTATTATTACTCTCCTCCCTGGCGGACGATCGTATCGTCTCTTCTCCATCCTCTCCTCCCATCCCTTGCCTCCTCGTGAGGAAAAGATAGAGAGGGGGTGGGATGCTGCACGTGTGTGTGTGTTTATAAAGGGACGGTTGACTGTGTTATTCACCCCGCTCGAGGGGATTTCGAGCGACTGGATGGGGCGGGTGGGGGGTTATATACGACCAAATTTCTATATATTTCGGTGTGCGCGCGGAAGGGTGGAGGGGGAGAGATGGAGGTGAGTTAGATGGTAAATGGGGGAGGAGGATGTCGCAGACCCTGGCAAGGGTCTCTTCTGATTCTCTTTGCCTAATTGGAGAAGTTCACGGCAGAGTGGGAGGGTTGGAGGAATGACGGACGCTAAATGGAATTCCCTCTTGTCTCCGTCTCCCTCTCTCTCTCTGTTTTCTCTCTCCTTTTTATTTTCTTCCCACTTCGTCTTCAACCCTGCGGCAGGCCGGTGGCCAGCGTCTCCTTCCGTTCCTCGCTCTACTTCTCGTGATGAACACGGTTTACTGGGGAGGGATGGGAAAAAATTTACGGCGAGGGATTAATTTTATTCGCGGGAAGGGTGCCAAGGGGTGATGGCGAGCGTTTGTGGACGAAAATGGAGTGGGTAGGTGGGAATGATGGGTTCGGGGTGCCTAATTGGGGTCCAAGCCCTTGCCTCCATCACGACTTTACAGACGGTTCTACGTCGGCGAGTGAATGTTCAACCTCATCGTCTAGACGGGAGATGCGACTAAACTCTGGCGTGGGGCTCAACCGTGCAACGCAGAGTTTGTCGACGGTGCAGGGGTTAATTAAGCCGCGTCCGCGTTCGCCAATTATGACCGCGAATTCTCCCTCAACGTTGGGAGCCATTACGGAAGGTGACCGACGTCTTTGGCCAACACTTCGCGGCCTTGTTAGTCCTGTATTGTTGCCGTCCGCTAAGGGGGCTAAAAAAGAGTTATTCTGGGACGCCATGCTCGGCTTTGTATTAAGAATTATTCCGTATCTTTTTCTAGATCATTATTAATACTTACACTCAAAATGTTTAGGCATTTAATTCTAAAATTTTGACCGAGGACTTTGAAACACGTGGCAAAACAATGAGATTGGTATTCATCTACATCTACATCTACATCTACACGATACCCTGCAAGCCACCGCGAGGGTGTGTGGCAGGGGGTGAAGATCACCAAGCATGCACTACTAACATGCAAGCAAGCAACTAAAGGGTCTCATGCAACTAGATTGTTAGTATCTATAGTATTTGAGGGGTTAATACATGCATCATGCGCTACAGAATACTCTAAAATATTTCCTCTACCTATCCCTTTCCTATGCTGCCTATTCTGTTCTCTTATAGTACGGGGGAAAAATGCCATTTTGAATCTATCTGTACGACAATCTATCTCTCTAATCTTATTTATCTGGTCGAGTCTAGCATAATACGCTGGTGTTTTTAATATGTGCCTAACATCTTCAGTAAAGCTATCCGATTGAAATTTCTCCAATAGATTTAATCTGGACTTTAACCTACGCTCTGATAATGATTCCCACCCTAATTCTTGTATTAATTCTGATACACTACTCAACCTATCGTAACACCTTTTGACGAACCTAGCTGCTCTACGCTGCACACTGTCTAGTTCTCTCATCAAACCTAATTCATTAGGATCCCATACACTGGCTGCATACTCAAGGTGGGGCCTAACTAGCGAAAAGTAGCATCGCTCTTTTGTCTTCTCATCACATTTCCCAAGTACTCTTTTTATAAATCCTAGCTTTCTTTTCGCTCGGCCGCATATTTCCCTTATGTGTCTTCCCCACGATAAATCTTTAGTGATTGTTACACCTAAATATCTTACGGTTTCAACGTTTTCGATCTTCGTGTTATTAATTCTATAGGATCGCTCTATCGAATTATTCCTCCTCCAAAAATTGATAGCTACACACTTTTTAAGGTTGAGTTCTAACTGCCATTTGTCGCACCACTCTTGAATTGCATCTAAATCCTTGCTAAGTGATTTCGTGTCCTCTTCGTTCGTAATACCCCTGTACACCACCGCATCGTCTGCAAAAAGTCTAAGGTTACTTCTAACTACGGTACCCAAATCGTTTATGTATAAAAGAAATAGAAGCGGACCTACTACGCTACCCTGGGGAACTCCCGATGTGACTTCGATTGTGTCCGACATGATACCATCTATGACAACCCTCTGCTCTCGCCCACTTAAGAATTCTTTTACCCAACATACAACGTCTTTATTTATACCAAAACTCTCTAACTTCAAGATTAATTTGTCATGAGGAACTTTATCGAAGGCCTTTTTAAAATCTAAAAATATCGCATCAACTTCAGTACTGCTTTCGCCGTGGACTAAAATATCGTGTACGAATAAAGCTAATTGTGTCTCGCAAGATCTACCTTTCCGGAACCCATGCTGGCTGTTTATGAGTAATCCCTGACTATCCAAATGCCCCATGATCGAACTGACTACTATGTGCTCAAATATCTTACAAGAGAATGACGTGAGTGAAATGGGTCTGTAGTTACTAGGTTCTTCCCTATCACCGCTTTTAAATATAGGTGTAATGTTAGCTACTTTCCAATCCTTGGGTACTGTGTGGTTCTTTAGTGTTTTATTGAATATTATTTCTAGATAGGGGGCTATTTCAGAAGCTAATGTTTTATATACCCGGGAAGGAATTTGATCGGGACCTGGTGATTTGTTTTTACTTATGCTTTTTAACTGCTGCTCTATTCCGCGACATGAAATGTTTATTTCGGGCATTTGCTCACTGAAAGTGTTCGGCGGTGGTTCCACTGCGTTTTGTGACGATGAGTTGAATACACTTTGGAAGAAGGTGTTTAAAGTATTGGCTTTTTCTACACTGCTGGTGACTCTGATTCCTTTATCATTTTTAAGTGTGTGCACTGTGGACTTATTTCCCTGAAGCTCTCTCACATATGACCAAAACGCTTTAGGATTGCTATCTAAATATTCTCCTAACATCTTGCTCTTGAAATGTGATAACGCTTGCCGACATGATTTCCTTGCTAATGCTCTCGATTTTTTATAGTTTTGAACTAGCTCATTTTTTTCCTCTACCGATAGACCCCGTCTGGCATTTTTCATCTTAGCGTGGCATACCCTTTGTCGCTTTAGTGATTTCCTAACCTCCGCGTTATACCACCTTGGCTCTGTATTATCACTAATATATTTACTTGGTATGTATTTATGAACTGCGTTACGGGTGACCTCAAGAAATTCTCTCCACGAATCCTCTGTATTTAATCCTTTGCTTTGTTCGCTGAATACATTAAACGCTTCCCTTAATTCCTCTTTCATACCGTCGTAATTTGCCTTGCCAAATAAGTACACCCTCCTCCTTGGTTTATAATGTCTTTCAACGCCTACAATAAATTTCGCATGCACTATTTTATGGTCACTAATTCCTGTGTCTGTAACTGTATTTAGAACTCTCTCGGGTATATTTGTTGCTAATAAGTCTAGAATGTTGTTACCCCTGGTCGGCTCTGTTACTAGCTGTTGTAGAGAATGTGTCGTAAAGGTGTTCAACAGTGATTCGCAATGTTCCTTATCCTTACCTCCTGCAATGAAACTACACGTATTCCAGTCTATCGAGGGGAGATTGAAATCTCCGCCTACTATTATTCCTCTATCATTCTTCCCAGAAAGTAATGTGCGTATCTCTGACTCTAGCTCTATTATAGAATTGACGTCTGTGTCCGGTGGCCTGTAATATGCACCTACATATATCTTTTTTGCGTTACTACTTTTACTTTTAACGGAACACCAAATACTTTCTACATTTCGCTCTGAAATAAGTTCTCTTCTACTGACATACGGGTCCTTCACAGCTATGAAAACTCCTCCTCCGTTTCTGCTTACTCTATCCTTTCTGTATACTGTAAAACACTTCGGAAATACTTCGTGATCTGATATGTCCTTCGAAAGCCAGCTTTCTGTACCTACGATTATATCTGCATTAGTACTCTTAATGAGGTGGTGAAATTCTGCTACTTTATTTCTTATACTACGACAATTCACTACTATCACTGAAATGACTTCTGAATGACTGAATCACTGATGTGACTTTGGTTGTCCGATACGATACCATCTGTAACAATCCTCTGCTCACGCCCACTTAAGAATTCTTTTATACAACATGCTGCTTCTTTATTTATACCAAAACTCTCGAACTTCAAGATTAATTTATTATGAGTAACTTTATCGAATGTCTTTTTAAAATCTAAAAATATCGCATCGACTTCAGCAGTGTTTTCGCCGTAGACTAAAAAATCATGTACAAATAATGCTAATTTCGTCTCGCAATTAGCATTATTTGTGCATTACATTAGTACATTCTAGATCTACCTTCCGGAACCCATGTTGACTTTAAAACTCTTAACAACGAAATACGCCCAAGTGCACCTAGACGGGCGTTTGGGTGTTCGTATCACGTAGGATCCGGATTAGTCACGCGGGAGGGCGACATTGGCCAGAATGTTCGCGAAGGCGCGAGATGTGGGCGGTGTGGGGGACATCAGCTGCGTCGCGGGTATGTCTCATCACGTATCATTTGAATTTATGGTCGGTTTTTAAAAAACAAGTAGTGTGAATATATTAAAATTCGTACAATTAGTGAATAGTACAATTCTCCAGTCATCGACGCCTCATTGTGTTTCTCAGTTTCGGTTTCCAATTTTATTGATTTGCCCATGCTAGAAAAGTAATTTAGAATCTCTTTTTAGACGGGCGTTTAGACCTGTGTGGTTGACACTTCGCGTAATATTCCCATCCCCGTGTTTTTAAAATGTGATGGATGTGGTAGCTATTTAGTTCCCTTCCTCTTTGCTCTCCTTCGCTCTCTCTCTCTTCTACCTTTTCCCGACGGAGGTGGTGGTCGGATCTTTAAGGGGAGATGGGGTCGTGCAGGGTCTTCCTGGAAGCTCCTGCCCCTTTCCACGCTCCGCAAGGCCTCCTGCATCGGGTCGCAGCCTCCTCCCCTTCCTCTCGAAACACCCCGCTCCCCATTCCCCTCGAATGCATGAAAGGAACGCTTTCCCTACCCAGTTTTTCTCCATCCACCTGGACCCCAAGGATTCCCAGCACACTCCTCCCCCTTTTGCCACCAATACACACACACACACGCATATGCCCCTCCCCCTTTTCCTGTCTTCCCTCGTTTTTCAGTCGCCGCGATCAACAGGTGGAGTAGGAGAGAGAGAGTCCGTGGGGTACTTGGGTTTCGAGGGCCCGCGGTGCAGATGTTATTCCGGTCGCCGGGGGAACCGATACGCTCAAGCATTAATAATGGAATGGAGGAGAGGCCGGCGGATGGGGGAGGTGCAGCAATTGAGTTGACGTCGTGCGAAACGACTTTTCTTCGCAATTTTTTCCCCTCTCTGTCGTCAACTTATTTGTCGGCTTCGTTGTTTTAATTTTAATCTTGATTACCTTAGCTTAAAGCACTCTCTTTAGCGTAGTCCTTATTACTTCTACTTCGTATTCTATTCGTCAGATATAGAAGTGTGTTTATATCGTTATAGATATCGGATTCCCCCGTTATTTGCCAAATGGAGTCGCTCCTGCTCATATGAAGGTTCAGGTGGGAGTGGATATGGTAGAATTTCAGCACAATAGTGTCGTAAAGTCATTTTACCTCCAAAATACCATTCCTTTCGATCCTGGCTGAAAGATAAATCTAAAATACATAGTTAAAGTGGAAAATTGCATTTCTTCCGGAAAGTTTAATGTCGTGTTTTTCTAAATAGGAGTTGATTTAAAAAATGTATTGGCTCGCTAGTTTTTATTACCTTAATGATTGTTGAGTTTTTTACGGTTAATCTCCCTGCGATGGTTCATTTCATTGGGTAATTCTGCTATTCAATCATTGAATATTGACTATGTGGCTGAAGGAGGAGTCAATCCTCCGGTCCTAGTTTTCACCACATCCTGCCATATCTCATCCCATCCGGCTCACAGTTTCCTCCATGTTTAAGCCTCTGTACTTTCACCGACTTCTGGATCCCAAATCTGATAAAATCCTATCAGGAAGGCGGGTTAAGTCAGTGAGGGGTGGGAAGGGAAAGGGTGGATGGTATTAGGCGAACAGGCTGCTTAAAACTTGAGAAGGAGCGGAGCGGGACTTTAAAAAAAATAATGTATAAGATCAAGGAATCTCCTTAAATGGACGGCTTTTGTGGGTGGTGGGGGGAGATGTTGGGAGGTCGGTTTTCATTTTTTAAAGGGACGGAAGGAGTCTTTATGCTCGGAAGATAATGTGAGGAGGTGGAGGATGATTCCGAGGGACTGGCGTTTTCCAGGGGAGGTGGGGGGGAGGGGGAAAGGGCGGAAGCGGGGGCGGGCATGGCGTCGTCTCTCTCTCTCTCCTTTTTTTATGTAAAAAGTGGAGCATTTTGTGCGAAGGAAGCAGCAACGAAGAGGAGAGGCTTTGTCTTGATCCTCGGCGGTGATAATCCCACGCTGGGCCCCTCTCTACCTATCTCCATCTTTCCGAAACGCAAAAGGACAAGGGGATTGCTTTGAGAATGTTTTCACATTCCGGCCTTCGGCCGCGTTTCCCCGCCTGTTTTGATTTGAGACGGTGTGATTTTCCAGTGTTTTCCAATTCCCCGCGCATTATTCCGTGACATAATGAGCGCTGGAGTTTCCCTTCTGTCACTTAGGATTACATCGCTCACTTCGCCCTCTCCATGTATAGCTTTCATCACTTTGGTATTTCGTTTCCTTCCTCTCACACCAGTCTTGTTTTGCTCTAGCAACCATCTTGATGCTCGCTTTATAGTCGTTGAGTGTATAATACATCGATGATATTTCTTTTGCGCCAGTTTCATTTTGTAACGGCACAATTATCAAAGTAAATCATCCATTTAGCTTGTGGTGAAAAGTCACACCTCGTGTCATTTTTTCACTACACGGTAGACTCAATATCCTGAATGCGTTTGCCGATGGATTTAAGCGATCTGAGTATTTTGGAATTTCTTTTTTTTTGTTGCACTGGAAATGCTCTTGTCTCATCCTTCGCTCTTTCGTTTACCGCCGATTGGTCTCGGTTCCTCCTCTTGTTCTCATTTCCGAATATTCTGGGCGTTCTGTTATTAATGCTTTTCTTCCGGTCGACCTTCCGTCGTCACTCACCCCCCCCCCCCCCCCCCCCCCAACTCCCCTTCCGGGGCCGGAGGGAGGTAGGGTGGGGGTGGGAGAAACGGCCGACCTCTTCCGTGGGTCCCTTTATTGTAAGGCGGTGTGGGCGCAAATTGGGGTTGCGGAAGTGGGCGGTTTCAGGGATTGAGTGTACCCTTGTGCTGCCGGGAAGGGTACTACATATTTTAGGAATTGGGCGGGAGTGGGCGCCCTTTCAGGAGTTTGAATGGCGGCTTTGTGAGTAAAAAAATATAGGAATTTCATTTTATCCTTGCCGTTTCAAAAAGAATCTATCATTAACTTGGTCCCGGTTATGAATAGTAAAAATTCATCACTGAGCATGTGGATGGTTAAATATATCGGTTGGTCTTTGAAAATTTTTTATAATTTCTTCCCTGCCCGCGGAGTGAAATTCAGCGCCAGTTCAATGACGTCCTTTCATGTTTTCGGCAGTGGTTACCATTTTCTTTTAATTCCTTTTAAATTGAAACCAATCCATGCTCTCAGTTTTTGAATGATAATAATTAAATGAAACAATTCTCCGTATTATCTCGTAAGTTATATTTTTCGCTGTCGTTGATAAGTGATATTTTCTTATTCCGCACCTATATTCCCCGACACCGAGGGCCGCTGGGCCTTTATTATAAATTTCTGATAGGGTTTATTGGAAAATTTTCGAATCAAATAGGTATAAATAACTGGATCGATAACTTATTTTCTACTAGCACCAGGAGTGTGGAGAATTTAATTTTTCACACGAATCGCCAGTTTAAGTATGGTGGAACTGGGGTTGTTGGGGGGCTGAGACGTTCGCGGGCGGAAGATAGAAGACGGCCATGACGGCCGCTCGCTTCCCTCCCTCTCCCTCCCCCCTCCTTATATCCTTCACTCCCCTTCACGGCGCAATCAGTGAGTCACCGCGGACAACCGGAAGGAAAGAATACACTGTACGCTCTCTCTAAACCTCCCCCCCACCCCCTTCTCCGATCCTCGACCTCCCTCCGTCCGTCGCGACCCCAAAACCGACGCACTAACACACACACAGGAATACGAGCGCCCGCCGCCGCCGCTCTCCGTGGGGTGTATTTTCACATCTTTGCTACTCTTAATAGAGCGGTTACTAACAGTTTTGGCACGTCCTACTCCGCCCCCTTGACGTCTACCCCCCCATTTCCCCTCCCCCCCCGCTCTCCGTTACCAATGCCCCAATATACCGATCCCACCCGTCTCAACTGTTCCACTCACTCCCTCGTGTCTTCTTCCGTGACTCGGTCCGCGTCTTTTATATCGTTTGCCGTTCGCACATGCGCTGCAATGCCGGGGAGATCCGGATTCGGCGATGGGGTAGGCACAAAAAGGTCTCTCCTTCTCTCTCTGGGCATTGACCGGTTTTCTCGCGTGTAGTCCTTTTTAATGTCCATCTTTTACTCGCGGCCTCTCCCTCGTTGGCCGTCTTCTCGGTATCGGCTGGAAGGAATGCGTTCTCGGTACTGGATCAATCTCTTATTTTATTTGTCTTTGAAGTCTCCGCCGATTCCCTCGCGGAAGTGTTTTGACTCGAGGCTCGTGACGTCTGTTTGTCTGGGGTCAGATACGTTTTTTTTTACTCCTCCGTCTCACGTGTCCTCTGCATCTTTCTGGTGTGATGTTATATCTTTGTTCCTCTTTCTTACAAACAATCCACTTGTTGAGTGCTGGGTTCTCTCGCGGGTAGTCTTAGGGTTAAGGGTGGTCTCGCGAGCGAGGTAATTCTTGCTTTTCTTTTAATCCCTGTGGTGTATATTTTTTCTTCGCAAGACAGTCTTTGAAGCCCGTGTCATCTTCGAGGCCACGCGGGGTTTCAGGGCAATGCAAATGCAGCGGAACCCGCGTGTCGGATACTCTCCTCTGTTGCATGCATTCACGTGCACTGCCTCGAGATCGTGGGGAATCCCTCTACTAGGTGGTCGTCTTGAGCTGGCGAGGCGGTGTTTTCGCCTCTCCAGTGTCATGCAGTAAAATAACGGTGTAGCGCCACTGGGTCTACTGCGTCGGACTCTCCGTTTTCTTCGTTCTGCATGCAACGTGATATAGGAGAGTCTTCAGCGATGCCTCCGCGAGTCTTCAGACAGGTTGCTTACCGTATTTTGTCGAGTTATTGGTCACGGGGCAAGTGTCACTTCCGGATGGTTCTCGTCTTCCCATCACGTTGAGCTGCGAAGCGCGTTCATATTTTGCATCTCCAAGCGGTTAGCCCTGACATGTGAATGAGATTACGTTTCAGCATTTGTTTTCCCCTTAACTCGAAATGTCTTCTTGCTGAGGATCACGTTCTTTGATAATCCTGCGTAAGCATTTATTATTTCACTGTAGTCGTTCGCTGGATCGATGGTTGTATGATGTCCTTCACACTCGCGTTGCTCTGGACGCCGTGGTTTCCCCTGATGATGAATGAAAATGGATGATAGGATCTCATCGCTTGATTCAGTGGCGTTACCCGATCTGCCGATGGGGGAGATTGTGAAAGTTGCTTTTTATTTTACCCCGATCGAGTTTCAGACGGATGATGCGCTATATATTCGCGTCGCAACTGTTTCCCTAACTCGTCAGCGGTTACCGTGGCGACGGTGACAACCCGTCATCAGTCTCCGCTTGCGGGTTTGTCTCGGTAGTCCTTGGGGAGCGGCTGAAAATCCCCCACTCCTCCTAGTGGATGGGGACATTTTTCGTGCCGCTCGCTATGAACATAATCCCGAAGCATGGATGTGCCGCATTGCATGTGGTTAACGCACCACCAAAGGGATGCCTGAGGAGTGTAGCAATCTCTCTCCCTCATTAACTGCCGAGGCGGTCTTGCTACGCCCACCTTCCCACCACCCAAACCCTCCTCCCAAAGGATCAATTGCTGCTTAGAAGTCGTCACTAGCATTACTCGGTTCAATTGGAACTGCGAGCATTGAAGAAATCGAACGCTATTTGTGGTGTCACCTCACGATCAACAATAATATGTAACCTATTAGAAACATCATTGAGACATGCGGTTTTGTGATACTACCTGCAAGTTCTCAATTGAATTCCATTTGTGTCTCAGTATGTTCGTTCCTGTTTAGCGCTTGGCCATATTGGTTCTCTGGTCCTTTTTTCACTTTGGTGCCATCTATAAGTTAGGTATCGATTTTGGTGGGTTTGCTATTTATTTCGCCTGTGCTAGCCTTCGATTACACCTTCCTCGTTCGTCTTCCCTCCTTCCTCGTCAATCGTTCCTTCATTACTGGTACTCTTTGACCTTATTTAATTTAATTAAAATACCTTAAAATTTATCTGATCCGTATGTATGGCGTAAGTCTGAAGATATTTCAGTGTCGTATGGACTCGTGTGCTCGGGCTCACCGTGTCAAATTAGTGGATTACCCATGTGAGTTTTCAAAACCCATTTGTCATGTGTGCCTTTCGTTTAATTTTCTTTCGCGACAAAACCCTGACTTCAATTCATCCCCAGAAAGATTCTGTCAGCATTTCGCAATGCTGTCGATCCAGTAAAATATGGTCGCTGGAAATCAGTGAGTGGTAGACTTTCGTCAATGGTCGATTAATTTTTATTAAAGCTGCCATTTTAGCCGTTTTTATTACATTTATAAAAGGTGTCGCAAGACATCTCTCTTAGTCCACTCTGCGATAGCAGATCGCTCCTTCCCTATTAAACCATGCTTTCATGACTCCATTTTTCACGATTGACTGCTGCTAAATGCTAATAAAATCGAATTGCGAAGTTCATCTCCTTGGTTTTTAATTTCTAGTCCTTATTGGTGGTCGTTTTTGTTTTAACGTGTGCTCCTTTCTCGTTCTGCTGGTGTTAATTTCGAGCTGATTGTCGTTTCCGTTTCGTTCTTAACATCTCCTTATTTTCTTCTTCGCAGGAGGCCACAAAGATTTCCTCAGGAGACACCGGGAGTTCTGCGAGGACGCCCTCTTGCCATGCCCCAACAGCGCATCCTCCCCGGAGGCCTCCCCTCGACTCCCCGCCCCGCCCTCCGCGGCCATCCCAACCGGAAGCAGCAGCTGCTGCGCCCGCCCGCCCCGACCCCCTGGTCCACCATCCAGGCACCACCACCATCACCACCACCAGCACCACCACGACCCCTCGGACCACTGCATGAGGCTCGCCTCCTCCTCATCTTCCTCTTCGGCCTTCTCCACTTCCTCCTCGTCCTCTAGTTCCTCCATAGCGCCCTCCGCGGAGGAGGACGAGGAAGACGACGACGATGAGGAGGAGGACGCCGGTTACATGAGCGCCAGCAGACCCAACGGCGGTCACCGCAGGCGTCCCCGGGCGAGGAGGAGGTCCAAGTTGATGGCGGCCGCTGCGACGCCGGACGCCTCCGGCGTCTGCACCGGCGGGTGCTGCCGGTCCTCCGACGAGGATGATGACGACGACGACGAAGACGAGGACGACGAGTGCAGCGACCACGAGGGCGGTATGGATGACGGCGGGTGCCTGGCGTCCAACATCCAGAGGGCGCCCGCCACCAGGGTTTTGCCCTTCCTCTACCTCGGCAACGAGCGTGACGCCGCCGACCTCCCCCTCCTGCGCTCCTTGGGGGTCACGCGCGTGCTTAACGTGACGGCACACCTGCCCGGGTTCCACCAAGGGAGCGGCATCACGTACAAGCGGCTCCCGGCTACGGATTCGGGGCAGCAGAACCTCAAGCAGTACTTTGAGGAGGCCTTCCAGTTTATTGGTGAGTACACGCTTCGGATATTGTCTTTCCCCTTGTTACTCTCCGTGATTTAAACGTTAGATTTCCTTCACACAGCTTGCCCGAACCGTCCGTCTTTGGATAGCTAAGTAATTTCGCCATATAATAAACCCGTTCTGTGGGTAGATATGTAATTTTTTCATATTTATATTCAACAATCGTTGCTCTCATACCGTCTCGATATTGGTTCGAAATCCTTAGGAGTGCACGTATGTTTTCAATTTTTTTAAAAGTGCGAGTTTCCTCATGCACCTACATTATCTTCTAGCCATCATACTTCCGTGTTTTTGATAAATGCGACATTCGTCACGTTTTAGAATGCAAGCGTGTTCCCAGAATTGTGTGAGACTCTGATCGTTCGGTCAACTCTGCGGTAGTGAGCTCGGTGCTCGTTATTGTAAATTTTTCGTGACTTAAATATCGCTTATCTGGATATTTAGCTCTCATTGCATGACGGGTATAAGCCAAGCTCTTGCCCGAACCTTGCTCACGATATGGTTTGCCCGAAACGAAATTTCTCTTTGCCGTTTTTCGCTGTCCCTAATTTTATCCAGTGGACAAAGTCGGAGGCATGACTCACCACCAGAGGTATGGGAAGAGCGATAGGTTTGGTCACGAATTCCATTCATCTTCTGCGTTCAAAGGATTTTTACCCACGATTTGGGTCGCGTAGGAAAGAAAATTCTTTTGTTGGTTTATTCCTAGCCTCTTCGATTATTTCTCGAGGCAGGATGTAACGATCTGGGTTAGAGAGACGTATTTTTTTTAAAGATATTATTTTCCTTCGATCGCACATCGTTTTGTTTTAAGCTGCGATCAAGATATGACGGACGGGAGAGTTGGTGGACACGCGAAACCTGCCTTCGCCTCTCTTTCTTCTCTCACGCTACCGTACGTTCAATTCACCCAGCCATCAGGTCGGAAAATAGTCTCCTCCATTTTATTTCAGGGAAAGGGGAGGGAAGATTTCTTGTTTGGTTTGTTTAGTGCCTCCTGCCCTTTGTGTAGTAATCTCTTGATGAGTTGACGTACGCTTGGGATGGTTGGTTCCCAGACGGGGAATGAGTTCATATTGAGTGTCCGTTTGAATGAGAAGTCTTGATGTCTTTCATTTTCCATCTGGAACGAACGAAGTTTGTGAATGAGGCTCTGACCTTGTTATCGTTTAGATCGCTTTCGTGACCAGGGTTTCCCCGGTTCCTCCCGAAATTTTCTCGTGATGTCCGTCCCGATTATTTTCTAAGTGGGATAGCTGCAAGGTTTACTTTTATTCATTTAAAAAAAATGATGATGAGGATCAGACAATCGGACATGCCTCTCGATTTTTGAAGTTTTCGAAATCCGTCACGGTGCATCCTCCCACTCATGAATTTCCTATCCTATCGGACGAAATTCTTCTGGATTTTGATCGTCCGGCATTCTCGGCATATTGGGAAGCTCTGTGAGTTTGTGAATCGGTCGTGCGTGACCGTGGCGTAAGTTTTTCCCATTCTACAGTCTTGTTTTCCGTGCCCCCGTACTATTTTGACTCGTTCTTCCACGTCCTTCACTTCCCAAGCATTCTGTCGTAGGTGCCAACCGCATCTTGCCACTCACTTGTCATCCCACGAACTATTTTTTTGTACAAATTTCCAGCCCTCTGCTCCACCACTCCAAAGATCCCTTTCCAGACGTCATTCAGGGAATACGAGCTCTTTTTGCGAAGGCTCTTCACCTTTCTGTTTGCGTCTTCCGGTAGCTTGTCCGATGGGATTCCAGAAACTTCTTGAAGCCTCCACAGGCGTACGCTATTGTTGAGTTTCTCCACCCTGCCCTTGGAGAGGAAGTTATTTTCCGTCCGCGTCCCTAATGTTTTGGCCGTTTCAGTAATTGCCTACGAGAGCTGGCATTGACGTTTCTTGCGTGTCCTCCTCATTCGGTTAGGTAATAGCTATTATCCCCTTCGTCTTTTGTTTAGCTATTAGATTTCATATTTCGTGACGGTTTACCTTCACAATTTAATTACTTCATAATAATAAACACCTTTGTTACGTCTTAACTTCGGTCTGTTTCTTTTTTCTGAATTTTCAATATACTACCGCCACCATAGGAGACATTATATCGTTCAACGCCATGTTGGCCACGCATTCCCTTGCACTTATCGACTCTGGGATTTCATCTACTTTAAATTTTGTGAAATAAATTCCTAATGGATGGGTTTGGCTTGTCCAAAACTTGCGACTTCCCTGCGATTCGATGCATAATAGGGGTTAGCGATTGGAGTTTTGTCGCTTGGCCATAGGGATTCCGAGGCAAGGTATGCATATACACACATACTCTAGTGAATGGTGCATTCATAATTGTGTCCCGTCATTTCCTGTTTCGGGTGTGCGGGGTGTGGTGCAATTCGTGTCAAGGGTGGGTGGTGTTCCTTTGGACCCTTCTTGCGACCATCTGCTTCCTTTGGTCCTAGTGTTGCATCGTGGGTCTCATTTCCGCCGCATCCCTGGTAGACAGCTTCTTCGGCAACGACCCTTATTCTTGGCCGTTGCTCCGGTGGGTTCCGTCCAACTCGGGGGATGTTTAGGATGTAGGGGTTGTGGAGGGCGGCTGCCGCTGATTCTATTCTTCGTGGAAAAAACACACCATCCCTCTCTTCTCCTCTCCATTCAACCCCCTCGGCCATCTACTCTTGGCCAACCACTCCTCCAAACGTCTCTTACCCAGAGCGGTTGTCCATCGGTCAGCTCTTCTGGCCTCCCAAGGTCTCCATGACTTGGTTCTCTGCTACTTTTCTCAGAACCGACTGTGACTCCTTCGCGGGCGTTTTTATTATGCGTACAGGAGAGTTTTCCATCCTCCCTTGCCTTTCGAGCTGGAAAGAGGGTAGACTAGTAAAGTTCTTGGCGTCAATTGGTTTACAAGCGTGGAAGCGTTGTTTTTACGCCATTCATCCCTTCCTTTCTCAGCGCGCGCTCTCTCTCTCTCTCTCTATCTCCCCCCCCTCTCCTCTCCCCCACCCCGCCGAACGTGAAGTAATGAAGGGCGGGTAACTTTCACGAGTGTCCTCGTGTCGGTGCGTGCTGAGATTTCCCTTCTCGTCCCAGGGTGAATGTTTCCTTATTTTAGTGAATGGTGCTGCTGCTATTTCGTGTATACTGCCCACATATAATGCGTAGCCCTCACGTATCATGGCTTGCTAAGCGACCGGTAGGAAGACGGATCGCTTCACTCGGAAGAAGTGAGTGCTTTTAGGGTGTTTATTATGCGTCTCAAGGACTCTTTCCGCATTTCGTTACTAACCATTCAGTTGCAATTTATTGCTCACGTATTTCTTTCCCCTATGACTCCGTCATATCGAAATGAAACAAGAGTTGCAATTTCTCAAGTGGTTTTTAAGATTTGGCCCTTGAGTTTTCTAGTGTGCCAGCTTTATCATGTTTTTCTCACATCGGGATTAATTTCGTGACCGTCTTCATGTCGAGAGGTATGGCCTTCGCTGCTGAGATGTTGCCCAGTAATGCATGGACACTTGGGCCGTGGCTTTCTTGCGAGTCCATCGCGATACTCGCTTAGTAAGCTGGAAATACGCTTCTTCCCCGTGACAGCAGGTCTGGTTTGGATCAGCGATGTGGAGGGGATGATTGGATAGCGAAATAGGTGGGGTGCCGGAGAGACCGGAAGCAGGTGATTCTTCGATCGATTCATATGCTCCGTGTCTTTACCTTTCCATCTTATATTCCGTCGATGCTCCGTGACTCGGAAGATGTTGCGTAGTTAACTCCCCCGCCCCCATTACCGGCCGTCATTATTCTTCTCCTCCCTGGAACTGGAAGATACGCCAATTACACAAGGTGCTTGCTAGGCCGTTCATATACTCCCGTGGCATTCAGTTGACATCGCATTTTTTTCCATCAGTGCCTCCTATTCATTACTATTCTTAGCAAGACTTTTGCATCCGCCGGCGTTTTTTTCGCACAAGTCTTCTATTTTTTTTGCTTGCTCTTCTCATCAGTAGTAGTCTGAATCATACGTGCCCTTCGCACCTTGACATTTTTTTCGTCATGTAACTCCACATAAGTGTTGTATAGCATTGTGATGGGATAAATGGTGATCCTAACGTTCTACTTTCTATTAAATAATGTAGTTTTTTAGATTACGGTGGCGTATGTGTGTAGATATTTTCCTCATAGTTTTTCGGGTCTTCAACCGCATGTGTTGTTTCTGATGAAGATATTCTCGCTATTTTATATTTCAAGAAATAACGCCAAATGTATCGTGGAATGTTAAGCGTTGACGAATGATATGGGTCTCTCGTGTCGCACCTCTTTTCATTGGGTGTCGTTAGCCGATAACTCGATTCATGATCCTGCGTCTGTATGGTGCTCTGGTTGATTAATGACGTCCCCGTTCTGCAGGAGATACAAGTCTCCGTCGAGAGCGCGAAATAATACCTGCATTGCTATCGCGAGCGAGGCTCGTCTACAGAAAAGGAAGATACCCTCCATCTTTCTCTTCCCCTTACGGTCTCCCAGAGCCCGCAGACAAGTCTGACGAGGAGAGAAAAAAATTCCCGCGAGCTCCGTTGCATTCATATAAAAATATCCGCCGGTACAGTTATATTCCAAGAAGTGAGGCATATGTTCGCCTCCCACTCCTGAGCTCTCATCCCTCTACCTACCCTCCCTCGCTCCCCCCTTGTGGCTCCTCAACTAACTTCCAAATAGACAAAAGGGATTCGTTAGGGGAGGAGTCGAGAGGGGTGATTCTCGAGGCGGAGGAAGAAGTTGGGAGGGGAGAGGAAGAGAGAGGCAGCAGACTGTGTGGTTTTGGAGGAGGAAATTCCTTCGTCGAGTGGTGTACTTGGCGGTGGTAGTCGTGAGACTGGAGAGAGGGAAGGGTTTTAAAGGAGGGTTTAAAAAGTCGTGGAAGAAGGGGACGGACCTGTTGGTCAGGAGGTAGGAGGTGGTTCATGGCGCCGACCGTTGGGGCTGGGAGGAGGGCAGGGGAGGGTGGGATTGGCGATCGGTCTGCTGGGCGGAGGGATGTTCAAAATTTCGAGGGAAATCGTCGGGTGGATCGGTAGTTGTGTATATGTCGTGTATATGATGTGAATTTGTGTACTGTTTATATGTTGGCTTCTGCCTCTCCCTCTGGCTTCGCTCAAGCCGTTACTCATCACGAGGTATTCATTCGCCGGAATAATGGATGGTACCGTGACGGAAGCGGGGACGAGTGGAAGTTGGCTGCGGAGAGCACCGCGGAAGACAATTTGCGTCGAGGTTATTTTCGCGGTAAATATTTTGGATCTCCCCGCCGCGGGCCGTTCCGCAGAAATCTATTTTTTCCCCGCGCCAAAGGACCCAGTCGAGGTGAGATCGACCGTTGTTCATTTCGACGTCGGCGCTTAGATATTCGGCAGGAGGATGGGGGGAGAGTGGATCGCTGACCACGTCCCATCGCGAGCGTTTGGGTATTGTTCGTGTGCTTAGAATCCTTCGTGATAATCCCCCCTCTCCGGACGTCTGGCCACGCCTCTCCCCGGAATTTATGTGAGGAGTTACGAACGACGTTGTTTCATCGGTGACTTGATGTCCTGATGTCACCCTTTCGGACCTAGGTCTCTTACTTGAACGACGGAAGATTCTTTTTTGGTGACGGCGGCAATAACGTTAAGGGCGAGGTTCCCTCAGACCGGGGCGAGGAAGGGCATTCCGGTGACGGTAACGGGGAGGAGTGAATGAGGGAGGGATCGGGTAGGAAGTTTTTAAACGGAGGCTTCGTATATATATTTCTTTCAAACACGGAGAGGACCTCTGAAGTAGGAGTAGGAGGCGTCGTGGACGATTGTTGTTTATTCCGCCGATCCCCTAGGCGTCGTCCTTCTCTCCTTTGAGGATTTGTGATGCGGGTGTGTCCCCACGAGTATCAGGAATCCTAAGCAGGTGCGGCCCAAGGGCGTGGAATGTGTGGGCTTTTTTGAGTATATATTTTGAGCTTTCGTGATGTTTCGTGATGTCGGCGAGGTTAATTCGTTCTCGAGTCTTGGATGCTGCGGGGGTTATATTTTTAAGGTTAAGTTTTTATTCTGCCGCAAATGTCGTAGGGTGTCGTTGAGAGAAAATAGTTTAAATATTCGAATGGAGGTAAGAACGCCCTTATTGTTATGGTATTTTCGTTTATTCGCGTTAAAGAGGAGTGTTTATCAGGCTATGTAAGCATAAATTACACGTGTATGATTATAGAGCCATCTAAGTTGGATTCGCTTCAGGAACGAGCACCTTGAGAGGCATAGTCCCTTCTAGTACGTTTTCTATTTCATGTGCGTTTCGTATTGTGTAATGCCGGAACTTGCTGAAAGAGTGTTCCGAGTTCGGACCGAATCAAGGTGTTGTAGCTTGCTAGCTTGTCCATCCTCTTTTGGTGTACGTAATGTGTATTTGGTGTGCTTAAAGATCTTCACAATCCGTTGAGTGACGAGAAATGCTTCGGACTTCAGTCGGCATCAAGCGTTGAGTTTTCGGAAGGCTTTTCATTCACCACGCTCCGCTCGTATTTGTCACCCGTGTCATCTTGCATGACGGGGGTGAGATCTCGTCCTACGATTCTCTTCGCCCTTAGCGTGGAAAGAATTAGTTTTCCCCTCGAGTTTCCAGCGGTAGCCGTTGCGAGATAGCTTGCGCTCACTTGGAAGCGAGAGAAGGGAGGCACTTAGTTACATACTTGGAGCATGTCGCACGGATCTTCTCCCGCTTTGCAGGCAATGACGTTAGTGTCGTTACCAAGGGGGATTCCTGTCACGTGGCCAGAGACCCTCCCTTAGTACCTATCCACCTTCTCCTCCCAGTTCCAATCATCTTCTACTTCAACCGCTCCCAACTACTTCTCTCCCCCCCCATTCCCTCCCACCTCCTCCACCCTTCGTCAAAAGCGCCTCCCCCACCTCCTCCTCCGCTGCTCAACGTCTTCGACCCCACCCCTCCTCCCTCCGTTCCCTCAAGGTGAGCATGTTTCCTTCGGAAGGTCGGCCAAGAGAGCCAGCCAACCTCTGGGAGGGAGGCTGCCGTCGGTGTCCGGAGGAGGCATGCGACGGGGGCTTGGTCCACGGGAGTGGATCAGCCTCCCTCCCTCTCTTGTAAAAGGCAGGGTGGTTAGGAGAGGCGGGGGGGACGCTGGGCGTTTAGCGTCTCAACGCCTCGGGCTGGAAAGCGGGCCGTGAAGGAACTCCCCGCCCTCGCTTACAATGGGGGGCGCCGCTGAAGAGGTTTCCGTGAGGAAGACGCCTTTAGCTTCTCCTTGTACAAGCGCCCCTATCCACAAGACTCTCTTCCTCCTTGCGTTGGTCCCTTCCTCTTCAGGAATTTCACCCCGCGTCGCGTCATCGTGGAAATTGTATGCGCTCCGTTACGTGAGAGTTGGGTGAAGCGATGGAATACTTACTTCCCTACTTGGTTTTCTCCTCCTCTGTAATGCTGTGCGTTACGCACGCAGTTCTCACCCCTTTGGTGACGAATTAATGTAGTTTACTTGCTCGTAGCGGCAACTTTGACTTGGGTTGGAAAGCCGTTAGGTGCTGTGGAAGTTCCATCGGCGCCTTGACCTTCCGGGTTCATTCTAGTTAAGTGTCGAATAAGTCAAATCGTGCAGTCAATTTCGTCGCAATTTCAACATTTGTTAAAGACGTTTTTACCCGAGTTTCTGTGAAATAAAAACATGGCTTTGGCATGAGGGGATCACTTGAATATGGGAAATTGCATTTTTGTAAAATGCATACTAGAATTGCAGAGTTTAGCCTAGGAGGTTGCCTTGATAATTATTCTCAAATTCGGACCAATTAAACCTGTAGAGGAGCCCATCAGTTCGGATGATGAATGTTGTGTAGAAAGTCGGGCATTGCTTTTTTCGTTATATCGAGATAGTTGTCGCCGAATAATTCTCGTTTTTCGCTATATTGAGATAGTCGCATCAAAATAATTCTCGAAGAAGGTGTGCAGAATTTACTATTTTTCATCGCTATCCTCTTATGCGTTGTTTATGAAAGACCAACTCTAGAGCCAGGCATAACCACTGTTTTGTTTTCCGACCCTCGTTCCCCGCATATATCGATCAAGTTCATGCGGATAGTAACTGGCGACTCTAGGCACTGTCGTCTTCCCTCGCCAACTTCGAAGGCTGCGCACTCATATCCCGCCGTCACCTTTTAGGCTGCGTTGGCAAGGAAACGTATTGCGTTAGCCACGCTCCGAGACAATCACGGCAGAAGAATGTGGGCGTAAGGTTTTTAAAGCGCTGGCGCATTCTTCGTCGGATGCGTGTTGAAGGCATCGGGGGCCGAGTGGACCCGGGAAAGGGAAGGGAAAGGCCACCGGAGACCTCGGGCGCTCTCCTCCCAGCACGAGAAGGAAGGCCCTCTCACCTGGGGGCGCCAGCTTCCCCACGGCCTTGCAAGAGGGCGCTGCAGTCGCCCATAGCTAGGAAGAAGAAAAAAAGATCATATCCGACGCGAAGTTTTTTTTATCGTCTTCCTTTTTGGAGCGCAACAAATGTCAAGAGCTGGCTCGTGGGACCCAAAGTGTCCTTCCTATTTCTCCTCTTCATCCTTCCGGAACATCCTTGAGATCACGTTGGTAGAGTACTGGCTTCCCATCCGGAAGACCCGGGATCGAATCCAGAAATTTTTTTCATCGCTATACCTGTCCCTACTGGAGTGCTGTATGGAGAGTACTTCGAGTGTAGTGCTCAGTCCTTTGGATTGGACGTTAAAACTTAGGACCGGCTAGCTCCTTTCGTTTAGAGTACATAAATGCCGACGCCGAATTTCTCTCCACACTTCTTTTGTTCCCTGAAAGATTCTTACCTCTATTTTCCAAATTTTCCACCTATCCTAAAATACCGCAATCGTTCATAGCTGTTGGTCTTCTCTCTGGACAACTACCTACATCTGGTACATCCTCGTAGGGAGCGAAGAAATGAGCGGGATTGTAGGATATTAGGTTGCGTGGCGAGTTTGTAGGCGTGAGCATTGCTTCGTCAGTGGTGCCTTATTGCCTCACCTTTACCTTGGGCGAGCTTTCAAACCCGCGCTGGGTGTTTTTATTTCCCGCTCGGCTGCGATGCCATTCTCTATTTTTCTTTTTCGCGATCGAAGGTTGGTGGCGCCGTGTAAGAGGAGCACTCGAGAACGATCGTGTGACTTTGCTTACTCGGCGAGGAAACACTTCGATTTATGGAAAACATTTGCACTACCTATTTGGTACTGGAGATATTTATTTTTATTAAGTTTTGACCATCACTTAATGAGGTTTCGCCCAGTTCCACAGGCCACCGTTTTTTTTCTTCAAGTGCGATTAATCGTGACCGTCTGCTGTTTTTTTGTTGATAAATTCAACCAGTTCACTTTGGATAGGAAGATTTCCGTCGTTCGCCCTCCTACTTAGGTTTATATAAAAAAATGTCATGGCCAGATACGCTCCATTGCATTCTCCCCACCGGCCTCTCACCTGCGTGGATTTTCGAAATCTTCGGTGTGTCCGTTAATTGTGCTTCCATTTTTGGGTTAAGCTATGCTGGTATCAACGCTTTTCTTTCCCGAACGACAGCTTTCATGATCAGTTGTTGTATGAAATCAATAAAAGAATGTATCCTTCCAAGTTCGATGTATTGGGCTGTAAGTACTTCATTATAATGCAGTGACGCTCAGTTTTCTCATGCAATTTGTGGCCTTCCGGTATTCCCTTTCTTCGACCGTCAGCCCTGAAGAATCCCTTTATTGCCGGACACATCATCTTCCTCAACTAGCTTCCGCTCATTGAACACCTGTGTTTTTCTCTCTTGTTTTACTACAATGTTGTCGAAATGTCAGGGTAGGTATTTAAGCGATTAAGATATGGTCGGATTGTGTTTAACTTAGTTTCCTCGAGCATGGCTTTTAAATTTTTGAGTTCCTTTTTTCCGTATTCACTCGTTCATGAGATGAGCTCGCCGCAGAGACTTTAATTTGCCCTCCTCTTCTTCTATTGCACCGGAAGTGCTCAGAAGCACTCCTCCCGTTAAGATCACTAGCGCGGCCAAGCGTGCGACTCGTAAAACTCCCTCCTCGCAGCCCTCCCCCACCCTCCCCCCCAGGCCACTTATCAACTCTTCTTCCGCACAGATCTCGACCGGAGGACGGCACAATTTAATTCCCGCTATCCCTTCGTCTCTCCCTTGTCGTCGTCTTTGCGTCCCGTTCGCTCTGGGATGGGGTGAGTCGTGGGTCCCCTTGCAATCTTTTTGCGGAAGCGGTCCACCCCTGCCTTTGGATCGAAGCGGGAAGTTGATCCATGTTGATACAAGGGGATACTGGCTCGGTTTGAGTAATTTGGTTTCCCTCTCCGTATAATGGATCGTGGAACACTGTGGTTTTTTTGGTGACGAATTCGATTTGGTGAGACCGAGTTGGGTGTAGGGTGTGGATCGGGCTTCCCTTGTCTCGTCCTGTGGGGAAACGGTGGGTAGTGATTCATTTTTTTTCCTTTCGTTCTCGGAAGCGGTTTCCTTGGTCGGAATTAGCGTCTAACCCCAGCTCTTAGAAAGTGTGGAATGAACTCCAAATTTGGGACTCGGAAGTTTGCGGGCAAGTGCGCCAACTTTAGTTGTTTAAGGAAAGGCCATCTGGTCCTTGGGCTGTTCTTCGATTTAGTGGATTAATGCGAGAGGTTTTTATTTTCGCACATTAACAACTTCCGCGCTGGTCAGCCTTCTTAGGTCGATCGCTTCTGGCCTTTATCCTCCCGAAATCGGCTATTTTTTTTCTCGAAAGTCCCCACCATCAGTATATATGTGTTTCCGCGAGTTTCACTTCCTTTTTCCTTTTCATTGCCGTACTAAGAATCCCACGACCTTCTTTTTTAATTCGAAATCTTCTCCCGTTTGTGCTACGCTAGGCGATTGGCCGTATTTCTGCGTACCGTTTCCGGTCATAATATAGGTATTGTACTTTCTCCTAATCTCACAATCATTACTAGCTGGAATCATCCCGTGTAAGCATTTAGCGTAGTTTTTCTTCCCTCGAAACGTCCTTGCTGTCATTCTTGCAAGTTTTCCATCTCAGCAGAAAAAAATATTCATGCATCGCGCCACTAGAAGGTTGGGACGAGGAAGGAAGTTTGATTTTCGATGGTGTGAGTGCGTATTGGGCCTTTTTCTTCCTCGACCATTTGTGAAGCCTTGTCATAAATGATTCCGAGGACTCTGGGCCGAAAGTTGAGTCATTCGAGTGCTTGTTTATCGTATAATCAGAAGAGAGGAAAAGGCCTTCGGATTGCGTTTCCCGTTCGGATTTCCTGTGCAGCTCCCGTCACGGCAGGGTCATTGAAAGAAACATCATGTATTTATTCTTTTCGTCGATAATACAGACACTCTGTTATTTATTTTTTGAACTTTTTAAAAGTTATAATAAATCATCTATATCGTTGCCAGTGTGATCCATGCGCATATTCACACGGATACGTAAATTATTCGCATTGTTGAGTTGCATACATTCGTCTTATTTTCCAAATTGTCCTTAAATCCGAGTTCTCTCAGTTGGATGTAGGTAGTCGTTTCATACCTCCCTTATTGGCATATTTTGAGTATTTAATGTGTTGTTAATTGATGAATTAGATTATTTCAGTATTGATTCTCAAAATTGATTTCGTGCCCGTACACCGTTAAATCGCAGTCATCCGTCGTGATTTATTCATCCAAGTAGCTCGCCCAAGTCTCCCACTCCTTGCTTTCGTCTGCGCTGTCCGAGCTTTACGTTTGAGGTGGGCGAAATAGGGAAAGCGAGATCTCTTCCGCTTTCCATCCTCCTCCGCCCCACCCCTCTTTTCTGTTTCCTGCGCCTCTGCCAGATGGTTCATTGGGAGTGAGGCCTATTTTGGGAAAAGGCTCCAGCGCTTATGTTAGACGGACATCTCCTCTTCCCATGTCCGTTCCCATCATGCCTTGAGCGCTCCTCAGCTCCAAGTGACCACGTCTTCGGACGTAAAGGTGTCTTTCTCTCTTTCTCTCTCTCTCTGGTGTGGAGTTGGCATGTTGGGTGGTTCGGGAACCCGCCCCAGAAGACTGGCGAGTGGCCTAAAAACAACTCACATTATGGCGGGCGAGGTTCCGTTGCCGGAGCAAAAATGAACGTGCTCGATGTGGATTTCACATCCGCAAGCCTCGGATGGACGCGCGGTTCCCTTTTTATTCGTTCCCAGATTTAAACGTTTCGTTTTATGATCGTTAGTGATCATCATTTTTTTTACTCTCCGTAAAAGATCGTTCATTGAGGGTTCGTAAGATTGCCATAGTTCAAGAATTTGACTACCGATGTTCCCATGGCCAAGCGTATACCAACACCGACAATCCAGAGCGCAGGAAGGGATCCGTAGCCATGGCGGAATCAAAAGCCCATAATATAGTCTAGTTGCTTGGACGTGACTTTACCGATCTGACTGTTGCGGCTGTCGTTACTCTCTCGTTCGATCGTCGGCGTGCGTGTTAATCTGGCCAGTTGTGTCTTTCCCTTGCGGTAAGAAACTTGTGCTTACGACGTTCTTCCGAAATAATCTATAGCCTTATTGATATCATGCGTTGAAGATGGGGAAGAGGACTTGATTTAGGTCCTTGTTTTCCCCTCCGGATTCCCAGCGTTCTTATGCGTTATCTCACCGGCTGCTCTCCTCATCTTCGTCCATGGTGCTCGTCTCGTTTTTTTTATGCTATAAATTTTTAACGGGCGTCTTTCTTTCAAGGAGGTCGAAAAGAAATCGTGTTTTTGATTGAGATATTTTTATTCGCGAATAAAAGTGGAAGAGCGCTTCGTAGCTATGTCTATGCTGTGTGTGCGGGTCGAGGAAGCGAGGAAGCTATTCGTGGGAAGAAGAAGGGGTCAGAAGCGACATGGAAACAAACCGTCGTGAGATCTTACAGGAGAGAGAGAGAGACGGCGCGACCCGTCGGGCGTCGCACCCACGGGATGCTTGGACCTCGCGTAGGAGCCCATTCACGGAGAGAGCCCGGTATATGAAAGGGCGGTCGTGTGGGAGGCGTCGTCGCATGCTTTTCGGCCCCCTTGCCGCTCCGCTGGAGGGAAACGGGGCGAGAGAGAGGGGGAGGGAGAGAGAGCTGGTGGAATGCTTGAATAAAACCCTCTCCACTCTCAGCACACAGACACTCACGAGAGAGCGGGACACGCACCATTCAGGTACGCGCGCTCTCACGTTCATTTATTCGGAGACCTCTTCCCCCACCATCAACGTCGTGGTGGTGGGCTCTGACCCGGTAGACAGGTTCTCTTTCCCTCGTTCCTCTTCTCTGCTCCCCCTCTCCTGGTGGTTGGTTCACTGCTCCTAGAAATGCCGTCTGCGGCATGGTTCCCGCGCCACGTTGGAATAGGTAACGATGCCCGGAAAGCCTCGACCGGGTCCAGGATAAGTGGTTTTACTCCCGACTTCAAACTTTCCCACGGTTGACGCATTGTCATTTTGCAGTGATTCGTGATAGATTAGGAAGAGGAGTAACGCATAAGAATCATTCTGTACATTTTTCTCCCAACTTCTTGTCCAGTGATGAAGAATATTTAATTTATTGGTCGTCTGTCTATCGGGCTGTTAGTCCTCGGAGTGCTATTTTTCCTGATATGTAGCGATTGGTGTCGATCTCCCCTTTTGAGTTTCGGCTAATAATATAATTAGTTTTTATAGCTTATTTTTCTCTAGCCGCAATGGTCAAGAAAATACATTCGGTGCATCACTCGGCAACTTATCGAGGTTGACTTCCGTTGAAAGTCGCCGAAATTGGAAGAATATCTCCGCGCAATTTTCTTGATCCCTTGTTCTCACGGATTGCACAAAAGTTGTGATTTAACGTGTATAACGAGAAGCGGAAGATGACAATTCCGATTCTGATTGGGATGTTCGTCATGAACTTGTATTGCGGTATTATTTGAATAGGACTGTAAATTCTTCTACTTTTTTTTCCAGCCTGTCGAGTGTTTTCTCTTTCAATGGTTCCTCGTTTCCGTTCCCCGAGTGGACTATCCATCTGCTTCGGGTGTTAATTGTGATAATTCCGTCGGTCAACAGTTCCGTATACGCGTCTCCAGTCTTCGATCCATCTCGTATCCTTCATGGTAGTAGTCGGGTAAACCTTTTCCTGGGAGAAGGGCTTCATGTAAATGAAGCATACCTCTTTTCTTTTGGATCCGGACACGCGCTCCCTCTTCCGAATTCGACGCGTAAGCGCAGCCAATCCCCACAGTCTTCCAAAATGCTCCTTTCATTTTAACCTCCCATCCTACCCTCTGGGCACGTAAGAAAAAAGAATTTTCCGTCCCCTGCCCCCACCCCCCTGCTCCGGCCGGAGCCCATTCCTCCGCTCTCCTCAACATCCAGAGGTCGCGGCCTTCCCCAAAGGCCGCTATGTTTCCCCTACCACCTGAGAGAGGAACCCCTCCTCCGCCCAGGCAAACCTTCCATTTCCCCTCCGTTTCCCATTCCCTTCGTATCTCATGCCTCTTTTCTTTCTCTCTTCTCTCCCCCCAGCGTGTCTCTCTGTCTCTACCTCTCTCGCTCGCACGCCAACCATGGTGATACCTCCTCTCGTCTTATGTTTGCCTGTTATGCGTACCTTTGACACAGTCCTTATTTGGGAGAGCTCGGGCGGTTTGGCTAGCATCATCGTCGCGATTCTTGCTCTCTGGCTTAGTTGGCGCGAGAGTGGTGCTCGTTTTGTTCCCTCGAATGTCTTCTACATTTTTTTTTCTTTCAATCTCGCAAATATGGTTTTTCAGACGCATTCAATGGATCGGAATCCGCAGCATATTACCCCGCGGGCATAGGCTGTTCAAAATGAATCCTTAATGAGGAGGTATTTTTAAACTGAACGGACTTGAATGGAATTTCGGGCTTGCGGATGAATTTTCATGAGAAACTCCTGCTGGCCTTGTTGCAGTTGCCTCATATGATTGAAAAAGTGGTGATAGGCTTTTCCGCATCGTACAATGTAAATACTGAAGAATTGAAGCGAGGAAAGAACATTCACAAAACGATTTAAATAGTACCGCCTCAATTTTTTTGTGATGATCGTCGGGAAATATTCTTATGTCATTACCTTGCTCCTTCTTTCGTGAATTATAAGTGTTTATAGTGGTGGTGGTATCTACTTATTTCATCCGTCATGACTCGGATGGTTTTAAGTCCATGCTCGGGTAACATCGGCCGATTGCGGTGTTCAAAAATGGAAATGAAAAGTTCGTGCCGATTCACGTGTCTGGAACCAGTGTAGTGCTTTGTGTTTCTAAATATCCCATGGATCAAGTATTTCTCTTTTAGTGGGTTTACGATACTTTGTTAGAAGATGCCTTTCGATGGCTTAGTGCCAGGAATAACATCCGAGAAGGCGTGCCTCTTTTTTTTCTTTGAGAACCGCAGGAGACGAGCCACTTTTTTTCTGGAGAGCACATATTTACGTGGACTTAGGACTGTTAATGTCAAGATTTCGTGTATCTGACCGCAACAGTGATATAGTGGGAAGTCTCTTCATTAACATTGTCTTTTGTTGTGGGAACTAAATAGGCTCCGCTCTCCAAGAGGAAATATTTAAGGATTTCGGTCTTTGTGTGCCTTAATATTGGTGCGATGCGTTAAACCTCGCATTTAATAGGCGATTATATTAAGAGTTTTCTATTTTGGAAAAGTAATAAGCCATTTACGACAACCTTAATATACAGTTGTCCTTAATTCCATCAGTTTCCTTCAAAATGTCGTGTACTCTCAATCAGTCTTCACCTGAGGATTGAATTGAAAATGTGATCGAGCCAGTTGCATTGTGCTTGATGTTGTACTGTAAGATATTTCTTAAGCTTAATACGGGCCAGGAACTACACGTCATCTCATTAGTGAGTCCTCTCCTGCTCTTGATCTTAGTCCTAGTATCATGCAGTATTTTTGAATGTGTTTTCGGAAACTTTTTAATGGAACTATGATTTGATTTACGGATCGTGTACTCGACCACTTGACAGGTTCATTTCTGCCGTGAGTTTCAATTTTAGCGCAAATTAGTGAGGGCGGAATGGACCACCGAATTTTTCACCTCTTTGACGTGACCCGGGGCGATACAGAAAAAAATGAGGAAAAAATAATTCTGGTTCCCTTGCACCTGCCCACGCTGCTCGGGTGGGAAGTGACGTAACGCCCTTTACCAGACCAACGGGTAGCGTGAGTGATGCGACTGAGCCCACCTCTCCCCGCTATACACGTAGAGGATATACACTCAGAGAGAGAGAGAGCAACATACCAGAGTCTCTCTCTTTCTCTCACACCCTTTGTCTTTCTCTCCCCTCTGCCGGTTCGGTCAGCGCTTGCGACCCGGGCGGCCGCGCCGACGGCGCTCAGAATCGGCGTGGGTGTCGTTAACCTCGTTCCTCTTCCTCCCTTCGAACGCTCACGCCTGTCTTTGCCTCCGTATGCTTCAACGTTTAACCTCTCTCTCGCCTCCTCTACTCAGGGTGGATAGCATGTAGTAGTGATCTGCACCCCCTGCCACACACCCTCGCGATGACTCCCGGAGTATTCTAGTCGTCGATGTAGCTCATCGCTGTCCCTACCGTTTCGACTCGCTTTCACTCTGTTGTGGCTAAAATACGCCGCCTCCGCCTTGTTGTGTCTATGCGTTAGGCGTTTGACCTGCGAGGTTGAATAGGAGAAACGAGTTGGGAAGGTGGGTGGAAGTACGAACTTAAATTCGCATCAATGGCCTGAAAATTAAGGGTACTTGATGCACTCTCGACGTATGCCTCCTGATAAGATGGTATCTCGTTTGAGATTCGGAAGAATGAAGAGTAAACGTCGGGTCTAGGGTGTTATCAGCAGCTCACCAACTTTCCGGCCTAATCACGAATCGCATACCAGGAATCAAAGCCTGTTATTTGGAAAATTGGATCCTCATCCTCCACCAATCCGAAATTGTTCCGCACAGATGTCATCTGACGTTGGCAGGGAGACCATTGCCCCGATATCTCTTAAGGGAGGTAAGAGGAGGTGGAGAGGGACGGATTCATCTTCGGTTGAGTGCATGGAATTCTCATCCCTGAAATAATAGCTTCGCGAAAGTGGAATTAATAAAATTTACATGTTCTTTCATCTAATGGCGATTAGAGTCTCTATAGTAACCCGCCAAAGACATTGCCTGGCATGAAGGTGGATTTATATTGTCGTTCCATCCCGTTTTTAGTTATCTAGGTGGAAATGCTCCATTCCCTACCCTTTCTCTGTTCTCTTCTTCCCCCCTCGCTCTCTCTCCCTTCGTCTCCCCCTGCCTTGCGCCGGGCTCAAAAATCTCTCTCTGCCCGCGTGGGAGTCCATGGGACAGGTTGGCGCGTAGGCGGCCCTTTTTAACTTTCATATCGTGTGAGTGTGTGTGTGGTGTCCCACACTATGTTGCTCGGCCTCCCATCCGCCTCTCAAGCAATCTTTCTCTCCCTCTCCCTTCGATCGTGACGTAGGCATTAAAAAAAAGGGAAGCTGTTAGAATGCCGGGGAGACTGGAGAAGCGTGGTCCACAAAGGCTTCATCTCCTCTCCTTTTCTCTCTTCCCTTTGCTTCCATCTCTTCCTCTCATCTCCCGAATCTCGCATACGCCATCTGTCCTTTGGTCCATTCCACCCCTTTGAGGCTTTTGTCAGTCTCTCTCTCTCTTTTCTGGTGGCAGCCTCGAGCAAGGTGGAAGGGCGAAAAATAATAACGTCGCGCTGCTCCTTTTCGGTCAAGCATGGGGTCGCATTTTTCGGTCCGAGACTCATCCTCCCGGGTTCCCCCATTAGGGGAACTTTGACGGAAACCTCCGCCGCATTCCCACAAATGAGCAATTTGGATGTCGAAAAACTATATAATCTCTTTAACGCTAAGACGGTGCGTAGCGAGATGAAAGGATATATATTAATGGTTTTTCTCCTTTTAAGGAGGATTGACTATTAGGTGACTCTGGTCGTTTAAAGGGAGAGCGCGGAATTTGTTTTCCTGCTAACCATATTTTTCCAAAAATATTCTGATGTAGATATGGTACCCTCACTAGAGTGGCTTGTTTTATTTATTACAGTGACAGTGGCAATGTTATTCATGATTCCGAGGGGTTTGGTTCCAAGACTGTGGGGAAACTTTCAGTAAATGACGTATTCATAGACCCGATATCTGCGATCGTTTAATGTAGCTCGGAAGCAGCCAAGACATCATTCCCCAAGCTAAACTCGATTTGAAACCGGCTTTTTCTGATCATATACCTTATTCGTCTTTTATTTCTAATAAAGGATGTAATCTTTCAGAGCATGGCTGAGCCGAGAATGACTTGCTTGTGAACGGAAGACGGAATTATTATTATACTGTTTTTCAACCAACTAAAAGAGATATGTAGAACTACACTCCTCCTTCGTAGTCATTTTTGTTTATTTGAATGGTTTTTATTCCCGTGCATTCTAGCTTCGTGTGGTCCTTGCTTGTGAAGGACGATCTGTTGATATTTTTCATCTCGCTCCGTCGTCTTTGATTCGAAAAAAAATCCTTCATATTCCGATCCGTCCCTTAGATCGGTACAATACAGTGATCAACAGGTACCTCTTGTGAGTGCTACCGCATAGTACTCCTATTACACGCGCGTATTATAATAGAAGCCGATGACTTCACTGTCCGCCGCATGGACTTTACGACCTCGCTCAGTGCTGGCGTTGAAAGGATAAATCCGTCTGTCGACAGATAGCCATCCAAGAAGAGAAACGCTGCAGAGTCTCTCTATTGTGATAGCATCTCATCGGGTTACAATTAGGTCGGAGTTTTATCGGTCCACCCACTAAGGCGCTGGTGGTCAGTCTTGAGCATGCTCTCCTTCCCCCTCTACCCCCCCCCCCCCACATGAGACGAACCACCCACAGGCATTCTCCTTTTCTATCTCTCCCTCCACCTCTCTTTCTCTCCCTCCTCATCCTCCCTCCCCCAACTCCTTCACCACGGAGGCTTTTAGGAAGCATGATTCAGGGTCTTGAAACGTCGGGACGGTTGCCAGGAAGGAGCAGGAATGAGAGATGGTCGGAGACCGAAGTCGCGGGTTTGCTGGGGGGGACGAAAGAGTAAAGAGGGGGTTACGAGGTCGGACAGGAGATGAGAGCTTTTCTTATGCAGCGGTCGGAATAGACGGCGAGGTTTGTGTTCGAGTCGTGGAGGGATGGAGGGGATAGGGTCCTCCTGGAGCAAACCTCCTTGGTAGTAGTAGTAGTTAGTAGGGGGGCGGCGGCGACCGACAGCTGAGATTATTTGTGCCGTGTAGAATAGGTGCAAGGCGGGGTGTAGTTGGGATTTATTACAAATTGGGGAAGGATGGAGAGAGACTAGGCGTTGGCATTAGCCTGCTCTTAATGAAAAGAGCCAAGGGGTCCACGGTTTTAGCGTCTCGCGCGACGGACCTACAGTAATCAAGTATCATCGTTTTTGCTTTATATAATTTCAATCACCACCGGGATAGGAATCTTGACCTTCTGAATGGAAAATTAGTGCTTCGATCGCCATATTAACCCGTTACCCCTCTGGGGGGCTAAGGGAAGGTGTGTGAAGGGGTTTGAACCATGTTGTTGAGACCAGATATTGATCGTGGTCAATATCCATGGATAGGTCAGATTCTATTGATGACATTGTCGTTTTTTCGGAGAAAATGGATCATGGATTGTTTTCCCCTCGCTCCAAATAATTTTGCTTTCTCCCATCTGATTTCTTCCTCCCCTCTCCAGTTCAATGATCGTGATCCGATACCCCGCGTTGCGCACTTCCCGTGAGACTATACGGGGCATATTCTCTTGAGCAATGACGGAAGAGTGAGTTTTCTCTTTGAATCTTGGTGCTCTGGGAGTGTTCATTCCCGTGTCACTCCACGTTCTGGACGACCGCTCTCGGATGAAGCCTAGTAAGGGTGGTGGTTCCCGTTTCGATTTTAAAAATAAATAACGTTCCCATCATCTACGAGAGAGAGAGAGGAAGGCCGGCCAAATTATCAGCACCTGCCACCCCCTTCGTCTCCCACGGAGCTGCCCAACCTCCCCTCCATGCCTTTACGATTCCGTGCCTATCAAGGCTGCTAAAGGTTTGTATTTTTGGGTTCCCCGACGTATTCGCTCCCCCGGGATGTTGCTGCTTTTTTTTCCTTCCTACCCCTCATTTATTTTTACAGTTCGACTAGCGTGTCGATATAGGGCCAGGGATGCGAGGGTAGCCTCTGCGTCTTTTTTTTTTTAAGGTTCTCCAGTCATTTTTTCGCGAGATGGTTCTAGGGGTTTGCGCTGCGTGTTCAGTTGCGTCCCGAGTTTTTGTCAGTCGGAAGATCCACGCTAATTCAAGACGTCCGTGCCCAAGGCTAAGTTCCAATAGTTTGAACTTTGGCTTTTCCGGCATGCCAGTACTCCCACTCGCGGTTTTGTGCTGTTTTCGGTTCTAAAGGTGAAATGTTCGCCTGAGCAGAAGTCGTCGATAATCACGATAAATATGTGGACTTGCCAGGGTCTGTATGAAGCTGTCTCCGGTTGTCTTATCGGTAGCTTGTGCCAGCCGGACAAGTGTCACGGGTTCGAATCCCACTTAAGACATCCCAGAGGTTGTCTTAGGAATAGGCTCAGCTTTAATTTAGGTTAGATGGTGTTAAGTGATCTTAGCAGTTGCAGCGCCATAAATCGTTTTTCTGCTACTAATATTAAAGAAGGGGATTATCAGGGTTTTTTGATTTGCTAGCTCATTCCTTGCATCAATTGATTCGCTTAACACTTTTGATTACATCTTTCCTTGCAACATATCTTGACCCGACCCTGTGCGCACGGTGGGTCAACGTCTTCTCAGCACTGTGTTGTTTCTCATTTTCGTCCTTCGGGTGTCCCCTTCCTCACTAACGATTCCCATTAATCCCTTGGAGGGCTCGGCGGGAAATGTGTTGGTGTAACTTGTCGTGGGCAGGATTTTTGATGAGGAGTTGTTCATTCATAAAAGCGTCCTCGAGAGGCGTTTGTAGGAATGCGCCGTCGTGAGTGTAGTCAGTGGGTGTGGCTGAGAGAGAACACCTCCCCCTTGCCCTCCCACCCACCCAGTACTTTTTTTTAAATCTCCCCCGGTCATGGTTCGTGCTCCCTGTTCAACGTCACGATCACTCGTCACGGGCACCAGCGACGCTCGAGCACGACCCTGACTCACTTTTAAAAAGCCTGCGTTGCCAGTTTTGTTCCCGTCTCGACAAATAGCCAGGGCCGACTTGTGGAATGCCCAGTGTTCACGGAGTCGAGGGCCGCGTCGATTGTGCTGACGTTATATTATTTTACCCGAGTCCATGTCCGAAAGGAGTGTTGTCCACATGGAAATCAATTGGGGACCGGTGTACGAAATAAAAATCTCTGCCCCCGCCGGAATTAGAACCCAGGACTTTAAGATTCGAGGCCAATATGCTAGCAAGCGCACCAACCTGAACTTGTGTGAAATATGTCTCATTGATTGGCGCTTATAAGGGATTGGGAATCCTGCTACATTCTCGATTTAGGTTGCTCAATAGAGAATCTACCACTTCGGAGATTCGAACCAGAGTCTTCGGGATGGGAAACCAGTACTCTATAACCACTATGCGTATCCTATCTGAAAAACACTGCTTCCCACTGTCGTCGAATTGGGATGCGGTGTGCAATAACTTCAGCATATTCCAGCAATTGTCATTTGTACCTCATTCCATTGACGTGAGTGTAAGAGAAATAGGATTGAAAGACCTATCCTTTTATTGCCTTTGTTATCGTCGCGGTGTCCTCGACGCGACAATTTTGGGGACGCATGGGCGCGTGACTCATTAAGAGAGTTTCTCCTCCGCTCCCATCCCGAAATTTTGCGCGGAGTTATTCAACGTTGTGTGAATTCTCTTCGTTCCCGTGTTTGTTTTGTCGCCGTCTTTTTGCCGACCTTTCAGGCTTAAAATATCCGTGAGACGAGCCGCGTTGCTTTCATTGCCCCGGTCTCCAAGGAATTCGTCCCATCGTGTCCTGTGGGAAGTTTACGGTTGGATTTTTTTTCGTTGCCTTCCCCTCGCCCGCGAATTTTAGTGAATTTCGGAAAAGACTGGTAATTGAGTAAATTCTACTTCGCGATTTCTTTTAAAGTGTTGACGGCTGGAAAAGAGGGAGAGAAAATGAGTTCGTTTCTGTTGTTGTCATTATTAGGTGAGGCGACTAAGTTAGTTTGCGCCTAGTGGATAGGATGAGGTAGGAATTTCGGTAGTCGAGGGAAAGTGGAGTGTAACACATGTCGCCATTGGCCTTCACTTCAAAAAAGACGCCTGGGGGTCGACTGTTCAACGTCTCTTCCGACGAACTGAGTACTTACCGATCTGTATCTGGCCTCCACACCGCACAGTTCTGGGTTGATATTTCAATTTAAAATCTACCATATCCAGGGTACGAACCCGGACTCTGGGGATAAGTCTCCACGTCCTGACGATCTCTCAAATTCGTTTATCCTGATTGCCTTGGTCTGATGCTTTCTCTTGCACTTCTCTCTACGAGTTCGTTACTTCATTTGTTACTGTGATGATGTTATTTTAAACTCCCGCCGACGCGTCAGTAGCCACGTTTATCGCTCTCGTATCTTCACTCGCTAGGGATTATTTCCCCTTTCCGTTCTCAGCCTGGAATGGGATGGAAGTAAGGGGCCCGTGGGTGATGATGATGGGTGGAGGGATCTGTGTTAGTGATACATCACCTCTTTCTCCTCTTCCTCCCTTTCTCTCCCCTACCGTGTCCTACTTTTCCTAAACTCTTCACTTTTTTTCGGTCGGGCCTCCCTCTCTCTCCCTCACTTCCTTGATCCTCTTGCTCTGCTCATGACATCACTAACAATTTCTCGCCCCAGAGGAATTCTCTTTGACCCGAACGGTTTCTACTCAGCACGTGTGTAGTCGTTTTGCGCGCTTCCCGCATGTAAACATTATGAAGTTAAGCCCGTAGATTCTTTCTTGCCTTTTTTCCTCTGTGTTCTTTCCATGTTACCATTTTCCTCGATCGGTACGATCATCAATGGCCCCATCACCTTGGTGCGCCAAGGGACGACTAAGTAAGCATTTCAATATCTTTCAGTGTCTTTGAGTTCCTAATTTGAAATTCATGAAATCCGCGCTGCCGAACATATGTTGCTATAATGAAGGAATCAGTTTTTCACGAAATGAACTTTCGACCCGGATTTCAATCTTGAAACATCATCTTCAGGTAACAAGCAGTAACAGGTGAATGTAACAGATGAAGACGATGTTTCAACATTGATTCCCCCGTTTCGAAAGTATATTTTATTTTGTGGAAAATTGAACGCATTATTTCCTCATTATATACGAATCCCACTCAATTTCGCATTAATCTTCGAATTTTATATTTAGCTGGGTTGTTTCTTGACTGCTATTCATTAAAAAATTCCAGTTCAATTAGTTTTTCCTGCTTCGTTATCATTTTGTGTATCATATCAAAATCCAAAGTTGCACGATCAGTCTTACTAGATGAATTTGTGTCCGTATTTTTTCTTGGAGAAAGTATCAATCTGAATGTCATTTTCCCCAAAGTAATGCAGGGTATTTTGTAGTTGGTGAGGAGTATATCCTGAGGATATCCTGCTTAACCTCAGCTTTTAGTTGGTTTCGTTGGCCTACGGCAGCAAGGAAAAGGGGTGGTTTTTTATTATAGTGATTAGATATGGTGATATATATTATTTATTATAGTGATATTACGCCAGGCCCTCGGACGTTTCCGCGTTCCTGCAGGTGGCCGTTGAGGTGTGATTCTGTAGGCTGTATTTGTGCACTCCACGAAGATGTCTCTGGCTTGAGTGGTGACTGTGGAGTGGGAAAAAATGCCGACATGATCGTCCTCTGAGATGACCGCTTGAAAATTACGCGGAGTGATTTTGTGCGATTTTTTTGCTTCGTAAAAATTGGCTTTTAATTTGTGGGCTGAACTCGCTTAACATGGACATAGACATGGATGCCGTATAAATTTCCATTTGGTCTGATGGTCATACTTTTCTGCATTAAGTTCCATTTTCCTCCAATTGACGACATTTATTTGGCGGTAAAACGAAGTTGTCTCGCACTGGTAGTGTGCTCTTTCTACCCCCACCGTACATGACGTGTATATTCTGAACAGCCTAATTTATGAAGTCGGTGACTTCGTCTCACGGCCGCCATGAGCCAGCTTATTTCAAGTCGAAGTGCGGAGCCCAGCGTTTTGCTAGACGTTGAAAGCGTGGTAAAATGTTTTTTTAGTGCCCTGGCACTTGAACTTCAGGAATATAGAATGTATTTGCTTTGACTTGTTTATGCGGTCGCACTATATATTCTGAAATGTTTACGGAATTGCAGACGTCGACAGTTTCCATCTTGCTACCCCCTCGTAACCTGCTCAATCTAATTTTAAACGCCATGTTAAAAGATGAAACCTGTCAGCTTTGTAGCAGTGGCTACCTTTGAAAGGTCTGTTTTTTCGGGGAGTCGGTAATTTTTGTTAGGGCTTGCTGAATAGTTCACCTCGCCGTTTGGCATTCTCGTGAGCGAGCAAGAGACTAACACTGCGGTAGCTAAACGCTATTCATTTGAATGCTCGTCATTTTTTCCGGCGTCTAGCTTCTCGGACTGCGGCGTAGAATGGAGAGGTGCCCACGCATATTTATAGCGGAAGAACTAATTCAGCGCGCTCATTTACGCTGAATTTATGTCCAGAAAAAAAAAGAACGCGTCTAGGAAACATTAATGGGTTGTATCAGACATATGGCACTGGATGCGGATTCTTCCCAGTTTTAAATGTTTTTTTCAATCCGCAAAAATGTTGAGAGGGAACGCTGTCAAAGGGGGTAGGAAGTAGTCGAGAAAGCAGGATGCCAAAATGAGGTAGAAGATGAGAGTAGACAGGGGAAGCAAAAGAAAATAAATTTCTCACTCCCTTGCCCCTGAAGTTGAGCTGTGAAGGTATGGCCGAAGGGTTAATGGATGGTAAATACACAATAGATGAATTTCCACGAGGAAAAAATCCACCTCGACTACGAATCGAACCCGGGCCCCTGATTTCCGGCTAGGTACTTCCTCCTTCTTCCTCCCTCCCATCTTGTCCGTTAAGACCTTTTAGATTTCACAGTGGAGAAGGAAGCCCCGGTAGCTAAACTTGTGGAGTACCTGACGGGAAATCAGGGGTTGCGGGTTCGAATCCCGGTGGAGGGGAATTTTTTTTCCTTGTGGAAATCCATCAATTGTGCATTTTCATCGGGTGACTCCGCTAAGACGTACGCGGCTAGATCCCAATCCTTGGATGGAAAATATTTGACAAACAATCTATGAGTTTCCCAGCCGCTGGAGGGCGTCGGTGATCGAACCATCGACCTTCAGGAAGCCTCGAGCGTGAGTCATGATTGAGGGGGATGACGGGGAAAGCGACTTGGCGGTTGGGCGACGAACGAAGGGGGAGGCCGGAGGGGAGAGGGTGTTGTCTGCTCGTATATGCCCGTGGTGTAGTTTCTGGGGTTTGGAATGAGGTCCGTGGGGGGGGGGGGGGGGGGGGGGGGTAGGGTGGCGAGTTGTCTTCTCCACGCCCGGCCTCCAAATGTCCTTCGCACGAGCTCCCCTCCTCTTCCTTCCGCGGGTATTCAAACTCGATTTCTTCCATCCAGTCCACGCGGAGGGAGGACATTTAAAATGGAAAAGTTTGGATGCGAGTCGTCTTAATCCTGGTGCACGAAATTGCACTCGAGAAACAAGCTCCTTATTCAATTCTGCAATTCATCGCTTCTGGTCATAAGTTTATTTCTGTAGTCTAATACGCAGTGCTGTCAGCTGTGACGCAGATGCCTCCTTATTCAATTCTGCAATTCATCGCCTCTGGTCATAAGTTTATTTCTGTAGTCTAATACGCAGTGCTGTCAGCTGTGACGCTGATGACTGCTTATTGAATTTATTTATTTTAAATCTTTAAAACTTGGAAGTGTCGCTTTTGTCTGTGCACATTACGGTTTTCTTTTCAAATGCTCTCAAGAGTCGCTAGCGCCTTGGGTATCTATTACTCGACACTACAAGGGATTTTACTGATTTACCCGGAGTTTACGTAAACTGTACTGCAGAACTGGTTTTTTTTTAACTTATCTCGACCTTCCCACAACCTCATGCCTCCTCACCTCCCTCCGCATCTCCCTCTCCGCCACCCTCACCCTCCCCCGTCTGCTGTATATCCATCTCTTCCCCATCTCCTGCGGCTTGGCACACACCTCGGCAGACCATCCGCGGTGACTCACCGCGACGAGGATCCAATGCAGCCTCCCTACTTCTCACTCACTCTCTTTTTCTTTCTCTCTCTCCTGTCTTTTTGCTCTCTCTCTCTTTCGCATCTTCCCTCTTTTCCGAGCGACTGTCTCTCCGTAGGGCAGCTCCTGGCAGTGTTGGCTATTACGAGGGAGGATTGTCGGAAAAGGCGCAGTCTTGAAGACGCGCGTGCGTCTCGGTCGTAATACATACATTTCCTAGCCCGCTGCGAGTTGGTTCTTTTTCCGACGAAGCGTTTCTTTCGCACGCATCAGCGTCTTTTTCATTTCGCGCCTCGGTAATGGCTGCATGGCCGCGATGGGGGACGCACGAAAGCAATATAATTGTTTTGACGGCTTACGGCATCCTCAGGCATCAACGTCCCATTTCTTTTAACTCTCCCAATTCTGGTCCACGGGTTCTCGGATTGTGACATCTAGCTCATGTTACGTAGCTCAAGACTACAAATGAGAGATATTCATATTGGCTATTCGCGATTTGTCTTTTTGTTCTGAATCTTAAGCATACTGTCGTTGTAGTAACTCTCTCTATAGTGGAATGCAAGTCGTGTTTTATGAATACTCAGGGCAGATCCGTGCTCTAAACTTAAATCTGACTCTGAACCTTAGTAATCTATTGAATTAGTTTTATTTTTCATTACTGGCGAACAGGAGCTCAGCGTTGCATATCGTTAGTTTTCCAAGCGACGAAATTCGTAATAGATTTGCAGCTCTGCGCTCCATGATTGGACGCATGATCGTGACTTATCGATGAATCATCGTTTCGGCGGCTGATTGCTAAGTCGGCCGTGTCTGCCTTGCTTTATTGGCGCTAATATAAACGCCACAGCGCGTTGCGAATTTCCCCCGCTTAAAAAGAAAGAAAACAATCCATATTCTTCGTGGCGCATGTCGAATGGATACCTACTCCCACGCTCACCCGTGGAAAAATGATTGAAAACCGCAGGTGAGGTATTTATTCATCCCACGCGGAAACCCCTTAGGATCCTTCTCGGAATTCGCGCACCCCATTGTGTCCTCCCTCTGTTTGGAGATGCTTTTGTTCGCCTCCCAAGTTTGCCGCTGCATTGTGTTTTCTCGGAAGCGATTTCCGTTACGGCCACCCCCGACTCCCATCGGGATAAAATCACGCGTTGCGAGAAAGATGCTCTTGAGTTGAGAACGGAAGAGAGAGACTTGTCCCGATAGATTCGGCGGAGGATTTTATGGCGTCCATAAAAACGGGGCGGCGCCTCGCCCGCATAGGTAGCGAAAGCAAATAGGCGATTGGTCGGTTCGCCCCATCGTTCGGCGCCAGACTTCTTGTGTGTTGCCTCCACGTTACACGCACCAATCTCTCTACTTATGACGCCCTGGGTTGGTACCTAGCCATAATGGTCACATGAATGGGGGTCCGTCGGTGTCTAATGATTGCTGAAATTAAGGGGCGCTAACGACTTGGGTACAAGCAGGGAACGTATTCCCCCTGGTAATTGCCCGCTCCTTGGAAGTGGTCCAGTGCGTCATGCTGTCTGAGACCGCTCGCGAAAGTGTTAAGTGCCGCTCTCAGCATATACGTGTCCTTCGTGAACGCATGAGAAGGAGATAGTTTGTCTGCCTGCGGGGAAGCGTCGCCTTGGGTATCTTCTCTCCTCCCCGATGCTTCGAAAGGAAACGATACCTACTGCAAATTGAGTGGGCCGATAAACTAAATAGATGGTTCGCACTCTTTCTTGAAGGAGGAGCGAGGAGATGGCTCTCAAATTAAGTGTGGCCTGGCTCTCACCGCGTCTGTCCTTCGACTCCTCGTCCTCGCGACGCACGTGGGTTAGGTCCTCCCTCCCCCGTCTCGATCGTTTGGTGTGTGAGTTGACGTGAGTCACCCGTCTTTTCTATCTTTGGAAAGGGGCTAGAACCGAGAGGGGAGGAGGGAAAGGTTAATGTGGTGACGCGTGTGTTGGCCATATCAATGAATGATACATGAGAAGGGAGATGTCCTCTAATTTCCTTTGCGTTTTGATGTCGGCGTTTCAATGCGCGATAAGTTTTTTTTTCGCGCTATGCTGAGTGACAAGGCGTCCGAAGCTGAAATAGTTTAAACGAGAAGGTTATCGGCGTTCCCGTTCACTTCAGAGCGCACAAAAAAGTCTCGTGGAAAGCCTTCTTTCTAGTCATTATCTAAATTACGTTTCCGTAGCCATTCGAGGCGAATGCTATCAAACCTTCATAATTTCCTGTCCGATGCCTTCGATGCTCACTTTTTTTTGGGGAGTCGGGTGGAGGGAATACCAATAATCGAATTGTTTCACGGACGGGAAGTTGAAGACGAACCACTTCGTGAGGTGGCTACCTGTAATTTTGTTTTGGAAAAATGGGGTCCCCTCTAATGTCCCACCGCGCTAGTTCTTATTTTTAGCGATCTTAGTCTTGGAAAAATCACTTAATTTTATCTGGGTCACAATTTTTCGGCCACGTAGAGGGACAGGTGAAAAGGTGATTTTTATCACGTTCTCTTTTTTTCATTTCGCTAGACTTGGAAAGTTTGGGAGATTGGAAAAAATGCGATAAAATATCAAGTCCCCATTTTCCTTTGCCGCTGATATTTATCCAGTTCCCCGCCCCATATGCGCCAAGTTTGATGACTCAGCTTCGGTGCCAAGGGAAGTATCGCGACTGGATTGTATAGGCTCGTGATGTTAAATTTGCTATGATGGTTTATTTTTTTTAGAGATAGAGAGAGAACCCAGGCGTTCAGTATGGGTAGCCAGTGCTCTGTCCACCACACCTACACGCTCCTCCAGCGTATTACGAGACTCGAGAAGATGATTAAATTTATCCACGAAGCTAACCTATCGAATAGCTTTCAAACTCTCGTGTAGAGGATTGTAATACCCGGGTCCAGAATATCTTTCGCTTGTCACACATCAACCTGGTGAGTTCGTCTCTGTTCCTGGCTCGGTAGGGCGTGAGGATGTTTCTCGAACTGAAATTGGTCAGCTGAATTTCTAGGGGGAGATTTTTAAAAATGTTCATCTGTCTTGAGGTGGTCCCTCTATTCGTAGCTGAGGTGTGGGGGTCGTGCTATGCCCCGCTCATTTGTGGAGGCGGCAGCCGTGTCCTAACGGGCGAATCGGTCGGGAGTCCCTGGCACGCTGCCCCGATCGTAGCACCCTGCGTGTTGATACGCTGTCGCCCGGCACGAGGATATCGAATTAAGCCGTCTGGAGGATTCTTTTTTTGAGCACGTGTTGCCTCGTGTCCCGGCCGTCGGCTTAAGCTTTCTTGAGACTTGTAAAAGAAAACTCTGCCCGCGGTTTCAGCCAGTGAAAATGTTTATCGGTTAAAAATCTCCCGATTTGTATCGCTAGTTTTCTCTGCCTTCTTGATTTATCACGCCAGCGGAAGGGATTCATCTTTTACGCAACCACATATCTTTCAAGACTCACGGAGTCTCAAGTTTTGAAATGGTATCACTAGTTTGCGTGGGAGTAAGAATATTCTCATTCCTCCGACTAATATTGTCGACCTAAAATTCTCAGGTTTGATTCAAATTCCGTAATTATAAACGCACGAATTATGCCGATTACATGTTTACCTGTACTTATTTTCTTTTTTTTATTTTACGTCATTCCTCTGTGCGTAGTTTTCTGGCACCTTTGTTTACGTGATCAACTATATGCAGATATCTTAAAAAATATCGTTACATATAACTTAACTGTGTTTTCCGTTTTTAAACTTTTTCCCGAAACTAGCTTTACCGACGCACTTATTACGTAAAATTTGCCGAAAACGCCCTTAATTTTCTTTGGCTTCAATTCTCCTTTACCTTATTTATTGTGGACGACCGTTGAGTGTAGTTGTGAATTAGTCGGATCATGACTGCGTTTTATTCCAAGATACCCATCGGAAAACAGCCCGTGTACAAGGTATAATGTAGTGAAAGGGTGTTTCGATGTTATGTTTTTGTGTTTATTTTGGGGATTTTTAATGAACGCTCACGTATTTTTCCCGAGGATGCCTGCTTCATCACTGATTCTCGCAGTGAGGTCGTGGTCCGTGCTGTTTTCCGCCAATCTCTTTCGCTGACGGTGGTGGTTCGAAGCCATCAAAAAATGAAAAGTTCGCGTCGGTGATGGGGTTAGGTTTCGTGACGGGATGGGCGTTGGCGGTGAGATGTATTTGAAAGAGATTTTGTTTATTCAGCGAGACACTTTCGTAAATGACAACGTTATTGGTCATTTCGTGAGGGACTGTGTGGGTTGGTCCGAAAAAATATGGTGATGATAATGGAGACGAGCGTGCCTAGAAAGCTCTTTATGGAATCGCTCTTGATATTGCCGCGAAAGGGAACGAGGTTGTGGGCGTCCCGGAAAAATTGCTCGCGCGGAGCATTAAAAAAAATTGAATAAGCATGTAGATCAAGCGCGTATTAGGATCGGGATGGTGGGAGGAGAAAACAGATGAAAGGCAATGGGCGAATGGCGGGTGGTGTGAAAAGGGTTTTTTTTTTGCTCCGTTCGTCGTGGGAGGAAGCGTATTCGTCCGGAAAGGAGGGGTTTATGCCGGACCTCGGGAGCCAGTACGTGTTTGTACACCCCCGTCGCTCGAGCCGGAAAAAAATTAGCCTTGTCATAATAAATAGATTTTTCTCGCAATCTAGGGGACTGCTGAGACTTAGGGCGCTCATGTGTGGGGGTGCCACTGAAGCCGACTTGTTTGCATATTACGGAGCGCGGTGTCTGCGTCACTTTTTCCCTTCTCCTACCGAGCTCTCTTTACGACGTCTCTCTTTCCGTTGCCAGACCGCCAGGTTATTCCTAGAGCCGTTCGTTGCGTACTTCCTGCCGACCGCGTGTTTATTTATCCCTTTCCCACTATCTCATATTATTTTCGTTTGTTACCTTGCCCTCTTTTTTTTCGTTCTCTTTTTTTAAGTATTATTTGGCCGTTCATTTTCCCAGAGTTGCTTGCAATGCTCATTTGTGACCTCTTATTTTCTTCTGGCATTATTATTTTTTAAAAAGTTATTCGATAAAGAACGTATGGCGTTTTTGGCGACAATTAATTTTTTGTAATGTGGAATGATGCGGATTTTAGCCACCATCATCAGGCTGCAGTATTTTATTTCAACTCCTCTCTTTTCACATAATATTCCTCAATTGTGTGAAATGATTCGTGTTTGGTAGTCGAGTTATTTTTTTCGTTGGTTGCTTCTCATATTCCATCAGTTACATCCCCACATGGAATTTTTTTCTCGCTCTTTGAAAGATTCATTCATTTCCTCCATCCCATGCTCCTGTTTTGTTCGCTATTCCGCCCTGCGTCAGAGGCCAGCATCGCTGATGATAAAGCGCGCTGCTTCTTCTAGTTATGATTTCATTCCATTCCCCCATAGAGAAATCTTAACACATTACCTGACTAGACAATGTATCGTAACATCGAGAGCTTGAAATTCTACCTCTCTCGAAATACGCAAGACGTATTTGCCCTCGTGAAAGCGTCGAACATAAAGAGGGATGGAATCTGAGGGGAGAAGAGAGCGTTGTATCGGAGCCTACCCTTCTGCTCTTTCGTCTAGGACAGCTTAGAATGACCGAGCATTCCGTCGAAGTGCATCCCATGCCATCTCTCTTCTGTTGGTGGAATGGGTCGTCTTTAGACGTTGTACAGCCCCCCTTTCCGTTAACCTGCACATCTCCTTACCGCCTCCTCCTGGGTTCCTCCTCACCAGCTCCCGTCTAGCGTCGGAACGTAAAACTTCAGCCCCGTTAGTCTGCGCGGATCAACTCTTCTTTCGCGTGCGAGCGAGTGAAGAGTGAGTCATAGGCCGCCGCTCTGCCAATGCATCCCGCAGCTCATAGTGTCCGAGGAGGGGGGTTGGGGGGGGGGGAGGGGGGAGAGGGGAGAGAGGGGTTCTCGTGTTGCCATCGCTTGCAGGGATGGGATGGATGGTTGGGGAGAGGGGAAGCGGTTGGGGGAGTGTGGTTCAGGAGCTTTGGAGCGGGATGGAAGTGAGTCTGGGTCCATCGTTTGCGTTTCCCCGGGGTCCCGTTCTTACTCCCTCGAGATGAACCCTCCCCCCCCCCGAATGGTACGGAGAGGACGTCAACCTATGTACAGCCTGCATATCCCACAAGCTCCAGGGACGGCATTATGCAGATGTATCCGGTGGACCACATATATGCTTCCGAATATCTATCCATTTTTATGCAAGCATCCATCCCCAGTTCGGATTTTCTTCCTCCCGACGGGCTTGAGTTATTTTTTCGAAGCACCCCTAGCTCCGCGCGCCGGTGAAATTAATGGGGCGGATGAGGGAACGACAGGAGAACAGATTGGGGACAGCATTTAGGGCAACATATGCTTGAGGGAGGAATATATTTTGGGAGATAATGATGTGTGTCTTGCGCGTCTGCATGTTTGTCGACTGTGTTGAATCGCGGGAATACAACACCGTGGTTCATTAGCCTCTGACGCGATTTACTTTCGTCAATGACGCTGAGATTCCTAAGTCTGAGCGTGGTGTTAATGGAATTCGTTCTAGGCTTAAAGCCAAAGCAGCCATTGGTGACAATTGCATTCCAGTAATGCTAAATGGGAATTTTTAATTATCTATTTTTAATAGCTAAGTACTTAGAATTTTTGAACACAGAAATATATTAGTGCAAACATGTCGTGCTGTGGTTTTAATATTTTTTACTATATTGCTTAGAATGTGGGTCCTCATTATAGGGTTGTATCCATCAAGTGGAGAACCAGTTCTTATTCAAAAGGTGAAGTGATGATGAGCCAAAATTTCAGCTGCCGAATGATTTGGCCGAAACACCATTTCTTTCACTCGTACTCATGGTGAAGATTCCTTATTTTCTATTCATTGTTTCGCCTAGAACCTCTTTTCCTCAAATCCTCCTTTTCATCATCCCCTTTTCTTCAAACTCTTTCAAATGACTCATTCGCGAGGTCTTTTTGCCTAATGTTCAGGATGGTAGGCGGATTGGAGCAAGGATCGCGGAGCATGCAGTCAATATTAACGGGATCCACCAGTCGTGACCCAGTACCACTGACGCTGGAGTATAATTTTGGATCGGATTCCACCTGGCGATTGTGGTTTTTTTCTCAGACGCGGCGGTACACAATGCCCATTCACCACATGGCTAAATGACCAGCTCCTCAAGTCACGAGATATTTTTTTTTATTGTTTCAAAACAATCAAACGGTTGAACAAGGGGCATACGATGGTAGTTTTGAGCACGTCGAGGGATCGAGGCGTTTATTTTCCTTTGCACAATGACCCTTGTGTCTCACGCGATGACTAACTCCATGAAAAATCTCCGCAGCATTCCCCCATTCTTCTCGGCGATTTTTGTGCAACCCAAGGCCTCCGACAGCACTCGTAACTTGACCGTTTTTCCGTCGTTGGCACGTTGCAAAAACACTCTGCGGGATGACTAATGGTGCGGAACGGGTACATAATGTCCATTAATGCCTGGCTTTGGTTACCCGGGGAGGGGGGCGTAGTTAACTGCCGCCTAAGCCAAAGAAATCAGCTGCGTCCGCGCGACTTTCCTTATGCAGTGCGGTTCAACGAATCATCACGGTGACATCTCCTCTGGCGAGGGAGCGAGCGGGAAAGGAAATGAGCTCGACGATTCACTTCCGACGGAAGAGGAGTGTAAAGTCGGTTGCCCCATTTTCCTGCGTTCCCCTCGTCTATTAATCGCCCAGCCACTTTGGACCTGTTTCCGTAGCTTGCACTTTTTTTAAAATAACGTTTTATTGCGTTCATTCCCCGTCTCCTAGCGAGCGAGTTTCTTTCACGTGCGTCACCCGCATCAAGCTCTGTTTCTTCTTGATGCAAGGTTTTTGTAATGGGAGAAGGATTAATGGCATGCACATTCTGCAAGTGACATAACTGAAGGACGCGTACGCAGTTCCGTGATTTTCACTTTCATCTCGTGTTTTCTCATGTAATGAGTTATGAGAATTTGACGAGGCTGAGAGTACACGTGTCTAACGGTTATCCAACTTGCTTAAGATACGTAATATTCCAATTAATGTCTCCACTAACTCCACTCCACCTCGGGTCTCTGGTGACACAAGAAATACAAAATTTATCCTCGAAAAAAAAATTCATTTCTATCTGTATGTAAATTTAAGAATTTCATTTCTGGAATATAAAATGTTTTTACATTATTATCTAAATATATTATTATCCTCAATCAATATACACTGATTTCTTACTTGGTTAGTAAATATTGTTACTAGAAATTAGTTGTATATTGGTTGGAAAGTCTGGGTCATATGGGACCGGGGTCCGTACTCTGTGTGAAGCCAGTGAGGTCCGTATTGGGATTATTAATTCATGCCTTCGGTTTTTACGGGTAACGTTGAGCGTCATGATCAGGCGTTTTGCGTTGATCAAAGAGCTAGTACATCCTGAACGCCGCGCAGTACTTACCCTCACACAAAATCTGTGCGAACGAACTTTAAACGAACCTTACTATCTTCTCTGAAGTTATTTCCCTCTCTTCCCTTTTTACCGTTTTCTTTTCTACCTTTTTTCTGCTGTTTTCACTTCTCACCCTACCCTGGCGGTGGCTAGCGAGGTAATAAAAGTATCTCTCCGGAAATGTTGATGAATGTGTGATAATCTTAGATCGTATCGGTAAGATCGTAAGTTGACACAACTTCGGTCCCTTCGTCCTGCGAACTCATGCGTTTCGACTCTTTTGTTTGCTCGCCAGGGTGCTTGGAAATTTCCGAACTTAAAAAATCCAACTTATCCCTCGTAGAGGGAGTGGGAGCGCTATTAAAGAATACCAGGGGGCGGCAATTCATCTCATACGTGCGTGTGTGGGGAGGGTGCTTTGCCGGTGAGATAACGGGTCCCCCACGCCTCACGCGGCAAAGGCGACATTTCCCTGAGCTCCGTGGGAGGGAAGGATTATGGCTGGATGGGCCGTAATTGCCGCCTCCCGTGCCCATCCGCTCGACGAGAGCGTTGGAGGAAGTGTATCGAACCCGTGAATAAACCGGGGGAGGGAACAGGTAGGTAGGAGGAGGGGTCATGTCTCTCGGGTGGAATTGGGGCGGGGTTCGTAAGGTAGGGTTGCCTACTCTCCTGTATCCGACGGAAGATCCTCGTAATGGAGCAGTGATTTTTATTCTCGTCTCTCGCCTCCTATACTGAGGCGTTTGCCTCCCACTCAACAGCACACTAATCTATTGATGCTTTGCATAAAGATCGCTAACTTGTTCCATTCACGTTCCAACTAGTTGGTCGATCAAAAAGAAACACGGCACTAAGGGAGCGGTACTCACCGGGTATTCAACTAGTCTCTGAACTCTGACTTTACTCTTCTGATACATAGCGAGTGTAAAAAAGGGTAACGTTAGCAAAACTTACTTGCATAATGCCTGTACCCATGAGTATGGGGATAGCGCTATACCCACTTGTGATGGACCATAAATTAGATTGCCCGAGTTATTTAAAAAAATATGTTGATACCAAATGTGAAGTTCAAGTTTTCATGAATAATGACGCTATCAACTAATTTCTAAGATTTTGTTGAAGAAATTTATATTGAATCGCCTGGGATTGCCTCTTTGGGCTTGGATTATTCAGCTCATCTAATCAAATTACGCATTTATGTATGCTCTTCGCTGATGAAGAATACTTTGTTGTAATCATGCCCCCAAACTCTGAGACTCATCTATTCTGGGGTTCCAGCAACTCCATTTGAAGTGTAGCGTGTGCGCGAGGATTGATGTGTGTGCGTGTGACAGGTAATGATCCGGCGGTCCAGGGGGAATGTGGATCCGTGAGGAAGGCGTGGGCGGGATTTTGGATAGTCCGTGGGCGTAGTAAGCACTTTCTGAGGGGGGAGGAGGGTCTTGCAGGGATTTAGGATATCGGCTGTTTCCGAGGAGAGAGAGGTTGGTGTGGGAAGTGTAATTGGTGTGGGAGGAAGTGGTGCGGTCTTCCTGCTGTGGAGCGGCGGTGCTGGAACAATGGAGACCTTCCCTGAGCCACCGGTAGTCCCTAAGATTCAGGATGGGCTTCCGTAGTGTCTTAAATGTTTGTAAGCTTACTAAATTTCGTTGTCGGAGGAAGCTATTGATGAAGCTATTTTAAATGACTACGGTGAAGATATCGTCAGGGCGTTTTGATTTATTCTGAGCTAATTAGTGTTTAACATCCACTAAAAGCCTCCAACTGCGGATAATGTATCAAAAATTTTAAATTTCGAGGTGCGCTTTAATGTTTTTCGTCTAGTTTCCCACGGAGGAATAGTCCAGGGCGGAGAACCTTTTTTAATCGGAACACCAAAATGAATCCTAAAGAGATCCCTGTCACCAGGTTTCAACGTGCTTTTCATGTAACATACTTACAAGCGCCTTATTTATTACATGTTAGCTATGTTGTTGGTGCTTACCTATGTTCCCAGCTCTTCAAAATAATTACAATGAAATCGATGCCTTAACTTAATTACTGATCTCTCTGTCCTGTGTGCGCTAAAGGAGGATCACGAAAGGAAGCAAGTTACCCCTCATCCGTTATCTAGGGTGTGTGGTTATCAGGGGCTACAATACGCCTCTCTGTTTTTGAGATACTTTTTCATTCTAAAAATAATATTGCCTGGGCCACCCGAAGTAATGTTCAGGTCGATAGCATACGTATTTTTTTCCCTTTAGGGAAGATGAGTATTGGCTCTCGAGGGGGATGATTTGTGCCCGTCATTCACGTTTCGAAGAGGGGGGAGAATGAAGGGTAATGGAAAAGAAACACCGCGTGGGCGGACCAAAATGTGTGGGATGCACGAGGGGCGGCACAAAAGGGGAGAAAGATTATCGCGTTCCTGCGTCCACGTGTCCTTATCTCCATTATCCCTCCCTCACTTTCTCCCACACCCCCTAGTTCATCCTCCCCCTTGTTTCCCTCTCCTACGTCCTCTTCCCGGTGGTGCCGAGGGCCCCCGCCATTGGCGGACGGACCGGGAGTCTCCCTTCCTCGCTCGCTTGCGCCGACTCCCACGCGATCACGGACGATGACGGGATGAGGACGAAAACCGTGGCGGGGCGAAGGGGACACGGGCGGGGAGGGAGAGAGGAGAGTTCACGATAAGGGAAGAAGGGAGAGCAAGCAGTTCATGTGCGCATGAGCCGGCGGTTGCTTGCGGGCACATGGGACCGGAGGGGGGACAATCCCCCCTTTGCTATTGGAAAACCGTAGGGCGGTAGGAGGGGTGTCCTGTGGGAGGTCGTGGGCGGATGGATGAGGTCATACGAACGGAAATCAGTCGCGTGTGAATGGATGTGTGTGTGTGCTCCTGTGAGTATAAACCACTGCCGAAACATCCCCATCCCCCTAACCTCCCTCTTTCATTCTACTCTTCCCCCTTTTTTTCCACGATATTGTTTTACTCATTTGTCACCGTAGGGTTTTGTCACGCGTTCCGTATTGTTCCTTCTAAGGCATCCCCCTCCTCACCCCTTCCCCCTCCTTTGGGGTCAGTCCCAACTCCCGAAACGGCGTGGGTTCTCGAAGCAGACCCGTGGGCTAACCCAAGAATGTGGAAAAGTTAGAAAAAGAAAAAAACGCTGATGTCGTTCCCGTCGCCGGAAGTTTTCTTTGATCTCGCCTCGCGTCACTGTAATTATTCTACGAGTAATGAGAAGATCCTGACGCATTTCCTTTTATTTAATTTGGGCATGATATTCTGATGGCGAGCCATCGTTGAGAAAATCCCACTATTCTGAAGTCGGTTGAGCTATTTACGCAATAGACCAAAATGGGTGAATTACATCTGCGAACCCTAAAAATAAATTGCTTATGTATGAGCGTTCTTCTTTGTGGAAATTTGGCGCAAGTCGAATGGAATAACACGGAGTAAGTAAATTAGTATCTGATTAAAAAAACTATGTTTTTTCCTTCAAAGTGTGACAATTTCTAAGTCTTCTAAGTCTGGTGGTTGTTTTGGGATGGAGAGCCCGCCATACCGGATACTCTGACATTAAAAAAAAAACGATCGTTTCTTACAAATGTTAGCGATTTCGTGTCTTCAAAGCCTGGTGGTTGATTTGGGACAAAGAGCCGGACATACCGGATGGAGAAGAACATGAGACGCTCATCGCCTATCGAACTCCAAATATTTTAGACCTTCGACCAATTTTACTTGTCGGAAACGTCAATTCATCCCCATCACGGCTACATTGTCGCATCCTCTGCTTCGTTCAGCTGCGTGCCGAACATGCATCAGTCTCTTCCTGCCTACACTCACTTCCCGTCGTAATTGATTAAAGGCTGAGCGATCAATCGATTCGACTCAGCCGACCTCCAAATATCAGAGGAATTAAGTAATTTCAAGGTGAAGCACCTTATTGGTGACCTTCAATGACATCGAAATTTAAAGCTCCTTCTCATTCGGCAGGATATGAATGAAAGGTCCACTTTCCCTCGCGAGTGAACTTAATTAGTAATTATTGAACAGAGTAGATTATGCGGTATTGTATTTTGCATTGTCTGGTCTACATTGTGGGAAAACATCAGGCCTACATAAGAATTGCTTCAATATTTATTAACTGTCAGTCATTATATTGTTTCTTATCAAGCCATGGTAATGTCATGAAGATTTCGTGCGAAAACCTTCAAACTTTCGGTGCTAAAGAATGCTTAATCGTGCTGGTGACCTCAGTCATGGTCGTAAATTTCAATCTGCTGTGCCAATTCATCATCCCTTACGCAGGTATCTTGGTATCAAGTCGCATGCTCTGATACCACTGGTTTAAGAGGCGTCGAATCACACACTTCAATTAGGAAACGCGGGAATTATCGGCGGCGCATGTACATTGAGGATCGAAATCACTCCCGTGAGAATTTTGAACCATTTAATTATCTCGCAATCCAGTTGTGCTGTTCTGTATGAAACAAGCCCCCCCACCATGTGCTAAGACAAAAATACCATCGATACCATCTCTTTTGAGAGCAGCCAAGGCGGCAGGGGGTAGTGGACTAATCGGATGAGGATTCAATGAATAAACTCGCTAAATTAGCCTGCTATGTGCCGATTAAGGGACTTGAGTTATTATGTTCCGCTCGTCGACGGAAGAGGCGCTGATGGGAGGTGGGGAAGGGGTGGGGTTGCTTACGCACGGGGGCGAGATAGGAGGGGTGGCGGTAATGTCATAACCGTAAGAGAGAGGGGGTGATGTGGGTTGTTCCGTTTTTGCTCCGATGCTCCGAGGGGGGGAAGAAGGGAGAGAGCTCATTTGAATATTTAACGTTCCACTTAATCCTCCCTCCCTCTACCCATCACACACACACATTGACCATGTTCCCGCTGTTATCGTTAATAAAAAAAAGAAGCAACTGGACGCACACTTCCCGCCAATCTTAATAACCCGTGCATGCATCACTTAAGTTGCTGATGTGTGGCGTGAGTACGCCTTTTTTCTCTCTCACTATTATCAGGTGCTTTTTTGACTGCCCATTCTGTTTTCTTCCTTCCTCCCCACATTGACTGCCGTGCCCAATCTCCTCCAATGAGCTTTCTCAAGTAGAACGACAACTTTCGGGTCAACTTGTCAGATGTGCATAATTAAGCTAGCGCGTTGCGATCTAAACAGGAATTTTTAAATTATAGAACAATATCCTACGGCGTGTATTTTGTAAAGAATTTAATTATTCCGCGTACGATATTTATTCTAGCCGCTTAATGGCCCGCACTCCCGTATTTCTGTCCATAAAATCCGCTTACCATATCCCGTGTCCTTCATTGCTTGTACGTCTTTGTATGTTGGCTTTGTATATTTGCGTGATTTGCGGTCTTTGCATCTCGTTGTGGAAGACGCCTGTTCACTGCATTGTTCCAGTACATCGAATCCTGTCAGATAGCTCTTATTGTTTGCTACTGATACCCATTCCAAGCCGTTTTCTCTATTCTTCAAACGTATAAGTTGTTCTAAAGTCTAAGTTTAAACGTCTGATTGTCATGTTGATAATAATTTTTCTCCTTCACATGCATTACTACTTTCCTCATATTTCTCATACGATGTATTTGCGTATCCTTCGATTAACTATTTCCTCTGCGATTGTCTGTATCAGGCTTCCTTTTTATTTTGACTGTTCTCACAATTTCGTAAGTTACAATGATAATAAAATGCATGGACGTTATGAAGGCTCGTTTCCCAACCCTTTTACTGTGTCTCGTTGTTCCTAGAGCGAGTGCTTCCTGTGCAAGGGCTCTCTATATTGATCCATTCGCCTCATTCGTCGATCTTTTTCCACAATCCGGGTAATTTTCCACTCTTTTTTTTGCTAAAAAAAAGAGCGCCTATCTCCGCATTTCCTCGCTCACTTCCGGGCACGCGTGACCCCAATGGCGAGATGGTCCGCTGGGCGTCGGGAGTGAATTTTTAGGGCGGCATGAATGGGTCTGCCGACCCCACCGCCACTGGAAGTCGGCCTAGCAATGCTCAGCACAGCCACTTCCGGAGTGGTGGGAGGGGGTTAAAGGTCGTTTTCCCCGATGCCACGCATATGCCTCGTCCCCTCCATATTTTTTTTGCATTTTCATTCACCGATCTCGCGTCGTTCCTTGCGTTAACATGTCATCGTCGGAAGTCAATATTTCCGAAACCTTTTGGTTTATCTTCCTCTCCAGATCTGTGCAATCTAGAGATGCTCTGTTCGGTGTCCTTTTGATGCATCATACCCCCTTCCGTCGTCCTCGTGCCCCGTTATCGCCTCGTGAGATTGGACCACCTCGGTGTCCGAGCGTCTTTCATACGTAAATATTTTATGATTAAAATATCTCATCATGGTGGGAAGACCGGATGTGGATATTGTGGGTGATAGCCTGGTTTTTCTTAGTCACAGAATTTCGTGACAGCATCCGGTGATAGATACCGTTGTTTGTTATCTGCTTGTCGTTCCAGTATGTTTTTTTGACGAAATACCAGACTTATAATAATAGAAGTAATGCTTAAAGTGTAGTCTTCTCACTCGTTATCTCGAATGTTGTGTTAGTACTGATTTATAATCTGGGGCACGAAATATTCAGAAGGTGAGTCCATTCTCACGCCAATGCCTCAATTTAATTAATCTTTAAATTGATCGTGTGTATAAAGAACGTTAGCAATGATTATAACCTAGAAATTTAACATCTGCCTGTATTTGCCTTGGTACTCAATGTTTACAACCATTAAAATTAAAAATTCGTCATTTGCGACCTATTTTTGTTCGTTTTGGATCCTCTTTTTTTCACCGCATCGTGAAATTTTTATGCATGAAGCATGAAACATTAAAACACCTGTTTACTAAAAAGGTTTCGGGTGAATTATTTTTTTTAGCGGAGGCTATCGAAAGTATGAAACTTGAGTAGGGTTTTCACTAGGCGCGGAAAAGAGATAAAAACATGAAATGAACGTGTGATTCATTTGTTTGGATATCTTAGGTCCAGACCGCAATTTCTTCTCGGGTCCTGGCTTGGACTAGGGGGATTTCCACATCCCAGTAATGTTGCGGCATCTCTTCCTCCAAGTGCGGACTGTATCCTTTGACGTATTTAATGAAGCGGATGCGGTGATCACTACAAAAAGCATTCATCTTGATCAAACAATCGTTACGCAAACCCCACCCAACCGCGCTCTGGCGTCTAAAAGCTTCCGGAACACTCCGGAAATTTCTTTCGGCTTTTTCCTGTCTTGCGTTTTCCCCTTTTTCCGTTGGTCAACCTAGCTGAAGATCCTATTCACTCTCTTCTTTGTAATTATTCCTGGTTCCTACCTTCCAGTTCAAACTTTCCTTATTCCTCCTATCGAGGAATACCCTCCTCTTTTCATCCATACAAGATCATTCAGTTGTTGGGAGTTTAAAATCTGGCTTTAACCCTAAAGCGTATATAATTGAGTGGAAAATAAACTCGTCATGTTATCTCAATTTTTCTCAAAGTCCTTAAATTTAATGCTCATATTCTGTTAGGCGTAGCACTGTTTTTCAATAGATAGATTTATTTTCTCCATTTCTGTCGTTTTTATTTATGTACCGCTAAATATTAAAATACCTGTTTGATTAAGGGTTTCGAATGTGGAGGTCTAAACCCGAAACTCCCTGTGGTGTTTGGCTCTAGGAATCTGATTGTATCCTCCACGTTTGCCAACTATCCTAAATTTCGACGCGGTGTCGTCTCGAAATGTATTTTCTTTCCCCCCATTCCTTAGGTGTTCGTGGGTTGCGTGCGTGGTGTGATTAGGTGGGTAAATATATATTTTTTTTGTTCATGTAATAAATCCCATAGATTCTGGGCGTGCGAGGCTCGTCCCATCTCGGGGCGAGGAGAGTTCGAATCCTCGTGTAAGTGTAGTCAGTCATGGAAAGGGAGGTTTCGCCGGGTGATGTATTTCGGGAATCGCTCGGCTTGATCAATGACTCACTCCCGGGCACCACCCCGCCCGTTTGCCCACAGCACGCCACCTCCTCCCTGCACGATCTCCCCGAGAAGAACACCTTTGCTTTCCCGCCATATGCCACGCTAAGTATTCGCGCCAAAAGCGGATGAATGGCCTGGCATTGTTGCGTCGTATCCCATGTCTGGCGTCCCTTCTCTCACCCTACCCGGTTACACGCCTGGCTTGCAAGCTGCGTCGTCACTTGCTCTGGGTCGTGTTTTTTATGATCGTGTTGCACGCGTGCCTACTTCTAAGGAAAAATGCGTGCTATGTTTATGGCAAAGATTACCATAAACATAGCACTTATGGCAAACTATGGCAAATTGCCGTATTTCTAATTTCTTCTCATTAAAAAAAAAACGTTTTCATGAGGACCCCATTGTGTGCGAGCAGTTATCCAAATTTTCTTTTGTGGTTGAACGTTGTATTATTTAAAAAAATACTCGAATTACCGAGAATTTCATTGCATTGGCGTGAATGAAAAGCAGTTTTTTAAAAATATTTCCATACCTTTCTCGTCTGCCTAAATATATAGATACTATTTCTTAAGAATTTACATCTTGGCTGTTTTTCCGCGATTTTAGCGACAATATTTTGAGCCTCTTAAAACTTTAATTTCTTTCAGTGTATACAGTCGCGTGTCTCAGGAATGCCTGATGAATTAGAGAAAGTATTGGCGGGCTTAGTCACGTACAATAATGTTTAGCAACCTGAGAAATATATAAAATGCTGAATACTATGGTGTTTTCCTTTTTCTGGAGCGCCATCAATCTTCGGCACGTTCGTTTCCCGCTGTCTTCATCGAATCGCAATATTTTCCGTGGTCGATTATGAAATTCGCAGGAGTTCCTCCTTGATTGCATTTTCCTCGACCCATCTCGCGGGAAGTGGATGATTTTTTTTCGTGGAGAATCCACCCTGCACCGTTTTCCTTGAGGAGGAATACGCATTTGCGGATGCGATTGTTTGTCACTCAGCATCTCGAAATTTAATTTTCTACCGGTCTCGCAATTTCCTGCGCCCCAACAGAGAACGTTCTTCCACTTCGAAAGCCCTTGTTTCGCCTCTGTCCCTCCAACCTCCTTCCCACCGTAACCCCCCCCCCCCCTCTCCGAAACTAACATCCCTGTTTGCCAACTTCCTCCCCCAACCCCTTGTATCCTTCGGTTTCTGTGACGGAGATATGAGAATCGTGGTGTCCTCGTTTCCCGACACCGCGCATTGTTTCTCTCCTAACGTCCCTCGCGAGCACGAAACGAAGAGAATCGCCGTTTCCCGTGGCGCAGGCAGTGTTACGAAACATTTGAAGTTTTGGAAAGTCTTGGGGTTTCGGGTCGTCAAGAAATTCCTGTTGCCACTTTGATAATCTCCCGTCGAGGATTAATTCGTCTCGGGCTTTGAGGAAGGAGAGAGTTGAGAACAAAGGAGCTGAACGAGACGCATGGATGTCTCACTGCGGAAGGGAAGCCTTTCCGGAAAACACCTATCTTTAGCTGTATTAATCTTCTTAATGTGTCGTTTCTCTACCGAGTGTCGCACAGTCTAGAAATTTTTCCATGCCTTATGATTAAGTTACTCATTTTGAGGACTTTCTCCAGAATTAAATTTTTTTGTTCAAGTAACATGTGACAACTTGTGACATATGTTCGTTTTTTGATGGTAGTTAAGACAATCATATACATCGGGTGGCAAAGATTCTGAATTATAGCGTTGATTACTTCTCAAATTCAGATACAATTATGATGACGCTTTACGCCGCAGTGGAAATTTGAATATTATCATCTCCGTTAGTTTGTATCTTTATCTCTTTTCTAGAACGTTCAAATTCATCAGTCGGCTCTAAACTGATTTTACATCACGTATATTTTCTCATAGTTTTTATTTCGATTTTTCTTCAAGTTACAATAGACTCGCCAGAGTGAGGAACATCCATTTAGAATTGCCTTACATGCGTCCTAGTCTTGCCTAGTTTTCGCAACTTAGATAAAATCTCCCAGGTGAATTCGCTGTGTATGCTGTTGTGGAATCTATTTTCTTCGTCTCAAAACCGTACCGACTCCGTTCGGTTTCCCGCGAAGATAACGACCTAAATTCTCACCTGGTTCCCACGATAGGGCTGAAAATACAAGAAGCGATCAGAAAAAAAGATGATGCTGTCCGTTGCCGACCACTATCTCCGCCTTCCTTTTCTCCTTCGCTTTTTAAAAACAGATATATTCCCATCGAGCGAAGAAAAGACCCCTTCTTCGGCGTCCTCGATTCTCCTTTCGCCTCCACAAAACCCTCTCGTCGAATTTCCTTCGTGTTACCCGCCCTCCCGCTACGCAACCCTAGCTATTCACTCAAGGATGGCTCCGCCCCCTTTTATAAATGCCCTGTGCCTGCCCCCTCCCTTTCAACCCCCTCCATCCTGTGCCTCCCATTCATCTCTCCTTGCCAAATACCTCCTCTTTCCTTCCATCCTGTCCTCTAACCCCTCGCTCATGCCCTCCGCTTCTCTCCCTAAAAACCTCCCTTCCTCCCCTCTCTCATTCCGACCTCTTCCGCTCCCTCGAAGCGCTTCCACCAGCCTTCCCATCAGTTCCTACGCATCGTGGTTTTTGCGTCTTACTTAGATTGTTGGTGGCACGCCTCGTCTCGTGTTTTTTTTTTCGGGCATGCGTAGTCAGTGATATTGCGAATGGGGATGGACGGAATTTTTACCAAGTGGCGAGTGATTTTTTTTATTAATTTTGCAGTCTTATTTCTTTTATCAATCTTGCATTAAAAAATCATCCCGTTCTTCTCCTCAAGTGTTCTCTCGGCGTGGGACGAAGTATTTCCACTTCTACTGTGTGATAATTGTTACTCGATGATCAATCAAAATTATTCATAGAAAAAAGTTCTTCCGTTTACCCGTAAGTTTGAAGTGTGTGCGTGTGGCTCGTCTGTTTTAATGTATTTCAAAAGTCGGGAAAAGAAGTATTGTATATTTCTCAGCTTTGTATTGAATATCGAGTTATAAATGTCCCTGCCCAATAGTCATCTCAATGTTTTTTTGTCATATATAGGTATCCATATGGTAGTGTACGGAGTGTGTCTCACGTGGTCTCATAGAAAGTTTCAGCAGTTTTCTTATTTTTCTATCGTCGTCCGGGTAGCTTGAACTGTAGAAAGCAGGTGGGCAGGTGCAATGAGAAGACGGAATTGGATCCACACTTGACTATAGAATTTCGCCAGTAAAAACTGCGATTTAACTTATCGAAACACTGTCTCTCGTCAGCCTTTACGAGCAACCGATTATGCGTATCTCGCCGTGGAGAGGAACGTAGCTGGACCACTTATGTTAATGGGGACCCGAATTTGTCGAGTGTGTCGGCCTCCGGAGCATGCGATCGTGGGAAAGAGTGCCTAGGCCCTCCCCCCTGGGTACTCCTCCCTTCCTTTTCTCCGCCTCCGCGACGGGGGCCTCGGGGGGAGAGAGGAAGTCCCCGAGATATCGCGTGAATGGACCGGAAAGAAGTCTTAAGGAATTGATGGGAGTTTCCTCCCAGGGCTCGCTTCCTCTCCACTCTTTTATCCCGACCCCACTCAACCCCGGCCATTACCTTTTCCTCCGCGGGAAACTTCGTGGGCGGAAAAGAGAAGCATTCAGGTGTGTATGTGAGCCGGATGAAACTCGCGGTGGTGAAATTCGAAGGAAATCCTCGCTCTCTCCTCGCTGACAATTTCCCGCCCTGATTTAGAGTTTTTTTTTTGTTCGTGAATTCGTACGCTCCATACGTTAAGATTCCTCCTTCCATTATCTTGGCCTTGTATTTTTTTTTTGGGTTCCTGCTCGTTTGAAAGGGAAGTCTTCACCTCCTCTTTCTCACTCATGCCCCCGTCACATTTTGAGTGTGTGCTGTCTTGGGATGCAACACTTCCGTCCTCGTCTCGCTCCAGTTTGTTTCGCGTCGCGTTCGTGTTTTGTTCGTCTGCGGATTTTTTCCCCGTCAAAAATGCGGGCGATCCCGATTCGCGTCCTTTCCCACGAAACAAAAAAGAGTAGAAATCGACCAGGGACAAAAGGGAAACTTCCTGCTTTAGAAATATCCCGTCGACTCCTCTCTTTTCGCACCCGATCGGGGTTAATGAGTGAACTACGCGTTTCCTGTCGGTATTTCGACGCCGGGTTCGCCCGCCAAGGAATCGTGAGGTTCACCTTCCATCCCGGGATTAATTTGTCCCCTTCATTCCCCGAACAGTGGTTTTCGTCCTCGGTGTCGCGATCGCTTGTTTGGGGAGCGACATTATGACGCACCCTCGAGCTACCTCACGTCGCCCGGATCATTGCGAATATCGGTCTTATTATTTTCCATGTTTTCGTCGCCTGAAAACTCCAAATCGGCACGTGCTGGTTGAGGGTCGTTGCAGAACTGTGCTCACGTGTAGAGTCGGGATGTTTGAAATCAGGGACTCGGGCGAAGTTATCTCCCGATAAAAAACCTCACTTGTCGCTGATTTTGGGCTCTCCATTTTCCTCCTCCTCGTTTTTTTACATCCTTCCGGTGTGCAACCCTGCTCTGCGCTTCTGGTTTGTTGCTCAGTTTTTACCTTCTCCGGAACTTGGGTATGTTCGGTGATGATTCTTGTCCCAAATATGAAATCTTTTATCCATGAAGTTCGAAAAGTAAACGTTTTTGGAAATACTAGTCAAATAAAACCGAAATCACTTTTCTATATAAAATATATTTAAAACGTCACGAATGTTGTTTCAGCTAACAAAGTCAGCTGATGCCTAAGCTGTAACACGTGTGATCTTTTAAATGCACTAACACATATGTTTTTAGTGCAGTTTTATTTGACGAGCACGATTCACTTCCACTGCACGAAGCTTGATATAGTGACCTCCACTATTAGGAATGGAGAAACACGTGACAGTTTAAAGTTTGTATTGCGTTCTTAATATCTGATGCCATGGAATAGACCGAATTTGAATGGAAGCGATGGCAGGAGAAAAAAATGGACCCTCACCCTTCTATTTCCATTTCTTCAGCAATAAAAAGATACTTCTTGAAGACACGTGCCTGCTCACTTCTCGCTTAATTAGCTCTCGTAGATAAGCCTGTTTATTTATTTCTTCGCCTTGCTCCCGCTGTTAATGATATCGGTCCTCTTTGCCTTCTCGAGAAGTTTCATTTTTTATTGCTCTCTTTTTATTCTCAAAGTAAACTCTCAAGGATATTGAAAATAAAAAAAAAACTGTTCGTCTCTTATCTACGGCCTCTTACCTCCGCTACCAACTCCTTCGCCTTCACTTTGCTCCTCTCCCCAAACTATTCGTGAGAACACCCGAACTTGGTTCCCCGTCTCATTTTAGGCTTGTACGGTTGAGTCATTCCGTTATTTGGTTTCCCTCGCCCCCTCTCTCCCTTGAGCTAGAAAATGACTTCTAAAGCTTTATCTGTCTCTCCCCCATTCCCCTTTTTTCTTGAGTCTTACACTGAGCTCCCCTCACCCCAATACCTCCTTCCTACTCCGCTTCTCGTCTTTCTCCCCTCCTCTCCTCAAAGAAAGGAACTGCAGCCAGAGGGGGTGCGAGGAACGAATAGGATATAATCCAAGAAACTAGCGAGCTGCTATGTTGGCCCAAAGGTTTGAGCCGGGGGAAGAAATAGAATCCTCTTTGATCTCTACTTCCGTCTTTTGACTCCCATTATTCGCCGGTAGTTCTGCGGTCATTTCGATGCGTTTTGCTGGATTTAAAGCGTAATTGATGGGGGTGATTCGGGGCGTTGAGTCATTTTATCACTTTTACGTGTCTGGTGAATTGTTTTTATTTCTCTCCCTGGCTAGTCTACCCCTCGTTTCCTCGTTATATCCCGCACCCGCGCTAACAGTTGTTTATTAGGGAGTAATCCTCGTTGATTTTTAATTTTTTTTAATTCATCTCCCTCGTTTCTTACGGAGCACTTCACCCTATCTCTCTTAGCCTTATGTCCTGGCTAGGTTTTCTTTGGCTTCTCCCCACCCATTACTCTCTTCCGTCAAAAAAATTAGCGGTAAATATCTCCTATTTTATTGCCCTAAATTGCCTCAAACAACATATTTAGAATGTCATTACACTCCGGTTTCCTTTTATTGGGCACGGTGTGGTTATTTGTGGGCAGTTGCTACCTCAGAGCTCTTAATCAGAGAAACGTTATATTGACATGTAAGTGCGAGTCTCGCGAAATTAGTTGCGAGTAATCTATTCTGGGTGCATGATATCTTTTAATTAAACGCATTACCTTTCAAAGCCTGGAGTAGTACATCAACACGTATTAAAAAATTTTCGAAGACATATTCATCTTCGTATGCCTGCGTTAAGTTTGTAATGTGCGTGCGTTTAGCCTTATTTAATGAACTCGTGCGTCTAAAAGTCGCAGATTTTCAAAATGCTATCGTCCATCCTTATCGTTTTAGCTCGTACATTTTCAGAATAAGAAAGGGATTTCAAGATTTTTTCTCAAGGATCGACTGGTGATAGCCTTGATTCTGGTGGATGTGTTTTTCGCGTCAGAACAATGGCCACGAATGGTGAAGTTTTTTCTTTGAAACAATTGATTCCCCGAAACAAAAACTCAATTGTGCCCTCTTACGCGTTCATGGTTCCCTTGTTTTCCATGTTTTTTTTCTGCTTGTTCGCGTTTATACAGTGGCGTTACACGCGAGATCGGTTGTCCCTGTCATCACAAACTGTTTATTCGACGATATAAAGGCATGGAGAGGGTACGATCTCAATTTCGACTGAGCACACAAGGATTCTGGCTCCCCCTTCCTCTCTTGTCATGTTTCGAGTTTCGTCCCTTGCTGCTCCTTCGTCCTTGATCTTGCCCAGTTTAACGCGATGGCCCCCGACTCTCTTTCATCCCCCGCCAGCTCCTGCCTCCTTGCACCCTCCATCCCTTCTGGGAGTCCTTCCTTCCTCATCCGTCCATCTCCTCGATCCCAACCGACCCCACCATGTCTCTACCGCCTGCCTCCCTTCCTCGTATCGGGACTGCTGCATCCTCACGAGGACCGTCTGGCAGAGATAATGTAGTGGCGGAGGGCGGGCGGGAGGGAAAACAGATGTGTGTAAGGAAGGAGGGAAAGAGGAGAACGTTTTTAAAGGCTAAAAAGTCTTGAGGGATGGGTGAAGAGGTGTTCGTCTGCCTGCGGGATGTGCCTGTGTGTGTTTGTGCTTTTGGGGTGGGCGAGCCTTCCTCTTGAGCAGACTTTCGTCTCGTTCTCTCTCCGTTGGCTCTTTCTATCGCCGCGCGCGCGCCCGTTTGTGTGTACGTCGGCGGTTATGTGAAGAGGAGGTGTGGAAGAGGGAAGTCTGTTTCGGTGGATGGCGGAGGTGACTCATCGCGCTCAGCTTTGTGGAGGGGGGAGAGCAGCTGCGTGTGAATGCGTGTGTATATGAGAGTGGTGGAGGGGGTGTGGAGGGGCGGAATGGGGGCGAAGGGGTGGGGAGATTGGGCAGGGTTTTGGGGAGGGGTTGAGCAGTAAAAGGGGCCGGTATCTGGTAGGAAATGGGGTAAAGGGAGGGGAGGGAGGAGTGAGGTAGACAGGAAGGGTGTGGGAGGTTTGGGGGTATTATTAACGGAAACGAGGGTAAAGGAAATAGGGGAATGCGTTTAGCAACCCGTGGTCCTATAAGCGTTGAAAAAAATTATTGTGTAGATATTTCGGAATTCGTCCTTGCTCAGGTGCGAGTGTACTTCCTCGACCTAAAATGCCTTCAATGCTGGGTTTATTTCAGGTTCCATTGAGGATCAATTTTCTTCAAATCATCCTTAACTCCCCTGGTATCGTGCTTCTAATATAAGAGCTTTTCGGCCTGAAAATTGTCCCACTGTGAATAATCGTGTACCGATAATGCGCTGGAATTTTTCTCTTCGGTTGTTCACCGCTATGCTTTCATTGATTGACTACTTTTCTCGTCTCTACCGTAAACGTGAATCGTATCAGCGCCACCCAAAATTTCTCGTCTATTTCTGATATCATCGTAGTCTTTTCAAGCAAGTAACTCGCCGTTTCCGTGTCCTGTTAGCGGTCCCACCTCTTTCGGAAGAGGATGGCGGAGCGAGCGGACCGTTGCGGATTGCGCTGGATGTCTGTCATCCACTCCCGTCGTCCTTCGCGTGCCCAAGGTGGCGCCGCCCTTGCTTCCGAAAGGGCTCGTGGCGGACGGAAGGGGAACCAGTCTCCTTTAAGGAGGAACCTGCGCTTCGAAATACTGTATTCTTATGATTTATATCATTTGCGGTAATGAGTGAATTTAGGCTTTGTGATGCCTTTTGTATTTTGAAATATATATTAGAAAGATCCACAGGGTAAAGTATCATGCAACAATATGTTAAACAAAAGTTTTAGGTACGTAATGAAAACTAAATGTTGTATTGACTCCAGCATTCGTTGCTATGTAGTCATAATTTGATTACAATATTTATTAATGAACTGAGGAAAATATTTAATTATTTTTTGTTGTAAAACGTTTGAAAATGTGCCTTAACTGTTTATTTTCGTGATAAATTGCATTATGAATGTATAATAGAAGCACATGGCAACACCGAGATTGCATAAACAGTTGAGGGGTACCCTACGGTATCTTGTTGACAGCGGTAGAAGCGTGCAGCCTTTGTATTTTCAAGTATTCAGTAGGTTTCTTCACGCAATAGATATTGCATTCATCATTTACCTTTTCATCACCCATTGTTTTTTTACTTCAATCATATATTCGTGTCATCATTCATGCATCAAATTCAGCATCACTTTTTCGCCATCTCATTTTTTGTGGAATCGTATTCTGATTAATACGATCTTATTACGATTAATACTCTGATTAATACGATCGTATTGATCGTATTTATCAAACCTATTGAATCCAAATTTCTTAAAATAGGCAGCCTTGCTCAACATAAGGGCAGGTTTATGAAAAAAGAAAGTTCAATGTTTTAATAACTTACGGACTGGACTTAGAACATTAACTTCCTATACGCCTTGAGTTCGCTATGACTATAAATTCCTGCGCAATGGCTATCTTTGCGAGTGTGCGGTTTGAATCTGGAAAACGACTACTTATCTCATGGGCAATTATGCGTCTCAGGCTTCAGAGTCTGATCTTTAAGTTTATGCAGAAAACGGGCAAAGAAAAAAATGTAGTCAATCCATTAGCTTTACAATAAAAAAAAGAATTTCTGTTAAAAACATCATTTTTCTTCCTTTACTTTCATTCCACAGCATATCCACAGCAACACACGGTAGGCTATTGAATTGAATGATGTCTTTTCTCGGTTAATCTAAGTTTGCTAAACTACTTTTATTTACTTTCCCATTCATTTCATATCAGACTGATCCACAGCAAAGAGTGGCCGAGTTTAGCTAGTACTCACAATAATCTGGCCAATATTCAATAAATGTAATTACTATTGTTAATTGCTATTCAAATGTGACCAAGAAATGATCAAACAACTGCATTATGAAATTAGTCAGCTTTCGTTTGAGTCCGTAAACAATGTTTGAGGCAAACTTTACCTTCTAAGATTATGGAAAAATGACATACTAAAGAGGAAATGAGAAAAGGTACAGTTTATACGGAGGGCGAACCTTACACATGCGATGTACTTACGCGCATAAAAGCCGGTATAATAAATATGCTTGCACTAATACTGTTGTATTATCTGAACTCATACGGTCAAATTATGCATTCTAATTTTAAAGTTGAGGTTAATGAACAGGTTTGCTTCCTATTCTCGCTCATGGCAAGGTACCTTAATAAAAACTTTAGATGCTTTCAGGGATTTCTGATATTCTAAGTTTTCGCTACTGCCTGAGATCCGATTTCTTGTGACTCCCGTTCGTCGATCATTCTCCGGTTTTAGTAGACTGCAGACTCTTTATGTTTATCTGAATCTGGTCGAAATGCTAAACACGTGATTGCATGAATATGTACGTACATATATAGGTTCATTTACATTACTCTATACAGATACTTTTACATTAAGAAAAACGTCTATCGCAAGTGAGATCGATAAAGAAGTGGTGCTGCTAAACTCCAAATATTCTGAACACATAGGTTTGATCATTCTGATTTGACGTAAGTTGGCAGCCGTAAAAAAGTAACTAACGTAGTATGTGCAAAGTAATCAATTTCACGAAAGATGTTGGAAACGTTTTCTATGAGTACCCCCTTATACATATTCCATATACATAGGCATTATGAAGATTAAAATTCAAGTCTTCTCCTTAATTTCTATACCCCATTTTATATTTTATTTATTTATTTAACTCTAGAAACAGCACTAAAGCCTTTACATTGAGTTATATAAAATATAAATTATGAAAACAGTTTATCATAATAGCAAAAATGATAAGAAACAAAATTTGAAAAAGAGTAATTAAATTGAAAGATCTCCTTAGCAACGTTGCCATGTTCATCGCAGCTTGCCGGCTCCTTCCTCGGAAGAAAACCGGAAGTATGTTCTTTGAACTTAAATACTAACGTTAAACATCCGATGACCTAGGCTGGAAAAAATATATTATGTGCTTTAATATCTCTTGCACGTTCCCTTAGTTTTTTAACAATTTTTTTCGGGCCAAAATTGAAATAAAAATTTTTATGTGAAGGAAGGTCATCATACTCCCATAAGGACAATGCATTTCAACGTGAAAAACCTTCATTTTCAAATCCATATATCTTCGTTAAATGGCCGATGACATATCAATATTTTTACACCATTCGATAGGGAAATCGATGGACTATAATATATGTTAAAATCAGGGCAAGTTTTCGGGCATGCCTAAAATGATGGTTCCTCCTTAAGGCGTTGTTCGGCGTGCGCGACGAGCTCGCTCTCTTCTTGCCGTTTTCAATGGGAGGTAAATCATCGTGCGCGCTCTGTCGTCGGTGTAGCGAAATTCCATTTCCTTCCCCCTTCCCGTCCACGATTCCTCGTTCCGCCCGTTTTCTATCTATCTGGCTTCCCTTTTTACGCCGCTTTGGAGTCTCGCCGGTGGATCCACGAGGCAGGAAGTTGTGTGTGAATGAACGCCGCGAGATAAAAGCAGCTTGCTCGCCGTCACTCGTTTTTTTTAAACCGAGATCGAGGGGATGGCAAAGAGATTGCGAGAGAGAAGAGGGAATGGGAGAAAGAGGGAATTTTTACGCCCTTTGCTATTGAATTCGCTCCATTCCCGCCAGTTTTATTTTGTACTCTTCCTCTTTATGGCACGATCTCTTTTTGGATGCCATTTCGGCGTCGATTCCCCCAATAGTTCGGCTTATGCCTCACTCTATCGCCGTCCATGTGCAGGCACGCGTTGTTATCTTGTACCCTTTGGATAACCCCTTGATGCACCCTCGTCATTCGTCAGCGGATGGCAGCATCCCCTTTTGGTAGATAATCTCATACAGTTCACCACCGCCATTTACGCGTCGTATAAATTTTAAGGCGAAGCGCTTGTCAAAGTTTGCCCGCGCGGTTCATCGCCCACGATGTTTGTCAGCAGTTGCTCGATGCTACGCGGAATTTCCACAAGACTGTGCGTCGGGAAATTAACCCTTTTCCCAACGAGATGAACTACGTATATTGCTTACTTATTCATGGTATGTAACACTCATAATTTCATCATTTAGATTGGAGAGGGATTGATGTTCGGAATATTTTCTGAGTATATCGGATCGCAGCTTGGTCGTCGCATTACGATTCCGCTTGCGATCCAGCAATTTAGATTTTCCAACAAAGGAGTGAGTCCATGGGAACTCATGCACCCTCGTTCAGTGGACTCCTGACATAAAATTTCCGTTCCGCTTAGAAACACGGAGAGTTTATCTGGCGTTGATCTCGAAAGCTATTGGAAATTATTTCACGGGGAAGCTAGTCGGTGGGTTGCACAAGTTCAGTCTCGTGCTCAGTCTCGAACGCGAGTATTTTCCGAGAAAATAATCTTTTATCGTGTGCTTCCTACCCTCGAGCCGTGATCTATGTCCGTGGGCGATCGCCTCCAACATCCCAAGTAACCAACCCTCCGTCGCAGTAACTTTCCTTCTTCCCAGCCAAGCTTCCGTGATGACTGGAGTGGGCAAAGTCAGGAATTGCGTGGCCGCGAGCGGAATGAGAAAGAGGGTTTGTTGCTCGGGGTTGAATGGGAATAAAAAAGAATGAAATCTTGTTTCCATGAGGAACGGAAAACGAGCAACTGCGGGATGTGCGCTGACGTTTCTCTCGTCGGAGAAGTCTTCTTCTCTTTGCTGCGAGAGACAAGCTCTTCGTCTGAAGGAGCTTGCTCGATTGATGGCGAGCGAGGAATGGTAGTATGAGTTGGGAAGGTTGTCGAGGAGAATGTGAAGTGGATTTTTTTTGTCGACGATCCCGTGGGACGATCTGATCACCGGTTCGTTCTGTGAGAACGCGGTCGGAGTTCGTTTCCGGACGGTTTTCCGATTTCGTCCTTTCAGGCGTTGAAGTCTTTCCTCATAGTCGTAGCCAGTTGGCCCGCTGGAGTATTTTAGGTGGTGCATAGTATTCTTGGCCGGCTTGTTTCGACTATCTATAGTTATATTTAGGGCGATCTTACTCGTGTGCATTTTGGAGGTCCGTTTCGAGGTCCGGTATCGGTTCCCCCACGCCTCCTGCTAAAATAAATTTGAAGAGACCGATCCTGTTTGGAGAAGAAATTGGTTTCGAGTGCCCTTTCAAAGGACTCGGACTGTCGTAGTTCCTTCTGTTTGAATTGCTCTCTTCTCGATGCCCCGTCGTCTTTACAGGAAACGTACTCTCCAGAGCAGATAAAGCCTCTGTCGTGTTTGACAGCTCTAACAGTTTGGGTAGCGAGGTTGTGGGAGGCAAAGAAATGAGTCATGAGAAAGACCGAAAGAGAGTGGGGGCTGGGAGATATGAATTGATTGGAGTGGGTGGGCACAAAATCCATTGTGAGTATGGTACTTGCTCTCCAAGTGGGAGAAGATAAGGGCAGAAAACCTAATTTTGGATACTAGATGAAAATCTGTGAGAGAACAAGAGCATTTTTAAAATCGGCCGCGGAGTGCTTTACTTTCCTTGTGACGGAGTGACCCCATCTGCTTTTTTTGTGATAGTCGGGTGACTTATGTTTAACTCTGTTTTCACGTTATCGCGGGTGGAAAGTCCGCTAGAGCCCTGGTCAGAGAGGAAGCCACCGCAGTAGCGAGGACCGGATGTCTAGTTCATATCTGCCACTACATTTATCACGTAACGAACGAATATGTTGTGGACGTGTATTCGTTTTCCTGGCCGCAGGAATGGTTACTTCCCACTGTTATCTATCGTGCCCGCGTTGATACAGAACTAGATTTCCTCGAATTTGTTGGACGAATAAGAGTAGGGAAAAAATATGCGAGAACCTTAATTTCACTTCACTCTCCGAAAGTGGTGGATATGTTTTTGATGCGAGTTCATTCATGATTCATGATCGTGCGATTAGATTGCTTGCTATTGCTGAATATTTGAGGGAGTGGACAGACTTTGATTCTCTGAGACCCAACGATATTCTCGGCGTCAGTTGTGGTTACGCGTTGAAACTGAGTGAATTACGTCCTCGGTCGGAATATTTGGGTGATCCTTCGGATTTCAGTCCGCCGGAATTCCCTCTCCCGTCCCCCCTTGTTACCCAGGGTATGGAGGGCCCCTTTTGCTGTAACCACTTCCCTCTCACCCCTTGTACCAAGCGCCACCCCCCATTCTCAATCCCCCTCACTTCCTCTCCCACCCACTCACCCGGTCGCCGAGACGCCCCTTGACGTATCCGCTCTCTCCTCGAACCCCTCGGCCACCCACGCCCAAAATACGTACCCCACCCCCCATCCTGGAGAGGGAGGCATGTGGTAGGGGAGATGGGAACAGCTTCCCTGGTCCACGACCGTGCCCGCCCACGCAAACCCTCTTCGGAACCCCTCGCTCCGAAAACGTCCCGGCAGGACACTCCTGCGCATAGGAATTCTTCCACCATTCCATGACTCACCGTATTCCCACACCACTTCCCCCTGTTCCCCTCTCCCCCACCCTGTTATGTGTGTGTGTCGACTTCCCAGCCCTTCAATCCGCCCGTCCTCCCCAACTCCATCGCCGGCCCTCATTCCTATACACACCCCCATCCCCCCGACCAATATCCTACCCTCCCTTGCAAGAGCATAAGCCTGTACTTCCCCCGTCAACCCCTCTCTGAAATTTTACTACGTTTCCACCCCTACCTCGAGCCCTCTAACCATTCCCATCCATCTCTCCCCTTCATTCCCTGCCCTCCTCCCCCACCCTGACTCTATCTCCCCCCCCGATGCCTCCTACAATGCCTCCTTTCCAGATATAACTGCGGCTGATGGCCTCCGTATGTTTTTTTATAAGTCCAACTTGAGCGCTTTCGGCCATTAAGTTTTTTATTTTTACTCAATGGTCTCCGCCGTAAATATTTCGCCAGCCGTTCTTCCCGTGTGCCACTTAATTGTTACCTAAGTGCGGTTTAGCCCGCCGTTTCAGACGTAGGCGCACAAGCGTACGTACCTCTTCGGGTCATAAAATGTTCTCATGTGCCCGCCTTATACTCTGTGAGTAAGGTGTGATATCATCTGATATATTCATGTCGGCATCGAATTATGATGACCGATGATGAATAAAGGGAAATTTTTGCAATCTGAGTTATTCAATGCGGCGTTTTAAACTGGACTAATTTAGTGACTCATTTTTTTGAAGAGACATTGAAAAGGCTTCATTCCTAATATTACACTTATTACAGTCAAGTGATTGTATAATCCGATACATTCCCCTAGTCACATCTGTAGAGACTCTATAGCTCTAAATTCTCAAACATTTATCTTCCTCCGTCAGCCGTAGAAGAAAAGAATGTGCTTTAAGCGGTTAAGTATTTAGGAAGGGGTTGAGGACCTGTCTGTTCTATTTTGACCGATTATTATCCTCTAGGATGGGGGTGAAAGGGTCAATACATTTCGTATAGCCTAGTCTTAAAGGCCTCGCCAGCATCTTAAGAGGCTATAAAAATACCTTTCCGACCAAATCGAATTCCTTCGGGCGATCATTTTTTTAATAGATACTTTTTGATCTCGGAGGCATAGGAGAACGTCTCGTTCACGTTCCTCGTGCGTAAAACGGCGAGCGACCCAACGAGGGCGGTAATTTCAAAAGAATCGTCTCGAAGAAAATGATTTAGCGACTCGTTTCCCGTGCTCACCTAAGCGGCGTAATGGCTCCCGCGACCTCTTAACCACTGATCCGGCGCTGTTCACATCCGGCAGAGATTCCGACCCATTTGTTCGGACCCTCTCTCTCTCTCGCACACACGAGGGCCTGAAATTCGCGGAGCGTGATCCGGAAGGCACTCTTATAACAAATCCTCGCCCATTCCCCTCCTCCACTATCCGATCTCTGATTGCTACGCGTCGTTTCGTCATCCGGTCACTCGAAAGCGTGCGCCCGCAGAAGCGGTGTTACGGCAGAAAGCGACCTATCTCTCTCTTTTTCTCTCTCCCTTGCCTCCGCCCGCAATCGACTCGTTGTAGGACGACGAGAGCCACTCGCCATATCTTCTTCCTCAGTTGTACAGTTAGAGCGCGCCCTGTCCCTCATTCCTTTCCCCCACTCCTCCCTGCCCTCGTCCCTTCAATCCCCGTTGCTTCCAATACCGTGCGATCACTAAAAATGTTCGTCTGCCTTTTTTTTCTCGTTTCCGTTCATCCCACGAGAGGGGGGCATTGGTGAGCGCTCTCGAGTGAAGTTCCAATATGCATCGCATTCGTGTTGCTCTCGTGATTTCTGTCGGCGCGTATTTTTCAATATTCTCTTCCCTCTCTCACTCTCTATGCGTTTTCCCCCCAGTTTTCACGTGTCGCGTCTCTGCCGTCCCTTAAAAGGCCAATGAACCCCCGCAGAGGCGCACGGACGATTCCGTGAGTTCCAATTGGCTCTCCCCTTGTCCGTGCGCCGGCGTCTGGTTTACATTGGGTTGGCGGGTGGGGATGGAAATGGCTGGCCATGGGGGTGGCTTGGGAGGGAACAATGGCACGCAAGGGGGCGCTCGCGTGATGGCGCCAGTGAGTGGGTGAATAACAAAAAGTTTCCGGAGAGTCACGCGGATCGATCGTCGATTAATCACTTCCCGATTGGTCTCTTCAAATCGCGGTTCGAGAGAGAGAGACGGGCTCCGTTGATCGACCTGTGGTCATCATCTCTCGGGCGGTGAAACGGAGGATTAAAACATTTAATTTTCGCCCCGCTATTATTATCGCTTGCATGTCTCGTTCTCGTGAAAGCCTTTCGAAAGGATCCCTGGCTGGGTTTATTTTCCGTGGTTACTCCACAATAAAGGACTTTCACGACCTAGGGGTTTTTTTCTTTTTCTTTTTAACCTTCCGGCTCGAGGGTCAATTCCTTCATTGAACTCATAAAGGAGGAGAAACTTAGGTCTCGCTTTGGTAAAAATATCCCTAAAAGTTTCCGGCTGTTCTTTGACTCTCCTTTTCTTTAAAGTGTTGCCGTCGAGCCAATGGGTTCGTAATCACCTTTTCTGACCAAATGTGATGAGAGGTCTTGGTTCCCTTCCACAGAAATAAAAACACACTTTGGATCAATCTCTGAAAAACATGTTGAGTGCAATGTTTCAGTCGTCCTCTTCAACCAAATCCTGTTCTCCATGGAAACATTGGTCCTCGGCCCTGACAACGACGGCGAGATCCTATCAAGAGCGTTCGATTCCCTCCCGGACTCAGTCATCCTCGGGAGATTTTTCCCGACGGATTTTGTACCCTCACCTCCCTGAAATTCACACCTCTCCTATCCCTCCTTCAGCATTGTACATTTTTTACTGCCGGTCTCACGCGTGCCGGTGGTCTCGCGAAGATGTTTCTGGATGAGTTCAGCAGGGGGGGAGGGTGGAGCTAGGAAATTAGCCGTCGGACGTGAGAAAACGGAGATGAGGAGGGTGTGCTTTTGGTTGTATTGTTTTGGGGAGGGTGGTGGCAGCCGTGCGTGATAGGAGGATGCATGGAGTTAATATACTAAGGATGGGAGAGAGAGAGAGAGAGAGAGATAGCGAAAGATGAATCCTGGGAGTTGGTGCGAGGAAGTGGGGGTGGGGGGGGAGGGTATTATCGAGGGGTGAGAGAGAGTTCGTCGTCATGGGAACGTCTGCGTGCCGACGCTTCGCTTCCTAAACTCCCTTCCCAGCCCCCTCTCCCCATCAATCCCTCCTCCCTCTCCCTCCCAACCGTTCCGTATTCCGTTTTCACTAATTTCCTCCCCGAACCCCGGTCCGACTTCCCGTTCCCGCCTCGCTCCCCTGAACGAGAGCCCCGTACCCCCAATCTCCATCTCTTCATCTCCCCCTTCCTTCATCCCAGGCACCCCATTCCGTTGAACTCCGCTCGCCACCCCATCCACCCTCCCCATCATTTCCAACCCCCGCCTTCCGACACCCCTCCCAACCCCCTGAGCTCCTCGGTCTCAACACTTGCACCATCCGCTATCAGACGACTCCTCCTCCTCCCTTTTCCCTCAAAATAATCCCCCGGCATCCTCGACGTTTGGTTGTTTCGTTTATACCCTCCCTCTCCAGGTCCGTCGACCGTGGCTGTTTGGTCGTTGCGTCCAACCGATGCTTACATCAGCACGTTTCGGCACTGCTCGTGGCGGAGAAATAGAGATAAACAGTAAAGGAATTAGCATGGAACGTTTCTATTTCCTCTCGTCGTTTTTTTTTTTAATTTTGCCAATCATTTTTGGTCGAGCATGGTGCCTGAGCACGTTCGTGAAGTTGTGCAGTTATTTGTTTGTTCGGAATAATTACCGCAATATTTCTCCCCTCTGTGCCCCCCTCCTCGCTTTGTCCCCGTGCGGAACCTACGCGGTTGCTTGATGGATTCTTCGCTCGGCCTCGCCGCGATGAAATTAGTCGTCCATGAAGTGATGTAAAATTAGGTGACAGCCAGGCACGAATCAGGTCACCACAAAATGAACACACTGATTCTCTCTGGATCTCTCATGCAATGATTTTTATGCAGTGCGTGGCATTAGTGGTATTTCGAAAAATAAAGTTTTGGTCTCCTGTATGGAATGTTTGAATCGTAACAGTTCGTGTCTAAACCTCATTGTGGTATACAGAGAGTCATGTTTTTGTTTTTCTGTAAATTTTCAGCAATAATTTTTAACCTTTTAGAATTAAATTCAGCTTGAATTCAGTTAGTAATCATGAAATTCTGATGAACCTTAACTCTTTTTTAACCTGAAATACAAGGGTCATTTTTGGGCCTGCTTCCAGAATCATAGGAAGCTTTTCATGCCTTCAGCCACTTATTCAAATTTGAATTTTACTTGTTGGATGAATGGTAATTTGGATGGTAATACTTGATTTGGTTCCTGCTTACACAGTTGACTGACCGAAATCTCTCTTTCTTTCCCTCTTTCAGACGAGGCCAGAGCTTCTGGAAGCCGCGTGCTTGTCCACTGCCAAGCCGGCGTCTCCCGATCGCCGACGATCTGCATCGCCTACCTCATGCGCCACCGCCTCTTGCCCATGGCGGAGGCCTACAAGAGGGTGAAGAGGCGCCGACCCATCATCGCGCCCAACTTCAACTTCATGGGCCAGCTGCTCGAGCTGGAGCAGGGCTTGCACCTTCCCAAGGCACCGTCGCCTTCACCCTGCGCCCACGAAGCCGGCGCGACCGCCGCCGCGCCCGAGGATGAGGAGGTGGTGATCGTGGTGGCGGAGCCCGCTGTGTCCGACTGCGGGCAAGAGGTCTGCGTGGGGGAGATGCCGGAGGAGTCGGCGAGGATGGACGAGGAGGGGTCGGAGAAGGCCCCCGCGTCCATGGACGACGACTGCTGGGCGGGCCCCAAGGCGGAAGGAGGGGCGGCGCATAGTCCCGATCAGGAGTCCGCGAGCGAGAGTCCGGAGGTCGCCGCGGACCCCAGTTGGAAGGGTCCTGACGTGGAGGAGGAGGCCATCGAGTGCGGGGCCGTATGATCGAGGCTTCGTTCGAGGCCCAAGAGGTCTCGCCCCCCGCGCAGGAAGCGCCGAAGTTTTGTACCACAGCGCTGAGAGAAAAAGTGTGCACCAAGATGGGAGGGACGCTGCGTTATTTTTCCCTCGTTTCACCACATTAAAAAAAATGAAAACCACGATTCTATTTCCTCCCAAACAGTCGTGCAACAGGAAAATGCACGAGGACTTGAAAAGACTCAACGATCATCTTATGGGGAGCTTTTTATTTTTTCTAAGAAAATGACAATATGAGAATGATCACCTTCAACTTAATGCGTGTTTTTCTCTTTTCTTCTAAGGTGGTGTACATATTATTATTATTATCATTATTATTTTTCGTCTCAAAGAAAGTTTCTTGGAAAGGAAGCATTTGAGATTAAGGAGGGAAGTTATGTTTTTTCTCGAGCTTAAGTATCGTGCCTTAATTTATTTTCAGAAATATTATTTGAGGTATGGTGTTGAGGATATTGAAAAATTTCCTAGCAGCATATCCTTTTTTTTTCTTAAGAATACTCCTACCGAAGGAGAAAGAGAATGTAGAACTGTGAACAAAAGGTAACTAATGTAAACTGATTCTTGAGGTTGTGCGTGCTGTTTTGTTTGCAATGCAAAATCGGCAACTATGGATGACTTATGCAGCTGAGTACCTCGCAGCATTTGTGGTCGTTGGTGAGGACTTCTATTTTCACTGGAGTTGATAGTGTTTCACCCACAAGTGAGAACAGACCTAAGCTGGCAGTGGAGACCTGAGCGTGAAATTTCATGTCACCTATATGGCAGTGCATCTATTGAAGAGATGAAAATTGTCACGAGATATTTATTTGATTTTGAGCAGGCATGGCGTGAGAGAAGAGAATACCTCCATGAGGAAGGCATTATTTTTTTAAGACTTGATTTTAAAACCTAATGTCAGTCAGTGCTTTTATGAAATGTGCTCTCAAGAAGAAAGTTTTGAGATTCTTGAATATCCCACCTTCTGTTTTTTGTGTCCTATTGCGAGCTTTCCACCTCTCATGCTTTGTCATATCTACCCATCTTAGTGGTAACTTATCCATCTGTGTGGGAGTTGTGAAAGAATCGAAGAAATGTCTCCTGTGATTAATTTTGATTTGAGCGCATGTTTTGTCACTTCAGCGCCCAAAATAGAGACTCCTACAAATGAATACGATGAACAATTTGTATTGGCTATCCATTAATATGCATGTCAGTGGCTAGCTATCTCTTAATTTGATTTGTTTTCTGAAATAATATATCTCTCTGCTGCAATGGCGGCAAGGCCTGGAGAAGCATACCAGTCACAAATGCCTGTTTTTCTATTAATGTTACTCTTCGAAGGTCATAAGGGTTTTATTTTTTTGTCAGTTTTATGCTATTTTGAAAAATCAGCCATGTTGAAAATGCACATTTCTATAACGTTTATTGTAGAATGACAGTCACTTTAGAAAATTTTATCTCAATATTCACCCATAAAAGCATTGGGTGTGAAGTGGATGATAGCCTTTGCTGATGAAATTTCAAGGAATGGGCTTCTATTGCTTATCAAGATTCGAGTTAACCTTTCTGAATTTTGTACATTATTGTAAGAATGGCCAAAAGCTTTGCATCATGCTTTCTGGCAGAAAACATATCTTGAGGTTCTCATAAAAGCCCACCTCAATCATGTAATGTATATACACAGAATCATGGTGCAAATGGTTGTACTGTTTCTGGCTCTTTACGTAATCTTGTTGGAAGTGTCTCATATTGTGTCGTGAAGGCAGAGTGTTTGTTTATTGAACTATAATGATGGAAATATGTGTGATTCCTGGTCTAAGTGTTTAGGAAAGTCATGGCAGGTTTTTAAAAATGTATATGCCTTTCTGACATATCCTGTTCACTATGTGTCCAAACTCTTTGATGAAAGAGCTTGTACTTGCATATCAGAAAGTCATTCATTGACACTGAATGAAACCTGAATCAAACTGGTTGAGGCGATCGAAAGAAGGCTATTGTGTGTTGAGATTTGTGTTCTGTTTGTAGTGTGTGTTTTGATAACACATTGACATAAATTTAAAAAAAATAACATTTCCTATAAGATTCATTAGGAAAGAGATCAAGGTACTTGAGCAGGTGGCATTGGCCATATTATTGTCAGAATGGCTTATAAATCAGTCGTAGCTGGGTGTGATGAGAATAGAAGAAGAGTTACCAATACATTCAATGCCAGAGATCATTCAATATAAAGGTATCTTCATCTCTTGACCTCAGAATTTAGAGGATACCTTTTTTGAACGTCTCTTTTAAATTGTTCACCCAATGGTTTTGGTAATTTTCAAGAAATTTTGATAATATTACCAATGGTCAAAAAAAAGCTAAATGACCATTGATACCTTTGCACTGGATTGTCAGTCCAGCAGTTTCCAAAAGGCTATATTGTCCAATGATACTCTTCTTGAAGTTCATAAATACCATGCATGTACTTCCACGACAAAATGAGGAGTCAGACTCAACAGTAAATTGATGGGTAGCCTGATCCATATTCCCTAGTAACCTCAGCAATGGTGTGAATAACATTGGTATTGCAGTTTAATTCAAAATGGTCCTAGTACATATGTATTTTCTTTACTCATTATGTGCCAGGAGCTTAGTAACCAACAGAAATTGCAAGACATTACAATTCAAGTTGCTTAGGGTATACCTACCACTTCATGGGATGGTGAATTTGCTGTTTATGTTTTTTAATGTCAACTTAAAACTTGGGAGGGTTCCGGGCATTTCACTCAAGGATGAGGAATTATTCACAATACATGTGCTGAATGTCCCGGAAATTTCATCCTTGAAGACTGATGATTTTCTAAGATTCAATTTGTTCGTTGGCAGCAGAGGCAAGAGTTCACCCTAACATTCATAAAGATGTTTTGCATATTTTCTAATGGAAGTTACTACAAATGTCTCCAAATTATAATTTCATTTTGTCACATATGAGGAAAGGATTGTTGAATATGATCCTTAGTGAGTTTCTTTTGTATCCCTACAGTGACTGCTTCCCATAAATGTTCCCTTGCGAAGACAGTAGGGACCTTATTATTTGTTGAAACTTTTATTTTTTTAACTATTGAAGAGGCACATTTTGTGGTTCTCTTGATGTCAACACTTTGTAAAATTTTCTTGTTATTTGGTCAAGAGTAGTTAACAAGTGGTTTATTAATGTAGTAGTGTTTGTAAGAAATATATACCAATTACTTGATCATTTATATTAATTCTCTTCTCGCTGAATGTATTTTTTTTGTCTTTTTACAAATGGATTGATGTAATCACAGTAGGGGTTTTAATGAGCCAGAGGAGACTGGAATTCATGCTCTTTGTTTTTACTTAGTGATTTCTTTTAGAGGTTGCAATGTTTAGTTCTCTTCATGGCTTTCAGAATGAGTCTGTTCATTAGAAGGTCATGTATTTTTTTTTCCTGTTCCTACGACCATGTATATAACCTGCTAATGTCCTTCATACACAAGCACAATGCTTTTGGTTAACGAGAAAAAGCATGGGTTACTACAGATAACTTAATGCCCATTATCTGTATTAAATGAAATGATGATAATTGGCCATTTTCACCAGTTCAGCCATCCTGTGCCTATTGGTATTATAGTATCACTGGAGAAAGAATTTGGTGATTCAAAGTCTAGTCCTATACATAGTGTTGTAATATTAATACTATTATGATTTTTCTGAATTAAAGGAAGGCTGTGTTATATAACGAAGTATTTGTTGTTTTCATTCAAATCAATTCCCTACCTATTGGCATGAAACACAATGAGTTGTGGTCAGCAAAATACTGGTATAATCACTCTAAAGACCTGTCAATTTTGGAATGTTGAAATAAAAAATTCAAATCCATCTTTCTACATCCCCATGCAGCTCTGATGGCAAGCATATGATGATTCAATAAAGAAAACTTGTATACTACTGGTAATTCAAAGAATATACATCTACGTTGGTGATGAAAATCAGTAAAAGCTACATAATTTCTTGATTTATAATTATCATATCCAGACTATTCACTCCACAGAGACATTGAGTTAACCCTGTAAGTATGTTAACTTACTTCGATCTGAATATGAGTAACCTCTCATGGATATGATGGAATTACATGAAATTTTATGACTATATGTAGGGTCGACACAAAAACTTTGTAAAATACAATCGAATGATTAGGTCAACTGTGCCTCATGGGCAGTTAAGATATGAGTGGAACTATCTACACTAGCGGTAGAATGAATTTGACAACTATGAAATTTAAGATTCCACATCACTGGTGGGAAGTAGTGATCCCTGTGAGTAATATCTGAAAACGTCAATTTTTACGAAAGGAATGTTAGATGAATTCACGGAGAACCAAACGAACATCAATTTACACAAAATTACATGCAATCTCAAGGTATATAACAACTTGGGTGCATACACTTGCCCGTAATCGCACTCGAACCTGACTAGTGGGAGTTTAATCCGAAAAACTGGATCTTGTGAATTAAGGTAGGTCCCTTCAATGACCCATTACAGTAATGAATGACCCATTCAGGGATACTATGTTATTATTTTACAAACATATACACACATTCACTGGACCCACTGCTGCCTTTTACGTTCTTGCTCGTAATTCACCCTTCATTTGTCTGCGTAGCGATAAATCTGTTGAATTTTATTCCTTAGCGACGTAGCTGTCTTATTAGTCGGCAGTAAATTGGTGCCAGATCATCGATTGCCTAAGTGTGAGTCGAATCATTTTCTTGATCCCATAAGTAGCAATCATATTATTATCTCGCACCACCCTAAGATTCAAGTTTTCTTCAAGATACTTGCTTACATATAGGTTAGTGATGAAATGTTTTCTCTGTTTGGAAATGCAAATGAACATTTTGAAATTTTATTGTACATCTTATGTAGCCGGGGTCTTGTGAGTACTTTCAACTGAAATAATCTACTTTGATTACCTGCGAGGTTGTTGGATTCATATTACTCAATACAGATTTGGATTTTTTATGATCACGTAAACTCTAACCATGGCTATTCATTGGGTTATTTACATACAGTAGGGCCTACTACGTTGCGGATATTTCTTCGGGCGCGTTTAATTGTTCGTCACAACACTTATTGTCAATTTTACCACCACTTCTCATATAATGCATACCTCAAACCAGTAATTACGTTCCGAAAAAAAATTGAACAATCAGGTAGGTATTTTGTTCATAAATACCCGCATCTCGCTCACAATTACCACCCGTTTTACTTATCCTTTCGACCTGAAAGTCAGGCATGATTACGCGACCAAATAGCTGTGGATCTCAATTTAGCCACACTGGAAATAATTATGTTATCAGATTGTCACCAACTTATCCCATTAGGTCCTTCCTTGGGTCAGGCTTCGTAGCAACGAGCATTACGTTTTTCGCATGCGTGCCCTATTATGAAATGGCGTATGTGGATCATGTAACTAGTACATTGTTCATGTAATCATGTAACTTTACGCTAGAGTTTGCATCTGTGTTCTAATGGATTTGTGTCTCTTAGAGTTCAAAATGTTCTTAGAAATTTTATTTCATTTAGACTCTGAAGAAAAAACTTGAAGCCTTTCAAATCCAAATTTGAAAATATTAAGTCTATCCCTCATTTAGTACCATTCATTAAAGTTGAGAGAATGTATTAGTGTGTTAGTCGCTTAGCAAAATATTGATGATAAAGTTTGCTTCATGCGATTCTGGGGTATTTACTTGAAGGTCTAAACACACTGACTTATAACCACCAATTAATGCTAATTGGCACAACTCGATTTTGTTCATAACATAAATGGCACTCAGTTTAATTTTTACTAACCAACTCTTTATCCTATTCCGTAATTTTATTGGGAAATACTTAACTATTGTGGGAAGGTACAACGATTGGTGTTTGAGACATGGGACTGAGTTTTCGGTCATTTATTGATAGGGGTAAAATATTAATGGTTTTCAAGCTGAAATATGACCGAAACGTTACCAACATGGCCTCATCACGACAATTTTCACTAACCCCGTTTCATTATTAGCCTACTTATTTTTTTTTTAGTAGTAGCGTATTTTTTCCATTCCTGACGTGATGTCATTAGTGTAGGCAAACGATAACTTGTAGCTGGCATCTGCGCCATTTGGTTTTGTGCTTTGGAAGGGGTAGGAATTGAGAAAGTCTAGAAAGGGGTGGAGAGAAACTGAGCGTCGGCATTAGCCGGCTCTTGACGATAGGCACTAGGGGATTTAGTGTTTCACGTCCAATCCGATCGACGGAGTACCACGCCCAGTGGTATGTCACTGAAAATTCTGACACTTCCCGGTTCGAACATGGGGCCTCGGGATTATTGGCCAATAGCCGCCCATCCCGATCCATGTTAATACAAGGGCACTCTAGTCACCTGGCCAACCTGATTCCCTTACTTTACTTTATTTGCATTCCTCTTCACCCTCTCTCGTCAAAGAGTTCATTTTTGGATGAGTAAGGGTGGGACAAACGTATTCAAAATTTTCTGGGGATTTGTGTTTGAAACGGATACCTCTTGGAAATAATTACGCATGCATTAAAGTCCGCATGATTCATTTATGTCTACGCAATGCCCTGATAGCCACCGTAAGGGTGTGTGGCAGGGGGTGAACTAGGCATGAATTAATCTAAAAAAATCTAAACTTATGTTAGTAATATATTACCGGTCCCATTTTTTGGCCCAAGTTTTCTAAATAAATAGGATTCACATTATAAATAATGTATTTTCACATGCAATACTGCAACTAATGAGGACCTATCACCCTCTGGGACGGAGACTGAACGTATACGGATATTTGACATTTCTTCACAGTCAAGCAAAAAAAAAGTTTCCAAAGAAGTGCTCGTGTAGTGTTTCCAATTTTTCTTTTGGAGTTAAAAATCGTTCTGAAAAATTGTAGCATTACCGTTATTTTTTCAATGACGACCTTATCATAATTGAAAGTAGCGATTCCGATCCAAGGGATATCTAATAGGATTCACTTTTACGCGTATCCTACTCCACCGAGTGATTAAAAGTTCAACTCCGAATATGAAACATCTACTGGCCAGATTAGAATAATTGGCTGACTCTTTTTCCGGCGCCACTGAGGCTATCAAGTTTGAAGTTTGTAAACGCATGGCAAATCGAGAGATGATTGACTAACTATCAGTTGTCGATCGCTGCCGGTGAAAACAGACCCTTAGCCGGCTCATAGTTCATTCAGTTGGACCCCTTTTGATCTGATTAAAAGAGGGGCCTTACGTAACTGAAAGCAGCTCCGTTAGAGAAACCCGCGAAAAGCGATTGGAGAAGAAGTAAGGGAGGGAGAGGGGAATGGGTTGATAGGGTGGTGCCTATGGGTGAATGGATGGAGGGGGGAGAGGGAGAATTCGGCGAGGGTGGGAAAATATGCGTAACAGAAGGGGGAGGACGTGCTGGAGGAGGGTGTGAGTTGAAAGGGCGAAGGCCAGGGGTTGGGGCTGGGATGGAGGCGGTCGTGAATGGGGGAGGAGCGCGGTTGCACGGGTGGATGGTAGAAACTAGGGTACGTGGAGGGAGGGTGAAGGAAGGGTTTCGCCCCAAACCCTGCCCCCCTCGCACGCACAATTTGGCGTGAGTCATGGGACGGCGTGATTCAGCTGTCTATCATCGTGCCTCGGCGTCGATCCGACGATTAGGTTCATAGGAGAAGAGTTTGTGTTTGCATGCGTCTTGTGTGCAGGAGCGTTGGAAGAGGGAAGGACTCGATGTTTGGGAGGGGGGCGTGGGTTGGCCGTCAGGAATGGAGAGAGAGAGAGTTCAAGGGGTAGAAATACCGCGGACAGGGATCGGGAGGGTGGGGGTGATCGGGAAGGGTCCTGACAGGAGGACGGGCGAGAGTTAAAAACTTACTCAGGGGGGCGTGGGTCACGAGGGAGATTTTTTTTCGGGGTAAGGAAGCCGTGTTCCCTGCGCACGGCAGGGTGAACGAATTGGGGAACATGGGCAGCGGTGGGGGGAAGGTGACGAGTTGGGGGGGGGGGGGGGGGGGGGGGGTAAGGGAGGACTGTGGAAGTTGAGAGATTCATATGGCGTATTTAAGATGATGTCGTTTGAAAGCGAGGGTTCCAAATGGGGAGAGATTGGAGGAATATGGGGAGATGGAGAGGAAAGGAGATTAGCGTGGAGGGAAGGGATGACGGATGGATGCTTGGATGGCTATTTTCGTCAGAAGCTGGCTACTTATCGATGGAAAGGGAGAATTTATTGACCCAATGGCATTACGGGAAAGGACCGGAATGTTCTGGGGCAGAGGGGAGTGTTTGAAAGATTGATTTTTGGTTGGCGATATAAGGCGTCTCCTGTCAGAAAGTCGTCCCTCTTGAACGCTCAAGTACCGACCCTTTTTATTTTAGAAGTCTTGAAAGCTTGAAGAATTTCCCAATTTTGAGAGATTGATACGCGCGCTTTCTGCTGCCATTATTTGTGATTTCAGCAACCGTTACTCGCATGTTGCATAGAATGACTCAGTATTTTATCCTCTCATCTCATGATTCATCTTGTACACAAGGTTTGATAAAGTTTTGCGAAGTATCGACGGAAACTTGCGGAACAGTACTCAGAAATAAGTTCGTGTGCAAATTTCTTATCCTTGTATTTGATATCAAAGAGTAATTTATCATCTGAGGATAAAATGTCTGCGATGTTTTTATCTCAGTCTGAGGATGACATTAACACCACCGCACTAAGTGAATCTTAATTTTTCGTCTCCAATTCTTGCGGCGTAAAATAAATCACTGATTTGTCATTTGCCTAATATTTTCAAATCAGGTGGTATGAAAACATGGTGAAATAGACATGGCATCCTTTGTCGCTCAAATAGTCATTACTCATAAATTCAGCAATAAATGTGTTTGCACCAGTTTAGTATTAAATATTCTCAAATATAAATATTCTATTCCTTCTCCCAGGGTATATTACATCCTATTGTAGGAGAACAAATTGAAAAACTTAAGTTTAATCATCGACCAGAGAGAGCTGTTATGTATTTAATTTAGTGTATACAGTCTTGAATATTCTAAATGAAAGAAGTCAGTAATTTTCAATCGGACAGAATAATGGTAAATTTTAGGCAAAAGTTGTGTTCCGACATGTTTTTTGGATTGGAGTTAATTTAGCATTTACTTAAAATTCACTGGCAACGTAATATTTATTTATCGGTGAACTTAAGCCTTAATAATTTCATGCTAGAATATTTCTCTACATTATCTGCTAGGATACGGAGATATTTCGGCATTCTTAGGGAAAAAGGTCAGTTTGGGAACGAATTTTACATTTACCTACCATTATTTTGGGTTGTGGACTCCACTCTATTTTGTTCTTCAGATTCTATTTTACCTTTTGACATGTAATAGATTTTGCACTTGAATAGCTTAGCCTCTATTTGTTCCCTTCATTGAAATATAGTTTTTTGATACGACGGTGTATATTACCGGAATATCTAACTTGGTGTCACATACGAGGGAAATACATCCATAGCTCTACGATCTTCTTCTCTCCTAATAATTTTAACACTCAGTATATCTACATCTAAACGATACCCAGCAAGCCACCGCGAGGGTGTGTGGCAGGGGGTGAACACCAGCAATCATGTACTACTAACATGCAAACAAGCAACTAAAGTGTCTCATGCAACTAGATTGTTAGCATATATAGTATTTGAGGGGTTAATGCATGCATCATGCACTACAGAATACTCTAAAATATTTCCCCTACCTATCCCTTTCCTATGCTGCCTATTCTGTTCTCTTATAGTACGGAGGAAAAATGCCGTTTTGAATCTATCGGTACGACAATCTATCTCTCTAATCTTATTTGGATGGTCGAATCTAGAATAATACGCTGGTGTTTTTAATATGTGCCTAGCATCTTCAGTAAAGCTATCCGATTGAAATATCTCCAATAGATTTAATCTGAACTAACCTATGCTCTGATAATGATTCCCACCCTAATTCTTGTTTTAATTCTGATACACTACTCAACCTATCGTAACACCTTTTGACGAACCTAGCTACTCTACGCTGCACACTGTCTAGTTCTCGAATCAAACCTAATTCATTAGGATCCCATACACTGGCTGCATACTCAAGGTGTGGCCTAACTAGTGAAAAGTAACATCGCTCATTTGTCTTCTCATCACATTTTCCCAGTACTCTTTTTATAAATCCTAGCTTTCTCTTCGCTCGGCCGCATATTTCCCTTATGTGTCTTCCCCACGATAAATCCTTAGTGATTGTTACACCTAATTATCTTATGGTTTCTACGTTTTCGATCTTCGTGTTACTTATTTTATAGGTACATTAATAGGATTAATGATTGCATCATGCACTACAGACTACTCTAAAATATTTCCCCTTTGCTATACTGCCTATTCTGTTCTTTTATAGAACGGGGGAAAATGCCATTTTGAATCTATCAGTACGACAATCTATCTCTCCAATCTTATTTATCTGGTCTAATCTAGCATAATACGCTGGTGGTTTTAATATATGCGTACCATCTTCAGTATTTTACTCAGTTTATGATAAAAATGCTAATATTCTTTCCTTCCATGACTGAGTCATGACAAAAGCTATTTTTCATTCAATTATTTCCAAAAGAAGATGAAAATTCATCTCCTAGTATTGAAGTACGTTCGGGTATATTTTAGTTCCACATACCCTACCTGAGGTCAAAATTGACCCCGAGCAAGGAATTTTTTTAAATGCGTATTGTGGGAATTTTAAAAAAAATGAAAAATAGTGTCGATGCAAAAGTGTTTTACCGCAGAATTCCTAAAATATGATGCATCAAACTGAAAAAATTAATAAGTTATTCAACTTTTTCTATGAGCTGGGGTCACAAAAGACCCCAGGTAGGTAGGTAGGGAAAGAACTGAAGCCTTAATAATTTCATGCTAGAATATTTCTCTCCAATATCTGCTAGGACACGGAGATATTTCGGCATTCTTAGGGAAAGACGCCAGTTTAGGAACGAATTTTGCATTTACCTACCATTATTTTCGGTTGTGGACTCCACTCTTTTTTGTTCTTCAGATTCTATTTTACCTTCCCCATCTTATATTTTTTTTGTAAGCTTAAACTCGTAAATCATCGTCTCTGTGTGTTGACTCAGTGACTAATAACTGTGCCATACACACCATTCTGGTCATCGCTTATTGATACAGACGATGAGTCTTTTCCTAAAACATCGGTGGCCACAGCTGGTACTCTACAGCGTTATCTCTGCTGTTGAGATAAGACACGGATTAGATATATAGACCATGAATCACGTGCGATTTTTTTGCCAATACTTGACGTCTATGTTTGCTCCAAGTGTTTAAGCAACGCAACAACAGTCACCAAGGTAAACAGTTCTGGTCAGCGAATATAACTGCATTTGCTTCCTCGTAACACATCAATCTTTTCCGTGTTTAACATCAGTCAAATTTCTTTAGAGACCTGGATTTTGTAAACGGTGGGTGAGTGTACAGGTTTTTCGTCATTACAGTCCCTTAGTATTCTGCCTTCAACAGTGTGTGAGACGTAGAACGGAACTGGTGCAATAATTTAGTTGATTGGGATGAATCTTGGCCGAAGATGGGCTTGATAATAAAGATATGAATTGCGTTATCAGAACATACGTCGATGGATATAATAACAAGGCAGGGAGTATGAGAAAGTATTGAAGGAGCTCGAGATATGGGTTTTAAAGCAGGATGAGCAGATTAAAGCATGGTGAGCAGAAATGAATAGAGGGATGGATACAAGGAAACTGAAGAGGAGGAAGGAAAGTAACGAGCGTTTAAGATGGAATCTGATATTAGTGATAATACAGAGCCAAGGTGGTATAACGCGGAGGTTAGGAAATCACTAAAGCGACAAAGGGTATGCCACGCAAGGATGAAAAATGCAGGACGGGGTCTATCGGTAGGGGAAAAAAATGAGCTAGTTCAAAAATATAAAAAATCGAGAGCTATAGCAAGGTAATCATGTCGGAAAGCGATATCACATTTCAAGAGCAGGATGTAAGGAGAATATTTAGATAGCTATCCTAAAGCGTTTTGGTCATATGTGAGAGAGCTTCAGGGAAATAAGTCCACAGTGCACACACTTAAAAACGATAAAGGAATCAGAGTCACCAGCAGTGTAGAAAAAGCCAATACTTTAAACACCTTCTTCCAAAGCGTATTCAACTTATCGTCACAAAACGCAGTGGAACCACCGCCGAACACTTTCAGTGAGCAAATGCCCGAAATAAAAATTTCATGTCGCGGAATAGAGCAGCAGTTAAAAAGCATTAGTAAAAACAAATCACCAGGTCCCGATCAAATTCCTTCCAGAGTATATAAAACATTAGCTTCTGAAATAGCCCCCTATCTAGAAATAATATTCAATAAAACACTAAAGAACCACACAGTACCCAAGGATTGGAAAGTAGCTAACATTACACCTATATTTAAAAGCGGTGATAGGGAAGAACCTAGTAACTACAGACCCATTTCACTCACGTCAATCTCTTGTAAGATATTTGAGCACATTGTAGTCAGTTCGATCATGAAGCATTTGGATAGTCAGGGATTACTCATAAACAGCCAAAATGGGTTTCGGAAAGGTGGATCTTGCGAGACACAATTAGCTTTATTCTTACACAATATTTTAGTCCACGGCGAAAACAGTACTGAAGTTGATGCGATATTTTTAGATTTTAAAAAGGCTTTCGATAAAGTTCCTCATGATAAATTAATCTTGAAGTTAGAGAGTGTTGGTACAAATAAAGACGTTGTATGTTGGGTAAAAGAATTCTTAAGTGGGCGAGAGCAGAGGGTTGTCATAGATGGTATCATGTCGGACACAATCGAAGTCACATCGGGAGTTCCCCAGGGTAGCGTTGTAGGTCCGCTTCTATTTCTTCTATACATTAACGATTTGGTTACCGCAGTTAGTAGTAAGCTTAGACTCTTTGCAGACGATGCAGTAGTGTATAGGGGTATATCAAAAGAAGAAGACAGGAAATCGCTTAGCAAAGATTTAGATGCAATTCAAGAGTGGTGTGACAAATGGCAGTTAGAGCTTAACCTTAAAAAGTGTGTAGCTATCAATTTTTGGAGGAGGAATAATTCGATAGAGCGTACCTATAAAATAAGTAACACGAAGATCGAAAACGTAGAAACCATAAGATATTTAGTTGTAACAATCACTAAGGATTTATCGTGGGGAAGACACATAAGGGAAATATGCGGCCGAGCGAAGAGAAAGCTAGGATTTATAAAAAGAGTACTTGGGAAATGTGATGAGAAGACAAAAGAGCGATGTTACTATTCACTAGTTAGGCCCCACCTTGAGTATGCAGCCAGTGTATGGGATCCTAATGAACTAGGTTTGATTAGAGAACTAGACAGTGTGCAGCGTAGAGCAGCTAGATTCGTTAAAAGGTGTTACGATAGGCTGAGTAGCATTTCAGAATTAATAAAAGAATTAGGGTGGGAAAAATTACCAGAGCGTAGGTTAAAGTACAGATTAAATCTATTGGAGAAATTTCAATCGGATAGCTTTACTGAAGATGTTAGGCACATATAAAAAAAACCAGCGTATTATGCTAGGTTCGACCAGCCAAATAAGATTAGAGAGATAGATTGTCGTACCGATAGATTCAAAATGGCATTTTCCCCCGCAGTATAAGAGAACAGAATAGGCAGCATAGGAAAGGGATAGGTAGGGGGAAATATTTTAGAGTATTCTGTAGTGCATGATGCATGCATTAACCCCTCAAATACTATATATACTAACAATCTAGTTGCATGAACACTTTAGTTGCTTGTTTGCATGTTAGTAGTACATGATTGGTGATGTTCACCCCCGCTGCCACACACCCTCGCGGTGGCTTGCAGGGTATCGTGTAGATGTAGATGTAGAATCTACATCTATATATTTTCTACCCTCGTACAATTAGGGATATGAGTAGCTGAAAATATATTTTATATTGAATATACTAATGTATCAATGGATAGCATAGGTAGCAGCATATTAGTTTAAGGGCTTTAAGCAAACCATATTAACAGTATGTTTGTGTATGCTTACTTTGCTATTCTAATCTTTATTTTTAAATTGTTATGTTTCGACTAGAATATAGTTACTAAAGCTTTTAAGGCATGATATGTAATGCATGTTTGGTGTGAGTTCACCCCCTGCCACACACTTTTATGGTGGATTGCAGAGTATTATGTGGATGCACATGATACTCTGTGAGCCATCTCATCTGTGTGGCAGGGGGTGAAACATCACCGGGAATGTATTAGTAGCGTTTTAACTCATAGTTGCATGCAAGCTTGGTGAACTTGGCCCCCTGCCACACACCCTCGCGGTGGCTCGCAGGGTATTACGTACGTGTAGATATATGAATGCATTATCGATTATAGCGAATACCTTTACGCTTACTACCCTGCATGCATGTAAAAATATTACTTCGTGTATACGCTACATACATGCAACGGAGAGGTAACAGTGCTACCACCCCGAGTAAAATAGTACACATATGACAAGTTGCAAGACAAATGTTAGTTATTAATAACATTAAAATTCTAGTTTATACCAGGTATACTAATATGGGAATGACGGGAGGCGGAAAGCATGCTATATTTAAGAGAGAGATATTGTAGGGAAGGGCACACGTATACATCTTTGGGAGAAGATAAAGAGCTGATTAGGATTACCGTATATTCTGGTGTACCACACGATCCCGTGTAAGACACGCACCCTGGTTTTTGGGCACTGACTTTTGGGAAAAAAATAATATGGTATAAAATCGGAAAAATAATAATATTTATTCTTAACGGGAAAATAACGTCATATTTGGAATACAATTGGACTCTATTATACTGTATTTTTAAGTGAAACCTTAATAACAATGGATCAAAATCAAAATATAATGATTTTGTGCCGATGTTCACTGCCATGGTCGCCTGCTAACAGGAAAATGTAACACTCACGATAGCATTGAAAATGAACCTGCCAATGATGATATGTATTAACATCGATTTATGATCAATTCAAACTAACAACGGCTAAGAATATAGAGAAAATAAGAAAGATTTGTTAATAACTTTAAATGAACGTAATCTTTTACCTCTGTTCATTTTATATAATGTTCAATAAAGAAACAATGAATTTGCTGTTGGTCAATGACTAAAGTGGTGGTCATAGCATAAAGCAACTAACTCGCGCACTATGCACACGGGATTTACTGAAGGAGGCGTATGTATATGAAGCAGAATTCACGTCTAAGAATTTGTTCTGGCGGTCCAAGCAATGGAAAGACAGCAAAATTATCTCGGCTGGGATTAACTCAATCAATCTTTTGTTTCAATGTAATCCACCTTGTTCCTATTCTTGGTCAGTGCTCGCTTTGTACTGACGTTTTGTATTTCCTCGCGTAATCAGTGACAGTTTCGTAATTCATTTGAACGGACACGAGCTTGCTTGCATGTACAAGGGAAGGTTTTTGGCCGTATTGTACGCATCTTTGGCTACAAAGAAATCTCCGTGTAAGCCGCGCATCCGCGTGTATGACGCGCACCGCATTTTTTGACGCTGATGAACGGGGAAAAAGGTGAGCGTGGTACTGGAGAATATGTGGTACTTCGTGAAAGCTGTCGACGTTTAGTCGGAGGGAATTGTGGGAATGCATGGTTTGAGCCAGCAGCGTAGCAGGGTGCGTTTGAACCCTGGAAACAATTAAACACAGAGGGGTCCAGGGACCCCGCACCCCGTCACTCTGACGAATGGGGTATGTAATTAATAAAAATGATGCCTTCCCTTTTATTAAACGACACATTTACAATACGTGTCTGTAGCCTATCGTAAGGAACCTTTTTAAGTTTATCAATCATCAAAATCTCAATTTTTCTTTGTATACCACCTCGAGACTACAGGGCGGTCAATGGGATCCCACTGGCCCCGGGTGCTGGGTGCGGTCGCGCCCCTTCGCGCCATTAATGCTTCTTCTTAGTCGCTAAATATCTATGCGAATCGCACTTTATTTAAAAATGATAAGAAGCCATTATATTGTGCCAATTTCAAAATTACTTTGAAAAATTGAATTTCAAAATTTTAAGTTTCTGTCTTAACTTTATGGGACAGGAAAGGTTTCACAGGAAAATAATTACAACTTGGTATGTTCCACACTTTATTTCTGTTGAAAATGTTTCGACGTTCAACCAACCGATAATGACATGGAATTTCGTGACCATGGTTGGCAGATATAAAGTGTGGAACCTACCGAATTGTAATTATTTTCTCATCAGGGCTAATACTATCAGAATGTATACCACGTGAGAGACAATATTTTTAGTGGTAACAGTAATCAGTAATACTTTTGCCACTGGTTTCCTTCTATTTTTGAGTGTCTTTATTTTTCGTCAATTATTTTACACCTGCAATATCATTTTTCCCTCAGCAATACAGTACGTAAATTATTCAAAAGTTTTCTATCATGCTCACTTTTACAATGTTCACAGTCGGCTGTTTCTCAAAATTATGATTACTTTTGTATATTACATAGTCATGCAATGTACTGAGCAATGATAGCCTTTACTTTGTTGGCTGGTGTACAGAAGCTTAATCATCTTTAATTAAAGCTATCTCAATGACCTCATTTCTTCATTCCAAACCTCTGCGTACCCCATGCTTACTGCAGCATATTCTTGGCCATGTGGTTCTAAGCATCTATGATAACGAGCAGTCCTGTTTTAATCTTCTGCTTATCATTCCCCATACCACTTTTTCCTTCACCCTTACTTGCTCGGTGGAAGCCATGCACAGGAATATGACCTCTATTCATTCATTTTACCTCCACGCTTCCAGCTACATGTATTTATTTTTCTCCGCGATAAATATAGTTGGATGATGGCCATTATAATCCACAAAACCTCTATTACTATGTAGATACGGTATATACTAACCATCTGGTTGCACTTGACTCTTATATATAACATGTTTCCATGCAGTGGTACCGTTGTAGCTCTTAGCTGCATTCCAGTAGTGTATTTTTGTGATCTTCACTCCCTGCCACACACCCTCGCGGTGGCTCGTAGGGTATCGCGTGGATGTAGATGAATGGCTGCTCTTCATAGTGACGTAATTCTTTCCTTCACAATTTCCATATATCTGGGGACGTGTTGATGTGCTGGTTACAGTACCGGCCCCTCACCCCGATCGCCTCTGTTCGAATCAGGCAATGGTTATTTTCAATCGGTAAACCTTGAGTGCTTTGTGAAAGGCATTCGGGTTCAGTTCTCTGGCCGTTGGATAGGAGGTTTAGCTATGGTACCCTTGACGCCTTTCGTTAGAAAATTGCTAATGCCGGAGCCGCGACTTCTTGCCTTTCCATTCCTATCCTTGTACATACCTTCCCTCCCGGTTTGAAGCGTCTTTGAGTGCGAGGACAGACTTGAAATCCACAAATAATTAACATCCTTCAACATGTATTTTTTGTGAGGACTTTCTTTTCCATTCTTCTCATTCACTCTTCTTCTGTTGACTGACTTCATCACACTCCATATCTCAAGATATGGCCGATTAAATTGTCGTATATTCTAATTATTTATGGCACAATGACAAAAAACAGATATTATTATTTTAGTTTTCCTCGTTTCTTCGCGTGTTCATTTTACCATAGTGCAAGGGTTCTCAAAGTGGTTGAACCCCAAGCGTCGAATTGACATTGTATCATACATATCATACATCGAGCTCGGAGCTTAGTTCAAATTTTCTATTATGTATTTAAATTTTTAGTTTAAAAATGAAAGAATACTGGAATAAAAAACGAGTATCAGTTATTTAGGGGAGGCGACCGAAAGCTGATATCACTTGCACCATTCAAAACAGGCGGAATATTGGTTAGAGTTGGGAATTTTTCTAGGAATGGAGTGAAAGGGTGGAGTGATACTCGACATCGACATTGGCCTGCCCTTAACGAAAGGCGGTTTAACGTCCTATTTGAAGGACGGAGTGCTGAACTCGAAGTGCTCTCCGCACAGCATCAGAGTGGGGACCGGTTTACCAATGAAAAATCTTTGTCACAGCCGGGATTCGTATCCTGGCCCTCGGATTGGGAGGCCAGTACTCTTACTACCCAATCAACCATATCCTCCTGGGAAAAACTATCATTGAAAACAGTAAAATACAATTTATAATATTTTTAAATCAGTGGAAAAGAGATGGGTGAACGTCAAAATCGGGCTAAAGGAAGCAGCAAAGGAAGCTCTGGGGAGAAGAGAAGCTGTCAAGAAGAAGCCATGGATTGCAGAAGAAGTCTTAGAATTGATTGAAGAGAGAAGAAAATATAAAAATGTTGAAACTGAAGAAGGGCAACTTTGCTACAAAAGAATAAGGAACGAAATAAGCCGCAAAGCCAGGCATGCTAGAGAGATGTGGATGAAGGATCTATGTGAAGATGTACAAAGCAAACTCGTAAATGGAAATGTCGAAGTTGCCTACAGGATGGTGATAAATCACTTCAAGGAACGGGCAGCAAGATGTAACAGCAAGGACAAGGATGGAGAACTCTTAATTGACCATGAAGATAAAGTGAAGAGATGGAAAGAATACTTGGAAGAGTTGTACAATGGGAGTTATCTTAGAGTGGAAGTAATTGAAGAGGAAAATGATGCCGATAATGATGATTTGGGAGCCCCAATCTTAAGATCAGAATTTGATGCAGCTCTAAGGGATCTGAGGATAAATAAGGCTTCGGGAATAGATGATATTTCTGCCGAACTAGTAAAAAACGCCGTAGATAAGACATTAACTCAGCTGCACAAAACCATCTGCGACATGTACTCAACAGGAGAGATACCCACAGACTTTGAGAAGAACATCATGATCCCTATTGCCAAAAAGAAGAGGGCTGATAACTGTGAACATTTTAGGACCATAAGCCTGACGACACATGCCTCGAAGATATTGACGAGAGTCATCTATAGAAGAATAGAATGAACGGCTGAGGAGTTCCTGGATGAGGACCAATTCGGGTTCATAAGAAACAAGGGTATAAGAGAAGCAAATTTGGCCCTCAGGCTACTTATAGAGAAGAGAATAGAGAAGAATCTACCGACGTTTTTGCATGTATATTTGGAAAAGGCATTTGACAACGTGGATTGGAACATGATGCTAAAGGCTCTAAAAGAAATTGGAGTGTCATACAATGACCGAAGAGTTATCCACAGCTTGTATAAACACCAGGTGTCCATAATCAAATCAGGACCCAGCAATACAGAAGCAAGCATAAAGAAAGGAGTGAGACAAGGATGTGCACTCTCTCCCGTATTATTCAATGTCTACATCGAGAAAGCCATCCAAGAAGTCAAAGAAAAGTCTCCGGGAGTGAATATTCACGGGGAGAAAATCAGCATGCAACGATTCGCCGATGACACAGCAGTCATGGCAGAAACAGAAGGGGATTTAAAGAAAACACTAGGAAATATGGAAATAACAATGACCATATATCACCTGAAGATCAAAAAAGAAAACTAAGGTATTGGTATGCAGCAGGAGAAAGGAAGCTAAGACCAATGTTAAACTAGGAAAACAAAAAATCGAGGAGGTGGAAGAGTTCTGCTACCTGGGAAGCCAAGTAACCAGCGATGGACGAAGTAAAAGAGAAATTGCCAGTAGAATTGCCCAAGCAAAAAGGGCATTTTACCAGAAGAAGATTCTGCTTTCTTTCAAAAGGCATTCTATCAAAAGAAGAATCTACTTACAGCTGCAAATACAAGTGTGGAAGTGAGGAAACATTTCATTAGGACATATACCTGGAGCATTCTAATATATGGCAGCGAAGCATGGACAATAACATCAGCAGAGAAGTCCAGGCTGGAAGCATTTGAAATGAGGTGCTACCGAAGAATGATGAAGATAAAATGAATCGACCGAGTGACAAACGAAGAAGTCTTAAGAAGAGTGGGAGAGAAGAGATGTCAATGAAAACACTAAAAAGAAGACGGGGCAACTTAATAGGCCACATCTTAAGACACGATTGCCTGATGAAGACAATCGTCGAAGGAAAAGTGAACGGGAAGAATGGAAAAGGCAGGCCTCGTATTAGGTATATGGAGCAAGTAGGAAGTTGTGAAGGATGCAAAAGAGAGGAGCTACGTCAATATGAAGAGGTTGGCCGATAGAAGAATCGAGTGGAGGGCTGCGTCAAACCAATCCTAGGATTGTTGACCAATGATGATGAATATTTTTACAAAATGAGGATTAAAATTTTGAAAGAAAATATGCAAACTAACTTTATTTGTTTCTATTTAAAGTTTTGTTTGTGATGTGCAATAAAAATTTTACATGCAATTATTAAATAGTATTTACGATTTACTCTCTGAGTATCAGTTTAGGCCCTTCGACGCGAAGCATAAAAGGTGTGATTCGCTAAAAACGAGATGCATGGTTCCAACTCTGAAGTAGATGGGGCCAATAAAAAAGTCGAGAAATTCTTGAAGAGGTGTAAAGTCAAAATAGTTTGGGGACCCTTTGCCGTGATGCTTCAGTAAATGTATGAATGAGTGGCAAGTGTTTTTTAGAGCCTACTTCCTAACCAGTTACTATCTCCAGAACTTTTATGCAGAGTAAACAAATCACTAAAATTTACAAAGCCTCAGAGCAGTCGTAATTTTTTTAGATCATGGTAAAAACATTCACGTAGAAAGGATTCTGCTTGGACTAAGAGCGTTTGATCAGCAAACTAATTCCGCCTAAACTCACCCCACATTACAAAGATCACGTGAGCATCGTGAAAATCAATGGAGGCAGCCCCTGCCTCACCTTAAAACGTCTAGCTTAAGCTTCTTCTCTTATAAGGATTCGCGACGAGGCTCGAAGAAGCTCGTAAGGAGGTAAAGGAGAGCAGTTAGTAAACAGGCGAGGGAAAGTGGGGATCGATCGACTGGGAGAGATTGACACTCATGCCTTCGAAGGCAGATCCCGGAATCTCTTAAACCGCGAACTCATGACCGGGTTCATGGGAGAATTGCGATAAAGTTAAAAGTTCACCGGCATTGATACCATGCGTAGAAAGAGAGAAACTGATTTTTTAAATCGGCATGCATGATTGTTTTATGAAAAGCATTAATCAATTAATTTATAAATTTAACGCAATGCCAACTTGTACAACCAATGTATATCTATACTATGAAGAACGTTTTTATCTGTAATTATTCGCGTATTATTTTCGTTGGCAACGGATCCAAATCAAGAACAGTTCAAAGTTCTGGGTCTTAATTATCAGGCATCAAATAAATAATCCATTGAAAAGTCTTTCAGCATTGATAAGTCCTTATCACATTTCTCTCTCATTTGCCTTCGTAGTATCATTCAAGTGCCAAAATCTCTTGTCTTGGTAAAAACAAAAAATTGTTTTTGAGAGCTCATATGGTGCTGCTTTCATTCCGTTCGTGATTAGCTGAAAAATAGGCGAAAGGTAACAAAGGAGAGAGGAAAATATTTCTCCATCCTTAGTTATACTTATAATTCATTATTATAGATGAAACAAATGAAACCTCAAGGTTGTCTCGTAAAAAATAGCTTCCATTAACATTTTATGCCGATATAACAAAGATCTTCATTAGCACACGTAGTAAATGAATGGAATGTTCAATGGAAAATTATAAAGATAGATTAAGACAGAGAGTTTCAAAATTCATTCTTTCCGCGCACGAAGATACGTGGGAATATTAGAATAGATATTCCGATTTTGATGTAGAAGAGTATCCTTAAATTATAATAAAAAAATACATATTCATGTTTTAACATTACTAACTCAACCCAACTTGGGATCCTTCACTGGGCTCTAGGGGTCCCGATAAAGGACACAATATGAACACCACACTAGCGTCCCGAACCCTTCAGCCGAGTGAAGGATCACAAGTTCGGTTGTGTGCTTGTGCCCCATACTGTCACTAGTGAGGAATTGAGTTTCCCGTAAACCACTGCAGTTAGCTTTTCGCGAATAATAATAATCTTCTTCCCGGTTAGTTCCTGTACTGACGTGTGCTACACTAACTCATTACGGCCGTTGGAGCTTTTCTTTGTTCGTAGCATTTCGCATACAATTAGGCATGTCTGCGAATACCTCGAGGATGTGTGGCAGGGCGTGAAGATCACCGAACATACATATTTTACATCCATGTTAAATAAAAAGATCACTGGTACAGTTTCCAAACTTTAATCACTACACCTGCGACCATGGTTTCGACACATTATGCCATCACCCATGGTCGGAGGTGTAGTAGTGATTAAAGTGTGGAAATTGTACCAGTGAGGATCGGGTTGCTGGTGACACTAGAGTAGATACTGGCCTCCCATCCCAAGGGCCCGGGTTCGATTCCCAGCAGTGGCGGATTTTTTCAGTGGAAAACCGGTCCCCACTTGAGTGCCTAGTGGAGGGCATTCATGTCTATCGCGTTCTCTTATGTTACACGGGAAAAATGGCATTTTAAATCTATCGGTACGACCATCTATCTCTCCATCTTATTTATCTGTAAAATCTAGTGTATCCGCAGGGGTTTTTAATATATATTAAACATATTCAGTAAAATTTATGCGTTATAAATTTATTTTAAGGCCATAGAGCTTATCCTTCTCTCATCATGCATACCTTGATGTATAAATTAATTAATTAATACAGTTATAGTAATTCCTGACCAATCAATAGTTTCCGCATTACTTTGCACATACTATCAATTTAGTTACACGTGTCTTATGAATGCATATCTAACATTTTGCTGCAGAGTAATACGTCTCAGTTGCATGTAAGTAGTGCATGCCTAAGCAGTGCAAGGACTAGGATTTTTGCATGCCATCATGGTAGTAAATGTGCATTCTTTCTGATTTAAAATGCTTGTATGGCGATGGTTCACCACCAGCCACTCACCTTCTGCCAGTTGGCTTGGAGTATATTATTTAGGTAGAATAGGAACCATAGCTATTGCAAAATTCTTGACGAGTATACGGTGTCGTAGGAGGAGATCTTGAACTATTCTTGTTGCAAGTTTACCAGGGTTTTACGTGTTCCCTGCGCAGGAGCATTTACGAGGAGGTTTGCATGCCACGGAGCACTTGCGTGGCCGAGGTGGAGATGGAGGAAGTTAGGGGAGGTGGGGGAAGTCAGACAAAAAAGAAATTGGCGCAGAATCGGCCTCGTCCCTTCCCGTTCCGTTCCCTTGCAGGTGAAAGTTCAAGGCCAAAATTTAAACGAACCCACCCCCAATCCTTTCACGTCAGATTGAGACGCTTGCTTAGCACCTTCATTGCGACATGGTACTCGCAATACGATTTTGGTCGGCTGTGAAAACTGCATATCTTGAATATCGGCGGAGGATGTTGCACTGCGAAATTTATAGAAATTGCTCGTTCACGTAGTGGGGCTGTATTCAAAAAACACATCCATTTCAAAACGGCTCCTTTTTTAGAGATCTCATGCTTGAACTAAAACTCAATCTGAGAGAGATGGTTTTATTTTTATAGAATACGAAAATGGAATGAATGTTGATCCTTATCACATAGTTCACTATGTGACTTCGTTATATCTAGTAAGGTAATATGCATACCATGGGATTTGGTCCGATATGGTGATGAGTGGAAAAAGGCATCGGTTAAGTAATATTAATTGTTATGATACTTCAAGAATATTTGCTAAACGTTTAGTCCCTGGTAAGCCAAGATTGTGTGGTACGTTAAAAAACAGGTTTTCTTATGTTTTTAGTACTATTTCGTACGTAGTATACCTACTTTAAACATTATTTATTAAATGAAAGTGTAATGATGACGAAATGAAATAGGTAATTAGATTTCTTATTGTGCACACTTCTGTGTTATTTGGAGAATACAAAATTAAGCCAGCATTGTGGATGGGGAAGGAAGGATGGACTCTGTAATCCCCTTGAGATAAATTCAACCACCGTTTGACCTAGGAATAACTAGGATGTACGTGTTGCGTGTGCATCGCAATTATTGAATTGAGGCTGCTCTTCTCACCAAGTCACAGGCAGCTCAGTCTCGCAGTAACTATTGGTCATAATGTATTATGTATGCACTAAATGATATTTTACAACTTTATTTCCACGAAAAAGCCAATATTATAATTGTATCCGTTTATCAGTAGCTTTCATGTACTTTCCACTGTAGCTTTCCACTACTTTATTTACCCGATAATTTTAAAGGCATCCTCCTTCGTCTTTCAAATATTTCCTCAATTTCTCTTCGTTTTCTCTTTTGTTTTGGCTTTGCCACCGTTTCCATGGACGCAAAGGTCTGAGGTTATTGAGACCATCGCGTGACTCCGTTCAACTCCTGTACTGCATGCAGCGGGGGAGTACCAAGCAATGCGGGCAAGTTCCTATGTTGCGCAAGAAATGTGCCATGTTACATCTGAAGCTATTTATTTAGCTTAATCCTATAGCAATTGGGTCTATTCTCTCATGATGGTATGCCTAATCATTTATAACATCATTTTTAATGGTAAACAAAGGTGTTTCATTCGGGAACCATTTAAACATGTTTAAGAGGGAGCCATTTCAAATTAATCGATCTCTAAGGTATGGAGCTACGACCAAACCTAGCTAGTGGGCATTTTTTCCCTTTCCTTATGAGTAAATTTAGTAAAGTACGAAAATGAGCCTTTATAAAAACTTCAATCACACTAGGTTTTTTCTTCTGTGCTACGATCAGTATTTTTTTCTTTCCTTCCATTAGCACTGTCGGTGCCATAGTGCGAAGAGAAAAATCAATTTTTCCATCGGAATTAAAATCTTGAACACATGGTAAAGGACATTATCCCTTAAAATCGACTTAAAACCTCTTTAATTCTGGTAGCAGAGTTTCCATGGAAAAAATTAAATAACTTCACCGGACCTCGACTCCGGAACTCCCTGATTTTTGGCCAGGTTATTTTACCAATTAAGCTGCCAAGGAGTTCTTCGTCTGCGTATATTTCTAGCCGCTTTAAAGGAACAAATTATTGCCGTACTGCAGTACATACTATGCATTGCACACTGCACTAAATGCTATTCCCGGAACTCCCTGATTTCCAGTCGTGGTGGTTAATATTTTCTCTGTGGAAGTTCTGCCGTTGTGCATATCAACGGGTGACTCCACCAAGTTTTTTTTTGTGCGGTTAGTTCGCAGTCCTTGAATTTGGTCCAGACCTCCGTTGAAGTAATTTTTACGTTTGATAGCATGGTACATTCATGGTCGCAATTTAAAATATTTATTTATCCGAGACCTTTGTTTCAATTTCAGGTTACTTATCCCTAAATACCATCTCATCAGCGGAGCAAGTCTTTCCCCTTCTCTAAGGTGCCTCAGACCGGGAGGAAAGCCTTAAGGATGCTAATGGAAGGGTGAATAGAAACCCGACGTCGGAATTAGGCTGCTCTTAACGAAAGGTGCGGTGCCAAGGGGACCACGGCTCAACTTCCCATCCGACGGACGGAGTACTGAACCAGGAATGCTCTCCGACGGCATCGAGGTAGGAATGAGAATGATATTTCTATTAGGGCTCGGATCCAGCCCCTAGGAGTAGGTAGCCAGTACTCTTGCTACCCCTACATCTACATCTACATCTACATAATACCCTGCAAGCCACCACAAGGGTGTGTGGCAGGGGGTGATTGCTCACCAAACATGCACTACATATCATGCATAAAAAAGGAATAGTATTAATATAGCAGTCAGAACTACACTATTTAAAACAGATAGAAATTGCAAAGCAAACATGCAGAAACATTCTGTTAGTAGGGTTAGCTTTAAGTACTCATACCAACATGCAGCTACCAATGGTATTCATTGCTACTCTCCGATAGGACTTATTTACCGTTATTCGTATCTCTAATTGTGCGAGGGAAAAAGGACATTTTGAATCGGTCAGTTCGGCAATCAATTTCTCTAATTTTATGATTATGGTCCAGTCTGCCATAGTAAGTTGGGGTTCGTAAAATATTTTTAACACCATCACTGAAAATATTGCCTTGGAATTTGTGGAAGAGATTAAGTCTAAATTTCAACCTGCGATCTGACAATGATTCCCATTTCAATTCATTTAATAGACTGGTTACGCTAATATAATTATCGTATCGTCCCTTTACAAATCTTGCTGATCTTCGCTGCACACGTTCAAGTTCATTACTTAGACCGATTTCGTAGGGATCCCATACACTGGCAGCATATTCCAAATGAGGTCTTATAAGGGAAAAGTAGCTGATTTCTCGCACATGATCGTCACATTTACCCAATACTCATTTAATGAAACCCAGTTTGCGATTCGCTTGACCCATTATTTCACGAATGTGTTTACCCCAGGAAAGATCATTTGTCAGTCTTATTCCAAGATATTTAATGCATTCCACGTTTGTTAATTCATCATTACTTATTTTGTAAGTGGTAGGAGGAGAGCTATTCTTTTTCCAAAAATTCATTACTACACATTTCTTAAAGTTAAATTTAACTGCCATGTATCACACCAAGTTTCAATTGCTTGTAGGTCAATATTTAAATATTCTTTATCGTTTGGGCTTAGAATTTCCCTGTACACAACTGCGTCATCGGCAAATAGACGAATCTTACTTTTTACCACCTTACTGATATCATTAATGTACAGAAGGAACAGGAGTGGACCTAACACACTACCTTGTGGGACACCCGAAGTGATTTCAATTTTCGGTGAGGTAACACCGTCCAAAACAACCCTTTGAACCCGATCATGTAGAAAATCACTTATCCATGTTATAATGTTACTGTCTAGCCCATAAGACTTTAATTTCCAAATTAGTTTGGTATGAGACACCTTGTCAAAAGCTTTTTTGAAATCTAGAAAAACAGCATCCACTGGAATATTATTTTCGCCAGAAACTAAAATATCGTGGGAAAAGAGAGCAAGTTGAGTTTCACATGATCTGCTCTTCCGGAAACCATGCTGAAAGTTGGACAACAAATTCTGGCTATCTAGGTGTCCCATGACTGAACTGACCATTATATGTTCTAGGACCTTGCATGAAATGGATGTGAGAGATATTGGTCTGTAGTTAGATGGCTGCTCCCTATTACCACTTTTAAAAATGGGTGTTACATCGGCTACTTTCCAGTCCATCGGTACGACGTGTTCAGTGAGGGATTTATTAAATACTATTTGAAGGTAGGGAGAAATTTCGGAAGCTATCTCACTATACACGCGGGAGGGAATTTGATCAGGGCCAGGAGATTTGTTGGGACTTATATCTTAGAGTAGCTTTTCAATACCATTACAGGAAATTTCTATTGGTTGCATCAGCCGCTGAAAGAGGTCAGGTAACACGACAGTTGGATCGCCGGAAGGTGGGTTAAAAACGGTTTGGAAGAAGGAATTTAGCAAGTTAGCTTTGTCAAGAGTGTTTGTGGCCATTTCCCCCTTATCATTTTTTAGTGAATGTACGGTAGACTTATGGCCTTGCACCTCCCTGACGTAGGACCAGAAGGCTTTTCGATTTTCTTTCAATTGTTCCCCAAGTGTTTTTCTTTTGAATTCGGCGAATGCATTACTAAGGGCCGTCTTTGCAGCGGATTTTGAAATTTGATAATTTTGAATTATTACGTTACGCTCATTAGTGGGCATATATTTACTATTTCTTTTCATTTTAGCATGACATATTCGCTGCCGTCTCAGGGATTTTCTCACTTCGACATTGTACCACCTAGGTTCAGTGCTTTCTTTTTTAAATTTACATGGGATATATCTATTGATCCCAGAGCGCATGATATTAATGAACGACTTCCAGGATTCCTCCGTACATAAGTTGATGGAAGACTTTTTAAAATCCGATAAGGAATCTCTTAAGTAAATTTTAAAGCTAGGAAAATCAAAAACCCTACATAGGTAACTCACAAATACTCCACAGCACATCCTTCTAATTATTTATTAGTGGCTCAAAATTGTCCCTAGCGAACTTTTACCAGATGAAGTAATAGAAAATATTAGATTTCATGGATTTCATTTGGCATATATGGAGCAATGTATATTGTGCGATAACCTATTCGGCGAGCACATAAGATGCATTCACAAATTGCCTTTTTACTTTCAGAATAAAATAGAAGGTTACTTTACCAATGCTTCATCAGAATAGGGAGGGACTATATGATTTAAATAAGATACTGTAACGTTGTAAGAAAGAGTAGTTGTAACTAGGGACTATATGATTTAAATAAGATACTGTAACGTTGTAAGAAAGAGTAGTTGTAACTTCGAAACCTGTTGATCTGAAAAATAAGTGTGGATTGATACTGAGTAGCGTGTCTTGTTTTAATTATATCAAAATTCCTATATTCAACCGTCAACTATCTACTTAGCTTGTAATTCAAGTAAAAACTGTGAACACTCTTAATAAATAGTGATTAGAGTCTGCTAAATGGTATTCTCTTCTTGTCTAATCACCTATTATCAATGATGTTTTGTTTATACTTCTCTCTACATAATATACGTGAAACATCGTATTTTTCAATTGAAAGTTATGCACAGAACTATTAATTAGCGTATAAAAGATAAAAATTTGTATTTTACACGCTAATTTTATTGTAATCTCCACCGGGTTAAATGTCTTAACCTCATTTTCCAGAGACTCTACAGTAGAATAAGTGTGGAAAAATGTAAAGTTTTATCTTTCATTAAGATGAATTTCCTCAAAGTGAAAGTCGATCATTGATGTTATTAATTAGCTAGTTTACCATCTACTTTTATAATCAAAGTGTTAACTCACTCATCTACTCGAATTTGAATTGCCGGCCGTGGTAGAGGGGTCGGTAACATGCCGGCCTGGCGGTGATTCAAAGGTAACGGATTCAGATTCCGCCTCAGGCGTAGATGTTGTGTATGTGTCTTTGGTTTGAGTCTATGTTGGACGGTGTGACATAACCTGAGCAGTTGAAGAACCGAAAATCAAACTTTTACTGGCGAATGTAAATCGATCCCCAAGTTACTAAACTATTTCAGGTGAATTGTACTCTATCAACGCTCTCCTTTCTTTTTCTTCACCTCAGGATATCCCACCGCTTTTATTGAAATCCCCGGAGGTCGATCCCGAGTTGAAATAATCTACTCTATTCGTGGCAAAACGCTTTAGCTTTGAGACGCCACGTCATCCCTTCAACGGGAATAATTCTGTCTCTCGTATTTTCTCCTTCAGCCACGAGACGTTTGGATCAATATCCTGGTGTTTCGAGAATACAGAACCCTTGTGTTGAATGAAAATCTTGTGAGTACGGCCGACTAGAGCAATGGAATCCATTTGTGCCTGTAATGGAGAATTTCCATTTCATTGTTTTTTTCACCCTTTTTATAGCCTTAGGGGATTAACGTAAAATCTTATTTTAACTAGCGCGCTGCCTTCGTGAGATTTTATAGCTCTTTGATTGTTTGAAACAGTATTGAAAGAATTCTAAAATTTTATATCCTTCACTACTTGATCCATATATCTCTGACGATACTTTCCTTTGCAATTCTTTCCATTAAAATTTGTACGATGATTGTCTTCATGTGATCACATGCACTCAAGATACGGTCTATTAGACTGTTCCGTCTTCTTCGTAAAGATTTTATCGGACTTCTCTTTCCTCCTACTCTTATAAGAATGTCTATTTGTCACTCTTTCGATCCGTTGAATTGAATTCAATTCATCTCTTCAATAAACTTTCCCACTTCGCTAAATTTGAGTTCTTCCAGCCTGGACTTTTTTCCTGTTTGTAATTAAAAAACGTGGAATTTTTTACCTTTTTCAAATAACCTCGTAGTGTCTGTGGTATTTTTAAATACGAAATTTAGCAAATTTTCAATGTTATAATCTTAAAGATAAGCATCTGACGCATTTGGCAAAATATACATACTGTTCTTTCTTTAACTTTACGGAAATATCATAGGAGGTGAGAGAAGAGTTGCATAAATTATCAAGAAAGATATTTTGGAAAGAACGGTTTCCTGGGAGTAATAAAAAATTAAGACTTTTTATTGAACTTGAGTCTGTTATAAAAGGTGTGAGATTTAGGAGTGTGTTGCAATTGGTTCTCGTTAATCTCGTCGTTTATAAACCTACAAATGTTTGGCTTCATTGACGGAATTGTATTAGACGAATTAACTCTAAGGGGACTCTGATTAGAGCAAGGAAAATTAAAGTGGATTAGCATCATTTTAGGTGCATATAATCGAATAAAAAAGAATGCCACGTATGTATTCAAGATTGTTAAGAGCTCCTTAGGCCGCTTAGGAGAATGTCCTTGCATGGTTTCTCTGTGATGGTAATCCGATTATAAATCATAAATAATCAACTGAGGAGGAGTATGCCGTCAGTTTAGTGCCTGCGTCTTTCGAAACTCATCGTGTTACCACAACTGCATAAGAGTACAGTTTTCACAGATTATCCATAAACCTTTTTTAGGGTAACAAAAGCCTATGAGCCACTGTGTATTTTATAAATAAATTGGGTGATATTATATTCCCCTAATACGGAAAATGTATACAAACCGAATTTGATTTGGGGAAAAATTTGACTTCATTGAAAAATATTCACAACAATGTCAAAATGCCATTTGTTTAACTATAGTTAGTAGGGCATCCCTTGAGCAGAGAAATTTATCCAGTGGCCTAAATTATGACGTGTGAAATACTGTTGACGGCCGATTTAATATGTCGTGTTATTTTGTTATTAGAAACAAAATATTTATTAGCTACTTTGGAGCACCATTTTATTACTTAGGTTGGAAAGATTTTAAACAATGCTGAGTATCTAACTTCGATAGGAAAGGAGTCTTAAAATGTTTACTGAAACTACTATGGATATTAACATATTCCGAAGCCATGGAGACATCAACATCTTGAGGAAAAGTATTGCCCTCATTCATGTAATAAGAAATTTTCGCCGGCCAAGACTTCAATTCAAAAAAATTACCTGTAGCAAAAATCTTGATAGCTATGAATTGAAGACTTTTCCTTCTAAAGTGATGATTTAATTTTTCCCGATAATTGAACACGGCCGACTCGTTCTGGCACTAATGCTATCACAATGTCCAATTGGAATGAGTACTCTGTGAGAATGAATATAGTGGTTTCCTTTTAGGTCGAAAACAGTATTGCCGACGTTGAATGGCTTGATAAACTTGATAAACAATACTGCAGCTTTGATGGGATGTTTTGTTTAACTCAATGAGATTAATTAGATAATTCGGTGGGAGATAATATGGTCTGAGATTTTCGCGCTCTCAAGAGCCCCCACGAATTCATTCTGCTCATTGTCTTTATTCCATATAATTTTTATTTTACGAAATAAACGTTAACAACATTATAATAGAACGTTAGAACAAAATATAATTATTAATACTTTTTATGCATGATATGTAATACATGTTTGGCGTGGATTCACCATCTGCCACACGCCTTTATAGTGGTTTGCAGGGGATTAAGTAGATTTAAAACTTCTTAATTTTTATATATTTATTATGTATTTAGCAGAGGTGGTAACATCTTCTTAGGAAGATCATTTAGGGAAGGATACGAAATTTTCTTTCTTTTTTCTACTGAACCTAATTTTGAAACGCATGAGAACCTGCCTCTCAAGCCCCTGAGGTAACGTGCTAAATAAGTTGATGAAATATGGCGAAAATAGCTAAGTCGGCCACGGTCTTGCGTAATGGAGGCCAGGGAGAGGAAATTGGGCCGCTAGCTGGGCTTGGGGACGCCGATGTTAAGTGGTTGGGTGACGTGTCGGAGATTTTGTGGAGGGATGATGGGGGGGGGAGGGGAGGAGGGTACAAGGGGTGTTGAGAGAGAGCACTGACAGGCTTCGTCAGTGGGCGTACTGGCCGTTCATTCAGATTCGGGGATGAGGCATCGACTGGGGTGGGAAGGGGGAGAGAGAGAGAGAGAGAGGAGAAGAGGGGGTTAGGGGTGAAGGGGTTCTCCCGTGCTTTTTTTTCCTATCCCATCGGGGACCGAAGATAAGGGGAGGGGGGTCTTTGGAGGCTTGCACCCCCGAAGAATGGGAAAAGGAGGAGGTAGGGTTAGGGGGAAGCCTACATTTCGGAACAAAATGACGTCCTCAATTCCATAGGGAATTAAGGTGCCCAAGAATGACCCAATATAAGTGGCAGAGAAAAAATAAATAAATAAACATGCAATTATTTTAGCCATCGATTAAAAGCTCTAAATTCCGTCAAAGCCTTTAGCGTCGTTGCATCTAAATGGCCCGCCTAGATTGGTAGAGTGGACACGAGGATCTATTCAGTAGTTTTTGTGGGGTTTCGGTGATTGGCAAGGAATAGTTTTATTTGAAAAGACAATCTGGCATTTCTTATTTTTGTAAACAAATGCCATAATAGATTTTTTTTCGTTTCCAACGACATGTTAAAAGGTGCCTATATTTTTATATCCTATTACTTATTGCCTATCATAATATATGTGTACCGTTTTATCTTTGCTTTTATATGAGCGGGCGACGAGGAAATCCAGAGGTAGGGCGATCGATCGTTGCATGTAAGACACCTGACTTAGATTCCAGAGTCAAGCCAAAGGAGGTTGTCCCTGTCTCTGCAGAAGACGCCGGCGCATAGGAACTCAGAGCCATATTGATATGCTATATCGTGGTCCACTCCAAATGATTCGTGCGAGGTTGAGAATTGAATACAGTTTTTTTTCACATTTCCAGAGCGCTGTAGTTCCACATGCTGTTTACTACTTTTTGAAGGTTTCACTAATTAGACCTGCAAAGGAGAAAAAAAAACGGTTCGAGTCCCGACAGTAGCAGTTCTCTGTGGTAAACCTGTCCTTATTTGAGTATCTTGTGGAGAGCACTTAAAGTGCAGTACTCCGTCCGTCGGATGGGACGTCAATCCAGGAACCCCGTGACGCTTTTCGTTAACAGTAGGCTAATGCCGACTCTGGAGTTCTCTCCCCCTTCCTTCGTTCTCTGAAAAACCCTACCTCTAACCAGTAGCCCACCTATCTTAAAATGCCCTCATGTGCAAATGACCTCATTTGTCGGTCACCTATCCAGAATAACTACTACTAACTACCGGAGAGAAAGCATGGATACGAACAAGCCAAAGGCTATTGGCATTTTTAATTGATTGTTGAACTTTTTAACTTAATTTACCCCTTGTGCTGGATTTTCTCTGCCTTGGTTATTACTTCTCTACTCAACACTGTGAGCAGGAAACAAGCAGCACTTCTCGATGAAGCAAAACCTCCCGGAAGTATAGAGATATTAATATCACCCAGTCTCAAGTATGTTCATCTCTATCAACTATTCATATTATATGTTTACACCTCATTCCTGCGTGCTCCATCGCTGGAAAGGACAGATAAATGAAGGCCAATTCCGTAATCCATCCGGTCTGTAGAATTTCACACTTTTTGCGTAGGCCTTCAATCTCCTCTTCCTTTCGTTGGACTTAGTGCACTCCCTGAGCGAGTTGTACTCTACTTTGGCCATGCGGTTGGTGGTCAACGATCGTGTTGGATGCGGGGAAAGGGTTATGTAAAGGGTTGACGATGACTCATAGGGAGAAGGAGAGGGGTGGAGGTCGATGGGATCGTGTCGGCCTCGGGAACATCGAGGTTAGGAAAAAATGCGCGTCTGCCAACGTGAAGAGGATTGATTCCCGAGACCTCCGAGGCCAGATCGGAAAATCGAAAGATGATCGCAGCATTGAAATGCTGCACGTATGCCCTCAAGATATCTGTGTATTTTCTACTGTGAACTAAATTTTGGAAATTGGAATTTCTGACTTAATCTACATCTACGTAATACCCCTACGAGCCACCGCGACGGTGTGTGGCAGGGGGTAAAGATCACTAAACATGCAGTATTGACATTTAACTAGGATCTATAGTGGAGACATACTAGATAATAGGGTCACATGCAGCTAGATGGTTAGTATCTACATAATAAGAAAGGGTTTATTGGTTGTTATTACATACATCATGCACTACAGACTACTCTGACTATATTTCACCTACGATTTATTAATATCATCATCTACATAGTGCCCCTTTGCTACGCTGCCTATTGTTCTCTCTTTTAATACGCGGGAAAAAAATGACATTTTAAATCTATCGGCATGACAATATATCTCTCTAATCTTATTAATCTGATCAAACCTAAACATGAGGCCAAGATAATCTACATGATAAATTGCCACACCGTTGAAATTTAATGAAGAAACTTGGTCAAAGCATCTAATGCATGGTCAAAGTAATAAAAACGAAAAAACAGGTAAAGAGATACAAATTGTGTAAATATAAAATCAACATCATGCGCTACGCCGACGATGCATTATAGATCGCAGAAAATAAGGACGATCTCCAAAAACTCGTGTTTCGATTTAATAAGTCGGGCAAGAAACTTAGGATCACAATATCTACCTTAAAAAACGTATGACTTTCTCTCCTTTCCCGTTAAGATTGAAGTAAGTAGTTGATAACGAATTAATAGAAGAGGCAATGGAAATCGAGTATATTTGTTCAAGAGGGATAAAAAATGACATTCTCCGATTGGTAAGGAGGAATAGACAGAAAACATAATTTATGACTATTTAACGGATAGAATGAAATAGTAAACTTAAGACAGAACACGAAGACAAGAAATTAGAAGTCGCGAATAAGACCTATGGTCAGGGGAAAGAGAATTAAACATAAAGAACAATTCAATAGATGGAAACTAGAAATGGAAGTGCTGAAAAAAATCAAGGAGATAGAGAAAGGAGCGAAAAGATAAGAGAGGATGGTAAAATAAAAGCCATTAGAGACTGAGGGATAAATAGAAGAAAAGACAGAATAGTAAAGATGTGTAGAGATAACATCCAGTATGGAAAAAGAGAAATTGGAAGACCTAGAAAAAGGTGGAAAGAAGGTATGCAAATAACTATAGAAAGGGCTACAGGTGAAGATTTATGTAAAAAGAAAAAGACAATTATATGGTATTTCGGATTTCATTGTGTTTACGGCTGATTTTTAGGACCAAGAGACTAAATCGGTCAAATGTGATAATCATTTTAGGGTAGGAACATGGAACGTGAGATCGCTTCGGACCTGTGGAAGACTAGAGAACCTGAAGGTGGAAATGCGAAGAATGGGCCTCAACGTATTAGGAATCAGCTAAATGAAGTGGCCCGAAGATGGAGAATTTTGGAGTGGAAGCTACAGTATTATACATACAGGACCATTAAATGGTAATGCTGGAGTAGGGATCATACTCAGAGAGTGCGCCGGAATGCGTGTGAAAAGCTTCCTGCGATACATTGAAAGGATAACAATGGTGAAGATCGAGACCAAACCTGTAGATACCGTAGTGGTTCAGGTTTACATGCCTACGACGGACTACGAAGATGAAGAAGTGGGAGACGTCTACGAAGATATGGAGGAAGTTATAAAACAGGTAAAAGGAGAAGAAAACCTAATTATTTTAGGAGACTGGAACGCTATCGTCGGCGAAGGCCAAGATGGAAGAATAACTGGAAAATATGGATTGGGAAAACGAAACGATAGAGGAGAAAGACATGGAGTTCTGTACACAACGTAAGTTCGTAGTCGCCAACACGTTGTTTAAAAATAACAACCGAAGAAGATACACGTGGAAAATGCCAGGACATAGAAGAAGATTTCAAATAGAATACATTTTAGTGAAGCAGAGATTTAGAAATCAAGTGAAGGACTGCAAAAGCTACCCTGGGGAAGACATCGATAGTGACCATAATTTAGTGTTGATGAAATCCCATCTAAAATTCAAGAAATTGAAGAAAACAAAGAAGAATATATGGCAAGTAGAAAAACTAGAGGAGGTTCAACATCAGCTGGCATTTCAGAAAGCAGTGTAAATAACATAGGAGAGAATCTGAATGAGAAATCAGTGGAAAAGCGTTGGGAAAACATTAAATGTGGATTACAGAAAACTGCAAAAGAAGTACTTGGAAGAAGAAAAGTTTAACTAGAGAAGTTGTGTCGTTTTCCAGTTCAATTTCCGTGACTAAATTGTAAAAGAACCTGTAATGTGGTTACTTAAAATAGGAGTTTGTGCTCAAAGGCAATGCATAACTGGCGTGGTGTAGATCCTACCCCCTACCAAATACCCTTGCTTTTGTAATGTTTAATTTTTGGCATTGTCAGTTGGCGTCATATTCAGCTAATCCCTGTGGTTTGAATATTTTTTGCATTGATGTGTTTAACTCGAAAGGAGGTTAATAAGATGCAGCGGTTCTTCTATGGTGCGGACAATATGTATTTGCTTCGATTTGGCCATGAGTAGTGCTTTCCAGTCTGGTGATTTTATATAATTTATGATGCAATTGTCTTTAAACGTGAAAATCAGTGCGGATAAGATTTACCTACATCTACGTAATAACTGCCAGCAATTATAAAATTGTGTGGTAGGGGGTAAATATTCACCAAAAATGCACTACCTCTCATGCCTAGAGAAGATAAGTTTCTATGTATATTTTAGTCGGCATATAACAATTTTAAGAAGATTTATGGTATATTTTATACTTTTATCTCCTCAGTATAATTTTAACGTTATTTTAAAAATTGCGGCTCAAACTTTATAGCGAAATAATTAAGTAATTCTGATATGTGATGAGTTAAATAGTTGAGTAATGACATTCGGAGGGTCATTTTTTCAGCGAGTGTGATTGCAGTATGTGAGGAAAGGCTGCTATCGGTTTGTTTCTATCCATGGTCACTTTACCCCAGCGGGGTTCATGGTCAGAAGGATTGGAAATACCCGTTTCCTTTTTTGCATTAAGGAGTCGACACTATCCTACTAGTAGTAGTTGAGAAATATTATGATTGAATAGGAAATATGACCCTTTTAGATAAGCTGACTCATGAATCACCGCTCACTTCAGCGAGCAGCTCGCTCAGAGTGACTCCCTTTGGAATCATTTAGATTGAGAGGGGAGAGTTGGGGGAGGAAAGGAGAGAGAGGTAGTCATTTGGAGTGGGAGGAAAGGGAAGAGGGATTGGCGGCAACAATGGAAATGGATTTTTAGCGGTAGTATGATCTACAAACATTTATTTAGGAATAATAGCACAACATGCATAGAAATCGTAACACTTTTTTTACAAATTAGAATTTAAAAACAAAATCTGCGACACTTTTTTCCCCATTTTATTTCCCCTATCAGTAACGATTTGGCCTGCTTTAGATTTCATTAGCTCTTCATTTTATTATTTTTCCCAACACCAAATACCCTGTAGAACTCAAGGAAACATTTTATATTACCCGTTCTCAAAGGACTCACTTAACTCGTGCCACAGCCATGACTCCATGAGATGAAGCCTCTTTAGGGCGGTGAGTTCTAAGACTCTTATGAGCTGTGAGCTCAAAGACTATTGTGCTGTGAGTTCGAAGACTCTTTCGAGCAGGCGCTGCGAGCTGTCTGTGGTGATGGCGGAGGGAGTCGTGACTCACTTAACGACTCTCATAACTCGCAGCTCAACCTACAGAGGCGCTCTTTTGAGCTGATTCGCTCACACATTGCCCATCACTAGTCTACAATGGTGAGGGAGGTAAGATAAGACTACATTTTCGCGAGTGTGGAAGTAGTCGTACCCTCAACGAGACTTACTGTGTCTCGTGAGATGTTGCCTCTCGTTAGCGTTCAGTTATAACGCTCATCCTCTCTCCTCCCTATCCTATCTCCCGTCATGCGCGGTTCGAGACGTGCTCGTACATTCTCACCCCACTTGTAACTCTGGCGAGAGCCATAATGCAAAATCATAGATTATTCCCGCTCTCCCCCTAACAACCCCTTTTAAATGGGAAGGTGCCATGTGGAATCATTCGATTCGGTCATACATACATCGCGGAACTAATTAGCTAACCGGTCGGTTTGAGAGGTGTCGCCGCCTTCGGTATCTTTTCCCATCCCACCTCATCTCATCCGTGTTTTCAAGTTAATGCCCGCACTCAAAGGCACTTCGGAACGGGAGGGAAGGTACGAGGATGAGAATGGAAGGGATAATCTACATCTACGTAATACCCTGCGAGTCACCGCGAGGGTGTATTGCAGGGGGTGAAGCTCTCCAAACATGCACTATTGACATGCAAGCCAGCTGCTACATGGAAACATGCTACAAGCTACATACTAGGGTCACATGCAGCTAGATGGCTAATATCTACTTAGTAATAAAGGGATTGGTATTTGATACATTCATCATGCACCAGAACTACTCTATAATATTTCACCTACCTATCTCTTTGCTATGCTGCCTATTGTTTTATCTTATAATACGGGAAAAAATGGCATTTTTGAATCTATCAGTACGGCAATCTATCTCTCTAATCTTACTTATCTGGTCAAACCTAGCATAGTACGCTGGTGTTTTGATATATACCAAGCATCGTAAATGAAAAGGAAAAACTTTGTTATATTCCACCAATTTATTCTCAGGTACAACTATTTTCGACACAGCGGCGTCATCTTCAGGTACCTGTAGATGACGCCGCTGCGTCGTAACTAGTTGTACCTGAGAATAAATTGATGGAATATAACAAAGTTTTTTCTTTTCATTTACGATAAAATGAACTTCCACAAAGTTGAGCCTGAGACGATGGAGATATACCAAGCATCTTCAGTAAAGATATCAGATTTGCATTTATATAGTATATTTCATCTGTAATTTAAAATTTTGATGCTGCGATTAATGTTTCAACGTCTCCATGTAGTTGAAAACTGTTGTTCTGGATTATGTCAGTCAGATGACTCATTCTCCTGTGATCCGGAAGTGGAAACTTTAGCAGTGGACAAAGCACCATGTAAAGTTCTTCTTGAGCTTTCCCTGGCTACTCAAATATACAGCTTTATGAATAACCATGAAAGCATATGTGGCGGATTAATGTCCTTGTGAATGTTGAAAAACATGAGTGTGCTCAGCAAAATTTTGATGGCATTAATTCGTAAGTGAGATGCGTTTGGATTCACCCCTCCCAACTGTCAAAAATGTCACAACTATATGAGCGTCCATAATCCGGAGGTTTCTCATGGAATTTAATCATAGTAGTGACTGGCTCGCATTGTAGTAAAGTCATTGATAATGATTTTTACATGTCATACATTAATAGGTTCCATATTTCGGTAGAGAAATAAAGAATTTTGAGGATTGTGTGTTACGAGTTCAATTATTTACTAGTGCATGAGATGGAGATTAAAGCTAGCGTCAAAAAATGCTCAGCAATTACCATCTGAGTCTAGAATTTGTCGCCAATTACCATCTGAGTTGACGCCAAATAGATAAAAGAAACTCGGAACGTATTAAGTACTTGGAAGTTGTATCAACCACCAAACATGCATGAGAAATTTAAAAAAAATGAAAAGTTCTCTGCTCTGCCTTGAAGAAACGTAGGTATCTTCATTAGATAAGTTGTGGGAAAGTAGTTTAGAAGAAGTGCTATTTCGCATTAATTTGGCCAAAAATGAAATACCTTTGTGACCGATGGGAAAATTCATAATAAAGGAATTAAATCCGCTATATTTGTAAATTTGTTACGAAAAGGGGATAAGTGTAACGGCTCTGATGGAGGCAGTAGGAAAGGCGCGGGGACTGCAAGCGAGCCTGAGGATTCTAAGAATAAGTGCATACAAGGCTGTCCAGTCGGGACCGAAGTACAGTTGCTCGTTTGCTTTGACAGAAATCGGAGCAATTTAATCGATTTGCCTCAGGTGAAGAATTTGTATCATTCATGTATGTGATAGGGACTGTGTACTTTAAGTGTTTAATGTATTTTACTGGTCATCAATGTCATTTCCTCCGGCTCTTAGAATTAGCAGGTCTTTAATGACTCCACAAAGTATTTCCGGCGCACGCTCAAATCGCCCATTTTCTCTTTCTCGAAGTCGGCTCGTCGTCCTCAGTCCCCAAACCCCTCCACTCTCTCGGAAAGCAGAGGTATGCACTTCCGACTTCCTGGCATCCTGTCTGATTTTCACATCTTGTGGCTCCCCTACTTTGGGTCTTCTCCTCGCTGCTCAGTTCTGCCAATTCACATCTAAATCTACGGATCGCCCTGCAAGCCGCCTCGATGGTGTGTTTGTCAAAATCAGTCACCCTACATGCACTACGTACTTGCAACAGATAAGAATGCGCAATGGTACTTCTTTCTAGTAACATAATAGATATATTCACCCACGAGACATGCGCATTTTAATTGTTAGCATCTATGAGGTGATATGGCAATTATTACTTGGATAGGTATTTCTTAAAATCTTTATCATCGTCAGTTAACAATCCTTAGATTGGTTTGACACAGCTCTCCACTCGATTCTCCTATCACTGAATCTCGTCATATGTACGTAATTCTTCTCTTTCGCATACTTGTACTGTATATCACATGCAAGGCCTCACTTTGCCATTCGTCTAAATCACTTTTCACTTGCGAATTATCTTCATCAGGCCAATTCGTTTCAAGATATAGTTGAATTTATTTCGGCCATATCTCAAGACTTTTTAGAAGAATTCTCTTTCCTCCTGCTCTTCTTAAGACAACTTCGTATGTCAGTCGTTCGATCAATTTTTTTCTTTATCATTCTTCTGTAGCACCAATTTTCAACACCTTCCAGCCTTGACTCCTCTGCTGCTGTTATCGTTCATGCCTTATTGTCTTAAAGAAGGGTGCTCCAGATGCTTGCTCTGATGTGTTGATACCATACTTCCACGCTTGTATTTATAGCTGTAAACTGATTAACATGGAAGAATACTCTTTTCACCAGGGCTACTACTAACTATTTCCTTTTTGCTTTGTTCATCGCTAATTACTCGGCTTCTCAGATAGAAGTGCTCTTCTAGCTCTTACAGGTTTTGTTTCCCGAGTTTAACATTGATCTTGGCATCACTCCACATACCAACTAAGCATTTAGGTCACAAAAATTAAGCATCGAAACACAAAATATGAACATAACAAAACAGCATTACAAAAAATAAAAAAAACGATGCATTGAATTCACAAAAAACTATCGCAATTGTTTTTTATGTAGTTTGACTCATTAATGCGCCCTTTATCAGCGTATCTTTTAAGTTGTTAACATGTATCACGAGAATTGTCTTCGCGTGGTTTCGTATTTTCTCGTCTGAGGGTGCGTTCCTAAACTTTGGCGGTCACTCCCCTCAGCCCCGCTTTTTTTAGGATTTATTCGTCTGTGCCTATTCATTGCATTCTTGCACATCTACCCTTGTATTCTTAGATACCGCTTTATTTTCCCATTTTGTCTGTTTGCAAGTAAATTCGGACATGTTGACTTTCACCAAAAATTAACGAAAAAAATTAACTGAAGTTAGTTTTGTATCAGTTAAGGCATAATTTTAACGATTAAAAGTTAAAAGTTAACTTATTTAAAAAGTAACTATTAAATTAAATCGTTATCCATACTTTTAACGATTAATTTTAATCGTTAATTTTTTTAAATCGTTAATCCAAACTATGCAAGCTATTGAATATATTCACAACTATTCATGTACCTAATAGTACGAGGAAAGAAGGACAATTTTAAATCTGTCAGTTCAGTAGTTAATTTCTCTAATTTTATGATTATGGCCCAGTCTAACATAGCAAGTCGGGGCTCGCATAATGTTTTTAAAACCATCTCTGAATATATCGTTTTGGATTTACTTAAGAGATTAAGTCAAAATTTCAACCTGCAGCCTGATAGTGATTATCATTTTAGTTTTTCTAATAAACCGGCTACGCTAATATAATTATCATACTGTCCTTTCACAAATCTAGCCGATCTTCGCAGCACATATTCAGTCTGTTATTGAAGTCTATTTCGTAAGGATCCCATATAATGATACCGCATTCCAAATGCTGTCTAACAAGAGAAATGCAACTAATTTCTCGTACATGAAAACGTTCAGTATTTTTTTCTCCATCATTGTCCAAGGACGGGAAAGAAATTCGCGAACTTGTTTAAAAGAGCAGATTCAATCCGTAAGGTGAAGGATGGAAACGTGAACGTGCTTCTGCCCAAAAACAATCATTGTGGCTGATCATGTCACACATATAATGAATCTTATTCTGATTCCAACAATTTATTTGTACAAAATCGAAAAGATTTTTTCTCTCTTAAAATACCTCTCGTGAGGTCTTGTCGAATCGGTTTTTGGAGTGGGATTTGGAAAGTAGGAAACATCACTTAATGAAATGAAAGTCAATGATCTAAGGCATGGATATTTAGTTATTTTTTAAAAACTTTTTGAATTATTCCCAAAAAAGTAAAATATTTGGACAAATACGGTGTGGCACAAGACTGTGATGTATTTTTATTAGAAGCTACATTTCATGTGAAAATACTTTATGACTTAGGTGCATTCGATTTATAATGGAATTTAAAATTAATAGTAAAACTCGTATTGTAATACCTAAAATAAGATTTTGATTCTTGACATGAGTGTTGGTTCAACTCCTGCCATACCCTGCAATACCCTGCAAGTCCCGGTGACTTGCAGGGTATTGTGTGGATCTAGATGTAAACCAACCAGGTTCGGTAGAATATTCGTTATTATGAGTACATGTATAAGAACTCATTTTGAGGAGAACGGGCAATGCACTAATTTCAACATTATTATAAAGTGTGTAGTAATTTAATTTATTCTTTTTAGATTAATTATACATTTGTGAGCCTAGGGGAGTATTCATTCCTTTGTGTATGCATAGTTATTTTCGTGCAGCAGTTTTGGCATGCCACTTATTGTGGTTTTAAGCATCTGCTGGTCATTTTAAGTGCTCAAATATCCTGGGTTCCTCGAAAGACCCTTTCCGGGAAAGCAGCGGGGGACTTCCGGCACTCGTTCCTTTGCGTCTTGGAAATATTGCCTCGACGCGGTCAGAGACGTCAAGAAGACGAGTCATAAAATGGTGGCGAAATCTTTGGAAAAGGTCTCTTCTCATTACGGAGTGACTCCGTCGAAGTGGACGCAAATGCGACCAGATGAATTAAGGAATATGCTGTGATTCCAAGTCCACTCCGCACTTCAAAAGTGCTTCATAACCGGAGGGAAGGTAAAAAGGTGGGGAGGGAAGGGTAGAGAAGTTATTCCGGCGCCGTGTTTTCCTCTACCCTTCCATTCCCATTACCAAGGGTGTTGCCATACTACTGCACAGGAAAGGTGCTAAGGGAACCACAGATCAATGTGCCGTCCGATGAACGGAGTACTGAACTTGAACTGCTCTCCTTGTCAACCTAATTTTCTCCTATTTTCATCATACTAACCTCATAATTCCTCGAAATATACACCCATAAATTCAACGTCTCTGTATCAATTCTCGATGCATGTTTGTATCTCGATGTATCAAGTAATTATTAATTAAATTAACTGGTTTTGCTAGCAAATAGTCTGCATAAAGTCAGTAAAAGAATGCATAAATGAAAGTCGTTGCTTCGTTACGTCTGGCTAAAGCACATGATAAATTATAAACTAGTCTTTCATTATTTTTTCACCTGACTGCACCGTTTAATTCTTTCCGTTTAACCTTGCGTTTTTCACAGCCCGCTCACTGAATGGATTATATTATTCTGCAAGTGCTAGTTAATTTTTATAAATAATTTCTGATTTATGACCCAGTGCAAGAGATATATGTATCAAAAGTAATACTATAGTAAACCTAACTGTAGATAATACCCTGAAAGACACCGCTAGGGTGGGTATCAGGGAGTGACTCTACGACAAGGCATGCATTATTCTCTAGTAAACAATCATATTGTTAAGCAGAATTAAGATTTTAAAAACCCTTCTCACCAAGGGCGCAACAGAGGTGAGATTTTGGCGAATTTTAAATGAGAGATGCAATCAATACTTCACCTGATATCTAGGTTCTATAATGTGAGAATCCGTTTGCATGCGCCTGAATACAATGGGTGATCGAATGTCTTCTTCCGTAAATAGTCTCGCACTTCAGTCTGGCCTTGGTCGGAAGTCGTGGTATTTGTGACGAAACAAGTTAAATAAGCAATGGCTAGTCGCAGGTATATAATGGGGCGAGGTAAATCCCCTGACTTGAAAAATGATATCGGAGAATTTACCGCCTCTTGACGCAGGAAATGCAAATTGGGGACTTTTCTCGGAATATGCGCTTGAACTGAGGTGATGGATCTTTTCTCCGCGTTATCTACATCGCTAACTTCCCGTGAATCTTGGGTTACCCTCCGTCAGGTTTTTTCCTAGCCATGCCTTCTTCCTCCAAAGTCAGTCAGGCTTTAGAGCGCTACTCGGAATTCATCAGAAAATGATAAAATCCAAAAATGATACATGCTTACAGTATTTAAATCATAACGATATCAGTAATGCATGTCGGCACAGCAAAGAGAATCACTCAACTCATGAAACTACGCATTTTGAAAAAAGTTCTGAACTCTGCCAAACCTCTTCTGATAAAAATAATTAATGCATCTACATCTACGTACCCCGCGAGCCCCGCAAGCCACGGTGAGGATGTGTGGCAGGGAGCGGAGATCACCAAACAAGTTGCATTTACATGCATTGCTCTTAGTTACATTTACATGCAACTAAGAGCTATCGCTACAGACTACTCTAACACTATTTAACCTACCTATCCCTTTGCTATGCTGCCTATTATGCTCTCTAAGTACGCGGGAAAAATAACATTTTGAATATATCCGTATGAAAATCTCTCTCTCTCTCTCTAATCTTACAAATTGAAGGTCCGCGAACTAGCAGTTCGAGAACATCTACTTCTTTAAGGCCTCTAATAATAGGGTTCGAATACCGGTCATGGCGAATGATATTTTATCTATGGAATTTAGCTATTTTCTCTAATCTTATTTATATGGTCAAATATAAGAATTAAGGGGTTTCTACAAAATACCTAATTTATTAATTAAACATATTTTCCTACGTAGTTACCAATCATTTAGTTTTGCTTGCCTCCTGCATACCTAATAACGAGTTACTCTCATCACTACATAATAATGTATCATTTAGTGACTACACGTAATGCATGCCTAATCATGATTCACTTGCCACACGATATTGAGGGGTCTGGCGGGCTACTAATTAGGTATGGATGATCTCCTTCCGGTCTATGGCATATTTATGAGCAGGACCGGCGTGAAATAGCTTGATGAGAGAAATAATCACTTTGTACTTATTCTACGAATTTATTTTAACCCAACCGGTTTCGACGTTAGCACGTACATCAGTGGTACAATCTCCGGAGATTTAGAGTTAAAATAAATTCGTTGAATAAGTACAAAGTGATTATTTCTCCCATCATGCTGTCATTCCACAAAGTAGAGCCTGCAGCAGTTGAAGTGAAATAGCTTATTTAAAATCATCGTATGTCCTATTTTATGTGCTTAATATCATTGGAAATTCTTTTTACATGTTTTCCCAAGTAACTAATACTACAGCACTACTGACGGGCTTAATATTATTGAAGACTTCAACTTCTCGTCTGTAAGTCGGTATTGCTCGATCATCAAAGAATTCAGCAAAGAGCATTATGCAACTCCGCTCGTGAATTGCATTTCACTCTCACTTGCCTGAGACCATCCAGTGAATTCGGGATGCCGCCGTCATTTGCACGTGCACCTCTGTCATCTTTCGCGATTATTCACAATTCTTGGAGCGCTTTACCCCGCTTACTGTCACAACGGGTAAAGAACAAAGGAGGAAAAAAATTAACCATTTCCGACCCAGAGACGGTAACCCTCAGGGACACGCAGTTTGTTTTGAACAAGCTGGTGATTCCTTCCCGATAGGGAGGTGAGTAAGGCCGGCGTTGTTTTGTCTTCGGATCCCGCGTGTTTTTTTTCCGTTTAAAAGAAAGCGCGAGGTCGTAGCGATTAGGTGTCGTTAGTTAGCTGACACCCTCACCCCGCCCGTTTCCCCGTGGGTGAGTCTACGCGATGGAGAATCGAAGACATGTGAGGGGGGGGGGGGGGGGGGGGGGGGGGAGAATTGTGGGCGTCGACCGTAGATCAGCACATTCCACGGAATCGCCAGTTAGTCATTCCCACAGGGCATCGCGAGATTTCTGGGAAGACATGTGCGCAGAAAATCGGTGCAACATCTGCCTGCCGAATGCTATCCTCATCTGAATGTGCTTCACTTTGAAATGCTTTATTTATCAGGAGAATTGTATTGTATTCTCTATAGTTTGGAATACCTACTTATATAAAAAAAAACTCGTATGGTAATAACTAACATAGCCCATCGACCCTTGATTTATATGCATGCCTGGGGGTTGTGTTTGACAGTTGCGGGCGTAAGATTTCCATCTGGGGGGGATCAATAAATATAGGTATTGTGCATCATCATAAAATAATATTTGTTATTCACTAAAAAAATAATTAAATAAACAGTCTCTTTTTGTGAAGAAAATTCAGGTATATAATTCAGCTCAATAAGCAAAATTCTAAACGCTAGTACAAAATATAGTAAATTACGGGAATGTTTGGGGGGGAGTTTAAACCCTAAACCCGTCGGAACGCCACTGGTGTTTGAAACCATCGAGATTATCTCGAATGGGTAACCACGGAATCACGTGGTATAAACACGAATGTTTCGCAAATCTGGTGAGTTAAAGCCGCTGATTTCAGCCTCATTCATTGTATACGCTTGTGTTTTATCTCATCTATAGTGGAGACAGATAAGAAAAACTAAAGTGGAAACAAGTAATGATATTGTAAAGAGCGATTCAGTCACACTAAATTTGCGAACCATTCGTGTTTGTACCACGTTACTTCTTCCCGACGGTTTCGAACACAACACCCTTGGTGATAGTTCACCACCACGCACCCTTCCAGTGGCTTGCAGGGTATTATGTAGATGCACTGAATACCCTGTAAGCCACCTCAAGGGGTGCGTTGAATTGGGTGATCAACCACGGAATATGCACAAAAATTTAAAATACTACTCAATTAAAAATTACTTCTATTATCTATCGCTGCAGACACTACAAATGTCAACTTGTACACAACATGCCAGGAGATACCTAGATAATAGGTACTACACACGTACATTATAAATTTAATGGCGTATGCAGATATGCATAGTTCCCCAAATATCCTCTTCACCTATCCTAATCTTACTTAACGTCGATTCTGACTATTTATTCAATTGCATTATCATTTGAAGGAAGGTTCTTTTTTTGAGGACATATCGGAGTGACGTGGCTTGGTATATAATGTTTGAATTGTGCAAGACAAGAACGAATTTTTGAATCAACCGATGATGGAGACTATTTCTCTAATCTTATCCGTGTGATCTTATTTTCCGATATTATGTGGGGCCTTAATTATTATTTCTTACTGTCTTCGCGCCTGAAGGGCCTACAATCCCATTTTCTCCAGCAACGCAAAGACACTTACCCCCTTAGCATCAAAATTGTTTATTAATATTACAAATTATTTCTGAATTTTAATCACTGCATTAATTATTCCCTCTTTGCAGTATTTTGTATTAACTATCCATTCAGTGTCATTTACAGCAAATAATTCACGTGCCTCGTAACTGCATTCTTAATATCTTTCTTGGTGAGGTAGCTTATACCGCTCGATTTCATGCAAATAGTGTAAAAACGGAGTAGTGTAAACTATAAAAACGCAGTAATCAATTCATTAATATGTAGTTATTAACCACCTAGTTACACGTGACCCTTATATCTAACATGTGTCCATGAAGTAGTAGTAATTCACCTTATAGTTGCATGTAAGTCGTGAATATTTGGTGATTTTTATCCCCTGCCAAACCCCCTCGTGGTGGCTTGCAAGGTATTATCTAGCCGTCGGTGTAGTAAGTGTTCTACCTGATTGATAATGCATGCCTGGTCACGGTTCACGCCCTACCATTATTCCTTACGGTGGCCTGCAGGGTATTATGTAGATCCCTTTTCCCAAGGGTCCTAAATACTTCTGTGTATTCCACTTTCAGTATGACTAATGCAAGGCAACACATCTCCATAATCTTTACACCACACTTTCCCTCGATCCGTTAATTGGAGCTAATTTTTTTACATCTGACCCACAAATTAGTTTTATGTGTGTTCCACTTGTAAGTTTGTTGGTTTATATGACTCTCCTTTTAACTTGTTCTCAATTACTTTGCTCTATTCCGTTTATTTGGTATGTGGTGGAGCTTTATTAAAATGAAATTCTAAATTCAAATTAAAAGGGGTAATTAAATCCTAAATTCCGCCTCTTGAGGATGTATCGAGACAAAAGAAATACAAATTCTCGGTCGGGAATATTGGTTACAAGAAAATTAGAATAATGCTGTGCGGAATTGGTTTGAATATGGAGGTAGAACGTGTGCAGCTAAGTTCCATGATATCGGTGCGGGTCCTTTCCTTATGAGTCTATTCAAAAGAAATTGGATGCGAGTCACCATTAGAATAGAGGTTAAAATTAGGTAACATTTCTAAGTTAATTCAAAGCTGATCTGTTTTTTCTGAGAATGCTAAAAATAGTTGAAGAACCTCATGCACGTCACCAGATCACCGTGCATGACTCCTCGAGTGTGCGTCTTAGGGGATGAATCAGCAGAGAACCAGTCTCGACACGCATCTAAAAGTTATAATAATTTCTTCTGATGAAATAATAAAACGCGTTAATTATACATGCCACCAGTGCGTTAGCGTAGCGTAACCAGTCAGCGTAGCGTAGCGTAACTTGTTAGCGTAACCAGTCTATTAAATGAATTGAAATGGGAATCATTGTCAGATCGCAGGTTGAAATTTAGACTTAATCTCTTCCACAAATTCCAAGGAAATATTTTCAGTGATGATGTTAAAAATATTTTACGAACCCCAACTTACTATGGCAGACTGGACCATAATCATAAAGTTAGAGAAACTGATTGCCGAACTGACCGATTCAAAATGTCCTTTTTCCCTCGCACAATAAGAGATACGAATAACGGTAAATATGTCCTATCGGAGAGTAGCAATGAATAGCATTGGTAGCTGCATGTTGGTATGAGTACTTAAAGCTAACCCTACTAACAGAATGTTTTTGTATGTTTACTTTGCAATTTCTATCTTCTTTAAATAGTGTAGTTCTGACTACTATATTAATACTATTCCTTTTTTATACATGATATGTAGTGCATGTTTGGTGAGCAATCACCCCCTGCCACACACCCTTGTGGTGGCTTGCAGGGTATTATGTAGATGTAGATGTAGATGCGTTCACCAGAATGATTATGAACTACAAATGCATATATTTTTTATTCATGATTTATTCATTTAATTTCGTTCATTATGATTTCCTTTACTGTAGGCAAGCAAGGGCTCTTTTATTACCATCTAAATCGACTAAGTATCCAAGAAGCCACCCCGGGGGTGTATGGCGGGGGCTGAATAACCACAGAACATGTACTACGTGCTCGCAGTAATAGTTAATATCACTCAATTCATTAGAGCTTATTATAATATATCATGTGAGACAGAAACTACAATGTTCACTTTTAACACGAAATATTCGGATATTTAAGAAAAACGACACGCGTACTTTGCACATGTAACGGTTAATTCAGGCATGCAATAAAATCAAAATCTAAATTATATATATACTTATTCTCATAGTGGATACTTCGACTTAATTTAATATTGTAAATAAAATTTTAGAGTCGGTTACATTTAGTATAGCATACGTTTGTGAACAACTGTCCTCTGAAATTCCGCAAGCTAGGCTATCTTCGAGTGGTATTTCCCCTTCCAGCAACACCGGTGCTGCCATTTTCAATATTTCGTCTGTGGATGCCGTTGTTCCGTTCGACGACAAAAATTTTTACTTTCATCACATCACACCTGAAATGTTGCAGAAAGCTCTACTCTCCTCTAGATCCAACTCGGTTGGTGTAGACGATATCTCGATAAAATTTCTAAAAGCATCATCATCAACTGTGCTTCCTGCTCTGCTCAATATCTTTAACTCCTCTTTAATGACTGGCATATTTCCGTCTGACTGGAAGTCCTCCCTAATTCGACCCATCAAAAAAGTTAAAAATCCCTCGTCACCGGCGGACTATCGCCCCATTTCCTTACTTTGCGCCGCCTCAAAATGCCTTGAGAAAATTGTCCACGAACAGATTGTGGAGTACCTCAATGTAAACAAACTGTTTGACCCATTCCAATCTGGTTTTCGTAAGAACTTTTCAACGCAGTCCACTCTCATTAAAGTCACAGACGACATAAGATACGCCATGGACAAACAACTGTTAACTATCCTGGTACTATTTGATTTTAGCAAAGCATTTGACCGCGTAAATCATGCACTATTACTTCAAAAAATGAAAAATCTGAATTTTTCCTGTTCCTCCCTAAATTGGTTCTTTTCGTACTTACATAGGCGACGGCAGTCAGTGAAAGACTCTCTTGGAAACCGGTCAAAATGGCGTCCTATTTCATGTGGTGTACCACAAGGGTCGGTGCTTGGTCCACTATTGTTTTCATTATATGTTCGCGATCTCCCAAACTGTATTTCAAACTGTAAGTATATGATGTACGCTGACGATCTACAAATCTATAGCCATTGCTACCCAAAAGACCTCATGGAAACGATAAATAAGGTGAATGATGACGTCTCTGCCATCAGTCTATGGGCCCAGGAAAATTATCTGGTATTAAACAGTAACAAAACAAAAGCTATGATCGTAGGCAATCCCAGGGTCATTGCTAAACTCAACCTTGTAACGCTGCCCACGATAAAGGTGCAAAATACCAGTGTTCCCTACTCCAACAGTGTAAAAAATTTAGGTGTTACGATAACATATAACTTGTCATGGAAGGAACACATAATGAGTGTAGCCAATAGGGTTAATGCAATCCTTCATCAGCTGAAATTACACAAAACCCTGCTGCCCACCTATATTAGGACACGGCTGATTTCCTCCCTTATTTTTCTACATTTCGATTACTGCAACTTGGTATTTCATGATTTAACGGAGGAACTCAATATCAAGCTCCAGCGTCTCTTAAATTCTTGTGTCAGGTACGTCTTCGATCTGCGGAGGGAGGATCATATTTCTCCCTACCTCGATAAGCTCTCTTGGCTTGATCTAAAAACAAGGCGCAAATTCATGATGGCCTGTTTCATGTACTCCCTCTTTAAACACAATGAACCCCATTATTTAGTTGAATTTTATCCAATTAAGGTAAAGTCCCTTAATGTAGTAACTAGGATGGATCCTAATAGGGTAGTTTCCTATTATTTTTTTATTGTCTTGATCGAAAGTTTATAACCTCTGGAGTACGTGTTTTAAGCCGTTCGATTTTTGAATGACGTTAAGTATTTTTCCTCATCAATTAAAAAGTGAAAAAAATCAATGGCGCGAAAACGCGACGGCAAACTATTGCATGCCGGTTAATCCTACGTGTGACGGCAAACTATTTCCTCTACCTGCCACCAGGTGGTGCTGCGGACGCTTCCAAATAGACGCCGCACTCCGTTAAAGCTTATGAACAAGTATTGGAGGCATATTTATTCCGTTAATTAATTATAATTAACTTTTATTCATTTATTTAACATTACTTATGCAGTTGATTCATTTAAAATCTGCTAGTATTCCTTTCACAAGCATATCATGTAGTTCGCCTATCGCCGCACGACCTTCACGCCATGCTTCGTCGTAGCAGAAGACACAGCGAGCAGGACGTCCTTGAGCCTATAAATTGACTAATAATACCATGTTTAACTGAGAATTCTTTTCCAACATTGATAGTTTTTACAGGTTAATACTAATAAATATTCACTAGAGCTGAGGGGCCCTGAAATACAACGGTAAGTTCAGGAGACGAATTTTCCTATGCTTCGCAACGTAAACTACCTACCTGTTACGTCAGCTTGAAGGCAGCGCACCCCGCCATTTCAGAGCCTTTTCAAATGGCCTTAAAATTAACATTTAATTCTCTAGTAAACTGGGATTTCTCAATACAAACTTTTTGCGTAAATTAAATACATTTATGGCAGGGCACAAATCGCAATTAATGAAGTCTGATTTCTTTGATGAAGGAAACTACCCTATTATCTTTATGGGCCCCAAATTAGATCCACGACTTATCAAAATTCGGTCACAGTTGTAGGATCGCATATATGGAACAACCTCCCTAAAAATATCAAAGACTCTCCATCCTTGAACATATTCAAGAGGAAACTCTTAAAACTACTGAAAGAAAAATCCCTTTCTTTGTAATATTCAAAGGAAAATCTCTTGTTTTGTTTTGTTCTATCTACCAAGTGATGTTCTATATTTTGAGTAATCAATTTTATTGTATTTAGCTAATGTTTATTATTACTGTCTATGTTGTCTTTCTCTCGCTGACCAAAAAAAAAACAAAATTGTAATACCTCAAACAAAAGTCACTTAGTACTCAATGTTTTTTTTGTAATATTCTATCGAACCCTTAGTTTTTTTTGTTATAATATCACACTGTGAGCTCTATTGTAACATTTTTTACTCACCACTGTTCATAGGGGATGTAAATCCTTGAATATAATAAACGTTATTATTATTATTATTATCTTCATCACACCTATCTATCCGGTTATTATGACATATGTGGTGATCTCATGGTGTCCACGAGAAAGAGTTATTTTAATTCTATCCAACACATAATTTCTCTCTCCCTAATCTTACTTTCGTCAATAATCGTTCTTAAGAAGAGGGTGTTTTCAAAATGTTTTTTATAACTTCGGAAAACAGATAGACCTCAAACTACTCCAAAGTCCATATTTATGTTAAAGTCGATTTACGTGGGAGTATTGACGATAATAGACCTCCAAACGGGCACATTTAAATGTTCTTTCTTCTCAAATAGAGGAATCAGTGTTGGTGTCACAAAAATTCGATGGGCGTGTTATAGTCAGTTTGCCTAGTTTTTAGTAAATCTATATAAAGCGCTTAAATCATCTGGCCTGTTATAACATTATAACGAATACTTTGCTGTCTTTTAACAGTTAAAATCCTTAGTGAATGGAAATTATTTAGCCACCCGACGGTTCCGTATAGCAACGCCAATTGATACCGACCTGTCATATGTCATATAACAGCTACGAAACTGGTCGTTTGATCAAGTTTTATGTGGAATCGCAAAGTATTTTTTTTCACTCATTTCACTCATTATTCTAAGGGATAGTGGCCAGCTTGTAGAGGTAGGGTCACACCCTTTTGTTTTCGTCGGTTCCGTTGAAAATTGGCCAGGGTAGGAGATTTTACTGGAATTTGGTTTTTAGGTTCTCCTACTGCTTATGTTTTATCTCACCATCTACACTAAACTTCGGCTGACGTAGTAGTGAGAATTGGAGTGTCTTTCAATGATGGACTGGTATAAAAGGGAAAAATCAACGCCACCAGGCACTGGTTTGAACCCGGGCACTAGACGCGGACCGATCGTATGAAAATACCGCCTTAATCTGGTTTCTCGAATTATTAATCGATTAAATTTGTTGGTGAGATTATACAGCCTTTTTTCCACTAAATTCGTCAGGAAATCTTCCGTTGCGTATTTTCGAAATCGATTCCAATGAATCACTTTGACTCCGAGGGATTTTTGTTGACATCATGGGAGGATGAAAACTGAACGTCGGGAAAGAGCTCCGGCTCGTCCAGAGAGTACAAATCCTCGCAGCCTCTTGTTATCTGAAATGAAACACACAGACGAGGCAGTGAGCGAATCCAGGCTCCATATCCTCGGGGATAGGAGGAGGAAGGACGTCATTCTGCTTCGCTTGAAGGATTTGGGGTTATCTCTAGGGCAGCTATATTTTCCACTTTTTGAAACACAAGGAGAGTGTCGTTGACCTCTTATGAATCCCACATTTCAGGGTGACATGCAATCAGAAATAATCCTTTCATTCTGTCAGAGTATCATAATCTAGAGTGGATCAAGTTTTAAATTTTTTTCACCACTTGTGATGAAAAGTCGTTTCCCCCTTTCATATGTTTGTATCCGTGAATTTTTTAATACGGCATGGAAATATAGTTATATCTAATACAGTAGGGTGTCTACCAACCTTGGAAATCTTAAAAGCCGGGAAAAATAAGTGAATTCCATTCGGGCCTTGAAAACCGGGAATCATACATGAATTTCGGGTCCTAAAATAGAATTTTGAAGATTTCATAAATTTTGTTGTGCACAAAGGTACGATTGTTTGACGTCTTTAGCTTGGAAATTTGTAATGCTTGAAACTCGTTTTTCACTTCATTAAAAGCAAGAAATGGCTCTTTATTATTGTAATGATGTTGAGTTTTTGTAATTTAAAATTAATTACCAGGGGGGTTGTGTTTGAAACCTTCGGAATTATCTCGAATAGGTAACCAAGGAGTCACGTGGTACAAACACGAATGGTTTGCAAATTTTATATCACTGAATCGCTCGTTACATCATCAAAAATTGTTTTCACTTGAGTTTTTCTCATCTCTCTGGACTAAAGATCCAACAAATGAGATAAAACACTATTGTAAACAATGAATGATGTTGTAATCAGCGGTTTTAACACATCAGATTTGCAAGCAATTCTTGTGTATACCATGTGACTCCTTGGTTACCTATTCGAAATAATCTCGACTGTTTCAAACACAACCCCCCAGGGCGGTCATCATTTTTTTTTGTTCAACTCAAGGGTTGCTCATCCTTGATTCTGCTTTGTAATTTAACGCACAATAGTCTTGTCAGAGCGATATTCAAAATTCATAGCTTTAGGGAATAGGTTAGAATAGGTAGGTAGATATTTATATTATAACCTTAGCCCGTCTTCGTGGACAACGACTGAATAAGTATTGGAGAACCCCTGTATTCGCGAGACGTATGTTTTGCGGTTAATTTGAGCTGGGTCATGCAACTTAGAATCAACAAATGGGTGTTTCTTTACCATCTCAGATTTAGACGAAAATTAGTGCACGGATAGGGCCAACATTCGTGAGCCGAAATCCGCTCCTTGATAAAGCAGGAAACATTTTGCCCCTGATATATAGGCATACATGAAATATATAAACGCCTCAAGAACTTTGTACGCCATTTTTTCTACCTGCTCTAGCAGGCTAGCTTTACTTGATACAGAAGGTGCATTTAAAAGGTGCCACTGGAAAGTTTGCGAAATTTATCTCATACTTTATTATTTTTAAATGGATTTTTCGCAAGAATAATTTATTTTTACCGCTGTAAATATATCTTCAAAAATCCATTTTTTTCACAAATTAAATTTGAAAATGCACCAAGAAGTACTTTGAAACACGGGCCAAATTTCTCTTTGTAGCATTCATAAGTACGTATGTCTGTTGAAATATTCAATTTTCTGGATTCTTTTTACGTTTAATCAGACAAAAATTTGCTTAGTTTTGAGGGACTCATTTGCTGTATGCGAAATGGAAATTAATGGTGTGTAACTTGGAGTTATTTTTTATTTGAACCTTGAAATTTTGGAAATCAGCCATGGAAGCCTTGAAAAGTGCTGGAATTTTTATTTTACATTTTCATGTAAAATAAAATTATTTTGTTTTAAACGATCTCGTTTTGGGATCGTTTTTCTGTTATTTTTTCGGCTTCTGTGTAATTTTCATCAAGATGCTCTCGATCGAAATGCTACTCTCATGATAATGTATTTAAGTACAAAAATTGGGTTCTAGTTATCTTGTCCTTCGTGCTTATGGAACTCGTAATAAGTCATGAATTATTCATAACTTTTTCCAAAGCGAAAATCCTTGCATGGCTTATATGTTTTCAATCACCCGACAGCTTCACTCGTACTGATTCCTAGGAGCAGATATGCACGTTCCCAGCAACGGGAGAGGATTTTGAGATCATCTGAAACAAGAATTAGAAAACAGTCCCATTCTGTTCCTCCAAAGGAGTAAGAGTTCATCGCCTTGACATGTGCTGCGCTATCTTTGAAGGAGATTTTTTTGCCTCAATCGCAGAAAGATGAATGACTTGGACAAAGCCGGATATTAGTCTTAACTGCCTCCCTTTAACAAAAGCAGTGACCTCATTTGGGGTTAAAATCTCCATGATATCATGCGCTTAAGAGGCTTTATCTGTGACCATGACACCCGGTACAAATATGTTCCTCGCTCGTTTTGTTGCGTGGACTAGAATATCCAAGTCGTAAATTCCCATCCGAGAATATCCTATACATTCGTCTGCCACTGCGAGAATTTTTCAGTTCCTGGAACCTGTGAGTCACGCTTATGAATTAATCTTGGAAAGAAAATCAAGAATTTGTGCATGAAATCTGTGAGTTAACAAGAGTTGCCTTCGCCTTCGGCGCAAGTTAATTTTAAAGGTGCTATGTAATCTTCCCATAGATGGGGAGAGTTAGGTATTAATAAATAACAGACATGTACTACGCATATATTCTAGCGGGTGCAATAGCACTCAGTCAGAGAAACATTCAAGTCGAGTATCCGATAGGCACGTGAAATTAAACAATTAGTTTCCACGAAGGAACTTAATGTTAACTAATGAGCTAGGTGTATGTTTAAAATCAATCATTTCTATAATTACCGTGATGGCAATGGGGCATTCAAATTGAGTTAAAAAGTGATGAGTGTATATTTCGAATGCACTACAGTCTACGTACCTACACAGGTTATAAGATGTAGAGGTTGCTTATGCTTTAATGAAGTAATCAGTCACGAAATCCGTAAGGTACCTAGCGATGAATACGGCCTCCGTTTTTGGGAGCAATATGATTTACAGCAGATTCAAGTCAGTATAAATAAATAGCTTTTTTTTTCAAGAACACGCATTAGCCCTCCAGAGTCCTTTGCTCCTCAATAGATGCTACACACACCCATTCCTTGGGAGGTGATGAAACCACCCGGGCGGTGGCGGCGGCGGAATTCGAACCCACCACCCTATAATTGGCTGACGGGGAGTTAACCACACCGGCCGGCGAGGCATAATGGATTTGTTTTGCTGTGTGGTCCCAGAATAGAGGAAAAGAGATCGTTGAATAAGGTTCTCTTTTGGTGGCAATATGCCGTAATTTTCCGGATATAGTATGCACCTAGTATAAGACACACCCAAGACTGTACGAGCAAAATACATAAAGTTTCCTATTTTTATGTACCATCTTCGATAGCCTATCGCTCCTCATTTTCCAAAACTTAATTTTTATCTACAGATTGGATTGGAGTGACAATTGTTTTTGATGTAATCGCGAATGATACGCGGAATGGATTAATTTTTAAACATCACTAGCAAAATCTGTCTCACGAATTTTAATCGCGTGGATATCTCTACTGATGTAACACAATGGGGCTTAACCATTCCACATGCGTCATGGACGAATTTGATCGCCTGTATCTTTCTAACAGCCTTTTTTTATCTCTCCCGCAGAAAGGTGAACGTCTTGCACAAAACCGGATATTAGTCTTAACTGCCTACCTTTAGTATCTCATTCGCGGTTAATATCCCTGTGATATCATACACGTAATATATGGAACACGGGGATGATATAGACCTAAGAAAATTACTATAGCGGTCGCTTTACTATCTAAAACATACTCCAAGTCCTCTTGTCTTCATACAATGCATGAGTATGATGATTCATTACGTCGTTACAAAACCTAATTAAATCATCCCTCGAGTTCCCGTGAATTGACCTATCATCAGTTAAATCCTGGAATGAAAACGGAATGTTTAGGAGAACGGTCATTTAAGTGAAGGTAGATTTCCCAGCAATATCACCCACTCACCCTCTGTTCGGATTACCGTGCATCTGTTTCCACAAATTACCCTTCGAGCGACCTGAAGCCTGTGATGCGGGAGGCGTTTCGTCACCAGATGTGCGTGAGATGAATAATACCTTTAAATCGTGTTCATAATTTCTTCGCGACCCGAACCAACGCAAAATTGGACGCACCGGATATGAGTCTTAACTGCCTCCCTTTAACGAAAACAGTGACCTCATTTTGGGGTAAAATTTCCATGATGTCATGCGCGTGAGCAGTTTTATCTATGACCATGACACTTGGTGTGTTGACTGTTTTAAACTAAATCTGTGATCACATGGTCTGTGACAGTTAAAAGTGGTGTAAAATGGTGAATCCAAAAATAAGCTTCATCTATATCTACATGTTGACAAGGAGTTCGGCAAGATTAGTTACATCTACATAATAGCCTACAAGACACCATAAAGGAGTGTGGGCAGGGGGTGAATTCACACCAAACATGCATTACATATCATGCATAAAATATGATTAGTAATGATATACTATCTAAACTTCACTATTTAAAAAAGTTAAAAATAGCAAAGCAAGTGGGCAGAAACAGGCTGTTATTTGTGTTTGCATAAAATCCTATTACGAATATACAACTACCTATGCTATCCATTGATACAATTGTATTTGAATATGCATGGGATATATTTACTGCCATACATATCCCTAAGAAAGGCCGTTAAGATAATTATATTTGAGTTATGAGTTTAATAGAAGAATTAGCATGGTAATTACGATCACAGCGCAGGTTAAAAGTGAGGATAAACCTTTTAAGTAAATTCGAAGCCGATTTGTTGCATCATTATCATCATTGGTCAACAATCCTGGGATTGGTTTGACGCAGCTTTCCACTCGGTTCTTCTATCGGCCAACCTTTTCATCGTCACGTAATTCTTCTCTTTTACATCCTTCACAACCTGTTCCATGTATCTCACACGAGGCCTGCCTTTCCCAATCTTCCCGTTCAATTTTCCCTCGACGATTGTCTTCATCAGGCCATCGTGTCTCAAGATATGGCCGATTAAGTTGCCCCTTCTTCTTTTTAGAGTTGTCAGCACACTTCTCCCACTCTTCTTAGGACTTCCTCGTTACTTACTCCGTCGATCCATTTAATCTTCATCATTCTTCTGTAGCACCACATTTCGAATGCTTCCACTCTTTTCTTCTCCGCTGCTGTCATCGCCCATGCCTCACTGCTATAAGAAAAAATGCTCCAGATATATGTTCTGATGAACTGTTTCCTTACGTCTACGCTGGAATTTCCATCTGTAAGTAGATTTGTCTTTTGATAGAATGCCCTCTTTGCCTGGGTTATTCTACTAACCATTTCTTTCTTGCTTCGTCCATCGTTGGTTACTCGGCGTCCTAGGTAACAGAACTCTTTTACCTCATCAGATTTTTGTTTTCCTAGTTTGACATTGGTTTTGGCCTCTTCTTTCTTGCTGCACACCAATATCTTATTCTTCTCCTTATTTATGTTTAGTTAATATCTGGCCATTATCCTTTCCATGGTTACTAGAATGTTATTCAGATCCCTCTCTGCCTCTGCTATGAGTGCTAGGTCATCAGTGAATCGTAGCATACTTATATTTATCCGTGGATAGACACTCCAAAAGACTTCTCTTTGATTTCATTGATGGCTTTCTCGATGTAAACATTAAAAATTACGGGAGAAATTGCAGTCTTGTCTCACTCCTTTCTTTATTCTTGCCTCTTCACAGCTCTGTCCGGATTTAATCACAGCTACTTGGTTTTTGTACAGACTGTGTATAATTCTTCGGTCATTGTAGGACACTCCGATTCCCTTCAGAATTCCAAGCATTGAATCCCAATCCTCGTTGTCAAAAGCCTTCTCTGAATCCACAAATGCAATGAATGTCGGATTTTTCTTCACCATTATCTTCTCTATGAGCAGTCCAAAGGCCAATATTGCTTCCCTTGTACCGTTACTTTTCCTGAATCCGAATTGATCTTCATCCTGGAACTCCTTTGCTTTTCGTTCTGTTCTTCTGCAGATTATGTCAGGTTCTCTCCGATGTTGTTTACACTGCTTTTTGAAATGCCACCTGATATTGAACCTCCTTTAGTTTTTCTAATTTCCATATATTCTTCTTTGTTTTCTTCAATTTCTTGAATTTTAGATAGCATTTCATCATCACTAAATTATGGTCACTGTCGATGTCTGCCCACTTTTGCAGTGTTTCACTTGGTTTATAAATCTCTGCTTCACTAAAATGTAGTCTATTTGAAACATTCTTCTTTCTCCTGGCATTTTCCATGGGTTTCTTCAGTTGTGGTTTTTAAACAATGTGTTTGCAACCACTAACTTATGATGTGTGTTGAACTCCATCAGTTTTTTTTCCAAATCCGTATTTTCCAGTAATTCTTCCATCTTGACCTTCGTCTACGATAGCGTTCCAGTCTCCTAAAATAATTAGGTTTTCTTCTCCTCTTACCAGTTGTATAACTTCCTCGATATCTTTGTAGACGTCTTCCACTTCTTCATCTTCGTAGTCCAAATCACAATGGTATCTGTAGGCTTAGTTTCAATTTTAACTATTATAATCCTTTCAATGTACTGCAGGAAGCTCTTCACACGCATTCCGGCGCTCTTTCTGAGTATGATCCCTACTGCAGCATTACCATTTAATGATACCGTATGTATAGTTCTGTAGCTTCCACTCCAAAAGTCTCCATCTTCGGGCCACTTAATTTCGCTGATTCCTAATACGTTGAGGCCCATTCTTCGCATTTCCACCTTCAGGTTCTCTAGTCTTCCACAGGTCCGAAGCGATCTCACGTTCCATGTTTCTACCCCAAAATGATTATCACATTTGACTAATTTAGTCTCTTGCTTAGTCCCCTCCCGGAGACCCGAATGGGGGACTATTTTACCTCCGGAATATTTTACTCGAGAGGGTTCCATCACGTCTTGATAAGAAAGTAAAGAGTGGAGTAGCTGAGACTCCTCGGGATAATGATGTGGTGGTTTCCCCTTGCCTTCCACATAGCAGTACTAGAGGCGTTAAGGTGAATGTTACCACGCCTGTAATGAAGTTAGTGTCGCTGTACCGACCAACTGTCGTCTCCACCTCCACTTATATGAAGAGGAGCTGCTGCCCTCTCCTCCGGGTGCTAGGAAGCATAATTGTTGGGGGCCCCCCGTCGCCCAGCACGGCATATTCCAAGCTTCTGTATTATTTAGAGTCCTACCTTACCTAGGGATTGACCAATACCCACTCGGAATGCCGTCGCTTTTTGTCCACGACTGCTTATTCGACGAGTAAACTCGCTTATCTCGCAGCTAACCTCTATATCTCGACGCGCGTCGTCCCACTATCGGCAACCCGGTGGACGCAGTCGGTGGCTTTAAGCTCAGTCGCGAGGATTAAGAAACCCTACGTATTTTGTTAGGTTTGATCTGATTAACAAGTTTAGAGAGATTTTCGAACCGATAGATTTAAAATGTCATTTTTCCCGCGTACCATAAGAGTCAATAGGCAGCATATCAAAGGGATAGGTAGGTAAAATGTTTTTGGAGTACTCTGTAGTGCATAAAGTATTTTTTAACATTACTAAACCGTGCAAACAAGGGAATGCAGATGAATATATTTAGAGAAAACCCTTGTAACTAGTAATCACTTCATTATGACGTAGATAATAACCAAGTAGTGGCACGTGAGCTTTATTCCTAACATATATCCATGTAGTGGTATCATTTTAGCTCATAGTTCCTTGTCAGTAGTGCATATTTGGTGATCTTCACCCCATGCCAATCTCCCCCGTGAGGGCTCGCAGGGTAGATGTTACCCTACGATCAGTCGCAAGGACGTGTGTTAGGGTGTGGTAGGTCACGTGCTGTGAATTTCAGTTTAAGATAAAAAATACCTTATTGAAAATGAACTATGGTTTGCATTTCGTTTGAAATAATTACACTTTGTTTGAGTTGTAGTCGTGTATTATGTGAGGGAAATATGAATTATTGTATCTTTTTTCCCGACCGTTTATCTCTTTTAATTAATCGCCTCTGTCTGCCCTGCTGATGTACAAATATTTCTGCAGTGTCAGATTCGAATTCGTGATTTTTAAAATTTTCAAGCAGGCAACTATAAATTTGTAATCACTCTTGGTCTCTAGGTTTACCCAACCAAGCTCGTCCAACAGCCGAGTGACACTGCTTTCCTGGCACGAATTTCGTGAACGGCTTTTCTCTGCATCATTATATTATGTTCTCGAACAAAATCATCATAAATTTGACTCAAAATGCTTAATGCATACTGTAAAGGAGACCTTACCAGTACGAAATAACATCTTTTTAAATGTTTTTTGCTTGAGCACTTTCCCACAGTTCGTCTGAGAAATCCAAGTCTCTTCAGCGCTACGCCACAAATATTCGCATATGATTTCCACAATATAGACTCGAATTACGATGACCAGATATTTTAGTTCGCTAATCTCTTTTATGTTTACTCCGTCAAAATTATAATTTGGAGTTTTTTCTGTGTGAAACTTTGAATAATCCGCTTCAGATGCAGTGATTCGTAAACTCTTAAGAGCCCAATGAGAATGGATGTTTCTGCATTTCTACATAGACCTCTAAATTTACAGCACGTGAGTGTAATTTTTTAGTATCAATGAGTTTGTTATCCAAATTAATTGTAATAAAGTAATAAAGTTAGGTATTGAGGTTTATGGTCTATTAACTTTCCAGAACTCATGATAATTTGTGATTAAACAGAAGCTTTGGTGAAGGCAAAAAGTAGGTAGATAATTGGCCAATAACCTTAATATATCTTTATTAAAACACTTTAGTTTTTTAGGCGGCTCCTTGCATGTTATAAAGGAAATGAACTTTTGCTCTGTCTTTCAGGCATGAGAGGAGGATGTATTGGAACTGAGGCCGCCCTGTTCCCTTGTTAAATGTAGATGAGTTAAAATTGAAACCTGTTGTGTGGTCATCTATGAATTAGCTCAATCGTTCAGCCCTAGCCTTGTTGAAGTTCATTTCATGTAAAACATTTCAACACGTTAACATTATCATCAGGGGCCTCATATCTCTACCAGAACATGACACCTAGTCTTTGAAAACTATCTCGTTCATCATATTTTATTTAGTGTAATTTAGCAGTGTCGAAATAGTTTTCACTGATGTGATCCTTTGCTATTCGACAGTGCATGCCTGTGTGGTGTAACAACGTTCCACTCACAACTGCAGTGACTTCAATTGCACGTATGGAGTAGTATCTTGTAAGCCAATTCGAGGGTTTGTGGCAGGTTTTGTATAATTACCGTGCATGCTACTAATAAATACAATACTACTCCATTAGAGAAATGTTTAAGTTATGCATCCAACATGGTTTTAAAATGATTGGTATCTTCTTGCGAATACGATAACTATTGAATTTTTAGGCATTTGTTATTATAAACTACTTTATTATTCCCAATAGGCATGCAAGGGTACATTTTCTGGAACGAATAAAAGTCCAAAAAGCCAATTATATTGAGAAAATAAAATACGAAACCTGTATTTCGGTCAACCAGGAAATCTCTACAAGGAGAATTTGAAGGATAGATGTGAGCTTAGCGCTTCGCTAACTCACATGTATCCTTCAAATTCTCCTCCTTGTAGATGGTCACCTGGTTGCTCGAAATACGGGATCTAAATATTTTAAATCTTCTATTTATATGGCTTTTTGGACGTTTATTTCTTTGAGAAATATCTTTCTTTATCTTCAGCCATTCCCCTCGCCTTCAACATAATGCACCTTGCTTGCAGGATATTATGTAGGTGTATTGAGGTTTTCTGAGTACTATGCAGAAGGAGATGGAAAGAGACAGCCTAATTGGTACGATTTGATCGTAATCCAGAACCCATTGACCTCGCCTCGGAGATTCGCTTTGGCACGGAGCCTGGTCTGGGTCAATTCTTCCACTCCCGCGAGCGAGTGCAAAAGGACGGACCTGTTGCTCCTGCCCCGAGTGCATTCGGAAACCATTTCCTACTCCATTTCGGTTCTCGACCAATTGAAGTTTCTAAAGGTTCATGCAGTCCAAACCTCGCGTCAGCCGCTAATCTCCACCCTCTCCGGAGCCCACCTCTTCCTCATGGGAACAACGGAGGAATACCGCGTAGGAACACCCGCATCCGAGGGCCGTCCCTCCCAGGAATGCGGTCGTCCGGGGACTTCCCTTAAATGCGAACGTGAGTGCATTACAACGAGGAGCTTAATGAGGACAGCGGTCGCGGATTAGGGAGCGTTTGGTGCGGCCGGGGGTTGGATGTGGGGTGAGGGTTGTGGCGTGGTTGGAGTCATGCATGAATCACACACGATCGGCGCCCACCAGGCTCTCGAACTATTGTCGGGAGGGGGGATCTTGAAGGGGGTGGGGGGAGGGGTTGGAGACTGAGTTTAGGAAGGGGGTTAGGATCAAAAACGTCCTCTCTCCCTCCCCCCTCTCCAGAACACTCATTCCCTATTTCGCTCCCCTCCCAAACGGCGATACAGCTCTCTCCCTCCATCCTCTTCATCTTCTCTTCTGTCGAGTATTGTCTCTCCACGCGGGGTGCACGACTAGGGGTGACGGTCGGGTAAGGGAGTTTGAGCAGTGCGTGTGCGCCCGTCGGCCTGCCCGCCAAATTATCGCCCAAGGGGGTACGGACGGGACACCGCGGCTGCGGAGCACTGCCGCTGCGGAGCTCGGGTGGGTTGGGTGAGAGGGGCGGCACAAATGGTACTCGTGTGTGTGTGTGTGTTTGGGACGCCTCTGGGCAGTGGGAAGGACGTTGAGGGAGCCGCGTACGACGGCAGTCGATGTGGATGACGTGGATGAGCGGGAGATGGGAGACGGTGGAAGTTGTAGGGAACCGTTCGGTTTGGGGGGTTGGGGTGCGCTGGGGAAGGGAGCAGGAAGGACTACAAGGTGTATGTAGTAGTGGAGATGGGGTCGCGTGATTGATATTTTATTGTCAGGGACGTGGTACAGTCATACTTGTGCATCTGTCAGGGAGGAAGGAAGGAATGGGTGGGATGAGGCCTCCGACGGCTGCTGTCTGACGTGCGACACTCGTGGATGAAAGTGATGAGCTCGGAGAAGGGGTTTGGTTGGGAATTTTTTGGGGAAACTGCAGGTTTTGGGGATCGACTCTTGAAGGAGGAAGTGGGTGAAAGAGCAATCATGAGTCAGGAACGGTAGCTGCACTGGACAAAATTGAGCAATTTTGCAGGCTTCCTGAGTTAATTTAGCTAATGATTTGGGAGTAAAATTAAGGCTTGAGAAAGTATTACCTCAAAGCTGCTACTTCGGTCGTTCATCTCTGCATTTCGGTAATTATTAACCTCGCGCCACACGATCTCTAGGTGATTTGCAGGATTCTTTGTAGATTTAGACAGAAAAATGTTTTGTCTACGATGAGATAGGAAGTTCCATGTTCGATTCACAGCGTTTTCATAATTAACAGATGACGTCAATTTGATTTGTTATTTGATTCGCGGAGCCTCGGCTAACATCGTTTTGAAAACCAAGAAAACGATACTTGCTTATTCATCTCGCCAGATTTAAGGATGTCATTAAAACTTAATTCAAGTTGCGTTTCACAAGACGTGGTATTATGGAAACCCAGTTGATTTCTTTTGAAGAAATTTTTATTGTACTGGAAGGTAATCTCATAACAATTTTATTATTGCATTCTAAACAATTTTTAGGGAAAGAATGACTGTACCTGTATTTAGATGAATTCGTTTGTTTTCACCGGCCGGAGTAGCATGGGCAACTATCTACCTTGTTATACTTTTCTTCCTGTTAGTATTTTATTGAATATGATTTCTATGCATGATAAAATTTGTGGATTCAACTCCCAATGTTTGATTACTCTTCTGGGCGAGGAAATTAGTGTCGTTTGATCGATTTTAATTATTACATGAATCCTTCTCGGCGGAGAAGGAGGAGAAGGACATCTAAAAATAATTACTTCGCTAATTATTTCGCTGACTTCTGTGGGATACAAGTTAGGATTAGTTTTTCGCTGAATTCATTATAGCCTTCAGCGTCCTGTCACCTCATTGCACCTCCGTCTTTGCAGTCAACCTAATTTCTTCCTGCAACTTCCTGTTATTTATTACCAAGCCTAGCACTTCTACATCTACATCATACCCTGCAAGCCACCATAAAGGTGTGTGGCAGGGGGTGAATTCACACCAAACAAGCATCACATATCATGCATGAAAAGGATTAGTAATAAAATTATAGTCTAAACTTCACTTCCCATTCGTCTTACTTCCTGTCGATTACATTTTCTCTAACCTTCTCCAAACTCTCATCTCAGAGGTGTCTCATTTGCTCTCATCCTCTCTCTCTCTCCGAAGGCTTTTTATCCATGATACATGCAGCCACTAGGATTATGGGCATTTAGTATTCGAGCTCATCATTGAGATTCAACGTGACAGGTACTCATAGGACCCCTCAGGTACCAATAGGTTAATTAAGCTATTAGTACTTGAGGGATGATCATTCCATCACAGGTAGCACCAAGGCTGGACTTTCTCAGAAAAAGTGAAATGTAAAGTAATTTTAAGGCCACTGCATTACAGTTAATGAGTAAAGAAATTCACCACGATTAGCTTGGAAAAGGGCAGAGTACAAGTCACAAATAATTTTATCCAGAGAATTTTCTAATGTATAAGTGAAACGCTGACCTTTTAAAAGTTACCAAGTTACCTTTAGAAGGTTCTTTTTCGAGAGCTTGCAAATTAATTATGCGACGCAATAATCAATCTATCAATTCCGTTAGACGCCGATCTGACCACCTAGTGGTCGAGAGTTCACATCCTTCCTCGAACGTGCACGGCGTTTTTGTCTTAGATTGAAGTTTAGATTATATGGTGCGATGTGGCTTTAGTAATTGGAGCATGTTGATCATGGCACTCGTCAGTTGCCGTGTCGGCACCGCTGATCCTGGAACACGCTCCACCATGCTTTGAGTATCCTCGAGTGACCCTTTATCTTTCTTCCTCTACGCTCGCGTCTTCTTCGTTTAATAAACGATCTCATGACCCTTAGTTTGCGTGACGCAGCGCGGAGCGTGCACGGCTCAAGATGTAGGGCCCATCACAGCATGGGGCTCGAGCGCTCGCTTGTGGAGCCGCTGCCGGAGGTTGTGGACCAATTTTCGACCCAGGAGCACTGCTAAAAGCCCGGGAGGGCGAGACGGAAGGAAGGTGGGGGGTAACTTGGCGAACGCAGAGAGGAAATGAAACGAGTGGCGAGAGATTGATTCGGTGAATCTTTACCCACCGAGAGACCAAGGCCATTATCGCTCATGCGGTGAGAAAAAGAAAGGAGGGGGCTAGTCGGTCCATATATGGTCACAGTCATGATAAACCAGTGCAATAGCTCATTACTATTACGCAACTCACCAAGTAATAACTCATCGTGATAAATTGTAACTCATCATATGAGGAGTAAAATTCCATCATCTTTATTTCTGTCGCAACCTATTATTTACAATTGTGGTCCTAGGATGCAGCCAGCGAATGGAATATGAAGAATTAGATTATATATGATAACTAGACAATGTGTAGCGTAGAGCAGCAAGGTTTGTTAAAAGGTGTTACGATAGTTTTAGTAGTGTATGAGAATTTTAGAAGAATAAGGTTGGGAATCAGGTTGTAGGTTTAAGTACAGATTAAATATATTACAGAAATTTAAAACGGATAGCTTTACTGAAGATGTTAGGTATGTTTTGAAAACTCCTGCGTATTATGCTAGTTTCGACCACATGAATAAGATTAGAGAGATGGATTGTCGTATCAATGGATTCAAAATGTCATTTTTCCCCCATACTATAAGAGAACACAATGCGCAGCATAGCAAAGGGATAGGTAGGTGAAACATTGTTAGATAGTCTGTAGTGCTGTTTTTTATCGACATCTAAATAATACTCTGGAAGCCACCATAAAGGTGTGTGGCAGGGGGTGAATTCTCACCAAACATTGTTGGAGTAGTCTGTAGTATGCTCCATGTATTAACAACCCTTTATTACTATCTAGATACCAACCATTCAGCTGCATGTGACCCTATTATCTAACATGTTCCCATATAGTAGCCTAGTTGCATGTCAATAGTGCATGTTTAGTGATCTTCCCTGCCATACATCCTCGCGATGGATTGCAAGGTATTGCGTAAATGTGGACGTAGGATTTGTTGTATTACTAGCATGAGCGCGATGTCCACCGCCTCCGTAGATGAAGTTACTTATATTAATGCTCTAATTGTGTAATCAATTTCTTTGGAGGCAGCATTAAATTGTAGAAAAAAGATTGGTGCATATACGCGAATGGCACACTTTGCTAGCTTTTTAGGTATGCGACATTCAACAACCCACCTATCCCAAATAGCGAAAATGATCTTAGATGTCGATTACCTCCTCCGAAGGTCTACTGTTACCAAATTTCTAATAATTTTTATACTTTAAAGATACCTTTCCTCCATTTTCTTACTCCGTAAAAAATTATCTCGTCCAAATCACAGTCAACAACATTACTCTACCTCTCATTACATCCCCTTCATCCATTTAAGCCTTCACCGAAATTGTTTCAGCAACGTTAACTGTTATTCCAATAACATCTAGTGCCGTTTGTCTTCCTCTCCATCCAGCCGGTTACTTCCATTATTATTTCTAATCGCGTTAACAACTTGTGCGCTCGTGATTTTTCTTATAATGAAAGCTTCTGAATGACAGAATTCTCCCAACTCTCCGATCAAAACTTTGCTAAATTTTACTCGTATAAACCAAAATTAGCAAATTGGTATTTACTAATATGCCTTAGCCTAGCAAAGGTGATTACACTTGCCCCGGTAATCGCTGCGAAAAATCACTCGTCAAAACATTCTTTAGTTTAGTGTTTACTTTTAATTATGTCATAAAGTCGGTAATTAAGGTAAAAAGTTATAAAAATATTCGGCCAGAGATGAGTATCCCTCTTCTGGATCACTTACGGGCTAAATGAAAACGGATGTAAAAAAAAGTTCCAGACTATAGTTCAATAACCCGAAGAATGTGGAGTAATGTAGAGCTGCATTAATCACATTCAGACGATTGAACCTCTGATAACGGCGATGATGATGGATCATCTGAAAATGAGAGGAAAGCGACACTGATAGGACAATATGTCGCGTCGATGGTTTCTAGCGAACGTTATCGAATATGCTGGTATTCATTATGAATGAGGATAAAATTTGTGATTCCACAATAATTTTATTTCACACTACGATCATGGTTTCCACGGTTAGACCTGAATATTCCTGAGTTTTCCGTCTAAACCATTGGCGCAGTGAAGTATAATTTTGTTTTTTCCAGGTGAATAATATTTATGAAGTTTTCACGGGTCTTCCATCGGGCTTCTGTTCTAGGTTTCTATTGAAAGCTTATCCCGGTGGAAAACTCGTGAAGACTTCTTAAACCTGGTCGTAGTGCGAAATAAAATTATTATGGAATTACAAATTTTATCCTCATTCATAATGCATCGATGGAAGGATGTAGCATTTGACGAAGTGAATGTCCAATAGGGACCAATGACTCCTCTAGTCAACAGAATCCCGGAGCAGGGATTTTTTGCTTTACTCCAAATTACAGTTTCGTAAAATACTGTAGCATGTCTCAATATGCATGATTGATTTTCGAGTGATAAGCAGAACGAAGACATTTGCGTGAGCTTATTATATTATCAGGGAGTTAGGGTGGCTCTCCTTTGGTTTTTCAGGTTAGAATAAAATCGCTAGGAGAGCGTAGTTTGGGATGTAAGCTACACTCTCCTATGTAAAATGTAAAAGATAATGGAATAGTGAAGGAATATTTGTATTTTTTATTATAATATTATGAAAAACATTAATTCATATTATTCTCCACTCACGATTACCCTAAGTCTTCATTTTTGAAATGAGTTCACGAAAAGTAATTTTAAGTTTACAAATAAAATTATTTCATTTTCCTTCCGCATGAAATATGGAAGTTCACACGAAATTTTACTTGGAAGCGCTAAATTACCATTCGTTATTTAATAGTGAAGTAGTTCCATAAAATTTGATCTCATTCATGCTCTTTCCATTTGTCATAGTTTCAGTGTAGACGTTAATATGAAAATTGGCCTACAAATAGTAATTTTGTCTGATGGGCTCCGGTTGAAACGCAGGCAGAGGTTTTTATCGGTAAGCAGCTCCCTGCTTGAGTGTTGTAAGGAAAGAACTTCGAAGTCCAATACTTCTTCCGTGGAAAGGGACGTGCACCGAGGGGCCGTGAACTGATTGCCGAAATCCGTTGAGAGTAGACTTATACATTTACATGATACCCTACAGGTCACCGTCAGGGTGTGTGGCAGGGGGTGAATAATCTCCAGGCATGCATGATAAATCAAAAGAGAATTAAGGTACATTTACTATCATGCAGACTAGCAAAAATATTTCTCCGTGCTTGCACTTCCTACAAGATGTACATGTAAATGTGTGTAGATGTACAATCAACTGATAGGTAAAATGCCACCACTCTAAGGAAACATGTTATATATGCAGTCAAAAACCACTTTTTACTAAATAATAGTATCTAAAAAGTTATGTAGTAATTATTGATTAGTCAGGCATATCATTAATTATATTAATAAATTTATATCTCTCAGACAGAAATTAATAAATATATCGGTAAAAATGCCAACCCCGGGTTTTGCTCCACCCTTGATCCGTTCCCTGAACAATTCTTGCATATACCTTATTCTCCAGCCTATCCTAAATGACGCAAATGACCTAAGCTCACGGTCACCTCCAGCAGAAAATTACTTCGACAACAATAATCGTATTGTCCTTTACGCTCGATTCACGATAAATTTTGATAATTGGATCTCACGATTATGAAACGAGAATGTAGTGCCTTAGGCACGTGTTCTCTCCCTTAGGCGCTCTGAAGGACCGCCCGGCGCCCGTTCGGGAAAAAAAAACAATGAACGGTTAACTCAAATAGTTTGGTCAATTTGTTGGACGATCCGGCCTGGGCACTTGGGGAGAGGATGAGGGAGGGGCCTGATGAGTCAGTGGCACGGGGACACAATAGGGGCTCTCCGTGACCTAACACCCACCCACCCCTGCTCCCGAAACCCTCGCCACCCTTCCGGTGCATCGCGGGGCGGGATGCAGATGTAAACGATAGAGGGAGGGAGACCCTGGCGACGTCGAGAGGGGGTTGGTCGCGTGGGTGGGGTTTGGGGGAAGTGGGATGGGGTTTGGGGGAAGTGGGATGGGGTTGGGTGGGGGAGGAAGCGATGACGCAGTCATCCCCCGATGAACCCCCCTCCCCCGGTACCCACTCTGGTCCACGAGTGGGATAAGTATGACTGGACCGCGGGATAAATATGACGCCGAAGGGATGATGGGGGGTGAGGCGGCGGATGGAGCCACGGGGGTGTTTTGAGAGCGGCCCGGGGGGGGAAGGGAGGGAGGGAAAGGGGGTTGAAGTGTGTAGTGTTGTAGGGGTTTTCGGCGTTTTGGGTGGCGGGAAAAGGAGGGTTTGGCCGGTCGGTTGGTTGAGGGGTTTCAGGATCCAGAGCAGCAGGGTCTGCTCCAGGGTGGTAGGTGGGGGTGGGCTAGGATTGCAACTGAATGGGAGGATGAGGATCCGACTGGCTGGATGGAGTGAGTCAGTGCTCTGAAATTTGACAGCTCGCATTAATGGATAAGAAGGGAGGGGTGAATGAGGATACTCCTCCCTCAAACCCCCTCCATCTTGTAAATTCCAGGGTCCCCCTCCCATCCCAGTTGATCATAACGGGGCGCGGAGGAGTGGGGGTAAGCGCTGGGCGAGTGGCGAGAAGGGGGGGGGGGGAGGTTAGTTTTTCTAGAGTTTCCAGAGGGGAGGGTGTTAGAGAGAAAATGGGTGTGGGGTGGTCGTGCGGTAATGTAGGGGTCGGGAGCGTGACTAGTCCCTGGATTGGAGGTGGGGGGAGGTTGATAGTAGGGGTTGGGGAGTAGTAGGGTCTGGATGGGAACGAGAGAAAATTGGCCATCTATGCGTAATGTTCTTTAATATGACTTGGAGACCCGTAACTGATTTATCCTGATTTTTGCGCATAATACAATAAACGCCCTCCCTCAGGGTCGTAGGCCTTCAGCGCAAAACCCTTTTTCTGGTCGAGGGACCTTGAAAACCCCTAAGAAAATGTTGATGATTTCCCGCTGTTTCGTGAAGCCAGAATCTTAGCTCTCTAATCATTCATAACATGCATACCTACTTTATTACTGGGGTACCTACAATATTTCATTTCTGATTTTTTCTCTTAGAATTTTAGAATCGTCGGATGGCCATTGTGAAACCTGGTTACATGTGATTTTTTTAGACCTGAAATTTAACAAATTAGATTTTGAAATGGTATTAGGACGATTTGTTTAGAGCCAAAAAGTAAAATGGTAGATTAAGTGTGTTACTTAGTATTTACTTTTTTTTTATTGTCACATTAAAAATTGTTCAGGGGGAATCCAAAAAGTTCTCAATCCACAATTTAATTATTTTTTGTCTCTAAATTATTGTTTTTTCTATTATTCATACATTTTTAGAACATATTATCCTTAATGACCATAAAATTATTCAGTTATTGTAGTCAAAATATTATGAAATACAGTATATATTTTTTAATAATGCGTTTCTTCTTATACCGGTATGTGCAAACAAAATGTTATGTTGACGCTGCTGTATTAGATCAAGTTGTAAGTTGCCAGTGTCTCAAGTTATTTGCCGTTTGAGACTGATTATTAATCTGGGGTTTTATGGAAAAGTTTTTAGGATTTTTCTCATAACACTTTGGCGATATGCTTTTAAATATTTCGCTTGTGGAACGGCCATCAACGTTTAATATCATTGGAATTAACCATTAAGCAATTAAGGGTACTGCTGGAAAGCTGTCGATTTTTTTATCATGTAGGTATGCCTTATTATGTCGAATCCGATTTATAATTTTGGCGATCAATTTTTCGTTTTATCTGTCTTCGTAGGGACTCAAATTAATTTTTCTACTAAAAATTAGAGCGCATTTTTGTAGACTTCTCCTGCCAGATTTTAGAAAACGCGTTATTTTTCTGGATGCTGATATATGCTTCAGTAAGCGTATATTTTGTGGTCGAAGAACAGCAGCTATTCGTTTTGGCTGGGGCTAAACTAAGGATGCGGCGGTCATAAGCATTTTGAACTCTGATTCGTGGAAAACCTCCAAATTATTTGTTAATTCATAATCTGCTCTGTGTTTTTATTATCTACATTAAATCTACACGATACCCTGCAAGCCACCGCGAGGGTGTGTGGCAGGGGGTTAATATCACCAAGCATGCACTACTAACATGCAAACAAGCAACTATAATGTCTCATGCAACTTGATTGTTAGTATCTATAGTATTTAAGGGGTTAATACATGCATCATGCACTACAGAATACTCTAAAATATTTCCCCTACCCATCCCTTTGCTATGCTGCCTATTCTGTTCTCTTCTAGTACGGGGGAAAAGTGCCATTTTGAATCTATCTGTACGACAATCTATCTCTATAATCTTATTTATCTGGTCGAATCTAGCATAATACGCTGGTTTTTTTAATATGTGCCTAACATCTTCAGTAAAGCTATCCGATAGAAACTTCTCTAATAGATTCAATCTGTACTTTAACCTACGCTCTGATAAGTAGCCGCTCAACACATACTTGCAATGGAAGTGGAGTAGAGTATTGTTTTTTAGGTGCTTCTATGATCAGGGTTATTTCGCACCGTATAACATAATTTAAACTTATACATGCACAACACCCATGCCCGAGGTTGGATACGAACTCCCAACCTACGTTACTAGGTGTGCATGTTACCATCCTGGCATCCCCGGCCGGCTCTGACAATATGGATAAAAACATTTCTACTCCATTTCTAAAGTGGGCACTAGGTTTCTTATTCATTTAAAAATCAATAAACTGTAGATTATCTTTGAAATTTACTCGCGATTAGATTCCCCCTGCGTGCTTTGTAATGAATAGGTAAAAGCATAAATATCCAATAGCATAAATACAAGTGTATCAATGAATAGCATAAGTAGTTGCATGTTAGTATAAGAACCTTGAGCTAACCAAACTAACGCCATGTTTTTGCATGCTTGCTTTGCTATTTTTATCTCGTTTTAAATGATAAATTTTATACTAGAATATAATTAATAATCCTTTTCATGCATGACATATATCTAAATCATGTTTGGTTTGAATTCAATCCCTGCCACACAACTTTCTGGTGGCTTACAGGGTATTATGTAGTGGTACCCCCTGTAACACACCTTTATGGTGGCTTCCAGGATATTTTGTAGATCTAGATGAAGCGAAGAAGTGGTGAAAGAACTGTTTCAGATACCTCTCCGCTTTGTGAATCACCATTTTGTTCCTTCGCTCGGGAAGGAGAATCCTCCCCGCATGCGCCGTGCGCTTTCGATGTCAATGGCGACGCTATCTTTGCTCATCGCTGCTACGCGGTTTTCAATTCCCAATTGTTGTGAATCGTGCCAAGGGGATGAAATGTCGAATACTAATGAATGCGCAGAATGGGCGAGTCTCGTGAGCAGTTGAATTGGGAATAAAGGTATAATTTCAGCTGGTCGGAATCCATAGAAACCGTCTCGAGTTATGACTGATAAATAAATAATAAATACGGTAATACTTATCGAAATGATTATTTTGACTTCACTGTAGTCTTCTGCCCCCGCACCTTCCTCATAAATGCTTCGAACACGCTCAAATTCTCTACTTTCCGTTTTCCTTTCTCTCTCTCAACTCTCGTGTAGCTCTTCGAGGAATGCCTTGAGAGCCACCTTAAAAGAGAGTGTCAGTGGGTGAGAAAACACTAAATACATGTAAATATATGTAAAATACGTCTACATCTACATAATACCCTGCAAGGCACCATAATGGTGTGGGCAGGGGGTGAATTCATACCAAACATGCATTACACATCGTGCATAAAATAGGATTAGTAATAATATACTAGCCTAAACTTCACTATTTAAAAAAGATAAAAATAACAAATAAGCAGGCAGAAACAGGCTGTTATTTGTGTTAGCGTAAAATCCTATTGCTAATATGCAACTACCTATGTTATCCATTTGGGATATATTTAGTTACTCGTATTTATACTATTGCATGCACTTACAGCTATTCATATCCCTAACTGTACGAGGAAAGAAAGACATTTTGAATATGTCAGTTCGGCAATAAATTTCTCTAATTTTATGATTATTGTCTAGTCTACCATATTAAAATAGACAAATATTTTAGCTATAGGATACTCTATCGAAACTGATAGAATACCTAACAGCTGTAATTATTATTATTTACTACGCCCCGTGCGTGGTATTCCGGAACACAAGTTCTCCCAATGAAACGCTAATGCCGTTTATATAATCTGACAGTCCTAGTTTATTTGCCGCACAATTCTTCACACCCTCGACATTCTTTGTATTATGTGTGTTTCATCAATAATTTTTCTACCTTTTTCTTGAGAACTGCTATTCCATCTCCCTTTTTACCTTTAATCACTTTATTACATAATTCGTCCATATTTCCTACCCTGGAATGGATTTCTCCATGTCTACGACCTGCTCATTCCCCTACGATTCCATGGCCCTATTGGTATATCGGAGGAGCGTGCCATACCCCTCACCTCACATCCAAGCTTCTCCCAAACACTGTATTTACGCTTTTCCATTTTCTTCCCTCCTTCTCCGTCATCTCCTGTGATCCAGGGCTTTCTAGCTCTTCTCGAATATGTCATCCTTCTTGTCTTTTTCCTCTAAATAAATTTTATCTGATGATTCCTGATTTGTCCTTTTTTCATTCCGGAAAGGTTCAGCATTCCATTCCGAACTCTTCATACCCACTTTCCCTCGTTTACTTCATATTTAAATTTCTCTTTGTCGTCATCCCTAGTTATTAATCCTTAGATTGGCATTTAGCAGATCTCGGCTTGATTCTTTTGTTGGTTAATTGTATTATATAATTCTCTTTTATACCCTTCACTACCTTCTCCATAATTTCATACGAGGACTTCGTTATCCATTCTAGCTGAATTTCATTACTTAACACCCGATTTATATTTAGTACTCAATAACGCATGTTGCGTTCACTGTCAAAGTTGAGCCTTCTTGTCTCTTTTCTCCTTCCCTACAAGGTATATTTGACGGCCAACACTTTAAATTAGCCCTCAGTTTTATCTCTCTTAATACCCACGAATGTCTATTCATAATTAGCTATGAAGAAAATAAGTCGAATGGGCTTTCGTAAACTCATTAGCAGTGACATAGCAGTGTTTTCAATGTGAGCTTATCGCTTCTATAATTGCCGCCATATTGGGGTCAGACTCCCACTTTCGACAGGTCTAATCGAGGAACAGATGCTGCCTGGATATCTGTCGTCCTTTTTATGCTATTTGATCTATTTGGGATGTAACACTCTACTAAATGATTACTTTAATTGCTATATATTGAATCAATTTCAGTCAAATTATGAAGAAAAATTTTTTTGCAGACTTAATAAGTATTCCTTTCAATGTGAAGAGCCAATTGCACAAAGAAACGACTTGAAGCCACCAACTTTAATTGCTTTAATTTCCAATACAAATCTGGGGATGATCGTAAAGCTTAAGCCATTTTTTTAGCGTGACCAAGTTGTTATCCGGAAGTGAGGAAACTTATCCACACGTAATAAAAGATTTACTTTTTTCTCTTTGAAAAGTTGTGGCAGGATTTTTAATCCTCTGACTCATGTCAACCAATGATCGTGATTCTTTTACATGTTCCTGTATAGCAAACGGATTCGCTAAACCAAGCACATCCATCGCCTCCTCAGTATTTCGGACCCCAGGGACAGTGTGGCGTAAGGGAAAGGGGGAAATGCGACGCAAACCCATTTTTTTCCTCCCAAAAAACGCATTCGCTGATTGATTAAAGCGTCAAAGCCCCGAATAATCTCCCGTTTCCGCAACCGTCGCTTCCCCTTAGGTCCTCCAGATGAACGAAACTGTTCAGAAACGGTGGCTGCCGTGAGGCCGCACGCTTTGATCTCGGAGAAGTGACGTAATCCTCAGCGATCCCGTTGTTACTCATAGTAGTATGAGTAAGCTGACGACGTAGCGTCGCTTTATGCCCCCTCGTCCATTTCGTCCCCCCCCCCACAACCGCCTTTTGAACCTCATCCCTAATGTTTTCCCTCCCCCTATGCTACCAGCATGGAAATCAATAAAACATTCATTCATCATCTCCACTGTGTTTCTCTCCACCTCTCCTCTTTTGTTCGCTATAGCTTTTAATTCTGATGGAAAAGCTAGTGGACAGCTTATTTCCAGACTCTTTTGCTTGTTAATTGTGTATTTTTAACAATTCAGTTCTTTTCTACGCGTGTCCGACAATTTTTAAGTCACGTTTGCTCATGAATTCAATCACTAAGTGTGGAAAGTTACTCCACTTATCGTGTTTCACCCGAACAACATAGCTTGTGCAGCATAGCCATGTTCTGTTTGAGCTGTTTAACCTTGCATCTGCACTTACTGAAAAAAACTGTCAGATATTAGCCAAACATGGACTAGCCCTCATATCTGCACTTGGCGTTGATTTTTCTCGAAATAGGTAGTCAATGATATTAGATTAAATATTCCACGATGATATTAGTCACAACTTTCGTATTAATAACAAGCCAGCTCAGTACACGAAAGTGGGACTTCATTGGAGGATGTGTAGCAGGATATAATATTCTGGTGTAGAGACTTTATACGTGTACTTCTGAAAGGGAGCTCTTTGGGGCATTTGTAAACAGAAGACGAATACTGTAGTTGATTTCCTCCTCTTCCCACCCGTTTTGACTCCCTGCCACACACTTTTAAGGTGACTTGTAGTCTTACAGGGTTGGCAGGCATGGTTTTCAATCTGATATTGCAAAAAACACCACTGGCAAGCCATACAGTGCTCCTAACGAGGAAACTGACCCAGCTTCAGCTCTATCATACTCAAATAAGTTAGAAACATTGCATTATATAATGATTTTCTTTATGTATTATTGTTCACAGTTACTACTTGTAATCCTTACCATATCCAACAAATACATCTACGTAATACCATACAAGCCACCACGAGGGTATGTGGCAGGGGGTGAAGCTCACCACATATGCACTATTGGCATATAACCAGGCTGCAACATGGAAACAAGCTAGATAATAATGTCACATGTAGCTAGATGGTTATTATCTACTCAGTAATAAAGGGATTGGTAGTTATATATGATCCATGAGACTACAGACCATAGAAATGTAGAGCCCGGATAGCTCAGACGGTAGAGCATTAGGCTTTTAACCTAAGGGTCCAGGGTTCAAGTCCCTGTTCGGGCGATTTTTTTACATGGAAATATAAAATTATTAAATATTAATATATACAATTATACATTCATATAATAAAACATACGATTATTAAATTATTCGTTGTAGTATATGCTTTTACCTTTCATTATAAGTTGCGTACATCGGTTATTTTAGGCTTGTTCTATGCCATAAGTTTGCTATTTTGGGTAATATTTCCACGTGTTTATTGTGTAAGTGCTTCTAGGTATTGTAACTAGAGGAATTTAATTAATTTTTGTTAATAATATCGATTAAGGGCATTTTTTTGGACTTCATATGTAACACTCATTAAAACGTATAATTTTTGGACCAAAACTAGCAGTGATTAAATAATAAAGATACCAAAATAATTATTTACATTGTGATACACCTCGAGCCCGCCACAAAGGCGTGCGGTCGGCTGGGTAGGGCACGAGCCGTAAAATAAGGTCAAAAGGAAGAAGAGTCAAGGAAAAACATGGATAAATGGGAAGTGCAGCTTACTTTGAGCAATTATTAAGATTTTTTCCGTGTGATGTTGTGGATAGCGTGAGATAAAATGAATTCTTAAATTTTATATTAATAGAAAGATATTGCAATTTTCCACAAGTAAAAAATTTATTTCGACTAGTTTCGATGCTACTACATCATTGTCAAGTCCTTGACATTGTCAAGACTTGAAAATGATGTATCGTAGAAGCATCGAAACTAGTCGAAATAAATTTTTACTTGTGGAAAATTGCAATATCTTTCTATTGATATGGAACGTTTACACCACATCACACCTGTTTCTGGTTTGTGAATTCTTAAATATTTTGGTTCGAAGGCTGATATTTCCTTATCGTTAGCCCGTTTGATTCAGTGTGGGGTAAATTATATTTTGTGAAGTTCATCTCGAATTCGCCTGTTTCAAATTTTATTGAGCTTGAATCCAGCGTAAAATCTCAGGGTCTCCTTAGTTGCCCATATGGTACTCCCAAGATTTCACCGTAGATTTCGTTGCTTCTAAATAAGTATTAAAACGCTGAGTGCATCGGATTATCACATACCTACTAATTGGATCCGCTACTAACATTTTTTTCTGGAAGTTAAGTGATAGATCCTCATTCCCAATATTTGACGAAATCAATTATTTCCTTGACCATCCTTATTTTTATACTATATTGCTAATTGATCAATCATTTTTAAGTAGTCGTTTTAGTAGATACCTATCTGATTAGCATAAAATTTGCATATCGTACTCATGAATATAGCACCTAACATAGGTTCTTCATCTTATGATAGGGTGATTTTTGAGGAAAGAAGCTATTTAGTTAGTGATCGTGTTTATCTAACGGTGACAAAAAATGCAACCCTTCTTATTTTGTGAGGATAAGAACATTCAAGATAGTTTCGATTTATTTGTAGATACATATATCCGAGGAAAATTTAAACTAGTTGTCTATATTATGGAGATAATTTGTGAATATAATTTTAACGACAAGTTTATACAAAGTAAGGTGAAATGTAAAATGAAGAGCATAAATTCCTGTTAGTTTCCGTCAAATATCTCCCTCAGTTGTTTGTTTTAGCAATTTTGTGGCACCTGTTGAGAAGTGCTACTTGCTTGTAATTACGTGAAATCATGTTTTGGGATTATTAATTTAATTCAAAATTAATGAACCATTAATTAAGCTTTCGGGGGCAAAGCTAACTGTGTAAATTCTTTGATAATTCTCCTTGTGAGAACTTTACAACTGGTTACAACCAAGTATGACAATTATTATATTGAGATAAATTATAATAATTTACATCTTTCATTGGTCAACTCTTGATATTTATGTTAGCAAAAATTGATGTTATAAATGAACTTTATGCCTTTTTCAATTTAAAGATAAACTGCCTCGCATGGAAATAATGGATTTTTTTCCAAGCGGATGAGCCTTCTCACGAAACATTTTGGAACCAAAAACCGCATATGAAACCTACACGAAGCACGGGAAACGACAGTTGTGGCATGGTATAAGGAATGAAATGCAAATTTATAACGCACAGAAAACTTTTCATAAATCTTCATACCGAAGTTTACGAAAGAACAATGAGAATTATGACGCAAAGTAGTCCATAGTCAAGGGTGATAATTTCATTGAACGCCGTTTTATCCTTTCATCATTCGTTGCTTCCAATATCCAGTCACAGAAAAATAAATGAGTAGGTCAGTGCTTTAAATATTAAAACTATAGGTTACAGTATCTATAATACCCTATGTATACAGTATCTATAACACCCACCATTTGCGAAATACTGCTATCCCGAAAGATGTCGGAACGCGCGGCGGCGTAACGCTTGACGCAACAGGTGTCTTCATCCTATTAAAGAACTTGCCTCACTAGGCATTTGTTAATTTAATTAAAGTTTATCAAGTGTAAAACAACCATGAAGAGTATCATTCAGTTATGCCGTGAAAAAAGGTGTGCTCACCTGAAAAATGTTGTGTTCTCTTTAGGAGGGAAGGCAAAAACTTAAATTTTCGCTCAGTTCTGGTTAACGATACTAAAGTAATCGATATAATTTCAGGATTTGGACTATTTTCCTTTCTGCAAAAAATATCAATTACGAACTCAAATTCCACGAAAATTACCAGCGAAAAAAAATTCGCCCGAACAGGGACTTGAACCCTGGACCCTTAGGTTAAAAGCCTAATGCTCTACCGACTGAGCTATCCGGGCTCTGATATGAGAGTAGCGAAAAATGTCTTGTCATCATAAACACTGAACTCAAATAAATTATTATTGTTTTTATACATATGTGTTGCGCGCATGCTAGATTTTGTTCTGTTTTTAAACATTTATTCGGTTGACCTAAATTTTAAAGCTAGAAGCCTTGTATTTGACGCAATTTAATGTCAATTCGCGAACTTTGTCGGCTCTCGACACAGCAGACGACAAATTCAGCCGGTGCGTGAGCTTGGCGGCTGGCATCATCTACCTACGCCCACAGAGTGCTCTGCAAGACTCCTGGAAGATGCATGGCAGGTGGTGAATCGTGCAGCTAATAGACTTTTCTAAACGCAATGAAAAATCTATCGCAAATATGTATGTCACAAAAAAAACTGCTAGCAAACGCAAGAACAATGTTTTTATAGGATTTTTAGATTTGGCAGGACCCCCTCATGATATATATGGAACAAGTTGTTTAGGATGTAAAAGAAAGGAAATAAGTCAATATGAATAGGTTGGCCGATAGATTTCAGTGGGGGGCTACGTCAAAGAAATATTAGTGTTGTTGACAGATGATGATGATGAAGATTTTTCTACACGCAATGAAAAATCTAACGTTTATATGAAATTCACAAAGTCCATTATAAAAATGGCCAGCTAACTTTAGCTTAGAAAAATGTTTTAAATGAATCCGTTTCCATTGAAATGAACTTTGCAATTTAATGCAGCCAAATTACAATAGGACACCGTGGCGAAAAATGTCTTGTCATCGTAAACACTGAACTCAAATAAATTATTATTGTTTTTATATATATGTGTTGTGCGCATGTTAGATTTTGTTCTGTTTTTAAACATTTTGTCCCCTGCGCGAACTTGACGCCTAGTTAGGAAGACAAAACAACCATCGTTTTGTCGGACAAAATATCCAGGGGCCAGGCACGAAAAAACATTTGTTGAGGCGGTCACAATACTACCAGATTGGGCGGGAAAAGATCCTAAACTGTTGTTCACGCTGATTCTCGTTTAAATTTGTACTTTTAAAAAACATCTACTTTACGCTGCCTGCATGCAGGAATGGAATGAACATTATATCAAGGTCCCAGAAAATGGAAGAGGATAACATTCTTTCTTATCCTCTCAAGGATCAAATTGCAATCAGTATGACATGCTAACATTCTAAAGTGCCTTGATACTTTAGTAAAATTATATGAAGTGTCTCTCCTGATCCCAAAATTGAACGCTACTTTAATGCCTCTCTATTCTACTTCGCCATATGCGGGCGAAGAATAATCTCAAAACCTCTACGCGCATTGGCTCCAAACTCTGTTATTTTTAGTCAAACTACTCTTATTTGCGTCTTCTGTCTGGGGCCTTTTGAATAGCGTAACCTCACTGTATCCGACGATGAGCTACATCCATTCCAAGGATGTTAATACGCCTCACCGTTGTATCTATCGAGAGATGCCCTTTTGAAAATTCGATTGTGATATCTACATCTACATCTACACGATACCCTGCAAGCCACCGCGAGGGTGTGTGGCAGGGGGTGAAGACCACCAAGCATGCACTACTAACATGCAAACAAGCAACTAAAGTGTCTCATTCAACTAGATTGTTAGTATGTATAGTATTGAGGGGTTAATACATGCATCATGCACTACAGAATACTCGAAAATATTTCCCCTACCTATCCCTTTGCTAGTCGGTGATAGTCGGAGCGTGGCACCCCTTACAGCTATTCCTTTTGGGATTCGGTCTTAACATCTATTTAATGTTTCTATAAATGTTTGGATGACATTTCAAGGGATATAGAACCCTTTTCCTAAAGAGCATATATTAAATGTACTTCGTCGCAATTGAAGCGCCGAAAACACATTGGTCTGCGTTACTTACATACGTATCGTTGGTTAGGTTGAAAATGGCTGTTTAGTTTCTACGGCTACGTGTTTTTCTTTGTCCTGACAGATAAGTTTTCTTTGATTAACTTGGTTTCTATAATGCAATGGGTTTGGCAAGGCAATATACAATGAGTTGTAGCGTCGTTCACTACATAAGACTAGGGATCTACTTAATATCGTTGAGATATTAAGTAGATTCCTTCTACTTAATATCCTTGCGAGCCACCATAAGGATGTTTGGCAGGGGGTTAAGGATGTTTGGCAGGGGGTTAAGGATTACCATACATACACTACTTGCATGCAACAATACAAGAGGTACAGTGCTACTACTTCTACATCTACATATACACGATACCCTGCAAGCCACCGCGAGGGGGTGTGGCAGGGGGTGGAGATCACCAAGCATGCACTACTTCATGAAAGCATGTTAGATTTAAGAGTCACGTGAAAGTCAGTGGTTGGTATCTGCATAGTAATGAAGTGATTATTATTATTGTTTATCAGGTAGATATTTCTTTAAATATATTACTCTGTATTTCCCCAGCATACATTAGTTAGTAATGCTAACATGCTTCATGGACTACATACTACTCTAATAATATTTCACTTACCTATCCTTACTTTGCTATGTTGGCAATTGTGTTCTATAATGGTACGCTGGAAAAGAGACACCATAATTCCATCGTTACGATAGTCTCTTTCTCTAATTTTATTTAGAGATTAAATATAGCGTAATACGCAATCATCATCATCAAGGGTCAACAATCCTAGGATTGGTTTGACGCAGCCCTCCACTCGATTCTTCTATCGGCCAACCTCTTCATACCAACGTATTTCCTCTCTTTCACGTCCTTTACGACCTGCTCCATGTAACTCATACGAGGCCTGCCTCTTCCATTTTTCCCGTTCACTTCTCCCTCGACGATTGTCTTCATCAGGCCATCGTGTCTTAAGATATGGCCGTTTAGGTTGTCTACGCAAGTGTCTTAATATATTTATTTATTTATTCTAAATTTACCAGCAAATCACCCAGAACTATACATCATTTGTATTATAACTACACTATACTCATGGAATAATATTAATATACTCATGTACGAACACTGTAAATAGCATAGTATAAAGTATCACAATATAAAATATTACCATCTCAATTTGATAGAAATACAATATATCTTAAAATGAATACACTATACTCATGAAATAATACAATAGAATATACTCATGAAATAATTATACAAAATACTCATGAATGATCACTGCAAATAACATAGTGTGAAAATGTCACTACATATAAATATCACAATTTAAAAATATCAAAATTTCACTTCCGGTGATATATCAATAAAATACCATATACTCATGAACACATGTCACAAGCTTTGTAACAATATCTTTGTATACCCCTGATTTGAGCCACGGAACTGTTGAAGACATCTATAGTAAATCCAAAAATGTTAAAAACTTTATCTGCGAAGATATTACGTTCAAATTTACTTTTAAAAATTTGGTATATTTTTTAATCTGTATTCTGATAATAATTCCCATCCTAGTCCTATTAAACTCGTAACCCTCTTAGAGTACCGTAACGACATATAACAAATCTCTATGATCTTTTTTGCTCACGTTGTTATTCCTTAATCGCCCCTTCCTTGTATGGTTCCCATGCCATAGTGGCATATTCTAAATTAAGTCTGACAAAGGACAAGTAGCTACTTTCACGTACTCTCTCAGTCGCATTTACCCTCCCTTTAGTGATTCCTAATAAACGGTTTTCTACACGTTCCCTGTTACTTCACTGTTCGTTGAATTTTATTAGATCAAGCAAATTATTTCTATGCGATAATAATGAATTGGCAGTATCATTCGTGGGAAAGGATCAGGTGGTATCAAGTTTATGCTGTGCAATGGCTTAATAAAATGCCTTGTCACCTACTTAATAGCCTAGTTGCATGTCAATAGTGTATGTTTGGTGATCTTCACCTCCTACCTCATGGTTTGTATATTCTTATAGTTGCTCGCCAAGTTATTTTTTCTTTTTAAATCCAGTTAGCGCTCATCGAAAAGTTCTTTTTCCAGCAGCTTTGGATTTTTTTTTAAATATTTTGTATTCAACTGATATTTTACCCGAAACATTTTGGAAAAACCATCAAGGAGCATATACACTCAAGCTCTCTGTCTAATCTGATTCGCTTCAAAGAAAATATTTTAATACCTATTTGACCCCGGCGTAACCATTTGCCTAACGTATTCCAAATCGGAGTCGAAATTGAACTCGACAGCCTTGCGGCGAACAGACCAATTTAGCCCTCTCTCAACCGCGACATATGACCCTCTCGCGACCTTCCATATTATGAAACGGACTTTTATTTACGTACGAGGCAAGGTGGGCCAACCGCCTGTCGATCCCCCAACCTCCGTGCTCCTCTTACCCTTGCCGCCACCCCCCTCTTTTCCAAAAAAAAAATGGGCTGACGTCACCCATGCACGCTGCTCAGCTGTCAAGCTAGAGGATGCGTCATTGAAGCGGTCGGCCGGCCGGCTTGCTCTCTGGGCGTCTCCTGCTGAATGCCGACCCGGCTTCCCCACATGTGCATTCATCCCCGCGTTGCCCTCGATTGTCTGCAGAAACTGCCCTTCCACAAGAGTTGGGGGAAAGGGTGCGCGGGCCTTGTGGCGGTTGCCGTGACGACCCCCCGAGGTGGGAACTTCCCAACGGTCCATGCCGCCGAAGCCGCGCTTCGACGCCGACGGTGCGTCACACCAGTGGAGGAGCCATAAGGGATGAAAGAGACAAGGTGAGAGAGAGAGAGAGGCTCCTAGGACCGCTCTTCCTTATACGCCCAAAGATTACCTACATAACCCATAACCCATTACCTACATAACCCATTACCTACATCTCAGTCTACACAATATCCCGCAAGCCACCTTAATGGTGTGTGGCAAGGAGTGAATTCACATCAAACATGATTAAAATATCATGCATAAGAAGGATTAGTAATTATATGCTAGTGCACACTTCACACTTAAAAAAAGGATCAAAATTCCAAAGAAATTTTGCAATAACATGCTGTTAGTTGGGTTAGCTTAAAGTCCTTATTCCAATATGCAACTACCTATGCTATCCATTGATACACTATTATATATACATCTTTGTATACACTGCGAGCCACTACGAGGGTGTAGTCAGGGGGCTATATACTATTGGATATATTAACAGCTATTCATATCCCTAATTGTGCGAGAAAAGGATATTTTGAATCTGTCAGCCCGGCAATCAATTTCTCGAATTTTATGATTACGGTCCAATCTACCGTAGTAAATTGGATTTTGTAAAATATTTTTAACGCCATGAGTGAAAATATTATCTTGGAATTTACTTAAGATATTAAGTTTAAATTTCAACCTACGGTCTGACAATTATTCCCATTTTATTTCATTTATTAGACTGCATCTACGTAATACTCTGCGAGCACCCTCGATGGTGTTTGGCAGGGGATGAAGATCACCAAACAATACTGACATGCAGCTAAGAGATACAATGATACGACTAGATGGAAACATGCTAGGTATAAGAGTCACGTGCAACTAGATGGTCAGTGCCTGCCGTTGTCCTTCCGTTTGATTGGGGCTCGCAAGTTCTTCGTGACTTTCGTCCGTATTACGATGCCTAGAACAACAGTAAGTAACTGATATCAGGGGATTGATATTATGGGAGGAAGATGTGAATTGAAATAACATCTACAGCTGGATCTAATCAGTCCCCTCGGAGCCACCGCGGTGGTGTGTGGCAGCGATCCTAACGCGGGGAAATTAACAAAAGTATCTGGAGCAGGGTATTCCAACCCGCGGCCCAGAACTGAAATGAATGTAAATTAACACAATGATTTATTTTCCTTTCATTATGAAAAAATATATTAATGATTTTAAGTGATGCCCTTTTTTATTGGTCGTGATGTATTTTGTTGCCTCTCTTATTAAAGAGGATAAATTTAATATCATTATTCGTATGACATAGTGTTCATATTCAAAATGGAATGTATTTTTTGAAACCCTTGGCACAAGAAAATTGTGTTGCCGCTAAAGTGGGCAATTGCCTTAATAATCTTGGGCAACCCTGATCTTGTGTACCGTGCAAGGCGCCTAAAGGGTGTGACGGGGGGGTGAATCATCTCCAAACTGTCATCCACATTTTTATAATACCCAGTAAGCCACATCAAGGGGTGGCAGGGGTGATCACACTAGGCATGCATTATTTACGAATAAATATCCTACTGATTGTAACAATACAAACGATTTCACTGTACAGCTTATTAAATTAACCTGGGGAACATGGTGTCTACACAAAATACACATTCCAACCGTAAACCATCATCAACTCTACATATACCTATATAATATCCTACAGGTCACCGCGAGGGTGTGCGGCAGGGGATGAGCCATAACCAGGCAGGCATTATCAATCAGAGATAACACTTACTACAATGTAGGCATTGCAAAAAACGCTACTTCGGTTAAACACTACTTGAATCGAACCAAGGTACACAATGCTACCAACTGAGGAAAATATCCATGCGTTGTATGCCGATATCTTGACATCGTATTGCTTCGCCAATCATTATGCTTTGCATGCAAACTAAATAAAAAGGCATAAGAAGTTTAAAAATTAAAATTAGGTTTAATGAATAAAATCATTTTGAATAAAAAATACTAAAAAATTACTCGATCGGGCAAACAAAATTTGGTGTAAATTTCTGTGGCAAAGGAGTACACCAAGATATGATGGGTGCATTTTGCACCACTTATTTTTACTCCCTCACTGGGAAGAAGGCCAGAAAGTCGAGATACGTGAAAGATACGCAATCCCCTCGTTCAAACGCAACGGTTATGTAAAATTAGTCAGCCCAGTCTTTGTTTTACTCTCGCGGAATTCGGTTTGCCTTTTTCACCGAAAAGAAGTTCGGGTAATCATTAGTTTAAATCGGGGGCAATAGCGTGGATTCGAGTGATATCAGTTTTAATTACACGTCCGGTACGCGTTTGAAGATATCGGTCGTTGAACTCTCTACAATTTTTACAGCTTCAATTGAGAAGACTTTTCCGTAAATGTATTTCCGACCGAATAGCATAATCGATTATATTTTCATTTCAACTCAAGACGTTCGTTTTTTCTGGTCCAATTAAATTTTAATCAATAAACAGATACCCTCTCTCAACGCCATCCAATTTTCATGGGAACCAGAAGTTATCTTGGTGAAAGAAGATGTTCACGAGGATTGCTAATTGAACTCCTCATGTGAAACGATTGCAACTAAGCACTTAATTTAATAATAATATTTTCATTGAATTGATGAGATTGTCATGAGACCATATTACAAATCTCTTATAAAATTAAGTTTGGACTACTTCATGATAGAATATTATTTCATAAAGAACTGTTCTTTACGTTAAACGTATAGCCTTAGAGCTTATAGATCATAGTTGTGTCAATGATATTGATATTAAGAATTGAATCGTGTTAACCATATAATTGGAGGAGGACGAAATGAGAGCTTAAAAATGCTTCTTGTTCCTTGCATAAATATCTAAAGAGAGAACACGTGAATACTTTCTTTTTGTCTTTATTAATAAGTTGGTTCGACTCGTAAGGTTGCAACAAGTGACTTCCAATAGCACGAGAATTTTCCAACGAGGAAAAAATTCCGGAAACACTCACAATGTTTGTGTAAGTAGCAGCAATGCTATTTCCACGAATAGTTTTATTTTACACGACCATAGTGTCTTTGCGAGGAGACGTCATCTGATAAGGTTGCCTTGTATATCGAAATAATGGCCTTACAAATTTAAGTCTTCATCTACATCTACATAATACCCTGCAAGCCACCATAAATGAGTGTGGCAGGGGGTGAATTCTCACCAAACATGCACTACATATCATGCATAAAAAAGGATTAGTAATACTATACTAGTCTAAATTTCACTATTTAAAAAAGATAAAAATAGAAAAGCAAGCATGGAAAAACATGATGTTATTTGGATTAGCTTCAAGTCCTAATGCCAACATGCAGCTACCTATGCTATCCGTTGATACACTCGTATTGGACATATTTACCGCTATTCATAACCCCAATTATTGGAAGTTACATTGCTGTACATATCGCAAGCATTCCATCGAGGTTGACGCCCGAGACTTGTTTCCGAAATTTCGTAAATTCCCGGATGCCCGTGCGTGTCAAGTGTTGGACAGGTGGATAGATCCATTGCAAATCTATTAAGTGCGCACAAGGACGTCAGTGGCGTCACTCCATCTATCATCAACACCCACCGCCTAAATCGACTTTCATTCTCTCCCATCCCCTCAGCATCATTCGCAAAGTCCCTCTCAGCATCCCCTCCTCATGCATCTCATCTCCCCTCCTCCTCCCACCCCTCACGATCCTCCATCTTCTCACACTCCCCTCGCACCAAAAGTTTCCCCCCCCCCCCCCTCCTCCGTCTATCCGCTACCCGCCCCAAACAGCTAGGCGTGGACCAGTCACCCTCTTTCTCATGCAGACACACACACACGCGCATAGACTAGAGCACTACTCCGCCCCATTGTGTACAGATTTTAGGCGGAGAAGATAAGCCGTGAGTCAGAGATGAGCTCTTGGTGGCGTGGTGTCGGGGGTGAATGTTGGTTGGCGGGGGGAGGGGTTGTTTAGGGGGTTGAGAGGCCCAGGGGTTTGTGCTGAGAGAGGGGATGGATCTGGGGGTTCGCAAGGGGTCGGAGAGGGGGGGGGGGGGGGTTGGTGGTGGTTAGTTTGGCCCCTGACTGAACTCCGTAGGGACGGAAGCTAGGATACGCGCTCCAATTTATATTTCCACTCCAACTATTAGTTAATGAGATGGACTCTTGAGCTTTGGGGAATGGCGCCTTCGGGTGCCTTTCGGTCGAGAGCACTCAATATGTTCAAGTAGTTGAGACAGCGTAGAAACCTGAGGTGTCGCGGAGATAGGTGGCCCTCACAGTTTAGAAATGACATGGGCTTGTGTGAGAACTTAATGGGTGCTTTTAGATATTTAAATTAGGTAAATCATGTACCAGCCTTGTTAAATTTACTCAAAACCATATTCGTGTTCATTGTTGACCGTAAGTCATTTAATTCGGTTTCCCACTTGCTCCTTACTGGGGTTGTTACGGTGATTGATGGGTAATATGTGTGTGATGTGGATCAATCGCATTCACTTCAAATTTTGAACTAATGCTCGTGAATGTTGGTTGGGAGGAGGCGTTGTTTAGGGGGTTGTAAGGCCCAGGGGTCTGTGCTGAGATTCCACAATACTCTCCATGTTTATTCATAGTAGAGGAAGAAAGGTCAATGTTTTGGGGAATCCACTAAATAATTTTGTTTGATGTTCTCTTTCACAGTACGCAAATCAAACTAAAAGCTATTGTACATGCGTACCATTGTGACCAACTTTTCAGTTGCGTTCTTCGGAAATTATCTTGTCATCATAAACTGCCATGAGTTTCGTAGAGTTGGTAAATCGTCTCTCAGCTATTTTCACCGGTAACTGAAGAGTTAACGATGATAGGCTTTATATTCTAATGGGCACATTTGCCTAAGCAGTTATTAAGTTTTAAAATTTTTAAAACGAAATCCTTTAGAGTTTTCGGCTTCATATTGGCAGAGGTTCGTTTCCAGCCGGTAACGACTTGTTTATGCATAATGTTCAACGGAAACCTGGATTTTATCTGCAGCTGATTAGGTGTCCAATTGCATAAAAATTGCTTTGAGAACCCCTCCTGGATTAAGATTTAGATTCTTATAAGCGTTACTTTTACTTCCACTCACCGAGTGTTAAATGATGATTGCCCGTCTGGCCCACATCTTAGAGGTGACTTCATGCGTATGAAGGTAACCTAGTAAGATATCTATCGAATCTATCTATATATCTACACACACACCTTTATGTTGGATTGCTGGGTATTATGCAGATGTATATCTATCTATCGTATGTGTAGAACATACTTGGAAAGGCCTTAAATGCCCTACACTTAATAACTACGTCCATTTTATGACTGTTTTAATTGGAAGCGTGGATCTGGTTGGTGTGACGGCCTGAGTACAGACTTTACATTCCGAGGACTCGGGCTCCATTCCCGGTGGTGGCAGAAATTTTTTATCGGTATGCAGGTCCCTTCTTGAGTGATGTGTGGCCAAAACTTAAAGTGTAGTGACGTTAACCTGTCGACCCCTATGCCGTCTTTCTTTAAGGGTAGGTTTATGCTGACGCTGGGTTTCACTACATCCTTCCTGCGTTCCCTGGAAAATTCGACCCCTTCTCTGTTACTCCCTATTTTAAAACGACGCAAATAACCAAACTATCTGCCATGTGGCTTTCGGAATAAACTACATACGTGAACGAAGTATTATTTAATGCAGCTCCTAACTCATCCTCACCCGGCCACTTCATTCTTTCATAACTGCTTATCGTCCATTATCTGCCTGAGATATCCCATCCCACTTCTTTTGGCATCCTTTTCTTTCTTCTATGACAGTCTTCAAGAGCCAGTTTTACACTTTAAAGTGTTGTTATTTACATTGCGTTAATTTATCTTTACCTGCCCAGCCTGATGGTAGGTTTCCCCTCGTGCGATGATAAGGTTTTGATAACGGATGACCAAATTGCCCCGTGTCTTGTCTGAGCAATCATCCAGACGCGTAGTAATGCTCTTGCGAAAGGTCCTTTCGATTTAATGAATATATCCGTAAGCACTTCGCTGCTTTGAGTGCTTTCACGCAATCTTTACCATTCAATATAAAATGGAGCGACTCTGAATCACCCGTGTCGTCGAGTGTTATTTCCTTCCACATGTACAGAATATCCTGCATGCTGTCTTGATACCTAGAGATGGGGTGAAACTTTAAGGAAACACCAGTTACGTGCATCCGAAAAATTGATCCTATCAAGTTTTTCAAAAAATCGCGCTGGTGATAAATTAACTACGTACACCTACACATTGGTGTTTAATCTGTAGTTACATTTGTTTACGAACTCAGAAGTGTCGTTAGTAAAGCTTTTTCTCTGATGAATGCATGTGCATGTTAATTCTTGCCGTTGCTTCGTCATTTCTCGGCTTTTACCGAAGTACAGGGCAGGCGAGTTCACCTCCGATACATGAGTTAAGTATAAGATCCCCACACCACACTGGTAGACAGGACCACGAGGATAAAACGGGAGAAACGCACCTCACCACGGGTAGATTCATATAGTCGTTCTTTCCACAAACAATTTGTGGCCATAAAAACTTCAAGGCTTCTTACACAATATTGGCTTCATAAAATAAATTTACCTTAATATGAAATTGCACATATTAGATTAATACAGATTGTTAAAACGAACAGAGATGAATTTAAAATTACGGATATTTTTAAGATTTAAGCGTGTCTGCATTGAATATTAATATGTGTAATGCATGTTTATAGTAGAAAGATCTGGTGCTTTCCCGGCGTATCTGCTGCGTGAAGGTATCTCGGGTCCTCCACCGGGTTATTGCGTCCATGTCCGCCTTGGCGGTAGTCGTAGTTCTCAAATGTTTAGTTACCTGTTGGATGAAAAGAGTAGACTTGTAATGAGTGTCCCGCATTATATTGTTACAAATGATTCCTTAGCTAAGTAGCATAAGTAAACTTTAGTGTATGTTTGGTGAAAACTTACCTCCTCAGACACGCCCTCGAGGCGGTTTGCAGGATAGTAAGTAGATATAGATTCCATTCCGTCGATAATGTATAAATCCGTCATTAGTGCAGCGAAGATCGGCAAGACTTGTCAAGGGACGGTATGATAACTATATTAGCGTAACCAGTCCATTAAATTAATTAAAATGGGAATCTTTGTCAGATCGTAGGTTTCAATTTGGACTTAATCTCGTAACTGAATTCCAGGATAATATTTTTACTGACGACGTAAAAATATTTTGCGAACTCCAACTTACTACGTTAGACTGGATCATAATCACAAAATTAGAGAAAATTAGATTGCCGAACTGACAGATTCAAAATGTCCTTTTTTCACGTACAATTAGGGATATGAATAGCTTTAAATATATCCAATAGCATAAACACGAGTGTAGCAATGGATAGCATAGGTAGTTGCATGTTGGTATAAGGACTTTAAGTCCACCCAACTAACAGCATCATTTTGAATGCTTGCTTTGCTATTTTTATCTCTATTGATTATGGATTTTAGACTAGTATATTATTACTAATCTTTTTATGCGTGATTGTAATGTATAGTTGGTGTGAATTCACCTCCTACCACACCCCATTGTGGTGGCTTTCTGGGTATTATGTAGATAGATGTAGATGCATAAAACTTTTCCGGTTCAAAAATTTGCGCAGTTTACCGATGAACATTTTGAATTGGATCTACATATTACGCCTCTGACCTGATTCCTTTCAATCGGTGTCGATTCATAGCTTATGTGTGTGGGGTCAGCTAGGGTTCTGTCTCACATTGGGGCACGACGGTGAGAAAGGGACTTAGGGAAAGAATAGTTTTGTACACAAACAGATAAGATAGGCGGGCCACCCACTCGGGCGTTTTCTGCGGCTGTAAAGTCGATGGAGCAGATGAACGGGATGACTGCGTGAGGGAGGAACTGTTATCGCGCCGTATGGAGGGAAGGAGGGTGAATGATGGCTCCCGATGAGGGAAGTGAAAACGCATTGGGCGCTCGGGGCTTGTTAGTTAATGGACCGGCGCCAATGTTGACCACTATCGGGGATGCAGGGAATAAGTGGGGGGACGAGGAACTGAGATATGGGCCTGAATAGCCTGAGCTGGTCGATGAATATCTCGAAGGGTGAAGGCATTATTGCACTGGGACGGATGAATTTACCCAGCCCGTTGCAAAACAAATACGTCATAATGTTGGATGAGGGTTGGGGAATATTTGTTTTCGTATTCCATGGATATTATATGATATAACTTAGTAGTTTTTGGACATCAAACCTAGTTGAGGTGATGAACCCTTTAGTTGAGGCGCATATCCTAAGCAATTGCATCTACATAATTCCCTGCAAGCCACCATAAATGTGTGCGGCATGGGGTGAATTCAGAACAAAAATGCATTACATATCATGCATAAAAAAGAATTAGTAAAATTATACTAATCTAAACTTCACAATTTAGAAAAGATAAAAATAGCAAAGTAAGTATGCAATATCATGCTGTTACTTGGGTTAATTAAAGTCCTTATACCAACATGCAGCTACCTATGCTATCCATTGATACACTTGTTTTGGACATACTTACCGCTATTCATATCCCTAATTGCACGAGGAAAAAGGACAGTTCTTAGTTGCATGTAAGTAGTGCACCTTTGATGACCTTCATCCTCTGCCACAATCCCTAGCGGTGGCTCGCAGGGTATTACGTACATGTAGATATACCACATGCAACTATGTTGTACAATTCTTCTACTTCGTAGAAACGTGTTAAATATGCATTCACAACGTGATCACAACTAAAAGTAAGTAGTATCTGCAAAGTACTATTTTGCTTATACATGGGTTAGATACTTGTTAAAATGCATCAAGCTATTACTTCATCAGGCACGCAAAGGTCCTGTAAACATGAGTTACTAAGTAGTGTTAAGAACATTTTCTAGATACACCAAAGACTGCTTTACGCATACTACACCTACATATCCATTTATGCTATTTCCTATTACTTTCTGCTCTTATTCACAGCAATAATGAGCTTTTAAATATATCCGTACGGCAGCCTATCACCCCAATATTATTTTTCTGATTAAATATAGCGTAATACACTGGTGCTCTTAATGTTTCACACGTCATTGGCAAACAGATCAGCTGAAATTTTTTAAAAAGGATTCGGTCTAAATCTAAACCCTCTTTCTGAAAGCAATCCCCATCCTAATTTGTCTAGCAAGCTAATCACTAATACAATAATAATTTCTCTGAAAATTTTGAGAGTGGACTTTTTCTCTACTTTTCATGTGCATGTATTGACCGATATTTTATGAGAGAGCCATTTCAGTGAGTTATGATGTAGAACAATAGTATAGTTTCAGAAAAAAATCTGCGCTTTTACTTCCAATGGTTCGAAAGAAATTCAGTCTTACATGTCTCCTAAAATTACATAAAAATCCGAGATGAGCCTTTTCGAAATTCGCCATTCACTTATTATAACGACATTTCACTAATAACGCCGATTTCCTTTGCTAAAGTTCTAATTTCTTGATTAAATCTTCCTTGTTCGGGTCTCATGTAGGTACTATCGGCGTAATTTAAATGAAGCTTTACAAGGAACAAGTAGCAAATTTGGGATTGCGTGTCGTCACAGATATTTAATTATCCTTGATTCAGATTTTATATTCGTGGGAAGATGTATATAGACCTTTAACTGTCGTCTAAGGGTACTATAATTAGTCTTAAAAAATTTCCGTAAAGGCCTTGTTTTCTTATATTGAGGTTGGAGTTATGGTCACTGCCACTTATCCAAGCACAGAATGGTTGGGAAGAGGCATATACTAGTGTTCATAAGATGACAAATGTATGCTTCCGGACCGACTTGACACCTACGTGTATCCAGAAAGCAGATAAATAGAAATAAGAAATGTAGTTTTGCGTATTTTCATATTTGCATGAGAATTTTTAATACTACGTTTCCATTTTTTACTCTTCGTCACACATGTTGCTGACCACGATATATGTGAATAATTATGTTTTCCCGCATGTTTAGCTTTTGAAATAAAACTGTATTCGATGTGAAGCTGCTTTATGTCCCTGATGAATTCAGCTATTTAGCTAGATTAAATGTAGCCCCTAGTACAGAATTATTTTCTCGTCGGCAACGTAAGTGTGGAATCACCGCCGTAGCAGAGCACTACGTAAATGTAGATACTATTTATATGTACTAAATTGATTTATATGTAGATATCCCTTTCTCATAAGAGTAGAGACAATTCTGATCTTTAATTGTAGAGATTCAAAACAAAATCACTGTTAAAACAATCATACCTTTAATTTTATCCTTGATTTTTTTTAATCATGACCTTCTCCCTCCTCCTGCAACACTTTGGAAACCTTTATAACCTTATTCTGTAGCGAAGTAGTGAAAAAAACCTTTTTTTTTTAGCGCGGTAGGTGACCTTTCACTTCCTCCAGTGCGTCTTTGCGACCGCTCCTATTGGATTTAGAACCTTCACTTCCGAGGACCGGATGAAGATCGCATCTGCTGAGACTCGTGAGCCGTAACCAGGGAACCACTGTTTACCGTGGAACGGGTGAAGGAGAGCGATAGGGTTGTCTCGAGGGACAAAAGGGTGTGCCGGAGAGGGGAGAATGGGTGGGTGGGCGGGCGATCGGTGCTTTTATGGTCGGGGAAGGGGAGGATAAGATTACTGGATAGTTGAGTCCAATTGAATGGTTACGTACACTTAACAGTAACGAGATTTCCGGGATTACCAGAGCCACACCCAAGTGTTTGCGAACAATAGCGTTGTCCCTTGAAGTTATACATCTTCGTGTCGGAAGAGTAACTTTTCGTCAAGTGGAGAGGGGTCTTCCGGGGAGAGCGAAGAGTGTCGAATGGGGGGAACCTTGAAGGACTCTTGGCTCGACTTCCTGTTGTTCCCTCAAGAACAGTTTCCAGAGTTTGTTGCGGCAGGAACATGATATAATGCCCAAGAAGTGAAACAAGAATGAATCTTCTGCTTCGGTTTTTAAATGTCATTTGTTATCAAATGAAGGTGTTTTTCTGCAGGAGAATCTCTACCAGTTAATCGGGGTTATCACCGGCGTTGTTACGCAATAAATATTTCTATTTTAATCGCTTTATTTTCATGCGGTGTATACCAATTGAATCATATCTTATCCACTTTAAATTGAGCATAAAAAATTCATTACTGACTATGTCTCGCATTAACAATCGGCAGCCTTATCATCTGATCATCGAGGTCAAAGAAAAACGGTAGCGGAGCGAACGAATGAGAAAAGTAAACATCTTAAATAGATTATCATGAATACAGTCTCTTAGTTCGTGAATTATTTAGCGCGATTGGCCAAAGATAAACGATACAATAATATCTAAGCAGATCCCGCTATGTCGATTCGACGAGAACGCCATGATGCCGTCAATTCGTGGGTGTCGGGATTGTTTTCGTGGTCAATTGGACCTTGTTAGCTGAAATTAAACCTAAATTTTCGTAAATTATTTATCAATTCGAATGACACAAAAATACCTCAAATTCAAATTCGTAATCAATTGGTGTATTCCTGGTATAGAGACTCAAGAGCTAGATGTACATGAATTATCAATTCCTTAGTAAAACAACATCGGCAAGTTTTCGGAAATAGTTTGTTTACATCGTATGTTACAGTATAAACATGATAAAAAACTTCGTATATTTCAGTATTTTATATTTCTACAATGTATTTCTACCCGGTGATGGTATCTAGTAGTGACATTTGCGAATTGGTGGAATTCTTTTGACATGTTTTATTCCATTTTGCTCCATGTTCACTCAGTTGCAACTTAAACGCGGTCCAAAGACACTCTTGCATTGACTTGTGCATTTATTGTAAATACATGTAGTTAATGGTGTTTAAGGAAAAATAATAACTAGAATGGACCTCAACGTAACGGAATTGTAAAATGCTAAGTTAAACATAGAGCGATAACAAGAACGATCAAGGAAACACAAACTTGATTTCCGTTGACGTGTGTTTGAGTTACAAAGAAATGGGCTCAATGACTATTTTGACTCGTGAGATTGGCTCTCACATGGCCTAGTTAGGGCAGCTGATGAGTTTGCCGGCTCAGCAGAAGGTCGCTTTCACGCGTATCGCATTTGTAATTCTCTGCATTCGGGGCGAGAAGTGGCCTCTACTCTGATATATTTACTATGGAGGACCGTATACCACTCGAACTTCGAGTATTCTCGGTCTCCGAAACCATAGTGGACAAAATCAATGCCGATTTGAAGCACTAATTCATGCGAATGATTCAAACTTATTCTAATACTTCATCGGTCAAACTGCTAATCAAGTTTAATAAGAGCGCAACAGAATAAATTAAAACTATTTAATTTTTTGCATGGTTGACAATAAATACCAAATGTTTGTACGCGTGTCATTATTGGCAGCATCGCATGTCAAAATACTTTATTCCATAGGTGGATTCTGTTTATTTTAGATATCTATATTACAATAGTACCCGTAATGTATTAACTAATAGGCATAAGGTTTGATTTCATGACACTACTGCAAGTCTGGTGAATTCTTTTTTTGTCTGATGGTATTCATCGTCGCCTGAGCTACCCTACCGTTTCCTTCTTACTTCACTTATAGCTGGCTTTCCTGCTTCCTAGATAGCAGTACTTATTTAAGCTCAAGCTTTAGTTTCCCGAGTTTAGTACTGGCCTTAGCCTCTACTCCTCTTCTGCATAACAGTGTTCTTACTTCTATTTACCTTAAAGTTCTATTATATCTGGTCAAAGTACATGTTTTACCACGGTTTCCCTTAAATCTCTTTCCGCAAATGCCATGACCGCCATGCCATCGGAATTTCTCAGTCTACCAACGTTTTCCCAATGGATACGAACAACTGAAGCCTTCTATTCGCTGGTGCTTTAGAATAGACTTTGAAAAGATGAGAAATTATATTTATTTGTTGATTTTTATGCAGGTAGCGAGGTTTTTCGTATTTCTCCACAGAGTTCTTGAGTATCCTCTCGTGCAATTACCGCACTACTTCGCAATTCTGCTCAAAATAATACCATGTTAAACGCAAGTTCCTGCCTAATTATGTGTTAAAAGTTCAATGCCATGAGTCAAATCACAGTATACATAACAGAATATAGCGAAGGTACACGCGGAAATCAGAATACGTATTGCAGATTTTGGTATAGACATTAAAATGCAATGATTTCTTTTTTTTTAACGTGTTAATGATTTAACACTTCTACCTCATGCATGCTCTAGGGAATATTAAAATATTTTTAATTAATTCATAGAAATTACTAACTAATTAAAAAATTCATCTGATCGTCCTGGTTAGAACTTACCAGGTACTAAAACCAGCGGCTTTTGAAAGATCCTTTACCTGTAACGCACGTGAAATAATAATAATTGTCCTTAAAACTTATCAGCTATATTTTTTAAGGCCTTTGTGATGATTGTATTTGCGTTTCGAGTATAATAGAAGAACTAGGATGGGAATTACTTTCAGAACGCAGGTTAAAATTTAGGTTAAATATTTTAAGTAAATCTCTGCATTATTTCGGGTTTTCTTCGGCATCAGTGGGCTAGTAGACAACAGCTTCGCTGGCTCCCCTACCAGCGTCTTCGGGTCGAAACTGTTGTCTACTAGCCAACTGACGCGGAAGAAAACCCGAAACAATGAAGAGATCAAACCATCACCGCGGAAACTTTCGTTCTAACATCTTTTAAGTAAATTCGAAACTGATTTGTTCACAGATGACGTTAGATATATATTAAGAACCCCTGCTTATTATGCTAGGTTTGATCAAATTAACAAGATTAGAGAGATAATTTGTCGTACCGTTAGATTTAAAATGTCATTTACCGCGTACCATAAGAGAGCACAACAGGCAGCGTAGCAAAGGGATAGGTAGGTGAAATATTGTTAGTCTGTAGTGCATGATGCATGTGTTAACAACCAATTATCCCTTTATTACTATGTATATACTAGCCATCTAGCTGCACGTGGCTCTATTATCTAGCATGTTTCCATGTAGTATTCTAGTTGCATATCAATACTGCATGTTTGGTGATCTCCACCCCCTACCACACATCCTCGTGGTGGCTCGCAGAGTATTACGTGGATGTAGATGAATATTTGACGCATATAGTTTTCCGGGAAGATTCTGTGCTCGAGAAATCATTCAGCTAGGGTGTGACTGAAACGTGTTCAAAGAGGCCTCTCCAGAATTTCAGCCTGTACGTCCGAAGCCCAGCCCTCAATTACGCCGTCTCTATTTCCACATACGTACCTACTTTTTAATTCGTCGCACGGTGCACTGTGATTGTCAGTGATGATGATTCATCTCCTGCCTGTCACTTCCATGTGATGTTTTACAGCGTACTCCGCGTACGAGGATGTGAGACCGAGGTGGTCTTACTCAAATAGTTGGAGAGCCTTAGCTACCTTACCATTTGAGCGTTGCTAGAATGGAAACAGATATCTACATCTACTTATGCATAATACTCTGCAAGCCATCAAAAAGGTGCGTAGCAGAGTGTACATTGGAGGCTTTCAAGGCTGTGTTTGCAGAAAAATGGAGCTGATTAGTTAAGTAGAAAGGGAGTTAAACTGAGAGGTTTTTAATATGGACGATGAGGGTTGAATATCGATATCAAAATGTAAAGAAGCGAGCATAGTAAAGTGGAGGAGTAAATGAGCGAACTATCTACGGCCGCGAGTGTTTTTGGTAACATCAGAAAGCATAGATTCTGATAGGTGAAGAGTTTCAAGCATTAATTTTTTCCATGCAGAATCACAGTAATAGGTTATAGCGAAGGTACGCGAGGAAATCAGAATAGTTATTGCTGATTTTGATACATAAATTAGAATGCTATGATTTATTTTTTTAACGCGTTCGTGATTTAACACTTCTACCTCATGCCTGCTCTAGGAAATATACATTTATTATTCAATTAATTCATATAAATAACAAACTAATTAGATAATATTATATTAATTTGTATTTACTAACAATTTAGTGCCATTTAGAGCTAACCTTACGCGTGTCTCGTAAATGCATGCTTGATATTTTATCTCGGGGTGGTAGCATTGTGATTATTGGTTTCACGTAAGTTATGTGTAAATGGAGAAATAGTTTTTTTCAATCTTGCATGGTAGTAAGTGTTCTCTCAGGTTTACAATGCATTCCGGATGATAGTTTGTAGACTGGGATTTATCAAAAAAGCACTGGGCAAAAGTGACGATCATGTACGAGAAACAATCTACTTTTCCCACGCTTGACCTCATTTAGAATACGCTGCCAGTATGGAATCCTAATGAAATATGCTTTTCGGAACGTGTGCCGCGAAGATCGGCAAATTTGTAAAGGGACGGTATGATAATTATACTAGCGTAACCAGTTTATTAGATTAATTACAATGGTAATCATGACTTCATCTCTTAAATAAATTCCAAGGCAATGTTTTCAATGATGACGTTACAAAAAATTTGCGAACTTTGACTTACTATGTTAGACTTGACTATGAATAAAATTAGAGAATTTATTCACCGAACCGATACCTATATTTAAAATTTCATTCTGTCCTCGAAAATTTTGGGATATGAATAGCTGTAAATATATTAAATAGTACATATGCAAGGGAATCAATGGATAGCATAGGTAGTTCCATTTTGGAGTAAGGACTTAAAGCCAGCCCAACTAACAACATGTTTGTACATGCTTGCTTTGGTATTTTAGTCATATTTTTAATATATGATTCAGGCCTCGCATGAGATACATGGAACAGGTTGTGAAGGATTTAAAAGAGAAGAATTACGTCAATATGAAGAGGATGACCGATAGAAGAATCCAGTGGATGGTTGAGTCAAACCAATCCTAGGATTGTTGACCGAAGATGATGATGATGATTCAACTAGAATATAGCTACTAATCCTTTTTGAGTATGATAGATAAAGCATTTTTGGTGTTAATCACCCCCTGCCTCATATCTTTATGGTGGTTTGCAGGTTATTATTTACATTTAGATGGTTTAATACCAGCCACACACCATTGTGGTGGCCTCCAGGGTATTATGTAGATCTAGATAGGTATAAATACTCGCTTGGTTTACGGAGAAGTCTAGACTCTTCAAAGACTAGTTGTTGGACAGAATAATCTGTATCTGCACAGTGCCTTACAAACCCATAGAAAATTTCGACTTCTTTGCGAACCATGCGGTTTACACTAATCTGCCTTGTGCGTAACCTTAGTTGTCCAGATCGCTGCGAATCCCGATCAATTCACGTACACATGATATATTTTGCTTGTACTTTATCCTACGACTTTAGACTGTTTTCTAACCGTATTCTCTTTACTAGCTGGACTCACTGCTACAATACCCTTTTACATTTCTTTGCTCACTATCATATTCCGAGATTTAACCTCATTCGTCTGGATGCGGTATACTCGCAGCATTTTCTAGATGCTAGATTTTCTAACAAGCACAAACTAACACTACCCTTTCGAATGTTGCATTACTTACAATAAGCGCATCTTATAGATCCTGAGTGGTCATGCACCCACTACAACGGTTTTCTTATTTCGAAGTTAAAATATGTATTTTAAAGGTAAGTATCTAAATAAATTGTATCTTTTTGTTTTGGGAAATCGGAAATGACCTTACAACAGGAGAATCGAAGACGCATAGACCTAGCAATGTTTGCAGAATTATTTGCAAGATTCACTGTATGGAGATATTATGAGAGATCCATCTTCTCCGCAATTCTGCGTCTGTAGTAAATCTTAGGGAGGTGATCGGGACGGCACAGAAGGAAGTGTGCCTGTTGTCTTATGAGAGTGACACTGATATCAGCATTTTTTCAATTTCGCGTGTTTACTTGGAAAATGATCTCCGTAGATTGCTTGGAACGAAGTCTGTCATCATCAAGTCATTCTTAATCAAAATCCGAAGCACCTTTGATCTCGATTATTAGAGGAAGTTATGCCTATTATAACTCGTAAAAGCTGTGATTAAATTGAAGAGTATTTTCCTCTTTAGGCCTAACCATTTCTCTGCTGCGTCAAGTATAATTAATTTCCTTTCATTTTCCAAGGGAATGATCATGGTGACACTTTTTGCCTTAGACACTAGACACTAAACTCTGATTCTAGATATTAGTCCAAAAATTAGTTTGACAGAACTCTCCACTGAACTTTTGTATCATGCACCCTCATTCTTTGACGCATATCTTCTCCTGTAAATCCTTCACTACTTGCTCCATTTATCTCATTTCTACGCGATACACTGCAAGCCATCTCATTTGAGGCTTCTCTTCCATTAAATTTTCTCACGACGACTTTCTTGATAAGAACATCATGTCTCAAGATATGACCGATAAACGATTTGACGCGGTAAAAATGAGAGTAGTAATCTATATCTACGTAATACCCTGCGAGCCACCTCGAGGATGTGTGGTAGGGGGTGAATATCACCAAACATGCACCATTTACAAACTACTGAGAGCCACCAAGACCTAATTGATGCATCTGCCATGCAACCATGCAACTAAGCATTCAAGTAATAGCTACCATGCAATGCTACCCATGCAACTAACAAGGCACCTAAGAGCTACCAATATAGACTTCTCTAAAGGCCGCTTTACAAGATACAATTTTTTGTACAATTTCTTGTACAAACGTTTTAATAAACTGAACGAAATTGTATGTTTGTCTGAATGAAATTAGAACATGTTCCATTTTCCGTACACTAATTCAGACATTCGCACATGCGTTCACACAATTTGCCGCTTTACATAGTACAATTTCCTCATATGTACAAGCGTTTGTACAAGAAATTGTACAAAAATTGTATCGTGTAAAGCGGCCTTAACAATATTTCACCTACCTATTCCTTTGCTATGCTGCCTATTATGTTCTCCAATGGTATGCGGGAAAAATGTAATTTTAAATCTATCGGTGCGGCAATCTATCTCTCCAATCTTATTTTTATGGTCATATCTAGCATAATACCCAGAGGTTTTTTATATAAATCTAAAATCTAGCTGCTCTACGCTACACACTGTCTAGTTCTCTGATCAAACCTAATTCAGTTGGATCCCATAGAATGGCTACGTATACTAGGTGGTGCCTAACTAGTGAAAAGTAACATTTCTCTTTTGTCTTTTCGTCACATTCCCCTTGTCACAGTACCCTTTCTATAAATCATAATTTTCTCTTGGCTTGGGCGCATATTACCCGGAAACGTTATGGTATGAATAATTGAGTGAATTTTTAATTTTATCAAAGAAACAGAGGAAACTACGCAGACACGCAAATAAGCGCCAAATGCGTAGTTTCAATAGGTATACTTCGAACCAGTTTTAGTTATAAAACTAACTCCCCGGGGGAATCAAATGCATTATCACCGCCATTAAATAGCCTTAGAAAGATTATTTACCTACGCTGAGATGATATTTAGCGACCATTGCATTGCTATTTATATTTTAATACACATGCAGTTTCCAATATATGTACATATAAACCATTGAAAAAAATTGTTTTGTATGTACATACCATAATGGTGAATTCACCTTGAAATTTTATATCTACATCTACTCGATACCATTCAAGCCACCGCGGAGGAGTGTGACAGGTGTGATATCTGCATAATACTCTGCAAGCCACCAGAAAGGTGTGTGACAGGGGGAGAATTCACAAAACATGCATTACATATCATACATAAAAAAGGATTAGTAATAATATACTAGTCTAAACTTCATAGTATAAAAAAGATAATAATAGCAAAGCAAACATGCAAAAACATGCTGTTAGTAAGGTTAGCTTAAAGTCCTTATACCAACATGCAACTACCTATGCTATCCATTGATACGCTCGTAATTATGCTATTGGATATATTTAAAACTATTCATATCCCTAATTGTACGAGGAAAAAAGGACATTTTGAATCTGTCGGTTCGGCAATCAATTTCGCTAATTTTGTGATTATGGTCCAGTCTACCATAGTAAGTTGGAGTTGGCAAAATATTTTTAACGTCATCAGAGAAAATATTCCTGGAATTTATTTAATAGATTAAGTCTAAATTTCAACCTGCGATCCAACAACAAATCCCATGTTAATTCATGTAATAGACTGGTTACGCTAATATAGTTATCATACCGTCCCTTGACAAATCTTGCTGATCTTCGCTGCATACGTTCAAGTTCATTATATTGACCGATTCCGTAGGGATCCCATATACTGGCAGCGTATTCCATATGAGGTTTAACAAGGGAAAAGTTGCTAATTTCTCGTACATGATCGTCACGTTTACCCAGGACTCTTTTGATGAATCCCAGTTTACGATTAACTTGGCCCATTATTTATTGTACGGAGTAGGTGGAGCCTAATCCTTCCCAAGCACCCCCGTTCTGACTTCATTGTCACCCATAGATTAGCATGCCACTGCCTCCTCCAGTACATTCTAACCTTCTTGTTTAGAACTAAAACTAATACTAGACACGAAGCTAGACTGATCACATTTCCCCGTTTCCCGTCTAAGGCGGAGTGGGTTGTTTGCAAATCGCCAGGTCCCTTTCACCCCCGCCGCCCATTAAAACGGCCGATCCCGGCGCTGATGGCGCCACCAGGGCCGCGATGGCCCCGACCTCCGAGCCATCGTCATCCGATCGCAATTAGCGATGAGAGAGGAGCGGGCTCCCATTCGCATTCGAAGTGCGATCCAAGTTGCGCCACCGCGTGGATCGGTTATGAAACGAAGCGAATGGTATCATCCCCGCCCAACTCCTCCACGCCCTCGTGGCATACGCAACCCCGCCCGACCAACTCCACCCTACCCCCCCCCCCCCAAACCCCTATTTCCCACATTATAGTTTTTCCCACCCAAGGCGGACCCATTAGGCACCCTCCCCCCACCCCACCCTCTCTCTCTCCCCTCGATGACGTCAGGGTGCAGGACGGTGGCGTTGTTCGAGAGAGGGGTGCGAAGGAGTGATACACCCTTCATCCCCAGCGCCGCGGAGTCGGTGAGCTGTCCAGTCCGTTGCGTAGAACGTCAAGAAGGACGCTGCCTCGCGTGGGTTATGGCATGGGGTGAGGCCTGGTGACTGCTGCGTATGATGCCCTAGAGGGGAGGGGGGGAAGAGCTGGTGAGGGGTTAGCTCTAGCCATGCGGAAGGGAATGGGGTAAGGTCGTCGCTGCAGCTGATTGGTTGAGAATGCTAGTGAAAGAGGGGGGTATATCCTGGATCTCGAACCAGTGGACTGTTGGCCACAATTACACTTCTCGGGCTCAGGTCATTCCTTCATCCGGAATGATTTCGGTAAGCACCGTCAAATTAAGGATGAGTGACTCGATTTCGGGTGGGCGGGATAGGTTCCCTTTTTTCTATTATCCCCTTGCACGGCGGCATGTGCATTAACCTTTCTGGAAACGCCTTTTCCCGTATTCATTGCCTGTTTGTAAAAGCGAATGGCTCACTGCGGAACTAGAAATGAAGGGCCACTCATTTCACCTTTTGCTGTAGCGAAAATTTGGCAAATATTAATTTAAATCAAATGAAGACTATCTGATTCTCCATTTCTGAGTATTTCCATGACTGGCCTTAGTGACTTACTCATAATTTATTAAATGGTTTTGTAAAGCGGCTACGGTAGTTACATCATTCTAAGTTATATTTCCTTAAGAATTGTTTCTCTATCATTCTATTTAAGAAAACTGCAATTTAGTATTTTATATTGAGAGTGATGAGAAAATCTTCGACTCTTACTAGTTCTAAAGAATTTATTCTCCACTCTCGGGTGGATAAAATTGTGATTTGTTCGAGGCAGCATGATCGAAAGCCAGTATTCTTCATTACCACTTTGATACTAACCATCAGATTGCACGTGACTATGATATTTAACATATTTCCATGTTGTAGTAGCGTTGTAGCTCTTAGTCTTATGTAAGTAGTGTACGCTTGGTGATCTTCACCCCTTGCCACCCACCATCCAGGTGCCCCTCGCAGGGTATTACGTAGATTAAGTGTATTCAAGTATTATCTAGTAACTATCGCAAATAACTTTGCTCTTGGATTGACTTTTTTAGTCCCCGCCGGATATTTTTTTATTGAATATTAAATGTTACGGAACATCGAACCATGTACATTTGAATTTTTCCATGAATACAGAAATATTGCAATGGAATGAGTCGATTTAATAGTAAGTCAAAGTATATTGGCATTTTATCGATGCAGATAAGTTTTACACTTTTCACTTTTTTACAGTTCAATCTAAATTATTGATTTCTTTTCCTGAATCTATTTGCTAAGCGTATGAAAATCATACTCGCCCTGTGCAACCAAATCACGTACAGTGAGGGCAGAAGTAAAATATATAGTAATATTGAGTAAAATAGTTTAATTTATTTTGACATCGCGTAGTATATAATGCTACAGAAATGCAGATGCTTTGAGTTTCAAATTTTTCCATTTCATAAATTCATTGGTATATCGAGACATATAAAAATTTTCTTCTGTCGACGGTACCTGGGTCCTGGCAAAGTCAGTTTTTATTACTGCACATAAAATTTCGTTAAAACGAAGGTATCCGCGGTGATGGTTTGATCTCTGCATTTTTTCTTGGGTTTTCTTCCGCGTCAGTTGGCTTGTGGACAACAGTTTCGCAACTATAAACAAGATCTGAACATTGTGAGACACTACGACTTTGACTGTGGTGAAACATACCAGCGTAGGGCATTGACGCCATGGTTGCGGGAAAAATAAATTCGTATTTAATGAGAAATTTCCCTTATACGCCATTCGTATTTACCTTGATTTTTTACGCTCGTATGTAAACTAATTCACTTGCCCTTATTACCCGAGTTCATGCGATGAACGCGTGATCGTGACTCAATTTCCCCCTCCGCGCTTGATTTTCATACGATAATTCCTTTCTCGTTACGTCAGAGATGGTGGCTTTCGGGGTCATAAACGCAGAAGCCGGATAACTTCCCATCCATCTCTCTTGCATCTGGAGTCCGACAAATAGGAGCGCTCCGACGGCGCTACTCGTCAAAGGACGGCCAGTATTTAGCTCTCGTCGAAGTATAAATTTTATTGGTAGCCGCTGAATCAATTCGCTCCATGTGGTAGTTCGGGGTGGATGTGGCGGGGGGGGGGGGAGAGAGTTAGGGGGGGGGGGGATGACTCAGGCGGGGCAAATGCGTCACATCGGCTGCACGCCACGTCCGCTCTTATTTAAGGCTGCATGCTGGAGATGCGGGGCGGCGACGGAAGGGTTATAAATCTCCGACGATGCGGGAGACGATCGGATTGGGATATGCGGGACACGCTTGCCTAAGAATGAGCCGTGGAATGAAGTGGATGTTTATGTGATGCACAAATTGATGCGGAGAAAGTGTAAACACGGTAGCACCGCACCGAAGTAAAACCTTGTGAGAGCGTGATAATCGCCGGTCAACCTGTTCGAGATATCACTTCTAAATCGTTAAAGACACCAATGAATACTGGATAACAAGTAAATGATTTTTAACCACTTTTATAGATTAAAGAGGTCATTCTATCGTATCGTATTGTTCGTTCTCATCTTCTGTTTTCTGAGCGAGAGCTGCAAAAAAACGGTAAAGGTAGTAATTATAACACACTGTTATTGGCTCAACGTTTGAGGCTTCACTTTGTGGAACCACGAGATTGAAAAAGAAAATTCACTTTTCGCATTCCACACACAAGTTTTATTGACTTTGACCATTTTATGTCCTTGATAATGACATAAATTTGTCAAAGTCAATAAAACTTGTGTGTGGAATGTACAAAGTGAATTTTTTTCCACAATATAGTTGGTGTCTCGGTTACATTTCCTTTGAAATTGTTTCTTCATTTAACACATACCACTTAAGAAAACTGCGTATGTAGTGCATCTACATCTACATGATACCCTGCAAGGCACCACGAGGGTGTGTGGCAGGGGGTGAAGATCACCAAGCATGCACTACTAACATGCAATCAAGCAACTATAGGGTCTCAGTAGTATGTAACGTATGAGAATGATGAGAAAATCTTCAACTGCTACCGGTTCTAAAGAATTTCTAAATTTTTGGAATTGGAATGGTTAGAGCGATCGTATACTTGTATAAGTAAAACGACATTTGAAGCAGTAGAATTCATAAGGTTCTTAAGGTGCTACAATCGTTAAAGATTTATCGGGGGAGAGACTCATCCGGGAAATATGTGGCCGTGCCAAGAGAAAGCTAGGATTTATTAAAAGGGTACTCGGGAAATGTGACGAGAAGACAAAAGAGAGATGTTACTTTTCCCCAGTTAGTCCCCACCTTGAATATGGAGCCAGTTCATGGCATCCGAGGTGGTTTGATCTGAGAGCTAGACAGTGTGCAGCGTGAGCAGCTAGGTATGTTGAAAGTTGTTACGATGGTTTCAGCAGTGTATCAGAATTAATAGAAGAATTAGGTTGGGAAATATTATCGGATCGTAAGTTAAAATACCAAAAATCTCCAGCAGAAATTAACAACGGATAGGTTTACTTAAGATGTTAGATGTATATTAAAAACCCCTACGTATTATGCTACATTTGACCAGATAAATAAGATTAGAAAGATAGATTGCGGCACCGATAGATTTAAAATGTCTTTTTCTCGCCATTGGAGAGCATAATAGGCAGAATAGCAAAGATAGGTAGGTGAAGTATTGTAAGAATTGTTCGAATTGGTAGCTTGTTAGTCACGTGGTTAGCATTGCATGGTATCTCATAGTTAGATGCTTAGTTTAATGGCAGCATGGCAGTTGCATGCATGTAAGTCTTGGTAGTTCTTAGTCGCATATAAATGGTGGATGTTTGGTGATCTTCACCCCCTGCCGAATACCCTCGTGGTGGCTCGCAGGGTATGACGTAGCTGTGTCCGCAAACAGAATCGAGTATTCCAGGAACATAACGTAAAAAATGCGTTATGGTGCATCTTTCGCTGACAGCGTCAGTTTTTTGCTGCTAACGTTTTTTGGCATACTAATTGAAATTCTCTATTTTTTAAACTATTCTGGGACAAATTTTTTTTAGCTTTTTTCTGCCATTTTTGCTAACATTTTCCTGCCTAAATCGCATCCAGATCTCTATTCAATTGATGCCTACCTCCGTTCTTTGAAATTTTTGATTTATAACCTCGTAGTATGAGATAAAGTCCAAAGTTTACAAATTACATGGCACATATGGCAATAATGCATAAAACAAATAGTTGGGGCCTATTTTGCTTCCGTGGAGAACGCTTGATGTGACTTGGACTGAATTAAAAAAGAATGCAATATTTGATCGCCATTGTTCGCGCAAACCTAAAAAAAATTATTTCAATGTGTGATATTTTATTCTTTCCGTAATTCCATATATATCGTTAAATTCAATGCAACTTAGAGCTCAATTTACTATGAGCATCATCATTTGATTATTGAAACTGGAATATCGCATAAACCTCTGCACTATCTTTTTAAAATGAGGACTCTGTACATCTTGATGTGTATGCACTTTATTTTTCTTGTAGTAAATACCGTGTTCGAATGAAACCAATTTGGTGTTCTAAAAAATCTTGGATACCGGATACCGAAAAGCTGTATCCTGTGAAGTGGATTAAAATGAAGGAATTTAGCTATTTCGAGAGGTAATTCTTTCTACGAACACGCGGGCTGATATTTCGTTGGGACAAGGAGACTTATTGGAGCTTACATTATTTAGCGAGAACTGTGCTTCATTAAGTATTGCGTTATGTGAAATATTGATTCAGGCCATTGGTCACTGCACGTGAAGGCGTGGCTTTATTTTTCAAAAAATTAACGGTTGACTTCTTAGTTCCCTGTGCCGCCGCTACGTAGGAAGTATACGAGTATATTTTAATTTTGTAGTATTTAAAAAAGGTGGTCTTTGCGGAGAGATTGCGGAGAGAGGATTTTTGAGATTTTTTTATAACCATTTTCAAGGTATTGTTATTATCATAATTAGATATGTTTTTCTAAATTTTCATTATTTTTGAATGCCCCAGCTGTTTTCATTTTAAACATTTACTAACCTCCGCGCTTTACTGTCGTGGTTCCGTTTAATTACTCTCACTGGGCATGTATTTAAAGACATATGAACCCGTGGGAGGATCACATCCCACGTGCTCTCCGTATCTCTGACCGTTGTATCGCTGATTTCTTAATCGATTTCAAATCAAATTTAATTGCCTTTTGAGGTATATCTGTGGTAAGTGCTGAAGGTCCAATAGGCAATGTCACTCTTTGATGTCGGGCGTTAAATGATAATATTTATATTTTAGCCGTTTTCAATCAACATTGATTTCTTTACCTCTACCTCCAGACTCCTGTCTGCGTGTATTCCAATAAATCGATAATATGGGGTCATCCATAAATTACGTAACGCTGCTTTCCCCTATATTCACTCCACCTATAATATCTTTTACATTCTCTAAGAACCCCCTAAGTTACGTATGCCAATGAAACCTGTCTTTGGTGCAGTTTGTGTTCTATCGGGATTCATTTCGTGTTTGTTTTTTATTATATTTTTTCAGCACTCCTGCTGACTTTCTCAGGTCTGTTGAAGTGTAAATATCAGGTTCGTCTCACGTCTTGCTCAGGAAGTCTGCATTGTTGTCCGAATTTTAAAAATTTTGAAAAATCCATTTTATATTGATGCCCAAATTAAAACCGTCATCACAGTTAATGTTTAGAGTTCTTTTTGCTTTTTATGCAACCTTTATAATCAATCTTGAGATATAGTGGGCCTCTTTTGAAATTAATTTTACTTTTTCCGCGTGAAGTTGTGTATTGGGTCAGGTCAATGGCATTCTGCTATTGCAGACATGTGGCCCGAAGTATGAGTGTCCACATATGCACCTTATTTCATAAACTCCTCGGTATAGGTATGCATATATTGGAGTGGATTAATGGACTTAAGAAGGATGTCCCCTTATTCATGCGTATCTGGGAACGACTTTGTGTTCGGAGAGAATTTTAGCAATCATTATGCATCGGTCAGACGGTTATAAATAGAAAGATAGTATAAAATGGATTTTCAAATTTTGAAAAATTCGGACAACAATGGGAAACCATCTTGACATCAACGCTTCAGCAGATCTGAGGAAGCCAGTAGGAGCACTGGCGAAATAAAGTAAAAAAAATTATTTATGCAGAATGAATCCCCAACGAGTACAAATGGGGTCGTTTACCATATTTTTTTATTGCCGAATCTGATAGAGATTGTAAAATAAAAAGACACATACTTTTCCGGTTTTTGATCCGACAATTATTTCCCGAGTTATAAGCGGCGAAAAACTGATGTTTTTAACCCTTTCGGAAAAGTGGGCGTGGTGCAACCTCTGACGTATATCGACTTCGTCGAATCAGAACTGAGCCCGCGAAGCTACTTTGCCTTATCGCAATGGGGGGGACACAGCTGACTCGGCCAATGGGAATGATTGCGACAGCATCTGTGCGAGCAGATCTTCCGAGAACCCCCCTCCACTCCCTTCCTCTCCCCTGAAAGAAGTCAAGGACGGGAGGAAAATGACGTCAATGTTATCACAGCAGCATTTTCGGTGGGCGTCACCTTTTGCTTATTTTAATTTTTGATTTTTAAGTGAATGGTTGTAGTTAGAAGATTAATTTTTTCACTAAAATTCTTTTTTCGTTTCCATCTTACGATTTCGTGTACAAAATTGCGATTTCGGTTCCGAGTAAACGCCCCCATTGCACAAGACCACAGTCGTAGAGAAGAGACACAAGACCATCACGACGGTCTCCTTCGTATGAAACATCTCTTTTCGTGAATGAAAAAAAATAAATTATTTATAATATTGCTATTTATTTCTCAATACTATTATTTATTCACAAATTATTGTGTGCAGGTATCATCATTAGTATTTGAAATAATTAATGCATCTTCCTACCAATAGACCATTAACGGAAAGTTGGTAGCGCATCGTAATAGTTTACCCGACACCCCCAACACCTTCGTTACGTAATTTATGGACGACCCCAATCTTGTTATCTCTAATAACTATTATATTACGTTCTTGGCTTCGGGATTTAATAGTGCTGTCCTACTTCATCAGTTTTAATACTTAGTGCACGTCGGTATGGGGGCTTTAGTGCGAACACACGCATAGCCGCAGTACATTAATCTCGCTGGTTAATCAATTTTCGGTGCCAACAATTATCTCTATCTGAATCAGTACTCCTTATCTTATGGTGAAATTCATGCAACTTATGCATCTTCGTGCATTTACTTTAAACTACAGCTATTAACTACTACTGTGGAGTATTCTTTTTTAAAGTGCTGTTGAGTTGGAGGATTTACATTTTTAGATGACGGAGGTATTGAGACGGTTTGATACATCGTTAATTTCATTTGACTTATTGTGGTTATCAAATTCAGATTTTAAATATTTGGCAATATTACTAATCATCAGAGTCGTCTCATCGATTGAAGATGTAACAATACTCCATAAAACGGGCGTTCAAAATGTTTGTCAGGTGCAGGGTTCAATCCCGCACTCCCTAATTGGGAGTATAGTTGCATTATTGCAAAAAAAAATACCTTTTTCTCCCAACTTGGGGAAAAGAGAACTCAAATCTGACGTATTAGACCGCTCCCCAGAGCGGACGGGATAGAAGTGTCGTAAATTCGTGGCACGTGGAAAAAAAACGACCACGACAGGACTCGAACCTGCAATCTTCGGATCCGAAGTCCGACGCCTTATCCATTAGGCCACGTGGTCTTGATACATCTGGTGAATTAGGGTTATTATGAAAGACATAGATCGTTACTTTTTATACACTGAGTCATTCAATTTTAAATCGACACACTTTTCGGAGACATGTAACTTCTCTATTCTGTAATCAAAAGTTTGTGTATGTATCACGCCTGCCTTTGAGAGTCGAAATCTGTTCACTGGTTTCTTAGGAAACATATTTACATTGAGATACATAATTATAGAGACATGTGTAGGGAGAATGTGTGAAGATGCCTTTTTACACACCTTTTCTAAAAGCTCAAACTTGCACTGTCCGGTGCAGACGTGTGAATTCATTGGAAAGCGTAAAGGGTCTACATGATAATTTTTAACATTAAAATGGACATTTTATGCTTTAATTATGCATTTAATGGGCTAAATTTCATTACCGCTCCAAACGTAGCTGCCAAAAACATTTTTTATTAGTAAAGGTATTGAAAACAACAAGAGAGACTTAGAGATACTGTTCATTTTTTTCTCTCTAACCACTCACCTACGCACTGCATGAATATAATAAGAGATTTTTAATATGATCATCTATCAATGAAAAAACATCCCTTGAAATTGAGAAATTTTGAAAAAATTGTTTTTTTGGAGCTAAAAAATTCACGTGAGATGAGCTTTAATAATGGGGTCGTTTACCATATTTTTTTTATTGCCGAATATGATAGAGTTTTTAAAATAAAAATACCCGTATTTTTCCGTTTTTTGATCCGTCAATTATTTCTCGAGTTATAGGCGTCGAAAAACTAATGTTTTTAACCCTTTCGGAAAAGTGGGTGTGGTGCAACCTCTGACGTGTATCGACTTCGTCCAATCACAACTGAGCCCGCGAAGCTACTTCGCCTTATCGCAAAGGGGCGGACACAGCTGACTCTGCCAATCGGAGCAGTTACGACAGCATCTGTGCGAGCAGACCTTCCGAGAATCCCCCTCCACTCCCTCCCCTTCCCATACGAGCAGTCAAGGACGGGAGGAAAGTGACGTCAATGTTATCACAGCAGCATTTTCGGTGGGCATCACCTTTTGCTTATTTTAATTTTTGATTTATGAGTGAATGGTTATGGTTAGATGATTAATTTTTTCACTAAATTTCTTTTTCCGTTTCCATCTGACAATTTCGTGTACAAAATTGTGATTTCGGTTCCGAGTAAACGCCCCCATTAGCGGAGCATTGATTTTGCAAGACATTCAGCCACGAAAAGAAATATGCTGTTTTTTGCTGGACTTCAAGATATAGAGGAATTGGACTTGGTGTAATACACAGCCATCACTTCTCAAAGATAATGGTTCCAACAGGCGAGGGGTGCGCATGTATTTCAACAATACCAGTTTTTAGCATTTGAAGCCTAAAGACTAAAAAAATAGCTGGCTTAGAAAAAGCATTGTTGGCTCGTACGGTATGTAGATGAGTTTCTATGCCGTCAACCGGTACTGCCATCCATTACATCCGTTTGGTGACGTCCTTTGCCAATGTAAGTATTACCTCAATACATTACTGCTCATCCAAGCATCCAGGATGCCCAGGAAATCCAATTATTTTGTTTGAGCAAATGAAAACTCTAGTTTTTGCCCGCAGTCCAACGACCGAGGTTTCATCTCGGGAGCTCCATTGTCAAGAGATAATTGATCAATAGAGATAAGATGACTCGGACATGAATGAAAACAAAGGAGAGTGGATTGGATGGCATTAGTTTCTCCATCTGCTCTAATTGATTCCATAGGAATGTAACGTTGAACGTCCTGCAGTTGAAAATCTCGTTAGTTAAACTTTCAATGATTTATTCATTTTCCACGAGGATAAATTGTGATATTCGAAAATGACATCAACCTCTTAGCTTGTACTCTGAAGCCTTTTTATCCTTTAAGTCTGACTTAATTAGATTGACTCCCCGCACACTGTGCTTCCTACCCTAAGCTGTCCATCCACCCAGCTGCCTTTGATCAGTTTTTTTGACTAAGCATTGAAGATAATGGGAGATCCCTTTGCCATCACCCTCAAAGCCTGGTTCATAAGAGGGTTCCGAATGTGAATCATACCCCTCCGGTCCTCTCCCTACCAATAACATCCCTATTCCTATCCATACCGTAGTATATTAAAACGAATTTTTTTGTTAGTATTTCCACTTATTAATTACTGAACCCGTTATAGGATCCACATAATGAATACAGATATTTCTATCGAGTCACATGCATATATCTTTTTTTCAGCTGCCATTGGTAACAAAATGATACGAGAGAAGCATGCCTTATTGTTATCACTAGCTTTTGTTGAAATTTTCATAATGTACCCAAAATTATTAATATTAGCTCAAAAATCCCGATATTTCACTATTTCGTCATTGAAGGGTTTAAATTTCTATCCCAGTGAATGATACGCCATACCCAAGAGAGCTCGGAGGAGAAGTTAACCAATATCGATTCATGAGATTTTATTCAACTGCTTTATTCGTATTTATTTTCCGCTGCATATTTTCTATACTTTGTTAGTATTCCTTCGCTGCGCAAATGGCCATAGGTGTCGTTTTACTTCCCCTCCACCGCTATACCAATATAATATCTCTGCTTAAAGAAGGTATCCATAGTTATCTGCAGTTGCTCAAGCAATGAGCTCTTTCAAAATGTGTTTATATTCTCGATAACTCTCAGTAACATTGTTCAGTCTATGTTCTCGAAAACTCTCAGCAACATTTTCAGTTACTTGCTTTACTTTGTTTCAATTTTCCATTACTGCCATTCGGTGATTATTTCGCACCTTTTTGTCTATTTTCTACATCACAAAATCTATATTCTCTCTTTCAAATCGGAGTTTAATAAAAAAAACCTTTGATTTATTATTTTATTGAACAAATCAACTTGGAGAATAATGACTCAAGAAACAAATATAATACGTTCCATAGTATGAGGCTCAACTAGGTGGAAGTTGAATTTCGTAAATGAAATATTAACTTTGTTTCCTTCCACAGATTTATTACCTTGGTACCAAGGAAATAAATCTGTGGAAGGAAACAAAGTTAATATTTCATTTACGATTTAACAAATATAATGTTTATAGAACGAATCACTTTCTCTTGATAAATAATCTAATACTGTTTGTGTAGTGCTCGGCATAATTCCTAAAGCATGCCACTTGAAGTTGTTCGGTTAGGAAAGTAGCAAGGAGACGAGAACTCGTAACAATTATGCGTTAAAAATAAGGAATAGTATTTTCGTTTGGCGTTGAAAAATTAATGGTTGGTAGCCATCCGTCGTCACTTGCAGAAAATAATGCATGGATTGGATAGTCAATCAATGAAAAAGAATTGTTAGAAATTGCAATATTTAGTGGACTTTCAAGGGAGCCAGAGAAGATGAATGAATCAGACATCTAAGGACATTTGCACCATATTAGGGTAATGGATAGTGGTAGGGTTTTTTTTAGGGAACTGAGGAAGTTTGGAGAGTTGGCGGTACTTGAGAGGTACCCAGAGTTGGCGTTAGTCTGCTCTTAACGTTAGGTGCCATGGGGACCACGCTTTGATGTCCTATCCGATGGACGGAGCACTGCTCTTCACACAGCAATCAAGTAGGGATTGGTTTACCCGTGAAAAATCTCTGCCACTGCCGATTTTCGAACCCGGCCCTTAGAGATGGGAAACCAGAACTATCCACCACAACAAACCTATCCCCCTTATTCGTTAACTTTGAAGTACGAATCATTGTATCCCATGCGATTTTCGGTTGCTGTAATAATAGTTAAGTACTACTTAACCACCCTTAGAAGACCGGGTTCGTAGCCCGGTGAAAATTCATTTTAACCCTCACTTGCATGCCGTGAGGAAAGCATTCCAAATTCAGTACTCCATCATTCGGATGGGACGTGAAGCCCTTAGCGCCTTTCTTTAAGAGCTGACTGATTCCGACGCCGGGTTTCTCTCCACACTTCCCCCTTTGCCTCTGAAGGGTGGAGCTGACTTGAAACAACTGATTGCTGTAGTATGTAGCTGTTATTCGAGCGACAGGCAGCTTGGAACGTTTTCACTACGTATTAAAATGGGTAGAAGTAGGAATTATGCTGGGAAGGAAGGAAGGGTGGAGAGAAACCCAGCGTCGGCATTAGCCTGCTCTCAACGAGAGGTAACAAGAGGTCCACAGGTCAACGTTCCATTCGACGGACGGTGTACTGAACTCGAAGTGCTCTCCTCAAAGCACTCAAGTAGGGACCGGTATACTAATGCATGGCCAATCTCTGACCCTACCACCATTCAAACCTTGATCCTCAGGATAGAAGCCATTGATTCAGCCACAGCAAACCAATACCCAGCTATTTTTTCCTCGGTGCATAGCTCTACCGCCCTGAGAGATGATTATTCCTCGCGGTATTATGGTTGATGAAACGAAACACTTATCATAGATAAGTGCCGTTATTATGCCTCACCCACGCCAATATTTCACGGTAATCTTGTTTCCTGGGTCCCAGCCGGAGGTTGTCTACTGGGAGTTTCTCAATTTTTTTGTTGCTGGCGGATTTATTATCATCGGGAACGGAGATATGGATGGGGAGAAGAGCACATTTGAGTTGCTTGCGCCTCAAGTGCTTAGAGGAGATATAGTCCCATAGATGTATCTATAGTTCATTTATCGGTTAGAGCAAAACTGCCTTTGTATTGAGGGATACTTTTAGTTGAAACAGAAGTGCTGGAAATCTGATGCCCTTCCGTATGTCTTTATTTCTTACGAACTAAGGAGCTCCTAAGATTTTCCCCACAATTTTATTATCTGTCGATTGTAATCTGTTCAGATGAGTTTTCGTAGCGGGAGAAGCATATGCAATTATCGACCTCACGATGGATTTGTAAGGATTAACCCTGGATAAGAGAGAGAGCGCGGGGATGTGCCTTTTTTACACTAATTCGCCCAACCAGTCCCTTGCGGAGTGGAAATCGCATGCAGGGGCCCTGCTATTCTTGGATATGCATTACACCATTCGATGGAATAGTGCGGAGTGGTGATACAATTATATATCCGTTTGCACCCTGCCTATATCCTTTTTCGAGGGATAACAATGAGGCCGCGAGGAAGAGCGCCCGTTAGAAACACACACGCACATGCACCCTCACTCCATCTCAATCGCCCTTCATTGAAAGCGGCGTCCCCTTATTCTCACCCTCACCCTAGCTGCGAGTCGCGGCGCGTGCCCAGAGGATCCTACTTCCACCCACCCACACAGAGCATACGGTGGCAAACGCTATTAGTCATCGATTGACAAAAGACGGGGGCGATGACGTGGATTCGAGGCGACAAAGAAACTGGGAGGAGGCGAGCTGTAGGGGAGTAGGGGGGTGATGAGGAGGAGGGTGGAGTGTCGGGGGTGAGCAGGGCGGTGTGTCGGTGGAACCGAAGCAACTCCCTGAATGAATTGGAGTGCGTTGGGGGGAGAGAAGAGTCGGCGGTGGTCACCACACAAGCGGTCTCCTATTGCGAGGCATTGTCTCTTCCATTGTGCTTCGTCATGGACAAATCTAGTGCGCTCTTCCAAAAAGAGGGAAATGCTGGCTGCAATCCTCTCCGGACAATGATTCGTTGGCAAGGTGCTGAGTGGGCTGGGTGTTGGGCCACAAGTGCCGCAAACTGCTCGTAAAATGAGGGAGAAATGAAATCTCAGGCTTTATACAGTTGTCGGCGTGACACCTTGGCATGGTTACCTGCGATTTTCCCTCTATGAGGAGGGCACAGAGCACGGAGGGGTTGAGGTATTTAGAGTTACAGCGTAAGCTATTTCTTTTTGTTATTTCTGGGAATAAGTACAAAGTTTATTCTCACGTACGGGAGGGTATGTTCCTTTATATGGCAACTCCCACCTCGTGGGCACGCAAAAGTGCCAACAGTGTATTAATCGAATAATGCGTCCAGTAAGAAGTTTCAATCATGCATCATCATCATCATTGGTCAACAATCCTAGGATTGGTTTGATGCATCCCTCCACTAGAGTCTTCAATCGGCCATCCTCTTCATATTAACGTAGTTCCTCTTTTTTACGACCTGTTCTATGTAACTCATACGAAGCCTGCCTTTTCCATTCTTCCCGTTCACTTTTACTAAGACGGTTGTCTTCATCAGGCCATCGTGTCTTAAGATACGACCGATTAGGTTGTCCCGTCTTTTTTTATATTTTCAGCAGACTTCTCTTTTCTCCCACACTTCTTAGGACTTCTTCGTTTGTCACTCGGTCGATCCATTTTATCTTCGGCATTCTTCTGTAACACCACATTTCGAATGCTTCTACCCTTTTCTTCTCCGCTGCTGTCATCGTCCATGCCTCACTGCCATAAAGAAACATGCTCCAGATGTATGTTCAGATGAACTGTTTCCTTACTTCTACACTTGTATTTCCAGCTGTAAGTAGATTCTTCTTTTGATAGAATGCCCTCTTTGCCTGCGCTATTCTACTAACTATTTCTTTATTGCTTCGTCCATCATTGGTTACTCGGCTTCCTAGGTAACAGAACTCTTTCACCTCTTCAAAATTTTGTTTTCCTAGATTAGCATTGGTTATGGCCTCTTCTTTCTTGCTGCACACCAACATCTTAGTCTTCTTATTTATCTTAAGCTGATATCTGGTCATTGTCCTTTCCATGGTTACTAGAATCTTGTTCAGATCCCTCTCTGACTCTGCAACGAGTGCTATGTCATCAGCGAATCGCAGCATGCGTATTTTTTCTTCGTGGATGTTCACTCCAGTACAATTTTCCTTGATTTCATTGATGGCTCTCTCGATGTAAACATTAAAAATTACGGGAGACAGTGCACAGCCTTGTCTCACTCCTTTATTTATTCTTGCCACTTCACAGCTGGGTCCAGATTTAATCACAGCTACTTGGTTTTTATACATACTGGATAATTCTACGGTCATTGTACGACACTCCAATTCCTTTTAGAATTCCAAGCATTAAATTACAATCCCTATCCACGTTGTCAAAAGCCTTTTCTAAATCCACAAATGCAATGTAGGTCGGTTTGTTCTTCTCCATTCTCTTCCCTATTAGCAGCCTAAGGGCCAATATTGCTTCTCTTGTACCCTTACTTTTCCTGAATCGGAATTGATCTTCATCCAGGAACTACTCTGCTTTTCGTTCTATTCTTCTGTAGATTATTCTTGTCAATATCTTTGATGCATGTGTCGTCAGGCTGATAGTTCTAAAATTTTCACATTTCTCCGCTCTCTTCTTTTTGGGAATAGGAACTATGATATTTTTCTCGAAGTCCATGGGTATTTCTCCTGTTGAGTTCATGTCGCATATAGCCTTGTAGAGATGGTCCAATGTCCTCTCTCCCGCATTCCTTATCAGTTCTGCGGGGATATCATCAATTCCAGAAGCCTTATTCATCGAAAGTGCCTTACTGCTGCGTCGATTTCCGATCTCAATATTGATGCTCCCATATCATCCTTCTCGACTTCGCTTTCCTCTTCAACAACTTTCGTTCTGAGATTGTTTCCGTTGTATAACTCTTCCAGGTATTCTTTCCATCTCTTCACTTTGTACTCATTTTCAATCAAAAGTTCTCCATTCTTGTCTCTTAGAACATTGAATCTTGCGCTCCGTTCCTTGAAGTGGTTCCTCACTAACCTATAGGCAGCTTCCACCTTTCCAAGGGCAAGGTTGTTTTGTACATCTTCGCATAGATTGTTCATCCACATTTCTCAGCTTTCCTGGCTTTGCGACTTACTTCGTTCCTTAGTCTTTTGTAGCAAAGCTGCCCTTCTTCAGTTTTCGCATTCTTGTATTTTCTTCTTTCTTCAATCAGCACTAAGACTTCTTTCGTGAGCCATGGCTTCTTCTTAACAACTTTTCTTCCTCCAAGAACTTCATTTGCGGCTTCCTGTAGTCCACATTTTCCCAACGCTCTTCTACTGGTTTCTCAGTCAGGCAGCCTATCCTATGTGGTTTTCTACTGCTTTCTGAAATGCCAGCTGATGTTGAGTCTCCTTCAGTTTTTCTACTTGCCAAATGTTCTTTACTGTTTTCTTAGGTTTCTTGAATTTTATATGGCATTTCATCATGACTAAATTATGTTGCTGTATTATGATATCGCCTGGGTAGCTTTTGCAGTCCTTCACCTCATTTCTGAACCTCTGCTTCACTAAAATGCAGTCTATTTGAAATATTCCTCTATTTTCTGGCATCTTCCACATGTATCTTCTTCGGTTTTAATTTTTAAACAATGTTTTGGCGACCAATAACCTTTGTTGTGTGCAGAACTCCAGCAGTATTTCTCCTCTTTCGTTGCGGTTTACCGATCCATATTTTCCAGTTATTCTTTCATCTTGACCTTCGCCAACGACAGCGTTCCAATCTCCTAAAATAATTAAGTTTTCTTCTCCTCTTACCTGTATAATTACATCAGTGATATATTCGTAGACGTCTTCCACTTCTTCATCTACGTAGTCCGACGTAGGCATGTAAACTTGCACCACAATGGTATCTGTAAGCTTAGTTTCAATTTTAACCATTATAATCCTTTCACTGTACTCCAGGAAGCTCTTCACACGCAGTCCTGCACTCTTCCTGAGCATTATGCCTACTCTATCGTTACCATTCAGTGATCCGGGCCCGTATTCTCGTTTGAAACGCAACCTCGGTTATCTCCCCAGCAACGAAACCGAGGTTGCGTTTCATTGATTTCCTCATTAGAATGTTTACAGAAAGTTAACGCGAGTCCCGAAAAACCTATGTTATCCCTTGGATACCACGAGAGTTTCAGAAAGAGAATAAGGACCCTGGTGTGAATAATTCTATAACTTCCACTCCAAAAGTTTCCTTCTTCGGGCCATCTCATTTCACTGATTCCTAATACATCGAGGTCCCTTTTTCGCATTTCCACCTTTAGGGATTCTTCCGCAGGTACGAAGTGAATCACACGTTCTAGTTTCTACCCTAAATTGACTATCTCATGAGCCTCATTGACATGAGTAGGCATATGACTTGACTGATGTACTCTCTCGGGTATTACCACCCGGAGATCCGAATGGGGGACTATTTCACCTCCGGAATATTTTACTCGAGAGGGTTCCATCACGTCTTGATAAAAAAGAAAAAGGTGGAGTAGCTGCGACTCCTCGGGATAATAATGTGGTGGATTCCCCTAGCCTTCCACATCGCAGTACTACAGCCGTTAAAGTAAGTGTTACCACGCCTGTAGTGAAATGAGTGTCGCTGTACCGACCACTGTGGTCTCCACCTTCACTCATGCGAAGAAGAGCTGCTGCACTCTCCTCCGGGTGATGGGAAGCGTAATTGTTGGCGGCCTCCGTTGCCAAGTCACGGCAACTTCACTGGTTTTGTATTATTTAGAGGCCTACCTTACCCAGGGATAGACCAATACCCCTTGGAATGCCTTTTTGTGCACGACTGCTTATTTGACGAGTATACGCGCTTATCTCGCAGCTAACCTCTATATCTAGAAGTCGACCCACTACCCGCAACCCGTTGGACGCACTCGGTGGCTTAAAGCTCAGCCGCGAGTAGTAATGCATATTTCTGTTTATATTGTCCAGAGAAGACCATTATTTGAAGAATCGCGTGTTTCAGAAACGTAAGCCGTAAACGTTCCCGCATCCTATGCTTCTATTATAAAAATAATCCCTGATAAGTTTTAGTTTAATACTAGCTGTGTTCCGTAATCTTGAATGAGTAGATGGAAAACTGCTGTAACAGTGAGGTAAAAAAAACACTATGTTAGACGCCTTTCAGCACGCGGGAAATTTTATCACAATAAAGAATTGCCCGCATCCCGCACTATTTTTCATTTATTCAACCATACTATGGTTGAATATGGTTGAGGTCGGCATCAATAGTGACATTTTATTACAAATACACAAAAATGAAAAGTTTTAATAATGTGGGCGAAAATTGAGTTCCAAATTTAATGGATGTATATAAAAGATAAAATATAAGTAAATATTGGCCAGGCATTGCTGCAATACTGCAAAATAGAAATATGTTTTGCTGTTCAATGAATTTTATTTTATGAGGCGTTTCATAGTTAATTGAAATATAAAATAAATTTTAAGATAACAATTTAAGTTTTAAAAAAAGAGAAGTTTGCAAAAAGAAAGAAGCAAGTGAAGGTGTGGGCTCCTTTGCGCCATTTAAGTGAATAGGTCTAATAACGTTGTTAAGTTTTTCTCCGCCCTTTCATACCCATCTTTACTCCTTTCCACCTCCTTTGAGGAGGTCTCTAATAGGGACTGATTTGAAACCACTGATAATGACGAGCCACAAAAGTGATTTACGTACGTTCCTCATATTATCGAGCACATCGGTGTTTTCAGCTCTTCAAAATATACGGCATATGCGTCAGATAGGAATGGTATGAGGAAAAAGAAATCACATGGAAATTCGGACCCAAAGGTAGAATAAACTTAATATAATTGCTGAAGACACGATGGTCACAAGAACAGTGCCATCAAGAGAAGAGAGAATCGGGAGGACTACGAAGGAAGATCAAGTATGAGGCATATAGGTACGGCATATCTGTCATGTGATATTCGTCGTAATCGTATCTTCCCAGCAGCACACCTTCAGTATTGCCACAATTTCCATATGGAGCAAGGTAAAAGGAAATAGAAAGAGGTTAGCTGATTGAGAGATAGTCAACATGAGCTTTAATTTTTTCAGAATCTAATTAATCCATTACCTATTTGTTATGCACCAATCATTTTAATTTTGCTTCTACCGGAATGCATAAGCAGCGTAGCAAAAAGTCTTCTCCCAAAAGTGAGTGCGTCAGAAGCTGCGTTAAATCATCCTTAGCATTAATGAACAGTGATGATGATTATGATGTACCATTCTCTCTTGAAATATATGCAGTGTGATATGCGTCGTAATCATACCCCTCCAGCCTCACACGTTCAGCATTGCCACAATTTATTATTCCTCAAATTAGTAGACGCAGGTTGCATTACGGCATTTTCGCGAGACGGAGCGTAGATTAATTGTTTTAAATCCGTCATTGCATCATAATTGTCTGCATGAAATGATAAGAAACTACAACGAAATGAAATTTTAATTCTTTAACACGAGACCGTAACTCAATATCTACACGGTGGGTGTGAGCTTGTCATTCGAAGCCAGTGTCCTGGGTTCATGGATTCCCCTTTCGCCAGCGATGCCTTCATGGCATTAATATTATTTCTAGAGTTTTGTTTGCCGCGTATTGTGACTTCAATCGCTTGATCCCCTATGGAATTGATCACCGTTGTGGTCCCCGGTGTCAGGCGAATGGCGTCGCTGAATTTCCAACTTCATCCGTGAAATTAGGGTTGCGGCACAATCAGGATGAGTTTTCGTTTATATTGAAATATCAGTAATGTACCGGAAGTATGTATGTACAAGTAGTTGGTAGTGGAATGTTATCAGCGAATGACCAGTGAATATTCATTCGCTGGGCATAGTCATGAAGAATTCACAAAATATTTGTGGAAATTTGTTTATTTAAAAATAACACTTTTCCTCATGGAACATCACCTAACTTTGTAAGTGAAATATTTATCGAAATACATAAGTGTTTGTAAGACTTGAGAAAAAAATGTATCCTCCCTTGGGAGATTCAATTAATATGGGCTACTTTCATAATTAATGGTTATTTTCTTCACTTCATACAATTTACGCGAATAAAATATTGGAGGTCAACTTAAGTTTAAGGTGCTCCAGTATGAGGGTAGTTTGTTATCACCTATGCATTCATCAAAATAAAGTGACCACTATGCTGTAAACTTTAATTTAGTGCACGAATGTTTGATGCAATATTTTCATGATATTAATTCATAGCATAATATGATCTTTTCTTGGAAAATGCTGATTGTGGAGTCCTCTTGAATGCTCAAACTTAGTTCATGTATTGTAATGAAGCTTATTCAATTTAAGTTGATGGGAAAATAACAGGGTTTTAGCAGAATGGTGGCCCAGTAAGTAGGGAATTGGACTGGGTCATCCCAAATTAAAATCAGGATAGGCCCAAAGGTCAGGTCCAGGCAAAATCTTGCTTTGTTATTTTCTGGGTACTAGATCTTTATGGGAAACTGCAGGTTGCACAGGGAAAAGATGTGGTCCCCATTCCTTGAAGTGTCATTTAATATTGGGCTTAGTATTAGCTAATACATGCCTCTGGGCTTAGTAATTGGTGAACCTCACAACTAGACCAATCATCAGGTTGAATATAACCACCAGCTTATCTTGTGCTACCACTTAGTTATACCTATTTATATGTAAGGGTTGAGGGGCTAGTTTTTTTCCTATAATTAGAAAATTTTTCCCAAAAAATGGCATCCAGCTATCAGTGTTTGGATTTTTTCCAGTGCCAAAACTGTCTGGTCTACCTGGTCTACAGTGGAACACGACATTATGCTGCCACACTAAATACCTTTATAGACAGGAAAATCTGCTCTATACTGGGTATATAACTGGGTATAGGGTTCAGAAATAAATTCTATTGTTTTTCTAGAGGTCCAATTGCCTATTAAATTTCAAGTTAATTAAATTTTGACCTTCATATGAATCCTCTAAGAATAATTTATCAGCTGGGTGATTTCCTCCGATGGATTCCACATTGTCATATATCAGTACAGTCAACCCTCAAAATTTGTGAGGCATTACGTTTCTAGAGCATCCAAGAACTATAAAAAATTGTTAGTGTGTCAATATGTTGTGTCCAAATAAATGGGCATACATACTCATTATTATGTATAGTTTAAGCCATAAATATGCCCAAAACTCACTTAAATTTCATTTCAAAATCAGCTTAATAAAAACCAAACTCTTTAAAAAAAAAAAAAAAATCTAAAGGTGAACCAATACATGGTATAGAACTTCACTGCTATCTATGCCTCCCACAGTGCTAGTAAGTAAAATAACAATGTCACCCCCAAATGTACTGTAATTTACTCATGCAGTAATTTAGCTATAAACATATAAGAAATTAAATTGCCACGCATAAAGGATATACACTGTCTCTGCAAACAATTTATAATTACAGTGAGAATAAATAAATTTAGTTAATTCCACTGTTGAACTTTATTCATACAACCTGGGTTTCAATGCATAGTATCATAATCAGGTATAAATGCTGATAATTTCTACTGTATATACATTAGATGGCAATGGGGGAGAGGAGTGTGTGGAAGTGTGGAGGGATTGGTCAGGAAAAAGAGAAGGGGAGAGGGAGGAGGGGCAGGAAGGTGGATTATGGGTTGGGAGTTGGGGTTCTGTATTGGCGTTGGTTCTGGGAGTGGCAGGAAGTGGAATATTGGGAAGGATTTATGAAGGTAGAGCAGTTCATTACACATTGATCTTCAAGGTTTTTGGGGAAGTTCTACCCTAAGAAAAAAATACTATAGAACTATATATAGTGATTATAGGAATTCTATAATCACTATAGAAATTTCTATAATCACTATAGGGTATAGTTCTATAGTCCTATAATCACTATGGGGTATAGTTCTATAGTCCTATAATCACTATAGAAATTTCTATAATCACTATAGGGTATAGTTCTATAGTCCATATAATCACTATAGACATTTCTATAATCACTATAGAAATTTCTATAATCACTATAGGGTATAGTTCTATAGTCCTATAATCACTATGGGGTATAGTTCTATAGTCCTATAATCACTATGGGGTATAGTTCTATAGTCCTATAATCACTATAGGGTATATTCCTATAATCACTATAGGATACAGTTCTATAGTTTATACATACATAACTTACATAGACCTCTCATATACAGACATATTCTCCTGGACCATGCTGTCTATAAGAGAGAGGTTTCAAATTATGTATCTTAAAAGTGAAACATTCTGAACATTTTATTTTTTATTCATCTCATATGGATTCAAATGTCACTTTCATCTTATATCCATTCAAATGGATATCCATGATTGTATGATTTTCCTCAGTCCCTCGTAGACGGTATCGGACTTAGAGAAAAATCTGGTGCGCTCGCCGGAAAACAGGTTCTCAGCATTATGGAGGAAACTCTTATTTATCTCTCCTAGAGTTCAAAGAATATCAGAGACGTATATTTATAATGGTCATGCTTAATTTTAGCCACAAAATGGTTATTAGGGAAATGCTTTAATGGTGCAAATTATCCGTCTCAATCTTAGAGTAAAGTTAATAATCACAAACGACTTAATGCCAGCCAGCAGCAGTATATATATGGCCTCCCTGTCTCATTACCATAATTGGAAAATGTGTCAGGCCGTATGTCAAAGGTTGATAGGATACAAAGTAGTTTAGTGTAGGTCATAAGGTAGGGTTATAAGTAGTATGTGAGATAAAGATATTGATCATTCAGTAAGTGAGAATCACAATCCTTCATTTTCCTTTTTTTTCAATTTTCTTCCTTTGGGGAACAGTTGGCAAAATGGATAAGAATAATGGTTGGCCAACCGCTGCACCTAGAATAATAATAATATAGGAATCCTCATGACCAAACGTTGGCCCAGCCATCTGTGCTACATGGGTATGTTCCAAATACCTTAGCCATAGTGATTATAGAAAACTATATATAATCACTATATATAGTCCTATAATCACTATATATAGTCCTATAATCACTATGTTCCAAATAACTATAGGACTATAGCCATAGTGATTATAGAAAACTATATATAATCACTATATATAGTTCCATAGTATTTTTTTCTAAGGGTATAAGTCACAGTAACTACATATATAGGACTATGGTTACTATCTATGTCAACTACTCTCATGGGTTGTTAAAGGGGAGTAGAATGGTAGAGGGGGAGAAACACTTGACCACATGTTGGTCTGGAATGTGAGTAATGTGGGATATTTCCAGTGGAATGAAGTATTAGGGGGAGAGGGATGGAAGCACTTGTTCATTCACCAAACACACCTTTATCCTGGAATGTTGTATGATCTCTAGCATCTCTAAGACATCAAGTCTCCTTCCTTCTGCTTCTGAGTAGAAGTCTCGTACAAAGTCACATGGATTGTTGTTATCTACGAGGTGCTTTGTGAACATATATTACTTTTTGTCATAGCACTTTTTATGCTCACTCACTCTGATGTTTACACTGCATCTGCCCAGCAATGTACTGTCTTGGGAAATAATCGCATAGGAGGGAGTGAATTCTGCTTTTTTATGTGATATGAATGGAATCATTGCCATTTTTAAAAATTGCTTTAGGAATTGAGGGGGTGTAGTATGCAATTCTATTTTTGTCTTTATGAAAACATGAGGATAGAGCATATGAAGTATCGCCTATGAATGGTAACCTGTGCCCTTTTTTATCATGGTTAATGGGGGATAAGGCCGACAGCATAGGCCCTAAAATACTCTTATGAGATTTAGAATATTACTGATGTCTGTCATTTCGTATCCATTCTCTGTGGCCATATTTTTTAAATAATTTTCTATACTTTTAACTGGTTGATAAGAGAGACTTTCAATAATCTATTGAATAGAGCATGAAAGGTTGCTGTCTTATGTTGAATGGAGTGATATGAATATGCTGGGATAATTTCATCCTAAGTAGTAGATTAGCGGTTAGTGTCAAAATAATGCTTGCCTTAATTGAGGCGATTTTTAAATCAAGATTTATGGATGATTCCATTTCCAGTTTCATTATTTACAGTTTAATCAAAAATATCAAAGTGGTATCTCAGCAGTGTTTTGGAAGCTAGGAGCAGTATAATGTAAGGTGCTCGGGGGTAACAGGGGCATGACCTTGGCTACAAACAATCTAAAACAATTTGCTGTTTTTCCAAAAACTTTAGTGACACAGTCACCAGGTTTTAGTGTACGTTCATCTTCACCCTCATACTCTGAGAAGCTTTTATGGTAGTCTTTCTCTCTGTCTTGAACTGTAAATGCATCACTATTCTCATCTGTGGAAGATTCGTCAAAGACTACTGAGGATTTCCATTTTTTTTTTTTTTGCTTTCATCTGGGATTTTTTCTTTTCTTTTGCAATTTACTCTCTTTTTTGATGTTTTTCTTCTTTTTCAAACAAAGCTTTTTCTCTCTCCTTATCTTCATTTATTTTCATTTCAAGGTATTTTGTTGTTGTTGTTATTATTTTTCAGACGTGGGCAATATTTTTCGTTGGCTTTTCAGAGTTTGTGTTATTATTTTTTACTAGGTCCAATAGTTCTTTCGTTCTATAAGTTCTTTAAAAGTCTTTTGCTTGGATGTTGATGGCTCTTCCAGCCATAGTGTTGGCAGTTGCTCCATAGTATCTATCGACTGCCATCTGCTGATCAGGGTTAACTGTTGATAGCTGCTTTTGTCCAGCTGTGGAAGGCTGCTCCACTGTTAGTAAGTGTTCAGAATCAACTACAACCATAGGATTGTACAACAATATGCTGCTCAGAGTTTGGTGTTGAAGAATGTTCATGTTCAGCTGTCGAGGGCTGCTCAACTGTCAGTGGTAGTTCAGGCTCTCCCATTCATGGCCCAGCTTCTCTCCTCACTCGACCCGCCACCAACCATAAGTTTGATGATTTTCCAGGTTTTATTTCTTTACGTAGAGATTTTTTCTCAAATTGTTTCTATTAGGAACTCTCTATCGCAGAATGTTTGTTTGTCTATTTTGTGGGTAATATGGCAGGAACTCAGATTGACGAATCGGAAATTTAGGATATTTTAGCTAAGGATTCAGGGAGTGATTTTGATGATTACGACGATGACGTGGATTTTGAATATTCATTTCATCATATTTGGTTATCCTGCTGGAATACAAGTAGAAATGCAACGGAAATGTTTTGATTGTTCATACTTACATACATACTTACATAATGTTCTTTATTTCAAGTCTTCTGTCCTGATGAGTAAAACTTGATGAAAGTGATTTGCACCACAACCTATAACACAATGTTACACAAGTTATTGAGCTCCATAATAAGTGTTTCCATTTTATTTTCATTCTAATCACTATTGGTGTAACTGGGTCCTTCTCGCGGTAACTGCAGTTACAGCACTTACCAGTTACCCCAACCCCATGCCTCAGTTAACCCATTTCCTAACAATTCTCAGGGTAATTGGAACACCCCTGTTACAAAAACTACAAGAAGTTTTAGAGTGATGACAACCATATATATAGATAAAATCAGTCTTTATTTTTATACTAAAGTAGTTAATAGCTTGAAAATACTCACCACATAACAGTGAAAAACAGCAAATCTCACTTAGGCTGGACGTTGTAATTGAAAATTTCTTCACTGAAATTCCACAACAACCCAAACCAATAAAATGGCTCCAATTGAGGTTAGGCCTCTTGTTCAAGGAAGAAGAGTAGATGGAGTACGTGTGGCAACCTGATAAACTTCAAATTCCCACAAATAAGGATATGAACTTCCCATGCCCAATGGTTACCCCCTGGCCCCACTGGTATCGGCTTTCGGGCATTCCTCCACGTCGTGTTGTGTCAGGGTGACGACAGTTTCTCCAGCCATCCTGCTGGCGTCTTCAGGTCAGGTCAATTCTGAATCTGGGGTCACTTCTGACCTGAAGATGCCAGCAGGATGGCTGGAGAAACTGTCATCACCCTGACACAACACGACGCGGAGGAACGCCCGAAAGCCATTACCAGTGTTGAGAAACGCCGCGGAAACCTCAGATCCAACCCCCTGGCCCCAGTTACCCCCAAGCACCTTATAGACTTTGTAAAGGCAGTTTACTCTAAGAAGCTGTGTAAATACTAGAAAAATAAGCTTAATCAGAGACTCTAGGTGGACACTGAAGGAGAAGGGTTATGAGTGAGGAAATGGGGGAGGGGAGAGTGGAAAGTGAATGTATTTTCATCAAGGAGATCATTGTTGTTTTCTTATCAATACATTGCAATATTTCTTAATGCAGTCTCCTTCAAAGGCATTTAGCCATGCACCCTTGGTTTTAATGTGTAAATATCATGGTGTGAAATGACAAGATTAACTTAGTTCTAGCAGTGACTCTGCATATTGCCACAATCATCACCAGATAACTGAAAAATGTCAGTCTTTTCTATTTTACAGTTGATTTGGTCTCATAATGTGCACCTGATGTAGAATGTTGGTCTGGCATCTTTTTATTGAAGTGAGCTTTTTATTTTCAGAGAAAATTTCTCATGAAAAATCTTTTCCTCTTTAGCACATTGTTGTTGTTAGTTGGGGCAGTGCATACCTCTGTGGAGGATATTTTGGTGTATTTTCTTCTATGTGTTGATATATTCCTCAGTGCAATAATAGCTGTTAGCTATCTGTTTTACTATCTGGAGTTCCTTCTTTTAGCTTAAGTTGTTCGTAGGAATTTTGCAAAGCCTGTGTATCATGCTAAGTAATGTAGCTAATTTTTGTAAGACATGAATTAAGAGGTGAATTTATAATTGAGTTTATTGGCATTTGTCCTCAAACCTGATCGGCAGTAATCTTGAACCCAGACATGGACTATGTAGGCTTCAGAGTGGTTTTATTTGGAAATGTATGGAGAAACATTACATCTTATGTAACCTGAAATTATGAAGAGAATGTAAAATATAAATCTTCAATAAAAGTTTCACATTGTGTAGATGACCCAATCAATGGCCCTCCCTGAAGCTCTTATGTGAAAAGTAGGATGACTAATAATTCCCTTTCTTCATCTTACTCATTAATCAGATGCATATTACCTTTGTAAGCATCCGATGTTTTCAATGTAGCTACAAATCATGTATTCAGTTTGATCATTCTCTGGTAAAAATAGCCTCCCCTTTGTGGTGGGTAGGCATGTTGTACAGGGATGGTATTACATGTTGTTAAGTGTAGTTACCTGCCCTTTACAGTTCATGGAGGGTAGAGGAGTGGTAACATAGCACCTTCACTACACTTGCTGGTCTTCTCTCTACTACATCCCCACTAACCTCCACCCTACCCACCCTAGAGTGTAAGGGAGGTGTAGCATTACACCCACTGTACCCTTGCATGACACTTGATGAGGTACACACTAATTACATTCTCTTTATTCACCCTGAAGGATAAAGGGAATGTAGGCATACCTCCAATCCCTACATTTCCGGTGCAACCCTTGTTGAAATTCCAAGGAAGTGTAAGCAATCATTCACTCTGCGAGCACATTGAAGTGTAGGAGAGGTGTTGGGCTACACATCACCAACCATTAATCAGGTAGAGGTAGGGTATGATTGAAATAGCAAATTAAATAAGAAGGACGGGTCTGTGTGACCACTCTATGAAAACCCCTCAGAGATTCAACAGACCACCAAGCAAGCACGTGTGGATGTAGTTTGTGCAGTGTCAGTTATTCCTAAAGTCATCAACTGGATGCTGTGGGAAGAAAGAATGGAAAATGAGGGTTGCAGAGAATAAAAAAAGTAGTTTGCAGAGTTAGGTTATGTTTTGCAGAGAGCAGATGTTGAGGGATGTCACTGTCAAAAAAGTGAAACTTATCAGGACAAATATTTCTAGCCAGCGTTGCTACAATATTTCAATATTCAAGAGCACTATGTTGTAAAAACCAGCAAATTTGACCCTGATGTTGAAGAAAGGCATTCCTACTTTTCCCACATAGTACATAATATTGTACATACATGTTAGGTACAATTGCATCATTATTTCATGGCATCTTTATGCTTGTTTGAGTTTACTGCTTAGCAAATAGCAAGTATGCATAGTTTTTTATTTAAGGAATTATATTTTGTTCACTCTTTTGCATTTCCTGCTATCCAATGGGGAATTTGTGCATCAAATTATAACACATTAATGAACTCATTCTGCAAAAGCTGTACCAGAATTTTCATCAGTTGGGAGGCAAATAATAATCCACAACTTTTCACTGGAAACATGCACTCATCCTTGCCCTGAAGACAAGAATCTACCTGGTACTTCTCAAGGAGAAGAAGCTTGAGCTTCTTCTTATGGGCTTCCAAAATTGTTTTAAATAAAATTTTATAGAGCTTTCCTGTTATATAATAATTGTCTCAATTATATTCCTGACATAACTAAGAATATTTTATCACAATGCTGAATATCAAGTAAATATACTGGGCACGAGTGCTACCTTCCACTACCCATGCCCTACAGCCCAGTGAGGTGTGGATGAGCCATAGCGAGGGGTTTCCCTACATCTGCTCTACCAGTATCCTACTCTCGGATGTACTAAATTACCATCCCATAACCACTGCCAACCTGTAAGCCGTGGGCACCACTACCATTGACCTACAGCCTGTCATTTTGTTTTCTTACCCGCCGGGTGGCAGTTTCCTGTTGACTTCCTCAAGCAGGGCCACCGAGAGGGGGGAGGGTGCAAATGGGACCCACAGGGGCTCCCAAAACAGAAAACAAAAGAAAGTCACCACTTATCACAAAAAATATAAGGCTGCAAGAACACATGTTTTTCTCAGTGCATGGGATTTTCACGACTGACAATGCAAGAAGTTAAAAATAGACTTTTGACAAGATTTGACTGTGACTAAAACACAATATTTTTTTGTAAAGGCTTTGACAGCAAGTCATCTTTTTAATTTGGAGTGTTTTGAGTATGATATGAATCAATACTATATATGTAGTATCAATTTTTTGCAGACTAATTTGTTGTTGATTATTATATGATAATGTGCATTAATTTTAATGCTTTTTAAATGGCAACATTTCAGATGCTGAGCCACCCTGGTGGGCTGCCTGCATGAGGACTGTTTCAAAGGAACTGATCCGCTAAATAATAGGGACTCTCACTTACAACACTTGTTAGTGGCTTGAGTAGTTCATGGAGTTATAGACAAACGGATGGAGTCTAGTGAAATACAATCTGATGCACCAGAAGATGAATAGTATTTTATCATCCCTCCTTCTGACTCCAATGACAAACCAAAGAAATGGCATATTCAGGTAAGTAATGATCCAGACACAAGGGGTAGACTTGATATTAAGTCTATATATATGATAGTTCTAAAGAGGCCATCTTATAAGCCAGAGTCTATGATATGAGGTAGTGATAATAGACCTATTCTGATGACTGTCTAGAAAAAAATTAGATGACAAAAAATCTTTTGACAGAGATTGGAGTGTTCGACTGAGAAAAAAGGGGACTGTTTTGCTTTTCTTGTTTATTATTTCAATCTGAAAATGTTAAATAAGTCATAATTTGTGTGATGCAGATGAAATGACCACTGGAAAAGGATACATATATGGCAAGGTTATATGTTAAAAGCTTGTTGAAAAGTAAACACGTTTATAACCATATGAAATTGAATAAACAGTTCAACGTTCTTAACAGCGAAAAATCTGAGATTGATGAAGCTTTGTTGAGTATCACAGAAGAAGTGGAAAAATGCAGAGGGAATTTAACAGCTGTCATAGATGACGTGTTACCACTAGTAGAAAGAAATTTTCCTTTTAGAGGAATTAATTCTACAGTAGACAAGGCTGATAAAGGACATTCGTTGTCCATTTCAAAACTGAAAGGATGATACAATACAGGTATTTGGGATCATCTGAGAACAGTTTCAAGTGCCAATGATTCCATAAAAAGACTGTAAGCATACTACCTGTTGTGGGAGACTTGAAAGGAATTGGATAAAAAGGAACACACGTGGGAATGAAGTGGAAAGTTATATAAGAAAAAAATTAAAGACTCCTTTAACTACAGCATTATAGTTGAGTTGATGAAATGTCAGATGTTTCTCACAAGGAGAAAATATAGTCTTCATAATAAGATACATCCAGTGGCAAAGCTATACCTTATAAGGTATTCGAACTGGGTATTCTAGCTCATCGGCCCCTTAATTTGCTGCTTCAGAGACTTAAATATTCCAGTTGACAAAAATCAGGCGACTTAACACGTTGTGTACCGGGCTATTTAAATGGGTTATAACCCTCTGTTCCGGTGGGTTTTTAAAATCTAGTTTTTTTAACATGCATTGCATACAAAGAGAACGCTAGATGCTTGTTCACTTCTTTACCTCTCGCCCCACTGTTAATTTGAAATAAATGTTCCAGCACCCAACCATGCACAGTGATCAGCACTTGAGGGGCTAAGTAATTTGCCTTAATGTTTTCTGTTGATCATATAGAGTCGGCGGGTTCTCCTTTGGGCAAAGGTGTCGATGACACGTTCCTTGAAACTTTCGTCGCTTGAGTGGTTGCTCAGTAAAGCCTTTTCAATCGCCAGGGTGATTAAATTGCGTAGACTGGAGTCCGTCATGGAGTTTCTTAAAAATGTGTTCTGTCTTCAATGTACTCATACTTCTTTCGGACAATACAGTCGATACAGGAAATGTCTGAATCAGTCTTGTGATTCCCACAGTTTCTTGATATACCTACTTTATCCAGGCTATTGTCCAAAAAATATTTAAGTAACAAATGTGCCGGAAAGTGTTTACTCTCATTGGAATAGAAATGAATGGGTTCATTTTTTAGCTGTTCACTGTTAAATAATGAGTGCATTTTATTAGGCTACTCAATTTTGGTGAGGGAAATGATGTATTTTATGCATGATCTTCATCTAGTAATTCTGCAAATTGAAGTTATAGAAGTCTTCAAAATGATTTTCCATGTGGACAACGAAGGTGTCAATTATTTCAAAAGCCAGCCTTCTGAATTAGTGAAACGTGTCTAGTCCATCCTGGTTGTTAATGTCCAGTCCTTTAGTTGTAGGTTGACTTGTTATTTTCCAACCACTAAACGAAGAAAAAATTTAAATGCAGCGAAACTATTTCATACAGAATCAGTCTCTCTTAATTTCCCTCCATCTCGCCATCTCTTGATCATTCGTTGAGACTCGGAAGGGCGCAGGAACTAGGCGCGAGAGTCTAGGCTCTCAGCGCGCAAGAATCGCGCAGTTTCAGTGGTTTCAGGTTCAAGCGTATGCGCATGCGCCATCCGGCCATTTGGAGTCTACCAGCAGCCAGACTCCCAAGCCTCCAAAACATCCAAACCACTTCAACGCAACACAATGTGCAGAAATATAGGCTATATTTATTTTTCCTATGCTTTCTTGGCATCAGAAAATGCATGACAGAGCTGAAAAAATAGTATATGTTTTACTGTAATCATTTTGGGTATTCTCAGGCTCCCAGACTACCCTTCCGCTTCGCCACTGGATACATCCTTATGAAAAATGGCTCATGGAATGTTTTTGAAAGCTTCGCTGAGCTTTTTGCATTGAATAGAAGACTGGTGAAGCAATGGCTGAGCAATAAAAATTGGTTTTAAAACTATGGATTGCATCTTCAGTTATGCAGAGGCCATCATCACCACCATTGGTCAACAATCCTAGGATTGGTTTGATGCAGCCCTCCACTTGATTCTTCTATCGGCCAACCTCTTCATATTGACATAATTCCTCTCTTTTAAATCCTACACAACCTGTTCCATACATCTCATACGAGACCTTCCTTTGCCATTCTTCGCGTTCACTTTTCCCTTGAGAATTGTCTTCATCAGCTCATCATGTCTTAAGATATGGCCAATTACGCTGTCATGTCTTCTTCTTAGAGTTTTCTGCAGACTGCTCTTTTCTCTCACTCTTCTTAGGACTTCCTAATTAATTATTCGGTCGATCTATTTAATCTTCATAATTCTTCTGTAATACCACATTTTGAATCCTTCCACCCTTTTCTTCTCCGCAGTTGTGATCATCCATGCCTCACTGCCATATAGAAACATACTCCAGATGTGTGTTCTTATGAATTGCTTCCTTATTTCCACACTTGTATTTCCAGCTGCAAGTGCATTCTTCTTTTGATAGAATGCTCTCTTTGCCTGGGCTATTCTACTGACTATTTCCTTCTTGCTTTGTCCATTGTTGGTTACTCAGCTTACCAGGTAACAGAACTCTTTCTCCTCTTCGTTAAGTTTTAATATGTGCAAAAACAACTTCCTCCACATGAGTGTTGCGAGTAGCACTCCCTAATGCCCATACCTACCAAGATGGCCACTGGCTTCTCAAATCAGCTGCAATATCTCCTCCAGTACAGTCTAACCTCCTTGTTTGCAACCGTACCTTGCCATACTTCCATCTCAATGAATCTTTCCCATTAGAAACCTGTCATGACCAAGATTGAAAGAGAGTTTATTTTTGGCATTATAACCTTATTTCCAATTAACTAAAGGCATGGGGACTGAAAATATGGCTGTAAGATGGAAACTTTGCATTTTACTTAGGCTTCTAAGAAGGTATCCATGTGGTTACTTACTTTTACATAAGCAGAATTTGTGCATGTAACTTAATTTAGCAGAATAAATGTAAGGATATCAATGGGTAGCACACATTGCATTAATTGGGGATCGGGTTGATGTGGTGGCTAGAGTACTGGCCTCCCATCCCGAGGGCCCGGGTTCGATTTCCAGCAGTGGTGGATTTTTCAGTGGAAAACCGGTCCCCACTTGAGTGCCCTGAAAGGCACTCAAGTGGGGACCGGTTTTCCACTGAAAAGGAGGACTCAGGCAGGGGAGGGCATTTCAAGGTCAGTACTCCATCCCGGACATTAAGTCGTGGTCCCATTGGTGCCTTTCGTTAAGAGTAGGCTAATGCCAATGCCAGGTTTCTCTCCACCCATCCTCCGTTTCCTGAAAACTCCTACCATTACCCAATTACCCACCTATCCTCAATGGCACCTCAGCTGCCAGTCATCTCCCCTGAATAACCTAACCATTCCATTAATTATAATATGGTACAACATTTATGTAGAAGGTCTTGGTGGGTAGAGCCTTGAGCTATTGACCACAGGGGTCTCAGGGGTCCATGGACAGTCCCACCTAAAAATCCTTGCAATTCAATTTTCTGTATGTTAGCATGTACGAAATTTCAGGTGGCCCAGGGAAAGGAACTGCCCCCTCAGCCCTGAATGTGTTAATTTCACACACCTTTGGCTTAGTATGGGGTGAGCTCTACCCTCACCTATCAAAAAGCAATCTTCTGGTTGAACATAACATTCTTTTACAACATATGTTACTTACAATAGTAAGTAATGAATTGATTCAACTGTTTAGATATGGGAATTATTCTGTGAAAAATATGGCCCATTAATTCAATGGAGCCACAGCAAGAGCACCTATAACTACCTTAATACTATTGCTGAAGCAGGGAATTATCCGTAGTATGCATTTAAATGTTTGAATTGAAATAGCCTGTTAAAATAATGAATAGCTGTAAAAAAAACAGCATGCAATAAATCCTCTCACGTTGACCTTTATGTCCCATTTCTATTTTTTTAAAAACTAACCGCAATATACTTGTAACTGTAAATCATTACCTACTTTTAAAAAAATGTCATTGATACTTGTAATTGATTACAAATTTAGAAATGTAAGGAAGTGAATCTAGTTTATACTTTTTTGTGGTACTCTTCCTATCTCTGTGAGTAACTTTCTAATATATACATATATAAATGTTCACATGAAATTCGCAGTGTGACCAGTTTTATTGTTATACACTTTCTTCGAAAATCACTCAGGTGAATAATAGTTCAATATAAGTTTATCACAGGCATGATGACACAAAAAATAGACTATAGTGAAAAGGACTCACGGATATGTTCTTAATTTTAGGCGGCGCAACTGCCTTCTTCAGAGGATAGAGGAGACTAAACTGTTAAGGATGGAGTGGAGAGAATGGCACTGATTGTGAGGGGAAAGGACAGGGGAGGGGGTTGGAAAGGGATGAATAGGGGAAGGGGTGATTAATGACTAACATTGAGGCCCGGGGGATTATATGCTTGCAAAATCCAAATGTAAGCTAGCTCTAAGGAATTAAGTTTAAGTGCAGTTGCTGTCGGGGGGAGGGAAGCCAAAACAGACACATTAAAACAATTGTTGAATGATTTCTCGTGGCTGAAGGAGTGTTGTGCCATGGAAAGAGAAGACAACTGAGAGGGGTCATTGCATGAGAAGCAGTGGCTATTGATCCTAATGATGAGTGGAGTAGAGGATTTACCAATGTAAAATGCTGGGCAATGTTTAGATTGTAGCCAGTAGACCACATTGCTGGAGGTACAGGTGGAGGGGGGAGGTGGTGGAGTCAAGGCAGGCAAGGCAGTGGGACGAGGTGATGTGAAAATCGGACAGGTTTTGCAACTCGGACGGTGGCAGGGCGAAGGCTTGTTTTTGGGGCGGAAATGGTCCTGGTGAGAGGATTAGTGGATTTTAGTATATTGGACAGGTTGGTGGGGCGTTTGAAAGAGAGGGAGGGTGGGGTAGGAAATAATTTGTTATCTGATAGGTTTACTGATTTTTATCAGGATCAGGGTAGCTTAGAGGGTATGATTAATTTGGATAAGCAAAGTGTTGAAGATCAGGATGATAGGGGAATACTTTTTAAAGGTGGAACTGGTACATGATAAAATGGGGACAGATAAAATGGTACAATTTTAGTTTACAATTTCTGTCTAAAGCCTTTGGTACTGATACAATCTTGAAGTTTTCTAAAAAATACAGCTTTGCACCTTTGTCATGAACATTAAAAATATCTACTCTAGAATCAGACGTGATTAAAACCAGATATATCAGCATCTCATTTCATAAGGAATAGGGAACCAACATGGGAGAGGACCAGACTGAGCAATCAGTAGAAGAGTGTTAGGAGAACAATAAAGTTGGCCTTCAGTAAGCTGCAAAGGTCACTCTTGAGAGTAGAAAAGTTGCCAAAGAGAAACCATGGAAGCCAAGACTTAGACCTGATTGAAGAAAGAAGAAAGTACAAGAATGCAAAAACTGCAGGAAGGACAACTTTAGCAGGCACATGAAAGGAATCAGGAACAAAATAAGTCGTAAAACAGGGAAAGCTAAAGGATGTGGATGAAGGATCAATACGATGATATACAAAGTAACCTTGCACTTAGAAAGGTGGAATCTGCCACTAGGATAGTGAGGAACCACTTCAAGGAATGCAAGATGCAATGCCATAAGGGACAGGAATGGAGAACTTTTCATTGAAAATGAAGACAAAAAGAGGGGATGGAAAGAATATATGGAAGAGTTATACGATGGAAATAATCTCAGCAAGAAAGTGATTGAAAAGGAAAGCGAAGTCGTAAAGGATGATCACTCACTCACTCAGTGATTCAACCCGAAGGATGGTCTTTGATAGGTGAGAGTAGAGCTCACCCTGTACTAAGCCAGTGGCATGTGAAATTCACACATTCAGGGTAGCGGGGCCAGTTCCTTTCCCTGGGCCACCTGCGATTTCCTACGAAGTTCTAACATGCCGAAAATCGAATCGCGAGGATTTTAGATGGGGTGATGATATGAGAACATAAATATTAAGATTGGAATTTTACACAGCAGTAAGGGACCTTCCTACGATAAAGCTCTGGAATTGATGATATTCCTGCAGAACTAATTAAAAATGTAGAAGAGAAGGAATTAACCCATTTACTCAAAACAATCTGCGACATGTACGCAACAGGAGAAATACTCAGGGACTTTGAGGAAAACATCATCATTCCTATTCCCAAAAATAAGAGAGTGGAGGATCTGGAATTTTCCAAAATATGAATTTACTTCTGTGTTAGCCTCCATGCATGAGTCCCACACAGATTCAAAGTGTGTGCACCACAGAGGGAAAAACATGCTCAAGGATTTTCATGTAGAATTCTAGCCTTTACTCCATTGAACATCTCTGACATATGTGAAATGTCATCATTCCTATACACAAAAATATGAGAGCAGAGAAATGAGAAAATTCTAGAACTGTAAGCTTGATGACACATGCATCCAATATATTGACAAGGATCAAGTACAGAAGAATAGAATGAAAAGATGAGGAGTTCTTTGAAGATCAATTCAGATTCAGGAAAAGTAATGGTACAATAGAAGTTATATTGGTTTAGGTTGCTCAGAGAGAAAAGAATAGAGAAGAACAAACTGAACTTCATTGCACTTGTAAATGTAGAGAAGACTTTTGACAATATGTATTGGGATTGTAATTTATTAATTGGAATTCTAAAAGGAATTGGAGTGTCCTTAAATGACCGAAGAATTATCCACAGTTTGTATAAAAACCAAGTAGCTGTGATAAAATCTGGAACCGGCTGTGAAGAAGCAAGAATATGGAAAGTAGTGAGACTGGCTGTGCAATGTCTCCCGCAATTTTTGATACTTACATTGAGAGAGCCATAAATGAAATCAAAGAGAAGTCTTCTGGAGTGAATATCCACGGAGAAAAAATCAGCATGCTGCAATTTGCTGGCGAAATAGCACTCATAGCAGAGATGTATCTGAATAAGATTCTAATAACCATGGAAGGGACAATGGCCAGATATCAGCTGAAGATCAATAAGAAGAAGACTAAGATATTGGTGTGCAGCAAGAGAGAAGAGGCTAAAACAAATTCTAATCTAGGAAAACAAAAACTTGAAGAGGCGAAAGAGTTCTGCTACCTGAGAAGCCGAGTAGCCAATAATGGACGAAGCAAAGTTACTGCTTAAATATTCAACAGCAAATTGGTACAACTGTTGACATCCAATGGTAACTGTTGAAATCGAATAGTTTTTCACAGAGGGCTGATATGTTGAATTGGAGCTTTCAGTCATAACCGATAATTATAAACTGTTCCAAAATGTCATATACTACCTCAGTGCTACCTCACCGTAGCATAAACTATTTTACAAATCGTAGATTCGGAGACTGGGTCAAAGGTGTCACTGACATTCAACTTCGTTACTACGATTAAAATATGTATTTCAAACTACCTACGTCACTGTATTGTACAGTTTTTGAACAGTTCACGAGAATTAAGCGACCATAAAATTATAGTCTATACTCAGTTCAATCATTCATGTGCACCTCTTTTACAATTTTGCTTGCCTCACTTGTGTTTAAATTTTGCGCTCTCGCATTTCGATGTTCTTCTTTAAAATTGAAAGTCTCCCTGCGCATGCGCAAACCTCGGGAGCGGTCGTAGATTTTCGGGGTGCGTTTCCAGTGGAATGGGAATAATCTATGTAGGAGGTAGAAACAAGCGGCGCACGCAGTGTTGTGTTGTTTATGTGTACGAGACTTGTATCACGTACGTGATGGTGGACGTCAGATGGTAGCCGAATGCAGTTGTAGTTGAGCTAACTCTGAATTCATTGAATGAATTGTAAAGACTTGACATTTTAGTTCCTCAACCGAAACGGGCACGATGTTGGGATCATTTATTAGGAAGGGAGCCTCGTGTGTCGCTCATTCCAGTGCAGCCTACCCTCTCCCTTCGAAAATTTTGAGTCGCGGTTTTACTCGAACTTTGCCTGCGTTTCGTAGTGAGCAGCTCACCTCTAGATCGGAGGATGGATCAACTCCTTCGTCAACGAAGACTACGAAGGTGACTGGGAGAAGTTTTCAAATGCTGAAAAAGCATCCAAGGTAAAAAGTTCGAAGTCAGTTTCTTTTGTAAACAGTGATAAATGCATAACCACCATATAAATTTACCCGGTGCAGGTTATATTTTTATTTAGGTTTCGGTCAGGGTCCTTGAGAAGCATCGGAAGGTTATCTTAACAATAGTTGCTGCGCATGTGGGATGAAAACTTTGCTATTTTTCGCAGAAAACTCGCAGTGAATATTATTTTCCGTTTGATCCCTACATAGTTCTATTCATTCCGATATAACTTAGTGATTACTTTACTGCTGTCCTGCTGTTAAGCCCTTCCCACATTTTTCAACCTGTTAGGATCAACACCCTTGTTCGAGGTCAAACTACCTGGTCGGTGATAGCTTCAGGTTCATCGGCCTACTCTATTTTCAGCTTTGATTCATTCTGACAATTTTGTTGCTCAATTTTGTCAGAAAAATTCTTGAACTGTAATTATATTCAATGATAAAAAATATGCTCACATTTTTTATTTTCAAAGCTAAAGTAGAACTTGTGATTTGATGATTTGAGGGCGGCATAATTGTATCTCCTCACCTGGTTGGTTTTTAAATTTCTCTCGTGAGTGAAGCATTGATTCTTTTTCAACTATACCCTAAAGTGCCCGATTAGGTACGTGAGAGGAATCTCGATCGCTTTGTAATGCATTTGGGCTCATCGCGAGAAATGCAGGCACGGTTTTAAACTATAGTTTAAATCATTTTTCTGCTTTTCATTGTTGATGTCTTTACATTTCACTCGTTCCTTATATAATGATTGAACTTAATGTGCTCCTATAATGAATATGCACTATCCAATAATGGATATTGTTCAATAATATAATGAGCTCGCTGTAAGAAAACAGCGGGATGAATATTTTTACTTCGTTACACACGCATATTTCTCATTTATTAAGCATTTCTGACGGTTGTGAGTCTAATAACAAATGTAGTCCGAGACGGCTGTAAAGATAGTCGTGGAGTATGAGGAATGTGGACTTGTAAGTTTCGAATAATGCAGTGAGGGATTCTAGATATTGTCTCATCTCAATGGGTATATTTTAACGAATTAACTCGAATAAATAACTATACAAAATATTAGTAATAGTTAATATGGAGACAGCATTTTTCCCTCGCTCATCATTAGATGGCGAAGCATTGTGGAACTTATGGAGCCGTGTTCTCCTGATGACATTTATTTCTATAGGGTTTGTTGTAATGGGATTAAGTGGCATGCTAACATTGTTGGCATGAGAATTCTCTATGAAAGAATCGACGCCTTTTGGTATGAGGTCCAGAAAATGTATGCCTCTTGATTTTAGAAGTGGGAAAGCAGCACTCATATCTGTTTGCCTGTAATTACTTGTTTTTGTTTCCATTGTTTAACAGTAACAATCGCATTGGTACTCATTCTACTTCGCCTCCGATGTACTGATTAGTTCACAAGAAAATTGCCCAGAAATTGACTGGCGTGCTTGCAGGTTAATTATGTAAACACGTCGCGAGTTGAGCTTGAACTACAGCTACATTTACGCGGCACTGCGGTCACGGGTGATCTGAGTAGCGTGTAAAAGCTTTTGTTCGGTGGCACCCGTTCATCTATCCATGAGATGCTGTATAGGACCGTGTAAATGTCACGCGCTTCGTTGCTTCTTTTTGGTTGCGAATATCTAATGATTTTCGCAAAAGCATGAATGAAAATTACATGTGTCAAGTGTATGTAATTTCGAGCATGCAGGTTGAAATTGTTATAGGTCATTTTTGATCTGAAATAGAGCATTTTCTATAGCTGCCTCGGAAGTGACACCGAAGTTTAGATACGTTACGATCACACCGTGGCAATCCTAGATTCACCACGTCTTCTGGGCAAGGGAGCTTGGCCCCCTTATCTTGCCCCTTTTTCTTGGGAAATTGCAAGTCACCATGGGTGATTAGAATTAGTGCTTCTTATTTCGACATTCTTAATTCTATAATTTAATTGGGGGTGTATACGAGTTCCTAGCAAATTTTTTCGTAGGAGCCCTCCAGGTGTTTTCCTTATTCATATTTGAACCTTTGATATCGTTCGATTCTTTTTATTTTCATTTCACTCTGACTTCCTATTGTGATGTAAATGTATGCACTTAATGAATCGTTTAACGCCCTCGATGTAATCGTGATTTTTTTAATTTTCGCCGTTTATTACACAGATTGAAAAAATATAGAATGCTATGGAAACGCATCAATAATAAAATAATGAAGCCGGTGATGTGCCAGCCTGGGGGCCTATGCTCGAAAGTATACGAGTTCCCGTTCGTATGGCTCTCGTTCGCACGGCGGAATCCGTATGGGACGCGTACGAATGGAAGATCGGTATGCTCGAGGCACATGCGGATCCGACCGTCCGAGGGAACACGGCTTTCGTACGACACTATGTGGCAACGTTGGTCTACGTTGCTATGCAAGAGGCCACAGCCAATCACAGCCGTGATTCACTTATTTGCCGCGAACTTCATAATGCTTTCGTCTCTATGCATTCTAAAACAATGAATTTTCAACAACCTCCACTTCCACCACCACTATCAAGACGGAAGGAACATTGTTCATATTAAAATGACAAAGATCAGCGAGGAACAAAAGCTCATTTTATTGGAGTTTGTGGAAGGTCAGTAGAGTTTTTTTTACATTTTTAAGAAGTATTTTCCTAAGAAGTAGTTTTATGATGGCAATAAATTAAAAACAAAGCATCTTTTGCTGCAGATAATGAAAACATTGCCAAGGGGAAGTTCACCTCCAGTTTTGGGGCTAAAGACGCTGCCGCAATGTGGGGCGAGGTGACGAGGAAGCTTAATTCTTGCGGCGGTGCGTCGAAATCGTGGAAGGAATGGAGGAAGGTAAGTGAATTTTTTAGGAAAAACTGAGAAATCGGGGTTATCGTGATTGTCATGTGTTATGAATTTTTCCTGAGTATTATTAATCATTGCATCATACCTGTGTGTCATTTAGGCGTGTGCACATTTTTATACGCATTTTTCTTAGTCGCGAAAGTCATTTTTCGTCTCATAAGTATAGCTAATATTTAACATTTTTTTGTCCGTTACTATTTTCCGTTTTCTACCGTGTTCTCGGTGATGAATGTACACAAGATAATTAACGGCCAAAAAATGTTATCACAACTTTCGTTTTACTGTAGATTGGTCTACAGAGAACTTTGCATATAAGATTACATACATTTGCGTCGAGTTACGTAAATGCAGCGGTATTACAGTTAAAATTCAATTTCCGAAAAGTGTGATAAATGAAATCAGATTCTTCAGTTTTGGAAACCCTAATTAACCAACTATCATTATTTTCATTTCCATATCTTGGTGTGGATATCATGAATCAAATATTTTGACTTAATGCATTCTTTATATTACAGACATGGCATGACATAAAAACATTTACGAAGGCGAAGGTGTCTGCCTTGATGAGGGAAGGTGGACGTACAGGTGGTGGCCCTCCTCTGGAAGATGAGTTAACTTTATTCCAGAGGAGGGTGTACTCCTTGATAGGGAGAAATGCTGTCATGGGGCATGATAGCACCAGCGAGTCCCCAGTGATAGTGCAGGTGAGATGAGTTTGCAGAAAAATGAATAATTGCTTAATTGGAAATGTCATATTTAATTCTAAAAGTTAGATGCTAAGAGTGTTTTATAAAGCAAAAACTTCTTCTCTTTTCTGGGGAAATACCAATATAGCCTCTTAGTTCTGAAATAACAGATGCTCCTGCTACCTTTGCCATCCTTGACCCTTCTGCACTAACTTCCCTTTCCTTTTCACCTACCACATCATTCCCCTCACCAGCTCCTACTACCTTCCTCATATCCACTTCACCGAACCACAGTGACCCAACCCCAGACATCCCTATCAGCATTTCACTAATCCCTAACCAACCCTCGACAAGCACTCTCAATACCCCACATAACCCTGCAGAGTCAGGAAAAAGGAGACCGCAAAGTAAGTGCTACTTTGAAATGTTAACTGTGTGTGATGTGAACTATATCAAATTAGATGTTAAGTTAAATCAATGTCTTTATAGGAAAACCACGAACTATGATAACAGCAGCTGAGGAGATGGTGGAGGTGGAGAAGAGGAAGGAAGAACAGGAAGAGAGGAAATGCGATGTGTTGGAGAGGATGTTGGCGTTGGAGGAGGGGAAACTGCAAATGAAATATAGGAGATTGGAACTAGAGGAAAGGAAAACGAAGGCGATGGAAGGGATTGTTGAGAAACAGGAGGAGTCGATTGAAGTATTGAGAGCTATTTTGAAGGAATTGAAGGAAAGGAAATAAAAATTATTTATAGCAACATTACTTTGTACTTCAATAATAATACTTTTATTCCCCAAAGACCCGCATGCACAATGTGGCATAGGTTTTTCCAATTAATATTTGTGGAATATGTACTTGTTGGAGTGCAAACACTGTAAGAAATCAATGTTATGACGTATGCAGCTTATTTGTTATGAGAAAGGAGCTCACTCACTGTATGGTAGGTTTTTGTTAATCGGGATTCTTTCATTATTTTCTTTCAATTAGATAGGTACCTACTGATTTTGTGAAAGATTTGATTTTCTACAGGTAGTGAAGTGTATGTGCCCATGGCCAATGGTCCTTCATATTTTTTATTTTTGATTTGTGTTAACTGGTAAAATATGAATTTTGCTTCCTGTGTTGTGGGGATGGAAATCAAAATTACTTTGGAAAAGAAGTAAATTACTCTTTGTGAGCATAGAGAATTCACAGTGAAGTAACTTAATTCAAAGGGTTATAAAATGGTTGACCAGGAGTTCTGTTGAGCACACCTCACATGCACCAGATTGTTCTCTTCTGAATTAAGAGATCTTTATGCATTAGGTTTGCTGAGGATACCTAGAAATTCTACTCCATAAGAAACATTTACAACTAGGTAGTTTTAAAGTGTTAGTTAGTATTAATATTGTGTTTTGCAGAAACCTATTTCTGTGGGCAATGGAGATTAGTGCATAAATTGATAACTAGGGTAATCCAGTGAACTGTATTTTGAGGATGAAGTCATAGGAATTCAGTGCAACCTGTAAATTCAACTAGCTTTTGGTTTTAAAACATCATTCTATGCTGTGAGGGTTAAATACAAAAATCCGGGTTTTCTCACAGTTGATTTTCAATATATTAGATTCAGACCAATTCCACAGACTATTCCACAGACTATCCACTAATGCTTGGTATATTCTGTTAGAAAATTGCCAGATTTTTTGGAAACTATGAAGAACAGATAATTTCCTAAAATTCGGTATGTTTGATGTGCTTCTTATTGGAAAATCATTAACAAAACCTTAAATATTTCAGGTCCCATAATTGATCATTAGGGAACATCTGTAGATACAGTTCTCCGTTCAGACCTATGTTTTGAAACATTTCAGGTGATTTCAAGAATTTGTTTTCAGCTGGAAAGATGAAGCATAAACAATCCAAATCCAACTCTATTTCTTTTTAAATAATTATGTTAATAATTAAAATGATTATGTAGCAGGATGAATGAATGATTCGATATTTCAAACGCTTTCCCAAAATCTAGGTATAATTTCAGCATATTTTGAGAGTAAAAGCAAATTGAGCATCCACAGTGGATCTACCTTTCTCATATCCCCATGGTGAGGTTGATATTATGACTAACTTACTTATAAAAGCAATCACTCTCTTGTGCTAATTCTTTTCAAGTAATTTGGAAACATAGGATTTAGGTTGGTCTTAGGATGTTGCCTTTCTTTTTGTATACTGGGGTAGCAGTGGCTCAGTTAACCCATAATTGCCTTGAGTGGGTTGTCACATCAGTTTATTTAAACAAGGAAGTACCTCTATTCTAATGGAGAGAAGGAAGGGGGGACAGGAGAAGAGGAAATTGGATATATGTAACTGGAAACTAGAACTTGATGATGGTGGAACAATTGCAATACCGACTTGTAGGTAAACAGGAAGAGATGATTGATTTGAATGTTAGTATGCAGAATGAAAGAAGTTGTTGAAATTTCATATAGGTATAAAGGCATTCAGAAATAAACACTCCAGGTTTGCAGACACGACTCAGTTGACTGTATTATCAAAAGCGTTCACACAAAAATACTACCTTCTCACAGCATGGTGTACAAGGAAAGACCCACCAGTTTTAATAAGTCCAGCTCCAGAGAGCACAGAAAACAAAGGCATAACTTTAATCACATTGAGACAAGGTACAGGCACTGCAAGTATCAGAAATTGCATGGTACACTAAGTTTGAGAAATATGGGCAAGGGCCTAGCCACATTGACGCACTGGTTTTTCCATCAGGTCACCGAAAATAAGCAACGTTGGGCCCAGACAGAGGTTGGATGGGTAAGCCTCCTACATGCATCTACCATGGTGCTCTTGACCCCTGTCTACGGGCAGGTTAATTGTGAGTTGGCACAATGGATCTAAACAGGTCTAAGAGCCAGGAGGCTCCAGAAGGTCCCCGCCCACCCCTCCAATTTATTTATTTTATTTAAGAATGTGAAATTGCCTGTTTTTCAACAGAAGTAATTCAAACAAAACTCATTTATTAAATTTTTTTTGTACTGGCAGTAACGTATCTTATAATTATATGCAAGTCATAGCACCATCTTGTACCACAGGAGTGATTCCAAACTTCTAAACAAAATAAGGTTTTTTTTAAACAAATTCCAGAATGATATAGGTACATAATCATAAGGCATTGTTAATTTCCTTAAACTTTTGAATGTAGGTAGGATATGATCTCTGTAATGCAGGTTACACATCATCATCATCAAGGGTCAACAATCCTAGGATTGGTTTGATGCAGTCCTCGCTCGATTCTTCTATGGTCCAACCTCTCCATATTAACGTAGCTCCTCTCTTTCACGTCCTTCATGACCTGTTCTATGAAACTCATACGAGACCTGCCTTTTCCATTCTAATCGTACACTTTTCCTTCGACGATTGTCTTCATCAGGCCATTGTGTCTTAAGATATGGCCAATTAGGTTGTCCCGTCTTCTTTTTGCAGACTATGAAGATCAGATCATTTGCTAAAATTTTGAATGCATGAGGTGCTTCTTATTAGTTGTTGGTAAAGCATTAACAAAACCTAAAATATTACAGGTCCCATAATTGGTTAAACAGGTTACACAGGTTACAATTGGTTAAAACAGGTTACATATGGCTCTTATAAGCACTTTAGAATTAAAATAACAGTAATAAGGGTGGAAGAAGAACTCCATAAAATTATTGCACAGGAAATACATAAGTAGATTTTTATAACAATTAAGCTGTGTATTTCAAGGCAGGCATTAAGTGTAACACAGACTAGATTATACAAAATTAAAAAATGGAATAAACACAAGCTCACTGAAAATATTCTTGAATAACCCTATCACGTACTACTCGTCCTGCTCTGAGGTTATTTACATTTCCCACATTATGTGCTTCATGAATACCCATGTCCTCCTCATCAATAGGAACTGCTTCTGGTATATCCCTTTCCAGACACATGTTATGCAGAACACAGCAGGCATTTATTATAGCACTAGCCTTCTCCGGCATATAGTGCAGAACCCTGTGCCTCAGGAGACATCTCCACCTGGACTTAAGGAGCCCATTACATTGCTCAATGATGCACCGTGCCCTGCATAAACTTTTATTGTAACGGTCCTGAGGAGAATTTGGAATAATTTCTCCCATGACAGGGGTCAACAGGACTGGCTCCAATGGGTAACCACTGTCCCCTGAAAAAAAGCAATATGAACCACATTATATGGTCACTATTGAAAGGCATAACTATGAAGAGGATTTTCCTAAAAAATACATTTAAAACAATAATTAGTTAAATGTTGAAAATCAACAGAGAATGCCTGTATAGTGCTTATGTCCAGCTTCTAACTTCTAGTCTCTAAGGAGAGGCATAAATAGCTAAATATGATGCATAACTGCCATGCAGTACATACCAATCAACCAGGCATTGCTGTGATATAAATTCCTCATTTCCATTAAGCCTCGCCTCAATGAGGAGTTGGCATATATATACGCATCATTTGTGGCCCCTGGGTACCTTGCATTTACGTTTAGGATACGCATATTTGCATCACAAACCTAGGGAAGATGAAGATTATATATGTATAAAAGTTGTAGTAACTCTAATGACATGATTGAAGAATAATGTCATCATCAAGAAGTCATCCATACCAGTTGTACATTGATGGAGTGGTATCTTTTATAATTAAAGTACTGCCTCTCCATGTAGACAGCATGGTTAGCAGGAGGAGCAACAATTGCAACATGGGTGCAATCAATAGCTCCTATCACACCTGGGAAACCATACTTTTCGTAGAAGCTGCAAATGAAGGGAATTTGAATAAATAAAAGGAATTGATAGGGTATTCATGAGGAGTAAGTGTTTGGTAACATAAAAGGCATGAACAGTGAAAAGATATGTTAGCATTACCTTATGATGATGAAGAATGGTCTAATGGTATCATCACTGAAGATTTTAATTGTACTACGCTTGATAATACTAACGCAAGTAATGAGCCATTGATTCTTATTTCAACTTGAATATTACTGTATTAATCATAAATAATCATTGAGTCAAAACTCCATGCCTACTAGACTTACTTCTAAAAAGATTGCAAGATTAGGAAGAAGTCATACTCTAGTAGTCTTGAGGAAAGCTGCCTGGGAAAAGCAGAAAAAGTGACTATTGAACGGGTTTCAATGAGTAGTTTCCTTGGAATATGTACCTCTTTTGATATGTTTTGGGAACAACAGGAATTAGAGTTACAGCAGAAGCTGAACTCAACATGTCATTTATTGAGACAATTAAGGTATGCTACAAGTCGAGATGTCTTATTAAATCCCCATTATGAACAATTGTATTCTAAGAGTTGTGTAGTATTATGTTCTGGGGGTCCTCCTACTTCTTAAATAACATTTTTAAAAATCAAAAAAGAATAGTAATCATTATGGCCTTTCAGTATTACAGCTCACCCTCTAAGCCTATATTTAATTCATGAAAAATTCTCCATCTTCCTTGTATTTACATGTATTCCCTATCATCATCTGCAAGAACTAATATACATAAATACTCTCCAAACTCAGATTACCATTAACACTTAGGAAGAAGTTATAATAATATACATTTCCCATCAATGAGGAAAGAAAATATAAAGTTGAGACCCAAATGGGTATACACTTTCATAATAAACTCCCCATTGCACTTTTAAACTGAAAGAGCATTTATTATTTTAATATTAAACCCAACATATTTCATAAAAAATATAGTCTATGGGCAATGTGTATGGGTAAATATATATGGGCAATAACAACATGCATGTCTTAAATGTAACCACACAAACAATAAAAAGAAGGTGCAACCTTTTATACAGAGCAATAGACTTTTATAAGAAGGAGTAACCATATGATGCCCTTCATCAACTCCCTATATTAATCCTTTATAAGCCCAAAGAGGAGAGTATCAGTATCATTATTATCAGCTGAAAAACTTTCACCACAATGTAACTGTGCCTCTACATTTAAACTTTGTAACAGCAAACAAAAAGGAGGTTTAATAATCAGGATACTTCTGCTATTGCTGGCCAACCAAAACTAATCAAATTTGAAAGAATGTTTACAAATCCCTATTTCATTTCCCTACCCATGAAGCAAAAAACAAATATGAACGTATTGTGCGCTCCTACCAAAACTAGTACACACGAGAAAAACTTTTCCACATATTTATCAAGTGCACCTGAAATACCTAAATGTACAGAAGTATTTTTTTAAACAGGTACTCAAAGTACAATTTAAAAACTTCTGGAATTCGAACTAGATCAGAATGACATGGTTTTTCCTGATGAAGTACTGCTGTAGACGATAGAATATCTCATACATTGTTTATATTTATCCATAGTTCGAACAAAATTGTGTCGTTTTCGAAACAGGCATATCACATTATATCTTAATTTATGAAATAGGACCAAGTAAAATGATGAAATACTCACTTTTGTCGAAGAAGGGCCACAGATTCACGTGACAAGTCAAGTTTAATCCACCTATTCAGCAAGTTGTCATTGATGGCCCTTGTCACTTCATTTATGCAGCGGCTCACGCTGGATTGATCCATCGCCGTGTACTCCTCTTCGCCGACATACGATTGGTATGGACCACCAGCGAAAAATCTTAGTGCGGCTAAAACCTACATATGAATCATATAATTATATTGATGCATAGCTACTCTTTGTATCATCAAAATGAAAAATGTCAAATATTTTACTTCTAGCGATCATGAAAGTTTATGACTCCAATATTAGTAAAGTTTTGGCGATGAAAATAATAGTCACTTACCTGAAAGTTACGATGCATGTTAATATAATTATTTACCTTTTCCGCGCTAATAACAATAATGTTGACGCGCCTCAAACAAACAATCAATCAATCAATTTACCTTTGCTTCCACGGATATTGCTGATAATCGAGACGGTGCTCTCAGGAATGGAGTTAGTTCCCTTATCAGATCCGCTGCTAGGTCCTTAGGCATTCTGTACAGCCTTCGGAATCTGTTGTCTTCCAAATTAAATGGAGAAATCCTCACACGCATTATACGCGGAGGTCTTTCCTCTTGCAAATTCTCTTCTTCGTCAAAGAGTAGCAGAAGACGAAACATCGCAGCTGCCATTTTTTCTCTCGACTCCTCAGTTCGTATACGAACTCGTCTGGTCCCGGGCGTACGAGCTAAACGGCCATTCGAATTCACCCGCTCCGCGCTTCGAGCATACCGATTTCCTCCGCCGTGCGAGTTGGTACCACGTGACTCGCACGAAATTGCTCTTTCGTATACGAACAGAATTTCGAGCATAGGCCCCCTGGCGACCCGAATGTAGCGGGTTCGTATCTCCGTCCCCCCCACCGGCGCCGTTCCTGTTTTGTTTTACCATCCTGAGTCTGGGTTGGTGGGCTCGATATAATTTGAGCGCCTTATCGTACTTTACTTCTTAAATATTTAACTTGTGTATTTTTTATCTGATAGGTATAATTTTTCCGATAAAAAGAGTCGTCTAATAAGGAATACGGTGCCCTGGGAGTGAGAAGGTTGTTTCGAGTATTGATAATTTGAATGTACTATGGCCATCAGCGATATTGCTTTCCTTTGGTATTTGCTTTCCGTGTCATTCGCTCAGAATACATTTTGTTTAGCTGCTGAGTGGCGTTCATGATCACCCCGGAGGGCTCAAGAGTGTCACTTTCTAATAATACTTCCCCGAAGGATAAAAACGTTTTCTGCCTTTCCCGATTCTAGCTGTTTTCTCAGTAAAGAAATATTCGATAGTATTGCGTGGTTTTATTAACTGAAACGATTATTTTATTGATTTTACTTGGACCTTGTTTAATGATAAAGCGAGACTGAGCTTCGCCGCGATTATTTACTCAGCACCGATACGCCCGGTATAAAGATCGAACGAAGTTTTGATTGTACGGGTCTTGAAATATATATGCGCATTACTTTTACATTTTACGAGAGGGACTGAAACTTGTCATGTACGATGGATGGAGGATTATTGGGGGGCGTAACTTGTCTTTTTGCTGTACACCAGTGGTAACCATCTTGTGGGCTTTGATCTAACACTTGGCGAGCCTTCCTCTCGGAATCGGTGCCGTATTGAAACTCAATGACTTTAAACCGTCTCTCCTTGTAATTGTTCATGACGCAGGTAAAGTAAACAACTTCGCGGAAGTCCTTTTATGTCTTACTCGGCGAGTATTTTTTTAGTTTGCCTTGGATGAGCGGGCTGCAGGCTTGCACAACGCTATAGACGCCGAAGCGAGTGAAAGGTTGAAGAGAATCTACGTATCCGCATAAACCGGTGAGGGGAAAATTTGCGTAAATATCCAGTTTTGTTGAGCGTATTTTTAGGGCTCTAATGTGTCTCAAAAATGTGTTAAATTTTATGTCCGTGATTATGCGAACGTCACATCAACTTCCGCTTGAAAGGGGAAGCATTTCCACTTCACATTTCCAATACTTTAAAATAAAAATAAAATGGTCCCTTCCCCGACTGCGGTTTATTGTTGCGTTTTCCCGCATTTTGCCCGCAAGGGCAAAAATTGGGGGTCGAGACAAAACGGTCGGTAAGGAGTTAGGAGGGTAGAATGTATCGGAGGAGACATTGGCATGCTAGACGAACAATGGGTGACAATTAAGGAGGAATGGGGGTGTTTGGGAAGGATTAGGCCCGACCTGCTCAGTACAAAACATAGCGTTTGATACGGCCTCATGTGGAATTGTATGAATATTAAAACATAAATGGCTTAATGACCACAATCGTCGAGGGACAAGTGAACGGAAAGAATGGAAAAGTCAGTATGGGATAGTTTGCGTGGTTTATAACAATCAGAAAAGTCTCCTGTGGGATATATGGAGCAAGCTGTGAAGGATGTAAAAGAGATGAGCTACATGAAGAGGTTGGCCGATAGAAGAATCGAGTGGAGGGCTGCATCAAACCAATCCTAGGATTGTTGACCGATGATGATGATGATAGGGTGTCACATCAAAGTAACCGTATTTTTCTTACGGGATATATTAATGGGCCACATCTTGAGACACGATGGCCTGATGAAAGCAATCGTCGAGGAAAAAGTGAACGCGAAGAGTGGAAAAGCCAGGCCTCATATGAGGTATACGGAGCAAGTTGTGAAGGATGTAATAGAGAGGAGCTAAGTCAATATGAAGAGGTTGGCCGATAGAAGAATCAAGTGGAGGGCTGCGTCCAACCAACCCTAGGATTGTTGACCGAAAATGAAATAACGATGAATTTTTTCCCAGATTTCATCGCAACAATCTTCGTTAGGAAATTCAATTATTTTATTTGATTTCCCTGGGAGTTAACTTGATCAGTAAAGCGGGACTGAATTTAACCTGTTTACACTACATAGTTGGGGCTTGTTGCGTGTATATGCGCTTTCCTCTGTTATTCGGATTTTAAAAATGCAATCCAGTATTCATCTATCTACTCTAATTTTTAGTGCATGAAAAACCATTTCATCCGTACGAGTGTCACTAATAGTATGACCGTGCCTACCAAGATGGCCGCAAGTTTCTCAAATCAGCTGCCATGCCTCCTCCAATACATCCTCTAACCTTCTTGGCAGCGATAATAGGGTCGGTAAAGAGGAGGTACGAATCCCGCCTTGCGCGTAGTTTAGGACTGGTAAGTATTAAGTTATTTTCAATGTTGTGATAAATTCTTAGAAGTTGGAGTGTCTAAAAAACGATACAACACTACGTATACCTCAAAAGCCTGAAGCTTCCCTCACAAGAAGATAGAGTTGCCCGGCTGCTTCTAATCGTAATTTTCATTGTAGGGTGTTGTACGGTACTCTCTTAATGGAGTTAACGATGTGATATGATCTCTGCCATCCGCACCATCGTCTTTTACTGGGCTTGATGTGGCCAAATGCTCGTGATGCGATCTATTCATATCACATAATTCATTACGAGTTCATTCATCCCTCTGTGAATTATTCTCCTTTTTTAGCGTCTCCTCCCTCTTATTCATTCCGTTTATGGTCTTTACTTCCATCTCATGTCTTATGTCAGGCGCTTTTATCACTTCTCTTCTGCTTTCACCCGGTTTCTAATCATCTACCCGCCTTAGAGACTTCGTATTTTTTATCGTTATCATTCACTCGTGCCCATTCTAATATCCATTCGTAAGGATATTTTCAGTTTCTGCGGCCATCCGTACCTCCCATCTTTGAGAGAGTAGTATGATTTGAATCTGGCATTGCCATTGGCCTCGTTTTATAATTTTTGAAGGTATATACTTTGAGTTAGGTTAAAACGAATGTTGAGAAATCAAATCTGGTGGTGGATGTTTTTCTTATGATAATCCCTTCATTTTTGCAATCTCTGGTGACCCTGTTTCTCGAACGTCAAAAATCCACGTCTCTTGGACCGCCAGTAAATTATTCGTATGTCCTCTGACCGTCCACGCGCCGTTGTCGTGGTGTTTTTGAATATCTCCGAATTGCGATTTTTTGTCGACGGTCTACTTACGGTACCCCCACTCCGCCTGTCACTTCAGCTTTGTAGTCGACCTAAAGCAACGTGTTCATTTTTTTCCCTGACATACGATCTCCCGCGGTGTTTTTCCAGAATTCATTGAAAATATCTTGTTTTTTACTGTATTACTATTGAGATTAAACTTTTTCAATATATCGCACGCTCTTTCGCTGCTAAACATATGAAAACGTGTGAAAATATTTTTTAAAATTTATAATTGATTCATTTTTACGACGATTTTCAGAGAGGTTACATTACACTACACATTACCAAAGGAGGATACTAGGAATAACATGACTTTTGACTTTAAAGCTATAATCTTTTATTACTGTAAGAAGTGCTTCTGCGTGTAGTTTCCCATCAGTTATTTTTCCTTTTCCCCTATTAATAGTTAGTTAGTTAATACTTAATTAACTTAGTTAATACAGTTGCGCGGCATTGCGCAGGAGGAGAAGATCGCATTTTAATGTCGTACATCCTATCTGTACAGGCGAGGGGTCATGGATCCTCCTTTCGCGTTGTCGCCTTCGCTGTTAGTAAAGCAAACTCCTTATAGAAACCATCTGCTCAATGTTTTCATCCTATCGACTCTCTATCAATTGAGATCAGTGACCTGATGAGCTTGGCGACATTTGAGGAATGTCGATCGCATTTGTTTGAAAATAACGATAACGTGAGCTCGCGCGTTACGAAGAACCATGATCAAGCCCCAGGATAAGTATCTAACAAGACAATTGCTGTGCCGTAAGACAATTGTATTGTATTGTAAGACAATTTGCTGTGCCGTAATGCTGTCCTCGAATTATTGAGAGTGATGATGGTAATAGGAATTTTTCCAGTCCGTTCGTGAATGGCATTTTGTGAGCTAAAATAACTTACTTGTGTCTCTTTCCATTTTCAGCGTGCTCGTATTTCCGTTCGTCTGCTGTCGATTTAGGTACTGTGGTTTGAAAAATACCTCGAGGAACTCAGTTTTCATATTTCCATTTGGCCACATGTGCTGGTCTAATGGTACTCCAACGTTGACTTAGGGTAGTGTGCGCTTGGGTACTTTAATTCAAACGTGATTGATGGAGGTTCTAGTGTGACAGTGGTCACCCGGTAATGAATGGGAACACCGCGCAGAATGCTGCGTCTCTTGGCGGATTTCCAAGCTGGAAAGAATTCCGTTATAAAAGTGAAACTTCCAGGCTAGCATATATCGTAGCTTCAAAGCCGTACGTTCCTTTGTACACACATCACTTACTGTTATAGTAGTTGACATCGACCGGGTGAGAACTCATTTTAACCGGCAGGAATTTTTTAAACCTGAATATTGTCATTCGTATCCTCAGTATTTCGTAAGCGGTAACGACAAGGAAGTAATCTTGCCCCGGCGGCTTTTTCGCTAATATTATTTTACTGAGAATTTTCATGTAGGTGAGCGTGTATAACTACTGTGGTCGCATTACATTAAACGCCATGGTGTTAGTCAACGGTTAATTTGTAAGCCCGCCTAATCGTGAAGATTCGTGACCCCAGAATTTCAGCCCTCTGGCTCCGCGTCAGGTCCGCGTTTCGCCGAAAAGTAAAATAAGCTTTCATTGCCATGTTAATTTCCTCGTTACAGACGCTGGTTGGTCTTTATTTTCTCTAGTCTGGTGCTGGTCTATTTATTTTCTCTTATTATTTCTGCCGTGGTTGAAGTCGTTGAAAGAGAATGTTAGGATGGTGAACGGTTGTTTTTTAAGGTACGAAATAGTAGTTCTTGTATATGCACATAAATACACTTTCGTGGTACGTAAAGGAACTATGAAAGCTTATTTACATATCTGTTTAACGATATTCGTCAGCACCGAACAAATATTTCCATGCGGACAAGTGTAGTAAGTAGTAGCTCTTCCCTGATTTTGCCCTCTTGTCTTTATTTACGAAATAATCGGTAATTATATGAAAATATCCAGGTGCATAAGTCACTGTCGGACTTTTTCGTATGGGCTTAATGCTACCCAAGTAGCATACAACATTGGGCCAGTGTGGTAATGTTGGGCCCATTTGGCCCAATGTCGTATGTTACTTGGGTAGAAGGAGTGTTGCGACATGTAATAATGCCTTGTTTCGTTTTCCGAAACCGCGTCCATAGTTGTGGCCATGGGTTGTGGCGGATTTGAAGTCATCGCGCGGATTGGCTGTTTAGGATAGGTCTAACCGCTGTTTTCATTCATCGTATTTATGCTTATAATAATGTGGATACGTGAGAAAAAGTGGAAGTGATTCAAGCGACAAGTGAATTATGTCACTGCCAACGTTTATTCAGAGCGAAAAAGTGTCGAAGATCGCCGAGATTTGCTCAGCTTTGATGCAGAATGTTTTTGCTGTTGTCCTTTATCAGTTTCGAATTTCATAATCTCCTTTCGTAAAAAGTAGAACTTGGTAATTTATCTGTCTGTTGCTTAGCCTTCTTGATAACCGCGATGTAGAACGCGTGAACTTCACGTGGGGACATGTGTGAAAAACAGGCGTCGATGTTTGCGTTTGACATTTTCGAAAATACTTCTCCTGCGTCATGTATATTCAATTTATGACCTTCCGTTTGCTCAACACCTCCGAGGTTAGTGGCGTCAGATAAAGTAAACGTATGCACGCTTTAAAATGCGTTAAGATAACCTCTTGCTGTACCCGCTAGTATTCTTAGACAAGAATAAATGCTCTTGACCTTAAATGTGTTGTGTGCTACTTTAAGGATAAAAATAGAAATGACGAGGGCAGGGATCGAGACTATTTAAGGATATTCACTTGCAATTTCCCTTACACTCACAGTAAAGTAATTAACAAAACAGCTATTCTTAAGAATAGCTGGCCAATTGGCTTTATAATAGGAATAAAATCGATGGTCGGCCAGTTTACTTGTTGGAATTTAGACATAGTAATCATCATCTTTACAGGTCATCAACAGTAGTCCTGATGATGACCTGTAAAGGTTGAAACCGGTAGAGTAATTCCAAATAAATGGTGTAATTAACCAAGTACTTTTATTTTTGCTATTTCTACTAGTAAGTATCACTTCAGTAGGTGTCCTGCTGTTCTTATCTGCAGAGAACATAGGTTAATGCCTGGATTTGAAATCTGTGAATCCATTTCGGCCATTTAGAACCACGCCATTGTAAGCTGCTGAAAAGTGAATGCAATGCACTGAATATAAGTTTAATGATTGGAAAGGAAACTAATCTCCATAATTTTATTTTAGAGTGGCATTTGAAGTCATGATTGTTGAAAATTGTGGTAATTGTGGCTATGCCTTTAGGTCTCTTGGTTAGATCTTTTGGTGTTGCCATATGGGACCCATTCTCTTCAACCATTTCCATGCTTTTGCCTTTCCTCCTGGTTTTTTAAACCCAGTAGATCCAGAACAGATTTGAAGAAACCACACAAAATTATGCCATTGAAGAATTTATTTCCTTTCGTCAACAATCATTGCACAATTTTTCATGTGTGAAGCTGCACTATTAATGTGTGGCATAGCTCCAAATGGTCTTAATAGCCTTGGAAAAAGCAGTCTCTTGGGCTTTGAATTAAGATCCCCTATTTCTGCAATACCAACTGATGTAGTCTGCCACTAATTATTTACAGTATTTCCATTTTCGTTATTCCCAAAGCACAACGTATGTGGTATCCTTTAAGTGCATGCAATAACTGTGGAGATTGGGTGAAAAAAACTCGTGATGTTTTTGGTTTATCTCATGTATTAACTTCCCAAAACTGCATTTGAAAAATAGGGCTTCAAACAAAAAATGATGCTATTGAAAATAGCCTCACCATAGAAAGAATGCATAATTATTGTTTAATATGATGATGTAATAAGAAAATGTGAGAAATAGACAGGTATAGTATGAATCCAAGGTTTTTATTGTAACCCCAATTTATCAGAGACTCCCCGATGAAAATATGGTCTGTATTACAATGCTGAGTACTAGTCATGGCCTGAATATCTTTTTGGGAGGGAGATGCTACAAGGCTGCTGGTTGAATTTTGGCCCAAGGATAGTTACATCATGGTTGACTTTGGTTCAGGACTATGCCATGGGATGAAAACTATGCAAATCTATATACCTGCGGAGAGGAAAATTAATTAATCAGTTGTAATTTTCTACTGTTTTTTAATACCCACCATTAATGTCTTCATTATGTACAGTTCATCTCGAAGTTTCATTACAAGACAAAGGTGGGGTGTGTTCTATTCCGTTATTTATTGGTCCTAACATTTCACACTGACAAAATTCATTTCCATTTCTATGGAGCATTATCTGTCCTAATGGTAAATTTCTGTGCAATGAAATGTTTAAATGTAGAAGATATTACCAGAATTTATTTTTGTGAGATTAATATTCGGTGGCAGTTTCCATGAAAATGCAATCAACAACCCCTGCCCATTTCTGGTACCTACCCTCACCTCTAATTCATATGATGCAGGAACCCAACTTTGTCTCTTTGTCTGAGTCACCTGTATTCCTGCCTAGTGCTCATTATTTATTGCAACAGTTCAAGGAAATCTAGTGTGAGGTGGGAGTAATATATATTACCACCTCTTTAGGATCTGAACCAAGGTATGTACTTCTCCAGGCCTGAACTGGGAGGATGGGTAGGAGTTAGTAGTTCTCTGTGGTGGGGGCACTGAATGGACGTGATATGGTTGTAAATTCCACAAAGGGAAGGATAAAATGCAAAGAGACATTGATTGAAGCCAGGCAACCTGTATTGCAGGCAAATACTTATTTTTTGAGGCTTGTGAATTATTTAAGAAATGATATCATGTGCATTTGGGTTTCTCTTGTCACTTTTTCTCTGTGTGGGAAGTGCCCACTGTATGTCACACCCACTTGCAGGTCTGTATTACTGACCCAAATATGTTTTGGTTGAACGTCAAGTGTGGGATTTCATAAAAAGGGAACTTCCGAAGCTGAATCTAACCAAGAGACTAATGTACTTATTTGGGCATCAAAAGGGGAAATTTCTTGCTACAATCTATCCTTTGAATCTCATATATACATTCAATAATGTAAAGTAATGCCCTCATGATCATTTATCACTGAACATTAGCCTATGCTTGTGATAATAATGACATTCATTTTTCTTCCATGGAATAATCATAAACTTGTGAGGAATATCACATAATCATGTTATGTAGTTCATAGTTTTGCCTTATTTGCTCATTAGCGGTGACTTTTCAACTCTGCAGGGCTCTATCAACTCTGAATCTCACTACCGCCCCAATTGCAGTGACAGGCACAGCTGCAAGTAAGGATGAGAGCAGGGAGTTCATGGCTGTTTTTCCAGATGTAGTCAGGGATCTAACAGATGCAGGACGCCATCTTGATGTGCCAGATGCCACAAAGTGGTATTCTAAGGTATGCTTTACTCAAGTTTCTCAATTCATTGTAATTTAGTGTTCATCCCATGCATGCTGAATATTCATTTTATTTTTAGTTTGGTAACAAGATGACTTTTTGGTGCACCAAACACTGTTAGTATAGTAAAACATAAGGGGATAACTGTGATTGTGATTCATTGTGATCATTTTTATATATTTTGTTTGATGTGATAATGTTTCAGTCATGGCATGCACTGTTAAATGTTACTTTTCTTCTTTTTCTGTAAAATTTTATTTGATGTTTTGGATTTCATTAATTTTATATGAACTTGAGCACAGCTGTATTTGAATTCTCCCATATGTGAGAGAGCATGAAAATCATTATAATTTGAGATAAGTCAGTGAGAATGAAGCTGGTGTGAATTGGGGAAAGCCTATGAGGCTAAATAATTGAAATTAACCCCATATGGTAATTTATTATATGGAATTTCTAAAGGACTTTTCTACACTCAATAGCTCTTTATAGGTTCACCACAAATCTTCTCACCTTCTTCACATTCTCACCTACTTAAATCACCTCATATTAAATGTGGATATCAGGAAGCTGCAAAAGAATTCTTGGAAGAAGAAAAATTGCCAAGATGAAGCCATGGATCACGGAGGAAGTCTTAGACTTGATTGACAAAAGAAGAAAGTACAAGAATGCGAAAACTGAAGAAGGGCAGCTTTGCTAAAAAAGACTAAGGAACGAAGTAAGATGCAAAGCAAGGACAGCTAGAGAGATGTGGATGAAAAATCTATGCGAAGATGTACAAAGCAACCTTGCACTTGGAAAGGTGAAAGCTGCCTACAGGATAGTGAGGAACCACTTCAAGCAAGATGCAATGCCATAAGGGACAAGAATGGAGAAATTCTGATTGAAAACGAGGACAAAGTGAGGAGATAGAAAAAATATCTGGAAGAGTTATACAACTGAAAAAATCTCATTCCTAAAGCTATTGAAGAGGAAAGCGAAGTGGAAAAGGGTGATATGGGGGCATCAATATTAAGATCGGAATTCGACACTGCAGTAAGGGACCTTCGGATGAATAAGGCTTCTGGTATTGATGATATTCCTGCAGAACTAATTAAAAATTCTGGAGAGAAGACATTAACTCATCTTTACAAAACCATCTGCAACATGTACGCAACAGGAGAAATTCCAAGGGACCTAGAGAAAAACATAATCATTCCTATTCTCAAGAAGAAGAGAGCAGAGAAATACGAAAATTTTAGGACTATCAGCGTGACGACACATGCATCGAAGATACTGACCAGGATCATCTTACAGAAGAATAGAACAAAAAGCAGAGGAGTTCCTGGATGAAGATCAATTTGGATTCAGGAAAAGTAAAGGTACAAGGGAAGCAATATTGGCCCTTAGGCTGCTCATAGGGAAGAGAATGGAGAAGAACAAGCTGACGTTCATTGCATTTGTGGATTTAGAGAAGGCTTTTATTACATGGATTGGGATTCAATGCTTGGAATTCTGAAGGGAATTGGAGTGTCCTACAATGACCGAAGAATTATACACAGTCTGTACAAAAACCAAGTAGCTGTGATTAAATCTGGACCCAGCTGTGAAGAGGCAAGAATAAGGAAAAGAGTGAGACAATGCTGTGCACTGTCACCTGTAATTTATAATGTTTACATTGAGAGAGCCATCAACGAAATCAAAGAGAAGTCTTCTGGAGTGACTATCCACGGAGAAAAAATAAGCATGCTGCGATTCTCTGATAACATAGCACTCGTTGCAGAGACAGAGAGGATGCTGGTGCTGGGTGAGGAAATGTGGTGCTACAGAAGAATGCTGAAGATTAAATCGACCAAGTAAGTAACGAGGAAGTTCTGAGAGGAGTAGGAGAAAAAAGAAGTCTGCTGACAACTTTAAAAAGAAGAAGGGACAACTTAATCGGCCATATCTTGAGACACGATAGCCTGATGAAGACAATCGTCCAGGGAAAAGTGAACTGGAAGATTGGAAAAGACAGACCTCGTATGAGAATCATGGAACAGTTTGTGAAGGATGTAAAAGAGAAGAATTACGTCACAATGAAAAGGTTGGCCGATAGAAGAATCGAGTGGTGAAGCTGCGTAAAACCAATCCTAGGATAGTTGACAAATGATGATGATGAGGTTCACCTTAGGTAGTCTTTGGCCCCAGTCATGTGTTTTACACAATTTTTCCGTCATTTTGCTAGGATGCTGTGTAAATTTAATTTCAGAAATATTGATTATATCAGAGTTCAAAATAAAGAACAGCTTCCATAAGAGATGTGGCCATGAAAATATAGTTCATGGAATGAAAACCAGGTGCATTTAACAGGATTGACAGCTAAGAGGAACTTATCATTTTTACTATTTCTGTATTTATTATGAAATCATTGGATAGATTGTCCAGATTTATTGAAATATGTTTATTTTAATGCATCTCAGAGACCACTTAAGTAATACTACTTCTTTGAATAAACCATGTGTAACAAATTATTGGTATCGTGTATAGATGAATGGGGTTAAGTTGCCAAACAAAGTTTTCTCACTTATAAAAAATTGGCTATGCATTAAAAAATTCTGTATTTAACTGATTGTCTTCCTGTAGTCCCCTATATACCTCTTAGGATCCCACTCAAATAGAATTTTTTGTGAATGGTCTGCCAGGTGTAATGCATGAAAGATAAGAGCTTCTAAGCAAGTCCAAAGAAATGCTAAGGCATCTGTTAAGCTGCTGTTAGTGGGATCGCCTTTTTGGTTTAACTTTTTGGTGCTCAATTCTAATATTATTTAAATACTAGTAGTCATATTTTGTAGGGGGTCATAGTGGCCTAGTGGGTGGAGCACTGAGCTACTGACTGGAGGGTCCCGGGTTCAAATCCTGGGCAAGAGCCTTTCTGGACAACTCCATCTAAAATCCTCGTGATTCGATTTTCTGTGTGTTAGAACTTCGTAGGAAATCGAAGGTGGACCAGGGAAAGGAACTGGCTTCCCTACTCTGATGTGTGAATTTCACATGCCATTGGCTTAGTACGGGGTTAGCTCTACTCTCACCTATCAAAGACCAACCTTTGGGTTGAATCACTGAGTGAGTGAGTTATATTTTCTATAATATTACTATTTTTGTAAGAAAATGTTAACCTCTTACACCAAAGCTGGTCACAAGCCATGGTATTAGCAGTCAATTGCCACATTCCAAGGTTTGAGAGTGGATTTTGGCCAGGAGCTTACAGCATTAAGGTGCGAAAATTTGAACGTATCATTTGGGGAGAAAGAGATCTCTTAGAGAGGTACATTTACCTAATTGGGGTGAACATTGAGTCAGGTTTTACTGTTTCACTTGTTTTTAAATGCACAATCATGAAGAAGTAATTATGCCTAGTGCTCACCCGTGTGCATAATTCTGATGATCTATGTGATAATTTCATTGTGATACCAATTAATTGTTGCTCCTGTCTGACTCAAAGTTTAATGGCTCATTTCAGGTATTGCAGTATAATGTGCCAACTGGGAAGAAGAACAGAGGATTGGCAATGGTTCTGTCATATCGTCTCTTAGCCTCTCCAGACGAATTGACAGAAGAGAACCTCAAATTAGCTCGTATCCTTGGCTGGTGTGTTGAACTGGTAGGGAACTTAATCATGAATTAAAATTTTTAGTTGTCTTGTGAATAGAATAAAAATCCTGTTCCCTTTTAATGCACAAGTGATAGTCTTGTTACATGTTCATGTAATGTTTTCCCCTATCCTATTGAAATTAAGTTTTTAAATGTGAGGGTACTAACTGGGATAAGTGCATACCTTAAAATTCAAAGTGTGTTTGCACTCCTTTTACAAGTTTTCAGATGTTCATCCCAAGTTGATATTTTGGGAACATATCATTAAAATTTTTCTTTATAGATGCATAGGGTCATTTTCTCCTGCATTTGCCCCAGACTTGGGGCAAGTGTGACTTCTGCTACTACTCATGCCATTCAATGTATGGCAAAGACTTAAGTGCAGGTTTTTCACAAGCTTCCTTGGTAAAGGTTAAAAGGACTTGAGATTTGTACCTATCAATGATAAGTAAGATTAGTTTTGGATAAGGTTTTTCTAAAAGAGGTTTCTCCATCCGTCTGTTGTCTGAAGCAGTGTGTATAATGTTCTGAAAAACATTTCCTTTAGGGGCCATTCACAGATCCCATGTATTTTCCCCTTAAAAATGATTTATTTTGGGCGTTTTGTCCCCAGCAACATAAAACAAGACACGTTTTGCTTTCCTGGACCACTAGTCTATTTTGTCGGATTTGCACCAACAACTGCTGAAACCTTTGCCGTGCCTGGATCTTTAAAAATAATGTATCATCCAAATTACAAGTTATATTAGGATTTTCAGATAAATTTAGCTCTTAAATTTTTTTAAAGAGTTCAAAAAATTCATCAATGAAGAATAGATCATAACTTTGTCTGTGTGTTGTCTCTTGGCTTTGAGTGTCCATGAAGGATAACTTGTGGATTTTTTCAAAACTATATTAACGAGACATCACCAGGTCAACTGTCTCTGAATGGAGTGGGAATATAATTATTCTATTCCGTAGCAACATTTAAATTTAAGAATGTAATAAGCTAAAACCATATTTGTCCATAGATCAGTTCCTTCCGCTAATTTTTTTCTTTGCTTGGGGGTTTAGCAAAAAGTTTGTGACTTCTTTCCTCGCTGTTGTATAAGATGGCCACATATGGTGGTCCTTGATTTTCCAAAATTTTAACCTTGTATTCAGAATTTTTTTATGGACTGAAAAAATTGTAGGGTGTCATGCATATTTTTTCTTGTACATTGTCCGATTGCATTTTAAATATTGCCTTGCCATGTATGATTTGATGAATAATGCTGGTTGAAAGAAATATCTTATTAATGAAGAGAGTGATGATAAATTTCAAAAACCACCACAGAAAAACAAAAAATGCTTCACAGATAGAAAAATGAATGATGAATTTACGTTCGCACTTGCCACATAGTACAGTAACACTTGCCCCGGGTGGAGGTTTAATGAATCAAGAATTAACATGATGATAATTTAATTGTATGTAGTTACTGATTTGAACAAAACAAATTTAATTAATTGCAGACTTATTGCCTTTTGACAAGTGTAAACAGCAAAACCTTCACAACATTCCATTGAAGTTCTTTTGTTGTATTGGCTATTTACTGCCTCACAGATGTTATTGATTGACATTGGAAACCACTTTAGTGGTGAAAATTGGCTAGATTGCATCTGCTCAACATACCGCTACGACGCCTTATGTCAGCATCCCTGCAATGTAATACAAGCCGAAGCTGCACTTACCCTGATACCCTTGCCCCAGCTCAGCTTATATTGTCTCTTCGGTATCAGACAACCCTTACCTCAGTGTGGAATCTCACTTCACATATATGCTCTATGCCAATAGGATATAGAATTAAAAAGTGAGCTAGGAAAACATTATTTTTTATTGAATATATTGCAATGTGGTACATCTCATAGTATAAAGCTCTTATTTTCATTTGAAATAATCTGTGTTGCGTATTGATTGTTCCAAAATAATTACAAAAATCGTTCTCCTTACAAAGGGATGTTGGTGACTGAAGAAAATGTTGTAATATATATTTACAGTTGCAAGCATTTTATCTGGTTGTGGACGATGTCATGGATGGTGCAGAAATGAGGCGTGGAAAACCTTGTTGGTATCGGAAGGGAGGCATTGGCCCTGCTGCTCTCAATGATGGTGTTCTCCTGGAGCAAGGAATCTATCAGTTGCTGAGGAGACATTTTCGAGATAAACCATACTATATGGACATAATTGAGCTTTTCCATGATGTAAGTGTTCAAGCCAAAAACACCACAGTTCTTCCATGTTTCAGTTTTAATGTTATCATTGATTGTGTGTGTTGATGGTATGTAATACTCTTTTACACAAACAATTAAGTGAGCATCAAGGGTGAGTATGAATGATAATTAAAGGTTGTGGATCAGCTTCCAACTAACCTTTCCACTCTCTTAAAATACTATGCTTCACTGATGTTTTCTTTACTTTTGAAATTTATCATTTTATCAAATTCATAGGTTATATTTAGGGTTGGGGCAGGGATTTGAAGATTCAGTTGAATCCATGGATTCGAGATTCGATGGAATCCAAGATTAAAAGATTCGATGGAATCCAAAGATTCGATTGAATCAGTGGATTAAAGATTTGAATGCCAGAGGTGTGGATTCTATGTATCAGTGGCGGAGAACTACAGTAAGTCCTCAACTTATATGGATCCGAGTTACACGGATCCGGTGTTACGCAGATGTTCAGTTAGGCCGGTGACATGCTTACGTTTCTCCGCGATTCTGTTGCTGCAACATTCAACCGCATGACGACCCATGACTCATTGCCAAGCATGCAAGAGTTGATACCAAACTATGGGTGTTCGGAACACCAACTCAAGTTTAAGACATAACATAGTTCGATAGGTGATATGTGATCATCGTGATGGTGAAAAAGTCTGATGTGATCAGGCATCAACGTCTTTTTTTGGCATAGTTTGACCTTCCCACTTAAGTCGATGCATAGTTAATTATCTACTCCTTAGATGACTCCTGTTGTCCATTGCAGCAAAAAAAGAAGTAGAAAGTAAGTTAAAACACTACAACTTACCTATCCATTTTTGAACCATTAGCGATGCTGCATTCACAGCGGCAATGATTTGATTACAGTAAATGTTATCTTTTGAGAGGCCGTTAAGTTAACGTAATACGACAAAGTAGAGAGTAACATAAATCCAATCTTTCTTTCACTGGATATTTATATCTAAAATAATAATAATTACCCAAAACGTCTTTTTTGCTGTAAAAGACAACAGGAGTCAGCTATGGAGTATATAATTAACTACACGTTGACTTACGTGAGAAGGTCAAACGATGCCGAAAAATTCGTTTGATGCCTGATCACATCAGTTTTCACCATCACGATGATCAAATATCACCTATTGAAGTATGTAATGTCTTAAACTAGAGTTGGCATTCCGAACACCCATAGTTTGGCATCAACTCATGCACGCTTGGCAATGAGTTGTGGGTCATCACGCAGTTGAATCTGTTGCGGCAACAGAAACATGGAGAAATGTAAGCATGTCACTGGCCTAACATCCGGATCTGTGTAACTTGGATCTGCGCAAGTAGAGGATTTACTGTAATTGCTCATTTTTAGCATTTAAATCGTAAATCACATGGTAGGAAATGTTTACACAGAATATTGTAAACTAATAATTCCTGTCCCCGCATGAATTCTTTGAAATTCCCCAATTTGAAAATTCTACCAAAAAAGTTCCTCTGCATTCTTCCAGCAACAGTATTTTCAGAAAGAGCCTTCAGTGCTGCTGGAAATTTGTTTGATAATAAAAGAAATCGATTAGATCCTGACAGAAAATGCTGCATTTTCTAAACAAAAACTTGTAATGTTTTCATTGAATTTTCAGTTTTATTTAAGAAAAATTAAACTTTGATTTACTTTTGAAATTAACTATTCTTTATATTTGCTCTCGAACATGTCCTTAATTTCAGTGAGTGGGGAATATATGACCATTATTCATTTATTATTTACTTTAAGAAATAAGATTCAGCTTTGATTGGATTTAATTAGAGAATTCTTGAGAAAGGAAGCATTATTTAACAATTTACAGATAAAAGGAAGATTTGAGTAAAATAAAATTGAGGAGTATTTGGGATTAGGATTGGGATTTTTGTTCACAATATTGAACAGTTTTCATTTCATCAACTTTATAAAATATCGACCTTAAAGCTTCAGTACCTATTTGTCAAAAAAGCAGTAGCAGCATGGTTGACTAATAATTGCTATGAACATACAAAATTATTTTGTTCTGAAATACGCAATACAATTATGAACCACCTGTAAACATGTGCATACTTGTGACTTGTCCTAACGAATGGTATGTAAAACACTAGTAAACTCATGATTGGTTCATGTCTTAAGACTAACCACATAATAAAAATTACAGTTTCCGGTATGTAACATGTTTTCTATTTCAATTTTTACAGATCACCCTGAAGACAAACATGGGGCAAACTTTAGACCTTCTCTCTTGTCAGTTTGGCAGGAAACCACAGCTTGATCTCTTTACAATGGCGAGATACAATGCCATAGTCAAGTATAAAACAGCGTATTATTCATTTCAGCTGCCTGTTGCCCTAGCCATGTATATGGTGTGTATAAAAATCTTTGTCCATATGTATGTTCTTAGATGTTTAGCAGCTATAATTCTCACTATTCCTATTCTTTTGCCCCCCATACTTTCAAGTCTAATTGCACTCGTGATTTATTGTTTAACTGCATGAAAGTTGCTAATGCATTGGCTATTATTTCCTAAAAATACTTAGGATGTCAATAGGTATATGAGCTCAAGATAAAAACTGTTTTTCTTCAAATGTTGTTTTATAAAAAAAATAATTTGACTTGTGCCAAACATAGAAAAGTAAGCTGACGTATGTTTAAAATATTTGTTAATTTCAAGTGTCTTGGTCAGTGTTGTGCTCGCAAAGAAGTCTTTAAATAAACAGCTAATATTTTCAAGATTTTGATGAGTTGTTTTCCGGTTGGGAAAAACTTAAATGCTGTAAGAGCGATAGGATTAAATCGAAGACCACCCTGCGTAATGTTACTGTATAGTTGTTTTGCCAAAATTTTCTTAGTTCTTAAAGGAGGGGCAGGTCATATTCCACTGAAGGGCAATGATAACATCAATGCAATTTTAATTTGGCAGAGATGCATGTGATGAATTAATGTGTTTTAGACATATCCATGAGTAAATACTTCACTCATGCCAATGGTACTACTTGAAGCTCATTTATAAGTGACTTATTGATTGTGACAATGAATCCACATTATTGTGAGATTAAGTAAATTCTCAATACTTCTGATGTCCTTGAATGTAGAGTGCCAATCTTGTAGAGTAGTCTGAATACTTTGTCGAAATAATTCAATCTTTTAAGTATTCAAGAAAGTAATTAAGTTGATGTTGGACTGTTTCTCTTCTTATATTTTTTCTTTTTATTTTATTCTGATAATATGATGTTGGTATTTGTATGGTGATTTGATTGTTTATCTATTTTCGATTCTTTGAATTGATTTTTGTGACCTGTTCCATACATGGATAAGACATGTCTTTTGGGAACCAATAAATATATTATTATTATTATTTAGTCTTGGGGATAAATTAAAAGGTTTACAGTCTCAGTTTCACATGTTGTGTTCACTGTCCCCAGTCGTGTTTTCAGTTAAATTATTTTGAGAAGAGGTGTTTTAAATGCAGTAAATTGGTAATGGAAGGTGTGTTTCCAAGGGATAAGGAATCATACCAGTTTGCACAAAGGAAGTTTCAAAAATATAAATGAAACTTTGACTGTAATAAAATAAGATAAATTCATGACAAGTTGAAGAAGTGGGTATCATGCAATGCTTGATAAATAATAATTTACAGTTGGAAATCTTGAAAAATAAATGAAGTCCTTGTATGCACCAAGGAGTACATTTTATGTATCCATGAAATTCCATTTTATCCCTCCAAATGAAATCTGTTAAAAGTAAGTTTCTTTCAGTCTGGGAGAAAAGATCCTGAGGTTCACCGCCAGGCCAAAACTATTCTTCTGGAGATGGGGCAATTTTTCCAAGTTCAGGTAAGTTGACCATATTTCCTGGTTTTGTTGTAATTTTTAATGGAGAAGTTGGTTGATGAATGGATTTCATTTTTGGGGAAGGTTAGCTTGTAATTGAGCACAAGAAACCCCCATTTGACTCAGGAGATACCTACCTTCTGAAAAAATGCCATGTTACGCAAATTCATAATTAGTGAATGTTGAAAGCTGTAATGGACCATGAAATTCATGGGTTATAGCTATGAACAAAAAATAAGAATTTTTTTAAAATCATTCTCCATCCACAACATGTTCTATTTCTTATGACTGTAGAATTGATCAATAATATTATAATTACAATGAATTTTATCATCTTTAGCATCCGTATGCAAATTGCCAATCATTAAATAAATTATTATATTATAATTACTTCTGTCTTGAATTTTTTTCTGCCATTCAAAAGTACTGCTTGATTGATTGATGCTACTTGTGTTAGTAATAATATGTAGAGAAACAGATTGTTTGATTAATATTTGATTACAATAGGCTATTAGTATTCGTATATGTGTATGTACTCCCTCTTAAATTAAGTTCCAACCAACTGAGGTAATTATATCAAGTAGTCTATGATTTTTTAGGTTTAACCCAGAACTGTCATGTATTTATGCAATACTCGATTTATTTGGAGAACCATAAATACCAGGAACTTGAAACACTGTGAATCATTAAATGTCATCAACCCGCAGAATATGGGCTACTTTTCATTCACCTGTTAGTTACAGGTTTTATTTTATGTACATTCACATTTTTTCATCGGAATACGTATTCAAATCCTTTGTTTTCAGCATGCAGCATTATTTTAATTTCAAAATTTCAAGTACATATAACTTTATTACTTTAAAAAACTCAACACGAACCATAAGAAAGGATGAACTACATTAAATCAAATTTTGTATTGAAAAATAGAATTCTGTTCAAATTATGGAAATCTTGATCAAAAATACAGACATTTGGTAAAATTTTGCACTGTACAAAAACGATGTACAATCCTAGCAAAAAAACTTGCAACACCCATGAGCACTGTTTGAAACAAGCTTCCGTGCGAATTTTGAAAGTCTGTCTCATTCGACGATCTGACAACCCCAGTGGCAGGCTAAGGAGGAGGGAAGGAGGCCCCAAGTGGAAGGGGGGAGGAACGAGTACGTTTTCGAGTTGTGGGTTGAAATTCCAGGGTTGACTGCGACACCTACTCTCTTGTTTCGTCTGCTCGCTTCGTCCACCGTAATTTTGCTTTTGAATGCTCTCGGCAGGTCGGTGTGGGGCTGTTTTATTTGTCAACGAGGATGTAACGTGCTTAGAGCATGCGATGATCTTTCTGGACAGTCGGAATGCAATGCATAAGTTTTCATCTTCCGAGCTTCGGATGCGTTCTCTATATCAATTGCGGAGTCACGAGCCTGCTTCATTTGATTATTCCGGAATATATCATTTGTATTATTAGTGAGCTTTTCAGTTAAAATATGTGGATCAATTACTTTCAATAGCTTTCGTGTCGCAAATCCCATACAAGTTAGGTATTTATGTATTTGCTAACAACTTTAATATTTTGATAACCGGTACATAGGTATTGCTTTCCAATTACCTATTTATGGACTTATGTATGCTGCATCTCTTCAAAGTAATGGGTGTCATTCTTTTTATTCTCTGAACAGATTTTTACCTTGTAGATTAAAAATTTTTGTCGAACATAATTAGGAACTTGTACGATTCATTATCGCGTATCAGTTTAGGTTTGGTTACAGTAATCTGCAGTTGGTAATTTGACCTTGCTTTTGATAGGGTTTTTCAAAATTACGATCCACCTGTCCACCAGTGAAGAGGATCTGTAAAGCGTACTGATACCTTCGTTATTTTTCTTACATTTCACATCAGAGCTTCCTAATTGCACAAGTTGATGATATAATTCAAGTAAAGAAATTTATTTAATAATAAATAGAAGAGAAATTCATTAAATGAATTTAATATATTTAATATTTTATCCATCCTCCTTCACATTCAATCACCAATTGCATCCATCGGTGACTGAATCACGTTTCTGCACAGCGAAACCCCTATATTGTCCCATTCGTCTTGTATTTGTTGCCAGAGCTCATCAAAATAGATAGGCCTCACATTTTTTCCTTGCACTTCTTTGGCCATGCATGCCGTAATATTTTCAATCGGGTTCAGGCCTGGACTTCTGGCTGGCCATGCCAATTGTCGTACACGATGTTCCTCGAACCATGTTTTCACCAACCTGCAGGTGTGCACCCGAGAGTTGTCCTATGTTAAGAATAATATTGATTGGAGGTTATAATTATCCAGATGCACAACTTGGTAAAAATGTGCAGAATATTATCGAATTTGAGGTCCGCTCAAATGCAGTAATGCTCTAGCGTCAATTATGTTTTGAAATTATAAAAATCACTAAATTTTTTGTATAAATTCAGATAATTTCCAAGCTTACTTACCTGTTGATACGTGAAATCTTGGTCGTATACTGACATTACACATGGCAGCATCAAATTATCCAATATTTAGACGTAGTTCTCCCCATTTAGGTTACTATCATATCTCCAGTATACCCTGGTCCATCTAAAGATAACCACGCCCAGGCATGGACCGAAAATCTTACGGACTCCGCCCTTTCGTGGCCAGTCTCAAATCTGGTATTAGGTGGATGATAAACCAGTACTGGACCAGATGTTGTGGAAGAAAATGTCTTTTCGTCCGTTAATACCTATTATTTTACTCCAGAACTCCTCATCTTTTTCCTCAGATCATGCGCAAATTGGAGCCGCGTAGCGCAACGAGCTAGAGTCAAAATTTCCTTTATGGCCGCTCTTATGCTTCGCGAATCGGTTGTCAAGATCCTCCGCCGAACCGTTCTCAAACTTGTCGGGTGATTCGTTGCAATTCGTGCTTCATTTGATGTCATGAATGGGTTATCACTCACATAGTGCACAAGCCGCTTGTCATTTTCAGCCATGGTGATTCTTCGTCTGCCAGAACTCTCTCTTCTTTGAACTGAGTGTTCCCTCTCCCACCTTGCCTTTAATCTGGATATTGTTGAAGGAGCAACATCCATTCTTTGGGCAATCTCCCTGCACGATAAATTAGCATCCAATAAGCCAGCAACCTGATTCCTTCTTCTCGGAGTGAGAGGTGCTATTTCAAACGAAATGAACTTCGAACGCTATTGATGTTGAAATATTTAGGTGGGTGGAAATCAAACAGTATACCACTAGCACATTCATGCAAGTAATTGAGCGGTGATGACTGGTTCAATGCTCTGCAAGCTATGTGGAAAACGGCCTCTGAATCTGATGAAGGTGCTATTATTAAATTGTGTTCAGTAAAAAGAGTCCCTTGCAAGTATTGTCTTACGAGCGGATGGTGCAACCCTGAAACTTGAACCCTTGATGTTTCTGGTCTTTTCTCATCTTACTTCTCATATCTATACATTCACGACAAAAAATTTCTTCTAAACTGTACGACTTCATTGGTAAGGAAATGACTAATAGTCTCTAATAGGAAGGAAATGACTAATGCGCAACAACTCATTGAAGTGTTGACTGCAACAAATATCATAGAAATTATTATATTAGTATTCGTAAATACATACTGAGCTTGAATTGAATAATGGGTACCCCCTAAATTTTCAATAGTCTGTACATAATTATCTAAGTGATAATAATTTCAAATCAATATTTTTCACAGGCCAACTCTTCGGATGCAAACCTGGCGAAAACATACGACAATTGGCGTGAACTCTAGTAATACCACTAATAGACCACAAGGTATATTTCAATTGTGTGCGATGCGGCGTGAAAACTAGTGAAAGTAATTGATTCCCATATTTTAATTGAAGAGCTCACTAATAATACAAATGATATATTCCGGAATAATCAAATGAAGCAGGCTCGTGACTCCGCATATGATATAAAGAACACATTCGAAGCTCGGAAGATGAAAACTTATGCATTGCATTCCCACTGTCCAGAAAGATCATCGCATGCCATGTTCCATCATGTGCATCTAAGCATGTTAAATCCTCATTGACAAATAAAACAACCCCAAACCAACCTGCCGAGAGAATTCAAAACCAAAATTGCAGTGGACAAAGCGAGCGGACGAAACAAGAGAGTAGGTGTCGCAGTCAACCCTGGAATTTCAACCCACAACTCGAAAACGTACTCGTTCCTCCCCCCTTCCACTTTGGGCCTCCTTCCCTCCTCCTTAGCCTGCCACTGGGGTTGTCAGATCGTCGAATGAGACAGACTTTCAAAATTCGCACGGAAGTTTGTTTCGAACGGCGCCCATGGGTATTGTGAGTTTTTTGGCCAGGACTGTACCTTGATGACAAAAATTATTGTCAATGCTAATTCTCGTAAGAAAACATGGACAAGATAGACAGACCTACATATTATGATTGAATGGGATCCAAGTGCTGATGTGCCACTAAAAGAAATATATTGGTAAATGAATGGAAGAGTGAGAAAAGCGAGGATGGGTTGGGTCACCATAGGGGTAAAGAGGGGCATGGGTAATAAGTATAAATTTTTCAAGGAGATTTTTTACAGTTAGGATATTTGCATAATGGGGCATTAGTTAAATGGACTTCTTAAAACTGATCTGAACTTTCACTGGAATTCACTATTTTTATTTATAGGATGACTTCTTGGACTGTTTTGGGAATCCAGAAGTCACAGGAAAAGTTGGAATGGACATAGAAGATGGCAAGTGCACCTGGTTGATAGTTGTTGCATTGCAGAGGGCAACCCGAGAGCAAAGGGCTCTTCTTGAGGTAAATATTTCTGTTCTATTTACTCTATCACCAAATTAATTAAGTTTTCCTTTTTACCCCTCCATACAAATTTGTATGCATTAGCCTATATTACTAAGCCTGACGACACATGCATCAAAGATACTGACCAGGATCATCTACAGAAGAATAGAACGAAAAGCAGAGGAGTTCCTGGATGAAGATCAATTCGGATTCAGGAAAAGTAAGGGTACAAGGGAAGCAATATTGGCCCTTAGGCTACTCATAGAGAAGAGAATGGAGAAGAACAAACCGACCTTCATTGCATTTGTGGATTTAGAGAAGGCCTTTGACAATGTGGATTGGGATTCAATGCTTGGAATTCTGAAGGGAATTGGAGTGTCCTACAATGACCGAAGAATTATACACAGTCTGTACAAAAACCAAGTTGCTGTGATTAAATCTGGACCCAGCTGTGAAGAGGCAAGAATAAGGAAAGGAGTGAGACAAGGCTGCGCACTGTCTCCCGTAATTTTTAATGTTTGCATCGAGAGAGCCATAAATGAAGTCAAGGAGAAGTGTTCTGGAGTGAAAATCCACGGAGAAACAATCAGTATGCTACGATTCGCTGATGACATAGCTCTCATAGCAGAGACAGAGAAGGAGCTGAATAAGATGCTAACGACCCTGGAAAGGACTATGGCCAGATATCAGCTGAAGATCAATAAGAAGAAAACTAAGATATTGGTGTGCAGCAAAAGAGAAGAGGCGAAAACCAACGTTAAACTAGGAAAACAGAAACTAGAAGAGGGGAAAGAGTTCTGTTACCTGGGAAGCAGAGTAACCAACGATGGACGAAGCAAGAAAGAAATAGTGAGTAGAATAGCCCAGGCAAAGAGGGCATTCTATCAAAAGAAGAATCTACTTACAGCAGGAAATACAAGTGTAGAAGTAAGGAAACAGTTCATAAGAACATACATCTGGAGCATTTTTCTTTACGGCAGTGAATCATGGACGATGACAGCAGCGGAGAAGAAAAGGGTAGAAGCATTTGAAATGTGGTGATACAGAAGAATGCTGAAGATTAAATGGATCGACCGAGTAAGTAACGAGGAAGTGCTAAGAAGAGTAGGAGAAAAGAGAAGTCTGCTGACAACTCTAAAAAGAAGAAGGGAAAACTTAATCGGTCATATCCTGAGACACGATGGCCTGATGAAGACTATCGTCGAGGGAAAAGTGAACGGGAAGATTGGAAAAGGCAGGCCTCGTATGAGATACATGGAACAGGTCGTGAAGAACGTAAAAGAGAAGAATTACGTCACAATGAAAAGGTTGGCCGATAGAAGAAACGAGTGGAAAGCTGCGTCAAACCAATCCTAGGATTGTTGACCAATGATGATGATGAGCCTGTATTAAGTTCCACATACCAAAATCCTGGCTTAATTTTTGGATACAGTGTGGCACTCAAAGTTGAGGCTGTGAATTTTAAGTCTGGTCTCTTTTTGTTTTTGAAATGATTACCAACAACACTGGTAGGTCACACTTCTTGCTGAAAAAACATAAGCTATAGATGCCTTAAAATTTTTCATGACTTAATGGTTATCTCCTCTTTATTATGAATTTAGATGATGGTGGATTTGCTACACGAATTCCCTAGTGTTTAAAGTGATTTCCTGCTGCTCATTTATCTCCCCTTCAGCCTTCTCCACTCTAACAGACCTGTATTCAGTCAGCTCTCCTAAAAACGGTGGCTCTCTGCTGGCTCCAATTCCAAAATTTTACTCCAATCAATATGCCAAATTAATTCACAGCATTAGAAGATTTGACTTCATGCTAGTAAGGGCATTAGACCTGAACTTAAATTGAGGATATTTGTCCTAAACCCAAAGGGAGTATATCTCTAATAATTTTAGTTCAAGTTATCTCTTATGGAAGTGGTTGTGCAATTTTGTACCTTGAAAAGACTAAATAGAAAAGCCATTCTTCTTTCCATCTAGGAATGCTATGGTTCCAAAGATCCAGCCTGCATTGCTGCTGTCAAACATCTCTACGAAGAATTAGGTTTACCGGCAACATATGCCATTTATGAAGAGGAAAGCTATAACTTAATAAGGACCCATATTCAACAAATTTCTCGGGGTTTACCTCACAAGCTGTTTTTCAAATTTCTTGAGAAGATATACAGGAGGGAGAGTTGAATTATTTGTTCTTGATATCAGTGTTTCTGGAGAAATGTGTATTGTTTACTTTGAAAGTCACTGAGCAAGAATATTCAGCAATAATGGTATTGAATATACAGTCTTTCTGTGAAATTTCTTCAAGAGCTCCTTGTATTTGTTTCTAGGTTATTGACAAACTGAACTGTTTGTTCTTTTTATCTGTGATTTCTGTTGATAAAGTGTTTCTCCTTCATTTCATGGACTGCACTGAAAATGAAAATATTACATTAGAATGAGGACAACAATATTGAAGTTGTATCAGGGAGACAATTGAATGGCTCACCACATGATGCAATTTTTGCATGCTTGATTTGTGATGTTTTTTTAAAGTCCCATTACTATTAACAACCATTTTGTGAATTTGGAGGATAATATTTTTCTAACTGATCTTTTCAGTTTTATTCACTTCAGCAATGTCTGAAAATTATTTTACAATGATGAAACCTCAGGCCCAGATAAAACCAGGTGAGAAACACAAGTTAAGGCACATTTTTTGTGCTATCATCACTGCCAGTTTTTTTATTCCAACAGATTTATTCATGTGCAGCCCAGCCTTGTGGAAAACTTGAATTTAATCTGAGCAACAAATGATGAAAGGAAAATGCATAGGACTTAATTCGAACTGAAAAGTAATTTTTTTCAGATCTAATGAAGTCTCACAATTTTTTTTATTTCTTGGAATGGTGCATTGAATTACACTGTGTTACTCTAAATGTGCGTTTAATTTTGATTTGGGTGTATCATTATGGCAGAATATAAATGTTTACATACATCTGGTTTTGAAATATATGTTCATGTTTTGTGCAATTCAATGCAAAACTGGAGATAGTTACTACATATTTTGATTCATGTGAAAATATTGAAATTTATTATTAAATTTCTCTCATGCAGGCATTCAATAATTGTATGCACATATTAGATCTTTTCTGTTTTCGTTATAAATGTTGAGAATACTAGCTCTTATTTAGAAGAGTAGTAAAGAACATTTGTTGTATTTGTATTTTTTATGCTTCAAATGAGATGAGTATGTATGCATGTATATATTCATACTCATATATTTTAAACTCACTGAAATTACATGCAGTCGTCCTATTTACATCAGAAGGCTGTGAGATACACTGGAAATTTAGATAATAACATCAATAAACTATGCATCGTGAATAATGCAGTGGGAGGAAGAATTGTATTAGTTAATGTGTGTGAAATGGCTACTAATAGCTTGCTAAAATTGAGATGTATGCATTACATAAAATATGCACTGTTGCAAACAACATTTGATAAGACCATTAATTACTTCTTCAATCAGCTGATATGTTTATACTCCTACATTAAAAAAAAAACAATGTGATGCAGTTAATTTGGAAAATGTGAGCAATAAAGCATTTGTATTTGGTATGGGTTTTGCTTGCATGGAAACTTATTAGGATTGTGTCATTTAATAAAATTGCCACATTCCCCTCTTATGTACTGTATTCAATTTGTATTACCCAAAATGTTTATAAGATAATAAATACAACTTTTTGATAAAATATCCTCATGTATTTTGAAGTTGTTGAGAAAGTGTGCATGTATCTATCAACCTAAAGGTTTACGTATTGTTTGATGCTCACTAAAATACATAGCATACTTTCACGTTATGTATTTTCAGTCATGATCAATAGGCAAATATATTATGTTTGCCCTCTTCTCCTCTTACTTCCATTTATGACTGGAATAACAGTCATATCAGTGACATGTTGGCCTAACAACCCAGAAGTGGTGGCTTCAATATCTGTCCTGTGAATAGCTTTTGTTTACGTTTTAGAAATAGGTCTCGAATAAGCTAGGTTAGATGGTGTTAAACAATCATAATAGTTTCACTTAAAATATAATTCAAATAATACCTACTTCTATTTATCAACACACTGTTCAGCCCTAGGTGAAGTCAAGTTAGTAATAAGGTAGAGTACAAAAATTACTATGCCCAATGGCATGAACTGGGTCACACCCAGCATTTTTAACGATGTCTTGATGGGTGAGGTTTTTATCTGTTAGCCTTAACTGTGGTGACATTCACTTCAGAATGATTATGCATGATTCAGGGAAATCTTCAGTTAAAGTGTGGGTTATAGGCTTAAGTCTTAAGCCCATTTCACATGATACTTCATCCAGCACAAGACCTAGTGTGTTAGCTGCTACTTGATATTGAGGATGGAATCTAGCATAATTGGAACTGCCCTGGGAGGTTTCACATGATCATTGACCTTGTGCTTCCTATTAAGTGCTAATTCCATATGATTCCATACCAATTAAAAAAAGAGATAGCACAGTGTCTGTAATGTGATGTGATTGGTAGTAGGCCACTGGGAGCTAGTATCAAACTAGTACAGCATCAAGTACCATTTCATTCGCTACTGAAATCATATCCAGGGACAGTAATAATTCAGACCCGGATCGGAGATTTTAACATCTCGCGGCCTCGTGATCGATGCGCCCCGCGAATGGAAAATACATATGGTAGATACCAACAAGGAGAGGTTAAGTAACTCGGGTCACGAAATGAGAAGATTTTTTCCGTGCCACAAACGAGGAAAACAAAATAAAAAATATTCATCTTGACCTTTTTCTCCATAGCCCATTTCTCCATAGCATAGGATGTGCGAGAAAAAAATTAAGCCGAATGTCATGCGGGTCGCCTACATTCACCATATTCCTGTGAACCTATAAGAGCGTAGTTGTTAAAAATGAGGGCTAGGTTACTCCCAGTCGCGAGTTCGAACCTTAACACTACCTAAGAATACAGCCGTGCTGTATTCCTAGGGTAATGCTAGTAGGCAGTTAAAAAATGTAGATTATCAGAAATTTCATGCCAAATTATAAGTAAAAAAAAATAATTACATTTGGCAAAAGGAAATGATTGGAAAAAATTTATATTACAGAATAAAATCGTGGAATCATTACGTTAACTTTACAGTGTATTTTTGAGTGACGCATTTGTAAATCTAGTTGAAGCGATAGAAGTACAAAAAAGTAAGTATCCACACACAATTGTTTGGCACACACACAGGATTGTTTGCTGATGATGAATTCATTTCAGGGTATGAAAGAGTAACATTCTAACACTACTTTCGATAGTATGGAAAAATGAAACCTTAAATTCCTATTTTTAGGGACTAGGGAAGTGAAAACTAATGAAGTCACCAACCTGGTTTTCCTATTATTAGGTATTTTCAGAGCTTAATCATGTTCAGCAGTGGTGCTCATAGAAAATTTCTGCTAAACTAAGAATTGTTATTACCACTTAAGAATAAGTTTTATTAGGTGAGTGCGTATACCAATGCCTGCATATTTACTTCCTTTTTTGTGCAGACCCCTCAGTTGGTAGTAAAAGTAGCACTGTGCCACACGGCAAATCTGATAGCCTCATGATAATAAGTAGGATGTAGATTATCGGTTGCTTATCCGTGAGGCCTTACATCAACACAGCATCCTTGAGTAAATAACTTGTTATCAAACCCTTGGATATAAAAGTACAGATGCATATCTCATGGCCCATCATTACCAAGAAACAATACCTCTAATTTCGAAGGAAATACTGAAGCAATTAAGATGCATGCCAATTTAAATACATATATTTTCACAATTTACATTTAGTGTACAGTATTTTACAAAAAAGGAGCGTTTTCATCCAATTACTGGATGGCACCATACAATATAGGTTTTACCTAATGATTTCCGAACAGATTTTCTTCCTGCTGAATGCCTAGAGAACTGCGTACACATTTTGTACTTGAGAGAAAAAGTATCATCCACACCTTCCCTAAATACTTTTGTGAAAGAATTGTATTTTATGTTCCATGCATGCTTTTGACTTGAAACAATTGCTGTATATAGTTCCTTAAAACTATCAATGGAATGTAATTTTTAGTGAGTCAAACACTGATATTAATACTTGTCCGATTGCACACATTTAATTCTACTACAGATAAAAATAATCCCAAAATATTTCTACGACATTACTCATCTAATAGGAAAAAAAATCAAATCATTAGGAGGTTGGGACACCAAACACCCCTGCCACTTATTTTTACACATTCAAAACAGTATTTACACAGTATGCTTTTAGGGTGGTTATTTTCATTCGGTTGATAACATTAGAAATAGCATCTCTCTAAACTCTATGGCAATCTACAACCTCAAAAAAAATATTCTCTATGCATGATATAAACAATGTACACAAGAAAATTGGTATCTACATAATTTAATGAACACAATAGAGAAATTGTGCACAGCCTACCCAATAACATCTGTCCAAAGAGTACATCTTCATTTAAAGAAGTTAATAGGGTCACCACCAACAAATGCCAGGGAGCATCATTCCAAATCGTTTACATCGTAGAAGACGCTCTGCTATTTACATAAAACTGATGCCCAGAAATAACTAGAGTAAATATATAAAAGAGTGCCGCTATCCAGCAATTGTAGGCAGTCTGAAAATGACAAAATACAATAAACATAAGGCATCTACAAGTGCTCATTCATCCCACATACCATGACATCTAATTTTTACCTGCATGTATCCTCTCTCTGCAGCTGCGTAGAAGTCTTCTATAGTGTTGACAGGGCCATCTAAGGCAATATCCTCCGAGAGGGCTACACTTTGCACGTAGTAAAATATACCCATCAAAATCTGTAAAGAACCACCCATCCATTACTGCACATTGAAAATTAACGAGGTCAAAAGCTTAGAAACCGAAGAATTAACTTTTTCATACCAGCTGAATTATACCCCATGTACTAATGATCAATCCGCAGAGGGATAACTTCGGACCACAGATTTTCATTTTTAATGAATTGATGACAGACGACAGATTTTTCTACCACAGGCAGGAGCCAGTTTTCGCACGAAAGCATTCGTTTGTCTCCATTCATGTGACTAGTAGCCTCACCCCCAGCTAATAATTGAATAATCTGAAAGAATATTTACCATGGAACTGATGTCTTAGTTTATATTATAACTTATTTATTGAAAGTATTTCATATATTTATGACTTATGTTATTCAGTTTCGCTGTTAAATACTTTTCTCACCGCCTTCAATTTAACCATTTTAACCAACGTACCGAATTTCAATAAGTGTTGAGCGGTGGTAGTTGTCGTAAGTTAATTGCAGGTGCTATTGTTTTCATGCATGGGATACATTTGATATTGATTTGTCAAGGTGATTTTAACGACTCTAACTCTTTTCGGGTCTCTAATACATTTATAAAGTCGTTTTCTCAGCTACTTTGGATTGCCGGCTAGAAAGCACAAGATACATTCGCTTCCCACTCGTTTTGTTTGTATTGAGTCAGGGTTTGAAAGTTTCCCTTGGCAAATTCCAATCTTGTGCTAATGATAAATGCGTGATTTTCTGCATTCATTCATTCATTTTCAGTAAACATTTTCTGTACTTCCGTCATCTCGGTCGCAATTTTGTTTGGTAAGAGTTGGCTGCCCTTCAAAGTGATTCACATCCTTTACATCTCTTCTTGAGAGCAAGGATTTACGAGGCCTTGGACCATGGTGGACCGATTAGGTATACGTTTCTCGCATTGTAGTAGTGACACTTTATATCTTATTGAAGATAATTAATATATATATATTGCTAAGCTTAGGTTTAAGTTTGGAATAGACGCTCCTTATTCATGTGAAGTACCCTCCTGCATAATGTCTCTGAAATGGCCAGCAAAATTACAGCCTTGCTGTCTGGAATGCTTGACTGACAGTTTTTGATAGCACCAACAATTTTAACACTTTTATTGCACCATGTACATGTAATTCATGCAATTGGTTTAAATGGCGTGAACACTGAAAGATTATTACGGTGAACGGTGGTGTTGTGGTTTTTACAGTGAACAGCGAAGCCAATGCCCGTCGTATTGCCATGGTTGAGAGCTGTTTTGGCAGCTCAGGGCAGGTGGGTTGATTTTTGGATCATTAGTTTTTGGGTACTCCTCATTTTTCCTAATTGGCATGACTCATTTCAGCCGTTGGCAGTTCCTGGCAGAGTTCTCGTCGGGGAAGGAGTTCTGACAAAAATGTGCCGAAAAAAACCGAAAGCTCGTCAATTCTTTCTGTTTAACGATATCCTGGTTTACGGTAACATTTTGATCAATAAAAAAAAGGTGTGTATAAGACCTTGTTCCTTTGATTCCTTCAGAGACCCCGCCTCTTTTCAATACCTTACTCTCAATGACTCAGTCAGCCTTAACTTGCTAATTATGGGTGTAAACTGGATAATGCATTAATGAATACTTGGTGTATTGTGAATATCGTAGTTGAACCGAAGTTTGTCATTTATCAATGGGCCTGTACGTGACATATTAAACGGCTGACGTAAACTGCGATAGTAATGAAAATATAGTGACAAATTCATCACGTTCATAGCTGATTTCTTACAGTACCCATAGTTGCTATTCGTTTTAAAGATTTTTAATTTAAGTTTTCATTGCAGTACAACAAGCAGCACATAATACCATTGGAGGAAGTGAAACTGGAGTCCTTAGAGGATGACGGACGTAAGTATATTTTGCTCAAAATTATGCCATCCTCAATCAATTTTGGGTTACCATTATACGAGACCGAACGGAAACTTTTTGCACAAATGAAGTTCCCACTCAGAATTGCCTGCTGATATTTACTTAATGCATTCATCTATTGTCCCATTTCTTGGAATAGTAATGTTGATGTGCTAAACTGCCGCTTGGAAAAGTCTGGTTCACAATTTATTAAAAATATGAATTACTGTGATAAGAATGTTTTTCGTGACTTTGTGTATCTTACAGTATACCTCGCTCTCATTAGTGGTGGATTTTTATTAAATCGTTGCTGTTCATTTTTCTCCAAGTTAGTAGATGATCAAGGGCAATATTTGTCTAGTGTCATATGAAAGTTCATGGTTTCCAGCTTAATATCTGTGGGTCTATTATTCTAAAATTCTTATCTGGTATCGGTGCTGTTACAAGTGTGGCCCATTCACTCGAATGTACTTAATTAGCCCTAGTGTGCATGGGATTCAGCCTTTTTTACCTTTGATTTATGGGAGTACTGTAAATTCAGACTTATTGGGATTTGTCTTGTCCTGGGAAACCTTTTTTTAGGGAATATACAAAAAGGTCCCAAGACTTAGTTGACAGATACTCATGGAAACCCAACTGCCTCACTTACCAGGAGTTGACTGTCCTCAGTAGCCCATTTGTTGTCTTATTGGAAATATTACTCTTTGGAAAAATACACATGTGACATTTATTGCCTCAACATTTTTGATGTGTTGACAGGGAATTCACCATAGAGTAATTAATACTTAACACAGATTTAACTGAGAGCTTCAGCTTCACATTTCTGGTAGCTATGTTAGCCATTTTAAACTGTACAATCATCTTGACTAAGAGGTGGATTCTGGAGGGATTTTTGGGTGTTAATTTGTAAAGAGAAAGACAACATAACACGCAATTTATGTATTCATGAATGAATCGATGAAGTGACAAGTGAACTATAGCAAGGAGTTCCACAGAGAAAAAATCATTTGCCTTGACCGGGACTCAAACCCGGACCCCCTGATTTCCGGCCAGGTGCTCTACCAGTTGAGCTACCAAGACGTCCTCTTCCTCTGCGGAAATCAACTCCTTGCTATAGTGCTATTTTCAGCGGGTGACACCGCTAAAGTTCCCGCGGCCAGTTCACGATCTTTGAAGGTGACAAGTGAAGTTCTAAGAAGAGCTGGAGAAAAGGAAAGTAAGCTGAACACTTTGAAAAGAAAGCAGGACAACTTAATCAATAATGTCTTGAGACATGATTGCCTGATGAAAACAATTATCGGGGGACAAGTGAATTTTAAGAATGGGAATTGCCTTGCATGAGATATATGTAGCAGGTTATTAAGGATTTGGAGGAGAATAATTATGCAAATATGGAGAGGCTTTGTAATAAGAGAGTTGAGTGGAGAGCTGCTTCAAACTAATTGTTGTAGTGATGATTATGATGATGGGCTGATGGTCGGGAAATCATGATTTAATTAGAAAGTTAATAAGTACAAAGTGCTGAATAAATGTTGACTGGTCTTAGGTTCTTCATTATTAGCAGCAGCTGCTATGTACTTATTTTGTTATTCCTCTTAATTCATCATTGGTCAACAATCCTAGGATTGGTTTGATGCAACCCTCCACTCGATTCTTCTATCAGCCACCTCTTCATATTTACATAATTCCTCTCTTTCACATCCTTCACAACCTGTTTAATATATCTCCATAAGTGGCCTGCCCTTTTTTCATTCTTCCCGTTCACTTTTCCCTCAATGATTGTCTTCATCAGGCCATCGAGTCTTATGATAATAGCCGATTAACTTGTCCAGTCTTATTTTTAGAGTTGTCAGCAGACTTCTCTTTTCACCTACTCTTCTTAAGACTTCTTCACTTGTCACTTGGTCGATCCATTTATTCTTCATCATCCTTCTGTAGCACCACATTTAGAATTTTATCACCCTGTTCTTTCGTAAAGAAACAAACAAACTTCTGCAAATTATCATTTAGATAATGAAGTCTTGAGACAGGTGGTCATTAAAGTGCCAAACTCCCGGTCAATGCGTGGTGCTGTAAGTCATCTTAAGATTGCTTTGATGCAGCTCTTCAATCAGTTCTGTCGATTAACCTCTCCATTGTTACTTAAGTTCCTTTACTTCCTACTCGCTCTTCCCCTGACCATTATCTACATCAGACCATTATGTCTCAAAATGGAATTCTCATGTGTTCTATGCATGATTTTCATGAGATTTCTCTCTTATTCCGATCCTCTCAGGACTTCTTCTTTTGATAGTCGCTCAATCCTTTTTATCTTCATCATTCGTCTATTCCACCTCATCTTAAATGCTTTCTGACTTGTTTGCTGCGTCTTGACTTATTTGCTGCTACAGTCAAGCCCACTTATATCAAACCCGTTTAAAATGAAGGGAAGGCTATTCCCCGTCAGAGAGGCTTGGAAAAACTGGTTATAATGAAGTTCAGTTATTACGAATATTCGGCCCACTCAACTTCGTAGTAATGGGCTTGACTGTATTACCATCTATGCTAATAATAATAATCTAAGGAACAGGTTGATTAACAGGTGAAAGTTTGAGAACATAAAGCATTCCTGAATGTGAAAAAGAGTATGTTTTTTCCCCTCATTAATGACCGTAGCGGAAGCAGACTTAAATCAGGAATGGGTTAGCCGATGTGATCAGCTGTGGATATTATTCACATAATGCAATACAAATGTCAATTGAAGGAAAATGGCAATGCAATGTATTCGCTATTATTAGGATTTATTTCAAAAAAAAAGTATTCACTAACCTCTGTACAAATACTAGTAGGCATTAGCAGCTGCAATCCCAGTCTAATGGAGTAACTGAAGGGACATCAACTCCTTCTGCATTACTGTCATCTAAATTGCTGTTCTTGCTATAGCTCTCATGTAACTGTATTGCTAATAATGACTTGGCAACACAACAAGCATATTCACGAAGTGCAACGTCATGGAGGTCTGTGAGAGACTGAATTTCTGAGAGGAAAGGCCATGTCTACTTCATCCTAATTCAATCTGAGAAAATCCAGTGACTAGCAACTTTCTCTTTGCTTACCCCCTCAAAAAACCTGCCTCATAGCCTTCAAGGTATTTTTAATTGATAATATAAGTAGGGCTTGGAATGGAAGGAAAAAAACCTTCATCCCTTAATTTTCATCTTGTCTCATCCCAAAAATTTTATGTCCCTAAGTTTTTGTCTCCTCATGAAAATTTTTGCGTCCCAAAGTTTTCGCCTCGTCTAGTCCCAATATTTGTTGTCCCTAGGAAGATCTAATGAAATAAATACTTTCTCCATGCAAGATAGTAAAAATTGCACAAAAAATTCATCATACTGATGTTGTTGATGTTACCGCTGTTTGTCTAAAGATGACTTAACAAGTTCTCTATTCCTTTTTCTCAGTATAGGCAAGACAATTTGAAGGGATTTTGTGCTGCATTTTTCTCCTTAAATGTTTCGAGCTCCTGAAATTACTTAAATCTCTCATCCGACAACATATTTTGTCCTGTTATTTGCATCTCTTCCCATGCTGCAAATTTCTTCAACCCATTTCATCCAATCTCGTCCCGACATTTTTTTTGTCCTGAAAATTTTGTCTTGTCTCGTTACAACACATCTCTCCATCCAAAATTTTTATCCCATTCTGTCCCAGCAAATTTTTTGTCTCTGGGATGATTTTTTCATCTCATCCCAAATCGTTCCAAGCCCTGAATAGTAGTTTCTTGGAGCTGCTGGTGGTTCATTCTTAAGACAATGATGGCCACTTTACCAAGGGCACTAACTGAGTTGGCTAACCCATGATTGTTTTACTCAACAGAATTAAGGAATGGCTGGCTTATCTGCACTGCATCAAAGTCATTTGCTGTATATGCTGCCACATCAACTGAGAAACAAGAATGGATGGCTCACATCAACAAGTGCATCGAGGACCTTCTGAGAAAAAGTTAGTTAATGTTATTATTTATATTCTAGGGAGTGCAACTTACCTTTCATAATCTAGGTACCTTATTTTAAATTTATTTTTTTGTGTAATTCTGCAGCGTCATAGTAGTGTTGCTAAATTAGAGCATTACTGACCTTTTATGGTGTTTTGCAAATTACTTGACATTGTGACATTGATCAGTTTCTGGCATTGTTTCCATCTTGTTATTGGAAAAGTAGAGGAAAACAGTTTCTTCCTGGCACCATACTTGGTTACTTGAGAAATTTCATCCCAAGGTTCTTTAATGATACTTTCAGCATATAAAACAATATACACAGCATGTAAAAATTTTGTATAATTCTTTAACAATTACGTCACTATTTTGGCTCAGATCATCAATCAGATGTGCCCACAAACCTCGCTTGTAGTAGCCTTGAATGTTTTGTTGACTCTGAGGTCCATAGGTTGAAGCAAACCGGTTGTGTTTGCGGACAAAAACACAACTTTCACTTGTGGGTTTAAATCTGTTAGGACTTTGAGTGGGTGAGTGTGATTTCAATAAGAAGTATCGCTTTAAATTTGGTTTGGACTTTTATAATGTTCTACTTCGGGGATGAGGTGATGACCTAACCTAGGGGTGGGCGGTGCAGGAAATACTGAACCGGTCCTCGGTTCTGAAAGAAACCGTTTGCGATGGCGGTGCACCATTTCAATAGATCGAACCGGTTATAGTGAACCGGTGTTTACTACTGAACCGATGTTTTCACATTAACCTGTGTTTTGTACTAAAATGGTGTTTTATACTGAACAGTTTTTTCTTCTGAACTTTTTTCCTTGTCAACGGCATTTTTTGTCATCCAAAGGGTATTTTGCCAAAATGTTTATTTTACCAGTTTTTTAAAGTCGTGTTTTGTCCTTAAAGAAGATACTTCTTAGTAATACGGGTGCACTTTCCTTAACTGAACAGTAAAAATTGAGAATGTTTGCATTAGCCAATGGTTTTTATGCGAGGCCTGGGCGTACACATAAATTGCCTTTTGTATCTGTAACGGCGATGAAATGTGCATTATTGTTGAAGGAAGACATTGCAAAATTTCCTCAGATATTACTTAGAATGATGCGTTTTGTTGTTAAAACAACATTATCAAATGCCTTGATCAACCTTTTTGATAATGCTGTTGTAGCAACAAAATGCGTCATACTAAGTTACTAACTCATGCCTAGTGAATGAAAATCTCTCTAGAGGCAGAGCAACTGGTGTCTACATACGGACAAAATCTCTCCAATTAAGATCTGATTTAAGTACTTCCAGGGAGAGGCTGATTGCTTTCGTCTTGGCTCATAATTATCTGCTTTTCTTAGTCAACATTTCCTTTATCTTTCATCTTGGCAACAATTATAGGGGGAGGGTCTAAATATGATGCCTTTTTTTGAAACTGTCAAAAATTGGCTGCCTGGAATCCATCTAAAAATTTCTGGCGACATAGGGTGTCACAGTAATCGAAGAGGAAAATGAAGTCGATAAGGATGAATTGGGAGCCCAAATCTTAAGATCAGAATTTTATACAGTTGTGAGGGATCTGAGGATAAATAAGGCTTCGGGAATAGATGATATTCCTGCCGAACTAATAAAAAACGCTAGAGAGAAGATATTTACTCAGCTGTACAAAACCATGTGCGATATGTACTCTACAGGAGAGATACCCATGGACTTAGAGAAGATCATCATCATCCCTATTGCAAAAAAGAAGAGAGCTAAGAACTGTGAACATTTTAGGACCATAAGCTTGACGACACATGCCTTAAAGATATCGACCAGAATCATGTTTAGAAGAATAGAGCGAAAAGTGAAGGAGTTCCTGGATGAGGACCAATTCAGGTTCAGAAGAAAAAAGGGCACAAGAGAAGCAATTTTGGCCCTCAGTCTACTTATAGAGAAGAGAATAGAGAAGAATCTACCGACGTTTGTTGAATTTGTAGATTAGGAGAAGGCATTTGACAACGTGCATTGGAACATGATGCTAAAGCTTCTGAAAGAAATTGGAGTATCATCCGAAGAGTCATCCACAGCTTGTATACAAACCAGGTGGCCATAATCAAATCAGAACCCAGCGGTACAAAAACAAGCATAAAGAAAGGAGTGAGGCAAGGATGTGCATTGTCTCCCATATTATTCAATGTTTACATTGAGAAAGCCATTCAAGAAGTCAAAGAAAAGTCTCCGGGAGTGAATATCCATGGCGAGAAAATCAGCATGCTACGATTCGCTGATGCCAAGCAGTCATGGCAGAAACAGAAGGAGATTTAAAGAAGACACTAGGAAATATGGAAAGAACAATGACCAGATATCATCTGAATATCAATAAAAAGAAAGGAAGCCAGGATGAATGTTACACTAGGAAAACAAAAAATCGAGGTGGAAGAGTTCTGCTACCTGGGAAGCCGAGTAACCAGCGATGGACTATGTAAAAGAGAAATTGCCAGTAGAATTGCTCAAGCAAAAAGGGCATTTTACCAGAAGAAGATTCTGCTTACAGGTGCAAATACAACTGTGGAAGTGAGGAAACATTTCATTAGGACATACATCTGGAGCATTCTACTATATGGCAGCGAAGCATGGACAATAACAGCAGCAAAGAAGTGCAGGCTGGAAACATTTGAAATGTGGTGCTACGGAAGAATGATGAAGATAAAATGGATCCATTGAGTGACAAACGAAGAAGTCTAAAGTAGAGTGGGAGAGAAGAGATGTCTACTGAAAACCTTAAAAAGAAGACAGGATAACTTAATGGGCCACATCTTGAGACACGATGGCCTGATGAAGACAATCATCGAGGGAAAAGTGAACAGGAAGAGTGGAAAAGGCAGGCCTCGTATGAGATATATGGAGTAAGTTGTGAAGGATGTAAAAGAGAGGAGCTACGTCAATATAAAGAAGGTTGGCCGATAGAAGAATTGAGTGGAGGGCTGCGTCAAACCAATTCTAGGATTGTTGACCGTTGATGATGATGATTAAAAAGAGTCATTTCAGGCATTATATGGTGGAATAACATAATAAATAAGTTTGGCAATTTTCCACAAAGAAATATTTACTTCGACCGGTTTCGTTGTGATACATCATCATCAGGTGAAGCATGATGATGATGTATCACATCGAAGCCGGTCGAAGTAAAGATTTCTTTGTGGAAAATTGCCAAACTTATTTATGATGATGATGATAGGGTGTCACATCAAATTTTGCCTTAGGTAACAGCATTTTCCTTTAATTTACCATTTTAGTTTAGAACCGCTTCCCTGGTACACTGGTTCAGAACATTACCCGGTGCACCGGTTTATTTTCCACATCTGAACCAGCCTGCCGGTTCTGTAAAAAACTTAAGTGCTGAACCGGTCCACCAGAAAACCTCCTAGCCGTAACCAAACCAAACCAGTCCTCAAAAATCTAAGCTGTTACCCAACCTTTATGAATTGACTTCCAAATCATTGTTATTATTGTTTTAATTTTGTGTGTAGTGCTTGGGTTTATGGAGCAAGAAATTAAGAAGGGTTTTAGCTTGCATTCATATTCCCTCTAATCATCATCTTTGATGATTAGAAAAATTGGTCATCAGAAACCTAAAATCCTGGGTAGATTTTTTTCTTCAGATGTGATTCAAAAGTTCCTGTAGGCATCAGCAGGGTGCCCAGCAGTTTTAGTTTTTTATTTTCCCTGACCAAAATTTGTGAGTTTCCCTCACTTATGAACCATTTCAGGATGCATTTGTTTTGTGCTAATCTGCATTTTCCACAGCTTGTCTTAGTGTAAAATGCAGTTTCAGGCATAACAAGAACACACATTTTCAGATAAAAAATTATAAAGCATTACAAATTTAAAAAAGATAATTTAGCCACAGATCAAAACTTGCAAATGACTTGATGGCAAGCATATTGTTCCCCTGGAAGGTATGCAACTCGCGCAAATGTCTTCAACATAACCCGAGAAGGCCTAACCTGTTCAGCAAGTTTTCTTGGTTACCATGTTCAGGATTTTGGGTCCCTACAAAAACGTGCTAACGAGAGTCCACTGTATTTGTGTGTACCTGCAGGTTTAGAGTTTCCTGAAGAAATGTGTTCAGAGACTATGCTATGGTCCTGATAGAAGAACCCTCTGCTGAGCATGTTCAGGAGCTGTTGTCAATAATATGTCAATGAGTAATACATTCTATGATAAGCTGCTGAGCATGTTCAGCAGCTCTTATTTCTCCTATTGGAGAAGCTGCTCTCAACAATGACATTCCCATGAGACAATGAAAATAAAATCATGACACAATGTCATAACTTTGAGGTCATTTTTTTTGCCCATGGCTGAGTACAAAACATTATCTAAACAGTCTTTTTCCTTATCAAACCCTCCTAGAAATTTTCCAAGCACAGTTGTGTCATCAAGAAAATTAGAAAGCCGAAGATTTGCATGTTCAGCTTGAATTGCAGTGATATGTTTGCACTCCATTAATATTGTCAGACAAGTTTTCATAGAACACTTGCACTTCTCAGGTTCATTGAGCGTAATGGATGGTTTAAGACAGTGCACTGCCTTAATAAGTTTATGCTCTGATAGGAAATATCCTACACTCATTACTAAAGAGAATTTTGTCTTTTTCGGACATGTCTGTTTTACATAATTCCTCACTAGCTGCTTTACTAATGTCAGCAATATTAGCGGTCATCAAGTTCTCAAAATTTATCAAATCGATTTGCATCAATTTGAAGGAAGTTGTAGCTTCATCAAACACACTTTTCTCAACAAAGCACTTATATAAGCCTCTGGCTAACATCTCCAAATCATCATGAAGAAAAGGCAACAAGGGACAGTTTGCCTGAAACTTTGTCAACCATGGAATCCCACTTTGTCGCCACCCCTCCCGACACATTGATGTCAGACTAGGGGTAGGGATGGTTGGCTGGGGACATCATGAATGCTAATGAGGGAATTTAATATTCTAGAGGGAATATGATGAGCAGAAATTTTAGAGATTTATTATCATTGCTCAGTTGATTTAGTAAATTTCAATGCCAACCATAGCCCATGAGGAGTATCTATCGATGAAGATTCTCGTGAATTTCTCATCCTTTTCATATCTTAACAAATGTACATCAGGTACATGTACCTGCGGGTGAAACTATGTGTGTGAGTGTATAACAGTAGTGTGAAAATACGAAGTTTTACTTTCTTTGTTAAAATGTTGGACTTCCACAAAGTTACGCCGGAAACGGTTAATTTTTTCATATCTTTGTTGGCAAGATGGACTGATTGATTGAACCACTTGAATTCCGGATGCAGAATTCCCTGACTTTTTCTTATTTTCCAAATTCCTCGACTTTTCCCTGACTGCTGGGCATCCTGATCAGTCTCCAGAACAGGCCGGTGTCATCCATGTTGAATTTGGTTTGAATGCTATTGCCACCTATCTTAATCAAAGCCTTGATTGTCTCAGGAAAAGAAGACTCAGCTTCTTAAACGGCAATTGTGGCTTGCCCACAATACCAAATACAGCAAGTTTGAAATCTATTGAACCAACTGTTTCTAGCTAATAAGTTTTCATTTTTGGTCATCTCCCCTGCTTCTTCTTCTAGCTTCTCAAAATGAGCTTTGCTTGATGACATGCAGTGTTCTGATCAACTGAATAATTCTTCGGTTTTACCTGATTATCAAACCACCAAGATGATCAAGAACTTCATCAATCAAAGTTTGTGTGTGTTGGGGTATTACTGTACGGTATTTTCATTCATAACGAGAAATGAGATGTAGTATAAGTTATATAGGCATTATTTTTAAAATTTCTCGTATCCATTTGTCAGGAAAATAAAGACAATTGGAATTCCACATATTTCTCGCCGACTTCTGTCAATGGTTTCAACAGTTATTTTCTAGGTAGTAATCGCATGTGATGATAATAAAAGGTCTTTATTGGGACAAGATTGAGACTATACTGTGATTTCTGCCATTTAACCTCTCATCATATATGTTTGCATTTATATGGTTGACTCTTAGACACAAACCATTGTTTTCTTCTTTATTCATAAAAATTTACTTGCTCATTATTTGTTTTATATTGTTTTATCAATAGTGTAAATAATTTTGTATCTACCATATTTGAAGGCATTTTTTATTAATGCTGTCATTAGTTTCCTTCTTGAAAAACAACTTTAGTGTCTGTTTGGGTTGTTTGCTGTGATCCTTTCACTGTGTAAGGTACATCTTTGATTATATTTTCCAATGTAATTGTTCTTTCTGTTCGTTCATTGCCATCACAATCTTGGACGTGAAGGTTCATGTTCATTCATTCGCCCCTGAGAACCTGAATGTAACGCTAATCTGTAATGTTATTTTGTTCCCAGGTGGAAAGAAGGCTGTGCAAGTACATGCAGCCGTTTGGGTGCCTGACTCAGAAGCCTCTGTTTGTATGCACTGCAAGAAAACGCAGTTTAATGTAATTAGCAGACGAGTAAGTTGCTTGTTTCTTTTTTAATGTTAAATTATTTTATTCCCCTTATAACTTTTTGTCTGTTTGCCAAATCTTGGCACTGTCCTAGCATAACTCGAGTTATGGATAGAATACTTTTGATTTCAGCATCATTGTCGTAAGTGTGGTGCTGTGGTCTGTGGGCCATGCTCAAGTAAGAGATTTTTGCTGCCATCACAGTCATCAAAACCACTCAGAGTATGCCTTACCTGTCACGACACTTTGTCTCGCCTGAAAGCGCAGCAGCTCAACAATTCTTCAAATGCTGCTGGAATCACCCCTGTCACACTGGATGGGATCCGAGGTATTAAAAGCAATGAAGTGAGAGTAAAAACTTGAAAAATAGAATGTGCTCACCATAATCTGTTACATATTCAGGATGATGCTTTATGTTCCGATTTAAGAGAATTTCTATAATTTTTTCCTTTTTTTTTCTTAATGAAGTCAGTCATAGCATCCTCTTCAGCATGAACTAAAGAATGTGGTAAATTTACTCATTAGAGTGAGGCAAGAACAGCAATCTAGAAATAATTCACTTTTGTAATATTTCTATCTGTATTAATTTTATCTTTTTAATGGGCTATACCTATTTAAATCAGTTTTTTATTGTTGGCAAGTACTGAAAATATCTCAAGTGATAAAAAGTTCACTTTTCTAGTGAATGGTGAGTAGTATAGAATTGGGGTTTCCAGGCCAGATAATTTATGCATACGACTCCCGCATTCCGATCGCACCCCAACCCCACCCACCCCCCACCCCTCCCCCATGATTGCCGACACATATGCCAAGGACATAAATGCATAAATTATCTGGCCTGGAAACCCCAATTCTATACTACTATGGTGATAGCATATATTTAGCTGGAGAAAAATTTTATGTTCTTGGATAAAAGACCTGTGTACTAGTGATTGGGCGAATCCAAAATTTGATCGAATCCGAATCCTATTTTTTTATCGAATTCATATCTTCCTTTTATCTGTACATTGTTAAATAATGCTTCCTTTCTCATGAATTCTCTAATTAAATCCAATCAAAGCTGAATCTTATTTCTTAAAGTAAATAATAAATGAATAATGGTCATATAGTCCCCTCTCACTAAAATTAAGGATATGTTCGAGGGCAAATATAAAGAATGGTTAATTTTAAAAGTAAGTCAAAGCTTAATTTTTCTTAAATAAAATTGAAAATTCATTGAAAGAAAGTACAAGTTTTTATTTAGAAAATGCGGCATTTTCCGTCTGGATCTAATCGATTTCTTTTATTATCAACCAAATTTCCAGCAGTACTCAGGGTGGCGATCATAAGGGAAACCAGGAAAACCTGGAATTGTTAGGGAAAATTGGAAATCTGGAAAAGTCAGGGAATTCTCGTAACAGTCAGGGAGAAACTGGGATAGGAAATTCTCGTTATTTTTCTACCATGACATTTATCAGGCAGTCATTCCCACCCTTTATTTCACCAAAACATTTCACCAACTAAAACGAATGTCCGTCGCCGAAGTGCATAGTATAAGCGCCGTCAATTCGTTGAACATTCAGTTGTGAATCTTAGTTATTTAGCTGTGAATCACTGGTACTGAAGGCTCTTTCTGAAAATACTGTTGCTGGAAGAATGCAGAGGAACTTTTTTGTTAGAATTTTCAAATTGGGAAATTTCAAAGAATTCATACATGGATAAGAATTCTACTTCTTTTTATTGCTGTAATGGACAACAGGTGTCATCTATGGAGTAGATAATTAACTACACGTCGACTTACGTGGGAAGATCAAACTAAGCCGAAAAAAGATGTTGATACCCAATCACATCAGACTTTTTCACCATCACAATCATGGTACTATCACAATGATCAATCGTCACCTATCGAACGATGTAATGTCTTAAACTAAAGTTGGCGTTCCAAGCACCCATAGTTTGGCATCAACTCTAGCATGCTTGGTAATGAGACACGGGTCGTCGCGTGGTTGAATCTTTTGCGGCAACAGGAATGCCGAGAAACGTAAGCATGTCACCGGCCTAAGGGGGGCTTTATAGATCGGTGGCGGCAGTGTTTACAATGGATTTTGCCGACAATGGAAAACGGAACCTTTATAGCTCTGTGGCATGCCATGAAAAAAAGAAGATAGCAGTGAGTTGCAAGGCACTGGAACTTGTTGCCTTGTGCCTATGATCAAGGGTGAATCTAACTTGTTGAGTTTAATGTCCTTTTTTCCTTGTCCGTAGTTCATTATTGTTGGCAGTAGTTTATTTTAGTTGGGAATAGTATAGTTTAATTTAGTAGGGAACAGTTTAGTTTATTTTAGTTTTAAAAAACCAGGACCTTCAGCAATAAATTAATAATTTCGCGGCAACAGAAATGCAGAGAAACTCAGCATGTCACCGGCCTAACTAAACATCCACGTAACTCCGGATCCATCTGTGTAAGTCGAGGACTTACTGTAGTTCTCTATCACTGGTACGTAGAATCTGCACGACTGGTATTCATATCTTTAATCCATTGATTCGATTGAATCTTTGGATTCGATCGAATCTTGTAACCTTGGATTCGATCGAATCGGGAATCCATGGATTCGATAGAACCGGGAATCCATCGATTCGATAGGATTCGACTGAATCTTTGAATCCCTGCCCCAACCCTACTATGTACACATATGTATGCTCCTTGTTTATTGGTGCAGAATCTTCTGAATAGTTAGCAGTGTTATATCTTTTGATCTGTTATTACTAGGAGGATTACATGTTAATAGAATTATGACAAAGATTAAGGATGGTTAACTTACTGAAATTGCTTTTATTTAGATTGCAAGGAAAAAATGTAGTTGGCTAAAAAGAATATCGACAACTGTCATTGATTATTTCTTCTGATCTTTCAATGCAGATGGTGCCAAAGATCGAAGTGGGTCTGCTGACTCCTCGGGTGAGGAAGACTCAGATGAGGATGATGAATCTAATGCTGGTCGCAATCAGGGTGAAACTGCAGCCCACGAAGAGGTAAACTTTACTCCCTGCTTCCCCCACTCAATCAGGCCCTTCTCACCTAATTTGGGTCAAGACGTGCTATCTCGTTTCTTTTCATTGGAGACTGTGAGCTGCCTAATGTGAATAGATTTAACGTTGGTCTGCTTTGGAGACCGTGCCTGACTTCTGCTTGTTTTTCAATACTTTACCAGTGATGAATCACGTGAGAAATAAGCTAAGCGTTAAGTTTTTCTTAAATTGCTCTTTTCTAAGATGTGCATGGCAGTGGACTGCAGTCATTATTCATAATTGTGAAAACTTTGTAAGAAGTCATTGCTCATTTCACTGGGAAAACCCAATTGTGCCTTTTAACCCCAAATGGAGGAAGTATGTACTTTTGTGAAGTGACAAACTATGAGTGGTGTCCTGTGCAATACAGCCAAATTCCTGGAATCCATTGGAAGGAGGGAAAGATCAGGTGGTTGAGGAAGATTTGATCCATCTCCAGCAGATGGCTATCCATCCTGGAAGAGAGACAGTTCTTTGATATTTGAAGTGGACACAGTGTGCCGTCTTTTCTTTATCGGCGCCCTCCTGCATAGTAGGTTTGTCTACAAAATCTCTTTTGTTTTAGTTCTGCTTGGCTTGTTAGTTGCAGTGAAGCTAATATTTAATCACCGAGTGCAGTGTGAACAACATGTAATCTTGTTAATTGTCTTATTAACCCTGGGATTTTGAGAGCATTAATCAGAAAACTCCTAAGTCTACTGATCTGCAGATAGGTGTTGTCCCATTCCACTTGCATCTATCATTAGCTGAATTATTAGGAATTACCATCATCTTTTGTGGTTTTCTCACTCAATGCGTTAATATACAAATCTTGGATTCAGGTAGAATGCTCTACATAGCATGGTATGTTAGGTAATGTTGGACCATACATACATTTGGCACATTTCTATTTAGATATTTTTGCTGGGCCAGGTATGAAAGGCACAATTGGTAAGAAAGCATTATTTTTTAGGATGCATTAGTGTACTGGTAATCAGGAAAGAAAGTTATAGTATTTGTTAAAACTGATCATGAGCTAATTAGTCCTGAATTATGTACTATTGTACTGCAGAATGCAATGCTGTTCAACGTATGCAAGGCTTAGTTCTAGACTTAAATATGTAGTACAGTAAGTCTTCGACACGCGGTTAATTCGTCCCAAAATTTTCCACGTAAGTCGAAACACCACAATTTACCTATCCATTTTTGAACCATTAGCAGTGCCACTTTCACGGCGGCATCCGGCGACGATTACAGAAAACGCCATCTTTTGAGAGGCCGTTAAGTTTACATTATGCAACAAAGCCGAGAGTAACACAAATCCAATCTTTCTTTCACTGGATATTTATATCTAAAGTAATAATAATTACCCAAAACCTTTTTGCTGTAATGGACAACAGGCGTCATCTATGGAGTAGATAATTAACTGCGTATCGACTTATGCAGGAAGGTCAAACTACGCTGAAAAAAGACGTTGATGCCCGATCACATCAGACTTTTTCACCATCACAATGATCAAAAATCACCTATTGAACTATGTAATGTCTTAAACTAGAGTTGGCATTCTGGACACCGGTAGTTAGGCATCAACTCTTGCATGATCGGTAATGAGTCGCGGGTCGTCACGTGGTGGATTCTGTTGCGGCAACAGAAATGCGGAGAAACACAGGCATGTCACCGGCCTAACTGAACATCCGCGTAACTTCGGATCTGCATAAGTCAAGGACTTACTGTAACCTTAAATACTAGGTTAATAACATCCTCTGTTGTTGGGAAAAGCATTTTAGTCTGTTTGTTATCTTATTAGTTTTATTCCTTTGCTTTCATACTCATTATCAACATCGAGTTCAATGGGATTGTGCATGATCTCTATGCTTGCCCTACAGTTGAAGATTTGTCATACATCTAAGGGTTTTGCAGTTATAACCAGTTTGGAAGTGTTTATCTCGTTGACCACTGATCTTGCAATCAATAAATATTTATTATGCCCTCCATTTTTGTTAAGATAATTGCCTCTGTATAAAATTTGAAATACGACCATTCAGGTTTTAAAACATTCTGTTTAAGAAAACGAAACCTTTAATTACATATTCGTGGTAATTGCAAAAAATTTGACTGGAATTTTTGCTAAAATGATCTCATAAACCAATTTTTGTTGTTGTAGTGGTCACATAATTTCTCACACAGTGATTTTGTGCTGTAGTGAAAAATTATGTCGCCTCACCAGGTAAAATAATTTTTCTCTTCAGTATTAGGTAGATTTACATTATTTTGTTGATATATTACACCCTCTAGCAACTTTCCATCCAGTATTAGATAGATTTACGTTAGTTTATTGAAATAGTACTCACTCTAGGAACTTATGAGCTTTCATAGTCGTCTTCCAATAAAACGTGCATGCCCATTCATTGATGATGCACCTGTTGTTCTACATAATGGAGTGGCCTGATTTATTGGACTGTATGGCTTTCTGGTACCTTACCCTTTTATGCCATTTACTGATTTTTTTTGAGCATGTTTGCCTCCAGTATACCAAACTTTTATAGTTACCACTATATATCATAAGTATCCTGCAAACTTACTTTTTGCGTCTCAGTTATAGTTTCACATGATTTATGACAACAGACTTAAAATTTGATTTGTAAGTAAGTCTATTTCCTTTTCATAACTTGCCTTTCGCACTTATGCCATATGTATGTTACACTTGTATTTTAATATGATCTGCCAATTTTTAAAGGGTTAAGCTCACAATTCATAAATCAACCATGAATTCACCACTAATTGACAGTTAAATCAACAATAGTGAAACCCCCAAATGATTTCAGCATCCATTTATTTTTATTAAGCAAGATGTATTACCTGCTACATTGAAATACTGTGACCATTAATTATCATTTATTTCTGCTTCAATATCTCATGGAATGGAGTCTTATGAATTGCTTAACTATCCATTATACGTTTCTTCACAGCATCACAACACACAGGTTTACTTCATATTCAAATCCTAGATGAATTGTTATATTTTCAGTTGAAATGTTGTCAAAAGACGTTGTCGTAGACTCAGATGAATAATGGTAGTCACACTCATCCTCCACTGTAATATAATTCATACTATCAATGCAATAGTCCCCACATTATTTGTCTCACCTACTGCAGGGGAAACATCTCCATGCCCTTGTTTCAGCTGCTTTATGGGATTTTATGTGATGATGACTACATAAGGCTGTCATGTGAGAAAAAACAACTCCTGTGGGTTAACTCCCATATTTGTCAGGATTGATTTTTGTATTAATGTTGTCCTTGGTTGTCATGGTAATATAATTTGAGTTGGCTTACTTTTGTTTCCTTCTGGATTTTTTCAATAATATTCAATTCGTTAAAATGGTGTCAAATATTTTGAGATCACCTTGCTGAGGAATGGAGGCCATAAATTGGTAATCTTCTGTTGTTTTCTTATCTGGAATGAAAGATGGTTTTGGGTGCAAGTATCATTTAGTTAACTCTACCTTGGTAAGTTAGATAGACCTTTGGGTTCAACACTTTGGGATAGAAGATTAAAGAGAAATACTTAGTTCTCTTAGCATTTTTCAAGTGCATAAATAATTTCAATTGTGTTCACAGTATCAGGCATCACGTAATTTCAATTGTACAATTTCAATTGTAGTATCCTAATCATTTTCATTATTCTGGGCATTGGGCACACACTCTATTTTAATCTTTTTTTGTATTAGTTGTATGGTTAATTTAAGGTTAAACAAATAATTTTCTACATTAAGTTAATAAATGAAATAAGTTCGAAGGATTCAGGCTTAACCACTTCTGCACCATCATCAGGTACCTGAATCGAACCGAAGTGCTGAATCTAGTTGTACCTTGTAATAAATTCATGAGTGGAAAGATACATCATTTTTCACTATCAATTAATCTAATGGCATACTTGGGTGCAGGCTGTGCTTAAGTTGGGGAAATTACATATTTTTGTCCAAGCTGTGCTTGTGCATTTAATATTCCTCAAGAAATTCAAAAAAATATTAAAATGTAGATTGTGCTAAACTTTTAATTCTCCTAGCATTAGTGTTGCATGTTTTACTAAGTATTAAAGTTGCATGCTCCTTGGAAGTTTGTTTGTGTAACTAAGAGTTAGGCCAAATAATTTTTTACAATAACATGTGTTCAATTAATCTGCTGTTTACCTTTTTGTGCTGAGCTATAACCAACATCTGTATATGTATTTGGTGTTGCTATTTACAATCAGTATATCATTAGGATTTGCATTAAATAGCATATTGTATTTGTGAGGATGCATTTTCTTAAGGACTTTTCCAGTGTTGCTTTACATGTATGCGTTCCAGTTTTGTTTCTTATTTTGCCTCATATTTTACTTTCATATCTCATTCCTCTAAGAGATTTTATATTTAACTTACTGTTTCAGGAAATGTATGTTTTTGCATTATTTCTCGATCATAGAAGCATTAAGTATGAATTGATATTTACTCTGCAGGAGTTGGTGTAGTTCATTGTGAGTCCACAGAAGGTATTCGTAGTGGCTCCTAACCATTTTTCAGTCGACAGAAATACTATGCAGCTCAATAAAATCATTTCTAGGCAGAATGGTAGTCAGGGCAATCTTAATATTCCCAGAAGTTTCTAGGTACTGTGTAAATAGCCTTTAAAAGAAAACCTTAAACATGAGATTGATTCCCAAGGCAAATGACTGAAACTTCTCCTATCTCTTTTCTTCAGAAATTTACTAGGTGTGTATGATTTCTTCCAAATTCAGGATTATTTCACTTTCTCTCTCATACAATCTATGTCAGAAACTTGATTCCTAAAGCATGAAAAAATTTCTTCCTTCTTCCCAACCATGTTCCCAATCCAATCCTCTTGCTCCCCTTTATTTCTAATGACAACCAATCCACCTTTGATTGTATATGTAAGTTGAGATGTCTGTGCTGTACTTACCTGATGATGTTACATGCCAAAGCCAGGGTCGTATTTAAGAATAAATATGTGTGGAATACCTAAGTATTTTCCTGTTCAATATGAATTCAAAGTTCCATGAACTCATGCCTGAAACCATCAACTATATTGCACAATCAAAAAGTTATAATTATTATGTGCACTGCTGAATGCCCTCATACATAATATAAAGTTAATAAATAATAAGAATACTACTGTTTAGGATGTAATACATATTGGAAAATTCTTCTTTGGTTTTCAATGGTCCACTGTTACACTCATATTCATTGCCATTTCAATGACAACTATTTTATTTTCCTATAAATTTCCCATTTACAAAAGCACACTTAAAATTTTGTGCTATCAGTTGGTATGTACTATCTGCATTGGTCCTCTTCCCATTAAAACACACAAATGCCAATATGACATGCTTTCTCTTAATACCCATATCAATGAAGCGGGCAGAGACACTAACATAAATCTGATCATTCCTCCTGATGTCCAAATATGAAATGTTGTTTTCAAGGATACATTTAATGAGTTTGTCATATATTATAATGTTTCAACTCCTAATTCAAAGAATGGAGGTAATTTGGCTTCCTATAAAAGTTACAAGTCTGAGGTGTGGCAAAACACTAAAGGCCTTGCGCTGTGCCTTTTCTCACCCTCTTCTCTTTCCACTGCTCACTCCTCCTGTCTGCCGTCAGCACCTTGGTTGCCACCATGCCCATTGACCAAGCCATGGCTAATGTGTCAAAAAAATATGTATTCACAGTTAGGAGTATTGTACCAAGGACAGGCAATCACTCTTTAAAGCTCTCAGGCTGCATAAGGTTAAAGCTCTCAGGCTGCATAAGGTTGTATGACAAATTGTTTGGACTCAGCATCTTGAAAATCACTTGGTGTGTTTTTCGAGCTCGCATATCATTTACATAACAAAGTTCTCTAGAAGAAAAGAAGAGTGGCAATCTAGTCTACTGCTTAGTGCAAGAGGTGCTTGTACTTGACTCATTATCATTTTCAGGAGCATCAAAGTAGAGTCATCAGTGCTACTCGAAATGTGCGTGGAACCACAAGGGCTGGGTCAATTATAATCTTGGGAGTCAGGGATCTTTTGTTGTCTACTGTAACAGTGTCATACATATTTTTGTTGTTGTACAGGCACTTCCAAAAAAAAGTTAACACTTCAGAGCCGAAATTTTTCCAAGTCCCGAGTTGACGGTGATTTGACAACGCTGCGTCACGGCTTCCCTCTGGCGGAGCCTCGAGAACCTCTGACCGAAAACAAACCCCTTTCCCTCCTCCTTTTCCCTTTTAACAGATGGGATTGAGGGATTACTGAACGGTCGGTCTTCTCATATCCTAAAGAAGGGGGCTATGGTGGGCACTCTATGGTCATTTTTCCGACTCGCGCTGAACGACATTTGAAGTCCTGAACACATCTCTACGCTCGCCACCGTCGCATAGTGGACGGAAATCGGAAAAAGCTGGACAAAATTCAAAAATAGCTTTCTTTGATATATATAACTTGAAACTTCACACAAATACTCAAAAAAGACTGCTAATTAAGGAATAATACATCATTTGACATGCTTTTCATCTTTTAGTCAGATACAGGAGCTCAAACGTGACCAAAGTTCCAAATAAACACCGAAACTAATTTTTCTCCGAATGTCTTCCAAGTTAAGTTGATCGTGACGTTATGTGAGGAATTTGATTGAATAAAGAATAGCATGATCTATTAACACAAGACTTTGACTTTAAATTACCAAAGCTTCAAATATTTTTGAAGCATTTTAGCGCAATTCCGTTAAAAATGTCAGACGCTGTTCTCAGATAAAATGTTTACATAATATAGAGAATATCTAGCGTTTTTGGGAGAGACCTGTCAAGTGACCTACCTATATCAGAGCACTCGTTGAAGACTCATAAACACGAAATTGAAGAGAAATTAAAATAAGTCTACGACACCGAAAAATACATATGATTTTCCGATCGCGCGTCCGGGGTATGGCTCCGTGCGGCTGGGGCTGGAAGTGCCGTGACTCGCTTACTTTACTCAAGTGACATGGACCCAAGGCTTCCATTTCGTCGTTTTTCAGCGGCACTCATTGTTACTAAACTTCAAAGATCTATGTTGATGAAATCGTGAGACCGGATAAGTTTACGCGGAATCACTTTATTTTTCATCGCGTGCGCTCCGGGAACATACTTCTTATTCACGCCCTTGAAAAGAGTGTAGTCTTTCTAGGGCCCATGTAACATTCAGAAAAACACTGGTTTTTCTTTTGAATTACTTTTGCCCCCTTCTTTTTATTCACGCGTTAAAGATGCACCGACGATTTCAGAGTCTTGGTCATCGTTTTCCCTGCCACCTTTTCCCCTTTCCTCAAAGGAGAGCTGAATGCCAAATGGGGGGTTCCCTCTGACCAATCTGTTGTGTCCGTGTACTGAGGCAATGGGGATTGGGAGGACCGGTCTCCGCGAAGAATAATTTTCCACTGCTCAAAAACCTTACTCCATACGTTTCATTGCACCCACGACCCCTTGCACACGGTATGCCTCGGGTCAACATCCTGAGTTTATGCCCTTGCAGCCCAGTGCCCAGGCATGAGGGGTGTTCCGGAAGCAGGTAAAACATCGCAGACGTCTGTCCATCCACTCTTCCACCTGAGTGCTTTTAAGTTTGTTTCTACTCATATTACAGGGCTTATATTTCAAAACGTTTTAATGCCCACGAGTGAACACGTTTATCAACATGGTTTCATCATTTAGGATTCATAGTCTCTTATTAATTTCATATGTGGTGTGAAGGAAGTAACAATTCATTCACAAAAATGAATTAATTCCGTCCATTAAAGAAATATATCCAAAGCTTTTGGCGGTATTGTTTAGCATGCAATATGGTCGAATAATAGAGCACCTTTCCATTAGAAGGAAAAAAAAGGAACCGCTTAACAATTTGCAGTTACTAATCTCAGTTGCGATATAGGTTCTTAGGGAAATTTACTAACTGCCGTCCACCCACTTCGCAATCCGAGCAATTGGCCCCTCGAGAGGAGATAACGGCGGGTGCCCGCGCGTCACGTGTGCAAACCCTTTCTGAGAGGGAATTCCCTGCTAGCCATGCTTCCTCGCCGCCCCTTCCCTACGGTAGGTGGAGAATAGTGGGTGGCGATCCTTCGGCAGGGTTAGGAGGACACGCGGCTCAACGCCGCGGTCGGGAATAAGGGTAAGGTGGGAGTCGGGGGTATTTTGCGACCACCTGCAGGTGTCCTATAAACAATGAGTATTCGGGAATATTCGTATGTTGTCACAGTCCTCATATTTTGAAGAACGGAAAAAGGCATTGAATACCCAATTATAGCGTAACATTAGTTACAGTTTCACCAACAAAAATGTCTTCACATGCTTACGGAGCTCTTTCAATCAATTAAATCTCATACGAATAATTATTTAGTTGTGGTCGCATGCGCGCGCAATTAGCTGTATTAGGACATGTAACCTTTAGTGATCCTAAAATAGTAAATTCGAAATTTATTGTAGGCGTTGAAAGACATTATAAACCAAGGAAGAGGGTATACTTATTTGGCAAGGCTAATTACGACGGTCTGAAAGAGGAATTAAGGGAATCGTTTAATGTATTCAGCGAACAAAGCAAAGGATTAAATACAGAGGATTCGTGGAGAGAATTTTTTGAGGACACCCGTAAAGCAGTTAATGAATACATACCAAGTAAATTCATTAGTGATAATACAGAGCCAAGGTGGTATAATGCGGAGGTTAGGAAATCACTAAAGTGACAAAGGGTATGCCACGCTAGGATGAAAAAAGCAGGAGGGTTCTATCGGTAGAGGAAAAAAATGAGTTAGTTCAAAACTATAAAAAATCGAGAGCATTAGCAAGGAAATAATGTCGGCAAGCGTTATAACATTTCAAGAGCAAGATGTTAGGAGAATATTTAGATAGCAATCCTAAAGCGTTTTGGTCATATGTGAGAGAGCTTCGGGTAAATAGGTCCACAGTGCACACACTTAAAAACGATAAAGGAATTAGAGTCACCAGCAGTGTAGAAAAAGCCAATTCTTTAAACACCTTCTTCCAAAGCGCTAGATTACACATTAGACTAGATTTTAGGGAAACGGCTGCGTGGTCAATAGCAGATTTGTATTGGTATTAAACAAACAATAATATCATGGGCATTATTATTTTTATTCAAATTAGGACTCCTAAACTCTAAATGCTTAGGTTAACTCGTGGAAATGCCACCACAATTGGGAACGTCATTTACTTCATCCTGAAAATTGAGCATTTTACTACGCCAATACGGCAAAAACGTTAAAATGTTCTTACCAGCCTGCTCCTAGTCTTAAAATTTGGGATCGCATATTTTCAAAGCTTCTGACCCCATCGATGTGAGAATTAAATATGCCTATGAACTCACTCTGAAATGGCACGAACGTGAAACAACACCAATTAACCCAGGGATTAATTATTTAAGGGACACATACAAATTGGAGGGTGAAAACAACCAATGATGATATATGATTTCCTCTTCAAAGTAAGAAGTCGATTTTTAATGTTATGCATATGCGTGACGACGTTTTTTTCTGTGACGGCGGTGGCGAGCATAGAGATATGTTCGGGACTTCAGACGTCGTGCAGGTCGAGTCGAAGAAAACGACAATCTTGGGACACAGTACCGACCCACATTAGTCGGAAATCGAAAAAAGCTGGACAAAAACCTAAAATAACTTTTTTGAGATATATACGGACACTGTTCTCAAACAAAACTTTTACACAAAGTAGAGAATATCTAACGTTTTAGGGAGACGCTTTTCACACAGATTCTTAGAGAAGTATGCTACATAAGGAATAATGCATCACTTGTCATGATTCATCCGGTAGTGCGACACAAGGGCTCAACATCACGAAATTTTAAAAAAATCCTGTAATAACATTTATCCGAATATCTTACAAGTTGATGATGACGTTGTGGGAGGAATTTGATCAAATAAAAAAAGCATAATCTATTAACACTATACTTTGCTTTTAATTTCCTGAGCTGCAAATATTTTTTGAATCGTTTATTTGCTATCCCATTACTTATAATGCTGGACACTGTTCTCAGACAAAACTTTGCATAAAGTAGAGAATATCTAACGTTATAGGGAAACACTTGTCAAGTCACTTATATCTGAGAATTCGCTGAAAACTCATATACACGAAAGTGAAGAGGAATTAAAAGTAAGTTTGGGACACCGAAAAAAACATATGATTTTCCGACCGCGCGTTTGGGGTTTGGCTCCACGCGTCGGGGGCTGGAATTGACGTGACTCGCTCACATTGCTGAAGTGACATGGACCCTAAGGCTTCCAATTCGTTGTTTTTGAGCTGCACCCATTGTCAGTAATCTCCATCACTCTTATTTGATGTAATCGCGAGCATATTGAGCCGTGCGACGGGATAAGATTACGCGGAATCGAGTTATTTTTCTTTGCGTACGCCCCGGGAACATACTTCCTATTCACGCCCTTCAGCCCTTGAAAAGAGTGGAGTCTTTCTAGGGCCCAATGTGAACTAGATATACTCTAGTTTTTCTAATTAATGGTATAGCAATTAAATGATTAAAAAAATATATGTAGCTCAGGCAATTTAAGGCATAGCAGTGTTAATAGGCAAATGATGCAGGTGTTTATTTGGAAATTTGGTTATGTTTGAGCCCCTATATCTGGATAACAGACAAGAATCATGTCAAATGATGCATTGTTCCTTAATTAGCAATCTTTTCTGAGTATTTATGTGAGGTTTGAAGTCTATATCTCAAAGAAAGCTATTTTGGAAATTAGACGTTTTTTTTCGCGACGGTGGCGAGCGTAGAGATGTGTTCAGGACTTCAGTCTCGCAGCGCGAGTCGGAAGAAACAACCATGGAGTGCCCACAATACCCCCTTCTTTAGGGCATAACAAGACAGACCTTTCAGTAATCCCTTCTGCTAAACAGGGAAAGGTGAGGACGGGGGAGGAGGGAAGGGGATTTGTTTTCGGTTTGAACTTCGCGAGGCTCCGCCAGAGGAAAGCCGTGACGCAGCGTTGTCAAATCACCGTCAACTCGGGACTTGGAAAATTTTCGGCTCTGAAGTGTTAACTTTTTTTTGGAAGTGCCTGTACATACAAAACTTACAAGCTATCTCTAATTAAGCTGAATTGACTAAGCTAAACTAAGTTACTTAGTTATATATTAACTTAAAAGCTAACATTGTGAACTATACAATAATAACAGTATTGTTTATGTAAGCTCATTTGTTGCGGAATGAAGCGCAAAGTCTGGAATCATCAAAAAGGGGAGGGAGGAGGCTAAGGCTGTCGCCTTGTAATATGCCATGGTGGTATGTTATCAAAACTGTGTAGACTGTGTTCTTAGTAGATGGAATGGCAAAGTGAATCTTCCGCAGTGGTAACAGGCATTCTATGCTAGACATTACCTCTATGTGGACTTTCATGTACCTCACTATGACTGTAATCAGCTCATGCTGGGTTGTATCAAAATCCTACCTGTAGTCCACCCAGCCGTTGATAGTTTATGCTTGTGTTGACAAACATCCTGGTCCACACACATATCAATAAGCAGGTTGTCCTTATACTCATCTCTCATGTCTCATGATGCCTTTCTTTGAGCCCCTCTGTTCATGCACTTCCTCCCTCACTATTTGGATATGTCTGAGAATAAGGTCATTTAAAATGGAAGTGAACTCCTTGTATATATTGTTGAGGTAGGTTATAGGGCGGTAGATTTTCAGGTCAGACAATTCTCTCTTTTTCGGTATTTAAACCTTGCACCCATCAGTCAGCCAGGACAGAATTGGTTCCAATCCTGACAGGAAGGATGTCAAGATTCCTGCAAGGTGTTTGTGCACTTCTTCCACCAAAAGTTATTTACTGCATTTATTCCTGGGGCAGTGAAGTTCTTCTTGCCAGAGAAGCCCTTCTTCATATCACTTTCCTTGACTGAGAACCACTTCTGCTAGGTGGCGGTCACAAAACTCTTTTATGAGGGCCACGGCTGGAGTTCCACCTCCAGGACAGATGGTGGTGTTTTGGTAATAGGCGGAGGAGATTGGGTGACTAAAAGGTTTCTGTCAACGCCATATCCACAATGCCATTCAACTAGCACAGGTGTTGGTCCCACAGAGAAAAGAGTTTTATGATGGATATCTGTGTCTGGTAGATACCTCATCTTAATTTATCGTGCTTTCCAACCACGTGTAGATCAGGTTCAGCTTTCAGCTCATCTCCCTTCAACAGGAGATCAGCAGGAGCCATGCCATTAAATAGAAAATTTGTGTTAGTAGGTAGAGCCTTGGCCGGTGGTATACCCTCTGTGACTTGGCTTACTGTCAGCATGGCAAACTAGAAGGTCTCCCCTCAGGGTCTCCGTCCATTCCATGTGAGCTCCCTTTCTTGATGTTGTTGTTTGTATGCCACTCCCAACCCTACAAGGCGCCCATCTAAGATGGGCCAGTTGCAGGTGGCATTCTCTGAATTCTTTGGAATCCAGTACATGCACAAGTCCAGTGGATAGTCTGGCTTGCAAATGGCCTCCATTAGTGGGAATGCCTTGGGGAGGCTGCTGGTCCGTTTTTGACCCCTTATTATCATCAATATTATTTGAGCACAAAATGTTTAATGATTTATCTTTCTATTTATGGAAAGCGAGGCTAGACCCCATCAAAAGTGTATCAACCAATTCCTCCTTCCCCTCCCGTTAGTTACATAATTTATGTGTTGCTCCTTAGTGATTATAATGTAAATATAGACAAGCTTGATCACTGCCCCTTTGCTACACCATTTTAACATTTTAAGTTGCTAATATAAGGTAACTTGCAAGATTTTTTGATGATGTGCATATGTGTGTTGAAGATATCACAAACTTAGTTGAAGTCATTGTATGAAGTTGATTGAGATGGATTTGTTTTTAACCCTCTTAGTGCCACTGAATTTTGGTAGTACTAGTGAAAAGTGATGATATGAGAGTTTTGACATGATTATGAGAGTTTTGTAACTCCTTTTGAAAATTATAAACAATATGAAGTTACTTTTTAGATATGAATGTAATATTTTTTTTATTTAACAAAAAATGGATTAAAATGTTTTTTATGGTATTCTGATACATTGCATAAAGGATTAAAGTAATTATTACAGCAAAAATGGCTTAAACATTAATTCGCTCCTCGAGCCGATATATCGGCTCGTGGCACTTTTCGGCCGTGGAGCAAAAGCAGATATATCGGCTCGTGGCACTTTTCGGCCGTGGAGCAAAAGCAGATATATCGGCCCGCGGCACTAAGAGGGTTAAGATGCACTGGGCTAATTCTAATGTATATGTGTAATTTTATTTATATTTTCATGAATAAATTATTTGCAAAGCATTCTGCAATGTGGATTGGCCCAATTTGGTCAAATTTTAATGGAGGTATTCTTTAATCATGTCAAAGAAATCTTGCAAGACTTGCAGTATATTTTTGAATCAACGAGTATATCACTTGTATTTGTATCACTTATTGTATTTTTTCTTTATGGCTGTTCTCTGTTGCAATCAAATTATTATATTTTAATTTTGTTTTTTCCAGCCTACATTTTATGGAACTACTGTGTCTGGCGAGGAAAAGTAGCCGATGTCCCAAGGAGTGGAGTCATACTCTTCATAAAAATGCTGGTGTGGAGTAAGATCCAATGGGATCTTGAATATAGCTGCACCTGATTGGATATTGTTGGAACACCATTCATTTGTTGGATTGTATCTAACTAATGCTCTTGCCTTTGATCATGTGTACTCTTGGGAATGCCTTTTTCTACGTGAAAATAACCCAACATATTGTGAATACATGCTTGCCGTCCAGACCTAGACATTATGGTCTTATCTGGGTTAGCTCATGGACATTAACACGGGATATCTTTCTCATTTCCTTGGAATCAATTTAGTCCAAGTTTACCTTTATATTGCCAGATATCAGACAATGCTTTTAATTACAGCTAGTACTTAATAGCACCACAATACAATGCAGTAAAATAGTTCCCACTTCCAGTTTTGGATGTGCAATCTTACCTTTATACATCCCCTTAATGCTTGTAATCGATTTGCTTATTAATCTGTGATAAATTTTCAGGAATTAGCTAATCTTTAAAACATTTTTACATTACTCTCATAAACTGGAATAATGTTATTTTCTGGAATCATTTTAAATACTTTGTTAATGGAGTATTAAAAGTCATATTGGCTTCAGTAATCTAAATGTAAGGCCATTTCCTTAAAGTGAATGTAATCATTCCATCACTCTCTTCTTGCTTATTTTCATGTCCCTTATCATTGTTAATCTCAAAGGACTGAAATTGCTCACTCTTTTAAGCATGCTGTACAATTACTTCAAAATATCAACAAATGTAAGAGCACTTAGCATTGCCATCTGCTTTCCTTGTATCAGGATAACTGACTCGACGAATTCATCTGTGATCAATACATCTGCGAGCAATTTTTTTAACTAATTCCCTTACAAAACCATTGTGACACAAAATTAGTGTGTAGCTACATTTTTTAGAGCGTGATGTTATGAATCTCATATATATTAAGGTACATAATGATTGCATTAATCATTCACAGTTATTTTGTTATCACGTATTGCTCTGTTTTTCCTTTTTTTTTAATAGGGATAGAGGGCTCTAAAATATTTTGCACAAAGTGTTATATTTTGTAAAGTTTAGGATCTGAATGGTCATGAGCGTTTCCAGCACGGGATTTTTGTCAATGATATTAGTGCTGTTGCATGGTAACGTGTAACTGCACTATGTCAATACTTTAATGCTTGGAAATTTTTCTAAGCTGGAAACTGAAATAACATGGTTATGCATGTCTTCCATTTATGGCCCGAAGTAAATGCATTAAGTTTTAAGATGTTTGGAAGCATGTAAAAAACTTATTATTGTTATATGCTCTATATAAATAAATGGATACAAATTTTGGGGGATTCAGGACTCTGCATCTCCTGCATTATTTTTGATGTTGTGTGATAGTGCATTTGCTTCAGAGCCAAAGAGTGCCTTAAAATATTGTACATACATAAATAGCCATCCGGTTGCCTTAAAAAGTAAGCATTATCCACATGTTTGATCCACTGCAAATTATAAACAAAACACAATATTCTGTTAATATGTACAGTAAAGACAGTCTGACAGAAATGCCAGTGAATCGTTTTTATAAAATTTTGTTGGAAACTAATTCTCAGCAATAAAAGGTATTAGATCAAAATATTTGCCCATCTTTTCTAATGATAATTGACATTCCTTATATCACAGGATGTATGCAAAAGTGGTTATCAAATATTCCAGACAAATTATTTTGTCTGCTACTAAAAAGCTAATTTCAGTTGAATCATTATGAATCTCTATCACATAGCACTCCATATTATGCATGTGTGAAGTGGATGGGTGTGCACATTTTTATGATTTTTTGCTCTATGTTTGAACTTTAATTTTAATTATGCCGAGTAGTTAATTAATGTTGTGGTATACTAATGACTGATTTCCGAGTTTCTGTGTCAGACATAGCAGAATGTGGAAGAGCATTGTTTAGGTTAAATTGATGATTAACGAATTAGAACACCCTGCAAGATATTTTTTGGTAAAGAACAAAGCAGATTCCTTCCCCAATTGGCAAATTCAGACTTCATCCCTAAGTTATGGGAGGTTATTGTGGCTGCTCCTGCAAGCATATCCTGCACTTTGGGTAACTTTTGCTGTATTTCATTTTGTGTGTGCCATCAATGTGTTCCATTCCTTTAAGCTCACCCAGCATAGTATGTGACATTCAGGATGGGTTTTTTTTTGGCAGATTCTTCTTGTCGCTTATGAGTTTCACGAAAAACGTGATCACTTTCAGAAGTCTTCAGAGAAATTAGTCTGTGGCTGAATTACAAAGTGGCTAAGTTTTTTTCATGGCTGTACCTTGATCAAGTGAAATTGTTTATGAAAGGAATTGCCAAGTAAGTATTAAAATGATGCTAATGTGCCCACATAGCAATTTTAACTCGTTTTTTCATGAATACATGTATTGTGCCTTTCCAATGACTTATTGGCTGAGAGCCTTGTCCCTCAAGTGTTATCCTTTATTATTTTTGCAGTGTCGTTAATACAATCAGATTTATTGACATACTGTTCTCTCTTAGTCAGTTTAACTTTCAGTAATTGTATTAATATAGTAGGTACTATTAATCCTTGCTTGTGCCTGAAAAGATATGTTTGCTTGGCCCCACTTATGGAGGAAAGATAAATTTATTAGGTGCCATGAATCAGTTGGCTCTCTGATGTTGTTCGATCATTCTGAGTTAATAAAACTTCTCAGTTTTCTCTAAAGATCCTTCATATGATTTCAGTGTTACAACCTCAATTCAGAATATTTTCCTTATGATGGGGTTAAAATATTATTTACAGTAAAAAGACAAAGGTTTACTGGAGTCCATTTTAAATCTTCACGTCAGAATGGAATTCTGGTAAAACTTGACTTTTCTCCTCAAATAGTATCAAAATCCATCATGATGCAAAATTCAGTTTGTCAAAATCATGGAAACTTAGCGCTTGAACATAATGCTATACAATTTCACAGATTACAGTTTTACAGATCTGATTTTTTTGCAGGTTTTTTTTCATTTTCTTATTTCCCTTCAGGATGTGTTGAGTGTCGTTCATATGAGCATATTTATTAGTTTTTTGAATGTATATATTCTATCATTTGTATTGCCCATGTTTCTGAGGAAGCTGTGCATTTTTTTAACACGTTCACTGTGGCGTGACCCACCGGTGGGTCACGCAGATGCGTCTAGCCATAAAATTCTGTGAATTGTCGTAACTTGCGAGGAGTATTGTGAGAGTAGGAATCGAGAACTTCTCAAGTGACTTCACCCAGAGGTTAGTCACTGTACAAATAATAGACTACTATGTGACACTTAGTGTGACCCACCGGTGGGTCACGCCGCCCCTCCTGAAGCTTTTTTCAGCGTGAGCGGTGTGGCCCACCGGTGGGTCACGAACAAATTTACATATTAGCGTATTATATCCAAAATAAGTTTATTTTTTGCTTTCTTTTTGTTTTTTTTTCATGTTTATGCGATTTTTATACATAAGGATGAACAATACTCGATATAGTAAAACATATATCAACTTATTAAAAATAATGAAAATATTTAGGAAAATTTTTTCTCCTCAACCTCTTGGCTGTCAGTTGCTCGTAAACTAAACAGTCCGAACTGCACTCGCCCGGCTGTGTGAGAGATTGACTCTCTCTCTTCCCTTCCCTTTCTCCCCCCCCCCCCCCCCCCCTCTATGGAAGGGCAATTGGGAAAGAGTCGCGTAGTGTTCTTGAGCTTATCCCTCAGTGGTGGATGAGTGACCGTGCCCTTGCCGGGTGAACGTCTTCCGAAATGCAGTCACTACTTTTTTCTGAGTGAGACGAACCACTATGTACTCTTTCCAAAGGATCCCCCTTCCCTTTTCTCATAGTGTGAGCAGGGCTGGGGAGTTGGTACGCATGGACGGGCATCTACGTCTCCCAGATGGGCGCGAACAAGGGCAGGCGCAATAAACAGAGACGAGTGGGAGTCTCCTGGGTTTTCCGAACGTCAGCAAATCTTTACCACATGCATTGTATTTTTGCCCCTCTCTTCCCCCATCCCACGCCATGGTCTAGAAGATAGCGTGCCCCACGTGGCCGGTGGAGGGGTGGGCTGGGGGCGAAGCTGGGAGTAGCCTCCCCCAGCCTTCCTCTAATCTCAGGAAACAGCTGAGTGTTGCCGCTTCAACCACCATCCCACGGCAGTGGCCAGAAATTCGGAAGGACTGTGACCCACTGGTGGGTCACACCGCCCATGCAAAAGGCTGAGTGTGACCCACCGGTGGGTCACGCCGCGCTGTGAGGGGTAGGGCTTTAAACAGCTCCGCAGTGAACGTGTTAAGGTTAGGAATGAATTAACATATTGGAGCTGTATGAGGAATGGGCATACAAATTAAGCATCCATTTATTTTCTCTATTTGCAAATTAACAAATAAATGGACCTATGTAGATTATTCAATGGGAATGGTTACTGCATTGCAAAATTTCTTTCTATCATCCCATGATTGCCCTATTTACATCTTGATATCATCATTGAGGCAATTAACACAGTCAAAGTTGATGTTTTAAGCTGCATATAATCATTCATTTATGGGGAGTGATTGATGTTTCATTAGAGAGATATGATTTTACATGATCAGGAAACTTTGTTGCTTCAATGAACTTCTAATTTTTTCTCTTCGTTACAAACTCTATGCTACAAACTGATAAATATGATACAATTGAAAAAATTCCCTGTGATGAACTTTGAGATCTTAAAAATACTCTTTACATTAATAGGTAATCATAGCATACAATCTCTCTGATGGGCGGACCCAGACGTCAAGTTTAGGGGGGTGGTCACCAGTGTTGTCACCCTCCTTATCCCCACCCCTCCAATCAAAAGGCAGTGTATCTAGTTCAGTTCTCCAAGGCTTTGGAGGGGGGGTGGGGACTGCCCCCACCCCCTGGATCCACCCCTGCTCTCTGAGGACTTCGTATACCTATGGCTTCAATGAAGTAGTTGTGACCAATACTAAAAGGCAGATTAAAAATGGATTGACATATTTTGGAGGGTGAATGAAGGGGTAGGAAATGAATGGAATAATTTAAATGTAGACTAATATTTCATCACCTCAACATTGCCTTCCATTACTGCCTGCAGTCTTGATGGCTTCAGTTTCTCAATGTTTTCTATTATACTGCGATGATAGTCTCGCTCTAACCTTATAGCCCAATGTAAACCATATTCAAACATCTATGACTGTTATATGCCAGATGTAAATGATGATGAAATTAGGTTTACTTTAGGTATATTGCAAATATTGTGCTCTCAGGGTAGCCTAATGGGGGGCATTGAACCTATATAATGCCCTCATCTAAGTTTTCCATAGCCACTACAGGTTTTCTATCAGGTTTAAGTAACGAGAGTTTAGGGGCCTGGGAAAAAACTTAAAACACTTCCGTATTCTTCATCTAAATGTAGTGAAACCTTCCTCATGAACTCTATTACGCAGTCACCTCTGTAAGTAGACACTTGTGGAACTGAAAGTCTTCCCTATATGATACATGTGAATTTCCCTTTCTTTCAGTATTCACAATCTCAATTCAATGGCCACCATTTTATGCCAGTGGCAAATACACACTTGTGTTACCAATGACCAGCTTCTATGCTAGGCGTTTTACGTTTTATTTTCACAAACAAAACAGTACTTCAGAAGATTCTGCTTAACGCAGCACAAGTGGGTCTTTCTGCTCTTTGGAATTCATTATGAAAATTATACTGTCGTATGCTAAATATGGCTGATCCTAAGCAACCCATTGAGCTTAACCCTTAGGGTGCTGGGGAGCGCAATCACGCTCCACATTACTCCCTTCCAATTAATTAACGTAACTTTCAATTAACCCTGTTAATTAATTAAGAATTGGAAGAGAGGACTGAGTCCTAAATTCACAGTTTAAATAAAGAAAAAAACTAGTGACAAGTGTCGGAGAGTGCTAGCGTTATCTTGCTGTATTGTCATTATTAATTGTTTATAGTCTGATGGCATTTTGATGCAGAGAACTTTAGATACAGAACATTTGTATTATTTAACATTGGCTACAGCATTTTTTTGCTAATGTTTTTACATTTATTACTTAAAATATGTTTTTCCTGAACATCTGCAAAATTTGAACAAATGCTCCGGCATTTTTAGAATAGTTCCTAGGATATTTGTTGGCACCCAAAGGGTTAAGATGTAGAGTACAGAGCCTCTGGTGGCCACCCATCATAGGAAGACAATGCATTGATTTTATGGGGCAATCGCTTGCAAGAGCATATGCAGAATGAGTTCAAGGTCCTTGTGTATGAGCTGGCCTAAATGTGTAAAGCAAGGCCTTACTTTTTAGTGCAATGTAAGTGCCAGATGATTTGTCTGCATTGGGTTCAATCGGCAGTGGATAATTCTCCTGAACTATATAGGACTTGGTTCTTTCCCGGCGAACTAATGCTGTGAATTCTTCTCGGGTTTTCCACCGGGTTGAGTGTTAACACCGGGTTAAGTGTTAACACTTAACCCGGTGGAAAACCCGAGAAGAATTCACAGCATTCTCCTGAACTCTTACCTTTGAATTCTTTGCCGGCAAGAACAAATTCTAAAATTTAAAACAATATGTGAAAGATTATTTTCATAAATAAAAAAGAGAGGTTTATGAATATCATATTTAAAAAAATATAAAATACCTACGCAACCTAAGAGTATTCATTTAACATATTCATTCTTCCTGGAAACACTTCTTCATTCAGCTGCCACCTCCAATTCAGAGGCCATTATTTATTGGAAACAGAACTTGTCATGTAAGACAAGTTCCACTGTGTATGTGATTGTGTTTTATATCTGTAGGCAATAAAAACCTCTATCTTGGACCTTATTTTGATGAAACTTGGATAAATCCTAGATTTCATCCAGCAAGATTGAATGATATTAATTTTGTCGATAACTTAAGCCGAGAAAATGCAGTTTAAAAACAATCCCTTCAGAAAATCTTGGTCTTGGAAGAAGAAAACGATACATGTAAAGATGAAATGGATTCAGGAATCCTAAAAGGAGAAGGATTAGCTGTTAATGAGGGAGGGGGTTGCAGGAAATGAACTATCAAAATTAGTGAGTAATGGCAACGAGCGTAATATTTTTCTTCGCGTATAAATGAGAGTGTGTCCAGTTGCTCGCCTCTACAGCAATGGCGAAAATAAACTCCTCCTCCTTTGAGAATTAATTGGAAAGTGAAACTGTTCAATTTCGCGCCACTACTCAACGACTGCCGACAAATGGAATATTTTCCTTGAGTATCGAATGTGATCCATTGGCTGGCGTGGCAAAACTTCGCGCCTTGTAATTTTGATGTCAGCTGTGTGTGTGTTTTTCCTACGTTTCCTTTCAATCCCCCACACCGCCCTTTTCCGTCCCCCTTCATACGACTTCGAACCTCGTCGTCCTCCCCTCCTACCACCCCCTCCTCCCCTCCCTTCCATCCCCACTCCTCTCTGACTCCCCTCCCTACTACCCCCTAGCGGCATCCAGTCTCATTCTTTTAGTCGCCGTGTGAACGTCGATGTGGTTGTACGGGGTACGTTAGAATTACTTCACTTCTGGCGAGCAGGCGTGCTTCCTGACGTGTGTGCCTGACTGAAAACCATTGACCGAAGCCAACGGTGATTTTTAGTTATTCAGGTAATGTAACCAATTGCTCCGTTTAAATTATAGTACCTAGCGAAAGTTACGTACATATAACGTATCTACTCTTGGTCGTCATAAATTAGCATACCAGACCTCCCAACCACATACTTACCCTAGTGTGTAGTTAATTTTACGAGGATGTATTAGTGTGCGTGAAATGTATTTGATTAGGTATGAATTAATGCTTCGCTCACGAGCCGTAAAACTTTTCTGTCGTAATTGAATGGTACCTGGTTGGCTACATTTTCTCGGAGGTGTTCAAACTTGTAAATTTTGTTCCGCGAAAAAAGACAATCTACTATTGTTCTTCTTTGACAAAGTGTAATTACCTCAACTTCATGAATTATTTGTCTTCGTTGTTACATTCGTTTTGACGCATTCGGACGGACATCTGAGTGTTGGAGGCGTCAGTCTGACGGGGCTCACTTGGCTGGCGTCCAATTGGATACTGTCACGAACGGAAGAGTTATAATGCAGTTTTTCAATATAACTAGCATTTTAACTAATTTTGAGTAGTCGAATTTGAGGATCACTCACTGCCAACTCAAGTTTTGTGGTCATCAGATAGGCGATGAATCGGCAGCCGTTTGACGTAGACGTGAAACTTAATAAAACGTAACAGAAGATTTGTTAGTAGCTGAATATTGGAGTATAACGAATTAATAGTTTTTCAAAAGTCATTTGTGAGGTGAATTTGTATTAATTTGTTGAATCCACATGCCAAATGCGTTAAAAAAATTTAAATTATTACGATTGAAGTGTCGAGTTTAACGAACATGTTCTTATTCACCAGAGTACCTACGCTTCAACCCAGCGAAGAAGGATTTGGTGCTTTCCCGGCGAATAGACTGTATGAAGAGCTCTCGGGATCTCCACCGGGTCAGGAACTTGAAGTTTGCCGACGTTTCGATGTCCGAATCGGCCAGGGTTAATGATGTCGAACGAGAATTACTAATTATTTAAAAATATAAATAATTCATAGAGCATTTTAATTTTTTAAAGCGTGATTTTCGTAACTTAAGACTTCATTGAGAATCGACATCATTAGCCCTGAAGACGATGGCCAAATCGGCCATCGAAACGTCGGAAAATTTCAAGTTCCTGACCCGGTAGAGTTCAGAGAGCTCTTCATACACGCTTTAACCCAGCATTTGCTGTGAAATCACCACTTAGGAGAACATTCGCATTCACTCGGCAATGGATGATCGTCCTCATAGCTGCTCATCCAAATGTTGAGCGGAATGCTGTCGCGGTAACTCGTAGCCAACGTAAGTCACATTGGCTCGGTGTAAGTAACCTAAATAATAACTAGCCGATATCCCAAATAATAATTTCTAGGTCATTTTAATTTTTTAAAGTGTCATTTTCGTAACTTAAGACTTCATTGAGAAATCATTCCAATTTTGACCTCATAATTAACTCAGCTGAGACCTTTGCTCAAAAATTGACACCCTCTTAGATTTGCATGTTATTAAAGTTTGCAATAACGTTGAACGCGTCATCTTATAGTCATTTTGTCTAAACACAATTTTTCAGCTGTAATTACGAGAGTTCAACACTTCTCATAAGATTATTGCTATGGACGTACACTTCACCGATAGTACTATATAAGACAATTTCAACAGTACCTCACTCAACGTGCTATCGAATCAGAGTCTGCCGATTGATTTTAGTCTGAGAGATATTTTTTTTAAAAATTTGGCCTTCCGAATTCACAATAATAGCGCTGGGTTCCTCGTGATGTACACAAATTTAAGGTTATTTTATCTCAAATTATAAAAAAAATATATGGGTGTTCACTTGAAATGATGTTATGTCTCAAGCTTTCGTAGCGATTGCCATTAATAATGGTTTACGGGCGTTTCTCCGTGTTATCGTGTCCTTTAGCGAAAACAGTTTCTCCACCCATACTGCTGGCATCTACGGGACTAAAGCAACGATGCGTCGATTCTTGGCCGTTTTATGTATAGGTAGACCCTGTTTGTTCAAGATGGCTGTCTGGTAAATTATTTAAACAATCAACAATTGACTGTTAAAGCAGTTAAACTGAATACTCTCTTCCAGTAGTTAGACAGAGCGTAACCGTTCTCCCGGTTGTAATTTTCGGGGTTTTTAAATGTTCTATTGCTTCCCGGATTAGCCGTGGACAGTACCCGGCTCTTTGCAATTAACTTTTGCTTTTGTCAGGGACCACCGTATGACCCGGTTCAGACCACGCGTGCTCCGAGACGGCGGAAAGGCTGAACTGTTGCTTCTCCGTTGCGGGCGTATCTTCTCGTATTCTGCACTTGATGGATCTTGCCGTCTGCCTTATATAAGATTTTCCACTTGATACTAGTCCCCCTGACTGCACGCTGGAGTCCTTATCCTTAGGGTTATTGAATCGACGCATCGTCGCATCACACCTGAAGACGCCAGCAATATGGCTGGAGAAACTGCTGTCGCGAAAATACACCATAGCGCGGAGGAACGCCCTAAAGCGATATTAATGAAATAAGTGCTATTTATACACTTAACGCTGTGGAAAATCGCACTACAAATATTTATAGCCACAAAATCTGGTTGAAATATTGCAATAGAAACTTATTTTACATGCGAAATCTTGCTTTTTGACACTATCTTCAAGGGTTGACGTATATTTCGAAATCATAGTCTCACGAGTTTATATTTTATATCAAATTCTTACATTTTTTACGCAGGTTACATCATGGCAAGAGGTAGCACATGGGCACAGTTTGACTTAGACTCCAGAGATCCTCTTCGAGCAACAATTCACCATCCTGGAGTTTTTCCAGCTCATCGAAGGCCTCTTTCAGCGGCCCATGCAACCAATTGAAATTTCCTGTAATGACATTGAAAAGTTACTTAAAGATAGAAGCCCCAACAAATCTACTGGCCCTGATAAAATTCCCTCCCGTGTATATAGAGAGTTAGAAGCTTCCGGAATTTCCCCCTACATTGAAATAGTGTTTAATAAATCCCTGACCGAACACGTCGTACCATGGACTGGAAAGCAGCCGCTGTAACAACCATTTTCAAAAGTAGTGATAAGGAGCAGCCATCTAACTACAGACCTATATCCCTCACATCCATTTCATGCAAGGTCCTGGAACATATAATTGTCAGTTCAGTCATGGGACACCTAGATAGCCAGAATTTATTGCCCAATGTTCAGCATGGCTTCCGGAAGAGCAGATCATGCGAAACTCAACTTGCTCTCTTTTCCCACGATATTTTAGTTCCTGGCGAAAATAATATTCCAGTGGATGCTATATTTCTCGACTTCAAGAAAGCTTTTGACAAGGTGTCTCATAGCAAACTAATTTTGAAATTAAAATCTTATGGGTTAGACAGTAACATTATATCACGGATTAATGATTTTCTGCATGATCGGTTGCAAAGGGTTGTTTTGGACGGTGTTACCTCACCGGCAATTAAAGTAAAAAGTAAGCTTCCAAATAGTGACGTTTAGAACGGTATATAAATACTAATCCTTTTTTATGCATGATATGTAGTGCATGTTTGGTGAGAATTCACCCCCTGCCACACCTTTATGGTGGTTTACAGGTTATTATGGAGATGAAGGACCAGTGACTTATGATGACCTGTCGCCCACCCTGGAACAACTTGGATGATAGCTGGACAAGGAGAACCACAGGTTTGAGGTAGGACCTAAGAATCCTGCAGTGGGTTGGTTTTGGTAGATATTTTTTCATAAGCTCGTGGGAAAGTCATTACTGCTTGTAAGTTATCAGTTATGTAGGTGAACCAATAAATATTTTGCTCCCCACGTGTGAACCAGTGGTGCATGAACGTAAAATCACGATTCTAATGCAGTTTATCGATTATTACTAAGCGATTATTTATTTCTTAACTATGAATGTGGTGTGAAGGCAGTAGAGCGTGCGGTGATACCCTAATCCTCTTATTCCGTTTACCATTCTCCAGGAAGTCCTATTCATACCGCAACTTTAAATGCTGCCCTTTAAACTTTGGCTTGTGACTACGTCAAGTTACCCAAGTACTAGATTTATTGCCTGAAAACATCCTATTTCTTCTTCTATTTGTCTCCTATCATCCTTTTTACCTACGAGTCTTACTGCTTTAGATTTATGAATTTTCCTTATCCTTTCCGTCTGTCATTGAAGGGGGGAACCAAGTAGGTTGATGTACAGGAGGGGAGGCATTGTTATGATAGCCTACGGGTAACAATAGCGCCAGATTAGGGGTGCATGGGAAAGATTGGGCCCCGTCTACTCCGTACAAAACATTGCGTTTTACACGGCCTCTTCTGGAGACAATTTGAAAATTAAAACATTACGTTGCAGTAATGAATTCTTGTCCATATTTCATCACAGTGACGTCATGTTCTTCCTACGGCTATTTGTGGGACTTGTTAATGCGTTTGATTCCCGTGGTAGTTCATTTATTACTAACAATAAGAATAGTTCGAATTTAACCAATTTAGCTACATATTTTGCCATTGTTTGCGTGTTTACGCACCTTCCTTTGTTTATTTGACGAATTTAAAACTATGAATTCTGTCATTTATCTTAACATTCCATACCCAAAGTAGCTAGGTCATACGTAGTACCTCTTGTTAGTATCAACTAAAATGACTGCTACCTTCTCAAATCAGCTGCAACGAAAATATATTTTTTAAATCGGATATTATTAGTTACGACCATCTCAATATAAAACTGTCATCTGCGATCGTGATGTATTTCATGCTCTCTCCCTATTCCCTATACATCCTATGTGCTTTTAGTAACTCAATTTGATCTTCAAGGCTGTCAAAAGATTCGTTGGAATGACTGATTAGCCAATTTTCTAGATGGAGAACGATGCAACAATTGCAGTGCTATTGTTTACTTTTGCGCCCCAACTATAAGGGGTGGTGGACAGATGGTCAGGGATGGGCCTTATTATTAGTAGTTTTACCAGTAAAGATAAGTTTTTTAGATACATAAAAAAACTTGTATTGCAGCAAAATACCCATACTTGGTGTTTCTCCTTATCTGAGTATACTATCTGCTCGTGCTAATTCCAACCAACACCTTTTTCTCCCATGGCTTCAAGTGCTCGACTAATTTTCTCTGCGTACCTATGCTTGGACACCAAAGCTCCTTAATGCCTTTTGTCTTTCAATTAAATTCTTTAACTTCTCACTCCATCTCCACTCTCACGTCTCAAGTAGCCAGTCTATTTGCATCTTTCCCTAGAACACGTTAAAACTTCAAGGATCCTTGGTTCAACGACGTATTTTTTTAACAACTTCGTAACGCTACAGGTAACTTCGGAAAACAAGTATTCTACGGTTGAGGAAATCTGTAAAGACAAAACGCAGATGCTATAGAAAGAAAAACTGGTTTCTTAGCAGACATATTTCCATAACCTTGAATTTCAAAGATTGCACTTACCAGTACGATACAGCCTCAGTACACAAGTACCTAGTGGATGAACCGGATCCAAATTATTCTTTAGTATACAAGAATGCATAAGACAAATGTATATTATGTAACTAGTGTGTAAAAAACACTGACATGATACATTTCAACTACACTCCAATAAGATTCGGCACATGTTTAAGTTTGTTTATGTTTAACTTATTTTGTTACATTTATTTTGGTTTCAAATTTGGTCGACCGTGTCCGTCATTAGGACTTCACTATCGTGTCTACGTTAGGTCTATTCTTGGTCTACAGCAAACTTCAATTATTGAAGTTATCTGTGAACGTTACATAGACAAAATTTAGACGTCTACAATTTTTAGTGTGTCGTCAGGGCTGATTAGATCTTGCTAAGGTGTGGTAAATTTTAAACCGAATTTACGTTTCATTGACATTAACGTTAATATTTTTTCGGCTGTCAACTTATCCCCAGGGTAAACATTCAATTTTCCGGAATTACTTTTGGATCCGCATATTAATGGAAATACATTAAATAACTCATTAAAATACACCCTGCAGTCTTTATCATTTATCGCAAAGTTTCGTCAAGAAATTACACGACCGTTTTTGTCGACACTTGGTCTCTAACCATGAATACCTACATCCCATTTCTATCCTTATAATCTCATTTTACTGCGCAAGTATTTAAATGTGGAAGTAACAACTGAAAACCAATCTGCGAAGGAAATAATTGAGCTTTATTCAGTTACCGAGACAGTTGGAGATTTTTATTGATAAAAATAAATGTATTTGAAACTTCCGTAGGACTTCCGTAGGAATATAAATAAACTGCAGTAATAACGAAATATGCATATTATATTTGACAGAAATGTGATCTTTTTGTGTAGGACACATTGTTGACGTGGAAAGGATATGATATCGCTGTTACTTCCCTACGGAATGAAATTTGTTATGGGTTACAAGACGAGGTGGTAAATATGGAATGCGCATTCATGTGGTAAAATGGGTGCGAGAAAAACTTGTACCTATATGGTTTTTCTTTGTCGAGTTGTAAATCTACGTTATGTAAATCACCAGATACATATTTGTTCTACGCATTCCCTATTGTTTCAAAGAGTTAAGATCAGACTTATAAAGTTGGGTGTTCCCTCCTTTCGGAATTGGACTCGTCTAGTGTTCAACAATCGACATCGCTAAACAATCTTCGTCGCTAAATTTAACGACCGTAGAATTGAGGAAGATAATTTGACTCGCTGTCGATAAAAACTCGGAAAGGCGACAATTTGCATTTGTCGTCGGGCGACAATAGTTTCTAACTTGACCCCCAGAATCCTATTTCCTCCAATCCAATTGAAAAATTACTATGTGGCGAGGGTGAAGATGGCGCGTCGTGGGTTGCTTATCATCACAAACTAAATTTATTTTAGTGGTCTAAATTAAGGATTAAAATTACCGCGAGTAATTAATATACTTACGTATTCTGATGGTTAAGGCAGGTTGGGCCACATTTTCCTACGATTTCTTTCTCTCAAAGGTTGTCTTCTTTGGCTCCGCATTTCTCCTACCTACTCATTATTGATGTAATTTGTGTATATTATTTTCATTTATTTTTTTACTTCCTTGAATCCTATATCTTCATGTATTTCTGCATCTAATTTTAACTGTGCATGTTGAAATCTTTGTAACTATTTTGGCGAGGGATTAAATGACCGAAGGGACAGATGTCTCAATCTCAACCCAATAAAGACATTTTACAGTAGTATAATTATTATTACCTGCCATAAATCTATCCGAACTGCCAGTTCTTATGCCTCTACCCCACCTACCCAGCATTCCCCTCTGACGCATATCAAAACACCCTCGCCCCTCGAATATACTTCAATTACTCACTCTGATCTCATCTCCTCAGTTAACTTCCTTTTCTTCCCCACCATCACTAGCACTTTCTCCTGTCTTCCTTTCAACCCACCATACCTTCTCTACCCTCCTGTACATCCACACCTTAAAAAGTTCCTTCTATTTTTACTCCTTTTACGTAAAGCCAGTTTCCGCGGTGTGCAGTGTTAAGCTCGACAACAGAATTTTCACAGGCTTATTCCTCACGTCCCTACAAAAGGACCCTATCATTAGTTCTCTTCAATGTGCAAACTCCTCTTCTGCCAACAAAAATTTTCCTTCGGGTCTCAATGCTGTTTAACCATTTCACCTCCAACGTGTCTAGTTAGCTACATTGCTGCACCTGTTCTACCTTCTGACCTACTTTAAATGAAATTGCGCCCCTTTTTTTCTGGAAAAATCGGTGACTAGTTTTATAGTGATTGATCTTCATTCCATACACAGCACACCTTCTTTTGAACCGCAAATAGTAATTGCTATAAGCCATTGGCTGCCTGGTTGGCTAGAATTTGGTTGTGTCCAAGGATTAATTACAATCATGTAAGGAAAATAATAGTAGCAAGATAAAAATGAATTATTTTTGTTAACTCTTCCGTGTAAAGCCTGAAGGAGCATTGTTAAAAACATTCTATTTATATGGTGTGTGAAGTATAAAGGAATTAATTACTTGATTGGTGTGTTGGTCTATATCTAAGCGAAAAAATTGCTAGAACGTATGCAAGGCATAAGTATTTGAAGTTCTGAGCGGCGATAAAATGAAATGGAAATGAGAAAAGAGTCAACATGGTCTGAAATATTATTTGCTCGGCTTGTACACTGCATTCCTCCATTCAAGTACCAGTCTTAATGTACATTCCGCTCTTATCTTGAAAAATTCCTTACTACACTAATTAATTTAAGTTGGAAAAATCTGACACAGCATTGTTTTCCGAATGTCCTTGAAGTTGTGTATGTTTTTAACTAATCAACAATTACACTTCTCGTGTTTACTGCAGGTTGCTAATGTGATCCCCAGTGCTACACTTTACGCAGACACGCCGGAAGCAAGTCCTACATCGTCTTGGGAAGAGAGAAGAAAGATTTCCTGATATTCAAGATAATGGCACCACCTAGAAGATAATTAAATTTGTAGAACTCTTCAAAAATGAAAAAATCTTAAACTTTTTTTTTTGAATGAATAAAGATGTGTAAAATTATTCCCTTGTTCTAATTTTTGCCTAAGATTCCTTGTCTCCATAAGTCAACCTAAGAATTCGCAATGGAATGGTTATTTTTAATGTAACAATCCTTTAATGTCATTTAATTCTTCACCTGATAATTGAAATTTGTCTAATTGTTTCGAAAACTTGTTATAAAAATTTATTCCCAAACGTTAGAACGTTCAATACCGCGTAATAATGTACCATTGCAATAAAAGTGTAAGTAAAACTAGCATAGTGCATCAAAATACTTTTCTAATGCCAAAGTGATACTAAATTCAAGTGCACTAGTAAAATTCTAAATTTCAGTATCTGCTTAGACATTGCTATGCATCTTGGAAAGGATTTTCGATTAATTTCTCGAAAAACATATAAATGACAAATTACAATTTCCTTTCTAATAGTTAATTTCTATGGTGATAATAATGCGAGCAATTTTGAACTTTTCCATTTCTATGTCAAAAATGAGTGTTGAAAAATGTCATTACCGTATAAATGACGTCATAATTGGCAACTGAATCCAGAGAGATACATCTGGAAAGTGCTTAGGTCCTAAGTAATAAGAATGAATTCTAAATTGGGGAATATCAATAAAATGCTCCGCATAAAGAGCCCCATTTTCCCTCCGCATGTTAAAACATTCTAATTACTAAGTCACGTGACTAGTTAAACATCATGAAGTTCTGAGCATTGCGAGTTCATAGATAACACCTCGTGAGAGCGAAGCCATTAAAATCGTACTCACCGACTTGTTTACAAGTCGCAGGACATATCACGAACCAGTCCAATGCTCCACGACTCATGCAGTGCAAGGAGCTACTACGGGCCGAGGCCCAAAGGTGAGCATGGTGATGGGTCGGAAGAAATCCACACTCAAATAAAATCAAAGTCCCAAGCCCACCCTTGAAAAATATTCTAAGTTCAGAGACCCTTGCTAGCAAGAGAGGCGTTCAGCCAGGCCAATGCCTTGGATCGCCCGAGCCAGAGCCTTGCCGACGAAAATTTTGAGAAAAACGACTAAGTCCCTACTTTACAAGATCAAATATGAGTTTTGGACCTCTTTTTCATAAGAACCGGGTTAGCCCCGGGGGTAAAGAGGACTGTAACATGTACGGAGACTATAGGTGGTCTTGCCACGAATCCTTTTGGCGGCAATGTTTTTTTAATTTTGCAAAAATTTTTTTTTTAGCCCCCTCTCAGAAAAATGTTTTCAGATATTGTTGCAGGAGGTTCAGGGCGACGTGGGACGTCCAGAAAACAATAAATTATTAACAATTTTAGTCGGGTTGGCCAAATTTTTTTCCAGCCGGGCGCCCGGCCGGCCGGAAAAAATTCGGAAAATCCGACAAAAATGCCCATTAATTTATTGTTTTCTGGACTTTCCGCGTCGTCCTGAACCTCCTGCAATAATCTCTGAAAACATTTTTCATTAATTAAAGAGATAAATAAAAGATTAGTTCATGTTTTAGTCAATAGATGGCGTAGGTCTTCAGTATTGACGAGAACTAGGTTGTCCAATGAGTTACTAGGACCATATAGTAAATATTCCACCACCAGAGGCACTGATTACTTCGATTCTCAATTTATAAGCCCAGAAAACAAACGAAATCAGATACTACACTATCGTTTGTCTTCACACAAATTTCATTGGGCAAGGAGGGCAAGGACCGTACTTTCAGGACTTCCATTGTTTTGTCAATATTCCTCCGAGCTCTTATTTTAAAACAAAATGGCTAAGTACTTTAATCAATTCTTATATACCGGAAAAAGAATTTTGATTTTATAAAACTTGAACTAACCCTTTTATAATCAAGCTGAACTTCAACAATGTTCTGAGTGAATATAGCAGTAAGTGAACCAAACAGTTTATTATGCTTCTATCGTTTGTTATGAGATTTCATTTATAAGGAATAAAATAATCCAATATCTCGTGTTCCAATTATTACTTTGTCTCCAAGGAGGGCGCCTTGAATCTCTCAAGAGACGCTCGCGTGCGTCCATCTTCTTATCTAAATACTCTTGAGAATAATAATTCATAAGATCTGCTCCATATAGTCTTTAATTGGTTCGAATTCATTAATACATCAATTGTTTACCATTTCAACTGCGAAAATAAATCTCTATTCATTATCAAAGATCCATGATACAACACACTAACAGCAACAATCCAAGTAAAACATATTTAGGTTTCAACAAGTTGCATATGAATACCTCGATTATGATAATAGCTAAATGAGCAGGAAGCTCTGAACTGCCATTTTCAATTGCTATTACAGAAAACATAGTCCTATTTTAGGGATTCAAGTACCTATAATTCCATACTTCAGAGAATACATAGGAGCGAGTTGAAGAAATTTCATGTATGTACAGGAATTGAACGAGAACACTAGGCATTAATACCTGAAAATAGTGCAGCTGTAGGAATTGTGTTCTTAATTTCCCAAAACTTAGGAGTGGAGTTTATTAATAGATTTCATGAGATAGAGTAGTACTATAAGATATGGACCATTCCACGGACCGTAATATGTGATGACAACGATAGAAATGAGTTCAATTAGTTTTACGTAACGAAAAAATGGAGACTTCAAAAATGGGGAAGTTTTCAGATAGGTTTCATGAGTTATTTCTTTGTTTTTTTTACGATTTGAAAAGCCAAATTAAAAAATGGATTAGGTAATAGAAATTATTTAAACAAGGAATTTGCATGGCGAAATACATGTTTATAACAGGAGTGATACCTTAGATGAATGAAGATTCAAGAAGAAGTAGGGCTTATGGTCGTGGAATTTATCCACCGTTATTGAAATGGGGAATTAATTCGCCAACTCCATGGTTTTTATTGACACAACCTGGGCTTCGACACTTCATATTTGTGTTCATGTTCACATGCCAATCATGTCATCAAAAGATGCTCGATGATGTTGAAACCTAGGTCATCTCGATAAAAACTGGCAAGTTTACAGCAATTTCCATTCCTTCCGAATGCTGGATAGAAAGCGACGATGAAGATGAGAATTTTTGCCGCAAGCGGACAGAAATTACGAGAATCAGAAGATGAATGCAAGGAAGGGAGGGAAAGAATTCATGAAAGGTCGTTCTATCGGGACCTGAATTTTCAGTAATCGTCCAACATCTAATCAGTAGGTGGTAAATTCTATGAAATGAAAGCAATGTAGAGAGATTTGAATATTTAATTTTTGTTTCACTAATTTTAATTACATAATAAATTACCATACAGGAGAAGAGAAGAAGAAAAGACTAGATTAAAACTGGAAAAGGCTAAAAATTGGGATTTAAGAAAGCAGCAGACGTGGGAAAATAATTAAGATTCGGTGTACACCTTAAGACATTTTTAATAAAATGGAAGAGAGAGGGAAGTGAAGGAGGTGGGTAAGAGGAAGTCCAAAGAACTGATTAATAAACAAGGTGAAATACTAAAAAGGCAAGAGACACACTAGAAAGAGCAACACCATGAAATGAAAAGTTACGGAGAGAGGGCGATACATTATGCAAGCGAAAGTTAGAATGTTATCCGTCGGTAAGGTAAAATAATAAATTATATCCATGAGAGATAAGTTGGGGAAATTGCCATTAGATCCAAAGAATATACCATTGAATAATCCAGGCCCGGCAGAAAGAATACGCAGAGAAACTGGGTGATATCGGTAAGATATCTGGACAAGGAATTTCATTAAAAACGAATTGTTAACACAACTCATAAAATCAGAGTAACAGAATTGGGATGAATGAATCACAATAAAACTACCATTACGTAATTCTGTACGAAAGATAAGGCAGAACTTGATGCTATAGTAAGAAGACATCGACTGGAACAGTTTTGCTACTTGGTAGATTATTGGACAAAGATGGCTGCAGTGTTTATGATAGGTACCAGTAAAAGAATTGCTTTGTCTAAGGAAAAAATTACCAACGGAAGAGAACTCAACACGAGAACTTTGGATGGGGAAGTAAAAAGATGATTAGAGAAGAGTTTTATATGGAGTGTGGTTTGTATGAGTCTGAGATGTATACAATAGGAAAGGATGACAAGAAAATATTGGGAGCTTACGAAATGTTGGTGTGGATGAGGAGAATTGAGAAAGTACGATGGACGGCAAAGGCAGACTAGTGAAGAAGTGTGGAACATAGTTGTGAAGGAAATAATATTGCTGCAGGAAATAAGAAGGCAGAGTTGGTGGAGGGAACAAGTACTTAGGGCAATGGAATACTGACGGTTTCTATCGAAGGTAGAACGCTGGGCAAGTAGGGTCGGGGAAAGAAGAGAAAAATATATTTGGTTAGTATGAAGAGGGGCAAGATATATTTAGAGAGCTGTGTACCTAGGGAAGGGACCGATAGATGAATGCAATGCGAAGAGTAGTGACACTACATCAAAGTCTACCCTAACCGGTAGATAACTAACGATCGATCAATTTCACAATTCTTCAATATCATGAGAGAGCGAAACAAGTTAAATTAATTATTGAAATGCACCCATTTATCAATCAGGAACACTTACCTTTACGCTGTAACGATGTTTCCTCTGGCGACCAGAAGGCTCCAAAATAAAAAATAGGCAATATTTTTCAAAATAATTTATAACACAAGCACACATTCATTTACAATATAATGTTTCCATTACAAAAATCAAGGGTCACATTTTATACCTGGAAGTTCACTGACAAATCTAGGTAAAACTACAGGAAAGTCGTACTATATGAAATTACATCAAATTAACTTGTTAAAGTGTTGAACATTTTCAAAATTAATATTGAAGCCTAACGCAGAAAAAAGTGAGTGATCTGGGAATCGTGGATTTTAGAATCTTCACGTAGTTATTTATAAAATATTTTTCCAAGTAATCAGTCCAATCAATTCCTACCAAACCAAGCACTCATATTTGCACACAGCCAGATGAAAATGATACATTCACAAAAGTATTGCTATGCCTCCAACGATATCAAAATAATTTCAGACTATTATCTAAACCTTGACGGAGGTTAAAAAATGTATGATTATAAAGTAGACATATCTACTAGTTTAAATAGCGACTGTTGAGGAATTTCATTACCACGTAATAAATCGAACTTTTCGAATTTATGATGCAGAAGTGCGCGAATACATACCTTTAGATTGGCAGTAGTCTCAAATTAAATGCGTTTCGATGGGATTCTTAGGCCATAAGTCCATAATTAACAATTCATGAAATTCAGGTGACTAATTTAAAGAGCTTTACCTCCCAACTGCCTCAGTACCTAAGGGGTTTTATGGAAACGAAAAGAATCGTGTGAAAAATGAAAATACCATAAAACGGATAATCATGTTGATTATCTCAAATAATTAAAAAAATGAGATGAAGACGGAAAAATCTTGGGAAAAGTGTTACCCGCGGAAGACATCGACAGTGATCATATTTAGTGAAGCTGAAATGCCACCTGAAATACAAGAAAACATGAAGAACAAATGGCAAGTTGAAATTTGAAGGAGGCTCAACACCTGCTGGAATTTCAAAAAGCAGGTGGAAACAACATAGGAGATGACCAGAATGAGAAATAAGTGGAAGAGTGGTGGGAAAATATTAAATGTGGATTATAGGAAGCAGCAAAAGAAGTTCTTGGGAGAAGAAAAGTTGCCAATAAGAAGCCATGGATCACGGAAGAAGGTTTAGGCCTGATTGAAGAAAGAAGAAGTGTAATAATGAAAAAACTAGATAACGGCAAATTTGCAACAAAAGAATAAATAACAAAATAAGTCGCCATGCCAGAAAAGCTAGAGAAACGTGGATGAAGAACCTATGCGAAGGTATACAAAACAACCTGGCACTTGGAAAGGAGGAAGCTGCCCTTAGGATAGTAAGGATCCACTTCAAGGAACGGAGCGCAAGATGCAATGCCATAAGAAACAAGGAATCAGAATTTTTGATTGAAAATGAAGACAAAGAGAAGAAATGGAAAGAATATCTGGAAGAGTATTATAACGGAAACAATCTCAGCCCGAATGTGATCGAATAGGAAAGGCAAGTCGAAAATGATGATATTGGAGCTTCAACATTAAGAACAGGATTTGACGTAGCAGCAAGGGATCTTCGCATGAATAAAGCTTCTGGAACTGATCATATTTTTTAAGAGCTAATTAAAAATGCAGGAGATTAATAGAGATTTTAGATAGAGATAATTTATTCAAGAGCTAATTAAAAATGTAGCGGACATTAACCCATCTTTACAAAACCATATACGACATGTGCTCAACAGGGGAAATACCGAGGGACTTCGAGAAAAACATTATCATTGCTATTCACAAAAAGGAGAGAGCGGAGAACTGTAGAAGTTTTAGGACCATATGACTGACGACAAACTCATCGCAGACAGTGACAAAGATCATCTACATAAGAATAGAACGAAAAGCAGAGGAGTTCCTGGATGAAAATCAATGCGGATTGGGGAAATTAATAGTACAGGAGAAGCAGTATTGAACCTACGGCTGCTCACAGAGAAGAGAATGGAGAAGAACAAGCCGACGTTCATTGCATTTTTGTATTTAGAGAAGAGTTATGACAACGTGGTTTGGAATTCAATGCTTGGATTTCTGAAAGGAATTGGACTGTGCTACAATGTACGAAGAAGTAACCATAGTATGTATCAAAACCAAGCAGCTGTGATTAAATATGGACCCAGCTGTGCGGAAGCAAGAATAAGAAAATAAGTGAGACAAGGCTGTGCACTACATCCTGTGATTTTTTATGTTTACATCGAGAGAGCCAAAAATGAAATCAAAGTGAAGTCTTCTGGAGAATATCCACGGAAAAAAAGAGCATGCTGTGATTTGCCGATGATGTAGCACTAATTTCAGAAACAGAATGATCTGAAGAATATTCTAATGACCATGGACAATAGCCAGATATCATATGAAGATCAATAAGAAAAAGACTAAGATACTGGTACACAGAAGCAGAAAAGAGGCCGAAACTAACTTAAACCAGGTTATCCATAACTTGAGAGGTGAAAGAGTTCTGTTACCAGGGAAGCCAAGTAACCAACGATGGACGAAGCAAGAAAGAAATAGTCAGCAGAATATCCCAGGCAAAGATGGAATTCTACCAAAAGAAAATTCTACTTACAAGTGGAAATACAAAGCGTAGAATTAAGGAAACAATTCATCATAATGTACATCTGGAGCAGGTTTCTTTACGGCAGTGAGGCATGGACGATGACAGCAGCAGAGAATAAAAAGGTGGAGGCATTCGAAATGAGATGCTATAGAAGAATGATGAAGATAAAATGGGTGGACCGAGTAAGTAACGAGGAAGTGCTAAGGAGAGTGAGAGAAGAGAGAAGTCTTACGAAAACCCAGAGAAGAAGACGGGACAACTTAATCCGCCATATCATGAGACATGATAGCCTAATGAAGACAATTATGGAAGGACACGTGCACGGGAAGAATGGAAGAGAAGGGCCTCGTATGAGATACATACCTAAAACAAGTGATGAAGGATGTGAAAGAGAGAAAATATTTAAATATGGAGATGTTAGCTGATAGGAGAATCGAGTAGAGAACTGCGTCAAACCAAACCCAGGATTGCTGACAGATGGTGATAACGAACAACTATTCAGCAGCCCATTATGCCTAGAATTCCAATCATATCAAGAAAATTCCTGGGGCTGGAAAGTTTGCTTCTTTATGAATGAATTCCGCCTTTTATTAATGCGGAGACAATTTGAGGAAATTCTGAGTAAAAATTAGGACAGTCATAACAGATCGCAGGAAACCAGAGAACGGAAACCAGAGACGGCTGTAACCATATGGCCAGGCAACCAAAGAAAAGAGATTATAATTTCCTCCCTTGAAGAGAAAAAATTGCACTGTGTACCCACGTTCTGAAATGGAATGAAGTGGAATTGGAGCGCAGCCTAATAAAGAATATAAAAATGAAATAAATCATAGAGAAAGCAAATACGGAGAAATTTGAATGAGGAATCAATGCGATGACGCACAAAACAATGCGCATGGAAAGCAACTTACAAAATCGTGAGGAATCACTTCAAGGAACAGTGCGCAAAACTGCGGTAAGGAAGTTGAATAGAGAAATCTTAATGGAACATGACGATATAGTGAATATATAAAAAATGATGTTTGAGCATTATATTACGGTAGTAATTTCAATGCGGAAGTAATCTAGTAGACCGATGAAGTCAAGAAGAATGTTAAAGGAAACTCTATATACAAAGATTGACGCAGCGGTAAGGGTCTTACAGTTAAATTAGGCTCCCGGAATTGATGCATCTGCAGAAATAATTATAAATGCAGGAGAGAAGACATTAAATCTACCGTAAAAAAACATCTTCAACATGTACTGAACAGGACGGACACTAAACGGCCTCCTAAGGAACGTCATTAAAAATATGTCAGAGAAATAAGAAAACTCCTGGAATATAAGCTTGAAAATACATACCTCGAAGATATTGTGAGATGATCACTTATATAAACATACAACAAAAGGTTGAACTGTGGCTAAGAACGATTAATTTAAATTCAGGAAAATCAATGACACAGTTGATGTTATTTTGGCCCTCTAGCTACTGATAGAAAAGAAAATGGAGACGGACAAACCTATTTTCATTGTATTTGTAGATTTGAAGAAAGCCCTAAGACAACATAGATTGGAACTTAATGTTCAGAATTGTACATGCAATTAGATTATCATACAGTGACTGAAGAATTATTCAAAAGTTTGCGTAAACACTAGGAGGTTGTGATTATATCTTAAACCGGTAGAAAAGAAGAAAGAAAGCGAGACAAGGTTGCGCATTGTCTCCCATAATCTTCATTGCATACATCAAGAAAGGCATCAAAGAAATTTAATAGAAAGTTACCGAATTAAATGTCCGGGGAAAAAACAGCATGCTGAATTTCATCGACGACACAGCGGCCATGGAGTCAACATTTACATAAAAAATACATTGACCAGATATCTTTTCAAGATGAAATTGAAAGAAAACGAAGCATATAGTGTACCGTAGAATAGAAGAGGATAATACCAATGTTAAACAACGTATAAGAAAACTTGGAGAGATATAAACAGTGTTGCCATTTGGGAAACCGAGTAACCAGCGATTGACGAAACAAGAAAAAAATAGTGGAATATTCCAGGATAAAAGGGCAATCTATGGAAAGAAGAATACTTATAGCTGGAAATACGAGCTTGGAAGGAAGAAACAGTTCGCTGGAACCAGTAGCGTAATAAGGGGGTGGGTGGCGAACGGGGCCGCTCCGGGTGCCAAAATGGAAAAACGTCTGTCTTTCAGTTTAAGAAAAAATATTTTTTTCCTATGGGGGGAGGGGGGGGGGGGGGGGGGGGAGGCGGCTACCATCTAGTTAGCCCCGGGCGCCAAGGTACGCCAAGGTGGATGTGGTACGCTACTGGTTGGAACTAATGTCTAAAGCATGCTTCTTTATGGCAGTGATACATGGACGACAGGAGTCGCTGAAAAGTGAAGGATGGAAGCATTCGAAATGTGGTGACACAGAATAATGAAGATGAAATGGATCGACCGAGTGACAAACGAAGAATTTCTAAGAGGCGTTGGAGAAAAGAGAAGTCTCCCGAAATCTCTAAAAGAAGACGACACTCTTAATCAGACGTATCTTACTGCATGGTAGACTGATTACGACATTCGTTGAGGGACCTGTGAATGCAAAGAATGTAAGTCCTCGGAAGAGATACATGGAGCAAGTAGTGAAGAATTATGTAAATACGAAGAGGCTAACTGAGATTAGTTTCGACATCAGAGCTCTCTGAAACTCTTAGGATGATAATGACGAGCTTAAAAGGTATGGTGAACAACTAGATTTCTCATGTAATTAGTAGTTTCTTTGTATCAGTGAGACAAACAACAGTCGCTGACCACCCTGGTGAAAATGGCCACAGACGGCCACAGGACATTTATGTGGCCATCTGCGGCCATCCTGTGGCCATCTGCGGCCATCCTGTGGCCGTCTGCGGCCATCTGTGGCCGCTGTGTCCAGTCTGTGGCCATCTCTGTGGCCATGGACATGAATAACCCGTGGCCATAGGAGGCACCTGTGGCCAAGGCCACAGAACTTTTTGCCACCTGAGATCATGGCCACTGTCTCTAACTGATACACATTTCTTATAGTATTTACATACCATTGGATATTCCTCATTTTTGGAAGATATTTTTCCTACGTTTGTCCTGCACGGTTATTTCTTAGCCGTTGGGCCAACATTGGAAGGTTGTGATGGGAGGGCTACTGGATTACAGTGCTGTGCATGCCGCGCATGGCCACACACAAGCTGTATATCATCTCACTAAGCACATTTGCTTTGCTCAACTCCGGTATGATGTTTTAGATGAACAAAAACTCGTAAGAAGTTTAGTTATAGTAAAGGACTTGCCGAAGAGCTGAAACACTTAATTTTCGCTTCCTTGATAATCATTTAATGAATTCAGTACCTACGGACAGGAAATTCAATTCTGGTTAAACTTAAAACCATTGCTTTTTTAAAATATTAATACAAGAAATAAAGTTCTAGGAAAAAAATTTGATGTCTTTAAACAAGTGCAAATTAATTTTAAATGATACAATTCAAAGTACATACGTTCAAACACACTGCAGTTAAGAAAACTTATTTTTTTAATAAGAGCACTATCATCAACGATAAATCACAACTTTGGTGCACACGAACAACTTTAACCGAATATTCATTCAAAAGTTCGCGGCTTTGTAAGGTATCGACTATATCGATATAATCGCAATGCTAATCGGCTTCTACATTCAAAATGGCGGTTGCGAATTGTTGTTTCAACGTTCATGCATGAATGGTTGTGAATAATTCGATCATGCAAAGTCAGCTCGCAGGCAAGCAACTGGAATGAAATTGATCTCGAAGCATAGCGTTTTTATGAAGTTCGTCACATAGAAGCTTACTTTAAAATTGGAATTGGCAAATAAGATACGGTGAGTAAATTTTTGTCTTTACGAAGTGAGACTGCTGAAAAAAATTCACGAATTTTCAATGTTTTTGTTTAGATCTGCCCTTCATATAGTCTTTCTTTTCACAATTCTTAACATAAGAAGTGACAGCATTAATTTTTTTACAGGCATGTTATATCAATAACATACTGGGACGATTGCAGGAATTACGAAAAGATCACAATTCAACTTTGCGATTAATGCAAAAATGTTTTGTGTTTGTGTCTTCCTCAGTGCAGTTATGACTTTCATTGAGTTTTCTAAGAACTCCTTCTTCAAAAAATATACTTTTACTTTGAGTGGACCATTGTTCTTTTAAAAGACTTGGTTACTGAATACCCTGATAAACCTTTTAAAATGCAGTGTTGTGCAAGAAGCAAGCTAGACTGCAACTGTTGATTCCCATGCCATGTGGTGTGACTTTGGCTTATGTCGCGTTGGGTATTGCCAGAAATGTGAAATCGTATTTCAATTGTGTGCTATATAGGCAAGTGAATGCAGTCATTGAAATTTGAAGTAGTGCCAATAAATATTTAAATATACAGCTGTTTTTGTTTAAAATCGTAGATGGTGCTTTCGAGTTGTTCCTTGAAGTTATATTATGGCGATTATTGGTTGTAGCCGTCACTTTGTGGAAGTCCATTCCGTCGTCTGTTCCTTACTGTCTGATGTCGTACTAAAATATCAGTATTCTTTTAAATCAAACCTGATCTTCAGCCATGTTAGCTTTAGTTAGTAAAACCAAGACTACAGTAAGTGCAGCCTTAAGGTTGGTTTGATTATTGAGAATTCTTTATTGTTTTTTTTGTATTCATGCTGCATCTATTATTCTATTTGCCTGCATATGCCCGTTAGTTGTTGGAGTTTCCTTGATAAGAAATTTCAATATGAAATCTTTTGAGGTTAGGGGATTGTAGCTTTGTTTACTAATGCTGTACCTGATTTTTGAAAGTTAAATTTGGTTCATGTGTTTGGGTATTCCATGCAAAAGTTGAAGTAGGTGGATGTAAAGGGTGTAATAAGGTTCCACAAGTATCTGCTCATTAAATATTGGGATCAAAGCTGGTGTTGTTGAACTTTCAAAAGATAGTAGGGGACACTAAGAGTAGTGTGTTCCATATCCTAAAAGTAGTAGTGCAAACATAAATTTCATTATTGTATTTAACTGTATTTTGGATTTAGTTTTAGTCGTCTACGCATATTGTTTTGGACGTCCACAGCTACAGGTCCCTATCAGCCACTAAATTTTTCTATTTACCCATACAGGACTGTACGTGTATATAGTAGTATTTCTGTCCTAACTATAGGTATGTGAGTTGGGTAGGGTACTGCCACAGGTGGCCACACACGGCCACCGGTGGCCACACAGGGCCACAGGTGGCCACACACGGCCACAGGTGGCCACACACGGCCACAGGTGGCCACACACGGCCACAGGTGGCCACACACGGCCACAGGCTAATGGCCACACATTATGACCAAATAACCACACACGGCCACACAATGTTGTGTGGCCACGTGTGGCCATGGCCTGAAACTTGTGTGGCTCTTTGTGGCCATGGCCACATAAATGTCCTGTGGCCGTCTGTGGCCATTTTCACCAGGGCAGTCAAGACTGGGAGGATTCGAAATGTGGTGTCACAGAAGAATGATGAAGATGAAATGAGGACAGCGAGTACCCAAGGGAGAAATTAAGAGAAATGAGGGAAGGAGTAGGATGAGAACTTAAAAATGAAGACGGGATAACCTAATCGATAATTCTTGAGACCGTCGGGATTATCTCGAATACGTAACCAAGGACTCCCGTGGTAAAAACAAAAACGGCTTGCAAATTTGGAGTGCCTTAATGGCATGTTACAATATCATTAATTGTTTCTACTTGAGTTTTCCTCATCCGTCTCGACTACAGAGCCCCCAGATGAGATAAAACACAAGCGTAAACAATGAATGAGGTTGTAATCAGCAGTTTTAACTCACCAAATTTGCGACCCATTCGTGTTTATATCACGTGACTCCTTGGTTACCTATTCGAGATAATCTCGACGGTTTCCAACACAACCCACCCTGTTCTGACGAATACAACCGCTGAGGGAAAATTGGACAGGAAAAATGGGTAAGAAATGACTCGTATTAGGTACTCAGAACAAGAATTAAAGGATGTAACTGAAAATATTAAACTAATAAATAAGAGGTTAGCCAAAAAAAGAATGAAGATAAGAGCTGCTTCAAACCATTTTTGGGATTGATAACTAGCGATGATGATGAATGCAAACTATTGCTATGATTCTTGACATAATTCAGGCAATTAACTAGGAAAATGACAAATTTTGCAAGCCGTACGTAGGGCTTTAAAAGTACTTATATGAAAAGAAAATGAACAAGAGGGTGTCTCTCAATTCTACCCTCACAGGAACATCTACAAAAAGCACAGAATAATAAATGCTCTTTATATTGGTAATATGAAGTACCGTACAAAGTACATGGAACGGCGATTGCACTTCAGTTCACCCATGTCCAGCGAAAAAATTATGATAACGCGAGGAAGTGCTTAGTAAAGATTGGTGATCGCGCCTCTGACGTTATGACTTCAAACGATTTAACAATTTTTAGGCCATCTTTCACTAGGGCTAATTTCAATAAGTCCACTAGAATCACAATGACCGAAACAAAATCTTACCTATTTAGTCTCCGTTGTGTCAGCACTTTTCCTGCAATTGCCACCTATAAACCATCACCCCACTTCATTGCCTGACAACCATAACAAACACTATTGTGTGCAAACTGAAGATTCAGGCGATACGGAGTGGAAGCGAAACATGATAACACAGAAAGAAAAAACACGAGCCAAATTCACAAAAATATTGGTGTGCAAAAAAAACCATTGTGTGCTTCATCGGCAGCCTTCATTGAAGAATGGTTGACTCAAATACAGAGGTTGGAGGCCCAACTACCAGGTAATATCTTAGACTGAGATTATAGGATATTGCCGCGATATGGGAGGCAAAGTAAATGAGGCAACTGTGTACGTACATGACAACTACCTGCTTTGATTTATCATATCTTACTTCTAAGTCATTGCAGACGTACTGAGTATACGTGACAATGCATACAGATACCACTTCTCCCTCGTTAAGGCTCGCTAAGAATCTTTTGCTATTAAGATTGGCCACCTACAGCCGAGGTTGGAGGAGTAAGAATTAAAAAAAAAAGAAACTGAGCCAGAGTGGAGAGGAATTAGTTTACTAATAATGACGGGAACCATTACGGATCCACGATTCAACAACCTACTTCAAGCAATGAATCTGATGTGGTCTCCAGAAATAACACAAATCAGGAGGAAAGTATAATTAATGAACGAGCGCAACGTCTGGCTGGAAGCAATGTAAAAGATGCAATTAACTTCTAAACTTCACAATGGCATATGGGCGAACTTGAAAGAAATTGACAAGATATTAGGGTAATGGTCGATAAACTTGGAAGAAATGGACTAGATGTCAGGGTAAAATACGGATAAAAGCTCAATAAAATCAATATATCGTCAATTCTAAAATGATTTTAAAAAAAGTATCTTTTAAGTCTTTCCAATTGACAATTCGTTAGGAAGATGGTAAGCAGCACCTACGCATTCAGCATCTTTTCGGTTAATTATTACGAAAAGAACGTCACAGCAATATGGAACACTCTTAGTATGCCCCAATGTGAATGCAGTTACATCTACGTAATACCCTGCGAGCCACCTGTGGCAGTTTGTGAAAATCACCATTCAAGCACTACTGACATGCAAGTAAGAGCTAAAATGTTACCACTACATGGAAACAAGTTAGGTATTTGAGTCACGTAAACTAGATGGTGTCAACAAAGTCACGAAGTGATTAATGCTTTGTAAGAATTCACTAAATGCATTATATCTTTTTCCCTAGCAAACATAGTTTAGTAATATTAAAATATGCTTTATGAACTACATACTAATTCAACAATTTTTTACCTACCAAACCCTTTGCTATGCTGCCTATTGTGTTCTCTTACAGTACGCGGGAAAATGACATCTTAAATCTGTCGGTACGAAAATCTCTCTCTCTAATCTTGTTTATCTGATCAAACTTAGCATAATACACAAGGGATATTAATATATATATCCTACGTCATCTGTAAACAAACAGCTACGAATTCACTCAAAAGGTTTAGCCTAAATTTTAAACCGTATTCTGATCAGGGGCGGACCCAGAAGTCAAGTTTGATGGGGTCGGTCATCTGTCTTGTCCTCCCCCCCTTCCAATGAAAAATCTATCTTCCAGCCTATCGATATGTATTACTGAAATCAATGCTTGGGTGTGGAGGGTAATGGCATGCTTTCAAATAAATAAAAAAAACGGTAAAAGTGCGCTCACACATAAACTATAACCAAATATGTAGTTTAATTAGGATACACTCCAAACTATTTTAAAGAATAAAATTAACTCCGAGTGAAATCCGATGGGTTTATAACTCCCAAAAATAGCCCTCCCCGACCAAATATCCCCCCTCTCTTCATAAAATAGCCCGAGGAAGATTCTGCGATGAAACGATGAATTGCACTAACGATGAAATTTGGGCACCATTTCATCGTTATCTATGCATCAACACTAGTAACACTGGCGAAGGGTGCTAACCACCAAAGGAGGCCAACCATCACTTGACGGTGTTTTTTTCATTTCTTAACTTGACCAGATTTTCAGACATTTCACACTTTTTAACCTCATGTCGTTTTAAATCATGTCTTTAATCGAGATATTACCCGTGAATTGTGTGAAAGGACATTGCATTTTGAAGGGCATTGATTATTCCTGAAGAGGGATGTACTGAAAGGGCAAGCAACACGCAATAAAATTTTCGAAATTACTATTTCACATTTTCGAATCAAGGTAAAATCGATCAATTTGATGACGGCGCAATATAAACCATTAGAGGAGTAAAAGGTCATATGAGAATGGATATCACCCAATTTCTTTCGTTTCACACAATAAATTACTTCACTTATGACATTAGTACTTAAATGTACTCCACTCAGGAGTACATTAAGAAAATACCCGTCAACTGACAGTTAGCCGTAGTGGAAGGAGAATTACATGATAGGCGGAAACCAACTTGACCGAAAAGGTTGTTAAATATTATATGCAATCTTAAGCAGAATTAAGTATGTAAAAGTAAAAAAATCACTATCAAACTCAATACTTTCATTATTGTAGATGATTAAAAATCTAAAACCGTCAAAGGATGGCTGACTATCCTCCCAGTGTTAATAAACATGCAGTCTCGATAAGAGGCCACATAAAATGTTTGTGCCGAGGTGGTAGGGCCTAATATTTTCCCAAGAATCAGCATTCTGGCTTTATTGTCACTCGTAGGGATGCATATGCTGCCTCCAGTTAATTAATAGTATCCTTGACCAGAAATACTTATAACCTCCAACCAATGCCAACTATTTAAACGGCGAATCGTCCAATCGGTAAGATGTCGGGCAGTCTATTTTACTCTTTATCGCCCCTTTTTAAGTGCTAATCAAGAGCTAAAAGCACTACTTGAAGTTACGTTCCGTTACCCGAATAATGTGAAAAATCCTATCAATGCAAGGTTTATCACTCGCCATTAAGACTTGGGTGGAATGCATTGGTAATATTGTGTTCGGAGAGGATCGTCATTTCCAATCACAGAAACATACTACGAGAATATAGATAACAGGAACACAAACATACGAAAAGATACAATGCTCAGCTGCACCTAGGCTCCCAATCTCCACACGGAATGGGGGGAGGAGCATAAACAATACAGGGGTTTAAGACATTTGATTGCCATCGAAAACTTTCCGAGAGGACTAATTCATACCAAAGCGTAAAAGATTTAATTCCTTGTTGTAAGGCATGAGGTATGTCTTGAAGGCAGGAGTGAAGGTCTTGACAATCAGTTCATCATTGGCTTAAGACATTTCGGAGGCTTCAATCACGGTGGCCTTCCTCCACCACGCCAGAGTCCTCATCAAATACTTGAAGTTTGGAGTCACTAAAAACATGCAAAAATTGAGGAATAATTAGCTTATTAAATAAACACTGCATACTGGAGTAAAAAATTTACTTAAGTTAAAATAAGTACTACTCACTGGCTTCCTTAAGAACATTTTTACTTGAGAAATTATAGTGCTAGATTCATCAATTATAGTAACGTACAAATCGCAAGTTTGAACAAATGGAATTATTCTCGAATGCAGCAAAGTTTTTAAAATATCCCTACATCACACTGCGGAGCATCTAAGGAAAACTTAACACCTTTAAATTATTTTCAACTACAAACTCCAAAGCGAGAAAAATGCACAAGCTTAAAATTAAAATCACAGATCAATTTTATGGAGAAACTGTGATCAAACTCACCCTGTATGGTTTAACTACAAACAAACACACTCAGGATGAGCGTAGACATGTGCCAAGTCCAGCTGAGCTCGACCAACCCTGAAAATTCGTGAGAATTACTTCAGTGAAAGACATGAAATTTTCTCCGCACTGAGTAGAATAATTGCAGGAACTTGGTTTTAGAGAGCATGACCCATCCGCTCCCTATAACTTCATAGAATAGTATTATCTGTAGACTAGAAACTCACTCGTTCACTCGTCGCGTTTGATTTCATTATGGCAATTACCATTCACAAGGTCAAGCAAACGACATGTAAATAAATTAGCTCTCAGAATAAAAATATACAAGGGTTATAAAACAAATCACAAAGAATCATAACTCAATACTCACGTCTTTCCAGGAAGGAAATAACTTTCACAATTTCTCTTCGGCCTTGTCAACCACCGTCCCCGATTCACCTCCTGTCACACTCCGAACTCGACTGGCGCACGAAAAAAATGAATCGCGATTCTCAGGAAAGAGCAGAGGGGTCGCTGTCTGTGCTCGCCGAATGGAAGGAGGGAGGGGGGGAGGGGAGAGGGAGTGGAGGGGGTTAAACTGGAAGGGAGGCGGGTGGAAAGGAAAGCGGAAGATTGTGGAGGGTTGGCTACTCAAGTGGAAGAAAAACTAGACCGGGCGAGGAATTCTCGGATAGAATGAATCAAATGGAGAATCTCATCGGAAACTAATCGCTGAAATTCGTTCAAAACACCATTATGAAACAGCCGTGGTCGGCAGACTACAATTACGGCTTCCTTACATGACGTGAAAGTTATGTGGTCGAGGAGGAAGATTGTATGGTGCCCAAGGAAGCTTGCCGCAATACATGAAAACATATCTTGGATTATGTACGGGATATATGTCAACTGAGGGATAGCTTCCGTAGAGTAGCAATTGTATTGATTAATATTATTGGAGCCTGGAAATAATTTCATGCTCAATTGACGACAGCAACAAAAGTAGATGACTGGATCACGCGATTTATGAACCAGAATTATCTCTTGGAGGACCAGCATTAGAATTGTGTTTTAAGGCATTGTTTAACTGATGAGTTCACATCGCACCATGTAACCTACAATTAGAACAACATCAAATTTCGTGGCGGATATACAATATTTTCTAGCAGAGTAGATTTATGTCCTCAGGTAGGTACCCCAACATCAGATGTTTAAACGCACCACATGACTTGCGTGCAGATATATGTTATCGGTCGTCCGTTTCATATGAGCCCATCGGAGGGAAGTGAGATAAAAGACAACGATTTTAAATTGCTCTCACCATCGTGATTACTGGTAGAAGTTGAATTAGGTTCATAGTTCCTCAACAGCTGAGATTATATCGTACCAATTAATCTAAAATCAATTCGAAAATAAAAAGCCATGCTCGAGGCGGGATTCGGACTCTTGACCTTTTAAATGATCTTAATTTGTCTTGTATTGTATTTAATGTTAATATTATTAATCAGGCCACTATGCATTCCTTGCGGAAAGGAAATGGGAAAGGTAAGGGAAGGGCGGTTGCCAGGGCATCGTCGTGGTATGAAATTTGTCTATGCAAAGGGACGATAATAACAGCAGATAAATCAAGGCTAGAAGCATTTGAAATGTTGTTCTACTGAATAATAATGAAGATAAAGATGGATCAACCGACTGACAAACGAAGAAGTCTTAAGAAGAGAGGTAGAAAAGAAAAGTCTGCTGAAAACTCTAAAAAGAAGACGGGACAACTTAATCGGCCTTATCTTAAGACACGATGGTCTTCTGAAGACAATCGTTGAAGGACAAGTGGATGGAAAGATTGGCAAAGGAAGGTTTCGCGTAAGATATATGGAATAAGTGATGAAGGATGTGAAAGAGAAGAAATACGTAAGTAAGAAGAGATTAGCCGATGGAAGAACTCAGTGGAGAGCTGCGTCAAACCATTCTGAGGATTGATGACCCATGATAAATGAAAGGGACGTGGGTCCACAGGGGTCAAAAGTAGACCAGCGTTTTCACGGCCTCTTACGGAGACAGCTTGTGTATAAAAACATAATGATAATGATTAAATAGAACCCAAATTTCAACGCAGAAGTATTTTAAGTTTCCTAAGGCTATTAAGTGTTAATGTTAACGATATAGTGTTAATACATTTGATAATTGACATACACGGTAAGTGTTAATACATTTGATTCCCCGGGAGTTAATTTCATTACTAAAACCGGCTCAAATTACGGAGGTGGATGGAAAGGAAAGAGGATGAAGACAGGGAGGGTTGGTTTCTCATGGGAAAGGACTTAGACAGGCATGAAATCTTCCATAGAATCAAGGAGGTTAGAATTTTATAGAGAAAGCTATTGAAGTGAAGTATTAATGCATTTGATTCCCATGGGAGTTAATTTCATTACTAAAACTGGTTAAAATTAAGCTTTTTAAACTATATATTTGGCGCTTATTTGCGTGTTTTCGAACTTTAACCTGTTTATTTCACATTTTTAAACACGCATTCCATTATTCATCTAACCACCATGAGTTTTAACACGTGCAAAGACAACTTCATCCATACGAGTTCCGCGAGTAAGCAAGCCCGTATGTCCGTGCCTACCAAGATGATCGCTGGCTTCTCAATTAAGCTGCGATCCCTCCTACAGAATATTCTAATCTCCTTGGTTTACGCCATTCGGAAAGTCAGCCATCGTTGCCGGATTACTCTCAATGTCTCGACATTTTATCTGAAATGTTTTGAAGTCACGTTATGATATTTGATTGGAAGCGTAAAACTATACAAGAAATCATACCTTACATGTAGTGTCGGACGCATGTTAATCGAGGGTTAGTTACCAAAGCGCACCCTTGAGCTATAAGTCTGGAAAGCATACGCATAGCAAGCATTAAAATACGATGTATGGTGACTACGATAGTTGTTTCTGATTCAGCATCAGCAAATCTGAATCCAGGATTATCCTTGGAAGAGCATTGGGATAAGGGTAAAAGATGCTCTAACTACTGAAGTTATACCGTACTAACTAATATAAATTAACTTTACAAATAGACGTCATATATACGTCTACGTAATACCCTGTGAGCCACTGCGTGGGTGTGTGGCAGGGGAGCGCCATCTACATCTACATAATACCCAGCAAGCCACCATAAAGGTGTGTGGCAGGGGAAAGGCCATATGCTAGTTTTGAACCTCTGACTTTTTAGTTTTCGGGCCGGCGCGTTATCGTCCTTCCGGTTGTTCCTGACAGTCTTAGCTCTCCCTACCAAACTTATTCCAAGTTAAATTACTCACAATCTAACTTCGCTATAATGCATAATGCGTATATCAGCGACAAAATGTTACTAATATACTGGTGTTTGGTACCACTACGATAAGAGTATCAAATCGCTAATCCATTTCTCTCACAAAAGTGATCCAAGCATGAAAGTGACCATTCTGTGCATGCATTTCACATAATCACCCCCACCCAAAAAGTGAAATAAAATCACTGTTGCGTTCCAAAATCATAAAAATACTATTTGAATACATTTGAATGTAATATTATATAGATGGCCTTCAATATTTCCTTGATAATTTATTTGTTATGCTGAAAAAAATAAGGCAATAATAGAAACTTATATTCCTTTGCTGTAAAGGTACAATGCCGTTCAAAAAACCTACTTAGTCGTGCCTTCGCCGTCTATGCGATAAACATGATACTTTCGGGGTAAAGTTAGTTATAAACTTTTCAATTGCATATTTAAGTGAAAATGGTCAACTTTGAGGTTGGGCCTCCCGCAATGAAGGTTGGGTCGTTTACGAGCCCCGAACTCGAGGAAGGGTCTCGGATTAGAGGCTTGGAGAGGTTGGACCCTCTTCACATGCTTCACATGTAATCAATCTAAACCCGGTGGAAATTTTTAAATTTACAGTCCTCCAGAGTGGAAAGAATTAGAAGACCGATGAAGAAAATTAAAGGAGTTTCGTCGAATACTCTCTTAAAAGAATGAAATCTAAATGCCTCATGGTGTCGGAGTGCAATAGATACAGGACAAGAATATAACTGAGGCAAAATATAGAGTCAAGGATAGTGTGGGATAAATACGCAAAACATCAACTTAATAAACCCGCAACTAGTAATTACACTTCTCTACGGTGTATTTCCTTGAGGCAACGGTGCTAACTCAGGAACTGTCATTTTCTGTATTTACTTGGAGAAAGCTGAAAGATTTTTTTTGCTGTTATCACAGCAAGCGTGTTGAATATTGCCAAAGTATAAAGGTTTCCTGGACCGGGAGTCGAACTACGAAACTTTAGCTTACCAAGCCAATGCGCAGACCAGCCTCCCAGGATTCCAGGGCAAAAGACAATTTTTAGTTTCATCTATAGGAGCTAGGTCTAATTAGCCTTTAATTACGGTCCATCAAGGATTTCACACGTAAGGCGGAAGGGTGCTTCAAGGAGGCAACTGCTTAGACCCCATATATTTCTCCAAGGGCGATAAACCACCGCCTATGCGGCACTGGAGATAACTATTCTTGAAGGCAGGACATTTATTTTCAAGTAACCGCCCCGTGGAATTTTAAAACACAGCAATTATCGTCGTATAGATGTAACGCATGTTATATAGTTATGCATGGTATCTGAAGCTGGGGTTGTGTAGTACAGATTTAGAATGTTCTGGGTTATTAGATTCTCCACCTACTAGGTATATATCGCCCCGCATACATCAATCATTTACTTCTAAAGCGAACACTATCCACACCCTCGTCGGCGAGAGTGTACCATATGCATCCACTCATAAGTGTTTGAGTACCCAAATGAATACATGGGTACTGCAAGATTAAATGAGTACCTTGATGAGTAGATACATGAGTATCCGAATGAATACATTAGTACCCGAATGACTGTATGTATACCTGGACAAGTGGTTGAGTACCCGAATGAATACAAGGACGACTACCTCAGTGCCTCAGCGAATACTTTATTACCTAGCAGAATACCCTTGAATACGAGCACTAGAATGAATACCCCGGAGAGTATCCGGGCAACCACCTCGATAAATACCGCTGTTTTCATTCAGCCACCACGGTACGCACAATTCTCGCATGGTTATTTCTAGCCTCATAGCCTCGAGACCTCGGAATCCTCAAGGGACCAGATGAATGGGAATTTTCCGGGATGAATATTTGACCACTTTGACGTACGAGGACGTTCCCAAATGGACACGGAAGGCTGAAGTCTCCTTTATCCCGTATCCTTGAGGAGACTTGAAGGACGTCATGCATGAGCAAGATACTTGTACTCGCTTTCGTTTTTCAGAAGTCTGGAGGAGTATGTCTAAGGAAAGATTGAATGATAACAATATTTCAAAATCTAGGTGTACAAACAGTGAACACTAACATTATGGTTTTTTCCATCCGTATCAACTTCTTTAAAATATTTGAAATACCGGACCACAACAAAGGCATTTTGGAAGTAAAAACTGACGTAATATTTAATTAACCAAATGGCAATAACTAAAGGACTACGAAATTTTTCCGCTCTTCGTTGCATGTAAGGTCCGCTCTTCGTAGAAGGAAGCAGTTTAGGGATTGGCCTCAAACTCAACAGTTACAGCCACAACTCAACATTAGATGGGTGTTTTCAAGTCTGTTTCATCGGTATTAGGCGCTTCAGATTGGGATGAAATGTACAAGGATGGGGATGGAAGGGGAAGGAGCCTCAATCAAATCAGCATTGCTACCAATTCTCTCTATTTTTATACCCTTCCTCCCCATTTATCGGCAAGTATTGGCCCGGGGCGTCCCGAGGCCCAAACCCCCCTCAGACAAGTTACATTGCCTCTACACATGAGGCTTTCAATTCAAATATAATGTTTTAATTTGTGGTTGAGTCTTTTCCGTTTATTCCCTCCTCTCCTCACATTTCTGACTTCTGGCTTGAAAAACGACGTATGGAGAAACTTGAAGTGCCACTAACCATGTGCTTATCAAGAACATATCGGGATTCCAATGAGAAAATCATCACCATTGCTGAGAGTTGTACTCGGGCCCTCGACATGAAAAGCCACTACCCAGAGGACCATACCAAATTGCGCACTATATTACTTCAAATACCTCTTGCGTCTTATCATCAATGAAAAATACAAAATTGCGAATATTTAGGATTATTGAATTTTACTGCTGTCGCACAGTAGTTGCTTGCTGTCAAACATTAGCTGCCGAGCCTCCAGCGATTCCTTTTAGAGAAGATTTGTGGAAGGCCGTAAAAGGAAAAGTTCATGGAGTGCCAAAATTAATGCATGGATTAATAAAACGAGTTGAATCCGAAGCACACTCTCGGTCTTGCGCAGGCCTCTGAATGAGTCCCTTTTCTCTATTAAAGTTTTTTTTTGGAGTTAGTCGGCATTTTCTTTTTTTCCCCAAGGATAAATCTTCAAAATATTAATTCCATTTTTTCGTATACTGCTGAACTGGTTAAATTTTCTTTAACAAATAGGTAACAGAGAGAATGATTTTAGGAAATTGATGTTGATACGGATGGCAGTCATTAACTTTTCTCTTGTGTGTGACAGTGTGACAATAAGTCGTTGACATATCTTTCAGCCCATAGGTAGGAGGAGGCAGTTGAGAAGTTTCTCTGAATATGGCTATTGAAAGTCTGAAGTACTCTCAACGTAATTTTTGTTTGAGTAGAGTGGGATTCCAGCTTCAAAAGACAATTCCGTCGGAATTCCCACGATATTTGCTCCCAGGTGGCAGTAGAAAGGTGCGAGTAGCACAAACATCGGTACAAGGCTCTTTCAGGAGTTGCGTGCGTGATTGGGCATCGTACGAAAAAATTACTCCACTTAGACGTCAGAAATAAATACTGCTCCATGTGCATGTATTCAGAGAAATTAGGGATATCGACCAAACATGAAAACTGCTACAAAAACTGGGATTCCTCCTCCTCTGGCGTTCTCATTAATTTTTGCTTGGATAAATACTTTTTCCCAATTTCAAACGGTGCACCGGCTAAAATGTTTTTCATATCCTCGTAATATGTGCATTCCACAAGAAATGGTTCCTCTATTACTATTAATGATTTATTTAAAAAGTTTTCTAATGCAAACTCACTCAATGAATGGGAACTAGATGCATAAGCGGATACAAAATGACGTGCAATACTCTGAACTACAAAACTCTTTCCAGTGTTACTTCTTCCACAGAGGTACAAGCAGTTGATCTTTCTCTCCTCTTCATTAAGTATTGTCTTAAGCCAGTCAACAAAAACATTAGGAGAAATAGAATTTCTAAGAAACAGTTCAGATATTGCACTTCTGCTGTCGCTACCGCCATCTTCGCCTCATAATAATAACTATTCAAATCTGTCTTTTCTTTCACTCACAAGTCTATCCTTCACATACCATTGAATAGCGAGACTGCATTCTCGCATTACATTGGAACCGTAAACCATCAACAAATCTGCATCTTCATCGGCATCCGTATCATCATACAACTCACTCCAAGTAGTAGCCTTGTATTTCCGGATCAGCTCACTTAAAAGACTTGAAGCGCTTGGAGGGTCCCGCTTCGCCATCCACAGGTTTGGGTGAGGCGGTGGACACAGCACCGTTAGGCGGTGGACACAATATATATTATATACGATATCATTAATTGTTTGCACTTGTGTTTTTCTCATCTTCCTCGACTGTAGAGCCCACAGGTGTGATAAAACATAAGTACAAACGATGAATGAGGTTGTAATTAGTGGTTCTATCACACCAAATTTGCGAACCATTCGCGTTTACACCACGTGACTCCTTAGTTAACTATTCGATATAATCCCGACGGCTTCAAACGCAACCCCCAGGAGAGAATTAAAGAACATTTCACGGACGCATGTCGCGGGAAGGATATTTCTAGGCTAGTGCGAAGGCTTTTGAGCCTTGGTTTTCAATTCTCTGAAAAAACTCCCTGCGTCAACCTGCGCAAAAGTCAAGGACGTAGACATTCTAGGTAATGGTCGAGAGTATTATAAAGTAAACTTTGATACTTCAAACCGTTTATTGAGTACAGTCCGACCGGTTTCAACATTTGCGTGCCATTATCAACGGACTACACAAGGCTTTCCAGTGGCGGGTAAATATTTATATCGTTTACAGGAAATATGGGGTTTTGGGTGGGAATGTGGGAAGGAGTGGTTCACCAGGGGGGGAGGGGGAAAGGGGTAGGATGACTAAAGGAAGCTAAGGATCGGGCTGGAGGACGGCGTAACCGTAACTTTTCTGGGAGGTGGGAAAGGAACTAGTTCGAGAGGAGAATTGTGAAGTGGTACCAGTGGCGGATCTATGGGGGGGGCTAAGGGGGCTATAGCCCCCCCATTGGGTCGAAACATACACTAGATAAAATCGAAATTTTTGGAGGTTACCACTTTGTACAAAAGTATTTAGTTATATTTTCCGGTAAATATGCCAACTATAACAAATTAAAATATGAATTAGTTTTAAACTAGGGGCCTATTTTACACGCTTTTGGTATGTTACAATCGGAAGCGATACTTGAGAAACCGGACAAATAATCGTGAATTCGCGCAATAGCGCAGCGGCAGCCTCTGTATTTATTTGGCAGTACACGTGGACATTATAAAAACTCTATATTTGACTATTTTATAGCACCCATTATAAATTTCTCCTTTTATTGTTAAGTATCTCAAGTTCAAAGATCAACAAGCAGTCAAATTTAAATTAATTGTAATTACATTTTGAATGTTTTTTTGCTATATAAACTTCCTGACTCTTGTTTAACGTAAAAAAATGAATAATGAAAACAGATGAACTTATCTAATCATAAAAGTCATTTGACTATATTTGTGTTTCTTATCATTAAGTCATACTTTAAAAACTAGATAAAGCATCATCATAAGTTTTTATTATTAATATTACCGATATTTCAATCTAGGCCCATAATGACCACCATCAACCTTTTACTAATAAGACGAATTTCTACATGTGCATAGTACAGTTGAGCACCCTTAATCCAGGAACCCCTAATCCGGGAACACCCATAATCCGGCAATTTTGCCATGACCAACTACCTGGTACTTCGTGGAAAATGCCGAAACATTTTTAACAGGAACTTTTTTTTGCTTCATAACCTGCCGAGATATTATTATTATTATATTAATACTGAGATACCATTCTTAACGTTAATTTATCCGTTTCGAGAATCAGAATAATTTAAACATATTAATTTCTGGTACTTCGTGTACACTGGAATTATTCTGGAATTTGAAGTAAACATAAATTTGAAGACATCGCCGAGACGGACAACGACTAATTTACAGATCGGCCACTTTCAATGGCGCGCGCATTTTTGATTGACCACTAGACGTAATTTGATAAAAATTATTTGTTATCTGCTTATGTTTCACCCATAACATGTCTCATCCATACAGTTGTGGCAACATCACAAAACGTTAACCATCGCAGAAAAAGTGCAAGTTGGGAAAAAGCTTGACGCCGTTGCAATAGTAAAGCGTTTGACTGAAACATACTACGTGGGATCTTCAACAATAATATAACACATTAAGAAGCTGAAAGAGAAAAATCATCAAAATTTTATTGTTAAAGTGACACGAAGAAGTAGATAACAGAGAGAAAAACTATGAAAGAAGATTTAAGTGCTAATTTAGATAGCCTGGTTTCGATTGCGTCGAAGTGAAGGGCTTAGTATTTCTGGCCAAATGCTAATGGAGCAGGATAAACTATTTCAGAAATAGACGTGATCAATCCAAAAGTCGTGATGTGGGAAATTTCACGTGCATGCAATAGCATTTCACCGTCCGTTCTAAAACACGCGTGGTTTAAATTGTGGACTGCTTTAAGGTTTGATATAGGCGAAATAAGTGGTGATTTAAAAAATTTCATGTTTCTGAGGATAAAAATATGATGATGGAGTTTGCAAACATCGTCCATAACCCTGAATTAAAGGAAATGGAATTGGTAAATTTAGACGAAAGGATAGTTAGCGCCCACGATATTCTCACCACACAACATTGTTATAAATTATTGACTCATATCAATGAAAACATCCCGGACGTCAGAAATAGACCAGTTGCCATGCATGACCCATAGTCCGGCAAAATCCCTAATCCGGCATCACTTCGGTCCCGACTGTACCGGATTAAAGATGCTCAACTTTAGTGTCTTTTTTTTATAAAAGAATTAGCCTAAAACCGCCGTTTTTTGAGTCTTGAAAATCCCAAATTTCCAAAATCCCCGAACCCCCCTTCGGCTGGGGGGAATTAGACCCCCGGTTTGCCCCCCCCTTGGTCCAAACCTAGATCCGCCACTGAGTGGTACCACCTCGTTAAGTAAACTCTTACCAAAATGAGATTGGCATAAGTTATGACTTCAAAGTTCCACTTGAAATTCATTGACGATATTCTCCCATGGACGTTTTTCCACACTCGCGTCCTCCGAAACTAGTCTAGCAAGTTCAAAGGGCCATTTTTCGAGGGGTTTGAAGGGTGAGGAGACCTTTGGCCCCTATCGTTCCTCCGTACCCACGACTTCTCTTACGCACACACAACTCGAATGCTTCGCTCGCATTTGACTGGCGGTTCACGAACGACTATCTCGCTCCTCACGAAATACGCCTGTCTCCAAGTATCGGCCGTGGCCCGATTCCGAGACACTAGCACCACTAGCACCCTACCAAGTTCTTCGCCTCCCCCAACACGTACGACTCGGTGCTGGCCGCGGACTTAAATTCGACGATTGCTGTACACACAAAAAACAAGCGATGATCGGTGTTCGGAGAATGGTGTTGTATATCACGATAAGGGTGGATACTCCTCAGCATAGGACTAGAAAAGAAATGGTTGGCTAGTTTACATTGTAGAAGTTGGTTTTCATTTTAAAAAAGAAAAAACTTAGTTCTTTTCCACCAATATAAAACTTTGATACTTCAAACCGTTTATTGAGTGCAGCCCGACCGGTTTCAAAATTTTCGTGCCATTATCAACGGACTATACAAGGCTTTCTAGTGGCGGGAAAATATTGGTGGAATAGAAATAAGTTTGTAGTAAGTTGGAATATAAGTAAGTAAATAGTATAATATAAGTAAGGTGGAATAAGAACTAAGTAGAAAAATATATTGGCGGAAAAGAACTAAGTAGAAAAATATATTGGTGGAAAAGAACTAAGTTTTTTCTTTTTGAAAATAGGACTATAGCTCACAAAATGGCTCGAAGCATGAATTTCCTTCGAATGGCAGGATGTTTTTCGAGCTAAATTAAACATTAATGCAATGTCATTATGTTGGCGATCGGGTAACCCGATGACGAGGTCCGAGGCTGAATCTCTTTATTCCAGTCCTTAAAAACATTCTCTTCCCCCATAGGCTTTGTAGGAATATTTTAAGTGAATTTACTCCCAAAGTGAGAAGACGCCGAGATAGATTGAATGCCGACATTTGATTCCCCCAGTCTTGCTACTTACAGGGGAGCGTGGTAGCCTAGTCGGTAGGGCTAACTGGAAGTCCCCGGTTTGAATACCGGTGGAGACCATTGAACGTGTGCCAGGTATACCCAAGAGTACATTAACTGTCTTTTTCGCTCCCGTGAAAAATTCACTGCGTTAAAAAAATTACCTGGTAATTTATTCCCGTACATAAAATATTCTACTCTCAAGTGGGGTAATTTTTAGGGAGCCAGATCTACATAAGAAACCGCAGAAGTCGCTAGGAGAGGAACTGGCCCCCTATCCTGATGTGTGAATTACACTCGCTGTTGGGATTAGTCAGAATCCTCTAGATTGCCAATAATAAACTAAGAGTTTAATATTGGCAATCTAATCCATCCAACCTCCGCCCCGGCCCAACGTTGCTTAACTTCGGTGATCTTACGGGAACCGGTGTGTCCACTCCGCTAGGCCCCACCAACCAGACCAAACTTAGGGTCGAACATACGTTTTTTTTTTAATTTTTAGTATACATAGCCAATACACACCTCACTCTCCTAACCATTCACCAGATTGAAGCAAATACATTCCCCGTGAATGCTAGAGAACTGTATTTCGAAATAACTGAGTGATAGACGTCAATGAGAGAAATGAACCATAGCCGTGAATGCAATAGCCAAGAAATGGTATTCCATTATTGTTTTACCTCTTGAACATTTATACCACCTTCCTGGCGACATGACGGTGTGATGTAGAAAGCAATCGAGAAAAAAGTGAAGGAGAAGAACTGAAAAGGATAATGTATATCTGAATGGGTTAGCCGATAGGAGAATTGTACGGGGAACTGCCTTAGGATGCCTGTGGAACCAGCCTTAGGATTGACGGGCGATGATGATGATATTTTCACTCGTCAAACTCAAATATGAAGGTACATACATACTGGTGCATACTAACACTTTCAAAAGTCGGTCCCCACGTCGATCGCGGCCGAATCCGTATTTCTCCGAAATCTAACTTCGCGTATTGCTTATGTGTTCCATGCCTACTGAGAGTCAATTTGACGAATGAAACTTGTGCAACTTGACTCTCAAGCACCTGCCAAGAAGGTCACGCATGATTTCCGACCGCGAATGCCCACATGACTCCCACTCCCAAAATGGTTCACCAGCAAAAGAACCAGTGAAGCCTTTCCAGGTTGAGGTGGGAGTTCCGTGTTCCGAACGCGAGGAAGATAGCGAAACATTTCCTGGGAAGATATTTGGTTATAGGTCGCCGTCGAGTGTAACGCAAATGAAGATAATAATAGATTTGTATGCGCGGCGAGATGTTATTTAAATGTTTCGGTCGCTACACTCCGCTGGCGTAAAATACATCATAACAGTGCCAATGCAAATATTATCTCCAGCCATTGATTGATGTACGGATCTTGGGATTACCTTATGCATCCTGTTTTGCCCGCTTCAGTGGTGAAGAATTTCAAATAATTATTGAATAGTAGAAATTCAATTGACAATCATCACAAGAAAGATGATCAAATTTGACAAAAGAATTATCGCTATTGTTTCTTGACAATTTCATCTTCGGGTGATATTTGTCTGTAATAATGGTTGCCATATGCCGTTTCTTGTCCACCCATCCTTCCGTTCGTCTGAGCGTCATCTTGGGAATGATTCGTCCGAAAGAGGTGTCGTAAACTGCATTGCTAGAAACGCAACAATTGATTTCTGCTTCTAGTACCCTGAAAGGCCCGAAATAACTATTACAGTTTTTTAAAAGTTCCGGGTTCGACTTTTGGTGACAATTTTGTGTTTTTACTCGCTCACATTAAAATCTAAGAGAGTGCAATACTTTTCTTTCATTCAGTTAAATGCTTAAATGTCAATAGATTTCTGTAATATTTTCTATATTTAACGGAAAAGGTCTTCAAATATTCTTTTTCTCGCAATTATTTTACGCTTTGCTCTAAATTGCGCACATCATGTCAATTAAAATTTACTGCTTTTTCCGGTTCCTTTCCGAGCGTTGCCAAGGGCATTGCCAACGTTGCCTCCGAATAAAAACAACGACGATTCTTAAACAGTTCTTCCTGAGGGATGCCGTTAACTACATTTTGTTTCTGAAATGATCTTAAAAGGTAAAAAGGGTGGCACCGCGGCAGATTCGCGAAGCATGTTCGGCCATATTATTCGGCACAAATAGGAAGTTCTACTTTATGTAATCGGCTTCGGTTCTGAATCATGTTCTGAATCATCTGAATCGATATTCACCAAAATGTCATAGACGTGTAAAATAAATGTAGATACTTCAAAAAGGCGCCAAAACAACAGCAAAATTAAAAGTGAGGAGGAAGAAGAAAAATAAAGAAGATACAATCAAACGAACGCCATGCATGTAGTCAAATATGTTAAATATGTACCAGCTTATAGGAACATAATCTACTCCTAAGAATAAATCGCATTATTACTTCCCTTAAATATTCTTTATAAAAAAGACGTTTATGAAAACCACTTCGGTGAATTTCGGGCATTAATATACGCACGAACTGCATAAGAGGTCGGGGATACGAAGTGTTTTATGCAGACGAGGCGGGAACTAAACCTTCCCAAGAACTCCCATTCTGGCTTCATTTTCACCCGTGTGTGACCTTCCAGTACCTCCTGACCTACTTGGTTTCTTCACCTTCCGTTGTAAAGCCGGCATTTATTTACTAGCATTAGATATGTGTTTACATTGGAGTATATTAGATATAGAAAATTTCAAATTCAAATTTCAAAAATTAGATATAGAATATTTCAAAAAATAATTAATACTGTACGCATTTGTGTTTTCAAACTCCCATTGAATTTCAACAGGCACCTTCAGCGAGTTCAATAATACTGCAGTTAAAATATTAAGGATAAAACTTATTTAATGATGATTGGGCCTAGATTAGTTGATAATTAATTCGAAACAGCTTTACGAAAAGCAAGATACACGTGTCAGTCTGAAGAGACATGCCGCCGTAAATACGAAAGTTTTTATGATTACCTTTTAAACATAGTCTTGATGATAGAGAGGTTGGGCAATGAGTCGCAGACTTAGACAAACTCCCTTGTACTGACGAAAACTGGCAAATCAGTTTCGACTCTAATCCAGGAAATGGAATAAAAGGAGTGGCTTCTTTTTGAGATAATGGTGAAGGAAGAGGATTTTCATTAAGCAAGTTGCAAAAATTGCCGAGAAAGATTATCTAAAAATAATGGGGCGAGGGTGTAATACTTCTCCAATAAATATTAGTTTGCAGTAGCAAAACATGCGAACACAATTTAAGAGGAGTAATGAAATCGAAAACAAATTTAAGCTCAGACCTTGTTTTTACTTGCATCTTCGGTTGCTAAAAAGCTTTTGAAAGTCTATACTCGGCAAGAATAAATTCATTACAGCAGAGATTAAGGGTACATTTAAATGATGGGTTACGTATTGATAACCTTATTTGGATTGATATGGTATACGCAGGAGTAGCGAATTACAAATTGGAATGGGCATAGATTGGCAGAGAAGCATCAGTTCCAAACAGTCCCTTATTTCATACATAATGCTCGACTTGCATGCTGAGAAAATATTTACAGAGGCATTGAAATGGATAACATAAGGAAGAAAAGTGATGGAGTACTTGTTACTGAAAGGTGGATTTGATATAGTTGGATAGCAATCTAAGTTAGCAACTTGATAGGGGAAGAGATTTTGCAGTGGTGTGCCGGTATTGAGTGCTATGTGGGGAGTCTGTAAATGTAACCCATATTAGAATTATTTCAATTTTCTTATCCCGCTACTCATTTAATTTTGCCACTTTCACTCGCTTAAGTCTTGACGACATAGCGTTGCCCAGTGGGTAGGTACAACGTCGGGCCGCGCACGCCTCAAGTCCGAGCTGATTGGTGGACACAGAGGAAGCGGGTTGAAGCAGGTTAGCCGGTGGCGAGCCAGCTTTAAGGCCCGTATCGTCAGTCGCTCCTTCATAGTGGCTCCTTCATAAAGGGGACCTTCACCTTGAAGGACGTGTTTGTGTTCGAGAGTCGGATCTTCTTTCAGAAGGCCTCCTTCATTGTGTAGGAGATCAACTCCTCCTCGTTCACGGACTGATCCGTTCCGAGAATCGTTCACTTCCCTAGCAACAGCGTTGTTTAGTATTGCGCAAAATGGAGCGAATGACCGTAGGTGATAAAAATTTGCTGGTTAGCTTGGTGGTGAAGTATAAAGAGGTAATTGAGAACAAGAAGACAGATTCGGTGACCCTTGGGGACAAGATACGATGCTGGACGAACATCGAAAGGGAATTCAATGCGAATTCCCTCGGCAGCAAGGTAATCATCGAATTGTTTTACGATCAAGCGTTCCATTTATTAATAATGCATATCATTGCCATTATTTGATTACTATATTTTGAGTATTATCTGTGAGTAATTTAGTATATCCACCGTCAATAGTTTCATTTCCTTAAAGCATTAAGCATATTTGATATCGCGAGATAAACCAAAGTCTTTTCGAGCAAACACGTTACCCTAAGTACGGGAATTTTACTATCAATGTTAAACTTTCCTTGCAATAGCGTAATTGGAAGCAATTGAGGAAGGCATGGGACAACATCAAGACAAAGAAGAAAAGAATGCAGGCGCAGGAAACCCAAGACAGAATGCGTACCGGCGGTGGACCCTACATTCCACCATCGGGCGTTGAACAGCCAGAATTGGGGATATCCCCATCCCATCGCTCACGTTTTGTGAAGAAAACGTTGGGAATTCGGACGACATATCCTTCAATGTTGTTCCTATCACAAGCGGGAGCGATGGGCTCACGGAACATGTGTCATTAATGACAGAAGTCGACACTCCTATCGGTAAGTTTGTGTAATATTCCACCTGATACATCTCCCAATGCTATCGAAGTTTGTCATTTTTCGTATTTTCGTTGAAGGTGTTGACGAGTCGTCATCATCATCAAACTCATACGACCTGTATATACTGTACATATGTATTTAAATATTAAAAAATAAAAAGTTTTAAATACCTACAAAGAAAGAGTTAAATTATTTCATTCCATTTTTCTCCAACATAACCTATTGCTTACCAATTAGAAAGAAAAAATACTTTCATATGTCAGCAAAGAATAGGTTTGGAAAGAGGTAGGCATTTTATAGGTTTATGGCTACTGTATACCCAAAATATGACAGATAGGTTATATAGGACCTTCATTATGGATGGAGAAATATGTATTTGCAGGTGAGCATTTACAATAGAAAATGGTAAAAAAACAATGGTAGATAGACATTGTTAAATTTACTATGCTTAAACCGAGTTAGTAAAAGGAGAGGTTGATAAAATTACAAAGCAGGAAATTTTTAAAATCATAATTGCTTTAATTAATAAATTCTGTAAAAGATAACTTTTTCACTTCACCTCAACGAGTTAATCAAGAATATTTATAACAACCCCAACGACGTCAAACCTTGGCAATACAAGAGAGATGTGTTACATCCAGTGGTTATTTAGCAGAAAATGACAATTATGACCAGACAAGGCTTCCTGGAGTCATCTGATGCAAATCAACGCAGACAATCTGAAATCAACGAAATACCGACTTTGTGAAAGATATTTTGTGGTGTCTCGAAAAATTAGCGACAATTACATGATATATAACCCATATTATCACTTGTGCGTTCGTTATTAAAGTAGTTAATATTATAATTAAGGGATCTAATGTGATGTGGCATTTACATTTGAATGAATATTGTCTACGGCGAAACAGTCGCGTTACACTTTTCTCAATGAACATACCTTTGAAAATGTACGTATATCAATATTATGAACACACAATCAATTACAACGATTTCACATAACATTATTTACATTCACCTGAAAGCTGCCGGTGGCATAAAATCTCAGGGCCGTCAATATCTTCAATATAGGTGGAACAGGCATTCCACGATTATTCAAGTTCGCCGGTAACATTGGCATCAGCACATCTATCACTGTCCTCTTCGAAAGCCTGAATCTGGTCATAAATTCATAGTCTGAATAATACTCCACTGGATTTCCCCTGTCTCTCACGTATCGCCGAGGAATGAAGTCGTAGGGGTTGTCGTAAATATACTCTAAAAACTCGTCGAGGTGATCGTCCACTTCATACATTTACGCCATTTTGAAGAAGATTACTTCCCCATGAAGGTTGGGTCATAGCAACCTTTATTTAGAAGGAAACAATCTCCTTCTATACGAAGGTGGAAGTGACCTTCGCGCGACTCTCGAACTGAAATCGCTCCTTCAGGAGCCAAAGAAGGTGAAGGTGACCTAAAAGGAGCGACTGACGATACGGCCCTAAGGCTCGTTACCACAGTTCAAATCCCCAAAGAGGCCACTTTGCACAAGACCGACATAATCGAACCTTTGCGATTTTTGGGCGCCATTCCATTCTGAGAACTCACAAGCGACGGAGGGAAAGCAACCGCTCCGCAAACTCAGGTGTGTGAATTTCCCCACGCCATTAGGCTTTGCACTACTGTATGTACTTGGCGAGCACCTCTGACTGGCGACCACCAGAACTGTTGACGCCTTTTATTTTTTTTTTTTGCATATTATAGGTTATATTTCCGGATGGATCTCTTCACGAATTCTTTTGAGTGCCCGTTTTTAAAAACTTCATTTCAACAAATTTCAGATAAGCATATTTTATATTTGTCGCCCATTGTGAAAATGGCGCTTCGTTTCCGGAATTATTTTGTGACCCTAAGGTTCTTGTGAAACCAGATATTTGGTTGATTTGGGGTTTATGCCGATGGCTTTCCATTTCGGTTTGAATCCCGTTAGTGGCCTAGATTTTTGGTGCTATGCGGTATCTAATCGGGTGCTTCATGGAGAGCATTATAATATTCAGCACTCTGTCCGCTGGGTAGGATGTTGAAACGTAGACCTCTTGAAGCTTTCATTTCGAATACAAAAATTTCGGCTCCGGCTTCTGCTCCACCCTTTGTCCGTTCGTTGAAAAATCCCCACAACCACCAAATTACCCGCCAATCGTTAATATTGCAAATGGTCTTAGCTCTAGGCTGCCTCCCCTGAATAACTAGCCCTGCTGTTTTTCTGACATTTGATATTCTTATAATGAACCCCTAATAGAGAGAACACGATGTCATACCAAGCGGAGAGGCTCTTTGGCGTAGTGCGTAGTGGATGAAGAATGAATATTATCGGGAAGGGTTGCAAATGAACATCAGAGTAGAAAAGAACGCGGCTGAAAGACGGGTTACCCGTGGTACATGATTATTTTTTCGCTTTCGAGTGCTGAGATGATGGAGATAGTTTTTCCGTCGACCGGTAGAGTTACCAGAGTCGGCGCCTACCCAACCAGCCATATTTTTTTTCAGTGTCTCCTCTACGCTTTAATTCTTTGCGCAGAGGTGATGAGGCAATAACGACCCTTCCCTCTCATCCCCTCCGTCCGCGGAGTTTTCGTACCATAGCTGACCACTAGACGCAATGTAGCCATTTCAACACACGGTTGGACCAAACTGTTTGGCAGACTCCACATTATACCATGTGGCAACGTGGAATTCGCGGAAATGCGTTCGCTACGTTTTTCTAAGAACCGAGCCGGTCTGGTCCTAGTGGGGTTCGTAGCTGCAGGAGAACGCGTCCGCGGTCCAAGTCATGAATAGACTTCATTTTTCAGGGTAGCCGCGTTGATTGGTTGTTGTGACAACAGTTTAGCCGTAAGAACTGCAACAAATAGGAGGTGGTCTCAGCTGGTAGCTTGGCTTGCACGTGTTAATGTCTAAATGTGGTAATTTGAAAGTAATATACGTTTGTGCCTACTACAGACCACCCCATTCCGATGTACACTCAGTATTATAACTCGAGAAACAGATCAGGCACATTAATTCTCATACCAACCAACGACAGATTATTGAAAGGTGGAGATTTCAATACAACATCGATAGATTGGAAAACATGTAGTCATTAGTCTGGGGGTAGGGAAAAAGAAATCTGCTCGTCATTTTTTAACCTGTTCGCATAATACGCAGTACATCAAATAGTAAATTTGCATAATAGAAGGGAGAATGTTCTCGATTTACTTGCCTCAAACATCCATGAAAAAGTTATTGAAGTTAAAAATGTCGATGGAATAAGTGACCACAAGGTAGTACACGTTAAATTATCCCTCAATACTGACAAAAATGTAAAATTAAAAAGAAAGATTTGCCTTTTAAGTAAAGCAGATTTTAACGGATTTAGGCGTAACTTACAGACTTCTTTTGGAAAATTCTAAACATCAGAAAAAATAGTGATGCAGACATGGAAAGAGTTCCTCCAAATTACACGGTGAATGAGTATAAGAGTGAGAATAGGGAACCAGGGTGGTACAACGTGGAGGTTAAAAAAATGTTTAAAACGACAACGAGTTATCCACGCGAAACTAAGAAAAATGTAGCTAATAGCGATCTACAAAAATTATCGAACGTTACATATAAAGCAGCCGCAAAAATAGCCCTTAGAAAAGCGTAAAGTGGTTTCAAGAGAAAAGTACTTGGAGAACAACTAGAGGGGAATCCGAAAGCATTTTGATCATATGTTAGGGAAGTACAGGGAACTAAAATTTCAACGGTTAATTCCTTGAAAGGGTATAGGGGCGAAATATTTAGATAAGGCTAATTTGTTGAATTATTTTTCCAGAGCGTTTTTAATCAATCTAAGCGTAGTTTGCTCGAAACAATACCAGACCGATTTCAACAAATAATGCCCCCGATCGATAATTGTATCTTATAACGGAATCGTATCCTTACTAAAAATGTTAGCCCGAACAAGAGCTCAGGTCGTGATGAAATTCCTGCTCGTGTGTATAAAGAAATAGCTCTCGAAATGGCACCGTATCTTAAAGTAATATTTAACAAATCCCTCGAAGAACACGCGGTTCCCAAAGACTGGAAGATAGCAAACGTGATCCCAATTTTTAGAAGTGGCGATAGGGAACATCCATCGAATTATAAACCAATATCAATAACGTCACTGCCGTGCAAAATTATACAGCATATGATAGTTACATCAATAAGGGGACACCTCGATAGCCAGGATTTATTGATAACAAATAAGCATGGGTCCAGAAAGGGACGGTCTTGCGAAAATCAGTTAGGTCTTTTCGTTCATGATATTTTAGTTTCCGGAGAAGGTAACGTACAGGTAGACGCAGCGCTTTTAAATTTAGAAAAGCGTTTGACAAGGTTCCCCACTGTAATTTACTCGCGAAGTTAGCATCATACGGGATAGATAGTAAAATGGTAGGCTGGATAGGAGATTTCCTACATGAACGCGTTCAATGAATGGTATTAGATGGTGTCACCTCAGGCGAAGCAAAAGTTACATCGGGTGTTCCCCAGCGTGATAGGCCCAATTTTATTTCTTCTCTCCGTAAATGACTTGAATACAGTAGCTAAAAATAGCAAGCTCCGTCTTTTTGCCGATGATGCAGCAGTCATCATTGGTCATCAATCCTCAGATCGGTTTGACGCAGCTCTCCACTGAGTCCTGTCGGCTAATCTCTTCATATTTACGTATTTATTCTGATGCAGTAGTGTATAAGGAAATAAGAAATTAAGAGGATAGTCATTCTTTAGCTAAGGATTTATATGCGATTGATGATTGGTGTGATAGTTGGCAGCTACAATTAAATTTGAATATATGCGCGATAATGAACTTTGGGAAAAAGAATAACTTTCCCCAGAAAAATTATTGCATCAAAGAAAAGAAAATATCTAACGTAGAATTTATTAAATACTTAGGCGTCACCAACATTGAAGACATGCTGTGGGGGAAATACATCAGGGAAATAACTAGTGTAGCAAACCATATATCAGGATTCGTAAAAAGAGTTCTAGGCAAATGCGATGAGAGAGTACTAGAAGCTATTTTACACTTGTCAGGCCTCATTTAGAATATGCCGCTAGTATATGGGATCCGTACGAGGAAGGTATGATAAAAGAATTAGAGCGTGTGCAAAGGAGATCCACTAGATTTGTTAAAGGCCGCTATGATAATTGTATAAGTGTTACGAGTTTAATAGAAGAACTAGGCTGGGAATTACTATCAGAACGCAGGTTGAAATTTAGGTTAAACCTTTTCAGTAAATTGGAAACCGATTTGTCGCATATTTTAAGTCGATAATTCTTCTTCCCGTTACTCCACCGGATAAACCTTCGTTTTTCCCTTCTTCGGCAATTGCCATATCGTCAAATGAATCATGCAAAGTTTCATCAGCTACTGAATCGTCAATATTGGACGGGGTTTCTTCAATAGCGCAAGAAGTTCCTCCTACGTGCGACTCTGTTCCCATTATTTTGAGACGCCTGTTTCGGATAATAGAAATTTGCATACTTACACATGAATATATCATTACATTAAGATAGTGTTTTCACAAAAAATGACAATATTTACCTTTTTTCTTCCCTCCGCTTGGCCAAAAATTCACCCTTTCTTTTTTTCCTCGCCATCGAAAATGTCAAGCGACTGCCTACTTTAATTTTCCGATATCGGTACGCTTCCGATGAAATTTCGAGACATGACAATTAGTCAGTTTGACTGTTACTAGACACCCCGAGAGCGACAACCTAAGCTGAGACTCAAGAAATAACCCGTCAGTAAAGCAGACACTCCGTCTCACTCGCCTCTGCTTCCCGCCCGCCTTCACTTTCCCTTCCCCCTAGCTCCAACACCTCAAGGTTACCGTTTTAGGATATAGGGTAGAGGGACCGTGCCACTTTTTGAGTAGCGCAGTAGGCGGAGAATGTGTGAACTGTTTCGTGATTTGCACGTTGCTAGAGGCGTATCCCTGGGCTGGAGTTGGCGAAAAACATAAATTACTTTCAGAATATCTCAGCAGCGTGTCTTTTAATAAAAATCAATAATTTTCAAGGATCCAACAGACTAAGCTTGAATCTTGTACTCTATAATAACGAAAGTTAAAAAAATAGCCCCTCTGTCTCCCAATATTTGCAACAAAAAGGTCTATTTTTACATCGAGATATATTTTTAACAAGGCTTATTACGTAAAATCTAGGATTATAGAGTAATAGCTTGATACTTTCTCTTTTAATTACTGAAAACCCCATTCCGATATCTAGCTTCCTGTTGGAGCAATCTTCCTTGAAAAATAGGTCTGAAAAACAGCTATGTATCACGGCCCCTTAAGCGTAAAAACTTAACCAAAAAAAATTGGATGCAAAGACAATATTTGTTAGCAGTTGCATCCAAGCATAGAAATATGACGAAAATGCTGTAAAGAGTTCCAAGTGACATTTGGTCTGTGTGAATATCGTGATAGAAAACAACAATAATTTATATTTCAATACGAATTGATTTTCATTGCTGTTCCCCTGCCCCCAATGCTCAGCATGTCTACCTGCCGCAAAGACCAAAACCTCCTTATTACCCCTCCACCAGCCGCTAATATCATCGGGCAAAGACGTTATTGGTGCCTAACACTTCGGGAACCCTGTTATGTGGACTTAAAATTAGATAAATATGTATCTTCTGCGAAAAATCGTTAGTTTTAATAACTTGAAGCTCCTGCGCGACCCCTAAACGTTGTCCGATCGACTCCAAATTTCAGTGCTGTGGCAGCACTGACAGACGTTTTTGTATCGGACTATCTGTCTATACGAAAGTGCGGAGGGCGCTCAGATTGTTGGATGGGACGATAAAACTATGTGGGATCCTTAGAGCCTTTCATTAAGACTAGGCCAATGCCGACATAATGGATCTCTCTCTCCTTCTCTTCTTGAAAAATTCAGGAATTGGAGAACGTGATGGCCCACCGCGGGATACGATTTCATAACGTTGGATATGTAAAATTAAATGACAAATGCATGATCGAGCTTACATATACGGCTTCTCTTCTGTATTAGAGATTTGGTGGTGGAATGCAGTTATCGAAGAAATGAGAATTGCGATAATTTCTACGAAAAGCGATTAAATAGGTGCATAGCGAAGTATCTCAAGGAGAACTCCTATGATAAGTTATTTCAACAAGGAACAAACTATCCCCCTTGCATTCGTCTGAGGCCCTATCGTGCCTGTTCTCAGACTCAATTTGCAACTATTTTCTCATGGCTCTTTTCAAGTCTGTTTCCGCACTAAAAGGCACTTCAGATTGGGAGGAAAGGTATAAGGATAGGACTGGAAGGGATGGGGCAAAAAGCCGCAACTATTTTATCATGGGTGTTTTCAAGTCTGTTTCCGCACTAATAGGCGCTTCAGACCGGGAGGAAAGGTATAAGGATAGGGATGGAAGGGATGGGGATCAAGGGGATCCAGTCCTCCCAACTATTTTAAGTCAGTAATCTTTAAGTCAGTAATCCACCCTTTCTTAAGATGAAACGACAGTTTTCAACATACGACGCACCGATGACTGTGCCCCCTCCCCCAGTAATACATCTGCTGCAAGGAGAGTAGAGAACTCTACTCTCCTTGATCTGCTGTATTTGAGAAACACGTACCAAAAGCCAAACAGTAAACGCTTGCCTCTCCATATCCAATCAAAAAGGCCAGTAACCGTGTTAAAATCGAAGCACTACTCCCATCTAGCGCCCAAAATATTACTATACTCTTATTATGCATTTTCCTTAACGATATGTATTCTAGGCATACTTTCTCCACGTTCCAACTAACCTATTGCTTCACACGTAGTGATTACATGGCTCATATTTCTCAATCCCTTGTAGTTCATTTGGAATACGCTGTCAGTATATGGGATCCTTTCGAAATAGGCTAAAATAACGAACAGGAGCGTGTGCAGCGACGATCGGGAAGATTTGCAAAGGGTAACTATAATATGATAACTATATTAGCGTTACCAGTGTATTAAATGAACGAAAATGGGAATCACTATCAAACCGTATGTTGAAATTTAGATTTAATCTCTTAACTAAATTCTAAGAAAATATTTTCACCGATAGTGTTAAAAATATTTTGCTAACTCCAATTTACTTAGGTAGACTGGACCATAATACCAAAATTAGAGAAATTGATTGCTCAAGATTGACAGATTGATAAAAATGTCCTTCTTTTCTCGTAAAATTAGGGATATGAATAACTGTAAATACATCCATTAGTATAAATACAAGTACATCAATGGATAACATTGGTAGTTGCGTGTTGATATAAGGACTTTAAACTAACACAACTATCAGCATGCTTTTGCATGCTTACTTTGCTATTTAATCTTTGCTTTGCTATCTAAATACGACTGGGAGTTGGTGTGAATCTCCCTCAGTAGATGGGGCTACGAGCGCCAACCTTGAGCGCGGCCTCCTAAGGGTATCTCAGGGACTACGTCTAAGCATAGAGCATGAATTTCCCCTCCCCTACCAAGTCTATCGTCCCCCATCCACTGCTCAAATCCCCGCCTTCACTCCCCTCCTCTGGCGAAATGGGTTGAAGGTGGTGGATCTGGGCAAAGGGGTCGCACTGGGCAAAGGGGAGAAGATTGCTGAGGTTTCAGCTTACGGCTCTCGCGCGTTTTCAGAAACTATATTTTTCGATATAAAATAAGGTGCTGATTTCAGCCAAATAATAATTGATGACGATTGATTCGTTGTGGCAATTTAAAGAGGAAAAATCCAGTTTCAGTCTCGTAGCGCCTTGATGAATGGTTGCCGAAAAAACATTTACATTTTTACTTGTTTTTTCGGTTTTTAAATTGAACAGCATACCGATAAGTACTGTTGAAAACCTGAAACTCCGCCGATGTAATAATAAAGCTATATTCTACAAATTGTTAAAAAGTCAATGTCTTTAGCTCTACTTTTCCGTCATTAGACATTAATGTTACTCATGGCACCGTAGTGCTGACTTAATGGGACATTTTTTCACTGATAATGTGCATGACATGAAAATTCAATAAGCCGCGTCGGATTTATTAATGTTTAAAATGGAGTGCACAAGAATTTGGCGCGGACAGTGGGTGTCGGCTTATAATCATGAAACTGTTGAGAAAATCGAGCTTCAATGAATTTTCCAAAATACTTATCTGTGACAACTTCAACCAGTTTAGCTTCAACCACTTAATGTTTTTTCTTTTCTGAAAATAAGCCTCATTTATGTGTCAATAAAATATTCCTGCAGTTTATTAACTCGTTCACATGTCTCATCTTTTTTCTATCGACAGACTGAATGGAATGCGGTGGAAAGTGAAATAATTCGGTATCCAAAAAGTAATGATAAGCAAGTATCATGTGCATGTTTCATGGAAGAGTTTTAAGATGGTTAAATCTGATAAGTTTGCATTTACTACTTTAAGTAGCGAATAAATGGATTCTATTATTTACTTACACATCACGCCATTCCTTCTCGGGGAGGGCAAATTTAAATTATTCTTTCTAATATTAAACATTCTCAGGATTATACTAACAGCTACCTAGTGCGTCCATTATATTAAATGAAAACAATTGGTAGAAGAAGAGATAAACTTATTGAACAGAAACTGTGGCGCAACAACCTTTTGAAAAAATATTTATTTACTAGACATTTAGTTGAGTTGAAAGCAGTTCGTTTTTCTTTCCATTTTCACACCGTAACATGGGTTAAAATAAACTAGTTTGAAGGAAACTCCGGCTCTCGTAAATCCATTGATCTGCACAGTCTAGGATCAATTATTTCAGGCAGAAGAATCTCGTTGTAGAAGAATACTAATTTAATACTGATTTTAGAGAGATCGAATTTCTTTTACGAAATGTTGCCCATCTACAATAAATCTCCCATTGATGAGACTGATCGCTGAATCAAGGGCCGGATCATGAACGACTTCCGTTGCCATGTCCTCGATGGCACTGAAATAAAGAGAATATCAAAATTATTGCTCCGTAATTTCAGTGATGTTCATAACTCCAGAAGTTACATACAAATTATTAGTGAAAACAATCCAGTACCCATTGTATTATTCTACAATACCGAAAAGAGAAGATGAATAAATACTTTTGGAGCCCAAGAAGAGGCTACTGTGTAATAAATGAGGAGAAAGGAGGCTAACTTCCTAATTCTTCCTTTGGTCGTGCCCGGGTGAAGGTTTCGCAATCGTGAAACTTGACACCGTCACAGCTGTGCCACTGGGTAGTTGAGCGGGCGCATTTTTTTCACGAAAACAGATGATCAAGTTACATCTATCTTCTTATCTCTCCCTTTCCAAAAGCGAACAGGATATTGCCATCCTACACCGCAGTTCGAATTAGTCAGCTTTTCTACTGCAACCTGGGAGCAAATATCGTGGGAATTCGGACGGAATTGACTTCAGAAGCTGGGATCGCACTCTACTCAAACGAAAATTACGTTGAGAGTACTTCAGACTTTCAATAGCCATATTCAGAGAAACTTGTCAACTGCCTCCTACCTATGGTCTGAAAGATATGTCAACGATTTATTGTCACACACAAGAGAAAAGTTAATGACTGCCATCCATATCAACATCAATTTCCTAAAATCATTCTCTCTGTTACCTAATTGTTGAAGAAAATTCAACCAGTTCAGCAGTATACGAAAAAATAGATTTAATATTTTGAAGATTTTTCCTTGGTGAAAAAAAGAAAATGCCGACTAACCCCAAAAAAACTAGAATAGAGAAAAGGGACTCATTCAGAGGCCTGCGCAGCACCGAGAGTGTGCTTCGGAATTATCGAAGCGGATTCAACTCGTTTTATTAATCCATGCATTAATTTTGGCACTCGATAGAACTTTTCCTTATACGGCCCTTCACAAATCTTCTCTAAAAGGAATCGCTGGATGCTCGGCAGCTAATGCTTGACAACAAGCAACTACTGTGTGACAGCAGTAAAATTCAATAATCCTAAATAGTCACAATTTTGTCAACACCAACGTCAACACCAGGTGAAAATTCATTTCTCGTAGTTGGCGCCATTTATTAGGCAAAAGGGTTATTTCAATTTCAAAAAGCCACTTGTGAAATTTCATTGTGTCAACAACAACAATAATTGGCACACATTGTATTTTTTATGCCTAGCATCATCTTTCAATTACTACTGCCGTATCTACTGTGATAACGAGGTTGACAATCGGAGCCACATTGCTGACTACACCCCAGCTGACTCGACGCATCAGCTGCGAGAGATAGCATGATAGCAATTACATCGTATCTTTTCGTCTGCCTTTCGTAGCTGAAAATCAACGACTTGTTCGCAGTGGAACAGTCAGCAACAAATTATCTCATCAGAAGCGACATAGCAGAGATGTTTTGAAGCCTAACGTCTTTTTGTTATGTCAACAATCGTTCGCAAAACGAACGACAATGCGATGTACTTCGCAGAGAATAAAATGTCTCTAAGCATTTGAAAGAAATATGAACATGCCAAACATAATATCTCCGACATAAATACAAATTTCAAAATAGCAGAAGAAAGTCAATTAGTTTTAGGCTAACAAACAATGTAGTTTCCGAAGTGTCGCACCAGAAGCAGTTTCGTAAGAACCAAATGTGGCGCTCGGAAAAATCAATCCGACATATAGTTATTTTAATTACCAAAGCGGCTGATCATTTCAACTAACAATCAAAATTATTGGTCCGCGTAGTTATTAAAAGATCATTCTTGTATTATGTACAATTTACAAGAGTTAATGATTGAGAAAAACAGTTTTAACAGGTCTCCTCATAGGCGACGATATATCATCGTGTGGCACTCAAAGGGTTTTACTTTAATCGGTTAATTTTTTGGCAACCTTCCCAACTATGTCAAAACAAAAGGTAACAATCATGGTCATCTAAATTCCTGCACTGCCCAAAGCTGAAGGATGAAGTCACTCAATAAAGATACCACCGTAGAAAGCCACTGCCACGAATACCACGGAAAGCAATTCATCCTAAAGTTCAGGAATATTTTGGAAACACCCATTTTGGCTTTCAAAAGGGTCTGGAAACAACGGAAACTTTTCAACAAACGTACTAATTTTAAATGTACTCACTTTTCGCTATCGGAATCCGGAGGTTGGATCTGCATCGTAGACACAATGTTGTCTTCAGCAATCACTCTTTTTCTGAAACCAAATGGAAGGAAAACGTTTCAAGCACTGCAAATTTTGAAATTTCATGCGCAATATACTTCAGTAAATCCATATACTTACTTTAACGGCCACTTCCTTAGATTATCAACTGATTTCCTTTTTCGTTTGACTGATAGAAACAGCCTCCCCTTCTTACTTCTACGCTGATCTTTCACCGTCGGAGTTTCCATTGGTATCTACGTAGTTCGTAGATGTAATAAATATCACAAGCATTTACCGCACGATACTGTCAGAAATCCTAAGAGGTCGAGATTTGCAAGGCAATTCCGATGCGCGTTGTCTTCCCAGGAAAAAATGTTTTTTTTCTCTTCTTTCACAGCCCTCTGTCGTTCACTGAAGTTGATCACTCTCTCTCTCACACAATGTTGTCTCTCCCATTCTGTCCTCTGCACGAGGGAGGGGAGAGTAGCCCTTCCCCTCCTTCCCCTTAAACGGCTACTCGTCACCACCCCTCGAAATACCCCGGCTGCTCCCTGAGCGTCTTCAAATACTTCCCCGATTTCGCCGCCAGTGTCTCTGTCAGACAGAGCAGTTTTATTCAATTCTAATTATTCAAATAACTTTTTAAGTAGCCGGCGTAACATTATTTTTTTAAGTGGAATTTTATATTGAAACAATGCAAAATGTCCGCCTGGTTTTATTTTTTGTTAAAAACTACAAATTCCGCCAAAATTAACCAATTCTAAGTCCTATTAAAAATAATTTAAAAATGTAAAGCCAAGCGGACAATTTAAGCAGTAATCCCAGCCATATACTGAAAATTTTATATCAATATCTCAATTCCTCTCGCTACAGGAAGTAAAACCGTTTTTAGGGCAATCGTATTTCGCCTTAAGACTACACCAGGTACTTCTCGCTCGGTTGCGCATATTCACATCTACTGTACATTTGACGTATTATTTATTATTATTAGTATTCTACCGGTGAAGGTAAGTTTAAATGGACATTTAATTCTCTCCACCCCCTAAATTTCACACGATGTCCCTCTTCAGCCCCTCATACCTTCTGCTACCCATCATTCCATCCAAGCTACCCGTTCTTCACCTCCCTCTTCCCCGCTTACCCAACGCTCTTTTATAACAAGTCGATGGATGGATGAAGGACATTACTGAAAAGGCAAGAAAAAACGTCGATGTCGGAGACCCACCTGCATGGCGTGTTTCTGGGTAGATTTATCGTACGTACGTAGCAAGTAAGAGGGTGTTTATTTTATACGTTTTGAAGTGCACGATGTCACAAAGTTTTGAAGTGCACAAAATCACCAGCTAATGTGTTAAATGGACTATATATATATTTGGTGAAACCTGGTGAAAGGGAAGGGTTTTTTTTTGCGTGTGATAATACCTCCTTTTATAACAGATTACAAATACTAAAAATAAATGACGTACATGCAACTTATGAGTTACATGGAGCAGGTCGTAAAGGACGTGAAAGAGAGGAACTACGTTGGTATGAAGAGGTTGGCCGATAGAAGAATCGAGTGGAGGGCTGCGTCAAACCAATCCTAGGATTGTTGACCCTTGATGATGACATGCAACTTTGGCAAACTGAAACGTATCCACATTTTTAAAAAACCTGCTCGTTAATAGAAAGATTTTCCACTAGATAACATTGAGCATGTCTCTGATAATTGATATCTTCGTGAATTCTAACCATCGCTAAATTTAGCATCGCACAATTTCCATGCAAATAGCAAAAATGCTGTATGCTTAAAAACAATTTATATTTTTTGGAAATTGCATAATTGAATAGCGAAGCGCTGTACGCTTGCTTAAAATGTTTTCCCAATCATTTGTGAACGCTCGCTTTTTCCTCATAACCACTCAGTTTCAGAGCACCATTTAGATAGCTGGAGTATTTGCAGCCGTCACGAGGATATATGCATTGGATTCATGAAATAATAAGTTATATCACTAGTCTGCTACAAAGGTCTCTCATTTTGGATCAAAGCCCCGCTATTTTCAAAAAAGATTCCAAATTACTACGCTACTCAGCGAATAACCTAGTAATACTCCAGCAACCAAATCGATTTATGCGTTGACATAATTATATTTCCCACATGAAATATGCATCCTATGCCTCATACGCTTTAGCCATAAGTTGAAGAGACAACACAATCAGACACTTGGACTTGAGGAGAAAATAATGAGTAACCTTTTCAAGTCTCTACCCGCACCAATTACCGCTTCAGACCGGGATGACAGGTTGAAGAATGAGATTGCTGGACAGTTAGTTATTTATTGGAGGCATCCGACAGTTGAGGTTATTTTCGCCATTAAGGCCAGTCAGGTAATTGGGTAATGGTGGGAATTTTACAAGGAAAGGTGGAGAGAAACCCGGCGTCGGCATTTGCCTGTGCTTAATGAAAGGCGCAAGGGGAACGTCCCATCCAACGGACGAAATTACCACCACTAGGAATTCAAGTAGGATCGGCATGACCCTGAAAAAAACACCACCTCCGGTATCGAAACCGGGCCCTGGGGATGGGAGGCCAGTACTTTAGCCACCACACCAACCCGATCCCCAAAAAGAGACTTAAACGGTGAGCTGGAGGAAAGGTGGAGAGAAATTCGGCGTCGACATTACCCTGCTCTTAACGAAAGGCGCCAAGGGAACCACGGCTTAACGTCCCATCCGACGAACGGAGCATTAAAATCGAATGCTCTCCACTAGGCACTCAAGCAGGGGAACAACAAGACATAACTACCACTGCCTGGATTCGAACTCGGGCCCTCCGGGTGAGAGGCTCTAACCACTACACCAACCCGGCCCCAGATGATGTATACCAAAGAAATTTAATGGGCAAAGAAGGTCCAATCAACATCACGGGACGAATTAATACAGACAGTAATTAATGCTTTACAAAGGGCTCTTAGATAGACGGCCTTTTATTTGAGGGGTGGGGGTGAAGTGGACAAGACAGGTGACCATCCCACCCAAACCTGACGTCCAAGACCATTATGGTCTAAGTCTGGGACTGTGACCTTACCCACTCGCATTGATTTTCTGCATAGGAAAAGGAAAATATACCAGTGCAGGTATTGATAAGGATTAACTCATAATATTACTGTGAATTGTCAAGTCTAATAGGGAGCGAGTAATAAATAAATTAAACCCATCGTATTAAAGGAAAGTTACTTAAAGATATTACGAAAATATACTTAAACGAAATTTAAAGGATCGATAGATTATTTGATGGGCATAAGGCGCATAATCGCGAGAAAACAAGCAGATTTATGGATGGGTATAGATTTGACAACATTTCGATCCATACTTCGTATAGGTACCCTTCCACGCTCTCCACAAGCTATTCGTCACACTAGATCAACGAGAAACCAAGCACAAAACTAGGTCATAATGGATACCACAGAGTATTTACCCTGCGATGATTACAAGAGCAGAGACTGTATTGGCTCCCCTCGCTTTGACTGATGGCCTTGGAAGTTGTCCAGCCTACGCATTACTGAGTGGGTTTAACTATATGCTGTATGAATATATGTGAACTTTCCGTGATTGGTGCACAATATTACCAAGTCGCTTCACTTACCAATTTAACTGGAACAGCAAAAAACATAGCCCTTCACATTTCTTCCCAAGAAGAAGTCCAAAGGTCTTCAGTGTCTTTAGACAGCACAATACGTATTCGATAGCTTGGGAAGATGATCGGTACATCGATAGACCATGCAGAAGCACATCACCCACATCACGTTCGACATCGTGTTCGGGTCGATATATATCGATATTGTATCTTGTTTATTTTGTGCCAATTTTGATAGGTGAAGGAACGATGTAATACGATGTAATTATAGTGTTGTTGTGACAGGTAGTCCTCGAGTCCGATCATGAAATGTAACCAATAGTGCTGGAATTTACCCCGTAGTGACTAATTGTAATTACCTGCTTTCTTGCATGGGTAAGTTACCTAATGACGTGTAAGAACTCTCCCTATCTTCTTCACCGTGTATTTTGCGTTAAATTGCTTTCCTACAAAGTAAAGAAATATAATTTTTGTTGATCGGGTTTTCCTTAGAAGCTACCCTTTGTTCCTTTATTGTGACGTTATTCTAACAGTGAAAAATATTATAGTACGCTCGATGCCTGTTAATTTCCCGACATCGGTGGTGACATTAAAATGTATGGTGATTATGGGTTAATGGGGATCGAATTTTTGGTAAGGTGAGGTGTCCTGTAGATTCTCTACGTGACAAATTCCTCAATATTCATTAATGAAGAATTTTGCTATAATTTTCGGGTAACTCCGGTGTTGATTGTTGTTATTACTCTCTTACACTAAGGAATTTTTTCCCTTGGATGCCTCCTCCATAGTAGATGGTTTCTTCTGTCACCAATCTTACAGATCCTTACTCTGTTGGTTCAGAGAAAATCTTGCAAGCATCTGGTGGTTCGCATGCATAGGGTAATATTAAATGATTGCCTGTGAAAAAACGTTTAATATGTCTTCTGGTGATTTCTGTGAATTTACTGTACACAAATGCTTTGAAGTACCTACTGGTAGGTAGCTATTGAAATATAATAATCAGTGGAAATATTTTTAAAAATCATAAATATATATTTTCATTTATCAGTCTGAAATAGTACAGGTGATTGTAGACAGCACACTGCCAATTTTGTCCGATTCAAGAGAATGCCTGCTCAAAGCTTCTCTACAGCAACGTTTAGCTGGCTACCTGTTGTTCTCTTGCACAGGGATTCAACTGGGAAACTTTCCTTGCCATAGTCCACAAAAAGTGGTGCCGTACAATGTAAACTGCAGTCCGAAGAAACTGGAATTGTGATGCTTCTTGTATTACATCGTATAGAGGCACTACTCGCATGCAATACAATCTATGCCACAGAGAATCTGCTCAGGTGCTCTTCAGGAGAAAGCAGAAAAATAGATTTAAGATTGCGATCACTTCCTCAGATATCATCCCATCACTTGGGTCTCTGCATGGTTTAATAATGGATTCATCCCATCATAAGAATCACAGCTTATCACCCTGAACTCAGGAATGTCATTTGAAAGCCTCTGAAATAAATGATGATAGAGAGAGAATTATGACCAGGATCTCCTATCCAGTTAAACAGGCAAAACCTAAGAAAAACAGATAATATCATCCTTAAAATTCTGCTGACATTTCCCAAAATTCTGCATTAGTGGACCACTTTGCAGAAAACTTGTAAAAAGCTTATAATTGATGGAGGTGAAAGAAGTTGAACTTTATGGTCAGAATTTATTAGTTTTTGACAATGATGGGATGACGAAAATAGGAATTTAATTTAATTTACAAAGAGTTGTAAGCATGTTAAAATTTTTAAATAAGTAAAAGGAAAAGAGACATGATCTTAAATTGCGTTTCAGGAAAATGAAGTACTCTATTTTTAAACAGAAAAAAATATTTTTTTAAAGTCAATTTGCCGAAAAACAGTTTTTAAGTTCAGTGGTAGCAAATAATTTTATTGGAATGCAATTTAAAACCACCTACAGCAATAGTTGGTTTTTGATTCTTTAACCCTCTTAGTGTGGTGGGCCAATATATCGGCTTCTATGCCTAATATTGTTCCACGTTATGACACTGAAATAATAACATTTATTTTTCAGTCAACGTAAAAAATTTGTATAATAATTAGTTATGTAAAAAAACTGCACATGTGTATATAAAACAATAGCTTCATAATTTTTTTTGGTAAGGTGCAACATTTTATTAAATTACCCTCCGCCTTTAGGACATCCATTGCTAGTACCCCAGGAAGAAGTTAGCACTAAGAGGGTTAACCCATATGTCTTTCATAAGTTAATATTTTAAAAAAGAAACATTTCATGTTCATTACCTTTCCAGCTGGAATAAGCAGTGGGTACAGTGGCGCATCAGCAGTATGCGGGGGAGTGGAGGGGATTGGAGATGAAGAAGTCATTGGTGACACTAAGGAAGAGCCGGGAGAAGGGGGGACTAAGGAGGTATTGTTTCCCACTGATCCAGTAGCTGGGGGTGAAATGGGAGGTGGGTTGGAATCTGTGGAAAAGAGAGGTTGCTGCCTTGGGTCTGGCTCAATGCACCCAAGTAACCAATGAGTCATCACTCTCCCTTTCCCCTTCAATTCCACCTCTCCCCTCTCCTCCAACTGGAATGTCCCCAACTTCTCTAGTATTGCACGGTTGGCTCCACTGACATGTATCCTAAGGGCTGATGGTGCATGAATCAGGAGGGCGAACATCACAAATTAGTCGAAACACGTACTTGTAAGTTGGTGAAGGCTATTTGGGTACTCTGCTGGGTCACATGATATTTCTGCTGATGTTTCAATAGGTCATCCATCATCTTCAGGGCTGGAGGACTGTGGTTGGATCCCATATTCAAGGTTGGATCCAACTCTGAAGATGATGGATGATTCACCCATTGAAACATCGGCAGAAATGCAGAGAGTGACCCGGTGGAGTACCAAAGTGCCTTCGCCATCACCATATGCCAGGAAAGCATCCGAACTTTCTTGACGTACACGTAAGGCTTGCAAGTGAAAAGGTTCATGAACGTGAGATAAAACTCTTTTATCCTAGAAGCCACCAAATGGAATTAGTGGTGGTTGCAATAAAAGAATGTAGAATCAGCTTGATGTCTATGCATACCAAAGAGGTTAGAATGTACTGGAGGAGGCATTGCAGATGATTTGAGAAGCTAGTGGCCATTTCGGTAGGTAAGATCATATGGCCTTGCCACTTGCAATACACATACGGATGAAGTTGATTTTGCATGCAGTAAAACATAGTGCGGTAAGACAAATAATGGAATGCATTTTTGAAATTTGTCAAAGAAGGAATGTAAGCAAGCATACAAAAGTGCCAAATAAGTAGTTGGACAGGTTAAATCAGAAACTCAACCCATGCAAAAAATACAGTCAAGCCCATTTATGATGAAGTTGAAGGGGCCAAATATTTACTTTGTAACAACTGAACTTTGTTATATGTGGACCAGTTTTTCAGAGCCTCTCTTTGACGGGGAATAGCCTTCACTTCGTTATAACTGGAACTTTGTGGGTTTGATATGAGTGGGCATGACTGTATGTTCCCTTCAAAATCGAGCTATTAAAGTCATGGTGCAATTACATATAAGGACCCCAGGCATACACTTTTTTGGTCCTTAAAATTACAAATTCTTCCTTCATTATTTATTTTAAAGTGTGCTTCTTTCGCCAAAGAATATCCACAATATTTTTCAAGAAGGAATTGTTGCTGGACCATCACACTCGCACCAAAGTGATGTCCAACTCAACAGACATAATCTGCTTTTAGCCCTGAAAGGTCCTCATCACACACTCACTCCATTATTTTTAATAAACTACCCCTTCACATTAAAACTTGCCCCCTTCCTTATTCAACTTAAAATTAAGAAATGTTTTGGCTAATAAAGCCTGTTATGATGTTAATGAAATCATTAATGAATAGTTGTAATGATATTTTTAATGTATTTCATTTTGTGTGCATTGATGAAACTATGCATGTATTTTGTCTAGTCAGTGTTAATAAAATAATATTATTGTTACCAAGTGTATAACGCCTGATTATCACTGGTTAATTACTCATCATTTACATACACCTTAATAATACTGACAATATTTCCATTAACTTAAGGTTATTTGCTGATGATACGGTCATCTAATGAGACAATGAAAAAAAATGACAGTCTCCAACAACTGATCTTAATGGTATTAATACTCGGTGTCAAGACAGGGGGCTGAACTAAATCCAAAATATGCACCATAATCTCTTCTGGTTGACTTAAGGAACAAAAATATTTTAATGTTAGTGTATAAGAAATTAGTGTAGTAAGTGAAGTTAGATATCTGGGCATCAACTCTTATTTCAAATCTGTCACTAAGGGGGAATCATTAACAAAATTGTTCTAGGTGTAGCACTGAAGAGACTGGAATTCATCAAAAATATTGTGGGAAAGTAAAAGAAAGATTTTATTTCATACTTTTAAGCCCTAAACTGGAGTAACTATGCATCAAGCATTTGGAATCTAGTGAACAAAAACTTTATTCAGGAACTGCATAAGATACAAAGTAAAACAGTTCCTTTTGTGACAAATTCCCTATGAATGAACCGGAAGTGACACTTGGCTATTAAGAGAGTCTAGCAGGGAAACCCTAGAGACTAGGTTGTTCGCAAGGTTAAAAACTTGAAAAGTGCAAATCACACGAATTTTAATCTGACACTTTACCCCAACTCTACATCAGCAGGACAAACAGAAGTGACGAATGAAGAAAGATCAACTGTTTGACTGAGCAATATAAGAATTTACTTTTCCCACACATAGTATACAGTTACTATGCAAACAAAGAATTATTCTTTCAAACACATTACTATGTACTTGTTAATTAACAAGGTTTTTTTCAGCTAAAAGCCAACTTCACGGCTGATGACCTACCATCCCCTGCCACATTCCATTTCGGTGACTCTATACCAACATGGAATAAAATGTAAATGTTATGAATAATAAGTTGGTATAATAAAACTTACGTTCACCTGTAGATTCTAAGCGTGAAGCTGTATTGACTGTGTCCCCAAACAAACAGTAATGAGGCATTTTAACACCCACCACACCAGCACACACAGGACCTTTAAACAAAATACCAATCTTATTATTTTATCATGTACAAAACTACCATTTCCATCGAAGGACTTAAATCATTACTGGATAAAATCATACAACGCGATACAAATCATCAGTTGCTTACAATAAAATCATAATAATCCTTACCAGAATGCACACCAATTCTGATTCGCAACTGGTCATCAGGTCTATGCCGAATATTGAAAGAAGACACAGCATCAAGAATAGCTAATGCCATGAGTGCAATTTCTTTAGCATGTGCATCTCCATTTCGGGAAGGCAAACCTGACACTACCATGTAAGCATCACCAATGGTCTCCACCTGTGGTAGAAATATTTTCTGTAGTACATGAAAAGTATCGGATGGGTCTTTAAGACTACTTCTTTTGGTGCATAGACCAAAAGTATTTTTCCCTGCAAAAGCATCTTCCTGGTACATTATTATTACTTCTCTCAATGGCTCTTTATACTCACCCCTTCCTTCATGCCACCAATATTCCCACTGATTTCTCTTTTCCTTATCCTTGTAGCATCCTCTTGCTCTCAATATCATGCCTTCCATCCTTGAGTTTCCTATCATACAATAATATTCACAAGTCTTCACTTCCCTTCTACATCTAGCTTATGGTCTTACCCCTTGCCATGGTGAATTTCCGGGCTATTCAGTTTGTTAACTAAATTTACTCTTTGAGCTCATTCCTTACCAATAAAACAGAGCTGATAGGAATTCCCTTATTTTTCACTTTACATTATTATTTACATTATACATCCTAGGCACCCACCTAGGATACGGGCGAACGGGCATGGTCGGGCATTTACGTCACACGGGTGGGTGAGGGTTACCCGGATTTTGTGCCCATTTGCAGGTCTCTAGTAATGACAACCCATAGTCATTCGCTGTCTTTTCTGTCATTAACCTTTTAAGCTCCCTTCAAGTTTTGATCAAGTATATTTTTCTTTTATAAAATCAATTTCATTGTTCCTCAAAAATCTCATTATTTTTGTAATTGACTAGATTATTATGTAGTGGTATTAGGCCAGTTAAGGTTGGTCTAGGTGGACATAAAATATTTCTAACTTCTAGTGTACTGCAGCCAAATACAGCAATATTTCACACGATTTTCAGAAATGTACTCCTTTGTGTACTTAATATATCTCTCCATCCTATTCAAACAATCATATATTTTCCTCCCTATTCACTGCTCCCGTAGCATTCTAGTGTCTCATTATCACCAAGCCAATTATAGATTATATTCCAGCTCAGTTAAATGGTAGGTAACCGTATACTCGAAGACATTCATCAAAATATTTAAAGAAGCTGAGATTTAACTCTGATACTAAACCTGCCTCCTCCTAAATGTCCCTTCTCTCCAGTCTTACATCTGACAAAACCATCAAGATGTGTAACACCACTCTACCGAAACTCATTTTCCTCACATTAAAGTCATATGAGTAACTGCATGAAATAAATATATTTAGTAAATTTATTTCAAGACAAGAAATATCATGGATGTTGAGTACCTAAATAATTTAATTTTACTTGATCATTTAGGAACAAAAAAATTGCATTATTTTCACTACCTCATTACAGTGAAAAATTAATGCTAGTAAACTAAGAAATATCATTAATAGTATGTAAGAAACTAGTTTAATTTAATGTACCACATACATTACAGCAGATGCAATGTAGGTACCATAAACAGCATATATTTTCTTCTTACCTTATAGACATCATAAAAACCTATAATTCTGTCAAATGTGCTGTAGAGATCATTGAGAAAGTCCACTACCTGCAAAGATAAAATTGTTTTAGCATTATTTTATATTTGAAATAGAATATTAAATAGTAAATTAGAACAATGAAAAGAACGTTTCTATGGCTGTATGCAATAACAAATGAAGAAAAATATCCCCAAAGCCATAGTCTTAAGGGGCAGAGGAACACAAAGTGGGAGAGGGAGGGAAGGAAGGAGTATACACAAAGTAAGAGAGCTCTCAATCACTCGTGCAAAATTAATCATACAAAGAAATTTAAATGGAAGTAAATTACACACACTCACTTATATTGTTACAAACAATCGTCACATTCAAAATTAAGGGAATCAAGGTAAAAATAAAAATGAACACTGACTCACACCACTCACTCAGGTTTGTATATTAAATACAGTCACCTTCGTGAGTTCAATCACATGCACATGCAGGGTTTACGAGGATTTCTCCAATGCCAGTGTCCTGTCATACACGCAAGAAAAAATAAAAGTGGGGGATAATAAATTGAATAGAATAAAAAGGGAGGGAGGGACAATCCTCGTAAACCCTGCTTGTGTGTGTGATTGAACTCAGGAGGTGACTGTATTTAGTATACAAACCTGAGTTATTGTGTGAGTCACTGTTCGTTTTTATTTTTACCTTGATTCCCTTAATTTTGAGAGTGAAAATTGTTTGTAACAATATGAGTGAGTGTGCGAGTGTGTAAATTACCACCATTTAAATTTCTTTATATGCTTGATTTTGTACGAGTGATTGAGAGCTCCCTTACTTTGTATATACTCCTTCCTTCCCTCCCTCTCTCACCTTGTATTCCTCTGCCCCTTAAGATTATAGCTTTGGGGATATTTTTCTTCATTTGTTAGTAAATTACAATTCCAAATTTCTACTGCTTTTAATGAATATTAGATTAGAATATTAAATGTAAACTTGGTGCATTCACGAAAAGTATAAATATTATGTTAAAATGGAAGGCATGATAAAACTCTGCTACATCTGCAGCATGTGATAATATCACTATTCCTCCTAAAGATGCTAAGAATATACTATAACAAATATTTATGACAAATTATCTGAAAAATTTCTGAGGTGCCCTTTGATTCTAATTTTTCTCCGCCTCCAGAACATCATGTACGCACATGTTGTTCAACAAGCGTCAATTTACACTGAATCTGTTCCACCTGTAAATTTCCTGTCCAGACCTTGATCCGTTGCACAATTTTCCATTTTTGATGCTGGATAACATTTTAACCTGTGATTAAAGGACACCAGTTATTTTCCTTCTCCTGGGAGTCTCTCCATCTCCTCACATTACCCTCTTCATCCATTTTCCCTTCTCTCTTGGTGTCTCTCCAAAGTATATTATTTATTTCCTTAGATTTTCCTCTATCTATACCTGTCTTCATTTTTCTATTTCCTTCTTTCCTCAATTTTTTCTGTACTTTTGATCACGACCATAATATCTTGATCCTTATATTTACAATATAAATAAGGGATAACAGAATTCTATCACTATATTTTCTGTAAACCACCAAATTCTTGCCCCGGTAACATAGGTGCAATGGTGTATTCTGCATCCCATGACTGATTTTTGTAAGGCAAACCCTTTGAAACGAAAAAATTCAAAAATAAAAATTAAAAGCTTGAGAATTAAATTAGAGGCCATATGCATACTATTTTCCAGCATTGGTGGAGCATTTATTCTATAAAAATCTCAGAAGATAGTGAAGAAGAGTAGGCAAACTAAGTGAAACTTTTCTATTGGGATGATCAATTGGGGTGCGAAAAAATTAAAAAAAATATTTTGAATCATGAAGATAAATAGAATTCAACTTCCAGAAAAATTCAAAGTTTCTCATAAAATTTAGCTCTGAAAATTTTGTTGGCATGTTATGCTGTTCAATAGCAAATTGTACTTAAACGTAACATATTCAGAATTAAGACTTCTATACTAGTTTTTTGTACTGGAGAAAGCATGAAAGGTGCACTGATAGATAATTTGCTGGTGTGACTCGAGTGATAATTCAAGTTTTTTAATATGCACATAAAAGAAGGGTGTATTCCGATTAATGCTTTAACTTTACCTGCATTGGGGTGCTTTGAGCACATAAGGCTGTGAAACCCACAATATCACTAAAGTAAACAGTCACACATTCAAACTGTTCAGGCCTTACAACTTGCCCAGCCATTAATTGCTCTGCTACTTGTCTTGGAAGTACCTGAAATGAAATTCATTGACAATGAATGGGAAAAGTGCCAGAAAAACTTGATGGATGCATAAAACTCCTTATAATTAATTTAAAATTGAGGACTGAACTATTGCTAGACTTATTTAGATGACTAGTGATGATGTAAGAAATAATATGCAACACATAGAGATAAAGAAAATTGAAACTGAAAAAATATATTTTTTTTCAATTCAGTTACTATACGGCTACATAAATAATAAATGATAAATTCACTATAAATGACAGTCAATAACTTTGGCATAACTCCCCCTTTACCAATGGAACAAAAATGATTAAAAATCCATCTAGAATTTCTGATAAATTTAATTATTTCTCTGACTCTGAGAAGATAGTGATTTGTCAGCAGCGTATGGTTGATTAGCTACTTCTGAGAGTTGACTGACAACTTTGGTTATCTGTATTACTATGGATAGGTGCGTATTTGAGCAAAGGTACGAATTTTAGGAGATGAGGGATATGATGCATTTGATTCCAGAAAAAAGCATCTTAACAATAGAATGCCCAGAGGGGTCATTTTGACCCAGTCATGTTTTGAAATTTATTTTTTGATCTCATTTTTTAAGAGAACAGAATTTCTTATCGTGACTTTTAATATTTTTAATAGATGTTCACTTGCATAAAATTTTACCTTCCATTGAGGAGTTAAATTATATTTTACCTTGAACATCCAAATGGGGTCATTTTGACCCAAGTGTTCATTTGTGCGTTTTGTATCTACCGAAGGTCCTTTTTTATTTCCATTCATTGTATCATTTTGCTGCATATATGTCTTCACAGCTCTCTAGTCTTATCTTTTTCATTCGGTTACTTATCCTCCAAGTTCGCATCAGTTTTAAAAAACAGTTTTGTTTCCTTTCCCCTCCATGTCCTCACTTTTTATCTTACTTACATGTGGAATATTTAGTAATTACTTTGTTGACATAATCATACATTGTCACTCTCTGCGGTGTGAGGAGAATGCAATTTTGATTCCCACTTTTTCGTGGAATTTATCTACTTTGTTGGCTCCAACTCCGATTATCTCTCCTCGGATGATGAATAGAGAATAAAAATTCAGTCTTTCTCTAAGTTTCAGCAAGAGAATTTTGAGGATTTGTTGTTCATTGTTAGTGGCTTCGTAGTACGTGGTTTTCGATATTGCGGTGTGATCATTATTTATTTTGAAGATAGCTGTGATCAAAAATGTCTCAAAGACGAGCATTACATTCTGCTGACATTCTTGTGGAGCTGTATGAGATTCAAGAAGATTAGTCATAGGGTTGAGTGTTTATTTGACAATTCTGACGATGAGCTGACATTTGAAGCTAGTGAAGAATAAACAGAATCTTCAGAATGCGATGATGAGTACCCATTTGATGAACTCAGTAGAGACACTTGGAGGAGTGGATCTAAAAGTAAGCTCACTATATGAGATAATAATTCATTGACTATTTTCATTAGGCTACTCAATTTTTTTACATATTTCTGATGAAAATTCAAATTTTGGCAGGATGAATTCATCAGGAAACAGACCCAAACTACAAAAACAATGAAGAAATACGTATGTTTAAATAAAATGTAGTGATATTTGTTGTTTTCTGAGTGTCACCACTTTAAGCTAGAAAAAATTAAATTGAAGAAAAGTGAAAAAATGATCGCAACATTCAAAGTTGATATTTTAATAAAGAGTTATATTGAGAAAAACTTACTTTATTGAACTGAAAAGTCGTAGAATGTGATGAATTAGGGCATTATTTAATGAAATAACACTAAAAATGTAAACATACAAATGCCTCGTGAGAAATTAACTTATTAATTACAGTGGGTGAAAATGACCCCGTTTGGGTGTTGAATGATGTCGAGAAGTCTGGGCGTCCTAGTGTTTAAGGATTGGCAAGCTATCCAAGACTTCAGTTGATGCTATAATCTTTTGTATCGCATTGATAAGAAATTTTATATGCATAAACCTATTACCTACTTGATAGAGGAGCTCTTCAGACCTTCGTTTCTCTTGACTTAGCTGTTCAGTCTTTTCACCAACCAGAGCTTCCAAGTTGGTGGCATACTGTTCCATTCGCCTCAGCAAATCATCCATTAAATTCTCACAATGGCTTCTGATGCAGCAAAAGAGATAAAAAATGTACAACAGTGCTATATATTTACTAATTTTTACGGATCATTTATGTTTTAGGATGATGATGATTTATGCAAAACCTCTAGTTTGATTCCAATTTGGAGTTTTCTATTTGGTATTGCTAAACTGATCCTTAATAAGTGATAAAAAATCTTAGTTAACCACTGGTGAGTTAAAGTTATGCAACTGGAAAAAGATACTTTATTGGGAAAAATTAATATATTTAATTTTTTAAGAAATTTACTGATAAATAGCGACCATTGATGTATTTTTAAACAGATTAAATAATTCTCCTAAAAACTTAAAAGTTATCTTTATAAGACTAACCATATCTGAGCTGATAATTAATACATGCAAGTAATTGTGGTTAAGTAATACATATTTTTTGCCATTCTTACAGCAATTGAAAGCAATTTAGAATTAGGTAATTGGGGTGAATGAGGAACTATTTCTTATATAGGAGGAGGTTAGGTCTTATATAACCTGGGAAACTAAAAATCAAATAACACATATATTATGTGACTAACAATACATCAAATGTATCTAGAAATGTTAGTAATGTATGAAAACATTGCAATATTTCATTTGAAGCAGAAAATTGGCAAATAAGTAATGGCAACATGCATCAGGTATGAATCATTAAGATGTTACAGGTATGAATCATTAAGATTTATACATGAAAATTTGTGAAATTGTTGGATTATAACAGGCTAAACAATGAAAAGTGCCAAAATACGTAAACGAATGCCAAATATGTAGTTTAAATAAGTTAAATCTTTACCAGATTTTAGGAATAGAATTAAGTTCCATTGTGATAAACTGCATTAATACTTTCCTAAAATAGATAGTGTTAAGACCGCTTTATACAATAAAGTTTTTTGTACAATTTCTTGTACAAAAGCTTGTATGAGGACATTGTACCGTGTAAAGTGGCAAATTGTGTGAACGCTTGTGTGAATATCTGAATGACTGTACGGAAAATAGAATCAGTTCTAATTCCATTCAGATAAACATACAATTTCGTTCAGTTTATACAAGCATTTGTACAAGAAATTGTACAAAAAATTGTATCGTGTTAATCAGCCTTTAGGAAGAGTAAATGATGCGACCGAAGAGTTTTTTAAATGATTCCATTGCTATTCATATACACACATGTAATTATGACCCCTCTTGTACCTTTTAACCTCCTTATTTTCTCTCAGCCTGAAGGTGTAGATTACCTACTACATATTTCCAGTTTTTGTAAAGGCCTAGATTCATGTATTAGTACCCAAGTAGCCACCCAATATCGGGCATATGTCGGGCCGATATCATTTGCCAATGTTCTAATGTCGGCCCAATATCGGTAGCCAATATTGGGCCAATGTCCAAATGATAACGTTTTGCGTTTTGTAGCCAATATTGGCAGCCTATATCGGCCAAATATTGGCAGCCAAGATTTAGCCAGTGTACCAGTGTTCACCCGATATTGGACCGATATTGATCCGATTTCTTCAGCCATTCCCAAGTATAGCCACCCAATATCGGGCATATGTCGGGCCGATATCATTTGCCAATGTTCTAATGTCGGCCCAATATCGGTAGCCAATATTGGGCCAATGTCCAAATGATAACGTTTTGCGTTTTGTAGCCAATATTGGCAGCCTATATCGGCCAAATATTGGCAGCCAAGATTTAGCCAGTGTACCAGTGTTCACCCGATTTTGGACCGATATTGATCCGATTTCTTCAGCCATTGCTGGCCCAATATTAGCAGCCAATATAGGGCCAATGTTTAACTAGATGAATGATGCCCAATCCAAAGTACTTTATACACTGCTAATATATGTTATGATTTGGAATTGAAACCCACAAGTATATCAAGTCTATATGATAGTGAACTCCCAATGTCTTATGTCGGCCCAATATTATTTGTCCCTGTTAACTAAAAACCCTACCCATTTACACCATCCTTTCCTATTCACAAAAAAGTTTTCAAATAGTTTCGGAGTAGGGAAATGACCTTAGGTTATATGCATTTTAAACCTATTTTTTCATTCAAATGAAAACCTGAAATAAATTTCTCTATTATAAAATTGTCGTGAAGCAGTCAATATAGTGAAATTAATTCAGTGCAATGTAGCAGCTTAATGTGTATATGTGCTCACCGCAGTTCAAGTAAAATAAAAATAGGAACTACCATAAAAATCATTGCATTTGTTCATCAGCTATATGGAGATCACACTTGGAATCAGCCCAATTGCGTACAAGGAATAATGGGTTTTTTTATCCATTGCCAGATGTTTACGAATGAGATTTGTTTTCACCTATGGCGAGGAAGAACTAAAACATCAAAAACATTTATCCAATGCAGAGTAGAAATGTAAAATATAAATATATAGCCTATAGATGTGAACTCATATGGTATCCACTCACATAAAAAAAATGCTTTTTTACCATAGAGAGTAGGAATGAAAAAAAAATTAAAAGGCAAATATAATTTTTAATGACATTCTATTACAACTAATGGACAGCAGCTTTCGATAATCTTCTTTCATGCCTGCCTCCTTCTCTGTCTTTAGCACCAGCCAAAAACTTGCTTATGCATGCCTGAATATCTGTCTCAGTGGATGTGCTATAAACATTCCTAACTGCTCCTTTAAGTGAAATGTGTCAAAATTAATTTTTGTGAGCCAGGAAACACCTTTAATTACAGTAAATTAGTACAAGCAGTCACTTACTTGTAATTGCTTGGTAAATAATGAGAGAAGAAAGACTTTTCTTCCCCTTCCGACCACAGCAGCTATACTGCTGGGCCAAGGAATTTGCCAGCATCTTCTTTAGGATATTGGCAATTAACTTTTGGAGAGTTATGCCTCCCACCTTTGCCAGCTCATTCACCTGCAAATAAAGTAAAATGAGTATATAGTTATTCATGACAGTGAATTTTTACTATTTAATACAAAAAATTTAATTCTATTATGTATCGGCTACGGAAAGCTACCTTAGGTGCTATCATTTTCAAAAGTCGTGCCAAGTATCGAGAGGCACCACTCTCACTCGATTCAAAATTAACTTCAAACATTAGCAGTGCTACCAGAGAATTTAAAATTCAAAATTGTCACAAGATTTAGCTGTGTGACCAAAGTCACCGACTTACTCCCACATCTAAAAGATGAAATCCCATAAGAAATAATCAAAGGAGTGTACCGGGCCCCTGTTTTTGTGGGAAATCGTGCATTGGGGAGACATGCAGATCTATGAAGACCCATGGAGCATGAGAGTGCAATCACTAACAAGAAATTCAGCACATCGGCCATTGCAGAGCAAGCATGGTCTGCACCTGGACATGTAATGACATTTCAAGAGGCCAAACTGATTGCCAGAGAGAAAAAATACTTTCCAAGGTTGATCAGAAAATCAATTAAGATTGCCAAAATGGACAACTTCAACAGGGAAGACATCTTCTAGCAGTCCCGAGGAAAGAATTTGGAGGAAGGAAACTGACCAATGACAGCACTTGGCAGGAGGACGAACACTATATACATAGTACATGCCCTGCAATGACCACATTTGTCATTTAACACTAGAGATAGACATGTACTCACTATAGAGGTCATTATCGCTGGGTCCTTGAGTTCCTCATTCAAGGAGTGCAGCTCCTCCTCACTGCAAATAGGGAATGAGGTTTTGCTGGCTACTCCTACTCCCTCTGAAGGTGAGGATGACAAGCATCTTTGCTCCAGGGAGCTCACCTGTTTCCTCAGAAGCAAAATTTCATGTTTCATAGACTCAATGCTCCTCAGGATTTGCAATGAAATATCTGAAATAATAAGGCAACAATAATAATTTTATATATAACAAATCGTTAGGCTTGACTTCGAGGAACCACACATTGATAATGTAAACAAATTCACTTTGTAAAATTCCGCAGACTTTTATTAAAACCGACCTAGGTTTCGACTTACAATGTCCTTGATAATGACACCCTTGATAATGACTGTGTAAGTTGAAACCTAAGTCGATTTTAATAAAAGTCTGTGGAATTTTACAAAGTGAATTTATTTACATAATCATTTTATTTCAAAATGGAAACTTTCAGTAACATCACAATATAACTTAAGTATGTACCTCTTTCTGGGAGCCTTGATGATTTTTCAGCCTTTGCAGTCTCTTCGCCCTGGGGTTTCTTTCCCTGCTCAACCAGCGGTTTATTTAATTGGCCTTCCATGTTTCTTGACGGAAAGTCAGGGACAAGGGGCCTAGAATTTTGTTCCTTATGCGGAACAGTCCCAACACTCTCCTCATCTGAGCTGCTACCCTCAGTGAGTAAGCGCTTACGGCTTTTTCTCTTCCTCTTTCCATCTACATCTTCATCAGAATCGGAAATGGAAGATGTATACACAGCCACATCAGCCTTCTTCTTGGCATGCCCGAAAGAATCTGTACCAGGAAAAAATTAAAATTCTATTTCAAATCATGCAATTAACACCTTTGAATATAAAAGAAATGAAGAAGCATGTATTTCACCTGAGGCTGCTAAAATCCTTTTAAGGGAGAATGTCTCCCAGTCTTCATTGGGAGGCAAGCAGTTCCGGATAGCCTTCTCCATTTTGGTAACACTTAGACCTCTAGGCCATCGAACCAACTTCTTGCTCCTATCCAGCCATGCCCTCGGGATTACTTCCACTGACCCATTCTCGAATTCTGCCACTAAAAACTTTTTCTCATCCATTTTCAGCTAATTATGAGAGAAGACATGTAAAAAAAACAGTTTAGAGGCATGGAAAAAACTTTTTAATCTGTATAAGAGCTTGCAGTACATTTAATTTGTGACAAAATTGATATAGTGTGTTAATGCAATAGAGGATAAACTATGTAATGATTACTCTTGGGAATCACAAAGCATTTCTTATAAATGTTCTCAAACATAACTGTAGCTACACTGGCAGATATGTCCCAGGCCTTGAAGATACACAATTTAGAGGATTCACAGGGATACATAAAATAATTATCATAGTTTTTAAAAACTGGGCCAACTAACACTAAATCACTCAGTTCTGATATGTCCGTTTTCTTAAAATACATTTCCTGGATTCTCAACACTCTCTTGTCTTTAAGCATCACATATGCATTCTTTTCTTTGTGAGTAGAGAGGGTGATTTCCTCATTGGACACTTCCAATATAATGTTTGTCAATGGATCCCTTCTAATTTCAATCTTACCACCTGACACTTCTGCCAAACAAATGGCATTGGACTCCGCCAATCTCCTCGTAAGCTGGGAGAGAGGATTGTTGGCAGTCCGTATAAATCTTTTAATCTTTCCCAACATATTTTCAAATGGGAAACAGCTAAAGTCTTGGAGGGGTGCTGACATAAATTTTACATCATCTGCAATATGAATGAGATTGTGTATGTTATACACTACACTATCAGGCCCATAGTTCTCAGTCATAGCAGAAACAAAACTGTGAAGTAGCTGTTTAGCATAATCACAATGCCCTACTGCCATTTCTTTACAGCACAGTATTCTAATAGCTACATGTAATATCATGAAATGATCATACAATTCTGGTTTAACATAAGTCGACACTGCATATGGGCCAGTGTACAACAGAAAAAGTTTAAACTCATTCGCCTTCCATCTTTCAACTGTCTCCAACCCTCTTGGAACCCTGTTGAATTCAGAGGGAGTTAGGTTTTTAAGAGAAGAAAGCCTCTCTGAAATTTCTATCCTTTCCCGGGGACTCAATCTGCAGCTGTTTGACCCTTTTATCCAGTGAAGCAAAAGCCGTCGCATGACACCTAAACACACTAGGTGCATGAAATCAAGAGGGAACTGTGATACCATCCCCAAATCTTGAACTTTCTCAAGGGGCGAGTTGCTCAAATGATGCTCTTTCTGCTTATGATTTTTAAATGATTCATCTGTCCTAAGCTCTGCATTGGTCTCTCTGAATACTACCTTAGAGTTCAAATACACTCCCCGCTGGCAACAACGCTCACAACCATAGAATCCAGTATGGCCCTTCACACATTTCAAAAATGCCCGGGCAGGAGCATCACAAATAACTGCACTTATCACCACTTTATGCACAGTTCCCGCAACCTCAACACCAGTCTTCAATAACGTTGAAACTTCATCAATGAAGTCACTGGTGAACTCAGTCACTGAAAGTGGTTTGGACTTTCCACTGAAGATTGCAATGACAAATGGTCTATTATTCAAATTAGCCAGTTTACATGATATTGGCCAAAACTGTTCATTGGAACTTTTAAACAAAGACAAACCATCAACATTGAAGGAGAGTCTAATAGTGGCTGATGGATTTAAACTCTGATTCCTTAATGCGATTTTTAGACCACTTTTGAGCCCATAATACACATATTTCCCCATACCCTTGGCACCTGCCATTGGCCTAGACTTAAAGTGCTGCGACAGAGCTCGGGTATTTAAAATGGTTCTCGCATCACTTGGCATGTCTGACTTAAAAATATTTAAAGCTAGGAGGTCATTCAAAGCTAAATGGGTAATATTGTGGCGAATGGCCCATTCTGCTAATTTAGACTTGTCACTGCTTTCACCATAATCACAATTATCATACAGTGAATTGGGGCTTTCATCACCCCCATGATGCGTGCTGAAGTCACTTAGTTCTTCAGATTTACTCCCAGAGGACCTTGAAATATGCTCTGACTCATCATCAGAACTCTCCGAGGTAAACAACAAGGAGGCTTCCTCCTGGGGAACACAAGGATCATCTGACACAGCTATTGATTCTTCATCACCAATAAAATCCTTCAGAACACGTTTCACTGCCCGGTATTTTGCCACCCTATGATAAGATGACATTTTCTTCATGAAAAGAAAGGAATCAATGACATCAATAAATGAGCAATTTTTGCCTTTTTTGCCTTTCTACAGCAGTAACTACTACCTAATTAATGGGATTACTTTAACTGTGACTACACTACAAACAGTCCAAGGAATACTACATACCTACATTATGCCAAATCGTGGTGGTGATTGCCAACAAAAGGCAATTATCACCATTCAGTCAGTGGAAAGATTCTTCTATACCTACTAAGCGGTGCATTTCCACTTTACTTCATTCAACATTTAACTTCACTGTATTTAGGTATCCTAATATTTATCCACCTATCACTGATTCCCACTTTGTGTTTGGTTTCATATTCCCTTAGTATACCTTTTTCTAATGTACTTATTTTGCTAATAAAAAATTATACTAAGTAAGACACACTAAATGATGATACATGCAAAGATAGGTAAGTCTAGGCAAAGCAACAAACATTGCAATGCCTATGGCACTAAGTTGAAGAGGTAAAATTATCAAATATACGCAAAAATAACCTCAGATTCTTAAAATTTAGCTAAAAATGCAATGTTTCTGTACCACCCAAAAGGAACTGCAATTTACTATCTATAAATTCCTCTCGTTAACAATTATTCTGTAAATTTTCATAGGAAATCCATTTAAAATAGGTAATGTACGTAACTACTGTCCGCACCAAACTCTTGTAGACTGAAACTTAATTACTCTGAGACTGTTCATTGTATCTTCACGTTATGCATATCATCATTTACATAATTTTGTTTTCTGTGAAATGAATACGATGAATAATTTTTAAGACAATTTTTGGCGTTAGAGTAACGGCAAAGCGGAGAGTTTGACACATGAAACTTTAATACAATGTGGCAGGTAGAATTTTCTTAAGTTTAAGAAGTTTTACAATTTTAACGTGCATACTTATTGGTATTCTTTAGTTTATAACCATACTTATTTTCGACAATCACGCGTCATGGCGCCATGAGACGTAAACTCGAAAAGAAAAAACGAATCAGATATTATCATTGTACTAAAATCAGCAGCTTATTTTATATCGAATTATATGTTTTCTGCGAAAGCGCACTGCCTGAAGGCTGGAATCTCTACAATTGGCTACTGTATCTCGATTATTCCAGCCTTGAGGCAGCGCGCTTTCACAGAAAACATATGATGTGATAAAAAAAGCTGTTGATTTTTGCGCAATGGTAGTATCCGATTAGTTATTAAAGTTTAAACTCGAGTCTACAAGATTTTTTGCGCGGACAATACACATTCAAGACATGCACTAGGGAAAAATGGTTCAAGATATTACGAGTATAAAATCTGCCTAATATGAATTGTGATACTAACAAATCTACTCACCCAGGTGCTGAAGAAGCAAGTAGAAAAGTTCAGCGGTTGATAGCCTTTTGAGGGATCTGGAAGGTTTACACAGAATTCAAGCAAAGCACCGCACAATCAGATGCTCACGATTCACAGCTCAATGCAGATGACTTCAACTCAATTGGGTTGACAGTAACCCACACAGAATTCAAACAAAACACCGCACAATCAGATGCTCACTGATTCACAGCTCAATGCAGATGACTCCGGATGACTCCAACTTAATTGGGATGGCAGTAACACACGTGGTTATAATGCAAATGAAACCGGATGAAATGACCGGAACCGGAATTTTGTATCGATGGAAATCGATCGTATTCGATAGATCGATAGTTGTAAATCACGGGCGGGAGTTCGAAAATCGGCCTTCCGAAATCGGAAAACTCGGACAGATGACTTGAGAAGTATCTACCGCTGGGAGAAATATCTCACGTGTTCCATCGCTCCAGTAGATCACAAAAAAATTTTAAAACCACATTTCATAGAGCATTTTTCATTTGAAACCAAAAGATTCTTCCCCTGGCCGTCAGAAAATTTTCTCACCCGGCCACAAAAACGGTTAAGTCCCAAGTTAAGTGTGTGAAACAGGAAAAAAAAAAATTTCCCCAAACTAATGTTTAATCATTTCCATAGTTTGTGAATCGAGTTTTAAAACATGCTTTCAGAACTTCGTCAATATTCGCCTCATAACAGAAAATTTTTGACAAGCCGACAAAAATGGTTAAGTCCCAAGCTGTGTGTGTGAAACAGAAAAAAAAAAAATTTCCCCAAACTAATGTTTAATCATTTCCATAGTTTGTGAATCGAGTTTTAAAACATGCTTTCAGAACTTCGTCAATATTCGCCTCATAACAGAAAATTTTTGACAAGGCGACAAAAATGGTTAAGTCCCAAGCTAAGTGTGTGAAACAGAAAAAAAAAAAATTTCCCCAAACTAATGTTTAATCATTTCCATAGTTTGTGAATCGAGTTTTAAAACATGCTTTCAGAACTTCGTCAATATTCGCCTCATAACAGAAAATTTTTGATAAGGCGACAAAAATGGTTAAGTCCCAAGCTAAGTGTGTGAAACAGAAAAAAAAAAAATTTCCCCAAACTAATGTTTAATCATTTCCATAGTTTGTGAATCGAGTTTTAAAACATGCTTTCAGAACTTCGTCAATATTCGCCTCATAACAGAAAATTTTTGACAAGCCGACAAAAATGGTCAAGTCCCAAGCTGTGTGTGTGAAACAGAAAAAAAAAAAATTTCCCCAAACTAATGTTTAATCATTTCCATAGTTTGTGAATCGAGTTTTAAAACATGCTTTCAGAACTTCGTCAATATTCGCCTCATAACAGAAAATTTTTGACAAGGCGACAAAAATGGTTAAGTCCCAAGCTAAGTGTGTGAAGCAGAAAAAATTTTTTTTCCCAACCTAATGTTTAATCGGTTCCATAGTTAGTGAATCGAGTTTTAAAACATGCTTTCAGAACTTCGTCAATATTCGCCTCATAACAGAAAATTTTGACCAGGTGACAAAAATGGTTAAGTCCCAAGTTAAGTGTGTGAAACAGAAAAAAATTTTTTTTCCTAACCTAATGTTTAATCGGTTCCATAGTTAGTGAATCGAGTTTTAAAACATGCAATCGGAGCTTCGTCAATATTCACCTCATAACATAACATCAGCTGATGATGTCGGCCCAATGTAGGCCGCCTATATCGGGCCGACATCGGCAAAACGATGGCAATGAGGGGCCGATGTGCCAATCTGAAGCCGATATTGGGCCAATATTCAGCCGACATTCATGGCTACTTGGGTAGAAGCTATTTTTGCATTGGTTTACATTAAATTTAGAATTCCAATTTAGAATTTTAGATGATTGCTCCTGAACACAAGTTCAGCTTCGTCCCTTCATGGAAAATATAGCAATTACTTAATATTATGTGTATTCATGATTTATATCACCCTGTTAAATTTCAATGGCACCTGTGGTAGTTTCTTATTATTTAATGGTTGATAGTTGTAAAAATAATGGAAAGTAAGAGTACAGCTCTCACATGCTGATAAAAATTAAAGGGTAATGATGAATAATACATTAGAAGACTGGGTCGAATATCCTCAGCCTTCTCCCCAATTATACCTTTTTTTTCATAAAAATATTTATGCTCAAATTTTGGTCACTCATCAGTTGTTACCCGTGTTTTCCAGAATCAAGTATTTAATCATGGTGAACTAGTTCTTAAATAACCTCTGCAGTGAAAAATGAATGAGTACCTACAGATAGATTATAAATTCTAAAGTAAAAAAAAGTATTCAAACTCCTCTCTTGCAAAGAGAAGATGTGCAAACTGAATTATGCTAGCTAGCAGATGGGAAATGATCAGCTAATTATGCATTGTCTGCATTATTGCTAACATCTGTTGATAACATATTCACCTAGTATGTAAAATATTCCTCCATCCAAGCTAAACTCACTTCATAAGCCTCTTCACCACAACCGAGCGAATCCCTTCGAAGGATGGCCTCTCCTCCGGTGTGTCTGACCAGCAACGCTCCATCAGTTCATGAAGCATCTGCTCATCTTGACAGCCATCACTTATACTCTGCCTTGAAGGACCTCTATCCCCGGCTATCACTCCCAGAACAACGGTGGGGCGAAATGGTGGGTTGCTCCTCTGTGAAACTTGCTCCACAATTTCTGTTCTTCCATAATTTTTAGAAAACATAGATTGAAAACAAAACTCAGCTGACGAATGTATTTGTTTGATTAATATAATAAAGAGTTAAAAGAGTAAAGGGTGATCTAAATTAACTTCTATGATGTTTTATGAAAACACTTATATACCGGATCCGGTATATAAGTGTTTTCCGGTGTATACCCTCGAGGGTCTGGTCTCACATAAACTGAAATTGGAAGGTGTATTCCAAAAGTGACATGCCTCTACTTTTAGAAATCACCAACCTAGCGTAGCAAAGTTATTAATCCCTTGTATTTACTCTCGTATCACAGAGAGTGATGATTTGCAAATAAATGATGTTACTAAAGACCTTGAAGAAATTATAGTCAATGTTACTGAAAGATCATGATGTAAAGCTGTGATTGCGGATGATATGACCTCATGCATCCAGTCTATAACTGTCATTTTGCATTGTCCAAGCTAATTATTCTTTTAGTAGATGGAAGTTAACTGAAATTATGTTTGCAGTTCAGGAGCAGTGACTATTATGCAATTTTTTTAAGGAAAGCACTCTGATTTGTTAAATGACTCAACAATTTTATATTACTCACCTTGTGCAGTTAATGTGTGGCTAGCAACTTCAAATGGGCCTCCGCGTACTAAAATTTCCTCTAAGATAATTGCAAAACTGTACACATCTCCCTTCTGAGTGGCAGGAGGAACTCCAGCAGGGTTCGTTAATGTTTCTGTTAGTAATTCCGGAGCTACCCACAATAATTCTGCATTGACAGAAAAAGTAGGGAAGGCAAAAGATTAAACAAATAGTCACTCATTACAACTTGACAATAGTACTCTAATTTCTTTGGACACATTACTAATATGTTTTGCAATTCTTTTTATTTACCAATAATTATTGTTAGCAGCTTAAGGTGATAGGTATTATGAAAGAGGAATCAGAAGACTCCTAAAATATTTAGATGCATAACATCTTTATGATTTCCAAATGAATAATGAATTGCAATGTCAAGAAATGATAGGAAGCTGAAAAATTTGACCCAAAAATATAAATTTGACAATTTAGAAAACACATATATGTATACATTACATATAATTTTATGACTTATGGATGAATTATGATGAAAAAATTATGATGAAAATGCAGGCAATGCCTTTGCACACACTTCAAACTGTTCAAGATGTGAATTCATGTGGTCAACCGTTTGAACTACATACTTGTATAAAATGCAGCGTCTCTGGGTGGATATGGTGGTGATGGTGTGGTGAGAGTTCTCAAGCCAAAGTCTGATATCTTAAGCACAAAACGACTGTCAATCAGACAGTTACCAGACCTCAGCTTCCCATGAGAACCAACTTCACTTGAGTGAAGATATGACATACCCTGGGGATATAAATAGTACATATGATAACATGTATTAGGCAGTACTGTAGGCATTACTTGATGGTAATTTCCAATATGCATCTGAAGGGAAACATAACACAAGTTAAATTCCACACATACATATTTATTTCTTCCTAATCAAACATGATTTTGAAACCATTTTGGAAACAGTTTCACATAGAGTTGAAACCTTAGTCAAAAAAAATATAACACGGAATTCAACATGTGATTGTTTTTTCTTTAAATGATTAATAAAAATAATGACTTGATCATGAGAAGGAGGGTCGGAACTATTTTCACTGGGGGGAGACACCTTGAAAAGGGCCCAGCTCCTAAGAAAAGTGCCTGCATTTTTTTGTGGATAGGAGGGGGTAGAGATTAGAATTTCACTAAAAGAGCATACGCAGGTGTGAGAATATGTGTAAGAAAGGAAATAGCAAGCTGAAAACAAGTGAAATTTTATTTTATTAATGGAGACTACTCATTTCTCAAGGACCCCGGACAAATTCTGGAGGGGGGCCTCGGACCCTCCTGCCCCCTACTTCCAACACCCCTGATAATGCGTTGCCCAATCAGTGTGCGTACTATGATGAAGACTTCTGAGAGTTCTAAGTTTCCTCTACTAAAATATATGCCCTGAATATACTGTTGAAAATTGATCCATGGAGGAATAAATGGATTCCATAAAAAGAATTTTATATGACATTGAGTTAATTGCATAACATGGCTGAATAGCTAGTTCAGTGATGGATAAAATATTTCAGTCTGATATCTATGATTTCAATTTACTTTACTCTTTAGATATTAATTGTCACTGAATGATAATATTATTGAATATTTAAATTTCTTAAATTTAGCACATTTAAGAATTAGCCCTGGGATTGAGTTCAATATTTACCTTGAGGATGTCATGTATAAGAGACATTCGAAAATTCCAATCCAAGTGGATGTGGTCATTGCTAAGGACATCTCTTAAGGACCCTCTGTGGCAATATTCACTTAATATCAATATAGTTGGGGGGTCCACACATGCTCCAATAAAACGGACAGTATTCTCATGAGTAACGTCTCTCACCTGAAGTTAAAATAATGATTACAGTGTGACAACAAATGAAGGAAATACACTTAATTAAGCTGTTCAATCATACGTGGCAAATTGAATTCTTTCCTAATTAGTATGTTACCATATCCTACCTGCTTAATCTCCCAAAGAAGCTTTTTATTTACATCAACTTTTTTCTTCATTACTTTTTTGATGGCTACCCGGGAACCCTGTATAAAATAGATTAAATATGTAGTATTTCTTTTGCTAAAGATTAATAACATTTCAATTGGTATTTATTGTTTTACTGATTATTTCATGCACTTAATAATGAGCATACATAATAAATAACATACCCACACTTTTGCATCAATATTCTCACCTTGTGGATGCCAACAGTCGTGAAGACTTTTCCAGGCATCATTGATTGACTTGAGGATATTGAGCTACAGTGTGGACGGTTGCGATCCAATGCCAGCTCCTGAAAAATATTTTTTTAGAAATTGAATCTCTTCGATTCACATAAATTTAACATAACTGTACCAGCAGACACAGTAAATCTTCAAAACATTACTTACTACTTGCTACAAAGAAATTAAATATTTTTTCTAGCATTAATTGAAACCTTTTTTGTACCAGTCCTAATCACATTGTGTGTGCAAAAAATGCCAGGGATTTTTTGATGGAAATATAATCATTGACAAGGAATAATATAAAACCTAGGTAATATTATAAGTACACTGAAGTCAAATATCTCTTTTTATGCTCTCTAAATGTATGAGACATGCATAAAATATTCAAATATGTAGTTATAACTCCATGAAAATATAGACTATTTTTTTAGTACAAGGGAAACATGCCATTGGTCAACATATTAACCAGCTGGCACAGAAAGGGTTAAGCTATGCAAATGAAAAAGGTATCAAAGTAATATCACCAAATGAGTGGGTAAGACTTTTTGTAATGTACATTATGATTCGCATTGAACTGTACATATTCATTTTTATGAACAAAAACTACCAAGAACAATTTTTTCCAACAAAATTCAGACATGGCAGCTATATATTATATTGCTCATATTTTGTGATTCTGATAGATTCATTTTAGTTTGTTGAAGCACTAGTTTTTTTTAGCAAGCATATTTTCACCCAATTTAAAAAATAAATAAGTGAAAAAAAAGTATTTTAGAAGGTGAGTATGAATGACAAAATATGAAATCAATGGCAAATCTCCACTCAAGAATCAAGTTGGGTTTTTTAAACCTAATTGATTTTTCCAACAGGTTGACACTTATTATATTTACACAGGTTTTGTGCTTCTGTTAAATGATTTGTAATGTTTTCCTCAAACAATATGATAATTTTGCAATATTATTTTTAATAGTTAAACTTGTAATAACAAATCCTGTATTAATTGATCTGAAATTGATTTTTATAAGGCGTGTGATTCCCTGTTACATTTTGAAAGGAACAATTTAAGCATTGACAATTATGATTCAAAATTATGAGTGAAAAAATCATAGTTAGAAAGGATATTTTCAGCTATTCAATGCAGTTAACCCATTTGGGTAAAGCGATAGCGATTAGCCAGTCACGTTATAAACGTATTTCTTGTTGCTTCAATGATGGAATTCAATGTCCTAACGGTATTCTTTTCTTTTATGATGATATGCACCACAAGATTTTTTAATTGAGTGAAAATAAGTTTTGAAATATTTAATGTATAATTAATTTTAATTTCCAAAAAAATAAAATAATTTTCAAATGAAAATGTTCAGAAAATTAAATAGGGTATCTTAGGGCAGAACATCCATTGAAAATAATAGGTTAATGGGTATACATAGAAAAAACAATTAGTGAAAGAAGTCAAAAGTACTTTACTTACATAGGTATTAAGGGGATCTATTTCTAAAGTTTTAGCCTGGTGAGTTGGTTGCTGTGTTAGACCCAAACGGGAGGAAAATGGTCTGCCTATCTCCCATTGAACTTCTTCACGCTTTACTCTCCATGCCATATTGTTTAAATCAGCTGCAACCCGAAGGTGCCTTAAAATAAGAAAGAGTTCTTGTTACAATTTCAGGAAAATGTTATGCAATTGGAGATTCCTAAATTGTGAGATCTTTTCATTCTTCAAAATTTTATGAACCTTGCTTATCTGATCCAAAAATGGAAGTTTTTTTTTCACAATTCAATATTGAAGAAAATAAAAAATTAAACTTTTTTCAATTTATATTTCCAAGATCTTATCTCAAGGCTTGAAATTGCATAGTAATAGCAATTTTTCTGAAAATTTAAGTTATTGTAGAATGAATGAGAACATTTTCAAGGAGAATGAATGGAACTTAAGAAATTTCACAAATCACACTAAGTAAAATTAAATAGATTCTATCTACTATAACAGAAGGGTGGGCAAAGTGAAATTAATTGCAAATCTTATTGAATTTTTACCTGTAAGTTATGCAGGCTAACGTTGTGGTAAAGGCCAGGAAGATTCCAAGGGCAAATGAAACATACAGCACCACAACATGAGCATCTGAAAGAATGCAATCAGGAAAACACATCAAAACTGCCTTGAGAAACAGGGAGGATTAAATGACATGCAATAAGTAAATAAAAATATAAGCACATTATGGATTAATATATTATATTTTGTCTTTCATTACATATCTTGTTTATCTTTAGGATTTAAATTGAATATTTATAGTAGTTACATGTTAAAAGGTTCAACATATTCAACCCAGTGTTCGATTTTTTACTGAATGCCTTAGAGACAGAGAAGGGGCCAGAACTGTGCTGTATTGATTGGTGTTTTTGGTAATGAAACATTGTACCATTCATATGATGAGGATGAGTGAGCTTTATAAAAATCAATAGCTCATCTCAAGTACATTATAAGGATGGCATGACTCATTGGTGGGTTGCACTACTTTGAAGGCTGATGCTGGTATGACTTACCAGTGAGTCACACAATTCAGTTGCAGTACCAATAGTGACTCACTGGTGTCCTATGCTGGGTTGAACATGTGAAACTATCAGAACCACCAGTAAATTTCTATGGCAGGCCCAGGGTAGAACTATGACAGAATATCTTTGGATTAAAAGAAAGGCCTATCATAAAAAATAAAAATAAATGTCAAGGCTAGCAGTACCAAATGCATGGAGATGATTATGCTTATATTTAAAACAATTCTTAGCCTGTTAGCTTAGTTATTTTATTCTTATTATTGTTTACAGTATCAAGCACTTAAAAAATTGTGAAAATAAATAGCAAACAAATTGTACTATTGCTGTGTATGAGCTGAATGCACTTCTCTAATGCAAAATTTAGGAAGGCTGTGTTGTATCTGTAATTTTCCCATTCGGCTCAAAGTGGAAATAATATTTCACTACTATAAGAGTACATAGAGAATTTTGTAATTTAATAACAAATGATCAACACATAATATACATCTGAACTTTTTACCATGAATAATCTCTTATAACTAATAATAACTATCTCAATACTCTCATACATATAAGGCCACTTTAAAGCAAAAAAAAATGTGTTTTATTAAATGGAATAGGATTGTATTGAAATTGTTTGAATAAACGAAACAGCCATATGCTGAATAATAAGTCTTTTCATTTATCATTCCATCAAGTAAAGCATGCTAAGAATACGAACAATAAAATTCTTAACATTCTAAGGCAAAACCCTGCCATACCCAAGAAGGCAGCTCAAGATTATATTCATTGTTCCTTTACTTTTCTTATTTCTTATATTGACTGGCACATTAAGGTAGCATTCATAATGCAATTCTACATGCTGGATGAGCCAAGCAGAATGATCCTAGGCTATGCATAGAAAGCACCTCTACATGGTGGGACTGACAACCAGGTCAGCTTATCTGGCTCATTTTTCATATTGCATAATGGAGGCATTAAAAATAAAAAAACTACTGACTATCATTAAAAGCATTAGCATATTTCCATAATGTTGGGCCATAATTCAATGAATAAATCAGAATTTCTTTCATGCTATCACCATGTGCATTCACTTTGCTTTTGAAGCTAGCTCAGAAAGAACTGGGCTGGAACACAAGACCCCATAAAAATTGAGGACATTAACCTATGCACAGTTACACGATAAGATTATGTTTAGGGGGTTTTGGAATATTATGTGCTTGCCCAACTGAATATTATTTCTCATTAACATCATTAAAATAGTTCAACCCTTTTACTGCCAACTCATTGCAGGTAGACTGTGAAAACGTCAGAAGGATAAAAAATGCTTGGTAAAATTCCACATAAAATTTAATCAGGTGCAACCTAAGTTTCAATTTCACTTCCAGGTTTCACGATGTAATCAAAGGAAAGTGTTCTGGAGTGAACATCCACGGAGAAACAATCAGCATGCTATGATTCGCTGATAACAGCTCTCATAGCAGAGACAGAGAATGATCTGAAAAAAAATGCTTACAAACATGGAAAGGACAATGGCTATACATAAGCTGCAGATCAATAAGAAGAAAACTAAGATATTGGTGTGCAGCAAGAGAGAGGAGGCCAAAACCAACGTTACACTAGGAAAACAGAAACTGGAAGAGGTGAAAGAGTTCTGTTTCCTGGGAAGCAGAGTAACCAGCAATGGACGAAACAAGAAAGATATAGTCACTAGAATAGTCCAGGCAAAGAGGGCATTCTATCAAAAGAATAATCGACTTACAGCTGGAAATACAAGCTTAGAAGTAAGGAAGCAATTCATTAGAACGTTTATCAGGAGCATGTTTCTCTACGGCAGTGAGGCATGGACGATGACAGCAGTGGAGAAGAAAAGAGTGGAAGCATTCAAAATATGGTGCTTCTGAAGAATGATGAAGATAAAATGGATCAACCAAGTGACAAATGAAGAAGTCTTAAGAAGAGTGGGAGAAAAGAGAAGCCTGCTGAAAACTATAAAAAAAAGACGGGACAACCTAATTGGCCATCTCTTAAGACACGGTGGCCTGTTGAAGACAATTGTTGAGGAAAAAGTGAACGGGAAGAATGGAAAAGGCAGGCCTTGTATGAGTTATATAGAACAGGTCATAAAGGACATGAAAGAGAGGAACTACGTTAATATGAAGAGGATGGCTAATAGAAGAATCTAGTGGAGGGCTGCATCAAACCAATCCTAGGGTTGTTGACCCATGATGATGATGATGATGAACCTAGGTTTCACCTGTTGGGGCATCTTCAGGTAAAATATTACCGTATTTTACCTGATGATGCCCTAATGGTTGAAACCCAGGTTGTACCTGATTAAATTTTGTGCTGAATTTTACCAAGTATTTTTTAAACTTGTGACATGGATCGGTTCCACAGAGTATTGCCTTCCAAAGTGAAGACTGTGCAAAGACTGCCAAGGTAATTTTTGCGAAGGATTTAATTACATGATAGTTTAAGACTTTAAATGAATGATCGTCATCCTTATTTAAAATGTGCCAGTGATTTTTGGGTTTGACAAAGTCATAGAGATAATATGATATAATTATCTGAGGCAGAAGCATGGTGAATATCTAAAAATGAATATTGTGAGCCACTTGATCAGCCTGTGGCAGTTTTCACACAAAGGGAAAGGATCAATAGATCAGTGCACTGCCAATATAAGGATTGAATTAGGTCACAAAAATAATAAGATTTGATGAAGACTTCCTAGGTTTGGTTTGGTTTATGAAATAGCACTATAAATTTTGATATTGCTTTCTAATGAATGCCAATGAACATTTACAAGCATAAAATTGTTCATAACAATTTATATCAAACTCATGAATTAATTTAGCTGTGCTTGTAAGAAGGATATAACAATGTTAAAAAACTGTGATCTTCACCCCTTAAATAATATTTAATTTGGAAAAGATTGTCGTTCGGAAGAAAAAATTTATTTAGCTATATATTCATAGTGTTTTCATCAATGTTAGAGTTACTATGATATTAGGGGAGTGATCAAGGGTAAACACAGTTTCTCCTTGATCTACTACTAGCTTATCCAGCTTATTATTATACCATATTTTCCGATGAAATAAGAAAACTGCTCTATCCTCCACCTTTTTCACTGTGGAATGACGATTAAATACTTAAGTGAACTCATTATATATTAAACTATATTAATGGTATTAACACATTCGGTGCGGCCGCCACCGATAGGCAGCGCTTTGTACTTGCCTCAGGAATGGCCACTGCCTTTCGGCATCTTATGTTACCAACGAATGTAATTGTATTTTTTTTGACTCCGCTCCTCAGCGTTGTCCTATGACTTTTTCCGGTCCTTACATTGGTTTGTGTGTGTAACATTGTACCTCATTCTCACGAATTACGATTACTTTCTTCGGAAATATATTTTAAGTATGCTGCTTTTTTTCTTCGTCCAAATTTTTTCTCTGCTAATTTTTCAACGCCCAGACACCTGCTGCTCGATATCATTGTACTTAATTCCTTAAATCCTTTGTATCTAAATGGATGTAAATCTATTAAATGGATAAAAGTTATGCATCTTATCAATGAGAATACTTTCTTTGAGGACTACCAACATGACTTTGACATTGACATTATTGATTCCGCATCCTAACTTTGGATCACGTTTTGTAGGTACTTTTTTTTAGCGGTATCCTTCGTTCTTGTTGTTCTTGGAGCAGCTTTGTTACAAATTCAACGGCTCTGAGTGTATGTGAATACTGAGGATAAATTGCCTAAACATCGGAAATGGAGCACATCTCATCACACCATGACTCGTGTTGCCGATGATGACATTACCAGGTTCAATGAAGAGCCAGATGAAAATACGTATGTTAGTGAATCTGACTCTAATTTTGTAATCTGTAATAATTTGTAAGAGGAGGAAACTGATGCCATCTCAGACGATAATGAACAAAAATAGACGTCCATCAGGCCTCAGGCATTTCAGGTATTCTTAATGGCAGTGCACAAAAAACAAGAAGCTTAAATATGGAATTAAATTTTACCAGCTTACTTAACTAAATGGACTCGTTTTGGATTGCTTGGTTTATACCAATTCAAGGGATACTTATGTTGGTGGAGTAGGTCACTCAGAAAAAGTCATTCATTCACTTGTGTAGCTACTCTAATGTTGGTCATGCTGTATGCATGGACTTTTACAACAGTCACAAACTGTCACTCTGCTGGAAAAGAAAATATATTCAACTGGGATGCTGCAAATAATGATGAAAGGTAGCCCTCCTAAAGTTGCGAAGAGAAAATTGCTTAAATGAGATTGTAGCTCAGTAGGGAGGAATTAAATTGAAATTTGAAGCTTTCACGTGGTGGAAGGATTCCATAATAACTTTTAATAAAATTGTGGAAGTCACAACGTTTTTCATTGTTATTAGGAAGGAATATTCATATGTAAGTGGAAAGCAAAAGAGATGTTCTCTTGATTACATCAGAGGATAATGCAAATATTATAGGAGAGTCCAACTGAAAAGGAGAGATTTCTAAGAAACCTAGGATGGTTGCTGAATATAATAAATACATGGGAAGAATAGGCCATATAGATCAAATTCTCTCTTATTATCCAGGTGTAAGAAGAAGTTTGAGATAGTTTCTGATATGGTGGAGAGATATATTTCAAATACTGCTTGAGCAAAAGAGATGTTCTCTTGATTACATCAGAGGATAATGCAAATATTATAGGAGAGTCCAACTGAAAAGGAGAGATTTCTAAGAAACCTAGGATGGTTGCTGAATATAATAAATACATGGGAAGAATAGGCCATATAGATCAAATTCTCTCTTATTATCCAGGTGTAAGAAGAAGTTTGAGATAGTTTCTGATATGGTGGAGAGATATATTTCAAATACTGCTTGAGCAAAAGAGATGTTCTCTTGATTACATCAGAGGATAATGCAAATATTATAGGAGAGTCCAACTGAAAAGGAGAGATTTCTAAGAAACCTAGGATGGTTGCTGAATATAATAAATACATGGGAAGAATAGGCCATATAGATCAAATTCTCTCTTATTATCCAGGTGTAAGAAGAAGTTTGAGATAGTTTCTGATATGGTGGAGAGATATATTTCAAATACTGCTTGAGCAAAAGAGATGTTCTCTTGATTACATCAGAGGATAATGCAAATATTATAGGAGAGTCCAACTGAAAAGGAGAGATTTCTAAGAAACCTAGGATGGTTGCTGAATATAATAAATACATGGGAAGAATAGGCCATATAGATCAAATTCTCTCTTATTATCCAGGTGTAAGAAGAAGTTTGAGATAGTTTCTGATATGGTGGAGAGATATATTTCAAATACTGCTTAACAACTCAAAAATACTCCACAGCAAATTTAGTGGCGAATATTTAAATCTACAGACGTGTCGTGAGAATTATTGCAAGTCTTATCTTCAGGAGCGATTCTCATTGAATGCCTGTTCAAGCCCTAGGTAAGGGAAAAGTCCATCTACCATTTCAAATTCAAACATGAAAGGGTTCTAGAGCCCAGAGAATATGATGCTGCAACTGTTCAAGTAAATGGGTAAGGAAGGACATTGTAACGATTGTTCGATAAGTGAATATGAACCGGGGCTATGTCTAGATCCTGGTTTTAGAGTTTTCCATAGTTACTAACCAGTGTCACCATAAGGAAAAATGTAAATTACAGATATAATAATGTTATGTAAACTAAATTCAGTAGATTCTGGTGATATTATGTAGTATTTGAACATATCGAAAAGAAGACAAAAATTTGCAATTTACCACAGATAAAAAAACCTTAATTCCAGCCTGGGTTTTGTTGGCACTGCAACATCATCAGGTTGATGATGCTGCATGTGCATGTGGAACTTATCTCATGCCCCTTCTCCCGATCTGTGACCAGGGGGACCTAGTCTTCTAGTAGAAGTCGCGGACGAGGTGGTTTGCACTGGCTGTTCAATTAAGGAAGGGTGAAAAGAAAAAAAATCTCTTGAGGGAAGGGTACTCCCCAATAAACGGAAAGAGCCAGAGCCCTGGGGGTTGTGTTTTAAACCATCTGGATTATCTCTAATAGGTAACCAAGGAGTCACGTGATACAAACACGAATGGTTTCAAAATTTAGTGTGTCTGAATCACTCGTTACAACATCATTAATTGTTTTCACTTGAGTTTTTCTCATCTATTCCAACTAAAGAGCCCCCAGTTGAGAAAGAACACAAGTGTAAACAAAGAATGAGGTTGTAATCAGCAGTTTTAACACAGCAAATTTGCGAAGCATTTGTGTTTATAAGTAAGTTCGATTGTATTCGTATTTCCAGATAATCCCGACGGCATCAAATACAGCCCCCCTGGGCACGTAAACTCTCTGTGCCAAGGAACAGTGTTGTCAAGTCTCCTTCAACTCGGGACTTAGACAAATGCGGCCTACCAAGTGGTAATTTTTTTAAGTGGACGGGTGTACTTACAACTGCAACACCATCAGGTTGATGATGTTACAGTGCCAATGAAACCTGGGTTGGAATAAAGGTTTTTTCATCTGTGGTAAATTGCAAATTTTTGTCTTCTTTCTGTTATTTAAACTTTTTACAAGTTTTGGATAAGTTATTCTAAAATGTCTTATGTCATCCAACTCCTTTCGTAAAAATACTATATACCTATTTTGAAATAGTAATCATCTTCAATTTTAATAAAAATTTTTAGGTTTTAAAAATAACCTTATTTGTCTTAGAGGAGAAAAATATGCAAGACATGCAAGAATAAAAAGAATGTTTAGGGATGACTGTGAGGTTTAGGAAACAGGCCTCCTCCAGTAGGTGATGCTAAAAAAGTTAATATAATTTTTTAACATAAAAAATAAATTAAAAAATAAATTATTGAATGTAAATTTTAAGTTAGAATATAGTAAACAATTTCAAAGTGCAAGAATAATAGAGAAATGTTAAAGGCTGATCAGTAACGTATTTGAAAAACATCCCGCAGAACGGGCTGCCGCCGAAAGGTAGAATTGTAAAATTTTAAAAAATAACAATAATATGCAACATAAAAAGGATGCAATTGGCAACATAGTGAAAGAAATAACATAATATACGATATTCATGAGAAAAAAACCCGATCCTAGAATATTCTTAAAATATACAACCGCACCGAATGTGTTAAAAAAGAAATTTCAGGAGTTATTCAGGGAGTACCCTTTCCGCACCATTTCCCCGACAAGCAGGATCGTTGCCCATAAAACCACAGGGAGGAATGTCAGGAGGAGGACTCAAACGACCACCTGGCCAGTGAATTCTTTTGCCTTCAACGGGTGAATAAGTGCGATGGAGGCCGTAATAATGTGCCACAACTTCAAAACGTCCAGTATCAGGGTCAAGATCAGACACTGAGTAATCAGCATCCCTGTCCCCATTATCATCAATGCGCACATGGCCTGTGATGCCTGAAAATGATATAAGGGCATATATAAGCATAAAGAAAAAAATTCTGTAAATATTCTACTTTACTGGAATTAAATTCCACAATATTAAATTAAAATCTTCTAAGAATATGCCATTTATTTTATTTTAATAAATTATAATTCCAGCAGTATGGGAACCTGAAATATAACTAAGCATTTCCACCTTAAAAAAAGGAACCATTTATATTATTTCCAATATTCTAAGGATATATTACATATTTCTAATTGATAATGATGACAAACAATTGATATTTTAATAGTACCTTTTTAAGATTTTTTGCATGTATAATGTAAGCTTGATAACCTTTTTATCATGCGCATACATATTTTTGCACAAAATGTTATAAAACAAACCTATTTTTGTGTTAATGATAAATTACTATCAGGATGACAAAGTTCCATGGCCTCTGTTAACATAAAAAAAGTGGGCTAATTTGCCTCTGTACAGTTATATAATGATTGTATCCTGAAAATATTCTTCTGTCGTTGACCATTACTCAATTTTCTATTCAGGAAACTTACCATGGAAATCCCTATCCCACATACGACGTGTGATAGCAGTACCATCCAAGATTGATCCTCCCTCAGACAATGTTTCATTAAGAGCCATTCCAAGCAAGTATACTCCATCATAGAAGGCACCAATAAAAAAGTTGACCTGCCAAAAGATGACAATTATTTGAAAGAGATTTAGAGATTTATAGTTAGAAATTATCGCATATTGACTTTCTAGAGAGATTAGAGCAAGCTAAATACAAGATGGGAAACCTTATTGAAATGAAAGCCTTCTATGTCAAAGTCAAATTCATTGTAAATACATAAGTAGTTCTGTAGCTAATATTTGGGAAGGACATGATGTTTAACATTGAAATGTCAGCTCAGATCACCTGATATGAGTGACAATTGCAGAGGTATTTTTGATGGAAATGTATATACATTTCTAGGTAGAAATTTATAAAGAAACTAAAATCGATTCTCTTGATTAAAATTTCTCTATTAATACTATATAATGACATAGGACAAGCAAAACGATTCTATTTTTTTCACAACATCAAAACAAAGCATAGTTTTTTAAAGGGGAAAAAAGCCTTGGGTGGATAAGCTTGCTGGAACTCTAAGGGTTAATATTCCAGCAAACTGTTAAAAATGATGAAAAATCTACATATCCTTCCTAAGATTACTGCAAATAAATGGAAAAAGTCCATCTCTTGGAAAATTTTATGTATTTTATTGAAGAAGATATGCTCATTCTTACTTCTTCATTGTCAGAGAAAGTGTAGTTATAGTCTCTTTTGGCCTTCTCCTTAACACGTTCTGAAAATTCACAGAATTTAGGACTGGTTGGCTGCAGTAGGGAAACCCTCAAAAGTGCTTCATAAGCAGTTCGGGCTGCTTCATCATCTCCATCTTTCAGTTCCCAGCCATGGTCTCCCCAATAAGAGCCCTTGAAGATAAGTAGAATATTTTTATTGCCAAAATCAATCAGGATTTTATGGATATTCAGTTAGGAGCAAAGATTAAATGAATAATTAAATGAATAATTAATTGAATACAAAAGTATTTTACATACTAAGAACTGTAAGAGAAAACAAGACTATGTACCCAAATATTTTCAATAGCTGGTAGAATCCAGGAATGTAAAGAATTAAAAACAATTACCTCTTTATAAATTATTTGTACATTATTAATATTATTAAATATATGACTTGTTTAATAATTTCTTTTTCAGTGCTAAAATCAAAATAAAATAATAATATAATAATAATGTAGAATATTGCATCAACCATATTTATTATGAAATGACACAATGCAAATTAATTAGTGGCCGACCATAGTAAATTCTGTAAAAGAATATATCATACAAAATGAATTCTAATACGCTATCTATTCATTGAGCATTGCATTAAAAAGTCATTGGGTTTTAAAAAAAGCTGTACATAATAATACTTTTTCATGCAATGGGGCATTTTTCGACAGAATAATGATACTAAGCATTACATGTTAAACGAAAACGTTTTTAATTATCAATGATTATATTTACGTTTTAAAACAACTTATCAACATTTTGATTCTCATTGATGGGAAACTTGGAAATCAGTAAAATAGTGGAGAGATTGCATTGAGGTTTTGGGTGAGAGGTAAATACAAAAATAGCTTCCGTACTGTGATAAATAATCAAACATCAAACGGTGAAGCAACAAGTATTAACAATGTTTTTGTTGAGGAAACATTCAACACTTTTTTGGTACCTCCAGTACAACGAAATTCTCAATTTCTATTGAGTTTTTCTAAGAATGCAACACAGCAATTGCGCAGAGGCGAGGGTGTTGCCTATCTTCAAGGAAGTCCAAAGCTCCACGCTCATTTCCAACTCTTACGTTGATTTATTACTGAAATACATCCCACAATAAAACAAATATCATTCTGAATAATAAACTAAGGATGGTATTGATCGGCCAATCCATAACCACATAATCTATTATAAAAATTGGTGCAATTTGTGTCACTACATAGATGAAATAATGAAGTACAATAAAATGTGGTGTAGGACTGAAAGATAATACAAGGAGAAATAAATATTTATTAGTTAGGGTATCTTACCTGAAAAATTTCAACGTCTAGAAATATCCAGTCTCCATTAGTCATTCCAAGGGAATGTGCAGCCAACATGAACGGCCTCACAAGGTGTCCTCGGACACTTAATATCACCACTGAAAGCATTAAATAGATTTTCTTAAGGCGGTAATTCCAAAGAAATTCAATCAGAAAAGCAAGGAACGAAAGGCATAGAAATGTAATATTTTTTAATATAGCGTTTTGGCTTGGACATAACAGTAAAAAAGACATCTTAATTGTCAAAGTTAATAACTTCACAAACATTATCTCGTTTAGGGAAATGGAATGAGGGTTATCATAGCAAAGGAAGAAATCACACGTAGTAGCAGATGCTCAAACAGAAGTTACCTTAAAATTACACCTTGTAAGCGTGTTTTAATTTATGAATGCATTGAAATATCCTCAAGGAAATTTATCTATACAATCGTACTCATCAATTATCCCCTTTATTGGTCCTGGAAATTTGCAGATTTACCTGCAGGTTCACAAGCCCATATAAATTTAATCACAAGTACAAAAAAGCAATCGGAAACTGAACTGAGATTTATCGAAGAAATGGATTTATTGATGAGTACGATTTATCGAAGGGTAAAGATTTACACTTATAAACTGATTCTCGGGAGCGTAAGGAGCGAATTTTTCGTCTTATAGCTGACGTAGACGTAGAATTCAATGGGTGATCAACGCCATAAAAACTAAAATTTCAAATAAAAAATAAAATAAACAAACTAAATGTGCGGATTCGAAAAGTCACAAATCATCAAATTATTTAACTGAAAGAAATAACGTATGGAAGCTGATCAAGCTTGGGCAGCGTACACTTTCATCCACTCATAGATTTCGTATCATGCCAATTACTTTGACGTCGTATGGCATTTCCAAAAAAATAAGCTGCTAGATATCCAGTGAGATAAAATTTTCTATACAATCTTTTTTCTATCTATTTTAGGCTTTTTGGTGGTTTTCCACGCGAGTGCAAAGAGGCTGATAGTTCACATGCTACAGTATTACCAAAAGTCTCCTGATATTCACAAGTGATAAGCGAAAAATTTAGTCCTCAGCCATTTCACTTCCTGACAAAAATAACTTACGGGTGGAACCCAAAATGTTATAACACAGTCCGAAATTCTCATTTATAATAATCAATAATTACATTAATTCTTTTATCTAGTAGTGTGCAAGTTTTTAATCCCTCATTATTAGGGAAAATAATTCAATCCGTAGTTCTTATTTTCCATATCCTATTTACCATTCTCCGTAAAATATTTTTCAGACTTTCAAGCACGGATGTGATTGTATACATAGCTAAGACCACAATAAATAATGAAGATGGTAACCTTCCGGGATTTATTCGTAGGTCCATGTTTCTTGGACAACGGTTTCTCCGGCGTTAGAGTCGGCGTCTTCTGGTCAGGAGCGTTCACTACCGACTACTAACGACAACATTCCTGACCTGAAGACGCCGACTGCAACGCTGGCGAAACGTTGCCCATGAAACATGGATTTACACGGCAGAAATCCCGGAAGACTAGCACCTTTAACCATGATGCACCGCGGAGGCCTGCACAAGGAACACCAAAAATACTGTTCACCATAGAAGGGAATGAAACCATAGACCGTTGGTTCTAGCTATGTAAACCATTTTTACCTTTTAGTTAAATCCGGTTTACCAACCGTATTCGAATAAACAAGCCATACAAGTTGACAATAGTAGCTAAAATGATTTGAAACAGCCTAATATATTTAAATTACAACAAATACATTGAGCTGAACGAAATAACTGTATCTTCCCATGTGTGGCTGGTTGTGGTGGTCATGGGACTCGCCTTTGATTTGAAGTCAATGGTGAAGAAACATTTAACTCCTGGACGTACCTCTGGCGTACATGCTGGTCTCACGGAGGAATCTCTGATACCTCCAGTACTTCTTTTTCCCGCCTGCGGCCTTGTACGGAAGGTCGGCTTGGTCGGAAGGGAAGTAGTCGGCGTCGACGGAGGACGTGGCCACTTCGTTAGCGGACATCCCATCGCTCTCCTCGCTCCACTCGTTGCCGTCGAATTCCTTGACGAAGGAGAGGAGACCCTCCTTCCGCAGCCCGTGCTCCAGGTTCTTTCCTTCAAGCACAGAAGCAAGAGAGACAATTAACGCTCCCATAAGTTCGGACCTTTTCCTTCATCTGATATCGTTACACTAAATTCCCGGTTTTCCGTGCTAATGACAGGTAAAGGGTGCACGGATAATCGGGAAACACGGATAATCCGCTGTTTGGTTCTTTTCGGATTTATTTCTCCTAGGAACGCCGCCGAAATAAATAAACTCCCAAAGGAAACAACACAATCTGCCAATGAAAAAATCCTCGCTGTACATTATAGCGTACGTACGTAATTACGTAAACTGAGAAGAAGAAGAGTACTGGGTACTTCATCAAAAGAGTACTGGGTAAGTGCGGCGATCATGTACGAGAAATCATCTACTTTTCCCTTGTTAGATCTCATTTGGAATATGCTGCCAGTGTATGGGATCCCTATGAAATCTGTCTAAATAACGAATTTGAACGTGTGCAGCGAAGATAGGCAAGATTTGTAAAGGGACGATACGATAACCATACTAGCGTATCCAGTCTATTAAAATGAATTAAAATGGGAATCATTGTGAGATCGCAGGTTGAAATTTAGACTTAATCTCCTAAATAAATTCCAAGATAATATTTTCAGTGATGACGTTAAAAATATTTTGTGAACCCCAACTTACTATGGTAGAATGGACCATAATCACAAAAGTAGAGAAATTGATCGCCGAACTGACAGATTCAAAATGTTCTTTTTTTCCCGCACAAAGGGATATATTTAGCGGTAAATATGTCCAATACAAGTGACTCAATGTACCTATAGCATAGGTAGCTGCACGTTGGTATAAGGACTTGAATGTAACCCAACTAACAACAACCCAACTAACACGGCAAGATTTGTAAAGGGACGATACGATAATTATATTAGCGTAACCAGTCTATTAAATGAATTGAAATGGGAATCATTGTCAGATCGCAGGTTGAAATTTAAACTTAATCTCTTAAACAAATTCCAAGGCAATATTTTCAGTGATGATGTTAAAAATATTTTACGAACCCCAACTTACTATGGCAGACTGGACCATAATCATAAAATTAGAGAAATTGATTGCCGAACTGACCGATTCAAAATGTCCTTTTTCCCTCACACAATTAGAGATACGAATAACGGTAAATATGTCCTTTCGGAGAGTAGCAATGAATAGCATTAGTAGCTGCATGTTGGTATGAGTACTTAAAGCTAACCCTACTAACAGAATGTTTTTGTATGTTGGCTTTGCAATTTCTATCTTTTTTTAAATAGTGTAGTTCTGACTACTATATTAATACTATTCCTTTTTTATGCATGATATGTAGTGAATGTTTGGTGAGCAATCACCCCCTGCCACACACCCTTGTGGTGGCTTGCAGGGTATTATGTAGATGTAGATGTAGAGATGTTTTTTCATGCTTACTTTGCTATATTTATCTTTTTTAAATAGGAAGTTTAGACTAGTATATTAATACTAATCCTCATTTATGCAAGATATGTAGTGCATGTGTTGGGGCCTTTGGGGTGGGGTAGTGGAGTGCTGAGTGGAAGACTGGTGTGACGTGGCGTGGTGCGACGGGGTTTGCACACTCAGAGACACGGACAGAGCTGGCAGTATTCGGCGTGGCATCAGCCGAGTGACACTCGGTGACGTGAACGAACGTATCGAGATACCTATCCTGTGATGTGAGCCTTTTACTTAAAATACAGTCCACCTTAATTACGAGCGTTGTCATTCTTATTACCTTCCAATCTTCACAAGGTGTTTGAATACTTCGATTAAACGGTACCATTCCGAACCCTACTACTGGCCTTTCCACAGGAGCAGTTAGTCGAACGAAGAGCATGTTTAGTGAGAAGTCACAACCTGCCACACACCTTTATGGTGGCTTGCAGAGTATTATGTAGATGTAGAATAGCATTTTATGACAAAGAAGGATCCAGTAGAGCTGTTCCGGCCGCAATTAAATGTTCGCAAGCCTCGGGTGGCGGCACGAAGCCTGGCGGAAGACATCGGACTAATCGGTTGGGCCGTAGTGAAAGTAACAATTGGAGGAAAATCAAAAGTTTGTTTACCTTTGAGGCCACTGCCGATACACTAAATAGTTTGGCGATGCATGGATTATCCGCATCAAGGATGGCGCGGGAACGGATAATCGGGAGCTTAATATATCAAGTGGGTAGAAAATTTAGCTGTAGCAACGGTGGATCTAGGAGCGAATGATGTCCATTTATTCATCTGTCACTTACGAATAAATTGACATCAATCACTTCTAGATCCACCCTTGCTACAGCTAAATTTTCTACCCGCTTGATACAGTAAACTCCCGATTAGCCGTGCGCACGTTATCCAGGCTGCGGATTATCTATGCATTGACTTATCAGATTTACTCGCGTTCCCCGAGAATTACGTTCATCTCGTGTACCTCAGTTTTTTTTATAGATGTATGGGGAAATATACTACAGTATAAATTTTATAATGATGACTTTTGTGTAGTAGTGATGATGGCCAAGAGTTTTGTATAATATCTATTGCCAAGATGTAACACTCTTCCATTTTCTTGCTTTCAAATTGAAAATAAAAAGGATGATATGGTCAACTGGATCGGGAACTTGTACAGCTTGAGCATACATGATGCAATGAAGTTGTGCCACATTTTCCACAAGCAGTACCTAGCTTCTCGACTGAGCCAAGGAAGCTGTAACTAATTCGACGCTTATATTAGTAGTCACGAGACATTGCTACCGGGTTTTATAATACCTGGTTAACGTTAACTGACACCTAATACTAATATTTAGTCACTGTAGAGTTTACCGAAGTTTAGATTATGTAAAGAACAAGAGAAAGTCAGTTAGCGGAAGAAATTGCGACGTATCCACGACTGTTTTTATCCTATGAAAATATTTTACGGAACATTATAAAACCGAGCCAGAATTTCGTTGAGTTCAGTATGCGTCAAACAGTCTTCCATGTAATAATAATATAATAGCCAAGGAAATACTATCAATTGCCTTCAGCTGTTAAAGGCGGTTCATTTGCGTGGAGGCATTCACCGTTCCTCCATCCTCAAAATGTGACCATGTGGCCAATACTGAATAAATAAAAAATATGATATTATATCCCATTATATCATTGCATGCTAAAGAATGTTTTCAAAAGAAAGGACTCCTAGTGGTAGGGATTGCTGACCCAGGCCATTTTTGTTGGTTACTTGGATATATTTATGTGTAGGCAATAAAATATTACTGTAAGAACTTTATTTACGAGTAAGTCGTATAGAAAAATACTCCAAAACCAGAGGATCAAAAAAAACACACTCATTTTACAGGTGAAAATTTTTCTAAACATTTTTAGGAAAACAACATGGACTAAGAGAAATGACAAAATCTTCACTGGCAACAATGAAAACACAAGAATAATTTATGTGAATCAAGAATATACGATGATTGGCTCCCCATATTTTAAAACTCTATTAATTTACCCTTGTTTATAATTTAAGATCTTATTTAAAAAATGAGAACAGTGTCATTAACGAGAATTTTTTGATTGAGTAAAAAATCATGTTACTGGATCTTTTCCTTCACCTTCTCTCTGGGCAAGGCATAAAGCGGGTGTCTTTTTCTTGAAAGGCCCACAAATTTTCTTCTTACCTCTTTTTTCTGCGCCCTTGATTTGAAATTCAAATTTTATTATATCCTTAGTTTGCTCCTTAGTCTGCGTAGACGAGTGCCACCCCATAAAAGCGATTGGATGGCGAAAAAAAAATTGAATACCCACTCGAACTTGGTGAGCTTTTAGATGTATGTGGTGTTGAAAAACAGAAAAAAATCGGTATCACCTCGGATGAGAGAATGTCCAAAGGTTATGTGAAATAAACGGGAAATTAGTAACAAACAAGTATCATGCACGAATAAAGCGATGTAATGAATTAATTTTTTAATTGAAAAACAGTTTTCATCCTTCATTTATAACCACTTCATGATCGTTCTATTGCCACAAAATATCATTTTTTAAGCTTTTTTAACTTCAGCTTTATGCTTGTCATTTTCTTGAGCCGTAGCAACTGAACCTTCCATTACATCCTACCTATTTTATGGATCTATTATATCTAACGGTGGACCTAATTCTTCTGTTCTCCTTTTAATCTGATGCTTCATCACCTCTAATGTACACTTTCTCCTTTCCCACTCCTCTTATCGATTTTTATCGAAAGATTTCAACATCACACTTCAGAAGTTTCAAGTCTCCATCTCATGGACCACTTCCTCCATTGTACATTTTCCGCTCTTAGTGACGAAACCCATGAAAAAAGCTTTTCGCAAAGGGCTCTCTCGTTTCACGATTCAATTTTTGTAAACCCAGGAGATCTCTTCAATTTAAATGTTTTTTTTTGTTTGTTTCATTGATATTTTTGAAGAAGAGTTGTTTTTCTAATCTTACATTGGCTCAACTTTAAGTACCTAGGAATAAATCGGAGCTAATGATTTAACAGCACTGAGCAATGATTTAAAATGAAGATTAATTTTTTAAAGTAAAGCTGAAAACATTAAGCTAAGGGACTGATAAGAATTTGAAATTAGCTCAGAATAAATGTTTGCACCCGTACTCTGGTTTGGAATGCGCAAAAACGGAAGATACGTAACAAAAATGATGAAATCGACAGAATTAATAGCATTAACAAATTGGATACTAAAACGGAATAGAAATTGGGGGTATAATTCAACAAAATGGTTAGAGAAATTTCGTCGTCATTTTATTTTACCAGCCTACTGATTGTAACTTCTTAAAGGAATGATAAGGTCCCACGAGAAATGGAGGAAAATAAGTGTCTAAATATTCATAAGATCTTTCTCGAATCTAACTTTTTGAAAACAATATCACCGCAAGTATCACTGAATGAACCTAAACATGGAAAATGAAGGCGAATGTATGAATTGAAAATTTATTTTCAATTCCGAGACGGGATTCAAACCTACGCATGGATTGTCAGGCCAGCACGTTAATGGCCTAAATATAGCGGCCAACATTCGTTTTCGATTGTCACTGACGGAAACTGCGACTAATCTGCATGATCCTTATATTCTAAAGGCTAAGCCTCACTTTTGTAACCATGTCGTTCTTTGAACTGCTACTCTTTTCATGTACTGATACCAATAATGCTATTTATGTCATCGAAACATCTTTCCAGGACTTTCTCTGTATTCCCGCCACTATTTGTTTCCACTGAGGATTTTTTCCGTGATGTATAGATGTATTTAGGTAGAAATATTTAATGTATTTCATAAAAAAATTTTTTTTAAATCGTCCTTCTGTTGCGTAAATGTCGCAATTTTAGGATAAGGTATATTTGTCACCCGAATTTTTCAGTATCAATTTTCGGAACTGTTGTATTTATGCTTGAACGCCGATCGCGCTTGATTTAAAAAAAATAGTCCACCCATGACACGAATGTTGCTGTTTCAAGAAAAGACAGTTTTTAAGTATTAGTTTCAGCTCGGAAAGATTTACAAATGTTCAACAGGGATTAATGGAGCCCAGAAAAAATATTACGACCGTGTACATAAATCGAGGGGAACACCTTTTTTCACCGGCAACCACTGAGCAACAACCTCAGAAAGCATGGGACGCGGAGTGGCTCGTAAGAAAGAGAGATACGCCACTAAATGGGACAGAAAAAGATCATCATTGTCCCCTTCCCTCCCACCGCCCCTGACCTCGCACCACGCAAAGGGAGTATTAGGGCGGGATTGGGGGAGAAAAGAGAGGAAGAGATAAAAGAAGATTGAAGAGAAAAGCTGGTTGCGGGCACGGGGGTTGGGAGAATGGTTTTCGGTTGGTTGAAAGGCCGGATTAAGGGCTGGCGGAGTGGGCGATGGGGGTTAGGAGAGGGTTAAGGCCCTTAAGGGATGCGGGATGGTGGAGACAATGGGGCAACAAGGAGCGGAGGGAGAAAAGAGATAACAAGAAGGCCGGGAGACCAAGAATAACTGTTGGCGGATTGGGGAGTGGTGGAAGGGTGCGGAAAGGGAGGGGTGAAGGGGTTAGGGCGCGGAGGATGCGGACGGGAAGAGGGATGGACACACAGGAGCGGAAAGGAGGACCCGTGGAATAATTGAGGAGGGGAAGGGGGGAGAGTAGAGCGGGGAAAGGGAATCGGGGAGGCTTTAATGCGTCCCCGGTCGCACATTCGTCTCTACCCTCTTGATCTAGAGAGGACCTTCCGTTCTTCGGAGACGTAGCGCGCGAGAAGTCAGAGAAATCGAGCCAACCCACACTTCTGCCTTTATTTCCCACCTAATTATGTCTGTACTGAAATCGAGACTAAGGAAATAGGGGAAGATGAAATAAAGCCATGTCCCCTCGGCTACCGGAGCCAACTAAAATCTTCGATGGCTAAAAAAATCTACCGGTGGAGACGACAGTGGTGATGAACATTATCTTCCATTTGGATGAATTACGACATCCGCATTTCAAAAGTCGCATAAGTTTTCTTACATAATGATACATATTTTTACTGTATCCATGATTTGTATTATTTCCATTGCCATTTGCTATACGGTATTTCATAAGAATTTGAAAGCCAGTAAATATGATTTTGACTTTTAAAAAAAGTAAATGGAATAGCATAGGCAGTCATTTCTACCACGAATTCCAGCAAAAGAATACACTTGTTTTACCTAACAGGCGATTCCGGATATAGCTCAAATGAACATCAAGGGAGAATCGAAAAATCATTCACTGCTGGCTTTCAATCAGAAAAAATGTGTTTTTGTTTCTCCTGGGTTTCTCAAAAGCTTAGAAATCTCTGTCTGTTGAGAATTCCATTGCCTTGGATTTCTCAAAAATTGAGAAATCTTTCTGAAAAATCATCAGCTTCCAGTAGTCATTCTCAGCTGTTCTTTCCCTTTTCATACATCCCTCTGTTTGAACTTCACATATACTCTTCAAATTTACCCTCTAATATGCAAAATACCTATTCATTGTCTCATTGACTCTCTCTCTCAATAAGATAACGTAATTTTGCAAACCGCGATGACGAAAATAAACACAATGAAAGCTTGGGGAGTACAAAGACCACAATAGTTACTCACATGCCAATGATATTTTCTCTCTCGATCTCCAAACACTACCTCCGACGTAAATAGAAAAACGGTGCAGATCGTATTTCTACTCTTTTCTTAAAATGTAAATGCAAGTAAGTTGGAAAGATCCCTTTAGTGAACGTAAGGTGAAATTCTCACAAAAACTATATCTCTTACCGTTTAACCATCAATGTTTAATCCATCCGCCAGCAAGTATCATCCAGAAATGCATAGAGGTAAATGAATAAGCCTATTTTGCTTTATAGGCAGTACCATAGTGGAAGTTTTATAGCGAGCTCATTTCTCAAGACGTATGCACATCGTCTTTCAATCTCTCAATTGTTGCAGTAAAATATGCCGCACCTAGTCTAAGGACCGTGCGACCACTCCCAAACGTCAATGTCGTTCCGTGGAAAGATAATATTCCCTCCGTGTACGACCCGAGAGCCTCACGCATACTAAGAAGGACTTTCCTCGTATTCCTCCCTAAGGTCTTAACCCTCTTCTCATTGCTCGTCACTTGCGAGAGTTGATAGATCACCTTCCCGAGAAGGGATGGAATAGCCTTCCATACCGGCCCATTAGGCGAGCACCACGCCCAGATGACGCATCATCGGATGCAGGCGAGAGGAAAGGCGCAGGAGATTAAGGAGAGGACGGAAGAAAGATAAAGTCTCTGAGGCGAGATGAAAGCTACCGGAATACAAAGGACCACAGATGGAGACGGAGAGGAGAGGGAGGAGACGAAATGAGTGGAAGGTGACACAAGAGGCCGTCGGTCGAACTTAAGGACGAGTTACAGCGAGGAGAGCGAAGGGAGAATATGTATTCTCCTCAACAAGAATTCTGGTGATGATAGGAAAGCAAAAATCATGTACGCAACAGCCAAATAAACTATACAGCTAATTAATATGACGAACTTAGTTCGAAAGAAAAGCAAAAGGTTACATAGCGACTGCTATCCCCATAAACGACATGAAAAAGGAAGAAGAGGCACTCTTCACTCAAACTAAAACATCAGCGACGTTCAAGTTGTTGCTTGCTCCTTGTTGTCCCTTGTTGAACACATAAAAAAAAGCAGATGGGTCCAGTACACGGCGCAGATTTATTGCACTTATTTATATATCACAAGCGATAATGAGTAAAATCACTGATTATGACAATGATAAATAGTACTACGAATCAACATCACGAATTACAGCTGGATTTTTCTTGGAGAAACCTAAAGTGTCCAATACAATATGATGGCACAGTGACGTTTCCACGGAGTAAAGTAGATGTTGTGATACGCAATTTTAAATGTTCCTCTGATCAACACTGGAATGTATCGATTCCTTTGTATCGATGTTATCGATTCTAATAAATAAGTCGATTTCAGCTGTTTAAGAACAGATCAAACAGATGTTCGGCGGCCATGTCCAAGAATGGACGTAAACTCAAGTCGCTGCATTATCTTCAATTCTCCTGAGACAGAAAGTAACTATAAAAGATTTAATTATCCAGTAGGTAAAAGAAGATTCGGGAGTGCTATGTCATTTTTTTGACTAAATCTTGACTTATTAATTATTATATCCCTTGGAACTTTGCACGGTACTTGTTAAAGGTGATTGTGATCTGATAATGACAGGTAACGGTGCGATGTACCCTTAACAGCTGAAGATGTCTAAACTAATTGTACTAATACTCTGATAATAACAGGCATTTTATTAAATTCCAGCCAAATGGAACTTGAAAGAGAGAGAACCGCTCTTCTTGCAAACCGTGTTTTGGTGACGCGTCGCAGATTCAGCATGTAGCGCAGATCAAAGCAACGTTATGCGGTGAAATTTTGTCTTCAATTGAAAAAATCCAGCACAATGACATTCAATTTGAATAACCGAGGTCATAAACAGCATTTCAGTTTTTGTCTTCCAGGGGTCCTACGAAGTGAGGCAGTCGTGCTGGAAATGCTGTGTAGATGAAGGAGGAGCCTATTTACAAAAATTGGAAAGAAATAAACGTTTAACTTAAGTACTATCTTTACGGAATTATTATACCTTTCGCTTATGTTCTAGCATCTAAAAAACAGTCAAGCCGAGTTTCCAGATAGGTTTTAGTTTGTATCGGTGTTCTCGCTTTTTACGATCGGTTGGAGGCTGATCTAATTGGGATAGAATTAGGATGGGAGACGGAAACGATCACGATTCTTACCACAAAGACCTTATCGAGAATGAGAGAAGGGGAATGGGAAAGGACAGCAGTGAATCGGTTTGGCGCGACAGACAGTGGAAGGCCTACTAACCAGAATATTCAGATCCCATTTGTAGCAGCGGTAGAGATTTTTCTGCGACACCCCAGTCGCTACTTAAAAAAAATTGTTGACTTTTTATTTGATTAAATTTCAACTCTGTCATTGATAGATGACTCAGATATTCATTCATTGAATCTTAGTAATAAACTCTTGTTGTTTTCACAGAAACCAGCAGCTAACAAAGTAGAGAAGGCAAGAAGATCAATCTTACGAATCTTTGTGGAGATTTCTGAGGTTGGTTACCAAACCATTAGTTTACAGTTGGCACAAAGGATAAACACCACTTTTTGAATGCAATTCATTACTTCTTTTAGTTGATTATTCATTCATAGGGACGTTTTTCTACGTTATTCAGTCGTATCACACTTGATTTATTCCAATGGTATTTTACGAAAGGGAAAATGATTTCTTATTTGCTTTACATCTAGTCGTTTATCAGGGATATATCGGAGGGGATTTAACTTACGAATAACCGTTAATTGAAACTTTCTCAGGGCTATTGTTTTTAGGTTATTGAGAAATATTTTAGGTGAATTTATGAAACAGTAAAGAAATGTTTTCATCAATATTCATCAAAAAGAGGTGAGAAGCCGGTCATGGTGAAACAAATGCAAATGAAAACAAAAATATTCGCTGCCTAGCAGAAAACTTCACACTGGAGAGAACGGGTAGATGGGAGGTGTGAATTTCACTCCCTCATCGAAGGGGGAGTGACGCCAGTGGATCTGCCCTGTCCTCAGTACCAAAGATAGGGGCTTTCGTCGTGAAGGGTCTAACGATGACAAATCGAGGGAGTTTCTCCTGCCTTGATAGGATGAAAATGTTTTCGGGCTGATTAGATTGCAAGCTGAATGAACAGACATCTCGTTTCCCCCCCACGATGCTTTCAATTACGCGCGGAAGTCTTTCATGGAAAATGAACGAGAGACAGACAGAAGGTCTTTTTTCTTGTCAAAGAAGCACATGTTGTTTACGCCTAGAAATCGGGTCCATCAATTGATTCAAGTACGCGATCATTTTGAACTCAAGAATTAGTGTACTGTAACGTAAGAAATCACCTACATCAAACCATTTCAGCCGAAATCAGCTATTTTCCAATTAATCACAAAAGGGGAGCGGGTAGGTAAGTTTCCAGAGATGCTGAAGAATATTTAGCAATCCTTTGGCATACTCTGGTTCTGTTTCAAGTATCCTAAGTACGCTAGTGAGAGAAAAACTATTATGAAAAGATGTTACAACTTTACTGTATGATTTACGGTGGCCGATACTGGTTTATAAGCAATACCAGAGGAGAAATTGTGAGAAATCAGAAGTAATCATTAATTGCCGTCCATTCTCTGGCTCGGAATACTGCAGAAATTATTTCCGGCAGATAGACTAACAGCAGGTAGAATCTATCTTCGAATTACGACAGAAAATGGAAATAATTTATTTTACACCTGCATAATAGCCCGCGAGCAGTGACGAGGGCGTGCGGCGGAGGGTGTCAGGACACCAACCTATGTACCAAGCGGCGTCGGAAGTGGGGGACAGGGGCGGCTGAAGGCCCACCCCAGAATTTGCCCCGGGCCCTTTCAGTCGAAGAGCGTATTTGCTGACACACATTCTTACACCTTAATATGCTCCTATATCGAAATTATAGTCTGTAAACCCTTCTACCCGCCAAAAAGTGCGGGCCATTTTCTAAGTTGCCGGGCCCTTTTCAAGGTTGGCACTCCCCAGTTAAAATAGTTCCGACGCCCCTGTATGTACACCTATCTCCTCTAAATGTACCCAAAAATTATTTCCATCTATCGGTTTAAAAAAATCACTTTTAACTTTTGAGGAAACCACGACATGCTAGCAAGAAGAATGAGCTTTTAAACAATTTGAAGGTAATTACCTAGCAACATCAATTTTTGAAAATACTTTTGAAATTTTAGGACCAAGCTCCCATTTAAATATTCAAGGATTACGAAGTAGCTGCAAAAAAAACCTTAACGGAGTTGAATCCGGGTTCATTCCCCGGTCAAGGTGAATGACTTTTTCCCTGTGGAAATCCTGTTACTCCGTTAACAGTTTTACTAAGCTCATAAATGCAACTGAGACACTGAAAATTCATTATCTCAGTATCTAAATGAATATATTTAATCAAAAACCTAAAAATATCTCACTTCGCGAGACATCTAACCAAATCATTGCAGTGATTTCATTTACATCCACCCTCATTAGCACTTAGGGGAAAAGATTTTAATGGAACGCCCGGGAGAAATTAGAAATCCCGCAACATTGGTTAATATTTTGACTTCGCTGGTGACTTTCTTTTCCCTTCCCATTCTTCTTCCTAGAGTTATATTCTGATTCAGTATGACACGTGACACTGTTTACGTCACCGATCCAAGTCTCTATCATCCACATATTCTCCTTAGTTTTCCCCATTCGCTCCCGCCTCACCCCAACTATGATCCTCCTCAATCTAGATCCTGAATGCGTGTGGATAATCATACTGCACCACTTTTACTTGTATTTACACCTGAAGATACTTTAAACAGCAAAACCAGCCCCGCAACATATAGTAGAATATTCTGGAATTAATTATTTCCAACTATTATTTTATTTATACTTCTCGTTCCCTAATGGGAAATTTAAAATGTGCATTTTTGCGTAATTTAATGTTTGCCTTCGATTTAATGTCTTCTAATATATTATACATCCATATGTTACAAAGAAGTCAGCTGATCGATTTGTAACTCATCTTTTAATAATAATAATTACCGTGTACCGTGGGTTTTATTTTATTTACCCTCATCAAATACTGCAGTTTTCTAGAAAAGACTTCGAAAATGTATCGCTCCCCCGTTTACTTTTTTTAGTATTTAATGGAAATATAAAATCAAAACAAACGTCCACTGGCAGTGGGTAATCCTTTCAATCACCTGTTGATATCGTAGCCCGAGATAAAAGCTTGAGGTGTGCTAGGGGAAGTTCCCTGCGCGTTTCGAAAACTGGGTTATATATATATCTACAACGACCCCTGCCGCCTGACCTCCCTCGGTCTCCAGGGAGAATGGGATTACTTCGGAGGCCTTTGACAGGGTAACAGGCACGTTTCGCATTGCCGAGGGGCAGCGGAGAGAATCGACCCCACAAGCGCTCAGGGGCAAGCCAGCAAACACCCACGCCACTCTCATAAAGACCGTGCGTAGTCTCCCCCTCCCCCCAAACCCCCAAGTGGCTAAATCCCATCTGGCAAAGATCCCGCGTTCAATACCCAGCCTCGAAATGCTACGTGCTCTGAGCATTGCCTTCAATTCACCGCAACGGGCGGATGCGTTGGTCGTGACCGAAAATCTCTATCCACGTCCAATTACGGCGGGAAAAGAGTGAAACGAATCTTCTTTTCAAGCTTAATTTAAAATCTCGGAAAGAAAATCACGATAAATGGTTTTCGTCACCACTAAAAATGAAAACAAAAATATTATGAGACAAAAGAATACCAACAAATACTTCCCTTAGTTACTTTCCAATTTATGACACAAGGAACATGCATGGCTCGCAAAAAAAATTGAGCTCAAATATGTTCCTCTTTTAAGTAAATAAAAAAATTGCTCGATGATATACAAGGTAGGAAAATTTCATTCCGGAACAAAATTCTGCACTTCTACCCATATAATTCTGTGCTTTGAAAGGTATAGGATTACGTTATGAACGATTCTGCTCAAAGCGCAGTTTAAACTACGAATACATAGCCAAGTGTACATTTTGGAAATATTACTAGCTCCGTGGTTTTTGTGTATGAAAGCTACTTTAAAATTGTAGTCTATTATTGTTTATATCTACTGATGAAAAAAGAGGATTGAGGGTATGACTACTATTTCGAGGCTTAAACTCTATCTTGAAATCTGGTAGTAGTTCAATTGATTTTTGAATCTCCATCGGCTAAGATTATATCTCACCGTCTAACCTAAGATCATAATCATAAGACAAACATAATATCCATGCCCGAGACGGAGCTCGATACAGCAACACTTGGGTTGCCAGACCTGTTGTATGTTAACGACCTTGCTACTGTGACCGGCGATGTTTAAATCTGTAAACTTGAATTAGAGAAAGTACTCGAGGGGTAGAGAGTAGTATTCTGAGTAACTCCTCATAGAACCAAATCTGCATGCGGAGGTTAATTAAAATGCTGATAGCATTAACAGCCTTGTGATGAATTAAATTAAAAGTGTGAGCCTTAAAGGACACATCTGACACACTCAGGGTGACCAATAATGACATAAATGAGGTCTTCGTTCGGCCACACTTGGCCTTAAATTTTTTATTCACGCCTACGCAGAGACGAGCTACTTCCCGATGATTTTCCTTGGCTGAAGGAAAACTATTGGCCAATGAAAGGACATTAGGCTACGCCAACTGAGAGAAAGCCAGTTTTGAACACTTATTAGAATTAAGGAGGTTATTACCAGTATGTGGCATAATGCATGCAAGTTTCCGTCAATTCACTTAGACTACTTCAGTCAAATCGTATTATCTCTCGACTACTAATCATCCTGCACGGAATATAGTTGGATTTGAGTCATCGTGCCCAAGATTGGTCAGAAAATGAAACTGTTGACCTTGGAAGCAACAGAAAATATTACTATAGGACTGATACCATAATCTGATACCATTGTGTAAGATGGTATTACTTTGATGAAAGAGAAGAACAGGATTGAGCTTTCAGTAGATCATTTAGTGTGCCCGCATCTTTCATTGAAATTAATTCGCATGGTATTCCCATCCTATTTATAATTCATAAGCAGAAAGATCGCACTGTTGACATAAAGTACTCTGCTAAAATGCTTAAGATATTCCTTGCTTCGTACGCATGCGTTAAGTCAATGTTTTATACTTGAAAATAAGGAGTTCACGTTTATTCTAACGCAGATCACGATATTCCTGCCACCAAACATTAAAAAAAATTTGGAGCACTAAAAACCAATGAATCGACATCATTCATATTTGTCCCAAAAGCGATTTATTTATTTGGAATATTATAATAAGACGAATGATAATATAAGACAAAATGTATTCATAATTATCCCAAACATCGCCAGTGGAAAAGAATGAGGACAAAACAACCCAAAAAAATAAAAAAATATTGCTAAGTAATGCGTATTAAATGCACACCCTTATTTAACACTAGAAAGGCCAGTTTGTTGGCCTATTTGTTTGGTGACAAATAAAATTTCCCTTCCCAGATCACAGAAAGTTCACACAGAAAGGGATGGACGAGATCCCGTTGTCATGGAAACGGAGAAAAATCAGACTGCATTCTTACGACCGACGATGAGGGCGCTGTATTGGGGAGTCTGCGAACGACGGGGATGGGGTGGGCGAGTTATAGACGAAGGAAGTGGAAGAAGGCGTTAAGGGATGCGGGGTGCTTGAGGGCGGGATCTGGATTTACGATCGAGAGAGGGCGGAGCGGAAAGATTTCCGATCCTTAGCAAAACTTCTCAGGCTGCGCTGTGGGGTGATTTGAGGCAAAACATCCACAGATATGGCGCCAAGGAAACGTAAGCAAAGGAGGAAGCACCCTCTTGTTACGCTTCCAACTAATGCCGCCATAACGCTACGACTCAACGGCTTAAACACTGTGTATGATGTGCGAGTGTCGATGTACGATCGGATTATGAATAAATCATGGCGATCGGGTTGGTATTAAGAGAACAAGTTCTCCATCCTGAGGACTCGGCTTTGAGTCTCAGTAGTCGCATATCTCTTAACGAAGCAGAGAAAAACTGAGTGCCGCGTGGCGAATACTTAGAATTCAGTACTCGGTACTGCAGTGGATAGAATGTACAAATGTGGACCCCTTAGGGTTTTTTCTCAAGATAAGACTAATTTAAACTCTCCTTCCTCTTTTCTCTTCAAATCTCAAATTATTATACCTACTCTCCCACTGTCTGAATTGTCTTTAAGTGTGGGGCGGACTTGACACTATTAGTGATTATCCAAATGATCCTTCCTATATTTAGGGCACGGGTTTGAATCCCGGGTAATATTTCATCAGCATACTGGCCCCTTCCCGGATGCTGTGTGCTAAGAACTTCAAGAATAGCAATCCGCAATAGCAAGGAACCTAAAGCTTGACGCCTTCCGTTAAAAGGAATTAGCGTCCGTTAATGCTGATGCCGGGTTTATCTGCAACCTTAATCCTTTCCCCTCAAGTCCTATCCCAACTCCTCTACTTCCAGGATATCGGCACATAGTTTATTAATGAGTATATGAGTAGCGAGCATAGAATCACCCAACGTTTTGGTTTTTCACGTGAAATAATATAGCAAGGAAAGGTTCTCAGTTCATTTTAACGAGTAACCTGTGCATCCCAAAATAAAACGAAAACTATTGGCTTAAGGGATGTCCACCCGGTTCCTGACTTGTGGGTTTCCAGTCAGTGACATTACATTGGAGCATTATGTAGTTTGCTCAACGACAACTTAAATTATTGTGTACCTTATAATTATAGACATAAAATTAGCACGTACGTTAGCTTCCCCTTGAATTTGAAAATTTCTCTTGGATGTGCCCGTTGGAACAACGCTCGTGGTGACCGGTGAAAGCCATTATTATATATTTATAAAGCAGTTAGAAGATGTAAATAAAACAAAACACCTTAGAGAAACGCATAATTGGATCTCAGAAGCACTTTGCTCAAGGGATTGATATGAGGCTTGATCTTCTGTTTAAAACGTCCCTTTTTAGCTACGCCCGGTTTAAACAGAGTGAATGAGCTGTGGTGAGCATTGGATTCAATTTCCAATCCATCCCGAGGGGCCGCAGGTGTTTCCAACGTAATATTCCATGGTTTTCTTGGAGGGAGGAGAGGAGTAGGGGAGAGATAAGAGGTGGAGGTAACATGGAGAGGAGTGGCGGAGAAAACCAAAGACGGCGAGGCAGGAGAAGGAAACGAAAGATGGGAGGGGTTCGGAGAGGGCAAGGCGAGAGAGTGCGGCCAAACAGGTGAAGCGACAGAGAGGCCATTAAGGAGGTTGATGGTTTTTAAGGGGTTTTGTAGACTGAAGATGAGTGGGGCACCGAGGGCATTCCTTAGAGAAAATGGCGCTAGAAACAGCGAGAAAAAATGGGAACAGAGGAGATGAGGAAGAAAACCCTTCTTCTCCCTCTTCCTTCGAGTCTTCCCTTTTTCATTTTCGTCCCCAATGTCTTTTTCTCGGTGCCCCCGAACTTTCCGAAGGCGCTCGGAGGGACATGAATTGCCGGGCGGAAGAAAGAGGGGGCGGGGCACCTCGCTCTCGGAAATAACCGCGTGGCGAGGAATGGCTTTTATTCCGACCGTTCAGGGGGCGCGAAAAAAAAAACAACAAAGAAAGCCGGGATAAATAATTTGCGAGAGAAACGAGGGATGAAATATACATTATTCTTCGCAGAGACTTCGTTCGTGAGAGCTAAAAAGAGATGCACGGCGCTCAGAGATATTTTTATTCGGGAGGGTCCCTTGTTTCTTGAGGCCATATGCATGAAAGCCGGTCGAAACAATGGGAACCCAGAATGAAAACCAAAGTGCTCTCCTAAGTGAAAATGACGGCCAATAGCCTTGGTTGGGTTAGACGTTAGGCGAGCAAAATTTATCGCGTTTCCAACAATAATAATAATAATAAAAGGTCTTTATTGGGGCGAGATTGAGACAGAACTGTCCCTTCTGCCATCTAACCCCTTGTCAAAATCTATATATATAAAAATGAATGAATGTTTGTGTGTGTGTGTGTGTATGTCCTTTATGCATTACTACACCATTCATCGGATCGCCATGAAACTTTGGGAAGTTGTTGAGTACATTCCCGAAAAGAGGACTGCTGAATCGATATTTCAATATCGATACTTTATCGATATAATATCGCTAAAGTATCGATAAATCGATACATTATTGATACAAAATTGAGATGAAATTATTTAGTTTTTTAAAACGAATGCATAGTTGCAATATCGATACTGTATCGAATGTATATAATGTGTTTGTCCTTTATGCATTACTACACCATTCATCAGATCGTCATGAAACTTTGGAAAGTTGTTGAGTAAGCTCCGAGAAGGTTTCTATAAAATAGATAATTCAATATCGATACTGTATCGATATAATATCGATAAATATATGGATACATCGATACATTATTGATACAAAATTGAGGTGAAATTATTTAGGTGTTTTTTTCTTCCAAGTTTTATAAAGTATCATTACAATATCGATACTCTATCGATACAATATTGATAACTTCATGAATTACCACAACATTCATCCAATTTCCATGAAGCTTTGGTTAGTTGTTTTGTTCACTCCATGAAGGTTTGTACAATATCGAGAATACAATATCGACACCCCGAGGTAAATAGCAACAGTATTCTTATGGTATTTATCAGTACTCCGTATTCATGTATTTATTAGTATCGCAAAAGTATTTCCACTGAGACGCAGAAATACTACCCAGCAGTATTGATTGATATTCATTATGCATTGGGCAGTATTCCACTGGTAGTATTTATCGCTATTGCTTACATACATATCGGTTTTCCTTAGGTAGTATTTATATGCATTTCTTTAGTATTTATAGATACTCCCATTATGATTTTCAGCACAAAAATTGAGACAATTAAATGTCTGAATTTATACATTACTAATCACATGTTAATGACAAAATTCAAATGCAGGGCGCCAAAGGAAAGATAAATACCACCAAAATAACAGGAAGTCTCGACTGAAGCAACTCACAATTACACATTCTCACACGTTTTCACATTTCTGGGTCAGATGTGAGTAAGATATTTGCTGTGGAACCAGTCAACAAAGTGGAGATTGATGATTAAATATTGATGGGATCCACAAAAATGAAATACAAATTTAATAATTTTATTCTCTTGTTAAGACTTATTTATTTCTTAATCATTGAGTTTTGATTACATTGTTTTATGGTGTATCATATTAAAATTAATGCCAAAAATTAAAAAGTTATATGTGAAAGTCCACCACCTCATAACATTATACAATAAAGTACCTTGCAATGCACAATAATTTTGCATTTGAATGCAAATACATATGCTCATCAAATTTCTAGTACCTAACATTTACTCAATCATTCCAGCATATGTTATTATCAATGTCACAGAGGAACTGCTGCAGAGCTGAAGAAAATTTTACTTTTATCACAACACTTTCTGTTTCTAATCATGAACGGCACCATTCATTGGCACTTTCCACTACATATGTAATGTTTATTAAAGAATATAAAAAATTCATATCCTTGGGGGGACACATTTCATCTTAGGGGTTCTAGATATTAATAGGTTTATTTCAATTTTGCAGAAAATATATAAATGATAATGAAAAGGGAAAAAAAAATTTCTCCCACCAAATGAAATATCTTCAAATTTATAGCCTATAGCATCCAACCGAGTTGCAGACATGATGGACATGACGGAATTATATCTCTACAGTTTGTTATCAAAACTTGAAATTTATACTTCACTTAGAACAATTTCCTCTTCCATTTAAGATTTTAGAGCCAGTAGTCATTGATGTTGAAGCTATGTGCAAACCATTAGTGATTCCCAGTACTGATAATGAAATACCTGCTCCACAACCTATATGTTATCCATATCCATTTCATTCATCTGTCTTACAATTTCCTAGGAAAATGAAGGAAACAGAATAGACTCATAACAAATAATAATTCAGTAAATAACTACAATTATTTAGAGAGAAATGTATATTTTGCTTTGAATTCTAATTGAAAAACAAGGAAACTGCTTCCTAGCAGATAATTATGCCTCAATTGTTCCCATTTCTATTCTTCCAACAGGTAATCATATAAATTTTTGGGAAGTTATTATTCATTTCTATACTTAAATCTTGACACTCCACATTAACCTGCCTGCACCTGATTTAAATAAAGCAAGTGATGCACCAAAACCTACCATAGAATATACTAAAACTTATTATTATGTAAGAATCTTATTTATTGCGAACCATATCACGTAGCTTTTGGTTATGTCTACAAAAATCCAACCTAAATCCAGAATCATAATCAAAGGGGAATAGAAATAGACCTGAAGAAGCAAGTAATTTTCTTCCTCCTTCCACAAACTAATTTTGAGGCAGGTTAATCAGGCCTTCTAAGTGAAGGTAAACAAATGTCAGAGACCCCTTGTGCCCCTTGGGTAGTTGGGAATCAGTGTGTGCGTGAAGTCTGCTGGGTGCACGCCAATACTTTGCCATTCTGGATGTATTGCCTATTTGTTATTGGTTTATTAAGTATGTAATTGGTGTCTGGTGGTATAACATCCTTCAAAACATCAAGGTGTGATATAAAATTTGTATGTATGTATATTTAAACACCTTGATGTTTTGAATAATGTTACACCACCGGACACCAATTACTTACCTTATAAACCAGAACAATTCGGCAAGACATCCAAAATGAATTGACAACGAGACAGCTACCGCTTTGAGAAACAAGTCAAGGGATTTTATTTTTATATACAATGTAACTAACCACCGTGGGTCCTCTGGGTAGAATCGTAGAAGTGACCTCTAATCTTCTGTAGGTAAAATTATTACTTAACATCGTTCGTCAAATAGCATATTATTCATAATGAATGACCACTCGGCCAGGTTAATGTTTCAACGATAACCACAGTCTAGCATTAATACATACCAGTCACAATACACTATATGTAGGAAATCTAGACAAAACTCTCGATGTCTATTTAAACCAATGCATACGGAAACACTCACCCACATACCCACACAAAATGTCTACTAAACGTAAATAAGATGCAAGAATACTTCACACAATATCACAAGCCAATACGGTATCACCTCAAATTAACGTGCTTAGGCAAAAACATACAAAATGTACGACACTTGTGAATTTCGCTTGTGCTATTTTCGGTAAGGATCAAAATGAACATTTGGCGTGCAACTATTTCAAATATATTCTTAACAATAGAACAAATATAACTAACATAAAGCATGAGTGTCAACAAATAACTTGGGCAAACACACACAAACTTCTGGCGTGTACATTATAAATTGCCTACGTTCGCTTCAAACAATCCAATTCAATGTACATGAGTAATAATAGTTCAATAATCATTTAACGTTAACAACTAAAATGTTACACGAATAAAGCCACAAACTATTCTCTGCGAACAAAACCTCGCGGTGAACTACTCTCAGCAGCTGTTCGCCGACGGACGACGATTAAGATATTCTATTATTTTCACCGCAATAGCCCGCCAAATTCAAACACATCGTTCATCTATTACAATGTATCTTACCTTATAATTTCCCGTTTTATGGTATCTAACTTTGTAAATGGCTGATTTATTGGTGATAGAGGATAAATGCATTTCTTCAACCTTTGTATCCCATTTCGAACAGAAGCTAAAACGGAATATACACTCCATACAAATGTTCATATTTCCTTCGTACCTTCGCACTCATCTTAAGGATGTTTTGCAAATGGCTTTGAATGACCTGAAGAAAAAATAATAGAGAATTACTACGAGTTCTTCGTCAGATGAATACAAGATTTCCGCCATATTGTTTGAATATGGTTGTCAAGGGAAATACGATGCTATTCTCTAGGAATTCTGTGCCTACCCAACTACTGATAAATACGATACTTTTTCCAAGAAATACTGCTAAGCAGCGCTGTTCGTATTCCTTGCATTCCGTGAAATACGGAAGTAAAACTAATAAATACTGCACCCTGGACGATGAATAGGATCGAATAGCGTAGGAATATGGAAGGAAAGGGGATAAATACCAATAAACACGAGAGGGTTACTAATAAATACTGTTGCCATTTACCTCGGGACTGGAGACGGGATGTGCATTCCATTGAAGTTGCAATTCATTGAAACACTCACGTGCAACATATTCAAATCATCCGGCATGGGACAAATATTTCAGAAATGCCAACTTATTGCTTGGGATGAATGCACAATGGTGCACAAAGCATCGCTCGAGGCTCTGGATCGATCATTGCAAGATTTCCGTGGAATCCTGAGACCATTTTAGAACGCATTAATATTGCTTGCACGACATTTCAGGCAAACATTACCTGTAATTGCTCGATTGACACTAGCGGATGAAATAAATGCTTGCCTGAAATATTCTACTTTGTGACGTCATGTAAAGACGTTAAAATTATATACAAATATGCGTGTCCAGCTGCAAAACAATCGATCAGCTGAGATATATTGTATACCCATAAGAATTGTGAAATTAAACATACTATAAACGTGCGCTTTCCATTTAACCAGATTGAGCCACAGCAACGCGTGGCCGGGTCAGCTTTTAAGTATATAAAAGAAATAGTGGTCAATAACTAAAACAATTACAATCTGAGGATAAAAAAAACATCAGTAAAGAATACACTTATATGAATTAAAGAATGATAAATTAACTCAAAAGAAATATACATACACAATATATCAATATTACATATCTAATAGTGTGTGAAAGAATTTACAATGTGGGAAAAACGTGAGGATTATTATGCTTCCTTTACGCAAAAACCCACTGCAGGAAAACACCCACACAAGAAGGGGGGTGTGAAAAACCTGCGAAATCCTACTGACAGTAAAGCTAGTGTTTAAGAATAACTCAAATATAATAGCATGTACAAAATAGACGATAAACAAAAAGCAAAAGTAGGAAAAAGGTCGAGATGGTTTCGCAGATGGATTCAAAAGATTAGGACATAGTACTCGCAGAAAGTTAATTTTACTCTGATGCTTAAAAACATTTTCACAGGAAAAAAGAGGAATTTTATAATTTTGTCAAATAATTTTACGTCCACAATATACGTGAGCTGATACAATATTCATTATAACCTCTGCTCTCTTTCTTATAAGTAATTCTCCTCCTTCTTTCTTATTTATCTTAATCTTCTTATCGTAATTCTCCTCCTTAGAAGTTCAGCCATTAATTTCACTCCATAGAGGTAACGAGTGGAAAGGTCTTTTAATGGTTCGTCCTCCCTCTTCCTAGATACAAAACGTTAGCAAACTATAGAATATATAAACGGAGCATTTCCTAGTGAAGACGGGAGGAAAATTACATACGATTAGCCTTCAAAATTTTTCTATTCCAAGAGTAACTATCATTCCCAAGCTTTAACTCGAAATCCTTTCCCTACAAAAAGAATTTTTATTTAGCTATTCGGAGCACGTTTGAATCAGCAAGAGATTTATGAAATGAGACCTTCAGTTGAGCCTAATGATTAAAGCGGTGATGTAAAAAAAAAAACAGGCCGCATCATAAACTTTTTTCTCCTTGCCATCAGAGGTTTATTCCGAGTAGATTGAGTTGGGCGATAAGGGGCCGTCGCCTATCGATTCGCCATCATCGGCTATTCAAGAGAGGAAATCTACATAAAAAATAAAAATTGGAAATTGCATGTGTATCGTACACACCGTGATGCATTAATAAACTTTTTCAGACAATACTGCCTTTTATACGTTTTAATATGATCCATCTGTAGCTCAAAACCACGCCCGATACTTTCAATTTTCCACTCAAAAATTACGAAGGTAAATAACGCCCACGAATAATACCTTAAGGAGGACCTACGATACCATATGCATTCATTTCCAGCCTCTGCCACTCCGAGCGAATCAGTAGAGTGGACATGGAGCTAACGACATCGGAGAAAGGAAACGGTGGCATATAAAAGTTATGAACAATAAATACGTCGGTCATTGCACATGGAGATACTATCTTTAAGGCGATGAAAATAAAGAAGGTGGAATCTTCTAAGGTGGAGCCATGATATGATAACGAAAACTAATGGAGCTAAAGGTATACAACCATGGAAAAGAAAGTATGAGTTATTGTCGATAGCAAAAATCCTTACAGAAATTTTATCAAAAACCATAATTGTGAGAGATCAAAAAAGAATGGTAGCCGTTTAATTACTAGTTGTAGTCTTGGGCTCCATGTGCTCCTGCGTCTAAGGTTATATGTTTTTTTTGTTTGTTTCATTAATATTTTTGAAGAAGAGTTGTTTTTCTAATCTTACATTGGCTCAACTTTAAGTACCTAGGAATAAATCGGAGCTAATGATTTAACAGCACTGAGCAATGATTTAAAATGAAGATTAATTTTTTAAAGTAAAGCTTAAAACATTAAGCCAAGGGACTGATAAGAATTTGAAATTAGCTCAGAATAAATGTTTGCACCCGTACTCTGGTTTGGAATGCGCAAAAACGGAAGATACGTAATAAAAATGATGAAATCGACAGAATTAATAGCATTAACAAATTGGATACTAAAACGGAATAGAAATTGAATAGCACTATCAAACCTAAGTTCTCAAACCTAACACGAATACAACATTCGTGCTCAAAGAGGAATTCGAGGGAATCCGTCACCCTAGGGTTGCCAGGCCTGCGTGCTTACGGCCAGGTACCATGGCCAAATATAAAATAATAATTGACTTTCACGACTCAATTTCTCTTTAAATAAATGCAAGCCGAATCAATCAAGCATTTGAAAAGAAATTAATCCATCCCGTTAATAACACAATGCAATGAATTAAGTAAAGCTAGAAAAATCTTTGCGGGTTACAAAATAGTAATGTTGTTGCACGCAATATTAATTTCATTGAACTTAACTGTAATATTTTAATAGGGGACTGAATACTTAGCCACTCGCAATGACGCACTCTCATACGCAAATACAAATATTAAAATCATAACGATGGTGTTTTAGGGAGGCTTGGAAGGAAGCGGATCAAAATCAATACACAGGTGTGGGCGTACGGGTTGAACGCACGTCATGGCGAAAGCGAACTGACAAAGCAGTCCCCCTAAGAAGAAGTAGTGCACACAAGTAAAAAATTACTTTCAGCTGTTGATAGCGCTAAAGTTTCATGCACCTCCACAAATACTAGGTACGGCGTAATTCAAATGTGATATAAATTATAATTACCTCAAAAGCATTTTTAACGGATGCTAGAGAAAAGTACCTACGATAATTTAAATCACAAATCTGGTCACCCTCTGTTCTGGCTACCCAAATACCTCTGCTTCGAATCTCGCCTCAGAAAAGGGCGCTGTATTTGTCTCAGTATTTAGATTAGGAGATTAGGTTAGACGGTATGATTTAACTTAAGCAGCTGGAGCACGTAAATACCTAATTCTACAACAACGTAAATCACAAAATTTGCCAAAACTCGCCAAGTTATACAGAAAAATTGTAGCGATTAAATGATAGATCAAATCCAGTATTGATCGTTATGAACACAAAATTAATAGAGCCAATTCAAAAGCAGGGACCTAGATAAACTGCAAGACGACTGTAGTATTGGCTGTAACAATACTCAGTAAACGTAAAAGAAGCAGTCAGGTAACTGCCTACGATTGTAAGAATTTGGTACTCGAGAGTATCTTGATCAAGACTTAAGGATTTAAAATTTAGAGCAAAAGTGCACAAAGGATAAAAGGGCATCTGAATTGATTTACGGAAAGTATTAGCATGGAACACGTTTTAACATTAATTCCAAAGATCTACCATTATCTATCTGCTAAATATGAATATTTTAAGCATATAAATGATGAAATAATTTTTCGCTGGCTCAGCGGTTCAATGTAGATGGAAGGGCCGCTCAAAAATGCTGAAAATTTCTCACGCACACATTATTTTCCAACGAAGGGAGAGAAAAAGGGCGGCATTGGCGAAAAAATCCCAAAAAATGCTCTTGAATTGAATACTTGAACGCATGAACTCACGAATGGCAAATAATGAAGGGACAACAATAATGGGATGAGAGATTTTTAAATTACATGAATGCGGATTGAAGCTTCAATCGCCCTCAGTACATGAAAAGACTTACATAGAGACTTCAAAGATGACTTCCAAAAGGCTGGTTGTTGAGGAAGTCCCATTGTAAGGGCCAACAAGGGAGGAATGTCTTGAGGAATACGACAAAGGAAGATAAAAGTGAAAATATCATTCCAGGAGAAAAGTGAGACGTATAACAAAGCCTGATGGCAACTAGAAACTTTCAGAATGAAAAGGAACCCGTCGATGTTCTTTCAACCATGATAAAGAATATGGAAGAGTGACTTAATTTATCTGAAGATTCCTAATGTATAATAATTCTGAAATATTTTTCCGTTGTGGACTTGTAACATGCTTTCTGGCATCCCATTAATGAAACCAGCAACGATGCCACTAGAAACCGTCTTTGAAGAAAATGGAGCTGCTGACAACTTTCATTAAAATATGATTTTGTGAGAAGAAATGTATGTTTGCCCAGAGAGGAAATAAAAATTGCTTGAATACTACGTTCAAATACAGCTGACATCTCAATAATCCTCCTGCATATATCATCATCATCGGTCAACAATCCTAGGATTTGCTTGACGCAGCCCTCCACTCGATTCTTCTATCGGCCAAACCCTTCATATTGACGTAACTCCTCTCTTTTAAATCCTTCACGACCTGTTCCATGTATCTCATATGAGGCCTGCCTTTTCCAATCTTCCCGTTAACTTTTCCTTCGAAGATTGTCTCCCCCAGGCCGAGATTTTCATATCCTGCAGATATATATTTAATAAAGAAATTTACAGCGAATAAGTTGGAAAGAATGAATCTCAAGAAAGAGCTGACGGAAAATTAGCATAAACATGCTCTACTTCTTCCATTCTATGACTTTTCTTGTCTGGTAGGTCTCAATTATAGTATTCCTCCCTCTGGTGTTTCATAAGAGCTTTATTCATCCCTTTAGCAATACAGTTTACACACATTTTCTTTTCCTCGAAATAATGTCACTTGCTGAGAAAGAAATCTCTAATTGAAATGGTACTGATGGCAACGGATGAGTAATTTAATCGTTCTTATACTTATCAGCCATTTGTTTTACGTTATTCTCGGAGAACTACCTCTAACTCATACACAGGAGCTTGATATCTACTGGATTTCCATTTATCCATATGCATTGAAGCAATTTGATGCATAATAGATGCATAAAATGTAAGAACGGAATCAGAAAATGATGCAAGTAGTGTTTAAAATTTGAAGCGTTGAAAGCCCTGTAATGGTTTCTCATTTTCCATCAACAAAAATTAATAATTATTAATATAAGTTTTCTAAGATAAACTACAGTTGCCAATGCAATAAACCCATTCGAGCAGACGTATAATTATACCAGTAAGAGTAACTGACTGGAGAACTTCAGTACATCGAGTACGGAGATGAAGATTATTGAGATTTGAACGCTGATTCGTTTTGATACTGGGGTTTCCCCTAGGGAGATTCCTACTCTTACAAATCAACAATTTTTTTTCCATAATTTTCCGAGACAACAGATGTGATAAAATATGCATAACACATCGCTAACGTTAGGCCTGTATGAGAAAAAAGGGTAAACCATTGAATTCTTAGTTATTATGCACGTATCATTCCATTAATTATTCTTTTGGGTCGCTGTAGGGTAAAGTGCTCCAAAATTAGAATATTTCCCCAATAAAACGCAATCAATCATTAAAATCAAATGCCAGATGATAATGGAAACAGGTTTCTCCGACCAAGAGGACGTTTTCATGAACAACTTCTACTCTCTTTTGTCACTTTTGAACCGTTATTTCCGCATGCTACTCTTCTGTTCAGCACAGCTATGTCCTATCTCCCTTCATGCTGTCCATGAATCCTACTACATTTCTTTTTTCCTGGCATTTTACCTTCTATAACGGTCTTTAATAAAAGTTTATTAAAGCTTTATTATTACTTGACCTATCACCCTACTCCACCTCCTTATACTCCCAGCAACTTTCTCTCCTCATCAAATGTGTCCATCCTTGCAGTGGACAACAGGGTATTGCGTAAGTGCACATATTATGTACTATTAGATGCCTATATCCTTTGCTCAACAAGAGACAAAAGAGCACTTGGGTCACAACATAAATCTTGGGAAGTTGAGTTAAAACATGAAAAGCTTCACCCATCGGAGAACTATAATTCATAAAAGGGCTGTTTATATGTTTCTTTAAGACAGTTCAAAATATATAGAAACTGATATCTCATGGAAATGAAAATACTGGCTCAAAATAAATCGTCACGACAATATAATAAATATGTGAATATACCTTTTGAGCGTGCAAGACGAATTGATTCTTTTCCGATTTATTGAATTTATTCTGCTCCATTTAACAAGCAAAGTTCAACCTGCTCGTAACTTTTACTCCACATAAGAGATTGGATATATCATCCCTGAATACAACGAAATGGAGGTTCCACCGTGACTTTGCGATTCAAAATCCCGTAAAAGAGCTATGTTATTTAATGAATAAATACCAATCAATATAAACACCTATATGGAAAATCATCTATAGGGTGATAGCGCACAAACAATAATTTTATGAGTATGCTATTACATAGCGCGTTGTAGTTGCATTCTATTTTTTTTCAAGCTCTTTTAACTCATTTTGGCTTCGGAACATGACTTACATGTTGTTGCCACGTTTAATTTACGAAGTGAGAATACATGCTCAATCCCGCTAATACGTATTTTAAAATAGGTTAAATATTTTCTTACTTAGTTTTAAACTACTCACTTGCAAATACAACTCTTTGTTTAGAATTTTATTAATACTGATATTTTTGAAAATTGTTAGGCAACAATGACGCTGATACCATTTGGATGCATTGGTATTAGTATTAATGTATTATTCATTAGTATTAGTAACCATTGGTATTAATTAAAATATTTAAATGACATAAAAATATAAGAAGCCTTGGTAGGGTATAAATCAAGTTAGTAAATAGGCTTGTAAGCACGTTCCGTCACAAGTACCGTTGCCAATGATAACAACATACTGTAGCGCCACTTTCATGCAACTAAGGCTTTTCTGCTTTTTTTCGAGCAAACATGTATTGATATCAATTAGACAAGTGTGGTAAGGCGAGCACTTTTTGACAATGCTAAATTCTACATAAAATTGCACATCTTATATTAGTTTTTCGTCAAAACGACATTTCTCTTTACATTATTAATCTGAAACTTTTATTGCAAGAAAAATCATCTATGATAACACACAAAGAAAAACACGAGCCAAATCCACAAAAATAAACTTTCAGGTGACGATGCTGTAATACAGTGAAACCCGGGTCGTAGTAAAGTTTATTTTTGTGGATTTGGCTCGTGTTTTTCTTTATGTGTTATCATGTTTCGCTTCCACTCCATATCGCCTGAATCTTCAGAATTTGAAAAATCATCTATATTGATTTTGCCGTTAACCACGTATTAAATAGCTGATTTTCAACGTCTTTTTCCTTCAAATATATGATGGAAAGGCCTCATATATTTGAGGGCTTCATTATTTTATTGCCAATCGATAGAAGGGCCAAAGCATTGTGTGTCCTGACATTTTCACAAAAATGACATCTATTTCATAATTCGGTGGAGCCTCCTTAAGAGATGATGCAGAGAGGTTCTTAAGAGATACATCTTTGCAACAAAATTACACTTAATGCATTTAGTTTTCTTAGGGCATGATTTGTGTAGCATATTTCATATCATAAAATGTCATAAAATACGTAATTTTGGGAAATGATTACTTCCAAGGACTTAGTCGGTTCAGTCGCAATATTTTATCGGTAGAATGTTCGGTAGAGTAATGCCTTAATATACATGAAATATAATTTTGAATACCTACCTGCATAAAATACATAAGTTGTAGATGCCATTAAAATAACCTATTTAAATCTAAAGAATTTTTCAAGAGCGCATTGACACATATTATAAGGCCACGCCCAATTATATCAATTACGAATTGTAGTTTCTTAAGCAACGACGTGTAGGAGAAGGCAAAAATTCAAATGGTATCAGTAGTATGCTGAAATACGCTTAGCAAGAGTGGTTATTGAAATAAAAAGACACCTGAGATGAAATGATATTAAGAAATTAAAAATTTGCAGCGAAAAGATATTAGTATCAGGAGAAGAGCAGGATGAAACAGTTATACAGTTAATCATTTATCAATTTGCTACCACTAGCAGGAGATTTCTTTAACACACAAATGTTAACTAACTTTGTTAATTCCCTCAAGAGTGCAATAACCTTTATTAATGTATCGGCCCCATCATCTTTAATCAGATCTATCATTATACACATTATGCGCAGCGAATTTCCAGAACAAATCTCTTGAGACAGCATTTAAATTGATACTTTTTCTGTATTCCTAATAAAACACCACACATTTACTAGGAACAAAGAGGAATTTAAGGATTTCTGGGAATTGAACATTTAAATGGTGCTGAGAATCTTTAGATGAAATGGTTATTATGTTACCTAATGGAATAGAATAATATCTCTTTATTGCTCAGAGCTCCACAGCAACAACTAACCTTATTTTAAGGTAATGCCAGAGCGTACAGGAAATTTTATTTCAAAAAGGCTAGTCAATTGTATGTGTGCAAATATTCACCACGAAAATTTAATGATAATGAACGCCCATAATAGTATTAAGAGTTTTTTTCTTTTCTGAATAACAGTCAGTCGCCTTCAGAATTGATTATATCCATGCTGCACGCGAACGTCACCCTTTTTTTTAAATAAAGATTCGCCAGCTACACTCCTACCTGTACCACAACTCCAAAAGTACCACAAAAATCTATAACAATTAAATATTGCTTATGAGTCATTTCTTCGCATCGTAAAATTATATGGAAAACTATTACATTCAATAATATAGTTTTTCTATTCCACGACAGTAATTTGCTTAATTCATTTTATTTGGCTGCGCACTCCTTTATCTACAGTTAGACATTAACCTGCGATCCCCTCTAAGGTGTATGGCAGGGGAAGATGAATCATCAGTATTCATACACTCCATCGGCTGATTTACCTACATGCATTAAGACACGTAATTAAAATTCAAAATGAAAACGTGTTAGTCATGTATACACCAGCCACGTACAACATTTTCATTACAACATACGATGTAATATATTTCTCATTATTGGGTTAGGTATTTGCTGTGATGAAATCATTTCCATTTTATTTGCGCTTGCCATTATGCAGTTAGTATGGGCCAGTTGTACTGTGGCTATGCACTTCAAACTACGCTATCTACGTTACACCCACCTAACCGCTAATTATATTGCCTGCTCTTTCTTGGAGGGTAAATTTTAACGTAAATAGATTCTGGAAAATCCGCTTAACCACGTATCTGGAGATGAAGAAAGCTGAACTAATGAAGATTACCTGTTTCCAGTTTAGTTGTGGATAGTCTATCCCAAAAATAATTAGAAAATGAACATCCCTTAGGGGGGCTGTCGGCTATTACCAAACTCTCGCCTAATTCGCTCATCCAACAGGAGGACGAAAATCAAGATCCCAGAATTCTCTTTCAGGAAAGATAATAGATAGCAGGCTACAGAAAATGTCTAGAACCTTCATCTCGTTTTAAGGGTTGGAGAACGGAGAAAAGCGGTAATCTCGATCACCAGGAACTCTGCGAACGAATTGAAATCCGAAGCGAACCACTCCGAGCCAGATCCGAATCCATCCCTCACGCCTTCTCGAATCTTCGTAGAGCTCTGACACATCCAAGGTTCTTTCGTTGGTCTTATCTATTGGCGCCACACAATCGGGAAGCTCGGAAAAGGATGCCAGAGGAACCAACCCCGGAAGGGGAAGGAGCAGAGGGTTGCATGTGTGAAGGCTGAAAAGTCTGGGAGAGGGAGCGAGTCGCCAAAGATATTTCCGAAGGATAAAGCTACGAGCGGGATGGGGGGCAACCGCATGTGAGAATGACTCCTCAGGAGTAGGACTCGAGAAAGAAAGAAGAGTAACCTCAACGGTAATGGGAGGAAGGGGTTTAGGTCTGGCGGACAGGAGAACAGGAAAAAGGGAGCACATTAACTCTCCCCAACATGCTACTTTTTCTCCGCGATTGCGTCGCCAGAATCGTCGTGAGAAACAAAATGAAGCCGCGTTTATGGCGGCGTGAATGGCTTGGACTGGAGGTCCGTAAAAAAAGTGCCTGCTAACTGACCGACGGGAAGCATTGGTTGCGGGACCCTGTACCGACGGAGAGAATTAATGTTTTACGTTAAGGTATCTCGGAGACTAAGTATCGTGCGAGAGGTTGAGACGAACGCCAAATTAAACCTATTCCTTTACCTCGATAACTATATTTCCGGGATTTATTTCAATCGTTACCGTGCCCGCAGAGCTTCCGAATTGGCAATTAAAAAGCTTTCCCGACAAGCCGTAAACAACTAATTAGGGCATCCACCCCTAGAAGATACACCTATAAAGGTAGGCTACTTGTAACGGACAGAAATCAGGAATCTTATGATGCTGAGAAGATAAGAGGATTGTAAAAGAAGAAAATGTACTCGAGTACTCGCTCTAGCAGTCAGCTAATATCAGCCTCAAAAAAGATAATCTACATGCATTTCAGCATATAAAGAAATACCACCAAACATTGTCTGCTACAGATCTAACAAGTGGGAAAAGAAATAAGGCTATAAGAACTTCACAATCTTCGTAATAAAATTGAAGGACTTTAAAATACTGAGGGAAACAATTTATATCGAGTTTTTAGATTATGATTAGTTGCCTGTAATCCTATCTCTCTCACTACAAAGAGAAATTAAAGGTAAAGAATAGACAGATCGGTTGAAAGTTTTAATAAATTTCCCTATCTACTTCAATACCGAATTCGTAAATTATTTTCTCCGCCCTTGAAGTCCTACGCTTGAGCTGTAAACTCGCTTTTCGAAGACACTGCGATGAAACAGTTTGGAACCTACCTGATATTTGCAAGCAATAATTCACCTTTTTTGGAGCTTCGTCGGGTCTTATGTGCTGTATGGCGAAGAATTTGTTTTCTAATTCAACAGAAAATCTTACCATCGGCTTTTTCAAGTCCATTCCGGCACTCATATGAGCTTTAGACTTGAAGGAAAGGTATAAATATGGGAATGGAAGGATAAGGACAAAGGACGGAGAGAGACCTGGCGTCGGCATCAGCTGCTCTTAACGAAAGGCGACAAGGGGACCACGGATTAACGTCCCACCTGACGGATGAGACACTGAACTCCGAATGTTCCCACAGATTTATCAAGTGGGGGCTGGCTTAAGAATGAGAAATATCTTCTGCGGCCGGGAATCGAACCCCAGCTCTCGGGGTGAAAGCCTAGTAATATCACCACTACACCAAATGAATAAGCAGCTATTTGATGTACGGTTTTTCTTATTGAGAGTTGTTTAGGTTATCTCTTTCTCTATGAAAGCAAGGCACATTTTATCCTGGATATTGGCCATAAATACGAGAGAAAATTTCGTGAATCCAATGAATTTTCACAAGGATGGATTTTATTCCATTTTATCCATTTTACAACACCATGAGGAGCTTGTATAAGCTGTGAAAAGGATACTATTTACAAGGAATTCAGAGAATGTTAGTAACCCGATATATTTACTATTCAAACACATTAAAGTAGCTTTCGGAAGATTCTAGTTTGTTCGCTATTTCTTTCAGTTGTTTTCTTCCGAAATATTCAGCACATACATCGTCCTAAAGGAGGGTCAAAAGCGATTACGAATCGCCTTTGAAGCTGACAAATAATTTGCGCCAAGGTATATTTAAGCATCTGACGGTGAACCAATATATCGATCAATTTCGTGGAATGGAGAAGGAGGAAAAAGAATGAACGAGAAGCCGTGCCAGGCAAAATTTAAAGGTGTGGATGAAATCGCTGATAAGGCGTGAAACAGCGTGAAATTTTGATTTGCTGTTGAAGATGTGACAACAGCGACTATAAGCTACACTCTATAAGAAGGGCCTCTATCATGATTCCTAAACGCCCGTATAAATATAGTTTAACTTATATTTAGCAACACGAAAAGAAACGCAAAAAACAAAAGGCTAAATTTCGTAATTAGTTAATCATATTTCTGGTTATTTCACAGGCTGTATAGCATAATAAGGCGTGGGTGTCTCTACTCATGTCAGCAAAAATATTTATTTGCCCTTCATTTCGTAGCTTTTATGTGAATTAAACTGAGTACCAAAATTCCATTTATAAAGTTCCAAATAAAAAGTAATTCGCATGTCAAGGTGAAAAAGAATATGTAGTTTTAGGATGTGCGGCTTAAATCATCATCATGAGTATTGGTGTACCAATAATAGTAATGTTGTGAAGAGTCCCTGATTGTAATCCAGAAGTAACGTAAGGAGTTTTTTTTTTACATTACTTTCAATCCAACACACGCTTACTACGAATAATCGTTCAAGTTTTCGTACTTCTACCCTCCGTCATCCATTCCGAAATACCTATTTTTCTTTCCTTTTCCGCGCTCACCCATCATTTCCCAGTTTACTACCTTCTCAGCATTCCATTGGCTGTCGAAACGTTCCCATCCAATTTTCTTACCATTCTTAAACTTCCTTGATCAAATTTCTTTCCTTTCGGCCATCTTCGATGCCTCCTCATTCATCCTTCTCTCCACCCAAAATCACCTCCATTCTTCTCTACCACCAATCGTCAATTGACTCTTATTTCTGTTCATCCCCTTTCTCCTAAGATGGATATCAAGGATTTCATCGCTCCTCGCATCGTATTTATATTAACTGTACTAAGGGGGGCGAGAATACGATTGCAATTTATCAAGTTATGCCTGATGTTTTGAACCACTTAATTGGCGTACTGAGTCGTTTGGACGGTAAATGAGAAAAGTGCCACTGTGGATGGGTTTGAAATATAAATAGAAATAGTAAAAAATGAAATAACGACCCAGGTTCCTGAACCATACAAGTGAAGCCTCCATATTCGAGTTTTGACTAATATTTTCTTCACGTTTCTACTACGAGATCCCTAATTAATCCCTCCCTTTTCCGAACAATCCCTTTACCGGGGAAATTCTTTGCTTTATTTCCTACATATGAAAACATTTTCATGATTTATATTATCAATATAAGCGGTGGACTTTTTAATTTATGCCTTCCATCCTAAATATTCACTATCCCTTTATTTCTTTGAAGAGTCGATTGCTTTTTCCTTCCTTTGTTTTATATTCATCTCACCACTTTCATATTGCACCCTTAACATTCAAATTGCTTTAAGGTATTCTGTTGACAGAGTGTCTAATGAGTAGTTTTCCGATAATCCCACTTCGATAGTTAACCTCCAAAATTCATTCCAAATTGTATCCCTTTCCTATCCATGCCTTGCTTTTTACGCAGAAGACGTATTGAAAAGAAAAGATACATTAGAGACGTCTCTTAATTGCAGGTATGATATTAGTTTAAGAGAATTCTCTTCAAAGAAGTGAGTGATCTGGCAAAGTAAACATTTTATGCTGTTCGAATTATATTATCTAGCTCTCTAAACTGCAACTCTAAATTGCAATCAGGACAGTATTAACGTTTCGAAACGAGTAAGTTAATACATAGCACTTTCCATCTTCTGATTACTTTAATCAAAGTATGGATGGGAGTAATAATGTTGGCAAACTATTAAAAGGAATAAAATTTTGCTAACGTTTCCCCATTCATTTTCATCAAAAACGTTCAGCTGTTCAAAGAAAAGCAACTTCGGCCGCTTCAACTATTTGTACACGCAAGACAACAACGAAGAAATCTGAGGCGGAAAATCGACTTCTTTCGTCGGAGCTTCATCTTTAATGTTCCATTTTCTCGAAACAGGAATATTTATTTCAATGTCCGCATGTTCATGCATTAGACGGGGAGGTAATAAATTACACCGCGGACGGCGCAAGAGGCGAGGGATCGCTCGCCACTGACTCGCGAGGAGACACGAGAAGGGTAGAAAGAGCGTGCCACCGTCGTAAGTCAAACAGGGGATGGATGCTCCGGAGGGAAGGAGAGAAACGGAAGGAGAAGGGCATCACGGCGGCGGAGGAGACAAGGAGAGAGGGAAAGATACTCAGGAGGCAGTTAAAGTGCGGGTGTGGAGAGGCGGCTGAGAAAGAGAGAGAGAGAGATTTGGCGTAGCAGGGTTGCTCGAGACGATGGGAGATAGGAAAGGGAAGAATACACGGGTGAGGGGGTCGAGAAGAAGACTGGGAGGGAAATAAAAGAGGAAACGGATGCTGGCGTCGAAACGGAAGAAGGTTACGGAACGGAAGGGGGAAACGAAGAGATTGTAGACGGTTGGAAATGTATACGGGGAAGGGAGAAGATGGCACGTGCGTCGGGACTGCCGCGATACTATAATGATCCACGAAATGCATCGATTCGTTGTTTCAGCATCGACGATGGAGACCGACCGGAAAAAGGAAGAGCAAGTGACAAAGGTCTGAACATGTGACGCACTTTCTGGAGTAGGATGGCACCCGTTTAAAACTACTTTAGTTTTCAAGACACGATGATCACTTAGAGATATCACCATAGAGTAAGTATAGACTTAATCTAATTCTAAACTTACTCTATGGTGGTAAACTTACTCTACTCTTACTTACTATATGATATCACTCTCCTCAATCAAACATTTTAAACAGTTCCCTAATAGGCTAAAATAGGTGTCAAGTACTTTTGATGCCTTCAAAAATTCGTTGTTACCTTTTTCTGCTATAATGTTGACCACGATCAGTTTCCGTACTAATTTTTATTACCCCTTATTCGGTCATCTTCATATTGGGTCAAAGAATGAGTTATGTAGCCATTAGAAACCCTTTTATAATCGCTTGGTAGCATGAGCCGGGTGAAAGTGTACGATCACAAGATTTTTTCACATTGTGACTGTTGACAAAGTTCTCTCCAAAAGGCTATTTCTTAGGAGATGACAAACTACTAGAAGCATCTGGGCACCATTCTTCAAGAGTAGGCTAATACGGATACCGGGACCCTAACCACACCTACTCTGCTCCCAAAAATCACACTTTCACCCACCTTTCCACCGGTCCTCAATAGCGCAAGTGGCTTCAGCTGTCGGTGGCTTAATCAGAATACCTTGTAACTCTACATAGCTACATATTTACCCTTAGACCGGAACACATTAGGAATTATGTTAGCAGAGGAGCATACTAATTGGTAGAAATTTAAAAACTTGACTTGTGAATGAATAATGTATTGTATTAATCAAAAACTATCAATACTATGATAGGATTGACGCAGCTAATCGATTCTTTCTCAACTAATCTATTCATATTTACATAATTCTCCTCTCTTACATGCTTCACTACTTGCTTCACATATCTTATACGAGGCCTTCCTTTTCCATTCTTCCGATTCACTTTTCCTTCGACGATTGCCTTTATCTCTCAAGATATAGCAGATTAGATCGTCCCATCTTCTTTTCCAAGTGTCAGTAGATTTGTCTTTTACCCATTCTTCTCAGGAATTTTTCGTTTGTCACTCGGTCGATCCATTTTATCTCCATCATTCTTCCTCAGCACCACATTTCGAATGCCTCCAGCCTTGACTTTTCTGTTGCTGTTATCGTCCATAACTCACTGTCACAAAGAATCGTGCACCAGATGAATGTGCTGATTTCCTTATTGTTTCCTAACTTCCACCGTTGTGTTTCCAGCTGTTAGTAGATTCTTCTATCGGTAGAATGCCTTCTACGCAAGTGTTAGTCTACGGATAATTTTCTTCTTGCATCGCTGGTTTTATTAGCTTCCCAGATACCAATATTCCCTCATCTTTTTCTAGTTTTATTGCAATATAAATGTAAACTATAAAGATTAACCAAAACATTAGTTAATTTACTATGCCTGATTGGGCGTTCTCTCCTCGAAGACTTAAAATACGAGATATTTCTAACAAAGTCTATGCTTAGCAAATTCTTAACAACTCCATTCCAATACTTTTAGCTTTTTTCTTGTAATTGCAAGTTCCTGAAGAATAAGGTATACCTAGATCTATATCTAACCCAAAAACTGCCATCACTACAGCATTAAATAGTTAAAAACGCTAATGCTTGAGAAAAATTGAATTTCAAAGTTGCAACAAAGTCAATTTGTCAATTTCGAAAATACAGCTCACGTAAGATTGTTCAAATTAAAGTAGGGATACATTAGATCCCCGGGTAGGGAGCCAGGTTTCTCTTGAAATGAACTCAAGACTTGTGATACAACCTTTACATCCGCAGCGTAAGCATGAAGTCCCGCTTGGAGTTGGCAACGCATCGAGCGGAAGGAGATCGTTTCTATACAGTCAATGATGAGAAACATAATATGTCTTCCTTTCACGATAACCCTCCGTTAGGCATGAAAGAAATGAGGAAGGCATTTTGACAGGAACTCTCAACGACGCAAGGAGGAAAACTCGTTCACATAAGCAATGTGTCGTTAAAAAAGATAAGAAAATACGTTTTCATAAATTATTTCTCTGACGTCGTCGAGCTTTCCCCAATTCAATATAATTATTTACACTATACTACTGGAAGAAAATTAGTACATTTCACGTGATAACATATTTAACCCTGGTAAAATATTTTGATAACATGAGACTTATCATTGATAGTCCTCTTCATAATGAATACTCAAATTAACTGAACTGGCTGCCTTGTAAACTTGACAGAATCGTAACTGTCAGTAAATATGAGATTAGCATAAGGTTTAATAGGTAAGAAACCGCAGATCAACGTAGACATGTTACCAGTAAATATGAGATTAGCGTATGGTTTTAATATGCAAGAAACAGCAGCTCAATATACATCATGTAACCACGTTAAGAATTGTCGGGAATAATGACATTAACATTACATCTGCATGAACAGACAACTGACGTTAACCACAATGAAACCAAGCCAAAGACTCTATTCGCACATTATTTTCAACGAGCAAGATAAATGTAATTAATTTTTTTATGCTTCTTCGCAAGAATTCATTAGACCAATACACCCAGGTAATAGATGCAATAATATTCGTTTATTGGCGAGTCAATGTCCGTATAAAGTCGAAAAGGGGCTGGGCCATGGTTTTCTCACGACAGCAGCTGCACCCGGGACGTCATAACGTCGCCCTTAAGTCAGTGGTCAAAGTCAATTCACACTCCAACCCATTTCACATCGATGCTGCTGGCGGTTGGACGACTCCCGACTTCTATTCGCTCCGCCTGAACGGACACGTGTTTGATAGCGGAAAGGGGAGGAGCGAAGGAGAGAGAGAGAGGGAGAGGAAGGGGAGGGAAGTGATCGGCAAGGGGTGGGTGAAGGGATAAAAAGAGGGGCGGAAGAGCGTCTAGAGAGAGAATGAATCCGGTGATGGGGTGGTGTTGGATGGGGAGACGGACGGATCCACTGTTTCGCTTGAGCATCGTGCGGGGGCGTATAGAGTCCGCCCTCCGAGGTAATGGAGGGATAAAATAAGAAAATGCGCGGAAGAAGGCAGCGGTAAGCTTTGAGGAGGTGGAAGGGGAGGTGGGAGGGGAGAGGACAAGGTGGATTCTGCCTACACGTGTTCTGCGTGGGTGGGGGAGGCGTTGGAAAGAGAGCGGAGGTTCGATGGTTATCATCATAAGGTATTGTTCGGGGGCACGTCACCGAACTTCAAGAGGATGACAAGAGCGAAATATATCCTCGAATTTTGGAGCGAGATCGTTTGCGTTCCTCCTCACGTACGATATTCTTCGCTGATGGAATGGATATCGAGGGGAACATGCGGAAATCGGCGGTAGGACTGCCGAAAAAGATGAATCCGCGATGTACTGAAAATTGGTGTTGGAACGTGAACCTGGTTCATAGTAACTTCTAGAAGAGGAGAAGAGAGGCAATTTATTCCTGATAGCCAGGTGGTCATTTAAGAATCTGTCCTGCTTGATGCTTTTGTGTTCGGCAAGATATATCGCACACACGAAGATTGGAAAGTTGCGCGTTGACAAAGGAATGAGGCGAACTATAAAAATATTACGGTAAATTTGTTGAGACTTTCCAGAATGTATTTCGGACCATTGTATCGTTAGAGGTAGAATTCCGTCAATCAGTTGGTTAAATTGCCAAGGATATATAGTACTATACCCAGCCAAAGTGACGCCGTTATGATAAAGGGAATCAGACCTTTTCTGATCCTAATAATTTAATTAATTTTCTGATCCAAATTAATGGGTGATAAAAAAGGACAATGCCACAGGAGAGTTGGCAGCCCTTTGATAATTCAACACATTTCCCCATGTTTTGGCCTCCATCTAGCACATTATGGAGGAAAAATATTTTTACACGCATTTACACAGGCATTCTTTATCGTGACGAAAATGCAAATAGAAAGCTAAAGCCAGTAGCTAGAAAGTATCAGTCACACAAAAATCAAGTGGGTTTAGGTTAGTTGTAGCCAGCCCCCTGAAGCTTAATGCTATCACCTTATAGCGATAGCGTAGGTACCATTCGTGTACTGTTTCAGTGTTTCGCCACCAGTCGTCGCTACTACCAAGCGCTGCTAGAATTTTTTTCTGGATGTATTGCTTACATATGAAAACATCGGTGAGTAATGAATTGTGTAATTATTTAGTGGCCAGTTATCGTGATTTAGTTTGTGTTAATTAAAACAAAGAAACATTTCCAACTCTTGCGCTATTGACACTGTGAGTTCTTTGTCAAAGATAACTAGGACAATGCATAAAGAAGTGCGATGTACTGTTGTCACATTCATCTTCAGATTCGTTGCATTACGAATTGCAACCATATTTCTTCGTTGTATTTCACGTATATAGATCCTAAAATATAACGATTCTTCGTATTTCTATTATAAGGTAACTGATATATATTGTAACACGCTAAGGTTTCATGATTAAAATAAAAAAAACTGTAGTTAGTAAAATGCCCATATTTTTACAAAAGTTTGCCTATGCTGTGCACAACACTCAAAATTGAGTTTTTTGGTAATATCTACACTATTTTCACAGTAACAACAGTTTGAATAAAGATGTAAAAATGTCGGAATTCGGACCCCATGACCCGATTTCCGACACACATATACTTCCAATTCCGACAGTGTGTGGTTCATAAGTTAAGAGCTAGAAAGCAAAAAATGAGTAGGAAACTGAAATGAAATAAGTTTTATTTACGCAAAAGAAAGCAAAAATTTCAAAATAAAGGGTTTATGACAATATGCTTGAAAATATTTTACTAGTCATTTCATTCAGGGCAAGAAAATTCATCGAAATTTAGCATCTCCACATTCCTCATGGACATACTGTTTGCAAACGCTGCACAGCCTCATATCGGCCACCCTGTCCTCTCTGCAAATGGTGTAATACCGGTTGTCTTTTTTATTGGAAGGCATTTAACTAGCACCCGACTTGTCTGCGTCTCCAGTTCAGGATTTCTTCTTTCCGTAATCAATGTTGTAAATGTTTCCTGGCATTCGCATAAAATCGTGTTCAATCACGATACTTTTTAGCTTTTCAAAGTAATATTTCATGAGCATGCGTTTTAATTTCATTGCTCTACCTTGGTTCATTATCTGAGTATGTGTCTAAGAGGATCTTTGATACATCCATATGTCTACTGAAAAATAACTTCATCCACCTACTACCACCTAATCCTGCGTTTTAATCGAAATTATGTTTGATTCCACTGATTTTACAGTAGATATAGACAATTCTTCTCAGTTAACCAGTTACCGGCATCCCTACCTTTCGTAACAAAAAATTCTCCGGCATAATTCCTTCTCTCGATCACAAACCGAAAGAAATGGAAAAGTTGTATGGAGTTGCGGCAATCGCAATAAAGAGGCGAAACGTTGGCGAAAATTGGTGTTCATCATAGACGACCAAACAACTCCATACAACTTTTCCATTTCTACATAAATAAAGTGGTCGATAATATACTTCATTATAACAAACCGAAAGAGGCAGACGACCAATTTTTTTTCAGATTATTCTCCGAAGAACGAAAAATCGTACATGACTTACAACAGTTATTTCAATGAATACTCGTACTTCCCTTACATATTTTTATGCAAGGAAAAAGCTAATCATAGAGCTCTCAAAAACCACAATAGCTGTGTACATAAGTAGCACATAATTCAACGATCTCCGGTTCTGTTATGTGCGAATTAAATGAAAATTAAGAGCAGCTAGTCCGTATTCCGACACCTGTCGGCATTAGGGAGTCCACGATCTTTCTAACTCATTCTTGAAATTCTCACTGCGTATCAATTATTTATCCTAACTATGCATGATGCACAAACAGAAACAAAAAGGCTGTTAAGCAATATAAAATATATATCACTTTCTAAAATTTAAATACCGAAAATTTGTTAAACCTCAAGACGCACGCCTTTCGCACTAGAACACAAAATTTGCACTAATACAGCCAGCGCCATACCTAAGACAATGTAACTTTTTGTGTCTCCTCGTTGATAGACGCCAGTCCGATACTACTGCCCACCAATTTAAGTACATTTAGCAATGCACCCGGTAGTCGGAATTATGCCCGTGTCGGAATATGGAGTAGGTACCTTATATCATCCAGGTATCCATCCATCTATTATGTGGTTGGATTTATATGCAGGAAATTCAGAAAATTTGTCCATTGCATTGATTGTTCCAGTTATTTGGATTCATACGAGTCTAAAAGTGACGTCAATATGCTAGTAATGATGAAATCGAGGAGCTCTCTTATAAAGCATAATAACCTTTGCATTATGCTGAGGCAAGTGGAGCATATCCTAATGAGCAATATAATGTTTTCAGATTGCTATTCCAGAATATTAGAATTATGTTTGGACAAGATGTTTTTTACATTTATATTTGAAACACATGGGACTGATATGATAACCATATTTTACATTATTTAATTTTAATGAGTTAGGCAGCAGTACAAAAGAATAAATGCTGACTTCATTAAAAAACATCAGTCTGTCAAAAAATACTCTCATTTTCATGATACATGATGCTATTAAAATTTTGTATTGCATTTTAAATTCAAAATGCTTTGTGTTTGACACTAAAATAAAATAATTATATTCTCCAAATCATGGATTTCTTTATGTCTCATTTTATCTCTCTGTATCGCGTAGGAATTATCTGAATATGTTGGTTGAGCTTGAAATGGTAAAAATGCACGTTATTAGCATAATGAGTTGATTCTTTTACGCATTTGAATAATTCGAGCATTAACTGCATTATTAATAATGGCTTCTGAATGTATAATATTGCTACAATGGTTGAATAATTTTTTAATCTCATTTAAGTGCTGTGAACGTAAAGACGGGCGGAAATATGCCTCAAAGTATGAGGTCCTTAAAGTTATAAAATGATACACTTTATCAAAGTAATGTTATTACAATATCACGCATGTTGAAGACCAAACTCAAGCTTATGTTTTTATTAGGTGCTACACTTATAATTGGCGTTAAAAGGGTTTAAATGAAATTGCAGAAAGCGCCTGTCAACTTTTACTTAAAGGTTAGAATTTAAGTATTTGCAATTTACTGGTAAACATGCTTTTTTACTAGAGTTTTCTGGTGATGTGATATTATATGAAAACTAAAATGTCATTCCGTTGGTATTATCCCGTTGTTAAAATTACTTTGATTTTTTAGGGATTCCGCAAACCCCTATGCACCTATAAATGTCACGAAAATTGGCGCGCCTACTATGACCTAATTATACATAACAATATGAAACGTAGAGGAAATAAGAACCAAACTCAGCAACGTTCAAACGCTTCTCTGAATTATAACGAAGGAAGCTGAGATAATTTCAAATCCATCATAATGTTGTGTTCCAAAAATGCAAATATAGCTGCGAGATTTGTGCACTTGTCACCCACGCTTTCCACCCACTTGCCAGGTAAAATTAATTTTTATCGCGGTGGATGGAAATTGAAAAATTAGTATGAGTAGATAAGGTGTACTTTGCATGGGTTTTAAATTTCTGGGAATCAAATTGCCATTCCTGCAACTCTTTAAATTAGACTCTTTCAGTGCAACGCTTAAAAGCTAGCAGCGCTCGATGGGCTAGCAGCGCTCGTCTAGCAACAACTTGCGGCGGAGGAAGGAAACCGTACACTAAGGGAACGCATTTCTTTGCTGACATTCCCATCCTGTATATTAATCCGTGGTTGTAGCAGTAAGCTTCGGTGAGTCAATTCATAACCCTTTGCGGTCTCAAGCGCAGTAACTTTCTTAAGGAGCTAAAGGAAAACACTTAAGGAGCTAATTCTATTCAGGAAAACACTTCAATAATCGTAATAGTAGTGCGGCCAGCCGAGCGTTTTCCTTTTATTTAAATGCGAATCGCTTATGAATGTAGCACTACCAGTTAGTGTGTACTGATAATTGATTTATTATATTCACCCTCTGAGTTATAAAATAGATACTGAAATGAAATAACAAGTTTACAAGCCTTTTCGTATTTTATCTCTGATCATCCGACCACATCCGAAATGAACATTGGATAAGTATTAGCTCTCCATTCACGAGAGGTGTTCTTCCCTGAAGTTCACGTAAAGCAAAGAGGAAAGGTTGATCGATCGAATAATTTCCGGCACGTTTCAATGATATATTTACACTTCTGATTTCTTCTCCACTGCAGTGAAAATATCAACTAAATTACACTCATCACTGAAATTTTGATAAGAAGATTTCCACTCCCGATGCGTATGGAAAAATGCTTGGGATGTTTTAAAAAAAGTGAATAAAGAGAAGGACAATTTAGCCCTTTACACTCCCAAGTTTTCGCACATATTTTCCCAGATACAAGCCACACACACAAAAACGGATTTTTAGCTGTGAAGTAATCTTTAGAAGCCTTTTGTTCACGGTTTTGTTATCAACAAGACAACGCATGAACTTTAGTTAGTTAAGCTAAGTCCACAAACGCATGAACTGTTACATAAAACTGCACACATAAAAACCACGAATACGCACGGGTAAGAGAGAAAGGTTGTGCGTGAGATCGGACATGGGAAGACTAACATAAGGAGAATAAATCCTTGAAAGAGCGCGGTGGTGTGTAAATAACGCGATTTGGAGGAATCACAAGGCGAAGATGAGAATGGGAGGGGATGAGAGAGAAGAGGCGATGAAGAAGGATGAAGGGGAGCTTCGCGAGCCGGCCAAAGAAAAAACTGCGCCGAGGGAGATGCCACCTGTGTGAGGAGGTCGATGACTCCACAGGGTGGCAGACAGGAAATAGGGTCAACATTCACCATCAGGAGTAGGGGATAAAGGGTCGCTCGAGAGGCACAGTCGTTGGGCGTTCCCGTCGCTGGACCGTGGAACCGGAATTCCAAAAGACGCCCGACTGTCACGCCAAGATCCTCCTCCGAAAGCTCTAAATGATGAACTCGGCCGAGAGCGTGCTTGAAACCCAGGATAAAGGCCCTTGACAACAGCGGAGCATTCACTCTCCTGCCCACCGTGGGCTGAGGACTTTCTATCAACTAAAGGCACTCAAGTAATAGCTTTACGGTTATCATCAACTAAGACGTGCGGTTGGGCATGCAACGGTATAAATCAAGATATAAACGTGGAATAAAATAACTGCCACCAAATGGAGGAGAACGGCCGTACCCGACGCAAAAAAGACTACATGGACACTTTTTATAAGTCTTTTATAAGTGTTGCCATTATGTTTACATTACGTTTAAGCTTATTTCCCGTAAAACACAAGAGATATTTAAAATTTGTAATGACAGATGTGAGAACCTCTTAGACCCTTAAAAGAGTACGGTATCAACAATTACATCAACAGAAAGCATCAATCACATCCCTTACACCCATGAACAATCAATTTCTTTGGCCACGATGACGTCCAAAGTTTGAGCAAGCTATTACATTGCTTTCTTTCGTAATTGCAAGGAGATGAAATGAATTTAAAGCTCAATCATAATACATAACGTGCAAAAAAAGTTAGTATAACACCTTTTAACCTATACAGAGGATTTTTGGTAAATGAATACCTGAATCTTTCAAGAGGCTGAAACATCGCAGTTTCCCATTTAGATATTTTTATGCTCTCCTTCTGGTATAATGAGTATCAGAGAATCTCTAATTCATAAATCAAATCAACATAGAAGTTGAAACGTAACCTATTGCACTCATCCGAAAAAATATAGCTCATTTCCCCGTGGAATACCAAAAGAAAAACATCTCCGCCTCTGTTAGTAGAACAAACAGTCATGAAAAGGGAAAAAGACTCTGTTTTAAATGAATATCTGAACGGTACGCTTGAACGTCTGGGGAGTTCAAAACTCAGAATCATACGCATATTGGATGCTCACGAAGAAGTCGATTATAAAAAAAGAGAGCCAGGGTGATTTTGGCGAACTTTTCCGCAGGAATGGAATAGGAATAAGAGAATGGCTCCCAGAAGCACTCCCTCAGTCGATGGCAAATTGTATGCACATACTGGAATAAGTTGCGTGGGCAGAATATCGGATCGGAAGCTTTAATCCCAGGTGGTATCTCTGAAATGAGGTGAAGCCTTGAATCTGCAGCTCAGGCTTCCTATTAATAATTCCTCCACTTGCTCTGTGGATGCTTGTGTGCCTTCCCCTATGGGGGATTACAGCGTTAATCATAAATATTCGAATATATGCTTCGTTTACTGCGGAATGCCTGCCTTTCGACTTACTGTGCGCCATAACCGATGCGGCTACATCAGGTTAAAACTAGGTTAAAAATGAATGGGTCATGCAATAAATGCACTATAATTATAGAATAAGCTTCATTCACATGTTAAAAATAAGGAATTTACTACCCTTAATACACTTCATAGTGTGCCTTTTTTCGTAAAAAAAGGCAGCGGTGCATTTCAAAACCTTAATTGATAGATGTTTGGAGACAGAATACCGTATGCATTTGGAAGGAGTTGCTGATGAACTAAGTTATGTTCTGAATGACATTCCCTGTTAGAACGAACATAAGGCAACAATAAGAGGTCTCACTTGTTCAAAATAGTGTCTTCTTTGTCATCATAATATCTATGTAAAAAAGTTAAAATTAACTGGAGAGGCAAAATGTTGTCAATGAAACTTTTGACCTGATTGCCACTTAATTAAGATCCCCGAAATTTAAGTTTGCAGACTAGAAGCAAAACACCAGTAGACCTTGGCTTACAAAGGATTCCTCTTATTTCTTTTTATTATATTTATATGCCTCTTTTAATGCTTTGTTTTTTGTTCTGCAAAACGCATGAACAGTTAATAGATATGAGGTTTCTAGCCTACACTGCAATGATATGTTCGGTACTGATTTTCCTTACACTTGAAAATTTCGCATCTTATACACGAATTGGAAAGAAAATTCACTTTATACATTCCACACTAAAGTTTTATTGACATCGATCATGGTTTCAACGCTTTTCTCTTATAATCAAGGTATTATCATTAACCTTGATGATGGCATAAAAGTGTCGAAACCATGGTCGATGTCAATAAAACTTAAGTGTGGAATGTAAAAAGTGAATTTTCTTTTCCAATCTCGTGGTTCCAAAAAACGAAGCCTCAAACATTGAACCTTATATACGAAGACCAATACTGCACAGGTTGCTGCGAGGTCATCTCTATCGTAAGAAAATATTTAGGAAATATTAATGCATATTAAAAAATTGCTACTCCTTAATGAGAGAAAAATTCAAAATATAGAATTTTTCAGATACGTACACGGTCATATACTAGAAGATAGTCTGTCAAGGGTCGTTAGAACATCAGAGCTTACTTGACCCTAGGAGATGGCCAAAGAGTTTAGTGAAAGAATAACAAGAATATTACTTGAATTTCAACCCGAGAAAAAATCATTTGGTACAAACAGCCACCCTCGCAGTTTCCGTGAGCTGCGTGAAGGAAAAACGGCCATGGAAGGCAACCAATGAGGGAACTTCTCTCATTTAGTCTGTTGGCTGAATTGCAAGCGGTAAGCTGGCGAAATCCTGGTTATCACAGCCTCTCTCCAGGAAATAAACACCAGAGCTCCCTTATCTTTCCAAAAATCGTAACATTTCCGTAATTCCCAACATGCTCCGGATTCCTTGCGAATGGAGAAACTATCATCCTGGTATCACAAATGAACCTAAATCATTCCTCTTCGCATCCCCTAATGGGAAGGGTGTCGGCTCAGTCGCTTCCATCTATGAAGATAACGTATTTCCGTCCAGATGAATAATTCACAACATTTACTAAATGTTACATCCTTCTTAAGTGTCTCAGAGCTTGGAAGGGAAGGAGAACACTAGGAGGAAATTTGGCAAGGGGTCTTTTGAAAATTTTCCAGAAATTACACGCGGACGAGATAAGCAAAACACAATCTCGAACACATTGCATAATTTACCACATCAACACCTCATGCTAATCCGATTACAGGCATAATGGTAGAACAAATACATCAACCGTTATAAAAGATTAGGCGGTATCAAAATTTATACAATGGTTTTTCATAAAATAACTGTTAGTTTTGATGGAATAATGATTGAGACTAGATATTCAACATTTGAATAAAAATTACTAACAATTTTGCAACCATCTCCAAAATAAGAATGTTGATGCAACAATAACGAACTGAGTATGCAACTCATTAGTTCTATTCCAGTAATAGAAGGTTTTTACCCTCTCACGAATTGATAGCATTAAATGTATAAGGTGCAAAATATAGCATTTAGTATTTCTTCTTGAGGTGTTTTCATTCTATTACCTCTATTCCTTGCGGTGCAAGCATATGAACTTCATTTGAACGAATCCATCATAAGCGTTTTCTAAGGTCATATGTACTGGTGAAATAATTTAACAGGTTATATTTCCATGAAACCATGTATAATTAGGTTGTCATTTATATGAATAAATTTTATTATGAACTAATATTTCCTTGAGCATGCAGGAGTTACAGCATATAAACGCTAAAAAAAATCACTACATTGTAATTTCTGCGTCATGTTTCATGTAGGAATATACCCGTTCATTTTCTTATTTATTTTCCGTTTTTACGTTCATTTCAGATTGTTTCTAAGGTTGCAAAAACTGGTGAAATAGTTTAAAAGGTTGTATCTCCATAAAACCTGGGTAAATTTTGGAGAGAAATATACCCGCTCATTTTCTTATTTCCCTTTTCCAAAAAGAAATAATGGCCACATGCATATTAGTCGAAAAAATCGAATGACATCGTTGAAAGAAGAGAAATGCGTTATTTTTTAATTTTCATGATACTAATGTCATTTTTTTCATTATCAAGTCGCACCCGCCTCTTCAGACAAATATGCATGAGGACTTACAAAAAAGGAGAGCGCATGAATGGGCATTGAACTTCAGGGACTAACTTAAAAAGAAAAAATCACAATAAGTACCATCTTTCAATTCCAAATGCCTCATTTTCTTCCGCATTCATATTACGACTGTACAAACTGTCCAGCAACTGACCAGAAAGTCTAAAACACCAATGATTCCATCTGATCTTACACAAAATAAAAATTGAATTACTCTTTAATGGACTTCTCATCGAATCATCGATAGAAATCCCACTTCAGCCGAGCTCTGTCATCGTCATAGCAACAGGAGCGGGTGAACGAGGTAGATATGATTATTCCCTTTGCTCCTGCCGCTGGTAAATGCTGGTAAAGCACCGCGCGGCTGCGTTGTTTTGCTCGGTTACTGCTCCCCATAACCAGCAAAGAACAAAGTTTCCCTTCCGAAACACGTTCATTTTCAAACTTTTGCTTTTACCCGTCATCCGCTTTCAGAGGCTGACCTTACCTCTCCCCCTCCCATCTACAGGACTTGTGGTCGGGGATACAAGCTTGCTCGAGAGAGTTAGCAGCGATATCCTCAGCGGAGTGAAAGCTTACTAGCGTTCTCTGCATCAAAAATGAAATAAAAACCAAGCGATGGTTTCATTCAGCCCTTGTATACACGCAACTCAAAGTGGGGAAAGCACTTGTTAAGAGGGAACTCTTGAGGCTTCCCGTTAAATGGCTTGGAAGGTGATTCCGCCATCGTTCGTCAATGCCGACTTCAAAGAGCAGACGGGTGAACACACATGAATACAAGGCTCAGAGGAACTATAGCTCGGAGGGCGGGGACGAGAAGCACCGGAATAACAACGTCGAATATTCGCTGTTTATTACGAAAACACACGTGACTACTAAACAGTTATAAGTCGTAATTCTTTGGAAATGTGATTGTAAAATGTAAGCCACGACATTTTATTAACGTTTTTGCAAATCGTACGCATTTTAACCCATTTGCGTATATGAAATAGTGCTCTTCCACACCAATTTTTCCAGAAATAACGCTTGAATTTACATTGACACATGGCCGACAACGGGCGTAATGGTGACTACAGGAAAATATTAATTTTAAATTTCAATCAAATAATGTATTTGTAAAGGCGTTAAATATTTTTTATATCATCTTAATGTTTTATATATTTTTTCCAAGAAATAAAACGAAAGTAAATTTGAGTACCAACTATAGTCTAGTCCTTGAGAAAAAATCTAATAACCGTCATCACATCATACATAAGGTGATACTTCGATAGAACTGACGCTGAAGAAGTCTGCCCAAGTAGGGGACTGGGAGGAGCTGACGGATTTAGACGCAATATCGTGGTAATAATTCATTGCACATAAGGAAAAAAATAAAAATATTTTTACTTTTCACGAACAGTTTTTTTCCTCGAAGCAAAACTTTGCGTCATTAATAATAATATTGTCAGTATTAAATAATAATGACGCTAACGACGTAAAACGTGACTTGGTAATGAGGGAAAGCGTCATTCAGTCCTATTTTAAGATAAAACTGCCTTCCAGCTTTGATAAGAGCTAAATATTTTGAAGACATCTCCATTTTGTTCGCTTAGTTTGGGAAAATTGACGATTTAAAAAGTATCGTACCGATTTATCTGCACTTTCATTTCCTATACAATATTTTTAAGAAGCATGCTATCAGTTGGAGAAATATTTGTTCAACGACGCGACGCACAGTGGGGCCAAATCGCAATTTGTCGGACAAAAGTCCAAAACAGCTTTTTACGAGATAACGTCTTGAAACTTAGCACATATATACACAAATGATTGGTAATTATGGAATGGTAAGTCATTTTTCATAGGTTTTACCCGTTACTTAGATACAGAGGCTCAAACACGACCAAATTGGGAAAAAAGCGCTCGCTCTCATTTTCTTCGAAAATCTTAGAAGTTGAGCAGATATAGGAGTAATTAAAGGATTCTTGTGAAATAAAAAACATTACCAATTGTGAAAATGGCACTTTGCCAATACTATGCATAAGTGTCAGACATTTTATATTTGAATGCTATTACGTCACAAAATGGCGGACCGTTTTTTTAAGACAAAATTTTACATAAAGTAAACAATATAATTCTTATTCGGAAAATGGTCTCTGGGATACTTGATCAGAGTAAAAATTGAAGATATTTCTAGGTTATTCCGTAAAAATATTTGAAAAAAGTTTGCGACGCCGAGAATAAACTCGATTTTTCGATCGCGCGTCGCGGCCCGGCTCCGCGCGGCGGGACCTGGAAATACCGAGACTCCGTTGGTTTGTTCATGTTGTGTGGATAATAACTCCTCGAATTTAACTTTTCCAGGCTTTGTAAAAAGCAGTTTTGGACTTTTGTCCGGCAAATAGTGATTTGGCCCCACTCTGCGACGCGCGCCAAAAAAGAATTCTCGGTGTCCTAGACGCAATCTAATCCCAGCGTCGAGCATGCGAACCGAAGGAAGTTAGGAAAAGATTAAATCCGAGGTAAACCTCACGGGATGGAAACTCAGAAAACGACGAGAGTTAACGATGGAGGGGAGATAAGTGGAGGAGAGTATTTCAAGCGAAACGGGAAGAAAAAGGCACCGTCACCATGGAAGATTGGTCAGGAGGTCCTAGTGAAACGAGTTGGCTCATCTGACTCCATTCCTGACCCGAAAACTACAGCTTACCAGTCGGTAGAAGGAGAAAAAGACGGAAAGAGATATGCAAAAAAAGAAAAAAGGCCATGTTGGCGCACGGCGGCTAAAAGGAGATAAGGAAAGGCGGGCTCTTGCTCACGGAGTATACAGAGGAGAGGATAAAACGAAAGATAGGGAAAGCGGTCTTTAGAGAGTTGGGATTAAGGAAAGAGGAGGGATAGAATTTGCCAGGGAAGCAGGAAGATACCACACTACGGGGTGGATGGAGAGAAGAAGCTTGGGAGTTAGAGCAGAAGGGAAGGATAAGAAGGACAAAGGAACAGGCGAACCTTTACATTGAGGATGTTAGTTGGATAATAAGGCGGATAAGTGCCTTTGGGGAAGCGAGGAGATATTAGAATTGATTTAAGCAGCCTAAGAGTAAAACATGAGAGAAAGTGCTGGATAGAAAACTGCACAATAAATACGTTTTTCGTCCGAAAAATTTCATAGCCTAATATACTTCTGAAGTTATAAAGGTATATAGGATAGAGATGAATCAAGGTTTATTTGGATCATAAAAAGATGTGGATAGCATATTCTGATGGCGATTGTTAGAATTATCAACGCTAAGAGAATGAACTAACAGTAGAATCACCAAATACATTTGAGGGAAGAATAAATGGTTTCAGATGAATGAATAAACCGAGTGAGGATTGAGGATTTGGGGTGAACAGTTTGTGAAGGAGATATATGAATAAAGAGACTTGCAAGATGCAATACATGAAGGGGACAAGAGAAGGAAGTGTAAATGTCTGGTTTATTTATGGGAGTGCATGCAAACGATCTTAAAAAGAACGAGTTGCAGAAAATGTAGAATAAAATAGTTTTTAGATCATGAATACTGCTAAATGATATTAACGAGTGAGGGGAAGATCATTGAAAAAAATTTTAGGAGTAGGAATATAAGAATATTCCAGGCAATATAACTGAGTTCTAAGGCGTTCGCTGGATTTTTCAAGAGTTGATTGGAAGTCCCTGTCCCAACAGGACGCTAAATATCGTTTGTGATACTGTGGCGGTGGATACTACGATTAGTTTAAGGTAAAGGCAAAGAGGTAACTGTTCCAGCGGTCCTACAATTTAACTACATCTATATCAACGCCATACTCTGCGAGCCACCGAGAGGGTGCGTGGCAGGGGGTTAATGATCACCATACATGCTATAATAACATGTAATTATGAGGTACATTGCCACTACTTTACGGATGCAAGTTACATATGATTTAATGAGTTACGTGCAAATAAATGAATCTACATAGCAATGAAGTGATTATTGGCCTGTCAGGTATTTCTATAAATATATTAACCTATATTTTCCTACCATGCGATGGTAGTATATTTAAAAAATATTTCATGTACAACAGACAAAGATACTCTGACAATATTTCACCTACCTATCCCTTATTAAGAAAATGACATTTTAAATATGTCGATAGGACAGTATTTTTCTCTAGATTATTGTTTTCTGACCAAGTCTAGCGTGATACCCAGGCATTTTAAAAATATTTCTAACGTCCTCGGTATTAGCTTTAAATTTTACTTTGAAGATTTATTCTAAATTTTAACTTGCGTTCTGATAGTAATTCTCATAATAGTTCTTTCATTAAAATTTGTAATAAGTTTTAACATATCTGGCTGTACTTCTTTGCATATGCTACGATTCCTTGATCATACTTTCCTTGTATGGCCCCTCTACACTCTACCCTTAATTAAAAATTGACACAAAACTGTAATTAGTAATAGTATGCGTTTATGCTCTTTGACCGACATCAGCATCTCACAATTTTGAGTACATGAAAGTAAAAAAATTGATTGACGCACTATAAATAAACTACAAATAACAATATCAGAGAGCATATTAAAAAGCTTCTCTATGACCTCGGTAGAACTTCGTATTTAACGACACATTCTTTTCCTTCAGACTCAGTCACCAAAAGGAATATATGACAAAAATAATTATTTTCACAATGGAGAGACAAAAATGAGAAATGACGAATGTATCAAACGAGTTCTTTCATTCGATAGGAATGGCGGCAATTTACCCTCGCCAGATGATATTCACGTCGTAAACCACTGGAAAATAGACCAACGTGGGCGTGGAATCCAATGAGGTCTTCAACCTTTGAGATGGGGAAGCTCGGCCACCACACGTCGAGTCGCATCGTTGAAGTGGACGGGGATAACTTGAATCAGTTCAGTTAAGTAGATGGATCACCAAGGAAGCCGCAAAAAAATCCGGCTTAAGAAGGATTTAAAGGAGGCGATCTCTTCATCTCAGCGGAGTAAATAACTCAAAGCCTTGAAGGAACATGGAGACAGAATGGCAGGGGATCGATTGCTTCCAGAAGAATAGTGCTCATATGAAACCATTGGACAAAACATGTTAGTAGGAAAGATATGAAATCTACGTCTGTGTGTATATGTACGTAATAGCCTGCGAGCCGCCGCACTATGGGGTACAGAAGTAGCGCTCACTTTCAAAATCGTAGAACTTTTGAATGAATTGAGATATCAGCATAATTTTTTTAAATTTGAAATCTAAATCTATAAGGAATAGAGGAAAAATATGTGTCAAATGAAAATAGCAATAAAAGTCTGAAGAAAGTGCGCGAATGCCGAAATTTTTTCCAATTATTTTTATTTTCATGTTTCCCAAAATGTTTTCCAACAATTTTCATGTTGCGCGACTAGATGCATTCAAAATCGATTTGTGAATATACTATTTACTGCATGTAAAAAACACATCAATGCTTTTTTGCTATATTTCTCTTGAAGATTACAAATTTGCTTTTAGCATTTTTCTAACGTGAATACTACCTCAATCATTTAATTTATTAAAAACAGTTGTTTCTAACAAAAAAAAGTATTTATTATTTTGACTTGGTTTAATCTCATTACAAATTAGTATGATAAAAAATAGTATTATGTATAATTTTGTTTTTAAATATTTATTTTTCGTTGATTTATTTTAGTCTATAAAAATAATTGGAAAAAATTACGGTATTCGCACACTTTATGCAGACTTTTATTGCTATTTTTCATTTAATACATATTTTTCCACTATTCCTTATGGTTTTATCTTTCAAATCAAAAAACGTTTATGTTAATATCTCAATTCATTCAATAGTTCTACGATTTTGAAAATGAGCGCTACCTCTGTACCCCATAGTGCGCCGCGACGGTGTGTGTAGGAGGTAAGATCGCCGTACATGCAATACTTACATGCAGCTAAGAGGTACATATAATGGTGTTACTTCATGGAAACATGATAGATATAAAAGTCATTTGTATCTAAATGGTTAATATATCTATGGCTATATAACATAGTAATGAAATGATTTAGGAACTTATAGGCATGTATTTAAATATACTAATCCATATAGTGGCATTATAGCATGAGCAGATGCTGTTCTTTCGTGAATTCAGTTAATTTCAAGAACATACAGAAGAAAAATAGCGCAGGAATTGAAGTAACTAACACATAATTTGACTTCCTAATATTTAAACATGCCTGGTGATGGTTCACCCCCTGCTGCACACCATTGCCATAGCTTGCAAGGCATTGTTTTCCGCGCAAAATTTGGGGCAGTAATGGATTATAACTAAGATACTAGTGGGATAGTAAAAAAAGTTATTACACATTTATACTAGGATATTTGCACGCGTGCATGATATTAAGTGCAAATTAAATTTTATTTCGCATGATTGGCAAAAATGTGAATATTTATTTATGCGTGGTGTCCGATCCAAGAGGTGATGGCTTTCAATATATTATGAATAATAATTGTCTATTTTATGCCTGTGTTCATGTTGTAATGTACTGCTATTTATTTCAGTTTTACTCGTGTAAATTTCATTGTGTAGAGTGATCTTGTGGAGTATATTGTAATATGATGTATTAATCGACTTGCCAACACTTTGCCAGCGGATTTTAGTCCATTGCAAATATATTTATATTTAATACAGCATTGCATGTAAATTGTTTATATTTTTTCGGAGAATAGGAAATAATTCTAGATATTTTGCACTAGTAAAAAAAATCGTATATTAGTAACTAACAAGGATTTCACATAGTGATTTAAATGCATGCCTGATAGTGGTTTACCCTGTTCTCTCCTATACACCCTTGAGGTGGCTTGTAGGTCACCTTTACACGCATGTATTTACATGCATATGTATATGTACATATGTTTATAAACAAGTATAGAGCAGTTATTAGTATATCAGGTTAGTTTTAAGGGCATGGAAAAAAAGAGTAAATATTAGCAATAAAATGTGATGTTGATGATCGATGATGACATAATGAACGCCAAAATAGTCATCGGTGTATGAAAAATCTTATACACATGTTACAAAAATCATCACGATATAAGAACTACATCAAATTCTACAATACCTATTCTGATTTCTCCATGTAACTTCGCTGTAATCTATTCCTGCCTCTAATTCTACGAGGATAAAATGAATTTTAAAACCACTCTGTCGTACTATTTATCACTCTAACTCAAAGAGTATAACTTCAACTAATTCTATATTCTACTCAGTGCATTTTTTTCTCTATTCCCGTAGGTGATCCAAAATTGCTTTCATGGCATTCTAAGAGAAAAGGGTTCTCCTACTATAGTTCATGAGAGGCAATTCATCAACGCCTCAAGATGCAATTTATTAAACATCTGGGAGGAAAAAATGTAGCATTCTTAAAGAAAGAGTTTAAGCCTTGATGTCGTGTCATGCATATTCTCCGTATTCTCATTGATAGGCAAAACATAGGCAGATATTAGGTTAAAGCTTGACCTCTTTGGCAACTCTGAATTTAACTATTACTCTAGCTACGAATATTGAATAAAAAATCATAAGTTCCGCTGTGAAGATGATACACAGTAATTCGTAAATACTCATAATCTTCTAATGCCATAACGTAATGAAAAAATATATAATATAAGTGACAATTATCATCCGTTTTTATCAAGTCTGTAATTTAATATGAGAAAGAAAATTGCCAGCTGAAGTCTCTAGTTGAATAAACAGTACCAAAATTGGAAGGAATGAGAGGTTAGAATTCAGGGCAAAATTCCAAGCACACCCCAACAGATTAAACTCTTTAAGTGCGTTCCGTAATTCAAATGGAGATCACTGAACTTTGCTTTTAACTTTCTGGCGTAAGCAATGTTAAATTATCCTTTGTTTTTTTTTGCAAAGGAGCAAAAATATGTAGTTGGTGCAGGCAGAGCGAATTAATTGATCCACCATCCAAAATAATTTGAAATGTTCAATGCAAGGAGGATAAAACAATAAGATTCAATGAGTTTCCTTATACTTGACTTCCACTCAGAAACTCAACACCATTTTTTGCGTATTATTTATATATTTTTTTATTATTATAAAAATTAACAATGGAAATCGATCGTTTTCCCAAGGGATATTTTGGATCAAGGATTGGTGATTTAAAAACAGAGCCAAGATACGGAGTATACGATGGAATCCATTGATATTCATATTTTAGCGATTATGTTATAATTGTGAAATGAAAATCAATAGCTACATTTGTAATTTAACATTTAAAAGCTGAAGTGTTTATCCAAATTTACAATTAAAAATCCCAAAAAGGTTATTATACGTATTGTACTGTAAGGTGCGCAATCGTGAACGTTGACCAGCATATACGATTAACATATAATTTTAATCATTTTTTAACAGCATAAGGGGATAACGCTTAGTATAGTAGAAACTCCTTGGAGCTACTTGGAGGAAATGGTGAGGAAGAATCCATGAAAATTTGAAAAGCAACGATTAGTATTAGTATTCTCAAATACAAAGGGAAATGCAAAGCCTGTGTGGTAAGAGTGGTGCATACTCAAAAACAGCCCTTCAGTGTGGCTATTTGGTCTTCGCTATCTTCTTCCGATCCCGCGCCTAATGATAAGCACACATTCCTCGGAGCACTCTCGGAAAATTGAGAAGCGTTACCGGATCGATGGCGACGTCATTCGACGAGGCCGGGCGTTCCGATTGAACGCAGACGCCGCCGCGCCTTCTTTGATTCACGCCCCGGTACGTCGCTCATCGCCCCCACTAGTAGTTCCTTGTAATGGACGTGGGAGGAAGGGGGGGGGGGGGGGAGGGTGGATTAAACACCAAAGGGCAGATGGAGCTTTTATTAGGGAACATGCCGACGGAGATCACTGGGTTTAGAGCGTGAGACGAGCCGTAAGCCCTCGAAGGAAATGGCAGGGCAGGAGGAAGAAGAGAGAAAAGCACGGAGAGGGACGATTGTTTCGGCAGAGGATTAAGGAGCTGGCGGAAAAGGGGGTTTTGGGTCGGGGGTAATGAAGTCGGGGAGGTGGTTGTGGAGGCTGGAAGGGGATGGCAGAGGAAGAAAGAGTGACAAAGAGAGAGAGACAAGGTCCGCACGCAGTTCGGGACGCGAAAAGACACCGGATGGAGATTGGTAGGCGCCTACGCCGTACAGACGCGATTTCCTGCGCACACAGTTTCATCTGCGCGATACCGTGGAAGCCACCATTAGGGTGTGTGGCAGGGGTGAAGACCACCAAAACATGCACTATTGACATGCAAGTAGAGTACTACATGGAAACATGCTAATAATATGGGTCATATGCGACTATTGGTTAGTATCTACATAGTAATAAAGGGATTGGTTGTTAGTACATGCATCATGCGCTACAGACAACTCTACAAAATTTCGCCTACCTGTCGCTTTGTCATGCCGCCCACTGTGTTCTCTAATAGTACGGGGGAAAATGAAATCTGAAATCTTATGATACGATAATCCATCTCTCAAATCTTATGAATCTGATCGAATCTAGCATCATACCCTGGTAGTAACTTGAAAAATGGGCAACTTCCACAAGGAGAAACGTTTATTACGACCAGGTTACGCTTTTTACAGTATCTTCAGGTGTCGTTGGGATGTAATTTTGGGTCGTATTAAACATTTCGTAAACGTAAACGTTCGTAACCGTAAACGGTCGTAATAAAAGTTTCGTAAACGTAATGGACGTAATAAACATGCCGGTCGTAATAAACGTTTCTCTCTGTGGAATTTGCCCATTTTTCAGGTTACTATGATGTTACGTTTCCACTCAATAACGCCTGAAACTACAGAATTTTTTCGTAATACCTGGTGTTTCCAATATATATCGAACGTCCTTAGTAAAGCTATCCGTTTTAAAATGCATCTACATCTACATAATTTCGCTAGAACGATACATCTACAACTTTAGATTGCGTAGATCTACAGTTGTAGACCTAAAGCAGTACATCTACATATACTTCTGCATCTACATAAAAGTTTTGTTATATCGGAAGTTGTATCACAGTTTATTGCATCAAAATAAAAATATCGGAGAGCGAGATAAAAAAATCACGAGGTGAATGATGGAATGGCGCAGCCAAAACAAGATCCAGTGAATGCAAACAATGGGATTTACCATTAGGCGACCCAATTGCTGCTGCTAAGGGAAGCGACCGACGAACAAGGTCACCTGTGCTGCTAAGGTCGTTGCGGGTATCTGAGAGGATTTGAAGCAGGGGAGGAAGGGTGTAGCAAGACCCTAGGCCGGTATTAGACTGCTCTTTAGGCAAATACATCGGGGATCGGGTTCGTGGCAATAGAACTGGCTTCACATCCTAGAGGGACAACAGAAAGGCCGCGGGTCCGAGTCCCCCCTATGGTAATGATTTTCTGTTTATATTAGTATCGATATTAGAATCAACGCAACGAACTTCATCACAAGTCACAAATACTAATACATGTTGGACGAAGCTCTTCATTCGATTTTTCTGTCGAATTGCTCTTCACATTGAATTGCATCTTCTCTTTTACATCCCGCAAAATATGCACAAAATATTCATTGCGAGGGCACTCCACTCACTTCACTTCACTCCTTATTCCTCCACGACTCTCTTTATCAAATCATCGCATTTCAAGATGACTCATCATCTTAGCAAAATTTTCAATAACCTTCTGTGATTCCCACTTTTCTTAGTACTTCTTTGTTTGTTAATTAGTATACCCATGTTATTTTCTTCACCTTCTGTATCGCAACATTTTAAATGTTACTAGTTGACTTTTGTGCGGGGTCTAGATATCGTCTATACCTCACCACACTGGTAAAAAAACAACGAAGAAAGAGAGCTATGAGAAAAACATATGGATAGACGTTAATTTGTTATCAATGATTGAATATTTAGGCGTTAGTAATATTTTATGAAAGAGGAATTATTTTCGTATGAAGTTTTTTCAACGTTGCCTCGAAATTAATTTAAATGACGAAACGTCTTAATGAAAAGTGAGACGGTGCGGTATAAGCCTAGCAGTTAGAGTAAGTTAAGATTATAATCATACCACCACTATTCAAAATTAATTCCTTCATCTTCATTTTCTCATTAATGCAATATCATCACCAACTGCTTTTCTCAGGCTAAACTCCAAATGATCTTCCCCCAAAAACTATCTCATCAAATTTTCCTCCCTTCTCTTTATAAGTCGAAGATAAACCGATCATTCAAAATAAAGCCTTTGTAGTTTGCGAAGTTAAACCGAAGTCATTATAGTTTGCAAAGACTACGCAAACTTCTGTTCATAACTTTTTCAACTTGTGGATCTAAAGTGTGTACAAGTTTCTCGGGCCGAAAACCTTAACAATCCCATGAATTAGTCTTTAAAATCTAGACTACTCTTACCAAACTAATTTCTCTCCACTTATCTATTTTATACTGCGATTAAATGAGATTTGAAAGTAGTCATGGAAGGATTTCGCTTAAATCGAGTCCAGCATAAAGATGACCAACAACATGAGAGGAAATAGAAGCACTCATAAATTACTCAATAATATGTTAGAAATGCCAAGTCGCAGATAGGACTATGAATCTATAATAAGCTAGATGCTGGGCTTGGGAACGACCTAAACACTTAAACTCAAAACCAAGGTATTAGGGACAATGCTTTTTATGATAATCAATCTAAAATTTCATCGTTTACATAATGATCTATAAGAGCATATTTATGACAAAAGAGAGCCACAAACTGAGGAATATATAATGATATTGTTGAAAATGTTATCGCTGGAAAGTAAAGACGAAGACATGGTTTGCATCTTAGCATTTGCATATGCAGGCATAGAAAGTCTTGAGTCAGTTGTAATTAAGACTTTAATGTTGATTTTATGCACGAAAAAAAACAACGGAGAAAGAGAGCTATGAGAAAAACATATGGATAAACGTTAATTTGTTATCAATGTTTGAATATTTAGGCGTTCGTAATATTTTATGAAAGAGGAATTATTTTCGTATGAAGTTTTTTCAACGTTGCCTCGAAATTAATTTAAAAACTTGTTCTTAATTGTTTAAGTTTTAAGAGATTATCATCGAGAAAAAAATCTAATTAAAGTTTAAACATCCTAGGGTGGTCAAAAATAAATTTTTATTTTCAATTTAACGCCGGTACCTTAGCTCAAGGACGACTTTACGTAACCATAAAATCACGGTAAGCCTTAAAAACGTTGCACCGTACAAAAGTGTTCATTAATTTGGCAAAAATAATTGCCCCTGGCTTAGATAAAATAAAAAAATAATACCATAAACACTCGGTCACTCACATTATAACAGAAAATTTAAAGCCTTGAAAATGTTAAGTTAAAGTGAGTTATTTGACTTTCCAAAGCCTTTTGGGCCTCAGTGGGCGCAGTGAACTTTTCTAACTTAGAGTCCAAAAAACACTTTTTTGATCCCAGCCTTCACAAGGTTACCACCTGATAGTTATTAATTAACGTTATCTGATAAATCAATAGCCTCTTAATAAAGATCAACGTTTTCCAAGCGTATTAACTAAGTGGAGACCTCTTCAGGGGCAGACCCTGGATCCACTCCGGGGCCTCTCGCATCTTCTAGATCAGCTTTAGTCAAAGTCCTCTTCATTTGCAGAAATAGTAGTGGATTTCAAACAGAGAACATAGAATAATAATAATTAGAAGCAATTTAAAGCTAAATATCAGCAAATTAAATCGTTTATGAGATAAAATTAAAGACCGGCGTATGAGAATAGAATAATTTAGGTTTTTATCTCATTAATGAGGCTGTCATTCATTAATACTACGGAGATAAATTATTATCGGAGCAATACATTACAAAGGCACGCCCAAGAAGGAGTAGGTTTGTCCATGCCTTTGAGAGGGATTGATGGTACTGAAAACGTCTTTCTATGTTTGCCCAAATAAAATATTAAGAGGTAAGTGATTCTCACATAATAAAGGAAAAACGTGATTTGTAAACTTTTTCATTTTCAAGTAAACAACATTTATAAGTCTGCATGACAAAAGGAAAATAACCTTTCGCAGTTTTCCTTGCTCATTAATTTTATAGGGAATATAATGAGGGATAAAATGAAATCATATTGTAACAATTTGGAAAAATGAAAAGGATACTTTTTCTTCTGTGATGCTTAAGTTACACCACATCGATCCTGAAACGATATCGTAAATAAGCCTGCATGTTGACCCTACAGTTGCTTGTTTGCATGTTAGCAGTGCATGCTTGGTGATCTTCACCCCCTGCCACACACCCTCGCGGTGGCTTGCAGGATATCGAGTAGATGTTTTGAGGTAGAACTTCAATATTGGTGTGATACAATGACATGGAGAGATCATCAAAGGAAATATTTTCATTCATCATATCGTTCGAAATCGTCGCGTGGGGAATGTTAAGGGCAGGAAGAAGAGGGAGGTCAAGAAGCATTTCCCATTTCTTAACATTAAACTCCGTTCGGAGTGGCGGGAACACTGCAAAATCCTCGTCATCAGGTATTCTCCGGGCGGCCGGCATCTTATTCCGTCACGTAACCTCATGCAGGGAAGAGGAGTGGGGGCGGAGACGAAAGAGAACAAGATACAATCCAAAGGGGTCAAGCGTGTGGACGACGGGGAGTCTCCCTAATTGCTCTCGTGGGGGGGGGGGGTTGGTCTCGTGGGGTAAGAGGGCTTAGGGGTGAAGTTAGGCGAGCTTGACGGAGAAAAAAGCATTCCCTCCCACCACACCCCCTTCCTCTATTCCTTGCCATCAGCCTACTGATTGGACGCTGAGAACGGTCTGGTGGTTCCAACTCCCCCAGCGTCCTCACCCGAGGTTTTTACGGCCACGAACGAAAAGAAGATGAGGACGGGGGATGAGAGCAGAAAAGAAAAAGAAAGAGAATGGAAGAAAAGGAAGGAGGAAGGCAAAAACACAATACCTTTCAGCCCTAGAGCCCCTAATGAGCGCCGTGAGCGTGCTATGTTGCCCACCAAGGGAAGGGAAATTGGAGGAACGAGAGGGAGAGAAGAAGACTTTGAAACAACAGTGGCGTTAAGAAATCAGCTCTCCCAATTTTCGCTGGCGCTAAGTAGAACACAAGCACGAAGCACATAAGGGACACGCACACCCGAGAAATGAAGGTAAGAGAAGTCGGGGGGTGAGTGGGTAGGTGGAGGGAGGGGGACACGAAGAAGAAGAAAAGTGAAACCTGGTGAAGAAGAATGGGAGGTGAGAATGAAGGGACTGACGTATTCAGACACCAGGACTACTTGAATTGAATTCACAGCTCGCTCATTAGAAACTCCATGTCCAATAGTATTAATAGAATATTTCGCAATGTAAATGTGAAGCCGTGTTCTATTCCTGAATGACCATTGGAAATTTACTCTAAATCTATTAGAGAAATTTTAGAGGAATTTATTTAAAATCTATTAGAGAAATTTCAATCGGATAACTTTACTGAAGATGTTAGGCACATATTAAAAACACCAGCGTATTATGCTAGATTCGACCAGATAAATAAGATTAGATTGCCGTATTGATAGATTCAAAGTGTCATTTTTCCCCATACTATAAGAGAACAGAACAGGCAGCATAGCAAAGGGATAGGTAGGGGAAATATTTTAGAGTAGTCTGTGGTGCATGATGCATGTACTAATCCCTTAAATACTATAGATACTAACAATCTAGTTGCATGAGTCTCTATAGTAGCTTGTTTGCATGTCATTGGTGTATGCTTGATGATCTTCACCCCCTGCCACACACCCTCATGGTGGCCTGCAGGGTATCGCGCAGATGTAGATGAACAACCTTATATTTTTTCCGGGAGAAAATGAGCAATGAATAAAGATTGTGTTCTGCAGAATGTTAATTATAACTTCAGCTCAGATTACTTACGCCTTTTGCCATCTCTGAAAACCCTCCGTTGACCTATTCTTTCTTTTTGCAGATAAGTATAACCGACTCAACCCCCTGCCACACACCCTCGCGGTGCTTGCAGTGTATCGTGTAGATGTAGATGACTTGTTATCCTTTAGACAAATGTGGAGTGTATTTGTTAAGAGTTGTTAGAGTAGAGATTTTAAATGTTTGTGACAAAAGTGCAAAGCTGGATTTTTTAAGAAAACTTTGAGATTACATCTGCATCTAAGACTTAGGGACCGAATTTGTTAAATAAAATTGTGCCGTTTAATCTGTCACCATTTTATCATGTACCTGTCCCGCCTTTAAAAAGCATTCCCGTATTGCATGGTATTTTATCCTAGGTGTTTGGAATTGAAGTAAAGGCTGTACATTTAAAGTAATGCGTTAAAATATGGATAAAGTTTCTGATCGCTTTTCACGAAGTTTGCCGTGAAGGGAAAACCATGGATATAATGCAAAAGAAAAATAAAAAAAAACGTGAATCATACTGTAGTCCATCTAGTATACTATAAATTGTACGAGGCTTATCTGCATACGTAAAAAATTGGTATTCATGTACAGCTCAACACACGTTAAAATTTGGACTGTGAATCATCTGATATATACCCATAATCAGAATTATCAGGATGTGCTGAGATTAAAACTGATGTTTCTAGCTCATTAATCACTAGGTTAGTGTCCACAAGTATTAAAATAACCTTTGAGAGTCACGATGGTGTTCACAAAGACTATAAATTAAATACACAAAAGTCAAGATAGCTTATGATAATGTTCAAGCTCTTCTTTAACTTGGCTTGGTAAAAAAACACCTGATAAAATCCACTGTACGCGTCGCTATGATTAAAATGATCAAGCTTATCATCAGACTGAACGACTTCAGAGAAACAGAAATTTGAAAAAGCTTTTGTGATGCACTCTACTTTTAAACTAGTAACTGGTACACAAATCTGTTATGTTTTATTCGAGCGTAAAATTCAAAAAATTATCCTGAGTACGGTAGAGCGTGTGCAGAAAATCAGAATTTCATTTTACCATAGCAAAAAATATTACAGTGGATTTTATCTTCATTCGTTAATGACTCTCCGAAGCGGAAAATCCACCCCGAGTGCGGTGCAGGAAGTGAAATTTGCATGTCATCTGGTCGCATCAGGTTCTCGCATTTGGCACACGTGTGCCCGAAACATTCAAAGCAAGGCCACCATGCGCATGCATTCATTCAAGGAGGGGACATGAGGACCTCGGAGAGGACACCTGGGCAATCGGACGTGCATTGGCCGCTCAGAGAGGTCGGGAGGTGAATTGTGGCTAGATTTTACGTGGGTGGCGTGGTAAGGCGTCGGAGGGAGTGGGGTAGGGAGTAATGGAGTGTGTGAGAGGGAGATGGTTGCCAGTGAGACAGGGGTTCGATCCGTTTGTACGGGGGTTGCGTTGGGAGGGATGGAAATTGCAGCTGGTGGGCGTACCCACTGTGAACGAGAAGAGGTCGGATCTGTCCAGGAGCAGAGCCACGTGCGACCATCCGAACTGGCGGAAGATGCTGGCGAAGACCAGCCTCAGGCGACACTGGCAGTAGGACATCCTCGTCAGCGTGGGGTACTCGCTCTTGTCCTTGAAGATGCCCTGCTTCGGGAAGGAAGAGAGCGGCGGTTACGCACTTAGTGACCATTGGGTAAAAGAAAGGACAGCAAAAATTACACTGTTAACAACAGATCATAAATAATCTTTACAAAATGAACAAAACTCTTTGATACTTTAAACTATAAACATTTGAGTAGGTTAGAAAGACTTTGTAATTACGCTGTTTAAAAAAAAATAATTTATTAACGACTAGTCTCGCTACTCAGTACGTCCTCAGGTAAAAATACTGGGTATAGGTATATAACTGGAAATAGATAACTAGATAACTGTAAATAGATAACTAGAGGTAGATAACGGGGTACAAATAATAATTATACCTGAGGAGGGTACAGTTTAGCAAAACTAGTCGTTAATAAATTTTTTTTTTTAAACAGTGGAATTGCAAAGTCTTTTTAACCTACTAGCAATGGAGTTCCACAAAGTATCGGCCGCTTCCATCAACTACATAAACATTTGACGTAACTTTGAAGAAACTGAGAGTCATCACTGCAAAATGAACAATTCACCACTGAATTTGTGTATAAAAAATTGCATTGAATTGAATTTATTAACACGCTGGATGATCTCCAAACAATTTATTAAATTCCGGGATGGTCCAATTATGGAAACATTCCGCAAAGTCAGATCTTCATCATTTGATTACAGCTACATCGAATGTTTGCAGTTCACTTAAAGTATCCATGGAATCCACGATAAAAACATCATATTATCCCAAGCTTCTTTTCTTAATTTTAAAGAATATTTCACTGATAATTGAAAAAAACATCAATTTGCCACTACAGCGTTTGTGCATCAAGTTAAAAATGGGTGAAAGACCAGAGGAGACTAAACAATTTACACAAATAGCGAAGATTTTACTGTAACTGCACGAATCTATTATGTTTTTTGATTCTAGTAGTCCGGCTTAATTACATGACAGAATTGATTCAAAATTTCGAAATGATTGGAGCAGCTATTCCACGTTAAAAATGCTTCGTTTAAAGTGAACTGTGGAAAAATCAGAGACGCAGTTTCCAACCTTAATTTGCATCACCCTACGGGGTTTGTACTTAATGATTAGACGTATGAAGGTTAGAGAGGAGAAAGTACTGAACACATTCCTTCGTCTGAATATTTACATCCATTTATAGAGGAACAGCCAGAATTGCAATATTGACTGTTCAGCAATCTTATTTTAAGAGGATACACTACGAATTCAACTGTAATAGAACAGTAGCTACATATGCTATAACCATGGCTCATGGATGAAGGATACAGATTGAGAAAATGGACTGCCGAGGGGTACGTGAAGGAAAAAAGGTTAGGGACCGCTGCGTTAGAGGGAAAAGTCAACAAATCGAAAAAATAAAATCCAGTAAAATGTGAAGGTTACCATCATAGCAGACCGGTACAGCATATATAAATAGTGCTAAAAATATCCACACAAATTCACTCACTCATTAGTATTTACGATAAGGAATATTGTTAGTAAAATATAACCTAAAAGGTAGGCAACGATAAGTATTGCACACACAGTCTTTGATTTGATTAGGAAAAAAGTAAAGAACTATGACCTACGGAGCGGCTCGCCTTTGCGTCCACTGCCTCTGAAAGGAACGGGTTTTCATAGCAAACACAATCTAGGCTAAGAGGCCCTTAGGATGAAAGAGAATTCTCAGAGGAGGAGACTGGGAGAGGGCTCGGCAAATGCAATCGTCGAATCCACGGAACATATATTTTACATCCCTTGGCATATTTTTTCCTCAATCCGACCTCCACTTGCAAGGGGCATATGCGTACATTTTCAGAGAACCGCCTTTCCTTTTTTTAGAGAGGATGCAGAGCACGGCAGGGAAAAGATAACACACGTGGAAATCACACCGAAATGGGAGTAGCAGAGCAAGGCAGGCGCGTCGAAAAGAGACGCCGACGCACGGACGTCACGTGACCCCATCTCCACCGTCAGAGAGGGGAAAAGCAGAGCTCGCAGCATTGGGACGGTTGCAGTCAATCGGATTAAGAAGGCTCTGACGCAACAGCGCGCCCACTACGACCGCCCGCTGCACCAAAGCAACGTCAGGGAGAGGGAGGGGGGAGAGAGAGGTGGACGAGAGGAGAGCTCTGGAGCGAGATGAGAATTAACCGAGCGGATTGATACATGTCCCAACCCTCCCACTCCCCACGTGAAGAGCAATGGGACGGACTGGGGCGGAGGGATTGCATCCATCTCACAAAAGGACGAGGAAAAATGAAAGGTGCGGGGCTGGGAACAAATGACTTGATCCGCGCCGGACCCTCTTGACCGCCAATACGTGGCGCGCATACCGAGAGATAAAGAGGGTCACGATTCGATTGAATGGAGTCCTGCGTTTCGGGTCAGATATTTTCGCTATCAACAATCGCAACTTCTCGCCACCCTGCACGACAAATCTGCTTATTCGTTTCATGTGGTGAATACTGATAAACTAAGGATTGCCACAGCGATGATTCGAAATAGCAAACATTTAATGCTTTGATGGATGAGCATTATGGTTGAAACCATTGAGCTTGAAGAACAAAATTTTCCAATTCATATATTTTAAGTTTCAAAGAGGTTCTATGAAGCACTGGAATAAGAAGAGAACTTCTACAAAACATATAAAACACGGGAAAAAGAAACCAAGGAGATGCAAAGGAAAGAATAGCCTATGCATTCAAATATCACCTGTGTAAGCATAGATAGAGTGAAGAAATACTCTTAAGGTTTTCACGTGTTAAATTTTATAAATCTACCAAGGGATAGCAAAATAAAGACCGTAAAGGATAGCAAAAAAGAGCATATTCAATTGCTTTAAAAACAAATTTTTTGCAACACGTTTGGCCATAAAACTCAACAAAATTATTTTCATCACTTTAAAATTCTTAAAAAGGTAATCTTTCTAAGTTATTCCACTTTGTGTTATCATCGGAAGGCTATACACAAAAGGGTTCGATTAAAGAAAGTTTTTACCTCATTTCACGCACCCCATAAACTATCCTGTGAAAAATGTGAATTGTGAGAAACTTCTCAACATTTTACTCGGACGTGAGACACGAACACGCGGATTGAAGGTTAAAAGTGTGTTCTTCTGAGTAAATGAGCGGCAAAAAAGAGACGACCATCTCTAAATGTATTTCAAATTTTTCATTCTTTTGTTATTTTACAGCCATTTTAACCCTTAAATTATAAGCATTATACATACAAGTAGAAAATTTGAGATGGAGTTTTACGACCAACTGACGTAATTTGCTCACAAAAACAGCTCTCTTTCCTTTTTGCATCGCTTCCACGTACGCATGTCAAGGAGGCAGTAGTTTATTATTTATTAAAATGTGTCATTAAAAATTAATTCCAATAAAAAATATATATAATGCTTGCTTCCCCTATTTGGTTTTTAATTTTAGCACTGCTCAATTTTTCAATCGAGATCTCGTGCTGAGACAAGGAAGTGTTCGATTGGATGCAGGAGGGAGGGGTCAGGGGTATCTGCGTAAGGAAAGAAGAATTACTGAGCTTTGGAAGGAGAAGAGTTGGGAAGAGTTTAGAGGAAGACGAAATTGAAGATCCATTGCGGAAAAAAACGTGTGCATCCCTGAAGTGGTGTCGATCGAAGAAAGTTAACGTAATTGTTTAATTCCCGACTCCATAAGGATCTATTGAAGGCTATGGTCGCCTTGCAAAGCTTTTCAGGGGGGGGAGAGAGAGATAAATAAAAAAAGAGAGAGGAGCTATTGAGGGAGAGGTCAGTGAGTTAGTTTCCCCTCGAAGAGAAAAGGGATTTCTCATTTCGCATTCCGGCAAGGAAAATACTCGTGGAGGAGATGAATCTTTCCAAAGGATGAGAGGTTGGGGTGGGGGACTCGGCGGCAGCCTATACGCCTCGGCAGATTGCTTCATAATGGAAGGTGATATCCGGGGCAATTTATGTGGAGCTTTCCCAATATTTCCGGCGCCTTCCGCGTTGCCTGAGAACTCCTTGGAAAAACCCCCTCCAAGTGTAGATACCCACGTGCGAGAAAAAGGAGTTTTTTCGGAATGATGGAGTTTAAATACGACCAACAGGATTTTTTTAAGCATACGAGTCATTTTAGAATTATGGGTACCTAAATAAGACCCAATATCACATTCTTCGCTGGGTCGATAATCGATTCTCGTGAAAAAAAAGACCATGTCCGTAAACATGATATTTTGAGATTTACATTCATGCTCACAGTTCCACTAACGGTCGTGGTGGCTAGCAGGGTATTGCGTAGATGTAGATGTAATATATATCGGGTCCTGAAGCACATGAGGACATAAAGGAAGGACATAATGATATCAAAACACGAATGATTTGAAAATAAAACGAAAAAAAGGTCCAAGAGGATAAAGGATACATTGAAATATTAAAGAATTGAATTTCAAAATTTTTCGCCAGGGTTGGCCATCGCCCTAGTATTCCAGTATTTGCGCGTAGTATGCGCACATCTATAGTTAAAATCCTATTTACACAGAGAGTACACACGAGTGATCTCTCTAATTATCGTGCTGATTAGTCCTGGGGACCGTACTCCTTGGTATAAACCACGTCAATTACTTTACGTTCCTTTAATGCTGAGTTACTAATATGTTCTTAAAGTTTTTCCGGCCGAGTTAGTTAGATTTTAAAATTGGGATTGTTACACGTTGGATTTCGAGAATTGGCGCTGATTTCGGGGCATTCCAGGAAAAATACATTTTTGAGTCATGCGTAAGGGAAAGTTAAGACGCAGTTCACCGAATTTAGACTGGGTTTATATCGAGGATACCATCCCTATAGGAAGTGATAAAGTATTTTTTATATATACATAAATCTCTGGAATCAAACTAACAACAAATCAAATGAAATTATACAATCTCTGTCATCAAAATCTAAATCCTATAACGTAGTAAATGATTTTGGACGAATGTTTACATTGCTTTCAATTTAGTTTTCTGGTTCGAGTGCCTGAGTTTAGATGATTATCTTATTAGGATGAAATGATAAGGTTGCCGGGGAGAGCGACACCATTTGGGATTCAATCATGCAATCTTTGATAAGCTTGGACAGGGTATTGCAATCCTCTTTATAGAGGTATTTATTCAATCTGGTTTCAAAACGGGCGAAATCCTGGCATTATTGACATTTGACGTTTGATCCTTCATGAATCCTCTTTAATCCCCAAATTTACCAGGCCGATTTCGGGATTCGCTGAAGCAATAACGCCATAGATTAACCTTTCCGAAATGCCACATGCTACGCAGAAATAAGTCACCTGCATGAGCCAAGCCATCTTTATCAGTCCTGGCACCAATTTATTCATGAATGCTGCGTTGAATCCGAGGCTAAAATTTGACATTAAGGCCTGATGCAACTGAATACATGAGGTTAAACTGGTCTACACCCGTCGGTCTTAATACATAGCCCTATAAGATGTATTAAAAATAACTTCCATCAGTGTATGAGTGAGAGAAAATTCATAACCATAAGTAAATATTTTGATGACCCATCGAGCCCAAATTTAATCCACGAGTCATCCATCTCATGCATAACCTTGCATATACGCTGCCAGCGATCCATCAATTAATGTCCCAAAAACTGTCCTTCTTCATTGAGATTTATTAACTCGCTACATGAATTTGTATGCATGAGATATGCGGCAGTAATAAGGAGAAAGAAAATCAATATTTGGGAAAATATGTTGCCACATCACAAAAATTTTCATGAGTTTAAGAGAGATTTTAGTACAGGGATAAGCAACAAACGGATGCTTCGCGGGACATTACCCAAGTTTCTCTTCAACAAGTTGATGGTATCATTACATCTCATCTGTTCTAAATAACCCTGTGGCCTCAGTTAGAGCATCCTTTGTGAATAGGATTCGGCTAGCACTGGTAAATTTGACCGTGCCTCTGAGAAGGTGTGCCTTTGACATGAAGGATACAACTGGCGCTTCCATTCACGGTAACAGAACTTCGTAGATATCCGCTTTAGTGGTGCAGCTTACTCATCTGTATCAGAATAATTCCCCTAGGCATGATTAGAGCAGCAATTACAACTACTGAATCTACCTACGTTTCTCGGTTGGATTATTCTAGGCCTTTTTATCATTCTCTCTTTACGCCGATTATTCATGAGTCGCGGGTGACGTAGGTGACTTATATCTTTGCAGTGTTTCTGGTATAAAAAAGACTAGAAGCATTTAGCTATTTCATTCCTCCACAACGACTTAGCATGGACCGTATACGCTAGAATCCTACAAAATTTAAGCTCAATCGGTTCAGTAATTTTTGAGAAGATACGTAACATCAGACAGACAGACACCACTTCATTTTCATATGTTAGTATGCTTGTTTAAATATTGACACCTTGTGTTACTTGTTTATTCGATGTTTATGCAACGACTCAATAGTAAAATTTATTTCACAAATGAGACTGTGAATTATTACCAATTTCTATCTCTAAATGTTCCAATGGACATAACGTCCAAGAAAAAAGAAATATCTATCTATGAAATGGAAAAAGTGTATTTATAATATTATAAAATACAGGTTTAATTTTCAGAATCCCGGACAATACGTTCCATAAAAAAATTTAAAGGTATGAGTATGTGCAATTGAGCAATTTGTATTGAGTGTTGTCCGTGTAAAATGTCAACTTCAAACGACATTTTTTACGATACCTATCGAGTATTGGTCGAATGTACAAATTCAATGTAACGCTGTTTTCCAAACGTGTCCTCGAGGGGTAAAAGCCAAAAGAACACCAATGAAAAAGTGAAGTTCATTATTTTTCTCGGATACTTTTTAATGAATATTTTCAATATTAAAGGAATAAAAATAACATATGACTGTATAAACAGTACAAAACAAGAATTCGTGTTAGCACTAAGAGAGACTGCTTTACATACTAGCGCCATTCCTTGAACTGAAGTTAATTATTTCAAGCACAGAATTTGTCTTTTACAAATTTAGAACATGTCACAAATTGTCATCTGCAATAATAAAAGCCTAATATTGTTTTTTGCCCACCCATGTGTGCGTCCGTCCCTTTATTTCGGAAATGGTCATAAATAGATGCCATAAAAGGCATTGTGTTTTGAGCTTCTTGAAAGACCTAGGAAAAGTGCTCCGATTTTTGTAACGGCCAGAGTTTGATTCCTGGCATCCGTTATGCATATAAATTTGTTTTGATTAGGTTTTCCAATTAATGGGAGTGCAAGACTCTTAACTTTCGCTCAGTAAAATATTAACCGATATTTTTCATTTTTTATTTAACGGGTAAATGTTAAAAGTTCTTATTCCTTTAATCTTTTTATGTTTTTCAGTCAAGATTTCACTAAAATATGTAATTTACTTCGGAATTCATTGTTTTTTCTTTCTCAATCGTTGCTAAGACCATTACTATCGTTGCTTCCAAATGCTTAAGTGGTCCTTCCTGCTAGTAGGGAGATGCTGTAAACTGCCTTGTATTTTTTGGAGCGTTGTTAGAAGGTGCTGGAGGCAACATCGTGACTTGTTCATGAAGCGAGGTCAGCCATTTTATTCGGCACATATATACAGGCTTACTGCTCACGCTACTCACGGTCAAGTGGTTTTTGCTGCCACTAAAACTAAGAGTAGTATGTTGATTAATAGAATGCACAAAAAAATGCGAATCCGGAAAGAATTCGAAAAAAAAATAACCAAAAATAATGGCAACGTGAAAAATGAGGAAATGCGTAAATGAACAGTGTGAAAAGTGTGAAAATACGCAAGTCAACATCATAAAGGTATTTATTAATATGTGTAGTTATACAACCCACAGGTTAAATTCGTGCTAGATTCTGGGAATAAAATTAACTACCATAAAAACAATGCATTATCTCTTTCTGTTCATAACCTTCACGGAGGAAGTATATGACGCTACAGCATTGATTTTCAGGTATTAATACACATGCGAACTCCAGAAAGGCCGTAGAAAACGAATTATTTTGTTCCGAGGACGTGGGAACTAATTCCCAATTCTCTTTCCAAAGTACTTACATTCTGACTTCATTTTCACCCGTAGGCTATCATGCGCATGGCCTCTCCTCTACCTTCTATCCTACTTGGTTTCATGCAGCCTGAAAAGTCCGGAAAACGGATCCCGTTTTTGTTAAGGCCTGGATTCAATTACTATTACTACTACAAGTTAACTAGTTATTTTAATCGGCATGAATTATATTTAGAATTCCGAAATATAATTTGAGCCAATGATACCTGCAGATCACAAGATCGGTCGGCTTTGTTCCTTTCTGGCAAATTTCAAAAATACTTATTACGGAGTGCATTTATGATTTTCCCCCCTCCCGTGATTTCAAAGACTACCTTCAGTAAATAGCATAATATTCGCATACAACGGTTCGCTTCAGACGGGTTAAATAACAAGGGGTCATACTCTCTGCAAGAAAAATCAAATAAAAAGGCTGCACCTCAAGAGAAAACATATCCTCGCTGAAATTAGCGCGGATTCACTCAACAAAACAATGGTGGTGGTGAGTTACAAAAAACCCTGATGACACAAAAACCAACAAAAATTCTTAAATCATTTTCTTCTTCCTTTCTAACGCATTTTAAAAGGACACTTGCAGAATAATTCAACTTGGACGAATTCATAGCAGAGACGATCACCTTAAGTGATATAGAGCAATCCATAATTTCATATAACGAGTTCAAAATGTCAGGAGTCAATGATGCCATTGAATTGCTTCCAAAATGTATCACAGAATTTTGGGGTGCCGGGAGTAACCCTTCCCTCAGCTGAAGAGCCATTGATTTTCAAGGGAGAGGGATGGCAATTCTTTTTTACCAATGGTGGCCGAAGAGGTGGATCAGAGCTTAATATTCCTCTGATAGCATATTAAATCAATCAACCCGACTAACTTCAACGTGATTGCTATGCCGGAGTCAGGGGGTTTTTATTCCTGAGGGAGAAGCTAAGAGGCTTATAACATAAAAAACAAAGTCAAATAATAGGATCAATTGCACTCAAAATTTATCGAAGGGAAAACTTTATCCCTTCTACTAGTGGAAATTGTGATAATAGAAGATGAAGTAAAGGGGACCTTAGGTAAGAAATTATTTTAAAAAGTACTAGAAAGAAGTTTCATATTTGGAGGAGTCAACTGACATCTAAGGACATTTGCGCCATTCAGGATAGGTGGCTATTTGGAGATGAGAAGGAATTTCATAAGGAACGCATGAAACCAGGCGTCAGCATTAGCCCACTCTTGGCGGAAGGCCCACTCTTAACTTCCCATCCGTCGGAAGGTGTATTGAACAAGAAGTGCACTCCACAAACAGGCACGTAGCAGGGGGGGGGGGGGGGGCTTCTGGTGCTTCAGCCCCCTCCGAAATTTTTTCCCAATAATTTTGTTGTTCTGATTTTAGCAGTGAACTTTAACAGTGAGAAGAGATAAGTATGTGCACTGTAAATACCAAGCACTGAAAATTAAGGGAAGGGATTTGTAACATGTCGGCACCGAATGGGCAAGGCTGATTTGTTTCAAGTTACGCAAGACTTACCCCCCCCCCCCCCCCGAAGCAAATTTCTGGCTACGTGCCTGTCTACAAAGCACTCCAGTGGGGAACAGTGCACCAATGAAAACCTCTACCTCAGACGGGACACGAAACCTGGGCGCTCGAGATGGGAAGCTAGTACTCTTGCCACCAAACAAAACTTCCTCAGAAAAGTGTCAAAGAATGATGTTAGTGGATTTCGGTCTTTTTTCAGCAAACTAAAAATCGTTTCCTTACGAAATAAAAAGAAAGGATAAAGAGGAATGGATAAAGAGGAATGGATAAATAAGGAGGTGTGTTACGGGAAAATCTTAGAAACTTTTGCGGCGAAGAATGGCATTAATAGAAACATAAATAAATTACAAACACCCATCATTAGCAAATAATAGCATCCCAGTTTACTGCATTTGTGCAAATAACTTTTTATTACAGGCCAAGGACATATTAGACGGTACAAGCAGAACAAAGATGTTTGACGAATTATAGCAAATACAAAGAATAAGGAGGTAAGATAATGAAGACGCAAAATAAATGGCATAAAGCAATTCTTTTATGGGATTAGAGGGCCTTCTTTCTTTCATAAGAGGGCCAACCGGAATATTAAACCATGACACAATGCCCTTATGTTTAATTTCAAAGGATTTTACGCCAATATATATTCTCATTTTCTGTATAAACAAGGTAAGGGTATAACAAATGTGTGAAACTGGTGAACAATGAATATTCGAACCAAAATTTCAAGGTTTTAACGACCATGACTGTCCTTAAACATTAAACTGCTACTAAATTACGAACATTTCACTGTTTTAAATTTCTGACATAGACGGTGAATGGTGGAGAGCATTCTTATTTGACCAAGATTATAAGGAAGAACGGCAACTATTTGGAGATCAAAACGCAGTGTTCTAACGCCCCGTCGCGGAGGAGACAAAAGCCTACCAGCAAGCTCTAACTTCACGACTAGAGGGAAGTTGAGGAGTGTCACATGAAAGGTAAGCCGGCCCTCTTGGGATGGGTATAAATTCCAGAGGACAGTGAAAACTCGTGTTACGGTTCCCTCAGTGATGAGCTAAGCACGATTCTCCAGAGAAGGGGCTAGAATGGCAGTCGTTATCCAGAGGCTGACATGAGTTATTAACCGGGGGCCGAGATGCTCAAACGGTGACACGGATGTCGCCAGCCGCCGCTGCTTCCTATTGCCTGCCCCAATAAGGGAGGAAGCTGTTCAACAACAGACAGCGCAGGAATGCGACAGTTGGCGAGATCATAAAGGACGGATAAATTTAGTGAGGCCTGAATGATGATGAAGACGTATTTTTTTGTTGCAAGTCACCCCTTTGGACCAAAACTAATGCCTTGAGGGATACTTAGACACTCAAAAAAGGGAGAAGTCGAGAATAATAACCAAAAGTCTTGAGGTATACTTTGACACTCTAAAAAGGGAAGAGTCATGAAAAATAACCAAATGATGCATGAGCCAATTCAAACTTAATTTTTAAACCTCAGAGTTAATTGGGTACCTAACATGCTTAAGTTTTATGGGCTCCAATGGCTAAAATTATTTTATACCAGTTAACTTAAATGGGAATTGTCATACCATAGATTGAAATACATACCTTCTTAATCTCTCAATTTCCAGGATGATATTTCTACTGATTATGTAAATCACATTTTGCGAACTCCTACTTGCTATGGTGCATTGGACCGTTAACATAAAATTAGGTAAATTGATTGCTCAACCAACAGTTTTAGGATATCTTTCTTTCATCGAACTATAGGGATCAGAATATTTCTGATTGTCTTCAAAATTATACACACAAGTTTATAAATAGTTAGCTTTCTAAATCTCTTTTAAATTTTTTTTAGTTAGACTAAAATGTAGCTACTAATTCTCTTTAAGCGTGAGTATTTATCCCCTACTACAAAAATTGCAGGTTTCAGGGTATCATGTATCTGTAGATATAACTTAAAGAATCTAAGGCAAACTCAATATCCACACCACAGGCGGGATTCGAACCCGCAAGATTTAGGTTTCCCGGCCGCAGCATTAACAATCGGAATACCATGGCCGACTAACTGGCAATTCTATGCCAATGGACTGTTCTGTTTGAGTTGTTTATTAGTTGTTTAGAGTGTCTTGCTGATTTTCTTAGCTAACTTTTTCGAAAAACGTTGTAAAATGAACAGAAAATTATTATTCTCAAGGTTATTTTATATTTTTAACTCCATGCGAAGAGAAAAATGCATAATGAGGAAATTCTAGGAACCAAATAGTTTTTTTTCTAAATGCGATAAATAAACGATTATTCATTCATTCTGTTGCAAATTCATCAAAATATACAACGTTCGGATTCAATACAAATCATATACGATGCGCTCCAATACGTGGTCGAGATTGGGAATATTCGTATCCCTAGGTGAATCCTCTGAGAGATCTCCACACAACCAATGGAACGCATCCAAAATATAACCTAAATCGAAGCTGAATAAAAAGTGACCCAATCTGTAGTTGAAAAAAAAATTCAAGTGAGGTACCGTTTAAAATCACAATTTATTCGATCTAATTTCGATTCTGGCTCGATCCGTCTTTACGTGGCATAAAAGAAAGCATTTCAATGCTTCGTCGGTCACGTTACATGATTGATGCGAGGGAAGCAACGTCTGCTCGTGTCCAATCACTTCGATATCGGCATGACATGATAGGTTTCGTATAAAATAAATCATCATCAGTGCAATATTTTATTACTTAGACATAGTTTTGAAGTAATGTAGTCTCCATTCATAAGGGACGCCTTTTCATCAGCTTAATAAACATCGAGAAGTAAGTGAACGACACACACGATGAACTACACGTACTCTTAATCGTGGTTTCCAAAATATCCCTTGCGTCACGATTTCAACCGTCAATGATTTTATTGTGCATTGGATTATTTCTCAAAGTCTCTGATTATTTAGCTAGGGAACTTCGGACCATCTTTTCTACTACACCATCGTCTTTTTAATCATATTCCAAGGACCTCCAGGTAATCATGATTCAATCATGCCAAGCTCCTCTTCCAGACGAATGGATTTCTTGCCATCTCTTTCTTTTCGATAAAAAAATTTTATGAAAAAATTACAAAAATTATATTATTCAGGTGAAGATACCAATGAAATGAGTTAGTGCAAAAGAACTACCACCGCGGAATGTTTCAGAAAGAGAATATGTGGTAATTATAGTACCATATGTTCAAAATATGAATCAACACAGTACAAAATTTTCCTGTGTCGGAAAAAGTTAATGTATTGAGCAAGTTAGAGCGTTACACAGAAAGATCAGGAAGTATAAGGAATAACTACAGAAAGATCAGGAATGCTTTCTTGAGTGCGCCTCAATACTCGTCATTTGCCTGTCCAGAAAAATAAAGCTTTTAAAATAGAATTTTTCTGACAGGATAAAACTCGTTCCCTTCTCACTGATCCCATAATATTCCCGAGGAAATCGATTATTGCGTTGGAAATTGAAACAGTTCCTAGCAGAAAAGGGACAAACAATTTTGGTCTAAGATGTCTTATAGCCTTTGGAAGTGTGATTCTTTGTAATTAAGAGTGGCATGGTCATTCATGATAGCCAACCATCCCAAACTTCGAGCTAAACGAGGAAAAAACAAAAGTTGCCCATTTTGAGTGAGAGGGACTTTGTGATTGCTTGTTGCACGTCACCATTCACAGCGTTATTAACTTTCTATCCAGCAAATACACTTCACTTGTTGACAGAACTTTCCCTTTTCACGTCATTACAGTTACATGTAATTAGAGCCGATGAAAAGGTCAGCTCTCCAATGTATAAATATTTATCTAACAGTCATGCACTGTCAAGATGCGCATTTGGTTTGGTGTTCCCGATAAATATATTTAGACTGAGTTATATAATGTTCTTAATAACTCTAATTGAGGAAGATGTTAACCGGAAGGTAATGGAAGGAATTTCTCTCTTTTTGCTTTGGCTACATTGTTTGAAGTACAAAATCGCCCATTCCAAGCGAAATTATGTATTTATGTTCACAAATAGCGGTTGAATTTGGTGATGTGACAGCTACGCATCTAGTCTATGACAATCTTTGCAATTATGCTTACCCGTGACTTAGTATCTTACTTAGAGGTTAAATAACACTTATTTCACCTTTATGACGCTTAACCGGTGGAATATTATTACGCATTCGATTGCGTAATTACGAACTATTTGTACTAAATTTTGTTTGAAATAAAAAAAAATATGTTTCAAATTTTTCCGGCACGACGAACCTGACCGACGCTTCATATACTACCATCATGTTAAATGATTTATTTTTTACTTTTCGGTTTAAAATGGCAAATTTAATGTTATTATTTCTCAAACATAGCGTTCATGTTAAAAAAATCGAATCCATTCGTTGAAAACTGGGAACCAAGACCCACAATGCTCATCTACGCCACTAAAACGACCCACTGCCTTAAATATCTTGGCTCATTCTGGCCTAAAGTATGACGCGAGATTGTAACTAGATCTTTCCGCATAGCAACCAAAATACACATTTTTTGTGTTCCAAATATTGATTAAAACACCACTTCAAAATTCTAAGTGAAAATTTGTAATATTTGTACCGATATTTCTGTCGTTCATCATTTGTTTTAAAAACTTATTATAGGTACTCTTTGTATTTTAAATTAAGTATCAAAATATGGTTAGTATTTTTCTATTTTTCACCGAGCCTAACTTGAGACTGTAAAAAATACCCTTATTAAGAGCCTACCAACCATGCGAAAATTTTTCCCTTGGAAAATACGTTGAGCTGACCTCTATTACTTTCGGCAAACAAGAAAAGCTCGAGGAAAACAATCCTCAAGTTGTCATCCGTTTTCAATGTCATGGCCATGTTGTTTCTAGAGGACTCCACCCTGCACTTGAGAAAGCTCACGGTCATGACGAACTGATCCCTTTTTATTCATGAAACTCGAGTCATATCCGGACCTGGGATATCGCACTGCTAAAATGATTGCAAGGTCTACAGTAAACAGAGGCGGAGAGGAAACTACATCGTGCCTGTACTCAATTGTTTTTTTTTATCCCATCACTCCCCAAACGTCCCTCGCTTGCGACATACTACACGTGGCTTGCGATGACGTCATCTCCTAGGAAGTGGCACCTTCTACTTCCGGTGCCGGTTCGATTGGTCCTTGTGCGTGTCCGGGGTTAGACCACCCTGGGCGAGCTTGACCATGGAAAATGAGGGTTAACAGGGGCAGAGGTGACAGGATTAGAGGGTCGGAGGGAGGCGAAGAGCAATTAGGTAATGAATCTATCGCTCGAAGAAGATTACCCCTTTTTTATTAAGCCCGGCGAATGGCGACGGAAAAAATCCGAGGTCAGAGGAAAAAGAAACTGCGACTCCTCGAAGATAGTGTATCACCCGGATGAGCAATATGTGGTGGAGAGTTTCAATTATTTGCGGGAGGCGACCTACAACTGAGGTCATTAGCGCCAGAGAGGATAGGTGGGTAACTGGGTAAAGGTAGGAGTTTTCAGGGAACGGAGGGAGGGTGAAGAGAAACCCGGTGTCGACATCAGCGTAAACTTAACTAAATGCTCCAAGGAGACCACGGCTCAGCGTCCTATGCAACGGATAGAGTACTCCTCATAGTGTCTCATGAACACTTTGGAAAATATAAATACATTAATTAATACAATCACAGAAAAACTTGACTATTCAATAATTATTCCATTCCTTTGTGGGGACTAAAACTTTAAGTACATGTGTATCGTGAATGAATATCTAACAGGGGCGTCGGAACTATTCTCGCTGGGAGGGGCCAACCTTGAAAAGGGCCCGGCTCCTATGAAAAGGGCCCGCAATTTTTTGCAGATATGAAGGGGTAGAGACTAGAATTTCGCTAAAAGAGCATATGAAGGTGGTAAAATATGTGTCAGAAGGGAAAAAGCAAGCTGGAAACAAGTGAAATTAAATTTTTATCAAAGAAGATTACTCCTTTCTCAAGGGCCCCGGACAAATTCTGGGGAGGAGGCCGAAGGCCATTACCCTGCCCCCTACTTCCGAAGCCACTGATATCTAACATGTTTCCTTAAAGTAAAAGAATTGCATGTACTATGCATTACGTAGGGAATCGTAGTGCACCTTGTATCCTGTAGGTAGTGCATGCCTGCATGAATGCCAGGGTAAATTTCATTTCCTTATTATTTAAATGCATTCCTTGTGACGGTTCACACCGTTCAACACCCTCTAGCGGTGGGTTGCAGGGAATAACGTAGACGTAGATTTGTCAAGAACATAATTGAGGGAAAAATATAACGTAAGACCCCACGAGGAAGACCAAGAAATGAAAATACGGGGCCAAAATGAAGAGTGATTTATGAAAGAAAAATTCCAGCATGTAGCCGAGATAGTTATGAATAGGGAATTCATCTACATAATACCCTGCAAGCCACCACAAAGGTGTGTGGCAGGGGGTGATTTCTCACCAAATATGCACTACATATCATACATAAAAAAAGGAATAGTATTAATATACTAGTCAGAACTTCACTATTTAAAAAAAGATAAAAATAGCAAAGTAAGCATGCAAAAACATGATGTTAGTTGGGTTACCTTCAAGTCCTTATACCAACATGCTACATATGCTATACATTGATTCACTCGTATTGGGCATAGTTACCGCTATTCATATCCCTAATTGTACGAGGAAAAAAGGACATTTTGAATCTGTCAGCTCGGCAATCAATTTCTCTAATTTTGTGGCAGGGGGTGATTTCTCACCAAACATGCACTACATATCATACATAAAAAAAGTAGGGATGGGTCGGTTCCACTTTTTTTCGGTTCCGGTTCGGTTCCACTTTTTTTCGGTTCCGGTTCGGTTCTTAACTTCGGTTCTCGGTTCCGATTCTCGGTTCCGGTTCTTAATTTACCACTTACCCTGCATTGCTCAATGGTAAGATAAGGTAATCAATAATCATTTTCTGAGACTGAATTAGAATAATTCGCGACTTTGAAGCATCTAAGTACACTATTTCACCAGGTTTTAATGTGAAGCCTCCACTTTCGGAGTGTGAGTAGGTTTCAAACTGGTTTTCGCGCCAATTATTTCGGTACCGATTATTTTTGGCCTCGGTTCCGGTTCTAAGTTCAAGAACCGGTGGAACCGAGAATCGAAGAACCGAACCGACCCATCCCTAAAAAAAAAAGGAATAGTATTAATATACTAGTCAGAACTTCACTATTTAAAAAAGATAGAAATTGCAAAGCAAACATGCAAAAACATTCTATTAGTAGGGTTAGCTTTAAGTACTCATACCAACATGCAGCTACCAATGCGATCCATTGCTACTCTCCGATTGGACATATTTACCGTTATTCGTATCTCTAATTATTGCTCTTCAACCTTTGGATTGAAACGCAATGTTGATGGTTAGTTTTACAAGTTAAAATTAATTAAGCGGTGAAAATGCCTCAGGAAAAAGGACCCTAAAGCAAGATGACGAGCCGAGCTGAGTTATATGAATGCCTAAATAAAAAATAGTCTCCATTCGTGATGGCCTGCAGAGATTTCAATAATGCCGTTTGAAAAGGCTTCGCAGTTCGATTTAGAATGTGAATTTTTTGCTAACAAGAGATCGAATGGAAATGCCAAGGTCAGTTCACAAATAAACTCTTTGCTTTGTAGGCTGATGTTCGAAGTGTGCAAGATCAATTGGATTAAGAGCTCAGCGACATCAACTGCAGGGAGATAACCGATTTTTGCTCCGGGCTAGGGCGTCTGCCTCCAAAGCTCAGCTTTCATTAGCCGTAAAGAAAGGGATTATTCCCACTCCATGCTAAACTCTTCACAACCAGCACACACCCTCTTACGGCGGAAATTCCCCTCCGGAAATGGATACGCTTGACCTTAAAAGCGCTTGTCATCGTGCGAATACGTTTCCTCCGACACGCCACGCATTTTATTGAGACTCGCAAGCTTCTCCTCTCTATTCATCATTGTTCCTGCCTTCCTTGGAAGGTCAGTCCTGTTGATAAGTGACATAAATAACCCTCTCGTTTCCCTGCCAAACTAAATATTTGAAGAGGCCACATCCCATATTAGCGAGATGGTTTTTGATGGAGAGTTCCAGAGAATCGATTTGGAGGAGGTTGCAGAGCACGCGAAATGTGACACAAGAAACGAATAATACAAAGCGTTTCTTCTCAGTTTTGAGAAATTATTTGCTCTCCCAAAATTTCTTTTTTACCTCGTTAAACTTTTGCCAAATACTTTGATTTTAGTTCGAAGAATTGCATCAGTTCTAGAGAACATTTATTCTCGACTCACCTTTGAAATGGTGATGTTAAAGTGCAACATGCAAAAATGATTCCATTAATAAATGTTCACTCTGAATAAACTACTAGTTATTTCTTGTTTTTTTATTTTACATATTTTTAATATTTTCAAACTTTAGGTTGTTGTGTATCTAAATGTGGCTCCTTTAGCATTTTGAACCTACATCTGGTTCTCATGTCTGATCCTGATTCAGGCCTCAGATCCTGAAAATGTTGCCTGTTCAAATCCGTTGTCTCTAATCTTTTTAACTTAATCGTATGAATCACAGCATAAATGCATATTTAAAGAGATCAAAAGAGAAAGGAGATTTTTTCAAAAGTAACAGGAGAAATATTGAGCTCTTATTCCAAAATATGCCCTATTATTTTTTCGCTCCTTGAATACAAGTTAGAATATTTTGAAAAAAAACATTCATTAAAACATAAAGAAGAACTCATGTCGGACGCATTTCATTCAACAAAAAACTTAATTAGATAAAATAAATTTATACATACACATTCCTGATTATTTAAATTAAATCTTGACTGACAGCAATAAGTCTATTTTCACCTAAATTAAAGATTAAATCATTCCATCACGGAAATGTTATTGAAATGAATATTGGCAAGGGCAGAGTATTGTACCAATCCCTGCTTGGGTCTAAAACCCAAGATCATTTACTTTTTATTTATCCTCTATTTATTTCTCAATTTTCGCAGCGGGAATTGAGAAATAAATAGAGGATAAATAAAAAGTAAATGATCAAATTTCATTCCACTTAAAATTTTAACTATTCCCTTGAGAGTACGTAAAAAAACGCATAAAACGTTCACAGCGTAATAAAAGAGACGGCAGCATACGCAGTTGGCAATTCCCAGCGCGGGGAGTTTGAAATAGACACGGAGAGCTGTAGTGCAAGGAGGTCAGAAAGTCTGGGTCAGAAAGCGAGCGTATACGAAGAAATCGCCCGGGAAGGTCCAGATTGGAATTCAAAGATCGCTTGATGATATGAAGGGAAGTAAAGGGGTGGGCAAGAGAACAGGGACATTGCGCAAAAAGGATCAAGTCAGACAAACTTCTCCCTCGTGCGTCCGTGCAATCAGCTAATGAGATGGCTTCCTTGGCCTCTTTTGCTCTACACATTCTGCTTCTCTTCCTCTCTCTCATCTTCCTCTACCTCACACCAAAGCTAGGTTGGCTATCGGTAACCCTTAAGAAGCAGCTTTCGTTCAAGCAAATCCAACTCCTGACTTCCCCGCTGCTGCCATTTTTTTCTTAACGGACAACTCTCCTGCGCTGCCGTAATGGAAATCTATTAAAACTTTTGTGAACCTTATCAAGGATTTCTCGTTTGCTTCAAAAACGATCGCTGACTACTCGAGGGACTCATCAATTCGAACAAAATTATACTCTCAATTGGGGATGAAATTGTTCGTGGTAAATGCAAACCTTTGGCCTTCGTCCTTGATAGCCAAGATTTAGAACACTAGCGTTCGATGAAGCTGCAAAAGAGAGCGTTGAAGGATAAAATCAGCACCTGGAGATTCTAACATATTATGTATCAAATTTAGCAAATCAAATACCAAAAACCACCTGTATAACACTCAGTTACGTCAATAATTTCAAGTTGAGCATATTTCTGGGATGTCCCAGGAATAAATGCGAAACGGGTATTACGGTGGTACATATACGAAAATCCTTTATGCTAGCAAATGAAACCACCAAACATTTAGACGTTTTAAGAAGTTGACGTATTCAAATTTCTAAGGAAGTGAAATCTAGAAATCTTCTCTGTCTATTTACTATCATAGAGTAAAAACTGAATTATCAAAATCATTCTCTCCAGCCAATAATTTTTGGATATAGCACTAAAAATTATGTAAAATTTACCTAACACAAATAATATGCCCGCAAATTTCCTATTTCGGTAAAAAAAACAACTTGCACGCATATTAAGTTTTTCTGCATCAACACTTTTTCATTTAGTTCCATTCCATATTTTGCATGAGTTTCGGAAAGTAAATCCAATGAATTTTATTTTTCTATTCATTTCTGGTCGTGAAGGCTTCACTGCCTAGGGAACTAGCTGTATCAGTCACCAGAAAATTCGAGGAAATTCTCAGAAATTTCGCAGCTACAAATAGTTTCTGCTGGATGGTATCCTCAACTTCATGACTGAACGACTGGCTACACAATGTTATACTAGGAATAAATATGACCAAAAAGAATATTCCTTTTGCTATTTAATCGCAAACGCAATCCCATCAGGCCACATCCCAACCGAAAGGTGACCCTCGATCCAAATCACTTACATCACCTCCCATCGCAAATCGATTCCTCTTTCCATTCGCCCTCCGGCAAAATCATTCCCTCCCCCTTTTTTCAATTCCTGGCCCCCTCCCCACAGAAATTCCCATCATTGGCAGCCCCATTTTCTCGGCCACTCGACTCCAACGACACTCTTCATGCTGCTCCTTCAATCTCCCTCCCTCCACAACTCTCTATCTCTCGCTCTTCTCCTTGCAACACTCTCCTCCCAATCTCGAGTCCGGACGTCGTTGTTGCCGCTTCGACCTCTCTTCTTCTCCTCTCTCTCCCTCTCCTCTTTTATCTCCTCCTTACCTCTGGACCTCTCCTTTGCACCGCATCCCTTCACCCTTCTTTCCCATTCCCCGCTGGGAATCGCTTTAAAATTTGGGACGTCGCTGGGGACCTACTCATGCCGGGGGAGTGGGGGCGGGTGATAATTAAAGGGCTCCGTACCCTTTCGTGTCCCGTCTTCCCCTCCTCCGACCTTCCCATTCTCAGTATCATCTCTTATCCCTTGGCCAACTCCAAGTTCCCAGAGGCGATTACCTCCAAGTCTCTCCTCTCAAACGCAGACGAGTGACATATGATTTTGAGGGGAGGATTTGACTTGCTTCATTAGCGGCCTCTCCATTTTACCATGAGGCAATGATCTCCAGAGAGAATCCTTCGCTTGAGGAAGCAATTACACATTTTTTTCCAAGCTCGTTACTCTTCCTCGAAGTCAGACAACGGCGTCGCAAACGAGGGGAAAATTGTTTGCGTCCATCAGATCAGCATTCTTATCACCAGGCATCGGGACAAAAGAAGGAAACTTGTATCGTGCTGATGAGAGGGTGCGGGAAATGACGGTTAGCTTTTCAAGCAGAGTTTAAGATTGCACAAAATTTCAAATTATAAACATTTTATGGGGTCATTAAAAGGGTTATTCTCTTCTTCTTTTGGTGGTGAATTCAAATAGCTTTCAATATCAATCATAACTGTCTCTCATTCCAAAGGAAAACGCAATCAAATAGATGGGGGATTCGAAAGGTGCTCTTTTTAAACAGGACATCTCTCGCCGAGACACGGAATGCATTAAATTAATGCATTCGTGTCTCTTAATTATAAAGGCATTATATATTATATATTATTATATAATATATAATGCCTTTATATATTATGCCTTTTTATATATTATTATATAATATATAATATAATAATAATAAAGGCATTTTATGATGAAAATGCATGTGACTTGAATTAGAATAGATTCGCCAAGCCCAGATATTAAAAAAAAGTCAAGAAAGAGGATGAATAGATGTTTGACTTATGACATTCACGAGAGAAAACGGAGTCGAATCTTAAATGTGTAAGATGATTAATTACACTGATTTTTAGAGATCATACCACTTCAGTAGATTAGGAAGATTATTGAAGTACTGGAAACATCAAATTCACTCAATAATATTACAGGGAAATAATTTATTCACATGGTTTTTGGATTAGATCTGCATCATAAGTACTTAGTTAATTTGATTCCGTATTTTTCTCGGCAGGAATCGCCAGAATCGGAATTACGCTAGAAATACAAATAGTGTAAGATCCAACACTAATTTTTTTAGTATGTTAAAGTCTTTTAAGCTATCATATTAAACATATCCACAGAAACATTTTCCAAATTGACATGTTAGCATTGCGTTAGCCAAATAACTTCCCACGGCTATTGAAATCCAAATGATAAACCTGAAAGTGTAGGAACTAAACGATCAAAAACTATAAACGGGCTTTGGAACATAAAGGTCGTCTGATCGATGGTCAAAAATAGGGCATTCGCTGAGTATTTCACAACTATGATCGTAACTATTTAATAAAATATTCCCCGGCTTTTACGCACATATGTGAGTTCAAACACAGGGACTAAGTACCTACACATGTCCTTCATGTGCTTTACGCAATGTAATAGGGTTTATTGAAGATGTCTTATTGGAAATGAGTTCATGAGTATTCCTGTTTCTCTCTTGCTTCTTACGAAACAGCTTTTCACTACAGAGCGCAAAGCAATAAATGCGTTAACGTCTCAACTTCGGCATTAGAGACTGGACTTGACGGCGAACGACCGCTGCTCTTCTTGTAACATCTCTCAGTTGTGAAAAGATGTCAGTGTTTACGTTATTTGATAATATAGGTCACAAATTACACATAGAATGGTATTTCACCAAGACTGGAATATTTGTGGAGTCCTTGCATGCTAATCCCCTCCTATAAGAGCCACCTCATGCCTTTTTTCATAACCTATACAATTTTAAATCCTAACTTGAATCCTCAAATCTTTTACCTGACTGCATGAATATCAGAGTCTAGAACATATCATTATCTCCCTCTACCGCGTTAACGGATCCCTTGTCTATTGCCCACATCAATACGTCTTCTACCAACTATATTTGCTGCCTTTGAATTTCCAGGACAATTTCCTTTCTCTGCCTACCATCTTTGATGTTTTATCATCGATCTTTCTCTGAATCCAGTAAGCCCTCTCCAAATTTTGATTCAAGACGGGGTTTTCCACGTTTTTATTGCGAAAAGACAACAGTTTCACCGGAATGCAATTCGGCGCCTTATTTCAGAAAAAAAGGAATAATGGTTTTCGATGCTTTTATATATGCTGTAACTCATTGTTATTTCTTTATCTGACCTGAGGACGCCGAATCAAATTACCTGATGTATTTTCACCATAATGCAAAATTTAGTACATCAACACCAAGGAATCTTACGTTTAAACTATAACCCTCTCCAATTTTCTCCAATGTCAAAAGCCTTCAATTTCCGCTCGTCCTCTTGCCTCACGGAATAAATTTCTTAACATGAAGCGTTAACATATTAGAAATTTGAATGGTTTTCTCTTTATGTTACTGCATTCAGACCCCTCATTGTCCCTGCTGTTAGCAAACGCTTAATTGGACAAGCACAACTTTTCGCCCGATATCCCTACAGCAGAATCAATTTACTCCAATTATACTGCCAAAATAAGCGAAGTGTACCACCTGTCCCAGCTTATACCCAGCAATTAATACGGTAAAAAATAAACCTTAAAAAATATATATTTCTAGCCTATCCGATACTAGAATAGTCTAGATAATTCCTAGCCTAGTTAATATATAGCCAAATTACGTGTAAACGTCCAAATTCTCGAGGGGTGGGTGATTACAACATTCTCTCGAAACGAATGAGTGTCTGAATTTCTCCATTTCCGGGATTTCTTCTACGCCTTCATGATCGTCAACCTAGAGACGCGGGAAGGAAGGCTTGTGAAACTGTTGTCACCAACAACTGAATATGTGGAAGAAGACCCTAGGGTAGAAATTCAACCACGAACTCCGCGGAAACATTCGCTCCGATATCAGTGAGGGTCTTTTCCACTCAATATGACAACATCTTCAGTTCAATTTTCATGCACTTTTTAATGTCCTTGTTGTTTGGCATGCGTAAAACTGACAACTAGGTTTTCAACACTTTCCCAGATATTCACGAAAGTGCACAGAATTGACGAAAAAAGAATAGTTCATGTACTATATATTTTATGACCATATTTTGCACATGAGATGAAAGACCTTACAAAATTAAATGCCTTGTATCTGTGAAGAAATGGCTCTCATTAACATTATTTCTGTAATACATGCTCCACAGACATCGAACACTGGATTTTGAAATCAGTAACTGAATTAGTACTTCAAAGATTGTTTTATTTTATAGAATTGACCAACTTAGTAAATCAAGTAACATATCGTCTACGAAAGTTTTCCGCCATCTGTATTTAACAGTATATTTTTACAACCTTAGTTCAGTGAATTTACTGTTAAATAACTGTCACCATTTTGATAAAATGTTAAACACTTAAAAAATGTCTTCGATACAGTTTCCGAAATTAAATGATTGCCTTTAATTTCCAAGTTGATTGATTTCCAAGAAGATCAAATACAAATTGAACTGCATCCAATCTACATCTACAGCTATGTAATACCCTGCGAGCAACCAAGAGCAGGCAATGTATTCTGCGGGTCGATTCTGTAAATGTCATAGGCGTCATTAGGGTGATAGCTACTACGGGCAACTTATGACGGCTATGTCCATGGTCCCTTAATACTTCGGCTATGACATTCGAGCGATTCCATAAGCTACCATCATAAGGCTTATGACGCCTATGACGGATGACGAGTGAACAGTTGCGCATCGCCATGAAAATCTAGAATTTCGTATGTTGGTAGTCCTAAGAAAATGAGAAAAGCCAATGGGAGCCTTCGACACATTTCATCAGCTGTGACTTGGAGCAAATTTATAAACAAATAATGAAGATGGAGTCCCTTCAAGAGAGTATTAAAGTCAAATCTTTCGAAAGTAATTATTGCATGTTGTGTACTGATGTTATTTTCATTCATGGATTCGTATTAATGTGGCTGAATAGTAACTTAAGAACGAATGGGTAATGATGACAAATCAAACGTAGTGTATAAGTAGTACCTACTAACGCTCTACAAAACGGATGTAATCTGAAATAGTCCACTAAAATATAATGCTTTCGTGAATGCGTAGTGTTAGAAATACGATTTGATCATGTATATGTTCTCTTAGCGGCTCATATGGCTTGCATTTTCATTCTTTCATCGTACTAGCAGAGTAAATGATTAAGGGTGTATGAATAGAACTTGAAGTAGGATAAAAAGTGGATATTCATGAAGTCAGATTTATCTTAGTCGAGCTTCAGTAAGTCATTCAGCCATAGGACTACAGTCATTGTTGCATGACCCAGAGGATTGCTGAAAGAGATCAATCACAAGTAATCGCTCGGGGATATTCAGAGCTTACCGTGGTGTTACATTAAAAAAAGTTTAAGAATATCCGTATAAAAATGAATTCCTTTTATGTGGAGAATTGCCTTATTACAGCTTCCCTGACATCTCCACCTATATTAGGTAAAACAACCACCTCCTTCACAAATTCAAGCTGTGGGATATTCCCTCCCTGTTGATGTTGAGGCGGTGCGTCAACATTAGGTTGTGCACCACGGTACAGGAAATTATTATTTTTGCTACAAATTTGGCTTATAGTGCAGTACCCCGTCTGAGTGCAGACATCGCCGAGTACTTTTCATTATACCAAAAAGTTGCTCAATGAAGTTTCGCGTAATGGGACATGAATGTTATTGCCGTCAGAATAAATCATTTCAAATAGGTAAAAGTTGCATGCAACTCATATGCACGGAACGTTCGATTTTTCAAATACTGGAATGAACATTTTGAAATCACGGAACCAATCTGCAAATAGACTGGCAAACTATAGGCTGCCTAATTATTATTCGATTTTAGGGCTGAGCTGGGTGGCGAGCCAGTCCTTTTGAAATGCGGAAGAGAGTTCTAAAATCTTCTTCGCTTATTTCTAAAGGATGTGTGTATCCCTAAACTACCGGCGAATAAGACGAAATTTGTCATCGTTCTTGTCTTTGCCGTCGATTGCTCTCCACATGGCAAAGAAGTAGAGCGCTTCCATTCTATCGATAATAAATATGTAAGGAGGATTTGCGTATTATAACACTACAGATTCACAATTTTAATTACAATATCGCTGTGTCCTTACCTGTCACCTTGATCTCTGTCCTTTTTACAAAAAAAAACTACAAGATACCGTTTTCAACAAAAACGCTCCTATTCTGAGACCTTATGACGGCTATGACGGAGAATTTTGACCGTCATACGCTATGACGGCGACGATGAAGTTATGACGCCTATGACATCTACAGAATCGCTTCTTATGACGGACCGTCATAAATATGATGGTCCGTCATAAGAACAATGGTTGTGATGCCCACGAATATTATATTAGCCTCCTTGTAGCCTCCTTGGTGATGCCTATGACATTTACAGAATTGAACCGCTGGATTCCGCATTTCACACTACTATTGAAAGATACAACTGTTGGATGCATTTTCGCCAGTAAAGAATTTGAAGGAATAGAAACAGGAAATACTGAATTGCTTGCGACGAATATATCACATTACACAGCCGAAAAAGCTACACAATTGCCTTCATTTAAGAGAGACTTATTCTAAAGGCGTTAAATAAAACGCTGAGTAATTAATTAATGCGTTGACAACTGTTTATTAAAGTTCAATTAGTCAATGGATGCCGTTAAATTTGAGAAAATTAATTGAAACTAGAGGCAATGAAATGAATGGACGGCTGATAGCCCAGGCACTTCTTTCATTAAGTCGTTGAGAATTAATTAATAATTGATGCTACATCAAATTGCTTACTACTTTCCTTCAAAATAAGGCCTTGAAACTATTATTGAATCCCCAAACCAAATATCCCAACACAAAATATAATTCATGTGTATTGCTAAATAAGTCCCTAATTTGTTTATGAGGAATTGTATTAACTCGAAAAAATGAACAAATTCAAAAATAGAACGATCTACACTCCCTAACTGAACAATTACTTAACATACATTGAAACATATGGCAAAAATGACTATCAAAAAAAAAAAAGGAAGTAATTTAAATTTGCTGGAAGGAGGTTCATCTTCGAAACAAAATTGTCATTCGTCGAGAATTTTATATATGAATCCGCTTGATATAATTTAAGGACATTCAGATATTATAACTAGGGCTTTTATTAATGGTAGCATTTCAACGTACCACAGAATATGACGAAGTACAGAGAGATATTAACTCCAAATCTTCGCGAACCTTTGTCGGGATTATTGCAAAATTATTTTTCCATTATCTTACTCATAGATGAAGGAGAATTAATAAAACCATTAATAATAATAACTATTGGCTCTAATTAAATGAGCGCGCATTGAACACGAATATCTTCGTTAACACGGATATTTTGGAATTTTCCTTACAAATATTTTCTTAGGAGCCAGAAAAAATTTTTCCAGAAACCACGAATGTTAGTGAACGGTTTTAATGCAGTAGCTGAAGAAACTGATGGTAATTACAGCCAATACTCAAGGTGTACTTAATTCAGGCTTCCTATATTCTATAATGTTCCTACAATAAATTATAGGCATACTTCAAAAGTCGATTTAAATATTATTTGAAATAGAGGGGGGGAACTGAACCAGATAGGAGATAGAAAAATAAAATTTTCACTTTCAAACATACTTTAATATATTTACTTAGCAAATTTTAAAAAAATGAAACAAAGGACAACATTTAACACGCACATAATTTAACAATATTACCATCATTATACTTATAGAGAAAATTATTTCAATAAAATAGGATTATATGTAGCTAGTTTTGAACAAAGAAAGGTGTAGGTATAAGCTTCATAGTTGCACTAAATATCAATTCGTGTAAGCCTGAATTGCTTATGGAAGAATTAAAGACATAAAAATGAGAATTCATGTATCTCCACCTACATCCTAGATATTATTCATTTAAAAAAGATTTTTTTCCAAAATTAAGATATTTTACTCCTGCACTAACAACAAGCAGAAAACGTAGAAACTTGCCACACGTGCCCTAATTTAGTAAACTTTGGGTGACTAATTACTTCCGAGAGATTGGATTTTGTTCAAATTCAATTGAATTGCTAAGTTATGTGTTACTGATTATTCCAGACATGACGCCGCACAACTCAATCAAAAGTTCTAAACAACCAGAGAGAACCAAAGCACGAACTGATTCGCGGAAGCTAACCCTCAAGGAACACCCCTAAAACGTCAAGGGGATCTGAAAGCGAGAGATAGGCACGCGAAATGAAAAGCAACGGCGGTTATCGGATTCGGTGAAAGACGGAGATGGCTGTGCTCAGGAGCAGGGAGGGAGAGGAGAGGGGGGGCACCCAAACCCTCTGTTCCCTCCCTTCTGCCCCTCCCCCAACAACCCCCATCGCCGGGGGGGGAGATGCTAAATTTCTGCCCTGAACCGCGGATAACTGGGCTGCGGAAACTTTAAAATGCGACTGCAACCTGAACGGTGCGGAGTCGATAAGCGAGGTCGTTGACCACACCAAAAGGAGTGGTTTCGGATGTGAAGGGAAGGAGGTTAAGTCGGACGTATGGAGTGCTCTCATTTGGGCCGGCGACGGGGAGTACGACGAAGATCAATTCGTTCCAAGGATTCGACACATCATCTCGAAGATTCGGAATGCTATTTTCGGAATGCTACGCTCCGATAGACAGAAATTAGTTTATAATATTCCACTTAAACGATTTCACCGAAGCAAATGGCGCTAAAATTAGAATCTAGGACTTAAAATTGAATGTAGAGGTAATTACTCCAGTTGATTTTTGATGGGTAAGGTATATCCGTGCCGAAAGGAAAGTCGTACCATTGTAGTGATTACATTTGGGCCGGGAAGGACGAAGTAGATCAGTTCGTTCAGCATTCGACACTTATCATCTCAAATATTCGGAAAGACGAAAATAAGAGTGGGTCTGAATTTCCAAAGGACAGAAATGGTTTTAAACATTCTCTTTAAACGACTTCTCCGAAAAGAATAATTTTAAAACGTCGGACGACTGGGGGGACTGAAATTTAAGGGAGCGCTAATTACAGGGATAGGATCGTTCAGCACCGATTCCTGTCATAAAACCTAAGATTGTAAATAAAAGCCTGAAATGTCTCCAGCCCCGAGATAATGTCCTTTTAGAGCTAGTATCGACGCGACGAAATCCTAATATATTCAACTCTCGAAATCGTTTAAAGGAAATCGTACTTGCCTCTAATGTGTGGAACGCCTTCACATTACACTAGGATAAAAAATGAAACTGCAATTTTCCACAAAAATATTAAACACTGGAAACATTAAAATTATCTGGCACTTGATGATATTACGATGTAGTGAAACCGGTTGGCAATAAAGTGTTTCATATTTTAGTGGAAAATCGCAAAGCTTCATTTTTTTATCCTAGTGCTACCTCAAAATCGAGACAACTAACTACACAACTTTAAATGCATCACGTTAAACACCGAAATCTAACAAAACCTATGTCACAGCGTAATTTGTTTCACTGCGCACTTCCTAACAGAATTTTCACTTTCAACGCAAATGGTGGTGACCTCGTACTACATACTTATTTGTTTTCTCTCATTTGAAGATTCCTAAAAGACGGGGAATTACCCTCATCTGGTTAGTTTGGAGCAATTAATGGCAAATATCATATCCTTATGCTTCTACAATCTACATCAGACACATAGAGAACCCACATATAGCCTCTTGATAGTTTATTGCTCGCCTCAAGTCTCGTTTCCATCAAGACCTAGCGATCTGAATGAATTTAGGAGACCTGAACATAAAAAAAGACGTTCAATCGAGATTCACAAAGCTTGCAACTTCGTGCAACTTAGAAACTCCGACGATATATAACGTGAAAAAAGGGACGTCGTTCCTCAAACGAAGACAAAACTGTGGTAACTTAAAGCATCATTCGATGTGACGAATGTGCAAAGTTATCACACTTGCGGAGAGATGGTATCCAACGGTCAGATACGCAGACATTTGTTCCGGACAAATGCATGACTTCAGATCGTAATGCGATAAATTCACGCGTATTTGTGCAGAGAAATGGGGCAATACAAAGAAGAAATAAAACTCGGACGAAGGAAAAATTGCGCCAACTTACCGAGTAGGAAGGTCAGAATCAAGAGAATTCCAATGTTCACCATTGCGTTCAAATTCGAGTACAGCAATAACAATGAGCATTTCTTAGCCATTGTTTAAGGTCAAGTTAAATCATGAAACATATTTTTCGTTTATTAAAAAAATTTCGTTTTATTTAAAACCTTGCCATAACAATGATCAGAAACATAATTAGTACCTACATATTTAAAGCAGAAGCTAATGGTAGCAGAATGACTGTTGAATTAAACTTAACTCCTCAAGGATATTCAATTTATGAGCCGTTATGTTTTAGTTTAGAAAGCATCCTTTGGTTACTTTTATTCATTTTGTTATAAAAATGTGGTGGAAGTAGACGCAATAAAAATTTTAGACAAACTTTTTCTAATTTATCGTAAATACCAAATGAAGTTATTTTGACTCCGTGCTCGTTTTCATTAAGTTTGGAAATTCATAATTATGAAATATATCAAATGGAAAATTAATATTTACATAACACTTATTGTTAGACAGGGCTTTAGATCTGCTTTTCCTTCGTTCGATTGTAAGAATATGCTGCATCTATATACTCATGAGGTGAGCTGTCGTGTGTTTCACATTCCATTGAAACAAACAACAATCATGAAAGAATACACTCAGGGATTCCTGGTACAATCAAATGTTTATTTCATTTATCAAAGTTCATTTCATCTCATTATGAAGCATGTTCATCTCACTACGAAGGAGACTTCAGGAGTGGAAGTTATAGAATCATTCACGCTGAATCAAAAAATGGTAACGCTGGAGTAGGCATAAAATCTCAGGAAGAGTGCAGGACTGCGCTTGAAGAGCTTCCTGCAGTACAGTGAGAGGATTATAATGGTGAAGATTGAGATCAAGCCTACAGATACCATTGTGGTACAAGTTTACATGCCTACGTCGGACTACGAAGATGAAGAAGTGGAAGTTATATGAGGATATCACGAAAATAATAAAGCACGTAAGATTGGAACACTGTCGTTGGCGAAGGTAAAGATGGAAGAATAACAGGGAAATATGGCTAGGGAAATCGAAACAAGAGAGGAGAAAGACTTATAGAATTCTGCACACTACACAAGTTGGTGGTGGCAAACACATTGTTTAAAAACCACCAACGGAGAAAATATACCTGGAAAATGCCCGAAGACAGAAGAAGATTTCAAATTGACTACATTTTAGTGAAGACGGGGTTCAGAAACCAGGTGAAGAACTGCAAAAGCTACTCGGGTGCAGATATTGACAGTGACCACAACTTACAATTAGTGATGATGAATTGCCACTTTAAACTCAAGAAATTGAAAAAAATCAATGAATAAAGTATATCAAGCAGAGAAACTAAAGGAACCTCAACAACGGATGGCCTTTCAGAAGGCAGCGGAAAACAAAATAATAAAACCGAACTAATAAAAAACGCCGGAGAGAAGACATTTACTCAGCTGTACAAAACCATATGCGATATGTACTCTATAGGATAGATACCTACGGACTTTGAGAAGAACATCATCATCCCTAGTGCCAAAAAGAGGAGGGCTGATAACTGTGAGCATTTTAGGACCATAAGCCTGACGACACATGCCTCGAAGATATTGACGAGAATCATCTATAGAAGAAAAGAGCGAAAAGCTGAGGAGTTCCTGGATGAGGACCAATTCGGGTTCAGAAGAAACAAGGGCACAAGAGAAGCGATTTTGACCCTCAGGCTACTTATATAGAAGAGAATAGAGAAGAACCTACCAACGTTTGTTGCTTTTGTAGATTTGGAAACGGCATTTGGCAACGTGGATTGGAATATGATGCTAAAGCTTCTGAAAGAAATTGGAGTATCATACAATGACCGAAGGGTTATCCACAGCTTGTATACAAACCAGGTGGTCATTATCAAATCAGAACCCAGCGATACAAAAGCAAGCATAAAGAAAGGAGTGAGGCAAGGATGTGCATTGTCTCCCGTATTATTCAATGTCTACATGGAGAAAACCATCCAAGAAGTCAAGGAAAAGTCTCCGAGAGTGAGTATCCACGGGGAGAAAATCAGCATGCTACGATTCGCTGATGACAAGCAGTCATGGCAGAAACAGAAGGAGATTTAAAGAAGACACTAGGAAATATGGAAAGAACAATGACCAGATATCACTCGCAGATCATATCAGATATCATCATCAGATATCATCTTTCTGTTGCCGGCTGAATATCAATTAAAAGAAAGGAATCCAGGACGAATGTTAAACTAGGAAAACAAAAACTCAAGGAGGTGGAAGAGTTCTGCTACCTGGGAAGCCGAGTAACCAGCAATGGTCGAAGTAAAAGAGAAATTGCTAGTAGAATTGCTCAAGCGAAAAGAGCATTTTACCAGAAGACGATTCTGCTTACAGCTGCAAATAATAGTGTTGAAGTGAGAAAACATTTCATCAGAACATACATCTGGAGCATTCTACTATATGACAGCCAAGCATGGACAATTACAGCAGCAGAGAAGTCAAGGCTGGAAGTATTTGAAATGCGGTGCTACTGAAGAATGATGAAGATAAAATGGATCGATCGAGTGACAAACGAAGAAGTCTTAACAAGAGTGGAAGGAAAGAGATGTCTACTGAAAACCTTAAAAAAGAAGACGGAACAACTTAAGATACGATGTCCTGATGAAGACAATCATCGAGGGAAAAGTGAACGGGAAGAATGGAAAAGGCAGGCCTCTTAAGAGATATATGGAGCAAGTAGTGAAGGATGTAAAAGAGAGGAGCTACGTCAATATTAAGAGGTTGGCCGATAGAAGAATCGAGTGGAGGGCTATATCAAACCAATCCTAGGATTTCTGCCCCATGATGATGATGAAGCATGTAAAGCAAAACAAAAAATAACATGCAATAAATGCAATTCAGTCATCTATGTATCACCTTTGTGACTCATAGGACAAACCGTGACTTGTCAGGGATCTGCGATGCAGTTTAGATAATCAGTTATCAAAAATCATCCACCTCTTAGAGATGGATGGTTATTTTTCTATGGAAATCTTACTATTGTGCATATCGGCTGGTAACACCATGTTTTTCGCGGTTAGTTCGAAATCTTCGAATTCGTCTGTCTGCTGGAGTGAGAATGCAGAGTAATGGTACCCTAAAGCCTGAGAAACTAATTCCTATGCTAACAAAATACTCCAGCGGATAGATCTGAATTCAATGACGACGAGGGGTGTGATACGCATTAATATATTTTTAACAGCAATATGTAATTTTCACGGCTGGTGGGTCACCACCCTATGCCACTAGCCATTTGGATGCTCATAGGGTGACATACAGATGAAAATTCTGGGTTACTGTATGGCTAAATACACATAAATAGTAACTATTCACCTTAGAAAACGTAAATTAACGAACGGATTTAAAATATACCTCAAATCACATAGTTATTTTGCAGGCTCCCGGGCATTTTGACATTCAATATGTTCCATGAACATGAGATTTGAACAGTCGATCTTTAATTAGTCTGTAATTAGCTAAATTTAGCGGAGTAGTGATTTTTCGTTCGTGATAAGAGTTGATGTATATTTATTGGGAAATATTAATTAATCAGTTAAGCAATAATTATTACATCACCTGTATAGACTAGCGATTGAATGTCATTTATAGCTAACATTTCTTATGTGTCATCACTATATTTCCAATATTTTCCCAGGAGTGGAAGTATTGCGCCTCTCAGTTACATTTAGGTAGCGTATTTACGGAGTAGTATATTTTGCATCCCTGCATGGTAGTGAAAGTAAAATTTTCATCTCTGATTCTAAATTAACGCCTGGTGATAATTCACCCCTGATGGCCTCACACCCTTGCGGTGCTTGTAGAGTATTATGTAGATGTATACTTCTCAAGGAAATCTCAGAGTTCTGTAGTCCGAAGTTTCTTGCACATATTTCCTGATGAAATACATACAGGAAACTCAAGGATGGAATCCGGATTCATTCTCCTGCTTGGCTGAGTTTTTAAACATTCGATCGCTCGCTGGACAGCCTAAAAAATTTCCCTGAAATGGCAAGAAAAATTTTAGCGAGAATATTTTGAAATGCCTAAGAGTTACTTGAAGAGAACTAAAAAGAGACACTCCCCCCAGAGTTCTTCCCTAGTGAACGAAAGGAAGCTTTTCATTACTGTATTCTATATATATCTCTCTCTCCTCTTATATTCCCGGATGCACCACTATTGCGGAAGCGGGAGAAGATTGGACTTTCGCTTAAGTCAGGAAATGGCACCTTTAAATATCACCCACTTCTATCTCCGGGATGACGACGGAGTGTTCTCCAACTGTCAGAACAGCCGAGGTAGAAAACGGCTTGAATAAAAAAATGGTTAGGGAGTTTCGAAGGTAGGAACAGAGGAAATAAAAAAAGAAACGTCCACAAAAGGAGGCCTTCAATGATAGAACAACGTGCAGCATCTCCCTACACCAATTTTTCCATAATTTCCGTAGCCCAGTCCAAAGAGACCTCCTGAATACTCGATGAGGAAGATCACCTACGCAGGTGCCCCTAATTAAATGCCTCGGTATGAAAGGAGGAAGGAACGGCTGCTAAGGGAACCGGGAGCACCGGAAGGCAAGAAAACCCTTTTGTTCCGCTTCGCACCTTCCTCAACCCCCGCTCGCCTTCTTCGTTTATGCAGGCCGGTCATTGTTGCCCTGCCGCCATTTGCTTTCTCTCCAGTCGTTTCAAAAAGAACTTTTTCCAGGTAAAAAATACGCCTTGCAATACTCGGAAAGAGAGAGGGAGATTGCAATATAAACGCTGTGCCAACTGATCCAACGAAATAAAGCGTACCATGCTTAATCACGACGTTCCCAAATGAATGTTAATGAACTTTAAAGGAAAAGGAAATGACGATATTAGTGACGATAATAAGGTAGAATTTAAGATCTATAGGTCTTGAACTAATAATTAATTTTTGACCCGAAGGCGCAGCGGAAGAATGCGAAGAAAGCTTCGCAAGGCCAAATTTTATTTTAAACAAAAATACTCATAAATGTCATTGAATGGGTTTATAACGGAAGTCCAATCTCATAAACTGTATCAATAAACGAAATATCACAGTACCATAGCTACATATTCTTTACTCCATGAGATAATATTGAATAAAAAGCTTAACTTTGTTAAACCATATAAATTTATTTGCACGGCCTAGGTTTCGACTACACAGTCATCTTCAGGTTTACCTATGTAGACTGTGTAGTCGAAACCTAGGTCGTGCAAATAAATTCATGTGGTTTTACGATGAGTAGCTTTTTATTTCAATATGATTATCAAATACCAGAAAGTTACCACCGAAACGATTGAGCCCATGAGATGATGTCTTAATCACGTTAAAAAATATGCTCAAAGTTGCACATTAATCGGAAATTTCTGTATTTTTTCCTCTGAGATGGGATGGTAATATTATTCTTTTATAGCCAAACTTCTAAAAACTGATTCGCACAAGTTCTCAAAGTCCTTGTTTCCTTCTTCCATAAACATTAGAGTTTCGCAGAGATATTATTTGTTCCGGTTGGTTTATGAGTTCTGATTTCCCTTAACGCCTTTAATATTTCATTATCACGAGACCAAAATATCCAAATCCACCTCTCATTCCCATTCTAATATGACGCTGATAGAAACCTTATCTCTTTGCCTTGAAGATCCTCTAGGTATTCCTCTTACCCACCCTGTACTACTCAAACTTTTAACAACAGCTTTCCCTGCCTTGTCTCCACCTGACGATATAGAAATTTCTTGAAACATATCTTTGGAAATGTTTCACACGCTCGCTCTCTTCTTTCCGCCACGATTCCTTCGCGTTATTGGTTTCTTGGCAATTCAATATTTTTACAGCTGACTGCTTCTTGATATTTCCTCTTTGATTTTAGCATAAAAGCCTTTAGAATCCACTTTTCTTCTACTCTTCACATTCTTGAAACGAAGAGATTTCTTCGGAGGAATTTAATCTTTTCCCCCAAGTTTATTCATTAGACTAAACACATATTTCACAGCCAACAACAACCACTGACCCCAATCCCCCTAAACACTTTAATATTTACTACTAAGAACATTTTCCATTGTTTCACCAAAGCTTATATGTCATATAGTGCGCCTTCCTCCGAACCAATACCGGCTGTAAAGCTAGCATGACTGCGACAGAGGTCACCGCGTACGCTTTTACCTCAATACATTTTATTATATCGCTTGCCCATTCCATATTCACTACCTCTTTCTCCCTAATCTTGCGTTTATCACTAGTGTTACTCTAGCTGACTCTTTTCCCTTGCACCAAAAAATACTCATCAGCTATCGTTTCGGTTAAAGTACAAACCATTCTTCCTCATTTACCAAAATACTAACATATTTTCATTTTCCATTTTCTGTTCTATTTCAATCCTAACTCTACTTTCATTGTCTGTTAAATACTCTTTCACAGGTCTGATCTTAATATTGTCCTAAGATTAAACATTCCCATCCGATTATCTGCGGCTCTCTTCTTACTATTAATCTCTGCTCCTCTTTCTGTAACCGTGCAAGTATTTCCTTTGATACTGTCAGCCTTGACACCTTACTTCCTTCTCTGCCTGACATGAAACCCTCCCCTGAGGGCTGTTTACAGAAGTTGCCGGGGTTGAAGGCATCTTGAGGAAATAAAGTTGGGTTGGTTTACCGTCGCTTTCACAAATAAGGATTTTAACATGATGTAATTCCTTGACCGCCCTCTCCGACGAGGTCATATGCCTACTCGTAGTTGCCTCAATGAGGAGAAGAAGTTACTTGTTCTCCCTTTCATCTGCCAACAACCCTTTGCCCTATTTGACATTTGTGAACCCACGTGGAGCGCCTCTTATTGCTTCCGCTGGAAAGCGGAGCCTTTCCATGAGCCCTTTCACCACGCCAACTTTGAATGCCTGGCGGAGTGCTTTTCCTTGTAACTACATAAATAAGTTGATGCTCTCATTGTTCTACTTTTTTTCTCCCCATCTATAAAGATTAACATATTATCATTGCATTGTAAATTATTGCTATTTTTATCTAGCGGAAAAACTCATTAATTTAGGCTTGGAAATCAACTAAGCATGCCAAAATGAAAGAATTTACAGTAGAAACAAAAGAACTGCAAAAAGAAGGAACGAAGAATTGAGGAATCAAAATTTCCCACACCAATTCCCCTTCGCAGAGTTGTGAAAATATCAAACAGACGAAATATTTAATCATCCACGCATTATCCCATCATTCAAAAACTTCAAATTATAACATACACTCTTCAAGTATCCTACACTCAGATAAATACTCTCTTAGTTGGAGTAGATCCTTATAACGTTCACTCCAGTTAACATCAATCCCCCCGTAATTTCTTTCGCCAGCGACATACGAAGAACAATATTTAAGTTACATTACTCCAATATAATTAACAAAGCGTCTCCGGAAAAATGAAACAGAGAGAGAGAGAGCAAAATATAGAGGAGGAAAATAATCCAATACAACAAACGACAACAAAAAATCAATCCATGATACAGGGAAAAACAGAATAATTTGTTAAAATAATTGTAAACACTACCTCATAAGATTCCCTGATCTAGGGTGTCATGCTGACTAGGTAAATTATAAGAAGCCCTAACCCAACACGCCTGGAAGCACTCACGCCTCAATCGAGTGTGCGATTGGGTACACTACAGTTGTCCGACCAAGTGCCATTCCATCCACTAAATCTAATGCACTCGCAGGCACAGAGTGATGAAATTAGGGAATTCAATGCGGCACAAAAAATCATTCGTTCAAGCGTAAAACAAAAATAATCATTGCTAAGCATAAAAGAAGAATATTTTCTCATATTATGCTGTTCGTAATATTCTAACGAGTGCGTGAAAATGAGCCTCAAACAAAATAAAATGCGGTATCTACATCTGCACGATACCCTGCAAGCCACCGCGAGGGTGTGTGGCAGGGGGTCAAGATCACCAAGCATGCACTACTAACATGCAAACCAGCAACCATACTGTCTCATGCAACTGGATTGCCAGTATCCACAGCATTTGAGGGGCTAATACATGCATCATGCACTACAAAATACTCCAAAATATTTCCCCCACCTATCCCTTTGCTATGCTGCCTATTCTGTTCTCTTATAGTACGGGGGAAAATGCCATTTTGAATCTATCGGTACGACAATCTATCTCTCTAATCTTATTTATCTGGTTGAATCTAGCATAATACGCTGGTTTCTTTAATATGTGCCTAACATCTTCAGTAAAGCTATCCGTTTGAAATTTCTCTAATAGGTTCAATCTGTACTTTAACCTACGCTCTGATAATGATTCCCACCCTAATTCTTTTATTAATTCTGAAACGCTACTCAACCTATCGTAACACCTTTTAACGAACCTAGCTGCTCTACGCTGCACACTGTCTAGTTCTCTGATCAAACCTAATTCATTAGGATCCCATACACTGTCTGCATACTCAAGGTGGGGCCTAACTAGTGATACCTAGGTCCTCACTCCAAAGGCTAATACAAGAGCTTTCCTTGGAATTTTATATACTCTTCAGAAATAGCTCTCAAGGAAACTTTCAAGCATTAATCACTATCTCCGGGCAGTACATTTTAAGAACTGCTGAAAGACTTTCCTCCCAGGTTACTTTCCAACATGCTTAGTTGCGGTCCAATTTACAAACACATCCATTACAATTCCTCTCCCATAGTTTATTTTTCCCAACGTTAATTGGTAATCTTTCACCTAGAGAAATTTTCTCGTTACATTTGCTTCAGTTCCCTCAATTTTTTCGTGTTTCTTTAACAGTAGTTGGTTTCCAATATTAAATCTGGCTTAAACGATGAGACATTTTTTATTCTCCATTGGTTTCTGAGAAGCAACAAGTAATTAATAAAAAAAGTCTTCCTCGCCTACACATCTTAAGAAATATCATTCTTATTACATTTTCATTCAGTTCGACGCATTGCTTCATGAGCATTCATATCTGATATTCATTTGATCTGATATTCTTTTGAGCGAGCACATAATTAAATAGCAAGGTCTCTTCTCTTCTTATTAAACAATCTCACTCTTTAAACGCGCATATTTATTCAAGAAGAAACTAACATATTAGTACAGTTTGCTTAAGTAAAGTGAACGCCACGCGGTGAGTGAATACGGACCTTGTGATGGATAATGCCACAGCACTCTCAAAAACATCTCTCTCCCCTGAAATTGGCAGGGCAACACGAGGAGTAAGATTTGGTACCGGGTCAATTTTCTAACGTGATTTACTTGAGATATCATGCGGTCATTAGCGACTCCTCCTACGCTAAACATACCCTGCGCGACAAATGGAAAGAGACACTGAATCAACCTGGCATTAATGCCCTGTCGCGAACTAACGGAACTTGCTCAGCTTTTTAAGCAGTGGCGGAGATCACTACCGAGTCCGTCCGCCTCCAGCCATTAAGACACACACACGTCGCAGACATTCGCAGACTAAAATGACTTGAACTGCGCGCAGTGAGGGTTGTTTTGGACGATGGCGAGGAGAGAAGGAGGTTTTACTGCGTATCTTTTGCCTTTTAAGAACCAGACTTAACGATGCCAACGGGGGTCGGCGGAGAGAGGCAACGGAGTGCTTGCGGGAAAAGGGATTAAGGATGCTTCATCGCGACTGCGTGAGTCAAAACAAATTTCGAGAAATTCGAGCATTTCACCGACGCCGCTTAAAAAGCATCACTATCACCGATATAATTCTTACGTCCTCAAGAAGTAAATCTATACAATCATAATTTGAAGGGTAATTCATCGGAAGGAAATTACAATTTTTCACAAGAATTTCTCATGCTACGTAGTTTGATTAGCTAAGCCTTTATCGTGATGAAGGCTTAGCTAGACAAAGCGCATTGGTTCGGAAAATAAAATTCTTAAGGACATGTGCAACCTTCTTCATATTGTGTATGACTACTTTTCACTATATCTCGTCGGACACATACCTTAATTTATGCAAATATTTTTCATAATTACTATTCCTAGTCTATGGAGTCGTATTCAGCGCCATCTCTATGGACCTAACGCATTTGGCCGTCAATAATTTCAGTTTTCTTATAATAGTTCAAATTGAAGGGTGCCTTCAGTTAACCACTATTACATTTCCATGAATAAAATGCCTCTTCTTTCAGTTTTCCGCAAAAGTGACATTTTTTTCCTTCCAAAACGCTTTATTTTGTTAAGTTACACCCGCTTTGTAACTTTAATTCTTTCGCGAAAAAGTAGATTCATAATTTGACGTAAATATTTGGGTATTTAGTAGTAGGAAAATAAGGTTTTAAGAAGTTCCAACAGCTAAGGCTATACCGCATTGTGTAAACTAATTAAATTGTAAATTTAAATCCTTCTCCACTTTCATGCCAACACAGGAACCGAACCTACGTCCTTTAGGTTGTCAGGCTGGTGCATAACCGACCTGGTTATCGTGGCATTCTCAGATAAATAATAAAATACTAATATTATACGCACATTACTACTTTGAGACGGCATCAAATGATGTGATTCTATCGATTTAAATTTCTAGAGAACATCTTTCTCCACAAGAAGTGTGGACAAGATGACACACAAACTTTCTTTTCTCGGGAGAGACTGCTTGAAAAGGAGACCATAATGGGAATGGGAGTGGAAGGACTGAAGCACGCAGATCGCACGAGACGGAAGAGAGAGGAGATGATTCCTTCCCGACCAACCAACAAGAACGCCTTGCAGGACGACACACACTCCTATGGCTCTGCTCATTATATGCCTCTGACCGAAATGCCCACCATGGAGCCTCTCCCCTTAACCTCTCACCTCAAGCCACACACTGCATTCACTTCGAAACACACGACCCCTCTCCAACTGCCGGACCAATTCTCTCTCTCCCTCCCTCCCTCCTCTTTCACTCTATGTCACTCCCTTCGGCTTTGCCTTTGAGAAATTTCACCGACCGCGCTTTTTGGTCACTCAACCATCCTGCTTATTTCCATGCCTCACTCTCCCTCTCTCCCCTCTGCTTCCCCGACACGAGGAGGAGGAAAAGATGAGAGAATGGCAGTAGGAAACGTTCATTTTTTTTAGTCGGCTTGCTCGCAAGGAGAATCGATATCGGGGAAGGAAAATTCTAAACAACAAGGCGAAGAGAGGTGAACCAAACTTGAAAGTTTTAACGTAAAAATTACAAATCCAGTGTAGGTTATTGCGGAAAATCATTCACCGGAAGATGATCTCAATTTTGTTTCTTTCGAAAGTAAGGAGGGTACTGGTTTGGGTATTCATACGTTATCTGACAAGAAATGAAAGCATATTTACAATTTCCTGCGTGAAACTAAAATAAAAAAGTAATCCGAAAAATGAACTTTCCTAAAGGCAAATAACGTTAGCTGGAGTGAGAATCATCCACACCCAGCAATTCAAGCAAAATGACTGCAAATTTTTAATACAGATAGCCAAAGCACTATCTTTTGAGTCAAAAATTCCTAAATCTACCGTCTTCAACTTAAAAAAAACTATAAGTAATACATTTCCGCAAGAGATTGCGCAACTCCTAGAGAATATTTCCCCAAACTTAGATACAGTTCACAAGAGTCTCAGTTTCACTTGGCATTGTGACAGTAACGCATATGCCAAAAATACAGATAGCTCAATCAGATCATTCATATGAGCCCATCAAAAGTCTAATACAATCGACCATGTCGATGAATTACTTCACAGACACTTGGTTTTTACGCAGAAATTAATGTCGATAATTATTGAATGAATGTGGAAAATAAGAAGTCATTTCAGGCGTCACTTTGTGGAAGTTTGCGATACTCATAATGAAATACTATAGTAATACTCCACACTTAATTTTTAATAATAACCGACCCAGGTTTCGGCAACTCAGTGCCATTTTCTAGAAGATGGACCTATAGAATGGCACTGAGTTGCCGAAACCCGGGTCGGTTATTATTAAATATTAAGTGTAGAGTGTTACCATTGTATTGCATGTGGAAAAGCCAAGAGTCCCTGAAATAAAGTATGCAAAGAGATTTCACAAGTTATATCGGATACAAATGATTACAATCAACAATGCTTGTGATTTTGAAGATTATGATTGTAATACACCATACCATAAATATATTGTTGCAAACGTACAGTATCTTTCCGGGTTTTAAGCAAAGAAACTAAAAATCCTGTCCTCAGTGATGACAGGTTTTTGACTACGCATTTGGCCATAGCCTTAATAGGCTTTTATTCACAGAATTTTATTTTTCTACGCAGTGTAAGAGGAAGATTTGGACGTACATGATGAAGAATTTACTTCGACAAGCATATGCTACAGCGAAAAATATATGAGGACATAACTGGCATATACATGGCATACTAGTATATACATGGTACAAACACCTTTTCTAACGCAATAACGCGTTAAAGTTTTTGAAGCTACTTCGTTAGTCGACTCATATATCTGCATGCTCGTCACACAGTTTTAAAATTTCTATTGCAGAATATTTTTTACTAATTATTTACAGAATAAGATGATTAAATCAATACGAAAAAGAACCAATGGACACAAGTTTTAAAAAGTTAGATAGAAGAATTAATCCGGATTCGTTTGGTTGTTCCTGGGGGAAGATACAAATGGAGTGATTGGAATGATATAATATATTTCCTCTTCTTCGCAGTCCGGAACATAATATAACATAATAATTTAATTACTATTTTACTGTGGCTATGCTTTATGTAAAATGTTATTTTTCATAACGCTATCATTTTTTTGACCACTCTAAATTGATTCTACTGAATTTTTGATTCACAAAAATCAGTACTCGCAGAAAGAAAGAGCCCGCCGGATATGCTGCATTTTAATTTTCTATACCCGACCAAACGAAAGCCAAAATGGGTAGGTGCTTCAAGGTCGCGGTGCTCTCGTCGTTTCACTACATTCATTCTTCTCTCTATTTCTCTCATTCCTCTACCTTCCATCGCCATTCTCGCTCATTCTGCTACGCCCTCTCTTCCTCCTCCCCCCCCCCATCCATTTCTCCGTTGACCCCTGCCCCTTCCCCCCAAACCATTCCCCTCCGTCAGTCCCCCCTTCCCCTTTACTTATTTCTCAGCCGCCGCTCGCCGACTACTGTCCGAAGGGGGAATTAATCGAATTAAAACCCTTTAGCGCTGAATGCCTCCTCAACACGGGAGGGGAGTGAGGTGGGCGGGAGGAAGAAGAGGAGGAGAAAGAGGCTTAAGACGAAGAAAGAGGAGGAGATCAAGGGAGGGAGGGAGGGAGAGGGAATAAAGGCGTACTCTTCTCAATTCGAAAACGCGTACGAGTCGTATGACCCGAAGTCGTTTCAGAGTTCAACCCTCCCGTCTCGCTTTAGCAGGCTTGCGCTTTTGCGTGTATCTCTCACTTAGCCCTCCAGACTCGGCGACCAAGGTTTTACTGCGCAGCTCAGGGGATTGGAACTGGATTGGATTTTAGAAAAACAAAAGGTTATAAGGAATCCTGTTACGGACACTATCGGATTCGATGCACTTCGTTCTCAGTGGTGTAAAATTCAAACGCCGTAATTATGGAAATATGGGTATGCACCGATGCTAAATACACTTCTTTGGGTTCTTGCAAATACATTCATTAGCTCACTAAGAAATTATCGCTACTTATTTTTGAAAATATACTGCTAAGATTGATTATGTATTTAATTGCATCAATTGAACCTTATAGAGGAATTACGCGCAACGCAACAATATATCGTCTGAAACAAAATTCCAAAACAACATTGAATGATCTATGCTCAAAGCGTTATCCGATGATGAGAGAGTTGCAATTTTGGGAGTTGGATTGGTATAACCAGGTATATCCAACCAATATGTCTTATTTTTTTCTCGATCTAGGTCCATGGCAAAAGAAAGTTGAGGAAAATTTGCAAATATTTGAAACAGAAATTAGGGGCAACTAAAAAATTGAAGGATCGCGGACTGGCCGCGAGAATCTTAACGGCGTTACCCGCTAATTCTGCTTTAGGGGTTTTACTTTCCTATTAAATATACACGGCATTTTAGACATTCAACTTTATTCGAATTCCGCCCAAAACTGTACAAAACTCGAGAAGTAAATGCTCAAAGAAAAGATAAAGTTATATGCTTGATGCAACTATAGCATTAAACACTGCTTCCCTTCTCGAAGCTCCGGGTTCGAATCACGTCTGTTGTTGAGATTTTCCATGGGTATACCGGTTCCTACTTGAGTGCTGGGTGGAGAGCACTTCGAGCTCAGTAATTCGTCCGTCGGATGGGACGTTAAACCGTGGACCCTGTACCGCTTTTCGCCCACAGCAGGCTAATACCACAGCCGTGTTTCTCTTCAACCTTCCTGCCTACTACTTTTCAAAGAGCCACATGTCCTTAATGGCGAAAATGACCTTACCTGTAGGTTGCACCCCGGAATAACAAGAAAGACACTAAACATTGGGTTTTGATATGATAAAATAATTTCGATATTACTTCACCTTATGTGTATACTTGGAATTGATCAAGAATAGGGTATAAAATAAGGCATTCCTTTAACAGAAACGATAGAAATAACTGCTACTCTGGGGGCCTCTCGACTTAAGCGTTAAGGGTTGTGAGTGTAACTACGCCTTCCGAAACTTTCAGAATGCGGCACTCTAATTGCACTGAATTGGTTACGGCGAGTGCTAAACAAGCTCTCGTCACTGCTGAGGAAGTCTCTCCTTTGATCTTCGATCACAATTGAAATTCTTATGTTCCAAAATATACGTCCCCGCACAACAGAGGGACATGGGGGTCTGTAATTAGCAACAAACTCCAGGTTATTAACTCTGGTGTAGCAACTTGTCCCACTTTCGTCTAGAGCAATCGAAGGGAGGAAGTTACAACTGCAAGCATGACGGCAGGGTGCTATGCCCTCGCTAATTTAAACCTCTTCACCGAAAAGAAGGTGCCGTTTGCTATACCCCTTAGAGTGTGAACCACCTTCGGTGGAATGCGCACAGTAGCGTGCTATGCATGAAAAACTTGATATAAGTGTTGGTTTGTCAAATAATGAATGAAACTTTAGATACTTTGTAGTTTCCACACTTTTTATTTAACCTCTACCGGTTTCAACGTCTCAGCGTCATTTTCAAGAGTACATTAAATTTGGGCTTACAGTCAGTCTCATATATATAACCAAGGATGGTATCGGGACACGCCAGGATAGGGAGAAGGTGAGGCCAATGCAGGGTGATTACGTATTTGGGAGAACAGCGGGACCAAGGTTAAGGTTTTAAGGAAGTATTTGGGGTGGGGGAGGAACTGGCACAGAGAGAAGTGGTGAGTGGTTTAAAGGGACCACCTCATTTAACAATTTTCTTCCGCACAATTTATGATAAGTAAGAATTTCAAAGTTATCGATAAAATCATATTTTCTACCTTTGTCACAATGATGTAAAATTACAGGTTTAAAATTGGATACATGTCCGTCGTCCACAATACGTTTAGCAAATGCCGAAGTTATGTCTTTGTGCATCGTTGAATTCTTATGCTCTGCCATTCTAATGTTAAATTTCCGACCGGTTTGGCCGATCTATAATGAATCACAATCATCTGTAGAACACTTTAACAAATACACACCACTACTCTTGAAAATGACGCTGAGACGTCGCATACATAAATGCATAAAACTTCTTACGACCTTTCACACCCTCCTTCCGAAAGCTGAAAAAATCTTTCCAACTGTGCCACCTACTTCCTTGGCGCACATTCCCTCAAAACAATATTTAAAGAACTTTTGCCTATCTTTTCCAACAGCACTACCTTTAGTTCCTCAGGAATTCCCATCCTCGCATTCTCAGTGCACGTTGCCTTCTTTTTTTTTTTTTTTCAATTTAATCATTATTTTCACATTAAATGTAGGTCTGGGGATAGGGGTTGTATGGTGGTTAGAGTACTGGCCTCCCATCCTGAGGTCTCGGGTTTATGTACCAAGGTTAGCAGCCTTTTTTATTGAGTGTCGATCCCTAATTGAGTGCGATGTGGTGAGCGATTTGAGTCCAGTACCTACTCCGACCATCGGATGGGACGCTCAGCAGTGGACCCAATTGACACCATTCTGCTTTCGAGCTGGTTAATCCCTATGGCGGTTTTCTATCCTCCCTTCTCAAAGGTAAGACTTAACTTTCCACTTTTTTCTTATTTCCAAGGTTTCTTCGAAGAGAGCACTAGTATTGGACTCAGGTTTTAGATTCTCCAAAGGATAAGATTATATCGCGTCACCTAACCTAAATATTGAAACGTATGACAAACACAACATCCATGCCCTCGGCGGGATTCGGAGCCAAGACCATTGACCAAAAGATTCCGTCAAATAATTGACGACCTGGCCTATAGACTTAGTTAGAGTAGAATAAGGTTTTAAGGTGCTACAAATGCTAGGAATATATCACACTATCTAATCTGACTTAATCCTACGCCTAATCGAAGACATTCAACAATCGAGTTTTCAGGCCGGCATGAAACCGATATGTAACTATATTCTATAACTCGACAGGCCAACGAGTTACCCACCTGGCGACAGAGGCCGGCAAAGTTGTCAGATCTAATTTCGAATATCGTACGGAAATAATTGTATCCCCTTTTCACTAAAATTATCCAAATTTTACTATAATTAAATGGTTAAAGGTCTTTAAATTGATACCCCTACAATTTACCCTGAACTCATTTTTTTAAATTTTGTTTTGTTTTCAAATTAATTAATCCTAAGACATCCATCTCCTGGGCTGGATTAGGTTGCTTATGTTGGTACTTTACCCACCTGGCTACTGAAAATGACTCCTTAATGGTGTAAATAACCTTAGACCCTGTACTGCACGATGCATGATTTAACATTACTAACCCATGCATGATAGTTAAGTGCAGATAAAAATATTTATTGAAATGCCAATATAACCAATAATTATTTTCTTTTTAATGCTATGTAGATACTAAAAATAGAGCTACATGTGACCCCATTATCAAGAATTTTTGCATGTGGTACCCTAGTTGCATGTCAATAAGTAGTGCATGTTTGTTAATCTTTACCCTCTGCCCTCCCTCGCAGTGGCTTGCAAGGTATTGCGTAGATGCATCTATAGTTTTCGGTCACCTCCATTGCAACAACAAAAACAAAATATTGATGTTCGTACCCATTTCCATAGCAGTCGACACACTAGTCTAAATCTATTCCCGCCGTGATGACAAAGGTAGAAAAAGAAACTATTTCATGCCACTACTCACCGAGGAATCGTTCCTCCACTTGTGCAGCCTTCCGAGGATCCCTGAAGTCACAGAAACCTCTCCTTCCGACGGCGGCTGCAGTCGTCAACCCGGCAGTCGAATTGGCGGAGATGATTCGGCGACGAGAAGGTTGTTGGAAAGAAAATGAAACATGGAAACGTCAGCAACTGGAGGAGACCTTTGCTATCAACCGCCAACTTTCTTCCGCGGCGATCCAAACAGTCGCCACGACCACGGATTAGTCACGACCAATAGAATGAGTAAAGGCCGGTTCACACTGAATGTAAGAACATATTTCTAAACTTACGGTCATTCGCAATACTTACGAGTTCTGAGGTTGATGATTTGGAACGCTCCTTTCCTTTCGTATCATCTTACGTTAGATGATGAGACATTTACTTTTGAACTTTATTATATACCTGCTTCCGAATTGAGGAATAAAACTTGAATGACTCCACTAATGTTGAAAAAACTCTGTTAAAACTATTAAAGGGACTTAGAAAATTTTATTAATACTTCTATAATGGCCGAGGAACTAGGAAATTTGCTGAATGTTGAGTGACGATAGTTGGGTATTACTAATCAACACGCAGAGAAAAACATGACTAACTTTCTCTTACCCTTCTCTTTTATATTTTTGAAATATTTACTATCTTTATCCGATATGCGAATCCCTTCCTTCGTTAATTCAAGAAGCAAGGATTACATTTTAAATTTCATTACGTATAGCTTTTAAACTTCTTCCTACTGCCATGAGTAAGGCTAGAGAAGAGGACACAATGACTTGTGCAGTTAGAGTAGAATAAGGTTTTAAGGTGCTACAACTGCTAGGAATATATCACACTCTCTAACCTGACTTAATCCTACGCCTAATCCTAAAACAAATACAACTCTCACTCAGAGATTCTACCCAAAGGTCTTGGTCATTGATAGGTAACAGTATAGCTCACCCCGTACTAAGCCAATGGCGTATAAAATTCACACATTCAGGAAAGGGGGGCCAGTTTCCCTGGGCCACCTGCGATTTTCTACGAAGTTCTGACACGCAGAAAATAGAATCGCGCGGATGGGGGTGTCCAGAAAGGCTCTTGCCCGGGATTTGAACCCGGGACCCTTCGGTCAGTAGCTCAGTGCTCTACCCACTAGGCCACCACGACCCCCAAACATACAGCAATGAAGACATATCCAACAATCAGGCCGGCAGGCCGGCATGAAACCGATCTACCGCAGCCGGCAATCGCTAGTGACAGAGCACCTCAAGACATTGAGGTTCTTCATGGCATCTCTACTTATACATATATTTAAAAGATGAACATTAGCCAGACTGATTCCCGGCAGTGGCGGATGTTTCAATGGCAAACCGGTCCCCACTTGAGTGCCTAGTGGAGGGCATTTCGGGTTCAGTACTCCGTCCGTAGGATGGGACCTACCATTACCAAATAATGCGGACAATTTTCACGAAACAGGAACAAAAAGCTTACAAACATTGTTGTATTTTATTGTCGTCGACTACCCGTAAAAGTCTGGCCAATGAGAATGAAATTCAAGTGTGCTTTCAAAGAGAGACGAAAAAAGCAAATGGGTTTTTTGAAAATAACCAATACCAGCTTAAAATAGTAGGCAAATGGGTGGTGAAAAACGCAAGAAAATTGGGGATCGCGTTGGTGTGGTGGCTAGAGTACTGGAATCCCATCCCGAGGGCCCGGGTTCCATTCCCGGAATTGGCGAATTTTTCAGTGGTCCCTACTTCAGTGCCTAGCGGAGGACACACAGTCCGTCGGATGGGACGTTAAGCGGTGGTCCCCTTGGCGCCTATCGTTAAGAGGGTTTCTCTCCACCCTTCCTCCATCACCTGACATGTTCCTACCATTACCCAATTACCCACCTATTCTATATGGCGCAAATGACCTCAGCTGTCGGTCGCTTCCCCTGAATAACTATCCAGTAGCCATATTATACGTTAAGATATGCTATTATGGCGTATTGTGTTCGTTCCAATGGCATCGCGAACATCCAATTTTGGATTTCTTAATTCCCTAAGTTGAGTTCTTATACTCAATTTGTACGGGCCTTAAAGCGTTCGCTCACTCAATACGAAGGAAGACTCAATTACGGAAAATAAACTAAAGCGCTTGATAAACAATATCTCTCCAGTGAAAAGGAAAATTTACAGGGAAGCTAATAGAAAATAAAACAAAGCGCAGACGGTGCAATTAGGACCCAGCATGAGATCGCAAAGGAGGAAATTGGGCCGGGCGAGCTCCATTCGCGGAAAAGACTTCGAAATTCCCTAAATGCCGCGTTCGTTCCAAGGCTATTCCGTCACGGATGGCAGATTTAATTAAACTCCACGCGAAAGAAATAACGCCGCGTCTCGCCCCAGGAGCACTCTGGAAAATTGCATTTCATGCAAAAGAGTTCACTTTTCATTCGGGAGAGGAGGTTGAGGTGAAGAGAACCGAATTCGAATTGATATTTACTGCGGGGACTCTGTCGAAGGACACGACAAATTGGCCATATCGCCCTTTAAGACTGCAACGCCTTTAAACTTAAAGCGGGGTTTTTTGGGCTTCCGCAACAAGAGAACGCTTTGGACAAGGGAAACTGCTGATATACCAAGGACCGTGTGATAGACCTACGATTAGAGGGCATGAACCATTTTTTAAGATGTCCCACGCTATAGGACCAAACTCTTTCACGAAGAGGGAAAAAAATCACGAGATCGAATCTGATATGGGCCAACTCGTGGTTACCAATAAATTTGCCTTTCTTTCGGCGGCAGTGGAGCTCGCAACCGTTTGTTTCAACAGGAGCGTTATATAACCCTTTTGGGAGGAATAATTGCTCCATTGGAGCAGAAAATTACTTTCCCAGGGGGAACACTGTTTTCCCCTTCTTCTTCACGAGTGTACGTAATTCGTTACCCTCATAAGGGGCAATTGGACCCTCGCGGACAGTAGTTCAACTAAATCATCACGGTAACGCTTCTCTAACCCATGAAAATATCGAGTTTACAAAGATGGGATGGGCACGTTCCACGTGGACACAAACCGACAAAGAGTTAGGGGAATATGTTTGCGGAGAGGCGCGGACGCAAACTAATGCCCGTCGCTGTGGTCCCATAATGAATGTGGGCAAAACCTGGAGGGCCTGCAAACAAGATGGTCGTTAGGAATCACTTCCAGCGAATACAATAAAAGTGAATGAGACGAGAATGGACTGCCTCACTTTACCATTAACGCTGCGGGAAACATGACCGGAGAACATACACAATTACGAGTGATGATGTGCAAAATTATGAGTGTCTTTATTTTTCTTCAGTCCCTACCATCAACATCTTGATGTTGTATAACCTTCACTACTGACCTATTGAAAGTTGGAGGAATATTAAAAAATACAAGAAAGAAAAAAGAATGGATATAGAATAACCATAACCTCAAGTTAGAGCTCAGTAAAACAATTAGGAATGTAAGGTATTCAATTGAAGTGGAAATAGATATATGGAATTATTTTCAAAATCACATTTACTAATTGAACGGATCGTGAAGATTGATTTTCACTAAACCAATGGCGTTTGCAATCCAAGTGTATTAAAAATGTAAATTCATGTTCAACAGGCTAATTAATAAAAGTAGAAATAGGTTTTAAGATGCTCCAACGGCTAAGGTATGTAGGACCGTCCACTCTAAACTTAATCCCAATACTAATGCAACAATAGTACCCTAAGCGGGAATCGCACCCGCTATCTTTTGGCACCCATGCAAGTGCCTTACTGAATTGACTATAGTGATATACATAGCCAGGCTTTGGACACCAATTTAAATTTGATCAAAAGTTGTAAGAGGGCAATTTTGCCAAAGAACTAGGAAGAAAAACGTCTCAACCTTACACGCATAAGCGCACACTAACATGTGATGCAGGAAAGAGTGTGGGTTGTTTACCTGATCCCCCATTCCAGTGATGATGGGTCTATTCCAGTATGCTGCTAATCTCGCCACTGGTTCCAAGGCGAAGGCGCAGGCAGGGCCAATGAAAGCAATGACGCGAGCAACGTAATGCATGTCCGCCGCCAATCCCGGGGCTTTTGCACCAGAGCATGATGGATAACTGTGGATAAAGGTAAGAAAGGATTAACACTCCAGGAATTAGCAAACAACACGTCAAGAGGTCTTATATAAATCTTAAAATGGCATCAGAAAGCATATAATATACAATATTCCCCCGGCTAAAATTATTGCAGAAATTAAAGGATAAAGTATAAATTGTTTCGTGCAGAATGTATACCGAAAGGTATTTGAACCGGTAGAGTCTACAGATGGTAAATAAAATGGCTGAAATAATTCGGCATTGAAAAATAGACAAGATGAGGTAGGTTCAAATGAACTGAGCCCTCCCAAGACTTGAGATGAATGAGTAGCCTAACTTATTGCGTTACTGTGGAAACAACACATTAAATATTAAATTGAGATAGATACAACTTTTCCTGGATGAAATGGGAAATTAATCATCCCTGCCGGTATGTACAATACACGGGATTTAACCATTTTTATTAGATTAGAACGCAAACGTTGAATTGGAGAGGAATTCATGCCAGAGATACGAAACAGGCTTAAGGGTAAACTTTTCTTCCCACAATCAGCTCCACATATGTTGCCACAGTACATGATCGACCAAAAATATGCACGGTTTTTCTAAAACAACATTAGAACCTTTTTATCCTCGTTCATTTTGGTCCATGCATTTCTAGTGGAAAATTGCATTTAAACTAGGCTCTTTTTAACGAATGTAGTTGAACTATTTGAATATTTTTTACGACACTATTTATGCACTACTTTGTTTCTTAGTACCCACATTGCGATTATCAGGAAAACAACATTTTTAACGCTCTATGATCATACATTTTAAAGCTCACGGGAGAACTTTATAATTTACAATAATATTTCAACACTATCACCATTAATTTCGTGAAGACTTAAAAGAGTTGTGGAAGTTTCGCCGCTTTTCTAAAGTGCATCTTGTAATTTCCTTCAGTTAAGTTGTCCTGCTCCCGACTTTCCATCGTTTGGATATTAGCTATTAGAAGATCCTCAAAAACAGAAGACAAAGAATTCTGGACTACTTTTCAAAGAATTTGGTTATTCCAGTGTGGCGAGATTGATCGAAATGGAATCATATCCGATTCATACATTTTTACATCCGCATTAAATCCCTTGACTCCACTCATAAGTTAAAACTCTTAAAAAAAGGTTCCCCCAAAAACAAAATAAAAAAAAATGCATCCAAATGTTCTACAGGTACTGACAAACAGCGGGTGGAGAGGAAGTGACACTACCCACTGCTATAATTGTTATTTTTCCGAGAGATCTTTACTGAAATATCTTTTATCCAACCTAGTCATCTTGCTATCCATGCTCAGGACGCTAATTGTTTTTCTGATGTGAGGTTAATAGTGAGATATTCTTAATTGTAAAATTTGATATCCCAAAGCTATTTACTTATATGTATATGGTAAAAAAATATACCCTACATATTTTCTTTACACATTCATGTGGTTTGATTAGTACAGTTTCGCTTCGCTAACAATCTATTAGTCCTGAGATAAGACAGGAGATCAATTAGGGAAATTAAAAGGCATGGGAATTGAAGAGCAATATTATCTGGCACCTTATAAGGGCAATTGAAGCCTTTTTATAGGTTTCATACCTCCTTCCATCCTGTTTTCTCTATACACCACCTTTCCACCTGGTTATGTTTTTGTATGATTCCAACAGTAAACGAGTTCCATAGTCAATGTATCATTCAAGTACTATATTATCCTGAACTCTTGATTTGTATGGTTCATCGACATTAATAGATGGGCTACTCTGGAAAAAAGCGAATATGACATGAAAATAGCAAAAGTCAGCTGATCTAAACAGGCCAAGAAAACTCGCATGAGTTTGAGCACCGTTAGCAGTTATACGTCGCGTGGAAATTTCTCAGGAGTGGAATGAATTATGACAAAGCAGTATTTATGCCGACGGGCAACAAATAAGGGCATGGCCGATGACGAAGCATATCCGGTGGTGTGATTCACATGATGACTTTAAATAATGCGGACAATTTTCACGAAACGGGGACAAAAAGCTGACACTCATTGGTGTATTTTATAGTGGTCGACGACCCATAAAAGCCTGGCCAATGAGAATGAAATTCACCTTTGCTCTCAAAAAGAGACGAAAAAGGCAAATGAGTTTTGTGAAAATAACCAATACCAGCTTAAAATAGTTAGCAAATGGGTTGTGAAAAAAGAAATAAAACTGGGAATCGGGTTGGTGTGGTGGCTAGAGTCCTGGCCTCCCATCCCGAGGGCCCGGGTTTGATTCCCGGAATTGTAGGATTTTTCAATGTCAAACCGGTCCCTACATCAGTGCCTAGTGGAGGACACTCCGTCCGTCGGATAGGACGTAAAGCTGTGGTCCCTTGGCGTCTGGCGCCTTGTGTTAATAGTAGGCAAATGCTGACGCCGGGTTTATCTCCAACCTTCCTCCATTACCTGGCATGTTCCTACCATTACCCAATTACTCACCTATTCTATATGACGCAAATGACCTCAGCTGTCGGTCGCCTCCCCTGAATAGCTAACTAACTTACTAACTAATTATACATTAACCAAAGCGTCATCATCAGGACCTGGGCAGTGCAAACGGTGTACTTTAATTGAATCTCTGAAATAATCTTTTACCCGTCCTCCTCCATTCCTTTCTCCATTACCTGAAATGTTCCCACCATTACCCAATAACCCACCTATTCTAAATGGCGCACATGACCTCAGCTGTCGGCCTTCTCCCCTGAATAACATAACACAAAAGTAAATTTCAGGAAGGATTAAATTTTCTGAATCGCTTAAAGCGGCTTTACAAAATACTGATAAAAAACCTCTGGAAGATAAATTAATGCCACAATACTATATTGAACCTTATAACATTACAAAAACGATGCAATCAACAATAGTAAACTCCTGTTTCTGTAGTGGGGCGTAGGGCGCACATCACATAAGTGGCTAAGCAGGTTCTCACCTCAAAAAGTTAATCCCGTTGTCTAATGCGTACGCCGACACGTCTTATTTAGAGAAAGGACATGACGGCACTTTGGACCATTTGGAAAGCACTTGAGCGTTGAAGGCCTACGCTGCCATAAGTCGCCGACGGCAAGCGAGCGGTTTCCAAGGGCTCGTTTATCAAGCGCTCAAGGGCCCTGGCAATTCAGCCGAGGGAACTCCGCTGGCATCTCGTCGGGTAGACGGAGGATAGCAAAAGGGGGTGCAGCTCTGCGGATAAATCAAACGGGGTGAGACAGGGAACAGGCCGGAAAACGGCGGTTTGACGCGCGGAGGAAGAGAAGAAAAGGCGAGGAAAGGAAGGAGACACGAGGGAGCGGGCCGTTGAAAACACAGGGGTGTGGAGGAGAGGGTCTGTGAGTGATGCACTGTGCAGAACCCTCTCCCCCCCCCTCTCTTGGCAGCAGGGCGTATTTCACCACCAGGAGACCCTGAAAGCGCCGCCAAACGGATCGCTCCCTACCCCAACAAATTCCACTTTCACGAACAAACGCGCCAGGGGTGGGCGGCTGGGCACAAGGACGGCAAAAAGGGGTTTGTTTGCGGTGAATGTTAGTGCAACCGCGCTGCCCGTTAACCCAGCTGGAGAAGGACTACCCCGTCCTCTCCGTTCCACGTTCTTCTCCCGGCGACGGTGCGGGTGGAGGCATGCGACCGATTTGAATGTGATGATCTAGACGAGACGTTAATTGCACGTCGCCAAATAGTCGTAGTAGAATTCAAGCTTAAGAAACAGCAACTGCTAAGGTTAGCTCGCAATAGGAACTGAAAGCTCAATAAAAATTTATAACAACAATTACATCAGATGGCACCATAATTTAAAGGGGATAGAGATGGTGTGGTGAATAGAGTACTGGCCTCAAATCCCGAGGGTTCGGGTTTGAATCCCGGCACTGGTTTTTATAACATTGGTATTTTGATGCTATGTGGAGAACACTTCGAGTTCAGTACTCCATCCGTCGGATGGGACGTTAAGCCGTGGTCCCCTTGGCGCCTTTCGAAAGAGCATGATGATGCCAACTCCGGGTTTCTCTCCACCCTTCCACCGTTTCCTGAAAACTCATAACTTTACCCAATTACCATAGGTATTGCCTATCCTTTTTGGCTCAGATGACCTCCGTTATCGGTTGCCTTCCCCAAATATGAACAACAGGGTTTAAAAGGCGATGGACCGAAAGTTAAGGCGAACGAAGCGTTACTTACAGTTTTGAATCGGAAGAAGGAGTCGAAGGAATAGAAGGAGCCAGAAAAATTAAGCAGAGACACTATTATACTGAAGGCCACGATAGAATGGAGAGTGTTAGCTGAGAGCAGAAGAGAATGTAGAAAGATGATATTTGAAGGGCACTTCGGACTTCATATAGTAATGCGGTGTCGGAACGGTTAGTATTTCACGCAGGAGTGTCAGCAATTCAAACTCGGTCTGTGCTTGTTACGAACGCAGCTTTAACGAGGAAATGGATTAATTTTTCCTGTCAAAAAGCTAAAGAAATTATTGTCTTCAAGCATTGTACGCTGAAGGAATGATTATTTGGACAACTAAAATGTTTCGAATAAACAATCTTAAAAATCATTAAAGAAGCTCAACTTATTCAGAATCTTACGAATATAGCAACAATGTGAAGTTGATTATTTTCTAGCAATTAAAAAGGTGTCGGAGTAATAAAATTAAAGAATATGACAATTAAAAAATAGTATTGGAATACCAAATAGGTTTCGGGTAAAGAATCGTTAAAATAATTTACGACGCTTAACTTACTCAAAAACTCAGAGGTATAAATACACATTATGGAAACCAATTTCTTAGCCCATTCATGACTTTCCATGGTGGTAGAGATAAACTAATTAAGTAATTAACATTCGCATGGCATCATAAAAAATGAATTAATACTAAAATAAAAACACTGGTGGTCGAAAAGAATTTAATATTTCCTGAAAGTAAATATACTGCTGTACTATATTTATTAGATACGACACAGAGAATTGGCGGTATTAATTTTTTAAAGACACGCAAACGTTTGACAAAAATAGTTAGCGTTAGCAAAATACTTGAATTTGGTTCATGTCTGATGGAGAATGCCGAAATAAACATTTTTAGCAACGGAGGCATCAACCAGAGTGTTTTACTTTAAGTGAACACCGTAAAAGCTCTTTGGAGCGCAACATTAAAAGGGGCCAAGGTTGAAGAAATCGATGAGGCCTCTTTCTATACGAATGAAGAATCCCACCCAGAGAACAACGTCCTGGATTTTTAATGCTTATATTTATAATAAAACGGCATGCATATTTAAAATAACACGATAAAAACCACGATTAGATATACTTGAGATAATGAAGTTTATATGCACTTTACGTATTCTCCTCTGTGTTTACATATATTTCAAGTGTTATCTTCGCGAACTGAAAGCAATCATTTAACTGGACAGAAAAATTACGGTTATCCAATCTGTTTTCGTTTTTTTCACTAAGGGAACATGGGACAAAAATCCCCTACTTAAGACGGCCAAACGTCAGAGATATCAAACACCAAGCCTCGATTCCATTACCATTTTCCCATCTAATTTCATCTACTCCTTCGTGCCATGCATTTTGCACCAAACTGTTCCACCCTGAAAATATCTATCCTTGTTGGTAAATGAATTTGATAGGTATGAGTAAATATTCAACAAATATACCTCCTGTAATCCACTTATAATGGTTGCTTTATAGAAAATTTAAGGATTATTCTGGTCTCACATTATGTCGGCGGGGCCTGATACATAATGTTAAGGTATGGGTAAGAAGCATCGATGAACACTTCAAATATAACAGAGGCTCTGATACGGTTAATTATGAATTGAATGTAAAAACGGTTGTGGCATTAAAATCAGTAGAGAATTAACTATAACAGTCTTTGGGAGCATAAAGAAATGGCAGGTTCAAACTGTGTACAAAGTATTTACAAGTAAGTAAGTATTTACAAGTAGTAAGTATTTACAAGTTTCTGTTCCACCTCGTACACAGAAAACAACCAGGGAAACAGAAAATTTCTAAAAAAAGCACTGATTATTTTCAGTATTGTGGATAAATTATACGCACCAACCTTATTAGCAGTTTTGAATCAAGGAAGGAAAAATATTTGCAACTTTGGATTTAAAAATATTGGGTGGAATTACTATCGCACAGACACTTTCAATCATTTGACGACCTTACTTCGCATTAATCTCGCATTAAAAACATATTGCTAGTTAGGGATTGCCAACAAATTACTTCCAAGCTTGATGTGAAGGCTAATTAATTATTCAAAAATTTCGCCCAGCAATAGGAGTTATTTCATCATAACAAAATGGAGTAAAATTGGAGTCCAAAAATAGTAAGAATAAACATTTACTTTCGAATGCTGTTTGAAATCCACAGCAAGTTTCAAGGTTTTAACGTATTTGTAGTCTATGAGGATACAGTTTGTATTTACTTTTATTCAAGTAGTATAGATTACGCTGTCAAAATATGCTTTATTCTCGTGTATTTCCACTACCTTTATAACAACGCAGTAAGCTTTTACAAGTCGTGTAAGGGAAAATAGAGGGATGAAAAACTTTAACCTTATATAAAATTTTAAAATCCAGCATTGAAATTGCTTAAGTGCAGGTACAAACTTTAAACAACAGAGAGATTCACTTGACTTCCTTCAAACTAACTTATAGGCATATTAATATTCATTTTTATTGCGAACGCTAATAAAGGAAGAGCTTGGATATTTACAGCATGCCTGTTTTAGATATTGAACTGTAATCCTGATCATCTTCATAACTATAGGTCATCTGCTTTTGCAGCTCCTACGTGCCTTTCGTTTCTTTAGCTGTAGCCTTTGCTCTGCAATCCTCGCAATTCCTGATCACTTGATCTTAACGCCCCTCTGAAGTCAGAGGCATCCCAACCGCCGACAAGGGGATTTGGGAAATATAGGTAACCTGACCAAATATATACATCTCCGTCTTTCCAATCCTTTAGATCCTGACGGCACGCCCTCTGATGGCCGCGAAAGTTCGACCGCTGATAGTGTCATACACAGATGCACCCAAAACCATCAATGACGACAGCACTTACTGCGAAAAATTCAGATCCAAATTCACTTGATCTTAAATTCTCTTTCATAGGTTGATCATTAAGTAAACATTCGTATGAGTTTCTAGTTTAACGCCAGGTAAGAATTTATCGTTCAAAACAAATTGATAAAAAACAAATGTTTGATTTATTACGACAAATACTACAATTGATAGTGACGTGATATCACTTCGCCAAAGTTAGAAATACATTTGAGATTTCTCGAATGGAACAGTACGAATTAAAATTCAAAATCATGAGAAATTTATCATTTTCTTTCTCAAAAATGTCCTTTCCCTGCGTTTTGTTATGGAGTAAATCACGATCCAGACAAAATGTGGGAGGGGTTCATTTTAATCTCTATGTAATATCTCCAGATTCGGAACATTCAGACAGTTGTATATACCTATTCATTTGGGGTAAAGAGTTCGAATAATTTATACTGCGTCATTTACTGGCATTATTTATGGAATGGATTAAGATATAATTTTAGTGAGAGGATTCGAAATAACAACATTTATTTTTCAAACCCACCAGGGATATAAAGGGGACGAGAATAAATTGCTCGATGAAAGACATTACCACTATGAAGGGTATTTATGCATTTTCCGTACATGCTAATGAATGACAGCTGTGGGTTTCTATATCACGTGGAATAATTCTCTTCCAGTCAGAAAGGGCAAATTATGATTAAAATAACAACACACAACTTTTAACCGTCCTCATTTTACATCCGAAAGGCTCGTCTCCTTGCATTTCAAATGGCATTCAATAATAATATTAATGAGCAATCATTAATAAAAAGAAATCAGTAATTAACGTGGATATTCTGCGAAATAACGAAGAAAGAGATTCAGATGCCACAGTTGGTTCAACGAGGAGCAAGTTTTGATGGCCCTTGAGGTCCATGTTTGTGTGCACTATTCTTCCTCAGACAATGACTATTTTAGTGCTCGATTGATTAACATATTTTAACACTTACCCCTTTGGGAATGTTATATTACTTAAAGAGTGATGTACTCGAATTGAAATATTCTTGCTCCTATTGCATCAGCACGATTGTAAACAATAACTGATGTAAAGTGCAGATACATAATGACCAATTGTCAAAAACAATCAAGCTCTAAGTTGCGCACTTGTAATTAAATACTAAAAAATGATTTTTTGCTGCATGAAGAAAAGTTATTTTCAGCCGCATGATAAAGGATAGTAACAAAATTATTATAAATGCCTATTTCACTTTCCGCAGGTGTCTATTCTCAGACGCCTGTTCAGAAATTCCATCTCATTTCAGATGATTAGGCAATCATGCCACATGTATAAGTAACAACATGGCCAGAGAAGGTTTCTGAGAAGGCCTGCTCAGCATAGGTAAAAGGAAAAAGTCTAGGAGAGACGTAAGACGATGCGGATGAAGATCAAGAGCATCAATAAGGAAAAGGGGCGGGTAGAGCTCAGAATAAAATATACCTGAGAAACGCGAATTAAATTAAGAAATCAATCTCGTTGAATTCCACGTTAATTTCCATTGTAGTAAAAAAGATTCTTAAGGATTTGGTCGTGATCTACGTTCACTTGATGCCTTTAGCATTATCAATAAAGAAAATACTTACAAATAAATCGTAAAGTTGGCAAAGGCAACAAGTGGATTGAGACCATTGTCCAATTTCTCACGATTTTTTGTACTGAAGTAAAGATTGATTTATTATTCCATAAACAGGCTTTCCTCTGATAACATAACCTTGCAAATCCGTAATCGGTGTTCACTCCCATACAAAGAAGAATATTCAGCTTCTTTCGTGTTTATTTTGGCATAGAATACCAAGTGGCGTAAAAAGGGCTCCTATGAAAGACTAACTGGAGAATACGAAGTGATCATATAAAAATGATGATTGATCTATTACTGAGATACATGCAGAGAAAACGTCTTAACTAGAAAGCACTCATAGTGGAGCCTCGACTCGGTTTCGTTAAGACGCAGTTTAAGATTTTTATCGCGCAATCTGATCCATTGAAAAACTATGATACTGAATATTTTTCCCGACATCTTTTCAGGAGGACGACGGTTTCAATGGAATCGTTAAAGAGCGAAATTGCAACCATTAAAATATTATGACCATAGATATGACGAGGGGCAAAAAAAAGGGAAGAAAATTTAAGCGTTCGAAGGAGCACTAAAACAAATGCTTCACTTGGGAAGGTCTCACAGGAGTCGTTCGAAGCGTTCAGCACAAAATACGAGCTTTTTCCGCGCAAGAGAGAAAGGTGTATCATTAAACGAGCAGAGGGAGTAAACAGACAAAATCCATTACGAACACGGTTAAGCGCCGTTTTCCGCGGCTGCAGCGATGCTGAAAATCTGCATAATCCACCATTTTGTAAGGCTCCATTCCATAGGCGAGGCAGACGGAGGAGATCGAGATTTTAGAGCTGACTTACGGCGTGGAAAAGGCTGCCTCCTTCGGCTATCAAAGACGCAATGATTTTTTTTGTTGCCGTTGCAAGGACGTACCCCGAATAGGAGATACTTCCCAATGCCTTATTTTAACTAACTTCATTCACCTCTTGATTCTATTAAAGCAAAGGATACGAATTTGAACTGACTGAGTGACCAGCAAGAAATTATAATTTGATATTAGGATGAATTAGGAAGGCATGCGCGCGAGAGGGGGATGACTTTGGGCATGCATGCCCCATTGCCACACGTCTTATCTTCATGCTACGAACGTTTTACGACACAAGAATAAAAAAAAGTAGATTGAAAAGGCGTTGCGAGAGCGTCTTGTAAGGGATTGGAGCATATGGCTAAATCTCATGTCATAGGGGAATAAATTAATCGGAGCAGGAAGCAGGCCCCAGAGAGTAATAAAACTTTTCGTTGTGACGTCATCGAAAATCAATCCTAACACTTAAGATATTGCTTCTCGCTAGTTTAAGGTCAGTTTAAACAGAGTTTTCACTATCCAGAAAAGTAAACAGTAAATAAATGCTGTATAATTAGATTGAGAAAGGAGAATCATCATCACTATCCTCAAATAGTTAAAATAAAGCCTGATTAAAAACGGTGGAAAGTTCTTCCGTCATTACTTAGGCATCACAATGCACCATATTAACTAACATTTCATCATACGTCATGAATTGCAGTTATCTTTTCAGTATTTTTCCATTATAAAACAAATGAAGCAAAACAGAGTATATTTCATATACAAGTAGTAAAACTTTCGGCGCTTTGAACAGCTACAGGTTCGATTGTCACCTAAAGATGGTTTAAGGGTTGAAATCGGAGGTACTTTAATACACAGTTAAATACAAAAGTTCTGCTTTTTCTGGTTTAACCTTTCATCATCAACACAAGCCATCAATCCTAAGATTAATTTTACGGAGTACTTCTCTCAATTTGTTTTCGGTTAACCTCCTCATATTATCATACCTACGTCTTTTCTTTGACATCCTTCACCACTCCCTCCAAACATTTCACATAAGGTCTTCCTTTGGCATCCTTCCCGTTTACTTTTACCCGGACGACTGTTTTTATCAGATCATCAGGGCTCAAGAAACTGACCCTTGACAACAAATATTCAACAAAAATAGTTTTTTTTTTTTTTTCAAGTATCCAAGTTTGCCTACTCTCGAAAACCAACTTCTTGCTCCGATCTCTTGAAAATTCTCAGCGGCCCGCTTTAGCTTTAATGATCAATTTCTATGCAGATAGCGAAGGGATAGTCCGCAGAGAATCTGTCTGCAAACCTATAGTTGATTCGCTCACCAAGCGAAGCTGAGCGATGAGTGAGTGAACCTCTGTAATGTAATATGTTAATGCTCACGGGAAGGCAGAATAGAAGCCTTGAACGTTCAAAATCTCTCACTCTGGTACCGCAGATGGTTCGTGTTAATATGGCCAAAGATCACTCGTCAACCGTGCATACCATGTGCTTCATTGTATTAAGAATTTATCATTTTCATTCGAGCGCAAGTAACTTTGCGAAACGTAGGAACAGCGGGCTTTAGAAGCATGTGCACATTTGTAAGATATCAGAGGTGAGAAAATACATAAAGAATTAGATAAGTCATATAATTGACCATTTACTACGCTACACTTCTTTGTGCATTTAATTATGATTCTCACTGCCATCGATTCTTCATTTTATCGAAGTAATTCATTGGGTAATATGCTATCCTCGTGGAATACCGGTACAACAGCAGACAGCAGTACAGGGATGACATGAATTAAACAACTAAATATAGAAGTAAAAGCTATTTACTTGAAAGCTACTCTTGATTAAATGATATTTATATACTGATACATTCAACCAGAGATAAGTCATGCAATGAATACTTCATGCTCACTGAAAAAATGATTTACTACGCTTTTATTCTTTCAATTATTCCATTACGCTTAGTTTTATTAGTTGAAGTTATTTATATCAACATATTAACCAACAAATTCTATATTAATGTTATCAACTTTATTCGATCTCGTTGTCCTAGCAATAAGAGGTAAGAGTTAACTTGTGAGTAAAGGCAATACACATGCAGGAACTTATTCTCCAAGACTTATGTTTCGCCTTAAGAAGTAGAGTAGACTAGATAATGACCCAAAAATTTGGAAAATAAAAAGTATGGTAAAAATTTGACTCATCTCCCTTAACAATTAATATTTGTCTTTTACTGAATAGTAAAAGCGAAGCTATAAGGTCACCATACTAGTTAAGACGTATTTGTCATAAACTACCGATCCCCTCTGTACATGGCTAATCATCCGCAGAATTCTATGGGAGAATACAAATACTCATCATTTTCATAGATTATAAAATACCGGATTTGAAGATTGATCCTTTAATCCCATCTACATTGTTTGCAAGTCTTGCCTCAAACTCATCGCTTTTGTAATTAATTTTTCCAATTATGAACGCTTCGGAGGCAAAAAAAAACACTACCCTTTCCGCATAAAGTAAAAAAAAAACAAATTTCACGCTCTGGCGGCATCCATCGAGCGCCGAGTTCCGTCTCATCAATGAAAGCACCGATTGGTCAGAGATTTCGAGTGAATTGCTGTCCATATATTTCGGGGATCAAGTGAGAGCGAATTTCAGCGTAAAGCCTTCAGAACTGGGATATCACCTCTCTAACTCCATTCTCCTCTCTTCCCCTCCCCTCCCCATCCTATTATCGGCAACAGAAAAAGAACCACCCTCCCATCTCGACCTATTTTTTTGCGGAGCCCGCATAGAGAGCATCCACGAGCACCACTTTTATATTTAGAATGTCCTTAAAGGGTACAAATAACGGGAGCGGAGTCTCATTTATTTATTTTTTTTAATCTGTCCGTTCGATTATTTATTTCCACTCTCCCCTGTGGGCCGTGGTTTATTTCCTATGGGCCGACTCACAAAAGCTTTTGTCTCCCTCGTGAAAGCTCGTCCGCTCGCTGACGGAGATGACACAAAGCATGTGGGCGTCTCGGGAGGGGGGCCAAGCACATGCGGGAGGTGTGTGTGTGTGTGTTAATGGGTGATAACTCAGCCGCCGAAATTGTCGCACGGGGTTTATTTATGCGCGAGCGTATTCACATTCTCCGGGATATCGGTAGGAGATGGAAGTCCCGCTACGAACGATTCTGAGCCGCAACGCGTCTCGAGTTAGCCAAGCCCCTAACGGCTTATGGTAATAGTCTTCCTAGTTAAATATTTAGCATTCTCGCAACGGTCAGCGACCCCAAAGGCCGTATCACACCAGCGGTTGCCGGCTGCGGTTGTACAGTCGACCAATCCAAAACCAATTTAAAAAATTTTGCGAAACCCAACTTACTATGGCAGACTGGACCATAATCATAAAATTAGAGAAATTGATTGCCGAACTGACCGATTCAAAATGTCCTTTTTCCCTCGTACAATTAGAGATAAGGATAACGGTAAATATGTCCAATCGGAGAGTAGCAATGGAAAGCATTGGTAGCTGCATGTTGGTATGAGTACTTAAAGCTAACCCTACTAACAGAATGTTTTTGCATGTTCGCTATGCAATTTCTATCTTTTTTAAATGGTGAAGTTCTGACTAGTAAATTAATACTATTCCTCTTTTGTGCATGATATGTAGTGCATTTTTGGTGAGAAATCACCCCCTGCCACACACCTTTGTGGTGGCTTGCAGGGTATTATGTAGATATAAATGAATCAGCGCCAACTTGCTCTCAACGGTTGGATTATAGAAGCGCGTCTATTTTCAATCGGCCGGGCGGTTGTGCAACCGTGGCCAATAGGAGCTCAACTCGCGGTCACGTGCTGGTTGTGTTTACATATCGCGGTAATTTCATTGTTACCATTTTAACTACGTCCTAAACCTTAAAGATATTCAGAACACAATTTTAACAGCATTTAACTCCCTTGCACCACCTATTTTTTGTGAAGGATATATTATTTTAGCATACATTTTATCGAGGTGAGGTTAAATGTACATAATTCATTTGTATCTTGTATCTGAGGCATAAATCCTGCATTTGAGGCAGCATAGGAACAAAATGTAAACAGGGAGGATGTGTTTGAAACCATCTGGATTATCTCGAATAGGAAACCAAGGAGTCACGTGGCATAAATACAAATGGCTTGCAAATTTAGGCGTGTTTGAATTGCTCGTTACAATCTTTTAATTGTTTCCACCTAAGTTATTCTCACTCAGCGGTTCTATCCTCAAGATGGACGAGAAAAACTCATATAAAATCAATGAGTGAAATTTTTAAGATCGAATCAAACACACCGAATATTCGAACCATTCTTTTTTGTACCACGTGACTCCTTGGTTACCTATTCTAATTAATCCCGAGGGTTTCAAACACAGCCCCCCCAGAAACAGCACGGGACCGTGAGGCGAGATCCTATTGGCTGCAATTGCACAACAGGCCGGTTATATAAGCGGTCAGTGTGATTGGAACTGTTTACACCAACCGTAACCAGCAACGGCAACCGTAACCGGCAACCGCTAGTGTGATACGGCCTTAAGACTGGTTTTAGACATAGTTCCCCATTCATTTTACCTATCCACTAACCTCATCAAACCTATATAATATTACCGGCCGCGATAACAGAGTCGGATACGCGCTGGGCTAGCAACCCAAAGGTCGCGGACTCAAATCTCGCCCAAGGCATGTATGCTGTATTTGTCGCAGGATTAAGACCGTAGGTTAGACGGTAGGATATAACCTTAACCATTGGAGAACATAATACCCAAGACTACTACTACTTATATAAATCTTCTCTTTTACATCCATGACTATTTTCTCACTTTTCCATCGACGGCTATCTTCATGAGACAGTCGTCGTAAGCCAAATTGTGCTGGATGAGGTTTCCCTTTTTCATCAGATTTCTCTAGCCTCCGACTTTTCTTGGAACTTCTTTGTTAGCTACTTGTTCAACTAATTTGATCTTCACCATTCTTCTCTAACACCACCTGTCAAATTCTCCCATTATAGCCCGAAGGTAGGGCTGAGTGGGCTGAGTTAAGAAAACGAAAAATACTCCATCTTAGAGGAAGGCAATTTTAACTTGATGTGTTTACCTTTAAAACTGATTGGAACACTCAATGTAAATAATAAGATCCTAACAATCAGAATACAAGTGTTTTCTAAAAGAGTAAATAAACATGAAGGCCTAAGCTTTAGAGAGGAAAAAAACTGTTCCTCTCACTCTTAGTAGGATAAGAGTAAGGAGTTCATAAGAGGTGAATCAGACACCTTAAGGCAAGGTAACCGATGAAAATATAGATTTAATGTCGTTTATAAGACGATAAGGCATGATAATAACGATTCTAACATGGAAAATCATCATATGATTTCTGAAAACCGTTGAATAGGGAGTGATGTGTCATTAACAGAAGATTGACGTGAAAAAAGACCAAAGAAACTTGAATGCGTCATAAATTTAGTTTGTATAAGAAAAATTCACTTCAAGAAGCCAGGCAGTGTCAAAAACTCTAGAATATGCACAAAAAAGAATAAAACATTTTTAATTAAAAGAATGAATTGGGAAAATTAGGAGATAGCATTGGAAGAAAAATGGAGAAAACTAGGAGAGATCCCATGGTATATTAATACAAGTTAGGCAGTAAAATACCAGGAGACAAAGTAATTAAAAATAATAGCTCATCTAATAAAATAATAATTATTCTTCTCTCTCCGTCGACGTCTTATTTAAATCTATAATGCTTATCCTCCCTTCCTACATCCATTCCGCTGTCTTCATTGCTTGCTAGGGTACCGTATTTACCATTACCTTGTCACGTCTACCCTGAAACTTCTTTGGTCTCTTCAGGAACCTCTAGTAAATGTTCTCTGAGAATAACTTAAATAAACACAAAATCAGCGCGTAAAATAAAGTTTACTGTAGTAGCAGTTTATTTATTCTGGGGGGGCTACCGTTTACTAAGGTTATCTACGATAGGTGGGGAATCGTAAGGAATTTATTCAGGGTACGGAGAAAGAGTTTAAGGAAACCCACCGTTAGTATCAGCCTACTCTTAACAAAAGGAGCCAAGGGGTCTACTGTTTAACGACCCATCCGACGGACGGAGTAGGTACTCTACTCGAAGCGCTCTCCAAACGGAACTCGGGTATATCGATCACTGTCTCAGCCGAGATTCGAACCGGAGCCCTCGGGAGCAAGTAAGTACCATGAACGCCACATTGATCCACTTCTTGTTTAAGTTTCTACAATCGGATTTTTATGGTAAATTTCATATGTTCGATTTACATGTTACTATTAAAGTCCCCCGAGAAGACTCATTTCTTGCTATCTTCTTTGAATGACTCAAAACTCTCTTTCTAGTTATTTACAGATACACTGAAGCAATTCCATCTGGATGGCAATGACCGGTACAAATGATTTGTTCACTTTCTTTCATCGAAATTTTTCGCAATTTCTCCGTCTTTACATTCGGTGTCCCTGGATGATTTCCAATATGAACTCCTCTACGTCGGATTGCCTCTCAATATCCTAGTGCAAAGGCTCAATATCACAATCATAAAGTTCTTCCAACTATTCCCTTCATCTTCTTCAATCATTTGGATTCATTTACTTTCCCGGATTACGTTGTAACGTGGTGGTATCGAATGTAATCTATTCTCCCTCCTGAAAATGTTTCCACCTTCTTGCGCAGTGTATTACTTCGTCTGTCTCCTAGGTTTTTCATATCATACCCGGCCATATTTCCACCTTATTGCCCAGTACATAACTTCGTCTGTCTTCTAAGTTTCTTATAACATATCAATGTCTTTTCCACGAAATTTTCTCCTTTTCATTGAATTTTCACCTTATTTCACTATCAGCTGTGCACACGCCCTCTGCACGACGTTATGAGGGTCCTCCTTTCAAACCCACGTGATACGAACCTCATTATTTGTTCTGCAAACAAGATTTTCATCGTAGAGATGTATGTACCTTGAAGCCGATGGACGACTTGACCATCGAAACCTCGGCAGCAATGCAGAGTTTGACCCGGTGGATTACCCGAACAGCCTTCACGAAGGTTTCCAATACTTCTGACACACTAAGCATTGACTGGGTCCTAATAAGTACTCGTCACTCGTTTAGTAGAAAATACTTCATCATCATCGTTCAAAAATCCTAGGATTGTTTTGACGCAGCCCTCCACTCGATTCTTCTATCGGCCAACATCTTCACGTTCACGTAACTTCTCTCTTTAAAATCCTCCACGTGACCGAGTGACAAAAGAAGAAATCTTAAGAATAGTGGGAGAAAAGAGAAGTCTGCTGACAACTCTAAGAAGAAGACAGGACAACCTAATCGGCCAATTCTTAAGACACGATGGCCTGATGAAGACCATCGTCGAGGGAAAAGTGAACGGAAAGAAAGACAAAGGAAGGCGTTGTAGGAGATATATGGAACAGGTCGAGAAGAAAATACTTACTCTTGCATTTATTCTTGACATATTGGTTTTCATTCACCTCAACGATACTATATCCCGCTTCATTACTCGCTATCTCAGTTCGATGCTTTACTTGGTTTTATTTTATTGGCACTAAAATTTACTCAAACTGCCACCGGAAGCTCGTCCACGTGATAACGCTCTCCAAACTATGCCTGATGCGTAAAGCTGGTCCGTATATCCAATATTTCACCACAGAGAGGGGCAGTATGTGAATTAGAGGTATAAAGGAAAGAAGTAGTTGCATCGCCAAAGATGTTCCTTGATCTCCTTAGAATCATTGACATAAAAGCACGTCCCTACCTTAGAAAATTAGTTTTGCATGCCGCAGAAACATGCTGAAGAAATTCGTAGTTTCAGGTGTGAATTAGCCACTCTTTTCAAGCTATATCTTTTTCTTTTAAGCTATTTCATCGGGTAATAGGTAATTGGCTGCCTAATTATACGAAAGTACCAATTCAGAATTACGAAATAAGGGGGCGTGACTCCCAATTTTTCCACACTGCATATGCGGGCCGCACCCATCATCACCCTTATTCTTCAGCGTTTATGTAGATTGATAATTTTTGAGATGACATGACATGGAAAGATTGATGGGTTTCCACCTTATCTAAGCATATTAATTTTTGCCCTCGATAAATGTCTGGGATCATCCGAAATAGGTTGGTGCACTCCGTTAACCAACGTTGAAAAATCGATGACCACCTCATTAAGTAACATTGCAGCAAAACGAATAAGAAAAAACTTTGCTTTTACAAGGACGCATGGACTTTAAGGTAGCGACGTGTTGCTGTGTTTAAAAATACATGCATAACTAACCTCATTATTCTTGAAGATATGAAATAAAATAATTTACACTAATTGTAAGTGCCTACGCGTAGACAGTTGAAAGAAGAAGACGGTGACATAATTAGGTTTGAGTGCACACCTAGGAAAAGTCAAATCTGGAAGGTCTTATTTTTGCCTCGTACAAGGAATGGCCTTTTTTTTAAATAAGCAGGTTAAAGGTTTGAGGCTTTTATGACCTGGAGATGAAATCGGTGGAGCAATAGAGAAAAGTTTGATTCATAGCTACGGGCATCTTGTCACTCTTCCAATCATCAATCATCAACGAAATATCCACTTTTATCACAATTCAAAAAGGTGATGTGCGAAAATTAAAAAGAGTGAAGTTTATTTCAATCAGATGATATTCATAAAAAAACAATATGATGCAGTAAAGGCTTTTAAAAACATTACTGATGCAGTAAAATCAGGGGAAATAAAGTAAAGTGTCAATAGATTATCACTCAGTGAAGACTTTCACAAACAGAAGCGTCTCTTAGTGACAATTCATGAAATAAATTTATGCGCGAATCAAAAATTCGAAATTACAAAAGGAAAGGATAGATTAAATACATTAGATAAAGACAAGAATTTGTTTACCATTTGCCTTTTGAGTGCAATAAAGGGGTAATTACTGAAGTTGGTGATTACTCTTAAATAACAGCAGCTCTTCTCAGTATTGAAAAAGCGTGGCCAAAACTCATTTCCCATTTAGATGATTATTGATGTAAATCATAAAATAATCGGTAACAGCGCTAATGATACAGTTATTTACCGAGGTACCTCTGATTTTTCAGACCACGAGGTTCTGATTTTCAACTGATTTAAACTATATACCTCCGCTTGTTTTTCAAAAGTTTGTTGACACCCAACTGTCCGAAAAAGTCCGAAAAAAAATATCCCATGATTTTTCAGGAAAGTAAATATTTTCACTTACTCTCAGACACAAACTAAGTAAAAATTAGGAAAAGGGCTCGACGTTTTATGTTTGGACATCACCCTAGTATCCTTTTCAACACGCGAGAGTACATTTCAGATATCCACGAGCACATGAAATCTGGAACTAATAGCTGAGTAAATTTCTTAAATAAATAGTTATGGTCATGTATCTAACTTTCGCAAAAAATAATTATTACCTCGATAACCACTCGACGCACAGCTCCGAGGATGGAAGTATAAATTTGTATACGACAGAATATACCTAGGAGAACTGAATGTTTATTGAAAATTTTCTCGAACGAAGATAAAGCATCACACTATACAAAGAAGTGGTATCAGCAAGAAAAGATCGTTGTAGTCTTTGGAGCGGGAGGCAATAGACAGGATGTTCAAGGACTTGGAATGTTCAATGCAATTGCCAAATCAGGAAAGGAGGCAAGGTTGTATTGGAGGTCAATCTTAGGAGTGATTGATATAAAGTGATGAACCAAGATATAAGAGATAATTTAAGAATGAAAAGTAATTCTGGAGTTGCTATTTTAATCCAAATACATTATCTAAAGTAGTCCCAGAGAAAAACATCTCTGATATTTTAACTCAAAAAGAAATGCATCCACTATGGAATGGTACTATAACTCTTTCCCTGTGATGAATCTGAATACAATTAAGAGATCAGTAAGAACTTTTATACAGGAAATTTAACCTACTAGCTTATCATAATTTTTTTATGCTTCGAACATAAAAAAATATCCTTCAAACGACGTCAATATCTTTGCCTTCAATATCCGTCAATGTACAAACTTGGAACATGGACAGAATTCCACTCCGAAAAAAGTCCCCTGTCACTTGCGACTGATGCATAGGCACGAAAACCTTCTCGTGCATGAAAGCTTTAAACCCATATCAGCAGAAACTAAGCGCTGCGTAAGCCTGCGGTCCTTGATACGGAAACGCAGGCAAAGGAACTCGTCCTTCAAGTTGCAAATGGCGCACAATTCCACCGTGAAATCATCACCTATGTTTAGACTCCACGTTGCAGCCGGTGAACTTAGATAATTCCCATGATTTATGACCGAAGTGGGCGAGAAAGCTAAGGGAAAAGATGAAGCAGACGAATTAATGAGCGCGGGAGAATCTTAGCAACTCAGCGATATCATTGAAACCTTTGCTCGCTTCCAGCCTGATACGGATGACTGCAGCAGTAATTCTAAAATGATCGTCACTCAGGTGTAATTCCATTCAAGCTCTCTCTTTCCTGTGCTTTGCAATCTCTCTTCTCATTGAATTCTTGTAATTCGTGACGCTCTTTCTCCCAGAAACTGATGAGATTATTTCCATGATATAAACGCACATCTACCATCTTTTTCAATTGCATGCTATTCGGATTTTTTGTATAACACCATGATATTAATTCATTAATACTGCGCTTTCCCAAGTTACGTAGGCCTGTCTGGATGGGGCATAGCGTTGTATTAGGCGATGAGCACTATAGTGTGAAATCCGATATTAATGGAATCAGTCAAATGATGATCCGAGGCATTATTGCTGGAAAGCTTTTAAAATAATATCATCAGACAAATTAAGCCAATAGGAAATTCAATATTTTAAGTAACGAACTATTAAAATATGATAGCTGTAATAGATGAGAGAGTTCTTTCTTTCATAAAATAACATAATATCAACCACAACCATCTACCACACTTCTAGGTTTTGTAATATACATGACCCACCAGATCTATAATTGAAACCACGAGTTTTTTCGCTCACTTACTACTTGTTAAAACACTTAATGCCTATTTAAACCATAACACCTAATATTGTTCAGTTATCCAAAACAGAGTACGAACAATGGAGCTTTAATTAAATATTCTGTTTACCTTTAATTAATCATACCTACCTAGACCTACCATACCTACCAAATTTACCAGTGTATAAAACCTAAAGCAGGCAGAGGTGAAGATATCATCTTATCTTGCCATGATCTACTATAAAATTTCTCCAGACTAAAAACTTGAATAACGTTATTATTTTGATTTTTTGAAGTAGGTATATGATAATAGGTAAACTACAAAATAAAATTGAACAATTATGACAAATGTTTTTAGTTAGTCAACCTCGCATGAAATACATTGAACTTACATACATAAACGTAGTTAAATAGATTAAGAAGAGTATTTTTTAACGACCTTAAAGGATAAATGATAGCCTCCATCGAAATCGGAGGATTTTCTAACTATATTGTCCAATATTATCATTCTAAATTCAATCCCTTAACCAGTCACGATTAATTGCATAACTAACTCTCATAAGTAAAGTTCTATAAAATTAATAAAACACCCAGATGGCCTGCCGCTTTTACCTATCATGTACATAAAATCTTTTACAAATAATTTTTCTCCTCTTTGTATGATTTACAAACACTATAGCAAATATGAAAATACAGTATAATATGGTTTTGGATTTGCAAAAACCTCTGCATAATAATTCTTCGTAATTTCTTAAAAAAAACTGCTTCATGTAGCTCGACGTGAACCCCTAAGACGTAATTTGTGACTAATAAAAATATATACAAATACTCTCTCACAAAAAAGTAATTTGATGGCCGAGCTCACCTCAAAAGATCGAAATTTCAGGCATTCGAGGGGAGGATCAGTTTCTTTGACTGGACCACCTGCAATTTCCCACGATAGTCTAATATTCTGAAAATCTTAAAGCGGGGATTTTGGGGGTTTTCAATTATACGCGAATAATTCAACCGACAGCTTATAGCTCGGTCACCTATGGCTTACAGCAAGGGCTGACTGATTACAAATAAGCTGTTGAATAAAAATTGAGCAAGCAAAGATAAACCTTATCCCGTAATTAAGCGAAAGACATTTCATACCTCAATCGTCTGAACCACTGACAAACGGGAATAAATGCTTGTCCCTCAGCGAAATGACATTCACAACATTCACTGAAGCATGAATATGATGAGATCGTGATTTAAATCACACAAGAATCCACTACTGCATAAAATTATGAGAATGGGGAACCGTTCTCGAGCGAAATGACATTCACAACATTCACTGAAGCATGAATGTGATGAGATCGTGATTTAAATCACACAAGAATCCACTACTGCATAAAATTATGAGAATGGGGAACCGTTTCAATGATTCATCCATAACTTCTTTGGTCCTGAAAAATACCTGGCTTTGGAAAAAAAAATTCTCCCCTTTTTTGAGCATATATGGGACTACTAAAATTATATGTTGAAAAAAATGTTATCAGTATGATCTTCGTTGAAATATTTAAAGTCAACATATATGTACAGTTTTTATTTGAGGGAAAAAAATTACTATCGCGTTGATAATAATGAAGTGCCACCTATTTATTAATATTCTGTGCATGAACAGAAAAAAATACAACATGGGCAAGAGATAAATAGATGAAATATAGTTCACTTTGTTTGCGGCCGCCATATTGCTTTCTGAAAAACGAAAGCTAAAAGAGAGATTCTGATGTATGAAATTGGCGCTGTCAAAGCGGAAAATTCTAAATCAGGAACGTTCATTGATGGGTACATAGATACAATATTCTGCTAGAAGAAGCTACCCTCTGAGGGAGGTATAACCGGTAGTCCACGAGCGTGGACAGGGGGACCAAAGAGACTAAGGCTCAATCAAAATGTCACCAGAATTTAACAGGAAATGTCTATGTCTACACCCTACTATGAAAACCTAGGGTTTTAAGTGTACGGCGTTAAAAAATCCACTCCGAACATCTAAAAATAACCGAGTCGTTACATTTTTTATTCTAACCTACAATCGGAGTTAAAGCATGCAAATGTGCATTGCGTCAAAAGTTGAGGCGAATGGTTCAATATTAATCAATGGGCAATCACTAATACGAAAGAGTATTATAACTTTTCCGAGGTTTTCCTAGCTACTTCCTCTATGCTTCTGTTGCGTAATTTATATCTATATTTTAATCTATCTAATTTATACCTATATTTAACACAATTAAAACTCTTACAGTTATTTTGAGGTGTGTTATTTACCTCTTTGACTGGCCATAGCAGCAAGGTCGGTAATGCAATGGTCTGGCAATAAAAAGGTCGCGGGTTCGAATCCTGTCCCTGGAATGGATTCTGTGTTTGTCCTTTAACGTCATACCGTATAACCTTAGTCGTTTGAGCACCAAAATTCAAAAACAACTACCACCATCTTTCATCCAAGTTTAGTAGAATTCAGATTTTTTAAGTCCCTGAACTGCTTTGGTTATATCACACCCTCTGAGCTGAATCTATTACTGAGGTGAACACTATGTCAACACGGAGGAGGAATTCAAACCCGCGAACTTTCGGAAATATACCATTTGGGCCTAAAGTTTTTCAGCGAGGAATGCTGTCATTGACAGTTATCGGGACCAGCTGTGTAATGCACTTAATTTCCCAATGCTGTGCTCTGCAATGGCCGTGAATGCGCGGCCGCCGATAAAGTGCACTACGCAACTGCTCCTGAAAACGGTTAATGACAACTAGGCCATTGCCGAACCTAGCTCTGTCAATATCCCCTTTGGAAAAACTATTAGATGACGAACCAGTATCATGCATGCCACCTGTGAACAGTACTAAGGGAAACATTGAAATAGATATTAGAAGCGGCACTAGCCTCTCTCCGTCAATTACATTGAAATATGTTTCTATGAGCAGAAATCCAGTAACCAAAGAATTCAAGGGCTGCGAGAAGATCACGCTAAGCACTATTTACGCTATAGAATTCTTCCCACCAGTGAAAATAAATGCAAAGTGGACGCTATTTACATGCTATCCACTTTCCAAAATGTTGCGAGCATATTTTGGAAAGTGGATTACTACTATTTGTTCGTATTTTCTCCCTATGATTCTGAACGGGTAACGCCACAACTCGATTCGAACAGGCCCACGATGGAAGGGACGATATCAAATGGCAATATGACGTTATTTAACTCCCTTTCCAAAAGCCCTTCGCAAAAAAAGCAACGCGTGGAGCTCTCAAAATGCCACCCCCGCCCTCCTCCCCCCATCCCAAATCCCCGATATCCCTCCGCACGAGAATAAACAGATTTTGGAGATATGGTTTTCCTCGTTTCATTTTTCCCACAGATATATCCGGAGGGAAAAGGGAGAAAGCCAGCGGAGGAAATGTAAAGCAAAATTGATGCTTGAAATATAAATAAACCGTGTGACATCCTTCCCAGGCCCTCGAAATCAGGAATCTTGAGAAATGGATAAGATATTAGTAATTTCCGATCCGCTACTTCGGAGAGGGATTTAATCTCTCGAAGCTCATGAGAAAATCCATTGGTTTTCACTTTTGGTTTCTTATGTCCAGTAAATAATATATTTTTTACAAAGCGCCCTTCTTCAAAACCACGTCGAAAAAACGACTCAAATCCATTCTGTATGACAAGAACATAACGCAAAACTTGGGTCATTAAGTATAAAACCCTTTAACTTATATCTCGGCCGTTTCAAAATTTTTATCAAGTCACGGAAGGGCTACAATACCATGCAAACAATAAAGCATTATCAAACAATATCTATTAATTCGAAAACAGTTATCATTTACTGACGAATGATCTCACATAAGAGCTCGGTGACCTTTAATGACTTAACTTTTTGTCTTAATGAATATGTGAGCTTGCATGTTGAAAAAGTATCGTTACACGTGTCTTATTATATTTCAAAAGCTAATTCATTTGACTGAAAAGTATATTTTAGAGATAGTTCAAAACTAATTCAATTTAAATATTATGTAACTTACAAGGCAATATGCAGCAGATTCGGTCGACAAATGGAACTTGCCTGTTACCATAATATAAAACAAGTTGTTGAAAGAAACAAACCGAAATTATGGAATAACATGCTTAATTTTAACAGTGAATATAATAATTACTTGTTTTGCCAATTAGAAAGGTGAATGGTAAGCCTAAATGGCAATTCATGTGTTTTATATAAATTTTTTGGTAGTTGGAGTTATTTTGTAACTGCTTAATTTCCATCAATTACGTAAAAAATATTGCACACTATGTATCCCTTTGTTCATTTAAAGAGTTTTCCAACAAATTATATATAAGCACTTATTCTATTCTGCTTCATCGTGGGTTCAAAAATATGTTTTAACCACCTTTTTCTGAAATAAATTTAGAAATTCGTCATCCATTCTAAGAGACAAAAATAATTTGAGGATGTTTTTTACTCCAGAAATTAACTAAATCAACGGAAAAGCGGTCGAAATATAAGTGAAAAGAAGTATAATTTGAGTTATCCTGGAGCACAACAAAAATTCAAGTGATGTGCCACCCATCTTTTTACGAAAGCAAAAGATTCTAGGAAAAACTAGTCTCCACGCACCTCTCGTAGGCTTGGTACCATTTCTTTTTTCGTTTTTCTGCCTGAATGATAACTTTATAGCTATTTTTGCATTTATAAATAGACGCTGCGTTAATGAATACAGTACTCAGCCAAGGTGAGCCTTTTTGTGGAAAATTGTGAACGCACACAATCATGGAGAATTGTTTTTCTGTCGGAATCGTTTTTCATTATCGAAACACTGCTCCTAACAGATCATTTGAATGGAAACGCTACACGGCGGAAGAAACCCACGGAATAAGTTAATAGTAGCAGAAAGCATTTGTAATCAAGTGTACAAAACTGACTTAACCCTTGGAGTCTAAAACATTAGGGTGAATACGATACATTTAAATATGGTGAGTTATTTTGTCTAGGCTTCGACAGTTTAAGTCTAAAAACAAGTATGACAAGTTCAATACACAGTTTAAGTTTTCTCACGATGTGCAAGAAACCCAAAACATTTTGTGCAATGTGTTTATGTTTTCTCACCTAACCTATCGCTGGAAACATGATCATTGTGATTTTAGAATTTATCGTATGGAACTTTATGGATCCAACTGATTGTTAATGCTGTAAAATATGATTATCTTTTAACTATTTTACGCAACTGTTTAATTTCACGTCTGGTATAATGTTCAGTGTCATTATCAGTAGCCTTCAGAATCCTAGGAGTTGAAACCTTCGGAGAGTAAAATTTGTGCGTAGATAAGGACAGAGTTATTTGTTAATTGCATTACGTCATTGTTCCATAAAGTAAGGCCAAAAGCAGTTGACATTATGATTATTTATGCAGCCAGAATAGTGAATTCATAGGCTCCAATGAGCAACATTTTATACATGGACGGCTTTCATTATTGTCAAATATTCTCTCCCTCAGTTAGAAAAGGACAAGAAAAGAAAAGCACTTTTTCAATTCCTTGACAGTAACAAAAATCATTCAATTTTCGTGGAGGGAAGTGCCTACAAAAAAATACCATAGTTCGAGGAAACTCTGTATTCAAATCGGGGAGACGCATATATGACCAGGGCTGTTTACCGGGTAAACTTCGCTTGGATGAGCCGTGGAGTTCAATGGCTACGCAGTGATCTACCATAAAGGGCTGTTTCCCCAGTAAACCACGGAAAGTTCTCTGCCCCTGAAAGTTTCCAAACGCACCGAAGGACATTCGGATTGAAAGGACGGCAGTTAAAATTCCGTAAAATGATGTTTTAGCGACATATTCTAGTTTCTTCTTTACAGCAGTATATTAATAAGTAACACATATAATTTGCAAATGGGACATTTAAAATTAAAAGCCGAAAATACTGCGGGTATCATAATCCGTTTCTCAGTAAAAGTAACTAACATACTATTACTGCCGCTGCAGGCATACAATTTCACTCGAAGATACGCATTTCCCAGTTTTACATGATATTTAGATCTTATTTAGAGGTCAAGAGTAATAACTAATTCATTATTGTGTGGAAATCACTAAGCGTGTCAATGCATCCATTAATTATTAACGTTCTTTTTACCAGTTATGACCGTATTTAAATTGCCTAGATCATCACTAAATAACTAATTGGAAAATTTTTTTCCAATACTTTACATTATTATTGCAATTTTTTAATCAAGCTGTTGTATAAGTATGAAATTTAGCTAAGAAAAACTATGTGGCATTAACATAGTTAGCCAGCATGATGTAACATAAATCGTTGAAACATAAATGCGATGCCCTTCAATACTAAGCTCACTCCCGCAAATCACCTAAAATGTATTGAAAAGCTTTGACCACCCTAAGATATAAAAATAAATAATTACAAGCTAACTGCTAAAAAATGCTCAGTTGAATTATGATGCACATGAGAAAATCTAAGAGACACTCTTAGATATGAGATAGCTTTGGAGAAGTATCGTCGCTCTAATGTCACGAGAGCAGGGTATCAGGGATGTTCAAACGAAAAGGTACGAAATGACACTGTTTGCTTAATTAAAGTCTTTATTCACAAGTAATTATCTGAGGCCTGAGAAAAACTATCCCACTGTTTTACGAGCGGAAGGATTCCCCGTTCCCAGAATTCCTGTGGCTGTGACAAGAGCCAGTCCTCCACTGTGTCCTTCAGTTCGTCGTCCAAGTTGAAGCGCACATGGACGGAACACACGACTGCCTGCTCTTCTCCTGCATCAAGTGCAGGCACCAAAGCATGTTCACAACCACGCTGGACATTACACTCACGTCCCTAAATGTCTCATTATGTTATCCCAAAGCGGCATACCCAAATTTGAACCGATTTGTCTGTTACGACGTTTCGTACCTTTTCATTTGGACACCCCTAGTATTCTACCATCATTGATAAGTTTGTGGATACCTCCAGCCTTCCAGGACACCTGTTTTTTCCCTACAGATTCCTTTCTTGTCTATCATCCTCCGGGGGATCGGGTTGGTGTGGTGGCTAGAGTACTGGCCTCCCATCCCGAGGACATGGGTTCGATTCCCATCCGCAGTGGCGGATTTTTCAGTGGAAAACCGGTCCCCACTTGAGTGCCTAGTGGAGGGCATTTCAAGTTCAGTACTCCGTCCGTCGGACGGGACGTTAAGCCCTTGACGTGGTCCCTTTGGCGCCTTTTTTTAGAGAGTAGGCTAATGCCGACGCCGGATTTCTCTCCACCCTTCCTTTGTTCCCTGAAAACTCCTACCATTACCAATTACCCACCTATCCTGAATGGCGCAAATGACCTCAGCTGTCGGTCGCCTCCCCTGAATAACCAACCAACCTATTATCCTCCGCAGCGTCCTCTCAAAATGTCCTTTATCCTTTGTTTTGTTGATTTCTCCTCAGTTCTTCGAAAAACCGTCTTTTCTCCCCTACCACGTTCAACACTTCCTCATTTCCCCCCTCTCCAGCCAGCTGGACTCTGTTCTTTTCCACATCCAAATCTCAAATTCCTCCCATTTTCGTAGAACCTTTTAATGAAAATATCAGGTTTCTGAAGCGTAAAAGGCATCACAAAACATTATGGTTACGACTTATGTTTCCTTTATATCGCTACCAAGAGGTATGGCATCAATTTCATTCTCTTATTTTTCTTGGCAGTCGCAATTCTACGCTTGTTGTCCTAAAAACTGAAACCATGATCTCGTAAGATACCAAATTAATTGAAATGTTCCTGCTCCAAAGTATTCCGAGCAACCTAGATAATCTAGTCATGTTGTTTTTTGTGGATATCATTATTATCATTTCCCATTGATTGACCTTCATTCCACATCTATTTCTTGCGAACTAATCAGTCTTCAGTTCACTTGCTGATGGAATAGAGTACACTAGTTCACCCTTGCACCTAGCAAACATTATCAGTTAACCTTCCTTTGTCATTTACTTCCATTGTATTCCAAATATTTACTACGACTCTACATTAAAAAGCAAATACGATTACATACAACTTTGTCTGACTCACCGAGAACGGTACTCAGATTTCTCACACGCTACCATCATTCTCCCTATCTGGTTGAGGTACAGGTTTCATGTGATAATTCCATGCCCACCTACTGTATTTCTAACTGAGCAGTGTATACTCTAACCTTATTACTGGAAAATGCAACGCTTAAAAACTCGCGTAACTCAACTTAAAATCATATGGAGAAGTCTAAAAACAGACAACAATTTTTCTGAGACTTACGATGGCTCTTGCATGAGGAACGCAATTGGATCTCGAATATATTAATTCAACATTCTGCATGAAGACCTTCACCCAGATCGACCACCAAAAATATGTAAATGGAGAGTTATTTTTAGCGTAAACCTGTCCTGGAATTATCTCTTGATGCGGAAATAAAGCGTCGAGGTGATGAAATGATTCACGGTGATGAAAACTGGCGTTTCTGGGGAGTAGCCAGTTAAATGAAAACTCTTGGGCAGTAAGTGGGAGTCTAGGTTCAAGGCTATTAATTGAAGATGACGGAGTTTAAGGACTACCATGTTTTATACTTTTCGAAAGAATAGCTTCAAAAACTGTGACCATTTACTATTGCTTCCATTTTTCAAGGACACATGTTAGAATGGTTATCGTAACCATCGGCTAGGAAAAAAATTCAGGAGCAATTTACCACTATGATCCCTTTCCCTAAATAAAGAGTGAATTCCATTCTTCTGTTTGCTATTTTGCTACCACATAAATACGAAAAGTAGTTTTTTTTTTCATTTAGAGAGCACAGCTCTATACGAGGTTTATCCATAATATGAGACGGATTGAACACAGGAATGAATAAGTGATTCATTCATTTCGGTAACAAGAAAATTCTTTCCGTTATGTTAAAACCGCAGACGGACTGAGGACAGAACCCAAACTAGAAGGTAACAGAATTGCCACAAGAATGGAAAACCGGACTACTTTGGTCATGACTGCCACTCGACGTACTACGGCTTTAGAAGAGCGAAGAAGGCTGCACTGGAACCCGAGTGAGTTAAGATTAGTCTATCATGAAGAAAAGGTTTCACGAGGTTAATAAATTAACGTCTCATCTAGCTATAATAATAAAATGTCCAATAATGAATCCAGCTACCACTGAACTATATGCTGAATGATGCCGATTTTGAATAGTCATTCCCGAGTATAAATAGAATAGAAGAAAATGTTACTACCGAATTGTAAACATACAGGACGTAAAAATATCATTTGCAAGTCCATTTTTTCATTCAAGATTTTTCTAACATTGTTATTAACATCCCGTTTGACTAAATTCAATAGTTTTGAGCTAGTGATAGCAAAATGTATGAAGAGAAATGAAAATATTTTAACCCTTCTTGAAACTTTAGTTTCAATGCATTAGTTTGCCATGTGGATAGCATCTCCATTTCGGCGATGGCGCAATAATGAAGTCTCATGAAAGTTAAGAAACAGTACCTAAATAAAATGTCCTCATTTTTAGATTCCACTTTTCATATATTTAAAGCCCATAATATGTAGGCATTTAATATATAGGTAAAAATGCTAGACAAGCTTCAACTATACTTGCCTACCTCTAATGTATGGAAGTATGCTAATATGTAGTTATTATTTGAAAGTAAGAAGCACAATTTCATGAATCCGCTCCCAATTAGTTATATGCTGTTTTTGGGTTAAAAACAGCCAAGTTACTGATGGGAAACAGGCAAATTGCAGTCAACCCACTCCCAAAAATTTTTCCCAACAACTTCGTTGTTCTAATTTTAACTGGGAATGCTTAGCTATGCATAACTAGCTATGGGTAACTATGCATAGTTCAAGAGTTAAGTGTCTTGAAACGTGATCACTAGTTTGATACATGCGTGTGGTTAATAATTGTTCTTTTCAATCTGAGATGTATACATGCGTTGAACTTCTGTTCCGGGGCCGGTCAATTAACTGCTTCCTAACAAAGTAAGCAATGATCTTTACCAGAGATAAGAATGGGCACTGTGAAAGCAAGTACCAATCACTGAAAATTAAGGGAAGAGATTTTAACATGTTGGCACCGAACGAGCAAGGTTGATTTGTTTCAAGTTACACTGCACACTAGACTTAGCTATAGTGTGCAGTGTAACTCCCCCCCCCCCCCCAAGAAGCAAATTTCTGTCTACATGCCTGATGGGAAATGAATCCCATGCCGGCCAACGCTTCATGAAAGAGCAGGTGGAAGGGGGATTTGAGTCGTATCCAATCCCATTTTTGAAACAGTCACACTATAGAAGAAAGTACGATAGAATCTTCTTTTTACCAGTGATATCAAATTAAGAAATGATTTCCGATCGTTACCTGTGGGTAAAATTTAGAACAGGACCAGGTGAACGTCGAACATTCCCTTTTCACTCGCCGGATTCAATTTCCACAGACATCGACGAATCGAAAAACAGAAAAATACTACGGGCGAAAAAAAAGATAATAATTTGAGCCCAGAAAGAAATGAGATGGGGGGGGGGGGGGCAGTTGAAAGTGAGCAAAGCTCGCGAATGGTGACGCTCGCAATTACGTGTCGTGGGAAAAAGCACGACCGACGCGCTGGTGGAGAAAGGATGAGTCGCTTTCAGGCGCGCTTCGTTAAGACCGCAGCGCAATGGCATTTTATGCGTCATATCACGGTGTCAGAGGTTAGTTCTATTTTTGTCCTGCCCCTTCCACTCATCTCGCTCCCTGCCTTTCCCTATCTCTCTCGCTCGGTTTTGTGGGCGGGCCGGAGCGGGTTTGTTGGTGTCGGGAGGGGGGACGAGGAGCGAGATTAGAGAAAGAAAGACCTTGGGAGGCAATAGACTCGAGGAAAAATGCTGGAGGAGCAGCGATGGGAGGAGAGACAGGGGGGGGGGGGGGGAGGGGGGGAATTTGAGAGTCCAGTCGCGGGTACGTTGGATAAAAAATTTGCTGGCAGACACCGCGGTGGATCGCAGGTGTGTCGAGAAGAAGGAGATGAAACAGTCTAAAGGCCTTAAAATTAAACTGCACAAGCTGAACTGTCCACTTATATTTGGTGCACATTTATAAGTCGTGTGTTTTAATTTTCAATTTATACGTCACATGTTTCAAGTTGATATACAATTACAAGTGGGGCATGGGGTTGGTGTGGTGGCTAGAGCACCTCCCATCCCGAGGGCCCGAGTTCGATTCCCGGCAGTGGCGGATTTTTCAGTGTCAACCGGTCCCGACATTGGTGCCTAGTGGAGGGCATCTCGGATTCAGTACTCTGTCCGTCGAATGGGACGTTAAGCCGTGGTCCCCTTGTCGCCTGTCGTTAATAGTAGGCTAATGCAGATGCCGGGTTTTCTCCAACCTTCCTCCATACCCGAAGTATTCCTACCGTTACCCAATTACCCACCTCTTCTTTGTGGCGCAAATGACCTCAGCTGTCGGTCACCTCCCTTGAATAACTAATTTCACTGTTTCAATGTCCAAAGCGTCATAATCAGGAAGCGGGTAGTGCATACTGTGTAATTCAATTGAATCCTTGAAATATTCCTCCAACACTTACCGCCGGATACAGTGGAATTTAGTCTTTCTAGAAGACATTTCAGTACTGACAATCGAAACGGATTCAGCTTTCTCAAAATCGTTTCGCGAAAACGGATCCATCGTATGCGATAAATACATCGATTACAATTTTCAGCACTGAAATCAGGAATAAGTGAGATAGTTATTTTTCATCCGAGTCCTGTGGGGAAATGTCTCACATCCAACTGCCAATCAGAGGTGAATAGAGAGCAATGAGGAAATACCGGTGGCAGTGCTGGAATCAATTAAGCGGTGCGACATCGTTAAATATTGCATGAATTGCATGCTAATACTTCAGCCATTTCTTCGTCTCTTCTGACGAAAGATTCTTCCATCATCACTCCGGAGTGATTACAGGGGGAGCGTGGAAAACAGGCTTCAACATAAAAACACGCCTAAACTATGTAAACAAAAAATAGTTTTTGCACATGTGCCAGTCACAAATGGAAACGGAGAGATGGGCAAAAAGGTTCATCCAAGACTTGGGATTATTCAATTTTGATCACGCTGATTTGTGTTCGATTTCCAGTGCTGGAATAAGTGTCGTGGAGGACGGGCTTTAAAGAAGGCTGGGTTTGGCGTCGCGATTTTGGTGGAAGAAGGAGGTGGAGGCTGAGGAGAAGGGAGGCGAAAGACAGAAATATAATGAGGAGTGGAGCATAGAGGTGGAATCCCAAAAGAAGAGAGGCCCTTTTCAAGGACAAGGCGCCATTAAGTGAAGCGCGGGCCGAGTTGCGATACGGGTTCGAAATTTCGCGCGGAACGAAAGTAATTGCGCTGGTAGTTTGAGAGGGGAGAAATTGGGGCGCCGGGTGTTCATTTTACTGGAACTGAATTGGGGAAGTCGCGACGTCATTCTTTCCCAGAGAATCGGTGAGCGACGATGCGATTGAGATGAGGCTAAAAAGCGAAGGATTCCTGACCCGAAAATAGAGATCCCGAAGCAATTTTTAGACCTATTCCACTTCTTCCCCTCAGAAATACTTTTAAAAACCCTAGAAGAAAGAAATGCGGGATGGATGATGGAAACAATCAAACCTTCCTGGTTAATTTCTTTACCACTATTCCCACAGTAAAATTGTAAACCCTTGTAAATAAACCTTCTTTTTTTATATTGATTATCGCAACCTGAAACAACTATAAGCGAAAATAAGGAACATGTAGAGAATAATGATTCTTCATAAGGAACGAGGGACTTCAAAAACGCTGAATGGAATAGGGCTGTGGCTAACGAAGAGGGAATAAAAAACGTGACTAAGGGAAATGTGTTCGTCGGAAAGATCAATTCATTAAATTTTGTGCTTGAGACAGGATCAGATATGAAGCACTAATGCATGACAGGAAATTATTTAATTACAAAGCACTGAAGGGTAGTGAATTAACTGGGAGTTATTTCATCCCGTTTTCTGTGAATTTATTTTTCGATCTATCCACGTGGAAATTCCCAAGAGGTGGTAAGATTATGTCCGTAGCTGTATAAAGAATATCATACGAAAGAGTAGGAAAAAACTACTATCCACGCATTAACAAAAGGAAAAACCTACGCATAATCCCCAGGAAGCCTCATCATCATCTCAAGTAATAAATCCTGGTCCAAGTTGCCGCATTCCTTCAGGCCATATCGTTCCCTTCGAATCTCCACGTTTATTCAGGCATCTCTCATCATTTCATTTTTTGTAATGCATACACATCCTTTCTTTGTCACTGCTACCGGCCACAGCGTCCATTACGTCCTCCAAAAGTTATTGCGCAATATCAGGTTCTTTATCCTATTCAGTTTCTTCCAAATACTTATTCAAAGTTCCAAATTATTTTTACAGACGACTTATATTATCTCACTGCGTATTTTTCTCATTATGATTAATCATTCTACCAATTTAGCTGAAAACAGAACTCCAGTGTTTAAAACCACATATGTATTAGTATCTAATTACGTCGCATTTCCTCGCTGGAAATCAATATGCCAAAATTAAAGCGTAAAGCAATTCAATGCAACAAAATTCACAAGTAAATACAAAGAGAGTTTAACATAGACATACTTGTTTAGTTCAGGCTATATTTTGCAAAATAACTGTTACATCACTGCAAGGCTTCAAAGATTTTTGTGAAGATAAAATTCTTAAAAAATGACAGAACTAACATAAAGTTTCCTGAATGAAGAAAATATCAGTACCTACTTCCAGTAAAGAAGAGATTTTGAACCAGGTGTTGAACAGTTTCCATCGGTTATTGTTATCATGGGAGGAAAAACTGATGACAACCGCGCAATTCAAGGAATTTTGAGTTATTGAATAAGGGTAGGTAGTAATCGAATGAGAAAGGAGGAAGGGTGGAGGGAAACCCAGTGTCTGCTTCACCTTACTCTCAACGAAAGGCTACCAAGAGGATCGCCCAGTTTAACAGCCCTTCTAATGAACATAGCGCCTTTACGTGGAGGCCGAATAGGGACAGGGAGTTCACCGAAAAATGTATACCCACGCCGGGATAGGAAACCAAACATTTGAAATGGAAAGCCAATACTCAATCCACCACACCTAACTGGTCCCCAGGGTTCCAAACTCTGAGGAAAGTGGTTGAGTATAAATCAAAGGTTTTTTTAGCGTATTCGAGGAAGGAAGTATAAGTAAGATGTGAAAGAAAAAATGGCAATTTTCCACAAGAATATTCTTGTGGAAAATTGCCATTTTTTCTTTCGCTATGATATTCCACCAAATTAAGCCTGAAAAAACTACCTTTATAAGTAAGATGTATCCAAAGAGAGATCGGTGATACGAAGCAACACATGGTGCGGGATGAAAAGAAATTGCTAGAGGAAATTAAAAAGGGCAAAATACAGGGATAAGAATATCGGGAAGGTTGATAGTCGTGATAAAGGGAAAATAAAGAAGAACAGAGGAGAGTAATAATTGATAGGCATATTTAGAAGGAAGTAGGTAAATGAAGGAGACAAGGTATTCTCAGGAAATGTGATTGGTGAAGTTTAAGACTGTGAAACGTCACAGTCACGTTTACTAATGTTTTAATTTACCAAATACGAGCTTCGATTGGTAGTGTGCCTAGGTTTATAAAACTTTTTAAAACAACGATGTAAATATCTACGTCAAGCTCACAAAGCTTTACGTAACGTCAATTATATGATCGAAGAATTTTCCTAACTAGGGTTTGGATTCGAGAACTCTCTTTCTTTGAGCTACGACTTTATCGCCTTCGCGCATTCATCACAAGATAAAAACTTCTAAAAATAGGAATTTTTTCTTGATTTTATTTTTCTGGACAAAGTAATGCTAGAGTAGGACTGAACGGCATTGTTTTAATTTTCCCCGGGACATCCTGCCAAAGAAATTCAATACTCAACTTAATTCAATGAGAAGCCACTAAGTTTAATTTTGCGCAATAGTATTTCGTCATAGGAAAATTTATCAGAAAACTGTCATTCCCAGATATCCAATCCCCGCTCAGCGAATGCAGAATTTGATTGGCTTGTCTAATGCACTGACAATTTGCTCAAGGATTTCGATTTCACTTGGATAACCTATCAGTTGCAAGCATGAGTGTCACCAGCAGCAATCAAGTTATACAAAACCAATGCGATACTCAGATGTGCTTCACAAATGCAGAAGACAAACGTGGAAACCCCTACGAAATTATGTCTCGGGACGCATTCTGCCAATATCTCTTCCAATTTGAGAAAGCAAATAGCTATTAATTTTGCGGTTAATGGTTACATTCAGAATTTCCATTCAAGATCGCTTCTCGGAGATCAACGTTGAGGTTAAAATATGAAAGCGTCAAACAAACATTTTTATTTGCGTATCATGAAATTTCTATTACATAACCCTATTTTTGTACCAGAAGCCGGGAAGTAGTTCTACTCTCTGAAGATTTCTTAAGCTTCTGGACTTTAATTAAGGCAGGTTATGCCAAATTTAATTCCACGACTATTTCTTAAAAGTTAATGAAGCATTACATTCCATCCGACTTAATCTGGCATGGATACCATCCCATAGTGTAAAATATATCATGTTCGAAAGCAAACTGTTTTGGATCTACTCAAGGAAAGGATAATATATTAATAGATGAAAGAATATACGACTTACTTAAGTGTCCTCCCAGACACGAGATACCACTGTGAACGGACATTATCATCCTAATTTTTAACCGGTAGGAAACTTGAGAATATTACGTGATAAAAATACGTCCATCGAAAACTTTCATTTACTTATTAGATTAACGTCTTTTTAGTGTTACTTATAGTAATAAAGTTTACAAGGAAGTATCTTCGACAAATTACTTCACCAAATAACACGAATCAAAAAACTCTGAATGTAAAAAAATTAGAACTTAATTGACAAGGCTAGAGATAAGCAGCCAAATTTTCTGGTTTGAAGGCATCATAATGATTGACCAACAACCAAGCTACTGAATTCATGGGTGGAAAAGGACGTAAGAAAAAAAAGCCGTAACATTCTTTCCCATGTATTAGTACCAATTAATGCTCGCATGGATTTACGTTTATGAAACTCGAAAATGATTCTTAGGAAGGAAGATACTTTTGCAGAAGATAATGCTAATCATACCATACTTCATGCTGTTAATGGCAAACTATTTCATTGCCAACTTTAAAAATCTGGTTCTGATTTATTTACCATTATTTGTTCATAGGTGGACATTGCCGAATTAGTTTAGACACGACGAAAACTCCAAGTATACAATTTGCAGATGCTCAAGGCGTGAGGTATTAACTGCCTTGATACACCTTTTAAAAGGAATTGCATATTTTTATTTTCATTTAGATGTATGATTTATGCTAACTCTCAACATATCATTGGAGCTTATTAAAACCGAACCGTAAGGAAATAAAATTTACCGTAGGTACAAAACTATATAAATAGGTACTTACTACCTCTCTTAAGTACTTTTATATCATGCTATTCTGTTCAGAAACATATTGCCATTATCGAGGGCTTGATAGGCACCCTGATGATTGTTTATTGATGCTATTACGCGTTAAGAATATATAAAATAACTGAGTGAAACTGCAGTAAGTTCTTTATACCAACAGTTTCATGTCACCGAGCATTTACAGCCGCGTCTATCGACTTAATATAGGGAATATTTAATATACTGCAGGGGAAAGACCACTCTACGTATATGCAAAAAAACATATTAACGAGTGGCATTTAAAACTTCACTTGCTGAGCATAATTATTTTTTCTATCAATACAATACTACAATGATCTTAGACTAATGTGAAAAATCAACATACTTTCAAATGCAACTGATCAATAATAAAAAAAAGGCCTTCCAAGCCATTTCCTATGGCGAGAGAAGGGCAAACTCAACTTATTCCATAAAAAGTAACGGGCATAAAAATATCACAAATTATTCAATTTTGAGAACCGTTCATGACGATTATAAACAACAGAAATGTTGAGGAGTACCTCATACAAACCTCTTATCGGACATATCGTAATGCGTTAATAAATTATTAGATTTATGTGACTTTTCAATTAGATTGGCTTCGAAAAACCTTAACGATTTGCTGGATTTACACACACTATGAATATTCTAATCTTCGTTAACGATATTACTGGCGAATAATAAATACAAACATAATCAAATTATGTACAGGAGGTTCCAACTTCAGAAAAAATCTTTTCCTTAATCTAAAAATTGAAAACGGGATTTTTTTTCACGAGAAGCTCAAGCACACTTTTTTGAAACCTACTGAGAAAAGGGTGATAAAAAGTTGGAGCGCGCTTACGCATAAAGGCACAGGTTTATAAATTCTGATTCATTTTTTTCGAGTCATGACAACGACTGCGGATATGGCCTTATCACCGTATCGACAAGCGTGAAACGCCTATGTTAACAAACCACTCGCCTGATTTGGTTTTTATATCCAAATGTTACTGCAACTTTAACAGCTATTTTATGTCCGTTGACTGTGAACATTAACCGAACATGAATTGGGCGTTAGAGGATCGACAATTTTGTCAGATTTTAATTTTACCATTAATGGCTCGTTTATTTATATGCGAAGGATATTTAGCAAATCTAAAGAAGAGACTATAAATCATTTAGATTAATGGTGTAGAGCCTATTTTTTGGAAAAAAAGACGTGAGGCTGAGTCCACATTTAGAATGCACTTCTACGCAAAGCATCGAAGAAAAAACAGGCAAAAGAAGTGATATTTACGTACCTCGCCTGAACCTTCTTCAACCGTATCCCGTGGGCAGCGAGGAAATGCTCGTTGACCTCCTCCAGGGCCAGGTCAATGGCGGGACCGCACCTCTCGAGGTCGAAAGGCGAATCCAAACGGGAGGCCATGAGGACCCCGACGCTGTACTCTTTGATCGCCGCGTGCTTCGGCCTCTGGTGCCCGTTCCTCCTCATCCCCAACGGCTCCAGAGCCCTCGAAACATCGTAAGAGATGGGCGAGCCGGCGACGTCTTCATCAGGGTAGAAGCCCTCCGGAAGCGCCGCCTGCGGGAACGAGGTGTTGTTTGAGAGCGACAACAGGCTCGCGGGATCCTCATCTCCAACGTAAGCCGTGAGATCGAGCCCGGAAGACGCCTCCGGGTCGTCTTTCCCGGATCCGGCCGTCGGATTTCCGGCGGGGTCCTTGCTCTCCCCGCTCGAGTTGGTCCTCAAGCCATCGAAGAACCCGGGCGAGGCCCGGGAGGGGGGAGAAAGCGACCAGGAGACTGGGAGGGTGGTCACGGTCGGGGGTTGAACCACGACCTCTAGGGAGAGGAGGGCCAGGAGGAGGAGGGGTGGAGAGGGCAACGGATTGAGGGTTCGAGGAGAGGAATAGGTCCCCACGAGAGGGTGAATGGACATGTCTGGGCCCCTACGCGCGACAAGCGGCACGCCCCTCAACCACCAGCGAACGGAAAATGCACCCACGGAAATTTTCACCTGCTGACGCTCGTGTCCAGAACGTCCGAGGAACACGCCTACTCCAACGTCTCCTGACGCTTCAAAAATTTTCTTATCCCTCGCCTTTCTTTCCCGTGCAGATGATGACGAAGGCTTTCCGTCTCGGCCACTGCCTTCTTCAAACTCCACTTTTTTCCTCCCCTCACGGCGCTGCCTTTTGATCAAAACAAAAATTCTCTCCTCCCAGAAATGCTTCGCCACCTGTTTTCTTTTCCACACCACCGGCGGCGTAGTATTCAAACGAAAGCCCAAAGAATGTTACCCTGAATGTACGGCTGATGACAGTAGTTTCCACGAAACTATTTAGATAGGGACTGGCGAGACTTCGTTTTCACTAACCCACGAAAAAAAGAATAGAACTGCTTGCTAAAGAGATTTCCGAGCTAGCCCGTATACGCAAAACCCCCTCCGATTGTCTTGGCAACTTTTCTCTGTAATATATGTATCAGACACAACTTCCACCACCGCCGAAAATAAGACGAGATAAAAGGAACCTTATCGATGAAACCAACGGAATAGGCCTAAACGAGATAAAAGGATGCGTAAACGTTATAGGCCCCACAAATCCCAACATTTCTCCGTCTTGAAAGGAATCCTGAACCACGATAAAAACGAGAAATTATTAAAACCCACTCTACCACCACAACAAGGCCCCGAAAAATATCTTTCCGATGATTGCTACGCACTATCTCCAATACAGGATAGTTGAGGTTCAAAATGCACCTCTCCCAGCCACTAAAATTACAGAAATAGAGTCTCCTAAATAGAGGACACCTTGATTCCCTGAATGAAAAAGTAAACTCGTAAATATTTCGCCTAAAACAAATTCATCCTAGCGGCGTGATGACTTTGAGAAATGGGAGCAGAGACAAGAATTATGACCAGGAAGGCGAGATATGACTACGAAGGAGAAGAAGCGAATGAGAAATAGCAGAAGATTTCCGATAGGCACCTGTGCCTTGACTGATCGAGACCCGGAAAATCAAACAGCGCCGCGACCTTCCGCACAGACGTGGAGTGATACCGACGAGCTCCTAGCCGGCCGAGAGTTGGTGGCTTTGCAGCCGTGAAACCGCTTAAGGTGAGGGGGGTGGGGGGGGAAGAGGAGGAAGGAGGACCGACTTCTGGAAGGGAAAAGGGATGGAGAGACGGGAATTGAGGGACGGATGAGGAGCAGGGGGAAGGGGGAGATCGGAGGCACAGCTTCGTGGATATGTAAGGAGAGGATGGGAGAAAGGGTCTCGACTCGGTACCTTCTGAGGGAAAATCTGGAAGATGGGAGGTAGGGAATGATAAATAACGGATGAATGAAAGAAAGGCCGAGAATTTGGGTAGCGGTAGGGTTTTGAGAGCGCTCTAAGCGCCGGCTGGGCAGTCGGCCTTTGCGTCAGGCGAGCGCGCGTGTGACTGAGGAGATGAGAGCGAAGGCAGACTAGAGGCGTGGCGCATGCGTAGTCTGCGGCTACCTGACTGGCGGAGGGAGGGAAAAGCGGATGGGGGAGAGGAGGGCAACACGCTCGAGGAAAGGGTTGAGGACTGAATGAGTGCCCGAGGGTGCGCCGAGGGAGGGAAGGAGAGAGAGAAAGAGAGAGGGAGAGAGGATTGCGGCTCCGGCAGAACATCCCCACTGCAAAATTCGAACACGAATTTGGCCAAGGATATTAAATCCGCCGAAGTCCGAGCCTCAGTCCGTCGTGATCCGCGTCGCCCGGAAGCTGACAAAGTGGAATTATTTTCCGTCCACCTCGCCGTGTAATTACGGGAGCTCGCTCCGCTTTGGAGGGATATCGGAAGAAGTGCCGCTTAAACAGAAGAGTTGTTTATATATTTTCATTTTGCTGTGGCACAAAATTCAAATTATTAATCCGGAGAAAGGTTCACATAATTCTGGTCACCATCATTCAAGAGGGAAGGTTTATATAATGGCCCTCCTAAACTCGCACCTGTGATATTAATCTTCAGTTGCGGTGAGAGTATTTAAAAAGCAATTAAAAAATAATTTGGAACGATCGTAAACCTTAATTACTTGACAAGAAGGGCATTCTGCAAAAAGCTATAGGAAAGGTGGCTTTATAGACCACAATTTAAAAGGAATGAACATCAGATCAATTTTTGCGGAGATATGCTTCACTAATAATTTCTTTATAAGTCCATTAAACTTTTCGTAATATTACCTGAAAGCGAAGTGAGCGGGTAAGAGATTTCAGATACTCCAAAGAAACTATGGCATGGAATTCCGAAACCAATCCTGAATGTAAAGGGGCTCTTTAAGCCTATAGCGCCATCTTTCTGATCGATGGGAACCGTGAGGTTGGTGAACTTAGATAGTAGATAATGATGACTTGACAGACTCCCTCAACAGACGGGGTTTGGATAACTTGCCTAAGATCCTCAATTGTGAAGAACAGAGAGCCCGGATATTATACCCTCGAGCACGGAATTTATTAGGTCTAGTGGAGCTTCCGGTAAGCAGAATATTATGGTCGTAGGAGCAAATTTACATGCCTGGGTCTATAACAACTGACTGGGTCTATAAGGAAAATTCTTTAGCATGCGGGTGTAAGGCAAAACGTTTCGACAAATAACAAACTACAGAAAAAATTCATTGATAAACTGAGTTCATCAACACGAGGACATAATAAAACCCATACTTTGCCACAAGGAAATAAAATTAGCTTCCAATACATTCGATATGGAAACCCAAGTTTTTTCTTTACATGTAAATATTAAGCATTGAATGTCTAGCTATGGAAAGGTACCAATTTGGCCGCAATTGACTGATTTGGAAATTTATTTTATTTTGTTTAATCAATGCTTAAACTTGACTTGCCAACCAAGCTCTTGAATAATGCCAATTTTGCCCCCAAAGGTTAACTTGCATCGTAGCAGTGGTAGCAAATTCGGCTACGGAGTGGAGAGTGAAAATTCAATTCAAAGACTATAGAAACGGCAAATTTTATGGAAATGAATAATCACGGCTTGTGAATCGATGTGCAGCACATTATTTAAGTCACCCCAAAGACTAGTAGCAATGAAACCTGTAACGATTCGTTGAGGAGATAAATTTGATGTCTACTTTTAATTTAAAATACATGGATTTGCATTACTTTTCAGGGAAATATTGAAACTCATGGTGACAGTAAAAATACAGATACACTCTTAAGAAATAGAATGAAAGGAGGTTACTTATTTCGTTCGTCCATGTTGGGAGAGTAAATTGAAAATAAATAACGAAGCATCTTGGCTTGAAATGAAAATTAAAAACTAATCAATTTGTGAGGAAGAAACGAAGATTAATTTTATTAATCTCATACGCTAAAAATAATTATGTAATAATACATCAGTAGTAAAATCATCAAAATAAAAATGTGATGATAGCGTAAAATGGAGGTATGTAAGATCAATGAAATTATACCTCCACAGTCTATAATCAGGCTGCAAAACTATAACTACCTCAAAACGTCTTAAGTAGTGTGTCAATTTCATTACATCTCCTCCGATCTACGAGTTGGGATTCAAATTCAACTATTATAGGCGGGTTGCATACTGAAAGACAGGCAGAGAAATATTTACCGGCAAAGAGATATTAAGGTAAGATAGGTAAGATTACATATTGCTAGATGCTTGTCTAGTTGTATGAGACCCTATAGTTGCTTGTTGGCATGTCGGTAGTGCATGCTTGGTGATCTTCACCCCCTGTCGTACCCTCGCGGTGGCTTGCAGGGTATCTGTAGATGTAGATGTAGATTACCTAAAGGATAGCTTAAATCGACAAATAAGCGATAGCATATGAGAAAAAGAAGAAATAGGAAAGAAAATCAATGAAAGGAAATGAAGACATCGATATAAAGCCTTAGAAATGATTACGTGAAGCAAAAAAAGATGGGATATTCACGTTTGAAAAATTGGATAGAATCAAGAAACGCATAAAACAACGCCCTAAATGACATTCAAAAAAGTTGATTAAAATATTTTAACGGATTAAATGGTTTTTGTTAAATTCGGAAAAATCGGGGTGTTTAAAATAACCGGTACCCTCACGTACTGAATGAATACATTTGAGGTGGATCCTACCCAGCTCCATCTCCGTCCACCTTAGTACGTTGAAGCCAATGAGTTCCAAGGATAGTAGGCGACGGAAGGAAATCTTGAACTAAAAACCACGCTGCAGGGAACGGTGTTTCTGGTCCACGTTTCCTTCCCCGTCCCCCTCTGAGTTCATTCTACATTCTTCTACACCCTCATCGTCCCCATCCTACTTCCTAAAAGCCTTCCATCTAGTGATCCCTTGGGTCATGCCGGGAATTAAGATGACTGCTGAAACGCGGCCGGTTTCCATGTTATTCCCTTGGATATATAAATGTGTATTCTTCTTTTTTTTCTTTCTCGAGAGCCCTGTCGGCTGGACGGGGGTGGAGAAGAAGATATAGAAGGGGAGTGGCGAAGGAAAAAAGAGTCTGGACTGTCACTTGATCTAATTAATTACCGGTTGTTTTTCTTCACCCCTCCGGGGAAGCTGCGGGCGCGAGGCAAAGCTGCAAACGGGATGGGAAGTCCGTGGAGAAAGAGATATTACGTGCTTTTAGCCTCACACCAATTTTTTCTCCCGCTCTCTCCTCCTCCTCTGACCAAATTTCCAAAAAAACACCATACTTCCGGGAAGAATTTTCGAGATTTTCTAGCTGAAGGGAGAGCGAGAGAGAGGGAGAGAGAGGAGTGAGACGAAGGATAAAGAGAAGAGTGTAGGAGTACGAGAGAAAAAAGACAAGGGTGTGATGTTGCTACTTTAAAAAATTGGAATGCAATCTTAGACAGTTTTAGTCCTTCAAGCAATTAGTGGAGCGAAATGCGTCTGGGAAAACGAGGTAATAGCATCGCGCCGCCACAGCGATAGGAGACGATACCGTGAAGACGTATGGAAAGCAAGAAACGTCTTCAACCATGAAGCAGGCATTCGTATCCCATAAAAATACCATTAAATAACAGTAAATTAACGCATTAAAAAGCCGAAATACAAAAAAAGTGATATGATGAAGCCCCGGAACCTTTTAGCTAGGGACTTACACTTTCGAGAAAGTCAAATATTGTTTGATTGGCGCATAACATATCGCATGGAGAAGCCGTCGTGCTGTATAGAACGTTTCTCTGTGGATCGAAGAGTCCCGGGGTCAAGTCGGCGTGAAGTCTCTGAAATCTTCTAGATTAATCGAAGCTGAGCAATTTTCTAGGGATCAGAACTTCCGGAGGAAACAAGATAACTGGGACGGGGTTGGGCGCCCCCCATTCTGAATGTGCAAATTTCACACACCACTGGCCTAGCGGAGATGAGGCCGACGCCCTTACCCGCCAAACCGTAGGACTGAAATGCGATCTTACGAGGGTTTATCACCTTCTACGTCTCATCTGCATAAACATCTTACCCTCCAAGGCTACGCAAAGGCGTACGGCAATGGATGGTAGGCTACCAGCCGCGAAAATGAGTTTCCGATGGAAGGAAAAACGGAATTCGAAGAAGGGAAGGGAGGCGCAATGTTTTAGAAAGTATTAAGCTTAGTCTGTATTACAGTCTTGAATTATACGTGGGAAAATATGAATTCTTGTATTTTTTGGTAAGAAAACTGATTTTTTTCAAGTTGTCAATTGTGTCTCCCTTGCTGTTAACGTGCGCGTGGATAAAAATACTTCTGCCGTGTCAGCTTCCGATTGTGATTTCAAGTTACCACGTAAATTTTATCTGGTTGCAACCTCCAACTCCTTTCAAAATTAAATAAATAAGTCATAAAAAGGGAAAATTTCCTACTAACAGGAAGAAATGTGCATTTGAGAGCGAAACTTCTATTCTTTTCATCGATTTTCAAAACATCAATCTTAAACGCAAATATGTCTTGAACTTGAGAAAATTTAATTGACTTCGAATGAGAAGCATTCGAAAGCATTACTCTATCTGCCCCTAACGTACTGGCAATCATATCTCAGGACTAAACACTTTCATTCATTTTCTTGCTTAATGCAAGAAAATGAATGAATATATCAATATAACGGAATGGAATGAAGGCAAATCCGTTAGATACGTCACAGCCAATAGTGTTCAAAAGATACCTACATAAAATTCCAGGTCCCTTTCAGCCCATTTGTGACAATGAAGATATTATGAAGACCCATGCCTTAATATGTACTAATTAATGGAACACTCCGAAAAAATTAACTCGACTCATGCAAAGATAGCTGTGCGTTACCTCCTCCTCAGATAATTAACTGCAAAAGAAAAATCATATCGCACCAGCACACTGTTAGAATATTCTTGTATTCACTAATTTTTCCGATAGTTAGTAAGCTGATTTCTAGACCTATTTTCAAATAAATAAATTGTTTTATTAGGAGTTTAATCCTTATGAAAATTATTAGAGAGATTTAGAGAACTATTTGGAAATTTTACTATTTGGGAACTTTTCGGAAATTATATTTTTTCCTTCATCAGGGCTAAAATGGGGCGAACCACCAAAGAACACAGGTAAAATGACACAATATTTTCAATGCAAAAATGTTGTACAGTATAATTTTTACATAGATTTGCATAGTAATAAAAGGACAGTCATTTCTAATTTGAATAAAATATATCACAAATTTAATACAGAAAAACAAAAAATTATAACATATACCTACTGACAACCAAATTGCAAACAATTTACCTCAAAAGATCTTAAAGTTATAGGTATAAAATCGATGACGTGTATTTTTGGGGTTTAACTCTGTAAAAAAATTATATTGTGAAACATTTTTGTATTGAAAATATTCTGTAAGTCATTTTGGCTATGTTCATTGGTGGTTCATCCCATTTTAGCGCTGGTGAAGGAAAAAATATAATTTCCGAAACGACGGCCAAATAGTTCACTCTAATCATTTTCACAAGGGCCTAAACTCCTGATAAAACAATTTACACATTGATTTTTCCTTTTGCTAATGAAAGGTGATTCGTGACTTAATTAGAGTCTTCCGTTCTAACACTCCTTGGCTTTCGCTCACGAGGTGCTTATTAAGCACTGCTTAACGTTGTCTGGATCCCATGTGAACCAACTTTTCCCATAGAAAGACTTCACCACTCTAGAGAGCGTAATTAGTATGCGCACGTCTCGACCTACAGTATACGTAGCACTGAGAAAGCAACCTCAACGTTTAGCCCTACACAAAAACGCCTTCCAACGGAGGGAGTTCCCTCCATTATTGTTCCTTTCCCTCTCTAAAAAGCAAGTCTCCAGAGAGCATCTTCCCTCTTCCCCCCATCAAAATCCTTCCTATTTCATGTTTTCCTCTATCCCTTCGTTGGCTTTCCAGCACACGCTCCCACTTTATCAGATCCTCCGACCGTAACCATTACCGCAAAAGCCATTCCTGACTTGGAAACCTATTCCAGCGCACGACTTGGTTTTTTGAAAAGGAGTGCAAGGCGGGCGAACGTGTCATCATCTTCGTGAAAACGTCAACAAAGTATCTCCCGTGCGACGGCCAATGGGAGGAGATAGTCCGGACGTTGCGTGTCAGACGTACATATAAAAGTTCGTCGAGCGTGACCCGCGAAGCACTAACGGATTCAATCCATTAACGAAGGATGCATTAGAGCATTTCAGACAATGCGCATCTCAACTTTGACAAAAAAAAGAATGCCCATTCATTTAAAGGAACATAACTATCGATATAAAACTTAAGAATATCATAGATAGATACCTCTAAATATATGAAGTTTAAAACAAATGCCTTCTTCAATAATCGATTTAAAAATATGCTTTTCTGTGCATAACAAATTAGATGATTCAAACAGCTTTTCAAAAAATGTTTGTTATTCACTTTATTCATTTTATTACGGTTTGGCTTTTGGAAAGAGCTTCCTTAATCCTTGTCATTACGTTCAATGATCGAGACTGAATTTAAAATCACAAATATCTTTGGAGCAAATATTATTTTTGCCAATGTTTCCCACTTTTGAAGCGATTATAAGAGTGTAATAAGAGACAAGGACACTTTAAAGAATGGCATAAGTGTGCGCTCCGGACACCCTCACGTAGGGGAATATCAGCCGGCCAATTAGACACGCAATCAAACTTTCTTCTTGCTCGACAATTCTTACAAGTCTTCAAGTCATGCAGACAATATAATTTTATAGTTTCCATACACTAAACTTTTAACCTCAATTCTCGCCAATTTCTAGTAGGAAGTTCTTGGTTGGGAGAAACAACCAATAGCTTAGGCCATTTCCGCCATTGATGATAGGAAAGTAATTGAGAACGGGTAGGAATCTGGTTCCTCTATCCCCACTCCCCTTACACATATCTTTGTCCCTTTTCCACTTTTCACGAGAGGAATTAATATTAATGTCCAACAAATTCATTTCATTAGATTTGCAGGCGATATAGCTCTAATAGTAGATTCAGAAAATATAATTATGTATTACAATGCTTCAAATTCTGAATTACAATTAATTAAAACTTTTGCTTGAAATAAACACCAAGAAAACAAAAATCATGGTAGTAGAAAATAAGGAAATTGGAGAGATAATTGGATACGGGGATATTCTACTCTTATTGAAATGCACGTAGGAGTATATAGTTTTACGACCCATCCGACGGGCTGTGTACTGAGCTCTAAGTACCCTCCACTCATACCTAGAATAGGGGGACTCAGGATACTAATAAAAAATCTGCCACAGCCGAGACTTGAACCTGGGTTATCGGGATGAGAGGCTAATATTCCAGCCACTGAACAAACCCCAGTCCCATTTTCGTTCCCACATCGAAGCGCGGCCGCAAAGAGAAAACTACACACCTCCTCCTAACACCGAATTTCATATAACGGATGGTCGTTTTTAGGCACAGGGCGCCATAAATGGCATCACCAAGGTCATGGTCTCCATAAAGCACCAATTGGTAACAAACACTCTTATTTTAATGCGGGCGTGCTCAAAGAGGATACGCTAAGTCATGATGCATGATGTACGCCTGAACTGGGGGTTGCCTATCCACTGAGGAAGGGTCGGATTTGCCGGTCTGCAGATGGAAATGAAGTGCACGCCCACCTGGAAGTGAATCGTGTTGGTGAAGGTGAATTTTACGATCGACCGATATATTATTCAAAGGTAAGCGAAGACCCGCATACGTAATGCGAGGTCAAAACTAACAGTGGGCCGAAAACCGGTGTTTTCTACCATCCACGAGGTCACGATTTAGAAGTCGAAAACATCAACGTCCAAATACAACCACGCTCTTCATTCTCTTACTCCAACCAAGGGATATTCTACTTCTATAATGTTCTCGGCATACCGTGGCATCAAAGCTCGCTTCCTTATGGATAATGGAGCGCTGGAAATGAATACTATAATACGAACGTCAGAGCCGGCTGCGCTTGCAGGTCTACCTGGCCCTTCAGCGACACTTTAGTTTCCAGTTAGTCAACCCAAGCATCACTGGTTCGAATCTCGCCCAGGATGGGAGTGTTTGAAATCGTCGGAATTATCTCAAATAGGTAGCCAAGGAGTCACGAGGAATAAGCAGGAAAGGTTTGCAAATTTAGAGCGTCTAAATCACTCGTTACAATGCCATTAATTGTTTTCACTTGAGTTTTTCTCATCTGTCTCGATCGTCTCGACTAAAGAGCCCCCAGATGAGTTATAACACAAATGTAAACAATGCACGAGGTGGTAATCAGCTGTTGTAACACATCAAATACATGGACCTTCATGAACATTCACGAACATTCGTGCTTGAAACACAACTCCGCATGGGGGACGTTAGAAACAGTCGCGGTCTTGATTATTTTAAATAGGTAACCAAGGAGTTGAACATGGTACGAGCACGAATGATTAGCAAATTTGGTTATTGAATCGCTCATTACAATCTCTCTCATTTTTTCACTTGCGTTTTCCTCATTTCGGGGCTCTACACTTGGAACGAATGAAGAAAAAAATAGCGAAAATAATGAGAGAGACTGTAATAAGCGATTCAAGCAAACCAAATTTTAAACCATTCATTTTTGTACAACATTACTTCTCAATTACCAATTCGAGATTATCCGATGGTTTCAAAAAAGGTGTACCTCCACCCCCAGGGCGCGGATTTTGCTTGTCTTAGGATTTAGATTTTAGGCTAGAAGTAACTTAAGCCATCGAGAACTTAAGGGGACGTTCATGAATCACGTGATTCAAACTGATAGGATAGTGATAGGACACTTTTTGGCCCTTATCCCCCCCGTAATGAAAATTGTTGACATTTGAAAAGTCCTACAAGAGTGGAATCTCATGTCATTTGTTATAGGGAACTGCGGTCGCAGAAGTAGTTAACACTAAAGCAGAAGAAATTGACAATAGGTAGTGAAAGCTGGGAAGACCCGAAAATGAATTATGGTGCATTGGACAAACGGGAAAGAGGAAGGTGACAAGAGTGGGAATATTTCCCCGCCAACGAGGTAGAGCACACATTTCCTAAGTAGCTTCTTTTCTATGCGATTGGACTATAACAGGTCGTCTGGAGAAACCAACAAAGAGACTAGATGCTGCCAGCTTATACGAAGCATAAACATAGCTTGAACTGAGTGGGTTCGTCTAGATGATAAAAATACACGTAATTCACCAGAAGATCCTCACCCCTACCCCAAGGTGATGCTTCATAATTTATCACCTCCCTCTTTATTTATTTACCCACTTTTATTTATTTACCCCTTCACCACCTCACGCAATTAATAGACGCCCCGTAAAAAAACCAAGCCTACTTCTATGAGAATGTTTGAAAGGAGTACGGAATGGAGTTTCTTTAGCCACATTCGCCATGCAATTCATTCATGCTATCTGTCTATTTACGTATGCCATGATTAAATGAAGAATCACAGAATATATGTTCATCAGAATATTGGAAAGACGATTGATAGGCGGAGGATGTTAATGGCATTACCACGGAACATGGTTAGACTGGAGGAAGAGACATGCTCATATCGCACAGACAGGGCTTTGCAATTCAGGTAATACGATGGAAAATTGTGGTGGCCAAAATATTCAAGGATTCAATCAAACAACATTCAAACAAGAACTTTTATTGCAATGCGCGCGTAATTCACAGAATCAGCAATACAAGACTCGCACGTGATGCGTTAAAAATTCAGTGAAGTAAAAGTGTTGTTTGCTTGAATATATGCTCATTCCACAACTTCAAGTCCAAATCTGATAAACAAAATATACACTGGATTAAAGTAGGGTTGCAATCTCATCTCATGCGAAGCATCTCATGAGCTTTTCTGATACCATGGCGGGTATATGACACCACGGTGATGCATTTCATAGAAACATTTTGAAACAGAAATCATAGTATAAATGGTCAATATCCGGTTCATCCAGGTCCCGAAACGAAAACATGCAGTTATTCACCGTAAAAGTTGAGCAATGCCACAAATCAAATGTATGACAGAGAGATATCTTACCAAAACCTTTCACGATAAATCTCTTCATACTTCAACGTAAGAAGTGTTTCGACGGACTAAAGCTCGGTAAGTAACAGTTTTGTAAATGAAAACATTTGAGCCCTGTCTCGTATTAAAACATCTATTCACTTTCGCAATCATTTGTTCCTCCCATTCCAAATGGGTGTCTGCATAAACAACCAAGAATCTGGACAACACGGAAGCTTTCTCTACCATGAATAATGGTGACTTGAATGTCTTCTACCTCCCATTCACCTTTGATTACTGATATCGTCATGATAGAGCAACTTCTTTCCAGTCCGTCCGTAATATATATATATATATATACCCATAAAAACACTGAATGTAACGAATCGTCGAAGTTAGCGAGCAGACAAAAATATAAACGGAGAGCAAACTATGACGATTGATCTATCAGGGAAAGATATTTTAACACTGCAATTCCACATGGTATAAGATTTATTAACACTTGATCACACGACCGGTTTCGCCGCAGAGCAGTATCTTCAGGCGCACTTACAATATTTCACACTCCTTATGTACATGAATTGAAGGGGCTGGGAACGGGGTATATAAGGAGTGTGAAATATTGTGAGTGCTCCTGAAGATGCTGCCCTGCGACGAAACCGGTCGTGTGAACAAGTGTTAATAAATCTTATACCAAGTGGAATTGCAGTGTTAATTCTTCTTTTCCTGATATTAAGGAATTCAAGTAAGGTCTGAAACCATTACCTACGATTGATCTAGTTTTGGATACTTTGATGTCTGCATCAAAAGGAGAATGAAGCACACCTTCATCATAAAGATTTCCATTGTCGTGAAAATAAATGTAGAAACATGGAATAATATCACTATGATTCCTACATATTTATAGTTTTGCAAAAAAAAATCCCCTTTAAGAGGACTTCAAAGTATTTAGAGGCAAAGAAATGGAGGAAGACAGATTGAAACTTCTCTCCTGAAATTCCTTGAGAGGGGAACGTAGAAGCGTAGAAAAGTATCTACATATCAATAGCATCGTTAACTCAAGGCGCGGGAAAGGGCTAGTATTTACTTCAGGAAACGACCCGCAATTTATCTAGTTCGTTCAAGGGAGTACTTTCACCGAGAAAATAAAAAGCTTCATGCTCGCGGTATTCTTGTCTACGTTATAAAGGGAGAGAAACCCTTCTGTTCTCCTTTAAGATGCTACATTGATATCCCGGCTGACGAAGATACATGAGGTCCCAGCTTTACTTCACAACCCTTTCCATCGTTTCGCTGATACATCACGTGAAATACGATATCAGTGATTCATTGCTTCATCATATCAATCGACACATTGCTGCCTTACAACAAAGTGACAAATAATAAAATTATATAAAAATGCATGATATTAAAAAATGGTTCGAATGAATGCATGTTTTACTTCGTTGAAATGAATTCATGGATTCTTATACAGTGAAATGAAGTTTAACCGACATAAATGGGCTAACAGAGAACATCCATGATATATGAACGACTATTCAAGCATGTATATAACCTCTATGCATAGAGCGCCTAAGGGAATATGGTGATTAGCTCTCCGTCGCGGATTTGCGAAACCTAGCATTATTGAAAATTGGAGCCTCTTCGTATTTCGATCTGGAATCTCATTAGTTTGCCAAAACCATCGCTAGCTGAAAACCGATCGCCTGTAGTTTTCTATAAAAAGTTATTTCATTTGTTCTGGGTGCTGGCCACTGCTTAAAAATAAGTCGTAAAAAAGCGCAATGCATCCTGGAAAGGGAAAAAAACTCATCAAAGGCTGCGGTGAACAGCTACCAAACTGGAAGAATGAGAAAGAAAAATAAAATGAAAGACTAACAATCGTTACTCTATAATGTTGAAAACATGCTACAAACTTTATACTATCAAACTATTATTGTTAATGAGAAAACGATGGAAGAAGAAATAAAGGAGCAGTCAGTAGAATACCCATGGCGAAAAGGACATTTTACCAAAAGAAAACTCTACTCATAACTGAAAATATAAGCGTAAAAGTAAATTGAAAGTAATGAAACAATTCATAAGAACATACTTCTGAATCATGCTTATTTATGGCAGTGAGGAATGGACGATAACAGGGGCAGAGAAGTCAAGGCTACAAACATTTGAAATGTGGTGCTTACCAAAGAATGATGAAGATAAAATGGATCCACCAGTGACAAACGAAGAAGTCGTGAGAGGGGTAGGAAGAAGAAAAGTATGCTGAAAACTTTGAAAAGAAGACGGGTCAACAAAATCGGTCATCTTAAGACATGATGAAAAGAGTCGTCAATAAATAAGTGAACGGAAAGAATGGAAAAGGAAGACTTCGGACACGATGTATCAAACAAGGAGCGAAGAATGTAAAAGAAAAGAATTAAAAGAATATTAAGAAGATATCCGGTAAGCCACTCATGTGGAGGGCTATTCAGGTTTGACGTTGTAGTTAGCTAAGTCCGTTTACGCACGTGATTAAAATTCCGACGACTTTTAGGTAACACCTCGGATATTCGTGATCTACATTCCGCAGCAGTGTCCAAAAACAGGATATAACCTTAGTGCTACGATTCACCGATGACATAGCAGTCATGGCAGAAGCAGAAGGAGATTTAAAGAAGGCACTAGGAAATATGGAGAGAACAATGTCCAGATATCATTTGAATAGCAATAAAAAGAAAACTAAGGTATTGGTATGCAGTAGAAGAAAGGAAGCCAAGACCAATGTTAAACTAGGAAAACAAAACATCGAGGAGGTGAAAGAGTTCTGTTACCTGGGAAGTCGAGTAACCAACGATGGACGAAGTAAAAGAGAAATTCCCAGTAGAATTGCCCAAGCGAAAAGGGCATATAACCAGAAGAAGATTCTACTTTCAGCAGCAAATACGAACGTGGAAGTGAGGAAACATTTCATTAGAACATACACCTGGAGCATTCTACTATATGGCAGCGAAGCATGGACAATGACAGCAGCAGAGAAGTCCAGGCTGGAAGCATTTGAAATGTGGTGCTACCGAAGAATGATGAAGATAAAATGAATCTATCGAGTGACAAGCGAAGAAGTCTTAAGAAGAGCGGGAGAAAAGTGATGTCTACTGAAACCTTAAAAAGAAGACGGGACAACTTAATAGGCCACATCTTAAGACACGATTGCCTGATGAAGACAATCGTCGAGGGAAAAAACGGAAAGAATGGAAAAGGCAGGCCTCGTATGAGGTATATGGAGCAAATAGTGAAGGATGTAAAAGAGAGGAGCTATGTCAATATGAAGAGGTTGACCGATAGAAGAATCGAGTGGAGGGCTGCGTCAAACCAATCCTAGGATTTTTGACCGATGATGATGATAGCCTTAGTTCCCCAAAAAATTCGTGAAATGGGTCACTCATTATACAGGTTTTACAGGATGTACTTAACGTAGCAGAAATTCAAATATCAGCTGAAACAAACATTATTTACTCGACATTAAAATGTTGACTGGACTTAGCCAATAAGGCAAAAATAATCTTGGGAGTAGATATTTCCTCTGACATCAACGTCATTTCCATTTTAGAAAACCAAGATTTTAATAATGCCACTTTCTATGTCACAAACGCAAAACTGCAAAATAGTTAATCCGATTCTTAAGGAGCATTAGGAACCTCCAATATGTACAGACTGTGATTCCATTTTGACGGTAAAACATATACTGACAGACTGCACGAAGTACCAAGATATCCGGAACCGTCTCAAAATGTCTGGAGAACTAAAAACTATTTTGGGTGATAACCCAAAGGAAATTGACAAAGTCCTAACGGTCCTCCGCGAGACCAATATCATCACAAAAATATGACCAGATTTTCTCATTTTATACGTTACACAAATGATATACTGTGTATAGACATATATATATATATAATAGCAAATGAATAAATAGTTTTGTTATAAGTAATATCCAGGTATAAGCATGCGAAGGTGCGGTATGACCTAAGTTGTCGATGCACCTAAAACCAAACCTACCTACCTACCAAGTAGTAAAAAATTGTCTCATATCGTTCAATGTTTTTCCACTTTTATAAAAATGGGAGACAATAATCAGGCACTCGGGATTAATGTACCACATTTATTCCAGTCATTAGGGAAAGAAACAGCCCATGAAATTATATATTTTAAAGGGACATAAATATGAAACAAGTGAGTGTAATAAATGAAGATGAATGAACACTTTCCCAAACATATAATTTATTTACTACAGCTCACTAAATTATTTGAAAAGACCCAGGTAAAGACAAAATTAATCGCCAGGATGATCGCAGAATTCTTCTCGGTCCGTTTTTGTTCCACTTACATAGGAGTTAGCCGGAGGATGAATATCCTATGAGCATAAACAGCAACTCTCACTCATATTCAGTTTTCATTCATTTTTCCATTTCAGAGCGACTGATTTTCAACCAAATTTAAATACTAGAGGCCTGTTAAATACCAGATGTGAATAATTTTCTAGGCATTACTCTACGATGGACAACATTTTAATGCCAGTCGCAGTGGTAATAGCTTTTAAGGCCGCTTTACACGGTACACTTTATTGTACAAAACGAATGTATGAAACTGAACGAAAACGGTCTGAATGGAATTAGGGCAGGTTATGTTCCCCGTTCAGTCATTCAGACAATCGCACAAGCGTTCGTACAAGTTTCCGTTTTACACGGTACAATTTTCCTCACACAAGCGTTTGTACAAAAAATTGTACCGTGTAAAACGGCCTTTAGGGTGAGGCGACTGATAGGTTAGCTAATTTTCGCAATTTACGAAGGACAGATGAACAGTGGTGTACACTTCCTTTGGAAATCGGTTCAGAGAATATTTTCTAGGGACTTATTACATAAAATAGAGTGGATCCAACCTGCATGCGTACATGTATAATTATTATTCTCGGATCTTTTATGAAAGTTCAATATCAGATTATACTGTGGCACTTGTTCTTTTCCAATTATTATTATTATAAGTATTCTACCGGTGAAGGTAGGTTTGAATGGACATTTAATTCTTCCCTCCCCCTAAATTTCACACGATGTCCCTCTTCAGCCCCTCATACCTCCTGCCACCCATCATTCCATCCAAGCTACCCGTTCTTCTTCTCCCTCTTCCCCGCTTACCCAACGCTCTTCCCTCAATCACCTCCTTCAATACACCATCTCCTTTTATTACCCTTTCCATCCACACCTTCTGCCTTCGCCTAATTTCATCTATCAAATTTCTTTCCTCTCCTAACAATTCCAGCACTTCGTCGTTCGTTTTCCTTTCGACCCACTTTATTTTCTCCATCCTTCTCCATCTTTTCCAATACTCGACGGTAATTACATTTTAGGTAATGAACTACCAAATACTTTGGCTCGTATAAGGTCAAGACGTTCATTTTTTTAGGACAGCAGTATTATTTTTCAAAGGCTTTGTTTTTAAATAAAGTTTATTACAATATGACTCAGTACAAATTTCAAGGAACAATATACTGCTTATATCCCTATCACAAATCAAGATATTTTCATCAATGTATTGCCATGAATTGAATGAAAACATCATCTAATGATTTGTTTATAGCGTAAATATAATGTGAATAAATGTAAACAGATATAAGTAATGCTTCCTCTTTTTTCAACATCGAGTAGACTAGTTTTCTAGGTGCCGATCTTGTAGCATGAAGTAAAAACTACAATGACGTTTGCCATACTATCGGCTACGAATGAACGGCTCCAATTTTCCAACTGTCACCGCACAATTGAAGATTACTACTTCTTGGGTGCTGAGCGCTATCTCAACCTTCTTTTTAAAAAATAGTGGCCAAGATATTGAATTGAGTTTCTCGAAAACTTCCAGGGTTTAGCTCTATTCCTTACCTTAAATATATTAAGCTCAATTCCCAAGGAGTCAAAAGTTATTTTCCCTTTTGAATTCAGTTCGATTAAATTTACTGGGCATCGTACGTTACTTATAATACTCGGCCCTCCTCCGCTGTTATGGCTTTACCTTGCACAACATTTGGAATAAAAAACTAGATCTCCACTCACGCAGTTTTCCTTCATGGTGCCAGCGAATTTTCAAATTTACATTTTGCGCTTCGACTGGAACCTTATCTTTTATTCATTGCCACCTGTAACCTGGATATTAATACATTTATCATCTCTCCATCTCAATGCTATACGAGGTGCCGATAGTTGTTTATGAAACACATCATCTATCTCTCTCGTAGAACTTGTTTTTGGGCTCTGTTAATCGGTCATTTCCAATAGTTATTCTATACCTTTCCTACCGTAGTGAATGTCTAAACAAACCAGATTCAGGTGTGATGCGGTGGAAACGTTCCATATTAATAGATAGATATTGCAATTTTCCACAGTATAAAAAGTTATTTCGACTAGTTTCGATGATACTATACTCAAACTCGAATATGATGTAGCACTTGAGAATGATGTAGTATAATCGAAACAAGTCGAAATAACTTTTTATATTGTGGAAAATTGGAATATCTTTCTAGTAATAGAGTAGTGAATGTCGTCTGAGATCTGGTGGGTGTTTGTAAAAGTTTCCCATCCCGAAGGACTTGGTTCAAATCCCGACAATGATAGATATTTTCCAGTGGTCTAATTGTATCAATATTTATCATGATAAGCCAGCCTATTTGAAAAGAAACTTAGAAAATGTAAGAGTTCGGTTCGAGGTAGTCGAGGTAGAAAATTTATCTTAGGAAACGGTTCGTTTCCTAAGATAAATTTTCTACCTCGACACTACGGTTCATGTCAGTCATTACTGATACAGACAATACGGTGATCCAGGGAACGATCAAGCTAATCAAGTACGCATACATCTACATTTACATAATACCCATAAAGATATTTGGCAGGGGGTGAATTCACACCAAACATGCATTACATATCGTGAATAAAAAAGGATTAGTAAAAAACTACTAGTCGAAACTTCACAATTTAAATAGATAAAAATAGCAAAGAAAGCATGCTAAAACATGCCGTTCGTTGGCTTAGCTTAAAAGCCATTGTACCAACATGAAACTACCTATACTATCCATTTATACGCAGGTATCTATACTATTTGAAATATTTACAGCTATTCATACCTCTCATTGTACGAGGAAAGACAGAAATTTTGAATCTGTCAGTTCGGCAATCAAATTTCTAATTTTTTTATTATGGCCCAGTCTATAATAGTAAGTTGGGGTTCGCAAAATATTTGTAACGGCTCTAGAACATCGGATTGAGTGTGAAGGTTTATAATCAAACAACTATTGGTGATGATCAAATTTTCAATGACTGGTTACTCTCCTTTTTATGGTAAATACCACCTTAATAATACCGTGATTACCAATGCTCTTTAAAGCGGCAAAGATTAAATATTAGAAAACGATAGGTTACGATAGCAAAGGTTGAAACTGTATCACAAGTAAAAAAAAATACGACAATCCTGTCATCAGCTTGGACAAACACGGCTAATGTGCACACTAATTTCAATGCATGAAAGAACGAATCTGCATAAATTCCCGAATGCCACCTCTACTGCGTGGGGAGAGATTAAATTACGTTCTACATAAATATAAGTTTAATCTGTTAATAAGATGAAAACATTTCACATCCACCGTCGGTTGTATATTAACTGTTACACCTTGTATATTTCGTAATGCGTGGAAAACAAGGATGTATCCTTATTCTCTACAGCCAGCCTAATGTAAGGCCTAATGTAGCCTGAGGCCCATTTTCTACAATAAGTTCCCTTAATCATGATCTACGATAGCTCAACAAGAGCAAAGAAAATTAAGAATCCCTAAAAGATCTGCATATCAAAAGAAAATATCTACGGCAAAAAGTTATTATTTCATTCTTGGACGCTAAGATAAGCTTCGCGGGTTAACGTTAGGATACATTTACACCTATACAATATCCGGCAAGCCACCATAAAGGTGTGTGGCAGGGGGTGAACTCACACCAAATGTGCATTACTCATCATGCATAAAAAGGATAAGTAATAATATATTAATTTAAACTTAGTTTTTAAAAAAGATAAAAATAGCAAAGCAAGCATGCAATATCATGCTGTTAATTGGGTTAGCTTAAAGTACTCATAGGTACGAACATGCAACTACCTACCCATTGATAGACTCGTATTTATGCTATTGGATACACATATATTTACCGCTTTTCATATCCCTAATTTTACGAGGAAAAAAGGACATTTTGAATCCGTCAGTTCGGCTATCAACGTCTCTAATTTTATGATTACGAAGGATAGACTTGGTATTAACAATAATCCAACTAGCTTAAGTAGTAAAGATAGGCATCTATGGAACACGGATTACCTCCCTAAATGCCGTGTGCTGCGGATGAAGTCACCGTAAGACGGAAAAAGAAACAAGTGCCGCCACGAAACGCCGCGCCGCACAAAGGCGAGGAGGAAAAATTCTCCTCTCATCGTAGCTCAAAAACATTTCGGATCGATAAAATGGTCGGGAATCCCTGAAGGAATTCCAGAGGAAGCTCCCAAGATAGTGCCCACAGAGCGGTGGAATTTTAATGGGTAAATATCACGCGTGCAGCATCCGAGCCTGGATTATTTTTCGGTTGGTTTCTCAAAATCTCCGAGGACTTGAGAGCGGTTGTGGATGAGACACTTTCACGCCAGTCAGCGAGCATCCCGTAGGGACAAGTATTAGCAGAATTCGGCTTTCAGGAGCTCCGACTGCTTAGGTTATATCCACATCTAAATCTACGTAATACCCTCCTAGCCACCACGAGTGTGTGTGGCAGGGGGTGAAGATCACCCAACGTGCACTACTGGCCTGCAGCTAGACTATTATATGGAAACATGCTGGATAATAGGGTCACATGCAGGTAGATGGTTAGTACCTACATAGTTGTTAATATACGAATCATGCAATACAGACTATTCTAACTATATTTCACCTTTAATATGCTGCCTATTGTGTTCTCTTATGGTACGCGGGGAAAATGACATTTTAAATATATCGGTACGACAATCTATCACTCTAATCTTGCTAATCTGATCAGACCTAGTATAAGTCGCAGGGGTCCATAATATATATCTAACGTCATCTGTAAATACGTCAGCTTCAAATTTACTTAAAAGGTTTAACCTAAATTTTACCTACGTTGCGATAATAATCCTCATCCTATAGTTCGTCTATTAAACTCGTAACGCTAATAAAATTATCATTACGGCCTTTAACGGTTACATAGCACTAATCAAACCAAATCTTAAAACTGATGTTAACACAGCATCCATGCACGAGCTGGGATTCGAACTCGCGTTCTTTAGATTGTCTGGTCGGAATCATTCCTACGGAATGTTACCAATCTGACTGCCGCATTAAACTCCTGGGGGCGCATTATCCAAATTTAGGCCTCACAAATGCTCTAGACGGGACTCGATGCTATGCACTCTGGCTTACCTTCCGGACTTGACATAATCGTATGGACAAATATAGCCGAACAGACATTGGTCGAGAATTGATCGGAACTATTCCAGCCATGGAATGTGACCAGATTCCCATGCACAAAAAGACATCTGCATGCAAAGACATGCAAAAAAAGCACTCTGCTTCCTTCTCTAAAAATTCCTGCTGTATTACCGACACCCAAATTCCTCCCCTCCCATTATTTATTGGTGCTGGAAGAGGAGTGAGACTTTGTAGCGTAGCAAAAGAAAGGTTATAACCCCCTATTCTAAGCTTATCTTAATCTAAATATTGCTCAGCGAGCCGGCTTGGGGGGTAATGTTAGGTCACAGGCAATGAAAAAAAAAAGAAGAAGACACAGGACTGAGAAAGGGGAGGAAGGTTCATTAAGGTGATCTTTGATTTTACAATGGAGATCGCACTTAGCTGTAAAAAAGAACTGAGTTTATGAAAGGAACTATGAGGTGTGCGAGCTCTGAATCGTACTTTTCAGCCTTTTGCATGCTCTTAATCTAAGACACCAGAGAAATATGCAAAAGAGTGAATGAAATCGCAATTAAAATGGTGCTGCGTATTTAAATTCACCTCACGCATACGTTCATTGATTATGCGTCAGCGATTAGGACGTCAGGCACAAGAATTTTACAAGGCGTAATATTCATTTCGTGGAATAAACACTTGAAAATATGGTGCTTTTAAAAAAGTAATTCTGCTTTCCACATTGAAGTGTCACGACATAAGAAGACTTTCCCGGAGAACTTGATGAAGAAAAATTTTTCCGGTTTTCCACGGAGTTTGCCACCCCAGCCCACGCTTCGATCATTGTTTCGGGCACAACGTGATATTTGTCCTTCTGCGAGGATATAAAAGGTATGCGGAATCGTCGAAACGACACCCAACCACCCTGACGATGATGCTCGAGACGAGCATTGAAACGTCGGCCGGTATGGACAACTTGACCCGGCGGAAAATCCGAGAAGGTTTTCTTCATCACGGAAGAGTTCAAACCTCTTATGAATAATGTAATTTCCAAGGTCATGCCCTATTAAATTTGTTTATTTTGCATGAGCGTCTACTTTTCCAGGAAAGAAGCGAACGAGCCACTTCTCCAGCTGAAATCCCAGGGCAAGCCGCAGACCCTTTTCATACCTGGAATCGAGAAGGATCCAGCGAAACCACTCGCGCATGACCTCCATCCCTTAATGCCACCACACGCCCCCTCCCTTATTTTGAAGGCCGGCCCGCCCCGCCACCTTTCTCCGCCCTCCGTTCTCCCCCCACCCCCCTTTTCGGGCCCATTTGCGTCAGTGGAAAGAGAGGGGTCAAGAGCTCCGGCCGGAAAAAACGGACAATAAGGGCTGGGAACGGAGAGCTCGATGCCAACAACTCTGCGGATACATTTAGTTATGGGTGCTGGTTGATAACGCATATCTCAATTAATGGATTCTATAAAAAAATGGATGGTTTGCGGCGAGACTTCATGAAATTGCTTAATGTTGAATTGAAAAAACTTTTTAAATTTCACATAGGTAACTTTACTCAACCAGTTTCGTCGCTGTGCGACATCATCAGGTCTGATCGGGTCTGATCATCAGGCCTGATGCTGTCACACAGCGACGAAACTGGTCGAGTAAAGTTACCTATGTGAAATTTAAAAAGTTTTTTCAATTCAACATAATGGATTCTGTTTTCTTTCATGAAGGAAACTACTCTATTACTGGTTCATTACTCTTGTAAGACAGTACTCGTCTTCTACTCAGGTTCCTGAGTAGAAGAACAAGATATAATGGATGCAAAATAGATTATTTTGCTCCATACAGTGGCATAATCTACCCGCATTGGACGCTGAGCCACTATTATACCTAACCAAGGGGATGACACTGCCATAAGGCCAATGCGTATAGGTTTCTGGAAACTAGCGCCACCGGCTGGCTTCGTGTCAGGATGCTACGTGTCCCGAGAACCGCGAGAGAATCGTGAGAAGCGAGAAAATCGCGAAACGCGAGACGGTCGCCGCTAGGTTTGAATCGTAATTAAGTCACTATTTCGATTTTCTCTCATTTAACATTACAATTTCCAAACTATTTTGCTGTTTTGAATAGAATCTTACGGAAAACAACGATTTTTATCCCCTTTAAGATATTACTGATGAATCCCCATAGTGTAAAGAAATGGGCTAACTTTGGATAGGACCGAAGGAACTAGTCGAGGTCAGCTGGAAGGTGATAACCAGGAATACTGTAATGATAAAAGCCAGCATTTGACGAAAAAATATTTATTAACATCAAAACAAAATCACAATACAAAACAAATCATTCAAAGTAGAATACCGACATTTAGAAAAAGTAGATTGGTGCAAATAAACATTCTTATTTGGTCAAACAACAGACAATGATAGGATATGGAATTCGTATGGTTTAACAGAAATCACTAATTACATAACATGAAAACGTTTCCTCAGAACTAGTTTTCTGTGTAATTTGTTAAGGTAACGACTCCTATTTTCTGCTACATGCTAATGATTATTATCAAAAGAAATGAGTAAGAAATACCACTTATCCTGTCGACGACACAATATTCACAGATTAGTTTTTTAATGCCACATGTGAAATTTCACTAAATTACATACGTAAGATATTGTGCCTGGCAGTGCAGTCACCTCAGAATAATCATTCCCATCGTCGATTGTTATCACCGCACAGAGATCAAAAGTTCCTCTGGGTAGAACGTCGAGAGAATCCGTGAAATACAAAGGAAAATCGTTGGAGCATATTGTGAACTTATACCAACCATTCATTTAAAAACAATAACGCTTCAACGGTATGATGCACGGCCGAGATCATAAAATTACATTAATACACTTACCTTCCAACATATCTGGGACATTGTTCCGTGAAAGAAGATGTTTCCGGTAATAATGCATAAAGCCTTTGTATATATTTTACGAAACAACTACGACATTGTACTTATCGGCCAACTTTAAAGTAAAGAAACCTGTCACCTTCGATAACCGAAGCAAATAATACGAACATCACTTGCACTCTTTCACTAGAGTGGCACAAGTTTATGAGGTAGGTAGCCATGTTGATTCCACTTTAAAACACACTCAAATACAGAAAATTATCTCGGTAAACACTCAATTATGCTTTAATTTAGCATATGGGTGAACTCAACACAACAGCATATTTTCAGACTCCTTAACATGGCTGATCTCAACCAATCGGCCAATCAGGAGCCAGAATCTCAGAAATCGGCCTCCGCAGCGCCTCTCGCGGGTCTAGAAACGGAAAAGTTTTCCCATCCACAATCGATTAAAGTAATCTATACGATATATCGCATGATTGTCGACCCCTTGACCTAACCACACCAGTAGCACTCCTATTTGGATACCAAAAAATCACGCATTCGACTCCCTTATCAATCTTATGAATTTTGGATTCCAAATGAATATTTGCTTATGGTGAGGTATGCTATGGTTGAAATTGAATTTTTAGTGGTCGGCAACAGTTCTAACTGAAAGAAGGAAAGAAAAGGACCACGCAGGGATAGAGATTCGAGATACATCCTCACCCTCTGTTTTCACGTTTCAGTGGGTGAATCATTGGATAATTAAGGAAAAAGGTAGAGGAGAAAGTATAAAGAAGACGAAGGTCAATCCTTCATAAGGTCCAGTTCCAAAAAAAATATGAAATTATAATAAGACGGATTGCGAGCTTTTTGTGAATTCACCGCCATATATTGGAACTAGATTACTCTGAAATGTAACATAGTCAAATTCCCGACCCAATATCTAAACCATATTACTTGGGAAGCCGGGGTTATTGATAATTCATTTGCGTGATCAATTCAACCAATATAATGTCTTTCAAATGAGACAGATCACGATCATAATGTTAGGACGAACTATTTGCAATTAGGCAAAGATAGGCTGAAAGTAAATGACCCATTTCCCACAGACTGTTTAACAGTTAGTCATTTCATTGGCTGAAATTCCAAATAAACCAGTGATGAACACATTGAATTAATTGCGACCTCATTTAACTCGACCTCTGCGTACACGTCAATGTTTACTTCATAATAGCAAAGCAACAACATAAATGTATTGCTATCCCTCATTCGAGATACCGAGTCACCGAATTGGAACGTCATTTGGGATAAGAAGTGATATTTTTCAAATATCAATTTCATGAGATAAAATATAAGCGCAAAGAATATAGTATCTCATATTGTGTACAATGCCTGTTTTTAATTAATATTAGGAATCTCTAGGGTTTAAAACTATAAAGGATACTCATTTATGGAGTACCGACTGTCTTCGTGACGTAAGTACTCCATTACTGACTGTTATTTGAAAACTGAACGTAAATCGTGGAATTGCATTTGATATACTTCCAATCATTACGCGTATAGAGGCCTGGAACCCAGAAATCGCAACGGAAGACGGCAATGGAACATTACACTCGCAACCAAGATCACACTAGTGCACAACCTTCACAAATAACGCAGTTTCGCCGCAGTCACTCCCTTCCCACTCCACCCTTCCACCTTTTTCCTTCCGTTCAAACGATTTATGTCCGCCCAAACCAAACAGGCAAACACACCGAAAGACGGTCAATCAATTGGCGCTCCAGTGGAGTTCCCTGAGAATCCCTCTCCCAAATAAAAAGTCCGAAAGACAGGAGACTAGGGGGTTGGGGAGTGGAAATAAATAAACTCGGTTGGGGAGAGAATGCTTGTTCCTCTCACTCGAAGACGCTTTCAGGAGGAGGATGGATTAGAAACGGGAAGGAGCAGTCGTCCGCTTCACTGTGCAGCAACTCTCTTCCTCTTGAAGTCTTCCCAGACAGCGTGTTTTGGGCGAGATGTCGAAGGAGTTCATCTCAAACCTTAATTCCGGACGTATTCTCCTCTCCTCATGAGAACGGCCGCAGCAAACTCTTCCATACGTCAAGAGCACGGAACTAAACGTTAACGGCTGGCTTACTTTTCACTTATGTTGAGATAGGGGTATCTCTCAGTCGAAGAGAAAATATTCGAAAAGCTGCGAGAGCCGGAGGTAATGAATCTTACTTATTCGCATTAATCACGTACAGCCATAAGAGCCATTTAGTCAGGGGGGGCGCACGTGCCCCCGTGCCCCCCGCCCCTTAGACGCTTAAAAAATTGACAAGATTTTTAATATGGTCCTGTTATAATTACCTTAATTTTCTTTTGTGCACTATGGATCCTCAATCACAGTACATACTTATTATGGGAAAATTATTATCGTTCAATTCGCAAATTTTCAAAACAGAGGAATAGATTTACAAGAAATTACACGAGTGAAACTCATTGTCCATCTCTGGCTGACTTTGCGAACCCAGGAAGTACCAGTGGTTGAAAAATACTTGGTAACCTACAACAGACTTTAAGTTTCCAATGGTGAGTGAGGGGAAAAAACGGTATTTTCAAATGAGCTGGTTCAATGGACATGAATTACTAGAATACAGCAAAATTGTTTGTGCCAGATTGTAAAAAATGTGCATTCTTTTTGATCGGCGTGAGTTGGGTACAAAAAACATGAAGCTGGGACAGTTGGTGTCGGAACCTCTGAAAACATAAAAAGGCCATCGAAACGTCAGACACCACGAGCGCACGAAATATCACCAGGCGAGCATGGTAACATCTCAAAATTTTTGTGTGTTAATGGAGGGAAAATCAATGGGCGTTGTTGTCCAAATGAGATCCCAGGAAATGAAAACTATTGAAGAGAATCATAAAAAACTTATACCCATTATAAAAACAATTATATTATGTGGAATGCAAAACATACCATTAAGAGGTCACAAGGATGATGGTGATTTAGAATCGGAAAGTTACTACGGAGAAGGCAACTTCAGAGCGTTGTTCAAGTTCCGAATCGATGCTGGAGATGAGATACTGCATGAACACGTAAAAACGTGTGCTAAAAATCCTTCCTACATTAGCAAGTCGACACAAAATGACTTGATTGAGTGCTGTGGGGAATTAATCACAACCAAAATAGCAAACAACATTAAAAAGGCCAAATATATTACTATTATAGCTGATGAGAGCAAAGATGTTTCTGTTTGTGAGAACTGACCATTTGTATTCGCTATTTCGATGTAGATAAAAATGAGATACAAAGACTTTCTCATGTTTGTCGAAGTTGATGAACTTACTGGAGAAAACATTTCTCAGAATATTTTGAAGGCGATCGAAAACCTTAACCTGGACATGACATTGTGCCGGGGTCAAGCATACGATGGAGGAGCCAATATGAGTGGTAAAATGAAAGGTGTTCAGGCATGCATATCTAGCATTCAGCAGTTAGCCTTTTTTTACTCATTGTGCAAGCCTCCGACTCAACTTAGCTAACAGTACTGACTGCCAGCATAAGAAATGCCGTAGGGATTATCTCAAGTGTAGCAACTTTCTTTCGTGAGTCAGCTCAATGAATAAATCTCCTTAGGGAAGAAACGCAAGTTCATCTGCCAAAGGAAAAACAAAATATGATAAAAAATGTGTGAGACCAGATGGGTGGAAAGACATGAAGCTGTTTTGACATTTTTGGACGTCTTGCCATGTCTTCCTGGAATTTTGCAAAATATGGCTGAAGAAGGGGTGAGAAGTGCATTTTTGCTGCTCCAAGCTATCATGTTGTCGGATTTCTTGTACGCTTGGTTATCCTCGCTCGCATCCTTGGTTATCGCCACACACCTTTAAGGTGGCTTGCAGCGTATTATGTAGATGTAGATGTACATTGTCACGGACATAATGCACCGACGATTGCACCGTGTAAAGCTGTCAAGAAAGCGTCCTCGCAATTTTCTACGTCACGAACTTTAGCAGGCGACTGCTCAACCGGAAGCAACATCAACTTTCGCAGTTTCAATGACCGTGTAAAACGGCCTTTACAACCTACGGAATGATTAGTGTAAAGCGCCGATTATCCTTGGTAATGGAGAAGGAAGCCGAGAGAAGAAATTGGATAGATTAAAAAATCAGCGAAGGGTGCCCCATATATTGTAAACTCAATATTGAGTTTACAATATATTGGGTCAGTCTGCAGGGTGCCGATAACGTAAAATGCTGGGAATCACTGCTGTAGAAAGGGAATATACGACATCTATTTTTTGGCGATTTTCACCCCTTGCCACACACCCTCGCGGTGGTTTGCAGGGTATTGCGTAGATTAGATGCATCTTGGATTATGGAATTTTACCAAGGGTGTTAATTAATAATTGCCATATCGTAAAGAAGCCAATCACGCACTTAAATGAATGACTTTATAAAGGTGCAGCAGAATATCTTCCCAATTCATTTATCAGGCACAAAGTTGATTTTCATCTAAACATGCCTAAAAAACAGACGTTGTACTTAAGGAGTATTTGAAAAGGACCTGTTTAAGAATTAGATTAGGTGCATGTCCAAAGCGGACATCCAAGAGGAAAATTAATACCTCAAAATTAACTACTAGAAGTCTCTGATTCACTTGAATCGTATTCACTGAAAGGCTGGATGACAATGGATTCCATCTCATAAGCCAAAATATTTTTAGAAAATTAATATCTCTGCACCCGGCATAAAAAAGTCTAAAATCATGCAACCATGATAACAATTAAAACTGTAAAACCCGTTTTATATCATCATTCTCCCTTGCTATATGGTTCCTACATTGGTTCTGTACATTAGGTTCACGTATAAAATAAGCACAAGATGCAAAAAACAAACCACTCACTACTTCAGCGAATCTGTTGCTCTGTTCATCAGAATCAAGTCAAACAATTCATGACTCCGGAATTAATTTCTTCTTAGTTGACACCACGTCGCTTAGCAATGCGATGGTGATTCATTGTTATTGTCATTTTTTGCGAACGTATGGAAATTAATTATGATCGACTGATGCTGAATGTACTCTAAGGACGCAGTTGGTAATTGGCTTTGAATAACTTGCAAACTCCTTACGAATATATCTACTTAAAGTTTCATTTTTTTCCAATTCTATATTCCTTGAACATCAACTTGTTTTTTCATCGTGAATTGTTAGATGATTTTAGTCGTTATGTTTAAAAAGGTAGATGTGAGCTTAACAGTCACGAACTTCAAACATTTATCCTGCTCGAACGGTGTACACTACCGATTTCATTCCAACTGTGTATTGTAGAGGAAGGTTGGAGATTTATCTTCATATCACTTTCACTGCTCCAATACCATTATTTTCTCAGATATAACAGTACGAAAATCATCGTTTTTCACCTCAAAATGGATGTTTTTCAACGCCATCTTGGGTTCTTTCCGAGCCCACCGCTAGAGGGGTTCCGCCATATTTCACCTCTTTCATATATTAAGGCGACAACTGAGTTTTGGCGCGATATAGGAATGTGTTATTGTTTGCCGACAACTGCGTTTTGGCGCGATATTGCTGTGTCATTGTTGGATTGTTTATCGAGTCATTGTCGCTCTGATACCACTGCACCGTACAGACGCGCCATGGCTTGTCGTACGTGTTCTTTCGGAGTGCTTTCCGCAAGCTTTTTCTTTGTTGTTGACGAGTGTGATTTTACCCAAAAGTGTGGTTTGTGGCAAAAGTGTGGTTTACGTGTTGGGTTTGGGCGGGAGGGGGCGGGGGCATTCCTTAAATACCCTTTCTCCGTTGTTGAGGCGTGTGATTTTACCCAAAAGTGTGGTTTACGTGTTGGGTTTGGGCGGGAGGGGGCGGGGGCATTCTTTAAATACCCTTTTCTTTGTTGTTGACGAGTGTGGTTTTACCCAAAAGTGTGGTTTGTGGCAAAAGTGTGGTTTACGTGTTGGGTTTGGGCGGGAGGGGGCGGGGGCATTCCTTAAATACCCTTTTTCCGTTTTGAGGCGTGTGATTTTACCCAAAAGTGTGGTTTACGTGTTGGGTTTGGGCGGGAGGGGGCGGGGGCATTCTTTAAATACCCTTTTCTTTATTGTTGACGAGTGTGATTTTGCCCAAAAGTGTGGTTTGTGTCGTGCATTACGAAGTGTCATCTTTCTAACGAGATACTAGCGTTCTCCGGTCGGGGGGAGGGGGTGTTGTCGGTGAGAACGGGTCTCTACTGCAGAAACTCCACTCAACAATCGCCACGCCATCTGGTGCCGACGCGGGGAACTTCCAATATGGCGGCGCTGCGAACACTCACCTCATGGGTTTGAAATGCTGTAAAATCGTGAGTTTTTAAATTTTTCAAATTATTTTTTAGCGAGCGAAAATTGCCTTATTAGCAGGTTGTGTTCCGAAAATTTCATCGAAAAATGACGATTTTTAGGGGTAAAAAAATAATTTTGAAGTTCGTGACTGTTAAGCTCACATTTACCTTTAAAAAATATTGAATGCAATTGAGAGAATATCCGATAATTCAACTCTTCCCGGTTTATCAGCAACAAATGTGAATCACAAGATTCACAATTATCGGCAACGATTAAAAATAATTGTATTTCCTGATCTTATTTCAGCTTTTTTACTCATTGATATCTAATTATCAGGCAAACTAGATAATCATAAAACTATCAATTTTAAATTTTGCAAAAGCTACTGTTTGCTGTCATGATGTATATACAGATGCTAAACAAAGTATTAATCCCCTAAAAAATACAATTTATGTACCACGACGACAATTTTCACCCATTCAATTCCCTAAATGTCCTCTAAAACTCTTCTTCGGGCAGAGTAATTATATACGCGCATGGGATCAAACAAAATTTTAATGAACAATTCAAAATGAATTTAAGTCATATAACACACGTTACCCCGAAACTCCTAGTCCTCGAACCTTCGTTCCTCCTTCCTCAAAGACCATCTTCACACCCACAACCCACAAAACACTCCTTTTAATAATGCAATTTCTGTTCGGATATATTAATGAATTTGGGGCTATGGAACAGCATGTAGCATACCTAAATTATTTCCCTAAATAATTATAAACGCCATGGATTTGGGATTGGAGAGGAGAAGGTAAGTTGGACAGAGAGGAAAATGAACAAGGAAGTAACTTGAAATTTTCAAAAGACACAGAAAACGTAAATGGTAGAAGCACTAAAAGGAAATGGGCTCTTGAAAGGTGCGATTCAGGGAGCACTTTGGGCATAAGGATGAGAGAAAGGACAAGAATACGAATTCTGATCAGCAGAATGCGTAGTGGTGGATAAAAAGGGTTATTTTAGACATATATATTATAAATAATTCAGAAATCAGATATCCAAAAATAAATCAGATAGTAAAAACGCATTCAAGGGTAAAACACGACGTTAAGCAACACATAAGAAAGGTCCGTTCGCATAAACTCTCAACCAGGACAAGCATGAGAAATACATGAATTGATCAATTTAGGAAAAAATCGATCTCATATATAACGAACACGATGAACATTGGCTCTTTCAGCTTCGCCTATAGATACCGAATCAATTCTAATTAGGTACCCGAACCTAGGCATGCACCATCACATTAAAAAATAAAGCATTTTAAAACACTGAGATTATATTTTTCGTAATCTCCGTTCGCTTTTCTTGCACACGGAAAAAAGTGCCAATAATGTACTATAAAATATTCATCCCGTATGCACTTCATAAAAATCATCAGATTAAATATAATTTTTAAAAAATCTGTGATTTTTACTGTTTATGCCAATACAAATACGACATTAATTCATGCCTCCAAATTTAGAGCATAGATCATTACTAACTTGGCCAAAAATTTAAAGCAATCATCATTGGGATCCGTCCGCAAATTTATCGACTCAAATTACTGCACTCTGGTGAAAAGAAATGAAAACAAAGTAAAAAAGCCTGGAAGAGAATAATGCTGAAAAAGAGGGAGGAAATGGATGCTTGAAGAAATGAGAGGGAATGGCATTAATCCATCATGAGAAAGCGGCAACCTACCAAAATTCTTGCCAGAACTCATCCGAGACAGAAAAGATGGCATTCACCATACTGAAAGGGCAAAAAACTGCCGGCAATTTATAAATAGAACAAAGGAGCGTCCTCAGGCATACCAAGGGATAAGAGAAACTATCTTTAGGGTTTGGAATGCTTAACTCGAAATGGAAATGGAGAATCCAAAACTTTGGGCGGCTTCCCGATCTTAAAGTAAAGGCTATTCTCCGCAAGGGAATTCAAGAGAAAGTTCGCATTTTAAAGGAAGCGGAAGGCTTAAGGGTAAAATTACTCGAAAAGCCGATATTTGAGAAAATGTGGACGGATAATGAAGATTATAAAGTATCCACATCTGCCTGCAGCTTAATGACTTAGCTTCTGACCTGATAACTTTAACTTTTATTAAATAAAAAACTTTATTATCTTCAATGTAGAGACGCCGAATATGAATTAAGACCTTTTAGTGTTTGTATTTAATGATTATAGAATGAGGGACTGATTGAGCTAATATTTTTTTCGATTCCATAAATTTTAAATTTTAGTGCATAACAGCTAGTTAGTATAACAACTGTTAACAAAACTACATCCTTGAATTTGTACCTATTTTTTAAGATTTATTTTGAGAGGGGAAAGAATTTTTTTCCGAAAATGTGTTCATCACGTGTAGGTACCGAACTCCCGACTGCGAAGACTATTTCTTGTTACCGTAGGACCTGAAGAAGCCTGTTACAACGAGGTTAGGTGGATTCCGTTTCACGAGGACATCTCTTCCAATGATCATTCGCCTGCGACTACTTTATAGCCCGGTAACAAAACCAAACTGCCCGCACGTGGCGTATTTGAACTTAAGCTAGTGTTTCCCATTGTAATCCCTTAAAGCTCTAAACCTCGATGCTTTCAGGAAATGGGACACGCTAACCGTGAGTAGAAATCAATTCGGGAGGGTAAATTACGGATTTTAACCCAGTTAAGCCAGTTACATTCCTTAGGAAAAGGTAAAACTCAATACAAAGACTGAAAAATATAACCTCATTACACAATTTAGAGAAGAGTGATTGAACATCCATGTACATTCTAAAATCACAGGGTTATACCAACTTACCTTGTTGAAGACTTGTACCCTCACGATTTGGATGGGATTGTTCGCACAGCTGTGAAGGAAAGTAACAACATGTCAGCATTTTAAAGCATTAATTTTGGCTTCTTTCAATTCTTACTGGAATAAATTCTCAAAAAAATATATAGAGAGAGGAATATATAAGTTTGTTTCAATGTCCTTATGCTGAATTCAAAAGATAACCATACCCGAAAAAAATTTACGATACGTTTTTGCCATTTTCTCACTTTTCCTCAATTCTCTTTTCTGTTGAAGTTCAGCAAAGGAAATATTCTGCTCGAACATGATAATTGAAATTGAATTGACTTGTTATTGTATTATTCAAACATGGCTCAATTATTCATCGGCTGCAGAACAGCAAGTATCAATACATCACCACCGGGGCTCTCAGTTCTCTCCATTTAATGAAATGACAACACATTATGAATTCGTAAACAACCTGTAAACGGATATGACTGAATGCATTTTTTACTTTCTCACAAAAAATGGCAACGAAGAGATAATGTGAATGAAATATTCTATTGGATGGGAGATAAAAAGTATTTGTACCTTATTTATATATTTTTATATCTATATAAAAAATATTTCAAAGATTGATATATTTGTTCTAAAGTGTTTTGTCATATACTGGTGAATGCCTTTACAATAAATAACTTAATAAATGAATTCAAGCATGAAATATTCCTACCAACGGCAGTACATCAACTTTATCTTGGTATGCATAGATACAAGTTTTCTTTCATATTCACAATTGCTAAACATCGCGAAATACCTATCGTTAAATATCAATCTACCAAAAGGTATCATTAATAAAGTTAGCCATAAAACGTTTTGCGACTGATATAAAATGGCCATACATTTATTATTGCTAGTTTTCTGCAAGTTAGAATCGGCATTGATAAGGTAGTGATGAGTATGGAAAACTTTCCTACTCTGCTTTACTTTGCAAACGGCGTCTTAGGTTACCACAGATCTCGCATTATTTTATTGCATGTGGAGCCATTAATTAGTGCAATTTTATATCACCAAACATATGACGGAAAGTCCACAGCACAGTTAACTCCCTCAATCAGTCTGATTTCTCGCTCTCACTGTCCTTTCTTTTTCACCTCCCTCATCAATCACCCAACACATTTGCTCACGGATTTTTATTTTCCTTAATTAATCGTATGTATACGATTTCCCTTAATTACTTTTCCCATAATGATTTCCGCCAATGAATTATTTTATTTCCCACCATGGTAAACGCCTCAAATTTGTTTTCCTTTTAGTCAATCGAATTTCTTCCCGTGTTTCTCCATAACCACATCTCAAAATCCTCCAAAACATTCTCATCGTCTTTTACGTCCTTCGTCTAGGTCTCTAATTCATACAACAATATACTCTTCGCTATCCTTTTTCTCAAAATTTTTGCTCAATATTCTCAACAGAAGTTCTTATTTGTTGTGTTATGTTTTTTTAACAAGCTAAAACAATTCTACTGCTGAAGGCTTTCCCGGTGGATTAACTGGATATAGTCTAGTCGGGCTTTGGTTAGCACCAGGTTAAGCTTTACATGGCCGACGCCTCGAAAGGTTGGCCGTGGACAGCCTAACCCGGTGCAAAGCCCGACTACACTATATTCAGTGTTGATTTAAGTTTTTCAGTGTGTTGTTAAGTTTTAAATTATTCCTTTGCTTTCGGTACCAATTATGTATATATAACATTCATTATTGTTCGCCGAATGCAGCACAAAGGTCGGCGAAAGCTCGCGTTTTATTGAATATAAATCAGGGGTATTGAAACCAAAGCAAACATTAAAAAAAAATTATATCCAATTATACTGCTCATACAATTACAGCACTACCACCAACTTCTTCCTAGTAACATGTTGCACCTTTTCAGCCCTCCCGCTACTTCCACGTGTATATCCGCCCTCTATTTTCCCGACAGTCTCATTTTTCAGTTTTCTTGTGATTAAACTTGATCGATGAAACAACTTCAGCCGTCACATTGTGGAATTTTTCCATGATTGAACAAGAGTCCCTGATGATGACACGTGAGTGTTGAAACCGGTTGGTTATTAAAAAAACGTGTGGAAAATTACAAAGTTCATTCTTATTTTCAATCATTAAACTTGATCTCTAATTTCTCATACTGAATTAGTAAAAACGTCTAACAGTGACTGCCATCCATTGGCTAAGTAACAGGCTAACTAACGCTTACTATCAGTATCTCAAACTGATTAATTTGGAACTACTGCCTGCATTTAGTAAGTCTTTGGAACTTTTATGCCAATATCACGGATCTCCAACGTATGATTTGCCATTTATTCGGCAAATATATTGAAGAGAACTGGTAACAACGCCAACCCAATCTGTGCCCTGCCCTATAACTGCAGTATCTTCATAGGTCATCCTAACCTGCCCTCCTATATACCATCCACAGTGTGCAACTCCGAGGTTGATCTGCCTGTTGAAGGAGGGTCCCACCAAGTAATATGCCCAAAGGTGTGGATATTTGACATACCAGGGTAAGGGTAAGACATATCCACTTTCAGGCTAAATATTGAGTTTGCACACAGGTTAGTGAGAAACAAAGGAAAGAACTTTTCACAATAATTATAAAAGCAATATTCACTATTATAAAGCTCCCAAGCTATTGAAAGAAGAAATGAAGGGGATGATGGAGAAAATCATATGCTCATTTCTTGCAGTAATTATTAAGAAAATCACTCACACAGTTTAAGGACATTATACTTTTTGTAAATCAATTACACATAAACCCAAATTACCCTCACGACAAGCTACAAATTCAATCTTAACCTGATAATTTTTCTTCATAAATGTGTATAGCTAATTATGAAATTAGAAAATTCTAATTACGTCCATGAAATTCAGTTTCTCGCAAAACAGAGGCAAAGAAATAATAAATTTCGAAAATTTAGAAGTTTAAAGAATATACAATAACTGAATTCGTATGCCAAAGTACCCTCGAAAACATAAATAAGTATATGTTAAAAGCGTTGATAATCGATAAAGCACAGCTTTATCGATTTATAGATGAAACACCATTCATATTAATGGTTTCCTTTAACCTCGTTCAAAAAATAAAAGCTATATCAGTGTGGTACCCCTGAACAAGAAAAAAATTAATTTTTGAACGATTGAAATCACACCTATCATTCACATCGATAAATAAATCAGCTAAAATATTTAACCGAAAGTGCACAGTGAGAGAAAACGAAATATTTAAACTGCTGTTGAAAGAATAACATCAACTGTTTACTTCTTTTCATTTGATATGATAGGCTTCAATTGTTTACGTACTGATTAATCTTCAACAGTTACTTAAACTCTGACCATGCACATTAAGAGGTTTACCAGCGTAGGGAGGTTTCAAAGAAAAGTGAACGGGAGGAGAAGGGAAAAGGAAGAGATAGAGACGCAAGCAGTGACTCGCGTCCAAGAGAGATGTGTTATGCTGGTGCGACAACACCCAACTTTATCGAAGGGAACGCTACAGAAACTAGAGTTTGCTAAGCGGGAACAAGTGTGGTGGAGTCCGCCTCTTGGTTTGGTTGGTTGGTTATTTGTGGGAGGCGACCGACAGCTGAGGTCCTTTGCGCCATATAGGACAGGTGGATAATTGGGTAATGGTAGGAGGTTTCAGGGAACGGAGGAGGGTGGAGAGAAACCCGGCGTCGGCGTTAGCCTACTGTTAACGATAGGCGCCAAGGGGACCACGGCTTAACGCCCCATCCGACGTACGGAGTGTCCTCCGCTAGGCACTGCAGTAGGGACCACTGAAAAAGTCGCCAATTCCGGGAATCGAACCCGGTCCCTCGGGATGGGATTCCAGTACTCTAGCCACCACACCAACGCGGTCCCCAATTTTCTTGCGTTTTTCACCACCCATTTACTTACTATTTTAAGCTGGTATTGGTTATTTTCAAAAAAACTCATTTTCTTTTTTCGCCTCTTTTTGAAAGCACAATTGAATTTCATTCTCATTGGCCAGACTTTTATGGGTAGTCGACGACAGTAAAATACAACAATGTTTGTCAGCTTTTTGTTCCTGTTTCGTGAATATTGTCCGCATTATTTGGTAATGGTAGGTCCCATCCGACGGACGGAGTACTGAACCGTAACCACCGAGAGAGAAGGCCTGCGCAAAGCATGAGGTTTACGGAGTGACGTCATTGTGAGTGGTGCTACAACATTCCATAGAGGGTCTACGGAATTGCTAGAGCCGATTGTTGTTGACTGTTGATTGAAACTGGTAAACACAAAAGTCGCATTTGGAACGCTGGTTTTTGCAGTCTTTGTGCGCGCTTGATAACTTAGTTTTCACTGTATTGGTGAATATTTATTGTGTCATGCCTACCTCCTGTTCTGTTCCACGGTGCCGCGGAAATTACAGAAACGGGCCTAAAGTATCCGTTTTTAACATTCCAACGGAAGAGGACCTCCGAGAAAAATGGATACGTGCCATCAAAAGGAAGAAATTTGGGCCCTCCAAGAGCAGCAAGGTATGTGCTTGAGTTATTATCCCCACTTACGTATTATCATTTAAATTAGTATTATTCCTATGTTTTCCATTTGTAGCTAGAAATTGGCTTATTTCTTCTGAAAATTCGAGGCGTATTGGTAGCAATGCTTAAGTTCATAAGTGTTGATGCCGATTAATCTCTCCTGTTTATTCTCTGTCGTACCGTATCAACCGTAATTTGTCACGGTAAAAAGTATGGCTATTTACGCGGTGGGATATTTAAGTCATGGAATACTTTCAGACAAGCATATTAATGTAGTAAGAAGGGTCTAAAAGGCATATTCCCACTCATATTATGCAATTAATGGCTTCTAATATCATTTTGAAATCTTCCGAATATTTTTTCTCCCCGAAGAAGCATTGCTATCATAACGCAGGTTAATATTTTGGCTTAACCTTTTGAGTAAACTCAAAGCCAATTTGTTTACATCTACATCTACGCGATACCCAGCAAGCCACCGCGAGGGTGTGGCAGGGGATTTGTTTAGTGACGACGTTAGATATATTTTAAGGATCCCTGCATATTATGCTAGGTTTGATCAGATAAACAAGATTAGAGAGATAGAATGCCGTACCGATAGATTCAAACTGTAATTTTTCCCAAGTAGATTAGAGAACACAATAGGCAGCATAGCAAAGGGATAGGTAGGTAAAAAATTGTTGGAGTAGTCTGTAGTGCATGAAGAATGTTTAATCACCTGTGCTTGCTGGGGAAATGAAGATAAATACCTGTATTTTGAAAAAACTTTTATGGCAAGTAACCACTTCGTCACTAAGTTGACAGTAACCATCTAGTTGCACGTGAATCTTATACCTAGCATTTTTCCTTGCAATAGTAGGTATCACTGTAGCTCTTAGTAGCATGTAAGTAGCGCACATTTAGTGAGCTTCACCCCCTGCCACGCACCCTCGCGGTGGCTCGCAGGGTATTAAGTAAATGTAGATTAGATCAAATGTAGGCATTACATTTTAGATGAACAGACTGATTATGAAGTAATTTCCCATGGAAAATGAAATACGCGTAGCTCACCTTCCCTTGCTTAAATTTTGAGTGGTATTGAGGGTATCTCTTTGTAAATATGCTTGCTCACAAAAATACTTGTACTCTAATGCAATCAAAAGTTTCTTTATAATTTTGAAATGGTGAATTAAAATACATCTTTCTGATGAAGACTGCCCACCCAAAATGATAAGTTGACTCATGATCTCACGTGGGGAAAACATTCGCGAAATAATTGGTCGAGCAAAACGTAAATTGGGATTTGTCAAAAAGGTACTAAGTTAGTGCCAATCGACGACGTTGCAATGTCACACACCTTTTAGATGGCTTGCGGACTATTATCTCCATTTTGATGTAGATAATTTTTAGCAGTAAACCCTTGCGAAATATGTGGACTGTGTAAATTTCATGACCAAGAGTTGGAAGGAAACCATCTCTAGACTTTGAAGACTAGCCAAACTATTTCACCCAGCTCTTATATTAGTTTGAATTTAATTCACCGAATTGAAAGAGAATAATTCATATGCACGTATCATAAATAGGGGGAATAATAGATAAATTGTATTGGTATTCTGTATTAATATAACTGAAACTTTCCTCTTAAAGGTCTGTGAAGATCATTTTGACCCACATGATATCTTGCGAGTAGTGGAGGAATAGGACGAGAAGACAAGACAAAAACTGTGTTCTCTACTGAAATGGCCAAGGCTGACAATGAGACCAGGAACCTTCCCATCCCTGTCCCCGAACTGCACAAAGTATGTCATACTGAAATGAAGAGCTAGGTATGTCCTACATTATCCCTGGAAAATACTAGACGAACAACTTGGATCCATAGATATAGCTAAAATGCTGTTATGTGCAGGTACTAATATTTTTTAAATAAATATTGTAAAAAAGAATGATTTGGTGGTTGAGGAAAAGACAATGAAGGCAAGATTTTTGAATATTTTTAAAAAATGTTGTGTATATGCAACTTCACAAGTCATTGTGTCCTCTTCTTTAGCCTTACTCGTGGCAGTAGGAAGAAGTTTAAAATCTGTACGTAGCGAAATTCAAAATGTAATCCTTGCTTCTTGAATTTACGAAGGAAGGGACTCGCATATTGGATACAGATAGTAAATATTTCAAAAATATAAAAGAGAATGGTAAGAGAAAGTTAGTCATGGTCTTCTCTGTGTGTTGATTAGTAATACCCAACTATCGTCACTCAACATTCAGCAAAGTTCCTAGTTCCTCGGCCATTATAGAAGTATTAATAAAATTTTCTAAGTCCCTTTAGTAGTTTTAACAGAGTTGTTTCAACATTAGTGGAGTCATTCAAGTTTTATTTCTCAATTCGAAAGTAGGTATATAATAAAGTTCAAAATTACATCTCTCATCATCTAACGTAAGATGATACGAAAGGAAAGGAGCGTTCCTAATCGTCAACCTCAGAACTCGTAAGTATTGCGAATGACCGTAAGTCTTATGACCGCCTCTTACTTGTATTGCAAATAATGTAAAATCCCTCGCTTTGCCCCAGGTTTTGTGATTTTTGCCAATCGAGTCATTAGCCACGTCAAAATTCATGGCATCATTTCCTGTTTTTTGACATTAATTCAAATAATATATTGAAAATAGATGGATGTCAAGAAATCAATGCGGATCTTAGACGCAAAGAAATATAAGTGGTACATTGAATGTCTTAAGGAACGTGAGGAAAAGTCCTTGTCGTCTCCAATCAATGTTTCAACGAATAAAAAGAAATCTCTACGAATTTTAAGTGGTCTTGCAAAATTATTCCGATTTCATTCTTTCTTGAGCGAATTGTCTCGAAAAAATACGAAATGTACGCATAATTTGTTTCTGCAGTTGTAAATATGTGTTGTCAATCTTTCATCGAGCAATAAAATGGCAAAAAAGGATATTAATAAAATAAGTCATGATATAGTGAGGTTTAGTTAGTTAGTTGGTCTTCGAGGATAGACATCTTACGTTCAAATTGAGTAATGTTGCCGGATAACGACAGCTAAAAAAAATGGGGAGACTTTCTGAGAACTGGAACTTTCTACGAAATCATTGTCAGAATAACTGACTTCCTATTCTTCTGGACTCAGGTGATTGATGAGGATGTTCTGTAGGTCCTCACTCATAGAACTACGGACCCAGCTAGGCAATATTCTATTGCCTACTAAACCTACTATAAATATTTTCCATTACGTTGTTGTCCTTCTCATTTCGAGCCATCGAGACATACACGAAAAGGGTGAATTCAAACGCTGTTGTACGGAGCAGTATCGAATTTGATTAAGTTTGTTTCATTTGTGTAACACTAAAAGAGATTTTATAAGCGAAGTTTCGGTATCTTGGCTGAGAAACTAACTCCAAAATAACTGCAACTGTTCAACTGAGAAGTTTTTTCGCTAGTGGGTGTACTTCATTTTACTCCATCCCGTGCAATATGAAGTAAAAGAATGAATCTAGGGAGTGTGGGTAGGAAATCACGAGTGATATTCACGAAATAATTCTAAGAGAAGGAATGTTGAATTCCCACGGAGTCGTGTATTAATGGAAGAAGTGAATGGTATTATTCAGATGATAAAAATGGAAGATTAAAAGAGAGTCATTCATATAGGCGTAGAGTATCTATTTTTGATCTTTAGCATTTTTTTTACAGCCTACCCCGAAAAGGAATGGCGCAAAGGGCTAAGGCGGTAAAGGGTGGCATTTTTACGTCCTTCAATCCCATATACAAATTAATCAAACATATCTTCCTCTTCCCCAGGGTAGTTTACTCAGTCAAAAACCCGAGGAAGAGTCAAGCAAACTCTGGTTTGCCGCGGACAAAGAGAAAAGGGCGGGCGGGAAGGGATAGATTGAACTTCGGAGGAGCAAACAGACGCATCACCGCAGGGAATCACCCGGAACGGAATTAAGTCTCGCCGAGGGTGTCGGGAGGGAGGAGAACGGAGAAAGGAGCGGAGGACAGGAATCAGTAGCGGGACTACTTTCTCGGGTACAGGCAGGTTCCGGGATGAGGAGGAGTGGGGGAGGGGAGGGAGGAGAGAAAAGCAAGGCGACGAGAAGAGCGAGAAGAGGTTGGAGGGGGGTGAGGGTACTCTCGGTTTGAGTTGTGTAGTCCTGGAATTGGGGATGGAGGAGGACAGCTAGCCGATCGATCGAGCGAATTGGAATCATGTGAGCGAAAGAGAGAGAGACAGAGAGATGCGATCCGGGAAAGGATAGAAACCGGGGGATATGTTTGACGATGGCATTTCTGGGGATTATGTCGGGCTACACCCCCCACCCCTTCCCCCACATCCACAATAAGGGGTACGGGAGGGGGAAGGGCTTTATGGGTCATCAGAATCAGCAAAGAGAGGATACACTCGCCACCGCGAAATGAATTGGACGGGAAGTTGCACGATTGTCCATTTTATTATTAAATCAGCGGCCATGGGTGGGCCATTATCATGACGTCAACAAGGGACCTCACCGCTGGGTGTAGCGCCTCGAACTCCAGAACTGCAAAAGTTCACCTGCGCTTTTAAAATCAGCAAGAATAGTCAGCAAGATTTTTATTAATGATAACTTTGATCAAAATGAACTTCAACATTATAATATGCACGTTGACCTACACAGCATCAGGTAAGTGAGGAGTTTCAAAATTAGCTTTCACTAAAATTCCCTTGTTTTATTCTTTATACCACCCACGAGTTAAAAAAAGGCTTTGAATGATCGACAATAAATCGAGTTTCTTCAAAATGGGGCGAGGAGCGACGATATCTAAGTTGATCGGAGAGTAGTTTTGGCTCGACCTATCAAGGTGTGCACGTTTTGTGTACCGCATAATTGACAAAACACAAGCAAATGCAATTGTGTCAATGGAGAGGCGAGCAAAGCGAAATTCGAGACGGGTAATGCGGTGGGGATGAGAAATGGACAAAGACTATTGACATGTTTATAATTTGGATCAATTAATATTAAAATGGAATGATCGGTTAAGGTGCTCAAATATTTCAACCACTCAATCAGATGGCATGAATTTGGCAAATTAAAGGCGAGTGTATAACAAACTGCAAATATGATGATGTGCCCGTCAAAGCTCACAAAAAAGCTTTTTGGCCAAAGAGGGAATGAAGACTATAAATATTTTAAACGTGCAACACTATTAGAATTCACATTACTAGCAATGCGACGATATGGTTGAGAAATTGAGCAATGATTTTCATTGAATAATAAATAGATCATTAATCAGCAACAGTAAATTAGAAATACAGTTGAGAACTTGAGCAATGATTATTATCGATTTATAAATAGATCATTAATCAGAAACTATAATTTAGAAATAACACATTGTAATTATCTCTTTCGTAGTCCTTGATTGGGACCATGAAAATTCTAGCTTCATTTTTGAAAAATGAATTTGAATTTATATTTAAACACGTATAAATATTTATAGTTTTCATATTTATTTGAAAATTCATCAGCCGTTGATACCAACAAAAATTATATTTCACTCACTCAAACCTTAAATATTTACTACTGCACCAATAAATTCGTTCCCGAAATCTATTCACATCATTTTCCATTTTTTTTATTATTCACATTTTTATCTTCTGGTATTCCACTCGAAGCATTCAGAAAGCGCAACTGTAAAACACCATGATTTACAATTGTGCTCTGATATTTTTACGACACATGCCGCTCCTGACTGTATTGCGCTTTAATTTTTTTTCAGTGCAACCAGTTCACACCACTGCAAGATAACTCGAGAACAGGCGACCTAGTTTAGAGGAAGGAATAAAATGCACTCTCAACAAAGCTTCTGCTTGCCTCTTGGCCTCTCAAAATATAGGTTTTTCGTTTTTCCAACAACATGAGAGAGAGAGAGGGGGGGGAGGGGGTGGAGAAATGCAGGGGTAACCGAGTGATGCGAAAGGACTAACACTTTCACATGATTAGAGCAATAACCACCTTTAAAAAAATGATTATAGTGAATCGTATTAAAGGTATGCAACAAAGAGTAAGCGGAATTACTATACAGGGACACTTTTTATCTGTATTTCTTTCTTTTATTGCCTTCAAGTCGAATCCCATATGGGCGTTTCTCATATAATTAAACGTAGGTTCAATATTGCTCATAATCTCATAAGTTGGAGAACTTAAAACAAATTCTACCGCAGCTACAATGCATCATTTTATAAATCTGCAAGTATTTTAGCATTGGTATCCTCCACAGCTCTTTCCTTTATCTAATCCCCTTAACTTATGAATAATGCTGTCGAAAAAAGGACCCTGACTTTTTTTCGTATTCCACATAATCGCAAGTTGTCTCCTCAAGTTATCCTGAAGCTCAAAGCCAGATGCTATTAAAACATTTTTTTTTAATATCGTACATATTCTCCTCTCTTAAAGCGTAGTTTCTTTACTTTACCCTTCATCAAATATTTCCATACCATTATTTCTTTAAGAAGCTTCAAATCTATGTCCACTCTCTCCGCCAAAATAGAAGCTACGCATACACTTACGTATCAATAAAACAGCGTCAAATTTATTTCATTAGGGAATACTTAGTTCACGGTCGTAATTTATTTCAATTAATTAATTCCGGTGACTTATCCCCCATAGTCTTGGCCTCTGAATATTTTTCTCTTGACTACCTCTATTTCTCATTTTGGGTGTAGGTAATATATCACGAGGCCGTAATAGTTTATTAAAATGCCATTGATTAGCATATATATCGATGAATCCGAAAGCCATTCTGGTCAGTATATCCACATTTTCAATTAATTAAATCAAACTTCAATGAAGACCTTGATTCAATGACTTGCAAAAACTTATCGATCAAATTCATGTCTTATATCCAATCATCATTACCAATATTTATCCCATGGATAATAGTACCACTCTGGTCGAGTACCTTACTGATAATGCTACGGGAGTGCGTAGGCACTCGTAAATTTCGGAGAACTTTTAGGTCGCTCAACCTATCTGACACAATCGGAAGTTTACGGGAATTGGAGCCCAGGAATGTTTGCCGTGAAAGTTTTTCGTATAGATTGCACAAAGACTTGGATAGACAACGTTGTTCGAGTTTTGCTTCGTCACCGTCGGCGGGATATTTTTAGACGTCAAGAGGTTGACGAACCGGGCCTTAACCAGCTTCCTTCTTCCTTCCTTTTATATCTCCAACGCTTTATATGCGTCTCCGAAGTTTATCCTTGGCGGATAAAAGCACGATCGCGATAGAAACTTCCCATTAAATCCCATGAATAACGGTTTCCCTAATTCCTCAACTTGTACCGCTTTTCCCGAAAAAAAAAGACTGCTATAATTGGCTTGCAGAAAAGACTCCACCGTGACTCTCAAAATTCGAATTTCTCCAGTTTATGAAATGCATTCACCAACGCACGAAGCCGAGATAAGATGTGCATTCTATGGTCTAGTTTTCCTCTTCATTAACCGTCTCGTACTAGAACTTTATCAAGCGCTCCCCACGCATTTTTAAACCCATCTATATAGTCTTTAACTGTATTTTTAACCATTCTTTCACACTTTACTAACTATATACCTACTACATACTTAATCATCATCATGGGTCAACATTGGTTTGATGTTACTCTTCACTCGATTATCCTATAGGCTAACCTCTTACACATTTCTTATCCTTTACACCCTTAACAACTATCTCCATACATCTCATGCGGGGAACTCCCTAGCCATTCTTTCCATTCACTTTTACCTCGACGATTGTCTTCATCAGACTAGCATTACCAACATATTTCCGATTTGGCCAACCTGTCTTCTTATCAAGGTTTTCAGCACATTTCTCTTTTCTCTCACTGTTCAGAGGTCTTCTTCATTTGTAACATTGTCGATCCATTTGATCTTAATCATAATAGAGGCGATCGACAGTTGTAATTTTTGCTATAGAAGTAAGGTGGATATTTGGAAGAGGTAAGCAGTTCTGGAGAGGAGTAGGAAAGGTTTTGGGAAATATGGTGTTAGCATTAGCCGGCTCTAAACGAAACACACCAAGACTGTCCACGATTTAACGTCCCATCCGACGGACGGAGTAATGTACTCTCCACGAGGTACTCAACAAAGGGATTCCAACTAAAAATTGTCACTATACAGAATTGAAGCCGGGGCCTCGAAATGAGAATCCAGTACTTCGGGCATATTATTGCCTAGTGCAAACAGTTACCAATAATGTAGCAAAAAGTAAGCTGTTAGCTCTTTTCCGAATGAATTTCAAAGTGATACAACGACGTTAAGATAATATTATTTCTCTCTGATGATGCGAAGAAATAGAAAATATTTAAACTGTCCGGTCCAAAATCTTAAATTTACGAGTTTTTGAGAGCATAATTTTGCTCTCTATCTAAATACAGCCCCTCTAAAAATGTTTGCATAGTATCGCAAAAAATTCTGTCAGGTATATTTTAATAGTTATTGCTCCATTCCACACATTATCTCAGTGTATCTTTAGAAAACGATTGAAAGGAACACAACTTTAATTCAGCCAAGTCAATCACTAGAAAATTCTGAGATGTCAAGTATACTTCACTATTAAACCCATTTTTATGTATTCAACCGTACATGGGATAAAAGAAGGTAACTAGAAAACTAAAATGTTTTCTGAAATGTCATAACAGTACCTAAAATATATCGAAATGACATCATAAAAAAGAGCACAAAATGTGAAGAAGGTGGTGAAATGATGCAAATCAATGATAATAAAAAATACAGCATTCAATCCAACAAAATAATGCATTAAGGTGGTTATATAAAAATGATAATTGGAATGGCACATTAATTCTGTTTATTCCTCCCTGATATCATCTCGCATCTGTCATTTAATTCCTCTGAATCATTTGACGAATATTTCTCGTTTAAAGAAAGTTTAAAGATCATCATTTTTTAATATTTACTGTACCCATTTCAAAGTAGCAATTTTCCACAGCACAACAGAAAATTCCGAAGGTAAAAAAATATAGACAGAAAAAAACAAGGATGTAACCTAAAATCAGTGCTGATAAAAAGAGTAAAGCATATCCTCAGATTAAAATGGTATACTTTAGAACATTATTATTGAATGGAATCAGAGAGAAACTGCCAAAAGACGCCGAACATTTCCTGGTTTTTAAAATTAATTAATTGGATTGAAATTTACAATGTACATTCGGTACTCCGCGGCGATTTCATCCGAATGCTCTGTACTCGAGATGAAGAAGGTTAATGCACCTTATCAATGTTCTCCATCAATTGGTAGGAAAAGGTGTTATAATTTAGAGATACTTATGGCTTCATTTCTCAGGAACTTTCTTCATTAATACTCTACCAATGGCATTTCTGTCATCACCGTTTAATTCACTGTACCTCATTTTTACCTATATTGTAATTTAAACCTCTCCAATTTCGCACTCTGGAAGGAAGATTGTGAAATCTAACACCCTCCTCCATCGCCTACACATACAGCAAATATGATACCCTCTACAAATAATACTTGAGACATTCCTTGGTTCACTACCTTCATACGTCGTTTCTCATTTCAAACGTCTGCCTAATTTGAGTGAAATCTGTAAAATTATTTTGCAAATCCAAGAGAGAAAATAGTATACTTATATTTTTATACAATTTACAATACTTCAGGCATCCTTCTGAGATTTTCCTGTAGCACTATATAAAATACAGTGAGACTGGAATCTTGCATTTTTTAAATCAAGTTAAAATCACAGATTTTATAATAGAATCTCCGTTTTTATTTGCGATATCTGCAAGATGCAAGGTGTTTGAAATTTCTCTACACTCATGCAATATAATACGCAACTTTCTCCTCTTGAATTTAAATACTCGTTAAAATAAGAGCATGCAAATTGTGCAATTAAAAGGACCAAAGACATGACCCAAAGAGCTTCGTATTTTTCTTGAGATACCCTTCAAATCGATATTTTCCATTTCAGAATTTCAATTTATTTCATGAATCATAGGAAACTAATTTAAGGGAGTAGCAATAAAACTGAACTATCCGCATGAGCGCCTAAGGACTTTAGTGTTCAAAAACCCTAAAAATACCACTCTTCAGCATTTTTCTGTCGCTGCTTTGATGCATTAAACGGCGCAATAGCCAAACCGAGCGTGAAAGAGATAGAGTGAGAGAGAGAGACTCCATATATCAGAGTGCTTTGACATTCTAATTCAGGGGTTTCGCCATTCGAGAGGCGGGATGAGTTCAAAGGGCTTACAACAGGTGCTCCGGGCATCCGAGGTCATTTGATACAAGAGAAAAGAGTGGGACAAGGTGGGAAAGAAGAGAATATAGAGGTCCAAAAAGCCGAAACTGACCTCCAGCATAACTGATTCTCCCAGCCAAAAGTTTTCCGGTATTGGTAATTTCCCTGAGTTCCAGCTGATGGCCCGATGCGAATGAACGCAAAAGAGAGGGAAGGAGAAATGATTTTAAGCGGAATAAGTCCTGGTATCGAGTAGATACCAAGGTGCGGCAACCTTATCATCTCTTTGACCCTGTCGACGAATACCTTTGAAATGCTCTCGGAATCTAAATGAAATAGCGATCGCAGCACGGTTACATGATATTATGGGGGTTATAACCCCAGAACTTTGACTCACAGAGTTTCCATCATGACTAGATTCACCGTTAGCCACTTGGCTCTTTGGGGTAAAAGCATTTTTAACTCACAGGAAGGCGGTTCATTGAACAGCGAGACAGATTAATTTTGACTTCGACTTCCGCATTGAAATGTGATATTCTATAAAACTTATTCGATAAAACTTCTGCAGCCATTTTAGTGATGAATCCCACTCCTCTGGTCCAAAATTCCGATATATTTCTATGGAGTGCTATCACCAACATTAACCTATAAGTTACGGCCTCGCTAGGATTTCAATTGAGGTAGATGAAAGTAATAAAAGGGCATGAGTTAGAACTGAATCTATCGTTGTTACCCCTTTGATTCGTGGTCATTACTCAAAATATAATTAGAAATTGTCTTGCAAAAATAAAGAAAAATCAATGTTGAAAAGGAACAAACTTTGCGAATTTCACAAAAAAATTTTCATTCATGATTAGAGTTCCAACAGTTCATGTCACCTTCAGGTGAACTGAAGTATGAACTTCAGATGAGCTGAAGGGAAGTGGTAGTTAGATTACTGACCTCCCTTCCCGAGGGCCCGGTTTTGATTCCCTGCAGTAACGGATTTTTCAGTGGCAAGCCGGTCCCTACTTGGGCGCCTAGTGGAGGGCATTTCAGGTTCGGATGGGACGTTCAGCCGTGGTCTTGGGTGCCTATTGGAGGGCATTTTAGGTTTAGTACACCACCAGTCGAATGGGACGCTAGACCGTGGTCCCCTAGGCTAATGCTGACGCTAGTTTTCTCTCCACCTTCACTCCATTACCTGAAATGTTCCTCCCATTACCCAATTTATCCAACGACCATAAATGGCGAAAATTACCTCAACTGTCGGTCCCTTAATAATTAACGAACTTCAGGTGAACTGAAATATGACCTGAAGATGACATAAACCGTTGACATCCGGGTCGTGGATAAAAAATATTAATGAAATACGCAAAGTTTGTTCCTTTTCCGCCACGGAGAAATTTCATATAGTTACCCTTGACACCGTGCGATTTGTTAAATTTTAATGTGTTTTAGGGATTGGGGTGAGTATCTTCATGGTGGATTGCAGAGTATTGTGTAGGTGTAGAAGATAAAACCATCCTAAGTTCATATACCACTTGCGTAGGTGCTGTAAATCCGACCGGCGAAAAATGAACTACGAAAGGTACGCGACGAATTTTTCGAAAAATTAATTTTCGAATATGCAGATAAAATAAAAAACACGCACGACCCCGTCCCACCATCTCCTGGAAAAAATCATTTTCGGATGCCCGATGCGAGCGAGGGTGAGATAATGGCGAGAGGGGGTAAAAGGACCCCGAGCGAACGAGCGAGGATAAGATGGATATTTTTGCGCGTGGGTCTTGGTCCGCGGTGTGGAAGGATTGCCGGATTGATGGCTCGGAAGGAAGGAGACCAAGTTAAGCGGCGCGGAAATGGGAGAGAGAGAGATCCACAGGGCTTTTTGAAAGGGAGAGAGAGAGACTGTTGTGTGAGTCGAGGGAACGGAGTTGATATGTGAGCGAATCCTCCTCCCCTAGCAAAAGCCTCGGGCATTAAAAAAAAAGTGGGGGGGTGGCAGAAGCGGAAGGTAGTGGTAGCGCTTTAAAAACAAAAGCGAATAGATGCTAAGGAAAAATAAAACATATCAGCAAGAAGGCGCGCGATAAGACGATGAAAATCCTCTTGGGTCGTCATCCAAATTTCACCACCACTCACTCATCCAATATTTTCGCTGAGCTGTCAGGGTAGAGTGCGAGTAACTAATGGAAACAGGAGCGAAATCTGATCGCACGTCAGAATAAATGTTCCCATTAATTTCATACAGCTAAGGCGAATTATTTGAAAAGGTATGTGGATGTGGGCAAATTAAGGGAATTCCAAGCAATATACCAACGTCAAGCAATTTTAATTTGAAACAAATGACTTGTTCACCCAGTCTGATCACACGTCAGAATAAATGTTCTCATAAATTTTATACACTTGAGGAGAATTGTTCGAAAAGGGATATGGACGTGGATAGCATAAGGGATTTCCACATAATATACCAACGGCAAGAAATTTTAATTTTAAACAAATGACTTGTTCACACACTCACTAAAGATTAAAATGGACGCGGATGCCTGATATCTCCACTTCCAAGGATGAGTCAGATATTTCACCTCAGACAAGAAAGGCAAAGCCAGGCTACAAACAAGCGAAATCTTTTTTGGATTCCACGGGTTATCAGTTTTTCACGCATCAGGAATTTTAACGTTTAAAACTGAATAAATGCCTCAATTTGGTGAATGTATTGGCCAATAAAATGAAATTGGCGAATTTCGAGCCAGTAGCCAATGAAGTGGTGTTTTTTTTTTTGCAAATAGCGATTCGCTGATAATTTCTTTCCGGTAGATAAATTATTTAATGACAATCGATCGCAAGATGAACGAAAGTACGATGTGGCCAAAGATGATAAGAACGAATGCGAATTTAACATACCAAGGGGTGCGAAATTGCAATATAAAAAACGAGGGGGGTCAAAGAACATTTTTATGGAAAGACAACTAATTTCTTCCTTGCATTTTGCCGCGGTAAATCAATAATGTTAATACCAGAGAATCGACAGTGAAAAAAGAACCATGATATCGCCAATATCAAACATTCATCGAGTAGTTCTTCACTCCATTCTAACTCAAATGTATGCACAAGCATACTGTTTGCTGCAACGGCCTATGCATAATAAGGTATCCCTCTTAAGAAATAATTTATATGCGAGGGAGAGAACAAGGGAAAATGGCAACGCCCTTTCACGATGATGGAGCTCGAGACCTTCAAATATTTGGCAACGGATTGATGCATATATATGGGAACCCTGGATAATATTGATAAAGCTTCGTTTGAGATTAGCTAAGCCAACACCCTAAGAAGGTAGGCTTATTTCACGACGCCTCTCTGACGAAAACCATCAAGCTAAACATTAAGATTCATAGGAATTCGGGATATGCAAAGGGTCGGTGGGAAATCGGGCAAAACGCAAAGGCACGGAGAGTGTGAACGGCGATAGGAAAACAGGAATTCGGATCAATAAAAATGGCAAGAGGAAAAAGGAGTAAAATATGGCCGTGAGCGCGGTAACATGCGGTCACTGCCTGACTTCCAGAGGAATGTGACATTGATTTATCTTCTGGAATGTCAGACTGATTGACCATCATGGCTTCGAGAAAATAGAACTTGCCACGGACGGTGGCAAGTTCTATTTTCTCGAAGCCAGCGTGGTGGTGCTGTCCTCGGAAAGGAAAATTTGTGTTCTAGAAACAACAGCAAACATAAAGCTCATGCTGCCACTCTGCAGGATGAATGGATAGAGAGAGGGAAAATCAAAACGTTCACCCACTATCAACTTTCCTAAAGATGACAACTGCATTCCTCTCAGCTTCTTCTTTTTTAAATATCATTATCTTCATTAGTCGTCAATATTAAGATTGGTTTAACGCAACTCTCCACTCCATTCTTCTATCGTCTAGCAAATTCAAATGAAACAATTTGTTTATTTTACATCCTTCACCTCTCTCTCGATATATCTCTCATTGGATCATCATCATCCACTCACTTTTCCCTCAACGACTGTCTTCCTCTGACCATCATGTCACAAGACTGACGGATTAGGTTGATCCATCTTCTATTTAGAATGTTCATGAAACTTCTTTTTCACCCGCTTTCCCAGAAGCATTTCGTTTATCATTCAGTCCATTTATGTGATCTTCATTAATTTTTATAAATGGACATATTTAATGCTTTCAGTCTTTGCTTTTAAGTGGCAGTTACCGTGAACGCCCCTTGTCATAAAGAATAAAGCTCCTGATATAAGTTCATAACAGTGTTTCCTGGCTTTAAAGCGTTTGTTCCCTGCTGCAAGTAGATTCTTTTGGTAGAACATCCTTTTCACTCCCGTTTCCTTTTTGTTCTGACTTTCTCTGGTTATTCTGCTTCCTAGATACTCATCAATCCTCTTTCGCCTAACCTTTCTTTCTCAAGTTAAACATTCGCTTTAGCCCATGCTCTCCTGCAGCTTACTATTACCGTTGTTTTCTTTCATTGGTCTCTTCAGTAATAAACATTTACCTCGTAATTGACTCTTATTGTCAGTGTTAATGAGTTCTTGGGAGAGATGAGTGTCTCATTCACGTACACACACAAATCCACCATGATCTCTGAAATAAACGAAGTTTTCCAGAATACAGACTCGAGGTTTTCACTTTCATCCGTGACCTAACACTAAATTGCTATCACGGACTGCCAATGACATTAGAAAGGAAAATCCCGTCACTGAATGACCTCTGGGCAGCTATGGACAATGTAGTCTGACATGTACTCACATAACACACATTTCCCTAGACTAATACAGGAATGAATGCGGATCATCAGTACGTTTTTAATTCACGATCGCTATTTTTGAACTAGTTTTTCCCTTGGCCACGTAGATAATTTCCGCAGATAGTTAATTCAATTTCCTTCAACAGAGGTTAAACAAATGGTTCGAAACTCCATTACGTTCAAAGTAAAAATGTGGACAGTAGAATTAGGAGGTGGATTATACGGAAATACATTTACGGAAATAAATGTGGTTTTCGCAGGAATTTTACAGCCCATTAGTGGGTCATATTGATGCACAACCACTCTACTTAATGATAAGGTAAGTATTAAATTAATTCTTTTTGGTGTAGTTACGGATATTATTCGCAAATAAGTAAAATAGCTTATTATTATTATAGATGCCAACATCACGCTTCCACTATTTCGAAGAAATAACACACACCTCCAAGTTATAGAAATAATAAGTTGAATAAGAATGAATCTTGAAAGTAAGAACCCGTTTCTTTATTTTGTTTCTGGGAATTCATGCGGAAACCCCTTCAACCGAGGAGATGCGAAAAAATCAATGCAAGCGCGGCAGAGTGAAAGGTTACATTGGAGTATTAGGATCGAATTGTGATCGTCAGGGAAATAGGGAATTGTTATAAAATATAAAAATTATTGTTATAAAATATAAATTTATGTTATAAAATTCTTATAATTGTGCAATTGTTATAAAATATAAATTTAACAGAAGCGCTTAGGAATCGGTACATGAGGCAGACAGGGTGCTATTAATGCAAGTTTTAAAGACTAAAGCATCGATTCAGATAACCAATAGATAGCCAATAAGTCAAAGGAAAATAGACACTGCGAAGAACGTTAAATGATTACTGCGAGATGAGAACTGACTACCAAAAAACTTACGAAAACAGTAAATCTTTTAATTTGTGGAATCTTTACATAACAATTAAAACAGAAACTGCTTCTTGTGGATTCTACGTAATGATTTATGTGTACAGCTGGTTTCGGCCGTCAGACTATCATCAGGTACAAATACAAGCCGAAACCGGTTGAACATATATACCAATACGTAGAATTCACAAGAAACAGTCACTGTTTTATTTGTTACGAAAAAAGTAATGAAAGAAAAATTGTTTGGAACGAACATCAAGAGATTCAGGAATCAAGAAACAAGTTAATGAGAGACTTAATAAATAGAAAGGCTTCAATTACTTAAAATGAATAATGGATAGAATGGAGTTATTAGAAAAAATGCCGATCTTTTTATAAGATTCTGGGTTAGTGGCCATGATTTTAGGAGAAAATTGGAAACCATTTTAAATAATAAGGGAATTACTAAGATGGAGAATATGAACGAAGGCGTTAAGGAAAGACTGACGAAAACTTTAATATGGATTTTTGGCCGTGAGTTCGACCACTGGGAAAAAAGAATTTAATAGTGAATGGTAAAAAATACATCAAATAAAAAACACTATTCCGAAAAGTTACGCAAATTACCTTTAATGGTCATAGATCATTGGAAGAAATTCTGACAGTTGACCGAAGGTTAACTGGTCTTAACATAGGTAAATATCTCCTGAATTCCTCCAGTCAACACATCTGTTTAATTAACGACGTGTCGCAATCGTTCTGAGGAAACTTGGTCTCCCTAAAATATCAACCACATAAGGGATGACAAAAGGAACGGTCCACAAAGAATTAATGTTACACTCCTTTGAGCTAGGCATTAGGTAACCTGTGAGATGATGGTATGATCAGGAAACTATCATATTATCAGTTTCTTCACCATAGCAAAACGTCAAATTAAACGCAAAAGAAGGAGAGCTGGTTGAACTCTTCATTTTCTAGAATAGTATTTTCAGCAAAAGTGGTGAAAGTACCGAAGAATACGAAGAGGAATGACAGCGGAATAAGGTTTCGTGAATGAGAAGAAAACTCATGATAGAAAGCCTCTTAAAAAGGTGATGAACGGCTGGGAGACAGCTGGATCTGGTGCGCGGCGTTTCATAGTTGCGAAACATGGTCCTCGTATAAGGAGGACGAAAAGAGATGGAAGACGTTTGAGATGCGAACATGGGAAAGAATATCCGATATATGGGAAAGGAAGACGAAGCACACTGAGCAAGCAAAGGGCACTGAGTAAGATATGGAAAAAGTGAATTTTTGTGCAGGAAATTGGGAGGAGACAGAGTAGACGAATTTGATAAGCAATGAAAGGCAGTAATGCACTATTCAAGGATATTAATTAGAATAGAATGCCAAATTAGAGAGAGAGAGCAAGTACGTACCACAAAAATTTTAGAGGGATAGCTTCCCTGATTACAGCGTGGTAGACCAAATGGGTAGGTGATTGGGCTGCTAACCGCAGGTCCTGGGTTCGAATCGCAGAGGAGGTTTTACAGTGTCTTCCATAAAAATTATTTTAGAAGTGGGTTTATTTTCTAGCAACCAAATCTTTCTGTAAAACTGCAGGCGGTAGAGGGAAAGGAACTGGCTACGCTACCTTGGTGTGTAAATTTCACACGCGGTTGGCTTAGTAGGTTGAGAGCTCTACCCTGAACGACCAGACCGAAATTCGGGTAGAAACCAAATTTTTCTTTTTTTTACATTCCATTTCTGAAGATTTTAAAACATATTAAAATACATATATATAAAATATAAATAAATATCACATAGTAGCCCGGGGTACTATGGTAAAACAATTGGAGAGATATAGAGTAAGACAGAGATGCTTCCAATACCATTTTTCCATAAAATTATAGAAGTTAAACTTGAGAAGTAAAAGCTAGGAGAGGTGAGTAAGTATAGCTTTTCGGCTTCCAAGAAGGAAGTCGAATGACTAGCAATGGGCGAAGCAAAAAGTAAAATTCAGCAGAATTGCCCAAGCGAAGGGGGAATTTACCAAAAGAAGAGCCTACTAACGATTGGAAATACAAGCGTGTGAGTAAGGAAACGATTCACCAGAACATAAATATGGAGCACACTTCTTAATAACATTGAGGCATGGACGATGACAGCAGGAGAGAGGTCAAGGCTTGAAGTATTCGAAATCTATAGAAGAAAGATGAAGATTAAGTCGATAGAATTTGTGACTACAAAAGAGGTCCTTAGAAGAGGAAGAAAAGAAGTATTCTGAAAACCATAAAAAGAAGACGGGACAACTTAATCAGCCGTATCTTGAGAGATGACGGCCTGATGAAGACAATCGTCGAGGGAAAAGTGAATCGGAAGAATGGAAAAGTAAGGCCTAGTATGAGATGTATTTGGAGAACAATCAGTAAAGGAAGTGAAAGAGGACAATTAAATAAATATGAAGAGGTAAGCCGATAGGAGAATCGAGAGGAGAGCTGCGTCAAACTGATCTCAAAATCATTGACCCATGACGATGATGATTTACTGTCAAAAGGTAGCAGAAGAGGTAGATGAAACCTAGATAACCTTGCCGGTAAAACATCACTAGTCTGATCTTCAGGAGGATGCATTTATCGAACTACGCAGGCGGCTTCACCACGCGCGATAGCGATGGGGTAAATTTTTTGGGGCCGCCAGCCCTCCAATCGACAGTCATTGGGGCCGATCCGATGTATGCACGATGCAGCGGATATATTTCCGAATTAGAGGCCGCGGCCGAGCCGGCGACGGCGAAAGGCCAGCTGATCCGTCGAATTTGCATCGATCTGACCCCATCGTCCGGCCTTCCCCCCCCTCCCTTTCCCTTCGTCGCACTAGGACCGTCCGAACGGGACGGGAAACCCGAGGTTGACGACCGACTCACATATGCCCCAATTTTTTATTTGTATTTTTACGCCGCCGCAAACGTCTTTACACATACGTGATACCACCGCGCGCTTCGAGCTTTTATTTCCACCCGCGACAGTGGAAGGGGGACGCGGCAGACCCGGAAAACGCACTTGGGCAGCGGCGATAAAATTTTTAAAAGAGATGAGAAGAGTTGCGATAGAAAAAAAGGTCCCTTGAGCACGTATGGTGACGGTGGACACGTGATGAGGAGTGCACTCAGGGAAATGAAATCGTGATTAAATAAAACTGCGCCGTCATCCCGAAGCCCTTTGATTTTTAAGACCTGGGATACGACGAAAAAATTGCAAACTCAACGATCGGGAGCTTTTCACCCGAATAAACAAGCACTGACATATATTTCCGATGGTGAACGGGTTGGGTTGGTTTGATGGCTTAAAGTACTGGCCTACCATCCCAAGGACCCAAGTTCGAATATATGTAGTATATTTTTTATCAGTAGTAAACCGGTCCCTGCTTGAGTGACAATGAAGTGCACTTCAAGTTCAGCACTCCCACCGTTGGATGGGACGTTGAAGCGTGTTCCCTTTGAACGTTTCTTTAAGAGTATGCTAAGTAATGCGAAAGTCGAGTTTTGCTCCCCACTTCCTCACATCTTTGTCCAGTTAGCAATCAATCCTTATTGGTACAAATGACAAATGGCAGTTGTCGGGCACCTCCCTTATAACGAAACTATTATTTCCGGTCTTCGAGGGATAACCTCTAATTGGTTTACCCCCTCCCAACGGCATCTGTCTGATACGACATACCTATTCATTTCACGGGAAATTTTTGAAAAAATTTTGTATGTATGCAGTCTGCTCCAGGTACTCCAATATAATGAATACGCAAATTTAAAATACAAATTGCATAAAAATCAAAAATGTAAAAATGCATTCTGAATTGGCGTAAATTAAAAACGCTGTATTAATCAAGTTCAAGCATAAAATATTAATCAATTTCAAAATATATAACGGTAATATCGTTCTGTCAACAAAAATCATAAAACCCGATGGAACCTGTCTGAACAGAAAGTTCTTAGCATACATTTCTAAGCCAAAACTATTAATTTTATACTGCAGACACATCAAGCACAAGTAGATTATTATTTAATTTTCCACTAGCCAGAGTAGGTCTCCATGAACTATTCCTTCTCAATTGTACTCGTGGATTTTTCAGAAAGTCTCCTTAAAAATAACATATTCCTCTTCATACCAGCAAAATAATCACCTCGGTTCAACTCGTCTAAAACGCCAAACTTTTCAATCACTCTCCCTCGTTTACCTGGTATTCTCTCTTCCACAACGCGCTTCAGTATTTCATCGCTCCTGATGAGTTGTTCTTGAATATTTTCCCCATGAAATTCCTTTCCTCTCCGGCCATGTCTACGCTCGACTGCAGTTATGATGATCGAATTTCTGCATCCACCAAATCAAATGCCTCTACATCCATTCTCTGCACTTATTCCAAGACTCGTATCCATATGATCTCTGAATTGTTTCGGGTTTTCTTCCACGTCAGTTGGATAGCAGACAACAGTTTCGCTGACTCTTTTGTCAGCGTCTTCAGGTAGCAAAACTGTTGTTCTGTTGAAACTGCTGACTCTTCTGTCAGCGTCTTCAGGTAGCGAAACTGTTGTCTACTAGCCAACTGACGCGGAAGAAAACCCGAAATAATGCAGCTCGATCAAACCATCACCGCGGAAACCTTCTTACAACTCTCGCATCCATACTTCACCACGTTCCATATCAGCCTCTTTTTTCCAACCTTTTTAACATATTTGCTAAAAGCCCTCTTATAAGTCAACGATTTTTAGTGACGCAAATTACTTTATGTCTTCATATTTACTTTCATATAATTTTCAAACAATCATTTTAATTATATTCTCAATCCCTTCACCCAAAACAGCCCGTTTTTGTATAGTCCACTCACTCTAGCGTCGTCTGAACCAACGAAGCCCTCCAAGAAGATGAACTTTAATATCTTGTAAAGAGTAAATTAGAGGGGTGGCCGGGAGCCCCCTTCTCTGGAGCCCCCCTGGCACTTAAGACCTCATTAGATCCATTGTGCCAACCCACATTTAACCTGCCCGCCACTCGCAGACAGGGGACAAGATCACCGCGGTAGAGGCTGTTGCCCAGTTTTACACCTTAGTGTGTTCCGTTGATCCGTCGATCAACGCATGTGAAAATCAACAATCCCCGACACCTTTCGGCTCGAATGTCGATGCTGTCGTTTCAAATGCTTTGACGAGCCATTCGGGGAAGAGAAAATGGAAATAGTGGAGGTAAGGCCGACACATCGAGTGCTAAAGAGCACCAAATCTTAATCGCTTATGAAAACCTTATGAAAACCTGATGAAATATACAGAAAGGCTGGAGTAAATAATACGAAATATATTGAAATTTCTGGAAAACTTCGCAGAGACAGGGAGGTCGTAGAGGCGTGGAATATTAATTATTTACGATACTAGTTCACTTTCATCAGTCACGAGTGTTTTCAGGCCATATATATTATATTTTTTTCTTTGAGAAAGATGAATAAAAAGGAGAAAGCGGAAAAAATATAAGTCCGAAGGAATCGAAAAAAGTTGGATACGGTGATGAAAGAATATCTTGCGGAGTAATGAGAAAACAAATGCCGAGATTTAAAAAATAAATCAGTCTGTCCGGAACACTAGGTAGGGGGAAAGGGTAGTAGAATATCCGTCGGAAGAATGAAAGACTAATGTCTAAGGTATGCCAAGACGTTATGCGTAGCTTTTATGGTTTATCGCCTATTACAAAAATAATAAACATGCTATAAAGTGTTAGAAAACCTTTGCCGTGACCACATAACTTTTTCATTATTTTATCCTATTACTATTCTCTCGTAATGATTTATAGTTTGGATGAACTTATTTATAACGGTTTTCATGAAACTACGTGATTCAGTAGCTCTACTATGAAGATTCAACTCTACGGGGCAGCGCTCGTTAAATCTCCTCGGGCTTTGCGTCAAGGAATCCAAGGTCAAGGTTGCCACGTTACTTTTCATGGAGGTGAATCAAGTCTTGCGTCATAGCTCCAAGTCCTGGAGGAGCATCAACTAAAAAGAGAGCAGCCAATGTAACGTGAATAATGGAGATTTTCTCTGAAATAGAAATCCTTAATATTGTGACAAAATTCACACGGAGCTCAAGGTGAGATTCACTAATCAGACGAAATCACGACGACGAAAATTATTGATTAATAACTGATGAACTCAATATCAGAGGCTTATAAGTTTACATTAAAGGTAATCAGTGCCACAAATAAACCCTAGTTGCAAAATAAATTTAACGCATTATAAACAGTTGAAATTGAGGGAAGAGTGTAAATTCTCATCAGTTTAAATTATATATCTACGCACAATCAAAATGATTACACACTTAGCATTATTGGATACAGAAAGAGACTAAAGTTCTTTGGCATCATAATCTCAATGAACTTAAGTTTCTCCCAGAGAAATATTCAGTAGGTAATCATAAGTTTTTCCTAGGAATAGAAATATAAATATTCTGCACGTATGTAGCATCTGAAGAAGGCTTTAGAAAAGTTGATACCTCAAAACCAAATTGCCTCGACAAATATTTTATTATTCATGCATTAAAATATATCTGAATATCTTGAAAAAGAGACTTTTCAAGCAGATGCCCTTTCAGAGATCTTTTAATAACGCATAAATTACTGCAGACCCACAAATTATTCATGAGAAATAATATTTTTGAAGCTAGGTGGATTCCATTGTTTCAGTCTTACTTAATGAAAATCCATAATTCCTACCATTAGCGTTATATCTAAGGAGGTATCATTTGGTAAAGTTTAGTTTACACTCGGCATTTTAAGCGAAATTTTACAAAACAATGTTGTCTAGGCAATGCAGCCCGTCGTAAGAAGATAAATAAGTTGTGAAAATTTACAAATTAGGTACTTCTTGTTCCGTGAGTTTTAGAATTTTTTCAATTACATTAACTTGACAGAGATTAATATAAATAAAGGATATTAACTGCACTTAAACGTAAACAATAAACAACGTGTGTGTGTATTTTGCGTGACATATTGTAGATTCACAATACAGATTTCATAATAAATTATTTTTTTCCGGCCTCGGTGGCGGCGGGGTTAAGTCCTCGCCTGCCATTCCGAAGGTCGTGGGTTCGAGTCCCGCCTGGGTAAAACTCAACTGTCCCGGGAATGGGTGTTTTTAAATGTGTTGTCCATATATATTAAAATGATCGTAATTGGGGCACCTGTGATCATTAGAGAAATTATTATTTTCAAAGGATAAAGCTATTTACGAAAGTCTTTCCTTATGATGAGCCATCCCTCAAAGAAAAAAAAAGGAAACGGATAAGACCTTGTGGCAATCCGAGTGCATCGGAGAGGAGAATAAGAAGTTCCTTCCCGCCAGGCCTTATTCTTGGACACCACTACGTAACACGAGATGAATTCTTAACATTTTTCCCACCGCGCGGATTTCGGCGGTAGACATCCACGTCATCCACTCTCGAAATATACTTTTATGATCTCATACGGTTCAGGAAACACGGGAACGAGCGAGGGTTCCATCCCGACTTTGACTTTCAGGATTTTTTTTTCGTTTTTATTACTGAGCGCTATCATTATATATTTTTATATTATTCCTGAGGTCGTAAGATTTTCATGCAGGAATCTCTCTCCACCTTCCACTCCCTCCCTCTATCGTGTCGTGGGCGCTTTGACGTTCAACGTGAGAGGATCAGGAAGATACGCGATTCGAAGGGGCGATTCAATCGTCCTAACTCAATAAAAGGGAGATGCCCTCCAGACACACTCACGGCCTCTACTTCAATTTTCCCTCCGCTTCCTTCCTAATCCATTTCCAAGTCCACCCACCCACGCTACGGAGAGCAGGCGCTATCTCGCATAGGGATAGAAATATTTTTCTTCCCCTACTCGATACTATTTTGGTAGAAATTATTAGATGAAAATGAAAACGTTAAACGGGAAAAGGGCGAAAAGGTGATTGATATTCGACTTTAAATAAATAATTATTATCGTGTGTATTCCATTCATATCAGAGATAATAAAATATAAGTCAAGGATTTTTCGTTAGTTGAGTCGTAAAGCGAATGAGATCTTGAATGTTATCCACAAAAAACATGAAATCAAACATTAAAATCCGGTCCATAATCTACCATTCAAAGAGAAAAATGAACTAAAACAAATTATTTATTACCACAAAATATTTCCTCAAAAAATATTTCATTTCCACACATGGGGTGTAAGACTAAAGCGATCTTTAATTTAGTTTGATTGATTTTTTTTAACCATTCACGTTATTATTATCATTTAAAAGGAAAGGAGAAATACCATAATTAAATTAATTAATCCTAAGATTGGTCACACAGATTTCTACAAGACTTAAGCTCACCTCTTCATCTTAACTTAGTTCTCCTTTTCGATTATTTGATTCTCACCCGCCGTGATTGTCCTTATGGGACAACCATGTGTTTAGATGAGTTTGATCAAGTTTTCTCTTTTACTTTCCATACTTAATGCGTTTATCTTACCCCTACTATTCATCAGTACTTGGTCCTTTCCTCCTCATCAACATTTACTTTTAGCATCATATTTCAAGTGGTTGCAGTCTAGACTTTCCGCTACTTCTACTGTGCATGACACTCAGAAATGAAGACGATTTATTCAGAGGTAAATATGTACATTGCAATGAACTGCTTCACTCTCGAGCATGGATTTCCCGCTGTTACCAGATTTTTCTTCCGGTCCCATATCGACTTATTCTTCTCTCCAAATCACAAAAATCATCCATTTTTCGAGCTGTCGTGTCCCTAATGTTAGCCTAAGTCAGCTCCCATGATATCGTACGTATTTTGCATTGTTAATTCTATGCCACGGTGAAAGTCAGTATCTTCCCTTGGGCAATCTATGCCTTCCTCAGATTTTTCTGTCCCCATATGATAGCTATTCTGTCGTCAAAATGTAGTTATAGCATATTTGCTATAAATTCAAGAAGGGAACAAAATATGGAGTGATCACTTATGACTATATTCATAGCGTATAAATTTAAAATTTAGAAAATATGGAGTAAACCTCGCCTACAACAAAGCAGCGATATTGGTTAACCAGCATTAACCGACCCTAATTATAATAATATCCTACTGATGCTGCAATTGGCAAATCACCGCAACGTAACCAACTTCAATTATTACAGCGGAAAAAAATACAAGACAAATAATGAAAATGCAGATCCAACTAGAAGTTCAACCTTGGTTTAGTTCGCGAGGTGAGGGTTTGTCAAGTAGGTACTAAGCCCAAGAGCGTGTGAAACTGACACATCTGGGTACTGGAGGAATTCTTTTACATATGCCACCTGTGGTTTCCCAGAAAGATCTAAAGATCTGTCAATCAGAAATATACAGTTTGAGCTGGACGAGTCAAAAGAGTTCTCTCCCGGATACGAACCGTGTATCACAGACAAGTACCTAGCCTAAGGTTCTACCCACTGAGCTACCAGACCTTCTGAAAATGCACACAATATCCCAAAGCTAAAGTTTCATTCCACGACTTACTCCCTAAAGATGATAGCATTTACTTTAAAATTTAATTCACAAATTATATTTTAAGTAGCTGATTCAACATTGAAAATGACAATGTATTAAATACACCACTTATTTTGACGCAACAAGTGTCACTTCAAGCTACTTCCCAACTTGAAAGTGAGTAACGATAACAAATTTCCGGAAAATAAAATGACACGTCACCTCAAGGAAACGGATTATGTGGCATCAAAGGCGGAATATATTCCGAGACACGCTTCTGAAGGCGATCCAGGGGATATAAAAGGCGCCGATCGATCCGAACCCATTTACTGGCGAGGAGACGAAACATCCCCTACGAAAACTCAACCCTTCCTCAGTTCCCTTTACCTTTCCTCGAATTTAACCAGGAGCAGCAATCCCTTTCCTGGAAGACTCCCCTTGGCACATATCAGTCGCCAACACCAGCCCACCGCCCACTCGCCTATCTGTTTCGACCATCTCGCTTATCCTGTCCCACTCCCATTCCCGACGTCTCCCAGACAACATAACAACTAACAACCCCTTCCCCCCGCCTCTTCTCTCCCACATTCTCACACGGTTCCCACCCGCCAATCCAAAACCCTTGCACAGTACACCACCTCGACTTCCGCCACACCGTTCTCCACCCACGAACGTCTTTTCTGCATCCTAAACACCGACGTCGCTCAGGAGCAGGAAGACGAGGATAGAACGTCACCCCAATCTCCGGGAAAAAAATCCCTTCCCAACCAACTTTTCAATTCCCAAGAAAGAGGAACGGAAGATGGGGAAAGGAGAGTTGGAAGGGAAGAGAGAAGGAGACCCTTGCCATTCCCCTTGCCCGCATGACATCAAATTCCCTCAAGGCACCATCCCTGTTCCACAATTTTATTTTCTTTTTCTCCTACCCACTTCTTACGCCTCAGCATATATCTGCACCATGCACATCAGACTACATCCAATGGGAGAAAGGGAGATGGGGAAAATTCGACTCGTAGACATTTTCCCTTTTCCTTTTTTTCTGCCGTCGGTTCATTTGTACGCAATAACAGGCTCACCTTCACCCATTTTTTTCAGCATGAGCTTGATGATGAGGGTGGCATAATAATAAACCTTCAACCCACCCGCATAATATCCTACATGAATTATATCGAGGAATAAAAAGGATAACAGGTCTCGTCATTTAACCTTCCTTTCTTATTTTTATGGCAAAAATTCAAGAGCCGAAAATTTACGGCCGAGTTTGGGGCCGTTCAAAACCAGACGTCCACCTCCATCATGGGTGTTTTCAAGTCTGTTTCCGCACTAATAGGCGCTTCAGACCGGGAGGAAAGGTAAAGTAGAGGAATGGAAGGGATGGGGATAGGATAAGGTCCGAAGCTATCTCCACCGGTACCACATGCGGAAAAATACGCAACAGATGCTCCGTGCACAAATCATTGTCCTAGTCCACGATTTTCATTATCCATACTGGTTTTATTAAAGTATTCATTAAATAGGGCATTTTAGTATTCTTAAGGGCCGTAAATATATTACATAACGCTGATTTTTCACTTTTTCACCCCTACCCTTCTCTTCTTTTACGTTCCGTAACACTCTCTAATACCCCCATAAATTACGTAACGCCATCTCTTTTTATATAGCATACTCTATTTTTAAAATACCCCTTTATTTCTCAATACTATTGTTAATTCACAAATTATTAGATATGTATATCATCATCAATTCTTGAGGAAAGAACGGATTTTAGTGCGACTTACTCCCAAAGAACGGAAGGCTCAAGCTGTCGATAGTATGTAGATAGATGCAACCCCTACCTTACCCATTTATAGTTACGTTACTTATGGACGATCCCTTGGAGAAGTTCGCATTTTGTTCAATGTTCTCATCTTTAAATGTCGGATGAATCATAACAATTGCGAGGGTTGCCGTGGTAAACAATAAAAATAAAATAATATTTCAACCAGTACTTGAATCGAGATTGCTTTTTATTACTTACATAAAAGAGCCGCTCGATCACATTCACTTCATCCTTATGACAGCTACATTCTATCCAAATATATAGATATCCACGAGGCTGCGAAGCATGATACGGCTTGGTAAAAATAAATGGATTTGACGCCCACGGCAAACAGATTGGCGGCTTGGATTTGAGGGGTTTTCGAACGCTCCAGAATCCTGGGCCTTGAAGGTGACGCATTTTAAGGATTTGAGGAGGCTTTGGTCGACGACTGAATGGCGGTTCGTCCCGCGCGGGAGGTCGAAGAGTGAGAATCCATATCCGGAGAAAACGGAGAGCAAATTGGGCTGCGAGCAAGTTTAAGAGACTTAAAAGGAGCGAGGGAAAAATAGGAGGAGGGTTTTCTCGCCGAGGTAAAATTGGAAATTACGGCTGCCGAGATGGCGGGACTCGGCGCTGTGATGAAACGACCCGGGCCATTATGGAAGAGGATGATAAGGGGTGGAGGCTGAGGTTTCTCACTCCCCCATCTCTTTTCGGGTGGCTCGGTGGAGCCGTAATGAATTTAATGCCCCTTACTCCAGCCAAAGGGTCTTCGAACTTCCTCCGCCTCGCCATCCCCAACACTGGGATATAAGCCCGCTAAAAAGGGACCTTTCCCGAAAAACAGGGTCTTTTACTACTCTCTTTATAATCGGATAGGCCTTCATGGATGGTAACATGACGAAGGTCAATGCAGTCTCTTCTTCTGATTACAGCATTTCCAAACGAAATGGAATTAAGTAAAGGCGATTAAATCGAAAGGACTTAAAAAAAAAAAAGTTTATGGCTGTCTACAAACAGGGCGATGGACATTGCAACCTCTACAACCGCCTTGGATAAGAGATAAAGGCCAAAATCGAAACTGTCATTCCAACGAAATTATTTCAGACAACTTTATTAAACCCGAAACAATCGTTTGCAACTTCGAATTATCGAAAGGAAAATGACAAGAAGGGTGGGTTAACAAGACTATGCAAAAAAAAGTTAAGGAAAACTTCCAATCACATAAAGCTATCAGCACCGTGACGCGATGTATCCAATCGGAAAGGGACTCTACTAGTTCTGAAACCTTGATAATATCTGTAGCATAAAAAAGAAGTTCGAGATATAAAAATAAAGAGTGTTGCAGAATAATCATGAAACGAAAACCTAATAACCGAGTCATAAATAATTAATTACTTCAGGAACAGTCAACACATACAAGAGATGACAGAAAATGACTATGTATTTTGAAGTTCAGCGCACCAATGTAGGGAACCGAAGACGCAATGAAATACTCCGGAGCAAGTCATAGATACCTGAGGGTATTTACATGAATCATTGAGATTAAACTGAAATGGAAACTCAAAACCTATATTCAGTATAAACCGTGACTGAAAAGAAACCTCGGCAGTCGGAGCTCATTAAAATCAGAAACAATTCGACGTAAAACAGACATGTCTGCGGAAATGATAATATCACTTTCGCAAAAGCTTTCTTTTCGCAAAAAGAAAGCATGGAATGAGGGGTTGAAAGAAACCAGATGTCCGCATCTCATTTCCGTGGGAACTGATACAGATGTAAGGTAATGCGGTATTGCCACGTAGATGATAAAATTGCCACCCAACGCGTACGTAATGTAGTATATTATGATGGAGGTCATGGAACCAAAGGAAGGAGAAAAGTCCATATAATCTGAGCACTGGAAGTACTCCACAGCCTATTTGAGCGAAAAAAAAATCGCTTTAAATCAATACGAGGAAATGGTGTCGAGCACAGACGATATCGCCCGACTCGATCGTATCAACGGACCATATTAAGGGTTTCCCCCCACCTTCCTGATGGCGCCGGAGATGATACGGACGATCTCAAAGACGGGAGGAAGTGAAATGTAGTCGGGGGAAGGAGATGAAAAGAGAAGAGTGAGAGGTCTGAGGAGAGAAGTGACTAAAGGAGAAGTCACTCGGAGTTTGAGTAGGGTTTAAGGGAAGGTCTCAGGAGGACGCAAGGCTGGAGGGGTCTTAAGTACGTTAAGGCTGGGGAGATGCTTGAAAGTGGACGGAAAAGAAAGGAGGTACGGAAAGGATGGAAGCCACACAAGAGAGCTATCCACCGGACGAAAAAAAGGTTGCATTCAGGTGGGCACCAAACCGAGACGAACGCGAACGGCTACCTTGAATTAGAGACTATTGAAATAAAAGTGATGTACATCTTTTACATTCATTTTTAAGACTTCTCATAGCAGAAAAGGAAGAAAGTAATGGTATTCTATAAAATAAAAAACTCTACTATATTTCATTCTATCCATTATTTTTCATAAAGCAGCATTTGAGCCTAATGCTGTTGAATATCAAACAAATTTATGCATAATTAAAAAACACACCGCAACATAAAAGCATGAGTTCAATCCAGTAAGAATGATACTGCGGCGAATGATACAAGAATGAGAATTTATGAAGAAATAGACAGCTAGGATTTTAGCAGAGTACGCTGAACTATAGGTACTTAATGCTCATCATAGTCTAGCTTCAGTATCAGTACATCTATAAACCCATGATGACTATATATTACAGGTTTTGGAGGAGGAAGCATTCATCCATGCTGTTCCTGATTTGAAGGAAATATAATATTGCAAATATTTAATCATGAAATATATATTATATTACCAGTTACATATTTGTAATACTTACGCTGGCTTATCTATCAGCCCACTGAAAGTTTTCACACAACCAAAGAGGGCCAATAAATCTGCCCACTGGCAATGAAATGGTTAATTGTAAGGGAAAATAATTAAATGATCAACATCTTACAACAGGTACTCATTGCTAATTATATGACCATATTCATGATTCATTCAATGGTTTGATTCAATAATGAGCATTTCACCTAAAAATTACCTTTAAACATTAATTATCCTCCACTATGTCACTATATACCAAACCATTAATGGGATCCAAATTTAAAAGTCTTCAAAGTCCCAAATCAACAACTTTTGGATCAGTTTGTCCAGTCAATCAAAATTTGCAAATTTCATCCACTTCCACCTAACGCATTTGGAGTGTAATGCAGACTGAGTGCCATATATGTGAACGTTGCACCCATGGACCCCACTTGAGTTTGCTAAAAATTCTTACTGACAGACTCAACATCTGTCACAAATACAAAGGTAGATTGTAATAATCCTTCACACTATTCAGAACTGATGTAATAGTGGACACTTTTAATGACCTAACATGCATGAGGGGATAGAGAATAGAATTTTGCTAAAAGAGTGTATGAAGGAGTAAGAATGTGTCAGAAGGGAAAATGCTAGCTGGAAACAAGTGAAATTAAATTTTTATTAATGAAGACTACTCATTTCTCATGAGCCCGGGGTAAATCTGGGGGACCTTCGGCCCCTCCTACTCCCCACTCCGACGCTGCTGGTCACTGCAGGTGGTCAGAGGCCTGAGCACAACTATCCCAATGTTTCACAATTCAAAGGATTCCCTGTTCTCAGAATTCCTGTGGCTGTGACAGGAGCCAGTCCACTGTGTCCTTCAGCTTGTCGTCCGACTTGAAGCCGAACCGGAACCTTTACTCAGAACCGAAATCACAATTTTGTACACGAAATCGTTAGATGGAAACGAAAAAAGAATTTTAGTGAAAAAATTAATCTTCTATCCACAACCATTCACTCATAAATCAAAAATTAAAATAAGCAAAAGGTGACGCCCACCAAAAATGCTGCTGTGATAACATTGACGTCACTTTCCTCCCATCCTTGACTGCTTTCAGGGGAGAGGAAGGGAGTGGAGGGGGATTCTTGGAAGGTCTGCTCGCACAGATGCTGTCGCAATCATTCCCATTGGCCGAGTCAGCTGTGTCCCCCCATTGCGATTAGGCAAAGTAGCTTCGCGGGCTCAGTTCTGATTCGACGAAGCCGATATACGTCAGAGGTTGCACCATGCCCACTTTTCCGAAAGGGTTAAAAACATCAGTTTTTCGCCGCTTATAACTCAGGAAATAATTGTTGGATCAAAAAACGGAACAATACGGGCCTTTTTATTTTACAAACTCTATCAGATTCAGCAATAAAAAAAATATGGTAAACGTAAATAATCGGACGGAACACACAACTGCCTGCTTCTCTCCTGCATCATGTGAGGGTGCCTGTGCATGCACACAACCATGCCAGACACTACAATGGCATCCCTAGATGCCTTACTATGTTATCGCAAAGCAACATATTCAAATTCCAAAGTTTGGTTGCTACGACATTTTGTACCTTTTCATCTAAATACCCCTGATAAATAGGTGGCATCATTATCATAGATTCATTATGTTTCAATATTCACCAATGATTTTAAATACTGAAAGACGATATCATTAACCAAAACTAATCCCAAGGTATATTTTGAGGCTCTAGAGTAGAGCATATATATTATATTTGAATGGAATATATTGAGAGTTTTAAATCATATAGATATGCACACATTTTGTGATGCATATATAGGCGAGAAAAAATTTGAGATGCTGTTTCAATAGTCCTCTCATTCTTCACCGAGATAAAAACATCAAATACTTGCTACCACGTGTACTCCACACCAAAAAGAGTTGTTTATGAAATAATTGCAGTCTAGCTATTCTAAAAAAATTATGGAATTCAATTTACCCAAGATGCCATAATTATTGTGGAGTACTGGTAAAATATGTAGACAATGGATCTTCAAGGTTGCTCAGCTCTCATCTACATTCAATAGAAGGAATTACTATAGTTTTCATATCTTCAAAGTCCAAGTTTATTGTAGATAACTGTTGATATATCCTGAAAGTAATCAATACTATACAAAGTATTTTCAAATAATATAGATGTCATTGATGAAACAAGGCTATTATATTCTAAATGCATCAAAGGATATTTTCATAAAGTTTAGGCATTCATAGCAATTACACCCTGCTATTATGTATTTGATCACAAAAATAATCACAATGGAACATAAAAAAGAAACATCATTACTTAAACGTTTCAACTGTGCAGTCTTCAGTTTCATAAAATTTTGATTTTCGAGAGTTATAATAAACTAAGTGTACTAACAATTATACCCCTGCGATATGATGGAAACTAATTTTTAATCATCATCATCATCAGTCAACGATCCTAGGATTGGCTTGACTTGATTGCAGCCCTTCACTCAATTCTTCTATCGACCAACCTCTTCGAATTAACATAATTTCTCTTGATTTTGTAATATAGAGAGGAATTTCCTTTCAAACCCCCTAATGGAGGAAAAAGAACAAAACAAAAATCTACTACTACTGCTACAAAAGCCAATTCAACCTAAAGGTGCTTCCAGGATGTGGGATAAAGAAGTTAGCCTAAAAGCAACCAATACAACACACCAAGTAGAATTATGCAACTATTATTATTTACTTCAAATTAACTTGATGGACCCTGAGAGACCTCAGTGGCACCTGTCATTCATGGATAAAATGTATGCCATGCTTCAGAAATTAGGTTGTATATGATACTAGCTGAAGGTGTCAGTTGAAATTCAATGGAAGGGAGCAAAATTATAAATACAGACAGTATTTAGTGTTTTTTTTTAATTTTCTATGAAGCCAATTTTCTAGAAAATTTTCTATGAAGCCAATCTTGAGCACAGCAGCATCATTGGCTCAAATTCTATCTAGGAGTTCTAAATCTAATTTATACTAATGCAAATACATAACTAATCGCAGTAAATTAATCTGAGCTTTTAGAAAAATGGGAATAGTTTTCTGAACTTTTCAGGCTGCTGGAAACCAAGTACATAGGTTAAAAAGTACAGGAGGGGGAATGCGCGTGCTAACCTAGCTTGGGAAGTTTGAGCAGCCACCTCCTTAATAAAAATCGCTTCATTTTAAAAACATCTTATGGAGTTCACATGTGCACTAATGCCTGAAATTCATCGCAGGAGCATCATAAATATCCTCCATTAAGGATATTTGATTCATGATTTGATTTCATTGATTTGATAAGGAAAGTAATAATGAATTTAATTTCATCAGCAGTTAATTCAGTTCCTAAAATTGGATGCAAAGTTAACATATTTAACTACATGCATGGCGTTTGTTTGCTTATTTCCACAATTTTTTAAACTCATTTGATGCATTATTGAAGTACAATGCATTCTTTGCCTTGCTATTATTTTGGTGATTTTTTCCTGTTTCCAATCACATTCACATTTTTTTGTGCATTCCATTATTCATATTACTACTCTTAGTTTTATCGCAAGCAAAAACAGCTTGTTCCATGAGTAATTTGATTAGCAACCCAGTATATTTCTGCCGAATAATATGGCCGAACCTACTTCATGAAAATGCTGCAATGCCATCTTTAGTACCTTTTAATATCATTTCCAAAAACACAATACAGTTAACAGTGTCTCCTAAGAAGAACTGTTAGGCCATTACCGATTTTTTTATTTCGGGGGGAAAACGGCAATGTCCTTAGCAATGCTCTAAAAAAAAGCAGTAAATTTTGACATAAATTACATATTGAATGTTTGAAGACTTGCCCATTGAATGAAGAAAAAAACAAAAGAAATATGTTGACATTTAAACATTTAACTGAATGAAAGAAAAAAGTCTTGCATCTCTTAAATTCATAAACCTAATTAAAACAAATTTTAACTCATAATTTAACTCATAATTGCCACTATGAATCAAACCAGGACCTTTACAAAAATTGTAATAAATTGTCCAGGCCTTTCAGGGTGCTAGAAACGAAATGAAGTTTACAGCATCTCTCTAGGATGAATCGTTTCTGAGATTGAGGGGGGGACATATGTACAGATGGATGGGAAGACAAGAAACAACATTCAGCATTATTGTTAGAGATCAGAAATTTTTTTCAGCTTCATAATTTACTTTCCACTGGCTGTTTCAAAATTCTCTGAGAAAAATATCCATTTCTCTTTCAAAAATGCCAATTAGGTAAAAATATAAACTGCAGGTAGGCCAGTTGCCTAAGGAACAAATATAAAAAATTAATTACAGAGTTTTCAAGGCAGTGGTTCCAAGTGGTATCATGAAAATTAGTGCCATGTGGAGAAGCTGCTACACATATAAAGTGATTAAAGTACTCAAAGCAGTAAAATGAACCATATATTAGATCAAGTGCTCCATGCAAGGCCTGCATAAAATAACTTTGCATCTAAAATCAATATATTACTATAAAATGTAGAAGATAGGAAAGAGCAATTGTAACCTTTGGTAAGACCATAGAAGATAATCAGGGAAAGCTAACATTAGTTTGATAGGAAACTCAATAAAAAAAAGGAAGATATCTTCTGAGCCTCTCAACAGATCCTTTGCATGTATACATAAATGAAGAACAGCCACAAACAATAATATTACATGGTTCTCACCAAATCACATCCCTGACAAAAATTGTTCCTTCGTGGTGGATATGTAGGGTGTACAGGGATGACAGTACATATCATGAAATGCAGTTAAATGCCCTTTACATTTCATGGATTAAATAGGAGTGTGGAGCAACTGCCCAACACTCACTAGTTCTCTCTCAGCTTACACCCTGCTTCCTTCCACCCTACATACCCACAGCATAGGGAAGGTGTAGTGTAATATCCACTGCACCCTTGACTGACCATTAATGGCTTACACCCTGATTGCCTTCCCATTATGCACCCTCATGTATAAGAAAAGGTTAGGAGTTGATTGCCTCCTACTGTCTCACCTCAGATACTTAGTGCTCTAAACTCTACACTATCCTTACATGCCTTGGCATGTAAGTGAGGGGAGTACTCATGCCTATCTCTACCACTCATACCACTAACACCAACCTATAGCCTGTCATGTCCTTTTCTTATGCACAACCTACTTTATTTTTGTCAGGGGCAGCAATATGAAGCAGGGGCCAAAATAATTTGAGACAATTTTTCGTATTCCATGTAAGACAATTTGTATGCCATCCAAGACAACTTCTCATTTTATAGATTTGATGACAAACCGGAATGAAACATTTTTTGTGGTGATTGCTTCAAAGGATAGCAATTCAAAAAGTATATTTCAATTGAAGCACTAACACCACTCTACCCATTTTATTAGTTCACTCAATCCACCTGCAGCACACAGATAGGCCCTATATGAGAAGGTGATTTTCTTGAGCCATTGTTTTGAACGAAGACCATAATCACACACAACACATATCCTCCCATGTTGAGCAACTTGAAATAACTTTGGTCCCTAAAAATGGGCCATTTTTTTAAGAACACTCAAACCACTTATGGCTTTGTATCTTGTAGTGCAAACCACAACCTGCATCATCAGTGGCAATAAAAAATTCTTCTCTACTTGTTCATATTAATAAGGGTTCATATCTTATGAAACCTCTCCCATAAAAAAATGACAAAACAATTATAGCTTAACGAATAAAATGCATAGCTTGGACATTCATGTTAGGTGGAAGAATGCATATCATCTTTTTTTTAATTTTTCTATGAAAATGCAATGGAGTCAAAAATATCAACATTAATTAATTGGTGGTAACTTAAGTCACCACCAAGAAGAATAGCCACAGGAATACAATCAAATATCAAAACTGATGTACAGCTCATAAAGTCAGCATTATTTGTAAAGAATGAGTAATTCAGAGACTATGGAGTTCATATGTCAGAATGTAGGTTAGAGAGTGTGATAACCTTAGTTGCTGTAGAAAAAAACTAATGTTTAAAAGTTTAAAGTATTCTGTTAGACAATTCATATGTAAAAAATCAGTTTCTCAATTATCTATAGCATACGCTAGATGACATCATATCAACTTCTGCATTGATAAAATTGTAAGGAAAGTAGTCACATGACCTTTACATCTCAGATGCCAAAAAAGAAAGTTAGGGAAATGTTTTGTCAATGAAACTACATAGCATTCATACAAAATATGCTGTAATAATGCTACTGGCCAACTGTAAAATATTACAAAAAAGATAAAAAAATTCCACAAATTTATATGGGTAGAACTATGATCTTACTACAAAGATAACTTGATATTCAACTATGATCTACAAATTAAAAAACAACTGATCAACAATTATAACAATATTACAATTTTCAAATTAAATATTAAAGTAATAATCAAAGCAAAAAAATGATCACCAACAGGTAAAATTAATGATTAATGGTATGGCAAAATTGGCCAGTGGAAGGAATTTAAACAATGTTAGAACTAAAATTATGTAGCAACATGAAATAATTGGAATGCTATCACAGCACTTTTCTACTCATCACTTAAAAAATACATGTCACATAAACTACAACCACACCAATACCCTTAATTTTGTATCAAAGATAAAAATTATTCCATCAGTCTAAGAGATCTATGTAGAATTAAATTGTAGAGCACAGAACTATTAGGAACACATCATGGAAGATTTTCATTAGAAAACATAATTAATGGATACACATAAAACCGAGCTACATTATTGGTACCTGAAACACCTTATGATATGCTTACCAAAAATTCTAAACCCCTAAATCAAGGATATGAGCCAACAAGTCATAAATACCTGACCTCTAGACTATAGCAATGAACACAAAAATAGAAAACTGAAGGCTATCATAATCACTGTGACTAAGAACACCATCACCATTCTCAGCATACAATCTCAATTGTTCATATTTTCAGTAATGCTGCACCTAAGTTTATATGTATTGTGTACATAAAAAAATTAAGTACCATTCTCCATGGTGACTATAACCATAACTCTCTTTCAAAACAGTTACAGTTTACTCCTTCCCGGGTCAGGAAATTTCAACCTCCATATCTGTTGCACTCTTTCATCTTGGCTTTGAAATTCATCTAAATCCATAGGATCTGAAAGAAATGAATGCTTCAGAATTTATTTTCCATAATGAATTGGTGATGACATTAAAACTATTCTTAAATTAACTGAATTTGAAGAGTTTACATATTTTGAACTCACGCAGCAATAATAGTGGTCCCACACTGATTAAATAAATGATTCGATGAATGTATGTATTGTATGATAATTAGTTCATACTTCACAGAGGTGGAAGAGAACTAAAAATGCATGAGCATTGAATTAGTAAGAGGCTACACAACTCATTCATACACATTCTCATTACTATCCTTCACATTTCTCTTGTAACCTTGTTTCACATAGGTTGGGATACACCAGTGACTGAACCCTCAAAGGATTATGAAATCATAAAAATATTACTTTGTTTCTAACAACCCCAAGTAAACTGAAATGTGATAACCAGTCACCTCCAAACACCACACTATTCATTGAATAACGTAGAAAGGATATTCATGAAATTTTTTTTTATATAAATATATTTCATAATTTATAATTTATATAAATATAGGTATACCTACTGAGCAAAACTGATAACATACAATTAAATTACAAATGCAATGTAATAGTCAACTCAGTTTCAACTAAATGCCATCGGTTGATATTATAACGGTAATATCTTGCCATAGTTCTTATTAACCCTCTCAGACCCGAGTTTAAACATTTATAGCTCCTCCCAAATACTTGTTAATAGGCTGTGGTAAAGTTCAAAATAATGTTAACCCATAAATTTATTAATGGAAAGTAATCCAATAATGTTAACAATTCCTTAAGACCTATTAGGGCTGCTAATGCCTTAGCCTCATCAGCATGCCATCACCTGGTAGAGGAAATTACTATTTTATGTATCATTTTAGGACCTCCACCCCACCTAAGGCACACATAGTGTCTGTATATACTTCTATGGGTTCTGTCAGCAGTGGCAAAAACACTTCTTTAATCCATGATTCCCTTTGAAATACCCAAGCTATCATGAAAATTGGCATGTGCAAAATCCCAGCTACCCAAGACAAGCAGCTTGCTGCCCTGGATTGGTAAGTCACCCTTAGCAGAGAATTACTTTCACTATTTCTTTGACTCTATTTTTACAACTATTAGTTGGTTTCAATGACTGCTTTTCCAAGTGAAGGTATTTTGCATGGTATAGGTACCTCTAAAGGCAATGAAGATTATGAAATATTGTAGCCTAGGAAGGTTGGTTTGGATAGGTGAGGGTAGAGCTCACCCCGAACTAAGCCACAGGCATGTGAATTTCACACATTCAGGGTAGGGGGGCCAGTTCCTTTCCCTGAGCCGCCTTGCACACTGATGATTTTTTTTGTTCAGGGGTGTCCCAGGGGTTCACCCAGATTTGAGCCCTTCGATCCTTACCCTTCGAGCAGTAGCCAAGCGCTCTACCCACTAGTCCACCATGCTCCCCTTTATTACACTGGGAGTTTGATTTTATTTCTTGAAACTGGTTCAAATTTAGCATATTTAAACGACATGATTGGTACTTGTTTGCATGTTTGCACATTTTCCACAAATTATATTTGACATATTTTAAAAATGGATTTCATGTCTGTTTTACTGTGTGTGAAAACAGCTTGGCCCATGTGGATATTGAGTTGAAAGCCCTTATGTCCATGCCTACCAACATTCTTGCTTTCTCAAAAAAACCTTGCATCTCAAATCAGGTACAATGGCAACTCCAGTACATTCCAACCACCTGATAGTCTGAAGCCTGCATGGCCAAGGATAGAGGGGGCTGTTGAAGGGAGCTAACATCAGCTCCTCCAAACTACATCCCACTCACAACCAGAATTTTTTTCCCAGAGCAACGTTCAACAAATTTGCTGTTATTTTTAAACTATTGAATAAATGAACACAAAAAGTGTTGGAAAACAACATAAAAACCTCAAAGTTCACCAAAAATCAACTCGAAAACAGCATTTGTAGTAGCTATGTACCAGAAATTCTGAGCCTGGAAGATATGGGAGAATAGAGGCACTAAAACTTTAGAAATTATTGAGCAAATGAAGAAATTTATTTTTACTCTCATGAAGATTTCTAACTTGTTGACTGATAAAGGTTCAATTTCATACATTCAAGGAGTGCAAACTTTCCTATAAAACCTTGACGAAGTCACCAGCCATAAAACTGCTATTCAGCATTATGTTACATAACATAATGTCATATAGCAGTCTTGTTCACAATGCACAGTAGCACAATTTTCACAGACAAAAGATCATTCCACTTGAATGGTGCTTGGACCTAGAGCCCCCTATTTTCAGGCCAGGGGCTTTAGCACTTTAACTACCAAGACATCCTTTTTCTCAGCGGACTCTTAAAGGCTTCAAAGGAACAAGATATTCCTAGACTGCTGTAAATACTGACACAAACTAGCTGTACATGTGTACAGCGACACTGCCCACGTGGTTAAAGCTAACTTTAAACACTGAGGTCCTTACTTTAAAACAAGTTCAAGGATTGCAAACTTGCTGTGAAAACCTTTATGGAATTTCCCAACAAAAATGCACTATAACAGAATTTGCACAGAGACAGCAATTGTTAAGTATTTGGTCAGGGGTTCTGGGTCAGAGTTGCGGTCAAGGCAAATGATTTTTTCTGTGTATAAATTATGTTATCCTTCAATTTAATCTTTAGGGACAGTAGAAAATATAGGGGGTGAAGTCCAGTGGGTAGATAAGAAGTCTGTAATATCTTTAAAAACTGCAATAGGTTTGGTGAGCTAATATTGTCAATATGAAGGATCTAAGAGGAGCTATTTCTTAAGACATTTGTACCAGATTTTGTCTTCAATCAACTATAAAATACCACCACCATGTGGTTTGACTATGGAATACCACCAGGTTACTGAAGATAGAGTTTTATTTATTTATTCAGCTAGTACATCTATAAAAGTCAAACTCTACAGGAAGCTGTCCATCAAATAATTCTAATAAAATTTTTTAGTATCGCTAAAAAAATCCAGTAACGTGTTTCATTATTTGGCGCTGCCTGTGCCCAAAAATATAGATTAAAAAAAGGACTTGACCACTTGCAAAAGTTTATACAAAGCTTTATATCCCTTCCCGGCGGGATCTTATTCATCCCTGTGTCGCCAAGGGAACGAAATTCGTCACCCGGAACAAACGCTTTGAGGAATAAAGATAAAAAAAAGAAGATTGCTAAAAGCGAGAGGGAAAAAGAGAAAGAAAAGAGGGGAGGTAGGCACATAGTTTAGCAACCGCTGCTATTCTTTGGGAGAAGCGCGCGCTCGATGCCTAGCGAGAACAATGAGAGTTTCTCACGAGAGGGGAGTTTGGTAGGTGGCAGAAAGATCGCTTTTCCATCTCTCAACCCCTCCCCAATCACCGTTCTCATCCCCTCTTGCCACTCCTTTTGGAAAGAGAGAGGGAGAGAGCACTCTTTAAACTCGCGCGGGAAAAATCCCGATGACTCTCTCGTCGCAGATGAATTGCTCCGGTTTGAAGCGACATCATCGTCCTCCCGACACCGTGGCAGAGTGAGACTCAAAAGGGGTACGCTCAGAAATATGGTTTAGTTTAATTTCCCCGACATTTTGTGAGAGGGGGGGTGTTTTCTCTCAAGGAAAACAAAGGCGTATTGCAGGCGATGACTCGTTTTCACTTGTCGGAATCGCTTCTCTCATCCTTAAAAGTTGCGAAGTCTGTAGGGCTGATATGCGTCTGTTTGAACATACCATACCGAACCGAACGTATTGTGCCAGAATGGCCAAGCTACTAGCAGCATCATTCAGTGTCCTATTTCCTTCCCGGTGTCTTGTATAAGAAGCATAAATCAGAGGTAATTAAACTGCAAGCCATTAGGCTTCTGAAAATTCAATTACATTTTATAACCATTCAACATCAAAAACAAAGAATAGGTAAAGCCTTTATGTCATAATAATTAATATTAGAATGTGCCATGGGAAGTAGGTTTAGTCCCTCTTATGCCAACCTCTTTCTCGGCCTCCTTGAAGAATCCTTTCTATCCACATGCCCCCTCAAGCCCATTCTCTGGCTCCGCTATATCGATGATATTTTTCTCCTTTGGCCATACGGCACCGACTCCCTAAACTCATTCCTCGCCTCTCTCAACGCTTCCTCCTCAGTTTCCTTCACTTCTCATATCTCCTCTTCCAACATTACCTTCCTTGATGTCGATATCTCCCTTTCCAATAACAAATTTAACACATCTGTTCACATCAAACCCACTAATAAACAATTATACCTCCACTACAATATCTGCCACCCCTACCACACCAAAACATCCTTACCTTACTGCCTTTCCATTCGTGGCCACCGTATATGTAATAACCCAGACTCCCTTAATAGATTCCTTACTAACCTACACCAGTCTCTCCTCCGAAGAGGGTACCCTGAGCACCTTCTCAACAAAAAAATCTCTAACAAATCTTACTCCCCCATAGCCCCTCCTCGCAAAACCAAAGACAACCTCTCCTTGTGCACAATCTACTTCCCTGGTATTCAGTCCCTCAAACACATCCTCAAAGACCTATTCCCTATCCTGTCTGATAACCTTATCACCACCAATATTTTCCCTAAATGCCCGTTTCTTACCTTCAAACGTCCCCCCAACCTCTCGGGTATTCTGAGAACCACCAGACCTCTGTCCAAATCCCATCTTCCTCCAAAAACACCCCCTTCCCCCTGCAATCGCACTAGATGCAAAACCTGTCCTATCCTTATCACCGAGCCTCTCCCTAAACAATTCCTCTCTTTTCCACTTCCCTCCATGCCTTTACTTTCCTGCACCACTGAAAATACTGTTTACCTTCTACTCTGCCAATTCTGTCCCGCTTTCTACATCGGCCTCTCCACCACCTCGCTATGCATCCGCATGAATGGTCACCGCTCTTCCTGCAATAATCCCTCCTCCCACTCTTCTTCTCTTCCAGTAGCCATACATGCCTCCTCCCACGATTCCAACTTCAACAATTGCTTCAAGGTGGGCATACTGGCCTCCCTCCCACCTTCAGCATCTCCCCTTCAACTTAAAACGCTGGAGCATTCTCTAATTTGACTCTTCCATGCATTCCGCAAACCGGGAATTAACAGGGTTCATTAAAGGAGCCGTCTGTCTTTCTTTCTTTCATCTTCTCATACTTTTTCTCATACCCTTTCCCTTCCCCCTCTTCCTTACCCCTCCTTTCCCTTACTTCCACCTTTAACTTGTTTCCTCGACCTGCCGTCCCCCCCTGTCAGTTCTCTCCTCTCCTTTGAGAAAGGTGGCAGTGGCCACCGAAATATCGGGAAAATATTTTTGTGAGTGTCTTTTTTTATGTGCTTTTATACATTTGTCACGCCTGTGACCAGCTTTATTTCTAATGAATATTAGAGTTCTTTAAGTACTATGCACCCAAAGCACTCGCAATTATCCCATAAAAAGTAGTCATATTTTTCTAGCCGATTTTTCTCCATTCAACATTAATTATTATCATTATATGTTACTTAAATTGTGAATCCAGGAGTAAAGTGTCCCTGAGGAATTCAGATCGCATTACTCAAGAGTTAAGCAGTCTCGTTCGAACACTTATGAATGACGATGACATAAAAAGGCAAGAGATTGAAAATTCTCTAATAAATTATAAATCCCATAATGTACCTGGCTAAACTGGATAAAAAATAAACTCAGGGACAGTCAAAAAAATTAATTATTAGGATTTGAATGCAGTTCATTACCAGAAATAGTAACTAGCGATAATTATGATTTGGTGTATGATCTAAGCATTTACATCAAGCGTCAAAAATAATATTAATTACTTCTAAATTAGGATGTTGGTTACAATTTACGTTGATTACCTTCCGTCCAAATATCCAAGCTTCGGGTTGAATTCCATGCACATAATTACAAAACGTTTAACACGAACATTACATAACTTTTATGAGGATGAAAAAATCATTCTTGCTGCCTCTGATTTAAGGGAAATATAATATTACAAATATGTAATGTAGGTTGGCCGATATATCGGCCCTTGGCAGTTTTCGCTCAACCATAGAGGGCCGATATAGAGGCCCGCTGGCAGTAAAAGAGTTAATATATTGTTTTTACTCAAGTTGCCTTTGCCACATAAATTATCTCCATTTTTAAATTGCTCATTAATAATGTTTGATGGGTTTTATCTTAGTAAAACTGGATATATAAAGCTTATAGGGTATATAAATACTGTGAATACTGTAAGTAGGAACTCACCATTGGTTTTATAAAATCTGGTCAATGCATCTTTCAGTGTAATAGCAGGAATGGCGAAATTGATGAAGGGATGTATTATGACTTTAGATTTTGCTGATTCAGGAAGAAACTGTTCAACTGCAGTATTACAAACCATCACAGCCAAGAGTGTACCATCCTTCTCTCTAATGACAGCCCCTCCACTACTACCTGCTTGGACACAGCAAGTAGTCTGTAAAAAAAATCATAAGATTTAATTCAAGCACCACAGATCTGAAACATAAAAATTGCATAAGACCTTTCAGCTCTCTCTAAGGAAACTCACAGAGGAGAAAATTTCTTCTCACCCTAAGAAAAAAAACTTTAACATAAGGATATAAAAAAAATCCCTTTTTATACTGGGCTCTAGAATAAAGGCAGTACCAAAGAACAGGAAATTACTGTGAAGAGAATTTAGTATATCACTTTTAAGAAAATACATAAACTAACCTTTTTCAGATGCAAAATTCTTTGACCAAATACAGTTTGTGAAACATAGTGGCAAGTTAATCTAATTTTGAGTAAGCATCAAGCAATTTTTAGCTCAATTTCATGACCAAATGAACCAATTTAGCTTAATTTCATACCAGGGATAGTAAAAGATGGATGTCATAAAGCTTTTGAAATAAGGCTGAAAATAGGTGAACGGCTGCAATGGGAGAAAGTTTTTTGCATTTGCCAAATGCAAATATTCCTGGAACCAATAGCATGCAGATTTTATGTCAAGAAGCACTTGCTTGACAAGATCTGGGCCTGGATCACGAATCTTCATAAGGCATTTGCTAGCGTTATCGTTATTTTGATTTAACTTATATCAGAGGGAACGTGATCTCCATTCTTCATTTTTCGCACAGCACTTCAAATTGCTTATCACACTCAGTGGAACGAATTTTATAGACGATTATTGTTAACCCTGTGCTACCTACTTTAGGGGTAAGCGTTATCAATACAGATTCCGACAACGCGAAAGATGCATCCGAGAATCCACACCTGATCTCCTATTGATGCAATAATTAGTGCATACATATATGCAATATGATGAAGTGATAGAGCTATGAGGTTCTGATGACTCAAGAATCAAGGTAGCTGTGCTTAAAAGAAACATATTTAGAAAAAACTAACACACAGAACAACAGGGGAGTCATAGAAAATAAGAGACAATATTACAATATATTACAGCACAATAAAGCACAAATTCACACTATCGGGCCAAAACATTGTGCAGTAGGTCTCAATATCTCTATAAAAACTGGCTAACTCTAAGGTATTTCCATTGAGTAAAATATACATTTAACCATCATTTTAGTTAAACTACTAAACCCAAAGTGTGTTAATTCTGACCAAGAGGTTTCTTAGTCATATTATTTTAATATATTTTAGTTTAGTATATTAATTTATTCCTTATTAACACACTCAACGCGGATGCCTTGAATTCAAGGCATGCCTCATTACCCTGGGATGCGGATGCCTTGACGTCAAGGCATGGGGTCCCGTTATGTTCGTTGCTAAGTAAAAAATTATTATTATATTGCAAAAATTTTATGTTTAAAGCATTTATAATAATGTATTTATTCATATAAAAGAAAAAAAAACTTTCGCACATGAATAAGTTTTCATGAAATAGGCCAGCATTGAGTGTGTTAATCAGTTCATTGCCACACCAATCCATTTTTCCAAGATGCTACCTTTGATTTATTTTTCATCCACTACTTGTGTAAATCCATTGATTAGGTGATCTACCTCCTTCCTTCACTATCAGTTTCTTCAATTCTTTCTTTTATTATTTTTGTTGAGAGCCTTTATTATGTACTATTTGTGCCTTCAATTAAATGTGAGTTGCATGATATTCTGAGTAAAAAATCTTCATAGTATCTTTTCTCTTCATCACATAAGAGCCCTTATTTTCAGAAACCATGAAGTCCATATTTCACCAGCGGATTCATGCACTGATCTTCTTGAGATTATAAGTGGCTCTTCAAAGGGGAAGCCAAATTTCCACTTTTTAAAATTCTACGTGACAGCTGGATATGTGTGGTAAAATGACATAAAATAGAGAAAATCAGGATGAAAATAATTAAAAGATTATGTACCTGCAAGAGGGAAGGCCGTTTTCCAGGCATTACAGATGACACGATTCCCCTTGAGAGCAGGGGAGGCTCCAACGAGGAATATTTGCTTGGCCTGGAGTACATGGCATAGCCTACCAGCCAAACAGCATCACCTACAGCATAAAATTAAAATAAACTAAATTCTATAAAAAGAACATGCAATATCAACTAATTTTAAATGAGTGATAGTATTAAATTGGTAGAGAAAATGAAGTAAACAGAAAATATTTTTTCATACAAGTGGCTAAGGGTGAATGCGCATTTGAAGTATTCTCCTTAACCCTTGTGCTGCGGCTCACTCTCGATAAACATACTCGTCACATGCGGCAGAAAAGAGAAAGCGCTACAGTGAGAACAAAAAAGTACGTTCACAGCAGCGAAAGGGTTAAGGTGCTTCATCAAATATTTTTCAGAATATATTTGGGCTTTTTCTCATGATATCTTCATCTTTTACAAAGATCTTGTACATTTAAGAATGCTTTACATGAGGTTATTCACTTTAATTAAGACCTTTTATTATGGCACAATACAACAGTACTATCATCTCCCAATAAAAAAGTAAACATGGAATGTAAACAGCTCTTACAATAGGAATATATTTTAAAACACCATAAAATACGGTTCAATAAACATCACATAATACCTAAAAATTACTTTTTTCTGATTCATAAACCTTATGAAATAACAGCATTTTCAAGGACATAGAGACATGTTTACAGGAAAAAAAATTCTGCTGTTCTCTCACAATTAACCCATATGTTAATTGATTAAAATTTCCATGTGAATGTATCACAAAATTTCTTAAATTATTCTTACATACATATTTAAGATTAGGAGTAATACATTGGATTAATTTATAAAAGTTTTTGGCCATTTATAAATGTGGGATTTCAGTGAAAGACTCTTATAACTATAATATAATTTCAACTTTTTCAAGCAAAATATTTATGGATAGAAATACTAGGGGGCTATGCCCTCATGACTGCCTATGGAAGATCAAGCCCCTCGTTTGCTCTCTCTGCCATTAATTTACAAATGTCTGGCAATGTTCTCATCTTGGTTTTATGTCGGCATTGTTTTCTCTGTCATTTATAATAAGCCTATGTTGTTATTGTTGATATTTGAGAGAGGCAACTGACAATTGAGGTAATTTGTGCCAGTGAGGATAACTAGCTAAACTGTGTAAAAGTAGGAGTTTTCAGGGAACAGAGGAAGTGTGGAGAGAAACCCAGCATCAGTATTAGCCTGCTCTTTACGAAAGGCATCAAGGGGACAAATTCTCAATATCCCATCTGAAAGACGGAGTATTGCATGCAAACTCTCCTCAAGGTACCTATTCAAGTAGGGACCAGTATATCTACCAATGAAAAATCTGCCACTACCAGGATTCTATCCCATATTTCTCATGCATTCTTATGAGGGTCAAATTTCAACATGTCTTTGGTCATCAGTGTAAAGGTTTTTTAAAATAGCAAAATTTTACCAAATACCAATAAATTTTAACAGTTTTTGTACTTTGTAACAAAAAATTATATTTTATGATAAGAATAAGATTTTATAAGGTATTCCATTTATTTGGTTCTCGTGAAGTGTTTTTAGATAAATAAAATGATTTACTTTTGAGAAGAAAGTAATGTTGGATGCTGAAACAGATTTTTCAAGTATTCTTTTGGGAAAAATACAAAAGTGAATGAAGTCGAACCCATAACTACCACTTGAATAAATGGTAGCAAATTGTTTTTGGGTTGACAATATTTATTGATTTACCAAGTTTTAAGTTTGTGCAAATTATGATTCTAAAAAATTAAGTTGTCCCAAAAATTGCATAAAAACATGACTTTTTAGTACTGTTCACTGTTTTAGGCATCACGTAGCGGAAGTGGTAGAAAAACTGTAGCACTTTTCTGGTATGTTTAAAATTATAAAATTACACAACACGTGTTTCGGCTTGCTAAGCCATCATCAGGTGTACACTCAAGGTGAGTGTGCATGTGATGATGGCTTTGTAAGCCGAAACACATGTTGTGTAATTTTATAATTTTAAATATATTGTGGAAAGTGCTACAGTTTTTTTATTCACCTCTCATGACTTTATAGGCTTATCATTCATATTGTAGAGGAGATTTAATTTATATTTCTGTTTTTCTCAAAATTGAAATCAAAATTTTATCAACCCTTTATTTTTTTAGTATATCTGTAGTTCTTTTCTTTCATAATTATAATCTAATGTCCACTATTTATAATTGCATATTTGAATTAGTGAATTAATAGCCAAGTGTACCTTGTTCCGGAGGCTCCTGTGAAATAGGAATAGTTGGGAGATCAGTACCAGGTCCTACAGAAATGACTGCAACATCATATGCTAAGTCGGGAGCAGTAAGATACACCACACTTGCTGCCATTGTAACTGCTTTGTTGCCTTTAAGCCAGCTAACTTCAAGACCTAAATGATGCTGAAATGAGGATGAATTAATGAAACTATTAATTCACCATGTATCACAAAAATTCAAGACTACTTACAAGTAGTTAAGCACTCATACTTATTGTATATTAATTGAGTGATAATTTACACACCTTGCGTGCAACATGAGAATATGTCAAAAATAGCAAAAGGAGAAAAAAATCAAAAGAAGAAAAAGAGAGTGTAAGTAGTCCATGAAAATCTACCCTAACTAGCAGAACAGAACTTATCTACTTCCTTCACCATAATATTTTGATATTATGGTGAAGGGGTATTAAGGTAATGCTGTAATTAATTACCAGATTGAAATGTGAATGCAAAGTGAGAATGAGATAAACTTGCAATTGAATAAAAAGTACATAATGCTAATTTTGTACAAGTTACAAAAACATAGATTATCTCTGAAAAATATAATGTGCCGTCCATTTGCTGCTTTATAGGATATGTGGGTAATTGGGTAAAGATGAGATTCAACAGGGAATGGAGAAAGGTTGGAGAGCAACCTGGCATAAACATTAGCCTAAACTTAACAAAAGGTGCCAAGGGGTCCACCATTTAATATCCTATCCAATGAACACTGAATGAGCACTGAACACAAAGTGTTCTCCACACAGCACTATGGTAGGCACCAGTATACCAATGAAAAAACTCAGCAATCTTGGGGGTATGAACCTGAGCCTTCAGGATAGGAAGCCAGAACTCTAGCCAACACACAAGCCCGATCCAAAAAAAATTCTTAAGTTAAAAAAAAACATAAATAATCTACATACCTTGCGTACAACATGAGAACATGTCAAAATTAGACCCAGGATTCCATTGATGGGTATACCGGATCCTTGTGTATAACCACATTTTACCAGCACAACAGGACATGATGAAATTGGGTTGAGAGTATGACGTATACCTATGAGAAAACAGAGAGCAAGTAAACTCCAAGGAAGACATGAATGAATGCCCCAAAACCATACTCAACCATTGTATTAGTAGCAGTAGTAATTAATGAAGGGAAGTGATTGATGGCTTAGGTCGTTTGAACTGAAGTAAATAGACAATGGGCATAGGAGGAAATTATTCAGGATATCTATCTGTGGTTTTTAATTCTATAACCGCACTTCAGGCCAGGAGGAAAGGTAGAAGGATGGGAATGAAAATTCAAGGAGGAAGGGTGGAGGGAAATCTGGTATCAGTATTAGCCTGGTTTCATCGAAAGGCACCAAGGGGACCATGGTTTAATGTCCCATTCAACAGATGGGGTACTGAACTCGAATGCTCTACAAAAAGCACTGAAGTAGGAGTGGCTTTGCCAACGAGCAGCATTTAACCAACTGAACCTGAAATCAAATTCAAATTACTTTAAAAAAAATAAAAAATGTTAAGATTAAAACCTTTTTATTCATAGTAGGAATTCATGGTTCACAACTTCAATGGCCTCCTGACTTGAGTGTCAGCCTAACAATTTGTTAACAAATTTGTGAGTTGTATGCATGTTTCTTAACCCTTTGCGGTCCAATTTTTTTGTGGAATTCAAGTAGTAGCCGAAAGAAATACTATTTGCAAAATAGGTGAAAAGGCTTCATAAGGTACTAGAAGTTCACAAAAGTGACATAAGATAGCAGCACCTTACATGAAATGCACATAATCGCAGTGCCATCTGATGTCCAGCTCAACTCGACGTTGGACCTGCTGTTAGAGCTAGGCCTGTCGAGCCAGCCTCGACGTTGGACCGCAAAGGGTTAAGCAATTCTATTTTCTTACCTGTATGATTTAAAAAATACCCAGATATTTTCCCAAGTATATATGTCTAATGATCAATAAATATTGTGTAGTATTATTCTCAGGGTACTGATGAGGATGATCAGAAGAAGATGGTAGAGCAGTCATCAAAACATTGGTACTATGAGTACCCAGGGGAAATCCCAAGAGAAATACATAAAAGATATATCTTAAGTATGCAAAATATGCTCTGAAAGCACAATTCCCATAAAATTAAGTGCATGAGTAATTACTCAAACAAGATTTTAAGGAAGGAATAGGTGCTTTCCTTGCACATACTGCATGTGAAGTTTCCTCAAAGGCTTCAAACAAGGTCAGACATTTTGTTGCTGACATTTAGATGGTAAACTCAACCTTTATCGCCAGGTCATTGATAGCTTGAGTTTGCTATGTTTATAAGTCTGTAAGGAATCACTTTTCTGATCTAAAATTAGAAATTTTTAAGTCTGAAAGGAAGTGACAAGCGCAAATATGTCTAGACTATGCTAATTCTTAAAATGACACAATTTTCATAATTCTCCAAGAAAAAAATGTAACCACCATTGTATTATTGCCAAAATACAAACCTAAATTATACTTGTATCACAGAGAAAGGACGATCCCATAAACAGATCAACAACAACTCAGTCAGAAAAAAAGATACAAGAGAAACAGTTAGACATGAATTCAACCATTTACATGTGTTGCTGATCATGTATTTCAGTTTTTTTCTATAGAGATCTTTGGAGCAGATGCTACATGATCATACACAATGGGTTCCAGAATAATAATACAGGAGCATCAATAATGACGAGAATGAGTGTCATGATAAGATGTATGAGAAGATAGTTGATTTGAAAACAACAATCAGCCAATTACTGCAGTTATTCAAGCTCATTATGAACTAGATGGATGAAGAAGACACTTATTTAATATGAATCAAGTCATAGAACAGTCAAGAGATTGAAATTTAATTAACCTAGCAGATTGGAACCCCATAATTGGAGATAATTGAACTGGATACTGGAAAACTTGAGGAAATGAAATTAAAAAATAGGGAAATGAAATTAAAGAGGAGAAAGGCTACAGGAATTTAGCACTTAAACTTGATTCTTAAGTGGAATAGGATGTGAAAATTCATTGTATAACAGGAAGGCAGAAAACTCGTCGAAAAGTATAAAATTGCTAGACTATAGAGCTCAATCAATTAGTTAAATAGTGCATTTGCATGAAAATTATACTGGTGCACAGTTTTTAAAAATATGTATCTGGTTATGCATAAATGGGTTGTGGCGACCTAGTGGGTAGAGTGCTAGGCTATGGCCATTGGGATGGCCAAAGTTATACTATATAAGTATAAGCATAATATACTTGGTAAACCAAATCCTATATTAGGTAAAACCAGTCGATACGAGACCCAGATTGGACGAGGTGAATCTAGTTAAAACTAGAAGAATTGGGTACTAGGTAAAACCACTTGAAACCAGATCCACAACAAATGAGGTGAACGAAGTTAAAATCAGACTTTGGATACAAGGTAAAACTACTTGATACGGGATCCATCTCAAATGAGGTGAACCAAGTTTAGACAAGTTACCTCGTCTGCAATTCTAAATCACTTCAAAGGAATTCCACAACGAACGAGTTGAAACTATGCATTTAGATTTTTCACCGGGACTGCATGCCATGCGTGTTGTATGTGTTTGCGGGGCTTAAGAGTTGAAAAAATCTCAAACGAGGTGACAACTCATACTTACGAGTTGTTCTGAGTTCAAATGTATTTGGATTTACCTCGTTTAAACTCGGTTTTTTCCCCAAGGGGACCAGAGGCTCTTGGATTCAAATCCAGGAAAAGCCTTTCTGGACATTCCCACCTAAAATCCTCACAGCATAATTTTCTAATTGTCAGAACTTCATGGGAAATTACAGGTGGTCAGTGAACGGAACTGGCCCCTTGACCCTGAATGTGTGAATTTCATAAGCCAATTGCCTAGAATGGGGTGAGCTCTGGCCTCATCTATCACACAAACCTTAAGTTTGAACACTGGGTGAGTTATGCTTCAATAGCACGAAAACCTTAGTGTTGCCTAGGGATTTAAACCCAGATCAATTTGTGTATATCAGTTGGTAAATCAAAGTTTTTCACCGCTAGTTTGCAAACCTTGAATTAACTATTGCTTTGCATGACATCGAACTAGAGGATAGACGGAATTAAAACAATTTTCAGGTCGAGCAAGTACCAATGACCGGAAAAATAAGAAAATTGGGAATCTCAACAGCTGGCGCGGAAGCACACGGGATTAAGAAAGTGGGATAAGTGTGTGTGTTTTTTTTTAAAGAGGGACTAACTGCAATCCGAGTAAAATCAACTTCCGCCAGCATCGTCTTGAATGAGAGTGCGGGGAGGTGAGGCAGGAAAAGGGTTGCAAACTACGAAAATAATGAATGTAATCGGGTGCCCTTAATGAAAGACGATTCCGTTGGACGGAAAATCTTAATTGAATGGGAGCCCAGTTCCACGGGATGCTGGTAGCGCAGGTAATTACAGGTGGCTGTTTAAAGTTGGCAGGTGCAAGACATCGGGGGCGCAGGAGTGGAAAAAAAACTTCCAACGACGCAAATCGCGATGCGGAAGAGTAGGTAGACACTGGTTGCGCGGCTTGAGTCTCGATTGCCTCGGATGGAACACCTCTGTGGTCGAGAACGATCGCTGATATGCACTCAGGCATCTAATTAGCCATCGAGGCATTTTTGTTCGCCTGCGTAACGAACGGGTTGGCTTACAAAAACACACAAAATACCACGATTGAGACATCACGTCCAATGCTGGGGACCCGTTGGAGATAGAAAACATTCTAAATTGGAGGCGCCTACTTGTCTCGCATGCGTTAATATACCTTTCTCGCACAGAAAACAACAAACGCATGCGGACTCGAGATTATTCGCGGGGTCTTGCTAAGTTGAGGGAAAAATCACGAAAAGTTAGTTTGCACCAGAAACTGAATGTTTCCATTTACGAATTTATAATCTTATTCATGTGAAATGAATAAAATTACCTATTATTTTTCTTCAACAAAAAATCGACAATAACCCATTATCACAGTTGATAAAGAAGCCAGAAGGAAAAAATCACATACAAGCAGCTGACCAGAAAATACATAATATGCACCAAGGTATGTTTAGTTTTGAAGCAAAGAGAATTAAAAATTTTGAAAGCATAAGGATCACAATCATACCCTTTTACTTGCTGCTTAGTCGCTAAAATAGTGACGTTTGAAGATATTTTTTGCAAAGAACGTATTTTCGGAGGGGTTTTCTTAAATTAACACAAAGTCACGTTGACACACCGATTACCGTGAGATCACCGAAGCTAAGCAACGTTAGGCCGGGACAGAGGTTGGATGGGTGACCCTCCCACATACCTCTACCGTGGTGTTCTTGTCCCATGTCTGCGAGTGGCGGGCAGGTTAAATGTGGGTAGGCACGATGGATCTAAAGAGGTCTTAAGTGACAGGGGGGCTCCCGCCCACCCCTCCAATTTACATTTTACAAGATGTAAAAGTTCATCTTCTAAGGGGCCATGGTTCGGACGCGACGCTAAATTGAGCGGTGGGGGACTATACGATAACGGGCTACGTTTTTGGTGAAGGAATTGAGAATATAATTAGGAGAATCGTCTGAAAATTATATGAAAGGAAATATTAAAAACATAAAGTAATTTGCGTTACTAAAAATCGTTGACTAATGGGAGAAAGCCTTTAGCAAATATGCCAAAGTACGTTCCAAATGACTTGGTGTATATGCGCAACCACTCACCATCCTTCCCCGCGTCTCCATCCGAGCAGACCAGGCTGGAGCTTGGTTTCCCAACTCTGAGGAATCCCTGAAGGGTTGGCTCGAGGTAGCAGGCGAGGGAGAACCCCACCCACTCCCCCCTCCAGTAGCATATGGACCTAAGAAGCATCCCCGCCAGCTCCCACTGTCCACCGCGAGCCGGGTCCTTCGCGAACAGCGGCCCACCCTCGCAACCACCCGTCGCCCGCGCGTCCGTGAGGAACAGGCACCCGCTGCCCGCCACGCTTACACCGCTCACCACTCCCTGGCTCCAGGAATTCATGAAGGGCGAACGGAGTTGGCCCGTGCCACCCTTCCATCCGACTCCCCCGTCACCACCATCGAGGGCGTCCCGACATCGCCTGCCATGCGCCTCCGACGTCTTGTTCTCGGACACCGCGACGCCGGTGAACGGGGACGAGATGACGAGGACGGGAGAGCCCCTGTACAGTCCTCCGCGATGCACGAAGTCCAGGAGGGACCCCAGGGCCTCCCTGGCGGCTGACGACCCCGTTGTGGTTTTTCCGATCGGTTGGAAGACGACGAACATGGACAGGATGGACTTGAGGAGATCGTCCGTGTCACCCTCGAAGAAATCCCAGCCGCTGCACAGGAGGTCGTCGAATGCCTCGGAGAGCGATGGACAGATCCAAGTGTCCACGACGCTGGGAGTAAAAAGGCAACAAGGAACGATAGAGCAGATCTTGAGGGTGTTTCCCGTCCTACATCTATACCTACATTTAACCCTGCGAGGAGCCGCAAGGGCGTGTGGCAGTGGATGGCAGGTAACCAGCCGTGGAGTTAACAGTAAAGCCCAGTTCACACGGTGCGTTTTTCCGGGATGGATTTATTGCGTGGAGTGCTGATGGGTGCCGTGCGTGCTCGCTTGCTGGAAACGCTGACTGCTACGGGCTGCCCTGACGGTTAGCTTGCTTGATTTCGAGGTTAAGTCCGGTGCTATTTTCCTTGCATGTTTTGCTGATGGCTATTGTTGCCGGCTAATCATCGTTCAGCTTTGAATCACGTGATCAAAATAAAGGTTCTGCCTTTTTCTGCTTTTAATAGCATTGTATGGTCGATATTGTGTTTAAAAATGAGTGCAAATCTATAGGCTAGGGATCAAGTTGTGGTGCTTATCGAAGAATATAGAGACGAAACTTGTTTATATGCAGTTCGTAATCGGAACCATCACAACAAACATCTTCGTGCCTAGGCTCTAAGAAGAGTGAACAAGGAGGATAGCTCGCTACGTGTGAACCGACAACCAACAGTGAAGCAAGCTTAGCGGCCTCCGTCGCCCGCTTGGTAGCACGCACGAAATCCAGCAAGCTAGCACTCAAGGAAAAACGCACCGTGTGAACTGGGCATAAGCTGAAAAACAACTAAAGAAGTAAATGGCTGTACATTTGTTGTTCGGGTGTACCCCGCGTACTTCATCAGGTGTGCTACCCGACGATTCGTGGCCGTTGCTGGTCACTTTTTCTAAGGGTATCAAGTAGCTGTCGAGTCGGGGGTTTGTATAGTGGTTCATGGAGGGGAGAGAATTGGAAGGGGAGGGGTGGACGGAGTAGTCATTGAATTTTTATTTAAGTTCAAAGCAGGGTCCCACGTGTGGCTGATTTTGAAAAAAAACTACAAGAGGAACTATGGTCTCAAAATCAGCCACACGTGCGACCCTGCTATCACTTCTGTCTGTCCTGCTGAAGCAGTATGGGGGTAGAAATATGTCCGCAATGCCAGGTTCGAATTCGCGTGATTTGAATGTTTCACGTAACTTTAATTCAGTATATTACATAGTCTCCATGGTTTCCCAAACAAGATCTTACAATAGCCGACTGACACTTTCTCTACGTTCATAGGAATATATTACAAAACGCACTGCTTTCTTTTGAATGTTACCTGGGCCTCGATCATGGATCTTCATAACGCGTGCGCTAGCGTTATCGTTATTTTTTGATTTAACTTAGGTCAGAGAGAACGTGATCTCCGTTCTTAATTTTTCGCACAGCACTTCAAATCCCTTAATACAATCTGTGGAGCGAATTTTATAGGGGGTTATTGTTAACCCTGCGCTACTCTAGGAGCAAGCGTTAACGATAAAGATTGCGATAACGCGAAAAATAGATCCGTGATTCGACACCTGGTTCTGGAATTAACTATTTTTCCATTGGGTCCAAAATGCTTGATTTATACTCAAGATGAGGTCTTACAAGTGCGAAATAATATTTTTTTGTACTATTCCACTTGAATACTCTCCCACAATTCGTTTAAAAATATCCCAGTCCAGAGCCTATTGCTCCTAGAACACCAAATAGTTGTGGAGTGGAACAAAAACTCTCGTAAGTAAAGGACATGTGAACATCTTTCTGGAGTGCGTCTATATTCTGTAACATCCACTGGCCTCAAAAGTCTGGTTGATAAAGCGCCAGCCTGGCAACATAAAGGTCGCTTATTCGAGTCCCGCCAAGGGCATGTAAATATTTTTGTGTTGCGATTGAGTCGGGCGAGATGAAGTGATGTAATACCAACAATGGGAGCATATTGAAATCCAATTCTACTACCGAATTAATGAAGGCCGTTTTACACGAGGTCATAAATTGCACAGCTTGGAGCAGCGTTAGAAAGTGGAAATTGCATGAATGAATAAGTGAAAAAAGATTTGGAGCTATTCTCCGCGCAGTATTTCATGCAGTCAAGTTTTCCGCCATTCGTTGCTTTACACAATGCAAATTTCATAGCGCATCTCAAAATGAAATAGGTACAATAGCAAGCCTCTGGTACAACTGCAACACCAGTAACGCATATTTCTTTTTAAACGGAGCAGCGGTTATTAAAATATAGTTGCCAGATTGGCACTTAAAGAAATATATTCATTCAGCTCTACAAAACATAGTCAGCAGATAACGAGTAAATAATGGAGAGGTGAATCCAAAAAAAACCATCTAATGTTCAATAGATTCGTATTTTATAGCATGGATTCTAAATAAGTAGGGAATTTTTCAGAGGGCGGATTTTCAGGGTTTCAGGAGAGAATAGGGACCAATTTTCAGCAAAGTAGAATGCACCTATTGAGAATTTATCTTGAGAAGGGGGACAATATTATGAACTATGGTCGTCAAAGGAGTGAAAGAGAATATAGTAAATGAAGATAAAATGTGGTGAAACACTAGTTTTAAAAAATCACTTTCTAAGGTCTAAGAATTCTAATTTCCGACGGAATGAGGTGAAAACCAAAAGGAACTTGAAGAGAATGATTAATACATGCGAGGACAAATTGTTTTCAAGCAAAACTTTTCCAGCAATACCTTGTTTTATGAGCATATTCACTTTACATCTCAAAATAAAGTTGCCTGATATGTTTTTAAATACATTTGACTTATACACGAAAAAAACATCCGCAATTCTAAATGCGAATAAGTGACAGTCCAAAGCGCGAATAATGCACATTATTATCTAAACTGACAAAACAATAATGTCAGAGAAGATATCAGAGCTATAGAGAAAGAGTGCTTGTATAAGCTGAGAAAAGTAATAAGTTTTATTTTTTCTCTTTTTGTTTCCCATATGCTGCCATTCTTCGGAGAGAAGGTATACCAATTACATTTATAAGCTCATTTTTATATTTTGAAGGTGATTTAATAACATGAATAAGAAACTCTAAGAAAAAATATCAATCTTCCAAGAAAAAATAAGTAAGGACATCGAATTCCAAGGTGAAAAACAACTTTAATAAGAGAATTAGAATTTTTAAGGCTTAAATTGTTTACTCACAAACTTACACACGAGAAAACACACAAAGTAGCACTCGAATATAATAGGGACTTTAAGTACCGCAAAATGGATGAGTGACATTGAGCCTTCACTAAAGTAAGCTACCTTTTGTATACAAAACGCAATTATATCGAGTTAAGGACGTAATTCTGCGGGAAATTAAGTCTCATTCACGGAATATTTATGTCCTCAGAATAATACAGCGAGCATGAGGGGAAACTGGAACTTACATGGCACGCCCTCAACGGGGTCGGGTCTAACGGATTCGAAAATTAGTCTCAGATTACTACCGTAGGCTTAGATTGTAGCTCCGTATATTTGAATGCGGGCAGACGCGATGTTGACACGCTACCCAAGTAATGCAGTGCAATTTTCTCGACAAAAGAGGATAAGGAAGGATAATTATGTAATTAAGTGGCTTTGACACATTTAATCTCCCACAAAATACGGCTTATCTCTTTCACAGCAACAGAGGAATCAAGAAAAAACAAGAAATGTGTTGCAGGTGCAGTCACGGAGGAGAGAGGTCAATTCCGCAAGTAACTGGTCTATTAGACAGATAAATTACGCATTACGTAGATAAAGGAACGATATTAATACGGGGAAATAAAGATATACCAACGTCATACTAATACTACCCCAGTTTCACCACTAATAGAGGTTACGGAAATTCACGGCTTTATAGTGTGGGGCTCATTCTTTTGCTCCTCTTTTTTCAAAATACTGCTAATCTAACGCCCAGAAATCCATACCGTTGGGGTAAAAATGAGGAAATTCAGGTATTGTACACGTATAAAAATGGTAATTGTGTAATACACCCGTCATATCACTATGTAACCTCTCGCTAAGGTGTATCTCTATAAGGATCTTATCGGGCGAATAACAAGTTTTGGAAAACCTTTAGGATGCAATTAAATTCAAGTATGCCTGCAATAAATTTAAAATTCTACCACCGCATGAAATTTGAAATGTAATTTCAATCCCTTAGTTATTTTAAAAGGCAATTCTTGGCATGGTTAATGGACATAAGATGGAATAAAAAATATGGATACTCCTAAATTAGACAAGTTTGGAGTCAGGAAAATAAGGGGAGAGGAGAATCTATTTTGGCTCCTCATTGAGAAATAATGAAAAAAACATCAACCCATATACATTGCATCGGTGAATTTAGAGAAAACATTGGATAAAGTTGACTAAAAGACTGCAATTCACGTTCTGAGGGAAATTAGGATATCGTTTAGTGATGGACGAGCTCCTAAAAGACCAGGTGACTTAGACTAATGAATTCTTTACGGGAGAAATAAAAGGATGGAAAGGTATAAAGTAAAAATGAGCTTTGCCCCCATTGATTTTCAAGACCTGCACCGAGAGGGGAATTGAAGAGTTCAAAGGCAGGCTACTGGGGTAAATATCGAAGGGAGAAAAATTAGGGTTCCGCATTTAGAGAACATCATGATTGGGTTTGCAAGGATAAGGTAAGAGGGAAATCTAAAAATGAAACTTGTTAATCTGGACCATGTATACTTTTTTGGAACTAATATTTTATCGAGGGACCAAACGTTAGAAAACTATAATAATAAAATAATGGAACGAAACGGTAAAACTTCTAGAATCCCGAAGGCGCAGGATGAATATAAGCTGGGGATCGGGTTGGTGTGGTGGATAATAACTGATGGACTCACATCCCGAGGGCCTCCGTTCGAAACCCGGCGAAGACAAAGTATTCATTAGTATACCGGTTCGTACTTAATTGCCTTGTGGATTGTACTTTGGGTGCAGTACTCCGTCCGTCGGCTAGGACGTTAAAACGTGGATACCTTGACGTGTTTCGCTAAGAGTAAGTGAACGCCGTCGCCAGGTTTTCTCCCTTCCCTGACAAATCCCACCTCTATCGAACTTCCCACATTACGCTTGCAAGTCATACTAGTATCTTATCTAATATTTCCAATCTTGGATTATTGCATATTATTTTATAGCAATTTAACTAATGTTCTTGACGAGTACCTTCAGCAACTAATCAACTGCTTATTTACATTTATATTTCATCTCAGCAGAGATGATCATGCCTCTAAATATTTTTCTGATATAAAGTGGTTACCTCCAGATTCCTACAGGAAATATATCTTGCGGTAACTTATCTTTTCCCTCTTCAGTAACCGGAATCCCGACCCCCGGAATCAACTTTTTACCCCCAGGACTAGAGTTTCCCAAATATTAACCTTTTTTAACCCTAGCCACCTTCGCACTCTCCAAACCCGTACCAAACTCTACCGTTACTCCTTCCATATCACTGCTTCCAAGATTTGGTACTAGCTATCCGTTCAAATCAAACCCTCCTCGTCTCTCCAATCATTTAAAGATCTCAACATTAAATTGGTACTGATTTGGTTAATGGATCCTAAATTCGGTGTTTAATTTCTTTAATTCCTTTTTTACTTGATTTGAGTACAACAATGGTTCCCCGCCCAGCAGAATCCGTAAAAATCCGTAAAAAGTTTATTTACTCTAATGGGTTCCCCCAGAGATTAATTCAAATAAAAGCATTTCATTCGTTCATTCACCTATCTTAAATGGCGCAATAGACCTCAGTTGCCGGTCGCCTTCCCTTAATACAGTAAACTCCCGTTTATCCGTGAGCGCATTATCCGGGCGGCGGATTATCCGTGCATCGCCAATCTATTTAGTGTATCAGCAGTGGTCTCAAAGGTAAGTAAACTTGTTATTTTCCTCCAATAGTTACTTTCACTAAGGCCATGCCGACTGGTCCGACGTCTTCCGCCAGGCTTCATGCCGCCACCCGGAGGAGGATTTTCTTAGGAGGATTATTTTATTTTGGCGGCACAACGTAGGGAAATGTATCCGGAAAGAACCAAACATCGGATTACCCGTGCATCCTTTACCAGTCATTTGCACGGAAAATCGGGAGTTTACCATAACTACACAGCCACTACTCGCATATATGCCATTCATCCCTCACGCTTACCTAGCCACAAAATCTGGTGCTCCCTCCCGCTGAACGTGGAGCTCGAGATTCTCGAATGTCTCGGGCACCGTGTGATCCGGATCGTGTCTCCGAATCATTTCCATGATCCGCTTCCAGCTTCCCTCCGTCCCCACCTCCAGCAGCGGCGCGATGGCGCTGCCGTGAGTGAGGCCCCAGGTCCGGTCCCCGTGCCTCCACAGCAAGCCGGAGCACCCGCCGGACGCGGCCGATGGGTTCCCGGCCGCGAGTCGAGTGTGGATGGCCACGGCCTCAAAAGGCCCACCCACGGGCCCCACACGCGACTCTCTCCCTCCTTCCCAGGCGGTGCCGGCGTACCTCCGGAATAGTTTCTGGAAGCTTAAGAAGACACGAGATCTTTATTATTACAATAATGTTTTATTCTGGAAATATGATATTTTATTTACTCCCACATGATCGATACGGTTATAAGTACAAAGAATATAATGCGAGCTTTAGGTGGTCTCCAAGGTCATAGGACCTGAATTGAGCTACCATCAAAATACAAAGATTTATGCCACTATAAAATTTACGCAGTAATAGTAGTACAATGCACAATTACGAAAAAACACAATTAAAATAAATATTCGACATTTTCTTTGTAAGTAAGCAGTTGGTCAGTTTTTGCATTTTTGTTGAGGATTTACATTTTTCAGTTACAGGCGGTGTATTATATATTTTTGGCCCCATACACAGAAAAGAACGTTAATGTAAGGATAACCTTGGTCTACATTTTACAATATTTGACAAATTCCTTAAATTACATTTACATTTGTCGGATACACACGGCATATTACCACTGTTATATTATTATTATATTACTATATATTATTATACTATTACTGTTATAAAATAGTTATAAGATTTTAGATAAATAGAAATGACTTAGTGACAGCAATATAAGGGCCACAAACAACGGAAAAGAGTATTCATAAGGGTTTTTAGATAAAAATCGCATAGACAATAATATGATGGCAACTTAACTGGCTCGAATATTCATTCCTATAAATACGCTAATAAAAATAAGAAAAGACAATGTTTAGATATCACATGGAGTAGAAGAAAAAGAAAACGAAGGTAATGTTGCAGTCGGAAAGAAGATGCCTAGACCAAAATAGGAAAAAAAATTGAAAAGGAGAAAGAATATTGTTAACTGGGAAGTTGACTAGCCAGCGATGAATGAAACAAGAAAGAAATTGTCAGCAGAATAGCCTAGGCAAAAAGGGCATTTTACCAAAAGAAGATTCTCCTTACACCTAGAAATACGAGTAAGGAAACATTTCATTAGAACATACACCTGGAGCGTGCTTCTTCATGGCAGTGAGGCACGAAAGAAAACAGGCAGAGAAGTCAAGGCTGGAAGCATTCGAAATATGGTACTATAGAAGAATGATGAAGAAATAATGGATCGACCGAATGAACTAAGAAGTCCTGTGAAACTTGGGAGAAAAGAGAAGTTTGCTGAAAAGTTTGAGAAGAAGACAGTACAACTAAATCGGCCATGTCTTGAAACATGATGGCCTGATGAAGAAGATCATTGAGGGAGAAGTGAACGGGAAGAATGGCAAAGTAAGACCTCGTATGAGATAAATGGAGAAAGTAGTGAAGGACGTGAAAGAGAATAACTATGCAAATATGAAGAGGTTAGCCGTTTTTTGTTTTTTAATCAAATTCAATTTCAAATCAGCATAGAATTTACCAATAAATTAAACAATTAATAATGAGATTAAATACAAATTGGAACCACAATGATATGTAACTTGGACGGAATACGAGGACACTTTGTGGTAAATAGACATAATGTAAATAAACGTTTTTTTACAAAACATGGAGATAAATTTTGTTATCAGTTTTTACCAATTCACACAAAAATATTTTCAGTGAAACAGTACAAAGTTTATTTGTTGCTGGCATGGATATTTGCATAAAAGAAAGAATATATAAAAAACGGCAACAGAAGAAGGAATTCAACAGACTGGACACATAAAAACCGAAAATAAACCACACAATTCCATTACCTTGCCAATTCTAAATCGGAATCATACCTATGTCCACCATATAACTGATTTTACATCATCAAACAAATTTGGAAGGCTGTTTAAACGAGCCCAGACAACCAAGTTCCTATTAGGCAGAAGAGAAACACTGATCGCAACAGGAATATATATATTTTAACTGCTTAAACCCTCTGGTCGGCATCATCCATATCACCACTTAAGTTCTGTTCAGTTTCAGTACTATTAGACAAATTAGGTGATTACAGTACCTAAAGCTCAAGCTTGGCAAGAAGGCAAAAGAGGACCGCAGTGAAAAAATCTCCACTGACTGAACATGATTATTCAAACGTCAGAATAGATTAGTGATTACGTCAATTACCGTGAATAATCCAAAGTTGCCTCGGAGCAGGTAACTCCTGGTAAATGTAAAACATGAGATGGATTAAGAAAAAGTAGATTTGATTAATTGAATGAATCCATTACATGGGTCATTGGGGACCTTTCGAGGAAAATTTAGAAACTTCCAGCGCACAGATGTTCAGTATTTATTACAGAGGTGATGAAGAGCAATATTTTCCGGGGATAGGCTCCGTAAACTCTTTAAAAGTGAAAATGATGAGACAGCGGGTGGCGATTAACCACAACACCCGTAAATCAAGAGTCGTGGGCTGCATTCCAAAAGTTAAAATACCTTCGCTCGCGAAGCTCAAAAATCATGGAAAACCCCAATCCCAATGAACTGTGTGTGGAGAGTGTCTCCCATAAAGCAAAATAAAGTGTAAAAGGAAGATAATTTTAATTAATTAAGATTAATAAGAGTTTGCGTTACTGAAGGGCGAGTGGGGAAATCCAAGTAGGAGGTGATATCATTAAGATTTTTCCTTCAAAAATGATGTTAGTTAGATTTTGAATTAATCAAAAATAAGGAGAAAATTTAGGGAACCCAAAAACTTAAGGCTGTATCACGTCAAATAAATGCCACAATAGGGCATCCTTAGTGAAGTTTGGGTGAAATCTTAACCAAACAACCGTGGGAATGTGGAATGAAATCAAGGCAGAATGAGATTGCTAATACATAAATGATAACATCATAATAATTACTAATGAGCCATTCGAGCAACTGTAAAAAGCGGCAACGGATTCTTGGGCCCTATTTCATAAATTTAGCGGGGCAAGCCACAAAAATAAAACAGCTTAAGTATATTTTATGTTATATGGACTTATTATTGTAATATGCTTATTGCCATTAAAAGGCAGAGCGACTTTTCAACTAGTCTTGTAATGATTTCTTGGTCTTGGAATTGTAGCGAGGAGAAGCAATAACCTGATGATTTGGTTCTAATAGGCAAATTACCCCACACAATACCCAGCCCCTATAGATCCTCTTATAAAATAGCCTTTGAAATCAAGTCCCTTGGGTAACGATGTGGCCTGCGCACTGGTCCAGCAAACCAAAGGTCCGTGGTTAGGTTCCTGGTCCAAAAAACCTCTTTCCTCTGCCAATTGCCCACACAAAATTACCCAACAGGTAAGTTGATTCTGTGTTATACGATTAAATGCATTTTCAACAAGTGGTGAATATTCAACAAGTTATACGTAATAAAAGAACAATTTTGGCTCTCAGTTTTTGAGATTGTCATCTCCTACACATTCTCATGGATCACTATGGTGATTTTAGATCTAATTCCAGCATAGTTTTAACAATTTCTCCAAAATTCTGCTATGCAACTTCAATCACTCTCTTTAGGACCAAACTTCTGCTGGAAGGCAACACAAGTGCCTCAGGGTGTATTCTATCAGACAGAATCTATCTATACTATAAAAGTTAAAGACCATACAGAAACTCATCCCACTATTGACGGCATCCAATGATGCACCGAAAAACTTCGATGAATTCTGCACTGCACAAATGAATTTTGCACTTCACTTTATGATGATGTAAATCGCTTTGAGGTATTTTCATAGCTGTTTCAGATACATTTCAAGCACGTACAATGACGTTCAGTTGCGACGAAAACACTTGACACAAGATCCAAGCTGTTTTAGATGAACATGTAAGAAATTGCAACGCTGCGCTCAGCCATGCGGGCTGTAAATCATTTTTGCAACGCTGTGTAAAGCCAATTTTTTTACAATAACGTTTATTTACGAATCTCACTGCATGTACATCTGGTTCACCGAAATTTTATGAAAAAAGCCACATTATTATATAATCAATTTTCAAAACTACGAGTGAACAGTATTAATAATATTCCATAGTCACCACTCTTCTTATTGAAGCGCTCCTGGAACGCTTTCTTTGGAACAACCCACAAAGTGGCGGTCGAAGTCCTATGAATGTCTAAAACCGTTTCAAAACAATTTACTTTCATCGTCAATTTTAATTTTGGAAATACTCAGGAGTTGCATTAAGCCAAATCTGGCGCACACGGGGAAGGATCGAGCTCCATCAATTTATTGTACTAAGAATTCGCGCAAAATCTCGCTTTTGTAGGTGGGTGCATTGCCATGCAACGATGAACACCTACATCTAATCTATAATGACCATCTACATAATCATATCCCACAAGCCACCTCAAGGCTGCATGGCAGGGGTGAATTATAACGAGGTATGCATTTTAAATCAAAAGAGAATTTATTTCACATCACCATGCTGGCATGTAAAAATACTAGTTCGTGCATGCACTACCGCTAAGCAACTGAAGGGTACTTCAAGGGAAGTATTAGTAATTAGTTTAAGAAATGCTACTACTTTAAGGAAATATGTTAGATATGCATACAAGAGACCCGTAGTTAAATATCTTTTCAAATGCAAGTTTTCGCAGTGTTGGTATGCTATATTTTTCATCACGACAGGTTTTGCCGCGTTATTCCGGCGAAACTGTTGTCTTACGCCAAAAATAACGCGGCAAAACCCATCATGATCCGAAATTTTAATAATTTTCAGTCTCAACGTCGCAATGTAATAATTATTGGTTAATCTGTCTATTCTTAAAATATATTAAACAATTAATACTCCCCAAAGCGCCCACGAGTTATTTTTGTTAAAATAAGAATGTTAAAAAAATCATTACAGAATACTCTTCCACACCAAATGCTAAAATAACTATTCTAATTAGTCCCTGGTACCTTCGCTGTAATCTATTACTGCCCCTCATTGTGCATGGTAAATGACCTTTTGAACCTATCTGTCTAACAATCTATCTCTATAATGATATCATCATGCTATATTTTTCATCACGACAGGTTTTGCCGCGTTATTCCGGCGAAACTGTTGTCTTACGCCAAAAATAACGCGGCAAAACCCATCATGATCCGAAATTTTAATAATTTTCAGTCTCAACGTCGCAATGTAATAATTATTGATTAATCTGTCTATTCTTAAAATATATTAAACAATTAATACTCCCCAAAGCGCCCACGAGTTATTTTTGTTAAAATAAGAATGTTAAAAAAATCATTACAGAATACTCTTCCACACCAAATGCTAAAATAACTATTCTAATTAGTCCCTGGTACCTTCGCTGTAATCTAATACTGCCCCTCATTGTGCATGGTAAATGACCTTTTGAACCTATCTGTCTAACAATCTATCTCTATAATGATATCATCATGCTATATTTTTCATCACGACAGGTTTTGCCGCGTTATTCCGGCGAAACTGTTGTCTTACGCCAAAAATAACGCGGCAAAACCCATCATGATCCGAAATTTTAATAATTTTCAGTCTCAACGTCGCAATGTAATAATTATTGATTAATCTGTCTATTCTTAAAATATATTAAACAATTAATACTCCCCAAAGCGCCCACGAGTTATTTTTGTTAAAATAAGAATGTTAAAAAAATCATTACAGAATACTCTTCCACATCAAATGCTAAAATAACTATTCTAATTAGCCCCTGGTACCTTCGCTGTAATCTATTTCTGCCCCTCATTGTGCGTGGTAAATGACTTTTTGAACCTCTCTGTCTAACAATCCATCTTTATAATGATACCATCATGAGCTAACCTAACATAGTACGTGATACTTCGCCTTGTTCCAGGTATTCATGTGGAACTCGTTGAATCCTGTCCCTTAAAAGATTTAAAACACCCTCGTAATATTCCATCGGGCTCCTCGATGACTCTTTTGGACACACGAGGATCAATTCGTAAAATTTTCGCCAATATTTCCTACATTTTTGTCAGTCCCAACTGGCACATATGGTCCTTGCCAAGGATCAATTTCGATGCTAATGATTCAAACTTCAAGGCCATCACGAAATTCTATGTACATACCATTTGAAAAAGTTCTCACGATTGATAATTGCAGTATCGAGAACAGTTCAGATTATTCGAAGGTAGGTACTTTTATTTGTCAGGCTCATAAGAACGAACCAGAAATATCAGTGCTTTAAAAAATTAATGGCAGACAGTTATAGTTACCGTTTAACACTCAGTTATTAATTTACAGATGGCACTGGGAGTTATATAACAATAAAATAAGTCACACTTCCCATTGGACAGACTGTGTACATCGCACCTCCATGCAGGAAGGTTAGTTTATCCTAATTCGCGGCTAAGTTAATTGCAACTAAGTGAGGACTCATCAATTTCTATAGAGACCTGGTTTCATTTAAGCAGACGAATTATACGCACACTGAAAGAACACATCTGAAGAGAGAAATTGTAGATGATATCTGCTGCTCGAGCAATGTGACTTTCAAAACGTGCTATTCCAGACAAGTTCATTTTTTAACTTCAAAGGATTGATGAATGGAAAAAATAAGCTTCTTAATAAATTATGCATACCCCGAAGGTACGGTATAGTATATTTTGATGAATAATTCATGAAATATGGAATTACCTTCAATTAAGTGACTTAGGGCCAATTTCACCAACGAAGATAATCTTTTTAACTCGGTTAATTTTGGGATTAACCGAGTTAATGTGACTTCTCTGTTTCACCAGTACCATTAACTCGGTTTTGGTGCATTATCTCGGTTAATATTTTTACCGGCCGTTTTCGCGAGGTGAAAGGATATTATCCGAGATAAAACTGTAAAAGCAACATGTCGCGCAGGCGATTTTATCAGCTACTTTTAGATATTAGTCGAGACATTTGAGTTCAATTATCGTTATTTAAGGCAATTACTAGGTTGATTAAGGAACGCGCAATTTATTTGAACCTAAAACCTGAGATTTGATTTATCCCGAGTTAATAAACGCTACGAAAAGCACTTGGCAACAATTCAGGTGAGGTCTTCTCGGGATTTCCACCGGGTTAAATATTTGTATAACACCAACTTCACTCACCCTGAAGATGATGGACGAGTCGTCCGTGGAAACGTTGGTGTTATATAAAGGATAAATAAAAGCAAATAGCACGTATCTAACCTCTAAAACTCTATCTTATTTAAATGTAAATAGTACACTTCTCACAATAGACACTGCTACACACTTCAACCATAATTAAACCTATTTTATAACCCTCATGAATTCTTGCTGAGTAATCAGGGAACGTCATAGCCGCATACGGTCATGGAAACGATTTGCCCGTCGCTATAAAATCTTAGCCAGGCGGAATCTAATTGTAAAATATCAATATAATTATAAACTTGTATACCTAAGGTTGATCAAGTATCTCGTCACCGAAATTGCTTCTCTCGTCGTCTTGTCCTATCTTTCATAATCACGTCTGGTGAGATTTAATGCAGTACGAAATTGCTCCAGCGTCTTTCTTAATAAATGACGATAGGCCTCACATTCCTATAAAAAGTTTATTTTGAATCAAGCCTAACGTACCTCGACCTCTATTTCTCCTCTCTCGTAGCTTTCTCCGGAAGAATTGTGGCTGCCACCGTTGTATGGACACTAGCAGTAGATGCGAAAATTAAACCATACCGATTCATTATTAATAGCTCTACTTCACTTCCGATGGCCTCAAACCTCAATATCTAGAAAGCTTTGTATAATGAATATTATAATTACTAAATATACACCATTCTTTATTTTCACGCATGGTCCTTATTTCACCTATCACGCATCACTTCTAAACAAGGCAGAAGACACAAAAGTAAACAAACCATCGATACCGATGCGTTGGTCGGAAATCTCCCGTGAATCGATATGTGCTATCGATACGCCTAAGCATACTTTCTGCACGCAACAGGGATTCAAGGAATTAATTAAAAAGATCATTCGCCGTGTTAAACGCCCTAAGCAAAAGCAATTTCAGGTCATCACTTAAATTCATTCGCGAATGAATTCATTCGCATGATAATTCACTTTGACACCAATTACAACGACGAAGGAAATGCTAAGTTTTAAGTGATCGAAAGGTACCTATAATAGCAGTTACTGTTCGTTTTCGAGACGCTGTAAATAAAGGCAATGTAATTTAAGTTCATTCCATTATTTTATTTCTCTATCTCCTAAACGTAACAGTGAAGACAATAAGTGATATCTTAGGGGAGATGTTTAGTAGAATTAGGAAAAGCGGGGTTTGAAATATCTTATAAACATATAGACGATTTTTGAAAGTGATTATAGATGTTTTCTAGATATACGTAGAAGATAATATAGATGTTTCGTGGACGTTTAGTCAATATTTTGTCCTTCGTGGGTCCATTGGAAATGCCTTTAGTTACAATAAGCACGAAGTTAAATCAGCTGAATTACAAATCGGTTAGGCGCTTTTATTTGTTTGCTGACGTCAGGAGTATGAGAAATTTACCAACCTAATCATTCTCAGAGAAATCTCGGTTTAAATAAACCGAGATAATAATAACAGTGGTGGAACGCAAGCAAGAGATTATCGAGATAATAATATAAACGGAGATAATGTAAACTGCGATAATGGGAAATTTTACCGTCGTTGGTGAAACTGGCCCTTAGTGGCAGGATGCCTTCAATAAGACCATATTTTAAGGTTGGTTATGGATCTAGTGAGCTAAGCTAATATTTCGTCTGCCATCAGTCTAGATCTATATCTACGACATACCCTGCAAGCCACCTCGAGGGTGTGTGGCAGGGGGTGCATCCACACCAGGAACAATGACACCACAAACAAAAATAAACAGCACAAAACAAACAACACACCTTTAAAAGTAATTAGGGGAAAAAAGAAGGAAAAAAACTACCAAATCCCAATCATGCAGGACACACCCACGTATACCATGCATGACTTGAAATCCGACACCAATTTAATAGATACTCATGCATGCAAAAAAAAAAGCAATGCATGCGAGTAAAACATTGATTTGAACATGCAGGAAATAAAAAACACTATCGAGCTACTCTGAATATTACCTCTATAATTATTACCGATTTACACAATGTCTAACGTTCTGATCTCGAATCGTACGTGGAAAAAATGACATTTTAAACCTGTCCGTCCTGCAATCTATCTCCTTAATTTTATTAGAATTATCGAGCCTACCATAATAAGTCGGAGACAGCAATGCATGACTAACTTCATTAATGAAATGACCCTCCTTAAATTTTCCCCGAAGATTAAGTCTATAATTCAGCCTACGTTTTGACGTTGATTCCCATCCCAATTTGGCTAACATACCAGACGCACTCCTTTCCCTATCGTAACACCCTTTTACATATCTCGCTGCACTTCGTTGTACTCGATCTAATTCGTAAATTAAGAGTGCTTCATACGGGTCCCATATACTCGCAGAATATTCTAAGTTTGGCCTATCAATTGAAAAATAGCAACGTTCCTTCAGCCTCTCCTCAATTTTCCCTAATATTCTTTTAATAAACCCCAACTTTCTATTTGCTTGACTGCATATTTCCCTGATATGTATCCCCCATGATAGATCCTGAGTAAGTGCTACCCCTAAGTATTTAACTGATTCCACGTTTACTAATTCCGTACCTTGAATCATATAGTTTCTTTCTATCGAGGTCTCAGTCCGGGAAATGCATGAGACAATCCAAGGACGCCAGGGAATTTCAAATTTTCCCATACTATAATTTACCACAAAAGTTCATGACGAAGATATGCATAATCAATGGTTAGTTCAGAGATAAAACTGACGTATTTTAAGTCAAGGAGATTCTAAATTACGTAAAAGAAAGGGAAATAATTAAATAAAGGCCTTAGGTTCGGTTAACGTTCACAATCACTTGGTGTAAGCGTTAAGAAAAGTATCGATTGCCAATATCTCTGGTTATAAGATGTACCTCAAATTTACTTTAGTTCAAACTAACAATAATTATTGAAAAGTGAACCCACCATTGTTTTTGAAGCCTTGAAAATATTTAACCAGGCATCGCAAACTGAGCCTGAGGTGGAAGGAACACTTAAATTAAGTGATCCTTCCACGGGCCTCATGTTTACTAACACACGCAAGCAAGTTAGTATCAAGCATATACGCTTAAGAACTGTATGAACAGATTTTTTCCCTTGCTAAAGACTGGTATGCATTCTTCCTAGTTTTCAAAACTGCCAAGCAAAAAAGAACTCTCTAAGCTTTTTACATGACTGGCATAGCCTGTGGCCGCCTTGCAGTCATTTTGTTGATGCAAGAGTTCCAAGACAGTCCTCCCACCTCGAGAATGTTTCATGAAACATTAAAACACTGCTCCTCAGGGTCTCATTTTAAATAGGGATCAACGATTTTGATCCAAGAAAACCTCCATCCATCTAAGGGGAGGGGAGCTTAAAGAACAATCATTGAAACTGTTCGGCTGGCAAGGCATAAGACTGATACCCACATTTCCATTCTGTCCATGAAATACAAAGCACTCGGGCGCACAGCTGAGCACTTCGACCGCAAGTCTCCTCCCAGCACATCATGTCTTTGAAAGGCCAATTTCGAGCGTTCAGAGAACGCTCTCGGCTGGCTGGCTCTCCGTAATAGCCAATTGTGCTCCCAATTGCCTTGGTTTCAATGCATGAACAGCCGTCCCCGATCTTTTTACATATCGTTCAAATTGACGCCAATAAGGTTCTTAAACGGTCACACTTGATTTACTCCATTACGAGACAATGCAATTGCCTTGTAACACGTTCAAAAAGGGGTTTACAAAAACAAACCAGCACTGACTCAGCTCCAATCATCGACTAAAATACCCCGTGCAACTGCAATTCTAAAAATAACTAGGCCCATACTTCTCCGGGATGTTTTTTTTTCTGAAAACAAAGAGTAAATTAACTGGATAATAGCAAAAAATTTACTCTCTAACAAAATCAATATTTATAAACGTTCACAGTCAGTGATCATAGACTACAAGACCGGTACCTAATAATTATCAACCCTCTAAACTCTCTGACTAAAAAAAATAGGAAACAAAGTTTTATTAATAAAGCATAACTTCGTCTTATTCCTCACCTTAAGAGTAGTTTCTACGGTCCAAGGATGATGTCTTTCTAAAAATCGTCAAAAATTTACGAGTACGAGTGAACTCATGAAATACCTGCAAATATATTGCTGTTTCGGCGAATGATAAACAAATTCAATATATTTCTAATTTTCGGAAATCTGAAAACAGGAAATATTTGCGGTTCATCTCTATGCGTATAGCTACATTAATAAAACTGAATAAACAAATCTTACTTAGACACTTACCAAAGAAAATATAAATAGCCATTCTCCGTGAAACACGATTTTAAGTTCAACTTCATCATGATAAGATTGGTTTGACGTAAATCATAGGCATATTTGTCTGTGAAGTTATCACTTTAACAATATATATTAACTTATTTCTCTTTTTCACCCCTCACCACTTTCTACATATATCACGGCATTCTTAGCCTTTCTCTGGAGATCTTCACATTCAGCCTTCCGATGAGATCGTACTGTCTACACATGTTAATTCTCATGGGACTCCTATTTTTTCCTACCCTTCCCCAAATATTTTCGTTTCCTACTCAATCTATCCATTTGATTCGTAACGTCAAAATTCAAATAGTTCAAGTCATGCTTCATCGCTTGCTTTTATATTTCATAGCTCACTACCACAAGGATGCGTAATGTAGAGTAAACGGAAATTGACTATTAATATATAATACATTCTATGTTAGAATTAATAAATATGAAACACATTACTACGTAAAAAACAGTACTTTAACACGTGGAGGCCCGCACGGGTCAATTTGACTCAGACTTATTTTTCACCTATCACGAGAGTTAAGAAATTTTGGCACAACGGATTAAAATCCGTGAATTTTTAATGAAATGAAATTTTTTACCTTGGGGCAAAATATTATCTCTCTGCGTTTAAATTTATGCACTGATTTAAAATACTACAGCTCGGGTCAGCTTCGGGACACTAACAATTTGATCTTCAGTTTGCCTGGCTGTTATTAGGGTCTGCTAACATTGTTTTCACACATTTAACCACCTAAAGGCAACTTTTACTTCATAAAATACCGATTCTCATGACTATTTTAGGGAAAAGTGAAGAGAAGGAGCGGCAGTGGTGGGGTGTGAAAGTGATATCATCATGCATAACATATTACGACATTTTTTTTTCTAGCCCATTTGGACTACGGTACCGTTACGTTCTTGATTGCTGATTATTCCTATTTGTTAAAAAATTTTTGTTTTCAGCATCCATGCTCCATCTTGTCACTTTGTCAGTAGAAAATGAATTCCTCTCCTTAGTCACCAAACAGAAATTGCTTTCGCATCAGTTTTGTTTGGTTATTCGGGGAGGAAAGCATTCCCACTATGAAACAACGCAGTGCCATATCTCAAAAGCAGATTCTGAATGCTGGGTATAAAAATTTCTGAAAATGAATACAACTCCAATGAGCCAGACACAATAAGATACTTAAGTGATATTTATCAAGGATATCTAAAACGAGTCTAGCAGGTCTTGAGAGTGATTCGGATGCTGAAAAATACTTGACCGATGACTCGGGTGGTAGCAGGTACTTATAGTGAATATTATGCAAGTTGCTATAGATACTTGCTTTAAAACCAGCATTATAACATCAGTATTTTTATTATTCACGGAAAACAAATACAAGTCTTAGGGACGAACAAGTGGGTGGCGCCTGAATCTGGATTTGATACATCGGGGGAGAATGAGTCAAAATATTGTGAGTGAAATTTTGGGTGTATCACTGCTTGAAAAACGTTTTTTTTTTAGAATGGCAGTGCTCTTAGCGCATAACGTCTGCTTTTTTTTAAGGGAATGCTAAATGATGTGCAGACATGTACACAATACGAGACCTGTGGAATCACCGGCGATAAAAACCCTTGTTTCCATCGTGGAGCTGGATGTGTTCATTGCCATAATTTATACTTGTAAAGCATGAGGTAGTTCTGACTTAGCTGTAAAAATAAACCGGAATACCACATGGGATCCACAATGCTTTAGCGAAACTACGTCTAAAATGTTGATACTAACCATGTATTTGCACCTAACTCTCATATTTAATATGTTTCCATTCAGTAGTAACATTGTACCTCTTAACTGCAAGTAAGTAGTGCATATGTTTGCTGATCTTCACCCCGTCACATACCCTAGCGGTGGCTTGCAGGGTATTACAAAGATGCAGATGTCAAAAATGTATTCAAAGAAATCACAACCAATCTCATATATGATCGGAATCAAAAAGCCTCATTTCAACGTGCCACAAAACCTGGAAAATATGGCATAAAATGCTGGATGCTAGCTGATTCTAAAAAAAGAATAACACGTTAAATGCGGCTCCTTATCCTGGGGAGTATGAGTTTTATTTTAGTGGTCAAAACGGTTATTACAATGCTAATGAGGTCATACCTCAACGAAGGATGGAAAGAACCTTGTAACAAACAATTATTGCTTTCAATTTTCTTGCAATATCTTGCAAGAAAATTAAGAGCATAAGGTAATAAATAGTCTCATCTACATCTGTCTACATCTACATAATACTCTGCAAGCCACTATAAAGATGTGTGGCAGAGGTGAATTCTCACCAAACATGCACTACATATCATCCATTTAAAAGGATTAGTATTAATATATTACTCTAAACTGCAATTTTAAAAAGATAAAAATAGCAAACTAAGCATGAAAAAACGTGCTGTTAGTTGGGTTACCTGCAAGTCCTTACACCAACATGCAACTACCTATGCTAAGGATTGATTCACTCGTTTGGACATATTTATCACTATATTCATATCCCTAATTGTACGAGGAAAAAAGGACATTTTGAATCTGTCAGTTCGGCAATCAATTTCTCTAATTTTGTAATTATGGTCCAGTCTACCATAGTAAGTTGAGGTTCGCAAAATATTTTTAACGTAATCACTGAAAATATTATCTTGGAATTTATTTAGGAGGTAAAGTCTAAATTTCAACCTGTGATCTGACAATGATTCCCATTTTAATTAATTTAATAGACTGGTTACGCTAATATAGTTATCGTACCGTCCCTTTACAAATCTTGCCGTTCTTTGCAGCACACGTTCAAGTTCGTTATTTAGACCGATTTCGTAGGGATGAAGTCTTGTATGAATTAAGAATTATGGTCGAGAATAATTCCCATCAGTGTCCAAAAAAATCATGTGCTTCACTGAAGTCCACCGTTATTATGAAGTCTGATTACACAACGCTTACTGCATATAAGGGTGGGAATATTAAGAATATGCTGGTACAAATTACAATACATTCAAATGATTCCTTTCCCCAATTACAAAACGAATGAATTCCAGAAATTGCACTATTTTTTTTGATGCTACAACAAGTAGTGTTGACTACTTAGATCAGATGCGTCACAAGTGTTCTATGAGAAATTCTACTGATCGCCCGACTCCAGGTGTGTTTAGTAAATTATCTGATTCGTAAGTCATAAATGCAAGTGTGCTATACCCTGTATTATTGAAATCGAAACACCTGGACACATATCTACTAAAATTGGCCACTGAACTTCGAGGGTAATACAAGCAGCCAATGGGATTGTGCAGTATTACTGAAGATTCACAAACCACACATGAATAAGAAAGTGAATACTGATATCTAAATGCTAGGAAAATAAAAACAATATAGGGGATTAGTGCTACAGCCTAAGAGGCCGATGTGTGGCAAATGCATAGCAAGGGTTTCGTGGATATATTAATTTCAACACGATTAATTATTCAAAAAACATTGTTTGAAAATAATTACAATATTACTATTTTTACAACACTTACTATAGTACTATAACATAAAAGCAGAGAAAATATTGAGAACAGTACAATATGTTACAGGTTCTAGAAATGCCCGTGCCTTCTAGTAGGTAAATTCTCCGAGCATCCAAGTACTAAGGAGAGTAATTAGAAAATATATCTTTTAGAATGCGCTCGTTTTAATTGAAGTTCTGAAGATTAAAAAAAAAAAACAATGCACCTACATAATACCTCGAAAGCCATCACAAGGGTATGTGGCAGGGGGTGACCATCAACATGCATGTATTTTAATTCGAGAGATCAAATTCTATGCTAGTTACTACAATTCGGGTTCATTTACTACAGTACACCACAGTAACTCAATGTGTGGTTGAACTGACGGTTACTCATGTATTACAGCCAGATAGTTGCCCAGGGTCCAACGATAGCACTATAACTTTAGTTAGATACCAAGATAAGGGCAGGCTGTAACTCCAATATGGGTGTGCCAGACAATTTTGTGCATTGCCATGACAAAAATGTTCATAAAAACGGGAGACTTTGCGATTTATCCCGGAAACTTCTGATGAACTTCTAATACTCATCTTAAGAACATAAAAAAGTCCTCGTGAAACACGACAAATAACCAGCTTACGCGATTACAGAAGAAAGAGTTCAGTAACAGTGAACGTAAAAGACATTACGCACTAGAATACAGTTCTGTAACAGTGTGAGTATTTCATTAAAGATTTTTAAAATTCGACGAAAAGTCCAATTATGTATTTTTAGAAATTCAGCGCTTAAATCTTAACTTTTGTGTGTTAACAGCTCAATAAAAGGAATAGTATTCCTTCTAAAAAGAAAAAAAGGGAACTGAGTGAAATAAAGTAGGTACCAAACCTTTAAAAGCATTTCATGAGTGCCGGATTGATTGCTTAGCCTTTTAAGTTCATGGCAGCATTGAGGAACTAGAAAATTAATGCGATAGTGGACTAGGAAAAGCACACATGACCACAATGCTGACTTAACTGAGACCTGAAAAGTGCACAAATATTGGGCGGTAAAACAAAAATCTATCAGCGGAAAACACAATAGACGCTGGTTCACGGTTAATCTAGACCTAAGAATATCCGCTGCGTCACCGGCCAGCGGATATTATATCTGATATTTTTTTCCAAAAACTTGCAGATCCGCATCTGTAGCTGTCCATCGGTTGTACTTTCAAGTTTTCGAAGGCCGAACCCGAAAAATGCGGATGATTTCAATCTCACACAAAAGCGGCACTGGGACGACGGCCATTGACCTTGCTCGCGTCCGTTTTCCTTTCACGACCGCTACGCAAAATACACAATTCCCCGCGGTTACGAGGTTACCAGAGGCTGCTGCTCTCAAAACCTCCGACTCGGCCCCGCGTCGCACGGTGCAAACGTAAATCCGATACCATATGTGACTCCTCACCACGCCACTCGAAATGGCATCCGAGGTCCTATTAGATGACCTCCGACAAAAGATCTATCCCACCCCCCTCTTCCTCCCCGAGGTGTCACCTTCCTTTTCTCCTCCTATTCCTTTCTCATTCTCCCCCTCCGCTAAACCCTCGACTCTCCTTGAAAAGTCACCAAGGAATGCAGATCCGCCTGCATTCCTCAAACAACTCCCCTGTTTCTCTACACCCCATCTCCGTGTTCTCCCTCTTTTTCCCTATCCCTTCAACCCTCCCCCCCCCCAGTCACCAATTGCACCCCCCGCCGTGTCTACCCCTTCTGCGGGGAACTCCATCATTTTCTCCACCCCGCCCCCTTCACTTCCATTCCTCCGTCGCCCTAATTTGCTTCGCCTGTTTCCACACCCAATTCGATTCTTCTCGTCCCACAATCGAGCACCTCTCGCCGACTTCTCCCACTCTCCACCGCATTGTTTCGGGCCGAGTCCTGGGCGAATTAGCGCCGTCCCGTCCCCTTACGTTGCTCGCGGCGACGCGAGAGAGTCCTCTTTTGTTTACCACTCGTTTTCTTTCCGCTAACAGCCACCTGACAGCGACGAGTCACGTTTTCGCGTGACAATGCCCCTCGCTCAATGTTCGCAAATCCCTTGGTGAGGTGTGCCCTTTGCTCTCTACTCTAACATGTTAGCATCTTAGAAAACGACCGAGAAAAGCAATTAACAACAATAAAAAATAAATTTATTTCGACCGGAGTTTCTATGCTACAACATCACCTACATTACATTGTGCAAATAGTTTGGCACCTGGAGATGAAATAACAATGAGACCGAGTCAAAATGCGTTTTTTGTGCAAATTTGGTTATTAGTTAGTTATTCATAGGAGGAGAACAACAACTGAGGTCATTTGCACCGTTTTAGGATAGGTGGGTGACTGGGTTATGGTAGGACTTTTAGGGAACAGAGGAAGGGTGGAGAGAAACCCGGTTTTAACGTCAGGCGCCAAGGGGACTACGGCTTAACGTCCCATCCAACGGACGGAGGACTGAACCTGAAATGCCCTCCACTAGGCCATCAAGTAGAGACCGGTTTGCAAATTTGGTTTTATCTGTTTTTAATGTGCCTACTATAATGCCACCTAATCACGCCCGATCTACACATTTTCACCATTAATGCTTACATCGCACTTAATTCCCGTTTTTCTGGTGCAAAATATTCGATTGCATATGATTCTCGACATACAAAATTAGAGCACTACGGGGGAACGTGGAAAGCAACGGAACTCTTTTGAAAATCGATTCTAAGGAGATGCTCCAGGTTCGCAAACATTCAGTGTTAATCAAACGGGATTTCATCGACTTAAAACCCAAGGCAGAGAATGAGAGTGCTGGAGTTTTCATCACATTTAATGCCCACTAAACGTAGTAGCTTCGATTTTTGCTCGTATACTTCCGATATTTCGGATGCCAGGGGAAAATCCAAACAAAACAGAGTACAAGGACATGAAAACTTACAGGTACCAAAACAATTTATTGCAAAACTGATAATTCTTAACAACGTAAACATTATTTACATAAGCTTCACCAAGATTCACTTAAATGAAAGTATATGCTTGAATAAATATTCTAAGACAAAGATACTAGTAGTGACCAATTCATTGTTTTGTTCATATATGAGCAGGGTGGAATGGATGACCCATGGAAATGAGATGTACATTCAAAAACGACATAACAAACCTAGCTACTACTATGAAAATCTACAGAATAACGCTCAGGGGAGTTCTTTTAAAATAAGTAGAGGTGTATCGTCATTATCACTAGGGTTTACCAATTAAGAATAGTTTAAAACTTATAAATAATGTCTCTCTCCACAATGCTACTGTTTTTCTCCAACCTTCGTCTTTGCCCTTCAATTCACATCCCTGTGCTTTTCCTCCCTGTCTTACGAGCCTTTAACAAAACCAGAGATAAATCGATGCCACGGGGATGATGGGACGAGATACTCATCAGCATTACGACATTCAGTCCTGTCTGGGCGATGACTACAAAGATGAAGACTATCTTTCCTCACGGGTTTTCCACCAGCCCATTTCCCACAACGCCGCACCACTCCTAATTGCGGAGACAAATTACCTGAGCTATTTAACTCCAGTGAAGTGCACACGTTAATGTACGTCACCTAAACTTACACAATGCTTTATTAGCTCGATTCAGCACACCAAGGTCGGAAATGACGAAAGTGAGGACCGGAAAAGCGAATCGCTGGCGGAGTCAGGTTTTCAAAAGGGACAGATTAAACGCCACTTCTTCAATCATTTCCCACACCCTCTTACGTCATTTCCGTTATAGTCTGTTGTACTGAATGCACCGTTTCAAGCCAAGTCTTAACCCATAAAATGAAGTGACATCAGCTCATATCTGTACGATACATCCCCGAGCACAGTGGCAACCTGACTCCAAAAAAATTTTGGCAAGTGCACTACATAATTTGAAAAACTTTTATCGACCGCATTTACAAATGTTATGGGAAAACCTTATAAGGTTTTAGGGCTAGCCTAAGACCTGATCATATGGCACAATGTTTTATAGGAAACACGAACATCCATGCGGGATGTGGGGGCAGGTTTTTAACCCAAGACCTTTTGGATGCCAAGATAACGCGTTACCACCTGGCTACCACAGTCATCGAAAATACTTTCTCGCAGATTATTTACCGTTTTTTTTCCTAGTGACTGGAGCACTGAACTTGAGGTAGCGAGACATGAATCCAGAAAATAACTTCGTAAATTATTACTTTTGAACAGTTCTCTTAAACATTATACCTCATCAACACATATCGTACTTATCATCATTATCATCACTAGTCAATAACCGTAAATTACTATTATAGCTATCAGCCTTTGGACATTATTCCTCGCAAACTATTAAAATCATGCACTGACCTTAAAATACTTTCCCATAATTTAATACATTAGAAATCATACCAAAATAGCGCTTCTCCAAGAGTATCATAAAAACACAAAGGTTTCACAAAATCATTCGAATATAAATCAGAAAAGAGTGCAATTGAATTGCATGGAAATATAGCTATATTTACGAGTGGTTGATAAGGTGAATAGCAGATACATTAGGGCAAGGAGGATAAATCACATTAAAAATCATATTTTTAGTGCAACGTAGGCACGCATATTATTTTCATGATTCTGGAGTAAAATATGAACTATTAGTCGTTAAACCAAACACGAATATATCTGACTTGATAAAGATTAATAAGGTAAATATTAACAACGCTACGACAGGGATAAGTAGAAAAATTCCTCGCCTTTTAATTGACCAAGAATAAAATTTGTTGTATCCTAGTAGTTCTGCAACACTAATGCGTACGAAAGCCAAACCATTACGAAATCGCCTGTGGGAATGCATCGGCCTCCGGATCTCCACAGAAAGGACCTTCCCTTCTTGTGTATTCTCCAGCGCTCTCTAGTCGTGTTTACATAACTCACTATGTCCGCCTAAAAGTAGTGGATTTACAGCTGGCTGAAAGAGGAATAATTTTTTCGCCAAATCTCACTCATGCCCTGTGGGTTGATCACTTGAGGATGAAGTACATTTATTCAGTTCACTAATAATTAGCTACTGCTGAAATGATTTCTTTAAAACTCATCTCCACATTCTGATCGAACATTTCAGTGAAGAATCAACACTAAAAATCAGCGGAAACAACCAGTTCGTTCTCACCATAGGATTTCGAATCGCAATCCCGAAAACAAAAAGGAGATCTTTTTCGGGACTTGCGAAAGGTTTTAAATAATTTTGAAGCCCTTCTCTTAAACGAAGACGCTTGAAATACTGTAAGAATGTCCGCGTCTCGCGCTCTTATTCCATCACGAGAATAAGAAAAGAGAGGTGTACTGCCACACGGATACATTTAAACTATCTCCCTCCCCGCGAACAATATATTATCATAATAAGTAACGCATCAACCAGATAAGTAGGTGCAGATTAATCTCCGAAGCGTCTAAAAAAAGTACAATCTACTTATTACGTATTCTTCGTTAACTGTAACCTTGAAAGCTAAATTGGAAATATACCGGTATGGATTAAAATTAATACTTCGCCCATTTTATACCTTCGTAATCGCTAATAACTTTATTTTAAGTTCTTAACGTAGGCCTAGCTAACAGGTCCTCTCATCAAGTAGTAACTTATGTATTAGAGCATGATTGGCGATGATTCACTCCCTACTACAAATCCTGCGCAGCTAAGGTCGTTCGGGCCATTTATGATAATCGGGTATAGATAGGGATATTTCACAAAACGGAAATGCATTATTGAAGCAAAATTCCTTCGAAATGATAAGCGCTCCTTCCACTTGCGACAAAATTACGATATTTTAAGACGTTGGGAATTGGCAGGACTATATAACAGTCATCGAAATAGCTATTTGAAGACACATCAATTCCTGGTTCAAATCAATCTTCAGTATAATTTGTACAGTTCCACATTTGTGCCTTCAATCCATTGAAAGTACGGTAACACATTACTTGCAGTCGATTATATTTTGTCACGTTTTTAAATTCTTTAACTAAACAAATAATCCAAGCATTATTTTGAAGAATTAGATGGATAACGTAACTCGTCTATTTCCAATTTTAGGAACGTTTTAAATGACTTATAAATGATTTTTAGGGTTACCCGCGTCTAAAGTTAAAAAGTAGCCGACGTTTCCTCTCCTTTGCCGGAGACCTCCTCAGGGCTAATGTGTGACCGGAGCGTCAACTGATGAATAACGTCATATTCATGGACCGCAAAAGTTTTAACAACTTGACGAAACGTTTTAAATGTTTTTTCTAAGAGATATCGAAAGGAAATGTGCTTATGGCCATCAAAATTAGCTTAGAAAAAAGCCCCAAACAGGAATGAATATTTATTTTGAAGTGAACCTTTATTCGCACATGAGAGATAAGATCTCTGGTGGTGGCAAGAGGACGAAGAAAGTCACCCGCGAAAAAAAATCGTGAAAGTCACAAATGACGGGAAGAGACGTGGGTGGGAAAAATAAAAATAGCCATGACAGAAGAGTGAGCTAACGAAAGCGGTGGGAAGAAATGGGTTTAAGTGGGACAAAGAAAACAAAGGGAGGTGAAGAACCTTTGAGCCAAGAAATGGGATATGAAGAGTAGAGAAATGAAGCAGAGCAAATAAGATACCCAACTTTCCTACGCGTACTTGGAGAAAATGAATCTACGAGGGTAAGAATCTCGTACTAACCTCTGACTGCGGTATTGTATCATTTCTAACCGCATTTACAGGGAACCATAGTGTTCTTCATTGAAAACCGGACTGAAAAGTACCTCGGATTTCAAAGTATAATTTATAACTACATAGTGTTTTAAAAAATCACGTACCCAGTTAGGTTCAACCAAGTTCATACACCCACGCATACCATAATGCCTGGCCAGTGGCCAGACCACATTTCGCCTTCACGCAGGATTTACCAGGGCTGAGATTTCAATTCTGCACAGCCCTTGCAATGACGCATCCATGTCTTAAAAACAAAGAATATGGTTTGGAACTTAAAAACTTTTTACAATCTTTCTTTCACAGGCAGAAGTGCTACGGACTACGGGCCAATAAAGATAGTGCATGAAGTTTATGGAGCCGGGGGAACGATTTAGGCGGAATTGAATTTTAAAGCAGCGACCAGTAAAAGACATTAATATGAAGACGCGAACAGAACACACTTAACGCAACTGAGGCCGACGAGATATACTTCCAGGGAGTGGTAGATCAGACGCGTGACGGAAGGACCATATTCCCCATCAGAAGAAAGAAACATGGCATATGGAGCACTTCAAAGAATGACGACATCCACAAAATGAGCGGCTTGTATAAGAGCGTTCCGCACTCGTAAAAGTGGCAACAAAAAATAAACCTTACGCCTACGTAGAAAGGTACTAAAATCTCACCAGTCACACGACTCTTCTGCAAAGGCCTGAATCGTGGACTTTTAGACCCCATCTTAGAGCGAAAACGGAACAGGCCTATGTCAATAGCATTATAAAAATGTGCACAGTCGAGCTAAATAAATATTCGAAATTTTAAAAAGTGTAAGTGATGACTTTGACTGACTGAGTCAATCACGAGACTAGAATGTAGACTATATCATGACGGTTAAAATAGCCCATGCATATCTACGAGATGAAAGTAGTTTTCTGAAACACATCATTTAGGCCCGATATTATTGTCTGGTTAACCTTAACCGTTAGTTTATACAGACGTTACAGTGATTAAGAGGTAATCAAAATCAAAAGTTACGAAAAGTGCATAAAAACCACCTATAGTTATTTGCCTGTATGAGTATCGAATTAAATACATAAGATAGAGAATTGCATTACATTACCAGTTTTTCAAGAAAATAAAAAGTACTATTTCAAATAAAGCACACAGAATGTTCACTTCAAAACGCCATTATTGATTAAAATTCGGAGTGATTTCCTTAATGTGATATGACGTGCTAAATTTGTGAACAGGAGTGAGTTCTGCTATATTGATCTTCTAATAATGATACTCGGGAGAAAAAAGTATACTATTACTGTAGGTTCTTTTCATTAAGAAGCCCGGGAGGTGAGCTGGAGAATTCACCACCAGTTCTCTACATTTTCATAACCACATGAATATTCTCTCCATGTGAACTGCAACCAGTACAGGAGGAATCGCATATTTCACACTATCAGGGGTGGGACATTTGAATAGGTACTCTTTAGTTAATTGAATCTGCATCAAATAAGTCGTGTTATTTCATTCCAAGCCAATCCAACGCATTAGGAAAAATCGGAATCGCGATAAGATATATTCAAATATAATTTTAAAGGCAGTACTTCTGGTTGAGATATCCGCTGTTGTTTTTAACCTCATGAAAAATGTTTATTCCGATGCATGGCGATTTTGAGACCGATAAGAAATAAATAAATATGGTCTAATATATTGTATCGATCACCATTTTTAATTACGTTTGTTCCTTTTAAGGCGCAATTATTTCCCTCCTTCGGACTTGCACCTTGGAGAAACTCGTGGGCCACTATTATTGGATTTCACCTTATTGGACTTTAGTCTAAATGAAAACAATATTTTAAAATAAAAACATACCGTTCTGAACATTTCCATCATACTCTGATATAAAGCGGACCGGGTTGGAGAGATGGATTGAGTACTGGCCTCCTATCCCGAAGGCTCGCATTCGATTACCGGCAGCCGTGGATTTTTCTGTAGCAAACCGCTCAAAACCTAGTGAGTGCCTAGTGGAGGTCATTTCAGATTCAGTACTCCGTCCGTCGGATGGGACGTTAAGCCGTGGTCACCTTGGCGCCTGTCATTATGAGCAGGCTACTGCCGACGCAGGGTTTGTCTCCATCCTTCCCTCATTAACTGAAAAGTTCCTACCTTTACCCAATTACTCACGTTTCCTAAATGCTGCAAATTACCTCAGCAGTCGGTCGCCTCCCCTGGATAACTAACTCAGATCTCAAAAGGAAAGGACGAGAAGAGACGAGAGACAAGCGAGATCGGAATCAGACGGTGAGGAAAAATAAATAGGATATCAGGAATGAATGATAGATATAAAATAAGAGCAGAGAGGAATAAAAATCCTCAGAGGTGAGTATGATACCAGAAGGAAAGACGAGTTGAAGAGTGAAATTACCTCTACTATCCTGACAGCTGGCGAGTATGGGGGAGAAAATACAGGTTGCGGTGCACACGGAGGGTGAAATCATCTCGGTGTGATCCGAGGAGGGTCGTCGTTCGATGACAGCAGTACAGGTCTATTGATTCGGCAAGAAGAATAGGAGAAAGGTTAAGGAAGCGCGGGATGTCGGAAGGGAGTTGAAAACGCATTGACAGCGTCGTTTCATAGCACGCAAAGGCAGCGATACATCAAACCTCTCTCAGTAAAGATATCATGGGCAGGATAAGATAATGCACCACATCAATGGCTCATGTAAGGTATTTTGGTGTTACTTAAGCATCAATTAATACGATTGATCATAGTAGAAAATCCGTCGAATTAAGGTGGTTCATTGGTTGAGTTATGGTTGAAAAACTGGAAAGCATTGCCGGAGCTCATTGATTTATTATCAAGCGCATTTTCAGGCTTGGTAAACTTTTATATTTGGTGACCATTTATGACTTTTGGCTTTAATTTATTGTATAAACACTTAATTGATGCGCAGATTTGTTACTTCATCAATTAAGAGATCAAAATATACCTTTATGAATTTCATTTGACTTATCATGAATTTTAATGTTATGCATTGATACATTTATAGAAAGATAACAATTTTATAGAAAGATAACAAGATTTATGAGGGGTTTTCTCATTTCAGATTAAATTTTTATATGAGATCGAACGTATGAATACCATAAAGCATTACTATCACTCAATGCGTCGTTAGTTGTGCCGGTACTTAACTGTGTCTGTACCAAATCCTCAGACTCGTTATGGTAAAATTATGGGTCTAAAAGTTGAGCATATTGCAAATTTCGTCCCAATATTTTTATACCTACGTTTAGCAATGACCCGCTCATTATGGGTGGTCACATTAGAATCATGTTCATGCATATTCATGAGAAGATGTGTCACGTAATTGAACCTATTTAATCATAGTAGCTCAGAAAATAGTCCAAGGAGGAATTGAGGATAAGCATTACAACCTTTTCAATATTTCGCTTACGCAGAGTCTCCCTCCAGTGCAACCTTTGATTTTCCACACTACGGAATTAGATATCAAGTAAGCGAAGGGAGAAGCAAAGAGCGAGCCCTAACCTCCATTACCAAACCATCCTCCCGGAAGATTGCCATGGTTTCAGCGGAAAATGTAATAATTCACAGCGAGTCAAGGAAAAGTTGCCCTCACGAAGACGGAAAAGATGCCTAAAGGTCAGGTCACGCTACACTAAAGATGATCACGAAGATCAAGTGGGGAAACGACCAGAAAATTTGCCATCAACAACACCTACCCGGATGCAACACGTAACCGTAATTAACAAGAGAAAAGACTTGTGACTCAGAAAAAAGACCTGTTGCACATCCATGTAAAAAATTATTTTCATTCATCGCACAATTTAACGCACTGGATTAAGTCGGCCGCTGAAAGATAATTTGCATTCCAGAAGAAAAATTGATCTCTAGCAATACGCTCGTGTGACACGACATAAACTTTGAACCTCTTTTATGGATTGTGGCACAGGGTGTAATGAGAATAGGTTCACAATATGTGAGGAAGCCCGGTCTCTTTCAAAAGTAGTCATCGAATACAGTTAAGCATGCCAAAAAAGCCTGTAAGAGTTCAAATGCTCTGTTTTAGTGTTGAAAATCCTACCATATGGACAAAAAAGTCACTTAAAACAACAATAACTATAAATAATAAAAAACATAACATTGTACATCCATTCAAATACTTGTATCCGAGCGTAACTCTCTGAAACTTAGTTCACCACATTTATGTAAGCTAGTGGAGAAAATTTTGAATTTGTTCTGGCAGTGAAGAAAATTTTTAATGCAATTATGCATATCATAAAACTGTACTAATGGCCAACTAGAATAAAAAAGAGAAAGTAATAAAACTTAACGCTGAAGATATGAGACTCGGATCATAATCGTTGATACTGAAAAAATTACCATTTTCTGTTACCCTATTCTCCCACTGTTTCAGATATTCAATGATATTGCTCATTTATAAACTTTTGTAAGCACAAAACTTACGAATGCTTGGGAATATGAAGGAGACGAGCAACATGCTTTAATAATGCCCGTCAAATGCGTTCACCGCTTGCCGCACCTAATCATAATAATTTCTGTCTATTAATTCATTTGATTTTAATCAACGAACATGAAGGCTTGATCCTCAGTATCTACCGAGAGAAAATAAGGTAGTCGGAACTTTAGTGAGATTTAAGTTTATAAAACTGCCGTTGGAATCAAGGAAAACGCTGGGAAAAGGAGAGATCTAATTACACTACACCCAAGGATATCATGAAACTATTCTATTAATTTATTTCATTTTTATTCATTGTTCCTCATTCATTCACTAATTACGGCTATGGAGAATCGATCCAAATTAATTAACAACTTACAAATATTTTTTTCACTCCAGCCTTGTATAAACTCAAAACAATGTTAGTAATTGCAATTTAATTCTCACTACTAATGCGTCACAGAGCTTGTTTTTAAAATCGAAATATCACCGAAATGCATGTAATTTAGAGCCCTGGCCGGAGGATTGGATCCTACCTCGGCTAGCTACACTACAATGTCAAACCTGAAAAAAACCTGAGCATTTTACTATGAGAAACATACGCTGTGGGCCGAATAATGAGTAAGGTAATCCCTTCTACGCATAAACGGTAAACGCACGAATCACCAGTTCTCAGGAGGAGAGTATGAATCCGTCAATGACGACCGAGCCGACATGGATTAGACCTAGGAAGAGAATATCGAAAAGAGGATGAGAGAACATCTACGCATCGGATAGAGAGGCGGAATGAATATCGCATACGCCTCTGATGGCGCGGGAAATATCCACCCACCCGGTCGGACTTCGGAATTCTATCAAGTGCGCAATACGGGCAGGAATTCGAAGGAGAATTAGTTTTAAGGGAGTTGAAGAATCGATGGCGGAGGGAATTAGGGGAGGTGAACTATTCTGAGAACAACCGCCTCAGACGGGGTGAAAGTTCAGACGCTGAATGAAACTATTCAGGTAAATTTCACGGTCCTCACAAGCCTCTCACGCTGATCAGTAATCTATAAGCTTAATCCGTTTAAAAAGTCACCTCAAATGCGAAAGGAACGCTCGATCGATAGCTTTGGAAGGCAACATAACAATAACTTCTGAGCTTACATCCCACGCTTATTATCACGAACCAGGAACTTGAATATTATCTACGGGAAACGTTTAGCAAATTCGAAAACATTGCTGCTTGAATATTAGAAGAAGGTTTTTGAAAAACAGTAAAAAAATCATGTCCCCTAGGCAAGGAGAATGAACCAAATATCGGCTTTCCTTTACCCCTGCGCCTGAATTAAAACATGATTGGCGATCAAGGCCGTCCCCCATCGGTCCGCCCGAACACGTACAAGAGGATACATCACAATGAGCACACAATACGTAAGCGAGAGTTCGATGAATAGGGAAAACCTTGACATGCAATAAAGACAAAAAATACGTCGGAACAAATGCAGAACGAAAGATTACACGAAAGGAGTCAATAAATTGATAGGTTCAAGAGTTTAATGCCCAATTAGACGCAATTATCGGAAAATAGAGGCATTTTTGATAAGTATCCTATTGATCACAGAAGGAAAAACACAAATATTTTAAGAGGAAAATCAATACTTAGTTCATCATCGCATACATCGAGGTCGAATAGCATTTGATCCGTGAGGGATTCTCGTGATATCTCGAACTCCGCTCAATGTGGAACACTTCGCGACTTCATGGATCAATCTCTGGCATTATAAGGAGTTCGGTTCTATGCGGTAAAGCTTGAACGAATAAATCACACAAAAAGAACTATAAATATTCACGTCTGAGAGGTCAGACGCACTTTTTAAAATCTAACTACGACTAATGTAATTGAAAACGATTTTACGTCACCGACATTGGCATTCAAGGATATTTGAAAGCCGCAACCTTTCATGCCAAGAAAATATATCCAAGATGTTATAACGTGATACATTGAATAAGCTAGGAAAGAGCTAATTCACTGAATGATCAAGCGTGAGGAAAATATGTTATTCTTCACTATTCTACTGTGGGGACGTTGCAATTTGAATACTATGCCGACATGCTTTTAATATTTTGACTTTGTTCAGAAGTTTTGAAACGGAGACCGGTCAAAGTGCGGCAAAGTTAACTACTCCCTATTTCCAGCCCAAAAACTGAACTGTATTTACCCTTAGTCACATATGAACAAAAATCATTAATAGTTAGACACCATGGGATATAATTATCTCAAAAATGTAATCTCTTTTAATAACTGGATGTAATACGAGGTGTTCAGAAAAGGATGACCCCATTTTAAACCATTGTATTATTCATGATAACACATTCCAAAAATAGGACAACGCGCAACATACTAATGAATACACATTTTACAATCGGATCCTCGTTTTTTAAACACCATGTATACTATTATTGTTTTTAATTTCGTGTACGACAGACAATCTATATCATGACTGTTAGCTCTTATATCAATTGATCAGAATTATCGAATATTATTCGCATTGTCACTATTGACGATGCTTTCGAAAACGATTTCATTAAAAATATCACACTTCTACATTACAGAAGCACTACACGTGCTCATGTGCACTTTGAGGATAAAAAAATTTAAAAGGAATTTATGGGAAAGTAATTGAAGGTTGAAACTCTTTTAGTAATACTGAAGCTCGTTCAAAGTATAGTCACCAACTTCTGGTAGAACCAAAACACATTTAGAAATGACATACTGCCTTTGGTTGGAGCTGATCTATAAACTTCACACATACAGCGTGCTAACTAATGAAAATCCAAAATGAAATATCATCATTTGCCTTGATAGCCTTGACCAATTTTAGCCTAGATTCCAAAAGGCTTCCAGTGGCATTTTTAGCTGCCAAACAACTGGGAAACTGCGCTTACAATACCGGGAAAATATGATTATTTTTTTCCGTAGGAATTTCCATGGCACAAAACCTTTAACTGCCATGTTCATGGTGGTTTCATTATTCTCGATGTCGACGACGCTTTCGTTTACAAACTTAACACAAGCAGCTGTGCGCAGAGTAAACAAGGGTTCGTGAAAAAAAAACTTAATATAGGATTAGTCTTGGCCCATTAATAGGATTGTTTGTCACTGGCACGGAAAATCACATTTAAAACGGAAAGGCGTTGATAATAATAGTATTGGATGGTCAAATCAATTGAAATTTTTCAAATGAGATGACCAAAGACTAAAATCATATTCGCCGCTAAGGATAAGAGCCTAGTTGGGTGGAGATAGGAATTTTTCGGGTAAGGAATGATGGATGGGGAGAATCCTGGCATTTATCATCGAAAAAGTCTCAACGAAAAGCCCCAAATGACTCCACACTTTACAGTCCCATCCGATGGACGATGAACGTGAAGTGCTATCCACAATGCACTCATCCAAGAAAAATGCCATAACTCTACCACATCCGGTATTCGAACCCGAGCCCTCAGGATGAGAATCCAGTACTCTAGCTACCACTAAAAGCCGATCATCACAATTAACATCAAGTAGAGCATGTTAACTTAATATTTAACTCAACGGAAAATACTGCAGCATATAGTAATTAAATTTCCGTATGAAACATCATCGAATGTATACGCACTTCATTTCACTTTCTCTTCTCATGAGTAATTTCAGCCCTGATGCCTTAGCTCAATTGATCATCTTACTTTTGACCATAGCTTTGCTTTTTGGCATAAGACAGATGATAGTTCAGTTAGGAGGGATTCAAATCTAACTAATATGCTCACAAACTCATAATTATGATATCACATATCAATAATAAAATATTTTGCTGAAAGAGTCAATGTTCTTCTAATTTTTATGCTAAATTTTCCATAACATGGTCGATGCTTAACTATAACAGCCATCAGAGAAGTCGAATGTCAAATTATACAGGGAAATACTATCCTAACCTCACTAGAGAGATATTGTCATAGAAAAATAGTGTATGTCTATATACATACATTTAATTTATAATGGAACAAGAATTAATACATAGTTTGATTGTCAACTTATAGACTCAACCACACCCACCAATCAGTTATAAATTTATAAAATTAACCATAGTTTATAAAGTAATAACGAGTCAAGTTGTTAGGGCCTGAAAAGACTTCATAATGACTTCAGATTCTGAGGCTAACCCTCCAAACTTTACTGCCATGACCTTGTCCTCCGGAATATAGGTTCTCCATTATCATTCAAGAAAATCAATTTCAGATGAAATTCACTTCCAGTAGAACAGAGAGAATGCCAGCAAGGACTTAACTTTCTGGTTATATTTTACCACAACTTGCAACTATCACTACCATTACAGTCCTATCAAATGCATTAAAATACTCATAATTAAACATATTAATCCTCGTTGAGACTTCAAGAGCAACGATAGCGAGGAAGATTCGTGAAAACATCCTACTTTAAACATACGTAATAGCTAAAGGATTGGGTTTCAATATGCTCCGACTACTATCGTACCGCATAACCTAACATAAACATAAGACAAACACAGCAACCATTCCGGAGGCTAGATTCGAACTCGCAAGGCCTGCAAGGCCTTTGCGTTACCGATGCAGGTAGTTAATGTCACGCTAGATCCCAGCATGAATGTGAAGAATGTGCCACAAACTGATACCGCATCGGCGCAAAAAATTTCAGCATGCTGTGTAAAAATTACCGGCACAGAAAAGAGACGTTTGGCGAGAGAAAGTTAGCGGGATGAAAAGACTTAGCCACGGATTCAGAGGGCGGAAAAATAAAATTACTGAGGAAAGGGAGAGTGGGAAGGTTGGAAAGCATGCTTTCGTGATGAAGGCAACAAAGGGTGACTATAAATAGACTTAAGCCCTGAGGGAGAAAAAAATCGAGAGGCTGTCAGGTGGGCGGGGGGAAAGAATAGATAGCAATTCTCCTTGAGTTCCAGCCACGGGATTTAGAAAGGATGATAAAAGTCATCGGAAACCAGCTTCGCGGTCAATCAGGCCTTACTATGGCTTAATCTCGGCGTTTATATATGCCACGCCGGAGGAGAGCTATTTTCTAGTCTCCCCGACCAGAGAGCACCATTCAATCCCGCCGTCTATTTCAGCGCGCATAATTTATTAGTTTACGCCGAGAGGCCGCTGTTATTGCCACCCGAATGGTACCGGCGGCGGCACATCTTAGATCGAGGGAGTTGATACGCTCCGAACGTCAAATTGTCCCATCGCGGTGGAAGAGATCATGCAAGGTTGAAGTTCCTGCCGGATAAGTTGGTAATGAATACATTACCGACGAGGTATCGTCGGAGTCGAATTGTACTGAAAGGTCATCCATGCGAATCACGCGAATGAGCACCGTCGTGAGGACTTCTCGAATGTTTCTTCTCGATCGTGCAGTATCACGATCGATTATCACCGAATAGGAATAAGTGAATGTGGCCTAAAAGAATAAGAATTACATTCCTTGTTGGATATACCGGTATTAAGACACTATATATGCATATATTTAAATACAAAAATATATCTTTTTAGAAAACGTGAAAAAAACGTGGAGATAAATAAGAATATAAGGAATCCCTTATGTCAAATGTAAATCCATCTTATCAATTTATAGGAATCAGAAATTTCACCAGTGGAAGAAATTAAAATAAATACGAGGCCATTAATTTCGTCAACAATTAATAAACAATAATTCATAGGTACTCATGCTGACTGAAAATTGATAAATATGAATCATGCTCCCATTTTTAAATAGAGATCAATGAGGTTTCTGGGTAAAAAAATTCACAGTGTTCAGCACATTACATTTAAAGGAGTCCTTCATGGTTGAAGCATATTAAAATTTAAATACAATTTATCCTCTAAAGTTTTCACCTGAAATAAATAAAGGTAAAGGGCACCAGCGGAATGGGAGCACAGTAATCTCAGCAATGGTGAATGTGAAATTCTCAATCTATACCAGTAAATTAAAATGTCCACTCTCATTCCAAAATACCTAGATCAGCAGTCGACGTTAAGGTTAAAATATATAGATACAAGCATGGAATACCTTTCCATTCCATTTATCCATCAACCTGAGAAGCTAAACCTTGGTTTCTACGGAAGTTTTTGAAAAACATCGGTAAGTTTCCATTTAGCGGAAAGTGAGCAATCACGAGGAGTATGAGACTAGCACTAGGAAAACGAACAGAGAGCATTGATATGGATGAAAAACACGAAAAAACTCTTAAGCGAGCATTCCAATAATTACTGTCCACTTACATCATGACCGCAATATAAAAACACGCTGGAAAACATTACTGAGGAAAGCGTAATGGAAATGTCTGATATCCTATTGTTTTATTTTTAGAATCAGCGCGTGCCAGAATATGACAGAAACACAGTAAAGTTATTGAAGAAGGTATTTACGATTCATAAACTTAAAAGCAATTCTGCTATAGCTTGCAATTATCACTTCATCTCCAAAACCTATATAAATAATAGCAAGAATGAATAACCAATCACACTCATGGAAAACAAGAAAATTGACCTATAGATGTGAAGGATGTTAATTACCATAAAACAGGAAACTAACAACACGAGAAAAAATACTTCAGACGGTTTCTCAAGAAAATTGTTTATATACACATATCCATCAAAGAAGAAACATAATAATAACTAAATGTTTAATAAATATCACGACTGAATGTACTCGTATGTCGGCATTTTAAAGAAATAGATACATTTCCGACAAATTCTTACATCGAATCCAGAACCTTTGACCAAATGTTAACACGACATTTGGGAAAATTTGGTCAACTAGTAACCCTCCAATACATAATAGGCAGAAATGCAGGACCTGACCCGGTGGAAGACCGGAACAGACTTCACAACAGCGATTCGCCGGGAGAGCATCAAATCGCGCTTACCCTCCAGTACCCTACAGTCATTCACGTTCAACATGGTCTCCGAACGTAATAATATATAAAGGTAACTTCATTACCTTTATATAACCATTACCAACAAATTTCAGAAGAGTAAAACGTATTTAGAAAACGGCGTATGCCAACTAATAAAACACGGAGTATTTTTTAAACAAATAGTTCTTTCCTATCCACCTAAGCAAGAACTACAAAAACACTCGTGTATTGCGTCCGAAAAATATTTGAGTTTAATGATATCAACAATATTACTAAGAGAAAATCGGCAATATATTTACACGATATCACCAAAAGAGATGGGAAGAATTCTTAAACTTTCATAGTTGACAAATTTCTCGATATTTCTGTTGACTGGCGAGGGAATCAGAAATTTTGGTAAAGCTAGAAAATAGGGGTAGGGAAATTAGTGGCTATATGTCCCACCCCAATTCGTCACACAGGCAATGAAAATATTAATGTCAACAATATGAGTACTTCTTCCACCAAAAAAATTCGTGATAAAGATCATACTTATGATAGAAAGGCTTGATTTTTATAGCATAGAGAGGGTAGTTATAGTTAAACTACCAAACATTTGACGGCTTACATTTATAAACATTAACATTAAATTCATAGCGAGTCAAATGATGGAGCCATTGCAATATCAACCTTTAAGCTTTTTTGAACTCTAAAAATAGTTCAAAAAAGCTTAAGGCTGCCCTTCATCAACAAAAGATCGAAATGTTCTTTACCTGAAATTATTATTTTTTTACATTTTTCCCGAGGTAAATAAATCATTATCAGCTAATATGAGCGGGCAACAACGGTTCCACTTTGTATCACGAATCTTTAAATTAATCGTCAACATCCTGGGCAAAAACATCAATTCTACCTCACAAGACAATGGCGTTCAGCACGCTAAAATTGAAACATAATCTAAAAGTTAAGACGGATAGGCCGGGAAAGCTCAAGTCACCTATGTGTACCGCAAGCAATTTTTCTTCCGCGAGCACACCTGGAGGAAAGGGATTTTAAATGCTGATCTGACACACTCACGAAACAAAGGAACGAGTTGCGCAGCGGTGACTTCATGGAGCAGACTGGGAAGGATATTTATGTGTGCTGACTTCCCCTTCTTCAAGAACATTATTTAATTACACATTGCGAGATCTCAATACCACATTAGAACCCGCAGCAAGTTTTAAGGGTACGTGGCGCAAAAAGGTTTTGGAAGACTTGGTAGAACCAGAGAATTCACAGGTGCAAAACAAATATTTGCGTGGTAATGTTTGCGCTTTTGGAGAAAAAAAGTAAGAGTAATTACACTCGGTCATATGGCGGTTCTACAACGATAAAATAATAAAACTACAACGGTATTCTCTCATAACGTAAGAATGAAGTAAGTGTAGTTCACACTCACAGTCGCTGGCTTTACCCACCATCTGCGAGCATCAACCCAAATCAGTGAATCCAATTAGCGTCAGAGGAGCTTTAAAAATTTTAACCTTGGATTCTTCCGACATTTTTTTGCATATAGTATAATACATATATTTATAGTACTATAGTACATATGGTACTCCTCCGCATCAGGGGCTTTACTTAAAACAGCAGACAAAATTAGTCATGGCATTAAGAAGCATTGACACCAAAGAGCTAGTCGCACTTCAAAACGTCGGCTGAGTTGATAAAGCCCCTTAGTCGGAGGAACACTAAAGGTATTTTTGTACAATTAACCGGAAGAAAACTGATATTACATCGCTGGATGAAGTCCTTAAGATTTTTCCATGCTAATAATTTCCCATCCTTCAGCAATGGAGAATTATTTGATACTCCTAAAACAACTTCTAATTTGTTCCACGACCCCCAGTGATGGTAACTTACTGAGTCCTTTGACTTCCTATTGCATATTGGACGCATCCGAGCGTAAAGGCCAACAATCTATTGGTCTAAAATTCCAACGCCTACTAGATATCTAGTAGGTTCCTCTTTCCACGCGTTAATATTTAGATTTACTCATAGTTTCGACACAATTAATATTATACCATACTATTCATGACTTCAAAAATCGGCCATGATATTAATTAAAAGGCACATAACAGAAATAGTTAAGCGTTACGTGGGCTAAATTTCACATGATAATCGCTTGAAATACATTTTAATCAATGCATTAATATAAGCGTCTGCATGTCAAGAGTATTCCTTCTCCACTGACTTTCTCCGTGATACTAAGCATTAAGGGGAAAAGCTTTAGTTATCACTATACCACAAAGTCACTTCACTCGAACTCTTCGAGATTTTGTCACCAAGTTAAATAACTCAAGATAGGCATAAATGTTCTCGAGGAGTTTATTTACAAACATTTAGTGACGACAAGACCAAAGGAAATTGAAAGCGTGTGAGGACAGTCGATTACCTCTGAAAGGTAATGAAACACACAGAAAATAAGCAATCGAGAGCCGTAATAATATCGCGGCAGAACACCACTACGGCAAATTTCCGGTCGGGAAGTTTATGTCCATTAAAGCCTTAGCAAAAATGATGGAGCCGGAAGCATAGATGTTATCTCCGAGCATCCGAAGGCCCCGAGATATGATAGTTCAAAGAAATCACAGTTTTAATTAGCATTTGATCGGATTCGCAAGCATGCGAAATCAACGCTGCTAAAACGAGATTTCACAAACAATAAATATAAATTAAATGATTGAAAGCCATTAAAATGAATTCCCTTCTGATTAATGGTTTCCAACACTTATACTCGCGGTCTAGCATTTGGACAAACCGTCACTGGCATTAAGAATCACTGCTCCGAGCAAAATGCTATCCATTTCACTATAACGATAGATGACAACCAATAATTTTGCCACATAAACATGCATATGTTACTGGATAATTACACCTGTATACATTATCAAAATAGGTCATCTCTTCAGCGATACCTTTGAAGCTGTTTTAAAACGAACCTCTAAATCAAGTAATTAATTGAAACTGGCCAACTTCCAAAAAGCAACTGCCACATTCAAGCGCGTGAAAAATTACGAAATCATTCGAGGTTTTCAGCTGATACACTCAGAATGGATTAATAGAGTATAACCACAGACAAAAAAAACTTGAAAAAATTATTTAAGTATCAATTTCATATTTACCGTTATTATTAAATCATTAGGGAGAATTTAAATTCTTCAGGGACAATCGTATTGGATTCAAACCTGCCTGAATATATCTGCAGAAAGAAATCGGCCTAGAAAGTGAAAAGGATGCTATCTTCGGATGCTATTTTTCAATAACGAAATTCCCGTAACTATTTCTAGAATGGCGTTATAGTCCAGAGGGTTGATTTAATGACTGGAGGTACCAGGCACAATACCTGGAGAAGCCTCCTAGTACACTTACAGCAGAGCACAAGATAAGTGATTTCTGGGAAATATAATGCGAGAGAAATCGCATATTTCTGGGGAACTATAGGTGGAAAAGGGAAAAACCTATACAACTATACCATAAGTAAATTTCATATGCTGCCGGGCTTAGATTTGGGTGAGCTATGTCACCACCAGCAACATCGATCTTAGAGTTGAACACTATGGTTGGACTTACTCTAGGATTTATTGGATTACATCACTCACCACCTTTGTGGCAAACAGAAACCTACGAAGGGGCTGCAGCGGAGAGTATTTTCCGTTTTTTTTACACCATAAGTATAGCGTAAACCTAATCAGCGTTCTTTTGTCGTTTCCCTACGCCTTGCTTCAATTAGTACAGATAACAAAGAGCAGAGATTGGGGAAAATGTTCTTCTAGTGAGGTTAGTGGCTTTGATAACAAATGCATCGACGCGAAGAAAACAATCATGATCTCTTTCAATGTGGTTTGAAGTCCCCTTCTCCCCGGACTCAAAGCTCGCACTCCGAGGATCAAGAGAAACGTAGGTACTTGGGGAAGAAGTGTTAAAAACGATAATTTGTTCTGCATCCATACGACGCCACGGAAGTAAAATTACACAATGCAAAGCACTTATAGTGCGAATAACAAATTTACTAGCGTGGCCAGGACACGAAGGCTCTGGAGGGAGATTGGACGTAGTGTATCTGGATGTAGTTTTTGTCCTACGGTTAAGATATTACAGATCTTAAACATAGAACTCGCTATTGCTATTATACGTAGTTAGCTTATCGCTAGGACGGTACGTCATAACCTTCGTTTCTGGAGCACCTATAACCCAAAGACTGATTCATTTCAGCAGGAACGCCTACAAAACAAGGAGTGATTCATTCAAGTCCTTGAAGAGACTCCGACTTCAAAGACATCGGCCATCTCCGGAGTACGATGGTACTTCGGGCTCTCCTCCATCTGAGCCGCCACTGGTCAACGCTGCCCGGCCGCCCGCATTCCCACCTTTCTGACTGGACTTAAGGAGGGCGTGGCAGTGGGGTGCGTGAGCGTGTGGAAGGGGCTGATTGAGGGAAGGAGAGAGGAAGAGGGCAAGGAAAGAAGGGATGGAGAGAGGTATAGAGATCCAATTCATGAGGCCCGCGAGGGGTAAGTAGGTCAAACGACCACGCCTCATCACACGCGGAACAGAATTACCTTCTCCTCCCTCCCCTCTTGACCAATTCTCCTCTCCTTGTTGCCTCCACCTCCACTTTTTCCATCTTTCCATTTCTCAACCCCTTTTTTCCCACAGGGTCGTCGGGCGAAGGATAATAGCTTGGAAAATCGAAGGCTCGCGAGAAAGACCAGAGAGATCCGGATTTAGTGGAAGGCAAGTGCATTGCATCCGAATATATTCGGTGGTGGTGACCAAGGAGGTTAGAACGCACTGCAGAATGCATCGCAGCCAATTGGAGAGGCCAGCAGCCATTTTAGTAGGTACGACATAAGGACTACATGCGATACTCGTACGGACGAAGTTGTTTTGTACATGATAAAACTTAAGGTAGTAAAATGAATGATGGAATGATTTTTTTTAAACTCTTCAATTAACCGGTTGTAAGTGAGTAAAAACGCAAGCAAGTGCCAAGTATGTAGTTTCAATTGGTTATATTCGTACCAGTTTCAATAATAAAATTAACTCCCTGGGGAAACAAATGCATTGATACCTCCCTTAAATAGATTTATGGAGATAAACTGATGCCGCTGCGATGACATTTGGGCTCTATTTCCATGTATTTTTATGATTCAATACACATGCAGTCTCCATAAGAAGACGTATGAAACGCAATGTTTTGCACGGAGTGGGTGGGGCATAATCGTTCCCAAGCACCCCCGTTCTGGCTCCATTTACCCATACAACTCTACACATACCAATGCCTCCTCCACTACATTCTAATCTCTTTGGTGGGTACAGAGAATAGGTTAGCAATGCGGTCTTGAGATCTTGCTTCTGAGTTGTCCCTTGTGAACGTACAACCGCTGAACCTGCCACATAACACTCCCAATAGCCATTCAAATGGCACTAGTTTAGCTGCATCGGTCCAGCCGTTGGCTCTAATCGGCTGACCCTCAATGTTCGTACGTATTTTGTCAGCGATGGATGGCGGCATTGATTGAACACCACCGTGAAACGCCCCTGCGATACAAAACTCAAACTGAAAACATCGAATCTTCAAGTCTGAATTCGCTCCCTAAAGGCCCTGCTCCAAGCCTCAGTAGGCAAGGAGTTAAAATATACTGGAGGCGGTACACACGTGAATTGTGAGATGGATTTTAATGAAGGGAACATTTTCTTCATATTCTTAACTTAGTGGAAAATGAAGTTTAAAATAAAAAATAAACAAATATAAAGATACCACTTAGTCATGCCTGACGCTATTGAGGGCGGCATACGCATGCGATTCTACGGATGACAGTAAAGCCAGAAGAGGCTTGGGGAGGATTAGGCCCACACTGCTGCGATCAAAGCATTGCGTTTTCTATTGCCTTTCACAGAGACTTCATGTGTATTCAAAACATAAATAAAAGTTGAATCGTACCCAAATACCATTGCAGTTACGTCAGCTAATCCTCCTAATAATGTTAAAGTGAAGCATTTTATTGCACTAGGAGCTAACGCCATTCCTTAAAACTGATTCCAATTTAACCTATTTATCATGAGCCATAATCTTTGAGTTTTTTCCCACAACTCTACATATATTTTACACATCTTTATTTTATTTTGATTTTATCATTTGCATCTTGTTGATTTTATATTTTCCTTCCATATCGAAAGTTTATATTTATATTTTTCCTATTGTAAAACTATATTTATTTATTTTCTCTTTGTCATATTACTATTCTTTTTTCTTATTGTACGGTTATATATTTTTCAAGTATTTAGAGCGATGTTTATCTAAATGTGTATATTATATTCCATGTATTGACGAGGGGTTAGATAGAAGAGGGGAGTTTTAGTCTCAATCTCGCCCCAATAAAGATGTTTATATATTTATCTATGCATCTATTGAAACGACAGATTTGGCGCTTGTTTTTTGTTTACTTCACTTACCTCACCCGAGATTCGATCTTGGGCCCTCGGGATTGGATGCAAGGACATTAGCCAACACATGAACACCATCTCCAGTTTCACATGCAATAAATGTTTTATATACTCCAATCAAAATGTTAATAAAACGTTAAATTTCGCATTTCACAGCACTATGAATCCAGAGGTCCGAGTGCAATCAAAACACCTTATTGCAACATTTATACATCTGCAACTTGCGAACCGCTAGAAAGGCGTTCAGCAGGGCAAGATAGGCCACCAATCAAAAGAGAGGAATTTTTATTTACGGAGGGTGCTCATGTTATGATAGTTCAATATCAAAATCCAACATAAAGATAAAGCGTGGAACAATGCCTTCAATTCTCGTTGATACAAATCGATCGAAAAATATCTCTGTCATCGTTATGCGTAGGTATTAAAGGACAGGTAAATAGTTTTAACGCCACTCCGGTGAAATTTTCTTTACCTTTTTAACATCTCACTCTCACTCAGTGATTCAACCCGAAGGTTGGTTTTGATAGGTGAGGGTAGAGCTCACCCCTGACTAAGCCACAGGCGTGTGAATTTCACACATTCAGGGTAGGGGGGCCAGTTCCTTTCCCTGGGCCACCTCGCTTTCCGAGGATTTTTCGTTCGGGGGCGTCCAAAGGATTCACCCGGATCTGAATCCGGGACCCTTCGATCTAGACTTGTGCGATGAGTCGATTAATCGAAGTCATCGACCATGGACTGCGATGAGTCGATGAGAATCATCGATGTCGATGAGTTGATGCGAATCATTGATATCGATGACTTGATGCGAATCATTGATGTCGATTAGTCGTGATGTGCTGCTGACACGAGAAGCGCTACCTCTGCTGACGACCCCTTCCTGGCGGAGCTCCACAAGTACGAGGAGGTCCCAGCCTTATCTAAATCTTCGGACTTCCTACATTGGTATAGGGACAGGAAGGATGTGTATCCCCGCCTTAAGAAGTACTCGAGGATATACCTCTGTATTTTGCCACTTCAAGGTCATCAGAGCGGTTCTTCAGCGATGCAGGAAACGTTGTGTTGGACGACCGACTTGTACTCACCGATGAAATTGCGGATATGAGAATTGTATTATACCACAAAAAGAGTTGTTGCTCAATTTGTAACTTGGTGCTTGTTTCGCTCTTTAATAAATAGGCCTTGTCCTTCTCAATTAAGTTTGACCCAATTCAATCTTCACTTAATAACCACAAACTGCCAACCGAGACATCTGCATCGATCATTGATATTCATCGATCATCGTAATTCATCGATCATCGTAATTCATCGATCATCGACATTTATCGATCATCGACATTCATCGATCATCGATATTCATAGATAGTCATCGATCATCGTGTACACTCTATTCGATGACAGCCATCGTCATCTAAGCATTTCGATGAAATTATTTCATCGAATATCGATGACCAAAATCGGTCATCGTACAAGCCTATTTCGATCAGTAGCCACGCGCTTTACCCACAAGGCTACCACGCTCCTCTTTTTAACATAAAGATGCTCATTTCAGGCAAATGGTTATTCTTGTTATGAATTACAAACAACCAATAGTTCTACAGATTGTCGATGCAAAAGTTCTAATCCTGTGGTCGCCTATTATCAATACGGAAAGAGATTGACTGATTAAACACCAAAAGAGGAAATAGTTAACAGCTGCATCCCAATTTTTCAAGGGTTAATTTGTCGATAGCATTACGGTCCTTTCGGTCAAATATCGAACTCGATGAATCGGCATTTAAAATGCGATAGGCGGTCATTTAACACCCCTGGGGCAGAATTCTTGCCTACTTAGAGGACAAGGATAATTCCAGGACACAAACAGAAGAAAAGGAACAATGCCTTCAGGGGAAATGTGAGGAAACACTGAAGCATATTCGAAAGGCAAAAGAGCCCCAGGGTTTGATTTGCATAACAAGCTCTGTGCACAACGTTTCCAAACAGCAAAACGCACCAATTTTAGCAGTCACCAGGAACTGAATTCTACTTTAACACAATTAAGATTGCCATAAGTGGAAGTACTAATTCTCACACTCTCATACACATTCGAAAAGCTGACACGGCTTGGGGCAATGACTCTTGCTACATCGTGCATCTGCCGGAATGTAGGCTTGAGAGTCGACCGCTAGATACGGACGATATCCGCGAAATGAACGAGGATGATGAGGAACGTGGTGAGCTTTGTAACAGTATGCAAGCGACAACACCGACTAATCGTAGTGAGATCCAACCAGTAGCTCTCAATGGAGACCTTTACGGAATACCACCACGGGTAAGGAGAAGAACAACTGATCCGAATCAAAACTAAACAAGTCATCCGGGGAAGTAAGTTTCAATAACTTTAGCCTGGAAACCTAGGGGTCACAGGTTTGAATCCCAATTCTGTTTTATATTGGAATCAAGCGAAAATTAGAAGATATCATCGCTGATCGAAGATTTTCGCTGCGTGGATCATATCCAGCTGTCCTTTTCGGTATCAGCTGCGTAGATGGCATTGTCAACCGAGCTTTCGCGATCGTTGCCGGCCACATCCTCAGGGATATGAGTACATCATTTCCCTGAGGATGCGCTCTGCAATGGTCGCGAAAGCTCGGTTGAAAATACCATCTACGCAGCTGATACCAAAAAGGACAACTGGAGAATGTATCATCGTGTGAGTTTCAGGACAAAAAACTCACTTCTACAATTAAACCTTAATTTAGTCAATGAATATCATATGCCTCGGGGTTTTGGGCCAAACAAACCGATTAAGTATATTACATTTGGATGAATATTAGAGTTTTTAAGACGCTATCATGAATAGTATAATTTTGTTTAAAGTAAGAATAAACAACTAAAAGCTGTATGCAGAAATCCGAAGGCGGGCTAGAGATCAGCAAAACGCCGTTGCAGATAAAAGAAGAAAGAAACCATCAAAACACGAATATGCCTCCACACAATGGATCCGTAACTGTGAATAGAATGGCCGAATCAATATTTCAGTAGATTTTTGCAAGAAGAATGAAAAACTTTCAGTAGTACCTTGAGGGGGTAACTGCGAAAGGAAGGGAAATATCCATGGCTTATCACTGGCCCTGGACTTGCATTCAAACAGATCGCAACTACCAAGAAACGTCTAATATTAAGTTTCAATAAGTTTATAATTACCGGATGCAGGAAAAATTTTGCTATCAAGGATTGAGGAGGAAATCCAACAAAGAGTGTCGATCGTGTACGTTGAATAAATGTTCAAATAGACCGCTTATGAATCCTCCCCCAACAACACTTCAGAGCATGGGTGAAGAAAATGCAAGGAATATGACGCAAATTAAAAAAATGCTAAACAAATAGAAACGTACGGCAACGCTTATTATTTTAAATATCAATAACCCTAGGAAAATCGGTGAGTGCTAATCAAGAAAATTAAAGATGAGTGGTTTTAATTCTGATTTATTATACTCATGGACACATTAAATTGAAAGAAGCATACAAAGAGCCTGAATTGAAGGAAGCAAAATAACAGTAGCCTATGTCTTCGATGCTGTTTTAAGTCCAAGATTGACCTTAAACTTTTAAGTTTATTCTCCGGCATTAACTGGGGAGGGTATTGGAAAATAGGTTTTACCAAATAACAATTATTGGATTCAAGGATTGCGAACTATTAGCGACAGACCTTAACGAGTTGCCCGCTAGCATGCACAATAGCAGAATTTTCGCAGAGAAAAAAATCATCCCAGCCAAGGTAATGATTTTTTATGCGAGGAAATTCTGCTATTATCACTAATTATTGCTAAAAGTGCACAAGAGGTGATTTTTCACTGTCAACGCTCATCTGAGTACAAAATAACCAACTGCACATTCTGCACATCCTAACACAAATAAAAGGGCAAGTATGAGAAACAGAAGAGTGCAAAGCTAAAGCTAATTAGTTCGAGGAGTTGTATATTGCCAGGTCGTAATTCACCATGAAGCTCCGGGGAAAATATATGATGCAATACACATCAAAAATATCACGCAATATACGAGACAGACAGCATGAATATGAATTTATCCTTTTTCGTATTCGAATAGTTACGACTTAAACAAGAACCTATTTCCAATGATAAGAAATAAGCATCGAAAATAACAATCCCTTAAGAAAACTTCATATTCCCTTGAAAACTCCGCGATGAGGTATAGGTGATTGGATACCTTTGAGATACAGTTTATCTTTCACGCAAGGTGACCGTAATATTTACGCAATTAATGAAAAAAGTTCGGAATTGTCGCAGATTGGACCGCACGCATATTTCGTGCTCAATAGCACATTTAGTATGAGTCAACAAAGCAGTAAATCACACGCACATAGCAAAAAATTAAAACATAACATTTAAATCTTTCAAAACCATTTCAATATTGCACCTGTATTATAAGATCACTTTTTTAAGGAAAAATTACCGAGAGGAATCTGGAAAAATTAAACAGATTTTTATGGTAACTAACAATATCACGCCCTTATGGAATTTTCTAAATATCTATAAATGAACACAATAACTTTGTATTTCCACATATTTATTAATACACCATAAGACCTAGGTTTCCAATCGTCCCAAGTGAGTCAAGCACGAATTCTAGATCATCATCATCATCAGTCAACAATCCTAGGATTGGTATGACGCAGCCCTCCACTTGATTCTTCTATTGGCCAACCTCTTCATACTGAGGTAATTCCTCTCCTTTACATCCTTCACAACTTGCTCCATATATCTCATACGAGGCCTGCCTTTCCCATTCTTTCCGATTAATTTTCCTCGACGATTGTCTTCATTAGGCCTTCGTGTATTAAGATATGGTCGATTGAGTTCTCCCGTCTTCTTTTTAGGGTTTTCAGTAGATATCTCTTTGCTCCCACTCTTCTTAAGACTTCTTCGTCTTTCAACCGGTCGATCCATTTTATCTTCATCGTTCTTCGGTAGCACCACATTTCAAATGCTTCCAGCCTTGACTTCTCTGCTGCTGTTATCGTCCATGCTACGCTGCCATATAGTAAATGCTCCAGATGTATGTCCTAATGAAATTTCTTTCTTCACTTCCACATTTGCATTTGCAGCTGTAAGCAGGACTTTCTTTTGATAAAATGCCCTTTTCGCCCGAGCAATTATACTGGAAATTTCTCTTTCACTACGTCCATCGATGGTTACTCGACTTCCCAGGTAACAAAACTCTTCCACCTCCTCAATTTTTTGATTTCCTAGTTTATACTAGTGAAATACTGCGCCGGGAATGGGTTCAAATAAATGAATATCGCACAAATGTAGATAAGGATAATACACACGTCCATTGGTGACATTGAGAAGCAAGTAAAGTTTCACATGCAAGCGGCGATTAATCACAGAATAAATCAAAATGCAAATTATAACATTTACATACCTTCAAGTTTCAAGAGAAACAACTCGTTCGGCCTTACGGTCCTTATAAAATTTGTTGAGGATTTGATTTTTTAATTGGGCACTGAGCAGGCAGCACAAAATAACCTCGGGTGAAACTAAGTTCGTTTGCAAGACCCCGAAAGAAAATATATTCCGGGGAATAAAACCAACAACGCAACCAAAATCCGTGCTGTTCACCGTGTCAAGGAGAATTTCTTGAAGGAGCAAGAAAAGCCTGGAGTTCACCGGATTTTTACAGCTCACTGACCTTCAAGACCACAAGATCGATACTTTGTTTTGAGATTAAGGATAGCTTTAACATAACGGAAAGCCTTTGGACTCCCTATGTCTTCGGAAGGACAATTTAATGATACACACAATGCCCTTGGTAAAGGCGGGACCGGTCCGTGAGAATGATCTCATGCATCACACAGCCTTCCTATGACGAAGAATATTTCTCAATCTACTAAATGCTCTCAAATAGATCTCGCCGTTCAAAACATACGCGTGGAAAAATTCAATAATATATAAAATAAGTAATTAGTAAACCTCGATGGTGAACTTAAATCCCCACAAAGTAAACACTGACGTTGAGGGCAAGTTTTAGAACAGCATAATCAAGTGTAAAACCACTAAATGTTCATTCTAACCGCAGTAAAATAAAATTTACACTATTTTTGCTCAGATTCATCTGACTTAATCTCGAGTTTACAGGTTTGTACCCGAAATTAAAGGCGCTTCAGATCGGGAGAAAAGGCACAAAAATAAGAATGGAAGGGTGGAGAGAAACCTGGCGACGGCTGTAACATGGTCTTAACATACTGAGACTACGGCTTAACCTATTAACCCATAAGACTACGATGCTTTCTACGTGCCCCTGGAATGATAAGGATGCCTCAACAGGCGCTACTCTGCTAGATAATAAAAAGAAGCTCGCTGTATGATGAGACAAAAATAAACGTAGCGATTATTCCACAATCATCCACCAGCCACGTATGAATTAGGAAACCCATCGAAAGCGCCAAAAACCTGTACTTTGAGGGTAAGGGTAAAGGGTAAAAATTTAAAATAAGGAATTTACCAACAGAAGATAACTTGTGATATAAACCTGAAACGAAGACGCAGTGAAAGGATTGGTAAAGGGAAAAATATGGGACGTGGCGTTGCGCGGTTCCCTCCAATGAGAATAGACGGCAGGCTTCTGAGATGTGTAGGAGAAGGAAAAAAAGCGAAGGAAGGAAAGGAGGACGAATTACAAGAGATAAGCATTGTGAGGGGAGGAAAGACGATCGTTACAGAAAATTAAGATGAGGCGGAATAGGTGAATGAGACAGGTATAAAGTGAAAACGTGGTATTAAAGCGTATTGGTATTGACAGCAGATCGCTTAATAAGCGAGGAAGATGAAGGAAAAAAGACATTTTGTACAGTATGAAGAGACAAAGAGAAAAGGTTGATCAGAATAAAGAAATTCTGGAAAAGGAAAGCAGCTGTTTTTAAAATGTGACCATGGTTCATCAATACCTATCCAAACGAGAGAAAAATTATAGCGACACAAAACAATACGTTAAAGCCCGAGACCACTAATTCTCTCTTGCCTGTCGATTTCATCTCATTCAATACATAACCGGAGGCAAGCACCACAAGGGAAATCGGGTTTTAAGCAATAGTGAGCACTTACATAAAACCATATACGGCGGCTTTGTAAGCTTCACTATAAAGCTTCATGGCAACATCGGTACAGGTCACGTCATTCTCCCCAACCTGCTCGGTCGGAGGCTGAAACTTCAATAAACGACAACAGTTGTTGAATGGGCTAAACCCAGCAGTACTATTGTGTGAATGGGCAATGTTTTCTTTGTCATATGCACATTTATTTATTTTATACAGCTCCTTCGTTATCCTCTTAAGTTAACTATTTGTTCATTCGAGAACATTCGGCGCAAAAAATGAACAAGTAAAACGGCAGGAATAAAAAAAGGACATGGTGATAAAAAAGATTTTTTTAACCCGAACTCTGTCTGATTGGCTAGGTCATTAAGCTGTAAGCTGTGATTGGCTAGGTCGTTAAAATGTACGACCAATAAGTTTGTGATATTCAGAAACCGCAGGAAAAGGAAGGCAAGTTCCTTTCCGTGTGCCGCCTGCAGTTACCGAGATCTGATGCCCGGATAATCACATAGCTTGGGTAAAGTTTAACGAGCCCAAAGATGCCAACTTTGAACCAGGCATTTCTGGTCAGCGGCCGAACTATCAACCCACTGGAGAACCTCACCGTCATGATCGCTGATTAAACACTGATAAACCACTGTCACATTTTTTGAAGTTTTAATCAGATAAATAAATGAATGAATATACTGAACAGCTTTTCTGTCATTCCCGAGACATAAAGACTAATTATAAACTAGTATAAGACACCATCACAAAAAAGCGTGCTGATATATTATCGTATGATTTCGTGCATTTCTCATATCATGGCAATAAGTGAAAACATACTTGATCAAAAATGAAGACCATATAAGGGGAATATTTTAAAACCTAAGTTTTGCAAGCGAACAAATGTCAAATGCCGAAATCAAGGGCTATAAATCACAAGGAGTGGTATTCTTCTGCACCCGACAGTGCACAACACGAAAGACCCCACAATGAAGACAGAGGGATAAAATAAAAGACACGATCCAAATAAGTAGGAATTTAGAAAACAATACTGTGATGTGATTAAGTTAGCAAGCTGCGTTTTACAATCTTAGGACTAAAATGACACGTTAGTTGCTTTTATAATGCGTAGCGCGTAGGAGAAAACTAAGATGCCTAGTTCTCTAAATAGGTCAGTTCGACATATATATTCCATTACCTTCTAAACAAGATCGTTCCTTACTTTAGGAAAGAATTGAAGACTGTAAATGACCAATCTCGGGATTGAAAAATAATTAAATAACCTGCAGAACAGTTTTTTCCGATCTATTTACATTCACTTTCACCGAGATTTTATCCCTCGAGTAAAATACTTGAGCCTCAAACATATTCCCTTTTATTTTTGCCATGATATAGACCATTAAGATTTGTATCGAGAAATGACATTGAAATTACTGATCATGGAGAGGAAGCACGTTATATTGTATGCAGATCACGGATATCCGCGTCGGAAACAATGCCAATAGAACAGGAAATAAAAATGCGTGCAGTAGAGGTCATTATTATTCCAATATGAACGTATGCGTCCTCGAAAATATGCGTAGGAAGAACCTCTTTAAGGCCACGGTTTCCTCAACTCTTCACGAAAGTGAAAAAGGCAGAAGGGAGATATTTGCTGCATTCCATGTCAGGGATGGCAAACACATACTGAGCAAAGTCACTGGGATAAGAGTTAAACGTTTGCGTGGAGGTGTTTGCAAATAATGTAACCGGAATATCTCCATATTATCTCCGTTATGGAAGACAGCGAACGAGCTTGGCTATATTAACAACCGCTCTTTCTCTTCAAGGAATAAAGAATCCTTGAATTTTGAAATATTAAAATGATTGCTCTCCTCTCTTGCTACGAGGAATAAAGGAGGTTGCGAGAAATTGGCTTTAAAACTAAAACTAGAGTCTGTTCCACACAGTGCCAGAAAAAGTAAAGCTGCCAAAAAGAAAATCAGATAGTGTCAAAATAATTCTCATAGGGCTTAATTGTGGTTCATTTGTATTATATGAAAAACACACTCTTGGTTTATCGACCTGTCAAAACTGTAAAGGCCGTTGTACACGGTACAATTTCTTGTACAAGAAGTTGTACAATAAATTGAACGGCGAGATTGGACCAAGATATTGTACAAGAAGTTGGTTCACGGTCGTACACGATCAAAGATTTTCATGCAATTTGTGCGGCAATAACATGCGCAGATATCGTTTTCTGTCCAACAGCTGAATCGCGATATTCGATGACGATAGTATTTTGAAAATACTGCCATGGGTTACAATGATTTCCTACCATTAATCCTAGCATTAATAAAATGAAATTTTACGATTGGTTACTTGCACTCATTCATCGGCTCATGAAACCCATCATTTATCGTCCAAACAGCATGTTTTCGCTCGTTGCATATATTTATTTTTGGTTCAATAACTTCATCTTAATTTCATTGAGGTTTAATGTTTTCCAGTGTGTCCAACTCATCTTTTGAGAAATAGAACACTTCCAACGCGACCGACGAATATCACAATATGGAAGCAACAAAGAATATCACGATATGTACAACAAAAATGGAAGTTTCGCCATGCTTATAGGAATAAAAGTGATCGCAAACAGAACACCAACCTTAAGAATAATAAACGAACGCATAACTACCGTCACATGTCATGCGCAGAAGCTACTGAGTGGATCTTGGACGGTTTCGTCCAATAACATAGAGCATGATCTAATTTCTTGTACAAGAAATTGTACGAACCCCTCGTACACGATACAATTTGCGCATTGTACAAGTTCTTGTACAAGAAATTGTACCGTGTACAACGGCCTTAACACTGGTTTAATCTCGAGGGTAGTTCGGTAACAATAAATACAGCATTACAGCCTTGCCAACGTTTCGGAGTTTAATAACACCCCATCTTCAGGGATACATATAAAAATATTTACTGAAGATACCATACGTCAATAAATAAAAAGATTATCCTAAATGACAATATAACATTATTAATACAAGTTATAATATAGAATTATCTTGGCTTTGCTGGGTCAATTATCACAATGGCAATGCAATCTCATTTTAAAATTCTTAGGCGTTAGCATTATGGATTCATCTTCGTTACGATTGGTTACGATTTAAGACCACAGCAACCATTTAAAAAAAGGGATATGTTGTCAAGAGGTCATGGAGAACTAAGTAGAACAGTGTAGGAGGTTATGAAGTTTAACGAAATCATTTAAATGAAAAATATTATCTTTGTCCACACTTCTTTATTGTTTGGACATGGTTTCAGTGACTTATTGCCATTTTCAAGGACCTTGAAAATGGGAATTGCTTGCTGAAAACAAGGTCGAACGATAAAAAAGTTTGAACAGTATACTAAGATAATGATTTTTACTACGACTAGCTTCAACAAAGTGAGTCGCGAATAAGCCCTGCACAAATATTACCGTACTCTTAATAATCAATATGATACTTACTACGAAATATGATATTTTTCAAATAGAATATTAAAGGACCAGAATGCAAAGCGATAACGATAGAATTGGCATCCAGCATGAATTCAAGGCTTTCCTTTATTCCGCCTTTATCCACCAGGCCGAAATGGAAGGGCATTATGGGAAGAGAAGTTCACAGGTGTGCTCTCGATCGGCGGCCACTCGGGAGATTCATTGTGATTGTTAAAATAAAATAATAAAGCATGCGGCGGAGAAGGGGTGGTCTTCAAAAAACCTTCGGTAAGACGCTGTCCCCTTATCGGCGAAAGGGTTTCCCATACGGCTGGCTTGGGGGCCGAAGAACCGAAGGGGGTGAGGGGGTGGTAGTCGCGAGATAGGAATGCCTTTGTGTGCGTGTCTCTGTGCAGAGGGAAGGAAGGAGGGCGGGGGGAGAGACACCCCGCGATACATGTGCGCTCCGAACGGGGGAAAGAACAGCGCCGCGAGGAATTTCCGAGGGATGGCGAGAAAGGGAGACGAGTAGCGAGGGAAATAAAGAAAAACGCTCCTCGAATCCAGGAATGCGGCCCTAATTGAGGGCGGAGGACGACGGGAAATTAATGGAATACGCGGCGGTCGAGTGTGAGCGCACCTGTTTGAAGTCATACGCGACCGAAAGGGAAAATAGTGGAGGAGGGGAGGAACGGGGAATCGACGCCGCGGCCTCTTCCGACGACGGTCAACCGAAGAAATTTCCGAGAACCCTCCGATTTACGGCGACAGGACGACAATGGGCTGGAGGAACGAACGCTGAGGGTTAAGTAATTGGAAAGTAAAAGCAAATTAGGTTAACGGGCCGAGGAGGTACACCAAGGAACTCCAGAAAAGTTTTTTTTGTTAAGACCTTAACGCAGTAGTTGCACCAACGTATTTCCAGGAAATGAGATTGTGCCTTAAAAGGATACCCTGGCAATTCCCGGACTGTGGTTGCACTTTCCCTGGGCGATTGGGAAGGGCACTTTCATGATGAAGACTAATAAAATCTTTCGAACGGAATTATATGAGTAGCAAAATACACTGATATAATACATTCAGCAGTATTACGCCACTATGTTACTATTCGTGAGTGGAAGTCGTAGGATTTAACTATCGACGCCAAAATTATTTCTTCCAACCAGTAATGAATCCCGCAAATCAAAGTAATTTCGAGAGTCAGCCATTCATAAAAGAAAAAAAAGAGCGCTAACGCCTAATTTATATGAAACCACCTTAATTCAAACTTAGTTCTCAAATAAACACAACATCGAGGAGAAATCGAACCCGAGTCCCTTGGGTTGAAAGGCCGGAAGGCGCGTGTTACCGATCTGGCAGTCGCGACCGGCGCCATCAATAAACGATTCAACCCCTGATTATAACCATCGGTCCGGCACGCTAATAGTCAGTAATGGTATTTCCTTACCTAAGGTGAGGTTATTCCTTACCGTAAATTCATCTAGCAAAACATCTTAATTACAAAAGCATTTTTGAGAAATAAAAGCATTAAAATATGTGATTTTAACCTAACGTTCGAAATTGGTACTAGCCAATTTGGTATTGTCATTCTACTATGAGAATCAAAGAGACCCAAGGTACATATATCATACGGTTAAAGTGCCCATGGTTATAAAGTTTAAAAATCATTTCCGAAAAATCATTCTTAACAAATATAAAATCTCGACGACCTGCATGATTTTCATCAGAGCCTGAGATACCACTTCATTTACATCCTATTTTATCGATTAAGTAGTATCAAGTACGACTAGTTAGTACCACTTAGTGGTAGTAAGCAGAATAGCTTGTAGAAACACTTAGCTCGTTCGAACCCCCTCGGGTAGGTACACCCTAGAGTACAAATTGTGAGAATTAGTTTAAGAAGTTTAATCGCATGAAGATTACAGACCAACGAACGCAAACTTCAGAGATGGGGCTTTGATTCTCTGTGAATAAAAATAAGATTCTGAAGGGAATTATCGGATATGTTTTACGCTTGGAAAATTTGCATTTAATAACTGAAATTGGGAATGGCAAATGTATGCAGCGCCAAGTTCCATGCAATCAGAAAGATAGGAAATGATCCTGAAAAAAAGTTATGGGCGAAGCACTTAAATCAACATCTATCCTTAAAAGAGAGTCATCTTCACAAGATTTCAAACAAAACTTAGCAGGAGATATTATTTGAGAACGGAAAGCCATTCTCAAATTTTACGTTAAGCCGAAAAAATTTGGTAACGACTTTGGAAGGATATCCTTCTTTATAGTATCTATATCAATACTCCATCAATAGGAGTAAAGCACTCAAATTTGAATCCATTGAAACAAAAAGAAATTCATAAAACACACACCCTTCGAATTTCAGAGTTTATTATTAATTTTTAGGGGAGATATACAGCTGCTCAACGTGATTAAACAAATTATGGCTTACAAACACGGCAATTTTGGTGTTTCGCGGTTATGTTTGTCCATATTCAAGGGATTTACCGACGGTTTCTAAAAACTGTTCGGCAGAGTGTTTTATGCGACATATGTTTACAACTCGGCACAGCAGTACCCATACGTTTCACTCATTTGAACAGAAAAGGGCAAGCTACTTTATTCACTTCAACGTCTGGTAACTAACACCACAAATGCATTCCCTAGGTAAGTAACAGCGATATAATATACTTTACACGTCATCAACAATGCGCCATCTGAGAAGTAAGTTAATGGCGCAAAATTGGAATTGATATTTCGATCGGCTGTAGTAGCGAAATTATTTGGCTCTCCACGCTCAAACTCAGCAAGCAACCAATATACTTATCGAGGATTATAAATTAAACGTAATCTGTAGTGGTGAAATCCTTCTTATTGCTTGAGGCGTAATTATGGTGAATCTTGTCCACTATAAGTAAAAGTTCCCTTTGCGGATTCATATAAACTTAACTCACTCTTTTATGATTGGAGAAATTTAATTTCTAAAATCCATTCCGGAAGTTTCAGTAATAACCGCGGATCGATACGGGCCACAAACATCAACTCACTACGATGCTGGGAGTTCTAAGTCATGGAATAACATAATTACCACCTTCAGTTTAGTTAGAGAAAAGACATAAATAATGATGGTAATACTAAGGTCTTAATGTAAGGACCCACGTTAGATTTCTGGACGTAGCGCATGTCCTTTCCAAGAATAATTTAAATGAAACAGAAGAAAGTGTTGAGAGGAACTTTTCGACTACAACATTTTTCCCTTCATCAACGGAAAATTTTACCCAAAAAGAGAGGACCTCTTTGTATCTGCTTGTGAGTAAAACAAGAAATAAAAATATAAAAGTAAAAAACTGCTGTAGATTAATAATTAAAAAGTATTCATATATACATATCAAAAAGACCACGATCGAGACTAACATATAAACACAAGGCTTTGCTAATAGCACGATAAAAAAACTTTAAATTTGATTCCTAAAATGTTTTCTTGAGGTTTATTATCGTCCCTGAAGAAATAAGAAGTAATAATTCCTAATACATAGTTCATAATCTTATCAGAATTGGTAGAGACCTAGCTTCATGTACCAATTTCTTCTAAATTATGGATAAATGACCGCGAGAGAAAACTTTCCATTTACCTGGCTTTAATGAAATAGCTAAGTTAGTTAGAACTGTCATTCTTTAGGCGTTTATCCAGCGGCTATTTTTAACTTTAATCTTATTACAAAGTATAACGTAGAAAATTGCTATCGCAGGTAACAAGATGCTTTTTATTGTACGGGCGGGTTTTTCATTTATAAAAGTATAAAATCTTGATTAAATGTCGGGGATGGAATGATAATTCTCCCTCCAGCATTACATAACCAAGTGAATTCTCAACAGAGCACATTTACTTGTGATCAAAGGAACTAGTTTACACTAAAGAGTTCGAATTTTACGTTAATCGGATCCTTACTTCACTACCTACTTTCCTGTGGTAAATTCTAAAAATACAGACAAAAAAACAATTATATTAGCTCATCTGTTTTCAACATAGAATATCTCCCGAATTTCGTAGATTCTCGGAATGGTCTGATGTGAATCTTCAAAAAGATGCATCAATTGTTTATGACGTATTGATTAGTTGAATTAATTCAGATATTAATTCCTCTTTTCTCCTTGGCTGAAATAGTAAATACAAAACTATGGAACTGTGTCTTACTGTGCCTATATATACATATCACAGAAAAAAATTCTATCACGCAAAAAGAAAAAAATAAAACTTTACATAAAACTTAAAAGTGTTCGGCTAATGGCAGTATCAAACTAAGAAAATTGGTAATAAGGTATTTTTTCAATTTAAAGAAATCACGCACACAAACAAAAGCATAGGACACTACAATACACCAGCACTGCGAGATGTAATAATAACAGAATTAATATCTTTAGAGATTGGGGCATTCTTCACATAAGTTACCAGGTTTTATTTTCGAATTTAGCAATATTTTGCTTAAACAACTTGAATGTTCTTACAAACATACAATTCCTTACCTAAACAAACAATTACAACACAGTTATACAACACTACATAAGAGTATTAATATTTCGTATCTATATTTCATAACTTAATGTTTGCGGATTGGCCTAGTTGCATTTCATAACTTATTTAGTAATTACAATGTTCTGTAATGTGAATGATATTTAACCTCATAATAAAATCATTTATTCTGTAACAATATAAAACTCTTTCCAAATTATTATGCAGATTTTCATGCGCGTCTCCTACCATAACATCCTTGATCTTTAAAAAGGAATGACAATTCCATTGAGATACCTTCGATTACTTTCAATTCAACTAGCATCATTCTAATGAGCAGACCCAAATTACAGGATATGTTGCATAGCCTGATTCATTTTAAGCAATTACGCCACAAAACTTAAAATTGAGCATTTTCAAAGTTAATGATGAATGAGAGAGGATTTAGGGGTAATGGAGATATCATTTTGGGCTCTCTCTCTAAACATTTCCTGGTTGAGATCCCACAGGTTTCAGTCCAACCCAGCAAAACTTTGAAATTAGGTCGAAGAAAAAGTTTTACCAAAAACTTCATCTTCCAAGAACCACAATGCAAACATTTATTTATCAATGTCTACTTTGTAACTTCTTCGACTTCCTCAGCCATTCCTGGGAAATGGATCAAGAGGAAAATATCTGCAGCTGCAAATCAGGAAACTAGGTAAAATTACTCAAGTCACTGGAAACAAAGCGTCGATGGCAATAAATTCACCATTGGAAGGATCTCTTGGACACTGGGGAAGTACCATAAAATGAAGCCGTGTCTCGCCTCGAGGATCAGCAGTTTGAAAATCTTAAAGAGCAATGTGATTCGGCAAAGTCGTGGCGGAAGGCCACACGAAACATCCCCGTGCGCGGGGAAAGGATTCAAACGCACGCAACGACCCAGAACGACCGATTCAAGGAATCACCTTCGACTGACAATGAGATTGAGTGAAAGATATACTAACTGCGACCGGCCCACGCATGATGTCGCACCGTGAATGGAGGGAGAAAAATATAGACATAACCCCCTGGATCGCACGCAAGACGCCGCAATTGCCTTAATTTCTCAAATGAGAGAGCGCGAGTGTGAACGGGGCGGTCCGAAATGTACGCACGGCGAGACGCCTACTTCCAGCGAATATGGAGCAGCTTCCAGGAAAAACCTCGGCGTGCGAGACGCAGACGGGTTGGAAACGAAAGCCGACCGAGACGAAACGAAAAGAAAAACCAGGACATGGACATCGAGCCGAGGAAAGCAGTCTGTTTTGGCACAAGAGGTGGAAACAGGTAAGAGAGGTGGGCGGCGAGGTGAGGGGAGCGTGGGAGAGGACCGGCATCAAGAGTGATCCTCGCGGGAGCACGGGAAATCCCCTGAAGGGCGGGAAACATGACGCCTTTTCTTCTTGTTTCGTCCGAAATATATTTATTTTGCCGTTCGAGAGCAAGGCGACGCTTGGGAGAGCCAACGCTTGATAAGGGAGGGAAACATGGGCAGCCAAACGACAAAAGATCGCACATTCCTTCTTCCCAAAGACAACGGCACGACTGGCTACCTTTCTTCTAAGGAAGTTGATCATGATACACACTCGGCCGTTCTTCACATTCTTTTCAAGAAGCAAAAGCAAAGGACATTGATAACCGAAGCAGTCACAAGATTACACTGAACTAAAAGACTTAAAATCACCAAAAATGGGGAATAAGCATTGAGATTTGTTTTTTTTCTGCGAAATTTTCTCACAAACTTAGGTATTAAGCAAATTTTTTATGCCAATCACAAATATTATTATATTCTATTGAACTGTTTCCGAAAATTAACGAAAGTCACGTGACCCTAAACGTCTTTTATTGACACTGCACGGCACAGGACCCATATTGCTGCGGAAACAGACATTAATTTTTTATAAAACTGACGAAAACGAAGCGAATATAATGTTTTGAGGTTTCTAGCCACTTCATGATCGAAACGATGACTGAAAAAATATTTAAAAAAGCACAATCCGATAATTTGCCTATGTTCATGCTAACGAATAAAATAAGACTTTTAGTCAATTCCACACTTTTTTAATAACCGACCTAGGTTTCGACAAATTTTTGTCATTCTCAAGGTTTGGGTCAAAAAAAATTTGTCGAAACCTAGGTCGGTTATTAAAAAAGTGTGGAATTGACTAAAAGTCTTATTTTATTCGTTACCATGAATACCGTAAAATTCCACAAAGTGACGCCTTCAATTTTATTTAATTTGCCTATACGGCGGCATCCTTAAAAAAAAAAAACGGCGATTGTCTTAGCAAAAACTCTTGGGCACTATAGATGCATTCTATAATTTATAACGATTTTCTCGTAACGAACCATACTACTTAAATAAAAAATCAAAATACATTCCCATATTGCATTAAGCAAATGAGATAAATACATACGTTTCCGCCAAGTATTCATTAAAGAACTTACCTCCACGTAAAAACAGATAAACAACGCCCATAGTGATACCGTGCCGTGACGTCATGCGATGACGTCGTGTTTTTAAGCTGCCGAAAACGCACAATTTTAAAGAGCATTTATGTAAAACAACTTAATTCTTCAGCAAAGATCTCCCAAAGCACATTTTAGCTAATGAACTTCACATTTAAAGACTTACAGAAAATTGTGTATGTTCCCGATTACGTAAACATGAGATATTCCGATAAAACAACCGATCGGAGAGCTGCGCTAGACAAATTTAGAATTCATGATGACGATGAAAAATATTAACTCCTAGTCGATGCCGAAAAGTTGTAATAAGCTAATGCTGGAAATGATAATATCCTTCATGTAACGCATGCATTTTTTATGATAAATGTCAGTGATATTTGCATTGGAGAATACTAAAAGATACTTTCTAATAAAACGCTGCAGCTTAAAAAGTCTCCCAATGCATAAAATATTAATTACTAGCTAAAGAAATCCGTTGACATTCAACGGGAGGGAGAAATATAATAAATACAAATTGTGTTCAGAAATTTTAACATTTTTCATGAAGGGGCGAAATATGAGCGGAAGGGATGAAATAAGGGGAGAAACTTTTCCTATGAAGTTAGCTCCAAGTCGGTATCGGAACCATGAATATAATTTAAACCAATGTAAACATATAATTACTGCCTGGACTCATGCCTGGTCCTTTACAAAATTAAAAATATTATTTAGTAACTTTCAGGCCAGATGAAACAAAGTATGTTAGAAGGGGAAGTGCATACAAATGCCTCTCTATTGTTGACAGTGAGGCCAGATTCGGTTTTTTGGGAATGTAATGACTCAAACCCTCAGACAACAAAAATTTTCTCTGGCCTTTCATATATGTTATGTTTATCTCAATTCTCCAACTTCATGAAAGTGGCATCAATGAACTTCCTACATATACGCATCAATGCCTTTTATTCGAATTAGATTTCTTGAATTCTTTTCTTAACCTAGTACAGATTTAAAGAATGGGAAAGCCAGGCCTCGTATGAGATACATGGAGCAAGTTGTGAAGGAATTAAAAGAGAGGAGTTGCGTCAATATGAAGAGGTTGGCCGATAGAAGAATAGAGTGGATAGCTGCGTCAAACCAATCATAGGACTGTTGACTTATAATGATGATAAATTCAGTTATTTGTCGCTCGGTTACTTATATTCACACCTTTTACGGGATATTTTATATATCTTTAAATTACCATCTTTTTCATCTTGCTACTCCTATTTTTGGTTAGACTTCATTTAAGTTTCTTATCACGTATTTTTGTCTCAAAACACCACAATTTTAAAAGCGGTCCACTTTGGAATACGGCATGAATCTATGAAATATTCACTTTGAGAACCCCACAGAAACTGTCATTTGAATACTTTTAGCTTTACCGAATGGACACCTACTTAATCCGAGAGTAGCAAAAAAAACTTATCCCGTACAAATTTGCCGGAGGAAATGGCCGATGTAGATTCGGGAATCAGCTGCGATATCTTTTTTGATAATTTTCAATATCTTCACGACAAAAGCAACGCAGTTTACGGCATCTCTTTTGGACAATTGTTTTTAGCATCATTACCATGGCATTATTAAAAAAACCCCGGATACGTAATGAGACATTATGTTACATTGGGATTTGAATTTCATTCCCTGGTTTATGTTAAACTATCTCAAATCTCTATCTCGGGCTATTCCGCTCGATGACGATTTTGAAAGCGTTCCATGTCTTTTCCTCAAGTCCCAGGTTGGTTCATATGGACAAACCCGTAAAGAAATAAAAAAAATCACAATTTGAACACCGCTGAAGTATTTATTTGAATAGGTACTCCTAATTTGGACCGAATGCAAGCCTTCTAAATCTGCGAGTAGCGCTAGCAGTCAGCATGTATCTTTGTGCGCAAAAATATGGCTGACCTTGCTTCACGAATAGCCAACAATGCCTTCAGTACCTTACTATATCCTCGCGAAAAGCACAATGCTGTTTACGGCATCCCGCTATGACGAACTGTTTAATCATCAACGTTGTTTTCATTTCAGAGACGACGGCCTTAGCGACGCTCGGAAAAGAATCGAAAAAAAACAGTAAATTTCAACATAAATTACACAATGCCCAGAAATCTGTAGAACAAAGAGAAATCGGTTAGAATAATAAGAAAGTTTAAACATTTTCACATAAAATACAGAAAGAATGAAAGATATTGACAATTATTTAGTTATTTACCGAGTGAAAGAAATGACTCTTGCGCTGCCATAATTTGAAAAAGTGTATTTAAACCAATGTAAATACATAATTGGCGCCAGGAATCGAACCCGAGCTCTGAGACTTTTTTATATAGCCTATAGCACCTTCTTGTGTATACGCTAGAATCCTACAAAATGTCAGCTCCATCGGTTCAGTAGTTTTTGAGGAGATGCGTAACATAAAGCTGGCAGACAGACAGGCCACTTCATTTTTATATATTAGCGTGATGAGAACATCAAAAGTAGCATTTAGACCAAAGACATCATGTCGTGAAGTATACGGTAAACTTAGTTTTTTTCATGAGTGGAAAATAAGGGACTCAATGCAGACACAAAGAAAATATGCATATAAAGATAGGTGACAGAATTTCTCTAGAGCGTCAATAGACAGTGCGACTAGCAAGGCCATATTCGGTGTTACGCTAGTTTCCTATTGCCATTATTACCTTATGAGAGAGATGATGTTGCACCAGAATCACAGTCGGGGAAAACGCACACTAATCTTCCAATGGAGAAAATCGTACGGAAACACGGAAATGTCGAATGAAACTATATTATGTAACCTCGATTCCGGTCTTTCCCCTCAGTTTCGATCGGAGTTGCGACAGTTGGAAAGGAAGTAGGCTAAGATTCCGAGTACCGCAGCGATCCCAGCCTCGACCGCCTGACTTATAAACAGTGTTACAAACGAGCGATAGAGTGGAAGCTGATTTGATACGTCCTTGGAGCACGACAGATTGGAGACGGAAGGAGAGAAATGTAAGGGGGGAAGCTCACCGAGGGCGGGGAAGCGGGGGAAGGAAAGTTGTAGGCGGTTAGAGTAGGATTCGGAGGAGAGAGAAGAGCGTGCAATTCAGACGGCACGTGTTGGGGGAAGCGGGAGGGATGTGGGGGGGCAGTGGAGAGGTAAAGCTGAAGGTGAAAGGGGTAACTTGCGCATGCCGATGCGCTTTTTATCTTGCGAACGGGTGGGGAGGGGGGAACAGCGGTGAGGGAGAGGGTGAGAGAGAAGGATGGTAAAGGTTTTGGGAGCGAAAGAAGGCGAAAGTCTCTGCCAAGGACGAAAGAACACAATGCCTTCCCCAAATGAGCCTCATCTTCGACGGAGGAAACTGCTTCCCAACTCACGGCCATGAATACGAGTGAAATGAAAAGAGAGGGGCGAGAGTGCAGACAAACGAAATAAGCCAACAGCACGGGATGCAAGCATTTTCACCCTTGAGACAACAAAGCTTTAAAACATAAATGCAAAACAACAGCAATATTATTTCGGTATCTATTCATCCGGAAAGTAGGAAACAAAAAACAGCCAAGGTTATTGTGACCCAGAGAAAACCCAGACTTCAAAGTTTTGGCCATGAACCTCGATTACACCCGGATGTCGTGAAATTCGTTATTTTCCATCGACTTAATATTCATGTATATAAATGAGTCTATACATCTTACAGCGGCCGATGCAATCTTGGGTCATGTGGGTTCACGAAAACGGCACTCACAACACCGAAGTGGGAAGGGATGTCGTCAAATGGTTGCACGAATTAATGATAATAATATTGTATCAGTGAAAAACCGAGGAGGAAATTTCTTACAAAGTCTCAGTAGATTGAAAAAGAAACTTTTTGTCACATAATATGCATTACAACCAGTCAGCAGCTGAAGAGTGGGCACTGGCAAAGTATAGATTACCTTCGCAAACAGACAAAAGAGAAGAGTGAAACCAATGATTTCTAAAGTTATGTAAGTTGTCTCAATACCACATTCAAGACAATCACGAGAGAGTAATTTATGCGGTGCATCTTATCGTCTCTTATCTCCTAGTGGAATACTTCAGGCAGTAGGTACCTTGATAATTCCGGACGCCATTTTAGTTGGATCCAACAAATACTACGCAATTAAAAACTATCTAGCACAGAGGAGCACAACCTTTATTGGATAGAAATTCAAAAAATTACTATTGCTTCAAAGATTTCGGATAAAACCACCTTGGAAAAATTAAACTACCAACGGAAAGCGAGGATTGGGTTGATGTGCAGGCCTGCCTAACGGATGGCCCGGGTTCGCATCACAGCTGTGGTGGAAATTTGTCATTGTCAATTGGTCCCCACTCAATTTCTGTCCAGAGAGCAAGTTCAGTACTCCGCTTGAGGTACGAATGAATCTCCTCTTCACGTCTTTCATAATAGCGGGCTAATATCGACCCTGGGTTTCTCTTCACCCTTCCTCCATTCCCTGAAAAATTCATTTCTCCCCATATTATCCACCGGTCCTAATGGCGCAAATGATCTGAACTGTCAGGAACCTCCCCCGAATTACTACAGCAAACGAAGAGGATATCGATGGACGGTAGCCATACTCATGAGGAGTTTAGGAAAGAGTTTGGCAAAAGGAATCCTTTCTCTGTTTGCACTGAAGTTATATTGTAAACTCTCTCTCCTTCAAATACATTCTCTGCACTAATTTTGATTCAGCTCATCCTAAGTAGTGATAGCATCCCATTACCAGCACATGACGATTTAATTCCAATCTCCACTCTTCTAGAGACTTCAAAATTATTTATGTCACTAATGCCTCTTAAATAAACAATATCTGCCATTCAATTTTCATAATTTATTCTGTATCCCTAAGTGTCCCTTCTTGAGCACCTTTCAAAGAGGTATGCTCTTACCTCTTTTTCTCAATTTTTTATCAGGCCTCTAAATTAACACTCGCAAACCATGAAGAGCACACAAGACGAACTTTGCCGACAAACCTGTGTACCTCCCATTTGACTTGGAGCCCAGCGACGAGAGCTTCAACTTACGAGTGGAGTTCGCATACATCACTTGGCCGGAAAGTTAAAAGTCACGCTTCTTGTAGGAAATTCCAAGAGCGAAAGAGCTCTCCAGCAGTCGCAGCGAATGGGTATTTTCCTAACCCAAAGGCACTTAAAATACTGAAGTCAAGGGCTTATATTGGCCTACGCTACGGGCTTTTCTTACCTTCTTTTAACCACTAAGGACTTTTCTCCACGCGAGATAAATATTCTGTCAATATTATTAGAGACTATCGAGGAAAATCGAGAAAAAAACGACGAGGAAATCGAGAGTACATTACTGTCCCTACCCACTAGCGATATTATTCCTTCATCGGAAGGCAATTATCGAAAGGACGACAACTATCCAAAAACAACGGCTTAACTCATCTAAGTATTCAGATTCATGTTGCGTGCATTAGCCCCAGCCACACACCTGTACGTGACTTTTAGGATACACTGTGCGTGCAGAAAAATATACTCGAAATATTATGCGACCTTACTAAATGCTGTCTCCTCTCCTCAGTATTCTAGCATCTTCTTTCCATGACTAAGAAAGATAAAATGTTAAAGACCATATTTCCGATTTTATTTCTACAATCTTACAATGTAAGACAAGAAACATGTGACTTAAAGCGCGTAACTGGATCTCTTAAGGCACTTCGCTTCCACTTATCAAACAGTCTCCTTTGAGATAGACGGTAGCCACAACGTTTTATCAAACCTGCATTAATGAAGGATTAACCGGAAATTACGAGAGAACCGTTTTATTTTTAGGTTAATTTCATCATAGCTACTTTGAAATTCCTGGCTGGACAATTTCAAGCATATACTAGCACCAACGCCCAACCCAGCGGATAGCTCACGAGAGAACAACGTGCAGCCGATCACGACTCTACTCTCGACTGAAAATACACGACAGCGATTTGCATATCACACTTATCAACGCTCTTATCACGAAGGTCGTTATTACCCAGGGAACGAAGACAAAAAATTATATCATAAAAAACACTTCTGATAAACTTGATGAAAAGCTGGAAAGAAAAACAAACTTTGTGTATTTCACTGAAAACTATTTACTCACGACCCGGGTTCCGACAATTTATGCCATCATCAGACCTGAAGATGGTATAAATTGTCGAAATCAGGCCGTGAGTAAAATTTTTCAGTGAAATCCACAAAGTTTGTTTTTCTTTCCACCATGGAAAAGTTTTACAAAATTAACCCTTAAACCGTTCGGTTTGTTAATTAAAAGCCTTGATTTTTACTGGTAAAGTTATTGTTCAACCCAAATCTTGGTTTTTGATAGGTGAGGGTAGAGCTCACCCCGTACTAAGTCATTGGCGTGTGAAATGAACAAATCCTGGTTCTAGGGCACTCATTCACACGCAGAAAATCTAATCGCGAGGATTTTAGGTGGGGGTGTCCAGAAGGCTTCTGCCTGGGATTTGACCCTCCGGTCGGCAGCTCAGCGTTCTACCCACTAGGTCACCACGACCCCAGTTTTACTAGTACAAGGCAATATTGAACCCGCACTTAATTTTTCAACCAGCCAACGTTTTTAGCGAAAGTTCCATCGGTAGTTATCCTATCTACTGAATTCCTTACCTAACCAACTTGAGATTTTATTCCTGACTTCTCTGTTCTATTTTATACTTGTATACAGCCATCGAAGAAATACTAGGGCTTTTATTTTACAAAACATTTGGGATATTTTATTAGATTTTCCCTAATCATTTATTTAACATCTAATTAATGCCTCTTTCAATCTCATATAATCATCCGAGTGAACAAAAGACTGGTTTAAGGCACCCAGAATATGTAAAACTAATAGATGGTTTGCACTATTTACACTATGGCAGATTAAACAAGAAATGAGAAAATCCCCAGGGAAAACTTCAAATGTATGATAAAATGGTATAGCGTAAGAGATTGCACATGATTAATTGTAACCGGCATACATAAAAGAGCAGCAGACTCGAATTCAGAATATAAAAGAGATAAAATGGTTGTGCATTGAAGAAACACATGAGGTGGATGAAATACTCCCAAGACAGACGTCACGCAAAAATGAGCGAATATCTCGCAACAGAGAAAAGTTCTGGAAATCTCCTAAATCTGAACGTTATTAAATAAAGAGGAGCCACGATTACGAGAAATTTGAGAAGTGAGTACAAATCTATGGAGAAATTCAGTTTTATGCGTACGAGGGCACTTGAAGAAGTCTACTATGTAAATGGAAAAAAACGTTAGACAAATTTGAAAAAAAAACAATGGTAGAGAAAAGAATATAAGATGTCTATTTAAGATGCTAGATTAGTTTTTTGCGTGAGGGCAGGGAAGGAAAAGAATTTTGCATGGCATCAACAGTATGAAAGGTAAGAAAACATGGGTTAAATGAGTGCGAGTCATGATGATGGATTTATGAAGCATATAATGATGTACTTACAAAAATTCGTTAACACTTCACATTCTAATCAAAGGGACATAAGTAAAACACTGGCGAATATTCTGGATTGAAGCATTAAATTGTGTAGCGGAAAAACGCCGACTTTTCCGAAGAACAGGTGAAATAGCCGGCTTTTGAGATTTGGTCACGGAGAAGAATGACGAAGTTAATTTTGGTGGAAAGAAATACAAACGAGAAAGTTCAGAGAACGATTGGAGTGAAGAGGCTTAAAGTCATAAGGAGAGAGAATGAGTGCATGAAACGAACATTTCGGAATGAGGGTATTTGTGGGGATAATGTCAGGAAAGGCGCAAAAGAGGAATAATAAGAACAGGTAGTTTAGACAAAATGATGAAAGATAGAATATATGCGGAGGTAAATAAGTAAATCATGCAAAAAAATGGCATATCCGAATCATAAGAACATTATAAAGTATTTCATGACCACATAAACTTACCTTATTCGATATAATGCTGATAATAATGAATATTCCTCACATCATTAATAAAACTATGAACAGCTATTTTTCATTACAAATGCAATTACAGGAAGAACCATGTACATCATATCACTGTTAAATCTATGAAAACTAACGGACATACACAGATATGATGAATCACCAGGAAAAAAATTCAAGCGAGCATATATAAATCAGCTCTTTAATCACCTTTCAATTAGAAGACGTTCAGCTATAACACATCGTATGATCTGTTACATTAAAAGAAGTATTTTCACCGGACGAGAGTAATCCTTTGATCTGAATTCATCTCTAAGTGCACATCTCAATGTCTTCAATTAAACAACATCCTCGGGCCATCCAAATTGCAAAAGTCCTACTGTGAATTCCGCCAAAATACAGACTCCAGCCGGCCATAATAGTGGGTATTGCGCCGGCCTAGCGACCTAATGGTCACGGGTTCGAATCCCACACGGAGCATGGATGTCGGTTTTGGTTTAGGACTAAAATATTAAGCTAGAAGGAGTGATATAGTTAAGTTAGCTATTGGAGCGCCTAAAAACCCAAGTCTCCTTCTACAGTAGACTCTAATTTACCATTTGGCACTAATTAAAGAGAAAATTTTACTTGCTAACGCACATTAATTACAGATTTAAACTCAGCGACTACAAATCATAAGCATTTAACAATTATTAACGAGATCTTTAGGAAGTACTGCAAGTTATTTGCTACATTGCTACAGTGATATGCGTGCAGCATATGCTCTAGGATATAGGGAATCCAAACTTAATTCCCTTGCTCGTTCCGTAGCTTTAAATTCCTAAAGCAACAATTTACCTCGTCAACCACATTATATTCAAATAATATTAAGGGCTAAGAAAGATTAAAGGAATAGACACCCAACTCATCCCCATATATATCAATGTAATGTAGGGATTAAAAAAAAATTGTCTAGAGATTGACCAAAGGTGGAGTCAATTGAAATGGTAAGCTGAAGACGAGAATAACAGAACAAACACGCTAAATTTTTCTTGAAAAACTGATTATTGATTGAAAAATTGATCTAAAAATAAATACGCGTCAAAAAAGTGGCAAAATATTAGTAACTTGTTAATAATTAAAAATAAAATCCATAAACTAAGAACTCGTTAAAAAATACTGTTTTCATTTTGCGAAAGAAATAAACTGTAAACGAAATAGGATTTAGAACAGTATTGTTTAAGTCCCAAACAGTTCCTAGTTTCAAAATGAATGAAATTGAAAAAAATTAACAAAAACGAAGACATTATATTTTAGTGTCATGTCACCCATTCGTTCAGCCACGCTTTCAATGCACACAAGGACGAAATTAACTTATTCAAGGCAGATAAATATTTTAAAATGACCGAAATTAGATGGTTTTTGTCCATAACTACCTTGCTGACTGAATATTCAGAGATAGTTCTATCTAGCACATAGGTAGGTATATCTTCTTTTACTTGAGAGGAATTCACTGAGATACTGGAATGAGTTATTTAATAACCCACGTTTCATTAATCACCGATGTCTGAAGCCGGAATCTGGAAAATGCGTTTCGGCCAAAAAAAATCAAATGCCGAATGTATTTCATAATAACACAGTTTCTTTGCCAAAAAAAAACAGGAAAATTCTTTGAGAAAGCTCGATGAATTCCATGTAAAAATCGAATGATAGGGGTCACGATATTCTTAATAATAACGTGTAATACGAGGTAGAAGTCCTCAATGGTCAGTTACCAAGTTAAAACAAATGGTTTTCCTTTTCAATTCAAAGGTGACAATGTAATTTACAGCAGTAAATTTGAAGGAGTTTACCCTTAAGAATACGTAGCAAGGCATTACAATCGGTTCGCGAGCGTGCTCTTAAGGTTTTTATTCATTTATTGGATGTGCCATCAAGATTTCTCTTCAGACGAGAATCTCTCGAAAAGCTTCCTAGAAACGCTAGCCTTTAGTTTTTAGCTGGAAAAAGTAGCACTTAATTCACACGACTAAAATCGAAATTTATAGATCATCAAAGAACGAGTATGAACACCACTGCGCATCATACGTTCACCTTCCATACTTAAAAATAAAGTCAAATAAAATTACAATGCTATTTAGGCCAGAAAAATGTTCAATATATAAGCCTACGCTTTGTGCCAATGTAATGAATAAGAATGAGATAATTCACTTATTAATAATTGTTGGCTAATTATTCGGAGGAGTTGAACAACAGCTAGTGACTCTTACGTCATTTAGGATATGTGCGTAGATGGAGTTGAGGTAGGAATTTGTGAGGAAAAAAAGGAGAAAGGGTGGAATGAAACCTAGCGTCAGCCTCTCCTACCCTTAATGAAATGTACCACGGGCTCAACGGTTTAATATCCTATTTCACAAACGAAATACTGCAATGTAAATGCTCTTGAACGGATTTGGTTCAGAAAATACATATTAAGTAACTTACCTCACATGCAACCTCAAAATATTTTCTTTCAAATTGGCGGTCAAAAAAAAACTCTGGAACTATCAGAATGTCATGCCGGAAGGTAGAAAAAATTGAGCGATAACTTGAATATTATTTTTCGCTATGTCACAAGTACTGATTATTAGTATTGGTTACGCGGAAACGTTTCACGGAAACTTCATGTCACCGGTATGCCCTTGGCTCCACCTACGCCCGCGCCCTTAGGTATTGCCCTGCCCCCTTCCGGAATGATACCTTTCTGAGACCACTCCTTCGTGGAATGCCCACTCAGAAGGCATGCCTGAAACGGACCAAGGAGTGTATGCAGCTTGAAAAGCCTAGAGCAGCCAACACAAAGAAGCAGGTAGGTAGATGCAAGCGAGTGATTCAATGAAGACACCTAACAATAATTGCAGTATTCACCTTCCATGGAAATTTCCACCAGGAGACAAAGGAGAACCAACACGTAACATGGAGACAAATGAGCTCTCGGATCTTTCGTGTATCATAAATATACTGAGAAACTGTTGAATCAAATGAGTGTCCAGGATGAAAGGACATTAGGTATTAATTTCCTTAAGAAATAATAAATTAAGTTCTCTAAAGTAAGAAGCTAAGGCATTCTGACATCGATTTTAATACATTAAATGAAAGGAATTTCCATATGTTTTTCTATACGTTAACGATATTTAGACTTAGGAATGAAGTTTGAGAAACGAAGGTTGGAAGAGTATTTTTTTCTGAAACTTGTCATCAATATTTTAAAATCTTAAAATTATACTTATCCCTGCACTAGTTCCTTGAACGTCATTCGTAAATTTCAAAGCAGTTTCGGCTGGTTTGATCAATTTTAAATCACTGGTTTTGATATAAGCGGTAATTCATGCAAGTTAAGTTTCAATAAAATCATGAAAAATAGAATTAGTACATTTTAGTTAATATATTAGCATTAGATGGCCTTCTCAGTTTATATATGACCGATTTATTATTCCAAAAACCAGTGACTAATAGACAGGACTAAAAGCAGCACTACATAAAAATCCAGGGTTATCAATGATACCGCAAGTAAGAAGTCATGATGATAATGCCAGTCATGATGAAATATAACTACCAAAATACAATTAAAATAAAACTTTGTCGTATTTCTTACAATTATTATTATAGACCGCTGGACCGGTTTCGACCTGTTCAAATCATGATCATTCTGATCTCGTTAATGACCTGAAGAGGTCGTAACAGTTCAAATGGTCTATAATGACAATTGTAAGGAGTACAACAAAGTTTTATTTTATTTTTAAGATACATAAGCATAAGGAATTGAACAGTGATGTCCTTCCCACAATACGCATACAACTAACAATCCAAAAGAGCAAGGAAGAGAGAGAAGCCCAGTCCAGCTAAGGAGAGGGGGTGGGGAGAGACGGCAGACCGTTGCATCGGACGGAATTCCTTTAAGCATGCCACGTTGAAATCCATCTCTCGACACACCCTCATCGAGCGTTTCATGAATAGAAATTCGTAATCAATCATTCATACGCTAACCATGAGTTTGCTCCCGGGGGACTTCAAAGGGGCTCCGATGAAACGAGAGAGAGAGAGAGCGGTCGAACCGTCAATTAAGTCTTCACGTGGCGATTTTAAAGGCAATCGGAAGCCCGTATGCATTCAGCGCGAATGGAATGGTTGAGGGTGGGAGAGGGAGAGATCATAACCACCTCATCACTTCTTTTTATTCTCATTTTACCGGCTGTGAAACGACCGAGAAGTGAAAAATCATTGCATACAACGACGCCAACTGGAACTGGAAAAAACCAACGCCTGATTGAGGCGGCAATTTTCGGAGAAATGGAGCAGAGGAACTTTTTGATTGATTTCGGAGAAAACCGAGAAAGAAAAGACAACTATTTTTATAACCCTCGATAGTTTGAAAAAAAAGAAAGGTTCTCAACATCCGGTGATGCAAAATGCTTCAAGAATTACGTGATCTCCAGAGCGATGTATTTCTAGGGAGGGGGGGAAAGCGATCAAACGCGAACAATGCGAAGAAAAAAATCATTCAGAGTATGAAACACCTGGAAACCTTCGCCTTCGTGTTCGGTACTCGCAAGCGTGACCAGACAGAGTGATCTAGACTCGATCTAGGAATAATGCAACCCGATCGTAACAACAAGACAATTACCGACCAGATTATTTTGCAGCATAATGCTTGTCTTGCTGAGAATTTAAGCGAGAGAACACCTGCCGCGAAAGGGCTGAGAAAGGATGGAAAGGCATCGCAAATAACTCAATCTATGGCTTGATGGCCGATAACATTCTCGTCTCAAGTACACCCCGATTGTCGACAGCCGAGAATTTAGCTACCACCAGCCCTATTCCTCGCAAGGAGCTCATCTTCTTCGAATACTGTAAATTTTTAGGATTTCTAAACCAGATAGAATATTGATGAAATATTCCATTATGATGGCCCAATGACGAAGATCATTGAAGGACAAGTGGACGGAAAAAACAGCAAAGGAGGGCCTCGTATGAGAAGTATAGAGCATTTAATAAAGGATGTGAAAGTGAAGAATTTTGTAAATATGAATAGATTATCTGATAGAAGAAATCAGAGGAGAATTGCGGTAAACCAATCTCAGGATTGTTGACTATTGATAATGATGATGAAATATACCAATTCTTATTTGCGTTTACTTTTTCATAAGTATCCTTCCCTAAGCTATATACATCTTTGGATGAGCGACTTTCTACCTCTCTTCATACTGACGTCTCTTCTTCCCCTGCCTCTTTCTAGCTTTCCCAGCATTACACTTTGAATTACGTCCTGCAGTATCTGATGTACTATCAAGTAAACAAAGTGACACTAAATAATTTTAGCGTAATCGAAAAAAAATCCGAGAAAAAAATTGATTTTATACAGCGGCATCGTTTCAATAGTTATTTCTTCCGCGGAAACAATCGTTTCACAAGTAGTCGCATCAACCTTGCACAAGTCTCATCCAACGCAGATGCAGGAGGAAAAAATAGTGATCTCAACCCAATCAACTTTGCGATACTGACTCCGTTTTTTTTAGTTCCTTCCACGAGGAGGAACGAAGCGTATAACAATCAAAGGAAAAAACTATACCATCCACCCAAGAAAGCATGAAGGAATTCAGGGAATGGATACCAAACAACACGATCCACGAGTATGGTAGTTGGGTCATAGATTTAACAGAACAAACTTGTTTGTAGTAACGGTGGTAAAAAAATACTTCATCATTCAACGTACGCTATTTTCACTTCTGCAAGCAGAGGTTGCTAATCATTTTTTTCTTTCTTTTCTTTCCTTACTCATTTTTCTTTCTTTTCTTCTCTTTTCTTCCGTTCCTCCTCTCTATTAAACTCCCTCCCACAACACATTGATCCCTTTGCACTCCCAATTGAATCGTTCATGAGCCTTTCTATTTTGCATCAGTCACTGAATATCCTTTCCCGACTATTTGTTTCCCGCTACTTTTATTTTTTTTCTTCTTGTATAAGTCATAAATTTTATTTATTGTTATTTGGCCACTATAAAATGGCATAATAGCTGTATGTGGTTTTCTTTCTTAAAAATAAAAGATATTGAGGGATTAATCATTCAACGTACGCTGTTTTCAAGTCAGCAAGTATAGGTTGCTAATAATTTTTTCTTGCTTCTCTTTCCTTTCTCAGTTTTCTTCCTTTTCTTCCGTCTCTCCTCTCTATTGAGTTCCCTCCCACAACACATTGATCCCTTTGCACTCCAAATTAAATCGTTCATAAGCCTTTCTATTTCGCATCTTTTGCCTGAATAGCCTTTCTCTACTATTCGTTTCTTGTTACTTTCATTTTTTTCTTCTTGTATACGTTATAAAATTTATGTATTGTTATTTTGCCACTATAAAATGGCATCATCGCTGTATGTGGTTTTCTTTCTTTAAAATAAAATAAAAAATATTGAGGGATTAATCATTCAACGTACCTTATTTTCACCTCTGCAAGTATAGGTTGCTAATCATATATTGAAGAGAAGAGAATTTGCCTCAATAGCAAAAAAATGTTATAATAATACCAATGGTGCAAAAAAGCCTGTAATAGAATATTGGTTGAGAAAAACCCGTTCCAAATAAAGAATATCCTATATATTTTAATACCGTTGAAAATGTTTTCTGTCGAAGATTATATGTTTTCAGATTTCCACCATATTACGGTCAATGTGGCATTATTAAAAATAAGATTAGACCTATAGTCTACCAAACAGTACATGAAAGTAGATTCGAGAAAATCTATCTCGTGGCGCATTATGAAGGATCAGAAGAAATTCTACAAAGAACGGATAACAGTTAATTCATACTGGCAGCCGTGTTTGTTAGATACGTAAAAAGATCTTAATTCTGCTAATCAGCAAATGCTGCTCTTGCATTCAAACAAGGGAACTCAACACAGTACAAATAACAATAGATGATTTCCGCAAAGAAAAAAATCCACCCCGACGGGGATTTTTTTCTTCGTGGAAATCATCTGTTTTGCATTTTCAGCGGGAGACACCGCTAAGGAATTCGCGGCTAGTTCGCAATTCTTGAAGTGCAAATAACCTTTACTGGCTTCTAGATAATAGGTCTCTGGACACATATTCCAATAAAGGCATTTTCGTAGAGTTTAACCAAAAAAAATTACTTGCTGCGAAAGCAGTTTTGACAAAAAGTATTTTATTTTTAAAATATAAGCATTTGAATCGCCACGAGCTGGTCCCTCGCAAAAACGTAATTCGCATCGCTGCCATCTTGAATGACGTCAGGTCCTGCAACAGCGGTCGCGGTGCGTATATTTCTATGCGAAGTTTGAAGCGTTTAGGAGATCACTATTGAAATGTCTTTCATGAACGCACTTTATTTTAATATGCCAAAGCGTTGTTTTAAATGTTGTCTTGTGCCAAAATATAATGACACCAACGGAAATGCCTCCCAATAAGTATTTTTTTTAATTACCCGAAACAGGATAATATGGGTGAAGAAAGAAGTGCAAGCGAAATGAAACTTTGTCTATGCGATCAAACGTGTGCATTTTTGAACGTTCACTCTGTCTATATTCATTTTACCAATTCTGGAGACTAAATTAAACTTAATTGTATCTTAATTGTGCAGAAACTAGGTCAAAACAAAGCGCCGCCAGTAGTAGTATTGATGCGATTGACATATGGGCTCAATATTATTCGGTAAAGTTTTTTCATTGACTGAAAAACTGCTAGAAAATTTAATGCATGCACAAATCAGTAATCAGAGTACGAGGGAAATGTGCTGGACATATGTCACGAAAAATCTTTTCCATATCAGGCAATATGCCATGTTTGAAAAAGTTCGCTAAGCAACTTTCAATTATGATTAAAAGACTGAACCCACTGAACCTATCGCTGCTTACTTTTCAAGATTAGATGTCCTAACTTTTATTAATCGCAAGCAGTAATTTTCACCGGTCAATTTCAATTTTCGAAGGTCAGCGTGAACGATGGATGCGTGAATGGCTACTTGTGCACATAAAAACAATTTATTAAACCAAAGTAGTTGTAGACGGGAATATTTATTTCTTTGCATTACCTTCACGATTTAACACATTAGATTCACGTTTCAACATACCGTGTCTGCGTCGAGATCAGCTAATATGCCAAATACACCAATATTACACCACACAACATTAGAATCTAGGATCACGATCGCACTTGCTTGCTGCGACACAGGTTGAATTTTGAAGTTCCTCGTTATATTCGGTAATCAAGGGTTTTTTAATCCCCCTTTGTCTCAATAGCCCAATATATATTTCCCCAAAAGGAAGTTCTTAGAAATCGTATCAAAACTCATAACTGTACCATAAGGTTATGCCACTACAAGCAAAAGATTTTCACGTTCATTGTATTTTTTATTTAGGCCTTTAAGGCCTGGTTACACGATACATTAACACGTACGGGTTAATGTACATTTGCGTGAATGTTTTCTGCTCAACTTGTTCGTTAGTGCATGAACCAAATAGAACAGGATCTATTTTCTGTTCACGCATTCATTCATTTGTACATTTTGGTGTGGTTACACGGGGCATTTTCGCGTTCATGCATATACACATTAACTCGTACGGGTTAATGTATCGTGTAACCAGGCCTTAATCCGAATCCTTGAAAACATCCCAAATGATACATTAATGATATAATGTGCCTGAAAATAGAGAGATGTCGACACATATTGGAGCAGTAATTCCAAGTAAACAAATGGATAAAGTAGATGCCCATAATACATCTTATTTTTGTGGTCCCGAACTTGACGTACCTACGCAATCCCTGCACGAAATGCTCACTATAGTCTATAGCGAAGACAAGTAGGTATACCTACTTGTCTTCGCCATCCATCAAAATATGTGCTTCCACGACATATTAGTTTATGCTCGGGGCATACACGAGCACGAACAACATTTTATCGAGCTTAACCTGCACATAGCCGATGGCATCATCGTCGTGTTCCTCACGAACGACCCTAACACCAAAACATTCATCATCGCCATATTATGAATATTACAAAATTCAAATGTGAAAATTCATTTTCAAACATTGACATGCTTTTACCTCGCCATCTTAACTCTTTGGATTTCCGTTTGAATCATGTTTTCTTCGAAGATTGAACGAAGTTACATTTAAACACGGTGTTGATACGCATGAAAACATTGCTAATGTTGAGATTTTCGGAAGATTTCTTGCCTCAGCTTTGACTAACTCAGACTCCATACCTTCTAAAGAAATCATATATGTTCGCAGCCTTCCTTAACCACACCAAAGATATCTAAATCCGACAACAAATGTTGAAAACAACGTCCACAGGTACAGTACGTTGCGCCGTTTTCCTCTCCATTGCAGGAGCTGACGTCACTTTCAGCCGGCCAATCACAATACGTTTTAGAGTGGGCGTGTTTTCTGGGCATTTCTTTTGCTTATTTCTCGAAAAATACATTAAATAAATGCATTCTTTTCATCGCTAAGGTGTTTTAGTATAATTAACAATTTTTTAAGTAGCATTTCAAGGAGATTTAAAAAATTGTCCAGAGGTCTATTGATGTTGGATATTACATTATTCTCAGAGGTTTTATATTGGGTAATAAAAAAATAATACGTACTCCGAATCATTTTATTCGGAGAGTACGTATACACTTAAACATCTCATAAACACAGCACGCGGTAGTAGAGGTTAAAAGATGATGTCAAACCATTCACAACATGTGTCGAACTCGTCAACAGTCACGTGAGAAAACTTTCAGGTGGGTCACAGAGTTTTAATTTTAAATTTTCATAACTGACGAAGAATTTCCACGGCAAAAAAAAATATTATCACAGATGGATTAGTGTCATCATCATTATTGGTCATCAATCCTCAGATTGGTATGACGCAGCTCTCCACAGAGTCCTTCTATCGGCTAATCTCTTCATTTTTCCGTATTTCTTCTCTTTCAAATGGATTAGTTATAAAATTAATACAACCACCCTCGGGAAAATAATTACCTCCGTAGGCAAATAAAAAATAAAGGACATTGATTCAGAGAATGTTAATATATATAAATATATATATATATATAATAACTAATTCAATACTAGAGTAATACAAACATTAAAAGCATTGAAACGTGCGCATATCATATAAAAGGAGTGCAAAAATATAGTCAGCATATTACGAAATCAATGAGATTGAAGTAAAATTCAGTGATTATAATTGCACAATAGGCTATGGCTATCTTCTGCAATGGCTTGCTAACATTTTGGTCCAATCACATTGAAAAACCCCTGAGAAAAATTTAGCAGTTTGTCGCTAACCTCCATTCACACCATCGCTAGGGAAAGAAAAATTTGTTTAAGGTGAGTAAGGAGACCACGCGCATTGAACAAAATGACCGAAAAGGCTTCCAAAATAAAGAAAGATATCTAAACACCTTTCCAACCAACGGGGTGATACAATAATAATTAACGATAATTAACACTAACTCTGATGCTCCAACACGTAACAGACGTTAACCCATACGCCTAATCCGAGCCCGATTGTTTCTCAACCAGCTAATTTGGCAATGCCTATAATATATATTCGCATTGGGCCAGGGTATTATGTCACCCCTAAATAAAGAGTCGGAGACGAATCCACGGAGGCGGTTTGGACACAGAATTCACGGTTCAGCAGTATCTGTGAGTGGTCCAAATGTCATCTCATGAGAGTGATGTCACCCTAGGTTCATCCAATGAAAGCGATGAGCGGCCTCGAGACGAGCCAGCGCCAAGCGGTCTGTTTTAATTCGCAAAAAGAGCACGACGAGTTAAGAGCGAAGACAGACATTTTTTTAATGACGGCAACAAAGCCTCGACGGCTGCGACCGCACGCGTCTTGATTGTAATTAACGGCTTTAATTTGTATCAAGGAAAAGAATGTCCAGGCCAAGGAAATGGAACTACACTCCTGCCTCTCAATAATAATTGATACAAGTAATGCGTTCATTGAAAGAAATATACTATCGCGGCCTTTTATTTTGCACACGTACAATAGAACATCTATAAACATTTCAGCCGGAATCGAAAGCGAGGAAACAATATCCAGCACCTGAAAATTTTCCTGAACAACAAATATAAAAAACTCTAATATGATACGAGAACACTGTGGAACTTATGAAATGCCGTTAAGTAGCTGTTGAGAACCGCTACGACCTACTAAAATTTCCTTAGCAGCTAAATTTATTGCTACTGAAAAAAGTAGCTTCTGCGGTAGCGCGCTACTACCCATCCCTGTTGTTACGGTAGGTTACACGGTGAATATAAACTTTGTACAATCCTGCACTAATTTTGATTACCCCGTTAAGAACCCTTTCGCGCCAATATCAAGGAGATGACATTTTCTTATGAGGCAACATATCACTATGCCATCTTAAAGAAACACCATCCAAAAGGTGAGTGGAAGGGCGATGCTATTACATCTCAGCAACGTGGAAAAATAAGGACTAGGAGTGTGGACAAGGACATCGAACAGGGTCAGCTGATTGAAATAGTACAAAGTTTCATTCTTTTCATATGGAGTAATAAGTGCGTTAGTATTCATAATCAAGAAATAGTCAAAATTTCTCACTTCATTTAACCCTCATCCATCTTCAGAGATTATTTGTTTGCCATTTCGTTTCTATGCTCCGTCAGCGCCAACATCATCACCACTAGTTATCAGTCCTACTATTAGTTTGACGCAAGCTCTCCACTCAATTCTTCTTTCGGCTAAGCTCTTCATATTGATGTGCTTTCTAGTAAGAGTAGAATTAGGTTTAAAGGCTCTTCAACTGCTAAGGTTATATTCACCGTGTAACCTACCGTAACAACAGGGATGGGTAGTAGCGCGCTACCGCAGCAGCTACTTTTTTCAGTAGCAATAAATGTAGCTGCTAAGGAAATGTTAGTAGGCCGTAGCGGTTCTCAACAGCTACTTAACAGCTACCCATTCAATGTATTAGAACTAAAAGTGTCGCCGAAGCAGCAGAAAAAAGTTTATTCTGCCTCAATAGCAACTTCTACTCTCATGTCGCTACGAAATATTTCCTCACCCTTTACCTGCGTACCCCTCTTTTTCCAAAATATTTAACGACCTTGCTGAGCGCGTCCCTCGGAAATTTTTTCTTAACCTCTTTCTCTGTTTCCTCAACAATTGTTCCCCCACCCAAATACTCTCAGTTTTTCCTGAGGTACATTCCTGAGGTCCTTTCTATTGAGGAGTGGGATCATTAACCACATGCTGTGCGAATCTACCTTTCGTAGTAACCATAAACATGAAGAATGCACAAATGTTATGTAAATGCAAAATATTTATTTATATATTATTAATACCATCAAGTGCTTCTGTGAATAGGATGTTCTCGAAGCTAAAAAGTGCTTATTGTTAGTTGCACGAGGAACAAAAGATCAGATCCGATTTTCGAGGCACAATTGAAGCTGAAAGTAAATAAACATGCATAAAGGCATGTTTAAGGGGTTTCATTTTTTTCTAAATTCTTTTCTAAGTACTGTCCCTATTCTTATAACCATATGACTCTACATGGGCAATCGTTAAGCGGTCTTTCCACCAAAATTACACAATGTTTGTACATGATATTTTCCCAAGAGATTTGTTTTCATTCAGCAGATATGTTGGTATATAGGTTCCCCTGCTTTGAGTGCACTGCGAAAGATGTCACAGATAGTGTTGCTCAGATACAAACAGGCCAGAGGAAGAGTATTCGTTTACCACCATTATGTAAAAGAGAGAACTTAGCATAAAAACCTAAAATAATTATTATGTAAATGAATCTATAAAACTTAGATTAAATTAAATTTCTTCAGCCTCAAAAGTGTACGGCTAAAATAAACTCATTCGTTTAGAAAGTTGCCCAAACTACTATTTTGAGAGCGTAAAAAAAGTTGCAAACTGATACTTATATGAGTAGCTGTGGTGTAGCAGCTACATTTTTCGATTTTTAGCTAATAGAGAAGCTGTTAATTTTTTGAGGAATTAGCCAAAATATAGCTAGCTACAACGTTTTTTGTAGCTGACCCATCCCTGCGTAACTCTGATCGTAAGCCTAAACCTAAGACAAACATAACGATAATGCCCAAGGTGAAATTCGAACCCACGGCCTGTGTGTTTCCAGAAAGGTACGTCACCGACCTAGCCTATCATGGTTGGCGGCCTAAGTTTTCTCTTTCATGCCCTTAAATACGTGCACTATGTATCTCGTACGCGGAATTCCTTGATGCATCTCTAATTGATAACCAGCAATCACTTTTATGCAATTCCCTTCACTTTTATGAGATTCCTTTCACTTTTATGTTTTTCCTTTTTATATACTTATTCATCTGTTCAAACAAACATAAATAAGAGATTGTCAGAGAAGAGGCCAAATTGTATGAAGGTTGATGCCCATGAAGTGAATATTGATATTGTAGAGACAAGAGTAAATGAAGTGCAAAGTGATATAATCATTTAATTTTATTAATCGCTTTGACACGATATCCTTTGCCATTCTTTCTGATCATTTTTCTCTCAATGACTGGCCTCACGAGCCCATCATGTCTCCAGATAAATCCGATAACATATTTCAGCCTACTTTTTGCTGTTTTCGCCTCATTTTCGGCGGCGATTTCATGAGCCAATTTTACTACGAGACAATTAAATTTCCATTTTTACTCGAAACAGCCATAAGGCAAGGAACAAGACGGAAGATAATTTTTTCTGTTATTCTTCCCACACAAAGATCAAAGAAAAGCTTCTGCACTCACACAATTAGTTGTTCTTTCGCACATCACTATCTCCGTCTTGGTCTCTTTCCATTTGGCAGGACTCGTCGAAAAAATAAAAGGAGCAGAAATGATTCAGACAGCGTGGAGACAGCTGTGCGGCAACCCACCAAAGCTAGGGAGGGGGAAAAAAAAGCTGTCCGAGTTGATAATCTTAACCTGCTTCACCCGAGCTTTCAAAAGTCTTGATAGGGAACCGGCTCGGACGGCGAGAAGAGTCGGAAAGGAAAGAGCATGACGTGCGCGCCAAATAATTTGCTCTTCGCGACCTTTCGTGTCACTAAGCCTTTCGGATAGCAAGAGGAAACGAAAAAAAAAAGAATAACGCGGGAAAATCTCTTCAAATAGAGATGATGCGTTCGAATATGCGCATTGGCAAATCAAATTGATGAATACAGGCGATACTTTGTGGAATTTACGGGCGTTAAACTGTATAAAATGGAATTAACCTATCTCAGTGTCACTTAAACTAATCGATATCGCCCCCTTGAAAATAACGAAAAGAAGTCTAGTCTAAATCGATAAGTAGGACGTAAAGCGGAAATGAACTATGTTATTTTCTTTTAACCAGGTTTAAGCCAATGTTAAAATGCTATACCTTCCGAAACCAAAGAAATATTTTTCTTTTTACTCATTTTTACATTAAAATTACCTTTTCTCATCAATCATACGCATAAAAGTACAGCTACAGAACGGTAAGGCCTATAATTTTTATTTCTCAAATTTCAGTTGCACTAAGGAGAGCGGTAACGTCATTGACTTTGTCCAAATTGTGTCTCGTACACCAAATCACTAATCTCAAGTGCCAGAGTGAGTAATAAGTATGGCTACTGTGAGAAGTTCGTTCTACAGGAGCTCGCATTATTGTTTTCGATGGCGACTACACGAAAGAAATACAGGAGATCGCGCGCCCCTGATTGGAATTTGACTCGTGAACTCCGAGTGGCATACGGAATTCCATTCTTAACCTCGTGATCTCCTGAAATGAGAAGGCTGCAGTCAAAAATAATGCGTTGAACTATTTGAAACGAAGACAACTCATATCTTCTCGGCCCATATCGTGTCTCACGAGTGGTTGCGACAGCATTAAGTAGCGGTTGCAAGAACAAAGGCCTTCGATCATGTAAATGAGGGTGGTTAGGAAGAGTTTGCATAAGACTTTCAGATGACTATAAGGCGTTTACATCAAAATTGCCGTGATTAACCGTCATTCTGATGTTGGGAGGATAGTGGGTGGAAAAAGGGATAATTTTATCAATTAATGGAGTCTTATCATTGCTAATATGGGAGAGACCGACAACCACGGTCATTTGCACTTTTAAGGATTGGCGATAGTTTGGGATGAGGTAGGAATTTAGGGAGCGGCGGAGGAATCTCTCCGATCCACGACATTGTTTCTCACGTAGAGGCGACGTATTTCTGCGTTGAGCATGTGTATATGTAGTGTAAAGAGAACCCGGAGTCGGTATTATACTACTCCCAGTGAAATTCACCATACGTCCTAACCGGCGGAAGAAGAACTGAACTTGAAGTGATCTGCATGCAGCCTCCTAGTGTTTCTCCGTAGAATCTTTCGCAGCACATGATAAGGCAAAAGAATTTTTGGGTTTATACCGCGTGTCGTGACAACACGAAACCCGAAAAGCGTGCATTCGTGAGTGAAAAGTCGAGCGGAGAGTAATGTCGTGACAACCCGAAAATTCTTTTGCTTAAGTATTTCAGTAGCTACTGGAATTTAGTATACCACTGAAAAAAAAACTACCACTTCCGGGATTCTAACTCGAGCTAAAAGCATAGGAGGCTGGTAATCCAGCCGTCATACCAAATCTACAGTCAGGAGGAGATACTTACTCTTACGTCAGAGCCGGCAATTGGGGATAGGGGTTTTAAGATCTTGATTGCCGAAGAAAATTAGAGCACCCGGCACCAATATGAATTTCAGAGCGCCAAAGAGAAACCGAGACTAAATGTTTACAAAATAGGCCATGACAACAGCCGCCAAAGTTTTTACAGCCTGTATTCACACCTTAACACTGGAGCTTAAAATGTTTGCAATAGTATACGAAAGGCAGCATAAAGACAACGAACAATCACCTATTTTTTTATAATAGAACGCTTAGGCAAACATAGATCAACAGTATATGATGGTCAGAAAATTGGGAAAGGAAATAATCGAGAGGAAAATGAGGGTTGTAAGTGAGAAAACCCTGTATGTACCCCCTAAGGCTGGAAAAAACTACAGACAAAGTTCAAACGAAGATGAATACATGTTGATACACGGCCTATTATGATAACGCTGGCATCTTCTTTCAGCTGATTTGAGATTTCTTTGCAGTTCTGGTAACCTTGGGTATGTTCGATCACAATTTTCCATTTTTCTCACAGCAAAATTCTCTCGCGCCACCTCAATTACTTCGGGTTTCAGAACTGTGGAATAACCACCACAGCTACCACTGGCGACCGGAGGCTACCATATCATAGAGCTCATTGTCAAATGAATTCTCCACGCATTTTCCGCTTTCATATAGATTCTTGAAGTTCTCGAGTTCATCAAGCGTTTTTTTTCTACACGGCATTCCATAGGTTTTCCCTCCCTTCCCTGCATCCGCCCCCAGAACCCTACATTCCACCCTTCAACCGACCGACCAACGCCCTCCTCCTCCACTCCCTCCGGTCAGACCATTCTTTCCTCCCGCTGACGCACGGGCTGCAAATACCCTTCGCGGCGCGTAAAAAGAGGTCCGTCAGGCACTCGAAGCATTTCCACTGTCACCGCGAGACGAGCACTGCCCCGAGTGCTCTCGAAGAAAGGGAAAACGAACCGAGGAACGCCCGCTTAAGGATCCGACTCCTCCTCGTCTAGCGAGTGCGCGATAGCTTGCAGGCACTGCTCCGCCAGTTGGCGCGCGCGTCCGATTGGCCTGTACCGCGTTTTTCCTCTGCCCGGCTTTTGAACTCTGCGAGTCCCGCACCCTCGCCGCGCCCATCCCTCCGAACTTAAAAAAATCTGGATGAAGCCTGTTCGCCCCGGTTCTCTCGGCAAATAAACCAGACCTGAATCATACACACCGAGCGTAATTAAATAGTGGAAAGCGACTACTCGGCAATGGTAAATACGGAAGGGCCGGAAAAGGTGGATTTTGAAGTGAGAGGGGCTTTCTCCCACACTTTCCCAATAATCAATCAGGAGACTGCTCTGCAATATCGGTCAATAAATAACTGACTGAATGCAGTTATTGAATTTAGCCGCGGGTGGTGTGGGAAACCCTGAAGCACAAGTCAAGAAGATTTAATTATTTACATCAGTGATACATACTTTCACCAAGTAATGACATCATAATTTATCTACATAATATCAATTCATATACTATTATCTATGAATCAGATAATAAAGTATAATAAAAATAATTCAGTTGATATAAGTAAAGCGACAAGCTTTACTTATATCAACTGAACCACAACCAACCTTTAATTTGGTGTGAAAGGTTTGTTTAGACTATGGATTTTATACTAAAACAAAATCACTTCAACATTGTTACGTGTAAAAGATTTTAACGCCTAACGAAGATGACTCAACAGCTTAAATTATCTTCCTAGATATACAGATGAATGCCAGAAAAACGAATGAACATAAATATCGGAGAAAAACTGTAACTTCACTCGGAAATATCCTCAACCGAGGTGAAGTAAAGCAAGCGAAATTTGAATGCATGTGAATATGTGATGCACAATGTAGCTTATTATGTTTTTGTTAGCAATGTAAAAGTGCTCAATGATGGTAGCCTCAGCACTGGTTTTCCTTTAAAGAAACCTAGCTTTCATGTAGACGAGAAAACACTTAATTTATTAATGTTTTTGTTGTAAGCAGGAGAATTCACTCTTACATTTAAGTGGTGTCTCCTCTTTATTTGCCCTCTAATTTTTAACCACTTTCACAGTAAGATGCTAAAAAAGAATGGTAAACATTAAATGGCCAGTGTGACCAGCCGATAAGTTCTGAGAGGAGAGGTAGAATAGAGAAATATGCTGGAACTTCAAAAAAACGAAGAGATAACCTAATCCGCCACATCTAGAGACGTGAGATCGGAGACTTGATGGTCTAATGAAGGCAATCGTCGAGGGACAAGTGAATGGGAAGAAAGGAAAAGGAATGCCTTGTATGAGATACATAAAGAAAGCAATGAAGGATGTGAAAGAAAATCATTATGCAGACATGGAGTGGTTAGATGAAAGGAGAATCGAGAGGAGTGTTGCGTCAAACAAATCTAAGGTCTGTTGACTTATGATGATGAAGTGCACAATAAGGCAAAAATAGAGGCCTTATTGAAGGTATTTGGTGCAAAACATTCGTGAAATAAGATTTGAGAAGTATATATATGGGATGAAATGAAAAATAAAATAAGACAAGCTTTACTTATATCAACTGAGGCCACGCACTGGTGATACTCAAATCCGCAATCATATAATTACTGCGTATTACTCATCAAATGACAACCCATGTAATTCGACTGACATGTCCTAGGTTAACTTGACTTCAAATCCGTCATAGATTTACGCAGAAATATAGTTAATATCTTTAAATTTTTTAAATAACTTTTTAATATATTATCGTAACGAGATAAATTGCAGAATGCAGGAATGTTTTGCATTCATAAAAGTCTCAGGATGGTGTGAAAAATATAAAATTTATGAAAATCCGACATGGGCAACCTCCAAGGGAGAAAGAAAAATTCTAATGTAGTGATGAGTGATGCAGCCGAGCTAAGAATCTCCCACCAACTGTTTAATAGTAATTAGTACCCAAATTTAGATTGCTGCATGAAAAAAGACCACAATGCCTCTGCACATGAAGAGGATGCAAAAATAAAGGAATCACAACCAACCTTCAATTTGGTGTGAAAGGTTTATTTAGACTATGGATTTTATGCTACAACAAAATCACTTAAACATTATTACCCGCAAAAGATTTTAACGCCTAACGAAGATGACTCAACAGCTTAAATTATCATAATAGAGATACAGAATGACAGAAAAACGAATGAACATAGAAATCGGAGAAAAACTGTAACTTCACTCGGAAATACCCTCAACCGAGGTGAAGTAAAGCAAGCGAAATTTGAATGCATGCTCGTAAGAGATAACTAATCACGGCGAGCAATTGTAATTAGAAAAAAATGGTAATTTTCATAGGAAGAATTCAATATTACTATAGGGCACTAACTGCGTTTATCTTCCACAGCAATAACTCAGTAATACATTTCCAAGGGTCATAAAAATTTTAACTGTCCAAATGCATGCCATACATAAAAGTTGTCATCGAGACTGATTTCCTCAAGATGTGTGATGATAAATTCCCTTTACAGTGGTAGAACTATGTAACGTGTTCAAAATAGCAAAAAAAGTAGAACAATCGCATCATGAAAGGTTTTTATCACCTTCTCCCAGGACGTATTCATTTTCCTAAGGAGTGAAACACCAATTTCTTGGATTGCAGGAGTTACATAAATTCTTAAAATAGAGTCATTTTTCAAATAAAGTATTTATTTATTTGTGCAGTATACCAGCGGGTTAGGTGATCGACTTCGGATTACAAGAAAGGCTGACTGGCATGACCGTATGACTCTACCTTGACAGAATAACAAAGCCTGCAGTCATGGAGGTAAAAACAGAATTAATACTATGGCTTGAGACTTGAACATAACAGCATGCTTCGTATTGAGCAATACCGATTGATATCAAAAGGTCTACTGCCATAACTAAGCTATCAAAAACTCATTCAAAAAAAAGTACACTCCAATAGAGATTTCAAATCCTTGATTAATGATAACTCGCATTATGGGTTTCCATTACATACAGCGCATTCAATGCGAAACATTACTGTCATATTTCTATCTATCAAATCATTTGCACAATAATATTTCTGTTTTAGCAGTACTATTTTCACAGATTCTTAAACTTAGTGGTAGAAAGTGTACTATTAAGTAATCCTCGTGAAGATGACACAAAGTGTCGAAACTCAATTCGCCTGAATATAATTCTTGTGGAGTTCACTAAGCTATTTTCATTCCCCGTGATGGATAACTTCCACCATATCTCGCCAGAAAACATTTCAGCAGTTAATCCCGTGGGATTCGTAATTCCTTATTCTGGAAGGGCTCAGGTTGACAGAGTGATTCAGGGCCATTAGGTAGAATTAATATTTTTTTTTGGTTTCCTGTAATGTCTCCAAACATTAGTATAAGCAAATCAAGCGAAATTCAAGAGAAAAAACGAGAACAGTAAACAAAATTACAATTCCTTCCAATGATTCTTTTGCTTGTTTACAGATTTATATTTCGGCTAAACGCACCAAAATGAATACGCAACATACAAAACTATTGAGACAGCACAAGACTTTGAATGACTGGTGTTCGAAATAAGAGCACTTAAACGGTTTCATTGCAGTTAATCTTAACATTACAGTTCACCTTCGTGCATAACTCGCAATTGCTGTCATATACACATTTACAATTCCCCCAAGACATATGTTTTCTAAAAAAAGAACCTATTCATCTCTGTAGTGATTTCCACAGAAAGACGTTATCAACATCTACTTCTATGGAAAACCTCTTTAAATCTGCCAAAGGCAAAATGTTTTTATAAACAATTTGTAAGTCTCTGAGAGTTTAAACTGAGGAATGTATAAATTTTAAGTACTTGACAAAACACCTTGTTTTTCAAGCCTAATGAAAAATGTTTGTTGCATAGAATCTTATAACCTCTCTAATGGTTTTACAAAAAACATTTTCAGCATCTTACATTGCATAAAAACCTATTTTAATCTGCCAAAGGCATAATGTTTTTTTTTGTTAATCATTTTTACTATGTGTCTAACACCATGTTCTTTAAGCTTAAGGCAAAAATTGTTTTTATGATTGACTCTAATTTTGTAAAACAATGCACATAAAAGGGCTCTAGGGGGGGGGGGGGTGTGGAGGACGGTCACGTCCTATCCCACCTAAGTGAAATATATCAAAAGTCACGTCAGGAAATACCTATTCTACTGAGTCGCGTTCACAAATTATGTTTAAATAAATTACTGAAATATAAAATATTGTGCAAGCCGTCTCAGAGACGGGTAAAAGGTCAGAGCACTAGACGTGATCAAGAAGGAGACGAAGCATGAAAAAATAGACACACAAATAAAAACATTGATCATTACTTGATGGTTCTCTTTTATTTGCGTCGCTTACGAGATCTTCCAGAGTTGAAAAAATATCACCATGCGACAGTTTCATTTTTCGAGACCAGTAAGCTGTCAAGCCTATATCATTTCTAATATAAGATTTCAATAGAGAGACTGCACCATACACAGAGTCATGCAATATTTAGCCGAACATTTAGTAACTATATCGGCAGAACAATTTCTAAGACAATCCAATCTCGGAAGCTGACGTGGAGCCTCGAATTTAAACACTCGCGAGCCTTGGCTCTCTCTCCATCTCGGAAGACAGTAGCTCGGCACTTGGCACTGAGCCATGCTCAACCGCAGGAAAGGCGAAGCAAATTAGCAGCGCACAAACCATCAGGAACCGCTTGGATGGTCTCCATTAGCCTCGGCAATTTGCGAACCAAGTCCGAACTCCGCGGAAGAGAAAGAGAGGGGAAAGAAATGAGGAAAACTCTAGCACGGGATTTCAATTCGGAATTTGAACAATGCATAACCTTGCTAACCCAGAAAACTTCCTGCTTCCATGCCTCCCGCGGGCGGAGAGAAAGAGCTGAAATAAAAGGAGCGGAGCCTAAACTCCCTTCCAAAACTGAAGCTCTCTCCCCACCCTGTCCTCCTCGCTCACCTGAGGACTACGTCGGCCAGCTTCCCGTTGGCTACGAGCCCCGCGAAACCTCCTCCTCCCTCCCCTTCCCACCTGGAGAAGACCCTCTCGGGCGCTATTCCATTTTCGCCAACACCCCCATCCGTCATTCTCGCACGCAATGATCCGACCACCCCCTCCTACCCCAGCAACTCTCCTTCTCCGTCCTCAGAGCGCCACACACGGAGCCGTCCCACGACGGACGGACGGATACATCCGCGAGGACGAGAGAGTCGGACACCTTGACGGCATCACCGTCAGCGGGACGAGAGGCGAGACACGAAACTCGATTTTCGGTCCAATTTGTCGGCTAAATTTTGCGGAGGGGAATGAGCCCGTGATGGTCGCTAAAAGGGCTCGAACCGATGGAGCGGGAGAGGTTAACATCCTCGCGAATGAGTTGCCAAACGCCAGTCGGAAAAGCGACTCATCCCGGACAGTTTTAGTTTCTGGGACGCGCGTAAATGGGAAAATATAACATAAGACTTTAAGAAAATTAAAATTAGTCAAAGAAAAACAAAAAAACGAAAATACTGGAGTCAGGTCTTTTGGATTTGTTTGAATTTTATTTCACACCGAAGGAATGAACAGCATTCCATAGGCTGTAGAAGGAATATGCATGGCCGAGGACTAAGCGGGTGGTAACTATCAGTGAGGATTTCAAAACTGGCCGAAACTTGAGAGGTTCTACAAAATTAGATAATGAAATCTTTATGGTCACTTTCTGCATCCCTTTAAGATTTAGCATCGCAAAGGATAAAAAACCTCTTTTGCTACGTTGAACAGAGCACGCAGAACTCCAAAAAAATAGCAATGAGAAATCATCATTCTTGATATCATTTTCGTTGTCAGTATCCTTTTTTCTCGACTAATACAAAGCCTAGAGCAATGAATGAAGTATCATTGGATAGGATTTTTTAACAGCTCTTATATAGTATAATATCTTTACAATAAAAAACATTGTTTGTTTATAGTTTATTTTGAGGAAAAACCTTTTAGCCAAAAGCGTAACAAAAAAGACTTTGTCGTAAGGAACGGAGACGTGTATGTTGGTTCAAACGTGCAAATAAATAAATAATAAGAATTACTGTAAAAAGTAAATACCTCCAGATAACTAAACTATCTTTGCTATCTTGTATATACACTTCCCTGAATATTTTATTTCAACAGCCCAACAAAAGACTAAATCATTTTTAGGGGGAGAGTGGAATGTTGAATGAACGAAAATTTCGCACAGGTATGCTGGTATATATTTTGACTACGAATTGCAATATGGCGTCGTAGAAGAAAAAACCGGTTGCTGCAGAGTTGCAAGAAAACATTTAGTGCTTAATGCAAACGATCATTATTTTATTCCAATTTCTTGAGGAAAGTAGAAGTAAAGACGAAAATAGGGAAATGAAAAAATATATCGCTAAATGCTCAGAGAGATATTAAAAGATCCAATTTTTTCATGATTTTTTGCATGAAGACCAAATATACGAGCAAAAACTTTGGAAAATTATTGTTATCCATTAAGAATACAATTAAAATTGTAACGATATGATAACTACAAATTTAACCAATGAAAGAATACACAAAAAACAGTACCCATTACTTTCGGAGGTATCCTTCACGCTAAGAATACCTCCGAAGTAACTAAGAGACGGCAATCCTCGCGACGATTTCTGAATTAAAAACGACATATTACATCTCTAATATAAATAACGCAGAGGTTTGATAAGCGTAAGTAATATAAAGGTATAAGCATTATTATTTCCGCGACATGAGGGACACCTGGAATAGTTCTCCAAAAGACTTCAATCTTGCACCGACATACCATGTTCGAACCTGGGGGGTTGTGTTTGAAACCTTCGGGATTATCTCGAATAGGTAACCAAGGAGTCACGTGATACAAAAACGAATGGTTTCAAAATTTAATGCGTCTGAATCGCTCTTCACAACATCATTAATTGTTTTCACTTGAGTTTTTCCCATCTATTCCAACTAAAGAGCCCCCAGTTGAGATATAACACAAGCGTAAACAAAGAATGAGGTTGCAATCAGCGGCTTTAGCCCACCAAATTTGTGAAGCACTCGTGTTTATACCACGTGACTCTTTGGTTACCTATTCGTGATAATCCCGGTGGTTTCATACACAACCCCCCTGGATCAAGATTGTGACCGTTATCCAGCCTATAGGGCCTAAAAACAAGCCAACTACATCAGAAACACTAAGTACTGACGGTTGATTGAGAAGGGCAATACAGAGAAGGGGGTAGTAAGATATGCATGAATACCATGCCTAATCTCTTACTACTTAAAGCGCCACAGTATCATAACTTTTGCGTCGAGGATTTCGGGAGGCAAGGCATCTTTTTCAAAGAAACGTGACCTGATAGCGAAATTACAGAAAATAAAACAATGACTGCCGGCACGCAAGGGCACGCTAACCGTCAAACTGAATCCAGCACCCGAAACAGGTTTTTTTTAATCAGCGTGCGTTTGAGGAGTGTTGGAATTAAAAGGCTTCAATAACTGGCAAGCTGCTGCTTCCCGAAGCTCTTCATTGCGGTCGCGTCTTGCTACGCCTAAAAATTCCCTTCTTTTGCGACTGACCGCCTAAAGGTATTCCTCTGGACGTGAACGGAATTACTTTGCATTCCTCTCCGCAAGATGATTCATTGACAGACAAGAATGTGACTTGAATACTTGGCATAATTTGGCCAACTGATTCATCTTTCAGCTCAATGCAATGTGGAGAAATGGACAACGATATATGCCCAAGCAACGGTGTAATATAAAATTCAAAGAATGCTGAGAAGCTCAATACAGAACATGTGTTGGTTACCAAAAATGAAAAAAAAAAATCCTTCTTCATGGAAACCTATATCTACATTTTTAAAATTGCTCCTCTCAAGGCCGCTTTACACGATACAATTTTTCGTACAATTTCTTGAACAAAAGCTTGTATAAACAGGACGAAATTATACTTGCCTGAATGGAATTAGAACAGATTCTATTTTCCGTGCAGTCATTCAGACATTCGCACAAGCGTTCACACAATTTGCCGCTTTACATGGTACAATTTCCTCATACAAGCGTGTGTACAAGAAATTGTACAAAAAATTGTATCGTGTAAAGCGACATTTTAAAGCGGCTCGTGAAAAGAGTGATGGAAGGTTCTCACCTGTAGGGCCCGGTTCAAATACCGGTAGAGGTTTTGAGATGATTTTGCAATGTTATACTAGCCCCCATTTGAGTGTTGTGTGGAGAGCATTCTGAGTTAATTCCGTGGCATTGGACGTCAAAGCATGGACTCTTTACCTCCTTTCGTCAAAGATTATGCTAATACTCCGACGAGAATGACCTAAGCTGTCAGTTCCCTTCCCCAAATAACCAACGAGGAGAAAAAGAATCAAGAGTAAATAAAAAACGACTGGAGAAGGTGGGCACAATCGTTACGCGTAAGTGTACTAAATTTGATGCGAACATGACCTGACTAGTCTTACAAGTGGCATAGGAAAGTGATACGTAGGTGAAACATTGTTAGAGTATCCTGTAGTGTATGAAGCATGTTTTAGCTTTACTAGCCCATTCATGCTTGGGTTACAGAAAAATTATATTTAGAGAAATACTTTTCGAAGCAGTAGTAACTTCCATTATTATGTAGATAGACATTGCGGTACGTGACTCGATTATATATTGTCTTCGTGAATAAGCAGTAGTGTAGGTCTTAGTTGCATGTAATTAGTGAATTTTCGCGATATTTCACTCCCTGACACACTCCCTCACGATGGCTTGTATTAGATGTAGGCTACGTACATGGAGATGTACTATATTTTTTTTAAATTTAGTTCCTGAGAGCGGTATTACTTAAAACTCTAGTCTTGACGCGCATAGTAATTGTAGGCTATCATCATCACTGTACATGAGGAACTAAGGGGGGAGGGAATCAGTAAATCTGCTATAGGTACATGCGGCGTCGAGGGCGTGGAACGAATGACGACTGAAGAACGCCAGTATAAAGAGCCAAAGTGCCAAGCCACATTGGCAAAACTTGGCGCCGTCATAAAAAGTGGATTGGCAAAGACGCAGTCTCTCTGACGTCCGTTCTATCCGCGGTTCTGAGCTCAAAAATGAAAGAAGTAGGCTGCTTAACGGGTTGGCCTACGGTATTCGAACAGAGGGTTTGAACGGAATATGACGTTATCCCACAAAAAAAGGCTGAAGGAGAAAATGAATACATAAATGATTGAATACATAAATTTTCAGACCAAGGGAATGAAGATGCTTTGAATATGTTACATCGATGGAAAATCAGTGACATATGATACAATCTCCTAAATTAAAGATGAAAATTAAATTAATTAATACCAACAATAATAAATTCAAATTATTATGTAAAAAACCACAACCAAACGGACCATTGGGACAAACTTTGTCTTCGTATTGTTAGGAGTGAAATATCCTCATCGTAAAATGCAATAATCTACCAAAAGTGCCCTACTCATAAACAAATATGAGGCTAAACATGTTTTAAGTCATAGATAATTAAATAGATAAGTGCATAAAAGTAGAGGTTTCTCAGTTGGAAGAATATCCTGATTAGACCTAAAATCAAAAGCAACTCAAAGCTCTCGTATTTCTGGAAATAGCATGATTAAAACCTCTAACTTACAATAAAACCCATTATTAGGTTTACGACTACATGAAAACATAATATTAAATATTCCGGCTCTTGTAAGTAGTTCACATAAAACGAATAAAATTTAGCCTTTTCATTTAATAAATGTGGATTTAGTCAATTTGACACATAAATGGCATCACTATAGGGAATTATTCTAACAAAGCTATTACAAGATGTAAGACTTCACAATACATGTGCAGTTGAACCTGTGAGTCAGTACAGTTGAGGTTGAAGGTTATTTATTTGAACACGTGACGAAAAGATACTAATAATGTGCAATGAATGGAGTAATTAAATCAATTATATCGTGAAATGATTGGGGCATTCTCTAAAAATGTGTCCGGGAAATTCATCAATAGTACTTAATTGCGCTGAATTCAAGAAATAAGCTCTTCAACGGTCACAGTACTTGAGAATATGTATAACGTTTGATGAGGTCAAAATTTCACATAGCTACAGTTGGCTTGATATTAACTTCCGTACGACCCGAACAACCACATATATGACATTCCTTCACGACAGTGTTAAGTCTTCTGTAAATTCGCTACTTCAGCTTTGAGCATTGTGAGGAAACATTACCAACTTATGAATATAGCTCATCATTAATGGCCTAACCCTAATAAAATGGCGACTCCAAAAGTTGAAAACGCTCTAGGAGTATTTGATTTAAAGTATCTCCGGTCACTGTGAAAGGCACGAAATTCGTGCCAACGAAGAATGAAGAAAGAGTAAGAAAAATGGTTATCCTGGAAAACTAAGTCCTTTCCAACGCGAAGTATAACTAGAGTTCCACATCGAGGAACGACGAAACTCAATTCCTTTTCGATTAGCGACTAACATCAGGGTTAGAACATACTTAAGCCTTGGCTTGGATGGAGGGGAATGAGATGAAACAACAAATTGGTATACAAAAGTCGAACAACACAATAAAATGGGATAAAGAAGAAAAAGCAGGAGAAGAGAGAACTGGAACATTGTACTCGTAAAACGCTCGTTGGGAGCGAATGAAGGGTATGAGATTGCTGAGGAGGCAAACGATCCTGGTGAAAGGTGGCCCCTTCTCGTCCTTCTCGGGAAATAAAAAGAATAGGATGTAGACGCGGCCACGGGAAATGAGAGAAAAAGAGAGTGCAGAGAAAAGGGAGAGTCTGGGGCGAGGGGATGATAGATAGATCGATTATCCTTCTCTCCTTAGGTTCGCAGACGACGTCATCCTCCCCACTCAAGATGGATCTAAGTGACTCATCTCGCTGATGTGAAGGGCGATTACGGTCAATTATTAATGAGACCCCGAGCGAGACTTCTCCGACACCATATTTCCATCTATCTGCCCTAAACCCCTTCTCTTTTCGACTCCCTTCCCATTCGATAATATTCCCTCCATCCTCTTCCTTCTTCCTGTTTCTCTGTTGGCCCAACTCTCCCACGACTAGCGTTTTTGTTTTTATTGCTACCCCATTTAAAGTTTCTACGCCGCTAAAGAAACAAAATTTTAACCATATCCCTTTCTGGACACCGAAAATTTAATGATGATACTACAAGAAATAACTGCTAACAGTTTCAAACCCTGCATAAAAGGTTTACCGCACACCCAGAATGTTTAAATGAACATATCTTTGATTCACAACATCATCATGTGTCAAAAATGCCAGCATTGGTTTGGCGCAGCTCTCCACTCCATTCGCTTATCAGATAAATTCCAATTTACACCTTTCTACTTACTTTACTATTATCAGGGTACCTTTCCTATTATATTTATTTTGTCTTCTTCAAAGGTTTATAACCTCTGGAGTACCTACGCACTTCAATTTTAAAATAACGATAAGTATATTTCCTCAATAATTAAAAAGTGAAAAACTTCAACAGCGCGAAAATGCGTATTGCACGCCGGTAATTTACACGCGTGATATCAAAGGTAGCTATTTCCTCTCCCTGCCACTAGGTTGTGCTACGGACGCTTTCAAGCAGATGGTGCACTCCTCGAAACCTTATTAACAAGTATCAGTAAATTTATTATAATTTACTTTTATATCTTTAATTTTAAATTATTAATTCGGTTGATTCATTTAAAACAGTTAGCATTCATTTACAAAGAGTACTGTGAATTTGGCCCATAATGGCACGAACTTCTGCAATGCATCGCAGTAGCAGAGGACTCCACTAGCAGGATGCCCTGGAGCCTATAAAACGACTATTAATACCATATTTAATGGAGAAGACTTTCCGAACTTTGATAGTTTTCACAGACTATTATTAATACAAATTCACAGAGCTGAAGGGCTCTGAAATACAATGGCAAGCTCAGGAGACGAATATCCTCTATGCCTCGCAATGTGAACTATATACCGGTTGAGTCAGCAACAAGGCTGCGCAGTCCCGCTATTACGAGCTTTTTCAAATTAATCTAAAATTAATATTTAATTTTCTAGCTAATTAGGATATCTCAACCCAAATGATTTGCGTATAATGAATACATTTATGGTGGGGCATGTACGGCAATTAATGAATTCTGTTTTCTTTGATGGAGGACACTATCCTATTCTTCTCTTTCTTAAAAGCTTCCTCCATAAATCAAATACGAGGTTTTCCTTTGCCGTTCTTCCCACTCTCCCCTCGACCACTGTCATCATTAGGTCATCATGTTTCAAGATATAAATTATTAAATTATCCCGTCTTATCTTAAAGGATTTCCGAAGCCTTGTCTTATCTGCTTTCATGAAGGTTGGTTCACTTTCATGCTCAAGAGTTTAATACCCGTATGTGTTAAAATATTCTCATACACGTCACCAAAATGATGGCTCACCTTCATACATGACATGATCAAAACAACAACTGGAAGTGAAATACAAGTCTAGAATGTACAGAAAATGAATGTTCCTAAATAAAAGTCGTGAAGAAAAGAACAAATATGTACTATTCGCCCTGGTGACTACCTAAAACCTAATGGAATCTGCAGGGTGTAGCCAAGTATTATTAACAATTATTTATACGAGTTGGTGCATCCAGAAAGAAATATATGTAGGTAAAATGCTTAATTCAAGAGAAAACTTCCAGTTTAATTGAATAAATATCACATGAACAAAGCAACAAAAATATGATTTCCGGCACATTGATCATCTAAATTTAAAAAATAGGTCATTTTATTGAAAGATATTGCTAGGCGATTTGCTCAACAAAGATATTTCGACAAGAAACACTTCTTTTCGGTATTAGATTATATTCTACGGAAAAAAACTTGTGACAAAAACTTTTTTTAGCAATATCAGAGAGAATCCCACTGCTAGAGATGGATACTGTGGAAGTAGTCAGGATCAGGCATCAAAGGCAGACTGACCGTCCTCACTTCAGCGTCATGCCAAACTCCACCTATTTTCTGTCTTGCCCAAGCGATAGGAGATGAGAAGAGAGCACAAAACTTTATCCTTCGTCCTCTTCCGTCTCCACGTCTAATTTCGTTCATCATCATTATGTGTCAACAATCCTAAGATTGGTTTGACACAGCTCTCCTGGATTCTCCTATCGGCTAACCTTTCCTCATTTACTTAGTTCTTCTCTTTCACGTCCTTCACTGCATTCTCTATTTAGCTCATGCAAGGGCTTCCTTTGCCATTCTTCCAATTCACTTATCCCTCAACGATTATCTTCATCAGGTGATCATGTCCCAACATATGTATGGCCGATAAGGTTATCCCTTCTGGTTTTAAAGGTTTTCAGAATATTTCTCACTTCTTTCACCCTTCGTTAGACACCCGGTCTATCCATTCTTTTGTAGCACCACATTTCGAATGTTTCCAGCATTGACTTCTCTTCTTCTGACTGAACCTTCATTGAGAAGCGAGTTCCAGAGCATGTTCTCATGAAGAGTTTTCTAACTTCTTTGCTTGTATTTCCAGTCGTAAGTAGATTCTTCCTTTGGTTAGTTGCCCTATTTGCTTCGATATTCTACTATTATTTCCTTCTTGCTCCACCAATCGCTAGTATTTTAAGATGCCAGTCGATTTTATTCTAATTGGCCTTTATTTCATTTATTTTTATTAATATTAAGATGACGTAACTTCGCTGAAATGGCTATGAAAAAAATAACAATCGCCCATTTAATTTGCCCATCAAGCTTCATAAAAATCCCTTATAACGTTACGGCTTCCTTTTACCCACCCTATTACAAGTCTAATCATCTTATAGGTGATACAAGAGAGAAAGGGAAGAAACACGCGAGATAATTTGAAGGAAGTACGGTTAACACCCAAGAATTAATATTCTTTGAATAGCAGCACTAAAGCCCTTTGGTGCAATCCCACAAATAATTCAACAGCAAGCGTTCTATCTCTGAGATGAGATCGAAAATGTAAAATCGTCGGTAGGAAGAAAAGCATATAGGTACAAGTTTCAGATTCGAATGTCATCCTGTTCCCATCCCTCAAACCATCCACGGCGTCCTTGTCACGTGTGCCTTATATTCTGGAAGCGGCGCAATAAACTGTAACACCCTTGAATAACGATCCGTATAAAGGTGCGATATGAATCACTTCGTTCGCAAATAGATGTATCCTTCATGACAGTCAAAAACACGCGTTGATGAATCAACATTCTACGGCCAGCCTTATACTCTAAACCAGGGGTTTCCAACCGGGTACCACTGGTGGTACGCGGGGACGTTTCAGGTGGTACACGTGGGTGATACGAGCGGTAGGCTAGCAAGGGCTTCTGTGTGTGCGTGAGCACGCAAACTTTACTCTGCTGCCCGTCCGTCGGGCGCTGGCTGTCCCCTCCTCCGCCATATATTTTTAAATAAAAACTAGCAAGAAAAAAATGGAATAAATCTATATATATTTATTATTGCCTTGATAAAACGGCTGAAAAAACCGAAATATAAGTGCATTAATAATTAAATATAAAGTTTCTCAGTAATTTAATTAAAATAAAACAAGCCATTAGGCACTTTTCCGATAGTAAATACCTTTCTATATATATAAAAATATAGGACTGTTGGTACGACAAAATATCAAGTGGTACGCAATTGCTAAAAGGTTGGAAACCCCTGCTCTAAACGATAAATACCGCAGAGAATTGAGAACACTGAAAGCCATCCAAGGGGGTTGTGTTTAAAACCGCCTGGATTATCTCGAATAGGTAACTAAGGAGTCACGTGGTACAAACACGAATGTTTCGCAAATTTTGTGTGCCTGAATCGCTTGTTACAATATCATAAATTGTTTTCACTTGAGAATTCCTCAACTGTATTGACTATAGAGCCCCCAGACGAGATTCAACACAAGTGTAAGAAATGAATGAGGTAGTAATCAGAGGTTTTAACACACCAAATTGGCGAAACATTCGTGAATATACCACGTGACTCCTTAGTTAGGTACCTATTCGAGATAATTCCGAAGGTTTCAAACATAACCCCCCTGGTGTAATGATACATTGTAAGGAGCATTATTCAATAGTGTTTTTCATAGTCATTCGTTACACTGAAAAAAAGTATTCTTAAATTAAGAGGAAAATATTCTTACAGCTGTCATGTAAGACGATATTCTAGATTTTAGAGGATTTTCTTACTTGAGTCAGTCAGAACTACTGCCATCTAGCGGTCACGGCCGGAAACTTACAGGGTTTAAGAAAATATTCTCAGTGTTATAATATTTTTGTAATCGCTATGGTTACCAAGGGACTCACATGCGCGAGGGAATGGGGAAAGAAGGGGGCGGTGGGCAAGGAAAGGGTAGCGAGAAGGGGATCAGGGGAGTAACGGGCTACGGTTGGTAGAGGTACCAAAACAACTACAGACATAGTTTAGATTAAACCTTCTCGCGTGATTCTCTTCAATTGGGCGCCAAATAAAAATTGTGATATAGCGACACAATAAGCCGAATCATAGGCGGATTCATCTAGCAGTCCAATTCCTAATAGATGTTTAAAACTTGGCAAACGTTTGCGATCTTCAAACTTCACGGCTCAAGGCAACATGCAACGCCGTTAGGTTGGCCACCAAGGGCCCCCTTTTCAGCGCGTAGCTATGTTCGTTCCTACACTAGTAGTGGAAACGGAGCATTACAAAGTTGATTTCCATTCTTCAACACATTGTTGGGCCCTTCCTAGCGCCCACTGTTCACAGTCGTGGAGCGAAAGGCAGACTTCACAGTCCGCGAGCCACGGGGTTCCAATCATCATCATCTTTCTTGCTCAGACGCTCGGCCTGAGACAATATTCAAGATTCTTGACCGTGCTTCATTTATTGCAAGTATCCAGCCATCGTCTTGGAATCATATAGTGCTCTTATATCCAGCTATCGTCATGGAATTGGACGCAGAAGAGGAGGACTGTCTGAAGAAGGATGACTTGTTGGAACTTTTGGAGGGAGAATAACTTCTAGAAAATGAGCATTTTAAAAGTGAGATGCCTCTTCATTGTAACTGCAATGAATAATATTGGTTTCATTGCTCATTTACAATGCTTTGAAATAAAGGCAACTGAACAATTGCTTCTTGTGTCATCAAGGTACGTAATAAGTTTTCTGGCATTCCCTAGAGTTGGTGATAATGGGAAGGTATATATTACCTTTAAACATGGACATTATTGTGCCATGGCCATTTCAAACTTGTGCTGAAATAGCAATGTTTTTATGCAATAAACGCATTTTACCCAATTAAAAATTGCAGTGCTTATTTTACCATGCCTCGATATTCTTAGTTAAAGGCGATAAAATTCTTAAAATAGCAAGAAATTATTCTTAATATAAGCATAAATTATCCCACATAGCATGCAAAATTGCAGCATGTTTGCTTGAGGCTGGCGTACGGCATTGGCAATCTAGATGCAAGCCTGCTGCAAGTTTGCCAATATTGACACGTTCCGTGCAAGTTTCACTCGACTTGCATGAAGTGTGCCAACCTTGGCTACTTTGCTGCAGGACTCTGGCAACATTGGTAGCAATAGTGCAAGTTCCAAGGCAAATGCAACTATAGGGTTCCTACTAAGGGAGGAGTACAGTTACCGGTGCTTGAACGCGCACGGCTTATTTCCCGTAAGAGAAAAACAATTCGAGCTAAATTGATGAAAAGCGAGTTAATAGGAAAAATTAGCGCGAAATTAACTTAAGCACGTAATGATAAATTAACTGACAAAGAAGAACAAGGTTGTAAAGTTCGTGAATACAGATTGATTGTGAATACAAATTGATTGGGTACAGAACACAGTGGTATTGACGTCAGGGTTCCTACTAGTATCGCCAAGGATCCCGCAGCCCGTCCGATGAAATGGCGATTGGCGTACATTACTGAGGAAACTCTTATTTATCTCTCCTGGAGTTGAAAGAATATCAGTTATGCATATTCTTAACGGTCATGATTACTTTTAGCCACATTATGGTCATTGGGGAAATGTTTTTATGGTGCAAATACCCGTGTCCATATGTTGTCAAGTTAATTATCGCTAACGAATTCATGCAAGCCAGCAGCTGTATATATATAACCTCCCATCTATCGGTCGTTAACGAAGAAGCACTAGGTAGCCGTCGTCAAAAGTAGTTCAGCGCTAGGTAGCCATCGTCAAAAGTAGTTCGATTAGGTAAAGGTCGTCAAAAGTAGTTCGTAGTTAGGTCGATTAGGTAAAGTTGATACGACAAGTAGGGTTAGCATACACGTGTGCATAAATGATTAAGAATTATAATTTGCACATTAATAAATGTAGGTAGGCAATCGGTAATGATCTTTTTCTTTTTAAATTTTGATACTATACGTGTACTCATGCATGTAGTGATTTTTTTTGTGAACACTACATAATTTCTTTCGCTAGGTACATGGGTACAGCTCCTTTGTACAATTGTGCTATCTGGGATACTTCTCTCCCAAGAGGGTATTCTTAATTTAAGAATACAGGACGATATTCGATGTTAAGAGAATATTCTTAATTTAAGAATATTTTTCTTGTGCCTACTACTCTAGTGGGATCCCCTCTTAAATTAAGAAAATATACTGGGCTCTTATTTAAGTGGGATCTACTCTTAAATCAAGAGGGCGCCGCTCGATTTAAGAAAATCTTTTTCCAGTGTATTTAGTTAGCTAGTTATTCAGTGCAGGTGTTCAACAGCTGAGGTCATGTGCGCCATATAGGATAGGGGAGTGATTGGGTAATGGTAGGAACATTTCAAGTAATGGAGGAAGGGTGGGGAGAAACCCGGCGTCGGAAATAGCCTACCCTTAACGACAGGCGCCAATGGGACCTCGGCTTAACGTCCCATCTTACGGGCGGAGTACTGAACCTGAAATACCCTCCACTAGGCACTCAAATAGGGACCGGTTTCCCACTGATAAATTCGCCACTGCAGAGAATCAACCCGGGCCCTCGGGATGGGAGGCCAGTACTATAGCCACCACAACTATCCGATTAGATCAGAATATGATATGAATGTTCTGAATGGTATTGTAGTATTTTAAAATATTGTTTCCATTTAGGCCTAAGTCCAATAAGGTTAAATCAAATCATAGTGCCCCACGAATATGTACCTACTCTTTTCTTTTGTTTCTCCAAGGTGCAAGTCCGAGAGAGGGAAATAATTGAGCCTTAAAAGGAACCAACGTAATGAAAAATACTGTTCGATACAATATATTATATCGTATGTATTTATTCCTTATCGGTCTTAAAATCACCGTTTCTGGAGGTTAGGGCAGATTTTTAAGGAGTGTTCCCACTCCTCTTTGAATTGTCTTCACCGAATAGCTATTGCCCCATGTATCTATCTCTATCAGATCTATGTGATTTCTACCTAGCTTCACTCAATCAAAAATATATCGTTTTTTTCTTTCTCTTCTTTGATTATCCAACATTCTTCTCTTTGATAACGGCCTACTAATATGCACAAGCTAACCAATAACGGTAGGCATGAAGATAGTTCCTGCATCACCCGCCTGCCTTTCCGCATTAGCGTACTCCCCCCTAACAATAGACATAACCTACACACTACCTACGTATCTATACATACTGAATACCCAGCAAGCCATCTAGAAGGTGAGTGGCAAGGGGTAAGTTGGATTTCAAATATTAACCACGAACTTACATACACTAAAGCTTACTTTTACTACCTACCTAAAGAGGAATCAACTACTTATGAATATCACACAATGGCATTTCTCGGTGTCGGAGGTGAACTAGTCACCCCTGTACTACCTGTATGACCCTTAGACTTGCTTGAAATCGTAATATCTTTTGCTTGCTTTCATGCAATCCTGAATACCTTATCCTCCCTCTTTCGCGCTCAACTTATATTCTTCCCCCCATCCCTATTCAATCCCGCTCAACATTCCGCCAACACTCCAAATGACCTCTATCCATTTTGGTTGCCTTCCAATTGCTCTGACCAAACTCCTTCTTCCTCTCATACGATGGGTCATATCATCTATCCTCATTCCAAAACTTCAGGTTACTGAAACACAAAAGGCCATGCTTTGTGTTAGAGTTTTGCTAGTATTTTCTTGATATCTTTACTAAGAGATACGGTCATTAATTTCCTTCCTTTTCGCGAATGTTTCTTTGGCCTGCGCAATCGTCACATGATATCCTTCCTACAACACCCAATTTAATATGAACAATTGGTAAGCGAACTGTTCCGTCTGTATTGGTTTTTTAATAAAAAAAACCTTAATGCTTAATCTAATTCCTTTACTTTCACTGACCCTCACTACTTTTCTCTTCTGATGATCACATTATTGCTAATGATCCTCACATGCTTTAAGCAGATATGAAACACAATTAAATCTTATGAGGAGAAGATATGAAGGTCTATTCTTCATTACCTCTAATTATCTATTACATCTGATTACTTCTCTCTCGTTATTTACTTAAATTTAATACATATTCCTTACATAACTCCAGCAGTCAATGGTACGCTAATTGACAACCACTTAAACAGAATCATATTAAATACCTTTCTTGTTCAGAAAATCATTGAAGCATAATCTTGTTGGCATATAAGAGCTGCCGATAATTCTCGGACGTATTAAAAGCCGATTAATATGCGTAAAATGTGACACTAGATATTCGTATTTCATGATGATACACTGATGCGGACATTTCTTAACGCATTTCAAGGTGAAAATGAGGAAATGTTACCAAGGTTATAACAAAACAGGTAATTTCCAAGTTTCGGCTCCAGAAAGGATGAATAACTAGTCATTCCAGAATGTAACAAAAGAGAACTGTGATCTGAGCAACAATTATTAATAAAACGTAATCCTAATGTAGAAGAAAGAGAAGTAAATTACACTAGTGCTTCTGGAGTAAATTTTAAAGTTTAGAGAGAATTTCCAATTTATGAAACTCTCAAATGGACAGGAGTATAAATGATAAAAATACACAAAACAAGTAAAAACATTTTCATTCAACACGATCTTTAGAGTACAAATTTTATTTATTCACGCAACAAGGGACTGATTTCATTGCAGAACATGACAAGCTAATTGCGAATTAACGCTTTTAATGAGAGTAAACTATGATGGTATCATGAGCTAATTTACATCACTCACAATCAGAAATAACACCGTTAAGGAAAGAATGGATACGGGATGTCCATTAGAGGAAATTGCTGTAACGCAAAGGAAACGAATAGCTGTATCAATTAAAGCTCATTTTAATCTAAATGGAAAACATAAAACTACTTAGATAAAAATCGATTAATTAAATAGCTGACAACAAATAAAGTTTTTGATGACGAGAATGCCGCCACGGTGGGATAAACATTATGGGCGCACTATAATCTTTAATGCACTGTAAAAACAAAACTCTAAAATTCACCTGCTGAAGATATGAACTTTAAACAATACCCATGAGTGGCAAAGAGGGGATTATAACATAGGATTACACATGATAGTTACCATCGAGCCTTGGTTACGAAAGAGAAATAGCTCGCATCACCTCCAAGATCAAAGATAGCCCTACTTGAACTTCTGACATAGAGGCTTTTGGTACGCCTCGTATATGGCAGGGATGACACATCTCCATTATTCCTCACTTGACAAATAGCTTTCTTAGGGAGTAGTGCAATCATATATCATTCATTTTACTTTACAAAAACGTTAAAGTGTGCCTTACATGTTTTCCACCAAAGGGGTCTGAGCGTCCGAATATATACATGGGAAACACGATTACAAGAATAGCTGGACGAGCTTTAGAACACGAGTACCCAATGAATTAATTGGCAACTACTCAAGTGGATTGAGGAGTACTCTTATGTCTGGTTGAATTACACATAATTACACTTCAATTAGAGAATCAGAATGGATACTCAAGCGAATGCTTGCCAAACTCTAACCTTGGCGATCGACTGGTTCCTTCAGCAATATTTAGAACTCTCAAGACACTGAGGGTAGCGATAACCATGTCATGCGTATGTCGTAGTCATGCGCAAGAAAGTAATTGAATGAAAACAGCTGTATTCACCTAGACGCTCCCTTATTAATCGAAGTATTTGGGTAACCCATTTCTCCTATTCAGGCGTATTCAACCAGGTATTTCAATAAATGCCGAGACGAGCCAAGAATGGAGTCACAGCCGGATTTCGTATATTACATAATATTTCGTATCACACATTTCGTATACAAATATTATTTAGTATTACAATTCAGACATATCTGCTATTCTATGAGGAAATGCATGCGTCACACTCCCAGGATACCGTGGTGATTTCAACGATATCTAGAGCATAAAACCGCAGAGAAGATATTGATTTTTCAATTAACCCAATATAAAATGGTCGGATTCAAAAACAAAACACATTAATTATCCTTGTCACTTATTTAAATCGAAGAATATAATCCAAGCCATCTTCATGCAAAAAACGTTGATGGCAATTAAAACGTTCATGATAGAAAGCCAGGAAGTTATGGTGGAGAAAAATAGCCTTCAGCACAACTTTTCGTATCCTAGCTATTCACTTCATACTCCTTGACCTTGCGAGGTAAGTGAGACATCGGGAACAATATCGAGCTCACCTGCCAACATGGGTATTTGACTTTTATCATAGTGTTGAGAAGGACTTATTATAAAGCTTGGCATCTGTTGGGCCACTTCAATTACGTTAACAGCTCAATACGTAGAGTGAACGGCTTCACTGGGCAGTAGCATTCAAAAGAATCACATACGTTTTTCACATTAAGGGACCTTCAATACATTACGTAACGCCAAAATGGGGTGAAGCCTCCCCAACCAACCGTTCACTATCGATGAAGAAGGCGGGCGATCAGCCTTAAGTTACGTTGGGAATAAGATACATCATAAATTAAATTTCCGTTCAAATAATAACGATGACACACATATTAGTTAGTGAATACGTAAAGGTACTGTGGTATAAAAACCTTGCTTTTATTCACAAAAAGGATAGCGTTCGTTGGGTGGTTTTTATTTATTTTTCTGAGATTGTTACGGAGCCTAAAAGTGGGGAAGGGTGGTAAAAAAGTGAAAAATCAGCTCTACGTAATTTATGAATGCCTTTATGACTGCCTTTGTTTCACAACCTAGGATCAAATCTTTTGATTATACCTGCCTAGCTTCATTATTCTAACGGTATCTCACCACTTTCAACATCCTTTGCTCAAGCACCAGAAGTAATCTTACTTGATATCACATCCTAAATCCGAATTCTCGTCTATATTTAACAGTTTATTATCATAAGAGAAAAAACGCGCATAAATATAAAATAAAATACGTTCAATAGCGAAAACAAAAGATATATACGCATAGCTCACACCAAGTGCGGCAAATCAGTTGTTTGCTAAAACATTATTTACACTTAAACAGCCGTATTTTAAATAAAATTTCAGAAAATAATGGAATAGGGGTTTTCAACCCTTAAAATAAGGAAGGGGACAATGTGAGTAAACTTTGGAACTATTCCTTCATGTCCGTAGACTTCGCTAGAGTCTTCTTATCATATGTTTCGAGTGCGTCAAAAAACACCACCATGGCTCATGCGAAAAACACTCTGGAACCTTGACACATTTTGAGTTACGTTACATAACACACACATTCTTGAGAATGCTATACCGTAGCACAAGAAAAAATTCAAATGGTTCTCCCCGTGATCATTTACCCAGTTTTCTTCGTCAAAATATTCCTACTACAGCAATGTCAATGATCCACCAAGGTCGATTTGGTTAATCAGGAAATATTTCACCAAATAATTATCCCTAAGAGATGTGAAATTAACGCAACTGAAATGGGGTACAGGTTTATATACCTGTATTTCCCGTAGTTTTCCATAAAATTCTTCCATCTACGAAATCGATAAGCTTATATTTAGGAGGAGGTGTCCAATGAGACCTCTTCCGGACTCGAGACTTGAGAAAGTGATTCGAGCATTTTGAAGTTAAAACCAACTTCTTTTTATATAGACGTCACTAACTTTCACGGTTTTCCCCAACACCACGACGCACTGAAGCCCCACCTTCGCTCTCCAATATTCGCGGTAGATTTGAAAATCATAGCCATAACCATGGAAATAAGTACTTGGAGATTACGAAGGGCATATAATCGGCATTGAAAAAAAATCTCAAACTCAAAAGAAAAGAAAATCTTGCGCGAGCGATAGTGCGAGCAGATGAAGCTCGTCGTATGCAATCAGAGCTCGTAACAAATAGGCTAAAAATTTAAAATAGGAACTAAACTACATTCCAGAAAAATCTCACATTCATATATTTAAGCTAAGGCCTCATATTTTAAAGACACTCATTTCATTGCATTATTTTTCACTACAAAATATTAATGTTTTAGCCTAAGAGATCATGGTCGTGCCACAAAAGTAATTCAAAATTATATGGAGAAGCCATTATTCACCTACACAAACATTGAACCCTAATTCCACTATGCCGTTCGAGTTGGTGCGGTTCCAAGGAAGAAGAATGTTGATTTTGTTATTTTTTTCCATGGAACAACTTGAAGCCAAAATTAACAGAGGATAAAATTATCTATGAAAATGGAGTCCGTATTAATACGTAGAGTAGGTTATGGGAGTTCGTATATCGCTGCTATTTCCCTACAGTTACTACCTTTTCCCCTTCACAAAATGTAAAACTCACTTTCACACTGTATGGAGAGGCTACAAGGATAGAAGAATAATCTATAGCCTCTACAAGAACCAGGTCACCACAAAGCGAATGAAAGACGGAAGGAAGATAGAATCCAAAATAAATAAAGGAGTCAGACAAGGATGCAACCTCTCCCCAGCGTCATTATATACCTGGAAGAAGCAATAAGAGACGCGGAGGAAATTGGTATCAAGAGCATCAAGGTGAATGGCGAAGAAATAAACATGCTTAGGTTTGCTGATGACATCGCAGTTGTATCAGAAAGTCGAGAGGACCTGCAAGCATCCCTGACCACAATGGACCAAGTACTTCAAGAATATAATATGAGCATAAACAAGAAGAAAACTAAAATCCTAGTGTGTGGAAGAGAGAAGCTTAGGGCAAATATCACAATTCGAGGAGTAAAATCGGAACAAGTGGAGAACTTCACTTACCTCGGCAGCAGTATAACTTGGGATGGAAGAAGCTCGACGAACATCAATCGAAGAATAGTACAAGTTAAGGAGGCGTTTATGAAGAAAAGACAATTACTATGCTCAAATAACCTACGGCTGCAAACAAGGCAGCACCTCATCAAAACATTCGTATGGAGCGTGACAATCTATGGATCAAAGACATGGAACATCGGGAAAGCAGACCAACGAAAAATTGAAGCCTTCGAAACATGATGCTGGAGGAGAATGCTGAAGATTAAATGGACAGATAAAGTAAGGAAGGAAGATGTGTACAGAAGAGCAGATGAAGAAAGGACAATATGGAAAACCCTACGGCAAAGAAGAACCAGATGGATTGGACATCTCTTGAGGCACAATGAATTAGTTAGAAATATAATAGAAGGAAGATTAAAGGGAAGGTCCCGCGAGGAAGACCAAGGAACAAATATATAGGGTAAATAAAGAAGGACGTGAAAGAGAAAACATACCAGGGCGTGAGGGAATTAACACTGAATAGGGCACAATGAATGGCTGCAGTAAACCAATCCTAGGATTGAAATACTGATGATGATGGAGAGGGTCCATTCCAAAAATAAGTTCTTTAGGTTCAATCAGATTTTCAGATGTCATTGTGACACTATGAAACACCAAATTCAGAATATCTAAGGACAATTATGAGAGAGTATCAAATATTTTCTCAATACCGGACTTTACACGAGGAAACCAACCACCCGATACGACTCGCAATTAACTAGCACTTTTTTTCTAATGTTCAGCAAGAAATTAGGCAAATATAATCTTATACCTAATAATATAATTACTTCATATTGTCGCAGAACACCAATTTAATGGACAAAAGTACTTTTATTTTGCTCTGCCAATGATAAAAGCATATTAAGATAAAATATTTGAATTAACGCCATTATGCCATACACTAAATACGAAATTTTGCCATCAGTTAGTTTAAAGCCACCGACGAAAGCCAGGTGAAAGTTGGAGGACGAGAGAGGTAGTAATGACGAATTTATGTGTTAGACTTCCGTTTAATATAGTAGCAATAACACTTTTAAATAAGAATGAAGTAAATTTATTCCCATTTCAAGAAGATACAACCTCAGTTCTAAAAAATAAATTACTATTTATCCGCTACAAAGCTACGCTATGATCATACTTACATGAAATATTTCTCGCTATTTGCTTTTTTTAAACAGTTTATAAATTTTTCACAGCCTTGACTAAGATTCGCAATTTGTTCACGTAAGTTTCAGGAGCAAGCCACGGCAGTGAGGTCGGTAAAGCACCGGCCTCGAAACTTTAAGGCCGCGGTTTCCATTCCCGCCCTAGGCATGGACATATTGTACGCCTAAGGATTAAAACTTAGGACGAATGCAAGATATTCCACAGAGAAAAATCATTCGCCTTGACCGGGACTCGAACCCGCACCCCCAGATTTCCGGCCAGGTGCTCTACCAGTTGCGCTACCAAGGCGTCCTATTTCTCTGTGGAAATTCTAGAGGCTTTCACGACGAAAGCCATTTCGACGAAAGCGAATTCAAAGCTCGCGAGCTTTGAATTACTTAGGACGAAATTAGGTTGGACAAGGTGATATAATTTTAGCAGTTGTACCCACAAAATCCACATTGTAGTCAAGCTTAAAGAAACATACCACATCATAAAACGACAACACTTGGTTTTTCCACAATATTTATGGATATGGATGTGAAATATTATGGAATAACAAAGTGTTTTTTGATTCATAATGAATGGTTTCGACCACGCACCGGCCAATACCCTCGAGTATAACATACCACATATTACTCCACCTCGCGCGACAACGTGATTAAAAATACAGAGATCGAAATTGGCACATTTTTCGCGCACTGATGAGCTCTTGAGCTCGTAGATATACGAGTATGGTCGTACACTGCTACATCCGTTAAAACAATCTCCTGCCCACATTCGTCCTACTAGCCACTGGACTCGCCCAACGACATCCGCAAAAGCCGTCCGCACTCGACGGCCATGGCATCCCTCCACAATGAGGCTTTTTCAAAACCTCTCCGAGAGCTGCCAAGTGAGAGCGAAATCTCCCGACAACCGAAGCGCTTCGTTGCGCAACGAAAACGCTTTCGGTTTCTACCCCGCGGAGACGAGCATGGTATTGCCCTACAGATGACCTTTTTCCCGCTCGACTTCCACCTACCCACCGCGCGCGCACACACGCCGCCTGTTCCAGCGTTCGCTCCCTTCGTTACATCCTCCCACTCCCCCGCGCTAACCCACCCCCCCCCCCCCAGCCCCTTTTCGCCGCCTCCTTCCGTCCTTCGTCCCCTTGAAACCCCGCCGCCGCGCCGCGGAGCGATGGGCACGTGGTAAAGCGGCACAAAGGACGTCGACGCCAACAGAAATAGAAATGGCGAAAAGCTCAGCTTCTTTTATCCCCTCATTTTCGGCACACGTCTCGCCAGTCATCAACGGAGGAAGGACGCGAAAAGCATTCCGCGTATTCTCTTTCTCTCCCACTCCTCTCCCAATCCACCTTTAAAACAACCGCCACAATGGGACACGGGCGAGAGGTTTTTATCGCTCAAGGGCGTTTACATCTCTGCCGTTCTTCCTGCTTCTAAAAAGTACGGATAGAAAAAAAGGAACCCGTTGACGACTTTCCAAAGGAAAACAAAATTATTTCCCACATTCTGTCACAAATGTTTCCGTGTTAGCAACGGGGACTAAAAAATGAGCAGTTTAGAGCCATTAGGTCATTGCCAGGAACATTTAAATCTCGTTAGCAGGACGTAAAGTTTAGATACATTCAATGGGGCTGGAAGGGTTTATGAATGTACCAACTTCCTACGACGAGGACCTGAGTTTAAATTAAATAAAGGATGTTAGCCTAGTTTCAAATCATACTTTCGCGTTTCTAAAGCGTCGATAGAAAGTTAACTGCTGAATGGAAGTATTGAGGTTAAGAACCCGGTAGTCTTTAGGCTAAAAGAAGGATGACGCCGAATATTTTGGCTCGATGTTTCCAACACTTCCTTAGAATCGGGTCTTTGCCAAATGCCCCACCAATTCCAAGTGCCACAAACGATCTCAGAGCGAATTGTCTCGTCTAATTACTACGTGTCGTGTTAGTACAGAGGCAACGTGCCAGCTCATAGAAGCTTGGTTTGTGTCTCTTCCGTCCTAGGTTTATTCCTAGTGCATGTTATACGCTTATATCTCCAAATACCATGTGGGCAATCTCATGGGAGTATGGCAGGATGAGGATTTCTTTACTCTTCTGTCTTTTTTGTTTTATTTACTTTTCTGTCACGACTTTAAGAAATACAGATACTACGATGCGTTACCCAAACCTCTCCAGAACCAATTAAACCAGGTTTCGTGAAAAGGTTCAGGCAAAAATAATGGTAAACTAAAATCATGTGCTAGCATGATAATTCCTAAAACTTTTTATTGCATTATCTCTAATCGTAAAAAAATCAAACTATATTAGTAAACATCTGGCCATCAAGGAAACAATTTTCAGAAAAACGGAAAAGGTAACGAATTAATTTTGAATTACCATTTGCAACCTTTGAATAGAAGATGATATTAAAACAAAAGTGAAGACATCCCCGTTAAATAAACTGGTAAAAATTGACAGGAATATATTTACTGATTGAAACTCGGCAACAAGGGAAAAGTGGAAAGATTAATAGATGTGACATTGCATAAATATCCTAGGAGCGCCATTGATCGAAGTTTGACCAGAGCATTAAGATAGGCATATCGCAGTTTATTCCACAACATTACGAGGACGATAGTGAAATCAAATTTAAAAGGACATCGGAAATGGAACGAAAAATTCCATGTTTTTATTCAAAGATTATGGGAATAATTTCCTAAAGGAACATTAGATACATCCCGCATATTGCAATGATGCATAATTAATATGCTATTTCATACGTTACGATTTCATTACAACCCAGAGAGTTTTCGACAAATAGCGCAAATGGAAATCAGAGTGTTGCTTATGAAAAATACGTATACCCTTACATTCACCTAAGCATTTACAGCACAGCGAAAATAGTAAGACTTCAATTTCATGACAATTTTAGGTAAATATTCAAGCATCATAAAAAGACACACACATCCATTCACCAGTATGAAACAGAAGACATGAATAAGATCTCGTATTTCATCTTGTAAAATGAACATTGAGAGTTCAAAGACAATAAAAGTTATTAGTAAAAATTTAAAACAGAGCTTACCAATGTCGAAAGGAGAATTTTTTCTGCGCGCGATGGGAAGAGGAAACATCCGTTTTTCCTGCTATTTCACCATTCTGAAAAAAGAAAAAGGCTGCTACTTCACATACTCTAAAAAAAAAGAAATAATACTAATGGGAACCATAAGAAAAGAGAAAGTGAAGAACATTCACTCTTTCCGAAAAAATAGCAAACAAAAAGAAGTATAGACATAATTTAAAGTTTCAATTAATAGAAGAATGAAAATCAATCTCTTTGATCAATTTTCTTTCTAAATGATGACAAAATTTGAAACAACCAATCACAAAGTCTTACTCACAAATTGAACAACCATTTTTGAAAGGCCTGCATGGTATCTAAATTATAACTCTCGCAATGTCAATGTCCTTAATGACATTAAAGTCAATTTATTTACTGTGATAAAAATAAAACACAGAAAATGAACTCTCGTAAAAACCTCAGACGTTATTTACAAAGGTATTATTAATATACCCGTACAAACTAGACATATTATAATAAAATTGCAATGAATGAAAAACATGAATTACAGAAATAAACTCACGACGGATGGAAGAGAAATCTTAATTACAAATCAGTGGAGCCAAAAACCAATCTTTTCAGGAATCGAAAGTTCCTGGTCAAGTCGTATTACATGGATACCCTACTGAAGGATGCCAATTAGAACTGTGCCAATCATCTAAATGTAGCATGTACCCTGAAAGCTGTACCATGGAACTCCCGTGTCCCCTGGCCGCCACACCCCCTCCACAGAAATGGAAGAAGCAAGCGCCTCGCGCATATGCAACGTGCGAGTAAGCTTAGCATAGCAGGTCACGGAACCTAAAATATTCACAGGGGTTAAGCGACGCGGGGTCATCAAGATGACATCTAGGGGCCTTCATTCCTCGGCGATCCAAAGGGCATCATATGAATTCCGCGTGCGACGATATTTATTTCAACGGGTCGATTGATGCACACAATGTTGAGGTCGGAAGACAAAGGAGCGATTACTGGAATTATGTCATTATCATGCCCTTATCTGTGACATGTGCAGTCGTACTTTCAAGGTACTAGTAATGTACACTCAGCCTGTATCAGGATGATTTGACGGTCTTGATGTGCAGTGATGAAATCTCATGTTAAACTTATTACGCAGAGTAATCAGTTTAACATGAGATTTTTTTATGATAATGAATATTTTCACAAAGGTGATTTACTTGAATGAAGGCTGATTATTGCGGAACCGCCGAAGCTATTTAAGGATAAATATTAATTTCGAAATAACTTTCAATGCGTCCCCAAAACCCAACCCCATTTTGCCAATGTAACAAATGAGCAAACATATTTTGAGTTTTTATTGAAAAACATTAAGACTGGATGCATTCCAATATGGGAATGCATACTTGTATTCTCATACATACAATATGTGGAAGTCCAAGGTGGCCGTAGTGTAGAGGAAATAGTTTTCAAAAAAGCTATTCCACATGGAAAATTAAGAAAAGTACAGGAAAACGGTTATATGTACGGTATACGGTTATTGAATGATGAATTGACTAAAATCTTATTCAACATAAAGAACCTAACACTTTATTAGTACAGAAGAATGCAGATAGTTCCTTAGCGCAAAGTAGACAATTTAAATAATGTTAAATTTTGGCATGAAAACATGATTTACATAAAAAAGTGAATGATTCCAGGGACTCATACCCAAGTCTCATTGCATGCCTTTCGTGAAAGAGATGGCACAGGCCGATACAATGTGATATTTCATATCAAAGGGAAGAATGAATACTTTGCACTACCCACTGTATTTGTACTAATAAAGGGTTTAAACTTAATAAATGGAGGTAAACTGCATAAGAAAATTGCATAATAAAATAAATCAGGAATAAATACTCATTTCACAAAGTTAACTCAACCACGATAGTAAAAATGGCATATAAAAATCTATAAAAGTTAATATATTTTCAATGGGCCGTCCCGTGCAGCCAAGGACATGAGGATCGTTGATTTACAACGTATGTGATATAATAAACGTTCATATACGTTCATTCTAGGGTATCTGTCCTAAGCTAAATGTAATCAACAATCTATAAAAATTATTCGACCAGTGAAACCAGCACAAATAATGTTTTATTTAATCGGCTTTCACTTACCAATGTAGACAAAGATTTAAACCGCATGAACACAAAGCAAAGCAGACAGATATATCAAGAAACATGTCTTTTATCGCAATAATCCCATATTTTTGCAGTCATAAGCGTTTTTAACACTAGATACATGACTTGACATTGGATGAAAATCAAAACTTTCCAAGAACGCTGAAGCGTCGTATTCACCAACCTAACTCTTAACTCTCGTGAACCCTATCTATATCTGGATGTACGTACGTTTGAACACTTTAAGCAAACACGGCGCAACTAGTCGTCATTTGCTAATGGACAGCCATCTCCCCGGACTCTGGATTTAATAAATCGATAGCTTATGATTATACGTTTATGGCTTCCGCCTCTCAGAGACTAATTAGTCACACTCGCGAAAGATATATATCTGCATCATTACCGCTTTTACAATTTGATGAGACTGAATAACCTCATTACGTTGTCCTAAAAGAACTATAGCGATTGTATCTCACATTATCAACATAAAATACTTGAGGCATACATCCTCAGAGAATGCGAAAGTACTGGTGTGAAAAGAAACTTGAAATACGAACACAAGGTAAAAACTAACACAAATAATTGGATAACTACAATACTTATTAGAATAGTCATATTCCGTTGACGAGTAAAGCTGTGTGTGCTGAGATTTAAGTGTTCACAAAAGCTCAGCATAAAGCGTGAATTTAAGCAACTCTACCCATCAGTAGGAGTTAATTCAGCACATGGCGTTCATTTAAAAAGTATACTATTCAGTTGTAAGTCATTATTTTGTAACAACCCTACATTTTATTTTATTGGCACAAATTTCAAACTACTGCCAGCACATTTTGAATACGTTAGAAATACCTAACGAATTAAAACACCTGAGATAGCTCTCATAAGAAGACTTATTTGCAGACTATTTAACTCTTTCCGCCAAAAGGAAAAAGAAAGTTCAGAGACAAATAAAGAAAAACAAAGCTATGGTTTAGATATGAAGAAGGGGGATTAATGGTCTTTTTTAAATTACAAGTCGAAAGCAAGGACCGCAAAATAACTTTTAGCATAAAATAATACATCCAATACTTTATTTTCGGCGAAAAGCAAACTTTACTCCCTTTATCACGGATACTGAATCGCTTAACATCCATAAATATGATCGAATAATGCATGGTTAATTGATAGGTACCCATTTTTCAAAAACGACTTCAAGATTGCATACAAGGAGTATATAGCCCACCCTGGCGACCGTCAGAGATTGGAATTTCGTCAATGTTTTATTTTCAACGTGGTCCAAGGAGCGGGGCGAATGATTTACTATGAGAAATGATCCACTACCTCGATTGAAACGATGATGCAGGGATGCCTGAACGTTCAAACCCGGACGAAAACATTACCCGCGTCGCACCATATGGCGGCTTGCGTCACCATGGAAAGAAGTGTCTCTCTCTCTCTCTCTCGTCTCGTGCAAGTAAGGAGGAGCTCGCGTCGAGGAAGATCAAAGTTGGGTCAAAGCGGCGAATCAAAATTAGTAGGGAAGAGAGAGGAACGGTGGCCCCGGATGAGGAGACGACGGAAGTTGGAGGGGGCGGGCGAGAAGACAAACGCCGTGGGACCAAATGACAGGGCAAGGATCTTTCAACAAAGTGCGAGGGTGTATTTGATAAGTACGTAGTCCAGGTCAGCAAAGAGTTGTAGGAAGGGAGTAGAGGGACGATCAAAGATATAACGCAGAGGACTATTCATAAAAGCCTTGACTCAAGAACAGAGAATTTATGCGATAGCGGGTCCGGATTGATATGAAGGAATGTGTACATCACGAAAGAAGACCTCTTTCGTAGATTTCCAATTAAATATATTAAATATGGAAAAAATATACACAATCGAACTCGATTTTGTACTAAATTTATATGTCTTTGGTGGAAAAATAAAAATGAATTCACCTTGCTTCGCGTTAGAAGAAATTTTTTATGCATACAATTTTTTGCACAAGCATAATAAAATTGACTGAGGCAGGCGAGATGTATTACAGAGAGATGTAATACACAGACCTTTCATAGATGTATGTTAATGATGATGACCTAACGGTTGAAACGCGTCGTCCCGACATAAAACTTGTGGAAAAATTGCCATCTTCTTTTTATTATCAACAAGCATAATGTTAGTACAGAACTGAATTCGTCGTGTTCTCAATAATAGAAAAAAGAAATAAAAAATTAAAAATGGCTTGTATGCGTACAATTCAGATAGTTATTTATAGCATACCTAAAAGTAATAAATGTATGCAATACATACAAAATATATGGAGAAATGCAACGAAAAAATGACGCACACAGGGAGCCGAGTCAGATACAAGAGGATCTCCGACAATGGCGCATAGTGTTTAGCTTAAACGGATGTTAATTTTGTAAAGAAGCCTCGAGCGGAAGGAGAAACGAGAGAATTAATTAATGGGTGGCGCAGTTCTTTCGCTCCATGAGCGCATTTTAGTGGGTGTGGCAGACGAGAGAAAAGTGAAAGTTTGGAATGTCATTTAAGGCAATCAACGCGTTTGGTCTAATTAGTAACCTTCAAATTTTCATCTTAAGTCACGACATAAGTATTCCAAGAAATCATCAAACTTCTATTTACTTAATAGTATCCATAACGTAGATAAAAAAGCAAACATAAATAAACGCAAACAACGTGATTCTCTCAAATGATGACCATCGGTTCCTGGTCTTAATTTTCTGAGAGAAAACGATAACATTACGAGCTATTCTATCTCTCCTCTCACCAGATTTAAGAATTAGAATAAAGTAGAATTCCTAACATTCCTAAGTTCAATATGATCAAGTAAGAGCAGTTTTTTTATCCCCCGTTTTCCTCAGTAAGTGAAATAAGAAAAAATAACAAAATTATACGATGGCACCAGCAGCACCTGCTGTGATCGACCTAAATATACCATTCGTGAAAGAGGACAAGCAGTAAAGAAATGAGGCTTCGCCTTTTTTGTCCTTGACAACATAAATAATGTTTCAATCATTCTCTTCCGTGAAATCATATGCTAGTTTTGACCATTTTTGAACTGAATTATCACTGCCCTCCTGGTGATAAGCCACAAGTTAATACCCACTACGAGACATAAAATACCACTCCAGAATAAAAATTGTCAACCCGATGGACTCAAAAGATTACAATTTCTCATCAAGTTATGAGACTTCAGAATGCAACAATTCTCGACATCTGAAAGGAATAAATTTTGCTATTTGGTTAAAGAATCTCACGTAAATAAGCCTAAAAACGTAATGACCGATGCATAACAGACCTCGGCAGGGGACAACTTGACTTATTGGAGGTTATTCAATAAGGAGTTACGTAAATAGAGACATTTTCATAATGTTTACCCAGAGAAAATAAGGAGCGAAATTAGGGATAGACCCAAACACAAAAATAATTAAAATGTGAGGAATGTGAGGCAATGTATTTTGAAATTGATTTCATCCAGTTTATTTTGAAATGTTGATATCCAGTTGATTTTATCCAATGTATTTTGAAATTATTTAAATCCAGTTCTGGAGCAATCAATCAATACCTAAATAACTTCCTTACGTGGTTATCGGTTCTCCACGTTCGACACTCACGAGTCGGACCGCCATGACTATTGCAAACTCAAATCACGTGCGGCTTGATGACGTAGCATTATTTAGCTGGAACAAACGACGTTCGGCGATCGCAAAAAAGTTAAGTCGTCACAAAAACTAAATGCGCTGCACTCCTGCGTCAGTTCGACTGCGTAACTGGTGACGTAGAGGAACAAGTGCCCACGGAACGAGCAGATTAGCATGACAGGCATAAAGGTTGAGGACAAATGGGTGGAAGGTCCAGAAATACCAATATTTCATATATATTTCGAATTTTTTTTTTATCGACACTTCTCTACCTATCATGATAAGTTTCTCTTTAGTGTCACTTATATTCTTTTCATTGCTTATGCCTAACGGTTCCTACACTAATTTTATTTCTCTTAAGGTAACTATGTGTCCTAAAGAAATATTACCTAAAATGCCTTATCATTTCTTACCTCTTCCCAGCATTTTAATTTAGATTACGGCCCTCAGTATTCCATTGTACCGGATAATCATTTAATCAAAAACCTCTGCCTCTACCTCTTTTCACGAATTTACTTCTTTCCTACCCCATCATTCTTCTTTATTTCTTCTTATTTACCCTCATCGCTATTTTCCACATTCACATTTCAATATCTTCACCTCATATCTCGTCATCTTTCCCTCGAGCCCAGGTTTTAGACCAACACCAAGCCACGCTCCCTACAATTGTAATATTACATCTATACTGTTACATTCGTTAATAATAATAGATAAATACTGGATTCCTGAAGAACAATGCTGCCTGAAGCTGAAGGTACACAAACTGACGTTCATATTTTTTATAATTATTTCCCCGCAAACCTTAAAAATAATTCAAAACACACCTTATTTATTAAGAATCTCTCAACGAACCCACTCTTTTTATGTAAGCCAACCTCATTCCATTGATGCCTCGAGTGATCCCTTATCTCGGATTCCTACTTACTGAGTTTTTCTTTCACAGTAATTGTAATGAGTGGAGAACTTTCCATTAGTGTTCCCCATAATTAAAGATTTAATCTTCATGTATACATTTCTTCATAGTTCGAACACGATCACACTGACGGTGAATTAGACCAAATTAATTACTTTCTTTTTTTTATTATCTGAAGAACTTCATCTGTGTTTCACTGCATGTCATGCCTCAAATTTCCATTCAAATAAACGTCAGCGTTATTCTCATGGGTGCTATTGTAATTACGCCGTTGGAATATACATTCATTTCATTTCCTTTATCTAATTCACTGTAAGATCAACCTGTTTCGTATTTATAGCTTGCTCTCAGGTTACAACAAACATAGCATACATATATACGAGCCAGAATTGTTATTCATGCCAAGCAAATTAATGTCAGGGTGACTTTGGTTTCCTGGCAACAGCTACATTCCATAAGTGACGGCAGGTTATCTCAAATCCTATCGACGCAATCTCGTGTAGCGGTACACATTGAAAAGGGAACTAAATCAGTATTCCAGGCATATACGAAAGACGACATTCTTGCTTAGAATGCACTCAGCAAGACCCGTTGCAATCTCCCCAGCTTTTTTTTGCCAATGTAGGTCTGGGTCAAATACTAACGTACATATGTGCGCAGCCCGGTCTAAACCAAGGGTGCGCAGACTATTTTACTACCTTTGAAGCTCTTAACAAAGTATTTAAGAATTCTTTTCATTAAGGTGAAATGAAGGTCAGTTGGAGATAGTATGCTTTTAATCCTTTTCTAGGCATGCACAACAAAATTAATACCATAAGTTTCGGACAAGAACGTCGAAGGGCATATGATTCAGATGCAAAACAAATGTTCAAAACGCTACGAAAAAAGAACCCTTACACGAGGCTATCACTATCACAATACATCATACAACACAGAAAAATCGAATGGAGGCATAGATGGAAAGAACATGAGGATGAGCAGATAATATTACTCACAGTGACGTCTGATATGGCGACTGGCGAGGCCCAAAGCTTCTATATTGGCGATCAGGTAAAATGATAGCAAGCACCAAAGCAGAGAAACTAACGCTAAAGATTGACAACTTTGTAGCTTAAGAATCGAAATATTACATCAATGTTTTCGTAGCCCATTAATGTACCAATTGTTCAATAAACAGTACTATGATAGCCACGTTGACACACCGGTTCCCGTAGGATCACCGAAGTTATTCAACGTTGGGTCTGGATAGAGGTTGGATGGGTGGCCCCCCTCCATACCTCTACCGCGGTGCTATCGTACCAGGGGCGTCGGAACTATTTTCGTTGGGAAGGGCAAACCTTGAAAAGGGTCCGCTCCTATGAAAAGGGCCCGCATTTTTTTGCGGATAGGAGGGGGTAGAGACTAGAATTCCGCTAAAAGTGCATATGAAGGTGGTAGAATATGCGCCAGAAGGGAAAAGGCAAGCTGGAAACAAGTGAAATTTAATATTTTTATTAATGAAGACCCATTTCTCAAGGGCCCGGGGCAAATTCTGGGGGGGCCGAATACCCCTCCTGCCCCCCACTTCCGACACCGCTGTCTTGTACCCTGTCTGCGGGCAGGTTAAATGTGAGTTGGCTCAATGCATCTAAAGTCTAAGTGCCAGGGGGGCTCCAGAAGGCCCCCGCCCATCCCTCCCATTTACATTGTATGTACTATGAATATTATGGTTAAACGGTTGAAGAATCAGTTAGTACTACATCAAGCATAGATAACATGTAAAAATTTCAATAACTCAAAGGAGTGCCCAGAATATTGGCAGGCGATATCGAGCACAATAATATGCCAATTTTTTTCCTGCCAATGTGATTTGGTATCTATGAAGGATTACAATATCAATCTTCAAACTAACTGAAACAGATGCGACTTGGTGAACACATGTCAAGCCGTGGTGAAACTAAAGGTATATTTCAATCAAAAGAGATAGTTCCAATCAGGAAGAAAGAAATGTTCTCACTCAATCAGATTCCATAGAGACCCCAAACTTTATATAAAGGGGAAAAATTACGACACTTTTCTTTTTAAACTTTAAACATATGTTATAGTTGCATACGGTTAGCTGAAATGAATTCTCTTTTTCCTCGAAAAAATATTTGAAGATAAATTTAAAATTGCTGGCCATAATAAGGAATCAGTAATTTTTTGTTATTACTGAGGGATAATGGAGGAGGATCCGGAGGCCTCAATTACTAGGGTAACCACATCATAATTACAATACTGATAGTGTCACTAACAGTTTTGCACTGTTATGGTGTAAATTCATTACAAGCTGCGCAAACCCCTGTAGTCATGGAGACCAAGAGGTAAACACCTCAGTGCTTCATCAAACTGAAAGATATGACTTTTTTTTCGTGATGTAGGCTATAAATGCTCTACAGGCACATACTAATAGAGTATTAAAATTTATAAAAACGAAAAATCAAGCGTGTTTGTTACACTTATGGCGCGCATAAATTAATCAATATTCGATAAGGCGAGAAGATGAAAAAATAGCAAAACCTTCCATTTTTATAAAAGTATATAATGGATCAAAATCAAAGCTGCCTACCATACAATAATGACTGTCATATGAATATGAGGAGCTATTAGTACTGTTTAATTGGCAAAAAATATGCAATATCAGAATACAGAATGATTACATATTTCTATAATATATAATAACTAAAGCAGAAATTGATACGCTAACGATTCGATTGAATTTCCACGTTCAAATATAAAACGTAGGAATAAGTATACATTTTACATAATGAACGTTAATAGTGATTAGTGTAAAAATTCTTAAACCGAATTCCTTAAAACAAATATGTGTGACATATAATACATTTTGTAAAGGATTTAATTTGCATCAAGATCGAAATAATTATTGTAAAGATGTCATTTCAAAAATAGCAAAAAATGTGGTTGTAATGAGTAAATTATAACAATGCATATATGTCCATTTGTGCATTTGTCCAGCTTCAACTGATGTATAATATATATTTGTATTTTTCTTTGATTATTGTTCACCTTGTGATTGTATTCATATGGTGGGTGAACATCAACAGTAAATACATCACAATATTCAATGTTAAAGACTCCAGTTTTACCAAAAATCCTCTCCGCATGCTCTATCCCGGAAAATACAGCATATTAGCAGTGAAGAATCTGCACGTGCCCTAATCAGCAGCAATGCTCGGAGAACTAGCCGCTCGACACATGAAAGACGTCACGCCCCGTCAAAAGTGTTACAAGAGGGCGTTTTGTCCTGCCATTTCCCCGTCACGCGCCCCTTGACGAAGCGAACATACTTTCCGAGAAACTCCGACAATCTGACACATGACGTCAATCATTTCGCGATCTGCTGAGGGAGATCGCGAGATCAACTGTATCATCCGACGGGCACACTGGAAGCAAATACTGTTTAGATAAAGAAAGCGCCACAATCGCTGATAAGGGCCGATGGCATGATTCAGTTCTTTACTTCAAATTTCAAATCTATTTTACGAGTCACCATTAAAGTCTCCTCAAGTGGGCTCGAAAGGCGTACGTGCTAGATATCACGAGATGACATCTTCCAAGGTTCTCCACTTTCTGCAGCTGGTGCCCTCGGCAGAAATGTTGCGTGAGAATAATTCGGCAAGTCTTTACTCAGGCGCCAGTTTATTCAGAGTCGATTTCATTAGAGGTAGAGAAAGCAAAAACTACGTACGACACAAAAGCTTCTATGCGCATAATAAGATACAAGCAAGTTATTCAAATACATCTTAAAACGTTAAACTTACCCGACGCCATACCATAAGGGTGGGGTATCATTTACTGCATTGAATACTGCACAGAAGACTACTAAATAAAATTGATGAAAATTTATATCATCATCATTATACATCAACAATCCTAAGATTGGTTTGAAGAAGCTCTATACTCGGTACTTCTATCGGCTAAACTCTTCATATTTGCATAGTTCATCACTTTCACATCCTTCACTATTGCTCAGCATATCTCTTACAAAGGTATTCCTTTCCCATTCTTTCCATTTATTTTTCCCATGAGGATTAACTTCATCATGCCATCATGTCTCAAGATATGGCCGTTTAATTTGTCCCTTCTTCATTTAAAAGTTTTAAGAATACTTCTCCCCGTCTTCTCATTGCTTCATCCCTAAACACTCGGTCGAACCATTTTCTCTAGATAATTCTTCGGTAGCACCACATTTTAAATGCTTCCAGCCTTGACTTCTCTCCTGCTTTTATCGTCCATGCATTACTGCCATAGTGAAGAATGCCCCAGATGTATGTTCTAATGAAGGGTTTCTTACACCTCCGCTTGTATTTCTAGCTGCAAGTTGTACCTTATTTTGGTAAAATTCCCTCATAGGCTCGTATATTCTACTGACAATTTATTTCTTGCTTCGTCCATCACTGGTTACTCGGACTCTCACGCAACTCTCTCTTTCATCTCCTCAAGTTTTTGCTTTCCTAGTTTACGTTGGTCTTGTTCTCTTCATACTGCATACAAATATCATAGTTTTCGTTTTATTGATCTTCAGGTGGTATCTGATCATTGTCCTTTCCACAGAGAATAGAGTCCTCTTTAAATCTCTTTTCACCACACTAACTGTCACGTCGTCATAAACACCAAGTCGTCGGCAAATTGCAACATGCTGATTTGCTGAAAAGATATACATAGGAATTGTTATGACGGATTGTGAATAGCTTTCTTTTGCCTACAAGAATCAAGCGTGCAGAATAGTATCCCTCATTGCTTCTATCGATATCAGACGTATCCTCCCTGCAGGCGAGAAGATAGGTCGTCTCAGGGAAAGCAGTAGATTTTACTCTGACATTCTAATTGTTACATAAAATAGACATCTCCTGAACATCATCGAAACTATGGAAAAATATCATTGCAAATCAGCATAAAATAAAAATGTAAAAAAGCAGGTTACCCCAGAGAGTTCTCAACTGTAGACCACCTGAAAATGTTATTGCGGACGACCAAAGAAGAGATGGAGAAATCAGCTCCTGACCTTACGCTGAACAGGGCGAATGGCCTATTCCAAGACTGTTATCGATGGTTTGCTGTGTACAGCAAAACAATGGATAATATTCAACCAATTTTTTCACTTCGGAGTCTATCACAATCACGCTCTCAGTCCATTAGCAAATAATGTATGTATAACTAGATAACAATACGTCTCGATTTCGTAAACGATGTAGACCCCTACGATGATAACACACTCCTAATTTATAAACTCAGCGTTTTAGCCTATACGGCGATGTTCTATGAAATTCACTCTTAGTATAAGAAGGTATAATTCCTAGTACCTTAACCCTCTGGTCCTCAATAATGTATGGGCTTTCCAAGGGACATCTCTTTTAATTTAGCCATTGACGACTTAGCCTCACTTGTATCATCTCCATAACTCTTTCCCTTCTATATGGATATACCAGCAAATTGTTCAGTCCCATTCATACGACAACAGAATGTTATGATCTTTATGTTGATTTGAAATTGACCGCAGAATGGCATAATACCTATTTGGGTTTTACTGTGTTTTCTAGCGTAAATACTGAAGTTGGCAATGTATAACTTAGCCTGAAATACATTAATGCATTTCTGCATAAATATGCACACTCATGAAAATTCCCCAATTGTATAAATCTACTTACGATTGACGTCGCATGAATAAAAAAATCATTAATTAACATTCAATCAGTAAATACTCTGACCGTGGCAGTGAGAATACTGAAACAAATGATGAAAGAAGGAAATTATAGGCCATGCATAAGGACTTTCTCCAAGTACCACAAACAGCCTAAGAAACAACGTTAATTACAGGAACGTATTCCTCTTATATCAACCAGCGACCCAGTATTCAGTAATATCTCAGGCGAATCAAGGGGATTGAAAGAGGATTTTTACATATAATATAGTTATAAGAGGCAATACTAGTGAATATATTCCTTAACTAAAACAGAACGAGCAGACAGTAAACCTAGAAGAGAACTAAGGCACTGAAAGCTATGTACATACATCATACGTACGTAAGAAAACAGTAAAACTTTACGTCAAAGAGTTAAATTGTAATGCGACGTTTATTAGGGTTCTCCGTCAGTTTTCACAATGCTCAACTTTCTCACAACCGATTGTGATGGTATCCAAATTCTTTATTTCCCAATAAAACCTGAAGCCAACAACAAAATTGCTTAATATTGTAAGGGTAGAGGACTTCAAGAGAAAGTTAAGACTGAAGAAGGAGCTCATAGCATTTATACAACGTTCTCCGACACATACACTGAATCTATAATACTCCGATTCGCTCCAAGCGACGCGAGAGCCCTTTATAACCCGTCATCACTCCCGAAATAAATATCACAAGGCACACGGCGCCAATAACGTACCGACGTCGTTCGGCGCCACCTCCTGCCGCCGACTGTGCTTCTTTCCACCGGCTCAATTCATGAACCCTCCTTTTTTTTCTAACGAAACAGACCCAAGCTCAACCGTCTGAATGGAAAAGTCAATCCCACGTAGTCACGCAGTTCGCAGGAAAATAAACTCATCGAGCGTCGTATTGAAAGAGCACGACTGGAAATTGCTTCCCGGACGATTGGGTACGACACGGGCAGAGGACGCCCGTGAGACGGAATCCGCGAGACGCGACGGAGTGGCGAGAGATGCTATGGGATGGGAAGGAGGAGGGGCGGGATTGAAAGAAGAAGAAGAAGAAGAAGAAGTAGTTCGGTAGGGGAGGGGGAAGAGTGGGGAAGAAAGCGGAGGAGAGGGTTGAGGGGGGGAATTAAGAGGAGGAGTGACGACCGCGGGGAGCATTGGACAAATGGATGGGGATGACGCGGGGGACAGGACACACAAGGGGATGACGTTTTCCTCTCCAACGAGGACATATCTCCCGCGGCGAGGTCAATGAAAAGAGTCGGAAGCTTCATTAGGTACTAATAATATTGAGGTTAGGACCGCCGAGGGGGTAGACGCGAGGAGTGGGGGACTTATGATACAAGAAGGGGGAAAAGAATGGTAGACGGAGAGCTAAATGGACGGAGGAGGTGCTAGGGTTGGATAAATAGATTACGAGTGGAGGAGGAAGTAAAGGGTTTGGTGGAATAGGGAGCGGTCGAGAAGATACAGGAGACTGAGACGGAATGAGAGCTCCGCCAAAGGCTGACAAACGCTTTGTAATTTCAAATACTTGGTAGTTTTCCACACGTTTTGTTTTTATTAACCTCTACCGATTTCAACGCCTCCGCGACATTATCAAGAGTACACTGTACTGAAACCAGTACAGGTTAAAAAAAAGAAAAGAGTAGAAAACTACTAAGTACTTCAAATATCATGATGAATTGTTCCACGCTATCTCTCCCCCCTCCCTTTTATACCGTGTGTGGGGGAATTGAGTCACATTTCGGGAACGCGATGGAATGCTATACAGCTGTAACTTCAGTACGAACCTACGGATCATGGCAAAAATACCAATTAAATTGATGAGAACTTCAGGTTCCACAACTCCATTCGACTAGTTGGAGAGTTTAAACTATTCGTGTGAAAATTGTGTGTGGTGGAAAGTGAACATTTGCACAAGATTACAAATAACCTAAATATCATATTAAAGTTCAATTATGGCATAAGATTTGTTACCAGGTTGACAAAGCAGTTAAATAGAAACAAATTGATTCCAAGACATCAAAATCTATGACAAGTGCGGAGAGGTCAAGATCTTACTGAAGACGCAAGAAGCAGATGGAGCATGCGTGCGTACGCGATTGCCTCGCAGTTATGCTAACACAGAACCATCATCCACGACGTCGCCATAGAATACTAAGCATTGACCAAACTATGACATAACTTCAATGTTTCTACCAAAACTGGTTCGATAGATGATTGTGAAGCAATTACCCACCGTCCTCATATCACCAGTAATCCACTTACCAGGTATGCAGCCCAAATCGTATTCACGAATCAAACCTTACGGCACTGTTGGGAGAGTGCGCGTCGGTCATTTCTTTTATTATTGATCAGTAAAATAGAATGTAACTAGCTGAAGTTTCCCGTTGAAAGTCAATGGGAGGGAGATATATAATAAACATAAATTGTGCTAAGAAATTTTAACATTTTTCATGAAGGGGCGAAATATGTGCGGAAGGGAAGAAATAAGGGGAGAAACTTTTGCTATGGAGTTAGCTCCAAGTCGGTATCGGAACCGTGAATATAATTTAAACCAATGTAGACATATAATTACTGCCTGGACTCATGCCTGGGCCTTAACAAAAATAAAAATATTATTTAGTAACTTTCAGGCCAGATGAAACAAAGTATGTTAGAAGGGGGGAGGTGCACACGAATGTCTCTCTATTGTTGACAATGAGGCCAGATTCAGGTTTTTGGAAATATTAGGACTCAAACCCTCGGAAAACAAAAATTTTCTCTGGCTTTTCATATGTGTTATGTTTGCCTCAATTCTCCAACTTCATGACAGTGGCGCCAATGAACTTCCTACATATATGAATCAATGCCTTTTATTCGAATTAGATTTCTCGAATTCTTTTCTTATAACCTAGTACAGATTTAAAGACTGGAAAAGGCAGGCTCGTATGAGATTTATGGAATAAGTTGTGAAGGATGTAAAAGAGAGGAGATGCGTCAATATGAAGAGGTTTGCCGATAGAAGAATAGGGTGGAGAGCTGCATCAAATGAATCATAGGATTGTTGACTTATAATGATGATAAATTCAGTTATTTGTAGCTCGGTACCTTTTACGGGATATTTTATGTATCACTAAATTACCATATTTTTCATCTTGCTACTCCTGTTTTTGGTTAGACTTCATGTAAGTTTCTTATCACGTATTTTTGTCTCAAAACACCACAATTTTAAAAGCGGTCCAATTCGGAATACGGCATGAATCTATAAAATATTCACTTTTTGAACCCCACAGAAATTGTCATTTGAATACTTTTAGCTTTACCGAATGGACACCTACTTAATCTGAGAGTAGCAAAAAACTTATATCGTATAAATTTGCCGGAGGAAATAGCCGATGTAGATTCAAGAATCAGCTGCGATATCTTTTTTGATAACTTTCAATATCTTCACGACAAAAGCAACGCAGTTTACGGTATCTCTTTTGGACGAACGTTTTAGAATCATTGAAATGGCATTAATAAAGAACCCTCGGATACGTAATGAGACATTACGTTACATTGGGATTAGAATTTCAATCCCTGGTTTATGTTAAACTATCTCAAATGTCAAGCTATTTGAATTGATGACGATTTCGAAAGCGTTCTATGTTTTCTCTTCACGTCCCAGGTTGGTTCATATGGACGAACACGTAAAGAAAAAAATTCACAATTTGAACACCGCTGAAATATTAATTTAACTACTCCTAATTTGGACCGAATACAAACCTTCTAAATCTGTGAGTAGCGCTAGCAGTCAGCACGTATCTTTGTGCGCAAAAATATGGTCGATCTTGCTTCACGAATAGCCAACAATGCCTTCAGTACCTTACTATATCCTCGCGAAAAACACAATGCTGTTTACAGCATCTCGCTATGACAAACTGTTTAATCATCAACGATGTTTTCATTTCAGAGACGACACTGGCAATGGCCTTAGCGACGCTCGGAAAAGAACCGAAAAAAAACACTAAATTTCAACATAAATTACACAATTCCCATAAATATGGAGAACAAAGAGTGAATCGGTTAAAAGAATAAAAAAGTTTTAGCATTTTCCCACTAAATATCAAAAGAATGAAAGATTATGACTAATATTTAGTTATTTTACTGAGCGAAAGAAAAGGTCTTGCGCTACCATAAATTGAAAATGTCAATTTAAACCAATACATAATTGGCCCCAGGAATCGAACCCGGGCCTTGAGCCTTTTTTGTATAGCCTAGAGCACCTTCTAGTGTATACGCTAGAATCCTACAAAATTTCAGCTCAATCGGTAGAGTAGTTTTTGAGGAGATGCGTAACATAAATAAGGCAGGCAAACAGACACCACTTCATTTTTATATATTAGTATGACAATCAATTACGGGTGCCCAGTTACCATTTTTGAGGATATTCAGTTCCTGGAAGGAGCCTGCAGAACCATTTCACTACACAATCCTCTCATCTCATGTCCATGGACCAAATTTTAAGAATAAGAAATAGAAGAAAAATATGAAAACAAATCCTCCTTTCCACCTCCACAATAATCATTTTCAAGCCGGATATCATAAAATAAAGTAGCAAAATCATAGCGCACAACAAGAAAAAATCGGCATTCCCAATTAGGATTCCTACACGTCAAGATGAGCAAATGGTCAACACCATTTTTTTTTAATCTCAAGAAACCCTTGATGCAAACGCGGCGGTCAATAGCGACAGAAGAGTGGGCGGCGGTGGAAGATTTCGGAATAGCCAGATTCCACCGGCATGCGAGTGCGTAAAGCTGGTTTGGGGCTTTGGGGTGATGTGCGTAGGAGTAAATGGCCGGACGGAAGAGACCCTTGGAGCGGATGAATAAGAGAGAGAGAGAGGATCGAGAAGAGGACGCACGTCATGGGCGAAAATGGTTGACACGTGCGGCCAATATGCCGTCTTCTTTCCCTTTGTGCTCGTGTCCTGGGATGACGGCAAAGTACGGAAATAAGGGAGGACAACGGGGGTGGAGGAAATTGGTGGGAGCTGACGGAAGGTCGAGTGGGTGGAGAACCCTGGGGGAAGAGACACGAGGGAGATCTCCAAGAGAATGAATGAAATGATGCTTTTCTAATCTGCGTCACTTTGGGCCACTTGAACGGGACGGAAATGCGTTTAGGGCGTTCTATAAAGAGTACCACTACTTCCCGGATTCTTGTACTTCGGAATTTTTACGACTTGACGAATAAAAACGTAAGAGATACTTAAATCAACACTAGGCATATACGTTGTTAACTACCGAGATGGCAAAAATCAATTTAAATGAGCTTAAGGTATTCTGCCCATTAATGTTAAATAATTATTAGCAGGTAGAAAAGACTGATAACTTCGTCAATTCACAAGTATGATATTTCCCACTAAGTTCTAGGGACTATATTATTTTATGGATCTGGTGATTTTCTGGCGTACTGCTTGTGTATAGAATTCTCGGGATCTCCACTGGACCCCGATTTCCAACGTTCCGAAGTGTCGATGTCCGACTCGTCCATCGTCCTCAGGGATAAGGACATCATACCTTACAGGACCAAAAGATTTCAAGTAATACCCACTCGCATTTCATCATTAGCCTTCATGACATGGGCATCACTTAAGTGAATGGGTATGTTGTCAAGGCGGCGAATTTAGTGATTAAGCGCAGAAAACGGAATAAAAATTAGAATTAGCTTCAATGTAGAGATATTTAATTTTACCCTTTTATAGTTTACAATACAGGATGTTATGATCTTAACGGGTTTATTTGACCGGAATTAAGTATTCATACAATTGTGGGTGAAATCCAATACGGTAGGTACAGTCGATTCACCTTAATTGGACCTCTTCTTTGATCACTAATGATGCAAAACAATGGGAACGTTTACTCGGAACCGAAATCACAATTTTATACTCGAAATCGTTAGTTGGAAACAAAAAAAGAATTTTAGCGAAAAAATTAATCTTCTAACCACAACCATTCACTCATAAATCAAAAATTAAAATAAGCAAAAGGTGATGCCCACCGAAAAAGGTGCTGTGATAACATTGACGTCATTTACCCCCCGTCCTTCACTGCTTTTCGTGGAAGGGAAGGGAGTGGAGGGGGGTTCTCGGAAGGTCTTCTCGCACAGATGCTGTTGCAACTGTCCTATTGGAAGAGTCAGCTGGGTCCCCCCCATTGCGATAACGCGAAGTAGCTTCACGGACTCAGTTGTGATTGGAAGAAGTCGTTATACGTAAGAGGTTGCACCACGCCCACTTTTCCGAAAGGGTTAAAAACATCAGATTTTCGCCCCTTATAACTCGATAAATAATTGACGGATCAAAAAACGGAAAAATAAGGGTCTTTTTATTTTACATACTCCATCAGATTCGGAAATAAAAACAATATTGTAAACGACCCCATTTCTCCATTGAATAACATCCCAAATACCTCACATACAGGATACATGATTAAGAATAGATCTCAGGTAATATCAAGCTTAAATTCTCTTCACATACATAAGGGGCAAAGAAATTTCTAAATGATATAAATTGTTTACTAACACTTTTTCCAAATAACAATCATTTTTCAGGGAAAAGGAGAAAGTGTGTAAGAAAACCTAACAACATTAGAGCTACATATAATTAACAAAATCACATAGGGGTTTAGAGTTTTAAATATATCCGACAGAGGGGGTACTGAAATTGAAGAGATATCCCTAGAACTCAAGTGGGGACCGGTACACCAATAAAAAATCTCTGTCATGACAGAGTTTCGAACCTGAGTATTCACGATTAAGAACCAATACTTAAGCCACCTAAAGATCCTCCTACCTCCCAGCGGATTCTCCTTCCCATTTCCGGTCGTAAGAAATGAAACCTGCTCTTTGTTGCCACCAAAAGCTTTAGAGGAGATTTTCAGGGTCATTTCGTGGATATATACCTGAGAATCGAGACAAAATTAGTATCGTCAGACCCACCGGGCCGTGCGGATCAGCCGGAGATGCCGACGAGTGGCCACGGGTTGATGCGGGGGTGAAATGGGGGGTGGGAGGGAAGGAGATAGCGGAGGGGAGGTTAGTGGCGGGGGAAAAGAGACTTAGAGGAGGCGGCCGGGGAAGGCTGACTGGAGAAGGACCGGGGGAGCGTGACGGATCCGCGTGTGGCTCTGAACCGATGTTGTCTCAAAAAGTGTCTCTAAATGGGCCGTTCGGAACGGCGTGAAGGAGAAACTCAAGGAGATTTGCCAACCGATCCCGGCGGCGAATAGGGTCCGCGCATGAAATTTTTTTACGCCGATGAAAATATTCTACTTTCGTTCAGAAAAGTTCGTAACTTACACGCTTTTTATTCAACACAGGTAGAACTATTTTCATCTTTAAACTAGTTGTGCCCCTTGTAGAATAAATATTGTGGGAGTTACAAAGTTTTTTCTCGATAGTGATGATGCTGTCCTTCCACGAAGTCACGCCTGAGTCCATCAACTTGAAATGATAGTAGGTTGCGGATGTGGTCTTTTTTTTTAACTTGAAAAATTAGCGCAAAGTCTTGGTGGCCATAGAACCACAATCGTGGTTACATGACTACCATCATGGTTCCATATTCTATTTGTCATTATTTTATTCAACCAAAGGTTTTTAAAGCTCTAGAGCACGTGTTCCCACCCTTTTAGCAACTGGGTACAACTTGAAAGCTTTAGAAATTTTGGCGTACCAACAATCCTATATTTTTTTTAGAAACATATATTAAACTCAACGGTAATACTCCACACTAATTTAATGATGGTCAACCCGGGTTTCGGCAACTCAGTCCCATTTTCAAGTGCCAGTTTCAAGGCACTGAGTTGCCGAAACCCGGGTCGACCATCATTAAATTAGTGTGGAGTATTACCATTGAGTTTCATTATGCATATTAATAATTTCCACAAAGTTACGCCTGAAACGACTTCTTATATCCATATATTAAGCATCGGAAAAGAGCCCAATGGCTTGTTTTATTTTAATTAAATTACTGGGAAAACTTTATATTTAATTATTACTGCACCTGTATTTCGGTTTTGTCAACCCTTTATCAAGACAACAATAAATATATAAGATAGAATTATATGGATTTTTTTTCATTTTTTTCATGCAAAGTTTTATTTTAAATATATATAGAGATGCTAGCTCCCGGCAGACGGGCAGCTGAGTAAAGTTTGCGTGCTCACGCACACAAGGCCCTGATTATGCCTATCGCTCGCAATCACTAGTATCAACCACACGTACCACCTGAAACGTTCCCGCGTACCACCAGTGGTACGGTGGCCACCGGTTGGGAACCATTGCTCTAGAGCATAGAAAAATGAATGTACCCATGTCTCGCTTGACGAGAGTAAAAATCAGTTTTCTTAGGTGTTTATGACTTTTTCAATTCGCAGATGTCTCGTCCCTGCGAGGATAAGATAGAGCTAGAAAGTGAAAACATTTTGGGCTTCTGTAATTTGTATGAACAGGGGAATCTGTTCTACTTTGTACATGACATAGTATATGACCGGCTGAAACTTTTATTTTGATTACAATATTCAACGATATTTTCTATAATTAAATACGGAAAATAAATTTAAGATCTTTTCTATACTTAGGAATACAAAAGATTTTATATTTCGGATATGGTGTTTGTTTAACGCATTCTCTGCGATGATATTTTCACGCTCTACGCGGAGCCGGTTCATGGGTGCTCACAAGTAAATATTTTCACTCATAACAGTTCAATGCAATATACATAAATAAAAATTTAAAGTGAACGTGATTCCATCTAGTGAATAAAATACAAGTGTTTTATCGTCCTCTGCACTTACACACACGGTAGCGTTAGAATGAATTACGCGGAGAAGACAAAAACCCAAATGAAAATCAAGACGAGACATACTCATCATGCGCATACTAGCAATAGGCTCTCATAACGATACATTATCGCTACTCGCAACGAAAGGGCAGGCGCAAATTCATGTTTTTTTATTTTACAAATTAAACTTCTGGTCCTCCGAAAATGTGGGATAAACTATATATATATATCGTTCGATATTCCTCGTTTCAGAATCTTTTGGTGAATTGAAAAAAAAAAGCTTTTCTGGTGTTCTGAATCCTGTATAATTACATCTTAGCACGACGCATAACTTGTAACACGACGCAAAATTTGTACTATTTTCCCTTTCCTAGAACATTTTCTTCCATATTCACTAGCGAGTTACCAGAACGTCAAAGTTTTTCTTCTATCGATATCACGGGAAATACTAGGAATTTAAAATTTTTCGAACGAAATTGTTTCTACCTAAATCTAAATTAAGAATTTTATCAGACAAAAAATTTAAAAAAATGTGTATTCACGTACCCTATTAGCAATCCACGCGGAAGAGCACGCTTCGAGTACTTGAAATTGTCCGAAACTTGGGTTTAACTGGACATATCAAAAGGCCTCATCCGGGATTCAAACTAAATTCCTTCATGATTAGGAAAGAAGAAAAACTTAGCTAGTTCCACAAATATTTAATCACATGCGACCGGTTTCGATACAGTGTATCATCTTCTGGCCGAGAGATGATACACTGTATCGAAACCGGTCGCATGTGATTAAATATTTGTGGAACTAGCTAAGTTTTTCTTCTTTCCTAATCATGAAGGAGTTCCATCAAGTTACGCCTCAAACCATGGTTAAATTCCTTCAGACAGTAGTCCCACGCTGTACTATCACTCATCTTGACTTTAGCAGGAGATGTTTAAAGATTCCTCTCCAAATTTGAACCAAACACCTCCTGCTTTAAGTTGAAAATTAAATTGGAATAATTTATAATTACCATAGATGATGCAAAGTAATAACACCGCGAATGATTAGTAACATTGTTATAATACTGAAACTTTTAAATCCAAAGGGCTGTTTCACGAAATTTACTAGAAATACAAACTACTTGATTCAATGAGAGGTCAGTAAAAGCTAACGAAAATTAAGTTAGAGCGTATTGTACTTATATGAGTAGAAGACACATAGTACTACAGCAACTATATTGTGGAAGATTTCCCTTACAAGTTCTTCCTTTCAACATAGAATCCCAAAAAATCTCGTCCTCAATAAAGTATTGCTCTTATAATTTTTCATTATGAATAAAAGATACAATGCATAACTGGCTGTAAATCAAGTCTTCTGGTGGCTAAATAAATTTATTTCGGAACTTGAACTGCAACAGATTCACTTAATGGCTTATCGCTAATCATGTTCGCATATATAAATATCCCTTATCATAGCACCAAACCAAAGACAGATTTACAACGCATAGTCACTGAAAATATATATTAAAAAACATCTCGCGGGTGCAATGTAAAAATGCACCCTCCGCATGTCCGGACAATGATCAAAAAACGTTCGAAAAAAGTATTGATAACGGGGAACGAGAACCGCAACGATGCAAAGAATACACCACAATTAATGCCTTTGAAACGAAGAAGGAGGTACTGAAGGACTAATTCTCATCTCCCTTCCCAAATACACGCAAATATCGGAGGAAGTTTGAATGGGAAATGTTTATTGGACGGGAGCCCACGGAGCTGATGGAAGAAGACGCCTTCAAACGAGGAGACTTCACGGAAATGACGAAAAATAATCCGGAGAAGGAGAGGGCAAGAGAGAGAATGAGAGGGCGGGAGAGAGAGCGAGTGGGAGGGAGAGATAGAGAGGGATGAGACTGGTCTGAAAGGCCCGCAAATTGCCCAAAGCGGGATGCGAACCAAGGCATTCATTAACGAGACTCCTTGTTGGCGAAGATGACGCCCCTCCTCCCTCCCGCAATGTTTACACAAGCCGTGAATGGCCGTGGAAATGGCCGGGTCGTGGAGATAAGTGACGATATAATGATCGACCTCCTCTGGAGGAGAGACGAAAGAAATGACCGGGGGTGATGATGATTGGGGGGACGGGGTGGAAAAGACGACGACCACGAGTTCTCCCAAGGGGTTGCGGGGCGGATGGGGAGATGACCGGACACCCTAGAGGCGGTGGTGCCGAGGGGGGGAGGAAGGTGAGACTGGTGCATGGAACGGGAGGCTTCGATGCAGGGGGAGGAGACTGCCCACACGGAGGCTGCGTAGAGGTTCGTCCCACCACCCCTTGATGAGGCGGCCACGACATGTCCACCAACACACTCCGACGAGGGCATTAATATAAAAGAACCACCACTCACGGGGAAAGGACCTCAGACGACCAAGCGGACGGACACAGCTCGCATCCCCTTCCCGGTGCAGAACATAGAGAGACCTGCCGGATCGCAGAGGAGTCTTCAGCGGCTCGAGAGAGATAGGAGGGAAAGAAAAAGCGCGGACGGAGGAACCTCTCCCAAGGTGAGTCCACTGCGCCGATTCTCCTCTGGGGGAGGCGGGAACGTGGGGGTGCTGGGGTGTGACGGCCGCGAGAGTTGAGAAAAGGGCGAACAACGCTTTGGGGTTCTGGGCCGCCAGCGATTTCCGCTCGCTCCTTGCCTCGAAGCCGTGAAGCGGAGCTGAAGAAGGAGGAGGAAGGGATATCGCGGGATTTTCCCCCCCGGTGATTTGTGGAGTCTGCATGCTGGCTGGGAGGTGACGGATTGCCCAGTTTCCGCAATCAGCATGCATGCGGACGTCGAAATGACCAGTGTCCTTAGCCGGACGCAGGCCATCCGTTTTCCTTCACTATTTAAAAAGGTTCCTGCAGGCATCACCTGGAATTTTCCTGTTTCAAATACTTCTTAGAGTAACAACTCTTTCAGCATCGAACTGCATCAATGCATAATTGGTTTGCATTGGTTAGTAAAAACAATTATTCTGTATTTCTTCTCTAAAGGTGTTCTCGAGCAAGCGCTACAGTCCAGTTTCAAGTTCCTCCTTAAGAAACGATTACTGTTTCAGCAACGCAAATTCCTCCAAACTGACTGAACACAGAATTGGTTTACATAGCATACATTACCTTGTATGCTCCCAGTGCAAATGCCTCCATTCTTATTCCGCGTTCTTTTTAGCGTCGTGAATGTTATAGGAATGGAAATGACTGGGTGCAAGATTAGGTTGCAGATGAAGAAAAACTAAGACGAAAATGTCAATTTGAAAATATTTTTTCGGTCACTGCACTTTTCAGTTTTAGTGATCGATATATGAATTATCAATCGAAATAATCAACGCTAAATTCAACTGGATCCTATACAATATCTAAATACATCGTGTTTTCAATGAGCTTTATCTGAATTTTGGTCCATTTACCTCAAGGTGAATGATGAGTAAACGTTTCTGAAACTCAAATTACAATATGTTTTTATTAGTGAGTAACAATTTCTTAAAACGCCAACAAGTTATGGAAATTCATCATATTCCTCGAATTCCTCTAAGGCGACGCATTGTTTTCCAGCCGCCAACACAAAATAACATATGTTCCGATCATGAGAAGGCTACGTGACAACGCGAGGGTAGGTAGATCGTACACCTGGCGCTCGGAAATTTATCAAGTATCTTATCGATACTTGTTTGAAGTTCCAATTGATATGAGTCATTCCCTCAAGATCTTCGTGCCAAGAACTGTATTACAGTTAAACCACATTGTGATGTGACAGCAACAGAGACACGTTGCATACACGTCAAACGAGCACCATAGCGTACTCTTGCCACGAGCGTTCCAATTATGTTTGAGAGATTTTTAACGAAATTCTGTCATCAATGCGGGTAGACCGTCGACACTAATGATGTTCTTCATACGGTCAATAATTTATACTTTAAAATATGGTGTAGTTTACTTCCGACACAATGCAAACGAGAGAGCCCCACACCAGGAGAGCTTCACACCCCTTAAACATGTAAGTCGTAACTTTCAGCACATAGGAGTTTCTTTCAATTCCTCTTCCATTCACCATTTCTCAATTTTTGAAGCACGCGGCTTTTCTGACAGTTTTATTACGAAATTAGAGAAGGGATTAACGTACATAGAAACCGTAGAAAATAAATCCGTACTCCCGTTAGTTATGCTGAACATATTACGTCCCTTGAAATTCATTTGAGTTTCCCAAATAGGGATTTAAACGAAGGCTTTTTCCCAAAAGCGAAAAACGATATAATTTCTATTCGGAGTTACTGACAATTTTCACTAGCAACAAATTCCCTACACTAAATAGGACTAATAAATTAGATTTGTGATACTTTTCAGCTCATCTCAACGGACTATTATGGATAATATTTTCCATACTATAACTATTTTCAAGGATTGTAAAGGTCGGCGCTCCTCGCATTTCACCATCATAAAAGATTTCTGCCATCACCTCCGCATGACTCATTACAAAACCAGCAGGCGGCGACAAAGAGACCGCATACTTGGTTCTACGAAATGAGCCAACAAAAACTAAATGCCTCGGAATCACCTCAACATACTCCTCAAACTCATCTCATATCATCCAAAATTTTCTGCGCAGACGATTCGGCTAGAATATACTGCGCTAAAACCTCGCATGGAGTGAGAACGGAACCCTCCTGAAGCATCCGAACCGAAGCACATAGCCTCGTGGAATTATGAGGAAGTCCGCTCCAGCGATTTCCTATCATTAAAGAAAGAAAAGGGGCGGCCGGCCGGGAGACGTCGCCAATGTCTGCGAAGCGGGGCGGGGGTGTCTGCCGATGAGTGGAAGAAGGGAGCAAAGATCTCCTCTCTCGAGAGAGAGAGAGAACAAGCGAACGAAGAAAGAGGAGAGAGATAGAGAGTTGGAGTGGTCTAAGCGGGATAGGGAGGCGTTACGGTGGAAGAGCTTGCAAAAGACATGAAGTCGATCCAGATCTCTGGATTCCGTCTGGGCCGGCGGGTGAAAATCTCACGAGCACGGCATTAATGGACAATCCTACGGAAAAAATTAGTAATTAACGGAATTCGCTTAAGGCATTCAATTTGTTTTTTCTTTGTGATAGAACAACCATGCCGACATTATGAAATCCCACTTTCATACCACTAACTGATTCGTGCTTAAAAGAATCGGCAAAATACACAATCTCAATTTGCTTTAACATGGCTACAAAAAAATCACGCCTCCGTTATATTGAAGAAAATACTTTTTAGCTAAAAAATACTTTTGCAACGGTAATTACAAAATATTCTAGGAAAATGTAGAGTGTGCAGAGATTTTCTAGTTCATGGGCCTAGGTTTTACTGATGGCGACTATAAATACGTTTTACACCCACCCAAAAAAGCCAATGCTCATAATCCACTAGAAAGGAATTTAGACTATTTATTACTATTTCGGAGAGTTAAAATAGAATTTTCAAACAAGAAATAAGATAAAAAATATTACAAACCCAGCAAATTGAAAGACAACGCTACTTTTTAGAAAAAATTGTCACTTTTGTACTCTCTTCCAAGTAACTAAAAAGGTAGCCGTTAGTTTACAAGTAGAAAGCGGACATATCCAAGTTCCTTATGTTTTTACCAATGACGTAGGTATGTAAATGTTTCATTCCCCATAAAATGAGCGAGTACAGAATCTGAAATAACGCTGTGAAAGTGAAGCGAGTGACAGCAAAAACCAATCCAAAAAGTAGACCCCGCTCAGGCCACTGACCGTGACTATTACGCACAAAGTATATGCGGCGAAAAATGAAATCTGAAACCGCGCATTTCTTCCGTTCCACATCTTCGGATGCTATACGGTCAACAATAGAATTACTACACGCTCCAGTACAAAACCTACATGACGCTCATCATCCCCAAGGGATTTACTTCAGAAGCCTCTGGCATTTTATCATTATAGACAATGAAAACTCACCAGCTAGATAGAACACAGCCACAGAGAAGGTCCTTTGTAGCGTCGCCCGAAAGAACCCTGTCACGAATTTTCAGAAACCAGAAACTTCCAAAAACTTTGAGGGAAAACAACAAAACAATGTGGCTGTAATAGACGGTGTAGTCCCCATTACAGAAATATTGCGATTCTGGAATTTTTTACAATTTTTCAAATGGCATAATTCAGAGATTTGAGCCACAAACCAAGACCGTAATTTTCTTATATTACTACAAGACCGTAATTAAAGGTGGATAAGGAATCATACCGAATTCAATGCCGCATAAAATGCCCGTCCTTTCCAGTGTATCGCATACAATTTACACTGTAGTAATTTACTCATAGATGCTTGCAGTAAAGGGTTCCAGACGAATGTATCGCACGCATAAAAACTGAAACCCAAAGAGGGCCGGAACGAGCATGCTATTGGGCAAGCAAGTACCAATATACATCCTGAACAAGGGCGTTCTCAAGAGTGTTTACCGATGAGACAAACCTCTCGGTTAGGAGAGGAAGGCGAAATTACTTGCCTTGGTCTGTTAAAAATTTCACATTTTTATTTAGTTCTCTCACAACTTAAATTTATCGATTCATGTGACAAATGCCAGCAACTTCGCAGCTACACCAATAAGTTGAAAGGTAGATTAAGCCATTTTCGTCAGTCTTGAGATAAAGGACACTTGCTACTCTATATTTTGGATTGTATACACTTCCAAAAGTACGAGATGGATACAACTACCAAGGACTTTCTCAGACAAAATACACGAGTTTCCAGAAGAGTTATAAGGAGATAAGAATGTAACAGTAGGACATCGGCACTTTTGATTTGAAATGCATAACTGGTGATTTACCCGTTGACATAAACCCTTGCGGTAGATTTCAAGCGATAATTTAGACGTAGATGTATATATAGAACAGGTGGAACAGTTTTCTTACATGAGTATCATATTCGAGGTATGTGGGCATCGTGATGTAACGAAAGGCTTAGGTTACGAAGTTAGGTATTTATCAACAGAAAAGAATTTCTGGAGACTATCTTGAGAAAACGTTAGTGAAGAGTGAGATTAGGTTAGCAAAGAGATATGGAGCTTGGCGTTGTAGGGATCTAATGACAGAATTCTAGGGTCAGATGAATAAACCGGACTAGAGACTTTGTTAATACATGGGTATGGAGGACACAAAAAAAGTAAGAAGTAGAGAAAGAACGAATGTTGAAAATACTAGAAGGAGAAATTTTATTAAGAGCAGACGGAGTAGATGATTGAAATAAGTGCCCCGGAATAATAGGATACCGAAGGCCACTATTAAGGAAATATGAATAACATACGGAGAGGTAGAAAATATGCTTATGTGAAAAAGTTCAGAAAATCGAGTATAAATAACGACCAGGAATCATTAGAATATGTCTTAATCATCAGAAAACTTATGATAATATGGAAAACTGTAATATTCTGATAATAGCAAATATGCCACAGGGAAAAAATCAATCGCCTTGATCGGGACTCGAACCCGGACCCCCGGTTTCCGGCCAGGTGTTATACCAGTTGAGCTACCAAGACGTCCTCTTTCTCTGTGGAAATTATAAGGCTCTAAAGGAACAATATGTTCACAGACTGCTAGGCATATCAATGTCACAAGGCAAGGCAATGTCACAAGTCGTGCGCATGGCGCGGCGCCACCAGAACATTCTCCCGAAGGTCGGGGCCGAGTCATTTCCGACGCTATTCTGATAATATTAATAACACGATTGTAAAATTATTCTTACTTCTTTACCCTAAGCTATAGAGTAATTTCAAGTTTTTTTTATTGTCTTGATCAAAGTTTTATAGCCACTTGAGTACGCGTTTGAAACAGTTCGATTCCAAAATGACGATAATTATTCTTCATAATCAATTAAAAAGTGAAAATTTTCAACGGTATAAAAACATTGTGAAAGTATTGCATGCCGGTATTTATATAGGTGAAGTCACAGGCAGATACAGTCTTTCCTCTCTTTGCCGCTATGGGTGCTGCGAACTCCGCTTCAGACCAAGGTCCATATATCATAAGAGTGTACGAAACTTGCTTTAGACCATAACCGTGCTTTAGGCGATGCACTAAGTGGAAGCGTACTAACAAGTATCTCAGGAAAGTTTATTCACTTTCACTTTTGAAATTTTATAACTTTATTATTCTATTTTAATTATTTTATAATTATTAATGTATTTTATTCACTTAACAGCACTTATCTATTTTACTATGCGTGTTACAAGACAACTTTGTCGCGAAGGACATTCGGGCTTCGCGGTAGCAAAAGACTATTAGAGGCAAAGAGCTGGAAGCAAAGGAGGTTAGAAAAGGACTATTAATACCATGTTCAACGAAGGAGACTTTTCGAGGTTTGATAATTTTAATAGGCGATATTTAATACATGTTGACCAGCGATTGGGGCTCCGAAATACAACTGTACGTTCAGACGACGAATATACCATATTTATCGCAATGTAAACTATGTTTCCGTTACGTCATCAACTAGGCTGTCACAGTTACATCTTTTCTCAGCTTTTTCAAATGAACTGAAAATTAAAATTTAATTCTCTAGTAAACTGGGATTTCTTAATCCAATCTACTTGTGTATTATGAATACATTTCTAGTGGGGCAAGAATCGCAATTGATAAATTCCGTTTTCTTTGAGGAAGGAAACTACCTACCTATTCTACTGCATCAGCTCAGAGCTAAGTAATAACTGAGCCGTCAGAAAGGAACTGGTTCCCGAGATTAGTCATGCAAACTAAAAAAAGGATGAGATTCCCGAAATCGTACGGGTTGGTGAGAACATTCTCCCGAAGGTCGGGGCCGAGTCATTTCCGACGCTATCTTGGAAACGTCGAGGATTCCGCATCTTTTAGATCACGCTCTTAAAATCCGTCGAAATATAAATTCCTTTCCGAATAGAGAAAGAGCTAATAATAAAAAGAAATTTGCCTCCAAAGCAAGCACGAGTTCCGGAATGCGTGAGTCAAAGATGCTGACTGTGGCGAGAAAAACGCACATCCTTCTTCATACTGCTCTGTCCCATTGCAATTAGAAGACTAATCCATCGATCGGAGAAGTAGAGTATTTGAGAAACCACAGGAAGATAGACGATTGAGTTAGCAAAATACAAAAGGAGTCAGAGAGTCAAATAAGAAAAACTACCTTCACATCATGGATACCACAGATATATAGCAAAAGGATGCCACAGTTACACAAGTGAGCTTCGGGCTTACGTAAGTTTCAATTGCTTAAGTTGGGAATGCACGGTATGCATCGCTTTATTCAGGCGCCAGGGACGGTGCATAATAACTACGCTGTGCAGATAGGCCAAGGTTCTGGGCTACCAGATATTGCATAACAACGATACTTCGCCAGAAGAAGGCGTATTTAAAGCGTGAAGTTTGAGTAGCAAAAATTATCGCTAGCAGTTCTTTCTTTTTATTGGCTTTCAAAGATTCAAACTGGTTTAAGAAAGGTTAAAAAGAACAGGGATAGAAAATTAGATACAGTTAAAAAAAGGTTAAAAAAGAGTAAGAAATCAATTGAATTGTTGAGTAGTTAAAAACATGCGATCTATGACCAATAGGAAGGCCCTTATACCTTATCTAGGAAATCGATGACTCAAACCTTACTTTAAAAAATGTTTAATCTTATGGTTGCAATAAAGATTGCATTTTGGCATTAAATTGAGGGAAAAACCACAATTAAGCAAATTAAAAAATTAGAGTCGTCAGAAATTATATCCCCCCCACAGTCACAACTTTATCTCAATTTGACCACAAAGGAAAAATAAAATTAAGCCTAATTTCTAACGCCAATAAAAGCTTTCAAACGGGGAGACGATTGAGGAGATAAATTCCACTGAAAACGACTGGAAGCGTAAGCTATTGTTTCTCAACAACTCCCGTAGGGGAAACGAAGATGCTCACGGGGTTGATTCGTGGCTCTATCGACGAAGGAGCGGGGGAATGGGAAGAGAAGACCGGGACATAGAGAAGGAGAAGAAAAACAATCTCCTGAGCCGTTGAAGTGACGGGGACGGGGGTGAAAGTAAGGGAGGCATCCCAGACCCACAAGACTTTTCCCGGTGAAGCGATAGTATATCCATTTCCCGACCGCGGCGACCGTTCTCTTCTCCCGTCCATTTCGGGAAACGCCGCTCAATGAAATTACCCTCCCTCGCGTTTACGACTGCCGTGTCCCCCGTAGCGGGTGGACGCACATGGGAGGGCTCTCAATTGGCAGAACATACGGTTTGCCGCCCACACCCCCCTCGAGTGGATTGTCACGCCGGAGCCACAAGCCCACTAATCACGAAGAACCTGTACGGCTTCCTCGCTTGCAGCGGGAAAACAAAAGACTTGGGATACTGTTGGGATGTTGGGGCGAACGGTACGAAATAGATGGAGCTGGAGTGACTTGGATCAAGGAGGTTAGAATGTACTGGAGGAGGTATCACAGCTGATTTGAGAAGCCATTGGCCGTATTGGTTGGCCACTGAATGAAATTTCCTCTCGCTACTTATCTATTTATATAGTTATCGAATAAACTCGCCATATAATCGCTCGCTAATATACGAATGAATTTGTTCATGAACGTTCATGTTCGGTAAAACGCTAGATAACTGTTAATGGAATGCATTTCTTAAATTCGTCCAAGAAACAGAGGAAAGTACGCAAGCACGCAAACAAGCGCTAAATATGTGATTTAAAAAGGCTACATTCGAAGCTGTTTTAGTGATAACAAAAGCTTCCAGGGGAATTAAATGCATTAATACCTACATAATATAGCCTTACGAAGTTGAGAATAAGAACAAAACTTTGTAATTTTCCACATAACTTTTAATGCACCTTGATAATGACACGAATCTCATGAAAATGACACGAATGTGTTGAAACCGGCAGGGTCATTAAAAGTTGTGTGGAAAATTACTAAGTGTTGTTCTTATTCTCAACTATGGAAAAATTCCTCAAAGTACCTAACGGCCGAGGTTGTTTCTATGAGCCTTATGAAGATTAACCGACCCCGCTGCGAAGAAATGTGGGTAAAATTTTATTGTCATTCATGTTTTAACGTGCATGCATAAGAGGCCATATAAAACTCAAGTGTTTTGTACAGAGGAGGCGGGGACTAAACATTCCCAAGCACCCCCGTTTCCACCCATCGTATAGCATCCCAATGATTCTTCCGGTAAATACTAACCACCTAAATTTGATCAGCCAGGAGTGCATAAAAACCTTGCGTTCCACGGTTGAATGTGTGCAATCGGGTGAAATAAAAAACAATCTGCCCCTTGCAACCAATAAGGTGAACTAAAACACTTGGGGCCTAAAATTGAAAAAGAAAAAAATAGATATATTCACCCACTTGGAATGAGCGCTTAAGGCGCTGGGATGGAAATATATCGGATTAATAAAAGGGCATAAAAGTACACTTAGCATCCATAGTGCCGCAATTATTCCATAAAAATAACAAGAAAAGAAGAAACCATTTGACAAGCAATTATGAGGCAATATTTTCCAGAAGACTCAAAGCTACATTACCATGCACAAAAATTTACAAATTTCACTGGCCATACAAGCTACAGCATTACAAAATGTTTCCATGTTCGAGTTCTATATCATCTTCTCAGAGACGGGACATCCGCGAATTGAAAAAAAAATCGTAAAACCGAAGAAAACACCGATTTTTACTCCGCAAGCAATACATTTGATTAGATTAGCAATCTAAATGGAACCATTATTTTTCCATACTCTAGAGCTAACACAAATTGATCAAATATAAAAATGGGAAGTCATTGAACCACCAATGTGGTGGCTTATCATTTTTATTTTATCGACAGGATGTTGTTAGCCTCAGGTTTCAACTCATAGCCATTTGTAGAAAAAGCTTTGCAATACTGTCACCAAGTAAAAAGGCAATCCCTTAAGAATGAATGCAGCACTTCCAAGCAAATTAATTATAGCCTTGACTATTTGAATTTTTTTCGCTAAATCCAGCTCTTTGAGTCTGACAGGATAACTAATCACATTCTTTCACCATTGCATAACCGAGTTTTTTTATGCAGCAAATAATTCCGGCATTATTAACAGCAATCATCAGCCATAAACACTGCATTCATTAGAATTTTAATAATACTGCTGTGCAACATATATCCATTTTGAAGGTTAAATAAATACAAAGGTAAAAATACCTAAAGAAATAAAAATTTCTTGAGTCTAAATATAAGTGCCTCAAATAAGATAGGCAAAGCATTATTGTCAGCTGAAAGCAACGTAAAAGAAATTATTCATCTCGAGGATGGATAAAGGAGAGTCATAACATGGAAGATTTTATTCCACTTATGTAACTCGGTAAATAAAGTTCTCCTTTGAGTTGATAAACTGCATCAAATTTGTTTACCATTCGCCAATGCCATCCGAGGATCTCAGACTAATTGATAAGCAGAGTCCGAGCCTAAGTAAGCAAAGCGAATTTTCCCTCACAACCCCTGCTCTCGAAAGGCAAAGGGAGGTGTCCTTGAGCTATCCACGTATCTATAATTTATAACGATCCATATTTTCCGCAAATAAGTGGAACGAATTTATCCGTTAACATGGCTCAACAAGGAAATGTCGTGAAAGACCCTCGGAACAATTCTTGCGAGTGTATCGAAATGGCTGCTAGAGAGGATAACAGCACTGAACAGTGAAATCCATTCCCAACCTGATGTCATTAGTAATTTAGACTTGGATATCTATTCAGGAAGCATAATTTCGATAAACTAGAGCAGATATATCAATTTCTCGAGGTCTTACTGAAAGGTGTAACACTTCAATTTATCCTTCAATATTACGTTAGAGTTACATTTGAATGAAGTTAATATTAGCAACAGTACCTCAATGGCCGACACTCTGCTTATTCTGCATCTTTTGAACCTAAATTCAATAATACCTAATGTTTACAGGCGAAATAACAGGCAAATCACGAAAAGGAACATGACTTATGATCATTGATGAAGGTCACAGAAGCATTACAAGGTACGCTCAAGCTAGACGGGCATGGCGGCAAGAGATGAATAGGAATGATAGGATTTTCAGACGCGTTTCATAATACTCGAACAAGAGTATTAGGATGCAAGAAATGAAGCAGGACACGGCGATCAGAGATTACAAATCCGAAAATATCGATACTATTCCCAAGCAACAAAGGCTTAAATTATATCAAGAAGTAGCATAACCGTACCTCATGATGCGGTAGCATCTGACCAAAGAGTTTCACTTGTAACTGCCTCTCAATTTATCTTGCAGGCAGGATAAGATGAATATCATCAACAATTCTCAAGTTTGATCATTCCATTAACCTGTCATTAAGTTATGCTCACATATTAATTATCTAATTATGTACTAAGACGCTTTTCGCTTACCTTCCAATTTCATTTCAACGACCAATGAGACCTGTACAGATGAGGCCTTTGTTTCCAAGTTTACTGGTAATTTTTTACCCTCCACGAAAATTAACTTATATGCTAAAAACGTGTCATCACCACCATATTGGGTCAACAATTCTAAGATTGCTTTGACGCAGCTCTCTACTCAATTCTCTTACCTATCAGCTAACTCTTCATATTTACATCATTTTTCTCTTTCAAATCCTTAACAACATGCTCCATACATCCCCATTCTCGCAATTCACATTTCCCTCCACATCTGTCTTCATCAGACAGTCATGTCTCAAGATATAGCCGATTAAGTTGTCCCGTCTTCTTTTTAAAGTTTTATGAAGACTTCTCCTTCCTTTTACTCCTCTTATGGCATCTATATTAGCCACGCGATTAATCCAGTCGATCTTCATTATTTTTCTGTCGCACCACATTTCGAATTATTAAAATCTCGACTCCCCTTCATCCTCTCATTCATGCATGCTTTATCGCCATAAACGTATCTTACAAAAAGGTTACTATTAAATTAGGCCAGATAAGTATTTCTCAGCTTTCGATACGGAACCACATTTTAAAGAGGACAAAAACCTACGTAAATTATCGGTTAGGAAAGAAAAATATAGAAATCGATGACAAAAGAACGGAAACAGATTTTTTTGTGACATCTTATCATTTTAAACATATTCCATGCCAATAAAAATTTTTTAAATCGAGAAAAGCCCTGGAACTAGGCCAAGCGTGAAGCACTTAAGTGCTACTGGTTTCATATCTATATTTACACATCTAGAATTTTTTAACGTTGTATAGACGAAACTCATTTCTTTTAGCTAAATAAACTATGGCTGGTTGATGTAAACAAAAATCAATACCATACCCAATTATTTGTTTCGACGTGCCACGTAGACAGTGTTACTCCAATACTCTTTTTATGACTCATGTCATGTGTGCCAAAATTAGAACTAAACTTTGCCCCAAAACCCGACTGATTCTATACCGTTAATCATAACCAATAATAAAAACTATCAAGTAAGTATACAGTTTGTACATTCACTAAATGATATGGAATCTATAAAAATTACATTTTAATGAAAATATGATGTTTTTGTTACCATAGCCACAAGCTCTCCAATGCAATTTTTTTTAAGGAATAGCAAAACACAAAAGATATCATTACACAATCTGATTGATAGAAGACCAAAATCCTCAGGTCATGTAGATTTTCATCACATCCGTCTTGACCAGATTTTAAAAATCGGAGACTTCTGTCAAATTAATACACTAAAATAAATTAACGAAGTGTTGCTCACTATGCCTTTTCTTGTGACACTTTGTCGTATTTTAGATCTAAAATCTAGACGCGGCATCCAATGAAGGATTACTACAAAATAGCCAGTAGGCCATACATTAAAATACCTTCGAGAAATGTTTATGCACGGTAAATATTCATCGTTTGTGAATAACAGTCTCCACGCCTCAAGCTCTGTCTCGTGAAGGCTTTTCTTCCAGGCTTTGGAACAATTGATTTTGACTGTTTAGAAATGGGCGTAAGAGATGCGTACGATACAAAATATTATGACAGCTAAGATACGTTACCAATGCGGATGATTAAGTCTAACACTGGATTTCGCAGAGTTACTGACTCGGCGAGACTATTGCCTAGTTAGCTGATCCTAAACGAGGATACGGAATAACAAGTTTTCAACCTTATGAGATATTTGCACATAAGCACACAACACAAATATTTTTCTCTCTCCCATCATTAGTCCCATGAAACACGGACAAAATATAAAAATTATTTCTCTCAGCTAAGTAGGGCTGCACATATTCAAGCGTGCCAGAAGTCGCGTCCACTTCCTCTTTCAAAAACAAAAGATCAAGAGCGAAAAATATCGCTGCACGTCCAATTATAGCATATTAGGGACAATTCACAGCAAAAGAATACCCGGAGGTCTAAAAATTGAAATAACGGTAAAATCTTAGTGGAAAATATCGACGAAAAGATATAATGTCAATTTATTTTTGATTTATTTCAAATGGTCAAATATACGAGCGAATACAGATAAAAGAATTATTACCATAAAAAAGTAATGATGATGGAGCACACCATTTTACCGGGTATAATCTTTTTGCCGAGAAGCAGATCGAACATTGCAAATTGTTCCACGGAAAAAGAAATATAAATAGCTGCATCATCAATAGGTACAGCCGAAGACAAAACGTAGTCCAGGGATAAAAGTGAAAGTAACTGTGTAATCTATTGGACGGGAACTTACTTATCCTCCACTTGACTGCATTAGATTGATGCAGATTAAATTAGATTGATTAGATGATGATTAGATAGGTGGCCAAAATATGATTTAAAACTAATTTAACCCATTCGTAAGCGTCAAGACTGATGCGGATGATAGCAGAGAAGACGAAAAATGGTATACTAAGGTACCCCGGGAAAGAGAATAACAACCAAACTAAGGATATAAAAGAACCACGCGAGGAGTTAGATAGACGAGGAGTATACCACCAGTATGACATACGGAGTGATCGATAGGATTTAGAGGGAGTTCGATGCAAAACTTTGCTAGCGGAAGAAATTGATTGGTGAATGTTAAATGGTGTTATTCATGGAGATAGTCCGACAGACGAGGAATTAGGAAATAATTATTGGACGCCATAAGTAGAGAGGGTTGAGAAGCGGGAAAAAATGATGAAAAGCAAACTGTTGAGGTGTCGCACGGGTTTCTCTTGTATAAATATTCAGGAAATCATAATAAGGAGAAAAGGATCTAATTGACTATCAACGCAATACACTGACTGCACTTAATAATTTTCTCGGAATGATAATAAGAAAATAATGGGTACAACGGAAGAAAAGTATCCTAATTAAAAATTTTAAAGACGGACAAAACAAATAGAAATTAAGAAAGTGGCATAATTATATGATTCCAACTTTTCGCTGCAATAGCGCTATCTATGACATTTTGTAGGAATGAAAATTCGTAAAGATTTCAAATCGTTTTTGTATAAGAAAGAATGAGTCACATTTATATTCGTCTCGGGATTTACTTAATAAATTTCAATTCTTGGCTCTGAATCTCTTATTTACCTTAGGGTCTTCCGCAGGAAAACTCAAGCAATTTCCCATTTTGTAAACTTGATAAACAGGTCTTAATAAAAGTCTCGGGCTTAGCCCGATGGAATTACTTCATGATTACCGATAATTCCTTATAACTGCAGTCTCACGACCATTAGTTTATAACACAACTATGACATAGATGGCATGCTTCTGATAATGCTAATAACTGCAGTTTCACGACCATTAGTTTATAACAAAACTATATCATCGATGGCATACTTCTGATAATACCTCATGCCATCGAAACTATGACATGTTTCAAATTAATATCATCGTGAATTTTCAGTATTTAAAATAATTTATATACCCTTTATCGTCCATAAAACTCGATGGAAATAAAATAAAAAGTGAGCACTACGAATAACATCAGTATAGAAGCCAGAGGAAACAATCTGACAATGATTCCCATTTCAATTCATTTAATAGACTGGTTACGCTAATATAATTATCGTATCGTCCCTTTACAAATCTTGCCGATCTTCGCTGCACACGTTCAAGTTCATTACTTAGACCGATTTCGTAGGGATCCCATACACTGGCAGCATATTCCAAATGAGGTCTAACAAGGGAAAAGTAGCTGATTTCTCGTACATGATCGTCACATTTACCCAATACTCTTTTAATGAAACCCAGTTTGCGATTCGCTTGACCCATTATTTCACGAATGTGTTTACCCCAGGAAAGATCATTTGTCAGTCTTATTCCAAGATATTTAACAAGGATTTAAGATAAGGACAATTGAATCTGTCAGTCCGGCAATCAATTTCTATGATTTATGATTATGGTCCAGTCTACCATAATAAGTTAAAAATATTTTGGAACATATATTTATCAGTTCAGTCATGGGACACCTAAATAGCCAGAATTCATTGTCCAATGTTCAGCATGGGTTCCGGAAGAGCAGATCATGTTAAACTCAACTTGCTCTCTTTTCCCACGATATTTTAGTTTCTGGCTAAATTAATATTCCAGTGAATGCTATATTTCTCGATTTAAAAAAAGCTGTTTACAAGGTTTCTCATAGCAAACTGATTTTATAATTAAAATCTTATGGGTTAGACAGTAACATTATATCAAGGATAAATGATTTTCTACATGATCGGGTGCAAAGGGTTGTTTTGGACGGTGTTACCTCACCGGCAATTGAAGTCACTTCGGGTATCCCACAAGGCAGTGTGATAGGTCCACTGCTGTTCCTTCTGTACATAAATGATATCAATAAGTGGGTAAAAAGTAAGCTTCGTCTATTTGTCAATGACGCATTAGTGAACAGGAAAATTCTATGCCCAAACGATAAAGAATATTTAAATGATGACCTACAAGAAATTGAAAATTGGTGTGATACATGGCAGTTAGAATTAAATTTTTAAAAATGTCTAGTAATGAATTTTTGGAAAAAGAATAGTTCTCCTCCTAGCACTTACAAAATAAGTAATTATGAATAAACAAACGTGGAATTCATTAAATATATAGGAATAAGACTGACACATGATCTTTTCCGGGGTAAACACATACGTGAAATAATGGGTCAAGGTATTCATCAAAAGAGTATTGGGTAAATGTGACGATCATGTACGAGAAATCAGCTACTTTTCCCTAGTTAGACCTCATTTGGAATATGCTGCCAGTGTATGGGATCCCTACGAAATCGGCCTAAATAATGAACTTGAACGTGCGCAGCAAATATCGGCAAGATTTGTAAAGGACGATACGATAATTATATTAACGTAACCAGTCTATTAAATGAATTAAAATGGGAATCATTGTCAGATCGCAGGTTGAAATTTAGACTTAATGTCTTAAATAAATTCCAAGACCATATTTTCAGTGATGATGTTATAAATATTTTTCGAACCCCAACTTACTATGGTAGACTGAACCATAATCACAAAATTAGATAAATTGATTGCCGAACTGACAGATTCAAAATGTATTTTTTCCTCGTACAATTAGGGATATGAATAACGGTAAATATATCCAATACAAGTGTAGAAATGGATAGCATACGTATCTGAATGTTGGTATGAGGACTTAAAGGTAACCCAACTAACAGTACGTTTTTCCATTCTTGCTTTGCCATTTTTGTCTATTTTTAAATAGTGAAGTTTAGACTAGTATATTAACACTAATCCTTTTTCATGCATGATAAGTAGTGCATGTTTGATGATAATTAACTCCCTGCCACACAACTTTATGGTGGCTTGCTGGGTATTATGTAGATATAGATGTAGAAGTTAAGGTCGCAAAATATTTTTGACGAAATTGCGTGCATTTGCGTTTAGTGCATAGAGTAACGAATGTATAGTGACGATTCACCCCCTTACACACGCTATGAAGATGGCCAGTAAGGTAGTCTGCAGATATACCTGAAAGATTTCGTAGTATTTTTCCGCCTAGTGCCGTGAATGGGATAGATAAACTTCGTGATATCACATTGGTCAAGATTAACGACGCATCGCCCGCACCAATGAGAGTTACTTATACGTTTGTACGGAGTCACCGCAACAACAACACGAAGAACCATCCCTCAACGTCGAAAACCAACAGTGGATGCGCATCCAAGGAGGCAGACACGCAAGGCCAAAAGCCACCACAAACTGTTTATGTAAGCTCCCATTGAAGCTCATTCCGTTGGGGGGAGAGCGAGTGAAGATTGAGAGGGTGGGAGGGAAGAGGAATACGACAACTGACAAGTCTCCTCTCGTCCCTCCTCGCAATCCCTTCGGCCCGAAAGAGAACGAAAGTCGAGAGATATGAATGGAAAGGTAGAAAATAGCGAAGCGTCATCTCGCCCTTACCCTTCGCGACCGGGTAGGGGGAAAGTGCGGGCTAAAACTGGGCGAGAAAGGAGAAGGGTGTGTACGCGTTGAAAGGTCAGGCAAAAAAGAGAGAGAGAGAGAAGGAGATCCCTCGTGTGAGATAGCTACGCAGCGCCCAGTCTCTCTTCGACAGCTCTCATTCTCTCTCTCTCTCTCTTTCCCTCCCTGATTCCGTGAGGTGACTCACGGAGAGCCGTCGGGACAGGTGAGGTGGGGGATGGGGAAAAGAGAGAACAGGTTTTTCGGCTAGTTAGCGTTGATGAAGCGGCTCTTCCAGCTCCTCCTCCCGCGAACCCATCCCCGCTCCCTCATTCCATACATACACACAACTTCCCCCACTGCTCCCCTCCCGTTCTTAACACACGTACGGCCCACCCGCCGACTGCCCGTCACTCCCGGCCGCAGCGGCAAAAAGAAAGAGAAAAAAATTTCGGGATGAAAAATTTCCGTCAGTTGGGCGGAAAATTCGCTAGCTTTTTTCGTTCCTTCGGGGAACCGGAGGAATGAGACAATCGGCGATTAGCTCAAGCCTGCTAGAGAAGGCCATAAAGTTAAGACCTCAGTGTCTCGGTAGTAAGTGCGTATTGTGAGTAGCGTGCATGACTTAAGTGGCTACGAAGGGCTCTCTCCAAACATCACGAAAAACTTGGGTGGACAGCCACTTGCGGTAACGCATAAATGTATTTCGGTCACGGTTGGAATTTCAGAGAGCCTTTTTCTCTCTGAATAAGCCACATTGAGAAGTGATTTCATCTGCATCTACATCTATGTAATACCCTGCGAGCCACCACGAGGGTGTGTGGCAGGAGGTGAAGATCACCAAACATGAACTATTGACATGCATCTACGATATTTAATGGAGACATGCTAGATAATAGCGTCACATGCAGCTAGATGGTTAAAATCTAAAAAATAAGAAAGGGATTATTGATTGTTATTACCTGCATCATGAACTACAGACTACTCTCACTATATTTCACCTACCTATCCCTTTGCTACGCTGCCTATTGTTCTCTCTTATGGTACGCGGGAAAAATGACATTTTAAATCTATCGGTACGACAACCTATCTCTCTAATCTTGTTTACCTGATCAAACATAGCATAATACACAGGGGTTCTTAATATAAATCTTACATCATCTGTGAACAAATCAGTTTCGTATTTAAATAAAAGATTTAACCTAAATTTTAAGCTGCGTTCTGATAGTAATTCCCATCCTAGTTCTTCTATTAAACACGTAACACTTATACTATTATTATAACGGCCTTTAACAAATCTAGCGTATCTCCTTTGCACACGCTCCAATTCTTTTATCATACCTTCCTCGTACGGATCCCATACACTAGCAGCATATTCTAAATGATCGGCATATTCATCGTTCGTTTTGCATACATACACTCCAAATTGAACTCCACTTGAAAACAAACAAGAGCCAAAATGATCCTGATTACTTGATCAGGTGTTACAAAGTCAACAGAATCATGGTAATTTACTCCTTAGGCCTATTAGTAAATATGAATTCCTTCGTTGTTCCTGATCATTTTGTAGCATATACCTAGAGAAAGATCGTAGAATTGCGTTCTTTCAGATGTTAGCCGATAGGAGAATCGAATGGAGAGCTGCATCAAACAATCTTAGAATTGTTGACCTAAAAGAAAATTATGGTTACATGAAGATCCATTGTATAAAGTCTGTGCCAGGAATTTATAGCTTCAAGAAAAAAAAACAGAAAATGTATACTTATAAACAAAGAGAATGGGTCGCATTGGAAGAAATGAATGACCAAAATTGCACCGAGGAAGTGAAATCCAATAACTAGTATTTTCCAATCCTGCTCAAACTATCAGGCTGCCATCTACTTCCCGCAGACACAATGACATACCACTGAAAAAAATCCAATGTCGAACGATACTAAACGCGAATACAATTATAGTCACCAACAATTTATGCGACAAAAACCTAATCGACAGATTAACAAGGACATCGAGAAAACAAAGCAAAGAGCAGAATCACTATTTTAATTTAACTCTTTTCCCCCTTTTATAAAATTTAATTAATTAGGGGTTCTAGTTCTTTTATAGTAAGGGGGTAATTTTTCCCCCTTACTATAAAAGAACACAATAGGCAGCATAGCAAATGGATAGGTAGGCGAAATTTTGTAGTCTGTAGCGCATTATGCATGTATTAACAACCAATCCCTTTATTTTTATATTTACATACTAATTTTTGCTTGAAGGTTTTCGAAGCTTCTTTTATCTATAGCTGTAGCTTTGACTTTCGGGAAATGCTGCGTGCGATTCATTTTCGACTCGACGTTTTACTCCTCCTACTGGGAGCGTTATCAAGAGAATTTATATACTAATCATGTAGCTGCATGCGTCCCATATTGTTAGCATGTTTCCATTTAGTACCCTAGCTGCATGCCATTAGTGCATGTTTTGTTGATCTTCACCCCCTGCCACACACCCTCAAGCTGGTTTGCAGGCTATCGCGTAGATACAGATGTAGTTCATACCAAGCTAGAACTAGTTTTTTAAACCAAGTATCATAACATGTCCCCGCAAGAACCCAGTACCTATTTATTAAAGATTAACATTACCACGCACCTGCCCTGTACATCTACATCTACGTAATACCCTACGAGCCACTCGCTGTAAGCGGAGGGCAGGATATGCAATGTAACGGTGGCAATTTATTAAAAAATGTGTAAGGGTTCCAAACCGTTCATGATGTCACGGTCGAAATTCTTTAACACCTCACGAAAAGTTAACGGAAAGTTAATGGCACAGCACACTGCTTTGCGAAATTGGCTCCAGCATTCAAGATTAGCCCGCGTGATACTTACACACACAGGGACAACTGTTGTCTACATGATTTATCTTGTTTCACTTAGGTAGCCGAGAAAAAAATAAATTCCCATGTATCTTTAAATACCTTTTTATACATTCATTTCAAACGTATAATCATTAATGGATCGCTCCCTGTTAAAACCAAACCATGTTTCGTACATGCCTTATGAATTAATGCTTTACTCCATTAGCACATTTTGCTATAAGTATAGTTGAAAATAGTAATTAAATTCACAAGCAAAAAGATACAGGGGGCCTAATCTCCACGAATCCGAAATATAATTTCATATTTCACAATACGAATTTATATTTGGGGAGTACAACTTGCAGGACCTATAATTGATCTTGACACCTTAAAATGTAATATACGACCATAATCAATGACCATTCATACTGTGCGTGATCAATAAAGGAATATGGAGGACTTCAAAAAGTATACGACTGATCAGAAACGGAATTGACAGGCAACATTACTTACGAGCTTTCCCTTGACCATTTAATTTATCTTAAAAATTTATAACACTATAAGCGGGCATCAATGGGAAAGGATGAATTGGCCAACTCCTGAGAATGAATCCACGACGAAACTCGAACACCACAAGAGCACGAGCATAAAAGATGAGAGGTCGAGATAAGAATTTAATGAACATGCTAAGAGGGACGATAGCATCGGTGGAAAAAAAATACGCGGGAGACCTCACTTCTCCTTGAGAAAATTCTTTTCCTCCCTTCGCCCGCTCAACACCGAGAAAAGGAACGGCCGATCAAATGTGAATGGACACGTTAGACGTACCTTCGACCATAATTCAGACCGTGAGTCACCGGCGAAACAGGCGCGGTTGGCAATGGGAGAGTTCGAGCTGTTTGAAAAGTCGGGAACTAAAGGAGGGTTGGCAACGGATTATTAGCTCTCCAGTCAACCCTTCCTCTCCGCCACCCCTCCTCCAATCACACTCACCTCCGATCCCCCACCAACCTCCACGCAACCCTCACCAACAATTCATCCCCCAAGGCGTCCCATACCAAGGCGTGCGAACACACCTGATTGATTGCCGAGAAAGCAGCTTAACGGGTTTCCAATTGTCGATCCCCCTCCTCCCCAACAACACCCCCAACTCCATGCCCCGAAGGAACTACGCCGGACTTCTTAAAACGCCGACACAGGTGGAAAAGAGAGAGAGAGATACATCGGAAGAATGCAAAGAGAAACCCACAAAAAAATTGGAATTAAAAAAAAAGACTTTTTATAAGTGGAAGGCATTTTGAAAATTGATCCTAGCATTTCATTATGGCAGAGCAAATACGCACACGAGACTGCTTGGCTCCATTATACGCCGCGGGGTGAACGTAAATGAGTCTCTCTCTCCCTCTGTTTTCCTCTCTCGAAGTCCGTATTGGGGATGGTCACAAAAAATAGCATTAAGTGGGGTTAACAGGATGCCGGACGGCCTTATTATGCGAATGAACATTAACATGCGATTTTTAAAACCTGTTATACAGAGTGGATTTGCAAGGGAAACCTCGCGTCAGGAAAAGGATTGGCATGGGGGAGATGGAATACTAACGACCTCCAAGCCTCGCGCCAGTTTCGCCAAATAATTTTTTACGCGCGATTTTCCCTTAGAAATACAATTTAAAGCAAAGTAGTCAACGGGTAGAGATTGTTCGAGGTGAATTAAATGAATATAAGCACATGCAAATGAATAGCACGAGAACACACACAGATTCTTAAACCGCATAATCCTTCCAACCAAGGGATTCATCAACCTCATTAAATATTGAAGGCAAAAAATAGGGAGACCAAGAATAATGAGGACGTATATGATGAAAAATAAAGCATTTACGGATTGCTCAGAATTCACTCAAGTAGGCAATAAATTTTATGCTTGAGAATTAAGAAAGAATTATTTAGTATCACGCATTAAAAAGTAATGCGGTCATAGCCGTTCACTCAGCCAGAACGAATTATATTGGATGAAAATATAATGTACAAATATAAAGATAACGGTTCAATTCCAACTCGGAGGGGTAGTTTTTCAATCGCAATTCCTAAACACGAGGATTGTAAAATAAATCCTAAATAGCCGATTTTTTCTACTTTTCCTTTTCAAAATAACATTTATTCACATCTTGGATATTCAACGGCAAAAACAATACATCAATAGAGTACAGACGTAGTATACAGAAGAGTAGGGAGTAGAATGTGGCTTACACATCAAACATGCATTACGTACAGGAACTAACACATATATTACTACCTTACAAGAGACATTTATTATACCTACAGAAGAACCTATGCACATAGCACGAGCCAGGTAAACCTGAATATCTACGGAATACACTGCAAGCCACCTTGGGCGCGAGGCAGGGGTGAATCATGACAAAATATACACTGCATGGATGTGTTAATATATCACAGTACATCTACATCCAAACAATACCCTGCAAGCCACCATAAAGGTGTGTGGCAGGGGGTGAATCCACACTAAGCATGCATTACATATCTCGCTTAAATAGAATTAGTAACTATATTCTAGACGAAAAAACCATTTAAAAAATATAAAAATAGCAAATCAGGCATGAACAAACATCCTGTTAGATGGGTTAACTTAATGTCCTTATACCAACGTGCAACTACCAATGTTATCCATTGATGCACTTGTATACATACTATTGAATAACTTTACAGCTATTTATGTCCCTAAGTTTTTTTCGAGGGAAGAAAGACATTTTAAATCATTCGGCTCAGCAATCAATTTTTCTAATTTTATGATCATAGTCCAGCCTACATCTACGCGATATTCTGAAAGGGCGTATGGCATGGGGTGAAGATCTCCATACATAAACTATTGACATGCTAATAGGCTATTACATGCTGCATAATAGGATCACATGCACTTACATGTTAGTATCAACATAGATAACATAGTGCCAATCGTATATCTACCATCTATCTACCCTAGTAAGTCGGAGTTCGCAAAATGTTTTTAACGTCAGTGAAAATATTTTCTTGGAATTTAGCTAAGAGACTTAGCCTAAATCTCAACCGAAGGTCAACCTACTTATGTACGTGTATCTTCACAATTATCACTCGAAGGTATAGCTTATTAAATTCGACCCATTTTCAATGTACTAGAAGAAAGATAACTAGCCACTGATGAGTGGCATTATGGCAATCCCGACGCTTAACAATAGTACTGCCTTTGACACAAGTCAGGGTATGCGTATATACACGAAATACTAAAGAAAAATAGCAATCTCGAAAAATCTGATGCTCACAAAAGTCCTCACTAGAAAATGAGAGTTTAGTCCAGTCAACGAACGCCGAAAAAGGTCGATTAGGGGAAAAAAATCGTGTAGTCGCAAATTTTTGCACAGTGGTAGGGTCGAGTCTCATACACAACCCACTAAAACCCCCCGCCGGTGGGGGGTGAGCGGGGGGGTGGGGGGGCGTTTAAAGGTCACTTTTTTACGTTTTTCTGGAATAACTCGAAAACTGCGGCCTCTAGCAAAACAATGTTTCATACTAAAATTAAACTACATACAATTTGCTACATAAAAGGTCCTTATAATATTTTATGTAGGATGAATAGTTTACGAGATACAGAGGATGGAAAACTCGCAATTTAAAAAAAAATATTTTTTAAATGTATTAAATCAACGTTTAATGCTAAACAAACCCAAAAATAATAGAAAATTACAATACTTATTGAAAAGAAACAACTTACTCTGGGAGTTAACGTTTCAAATAAGTATCAACAATTGAGTCATTATCATTGTATTTTTACTTATAGGAAGACATTTGAAGGGGAATGCAGGGTTTGCTTGTCTTTCGCCTGACACGTGTAGATCCCAGTCCATGCCGTGAGTAACGGGGATTGCGTTCTTTCTAGAGGGTAAGAAGAGGAAGAAGAAGCTATGGCACTGCACATTGCACTTACAATTGCCTGGAAACTCTGGAAGGAGCTCGTGGAGGTAAATTGGGTTCGGAAACAGGAAGCGAACGCCGAATGGTCACCACAAGATAACCTAGCCGTCCGCCATCGGGAAATCCTTTCTTTCTTATTCTAACTGAGGGTAAAGGGATGTCTGATAGGGGTGTGTTTCGTCATCGACTAAAAGATTCTTTCTAGTGCATCTTCGGCTCCCACGCTGATCGAGGGAACCGGCAATGATCGAAGGCGCCCGCTACGATATCACTGCGCGGCATGTTCCTTGATATCGCGGTGCCTGCGCTGTCCAGGAATTAATGAAGAAAAAGAACATGGAGGAAAATGCAGTTTCAGCATCAGGAATCGTTCTTTCGGTGGTGCATCTCCCACTCCCTCGCTGATATGGAGGAACTGGCCCTGATGGGGAAGCATCCCTCTGATATCAAGAGGCAGCGTGTCCTCTCATTTCGTGGCGCCTAGATGCCCAGATCTTATCCAGAATAATTAAGAAGGGAGAGGAGGAGGAATGACTGTGGGAACGCGAGGTTAGTGGGCTTGCCAACACAAGCTTGGACGGCGATTGTCATCCACAGTCTGATGGACGAAGATTGTCGTGAACCAGTGTTGAACCATATGTTAGGCGAGTTATTTTTTACCTAAAGTTGGCTGACTTAACAATGGCTGAGAAGTGTTTAATTTGTGAGTGTGATAAAATCAGTGGTCGATGTTACGTTGGTGACAAAGGGATACGTGGATTGGTGAATGCAAGTGATTTTAGGAAAGATGGGAAAGTTGATGGTTTCAGGGGCAAGAAATGCGGTGTTGTTCATGAATCCTGCAGAAGATAGTACACCAGAACTCAATGGATTAAAAGATTTGTGACACAAGCTCTTTCAGAGCAACAGCCGTCAACCTCACAAAGTGCCCCGTTTATGCGTTCAGCTGAAGTTAAAAATTGATTTTAAAACTAATTGTTTGTTTTGTGCGGAAACGATCGATGGAGAATTTTATGATAAACAGAAGAAAAAACCCCAACATTTGCGGCGAAAGGTTTTCAATGCTCCATCCTTCAGTTGCGAAAATTCAATTACAGTTCGTGCGCAGGAAAGGAAGGATGAATTGGGAGAGACCACCCTAAGACGGATCTGTTCGGTCGGGGATCTACACGCTGCAGATGAAATCTATCACGAGGATTGCTATAAAAAGTTCTTTTTAGCTGCTGCATCTACATCAATAAAAAGAGGATGCCCTGAGGATGAAGGCATTTCTGCATCAATGGAGGAGATATTTAATTATATAGAAGAAAATGACGACTGCTAGTTCTCCTTGGACGAGTTAATGGAACAAGTTTCGGGAAAAATACCTCATCTAAATACAATCAAGGAGACATTGAGAGAAAAGTATGGGGAACGCATTGTTTTCAGTACAATTCGCTCAAGAAGAACTGTCGTATGCTTTCGTTTTGCAGGTGAAAAAGTGTTGAATGACCTATGGTATTCCTTGAGGTGCAGAGACGAGCAAGCGGAACGGGAGAGAATCGTTAAAGTAGCTGCCACAATAATATTAGAAGATATTGAGTCAATGGCGTATGACAGTTCTACTTTTCCACCTTGTGAAAAATTCTGTAGTGGGGCTGAGAAAATGGTTCCTCGCTTACTCCAAGTCTTCATGGACTGCATTTCAGCCAGGAAAAGGGCAAAACAAAATATTGATAAGAAGCTGACATCCATATCCCATGCTCTAATCGCTGCTATTCGCTCTCGATCATTTATATCTCCAATCTTACATGCTGTCGCTCTCTTCATTCACAGAAAATTTGGATCAAAAAACTTGGTAAATTTGCTCGCTGGCTTGGGATTCAGCGGCACTTATCACGTAGCCCAAAAGCTGGAGCTATCTACTGTCTACCACACTGAAGAGCCTACTCCAAGTGTAACATTTTGTCAGCATGTATTCGACAGTGTCGATTTTAATGTCTCCACCATCGAGTGCTGGAATACCTTTCACAGCATGGGAGGCATCAAATGCATCACCCCAGCCTCAGCTCTTCCACCATCTAAAGAGGCACAGGGGCTTAAATCAGCTCCCACAGCCAAAGAAGTAGGCCACCAAGGAGTTATGGAACTTCAGATATTTGAGCATCGGATAAGTAATGCATTACGGCAGATAACTGTTCTTGACTTGAACATGCTCATTCCTATTTCAGCAGAAAAGTTTACACCGACTATCCTAGATTTACTGTAGATATATGGCAAGTGGCTTCACTCAACGCAGCCAACTCCAGAAGTGCCTGCTATTCCTGAATGGAAGGGATTTATGCAATTTGTCAGCGAATTAATTAATTGTGAAAGAAGTGCAGTAACTTTTCTACCATTCAACTCACCACCAAGTGACTACAACACGGTCTATACGGCTTTACAATACGCTGCAAACGACAGCCATCAGCAAGGTGCCGAAATTTGTTTTGTTACTTTCGACCAACCATTGTACTTGTAAGCTCGATAAATCCAGTCAGGGATAATTTCCGTGAGATTAGGAGGATTCCATATGCTCATGTCCTTCATGGGGTGCTTTGGTCACACAATGGCAGGATCTGGGCTAAAAGAAGTGTTATGCCTAGTTTACGCCACCAATTCAGTTAAAAAGATATTAACTGGGCATGCGTACAGCAGAGTCGTTCTAGGGCATTTACTAGTTCAAGCTGTATTAGCTCGGATTATTCTAGATGAAGTCAGCGTCTCAGAAGAAGAAAAAATGGAAATTATCGGGAGATGATGTGGATGCCGAAAAGCCGGCATACCATGCTCCATGGTGTGCGGTATGTGCCATGGTGCGTATACGAATGGTGCACCGTTACTCAATATGGAGAATGATGACGACGATTATGATTTTTGAAATCTAAAACTTCACATCAGGATGTTAATTTTCAATAAGTATTGTAATTTTCTATATTTTTGGGCTAATTTAGCATTAAACGTTGATTTAATACACTTAAAAAATTATTTTTTGAATTGCGAGTTTTCCATCCTCTCGCAAGCAAACCCTGCATTCCCCTTCAAATGTCTTCCTATAAGTAAAAATACAATGATAATGACTCAATTGTTGATACTTATTTGAAACGTTAACTCCCAGAGTAAGTTGTTTCTTTTCAATAAGTATTGTAATTTTCTATTATTTTTGGGTTTGTTTAGCATTAAACGTTGATTTAATACATTTAAAAAATATTTTTTTTTAAATTGCGAGTTTTCCATCCTCTGTATCTCGTAAACTATTCATCCTACATAAAATATTATAAGGACCTTTTATGTAGCAAATTGTATGTAGTTTAATTTTAGTATGAAACATTGTTTTGCTAGAGGCCGCGGTTTTCGAGTTATTCCAGAAAAACGTAAAAAAGTGACCTTTAAACGCCCCCCCACCCCCCCGCTCACCCCCCACCGGCGGGGGGTTTTAGTGGGTTGTGTATGAGACTCGAGCCTACCACTGTGCAAAAATTTGCGACTACACGATTTTTTTCCCCTATTTCACCTTCGTTGACTGGACTAGTTGGTCTTCACATGAAGAAAACTGAATCAATGTAGCCTTTAAAAAATGAGGTTGACAATGAAAATGCCATCAAGGCATAACCGTTTCATGAAAAATACCCATGATTAGAGCGAGGAGAGGCCATGCTAACTTGGAAACGGAAGGTTGCTTAAGTATGATGAATTGACAATCAACCTGTCAAAACAAGTAACTAGGCAGGAAGAAGTATATAGAAGGGTACACGGACATACCATTTATCAAGTAGCGAGCATTGTGTCAACTCCAGCCCTTGATCGTTATTAAATATATACACATATATATTTCCTACTTGAGAAAACACTAGTTTTATTTCCGTAAGGGGCAAAATTTTTCGCCATTCGAATCAAGATGGCTGAAGCAACGGGGAGAATATTTCGGTAAACACGGCAAAAAAGAAGTAAGCTCGTCCGCATCATTCCACCGTTCACTTATGGTATAATTTTCCTGTCAACAACGAAAGAATTTTTCCGTGGCAGCGGCGAAGAAAACAACCACACGTCCATGTCCCAACGCACGAATGAGGGAGAGAGAGAGAAGGATATGCGTACAAAGGGAGTTCGTTCCAATAAAACTTCGTCCGTCCGGAACGGTTTCCCGCGATTCGCGCTCGAGGACATATATGGGAATACCCGAACGGTGACTTCTAATTGACCGCACGGCTTAAAGGCGACCTGATGGCAATTGGAATTCACGGATTCCAGTCTCCATCGAATCCTCCACTTACAATCACGAAGGAAATTCGCCTGCAGGACGCTCTCCACTCAGTCAGTTATTTCGCGACCGGCAACCTTCGAAGTATCCGTATCCGTGCTACAAAGGACTGCATCTGCATACAACATGTTTTCACAGAATAGTAGCATTTTACCTCTTAGTTGCATGTACGGTGATCATTCGTCCCCTGCCACATACCCTCGTAGGGTACTATGCAGATGCTGATGCATCTACCTAGCACCTGAAAATCATCCTAAGTAGGTGTGGCCAAAGAGACTCAACACCAAGCACGCACTGCTCAGTAGCAAACAATCTCATTTTCCACAGACTCACTATTAGTTATAGATTCGAGTTTATAGGTCCTCCGAAGGCTAATATCATATCGCACCATGTAAAGTAGGATATTTCTCCTAAGATAAAGACAACATCCATGCCGTAAGCGGAATGCGAATTCGTGGCCTCTGGGTTGAGCCTTACGGTTGTTTTCAGTGTTCCCTCGTCTAAATTCACCAAGGAAATACAGAGACTTTATATGCAATTAATCCTCATAGCACAAACTAGCATAATGTGAAATAGACTGCGAAATTAAAATTTTACAAAATAAGCAAGGAGATGCCTAAATAAAGTTTCACAAAGGATTTGTAAATCTAAGCCGTTGCATAATGTCTGGATAACGATACCCACCAACTTATGAACGTTTTAAATTACTTTGGAGGCTACCAAAACTTTAGGCTACAAAAACCTCAGATATATGGTGAGTTTAAATAAATTAAAATAGTGGAAAGTCCAAGCTTAGTAATTTTTAGACTACTACATCGGTTATTCAAATACATTAACTACCTATTTGCCCCTTGCGTGAAACAAAAACCCGCAGGACGACGGCTATACGACTGATGTTCGTATTGCAACTGAAGTAATCGACTTAACATTCCCTGCATTCATGAAATGGCCTCCGGTGAAGAGGAAAGAGAACACCAAATTTTCTAGCAGAAATATTATATTCCTTCGGAGCAAATACGATGGACTAAAAAATGAAGTGCGACTTGTACGCATAAACGAATGTTATGAGAAAAACTTCACTTATTTCGTTTTTGCAAAATAAATAAGGTTCCTATTTCCAAAGCCAGAAATACGTCTTTGCAGGCCACAACAGGGTAGTTTCCTAACTTTTTATTGCCATGATCAAAAGTTTGACACCACTGAGGAACGTATTTTAAACCGTTCGATTTTAAAATGACTAAGTATTTTTCCTTATCAACTGAAAATGGAAAATTTTCAACGGCACGAAAACGCGACGGCAAACTATTGCATGCCGGCCAATTACGCGTGTGACGTCAAAGGTACGTACACTCTTTCCACTCCCTGCCACTAGGTGGTGATGTAGACGCTTGTTAGCAGACGGTGCACTCCGTGAAAGCTTATTGAGAAGTATCTAAGGAACATTCATTCAGTTAATTTATTTTAAATTACTTTTATTTATTTAATTTAAAAGGGTGCTTAGGGGCCCTGAAATACAATGAGGAGACGAATATTCCTCCTGTGCCTGGCAACGTAAATTATGTACTTGTTAAGTCAGCAAAAAGGCTGTCTCAGTCCCGCCATTCCTGAACTTTTTCGAAAGAACATAAAATTAACATTTTATCATCTATAAAACTATTTCTCAGTCCAAATTATTTCCGTACGATTGAATACATTCATGGTGGGTTACGAATCGCAATTAATGAATTCTTTGAGGAAGATAACAGCCCCATTAAGAAAAATTACATTCGAAGTGAAATGAGGGGAGATGCATGTATGTACCAGAATATACTGGGCCAGCGACTAATAGGAAAGAAAGGAGTGCCGTGGTTGACTAATCCTCGGATTGAAAGGCTATAATAAAGGTGCATTTGAAAAAAAATATATTAATAGATTGCAGGAAAACAGGTGTAACGTATGAAAATGATACTTTTTACCGCCATACAAAATTTCATATGGGTAAAATGAAACTTGTTGCCAGCATGCATTTTTACTCTCCCATTCGCGAATGAATGGAGTTGTTCAACAAATGAAAAACTCGAGTGAAATAGGGTAAAAAGGAAGCTCACAACCGGGGCATCTCTTGAGGGTGGAAAACCTTATGAAGCCACTGACTATAAAACCGTAATAATCAGGTCAAAACTATGATCACTATGAGGATTACGGTTGATGTACAGCTTAAACAATCCTAATATGAAAGGGGAGGTAAAATATTCCAATAGTATGTAAATATTTTAGCGATTACTTCAATACATATTGAAATAACTTTGGAATAATAAATGGCTGCAACTAGCACGTAGCAACGAACTTTGAATATCAATAATCATTCATCATACTAATTGTAAGATCAGAAATTACTGATTCGAAAGGTCAATAAAATGAAACTTTTACAGCGAAGAAGCCAATAATCACATCTCCACCTAGACAACTGAACAGCATTGATTCCTTTTGGCTTACGCGATGTTCCACAGCGAAAATAAAAAAATGGGGTCTTACGAAACCCATCAAAAGGGACCGAAAGGTTGGCTTAACGTTATCGCCCTCGGGGCAGAATTCGTTCCACCTCCATCAGCAGAGGGCTTGATAATAGTTTCGCCCATGTAACGCAAGTGTTCCGATTTTATAATAACCAGTTATATAATTATGACATTTCAACAAGTGCCGGGCAACGCCGTTTGATTTATCCGCCTCCGCCGTGCAGGTGGCATGCGATTAAGGCGGGATCCTTTAACATAAATTTGAATCACTTATGATCGCATATCCATTAACTTTGAGGGCAATGAAATGGATCAAACACAAAGTCCAAGGAATACGACACACAGGGTGAGGGTGGAGAAATATGGTACGAAACGTCGATGCGAAGCATTGAGATGGAGATCCCATGCAGGTTAAAGAAGCAGATATCGGTAACTGAGAAGAAAATGGAGACTCCAAAGAAAATATGATAATATTCCTTCCTGCGGCAGTTTCAAATAAAAAAAATTAAAAATAGGTGCAAATTCACCTTATCTACAATAATCCAATCTGTCTAAAATTGCTAAAAAGAGAATTTATTATATACTTCCAAGGGTATTAACCAGCATCCTCGTAAATACACAGAGTTACGTAAAATTCATTACAATTCAAAATTTTACCGAGGTATATAGAGTGCAAGGCAATGATAATGTGAAGATTACGGCGAGTTAGATTTAAACACTGCGATCAAAGAAAAAACGGTGGTTTATGAAAATGTGAATAATAGAGGAAACAAATTCCGGCGAGATAAGGTTGAAGTTTTCCATTATGGATAAATGAAAAGATCTAAGTGGACTCCACAGTAAGTTTTATTGGGACGACCTAGGTTTCGATACGTAGTGGCATCATCAGGTGATCACCTGATGATGACACTACGTCCTAGTTCGTAGGACCTAGGTCGTCCCAATAACACTTACTATGGAGTCCACTTAGATATTTTCATTTATCCATAATGTGAATAGATAATCGGAATGAAATATAAGATAAAACTAATAGCATCAAATTTGTTCTTGGAGTGGCGAGCATATTTTTTGAGACACTCCAAGAAAACAGAGAACGGCACGTATAAGGGTAAAATTAAATCAAATCTAAATATACACACGCGTCAAAACCAATTAAAAGGTGGTCGATGCTAACTATTGAGGTACAACGATACATCTGGTGATACTGGCTCAAGGCTAAAAATTTAAGGACTCGAAATAAATAGTTTAAGCAATACGGTAGATGAAAACAGAAATAAAAAAACATGAAATTTTTTTCAAAGCATTTATATTTCCTGTAGGTGCAACTTTAAAAGAGAAAAAAATAGTTTGAACCGGCAAGGTATGCATTAGTAAATGGCGTTATTGATTTTTTTAAGTCGAATAGTGAAGTAGCAAGGGTATGAGCGGATAGAATTAATTAAGCTAAAATAAAATTATCAGTGAAACATTTCACACAGAAGTGATACGCAAAAACCTAGTTCAATTGTTATTACTTATGTCAGTTTGGAGCAATAAACTGTTCTTTTTAAAGTTTCAAGAAATAGCAATTATTCTTAAAGGAAGGTGAGCGAGCTTCAAGGACATGAGAACAAGTTTCAGTCAGTCCCAAGGAAAATGGCAGCATTTAATAGTGGTCACTCTAAACCATAAACAAAGACGAAAAGATGATGAACACAAACATAATGTTAGAGACTTTTCATGTTAGAGACTCATTTAACCTTTACAGTTTATAATGAACAAACGGATATAGTTAAAATCGCTAGTTACTGCTCATGGTGAAGCAGCATTCTATCCTTTGATGACACGGCAACTTTTGTCGAGAGACAAGCGGATGAAGACGAAGATTTTGAAATAGAGGAAAAAGACAATAAAGAAACACAACTTAATGATATTAGTCATTAAAGTCAAATGATGCCCATAAAAAAACGTGAGACTAAGGCTGCAAAAGCAGACGAAACTTGCGCCCAGGGAAGGAACGAGAGGAAAAAAGCAAGAGGTAGCAAGCAGATTAGAAAATGAAAAGTATGAGATCCAGAGGAACGTCAACCATGGGTAAGAATAAACTGGAATATTATCAGTAGTATCTCACTGAAACATGCATAGGTTTATACTATCCATGGTCTAATACGATCACAAATAGAGAGGAAAGGAGAAATGTAGAATAGGGGAGAAAGGATAGAATGTAGATTATACGGAAGTTTAATTCAGAATGAGGAAATATTTTTCAGCGGGCTAATATGTAGAGCAGCTAGGTTAGTTAAAAGGTGTTACGATAGGTTGAGTAGTGTATCAGAATTAATACAAGAATTAGGGTGGGAATCATGATCAGAGTGTTGGTTAAAGTACAGATTAAATCTATTGGAGAAATTTCAATCGGATAGCTTTACTGAAGATGTTAGGCACATATTAAAAACACCAGCGTATTATGCTAGATTCGACCAGATAAATAAGATTATAGAGATAGATTGTCGTACTGATAGATTCAAAATGGCATTTTACCCCGTACTATAAGAGAACACAATAGGCAGCATAGCAAAGGGATAGGTAGGGGAAATATATTAGAGCAGTCTGTAGGGCATGATGCAAGTATTAATCCCTTAAATACTATAGATACTAACAATATAGTTGCATGAGACCCTATAGCTGCTTGTTTGCATGTCAATAGTGCATACTTGGTGATCTTCACCCCCTGCCACACACCCTCGCGGTGGCTTGCATGGGTGGCAGGGTATCGCGTAGATTTAGATATACGTTTATTTCCCACACAAACACCTATGATAATTTTCAAAGGAAGGGAGAAAATGGAATTTCCATTTCATAGACGAACATTACATCAATGAAGCATATCTACAATGAAGTAGTTAAGCCAATGTTAGGAGGAAACAAGAGAAGACATTAATATGCTAAATACGCGGGTGTAAACATTAAACAGTGGGGATGAATGAAAGTACTTAGTGGACTCCACAGTAGATTTATTGGGACCCCCTAGGTTTCGGCACGTAGTGTCATCATCAGGTCTGTCAGTGTCATCATCAGGTCACCTTGCGATGACATTAAGTGTCGAAACCTAGGGCGTCCCAATAAATCTACTGTGGAGTCCACTAAGTACTTCCAGGTCTGTCAGTGTCATCATCAGGTCACCTTATGATGACATTACGTGTCGAAACCTATGTCGTCCGAATAAAACTACAGTAGAGTGCACTAAGTACTTTCATTTATCCATAATAGAAAACTTCCACCATTTCTAGCCGGAATTTGTTTCCTCTATTAAACAGTAGTATGCCCATCAGCCTCTAAATCTAAAACCAGGATGAATAATATGCTCAAATAAAATAAAGGAGGAGGGCGAAGGAGGAATGTTCTGAATAAAGCAGATATTGAGAGATGTAAACGTTGCCACAAAGTAGGAATAATGCTAATGAGAAAAAAAATCGGAAGCCGAGCGGGAAGGGCGGGAGAAAAAGAGAGAGAAAGAGGAGACGACGGTCGAGAAAATAAAAATAGAGACAAGCGGAAAGAAAAATGAGCCGTATCGGGCCAAAGATTAAACAAAGATACGAAAATGAAGCGGTGATGATGAGAAGGAATGGAAGAGAGTGGATGGAAATGCTCCAGAATTCTCACAAGCTCCTCCTCGGCTGGCTGGAGAGCAACCAGGCGTGTTAGAGGATGAGCGAGGTAAGCGCTGCTGGGAAGCTTTGAGCACAAGTCCTGGACACTAGACCGTCGGTTGAGGGTGCGAGCTGGCGTGAGATAGAGAGAAGAGATGGAAAACGGCTGACTTAGAAAGCGATGAGGAAGGAGAGAAAGAGACTTGCGAAGGTGGAAAGAGGGGAGAGAAGCTTGATGGGAAGGGGAAATAAAATATAGTGATGCGAAGGTGGAAAGGGGTTCTATTTCTGGCCAAGGCCTTGGGTTTGCGAGGGTGGGGAAGAGGTGGGGGGAGGATAAAAAGGGCAAAACGGAACGGGGGAAAAAAGAAATGGGTGGATGGAGAAAAAGAATGGAGGCGGGACGGCCCGGAGTGGGAGAAAGGTGAGCGCGAAGGATGACGGGTAAGGGCGGCCGGGCAGGTGAAAAGGGGGAAGAGTTAGAGTGAGTGTTCGTGGCGAGGGTGTATAAGACGGTGGGAGGGAGGAGGGAAGAGATGAAGAAGGGTCGTCTCGAGGATGAGCGGAGGAGAGGGGAGTGGGGCGACCAGGTGGCGGTGGGATTCTGATGAGGCGGGAGGACGAGTGGGGGAGGAAAAGGGTGAGCAGGATATGGCGAAAAGTGTCCGTGGGTGACCGGGGGTGGAATGGGGGAGATGGGGAGGCGGAACAGGTCTAAGGAGATGAGCAAAAGGATACCCCCCGCGTCAGGAAAGCACACATGGGCCGAGAATGCGGAATTGCTGACAAATTGGGATGAGATAATCAACAGGGTATTTCGGGATAAAACTCTCAAAGTGATAAATAACGAAAGAAAAAATATCCCCTAAACATTCTTACAATAAAAGAGATGATATCGGCACGACTTCACATTAAATGACGAGCCAGGTACTCAAATCGTTCCCCTTTTTAAGGAGACTGTACTTGAAGCAGAATAATTCGTTCTTTGGCTAGGTTAAAAAACGTTCACATAAACCCGGTGGCACCAGCAGGGCGTAATGGGGATCGGCACAGACGGGTGAAACATCTGGTGTGACACAAACATACACGGACTGAGAATGAGGGGCTCCTCAGAGACCGAAATTAACCAACTAATCTAATGCTTCGCGAAATATTGCTACGTGCGATGGATGAATGCAAATTGGAAACTCTAGGCTGGTTTCTCTAGTCTAGGCAATTTCCAAATTATTTCAGCTGCCTCCTAAGTGCACAAATTTCACCACTATTCCACTTTTTACTGCGTAGCCTTTGCCAAGGAATCTATTGTTTAAAATGAATTTGGCTTCAAAATATTTTTTAACTTTATGCAACTTAGAGAAATGAGGTTCACTGAAATGTACTTGTGCTCAGCGTAGTCATGCAGATAGGACAGGAATTCAGTATATTCATCATTCGACGACAAATCAATTATTTGAAAAGTCCCCTACTATATCAAGAACACGCTAAAAGTAAAGCACCTGGTATGTGGTATATAATTTCTGTACCATAAACTTATTCCTTCCCTCCGAATCCCTAACACTGTTGTAATCATCAACCTGGGGGTTAGAGAGATAAGAGGTGAATATTAAGTCAGCTGGGCACTAAGACTCACCACCAGAACAATGGCTAAATAGCGTGGCTAAATAAGTTTTTTTTTCATTGAGACGACCACCAGCTAGCTATAATTAGGAATTGACGCGGCACAAACGATTTCGAACACTGACCCTGCCGCAGGACTCCCAATTGTTCTGGCCTCTTAGACTACAAAAAAGGTGACTTATATGTAAACAACAGTCAAGTTAAAAATCCCCATAATTAGGGGGAACCTGTAATACGGCATAAACTTACCCAAACTAGTGCAACTGATATATCTTTAAGCATGCATATTATACGTCAGCAATTTAAGGTAGAAGGTATGGAATTAGCAGCGTAGAAATTATCGCTGCTAACCGTCATAGGATGAAATATTTCGTTCAAAACTAGAGACGATGATTTCCATATTGCCTTTCCGGAAAATTACAGGCCTATCCCCCATAGGTATTGCATCTTCACGATTCCTTCTCTATTTCAGCTTCGTCGGAACTATTGTTTAATAATGACTTTGCAACGCTCTCACATTTACACTATACTTTATCCCACCTCATCATCAACTACACGGCTATTTTCATGGCAGACTTTAGATGCACTACCATTAATACCAACAATTATCCCACTACCAAATTGTAGTTGGTTGGGATTTTAGGTGCTCCTATGGCTAAGGTTATATCACACCGTCTGACCGAAGTCCTTAATCCTGTGACAAAGGTCCCAAGTATAGCATCCATGTCCTCAGCTCGAATCCGCGAGCTTTGGGTCGCTAGGTGTGCAGCGAAGATCGGCAAGATTTGTAAAGGGACGGTACGATAACCTTATTAGCGTGACCAGTCTATTAAATGAATTAAATTGGGAATCATTGTCAGATCGCAGGTTGAAATTTAGACTTAATCTCTTAAATAAATTCCAAGACAATATTTTCAGTGATGATGTTAAAAATATTTTTCGGACCCCAACTTACTACGGTAGACTGGACCATAATCACAAAATTAGAGAAATAGATTGCCGAACTGACAGATTCAAAATGTCCTTTTTTCCTCGTACTATTAGGAATATGAATAACAGAACGAGTGTAGCAATAGATAACATTGGTAGCAATGGATAACATTTCAATGGAGTGTAGCAATAAATAACATTGGTAGCTGCATGTTGGTATCAGGACTTAAAGCTAACCCAACTAACAGCATGTTTTTGCATGTATGCTTTGCTATTTTTATCTTTTTTAAATAGCGTAGTTTTGAAAAGTACCTATACAAGTACTAATCTTTTTTATGCATGATATGTAGTGCATGTTTGGTGAGAGTTCACCCCCTGCCACACACTTTTATGGTGACTTGCAGGGTATTATGTAGATGTAAATATAGATGTATATTCGTGACGTTGTTCTTATATAGCAAAACACCAAAAGAAAATACACCTACCAAAAAATTCAGAGTTGGTTTGTAAACTCTTTGTTTTTAGAAAATAATAAAAAACATGCCACTCTTCTCTTCAATGCATAATTTCTCCTTGTTAAAAAAATCTGTTCTCTTTTAGAGAAACTGAAATCAGTTGTCTATACACAAAATAAGACATTTTCTGCGGAATCGAGCATCCGCCATCGCCAACTCTTGCGTCAGACGATAAAATGGAACTGACGTTCCGGCGACTACAAGATATCACATGAGGGTGAAAGCGACCGCGTGCAGGTAAATGCTACAGAGAGACTCCAGTTCCGTTTCCGTTTGACATGAATACCCAACTATTAACCCAAAGGGAAACGAGCCGGATTTGTTAAGCCTTAAGGCTTGCACAGCTGCAGTACCATCCTAAAAGCACTAAGGTACAAACACCATGATTCTCATATCCTTGACGTTGTCGAATGATCAAACCGGTCAGTGCGCGAAAGCTTGAACACGTACGAGAGCAGAATGATGTTAACCCTAAAAAATTAGCCTGTCTAACTTGAATACGCCAGCATCACCCATGTTTGCTAAAATTTCCTGATTTAATATAGCTTTGAAATAATGCAATAACTATAATATTGCCGAATCAGGATATAAAATGGATTAAGAGAGATGAAAGTGATGTAAAAGCGGATACGGGTAATACAAATTTTGTGAGAGCATACCCATGAAATAAAAGCATTTATAAATCGTACATTAATCATTCCATATTTTTATAACGTCTAAAACTGCAATAACCTCTCACCCCCAGAGTGGTCAGCACAAAATATATTACAACCTTCATATAAGATATCTTATCTTCCCAAAGTTAGAAATAATGTGATTGGCACCATTAAATCAGGAGAAAATGAAAAAAAAAGAATATTTAATTTTTGACACTTTACTCCAGTTTTCATACACGGGAATTATTTCTCAGGAAAGCGAACGACTGCTTCAAATTTTGAAGGAGAGTACCACATAGCTAATAAGGTGAAATATTTCCATAAGATATTTTCGGATCTTTTATTTCTTGATAGGTATTCGCTATCCTATAACCCGCGTCCATTTTACGCTATTCAGGATATGTGGGTAGTACGATAGGATATGTGAAGGAAATTTTTCAAGAAACGAAAGGTACCTAGAGTAAATTCTGGCGTCGGAATTAGCCTTCTCTTATTGAAAAGCGATGCGTCAAAGCGTCCACAGCTTGGTGTCTCTTCCGACGAACCAATTGCTGAACTCGAAGTGCTCTCCACCCAGCACCCAAGATGGGGTATAGAAATGAAAATCTGCATGATTCGGGATTTGAACCCGGGTTCTCAGGATTCGTAGCCAGTATTCTTGCCACTAAAACAACCCGATTCCCGTCGTGAGATAATAATTGATTACCTTGACTACATTCGAATTTGAATGTCCAATAAAACTAAGATTTCAGCCAAGAGTAGGTAAGGATGGTGTGAACATTGTGTTCAGCTACCGGGCGATGTTAAACAGCCGGTGGATTCAAATCCGACCTACTGAAGGCGGAGGGTGAGCTGGCTTCATGATTCAACAGTCAATGTCGCATTGCGCTCATGGTTCTCTCAATGACAATAGCCGTCGGAGTGCTTAAAAACCCTAAGTAATACTGCGACTACTGTGTACGCTAACTTGATGCGCTGTCGAAGCTGCACGAGCTACACCGCAGTTGCATCAGACGTGGTCGTAATTGCGGCAGCAGGCTGGTTAAAGGGAAGCTGACTTGCGACCGATTGATCACCTTGAGCACGACAAAGCCGCCACCAGCAGAATACGAATCACGTAACGGTGGCGAAGTAGCAGCCATGAGCGAGGGAATGAATGGAAAGATCCCTTGAAGTTCACGAACTCCTTTTTAAGATCTAAAAAGCTGGGCCGAGTGCGGCGTGGCTAGACTGCAGAAGTATATCTACCAAGGTATCACAAAAACTCGAGGAACATGATGAAATGACCTTCGAATATGAAATACGGCATTTTCCGCAGGATTGGAAGCAAATAACTTCTCGGATTTCACACCGAAACAACACTAATGTAAATGTGTCGTCATAGCTTCATTCAGAGAAATTCGCGGAAATCTTAATTAAACCCTGTTAGCGATTAACAATTCCTGACGAATGATTTCTCAGAAGCAATCAATTAGGAAAGCACGAAAACGTTCCAGCCTTCGTAAATTCTTCCACCAATCACATGTGGATATAAGTGATCTCACGCTGATCTGAAAGAATACGGAGCGAAAATTTTACCCTTCTTAGTTCCTGATGCCAAAAATCTCACAGAAAAAGAACAGGCATTTTGAAAATCTCACTGAGTTGGAAAGGAAAAATGGAATCACTACGCAGTCCTAACTCCAAAAGGAAATTCAACCACACGTAGGTTCTTAGTATATTATTTTCTGTTATTCCACACCACATTATTCCATCCTTTATTTTGCAAATTGCGAAATTGCCACAATTCATTCAGTCTCAGCTTATCGGTAATAATCGGAAAATACCCTTCACGTCTGTCATTAAAAAATAAAATAATTCAGGCTATTGAGAATTCAAGGGCCGATTGTTATTAAAATCACCTTGCATATTCCTCTAAAACTAAGTAAATTGCCCTCCCTCTTTTGCGACCGGAAGCGTGACAACCTGTTTCAAACTCGATGCATTTTAGTAGTTATTAGGTCATTTTTATGAATGAGCCTACGGACAATAGTTACTATATGCTAACTTTTCTTCGCCAATCTCATGGCGGGAGCTAAATTTGTATGCCCCAAGGTTTTAAAATGAATTATTTTGCGCAGTATTATTATAAAATAGAAGCTCAGAAACTCTATTTTAATATTAGAGCAGGGAATCGGAAGTGAATCGACAACATTTTTACCCCGCAAGATGGCATCCTTAGGGTCCACGCATTTTAAAACATTTCTATTCAGGAAAAAATCCCATTTATCTGCCACATATGCCGATAAACATTCGACAAAATTTTCATTTTTTTCTTTACCTTTCACAAAGTTTACCGTCCCTCCTCTTTCTTTTTTCTCCTCGTATTTATTTCCTTCGGTGAAGTCGTAAAAGTATTCTAGGGAGCGGCTCCGTAAAAGGATAAGCTATTATTCTCCCTCTTGAACCAAGCATCCGCGATAATATATTCCAAACAATAAAGAGAGCATAAAAATTTGAACTTTGTGGCCAGCTAAAGAGTTGGTTGGGAATTTTCTGCCGCTCACCTTCTGAGCAAAACGGCAGCTTTGAAGTCTGGAAGGCTAGAGCGACGAATGGAAAAAAATAGAACAATGAAATGTCTGCAGATGCTAGTGAACAACGAAACGACAATGCAAATGACCGGAAAAATCAATCGCAAAAAATGATGAAAGACACTAAAAACCCGTGGGCGACCATTACTTGGATCTCTGCTCATTGTGCTACAAAGAAGTATGAAAGAGGAATACTTAAATGAAAATAAATCTAAAACACAAATCATTACGTGAACATTGCATAATTTCTTCCCCATATCTATTAATTATTCGAGAAAAACGCCCCTCGATGGATTTGGATCACTTACAGTATGATAAATGAGCTCACACGATACACATTCAAGAGTTCACGGGAAAAAGAGACCGATCTCAAAAAGGATATCAAGAGACTGTTACGTGAGAGTTGAAGCATACTCCCCACACAGCCAGAGGCCGATTTCTAAAAATGCAATACCTGGAATGAAGGTACCAGCAGCAGCAATTTTGAGCAACGGTTTCATAAGAGGAAGAAGCCACCACTTTGGAGCAGATAAATAAAACTGGATTGCACAACACACATTTCACCCGCGTCCGCAAAACAACTCCGCTTCCGCAACCTCACGTTACCTGCGGTGGGGACCGGGACACATTTGCGTGGGCGGAATAAACACGCCGATTTCAGGAGAACGAGACAAGTTTGGAGACGCCACGCATCCCCGATTGAACCCTTCCTAACGAACTTAGACGGACAGTGACCTCGGGAAAATCAGATCTGAAGTCAAAATCATTTGATGATAGATGTCTCTGATAGTAGCTAGGGATGAGAGATGTGACTCGAACACCCCCTCTCCAGGAAAGTGAATACACCAATCAGACCACGTCTCATCGAGGATCCGTGCCCCTGGGGCGGCTGGAGAAAGACTTAAGACGAGATGTCTGGCACGTGGGCACCCCTTACCCCCCAAAACTCTCTCCCGCTCCACCCTTATGGGAGGGAGGCTTTTCGGGGAATTCTAAAAAGCGACCTCAATAGAGGCGATATCCTTGGCCAGATCCAGGGGGATGGCCGCTGGCTAACCACGATGGCAGAGAGAGTATCTGCTGACGTCAATGTCGGAGCGCCTGTTGGGCTGTTGCCATGGGAGCTCAAAACAGGAGAGTCGCCGACCGTAAAGCCCCTCAAGGAGGTGCACGCTTGCAAGCATTTATAAATCCACTTGAAACTAGCCTTACATCACGTTCAGTGCTTCCCACGCTCTCCCCCTAAGCCAGATTCAGAGATTGGGAACGACGGACTAATGAACAGTCCTGACGCACGTACTCGTACGCTAGCTCTCTAGCACGAGTCGTATCACAGGTCACCTTTCCCGAATTCAATGAGGTATTCAGACGATTTCTAAAAGAATAACTTATTTCTGAATGTTGCCAGGCAACTGAACAGAATAATTGAAAAATAAAATGTCTAATGTGGGCCCGAAGATGAAAATAGACTTCTATATCTACATAATACCCTGCAATCCCTCATAAAGATGAGTGGCAGGGGGTAAATCCACACCAAACATGTACCACATATCATGCATAAAAAAGTATTAGTAATAATATACTAGTCTTTACTTGAAGGATAATATTCCATGATACATACAAAAGTATATGATTAAATATTGTGTTATAAAATTGTTTGAGCAGTCTGCAATGCACGATGCATGTTGTATCATTTTAAAACCTAACATGACTTAACTGTCGCTCATCTCCCCACTTAGGGCTTTCGAGATGTGGGTTTGGAGAAGGATGGGGAAGTATGGTGGGTGGAAAAGAGGACTAACGATGAAGTTCTTGAGTTGCTATGAGAGGAAAGAAAGTAGAGTGAGGAGACGGCAGAAGGAGTACATGGAGAAGGTAACAAAGGGTTAGAGTGTTTTGAAAGACATGATTTTGAGGAAAGAATGTTGGGTAAGCGGGTTGGAGGGAGGAGAAGAACGGGTAGTTCGGATAGAATGATGGAAGGTAGAAAGTATGAGGGGATGAAAAGGGGCGTGTGAAATGTAGGGATAGTGCGAAGAATTAAATTTCCATTTAGGCCTTTCCATTTCCTACCTACACCGATAGAAAACTACCTATTACTATATTATTCATCTACACCTACATAATACCCTGCAAACCACCATAAAGGTGTGTGGAAAGGGGGTGAACTCTCACCAAACATGCAATACATATCGTGCATAAAAAAAAGGATGAGTACTTTTATAGGTACTGTTAAAAACTACGCTATTTAAAAAAAGATAAAAATAGCAAAGTATACATGCAAAAACATGCTGTTAGTTGGGTTAGCTTTAAGTCCTGATACCAATGCAGCTACCAATGTTATCCATTGCTACACTCGTACTGGATATATTTACCGTTATTCATATCCCTAATAGTACGAGGAAAAAAGGACATTTTGAATCTGTCAGTTCGGCAATCTATTTCTCTAATTTTATGATTATGGTCCAGTCTACCATAGTAAGTTGGGGTCCGCAAAATATTTTTAACATCATCACTGAAAATATGGTCTTGGAATTTGTTTCAACCTGCGATCTGACAATGATTCCCAGTTTAATTCATCTAATAGACTGGTTACGATAATAAGGTTATCATACCGTCCCTTTACAAATCTTGCCGATCTTCGCTGCACACGTTCAAGTTCGTTATTTAGACCGATTTCGTAGGGGTCCCAAAAAAATTATTATACGTACCGGATGAGATTTTAAAATATGAAATGAGATTTGGAGTATTTCGTAATTATAGATGTATTTTTTCATATATATCTAAGTAAAGTTTGTGAAGCGTTAAGGAATCATTACGTGTAGTGAGTAAACGACACATAAATGTTCTACATTGCTTCTGAAAATTGCAAGACTCCAGCAAATTGAATCATATTAAATTTTCTAATAAAGAGTAGGTAATAAATACAATAGTGTAATAATTGTATTTTTAAGACAGCAGAAATAAAATACACGAACTTTATATACATTATCTTAGGTATTTTCCGCAATTAGCCCAAAGAATTTTATCCAGGATGAAAACGAAATCAACGAGTCAATACTCTTTTACTACTTGCAGATACCTGTAAAGTAATCTCGAACAAGATCACAGAGAAGAGGAAAACTCGTACAAAACTTGGGTTTTCAGGCGCTGCAAGGTCTAAAGCTATGTCGCACCATTGAATTTAAGGTAATAATCTTAAGAGAAGCACAATATCCATGTGTGCTCAGAGCATCCAAGACTACGATCCACGCCCGTCTTAAAATCAAGAGTACTCAGCCCATACCGTAAATAAAAAACCTCGAATCTTTCGTTTTCAATGACACGCTACACTTGGCTCTCTTATCACAATAACAAGAAAATACACTTGGAATAAAAGTCGAACTAAACCAACTTTCATGAACTTGATTCGTTGGATGAAGACAATATTTTACGACTAATACGTTAAAGCAACTTTATGACCAACGTAGGCCTTTAGATCCGGATTTCGAAATGGACAGACCCTACTTATCTCAGAGCTTGTTTATCCTCTCCGGCATAAATGAGATAACCCCAAGAAATAAAAAAAACTAACGACTAAAAACATGCCGGAAGTGCGTAATGGAAGATTGATTTCACTAAAAAATCGCCTGCGGGACCTACTGCGCAGGAAGTGACTATCTTCAAAGTGGACGACGAGAAAAAGATAACCCATTCCGATATCCTAAATTTCGTCACATTCAGCGTTAGTTTGTTTGCAAACAAAACATTCGAATGAATGAAATGCGAGCGAGTAAAATACTACGCTCGTAAGGACGCAGAACGAGAGACTGACGCGTCATGTTTTAACTTGTGCCATGGCTTGGTGGAATAGCTCCACAGTAAAAAATTACACCTAACTTTTTTAAATTCCACACGGTCGGATAGCTAAAACCACGATCGGATTTCCTTAAAAATAGAGTTGAGTTAGTCATATGTTCCAATTTACGTCACTGAATGCCTAACTGAAATCATTAATATACATCATAGGAAAAGAATTTTCGCAATGCGAGGAAAACGATAATCTCTTGAGCATCTCAGTATGAAGTATTCTTAATTTTTTTGCCAACAACGTTTCCATATATTCTTATTTTTACGCAAAAAGTACTTCATATTCACTTTATCATCTTCGGTTGTCATGAAATTTTAAATCGGTACAACCTTCAAATATAATTAGGTCGATGGAAACAGGCGATACTTGTTGGAACTTCGTTGCTTTGAACGTTAAGAAAAATTACTTCCGACTTACCGTTTACCCGTTTACCGATCGGTAACTTGATCGATAATCGATCGGTACCGAACGGTAAACTTGCCGTTAACCTTTCGAAAAAATTAATTAAAATTGTGGAATTGTACAAATTTATTTTTCTCAACGAGCTTAAACCTCAAATATAACCTTTTTAATATTATGTGATATCACGATTAAAACCTGAAATATGAAATTGACACAATGTTTGGATAATTCTTAAATCTTATATATTAAAAAAGAGGTAAATGGCAGTCTGTAATGAATAAAATTAACTATATACAGGAACTATATAAAATGAGTTAATAGCGATGCTCTTTAGATTTAGCCAATTTATCATCCATAAATTACCAAAACTCGTATTAACAAGGCGTAAAATGCTAGTTTAAATGGACTTTGATGAAATACGAGTTTGAGATTCTAGGTTTATAGGCACCATAATACCACTTATTACAAGTATTGATTTCTCAAATCATTGCTTCCGTAAGTAAAATAGCAATCACGATAGCTGAAAAACAGAAAGTTCATAAAAGAGAACAAACATAACGTGAGCTGAGGTTACAGTCACCGAAAATCTCGGTGTGGTTCCCAGAGATGGGATTTTTCCAAATGCCGATCTGATATTTCATGTGTTTTTTTACAGTTATATGTACACACAATCCACCATTCAATTCAATAAGAATTTCGTGCCCACGACATTCGCAACGCATTTCACTAATGACGCAGACAAAGTGATCCACTGTCATTAATTTCATATTTCCGACGTTCTGTATAAAACAACTTCACCCTATACTATGACGGGAAAAATTTGCACAATACCATAGCGGAAATCCCCTTATAATCGAAGTTGCAACGCATTGAAGTGGCTTGATAATTTTGAAATCTTATCCATTAACCGCAAATTAGCACCTCGCTCAGAGAGCTATAGGATTAAGAATATGATTAGATTGTTAGGGGAATATCGCAGCATCAACATCGCGATTAAACACCTACCGTCACTTGACTCCGCAGCTGAAAAGCTTTTTATAACCTACGGGGTTTCCCCTATTTTCGGTATTCCCTATTTTTCCGTGTTTTGTTCTCTTCTTCACGTTAAGCACCATAAGCGCATGAGAGTGCCATCCGCAAATGTATACCTTGTTAAACCGCAGTGTTTCTTCGGAAGAGCAATAGAATAATCAGTTTCTCTGTATTTTAAATAGAAACATGATGTCTTCCATTATAACATATATCTCGAGCATTTGACCATATGGCAGCGAAGAATGGACGATAACAGCAGCAGAGAAGGCAAGGCTGGAAGCATTTGAAATGTGGTGCTACCGAAGAATGATGAAGATAAAATTGATCGACCGAGTGACGAACGAAGAAGTCTTAAGAAGAGTGGGAGAAAAAAGATGTCGACTGAAAAGCCTAAAAAGAAGACCGATTAAGTTGTCCCAACTTAATCAGCCAATTCTTAAGACATAACGGCCTGACGAAGACAATCGTCGAGGGAAAAGTGAACGGGAAGAATGGAAAAGGCAGGTCTCGTATGAGATACATGGAACAGATTGTAAAGGATGGAAAAGAGAGAAGTTACGTCAATATGAAGAGGTTGGCCGATAGAAGGCTCGAGTGGAGGGCTGCGTCAAACCAGTCCTAGGATTGTTGGCCGATGGTGATGAACAAGATATCAGCATACATAACCTTCGTAAAGTGTGGTACTCCATAGTCAGAGGCCTGGACCATCGGAAAAACTGATCATCAAAGAATATAACACTTCGAGACATAGTGCTGGCGTACGATGCTGGAGACGGATGGACTGCAAAATGAAGAAGTATACAGAAAAGTCGAGAAAAAGTATGAAAGCGTGTCGGCGTTGACTCTGTGGAAATTATTGTGATCCACGTTAAATAAAAAAATCACTGGTACAATTTACACACTTTAATCCCTACCAAACCTCCAACCATGGATTTGGCACATTATGCCATCATCAGAGCGAGGAAAAGGTCTACACGGAGAGAAGTGAAGCAGAGGAGAACCATGTGGAGGAAGACGAAGAGCACGAATATTTGACCAAATACAGAGGGATTTAGACAAAAAGAGTAACATGATGTAACTGAACGCTACCACTGAGCAGGAAGAAATAAAGTGCTGTAGTTAACCAATTTTATGATTAAAAACAATAATGAATGATGATAGATTTTTTGGAACAGAACCAACAATAAGGAGCCTTATAAAATAGGAAAATATAGTTTCTTGTGGACCCTACTATTCCATCATGGACATCATGAAATCAGGTCACAAAATGTTTCATGGTACCTTTTAAGGAAAGATGCATCACAAAAAAGTGTAATTTAATAAAAATCGTAAAAATATTCAGCTAAGGTTGAACCATTATATTTTGTCTTTTTGGAGATGAGTAACTGGTTTATCTGTAGCTGAAACTAGGTTTTCGGCTCCCTTCCATTTCGTAGGATATGACTATTACTTTACATTTTACATCCGCTCCATCGCCCACAATCTGTAATAAATCTTTGCTCAAATCACCAATGTCTCCTAGAAGTTCGAGTAATACTTAGTGTTTATGAATATGATAAGAGGAGAGAAGAGATACAACTATTTGAATCAGCTCGATCAGGTAATCGCACGACTGGTAATCACTCATGGCGCTCGCAATAACAGTATTCGATGGTTTCGACGACGACGACTTCCACCGCTTTGGACTCTAATCTTAAGTTTTGTTCAGGACAAGAGCTCTTTTGGATGACGACGTAGCCAGCAGAAGTACAATATCATCATTCATAGAAATGGGGAGTGATTTCCTCCAACATAGCGTCGAATGATAGATGCTGGTTTCCTTGGTTATGGAGCAATCCAATCCGTTTCGATCCGGTCCGAACTGAAACATCTTGGATGAAGCAGGATGGCATCGATAAGTATGTTTGCCTCCATTTCACTTGGCAGCTTCGTAACGATGGACTCATTCAAAGCAGTGATAATATGAGGAGAACCGCTGCCGCAATATATGCACCAAATAGAAACTTAGCATTATACCAAGAGACCAAAGAGCTAATCCAGCCCAAACAGATATCACCGAAAGGGTTTATGATTAGAGCAGACAAGCAATAGTGCTGCGACGCTTCTCATCCCTCGCTTTCCGAATTGATAACGGAGTAAAGTGGGAACCGATCGAAGGAAATCACGAACATTCTCCTGAATGAAACTCTAAGGGCCCTTCCTCCAATTAAAATTTATGGTCAACCGCAGGAGCCATCTTTATAAGGCGAAATGTAAATTGTTATACTCCAAATAATCGCCTAAAAGCTGGGTTCCGATGAGGAATAATAAAAATTTATACGAGCGAAGTCTTTAACTTGGACTGCGGCACCTTGGTAGAAACAGAGGAAAAAAATCAAGTCCGTGTATCCTGAAAATGAAGACATGCTAGGAAATACGAGTGTGAGATGCATTTTTCCATGAGAATCAGACCACATTTACACATACAATCTTTTGTGACAAATACGTTTTCATAATCTTATTAGGTGCAATTTTTTTACCATTTATCGGGATGTAAACGACTACCAAAGGAATGTGGCTGTGACTGAATTAGTGTGGTGTGGAAACACTCTACTTCGACATACGAGAAATATGAATTTTATTGAAGAGATAACCATTTAAGTAGAATGTTCGGATAAGAAAAAAAATAAATTTACAGATTTGATAATGCCTCAATTTTTCTAATTTTCACCAGGTGTTGCTACCATTACGCTCCGCCGATCGCTTTATCTCCTGAAAGCACACAACAACTGTTCCATCTGACTAATACTCTTTCAAGAGCATTTTATCGTGCTGATAGATAAGAGAGGGAATTTTCACTTTTTTTCTGGCAGGCAGAAAGCATGCGAAAAATATACTACTCCACAAGAGTTACGCTAAAATGTGGATTACTCTCAAGCGTAATACCGTAGTCTTCAAAGTCGCCAGTCGCTGAGTCATCAAAGACATTTCATCTTAATTAATTATCAGTTTGATTTCCGCAGGAGGTGATTAGTTACGAATTGAGTTTGACTACTCAAAAGGTCATTACACCAAAAATATGTTTTACGAGAAACCTAATTCGTCATAATGAGCGTCATGCAAAATTGTTCAATCATTTATACGCTAAAAAGGACTCTCTCATGTCTCCGAGGTAAAGCATTTCGATAATTACATCCAATCTCAGAGGAGAAGAGTTCTCAAGGGCAAAGTTCAGTCAATATATCTCAGCTGCCAAACAAAATTACGTTCACATTTTCTTCGTTATGAGGGCAGATAATCGAGAGAGCCATATCCAGTTTAACTGCATCCATGATAGCAGGACATATTGTGGGGTGAGACGGTTCATTTAACTATAACAGTTTTATCATTGTTTCTCGTTTATATTTGCAAATACATAGTTGAAAATAAATTCTAAAAAAGATGTTATCGTTGCCAAATTTCTGGCGACCACTAAGGACAGCAAACACTCAAACCTAGGCAGGCACGTGGCCCAAGAAATGTTCTTCGCGGGGAGGATGGAGGGGGGCGAAGGGGAGTGTAGGCTAAGTGTAGTGCAGCGTAACTTGAAACAAATCAGCCTTGCCCGTTCGGTGCCGACATGTTACAAATCGCTCCCCTTAATTTTCAGTGCTTGGCATTTACTTTCACAGTGCCCATTCTTATCTCTTCTCACTGGTTAAAGTGCACTGCTTACCTTTTTATGAAGCAGTTACTTTTACCGGACCCATAACAGAAGTTCAACACATACATATAGGTATATCAGATTGAAAAGAATAACCTATTAACCACACATATGCATCAAACTAGTGATCACGTTTCTAGACACTTAACACTTGAGTTATACGCAGTTTAATTCGGATTATCATGCCACGCTAAAATCAGAGCAACAAAGTTATTGGGACAAAATTTCGGGGGGAAGGCTGAGGCCCCATCCTCTGGCTACGTGCCTGAACCTAAGTAATAGTGCCACCTCGGAATCCTAAGACACAGTAACAATAGCAAAAACAAGATAATTACGCCACAAATGCCTGATTAATGGCAATTTCTTTTACAGCACTGCCCTAAATAAGAAGGACCCCTTTCCATAAAAGACCACCGATCGAGATATTTCCGATTTTTATGGCAACGTGACCGGTCTTAAAGAGTAATATTAACGCAGTTGGCCCAATCCTCATCACCAACGCCATCCTAAAAATTCGCACAAACGCTGCTGAGTGTGGGCGGGCAGGCGCCAAAGCAGTAATCGCGTCCAATAAGGCAAAACGCCCACGGACGTCCGACGATTTACACGAGAGGAGGACGAGCGGAGGGACGAATCGGAACGAAAATAGTGGAATTAAAAGAGACGCGACCGACAGCGATTCACACGCTGCCTGAGGGGGAGGAGGTCGTTGAGACGAGAGGAAGCGTTAAGACGATAGACGCTCCCACTCCCAACGATGCTCCGGAACTTTCACACGATTGCTTTTACCGCGAAATATGATGGGCGCCTCCAGCACAGGCGCCAGTCTGGTCACCAAGGCAGCGTCATTGAGGAAGTCTGGCCGAACGGCTCGGAAGGGGGTGGGCGGCATAAATGGGAAGCAGTTAAGGAAGGAGCGACAAGATTGAGACCAAGGGGGTAGTGGCTGAGAAGACTGAGAGTAAGGAAGGTTCGCGTGATTATACGGGAGTCCTAGCACGGAGGGATATTTCATGCTCACGTAACTCCGCAATGATCAGCAGATTACCAATCGGTTTTACAGTCTTTTCAAAACAGAAGCGAGAAACTAGTATACGAAAAAATCACCGAGGCGATTAGGACACATTAAAGCAACTATAATTATAGGATACTTGGATAATCACCGATTGCATTTTCATCGCAAGGGCAATGGGTATTTTTCCGGTCAACGGTATTATTCCACATCTACATAGTACCTTGCAAGCCACTTAAAAAGCAAGTGGCAGGGGGAACACTACACCGGGATTGGATACTTACGGACACATCAAAAGCATTTTCCATACTGATAATAACGTATTTACAACGATTATATCACCCAGAATGAAAATAAAAGGTCATCCGCATGGCTAGGAGAGAGAGAAAAGATAAGAAGATTGAATGAGGAAATGTGGTTGGTCAGGGTAGGAAAAGGGTAGATATATGGGTTACGAAAAATAGGCGGGGACAGAGAGCTATCAATATGGGTAAAATATTAATGAAGATGATTACAATGAGAGTATGTACGAAGAGAAATCAAATAGTACTGAATCCGGAATACACTTCAAATCGCCACTACGAGGACATCATTAAAATATCTTCCTCTAATACTTTATATCGAACTGATTGGTGAGGAAAATAACTTGCGTTGTCAAAGCCTTACGTGAGAATACCAAAGTAAAACCGAAAAGGAACCTATAAGAGGAGCCGCGGGAAAGTAAGTACACGATGCAGCTGAGTAAAGCTCGCTCAAGGCACGCTGATAAGCGCACGCAGTTCACAGGATACGGAATATATTCTGGGAAAGGGAAGCAAGGGTATGGGAGTGGGCTGTTTTCGCACCCGCAGGGAGAGAGGGCGATTTCATTTCGAATTCTCACCCCCTTCCCCGAATAAGACCTCGCTACAGAGAAATGCGCTCAAGCCTCGGGTCCTTGAGATGAGGCCGCTCAGTGGAGTACGAGTCAAGCGGCACGTCTGTCTGACTCATGGAGAGCATCAATGGGCGAGACGGATGGAATTCGCCAAATGTAACGTGGAGCACGGGGGATCTTTATTCGGCACCGGCGCCAAGGTTGATGAGCGGGCGAATCGAGGCGCCGAGATGGAAGTGATAGGGCTACAAGTCGCATATCAGCGCCAAAAATAGGGTTGGTATTGGATTTCAGACAAAGCCATCATAGACAACTAACAGCATTCATTTTGGCCGAGATTAATTCATCTCAGCATTCCACATGGCATAGTAAAAATTTCTCTGTGAGATCACACCCTAAATATACTTGAGAAAAAAATAGGATGGATATTACAGCTTGGAATAATTCCACCTTTTTATTAATACTGATCATGGTTTCGACAAATAACTGTCGCTTTCACCTTGAAAATGGCAGTTATTAGCCGAAATCATGATAAACATAGCTAAATGTGTAGATATACATATATTACCACGTGTAGTATTTATTCATCAAGGTGTGGTTCAACAAAATCATGCATTCAGCAGTTTTCTAAATAAATACAATACGAGGAATCAAAACACAAGATACAAAAACAATAAACCAAAACATCCGTTGAATGGGAACTCTTTGACAAAGATAGCAAGTTTTATCTTAATCCAAAATATTCATGCAATTTCGAGGTATACCTCTAAGGACCATTCAATTGCAACAATGGAATAACATGAACGATATCACGCAATAAAGCATTTTTCACTCTCAGCGCAGGGGGTGGAATTACATTTTTCACTAAAAAATTAAATCATACGACAGATACAAGCATAGAGAGGAGAGATCCTCACGCTTACTTGTATTGCTTCATTTCTAATAAAAAGAAACTACTCTTCATTAGAATTCCTAACAATAACTCTTGAAAAAATTGTTGCCTCGATGCAGTTTGGACGCAAGCCGAATTTAGCCAACTAAATAACAAGTGGTCCTGGCTACACGAAGGCCATGGGACCGAACCCCGACTCGGGCATGGATGCCGGATTGCCCGTGGATTAGACTCAACTTAGATGATGAAATACAGCCTCAACAGCAGAGTGCCTGAAAACAGTATTTTACAGTTATGTTAAGTTTCGAGACGGAGCGAAACAGCATCAAAAGGTTACCAGGGTCCTTATTCTCTTTCTGAAACTCTCGTGGTATCCAAGGGATACCATAGGTTTTTGGGACTCGCGTTAACTTTTTGTAAACATTCTAATGAGGAAATCAATGAAACGCAACCTCGGTTTCGTTGCTGGGGAGATAACCGAGGTTGCGTTTCAAACGAGAATACGGGCCCAGGTCGATAAATCGGCAACAAAAAGGTCAAGGGTTTACATCCCGGTGAGGGCATACATGCCGTGTTGACCCCAGAATTAAGTTTTGATTTTGGAAAAAGGCTGCTACCGCTGTTGGAGTCCTTAAACCTTAATCTTACCACCATGAAGATTCAAATTTAGAAGCACTCGCGTCGCAATATGACAGCCCTTTTCCGGTCTGGCGATTACTCTAATTTATGTTCAGGGTCAAAGCAGATGAGGAACAATGAATCACAATACATTCTCAGAGAACCGTGGTCAAATTAGCCTCATTCTGAGAAGGAAGATACAAATATCATTCCAGTAACTCGGGTGAGAGAATTTTTCCGCACGCATTACTCACAGCTAAGTGACGATGATACGCTATTTTTGATCATAACTGGTTGAATAAATTAGCTATGGACAAAGGTATTACGAAGGAATACACTTTCCCGACTTTTCGTCGCAGCGTATGTGTATCTGACAACATAATTTTACACTGATCTTCAACGAGGATCTGCACGATTTCAGAAAAAAATGCGCGCAGCTCAAGAGCTTGACACTGCAATTAGCGCGTTCCTGTCCCCGGCGTGACAAAGCGTTAGGTAACGATGAGGCAATACCATTTATCTAAACACACCTCTGACGTAAAGATGCAGGAGTGCCAGTCACTGCCGTCCTTTAAATCTCGAATTACTGTTCGCAAGAGTGATATAAACATACTCGTGACATTGATTCACGGTGCTGCATCAGGGATTAAAAGATCAATTTGAAGGTTAATAAATAGTTGAAACGTGAACGTCTATCGGATTATCAGAGATGGAAAAACTAAATTTCTCAAATATGCCATCAATGGACCAAAAGAGCACTATTACTGCCGAACAGAACATTCTCATAAATCTAGGATGACTTCAGTTCTCAAAATTTTGAATAGTTGATTTCTACGGCAAACCAAATATCCCAAAAGTTCTAGTACTGGTAAGATGTAACATCAGAGCGGGCCCAAAAGTTGAAGTATAGGAGGTTCCCTGCTTTATGCCGATTCAATTTTCGTAGTTTCACTGACCCGTCATGGGAAATATGATACCAGTGACGCGTCACTGTCAATTCGATCCGCTATTTCGGCACATTGGTACTTTACAACTATTATATACATTAATATTAAATAAATATAATAAATTATAACGAGATGAATGTATGCTTATTTCAATTCTTTGAAATGGCCTCTTGCATCGATGCGTTCACAGTAAAATTAAGTTTCTCGCATGAAAATGGGTTATGGGCAGAGAACACCTACGAAAATTGATTTTACAAATTATGCACTATGCATAAGTCTCTTCGGAAAATGGTGATTCGATTTTCATCGTTCCGATTGACGCCGCAGTTTTGCAGAACTTATACTGACAAAAAAATCTGCAACTCCCTGCATTCCAATCCACGGTCATATTATCAGTGCTCAAGAGTCGAATATGCATCCAGTCTTCAATACTATTTTCCAATTCGGAAAAGCGTTTTCTCACGCGCATACGTCAGAAACCCAGACACCTTAGCAGCCAACATGTATGCCAATAAGATATTTCTACGAAATAACAAGTTACATGGGATTAATTACACTGATTATAGGTGCATCAACTCAATACCGTTCTAAACCAGTTTATACGTTTCTCATTCAATGAAGATATGTCGATCGTTCCTGAAAATAAAAGATGGATTGCACTTGCTCTGGGCGTTGCATGTGTTTTCATACCCGCAGCCTTTCTAATTCGTGACTTCACATGTGATATTATGAATTTCCGCATCTTATCATCTCCATAACTTTCTCACCTTCCCTTCTCAATTGCTACTCCCTCTAACCACACCCATATCGCCGGGATCGAAAAATATTTCAGCCAAGATTCTACGATGACTAGCTATTAACACCTAGCCGTGCCTACAAACATTACTTGAGATATTTTCAGCAAAACTCTTTGATCAAATGATTGTCCTTCTACAAGAGATACACGAATACCGTCAACATAAATAAATTAGGGCACATTAATTCAAACCGACATAAATTTCAATAAGGGCTAAATTCTTTCATGGCTTGAATTTTTTCTATATTCACCTTGGAAATAAAATTCAACTCATTTAATGATTTAAAAGTTAAAATGTTCAGAAAGACTTCTGAGATATTATTCCTGGATCTATAAATGAACTATGAGAGGAGAGGTGCCCGTAAGAATGATTTACATGCAAGCGAGCAATGTCTGAGAGCAGTAATCGCAAGACAATATTCTCGTTAGCAGGGTTAGCAGGGGGTGTGGCATGATCAAGCATACATTTTAAATCCAGACGCCAAAATCTAAGATAGTTCCTACGATACAGGTTTTCAAAAAGCTCTAATTAAATGCAATTCTCCTAATGAATAAATTATTTTCACATGCAGCATAGCAGAGAGAGTTATCACCGTCTGGATTGGGATTCGTACACAAATAAATATTCACATATTTTGTCAACCATCGAACCACCAGAGAATAAAATATACTCTTACTATCATCATGCAGGCATGTAGAAAATACCAGTTAAACATCTATAACATCTGCTTCGATTTTCCCCTAGTACATTTCTTTTAATATATTACTGTCCCTAATTGAGCGTATAAGCATGAATTTTTGAAGCTTTCTTTCTTAACATCTACTATCACTATCTAATACTCCTATTACCTATATGTTGATTTCTACGGTAGGATTAGCAACAAAAAATGAAGGGACTTCCGATTTTCTCACGATAGAGATACCTAACCGATAAACTAAAAGAGAATCAGTTAATTAATCCGAATAGAATTTCCAATCCTGCTAGAATTTGCAGTTTTTTAAGCCTTCCGCGGACGTGACGAAATCCACGTCACCGCGATGCCAAGCTTCGCGTGTCCACTCCTATCACACTCGACGGGAATATCCTCGATGAGATACGTCGACTTTTCTCGGAACAGAGTCCGACCCCAACGTGAGAGAGCGCATGAACTGTTTTAAGGGAATCGACCGTCTGCGAAAAGTTACGGCAAAATATTTTTCTCTCCCCGAGAGATCTACGTGTTGACCAAAACGCGTGCAGGAAGAGGATGGATAAAAGGATCAACTACTGAGCTCTTCCGTTATTGTTCTTATTTTCGTGACCACCGAAAACAACAGAGGCATATCCAATCGTAAGATTGGTGAAATTCCAGAAACTACAGGAAATTCGAGTGGAAGGCTCCAGATTTTTCAAGGTTGTTCTCTATCCCCCAGCGAGGTGGGAATATGAGAGAAATGACACACATAATAGTAATTTGGAAAAGATAAGAAAACAACCTTTAAAGGATATAAATACGTTTCACCTACACACAAAATGCTTTAATTTTCTATTAAAATGGGCTAAAAGTGTGAAAGTAGCCAAGAAGCTAATATTTAGGACGACTCCTTTCTTTATGCAGTATATTTCTTCACGTTGAATTCAAGATTTTGGTTCGAAATATTAAGAGAACATAAGAAGAAATCGTAATGCAGAGTTATTATCAGTAAAGCAACCAAGCATGGGGTAAAAATAAGATAGGACAAGCAGGAGGCCAAAAAGAGAAATATTCATAGCGATTTCTTTCACTTATGCTGATCTATACTTCCACTTAATATTCACTTGAATTGTGAGAGAGTAAACAATGATTATTATCAAGAACAAGAAAGATAAGGTAAGATTTTCACCACGAAAGCACGATGCAGACAGAAAAAGCGAATAGTAAGTCTAGTCCGAAGAAGTTCAATGCCATTACTCGCTCTAGGGTTTGGATACCATTAAAGACGGAACAGCTTTTCTGCCAGATGGATATTTCAATGAAGCTTGGTGTAAGAAACGACCTCGATCAATCCAGACCCAACAGCGTAAAGGGATGAAACCAGTGCGCGTACTAATTTTATGTAACATGAGAATAAAATCAAAGCACGTACACATGATATTCATCAACACCTCATTATACGAGTTCTCGAGAGAAGAGGATACATCCAGTTTACGGGCCTAACTGTATTAAATTCTGCAAAATACTGAATGGTGTACGCACCGGTTAGGGGCATTGTAAGTCCTTTTCGGCAAGGTAATCCACTCACCTCAAAGCCAGTTAGTTTCCTGACTAAAATGAAGACCACCGCGTATCGGCAACCGTGCAGAAGACAGGAAATCCGAAGCGAACAAAAATATTGAAAATAAAAAAGCCGATAAAACTGTAATCGCTTCGCGAGGAATGGAGCGGAGATGGTATCTCAATTCCGCTACGCGCTGACTTTTCTCCGAGGGGGATACCTCGCCACTAGTTTGCATATCAAAGTAAACCCGCTAATTGGTTGTAAATTGCGGTTTCCGGAGGAGATCGGGCGCGGAACCACTCCCATGGTGGTCCGAGCGACTACCCGGGGCGACGACGCGGGAGAGTCGAACTTTTCAAGGGAGGGAAAGAAGGACAAAAAGAAAAGAGATACGAGCGGCGAGAGAGGTCATTCACAGTCCCCCCACCTCCCAACTGGGATCTCATCGAGATGATTTGCTGGCGAAACCTCGCCTCCGGTGGACCCGACCGCCAGAGATCGTGAGAAAGGCACCCACCAAGGAAATGAATAGGGGAAGCATTAGACCCTAAAAAATAAAAATAAGTTGGCGAAAATCGTTATTCCGAGCAGATTGACACCGATAATGAAATCACACAAACGATTCGGTTTCCTCCGTTAAAGGAATGTTTCGCAGAATGACTTCTACTTTGTTTTTACCCCTTTCAACGTCTCGTTTCTGACGACATTTCCTAGCTAAACAGCTGCCAATATATGGGACCTATACGAAATAGGCTTAAATAAGGAACATGAGTGAGTGCAGCGAAGATCGAAAAGATTTGTAAACGGGCGGAATGATAATTATACTAGCGGAACCAGTCTATCGGATGAACTAAAATGAGAACCATTATCAGACCATAAGTTAAAATATAGACTCAATCTCTTTAGTAAATTCCAAGAATATATTTTTACTGATGACGTTATAAACAATTCGCTAACTCCGACTCACTATGATAGACTGCAACATGGACAAAAAATCAAGGAAAATGATCGCCGAACCGAAAAATTTCTTTCTTTACTCATATTATTAGAGATGTGAATATTTGTGAATATATTCAATAATATATGTACAAGTGGTTCTATCGTCGGATAGCCTGGGTAGTTGCATTTTGGTAAAAGGACTTTAAGCTAACCCAACTAACAGCACATGCTTGTACATGCATGCTTTTCTCTTTAAATCTATTTTTTTAAATTGCGATGGTCCGAATAGAATATAGCTAATATTTCTCATTAACCGTGATCGGTAAAAGCATGCTTGTTGTAAAGTCAACCCCTGCCACACATATTTGTGGCGGCTTGCAGGGTATTATGTAGATATAGATGTAGAAACAAACGTCCCACATCTCGCCGTCAATCTAGATGCCTATCCAATCCTACCCTCTTCCACGCTTCCCCGTTTTATGCGTCCCATTACCGCTAATTAATTCTTTTCGCTCAGCTAAATTTGGGTAAGCTTTCAGTGTCCTGCCTTGTAGTAGCATTTTCCCATCCTATCCTACTCGGCTTCATATTGAGGTATTATCAAGCACAAATACTTTTTGGCTTTAACTTTCTCCTTAGCTTAATCCTAAAGCGAAAGAAATACCCATTCACGAAGCGGGACACATGCCTGAGACTTAGACTGTCAGGTAAGCCCGCTACCGTTCTATACCGCGCAAACACAAAAGTTTAAGTTGAAAATTTAAATTGCAAAGTAAAAACGACTAGTACATATTTTCAGTTTAAAGGTATAAAGTTAATAATGTATTTTCAGAATAAGTGTAAATATCATCAATTTTTCATTCATCATCCCATTCTCCAATTCATTTAATTGGATAGATATTCTGTTCAGCCTTTTGGTGATTTTTGGCACTTTTTTCGTGAGATTATTTCTATTTTATGAAATCTTTCTCTAACAGTTCATAGTCAAATATTTCCATACGGGAAAAATTCGTAATAATTAATTAGAATTAAGTTTTGCGCCCGTAAAGATTAATGAGAATTTAGTTTTGCGCCTGTGAATGCTCCTATGGATTTTCATAAATAGCAATATGTTACATTAATTTTTAAATATAATTCACAACAACTGTATACGTACATATTAAATTAATAACACGCGCAAAATTTACTAATTTTAGCACATTCGAAGTGAATCCAATGTAGCTGGCATCTTATTCTACATTCCCTATTAGAGGAAAAACGCCAATTTTCACAAAATAAATACATTTAATCCAATAATTGCATTGAGTTTTCTGCCATTTGCATAATTTCTATTTCAGTAATAATGAAGTACATTTGCGTGTTCCTTTTTCGGAACATTGAACTGTGGAAGGTAGCATCCAGAATCACATTTCGGCAAACGGATAGATTCCAGATTGATTTACGTTCTTCATCCGAGGTAACAATCTGCTGTATATTTATTCGTATAAAGGCATAAACATAGTTATTTTTAATGTATTTTGGTGATGGACATCAATTGCACACATGAAATGTATTCTTTCTCTTTTCCGAGCCTTAAATAATAACCTCAGGTTTTGTCAAAAAAATAGAAGTAGACATGTGTTACATAAAATGACCACATCCTCCATTCCTTGCCATGGATAACAGAAATGCCAATCCAGAGCGCATTCGCCATCCCAACGCTGGAGGGTGGGCCTTTAAGATGGCATTCTGTCTCAGAGAAAGCGGGTCGTGATTAGCCAGAGGCCACATTAGCTCATCGGGTTTCCAACAATAGCCAAAAGAATTGACACCTGACGATCCCCATCCCTTCTTTTAAAACTTCCAATTTTTCCATTCTCCATGGAAGACTATTTCGTGTATTTATACCGTCATCCCAAAGGTACGGGAATGGCTCAAGTAACACGCATTATGCCAAAATATTAAATGGGTAACGGAGACAAGTGATAGTAGGGAAACGATAAAAAAATCTCAACTGGAACGAATAAGCAAATCGTGCTTGACCCAGGTGAGACAGCTTTTAATGAGGTGTTATCGTATTTTGTGAAGTATGAACTCATAAATGGGCAAAAGAGTCCGAGCATAAAGAAATCCTAACGTCTAAAATCCACAACGCTCCATAACTACACAAAAACCCACCACCGTGAATGATACTTTCCCACTACAATTAGGTTAAATTTTTACAAAGACTACTTAAGGAGGCTCCACCGAATTATGTAGATGTCATTTTTGTGAAAGTTTCAGGGCACATCATTTTTTTACCCTTCTATCGATTGGCAATAAAATTATGAGGCCTTTCCATCATATATTTTAAAAACAAAGTCGTTGAAAATCAGAAATTTTATATGTGGTTATACGGTAGAGCATGGCTGTAGCAGTAACATTCGCGAATAAATACTGTAAATAGAAACGTCGTTTTGACGAAAAACTAATATAAGAAGCGCAAATTTATGTAGAATTTAGCATTGTAAAAAAGTGCTGGCCTTATCACACTTGTTTAATTGATATTAATAAATGTTTGCTCGAAAAAAAACAGAAAAGCCTTAGCATAAAAGTGACGCTACAGAACGTTGTTAACATTGGCAACGGTACTTGTGACGAAACTTGCTTACGAGCCTATTTACTCACTTAACTTAGGAATATACCTTACCAAGGTCCTTCTTATATTTTCCGTTTTAATTTAAATATTCTTATTGGTTATTGACATGGTGTAATTAATACCAATGCTTCTAAATTGTAGCAGCAGTAGCAACGTCATTGTTGCCAACATTTTCAAAAAATATCAATATTAATAAAATTCAAAACAGAGAGTTGTATTTTCAAGGGAATAGTTTAAAATTAAGTAAGCAAATATTTAACCTATTTTAGATTACGCAATAGCAGGAATGAGCATGTATTCTAACTTTGGAAATTATACGTGGCAACAACACGTCAGCCATGTTCCGAAGTCAAAATGAGTTAAAAGAGCATGTAAAAAATAGAATCAAACTACAACGCGCTACATATTTACATACTCATAGAATTATTGTTTATGCGTTATGATGAATTTTCATATAGGTATTCTTCTGGATCGGCATTCATTTATTAAATAACAAAGCTCTTTTACGGGATTTTGATGCGCGGAGTCATAGCGCAACCTCCCTAAGGCTTTTTTGTCTAACTAAGCCCTATTAACGGTTTTTAGGTAGTTTCATCGTCATTACATATAACAAATGTTGATTATGGGCAATGACCCGATTACACGGCAATTATCAACCATATATCTCTCTCGATGAAAGCCATCAAAGGCATCGAACGGATTGCACAAGATTACCTCGACGGAGATTAACTACAGAAACTTGTTTATAATTGGACAACTTTGGTAAAAAAGGAACTAGATTCAAACTATTTTTGGGAGAAGCAACTGAAGCTTAATACGCCCCATGAATGTATACATGGAGAAGCCATTCATTTCAAAGTACATGCATGACGCTCTCCGTCCTTAAATCAAAAGGCCCTAGGAATTTAATCTAGTATCTTGAATGGGGTCAGTGTTGTTGGTTCATCCATGATCTCCAAGGTGTCCAAACTAAGGTAACGGGAAAGGAATGGATTCAGAATTATCCATAGCGCAGGAATATACTGCACTCCACGGAATAGTAATAGAATTGGTATTACGGTTCTCCTACCGCTAAGTTTAGATCGCACTTTCTAACCTAACATAAGCCTAAGCCTAACTGTAAGACAAATTCACCACACATGACGTACATCTGAATTCAGGGGCGCCAACCTCTTAGGTGATATCACACCGTCCTCTAACTTAATCCTTAGACAAAAAACACCATCTCCAAATAAAAATAGCAGAAATTCCACAGGGTAAAAATCATCCGATTTGACTGGGACTTGAACCGTATCCCTGATTTCCCTCAATACCAAGACGTCCTCTTTCCATGTGAAAATTCAAACTTCACAAAAACATGGGGTAGCCAAACTGCTGGACATATTATGTCACAATGCGCATGCGCATGGCGCCACCGTCACGAGGATAAAGCCGATTTTTATAAACTAAGGTGCTAACTTTGTAACGAATTGAAGGATCGCGAACTTGCCACGAAAACCTAAACGGAATTTCCCGCTGAAATTGCACAACTGTAGGAAATTCCCAGAGTAAAAAATTCCTGTCTTGTTACCTTCATTGGTTAAAGCACCGGGCCAGAAATCAGGGGGATCCGGGTTCGAGTCCCGGTCAGGGCGATGATTTTTTTTTCTGTGAAATTTCTGCCATTGTACTATTTCAGCGGATAACGCTTTTAAGGTTTTCGTGGCAAGTTTGCCATCCTTCAATTTGTTCCAAAGAACAAGAAAAGGAAAACGACTGGGAAGGAGCCATAACCACACCTCATCTCCTCCCTGTCACTACATTTATTCGACAAAATTACAACCATGCATACATATCGTGTACTTTCAAACCACGGGATTCGAAACCGCGATACTTGGTTTGTCAAGCAAGTGTATTGATGAGGGTGTTTACTCTTAACCGAAATCGGTATTTTGTACACGAAATTCTTGCATGGAAATGAAAAAATGAATTTTAGTGGAAAAATTAATCTATTTATAGAGTCATTCCTTCATAAATCATAAATTAAAATAAGCAAAAGGTGACGCCCACCGAACGAGCTGCTTTGAGGCCATTAACGTCATCCACCTCCGGTATTTGACTGTTTTTAGGGAAAGGGGGGGGGGGGGGGGTTGCGGAAGGTCTGCTCACACAGATCCTGTAGCAACCACTTCCTTTGGCAGAGTCAGCTGCTTGTTCCCCATTGTGATTGGGCGAAGTGGATGACGTACAAGTCCTTTGCGTGGCCACTTTTTCCGAAAGGGTTAAAAATATCAGTTTTTCACCGCTCATAACTCGAACACTAATTGACGGATCGAATAACGGAAAAAATTGGTCTCTTTATTTTACAAACTCTATCGGATCCGGCAATTAAAAACGTGGTAAATGACCCCATTGCACTTCCGCGAAGAGTCCATTCAACGGACCACGCCATCGAGCGCCATCCAGAGCCCCAACACACGAGACACGGGCGACCCGCACGAAAACACGGCGAGCGACAGAGCACGGCATGATTCGCGTACCTGGCCCCGTACGCAAACCTCGGCACGCAGAACATAGGTGGGAGGGAAGGAGAAAGGCACGTTTGGCACATGTGCCGGGACGACGCGGAAAATCGGCGACCGGAAGTTTTGGAGCGAAAATGGGAGAAACAAAACTCTTACGAGAGAAGAGAAAGCAATGACTCGCGGTGGAGGGGAAAGAAATGCGAGCGCGGAGAAACGCCCTCTAAAACATCCCTTTCCTTCCCCCGCCCCAACCTCCGAGAGGCCGGCAAACAGGTGAATGGGGGGCAGGACAGGGGAGGAGCGGGAGAAGGGCGGGCGTTCGCTCGCAACTCATTCCGATGGTTGCATCAGACAGTTTGGCGTCGGGAGAAGTCAACCCGGCGTAAGTTATTCCCTTTGCGGCTCGGAGAGAGGGAGCGAGGGTCGCTGGAACTGAGGGAGGGAGGAGAGAGAAAATGCAACGTGAGCGGAATGGGATTAAGGCCGTAGGGGAAGAAACTCGGCGAGGGTGGGATGGGGGTGGGAGTATGAATACGGGAGAGGGACGTGCGTGGAAGGGGGAGAGGGAGAGATGGAGGCGGAGATTAGGCGTGCATTGGCACCGAGGATGCTTGCCCCGCATATTCCCTTTATCCACTTATCCCCCAGTCTGCGGAGCGCAAGTAATCGGGATTGAATCGTGTGGAGGAAGATTACAGTACGTATAGGTGGTGCTTATCCACGTATCGGTAACCCCAACCCCGCATGGATGGCTAATTACTCCGGTTCGGTCCAGGAAGGAGATTTATACGACCGGGTCCGGTACCATAGAAACACAATGATAATAGTAACACATATGACCCTGTTTACAAAAACATGTCTCGCGAATAGATTACGTGCCGGTCCGCCAACCCAAAGGTCGTGCCTTCGACACCCGCCTCGGGCATTGACATAGTATTTGTCAAGTGATGAAGGGGGATATGTTGTAAGCGTTTGGAGCATCTTAAAGACGAATTCTACCTCTATGGATTTTGCAAACAAGTACCACTTCGGCCGACTCGGTTGCTTAGGGAAGGGAGCTTTCAGGACTGAACAGGGAGCCCGGGTTCGATTCCCGGATAATCCACTCTGAACACACACACTTGATTGAAAACCACATCCCTGTCCGAATCCACGGGTGACAGAGAGAAAATAAAACCAAACCAATCCCTTAATGTACGACTTTCACTCGCCGATGAACTCAGTATTTGGTAGATGTACCTCCACTAATAAAACAGACCGAAATCAGAATGAAAAGTGCGATTTGATTTCCAAGTACAGCCTCGGCACAACTTGGTCCGATAATATAGCTCAGTTTTACATTAAATTGTACCAAAAAACTAAAATAGTATCCCCAAACAATTCAATCTTTTTGCACGATTGAATAAAAAAGGCTCGCCAACAAATTTTGAGCCTGAAGTATATTTTAACGGGGTTGTTGAGAGACCTCAAAAGAGGTCTCTCTCTCGTGATGAATATGACGGTTATTGTGGTTGCGAAATTCTTTCCTTTCATTGAAAGACTCAATTCCAGCGACGAAGTTCTCCGATCAGATGGAAAAACCTTTCCAGGCACTATGGCAACGGATCTCACTGAAGGAGGATACAGTCACTGACTCCTAAAACAGATAAGAAGATTCCTTGACAGCCAACGTCACTGAGAACATTCAAGGAAACCAAGAAGGTCTCAAAGAGTTCCCCATAAATCCACGCACATAAAAAAATAATTAGGATTTTTTAATAATTGCTATTAATAAATTAAAAGTGAAGCCTCTAGATTGGCCGCATTAATAGCAGATACCAACCATTCATGAATATTATAAATTTGTCCACCGACGATTGCGAAGACTTAGTCAACCATCGTCTTCAAGGCAAAAGTTAGTTACTAATAATTGGGATATTTCATACCCTTCCACGAAATTTGGACAAACGTATATCGTTTATCAACTTGAATAATAAAAATCGATTGAGAGTAAACAAAATAATATAAATCGATTAAAAGTAAATAAAATAATAAAAATATTACCACAAATTCCTAATGACTTTCGAAGTTTTCCGACAGCAAAATAATATGCGTGAAAAACTCTCCGTGTGACTGTTTTCCCTAAGTTTCAATCCGGTACAACTTATGGAAAAAAATTTTATAAAGTTAAATATCCTGGATTTATTCTGGCATGTCAAATGGTAAAAATATGGTATCATTACGAAATATAAGTGATATGAAAGCAAAACTGCAACTCTTTAGAATTTTCGAAAATTCTTTTAAAAAAAGCATGTTCATTCTTCATCAAATCAAAGCAAAACCATAATTGATACATGCCGCAACGCTACTAATCACCAAAGCACTTACGAGTTTCATCGATTAAAAGGGTAATTAATTTTCAGAAATGTTTTTGCTGAGTCTTAATTTGTGGATGCCCCCAAACGTAAGGTTAAGGTTTACTGCAAAGCTATCAGTGCACTCCTGCTTTAATGATGAGAAAAATATTATATTTTGCAATTTATCGAAATGAGTTAGACTACTAAGATGAATAATCACTGGCTACTGCTTCTTCTGCTGCGTACTGAATGCATGCCTAATTATTAATCCCATGTTGTAGTTCACGAATTCTCATTCATACGAACTGATAAGTATTCTTTATCCAATATTACATGAGGGAAAGCATAAAGATAAAAAACCTTTGAAGCGCATCAAATTATGTTGAACAGTTACGGAAACATCGGTTCCCTTGAGATACAAATATAAAAATACAATCAATACTTTCCAATTGGCTAGTTTATACAAAGTTCCGTGACTGAATTAAAAATGAACGTAAATGCATTAGCGGGGACATTTATGAAGCTGAATTGGCATTCACTGCTCGTGAACGGTCGAGAAAAAGAAAACAAGCAGCAGCCTGACTTATTTGGAGCCTCAAAGATCAAAACAAAAAGCAACAATGTTTTCAGAATCGGTTACTATTAAATACTGGTTTAGCGGAGAACTTGTTCAGCACGTTACGTGTCAAAGAACATGAAATAAAATGAGCTTTACCGTAAGTTTTCGAAACCGACCTAGAATGATGCACTAAACATGGAACTAGAAATAAGACCAGTTTTTATCACTCATTACACCTACTCAATATCCTCTGAGGTCTTTAGATTATCTGTTAAAAAGGTCCTGTACCTTGTAGGTATTTATTATCGCCATCATCATGAGTATTCTATCAATCGTTCATTTAATAGACTGGTCACGCGAATACGTATAGTCATCATGCCGTCCCTTTATAAATCTTGCCGATCTTCGCTTGCCACATTCAAGTTCATTATTTGGGCCCATTTCGTAAGGATCCCATATACTGGCAGCGTATTTACAAATAATTTTCCATATCTTGACGAAAATTCTTAATGGCGGATAGCGATGCATGCAAATTCAACGAATCGATTAGGCCAATCTTCGCAGATCCGACGTTTATTACTATAGAAAAGAATTACCTCAGCCTTTCGATTTTCTCCACTGCTTAGCGGCACTTAACGGTCGCAAAAAGGCGTAGAGACGCCTTATATACGATCAGGGGATGAGATCCCGATTCATTCACGGCGAAATAAAATGCAGAGGGCGAGGAAACAAGCCATTCCGTGGAGGGGCAAAGAGGATGAATTTATGCCATTGGAGAGAACCCAGTCAGCCGCTTCTACCTCACACTCTGCATCGAATCACCTGACCCGTGAGGGTCGAGTGGCGCGAATTTCTAAAAATAGCAGCGCAAAACAGATAGAACACACGCAATCACGAGCAGAAAGGTTCAGTGGGATCGTGCAAGTCATTTTAAGTGCGGTATCACGATGCCGCCTCAAGGCAGCCTGACTCAAGAAACCGGATTTGACATTTGCGGCTAAGGCTTTTTTTCATGAAAAATGATCGGAAGGCAAAAAAAAAATGACAAAGGGCCATCTACGAGTTCGTGAAAGGGATACAAAATTTGATCGGGAAAAAGGAGAACGAAAAAATGTTCTAAAAATAGAATGAGAAATTCTCGGAGGCGGGAGCATGTGTTTGTAGAGGAAGAGAACCCATGTGTCTGCCAGAAGATGGAGACAATGAACGATGCACATATATTTCTTGAAAAGAAACCAAGTATTTACAGCTATTCATATCCCTAATTGTACGAGGAAAGATGAACATTGAATCTGTCAGTTCGGCAATCAATTTCTCTAATATTTTCATTATGGTCCAGTCTACCATAGTTTTTATTTATCCTACTTACCAGTCTACCATACCCACCTACCAGTCTAAAATACTTTTATTTATTTAATTTATTTATTAAATAAATAAAATAAAATAAATAAAAGTAAAGAAAAATTACGCTAAAATAGCGAACAATAATTAGTTGCTATGCTTACTGCCGTAATTAGTGGAAAGTATGGTCCAAAAAAACCTAATAAGTCTTTAGAAATGAACGTTAATCATCAAAACACGACGAAATACCTCTTTAAACGGGATATACGGAAAAGGCAGACCTCGTGTGAGGTATATGAAGCAAGTTGTGAAGGATGTAAAAGAGAGGAGCTACGTCAATATGACGAGGTTGGCCGATAGAATAATCGAGTGGAGGGCTGCTTCAAACGAATTCTAGGATTGTTGACCGTTGATGAGGATGATGATGACGGGATACACCCAAAGGTTGAGCATTAGTCAGAAACGAAACAACAAATCTTAAGATCTTAACGGAAGAAATATCCAATCATTGACAAAGATGACCGGAGTATTACGAGAATTCAATTTCTTAAGTTCGAGAGCACTCCGATAATTAGGTCCACAGACCTGGTATTTGATATTACTTGCAAGTGATTTTGGGGGGAAAACGTAAGCCAAAATACACCACCTCAAAAGATAAGTGCATGGACAGTGGCGTACCCAGAAACTTTTTATGGGAGTGTAGGGAACAAAGTGTAACCAAAATGTTATTTTAATCAGTATGTTTTGAATGTCGTGGTTGGCCATATTAGTTATTACATGGATGCATCCTACAAGTAGCCATATCAGATATACAGAAAAAATAGTCATAAACGTTTAGGCCTATGCTAAGTTGGTTGTGTTACAGCACAGATAAAAGAGCCTTACTTCTATCTTTGGTCAAGTCACACTCGAGCAAGACGATGTAACGAGTTTTCTCTATTTTTCCAATTGCTGTTACCATGTGACTATGACTTATCAATTAAAGATTAACTTGGGTTTCGTAGAGAGTTAAGAGGGGGAAGAGGGGGCAGGCGCCCTCTGCCCCCCTTCCTGCGGGTCCGCCACTGTGCTCTGCACTGTACTCCGAAATCATTCAGTGCGGAATATGTTTTGTTGGTTTAACAATTCCCTTACCTCCAAGTCAACAAAATATGCAAATGCTCTTGACATGACATTCTTATGCGGGTGTTCATAATATATTCATTCCACGAATCCACAGTATACATGCTTCACCTTTTTCGTTAAATTTATTAAAATATTCCCGCAACTCCCGTTACATGCAGTCATGACTGTCTAATAAAAAATGTAGATCCTCAATAGCAGAATTTCCACACGTAAAAAATCGTTCACCTTGACCGGAGTTAATGCTACTTTACTAAGCACGGTGGTTACTTCTTGACTAATTCAACTTTTGGCTTTGAACACTTGGACAGTGCCGAAGTACGCACGACAACACCTGCTTCGTGGTATAGTATGTTCAGCTTTACGGCAGCCCCTAGAAAATCATATGAAAGGAACGCCTTGGTATCTTAATTGTTTAAAACACCTGGCCGAAAAATCAGGGAGTTCCGGGTTCGAGTCCCGGTCAAGGTAAGATTATTTCTCTGCGTGAATTCTTCTATCGTGTGTATCAGCATTTCTTCGTGTTTTTTCATGAACTATTATTAGCTAACACGTGTTATCAGTGCTTTTTCTCAAAGCTGGTTGGGTGCATTTGATAGAGTACTGGATTCTCACCTGGAGTGCCCGGGTTCGGATTACGGAAGTGGAAGCTATATTTTTCATCGGTAAATCGGCCTCTACTTAAATTGTGGAGAGCATTCGAGTACAGTACTCCGTCCGTCAGATGGGACGTTAAGTCCTGGTCTTCTTGGTGACTTTCGTTAATCATCATCATCAGACGACAATCCTTAGACTAGTTAGACGCAGCTCTACACTGGATTCTCCTATTAGCTAATCTCTTCATATTTACGTATTTCTTCTCTTTCACATCCTTAATCACTTGTTCTATATATCTCATACGAGACCTTTCTTTGCCACTCTTCCCATTCACCAGACCTTCGACGATTATCTTCATCAGGCTATCATGTCTAATGATGTGGCCGATTTAGTTGTCCCGTCTTCTTCAAAGGGTTTTCATAAGGCTTCCATTTTCACCCACTCTTCTGAGGACTTCCTCTATACGCAGTCGGCAGATTCATTTAATCCTCACTATTTTTCCGTAGCACCACATTTCGAATGCTTCCACACCTTTCTTTAAGAGCAGTTAAACCCGACGCCGGACAGTACAGTAAGCCCTACCCTTCTATTTCCATTCACGCACTTTTCCTCCCGGTCTAAAGCGCCTAAGAGTGCGAGCGCAAACATAAAAACACAGATAAGTTGAGCGTGTAACCCCAAGGAGGTGAATCGCAACCTTGAATTTAAGTAGATCCTCATTTTTGGTTTGGCATGTTTCTCTGCGATAAAAAAGGTATTTACGCCAAATATATTGCCTTTAAACATCAATTAATTATTGCCCCCAAATTATGATGGACTGTGTTTTTTATCTAAAACATTTTGAGACATAACGCCCCAGTATCGCTCCGACCTTATCGTAGGCCACAGCAGAGTCCTCTTCTCGTTTTCTCGTTGTTCCGGCCGTAGGCTCCGCTCGTCACCCCTTCACCCTTAGTACTACTGCCCCATTCGGACTCATACCCCTTATTACTCATCCCTCCACCGAATAGAGGGCGTTTTTCGTAGATCATGACACCTCTCTCAAACATTACGAAATTTAATATTATAAAATATGATGAATTTTCACAAAATCATTTTCCTATACTGAGAGCAAGAGGAAAAAAAATACAGAAGGGAAAGAATCTTCCTGAAACAACGTTGGGGTGTATTCTGGTGCCTTCCACTTCCGCCTTCCTTTCGATCTCCATGCACAACGCGTGCTCCAAAAGGACGATCCCCTTCCGCGTAACGGAATGATACAACCGCGCGGCGGAATACGCGACAAATGAAATGAGCAAAGCCGTACATCAATCCAAACGGCAATCGAAATGGAATTAGTTGGCTGAAAATTGTCCAAAGAAATGGGAGCTGCTGTGATGCCAAAACGAAAGTACGGGCAGAGAGAAAAAAATGCTGAACAACACTTTCGAAGAATACGACTTCTCGGGTGTTTCAGACGATGCATAATTCATTTATTGGGTGGCATAGTTCAATGATCACCCATTTTTTAACGGTGAAGTAAATCATAAATATTTGAAGGATATGAAACAGAGTAAATACTTGAAAGATTTGCGGCAAAATTTGTATTCAACCCAGGAAACGGAATGACTATTTTCCATTGCATTCACTCTTAAATGATAATGTAACCTGCGACATATATGACTCCATCCGAATTCGTTCGCATAGAGTTGCAAAAATAAAGAAATCCGTTGAATGTAAATGTAAAATTTTGTGCTCAAAATATTCATGCGTAAATATTTTAAGCAAATATTACCTTTTTTTTGGAATGTAGACGATAAGTGTCTACTACTACTGGGTTCGTGACATATCAACCTTTAATCCAGCATAAACAGTGCGTTTTATACATTACGTTTTTAACATTCGTATAAAAGTGAGTAAGATATCTCATATTGGAATTTCCATTATTGATTACAGGGCAGATGCTTATCGCGAGACGTAACAATGGAATCGATAATGGATTCTCAACCTAAAACTAGGGGAAGTAATAAAACTGGTTCTGGGAAAAGTAGAGAGGTACAGGATACAGTAGATGATTACAGTAGACGGACAGGTACACCGGCTATACTATTAGGTCGTGTCATTTAGTAAAGCGATTAAATAAACCATAAGCTACGAAAATCAGTCATCTAACATTATAGATGGAAAAATAGCATAAATGGCAAAAAAAATATGAGATATTTTGGAATTTTTATTATCAGGCTCGAGACAAAATATTACTAATAGCAAATCAACCAAATTCACCATAATCCCTTACAGCATCTAAAAATAGAAAATTCCTTACTTCCGTGGAACTCAATTGAAGACTCGAATCTCGAGAATTTCATTGCGAATACGACACTTTCTCCGCGGTACATTTATGGAAAAGCTGCATTTACACAGCTATGGAAAGGACAAGAAAAGTCGCGTTCAGTCACTTCTGAAATACTGTCTGCCTGCGACATCGTACGTGCATGCTCCGTCGAATGCCAACACGCGTAGACAGAGAGCACATCCCTACTAGGTTTAAAGCCAACATTTCCCAGCAAATTCTTTCTCGACTCTCCTCGTATCCGAAGATCCCGTTTCCGCCTCTCAATGAGTTACCCGTAAGTATACGCGAACGAAAAAAATCATTGGGATTTTGAAATACATATATATTATTGATTATTTAATGATGGATATCCGTACATTAGCCAGCCAGTCACACTAGGAGAGTTTTTTAAAGCGAGAGCGCTGAAAGCATCAATTTAGAAAGAGTTGAACAACGTCAAAAACACTTCACGGCTGTGACCTCCAAATGCGCATGAAATTCATTCTAGCTTCTCGCGCTCACTTGCGATCGCGCTAGGGATGGTTCCAAAACGAGAGAATTAGGATTAAGATTTGTTAGCAAGCCAATATCGTTTCAAATGGTGAATTTAAACAACTTAATCTTTCAATAAACTGGGATACGTGCAGAGAGGTGAATCGCATAACATCTCTACAGGACAACATCTTGCTTACACTTGTGTTACTAAATGTGATTACAACTGACAGGTCATAGAAAACTCTCGACAAAATGCATCAACATCCCCAAATTTAGACAACCGTGTCTTTTCATAGGTAAATTATATCTTATTAATTGCTAAATCATCGATCAATTCAAATCATTTCGCAGAAAAGAAGGGAAACAAATAAAGTTTTCCCTAAGGTCTCATTTGGCTTCAAATCTTTAAAGTACAATGGCATTCTTTGCCATTTGCTCATTTTTTAATAGAATCAATGACGAATAATCCAACTTAGTTAAAATCTTAATATTTCCTCATACTAAAATAGACCGACATGTCTAAACAAATATTAGTGGATAAAGTATGGCCCAACATGGAAATGATTTGATTACAACGAATGGCGAGGAGGATAACGATAAAATTAATGCCAAACATTTACAAGCGGAAGAACTGATACTTAACTCAGCAGTCAAAAATATGTATTGAATTCAGTAATAACAAGTGAAAGGAGTAAGAAACATATCACTGTCACTATCATGTGGAATATCATGAAATATTTGAAAACTTTTGTGAAAAGTAGATTAAATTTCGGTGGGTTTGAAGACTCACGGACTACTAAATTAGGGTAATGAATAACCTACATAAATAATGAATCGTTAGTTAACTTTGATACCCCTATGGCCACTCAAAAATGCATAACCCTAAAGGCAAAACTAAAATCAGAGGCTAGGAATATCTTGTCTTGAAGCGTAGCCCATTAAAATCTGAGTCCATCGCTACTCAAGATGAGCATAGATTATTTATTCCATTAGAGATGAAGTGAGTACCTACTTTTTAAAATCTATGATAACGTATGTAAATGCATTACTCTTGAACTTCCACCTCTTAGTGTAGAAAATTGCCTGAGGAAAAACGTTTTCCTGGACTGAAAATGTAACCACAGACTCAAACTGGGAATCCTGGGTAGCGTAGTGGTCTGCGCATTGGCCCGGAAAGCCTAAGGTCCGTGGTTCGACGCCCGGTCCACAAAATCTTTTTTTCTCTAACAGCTTTCAGGACATTTATCGACCATTTAACGGCAAAGTAAAATATTCCACATAATTGGCGTAGCCAAGAATCAAAGTCTGCAATGTTACAGGATTTTGCTGAAATTAACAACATGTATTCGAACATGACTGGTAAAAATATGAAAACAGAAAGGCAAAACGTTCATATGCTTGATTATCCAAATGATAGCAACGGTCTAACAACACTGTATACCACATATTAGTAAATTCTGACTAGTTAATTCATTACACTACATGATAACAAGTTTCTACAACAAAACAATACATTATATGATCGTGCTACCTTATAACAATTAAATTCAAATACCTTCCTGAGCATGACGTATTATGCTCAGGAAGGCATTAAAGTATTATGCTCACCGGCCATTAACATTCCCATTATTTTTCTACCTTTAAGGGCGCTGACTATATATTTCGATTGATAAAGTCACTTCCGCTCAGCTTTTCAGGTTATCTGCCCTTCTTAAGATTGCTTAATACCGTATTCCATTCTATGAACACAGATTTACTCAACATCCAGCTTATTCCATTTCAACATCCAGCTTCAAATATCCAGTCCGGTTCAGGTTACAGTCGGGTGGAAGGTTTGGAATAACTGTTGTTTCAAATTAAATCCTCACAGAATATTCAAACACATAAGCATCATATAAAATAAAACATATCTGCTATCTGTGGACCTCTATCCCAACATTGTAAGTTCTCAAATAAAAGAAGGTTAAGAATACGACCAGATGTCACCTTCTCTAACCACCCATAAAAGAATCCTCTTATTTATTATCACATCTGGAATGGATGAAAATAAATTTCGTAACGGTACTACTCCCTAAAATAAGACCACTACAGATACATCATCGCATTGGTACAACACTAGATAGCGCCGGCCTCGGCGGCGGCGGGGTAAATATCTGGCCTATCAAACTCGAGGTCGCGGGTCTGAGTTAAGAGCGGGTTTTCTCTTTCCGGGGCATAGTTTGTGTACATAACCAAAGTAAATTTTAAGAGAGAATTTTCTACCTGTAAATTCACTGCAAAATCAAGACGTGATTAATTCAATTTAATTTTATATACGTACCAGAGTCAGTTATATCAAAATGTGATAGATTTGGGTTGTGAGACACAGGAGAAGTCCCTGATTTGCATGCAAAAGTATAACTACACGCCAGCTGGGGAGACAGCTCTTACAGAGCTCATCCTCCTCTTTACCCGCTGGGCTATTCAGACCTCAAGTTCAATTTTTTTTCGCTCCTCCCAACCGCCCTTTCGGGAAATGGGGAGGGATGGCTAGTGGAAGAGGGAGAGGAAGTAAAAAGAAAATAAATCATGCAAGCACACAACGAACACAACCAATCCTCCCTCCAGCAAACAGAGAAATGTTTCTCCCTCGCGAGTGAGGAAGGTGGGAGAAAAGGAGGGAGAGGTGAAGGAGGGAAGGAAAACCAGCCGGCGTGTCGGGAAGAGGGTGGACGTCAGGGGAGGGGGGGAAGGAGGCAAAAATACGCGACGAGGGGAGTCCCTCTCCAAAGGGGGGTGTGCGAGAGATAGGAAGAAAACAAGGAGGGAAGAAGCGGCCGCTGGGCAGTCTCGCCAGACTGCTTGTCCGCCAATGCCTCCGCTCCCCTTCCCCGCGCAGGGTGAGGCGAGAGGAAGAGGGAAGGAGTGAGAGAGAGAGAGAGCTCTTGAGAACTGGTTCCACCCAACCTCCCACTCCAGCCTCCGGTGCGCACGCTAAAAAAAGCACATCTGCTCCGGCACGTAGTCCTAAAAATACGTAAAAACACAAAAAAAAAACACACGAAGGAGAAATAATCGCGCCCGAGCAGCTAGATGCGGATGGCAAAGGGAGAGATGAGGACGGAGACGAAGGAAGTGAGGAGAAAGAGAGAGAAGAAGGAAGGGTGAAGGAGAAGACGATAGAAATTCGCGAGACTGGAGAGCGAGGAGTGGAGGACGAACGGTTAGATAAGTGGGCACGCCAGTTTGGGCTCGCGGTTCACGCTTATTAGAAGGCTCTGCTCGGCGAGAGGTGGGCAAAATAAGGAGCGGGCACATTTTCAAGTGAGAGACGTCGGGGAGGGCCGGTGCCCACGGAAAAATGAGGAGTTATTAGATTTTATTTTCTTTTGGTAGCCGGCTTCGGGTGGGCTCCCGCATCCGAGAGGGAATGACTTGAGGGAGGAGCCGGGAGGAGAGAGGAAAATATATTCACTTCCCCCCTTCTCCCGTCGCTTCATTTTTATTTCCCTCCAAGATGGGTCTAATTACAAAACCCTCCTCACACCGTGGGAAGATTTTGCGAATGGATGAGGATTGGCGGGATCTCTGGACGGGATGGGCGGGCGAGAGAGATAGGGAAAGGAGAGAAAAAGAAATTGGCGATGACGGGCGAAAAATAAACACGAAAAAATTAAAAAGGAAACCTGACTATGAGGATGAATGTCAGAGTGGCGGGGGGAGGGAATCTCGTTAATGCGGGTAAGACTTATTACCGGGATGGAGAGGAGGGGCGGGATCAGTAGAAAGAACTTCGCCCGCCTCCTCAAAAGTCTCCGCAGGCTAAATGCCCCCCACCCCTATATCTCTCTCTCTCTTTCTCACTTCTGATAAGGTCAGGGAGGGAGAGAGAGAAAAGTGAGGGCAATCCCTTAGAGAGCTTAGAGGCCCGAGGGTAACGCCGCGAAACAGGTGTCCCACCTCCGCCGATCAGCATCCCCCAACCTCGTCCTCTTCGACCGCGTCTGCCCCCCCCCCCCCTCCCACCTCACCACTTTCCCCTCCGCTCTTTCTTCCCTTTGATCAACGTCTTACCGCAGAATCCACCCAGTCTCCCCCTCACAGTGTTGCCAAAAGAAGACACTTTTCGGGCGCAATTAAGCGCTAAGCCCCCCCTCCTCCCCCCGCCTCCTTCCCCGAATACGTCGGAAAAGAGCCGAGGGACGTATCTAACCGCGGAGGGAATCATAGGGGGAGGGGGAGGATTTCGCAACATCGTCGAAAATCTCCGACGGGAATCCGCGACGACCTAGTTCTCCCGATTGTAATGCAATTGTCCGATCTGTGGTTGGTATGATACTCATTCGTGTGCAAAAACCCTTCGCGCCGCTGCTAAACAAACTTAACCACCCGCGGTGGGCTTGGTAACAGGCTTGAAAGTGGATACTTTGTGATCCGCATTACTTTCTCATCATATACGAAGACTGCTTCAAACAAGCTTCCTGAAAAATTGAACTTGTTTCGGCTTCACTTGGTGGAACCTCTGTATAATTAGATAAATTTGAACAAAAGTACTTAGTAGAGTTCCACAAGCTATTCAGCGATACACGTACAACCGGTTTCGCCTTTACTTTAGATTGTACTTCAGAATCCGGTATTCCGACTGTAAGCCAAACTCGCGGATAGGCCTGGTGCGGAGAACAGATAACTGACTACCCACACTAAGGGATTTGGATAAAAACTCGACATTTGACAGTATTGACTGGTACTGGACTGACCTTGGTAAGGTTTTTGATTCTTACGACGCATAATATTCCATATTTTCCACCACACTGATCCAGGACACACAGCTGACGTTTTCACCAAGAAAACAATATAAACTTGTCAACAATCTGAGCGACACCCATCATAGGTATTTTTCATGTTTAAATTTAGGCATGGATATGTAATAAAAAAACTTATCGCCACGAAAAGGAAATAAATAATGAAAATGAATCAAAGGAATATATTTAATAATATTGTAATGTTCAATCGGACAAGTTCATAATTATCAAAAGATAAATCATTTTACGCTACAACCATTAATGCATACGCATCAACATATTAACTATTATAAACGGCCTACTAACTACCGTATTGATGTAAGATTGTACTTCAAAACCCAGTATTCCGAATGTATATCAAACTCGAGGATAGGGCAGGTGCGGAGATTAGAGAACTGACTACCCACACTAAGGGATTTGGATCAAAACTCGATGTGTGATGGGATTATTAAGTCTAATAACATTCCTAGATAAAGATCACGTTTGGAGTACTGCAGTGCACCGTCCATCAGGGGAGAGCTTGAGCTGTGGATCCCTTGGCCCGTTTCATTTAGCGTAGGCTTATGACAACCCTTCGAGTTTCCCTCCACCCTATTGCATTTTACTATGCCAAGGCTTTAACGGTTTTACTGACCTCATTCTTCAATAATTACTCATAATTACAACCATATATTTTAAAATTTATCACAATATATTAATAATGTAATTTTAGCTCATGGTGCTTTTCACATACACTTACATTTGTGGCAACTTGTAAAAGAGCGAGAAAGACAGGAGAAATTTCGCATTAAAATACGTGATGAGAGTGAGAAAGAAGACGGATGAGCCCGACCATTTAAAATACTGCTGGACGGTAATGAATAATGAGTTAATAACTCAAGGGTTCAAAATATAAATGGGACACAAAAGGAGGAAGTATAACATAATAAGGACATTCATTCAACTACTCAGATGTAATTAAGGCTCTCGCTCTTCAAGTTATACGGCGTGTTCTTATTAATGAAGAAGTGACCTAGGATTTTATGCCTCGAAAGAAAGGGATCTGAATCGAAAGCAATAGCTGAAAATGACAGAAACCTGAGGCTGCAATAATGTCCACGACACCATGGAGTTCGTATGCAACACATACCTACTTGAGTAGGATTAACCTTTTAACTGAACTTCAAGTTTTATTTTGACGAGTTTTCCACCGGCTAAGGTAGGTTTTAATGGAGTGTCTCCGCCCATATTTGCACAGCAATTTCATATCGGCTCCTCTACAAAAGTTCTCGTTTCATCATCATATTTCCCCCCTCTTCCTAATACTTATAGTGCCTTTTCCTTTCCTACCTCTTCCTAGCTTATGCAGCATTCCACCTTCGATAGCAGCTTTCAGTATTCCATTGCCTCTAATTACCTGCTCCTTCCACCAACTGTGCCTCGCAATTTTCGAAAACAATTTTCGTTCTTCCCCAACATGATCAACACTTCATCATTCGTCCTACTTTCCGCCCATCGAACTTTTTTTATTCTCCTCCGCGCCCACATCTCAAACGCCACAAATCTATATGCTCTTTATCAACCTTTGAATGAGGTTCTATCTCATTAGATATATGGTCGAAAAAAAGAGATTCCGGGAACCTTTCCCGACGCGCATTTTATTAGTACACAAATTCACCAAGCCCTTGGGATGACGAGAAAAATTTTCCGCGACTAAACGTTAACTAGGCTATGAAATTTCCTTCTTGACGAAAGTATTCTCCCTTCCCTTCTACCCTCGCATCTTACTTTCTTAGAATCTCACTTTTAAGATCCAATAGCTCCCAATCCTTATTAGACCACGTTCCACTAAGCATCTCTGATTCCCTAGGATACGTATTACTCTTGTTATTCAAAACGTGAACTACCACAGTGGAAGAAGGCTAAAAAGCAAATACCTTGATATAAACAGGCTTCCAAAGAGCATGGAACCTATAAAGTGAGAAAAAATAAAAGACCGTACATCTACATAATACCCTGCAAGTCACCGTAAAGGTGTGTGAGAGGGGGTTAATTCACATTAATCATGCATTACATATCATGCTTAAATAAATTTATCAACTAGATTCTAGACGAAACATAATCATTTAAAAAAAGATAAAAATAGTAAATCAGGTATTCGCAAACATCCTGTTAGATGGGTTAGCTTAAAGTCCTTATACCACCACGCAACTACCTACGCTATTCATTGATACACTCGTATTGGATATATTTACCACAATTCATATCCCTAATTGTTCGAGGAAAAAAGGACATTTTGAATCTGTCAGTTCGGCAATCCATTTCTCTAACTTTGTGATTATGGTCCAGTCTACTATAGTAAGTTGGGGTTCACAAAATATTTTTAACGCAAGGGCAGTTGAAGTGATGAGAAACGAACCAACAGGAAATTGCTAAAATACCACCATTGGAAAATCACATTTTTCTCCTTTGGAGTGTGTGCCACACGTTGAGAACCACAGAACCAGGGCTTTATTCAATCTCGCCTCTCCCTGCGTCTCCATCATTCGCTAATTCTGCCTTGAGCCATTTCTATTGCCTCCACTGCCGCGGCATCTCCCCATCCATGAATCGACAGACTCATGGACAAAGAGTCAGGTCTGCCAAGGAACCCTGCGATAACTTCACCATCCATCTCCTTCCAAAAGAACCATCTGCACCGCCCAACAACCTCCCCATTTCCCACTCTTTCAAACCCTCCACCACACTCCTCCTCTCGACACAGACAACAAGAACGACACGTCCGCCGTGAGATCATACGCGGAATTATTTTAAGCCAACCGCGCCGGAGTTGAGGCTGCGAATTCTCAATGTTTCTCACTATACTTTCACTCGACTGACCGAATTTCAATCACATGCATTACGCTCACAACTTTCGGGTCGGGCTTCGAAAACATATGCCGATTGTCAGTGGTGACGGGCTTGAGAAACGGACTGCGTTTCACTAATTGCTTTCACCTACCTTGATTACCTTTCCCCCTTTCTTTTGAGTTTGGCCCTGCTTCATTACTTCCCGCCGTACTTAAGCCACCAAATACTTTTTGGGGGGCGATAGTCAGAACGAAAACACACCGGCCTCGTAACTCGAAGACTCAAATCGGACATAGTGTTTCTGTTCAAGTTTTGATTACATGGAGCGACATAACCTAAGGAATTGGTGAACTTAGAAACCGAATCCGAATGCTACCACTACCAAACATTTATTTAAAAGATATTATATTCATCACCATCATCAGTATTTCAATCCTAGGATTGGTTTAATGCTGTCCTCCATTCTGCCCTATTCAGTGTATATTCTATATTATATTATCTTCTATCTTATATTATATTTCAGATAATCTGTAATTCAACCAAACTCTTTCATTCGACCCATATTTTTTCAATACACGCTCCTACTTTTTCGGGTATTCATTTTCTTCGCATTTCTAGCCCTTCGCATTTCTAGTGCCAGCCTCTTAGGCCTGGTATACGTGAAAAATGCCAGGGCCTTTTCGTAAAATTTATACTAAGCCAATACTCATTTGTTGAAGCTAGTTTTTTATATACGCTCTTAATACTTACAGATATGATAAAATAGTTTATTTACGTTGTTATATCTTCTATAAGCTATGCGTCGAACATAATAGAGAAGGCGAGAGCGTAAAAACACCCCGCCGATAGGTCGACCCGATGGCACTGAAAGGGTTAATATCGCCTTCCAAACTATTTGGACCAAGCGAAACACACTCATGAAACAATTTTTCCCCACCAACCGGAAATGAGCTGAGAAATGAGGGGAGAAAAAGCATATTGGTCGAGGGCATATCCGATGGGAAATCGGTGGAGTGCCATTGGAAGAGGGAACGGGTATGTGTAAGATCAGAGTCCTCTGGATTGCCAAATAATAACTATAAAGTATACCTAGGAGTAGTGCTGAGAATGTCATCTAGAGGACTCTGGTGTAGGATTAGATTACAGCGACGACACCTGGGGAAATTATGCACATACAGTAGATTCCGATGCATAAGAGTCGTACGTGGTGATTTTTTTTAATACGTACATGTTTCAGCATTACTAGCTCATGCATTCTCCGGTAAATATAAGTTAATTAACTGATACATATGCGGAAATTCCTGACTAATCAATAACTATTAAATTACTTTGTATATTCTAACAATTAATTGCCATTGATAGCTAATGTGCCTCATGTATCCATATTTAATATTTTCCACAAACAGAAGCATTTTACCTCTCAGTTGCATGTAATTAGTGCATGCACGGGATATTATATTCATCTACTTGCACGGTAGTAAGTGAACATTTGGTCTCCTCTGATTTAATTCCTCTGATCCGCCTGGTGATGGTTCACCCTCTGCCACACACCCATCTACTTCTACGTTAATTCCTGCGTGCCATTGCGAGGGTATGTGGCACGAAGTGAAGATTGCCAAACATACCCTACCTTGCTCGCAATTAAGAGCTACAATGATACTTATTCACGGAGACATATTAGATATAAAACTACGTGCAACTTGATGGTTAATATCTACCCTTCTATCTACCTACATAATACCCTGAAAGTCACCATTGCAGGGTATTGTGTAAATAAAGACATGGATTGGCAACTTTCTCTGACTTTTTGGGGCATTGTGGAACAAATTTTTATAATCTTCCGCATACCAGATCGAGATGTTTATCTTCCGCTTCCGTTCAGTAGTACCTGTCTCATGGAATTGCGAATTATATCACAACCTAAAAAAGCAGCCTTGAAAGTAAAACATAGTATTTACTACGGGAGCGATGATAAAGGCACTCTTCTGAACATTGAATCTACAGCTACCACCCAAAACGATAGTTAATAATAGTAGTCTTTGTACACATCAGTTGATTGCATGAAAGCTATACCTATACACTGTAAGCATTATGAAAAACATAACGACTGCTATGTACTTTAAGTTTATAGGTACAATAGGTTTCTATAAACCTATGTGTACCATCTGTATGCATGGTCTAAGGAACAATGCAAATTTATGTGATTCTGTTAAGGAAATGGCATTAAATAGTTCAAAATTACATCGCTTTATAGAGCTATCTTAACTACACCACATTACGCATGACTACGTATCACTAACGAACAATACACATTCCATCGTTATTGTAAGTGTACTAGAAACATAATCTCCCGGAATAATATCCCGCAATTTCTTGAACTTGTGACGGACAACTCCCAGAATCAACAATTAAGGAGTTGGCAACCATAGGTATGAAGGGTGAAGGATAGTAACTGATGCCTTTGCATCCCTTCAAATTTCGAAGGTAATGACTGAACGAGATGTCGTTAAGGAATGGATAGCATTCTCCACCGTTTGATTTTACGGCCGTCTTACACGTGCATGAATAAATTGCCTGTTCGCGAAGTGGAGAGAGCAAACTTCCACCCGACAGCGCAATTACTCAATTAGAAAATCGCTCAAAAGCTTTCCGAATGCAAATCGCTTAAATAAAATATCTCCGAGATCTGCAGAAGACGAGGGCAGCGTAATTTGAGTCCTGTTTCCAAGAAAAACGGCCGTCGTTTCCATAATGTATATATATGCATGAAATGACATTATTTCTTATGAGATCCCAACAGTTGTTTTACAGGTGCCTTCACGTCCAAGTTATTTCAGTGCCATTATTGCTCTATTTAACAGAATCTATTTTTCTGCAGAAATCTAACCTGACTTCTTTGTGCATTCTAATTAAATTAAAATGTAAAAGGCCACCATTTCGTTAATAACATTTCCCATTAGCTGAGTGTGGAATAAATTCTTGCGAGAATGCACATTCTCCCGAGGAATTCCAGCTGCATGAATATTAGCATTACCTTCAACCCTTTAAAATGGTTCAAATCAGAATATTAAAAAGCGCCTAAAGATTTCCATAAATCTCTTCAAATATACCTATGACGGGGCTCCACCATCTTAATAATTTGGAGACGAAAGACATGAAGGCAATATGACAAATGTCGTATATTTAGGATGAACAAAAAAAGAAAGATCAGCATCCATAATATCAACATATTATTCTTGCAATAAATACTGCAGAAAATTGTGATAGCAGCAATTAAGATTGAATACATCCATTACATCCTGTACTATTCACAAAATTCAAGGTATAAAAATCATGCAATGCGCGAAAAATTTACTATGGTTTATTGCATCAATAGTAAATGAACCACACCATTACGCCTCAATCAAAAATTCATTGTAAGACCATCCACAGCAAGGAGTAATGATGAGAGAGTATAACAAATTGCAGTAATTAATCAATGAACCATAATCACCGTCTTATGGCATATATTTGAGTAAGTTTTCTATTTGCTGCCCTTTCATTCCGGGCTAACCAGTGTGGTGACTCGTTAGGCATAAAAGCCAAGTCATTAAGGCCTATAAGATATTCTTAACGACTACTCAATCGATCAAAATGCCCGGAGGGAAAAATGGCGCGCGCTGAAACGAAGACACTCTTGGAGACGATTTTTACGACGGGGCGCAAAAACTTTCTCTCACTCCTTCCCTCATCTCGTGCGACTCACTTGATAGATTTCCTGCATTTCTCTTGTCAAGACTTGCAGCGGACCGACACCTTTCGCGCTTCGAGCGCGTCCTATCCGTAGAAATCGCGACGTGGATTTGCATACGCTACGCAGCACGTCAAAAAAAAAATTCCTCCAACACACGTCCTTTAACGTTGCGCCAACAGCCCAGTTGCAGGGTGGACGTGGTGGCTAGATCACTGGCCTCCCATCTTCAGCAAGAAGTGGAGATCGCCTCAAGTTCAGTGCTCCGTCCGCCGCATGGGACGTTAAACCCTTTGACCCCTTGGCGTATTTCGTTTAGAGTAGGCTAATGCCAACACCGGATTTCTCTCCACACTTCCTCTGTTACCTAGCACATCTTTTTATCGTAATTGGCAAAAATGACCTTGTCTATTGATCGCCTCTTCCGGCTAATCTAACTAACGTCAACGTTATAGCTAACGTTACTAACTATAATTACGGCTAAAAAAAGTTTAAAAACTTCTGTCCGGCTACGACTGCCGAGCCCCTCACGCTCCGCGATTACCTTATTACAATTTTTCTTCTTTGTCATGCACTTTTTCCTACCTTATCTACATATTCTCATGGGAATAAACTTCAATAATAACTATGGCCGTCAAGGTGTAGGTTTTTCAAAGACAACATTTTACAAAATACGATATATTTTATTAAAAGTTTCGTGATTTGGGATATTTCATTACAGGATTATAAAAGAAATAAAATCATCCTGAATCATCTTCAGTTGACCTAAATATGATGCTGTGTCATTAAAACCTACGGTATTAAATTTGATTTTAAACGGTGATAAATTGCAATCTTGTTTCTTTTGCTCAATTTATGTTCAAATACCATGGGATACTGCCACAATCCTTCAAATTCATACATCAAAGGAATTTTAATTTTTGGTTTTTTTATATCTTGCTGTTAATGACCGGTGTTTGTAGGTTGTAAATAATGATAAAACTATCGAAAAGAAAACAACGTAGCATTCTGAAAAACACGATTTCACCGAGTATTTTTACGAGGAAATGTAAAAGTAGGAACAGTCGAATGCGGGAATATCAGGTGAATAAAATTTAATCCATATTCTACCGGTTGAACACATTTTATGATTTATAAGTTTCAAGTTTGTGAAATGATGATACGATTCCCCAAAAAAATCAAGAGTTAAACAAATGAAAGAGTTGCACAATTAAATTACGGTTTTGGGCTCAATTTTATAGAACAGCTTACTGTAAAATACTTTACAAGTCCCGGGTTCGATCCTGGAGGAGATTTTTCATTGTTAAACCGGTTGCTATTTGGGAGAGTGCGAAAATAACTTCAAGTTCAGTGCTCCGTCCGTCAGATGGCAAGTTATGCTGTGGACCCCGTGGCGCATTAGCGGGGCTAATGGCAACATTAGGTTTCTCCGCACCCTTCCTCCTTTCCGCGAAATTATTCCCCAGCCCTTGTAACGCCTTCCTGCGTGGTAGCGATATTAGTTATAAAGTCTGAATTAAATCATCTTTACATCTCTTGCAATCCCAGTCGAATGAGAAGAAATTCTTTACAACACAAGTTCGGATTCTTTCAGCGTCTCTTTTATTCAACAATCAATCTCTTTTCCAAAACAAAAATCAAACAAACCCTTTAAAACGTCAAACTAAATAAAAACCATAACTTTAATTTAAACACAAAAACATTTACAATTAATGCACCAACAAATAAAACACATCAAAACGAGCACATAACAATAATAAAAGGTATCCAAACAAACAGGAGCAGGAGCGCGGCGTTACTCCCAATCAAATTGCCCACCTCTCCTCAATGGTATAACTGACCTTATTCTTCGGTCACCCCACTCGAATAACTACAACTGCCACCCAGTCGCAGGACCACACGTGGAGACCAATGGCGGGGAACATAACCCTGTCGTTCTGCGTCAAAAATGACGCGGCACTTGACGAGCGAATACTATACCGCGCGAGAGAATACGAGCCGATACGAGGTCACCGGTGCTAAATAATTCATGACTTCTCCCACTCGCCGCATAACTACTCCAAGAGTAAGAAACGGGAGAAGAAAGAAAAAATCACTCTCATAGAGAGGAGGAGGAAGATGTGGAGAAGGAGGATTAGGTTTATTTTCGCGCTTAACCTATTAAAGACTGTGAGGCTAGAGATTGATGTCGGTCATCCTTTTGGAAAACATTCCTTGACAAAGATGAACGCCAGCTCACACCGGTCCATTTGTCTTCCCGTTGTACCGCTGTGTCATCCTAGCCATATGAGGCGAGAATACAGAGCAGAAGTAAACAACTTTTTAGCCCTTCCTGTGTTATGGTGCTTCGCAAAATAAGAAGCCATTAGCATGATTTCTGAACACACTTTGCTGATTCAGGGACAACACAGGCTTCTTCAACTGTAGCTCCAGGTAAATATATATTTACCGACCAAGAATCATAATGGGTGCAGAGAGGGTCACCAGCATTTGACAGTAAATAAAAATTAAATCTACATTTACATAATGTCCTAGATACAATCATACAGGCGTGTGGCAGAGGGCGATTCTTCAGCAAACATGCACTACTGATCTTGATTAAAGAGCTTAAGTAGATTTCCCACGCGTTTGGTTGATGTGGTAGCCAGAGTTCTCGCAGCCCGGGATCTCGATTTACAAACACGGAATAGTATTTTCATTGCTATACCTGTCCCCAATGGACAGGAGAGTAGGTACTGCTCGGTACTCCATCCGTCGGATGGGACGTTGAACAGAAATCCCTAGGCACCTTTCGTTAAGAACGAGCTAATGTCGACGCCCGGTTTCTCTCCACCCTTCCTCATTTCCCTTCCTTCCCCATCCTTATGCCTTTCCTCCCGCCTATAAGTGCGGGCATAGACTCAGAAACAGAGATGAGTCTGAGTTTAACAGCGTAAATAACATAATTTTCTTTAAAAAATAATTTTTTACGGGCATAATTTTATCTTCCCTCAAACAAGTATGAGTTTTCCCTTTCGTTTCCGTTCTCTGACAAATTCCTCTTCTCCACCCGGTTACCAAAGATTCCTAAATGGTGCAATGGCTTTATCTATCAGTCGCCTGCTCCAGAAACTAACGAACTAAAAGATTTCGCAAGTTGTATTAATCTGTTAAAATGGAAAATCAAAGCATTCCTTCCACATATGGTGCCTGGTAATTATTTCTTCACGCCAAGACGGAATTTGTAGTCTATTAATACGCGAATGAAACAACCAAACCATTCAGATTGTTTGTATTCAGCCCTCACCATGAACGAAGGAAAGCGTCAGCTCAATCCAAGAAACATCACTTCCTTTAATGGAAGAAGAACTTGATTGGATTCGTCGTAAAAATAAATCCTCAACCTCAAACGTTCGCTTCATACATCTTGACTTCGAGGCAATCTTCATTTACACGCCTCGTGGGATAAATCTCCACATCCCACAAGATGGAATGTAATATCAAAGATACATCTCCCCGTAAATCAGAATGTGCGTCCGATCTCGTCAAACTGAATGTAGCTGACTTCATTCAATCCGGAAAGTAACATTTGTGGCAAAAGGCGCGCAAATGTGAAAGGCTTATTCACTTACTCCTAGCGGATAATTTCTAGATCGTCACCCGCATCCCCTGCAGCTGGTAGTTCTGCACCTGTGTTACAATGACATTAAATCTCTCAAATAATATCAATGAATTCAGGAATATATGAAATACCACCGCTTTTTTATCTCCCGTCGCATAAAATGAAATTCCCGATGATAGAACATTATAATATAACAGAATCGCATGGGGCATGCATTGCGAAAGTTGACAACAGCAATGAAATACAGCGCCAGATATATTTTATTAAAATATAATTCTAATAAACTTCCTAGTCTTAGACGTAAAGCACCTCTTGCTTTGCATTCACCGATCACTACTATGGCAGAAATTTTCCTATATTTGTAATGTGCCAATTTATACGCATTTTTGCTTCAATTCCTTCACCCGCACATTAATTTGCTAAAAACAAACTAAATTATAATGAACGGCCTAAGTAATGCGGTTTCAAGAGGCATAGTCCTCACACACTCTTAGGTGGATTCCAGGTTACATTGTAGATGTAGAAAATATCTGTCATATGCATGGCATTCTTTTGTAAGATGATTACGAATGGTGTATATAACAAAGCGAATAAGATATTAATTGAGCATACTTCAAGAAAGAAACTGCTATCAGAAAAAATAACCAATACCACAAGGTGTATTACCAAAAATTACATTAAGGCATGCGAGGGAAGAAATCTAGAGCTTCCAGGGACGTGGAGGAAGTAGGGGACAATAGAATTAACGGAAATGATGCACCGGGAACTATTATTAGAACTAAAGAAACATATATGAAAAATTCAACTAACGAAATTTTATTTATAAAGAGGTATAAAAAGGAGGTCGAAGTCAAAGCAATGAGCAAAGGATATAGCGAACACACATAAAGGATAGGATAATGCTATCCTGGGGGTAATAATTAAAGAACTATAAAAAATTGGAGGGGTGATCGGGGGCCTTATGGAGCCCCCCTGGCACTTAGACCTCTTTAGATCCATTGTGCCATCCCACATTTAAGCTGCCCGCCACTTGCAGACAGGGGACAAGAGCACCACGGTAGAGGTATGGACGGGGGCAACCCATCCAACCTCCGTCCGGGCCCAACGTTGCTTAACTTCGGTGATCCGGCATGAACCGGTGTATCTACGTGGCTAGGCCCTTGCCCTAAAGAATTATAACTAAGAGACATAACGGAGAGACTGAGAATCGCCGAAGGCATGTGATATCAGGAAAACAAGGCATGAGCCAATAGGAGATCGATAAAATATCGGAACAAAATCACTCTGAAATGGCCATTAATGAAGATCTTATACAGTGAGTTTTGTTCATTTAAAATTGAAACTGATGGTGTAGTTAATTAACTGTATGAATATTTCTCGCCGATAATAGATAATAATGTATTTAATGGTGTGATTCATTACCAGCCACACACATTTGCGGTGGCTTACAGGGTTCTATGCAGATAGGCATTGAGAAACAACTATTGATGAGAAAACTTGGATATATCTAATTTTAAACAATTAAAACCTCCATGAGATGGCAAAATATAATTTTCTCAATTCCTTTAAGGCGTAATACCTGAGTATAAAATGAAGAAGAAAATAACTACCTTTTTAGGATACTAATTACTAGGCATACACCCAGCGTTGTTTATGGATTTCAGATCAATACTAAAAACCATAATACTTTGATAGCTTGCTTCGATTTATATGGTAAAACTTTAGTTCTTGATGTCAATCGATTCTTCGTTTCACGATTGAAGTTACAACTAAATATAAAGATATCCGCCTGACACCCCTCTGGTAGACAAAGTTAAAACAACTTCAAAATCATTATGTAGTCGGAGTAGAAGTAAGTGTGGAAAGTGAAGTTAAATATCAGGGCATCAGGCGTAATTCAAGGCGTATAAAAATTGGGGAATAATATCCGTAATGTTTGTGACAGTGACGACTAGAGTACGATTCATCAAACGAACTGTGGAGAAGTGTTCAAGTGGGAAAGTAAAAGAAAGATTTAATTTCGCAATTATAAGGCCTCACCTGGAGTATGTATCCAGCATTTTAATCGTAATGAATACGGGCAGAATAAGAGCACTGAAGAAAAGCAGCGCGTTTTGCGACTAAGTCCTATGAACGTAAAGAACGTGTCACACGGCTACTGGAAGAGTTTGGTTGGAAAACCCTAGGGACTAGAAGGCTGTTCGCAAGATTAAAATTACTTGAAAAATGTAAATCACACGAATTCGAATCTGAAACTGCAGATATATTTCTAGCCCCATAATATAGTTTTATTGTTTACAGCACAGGAAATACAAAAGCGACATATTAATAGTTTATTTATCGGGCTAGGCGATACAAGAATTCATCTTTCCCACGCACAATACAGGAGTACAACGAAATGCAAAATTCTTTTAGACACATTACACACCATAATTCATTGTTGGTTCACAAATTTTAATTCTGCCGAAAGTGTGGTAGGTCACCAATCGTGACCTGCCCTTGTAGTGTCTCGCAGAGTAAAATGTAAATGAATATGCACCCAAATTCCCTCGAAATTCTTTGTACTGATAGTTCGCGTGTAGCTGCTGCAGGTCAATCATCTCCGATATAGGCACGTAGCCAATCTCTCATCTGTGAATGCACATCATAGTGCATCATCTTCGCACTTAGCGGGAGTGGTTGCGGGACACATCCGTGGATCATGGTACCTGACATTTAAAAAAAGGACTAGAATCGACCGCTGCGTCTACCGTTCAACAAAAGGTTAAGTGGGCCAGGTTAATGGACTTGGGCGGCAAGTACTAATTCACTCGACGTCCTGCCGCGACACGGAAGAACAACTCTCGCGTCAAAAGCCCTCACGCCTCTTAAATCAAAGGGAAAGCGAACAGACAAGTCGAGTAAGGAGCTCTAATCGCTTGCTTTCTTGCAAATTGATAAAATGCACATACTGATGAATTACTCCATGCATTGCAAATAACGAATTACTCCACTGCAACACTCGAGGTCTGAGCATATAAGATATGCGATTTTCCTAGGACTTGATCGTGCCAAGGTTTTGGCACAATTCTGACTTCAAAACAGAAACACTTGATAATAAGACGATTCGAAAGCTTTATTATTGGGAACAGGCAAGGGCTGAGGACAAAACTCCGGATTAAATAACCATGTCACCGTTTAAGACACGATTATTATGAAGAGAAGAGACACATATACTCACTTATATTCTCCGCAGAAATTCTGTAACAGAGAGTCGTGGCGTAGATACCGATAGCATGAGACTACTTACCTATGGAGTGAAGTATTGTATCAATAACTGAGAATGGCATAGCTTCGACACATTTTGTCATCTCAAACGAAGCAATTAACTGTTCTTTCATGAACTCCAGTTGAACAGAACAAAATGTTTGACCGTAGTGAGTAATAAATCATTCGTAACGAACTGTTTTTCTCAAGAGCACTTCCGAAACCCATTTCAACATATTACGAATCCAATCAGGGGATGGTGATAACGCCGCCAAAAGAACAAATATTTGTAACATCTGGTAAAGATGAACATAAATTCGGGGTTAATACGTCTAACATGTAAAATAAATCGTGAAAATTGAAAATTATTTACTCCTTGTACATGGATTCCGTTTTAAATAAATTCACCGATTTTAAAAACCAAATTCGGTGAATTTATAACAAGATGTCAATGTTTTCGGTAGGGTTGCAATCAAAAGATTGCAATATATTTCCGTAATTGATTATTTATAAATCTCCTAGGGGTTTCAGTGATTATTTTCCATATGACGTTCTTCGTCATTCCAAAGATTCGGGCTACACTAATGAAACATTAAGTCCAAAAGCAAACTGCACTATCTGGACACCGGATGTGACTGTCATACGATCACCAGGATATATGAGGTCACGTCACCTACGAAGCCATTCGGTCACAGACTTGACTGCTTGTGAACTCTACCCTCTCGACCACCAAATATTGGCCGAGCTCGCGTCAATAGCCAAACCACAACTGCAGATACACGCAATTAGATTGTCGTAACAGAAAATAATATTTAACATTCAAGAGCAGGAGCGTTTCGCAGATAAATAGAATGAGCGAAGAAGACATTTCATTTTTAAACTTTCGGAAAGAATTAGATTTATAATACGAAAATTTTAATCTCAACCTACCCCACAAAAACTCACATGATTTCAGAAGGCATAACGGATAGTTCTGAATAAAACATTAAAAATTGGCGTGATTGATACAAAGTAAATATGCTGATACCTACTTCACAAACTTGCGAAAAAATATTACTAAAACCATTCGAGCAAGAATACTAGTTGAACTCACAGAAAAAGAAGGTAAAGGAAATAATACATGAACGTGAAAAACATAGAAAAGAGATAAAGATGAGCTATTAATATGTAAGTGCATTAACATAGCACAAAAAAGAAATGCAGACACAAGACTATTAACCTATGGAGTTAAGTATTGTATCAATGACAGAGAATGACATATCGATTCTATAAATTGCCGCATGCGTAAACGAAGCAACTGACTTTTCTTTCATGAACTGATTGAGGAATGAATGAAGGCTCAGCTGAACTGGACACAATGTTTGAATACGGTTTGAAGCAAATCATTTGTAGCAAACTGTTTATCGCAAGAACATTTCCAGGCAATGTTTCACATCTCACGCATAAAATTAGGTGTATGGTGACAACGCTGCCAAAATACAAAAAAATTCGTACACCTAAATCATTATACATTATTTATGTCACGTCGACGCTACTTCACCTTTTGCCTTTCCGCCTTTCCAGCTCCTGCATCCAAGGATCAACTATCCCCGCCACATTTCCTACTTCCCGCCTAGTCCTCTTCCAACCCATCCTGAGCTTACTTTCTCCCCTGGGCCTCCCGTCTATTCCACCCCCAACCACCCGCTCTTTCCTTTCCACTCCGCTCTCCGTCATAATCAACTTTTTCAACGTCACGCACTGCGCCCATCATCCTTCAAACTCCTCCCCCTTCCTCGCCCCCTACAGGATGACCGAAGACGCTCCGCGAAACTCTCAAGTCTCCCCCTCCCCCCCCCCCCACCTCCCTTCAAGTGCGCCACGACCACCACCAACTTCCCCGCCACCCACCACGCCCTTCTACAGAGAAACCCTCCCTCCCCCTCGTCAACTCAGACTTAAAAACCCCCGCCATCATCCCCAATCTCACCCTATTCCCTCCCCCCCACACACACTATCCCTCTTTCTCTCTAACACACACATGCACGTCAAAACACCACCTCATTCCCAAAGCATCATCCTCCTCTCGCTTCTCCCTCGCGCAAAAAAAATCGCAACACTCCATCCTTACCCCACCCCTCCCACGGAAATCCTTCGCGGTAGGTCCACTCACACATCTGTGTATCCATCTCTCCCTGCCCACATCTCCACTCCCCCTTTCTCTCCCTCCCTCCTTCCCCACACCCCCTCCCTCTCCTTCCTTTTCGCACTCGCGGACACCTGCATAGTGACCTCGGGGTTCCGCCCCCCATCTCACTCTGCCACCCTCCTTCCTCCCAACCTTACTTTTTAACTCCCCGCTCAACCTACTCTTTCATCCACGTCCTTCTCAACTCTCCCTCCCATCTCTCCCCACTCGAGCATCTGATTGCCGCGGATAGCTTGGACCAAGGGAGTGGGAAGAGGATTGTTTTTGCGAGGTGTAGTAGTAAACCGTCCACCGGAAGGGACGATCAAGTGGTGGACCCTTTGGGATGACGAGGACTGTTGCTCATTTCGCTCCAGGGATGTTAATTTCCTCTCCGGAGTATGGACTTCCTTCTCTTCCCATCTACCACTACATCGAAATGAATGAGTACTCCGAAGAACTGTCGGAGCCCAGGAACTGTGGTAGCCCAGTGGGTAGAGCAGAGGGCTGCTAACCTGAGGTTCCCAGTTCGAATACCGGACATGTTCCATAAAAACACAATTGGAGTTATTTTCTGGAAACAAATTTTTTCTGGGTAGCTTCAGGTGGCTCAGGGAAAGTAACTGGATGCTCTTGATCTTGATCCTACGGGAAACACTGCTCTGGACTGTCTTTGTATCAGTTCGTCATTATATTCACGAGTTGCTCATTCGCTTTGTTATAATTATCGGTTGTTAACTGCTTGTTTAAGGATGACCTTGATCTAAGAATTTCGCACCCCGTGGGATACAGTATTTTGCGAATCCCACCCTCAACACTAGACCAACGTTCGGGTTGAACACAACTTAAACAAGCAGTTAACAACTGATAAGTTGGAGTTATTTTCTGGAAACAAATTTTTTCTGGGTAGCTTCAGGTGGCTCAGGGAAAGTAACTGGATGCTCTACCTTGATCTAAGAATTTCGCACCCCGTGGGATACAGTATTTTGCGAATCCCACCCTCAACACTAGACCAACGTTCGGGTTGAGCACAACTTAAACAAGCAGTTAACAACCGATAATTATAACAAAGCGAATGAGCAACTCGTGAATATAATGACGAACTGATACAAAGACAGTCCAGAGCAGTGTTTCCCGTAGGACACGTCCCATTAGTGAGACTTCAAAAACTTTGAGTGGCATGGCACTCGAGCCAGCTAAATACACTACAAACTCCTGCGAGTAAATCGTAAACAAGAACGTCTGAAACGTAACGTGCATTCATATATGCGCGAAAAGTCGAAAAAAACAAAACCTCATTTGGTCTCTTTGTGGGACTTCTTTTTTCTTACGAAGTAAATCGAGATGCAAGTCACAAGATGCTGGGAACCCTTGGACCTAAGGATATCAACAACTCAAAAAATACCACGAAAAAAATGCAGCCTTAAATATAAAAGTCGTCATTTTTATCATCGCACGGCTCACTTCATTTTCAACGTCAACGGCCCGAAGATATTTAACCTTCCAACCATTCCTTCCAGATGTTTGGAATTCTATGCTAACGGTGAACGAGCCACGAATTTCATCCTACTAACATATATTCATCCCAATCCTTTCGGTTATCTCGGCGCGATGCCGGCTGCACAGGAAATACATTGCTTAAAAGAAACCGACCGGAAGAACCTCACAGCATCAGAGCAGGAAGAGAGGAATAACACATTGCATTGATAGTTCACTCACCGATCAAATAAGTTTCGGAGGAGAGGGAAAAGGCATTGAATATCATTCAATATAAGAATGTCATGAGCATGACCGAAATTAATGATTTGTACGTTTATTCTACTCACGAGACTAACAAAACACGGTAACGTAGGTATAGGACGGCGCCTGTTATTTCCCAGTATTATATGACATACATACACCCCACGCATTGACACGTTTCAATACAGAAGTCACAGATTGCTAATAGAATACTCAAAATTTAGTGACCATTTCGTGGGAAATAGTAAGTCATTTCACATTATAATTGCAGTCAGAATGGAATGGATTCATAATTACGGCATACCCCACTCGGTAATTGAATGGTCACACCAAAATGTGCACAAAGAGAGTTTAAAATACATGTTTGCAAAAATGCTATATGCATACATATTAACGAAATAGGGTGAATGTTGCAACTACGTGTGGTATTTCGAGTAGGAATTATTGGTGGGAAGCGACCGACAGCTTAGGCCATTTAAGGATAGTTGGGCATGGGGCAGGGGTAGGATTTTTTATGGAATGGAGAAAGAGTGGGTGAAACACAATAATTAGTATTCACCTTTGATATGTAAAAGGTCCTTATTAACCTACCATTAACACTAGGAATTATGATTTTTATTTCTTTTTATAACTCATTAGATTGTTCCTTATTGATAGCATCATGAAAAAATAATAGACCTTTTATACTTCTATTTGGTAAAGTCTGAAAATTGAAATATTTTAATAATTCATCATAACAAACATAATTGCCGAAAAGCGGATATACATGATGAGATATAAAACATAAATATCCTAAAAAATCACTTTTGTACGTGCTCAAGCATAACAATATGGATTCTATGTAATCGATCTATATTTGAACCTACTTCTTACATAAGAGTAGTGTAATGTTTTAAGTACCATCTCAGATTCTAAATACTTCGACATGCGATGCATAAAGTCCAATAACTATATTACGTTTTGTGCGCAGTAGGTGGGGCCTAATCCATCCTATTTCCCCCATTCTGGCTTCATTGTAGCTCATGGGTGAGCATGCCAATGTCTTCGGCAGTACATTCTAAACTCCTTGGTCGTATCTCAAACCCGCGCTTATGAAAACGTTGTCGTCTTTTCACTCCTCCAACTCTCTCTCTCTCTCCCTAATAAAAAAAAAACTTCCGTCTCAAGACAACTTCGGAGGACAGACCAAGGGAGAATACGGAACCGCGAAGGGAGAGCGGCAGGAAGGGTGCGAGCCGCTCCATTCACAGAACGAAAGTGTGGACGACTCCCTACCTACCGAAACGAGAGGACGCAGAACAAGCACGTGCGCGCATTCTTCCCACATCATTCGCCATCTACGCTATTTCGGTGTTCGCTCCCGACGACCGACAGACGTGAATTTATGATCGGGCCTCCAGGTTATTTTGGAACGCTAATGGCCCGCAACCTGGAAAGCGTCCGGAAATACGTATTTGGTGATGCATCTCGGATGGTTTCGATTGGACGGCGGCGACAATCATGGGAATGTTATACAGCGTCAGGCGGTGAAGAAAGGAAGTGGGCAATTAAAAAAAGACGAGAATCGATTCTCGGAAAGGGCCAACTTGGAGAGTAGACCGGCGTCTGGGTTCTAAAACAGTTATGCCACAAACTTCCTACTAAAAAGGTTAAAGTGGACCATTCATTTATTTCTGTCCAATGGTCCAACAATTACACTCTTTAGCTCGGTGGCAGGCACTTCTAAGCCTAAAATACGAAGTCAAAGGACTTATTATATAAAACAGGCAATTGAACTTTTCTTCACATCTAAAATGTACCATTCAGATGTACCTACTGCAGAACATCAAGTATTTACTATAACCACCAAATATCTAACAACTTTCATTTCTAATTTACATTCCAGTCAAACAAATTGATTCAGTTAATTTTCCTTCCTCTTCATAGATTTTCTGTTTATATTCTCATTCTATTCTATGTTCATCTTTCCCTATGTATCAAATTATTCTGCCAAACTCCGTTGATACTTCGCATAAATTGCCATGTGAAAAAATTCACCCTGACCAAGAATCGAACCACGGACCTTGGTTGCCTGCCTTTCCGGGCCACAGCGCAGACCACTACGCTATCCAGGATCGGTATTACACATGGCAATTTTTCGACATTCAAGGTACTAGGTTTTAAATACTACATTCGTTAATACTTGCACATTTCTCAACGTCCTAATTAGTCTCATTACTGGCGAGCAAATACTATTTGGTCGTTCGCTAACAAGGTTGAACCACCTTTAATGCCAAGAAGCCAAAAAAGTTCTCCACTATTACACAATGACCTCTCACCACTCAGATCCTAAACAAAATTTATTATTATTGGGAAACTACCACTTCTCTATCCTCGACTAGTATTGGCATTTTGCCTAGAAATAACAATACTTTCAAAGATAAATCCAGAAAAAATACCAATTTCATGAACTGAAAACTTCATTTGAGGGATGAACAAAAAAGGTAATTATAAGTTTATAAACGATAGAATGGAATGACAGCAGCGAGGATAAAATGATATTCCAAATATCTGCCATAAATCCTGCGAGTTTTAGATTGAAAGACCTAACGACTGCTCAAAAAATATTACCATTTAACGACGTCTGGTGCAAATCAGCCGGTAAATGTTGACGATGTTAAGTATTTTCTATATAAGTTCCAAGGAATTTAGCTTACAGGAAACATGAAGAATTCGAGAAATTCCATTTCAGGGACAGTTCTTTATCCAGGAATCACATTTGGTCTTGTAATCGAGAATAAAGGCAACGGACACACAGTAGCAGTGGGCCTACGTTGAATTTTATTGCTACCAGTATACAGCGCGGTTGGCACTAAACTAATAATTTATAAACTTAAACTTAAAAAAAATGGTAAATATATCTTTAGAACCGACCTTTGATTGCTACCCTGAAGAAAACGAGGCAAATGCCACAGAAACAAGAGTGGGCTGGTTTCGCCACCATTCTAGAAGGGAAGTTGCAAGACGTATCTCTAATGATTGGTTAACCAGCTGCAATGATGAAAACGGGCAAATAAAATACCAGCGAAAAAAATCATTTTCTAAAAATTGTAATTATTCTTAAAAAAAGGGATTTTTGTACCATAATTATTTAGTTAAGTAATATAACCTAGGAGCCAAATAATGTTTCCCTATTAAAACCTGCAAGGCGCATACGGTTGGGAAACCTACTTCAAGCTTATGATAATGGAGATCGGTATACTATATGAGAATTTGCTGAAATCTGAATGACTCTGGCCTCGGAGCAATATCAATGACGTTTATTTTCTTGGCAGTTTGAAATTAAAATTAAAAAGACTTATTTACCCCAGCGAATATAAGCCTACTTTTCAAAGTGGCATATAATAAAACATCTTCAATGAGATTCTCAGGTGTAAATGTTTATATCATTACCTCATTACATAAACATATGAGTTATTTTATTACATATTAAATTGTTAGAAGGCTGTCTGCAAGTCAGCTATAATTTAAAAAGTCAATTTTAACTGGAAGGATTAATTACAATTTTTATGAATGAGAGTATTGGTAGATGGATTTAAAGCAAATTAGCAAAAGCTGGGGAAGCTCTTATCGCAAGAATTACTCCCTCGTAATTCTCGGCTTTTCCTTTCGTTTTTAATTTAAATCGAAAATCATCATTCCTCTTCCTGAATCATTGCTTGCTTAGCTAATAAATATAAACAACGGGGGAACACAGAGAGCTTTTAACAATAATGCTGATTGAGGATTTAATTTCCAACAAATAACAGTCAGGCTAATTATAATGATGAAATTTGTTTCGCGAATGATTATGAATGAGGCATAGTTCCAATGAAATCAGTATTTTTCTGAGGGAACTTGCTGCGCAGTCACAACTTCCACCTTTGTTACGACTCCCGCGGTGAAAGTATTGTCCGGAGAATAATTATTTCTGCCGTCTGCGTCATTAATTTATGCTAACCTTGCCGTGACGTAATAGGAATAAGTGGCGTACCTGTGGTATTTTTACGGTCATTTATTTGGAATCGAGGGCAGAAGAATTTCTATAATTGCCTCCCATACCGTCTGATTTAATGCACCTCGCCTCCCGAGTTTACTCATTTTAATCGGCTTCCAGTCGTCAGGAAAAGTTGTTAAATACCTGTGGTGGCTCTTTAAAAAGAGAAAATTCCGGCTCGTGATTTTCCACCAGCGGATCAAGTGGCTCTATTATAATCGTTTCGGTCTTTCTCGTAAGCGGGGAAGTTCCATCACTGCACCACGTGCATCTAATGTACCACAACTCGCATCTAATGTAAGCCATTAAACGAATTAGTCGAATTTTACTTTCTCTACCGAGGCGTTTGATTACTGGCTTGGGTTTTTTCTAGCTTAAGCTTTCTATTCACGAACATTTAGACTTCCAGGATGGATACAACACATGCTTTGCTTGTATTCCTCTAAACCGATTCGCCATAGGATCCACCTGCAAAAAGACCGAAGCAGCATCTTCAACTCGGACAGACAGATAGTAGTACAGCATAAAACGGTAAGCAAATACATTGTTTTCATTTTAGAAAACGAAATATGTTTTTTCCGGCACTTCAGTCTCCAACGAATCTACCTTTTAAATGAATTATGCTTCTAAGTATGTATTTTCTTAATTGAAAAAACATCGGCCTTCACTTGCTGAAAATAACTAAACTTGGTAATATTCCACAAAATGTTTAAGCCTCCCAAACTGTTTTTGCGCAAATTTTCTTCGTGTATTTTCTGCATTCCAGTGCAAAAATACATAATTATTTTGTTATTGGTCATAAAACCTCGCGACTGCTTTAAGAGTCCCGGAGGAAAACAAACCAATCACTGAAATATTTTCCACTTATATCACATGATTTATGGAAAAATGACTGAAGTCCGAAAGGATTCAAGCACGGTGAGAATTACATATTTGGGAAAACTAAGGTGCGTGCGTGTTTATCCTGCTCTTAAGTGAAATGAGCTGTCTCTCAAAGACGAGGAAATAAGTTACCTCAAAGTTTTTAAGATAATTGAGATAGCGTAGTTCTGAGAGAAAATAATTAAATCTTTCATTGCAAACGCTATCCATATGTGCAATACACACAACCAAATGGTAAAATGAGGATTTCCCCACTTTTAGATCACGGATTAATAAATATTTCACTAAGTAGAGAGAGAATTTTCTTTCCGATAGAGTCACCATTTGTCTAAAAATAATTTTACTAGGGACACACCTTCTTTACAGTCTTAGGCATCCCTCTTATGGAATTTTTTTCGGAACAAATGATGCATACATATTTTTTTTACGTAGCCTATTTTCCATTCTATTTCTGAAATGGATAACATTTTATACTTGCGCTGGAGATAATTTTAATTGCTTGAAGGTTGAAAAATGTATCCAGTAAAGAGTTCTTAGTTTTGGCGGACTCGTGCTTTCAAAGTTAGCACGCCTCACTGAACCTTAACGGAGTAGCAAAATAATAATTGGTGGTACCAAATATTAGAATATATTGAACTATGTCTGAAGTGTTTGATTTTAAGTGCAGTCAAAACTTCTTTTGGGTGAATAAAATCACCAAATAACACATTCACAAAGTGTAATTAAAAGTGAAATACGCAATAGTCTCGATAACTATAATCACTCTCAAACTTGAACCTTAAGAATGGCACAAGTTCTCAAGACACAAGTTCTCAGTTGAGTATCAATATGTAAGTGAAGGAAAACACCAACCCCGTTTTAAGGCAATTACATTCTATCAGAAAGAATAAAGGAATTTATAACTAATTGGATGTAGCATTCCAAAGGTCTGCAATTTGATTCAGTTAATATGGCATTATGATTGTATGTGAAAGTACTTGTTGCCTTATGCACAGTTTAAACTGTAACATCAGATGAAAATGTCGTAAGAGAGAATCAGGTTTTCAGTACACCTAAAACATCATCATCTAGCGTTAGTAACGTTGCTTTTTTTATTTCGTTACATAAATCAAGTTGTGAAAATAAATATCCTAATTAATAAGAACGGTGAAAATCATTATTTACAGTAGCATTAAATACGTTTTGATCTACGAGGTGGAACCCAGAAATATTAAGTGTCCCAACCATGAATAGAGAGACATGAATTCCAACTTAGACCTCACAAACACCCAAACCCTAAGCTGAATGTGATTTTAGAGGCAGCAGAAGAAAGTGGGAAACCACATTTGGCACGCCAGTTCCTCCAGAGGATTTTTCGTACCGTACAGATGGAACTGGACAAACATGGACTAATTTCACAAAGCCTGAAGTAAGAACTGAACTTCGCAGTCCTCCGTAATATAACTATTTATGATATCACGGACAAGAGTTGTATTCGATGATCGTCCATAAACATCGCACGTATTTGGGTGCATTGCGCTTCGAGCAATGTTTGAACGCCAGCTTCTAAAATAATACGTTTCTCTTACGGATTCCCTGTTATTGGTGGAGACTTTCATATTGCTCTCATGGAGCCCAAACAAATTGCGTCAATCTCGACGGAAGGTAGAATCTTCCCCATATGTTTCCCCGCTCTCGTAGAATCTTGTCAGACAGAGCAGAAGGATACATCCACGCTCGAAATTGCTTTGTCCTCCTTCCTCTATTATTCCGTGATCGTCCCCGACAGGAAATTCTTCCTTGATGAGAACCATTCTAGGCATAACTTCCCACCAGCTATTCCGACTATACCCCTCCACCTTCCAACAACCCGGCTCCTTCCTCTATCCCTCCTATCATCCGTCTTCCCAGCATTCCTCGCGTGCCGCAGCACACCTCTCGCCGAGAGAGAGAGAGAGAGCCCATTCCTAACCTTTTTCGCGAAGCTGCGATGCCTCCCACCCACCATCACCCTGCCCCGACACCCTCTTCTTACGCTGACCGGTGAGTGCACAGTTCCACGTCGTTTACATTGTCCAGGATCCCTGGACACGCGGGGATAGGTGGACATGAACGGGATGATGCATTAGCAAAACGAGCTATCGGAGATGAAGATATAAAAAGGGTTAAGTTGCTGTGAGTGCTGACTTCCGATCCATAAGACCTGGGTATGAATTCAGGCTGAGGAGATTGATGTGGAGAACACTTCAAGTTCATTACTCCGTCCGTCGGATGGAACGTTAAATCGTTGAGCCCTTGGTGCCTTTCTTTAAAGGTAGCCTGACCCTAAAGATACTCTCATCCACACTTACATCGTCACAGCTGATAAACTTCAACCTCGGCGTGATGGGTGCGACACCCCTATTTGCCACGCTAGACCGAAGTGAAAAATGCACTAAAGTCGTACACTAGAGCTTGAATCTTGGGGGAGACTTGAAGAGAGTTGTAAAAGTCGACCCATTAGTTGTTGATTTTGTCGGCATATTTCTGAAGAAAACCGCTATTCTCCGGCTAGTCTACCTCCAGCTATGTATGTCTTTCATGTACCTATTTCCTTCACTTAACAAGACCTGTTTTTAACCCTGTGACTGCCTTTAAGTTATGGTACCACCTTAACCTTTTAAGTTTTGCCACTAAATGGATTTCACGAGGCATAGATGACCTAGAAGTTGAAGCAGCCATAAACTAAATTTTACCTCCCAACCAACAGCCTTTCCAGTTTCAATGAAAGTGCGTCCCTCAGCCACGTCTTCACGTTCCCTCGTCTTCCGGCCTCCCCCTCTTTCTTCTCTCCTCAACCAACTGCTCAGCTTTTCTCCGCCCTCTCCTCCTATCACAATCCTCATTTCGTTAACTGCTTCGATCACGCCACCGAATTCCAACGCCGAGATGGCCCGGTTGTATCCGCGCGGCGGTGTTTTTTTTTTTGTTGAGATTTCTGCAGTCAGGCGATGGTCGGCCTTCGATGGATATTATTTCCCGTCGTTTCTCTCCATCGCTTGCATTCTTACCGGGATGGCCCGCTGTCTCCGAATGACCGAGTTCTTTATATACTTATTCTAGCCTTTTAGTACACTTTTCTTCAACTCTCCCAACGCATGATTAACGGACCGTGATTCTAAGGCGGATTGGCACTATGCGTGGAAACCACGGCCGTGAAATTTCAACGGCGAAGAGATATCTAAAGGGATGTGCATATGAATCTTGTTGTAGGTCATGGTATGAATTCTAGATATATAAGCTTAATCCAGCCAGTTGATCTAACCATACAAAAAATTCCCGTATCTTAAATATTTAGATAAATCTCTCATGGATGCGCCATATTTTGGTAATCCATTAGCTTGACTTTTTTGTACATATGTTGCGCGTATTAGTTTTTTAGTACTTCTCACTCCATGCAATGCAAATGTTCAACCGCCCATCTTGGTAGCACGTCCCAACTCCCTCTTCAAAATTTTAAAACTTTAATAATATGGGTTATGTTTTACAGTGATCAACTTTGATATCACATTTCCCAAGTCAGGGTACTGATGAGCTTATTGACGTGGATCGTGCAAATAGAGAAATTTTCTGAGTGAAATCGAGTTGCATCACACCATGTCCTATTTAGCGAGATATTTCTTCCGATTCGGGAGGAATGTAGCTAGTTAAGATCCCACAGCAATCCTCAAATTTACTACAATACCAAATGCACTCATTCATGCGAGGAACGTTTCATCATGCAAGTCACTTATTGCTACCCGTCCATTAATTCTGGGGGACAAGGCTGTCGAAAAGAGACATTCAAAGACTTATGCATGCCTTTTTAAACACAGGATACCGACAAAAAAGAGGAAGCGCTAAAGTAACAAACCAGAGCAGACTCAAAAGTTTTCCAAGTGTTCATTCCTTCCCATGCCATCCCCGACATCCAATAAGCAGCATCGACATTCGAATAACTAGCGTGGGTAATGACTTCCACTCCAACCATGATTTCTAAATCAACCTAATGGTTACACTAACGAGTCCGCGAGCCCCCCAGTTCAAGGATATATCGACTCCGCAACCGCCCTAAACAATTGTGTCGATAACGGAAGAGCATTTCTGCTCCCTTACTACAAGAGCGAAGACTACCTGCTTTAGTGATAATCCACCGATGCGATTGGATCGAGACGCAGTCTATCTTCGAGCGGTAAGAGAGAAGTTGAGAGAAGGAGAGCGCTCGCGACAAGGGAAGGAAGAAACCACCAAGGCCGTTGGCAGCGTCGCGAGAGAGGCGCCCCGGTGTCTGTCGCGGCCGGAGGAGAGACCGAGGAGAAAGTCGGCCGGCTCCTCCGCCGACGAGCTAAACTGAGAGGGGGAAGAGCAGACTTCTAGCGGACGTATGAGGCGGACGTGGGAGTGCTCCCACTCGTTGTCTATTATAGCAAGCAAGGTGCAACCACAGGCGAGCCATATTCAGAATCCCAACTAGTCTCACTTCTACTGCATACGTCATAAAAATCTCTATTACGAGTTCAAAAGATTTTACAGATTCTCCTCGATATGGTCCGAAGCGCTGCACACATACTTCTAAGCGGGTGGCACCGAGACCAACTTTGCGGGGAGAATCTCCACACCACTTCGACAAGTGGCAGAGATGTTATGACCCAAGCTATAAAAGAGACTCTAGTAAAGATTCTGACTATGGACCAGACCAACGCGCCAGAATACGGGGCTGAATATATGTTGCAAAAAAATGGCATGTAGAAGACCTATTCTCGAATGCCATCAAGAAATGTTATCGCCATGGAGATGAAGAATAATAATGAAGTGTAGGACATGTAGGAGAGAAAGTTGCAGGGATAAATAAGGAAGAGTTAGAGTAAATTAATGGGCCCCGCAATGACAGGTCAGGACAAATTGAAGTCCGCTTTCGATGGTACTTCCTACCGCTGGAGAATACAGGAAAAAGGACGATACCAAGCAACGCGTTAGATGGTTGGTAAATGTTCAAACATCTACTTTATATAAATACTTGCGTTTAATTTAAAAATTCATATGAAATTTCGATCATCTTTTTCCAGAAATAAAAAAATAATTTCCATCTTTATACGGTCATATACATAGAAAAGTGAAAAAGTGTCATTCTATTCCCTGATGCATCATAGATGTCCACCAGAATATGGGGATATGAAGTAATCCCAAAAATGCGCCTACACCACATTCAAGACTAAGAATTCTAACCCTTTAAGAAGGCAACAATTCAAGCTGTGGAAGGTTTAAATAACTTCCTTCTCCTATCCTAAATGAATATCCATTTAACTACCGCTACTCTTGCGTATCAACTCTAATTAATAACTAAAAATTGAACGTAAGACTTCCTATATAATAAAATACCCTGTCAACAATTAAAAATAAGCATTGAGACTTACCTACAGAGACACTTCTTGTGCGCCACTTAATTTACCCTTTTCTAACAATCTGTCGATATCAAGCATGTGCCCACACTCAAAACCCTTCACACCGGGAGGAAAAGTACAAGAATGGGAATGGAAAGGCGAGGAGGAAGGATGGTGAGAAACCCGGTGTCGTCATTAGTCTGCTCTTAACGAAAGACGCCACGGGGACCACGGTTTCACATCCCATCCGACGAACGGTGTACTGAACACGAATTCTCTCCACAAAGGACGCAAGTCGGAGCCGATTTGACGATGAAAAATATCTTCCACTTCCGGTGGGACCCGGGCCAGTTTGGGATGAAAGGCCAGTACTCCCACTATTACACCAACCCGACCCCCAACTTACTATTTTGAGAGACTGATACTAGCAGTAGTGGCAGCAATCTAGGGGCGGATGGAGAGCTAAGATCGCATGAAATAATGAATGTTGCCTCGTCTATTAGGAAATTCAAAATTGATTAGGAAATAAATTCTATTTTGCACAGGAAATTTCGATCGATAGAGAGAAAAGCAATTCTTCCGGAAAAGTTATTGCAAAAGCGTGCTACTCAGTAGACTGCCTTTTTCTCCGAGACGACCTCTGTCGAGGGAAAAACACCCCGTCCCGAGTCTCCTTGAAAGATGGAGAGAGCTCCCTCTCTCATCCTTCTAAAGGGAGGAGAAGTCTATAAAAATCAGCCGCGGTAAGAAATGCGTGTCGCAACTGCCTCGGACAATGGGCAGATTTCAAGCAGGAGCGAGGAAAAGACAGGGAGCGCCTGAAGCTAAACGTCCCGGTAATGGAGAATGCTCAATTACCCGGAACAAAAAAATTCATCAGCCTATTGGAGGAGGATCCTTAACTAGTCACGACTGTTGGAAAAATCGCGAAGCACGGAAAAAACCAGAGTATGGCGAGCTCCGAGGTACCTCAAACTAAAAGCGTAAACTGACCATTTCACACCAAAACGGTAACAAACTTGGATGACAGTTTCCATTTCAATCTAACTTAATACGCGAACTAACGCTTAGGATGACTTTTAATTCTCTTAAAATAGCGGCAACAGAGAAAAAATGCACTTAACATTACCTTTACATTCACGTTATTTTTATTTTATAAGAAGTTCATCAAGTCTGGCGCAAAGGCTTGTTCATGTTTGGCATCCAAGATTGGGTTCCAAGGTTAGTATAACAGATAAGTGACCTTGGCACCTATATATGTTTCTGGTTTAAGGTCCTCTAAGTTTGCTATTAAATGTTAAGAGGCGACGTAAAATAATTATTTAAATTTTACAAGTAAATTTAAAATGATGTATTTTAAATAGGGATGGGTCGGTTCCAATTTTTTTCGGTTCCAGTTCCGGTTCGGTTCTTAACTTCGGTTCTCGGTTCCGGTTCTTAATTTACCACTTACTTTGCATTGCTCAATGGTAAGATAAGGTAATCAATAATCATTTTCAGAGACTGAATTAGAATAATTCGCGACTTTGAAGCATCTAAGTACACTATTTCACCAGGTTTTAATGTGAAGCCTCCACTTTCGGAGTGTGAGTAGGTTTCAAACTGGTTTTCACGCCAATTATTTCGGTACCGATTATTTCTGGCCTCGGTTCCGGTTCCGGTTCTAAGCTCAAGAACCGGTGGAATCGAGAACCGAAGCGACCCATCCCTAATTTTAAATAATATAAAAGAATATTATAATTTATTTAGAATGGTTCATAAAGTATGCGATCTCACGTAGCACAACGTTCACTGTAGTAGAAGGTTTATTCAACAAAAGTAGAACTTTTGTTGAATGCATGTATAAGAAAAAAAAGAAATACCCCAAGTTCGGATATGTTTGCAGTTCTTGCCCCCGAAATAATATTCGCTGAAAACGAACACGAATGTAGATTCAAAAGACGCCTCCAACGTGCACATAAAGATCACAAAATCCCAGGAAATGACCGTGAAAATTATCACAGCCCTCCGCGACACTCAACAGCCAGCCCTTCTATTTTGGGGGAAAAATCGTACGAAGCAAACATCCTTTACGTAAGCGACCAAGCAAATAATAAATCATCAGGACAGGATGTTAGCAATTTCGCCGTGCCTCCCATTGTCTGCCCCATCAAATCGCTGGCAAATATACAACGTGAGGACTTCCGCGAAAACCAGGTATTATGACCTCAAATGTTACGCCATCACCAGTGGAACTTAAAAGGGACGTCTCGGAGAATGGAAGGGGAAGACGAAGTCACGGAAGAAATACGCTGTCGCATGAGATCACTTCGAATTGAAGCTCCAGGGAACCTGAATGAGAGACAGTTTTTGAGGAAAACTAGGGAAGGACAAGTTTCGCGTCATGCTTAGTACGAGGACTGATGACGAGTTTCGTATTTTCGTATTTTCTATAGTCAACTTGCATAGTCGTCATCATTAGCCATTTCTAAAAACACTACAATTAATTACTTTCATCAAAAAAATAGCTCATCACATATTATCAGATCCACATGGCTGTGTCTACTATAACACTCCATTACATTAGAAATCAATTTCAATCATTTAGTTTTAGACGGCTGGATGATGCTCGTTTGAGGAACCACATTCTGAAAAAGTGATCTATTTCTCAGTATCCATCCCTTTTTTTGGGGCTCAGTTACTAGGGATGTAGAAATGTAGATATTTAAGGATACAAATACAATGCGGCCAGCAGAAACTTGATAGTGCAGATGATATCCGAGGTATCGAACTTGTCGCCGCCGAAAATTTGACATATACGGTCTGGGAGCAAAATTTATTTACACTATAAAGGAAAACTATGTTCGGATTTTGGAACAGATCACAATATTCCTACAAATCAACAAACTCCAAGCTTACACTCCACGTATCGCGAAGCTTTGTCATTTAAAAGGAGAAAATATGCGTAAAAGAGAAAAACGTTAACTCTTAATTTTTACTTGATGACGCAGTAACAGATGAAACTGGAACGGAAGAAACGTTCCTTAATATCACGATAAGATTCCGTACACGAATGCACATAGCAAAAGCACACACGCACAGGCGGATCATAACGACTATTCTCCGCTTCTCGCAGGCTTATGTGCATTTATAAAATATAAATAAATCTTTGAGGTGAATTCGAGGCCCAAAGAATACCGCCAGGGATTTCAGTATCAGATAAGTAATTTGCCGATACGAGAATGTGATTGTGAACACACCTGCGAAATTACAGCAGCAAAACCTAGAGCCACGCCCCTGAGATTACCGAAGGGACAAAGAGAAGGGGGAATAAATCAGCTCCTGGCAGAGAAAGGAACATAGATCAAATAAAGAACAAGTATTAAAAAAATGCTCTGTAACTTTACCTCTTTTTTTTAAGACACGATTATGGTTGGGAAAAGACTTGCCATACTTAATGTGGGCCGAGTCTTTATTCTGTACATCAAAGCACAGCACACCTGTGCCTTTTCCACAACTCGGGGAACGCCTGAAAACGAGCTGCGCATACGACCTTGATGCTTCGAATAACGATCAAGAGTACACCGAAAGTGCAAGACGTGAATATGGATGAACTGAATAAATGTAATAAAAATCACAATACGCAAACAATCACCACACGCATAATTTATTTCTGATTGGTGTTAGAACAAGGCAATAACATCGTTATTAATAAGTCGAAAAAGAGCTGAGTGATATGGTCGTAACTTCTCAATCAATGAAGAGATTTTCCATGTCCGTTTAAGTCACTGTTTCCGGATCGTATATACGGAACAACCGCCCAAAAATATCAAAAACTTTCCGTCCCCTAACATATTCAATAGAAAGCTTTCAAAATCCTAAAAAAAAACCCTGTGTTTATAATATTTGAATGATAATCTCTTGTTTTTGTCATATCTTCCTAGTGATGTTTGGTATTATGTGCAATCAGTTTTATTGTCTTTAGTTCATGTTTATTACTATTGCTTGCACTGTGTTTTTCCCGCTGACCTAAACACAGTAATTGTAATACCGCAAACAAAATGTCATGTTGTATCCAATGTTTTTGTAATATCTACGGAACACCTCATTTTTGTAATATCATCAAAACTACTGTGAGCTCTATTATTGCATTTTTATGTAATCCTATTCATAGGGGATTTAATTCCTTGAACATTAATAAATATTATTATTATTATAGGCATGCACCTAAATTAATGGCAATTCATGGCATGTTTTCAGAGCTTAATAATTAAAAACAAGGGGATAAGAGCATAGAATGGCGAGCTATACACGCTCTGTGGCGGCGTTTGGAATTTAACGTGAATATGAATACACCTTAATGGTAACCGAGTGTTCCGTTCCGAGAAAACATTGGTCAATGACGTGCTCAGAAAGAGTAAGGAGCATCTGATTATCATATTTATTTTTAAAAAGGTAGAAGGAAAACTAAATAACCGCCTCCTTCACTTTTAAAGTAAAACTAAATAACTGACTCCTTCACTTTTAAAGTGATTTCAGAGCCTTTATTTGCTAAAACGTGGAAGGAATAGACAACAAACGAACCCTTCCACTTTTTCTCCCACTTCGATTTCGGAGACCAATGGGCTTCCACCACGATGAGATCTACCAACGAGTTGATCAATGCAGTAATGATGATTTACATCACTGTGCTTGTGTTTCCTCACACGCACGGTACGTCAAATACTCGAAGCAGGTTAAATATCTGAGCTATCGCACCACTGCATATAGCTGGTTGGTTGGTTATTCAGGGGAGGCGACCGATAGCTGAGGTCATTTGCGCCATTTAGGATAGGATATGAGGTGGGTAATTGGGTAATGGTAGAAGTTTTCAGGAAACGGAGGAAGGGTGGAGAGAAACCCGGCGTCGGCATTAGCCTAATCTTAAGGAAAGGCGCCAAGGGGACCACGGCTTAACGTCCCATCCGACCGACGGAGTACTGAACTTGAAATGCCATCCACTACGCACTCAAGCGGGAACCGTTTTCCACTGAAAAATCCGCCACTGCCGGGAATAGACCCGGACCCTCGGGATGGGAGGCCAGTATTCTAGCCACCACACCAACCTACCTAGGCTATATCCCTTGCATATAGCTTAAATTCACGCGAAAGACAATACTATGTCGTGATCAGTTGATTCAAAAGATTTGAAACTAAGAAACGCGATAAAATACGAAACACCATTAGGTAATCAGAATGAACCACATAGCACACATATATTTAGACCTAATCTACGTTAGTATTCCTCACATCTCTTCACAGTGAAAGATGAAGAACAGCACTTAGAGATGAAAAACATTAACACTTGAAGTGGTTTTTTTACATTTGTTTAATCGAATAACACAAGGTTAAAATTTACGTGTATCGTCCATTTGAATCTTTCACAGATAATTTGGGACATCGATCAACTAACCTAAATATTTTTCTGCGCCGGCTTCACGCCCCCGAAACTTAAATTTCAGTAAGAAAGTATAAAATGCTGTCTTATGCGGAGAATCCCGAGAGCCTGAAGTAAAACTTTCAATAGTGAAATAAAGAAAGTATGATGTTACAAATGTAACGAAATTAAAAATGTAAATAAAATACCAAAAACTTGAAGGTAATATAATCTGAAAATTGTCTTTGCACATTTTTCTTTTTAATAACTTTTCATTGGAATTTTTAAAACATACCGTTTTTTATATATTGCTAACGGTTGTTAATCAGTATACAATCATTACAGCACTGATGATGGATAAATACATATCCTAAACGTCGGTATAAAGTTTTTACTTTTTTATTCAATGGACCAAATTCCTGATTTTAAAAAGATAACATTATCACAAGGCGGCCGCAGTAGCAGATATAGTTTTGAAAAAGCCTAATTATCAATGAAAATTTATATTTAAATTCGCACGCTTAAAATTTACCCGAAGAATGAACGCCAGGGTCACAGGTATTCAACGGGGATTCCATTAGACACCGGCTCACTTCCCTTCCACAGGAAAAAAACTCCGGCAGAATACACTTTAATGATGTATTGTATGGAATCAATGGCAAATGTGACCACCGATATGTGCGAATGCATTCATAAAAAGAAAACGCCATCATTCAGTGTGACTCCCTCCATAGAGTCACGCATCTCGGGTCCCTAATAAGATCCACTGTGCCTGGAGGAAGCAACAAACCTTGAACCATAGTGCAACTGAACGCAAGTGACATTAACACAGGACGCTTCGCAATGAACCCTGAATTTAAATCAAATCCATTTCAAGAGTGCGTTTCCGCGAATTAGATATTTTCCGAAATCAGCACTCATAAAACGAGGAAAGAAATATTTTTCCGGGGTGTGGGTTTGATTCAAGATACCTATTTAAAAAAATAATTTATTTCTCACCTCGTCAAATTTTTCATACATCAGTGTTTTTTACGAGCTGTAAAATACGATACGTTTACGAGCTGTTCATTCAACAGATTTATCTTTTTCTTTAACAATAATTTCTATTTGGTCCAAGTATAAGTCATTTGGTCGTGGGTTTCTCTGCTTTGAACTCTAGAACTTATACCGACATACAACTGCTTTAAACAATTTAAGAATAACAAAAGTCAAATTCCATAGAAATTATTGATTTCCCTCATGTTTTGTACGACCGTTTCTAATTTCAATCGCCTACATACTTCATCCATTATGTTTTTATCAGTAAATTTAATCGTCAGAATAAGCTGCTGGGACCGGGTAACAAACGCTTCTATCCCACTCGTGTCTCTTGTGTTGTAACGCTTCTGCACGAATTTTTTCATTAAAAAAAACTCCTTGACAACAAACATTTCATATTTGAGAAAGGTAGCCACATTAGTGGTTGAGAAAGGTAACCCTCCGTAGTGGCAAACCGCGAATGTGACACATAATGTCCATTAAAACTCCTTCCTTTGACGAAATGTGGGGAAATATGAATAATCCTCCACATTCAAAAGCACGTAAGTTCTCTACCGTTAAGCATTAGCCCTGAGATACCTTCTTCCGAATGATATAACTTTCAGGTCCCACCATTCTTTTTCAAATTTATATCCTCTTTCGATTCTTTTATAACTTCTGGCCAGAGCCCAGAGTGCAGCGTTACCTTATTACTCGTAAAGTAAACATTTCCACTTGTTTTCTCTTCCACCTTTCAAAATGGAAAAAGATACAGATATCCAGCCATTTATTGCATCTATCTATTGTATCCAAGTTTGACATCTCCAGATTATTGTACGGGTTTTCCCATACCCCATTTCCAAATATATGGAGTGTATAAGGATTATGTAAGGATGGAGTTAACTTACTTAATTATTCTAACAATAAAAAGCATAGTCAAATCCTGAAAACAGCATATATCAAATGAGCCAAAATGCCAGCCAGTCTGTCATCTGCATCAAAAGGAAAGAGCTTTGTACAACATTTTCCTCCTCCGTAACGCTGAAATCACTTAGACATGGGGAATTTTCCGCGTGTACTGAATAAAAAATGCGGGCCACTCACCTCGCGTCCATCTTGTCGAGCAGAAGCGCAAAAGCTCGGCCGGTCCTCCGCGTCCGACGTCATTTGAGCGATGCCCGAGACGGAGGTCGTGTTTGCCAAGACAGCAGTTCCACCAGTAGAAAGAACCTGAAAAATACCAATTGCGTCGATAAATAGCAATGTGCTGGTAATTAAAAAGAATGTCAACGCCACCTCAATAGTAATTCTACTATAAGATGTTACGTAGATCCCCAAAAGTAAATGCGGGAATTTCGACGATCACCATTTACGGTCACTTAACAGCCCAATCATTTTCCCCAGTATGCAAAAATTAGTGTAATTTAAATATTAATAATAATTCTAGTTTAATTTAATTTCAGATACTGAACCTAAAGTGACTAAATAATAATCCTGATAAATAAAAAAACGTTTCAAATATTTTCCCCACAAATTCAATTCTGAATAGTGTACATCTACGTAATACCCTGCGAGCCACCACGAGGGTGTGTGGCAGGGGGTATGTATAACGTTACGCTGATTTTCAAATGTTTCACCTCCGTCCCTATAACACTCCGCAGTACTCTCAAAGATCCCCCCCCCCCTTAAATTACGTACCACTGGTAAACAAACCAGTCTTTTAGTTAATGATAAAACAAGCATTATTTATAAATAAGCTACATATAGGTACCTCTATAATATAATTTCATCGTTGATTTTCATTTGTATTAGCATTTTATTAAGAACGAAAAATAAATTTTACAATGTAAATTTCTCCCAACGCAACCTAAAGCTAATCACCTCCTCTCCTCCCCCGCCTCCTCCTCCTTCTCGAAGGGACAGAAAAGCGTTTGGCCCTAGTTCTTCCTACCCCTTTTGCTTGACGTTATTTATGGACGTTAGGAAGAGTTTAATCACATTGATATGTACACACATTGATATGTACACTCATTTATAAATTCGGGGAACCTCCAGGAATCACATTAGTGCGATAGGGAGCGAAATTCACATCTATATTGAGGTTCTGAAATAAATTCCAGGAATGTCGTTAACCACCTGGATTCAATTTGGAGAACACTTCAAGTGCGATATACCAAAACGTTAAGAGGCACGGAGATATATAATCAAAAGTAAATTTGAGCATACCTTAAAGACGACTAAAGGCTATCTTTCCTTAATCCTTCTTAATCTCCAGACACCTGGACAACCACTGCATGCTACTCATCGCAAAATATGCAAATTTTCATAGGGGTACCAGATAATCGACTTCCATAAGGATAGAAACAATTGAACTGCATACCCAGAAAGCAGTCAAATGAATCTTCCACTCTAAAGGTATTCAGATGAAAACACTCCGCGTCTTAAACGTGGGACATGTATCCCCTCGCATCGAGCCTATCTACAGCTGACAAGCACAAACCTATGGATGCACTGCAAATCCCTTCAAAATTAAACCTGGTATGAAAAAACCCCCCGGGGATCGGGTTGGTGCGGCTGATAGAGGCCTGGCTTCCCATCCCGAGGGCTCGGACTCGACTTCTAGTGGTACCTATCAGATATTTTTCATTCGTATACCAGTCCCTACTTCAGATTTTGTGGAGAGCAGCAAAAGTATATGAAAGCGCATCGGCGTTGACGTTGCGGAAACGATTGATATCCATGTTAAATAAAATGATCACTGGTACAATTTCCGCATTTTAATCACTACCACACCTCCGACCATGGTGTTGGTACACTATGCCATCATCACCCTGATGAACCCTGGTGAACCCTGATGATGGCATAATGCGGCGAAACCATGGTCGGAGGTGTGGTAGTGATTAAAGTGTGGAAATTGTACCAGTTATCTTTTAATTTAGCATGGGGAAGTTCAAGTTCAGTGCTCGGTTCGTCGGATGGGACGTTAAACTTTGGACCCCTTGGCGCCTTTCATCATGCTTAAGCTGATTCCGGCGCCAGGTTTCTCTTCATGCTTCCTCAATGCCCTGAAAAATTCTCCTCTACCATCCTAAATTGTCCTAGTTGCAAGTCATCACAAATAAAAAAATACATAACATATACTCAAACCAAATAAATGACCGTTTATCAAATAATTAGTAATTATAGCATATATTTTATCATTGAAAAAATAATCTGACCGATATTGTGAACAATTTATACATACGGGCGGCGAAATCAAATAGCAACAAAGTTGAAACTAACCACCTAGTCAATTTGAATAATGAACTCGTTCGTCTTCCTCAAGCATACCATGGATAGGAGCTAAATACAATTTCTTTAATTGGATTGGGACCCAAATTCCGCAGGGCTGGAATGGGTTGACCTCAACATGCGAATTCTAATTAAAAAGATACGTGACACGCTTTACCGGCCCTGAAGGTCTTTTACTCGTATGCTCACTTTCAAGGACGTAATTACGATTCGATCCGCCGTAAAAAAATGGATGCATAAATTACCATGAGTGATATTCTGAAGATAATTATTTGGCCGAAAATTTTCCTCAAAAGTGCTTGTGACGGTTTGCTGCAAATCCAAGTTTGAAAGCGGATTAACCCCTCGTAATTGGAGCCCTCACAAAGTCTCGAAAGAATAATCAATACCGTTCAGTACATCATGCCGATCAAGGCCTAATTACGGACTGTAAGCGCTAATTATGATAACCAATCTAAACCTAATTAAATTTGCATGCGAACTGAGTGGCCTAACATAAATCTTAATGGAATATTTAAATGTGCATCACATTTGCTAATAAAAGGATGTCAGAAAAAATTGATAAAATACTAATAAGTTCTCCAGAGTTAACATTGCATATTAATAGTGATTTTCTAAACATTTCTGCCACTGCAGGTCTGCTAGGAAGCAATTCAACTGCCCGCTATGAATTTCATTATCAACTCGAAGTAAATTATTGGCACCACATTTTTAAATAAAGCGGATTTAATCTCTCGGAAATTCTTGTAAAAATGCTCCCTTTACAAATATTTCCATTAAATATCGAGGTATCGAGAGGCTGTGGTGAGAATTTTGCCACTTATATTATCGCTGTAATTGACAGACTAGCATGATTTGTGGAAAGTAGCTACGATATGGCTCGGTATATGATGAGGAAATACGGGCAATCCTGCAAAAGAGTGATATCATGACGGTAAACACACCTGAGATGTCAATATCGGTATAAATTGAAATAAGATATAAAATATGATGGTTCCTGATGACATCACTTAGATTCAGAAGGCAAAGTCAAAAGCTCAAAGAACAGCACAAATTCTTTCGTACTGCTCGTGAACCACAAGAAGAGTCACTGATATCGTATCAGTTTAATTACAGGGGTATTCAGAGTCAATATTCCAATTATAATCTCGGCAAAACTTAGTCATCACTATTTTAGGAAGATAAAAGATATAAATTGAGTAAAATTCTAACGGGAAATCTACCAGATTAGTGTACCTATCGGTGTAGTTTCGGTGCAAAACCTCTGGGTGTCTTCCGGTATGAACTTAGTAAGTTTAAATTTGTATGTAATTCAAAAACATTGCCCAACCATCTGGTATGGTCCATGCTCGGCGTCTGGTGATTTTTTTAAATTTTTGTCTTGCCTGTTTCATTAATCGGAGGACAGGCTTCCATGCCGGACTTAAGGTATAACCTGTACCGTGGTTTATTGTTTTACCCTCCAGCCTTATATGAATTGCCTCTTTGGTGAGCCTATCCCAATATTTTGATGTTTGACAAAGCAGCTGCTTATTGTTGAAGCAAAATAATATTCGAGGCTGTGGTCTGCGAAAGCCGATTTTTTTGAGCGGAGGGGCATCTGATACAACCTCCATGTTATTTAATTCCCCTCTCTATTGCTCGGTCTGTTTCAGCGATGTACAATTTACCGCAATCACAAAGGACTTGGTAAATACCAGTACTTTATAGATAGAGTTGGTCCTTTACACTCTTTAGTTAGCTCCGTATTTCCATCAGTGGTATGAGGATGGTGCGAATATTGTGCTTCTCAAGAATTCTTTATATTTTCCCCGATAATGTACGGGATGCAATCACTCGCGATTGGGTCTTTCTCGATCGCTATCAGTAGGTACCTTCTGTCATCAGTCAGGAAAGATTTTTTCAAATTCCTTCCCAGAGACAACTTGTGGCTGTCAATGTTCCTTTTTACAGCCAGCTGAATTTCTCCCTCACTGTAGCCGCTCCGGCGGAAAGTATTTTTCAGGCGTTCAAGCTCCGTCAGTATGTTTTCCTCATTTGATACCACCTTAGCTCGCTGAATCAGTGTGAATACACTGCTATTCGTTGTGAGGGTTGGTGGTGGCAAAGGCCATTGAGGTACCGATCGGAGTGCGTCAGTTTTCGATGCACCCGATGACCCAGCATTCCATCTCCCTAGCGGCAGAGTAAAACGTCTAGGAAAGGTAGATAGTCATTTTCCTCCTTTTCCATGGTAAATTTTATGTTTCCATGTAGGCTGTTCATTTCGCTCAGGAACTCTTGAGGAGCGGCAAGGACATGTGATTAAATTAAAGTGTCGGTTATCAGTAGAAGCACTAAGGGAGGCCGGAATCTAAGGATTTTTCTTCTAACTTATCCAATTGGCAATGGATGGAGAGAGAGAGAGAGAGAGGAGAGCCCATCGCCACTCCTTCCGTTTGGTTATAATATTTATCATGTAAGCACCAGGGAATGCACCAGGGAACCCAAAGGTCACGGTTTCAAATCTCTTGCAGGGCATGGATGTTGTGTGCTCGACTTAAGAATTTGATCTAGTTTAGGTAGTGTGAAATAACCTTAGCCTTTGGAGTGCCGTTCACCGAAATATACAAATTCTGAGGTTTCAGACGTGATTGAGTGGAAATGGAGCATAACTACTCTTGAATAATGAGCAACGGCCACTGAGATAACGTTTATCGCGACCGGGTTTCCCTTTTTACAGCATCTTCAGGCCTGAAAGCTGCCTGAAGATGCTGTAAAAAGTACAACCCGGACGCAATAAACGTTATATCCGAGGAAGTTGCTCATCATTCAAGTGCAGTTACCGAAATATACTACTACTACTGTTAAACGAATGCTGAGTGTAATATGGACCAGATACTTAGCACAGTACTTTCACATGTCGACGAAATGGTGGATGTTTCTTTGCATGTCAAAAGATTTGTAAATTGAGTCCCACCTTACAGAAATCGATACGAGAGCCTCACCAGGGGACAAACAATCGTTATTCAGCTCCGAATCCAGTAACTTGAAACTCCGAAACTAGAATGATTAAACACGGATAACCCACGCGACACGGAGCGGACAGTTGGCGTCACACTTCGCACAGATGTGTTACCAAAAGAAAGTTGTCGCGTGACGCAAGATAGGAGCGAACATGAGCTCTTTTGGCTAATGGAGTTTCCGAGTAGGCGGCCCGGAGGAAGGCGAAGAGGCTAGCGAGGCAAAGGAGGATGGGGAGAGTGTAGGATGGTGCACTTGGCGGGAAAAACCCAATGAAACACACAGCAAGGACGCAGAGACGAGGACCCGCTCGCTCGTGGCAGAGGCGACTGCGAATCATCAACGCGGCACTGGGGAAAACGCTCCGTCGGAGTTTCAAAGCGCACGGACGCGTAAAGATTCGTTCCTCACGACAGATGAGAGAAACTTGCGCTGAAATTCGTCGAGACTGTGGTGACGTAGCGTGATGTAGTCAGTAAACGTACGGATGCATCCGGTCGTGCAAGTTAAAACGGACGGTGATGAAGGTAAGAATGGCTTAAGAAGTGGTTGGGGGACATACATGCATTGCTTTACTAAGTTTTTCTTCTCTTTTTTCAACCTCCATTCTCCCCCAACGACGCTACTTTACGTTCTCTATGACCCCCTCCTAACATAAAGCACTGAAGAACTCTGAAAGGCTGTTCACACTATGAATTATTGCTCGTAAAAATGAAACGTTTTTGTCTCTTCGTTTGGACTTTGTTTCTGTTTTATACAAGGCAAACGCGTAATTTGTTCACTGATTGCAACGGACCACATCATTTTTGTTTTTCTAAATACATAAAAAAGTCATTTGTGTGAGTCATTAGATGAGACAGGCCGCAGTAATCTACATCTACATCTACATAATACCCTGCAAGCCACCATAATGGTGTGTGGCAGGGGGTGAACTCTCACCAAACATGCACTACATATCATGCATAAAAAAGGATTAGTACTTGGATAGGTACTGTTCAAAACTACGCTATTTAAAAAAAAGATAAAAATAGCAAAGCATGCATGCAAAACCATGCTGTTAGTTGGTAATCATAGTAGATAGTTAATAATCACAGTAGATACACAATTTGATTATAAGGTGCTTCAACTGATAAATATTATATATCAACGTTCATTTTTAGCATATATTTATCAATGGAAAGAAAAAAGCTATAGGTAAAGGTTTTAGCAATAGAAAAATGTTTTAATGTGCTAAAATTGCTAATGCTATACCGAACCGACCAACCTAATCCCCATAAAAACACAACACCCACACCCAAAGAGGGATTCGAACCCAAGTTCCATTGCCATAACAGTGCGTTACCAAACTGCGTTACATCGTCGGTGAAAATTTTTCGTTTTCGTTCAAGTCAAATGTCACGGTCTTAATACCAGGCGCAACGAGGCGGACAATGTCACAGGCTAAACTATAGAAACATGCTATCGGCTCCATTTTTTTCACCATCGCGTCATCGTTCGCCCAAAAAGAAAAAAGAAGTCAGGCCGGCACAGTCCTTCTTGCTCAATGGCAATCGACGCACATGGCGGGAAGACAGCGGCAACTGCTCGGGCGGCACTCCACGCTACGCAGTTTGCTTCGAGGAACTCTTACGAGAGTTCTTGAGAAGATATAGTAAAGCCGAGTTGAGGGGCGGCGGATTGGCGAGAGGGAGGAAGCGCCAAAGAGATAAGACGAAGGAGATATCGGGTGAGCGAGCGAGAGGGAGATGGAAGGAAGGAAGGGAGGGAGGGGTGGGGACGGGGCTGCTTGCAATAACGGTTCACTGCCCGCACACACATTACGCTGACGTCACTCCAACCGGGTATGGGGGCGGGGGGGGGGGCTTTCTTTTTACACGCCGGTATGAAGTGGAATAACTGGCGGGAAGGACGCCGAAGAGAAGGGGATCCCGGCAGGTTTTAAAACAAAAAACATACACAGCGCACGCGGAGGCATAGGAAGGTTTTAGTGGCCGATGAGTCACTCGGTCTGGGTGACAGGAAAATTCGCGGAACGAACCTTGGGGGAATAGAAGAAACTGTAGGATTTTCAGGACCGTGATAGAGATGGTTAAAGAAAAACATGCACAGCGCAGGAAAAAAAACAGGAACTTCAACTGGAGACATTCCGATTATAACAGTGCTCGGTTGAAATTAAGCATGCTTCAAACTTTAGATAACCTCTTACAGCAATGGCCTAAGGTACCTATACGTAATCACCTCGTGGAATATAATATAAAACATTATAATTCAAACTTTTTCTGAAAAGGCGCTTTCCATCTTCATAACGAATACGCAGCGCCAAAAAATACATGGAGTTATAACTATAGACTTGGAGGTTAAATTTTACTCGCCAAGGGCATTCCTTCGATTCAAAGGTATGTTTCTTTTTAAATACCATATTAATTGCTGAGAGGTAAAATATTAAAATAGAGATGCACCACTCATACAAATTATAGCCCAAGTTCCGGAAAGCATGAAACGAACGACTACTACATCACTATGCCTAAAATTGCTTGGCTATTAATCGCTCAAGTTCGCCAGCACGAATATAAGATAATAATGATACAATAATTATCATATTTAAAGTCTTAAGCTGAATATGTTGATAAATCAAAGAAGAAGCGAACGCAATGTTCTAATATTTAATCCATGATACATTATCAGGAACACACATAAAAAGATAACCAGAAGCTATTTCACATATGATAAGGGCGAATTTTGGCTGAATGAGTACGAGGAACTTTGGCATTACGAAATAAGACACAATATGTACTTCGTAGAACATACGCCACCAGCTAGTACCACACAAGAAAAACATTATAGCGAGTGCTTCTTGTATCGTCACATTATGATAACAAGGGACGTAACACATCCCTTGATGGGAATGAAAAAATCGTAAGAAAAAGTACTAACACCTACTCCATAAAGAATTTAAATCAATCGCTTACACGAGAAGATTTAGCAATAAACAATTGAAAAGGAAATAAAACAAATTACTGACCCTTACTTCGTGACGTAAAAAGCATTCATATACTTCCTTCCGAAAATTTAATAAGATATTGACAAAATTTCCTTTGCTTCTGAAAATTAACCTTTACGAGACTACAAAATAGTCAACATACAGCAACAACTCTCTCAATACTATTCTCTCGTGGATAACCAACCAATTATGTTAATAAATAATAACGGCCGGTGGTGAAAGGTCAAAAATACAATCGACCGTGACGTCAGATGCACAACCACCCGTGTCTCTGCAGATAAACTCTTCAAACTCCAGAACACTTCATTTCTCACTCTAACCCACGAATTCCAGAAGAGAACGAAAGATTCATCATCCACGAACAAATATCTACTCGCTGCTCTCAGCAATCTGGACCAGTATGCACGAAGATATTTTCCTCGTCACGGAGAGAATGAACCACTACGAAACCTACGCACAACGAGGAGAGCTCACCTCACCCACGCCCACGAAAAAGTGGCTCGCACCACCAAGATTTCCTCTGTTTGCAAAGGAGAAACTATGAACAACGTGTTTACAAATGAGTCGCGCACGATCCGAGCCCAAATAACAATGGGCCGACGTGAAAATGTAAATATAGGGCGTCGCTTTCGAAAGGGCGAGACGAGCCTTACCCTGAGTGAGTGACGCGGCACACAAGAGCCGACGTCATCGGATGGCCTGATCGGTTGCTGAAACAAGCTTTCCGCTGGGGTGTGAGGGAAGGTAAATGGATAGTGGAGAAGTAGGACTGCCAACTCTCCCAGAATCGCCAAAAAAACTCCCGGAATGGGACAATAACTTTTGATAACTCATGTCTGACGGAATAAGACGGCTTCCTGCCGCTTTAACGAACAACACAATAAACTTATGTGATGTAGACCGAAAGGTTAAATTGTAAATGGGTTGATCCTTGAAATCCTTGAAAAAAAAAACTGCTGGATGATCGAAACTTAGGAATGTCTGACCGATTTTCTGTCTCGCGTTAACTCCACTCTACCGATTTTAGTCACTACTTAAGACAAAGATTCAACGTCGCGAGTCCTAAATGGGATGAGTAATTATGCCACATAATTTATATGATTCCGGCATAGAAATCGAGTTATATCGTCCAAGATCATCCTTATATATAAAACCGGTTAAACTGTGATAGAATTGCACATTTGCGATGTTAAATAAGAAGAATACCATTTCCAAAGTAGTATTAATTATGTTCTCTTTTAACCTTCCACTCTTTCAACGGATACCTTTTAACCAATACTTGAGGAGTCGCAACCCATGGAAGATGTGAGAGAGAGACATCTACATCTACGTGATACCTTGCAAGCCACCGCGAGAGTGTGTGGCAGGGGGTAAAGATCACCAAATATGCACTGTTTACAATCAATTAGGCTACTACATGTAAACATGCTACATAATAGGGTCACAAGCAGCTGGATGATTAGTATCTACATAGTAATAAAGGAAGGGTTGTAAATACATGCATCATGCGCTTCAGACTACCCCACAACATTTCGCCTATCCCCTTGCTAAGCTGCCTATTTGAGTTCTCTTATTGTAATGGGGGAAAGATGACACTTTGAATCTATCAGTATGACAATCTATCTCTCTACTCCTATTCCTCTGGTTGAATCTCGCATATACGCTGGTGTTTTTAATATATATCTAACATATTCAGTAAAGCTATCCGTCTAAAATTTCTGCCATAGATTTAATCTGTACTTTAATCAAAGAGCTGATAATGATTCCCTACCTAATTTTTCTATCAGCGTAATCTAATTATGCTGTTGAACCTATCGTATCACCTTTGAACAAACCTAACTGTTCTACGTTGCACATTGTCTAGCTCTCTGATCAAACCTTACTCATCCGGATCCAATCGAAGAGAGACTGATGGGTTGGCGAAAACGAAACAAATCGGCCACCATGACCTGGGATCATGGGGCGGGACTGGAGGGGGGAGGAGGTTTGCGTGGGTGGAAAGCCCAAGGTGCCGTGCGGCACGAAGGAACCTCTCATGGGCACCGATGACGTCAAGAAACCCACGCCGCCAAAAGGGAGCTTTTTTGAATGGATGGAAAACGAGAAAGGAGGTCGTGACGAATCGTCTTGACGGCATAGGGGAAGAGGGTGGAGCGCGGCTTGTGGTCTCGCGGTCTTGACCAATCCTGCCTCCTCCGTCACCAGGGCTTCCATAAAGGCGAGGAGGAAAGGGCGCCAAAAGGGTCGGGAAATCACGGGAACAATAGTCGTGTCAGAAGCGTCCACTCACGCCCACGCGCGAACGTTTCCAGGTGATCGCCCCTCATTCCGGGTAAATGGATTGAGTCAAGTTCTAAACTTTAATTAAAAGGACGCTTCATATAGGAGGAGAGGTAGTCAAGCGTGAAGGGCATGGGTTCATCTACATGTACATAATACCCTGCAAGCCACCATAAAGGTGTGTGGCAGGGGGTGAATTCTCATCAAACATGCACTACATATCATGAATAAAAAATGATTAGTATTAATATATTAGTCTAAACTTCAAGCTTTAAAAAAAGATAAAAATAGCAAAGTAAGCATGCAAAAACGTGCTGTTAGTTGGGTTACCTTCAAGTCCTTATACCAACATGCAGCTACATATGCTATCCATTGATACACTCGAATTGGACATATTTACCGCTATCTATAGCCCTAATTGCACGAGGGAAAAAGGACATTTTGAATCTGTCAGTTCGGCAGTCAATTTCTCTAAATTTGTGATTATGGTCCAGTGTACCATAGTAAGTTGGAGTTAGCAAAATATTTTTGACGTCATCAGTGAAAATATTATCTTGGAATTTATTTAGGAGATTAAGTCTAAGTTTCAACCTGCGATCTGACAATGATTCCCATTGTAATTCATTTAATAGACTGGTTACGCTAATATAGTTATCGTACCGTCCCTTTACAAATCATGCCGATCTTCGCTGCAACTTTGCGTGCGTAAATGTGACTCGGAAGTAAAATTGAAAACGGAAATGTTTCATTTAAGGAGCATGTACGAGTAAATATCACTCGTATATGTTGGAATTCGTAAATTAAACTAACATTGCTTCGATTATTGATTCCGTACATAATGCACCATTCTGTGCAGATCTTATAACGGATATAATTGAAAAATAAGGTCCCTAGAAGTATTTGGTGGCAATTGGAGGCGATACTACCAATAAGCTAGCTGCACTGGCCTTTGTTAAAGAGAAATAAACATCAATCGTTCCACTAAGGTGACTTTTTTATATTTTACACCTCCTGTGCGAATACACCTTTAAAATGCCCTACTGCCAAAACTTTCATGGCCACTGTCATTGATGTTGTGAAGACTGTTAAGAATAACCATATTTTTAAAGCGCTATTTTACCGCCTTCAATTGGATAAAAAGGTTCAAAGAGGGGTATTCTCTAAAATAACCAGGGAATACCAGTGGAGAATCCACCTACTCTATTTACGGAGTTTGTTATCAAATAAACCTGTCCTCCAATCTGTTAGCAAGGAAGGAAATATCTCCACTGAAATGAAAAGAAGACTTCTTGACGACTTTTTGTTTTGGCTTAGGGTTGAAAAGGTTGTAAACATCATGGATCCCATCATAGAGCTGAATACAGCATTTGAGTCAAACACTCCGGTGATCCATGAAGTGTACTCCAAATTCAACAGCTTACAGACATCTTTAAATAAAGAGATCCCAGCGTTCCCTCTTCTAAAGGCTGAAGAGAAACAGGTGCTTACCAGATTTGAGAAGGGAAACAAATTTGGTGTGGGCCAAATTCATTTTGATGCTGAAGTGTTAAACGCTGCTGCAGAAAGTTGAAAATTGAGGCCTGAAGAACTACTCGATGCTGACTTTAATTTGTGAAGTTGGTAACCACATGGGTTTCAATGATGTCGATATTCGCAAAGATATAGCAGATTACAGAGATAAAGATGGCCTTTGGCGACGACCATTCATTTGGGAAGGTGTGTCAGAGGCAAAGAAAGATATAAGCCCAATAGTCAAATAGCCAAAAGCCCAAAGGTGGAGGGGTTTGAGAGGAACTTATCTGTTGCGTGATGTGGTTGTAAGAATTTTAGGGAACCCTATCACGGTAACCGCCACGGAAAAGACATATAGTACATACAACTGGATCCATAATAAGAGAAGAAATAGCTTGAATACACAACACTCAGGGTATTACATAGATGCAGAGGGAGAAATTTTAGTACCTCCACCGATCAAAAGAAGGGTTCGAATTGATTACTACGAGTAGGTACTCTAGGTAATTTTATCTCAGTCAGTATGTACTCGAATATAATATCCAAAACACATTCATCGTTATCTTTCAATCTCTACAGTGGTCAATGGCGATTTTCCATCCACCCCTTTCTATTTTTGTAACATTCCTGTTACTCATCCTTCCTCCATTCTCTTTATTTATCTCACGTACTTTTCCCTTGGCTTCTCCTTCATTGGCCTTCCTCGTTGGATCTTCCCATCTATTTTTCCTTATATAACCTTCCCAATAAGTCCTTTACGCACCATCGCGTTTCCAATTCACTTGGTACTTCCCTGACGTATCGAGCTCCTTAAAATTCTTCTTCTGCCTCGCTAAAGCATACTCCGTTTTCATGTTTTCTCTGATTGATATTCAGAATTCATATTCACCCCTATTTCTTGTAAATTTTTATTCCTACCTGGTAGTTTTCTTTATTGACAAGGACCCAAGTTTCAGACAATATTTCTCCATGCCTCACACGAATATTTCACTTACTGCTTCCTTTTTCCAAATTTAGCAATACAAAGAAACGTACTGATACCCTTCACTATATCCATCATCTTAGAGAACAAAAGAGGCCTCTTCATAACAAAAGTCTCATTATCTAACGTTAAAGCTTGCCGCCGGATTTAATTGAAATAATGCCATCATATTTTAGAGCTTAAGAATTTTTTCCGCCAAATGAGAGAACTAAAATCAAACGAGACAAGAGATGAGCACTCTATTTGTAGCAAGTGCAGTAATGACACTCCATGTGTGTGTTGATTGTACCAACACTCGTACCTACACTTTCTCGTAACACCTCGGAATCCTTGTGCTATCTAGTTTCCTTATTCTATATTCAATCGTATGGAGTGTGGAAACACAAATTACCAGTGAATTTCGCTTCTAAGTCTCAGCAAGAAATGAATAGAGGTTTTTGGTTTTAAGAATTCTCACAGCAAAGATATGAACTGCCTTCAGATTGACAGCATAGCAGCATGTTGTTGGGCTACTGCATTGAACAGTAGCTCATTGTAGTAAAATTCGATCCATCAATTAATGAATAGGTAGGTAATATTATGATTGTTAGGACAGGTAACCTGAGTATCAAACGTGGATATAAGAACAATCTAGAGCCCTAGCAGATTTGCTCGTAAAAAAGTAAGATAGGCGACATTCCAAGGGAGAGGAACTATTAATTTAGGTATATGTAGACTCGGGGTACGATAAGATTCCAATGCCCATTTTCTTACGGAATATAAGAATGCCAATATTTATCAATTAATTAGAACATTTTGGAGGATTTGGCAAGCAGTAGGTTCACTTTCTCACTCCCTTCTAAGGCAATGGTCATCTTCCAGCCGCTAGATTTTATTTCATTTTCCTGCTGATCTTCATGGAACCGTTCCTAAAGAATGTTAACACCATCACGTAAGCAGCTAGGCTCATGAATATATACTCATATTTCGTCGCCAAAAGTTATCTCAACATGAAAACAAAAATGACTAAGACTAATAATTTATAAGTATAATCACGTATGAGTCATCGTGATAAGTGCGCGAAAAAACTGTAGTTTTCTGTAGGTCTATGGACAATATCAAAGGTTAATTTGAAGATACGGCACTTATGACAGCTGCTCCTCGATTTCACACTCACGTCAAGGATGGCAATCTTTTGATAAGCGTTTTGCAGCACGTGTAGTTTGAAGTACACAGTTTCGCCAGCTTCTTTAACCAGTGGATTAAAAGTAAATATTTGAAAGGACAAAGGTAGACAATACTATCCTCTAAACGTCACAATACGCGTCCATCGTGAAGTATGATGTCATCATTAGTCTTTACATGATTACAGCAATGAATTAAAGCTGAGAATAGGATTCACTAGCGAAATTTGGGAATCGCAGAGAACCTAACGTATCTTAACGGAAGTCTGCTAGTCAAATCAATTGCAAGGACGTTACACACAGCAGCGAGGAGACAGATCAGGGGATATCGAATTCAATTAAATAATAACAGCTCTTTTCCACAGAGTTTTCAACGCACTACACGTTAGAACTTTGCGGAAAAGTATTTGTTGATAGAATATGTGTTCCTTCCACTGCATCAATCCTGACTCTGTTTAAATTAAATTTATTTCTAATAGATTTTTCACGATGGAAATTATGCCACATCTCAAGTACGAGTGGAGAAATTCTATTGCAAGACATTGTATAGCCATACCTGGGGTCAGGCACGTAGCCAGATATTTGCTTCGGGGGAGGAGAGGGGGCGGGGGGGCTAATTGTAAGTCTAGTGCAGCGTAACTTGAAACAAATCAGTCTTCGGTGCCGACATGTTACATATCTCTTCCCTTAATTTTCAGTGCTTGGTATTTACTTTCACAGTGCCCTTTACTATATCTTCTCACTGGTCAAGTCCATTGCTTACATTGATATGAAGCAGTTAATCTGACCGGCTCCAGAACACAAGATCAACGCATAAATACATATGAGATTGAAAAGAACAATTCCACACACATGTATCAAAGTAGCGATCACGTTTCAAGATACTAAACACTTGAATTATATGCAGTGTAATACGGAGTATCATTCCCATTTAAAATCAGATCAACAAAATTACTGGGGAAATATTTAGGGGGGGGGAGGCTGAAGCCCAGAGGCTCCCCCCCTGGCTACGAGTAATTAGGCGGAAGGGAATCTCGGTAAATTAGGGAAAAAATTGCGTATCTTACGTAGAAAGAGCCGTTCATGGTCCCACAAAAAGTATTCAGAAATCTCATTTGAACTGAAACAAAAGAAGAGAAAACGATATGCACTAATCCGTATGTGCTTGAGTTCGTCCTTTTGCAAGTTCTCTATCTACATCTGCACCTGCTGCATACCATGCGAGCCACATCGAGGGTGTGTGGTAGGAGGTGAAAGATCAACAAAGAAGCTATACACAGCGTGTACATCATCATCAGTCAGCAATCCTTAGATTGGTTTGACGCAACTCTCCACTGAATTCTCTTATCTGCTAATATCTTCATATTTACGTATTTCTTCTCTTTAGCTACATACATCTAGGAAATATTAATGATAAAAGAATCGTTGCCTATGTCGTGATAGTATTATTTCTTGGTTGGGATAGACAGAGATTAGCGCAAAAACTGAGTGAATTTCTCGATACTACGTTTCGGTCCTTGGAAACTATAGGCGGCACAGGGAAATGAATTCTTATGTTTGAATATTACTCGCCGTTGGACTCATTCCGTGATACACTCTATCCTTAGTGACTGGACTCACATTACCGTTTAAAACTGTGGTCAGGAGTGCAAATACTAGGTTTTTAGCCATGGTTATTTTAAATATTAATATAAAAATTGCTTAAATTAAACATAAAACAGCAATATTTTCCATTTGGAGGGGGCCGATTCATGTATGCCAAATTTCATTATTCAAGATTTTCGGAAATTGCTGAGCAAGTATCCACAACGGGATAGGTATTATGTACATAATGATCGAATAACTACCACCCAAGCCTCCGCTCTCGCCAGAGACGAGAGATTTTGCAGTAGGAACGGTCGTGAAAGACGTGAATGGAAATTCATCCACCGCCCCCCTCCCGACTTCATCACTTCACTGGCAAAGAACTCGGTGGCCTCCCTTCACGTCCGCTATCCGTGATCGATCTCAGCATGTGCGATGCGATGCCGCAGAGAGAGAGAGAGAGAGATGGAAAGGGATCGCGGGGGGGATAAGGGAGAGAGACGTCGGGAGGAAAAAAGACGCGACCCGACGGCATCAGGGAATTTTCCAACGCCCTCCTTGCGTCCCATATTGCCGCCGATCGAGCACTACCCCTCCAGCCCATTACTCGCAGCTTCCTATAACGGCGGCGGACTCCAGACATCTCTTAAGGACGAAAAATTCAGCTTGGGCAAGGGAGGCAGAGAGAGAGAGAGAGAGGGAGAGAAGGGGATGGAAGGAGACTTTTGCCTACGTCAGGGTGTTCGGTTCCCGAGAACCCCGGGGAAACATTCGAGATGAATAACGCTCCCAGTCTCGCGGCGTCCCCTTTTGAGCTAGCACTGCGCCAAGGTCTATACACAGCATAAATAATGACTCTTTATTGCGGAAGGGGAAATTTACGCCAGATTATAGCATTAACTGTGTGTTCAAGCTGGATTTATTTTTTTCGGAAATATCAATTACTGAATTGCAATCATGCACGGTCTAAAAATTGATAACAATATGATGCGAGGCAAGGGGAAACGGTAACTAAAATCTAGACCTCTATTTTTCAGATACTCCGACAGCTAAGATTACATCGAACTATCTAGTCTAAACACTTAACCCTAAGACAAACTTAACAGCCATGACATATGCAAAAAATCTGTTTCAGAATTGATGTGGTGGAACGAAAGAATAGTTATTCTTTGCAATATTCCCCTTTTAAACACGAAGTAAACTGCAAGGAATTCTTCCTTCAGCCTGAAAAAATTCTACTGGATACAACTTCATCCATGGAGTACGCCGCATTGAGTGTAGCATTGTGTGAATAAACACCAAAAATGCAGTAATATAAAAAACTACTAATAAATAATATAAACATTTTAGCTATGCATATATCAGGCATGTGTGTCGGAATCCACGAAGGAATGTAATGGTTATTAATATACATATATATAATACCCACCATAAAGGTGTGTGGCAGGGAGTGAATTCACACCAAACATGCATAACATATCATGCATAAAAAAGGATCAGTAATATTATACTAGTCTAAACTTCAATTTTTAAAAAAAGATAAAAACAGCAAACCAAGCATTCAATATCATGCTGTTAGTTGGATTAGGTTATGGTCCTTATACCAACATGCAACTTCCTATGCTATCCATTTATACACTCGTATTTATCCTATTGGATATATTTACCGCTATTCAAATCCTTTATTTTTACGAGGAAAAAAGTACATTTTGAATCTATCATCTCAGCAATCAATTTCTCTAAATTTGTGACCATCGACCAGGTCACCATAATGAGTCGGAATCCGCAAAATATTTTTAACGTCATCACTGAAAATATTATCATGTATTTATTTAAGAGATTAAGGTTTAAGTTCAACCTTCGATCTGACAATGATTCCCACTTTAATTTATTTAAAAGACTTTAATATTTGGGTTCATATATCCGTATGATTCTCTTTTCTCTGTCCCGCAGATGAGCTAATTTTAATTTTCTAGCGAGTGACAACGATTACATTCCGAAACATTGGCCCATTCTACACTGTACCCTTTTGAATCATTATTGTTTGACTCACAACCGTTACTTCCATGTGTAGCAGTACGAAACCATCTAAGGTTTAAGATGCAGGAGTATGCATTCTTTATCGCGCTGTGTTTGGACGCTAGTCTTATGACGCAATCTTACCGATAACCCCACTCCAGTCTCCACATGTGATACATTTCCGGACCTTCCCGCTCAACCCCTTCGTGTGTCACACAAGGACAGCCCTTTATGCAGGGATTCCCAACTTTTTCATGCTTGCGGCACCCTCGTGAATGATACAAGAAACTTTTGGCACCATTGTCAGAACTATCGAAATATGCTAGGATTATGAAAAACCGTTATTTTTAACACAAAAGGTGGTGGCACCCCTGGTCGATCTCCTCGCAATCTTGAACTCCGCGGCGAACCAGTTTGGAACTGACGAAAATAATTCCGTTGATACTTCAGAAGTCAAAAGTGGGAGACACCTTGATGATACTAACTTCAAAAGAAAGGTTCATCGAGGTCGGAAAAAACAATGACCTAAGGTTGCCTAAGAAAGAAGAAAAAACAATGACCTAAGAAAGTGACCACGATGCTTTCAATATCATCATAAATTTAAGGCAATGCATTAATGTCCTATTTTCTTTACCTAAGACCTTCTATATATCTATATCTAAGACAAACCCTGCAAGCCACCTCGAGGGTGTGTGGCAGGGGGTGCATACACACCAGGAACAATGACACAACAAACAAAAATGAACACTACACCTTTAAAAGTAATTGGGGAAAAAAATAAGGAAAACTACCAAATCCCTATATTTCATTCAATTTGAAATTTCCAAGAATTATCAATAAACTGTCGCTTCACTTTAAAATATCTGAAAAATTCCCACTTATCATTGTGTAAAAATAGCTACAAAAACTATAAACTGGCACTTTCCTCACTCGAACGCATTTATTACACAAAGGGAAAGGATTATTGATAGTCTATAAAAAGGGAAACTGAATTATATGAACATTTAAAAAGCCTATTTTTAGGTTCGTCTGAGGATTGCACCTCTGGGGTAAAAGCAAGATCCATTTTACAGAGGAATTACTTACTCTATAACACGCAATTGCGTTAGTTGCAGATCACCGAAAACCACAAATATGATCACTTGAATCAATCACAGAAATATGGCCCCCTCCCATGCGACATGAGAGTAAGTGAAGGTTCATGGATGCGAACATTCTATCAGTGTCTTTGATGGCATCATCGAATTTTCCTGACATTAGGTTTGTGGAAAAACACATGCTGTTTTTTTCTAAGAAATTTCCAGCTATAAAAGGAATATTGTTCCTGGCGAAAAACGTTTTCCCATGAGCACTCACGAAGAGAGCGAGATGAATATGATGAAGTAATTTAAAAAAGGTCTGGGTATTGATTGATGCGGAGACGCACACTCATTTCGCAGCGCAGGCCATAACCTTGGTTTTAATTATCCAAGACGGCCCAAACCGCTTACGCATCGATAGTAAACTGGAGTAATTTGTAGGCCGCAGATTGATTCTGTGCCGGTGGAACAACAGCCAGACTGTCAGAAGCTGATTACTATGGAGTGGAACCTCCTTCCACGAGAAAACACGAACTAAACCGCAGTTACGGTAGCAGGTCTCAGTGTCAGCATCTGGTATGGTGGCAAATATATCAGTGAAGTGAATTCTATCATTGACAGGGATTTTGTCAAATAAGTTACTGTTTCCGATCTTAACCACTTTCACATACTATTCCTGATCTCAATATGATAGGGTTTGCTTTCACATTAAAGGCGGCAGTAACATACATTAAAGAGCAGAGTTGACCATCGATCTATATCTTTATGAGTTTCTGTTACAGATCTTCACAAAGCACTCACTATCGTTTTATTCTACAATTTTTGTTCAAATACTTCCATCAATCTCAAATTACTTGGTAGAGCGTATAGTTAGGAAGGTCTCTGCGCGCAAACCGCTTCCTGAATTGTATATTTTATTAATAACGAATCGCAGCGAAGAATCCAGCAACCAATCCCATGTTTTTCAACAAGTTGATTTTTCAAATAATTACATGCTACTTTGTACGACGAGCCATTTCGTAAGTCTTGCCAAGGACATCCGTTCTGGATATAAAATAAAGCATACAGTAAATACAAGGATCAGAGACATGGAACATCGGGAAAGCAGACCAGCGAAGGATTGAAGCCTTCGAAACATGGTGCTAGAGGAGAATGTTGAAGATTACATGGACATATCAGAGAGGAACGAAGAGGTGTACAGAAGAGCAGATGAAGTAAGAACAATATGGAAAACCCTACGGCAAAGAAGAACCAGATGGATTGGACATACCTTGAGGCACAATGAATTAGTTAGAAATGTAATAGAAGGGAAGTTCCCGCGAGGAAGACCATGGGAAAATTATATAGGGCAAATAAAACAGGACGTGAAAGAGAAAACATATCAGGGCGTGAGGGAATTAACACTGAATAGGGCACAATGAATGGCTGCAGTAAACCAATCCTAGGATTGAAATATTGATAATGATGACAGTGAATATAGAAGATCGGGGTAATTTTGTAGGTAATGTAACCACAAAATACCAACAAAATCTCCTAAACATGCGTTCACTTTCCCAAGTTTGAACTACGGTGACGTCAGCTGCCTAACTAGATTTCACCTTAGGCTTCAGTACTTTTTCTACAGGTCATGAAAATATTTTAGAGTGCATCGACCCATTCTTTCTATAATCTCTTACGCCGTTCAGCTGGAACACTATTTTTATCCAGTGCCCACCAATCAAACGCCCTGCGTTGCATCACAGCCTCCAACATCCACATCTCCAGAATTTCCCTTCCATCCATCTCCCTCTTTTCTTCGAATTTACCTTTCAAACGTTCCAAATTCGCAGATTACCAACGTCACCACAGGCTTGAACTCACCCTAACTTCTGCTTAGAAAAGAACAGCGTCTGGAATAACTGACAAGTACCTCCACAGATTCTAGGTTGAAGCTGATTGACTTTCGGAGGCATATCTAAACAAACTTTCATTGTCGAACTATCTAACTTACATGCAAAAATTATTTGAGAAGCCTTATTGAACATCGAACAATAACAAAATTTCAGTGATTATATTCTTCCAAACAGCGGCTACCTTATAACCATTTCCATTTACACCAGAAAGAAATAAACAGTATTTTACTGTAGATATGCCCATTCTTTCATGCCTTAAAATCTCCGGTAGTGTTTGCCTCGCTGCCTGTCTTCGTTATTACTAGTCTTCAAGAACAACAATTTGGCTTTCTAAGTTTGGCAGCAAATTAATAAAAATTTGTTTAGGATTTATTGTGTTGTCGCTAAATAATATGGAGAGCGTTGTCATTGTACCTTAAGGAAGTAATGTATTCCCGCATGAAGTTAAGCGTTCGACGGTGAGATGATTCAAAGACTTCCATTCACTTCTGCCAATAGATTTTTAAAAATTACCAAAATAATTTGAAGCACACACATATAGACCGAATATTACACAAATAAAGTATGAAACTAAGGGAGTAGAAGCGATTTCCTTTTAGCACCAAAAAACGCATGTCGGCAACGGCTTAAAGCCTTTGAGTTCATAACGCATGTCCTCAACACACTTTCCTTTCCAGATTGAATTTCCGTCATGCTTTTTTCATCCACTGGTGCACAAGATGACTTATGAGTGTATTCATTAGTACTCTTAGTTCTAAAACCCAAACACTAAGTAAGTCTCTCATTTCAAGAACCATTGAACCTTACTATCATAATGAAGGGAATTCAGTCATACCCAGTTGACACTTTCGTGATCAGCCACAGCTCAGTCATACTTTTTGTTTAATAACCATGCTTAAAAACATCATCCTTTTTAGAGGCGCAATTTCCCTATGCGCTTATTCCTACTTTCCTCATTTCCTTTCAATGGCCCCAAGTTCGCCCTAAATACCACTAAATCTTCAAAGAGGTATATTATGAAAAAATTATGCCCTACTGCTCTGGACATTCAATTGAGAAATACAATTCTTGAGGAACACAACTTGGTTTGCTTCTTATTTGCATCTTATTTGTGGCCATGGCCAAGGAGGGTAAGGGTGCACCCTACTCCTCTGGTTCTAAAATAAGTCTACAAAACACCTTCACATATTGTCTATAGCCTAATATTGGAACATGAAAATTCCATGTAACTGACAGGCATGATTATATGCCGAAGCTTAACATACAACGTAACCCGAAGATATGGCACTACTATACATATAATAACAATTTATGAGTGTGACAACCAAAAAAAAAGAGCTCGTACAGCTTAGCTCATATCCACAGCTTTGAAGGATGCTAAAACATTATGCTACCATAAACGAAGAGGGGAGTAGGTTCATGTCGTGGGTGGCGTTAGGCAGAAATCTATTAAAACACCGACCTTTGTAAACCCTTCAACGCCATCTCACGTACAACACTACAACCCTGTTTAAATGACTACACGCAAACAAAGTATTATTATTTCAAGAACCTAAACTCACGAGAAATCATCCATTTATTATTATTTCAAGCACATTACACACTATAATTCATTATTGATAAAAAACGTTTTTCCAGCCTAAAGTCAATTTCATGGCTGATGAATTATCACACCCTGACACACACTCTTGCGATGGCTCGCAGGATAAAACGTAGATGGACGATAAGTAATCAGGAACATATTTGCAATATTATTGCAAGAGAAGCCTCTTAAAGGCTTTCAGGTTAATTTGGCGAACCTCAGAATTCTATGGATCCTTATAATAATTACAGTTAATTTTTGATGGTACACAAAGAAGACAAATGGATTAAAATTCCTTGTGCACTTATGAACTCACTAATTCGTTCTTAAACACAAACGCCAATTAAGTTAGTGAGCTATAACTTGGGGATCCACCACTATTCCTGCACATTTGCCAAATTATTTAGACGACCTGAATTTGAAAAACCTCACAATACAACGACACTGAGCGAAATAAAATTTTTATACAAAAATACGAGCGATTGGCAAGATTGAAAATGTATTGCAAGTACTCGTATAGAACATATTTGATTTCTCATTAGCACATCCCCACTAAACAGAAAGCAACACTTTTTGAAGCTAAACTTCATCACAGAGAAGTATTACGAGCTCATATAAACCGGATTTCGTATCCCAAGAGTAACCATATTCTCCAATCCATTTATGATTGGTTTCATTTTTGGATATGATTAGAGGCTCCGTGAAAACTCTGCCATGGATATCTAAATCCAGCCTGAACATTAACCGACTTAGCTACTATTTATGTATCCCTCATTTCCAATGAATTCGCCACCTCATGGTACTATTCCACGATACACACTGCACTTGCTTAAGAGCCGTTACCACACCCGGAACTCTTTGTAATCTCCGAGGAAACATTGGTGGACCGAACTCCACAAACGTTCTCACCCTAAGTCACTATCTCCGTACCCCCTTTTCACACGAACCCGCCCCCTTAAGACAGGATTCTCGGATCCATCCCATCCGGGAAGGAAATGATCTTCGATCTAGGAAATTCAGCTGGAAGATTTGTAGAGGGAGTAGGTACTTGCGGGACACTGGGCGTTTGGTTTAGACTGGATCGAAGGAAGGGGCAAAACTTAACTCCGTCCATAATTTCTTAGATTTCATCCTCACGTTTATTTCAAACAATTCCGCCACCCGAGAATAGAGTCCGAGCCTGACCAGCGCCGTCCGCTCCTCGACAACCCATGTCTTTGGAATGCGCTGAAAATATATGGGATCACTACGAAATAGGCCTAAATAATGAACTTGAACGTGCATAGTTAAGATCGGCAAGATTTGTGAAGGGACGGTACGATAACTATATTAGCGTAACCAGTCTATTCAATGAATTAAAATGGGAATCATTGTCAAATCGTCGGTTGAAATTTAGAATTAATCTCTAAAATGCATCTCCACTATTTTCACTGACGACGTTAAAAATATTTTGCGAACTCCGACTCACAATGGTAGGCTGGGCCTTAATCACAAAATTAGAAATATTGTTTGCCAAACTGACAGATTCCAAATGTCCTTTTTTCCTTGTAAAATTAGGGATTTTACGAATAGCTGTAGAAATATTCAATAGCATAAATACGAGTGTATCAATGGATAGCACAGGTAGTTGCATGTTGGTATAAGAACTTTAAGCTAACCCAACTAACAGCATTATATTGCATGCTTGCTTTGCTATTTTTATCCTATTTAAAAACTTAAGTTTAGACTAGTATAATACTACTAATCCTTTTTTATGCAAGATATGTAATGCATGTTTGGTGTGAATTCACTCCCTGCCACACTCCTTTACGGTGGCTTGCAGAGTATTATGTAGATGCAGATGTAGATCACTCACTCAGTGATTCAACCCGAAGGTTGGTCTTTGATTGATAGGTGAGAGAGCTCACCCCGTACTAAGCCAACGGTTTCTTACCCTGGGCCACCTGCAATTTCCTACGAAGTTCTGACACGCAGAAAATCGAATCGCGAGAATTTTAGATGGGGGTGTCCAGAAAGGCTCTTTCCCGGGATTTGGACCCGGGACCCTCAGTAGCTCAGTGCTATACCCACTAGGCCACCACGACCCCCTCAGATGTAAATGTAAACCACGATATAAAAGTGCAACCCTCCCCCCAAACCCTCAGACCCTAGCAAACAGCTTTCTCGTACGCCCCCTACTTCCGGCGATCCTCAAACCTCCTCCTCCACTCTGAATCCGATTGCTTAACCCCTTTCCTTCGCTAACCCTTCCCCACCCCCACGCCCATTGGATTAAGACGTATGGAATATGCTATCAGGCCAGCTGGGCATGGGAATGAGATGAGGAGAGGCCGACTCGGGACCTTCTCCCATACCGTCGTCCCGATTCCATGCCCTCGTCAGAGAGATCCAAGGCGTCTAAAATGATTTAGCACTTTATGCGTCGTATCTGGGGGAAGAAGGGGAGATGGCTCACGGGATGACTGCCGTGGTCGAGATGGCCAAGAGGTGCTCGGTGCTTCAGATTAAGTGAACGGAGCCATCTCTCCGCGCAGCCATCTTCGTACGCACTTCATTTATAGTGCAAGAAGGCACCACTTTATATTAACCTACCCAGCGCCCGCGTTCAGGACGCCCTTAAAAAAAACCGAAGTATGGAATTAAGTGTCGATTTTTGGCTTATTTTCTTCATTTCCGTGCAACTGTGACTATGAATTCGATTAGATCAAAATAAAAATATTTTAGAAAAAAACAGCTAATTTTTGGAACTAAATTAGAATATTCAATGCTCTTCGCCTTTCGTGAAATCTCACAGTCACAAATGAAAAAAACTTTGTATATTTCACGTACAGATTTATCATAAATAAAACTTCTACTTAACCACCAAGATCAACAAGTTTTTTTCCATCAATATTATTATATGCTAATGTAACACCTTGAAAAAGTTGAAAATATTTATCACGGTACTGGATGTATCCTAAGACGTCAAAATCCGTTTTATAACTTTTGAGCACCCAGTAAATACAGCGCCAAAGTAACATGTAAGTCAAAAGATCGAACACCACATGAAGCGTCTCATGGAAGAAGACAGAACGACGGTGGCTATTCGATACTTTCCCAGTTATCATCTATCTGAAAATTAGCAGATCATCCGAAAATCTACATCACCATCTTGGCTTGATCAATATCGCAAGTAGAGTGGAGAGCCACGCTGAAATTAATTTGGCCTTGACAACATCATTTAAATTTATTTGATATCTATTTTCATTAATCACTTTCTCCCTTGGGGCAAGGGTTATAAATATAAATCTCTTCTCTTTCGGCAGCCGCTTAAAATATCATGCCTCGTTTGCACACATTAATAACAAAGGGCGACTGCGAGAGAAAACGCCTCCCGAAATAAGCCTTTTCCAGATACGCACTAATTTTCCGGGAAGAAGCAACCAGAAAACGGGACAAACCTGTATTCCTTCTCGGCGAGGAAGAGAGGGAGTAAATTTATGAAGCGAAATTCCAGTAGTGCGCCGGCACAAAAACATGAATGCTTACACAAGTGACCCATTGTTCTCACCTCAGGTTTCAACCGAACCACTCCCACACAGTAATTCATAACGGATCAATAACTGCGATACCATCTACCTAAAGTGAAAATATATAATATCATACGCACTGATAATTAAAACACATGAAACCTATATTACCATCGTATGTGCAATAATAGATACTTCATTCGACAGTTTTCTCTCTGCATTGCAAATTAAAGCTTACAACAACACATATTTATGACAATTTCATTAAGTAAAAAGTAAGCACAGGAATATGAGATTTAAAGTGAATCAATATCAACAATGTCTCTTTAAAGACTAGAATTTTTATTTATTACCAAGGCTTGATTATCACAATCAACACTAGTCATCAATCCTTAGATTCGTAGATTTCAACTCTATTCCAGTAACGGCTAAACTCTCCTCATTACTGTAAGTCACATTTGCATCCTTCGCTACCAAATAAGCATCTCCCACAGAAAATCTCCCTAAGCCATTCTTCCCATTTCATTATTTACTACCCATTGCATTATTTCTCGTTTTTTCTGTTTTCATTGCAAATCATAGGAAAACATTATCCGGACATTTTCTGCTGCCTTATTCGCGACTAAAAACTTCAGCCCCTATTAATGTAACTGTTGATCTATTGATGTGTGCGCCAATTCGGTAAGTACATTCAATTTCTACTAATTCGCTAAGCACATTCAAGATATACATAAAAATTATAGCCAGGATAAAAAAAGACTATTTTAGAGCTACTGAGCTAATGTAGAAGTTGTGACGAGACTTTATTGGAATTCGTACAGATAAAGTTATCTTCGTTCGAAGATAACTTTACCTGTACTTCACCTGTATCTTCGACGAAACGTTGCAAAACAAGTAATGAATTCCCGCTCATATGCCAAACATAATACGTCACCAAATATATAAACTCTCACATACAGTAATAACAATGTCAGATGCATTGAATTCGTATTCGTTGTACGAGATCTATAACTAAGGAAATATGCTAATAAATGTGTCACATGTTATTAGCGACAAGTATCCGTGTAAGATGAATTAACTCGCATGACTAGCCGTCTATTCTCACGATATCTCTCAGTATTTAACGGTCTTGGTGTGCAACGTCATCACTGACCAACAGAAGCACTTTTGGCGCAAAAATAATTAGCAGAATGCTAATATGCTGACGATCATAACGTATCCACAATAAGAGACTGAATTGAATGGTAATAGAGACTCACGAAACCTAGAGACTGATAATCAAACACCCAATTTGCAAATTCTATTCACATGCTATGATGCACTGTTAGCGAAGTCACATGAGGAAAGGGATGACACTACGTCTTCATCATCATCGGTCAACAATCCTAAGATTAGTTTGACGCAGCACTCCACTCGATTTTCATATCGGCCAACCTCTTCATATAAACGTAATTCATCTCTTTTACAACCTTCACAACTTGCTTCATATATCTCAAACGAGGCCTGCCTTTTCCATTCTTCTCGTTCACTTTTCCTTCGACGATTGTCTTCATCAGGTCATCGTGTCTTAAGATATGGCCGATTAAGTTGTCCCGTCTTCTTTTTAGGGTTTTCAGTGGACATCTTTTTTCTCCCACTCTTTTTAAGACTTCGTTTATCACTCGATTGATCCATTTTATCTTTATCATTCTTTGGTAGCACCACATTTCAAATGCTCCCAGCCTTGACTTATCTGCTGCTATTATAGTCCATGCTGCGCTGCCATACGGTAGAATGGTCCAGATGTATGTTCCAATGAAATATTTCCTTACTTCCACGCTTTTATTTGCAACTGTAAGTAGAATCTTCTTTTGGTAAAATGCGCTTTTCCCCTGGGCAATTCTACTAATAATCTTTCTTTTACTTCGTCAATCGCTGGTTACTCGGCATCCCGAGTAACAGATCTCTTCCCCCTCCTCGATTTTTTGTTTTCCTAGTTTAACTTTTGTCCTGACTTATTTTCTCCTACTGCAGACAAATACCTTAGTTTTCTCTCTTTCGATTTTCAGGTGATATCTGGCCATTGTCCTTTCCATATTTCCTGAAAGTCAGTACTATACTACAGTCCCGTTTATCGACAAGTGGAAAGCGATTAAGCGGTTACTTTTTTCTAGAATATAAAAAAGCGGACGCACTTCACAGTAATAAGAATTTTTTTGGGGTAAATATGACTTTACACACTCAAATAGAGAGGATATGTCTATTTTTTCCCTAATCAGAAATAAAACTAAGATGTAAATGTAAGTACACAAATATGGCAAATCATTATCAATGAAATACGTGAAAGTTACATTACATTAATCTCTGAGCTTGCACGTGAATGGCAATTTTTATCATAGCTGCGAATTATCTCCATAACACCGTTCTTCAGCTTATTTCCTGAAATTTCAATCAAGAGAAAGGAGCCATTACTGTGAATACCATAAGAGGGAAGTCCAATACAGTACTCAACATTATTTCATTAAAGGCAACCGTTTCGCCATACTGAAATAGTGTCCACCAGCATGAAAGTAACCTGTAAATTCCCTAAAACAACGAATCAAATGCAAATAATAGCAGTTTCATGATTAAAATGACACTCGAAGTTCGGTGGAAACTCCGGTTTTTTCCTAAAGAGGATATTTTTTAAACTACAGTGAGATACCTCATATCAACCTGATAGAGCAGTCCAATCATATCTGTTAGAGGAGTCATTCCTTCCAGAGAGACATTTTATTACAATAGGATAACAAACTAAGGAAGCTCCCAATTCCTTGAATTAAAATCAAACTAAGTTATAAACATTTCTAGAGAAGAGTGACAGGAACGTGAGGTTTCCAGGAATCGAGTGTAGATAGAAAGAAAATACATATGAAATAGAATTAATGCCAGAGGACAATGGACTTCACGGACTACAAATCAAAATCTCTACGATTGGATGAAATGATTTGCAAAGGATTTGCAAAGTATTGATAGTCCGAAATTCAAGTAGTGAGAACCCGCTCATATACAAAATAGTAAAATATCCACAGATCTCCATTATCAACATCGACCAAGGTGGAGAATTTTTTTCTCTTTGCAAATCTTGTTAGTTAATATACTATACACATTGGATAGAACTTCTATTGGTATATAATTTATTAATACTGAGAAAGAAGGCGTTTGAAATCTTTCAAATTTAAATATTATTTATCCCATAATGGTCGTCAGAAACTAGAATGATAAAATACTAATTTTAGACTGAATCACACCTAAATTTACCTTCCCTCAAAGATTACTTAAGTATCCTATTGACACGTAAACTATTTCCTTTCTCCATAAGGTCCCTGAATTATAAGTAGCATATACTCCTTTGAAAAGTTCTACATAACAATATTGATGTCAAAAATTAACACAAGCAACTAATAAATCAAGACCTTTGAAAGTTATTAAATTAAATACTTGTGAAAAAATCACAACTATTTGAAGGAAATGACGACGTTTATGCATTGAAATCACAGAGTATACAAACTTGCGCGTAATATTCATGGCAAAAATGTACTAGGTTTCAAAACCGCTCTCTTCTTTTTGGGAATAGGAATGATGATGTTTTTCTCGTAGTCCCTGGGTATTTCTCCTGTTGAGTACATGTCACAGATGGTTTTGTAAAAATGGGTTAATGTCTTCTCTCCTGCATTTTTAATTAGTTCGGCAGGAATATCATCAATTCCAGAAGTCTTATTCATGCGAAGGTCCCCAACTGCTGCGTCAAGTTCCGATCTTAATATTGACGCTCCCATTTCATTCTCTTCGACTTCGCTTTCGTCTTCGATCAGTATCGTGCTGAGATGGTTTCTGTTGTATAACTCTTCCAGATATTCTTTCCATCTCTTCACTTTGTCTTCATTTTCAATCAAAAGTTCTCCATTATTGTCCCTTATGGCACTGCATCTTGCGCTCCGTTCTTTGAAGTAGTTCTTCACTATCCTATAGGCAACTTCCATCTTTCCAAGTGCAACGTTGTTTTGTACATCTTTGCAAATGTTCTTCATCCACATTTCTCTAGCTTTCCTGGCTTTGCGACTTATTTCATTCCTTATTATTTTGTAACAAAGTTTCCCTTCTTCCGTTTTCGCATTCTTGTACTTTCTTCTTTCTTCAATCACGTCTAAGACGTATTCCGTCATCCATGGCTTCTTCTTGGCAACTTTTCTTCTTCCAAGAGATTCCCTTACGGCTTCGTGTACATCTACATCTACGCGTTACCCTGCAAGCCACCGCGAGGGTGTTTGGCAGGGGGCGAAGGTCACCAAGCATACACTATTGACACGCAAACAAGCAACTATAGGGTCTCATACAACTAGATTGTTAGTAACTATAGTATTTAAGGGATTAATACATGCATCATGCATTACAGAATACTCTAAAATATCCGCATTTAATGTTTTCCCAACGCTGTTCCACTGATTTCTTAGTCAGGTCCTATCCAATAATGTTTCCCACTGCTTTTTGAAATGCCTGCTGTAGTTGAGCCACCTTCAGTTTATCTACTTGCCATATGCTCTTCACAGTTTTCTTCAATTTCTTGAATTCTATATGGCATTTCATCATCACTAAATTATGGACACTGTCGATGTCTGCTCCAGGGAAGCTTTTGCAGTCCTTCACCTAGTTCCTAAATTTCTGCTTCACTAAAATGTAGTCTATCTGAAATATTCTTATGACTCCTGACATTTTTTACGTGCATCTTCTTCAAAGTATTTAAATAATTTCCAGATGTAATACAGATTACCAGTATTACACTCACACATTTGTAATTTATAGAGCTTATTATGATCTCCTTTCTCCATCATAGCTTTTAAATCTCCAAAAAAACATTTGCACATCACCTACCACATCCAAAATTGACAAATGGGCCCATAAAAATAATGATTCAGGCTGCATGACATAGATGAAGCTCTAACTTTTTGCCCATTGCAAAGGTGGTTTTAATAATGTATTGGAGAGGATTACAAACGAGGACAGGAATAAAAATGATGAAATTAAATTCCAAACAGATGAATAACAATGGAAAATGTTTAGTGCAATTACACTAAAGGTATTAAGGCAGTACAATTTCTGATGCAACATGAAATTACATTTCGAAGAAATAGGAATGCGCTAGCGACAACTCAATCAGACTGCGGTGATTTTCCACAAGGCGCAAATCTTTCTTTATTGATCTTTCTTTAAGGATGACGATTAATACGGCAGGATCGTGAGAACAATGCGGGTATTCCCGGCTGGAATATTACCCCTCACATTCTGCTCCGTGTGACAATGAAACCAAAAACCGGAATCCACCGCGTTATAGGCTCAAAATCCAAGGCCGCTCCGCCATGACCTTGGCTCATTGGTCAACTTTCCACTCCCTCGACAAATACGAACGATGCTGAGCACGACTAGGGAGATATGTGCAGAAATTAGCTTCCATTGTTGCATCCAAAGACTTACAAGATACACTTTGCAGAATTGCGATGATATATTGCAGGCCTCGACTTCCATGAACATGAACCGTGAAAAACAACATAAAGAGACAAATGTCACTCTTTAGAAATAAAAGTCACCGTGGAAATGGAAGAAACAAATTGGAAAATCCGCGGAGTGAGTCCGCATCAACTTCCCATTAATATGACACTCCGCACTCTGACAATTGCCACGGATGCTTTAGATTATCTGCTTCCTACCCCTAGAAAAGTGGGCTTTTAAAGAGAAACGTCTTCCGGAGAGGGAAAGACTGAGCTGATCGTTGGGGGTGATGGGATGGAGGAGAAAAGAAGCAGGCCTTGAGGGAACGGGTGAATGAATGACGAATTAGGAATGTTGGACGAGTCCAAAAGATTCAAAGGATGCCATTGAAAGAGCTCGCAGGAGGAGGTCTCGTGAGATTCCAATAAAATTCTTGTTAACCGACGGGCGTCCGAAACGGTCACGTCTCAGGAAGAGTTAAGACGTCAAGCTCGAAAAGGTAGGGTATTTTCACCCACGCTCACGCAAGGGGAACGAGGCCATGGAAGAACAGGACCAAAGAGAATTTGTGGAAGGCAAAGTTTGTTCGGAGGCAGGAGCATCGCGTACAGCAAGTATGTTGGGTGTGGATATCCGTGGACCCGGTTCCGGTCTGATTCCGCGTAACAAAAGCTCAGTTCCGAGAGCAAGCCGAGCCCCATCAACACTTGGGAAATCAATCTAATCCCGCGCTCACAACTCATAAGAAAGATGTTTGGGGACATAAGAAGGAAATACGGGGGAAATTCAACCTTATGCGGCCCGATGAGACAAGCGTATCTCATTACGAGCATCTTTCGAAAATCCAAGCCCGCAAAGGTGACACCTCTTCCGCATACGAAACGTTTGAGGTCCAAAAATGGCCGGCCATGCCGACTCTGATTCACGACACTCGAAGAACACTGAATGACAAGAAGAGTCATTATTCGTTTACAAATATGTAACCACTTCCGGAGGGGAAATGTGGGTAAAGTTATCGTGAAGCACGTAGGACAAATAGCACTGATTACCTTCACGTAGTTAATTATCATTATTAAAAGAAATCGCGCACAATACACAGCACAGAACACGCAAGAATAAGCTATTCGGCGCCTTCGTCTATCTATATATATTAATTTTGTAGCGTGTCAGTTATTCTTTATCCGTTTTGTTTTGTTCTCTCCCAATATTGAGCTAAAAGATTGAGGTTTTGTGCGTAGAGTGTGGATTCTCTGTCTGTATGATTAGGTAGTAGTTTTGGATTTTTAGCAGTATGTGGTGCAGAGAAAAATGGTGTCTTTACGTTGCTTAGTAATTGTGCTTACGTTTTCGGTAAAGGGACAAAAATTGGATTGAAGAAGTTGAAGAAAGTGGAATTAGTTTCATCAATCAATTTTGTAAGTATGAAAATAACAATTGACATTTTCGATGTGCAGTTAGTGAAATAAAACAATCTTATGTATGAAATGTGAATTTCAAAGCTAGGCGTTTTGAAGTACTTTTCTAATAGCTGAAAGAAGGTACTAAAACGTTTATAATGTATTAATGTTTGTTGCTAAATCAGCAGGTTAATAAGAATATATATTAATTTTGTAGCGTGTCAGTCAGTCAGTCAGTCATTCTGTATCCGTTTTGTTTTGCCCTCTCCCAAGTTTTGAGGTAAAAGAGTTAGGTTTGGTGCGTTGAGTGTGGATTCTTTGTCTGTATGATTTGGTAGTGGTTTTGGATTTTTAGTTGTTTGTGGTGCAAAAAAATGCAAAAAACGTGGTTTTTGAGTGGGTGACAACACATGATGAAAATATGGAGTAGAAAAGAGTACAAAAACATACATGATAATTAGAGTGGGACACATTTCTCTTTTTATAAAATAGCCATTTATTTCTCTCCGCATATGAACTTCTTATGAAAAGTGCCTGCAAAGCAGGCAGCAGGTCCGCTAGTCTACACATAAATATTACACTGCGTGACGCCGAAAGAGTCACGCAGTGTTGTAGGGATTGGTACGTAGGCCGGTTTTGGTAAAAGTGATATTTTGCTCGAAAAGAAACAGAGAAAAAAATTGGGCAATAATTATGAAGCTTGATTAGTAATTCTTTAATGAATTACACTTTGTTTGCGTTGCAGTAGCGTAATATGCTTGGGAAAATGAAATATTTAATTCCCTGTCCGACAGTCAATATTTCTTCATTTTTTCCTTCTGTTATCCTGACGCTGTTGTACTGGGTCGAAATATAGCTATATGAAGTATTTGACGCAGTAAGAATTTTGGATGAGCTTCGTGTGGTAAGTGGACATGCTACTCAAATTCAGATATTTTTAAAAACTGAATTGTTTGAACGTCTACGATTTTATTTGGAACAAATGAAGCCCCATAGGTTAGGCTACTGTAGGCATATAATCACCCTTAAACAACAAGCGAGACGGTAACAGGCGGGCACGTCGTTTCAACTTTACCGAAAGGTCAAAATTCTCTCCAAGGTAACACACGCATTTTGAAGAAGAGCTCTAAGGTCTCTGCAAGTATACACGCAAGTGATTAATTACGATAAATCAAGCACAGCTATATACGTCACAGGTGAGAACCGAAATGGAAGGAAGAGGGGATCACTTGCATACAACTATATTTACACAGACTTTCTCTCTAGGCGGTCTTTTAAGAAGAGACTTTCTCGAACACTTTCACCCGGGGAGTTATTTCCGTTGTGAACGAAAAAAAGCGATGTTAATCAGGGACGCACTTACAGTTGTAAAAAAATCACCTCTACCCACATTTTCAATCCCGATGCTACCACCACTTAAGATGGGGAAAAAACCGAGAGAAAGCAATGAAACGGAAGCGTTGAAAGATTCACTATAAAATTATCCGGAGGAATGGAGAGATTCGTCATAAGTGCAAAGGACTTTGAAAGTCCTATACACATGGAGAGGTGCACCATTCCCCTACATAGGTCCCTATATTGACTATCTCCCATTTATTAGCGACAAGGGTACGTGCACTTGCATCAAGATAAAACCCTGCTAGATAAAACTTTGCATGGGCAAAAAAACTTAAAATTTAACTGAAAAAGTGTAAATGCATTTAGGTTTATGTATTTGTGACCAGACAAAAGTCTCATATTCTCAGGAGCTTGGCGCAAAGATATAAGTACATAATTTGAAGGTAGGAAGGCGACAGAAAGGAACAACCTGTAGTAAAGTATCTCAAAGAACGACTGAAATGTGTTTTTTTAGACTCTGTACATTAATGATTAAGTCTCCCTCCAACTGATAAATTGAATGGAATCAGGTGGTACTTTGCGAAAAAGTGAAATACTGACAGACAAACTAGAACCGATGTATTTTTCACACTTAATTAAGTAAAACCTTTATTTAGTAAGTAAGAGTGGGGTTTAACTTACTCAATAAAGTGTGAAAAATTCATCGTTTAAGTTTTTCTGTCAGCCCTTCCAACTGTATTTTCATACCAAAAAAATCTAAACATGTAGTTCACCATGAGCAGAGTATTTTCCAATTTAATTTGCGCGGACACAGCTCACCGTAAAAAAATATACAACAAGCTAGAGCTGTAGCAAAATTACTACCAGTAAATGAAGGTTGCCATTATGCAGAAGGAACCCAATCCATAGGTTAATAAATCTAATATGACTTTGAGACGCTTACAATCAGACATTAGAGTTTTCGATCCAAATCTGAGTGATACCTCGGGGAACTAGAAGCTTAACAGAATCTGAGCGAAATATTGAGAAATATCTTTCAAAAGAGCCTGACGCCGTTCTGAACGATGACGCCTACGCTTAAATTTCACCCAGTTAGCCACCGTAAGGGCGTGTCGCAGGGGGGTCGTAGGTTAACAGCCGTGAAGTTGACGTTAACAGGAAAAAACTTTCGTCAATTGATTAAGTTGTTGAAGGTCTTATCCAGAGACAGACACTTCCGAACTCGCGTAATTCGAGAGGGGATAGAGATTCAAAAAAAGAACGATAGTTTTAACAGGGACCAAGGGCAGAGGATAAGCAAGTCATGGCTTCCATTTTTCAAAATCCAGAATGTTCGAACCCCATCCCCTCCCACCCTTCACACCACCCACCCAAACCCACATAAATACCCAAGAAATTCGCAGATACCCATTCTACCATAAAGAGGCCTCCAGCAGCGGAGGGGAAACGTTGGTGGACAGCCACGAAAACTCGGGAGAAAACCAAAAAATCCATATTACCACAGGAAAAAACTTTGCACATTAATAATGAAGTATGGTATGCTATTTTTCGAAAGAATTATGCATTTTTTGTAGTAGTCTCATACTGTGTGTCGGAAAAACGAATTCATGTATCACTCTGTCCGACAGTATATTTTTCTTAATTTGTCGCTTCTGACTGTTCCGCTGATGTAGTCTGGGGGTAGGAATTGAATTTGAATGGAATAGATTCTAACTCGTGTGATTTGAATTTTTAAAGTAACTTTAATCTTGCTCTAGTCTCTTGTGTTTTCCAACCAAGCTCTCTCAATAGCATAGTGACCCTTTCTGCACGTTCATAGGAATTTGTTAAAAACACGCTACTTTCCTTTGTGACTTATTTAGTTTCCGAGTTAAATTTTCATTCATTCGTCCCCAAACGCTTGATGAATACTCTAGGAGAGGCCGTACAAGTGCGAAATGACATATGTTGTCTTTTCCACTTTTTCACTACCATACTCGTCCACAAGATTGGTTGTAGTATTGTACTCGATAATCTACATCTACATAATACCCTGCAAGCCACCATAAAGGTGTGTGGCAGTGGGTGAATCATCACCAAACATGCACTACACACCATACATAAAAAATAATTAGTATTAATATACTGGTCTAAACTTCACTATTTAAAACAGATAAAAATAGCTAAGTAAGCATGCAAAAACATGCTGTTAGTTGGGTCCTTATACCAACATGTAGCTACGAATACTATCCATTGATACACTCGTATGGGAAATATTTACCGTTATTCATATCTCTAATTGTACGAGAAAAAAAGGACATTTCGAATCTGTCAGTTCAGCAATCAATTTCTCTAATATTTTGATTTTTTCTTGTCTACCATAGTAAGCTGGGGTTCGCAAAATATTTTTAACGTCATCACTGAAAATATTTAAATCTATCTACTGATCGATCGATCTTTAAATCGATCTATGGTAATATAAAAATGAATTCTTGTATCGCTCGGTCCGACAGACGATTTCCCTTAATTTGTCTCTAGAGCTGGATGTAATAAATCCCAGTCTCTTCAGCGCTGTACCACATACATTTCCAATGTGAAATTTCCCCAATGATAATTTGAAGTAAGAGTGATGTCCAGATATTTAACATCTCTCAGCGACACTTATGTTCGATAATGGTAATTAAATGCCTCAATAATGGTAATTAAATGTCGAAAAACGTACTAAAATCTACACTGAAATTGGCAGAGGAAGCGAATAATATACAGGGTATTACCAAGCACATGTATAGTTTTCCTTCCTTGTGGCAATGTATGAAGCTTTGCTTGATGCATACTCCAGGTGACGCCATTCTAGATAAAACATAATTAGATAGGACTAAAGACGTCACTTTGTGGAATTTCGTAATACCATAGTAACTTTACTTTACCAATAATTCCTTTCGTAATACCATAGTAAACTTTAGTTAATTCCACACAACGTTTAATGTTTTAAAGTTGTGGGGAATAACTAAAGGTTTTATTTTATTCGTTACCATGAATACAACATAATTGTTTTGCTTTATAACCCTAAAACTTTCCTACAATTCGTTTGATAAATCCCATTATATTTCATAAAATGCTAGATTCGATGTTAGATTAATGCCCAGATAGTTAACTTCCATTGCCATACTTATGTAAACTTCACCAACTACTTCCCTGAACGCGGGCAAGTGATATTATCAAAATCCTCTCATCCTTCCATCACCGGTAGTAGCATTACACATCTCAGTGGCAAGTAATTACTGCGTGCACAGATCTTTGCATTCCTACAATGATAGTGAGTTTAAATTTCGTTCTCTCTGATTTAAAATGCATGCCTGGAGATGGTTCAACCCCTACCACTCACCCTTACTGTGGCTTGCTGTGTATAATGTACATGTAGATCGGTCAAACACAACTTTGAAGTGATAATGGATTAAGGTGAACAATTTAGATGATTAACCCAAGGGAATACCATTTAAGAGCATGCCTATTTTTTTCGTTTCCTTGTGAATTTAATGACTGATCCATTAATGATAAGAAAAACCCACACTGGTAATCCCAGTTGCTAATTACGTTTGTAAGTGTTAATCATCAACGCACATCAGAGAAGATGCTCACTAGTCAACGCCCTCGAACTTTCCGCGCAGCGCGCTGGTAAGAGAGAAAAACACTTCAATAAATGAGTGAATCAGTGTACATGTCAGTTTCTCGGCAAGTTAGAGGAAAATGCAGCATACTGAGCTCCTAAAGTACCATAAGCGTTAGCAGGAAAGTAGAGACTCGGGATCCACCCCACTGAAATATTTCAATATAAGGATAGCAGAGATTCCTACTTGCATTAATGAAGTATGGGCGCCAAAAATTCGCCAGAACTGCAATTCAAATGCAAGAAGATAGAAATTAAAAGACAGCTGTATTGAACAATCCCTTAAATACAGCATTTTGTGCTGATGGGGATAATTCAGCGATAATAGTATTAACGTAGTGTTATCGAAATTCATAAGAAAGAGTAAAAACCAATAAAAGTTTTCTTTCCACAAACTTTCAAGAATGTATTTACACCTGGAAACGATTCTTCCGCGCTCTCTAAATCAATAAACGTCATGGAGTTTAAAACATTTCCCTACTGATAAACAGCTACTCCTCAGCATCCGTCCATTTACAGCGGAAGAACGGTTCCACGTCAACCCGTAACCGTACATTTCGTAACCGACATCTGTTAACCGAGATCTCGTAAACGGACATCTCGTAACCGCGACAATTGGTAACCAGACAACTCGTAACTAACTATTTCGCAAACGTAACTAGCATACGGTCATTTGGTAACAGGAAGTGCAGAACTCGACTGCTGGGGAGTATGAGAAATATCAATCTCCAAATTAACAATTGCGCGTGACATGAAATGTATTGCTTCTGTGCAGTAAATATTATTTTAAACAACGAATAAATGTCGACAAATTTCACACCACCAATGAAACAAAAGGATGTTAACGAAATGAGTAGTTGGCCACGAAAACATGAGAAGAAAAACATTTATAACACAGGGGAATTACATACGAGGGCCGTTTTTTATGCCGAACTCCGTTCTTCCAACGGAGTTCGGAACGTGAGAACTCTAACGACGCGCCAATTTCATCCTGAAATCTGAAAAAAAAACTTCTCAGACGCGTTGTATTGGCGTGCATAATTCATTATTGCCAACAAAATACAGTTCAATTATAAGTCAAAAGAAACATTTATGACCCGGATTTATGTAATTCCGATACTAATATAGTTTTTTAATGTCAAAATCTCCCAGAGGTGTGTAGGTATATGCAACGGCCAAATTTTGATTTAAAACAACCGATTCTTTTTTTATTTTGTACTAGTTATTCGATACTGGGAAGTTCACCAAGATAATTCTCCTTCACGTACGAAAAAAAAGAGCGACAAGGCTCCAGGCAGAAAATCGATAAAAATAGATACACCGTATAAACCGTATCTTACTATTAATTAGAAAAAGATGACGTATAAAATAGCAATGGAAACCAGATTAATATACAGAAAAAATAGAAATGATTCATGAAAATATATTATGAATATCATAGATCATAATTAGTTATGCATGAAAATTTTAATTCATCCCAACAAATATTTAACCTAAACATTTAACAATAAAAATTACCCTTTACGGCTTTTACGAAGATGAGAGAAGTTATGATGGCATTCTTAATATAATATAACAGTCGTGACATAAATTTTTCTATCGGTGAAATCTAATGCATTCAACAGGGAAACATAGATTCTTCAGAAAGGTTGAGCTCGCAAACTTCACGAGATTACCAGGGGTAGGGACCTGGCCTATTAGTAGCTTTGTTGTCGACATTAAGGTAGTTGTATGGGTATGTACACTTATATTCGTGGTCCACAGTAGTTTTATTGAGATGACTATGAATAATTTATCAAGTCTAAACTAAATTTACTAATTTGAACCTTATAAATGTAAGTACGGATCAGCAGAATCCTTGGCACAGAGATATTTCTGCCTCACGCCGGGAAAAGAAAGGGAAATATCTAAATATTGCCAATTTCGGGAGACCTCCCGAATTCTGAGAGAGTTGGCAACCCTAGCTGAGGCAAAGAATAATAAGAGGAAAATGGCAGCAACAAAACAAATTTTTTGTGTCCACCTCTTTCATTTTCACAGGATAGCCAAATCTACAAGTTTAGACCAGGAGTTACACAACCTCTCTTGCGTCGGGAAAAAGCATATATTCCAGTAAAAGGTCACAAGTAATACATTCTCTTTGTGAGTGAAGTAATAAATTCTTATATCTCTGATCAATAGTATAATTAGCCATGACATTCTTTGGAGTGCTTCATGGGGAAATCCTATTTTTATATCAAAACTGAGAAGCAATTCTACGTGCAAGCTTCACTAATGCATGAGATTTTCACCATCGTAATTTACTTTAATATTTGCATTGATCTTTTTCCTCATTTTTCCCGCACTTATATGCATATATCCCAAGTATTTATGGACTGAAAGGATGCTAGGGAAAACATGACTCATAAATATGGAGAATAATCACTTGAGACGAGTCCAACCGATAGACTTCTTCGAACTCAATTTTCAAGCTCACCAACATCAAGATCGAGACTGAAAACCAACGAAAGGGGCTCCTTGCCTGTGATGCAGAAATATTTTCCGCGTCATAATGACGCAGGTGTCTAGTGAGAGGGATAAAGTGACAGACGAGAATTGCATCGTGACGTACAGACGAGTGGGAAAGAGCGTGGTGGGGGAGAAGGAGGGAAACGACAGCAAAAGCGAGAGGAGAGCTCAGGGAGGAGTGAGAAGCCGCGGAGGTGGAAAATCTATACCAACCCGCATGAAAATCAAACAAGAGTTTTCCCCCGCGGTAGGTCAAACAAAGGAACGCCTCCCTCGGGCGTCGAATGACGGCTTTTCACATGAAATTCCACCAAGGAAGGTCGGTGGCGCACAAAAGATCCCATTCCTATCCACGTGTTTCTTTGAGAGTCGTAGAGACCACAAGATTATCACCAATTGAAAACACTGGTCACACCAATGGTAGCGAAGTCGGCTTAGCAACCCAAAGGTTTGATTACCGCTTCGCATATGGATTTTGCGTTGGTCGTAGGATTAATGTCAGGAATGAGTTAGGTTCAACAATGCAAAACAACATTGATACTATGGAGGTTTGAAGTAATTTTAACTCTGCTATTTCTACATACAACTATTTTTTCCGACTATGGTTTTATTATGGTGTAATATCATCAGGCCGTAACGAAACCATTGTTGGAAAAAATATATATTAAGTATATGTGAATTAATTGTGAATTATACGTGAATTTAATTACAAGTAGGTATATGTAAAATAGCAGAGTTTAAATTTCTTCAAATTCCCTACATCTAAATCAACGCAATACCCTGCCAGCCACCGCGAGTATGTGTGGCAGGGGGTGTAGATCACCAAACGTGAACAAACATGCACCTAAGAGCTACAATGCCTCTACTACATGGAAACATGTTAGATATAAGAGTGGCGTGCAACTAGGTTAGTATGTACATAGTAATGAAGGGATTACTGGTTAGAAAGGCATTTCTCTACATATATTTATCTGTATTTCCCTAGAATGCATGGTTTGGTAATTTTAAAACATGTATCATGCACTACAGACTGCTCTAACAATCCATAGGATAATTTATTTCCACAAAGTTACACAGGCTACCGTTTCATGCATTCTTAACAGTTGGAGCACCAAAAATCTAATTCTAATAACACTTCAGCAATAAGAAGACATACGCACACGATAATAGAATCAAGAATTCCACTTAGAACAAAGAAGAATTTGGAAAAAGTGAAGAGAGGGAAAAATTTGCCGACGGATAAGCCTCTTCGCTTCCACTCAGGATCTCAAATTTCACGATCTAATACGTTCCCCCGGCGTCGAAGATTCCAAGGGTCCTTTCCAGGCAATGGAAAACAATGAGAGAAAAAAGCGATTGGTGAAAGGCACCAGGAACAATAAGGCGAAAGAAAAACTGGACAGTTGGGGCGGGGGAGGGAAGGAGATGCGCAAGAATTCTAAGTAGCGGGATATTCCACCGGAAATCCTTGAGAAGAGGAATCAGATGTTTTAGGGAAGGGATGGATAGAGAGTAAGCAGTTCCGAGTAAAACGACACCGAAAAGGAAATTCCAGGATCCGTAACGAAATGCAGCCTCTAAACACTTGGACCAAAGGGAGGGTGGAGGCGCAGAAAGGAGTATGATGTTCACGGGAGATCTTCGTGCCCGCGAGGGCCCGGGGAAAGCTCTGCGAAATCTCTCCGACAGCCCACACACCGCAAATATTGAAAGAGGATGGCGGGAGAACGCTCGAACGCCGTAGCACTGCCCAGTACGCAAATCTAGGGCCGCTGTTTGCCAAGAGATCTACGTGGGGGTATCCGGCAAATTTCGTCGCAGTTTTACAGCCCACACGTCGACAATGTCACACAAAATGTGGGCGTGCGTCTCAACGCGTACAATTTGGAGGACTGGCTATTATCTTTTTTAATTTCCAGTAGGATGAGCCTTGGAACTCATAAATTCGTGAAATCCGGCTTCTTAGTGACTCAAGGCAACGGACTGTGTTACTAATTCAATAATAGATCTGGACATATGCCAAATCATTAGGCGTCCTTTAGCATTCCTTTAAAATTGATGGTTATAGACAACGAAAAAAAAAACACAAAATCCTTCATGATCACCATGGCGATCGCTCGATACATAAAAAGCATTACCCGGTACTAAAATGAAAAATTCGAGCTTACTCATAAATTGAAAAGGTAAAACACTATATGGAATCAACCTATTTAGCTAATTGGAACCAAAATTACATTGAAGCACGCTTTTTCATGGCATGGAGGCATGGACGATAACAGTAGAAGAGATGACAAGACTGGAAGCATTAGAAATGTGATGCTACAGGAAAATGATGAAGATAAAAGACATAGACCGGGTGACTACGAAGAAGGCCTAAGAAGAGTGGAAGAACAAAGAATTTTTCTGTAAAATTTGACAAGAAGACAGGACACTTACTCGACCACATCCTGGGACATGATTGACTGATGGAGATAATCGTCGAGGGATAGGTGAATGGGAAGAATGGATAAGGAAGACCTCGTATGAGACATATGGAAAAAGCTGTGAAGTTTATCAAAGAGAATAATGATGCAAATATGAAGAGGTTAGCTGATAAGAAAACCGAGTAGAGAGCTACGATTGTCGACCCATGGTGATGATGATGGAACCAGAATACTTAAAAGCACGCATAACTGAAGTCTCTCCGCTCACATTCTTAGAGAGAATATTTGAAAATTCATTTCTTCTAATATAATTTGTAATCCAGCACCTAAGAAATGCACTGCTTGCTTTCCGCCATGAATAATTAAAAATGTTTCTCCTACGGGAGAGGTTTAAACAAATTCAAACACTATTTCTTTCATTCTTTTAAATGAATGGCCTGATTCATAAATTAAAAGATTCATAAAATATTTTTCAGTACTTTGCAAGCCTGAAATAAAGCACCCCACTTTATGGTAGAAAAAAAGTACACGAGCTATCGTTTCAGGAATACAATTGATTTTATTTCTGCCATTTGATACTGCCATACTTAAAGGATTTCAATATTTTACTAAAGCATCTTAATCATACCCTGGATCGATATAAATATTAATCTACACTACATAACTATCTAAGGATGAAATTCACTGAAGTCATAATGGATAGAGAATGAAAGAGAAGAATTATGTTTCGCTAATACAGGAATCGCGTACACAGCTCCATCACACCAAGTTTAGGACTGATGACTCGTGATGAAAATGGGTAATATTCACAATTTTTTTAAGGGTAATCTGTCGATAGGTAGAATTGATACCCAGAGCACCGATGCGTTGATGCCATTAGCCCGTAATAATGACAATCAGACCGAGTTTGTGGCACTTAGCTTGAATTTGAAGTCGGGTTTGAGTGGGAACAGGTCGGTCCAGATCGAAGAATCGGAATCCGAAATACGGCGGGCAGCCGATTCCAACGGCGCCCGTTTGCCAAGAATTGTGGATACCGAGAGTAATTATTCACCGGAAACTGGATGAAAACACTTGGCCTTGGTTCGGACAGAAATATCCGGCCGTAGTTTTAGACTGCCCAAAAGTTTCAGCGCACAAAACTTCAGGAAAACAAATATTACCAATGTGCGTGAAACTTGTGTGTGCCAGAAATAAGAACGAATATTGGCTAAATCGAAATGGAATGCTGGTGATTGAGCGTGGTTTTTGGAATATGTTGGACGCGTAGTTGACACAGGAAAGGATGATAGTTACATATCTTATCTAGATCTTGGTAATACCCTGCGAGGTTGTGGAGCAGGGGATGAAATATCCGTGCACAGCTTAGAGGCAACTAAGAAGTACGACTACATTCATCTATTTTTACATAATATCCTACAAGCTACCGCAAGGAAGGATGTGTGGCAGGAGGTGAACCATCAGCAGACATGAATTATAAATCTGAGAGAATAAGGTTACACTTAAATACTGTGCACGTATACAAAAATATACTTATCTGTGCATACATACTTACATACAACAGAAAGGCACAATGTTGCCACCCGGGGAAAATAGTAGACATACAGTTAAGACACACATGATATGTTGGCTTTAATGACACTAAATTGTTAATTAATGGAATGTAATAGTTGTGGATTAAGCAGTCATTTCTATCAAAAATAAATAAATTATTAACTTATATTTCCTAAAGCATACATGAAGTGGTAGTGTAAAAATATGCACACATTTTAAAAAATCACTACATCATAAATCTACATCAAATACACGAGGGAGCGTGGTGGCCTAGTGGGTAGAGCGCTTGGCTACTGATCGAAGTTCCTGGGTTCAAATCCGGGTGACGCCTTTGGACGCCGAAGGAAAAATCCTCGGAGTGCGAGGTCGCCCAGGGAAAGGAACTGCCCCCCCACCTACCTTGAATGTGTGAAATTAAAACGCATGTGGCTTAGTTCGGGGTGAGCTCACCCTCACCTATCCAAACCAACCTTCGGGGTGAATCACTGAGTGATCAAATACACAATGCTAGTACTTAATGGAAACATGTTACATAAGTACGCATTCACGCGACGGGAAACATTTCGGTGTGAGAAAACAATGAAAAAATCATATTTTTATAGATTAATCATTCTAAGAGAATAATCACCACGCTACTACGAAATGGACGAGTGGATGATTGTAGAGGAAATGGACGGATTGGATCCTGAGGCGGGAACATGGATCGTTCTTTCGCCTTATCGCTAACGTTATCAAACACTCTAACCCAACCTAGAGCGCATTTCCTCAAGAAACTGTCGTAGTAATTCACTTCATCGTAAAAGGATAGTGATACGAATCACCTGACAACACTGAATTAATTGAAAGCAAGTTTCACTCTCATTGATGAAATTGTTAGATCACGATAGGGAGTATTATCCTGGACCCATGATCGGTCCACTGGTAGATAAGGAGAGAGAGGACAAATATTAGGACCATTATGAACAAGACATTTTACGTTTAGCAAAGTGTAAATAAAATAAAATGGTGGTAAACTAAGAGGCGATATTAAGAAAAATAAATAAAAATCTGAGCCAGTTTGACAGCAAGTCGAGTCAGGGACATTACGACGGCTTGGAGGTACATATTGGATTTTAGATCTGCCAAGAAGAATTGCTACATTAACAAGTAATAAATAAAAATAAGACTAAGGTACATCTACATCTACATCTACACGATACCCTGCAAGCCACCGCTAGGGTGTGTGGCAGGGGGTGAAGGTCACCAAGCATGCACTACTAACATGCAAGCAAGCAACTAAAGGGTCTCCCGCAACTAGATTGTTGGTATCTATAGTATTTGAGGGGTTAATACATGCATCATGCACTACATCTACATCTACATCTAAACGATACCCTGCAAGCCACCGCAAGGGTGTGTGGCAGGGGGTGAAGATCACCAAGCATACACTACTAACATGCAAGCAAGCAACTAAAAGGTCTCATGCAACTAGATTGTTAGTATCTATAGTATTTGAGGGTTAATACATGCATCGTGCACTACACAATACTCTAAAATATTTCCTCTACCTATCCCTTTCCTATGCTGCCTATTCTGTTCTCTTATAGTACGGGGGAAAAATGCCATTTTGAATCTATCTGTACGACAATCTATCTCTCTAATCTTATTTATCTGGTCGAATCTAGCATAATACGCTGGTGTTTTTAATATGTGCCTAACATCTTCAGTAAAGCTATCCGATTGAAATTTCTCCAATAGATTTAATCTGGACTTTAACCTACGCTCTGATAATGATTCCCACCCTAATTCTTGTATTAATTCTGATACACTACTCAACCTATCGTAACACCTTTTGACGAACCTAGCTGCTCTACGCTGCACACTGTCTAGTTCTCTCATCAAACCTAATTCATTAGGATCCCATACACTGGCTGCATACTCAAGGTGGGGCCTAACTAGTGAAAAGTAGCATCGCTCTTTTGTCTTCTCATCACATTTCCCAAGTACTCTTTTTATAAATCCTAGCTTTCTCTTCGCTCGGCCGCATATTTCCCTTATGTGTCTTCCCCACGATAAATCTTTAGTGATTGTTACACCTAAATATCTTACGGTTTCAACGTTTTCGATCTTCGTGTTATTGATTCTATAGGATCGCTCTATCGAATTATTCCTCCTCCAAAAATTGATAGCTACACACTTTTTAAGGTTGAGTTCTAACTGCCATTTGTCGCACCACTCTTGAATTGCATCTAAATCCTTGCTAAGTGATTTCGTGTCCTCTTCGTTCGATATACCCCTGTACACCACCGCATCGTCTGCAAAAAGTCTAAGGTTACTACTAACTACGGTACCCAAATCGTTTATGTATAAAAGAAATAGAAGCGGACCTACTACGCTACCCTGGGGAACTCCCGATGTGACTTCGATTGTGTCTGACATGATACCATCTATGACAACCCTCTGCTCTCGCCCACTTAAGAATTCTTTTATTAAGGTATTATTATTAATTATAAGGTATTGGTATGCAGTCTAGGAGTAAAGAAGCCAGGACAAATGTTAAACTAGGAAAACAAAAATCGAGGAGGCGGAAGACTTCTGTTACCTGGGAAGCCGAGTAACCAGTAATGGACGAAGTAAAAGAGAAATTGCCAGTAGAATTGCCCAAGCGAAAAGCGCATTTTACCAGAAGAATATTCTGCTTACAGCTGCAAATGCAACCGTGAAAGAGAGGAAAAATTTCGTAAGAACATACATCTAGATCATTCTACTATATGGCAGCGAAGCATGGACAATAACAGCATCAGAGAAGTCCAGGCTGGAAGCATTTGAAATGTGGTGCTACCGAAGAATGATGAAGATAAAATGGATGCATCGAGTGACAAACGAAGATGTCTTAAGAAGAGTGGGAGAAAAAAGATGTCAACTGAAAACAATAAAAAGAAGATGGGACGATTTAATAGGCCAATTCTTAAGACATGATGGCCTGATGAAGACAATCGTCGAGAGAAAAGTGAACGGGAAGAATGGAAAAGGCAGGCCTCCTATGAGATGTACGGATAAAGTAGTGAAGGATGTAAAAGATAAAAATTACCTTGACATGAAGAGGCTGGCCGATCGAATACTCGAGTGGAAGGCTAAAGTCAAACCAATCCTAGGATTGCTGACCGATGATGATGAAATTAATGCAACATCTATTATAAATTTTAACACATTATTTTCAGTAAATTCCAAGTTCAGCTTCGTGATTAGTCATGCTTCTAACTGGAAAGGAATATTTTACGACATAAATTCCCACAATTTCAATTTTTGAAACATATTCCACAGTGATATGGTAATATTAAGAGCATTGGAAAGGTAGAGGCCAAGGTTACAAAAGGTGAGCCTAGCTCAAGGACGTGCGTGTTGATGGATTAATTTGAAATGGCAAGAGCCTTAGGAAACTCCCTGATGATTTTCCGTCGCACTCTTTACTGGAGATCGTCACGCCACTGTCTCGTGTACCGAGGCCAGACGAAAGGGAGAAAATGAGCATGTCAGTCCCCAGAGGATTAAATGTTTAAAACAAAAAAGGTGGATTACTCACATAAATGCCAGTTAATCACAGGGAAATGGTGATGGGTAACATGTCAACGGCAAATACATCATTCTTTTATAAGAAAAAACGCGTAAATTACAGCCAACATCCAAAGAGGAGGATGCTTCACGAATTAAACATTCCTACGTAAAAAATTCATATAATACAGAGGGTAAGACGAGAAAAAAAACATTGTGTATCAATTAGGTAATTCGCTAATGGTAAATTGCAGTCAATCTATACCTATATGTATAAATTCGTAATAACAGATCTCCATAAGAATTTTTGTTGGGGTTCCGTGGGGAAAAGCGGTTATAGAGGAAATGTAAGTGTTCCGAACCCTACAGAATACTCTCAGAGTAAAACGTTATTTATGGTATCAATTAAAATATATGTACTCCTGAAAACAAGATAAGTCGAAGAATATTTAAGAACGAATGGAATACTGTGCAGGGTGAGAAAGGGCTCATTTAAACATTCATTTAAGCTAATCGTTGATTTCTTTTAATAAGTTTCAGTTCTCTGAATGCTCTTAAAATAACTTTCTTTCCTTAGAAAATAATAGGGTAAATCCAGTAGTAAAGAGTATTCCAGTGGCAGAGTGATACAGAGCCAATAAAACAGGACTAGGCAACGTGATCATTCATGAAGAGAGGAATGAATACTCCATGATAGATGAAGCCTATTATTTTCTGAAGAACTTATGATTTCTGCCAACTCATTCCTGACGCAACATAAATTACATCCACGCCTAGGAGTTCCAAACAAGAGATTTTTTAATGTAAAATATTATTTCTTGCAATTATGAGAATAATACGTACTTATATGCATTTCTACCATAAATGGAAAAACTTATCGCGCGCACAACAAATAATTCATGAAACCCATTTTCTTCCGTAAAATGTATATTTCATTTCATTGTTTAACTCACCTTTACCTTGCACGTAATTCAAGACATCATTCGTTAACTAAATATACGAATGCGCTGTATAGTTAAATTTAAATTCCAAAGAGCTAACTGCGAATATGCTAAATTAATGAGAGAAATAATTTTTTATCTGTCTAGTAAGCAATTCATCGTGCTTAAAAAAGTTAAAGAATTTCATTACAATTGTAAGCAATCTCACCGCACATAATGGCCATTCGAACCCCTATATTCTTGAACATGTGCAGAAAGCTTAAAAGAGGCGGTGAAATTTCCAGTCCAAAATTCCAACTAAATGAAAACCACAAATGTCTACAGCCGTTGGAGAGCAACGGAGTCAAACGAATAGAATATTTCATTTCCCAGAAATTTTACCGGACAAGAGAAGAGTAACATACAGTTGGTAGTCACTATCTTTTTCATCGACACAGAGACTGTAAAATTCTGTGGAATCCCAGGCGTTAAAATCGAATCATCACAGCAAATCAGTTTAGTTAAATCATATAGCATATAAAGAATAAAATTATTAAAATCGGTCACAACTAACTCCAGATCAATGCGACAAAAGACGATTAAATCGTAGGTCCTGTATAAAATACTGAATTTCCGACTTTATTTCTGAATTACGACGATTATTTAAGTTTCATTACACGTGTAGAACATTTAGCATGAGCTTATTTATTTGTCTGAGGAAACACAAGACTTTATTGCAATAGTATTGCAGTTAAGAGACTAGTGTATGCTACCACAATAACAGTTGCTTTATGTTACTTTCTTACATGAATGCATAAAAAATATTCTACGTTTTTCCGCGACCAGTAGCATTCTGGCTTCAAAAGTAAGCAAATGAACCTTTTTGGGAGTGAGACATTCAACCAAGACCGGCACGAAGCCAGAAATTTGCTTCGGAGGGGCTAAGTAACTTGACACAAATCAACCTTGCCCGTTCGGTGCCGACATGTTCAGAGCTTGGTATTTCCCCTCACAGGGCCCATTCTCATCTCTTCTCACTGGTATAGTTCACTGCTTACCTTGTCTTGAATCACTTAATTTGACCGGCCCCAGAACATAAGTTCAACGCATACATGAAGAGAATGCTACATACAAACCATCGATGTGGTTACGTTACGTCGACGACACTTTCGTGGTATGGAAACACGGACGTAGGAAAATAGATGAATTTCTCGAGTACCTAAATAATATTGATCACCGCATACAATTCACTATGGAGGAAGAACAAAAAGAGAAGCTGCCATTCCTAGATGTCCTGGTAAACAGAAGAGGAGACGGCACGCTGGGACATACGGTGTACAGAAAAGCTATCAACACAAACCAATATCTGCATGCGAGATCGCACCACCATCCTGCACAGATTAATGGAGTGATGAAAACTATGATTCATCGTTCCATCACACTCAGCGATGAAGAACTGAGATGAAGAAGATGAGGAGCTGAAGAAACTTACAGAAATCTTGGCTAAGAATGGATATAGAAAAAATGAGATAAGGAAGACAATCTCACAAAAATTAGGACCTCGGCCCCCAGCCACCGGAGGAGAAAAACTCAAAAGATCAGAAAAAAGCATACCTTCCGTATATTCAAGGAACTACAGACAGGATATCCCGGATATTACGGAAATATGAAATAAAGACAATATTCAAACCAAAGAAACAAATACGAGACATTGTGAGGAATGTCAAAGGGAAAGAAAAATTGGAAACAGAGGGCGTATACTTGCTAAAATGTAATACGTGCGACAAGGTCTACGCGGGGGAAACGGGACGGAATATTAGAACGAGAGTCAGAGAGCATGCGGCTGCAATACGCCTCGGACATCAAGACAAATCAGCAGTCGCCGAACACGCAGCAAAAGGCCACGAAATCGAAACCGAGAAGCCGATCATCCTTGCCAAAGACCGGCATTTTAAAACAAGGCTAGTTAGAGAAGCCCTAGAAATAAAGAAACACCCCTGCAATTTTAACCGTGACCAAGGACAAGCTATCAGCAGTTCCTGGCTTCCAGTTTTAGCGAGAAATAAAACAACCCAGAATGTTCCACAACTCCCTTCCCCTCCTCCTCCTCCCTCCTCCCCTCTCTCCCCAAATTCATATAAATAGATGCATAACCACTCCGGTCACTCAGTAGCCCTGAGGAAGTCTCCGGCAAAGGAGAGGAAACGTCGGCCACCCTCAAACCAGTTAACAAGACGCGGACAACCCAAAAAAACATATAAGAAGTCATAAAATTCGATATAAAATAAGGTGCTGACTTTGTATTATTATACTAGGTGCTGAAGCCGTTATTATTATAAATTAATTTGTAAATAACGTGAAAATCCGATGAACAGTTTCGGAGTTATTAAGGTTTAAACTCGAGTCTACAAGATTTTGGCGCGGACAGTAGTGATCACGTTTCAAGACACTTAACACTTGAATTATATGCAGTGTAATCGGGATTATCATGCCCAGTTAAAATCAGAGCAACAAAACTGTTGGGAAAAAACTTCGGGGGGGCTGAAGCTCCCCCTCTCCCCCAGGCTGCGTGCCTGAACAAAAGCATACAATGCAATGCATGCCTGGTATAACTGACTTGGAAACCTGAAACAAATTGATAGAAGGGCTCAAGAATCCAAAAAACCAAAACAATAAGCCGTAGATTAGGCTGGGAACGGGAAAGAGTTGCGAGATCCCAGCGGCGGGGACTGTTGCGGTTCGGAATGGAAGCCATGAGACATCCATTGACCCTCAGGAAGAGAAAAGGATGATGTTGGCCATCCCGCCCCAATTCCTTCCGTCTCACGAAAGGCTCTTATATAAAACAAAAGACCCACGGATGGACTAGCATTCCGCGAGAGAGAACTCAATCAATTCCGAGCCAAAGGAAGCTATGATGTCAGCGAAATTATATCGACGGATCGCCGTCGTTAAGGCAGGACGGAAGGAGGTAAATGGCGGAGCGCAAGATAGATAGGGCGCTGAGATGAGCACCGAGCTGTCAGTTATGATACACGCACGCCCCTTCGTATTCATGGTCAAAGGAATCTCTTCTTTATTTTTGCTTCGCGTTCCACGTGCGCGAATAGATCAAGCCGGGGCCATACGTCTCTCTCTCAAGATGCCTGTCACTCTGCCAATAACGCGAGACGCCCGCAAGACGATGACCTCAGACAACTGAAACTCGGAGCGGGAGGGAAGTAATTTTTATTTTAATTCCAGTTCTATATTGACGAGAGAAGACCGGAGGAAGCCACATCACAGAAAAAAGCCAGTTACAAATTTAATCTTTTTACTGAGAGAATACGGCGTCGTCCTTCCAGACACTCTATAGTATTAAAACGCTGTATATTAACAATTCAAAGTATGATTAAAAAGACCAATTACGGATAAATACCTAAATAAAAACCAGCAGGTTTCCATTAACATAAAGCCATTCCAAGTAACATAAAGCAACTGCTTTTAAGATAGCATGCAGTGATCTCTCAACTGAAATAATAATGAAATGAAGATATGGCATTTCAATGTTTAAGGAGATAGATCATTATCATAAAAATCATGGTGTATATGTTCCTTTACAGTTTTCCAACATTCTAGATAACAATTTAGCTAGCCCTCGAGTCAGTAACTGAAGAACGTAAATGTTATTTACTGCAAATCCAGAGCAACTGTTGTCCAGCAAGATGGAATACTTGGTCGCAACCTGACAGGCATTGTGCCATCCGAAAAATCCCCACGGATTCCTTCTAGCCCGTTCATAACAACAAATTCTCCAACATATCTCTCGTTCATCCACATACCAGGACAAACATAGGGTGGTCGAAGTAAGGGGAAGATGTTTTGCAGCGAACTAAATAGATGGTTGATGAAAATCACAGGGGTAAATATCACTGTTATGACTGTGAATTAGTATGAAAAAATTATGCAAATTGAAGTGAAACACTCAACCAGGCATTCACTACACTCTACACTTTCACTACCTCAGGCAACAACGGTATAAAACCAAACGTTAGTCGTTTACAACCAACTGCTTTTTTTCCAGCTGCTCCATCAAACCGAAAGTAAAGGGAATAAAGTACTAATCCAACGAAAGTCTCACCAAAACCTGGATCAGAAAACGCACAAATACATCGATAAACCCTCGTGCGAAGAAAGGGAAACGGGTTTACCCAACGTTCTCCCTTGAATAGCATAATAAAGCGTATTAGAGAGGCGCAAGGAGCAACACGTTTGAAAAGCCATCTTACAAACGCTTATGCAGCTCCCTGACGATCAAGCAATATTTATAAACAGTATCTCTTAGGTTTGGAGGAATCTTATTGCGCTAATTCTTTAGCGATGATAACGGATGGGCGCAAATATATATATATAGAGACCTTACGCAATTAGGTAACTTCCTAGAAGGGGCAAACAGACGCTTGGTCCACTTTCAAAAGCATACGGAATTCGGGTGATGGGGAAATTTCGGCTGAGGATGTTTTCAGACTCAAGTCCAGTGCGAGCGTACGTTTAACCTACACTCCAGGCTTTCCTTTCTAGGCAGACTAAAATTAGGCTCAGCTATTAAAAATAGGTAAATTCTTCCAGGCAGACTAAATTCCCCTCAACACTAACATGACTTCAATACTTTGTTAAAGATACATCATATAAACTCGACGGTTTCAGGTTCAACTCTGCGGAAATTTAGTAATACAACATATCTTTTGTAACACAAAATGGTAGCATAAAGTAACGATAAAATCAAACATTACACTTAGGGAATTAATGTAACCTTAATTGAATTGTGCAAATACTATTTAATTTGAGATGACCTGTAAAGTTGTAGTACAGAATTACTTTAGAACTCAAAAGGTCCCTAGAGAAATAAATTAATACAGGATAGTCTAATGATTCAAACAAGAATGCATAGAAAATCAACACAGAAGCTCATCCCATAATTACGATCTGTACCTTGGTTATTGTAACGGTAAAATGAAACTACAAGCACAGGAAATTTCAGCAACGTAAAGGCGACAGCACAAATATTATTTTATTTAAGATGCCATATGTAACAGGCCTGAAAATAGTGTTTTGAAGTACCTACCTTTCCTTAGATTATATGCAGTGAGAGCGATATGAGAAAAGCCAATGTCAGAGTCGACCCTCTCAAACTGGCTACTTATGAAAAATATTGCTCCCAACTCAGTGAGCGTTTTCTAGAATCCTAAGATAGCTCCGAATCCATTCCTGAGAAAACAAGTAACTGAGTGGACGGAAATACACGAAAGCAATTTGGAAGCAGCATATGCTGTAACACTCGCTTGTTAAGACAGCTGTGACCTACCGAAGAGGCAAGAGAAGAATGTGATTTCTAGCACAAATTTCAGCGTGGAAAACATTCTTATGAGAATTCGAACAACAGCTCCTTTCGTGGAATTCTCTGCGTTCAAAACCAATAAGAAAAGTTCTTATTTAAAAAAGTATTATATTCGTAATGATTAATTTTCTAAAAACCAATATCACGTACGAATCACTCGACAAGGTGATAAGTGGCAAGCAAATTAAACCCCTTTAAATTACTGGTGGGCATAAAGTCAAAATCTTGGACCTAACCTCCAGCTGATTTGAACAGAAAAATAATGCTCTTGAAACTTTCCTTAAAGACGGCAAATGTTTGCCGAAGAAAGGCCATCAGCATTTTTCCAACATGAACATTTTAACATTAATGATTGAAATACACCCAGAATGACGTACCCAAAATCAAAATGTGCCTAGAGAAATTTTCCGATAACTGGGGACGATAATGCACGACGATATTAATCAATAGTTACCTTCATCGTAATTACAGACAGCAGAACGCTACAGTATGTTAAGTATCCTACATAAGGTAGAACGCTGGGCAAAATCGGACGAATGAGGAAGAGGATGGAAACTTAAGAAGAGAGGAAGGACTAAATGAACTAAAAAGGGAAATAAGAGTACGAAAAATAAAGTTCAAACTTTAAGATGTGCATGAAATTTGGCCATGAACGGAAAAACATTAATAATTTATGGAATAAACTTTATGGCTAATATTTCATATTCATGACAGTAGGCAATGAATTTAAAGAAGGAAAAAATACGAGAGAACTGATTGAATAATCATTCGGAGCAGGAAATTCAATAAATATATTTCCAATCAAAAATTAAACAGCGTAAATAATGAATTTTTTTTAAAGACATATATGTATAACGAAGCACAAATTTTTTATTCCCTTTTCCACGTTCTCCACGGAGGTCATTCCTGATAGAGAAATCCAGTTTTAAACTTTGGTGTAGTTCGGTCAGCTTGCGATCCAAACTAATTTCACAACCTCGAGTTAAGCTCCGGTCAACTCTTAACGGCATTCATGACTACATCGTAATATTTCATGTAAATCTCCTTTATTCACTCAAGGATCGAAAGGGCAATTGTGGGATCCTTACCACTATACATCGAATAGCTACAAATTTGCTACGGCTAAGTCTCCACGCCGATTGATGAGTTCCTTCATCTCGATAATTTATACTCCAGCGTGTGACGTTACAGCCACCTGTCAACAGTTAACCACCCTTGGGAACCAATCGTCACACTCATTCATTGGATCACTGAGTACCGTGCCGAGCATACGTGCTATCTGCACGTGCATGACCTCTTAAGGACTAAGCTATCAACGACTTTGACATGGAATGCTCGCGGGGTTAACATCCAGGCCAACGGAGGGATAACGGGCCAAAAGCCAAAAAGGGTCGTTAAGGAATTACGATTCCCCTACGGATGACCTTTCATCCTACGCGCAAGTAAAATGCATTAAAACTGAACTAAATTATTTTAGACTCAGAAAAGAAAATACTTCGTGCTCATACCCCTCGAATGCGGAGAAATAGAGACATCTAACAATATGTCGACTTTTAAACACATAACTAAAATTCAGAAGAATGCAGTTCTACTCGTGCCTTGATTAATTGAAATATACTGGCATATTTACACTAGAAATGTACAGTACGCTAAAACTTAAATTCAACATCATTTTGAAAAGGGACTTTTTGAAAGTGACCGTGTGAGTGGCGAACATTATATCTCAAGCTATCACTTTTCCCGTCCCTGAGAGCTATAGTTTAACTGATCTCTGAGCACCTACAGGAAAAAAAGATCTAGTGATTCAGGATTAAAACAAACAGAAAATCCACGCCCGTGACGGGATACGAACTCGCGACCCGTAGGTTGCCAGGCAGGCTCCTTACCGACCTGGCTACTGTATTGCCAACGTTACTGAACTGCAGGAAAACCTATAATGCAATCAAATCTCAGTTCAAAACGTCACCTGGTTTGAATGAATAGTTAAACGGAGAGGGGGATGAAAGATTAATGAATAATATTGATCTTTTATATCCCACGAAATGCGATACGAACGTTTGAACTCATTCGGGAGACTGAACAAGGGCCGGACCAACAGATTTTGATGTTTCAGAACTTTCAGTCGCGTAGTTGAAGTTTCAACGCGTAGCCCCGACACCACATCGGTTTAGCTTCTTAAAAGATGATGATGCGTAATCGCAGAGAAGTGCTCCTTTCTAAGGCCATTAAATAAGAGGGAATGGACTATAATTCATAATAAAGTTATCGTGAATTTCTATGGTAAAATATGGGGTCCGAGGTTTGAATAAGACTTCCAAGGACGAAAGTACAGAGCAGCGTAAATTCATTACTTATACCTGCTATGATCCATCCAATCGTAACGTATGCCTTGACAAACATTTGAATTACTGGGCATCTTCCATACGGCGATAATTTTTCATTAAAATTTAATTCAGGCGACCTAAACTCCTTCACAGCATACAAGTCACTACGTAATTAATTACATTTTAAAAATTGCTAACAAGGCATGACACTTTTCCAACAAAAGTCGTAGCAAAAGAAACAATCGTCTTAAACTCTTTCCATTGACTCAACCACGGAACGAAGTAATATATTAAATTATATCACGACCAAAGAGATTAGAGGAGCGGGTCCAATTTACAGTAAATAACAGAATTTATGGGGGCCCCTTCGATCCAATGCAACCGATAATTAAGTGCGCATTAGAAGAATTCAAAAAAGCGTTACAATCGAAGCGTTACAACAAGACTTCATCAACAAAGTTTAAAAAGAACACACAGAAACGTCACGAGAAATCGGTTGAATTAGGATCGTGCTCGAGATTGGAGACTAACGATTTTTCGACACTTGCGCAAATTAAATCTACGAACACCGTTGAGCCCGGAGAAAAGAGACCCCGAGAAACCACCTGTTGCTTGATACCCACGCCGCCATCGATGCAATGCCGGAGACGAGAGGTGCGCGAACATGGGACTTGTTTCTCCTCAGTGGGATTCTTTGTCGAGCTACAGGCACTTCAGCCCGAAATAAGATCTACATCTACCAAATTATCCGGGAAGATGCCACGAGGGCACGTGGCATGTGTTGTCCTGACAACAGAGAGGTTAGAATATCTATAGGAGGAGACATCGCAGCTGATATGGGAAGCCTACGCACGGGTTTGCTAAACGCGATACTCGAACAGCAGAAGTTGCTTTTTCACGCAATAAAACTAAGAGTGGTAAACAAACCAGATTCAGGTGTGATGTGGTGGAAACGTTCCATATTAATAGAAAGATATTGTAATTTTCCACAGAAACAAATACTTATTTCAACTAGTTTCAATGTTACTACATCAATAATAAGAGTGGTAAGATGAATAACGGAATGCATTTTTTAAATTCACCAAATAAACAGAGAACACAGCGCAAACACACAAAAAATCTTCAAACAAAGTTTCGACAGATTAAATTTGAGCCAGTCTTGGTAATAAAAGTAACTCCAAGGGAATCAACTACAATAATAACACCCTTACAATGCCTTCGAAAAATTAATTGGCACCTTAATTTAATTGATTTAGGCGCGTTTTCATTGGTATATATGTTTTAATACACTATAATCCTCCACAAGAGGGCATATAAAACGTTTTGTACAGAGTAGGTAGGGCCTAATCGTTCTCAAGTAGGTACACCCTATCGCTCAGGTAAAAATCATAGTTAGTTATATACACTGCTGTCTCCACAGCTAACCCAACCAAACAATCATGGGGACACGGTGGCTTTTTAATCTTAAATTACGTCATGCGGGGCAAACTATAAGCAAATCTCACAATCATTTCTGTTTATCTCCCAAATATGCAATGAGATAACTAAAATAATAATACACATGAGTGCACCAATTAAGTTTCCAGCTGTTTTGCAAAAATTCCCACTAAAATATCTATTGCCTTTTCGGTAACTTCGATGCGAACCACTCTTGCCCTCATTGTAGCCGGAAGAAATGGTGTTTTAAATCTCTTCATCTTACTCATAACTCTTGTTTTCTCCTCCATTCCTTTCTTTTTATTACACGCCAGCTAATGTTCGATCGAGAACGCAACGGTGGGGACACGTGCGTTTACAAGGATCTGGCTCTACGTCATGTCTGTTGCTTGAGTTCCCCATCTACCACAGGGAAGCACGGACGGGAGATCAGCGAAATGCTTTAACAAAAAAAGCGTTGTTTGAGAAGTCTCCTCTACGGTCATTTAACTGAGAAGCAACTTGCTTCCCAATCGCTCACAATCCATTTCCGAATGTAAGAAAAGCATATAATATCTCAAATTGGAAATACTAAGGCTTTAGGTAGTTTAGCGTCAGTGATTTCTCCTTTAGATCCTAATCCTAAAATATATGCATACCGATATGCATAGTATCCCCATCATTAGCATGCAACAAGCACTTACAAATTCATGTCTTGTGCATCCTGTTGGGAAACTAGATATCACCCTCTCCAATACTGCTATCAAGGGGTCGATTTCCAGGCATAAAGGGCTCCTAAGAAGGAACTTTCTCATCCCGAGGCCAATGATTTGCGTACTATTAAAATTCACACATCAACACCCGACAGCAGCTTTCTAATATCAACACTACCTTATGTATCACGGAATATGCAACTTTCAGCGCCAATTATATTTAAGTCACCGTGAACTAAGGCTCCTTATTTCCCAACCTTACTTCATTTTTGTCTCACATGCAACACAGAAGAACAGACTCGAAAACTGTGCTGAAAGGTCTCAATAATTTAACAGCCTCACAATCAGAAATAATTTTACTCGATATAATCAGTCTGGTTTCTTAAAATCCTTCCGATGCCAATAATCAAGGAATCAAACCTATAAAGATCTCTCAGCTATATCTGATCGAATTCTAATTATCCACCAATGGAGAATGTGAATCATAGTGTCGTCACCAGCATAGATTTCCCTCTAACGCAGGAAGCAGCCAATTTAAGCTTCTCCTGATCTCGTGATATTTCAATTCCAAAAAATTGGTGATTAAAAATAAATAATTTTACCCAATCAATGCACAAATTTTAAATGCATGAAAGAACCCTAAAGTTAATTTTCATTTACCAAACCGACACGTATGGGTACCAAAAACCTACGCTATTTGATGGCAGCTATTTAGTCACCCTATGCTTTCCCTTTCTTTCTTAGTATTATTTTGGAATAGGGTAAGTGTGCAAACGACTAAAACATTTTAGTAAAATATGGCGAGAAAAGATTTTCAAACTCCACTAATGTACATGATGCGAAAATAATCAAAAGTCGTACACGTTACACAAAAATCATTCATAAATAATCAACATAAGCATCGATTAAATTCTGAAGAAAGAGCATTAAGAATGCGTTTCACCGATTCTACGACTATGTTCATCCTTCAAAGAATATGATCTGAAAATACTGTTAAACAACAATCACTTCATTTAATTGTTACTTTGGTTACCGCAACCGTAATTTCACCTTCACTCAACAAACATGGAGCGAAGAAATAGACTCAAAGTGAAAGAATTTTAAGAAAACAGAAAAATAAAATTTCCATATCCGGACCCAGATATGCGACAACCCGGATAAAGTCAAAGATTCGAATACAGAGATCCGGCTCGTTCGTAGGATGCATGAGCGTGGAACTGTTTTCGAGTCACAAATATTTCACCTAATGTAAGTTTTGAAAAATCCGTAACTGTTCAATGTCAACCCATTAACTGACATTGCATACGGAAGTTGAGAAGCAAAGGTTGAGTTTTAACAATATAAGGTTTTAAACAACGACACTGTCGAATGTAATCATCACATAAATTCTCTTGAAACATTTACTAATAATATCTTTATGGGCTCTTTACGCCCATAAAAACGCATTTTACGTCTATAGTAACGTTAACAGCAGGAAAATGAGATTAAAACTATTGATCTAATTTTGATCCAGTTATTGATAGTCTAGTCTGATATATACGACACTCGCCAGAGGAGAATAAATTTCATGAACTAATTTTAAAGATTTTTAGGAGTGCTTGATAAAAATGGAGAATTTCATTTTTTGTAATATTTTGTGGCAATGCAGTTGTCAGAAAGGATAAAAAATTGTGATAAGGTCGCGATTCTTCTGCGGACAGTGTGTTTCATGGGTAGTTGATGAAGAGCATCGTGGTTTGAAATGCGCTGAACTTTATTTTTCGATCATCATCACTCGTTATCCATATAATATTGGTGTGACACAGCTCTCCACTCGATTCTCCCGTCGGCTAACCTCTTCATATTTACATAATTCTTCACATTCACATCGATTAAGTTTTCCCGTCGTGTATTTAAAGCTTTCATCCCACTTTCTCATTTTCCAATCTTTCTTCTTCCATTCCATTCTTGGGACTTCCATTTCTTAGGACTTCTTCGTTTTTATTCAGTCTATCCATTTTATCTGCATCGTTCTTCAATAACTACCGAAATTCGAATGCTTCAAAAGCCTTGACTCTCTGCTTCTATCATCGTCCATTCCTCACTACCGTGCTCCAGATGTATGTTCTGATGCATTACATATTTCCTTATTTTTATGATTGCATTTTACTTGAAAGTAAATTCTTATTTCGGTAAAATAGCCTCTTCGGCTGGATTTTTCTACCAACTATTTTGTTTTAGCCATACTATTTACGGCTAGGCAAATAGCAATATTCTTTCACCTTCTCTAGGTTTAGCTTCCCAAGTTTAACCTTGATATTGGTCCCCTCTCTTCAACTTCATAACATTACCTTTTTCTATTTTTCTGGACCTTCACAATTATATTTGGCTGTATCTTTCCCAGGTTTACCTGAGTAATCTTTATTCATTTTTCTGCCTCTGCTACGCTATGTCTTTGCCGAAGCGCAGCATTCTATTTTTCTCCCGTGAAATGTCAGCTGAATTTGAGTGTTTCCTTACTTCCATATTATTTTTCAACACACCCCACAGTTAAGATTGACAAATAGGCTGAATTAATCGTAATTCGGGGACTGTGAACGAGCCGCGAATACTGTAGCGGAGTCACTCGCTGAAATGCACGTTTTTTCTCTCTGTGTGGAAATTCTGCTCCGGTGAATCGTGCCAAACACTGCAAGGTCACCTCATCCGTCGAATAAAGTTTTGAGTCGTCGCTCGCGTGCGCCGACAAATCGTCCTCCTGAAGCCCTCCCGACACAGCGTTCCGACTCCCGTTCGTCCGTCGATCTCGGGAACCCCGCTCCTCCCTGGGACGTCCGATCCGCGCCTTCCCGCCGCAGCCTCCCCGGAGCAGTGACGACGATCCGTATTCCGCAGAAAGCTGAGGGAAAGACCACGAAGCGGAGGAGGCGTCAGGCGGCCGGACCCGCTCGTGGCCGGACGGGAGAGAGGGGGAGAACGATAGAAGTTCCCCCGACCGTGCGCAAAAATTGAAGGCGGGCGGGGGGGGGGATCTTCGCTGAAAACCACGCGCGGAACCCATGAGAAGCGTCTTGAGAAACGGAAACAGGAGGAAATCCCCCTGAGAACTATAACCTTCTTTCCGGCCGCAGATGTCAGGTCGATTGTTTTTGCTTCGTTTTATGTTGTTCGTCCGGGGAAACGGCCAACAACTAAAGTTATTCGCGACGTTAGCGATTCTTAAAGAACTGGAAATATGATGGAATTTTATGGAGTAAGAAGGATTGAGAGAAACCCAGCGTCGGCGTCATTGAAAACGATCGATGAGGGATCCACAGCAAAACGTCCCATCCGACGGACGGAGTGCTGATCTCTGTGCTCTCCACACCGCACTCAAGTAGGGGGCGGCACAACACTGAAAAATCTGCTATCAGTCAGGTTAGTAGAGCACCAGCTTTCAACCCAAGGATAGTGGATTCGAACCCCGTCTAGGGCATGGATGTCACGCTCATTTTAAGGTTAAGCTAGGTGTATTAGATAGGTATCCTAACTTAGTATCGTGGTAGTATAGATTATGCGATATAACCTTAGCTGTTGGAGCACCTTCAATACTGAAACTTAAAAGGGGTGAGTGGTCGGAAAACTTTTACGGGAGACGCTGAGGGAAGAATGACAGGTGTAAGCGGGCGCGGGTGCGTGGGTGCGAAAGAGCGTCACGCGTGCGTGCTCCGATGAAGTGGATTGAAGTGAGGAAGGGGAAAGAGAGAAGAGAGGAGAGAAGAGAGAGAGAGAGAGAGAGAGAGAGTGAGAGAGAGGAGAGGGGGATGGAAAGGGCAGGTGGGGGAGGAGGCTGAGTTGGCGATGACGCAACGGGCTGGGGAGGTTGAGGAAACGTACGTAGAGAGGGGAGGGATGGAGGAGACGGAGAAAGGGAGTGGAGAGGGAGGAGGGATGGAGAAGGGAGGGGGAGAGGAGAGTCGCCATGGCGGGGGAGGGGGAGGCGGAGGGGAGAAGGGTGGATGTCGGAGGGATGGGAAGGGCAGACGTGAAACTGAACGGGAGTGAGGGAGGGAGAAACTAGAGGAGGAGGAGAGATGGAGACGGGAGGCGGAAAGGAGGGAAACATATTTTTTTTTCTTCTCTTCATCGCGGCCGCCTCATTGGTCGGCGTGACGGGCGTGTCCATCCTTTTCTCAACACAACCCGGCGACGACTTCACAGTTCGCCATCAGTCCTCTGAGCGAGTGACTTCAAGCGATCAGAGCCAGAGAGAGAGCGGCTAGCACGGCTTCTTTACTCTTTGAAAGCTGCGAGCGCGTTAACAGAGACGAGACTCTCGGTGGTGAGGCACGCCTGAACCTCGCAACCGCGGACGCGATTCCCCCGGTCTTCCCCGCTGAGGACTCCAGTGTGTGGTGGTACACAGTGTGAACGCGAACGGACCCGTAAAAAGCCTGCCTGCCGGCTGACTGCTTGGACATCGGCTCCCCAGAGTGTTGTACCGGACAGTTTTAACACGCGGACAGTTCGAAACCCGCGCGCGCTAATATTTTCTTCTCGGGACGAAGAATTTCAGTTTTTCTCCCCTTCCTACTCCCCCCACCAAAAGGAGAACACCATCTCCGGTGGTGTTGGTTTTTCTTCGGGCCGGCTATTCGGTGGTGGTGCCACCGCTGCCGTCCGTTTATATAACGTGAGAAAAAAACACCGTTCCCCCCGGTGCACGCAGGTGAGGAGGCGAAAGGGAGTCGACGTAGTCCGAGGGCAGAGAATCCTCGCCGGGCGGAAAAGAGACGGGTCTAGCGGCGGGAGGAACCACGCAGCAGCGAGGTCTCCGGTGGCACACGGTGAGTTGAGTGACTCCGGCCTCTTGTGCTGGCGCTTGCACCGCACCTCCTCCGAGGCATTCCGCAGAGCGGATCGCACTGCTTCGGCGGTTGGCGAACCCAACTGTGCCTCGCTACTCCGCGAGTAGATTTTATTGCGCATTTCCTCAAACAGCTTGACGGAAGATTGTTTCGGAACAAATTCTTTTAAGTATTTTTTTCAACCCTAACAATCGGGATATTTTTTAATAATCCAATTCTGAAATAATCGTAGTGAATGACCGAAAATAAGGTATTTTCAACAGTTTTTCGTCCAAAAAATATTTCTATTGTACGTTGGCTTAGTTTTTCAAATTGGCATTACAGGAGATTTATGAAAATACTTTGTTATTTATTACAACAGAACTCCAAAATCGAGTACTAGTCGTTAACACCAATAGCACCCTATTTTCGCAAAGTTGCGTGCTACTGAATCCCGCGCAATTTCAGGACATCACTACAGGGGGACGGGGGATAAATAGGGCATTATACCCATGGATTATTAATTGATGAAACACCCTTTCCATTAATATTAATATTCCTCCAATGAGCAGTATATGTAGATGTATATCAAGGTATTACGAAAGGTTTACGGTAGCCAAGCGGAAGAAAACGAGAAAAAGGCATTCCCCTCTTCAGCGATCGGCTGGAGGAAATGATTTTTCTCGGAATCAAAAGTTTATCGCGGAGGATTTCCAAAGACTAGGCTGATTTCCACGGGATGTTTGCGAATTGTACACATCGAGCTCTGTGGCTTTAACGGTATAACATCCTTGTTAAAACGGAAATAGAATATAGCCTTTGGCATAAATGCACGCGTGTGCGCATGCAAGTATGTATATAAAAATATATACTGGCTTGACACAAATAACTGCGGGCGGAAGAGATCCTGCGTCAACCACGCGAACTCGTCATAGTAAACTATACGCACGAGGTCTCCGCAGCATTCCAGATCGCGATGGAGAGCTCAATGGACGAGAGTTGAGCTGACACGCGCTTAACTCTCATTTATTGATCCTAAATGCATACGTGTTAAAAATCACCTCTACACACTGTTGTGTAGAAGCATTTTCATGAACGACACGAAGTACGAACTATAATAACAATTATCCGATGATAAATGCTACCATAGGGTTATTACGTATTCTTCCGCTGTGGATTCTCAACAAATAAAAATTCTAGTACGATATGAATAACTCGGATGGATCAGCAGTCGAACGTTCAGTAAAGGTGGGTCTTGATTCACCTTTACCATGTATTTTTATCACTACATCATATTTAATAATGTAACAAATATTTTTAATGCAAATCTAAATTCCCCTAAAGTTATAACCAAAGGGTATTTTTACAATACTTGTTTTATATTAGTAATTCTATATTTTGTTATGCATTTAATTTAGCTGAGATATTAATATACCAAAATTACATGCATATATTCATATAGTATTTTTGGATGTATTAGATGTATTTTAGAACTCATATTAGATTAAATTTACCGACATACATTTCCGTAGAAGTAATCGAAAGAAAATTATGCACAAATGAACATCACGTATTCCATATATTGTTTCAACAAAAACTAGGAAATTCTTATATTTTCAAAGATTTTCTCTTGGACCCTAATTTACCTATATCTGTGATTAAAATACAGACCATATTCTCTGGTATGAGTTAGGATTGCCCCTTTCACTTAAGCACCCCCTTCTCAAAAATGCTCATAGCAAGGTAACCAAAGTTCTTCATAGAAGGTCTGAAACAACGTCCCTTATGGATTACCTATTTCCCATTTGCGTCAAAAATATTCCACGAATGACGCGCTCAAACAATAGCACGCAAATAATTTATTCTAAGTTATAATTCATCATTCCCAACAAAGCTCATTTTAATATATGGCAAAATAATCATTAATTTTATATCATACAACTTCGTAACGCGGATTTACCTTTATAATACGCAAAAATTGGAAACTTAATCCGCTCAAAGCATGGGATTATGAACAACATCACTCTCTCTAAGCACAACCATTGGATGATTTCGAAATATATTTTATTGAGGAGAGGAAATGACTCGTTCTGGCTTCAATCGCGCAATAAGAAGTCAGGAGGCAAAAACAACACCTATTTAAAATGCCATTCTGATTAATACTGCAAACTTTCTCCCAACACTCGCGTCGTAAGTGGAGATCACCGGTTTCCATAAGGCATATCCGACCCTTCTTCGTACATAGGTGGCATATTTCATACATTCGGTCGGGTTTCTATCGTGGCTTCGTTTCCATTACCTACCGTAGTCTCCGTTACAATCGGTTTCTATAAAACGTCCCACTACAAATTTCGCACGCGAAAATTTCAAACATGCACGTAATGCGTGACTCAGAGCGTCACCTTTGGTCAACTACTCCAAGATCCACATTGGATATTCATAGAGCTACTTTGAGATAGAACATTCCCTTAGATAACTGAAAGCTTCATCGACTGTGACAGGACCGGATTGTTTACACTCACGCGGCTGTTCAAATAAATAGTCAATAGATTTCTTGTATCATGAAATGGGCTCCGACGGTAATTGTTATCTCTTCCTTCGAAGATGCGCAAATGCTATCTATGAAAAAGGTCGTGTAACGGCCTTTTAAGGACGAAGAGTAATCTGCTCACGAAAGAAGGTGCTAACGGATATGATAAGAATTTTTTTCTATCAATAACATGATTCACTACACTAACCATGACGTGCGATCCCATTTTTAAGGAAATCACCAGTTCTTATCTTAAACGTTTATCCCTAGCTCCCAACGAAGCTGCTATTAGGTTACCTAACCATTTTCTACTCCAAAACATTGTATAAATTATGTACGAGCACGATGGTATGAAAATTGAATACCATCCAACTCTATTTCTCCAAAAAAAATTGTTATTCTTTTCGACAGGAGGGGTCAACTTCACCAGCAAAATACCATTACTAGACATCTTTTTACATACATCTTTTACGTAATTGTTCAAATCTCTTATTCCTCGTGCACAGAAGTTACTAATAGGAGCAAAAAACACATGCTATATCCTACCCTAGCCTAAAAACCACGACGTACTAATTTAAAGCATTAAACGTTAGCAAGGTCGGTAACGCACCGGTTTAATGAATCAAAGATCGCGGATTCGAATCCCACCTTAAAGAGGGATTGCTGAATTTGACTGAGGATTAAATGACTACATTGCGGTGTTATAACATTGGAGCACCTTTATATCTCATTTTACCACTATCATCATCAGCTAACAACCCTTAGATTGCAAACATTTACATAATACCCTACAAGCCACCACATAGGTGTGTGGCAGGGGATGAATTCACACCAAACATTCATTGCATATCATGCATAAAAAGGTTTAGTAACAATATATTAGACTAAACTTCAATTTTTAAAAAAGATAAAAATAGCAAAGCAAGCATGTAATATCATGCTGTTAGTTGGGTTAGCTTAAAGTCTATATACCAACATGCAACTACCTATGCTATCCATTGATAAACTCTTATTTATTCTACTGGATATATTTACAGCTATTCATAGCCTTAATTTTACGAGGAAAAAAAGGACATTTTGAATCTTTCATTTCGGCAATCAATTTTTCTAAATTTGCTGTTACGGACCATTCTACCATAGTTATTTGGAGTTCGCAAAATATTTTTAACGTCATCAGTGAAAATATTATCTTGGAATTTATTTAAGAGATATGGTTTAAATTTCATTGACGCAGCTTCTTTACTACGAACATAAATATTAAATTCATTAATTAACATGACAATGATTATGGAAAACTAGTACGCTGATCTATTTATCTGAGGGACAGGAGCGACTAAAATAGCGAGCGCTTTGATACCTCTCGACATTTTGTTTCCTTAAGAAAGTTTCATCCACAATAAACACGTTGGATTCTCATGGAAAGGATTAGGGAAGGAAAGGGTTTTGATATCTGAATTTTAGTCCGCCAACAACGATAGTACGGGGATGAGGAGATGGGAAAAGATATGACGCAACAATTATTAACTGTATCCTCTCTCGGAACGCGTCCCAATTCCGAACGTAAACAATTTGACACGCGTGGTGGGAAGAGTAGCGGCAGATCGCGGAGTGCTACGACAAAACAGGTCCTCTGGCTGGTGATTAAATTGGCATCCGGAAAAGATCTCGAGCAGTCCAGTTGTCAAATTAATGCGACTTGTGTGAAGGGGCGGGAGACTGCGGAGGGCGCACTTCTACAGGGAACGGGGGGAGAGAGGGGTCCTGACAAGAGATGCGCGGACAGCTTGGATGGGACGGAGCGATACAAGAACGTCGTCTGGAGAACGCGGCACCACTGCGCCCTGTTTGTACGCGGAACGATACATCTCTTTTGTGACTATCACCGCGAGCGCAAGTATCCGCTAAAAGCTATCTCCCCGTCCTTCAAAGTTAATTCAGCGCATAATTCTAAGATGAGCATGACGTCCTCATGGCGGGATTCGAATCCTTAACCTTTAGGCTGCCACCTCGACGTGTTCTCGACTTAACTGGCGCAGCCGGCCTAACACTGATAAGGGAAATTTAAAGGTGGCAAATCTAAATGTCGAAATTCAAGCATTCCTGGGTTTAGATAATTTACGTGACAATAAACTCCTCTAAAATTGAGTAAAATAGTCCTATTACTCACGCGTTAGGTATTTATAGTATCCACGCTGGTATCTTCATTTCCACAGGTAAACTTTTAGCAGGGTAGGTAGTTATCGTACATCAAATTTCATACATCACTGAAACGACCTGATATAACATTGAGAGTTTGGGCTGTTTCGCATTGTTTCTGAATGCATCACTTGTGGACTGCATTCTGTGACTGCGTGTAATCATGATTCTAAATACAAAAGAACTTAATTATCTTAATCGGTTATCCAACAAATTGATCATCGTTAATGGTTCCTCGTAGCTGACATGACCTAGACGGTATTTTAGCCAGAAATTAATTTCTTACCACGGCCTCAGCAGCAGATTTTTTTTAACTTGCAGAGTGAAGCGCATTTTTACGCGTGAAATAAACGTGTCTTCGTGGGTCAGGAAATAAAATAATAAAAAAACTCAAGAGATTAGTAAACTAGATTTGGACTGAAAAAAAAGGAGAGTGATGCGAAAACGCTTCCATCGTCATTCCTTCCTCACATCCGGTCACGTAGGTGCATTTTATCAAAGGAAAGGGGGTTACGGGATATTCGAAAGAGGCTGAGATTCGGGTGGGGGGGGAGGGTAGGGGAAAAGTCTATTGACACTAAAAATTGGAATCTCTGAGCGAACAAAAAAAAGAAGCAGGTAATCAGACCCCCACTCCCGCTCATGACGCAAGGAGATGAAACAAAACACAACATTATCTAAACGGGAAACACTTTTACCGCCAAGACTCCTCTCCTCCAGTTAATTTCCTTGCCACGATGAGAGCGTCATTATGAAGTCGGGGGTGTAGGATGTGGAGTAGAGAGAGGAGCGAAGGATGGACAGGTAAGTGGGAGCTGGTGAGGGCGGGGGAGGATAAGGGAGCTGTCGGATGAGCTGCTCTTTTTCCCCCTCACTCCGAGGGTGGTTCATGCCGATGCACTTGAGGAGACACGCCCGTGACGGGAGGTGTGGCAACCTCGCAAAATATCACGCCACCCCACAACTTGCGTGAGAGACTGCGAATAGCGAGACTTCGAGAGAGGAAGAGAGAGCTCTCAATTCACATAAGTCAAAGAGGCGGACCGAGCGGAGGTGTTCACGAAATTATTGCGACGAAAAATACGCTTCGATAACTGAGGTATTAAGGCTAACCCGTAGATTCCGGATATCAGTCACTTTTGCGGCATTATACCAAGACCTTGGAAGAGGATTCACGAGGAAAATTAAAAATATAAATGCACCACTAATATTAGCAACGGCCAACCTGTGACGACTCCTCTCTGCACAACTAACATGGAGAAATTTTACTGAACGTGCTTTTACTTGCGGCCACAGGTGAAGTAACTTCACCTATTGCTTCACAAAGGGACTCGTTTGTTGACTTAAATCTCCGACCTTCCTTTCACAAAGATAATAGATAACTCGAAAAAATAGGCGGAAAAGAAAAATATAAGGACGAATATGGAAGAGAAAGAGAGAGAACCCAGGAAAGACGAGTAAATAAGGATAGTAGAAACAGTGCGAATAAAGATATCAACTCACTAACGCAATGGGTGAGGATGCTTCACAGATTTGTGCAGACCAGAATAAAGTTGACGGGCAATCAAGAGGACGACAGGCCTTAAATTTTAGTTTAGTCGCAGACTTCATGCCTTATAATTTCAAATACTTGAGAAGTTTTCTCTTACTTGATAATAAAAAGGTAAAAGCTTATTAATCGACCACAAGAGGATAAATCCTATTATTAATTCCCCTTCGTTTTAATCTTCACCTCTTTAACGGTAAGGGAGCATTCTATACCTGTTCCTCATAATATGGCCTGCCCCGCAGTTTTTGAGCAGCTTATAGAAATACTTCTTTGACTGGAGAATCCAATAATAGGGGAACCTGTTAGTACCTCACAAGGAATTTTCCGAGTACCTTCCATCCCATAAAAGCAGAATAAAATCAAGAGTACTAACGAACAAATGGACAGTGGGCTCTGATCAAAATCCCATTGCGGGTTCCGTAATTCAATCGCGTTTTTTTATAATATTACACGTAATGGCTTGACGGTTTCCACTCTTCCGCTTTCAAAAAATAGAAATAATTTCGGAGAGAAAAAAGAACGCTTGACGTGGAATAGCTGAGCGAAACATATTTTTTTACAACTACAAAATAGGTTTATTGTATGAAATGAGAAAGAAATGAGCATTGCATTGAGTTACCCACGGCTCAAAGTATATATAAATGTGATGATTTGAGATCAAACTCTGAGATTCATAAATACTAAAAAGTATGGAAAAGGCGTAAAACATATTTGAAAAAAATGACTAATTCACCAATGACTATTACCTATATGAGATGATTCCGGGTAATAAAAGTGTTTTTTGCCTCAAAAATTGAACCGCGAAAGAGAGCTCTATAACTGGCATCCAACAATGAAAATTAAATTACATCCTCCCTTTATAAGCATAACCCCAGTATTTCTCAAATCTAACATTCGTTTAGCTACAATACCTAACTATCATAATACATGTCAACTCTGAGAGCATTAAAACTTAAAATGCTCAGCATAATGACCACCAAGACTGTGGTTGCACGCTACTTACATAGGATCATTCTTGATTATAAAAGTAAAACTGAGCCATTTTTAATAGAGATATGCGAAATTCCAATTCTTACAAGTAGACCTCTACTTTAATTAACCAGCACCCTCCAATGATTTCTTGACTTTTTGTAAAAACTGCGATCTAATCTATTCTGAGATACTTATCTTATGAATGATCACTGTTCATGAGAAGTTATCTAAGGAATTTTAGCCACCACTATAGGTCATTCCATTTATAAATTGTTTAGGGCCTACTTATTACTGTAACATCTCACTGCTTGCCTCACTAAATTGCATATAAAAAGAACTTAAATTGCTCATCGGAGTGTGCATCAATTTCTCCGTGATCTAAATCACCATAAAAAGTTCTTGGTGTTCAGAGGACGTAACAGCGTGACATCCGAAGGCTAAAGCCCTGTTGCATCAAGAAATAGCCATTCTCACAGCGTATCCATTTCACATGAGCCAATGAAGAACCGCAGTCATAAGTAAACACGCACGAAATCCCCAACAACGTATTCAAGGTGCAGACGATTTTTTTTCAAGCCTACCGCGGTTATCCGTACACTTCTCCCCGCCACTCCCATCTCGACTTCCCAGCAGTTTCGTCATCCCCGCGCGTCTTTGTCTTAAAAATACTCCACTTCAGCTCATCCTCGCTCCTTTCTTAAGTTCCTCGCCCGCGTTAAGAAACCTCGGGCGAATTCGTTTTAACGCCGACAAAAAGAAAAATAACACCTGGGTGTCGAGAGAGGGAACTAAAACATTTTCATAAAAGCGAAGAGCGATTCGAAATAAGAGGAGGGCCTGCGATCCACTTGGGCGGACCGGAGGAAAAGGGGGCAGGGAGGAGGGGGCGAGAGAGGAGGGAAAAGGGGTTAGTGTGGGGCAAAATACGCCCTCCTTCCCCGAAATCCCTCTCTCCTTCCTCGCGTCTAACCATAGAGGAAGTATAATATACAGGGCTCACCACATAGGGTAAAACTGTTATATGTTTTGGATATAGTACTGGAAGGTTTCCACAGATGGCGAGGGAAAAATTTTTTGCGTTACGTCACAAACGATATATATCGCTTCCATTGCCTTCGTTTTTCTAATCGACTTAGGCCGCACAATCGAGAAGTATCTTTTAGCCTGCTCTGTCTGCTCGCTGCACCGATGGATGATGTGTTTTTTTATGAAACAACAAGGAATCCCTTCTGTGACAAGAAATGTTTGCTTTAATAGTGAGAGAAATGTAGACTTCTTCATGTGACTGTTGACGTTAGGTAAAGGGATATCGCACCATTATAATAAAATAAGAAATCTACAACAATAGCATATGTTACGTGCCGCTTTGTTCGATTAGAAAAACGAAAGCAATGGAAGCGTCATATATACTGTTTGTGACGTAACGCGGAAAATTCTTACCATACGATCTATGGAAACCTTCCAGTACTACGTCCAAAACGTAAAACAGTTTTACCCTATGCGGTGAGCCCTCTATATTAACTCTATGGTCTAACACATTCCGACCGATAGTATTCACTTTCTCATTCCTGCCGCGTCTTAGATCAAACCCAGACTCACGACACATACAAGGGCGGCATACTCCCGCTGGTTCTCTCTCGATCTCTCTCCCCACCCTCCACCTCCCTCCCCCCTCACACAAGCACTAGCTCACTCCGGCAGAGAGATACCCAGACAGCCTGGCTCCTGAGCGATCCAACAGGAAGTTGACACGAACGCTTGCCAACCTCCCACTCTACTATCCGTCCCACGTCCCTCACTTTTTTCTTCTTTTACTCTCCCGACTCCGCGGAGTCCCGGGATCAGGTCTCGACCCCTTTGTGGTCATTTTCTCCCTTCATATTGTTTCCCCCTTTCGTTACCGCAGAGTTTTTTTTCTCATCCTCTCTTCAACAACTTCCCTTCCGCACGTGTGGACTCGACTTCTAGGGAGGAGCGCCTGCGAGGAACAAAGCGGGTTTGTACTCCTCTTTACTTCTACGAGACCACACTTGGAAAAGTCACGCATTCAAAAAGACGGGACAAGTATCCCGTATTTCTAACGACGACATTCGGGTGAACTAATGTCGGCGTCGCGAAAACGAACCCCGATAATTTTTCGCGCGGTGAGTTCGAAGAAAGGGGTGCGAACGAATGGATTATCGAAAGTCTGCTAACGACAAGGAACTATGACGTCCACACCGTTGACCTGCTCACGGGTGGGGGGGAAAGGGCAAATTTGGAGTCCCTTCGTTAACGAGGACAATTAGATGCGATTTTGTCACATTCTCACCGACTTGACCACGCTCTAGCTGTCCACGGGGCATATCGAGGAGTGGGAGATCCTTTGCAAATGGTTTACACGAAGCAGCTCAGGCGTTTGAGGTTAAAATAGAGCTGGCACAAATTAAATAATACTTTAACAGCCGCGAAAAAATCATCAAAAGCGTGATTTATACAGAAAGTGCTACGTGTCTCAAGCAACCGAAATATGAAAATTTTAAGCAAATGAAAACAAAATTCACCTGGATGGACACGGGCCTATCCAATAAACAAAACATTTAGAACGAAACAAGGTTTCGGCATAAAAAATGCACAACTGAACGTTAAACGTTGACGATAGTGGCCGCTCGAAATAACAATGAGAAAAGGTGACGAGTCGTATGACGTCTTCGGTCCCCCGTGGCATCTCAAACACTCAGGATATGAGGAAGTCTTCACACAGGCTTCGAAGGGGCGGGAACTTGAGCTCACCCGACTAATCGCGTCGACAGCACTATTTTGGGCCAAGGAGCTGTTACCACAGAAAAGCTGGCGTCAATGTCACAACTAAGACGAGTTGGTCGAGAACCGCGATGGTAGCAGTTAGTACGTGACCCATTTACCCAATCGAAACGCTCATACGCAGTCGGACGACATGAATCGGACGACGTCTCACCACCGCACTGGTAATTCGATGCGCGTCGGAGAACTCGAATTGAATTACCGCGTTCTCACAGCGATTCGCGGCAGTTGTACCATGAATCCATGAAAACGGGGAGTCCTAGGCATTCGCGGAGGTTTACCAGGGTAGGGGGAGGCAGAGTTAAACGGTCGGGGTAGGAGAGAACGGCGGGAGGCAGTGGGGGTGCACGCGTTGCCGAGGGGGAGGTCGCGGTCAGGTGCAAGAGAGCTTGACCGCACATTTCTCCCCCACCACGCGGCGGCCGACTTGGCTGGACTGGCGGCGGTTCTTTTTCGCGTCTGTTTCCTCCGCACCCTCGTCCCCATATTCCCTGCCGCCCACACCATACCTACATCCCTTTTTGCGCCCCGCGAAACACCCAACTCGCCACCCCACCGACTTGCAACGCCGGTTCGCTTGGCACTTAGGGTCGTCGGATGACTGGACTCTTTCAGTCCGAGCGGCTGCCTTCAGTTTCTTTTTTCTCTATCGCTCATCAGCTGCAGTCCCCATTCCCCAACTCTCTCCAGCATCCACACACCACCCCTCTTCTCCCCAGTCTCAAGATTGCGAGAGACGCGCCGGACGTTAAATTCAAGTCCATTGGGGTACGTGCACAACTCAAGAATTTATGTGCATACGGTCTATCTGTCAAAAAAGAACGCTAGTGGTCTGCTAGGATGAAGAATCGAAAAGATATTTCAAATCACTCACCATCCGGTAGTTTTCTTAGGTCTGATGACGAAGATAAGACTAGAAAATCAGTTCAGATGTGCATATCAACAAAACAAGATTAGAATGATGAATGATATCCTTCGAGTATAGAGAGTTGAAATAGAAACCATTTCGTACATTTGAGAAAATGTACACAATTTCCAAATAAAAGCCTATGGTTAGTCGAATCATGCTGTAATAAGATGGGAGAGAAACTACACATTTGAGATAAATAATAAAATCCAGCCCCACCTACTTTTTGGTTTACTTTCATGTTTTCACATTCCCTCGCAATATCCCCGAATTTTCACACCCTATTCGACACATATCCAGTCATATTTATGGCAGTCTGCAAACATAGATCTTTATTTAAATTGCTTCATTTGAGATATTTTCTCCAATTTTTTTAGTGTAACTTGTTTGGCCTTTCCAACACAGCTCAAAAAATTGTGTTAGGAACTGTAGAACAGATGTGAGAAAAATCAGTAGGTGACGAAACAGCTGCTATAGAAAAATGTACCCTGGAGTGTGGCACCTCAAGACTTTTTGATTGATCACGGATCATTTACAAGATTTACTAGTGTAAACGATTCACCGAATCCACCCTTCCTACTCGGAAGAAGAATACTTTCTGGAAAGCAATGCAAATGAGCGTTCATCGGATCCGCATGCAAATCATCCCGTCGCACACACGTCTCATTGCGGGCATCCTCCTCACAACCCCCTCTCCTCCCAACCAGACCTCTCGATTTTCCGCAACCCACGAATGTCTCCCGCCGCCCACTTCTCCGACCTCGCCTCCACCAACCCACACACACAACACGACACCCTCGGCGCGGGGAGTAAAAAGATTTTTTCACTCCCGCGCATCGCATATCCGGTGCAATAAATATTCTTCCGAAGTCTTTTCCTCGTTTACCCCTCGCCCCCTTTTTTAAGTTCTTCTCTTCCGACCCTGCCCGTCCTTTCCTCACGGCGGACACGGGGGAATAGCGCACCCCCCACCTACTCCCCCTTGCGCTCTCACCGCCCCATATTTATAAGTCGGTCACGTGAGGAGAGAGAGAGAAGTTCATGGCCCACATCCCTTCCGCCAGAGCGTTTATTGGACTTTTTTACGGTGTCTCTCCCCGTTAATATGATTGACAATGCGAGATTTCCTTCGACTGAGAAGGGACGGGTCCGATAGATCGAGCGTGGGGATAATGAGACATGCATCGTTTTTCCTGACAGTCGTAAGATTTGGTTTTGTAGGTGCCCCAACTGCTTAGGTTAAACCACACTATCTAATCTAAACTTAAACCTAACCCAGCAACCATGCCTTGATTAGTATTCAAATCCGCGAGCAAATTGGGTAGATAGGCCGGTACGTAAGGCATGACGAACACTGTCGGTAATCCCTGAAGTACTCACTCAGGCCGGATGGTGATCATGATCCCAGCAAAGAGGACGAGTGCCTAGTCCAAGCCCAAGAGTAACTTACAAATATACAGATCGTTCAACCGATAAATGAATCAAAAATGTAGTTAACCTGCGCAGTTGTTTTTACCTTTCGCTCAGTGAATACGTGTATGTAAAAACATCCAGGAATTATTAGCTCAGAAGAAAGTTCACAAAAGAAAGTTACTTTTCCGATAGGAGATGAATTATAGCCAGTTTTCTACGCAGTGTGTAGCGTCGGCTTCGAAGATCCGAGAAATCAAGGGAAACAAATTTTCGGGATCGAAAATAAAGATCGTCAATATTTCCGCAGGTGTTCCCTCGTCGAAACCATTCCAATTTGGAGTTTTATTTATTCTTGAGAATGCTCAGTCATTCCAATTGCCCGCCGGAAAAAAACTCGAACGACTTGGACGAGACCCAAATTGCAGCGCGCGACTCCGAAACCACCGGGTGTCCGTCAACGCGACCAGAAATCGAATCGCAAGTGTCTCTCAAAGGAAACAAAAACCGGAAAGGGTTTTTGAGGGCCCAGTGGGGGGAGGGGAGAGGTGGGGGAAGGAAGAACATCTGGTGGATCTCGATAGAATCCTCAAGCAGGCGCAGAGGGGGAAGCTTCTTCTTGGATTCTCAATCTCGATTGTGTTGAAAAATTGATAGCTTTATCCCTCGGGCCGGACATCCGCGACTCGCATTAATCTTGGTCACCGAAGACCGTCCTTATCTCCGTCCTTCCTCTTCTCTACGGCCATAAGAAGACTCATTCGCTCACTCCGACCAACAAATCGAGATCGAATCCCGCTAGCATCTCATCTCAGTCACTCGTGCGATTTAAACGACCTAACGACGGTGAGAAAGTGAATGGCGGGCGGGAAGAAATGAAAAAATCGTTTCGACGAAGTTATAATAAATAACTTTTGCCTGATAAAAGCACCGAGCAAACCATACCTTTGTTTGTAAAAAAAAAAAAAAAAAAAAGGGGTCGAATGAAGAGAGCACGACTGTGCGTTCGTGGCTTGCTGAGTGAACAACATTAATCCAGAGGAATGACAGATACAGTACGAATAGAAAGCTGGCATAGAACTTTTTAGGAACTGAGTCGAAGACGTGAATATTTTTGATTTTACGTGCAAAATATTTCCTAATACTAAAATAGAGGGAAAATTTCTGTTGCTATACCGACATACAGAAGAGAAATATGATATCGTATGTTTCGCGAAGCGAAATAGAGGTGTACTCTCCTCTCGTGCAAAATTTTCAGCCACCAATCGCCGTTCCCAAAATTTACACGTTTAACTGATTAGCTTGTACTCATATTCTACGCATTCCCACGTCAAAAACTCATCATCATATGTAATACTAAAAGAGGTCGTGATAGGGTAAATGATTAACGTCATAATGGCAATTTTTTATTATTTCTCAAAGCCAAGACGGAATGAGTAAATATGACAGTACAGGTAATGGTCAAACAAATAATATACGGAGGGAAATGGGGATCTATAATGGTAATTGTCCATCAAAGACATGCTAAAGGGCTGAGGATCCTTTCACTGAATCTTGAAACACCTCGACACCTGTTGCGCTTGCTTCCCCTTTAAGTGAAGGGAAAAAAATAATCTCGCCCACAGGTGGTAACTTGGACTGAAGCCTCAACTAACTTAGCTTATTGAACAACGACATCATTTCAAGTTCACACTTCATGCAGACCCATACCCCACTATTATTACTATGAGAAACGTTACGGTAAACCAAAGCTGTAATGAAATTTTAGCCACATGTGAAGAGTACTACACAATTCCGTCGAAATGTATACTTCGTGCAATCAGTAAAGAAACATGGTTGCCTCGGAATTACACAATATCTTGAAAAAAATACCGGAAAATAACAAGGTGTGAATCTCCTTTCGACATCGATGACTGGTTTGGTAGCATAACATAAGACGTTTTTATGAAATCTATTCTCAAAAAATAAAACATAACTCACTCTAAAACCGAGGAATGTTTCAAGAATGAACAAGTCAAAATTTGCACCACTCTCGAACTCGTGTGTATTCTGAACGTAATTACATAACTAGAAACAAATTCATGGCAAAAGTGTTTATGCATCTGGAAATACTCCAATTTTATGACGCCAGTATTTGATGCACGCTAAACGTAGTGCATGCATTTTCTTTAGCAATAGTTACTAACTTTTTCAGTAAAAAATTTGACATTCATTATCTCACCCTACCAAAAGACACGCTCACGTACTTGTAAGACTGATTCTCGAGCAGCATCCGATAAGGGAACAGTCGCATTAACTCGACATTTAAATCAGCCTTTGGCTTCCAGCTGCTTTCCATCAGGTACAACCTTGTATGCATTCTAGGGAAGGCTGGGGATGAAAAGTGCATTCAACCCTCTCTCGTCGAGAGGAAAAAAAAGAAACATTCTCTGTTCTCCAACTCGAGGATGCCTAATTATTACTTTCCAACACTCCCGATCGAATGACTCGCTTTGGATTCCCCATGCCGGAAAAGGACCTTCGCGGCGTTGGCACGTAGCGGGGAGCGACAGAAACGGAGGAAAACAAGCTCGCATCGCATCCAAGGAGAGGAAGAGAAGGATTAGGTGCAACGGGCACGAGGGGTTGAGGTGGGGAAGGGGGGGGGGGGGGCGGGACGACGAGATAAGTTGCCAGAGCCCTCCTCCCCGTTCCTTTTCACTTAAAAACACAACACACACTCACACGCGCGGGCAACGCCGAGTTCAAACAACTCCGCGGTCAGGGCCTCCCCTCAACCCACATCGCAACCTCCTCAGCCCATCTCCCTCACACCACCTCACTCACTCCCCTGCGTGTCTCACTTTTTTAATGTTTTCCTTCCCGGCTCCAGATGTGTCACATGGGCGGAGGGTGGGATAGCTGCTGAGAGTGAGAGAAGCGAGACTCGGTAGTAAATGGGGTAGTGACGGCACGGCGGAGGACGGATGCTTTAAACGGCGTAGAAGTTAAAGAGGTAGGGAGTTGGAGGAGAAAAAAAGAGGATGATGGAACTAGAGGAAGGGAGTCGAGAGAGAGAGGGAGAGAGCGTGTGTGTGTGGAGCCAAGAAGTCTCCCAAAGTGAAATGACACACCCCTGGGATTATCCAAACAAGAAGCGCGGGGAAAAGACGCACTCTGTGAAGAAGACTAAGCCGACGCTCGCTTTTTTGGACGCCGGGGGGGGGGGGGGGGGAGGAGGGGGGGAGGGAGAGAGGGAGACGCGATGGAACGGGAGGAAAAGCTCGATTTTCAAAGAGGAGAAAATTTATAATTGCCGACCTCCTCGGAGGTCACACATTACGCACAAGATTTAAAAGAGTCAAAAGAGAAAATCGGAATGGTTAAAAAAATAACGAAGGGGTTTTTCCCAATTTCGAGACTGAAAATAACTGGACGGCTCGAGGACGGACACGGTGGAATCGAAAACACGTCAATAAGAGCCACGGGAGGGAGAAACTTACGGATGGCGGGTCGCCACCCAGAAGTTCTTCTTAATTCCTCTCGTGAGCGCAACTTGAAACTTTTTAAAGCTCGTCCTTAAAGATGAGGAAATATTATTACCACCCATGAGAGCGAGAATGCCGACACGTCGCTGGCCGACGAAATCCAAGACGTCTACTAATTCAATAAAATACATGTTGGGATTTTTGGACGACAAAGGCACCAGCATTAACATATTCTTAGTTCGTGATACCAACGGCGCCACGATAATGAGGAAAGTTACGAGATCATATATTCTTCTCCCAACTTTCCACCACAAATCATAACAGATGCAGTAGTGTAATATCTGAAATACACAAATGACAATGTGAAATCTTTAAAATAATATCATCCTATGAGTTGTTTTCCGTCTTTTTTCGCATAAGGTATGCATAATTAGACTTACTGAGGTCAAGTCATAGGCTAATACTACCTAGTATTTCATTGAACCTGCAGTAAAGCATTTAAATTCTGCATAAATACTGGTAAAAGAGCAGGGAAGTTCGCAAAACAATCATGGGTCATTTTGAAAAGTCACAAGGAGCAGAAAATTTTCCGAAAATATATCACATCTCAGGAAGTAAATGGTTGGAAGACGCATATGCACCGCATAGCATGAAACTTGGAGAGGCATCAAAGGAACTCAGGAGTAACACAGAGAGAAGAGTGTACAAAATACTGTCGCTTGAGAACACACGCAGTCGTAATCCGTACGGAACCCAGAAACGCAATTAATCGCACGAAACATCCTTGGGAGAGAATATTAGAGTACGTGCGAGGGATAGCGCATCAGTCAAGTCGCACGGTGTCCCTCAAATGGATAAAACCCACACAACCGTGGAGAAGGAGAGAGAGAGAGGGGGAGCGAGATGCAAGCCAAACACACACGAAAGCGTGCGTTCACGCAGTAGTCTTCGTCCTTGCCAGCCGCGAGAGAGAGCGCCACACGGTCTACCAGGAGTCCCTCTCCCAAGCCCCCCATTCCAACGAGCCCGGCTGACCCACAGATATGGACCACACCGGGTGACTCACGCAAGAGGAGCCTTCCCGCCAATACGTGTCACCCTCCTCCACCCCCCACGCAGCAGCCGTCTCTGAAACCCCTCCCCACATTCCCGCGAACGCTCCTCACATCTCTCGCCACCCCATCCCATCTCCGCCACCCCATCTTCCCTCCCGGCCCGCACCCCCCTCTCTCTCCTCCTCGCCTTGCTCACGCAGCCAACGACCGAACCGCTCGGCTGGGATGCGGCACTCCCCACACCACGCTTCCCCCCAACAGCTCCACGCCGCCGTCCTTCTTAGCCTTCTCCCCGACTCGGTACTCACACCCACGTGCCGACCCGCAGCACATGCATCGAAGGAGGGACTACCCGCGGGAACACCTATCGACACAATCACCATCAATTTGAATGCTATACCGGTCCCTGCTGGGGTGACGTATGCATAGCACTTCAACTCTTGTACTCCGTCTGTGGGATCGGACGTCGAACAATTGGACCCTCAATGGATATCGCAAAGAGCAAGCTAATTCCGACGCCGGGTTTCTCTCCACCATTCTCCCACTCTAATATTCATACGTGTTTTCAAAAACCTAAAAAAAAATAGTTTAATGAAATCAAGTAAAATTTAAACAGCCAATTTATTGCGTGCAAGATAAATGGAAATTTCCATTTATCCACCATCCAACAAGCAGCACAGCAGAGATCCAGTTTGTCTATCTGACATTTTGGTAAAGAATAAAATTCCTTGCTGCAAAAATATTCAGGTTCCAAACATGTATAAATAATTCCACAGTAATGATTGTTTACATGGTGAAAACCCAGGTGGCACTCTCAGCGCATTCACAGACATAACTCTTGATATAACGCAAGACTAAAAAAGACATAATTCGTTATTGATTATTAAAACCTTACAAACTGAACACGCAGCTGTTTCTGCGACGATCAGGCGGGAATTTCCAGTTTCAAGTTATTGATACGTCAAGGAATCTCATATCATCCAAGTGTCCATCATTGAGCAACCATACAGAAAACCTGGAAAACCTGTTTACAGTGATTCGAAAATTTGATACAACGATTGCTTAAACCACAGCGATAGCAATTCTTTAGCGGCCAAAGAGATGATAAACGCCCAGGAGATGGATATTTCTTGATCCTATTTCTGAATTCATAGGAAATGATGAGATATGGCTGAAAAAACCCGCAGCAGCATTTTACAATGTGTGGCAGGTTATTTGATATAACTCTGGATACTTCCAACAAACGAGATTCTAGTGGTTTCGGTCAGGCGACAGATAAAAACCCAACGTTCGTTTAAGTGATAAGGTATCAGACCCATTTATGCTAGGGTTTGAAGCACATCAATATCATTGAAGTAAACACCTGCAGCAGGAAAACTGGGAGCAACGTAAAACGCAAGAGATAATCAGAATCATCCTCCCTCACTAAATGTGACGTAAAGATAAAAGACAAGGCTCACAACAAGATAGACACAAGGGTCCTATGTCATACCAAAGATGACCAACCTCCGGGCAGAAAGGATCACAAACGAAAAAGAAAGGTAGCTTCGAGCTCATTAATTTTGGATTCAGACGAAAATCAAGACGTTAAACATCCTCATGGGAAACATCATCGTGGATGGAGAGACCAACAGGAAATACAAACATTCACTCGATTCCCTTAAGCGCAGGTGGACGCATAAATCTGGGGGGTGGGGGCAATTCAATAAAGCGCCAACAAATGGAGGAAAAAGAAAAGGGATAGGAGGAGGTGGGATGGGCGGAGTAAATTTGATGCTATGCGCGGCCAGGTGCACACTGAGATGAAGACGGTTTGAGAGCTTCTTTCGTACTGTCGAAAGAGGAAGCACTAATAACGATGCGCGAGAAAACTAGCAATGTTAAATTACTGATACTGTAAAAAATTTTGGACACTAAATTTGGCTGTAAATCCATATCGGACTTCGGTTTCATAATGCTGCCTTTTTCAGCTTTAGCTCACAGAACTAAAATAAAAGAACTATATGTCGGTGTTTTAGAGAAGGCAAAACAGTTTCAAGCCACCGTGTCGTTACACAGGTACCTATTTTTCATTCAAACTTTTAATTACTCCTTATTTCATTAAAATTCAAGCGGTTTATACATTTCTGTCTGATCAGTAACTCTATGAACATGCAATAACACTTACACCAATGATGATAAATGAAAATATGATCCACTAGCCAGGAACCGACAGGACTTTAATCAAGAACAACGTCAAGAATGCTATGAAACGCAAATACGCCACTTTCTCCTTTATTCGGAGGAAGGAAAGGAATGAAAAAGTCATAGCCTACTACCACAGTGATAATTATGATCGTTCCGCGATAATTACAATATACAGGTCGAGTACAAATATTAAATATGTGAATAAGCTGAAATTTCATTTAAAATCATTCCCTTTTTTTTAAGTATTCCAAACGTCATGAAGGAAGGCAACACATATGACGGGAAAGCTTCAGATTCCTGGAGAGAATCCGGGTCCGATAGGACACGACGCAATAAGGCATTGAGGAGAGGAAGGAGGGAGGGACTAAAACAAAGCAATACAAAGAGGAGGTGTTAGAGAAAGGCTTAAGGGACTACCGGTCCACCTGGGCCTCATTTCTTCCCCGCTTAAGCGGTGAATCACCCCCAGAGCTATGTGAGAAAATAAAAAAAATGGCCTTCGCCTGCCAACCTTTACCCCGGGCCACAGTGCCGAGGAATGGGCAGAGAAGATAGGACCCACTCTCCCCACCGCAGCGCTCACACATGCGTTTACCCGTGACACGACATGAGGCCAACTTGAACCCAGAAAAAAAAGAACATTAAAATAGGGTGTCACACGCGTATGCCGACGGAACATGCGCCAGTGAACACCTTCCCTCTAGGCCACACGTGTCCTATCTCCCACCCCCTCGTGACAAAAAAGGGCAGAAGTGCCCCGGTACTTTTATTTTCTCCCCGAGCGATATCTTGATGAATAAGACTGCTAGCAAAGAAAGGAATATCCTACCTGAGCTGTGTGGATTCTCGCATTCGACGGGGGAACACGGTTTTTCTCCATTTCCACGCAGAAGGCCGGCTCAAGTCGTCAAGCAAGAGGACTGAAAAGAACAACAAAAAAATCACAATGATACATAGTTAACAGATTGCGACGATGAAATCATCAGAGATACAAATCACTAACGTTAAACCTGAGTGAAGTGATACTCTGGCGAACATGATTTCTAACAAGCGCTGGAGACCCTCCATGCCTTTTAATTTACTCTTGCTTCCTATACGTAATGTTATCGTTTCGAAATTTACCGACTACTCGATTAAGATCAATAATTACTTCACAGCGGATTATATCGTCGACTTTCCAACATTACGCGTAAAATATTACCATTTCGAGTGGATGGCGCAATAATGAATGATAAGAAAACAAAAAAAACAAACTTTTATCAAATCGGAAAGATTAAAAGAAACCACACGACGGTGACATCCTAATCATAGCTGAAGACCCAAAGAGAATTATGCTCCAATGATTTCACAAAAAAATTTGTCGATATTTGCCGCGATTCATAATGTCCAGGGAGAAACCAGAGAAAACAAATATTACTGTCTGCAGAATCGAACTAGAGACGAGCAAATAACATTGAATACAAGAACCCTAGGCATTCTGCGTTACTGGTCCGAATGGAGAACCACGAAGGCAATAACTACCATTTCCATTAACATTTTTTTTGCCTTCTGGGCACGTTCCATTTCTAGAATTAAATATTATCAACAAACCATCAACCGAACGTCTTTCTTAGTTAGGTCTCTCAAAGTGAAGGAAATCCTGATGGCTAAAAAACCTATTAGACTAAGAAATTACGAGATTGTTACATTGCTCATATGACAATCATAAAGTTCCACATTTGAACATATATTCTGTCTGAATAGTCTTGACCTCCACCTTATAGCTTCATATTTATCTCCTCCAACCAAAATAATTTATGCGGCAAAAAATCAAAGTTTACCAAGTCCTGGTAAAACCGGTGGGAAAAATCAAGTGCAACGTCGGACAAATACTACGGGAGAACACTAATTTCAATAAAGAAGACGCTACTTCTCAGACTCCTTTATTCTCCCTCCTCCGCACAAAATCAATAACCAATCAACAACCCAACAATCCCCCGCTTCGCTCCCCCAGCAACCCACCAACATCTCTCAAACAAACAAAACAAGTCTCAGACGTTACACAAGTAATTAATTCCATTCCAATTATACGGCATGTGAAATTTATGGCTCCACCATTACTTTCGGAAATTATCAGGGGAAAAAATATTAGCTCATATTATCATATGAGCTCAAATACCAAGATTAAAGTTCTAAAGCTAAAGGTTTATCCAATTCTAGATATCTTTCTAGAGCATGCAGAAACACGGCTAAATTATGAATTACACTGCTCGAAACTGGAATGATAAAATTAAAATCTTTACCAGCATAACTTTTATCCTTGAGATTATTTTTAACTTGAAGTTTGCGTGATGGATAACATACCACCTTGCAAGACAAGTTGAGAAATTTTATTTCACACCATGCACTTAAGGTTTTGGCGTTATAAAACGTTTAAAGGGACGCATCTGTGAAAATAAAATTTTAATCACCACGAGAAAACTAAAAACATTCACTGATTATGAACATTGTGCAATCGGTCAGGTTGAGGGGGGATGTAAACCGGACGCGAAGCTTTCCCATCCTCCAGTGAGGTTCCAAGGAAGACCCCCGTCTGTGAGTGAGAGGAGCATTCACCACCTCAAAGCGACAATTTCAATTTCGCAACACGAGAGATAAACATCGAGCATGCCCGCCACCTCCCGGATTCAGACCGAATCCGCGGGCGGGGAAAATGATGGAGTCGCCACAACTTGAGTGGAGGCGAACAGACTCGTGGCAGTGAGCTACGACAAGTTCGAAATTCAACTTCGAAAAGCGACGTTGATCAAGTCACGCGAACGATTCGACTAGGGGTATCATCATCGCAGATTTTCAAACGAAGCGTTCCTTCACGGCATCACTCGTATTAAGCCTGGTTCTTAGATACCGCATCATCCTTTCATAGCTCCACAATATGACGTTTTCCTTGACTTGTTCCCGTTCACATATCCTCGCCTTTATTTTTAGTTATTCCCTTACAACTCGGCCTTCACTATGCATTATAATACATGTTCAAATGATTTCTTTCATCCAGCCAGGGCCTTCCGCAAACTTCTTTATTGCCGACTCTTCGAATTTCATAATTTACTTTATCTGCAAATTGATTTGTTTAAGGATTATTTGTGAAATTCTCTCACACCATCAATGGTGACTTAAACGACCGACACCTACTTTCACCTCGAGAATCACATTAAAAAAACAATGCCAATGCATGGGTATCATTTTCGCTCTGGGTGACGTGTTGACAATACAAATGTATTCGATCCGAAATCCACACCAGTTCATCAGACTCCTTACGAGGGTTTCATTGTACGCGATTACACTCATTGCAGTGCCAACGATACGTAGGTTCACCAAAATCACTTGGTCGCAACCCCTTCATACTCCTCCAAGTCAGCGAATGACATTCACTAAGAAACGTCTCTCGCGTCGTCCAATTTACATCTCCGCGTCGCATTCACATCCACGCGCGCGGCAATATCGCACAGTCCCTTTCCGTTAGGAACGTCTCCTCCTGCCAATCTCTTGCTTCCCACTGGGATGAAATCCCACATGGGACGAGCCAGGACAATGGGGCTGCTTCAGAGAAGACGTGAAATAAGGGGAGGGCGCGGAGGGGAGAATGGGGAGAGGCGCGGAGGATATTTAGTTCTTGAGGAAGTTAAGCGTGGGGGACGCAGACTTTTAGAAGCGATGCATATTAGGTCAGTTTCGCCAGCCTCTCGGTCATTTTTCGTTATAATTCTTTCATGTTTTTTTTCGGATCCACTCCGGGGGGTGTGGGGTCGAGAGGGATACATAATGGATGAGGGTGGTGGGCGGAAAACGGAGAGGAACGGGTGGTTAGGGACGAAGCGAGGGGGAGTTGTTTCAAGGAAGAAGTATGGGGAGGAGGTTGGGGCTGCTTCCGCAAAGGAGGCATTATATATATAGACCGTTCATCCGAGGAGAACTGCAGATGTCGCGTTGCACACTGGATGGAAATAAAATAGCGGCTCCTTTGGCGGACACGTGGCATCGGAAAATCGATCTCCTTCCTCACCCCATCCCTCCTAGCGGTCCGGGGCAATCGATCACGTCGAATCCACAAGATCTCTCCTCAAATAGTAATCCTTCTTCCAGATACGTCGCGGGCGGAGGAGCGAGCGAAAAATAAAAGCGGGGTATATAAGAGAGCGGAGGAGGAAAATTGAAAGCGCATCTTTTAAGAAGCGGTCTGGGCGGATGCGATAACCTCTTTTATTTCTCTTTTTCGTCCCTCTCTCGGGGAGTTTAAATCGCGAGCATTCAAACAGGTTAACGGCTCTTCTTTCACGGAGTCGCAGATGGAAGCGATCACTACATTGTCCGACGGCTCGGTTTATCGGACACGTGCGACTTCGAAGTGCAAGCGTCATCGTTTTTTCACATTTCCTCCCACGACGGGAGCGGCACTTAATAACCACGTGTCGCAATACGGACCAAATCAATCAATGGGCCATGATAAGGTCACGCGTCGGAATGTACCACGGCCATGGCATCATTACCAATAATGTCCATAGGGACTTGAGATGATTTCTCCGGTCTAAAGGATATTACGTAATTGTGAAGAACGCGAAGATACGCTTTTCGCGAGGAAGAGAAAAATATTTATTAATAGAAATGGCATTACACGTTCATTTCCGCCTTGAACTAATTTGACATTCAAATTTCTATGCCTCTAACTACGATAATAGCCATCAGCAATACATTTATACGCCTTTATAAAGTAATTGCCTGTTTGGAAAACCGGAGATTAGATACTTGCCTCGTATGGATACAGATCAAACATTCATAGCATAACGTGTGAAAGAAGTTGAACTTCAGGCCTTTTTTTGCTAGCATTCATTCAATCATTTATAAGAATCCCCCACAGAACGGCTGTTCCATTTCAGTGGCCCTACGTCAGTCGCTAACGGTTCCTCTCTCATATAATAAAGAAACGGGATATGAATGAGTAATTTCTTGCCACGAGTCGTAATCGAGTTTCATTCAACTTCAGGTTGACTCACAATGAATGAAATATTTTGAATCCAGACCCCGATTCCGGTAGAAAGACAAACAAAATACATAAATATACAACATGAAAAGTGAAAGATGGGGCAAATTTGGTTTTAGTAATTAACTTCGAAACCACGAGAGTCCCTTTCAGTTATAAAGCTATCAGAATTATGTCCACTAAAAGTAACGAGAGGGGCTAAAGCCATAGGGATACATATTCTAGCAACGTTTACAGTGTCCTACGAATAATGGGGAAAATATATACTTGTCCTCCTTATAACGACTGAAATGCCGAAATTCTCAATAAATAGTTCTTTGACTTAAGTGTTCACTCGAATCTTCCGAAGAGTAAAACAAAGCTACGCAGCATAGAGCGAGACTACCCGAGATCCATGACGGTGTTGCCTTGAAATAAGTAAATCGAGGCAGATGATGCCTAAAGAATCTCAAGTTATAGCACCGTAGCATGATCACTTTTCTGGGAAACAGAGTCGGCACAGGGAAAGGAACTGTATCCTTTAATTTGATGTGTGAGCTGTTTAATGTGATGTGGGTTTAATTTTTATATATGTGAGATTTAAAGGTTTAATTTAATGTGATAAGTGTGCTGCTGGACTGAGAACTTGAGCTCCTTACTTATCAACCTGATCGGTCAGATTTTAGACCTGGTTAACCACGACTCCCCCTATCTACCCTAAAGTTTCAAACATTACTGAATTTCTGGAGACCCATTTCTTCCGGGACTTGTTCCGCGGCGGTCCATGTTGTGGGGACAACAGTTTCGCCAACGTTGCAACTAGCGTCTTCAGTTCACATAGGACGTGATGACTCCAGCTACAACGTTGGCGAAACTGTTGTCCCCACGTCATGGACAGACACGGAGGGTACTAACGCAGCTCCCTCTTTCTCTCTCTTTCCTCCCTCGGTCATGCAGATGCAACCATCCACCATTGCGAGCAGCGGGCTTAACAGCAGCAGCAGCAGGAGGTTCCGGGGAGCGACGGTCGGAGGAGCAGGGTCCCTTCCGGGCCTGCCCGTCCTCTTGCCTGTCCTCCTGCTCCTGCTGGCCGCTTCCGGCGTCATCTCGCCGCCTGCCGTCGAGGCCGGGCCTCTCGGGTCCTCGGAAGAGATCCGGACGGGATCCGGCAGCGGACACGTGCTAGGCCACACCCTGAGCAAACGATCCTTCTTCGACATCCAGTGCAAAGGAGTGTACGACAAGAGCATCTTCGCGCGATTGGATCGCATCTGCGAGGACTGCTACAACCTCTTCCGTGAGCCTCAGCTTCATTCACTATGCAGGTGAGCTCGACGGCTGGTGGAATGAAAGCGTCTTTTTTTTTTTTAGACGAACGTTGAGGATAATAAAACTTTCATGAAAGGGCCGATGGAAGCAAAGCAATCGACATCTTCTTTCACCCTTTGTTCTCGCCGAAATGTTCCGCTAAGTCAGCGTGAAGGATGACGGCGTATCAATTTCACATTTTTTTCATCTTCATTCATTTAGGCATGCACTTCAAAATTGAATTTTTAACGCCTATAACAGCTATCTGGAAGAAAAAACGGCTGAGAGTTGCCTTCATCACCTTATTTTCATAGTATATATTTTGCTTGAGCGTGAAAATGATCCAAAAATATTTAAAATAAATAAGCTAGGTAACTAAAGATAATTTCTTACATGATAATGATGCCATACTGCGTCCATAATGCAGTTCATGGACTAGGAGAATACGCATGCATATAGGACGAAGTCGAGTGGTAGAATTCGATAGTAGTGCACTATAATTTTATATTTACTTTGCATGCAGACTTCCATGTGCGTTCTTGGAGAGCAGTATGCACACTATGTAGCCTACACCGAAAAAGCCCTAGAGAAAAAAATTATGACTGCCGATAGAGGAACTTTTTTGATACTGAAAAATATTATAAACTTAAACACCATTTTAAAACTTATTGAGTTTTCAGCATGAATACACTCTGGAGCGTATTTATGCCCAAACGGTCTATGCCATTCGCTGAAGAAAAAACAATACACTGCCATAAAAAGGGGCAACGCAGGCACTCGGAGGTTAATATGCACGGGTTTCTTGTTCGATTATGAAACTATAATTAGTAACAGAGAGGAAAACATATGATATAGAAAACCAGGTATCCATTTTACTTTACTGCACGTAACGAGATCCAGCTTCAATTTAATTCGCCCGGTCAGGCGAAATTGACTCAAGGAGAGTTACATCATGCGGTTAGGAGCAAAAATCGCGAAGGACTTGAGACAAAATCTGGTAACGAAACCTTAGGACGCAGTGGCTTGATTATTTACACTATTCCTTCAAATTTAAAGCTAATAATTACCGTTACGCAAGAAAATAAGCAAAATATTAACTGGCTTTCACAGTTTGAGTGGGAAAAAATGAATAAATTGAAATAATATCCATTGTGCAATAGATAATGATAAAAAAATTGGCAACAAATCATTGTACCTAGAATCACTTATAACACTGCATCGCCTAACACCAATGAATTGTTTAAACGTGAGATGATATGGTGAGATGATATGCTCTATGATAAAGTCAGCGATATGAAGATAATCTATTTTTAGCCTGAGGCAGAACATACAACTAGAATAAATTTTAGGATTGACCCCAAATAATAAAGATATTTAGGACCCGAATTCATAACTACACACTCATCATTTCTTTCAAATGTTATTTCATTTCGTCGCGAGCTATTATCACGCATTCGGCTAAAACTGTGACGACGTTGTGACGCCTGGAAGGGACGATTTTTGAAGATATTTTCCCCCAACGGTTCCTCCCCATCGAAACAGCGATTGGATTTTCCTTAGCGTTCATTTTATTTGCGAGGCGTTTGATGTGTTTGCTCTCTCGGATGGCTCTTTTCGCTTCTCGTCCCGTCGGCACGTGACTCCACTCGCTGGAGAGAGACGGCGTAGTCCCTCAGTGAACTTCGCAAGAGGAAAACACAAACGGCGAGGGCGTTGCACCTAAGCTAAATTCGAAGTCACGAAAACCCAACGTATTATGCGAGACTTTCTAAAAAGCTCCTCGACGGAAATGATTCATTCGCTCGGGCTTTTCTTTTTTATAATTTCTCGTTTTTTGACGCTAGCTTTGAATGGATAAGCGCCAATGATAGCTGCTGCCGTGCCAATCCAAATACGAGAGAAGAAGCAAGGATGTTTATCGTTAATAGGGGACTTTGATTTCGAAAGATATCACAGTGGTGGAAGTGTGCTTTGGCTCTCAGACATTTGCGTCCCCATTAGCAAATCACAATATTTTTTTCTTTTGCAATGTATCCGTCCGATACCTACTTCCGACTCTAGAAATACGGAGGAGGGCCACCTACGCCGAATTTGCGAAATAGTCACTCATGAATCCCAACTGTAAGGATAGAAGGAAATATGCGGCACACGAGAAAATACAACTCCGATGACCACCACAGACTGGGGATGTGTACCAATTCTAGATTGTAATAAATGCATGCACTTACTACGGTTCTACTCGCAATATCTTCAAATCTTCCTATACTGCGTCCTTGCAGATAACCTCTAAGCACATAAATATCAGCGGGTACTTCGCTCAGAGAATCAGCCGCTTAGCTACCGCAGAATAGACATCATCTGCAATATTGTCAGCAATTTTGGAACCTTTTGGATAAAATATCCACCCAGCATCTTACAGTTATACCGAGCTTTAATCCTTCACACTCAAACCTTTTAAGAGGTCAGAGCTTTGTTAACTAGAGCCATTTACTTTAATACCAAATCCCTCATTAGGGGTTAGATGGCAGAAGGAACAGTTTTGTCTCAATCTCGCCCCAATAAAGACCTTTTATTATTATTATTATGATTGAAATGTCTCCAGTTAGTACTCACGCCTGATAACATGGAAACCGTGGACTAATATATCATTCTCAGTTTAAAATACGACAATCATAAATAATTTTCATCCCAAAATAAACCATTTTAACTCAACGAGAAGAGCATAAATGAAAAAAAAGCAAACATTTTCAACCACGGGCGAAACATGGGTGTTATACGTTGGCAGTGTAAATTCAGAACCAGACTGGACCTTTGAAAAATAAATACGATACACTTCTCCAAAAAACTTCCCGCGCTTATTCGAGAAATTCCACTCTTCCACGAAGGAATCTACATATGAAAAGATTCGAAATCTACGGAGCGGCGATTTAAGTAAAAAAAATAATAGGAAAATCGAGATTGATCGATGTTCGGGCGACAGACGAGAGAGAACGAGGTGCTGGCTACATAGAGGTGAGTTGAGCACAGGAGGTTGTTGGGGGGGGGGGGGACGTGGGGGGGGGGGCAGGCAGGGAGTGTTGTGAATGGCGTTCGGGGAAAGTCACGCTAATGGGAGTACGAAGGACAGTCACGGGACGGAGTGGGGATGGAAAATTCTATTTTTGGAATGGCGGCATCATTTCCGCTACTGAGAAACCGCTGCGACTGGCGCCGCCGTAAAAACCGCACTGCTTCCCCACCTCCTTCACCAGCTTTCACCGCAAACCATCCCGATGTTACGTGCGATTTATCTCTTGTGGCCTATATACCTAGGCGAAAATTCGGTCCGCTGCCCACGCTTTATAAATCACAGCCGGGAAAAACTTAAGTGTATCGGGTTGTTGTGGTGGCTAGAATGCTTGCCTCCCATACCAGGGGGCCGGGGTTCGAGTCACGACAACGGTAGATTTTTCATTTGCTATACCGCTTCCTCTGCTTAAGTGGTGTGTTAGGACACGTAAAGTTCAGAACTCCGTCCGTCAGATGGAACGCAAAACAGATGATAAAACGACGCTTTTCGCCGAGAGCAGGTTTACGCCGACGCAGGGTTTCTCTCCTCCCGCAATTAAATCCTACTTCTTTCCAAACACCTAACGACACTTGGTTGTCGGTCATCTTTCTTAACATCAACGACAAAACAGCTCAGATCGCGACTGGGACGATTATAAGACGTACTCCAAAGAATAGCGGTTCAGGTTAAAATATTTAATGACAGAGACGGATAAATCATACGAGTAAGACCAAAAATTCTAAGAACTCAGCTCACGGTGGTCGTAGTCGTTGCAATTATTGCCCTCCTGGGGCACCTGTAAACAAAAAAATCAAAGCCCTTTTCGCAAAAAAGGGCTGAAACAAGGAAAAATCAAAGCTAAAATATTCAAATACGAAATGAAAAAAACAGAGAGTTAGACGCATTCACGAGGAACGGATGATTAGCAACGAATGATGAAGCTCCAGGAAGGGGACGATCTATATCCCTACAGCTTTTTCACAATGCTTGTTACGATGGTTAAAATAGCTTACCTGACCGTGCTATCTAATTAACATGGGTCTATATATTGTTTATACCATATTTTTCCTATTAATTACATTTATAATAGACGATTTTGCTTTTTCTATCTCCTTTTACAGGAAGAACTGTTTCACAACGGAATACTTCAAGGGCTGCCTGGATGTCTTGCTGCTTACGGACGAAATGGAAAATATTCAAAGTTGGATAAAGCAATTACATGGGGCCGATCCAGGGGTTTAGGTATTTTTTGTTTTGTTTATTTTATTTTAACATTTTTACTATTATTTTTACTAACATCAATTAATAATTTCTTTAAGTAATTACTTTTTAATTTTCTTATTTCACCTTAACCTACTAACAAGTTTTACCCTAACCTATCAACTACATGATTTTCCATTTTTTTAAATAACACCTACTTCGGACCAGAACGGCAATAACCAACATCCACATTACAAGTAATTTTCCCCATTCACTAAATAAAACCTTTTTCTGTCTTTAATCACTCACAAAAATATTCACATTTTTCTCAATGTGAAAATTTGCATGAATTCACTCCAAAAGCTACTAAACAATTAATTATAAAATAGCCCTAAAGATTATGGCATGTTTGAAACAACTTTGCAAAAAAATTGTAATTTTTTCACGGACCAATCAGACAGAATATATTTTAGACTCTCAAATACCATTTCCCGTTTGTCATTTTTCCCTAAATTTTTGGCAGCATTTTTTCCTGCCATTTTTTTGACACTTCCCATTTCCCCAACATTTCACATGAAAAGATTTTGCTCACATTTTTTCAAAACTCATATTTTTTTATTTTTTGTACGGCCCTATTTTTGATTTTTGAAGCCAGGACGCTACGTTCTGGCTGGGGTTGGTTTGAGTGGTAGGCTAAAAAAATTTTTTTCGAGAACATTTTTTGCGCTCGAATATCTCATTGGAGACGCATTTTTCCGCACCGCCGCCGCCGCTGCAGTCATTTGTTTTTTGGACCGCCGCGGGCCCCACGGCCTTTTTGTCTCCCATTTTTGCCCCTCCCTCCTTTTCCCTCGCCCCGTAAGCCCCGCTCGTAAAAGCCGAATTAACGTTCATTACCCACTATTTCAGGTCCCAGTGCTTCAGCAGTCCGTACTTTAAAGGGTGCCTGGAAGCCCTTTATCTCCACGATGAAGAAGACCAGTATAACAAGATGGTCGACTTCTTGGGGAAGTAAGGGCGGTGAGAGAGCAACTTCGAAGGAGTGGTGGGCTGGGAACAGGAGGAAATGCTGGCGGAGGAGGAGTCGGAGGAGGAACAGGAGGAGGGTCCAAAGTGGAGGAGGAACTGGCGTGTTGGAGACCAAGGCTGAGGTGAAACACCGGATTTCCACGGGGACGGACACGGGGAAACATGGAAAAGGACTCAACGGCGGTGGAGACTTGGAGAGGGTATCGCTCGGGACGTCAGGGAAATCAGCCCTTTTCCCAATCGACGCCCCGGTGACGCTAACCTGGTCGACCTGAAAAACAAAACTACCAAGGTCGACATTTCTCCACCCTTCCACAGCCCATTACGGGAACCAGCGGAGAGAAGAGGGATTTGAAACTGTTAAAAAAATAAAAAGAAATCATGGACTTTTCTGAGAAGTCTAGGGGTTTTGAAATATAATCTCAAGGTACGCGGAGTGAAATAATCATGTGGGTGTGTAACATCCGAAATATAAACGTGGAACAGAGATAACAGCCTCGTTCTCCCATTCTCTACCTCTTGGACTCTTTTCCGAATGAGACTCGGTCCCTTGCGGGACACCACTCCTAACCCATCATCTCCTTCGGATTGAAAGGTTGTGTTTGAACATCAACGAAGTTTACGATGAGACACCCAACCCGGCCTGATGATCATATCACAAGTATTCTAGTCTTTTATTGTTTCGATATGTATTCTTATATAAGCCCCCAAGAACTTGTTCCCCCAAAATATGTTATAAATGTATACTCCACCTCCATGTTAGAATCGAGAGTTTAAAAGGTTCGACAGAGCGTGAAGTGATTGACGTCTCGGAAGACGAAGCGACATGCCGGTCGTGGCAAGACGATAGAAGTTTCAGATGAAGTATTAATTGTTTTTTTACGTGAGTTTTTTTTTAAGCTTTCATACCGATCAATTTTTTCGACACTCCATTTGATGGATTCTCCTACAGCTTGTTTATTACTCTTCAGGAACGCTTACCGTCAATCAGTAAAAAGGTTCGTCAATCTCACTTTACGAGAGTAAGCGTGTACATTCCAATTTGTTTCAAAGCTTAGCCGCAGCAGCTCGCTGGAGGAGTTGAATCTCAGCATACAAAATGGCAATTGTTACTTACTCAAAAATCACCTTGATAATTAGCCAGTTGTTTCCACTGCGTTTAAACCAATTTAGACCCCTATTATCAAAATCATATAGGCTCTAATTAGCAGGGAGATGGTTCACTCAAATCGTTTCCGACGAATCCTGAAGTCGCTAAAAATTTGATACGAGATGAAAGTAACAAACCAAAACGTGCGTGAAACGTGTGCTTGATCATTAACGAGCATGCGTGACACAAGCACAATCCAAATGATCACTCAGTATTTTTATATCATTTAGCTCAGCGCATTTGATGAGCGAATGAATTTCACCAAAATTTGAAGACGACAATCGAAATGCAGAATACATTTCCAATCCGTGAAATCGGATGGGAGTCCATTCGGCGTTGAAAGTCTACAAAGACAATATGAAATTTTGTCAAATAATTGGAAGCCCCTCAATCCTTTTTACGCGCAGAGTGCTACTTAACTAAAAGTAAGGACATGAATGTATTATTTATTAAACAGTAATTAATAATTTTATTGTGGTTTGAGTGTTTTGTTTCTTTTACGCGAATTTATTACGGGTTATTTAAAAAACATCATTTGTGTTTCGTCACTTGTATTTATATGAATTAAATCATTCCTTTCCATCGCTGAAATCGCGAACATTTCTCCTAATTTCCACATTCCTTCTCAAGTTTGCATATACGATGAACTGTCACACCACCATCCGCTTAGAAATGATTTTTCCTTTGCGTAATCCGTCCTTTCCTGTACATTTTCACGCATTCATCCTGCATTTTCCCCAGAACTATTATTATTATTATTTTGTACACTTATTTATTTGTGTGTAGTTGCAGTGTTACTGTTAATTCGCAAAACCTCCTTTTCAACTTCATGTGACGAAGTGCTGTTCTTGAGAGTACACGAGATGAAGTTTACTTTCGAGAAAAGATATTTTGTATAGTTGGACAAGTAAAAGATGTATACGTGTGTAAGTCAGCTGTTTAAAATAATATCAAAAATTAAATTTTATTTTGAAAGGGAAATTTGTTGCTTCATTATTTACTTGACCCTTTAAAGTGACATCCTCAAACAGAGCATGCGATATAAAAATCAACGAATATACATAATTTATGAAAACTTTCCTAACACAGAAAATAAATGAGTGAAAAATATACTTTACTGGCTTCTTTTAGAGGCAAAAGCAAAGTAAGTCCTTGTAACTGAATATTGCAATGCTTGGACGTTAATATTTCCTTAAATATATTCATGTGAAGAAAAATATTATAAGTTACACGCAGAGAATGCACAAAATATTATAGGAGGAGAATTCACAGGGCACCTTAATGGAGTCAGTGACGTTCACCTAAAATAAATGAGAGCATGTAAAGCGAGTATCAATATCCATGTAAACAGTAACATTGATACGATGGATCAAAATGATGAAATCTACAACGGTTAATATCACGGTGATTTATGAAGTAATTTTGCAAAATAATTCAATCACATAAATTTGCGGCAAAAATGAATCTCGATTCAAACAAAAACAGCTTTGATGTAAAGCGAATAAGCCTATTAGGCATAAAAGACATAAGCATGAAACATTTTCAACTAATAACTGTGCATACATATACGCATATGTATGCACCTGTTGTGCCTGCACAAAAAGTTATTTGGGGACATCTTCTTAATCCCTCGAGAGGCAACATAATGGAATAACAAAATGCATGAAAATATTTCTCGAAATGCAATTATTTACGGCTCAAGACTGGCTAGAACAGTGCGTTATCGAAAAAAAACTCAATCTGTGAAAAAACATAGCAACGACAGTCACCTATGGCATTTAATGCCACATAAAACCGCATGCAACCATTGACAGGAAAATTAATAGGAAATTTATAAAAAACAGATCTGCACCATCAACTCGCAAGGAATGCTAGCAGTTCCTAGCATGCAACTCGGGCACCTAAGCATTTGATTCCATTGACAGAATTGTCCGTCAAAAAATATAACTCAACTGTCGTGATTTTAAACAAAATATTATCTCTTCGCACCTATCCTGTCACTCGTCATCCCACCATTATCGATTTTTTTCTACTCCATTTTGAAGTTAAAATTCTTCTGACCTTTTGTTTTTGTTCAGGTTACACACGAAAAAATGACTGATATCAGATTAGAAATTAAAACAACGAAATATATCGATTATTTTTAACAATCTTTACTCCTTCTTATGATCTCCCCACTACTAGATGCACATTAATATATGTATACCTACGGGTGTTCCTATCTGAAAACACAGTAACCCAAATTTCTAGAACACACAATTGGGGCTAGATTCAGTACCCTAGTGCCCCTAATTACCAGTTCCATTCATCAACTCAGTCCTCTAATATCTGCGCTACAGGACAATTAACCCAAACTTGATTTACATAACGTATTCTTATTCAAATAAACACACTTCCACTTCTAAGAGGTGAGCAAATTCAAAACACAGCTCAATCCTTGGCTTCAACCAAAGTATTAAAACACATGACGTTACTAACATTGAAGGATCTACTTTTTCAAAAGTGCAGACGGGATTTTCTCGATTTCTGGTTTCTCATGAGCGAGTTAATATTAACAAAAATGAGTCGAATTTGAACTGAAAAAAATTTAATAGTAGATACAAATCAAACCTTGATAAATGAAATTTAAACCTTACACCTTGAAAGGCCAGCAGAGGAACAATAAAAAAGTACCACGATGATTAAATTTGCAGTGCTGAAAAGAATGCCTTCTAAATGGGGCATTTAACCTATATTCGGTCAGGCAATTAATTAACTGGATGTAGGTGAAAATCTTTGCCTAAAAAAATTACGGATATAAGAAGAACTATCTGATTTTATATCGTTTCTACATTCGGCCACTATGCCACCGAGCGATCGATTAATTATCGATTAAAAAAATGCTAAATGAGCGTGCTTTATACTAAGATCTACGGTATTACAACTTCCCAAACACAGAGCACGAGCACCATTGCCTTTGCCGTCAGTGATTTTCTTGGAGGATGCTGAGCCCACCAGTTCAAAACGACTTCATCAGTACTGGAGACGCGATCAATCAATCTGTGTGCTGCAAAAGGAGGCTAGAATGGAAGTTCTTGGTAACGATTACGCCCCACCTACTCCGTACAAAATATATCGTTTTATATGGAGACTTCAAATGTATTAAACATAAATAACAATCAACTCGTAAGCAAATTTCATCGTAGTGGCGTAAGTTAATCTTCCTAAGGCTACTTAAAATAGGTATTAATGCAACTGATTCCCCTGGGAGCAAATTTTATTACTAATACAGGTTCGAATTCAACCAATTAAAACTTAAATTTTGGCGTTTGTATGCGCGTTTGCGCACTTTCCTCTGTTTATTTGACGAGTATAAGAAATTAACTCCATTATTCATTGTACTACTCTATGCTTTACCGTTTACAAAACCGACTTCATCCACACGAGTATCGCGAGTAGAAGGCCGTATGCCCGTGCCTACCAAGATGCTTCTCAAGTCAGCTGCGATGCCTCCCCCAATACATTATAACCTCCTTGATGCCGCGCTAAGCCGAACGCTATGAACAAAGTACAACCATGACAAGAAAGGCACACACAATTGGATCTAAGGTTTCCACGGGGTTTATCATCGATAATAACGGCTTTCGGGAGTTCCTCCACGTTAAGGTGTCCCTTGGTGACGTTGGTTTCTCCATCCATCCCACTGGCGTCTTCAGGTCAAAGCTCTTATTAGGAATGGTTACAGAAGGAGATGTTCCATAAAGGACATTTTTAGAACCATACATTAAGGGAAAGAGTGCAAGTGGGAACATATTCAAGGTAGAAACCCGAAACATTCGTTCATCATCATCATCGGTCAACAATCGGTTGGTTTGACGCAGCCCTCCACTCGATTCTTCCATCGGTCAACCTCTTCATATTAACGTAATTTCTCTCTTTTACATCCTTCTCAACCCATTCTATATATCTATGTCATCAGCAAATCGCAGCATGCTAATTTTTTCGCCGTGGATATTCACTCCAGAAGACTTCTCCTTGATTTCATTTATGGATTTCTCGATGTAAACATTAAAAATTACGAGAGAAAGTGTACAGCCTTGTCTCAGCCTTCCTTATTCTTGCTTCTTCGCAGCTGGGTACAGATATAATATGTTACATCATACAGGTGCATCATATGCTGCACAACCTTATATTGTTGGTGCCACTGAGAGTATCGCCACAGTCCTGACCAAACGCCACGTGAAGACATAATTCCCTCGCTGCAAGAAAACGGGCGACGACCTTCCCATACCAAAGGACAAGGTCCCCACAAGGGAGTCTACCAGCTACAATGTATTTGTGACAAATCATAAAACCTTAAATTCTCCTCAAAAGATCCTTACCTCCACAACAAGCTTCATCAGGAAAAAGATAAAAGGAAAAATCACTCCATCGTCCACCTACATCCCTGTCCGTCATCATCCAATTGACGTTCCTTACCTATCCCAACTGCCCAGGAGCCTCAGACAAATTACTATCCTCATCCATTTTATGCTGGCAATAAGGTATCTTCAAAATCCGAGGCGAACCCCGCAAAAAAATTCCCCTATCTCCTGACTAAAATTAAAATAAAATGGATTCCCTAGCAGCATTCATAAAATCATTACACTAAAGTCCAAGCAGGTAAAAATATCAAATTAATTCAGTATCCCTACTCATTTTACCAAGGATTACTATATATATATATATATACATCTACATAGTACGCTGCAAGGCACCATAAAGGCAGGAGGTGAACTCTCACCAAACATGCACTGCATATCATGCATAAAAAAAGGATTAGTACTTGTATAGGTACTGTTCAAAACTACGCTATTTAAAAAAGATAAAAATAGCAAAACATACATGCAAAAACAAGCTGTGAGTTGGGTTAGCTTTAAGTCCTTACACCAACATGCAGCTACCAATGTTATCCATTGCTACACTCGTACTGGATATATTTACCGTTATTCATATCCCTAATAGTACGAGGAAAAAAGGACATTTTGAATCTATCAGTTCGGCAATCAATTTCTCTAATTTTGTAATTATGGTCCCGTCTACCATAGTAAGTTGGGGTCCGCAAAATATTTTTAACATCATCACTGAAAATATGGTCTTGGAATTTATTTAAGAGATTAAGTCTAAATTTCAACCTGCGATCTGACAATGATTCCCAATTTAATTCATTTAATAGACTGGTTACGCTAATAAGGTTATCATACCGTCCCTTTACAAATCTTGCCGGTCTTCGCTGCACACGTTCAACTTAGATAAAATACTACATATCATCACTGTAATAAAAGCGTCCTTGATTGGAAAATATGCTGCATGATAGAACTGAAAAGTGCTGAGAAGATGGCAAAGAAAGCTCTCGTAGAAGATAAGGGAGAGAGAGAGCAGACGGAAAGGTCCACCAAATGCAGAGTGCGCGAACATGAACGCGCCGCAGAAAAGTAACAGTTTCGCCTCTGCACCGTCTTGAAGCATAAGTAGTCAGAACCCGGCCACAAAGTAGATTTCGAAAAAGCAAACTGAATTTGTAATGAGAGCTGACACTATCCAATACTGATCCGGGAGGCGACTGAGACTATGAAATTGCATAAAATTATAACCGAGAGATAGAGATAATTATAATACATGCTGGGAAACACTTGGGAGAGAGTTTTTCAGTCAGAAGTTCCAGCGCCCCTCTCAGCCAATCTAGGGCTCCCAAGCCCCTATATAACATGGTCGAATGTAGCGCATTGACACTTCTTACCCGAGGACGCCAGCAGGAAGGCTGGAGAAACTCTGGTCACCCAGAGACACACCGACGTGGAGGAACACCCGAAAGACATTATCATCACTGGCACACCTTGGGAATAAATTTACCCCGGCCATTACGTATTTCAAACGAAACAATGATAGAAACGATAGGATACACCTGTAGTAGTAACTCAGAAGCTAGATACTTATTCTATTTTTCAGGCACAGCACTCGATGTAAAAATAGAGACTTAATCTAAATCAACTGAAGATATCAGTTATTTTCCCACTGGAAAATCGCACGTAGGCCTTTTTACTGCAAAAGTGTTGTCTTTTCCCAATAAACAACGAGGCTAAACTCATCATGATGATAAATTTAGATCAACAAGCATTAACCTCGTATTCATAAAAGCAATGGAGAACTTGAAGAAAAGTTTCTCACCTCTTGGAGACCAGATAGACACGAAACTTGAGGAAAGAGTAGCCACTGCATGCTGTTAGGCGCTCAAAAAGAATACTATCCTTATTTAATATAAAAAAAGTAAAATAATACAATTCCACCAAGCACATCATTGACTCCACACCACGGACTTAGAATAGTCTCCACACCCAGCTACAAAGACATGACATTTCCCATTGAAACTACACGGCTGAGCAATAAAATGGCCAACCATAGTAGTGCGCCTACTTCAAGTACGTCACGTTTGTCTTCAAATTATCTTTGAGACGAAGTAATATAACATACACTAATAGTGCATCTTGTACCCTTATTCTTTCCCCACTACGAACACTATTAAAACACGAAACCTACAACAAAATGATAACAATTACTTATGTGATAAAAAGGCCCTTACTTGAGCAAGAAAACGATATGCAGGAAAATTTCTGAGCAGTCAACATTTTTTTAATACACTACTTGAAAAACTATATCGGAGTAAAATTCTAATGAGAAATTAAGTCAGTGAAAAAAACACCACTACCAACTGGCTTGATGCCTTATATTATTTTCCTACAAAGTTTCATTGAGGAAGATATCTGAGGAAAAACATTTTTGGAATTCCCCCGTAGTTTTAAATTTGTCATTTATTAGTTTCAAGCTGATGAAGATAACTGATTTAATCTTAAATGTCCTATCACATAAAAAGAAATTTTGCATAACAACGAATTCTCCGTGTCGTGTATGGTGTAAAGGCTACAACAAAATCGGCTTCAAGAACCACAAAGAGCAACAAAAAGTAAGAAATTCAGCCAATCAGCTATTGCCGAGCATACGTGCAATGATCCAGTGCACGAAATTAATTTCTGTGGGACGATAGTAATAGTAAAAGAACAACTCTACTACTCCATGCTCATCAAAGAATCGATTGAAGTGATTAAAAAAAACAGAATTTATATGGGTAAGACAGTGGTAATATCTCAAATTCGTGGGAGAAATGGTTGAGAAAACGGCCAATCACAGCGGGGCAATAGGAAAAAGAATATATAAAAGCAACGAAAACTATTTCTGTATTCTGACATAAAAGGGCGAATAGAATTCCTTCGAAACTGTGGTCTTTTCGCTATAAACAACGCGGCGAAACCCGGCATGACGCTAAATTTAGATCATCAACACCGCGGAAACATACATTTCAACACGTACAAAGAAATAGGGACACCAGAATTTATGAATTATTACTTAGTGCAACAAGCAGATTGATTTTTAAGAAATTTAATACGTTCTCAAAACAAAATGATGAGTGTGTATTCAGCCTTAGTCAAAGTCATAAGATTTCTACTGTGTACAAATGAGCGTATATGGTAGTGCATTTGCAATTTGGTTTCCTCTATTATGTATCAATATTATACTGAAGAAAATGACGCAGGGATCATACCATGGCCGTAAACGCGTTCCAATATTCCACCTGACCCACCACACAATTAAAACATGCAAAATATGTTGAATAGTAAGAATCAGTTTTTAAGTGCTTCAACTGGTTAATTTGTGTCACACCGTCTAGCCTAGTATTAAATCTAGGGTGCCGCGGGCGTCAGCATTTAATTAATCCTTGGAACAATTTAACCCTGATATTTAGTATGAAGTCGAAGAACGAGCTGTTTTTTTGGACACCTGGCGATAAAGGACTACGAGATCCCTTTCATGTAATGCACGATAAAATTTCGATTTTCTTATAAAACACAGACTTCTAGCATTTCAGTCTCTAGCTACGTCCACGGATATACTCCAACCTCAAATTTTAAATGTGACGCACCCGAAGAAATATATTTAAAATTTTACCTGAAGAAAATCGACACAACCAAACACACAAGCGTAGGCGTGCGGGCGTGTTGTTCAATTCTGCTCAGATGTCGAACGTTTCCCGATGAAGCACCGTATTAATAACTCGACCCGGAGGTAGCTGTGTATTAATAGACGTCTACGGAAAACAACTTTTATCTGCTCCATGATGACTTCCGACTACCTGGCGGAAGCGGGAGAGCGGGCGGTAGGAAGCCCGATAATGTATTTCCACCTGCGCCGCGAAGTGAATGAAGACTGACCGAAGGAGTGTCGGCCAGGCCGGTCGGAGGAGGGGCATGCGACGAGCGGGGACGGCGACGGAACGAGCCTCTCCACCACCTGGGGTCCGGCGGAGTGTACCTATCGTAACTTTCTATGCACCAGTGTCATTGACCGTGAGTGCGGGAGGGGGAATGAAGAGCGGGCCGCCACCATTCCAACATCTCCTCCCCCTATCTCTCTTCTCCACACTGCACAGGCACGGGAGGAAAGATCACCGAGATGCATCGAGAAATGCAGGCCGTGAAATTTTTCGAAAGATTTCATCCCACGAACTAAACAATAGTCCTAGCACGGTCTGACTAAGAAACTACTGGAGCCCTTTCCGAAAAATACCACTATCTATAATGAAGAGTAAAAAAAGTCAACGATGCAAACTTAATTCGTTGCCACCTCGCCTGCTGACACCTTGTACTATTTAGCATAAAAATAGAAATAAGATAACCCTCCCCGTTACTTCCGCCACTCATTCATCAACATCTGCATAATTCCCGGCAAGCCTTCGCAAGGGTGTGTGACAGGGTGTGAACCACCATCAGGCATGTGCCTATTATCAATAAGAAAGGACACTTAATACCATGCAAACATGCAAAAAAAACTATTCCGTTAAACACTACTTACATGAAACCTTGAGTCACAATACTACCAACCTGAGGAAAATATTAATTTACATCTACATCTTCACGATACCCAGCAAGCCACCGCGAGGGTGTGGCAGAGTGTGAAGATCACCGAGCATGCACTATAAACATGCTACTGTAGGGTCTCAGGCAACTAGACTGTTAGTATCTACTTAGTAATAAGGGATTGGTTATTAATACTACATGCATCATGCACTACAGACTACTCTAAAATATTTCCCCTACCTATCCCTTAGCTATGCTGCCTACTCTGTTCTCTTATAGTACGGGGGAAAAATGGCATTTTGATTCTATCGGTACGACAATCTATCTCTCTAATCTTATTTCTCAGGTCGAATTAAGCATGCAATTACGAGACACGTGAAATGTTATCTATAAATGGCACAAAATAGTTCCTTAATATACAGTATTATACCTAATACTTTTCAATTTGGTAGTAACTTCTATAAATAGATTAAATTAAGATCATATATTTCCGAAACCATGTATGAGTTAAAACATGCACGCGTTATTTTAAAAAAAATCACTTCATTCTAATTTCTCAGCTAGTCTGAAATACTTTTTCATTCATTTATAACTTCCCCTATCGCACGATTACTCCCTCCCCCTCTCCTGCTTCACCCTTTGGCACTCCACCTTTTCTCTATATCACTCATCACAGACAAAATAATTTCCTCGCATCAACAAACTCAAAACTTTACATCAGACGCCAGGTTATTACCTCAAGGTAGCACTTCGGACCTCAAGAGCTATAATGACAAGAGGTGATGACAGCCAGATGTCATATTTCTGGTCGTTTTTATCTAATTTAAATTTTTACGAGAGCGCGCGAATAAGTGAGAGTCAATTCTACACTTCATTATTATTTTAAAGAAAATACTTACTAAAAACAATAAATAGCCATGATCTGCTCTTCCAACAGCTTTTGTGGTAAACTTGAGGCGATCACAATTTGCAACGGGGTTTCAATCTCTCTATACTCCTACGGTAAATTTACTGTGTCTCCAATATTTCGAGAGTAGGTATACCGAGCCACCGCGATGAGACTTATCAACGTGATTCAATTATTCAAGATAATCCAAATCCTAATTAAGGCTATTCTAAATCCACCACGATATTTTCCATATACCATGGAAAGTACAGGAAAAATCTCTACGGTCAATTGAGAAAAAGTGATTCCCACAAGGATATAACAATAAAGAAGCTATTTCAGTTAGATCTAAGTAACTCTGCGTTAGCCATGAGATCAAGCGAGAAGTGAAAAAATACGATATAAATTTAGAATCGCATGCCCTTGAGACAACTAATAGGAAACCACTACAGAAAAGCAAAAGTCATCATGCGTAGTGGAAATGAAGGCCATAATTACGCATACCTTAGTCTTCCCCATGACATGCTGTTCTATACAGACGGCGATTCAATTTCCATAATAGAAGGAAAATTCGTTTTTCCAAGGTAGAGTATTCCTCTCATTGCAGCGCCTGCCTCCTTTCGATTATTTATCATGGATTGTTATGGATTTATTCATAACCACCGAGAGCTCATTTCATTTCTCACAGTATCATTTCCATTGTGTCAAATAGTTACGTCGGTACTACTTCAGCAAATAAGTTTACTCTCAATCGCAATCCAGCATTTCAACTCCTCCACGATGTTCATTTATTGGAAACGCAAAGCTAAGATGTTTTCAATTACCTGCAATGTCAATCGAATGAAATTCATTTAAAGATAAAGATCTACACTAAAAAATAAACTCAAAATAGCATTAAGGTATATTTGGCTTGACAGATTTATGGTAAGGAAAATAAAATGAGTCAGTCATTTCTTAAACAATTAACAAACAAGGACATTTTTCAATCACAAATTGGCAAAAGTGCAATCAAAGTATATTTTTAAGCATGACAATCACAATTTCAAACAAGGAAAAATCCACCTTGACCGTAACTCGAACCCGGAACCCCCATATTTCCTAATAGTATGTACGACTAAATGGTTACATATTGTCTTTTAAGTGCTCTAGAAATCCACAGTATAAAAGAAAGCCTTTGCAGCTCAATTAGTAGAGTACCTAGCCGAAATTCGGGAGGTACTGGGTTCCAGTCCGGGTCAAGGTGGATTTTTTCCTCGTGGAAATTCTGTTATTGTGCATTTTCAGCGGGTCACTTCACTAGGGTATCCGTGGCTGTTTCGCAATACTTGAATATTTTTTTGAGTTCTGATGTAGATGAACAGAATAACTTGGTTATATACCACGAAAACTTTTTATTAACCGAACGGTTTGGACCTTCTCAGGTCATACTCAGGGGTTAAACAAGCCCTTGTTAACCCCTTGACGTGTTAAACAAGACTTGTTAACTCCTGACGCTCCTGACTAACTCAGGGGTTTAACAACAGGCTTGTTTAACCCCCGAGGATGTCCTGAGACGGTCGAAACCGGTCGGTTAATAAAAACCTTTTGTGGAATATAACCAAAGTTCTGGTCATCATGGATTTATCATGGATCATCATGGATCTGGTCATTCTGGTCATCATGGATTAATTCCACACGGTGAACTCCCCAACCATCTATTTCGTTCTGACGTAGGCCTAGAGGCACCAATTCGAAGTTATTAACGAAAATTGTTAAAAAATTTTAGTCTCCATTGATTATGGCGTAGTAATGAGACCACCCACAATAACCATTTGCCTAATAAACTTTGGGAAAATAGAACAAGAAACAAAAAAAATGTTCGAGTTACAGAAAAACTCATTTCCATATAGGATGTCAATCTACTTTTCGATATTAAATATTCTTTTATGTTTCCAATTAAATCATAATGAAACAATGGTTAATTCAGGGTACCTGAGACGTGGCTGAAAGCTGAAAATGAGCGGCAAGTAAACGGAAACAGAGAAAAATGAAGCATGTTGAGCAAGGGTGAATCTGTTTCAAGAGGACGTAAATGGGGTAATAAAGTTTGCACTTGCGTCCCCTGTTTTTTTTTCAAAACTCTGCCTGCGTACAAGTTAGTACTGTTTCCCATGGCGTAAGACGCAAGTTGACTATATTTGCCAGCAAGAAAAAACTACCAACATCTGAGGCAATTTGAGCCATTAAGGTAAGGCTGGAGCGATTTTTGTCTATGCACAGATGTGCTGAAAAACACATTCATGATAATTATGATCATATATAAAATGGCAACAGTAAATCCAAAGGAAAAATAATACGCCTGCATGGCAGACTGCTCGGAATTACATTTTAGGTTGGTATTTCATGAAACAAGAATAAAAGAATAGCATAAGTTACACGGAAGCAGATCTAAACTAATGCTACATCAAAGCAATTACTGCGTCAAACAAAAACTACAGTAAGCTAGAAAGGACTAAGTAGACGAGAGATGGGAAAATATTTTAAACGGAAGAGTGGAAGACACTAATTAATCTATCAATGAAAGAAAGATATCAGGAAGATCGAATTTACATTTTAGGTTGGTACTTCATGAAACAAGAATAAAAAAATAGCATAAGTTACACGGAAGCAGATCTAAACTAATGCTACATCAAAGCAATTACTGCGTCAAACAAAAACTACAGTAAGCTAGAAAGGACTAAGTAGACGAGAGATGGGAAAATACTTGAAACGAAAGAGTGGAAGACACTAATTAATCTATCAATGAAAGAAAGATATCTAGAAGATATGGCTTACGGAGGAAGTGCCAGCCAGAGTAGTCAGGTTGACAACGTGTCTGCCTCGTAACCATAATATCGCATGTTCAAATACCGTTTCGAGTAGAATATTTGTCTTCAGGCCAAATAGACATGGTCACATAAATTCTGGTATCTTTAATGAATTAAGTACAGAATACAATAATTTAGAATGGTAACAATGTGTACTTAATATAACTCTCTATAGCGGCATGTTGCATCGATGTGTTTGCTATGAAATAAATTTTCTCACACACAAATGCCTTTTGAGAACACCTGAAAGAAAATATTGTGAATATTTAAGCATATTAATAAACTCAACACTCAGAGCGTCTACGAAAAATGGGGATTCACATTTCGTCGTTCCGGTTTCGATCGCGGTTTTGCAGAACTTAAATGCGACGAAAATTCTGGGACCTCCTGTAAGGGTTAATAAATTACATGAATCACATCAATATGTTCCAATACGAGTAATTGATAAGAAAATGAATTTTTAACATTCTTTTCGGCAATTTTCGCATTTACATGGCGCTTTGGAAACTATGATTTCCTTTTCTAAGACGTATAATGGAATAATATATACTGCCTGAGGCTGGAGTCCTAACTTTCGCCACGTAGCTCCCTCTTGGCATGTTTTGCAGGAAAAGATTTAGATGGATACAGTCGAGCGACGGTTGACTACGAACCGTAACGAAAGCACGTTCCTTCCCCGAGTCCTGCTCAAACGTCTCAAAGGGGGGAAGAAAAATGAAACGCAAGGGATAAGAATGTCACTCCATTCCAGTGCCGCGGAGTGAACAAGTGTAGGAAAATATTCCGACCCATTTCAATTTGACATCTTAATAACATGATCTACACGTAAATAACATCAAAGAGTGAAAGCCAAGGCCACGACTAAATACGTAGTTTAGCTCATACATATATTACCCAAATCCACCATTCACTTTGGCTGACAGCGAAATTATACGCACTAATACCAATAGGACATTAAGATAAAAACAACATAAAAAACGACAAATTGCTTGGAAATGCTTGAAGGAATGTTACGTAATAATCATGACAGATTTTTAAACTGAAATATACTTCATCCCGAAAAATCTATTTCTTTTCTATTCGCAACACCATGGTTTAAATATACGAAATATTACCCCCAAAATTACAACAGAACGGATCTATGAGGCTAGATTATATGCTCCAGATTATTAGATGTTACTCGAAGGAGGCGACCGACAGCAAGTAGTAGTAGTGAATCCTGGGAGGAGACCTACCACTAATACATCTGCGCATTTTGGTGGGTGACAGAGAAGAGGTGTGAATATCCTTGGAATATCTACATCTACATAATACCCTGCAAGCCACCATAAAGGTGTGTGGCAAGGGGTGAATGCACACTAAACATTACATATCAAACATAAAAAAGGATTAGGTAGTGATAAGGACATGAATTAATGATACTTTGCAACTATGATGCTGATGATGCTGCAGTGCAGTGAAACATGTTGACTCTTTCGAAATAAATTTTTATGTGGAATAGTTGCAAAGTATCATTAATTCATGTCCTACAATGGATTTCCACAAAGTATCAGCCTCCACCACTCATTTCATAGGTAGTGATAATATACTATAGTCTAAACTTCAATTTTTAAAAAAGGTAAAAATAGCTAAGCAAGCATGATAATTGGGTCAGCTTAAGTCCTTATACCAACATGCAACTGCCTATGATATCCATTGATACACCCGTATGTATGCTATTGGATATATTTACCGCTATTTATATCCCTAATTGCACAAGGATAAAAGGAAATTATGAATCTATCAGTTCGGAAATCAATTTCTCTAATTTTGTGATTATGGTCCACTCTGCCTTATTAAGACTGAGTTCGCAAAGGGATATGAGTAAAAATGGAGTGAAACCCGGTATCGGTATTGTCCTGCCCTTAACAAAAGTGCCAAGGGGTTTAACAACTCATCCGTCACACGGAGCAATACACTGCTCTTCACACTGCACTCAAAGAAGGGACCGGGACTCCACTGAAAAATCTACTACTGGCGGGACTGGAGCCGCAGACTTCGCGATGTGTAGCCAGTATTCTAGCAAGCAAGCTGGTCCAATCTACTAGCACGCTCCAAGTTGTCATGCGGAAATAAGAGGGATCACAAATACAGTTGCAAGCTTGCAATGGTGGAACTACTCCACATTTAATTATTATTTGAATTTTTCTACTGTTCAAAAGGAGATATTAATGATTAGTTTCGATGACTTTACAACATTTTCACGGCTTCAAATGGAGCCGTTCAATTAATCCTTTAAAACTGTCGAAAATTGTAAATTATAATTTACCAAGGTGCGTTAGAATACCTAGTTCCTTTGTGCAGCAACCTATATCTTACACAAATAATATGTTTTGACGACAGCAAAACATATTATTTGTGATAATATGTTTTGCTGTCGTTTATAATTTGGTTCTATGTTCGAGATAGAATATCTCTGGAACTCCCTTACGTATTTGAATCCACGACTATGGATGTTCCAGGTTGGTTACCGCCACCAACCTATCTACCGTGAACGGCTAAAAACTGAATATGTTTTTAATTCGTCATTGCTGTTAGGGGAGGTGAACGACAGCTGAGGTAATTTGCAACGTTAAGAATAAAGGTGTACATGGGTTCAATTAGTACATGTGGTGAAGGGGGGGATCAGCATTAGCCACGAAATAGGGAACGTTCCACTCGACGGATCAAGCAATGAACCTGAAGAGCTCGGCATGCAGGACTCAAGTGGGGGCCGGTAAACCAATGAAACATCTCTACCACCGCCGGGACTTGAACCTGAACTTTAGGGATAACATTTTCCTGGCGATAAAAAATTCATTTCATTACCTCTGCTATTTGTACATTTACCAAAACAGTATTAAAAAAACAAAGTTTCAGCTTGTACGAATTGGATAAAACATTGAGTAACCTATTTTAAATATATTTCAATACTCCGACACCAATAGGAAGTTTATCCTGTCTATACAACGCCCATATGTTTGGCTTCAAGTAGTCCAATGAAGAAGCAAAAAGTATTTTAATGAATAAATAGAGTGTTAAATCGCCTGATTGAAGGCACGTAGCTAGGGGGCAGGCTTCTGGGGCTTAACACCCCAGCCCCCCCCCCTCCACCCCGAAATTTTTTCGCAATAATTTTGTTGTTCTGATTTTAACTGGGCATGATACTCCGGATTACACTGCGTATCATTCAAGTATTAAGTATTTTTGAACGTAATCACTAGTTTGATGATGTGGGTGGTTAATAATTGCTCTTTTCAATCTGATATGCATGTATGCGTTGAACTTCTTAAGAGATAGGAATGGGCACTGTGAAAGTAAATACCAAGTACTGAAAATTAAGCAAATTTCTGGGTACGTGCCTGCCTGATTATATTACTTCTTTGTTGATGCATGGATTAAAGTTGGCTATCAGACGTCTTTCACTCCACTGAATCCATCCGCTCATGGTCAGTTTGAACCTGTGATGATATCCCACTGGCCTCCCCCCACGAAGCGGAGAGAACCACAAAGGCTACGAGATAGGGGAACACGTAGAGGCGAGTCTGGGATCAGGGTCGTCAAACATTGGCGGCTCACTCTCCCACGACCACGGCCGCCAACTGCATGAATCGCGCGGCCCGTGAATGAATACCTACGCGATGGGAGACGAGAGAGAGAGAGAATGGGCAGGCTCGCAGCCGTTCGCCGAACCGCCCACCACTAACCACCCGAACGAGGAGGAGAGCGGACTGCGACAGATTAGCGCTCGTTTACCGAGGGGGACCGCGGCGACGGGAGGAGGATGGCATCGGGAGTATCGGGAACAGTCAAGGGATGGGGGGGGTGGAGGCAAAGAAGGAGAGACGCTTGGGAAGACGTCGTCGGGGGCGTGAGAGAAGAGGGAAAAGGCGAATGGGTGAGGAGGACGAGACGGCGGCGGGGGTCGGACGTGGAACCGAGCCGAGAGGAAAGATGAAAGTGAGGGGTGGATCCGCGAACTAAATTATCACTTGGCGCGGTCTGCGGTCGAACCAAAATGGCGACGCCAAGGTTACGCTGCTCTTTTTTTTGGACGTGGGTCGTCTCAATTCATCGAAAGCGCTTCTCGAGGAACTTGGGCGGGAAAGATGTAACGAAGTTGAGAATGCCGCGACAAGATCCCGCGGACTTAAAAGGGACCCGGGAAGAACAATCCAGATTTCCTCAAATCACCAGCAAAGTTCTGCGAAATGCAAGGATATTATTCTGTCTTACAGACAAAACTACTAATATTATGTAGATTTTCTGAACAAATGATTAACTCTCATTAACGATTCATTTTTTTAAACGGCATATCGAAAATTCAGAATGCGTAGGGAAACCTTTAATTATTTTACATATGTATGTTTAAGGAACTTGAAGAGCAGGACTGTTGAACATGCTATTATTCGTCTCCAAATAGATATCCATTGGTCTAAAGTTCTTCAAGTCTTTGGATGGACTACGTGCGCCATCCCAGTTCACAAAATTAGGATAATCCGCAAAAAATACATAATTGGACACATACTAACTTCTAAGTAAACAAACAAATAACCAGCAAAGTTCCGAAAACTGTAATAAAAAAGCTCAATTGCTGCTAAACGTAATTGCTATTCGATCAAAATGACATTGCTATTAATAGTATTTGATTAACCTTGTAATCATCAAATGAAACAGTATAGAGAAGATTTTGTGCAAAGAAACACTTATTGAAAATACTAAAAATCGGTTGGAAAATTGAGAGAGAACATAAACAATTAGAGAAATCGGATGCAAAATTGTTAAACATTTTAAAGCATCTTTAACACGTAAGTAGTTTTATGAACATATGTATGCTGAAATCGCAGCATATTTAAGGAACAAAGAGAGCAGGAGTGTTTAAAATGCTATTATTCGTCTCCAATACCCAACGGTCTGAAGTGCTTCAAGTCTTTGGACGGACAACGTTCGCCATTCCAGTTCGCAAAATTAGCATCATCCGCAAAAAATACATAAATAGGGCAAATACTAACTTATAAGTACACTCGTAGCATCAGAAAATGTCCAATTTAAACGGACAGTCGTTATTCAGCAACAGATACTTTATTTTCCCAGTAAATCTAAGTCTATGGTCATCATAACCTTGAGAAAACGGTTTTACTCAGCAACTTTACTTTAATTCAGCAACAGAGACTTTAATTTCCCAGTAGGTAAATCTAAGTCTATGATCATCATAACCTTGAAAAAACTGTTTTACTCAAATATCAGGCAAAAGTTAAACAAGTTAAAAAAAATCACACAAGGCATATGAATTTTACCAGTCGATGATAGGGAAAAGTAATACGTAAGATGCAATGATATTTTCTTTTCGAGAGAGAACTACATATTTTATTCTGGAATAACTATCCTAAAAAAAATTCTACGAGTTTATATTTATTCGAATGGTCAATTGGACTACGCACTCAATATTTTGGAATTTTACAACGGTGTGGATGAAGGACTATGTAACTTAACGTAAATGAAAAGAAGATGGAAATACCTTAACATAAAGTAAAGATGAGTCCACAGCAGTGTGCGGTTCCTCCTATTAGCAATGCTATGGCTCGAATGCGATGACTATAATTTAGCCAAGGGCGAAAAATCCAACTTTCTCAAGAAAGGGGAGAGACGCTAAATTTTCGGAAGTTTATCAAACCTTTCACCATAAGCATTAACCTTGGCTACATCGCCCACTCTCACCCGAGAGGGCTATACGTTAATGCCTGATTCATGAACGTTGCTGAAAGGGTGAGGAGCGGGAGAGAAGGAGAGCGAGGGAAGAAGTGAAGGAATGGAGCTGTGGAAGAGGAGGAGAATCCAAGGGAGAGGTAAGGAGGGGGAGGAGGAAGGATGATTTGGGACTTGGCATTCATTGGACGAGCAGCTTGAACCGGCGAACCCTCATTTCAATTGCTAGGAGCGTATCATCTCCGTTCGCCCGAGACTCTTCTCCTTGTCATGCACAGGATACTCAGCAGAGATGGCCAAAGTCATGCGACAATCATGAGGATGCCGTTTGCACACAACATGGCCCGTTGGAAGGAAGAACCGGACGCCCTGCTGGCTCTAAATTGACTATCGAGAGGGAACGAACGTGCGCGGCCGTATTTCACTCATCTCTTTCCACAAAAAAAGACCAAATGCGAAGGTATACGTAAAGATTCCACCAACGAGAAACTCCAGATTGTTTCAACCAGAAGTAAGAGCGCAGAAGACATTGATCGCGGGGCATGTATCTGCTCTGCTGCACGATAAGATCTTAATGGCAGACCACCCTTAGAGGCGATAGATCCTAGACGAATGAAAGTAAAATTGTCCCATCATTCAAAACTATAAGCACCAGATAACACGTGAACAAATTACAACATTCTATTAATCAATCAGAAATAAACGACGCAATAAGCGCCGATAGTGAGGTTCCCCCCTTCCGTTCCTATCCTTATACCTTTCCTCCCGGTCTGAAACGCCTATTAGTGTGGAAACAGACTTGAAAACACCCATAAAAAATAAGCGCTGAAATCCTTTTTCGGATGCAAATTTAAAAACCTTTACTCGCCGTCTGATATGGACACAAGAAAAAGGGTGACAAAAAGGAAGGCACGCGTATAGGTAAACACAATTTTAAATACTGTAAAAAAAGTGTCTTAAATAAGATACAACCAAAAAAAATATGGACAACTACATCTACTGAGGTAAGAAATTATAGCTTAAATATAGAGCTAATAAGTTACTTCTCAGCTCAGGAGAAGGAAAAAAGGTAAAAATCAAAATTTTTCAAGAGGCTTGAAATTGTAGCAATATTCTATTGAGGTTCAATCGAATATTGCGACAAAAGCTGCTGCAAGGACAAATTAACCCTTAGTCCCAATGCATCCTACGTTTCCATCCATGCAAGTCCATCCATGAAAACAGAAAATTGAAAACATAGATGTCAGAAATGCTAATATTATTTTAGGAAATATTATCCTGCACTATCATAAGCGGTCTTTGGCATTTCTTAAAGAACTATTCGATACAAAAGAAAAGAAAATGTCTACAAAGGAAATATTAATTTCGCCGATTTTTCACTTGTTTATTAATCAAGAAAAGAGAGATAGGTATAACGCTGGAAATACTGAAATCCAGAAGTAGCGTTTACACCGAAATATTCGAGCTATCTTTCGCTGACTCCAATAAATGCTCCTGTTTTTTATCAGGCACTAAGCATAAAATATTTTGCAGTAGCACTCTTAAATTCCAAGTGATATAAAAAGGTTGCTATACAATGAAACGAAGGGCATATTCTAGGTAATTAAAAAAGTCAGTCGGGATGGACAGGTCAGTAACGCACTGGCGTGGTAACTTATAAGTTAGATGAAGCGACTATAACTTTAGTAAATGGAGTACCTAAAATCCAACTTAGCAGCGTGAATTAAATAACAATGGTTTAGTAAATAAAAATCTTGTGAGACATCGACTAAAATTGGGCATTTAGGCGCAACAGCTGCTAGGGCTAAACGAAGCGCCTTCTAACTTAACTTACTCCTCAGGCAAAGATGACGACATATATGCCTGATGCGGGACTCGAACCTACGATCTTTAGGTTGTCTGGCCGTCACAATACCAACCTGGCTACCTTGGCCTCGATTATGACAATACAATGGAGTTCACTCCTTTCAAAAACTCCACATCAAAAATGGCACCATTTTCACCACCATCACGCAAAGGGAATCCCATTCATGAGGATATGAAATGAAACGAGGGGAGGTTTTTTTCACGTTAACTTAATTAAAATCTTTAAGTAAAATACAGTTTGAAATTAAGAGAAAATCACTAGTTCTCATAGTATTCTTTCCTCTTTATCGTGATTTAAAAAAATCATCACAAAACGCATAAGATATCATCATGCATGGAGAATCTTGCCCTCGAGGATTCATTAACGACCAGGTTTGCGCTCGAATGAAAGAAGAGATCACACACTCACAAGCCACCGATACGCCCGCAAGGTTTCGGTCCCGCGGTTGGATGCGGGACGTATTTATAGCACCATTCGCATCCCACCACAACCTGCAGTGACACAATCGCAACGACGGTACTGCAAGGGGGATCGTAATACCCAGGCAAGCACACAATCTGTTTCTCGCGGCGGAGAAAACCGATTCCCACTCCCCCACCACACTTGTCCCCTTCATCCACCTTCTCTCTCAATGCCAAACCGGAACCTGTTCTATTTTTAGACGGTGCGACGGGATTAAGAAAGCGGAAAAACAAACCGTTCAATGAGCACGAAAATTATGTTCGGAATAAAAGGAAACAAGGGGCGGAAACCTCCACCCCGAGGCACACAATAGAAGAGCCTTGTACGGTGCTTCGTTCTCACCGCCAGAGTTCGGAAACTATGCCTTTTTTCTCGTCATCTCGTGCACTACTTCGCGAAGCGATGGCCCCTCTTTTTTTTATGAATCCAGACCCTTGTGCCACATAATCCGCATAAGGCATGTAATGAGGGAGACACCTGCCGCCATGCCACCTTAAAAGGAGCTTGCCCCGGAGACATGATGAGGTTGTCGAGTCGAAGATAAGTGAATACATTTGGGCTCCACACGTGCTGTAAGTGAGAGGGCAGAAATCTTAATGCCACGTCCCATATGACAGGTTATTATTGGTCGAGTCATATTTTTTTTTCCAATCGGCCGACTATCACTTCGACCTTACGCGCGAGTTGCGCCGAAGGGAGGAACCTCGCTCTTTATTTACCCTTCGGAAGGTAAAAATGCTGCGCGGTCTAGAAAGGAGACACGGCATCACCGCAAGGAACAAAACGTATCTATCGCCAACATACTCGCTGAGGATGGCGTGAAAAATACGGCGTCGTGGCATTTATTCAGACAATGGCGAAACCTGGGCTTTTGACATTTAGCCCACGTCAGGCAAGCGTTAACGAATCATTTCCTACCGTACAGAGATGAATCAACTCGCACCTGCATGGATTCAAAGATCCAACCTTTCCCGACATGCCATCTCCCCAGGGCCGGCTTAAGACAAAATGTTCACCCGGGCGGGAAGAGGTGGGTTTATTCCGGCGCCTCCACCCCCCTCCCACTTGCCACAGTAAAAAATTAATTCATCAATTGTTTACATTAAATTGTCAATCCCCTAATAAACAAAAGGTTTTCCATTCCCACGGCGCCCGTGGCGCCCCGGGCAGCTACCCGGATCGCCCGAGCCTTAGACCGGCCCTGCATCTCCCCTATCTTGCGTCGCACAAGGAACGATTTCGTTGTCTCTTGATGTAATGTAATTTGAATTCGAACAAAAAAATAAAAAAAACTTCCACACAACGACAATCGAAACCACTTCATTCAATTGGAGAATTTGATTCACGGAGAATAATATTCAGTGTACGGATTATATGGGATTAACTTCATTTCTTCATTGTAAACCAAGATAAGTAATTAGAGAAATTTCATCTTCACTTACTGCATAACAATTTAAAACGATAAAACACTTCCATGCACAAGTAGAGAAAAACCAATTCACATTTGAACCCGCGAATCAGCATCAGCAGAATCAGCAGGCAAGTGCATTTTACCAAAACCTAAATACCGGCGATCGCCAGACTGATACCGATTTTCTTTCTCAGTTTAGCAATCTTCGATAACACTGTCAATCAAAGACACATCACTACTCACAGACATGAATGTCCTTGATAACATTTTTTTAAATTCTATTCTGGTTAACAAAGGGATTTTTGGGATTTTCCGCGTTTTAAAGGTTCGCAAAAAAACGAAGTTCCGTACCTCGGCGGACTGTGGAAATTAAATGAAAGTCATCATGAGCATTGCCGCTGCTAAACTGAGGAAAAAATGAATGTTGCAAGAAAATGAAAGTCCTTTCGCCGCCAATATTACACTGATTCTGAAATCAAAATCACATTCCAGTTGGTGACTAGATGCAGGAGCGCGCATATAAAAGTAGAGCATGAGAGTAACTACGACCACAGTTCGACCGTCATAAACAGGAATCACGATCTCTTTTCATTACAAGCCTCAATTACTTCCATTACTCTTTGCATTACATTACATGGCATTCTAAACAAAAGACAAATAAATAGACTGGAGGCTCAGGAGGGAAGAATAATTAGATCAATATTCAAAGTCAGGAAAAGGGATGGAAACGACAAATTATTTCAAATAACAGGCATCACCCCGATAAAGGAAAAGATAAAGGCGCTCACAAAAAATTATTACGAACTATTAGATGGCAGCGAGAATCCGCTTTTAAAAGATTTAATTTTATACGAAGACATAACCAGGAACAATCATAAAACTCCTGGTAATGTTCTAAATTTTTAATTTCAGTGCAGTTTTTAAAGAAATTATTGACGGTAAAAATTTTAAAAATAAAAATGACTTGATCCGGATGCTTCTAAACGAAGAAGTTTTTAAAAATAATGACACGAAGCAGACTAAGGAATGAGCATAAGTCACCTTAGGGTGACAACCTCAAAAACCACAAAGACACATGACTGATTCATTACAAACAAGATCTAAGGAAATCGTGGTGCCACGGCTTATTTCATCTTAGAATAGGGTAGTTTCCTTCATCAAAGAAAACAGACTTCATTGGTTGCGATTCGTGCCCTGCCATAAATATATTTCATTTACGCAAAAAGTTTGTATTGAGAAATTCCAGTTTACTGGAGAATTAAATGTTAATTTTAAGGCCATTTGAAAAGGCTCAGAAATGGCGGGGTGCGCTGCCTTCATGCTGACGTAACAGGTAGATAGTTTACGTTGTGAGGCATAGGAAAATTCGTTTCCTGAACTTACCGTTGTATTTCAGGGCCCCTCAGCTCTAGTGAATAACAATTAATATTAGCCTGTAAAATCTATCAAAGTTGGAAAAGTATTTTCAGTTAAACATGATATTATTAGTCATTTTATAGGCTCAAGGACGTCCTGCTCATTGTGTCTTCTGCTACGACGAAGCATGGCGTGAAGGTCGTGCGGCGATGGACGAACTACATAGTGTGCTTGTGAAAGGAATACTAACTGATTTTAAATGAATAAACTGCATAAGTAATGTTAAATAAATAAAAGTTAATTATAATAAATTAACGGAATAAATTTGCCTCAAATACTTGTTCATAAGCTTTAACGGAGTGCAGCGTTTACTTGGTAACGTCCGCAGCACCACCTGGTGGCAGGTAGAGGAAATAATTTGACGTCACACGTAGGATTAACCGGCATGCAATAGTTTGCCGTCGCGTTTTCGCGCCATTGATTTTTTTCACTTTTTAAGTAATGAGGAAAAATACTTAACGTCATTTAAAAATCGAATGGCTTAAAACACGTACTCCAGAGCATGGTACTAATACATTAGGTAGGCCATTGCGCATGTCGGTCATATATCGATACCTCTCAGTTTCGATTGTGTGACGTAGTGTGGAGGACAGACCGAGTGAATTCCGTGTGTTGAGCATTGTTTACTTTGAATGGTGAGTCGCTTTTTGGAGGTATTTTTACTCTCTGGGGACAAATACCATCGGAGAAGATGTCTTCCTGTACTGTATTTGGCTGCAACAATAGCCGCCGAAATTGTGAGGGAAAATTGAAGTTTTTTCGTTTCCCTAATGATAGTGAAATAAAAATGAAGTGGGTTCGAGCATGCCGGCGAAAGGACGACTTTAATGTTAAAACAGGTCGGTGAAATCCAGTATCAGTGAATTCTGAATTTAAAAATATTTTGGTGCCTACTATGGCAGCTGTGTTTACATACCTTTTAATTTCGGTGTTGAGTAGAATTGCTTTAAATGAAAGGTACAATGTGTAGCTGCTCGTGAATGGTAATATGTGTTTAAAGTTCCTTTATCTTAAGATACCAATTTTCCAGGTTTTACCAAGAACTTATCAGAGAAACTCTTTATGCTGGTTATTAATCTCGAAGAATGAGTAGTGTGTCCCGAATACTTGAGTGGAATCAAAAATATTAGATTTCATCATGTTGTGGTAGCTGAACTTATTTGTTACAAGGAACTTTTATTGTTACTGGAGGGTAAGTCATTTGTTCATTGATTGTGTGCAACTTTAAATTCATGGTGTTAGGTTGTTTGATTAACACCTCAAAAATTTTCCAGGTTTTACCAAGAACTAATCAGAGAAACTCTTTATGCTGGTTATTAATCTTGAAGAATGAGTAGTGTGTCCCGAATACTTGAGTGGAATCAAAAATATTAGATTTCATCATGTTGTGGTAGCTGAAATTATTTGTAACAAGGAACTTATTCTTACTGGAGGGTAAGTCATTTGTCCATTGATTGTGTGCAACTTTAAATTCATGGTGCAATATGGTTTGATTAAGCCGATAAATAACTCAGTGGGTAGCTGCATCAAACCAATATGAGGATTGATGACTAATAATGATGAAGGTTTTTTGATATTCACACTTTTAAAATTTTCCAGGTGCTTTTGCATGTGGTGCTATGTTATTGGATTCTTAGTTGATGGCACAGGTCTTGCCAAGATCAGTATCTTACCAAGATTCATAAGGAGAGACAATGTTAATCCTGGTTATTGATGCTGAATAATGAGTAGTGTATGCAGACTGCTTGAGTGGAATAAATCTTATTTCATTTCTTCATTTTGTTGGAGCGAAATGTTATCTGTTATAAGGAGCTCTCATATTTTTTGTCCACTAATTGTGAGAATCTTAACATTCTATGTATAGGCTTGTTTGATATGCACACTTTTCAAAATTTCCCAGGTTTTATCAAGATTCGTACGCTGAGAAACTATTGATGCTGGTTATGGATGTTGGATTTTGAAGTATGAGAAATGAGTATTGGTTGTAAAATTGACCTCAGTTCTTATTTTACTAAGTCATGTATGATGGAAAACATAAAATCATTGATGCTGATCTTTTGTACAGCAGTCTATGATGAAGGATTTGTCTACTGGTTACCTCTGTGGCAAAAAAATTTTATTTCCTTTGAGTTATCTGATATTTCTATGTTATGTTTGTATTTATTTTATTAGGCATGTCCCCAGACATTATTGGCATTTCTATGTGTTCACAATAAATCTAGGTAATTATTATATCATGGATTATGCCGATACTACATATTACTTTCTTCTGTGAAAAATGGATTGTAGTGTTTTTTAATTAGAGAATTGAATTCTGTGAAGTTTTTCAATTCTTATTTATCGAATTTAAGATATTTTTTCAGGTTTCTGTTGACCTTTTAATCCTGTGGTATTGGAAACAAATTTGGATTTTGTGTTGTGCTTTTTGTTATTGAGAGAGTCACAATCTGGCCATTATTCTGTTGCTTTCCCTTGATTTTCTACTTGAAGGGAAAGAAAGTGGTTTCATCGTGGTAAAAATTTGTCATTTGTTGAGGTGTTTCAATAATCTATTGCAACCATTTTTGCTTGGGTAAATTTCCATAAATAGTACTTATCGATTAGGAAATATGTTGAATTTTTATTTACTAGTACTTGAACTTGTCACCCAGCCTTTCTTTTTTCATTTATTCCGGATAGGCTTGCAAGTTTGCTGGACCTTTTATTAAGCATTTTCTGGGAACCATTTGTTATTTACTTTCCTGTAATCAAGAATAAGTATAGTGGCAGTTTCTGACTGGAATAGTTGTGACTTGCTATTGTGTTATGCTGCTTGCAGAACGGTTTTCCATTTTTGACCTCACTCATTCATTGTGTATATTTACATTCGATGTTGATTAGCCCAAGAAGTTAAATCTTGTACTTGAAAAATCTGACTATTTTATTGTGAATTTTTGTTTTTTTCCTTTAAATAAATATTTGTTGGAATTTTTTTTCCTTGACAAACAAAATGTTATGGCCTTTTTGTAAATTTAGCAGCATGAATCTTTTCGAGTTCACTGGAGTACAAACGTGCATAACGAGAGGTAACACGGCTCTTTTCCAGGTGCTTTGATTGTGAAAATAGAATAATATAAGTAGAAAATATAGTCTTAATGTAATTCGGTATTATGTCATTGATTGAAAAATTATTTTATCTGGAAATGTGGTCAGTATTTATATCGTACAGTAGCGATCATTAACGAGTTGAATACTGATAATTTGCATTCAGCGCGGACTAAAATGTCGTTTCTGCATTCTTTTGAAATATATATTTCGAAACCAACCATAAAACGGGCATTCACTCAGTTTATTGTGAGTACTATAAGTTCGCGATAGCCTCAACCACCGCACTAATTCTTGAACTCAACCTTCGTTTTCGTGCACTGAGATTTTTTTCCGGTACGAATTTCGCCAACACGCACGAAAATATCATAGCAATTCTCAGCATTATCTAAGAGATGCACAATATCATAATGTCAAATACGTTTTTACTATCAACAGTATTAAGGCCGCTTTGCACGACACAATTTCTTGTACAAACGCTTGTATGAGGAAATTGTACGGTGTAGAGCGGCAAATAGTGTGGACGCTTGTGCGAATGTCTGATTGACTGTACGGAAAATAGAACCTGTTCTAATTCCATTCAGACAAGCATACAATTTCTTTCAGTTTATTCAAGCGTTTGTGCAAGAATGTATAACAAATTGTATCGTGCAAAGCGGTCTTTAGGCTCCATTTTAAACGCCCGCCGCCGCTTGTCCTCCACACTACGTCACAGCGAGGCTGCGCAGAACGGACGCATTTTCGTCCTCGGGAGCGACCTACCTAATGTATTAGTACCATGCTCCAGAGGTTATATACTTTCGATCAAGACAATAAAAAAATAATAGGAAACTTCACTATTCAGAAGAGCGAGAAGGATCATAACACGGCGTAGAGTCGATGAAGTACCGCACCATTTAATCGCCACGGTCGCCAGATGCCGATTAAAGCCACGCTTTCGCGGACACGCATAGGTTCTAATCTCACGATTGGAGGTCAAACATTGCATCCCATGGAAGTGGAGACACAGCCACACACACACACTGGTCTGATGACGCACATAAACGCCCAGTATCCACGTTTCACGGAATGATAGCGATCGACGATTTTGCCCTGGAAATCCGCCAGAAAGCTCGGAATGAATGCGAGCGCTCGAATTTTAGCTCGAACCTTGGTAATGATTAAGACCGGTAGTTGAAATATTACCCATTAACGCGAAATAAATGTGCCACTGGAGGAGAGTAAAAATAATATTCGAAGGCCTCACCCAACACGAATCAAAGGTGGCGTGCCCGCTTTGACGTAACCGAGGCTGGATATTATTGGACGGGCTTCTCGGGGAGGGTTAAAATATGCACTGCAATACGGTGAGCATGTTACGAGAATTACTACCATTTTCCGACCGGTTGAGAAAACTGGTCTTGAGAAAGAATGAGTGACTGAGAGCCACTCAAGCTTGGGATAAAATTGGAGCTCGGGGAAGATGAGTAAAATTTCAATGCAGGAGGGATTTTTCTCCAGGGCAAATAACTGGGACTTTGAATTTAATCAAATAAACGAGGATTTAATTCCTTGAAAATTTACCACCCAATCGATTGAAGTAAGACTGAAATTCCACCTGTTCACTGCTCAACCAATCCCAGAAAAGTTCGGCATTATTAAGGCCCAGTCTCTCAAACCTACACGCAAAATTCAGAAACCCCTTTTCATTTTCTTTCACAGAAACTCTAAAAGCAAAAGAGACTTACCAAAAATTTACGGAAACGTTTCCGGAAACGTGATCAAGTCATTCATCAAAAATGATTTTTAATTTATCTGCAAAAATGTCATTGGAATTAATGAAAGGGTATAAATCAAAAAACGATTAACGAAACCATGCAGAGATGGTCAATTATGAATTCTGAAAAAATCATAACCGCAAAAAAAATATAAAAATAAAACAGAAAATTACCACTTATTTTCATATCACATCGGCTAGGAGCAGTAAGATAGCAGTAAATATTCACCAGGGTAAAATAGAATAAATTGCTACACTAGCTACTCCATTATTCCAACCGATGAGGAAGTTGAGTTTTATTTTGATTAAATTGGAATAAAAATGGCATTTATTCATTTTGTATCCAAAATATGATAAATAGTAACGTTCTTCTAAATCAACAACATGATATTGTGAAACGATAGAATCCTGCAGAGTTGGATCTATAATAATGAAACAGTAGACTTTTGCCGAATTAGTGTAGTCTTCCAAAACGGAAATAATTTATGCCACTAAACACAATAGGGAAAAAGGTCCAGGTAGGATTTGCACAATGAGAAAAGGGCAGTGAGAAACTCAACGTTAGCATCAGCCTATTCTTAACGAAAGTCGATGCAGTTTAACGTACAGCTTAACGGATGATAAGTATTACGGACTAACGCAACTTGAAGCTATGAAAAGGTTAGTCAAACTGAAGATAATTTCACACAAGACTTAAGCGTGGGCAGTATAAAACCAAACAAGCTGTTCTACCAGGTTTCCATCCCAAATCCTAATAAGGATGGAAGGATAATACTCTAGTTACCATGCCAATCTGAAGGTCGTCGATCTAATAAACGAGGATAACAAAAGAACGAAACCAGGCCTTTTCTCAAGTACGATAAAAGTCTAAACTTCAGATAAATTTACACAAAATAAGAAGCCAAGGCGAGGCCGCTTTAATAATAAAGGCTGAATGCAGAGCGGTAGCGATATCGAAAATGGCATTTCAAATACTAATAACATAAATAAGTAATGGAGAGAAATACAGGCGTCCTATTACTGACGTAAAAACACGTACACTTCGTCTACATTTTCAAGCGACGCGAAGAGTTATTTATGTTGAAAAACAAATTTCACAATTACGATCGAATGAGATTATTAGCTTTTCGCATTGGTATAATACGCATCAAATGCTAATGCGATAAAATAAGCGACTCCAATCCCACCAGTCAATATATGTCGAAACAAAGTCGGCCAGTGTTATGAGACTATTCAACAGCAACGCGTAATTAGAAGCAATGAGGTTATTTTTCCAATGTGTTCCTCGATTATATTTAGAAGTAAGCGCTAAAGATAGACCGATAAAGGCATGGAAAAATTTTACATGGTTGCTTACGACGAACTGAAAAATAAAATGAAAAGACCTTTACCTAGGTTCATCCGCACGATATATCATGCAGTTTTAACCAGTTTCTCGTATTCATTTACGCATTACTCAATCACAGTAAATTTATAAAAACCAGAACTAGCGTTCAGATTTGTGTATATTCCACGAGTCAGTGAGTACATGTGTGCAACCACGATACGTAAAAATTTATCAAAGGATCGAGAGCACGATGTATTTGTGTTTTTGGAATTTTATCCACATCTACTCTGCACTCTTTTGCATAAATAATGAGCATCAATAATGGTTATCCTGCAAGTCCTGGAGATGTGTGGCAGGGGGTGAATAATTACCGGACATAAATTACGTATATGGACTGATAGTTAAATAAATATTCCATTAGAGATTACTTTAAATATCATGTGGGATAGACACAACAAAGTTAACTTTGTGCATACTATAGGAGGGAATATTCTATAGGAAATAAAAACATGCACTTAATGCACCCTTAATGGCTCATGTAGATAATCCAAAACGTCTAAAAATCTACGTATCTTATTATCTACCTGGTTAAGCTATGCTATCCCTAGAGGTTGATCTGGTCGGTAAGGAGAGAGGTCACCAAGTACTAAGCCCAACGGCGTTAAAAATTCAAGGGTATAATAGGGTCAGTTCCTTTCCCTGTACCACCTTCGGTTTCCAAGAAACGTCTGATATTCATAAAATGGTACAGAATTGTCTCGGCTGGACAGGTCTAAAGAACTCTTCTGAATTCGAGCCCAGGACCTCCGATCAGCAGCCCAGCGCTCTACCCAAAGGCCTACCACGCTTCCCACATTATGCTCAATTAATCAAATATGCGCACAATAAGATGAAATACACCAAAATTTTAAGCACCTCATAAACATTTATTGCTAGTTCAAAACTGCTTATTCTAAAGTCGCACCTCTCAGACTGGAAATTTCAAGGCAATTGTACGCATCATCACTGGTGTCGAGCACTGATTGCTTCACGTATTACGTAGCACGTGAGAGTCTGGCCCTTTGTTGTGCACTCGATGGCGAGGGGGAGGAAAAGAGGGTTTTGATGATCCGTAACTTCACAGTGGATACGATTAAACTTGATGAACCATCGGATTTCTCCATATCGATCCATTCGTGATCGCACGCTGTTAAGTAAGTACGTAGGTACCCACTTCTGCCGGAGAAAACAATTCGAAATACTCGATCTCGTTTTGTCCTCCACCTATAAATTTCGATCAGCCAGAACTTTCCGCATTTGACCTCACCTGCAAGCGGGTGACGCGCAAACGGATTTCCGGCAAAATTACTAAGGCTGGGGTTTATGGGATTAGCGTGATGTCATTTTAGGGAGGGTCTGCTCCAGACGGACGGGGTGTGACACTGCAGGAAGAAGGCAAGAGGAAAACAAGTAGAAAACTAACATAAGACGACTTACATAATACAATCTATCATCTATCGAGCCTTTCATCTTAGATCAACATCTACAACTTTCTTTCATATGTTATTTCCACAGTTTGCCCCAGTCCTTAGGGCGGAATTGTCTCATTTTTGCAGAACAAAAGACACTTAAAACTGACGAAAAATAAATAAACCCACTATCTGCAGTTGTCTCCTTCAATCAGCTACGAAACCCACTATCTGGCAGGTCCTCCAAACTATACACCATTAGTAGCGTTTTAAACGAAGGGGATGTTATGCTTATTCCTGTCCACATTAAAAACAATAAAAACAGAGAAAGATAAGTAAAAGAAACGAACTGTGGCTGACACGAAAGCTAAATTAAAAACTAATAAACCTTGGACAGGAAGCCAGAGCGACTCGTGTCAACGCTACTATTCACGTAGGAAATGCTTGCGAAAATATTTTTGATAAATTTTTAGCTCTCAGAAATTAAAATCATCTAAATATACGTAATGCAAAAGGTGTTTGTTAAGATGTCACATTTTCCAGACGCCACGTAATCAGTTCGTACCAATTCTTTTTCTTCTCAGCGAGAGCCTTCGCCTCGGCTAACAATAATTAGGGTAAACATTCAACTCCTGGAACGTTCCCCGATAAAAAGAAACATTAGTACGAAAATCATGCAGGAAAACCCACAAATGAATCACCAAAGCTTTTCTTCATTAATACTTAAGTTTATTCTTACTTCTCACATTCATCTAAGCGTAAACATTACCCTGAAGTCTCGTGTTAACGGAATTCGAGTATAGCACTCCACTGTGTAGTGTATTCAACAATAAAATTCAGGGCCCAATGTTAAATTGTACAATCAGATTGTGTACCTGCATCCCCAACTTTAAATCTACTGCGTTACAATTTCTGTGGAACATAACCTCATGTAAAACTGTAGGAGGATAAGGGGAAATGACCTTGAATGTATCTCGTGTCCACATTAGGTCAATTGCGCTGTGAGCTTCAAGCATCTCAACTTCACCCAGTTGTGTGATTTTTTAAGCCATTCTAAGCAGAAGCGTTACTTAGGAGTGTTGGCTACACCATCTAGTAGTACATTTCGATGAGTAACCTGTATGATAATGAGAGGTTCATTTCACTCAGCATCTCTATAGTAACCAGCGACAGACGAAGTAAGAGAAATAATTAGTAGTACAGACCAGGCGATGAGGGGATTCTATCAAAAGAAGAATCGACCTACAGCTACAAATACACGCTTGGAAGTAAGTAAGCAATTCTTAGAACTTACATTTGGAACATCCTTATTCATGGGAGTAGGGTATGGGCGATAACAGAAGCAGAAAAGCAAAGACTAGAGGCATTTGAAATGTGGTGTCATAGAAAAATGATGAAGATAAATTGAATCGACCTAGAAACAAAAAAAGAAGTCCTGAGAAGGGTGGAAGGAAAGAGATGCCTTATGAAAACTTCAAAGAAAAGACGGGAATTCCTATCCGGCCATTCCTTGGGACATGGTTTGATGAAGAGAGTCGTAGAGAGAAAAGTCAGTGGGAAGAAAGGGTAAAGAAATTCCTCTTATATAAAATATATAGAACAAGTTGATAAGGTATAAATGGAAAGACTTACGTAAAAATGAAGAGACTGGTAATTGAGAGTAAAGCTCCTTTAAACCAATCTTAGGGCGATGATGATGAGCACTTCATCCTCACTGAACTCACGGATTAGACATCTTCCATAGTATGCGTGCATGGCGATGCTTCACCACAGCTGAGTGTGGGAAGCAGTTGCTCAACTCTTTATACGCTCTTCATACCCCTCGATGACGAAGGGCATTCATTTTAAATGCCCGTGACCGTGACCAAAAATTGGGGCGTGCTATAGGGAGCCCATTTCTCAAAGTGGAAAAACTTCTTAACTCGCAATGACTGAAAATTTGGAGAGGATGATGAGAAAATGTATTCGATTGAAACATTTCCGAGTATCGTTCATTCTTTCCTTACTATTCAGCCCTAAGAAACTTGGTTAACTACAGCCCTTAATTATTCACTTTTAAGTGCCCAGTTACATACCGGTACTTCACATTTAAATCTCTCTTCATTTGACCCATACCTTATCCCTTAGTCTTCTTTGTGGGGTCTTTCCTCCTTTTTTCCTTGATAATGTTCTTAAAAAATCCATTTCTCCTTAGGGCGTGTACAAATCACCTGATTCTTTTCTATTGCAACGTGCTACATATAATATTAAAGCCAAATTTTACAAGCATAAATTATGTCGAAAAGTATTAGTAGAGATGGTGTGAAAACCAAAATACTTTCCAAGACATTGCAATCAAATCATATAGCAAAGAACCGGACAAAAAACTAAAATTACATCAGGGCAATGCTAAAGAACAAAATATTTTGCAGGGTTAAAAATGTTCACAATGAAGATGAGCGGAAAAGTTTGAAAACCCCGAGTAACACAATCATCAACTTCAAATAACAGCTTCCATACAACTTCATAATAAGTACATACACGCAAGACGAACGCTTTAAATCGAAGAAAGACAAGAAGACGGCTAGCACGAAAGATTGTGAAAATGTAATTGCTACAAAACATATCATTTATCAGCATCCTCAACGAACCGGATCTCAAAACAGATGGCCTATTACTCGCATTCTTCAGTTATTCACCTTCCTGAGGCCGCACTCTTTCTTGCTGCCATAAGATTAAACACCGGTTGCTGAAAAGCAAACATCTCGCAGTTTTAATGCTTAGTCATCAATGAGAGAAATTCCGGTAGTCTGAGTGTTGCATAGATTACAGCTCAAGAGTATTTATAAATGAAATCCATCCTTAAAGAGTAAATAATGGCATATAAATAGAACCAACAAACCTCAAGGGCTATTTGCTGGAGGGGAGGTTCTTTCCCTGTGTCGACATGAGAAATGGTTGAATAGCATGTTTCTGCTGCTATCGAGCCATAGCCACATGAAAACGCCAATGACTACTGGAATCAGACATGGATGCAGCAATGAGAAAGAGGCCGCCTACATATCCAAGTTATACTCATCAACAGCTGGAATTCTCAGGAAGAGTTATAGATGTTACAATGATGCAAAGACTTACTTCTCGCTGCACATATAAGATACAGCGAGCAAGCCCCAATTGAGCAACAACGGAGCTAATTAGGCCACCAACTCCCTTATACAGCGCCAAGTACAGGCCTGGACTACTGTTTATAGATGCTATACAATTATTTACAACTAGCAAAATTTTAATGTCCGAGCAAAATTTGACATGTCAGCTGCAGAAAACGCTTGCTGTCTGGTCAATCGCGTATCAACTAAGACATCTAAGACGGGAGCAAAATTGTCTCGTTGTCAGCGTAATATACGAAACAATTTTTAAAGGGGCATTCGCTACCTCACGGGCTTGATTTCTCCACAACGCTTCGTATTTTCCGGCATATATAGCATTTTTTTTTTAGATTTATCACCATTCATGCGGGCATCAACGTAAAAAATGCAATTCAATCGATACAAATTCTTTTGCTTTCCGGATACCATTTTCTACTGAGGAATTAAGTTCACTTATCATCTAAGATTTCACACGACGAAAAATTTTGGAACATGTTGGTTTTACTTTTATAAAGAATCAACTAAGTTCACCTTGAATGTCAAGTTATAAGATGACCCAGCTGTGACATTTGAGTAGAAAGAATGTGAGGTAACAATATGCCATACGAACAGAGAGAGGAAGATTCTTAACATAAAAAAACTAGTGTGTTCGCACCCGAAAACAATGTTAACAAAAGTACGAAGTGGATACCGACTGTGGAACCTGGCTACGATAACTTCCCCAGAGGAAAAGAAAATATTTTCGAAATCCAAATACTCATTTTTTATCCAAAGCCTAATGAATTGAGTATTTCAAATATTTGCAGATAAAAGTGATTCTTTCTAAGCAAAAGTAAACAACACAAAAACTTATATGCACTGAATATTACACAAGGATATTTAATTAATATTGCATACCTGAGGAGTAGAAAAATTGTCAGCTTATGTTTTCGAAACATGACAGAAACACGAGAGAAGAAATGCATCGCAGCTTTCCGTAGTAAGTAGAATATAACCTAGATATAGCAATACAATGCTTACGAGAGATACATTAAAATTATTCGTGACAAGTTTATAATTCCCTAACTTGAATATAAAGTCCATTAATTCGAGAAATCGGAATTCACCATGGGTTAGCGAACAGGCAGTTCTAAAATTTTATTTTCCATTTTGAAAGAGAAACTGTTACATAACGCTCACAAAAAATTAATTATTACCTCATCAGACAAATAAGTGGGAATGCAAACACAAATATATCAAAGGTAATCACCTGAATGAAGGTCACCACTGATACCAAACCACACAAGCATTCAATTATAATACCTTCAGATTTAATCACGTACTCTTTCAAAATCTCTACACGTCGTTCGAACGATTTTGACACCCAATTTCATATGATTATGAGTAACAAGAAAGGGTTATTACAATTGTATATTTTACACTAACGCTTGCTAAATAACATCAGTATTTTACACATGTTGCTGATACCTGAGTTCAAATTGTATTACTTAAATATCAAGCCTATTTTCAAGTCAAGCGATGAAAAGGTTACAATGTCTTTACTTGCTAATACTTGCCGAGGGAATTATCCGTGTTACGAAACTTCTTCCCATTCACTCTTCCCTTTTTGAGCAAAATACTTCGAGAGATTACGAAACTAAAACTGGATGCTAAAAAAATACCGTTTTGTTGACTCAAAATTAAGTCTAGAGAATAACGTAGGAATATCTAAATGCAACCTTCGATGAGTTAGTAAACTACTTACTTTTAATGAACGCAAAAATAATATCGGATTCAACAATGAAAGTAAGGGCAAATTACAAAAATCCTACGCAAAAAAAGGTATCTTCGGGGTAAGGCTACCCTTGCTTTCAATGCCTGATCACGATACTTGTATGGACATTAATTCGAGCCTCCAATATAAAGTATTACTATTCAAGCAATAAACTACGCAGTCAACACACAATAAAGTATCTTCTATCTATTTCACATCCCATTGGCAGTTTGGCATTTATTTCCTCCAACTTTATAAGGTATGGGAATCGACTCTCGAAAGTTTGTTCAAAATGAATTATATATAGCTGTAAGAAGAGAGGATGAATGAACTATATGAGATGAATAGGACTAAAAAAACTAGGTGCAGCCAATTCTCACGCCACCTCATCAAATATTGGCAGGCGTAGGCAAGAAAATCCATTGATCACGGAAGCGCACGGCTTCCTTCCGAAGAGACGGAATGAAAAGTAATTAGAATCCATTGTCTCCCTACGCGAACATGTTATACACGAACGCAGGTATTTCTCCGAATGCGATTGAAATAAATAATTCTCATACTAAGTTGTGAATGTTTCCATTACTTCGAGAGACGATTCGTGTCGGTAATTTCTCATGGACTTTCATCGGTGACTCAGGCAAAGGAGGAGCATTAAACTTCTCGTGTCAGAGATGATCACATGGCCAGCTACGCAGTAAATTGAAGGCCATATGGCAGCGACCTCAATTCAGAATTAATGCCATTAAAACCCGTTGACAACATCCGCACATAACGAGATACTTTGATGGAGAAAAAAATTTCTCCAAAAAATGCAGATACAATTCAAAGGAAAATATATCCAATGAGTCCACGCCACATTATCAATTTATATTATTAATTCTTCAATAGGAATTATGATAATCCACTTTATTTTTTTCCATAAAAACCAAGAACTGCACACAAAAAAACACCAAATAGTATCCACTCGTTTTAATGTATGTTTACAGGCAAACAGAACTTAAACCCTTAAACAGAAATCAAATATCTGTGTACAAGTCTGAATAGAGTTTTTCACACGATTGGGCGCCTCGTAAAAATATACACGACTTAGACGGATTGGGAAACCCCAGCAAATAAAACATTCTTAGTGACACTACAGCAGGGTTTAAGTTTGCTGATATATTGCTAATTTGCGCAGTAAGAGATAATACTTATTTCTTACTGCGCAAGGATTCACCACTTCCCGCAAAAAAATTTAAATACTTCTGCGAATCACGAACTAAAATAAGAACGCAAATGTACTTAATTTAAAAAATGACATAAAATCGTGGGCAAATTAACAACATTAGAAATGCATATGGAATTTTGAGTTTATAATGGTGTTCTATTATAAACTGCTGAGATCTAACGTAACATTTTAATCTTAATTTTAATCTAAAACAAATATAACTTCATTTCCCAGGGCAAATTTTTAACCAACGATCTATGGGTTTCCAGGCAGCTCCGTTAACTACTCGCCTCCCACTGCTGATGATAGATAAATATGGGTCGGTATTGTTCACATTCAATTTTCCTTCAATGCATAGCTTTTCGGAGCAGCAGTTTTCGAGCAGTTAAGTCTTCAGCAGTCCAAAGTAGTTCAAATTTCAAATCATTATTATCTCGAACTAAGAATAAAATAATATTATGTAACAATGCAGAATTTTTCAGAATAACATTAAGGAATTTATAATGACGGAATTTTGCAATGCACGGAAATACAAGGAACAGAGAAATTATTGAGGATACAGATGAGAGAAATGTTTTGTTCCCATTGTAATCAATATTTCACGTTAGACTGCAAAAAATGTTCGATGCTGGTTCACAAAAGACAGAAATTTAAGGCGTAATCGGATTAATGGCTATACTATAATACGAGAGATTAACGGTGCGGCGCACCATTGCTGTAAATCTGAGCTGAACGATTTCTAAGCCCGAACAAAGTGTACTTTGAGTTCATATAATAATTCCTCCGTTTCGAATGGAATACGAGAAATCCATCGAAGGAGGATTGAATCTACCCTATGAAGTACAAAACTCCGAGCAATGTAATTAAAAGGGAGACGAAAGGCTTCAAGGTTGCGAGAAACGGATACGGTCCCTACCCCAAGGAGTAGAGGATTAATGTGAGATCTACTGTCGGTAATGAATGCAACCCCTACAGAGGACAGCAATAATTTCTACGGCATTTCTCATTAATTCCTAAACATGAACGTAAATGTGACCATTTGTTTCATGACTGAGGGGATAGAACTTGAATCATCCGACGACGTTACAATTAAAACTTATCAATTAAGTAGGACTCACCTCATTTACTTTCCAAGCGATTACATACATTAGATTAATTTTCCCTGCTTCTAAAAAAATGCATTATATTAAAAAATTGATCTTATACTCTGTAAAAATGACTGAAATTAGAAGACAATGTTTTGGAAAAAAATACGGTGAGTCACGTAAGCTACAGATGGAAAATAGAATTCCATTAGGAAGGAGTAGAAGTGTAGAAAGATCAGCTATTCTAGTCATAGGAAAAACGTTCTACTTAAATGAATAAGAGGATTGTAAATAGCGCAAAAATAATATTAATCAAAGCCCTAATGAAATGAATTTAATTACAAAATATGACCTTGAGCAAGACTTGCATACTTGATCCTCTCTCATTGAAAATTTTGAACACTATTTTATGCGAAAATGCATGAACTATTGTTGCCAATTTTTGTTTTAGCATGAAAACTTTAACACTGACACTGAAACATTTTATTTTAAAAATCAATGATTATATTCAGATAAATTCAAAAAGCGAAACACACAGAAAACACGTATCGAGACATCGAGAACTTCAAAAGTTACGGTTGCTTCCTTCAAATGTCATAATGGACTCATTGATGGAAGGCGGATCTTAAATAGTCTCGAAGAAAAAACCGGCGACGGCTGCTGATCATTTTAATCCTACTATGAAGAAAGACTACAAGTAATCCAATATTATTGTAACCGAATGGAGCTATCGAAGAAATTCTCAAGTTCTTATGCGTAACTTGTGAAGGCGGAGCACGCTCGAACGGAATATCGAATGACTACTGTACAAACGACGTTATCGACTTCTTGAGCAATTGAAGAACACCCGGAAGAAAATCCAAGCGTAAGGAATAATAATTAAGCGGCGGGAGCCCGGCCTAATTCAATCGATATGGTGATTCCCTCGCAGAATATTTTCCAGAAAGTCTGAAAACTTAAGCAAAAACACATGTAAAAGTAATTTTTCTCCATAAATTGAGAAACAAAAATTATATTTATGCTTCCTGCCATTATTTGTCGAATACAGGGAAAGCTTACTGGGATTAAAAGAAGTAGAAGGTAGAAGGCACTACATTTTCTGGAAGACAATAAAAGGCCTCGATTCTGATGTTTAGATCTAGAAAATCATCATACATGATGATTAATAATGGATTAACATTAATTGCCATGTGAAAAAATTCACCTGGACCGGGATTTTTCCACATGGCAATTAATGCGAATTTCACCGCCGTTCACGCGGCAGGTTTGATATATTCTACAATAATGGATTAAGATCAAGACTGAAAAACGCAGGAAGATGGCCTTCGTCCCCATATCGTTTTTTTGCGAATTTAATGCAATCTCTCAGCTAATGAAATGCAACTAAGATGGATGAGGACGATAATGGCGGGGGTGGGGGTGGGGAAGCCGGAGAGGGAGTGATTCTATTGCTCAAAAAGGAAAATGCAACGTTTGCCAGTCGTTAGTTTTGGTGGTGGAAGGAATGGTATGGCATGCCTTAGTCATTTGACCGCGGAGCGAAAGTGGGACATTAACGACAGTACGAACCACATGCAACAAAAACAAAAATGGCAGAAGCTTTCCTTCATCTCCACGTTCTTGCCTTTAGGCGCAGTCCTCACCAAAACTAACACACTTTAAACTCAAAGCACAAATGAGTTTTGTAAAATTTTGGGTGGGTATAGGGGGTTACGTTCTCTCATCCCATTATCGCCTGCTCTCGAAAAATAAAAGTTTTCGTGGTGGACAGAGTAAACAGACAAATAAGCAGAAATATAGACTAATATTTTCTGTCTCTTCTTCACCACCAAATATTCAAGTTCGTGCCATGGGTAACGCAACCGATTTTCCCATGAGCAGCATGAGCTTTGAGCAGTACCGTGATTCGATTGAAGCGATCAAGTAAGAGTGGCAACAATATGGCCTCAAATAAGAACCTTGTGGTATGGATCAAACTCTACAAAGAAAATATACGTTGGCATTCGTGAACAAATGTTTAATTTTAAATATTTTAAGGATTTAAATCTTAGGAAGAAAGGTAATTACCGTATTCATTCCGGTTAGTATGCTCGAATGACGACCATTTGCTTAGGTGACATGGATGAAGGTAAATTAAAATTTTACGCGCGTCATTCTTCAAGCACAGGGATAATTTTTCCTTCAAATCTACCTATATCTTCACTTTCTCTCATAGTGAAATCAACGTCGCAATGCGCCCAAACAATATAAGTTTGAATCAAACCACTTTCATATTACCAAATTGGCACAAAACTAAGATGGATTCTTTCAGTGACTAATATGAGCGTATTTTTCAGTTATTAATCTAAAACTCATCCACTCACGACAAGGATAGGTCCTATCCTCTACGTCATCTGCGATTTTCCTCAACGTAGGGGCTGGTATAGTTGGGATTAAGCTCATACAACCGTCGGTATTTTAGGGAGGCATCAATAGTGCAGCATTAGAATTAGGGCTTAAGTTGCTCCATAAGCTGAGATTATATTCCACCTAAACTATAAAATATCACCTAAAAAGTGAGAAAATACCTAAAATAATTTCGCATAAACTGTGAAACATTACCTAAAACCCGTTTGACACGGTCCAATTCATTGCCCAATACATTTGCGCAATTATTGTGTACATTATTACGTTCAAAATTGCCGATATGATCCGCATGACAACACTAATATCGATCATAACACTGCGTACATATCCCGCATGAGAGTGCCACGCCATATGTAAACAGAAGATGTTGAGGCTCTGATTTACTGAATACAAGATAGAAGATGAAAATAAAAGTATTATTTATTATTTTAAGCATTAGAAGTGTATATAAAAGAAATTTTATGCTTGACACTGCCCAGAAATTAATGCCGAAGAAGCAAAATTGATACCTTTTTTTTGAGTTGGTCACTAGGATTCGGCAATGCTAACCTCTGATTGGAGATTGGCCAGCAGAAATTAGAATGTGTTCTACAATCCAATACAGGGAAGCAGAGACTGTCGATGAAATGGGGAACATACACTATTTTTTATAACTCTTTTAATCTGAAGTTTATTAGCTGAAACGTGCTTGACGAAAATTTTGTTGAAGAATTGTGTTACAAAGATATTACTCTTTAAAAATTGTAAGTTTTCGGCAGCTTAAAAACACGACGTCATCGCACGGCATCACTATGGGCGTTGCTTATCTGTTGTAAGTGAAGGTGGTGTTGTCAAATGAATACTTGGCGGAAACGTAAGTATTAATCTCATTGGTCACATCCTTAACCGAATATATTTTGATTTTTCAGAAGCATGATTCGAAACGAGAATATCGTCCATAAATTATACAATTCAATACATTCTACTATCCCAAGAATCTCTGCTACGAAAAAGCAATAGCTTTTTTTTTTCTTAAGAAGGATGTTCCCGTATTGGGAGTCAACCTAAGGCAAATTGCCGCATTGCGCTTTTTGAAATACCTTTTCAGTCATCATTTCGATCAAGAAACGGCTTAAAACCTCAAAAAATATACATCCGCTTCGTTTTCTTCGAATATAAACGTCTTGTTTCCGTAGCAATATGGAACCTATACCGTGCAGTGACGTCAGAAGGCGCCTCAGGTCACGTGACCTTCGTCAAGTTTCGGGATAATTTTCAATTGCATTTAATAACCTTAGTGGTTAGCATAGAAAATTTTGGCTTATATGTTGGAACTTGTGAGAAAATTTCGCATCAGTTACTACATTAATACACGAGAAACTAAATTCACGCATACTCCACATTGTAGGATTGGGATAGGTATGTTTAAAGCGGGACATAATCCAATTTCCAATGAATTGACCAATAATATGGACCGTGACAAACCGGCTTAAGCTAAATTCTAAGAAAAACACATCATCTGAGTCCAATTGGCACTTGAAACTGAGACCTTTGAGAAGACAAGCCGCCCTGCCTACCGCAGCTAGCTACTTCAAGTGGTACCAACCGATCTCTAGAAGCTTTGATTCGTTGCTAAGTACTACAACCACCACACTGATGACCAAAGAACATATTTTATAGAAAATATCTAAATTGCAAACATATTTTATAGAAAATAACTAAATTGCTAATTTCACACGAATACATTTGGCACAGCCTGTTTTGTCGAATAGCCGACATCATTAGATGGTGATGATCTGAGGATGACAACTATTTGATAGGTGATAGCACATGACAGCAATGTAACGTAAGATGTCAGACTAAATGATGATATAACCAGTCATGATTATTCGATGAAACCGGTCGGGTCAAATATACTCATGTGAAATTTACAAATTTTAGCATTCTTCTATAAAACAAGAAGTTTCACAACATTGAGCCAGAAACAATTGAATTAATAGACTTTTTAATGGAACTATGCACCCACGCAAAGCGCAGTGACCCCATGCACTTGCCTATAATAAGCTTGATTAGTTATTAGATTCAGTATCTAACAACAAAAAAGAGTATACGTTATTCCTTTAATAAATACACGATACCAAAATAATCTCACATTAAAATATCACACAGCAAAGTTGATATTAACACAACATGTATTCCCACTGCGTATAGAGGACTCAAGGAACAAACCTCTCTGCGAAGAATAGGAGGATCGCGAGGCTTCTTTGCTCCATGAAGTGCATCCAACCTCTTTGAAAAGAACCATTTCGTTCAGCTTCCGAGAAAATGGAACTGAAAGCTGCAGATTAAATCACAATATTTTCATTTTCCCATTTAGACACTTAATTTTTTAACTAATTGTCCATGAATAGTTTTTAAATTCTCAGAAAACCCCTTAAATCAAGGGTTAAACGGCCACTTAAATGGCAACCTGGAAAACCTAGGATTTATTCTCAAATCAAAAATTTACCGCTGGTTATATACACTTAAATACTTTCTCAGACTTCACCTTCAAGTGCACTGGTGATATAACTAATTGCGTAATTAACTTGTGATTTCTAGTCGGATGAAATGTATTTGCATCAGGCTGTGTCAAATACTAATGTAACTCACAGATACGCATAGTGCTCATGCTAACTCTCCAATATTCGAATGCCTGAAGGAAAGGAATTCGTAAAAGAAATAACCTATGCACATTCAAATAGGTCGTCATTAAACAACAGCCTTCGTGCTTTAGCCAAAATCCTAAAACCAAGCATAGAAACTAATACATCACAGCAGAGAAGTCAGCAGTAACTGTGTGTATTCCAACATAAGTTCTCAGGGACTTAGACATTTAATTACAGCTCCTAAGTCTAGCAATTTAATCTACAATTAGGTGTATCCTCTGAAATATGCACACAAAATCGTCAGTTGAAGGCATTCACGCCTATTATTATCAACTTTAAGACGGAATGCATATTTTAGGCGAGGTTTTACGTTTAATTCCTTTTATTGATATTAGACCATTCAGATAAATTCTCCCAGAGTTGACGCTAACGCTCGAGTTAACAAACTTAACTTAGACTTGGCAAACAGAAGCTAACCTCATAACTTATCCGTATGTGCTTCATAAATCACTAAATTACGGTAACCACGTAATGAAATTAACATTCATGTCAAACGATGGTTTAGGAACAAGACAAAACTAGGGCTGAGAGGATATACACAGCTGTAGACAGCGACGCTTCCAATTTTTATCAGAATACTTACCGACCACAACCGATACCACTTGAGAGTCGACATAGCAATAATATTACCACAGAAAAGCCATCTCGGACAGCTTAAGTAGATTTATGAGGACATATAAAAGGTCCCTCTTCACCGTGGCACCATTTACTTCAATCATAAATCAGAACAGGGAACTTCCCCTCGGGACACAACCGAGGCAGGAGAATTTCTCCAAGAATGGTTCGGCCTAATTGGCTGGAAGGCCATTATCGAACCATTAAAATTATGTAAGGAATTTCGGGAGTGGTGAGGTGTGGGTAGTTTCGGGACCCTTTACTTGCCGCGCCACCTCGCTCGCTTTCCGAAACCCTACAGGCCTCGACTCTTTCGCGGGCGTCGAGACTTGCCTCTTGGTCTCGTGGTTCTCGAAACTTCCTGACGGATGGACGGAGATGCATTAAACCCTGTCCTCGATCGTCCCACTCCTCTACATCGCCACGCGATAAGTCCGCCCCGACAAGAGTTTCACTTTCTCGGCATAAACTGGTCCTTTCGAGGGAGAGAGAGAGAGAATCAGATTAAGAGGGACCGCTTTTCTGCGCGTGACGGAGGAAAACAGTGTGCGGCATTGTTATCCCCGGATGAAAAAAGAAAAATATGGCCGGGAGAGTTTCGCGAAAGACGACGAGTCCGGAGGGAGGGAATGGGGGGGGGGGGGGCGGCGAATGGGTAGAGGCACGGGAGGGGGGAGGGCGTCAATGCCAGTCGCTGTGAGATCACGGATGGGAGCAAGGAATAGGGGGGAGGGGGGCGACAATGAACGAAGGGGAGGGGGAAGGAAGTGGGGCAGGGCAGAAGATGTGCAGGGAAACGGAAAAGAGAAGAAGCGAGGGCGGGTAAGGAAATCGCGGGAACATGCACGCACACTCGAACGGAAATGGTCCATCAAAATCAGAAAAGACTTTCCTGTTTTATAACCTTTCCCAATCCGCCATTTTCCTGTAACGTCCGTATTCTGCAAGAAGTCTCAATGTCCCTACCCTTTCGAGTTTCAAATCTTATTTATCAAAAATCAACAATCCTAAGATTGTAAAATCCAATGATTCTCGCGAAATCGCGTTTAATTTGCGCATACTGAAGAAATACACGTGCAGTTTTCCACAAGATAAGAGTTTTTACTTCGACCTGGGTTACAATGTTGATACATCAATCTCAACTGACGATGATGTATCAACATTGAAACGCGGGTCGAAGTAAAAACTTTTATTTTGTGGAAAAATGCACGAGTATTACTTCAGTAATCCTAAAGTTGGTTTACATAGCTCTTTTTCCTATCAGATAACCCCTTCATATTTACGTTATTCTCCTCTTTTACATCCTTAACAACTTGAGCTATTAAATTTCATGTGATGCCTTCCTTTTCAATTCCTCTCATTTCTTTTTCCCATAAGAATTGACTTCATCAGGCTATCATGCCTAAAGATATGGCCGTTTAATATGTCCCGTCTTCATTTTAAAGTTAGTTTTTAGAAGACGTCTCTCTTTTCTCTCACTCTCCTTATGGCTTCCTCACTAAACACTTGGTCAGACCAATTTATCTTAATCATCTTCTGCGGTATATGATTACGAATGCTTCCAGCCTTGACTTCTCAGCTGCTGTTATCTTCCATGCATCACTAACCATAAACAAACATGGTCCAGATGTAAGTTCTAATGAAGAGTTTCCTTACTTCACCCTTGTATATCCAGCTATAAGAAGATTTTCTTTTAGCAGAATGACTACAATGAATGATGATACCAATGAAACCCTTCTAGGCTATTTTACTGACTAATTCTTTCTTGCCTCGCCCATCGCTTGGAAATTTCATAAACCGTATTACCGACCATGAAGACTCGGTGATTATTCTGGTTTACAGAAAAAAATAATATTCAACATCGGTTAATGTTGAGTAAATATCATTTTAAAAAATTGTAGAGTATAATTGCAAAAATAGCCGCTGTAAAAATTCGTCCTTCTCAGAATTGAATTCCAGAAACAAATGATTTCTGGAGAGTACACCATTATCTCACTGCCGCAACGGAACCTGCTGTACAGCGGATAGGAATTTTTACCTCCGACGGCAACGAAAAATCAAATACATGAGAATGTAACTTTAACTCTTGGTCCATAAGACTAAGGCTAATTTTAGGACAAGAATGTGAGAAAAATACATATGTTTTATGGGAGCAGAAATGCGGTAATTTTATTTCATCGAAATTTGTCAGAAACGTTATTGGCGAAGCGGAATAACCATCCAAAAATAAGACTCACCTTCAGTTTCTTATAAATTCCTAACTAAAAGATTCTTCACAAAATTCAACCTCTGAAAACCATCATAAAACCGCAATACTAAAATAAACTTCCAAGATTTTTCTAACTGTTTCGCGAAAAAGAAAACACATATTTCATTTATGACTTTTTTCGAGATATAAAAATATAATTCGGCAAAATACTAACCGCGTACACATGAACAGATAAATAATCTCAAAAGATATTCAATAGGATTTAAAGATATTTCATAATTATCATGCTAGTGTCTATTCATTGAACGAACAAAATTAATAATATTCATTAATTTATTACTGAGTATTGTAAGGAATGAAACCAGAGGCAAATTTAATATGATCAAAGATACTGAAATATCCAAATTAAAATAATTTTAATGCCAGTACGAGGAGCATGACGCGTGTCAAGTACTTGTGTGTCGGATCTTAAGTTATTCCGAATTAAAATTTCACAATTTTGGGCACATGTCTGTGGTGAGCGGATTAAGACTCAGTCACGAAGGATAGAATAATTGAAATTTTAACAAAACAAAAAGGATTTAAACAGATACCGAAGTACATTGGCCTTTTCTAACGAGCTCACTTTTAATTGCTCGGAATTCACCATTGGTGAAATGAGGAAAAAAATCTGGGCCATGTGACGATGCTCTCCTTATGGTGCTGCTGTGATAGATAAGTTTCCTGAGTGGTAACCATTCGGGTTTTGGCGTCCGTAAGCTGATTATATTTTGTGCCATTACTGATTATTGAGAGGAAGGGTAGTGGTGGTAATTTCTGAGGAAGCGGTGGAAAGGTGGAGAGAAACCCGGCGTCGGTATTAGCGTCTTCTAAACGAAAGGTAGTCATTGGTTCACGGTTTAACGTTAACGTCCCACCCGACGATGGACGAAGGATGGGTCTTGAAGGATTTCAGTTAAACACCGCCCCGATGATAATCAACCCCAAACCCAAGGACGGGAAGTCAAAATAACACGAATCCAAAAGTTGTCTGGCAACCAAAGTGGGTGGAGAAGTGGAAGAGGGTGAGCATGAAGGGAACAAGGTGGGAGAGAAGAAAACTATGTTGAATTCACCCGCAGGGAGGGGCATCCGCAACCAGTAGCACGCAATTTTAAGACAATGGGGTTTGGTCAAAGTCACGTTCTATGACGAAGAAATAAGATTTAGCTGATCGTGATGTCACTACACATTTTAGTATACAGAACATATCACTGGCGATCTGCCGTTTGATTATCTGGAAGTGGCACTGAAGGCGTAACTTTGCGAATGGCATGAATGCCAAATCGGTAGAGATTTCCGAGTGGCTACAATGCTTTTCTTTTCACAAACAGCTACGTAAACTTTTCCTTTTTTATAACTTATGCATACATTTTATTCTGGGAACGAACGACAGGTAATGTCTGGCGGGATTAATGACGTCAGAGGGAGAGGAGAAATTTCCAACCATCCCTCAAGGGAATTCCTGATAAACAACGGGTGAAGGATAATAAATGCCATTTGAGCCGTGTTCGCATGAGGGCAGTGTAGCTTCGTGCAGAGGGGTTGAAAATGAACATGAAATGGAATAGCGTCATATACGAGTGGTACCTCAACATCGTAAATGAGAGAAAATTGTATCTATTCATATATGATTTTCAACTATGTAGGTTCACGCACTTATACGCACTTCAGACCGGAAAGAAATATATAAATATGGGAATGGAAGGGTAAGAAGGAAGGCGGAGAGAAACCAGGCGTCGGAATTAGCCTGCTGTTTAAAATTGGTTGTTTAAAATATTACATGAGGCGTATACAATCACTGAATAACGGATCACTGAATGGTAGCAAAGATCTTCAGGATACCTGGAGGCATACCAAACTGAGAACTAAGTAAGTCCTTCACGGGGATAAATCAATGCCTGAAATATGTGAATATGCCACCTTGGCTACATGAAAAAATAAATGCAATTAAACCAGATGAGCTAACAATTAACGGTACACGTATTGTCATATATGTCGATGTATACAACACTCCTCAGCTTTTACATTAATGCTCTAGGTCTAAATATTGAAATTAAATTAAACACCAATTACGAAGAGATTCGTCAATGCAATGCACTTAATTAATTTCTCGACACAAATTTCTTGACCTCGTCACTTCTTTGTGGCAATAAATTTCTGTATATTTTATTTTCCAGATTTGTCCACATTTTTCTGACAAAATAATTAACTTATCCTGCTGAAATACCGCTACCGCGGGAGCTATATCAAATCCACTGTACTGGTAAATTTTATGAACTTATGTCAAAATTAATTTCATTTTTATGAGAGAATTTAAGCATAACAGGACCAAAGGTATGCGTTAGAAAGTAGAACTATTAGTTTGTAGATCTGGCAAATCCATCATAGATTTCCACCTCGGTAACGAAGGATAACCATGTATAACGCATGTATAACGTACATACTGGATACGGTACCGTGTCCCTGGAGTACCAGGAAATCCACAAACATAGCTGGGCAGAAAAGCGTTAATCCGTTAATCGTTAATTAACGAAGTTAACATATTGCTTAACGATTTAACTTTTAAGTTAAATCCAAAAACTATTTACGGTCTTATTAACTTCCGATAACTTTTAATTCCGTTAATTTAAGTCCGTTACTTTTGTTCAGAGCCATGATTGCCATGTAATAACTTAATGAAAGAGTAGTGTTGAGAATGCAGTCTAGAGAACCCAGCGTTTGTACTGCAATCAGACATTTTACATAACTTTTACAGACAAAATTTACGAAGCCAAGGCTCACGTTTCCACCTTAAACAATCTTAAACAACACATGAAGAGAACGCATCCATCTAAATACGTTCAATTTGAAGAAAAGGTAAAGGCAGGATCAACTCGCGTGAAAACGAAAACCAAGCCCAAGGCTTCTTCAAGAGCTGTGGATTCTTCTTATGTCAATAGGACTGGCAATAGTTTTTTCACAGCAAAATATTAGTGAATCTTTTGATATTGAAGCTACCGGTAGCGGCGTATCCCAATGTATTTCCACAATCAAATACAAACAGCGTCAGGTCCAACATTACTGACGGAAACGGTATATTACTATGAAACTCCATACCTCATGTATATAAGTCTACATTACCCAGCTATACTGTTTATTAAATAGGTATTTTTGACTATGAAATTCTTATTACGTTCATTAACATTAAAAATACCCTAATGCTAAGCGACATATAATTCAAAATTGCCTGCAATTTCATATAGATTTTTAACTTTAACGGATAACTTTAACTCGCGTTTAACTTTCATCAAGATAACGATTTAACGATTAACGAAGTTAACTTTTTGAGTAGCTTTTAATACATTAACGAAGTTAATTTTAGGATTAACTTTGCCCAGCTATGTCCACAAAGTAGGTAATCGCCAACCGTGATCATTACTTCTACACAACGGTACGGCAAACTAGAACCATATAATCACACAAAGAAAAATGAACTCAAGGAAACTTAACTCCCACGAGATTTACTCATCGATCTGTACTCGCGAGTATTGCTACGGCAAGATGAATTAGAAACGAGGAACTAGGTTTTTTTCCGCGCTCTCCCCGCAGTGAAAACCAGAGAGCGCCATTCTAATGGATCAACGCATAAATAGCGTACTTATAGAGATAATTATTCATACATTAATCCATATATAATAAGAAACGGGACATGAAATCCGCATAAAACAACACCCTTCTCCTTCCACCCACAGCACTCCATCCGCAAGCAAACACCTTAGCAACGGCACCACTTCCTTTTAGCGAATAGGTGATGAAATTCAGACCATAGGAAATGCAGCCAATAAGAAAAGAGCAACATCACCATTTTCTTCCTAAAGCCCCTGAGGCCCCTTCATTTCATTCTAACGGTCCATCAAACTCAGGGGTATTCTCAGAGGCATCAATCCTTTGTCACACTACCTCAGTCACCCCCCAGCCCTACCCCCCCCCCCCCATCCGAACCATTACTAGAAACACCCCACGCTGCAAAACAAATTCCCTTGATTCCTTCCCTTCGCTCCAACTCCATCCCTCAACGCCACATACCACTTGACTGCTTCACCCCCAGCACCAGTCTCTAAGCATCAAAACAACTCGCATCCTCAATGTTCTTCTTCCGAATCGCAGAAATGCACGAGCTCTCTTCATAAACGCAAACTGCGCCTTTCCAAAAACTATACATCCTTTCCCTTGGCAGTGTGGACATGTTGTGATTCATCATGGGTCAACAATCCTAAGATTGCAATGAAATATTCCCGGGTGTCACACCACGTGATAGTGCTAACGAGGACTAACGTTTTGATGACTGGGTCCGCCATCGTCTTAAGAGTGAATGATTCGAAAAATTTTATGCATATATATTTATATATTCTCCGAATCATTCACACTGAAGATGAAGGCGGACTTGGTGTTCGAAACGTCAGAGCCCATTAACGCTATCACCCCGAGTGAAACGAAACGCGAGAAAAGTTAATCATAAGAATTCAACTGGAAGACTTGAAATATTTTCTAATCCTAAGATTGGTAAGGCGCAGCTCTCCATTCGATTCTCTTATCATCAGCTAACCTATTCACATTTGCAAAATTCTTCACTTTCACATCCTTCACTATTTGCTCTTTAGATCTCATGCGAGACTTTCCTTTTCTATTCTCCCCATTCACTTTTTCCTCGACGAATGTCTTCATCAGACCATATGCCTCAACACATGGCCCGTTAAGTGGTCACGTCTACTTTTTAAGGATTTCAGCTGACTTCTCTTTCCTCCCATTCTTCTTAGGACTTCTTCGTTAGTCACTCAGTCTATCCATTTGATCATCACCATTCCTCTGGCGATTAGACTTAGCATTAAGACCACATCACATATGTATACCGTCCCGCAAGAGTAAGATCACATTTCTCTGCCACGGAAAGTCAACTTACAATTCAAAAGAAGTAAATGTAAACTGAAATAAGAAAAATAATTCCAGGAATCGATAGGTGAAATTCTGGGTAAAATAAAGGTAACGGTAAAGAAAATTTGATCTCCCAAGTAAAAAAAATTTATAATAAAGATACAGAAGAATCAAGTAGTTCAGTGAATATGAAAAACATTAAGGCACAATTGGCTAGATGAGATACGATTAGGAAGACGAAAGAGAGGAGAAAATGGAGGTGCGTGATTACTGACTTTGAAAAAAGATTTGGAAGAGAAAAAATTCTAAGAATGGATTTGGATGGAGAAAGCAAGGGGGAGGGAGCAATGTGGTGACACAAGGAATTATCAGAAAAAGTGGCACCGCCCCAAAAAAAGACAAAATAGTTTTCAATTGAGATAAAAGGAAGTATAAAAACACTATAAATACGAAAATTATTCGATAATATGGAGCTTGACCGAAAGGAAATAAATGAAAGCGAAAAAGAGTCGGGGATATCTGTCGGTCGGGAATCTAGTCGGAAAGAGATATGGAGAATCAAGAACGGTAACGAAAGATGATGAAGCACTTCTACATCAATCTCCAAATTTTACCTTATATGCATTCCAAAGAGGTGTGATTAGGGGTACTCCACCCCAGGAATGCGTTATCGACGACGTTGATCAGGTTGATGCATGATTAACAAGTGTATGCTGTAAAACACAATTATTTAGTCTCCATATGTTAGCAAAACCTAGATAGGGATGAATAACACAAGAGGAGAAAAAAATAAGTCTTACAATTAGAGTTTACATTCATATGCTATAGCAGATGCTACGACCTTTTGTTTCGGCAATTTGACTTATTTAACCATTAAGGTGATAGACGTGTCAACGGTACTGGAAATGCAAATTACTTCTGATTGCTCTGACTACCAATCCTACAATATATTTGCGTATCAAATCCGGGGCACCCAGTACATCTACATAATATAATAATACCCTGCAAGCCACCACAAGGGTGTGCGGCAGGGGGTGATTGCTCACCAAACATGCACTACATATCATGCATAAAAAAGGAATAGTATTAATATAGTAGTCAGAACTACACTATTTAAAAAGATAGAAATTGCAAAGAAAACATGCAAAAACATTCTGTTAGTAGGGTTAGCTTTAAGTACTCATACCAACATGCAGCTACCAATGCTATTCATTGCTACTCTCCGATAGGACATATTTACCGTTATTCGTATCTCTTATTGTGCGAGGGAAAAAGGACATTTTGAATCGGTCAGTTCGGCAATCAATTTCTCTAACTTTATGATTATGGTCCAGTCTGCCATAGTAAGTTGGGGTTCGTAAAATATTTTTAACATCATCACTGAAAATATTGCCTTGGAATTTGTGGAACAGATTAAGTCTAAATTTCAACCTGCGATCTGACAATGATTCCCATTTTAATTCATTTAATAGACTGGTTACGTTAATATAATTATCGTACCGTCATTTACAAATCTTGCCGATATTTGCTGCGCACGTTCAAGTTCATTATTTAGGCCGATTTCGTAGGGATCCCATACACTGGCAGCATATTCCAAATGAGGTCTAACTAGGGAAAAGTAGCTGATTTCTCGTACATGATCGTCACATTTACCCAATACTCTTTTAATGAAACCCAGTAATTATAATATATCCTATCAAGTCTGCTTAACGAGCGGATTATCGGTTTAGTTCGACAATGTGGTATAAAAACGACTTACTAGTACTAAGAGTAAGGCAGGTTTATCACGTGTTGATGGAGTATTTCGACAACTGACATGAACGATATGACCATGGAAAAAAGGAGTGATAAGCGGCGGCAAAATCATGATTCAAGAAGTGACCTGCACTATGTATATTATCCCAGTAAAAAATTTATAGTAATACGATTATAATCATAAGTGATGGTGAACATAGCCAGGAGCAACGAATAGAATTTCAGCGGATGCATTAAATGTTATCCGCCAGCCATCTTTGCGCCTCCAAACCATCGTTGTAACCACGTCGAGCAAAGCCGCAGTTTCAGCTCAGCAGGATCGAACGGGAATCCGTCACTTCTGAGCCACACACATTTTCCGGAATGACAACAACAGTTGTTCCCGTGCTGCTTCAGCATTCTTTAATGATTAACGACTTTTTCTCCACATACGATGCGTCGGCCAATAGTACCTAAGAAGGTTCAGTATGAGGAGGGTTTCAATGGACTGGAGTTATAACGTGTACAGAGATGATCGGCGTCGTGTTTAATGGGTCGTTATGATAATTGTGGAATGATGAAGATTAAATGGATCGACCGAGTAAGTAACGAGGAAGTCCTAAGAAGAGTGGGAGAAAAGAGAAGTCTGCTGACAACTCTAAAAAGAAGAAGAGAGACAACTTAATCGGCCATATCTTGAGACACGATGGACTGATGAAGACTATCGTCGAGGGAAAAGTGAACGGAAAGATTGGAAATGGCAGGCCTCGTATGAGATACATGGAACAGGTTGTGAGGGATGTAAATGAGGAGAATTACGTCACAATGAAAAGGTTGGCCGATAGAGGAATCGAGTGGAAAGCTGCGTCAAACCAATCCTAGGATTGTTGACCGATGATGATGATATCGGGCTTGCTAGAAGATCCCGGATGGTAACTGCGATCAGTCGGCAGGCTAAAATTTTTGGAAAGAAAACGGTTTTGCATTTAGATTTGATCCAGGATACAAAGTTAATGTGCTCGGAAGAGAGTTTATAAAATCATCTCCTCAAAACCTATGCCATTTGAAAACTACCTACCTCCTACTTTTTTATACACATATCCCTATCTGCATCTATCTTTTTATCTATTTACATATTTATTACTTAATCGCATTTATTCATTCATCACTGTTATTAAATCCTTGATATGCTATGCTTAAATCTCGAACTCAGTATTCAAAATAATTTTGTTATTATTATAGCCATTTTTAAAAGGTTTTATAATTGGAATATTTTTAATTTATTTTTTAATTGCTATGATATACACGTTTTTAATACCTATGTACACACTTTAAACACATAGTTTAAAACTAATATTTTATCACCTCTATAATTCATTTAATTTCGCTATTATAATTTTTGATTTACTATTTCATGTACCTACATTTCTATATTTTTTCAAAGTGACTCCGGTGCATCCACAGCTCTGCTGGTGCAATCGTCTCTGCATCTGGCTGGGAGCCCAGTGAGTATGGGAGATGTCCCAGCGGCAGGGACTGGCTACCAAATTGAGATGCACCTAATACTTTGAGTCACTGTTTTTCCCAGTTTTTAATGTGATAAGAACCTATGATACAGACTAAAAATATGATAAATTTCTTTGATATTGTTGTGATAATGAGCCAATTCTAAAAGACTAGACTATAATGAAACTCTTTAATCTATTACGAATATGAATCTCTGTAAAATTAAATTAGCCCTGGGCGGGGGGTGGAGAGGACGTTTCTCCTCTCCAACCGCCCAGGTAAAATAAATCACCAGTGCAGTCCAGCATTTAAAAAACAAATTTGTGTCCAAGAGTTACGAAAAACCTAACAACATCAACAATATTTTGAAAATCCAGGCCCATCATCTCAGCAGCAGAGGGTCAACCGAAGAATAAAAGCCTAAATGCGGCTCCACGGAAGGCATTAACGAAGAGCGTACGCTGGAGTGAGGAAGAGAGCGAGGAAGGGGGATATTAATCGTGTTTTCACGACATTTTTCGACCAGCAGTGAATTTCATTGTTTCTATCTTGTCGAATAATTTAATGCAAAACAACGCTCAGAAACTCTCAAATGACGAATTCAATTGTAGCACAGTCCAACTGGCGATTCAACTGGAATTGATCACATCGATCCGTACTTTGTAGGAACGATAATTTTTCGTCAAAAACAATCGATGGAAAACTAAAAATTTCCAACGAGGGAATATCACAGGTGCGGTCAATTTATACAATCGTCCCCTGTTTAAGGAGCAGTCATAATTCAACGGTTAAGTTGTGATTTATGCCATCGATAGCCTTTATTTGAGGGATTAGGGCTGTTGATTACTCTATCAGTTGTGTCATCCCTAGGACCCGAATTCGAACACCGGCAGATATTTTTTATTGTTAAATCGACCCACACTTCAGTGATGTAGGGAGAGTTCTTCGAGTACAGCGTTCCGCCCGTCAGAAGGTACGTTAAACCGCATTCCCCTAGGCACCTTTCGTTGAGCAGGCCAGTACCGACACCGGGTTTTTCTCCACACTTCCTCCCCTTCCTGAAAAATGTCTACCTCTACCCGATTACCCCCTAATACTAATTGACGCAAATGATCTTAGATCTCGGTCGCCTCCCCGTATTACTAATTCTAGTTTATTTCATACTGTACGGTTTAAATTTTCCGTGGCACGAATGTCATCAGGGAGATAATATCTTGTGTCGTTAGCGCTCGCGTCAAATAAATAGCAGTTGGAAGCTTGGATTCAATATCTTATGAAACACGGACTATCAGGACCTAGCACATTAGCTTAATGCCCACTTCAGCTAACGGTAACATCAACCAAATATTATAAAACCCGGCCTTGGAACACGAATGAGAAACAATAAGAGTGAACGAGCCGCAAGGTATCGGACTTCTACCACACAAGATTCGTTACAAATAGAACGATTAACTTTTCAATGCAACGGAAAAGGACATATTTCGAATGCACTTTGGGGCAAGTATTTAAAGACACTTAAATGACCTTTTCCAATTATCGCAATAAATTACCATTATTTTCATCCGCGGTCTTGATGCAAGTGCAATGAACCCGTCAGTACATAGTTTTAGAAAAAAATCAAATATAAGTTTTCATCCGGTAAAGAGATAACTGATATTGATTTACCTGCGTTTACATCCTCTGAAGCATTGTTGACAAACATGGCGTTACTTCCCCTTCCAAAGAACTAAGAACCGTCGTCATTCTGGCGCGCCTTCTGCCACCCCACTTCCAAGAAGTTTGCTCACGGCTTCGGAATAAGTACATAAAACTATTCTTGAACACCAAAACAGCTCGTGGGCAGACAAATGACTCATAAATAGATACGTAAGGTGCTTGAGAGACCAATGTCTTGAGGTGATACAAATATTTTTGTTTTGGACGTTGACCGTAAGTTATTTTCGCACAACACACATTCCAACGGAAAATCAAATGAAATGTTGTACGTTAATCGCAGACAAATCGTTCGAGCGACTTATCTGGCCGAGAGAATTCATTTTTATAAAGATGAAAATAAATAATTCTTAAGATACGATGCAGGGATATACATCATCTTCATCATGGGTCATTAATCCTAGGATTGGTTTGACGCAGCCCTCCACTCGATTCTTCTATCGGCCAATCTCTTCATATTAACGTAGTTCCTCTCTTTCACGTCCCTTACGACCTGCTCTATGCACCTCAAACGAGGCCTGCCTTTTCCATTCTTCCCGTTCACATTTCCTTCGACAATTATATTCATCAGGCCATCGTGTCTTAAGATATGGCCTATTAGGCTATCCCGTCTTCTTTTTATAGTTTTCAGCAGACTTTTCTTTTCACCCACTCTTATTAGGACTTCTTCATTATACACATATTCAAAATCCACAATACTTCAATGACCCGTTTCGATCTAATTCTATTAAAAAGCGGAGGTACGTTTAGGTCAACTGGAAATAAATTTTTCTAACCATAAGTCACTCAAAAATACGTAAAACGCCGAACTTTACGTTTCACAGGGGTTAAGCATTGCATACAAATCAGAAAACCATATTTCCTGCCCAAATTTCACCCAAAGTTAAAAAAAAAATACATTTTCCTCAAGCTGATGCAAAGATAATATAAGATCTCCATTTCAGTTTCAGTGGCTTTTTTGTTACCTATGCAATAAACCAAGTATAGTATACTGGGTCAGAAATCGTAATATTGGAATGGTCCTACATTCAAATAACAATGACCTACTGAAAGCATTGCCGTACGACTATTTGCCCACTCGACACCGATAACTGCCCACGCACTCACCTACCTATCTGCCTCTTCACCACTAGGTTTGCATGCAAATTCATCACTTCCCCAGAATTACCGGGCAATAGCATTTGCTTCCCTTTATCGTAAAAATACTTCCACAAATGTTATGCTCTGATAATACTTAGGAATAGTCTCTAGTGTGGGAGAGATTATTATAATCAAACAAGATCAAATAGTGGCTATAGAGATATTTCTACAACCAATGATAAATATAAATACTTTGACGCTAAAAGAGGCTTAAAAACACATATCCACCAATGATAAACCATTACCACAAAACCGATGATCATGTCACACTATGAAAGATAAGGATATCTTACAGTATAAAAATGTTGGAAACAATTTCATCGGTTCTCAGCTAAAAACTACGACTCAGTTTTACGGTAATTCACATATTGTAATACTAAAGGCAGTTTCCCGATACTACCCTGAACACTTTTTAGCGTGACTCCATCACATATGTGGTTTTTTCTGCATTTGTGGCTTTTCACTGCTGCTGAGTGGCTATTTCATTAAAATCAACCCAAACTGGAAGAAAACCAATAATAATAATTATGGATAATAAATTTAAAAGGAGAAATAGTCCACCGAAAACATAAAGTGCTGCATTAATTCAACGGTGGTAAGATTCGGGGGGCACAACGTCAAAAAATCTATTTTTCTTCAATTTCCAACACAGATTGGATTAGGTTTCATTTACACTAAAATTTGAATCAACACTTGACCGTGGAAAGTGATATAATCACTTGCGCGGGATTTAAACCCGCGACCTCCAGAGCAGTATACAAGGGCGTCACCCGCAGGGGCCTAAGAACGTGGGACACGTTTCCAAAGGTCTTTGAAGTTCAAGATCGCCAATTTTTACAGCCTCGTTACGACGGGGAGGCCGAACATTAGCCGTCCAATGTCACCGGCATAACCTCTACGGACGCTCATTCGATGCATGCCAACACAAAAATATCATCATCCCACATGATACATTCAAACAGACAACGACCAGGATAATGATTTCAAAGCGTTGTATGTCGCGCACACAACATTTTTAAACCACGGCAATGCTCCCAAAATAAGTGCATTTCATAAAACCTAATTACATTTTAGCACTTAATGACTGCATACATTTTTCGAAAGCAATCCTTAGAGGGGAACGTGGTTTTTCACGCTAAAACGTTAAGTTATATTTACTTAAATTAATTTAGTGGCTGACACTCAAATAAGATGATCACAGGACGTGTAATGCAAGAAAAGGAGATTTTTATGAATTGGCAGAAATCCAATGATGGCATTATTACGGCTGAAGTGTTCTCTTGAACAACATTAGTATGAAAAGCGCAAAAAATTCACGCGACGAAATAGTAAGTTTATTTACGATTTCGGTTGGTGGTTATTGCTCAGAGGCTCCAAAATAAAGCCCTCAATTTTTTTATACGCTACGTTACCTCCTGCGCTATTCCGCAAATCTTTCGATTTAGGAGTCAACCGCTAGCTTTGGTGACAAGGGGAAATAACAAAACACTGCACTCGTGACCTATAAAAATGAAAACATACACCTTAAAGTCATTCTCTCAATTTTAAAGTTGAAAACAAAAATTAAGAAATCAAGCCTACCTGCACTGCTTGACACGAAGTATTCACGTTTTCTGGAGCAGCAATGATATTGTGAGCCGTGGGCTGCCAAGGCTGGCGCAGAAAGACGAGAAGGTTCGCCAATAATGCGAAAGGAGATGTTGAAGCCGGAAGAGGAAAGTCGTCGACCCTGCAGCTGCGGAGAAATACGAAATTCATCCTTGAGAGTGTTACACTCCGCCTACCGGAAAATCTTCCTGAACAACTGAGCTGTCTACAGCTATTACGAGTGATGTGACAGTTGGAAAATGCGAATGAGGCCGTCAAAATCCGGCATGACTAAGCATTACACTGAAGTTAAATGAGAGGGCAAAACCAACAATTTCTCACGTCTATGAAATTCGCAGCTCCTCGCGACGAACAGAAAATACGACCTCGACTCGGAGAGGCATCGAGGCTCAGGATAAATGGTGTGAACGAAAGTAGGAGCTTAATTAATCACACTCCCACACGAGGCTGGAAGCGGTGAAAATAGGCAGAAGGGCAACGGCCCGAGGATACGGCTTGAGCAGTTGAAAAGGAAAACTGTTGGTGGGAGTGCAGCTAAGAAGATTTCTCAGAAAGCACTTGAAGCAGTTTCCATGATTTTCTCATTACGATCAAACCGTTTAACAGCGAACTACAAGGACAGGGAGGAATATTAATCACCCGGAGAAAGGTAAAAAAATAGAGTAACGAGAAACGAAGATATTATCATAATAAAGGCTGAGAAAGGCAATGATAATAGCATCTTCATAAAAATGCAATCACCAAAATATTATATTGTTCCGGTAGAATGATGGTCAAATACATGCTTTAACTGCACAATACGACAAGGACTTCCTAACAAACTATAATAACTCTCTAAATTATTATATTTCGGCAATATTATGAATACAAATGATTCAAGGGAATATAATCAAAGACAGACGATCTCACTTTGTAGAAAGTTTCTATCATTGGTCATACACACGCGTCTAATTGATTACCAAACGATTTCTTTGCTCGGTGTTATTATTTATTTAAAAACCTACGGAGAATGTGTATACATTTTAAATTATCTTCGCGCGCTCACCTGGGGATACTCTGCGGACGGCTTTGCACACAAACCCACTTAATTCATATGCTTATCAACGAGAAAAAAGTAATGAAAGTAAGAAATATAAGTATCGTTGAGAAGTATAGAATAAACAATTATTCATTGCCTGATAGGTCATTATGATTATTATAGGTATGCGTATTATGCTAGGTTTGATCAGATTAACAAGATTAGAGAGATAGATTGTCGTACCGATAGATTTAAAATGCCATTTTTCCCGCGCAACATGATAAGAGAGCACAATAGGAATAGGTAGGTGAAATATTGTTAGAGTAGTCTGTTGTGCATGAACAATGTAATAACAACCGATATTCCCTTTCTTTTTAAGTAGATACAAACCAACTAGCAGCTTGTGACCCTATTATCTATGTCTCCGTTTAGTAGCCTTGTTGCATGTCAATAGTGCATGTTTGGTGATTTTCACCTCCTGCCACACACCCTCGTAGTGGCTCGCAGGGTATTACGTAGACGTATGATTATAAAGCTAATGAAAGTTCTGAGAAGGCAGCGGAATGATTCGAAACTTGTGCTGCCCACAGACTGCAAGAGTGAACCTATGAAGAATCTCGGTGGGAAGCGGTAGAACGTGGAAGAAAATGTAAGAGAGCATGGAGAGCAGAATGAATAAAAGAGAGTATAAGAATATAGGTAATGCAATAGTAAGTAAAGAGAGTATAAGAAAAGGGATTTCGGAAAATATAAAAAGATGCAGAGAATACCTACTCTAAACTAAAGATGGAAATAGTAGAAGAATTGCACGTAAAATGCAAAGCACAGAAAGAGCTTCACATTAAAAGATAACTTGGCTAGAAAATAATACTAGAAGAAAACTGATACTAATACGAGTATATTTTCTTCAGTAAGCCAAATTATCTCATTACAGAGGATCTAAAGATGCTGCGACTATAATAATGGTAAAACCAGCTTCAATCGTATTAAGGCGAATGCACACATACCTATACTTAAGAGCGAAAATATAAAAAATTCACTTTAGCTTGTGCTTGATTAAACCAGATCTACAATCTACCAAATTATTAGAATAGATGGATTTAATTTATCACGACGATGTTCCAATTCATGCTAATATTCAATCCAAAATATGGTCAAGTTAAACAGCAGAAAAGAAAATATGAGCGGATGAAAACATACCTTACATGAAATTTTAACAAAAATAAAAAGAAAATTTCAAAAACTCTGTCTGATATGAAAGAGTAGTAAGTAACCTTCACGCAAAGGATAATCTGAAGATTCCGATACATTGATTGATTGATTTATTAAAGTGAATAGTAGGTGTTCGATGGCCTTAACTACGATAATTAGAATGTAAAACTTCCCTATTCTCCAGTGATAAGTAATATTTTCTACGTTAGCCAATCTTTTTTAAATCTTTTTGTGTATCTACCATGACCGCTAAGTCATCGGCCATTCACAACAAGGCATAGCTCGAAAAATGTCATGCCAGTCAAACCTCAAGAGACTTCGTAATCGTCTTCATCGAGAATAATCATAAGCCAATAGGTAAAATAATTGTCTGTCCCTTCATCCCTAGCTGAAGATATTTGATTGGGGACCGCACAAAATGAGTTCTACCATCAATTGGCATCCAGAGTGAAGATTTAGGTGACATAAATGACTATGAAGAAATACGTAGAACTATGTTCAGCATTTAGGTGGGATTCAATGCCACACCCTGCCAGTACACTGATGTCGAGAGGAATGAGTCGACAGCTGCCATATATGGACGGTACTTAGCGATGAGTTTTCACATCCAAGATGGTGAGGTGCAAATACGATACAATAACATAGCTGCCCATTCAATCGCAGGAAACAGCTCGAAAAGCACAAAAGCAAGATTTCCAAAGAGAAAAACCTGCCTTTCGACCGGGATTCGAACCCGAATTCCCTGTGGATTTGTAGAGGTTGTAAAGTAGCTACATGTGATGAACTGTCGTACGCATTGCACATAACAGCGGGTGACTCCATTGAGATTTTTCGCGGCTCGTGCAAAATTCTTGAATTAGCCGGAAAAGTTATTGAATGGATACCATGCATCACCACACAGACCACAAAAATAAGGGTTAGTAATAAATAAAAATAATAAATGAAGATGACCCTAATTAGTACGCATCCAAGTTCGAGTCATGCTCATCAACTTGCGACAAAATCACGACGTGGTACAGTGCAAATCCAAGGAGGGGCCCGCGTTAACCACCAAGACAATCAAAGATTCATCCATTCACAGATATATTTCAAGTTGGGGATTTCTTTATGCGCTTTCTGCATTATATGACGACGCACAACGCTCCGGATCGCGACAATAAGGGACAAAAATCAGATTTTTTTCGGATTACTTTGAAAATTGTCCTTTTCATGTTTTAGGACACGATGAGTTCATTTTTGCTGTTATTTTTAATAAAAAATAATTATTTTATAAGATATTGAGAATTTTAATGCTAAATTAACCGATAATGAGGAGACTGCACAGAAAACATCTATTAATATTATTTAATAAGCAAATATATATACATATAAATGTTTGCATAATATAACTTTTAGACCTTTCAAGTATTAAATGTTTTGTTAAAATATGGGTGAATGTACGGCAGTTGGGGGAATTGATTCTAACGTTGAAGTGATTGCAATTATCAGCTGGCAGAGGTAGTGCCGCTGAAGCTAAATCCTATGCTATTATGAAATAAATATTAAAACAGTATTAAGTGCAAATTAGTTAATTCGTTTCAATAAAAACGTACTTATCTTGTTAACTTTACAATTTTTATAATTCCAAATCAGATTCTCCTGAATTCCACTCCTCCTCCTCGTGTTCACTCGCTGAGTCCGGATAATCTTGCAAGAGTTCACGGACCTCTTTAGGCAGATCTTTTAGGCCAGAGTATTTATTTAATTCAGCACCTAATGTACTATGGATCAGAGGAACACTGGTTCCACGGCTTTGCAAACAAGAAATAAATAAAATTCTGTTTTTCATTTTGTTATATGCCCACTTCTCAATATACAATTCTTATTGCTGCTAAATTATATGTAATTTGCATGTTATATTATCTATATGTATATAAGTATCTTGTATGGATTATTACTTTTCTACATACCTTATTGATATCTTTAAAGTAATATACTGTATTAATAATTTTAACCGTATTCAGTTCTTATCCCTAGTGCTTCCATTAACCTATTTGGTTACATTAGCACATCCGTATTTCAGCGGAAAATTACTTTACAATTTTAAAATATCGATTTCGATTTTTCGATTATTTTGGGCAAAAAATCGTTTTTTTTTAGAAAATCGATTTTAAAAACCATAATCGAAAGTCGATTAATCGAAAATCGATTCTGGATTTAAATTTCCAATCCCTAGTCAAGACCATGCAAACTCAATCCCCTTGGGTTTTATGAAAACTTTCAGTAAAATATAATTGCCGTATTTCCCGACCCATAAGACGAATTTACACACAGACGTATTCTTAGATTGGTAATACGGCTAATGGGCCAAGGGTACACGCTACGTTTTCTTGCATTCGATTTTTCGTTGCCGTCGGAGGTGCCCACCTTTATCTTCACCAGACTGCGTTGCGGCAACTAACAGTTCGTTCTCCAGCACTCACTTATATCCGGGGTTCTAGAATAGATGAGGTTAATACAGTTGCTATTTTGGAAAATTAATAATCCAACTATCTTTTTTATTTGGGCTATTAGCATCAACAGAATCTGACTTATCTTTTCCTAGTAAATCACAGTCTTCAGCGGAATTGAATATACGATATATTGAACTGCTGGACCGGATATTAAATGACTTAGATCTATTAGGTGCAGCGGTTAGAGTATTGGCTTCTCACCCCGAGGGCCCAGGTATGAATTCCGGCAGAGGAGGATTTTTCATTGGTGAGCAGGCCCCTACTTGAGTGCTTGAGTCAGGGCCCAAATGTCAAGTTTGGTGGGGGGCGGTCACCAGTGTTGTCCTCCTCCTTTCCCCCACCCCTCCAATCAAAAGACAGTCTATCTAATTCAGTTCTCCAACACTTTGGGGGGGCTGCCGTCAGCACAACGACTGCCCCCACCCCTGGATCCACCCCTGTGTGGAGTGCATTCGCGTTCAGTACTCCGTCCGACAGATGAGACGTAAAGCCGTGCTCCTCCGGCACCTTCCTTCCAGATCAGGGTATGGCCAACGCCGGGTTTCCCTCCACCCTTCCTCCTCAACCTTCCACACCCACCCTTGCACCTCTCCTTCCAGTATGAAGCACCTTTTCGAGTGCGGGTACACACATTGAAACCCACAGATGACGGCACGCCACTACTCCGACCATCACTCCCTCCAGATCTCCCGCAAATACGTAACCGACGAGGAGGACCCTACCCTATCTTTATCCCTACGAAATCGGCCTAAATAATGAACCTGAACGTGTGCAGCGAAGATCGGCAAGATTTGTAAAGGGTCAGTACGATAATTAGAAAGCGTAACCGGACTATTAAATGATTTAAAATGGGAATCATTGTCAGATAGAAGGTTGAAATTTATAATCTCTTCAATAAATTCCAAGACCATATTTTCAGTGACGACGTTAAAAATATTTTGCGGACCCCAACTTACTATGGTAGACTGGACCATAATCACAAAATTAGAGAAATGTATTGCCGAACTGACAGATTCAAAATGCCCTTTTTTCCTCGTACAATTATGGATATGAATATCGGTAAATATATCCAATACGAGTGTAGCAATGGATAAGCATAGGTACCTGCATGTTGGTATGAGGACTTAAAGCTATCCCGACTAATAGTGCGTTTTTGCATGTTTGCTTTGCTAATTTTATATTTTTTAAATGGTGAAGTTTAGAACAGTACATTAATACTAATCCTTTTTATGCATGATATGAAGTGAATGTTTGGTGAGAATTCACCCCCTGACACACACCTTTGTCGTGGCTTGCAGGGTATTATGTAGATGTAGATGAGGACCCAGGAGAGAGACAAAAACTAAGGCGGGTAAAGGAGACTTTAATGGACCCAACCCACTCAAAAACCCGACGCTGCGTAGGGGAGCTCGGTCCCGTGCGACACGCCAGTGTTTCCCGCGGCACGGGTACGATGTTGATGGAGAGCGAAGGCCGCGCGCGAGCCGTTACGAGGACGGGACTTCACCCTTGGCTATCCTTGGAAGCCGGTAATAATTGAGAATACCACACGATAACCGGCCGGGCGCCAGGAGACTCACTCACTCGACTCTCCCTCGTGGTCTTGAAAAAGAGGAGAGACGGAACGGGAGGGGAAAGAATGAGAGAGAGAAAGAGAATGTTCCACTTCCGGAAACACGAGGCGCCTTCGAGAAATGAGTCAGCCCTCGCCAATCCCTTCCGGGGAGGGCGGCTCGCTGGCCGTCCCCACTCGAGGAATTCTAAGAGAGTTAAAAAGAGTATGGGTAGGGTCCTATCAACCACTGGACAGGGAAAGAAGGAGCCCAAAGTTTGCCCCATCCCCACAGGGCTTCAGGAGTGTAGTCCAAAGATATTCTACCCGATACGGTAGGTTTTGGATGAATCGTCACTCCACTGACCTTTCCTTCTTCTACCCAACTCCTCATGAATGCTTCCTTCCACACAATATTCTTCTCTTCATATCAACATACTTTTTCGCTCTTTTCATCCCAGTTGAAAATGAAGATGATGATAGCTCAACGAAACCTGAATCGTAAGTTTTTGATTTCTATGCGGGGTGTGTACAATTTTGTTTTCTGTTGGTGAATAAATAATGAGTTATGGAATACAACAAATAGACCAATGAGAGACTTTTCTTTAATCCATCTAAAATGCCCATTTCATTTTCCGAAGCAGTTTCCAGGATCTCGTCACCACATTACTTATCCCATCCACCTACTCTGCCTCCTCATTTCCTCAAGCAACTTCCTCTTCCCCAACCATTCCAAGCGCTTACCCTTCCGTCTTCCTTTCCGTCCATCGCAGCTAAATTCAGATGCCTGCAATCTTTCACATCCTCTGTCCCCATGGTCCTGGTGTCCGAATCACATAAATCCACGTCCAATATCGAGACAGTGGCGAACCCAGACATTTTTATATGGGGTGGGTCCACCACCCGCCCGATCTTATGCAAAGTGCAATCAAAATGTTATTTTAATCAGAATGTTAGAAGGCCATATTAATTATTACATATATGCATTCTATAAGTAGCCATATCAGATTTACAGACAAATATTGTCAATCTTTTAGGCCTAAGCTAAATTAGTTGTGTGTCATAGATAAAAGAGCCTTTCTTTGATCTTTGGTCAATCATACTCAAGTGAAATGATGCAATGAATTTTTCCTATTTTTCCAATTGCTGCTAATCTGACTTGTCAATCAAAGATTAATTGGGTTTTGTACAGAGCTAAGTGGAGGGGGGCAGGGCCCCCTAGACGCCCCCTTCCCCGTGCGTGCGCCACCGATTCGAGATATATTTTCTTGATGGCTTCGGCTCCTGGCTCCGATTATTTCCTGGAAAAAGCTTATTTTTCGAACACAATTCTCAGTCTGCGTCCACGTAAAAGGCCCAAAAAAAAAAGGTTTTCAACACCTCTGTTTACTACTCTTATTAAATTCTTTTAGCTTGCTAGTAGATTATTTTTCTTGGGAAATTTCGTTACATTTGATTTATTTCTATTTTATCTCATCCCATATATCGCTTCCTCAAACTGCAATACATCTAACAATGACCGAAGATAGTTAAACGAGCTAGACACCGAAAAATCTGATACACTCATTAAATTTTATTGCTACATCAGCATTTTCCTTGAAATTTTTCGGCATCAATCTCTTACTTGTCGCAACAATTTCAGAATGAAAGTGAGAGAGGGCGTCGTAAAAGGGCGTGGGTCCTACGTCTACAACTGGGTTCATGGAGCTCGACACTTCCCGCGCTCCTCCTTTGATCAGTGTGACTAAGAATTTCCTCAGTCGACGACAGTCATGGGGTTTCCGCTGAAGCCAGCATATTTTATGGGAAGGATACTAAGAGATGTAGTATCGACAATGAATTCTAGGAATTCGCCATTCTCTGACTGTATATTCGGAGCCCAAACATTGCCAGGGAACATCGAAAATTTACGTCATATACCGGAACTGGAATAAATCGCTTTATCCCCGGAATTAAGAGCTTAGGTAACCGGCACTGATGTTCTGATACTCATGGAACCACGGAAAATCTAATAAATATATGCATTATAAAGAGCGAAATGCCACTGTAGTGTATTATTGATGGTCATAGATATTAACTTCTCCCATTATCGATTGTTACACAGAGTTATGGTTATAAATTATTCCCCCCTCCCTCGAACTTTTCCCCAATAATTTTGTTGTTCTGATTTTAACTGGGCGTGATTATCCGGATTAAACTGCATATAATTCAAGAGTTAAGGGTCTTGAAACTAACTAATCACTAGTTTGATGAATGTGTGGGGGGAAAATTGTTCTTTTTAATCTGATATGTATGCGTTGAACTTCTGTTCTGGGGCCGATCAAATTAACTGCTTCATAACAAAGTAAGCAGTAAACTTGACCAGTAAGAAGATATAGGAATGGGCACAGTGAAAACAAATACCAAGCCCTGAAAATTAAGGATTTGTAACATGTCGGCACCGAACGGGTAAAGCTGATTTGTTGCAAGTTACGCTACACTAGACTTAGCCTCCCCCCCCAACCTTGGTCTACATGTAGACAAGTATCTAAAGGGAGGAATGAAATTATACGTGATTATCCCTGAGAGGAGTTGATATTACTTAAGGGATTATAAAGCTGCGGTCCGTGAAAGAAGATATGGAGATGATGCCAGGTAAAATAGCGTGGAAGCGAAAAATAAAGAGTAAAGAGTAAGGTTCAGTAGGAGGAATGAATTAGTTGCCCAATTAGTTTGATGATCACAAATATCGTGGATCACATGGTAAATACTAAGTGGCACGGGAAATTATGGCTGATAGTTGGGCACAGGTTTAGAAAAAAATTAATAAGTGAATTTCAATTTGAAATGACAAAGCATTTAAATCGCTGAGATTCAATGACCTTAAGATAAAATGTACATCAATATAAAGTTACATGAAACCTCTCTGATAGCAAAAAATAGTAGAATCAAATTGTTTACTAATTATCAGAAAGATGAATAGTTTTATATAGTACTTTGTTACTGTGGAGTGTGAAAAGTCACGGCAAAAATACATAACCCTTATGCTTTCACGTGAAAGGTTTCAAGTGGATGTATTCCACTCACAGAAATAGAGATGATAAATCACTAAATCGAGAATTCCATTAAAACCTACATCATTACAGAAAGTAGAAATTACAGGAACAATTACAAATTCTCAACATTTTGATGTTGATCACGCCAAATTGCATCACTCGCTTACTGGACAGGTTAAAGATACACGTGCTCAAGAGATTTAACCTTCATCATCATCATCATCATCATTGGTCATCAATCCTCAGATTGGTTTGACGCAGCTCTCCACTGAGTTCTTCTATCGGCTAACCTCTTCATATTTACGCATTTCTTCTCTTTCACATCCTTTATCACTTGTTCCATATATCTCACACGAGGCCTTCCTTTGCTATTCTTCCCATCCACTTGTCCTTCAACGATTGTCTCCATCAGGCCATCGTGTCTTAAGATATGGCCGATTACGTTATCCCGTCATCTTCCTAGAGTTTTCAGCAAGCTTCTCTTTTCTTCCACTCCTCTTAGGACTTCTTCGTTTGTCACTCGGTCGATCCATTTAATCTTCATCATTCTTCTGTAGCACCACATTTCGAAAGCATTCCACCCTTTTCTTCTCCGCTGCTGTCATCGTCCATGCCTCACTGCCGTGCCTAATTGAATTTAGTTTACTAAGGTTAAATACCTCACTTTACGGCAGTGAGGGATTTAACCTTAGTAAACTAAATTCAATTAGGCACGTATACCCTTCTTCTGACACAAAGCTACAATATGCGAAGAAAGCTATCAGAAGTAGCTAGGACCTGTATGGAACACGGCTATGAAAAATTAAAGTTCCGAATATTTGAGATGAAGAACTAGATATATGGGCTGATTTCGATGCCAGGACACGTGGGAAATGAACAACTGAAAGACATCGAGCAGACGCAAGATTTGCTATTAAGAAGTGACCCTGTTAGGGACGAAAGCGTGTTCAGCGATTTAATAAGAGGAAGGAACTTTTTAAATCCATACCTAACTCGCAGAATACCAATCCCTGAGCCTTCTCCAGTCAGCCAAAACCCGTTAGGCATCAAGGTGAGCGGGGCATGCTGCAGCCGTCGCTCAACAGAAACGGAAATGGTTTAGCTCGTTTCCGCCAGCCCGGAAGCGGCATTAAAGGGCCCCGTTATGTCCCAAGATGATATTTCACTTTCGCCAAAAAATAAATTCGAATGGAAGAGAACTCAACCAGCAAATCAAATAGTGGAGGTTGCGATTACCGTGCGTAATCGATTTATGCCACGCTAAAATTTCTATGATACAACCAAAGATATACGATTCTGTTCTGCCAAAAAATAAATTCGAATGGAAGAGAACTCAACCAGCAAATCAAATAGTGGAGGTTGCGATTACCGTGCGTAATCGATTTATGCCACGCTAAAATTTCTATGTTACAACCAAAGATATACGATTCTAAACAAACAAAAGGTAATATAATCTATACGTAAACAGATTATCTACATTTACACGATACCCTGCAAGCCAGTGTGTGGCAAGTGTGTGGCAGGGGGTGAAGATCACCAAAATTATCTCCTACTGCAAATAAATATTGGACCATGAAAAAATGAGATTTCGAGATGAAATGAGAATACAGTATTTCAATAGATAATATCTTACTATTTTCATAGAGATTGTGATGTTGTTAGTAGAAATAACTGTAATTACGCTAGATTCGATCTGGAATATCAGATTGTAGAGAAAACTGCCGAATGAATAGATTTAAGGCCTTTTTCCTCTGACGAACCGTACTATATAATAAATAGGAATCATGATCATTGATTACGTAGGAAAAAAGTTGCACATTTGAATAAAATTCTCGGATTTATTAACTCATTTTAACTGCACTTTTACATGCCTACCGAAAATAATAACTTACTGCCTTGCAACAAATTCTAAGCGCAGTAATAAAAATTATATACCGTCGAAGATAATGATCATTTAGTTTCACCAACCTGGTAGATCTATATCCTGGTATATTAATTAACATGATTACTGACGGAATACATTGCAAAGGTACACATAATAAAGATTTACGCACAATCCGAATATCCGGGTTTAACCTGAAGATGATGCAGTACATCGAAACCTGGGTTGTGAGTAAATTTCAAATTTTGTACAAAATTGTAATGTCTTTCCTCGGCATGTTTACAATCCATCACATCGCGCCTAGTACCTACTTCCTTATTAACATGATTATCCTATTACACTCAAAAATATCTATCGGTGAATGTACGTACCGCATGCTTGGTGATGATTCACACCCTACGAAACACTCTCGAGTAATAGTAGTCTTGGGTTTAAAGTGCTTTAACGCCTAAGGTTATATAACTGTCGAATCTCAAATCTTAATCCTATTAGTAATACAGCATCCATGCTCTAAGTGGGATTCGAACCCTCGACCTTTGGGTTACCCGACCAGCGCATTACCACCCCGGCTACCATGGCCGGTCTTACATACACTCAAGGCAGCTACAGTATGTAGCTGCATGCATAAATTCCAAAACGTACCTTTTTGTAATATCATAATACAAACATGTTAAAACCCTCAAAAAATACAACTCCTTGCAACTAAATATCTTTCTATAACTACATATATTTCTATAACTACATATATTTCTACAACTCTCACATCCTTTCCCTAGATCTCTTGGCAATTTTATTTTTCACACCCTTCTTCGCTTTCTTGGATACCCCAGTTTTCCTCATGAGTCATTCATTCCATTCGGGACAGGGTTCAACTTTTGACCCCCCCTTCCATGTCTCCGGCATTTGGTGATGCAGTGTCTGAAAATTCGGACGTGGTCATTCAGGGAAAATTGGCTCTTTGTTGGGTCACATGCTCTGACACGCGGAGGATCGAAGCACAACTCGGCAAACACAGCGACAGGTTATTAATGAGAGAACGCAAATCTGTGCATCGAAATGTAAACTCGAAGTTATAATTAATATATTAAAAGAATTTTATCTGAGTCTCACTTCCCTAAAAAGTCAAAATCAGAAAGGAAGCTAGAGCCTTAGCATCATATTTATGAATTACAGATGCAAGGTACTTTCATACGAAGGATAGGCTAAACATTTTCCAAGAATATATCAGGAAAAGATAATTTAGTGGTACAAAAATAGGGAAAATATCGACAAAATAACTCCAAAGCTTAATTAGTGTATGAATGTTAGCATACTTTATCCCCGCATGCGTTGTTGAAATTAGTTTAGATCTGCTGTTTCATCCTCTCCAAAGTAAATCCTAATAGAAAACTAGATCAATGGTATATACCCACGCACAATGAGGAAATACTGAGAAAATAGTGATTTCTTAAGCAGCTATTTTCAGAAAACCATTTACAATTAATACAACTTATTTAGAAATGAACATCTGAACAATGTATGGGCGGTCTACGGTTCAATACAAACTTTCATCATCATCAGTATTTCAATCCTAGGATTCTCACTTCCGCACACTAGGATATTAGTTTTCTTCTTTTTGATGCTCATATTATATTCTTGAAATAGGTACTTGGTCCATTGTGGTTCTTCCAAGTCCTCTCGACTTTCTGCTACAACTGCTATGTCATCAGCAAACCAGACCATGTTGATTTCTTCGCGGCCATGTTAATTTCTTCGCCATTCACCTTGATGCCCTTGATACCAATTTCCTCTGCGTTTCTTATTGCTTCTTCCACGTATATATTGAATAACGCTGGGGAGAGGTTGCATCCTTGTCTGACTCCTTTATTTATTTTGGCTTCTATCTTCCATAAGAGGCAAAGCTTTCATAGGAGGCAAAACTTTCATAAGAGGACAACCTTACATAAGAGGAAAAGATGCATAAACCAGCCTAAATATGCATAAGACCTTCTTCAGTTCCTTCAGCAGTCAAGATAGATCGCAAATTGAACTGATTATGGAAAATAATTATTATATATTATCATCATTAATCATTAATTCCTTCAGCATTTAAGTCAAATCACGTCGCGTACCATACATCAGAGAACAGAATGTACATTACTATGAATAAAAATCGAAACTTCCGCCCAGCCAATAAGATAATTCAAATCGTGAAACATAAGCATTGGGGAATGAAACGAGTGTAAATCTTCCCAACTGAAAAGGATAATTTTTCAAAAAATAATTGACTGAAATTAAGGACTTTAATAATTTCTTATAATTATACATTCTTATTTGATCTAAGGTTTCCGCAGCGTTCCTTGTCGATGAAATCGGCTTTCGGGCATTCCTCCGCGTCTGGTCTTGGCGACAACAGTTTCTCCAGCCATCCTGCTGGCGTCTTCAGGTCAGAAGTGACGATGCATCAAAATTGTCCGTCTTACATAGGGGGCTAGGAGCCTAGGGCCGTCTCTGATTGGCTGCTGGTTCATCCAAATGGAATACTCTCTTCCAAGCGTTATAGAGACAATTTTTATGCATCGTCACTTCTGACCTGAAGACGCCAGCAGGATGGCTGGAGAAACTGTTGTCGCCAAAGGACACATTTCATCGACAGTTATAAATTCTGATTATGAAAATACAACTTTAGTACATATTTGATGAAAAATTTAATTTTGGAACGAAATCAAGCTAAATAAAACAAACAGAACTAAATTGCCTCCACAAAGACTCAAAGACGTCCGTAACGTATCGATCATTGAGAAACACCCGTGCTCCTGGCTTCCACGATACTGGCGGCGAAAATGCGCGTAAAGGAAGTTGGCACATTCAGAACACCATCAATCCTATTATAACCACACTTTCAACATTTCCCTTACAACAAAATCCGCAAAAAAGGAGATGGTTTGTGTCGTGGAACGCCTGTTGCCGTCCTGTCCCTTTCTTCAAACGACAGACCCATTCTTCCGGGCAAGATTGCTCAAATCATTATTTATCATCATCATACTCAGCGTTGCGACTTATTCAAATGCTGACGCAAAAAGAAAGAGAAGCAATAGTTTTTTAATCTGCTAAATATAAGGGAAATGAGTCACTTCACTACTCGTGCTCGATACTATGACTTCGTTAATACGAACGACACCTCCACCGGTTGAACGAAAAAAAAACCACCGCGAGTGTACCGCATGAGTGCTTAAAAAAATACAATCCAAATTTCGGCGGGATAATAAAAGCGGAGCAACAGCTTTCCTTTCCAGCAGCATTGCATTTTAAGTTTTGTAATTACATATAATTGCACTAAAACTCCAGTGTAAATAAATTATGATAACGGACAATACGCACATAAATAACGGGCAGAAGGAGGAAAAAAATATGAAATACTAGCATCCAAAATTGCCGCTTGGCTTTTATCCATTTAAAGTATTTTTTTAAGGAATCAGGAAGGGAAGTTCTGTAACAGTAAAAAATCGTCTTGCTAATGAGCACGAAGATAAACCTCGTACAGATGAAAACTTCACAGATAATTTCGCAGGGATACATATCAGCCACCCGCCGAGAAAGTGCCACAGTAAAATTTAAAAAAGGACAGCAAGCATAAATTATTAAAATATCTCAATAATCAACAACTATTTCCTACTTTTTCGTCCCATCAGGATAGCTGAAAATACCCAAATGGAGTCATCTCAAAAATAAATGTCATGCTTGGAACAAACTTATAGCTCAAATCAAAATTTTTCTATTTTTACATTACGATCAAGAATAGCACATACCAGAATAGAGTTTTTGGGGTGAGGAAACATTTCGAACAACGTGTAGTGAGCCTATTTGAGATGAGAATTTACAATAAGTTCCCTTGTAATATGGTTAATATCCCATTAGATAGATTCAAGAAAAACATGTTTGATTGGCTTGTTTCAAGACATTTTTATTCTTTGCAGGAATTTTTTGAAACCAAAATATAGAAGTGAAATAAATAGGATAAATAAGATATGTTTTGTGTCCATAAAATAAATCACAATGTATAAGTTGCAATTTTTTGTTATTAATCCGTGTGTAAATCAAATTTTAATAGTTAATGTATTGCATACTGTTTCAATGAGAAGGCTGCTTGTTGTTATAAGTGTTGTCAAAGTTTAACAGAAATTGCATTTAAATTTTGTGAAATGGTTTTATTTCAACTTGTATATAGCAATTATTCGTATTATTATTGATTTATTGTAGAATCTTTGTATACATAAGCTTGACTTTGTCTATTGCTCTTAAGGCCTAACGACAATAAAATCTTTATTATTACTATTATTTAGCTTTCGCGGGGTCAATTTATTGTCTTTTTTAGGAAAATATTTCATATTCTAATTTACGTACAGCGCGAAAGATCATCATATTTCCCGATCTCTGGCGGTTAAAATCCAAAGAGATTTTTGAGGAATAACAAAAAAAAACGAAAGGGCGTAAATCAACCCGGGAGTAGCGAGCGCTATGGGAGACACCCCATCTCACAATACGGAGAAAGAGAGCGATTGTAATCAGTGGTTCAGAGAAAAGGGAGAAGAGGAAATGCTTAAACACGATGATTGGTCGGAGACGAATTGCTCCAAGACGCTCGTTAGTAAGCACTGGACCAAAGGCAACATCACCTTAAGAAGGAGTTAAGTGATAAGAGGAGAAAAAAATAGAGACCGAGACCTCAACATCGCAATACTATGACCCGAGTCTTGAGTCTTTCGTTACCAACGTAAATGTCATATTTTGTTATCAACGCGGATAAACGAATGACGTTATCATAACGACAAATTTCATTCGTTATAGCGTAACGAAATATTCAAGTCTTGGGCCTCTGGTGTTTTTCGTTTTCATATCACGTAACAGGAAGGACAAAAACTTAATTGTTTTCCGTATTAATTCCGAATTAACATAAAAAACGGAGATTGACGATAACACAAACGGAAATGTTTACCTACCTAAAAAAAATCGGAAATACATTAGCACGACTCAGATAATACCGTGAGAAAAAGCGTTTCTAGGCAAACATTACACAATTTCCCATTTATGCCAACACAATGAGTGGAGTTAGGTCACAATATTTGCGCATCGATTTTTCTAAAAAGCAAATATTTCCAAGTAGCACAAACGGATATTTTTTCTATTTTACCGAGTTTTTTACAGGATATTTTTACGGAGCCTACTTATTTACAGGCTACGTGGTATGGACGACGATACGAACTGAACTAGACTGCAAGCAACGGAAATGTGGCACCAAAGTAGAATGACAAAGATGAAGTGAAGAAGCACTTCCTCGCGGAGCAGAATTAACGCATTCAGAGAATAACGAGTATTTTCTACGAAAGGTGGAGCAAGATGATACTGGAAATATGGTGAATTGACCAACTCATTATACAGGATTAGTGTGGAAAAAAATTTGCTTACCTCACCAATCACACTAGCTTCTCAGAGGCAATAGTTGAACAGGTAAACCAGTAGAACAGGATTGGGGATGTGACACCTAAAAAAGCCAGTGGAAGATTAAAAAAAGTATTAGTTTTGGGCATATTTCCTTGCAGACATAAGCGGTTGAATAGAGACTCACATAAAACCAATAATAAATTTCAGGATTAAAAAATGTCTGATACATTGCATCGAGCACATACAAAGTAGAAAAATGAACAAGGCAAGAATAAATTGATTCAAGGTTTTCAGAGCATTGTTCCTTTTTTAATGACATTAAATTTCATCAAAAGGAAGATTATTCATAATTGTTTAGTTTTAAACCAGTTAGGTCACGTTTTAACCAACTCCACTTTCCAATTCATTTTTATACTGGCTGCTCCTCCCTCGAACTTTTCCTCTCCTCACACCAACATATTTACTGCTTCTGTTCCTAGTTTACAAAATGCCTTTTCTTTTCATAACTCGCTAACACAGCATTGTAATAAACACATTAATATATGTAAATTCGTGATTCGCAAAGCATGAATTTTAGAACGCAACTGAGAAAGTGAAAATCTACGTTCGGAATGTAAGAAAGCAGAAAGGAAATAACTAAAATGTATTCGAGATAGGCAAAGACCCCTGAACTTCTAAAACGTGCATTATAATATCTGATTTTTCCTCCAATTTACATGCTGAAATAAGCATAACTGCATCATGAGATTTATGCAAACAGAAATTAGCAACTTAAGGAGTCATCATCACTATTGGTTAACAATCCTAGGATTGGTTTGCCGCAGCCCTCCACTCGGTTCTTCTATCGGCCAACCTCTTCCTCTCTTTCACGTCCTTTACGACCTGTTCTAAAACCTCATACGAGGCCTGACTTTTTCATTCTTCCCGTTCACTTTTCCTTCGACGATTGTCTTCATCAGGCCATCGTGTCTTAAGATATGGACTTAAGGTATAAACTTGTGAAAAAAGGACTAAAGCAATGGCTAAAATAGTTCATTTATCGCACTATTATAACCACAAAAACCAACGGTAATGACATAAACATGGAACCTACTGATGCCTCCGTATATGTATAACTGAGCAGGATCGTAGATTCTCAAAATTATCATTTAAGTTACGTAAAGGCGTTTATATTATTGTCCAGCGGATATATGAAAAATATTTCGATACGTACTCATTAAATATAGACACCCTAAGGTCATTACGTTACATTTCGCTCTTCATAATGGAATCAATATATTAACAATCAACAAATACGGATGGAAGTGACTCCGTATACATGAGTATTCAAAATGACTAAAATACTTTCAATGTCGAAAATATATAGCAATAGAAAAATAGATTGAAAATGGGATTTTTCCCCCGTACTATAAGAGAATAGAATAGGCAGCATAGCAAAGGGATAGGTAGGGGAAATATTTTAGTCTGTAGTGCATGATGCATTTATTAATCCCTTAAATACTATAGATTCTAACAATCAAGTTGCATGAGACCCTCTAGTTGCTTGTTTGCATGTCAATAGTGCATGCTTGGTGATCTTCACCCCCTGCCACACACCCTCGCGGTGGCTTGCAGGGTATCGCGTGGATGTAGATAAATCAGCCAGTGAAATACCATTCCATTGGTAATTCAATCTTCGCATTCCTATAACGAACGTTCCACATTTGATCTCTTAAGAAAATGTTAATTATAACACTTCGATAATCAGAGAGTTTACCGACTGAGAGATAAGGTTTTAACATAACTTCGATTACGGGTCTCACAACCATGCGCTGTCGCGTTATTGATATATTTTCAACCATATTGTAAGAGAGCGAAAACGCGCAGTTTTCCATGGGCAGGATACTGACAGAGCTGTGTGATAGACACAGCTCTGCGGATTAGCGCCATAAAGATAGGTTGGTATTCGAGAACGGGGAGGAATCTTGGAAACCAAGGAATTAGGGCGGAGAGGAAACCGACGCTTTAGCCTACTTTCAACGAAGGGCACCACGGATGCCAGGGATTAATGTCCAAACTGACAGACGGTGTACTGAACGTGAGGTCCTCTCCACGTGGCAATGTACTAGGGACCGGAATCCCTCAAGAAGTCAAAGGTCAGGAGCTCGGGTTTGGAGACAAGTACTGCAGCCACCAAATCAAGCCCATTCAAGCACCATGTGACACTCGTGATAGTTGGTATTCCGGAGCGAGCCTCGAGAGGAGTAACGGAGGACGGGGCGCAGGTTAGGACTACTGCAGGTTAGGACGACTACGTCGGACCGTTCTTCAACTCAAATCTACGGTTGTGATACGGATCAGAGATTCCACAGTAGTTTTTATCCGTGATCGCGGCGCGGAAAAAAATTACAAGGAATGATGTTTCTTCATTGTATTCTAATATTCTAAATTAAGTTAAACACACAAACACTTCATAAATGCATCACTGCACCAAAAAGCTGGAAGGAAAATTGTGACGAGACAACATTTCACAATCATTTTCCATTGGTAGGAGTTTAGTTCTCAATGACATCCACCTCGTTCACCGTTTACGAAAATAGGCCTATGTATATATATGCACTACAACTACGTCGGACCGTTCTTCAACTCAAATCTACGGTTGTGATACCCCTGTTTTCGCAATTATATAATAATAGAATCCCGGGGGAAAGCTAAACCTTGCTCCACTTTCCTCGATTGTATCTATCACAGAAATAAATGCCCCAGAATTCCAAAATGACTCAACGGTCAAGCATTGAGAAAGTTACTTCAAGTATAACATCGCCAATTAACTCCCCAGGTAGAAATAGATTATGCCATGACAGTTCAATGAGGTAGCGAATGAAATGTCAACAGTAAAGGTACCCATTGCGAAACAATGTGCATTCTGGCGGACATATGACCAAACTAGTCTAGTGATTACCCAGTTAAGTCTCTCACATAGGAACAAGCAATGGAAGGGGCATTAAAATGGCAACACATCTAAATTAGGAAGAAAATAGAAGCAAACCAACAAATGAAAGTGAAGCGAAATAGAGTCACAAAGGTATAGCATTTTGTGAGGGAGAATAATGCTTCATAAATAACACGAATCAGACGTGTGAACAGAATCACCACCTTTGTGTGTGATTTCTTGAGATTCGCGAGAATCGAGTTTCTACATAAACCTATAATATGGGACTCAACAAATAAGTAAAACTTACGTTGATTCGCTTTGTTAAGTGACATTTTTCTAGATTTGAAAAAAGAAACTACAATAAAAAACTCATTTAATTACCAACTTAATAAAACGAGAAAAGACGCTCAATTCGGCACTCGTTACATTTCATGCACCATTACTGCAAACCGAGAATAATTTCAAAAATTCTCATTTGTTTATACATCTATAAAGAGTACTTAATTGAATGTGTTATGAATCTATCTTTCTGCAGCCTTCATATATTTTGATTTTGAAGAAAACCTGTAAGCCAACCTATATAGATGGGCGCATTTTCGTTTCCATTGCGAGAAATATAGGACTGAGGACTACCACCCATCACCATTCTTTTCTGATAATACATAATATATCACATCTTCAGCTAATTCTTCTTCCCCATACACCTTGCATGGCATCTCCGGTTGACTCTCTCATGGGGTATTCATTTCCGTTTTCCCTTTAATTACGTTCCTAACAAATCCATCATAAAAAATTGAATGCTATAACTCACACGAAGGACACGTACGAGGGAAAACCAAGCGATACGTACTTCTTGAGCGATTTTCCTTCTATTTTTTCTTATTCGAAAAATTAATTTCCAGCAACGTAAATTGCCAAGTATTTAGCATTATACTTGAAAGAAGTAAATGGCGCTACCTAATCTCATATTTGCGAAAGTGCGCTATACCTAGCTTTAAGATACTATCTCAATAAACCGCAATCTTTTCACGAGATTACCCTGGGAAATATTAGTTTTTTATTATGACTTGTAGGTGTTTTGTAAGATCATTAGCTTCATGAGATTTTTTCTACAAGCACGGAAGATTCTAAACACAGCGATGAACCAAAAGAACATGATACTTATCCGCGATGACCCGGCATTCATTAAAGAAAAACTCACTCTACACTTCCTCATTCCTCCATCTCTAAGCGTGGGTGGGAAATCGGTTATGTGTCGCTTTTTAAGCACTAAGCCATGTCAAGAAAACTTTAACTTCATTTCGAAATGAGTTCCAAGAAAATCCAGAGCGAGTTTTCACCGAAGGGCGTCATAAAACCAGAGTAATTACAATCCTTCACGGCTATAAAAATTAAGATTGACGCAAAAGTATAGCCGCCCCTGTAATTCCACCGCACTAACCGCCCCTGAACTCATGAATACCCAATCCGGCCAAAAAGATCACGGAAAGGAAGCCTCCGCAAAGCTCTGGCACGTCTTCCGAAAATTGCTCAGTGACCGAAGAGCTTTGGGGCTCACAAATATCGTACACTCGGTGAAACAGGCTAGACGGCGGGAGGTTAAAAAAAACAGAGCAAAACATCTTTTTCGCAAAACCCAACGGCGTCGGAGATCAGGAATGAACTCCCCCTGACCCCTTTCCCCACTCGCTTGCTCTCTTCATCTTCCCGCCAGCCTAAACAAATATTAAAATCACCTCTCCTCGTCGGGGCCACTCGGACACGATTGTTTTGGCGCCTGCGAAAGAGGCAAGGTTTAAAAATATGGCGCGAGAGAGAATGAGAGAGAGAGAGAAAGAGGATTAAATCTAACGAGTTATAGAGCGAGGACGGGAACACAAGTGGAGGGAGAATGATGCGAAGAGGGGGAGAAAGTGAAGTGGAAAAAAAACGGGACGGAACGGAACAAGAGGAGGAGATGGGGGAGTCTACGACGTGGAGTCGATGAGATTCGAGTCGCTCGGCGGGGAGGAAAGAAAATACGAGGCGGAAGGGTACCGGCCACCGGACACCCCTTTCCCTGCCATTTACCCCCAACCAACCCCCTTCTCCCCCCGGCCACCTCCGTCTCCCGACTTCCAAGAGTCTCCCGCGGAGAGATCCCTCCCACCTTCCTTCCCCCCCACACCCCTTGTTTCCCCCACATCCCCCCTCCCCCTCGTCGACGCCATCCCAACTCTCTCGTTTCGCGGCAACAGGTGGCGAGTGCCGGCGAATAAGAGGGAGAGAAAGAGAGTAAAAGGGAGGGAAAGAGGGTTGGTCGGTCATGTTGTGTGAGGCTCCGCTGCATCCCCGCCGACGCTAGGAAAGACTGGACGCTCTCGGGAAACGAAAAAGTACTCGACCCACAATCTCCGTCTAGGAATGAAGCCAAAGGGCGCCAAACAGTTTAAGGATCTCGGTACTGAGAAGGAATCGGTACGATAACTGTATTTGCGTAACTAGTCTAGTTAATGCATTTAAATGGGAATAATTTTCAGGTCGCAGATTGAAATTTAGACTTAACCTCTTAAATAAAATTCAAGATAATATTTTCACTGATGGCGTTAAAAATATTTTGCGAACCCCAACTTACTATGGTAGACTGGACCATGATTACAAAATTAGAGAAATTGATTACCGAACTGACAGATTCCAAATGCCCTTTTTTGCTTGTACATACAATTAGGGATAAAAATATCCGTAAATATATCCAGTACGAGTAAATATATCCATATACAAGTGTACCAATGGATAGCATAGGTAGTTGCATGTTGGTATAAGGACTTTAAGCTAACCCAACTAATAGAATTATATTGCACGCTTGCTTTGCTATTTTAATTTTTTTAAATTGAAGTTTACACTGATATTATTACTGATCCTTTTTTTTATGCATGATATGTAATGCATGTTTGTTGTGAGTTCACCCCCTGCCACACACCTTTATGGTGGCTTGCAGGGTATTATGTAGATGTAGATAGATGAAGGAAGAAGAAGGCATTGGGGTTCTATCTTGCTAATTAATAAAAAGGAAAATTGAAATGGAATGAATGGAAGTTTTGATACTAATTTTTTATGCAAAAACGGGCCTAAGCTGTTCCAATTGGAACAAGTTGTAACCGATTCAAGCCTTTCAAAATCTTCCTCTGCGTGCCGTGGAAGGAGTTCGAGGAGAAGAGGAGTCGAATCTGTTCCTAGTAAAAAACTCAAATTTCAGGCTTAAATATTAATATTTCCCTTGCAGTGAGATTCAAATTTAGCAAAAAAAACATTCCGTTTAAAGTCACCTTATATACATAATTTATTTGCAATAATTGGTTCTGATCATTGAAGCCACGGTAGCCCAATGTGAAGGGCGTTGGTTTACAGACTGGAGGTTAACTTAAAAACCCAGGAGGCACCTCTGAGCACATACAGTTGTACGTGTACAGTACATATTATTTTCTTGATACTATATCATTCTGGAAACTACTAGCTTCAAGGCGCTGTCTCTCACTACCCTATTGTGAGATTTCCATACGCCGCTGTTTGTAGTAATTGGTAAGCTCTAACGTTACAAATACGAGTAATATCAGCCTACGGGTTTAACACTGGTGGTTATGGTGTAATTATAAGATCTACACACAGCATAATAGCTACCACAATTCAAAATATTCGCCATTCCTTCGTTATTCACTGACACTTTTGCGCAATAAGGGGATGCACTGTGATCAAAGAAGTGACAATCTAAAGCGAGACAAGTTCTGACCGCAAGTGTGACAAGACCTTACCCGGATCTAGAGCTTAATCCACTCAATCTATGATCGGTACCTATCTCTACTCTCAAACCAGCTCCGTGTTTTGAGTAAGGATTCCGAAATCTCACCCAAGTCTATGAGTAATACACTGCGACGAGGAGATGCGAAACTCGTTGCTTTTCGAGCGAATGCGGCGATAATTAGGAAGGAATCACTCACGCAGCTGTTCCCCAAAGATTTAGCGTCCGAGACGAATCGAGAGGGGAACCCAGCCAATCGAATAGCTTCCCAACCGGACAGACTTACACAGAGAACACTGACCACTGGCGATTTTGTTTTAGAAACAGAGAAACCCTTTAAAAACGTCCAAGAGCATGAGTAATTAAAAAATACACTTACAACTACATACTGCCTTCCAAGCCATTTAGAGTGCATGTGACAGGAAGTGAATAACTAAAAACCACACATTAATAGTTGCAATACTACTGTATTAGAGACTACCATTAAACACTCCTCGGGACAGACACTTCAAACGTAAATTCTTATACAACATGCAAATATATTGACATAAAATTACTCATATGAGTTAAACATTCAGCAGTTGATGCAGACATGAAAAACAAGCCCAGTATTATCTATCTTATTTTAACCAGGTAACTTCGACTTATCCTATTCATGTACCTTCTTGAAAAATTACATACCAAACTCTTACATTAAATTACATACCAAACCTTATTATGAATTTTTCTACTTAATCTTACTGATTTACCCTACCATAGTATGCTGTAGTACTCGCTTGCTTGAGCTAAACAAACTATCTAAAAGGAGAGGCATACAGCGAAAAACACAACTTCCATGGCCCCAAGCTCCGGAAAGAACACAACTATGAAATTTACTAGCATAATATGCCTATAGAAATTCTACGGCCCTACTTCGGCACGTTGCTCCAATTGCGAAAAACAAAACGAAACTCTTGAGCATCCCACCGCTTATATGCCATCCCTGAACAAATGTTAGCAGACCGTTGCAGGATCGTTTAAAAGCGTGAAAATGTCCAGTTGTTCAACCGGGAGAATAATAGACGACGTTGTTTTCGGTACCATCAACCCGCGATTCAAACACAACGCTCCCCTTCCGATCCCCGGGCCACTCTCGATCGAATCGATTATTTTTAAGCCGAACGACGCACACCTGAGGACGAAGGCGAGGGGGATGGGGAGGCAAGATTGAGATGAGGATGGCCAAGGAAGAAGGTGAGGTGAAAAAAGGAGAGATTGGAATGAACCGAGGAATGAAATAAAAAAAGCGGGGCAACTCCACCAAAGAGGGGGAACATGGTGGGGATTCGCTCGCGACGGGACAGGAGAGAGAAAGATAGGAGTATGGGAGGGAGGGAATGGGAGGAGAAGGCAAAAGAGAAAGAGAAGTTACGCCACATTCCGATGTGCTCCACTGACCAGAGCCGACCATTTTCGGTCAAGCAGTCGTCGGTGCTCTCCCTCCTATCTCTCTCTCTCTCCCAAACCCCCTTCCTTCATGCCGGGGAACGTGGGAGGAGGAAATGAGGGGAAAAATGTCGGTAGGGTGGGGGAAGTGAAGATTTTTTTTAAGGGTATGGGGAGGAAAGAAGGGCGAAGACACGGATGAAGAGGGGAGACGGACGGAGAAGAGCTTGTGACGCGGGATGTAATGGGGGAGGGTTCGCGCAACGAGAGAGAGAGAAAAAAAGAGGGAGGAGGCATTAAAAACTTGAGGAGAAAAAAATAGGCTGACGGTGGTGAATGGGAGCGTCTGAAAAACCGCCACAGACTCCCTCGCGTTTGGATTGAAAAGCAGCGGGGGTATGAGGAAAAACTTCGGCGGGACTGGCTATATCAATGGTGGGACGAGGAAAGTTGGCCGGGATGATAAGGGAGGGAAGATTTTTACGACTGCAGATAGACCAACAGACAGGTTCTTCGCCAAGGCGTTGGAGAAGATGAGCGATGTTGGAATTTCAGCTCCGAAAACGTGAAACAATACGTTGAAAAAGTTTTGAGGCAGACCAGGAGGCTGCCAACACCAAAATGCAAATAAGTTATTCCTGGAAGTAACAGGCAGGAGAATGAGGAAAATTTTCGTCGAGATGTTTGATAGCAAAACTAGCATTTTACCAAGTAGCGATGCCTTCAATCAATTGATCTAAGTAAGGAGAAGCCTACCCAACAGGATCCCATATCAGTCGATTTTTAAACACTTACCCCCGTATAAGATTACTGGATATTTATTTAATAATACATAAAAAAAGAAATCGTTGACTGGTGGACGATAACGGGAAATATATGTTCTGAGAAAAATATACCCACGAACGTTTCTCGGTAGTCGCATCGTAATCTCTATATCTCTCCAGATTGTCGCATAAAATGACTACACACACAAGTCCATTAGAGTATAGGTAGCCATACCGTATATAAACATCGAATACAATCACTGTATCATTTGAAATCGATAGATTCGGCTTTAACTTGGTGAAAATGCATTCTAGATGCAACCTATGTAAAAGTCTGTGAAAATGTATATAGGTTGCATCTTCTCATTCTCTTTATCATTTACAGGAAATAACTGATTCATCATATCAATCAATCATACATTCAATAGCCATTTACAACGCTGTATGATATCAGCGACAATGTTATGGATCTGTTTCTCTAAATTAGTACCACTTTTAATGAATCTTGTAATCTAAAATCCATTTCCGAATTATTTTCGTTGAATGCATTTGAAAAAAATAAGGAAAAAAGCGTGGATACACTGATACTCATGGTTTCGAAAAATCGGGAATCCTTAAACGAGAAATGAAGCAAAACAATTTAATCTTAGTGGTACAAGAAAGCTGAATAATAAGTAACAGCCTAAATGTATTTCAATGTTAGAACAAGCATAAAGGTAGCAATGAGTCAAACGGTACACCAGAAAAATCCAAAAAAATATAATTAGTAACACCAGCAATATAAAAAAATCTTTCAATCCGTAAGCTATTGAATTCCAATCTGATTTTCGACACTGAAGCACAGAAAGATGTAGCGGTGAAAACCCCAAGTGGTAAACATACCACGAAATAAGAGAGATCCATAGGTCCAATTGAATGTTTCGTGCACTTAATACGTTACCGGTTGCACTATGCAATTCGCATTTAAGCACACAGTAAAATATTATGTATTTTACGTGCTCACATTACGTAACGGAAAACTCAACTGTCGATTCCAGTTAAGAGGGCTGATGAGTAAAAATACTGATGTCTCTTCTCATTCACAAAAATTTATAACTCACGGGGAAATGGAAATGTATATCCTGATAGTTCGTAAACAGGTAGTAGTGAGCAATAATAAATTGCGAAAACTTGCAGACCAATGCCCTCATACACAGCACTAACTGCGACAGCGTGATGCTTACAATAAAGGCCTAAAGGCGCTAAAAAAGATCACCATCACCAACCCGACAAAATAAAAGACCAAAACTGAGCTGTAAAATCTATGAAACGAATGCATCCACTGAAACCCTGACTGAAATAGGCAATAGGAAAGATGAATTCTATCGTTAAATTCGTCATCAAGTCAGGCATTTCAATTTCCAATTTCAAACTTTCCTTCATACGTCTTACGATACTATTCATATCATTACCAATGATTCGTCATATTTCAAGAGGTTTTCACTGTACTCTCCTCTTTCGCATCTAGAGGTCGCTTAAATTATCTGACTTAATTAAGAATGCAGGGGAAATAAGATTTTGAAAAGCCAAAGACCTCTTAATACCATCATGACTCACATTTTCATGAATGATCATGTTGCCTTCTGGTGAAGCCCTATCTTGCTGATAACAATACCAAATATTAGCAAGCAAAATTTGGAAATTATCCTCATAAACTATTTTATTTTAACTTTTATCTCCAACATCAGATGTTCCGGGCCAATCGATACAATCATTATTATGGTAGAGGCTATATACCAACGAAATTTGATATTTCATGTAAACTTACGAATCGCATTAGCATTCCATAAACAATATTTTCCAAGAAAAAACTGGCACAGCAAGTGCTGTTCATTTTTGATCCCCAATACCCTTACCCTATACTTATTAATAACGCTGTGTCGTGTATTTTATTGTTTTTGATTGGAAGGTTAAAAAGTCTGAAACACAGACATGATAATTAAGCTACATAGTAGTACAAAACCTGTACTACTATGCGTCCAGCATTACTCTCCGGATGACTATATACCAACTGGCACGCTCAGTCATGGACCTTGTGGATCTTATATTAAAAAAAAAAAAAAAACATTTTTAATGAATCTGATTGAACGGAGCACCCATATTTTACGGGAGCATGACTTGACGTAATCAAAGCAGCAATCGAAACACAGGGTATTGAGAATGAATCAGGTAAATTGCAAGCAGCGAGAGACGAATAAAATGAGTAAATGTTTAATAAAATGGAACAAGATATATTTCACGCTAAATCAATGTTATACTTTCATTTCTACCAATGTATCGCTGGAAAACTGTGCTCTATACCCAAAACACCGCATAATGGGTAAAAATAAGTCATGAAATTTTTCAAAGCTCCGCCATATCTAACACTCCAAATGTATTCGTGCACTAACCTTGCTCCTCGAAGAACGCGACCGTCCACGTACTAACGGAGGGAATGACGCCATTTCGCCAGCGCATAGCGAAATTGCTATATAGCAGACAATGGCAAAGTAGGCCGACGCCCCATTTGGCATGGGTGTAGCCCACCAAACCCCATAAGCAGCTAGCAAAATAAACCCTACCACAATAGCTCCGAGAGTGGCGGAGCTAAGTGAGAGGTGAAGCACCATTACACAACATTAAAGGCTGCTCTGAAGAGGCCCCCCAAAACACACCGAAAGCTCTCCCCATCACCGGCAAACGCCAGGCGTTGCCAAACCTCTCTCCCGCGAAAGAAGTTTATCGGCATGGAAAGAGCATTCATTCCCTCTCAATGATCATGCCACTCGCGAACTGGGTCGACGCTACCAAACAAAAGCTATACGACGGACGCAAAATAAGAAGAGAGGTGAGATGAATACGAGGAATCGTACGCTATAATGGGGACCTTTCTCGCAAGGGAAGACTTGCCGCTGGCCCTTGCACACCTGCCTACCCCTCTCCCTCTCTCTTCATCTCCACCCACTCACCTCTGGGCCCTTGGGGATGATTCACGCGCTATTTTTGACACAAGAAAAAGGCTGCGATATTGCTTTTTATCCGTCACACGCTTTCAAGGCGATTTCGCCTCTCGCAGCGGCGGCGGCGGGAATGAATGAGGGCCGCTTGGGGAGGAGAGTCAGGTGAGGCGGCGCAGGAGGAGGGCGAGAGGAGCGGCCGGTGGTGGTGGCGGCTCGGAGCGCCGGCTGCAGGCCTCTTTGAGGGAGAGGGGATTTCTCCGAGACTCGGACAGGCCAGACGCCGAGGAGCCAGCCGCTCCTTGGTATGTCTGTCGCATCGAGGCGGGGCGGGGTGTACACCTTCTTCATCCGGAACCCCTCTTCCCACCCCTCCACGACTTTCCCCCTGAAATCAGGGCCGCCGCGTGCGGAGGTGGACGTCGTGCCCAACACAAAGACGCCTCATCAAGGTTAGCACCACGTCGCCACGTAAAATCAATTATTATAAGTATTCTACCGGTGAAGGTAGGTTTAAATGGACATTTAATTCTTCCCACCCCTTAAATTTCACACGATGTCCCCTTCTTCAACCCCTCATGCCTCCCACCACCCATCATTCTATCCAAGCTACCCGTTCTTCTCCTCCCTCTTCCCCGCTTAACCAACGCTCTTCCCTCAATCACCTCTTCAAAACACCATCCCCTTTTATTACCAGTAAAAACAATGCATTATCTTTTTAAAAAAAGTTGCCATTCATCAGTCTTCGTATTTAAATGCTAATTTTACGGTTCTGTCAGAAATATTCTCATCTCAATACTGCTGATGAACAAATTAGTGTAGACGCTATACAAGGGGATCGGGTTGGTATTGTGGCAAGAGTACCAGTTTTTCCCATCCCGAGAGCCTGGGTTCCAATCTAGGCAGGTGAAAGGATTTTTTTTAAAGCTAGGCAGGTCCCTACTTGAGTGCTCCGAGTAAAGTAGGAGTGAAGTGAAGTTGAAGAAGATGGGTGAAGTGCATGTTTGGTGATGTTCACCCACTGCCACACACCCTCGCGTTGGCTTGCAGGGTATCGCGTAGAAGTACTCCGACCGTCAGATGGTACGCCAATTCGTCAATGTCCTTTGTACCGCGGTACTTTTCGTTATAAGCTATAATGCCGTCGCCAGGTTTTGCTTCACGTTCCTCCGTTCCCAAAAAAGAAATACTTATACCCTATGTACCCAGCTATCCTAAGTGGTGCAAATTACCTTATTAGTCCTAAATGGTGCAAATTACCTTACCAGTTCCAAATGGTTCAAATTGCCTTATTTGTCCTAAATGGTGCAAATTGCCTTACTTGTCGGTCACCTCCCAGGAACAAGTGACTAACAAGTTCTACGGTGATTGTCCTAATTGTGCTACAGGAGGCCGTCTTCGGTGTATGTGAAAACGGTGGAGCTGGTCAAGTGTCAGTTAATGTACGTTCAATGCACCTCGGACTCTTAATTTGAGGAGCAAAATGGTTTTACAACTGAATAGAAGGTGTTTTTCCACAATGAGACAGAGAAGGGAAGTTTTCCCACTTTTCTTACGGTTAAGCTTGACTATGGTTTGATACATTTTGAGTTGTTGAGTCTTATACATTGGACCACATTGGAGCAATTCAAAACACAAATAACCAAACCAATGTAATTAGTATTGTAATAGTAAATGTACATTTCATTAATTCCTACCTAATGCTTCTGTAAACTTTAAGTAATACATAATTTATCATAAAACAAGTGATGCAATTTTCCACAAAAATAAAACAACTCATTATTACTTGCTTGACCAATTTTTTTCGCTTGTACTAAGTACATATATATATATATATATATATACAATAGTTCGCACAAGAGGACACTTAACAAAAAACATAGATACACAAAAAAACATAGATACACAAAAAAAAGAGACACTCACAAAGTAAACTGGGAGACGTTTCGACGCTCATGGCGCCATTCTCGATCCGGAGAGAGTGATGTTCTCCGGGTAGAGTGAGGGGGTGGAAGGGAAAAAAAAAAAAAAGGAGGGGGAAGAAGGGGCTGGTGGAGGGGAGGAAAAGGTGACCAATGGGGGCTCTCAATGTTGGAGATTGAGGCCAGGATATTCCCATGCCTTAAAAATGAAAATATGGGCGGATTCTCTGGTTCTCACCTCTATACTGCCGGCGGATTCAGGGAGGACTTCAATAATATTGAGGGAAAAGCAATGGTCGAAGGGGTGACCGTGGGAAGCGGTGTGCTTCGGAATGGGATCAAGGAAGGGGGGAGACTTGGTGGAGTGACGATGGCCATTCATGCGGATCGACAGTGGGGAGCGTCGAAACGTCTCCCAGTTTACTTTGTGAGTGTCTCTTTTTTTTGTGTATCTATGTTTTTTGTTAAGTGTCCTCTTGTGCGAACTATTGTGTATCCGCCTAGTGCGTCCTCTTTGTGAACATATATATATATATATATATATATATATATATATATATATATATGGTGATTATTCACCACCTGCCACAGACCTTCCAGGTAGCTTATAGGGTACGGTAGCACGAACGGTAGGGTAGGTAGTCGTGCGAGACCCCTTTTCCTAGGTTGAAACTGTCGGCAATTCGGCAAGTTTCATAACACGGCAATAGTCAAGTCAAATATGAAATTCCAACAGTTTACTTAACGCCGTTTCAAAAATACTGCCACCACTGAACAAATGAAGATACAATATGAGAAAACGAAGTTTGATGAGGATAGGGTAGACTTCGTGGCTAGAGTATTGGCCTGGTGGTACTGACCTCCCATTTGGAGGACCCGGGATCGAATCCCGCCGATGGCAGTTATTTTTTCACTGGTATACCGGTCCCTAATTTAGTGTCATGAGGAAAACACTTCCAGTTCAGTACCCCGTCCGCCGGATGGGACGTTGAGCCGTGGACCCCATGGCGCCTTTCGTTAAGGGTAGGCTAATGCCGACGCCTGGATTCCATCCACCCTTCCTCCACTCCCTGGAAATATTCCCCCCTCTGCATAAATGTCCACCTATTCTTAACGTCGCAAATGACCTTAGTTACCGGATGTCATCTCTAATAACAGCAACAACTAAGGTTAATGAGATTCGGTAAAACAAAAAGAGTCACACTGGATTTAAAAGTAGAAAGTCTCAAGCTAAGGAAGGCTGATCATCTCGTACCGGTCAAAAATAAAACATTCACCAAACCGAGAACTCTGTTAAGTCATTACAGAATAAAAGTAGTGAGTTCATAGCTTCTCCATTTTTGACTAAACATGTTTCTTCAATACTAATAGAGAGGTGTGTTAAAAATACACGAGGAGTTTTAATTTCAATGCCCGGAATAATTTCATTCACAGGAAAAATGCTCATAATGGGTTATTACACTGCTATTCCAAAGCAGGATTTTGCAGTTTCATTTTGCCTACACTACTTCAAGATTCTTTGCGAAGTACCATTTGTCACAAAATGCTGCGAAACTAATTTTTTGATTAATTTCGCCGGATTTTGTGACAAAATTCTTTCAAAAAACTTTGACAACATTTTCAAAAACTTCACCCACAAATTCCAACAGTGTCCATCACATCGTATCTATCGCCACATGAAAATAATTATGATGATGATTCTAGACTCCCGGTTATAAGACTGGCTCCGAATTATTTTCCAAGCACTATCATTCCGCTAACTTTATTTGCATCTACTCATTTATCACATTACTTTAACGCCCACTTGAACTAGAGGCCATGGAAGCCTCACTAAACACTTTGGTATCCAATGCCACCTCTTTTTCGAAATAGTTTACTATAGAGAGCTTTAGATCCTAAAGTTTATTTGAGATTTCAAAGTTCCGTTGTCCGAGGGAGAGGGGTTATTGAAACTCGGACTCTCGCGCAGCGGCTAATTATTATTGTTTTCACTCGCTTAAATCGTATTTTTAATTAGTTCAAATAGCGTTCACAGGATGACCAATATAAAAAATGTTATAAATAAAACTACCTATCTTCTGTAACCTGGTGGTATTCCTATAGTCAAGAAATTTAATAAAAACCAACTTTTGCAAAAGTACCATAACATTTATACACTTCTCTCACGACCCGGGTTTCGACCGAATGATCGTCATCATCAGGTGAACCTCCTCATGATGACGATAATTCGGTTGGAACCCGGCTCGTTAAAGAAGTGTATAGATTTTGAGGTTATTTTGTTAAAGTTTGTTTTTATTGAATTTCTTGATAAAAAATGATGTATCTTTGGGTAATTTGCACAGGATAGTGCGACACAGCCACCGTTAAGTTTTGCATGGGAGCATTACGATTTTCGATGGGAGACTCAAAAAGCGTACGGTGGCGCCGCACGACGGATTTTTCTGACAACACCTGAAGATTTGTTCCCAGGTCCTCCATCATCATCATCATTAAGATCCGGCTGCTTTTCTCCTCACGCTTCCTTCTCTTCCCATCCAACGAACGTGGCCCTCAAGCACAGCACTCCCCTCGACACTTCCTGTTTTGATCTAATTCGTCAAGCCGTTCTCCTATACAGTTTCAACCCGCGGTAATGAAGCGCGCTCGCTATTTCTCTCCTCTTCCAGGAATTGGCAAGGTTGTTTCCCCTAGATTACCAGGAAGGTACTTCCGAATTCTTGGCCATGACAACATTAAGCCGTCTCGTGCATAATTTTGTAGGGGTGGCGCTTAGCCCCGCACTCAAGAAAAAAATTGCCGAAACCAAGGCCATACGACAGGGAGGAAGTGAAAAGAAAAAAAAAGGTTTCTTTCGAAATTTTTTAATACCGTTAGCTATTAGAGGTAAGAGACATCAACAACTTCATGATGAAAATACGATAAATTACATTCCCCTTCACAGTGATACATTAGCCGGAATTAACTCAAACATGTCAGTTGGGTAACCAAATTCTAAAACCAAAATATCCTCATTCCTTGGGTGATTCTCGAGCGGAGTGTATTCTACGCGAGGCTTGTCGTTGCGCAGTCTAGTACACGACCGTGAAAATTTCATCGCGTAACGCAAGGAATAGTATGAACAACTTTACAAATGCATGAACATCTGTTCAGAAATAAGCCCCCACTATTTCCTTGATATTTCCACGATCCGACACTGTTTCAAACTGTGTAATTTGTTGTTTTGCACAAAACGATCTTGTACAACGAACTGCGTGCTTCAAAGAGACCAGTGGGAGATACGCTCGAATACTACCAATTATCACTGACAAAATTTACACGTATGGTGTTCATTCAAATCAGAAAAAGTGGTGAAACGTAGTTTTCTTTATGAAGCCTGTATATTGCTCTTTTGTGTTTCAAAATTATCACATTCCATCCCTTTCCAAACTTACCAGGCAACTGATCACAGGCCTTACTTATGCTGCTTATCAGAGTTTGAGAAAATGGAAGCAGGATTACCTCTGGGATCTATCGGTAGGAATATACAATGCCATCCCATCAATTTATCCTCAACAGTGCCTCAAAGAATAAAGAAAGCACATCGGGATTACTACAAACGTTCCCATCACCCCACAGGCTATACACAACCTTATATAACTCGCAGTAAGCAATAACAGGGCTGCCCATTTAAAAACGCCTGGAGTGGCAGTTCAATTAGTCCCTAGTTACAGCGAAGCCTACAGTTATAAAAATTATTCTCTGTAACAGTTGGTACACGCCATTACGCGAGAATTATTTCCACCAAGTTTTGCACCAATTGACGACTGTGACCGAAGGACTCTAAGAAAAGAGCTGCAGCTACAAATGCGAAAAATTATTCCATTTCTGAAATGGTTATGACGTATGGTAGTTTGCCACCAGTACTACAGCTTTTGATGGCCTCCCTGGTTTACATTCTAAAGGCTTCTTTCCTACCCCTTTCGATGTAAAAACAACGATTTCCTTCATCGAAAAGTAAGAGACAAAAGATGAATGAGAGTTGAGTACATTATCTTCCAAGGAAGAAGGAAATATAGATGACATTATCCTACATAGGTATAGCGTGATTAATAAATACGTCAATATTTGATCAAAATGATGACAGGGCCGAGTTTTAAAAAGATTTGTCTGGAAGCACTACCTCTCCGTAAAACATCTCAACTTTTGAGCTATAAGCGTGACGGCCAGCTTTCCCTTTGCTCGAAGAGATTTAAGACATATCCAATTTGGTATCTTGAAGGAAGGAAAACTTATTCAATCTCAAGACGAAGAATAACTTCAATGTTATGACATAAAACAAGACTTATAAAAGCACAAAAATCCACACATGTCACGTCAGTAAAGGACAAACATAGTCATGCCTTTTAGCACAAAAATGATGCAGTACCGCTATATCACCCCCGTGCCTTAGTGTGCAGGTAGCATAGACTCTTTTAATGCTTTTATGACATATTTACGCTGAGAAAAACTACTCGAGATCTCTACTGCATCACGATCCGATGGAGATTTACTTTTAATATTTAAGTTCATTTAAGTCATAATATGGCATAGTAATTTCACAAAACTTATTTGGGTACAGCAATAATTCTTATACCGTTTGACCATTAAAACCACTTAGATAACCAGTCCCCAAATTCGACAGAGGACTTATTAGGCCATTTCAAAAACTTTTGAAGAGATTTTCATTTCGTAAGCTCAATTTGGGTAAATCTTCTTTAGCAAGGTGCCGGAGTAAATTTTTCAACCCATTATATATCTTCTGAAAATTACTTCAAAATTAACAAATGGTACGTGATGGAAAGACATCAAACACATCGAGTATCCCGAAACACGATTCTCTTAAGGGGGTTCTTTCCATGCTTCCACTGAGAAAAAACTAGGTAACGTTCAAAGAGCCAAAACTAAATAATATTGGTGAGCACATTTAGATTCTTACAAGTCTTTCCTCCTCCGGCTGCAGATGAGGAATGATTGGAGCGATTACCTAACGAAACGTACTCAATTGAAGTTTCATTCAGAATTACATAACAGGATGAGCACATTTGTTTTGCTGCATAACGATTTCTGTGGATGTTTTTCATACGGTTCGAATGTTTAGAATTTTGTCAATAGGATAAGTGATAAGTGAGCTTTTGAACAAAAAAATGTTACCTACAACTAATAATTTGAATGTAATAAATATTTTTCTAGGTGTAAAAATTGTCAAGCATGCAGAGGAAATTTGTTGAACTACCAGAATACCGCCTCAAACGTGAACGTCGAGTAATGGAATGTTTTTTTCTTGTTCAGCAAAAACGCTATGAGCATTTTATATCCTAAATATTTATATCTTTTATAGCCTAAAACGACGCAATCAAAGCAATACAGCTCGAAAATCATTGGTACGATACAAGTCACCCTCGGATTTGCGTGTGATTTAAAGCATTTCAAAGGATAAACCTGCGAGCTCGTCGGTTTGGCAGCTAACAGATTAGAAGATTCAACTTTTGTTGGTTACACGGGTTTTTAACGTATTCAACGAAGATTTAAAAAAACATGTTTCGTAGAGATAAATGAGCACAGATGTCGGAGAACATAAAATATCAGTTCTCCATCATGGAGTTCTTTGAGAGCTTGGAAAAATAGGTCGGTTCCTGACATGTGCAACGTATCGACCGCAATAACTGACGCCCGCGTGGTAGAACAATGTGATGCCGAACGACTGTGCAATCGTAAGCACTGGAAAATAGGCCTGCACACGATATTCCATGCCTAAGATGGGTCATCGGAAAAACATTGCTTTGAGATGGGTACAGAGAGGCAGCATATCGACACTAACCTCCACATCCACTAACAATCATCGAGCATAAAAAATTGACAAAACTGTAGAGGCTTGCAAAAAGACACCTTTTACGTAAATAGATGTCGTCCATTTACCACGCTCCTTATTAGCTTCATTTTTTGATAGAGAATTACTGATACCCAAACCTATGACTGAAAATGTGGGCCAAAACACAAAAATCTTCACACATAGCTGAATGCAACCCATCTTTTAGTTAAAAAAAAGTTGAGAAATTGTTAACTAAAAATTATGCCACAGTGTTTACATGCGATAGATCCAGAAATGTTATGTATGCATTTAATTGATGAAGGGGAATGCTCTCATTCCATAAAAAAAACTCAACAGAAGATTAACCAAATGAAGAAGTGAGGTGGCTGTGGTACGCTAAGGTCGCGGGCATCCCGCTTCGGTCATGAGTGCTATTCTTGGCTTCGGATTAGGCTTAGGACTAAATTAGGTTAGAGGAAACTATATAACTTAGCAGTTGCAGCATCTTAAAACCGAATTTTACTACTATAGGTAGTGAAGTGAAAAATTAAAAATATGACTTTAAAAGTAAGTAAAAACCTGGTATGGCCCACATCAGCCTATCAACAAACATTAACAAGGGCGAAGGACCGGTATTTCTTGTACGGCAGGCTCGGTAGGAGCTTTTCATTCGCTAAATAAAACATTAGCATGGTACTACACCAAACCAATGGTGTGGTATCACACCAAAATAACCCCGTAGATGGCTAAACCGAGAACGGTAAGCTCGTATGCGCATATCCCAAAATCCTGCATATCTATCCATCTCTACGCTAACGCAAAATCTTAATGGAAGCAGCTCATACCAGTCGAGTCGTCAATCAGAGGAAATACGGATAACTCATGGTCACACCGAACCAATGGTGTGGTGTCATACCAAAGTCAATAGATTCCTGACCTGAGGATGAACTGTGCCTTTGAATTTGTCGTTTGAATAAAACTTGTGAAAAATTACACTGGCTGTGTATTAAAGTTCTACCAAATTCGTCCCGTGGATGGCAGAACCAAGAACTTTAAGTAGGCTCCTCTGCGCTTTAGTATATCCAAAATCCTGATAATTTAACCATCCCCAGGCTAATGCGAAAATCTCAAGGAAAGCAGCACCAATCTGTCGGTTTCAACGCTCTGGGGAGCTCTGAAAACTCACGGTCAAATTTTTTTGCGACAGACGCGGCAGGCGCAGTCGTGCGTGCATGTTACCATTCTATTTCGTTTCCCCGTTGGGAGTCCAGTCCATCTGGCGCTCTGGCGAAAGGCGCAGCTTAATGACAAACCAAAGGAACAAAAATCTGGCAGACGCGAAAAAGAATTACAAAAACGCAGAGACAAGCAGGGCAGGCGAGGAAAAAGACGAGGGGGGAAAGGGATGGACGTGAGCCCTGGGTTGCAAGAATTCGCGTCCCCCCGCTTTTCGTGGAGAGACACACACACCAGAGAGATCTCCGAGTGAAGCGACCTTCGCCGCCGAGCTCCACGCTGCGGTCAGGAATTATGGCTGAACCCAAGGTCGCGCCCAGAGAGAGGGAGAGAGGCGACCGACGAGACGGTGAGGAAGGAACGCGACATCGCGGAAATGAACTCCCAACTCAACGCAGGAGGCGGCAACGGCGGCGGACCTCACCCCACCCCCCAACCCCTGAGAGTCCAAAGGCCGGCAATCAAGAGCGACGCATGAGTCACTCGAAAATATGTACCGCTCGCGAGGGAGATGAAAAAGAAGAAAAAAAATGAAAGCGTCGGATACCTACAATTTCGGGGCGGTGGGCACGGGGCGCAATTTCTTCGTCGGGGGAGGAGGAGAAGAGGCGGGCCCGACCATATACCCCCAATTGAGTCTCTTGGGCAACGGGCGGATTCGCGAATGAGGTGGGAGGAGGAAGAGGCACAGCACCCCGTAGGAAGAGATCAGCGGAGGCCTCTCTGATCTCGACGAAGGGAGCGACGCAGAAAACAAGGTCTTCTCCGGACTGAACGGAACGCACCGTCAAACGTCCCGTCAACTCAGACGATGATGGTCGAGTTTCCAGTCCATCAAAATGAATCTTAATAATAGAGATAGAACCATATTGACGTGCTTACGGATGCTTTCGAGCAGTGGAGGAATTCATTTTTATGGTGCTCCAACTTCTTAGGTTACAACGCACCGTCTAACTTCACCTCATTCACCAAAATTGTATCCTGCAAGCCGAAGTAGGAGTGAGAAGAGTGGTAAATATTTTCGAGCGACACATGCGTCGCTTTTGATTGCCGGCCTTTGGACTCTCAGGGCAGTAGGGGCCTTCACACCACGCATATTTTATTTACGAATAAACAATGATATTTATGAATAATCAATGAATTTTTTTAGATCTGTGAAAGGCTGTACACGTCTGGACCACATAAAAAACGGAGACATAAGGCAAGAATTAGAAATGCAACCAGTAACAAAAGTAGTAATAAATAACAAAGAAAGATGGAAAGAACATGCTGCGAGCATGCCTCTAGAAAGGATTCCCATAAAGGTCTTAGATTATAAGCCTTTAGGGAGAAGAAGTGTTGGGAGTCCGAGATTACAATGGCGAAGCTGTAACAGGCAAATTGCCTAGACCCGGAGGGCCAGAAGAAGATTTTTATGAATACAATAACGATTTTATCGTTAAAAACTTATCTACCAAGGGACCACGGAGACTTCACAGGCAATGAAGCCTCATGACTCAAATCAATATATAGCAGGACAAATCTTTTAGTAATTTTCTCAATCCTTAAATCTAAAACAAAAATAGCATCAATGTCTGAGACGATTCAAACCCGAGATCTTTGGCTTTCCATACCGGTACCTTACCATTATGGCTACCAGCTACCGAAGCGGACAGACGTTTTCAAGACTCAACAACTGGTGAACAAATACAAGTATAGTCTAGGACGCTAGTACTTCGAATACATTCATTAATAAGTGAAACTTACTATTAGGAGGGCTTACTCATAGATCGATCGTGGTTAGTAACCGCCGCACAGTGGTCGGAAATCGAAAATTTTGAACAAAATTCAAAAATCGCTTTTTTTGAGATATGGACTTAAAACTTCGCACATATACTCACAAAAGATTGCTGATTAAGGAATAGTACGTCATTTGTCATGATTCTGAACCGTTAGCTAGATACAGGGGGTAAAACATGACCAAATTTGGTATGATCTATTAACACAATGCTTTGCCTTTAATATGCTTTAGTTTCGAAGATAAGAAGCTGGCCTGATAACCAAAAGACCACGGGGTCCAATCCCACCCATGACACGGAAGTTGCGCTTGTCGTAAAATCATATGAGCCATGCGTAATATTAGGTTAGAATATGTGATATAACCTTAGCCACTAGAGCACCCAATATTCACGAATACTATTATCAACCCTAGGTATTGAGTACTTGCAAACTAATTTCAACGGTTATTCACAACCTGAGGTAGGACGCCATGATGCCATAATAAGTGTCATCACCCAGAACTCATCTCAGTAAATAAATTGATAAAAATCGAACGATGCCCTTAGAAAAGGTCAAACTAAGACTCGGGCTTCGGTGCTCGAGTTTTGACAAAATTGAGGATGACGCTCATCAATGCTGAAGGCAGTGACATTCACACACAGAGATTCGCATAATTCTTGCCGATAACCGAAAACAATTATTCTAGAATTGATTTAATTAATGTCATCTATGCGATAAATCACACTGGAATCCGATACTAAAGACATAAAATTGGGCGCGGAATAAATAATTTTCATAATTTGATTACATTGAAGCCAAATGTAAACGATGGGGGTGAACAGCATAGAAAGTACTTTGCTGTGAGCTGACTGATATTTTCGAGACTCAAAAACTAGTGAACAAATTAAGATCCTTCAATTAACAGTGAAAAAGATTCTAATAAGAAGATATAATGAAGAAATCATTGATAAATGAAAATAAATCAATTCATAAATACACATTTTCAAGCGTGACAACGAAATATAATGGCATGGCTAAATTATCTGGTACGTGGTTAAATTGGAGAACATTGTCACAGCATTTAAATTACTCATAAATATTTTAAGATACGGGCGTTCACACATTAATTGTAGAATTCATTGATTCCTATGTCTCATGCCTTTTAGAAGCTATACGAATAATATTTTGGCATCACGCTCATTTCTGTGTAAAAATAAGAGTAGGATTAGTAGATAAAGTACTTACTGTCGTGGAAAAAAGTCATGACACTCGAGTTTACAAGTCAATGACAGTTGTACGCGTAGTCCCACATGAAAACAAGTTATATCAAAATTTAGCAAATTTAATTCTGCGTTTAACTATCGAAAGTGAAAATTTTTATTTTAACTTGGTAAAAGTTTATTGTCTGCGAAACAAAAAAAGTGCCGGTTTTTTCTCCGTTTTAAACGGAATGCTCACTTTAAAAATTCATAACTTTAAAATTATTCATTGGATCGTAACCAAACTTTAATACGTCATAAAGGAACCTGTTTTTAAGGTATGTACAAAGTTTTAAGATAATCGAAGTTGAAATAAAATTGTTCTTGTAAATTTTGTGAAACAACTTTTTCTCAGTACTGCGTGGTCATATCGATACGAATCTTGTCCTGTCATGGAGCTTATGGTAATACAAGGCTAATCGGTTCTCGATATTTAGAATTTATGTAGTTGTTTATTTTATGTGCGCTTACATTTAATTCGGTGTTTCCAATAACGAGAGGAATGGAGCGAGCGAGAGGAGACGGGCGCATGGCCATGGAATCCCGTGCGACGTTGCCGCGTTCGGCACCATCCCCGCGCTCCATGTGTAGAATCAATACATTTTTGTTGCGTTGTAACTTAAAAAGATAGGATTCTGATCTTTCGAAAGAAAATACACCCCTTTCCATCACCTTTTCTCATGAGGGCTTTGGACCTCCAATGGCAGGTTTAAAATTGGGTTGCTAGCTAATAAGCTGTTGTCTTTATATTACACTGTAGTATTTACAAACTATAACTGAATTTTTAAATATTTATTAACGATTACAAATAGATATTATGAGTACTTCATTCTCAATCGTCCACATAGTCACTGTCCGATGAATCAGATGAACATTCATTTAAATTTATAACTACAGGATCATTAACTGGTATGTCTTCTGTTAGTCCATCCTTTTCCCAGTAGTGTTTTTCTATTTTATTTGTGTGTTCTATACATTTTTTCCATAGATCTGAAGTTACGGATCTCAAGGCTTCTTCACACAAACTTTGCATTACGTCCATTGATCTTCCCTTTTCCGCATGGTTAGCCATGTTAACTTTGGCAACTTTATTCTTTACGTATGCCCAAATTAGCTCTATTGGGTTAAGCTCACAGTGAGCAACTGGCATCCAGACGAGTTCGACGTCAGGACGAACACGCTTGACGATCTGCTCCAACTTCTTTTCAGGTGTTTTGAAGTATGCCCTGGCGTGAACAATTAGCTCTGCTTTGGTCATGGCTTCATACCTTAGGATACCGTCAGGGAGAGAAATACCTCTGGATGTTAGCCACGTTATAATTTGATCCTTCCTATAAGACATTGATGGGTTTTCAGTCGCAGGATCCACCATTGTATGGTATGGTGCCTGATCGATGACAATTGCTGACTTTTCAGGTAAAACTGTTAACACTCTTTCAAACCATTCTTGATAATGTGAAGAGTTCATTTCATGGTGATAGTCACCGGTATTTTTCTTCCCAATGAAACAAAGTTCTCCTCAAGGCAAACATCCGTCCACACTGCCAATATGGATGATTATCACACGTTTTCTTGCTCCTGACGGTGTCTTAAAACCTCCCCACCACCCGTAAATCTGCTGAATGTATCCTCTATATCGGTCATAGTTATCAAAGCTGTTGTTGAGTCCATCTATAACATTTTCTTGCCATCCGTATTTCATTGTGTGATTCTGACCGCACCAAGTTTCATCGGTTAAAAAAATCTTGTATCCATCGGCACGCAGTTTATTAAGGGTCCTTAAATATGTATGACGTGAAGCAGCGCTAATTTTGATCGCATAATATTGCGAATGAATTTCATGCGAGATTTCCGTATTACACGACGCATGAACTTCATGCGCATGATTTCATTTGCATGATCATTCGCCGAGTAAAACGGCCTTCATATCCAACTCCTCTGACTCCATAAAGGTTGGAAAGAACAATCCGCTTTTCGGCCGCTGTTCCTCCATCCAACTGGGGTTGAGGGGGGTGTTATCTCCGAGAGGTAACCTGACACTGCTGTGGGAACCCACACGATCGCTCAGAGACAGAACCGATGTGGCGTTTTGTAAACAAGAGGGGTGGAACCCCTTAGAGCAGGAGAGGGGGTAGACCGCCAAAGGAAGAAATCTTTGCTAGGAACTAGGATTTTACACATGGAGCGCGGGGATGGTGCCGAACGCGGCAACGTCGCACGGAATTCCATGGCCATGCGCCCGTCTCCTCTCGCTCGCTCCATTCCTCTCGTTATTGGAAACACCGAATTAAATGTAAGCGCACATAAAATAAACAACTACATAAATTCTAAATATCGAGAACCGATTAGCCTTGTATTACCATAAGCTCCATGACAGGACAAGATTCGTATCGATATGACCACGCAGTACTGAGAAAAAGTTGTTTCACAAAATTTACAAGAACAATTTTATTTCAACTTCGATTATCTTAAAACTTTGTACATACCTTAAAAACAGGTTCCTTTATGACGTATTAAAGTTTGGTTACGATCCAATGAATACTTTTAAAGTTATGAATTTTTAAAGTGAGCATTCCGTTTAAAACGGAGAAAAAACCGGCACTTTTTTTGTTTCGCAGACAATAAACTTTTACCAAGTTAAAATAAAAATTTTCACTTTCGATAGTTAAACGCAGAATTAAATTTGCTAAATTTTGATATAACTTGTTTTCATGTGGGACTACGCGTACAACTGTCATTGACTTGTAAACTCGAGTGTCATGACTTTTTTCCACGACAGTAGGTACTATGTACTCCAACGACTAAGGTTATATCGCACCATCTAACCTTGTACTTTAACCGTAAGACAAATACAACATCCATGCCTTGCGCAGTATTCCAACGCGCAACCTTTAAGTTGCCAACCCAACACGTTACCGACCTAGCTACCGCGGCAGGTTTAAATAAAAGTTATCCATCATTATCAGAAATAAAAAAGAAACGAAGAAGATCGCAGTAAAAGTTAACCATAAACTTTCTCCTCGATAGTACCCTGTACTTCGTGAACAGAGGCTCTTAACCAGAAGGCACCTGAAAATTTCTATTGGAATATTATTTAAGATGAAATTGGAAGAAAATACAATCTCTTTCCGCCCTTGAATAGGGCTTCATCTTGGTGGAATAACCGTTGCAGGATTGAATTCATAGAAGTGAGTAGATTTCCTACAAAAGTATGCATTTTTAAAACACATTTTAACCTGATTAGGAGACAAGTAAAGAGTCAACTGTAAGAACCTAAAGCCAACGACTAAAAATCCTAAGTGAAAGGTCTAATAAACAAAGCAACTGTCTCGCGTAATAGGCGTAGTAAACAGAAACGGCTAACCATAATTCAACATTTCTTTGGATTCGGGCAAGGAGAAAAGGTTACCGATATAAAAAGTTGCATCCTAGGAAGAACATATGAAAAGATGTATCTAAGGTATGCGAGTTTCTTCATCGATCATTATATGAATATCCAACTCGCTAATTCACACTAAACATGGCCGTAAAAACAATATTCCCTCATATTCTAACAGCTTATTAGGAGTCTGGAGACTGAGAAACTTAACCTTGAAACAGTTTGAGCCAGCCATAATAATAGTAAAAAGAATACACTGCGGAAGTAAATGAAAAAAAATATGAAAACCTTAGAAATAGAGTATCAAAGGTATTGACCTAAATGTGGCCTCAAAAACTATTTTTGAAAACTTCCTGTGCATCACATGTGCAGATAGAAGCCATGAGCGGCGAAGAAGAGCGGTAAAAGAGAAAGAAAACCTCAGAAAAAATGCTACAACGCAAGAATACTGTAAAAACATTATTAAATATGATGACTGTACATTAATTATCCTAACGCTATTCCAAAGCCAAGTAACACCGCATGCACCCGGAAATACCAAAAGCAAAAATTAAAAACAAAAGGAAAGTTATGGAATCTTGCACCAAGACATAAGGCATCGATAATAGCCTATTTATCCCAAATAAAAAGAATTAATGGTAGAAAATTCATTAATAGAGGATTGCTCTTTTTGCTTATAACGCTGCAGTTATCTCAGAGAAAAGAAAAGACCCGTAATACCCGAATACCAGATTAAATTACGGAAAATAAGCAGGAAGGAAACAAATATCTCGGCGCTCCAAAGAATAAAAAACAGAAAGTAGAAATTGCGGTGAAAGATGGAAAATATGGATTCCCTTCACCTGCCTTGGACACTAGATAACGGCGTAGCAACGGACTTCATGAACAGATCAAGGGAAAGCGTTTATGTCATAACGATTACAGTAGACATCAGCTGAATGAAAGCCAGTCAACGGAGAAAGGCCGTGAAAATATTTTAGCGAGGCATCCCTGAGGGAAAAGTATATTTGACATGAAATTAAGTAAATCTGAAGTTCGAGTATCTTTGCCATTTTTTTATCCTGGATGAATGTTGATCTTATTTGATTTCTACTGATAGTGGTTTACTATATTTCACAGTGGGTAATATTGGGTATTTTCCATGAGAGATAGTCAATTTTATTGATCTCAACTAACATAAAGAAATGAATATGATGGTTTCAAAATAATGTAAGGCGGAAAATAGGTGGATGATAAGAAAAGTATAGCGTTGTACTCGTAGAAGAATTTCCACGACAATTGCAAGAAAATAGCAACATATTAAATAACTTAGTGGTTACAACTCGAAGCATATGCCAGTGTTTCAGAACCGAGATCAGTTTATTTTCATAAACATCCATAAAAGATAATAGGACATTTATTGGGATCTATTTAGTTTCATGTTAAGTTATTATTATTTCGGGAGTTGAGTTTAGGGCATTCCTATCCTAAATGTTTACAGCCTCTGTTAGATGCTAAGCTGCATTAAGTGTTATTTTAAACTCTCACGCACAACGATGACTATTAATTATGCATACCTAGTTCATGAACCAGATCTTGACGTGCCTTACCTATATTAAAAAGATCACGTGAATAACTTTCCAAGACGCTACGATAGGCCATTCACTTTTCTGATGAACTACTTATGAGCAATATCCTGCCGAGAATCGCTATTCGACGTGAAAAGCCGTAGGGGCACGCCTCGGAGTTCACGGGCACTGGCCGCATCTGGACACCTTTGCGATAAATTCTGCAAGCGGCTGAATTAAAATCGCGGGGTCAGCACCGACCCTTTCGCGACCAGAGGAAAAGGGCGAGGGAGGGGGGAGAGGAAGGGTAGATAATTATTATTCCTGACGCAACGGACGTGAGAGCCGGTTGATTTGCAGCCCTTCTTTGACGAATGCTAAAGGTCCCTCGACCTCTTATCCCATTCACGACGGAGCCTTGCGCTGCTATTAATAGCGGGGCGGCGATTGAGGCCCACTCATTAAACGTGTTCCGCGGGTGGAACGGGGGGGGGAGGAGGGTTGAGGGAAGGGAGACACTTGCGACACCCACTCCGGAGAGCATGCGCTCGGAGGAGATGATGATGCGACCACCCCTCTCATCTCTCCACCCTCTCGACTCCCTCCGACCAGTAAACATGAAACGCACCTCGACTTCACCCCCTGCTTCCCCTCAGACCGTTCGGGAGGGTGAAAGGAGTCGGACGGACGGGGAAGGACTCAAATGAACGAGGCAGAGCACGGAGCCGCCAACATATCCGCACAGTATGCTTCCCGACGGGTGATGTCGAGGGGCGGCGGAAGCGTCTTCTCCTTGGGGTGGCGTAGGGTTGAGGAGGAAAGGAGCGTGAGCAGGGTCGTCGGCGACGCTCGGCGCCGCGACGCGGAAACATTAAGCGTGAGGGCGATCGTGAGGCGCGCAAGGTTTACCCCGACTTCCCATCTCGGTTTCAAGGTGACTTTTTCGGATTACGCTGCTTAGAGTTACATATGAGGATACAGGAGTAAGTGGATCACAATCTGCATAATACACTGCAAGTCACCATAAAGGTGTGTGGCAGGGGGGTGAATTCACACCAAACATGCATTATTTATCATGCATAAAAAAAGAACAGTAATAATATAACAGTATAAACTTCAATTTTTAAAAAAGATAAAAATAGCGAAGCAAGCATGCAATATCATGCTGTTTGTGGGTTAACTATAAGTCCTTATACCAACATGCAACAACCTATGCTCATTGATACCATCACATTTATGCTATTGGATATATTTACAGCTATTCATATCCCTAATTGTCCCTGAACTGAAAAAATATCCCTAAAAAGGACCTTTTGAATCTGTCACTTCGGCAATCAATGTCCCTAATTTTGTGATTATGGTCCAGTCTACCATAGCAGGTTGGAGTTCGCAACATATTTTTAACGTCATCAGTGAAAATATTATCTTGGAATTTATTTAAGAGATTCTACCAACGATCTGACAATGATTCCCATTTTAATTCATTTAACACACGGTTACGCTAACATAGTTATCATGCCGTCCCTTTACAAATCTTGCCGATCTTCGTTGCACACGTTCGAGTTCATTATTTACGCCTATTTCGCATGGATCCCATATATTGGCAGCGTATTGCAGCGTATATCCACTCATAGGCGAGGACTCATTCGGCAGAATGTGTGAAGATCAGTGCATGAACGTAGTGGTTGTTTAGTTGAATCTAACCCTCTGCCACACACCCCCGAGGTGGTTTGCAGGGTAATCAGTAGATTCAAATGTGGTAATTATTTCTAAGTCGAGATAATGTAATTTTCTATAAAGACTACAATAAAATTCATCACTCGATCAGATCAGTCAGACGTAGCAGTGGGAAATTTTGACAAACTGTGCAAGACATAACCTCTACCTCGCACTTCCCTCTCCTCAGGGTGGCTAAACACGTGGGCCTCAGATCGAAGGAACAACCCCCTGCGGCTCACCCCTCTACCTTCCCCCCTTCCCCACCCTCCCCTTCGGCTTATAATGACGATGTCATTCCCCTCCCCTAACCCTCACTCACTCCACTCCCATTAACTGACCCACCCCCCCACAGGCAACACTTGTGTGTGTGTGTGTGTATATAAGCTGGTCACAGGCGTGACAAAAGTATAAAAGCACCTAAATAAAACACACTCACAAAGATAGTTTTCCGATATTTCGGTGGCCACTACCACCTTTCTCGAAGGAGAGGAGAGAATTGACTGAGGGAGCAAAGCAGGTCGAGGAAACAAGTGAAGGGTAGAAGTAAGAGGGGTAAAGATGAGTGGGGAGGGAAAGGGTATGTGGGAAAATGTATGAGAAAAAGAGAGAAAGACAGAAGGTTCCTTTAATGAGGAAGGTTCCTTTCTTTGAATTGACCTTGAATTGAATGAATGAAGAATATCTCCCTTTCCAATAACAAATTTAACACATCTGTTCACATCAAACCCACTAATAAACAACAACACCTCCACTATAATAGCTGCCATCCCTACCACACCAAAACATCCTTACCTTACTCCCTTTCCATTCGTGGCCACCGTATATGCAATAACCCAGACTCCCTTAAAAGATTCCTCACTAACCTACACCAGTCTCTCCTTCGAAGAGGATACCCTGAGCACCTTCTCAGCAAAAAAATCTGCAAAAAACCTTACTCCCCAATAGCCCCTCCTCGCCAAACCAAAGACAACCTCTCCTTGTGCACAACCTACTTCCCTGGTATTCAGTCCCTCCTCAAGTACCTATTCCCTATCTTGTCTGATAACCTTACCACCACCAATATTTTCCCTAAATGCCCATCTCTTAACTTCAAACGTCCCCCCAAACTCTTTAGTATTCTGAAAACTATCAGACCTCTGTCCAAATCCCATCTCCCTCCCAAAACACCCCCTTACCCCTGCAATCGCGCTTGAGGCAAAACCTGTCCTATTCTTACCACCCAGCCTCTCCCCAAACAATTCCTCTCTTTTTCGCTTCCCTCCAAGCCTTCACATTCCTGCACCACTGAAAATACTGTCTACCTTCTACTCTGCCAATTCTGTCCCGCTTTCTACATCGGCCTCTCCACCACCCCGCTATGCATCCGCATGAATGGTCACCGCTCTTCCTGCAATAATCCCTCCTACCATTCTTATTCTCTCCCGGTAGCCATATATGCCTCCTCCCACGAATCCAACTTCAATAATTGTTTCAAGGTGGGCATACTGGCCTCCCCCCCACCTTCAGCGTCTCCCCTCCGACTTAAAACGTTGGAGCAATCTTTAATTTGGCTCTTCCATGCTTTACGCATACCGGGAATTAACAGGGCTCATTAAAGGAGCATTCTGTCTTTCTCTCTTTTCTCAAACCCTTTCCCTCCCCATTCATCGTTACCCCTCTTACTTCTACCCTTCACTTGTTTCCTCGACCTGCCTTGCCCCCTCAGTCAGTTCTCTCCTCTCCTTCCATAAAGGTGGTAGTGGCCACCGAAATATCGGAAAACTATCATTGTGAGTGTCTTTTATTTATGTGCTTTTATACTTTTGTCAAACAAAACAGACAGATGACGGAAACATCGTATTTGCGTATAAAGTGCGTAGGAAAAGCCAGGTTTGAATCTTTCCCACTAGAGGCAACCACTTCCTTACCTCTGCCACTGTCTCCCGCCCCACTCTGTATCCATTCTTACCCCCCTCCCCCCCTCTTTCACTCACGAAGAGGACTCAGCCAGCGGCCAACGGCAGTCAACCTATTCTGTTGAAAAAGTCGGCATGTCCGCGGAAACGTCCAAACTGTTGCGTCTCCTTTTCGTGTTTCTATGTTTCCGTCATCTGTCTGTTTGGTTTTGTATTTATTATGACTGCGTAGTGCGCCTTTCTATCACATTTTATATAATTTAAGGAAGTTCTTTTAGGTTACCCCAAAGATAAATACCTGCGCGGGGGTAACCAAAATTACCGTGCAAAGAATTGAAAAGAACAAAGAATATGTGTACAAGTTGAAATCAGTGCTATATTAACAAAATCAATATTTACATTATTTTTGGCAAAAAAATCAATCTCATGAGAACCATTGAAAATTATTTCAATATCATCCAAATTAAGGAACAATGTTTTGACTTGTCTTAAAAAATTGTTTCCTTTTTTCCATTTTTACATGCTGTGGTAGCGGATTAAATATCTTTGGTCCTAAATAAACAAAACGTCTTTGAAATGTTGTAATATATGGCCTCGGGGGCAAAACATTAGATTGAATATGCTAATTCCACTTGTATTGTCTTGCCAATATGCCAAGCAAATTACCACTCCGTATGTAATTTTTTTTTTAATTATACACAAATAAATAGCGTAAAGGCAGAATTTTAAGGCCGCGAAAAAGCGGAAGAGAGTGATGAAATCGATTTTCAAAAGTAATTGTTCTTATTATTCTTTTCTGGAGGACCACGGTAGGTTTGATCGCGCATTTATACGCACCTCCCCAACAAACAATTCCATACCTTTATTTTGAGTTCCCAAGTGCAAAATATATCTGTCTTAGGAAGTGTATTGAACACTTATTACGTAAGTAATATAAAGTTATCAGGTATTGTCTCGCTACCGAAGCTACACCTTCTATTTGCTCATTCCACTTTAACGCATAGTCCAAATGAACCCCAAGGTACTTGAAGTGTGTTACAGGTTCAATAACAACACAATTTTCACAGTTAGCATCAGTACAATCTGCAATGTGATATACTAATTCCCAATTTAACTTATACCTATTACATAGATCATATATTAAATATTTGGTTTTCTCACTCAAACACAACCTATTGTAACCAAACCACTTACTTGAGAACCTTAAGTCTTCATCTAATTTTATTTTTACATTATTCCATGAAGTATCTTCATAGCTTAAGGCTATGTCATCAGCAAATGCAGTTAGATGCCCATTAAATGTAAAATTACATAAATCATTAATGTAAACTAAAAATAGTATAGGAACAAGCACAGACCCTTGCGAGACACCTGCTTTTATAATTTTAAACTCCCTACGGCAACATGTCACTCCAAATTCATAAAAATTACCGATAAATTGACGAAAAATGATAAATTATGATTCGAAAAATTAGTTAATACCTAATTTTGGTAAGGAGAGTTCGGGAAAAATCTAATCAGATATTGTATTCTTCATTCGATCCAAAGTTTTATATGGAATGGAATGGAATATTTTTCCTGAATGGAATATTTTTCCTTAGAAAACCTAAAAAGTACATAAAAACGAGTAAATATTTTATTTCATGAGTGCCATGGCCATGGGTATTAATAGTCAACTAAATCTCATAAGCAGGAATGACGTTAACTATCACAGAATCGTCGCTAAAACCTAAAATTCATACACCATACCACATAAGGAAGTCGACCTTCCATTTAGTCGAAGAGAAGAAGGCGACGTGAATGATCCGACAGCGGAATAAGGTGTTCCCTTCATTGCCACCATCACTAACAAGAGAACAATGACCTGAAAATGACTTACTCGTCATTTATTGACCAATGCACTAGGAATCGCCGCACTGTCGCTTGAGAGAACAAACGCACGACTGAGCCAAGCCTTGGGAATTTTTCAATTACCTTCGAATGACCAGGTGTGTACAAATCGACATTGAGCCTAGGGTCCTCTGTGATTCAATGTGATGCCCCAACTCGTGGAATATTCGGCTAGCCCAGTTGGGCCACGCTGCATTCAGTAAACACAAAATGGGTAGCCAGGAAAGCCAATAGGAATGACCCTCCCCAAGTTTAGCTAGGTCACAGATAGTGTCAGAATAACCCCTTATTCTGTCGGTTAATTAAGTTAGCTTTAGATGGAGCCAAAATATTTATGGTCCTTCTTATGGTCCTCATATTTTTGACTCATTTCCGCCAGCCGCATGCATGTAGACGTCATGAGAATAGTAAATTAATTTTCAACGAATGAAAAACCAATTAATAATTATTATATTCATACGTAGTCACATACCACTTGGTTGCACGTGCCTTTAGAATTTATGACTAACACATTTCTCTAATGTGATAGTGTTGTAGGTATTGGTATCGTGTATATAGTGCATCATCATCATCAGTCAATAATCCTCAGATTGGTTTGACGCAGCTCTCCACTCGATTCTCCTAATCAGCTAACCTCTATATTTACGTGATACTTCTTTTTCACATCCCTAATAACTTAAGTTGCATGAGATAATAAATATCTCATGCGAGACCTTCCTTTGTCATTCTTCTCCTTTACTTTCCTTCTTCATTAGGTCATCATGTCTCAAAGTATTGTCGATTAATTTGCCCTGTCTTTTTCTTAAAGTTTTCAGAAGACCTCATTTCTCCCACTCTTCTAACGGCTTTTTCGTTAATCACGATTTTACGGTCGACCCATTTCATGTTCATCATTTTTCTGTGGCACCTTACTTCGAATACTTCCAGCCTTGACTTCTGTGTTGCTTTTATCGCCCATGCTCCACTGCCGTAATGAAGTGTGTTCCAGATAATTTCTAATGAATTGTTTCCTTAATTCCACTCTTCCAGCTGTAAGTAGATTCTACTTTGATTGGATTGCCTTCTTCGCCTGGGCTATTCCACTGATTATTTCTTTATTGCTTCGTCCATAGCTTGTTAGTCGGCTTCCCAGGAAGCAATACTCGTTCAACTCTTCTAGCTTTGGTTTTCGGAGTTTCACACTGATCTTGGCCTTTTCTCTTCTATTGCATGCCTTTATGTTTTCAATACTTTGTTTTCTTTTTATTTATTTTCGGGTAATGTCCATTCTCTGCAGTGCATATTAGGTGAATATTCACCACCTGCCCCACGCCCTCGCGGTGACTAACTCCGGATATGTATATGTACTTCTCATCATTCCATTCAAACTGTCCGTTCTCTCCTCTCTCAGTCCGTGTCTTCTACTTAATCATGTCCAACACCAATATTACCTTTCCCATTCACGCATCCTGTCTTCTACTTTCCTAAATAAACTCCCCATCTATTCTAATAAAATTCCCGATTTGTCTTCGTCCCACACTCACATCACAGATGCCGTCAGTCTATTTTTTCAATCATGTTCTTCACCAGTCTCTTCCTCAGAGCCTTACTCAACCCAGTACTTCCCATAAGAAATTGCCTATAGTCTCTACCGTAAATTTCTTCGAACTAAAAAAATCACAAGTTCTGTACCCTCCCTCAAGATTAAATGCACAAAGGCTAAATTCTGAAGTAAAATTACAGAGCAGAGACGTCTTGGTACAGAGAATGGTCTTGGTACTAAAGTTGAAACGAACTGAATCAGCCAGAGCCACAATATTTCCATTCTCGAAATTATCGAGATGTGACCCTTCTTTTAAACGCATTATCGTATTCGGCGGTAGGCTAACACTATTAATACTTCAGATTCGCGATCTCAACCCCGAAGGAAGTCAATACAAATCCAAATCAGAAGAGCAACAGCCCACCAGTATGCACGCAAAGAAATACGGAGAAGGGAACATCTCAAGCAGGAATCGTTACCAAGACATACTATGAGGTTCAACAGCAGAATGAAACAAAAAGTGAGGAAACAATGCTGAGAAAATAAACCTTATTTCCCCTGGGGCATAACTAAGAGGATTAAGATGTGAGCGAACATTAGCTTCGATCAAATTTCTTAAATAATTTTCATAATTTTGCTGCCAATTTGCAAGTAAAAGAAAACATTGATCGAGGAGCGAGTAAAATAAGGACAATAAGCATTTACAAGATTCCCAAATGGAAGTCCTCGGCGAATAACTGCGTGCGAATCAATCAGGAATTACTGATCACCGTCGGCTTACGTTCACTGCTAATTTCCAGCCGAGTTATCGCTAAAATTGGCACAAGGAAAACGCACAAGAGTCTCTGCACCACTTCCCGGAATGGATCCGTGGTCGATACACTGGACCTGGGACACCCGGGTCAATGGAACGTCCGTTGGCGGCGGCCCGGACACGGCCGTAGCCGAGGAATCCTTTCCCGCGCTTCCACCGCGGACGTCGGGCGAATGAGAAGGGAGACGAAGGATATGGTCAAGAGGCGAACAGAAGATGGGTGATAATGATGGGACGGGGGTGGCGGGAGGGAAGTCGAGAGGCATGTAAAGCAATGAAGTGCGGTGGTGATGCAGGCAGGAGGAGGAGTGGAGGGGACTGAAGGACGCTGTTTAAGATATTACCTTATTTAGCGGAGGTCCGTGACCACTTGACGCCGCTATAAAAGCAATCGCGGAGAGGTCTTGAGGTGATGAGGAGCGATGACAAACTGCGACCTCCCCGAACCCCCTTCACATTTCCTCCCCGCAAAGCCCCGCCGGCTCAAGTAATAAGTCACGATGCAACATAATACGCAGGGGACACCAAAGCCATGCCCTTGCACTATATCAAAGTGCAGCCTAAATTTTTACGCTTGCATCCATATTGCACGGCATGGCTGATCTTTTTAAGTGCCTGCGTTTGGCGAGCAGGCAAGTACTCCCAAATGGCTACGAGCAAGAAGCAATGGCTACGCTCGTGGTGACGCCGGGAGGGACCAACAGGCTGTGACAAGTTGAGATGATATTAGCCTATAGAGTGGGCAACCACGATTTCACTCTCCTTTTTAAAGAGGGTGTATCCTCTAGTCCGAACGCATGCACCGAGACATCTTGTTCCAACCTCGCAACCTTGCCTCCCCAAATATGAAGACTTTCGAATCTGACGCTGGACGAGGCAATTACCCTCCACTCCCGGAAGGGATTTCTCACGACTGGCATATCTTGTCACGACACTAAATACACCATTCATTTTGTGCTGATCTCTGTCATTCCACAATCAGGGAAGTGAAGCAGAATCTCGCTATGCTGCTGAAAACTCACCAAGGCAATACGAAACATTTAGATAATTTTCCCTAGAATTGAACGGGAAAAAAGCAGGTAGAGGTCAAAACAATATATCTGAAAGTTGAAAAAAAGAGATTACCTTTCAAAACTAGGATTAATCTAGAATTTTTGGTCATTAATCACGTTAAAATATTCTATTAGACGGTAAAAAAAATCGTAATTGTTAAGTAAACGTGTTCGCTAACTGACACGGTCACATTGGGCATTTTCTGATGAAATTATTAGGCATTTCACGTTTATTCTAATACCGAAACTAAAATACTTTCGACTTTATGCAACTCAAATTAGGCAACTTAACATTCCATCCCTATGAATACTTTCTTCATACTGTGCTATTTCACTCTTGCAACTGTAGAAGACAAAACTGATAAAAGAAATGAGGCGCTCGGGGCTAGATAATGGTAAGCCACTCACTGAAAAATATTGAGATATGTACGCCTTTCTTATCTGCTAGACGATGGGAAGCCACTGGCGGAGTATTATTGGAAGAAACCAAGAGATGGCAGCACACACCTTGTTGTTATATATTGCTCCAAGACATAACACCTAATTTAGGGAATTTTTCGAACCTTCAGATGTCACTCCTGTAAAATTTCCTGAATGTGGCTTACCATTATCTAGCCCCGAGCGCCTCAAATTTCCTTTCATATGAATGTGAAGTTGAGATATTTCTGTCTATTAATATCAACTTAATATTTATCAAGTAGGTATGAAATATAAATTCTAAATTAAAAACATGAAATTTCGAGATGTCGATTGGGGTTGAATTACATCAATGTTAAGAAGACAAATACAAAAAGATAAAATATGCTCTATTTGCTTATGATTGGCTCACTGAGCAATCGCTGACAGATGACTTCAATTCATATTTAGCCCATGGCCAAAAAGTCCTGACTCAACAAACCTAACTCGAAAATGAATCCAAAATTTATAAATGAAACAAAATGAACCGATCCAGTCACCAAGTGAGAAATTTCCCGGGTATGGGATTCAGTTGAAAACGCATACAAATGATGGCGTCATTCGGACATCAAAATGAAAATTGCCCAGTGCCTTCAGGGGATGCGATAAAGAGTGAAAATACATAGAATAGTAGGCATGTAATGAATCATCGTGCTTAAAATAATGCACCTTCATCCCAAACTTTAATGGGCGCAACGACCTTCAGCGGCATCCGTTACTTAAGATAACTCGGAGCGTATATATTTTCTTAACTAGGAGGTTAAGTGATGAAAGTGCAGCCCGCCCAAGACAATATAACCTTCAGCGATTGCCCAACAGTATATTTTTCCGCCTTTCTAACAGATATATTTTAACCCATTTCATCAGTGCCTGGCATATATAAAGCATTAAAAACATGTATAATCAAACAGCATACACATAATTGATCTTAATATCTTGGTTTTGAACTTATTATCTCAATCTTGGTTTACCCTAATTCAAACTTTCAAGAGCACAAAATACCGTTAAAAGCTTACCGTAAATTTGCTTCCATAGTTCTAATACGTAGTTTTACTAGAAATACGAAATAACTGCACTGAGGTTCCAGCGATAAACTTGTTTCTCAATCAAACCTAAAGAGTAAGAATATAAGCTTTAATTGTCATATCCAACTGGCCTAAAGAGTAAGAATATAAGCTTTAATTGTCATATCCAACTGGCCATTTTATGTTACTGTGAAAAATCATGTCAACGGATGACAGAAGTGCCGTCACGGTAACATTGAGCACGGAGAAGACATTTCCAAATGTAAAGTTTCTAGTATTTACCTTGCTTCACGAGGGTACACTTCTTTGTGGAATAATTAACAAGGCACTCTTTTCATTTGAGATAGGTCGGTGCAGATCATACACCCTTCAGTACTAATAAGTTCCAAAACCAAAAAGCAAGCGCACACACGACGCCAACCATACTAGCACCTTACTCATCAAAGAATTGCTGGGGTAGCAAAATTAAAAAAAAAGACCAATCGTCTTCGTGATTGGCCAAAAAGAAATCACCCGGCACAGCACTGCCCCCTACCCTCAACTTGAAGGTATTGTTCGAGTCGTCGATTAGTTCGTACCCCCCATGGTGCCACATTGGTGCTGGTCTCTATCGGCGACTTGATGCAACTATAGGAATGCTTCACTACAGCTTCGTCTTCAGGCTCTCGATCCTCGAAGAAAGCTATCACTCCTGCCCAAATGTCACAAATCGCGCATGAGCTCGTATAAAAATTATTGATGCCAAAAAGAAGATAGCTTAGGACCAAAAGAGAAGGATTCAATCCGACAATATTTTCATTACTTTACCAAAAATACCTATTTCCCCAGGTATTACGCACGAATCTATCACAAAAACATAATCGGAGTGACTGCCGTGAGGATAGATTTAAAACTTCTTTCTCCCCAAGAACAATAAAAAATCACCGTGAGAAGCATAATAACCAAATGGGTACATCTATATCCACGCAATGCCCTGCAAGCAACAGGTAGGGTGTGTGGCAGATGGTGACGATCACCAAACATGCAATAATGACAGGCAACAAGGTTACCACAAGGAAACAATTTATAGGTATAATACAGTCACATGTAGCTAGACGGGTAATACGGGTACAGGGTACAGGTAATACAGTAAGCCAAAGTAATTTATTTGGAAAAAATAGGAGCCTAATGTAAAAATATTTCAGTCGATTAATAACAATTCTAAACCTTTCAATAAAAAGTATACTATGAAATCGAGAATAAAATAATTACACTCTGTAATGGTCCACTATAAATGTTTATTATTACGACCCGGTTTTCGTTTACGTAGTAACATCTTCAGGTACGGCATTATAAAAGTATAGTTTTTTATAGTATTAGTTATTAGTTGTAGTAATTAGTTATGGTATTTTCAAATTGTATTAATTCGTAGTAGCTATCATTAAGCTACGCGGATTTAGTTCATGCCCAACACGCTACTCGTATTACGTATTATGTAGAGTAATAGCTATGCGCGTACCTACGTCGCATACATCTGCAACGAAATTCCACCCTACGATCTGTTGCAAGGGCGTGTGGCAGGGAGTGGTAATTCACCAGTTGGGTCACGAAGTTATCTAAAAAACTGTTTTGATAATAAATAATGAAATGTGTAAGCTATGTGTTCCAAAAAATTATACTTTACTTAAGTGACAAATTAAGAGAAACCAACGGTATCTCTTAATCAGCAGGTCAGTCTGTCCTGCATATTTAGAGAGAGGGTAGAAATATTTACAATCTAAATTTGCAGGCTTAACTTTATGGAGCTGTTTCACAGAAAAGAATTACAACTTAGTGCGTCCTACAATTTATTTTAGCCATCGCGGTTTCGACATTCAATGCCATTATCACGGTATGAAATATCTTTGGTAGCGTCCTTACATAGTCCAACCGCAGGGAGTGGGTGTAGGATAGAGGCACGCCTTCCTAATCCACTCCCTCTATCCCCTACCCACCCCCTCTGGTTGGACTATATAAGGACGCTTCCAAATATATTTCGCACCTTGATAATGGCATTGAATGTCGAAACCATGGTAGACAAAATTAAAGTGTGGAACGGACCAAGATGTAATTCTTTTCCTGCAGGAGCATGTCTGCCGCGTCAGATTCGAATTCGTGAGATTTGAATTTTTCAAGTAACTTCAATCCTGCGAATAACCTTCCCAGTTTCTAGATTTACCCAACCAAGCTCTTCCAATAGCCGAGTTACACTTTCGGTACGTTCATAAGTGTCTGTTACAAAATGTGCTACGTCCTTTGTATCTCATTCATTCCCCGAAAGAAATTTTTTCGATGGTCCTAAATGATTGATGCATTTTCCACTTGATCTCCTAAAAGTGTGAAATAACACCTTCTTTGCATAACAACAATAGCATTCAAACTAATGGTAAAGGACGTTTTACAGGAAATAATTAATTACACGACATGAATGAGGGTCAAATCATGGAAACTGCAGGGATGAATGCGAGGAAGTAAAACAGGGACTATTTACCGTCCAGTCGTTGATAATTCCGCGATTCCCGTGGATTGATTTCCTAACAAGATGCAATAATCCCAACACACCCTTCCATGTATCAGTCTGCACAAAGATAAGCACCGTAAAAAATACCTTTTAGATATGTTAATTTAGGTAATTATCGAAAATTATGTTTTCCAAGTTTAAAGAGTCATCATCATCAGTATTTCAAACATAATATTGGTTTTCTGCAGCCCTCCATTTTGCCCTACTCTGAGTTAATTTCCTCACGCTCTGGCATGTTTTCTCTTTAACGTCCCTATTTATTTGCCCTATATAATTGTCCCTTGGTCTTCCACGCGGGACCTTCCCTTCAATCTTCCCTTCTATTATATTTCTTATTAATCCATCGTGCCTCAAAGTGTGTCCAATCCATCTGGTTCTTCTTTGCCGTTGGGTTTTCCATATTGTCCTATCTTCATCTGCTCTTCTGTACACCTCTTCCTTCCTCATTTTATCTGTCTATTTAATCTTCAACATTCTCCTCCAGCACCATGTTTCGAAGGCTTCAATTCTACGCTGGTTTGCATTCCGATGTTCCATGCCTCTGATCAATAGAGTACTGCGCTACATACGAATGTTTTGATGAAGCACTTCCTTGTTTGTACCCGTAGGTTCTTTGAGCACAGTAGTTGTCTCTTCTTCATGAACGCGTCCTTAGCTTGTGTTATTCTTCGCTTGATGTCCGTCGAGCTTCTTCCATCCCAAGTTATAGTGCTGCCGAGGTAGGTGAAGTTCTCCACTTGTTCCAATTTCACTCCTCGAATTGTGATGCTTGCCCTAAGCTTCTCTCTTCTCTTATTTACAGATTAAAACACGCATATTGAGAAAACTCAGCGAGATAATCGCTAATACTGTCAAACCTACTTGAGAGGAGGCGTGCCAATGACAGTTGAGATATCTCTTCTTAAACGAGGAAAATATCGGAGGGTGAATAAACGGGGAAGCGAAAATTGAGGACTACGTTGAACCTCCTTACCTCAATGAATGGAAAAGAAACTTCAGTATGCCGGTAAAAGCACAAATTTGGGTGAAAGACATGGATCGTTATCAAAGGATGGGAAACCATGGTTTGCCATTATCGCGGAGTAATTAAAGTAAAAGCAGAAGAGATGGGATGGGATCAACAAGTCATGAAATAATGCAGAGCTGATGCCCAGGATATGGAGAAGCATGAATAACTGAAGTCAAATGAAAGAGCGCTCCAATTAAATATCACTTAGAGCCAATTACTGTGATCCAATAAATACGAATTCCTACTCGTAAAAAAAGTATTTTAGACCTAGGTCATATGCATCGAACAAAAGATTAACGAAAGTTTTTTTTCCTTGATCACGGATAACATTGTTCAAGCATTCCCACACAATGGCTGGCTTTCGATTCAATATTTTTTTCTCTAAGTTAAATTTCGTAGTCGGTAGATGTTAATGATCTGGGGAGGCGACCGACAGCTGAGGTTATTTGCGCCATTCAGAAGTGAGAAGAAAGACGCAGGAATTTTCAAGGAGTGGAGAAAGGATGAAAGAAACCCGTCGTCAGCATTATCCCGCCCTAAATGAAATGCGCCAAGGGGTCCACGGTGAACCAAACCCGAAACTCAAGATTCTCCTGAAAATTATGTATGTATGTATGTACATACATACGTAGGAGGACGGAAAATCACAGTCTGCGTACGGGGTCTGCAAAAGCTTTTGTACTTAACACCCACAGAAAAAAAATCCAGCGTCCTGTTGTCCCAGATCAAATAGTCCACCCTTAATCAATTTGCCCGGTTTAATTTCTACGTAATATTTAAATACGTTAAATTTCACATATTCTCTCTCCAAAACGTCGAGGTTGAGTGATATGGGTTCAACATGACAACATTCACAATTTCTTACAATTTAATTATCATTCTGATAATGAATCAATATAATTTTAATGTAAAACATTGTTTGGACAAAAGTAAATATATTTATTTCTTGTACTCCACAAACAACAACGGCTGGCTGACAGTCAAAAAGTTGGTCAAGAGTAAGAAAACTGAAATTTTCTTATTCTCTCAACAACCGCACACGCCTCAGCGGTTCGAAGCAATAAAAATGTTGGCTAATTTTAAGTGATTCCACGTCATCATTTTTCTAGGATTTCCCTTCAAAACACGAGACTCACAGGTTTCCAAAGTGGGGAATGATTTAAATACGTTAAATAAGGTTCATGTACGGGTTACACATATTCTGGAGCAGCATTGCATATTTTGCGACACCCAACACGCATATTTTTTAAAAACAAACATTTGTATGCGTAGCTTAGGGATTTAGGTTTTTCAACTCTTTTTGTGCACAGAGGTTACAACAGTCGCGTTTAGTAGACCCGACAGTTGAGGAAACGGCGGAAATATTTTGCTGAACGCTCTAGGGTTACTCGCCGGTGAGACATGATATGGACCAGACGCCATTTTTTTCACCGGGAATTATGAACCGGTGATTAGGTTAAACACGTTGAGAAGCAATATGGCGGTACCTATGAATTCGCCTGCAGTAAAACCTGCACTTGTGCAAAGAGAGATTTGTTTTTACTGTAGGAACCGAGAGATTACACCTGATCAGGTTTGCCAGATCAGGATTGAAATCAGCTCATTTCCTGTTCTAAATTTCAGATCTGACCTGGCGGGTCAGGCAAAGGGTGTGCAGCATGACACTCCCGTCAATTTCGTACTACCTTGTCATTGCGCTGACAGCCTAATACTTGGAACATGGGTAGAATGTTGTGGCAATAAAATATTTTTTTCGTAATTTTTTTAAATGGAGAATTTTGAGATATTCAAGGTCAAAGGTCGCAGTGAATGTGACCTCCAAACTGAAAGATCTGTAAGATCATAAGGTGTATCAATAAAAAGCTCCATTTCTTAGCTTTTCAATGGCGTTTAAATGTTTACTGTATTCAAGAAAAAGTATACTTCCATTTAAATATGTAGGTTCGCCATTTTTTGTGAAAATTTGTATTTTTATTATGTCTGTATCTCGGACAATTTTAAAAATAAAACTTTGAAATTGGGAAGAATTACTTACCTTGCCAAGTGTGTCCTTCATACCAAAATGTTTTATTGAAATAGAAATGGTGAGGTCAAAACGGTAATTGATTTGACAAGGAATCAGCCACATATCGTTACGAGGGAATGACGTTCGAAATTACTGATGACGTAGAAAACCACGTACAACTGTTTACAGGTTTGAAATTGACTATTTCAAAGAATTAACTTAGGAGAGTCGAATTTATGTGGTGATGTTGTACAATCAAGCCCATTTTCGTATTCACCAAACTGACATATAACCGGTGAATGACGTAGCGTCTGGGATGAAATCATTTCAGGCGACGACGAAGTTGAGTGCCCACTAGTGGTTGACCGGTAAGACATCGGAAATATCTGCATAACGTACCCAAAGTTCGCATGGTAACTAACTAATAGTTATTTTGATGTGAACTTACAACCATAAAATATGCCTTAGGGAGAATGATGATTATTTGTTAGGTATTTTGTTATGATATGCCATATTTTAGTTTTCATCTGTTCCCCACTTCTCATTTCCCACCTCGGATTGTTGTAGCCTGTAATATTTGCCCTTGTTCAACTGAACTCAACCTGCCACTTTCAATCTTGAATATAAATAACTGGATTATAATAAACTGGATACGCTAATGACTAATAAACTGGAGTAATAAAAAAACGAGCCTAAAACATGCTAAATCTACACAAACACCGCACCAATTTTTCAAGATATGTGCCGGTTATTGATCTCCAATCATATAGATACTTCATAATTGCATCCTAAATGTCACAAAAATTGAAACGAACTTTAGATGGCATAAAATATAGGTTTTTTGTCAATCGCCACCCTTCGGACAAAAAGGGAAGAGAGTAGAATTTTCTTTGGCTCTTTTTCTTCAGTAATTATGTGTCCTTTCTCTCACTTCACGATACCGCAAGCACACAGCCATTCTTATCGCAAGGTTTACACGAAAACTTCAAGAAATATCCGCGAGAGTGACCGTGTATTGAGTGAGAGAGACGCGTATTTTCGGGTTTCACCAGAGTCAGCTATTTCTGTCAACAGGAAATTCTTAAATCTTACACGGATACAACTTTCTTGAAGGTCAAGAACTCAACTAATTAAGTCTTCTCAACTCTAAGAACATGTGACTCCTAGTGGAAGAATTTCTCGTCGTGCTGTGAAGCATATTCCTTCACTGGTGACGGTTATTTTTGGCGCTGATATTTGCATCACTTGAGTTATGAACATTGAAATGAGATGGGCTCTAAATACAAAATCCGAATAATCACGACCACATATTTTCAATTTTTCTATTCTGGGTAAAATTTCACGTACTTCCTTCAAATTATTATACTTAAACATTCCATCAATTCCAAGACATCGTCGGAAAATCGGTTGAAGACAGGAGACAGGTAAGAAGACTTTGTATCCTCTGAAGTATGCATCTTCAAATCAAAAACAATGCCGTCTTCACGTATGTATTTCCAGCGTATTCACCGCAACCGTATACGGCATTGCATAATATCACTGCAGCGAGAACATTCAGTAATTATCTCCACGGTTATCTCTGCGAAGGAAAGCGAAGTTTGACGGTACTAGAGATTAAGAAGCAGGTCAAAATGAGGAAAACTTCACGGGATTAAGGTAAAATCAAGAGGTATTTCTTTATGATAAACAAGGATTCTGATCATCCTATTACGAAACGGAAGGCAGACGCGAGTTAACTGATCGCATCCCAATATTTTGCAAGGAAAAGAATTAGACTTTGTGAAACTGTTTGCATCGATCTCACATCAGTTCACAACTGGCCCCGACCGGTAGAATATCAATAAAAATTCAATAGGTGGGGAAGTAAGGATAAAAACAATTTTTGCATGCTGTGAATTCACCTCCTTAGGTGCATTCATATGATTAATAATAAATTAATACTCTGCCACTTGACCTGAAAACTAGCAAAAATTTATTTCACGTACATGCCTTCAAAATCAGCAGTGATACAATAAAATGAACTTGCATCTGGAGCATGGCTTCCCTTTTATAGTACAAACGAATGAAAAAAGCAGCAGAAAATTTCAAAACTAGATGTATTCATAGTCTGGTGTAACAGAAAAATGTTGAAAATAAAATGGGTGGACCAAGAGTAGGACGAAGAACTTCTAAGAAAGGTGGGATAAATGCGAAATCTGACCAAACTTTATGAACAAGATGGGGTATCCTTACAGGACACATCTTAGGACATGATGGTCTAATGAAGACCACCTTCAAGGAAAAAGGGAATTGGAAGAATGGCAGAAGAAGGCATTGTTCGAAATACATAGCTACGTACCACAATTACAGGACTATAATGAAAGTGACAATGGTTAGAGAAGGCTTTTGACAACGTGGATTGGAATTCAACGCTTGGAATTCAATGCCACGAATTCTGAAAGGAATTGGAGTGTCCTACAATGACCGAAGAATTATCCACGGTTTGTATAAAACCAAGTAGCTGTGATTAAATCTGGACCAAGCTGTGAATAAGCAAGAATGAGGAAAGGAGTGAGACAAGGCTGTACACTATCTCCCATAATCATTTACATCCCGTTTAAATCGAGAGAGGCATCAATGAAATCAAAGAGAAGTCTTCCGGAGTGAATATCTGCGGAGAAAAAAATTATCATGCTGCGATTCTCTGATGACATAGCACTCATAGCAAAGACAGAGAGGGATCTGAATAAGATTCTAATAACACTGAAAAGGAAAATGGGAGTGACAATGGTTAGAGAAGATTTTTGAAAAAGGGTGGAAGCATTTGAAATGTGATGCTACAGAATAATGATGAAGATTAAATGGATCGACGGAGTAATTAACGAGGAAGTCCCAAGAAGAGTGGGAGAAAAGAAAGAAGTCTGTTGAAATCCCTAAAAAGAAGACGGGACAACTTAAGTGGCCTGATGAAGACAATCGTCGAGGGAAAAGTGAACGGGAAGAATGGAAAAGGCAGGCCTCGTATGAGATATATGTAACAAGTAACTAAGTACCTGCAAGTAGTTAAGGATGTAAAAGAGAAGAATCACATCGATAAGGATAGGTTAGCCAATATAAGAGTAGGCTGGAGAGCTGTGTCCTCCAAATCTTATGATTGATGTATAGTCATTATGATGACTGTTAAATCACCATTTACCCACAAAGTGCATACTTGAATGCACTACCATCTTGCATTCATCAAGCCTTGTGAAGATTGCAACGCATACCACAGCATGAATATAGAATGAAACACGTATTTCCTACAGCCTGTCTTAAACGCATATATTCAGACAGATCCCTCAGATAGCGAAAAGATTTCGTCGAAAAACTTTTTTACCCGAATAATAATCTCACTCCCATCCGTCAATAACTGAAAAACGGGCCTCCACACAAATAACAATTAATTAGTATCCAAAGTCTTGGAAAATTGCGATTGATCAAAAGGTGGTTATACCACGGAAATATTGACTGTGATAGTTGAATTCCTATAGAATCTACAGACTAAATAGCTTCATACATATCCTAACAGTAACCTCTTCGTAAGAGGATAATTGATTCGTCAAGTTTTGGTCATAAAATATTGAAAAAACTGGTAGGGCGAGAATCAAAGTAGAAGGTAGAGCAATTAAAAGATCGTTTCGAAGATACCTGAACTACTTAAAATCTAAAAATCACTCTATTTGGGACAACAAGATGACAACAACAGCATTTAGAGTGTTTTGAAAATTGAAAGATGCGCGGTTTACTTTGAAGTTTCCAGGATTAATTTCCATTTATTGCCCAATCAGATGGCAATGGTGGAACTGATTGGGATTCGTCGAGAGGGAGAGCTATCTCTTTCCTTCTCCAAACTCTTAGAATGCGACGAAAGATACCTCTGCCAAAAAGACTACCGAGAATTTCAATTAGGCCAAATTTGAAAGCACAAAAAATCGCACCAATTTTGCCGCGCAGGACTGGATGAAAAGGAAAGGCCGTGCATTCCACGGAGAAAATTCTGAGGAATTCATAAAATTATCGCGTGTATAAGAGCTAAATTTAGATAACCTCGACCGCAGGTGAAAGGCAACTCCTTCAAGCAGCTATGAGACCAACACTTAAAAAGAATAACCACGCAGTTTTTTCCTGCGATTCCAAATTTCGTCGGTTCCAAGTAGCAAAAAAAAAGTTTAAACCCAGACTCCAAGAAAAGACAAATGTGGTGGAGGAGTACATTGATTGTGTCGTTCTTTCGACAACAAGACCACCAAACAGTCTCGAACGAATACGAATCTTCCGCTAAAACCGTGGACTTCAGCTACTTCCAGATAGATGAGGTTCTACCACGTAGATGACGGCAGAACTCAACTAGTACCTACATAGCCAGCAGTAAGTGAAAACTACGCATCGAGGACGGGAATCCCCTTCTCAGAGCCGCCCATGTTTTCTGAAAAAAACAGCAGTAGGTACTCAAAAAAATATATAACTTAGATATGGCCGGCCGTTCCCTCCGAAAACCTGGGGGAAGTGTGTTTGAAACCGTCGGGATAATCTCGAATAAGTAACCAAGGGGTCACGTGGTACAAACACGAATGGTTCGCAAATTTGGTGTGTCTAAATCGCTCGTTGCCATATCATTAATTGTTTTCACTTAAAATTTACTCATCTGTCTCGACTACAGAGCCCCCATATGAGATACAACACAAGTGTAAACAATGAATGAGGTCGTAATCAGCGGTTTTACAAATTAACGAACCATTCGTGTTTATACCACGTGACTCCTTGGTTACCTATTCGATATTATCCCGACGGTTTCAAACACAACCCTCCTGGGCTTGACCCCCCAGGTCAGTGGTCATTTGTCTTCGGTACAGATACTAAAAAAGTGCTGAAGCATGAAATAAAACAGCACAACAGGCATTAGATTCGTCTCCCACCAGTAAGGCCTATTCATTTTTCCCAACAAGTTTTTCGGTACTCTTACCACGGCGTTGGAAAGTGGCTCGATGGCAATTTTATTGATGGTCTCCTGAAAATAAGTTTGCCAAAACATAGATGATGGGAGCCCGCATCGCCCCCGAGTGTAAAAGGAGGGATTTTTGGCTGGGTAGAACACCAGCCCTCCGGCATTCAGAAGCCCTGAAGACGATTGCCGAGTCGGGAATCGAAACGTCGGCGGACATGGACGAATTAACCCGGTGGAGGACCCGAGAAACCTTCACGCAGCAGATACGCCGGGAAAGCACCAGATCTTTCACCAGCCCTCCACATTTCACCGACATTTTTTTCGTAATTTCACGGCTCCTATATACGCACTCAAGTTTTCTAGCCCATTTGTTTTCAACCTATAAAACCCTTTATTCCTTGACCAGTTTTACCACGAATGCAACATCCATGACAAAACAATCATGTACGCTCAAATTAAGCAAGTAAAAGACTGTAAACACTTTCTTATGTGAATGGAAAGTGGAACTAAATCTGAAGAAATTATTTTTTCATAATTAAAGTCCTGGTACTCAAGTTGATTACACGAGTTTTGGTCATTAATTTTATTTAATTACTGTCCTCAGCCTCCACTCAATGTACAGAAAATGAAGATCGTCAACCCTTGCAGCATAATTTATACACCCCACCAGCGTCCAACGGTCGGAGTACGTAAAGGAATGATTTTTCTCTGCGGAAATTCTGCAATTGTAAAGGCACTGTTTAAAGAGATATTTCACTAGTGCAGTCTAGAGAGTACACTAGTTCAGCAGCGTACAGTCACTGCGGCTAGACGCACCTTGAATCCTCTTACCTATTTGAACAATGGCAGTTCTCCTGTTGCCTCTACATACCGTCTTCAGTGCTCTCGCCTTCGTTTGCGGCTCGAACGCTTCGAGAGCTGTCATAACGCAGACGAAGGGCAGGACGGGAGAGCTGCCGGAGGTTCATTTCTGCGTCCGATCGCGGCATACCGCATTCCTCACTGTCTGGACAACTGTTTAGCGCATGCTTCTGGCTCTGCGGTGCTTGATTACCTTTATTTCATCATGAGCAGACTACCGTGCCACCGAAACCAGCAACGCCGGGAGTCCGTCTCGGTCATGGAGTGAGCTTAAATCATCTCTACATCTTGACTTAAACACACGATTCAGTACCTGGACGAGACGAATATTTCAATGGATTTCGTGAGAGCTCCCTTCGCTCGTGGGTACGAGGCAAGAACTCATTTCGCGACTTATGTGGAAGACACGGGCGTTCACTCGGTCACGCGTCTAAGTCTGGAAAGAGGCGCGGAAGAAAGGAGAGAAATACCACCTATATACACCAGTTGCATTCTCTTACTCATTATCCTCTCTTTCTTTATGAGAGAGCTCAAGGGTCTTCTTGGGAGAAGGAGATGGTCAGGGTCAGAATTTTCCCCGGGCCCTTGAGAAATGAGTCTTTATTAATAAAAATTAAATTTCACTTGTTTCCAGCTTGCCTTTTCCCTTCGGACGCATATTCTACCACCTTCATATGCACTTTTAGCGGAATTCTAGTCTCTACCCCCTTCTATCCGCAAAAAATGCGGGCCCTTTTCATAGGAGCCGGGCCCTTTTCAAGGTTAGCCCCTCCCAGCGAAAATAGTTCCGATGCCCCTGAACAAAGGTAGAATACTATGTAAGCAAGGACTAGAAAGAAAAAGCAAAGGCACTATGAATAGTACGAAGAGGGGTAGGAAATATGCCAATTTGAGAGAAATGGCATACGGAAATACCCAATAGATGAATGACATACAAAACTGTGTAGGGACACTCCATTAAAATCTACCCTGATTGGTAGAAAAATCCCTGATTTTACTTCCCATAGTAAATTAAAGCCTATTCTTCAGCAAAGACGAGAATAAGGAGCAATAGTGAGACACATTCACATTCTCTTAGGAAGCTAACTGCTTAAGAAACCGCAGACCATCATTAGGTACATAATTTTTAATTGAATCCCATGGCCAAAATAAAATGGTTTTTTTGTGAAATTGAACTAACTAAATTAGTAATTGCAATATTCTTCAAAGCACATTTAATGAAGTTATGCCATCTTATGAATATTAATATCAATTTAAATAAGTGTCAATAAGAATTATCATAAGTATTAATATTAATTCAAATAACAACAATAAGAGTATTAGCAGTTAACACCATCTTAAGGAGGCTCCACTGAATTATGAAGTAGATGTCATTTTTGTGAAAAATTTCAGAACACATCATTTTTTGCCCCTACTATCAATTGGCAATAAAATAATGAGGCCTTACCATAATATATTTGAAGAAAAAAGACGTTGAAAATCAGCTAATTTATACGTGGTTACACGGCAGAGGATGGCTCTTAAAGTAAAATTTGCAGATTAATTATGCAAAGAATAATGTCGTTTAATATAATATGCGCAATTTTATGTAGAATTTAGCATTGAGAAAAAGTTATGACCTTACCACACTTGTTTGATTGATATTAAAAATGTTTGCTCGAAAAAGAGCAGAAAAGCCTTAGTTACATGAAAGTTGCATTACAGTATGTTGTTATCATTGGCAGCGGTACTTGTGACGGAACGTGCTCACAAGCCTATTTACTAATTTAATTTAGAAATATACCTTACCAAGGTCCTTCTTATATTTTTTATGTAATGTAAATATTTCATTGGTTATTGACATGGTGTAAATAATACCAATGCTTCCAAATGGTAGCAGCGTCATTGTTGCCAAACAATTTTCAAAAATATCAATATTAATAAAATCCAAAACAAAGAATTGTATTTGCAAGTTTAAATAGTTTAAAACTAAGTAAGAAAATATTTTACCTATTTTAGAATACATAATAGCAGGAATGAGCATGTATTCTCAATTTACAAATTAAACGTGGCAACAACACGTCAGTCATGTTTCGAAATCAAAATGAGTTAAAAGAGCTGATAAAAAAAAGAATGCAAGTGCAACACGCTATATAATAGCATACTCATAGAATTACTGTGTATGTGTTATCACCCTCTAGATGATTTTCCATATAGGTGATTTTCTGGATCGGTATTTATTCATTAAATAACATTGCTCTTGTACGGGATTTTGAATCGCGAAGTCATGGTGGAACCTCCTTAAGAAGATGAGAGAACCAAGAGGGAAATAGTAGAATAGCAAAGCAAAGAGGACATTCAAAAGAGGCAAGCTGAGCGAATAGCGATGGATAAAGCAGAAAGAAAAGAGTCAGCACAATTGCCCATGAGAAAAGGGCACTCTAGCAAACAAAACTCTACTTACAGCTGGAAATACAAGTGAAGAAGTTAGGAATCAATTCATCAGAACATACATCATGATCACGCTCCTTTATGGCAGTGAGCCACAGACAATATGTAACAGCAGCAGGGAAGTCAAGGTGGAAGCATTCAAAATGCGGAGCTACAGAAGAATGATGGAGATTAAATGGATCAACCAATTTACTAATGAAGAGGTTCTAAGAAGGGTGGAAGAAAAGAAAGGTCTCCTGAAAACCGTAAAAAGAAGACAGGAGAATTTGATTAAATTTGAATAAGCCTTGAGACATGATGGCCTGATGAAAACAATCATTCAGGGATAAGTGAACGGAAATAATGGCAAAGGAAGTACTCGCATGAGATTTACATGGAAAAAGTAGTGAAAGATGCGAAAGAGAAGAATTAAACAATTATGAAAAGGTTAGCTGATAACAGAGTCCAGTGGAGAGCTGTGTCAAAACAATCTTAAGGTTGTAGGCCCATAATGATGATGAAGAGTATTTTCATACAGCTAATACGGCTAGGGTCTAATACGTTAGTTCCTAGTTATTTTCTAAGGGCAGAACATGAAACATATTAAAGTAAAACCTAATGAATGAAAAATAAAACACTTTTTTCTCTCTCCACAATAAATTGTCCAAAATTCATACCAATAGACATATTAAAAAATGCACCTTTCCATCTCTACGATATCCACTGCGCTACATAATTCTACCCTTTGCATTAACTCAAAAGCATTTTCCAACAGCCAAGGAAAGTCAAGTGAGTAACATCCCATCTCCAAAACGTAAAAACTCAACTAAGCTGAAACACATGAAGGAAGTAATGACCCTTTCCAATGATTCCACAGAGAGAAAAAAATGTCTGCTTTCACCATGAGTCCTGGTCTTTGTGTATGATTGTTTATAAGTGAAATTCTAGAATTTTTATGCATAATAGCAGGCAGCTACCATTAAAAGTTAATGAATATAAAAGCCATTTATTGGTTACTTCATTTTGTCACAACTATCCTCCAATAAATTCATTAAACACTAGCATGTACGTACACCATGAGACTAAGTTATAAAAAAATTTAAGGTTTTCCCTTGAATGATTAAAATAAAATTTTATCGGGTTTGGTTTTGGGTTAGGAGTCACAGTAAGGTTATGAGCAGGGAAAATGTTGGAGTAGGCATGCATTTAATATTTGCATTATGTTACAAAAAGATGTGTATGATTGACTAAGTCCCTAAGCTTATAATTAGCTGATACAGACAACAATAAATAATCATCCTGAGAATGCATTTGAAATGAACAATTCATATCCCTCAACTAAGGATAAACCTAATAATCTGGATTGTCATAGCAAAAAACAGCACTGTATGAAAGCAACAAATATACATTCACTGAATCCATGACAAATAATACGATAAGGACAACATCATTTACGTGTACCTCACAAGTTTTACGTTCGTTAAGGCATCATATCAATGGATTTATTTAGATAGTGCACTACTTTCCTCATACTGCTCTGAGCATACAAATTGTCTCAATCATCTAAAATGTGAAGAGAATCCTTATTATCAGAATTCCAAAATATAAAAGAAATTGAATTGCATATTCTTATTCAACTAAGTAACAGGCATATGATAACCTTTGCATAGCTTTGCCTTGAATAAAAACCACATGACCTTCAGTGCTATTGTATGCTATTTGCAAACTCGGAACAAGGGCTGAAAAACCTTATGCATGCTTCATTTTTTTTCTAAGTTAGAAAGCCCAAACAATACTTCACAGCAATGGTGGAGCTGCCAATTCATGGCCTAGCACCAAAGCAAATAAGCGAATAGACAAGACATAAATTGATGTCCTCCAAATTTTTTACGATAAATGAATGGACGTAAGTAGAGATTCTAATCAATGACTGCACCAATAAATTACTACCATTACAATCAAATCAACACATATTGATCTGATCAGAAAATTTAATACTATAAATATGAAGTCCTTTCACATCCAAATGAATAAAATGCCTCCGAAATTGAAAATCCTCCTCATGCGGGACTCGAACCTCACGCTTGACAGGCAAGATATTTACACCACCACCACTGATGGACTAAGAAAGAAGGAAAGTGCTGAGGAAGACTCTGGGATATATGAAAAAGACCTCAACCAGATATTGCTTGAAGGTCAATAAAAAGAAAACAAAGATAATGGAATGCAGTAGTAGTGAAGAGGCCATGGTCAATGTTAAACTTCAGAAACAAAAGCTTGAAGAGGGGAAAACAAAAGCTTGAAGAGGGAAAACACTTTGCTATCTGCAGAGTTGAATTACCACCAATAAAATTAAAAATGTTGTATTTTCTCAGCAAATAGAAAAATTTGAAGCCCTTAAAAGTAAATGAATAAAGTACAAAAACATCGACGCCCTGAAAATTGAAAATCCTCCAAGTGTGAGACATGAACCAGTGACCACAAGTTTGACAGGAAAGACATAAAAACCCACCGCCAACAGTTGTAGTTATTTGGGGAGGCAACTGACAACTGAGGTCCTTTGCGCCAAACAGGATAGGTGGGTGATTGATTAGGTAAAGGTAGGAGTTTATAGGGAACAAAGGAAGGGTGGAGAGAAACCTGGGATTGACATTAGCCTGACCTTAATGAAAGGTGCCAAGTGAACCACGGCTTAACGTTCTATTCAATGGATAGAGTATTTAACTCGATTAATCTCTACAAAGCCCTCAAGTAGGGACTGGTATATCAATGAAAAATCTGCCAGTGCCGGGATTCAAACCTGGGCCCTCGAGATGGGAGACTCTAGCCACCATACTAACCGGATCCCCTCTTTGCTAAATGTGGATTAAGAAAGGTGGAAATAATTATAAGATTAGCCCACGTGAAGGTTGCATCCCATCGGAATGCAAATAAAGCAGGAAAAGCTTAGAAGTAAGAAAACACTTAGGGCTTACAACTGGAGCAGGCTCCTTCATTGCAGTCAGATACAGACAACAAAAAGAGAAGAGTGAAGCATTTCTTATGTGATGTAATAGAATAATGATGAAGATAAAATTGGTTAGCAGAGTAAATAACCTTCCAAGTTATAAGAATAGTAGAAGAAATGAGAGAAGAAAAGAGAAGTCTGATGAGAACTTTAAAAAGAAGATGGAACAATGTAATAAAGGACATATCTTAATACATAGTGGTCTGATAAAGACAATCTTAAAGGGAAAAAAAGAATGGCAAAGGAAAGCCTCATATGAGATAAATGGAGCTAATGCTGAAGGATTTAAAAGAGATAAATATTGCCACTGTGAAAGGGTTAGAGATTAGACAGAAAAATCGAATTGAAGGAATTGCAAACCAACCTTTGGATTGACGACTAGTAATGATGATAGGATTTCTCACATTAAACTCAAAGAGGTTTGACTGACTATTTTGAAATTAATGATGGTTAATAATCCACCTTGGTAATGCTTCATGTTCATCATTCAAAAATAACTATATCAAACATAAAATAAAGCAACATTACTGGACTGACCTGCAAGGACATTGGGTTATTTCCTGCTGGACCAGAGAAAAATGGGGTCAGGTTCGTCCACTGAAAAAACCATAATATTAATATTATCAACCTCAGGTGAAATTAGGATTGTAAAAACAAATGGCCCGAGGTAGGCCTAGCAAGAACATATGCCCTACAATTTTCATATTTAAGTTATCAGTGATGAAATTCAGCTGACACAAGAATATGTATATTATGTGAGCAATCAAAAGTCTCCAAGGGGCTTTCTCCATTGGCAAATGAAGTACAGAAACCAAAATAATAATATTATGAGATAGTGGTCTGCATCACAGATACCAATAAACCATAGAAAAGACATGATGTAACTCATAATAACCCACAAGATTAAGAATTAGAATCATAAGTTTTAAAACTATAGTATTCATTGCTTGAGAGGGTCTATTAAAAGCAAAAAAATTTCACTACATTTCTTACAATAATCTGCTTAACTTAATGAATTCAACAAAATACATGTAATGCTATGAGTAAGGCTGATATTCTAAATGGTTTAGCAACTGCACCATAAGCCAAAATAACAATGCACTCAGTGAACCATGGCAGTATAAGGCAAAATAGTCATCAGAGTCATTATTTTGGCCCATAGCATGATAACTAAATCATTCAGAATAGTACATTCTCAATTTCCATGGCAAAAAAGAGCTCTCTTTGGTATCCATGGATAAAACAGTGTGATACTCCCCTTTAGTATTCATCACCATATGTGACCAAAGGTAAACGTAAAATAAAGACATTCTACTAAGAGTAAGCTTGAGTAAGATTCAGTTAGCTGGATCCAACAGAAGGAGAAATTTGCATTTGGGAAGAGAAGACATTTCTGTGGCCTTCCACAAGGACCTAATACTTAGCAATACCTTTGGTAGAGAAAGAAGCCAAATCATCAAATTAGCATTAACTGTAGCCTATTCCTCTTCTGTTGTTCTAATTAATGCATTCTTCTTCTTGGTGTATGTCAGGGACCTTCCATAGATGTTAAATTAACAGGACATGGATATTAACAGAACCAATGTCAGATGCACGTATAATTTATAAAGTGCTATTACTATAGTACCTAATATATTAATTTAATACTATATCTCTCTATAGAGATTACTGATCAAAGCTCTTGGAATTAAAATGTGGAACGACAAATATAGATTTTAAATAAAAACCCTGGCATACTCAACAATAAACATGTTTGAGCTTGATATCTGCAGGTTTCTAGCTCAAAATTCCAGGGACGCTACATTTTTTACATGATGATACTTCTAAGAAACAAAGGCAGTCAATTACAAAAAATGAATAAAAAGCATTCATCTACTGGTATTTCAGTAGCCTAAGCCCACATAAAAACATCATCTTGCCTAAAACATTGTTTCTGAGACAGTAAATCTAACTATGAACTCAGTTGTGCATATCTAGGCTGATAAATGATTTACAACAGAGCCATAGATGGAAAAGGTTTCACAACATGAACGACATGAGTAATAGGTATGATAAGTTTTCATGATTATGAATTGAAGACAACAAGATCCCCAGGTCGATCCACTCTCATTAATGAATACTAATAATGCCTCCTCAGTCTCGGAGACAAAACTTAAACAGTATACAAGTCATATATATAGTTAGTCACATCCGTGTAAGGCATATATATCAAATATTGAGGGAAAGAAAATCTCGTTACAATTAAGATATTAGAAATTTAGCGTGAATGGCCACGTCAAACTCATCTTAGCACTTATCACTTATAATAATGATACTAACTCATAATGAAGGAATCTTTGATGCCGTTTACGAAAATCTGGGACTAAAAACTCCTACGGAATGCACAGCAATAAATGTTAACCTCTACAATTAGTGTCCACAGTACGTACTCATCTATTTCGCACATAAAAACCTTTACATTACTAATTTAAAACTTCTCTAGCAAAATTGGATAACCCAAGACTGGTAAAAAATGAATAAAATACCACGAATTAACAAGATACGACTCTATTGTCGGTTCTGGGTTACTGATCAAAATTAGCATTACAAGGTTTACTATGTACTTATTTCACTCGCTAGGATCATTCACGCCATATATAAAGTAACAAGCACAGTAGCATGATACATGTGCAATTCAGAAAATAATATAATGTCATCACTTACAAACCTTCAATTTGTACCATCAATTGGAATTCCCACAAAACTTCAGATAATGAGCGATGCTACTTTGTTCGTCACAAGTTCACATTAAGGATTTCATGAGGTATCAATAATACAATCATATTGAACTGGCTATATAACTTAGCTCTTTAATAATGAAATTAAGAAACTTTCAATTGACAAATTGCACTTTGTCCTTCAACAAAATCAAAATCCGCTGGGTGGGAATAATTGAAGCTTGATATTACATATGCGCACTTGTATTGGTGCTTCGCGGATCATTTGAAAAGTTGCCCCCGTTGTACAAGGTGTTGGAAGCATTATTATTATTAGTATTCTACCGGTGAAGGTAGTTTTGAATGGACATTTCTTCCCACCTCCTAACTTTTACATATTATTATTATTCTACCGGTGAAGGTAGCTTTGAATGGACATTTCTTCCCACCTCCTAACTTTCACACAATGTCCCTCTTCAGCCCCTCATACCTCCTGCAACCCATCATTCCATCCAAGCTACCCGTTCTCCTCCTCCCTCTTTCCCGCCTACCCAACGCTCTCCCCTCAATCAGCTCCTTCAAAACACCATCCACTTTTATTACCTTTTTCATCCACACCTCCTGCCTTCTCATAATTTCATCTATCAAATTTCTTTCCTCTCCTACCAATTCTAGCACTCCATCGTTCGTCTTCCTTTTGACCCACTTTACTTTCTCCATCCTTCTCCACACCCACATCTCAAAATCTCTAAGTCTATTTTCATCTTCTTTTCGCAAAGCCCACCACCACCAGTCCGCCCCATATAGTGCATTGCTACATTTTAAACTTTTCACTAGTCTTTTCTTCACTTCCCTACTCAACACCCCTGTAATTAGTTCATGCCTACGAGTAAAAGCTTCTTTTTCCAATGCAATTCTCCTTCTCACTTCAATACTTGCTATACCCTTATTCCTCCAACACACTACCCAGATAGCTACCCCAAACAACACATAGACATCCGACGGATGTCCGATGGACATCCGAGGCGGACGTTATGGATGTCCCACGGATGTCCGATGAACATCCGAAGATATCCCACGGATGTCCGTAGGATATCCATATGTCTCAAAATCCGATATCCACAGGATATCCGCATAGATATCCGACGGACATCCGAGGCGGACGTTATGGATGTCCCATGGATGTCCAATGAACATCCGAAGGTATCCCACGGATATCCATATGTCCCAAAATCCGATATCCACAAAATGTCCATATCAGATATTGATATTATTTCATGCACTTTTTTGCAAGAATTAATACAAAAAAGATTCCTCCTCATGGAATACAACCCTTTAAATGAAAAATTCCCTGAAATGAAAGTTCTCTGATAAATCTAACAAGTTATAGAAGTTAGGTAATGCATTATGTCAATTAATGACTCCCAAAATTGCCTAAGATAAAATTTTAAAAGTCCGCCAAATTTTAATGCAGCTCACTTGAAAAGCTATTAAACAGGTAATTCTGTGGGTAAGAAAAATGAATTGGAAAAGGAAATAAATTAAGTTGATGCTTACAAATACAGCATATATCATGAAGTTCAAATACATTCTTTTAGACTGGTAGGGTTACAAATTTATTCCACAAAAAAAAGGAATTGAATCCATTAAAAACTTATTTATTGATCAGTTAAAAAACATTACCATTTTCACTTTCTCTTACATTAAGTTATTTTTCAGTTTTCTTCTTCCTCTCATCCCAGAATTTCTTCTTCAGAACTTCCAAATCGTTTCGACTTTCTCCAGCCTTTGATGTAGAAATTGCTCAACCTGCTCTGGCTACTGACCTCCTACTTTTATCGTTATACTGGCCCTTTTTGTTCTTGAAAACCACATTACTTTCGTTTTCTTCTTGTTTATCTTCAACCCGTATCTTTCACACTCTCCCTGCAATGCATCCAGCATTTTTTGAAAGCCACGGGCTGACTGGCTTACTAGGGCTTGGTCATCCGCAAACCTCCCTGATTTTATCAATTTCCCCCCGACCTTTACTCCAGCTTCCAACTCATCCCAAGCCTCTCTCTCCGAGTATATGTTGAAAAGTACCGGCGATAACAGACAGCCCTGCCTATCTCTCCTCCCTATTGTGGCCCAATCCGATTCTCCATTGGCTATTCTCACTTGCGCCTCGTGAGCAATGTATAAATTCTGAATCAGTCTCCTGTCTCTCCAGTCTACTCCTATCTTCCACAATATTTCCATTAACTTAAGTTATCCCACCTCACTCTGTCAAACGCCTTTTTGAAATCAACAAAGCACATGAATACATCCAGATTGTATTCTAGGTTCCTTTCCACTAGTATTCTCATCACTGCAATCGCATCGCGAGTGGCCCTCCCCTTCCGAAATCCAAACTGATCCTCACCTAGGAATTCATTTGCTCTCTTTTCCATTCTCCTATTGATGATTCTAAGCACTACTACCTTTGCCGCATGAGAAATCAAACTTATCGTTCTATAGTCTTCACATTCTTTTGTCACCCTCTTTTTCGGTATAGGTATCAGCACGGTTTTTACAAAATCCTCCGGTCAAGTCCCCTCCTCGTATATTCTACGAACAAGTTCATAAAATCTATCTTTGCCCCCTCTTCCTAGGTTTTTCCAAAGCTCAGCTGGGATGTTATCTATCCCCACCGCTTTACCTGCCTTCATTTCTCGCAGTGCCTTCTCTATCTCACTATCCAGTATTCCGGGGCCCATGTCATCCTGATCTACGTCTTTTTCCTCTTCTATGTCCAAGTCCCTAGTCCTATTTTTGCTATCATACAGTTCCTCAACATATTCCCTCCAATAATGCTGGATCTCCTCTGGTTCCATTGCTAAATTTCCCCTCCTGTCTTTGATGCATGGGACCATTTTCCATTTCTTGATTCCTGATAACATCCTAACATTTGAGTACAGACTGCGTATTTCTCCTTCTCTCTGGAGTCTCTCCATCTCCTCGCATTGCCGACTCCACCACTTTTCTCTTGCTTTCTTTGTTTTTCTCCTAAGCCTGTTATTAATCTCCTTACAATGCCTTTTGCCTAGCTCTGTATTTACATTTTCCTCGATCCTTTCCATCATTTCCACTGTTACTCATGGTTTCTTGATCCTCCTAGTATCTACTGTTCCTATTGTTTTCTCAGCTGCTTTTTTTATGCCCGTCTTTATCAGTTCCCACCCTTCATCTATTGTCCCTCTTCCCTCATGCATCTATCCACAATCTCCAGATATTCCCTCCTCTTCCCTCAAATCAGTGCTCCTACATCCCACTTTTTTTATTTTCCTTCCTACTTTCAACCTTTTTAGTCTCATCTCACATTTTATCACCACCAAGTTATGGTCGGAGTTGGCACCTGCACCTTGGAAAACTATGCGAATTCTTTATGCTGTTCCTGAATCTTTGCCTAACATAATGTAGTCTGGTTGGTACCTTCCAGTATCCACCGGCATTTTTCATGTGTACCTACGCCTAGGGTGGTGTTTAAACCACATGTTTGTAATCACTAAATCATTCCTCCTTCAGAACTCCACTGCTTTCTCGCCCCGGTCATTTCTTACACCCAGATCATACCCCCCTACTTCACTTCCGTCCCTCCCTTCCCCTACTACAGCATTCCAATTTCCATACTATTAGGTTCTTCCTGCCCTTAACTTTCCCATTAATTCTTCCAACTGGTCAAATACTTCGTCTACTTCCTCTTCTCTATGCCCCCCTGTCGGCATGTAAACCTGTACTACGACTACATTCACCAGCTTTGCTTTGATTTCTATCGTTTACCTGTTCCACATTCAATACCCTTTTTCCTAATGTTGCATGCAATACAACTGCTGCTCCCCACTGGCTCTCTTCCCCTCCACTGTATATAACCCTGTACTTTTCACTCCAGAAGTCCCCCTGGTCTCTCCATCTCACTTCGCTTAATCCCAAGAAATCGATCTCTCCACTCTCCATTTTACGCTTAATGTTTTCTAGTTTTCCTGCCCTTAACATTGTCCTAACGTTCCATGTCCCGATCCTTAGCATTGTTTCTCTTGTCTCTTCTTTGCCGCCGCTGCTGCTGTCTTTCTTTTCGTGCAAGGAATTTGTGAGATGATGACTACAGAGTCCTTGCTTACCCTGCTGCCAGGCACGACACCTGTCCCACTAATTTGGTCCCGGGTCCCGTAGTTGCCAGGATTCAATTCTCTATTGTTCAAGTCCATTGTGTTCTTTGGAGAGTTTGAGGTGGTTCCCTGTTGCCTGCCTCAATAGTGTTTTTAACATGACACAATCACTTGATACGCTGCCCCATGGGGTCAGATGCATTCTCACAGCCGCTGTGAATACCAAGCACTACTTAGTTTTGACTATGGACTAAACTTCATGGACAATGGACTTTGACATGGACAACCTTTCATCAAGCTCCTACCCTTCAACCTATCTGGCATGGGTGACCCTACCAGGAGCAATATTACATAGTTACTCCTGCCAGTGCAGCTCTAGAGGTCACGGGAACACTCAAGTCCCAATCCCACCACGATGAGGCGTAGTCCATGAGGAAGGGGTTGGAAACATAAAATACTGTAATAATTAGCCAGTACACCTCTTGGAGAAAGAATACTATGTATATTTTTCACTAATTTATTCAATGGGATGGCATAATTGGGGTCGTTTACTGCAACCTACCCTACCTATTGCGAGATATTCCACAGAGAAAAAATCATTTGCCTTGACCGGGACTCGAACCCGGACCCCCTGATTTCCGGCCAGGTGCTCTAACAGTTAAGCTAACAAGGCAGCCTATTTCTCTGTGGAAATTATTTTTCCAAGTCAATTGTTGAAATGAAGATAATGACGCACCAAGTGGAAGCCATCATGAACTGGAATGACATTAGAAGCAAAAAGCCAATGACCCAGTACAAGAATCTAATCAATTCCATTAAAAATTGTTTGTAGCATTCAATTCAACTGAGATTTTCCCTGGAACTGTGAAGCAAGATGTTGACACCAAAATGTGATATCTTTTTGAGGATGCCCAAGATGAGTCTGGAAGGAAAGATGAATTTTTAAGAATGAAGTAGCTTTGTGGCTGAGTCAGGCACCCAGGCAAAAGAATGGCATCCAAGTTCCTGGAATGGAGGATTTATTGGTGGAATATGTTCATTTACCTTGAGAGTAATGCAATGTAGCCAGGTAGCAGAGAAGGAACTGCTACCTGGAAAAAAAACCATGAAGTCATACTGGACCATGGTCCTGAGGAGCAATGTGTCTCTTTTTAGCACTCACCAATAACCCATAGCTAGGGTATTAAGGGGTGGGATCTGTGTGGCTAGTGGGTTCTCACCATGTGTGTTGGCTTTATCAGACTAATGTTTCAATGACATTCCATACAGCGTCTTCAGGCCAAAAGAATGGACTTTGGTTTTGACCACCCCAGAGTCCCAGAAACCAGTCTCTCCTTTTGACCTCAAGACACCAGCAAAACAGTTGTCTTATAAAGCCGATGCCAAATGACAGTCCCCATGGAAACCTGATTTTTAAGCTCCAAAACTGAAACTTATTCAGTGACAGAAGTACACTTAGTTCTTAATAATTTGGGTAAAATTTTCTTAGGATATCCACCAGGTGACTGCATTTGCTGTGAACATGTCAGTGTCTGACTTGGCTACTGTCCTAAGAGTGTCTTCTCCCAAGATTTTAAGGTTTTGGCAGAATTTTACAACATAAAATCATGGCAGCCCTTAGGATGGTGGCTGAGTCAAACACTGAAATATTGGCATCAATTGCATTACCCTGGTGGGTGACCCAAGAAAATTTTACATGTATTACCTATATGCAAGAAAATAACATCTTTCATTGTTAATAATTTTGTTTTCACCAACCATTCTCTTATCTGTCCTCATTTATTTTAATTTACCGAAGAGTAATTGTAATTTTATTCAGTGAGGTAAGCTCACAAACCCATGCCATTTATTTCCTACCTAAAACTTTTTATTCTCACAAAAAGTGATGTATCCATTATGTAACCATCTAGCAATTATAAGTTCTGGCTTTAAATCCTTGAAGGAACATGTATGATAATAATAGCAAAATTTAATGGTGGCAATGAATACTCTTAGTGACAAATGGACTACAATTGACAACCCGGCTGGTGGAACACTAACCATAGGAATGGGAAATTGTGACCTATATTTTCATGATACAGCAACATTCTATGGTTGCTTAGGATATTGTTTGAACACTATTTTGAAGTGTATTAACAGAAAAGCATTTTTTCCAGGGAAGGCATTGACTGAAATTGTTTGATGTATGAATTAATGGTATATCCACTGAAATTTTGCAAATTCTGTTATAATACATTTTCGCTTCAATGAATGTGTGCTCTCTCATGGATTGCTTTCAATAAATGATTTTCCCCCAATGCTAACTGACCAGAGGTCCACTTTTTTCTCAAGATTTGTAATAATTTATTTTACATTTGTTTAGGGTTCCCTTCAATAATTTGTATTTTCCTTATGAAGCCTGCATTTATTCATGTTCCATGCAGCGGCTGTTTCCTAAACCTGTGCTCAACGGTGAATACCAATAATTTGATAGTAATAATTATAATCCAATCTACATTTCAAAAATGGAAACTCAACTTTCCAAATACACAATTTATGCATGGAGATTCAGCATTCATTATGCATATTTTGGGTGTAGAAACTCAAAATAGGTTATGTAATACAGATAGATATGAAGGGATATTTGAACCCCTTATACAGCAAATATACTCATGTAATCCTGTGTGAGGATCCACAAAAGTGATACAACTAGAAAACATATGCTAAAAAATACTATGGAGATAACATTTCATTATGTAAAGTAAATGTTGGCACTTTCTCATCAATGTTTTCCTGCATGATAAGTGGCGTACATAACCAAGTATAAGTGACGAAAAATCTCTAGTCCACATCAGAAAATATATTCCAAGGATAGCTAGTTCCTGCTCATGGCATTAAAAAAAATGTTATAAAATGAACATCTATACCCCTTAAAATCTAATAAAATTACCACCATGTAAACAACAATCCCATAGGTTAAAAAGGAAGAATTTATTCAAAACTGCAGAATTATAATGAGGGATAGATGTATTTATAAAATTTTATTTGTAACAAAAACAATTATGAAAGCAACAATCTATATACACCAAGTCTACAAATCACCTAATTACCTTACATTTGAGCATGATATGAGGCATCTACATAACTTGAAGAAACCCCCAGAAAATATCAATTGTAAATAAAACAGAAGCACACATGAAAAAACTTCTATTAGATTCATGCAATGAGATTTAAGCACAGCACTGACAATCAAGTGAATCCATGAATAAAATGAGATTGTTAAATAAACTTTAAAACCACTAATGCCATTACACACAGGGCACTGTAATAGGCCAGAAGAAGACGTACGTGACATCCAAATTTAGAATATTTTTTTATGGCACTGATAATTCATTTTTCTGTAGACTATGAAACAAATGGATCAACTCATAGTATTTAGGAATAAGATCAAATATCTGGCCAATCCAAAGGAAAAGAAATCATTAGAATATGTAGTAGGTAGCCACAGTTGGCCCAAAATGTCCATAAATATTTTAACAGATACAATAAACAGCATGTTGCAGGTACACTTTCCTCAAAATGTGGGAGAGGGAGCCCTTTGCACCTTAACCAGGTAAGCACACATTTTAAAGGCTTAAGAATTGGACTTATGGAAAAATAATACCAAAATAAACACAGGCTATACTTGATTTGGATACTGCCACAACAAAATGACTAATTTTTTTCCATGACACTCCTCCAATGAAAAGACAACTCCAAAAACAAATATAAAGGGGGAGGGGAGAAATGAGCATATGTTATTCCAGGAATTACATAGTTTACCTACTATAATACAAAAAGATTACATTAAAATACATAAGAGAGAGAGAGGTCTTAGTCAGACATAGACAATTACATTATCAAATATTGGAGATCATATTCCAGGATTTCGGCTACTTGCAAGATATGAAAAGTAATTATACAGGACATTCCAAAAAAGATCTCGAATTTATTCAAACTATGAGCAACTGATGGTTCAAATGATTGATCCTGTTTATGTTGCACCTACTGTCTAAATCAATAAAATTATCACACTCTCCAAAAATAATCAATGAGAGATATCTAGTAACTGCACCAACATTGAGATCTCATTATTTCTCCTCATACTTAAAAATAAGTTGAAAAATTCTTACACTAGTTTTAAAGTACTTGAGAGAAATGAAGTGGATGCATGATATGAAGTTGCTAAACATGCAGACATACAACATTTTCTCAAGAGGAGAAATTGGTATTTTTCATAATTGAATTGGTGACATAATACATCTTTTTATTTGTTGAAAATGTTGGTGTTTCATTTGACACATTCACTACACTTCCAGTCACCAATGATTTGCATGGCTGTCTCACTAAACCTTTCACACATTTTACAGCAAAAGGCACATGTTACATTCATGACAATGTCTACTTGTATACTCGTAAGAGAGGACAAGCAGCATGTTGAGTATTAAGGCATATACCTAGAATAGTACATAGCTCGAGCACTTGTCCTGCTGGCATGTAAATTAGAAAAATTATAATTTATACATGCAAAGCAATGCACTAGTAATTAAGCTTCTATTTTGTTGGAAAAAACTATAAATGATAATGGAACAGGATATCCACCATATACGGGCAAGACTATTGTCACAGGCAATAAAAAATCACATTCCATAAATTTAAAAAATTAACGACAAAATGAATATGTAATTTACTGTCATTACAAGTAGATGTTCAGTAATTAAGAAACATTGCAATTATTGGAAGAATTAAAGTAATAAATAATGGTTTTAACATAATTAACCTTGAAATATAAGCATACACCGTAAAGGTGAAAAATGGGTGCTGCCAATTCCAAAACATGTTGGCTTCGTTATTAAATTAAAAAATAAAGGTATTATATTGTTAATTATGCCCTCACTGGGTAAGAGTCCCAAAAATATTTCAAATTTTATATTCCACTATGGTTCATAAATGCAAAAAGTAGATGAAAAAATATATGATAACATAGCCATAATTTGAGACATTTCACTTAAACATAGATAAACAAAGCATAAATAAACTTATAACAAGTAATAACCTGTGGCCCAAAAAAATGGCAAGTGATACATTTAAAAATGTTTCCACCAAAGAGAATCCTCACCTGATATTCTTCAACCTTTTGAAGGAAATGAAATGTATCAAGCATCTCTGACTCAAGAGTGATTTTAAATGGCGCTGAGATATTTAAAATGTCCAACAGGTATCTTGAAAGCATCAATCATAAGTGTAAAAAAAAACTGAAATGAAAACTCCGACTAAAATAAAAATATTTCAATTAACAGTATTAAAGCTCATTTCTCACAATTTCCTGTTCAGGGGCCTTATGTATTAAGCACATACAGTCACAGTACACCAGAGGAGAACATATTCCTTTCGGAAAACAATTGTAACAATATTCAACAAATCACTTCATATTTTGAACCAAATACTTGCAAATAATGGCAGGTGAACATTCTTAAATACACTTTAGCACTTGGGTTTATTGAGAGGCAGGCTTCCATTCAACATGAAGGAGCAGAAACCAAGCAATAAGGCTTACATTGCAACATGAGACTCAATTAAAAGACCAAAGTGTGGTCAATGTGATGGCTGAGGAAACCAAGAGAAAACATAAGGCAAGATAACTCAAAACTTATAATTTCCCATGGCCTAAAAAAATTTCAAAAATACCTCTCACATTATCACATTAACGTATAAATCCCACCTCCTTGCCTTATATATATATATATTATGTGATTACATAAATAAATATTAAATGACATCCCCATGAATAAATAGCACACTATAGGTTCTCAGTTATGGTAATCTAATGATATACTTCTACAAGAATAGGAATAAATAAGAAATTTTTTGAATAACTATAAGAAAAGTACAGCCAAATGCTGCCACATAAAACAGGGATGTTGATGTGATAAATAAATTAAACTAGCTATTTTCAATGTGCCAACATTACTGACCAGCCATTGTCATAAAGTACTGGCAACAGTAAAAATAATGTTGGTTTACAAATTTTTCAAAATGTTTTAGAATATTTCTCAGAGAACGTTCAGTCATTCCCAGCATATGTGATGGACAGATCTGCAAACACTCCAATGGAGTCTCCATTATTGAAAATACATCTACTCAATTTCTTCATTACAAATCTGCTGGGTCAAAAAAACATACACTCTAGCCAGTGTTGTTAAAAGGACGACTAATGCTGTTATTTGTGGTCATTGCCCGCAACTCCCACCTAAAATAAAAATAAAACAGTCAGTTTTTCAACTAAGTTTAATCATACTGCAAACTGTATTTCCGCACACACACAAAATACATGGACATAAAAGAGTTAACTATATGTACACATTACTGAAGATAGCAATGCCATAATTTTTTTAATTCCTTACAGACTATGTTTTAACATAAAAGATGATAATGAAACAAAGGCAGGAGCCAAATGAAAGGTTCATCATTATTTCCTTAACAGCTATCTGACCCCAGTGGAGAAGATTAAAAAACCAGTACCGTACAAAAATACTATTGGGGAAGAGATATATCTCTCCCCAGTAAGATCACCCAGCAGATCTATATATAAGGAGTTGAACATTCTTCCACTTCCTTGTGTATATATGTATATATTTTCAACTCTTATGTAAGTAAAAAATAATCTAGGGAATTTTAATATGAATAGTGTCTTCCATGGTCACCATACTAGAACTAAAAGTGATACAGTAAACTCTTGATAATACGAAGTCAGCGGGACTGGAAAATAATCGGCACTTCGTAATATCGAATTTCGTAATTATAAACATTTTTTTAAGAAGTCGTGAAAAAAATTATCTTTATTTCCTCTAACTTTTTTGTCTTCGGCAAAATTGTATAACTTTTTTGGTCGTTTGTGAAAGCATGCTTAAAAAGATGCATGTCATAAAAGGTGGTAAAATAAGTAGCTACTTGTATTTCCTAAGTCAGTGCTTTTAAGTCGGCGATGGTAGTGTTGGCAAAATTTCATCCCAGTATCGAAAAAATACATAGAAAAAAAGTTGAACATTTTTAATAAGAATTTTACTTTTGGAATCCACTCAATAGAGAAAGGAAACTAGTATGGATGCTAAAAACAGACTTTTCATGGTGTCTACTAATATATGAAAAAGAAATTCAAGACTTTTCAAGACAAAAATTTGAAAATTCCAGACCAAAAAGGCTAACTTCTTCATGTGTCATTGTGACGGTCAATAGTTAAATGCCCAGTCCTGTCCAATTTTTCACTTGGAATTGGCCATCTTATTGTATCCACATAATTAAAATTACAAGCACAGCACCTTATCTCCTTCATTCATGATTAAACTCCTACTAGAAATTAAAATGCCGTATACTCAAAATGGACTGTACCGTGACATTCACGGCTTTCGAGCTAGCGATCTCGCCATCAGATGAATAACAAAGACATTCCACCGCACTATGCTGGCAAATGGCGAGTTCTCCAGTATATCATCCAGGAGCCAACGACATATTCGCCGGCGGCGGCACCTATGACGTCGGCGGCGACAACGTAATATAATGAGTGAAAGTTTCTCGGGTCTTCCACCGGGACAAAGGCTCCATCTCTGCCTACGTTTTGGAAAACGACTCGTTTTCCATCTTCAGGGCTGTGAGCCAGGGACATCTTCACGTCCCTAAAGAAGGAAAACGAGTCGTTTTCGGAAACATCGGCAGAGATGGAGCCTTTGACTTGGTGGAAGACCCGAGAAACTTTCACTCATCTAATCCGCCGGGAAAACACCAAAACGTAATATAATGTTTTTACTTTCCAGGGGCTGATCTCTTTCTGAAGACGTTATGCTTGCGTATAAAAACAACACAATTCAATGGGAAATGCTACTAACAAAATGGCAAACGGTAAGCTTTACTGAATGGATGAGAGAAAGAAAACATTCCAATTCCACAGTAAAGTTAATTAATCCCACCCGATTATGATGATGCGCTGCATAGAAACTTAGGACACGATGGTTTAAATATATTTCTAGTGGAATTTAATCAAGTTACACCCTCAGAGGCATGGCATAACACAAAATGTCACAATCGTACTAGGGTACGATCTAGGGATCGCCTGAATCTTTGGGAGCGTTGTAATGACCACGGTCAAGGTCATTCTTTCGAAATAGCATTCATGGGCAGGAGAGAAGTATACGATCTTCAACCTGCAACCGACCAAGCCGATTTGTCACGTGGCGGCATGCAGGAACCTGTGCCCATGTCTACTGCAATCGAACGACGAAAGTCACGAACTTACAAATACTGACCAGAGAGGTTTAAAACAACACCTCTTTGATAATGACAAATAAAGAAAAAGGGAAACAATATCTCATTTCGTAATGCCGTTCCAATTTTTATCCTGACGATTGACAAGCAACCATTTTTCCCGATTTCTGATTATTTTTCAGCGAATTCCTGACCTTTTCCAGATTTTTTCCCGACGTTAATAAATTCCCGACTTTTTCCCGGATTCCCGACTTTTCCCGACTGGTAGACACCCTGCTTTTGCTTCACACATCTATGCTGTTATGATGGCAGCTGGCCCAACCACACTTTAGTAGCCCTCTATCGCCCAATCACAGCTAAAAAAAAGCACGGAACTACTGTACGTTGCAAAATTCCATCACCTGAGTTTGAAAACTAATATCTTAAAGATAGCTCAATGGGTTTTTAAATGAAGAACATAAAATTAAAGCTTGTTTACTTTTGCATTTAGTAATGGTATACAAAATTTTTCAGAGTGTGCTTAGAAACGGAAATTTAGCATATTTTTATGGGCACCGAATGGCTGCATCGCAGTTTACGGCTCTGTAATAACAACATTGATTGAGATATCTAAACTTACTTCACATATATTGTAGCAAAGATCTTTCTTAATAATCACACAAAGTTTGATATTATTTAATGCATTAGTATTTTAGTTGTTGATGAAAAAGTAAGACAGCATTATTTTCCGTCCCGCGCATCCCTGAAAATTGCCGTTTGGACCTTTTTCTTGCTCTCGAGCTCATCACCTCTAATTCACTAATAAAACCTTAAAGGAATTCATTGGTTAGTCAGTATCAGTTAATATTTATTTTGGAAAAAGAGCACGATGAGAGATGCTCCAGTCACATACTCGGGTGATGAGTCCATCACCTTACCTTTTTTGAACTTCCCTCATGGTGGCCGAGACCAAAGAATATTGTTCCATCAGAAAGGAATCCAATTTTCTCTCAGAGTGAAAGTGGCAGCGTTTCATTTGTTGGGAAACTTTTGTCTGCCATAGTACGTGGTTAGGCATAGGTGCGAAGTGTTGTTTGGTGCAATTAGAGGAACACAAGAATTCCGAATGGAATTGTTTTCCCTCTGAGAAAATTTCGTACCTCCACTAGCCACCGCAGGAATCACTTCAAGATTACATAGCGATACCTACTAACCCAAAAACACGGATTCCTAATGAAACTAATCACTTACAACTATAAAAAAATCACAAATATTAAAACTAAGAAATAAATTGAACTAACCAGTACCAAGTAATACCTACTAAATGATCTTCCAAAACTAATGCAATAAAACGAAACTAACTTACTAAAAAAGAATAAAAATAACACTTAAAAATTTAATGTGTAAATCTAAAAGCTAGAGAGATTATAAAAGAAGAAACGGATTACTTAAAATCACAATAAAACAATCCCTAAGACTACTGAAAATTGTTAAAAAAAGAGAAATGCTAATGTAAAAAAATAGAAAATAGAACACTATGAGAATCCTTAAAGAAAAAAACTGAAATAAAATGGAATACTAATACAGCTACAACTATCTAACTATGAAAATATTTATATTTAATATGATTGAGTATTAAAATATAGAGAAAAAATCCAAGAAAAAATAATTAAATCTAAAAAAAAAACTGCTCAACGCCACTGAATATCAATGTACTCCTGCTGACTGCTATTAGGGGTATCCCTCAACCTCTACTTCCAACCGCTAGATGGCATCTCGCTTGACTGGATTCTCGAATTAAGGGAAGAATTGCATTGGTGAAAAAGGTTGTCTCTAATTAGCGGCAACTTATGACAAACCCTTAATAGAGATGTTGAGAGAAGGTAATGACATTTTTATCCAGTAAGAAGAGTGCATGATGACTTTTATAGCCAGAATATAGATTGAGATATGGAGAATATAGATGATAGAATGTGCAGTATAGTTGGGAGTATTATGAGGGGTAGAGCTCTGCATTGTTGAAAACAAATACAGTAAGTCCTTGACTTACGTGGATCCGAGTTACATGGATCCAGAGTTACGCAGATATTCAGCAGGTGACAACCGGAGACTCATTGTCAAGCACGCATGAGTGTTCAGAATGCCCACTCTCATTTAAGACATTACATAGTTCGATGGGTGATATTTGATCATCGTGACGGTGAAAAAGTCTGATGTGATCACACATTAACGTCTTTTTTCGGCATAGTTTGACCTTCACGCGTAAGTCGACGCGTAGTTAATTCTCTACTCCATAGATGATGTCTGTTGTCCATTACAGCAAAAAAAGAAGTTTTGGGAAATTATACTTATTTTAGATGTAAATATCCAGTGAAATAAAGATTGGATTTGTGTTACTAGTGGCTTTGTCATATTATGTTAACTTAACGGCCTCTCAAAAGATGACATTTTCTAGATTGCCGCCAATCGCAGTAACAGTGGCACCACTAATGGTTCAAAAATGGATACGTAAGTCGTGGTGTTTCGACTTACGTGGAAATTTTTGGAACAAATTAATCGCGTAAATCGAGGACTTACTGTAATGGATTATATAGATTCAATGAAAATTGTAAGTGGAATGAAGAATATATGACAAACTGGAGAGGAAAGCAGCTCATATGCAGAAATACTCGGAAGGAGCAAATGAGAGTAGAAATGGCTAATGACACTCACCCAGATCAGTATAATATCATCACCCAAAAATACCGTAAAACATTTCTCCCTTCCTCCCCATATACTTCAGTGAGAACTCACCTTAAATCTTCAGGAAGCCAATTCTCCTCCAAATGCTCTTCTATCACAACTTGTAGGCATAGAGTTCTTAGAGTAGGAGCTGTAAAAAGGAAAAATAAAGTCACTTAAGAAGGGACATGATTAGAAATTCCTCCATTCAATCAATTTTATTTTAAATGTAACAGATGCAACCCAAGGGCAATGATAACTTACCAAAGTCTAATACATGAAGGTCATTATGGTCCATTAATTTGGAGTCCAACCCATCCAAAAGCATTTCCTCATTATCGGGAGCAAAAAGTGGCTGTGGACCTAAGTATGGGCTGAAGAAAGCTAAAATTACTTCAAGTAATGGACTACATTACTCAGCAAGGAAATTATTATCTCATTCAAAAGCTTTCAATTATTCACCATCATAATGACTATATGTACTTTGAAAGTTGTCCACTGAAATAGGGAGGCAATTAAATTATTAAATCATATAAAAACAAATGCAAAAACCATAAACCTTTAGCTAATCCATTGTAATTGAAATGTACGTACATTAAAACTACTTAAAAAATGACTTTCTCCATAAAAATTAAACAGAGCGAACACTCATTCAAAATGGAAATAATTCTCTAAACATATAGAGCTACATACTTCACCCATTGTTGGGTTGTTTAAAACCCATAACTTAATACACTTGTTTATGTGACAAAGTAAATAGTGCAGATACAATGTATCCTTTGATTGCTCGGGAATGTAGTCTACATAACCAAACCAGCCGCCGCTTAACTGAGTGTTTCAATATGGAATGGTATGCTCCACAAACAACGTGGAACCTCAGTCGCACACAAATATATTTATAAGAGGGAAATACTTTGTAAAATTACACAGCATTCTCCATGCAATATTCCCATTGTCACCAAAATCAGACAATTTGTTGGCATAACTGTTAAACAGTAATATGTAAAACGATGTGTATTTTGAGTAGTGAATACATATGTTAAAAACTAATTTGACCCTTTTACTGCCAGTGGGTTTATATATTGACCCTCTATGGTTATGCAAAAACTGGCAAGGGCCGATATATCAGCCCACCTACATTACATATTTGTAATACAGTAAAACCTCGCTTTTACGTCCCCGCAATTTACGTTTTCCCGCCATTAACGACTTTTTCTTCATGTCCTAATAATGTCCTTATATCCGCAATGTAACGTCTTCCATTTATTCACGCTAGCAAATTTTTGAATGGTTCGCCATTTACGTTTTACGAGACGATTTTGCCGTGATTGTCGTCCTGGTTGCATAACTAGTGGTTGGACTCAACGCTCCGTGAAAGACAAAGTAAAAACTCATGCAGTAAGTTACCACTATGAAAGAGAAATAAAGTTTGCCTAGATATACCACCATTTATCGTGACCTCGCTCATCTGTGCAATTGTAATGCCGCGAGGGATTACAGTACACGTACGTCGTTTTTCTCGCGATTGTTGTTCAGGTTGCATAACTCGCGGGATGGCTGATGCTATCGCATTGGTGATGAAATTTTTCATTTATTTAAGAAGTGTTTGCTTTTCAGCATTTGCGGTCTTGTCTTTCTTTTTTGGAGGCATTAATACAGATTTTATAAAATCCTCCAGCCAAATTTCATCCTCATATATCCTACGAACACACCCGTAAAATCATCTCATTATTCTCTAGCTCGATTCTTAAGTAGCTTTGATAGAATATCACTATAGTCTCCACACCTTCTTTTCTCATAATATTTACCCTAACTTACTAGCATGGTTGTATCAAGACTCCTGGCCTCAGTTCATCCTTATCTATGTCATTCTCCTCTTCTATTCCCAAGTTCCCTTGTCTATCATTAATGCCATGCAGTTCTTTTCACATTTTCCTTACCCCTATGCTAAATCTCGTTAAGTTCTATCAGCAGCTCTCCTGACTTAACAGTAATGAACAGTGTCTTGACCACTCTAGTGTCTACTACACCATTCCCCCCCCCCCTCCATCCTTTCTCAACTGCTTGCTGTTCTGCGTCTTCCCTCATACACCTGTAAACTAATTCCTGATATTCTCTCCAACTTACAAGTGTACAATTTTTTCACACTCTTCCTAATCTTGGCCCAACCATATGTAATCTAGTTAATATATCTCCCCATGTCCCCATGCATTTCAAATAAGAGATTTTGGCATTATTAAAGAGGTTTTGTTGGAACTATATTTCAATTTCGAAACTTGTCATTCAATGAGCAAGAATTAGGCAGGCAAAATCAAGAAGCAAGGAGTTATTCTTTCAGGCATAACTTTCATATAAAATTGCATACCCTCAAATTACACTTTCCCGCGATTTACACTTTTTTCTCTAGTTCCCCTCAAAAGTGTAAAAGAGGGGTTTTACTGTATTATATTACCCTCAAATCAGAGACAGCAAGAAATGATTTTTTCATCCTCATAAAAATTGAAATATATCATCAACATTGAGAAAAATACATAATTTATACATTAAAACTAAGTGTTTCAGATACTCAGAACAAGTCATAGCTCAGTGCCTTTTCTCATTTCCAAAATCAATAAATACTCATCAGAATATTTTATAATGCATTAAGGGGTAATATAAATGTATATTGGGTAGTCAAGATCTCCGCAGCTTTTTATGATGGATACTTCCAAGTGAACCTGATTTTAGAGCCTTGGTTACAGATCTTCACAACTACTTGAATTGAAGCCTTGAATTGTCAGCATACTTTCATATCTCTCAGGATTGTTAATTAGGTACATTCTTAAAATTTTGTCAGGGACTTCAACCCACTTATCTCCATTGTTAAACAATATCTTTACTATTATTATCAAAGCTTCAGTTACAAGTCAACCAGCTGACTGGGAGGTAACACTGGATACATGACCCATTAAAAGAAAGTATATTAAAGACAAAAAGAGTTGATGCAAAGAAATGGAATATGTATTTGAATGTGGCAACAAATGTGTAAATAGTTTAACATCTTTTTTCCAACAGCGTGGAACCTGAAAAGTGCTGGACTGCAGAAAATGCCAGTTCATAGAAAATCTAGGATGATAATAGTCAAGTTTAAAATAGTTATGCCCAAACTTGCTGCCAGGTGACGCAACATATTTATGCATAAATCACTACCTTACAGAGGGAATCAGTACCAAAACATAATCACAACATTAAACCACATAAAGGAGTTGAAATATGTCAGTAAAATAAAGTGAACTGCTTGAAATTTCCAAAGCTTATATGACACAGTCACCAGTGTGATAGAATTATTTTCACATTCCGGTGATTCTAATGCATTTTCTGTACCAGTAAGACTGAATCTGATTTTATTTTGTCCATCTCCATTTGGTCACAGAGTTACGTTCTTGATGCCTGTCAGAACCGATAATCAGGAAACATGTTTCCTTTGAATACTGAAAGTGGCCCAGAGAAATAAGAATGAGAAAATCAGAGATTAAAGAAAGGTTGCAGTGGTGTGTCTGGTGTGAACCATGCCTATGGTACCCTACAGTGAACAATCTACAAACTAAAAACTGCTCATAAAAAAGGATCAAATAATCGAGTTGTCAGATTATAGGATACCGGACTAAAGAGGTCCAACTGTACAATGATAAAAAGGAAATTAAATACAATATGAAGAATACATAGCATTCAGAAAAATACATAGCATTATATTATATATAACTCGACTTGGTTCAGTTTTTGTGCATAGTTTTGAAAGACCTGTTCTTGACTGGGAAAGGAATCCATATATTTTTTTGAATGAAATACCAATCCTCCACCCCATATTAAAAAATTAATTTTTTCCCATGTTAAAGTTAGTAGGATAGTTAATGCAAGCATTGGACTCATAACAATGATAATCATGTCTTTATACATCAAGCAACTTTAGGACTATTAAGTTCTTTCCCTATCACAAACATCCATAACCCTGACAGCAAAAATCTTACCTGCGACCTTGGGATTGACACGTAAGGGATTTATCCCACCACCACCAAGACCAGCATATTGAAAAATTAGGGGAATTTGTAGGTTGAAGATTAATAAAGACTGTGACTGCCAAAAGGAAGGAACCTTGATCCCACCCCAAAATATTTATCTCAAACTGATACATTCCTATGTTTTGATTAAATTGAATGAAGCTGAAAATAACAGAATGTTATGTTTAAAAAAAATTCCATTACATAAAAAAGTAAATCCATGGCTAATTCTGGCTCACAGGTTTGTTAGTATTGCCCAAGACTCCAGAACCCTTTTCCTGACAAGCAGCTAAAATTTAACACACAGCTTCTTCTTCAATCAACGGTGTACATAAAGCAAATTTAATCAATTTCTACATCATATACCTTCATTAAAAAAAGTTAATTTCTTACGGCATCATCCATTCCATAATGCAAACAAAAGCCTTGATTTTTCTAGAAACTGAAAAACCATTTCAATTTACAAAGAAAGATAAGAGAAGACTACAAAAATCCAGACAACAAAATCTCAATAATTAAGAAAACTAATTAGAACATGAATTATTTTTGCCTACTTTTAACTACCATGAATTTTGAAAAATAGTATAATCACTACCCCACTCAAATAAGGAATGCTCTAAAAACTTATAAGAGTGTCATTATTCAGATATTTCTAAAATTAATAAAGGCTAGGATGCATACCTAGTGCCTCCAAAAAGAAATACTCTATCCCCCACTACACAACATGACTGCCTTCTTCTTTTACAGGGCCGTTTCCCATGGGTTTTCACTTGCATCCAATGATTGGCTCCTGAGAGATAAAAAATTGATAAACAAAATGATACCACATCACAATACTTCAATGTTCAAGTTAATGTTCAAGTACTAATGTTCAAGTTAAATAATTGATTCCACTCCAAATATAATATCCTAATGGTTGGCACTCTTCATCGACAACTTACTAAACACCACACTCTTCATTTATCACAGCAAAAATGCTAGTATCTCTCAAACATTATCAAGGGTAAAAATATACTCAGCGGAAGAAGTGACGAGCACAGTCAACTTCTCTAGAACAAGAACGGGTGAAGTAAAAGTTGGGAGGGAATAGGGCATAAGATTAAATGACGCAACCCAAAAGAATGCTGGTCTCAACTGTTCAATCCCATGGAAACTTGAGATTGAACACCAGAGGAATGATCAGTAAAAAATTACATTCAAAGTAGAAGTCTACTATAATGTGTGGCTTATTGCAAGAATATGGCCACAGAGATTGTTGTTTTGCCATTGTTGGTACAGAGTGAAAAGCATATTGAGTTTCATCAGTTATAATGTGTTATTATTGTCATAAAACCATAGAGAGACGATTTTGAGGTGGTTACAGTTTTTTGTGCTTCGCCCTGGTTTCATAACTTGTGGAACTCAATGCCATGTGAGACAAAATTACTACCTTCAATTTAATATGCAGCATTTTATTACTATGAAGGAGGAATGAATTATCCTAAGCTAGACTAGGATTTATTATCACCTTGCCCATCTTTCACATTGTAGTGTCTTGAGAGAGTATATGTTAGCAAGGGTCTGGAGAGGAGTTATGCTGCTTTATTCTACAGGATATGACTCGGTGACACCTTTAGAATGAAATCGATGCTGAGTAGTCATTAGTTACTGCTTCTCCCATCTCTTATGTGGTGATCACCCACTTTTACAGTTTCAAGTGTTATGATGGCGAAGAAAAGACACCCTTTGGATTTAGCAAAAAAAAATTGAAATCGTTGAAGCCCACAAAAGAATTCCAATAAAACAGTACTTGGCAAAAAATGGCCATCAACTTTTTTCACTATTAAAGGAACAAGGATTAAACTATGTAGGTCTATCTCCACATTTAAAAAAATATGCAAGTTAATCTAAGGAAGCTACAACTGACTAATATAATTGCAATGGAATTAGTGTTATTTGAATGGTTCTCTCAGCAATGATCTGTTACTGACATGGAGGTAGTTAAAGTGGATAAAATACAATGATTACTCTATCCATGAGTACTGGCTACAAAATATTATTATTCCTTTAAGAATCACTAAATATTAAATGCATTTATGGATGTTTCTGGATATGGATTGTTTCTGATTCCCAGCAAGTTATCTTCACCCTCTATGGTCCACATGATACAGGATGTTAGGGATGCAATAAAATTCACATTGGTTACTGTAAGTGAACTGTATAACAAGCAAATTAAGAATTTTGTCAGCACTCATTATATCAGACTTCTACTGTATATGCTATAGAAGAATAGGGTTGGGATGAATGCACACTGTATTCAACAAAATGAAATGACATGCACTGAACCAAGTACAATAGAAACTCCAAATCCAATGCCTCTGTATCTTCTAATCACCCATTCGCAGGTTCAGTTTTCTGTGGTTCATTCAGCTCAGAGAACTATTAGTAAAATATACATGAACCTATGCTCAAACACACATCATTTTCACTAGCAAAACCTGTATCCATTACCATAAATTCATCAAGCATCTCAATACACCCTCTCCATTCCACTCACATTTTTTAATGTATGTACACACACTTCCTGAAATAGTCAAAACCATGTAACCATTAGTCCAGAGCTGGCAATGATTTGACAATCCTGATTCATAATCCCTCATGCCCAACATAATACCCAAGCCAACAATGCCCAAAACAAACGAAAGATCACTGCACTGCAAAAGGGAAGATTTGGTATGCAAAGTCTAACACGATATTTATTGACGATATACATGTAACAAAAGCAACTGGGAAGAACACATTCTAAGACCTTTGCAAATGATGTCCTTTTCGAACCGAGTTTAAAAACAGCTGATTTAATGGAGAAAGAGTAGTTTCAGCGCAAAGAGAAAAACATAGTCACATACCATGGTGGACAAGAAATGAAAATTGTTGGCAGAAATTAGAAAGGTATAGTGGGTTGATAAACAAAGTAATTAGGGCAATGTGATACCAAAAGCATTACTGAAATTAAGTAACTGAAAGAGAAAAAATATGGAAGAAAAGATATGGCAATCTGAGTATCATGAAGAGAAGTAGGAAATATGCAGAGTCAAAAACAGAAACAGAGTAAGGAAGAAGCCAAGAGGAAAATGTAAAGCAGATTAGCTCCATCAAAACCCATCGAAACCAGCAGAAAGCTTATACACTAGAAACTCGAAATTACGAATTCAATGGGACCAGAAAAATCGACAATTCGTAATATCAAATATTGTATGAACAAGTATCCTTCATCAACATCTGTATGAAGCTACCCTCCTGAAACATATGCATTCGTTCAGTTTGGACTATGCCTATGAAGATTCATCAGAGCATTTTTCTATATTACCTTAATATCCACTGAAAAACTCACAACGTAAATGTGAGCAGTGTATTTATATTTTTAAGCTACCAGTGCATACACCATTGAAGTGGGTGATTTGCGCGATAATTTGCAACTAGATGCTGCTCCGGATTTAGAATTTAAAGGAATAAATTTCCACTAGAAGAAAATCATATGCTCTATATCAGGCATAATAGGTAAGACCTAAATTACGCTAATACAGGGAAAAGATTCTATCACGGAAGCTATGTCATTCATGTATTTCTCACAAATAATCATATGCCCGTTAATTCCATGAAATAGCAATCGTAATTCTCCCCTGGATTCAGCTTATCCTTGCGTGGTTATTCCAGAGATAAAGGCTCTGAAAGACAGCTTAAAAAGGAGTTCAGCTTAATGTTTACTTCCTTTCAAAAGTAGATTGCAATAGCCATGCATTTCAACGGTTGAGGCGTGGTAATTTCCTTTACACTTCTTCAGCTACTAATTATGGTAACATTATAAATAAATAAATTACGTTTTTAACTATGCTCTATGAAAGCTTTAGTTGTTGCTCTATTCAAATAAGGTCACCTACTCTTCAGCCACTAAATTGCAGGCATCATTTAAAGTTTTGATATATTTTTGCGCATAGTTCTTCCTCTTGCTTCCGATCAAACAAGGGAATTTCGTCTGAGCATTGCAGCTCTAGTTCCGGCCACGCACGAAAATGGAATCGGAAGTCTTACCCTCATTTACCATCTTTGAGGGGATTACTCCATTCCCTTGCAGAAAAACAGATACGAGACCCATGGTCTTGGGGTATCTTACGTCACCTGGGAGGTTGATCCAGCTGGGATTCAAGGCCGGGAAATAAACATCGAAAGAATCATATCATTATGCAGTTAGTCACATCTTATCTTCCTTCTGCTCTACCTCAATAAGCTACACCTGCGGAGAGGGAGGACAAAACACTGGAGAGGGGTCTTTTAAAATGAATATACATATACTCACAAAACAATATTGGAACGAGTTAGAGCCAGCACACAGAAGGGGGGCACTTCAAGGGGCCAAATGTGAGCTTGAGAGGCCTATTGAGCCAGCGGGAGACACTGCACCAGTCGAGCGGGTGGGAGGGACAGTGCACACGAAGGGGCCTTATCCTGGCTGGGTACCATTCAACTCTCACCCCTGAAGTCCTCCGGGAAGTATCTCCCGATAATGCAAGGGAGAGATGAAAGTGCCTCTAACTGGACTACGATTCTGATGAGGCTTTCTGCTCCCTCTCCAACTGCATGAACTAAGGTTGCTTGTGGGATGGTTCTACTTATCATCTAGCCTTATATTTAACTCTCCTTTAACAAGGATTAGGCTACAAAACCCTTATCAGATTCTTTATCACTCAGCAGGAACACAGCTGAGAAGATCTCTTTTAGGATATTTTTTCAATCGCTGGGTTGGAACGGAAGGTTACCTATTACACGACCAAAATATATAAGGGGGAATGAACTTTTTTTAACATTGATTATGCATGTGCCCAGAACAAATCGTCATTTAGAATGAATGTGAGACAACGTGATTGTATGAACCAAGTGAACTCGTATTTTCTCGGCTGTTGGCGACGGAAGAAGGGAAGAGCAATGCTTGCTTACAAATAAGATACCTTTCCTTGATGATTACATTGAAACACTCAATGAGGAGGGCAAATGAAACCTGATTCTTTCAATGATAACTATTGTCAGCCGGAATAATTTGGTCATGGAGTAAGATTGGGCAATCAGTAGGAAATATATAGGGAGAAAAAAGCTTCCATATGTGGCATGCATGACTGATTTCACTGCTCAAGTGCCATAGCATCTTTCCCAATGCCTGTAAAAACCTTTTTTGAGTGCACAAGCACAGTAACCAATTTCTGTACTAGAAATACCCCTCATGGATTTATGTTTGGGGAAAACAGGTTGCAAAAAATGCCTGGGATTATGAGAGGAAAATGCTGATAGCAGCAATTAGTTTCCCGCGGGGGAGTGTATCCGTACTTGACTAATTTAAGTTTTTTTTGACTCATTGGTAACTCTAGACTTGTGGCAACAAAGCCAAATGCATTTTTAGTCATATTGATGCTATATTTTATATACTACTTAGCCCATGATTCAAAGACGTCATTTGTATTTTAGCATTGAAAAATGAATTATTGTCCAAGCAAGTCACATTTCATGCATAATGTGCATGCCAATGATGATTCATTAGGAGCCTTGCTCTGGTAAGGAGTGTGAAAATTGCAGCTATGATCCGTCATTATTAGTAAAACCGAGCAAATTTTTCACATTGGGACCAAGACCAGAGGTTTGTAATTTCAGAACACCATTATTTCATAATATCGAGTACCCTTACATGTATTTAGATACTCTTTTGGTCGGGACCGAAGATTTAGCTACGTAAAATCAAAATATCGTAATTTCGAGGATCGTAATTTCGAGTTTCTACTGTAATAAAGCCATGTCATAAACACATAAGTATAGTTCTGTGGTGTTCCTTGTTCAAAAAGAAACATTAAGCACAATGCATGTCCAGTGCAAATTCACTTTATCCACATACACATACATCTTTTAGCTACACAGTAGAAGCTCCACATAACAAGAGCTTTCGGGAGCAAAAAAACCAATTGCTATATAGAACTCTTGTTATTACACAAGATGTTTAAATTATCATTCCACAACCAATTCCTATGGCTTTAACGATAGTTTAACGTATATTGTTTGTGTTCTTGACACACAAAAAACAAGATTTTATTAAAATAGCTATCAAAAATGATATTTTCACACACACTCATTTTCATATTTATTTGTATTCATTAAGTAAACAAAGTTTAGCTTTCAGAACTAATGAATTACGTTTACCAATGATGCAGTTGGCTTTGAGATACTACTGGTTACAGAAGCTGTGAAAAACAAAAAAGCAACAAAAAGTGCATGAACTATCGAGAAAGCACACACATGCTGTTATCCCCGGAATGTTGTAAATGCATACTTGACTGGTAGATGGAACATTCAGACGAAAAATTTATTTCCATTTAAATGCAAAGGACAGACCTCATGAGCACAAGCTTGTGGACTTGCAATGCGCTGTTTATTACTCGCAATATTGAATGACCCCATGCTAAAGCAACTTTTTGCTCTCATTATTGCAGATTTATTTTAGATAGAAATCATAGGGTGATTAATGATCCCTAGGCCATCCCTCACATTTTCTAGCTTCTCGTACAATAAATAAAATGGAGGGATGGGTGGGGCCTTCTGGAACCCCCTGGCACTTAGACGACTTTAGACCCATCTTGCAAACCCACTTTTAACCTGTCTGCCACTTGCAGACAGGGGACAAGAGCACCAGGGTAGAGGTATGGAGGAGGATTCACCCATCCAACCTCTGTCTGGGCCCAAAGTTACTTAACCACACTATTCTCACGGGAACCGGTGAGCCAACATGGCTAAACCCATGCTCTCATTATATACCGTACTCATTATATGGGGCTTCCACTGCATAACAAGTTACTCTGTAGACGAGATAAATTATTGGAGAGAAAAATTTAAAGGCCAACTAAACAGAACTAAAAATCTCAGCAGATATTTCATTAAGCTGGAAGTAATCATAGATAAGCTAGGTGCTAAAATTTCCCAAGCTGGCAAGAAGAATATTATGCTACCTAGTAAATAATGGAATTTCAGTCAAATGCATTAAAAATTGCACAAGGTGTATGACTAAATAAAAATGATCAGGACAACCATCTACATAATACCCTGCAACCCACCATAAAAGTGTGTGGCAAGGGGTGAATCTTCACTAAAAATATGTGTATCATGCTTAAAGAGGATTAGTTCTCATATTTTAGTTGAAATATTACAATGTAGAAGAGAATTAAAGAGCAGAGCAAGCATGCATAAACCTTCTGTTAGTAGGGTTAGCTTAAAGTCTTTACATCAACATACAAATACCTAAGCTATCTACTGATACACACACTGAAACTGATACACTGAACTTGTGTGCATATTATTTCATAAAAAATGGGTCACCACTGAAGCGTTTAGGGCGTGGAATAAAGACACGCGACAAAACTGCCTATAAAAGGTTTATTATTGCACACGACATAATAAGGATTACAGAGCGAGATTTGCAATGGGAAGCGGTAGAAGCAATGCATCGCGGAGAGCCGACTGCTTAGCTGCACTGAGGCGTCCAGCCAAGTGCACTGCGAGAGTCCAACTGTCCTTTGGCAGTCGGGCGCTGAGTTTCAAATACCCCTCTGAAGCTTCTAGAGCCTGCCGGCCTAAGCTTCGAGCAGCCTCCAGAAGCACGTCAAACGGTCCCTCGTGGAGGGGGGTGCCGAGTGGGGGGGGGGAAGGTAGGAGGAAGGGGTGGTAGGGGAAGTGGCGCGATGTAGAGAAGGAGAAACCTACGAGCACGCGGGAAGTTTCCGGATCCGTGGTGGGTGGAGAGGCTGCCACAAGTCTTATTCCGAGATATTTAATGGCTTATACATTTGTTAGTTTACTATTATTTAAACGTAAGTGTAAGGGGGAGAACTAATATTTTCCTAAAAATTTATATCACACATTTTTTCTGGTTCAACTCCAACAGCTGTGTATCAGGTTTCAATTCACCGTCATCAGTTAAAATTTCTTCATCGTTTGAACGATGAATATCCCTGTACACAACTGCATCATTGACAAATACATGGACCATTTTTTAACCATCTCATTCCAACCAAATCCTTTATGTAGAGAAGAATTCAAAGAGAACCTATGACACTACCCTGTGGTACAACCAATTGGACTACTATTGCCCAATAGGTTATACTGTCTAAATAAATATGCACAGCACTAAAAATATGTTAAAATACTGATAAAAAGCCAATGGCACAAACATAATGAACACTACTGACTGACAGAGTTAAATTCAGAGAAATTTAATGGACTCACGCAATATATATAGCCAATGTACATTCTACAATAATAAGAATCACAACGTGTCAAAGGGAAAAATCATAAGACACCGTTGAAAGCAAAAAAATTGAATGGTAGAATTTATCCTTATATTAAAAATTAATTACCTGGTACAAAGCAGTACAGATCATTAAAATGTTTATCTTCAATTCCATTGTATCCTCCAAATATATACAAATGATTCTTGTACACAACTGAAAAATAAGGAGTTCTGATTACCTCTTTTGAGTAGTGACTTAAAAGTGTCATAATCGGAAAGGGTTTGATTAGCACTATTGCAACACTTAAAACTGGCTTCATGACAAAAGAAGCAAAAACAATTTAACTACTAAGCCAGCTTCAAAAGCCCCATTTCAGTAACATACTGCAATTTAAATGTACCCCTAGCAAAAGGAGTATCTGGTACACAAAATCTAGAATACTCTTAAACATTTGAGCTAAACTCAAAACTGTGACTTCTACAAAATCCACTTAGCTATGAGCAGTGGCCCAGAAGACTTTTATTAAACAAGACAATTAAATAATATGTTATTTTGGATATTTAAAATGGTCTTAATTTTTCAGAGCTCAACCACCTAACTGCATAATCAGTAGAAATAATGAGAAAATCTGGAAAAATTAGCAACCAAATGGTAAGCCACAATCTTTAAAAATGAAAATGAACCAACAAATTTGTTGTTTTTCAGGTTGAATGTCATCAGCCCACACTGCTTTCAGCAACCTGATAACAGCACAAAAGTGAAAAGACAAATTTTAAATTCTAACTTACAAGCAGAGTGACTCCTTCTGCCAAGTGGAATTTCACCAGTAGTTGGTGGGCAGTGCCATGTTGAGGTAAGTGTTTCTAAGTAAATGATTTCATTACTGTAAACTTCTTCCTGTGAATGATAAGGACCATGCACATCTCCCCTTCCTCCAAAAATATACATCTTTGTGCCAACAGCTGATGCTGAGTGAAAGTCCCTGTAAGACGGTGGATTTCCCTGGAAAAAGAAATGAATAAATGAAACAAATAATTCTTACAAACTTATTTTTACGTGGGGGCTGTGGAGTGAATTTATCATCAGCTAACAATGAAGGCGTCACTTTGTGGAATTGTTTGACATCCATAAAGAATAAATTCACAGAATATAAGCCACACAATTTATCCAGAGAAAACCAACCAAGGTTTCAACAACAAATTGTGTCAAGATAAATTTCAACGCCAAATATGACAAACAAGACAGCAAAAAATATATCTTTTTCCTAACATTTTGATTGACACATTGAAATTTCAACTGAATGAATAGGACTTTGTGGGAGATAATGGAGAAAGGTGTAACTAAGTAACACTTAAATCTTTCGAGTCTATGTCCATGTATCATACAGTTACTTCTCCATGCCGAGCTTGCCTGCCCGTATCTGTTACGTTAATCCTTTTTCTCTTTCATGTACAATGTTTTCGTAATGGATTATCTTTCATTCTCGACTAATACGTTTCTTTGTATCATATAGTAACTTCAGAGTTTCCGAATCTCACCTTGACAACTATGTCTGACTTTTATCAGCAGTCATTTTCAATGCTCCCTCCCGTATTTTACGGGATCCCTTACCTAGTGCAGGATGTCTCTTTTTCACGTGTTCATTACTCGTGTTACTTTCATCCATTGCTTCTTTGTGTCACGTATTATTATTCTCTATGGACCGCAATATCGATGTGATATTTGTCATATACCAACTTCAGAATTTTGATCCTTCCTACTACATTTTGTCCAATTTTTAGTACTTACACTATGTATACAACTCACTCGACCTGCTACCAACCATATGATCAGATATTTTCCAGCTGTTATTTCTTTACGCAGAGATTGTTTCTCTAATTGTTTCTATTGGGAACTCTCTATCATAGAAAATTTCATGTCTATTTCATGGGTTATACAGCAGGAACTAAGGTTGATGAATCGGAAAATAAGGATATTTTAGCCGAAGATTCAGGAAGTGATTTTGATGATTCCGACGACGACATGGAATACGAAGGTTTGTGAATATTCATTATATTTGGTTATCCTGCCAGAATAAAAATAGAAATGGAATGCAAATGTTTTGATTGTTCATAAATGCATGTAAGTACTTTTTCTTCAGATGATTCAGATATTGTTCCAGTTGGGGATGCGGTTGTTGGAAGCAGCAGGGAGGTGAGAGAAAATTACACTTACATATGGAAATATATTTTCTGAGTTTACCGTTCAGTAACTGAACTTGGGCCCAATTAGACTTGATGTATTTACTGAATACTCAAACATTTTACTTTTTTAGATACGCAACATGCACCACCAGTCAAAATCAACTCTTCCTGGTCAGACAGTGATGCGCAATTTTCTCTGCCGAGGTTTGATGAAAGCAGTGGAGTTTTGGCTGAAATTGACAGCACCAAGGATGAATGGGACTGCTTCTTATTATTCTTCAGCATGGACACCATCAAGGCAATAAAAACAGAGACAAACCAGTACGCACTACTCCACTGATGCTCTAGGATGAAAAAAGAAACTCAAACCAGACGTAATTGATGGCTGAAACCAGAAAGAGACCGGAGTTCATCATGCATCGGTACATGAGGTACTATCCGTTTCATAGAAAATAAACCAAATGGTAGAACAAGATATTTTTTAATGTATTTATGATGATGGTCGTAAATTCATTCATAATTTACAAAATGAGTCACCCTGAAACCACCTCAGTGCAGCTGGATAGGTACATTGCCAATTTAGCGAAGAAGTTTGCTGAGAAATGAGAGGTGGAAACTGAATCTTCAACTTCTTGATCCAGTTCCCCAGAGAATCACTTATCAGGGTGACTTTTCCTAAAATAATTCCTCAACAGTGAACAAAAACAACGCTGCCAGTGTGCAAATTCTGCTCATAGAGATGGAAAGCTACGACCAGCAAGAGGACACAGAAAGACAGATAAATAATTCATCTTACTTTAGTTATAACAAATCTCCATTCCATTGTCTCCAAATCCAAAGCATGTACATCCTGGGAAAACTTATCTATTTCCTCTTCAAATCCTCCGAATATATACATAGAATGTCTTATCACACAAGCAGAATGGCCATCACGAGCACCAGGTATTATTCCATGGACAACTGGGCAGCTCCATTTCAATGTTTCTAAAAATTAAATAAACAACATAGAACTATGTTAATTTCATTATCTATCAAGGCAATAAAAAGAATAGCATTTAGTAAATTGAGCCATTTGATCAAAAAATGAACAACATTACAAGTGAATGGACAACGACTGAGAGAAGCATATTAAGATAAAGACTGTGCAAGGTAAATAGTATGGGTAAACACTGAAAAACTATTAACGCCGGGTAGAGCAATAAAATTAAAACTGCTTAAATGGTAGATTTTTTATTGGAACCATAGTCTGTATTTTAACGCTGAAAAGAGAGCAATTCAAGCACAGTACACAATTTTAACACGGGGTGAGAAACAGAGGGCTCTCGTCAACATCAATGCCAATGTCCTGCAATACTGACAAAATGCCGAAAATTCTTTTGGAAGTTCGAGTCACAGGAATGTCTGAATGATAATGTGACATATGATGTACATAGTCTACTCTTTCGGTCCTGTTTAGTAACTCATTTTGTGACCACACAATAAAATATAGGTGGACAGTCAGGAACTTCTCCTGTTTGGCTATTTATGCTCTTAGTAAAAAAATACTGTGGTGAACTTACTTGTATCGAAGCAAAACAAAATATTACAAGCCGCTTCGTCGTTACGCCCACCCCATATGTATATTTTATCACCATACGAAACAGCTGTGTGCCCATACCTCTGGTAGGGAACACAACAACTCTGGGGATCATCAGGCTTTATTAATGGAACAGCTGTCCAGCGATAATTAACTGTCAATAAAGGCAGCCCATTAATTAACAAGTTTTAAGGTAGTTCCATCCAAATGTACACGACAAAAAAAACTTATAGTTCATACTGAAATCTATGGTTTATGTCAACAAAGAATTTTAGACCTCTCCTTCAGAACAGATTGAAAACATACTCATAACGCATACCACTGATCAAAACAATAAGAATTCTTAAGTTAAAGGACGCAACCCACCAGTATTCAGAACATGCACGTCCATCGGCCTCTGTCGACGATAATTTTCACCAGTGCAATACCCTCCAAAGGAATAAATATGATCACCAACAGCAACGGCTGCATGATTGACGCGCCGAGGGCCACCTTCCAAATGCACAGTCCAATACATCTTCGTAGAGCAATGATATCAATCTAGTATTTCACTCATTACACCTGCTGTGACAAGGCGCTGCTAATTATAAGCTGACAATGACATTTAACTGATACACAGACACACTAGGTGTAACATTGCATGATGACTAATATTCACCGAAGTTTCTATTTTTTTATATCTCAAGATTTACCTATACTTTCCAGAACCGAAACACCTACACAGCGAGAAAATATTCATTACAAATGCTAATACGTGCATCCCTGGGTACATGCCTGTGAACCAGTCTGATAAACGAGTTAATCGTTATATATCGACACTATCGATATCTTTTATTCGATATTTCGTCTATCGAATGTGTTAAAACGATTTGACGATTTGGCTCTCAAAATTCAAATGATCCAAAAAGGTGTTAAATTAAATGGAAACCCTACAAAATCAGACATCTTATTCCATTTTGCATGATTAATGTTTGGAGTGCAAACATAGGCTTATTTCTCGAAAATGAAAAGCCAAAATAGCATTAACTAGCTCTCAACTTCCAGTTTCATAAATTGAACCCAAACACTGGGGTAGGTATATCGTATGTTATGCATTGTTTTACTTTAGTTTCGATGCATGATCACATTTCTTGTTTTATTAGTTTGAAAATGTCAAGGATGCACACCTATTATAATGATATATGTAATCGTGCATGAATGGACCACATAACGTTTTCTGATTGCTCATCTAGAATATTTATTTTACATAGGTACTTACTTATATAGTATGTATAGCTCATCTAGAAATGGACAAATTTTTATCTCCATATGAAGCGATAAACGTTATGTGGTCCATGTGGTGCCTCTAATTCAGTTACCTGAAATTTGTGAGCCTGAGGAACTCACATTGCATCACCCCCATTGCATACACGTACTATATAGTAATTTAGATGATGTTTTAATCCCTAGGCATCATTTATATTCACTAAGTCATGTTACTATTAAATACCTGATTGTGGTAGTTTTAAGTTAGCAGATTTGGAATATTGCAACCATCTTCCTCCAAGTTTCCTTGGTAGGTTCTCTGCTATCCTTATTGACGATATTGTGAGAGGAAGTAAATCAATTTTTTTGCCATAGTTGGTTAGAGTCACCTATATCACTCCATGGCCAACAAAAGATCAGGCTACTGGAGTGATTGTGCTAAAAAGTCAGGGGGGATGTATCCCTGCCTTGCTCCTTTATTTAAAAATGGATATTGGCTTTACTTGGTGAAAGACAGTAAGTAAGGCTTCACTTGGCAGTATGACGTTATACATGTCTGAGGAAAAAAACAATGTCATTCCAGTTCAAAGTATTTCAATTTCCCCAGTACAAAATTAATCTGCATCTTGAATAGTTACAGTATTGGCCTAAAGCTATTTCCCATGAGTTTTTCTGGGTAATTTAAGTAATAGCACTGGTGAAGTGAATCCAAAATTGAAATTTGCCATAACATCTCCAATAAAATAATTATGCCCTTATTTTTCACAATTTCCCTAAGTGTTTAAATGATTCACTGATAGAATTTCTTAGATTTAAGGTTGTTTTAAATAAAAAAATGAATTGTGCTGCATCAAATCATGGAATTATGTGGATGAATGCAAGAAAAGAAAAGGAGATGGTAAAAATTAGATCCATTTCTGGTATTCCCTTTCCTGTGTTTCATGGTCATTTTTGTTGATTAATTTTTAGAATGGCTTATAACCTGTTAGAACTAGACTGTGTTTCTCCTATTTTAGTTAACTCCAAAGTATAATCGTTTGTATGACAGTAGCAAGAACAACAATCTTATATTGAAGCAAGGAATGAAGGTATTTATTTCACAAAACGAACAGTGGATGACAGCACCATGATCACTATAGTTATAAGAACATTTAAAATAACAAATACTGAACTAATGATGTTTCATATTCATGATATTGTAACACCTTTCCTCAGAAGACAACATACCTCCCATAACAGCACACAAAAAATTAATATGAAAGTAGCGAAAGGAAGTACAAAAGAACATTCCTTACCTAGAAGAAGTGGAATTTATGCACTCAAGTGTGGTGACTGTGCCAGGGAATATGTGAGGCTGACTTGCAGGAACTTTGAATTACGAACTAAAGAACACTCAAGCGCCTTCAAAAATCGAGTGGAAACCAAAAGTAATTTATCTAAACATATTGTTAACCCAAGGACATAACAGTGACTTTAATGTGATATTCTAGCATTCAGTGAGAATGGACGTGAGTTGAACTCTTTACAGGAATTCGAAATTTTGAAAAGATTGCACGACCCAAATTGTATTATACTAAATGAATGTTTAAATGAGCGGGAAACAATTGTTTCCCGCTCCCTCCCCAATTTTGAAGTTCATGAGTCACCTTGCTTCCGCTCCCACAGTCCCCTACTCAAGACTGCCCCCTCCCTCCTCCCACCAGCTGGACGCACCTTGAACCGCCCCCCTTCCTTTTACCTTATGCATACGAGCACATAACAATCATTTAATTCATTTATGCACCTGAAGATAATGCTTATGCATTGAAATCCAGATTATGCCTATGTATTTTTAACCCTGTGGATTGTAAAAGTGAATTTATTCATCTCCCCTTCATGCCACTAGCAGGATACCAGGGGGTTCCTGGTTCATGTCCCATTCCAAGTGGATTTTTATTTGTCGAAATTCTGCTATATTAATCTCTGCTTTAAATACGTTCTTTTGAAATAATACTAGACATTTTTAGATACAGAATTAGGTATTGTTAGCAATGGAAATGGTATCTCTGCTGCTGGCATAGATCTCACAAGACTTGGGCACAAACTTTCTCTGGCCAATTTAATTTCAGAAATCTATCAGCCATGCAAATAAAGTTTGCCTCTCAAACATAACTGCATACTCAACATATGTTGACAGTGTCAATATGTATACATTTTTGTTTGTAACTTTATCAACTTACAGCCTCACCAGCTAACATGAATACATCTCCTATGATAGATTTATCATTCAATTTTTATTTTCCTAGTACAAATCAGTAAAAAATGTTAATGGCTCATCAGTTTCTATAAAAAGCAAAGCATAGCTCTTGGTCTTCTCCAAGTAGTGTAAGATGTGCTTCACAAATGCTCAATCTGTCTTAATGGAGCCAAGACAGAAGTCTCACAAGATATGTAGTGTTTGAGATATCAGCCCATGTTGCATTTCTGAAATGAAGGAAACACCCTAACTCCTTCCCAATAGGATGATTCACATAACTTATCATTGCTCCCTCACACAATATCCATGCAGCCTAATTCAAGAGTGGCAGAAAAACTACTGGTGTTAGGGGGAAAGAAACTTCCCCAGAACTTCATCGACACAGATTCCTTGGTCATTACCAGCTGCTTCCTGCATGGCCTTGATGATTTTATAGACAAGAAATTAGATATTTCTTCCATATTTTTCATGTTCAGGCGAGCAGCTGTGTTTTTTATCTTCAATGTGTACCTTATTTTCAATTCCAAAAGTCAGCTGTAGTAATATTTCGTGATTTGATTGAGAGGTCAGCTTAGTGTAGTGGTTAGATTACCAGCCACTCACCTGGAGGGCCAGGTTTGAATCCAGGAAGAGGAAAATATTTTTCATAGGTAAACAGGCCTTACTCAAGTGACTTTTGGAGAGTATTAGAGTTAAGCACTACATTTGTTGGAAGGGGCATTAACAGGTGGTCCCCTTGGTGGCTTTTGCTAAGAGGAGGCCAATGCTGGTTTTCTTTCCACCCTTCCTGCTTGCCCTTCCAAAATTCCTATCCTTTTATGTTTTCTCCCCGTCTTAAGTACCTATTAGTAGAGGTACATACAAATACAGATGAGTGTGTGCAAGTAAGATATGATACAAAATTGATTTGCATAAGGGTATAGTTACTCAATAGCGCACAAACTTTACAAAATTTTTCCCCAGAAATATGCCGTTAAAAATTGAGTGTGCAGTCAAATTTGGTGAGCATACCCCTTGATGATGCTCCTTTGTGCTGGGTACAACCACACATAGCTGACTGATTATCAGAGGCAGGTAGTAGGAGCCATTACGAGGAAGAGTGGATAGGATAACCAAGCAGGTCTGCCCTTATTTCGTTGTAGGTGAGAAAAATTTCAATGCAACATGCACAGTAAAATATAAATTGGAGGGGTGGGTGGGAGTCTTCTGGAGATCCCCCTGGCACTTAAACCCCTTTATATCCATTTTGCAAACCCACTTTTAACCTGCCCGCCACTTGGAGATGGGACAAGAGCACCGCGGTAGAGGTATGTAGGAAGGTCACCTATCCAGCCTCTGTCCTGGCCCAATGTTGCTTAACTTCGGTGATCTCACGGAAACCAGTAACGTGCACAGTAGTACCGGAATTAATTAGTCCTGTGATTGCAGGTACCAATATGTTGACCTCACTACCCGCCAAGATAGGTTATGGAAGAAGGATATTAGTGATTAAAGAGAAGGGAAGGGAGACCGAATACATATTCAAGCAACCAAGGGTGATGTTGCAGCATTTGGTATTATATTTGGAAGTAGAACAAGGGGAAGATGAAATGGAGAGAAAGGACCACATGACTAAAAAGGAGATTGAGGAAGATATCGTGTGAATGAAGGAGATCTTTGAAGAAGAAAGGGAGGTCATGGTCACATCGGTGGTGATGGTCACCAGACTCAAAAACATATTTAGCGACATGCTAGGGCTAATAAAGGTATATGAGTATAAAATAGAAGCACAGAGAGAAGATTTCCGTCAAAAGGAGATCAATGTCATGTACAATAAATTTCCGAAAGCAAGCTCAAGAGGCGATAGATGAAATAGAAGCACGCAAAGCACGTCAAGAAGAAAGTCCTGTTCGAGGTAGGGGAGACAAATTTCGAGACAGGGAGACGAGTTCGAGACAAATGCTTAAGACACACATATGTACCCATAGAAGTTCAGATTATAAGGAGAAGAAGATATACCAAGATTTCCTCCCAATAGAAATTTGAAGGACCGTACACCTTTGCAGAATTTAAGGGTCTGGTCACTTGCCAATAAATTGACCCGATCACAGGTGCAGACTTTTCGAAAATATTCCGAAAATATTCAAAGATTCCAAGAGCAGGTGCACTAGGAACACACAGCACATACTCCAACTACTCGAGTTGCACTGCGAATAATGGTAGACTGACATAGGCTCATTAAAAGGGGGAGAGTGGGTAGAACTTAACATTGCTGTGCCGGCAGTAAGGGTAATTGGGGGGAGGAAGGGAAGGTGAAGTAATTACAACTAAATGTTAAAATGTCAAGTTCAGTAAGATAAAGACACACAGTGGAGTGTTATGGGGCATGGCTCGTATTTGACATGTGTTGTGTTGGGACTCAAAATAATGTGATGGGGACCACCATATAGGTGAATGTGAGCGGGAGGGTTACATCGTTCAAACATTTATCACGTAAAAACGATGAGAAGTAGCGACTTCATACCAACAGTGTTACGTAGAGTAAGGATGACAGTACATTATAACACAAATGTCACTGCTTTAACCATCATATGCTTTTGTTATGATATGAATAAAAAAAAGGGTTCATATGTCAAATTTGATTAGATGCAGATAATAATTAATTTTAAGATGCTGACACTTGTGGGTAGTCACTTGACGAGGCATTTCTATCTTGTTTGTTATTAGCTGCTAAGTTTTGTAAAGTTTTATGTAAAAAATATCTGTTGGTAAGGTTGAAGGAATGAGTCACCGTCATGTCAATGTTTTTGGCACGACAAGCATTAATTACAAACTAGAGTGGGGTTGATTCAAGAAGGCATTGGGGTTATGTCAAGAAGTTGGTTGAAAGGAGTTTAATATAAGACGAAGGCATTAACCCATTGGGGTAAAGCACCAGTGATTCGCCGGTCTACCTTATTGTGCCTGAAGGTTAAGAGCCGGCGATTCGCCGGTCACATGATGGAATTCAATGCCCTTAACGCTCTTCTTTTTTCCCGAAGATATGTACCACAAGTCCTTTTTTTTATTCAGTGAAAATAAGTTTTGAAATATTCAATGTATAAATAATTTTAATTTCCAAAATTTTTTTAAAAAATTCCAAATGAAAATTTTCAGAAAATTAAATAGAGTTTAAAGGGCAGAAAATCCACGGTAATTTAAGAGGCAACTGGGTTAAAAGAGGCTTTCACTATTTCATGGTGACACTTTTTATGGGGCTAATGCAGCAAAACATTTCTTTCGCCACATAAACAAATCTACAATAGGAGAGGAGTGGGGGATGAGCTATATTGAAAAATAAAATATCTCCAGCAGCCTGGCCAACTTAGTGTCTTGATTGTAGAGTCAAGAGTACTTTGGCTTTTATTGGGGGTAAGGAGTAAGGGACTCCAGGGTGGGACAAGGGCAGACCATGCCTATGGACCACCAAGACCGTCATGCGTGGTGAAGAGCCACATCCTCCACGAGGTGCCCCTGGTATCGCTGAACATGACGGATCTAGACCTGGCGGTCGATAAACAGCTCCCAACACCACGGTGCGTCTCTGTGCCTAGGGTGACCGCAGTTGCGGGGCGGAGGGTAAGAAGTCGCAAACAGAGAGACTCCGGATACTGGGCGACCTCCGGTTTTATTTAGCCTTACCCATGCATGCGGGGCTCTGTGTGGGTGGACCCTTTATTTCCCTAGCTACTCGTGGGACCAAACATGGATACCAACTCAAAAATAACCAAGGAGGGAGCTATGGAGGGAGTTATGGAGGGAGCTATGGAGGGTGCTGAAAGGCACACTCTCAAAATGGACTCTTGTAGTCTCACTTCCCTTGTGGAGGAAGCGATACTGTTGGAGAGCCCCTGCGGGGCTGCCAATGAGGACGCGGCCTCCACTACCTCATCCCTACCTGTGGGGGAAGCGATACTGCTGGTGAGCCCCTGCGGGGCTCCCAGTGAGGACGCAGCCCCCACTACCCCATCCCTATCTATGGAGGAAGCGATACTGTCGGTGAGCCCCTTTGGGGCTCCCGATGAGGACGCAGCCTCCATTGTTCCATCCCTACCCACCCACCTGGAGGAGATGGGCAACCCTTCTGACTCCTCGGAGTCGACCATCAAAGAGGCACCGGGTCGGGGCTCCCCCCCCAAAGGGGTAGACTCTGACTCGGGGGCCTCCATTAACACCCTAGGGAGCGTTTCTCAGAGAATGGAGAGGCTCACTACGGAAGGAAAGCGGACTGGTGCCGCCAGGAGGAGGAAGAGGAAAAAGCCGGGAGCGGGGGGACGTGGTGAGAGTCTGCCGGACCCTCCTGCTCATGGGGGTACTGCTGGTGTGACTGCTGGCGGGGCCCCGGGGCGGGGAGTGGGGACGATAGAGACTCCCCCCACCTCTGTAAAGAGGAGGCGTACCCCAGGGGGTACGCCTACAAATAAGATTCAGGACGCCAAGAGGGCAAAGACTGGTTCTCGGCCCTCATATGCAGAGGCGTCCAGGAATCTTAAGAAAATGGCCATCATCCCAATAGGATATCCTCAGGTGATGATGATAGAGGAATGGCAAGAGGAGATAGAGAGGAGACTGGAAGGACTCTGGGACGAGGTCCCAGAAGACCAGGACCTCCCTGTCTTTCGGGGGACCAGGTTTGCAAACGGGGCGCTCGAGATTAGCTGTGACGACGACCGTTCGGCAGCCTGGTTGGTTGAAGCGGCAAAGAGGATGGGACCGGTTGAGGGGACCATCTTCCAAGCTGTGGATGCCGATAAACTCATCAGGAGGAGAAGAGTGATGATCTGGGTGCCGGGGCGTAGTAAACCGGACACCAAGACCCTCCTGGGAAGGTTACAAAGGGTCAATCCGGGGCTGCAAACAGCCCTATGGAGACCTTATGAAAGGTGCGACACCCCTCGGGGAACTCGGTTTGTCCTGGGGGTGGATGAAGCATCCATCAAGTGCTTGACAGCGCCAAACTTCAAGGGAACCATCGGCCTACAGCAGGTAGAGGTGACCCTTTTGGGTAGGGATGGGGCTGAGGAGAAGCCCCATACTTCTGAGGACGGGAAGGTCCAACATCCCCCCAAGGAAAAGGTGCTGGGGGAGGAAGATGGTGCTGGGAGGGCCTAAGCATGGCGGGTATCGACATGCTCCAGGCCAACCTGCAGCACAGCAGGGCTGCCTCGGGGGTCCTGCAAAGGATCCTGTCGAAAGGTGAGGTTAAGATAGCTCTGATTCCAGAGCCCTGGGCTTTCCAAGGCAGAGTCAGAGGACTAAGTATGACTGTGGGTAAAGTATTTTACTGCACCACTGTTGATAGACCTAGAGCTTGTATCTATGTGAATGGGATAAATGCAACACATTTATCAGAATTTACTACGAGGGATCAGGCAGTAGTTCTGCTGACCCTTGGGGAAGGTGAGAATAGGAGGAGAGTGGTTGTCTGCTCCTCTTATCTGCCATATGATTCACCGGCTCCCCCACCATCGAATGAGATGGAAAGGCTGGTGAGTCACTGCAAGACCAACAAGTGGGACCTGATTATCGGTTGTGATGCTAACTCGCACCACATTGTGTGGGGGAGTGGGAGCACCAACGGTAGAGGAGAGTCCTTGTTGGAGTACCTTATGTCTACGGAGTTACAAATACTCAATAAAGGATCACAACCTACCTTTGCAAACAGCATTAGGCAGGAGGTGATAGATATTACACTGTGCACCAGTTCTCTGCTGCACAGGATTGATGGGTGGAGAGTGTCAGGGGAGATAACTTTGTCCGACCACAGACACATACTCTTCACTCTTTTAGAATCCAATTACAGGGAAATAACATATAGAAACCCCAGGAATACCAACTGGGGACTATATCGAGAGAGGCTGGGAGCTGCCCTAGAGGGGGCACCTCAGTGCAAGTTTAGAAACGTGGATGAGGTGGAGGCTGCTGTGGAGCATCTACAGAGTAGCATCATCACATCCTACGAAAACAGCTGCCCCCTAATGACCAGGAAGGAAGGGTGTAAATTGCCCTGGTGGGGAGCAGAATTAGACGGTCTCCGTAGAGAGACTAGGAAACTCTTTAATAAAGCAAAGAGGACAAGAATGCCTCGGGATTGGGAAAACTTTAAGGTTGCCCAACGGAGGTACAAAGCAGCAATTAAGCACTGTAAAAGGGACTCATGGAGGGGCTTCTGTGAGAGCGTAGAGACTGTTCCACAGATGGCGAGACTTCATAAGATCCTATCAAAAGACTCGGAAGCAGGGGTGGGTTCTCTACTGCTTCCCTCGGGAGACTTCACGTCTTACGATAAGGAAGCGTTAAAGCTAATGCTGGAGACCCACTTCCCAGGCTCCAGAGAGTTGAGGGAGATGCAGTATGGGAGGAATCCCATCCGTCCGGCTCGGACAGAATGGAGACTTTCCTCCAGCATCGTGACGTACTCAGTTACAAAATGGGCAATCATGAGCTTTAGCCCCTTTAAGGCTGCTGGGGAGGATGGGGTATTTCCTGCACTCCTTCAGGAAGGGCAGGATTTGCTCCTCCTTCCAACGGTAAGAATATTTCGCTCATGCCTGGCTTATGGATATGTTCCAAAAGCCTGGAGGGTCACCAAGGTGGTCTTCATACCTAAACCGGGTAAGACGGACTACACAAGAGCAGATTCCTTTCGAGGAATCAGTCTTATGTCTTTTCTATTGAAGACATTAGAAAAGATAGTGGACAGGTACATAAGGGAGGGACCATTAAGAGATCACCCCCTACACCTGTATCAACATGCCTACCAGAAAGGAAAATCCGTGGAGACGGCGCTACACAATCTTGTTAGCAGGATTGAGGGGGTGCTGGAGCATGGAATGTACGGACTGGGGGCATTTCTTGATGTCGAGGGAGCATTTAATAACACGTCCTTCGATCAAATCTGCATTGCTGCAGGAAGACATGGCATCCATGCTCACATTGTGAGCTGGATTAGACACATGTTGGAACAGAGAACTGTCAAAGTAGTCTTGAGAGACAGTTCAATGAAGGTGGCAGTGACTCGAGGCTGCCCTCAGGGAGGAGTGTTATCTCCACTCCTCTGGAATATGGTAGTCGACAGTCTTATCTTAAAATTGAATAGGACTGGCGCATACACTCAGGGGTACGCAGATGATGTAGTTATACTCATCACTGGAAAATACCTTGATACTGTCTCCGGACTTATGCAGAAAGCCCTGGATAAGGTAATGGGGTGGTGTGCAGAAACAGGGCTGACTGTAAATCCGGAGAAAACCAAGCTTGTATTGTTTACCAATAAAAGGAAAATGGAGGGCTTTAGACCTCCCTCCTTGCAGGGAAAGGTTTTACATCCCTCACCATCGGTCAAGTATCTTGGAGTTATTCTGGACTCCAAGCTTAACTGGGGAGAGCATTTGGAGACCAAGGCAAAGAAAGCTTGTGCCTCTTTATGGATGTGCAGGAGGACCCTTGGTAAAACATGGGGACTTCAACCAAAAGCCACTAGATGGATTTATACGGCAGTCATTAAACCTAGTTTCCTGTACTGCTCTATAGTGTGGTGGAAGAGAGTCCGGCTCAAAACTGCTGAGAATAAACTGAACCACCTTCAGCGAATGGCCTGCATGGGCATTACGGGGGCTATGAGAACAACCCCAACTCTAGCTCTGGAAACGCTGCTGAACCTCCCTCCACTTTATGTGGAAGCTGAGGTACAGGCAAGGACAGCAGCCTATCGTCTCAAATGTATGGGACAGTGGTATGACAAAGGAAGTTCCTATGGTCATAGACAGGTTTGGACGGAGCTCATGAAGTCGAGTCCCATCCTCGGGATGGGCAGTGATGGAATGATAGCCAGATTCAATCAAACACCCCCCTACTTCAAAACCCACTTCCCGGATAGGGAACAGTGGGCTAGAGGAAAGGGGAAAGATCTTCACTCTGGGGCCGAGGTATGGTATACGGACGGCTCTAGGAAAGAAGGAAGAGCGGGAGCGGGCATCTACAATTGTAGTACACAAAGAAAGCTCTCAATCCCTTTGGGAAAATATGCTACGGTGTTCCAGGCGGAGGTATATGCACTTCTGACCTGCGCGTATGCTATTAAGGAGATCGGGAAGTTTAACAGACCGATACACATATGCACGGACAGTCAGGCAGCTCTAAAGGCGCTGACATCGCCATGGTGCAAATCACAGCTGCTGCAGGAGTGTCGTGAGGCACTCAATAATATAGCAAGATGCGGCAAGGTGGAACTCTTCTGGGTGCCTGGTCATGCAGGCATATCCGGAAATGAGATGGCTGATGAGCTGGCAAGGGCCGGTTCCAGCCGAGATCCGGTTGGTCCAGAGCCAATCATACCTATTGCTTCGTCGATAGGGATGGCGGAAATTAGAATGTGGGGGCTAGCCCGACATTCTGAGATCTGGCGAGTGGCACCAGGCCTCAGACAGGCCAAACTGCATATTGGAGAGCCTAGACCTGGGCCTGCCAGAAGACTCCTGTCATTAAACAGGGGTCAACTACGGACGGTAGTGGGTCTCCTCACGGGGCACTACCAGGTGATGAGGCACCTGCACCTCCTGGGAATCGTAGATTCCCCCAGATGCAGGTGGTGCGAAGAAGGGGACGAAACCACATCCCACATACTATGCGAATGCCCTGCGGTGATGAGGACTCGAAACAGGTACCTGGGTTCCCCATTTTTGGAACCCAGGGAGGTAAGGGAAATCCCCATCGGGGACTTGCTGGCCTTTAGCAAGGCGATTGGCCTTTATGGGTGACTTCTCCAAAAGGGTGGTTGGCACAATGGACCAATAGGTCTAAGTGCTCCAGGGCCTCCGTTGCGAGGAACTCCACCACTATTTCAATCTATCTATCTATCTTGGCTTTTATTTTTGGGTGCCAGGTAATTTTGATAAATTACTGCCAAGGTTCGATGTACACTAGGTATATAAAAGAAGCAATTGATGACACAATATCATTCACAATTCTCAAACTTAATAATCTCAAAATGTTTGTGGCCAACATAAGAGCCACATCTCAATCCTCTCATTTCTAACAATCCAAAACCTCAAAACCCTTTTCTGTTTATCAACAACCTGTTTCCAGGCAGGTTGCTAAAGTAAAACCCACCCAAGGTCAAGTATTAAAATAATTCTTATAACATGTAATGGAGACTATAATTTTTATAAATTCAACATGATTGTTACAGAGCATCAGTGGAGATGAGAGGGGGACAAGAATGGAATAAACGAGAGGAGAGTGGAGGAGGACGGAAGTGTGTGGGAATTATAGTGGCTATATGACAAACTTGAGACTGTACGAAGCAAGGTGAAAGAAGAGGAAGGAGTAGTATTGGACGCAGAGTGAAACATTCATATAAAGGGAGGAATTTCCCAGCTGTCGGCAGTTTCAGGGGGACGGGATCGCACAGGTATTCAGGTCACTTTTTCTAGTTTGTTGAATTGGATTGAAAATATATGCTGGAAATATATTAACACATCAGGACCGAAGACGCATACACTGTGCTCAGGTGTGCGCCCGCCATGGCCTGGCGATACCGTGTGTGCACTCGAGCACTCTCAGAATCTAACGGTATCCCAGCGCATGGTGAGCCAGGAAAGAGCTAAAAATTGCAGTGGGCCTCAAATTTAGCACACACTGAGTCAGCTCACACTGAGATACGTCCATTAAGAAGACTGACTGTCAGTCTTCTTAATGGACATATTGGCCTAGGTCTTTTTTCTCTCAAGAGTCTCAATTTTTTTAAATTTTTGGCTGCCCCCAGAGGAAAGATATAAGTATTCAGGGGTCCTGAAAGTGTTAAGCATATATTAATATAGGTAAGTGTTGATTTAATACATGAGTGTAAAAGTATAACAGTATTGTATGACAATTTATCCTAACCCTGCACTTCTGCACAAGACTAATCACATCTGAGCAGCCGGCACAACTACAGGTAAGGGTAAAAGGGGCTTTGAAGAGTGAATAGGGAAGTTAGGCTACAACACCAATGAAAAATCGACCAGTGCTGGAATTCAAACCCGGGCCCAAGGAATGTGAGGCCAGTAATCTAGCAACCACACCAACCTGATCCCCTATTTGCTTTTTATTGCCATATTTTTACATATTAAGGTGAACTACAACTGCGCATGATGCTACATTTCAGCTGTACTTTGCAGTAACTACATTTTATTTTTTTGTGGAAAATTGACACTTCTGGAATCATGGTTGATTACATTGATGCAGAAGGGTTAATGTACAACAAGAAAGTAATACATAGATTGATAGAGAGATATATTTCATTTCAGGTAGGAAGAGGATAGTAACACAAAAATATGATTTAAAAAAATGAGATGACACAAACACTGAAACTTCACGAAAAAAAATCATAGTACTTCACCTAGTTCAAATATAAGGAAAATGTGTTGCACTATGATTTCTCCAACTCCAGTTTCAAAAAGTATACATGTCCATCCTGCAATGACTTACTGACAGTTCCTCAAGAAAGAGAACTGGCTCTAAACATATACCTGACACACGCTCAGTTAAACACAAAGGTAAATTTTTCTTGTTAACTTTTGCATCTAATCAGTATATTCACATTACTGAATAAACATGATTGATGAACACTTATCACAATAGTCTCACTCTTCTTCTGGCTCATTGCTGTATGCATCCATAATTTTCTCCATTATTTCCCAAATTTTTTCACAACTTGCATCTTCGCTGAATACCTGTTAGAAGAATAGAACGAACAATTAACATTTATCACTACACACACCAGCATAAGGACCAGTTCTGCAGCCCACACTCCAATCACTTTATTACACAATTCTGCCACATTATTTATGCATTCACTAAAATATAATTCATTGATCTCAATGTATTGTAAGACTTAATTCCTGTAAATAGTAGCCACAATATACTGAAGAGTAAACCAAAAACACAGGTAATTATCATTATCAAAGTAATAACTCCACATCTACATCCATTCAATACCCCGTGAAAAACTGCGAGGGTGTGTGGCAGGGGGTAAAGATCACCAAAGAAGCACTACTGACATGCAACTAAGAACTACAATAACCACTAGTATCATCCACAAAACATTTTATCACCACACAAATCATTCATGGAAAAGTGAATGGGAAGAATGAAAAAGGCCTTGGATGAGATATGAGGAGCAAATCGTTAGGGATGTGAAAGAGAAGAGTTTTGCAGGTATGAAGAGGTTGGGCGATAAGATAATTAAGTGGCGAGCCACATCAAACCAATCTCAGGATTGTTAGCGCATAATGATAATGATGTATTTTGATGTTTAACGTTCTTTTCAAGCAACTATGTTAACATCTAGGGAGTGTTCCATCATTTTACCAGTTCCTCCTGGTACTTAACATTACACTCACTCTTTCCATCCTCTTATAATTCAACCAACAGACAAACTGGAGTCAGTATTAAAGTTACATAGCAAGGACTACATAAAGTTTTTTCATTATCACAATGACCATTCAGTTCCACCAAATATCACCAGAAGAGACCAAGTTTTAAGATAAATGCCAAAGACATTTTTCTATAACCTTAAGCCCATTTCATATGATACTTAATCCAGCACAAGACCTAGTATGCTAGTCGGCATACTAGGTCTTGGATGGAATCCAGCATGATTAGAAATACCCTAGAAGGTTTCACACAATTATTGAAGTTATGCATGCAAGAAGGTATTATCATCATCCTCAGTAGTGAACTCGACACGAAAATGGAAAATTTCAATTAACGAAGGTGACTTAATGAATTTAATTACATTTGGACATCAACTGGTACAATGCCTGGTCTTAAGGTGTCTTATACATTACTATTTTAAAAAAAAAGACAAGAAAGCAAAGTGACCGTAAACATTAACACAATTGAATTTGGAAGATTCTGGTGATATTGCATGGCATTTGAACATATTTCATAAAAACAAAGAAACAAAGTTGCATATACCACAGTATGAAAAACAAATTCATTACAACTCATCGGGTGAAGATAATGAGGTGTCACAGAAACCTAGGTGGTCAAATTTGTTTTATGAACTGTGGTAAATTGCAATTTTATTATATTTTTCATAATCATATCTTGTACCCCTACCCCTCTTCAACCTTCGGGGTACCTTACCTTCGCTTTCTGTCTTCCGGCTAGCTCATTAGTTCCCTCCCACACACACTCTTATACAGTTACATATATCACACATATATATATCAATACCCTTAATTTACTATTGGATCAAGGAAATTAGACAAGGAAAACATTTATATTTTCATGCACAATATCTCTATATTCAGTTTCTTTTAATTTTAATTGGGCCCAATTTACAATTTCATAGCAATTTTTAATCTAATTATCTTAATGCAATCTTTATAAGTAACTTTGTAGTGGGCTGTTTCTTTTTAAATAATTATTCCAATGTTCATAGACTCTCCACTTATCGTGGCTACTGGTTCCCGTGATCTGCTGGACTGCCTTCCCGTAGGATTTCCCACGATGACCCCTCGTTCCTGCTCTCTCCTCGACTCTCTCTTTTCTCGGGCGTCCGCCGGAATAATCTGCCTATCCCGCCGATATCTGCCTTTTCACGGGTCTCCGGTGCTGTTCTGCTGACGCGTACTCCTTATCTTTCAATTCTCTCAGGATCCTTATTTTTCCGTTCTCCTCGCGTCTTTCTCACTATGACCTTTTCTTTTCCTCGCCGCGTAACTACAGACGCTGTTTGTTTTATTTGCTGCCCCCTCCTTACTTTCGCTTTGTCACCCATTATTACTCTGGGCGTAATGCCAAACTCCCCGTGTTTGACTAGTAAATCATTGCTATTCACGCCGTGGGTGCTGCCAACCCGTGGCGTTTAACCCGTCGGTTTACAATCTTTTGTTAAATAACGTGAATGATTTATTGTTTTTAGGCCCTACTGGAAGCCAATAACAAAATGGTACCACATTAATTATGAAATCAATCAGTGAGTATGATGGTGATCGTGCTTGTCTGTTTCTGGTTCACAAAATTATTGTAAGCTATCATTCTAGTGAGTATTCTTGACCTTAAGTACTGTGTGCAATGGGCTTTAGATTGCGATGCGAAAGAGCTAACAGTGGGCAAAAGAGGAGTGGTGTGAAGTGGTGGCTTCCTATCCCAAAGGCCCAGGTTCAACACCAGGAGTGGTAGAGATTTTTCATCGGTTTACAGTCCCTTTTTGGGTGCTGTGTGGAGGAAACTACAAGTGCAGAGCTCAGCCCATTGGATTAGACATTAGACTGAAGATGTCTAGTTGCCCATCATTCACAGTATGCTAATGCTGATTCTGCATTTCACCTGTTTGCTGAAAAATTCCTCCCATACCAAATACCTCACCTTTCCTACCTGGTTTGAATGATCTTATCCATTGGTTGCCCCCCTGATTAGAAACTAATATTGGACATAGCACTTAGAACATATAATCAATAATCAAACTTTACAAATTGTTGCCTCCCCGTGATAACTAACTATGGAGCATTGACAAAGCTACTCAAAAAAATAGTAAAAAATCAACTTTAACCAAGGAATTGATGAATCAACTGGTAAATGCATCACCAGATTTATTACTCCACTTCATAGGATGTATTAACACAAGAAATTATCAACAAGCCAACTATTAAACTAAGGAGCATCTTTTAATTTTCACAATGTATTACCTACAATGATTATTTCCTAGTCCGCTAAGCATGATATACATAATTATTTTAATTCATTCACCAATTTTCTAGACCTCTCAACTAAAAATAGGCAATACTTACAGAAAACCAATCCAGGCCTTCAATTTCATCGACAACTGGTACTTTAACACCATAAACCTGAAGTGCCATATTGACACATGCGATTGCTGTGTGCTGGGGCTTGTAATCCAAAATAGATGGATCATGATGAAAGTCCTGTGGGACAATATATGTATAGATTAAATTATCATAAATACATTATATATTTACAGGTATCCCTCACTAACATGATAATTGTTATAACAGGATTGGTCCTCAAATATTTCATTCACTTATAATGGCCAAATGTTTCTTTTTAATATGAGTAAGTAGGAATGTTCAACTTAGCTGACACTCAAACCATGGACCTGGCTGATATGCTAGGATGACACCACCCAACTGAATCCAATTTATGTGAAAATGGATGGCTGTCATGCCCAAGAAAATACAAAGCAGTGCACAGAGTCGGAAACTGAAGTGTGGGTGTCAGTAGACAAACTTTGCCATTGTTTATTTAATTTTTACTGAATCCATGCTTTCATACATTGGCAACTTTAACATAGTTTTCTAGGAAACAATTTTCAAAGAGTAGAGCCAGCAAGATTTTTATGTAAACAATTTTTTTCCTGTGCCACACAGTTAATTAAGAAAATATAAAGTAAAATGCAAGAATTCTAAGACAAAAAAACCCAATGACCATGATCTGCATGAAAGAAATCAACCAATACACTGGGACTCCCAAACTTTAAACTATAATATCAGAAAAATTTTTCTACCATTAAGGTTAGTAGCAATACTTTCTCTGAGTATATCGATGAATAGCTAATTCATGATTCACATTTATGAAATGCTACTCACAACAACATCAAGGCCACTTATCTAATTTTTACACAAGATGTGATACATTGTGCTGTAAAGCAGAAACCAATAGGAATACATATTCAACAAAAATTTATCATCATCATTGGTCAACAATCCTAGGATAGGTTTAAAGCAGCTTTCCACTCGATTCTCCTATTGGCCAACCTTTTCATTGTAACGTAATTCTTCTCTTTTACATCCTTCACAACCTGTTCCATGTATATCATACGAGGCCTGCCTTTTCCCGATAAATAGTATGAAGTATAAAAAATATAAAAAGGACTTTAATTTCTGCACCTACTTTCATCCCTCAAATGCAAAAATACTTGACAAGGAAGATTAAGGTTTATGATACTTAAAAAGTGTATTTTTAAATGGTAGAATCAATTACATGGCAGTTATCTATTACACTAATTCATGAATGTACGAAAAATATTCCCATACAAAATAATACAGGTACTGAAAATAGAACCAACTGTGTTCCCTCTTCATTTTCAGGGAAAATTATATAGCTACCTATATTTAAATTAATTTGCAATGCAAAAACTTTGTAAGAAGTCCATCCCAGTGGTCCTAATGATACATATAGGAGATGAGTACAAACTCCTATCCAGTCAATACATATTTTCTATATTTTTACTGTATACCCTATCCTTTCATATATTAATTAGGCAGCATCTATTAATTTAATAGAAGCAGACGCTAATTGCAGGAATATTTGGGTGTGAAATGTGGTAGTAGAAAGGAATAACTTAGGACAATAACACCCACGCTCTTATTCTGCATCATGTATAGAAGAATAGAACAAAAATCAGAGGGGTTCCTACTTTGGATCACTTTAGATTAAGGAAAAGTAAAGGCACAAGAGAATAAATACTGGTGATAAGGCTGCTCATAGAGAAGAGAGTAGAGAATAAATTAACATTAATTGTATTTATGGACTTGAAGAAGGCTTATGAGAATGAGGCTTCGTATTCAATGCTTAGAATTCTGAAAGGAATTGGAGTCTCCTTCAAAGAATGAATAATTATCAATTGTTCATGTAAAAACCGTATCTGTGATTAAATCTGACCCAGTAGTGAAGAAGAAAGGATAAAGAAAGGAGTAAGACAAGGCTGTGCAGTGTATATGTTGTTTTCAATGTTTATTTAAGGAAACACGCCGATGAAATTAAAGAGAAGGGAGTGAATATCTAGGAGGAACAGTTTAGCATTCTGCATTTTGTTGATACCATAGTGGTCATGGAGGTAACAGAAAAAAAATTGATGAAGACTATATTAAAACCAGAAAAGATACTGACCAGAAAGCATTGGAAGGTCAATAATAAGAAAACAATGGTTATAGTATGCAAGAGAATGAAAGATACCAATGTGGTGAAACAAAAGCTAGTAGAGGTGAAAGAATACTGCTATATAGGATGCCAAGTTACAAGTGATGGGAGAAGCATGAAGTGCCGTCAGTAGAAAAGCCCCGACAAACTGGGCATTCTACCAAAAGAAGAATCAACTAACATCAGGAATACAAGTGTGGACATAAGGAAACAATTCAGAACTTACATCTGGAACACACTTCGTTTTGGCAGTGGAGCTCGGGCGATAAGAGAGGCATAAGGTTGGAAGTATCAGAAATAAGGTGCTACAGACGAATGATGAAGATGAAATGGATCAACTGAGTGACTAATGAAGCGATCTAAAGAAGAGTGGGAGGAAAGAGAAATCTTCTGAAAACTTTAAGAAGATAAGACAAGGTAATTGGCTACGGTGCCTGATGAAGGTACCGGATGATGGTGCAGAAGCACTGAAACTAGTTGTACCTTGCAGTAAACTCACAAGTGGAATAATACATCATGATTCTACTCTACCAAGGTAATTGGCCATATCTTGGGGTATGATGGCTTGATGAAGATATTCAATGAGGAACAAGTGAATGGAAAGAATGGCAAAGGAAGGCCAAGCATGAGATACAGGTATGGAGTAAGTAGGGAAGCATGTGAAAGGGAAGAATTATGTAAATATGAGAGGTTAGTTCATATGAGAATTAAGTGCAGAGCGGCATCAAACCAATCTTTGGGTTGCATGAAGGTTTCTCAGGTCCTCCACCGGGTTATAGCATCCATGTCCGCCGATGTTTCTTCTTTAAAAAAAATAATCTGAACAGGGACGCAGGCTCCCAGCTAAGCAACACCTGGAGGCCGATCCTCAAATGCATACAAAAGGACAGGGGAAATTCTCGACCAATCAGGAGGCACCCTTCTGAAGGTTGGTCAATGGACCAATCAGGAGACACCCAACCCCAGGAGAAGGGTATTTAAGGAGGACAATTTTGGCGAAATGGCATTCAGAAGCCCTGAAGACGATGACCGAGTTGGGAATTGAAAAGTCGGTGAACATGGGCGCAATAACCCGGTGGAGGACCCGAGAAACCTTCATGCAGCAGATATGCCGTGAGAGCATCAGATCTTTCTTTAATGTTTGGGTTGTTGATTGATTTCAATGACTATGCATCATTTTCAGCATGGCCAGTGATCTTTGAATGGATGTTGTGTTTGTTTTGGGATTAAAAGCTCAGAGTAGACAGTGTGAAATATCCTCAGGAGTTGCAGCACAAACAACCCAAGAGTACTACTTTTATTATGCACTGCAAGAAGCTCAACTGCACTGGGAATATAATTTATTTACTACCTTCTGATGCTTCTTCCATACATGCACATGTTGTCTTTTTTAACTTTGGGATTGTAGGAAGATTATCGCCCTAAGGGAGAAACTTAAAAAAGAACTGAGGGTATGGCTTTAACAGTAAAATGTGAAAAATTGACAATGAATGCCGAAGAAATGAATGTAAAGAGTTTTAAAGCAAACAACAACACAATGCTTGTTTTTCACAAGAAATTGTTATTATTTCCATATTAGCTGAACAGCAACACAAATGTATTTCAACTAGGTAGGTATGACTTCATAAGTTTTTTGGAAAAATTGGCACCACCATATTGGTTCATCGAAATAAAAACTGCTGCTTCACATTAGCTCAATAATTAGGTACAACAAAATAATATATGCCAATACCTACACTTGAAATTGTACTACAAAATTGTTAGGAGAACATCACCATTGAAATGAGAGGTCGATTTTTTACTCATGAGGGTCTCAACTGGTATCAATGCTTGCTGGTCAATGTGTTTACCATTCAGGTAAACAGGAGCAATGCACTTTAAAATTAATTTAAATTTAACTGAAGAGAGTAAACAGATTGTGTTTTACAAAAAAACTTGATCAACTCCCATGGAATGACAGTTACAATAAAAAAAATTAGCTAAGCAAAACATATCTAATTAAACCCCTCAAAAGTGATGCATAGAATGGGACCTCTTCAATGACTGTGCAACTAAAATAACTGAAGAACAGAAAACGATATAGGACCACAAAAGAATATATCTTCTTACTCAGTCCACCATATGCACTAATTAAACATATGAAAGTAATTATATTTTACCCACCTGAAGGAATGATGCTGAAGCTCTCACTATTGGATATTTACGCCACTCAGATGGCTCAAACAAACCTTCCAACGTTTTCAGGTAATGGAACATGAACTAGAAAAGAATGGAGTCTGTTCAGAAAAAGTTACACTGATATGTAAACATTTTAATCATTTCTTAAAAGTCGCCGGAAAAAAAACGCATTCCCATAAAATTAATGTCCTAAAATGAAGATAACAATTATTACCTTGTGAGGATGAACGCAGGTTACTTCAAATCTTAGCATTCGCATCAGTAGAAGTTCAGCTTGAACAATAGCATCCCGCATATTCCAGTACTCATCTCCCAATTCCAAAGGGGCAGATCCCCTATGCAAAGTATTGTGGGTTACATTAATAACATCTCTAATCTTGATTTGATCATCTTCAACTTTTCCAGCAAGGTATAGAGTTGTTGCAGCAATCAGCTGTTTTTAGAAAATAAACAGAAGATTAGCCAGATTATTTCTAAGTCAAGTGCACCAATCTTAAACGGCTATTACATCAAACCAACGAACCACTATCATAAAAAATGGCCAAACAAAGGCATTGGGAAAATAGCACGTTTAAAATAAGCCTTAAAGATCATAACAACAAAATTCATTTGCCTTATTTCTTAAAACTGCTATGTATTTATTTGGGAAAATGCTGAAAGAATTCAGAACTCTATTTAGCGAGTAACGAATACTTTTTCGCTTGTAAACCTAATTTATCACTCACAAATGGGTCATAACTGTTCCTATCAGTCTCTTTGAAAAACCTATGGAACAATATGGTGGCAGTGGCAATTGTCAGGGGTTGGGCATCGAGTTTCACTCCTGTGTGACAAATAAATGAACCGATATTAGAATTAGTTGATAGTGTAATCAATGAACAGCATACTAAAGAAGACTTAGTTTTAGTAATTAAAATTCATGAGATATCTGTTTGTAAGTTCATACTTACCACATTCGAAAATATATCTTGAGGTCGCATATGGGGACTGTGACTCTCTGTAATCAATTGGTGGAACACGGAGACGACTCTTTTCTCTTTGCAATTGCATAACATCAATTACATCCTTCATAATGATAAAATCGGTAGTGGCTTGCAGAAAGTAATAACTGTGGAATAATAGGTTCACCTTGTTAGAAATCGCGTTTTTCTGATTATTATCACCGTCAGTCGATTCTTCGCAAAGTAATTCCTTCCCGGCATCAAGTAAACGTGAGAAGCGAACGTAAACACACGCATTGGGATAAGCATTTTAAATTGACAATCGAAAAGTCATGCGTGCATGTGATGTCGGCTAGGAAATTCATAATTCTTTATATTCTGTAAAAGAGACAGCTAATGACGAAAAGAAGACAGAAATGTAGGGAAAAAAGAGAAAATAGGAAAGAAATTTTAGTCGTGATTTGATAACGTTTTCGTGGGGCACCCGGGATTTTTGAAGGATCTCTAATAGTTACAAATATGAAAAATGTCGAATTTTCGCTTATTATTGAGAGTAATCAGGTCGTTGGAAGGAATTTGAGATGAGCGTCCAAGGCTCACATTTTCATAATATAAGCTGAAAATAGATTATTCGCTGTTAGCATTAAAAATTACATTGGAGATTCTGAGGAAACTATCGCCTTAGCCGACGCAATTTCAATTTATGGTATCCAAGTCTCATGATATTCAATATTTTTACACATTTGATGTCACTTTTCATGAGAGAAGTAATTTGAGAGAGTATCGAAGGATGGAATGTACGACCTGACATGGTCTGCTAATCTGTTGCGGTGTACATTTGTGAGTACAACTGGTACAACACTTGAATGTTGGTTGCCCTGGTTGTGGATATGTGAGAGTAGGTTGCGAGCGGCCTCAAGGAAGTCAGTGTTCAGAGAGACTGTGAGTAGTGTAAACGTGTGCGGGATATTCAGTTCATCGGTCGCTTAACCATCTGAAGAAATGGATAAAGACACGAAGTTTATCGTGAAGAAGGTTGTATTCGATTTCATATGTCTTTGCCTAGGTAAGTAGTTGTTGATGCTTTCTTAATATTACCCTGACACTCTCTGTGGTAGTGTATTGTAACTTCTCACATGGCCGAATTTGTTGTGAATAATATTATCGCTCTGGTGTCTCATACTTCTCATAGATATTTGTGATGCCTTCTTGAATTGCTTTAGGCTCAGGTAAAAATTGCTTTCCTTGCAGTCGCAATACCTATCCTGTTATTCTTCGCGCTTGGGAAGCCCTATCATAGGGGCTTTTTCTGTGATGATGAATCTCTAAGACACCCTTTCCATGAATCCACTGTCACTGAAACTACACTTTACATCGTGGGACTTTTTCTTCCTGTAGCAGTGGTGAGTATTGCTTTCTGAGTATACTTTATTAAACTATCCTTTTATTTCTCATGTCCCTTTGCGAATTTTCAGTATTTGGCGACTCCTTAGTAATGTTGGTTTCATTAGTACGTGGAAATTTTTCATTTCACGAGGGAGAAATACTTTGGAATTTCATATTTTGTCCCATTGCGCGCATTTTCCTACCTTAGATACATGCCCGCCAAATTCTGGTTTTGGTCAGTCACTGTAGCCGCAGGCATGGATAGTCTTCAATGACAAATGCAATACTACGCTAGGTATTTTCTCCCTTATGAAGCGTAGCAAAGTTTATTAGCGTGACACCAAGTTTCACCGGTGTATCTCCCCCAAATTATGTAGTAATCTGGAGGTATGGGTTGCGAATGGAATTAGACTCGTCCGTTTTTCCATCACCCAATGCCCTCCGATTGCAGGCACATTATGTGCTGATGGAATAACTATGCGGATGTCAGGGAGGGGGAAGGGTTGTCTCCCTGATTTCGGAGCGCCCTAGAGGCGCCCTTCCTGCAATCCTGTTGATGGGGTTAAATGTTCTCGAGAGGGAAAAAAATAGTTCACGTCGGAAAGCCGGAAGCCCATGTTCCCCCAACCCTTATCCCTTAACCTGTGTTCCTGAATCTGTCAGCAAAAACCACAAGCTAGTCGTGCCGTAAGATCATTTCTATCACGTATTGTCAGGAATAGAAGTATAAATAAAGTTCGGTGTTTGTAATGCTTACACACCCGTCGAACCTTTCTCATTCGGAGTAGACACAAAAAATAAGAGGAAGAGTGGAAGGAAATGGAGCTGCCAAGATTCCATCTCACTTCCACCCCTCGCCTTACATTGTGCAGTCCAGAATGTGGTACCATTCTCTATAGTAGTACATCGGGGTAACTTGTAACAATGAAGCCCAAAATAATCCTTTTTATGTATATTGTCAAATATTCACAAACAGATCCAATGGGAAAATTATACATTACGCACATAATTAAACCTAATGCAATTAATGCTATTACTTCTTATATTATATTTGAAAACATCAAAATCTTCCCCGAAATTTGGTGTCTTTTTTCCATTTGTAATAGTTGAATTATATTGATGAAGGGATTTTTTTACTTTTTCCTCTTCTTTTCTAGCTTAAAATTTATTCATCCAGGGTGCTTGTTTGCGGCTTTTATTTAAAAGTATCGAGTATCGCGCGATACTGTGGTATTTTTCGTGTGAAGCTGTTGGCGTTCGCCAAATTGTTGAGTGTTAAATGCTCTTCATTGTTGCCGTCCCGGGATGAATGGGGTGGACCTCGTCTTTTAGCCGTTGGTGTAGCATTCTGCCGCTTGTAATCTCGGCACTCTCGTCCAGTCCACCCCAGTATTCCACGACGTCTGGCCAAGCTTTGGGAGGGATGGAAATGGAGCTTGCACCCTCGACTCCCTCGTTTTTTATATATAGAGCACGTTCGAACGGTCGCCGGTTACTCCCAGCTCCTATGGCGACTGTGAGTGGGATATGGTAGTCTTGCGTCTGGAAACGTTCTACTTGGGCTCCCAATGAAAGACTCGTCATTGTAATTTCGCTCGCTTTTCTTTGTCGTGTAATCATTTGGGCTATAATCCATGTATACCTGAGAGAGGAGGAGTCAGGGTTGAAAGGCGAATGCGGAAAAGTGTAGATCAAGAGGACAGTGCACGTAGGATAGTGAGACGTGCATCCGATTGCAGTGCATTACATGGTACATCGTTCTCTAATCCATAGGCTCTATGGTTCGACAGAAGAATGTTTTTCGCTCTGTATATCATTTGCCGTGACCTTTTCCATTTTCTATATTTCGTCCGTTCAGTACTTAGTTTCCGGTTTAAGATTTAAGATCCGGTTAAAGATGTCGAGTACTGGTCGAGAAATGAGTTCGCCAAAATACCCAGGCATTTTTCTTGATAGACTTTGCGACGTATAAAATAGCCGCTCATCTAATGACTGCATAATTGCCCTGCTGGGTCGGATATTTGACCTTTAGCCTAGCTGGTTGTCAATCGTGGGCTAGGTGGTATGAGCATTCATCTCCCATAATTTTATACTTTCCGAGAATGCCTGTAAAATCTTAGTGTGCAGCGTCCTTTTCAAGCTGTAAGTATGAATATAATATACTTCTCTTGTGATACATCTTAAACCTTCCTGTCTCTTAGCACGACCATTAAGGATCGGAGCTGGTTTATTTCTTGGTGCGAACAATTACGGCAGGTCCCTGTGGTCTTATGTGTAAAAGACGAAAATACATGCGGAATAGCAATTTTTGCAGATGTATAGTGTGAAGAAATTGTGGCGAAACTGCTGGTGGGGTTCCAATTGGATTCTGTGCATGGTGAACGGAAAAGTATGGGGTACGCATGGGATGCAGCTATCGCTGAGGAAATAATCAATGTATCGCATGCGAGCGTGGGAAGCTGGAAAATGTGACAAAAAAAGGCATTGGGCGCTGCAACCGAAGCTGGCGAAGTGTTCTAGTTATTTTTTTGCCAAGTTTAACTTAGATAAATATTAAGAATAAGCATTTGAATTGATAAATATAGATTTAATATGATTAATGATAATTAAAAAAATAATCAAAGAATTATGGTATCAGTTACCGATTAATCAACGAAGCCATAGTTCATTTCCTGAAATGTCATTGGAGGCCCAAAAGAAAACGCCATTAATAATTAATATTTCGCGACTGCGTACTTTTTTTGGAGTTGTCAACGTATCGTCATGGTGGCAGCTAGAGTAGGCATTTTTGTATGGGTATTCGGGACGTTCAAAGAAGCATAAATAGTTATTTCCACGAATGTTTCAATTATCTACGGTCATACTTTCGTCGCAAGGCAACCTCGCCTTCGTCAAATATCTCGGATATGAAGGATTCCCTTCAGGTGAGGCGCTGGACAGTGCCCTGTTCTATAATTCATTATTTTAAAAAATCAAAAACCAACCGTCCGGTTGATCACAGCTTTTTTATCGGGTGCTGAACCTGATTGTGTTTTTTGTTCTTGTCTTCAGCACCAATAGAAGTACGAGAGTTTTTTTGCTAATTGCTCTGGTGTAGGTTTCCGCATTTACTCGATGAGTATAGTCTTCATTTCGACGTTATGCTAGGTTGGCAAGATTTTGACAAGTCTCGCAACTATAATGTGGGTTGACAGGGGTCGGGTTAGTGTAGTGGCGAGAGTACTGGCCTCCCACCCCGAGGGCTTGGGTTCCGATTCCGGTGGCAGTGGTGAATACTTTTCCGTGGTAAACCAGCCCATGCTTGAGTACTGTGTGGAGACCACTTTGAGTTTAATACTCAATGTGTTTAGCACTCAAGTCTCAACTCAAGCACTCAACCGTCGGATGGGACGTTAAGCTGTGATCCCCTTGATACCTTTTTGAAGAGCAGGCTAATGCCGATGCTGGGTATTTATCAACCCTTCCTCCTTACCCTTCCATTCTCATCATTGTTCCTTCCCTTTCGGTCTGAAGTGCGTGCGGAGACGAACTCGAATACCAAGATGAAGTGGGTGTACATCACAAGTTTTGGTTTCATGTACACATCATTTTCGCACAGGAAAGTTGCGGCTTTCCAATTCGTCAGGGTGTAATTTTTCGTAAACCCGTACAAGTTAAAAGTTGGTGCGTTGATTAATTAACTTTCTTAAGTTCGTTGCCGTACCCTCTTTAAGTCAGTCGTTTCTTTTTTTTGCGAATGTCTTGATTTGGTGAGGTTTTCGGGGGTTCGCGCTATACGTGAAGGTATCTTGGGGTCACGTCGTCGTTGGATGAGTCTAGTCAGAATCTCAGTCGTAAGCCAATTTGTCGCATAGAGCGAGGTAGGGGAGGCTGGGGTAGTGGTAGTCAAGGGGTAATTGTGGTCACTATGATTTCTCGTAAAGTTGTTGAAGCAGGTTGCAAATAATTGGTGCTGTAACCGCGCACCTCTGTGGAACTACTACATCAGAGCTCGCCATTTCGGAAGTTGTTGTTTGGATGTTGAACGAGATAAAGTGTTTTTCCGTCTTTTGTTGTAAATAAAGCCATAGTACAGATCACATATAATCGCGTTTCACTGCTTCTGTTGAAATACTAATGACTACATAGTATCTAGGTAATCCCTATTTTTGTATCACATAGTTATTTATTAAGGATTTAAAGCACAGAATATTTTTTTAATCGTTTAATAAAACCATGGGTTCGTGGTAATGGCAGTCACCATGTGTCGTGTGACCAATAGCAGTCACCAATATTTGTGTGACGTATTCTCTAGGATATAAATAAGTTAGTGTGTAAACAGACTAAATACTTTTAATAATCTGTTTTTTTACTCTGATAATGCCTTTAACGTCTTGATGGTGCTCTTATGACCATAGGCTACTTGCCTATTTTGTGTAATTCTCATAAAACTTAAACTATTCCTTATAACCAAAAATATACGTCAGTTTTTCAATTATACATCATTATATAATTACAAGATCCCCATATTCCTTGCTGTATAGTCAGTAAATAATCACTGACACCACTGACTGCAATTACCCCAGGGTTGGGTTAATACTGGTCAAAGCTGATATTTTACTGTTTTTGTCATTAAAAAATTGTTTTATATTTTAATTCAATATTAAGTGATTAGAGCTAAGGAAAGAGTATAAGTACACTATTAGGGGTAGTAGTGTTCCAAACAAACAAAAATCATAATTTTTATAATTATTTCCCCTTATGTGACTGCCATTACCCCAGTCTCCCCTACTCAGGAGAGAGAGGAAACGATGCCAAGGCCACGAAACCCGTTAGTTTTCATCTTTACTTTTGACGTAGAGGTTGTTTATAAAGAATCTCAACGCAATACAAATCTAGTTCACATAACTCTGAATGGGGTGAATAACGTGTAATCATTCATTTAGAGTTGAGTTACAATGAGTAAAAATGTACGAAATAACTTCATTTTTCTCTTAGTGTGCTCGTGTTAATCATTGAAGAGACTCTACCTATGTATAATGGAACTCTGGAACTCCTATTGCCAAAATAATATGTCTGAAAGATAAAAACCTATGAAACTCCTAAACTAGTGAGGAATCTTTAAGTAATACTATATCTTAAAGAATTGTACTTATAGCATATACTTGAATATTCATCGGTTGCATTCCGGAGAATTTGAATAGTATCTAAGGCAGGAATTCTATAACGTTATGTTATTAAATGTTGTTTCTGAATTAGATGTTATACATATTTCGCTTGCAGTCCAAGTTTTCATGATCAAATCAGGTGTGGAATCACGGATGAATCTTTCGCGTTATCGATACAGATTACGCTTACCCCTAAAATAGCGCAGGGTTAACAATAACCGTCTATAAAATTCGCTCTACCGATTGTGATAAGCAATTTGAAGTGCTGTGCGAAAAATGAAGAACGGAGATCACGTTCTCTCTGACATAAGTTAAATCAAAAAATAACGATAACGCTAGCGCACGCCTTATGAAGGTCCATGATCAAGGCCCAGGTTAAAATGCTGAAATGATTATGTGTATATAACCGCGGGACTCAAATTTGGTACTGAGGCAAATGCGATGTCTCCACCGGATACGGGATCCGAATCCACGACCTTATGGATGCAAGGTACGTGCGTTGTAAAGTTGGCTGCCGTTGCCAGCGCGAGTTTTCGTTTCGAGATGTGCCCGGTAGTACAATTTACTCTTCACCACTTCCGTATTTCCTAGGAAAATGCTCAATGCCGAACCGTTATCCGTGTCGCAGTCACCCGGGAATGATCCTGCCCGGGGCCACCGACGAGGAACGCCTCTATTTCGCTTTCCCCCGTGTGACCCGATCCCACGACCTGGATTTACGCACATCACACACCGTGGAGGTCTAGTTGGCTTCATGGCCAGGCAACGTAGCGCCGCTTTCGTTGCTGATGTCACGCGAGGAATGGGGAGGTATGATGCTACGGCCGAATTATCACCGCTCGTTGAACTTTTCGGGAATTAGCGCGAATTTTTGGCGTATTCTTTTACCTGTCATACTTCGGCATGTCTCGGGTAGCGTAGACGGCAGCTATAAGTTTTCAAAACCTGTCCTAATTTTCTTTTTGTTACTCTGGTCCACGAAAACGCGCTGTAGAAGTTCGCTGTTAGCACAGATTACTGCCGTCTGCGAATAGGGCATTTATTTCCCCTAACGTTCCCGTACGTGGCTCATTCTAGAATAAGGTTCGTCATAATTTTGTGATGAAAGATCTAAGCCTATCCTTGGCAACATTTTGCATATTATTCGTGAGTATTATAAGTGTATGTTTAAAAGTAAGGAAATTAAAGTTAAAGTACTAGTTATAAATTTGTTTAAAGTTGTATAAATTAACTATAGTAGTTTTATTTTATTGCCATAAGTATGTATTCAAAGAGCAGCGTCAACTCTCGCAAGCCGCAGTTAAGCAATCACTGCTCTAGACAAAATATGGCCAAAGTTAGAGTTACACTGTTCGCGGAAAGGGTCATTAACTATCTACTATTTACTGTGACACATTTGAATCCTTTCACCAAACCCGGACGTATATGTGATCATTGGTCTTCGTAATGGATGACTCAGTCTGGGATATTTTTAGATGCACACCTCCATTGTGAGCCCCTCGTGGCATTTTCTTGTTTCTGCGTATCTTCGTGTGAAAATTGAATTTAATGTGCGTTTCGCTGCTAGCATATGTATTCATTTTTTTCATTTAAAAGAAATTTTCGACATTCACCAACTTAGAATTTTACAGTGTAGTGAGCACAATCCGAAGCAGTATTTTACGAAAGTTGTTTTTACGTTGGAATTATGTTTTAAATAGTGTTAAATTAGCGGATGAAATAAATGCTTGCCTGAAATATTCTACTTTTTGACGGACTAGGACTTAAAGCTAACCCAACTAACAGCATGTTTTTGCATGTATGCTTAGCTATTTTAATTTTTAATTACAAATTGTATGCATGATATGTAGTGCATGTTTGGTGAGAGTTCACCGCCTGCCACACACCTTTATGGTGGCTTGCAGGGTATTATGTAGATGTAGATGTACATGGTGGTATCCATGCAAAAACGTTGGTAAATTTTGTGGCATCCATTGTTGCTAAATGCCTTTGTGATCAATTTTAGGTTTTGATTTGATATGGGAAGTAAATGCTAAAACATATTGCTATTGGATACGTAATTTGTTCTGTTTCGCATAAATAAACGAGTGGAAACTATGCTCCAATATAGTGATTTGTCTTACAACTGCATCATTACTTGTCATCTATAATGGTAAATTATTCTTTCGAAGAACTTGAACCTTCATGTGTACTTGGCTTTCATGTGCAACGTTGTAGCTTAAATGTATTCATGTAAGATTCTGATGGGATTCACAGGTTATTTTTGTACAAGTAACGATTCTAAAATTTGCAGCGAAATCCCTGTAAGCCTTTTGACGCGGCAATAGCTAGTTTTTATTCATGGTTTACATCTCGGTACTTCAACTCTTGTCTTTGCAGTAACTTGCCTGATCAAGTCAGATAAGTTCAGTTCCACCAAAATCATTTTCTCTTGGCCACATTATCAAATATGAACTAATAACGAACAGTGAGGCTAATCGTTATATGTTCCGTGTATTTGTCACTCTGGGTAACGGTCTGCCCCCTTTGTCACGTGTTTATTTGGTTACTCCATGTTATGGCTTATTTAAAATACCCACTGCTCGGTATCGGTCGTAACTATAACATTATCAGTGGGTAAAATCTTTAAATAATGTTTTTAATGACTAATATATTTTTAAGTTATTAATTTTTTTGAGTTATTTGAAGTTCTCCAAATACATTATCGCCATTTTTTTTAAACAGTAAGGCGCAGTAACCGTAAGTTTTCCACAAATTGTACGTCGATTACTTCTTAACATTTTAGTATTTGAAATTTGTTACTTTTTCGTTTTGCAGTTTTCGTTCCAGAGACATTTGTGGGAGCGGTCACTAGTAGAGCGACTTATATAATCGGATTCTCTCGCACCTACGTGAGTCAAGGGAGAAATTCCACCTTTACATCTGTCCAATTTAAAAATATATATATTTACTGGCAACGTGCCTAGTCACCGTAAAAGTAAGGCACTAAAGTTTCAGATAAGTTGAGGATTTTATACGTCAGTGATCACTTTTCCGGCTCAAGAAACCGACTGGGTCGAACATTCTATCGAACTGACGCATTTTTCCTGAAATTATGGCAGCAATGTTTTGTATCTTGAGAGCCAAGTATAGCATCTAACTTCATTTTATGGCCTTTTATTCAGTTAGAAATTACGCAGGTGTTCTTAGTGACGAATCGTTTAATAAATATTTTTACCTGTGGAAGTTACCTAGTTTTTTTCCTTACTACTTGTCGAATCGTTGTTAAACGTCTATTTTAAAACTTGCACTCCCACTCTTTCTCGATTATTAAAGTGTTGGTTGGCCGAGATTTTGCTTGGGAAGTTCTGGTTATAGTGGTGGAATAGCTTGAACCCATTATTTTAGCAAGTATTAATGTATGAAAATTGGCTTCTTTATTTTACTTTAGATTCTCCTGAAAGTACATTGACTATAGCTGATTTCTTAGCTAACCATTCTTACGTAAACGAATGAGGTAGCCATGGATGGAATCGTCGAATCATTTTATCGCTGGGAACTTTGTTCACTATTTTTTCACTACTAGCGTACTAAGAGAAGATTTTAAATGGTTCCTGTCCTATTCTGCTTTTTTTTATTCCCGGCCCTTCGGTCATATTTTGAACTGCCTAATTCGTTGCATGATTTTTTTCTCGGGTAGCATTTTAGACGAAGGTGGTCGTCGTAGTAATGATTGTAGAAGAATTGTTTCATCTAAGGAAATAAGATTGCTGTCAGGAATTAAGAGAAGTCAGAGTAGGTACTTGGAGATGATGGAATGATGAAAGTCGTTACTATGGGTAGAAAGCTGTGAAATCGAGGACGGGGAAGTGAAAAAAGTGTTGGAAGGGGGTTAAGAAATACGTCGATTTGAAGACCGAAATATCCTAGGGATGAAGTTGATAGATGAGTTCAATGTAAGTTGAGTTGGGACGCTCCATCAAACCCTTCCCCTCAATCTGTAGGGCAAAATCAATCAATCAGATCGTCTCAAGCGTTTACCCTGCGATGCTTTTAAAAAATTTCCAACAAACTGTTAAAGGAGATTTGGCAATTTTTTTAGCATGCCTTCATTCCGCTTGCTACTTTTGGAAACATGAATAATCTCCGTTAGTGTTGACATTCTTAGCTTTATCTGCAGTTGAAGATCTTTTTTCCCCTGGTTTTCATAGATTCGTGATGGATTTTCTTGGAATGCTGCCGTAAATTATTTCCCCCGAGGGAAGATTGTAACTTTTGAGTGTCGAGCGCTTTATCATTAATTTTATTAAGGTAATCGTGTGGAAAATTTAATATGCTGCTTGCTCCAATGCTGATTTCTTGTCATGGATTTGGCTAAACACTTGGCATGAGGTACCACCTCATTGTCGGCGTTGATTTTTTAGTACTCGTTCCTTGATCTCTTTCGGAGAATCTTGAGCTTCGCAGAAAATCGGTTGCGTATTGGATCAGGTTGTCGTTTGTTTTAAGGTTCTGTATGAAAATACATTTTTCATTTCATTAGGTCGTGATTAGTTTCAGCGATGTCTTTCAAAGACACCCAAAACCGAAGTTCATTCGTGGATCTCATTGAGTTATATTTTCTTTCTATCTTTGATCTTCGCCTTCGTGTCGCCTCTTCATGCCTCGATATGGCAATCCCCGTGTACGGGGTATGCATTCCCACCGCTTGTAATGGTCGCAATTACTGTCTTTTGTTTTCATGGCGAGGCATCACGCAACGGGAAGGAAGCCTTGGGTTGAACACCGCTGTGTGTTGGTGTGAGTCTTTCTTCAGTTGGTTCAGTCTCGGCCGTCTACTCTCATTATTCTGCAGTTATCAATCAGGATAATAATAATAATTTCTATAATGATCACAGGTGACCCCAATTACGACCATTTTAATATATATAATATATGGATAACACATTTAAAAACACCCATGCCCTGGACAGTTGAGTTTTACCCAGGCGGGACTCGAACCCGCGGCTTCGGAATGGCAGGTGAGGACTTAACCCCGCCGCCACCGAGGCCGGCATAGATAGGATTCACTTTGACCGCGGGATGAAAAGAAGTTCGACTCTTTAGAACATTCCGGTGTGTTTGTGTAGGCAGTGGAGGGTGGAAAAATTGCACCGAAGCCTCGATTTGCTCGCCAGCAGATCTTGGTGGGAACTCACAACTCATGTATTTCACCTTCCGTGGGATAACTGGCTGATGATTTCTTTCTTCGCTTTGCTTTTTGTCAACTGCTCCGTTCCTCGGCTATCTTTCTTTTCACATCATCGTGCCAAAGCAATTATAAATTAAATTTGCTATATCCCTTTGTACTTTATTTACTTTTGTCTCTGATATCAATATTCAATCCTTCAAATCATAGTTATCAACCTTCAAAAACATATCCTCCTCTCAAACAATCCCCTTCTCCCTCTAACATCATTATGGCAATCCAAACAAACAATAGACAAAATGAAATACACTAACTAACAAGTGAATATATTAAAAAGAAACACGTAAAAGTGATTGCGTGTTATCTCATAGACATGCATCAACATCATCATTTTTCCTACCTTTCTTCGTACTTTCCAAAAATATCTTTTTTTCCCACCTGTTGCTAGCAACCCAGAATTTCTACTTCAATAATGGTATTCAGTATCCCATTGTCCTAATTACTTGTTCCATCCACCCACATAGACTCCTAATTTCCGCCAGCAACAACTGCCGGCAACTTCTATCCCCACCACGCTCAACACTTCATTATTCCCACTCAACCCTTGCTAGTATGATGATCATTGAGTAGTGATAAAATATATATTGACCATGGAGTACTTGGTAGAAGTAGGGTTGTAGATTATGTGGTCGGTTTTCAAATTGATCTTAGAAATTCACTTAAATACGATTATTCCCTAAATAACAGTCAGTATTTAAATTGCTCAGCATACTCACAATTGTCAGTATCTTTCAGTGGTTCCTGCAGAGGACGAGCAGATTCATGAACTTAATATGCTAGTAATTAGAGTTTGAAGGTGCATTATTTATATCGTTTTTTTTCGTTTAGGGTTGTCATCCTGGTGGGTCGAAATACTTAAGCACTCGACGGGATGGGTGACCAGTCATTACAGGTTTACGTAGTGGCTATATTTACGAATCTACATTTTCAGACCCGAGGATTGGAAACGGATGTATGATATTGCACTATATGAGTGTCATCTACTTTCACCTTTAGAAGAACGTTCAATCTCCAGTATTTCCATTAAATAATAATCCAATAGTTTCCCTTTTGCATGTAGGGGGTTATGTGATTTCTGGCACTATGGTGTTTAACGTTATGGAACCACAAATCGTGTTAGCGTTTATCGTGCATTAGGCATTATTAAATCATATACTTCATTATTTCATCATCACAGAGTTCTCATACCGAGATAACTATTTGCCATTAAGTAATTGCTATTGAATCCTTGGCTAAATAGTGAAGCGGCTTCAGTGATATGCCTATATTATTCAAGTTTATATTTCGTTTCAAATTAATGATTCTCATAGAGAACATCGAAGAACAATGTATTATCGATCCATGTACTACTGCGGCAATTAATGGGTTGAAATATTTATTCAGCGCATCCAGTTGGAATCCAGATCTTCAAATGCGTTTTGGACATTTATAAATTACGTGAAATCTATATGTTTACAGCTTTTAAATGGGGTGGCTCGCAAAGAAAGTCACAAGAAAGCTCCATAACATATTCGTGAATGTTACCTATGAATTAGTTGTGAATGAACATGGCGGAAGATAGAATTATCGGTGAAAAAAAAGTTTTTTATAGGTGTGGTCGGAAAAAAAACGACAAATCATTTAAAATTGGTTTCCGTGCCCTGTAATTATAAAAAAATGACGATATTAAAGGAAAAAGAACCTTTCTGCGCGAAAGAAACTAAATTTTAAAACTCCAATTTTCACCAATAATCTTTTCCTTGTGTTCCCATGACATTTGGATGTAGGTGGGAATAATTCGCAACTAATCATTGTGTGGCTTTACGTACTCTCAGAGAAATTCATGGGACGTATTAACCACGGATAGTTTTGGAAGGAGACAATATTGGAATAAGGTAGGCTGCTATTCCAGTATGTACTAATTTTTAGTTAAACCACGCACTCTATATAATCCGATTCCACCCCATCTCATCTCAAGCACTGACATTTACGAGAAATTATAACACTCGCTTATGACAAGTCTTGCGGAAAATCCATGTTTATCATATTCATACTGCTTTGCCATATGCCGTATACGCTTCAGTTACCATAATTAACAAGTCGCGACTATATAGGCTATTTTCCGCGATCATTATCAGGGACGAAAAATTTAGGTGAAAATTGAAGTTTTAAATTTTACTTATTTTCGATTTACGAAGATATTGTACCTTAAATATCGATATTTCTCGTATTTTTAGGGCATGGAGACCATTTTTAAATGATTTGTTGATACATTTCTCCACCACGCCCCTACGGGGTATGCAACCGTGGGAATTTATGTTAGGTTAAATACGATAGCACTATTGATAGATATTACTTGCATGAATGAAGTAAGGCTAGATTGAATTACAAAAGACAAGAATAAATAGGATGATTTTCTTGGATGCCGCTCTCTTTGGCGATAGTATATAAGTACTACGGATTCCTACCCAAGCCAAGAACAGTAGAATACAGATTGAAACAGTAGTGGTTGAATATAAGTTTTCGAAAAGGGGAGTGATTATTGTGATGGTGAACCCTTGTTTTAGATGTTTTAGACGCTCGATGAAATTGTATAAAAACATTTGGGGATTATGTCGGCCGTGTGCTGTGGGATTGCTCATGGCCTACGAAATAAATACTTCCATAGCCATCACTTTCAAAACCCTTTACTTTTTTTCGTCGTCCACATCTATATAAATATCGGCAGCACGAAACGTGTTCCGTCAGTCGACCGCCGGAACATAGTCAGCCTCGCGAGTTGACCTCTAGCACTTGGTAATTTTAAAATAACCACAAAACGTTGCTCGACGCTGCCTTTCGTAATTGGTTATCGATATCATCAAAATATATTTTTTGCCGGTGGTGTGTAAAGTCGTGGGAAATATTTGAAACTCTACGATGACGTTAGTCTTTTAATCATAATCATCTAAATGCATTTTTCGTCGGTTATCCGTTTGCAGTTAAGCCAGTATTTCACGATGCACCAGAGTCTGCTGCAGTCAAGTATTGCTTTTCTATCGTCCTAAAAGTGGGAGGTGATTTAGCTCTCGTAAACAAAATTTCTGATTTTCTGCAGTAGTTTTCCCGGATTTAAGTATGGCAATTGGTTTTATTATTGGAATTGCTTAAGATCTAAATTGAAGGCATCATATAGTACATGATTCACTTAGCGAAAGTAACGAGCCTCGTACTTCTCGCTCTTGTGGTTTTCTCTTGTATGTGCAGCTGATTATTCTGTGACCACCATTTTGCAGACTTCCTTCCTATTTGCGCCCAAGAAGGAAGTGTATGATTCTTTTCTCTCAACCTTATGACCCACTCTTCTCTCTACTTATCTCAAATTTCCGGCTCTAAAAATAATGAATTATCGTCCCCTTTCCGTCTTTAAATTGATAATGTTTCCTGTTATTTGGTAGCAGTGGACTCCAAAGACGGTTAGTCTTTGGAGTCTTATCTTATATAAATAAGATGTAAATATAATTTAAATAAATAATACCAAATACCAATTGGTATTTGGTATTATTTATATATTATTTGGTAGCGGTGGACTCCAAAGACGGATAGTATGACCAATTTTACATCTCCAACACTAATTGCCGTCAAAAGGCCGATCATTAGGGCGCCCAGAATATGGATCGAGTTTTCATGAAGTACCTACCTTGTTTTTGAACTATCATATTGGGTCATTAGTAGGTCGTAGGTCGCGGTAGCCAGGTTGGTAACCCTGATAACCCTGGGGTCACGGTTTCGAACCCTGCTCCGAACGTGGATGTTATGTTTGTCTTAGTGTTAGAATCGGTGAGAACCTCCATGGTCAAAGCCGGTGGCTGTCTCTAATGTGTCAGTTTTTTTTGCGAAATGACGTCCAATTAGCCCTTCCCCTTCCTAAATTCTTGAGAAATATCTTCCAATAACTGCTTTCCCTGTATGCCTGGAGCCCGCAAATGTATTGTTGATTCTATGCTTCGGGTAAAGCAAGCGCGAATTGCTGATGAAAATTTTATGATATCTTTTCATCAATCACTGGGAGTATATTTGATGTATCAATTTGTGGCTTGTCTCGGAAAGTGTTTCCAAACATTTCCTGGGATATAAGATGACAAACACAATACTCGAATACAACAGCTTTGACTTCTTAAATGGATTTCTCAAACCCAAATCGCATCGTGTAATTGTTTTTACGGTATTGAGCGCATCGCGTTGTCCAAGCGTACAGCCTTCCACGACGATAAGATAATATCCTCGTAATATGTATTGCTTATCTTATTGATCATAGTGCTTGTGCGTCCATGACCATGGTGACATCGTAGTTTCCTCTATCTCATTTCGCACCATACTTCTTCAGAGTTATTGCTATCCTTATGACCCTTGTTAACGCAAATGAACTAAATCAAGGGTTCCTAAACTTGTTTTGCTCGCCACCCCAAAATCATCGATGACGATCACTCACGAACCCTAAGGACATGGGTAACGCTGTTGTAACTACAATATTGAGATTTTTTTTCAATACTTCGCGACCCCTCGAACTTTACTGCGATTCCCAATAATGGTAATTATTTGGTAACCCCTAACCTAAGCATCACAGTATTCGCGCTACTTGTTACTCTTCACAGCCAGGCGAGGCGACCACCGATTAGGGATCACCTTCAAGTGGAAGGCATTCTATGGTTTCGCGAGCTTTTCTCAAATTATCTTGAGGTTTTTTTTTCACATTGTGGCGTTGAAGCTTTCGAGGCGTATGGCTGTTGAGTAAAAACAATGATCACGCCACTCTAATTACGTGATGAAAAAGGGCGTGGAAATAAGTTCGTGGAAAATGCTAGGCTGGCATCCTTGCTAAGAGAACATCTATTTTATGACGGGGAAAATTGTACTGTGAGGGCTAACAGAGCATCAAGAGGGTCTTAGCGGATCTTAGCCTTCTTACGAGATGAACATCTCGCAAGGAACAAATAAAAATTACAAAATCTCCAATGGCTGTAAAAATTGGCAACACTTTAAGGTACAGAGCAACAAATTGCTGTGTTGGTTTGAGGGAGGGTCAATTTCTCTACATCTACATAATACCCTGCAAGCCACCACAACTACATATCATGCATAAAAAAGGAATAGTATTAATATAGTAGTCAGAACTACACTATTTAAAAAAGATAGAAATTGCAAAGAAAACATGCAAAAACATTCTGTTAGTAGGGTTAGCTTTAAGTACTCATACCAGCATGCAGCTACCAATGCTATTCATTGCTACTCTCCGATAGGACATATTTACCGTTATTCGTATCTCTAATTGTGCGAGGGAAAAAGGACATTTTGAATCGGTCAGTTCGGCAATCAATTTCTCTAATTTATGATTATGGTCCAGTCTGCCATAGTAAGTTGGGGTTCGTAAAATATTTTTAACATCATCACTGAAAATATTGCGTTGGAATTTGTGCAAGAGATTAAGTCTAAATTTCAACCTGCGATCTGACAATGATTCCCATTTCAATTCATTTAATAAAAAAATTGGTAACGGAGAGTCTCGAACCAGGGACGTCGACATTGCGAAGCGAGTACTTTGCCCCTAAACCAATCTGCACTGAATTTCACAGCAGTGACGCAGCACTGAGTCACAGCAGCGAACCACAGCCTCTCAACCTGAAACCCTTCTGTGGTGGTGTTCGGGAATGTTACTCCCTCACCAGTGACACAACCACAGACACACACACACACTCAACCCTATTGGGATCATTCACAGGGCTGATGGGACCCTGATCAGGATTATGATCACAAAACGGTGCATGAACCCCATTGGATTGAGTGTGTGTGTCTGTGGTTGCGTCACGGTGAGGAAGTAACATTCCCGTGAACCACCACAGAAGGGTTTCTGGTTGAGAGGCTGTGGTTGACCCTCCCGCAAACCAACACAGTAATTTGCTATCGTGTACCTTGACGACGGTTGCCAATTTTTACGACCATTGGAACTTTATAAAATTTTTATTTGTTACTTTAAGAGGCCGTAGAGCTCAAGATGCTTTAGAGTTTAATCTCGTAAGAAGAAATCAGCTTGAGGAGTTGAGGTAAGTCACAGGTATTAGCGTGAGAAATAGCATAATGTGAACATGAACTTTTTCGACGGGTGAGCGAGTGATGTTGGCATTTGTAGAACAATATCCTTGACTTTTCTGCTTTGTATTAGTGATAAAAGTATATCTCGCATGAGAGATACCTATATCTTATATCCTGTGCGTCCACGGGCCACATAGAAACCTTTCGAGGCCCTATAGTAACTAGCTTGCATTTCACTGCGAAATACTTCTGTTCCGCATGCTCTCATCATTGCATCCTCTTGCTTAAACAACTTACCTCTTATTTATATTCTTTACGAGTATCTTTTTGACGGAAAATCTTATTACTATGTTTCCTATTTTCGACCTTCACTCCATGTTTTTCCATTTCTGTCACGCGAATAATATTGTGTACCGTCCCTTAGCTAAGTACTTAATCTAAGCATTAGCTTAGTCTAAGTATCGCTTGATCTACCAATAAAAAAATATCAACTTTCCTCTTACATCAAGCTCTTCCCGGTGATCGGGTTGGAGTATTGATTAGAGTTATGGCTTTCCATCCCAGGAGCCCGGGTTCGAATCCTGGCACTGATAGATTTGTCATTGGTAAATTGGTCCCCACATGAGTGTATGGGTGAATTGCCGGAGTAATGCACCAATGTCGGAATATTATTTATTGCAAAATTGGATGCCTGTTATCACTATCATAGTTATTCTACACATGCTTTCCACTTAGTTTGAATCTATTTTTGCTCGATCCGTATCTTACCAGTCTTGCCGTTGGTCGACCTTATCGTTTTCTACTTCATGCTACACGATAACATTCTAAGGAATAAAATGCATCCATTCCTCTTCCTCTCCTTGACTTCTCCATTCCTCCACATTGTTCTATCTACAGCTCTTCTATCGCCATGATTGTTTTTATACAAATTGTTTATCTTTAAGCCCTCTTTTACCTACTCTATAGTAATTTTTTCCACGTCCTTCTTTCGTAATAGGTATTTTTAATCACTCTGCTGTGAACCACGGCTTTTTCGTCCTTCTAATACCTACTATTTATTTAGTTCTCTGTCCTTTCGCAATTATTTCCCTCTCCTTAATGCTTTAAAAATATTTCTGTCACTTAACACATGGTTCATTCCCAACTTTTAATAAGATTGGAGCCCTTTGTCCCTATCATTTATCAGTTTCCACCTTCATAGCCTCTTTAACATACCTATTGTTTTATAACTACCAAAAGTTTGACCGGTGCCTTATTCGGACTGCCTATCGTTTTTACTGCTTCGTTATTGAACCAGCAAGACCCAATGCCTCCTCTTTGCAAGCAACTCACTTTGCATGTGCGTAGCCCCCATAATCTCCTCATGCTGTGAACGTACTTTGTACTTAGCTCTTCGTACTCTTTGCATGTTCTTCCTCCTCCTCTTCGGGTGCATAACCCTCCCCGATCCTGACGGCCTCTCTCTTTTCTTCTCCAAGTCTTAAGGAAGGGAACTTCATGGACCCCGATAAGTTTCAGATGTGCTTGTGTTCGTGTTTAGTCTCTGATCTGTGCGACATCTATCTTCCTTCACCTTCAGTAGCGTTTTGACCAGTTACTAGTGGCCACTAAATTGTTTTCCTTCCAGAACTCCACAGATTTAATGTCGAATTCATTCCCATATTACGGATTTCTCACTTGCATATTCCACCGTATCCCGGTACTTCCACCTCCATAAGGAGGTCTAACCTGGAGCTTCCCAATGAACTGTTTGAGCTGTTCATATATGTCGTGGACCTCATCCTTGTCTCCCTCCCCCCTGCTGGCACGTATCCCTTAACGACATGGAGATTATTTGGTCTGTTTTTAAACCAAATGTTAATATTCTATCGTTCACCCTCTCGTATTTTCATTGTGTATACTAATGAATATACGTATAGGTATACGGTATTATTAATACTGTAACTCTCCATTGCCATCCCTCATTAATTATGTATCCATTGTCGCTTCAGAAGTCGCCACCATCTTACCATCCAACAATAGCTTACTTATTCTTCTCATTCCATTTACTTTTCACTTTTTTACTACTCCCTACGACTTATTTTTTACTACTATATATTCTTCTCCTCACCATTTTACCAGCCTTTCATGGGTTAAGGTCAAAACCAGGAGGAAATACTTCCTTGGATATTTATTGCATGATCTTTTTAAAAATGAACAACCTGGGTACCTATCTGATGCAATTTTTTTCTGTTAGGGAAAAAAATCTAACGTAGCCACCTGAATGGCTCTCGATCATTTAATCACCCTTCAACACGGAACTACCACGTACCAAAAATCTTTTTGTGCTGCTAGGGTAAGGTTATGGAATAGTAATCCCCACGACATAAAACTTTTTACCTCATGTTATGTTTTTGAACAATGATTTTCTCTTCAATTGTATGTCTCAAAAAAGGTTCTAATATGATTTAGCCACGCCATGAATTTACAAAAAGTGCTTTGTTATTTTCTTCCATTAAAAATGTATCAACTATTTTTCAATTGACATGTTATATAATTGATGAGATTTCAAATTATAATATTTTATTTATGTTCCTGGTGGACGATGAAGTCCAAGAATAATACATATTTCTTCTCTCCATTTACTCTTCTTCTCTTAACAAAGTTTGGGAGTTCCTATCTCAGCAGTTGGTTTGTATAGTTTGAAACAAAGAGCTTTAATGGGGTCGTTTACCATATTTTTTTAATTGACGAATATGATAGAGTTTGTAAAATAAAAAGACCTGTATTTTTCCGTTTTTTGATCCGTCAATTATATCCCGAGTTATAAGCGGCGAAAAACGGATGTTTTTTACCCTTTCGGGAAAGTGGGCGTGGTGCAACCTCTGACGTATATCGACTTCGTCCAATCACAACTGAGCCCGCGAAGCTACTTTGCCTTATCGAAATGGGGGGGCACAGCTGACTCTCCCAATCGGAGCTGTTGCGACAGCATCTGTGCAAGCAGACCGTCCGATAACCCCCTCCACTCCCTTCCCTTCCCAAAAAGCAGTCAAGGACGTGAGCAAGGTCCCTATAAAAAATGACCATGGACGTGAGGAAAATGACGTCAATGTTATCACAGCAGCTTTTTCGGTGGGCGTCACCTTTTGCTTATTTTAATTGTTGATTTATGAGTGAACGGTTGAGGTTAGAGGATTAATTTTTTTCACTAAAATTCATTTTTCGTTTCCATATAACTATTTCGTGTACTAAATTGCGATTTCGGTTCCGAGTAAACGCCCCCATTACTGCCTCCCGTTAGGTTCCTTTCTTTCGACCTCTCATGGCATCGAGCTCTTCAAGAGCACTTTCAATTTCTCTCGCCAGTGTTACATCGGTTCACGCCATCCATTTCCACCTCACCGAGGTCGTAGTCCACGGTGAGGGTAAAATATCTTGGTGTTCGTAAATTTTTAAAGCAACCGTTGTCCCAACTACGGCGGAAATATCTCGTTCTGGCTGAAGTTCTCGCTTTCTTTTCATCGATAGCTCCACAGGTTGAGTCGTATGCGTATAGCGGTTGCCCCAATCCAGTCATAAAATTAACAGCGTTGGAAACTCATAACCCCACGTATCATATAATGTGCCTGTTCATTCTTAAAAGAGCTCACGATTGGGTTCGAGTTAACAATATGTCTATGTAAAAGAGCATGTATGTACGTAATACATGTTTGGTGATTATTTACTCCCCGAGTCTCATCCTCAAGGTGGTATCAGCCTATTTAATGAATTAAAATGGGAATCATTGTCAGATCGTTGGTTGAAATTTAGACTTAATCTCTCCTCAATAAATTCCAAGATAATATTTTCACTGATGACGTCAAAAATATTTTGCGAACCCCAACTTACTATGGTAAACTAGACCATATTCACAAAATTAGAGAAATTGATTGCCGAACTGACAGATTCAAAATGTCCTTTTTTCCTCGTACTACTAGGGATATGAATAACGGTAAATGTATCCAGTACGAGTGTATCAATGGATAACATTGGTAGCTGCATGTTGGTATAAGGACTTAAAGCTAACCCAACTAAGAGCATGAAATTGCTTGCTTGCTTTGTTCTTTTTATCTTTTTTATATACTGAAGTTTAGACTAGTATATTATTACTCATCCTTTTTTATGCATGATATGTAGTGCATGTTTGGTGAGAGTTCGCCCTCCTGCCACACACCTTTATGGTGGCTTGCAGGGTATTATGTAGATACTATTAGCATATTCAGATGGCTTGGTATTTAGAAGAAATACCAATGTCGTATTTCAACCTATGATAATGTTTTTAGGTGACAGAATCGGTCATTGTGTTCGATTTATCGTTTACATCGCCGTTAATGAAGTGCAGTAATGTTCCCTGAAGTGTTTCTATGCTGAAGCTCACAAAAGAGATGATAAGAATTTCGTCTTTCCGTGTCATGCTACCATTCAGACTTTTTTTGTATGGCTGTCGGCTCTAGGCGATACGTTTGTATGTTTCACGTAGCAGAAACTCTAGAATGGTATATGAGCCGACATATCTTTCCCAGAATTGGGTCGACATGCTGTTTGCGCGGAAAAATGTTTCCTGGAAAATTCTGATTTTGAGAAGTGTGATACAGGTATTTCAGATATTTTGCGTGAATCTTTCTTGGAGTAGTGTTTTTTTCGCAGACCCGGTAAAAGTTGACGATTCATGACAGTGAGATGATGGATCGCCTACGAAATGATAATGCAATGATAATTTAAATTCGTCTTTCAAGTGAGTTTTTTAAAGTTACCGAGAAGTTATTTCGTGGAACAAATACTTATTGCTGTTTTGCAGGCGAGGTAGAAAGTTCATATCGTGAATTGGTGTAATAGAAAACTTGCATAATGTAAGATTTCAGTTAACCACGCTTAAAAACATTTTTATCGCCGCAGCATTTCGTTTATAATTCTTAATTTGATATTTTGCTTTTCACACAAACTTTTTAATGAATTTTATCACGAAATACCTTGCCTTTTAGGTACTGCAACTTATAAGTAGAATTAAATAACTGGTCTTACCGTCATGTAGAACTGATAGGCACTTGTGTTGTGGATTTGACTTTGTTACTTTTTCTCGTCCTCTTTTTTTTTAAATCATGGGTTTAATTTCTCAAGTTTTATTTGCTGTATTTCCATAATTTACATTATTCTCACAGTCTATATTTTATTTGGTTATAGCGCCAATTAACGACCGTTTTAATGCAGTAGCTTTTTCAGATATCCATTGTTCAGTCAATATTGTTAATGCCATTCCTTAATGGCAATGACATCTCACATGCTCATCTGCTGATCGATATTATGAGTATTGTACCTAAATTGGTGTGTTGTTTGAGGATAGTACCTGCTTGTTATTCTCCTCCAATGTACCTTTCGTATCTAATCCACATTTACTTCATTACATCTCTCATTAAATTGTCATTTCCTCTTCTGGTGTATCAATCTACGCAGAACAACTATTTTTTTCCTCTCACTTTAATTGCTTACCAAACGTTCCCACTCAAGTTGCTCTTCAGAATTCCATTACTTCGTTTGTGAATGTCTTGGCATTGAACACGAAACCTCTTCGCTACGGGCAAAGAAAGATGGTGTCCATCAATCATTCTACTTTTCGCTGTGCAGTTATGACGATAAATTCTGCAGTAAATAAGTATGCCATTTTTCCTGTTCTCTGCGGTAGTCTAGAAACGTAAACAGCTGACAGAACTCCGTATGACTGGAGATTCGCACGCGGAAAAGGTTGAGTGAAATGTCCTTGCTCGCGGGAGACGTGTGCAGGCTAGTAAGAAAAACAGTGCTACCGAGTGAAGGAAACCATAGTCTTCTCGCTCGGAGAATGATAGGTTGGAAGACGGTTTCGTGCTGTTAATTCATTATTAGATTCCCGACTTTTATACTCTCGCTGTCTTGGAAAAAGGAGCCAAAAATGTACGATGATTCCAACAGGTGTGAAATAATTTCGCTTAAATTGATTCTTCATCTACATCTACACCTACGTAATACCCTGCAAGCCACCATAATGTTTGTGTGGCAGGGGGTGAATTCTCACCAAGCATGCACTACATATCATGCATAAAATAGGATTAATATTAATATATTAGTCTAAACTTCACTATTTAAAAAGATAAAAATAGCAAAGTAAGCATGCAAAAACATGCTGTTATGTCGGTTGCCTTCAAGTCCTTATACCAACATACAAATACCTATGCTATGGATTGATTCACTCGTATTGGACATATTTACCGCTATTCATTTCCCTAATTGTACGAGGAAAAAATGACATTTTGAAGGATATTCTTGTACTTAATCAGATTGTAACTTAAATTAATCTGAGGCTTCCGCGACGGTTATCATTATTAACAAATTGTAACTTATTTTTTGATGTAGAATTTGCACTTGTAGTGTCATTTAGACAAACTCCTGATGACGTTAAAAATATTTTGCGAACTCCAACTTACTATGGCATGGAATAATCATAAAATTGGAGAAATTGATCGCCGAACTGGCAGATTCAATATGTCCTTCTTTCCTCGTTCAATTAGGGAAATAGATAGCTGTAAATTGGTCCAATAGTATAAATACAAGTGTATCAGTGGATAGCATAGGTACTTGAATATTGGTATAAGGACTTCATGTTATTGCGTGCTTGCTCTTTATTTTTATCTTTTTTAAATTGGTGTGTGTAGACTATAATATATTTACTAATCCTTTTCATTCGTGATATATATGTACATCTACATAATAATTTGCAAGCTACCATAAAGGTGTGTAGCAGGGACTGTATTCACACACACACAATCGTACATTACATATCATGCATAAAAAGGATTAGTAATAATATTCTAGTCTAAATTTCAACCTACGTTCTGACAATGATTTCCATTTTAGTTCATTTAATAGACTTTTTACGCTAATGTAGTTATCGTGCCGTCCCTTTACAAATCTTGCCTATCTTCGCTGCACACGTTCTAATTCATTATTTAGGCACTATTAATAGGGGTAAGGATCCCATATTCTGGCAGCGTATTCCAAATGAGGTCTAACAAGGGAAAAGTAGCTAATTTCTCGTACTTGACCGTCACATTTCCCCATTATCCTTTTGATAAATTATGATGATGATGTAATGCACGTTTGGTGTGAATTCACCCCTACCACACACCTTCATGGTGGCTTTCTGGGTATTGAGTGGATGTAGATTGGACTGCAGAAGAAGAAAAAAATGATTTATTTCAATCGTCATTGTTTGTTCATGCTTTAATGCTATTAAGGTTTTCAAATGGCCGCGACCATCGTAGCGGCGTAAACAATATCTCGCATTTGATACGGGGAAAGCAGGCTTTCCAATATATTCTTGAGTCCGTTGGTATTCCGCCTTTCTCTGGTGACGCTCAACTATTCGCTTTTGCACGTTCCAGGCTGTCTGGTATTCATTCTTCCCTTTCGCTGGTCTTGGCCTCGTGATGCCAAAAAAAGGCCAGATGATGATGTACTCCGGTGATGCCAAAAAAGGCCATGCCTTTTTTTGGCATCACCCGAGTACATACACCTTTTTGATGCGTTCACACTCCACTGCCTCGGAAAGTCGTTCCTGAGAGTGAATTCATGTCGTCCGGCGTTCCCTTTTGCGAGGACTCCTCTCTCCTGAGCGTGGGCTCCAGAAACTCCCGCCAGGTGACGCAATGCATCGAAATACCGGTTACCCCTCAGCCTCAACCCCATAGGCGATGTACTCGATACGCTCTCTGCGAAATCCGTCTCTTGACTTCCTCTTGGACCTCTCTAATTGACCTCTTATCTTATCTTGAAGTATTCCTTGAAAAACTGCCGTTTTGTATTCATGTACGTGCGTTGGACTTAGCCTCAATCGTATAGCTTTTTGGTGTAAAAAATAAATAATAAATACCCTAAGTCGAGTGTAATTTAAGTATTAATAGCCCAAGTCCCATCATCTTAAGTTCGGACCTCACAAAAAACTGCCGAAAAACAAAAGTAACGCACTAAAGTTGCAGAAAAAGTCATTGAAAAGAGTTTTAGTGAATACTTTCCACAAACTGGAATTGGAGTTAAAATATTGATTCTGCTTCAGATGCAAAAGAATGCATCTAATGCTACCACCCATATGGTAATATTAATCTATTACCAAGATGTTAGTCTAATTACCAAGATGTGAATCTATTACCTATTTACTGAAGATGTTAGACACATATTAAAAACACCAGCGTATTATGCTAGATTCGACCAGATAAATAAGATTAGAGAGATAGATTGTCGTACAGATAGATTCAAAATGGCATTTTTCCCCCGTACTATAAGAGAATAGAATAGGCAGCATAGGAAAGGGATAGGTAGGGGAAATATTCTAGAGTACTATGTAGTGCATGATGCATGTCTTGCCCCTTAAAAACTGTAGACACTAACAATCAAGTTGCATGAGACAATATAGTTGCTAGTTTGCATGTTAGTACTGCATGCCTGGTGATCTTCACCCCCTGCCACACACCCTCGTGGTGGCTTGCAGGGTATCGTATAGATGTAGATGTAGATCTAAATATGTACTGAAAATTATAGTTAAATTAGAATATCGGACAACGCCGACTGTAGCGTCATTTCAATGTCACTGACGCATTTCGTCTTAATTAGCTGAAAAAAAACGCTAGTATATTGATAACCATAATAATAATAGGCGCCTTTATATTATGACCATTTTTTTCTCGAGAAAATTATCATCTAATGCCAGCTATTCGAAAAAAATTGGTATGCTTGCAATGTAAAATCATTATACATCTACATCTACGTAATACTATCCGAGCCACCGCGAGGGTGTGTGGCAACGGTTGAAGATCACGAAACATGCACTATTGACATGCAACTAGGATACTGAATGGAGACATGCTAGATAATAGGGTCAAATGCTGCTAGATGGTTAGTATCTGCATAATAAGAAAGGGATTATTGGTTGTTATTACATTCATCATGCACTACAGACTATTCTGACTATATTTCACCTACCTATCCTTTGCATTAGACTAACGTCATCTGTGTACAAATCGGTTTCGAATTTACGAGTTAAAAGGTTTAACCTAACTTTTAACTTGCGTTCTGATAGTAGGTAATTAATTCCCATTCTAGTTCATCTATTTAATTCGTTACACTTATGCAATTATCATAACGGCCTTCAATAAATATAGCAAATCTCCTTTGCACACGCTGTAATTATTTTATCATACCTTCCTCGTACGGATCCCATATACTAGCGGCATATTGTAAATGAGGCCTGACAAGTGTAAAATAGCTTCTTTCTCGTACTCTCTCATCGCGTTTGCCTAGAACTCTTTTTACGAATCCTAATCTACGATTTGCTACACTAGTTATTTCCCTGATGTGTTTCCCCTATGACATGTCTTCACAGATGGTGACGCCTAAGTATTTAATAGATTCTATGTTAGATATTTTCTTTTCTTTAATACAATAATTATTACGGGGAAAGCTATTCTTTTTCCAAAAGTTCATTATTGCGCATTTCTTCAAATTTAATTCTAGCTGCCAACTATCACGCCAGTCATAAATCGCATCTAAATCCTTTGCTAAAGACTGACTCTCCTCATTTCTTATTTCCTTATACATTACTGCGTCATCGGCAAAAATCATAGTTTCTTTCCAGGTGATGCTCATTCTCTCCATGCTATTTCTACTGTAATTAATAGAAAATGTTGTACATTAAGTAGGGTTCTGTTGACTGATGTAGATAGAGGATACTTATTTTCATGAGTATCTAAAATATCAAAAAATGACAACTTGTATACTACAATTCTTACGCGTAGATTTAATCAAAACCTTAGCTTGGAAGGTACTAGCTCGAAATTGAAACTTTTGTATGCAGTTGAATATTTTTGGAGGATCAGAGGCTGAATTCTGAAATATATCTCATAACCCGAAGTCCCTGATTGAGTGAAGTGTTAATAATCCTCTTTTTTCTCATAGTCTGATTCCCTTTCGACGATATACCTACATATGCGATCTATGCAAACGTGCTTTCTTCCGTTGCTCAAAATTGGAAAACTGTTACAGGGCTGGAATGTTGCCCCCGTTTTGAAGTTTTGTTAAATTCCCGTCACATTTCTTCGTTATTGTTTCTCCCTTTTAAAATTCAGAGATATCCTACAATTCAGAGACCAAAAGACTTGTGTGGCCCCTGTTCGCCACTTGAGGAAACTATTCACCCGAATTCTGAGACTTCCGTCCCGGCAGAAGGGAACAACGTTTCCAAGTTTACCGAATGGGTATATCTCCTCCGGCTTATGTTTACCAAGTTCCGTTCTGTGATGCAATGGCTTCTTGGTTATCGACCTGGGACACCCATTGGAAAGGAAAGAGTCGGTGATTGTTTCCTATTGCTACAGAAATGACGTAAATGTGAAGAACTAAACTCTCTTGAAGTGAGATACATAGAGAGAAATAAAAAACGTCTTTTTTATTACTGCTTTAATAATTATGGTACTGGTGGTGTTATAACTTAATACTAACGTAGATTTGCCCGTTAATAAACACCATTTTATATGATTTAATTGGATTGCTTTTGTTTATTGATTGGTCTCTCCATGTTCATAAAAAATATATCCATAATATCGCTGTTTTAAAACCTATTTAGGTCATTCAGAAATCCAAAATAATTTTCTAAATTGTCTTATTACAAATATTATTTTTCTATCTTCCCTAGTAGCTTTTTTTGGGAATGTAATTAGAATGAATCCCATTTTGGCATTCAGTTTGTATCACGATATACAAACTTGAATTTCAATCCTGGTAAACGTGCAACTCTTCGGAGATATTCTTTGATTCAGGCTTGACTTTTCAAGGTCGGGAGTCGTCTACCAAAATAACGGTTCATTGGGAAACGTCATCTTCTTCCCCCTAAGGCGTTCCTAATTCCCCTTTCCAGGAAAATTCCAGGAAAAAAAAGAAAGCTTCGCACCAGTTTTTTCCTATGGTAGAATGTTATCCCCTAGCTCGCATTAGCTCCTTAGTATTGGAAAAGACATAGAATTCATGCTGCGTAAAACTTGTTCATCGTCCAAACAGTGGATGTGTATGATTCAGTTGATATAATTCCAAAGAGATTACTATTTGTGAAACCTCCAAGCTTCGTTGTCTCCGAGCGAGGGCCACCCAGAGACATATTGGGGGCCTGGGCCACGTTTCCTTTGGGACCCTCCCAGAAAAAGGAAGGAGGTGAATACACAAGTGATCATGGCTAAGAGTTTATCGCCTAATTGTTTATGACGCAAATAATTATCACTTGATAATTGAATGTTACTCTGAAAAGAAAATAATTTCACCTTATTCACCTGATGATGTTGCCTCGCAACGAAACCATGGTCGTGGACAATAAAACTGTGTGTGGAAATTGCAGTTTTTCTATTTCAACCTTCATTCCTATACGATGAAAGATTTCCACAGTCTTAATCCCGAAACTGTGAACTAAAGAAAAGCTGGATGAGTTTAAAAACTAAAAGAATCAACTGAGGTCTGCATAGCTCTTTTCTTGCCTTCACTTTGGCAAAATTGTCAGTTATTTCTCTGAAACTTATGAATTTAACTAACTCACGTTCAATACTATGCATCATTAGGCGGTTACGTGTGTCCTCACACATTGTTGACCCCACTCATTGTTGTCATTCTTCCTGCTGCCTAATATTTTTTCGATAAGTGATGAAATTTTGTTTTATCTTTGGGGGCCCCTGCGGGGCTCCCTAGAAGTGGGGGCCTGAGGCAAAGTGCCCCCACTCTGTGTGGCCCTTCTCGGAGCACATTGAGCCCAGTATAGGAAGGATTTATTTTTGATCTATAATGCGACCAGGAAGGTCGATTCGTTAAAAGTTGTCTTGGACGAAAAGAGTGTGACGATAAGTGTTGGTAAACTTAGGATTTCAGCTTTATCAGTTTTTGTTGCCGTAGGGGAAGGGTCCGACAGCTATATCTCTTTCCCCGCTAAGGAAAGGTGGGTGTATGGACAGAGGGAGGAATTCTTCGGGAGTGTAGTAAGGGCGGGAAGAAACGTAAGAGTCAGGATTAGCCTGCTCTTAAAGAAAAGGCGCCAAGGGGTCAGCGCTTCAACGTCCCATCCGTCAGGCGGAGCACTGCACTCGAAATTCTTTCCAGATAACAATCAAGGAGGAAATGGTTGACCAATGAAAATCTCTGCCACCGCCGGGCTTCGAACCCAGGCCCTTGGGATATAAAGCCACTCTAATCTCCACGACAAACCATTCCCATGAGCTTAATTTTTACTTCCTCTTGGTTCAGCTGATTATACTTTCGCGGTCCATGTGTATAGTGATGTGGTTTTCTTTGGGTTGCTCTGCGATGTTGTAGTTGTCCATTTACGTTTCCCTTCCGCTGCTGGAGGCCTCTTCAGGGTAGAATGATTCGGGGTACATCTACATCTACACGATACCCTGCAAGCCACCGCGAGGGTGTGTGGCAGGTGGTGAAGATCACCATGCATGCACTATCGACATGCAAACAAGCTACTATAGGGTCTCATGCAACTAGATTGTTAGTATCTGTAGTATTTAAGGGATTAATACATGCATCATGCACTACAGAATACTCTAAAATATTTCCCCTACCTATCACTTTGTAATGCTGCCTATTCTGTTTTCTTATAGTACGGGGGAAAAATGCCATTTTGAATCTATCAGTACGACAATCTATCTCTCTAATCTTGTTTATCTGGTCGAATCTATCATAATACGCTGGTGTTTTTAATATGTGCCTAACATCTTCAGTAAAGCTATCCGATTGAAATTTCTCTAGTAGATTTAATCTGTACTTTAACCTACGCTCTGATAATGACTCCCACCACCAAGAGTGGTAAGGGAGTGGGAGGGGTAGGTGATGACATCGCGGAGCAACCCAGAAAAACCACATCGCTATATTTCTCTGGGTTGTACTTGAAAGAGTTTTCCTATAATGGAATCACACCGTGTTTTGGTCAGTGACGGAATAATTGTTGCTGTTCGTTATAACGTTTCAAGGCATCACCGTGAGGTGAGAAAATCGCTGTGCGTTATGAATCTCCAAATAAATATTTTTCCGCTCGTCTTGAGGTAGCTAAGCTATTATATAGTCATCTATTGAAAGGGTGTTCTGACACAACTGCCATCCGTCTGAGTACGGGCAGCAGGGCAAACTACTAGTGATGTGTTGCTCTCAATTCAGAGTTCTCTGCAACCTTACTCGACGTAGAGACACAGAGCGTGAAAACCAAGCAGGTTAAAATGTACCTACTATGCTGTAGGGATCGCAGCTGGTTTGCGAGGCGAGCGGCCATCTTGTTAGGTATGGGCATAACTCTACATGATATCCTGCAAGCCACCAATAAGATGTGTGGCAGGGGGTGAATTCTCACCAAACATGCACTACATATCATGCATAAAAAAGGATTTGTAATAATACTCTAGTCTAAACTTCTATTTTTAAAGAGGATAAAAATAGTAAGCAAGCAATATATGCTGTTAGTTGGGTTAGCCTAAAGTCCTTATACCAACAAGCAACTACCTATGCTATCCGTTGATACACTCGTATTGGATATATTTACCGCTATTCATATCCCTGATTGTACGAGAAAAAAAGGACATTTTGAATCTGTCAGTTCGGCAATCAATTTCTCTGATTTTGTGATTATGGTCCAGTCTACCATAGTAAGTTGGGGTTCGCAAAATACTGTTAACTTCATCAGTGGAAATATTATCTTGCAATGTTTTGTACGGAGTTGGTGGGGTCTTATCGTTCCCAAACACCCCCATTCTAGATATCATCAATGGTTCGCGAATGAACTCTGTTTACCCGGAGTTTCATGATAATACGAGAGTAAAATCGGGTGCACTTAGTTCATCATCACAATTTATTTGGTACAGCCCGACTGGTTTCAACACTGTTACTGTGTTTGACCCTTGAAAATGATTCGGCAGTGTTGAAACCGGTCAGGCTGTACCCGGAGTTTCATGATAATACGAGAGTAAAATCGAGTACACTTAGTTCATCATCACAATTTATTTGGTACAGCCCGACTGGTTTCAACACTGTTACTGTATTTGACCCTTGAAAATGACTCGACAGTGTTGAAACCGGTCAGGCTCTACGAAATAAATTGTGTAGATGAACTAAGTGTACTCGATTTACTCAAGCGTAGTTTTGAACAGTACCTATAAAAGTACTGATCCTCTTTTTTTTATGCATGATAAGTAGTGCATGTTTGGTGAGAGTTCACCCCCTGCCACACACCTTTATGGTGGCTTGCAGGATATTATGTGGATGTAGATGTACTCTCGTACTCCCATTCTGGTTTCATTGTCAGTTATAGGTTAGCATGCCAATGCCCCTCCGGTACATTCCTCCTAGGTGAATACACGCAGGCCTTGTACCATGTATTTATCCTACTTGCTGCCGGAGAATACAGAACTTCGTGATAATAAATTATGATTTTTCTGGAAGCATGAAACATATGCTCTACGGTGTTGAGGCTGTAAATTTACTGCATGCATGCTGTGCTCTTTAAGTATGAGTTACCAATATTGGAGATATTTTCATGGATGTATTAAGAACTTCGCCTTTCCCGTGTGTTGCGTAATTATGCTAATTCATACTCCTTTTGAATAGAGTGATGATATAACACTTATATTTAACTCGTAAGAGATGCTAAATCTTCTTGTCTCTCATCTCGTTTTTACCATATTTGTGTTGTCATCTTGTGGAAAGAGTCGTTGGTTTCCTTAGAAAGATTCCCCCTGGGGTCTTTTTGTTGTCCACTGGTATTATCACATGATCTTTCCTGGGGTAAACACATACGTGAAATAATGGGTCAAGCTAATTGGAAACTGAGATGCATCAAAAGTATTGGGTAAATGTGACGATCATGTACGAGAAATCAGGTACTTTTCCCTTGTTAGACCACATTTGGAATATGCTGCCAGTGTATGGGATCCCTACGAAATCGGTCTAAATAACGAACTTGAACGTGTGCAGCGAAGATACGCAAGATTTGTAAAGGGACGGTACGATAACTATATTAGCGTACAGTCTATTAAATGAATTACAATGGTAATCATTGTCAGACCGCCGCGCCGGTTGAAATTTAGACTTAATCTCCTAAATATATTTCAAGACCATTTTTTCAGTGTTGACGTTAAAAATATTTTGCGAACCCCAACTTACTATGGTAGACTGGACCATAATCACAAAATCAGAGAAATTGATTGCCTAACTGACAGATTCAAAATGTCCTTTTCTCTCGTACAATCAGGGATATGAATAGCGGTAAATATATCCAATACGAGTGTATCAATGGATAGCATAGGTAGTTGCATGTTGGTATAAGGTTGGTACTTGGAGATAACCCAACTAACAGCACGTTTTTGCATGCTTACTTTCCTATTTTTATCTTTTTAAATAGTGAAGTTTAGACTAGTTTAATAATACTAGTCCTTTTAAATGCATGGACATGTTTGGTGTGAATTCATCCCCTGCCCTACATTTTTATGGTGGCTTGTAGGGTATTATGTAGATGTATCACTGTGGAATACGGGAGGGAGTTTGGTTTATTGGGAAAAGGGCTTGATGGAAAAGGTCAAGCCGGTATTTCCCCGCCCATTACTCCCCACCCTTTTCCTTAGCTGATCTTTCTCCGCTGGGGCATGCGAGAAATGAGTAAGACATGCCGCGTCACACAGTCCCAGCTACATAGCAGGGAGTAGTGACGGTGAATGTTGGCTTCTTGCGACCCACACTCCCGGGATATCACGTCCCACCATAATTCCTTCCCTCTCTCTTGTCGGGAACGTCGCGGCATATATCTGGCGGCATATATCTCCAGGTTGGCACGAGAGTTCTGATTACTGCTTCTTTGCCATTGTGATCGATTGTCGGGGTGGGACTTGTGAAATCGGCTCGTAGCGTGGATCGTACTGACACCTCTCGGACTTATCGCGTTTTTCTTTCTACCCGAACACTGTTTTGGATGTGTTTAATAATAATTCGACGCCGTGGTACACACATCTACATCTGTGTAAGACCCTGCGAGCCACCACGAGGATGTGTGGCAGGGGGTGAAGATCAAAATACATGATCCATTTACATGCAGCCATAGAGAAAAACTTAAAACCATTCAATTAGAAAAACAAAAGCTTTGGAAGTGATAGATATACTTGTGACCTAACGCGAAAAATTGTTACCACGCCATCCATGGAAACCTTCTAGTACTACGTCCAAAACGTACAACAGTTTTGCCCTATACCGTGAGCCCTCTGTATTATACTTACTCTATGGTTCAACTTAGAGCTACTAAGGCCTACAAGATGCAACTGCTACGCAACCATGCATCTCGGCATGCAAGAGCTACCAGCTAAGAGCTACCAATATAGTCTACTCCAACAATATTTCACCTACCTATCCCTTTGCAATGCTGCCTATTATGTTCTATTTAGTACGCGGTATATGGAAGCCCTAGCGAGTATGGAGTTGGGCTTTAGAATGGAGCTCCGGGGTTCGATGTACAGATGGGGGATCGAGTATGTGTAGTGGAAAGAGTACTGGACTCCTATCCCGTGGATAAGTCGTTAGATAGGAGCATTTAAAGCGAAACTACGTGAATTTCTGTTTACTAGATCTTTCTTGGTACATACCCAGTTGTGGCACAGGGAAAGGAACCGCCGCCCTTTACACGGATACATGAATTTCGCACGCCTAAGGGGTAATATTTGGTAGTTGGGCGAAGACTGTTTTGAATGCAAAGGTTATGTAGAATAATGGATGGCGGTTGGTAGAGGTTGGATTTGTGATGAAAATAGAATTTTATGTGTCCGACTTCGCTGCATGTAGGCTGCCTGAGTGATCCCTCGTCAGGAGGAAGTCATATTGAATTGTGTCCGAACTCGTTAGGCATCAGTTTAACCGTCGAGTTCAGTCATCTATTGTTGACTTGGCAACGAAGGAATCAACGGTTGTTTATCTTATTGTTGAGATACCATGTTGGAATCCGAAATATAAATTTTTACGTTTAATTTCTCCTAATTATTTTAAGAGCAAAATCATATTAATTGAAAAGAAATTTTTAAAAATATACCATAAAACTACTAATAAATAAAAAAATTGGTAATATTAAGTTTACTATATTTTACCTCCATGAAACATTAATAGTCTTCCATTCTAATGAAGCATTATTTTCAAATCGGCTTCCGGCTGTCTTTTGATATTGAAAGGAAGATAAAAGTACTTTGTGAGGTGAGCGAATGTTGCTAGTAGGTATTTGCTGCAATTCTAATGTCGCGAAGGGCGTTGCAGACCTTGCGGCAGTAGATTGGGCAATGGATTTCAAATTCGGATGAATCGTTTAAGAGTGATCCATCTTAGCCCAAGTCGTTATTGATTGGGCACCCTTTCACTGTAAGAAGCCACAGGCGTCGTATGAGAATGAACTGCTTGTCCCCTTGCTCCACTCGGGGTGTCCAGATGGCTGGAATACTGGCCTACGGAATCGAGGACCCGAGTTAGTATCCCGAGGCCGAGATTTTTTCATTTGTGTACCGGTTCCTATTTGCGTTCCGTGTGGAGAACACACTCAAGTTCAGTAACCCTTACGTTGGATGGGGCGTTAAACATTTCGACCCTCTGCGCCATTCGTTAATAGCAGACAATTTCCCTCGCCGCGTTTCTCTCCAGCATTCCTTTGTTACCTGAAAACTTCCAGCCCAAATCCAATTATCCACCCTTTCTGAATGGCACGAACGGCCTTGGCCGTCGCTCGTCTCCCTCAAATAACTACTGCTACCGCCGTGGTGTGAGAAATCCACATGCTGATGAGATTAGCTGCCGTAGAGGTCTGCCCCAAGCTGTCCCACACTTGTGGCTGGCGTTTAAACCGTATCGAGCTTTTTGGAATGATGTCAAGGCGTGGGAGTAACCTTAGAGACCGGCCGCGGTAGCCAGGTCGGTAACGCACCGGCCTGGCAGCCCGAAGGTCGAATTCGAATCCCGCATAGGACATAGGTATTGTGTTAGTTATAGGCATAGGTTTAAGATCTTTGGTTACACATTACGATATAATCTCAGCCATTGGAACACCTAAGAAACAAGACTACTACTTTTAACGTTGGAGTTGTCCGGAGTGCTCGCCTGCCTAAAAGGTTAAGATATTGATCTGTCAAAGTCAAAGCGCTCACGCAGTAGTTCTTCGATCTCGAAAATATTTTCAGCTTTTCGCGCTAAATATATCTTAGTCCAACTTTGCGCCTCGTTACATGATACTTTTCACCAGTTTGGCCCCACCTTAAGTATGTAGCTAGTGCATGGGATCCGAATGAATTAAGTTTGATCAGAGAACTAGACAGTGTGCAGCGTAGAGCAGCTAGGTTCGTTACAAGGTGCTACGATAGGTTTAGTACTAGTGTAACAGAATTAATACAAGAATTAGAGTGGGAATCATTATCAGAGCGTAGGTTAACATACAGTTTAAATATCGAACAAAAATTTAAATCGGATAGCTTTACTGAAGATATTAAAAAAACACCAGCGTATTATAATGCTAGATTCGACCAGAGAAATAAGATTAGAGAGATTGATTGTAGTACTGATAGATTCAAAATGTCATTTTTCCCCCGTACTATAAGAGAACAGAATAGGCAGCATAGCAAAGGGATAGGTAGGGGAAATATTTTAGAGTAGTCTGTAGTGCATGACGCATGTATTAATCCCTTAAATACTATAGATACTAACAATCTAGTTGCATGAGACCCTATAGTAGCTTGTTTGCATGTCGGTAGTGCATCCTTGGTGATATTCACCCCCTGCCACACACCCTCGCGGTGGCTTGCAGGGTATCGTGTAGATGTTACTGTTAATTACATCTACATCTACATAATACCCTGCAAGCCACCACAAGGGTGTGTGGCAGGGGGTGATTGCTCACCAAACATGCACTACATATCATGCATAAAAAGGAATAGTATTAATATAGTAGTCAGAACTACACTATTTAAAAAAGATAGAAATTGCAAAGCAAACATGCAAAAACATTCTGTTAGTAGGGTTAGCTTTAAGTACTCATACCAACATGCAGCTACCAATGCTATTCATTGCTACTCTCCGATAGGACATATTTACCGTTATTCGTATCTCTTATTGTGCGAGGGAAAAAGGACATTTTGAATCGGTCAGTTCGGCAATCAATTTCTCTAACTTTCTGATTATGGTCCAGTCTGCCATAGTAAGTTGGGGTTCGTAAAATATTTTTAACATCATCACTGAAAATATTGCCTTGGAATTTGTGGAAGAGATTAAGTCTAAATTTCAACCTGCGATCTGACAATGATTCCCATTTCAATTCATTTAATAGACTGGTTACGCTAATATAATTATCGTATCGTCCCTTTACAAATCTTGCCGATCTTCGCTGCACACGTTCAAGTTCATTACTTAGACCGATTTCGTAGGGATCCCATACACTGGCAGCATATTCCAAATGAGGTCTAACAAGGGAAAAGTAGCTGATTTCTCGTACATGATCGTCACATTTACCCAATACTCTTTTAATGAAACCCAGTTTGCGATTCGCTTGACCCATTATTTCACGAATGTGTTTACCCCAGTACCCCAGCAATTATAATCAATTAGCATAATGTCTGAAAAGCTCCTATATATTTTGTTAAGATCGTGTGTGCATGAAACTATTATGGATATCGAAGAAATTATGTCAGCTTTATAGGGGCCTTTGGGATTATCTGGGCTCTTTTAAAAACTTTAAAAATATTTTTTTAAAGCATTTAACTTGTGTCATAAAAAGCGCCTGGATTTTAGATTGCACTGCTTCTGTAGTACTTGCTAAATACGAGCACTCACGTGTTGTTGCGTGCGTAGCGGTATCCCGGGCATCGTGCATGTCGAAGGGTATAATCAAGTGTGCAAACTGATTACATCATTTCCTGGCGATGAGTCTTTCGAAGTATGTGAAAGCTAAAAAGGCCGAAGGTGTTGCACGCGCGGTAATACGCGAAAGGTGCTGTTAATTGATTATGGAGAAGTGTAAATGTATTTTTTTTGCGCGAAATAGAGGATTAAATCGAATTAGCCACCAGGGAAATAATCTGGATTGTCAATGAAGATTTTTGACTTTTTTTTTTTTTGCAATTCTGCCTGAAATTATTAATTTACAATGCGTGACTTCAATTATATCATATATCTCATTGTATAAATTAATTAAATCCTGGTGGAATAAAATGCAATAATACATACCTACCTCCCGTGGAGAACATAAGGGATTTTGACTGTCTCCGCTGCTAATAAATTTGGGTACGATTTTATTGTCATTTATGTTTAAATACACAAGCAGTCTCCATGAGAGGTATAAAAACAGCAATGTTTTGTGCTGAGGAGGCGGGGCGTAATCTTTTCCAAGCACCCCCATTGCTTCATCATCGCCATTAACAGCATTGTGTATCTCCTACTTGAATTATAACGTCCTTGGGAACTGGTAGGATAGCTAATAGTAGCGAGGTTATTCACTCTGGTGATAATGCATACCTGATATGGGGTCATCACCGTAACGTATGATGTTATGGATTTATTTCTTTTTTTAAGTTTTTCTTTTTATTTTTATTTTGTTCTTTTACTTTGAACCAGTTTTTTGTTCTGTTGATCGTTGAAATGTTTTGTTTGATTGGGAGGCAGTTTGACGGGTATTGTTGGACTGGAGAGAAAGTGCGAAAGAATTAAAGTAGGTCTTTGGCCAGCATTGTTTGTTTGTTTCCGCGAATTGCAGAATTGATTATAAGTGGTACGTTACACCGCCTGCCACACACCCTTTCGGTGAATTGAAGGGTAATGTATAGATTTTAGAGTCAACCAGAAATAGTGTGGCCCCCTAAATGTATCGCATTTACTAATACCTATAAGTATTCCTATTGGGCAGTTAATTAAATACTCGCGTCCCCCTTTCGGGACTTTTGGAAAGCATAATCCTAAAGCGTTGAACTCTATTCTGGGTGTACTGACTAATGGTGGCTGGGGTCTTGAATCGGTTCTTCCCAGTTTTGGCTTATTGGTTTTTCAGGTGTGACGTACGTCCCTTGCCTCTGCGAACAAATTGAAGTCATATTTACATTAACATCTACATAACACCCTGCAAGCCACCATAAAGGTGTGTGGCATGAGGTGAATTCTCAACAAACATGCACTACATATCATGCATAAAAAAGGATTAGTATTAATATACCTACTAGTCTAAACTTAATTATTTAAAAAAGATAAAAATAGCAAAGTAAGCATGCAAAAACATACTGTTAGTTGGGTTACCTTCAAGTCCTTATAACAACTTGCAGCTACTTATGATATACATTGATTCACTCCTATTGGGCATAGTTACCGCTATACATATCCCTAATTGTACGAGGAAAAAAGGACATTTTGAATCTGTCAGTTCGGCAAACAATTTCTCTAATTTTTTATTATGGTCCAGTCATAGTAAGTTCGGGTTCGCAAAATATTTTTAACGTCATCTCTGAAAATATTATCTTGGAATTTATTTAGGAGATTAATTCTAAAGTTAACCTGCGATTTGACAATGATTCCCAATTTAATTCATGAAATAGACTGGTTACGCTAATATAGTTATCGTACAGAAGAACTGACCGATTCAAAATGTCCTTTTTCCCTCGCACAATAAGAGATACGAATAACGGTAAATATGTCCTATCGGAGAGTAGCAATGAATAGCATTGGTAGCTGCATGTTGGTATGAGTACTTAAAGCTAACCCTACTAACAGAATGTTTTTGCATGTTTGCTTTGCAATTTCTATCTTTTTTAAATAGTGTAGTTCTGACTACTATATTAATACTATTCCTTTTTATGCATGATATGTAGTGCATGTTTGGTGAGCAATCACCCCCTGCCACACACCCTTGTGGTGGCTTGCAGGGTATTATGTAGATGTAGATGTAGATGTACTTTCCCTTTACAAATCTTGCCGATCTTCGCTGCACACGTTCAAGTTCATTATTTAGACCGATTTCGTAGAAATTCCAAACTCTGGCAGCATATTCTAAATGAGGTCTATCAAGAGAAAAGTAGCTGATTTCAATGATTTATGTGTCTACTAGGCGTGACAATAAACTTGGTGACTTTTTCCGAAGAACTGTTCCTACCCCAGTCTAATCTTCCTTCCATCCTGCCTCTCCTCCATCTCACTTCGTCGTATAACTCATCTCCTAAAGGTGCGAATGACATTAGCTGTGAGTGGGCGACTCCTTCAATGGCTATGCAATCCTGGAGTTGTTTTTCCCAAAGGGAGTTGTAATTTACTTTGTGGATGTAAGATATATGATGTACTATAATCCATTTTTGCTCGACGCCCTGTGCCAAAATCTCTTGAAATCCATCAGTAACTGTTTATATTCAACAGTTTTTTTTCGCGAAGGGCGTTTACATTGGTTTGGACTGATAGTTTTATTATATCCGGGTTAGGCTGGTTTCGATGGAGTATCGTACTTTTTGCATTACATTCACATTCAAACTCCTTCCCTAAGCTGTTTCTCTCATGAAATTAGCGTGTGTTACCCCTCCTCATACTGTCCAAAATATCTTTTCTATCTTTCCTTGTCCACCCAGCATTCTACTTTCGATAACGACCTTCAGCAGTCCATTGACTCGCATTCCTCACAACCTGTTCTCTGCCACATAATCTGCCTTCTCCAAATTTCCGTTGGCAATCTTCTTTTATATACATCAACGCAATATCGTGTAAGCCACCGCGAGGGTGTGTGGCAGGGGGTGAAGATCACCAAACATGCTCTATTAACATGCAACTAGGCTACTACTTGGAAACATGTTACATAGTAGGGTCACATGCAAGTTTTATGGTTAGTATTGACATAGTAATAAAGGGTTTATTGGTTGTTAATACATGCATATATCATCATGTAGTGCAATCATGCACTACATAATACTCTAACGTATTTCCTCTACCTATTTCTTTGCTATGCTGACTATTGTGTTCTCTTATAGTGCGGGGAAAAAATGGCATTTTTAATCTATCAGTACGACAATCTATTTCTCTAATCTTATTTATCTGGTCGAATTTAGCATAATACGCTGGTATTTTAATATATGCCTAATGAATAAACTTTTTCTTCTCTTGGTAAATACCGGCGAAACCATAGTAATTCTTATGCTAGCGTTATTACTGCTGCGCCTACCTTCCAATATACTAGGTATACTCAACAGAACTGTTCTAGCCGATTTTCTCCTACTTAAATATAAATTCTTTCCTTCATTTCCCCGCAAATATCATAATCTAAGTTTTCTTGCAATTAATTTCCACGCCAAATGTATCGCATCGGATTTGTAACTCATCTAACTGCTTTAGCAATCTTTTAGCTGTCTGGCTTACTAACGGTTGGTCGTCGTTATTATTGTTTGCAACAACAAATCTATATCATATCATATGAAAAGGTAAGCCCATAACCATCACGTTATTTTGCGTTTTCATGCGCCGATCTGTTTCTTACGGAAAGATGAGTTGCTCACACTTGAAACGTGGTAATAAATCAAATGCCGTAAACCCACAGAATATATGCTAATATTTATTGACTTGTTAGTCCTGGGTTCTACGTGGCGAAATTGTACATTTTCCCATAAGGATGCATGTTGAAGACGGTTTTTCAGTATGCGGCACTATTTTCCTTAGAAAATTAAATTATCATTCATTGCCCTGCAAACGTGGGACATCAACCACAAGAAATGGAATACCATGAAGAATCTAATTATTTTCTCATGATATATAGTCTTTTTGTTTCAAATTACGTAAACTGTAATAAGATATACCTATCGATTTATGGTTATATTTTGCTCTTAGCCGTGATGACCAAACGCATCGTTGAAGCTAACTATCGTAAGATCTGCGTGTCTGTCGTACTTGATGATGGTTAAAAATAGTTAGTTAAGATAGTAGCTGTGTAGCAGGGCAAGCTACCGCGTACCCTTTGCGAATTTTCATAACAGTGAAACCGATTGTGTAGTTGCTAACAAATGATTGTCGACAGCGGGTTGTTTACTCTATTTTTGATTGTTTATGACTCTACTTTCATGTAAACGTAAGTGATAACGTTTCCCGGTGGTGTTGGGCATATGATATCTTTTTTTTTTAGTTATCTTCGTCTGCTGCTAGTCCGGGAATCGCTGTACTTATATATAGAAGTCGAGTTCATGATTTATCTGCTTTACTCCATGATTATTAGTACCATGTTCTTAAGAGTTGCTCGGATGATACTATCTTAGAATTTCATACCCTGACTCATGTTCTAATCTCCTGATCGTAGTATTACGCGGCGATGCGTGGAAAGGGCTAGTTTCGGGCGGGTTTCCTACCTTCGTTATCTCGTTGCCGGGGATTCGGATTAGTGTGAAAGATAAAAGGAATTCTCGTAATGTGATTACCTCTCAATTCTCTCCATTAAGATTATTTGACAACTATGCTGAATTATTGATGTGCATATTTTCGGAGTGCAGAAAATTATTTCATCATAAGAAAGTTTTATCTCGGCCCTGTGAGTCAAAGCAAATGATAAATTCTACCATTTAATAAAAACAGTTTAAAAAAATGCTGATATCACTGATAACATGACTTAGCCTCAAAGAAAAATAAGTTGCTAAATGATATGAGATGAGTGAAAATGAAAGGAGATAAGTGAACGAATGTATTTGTTGACAATTACTTTTGTCAACCCGAGGAGCCAAATGAAATATCATGTGTATCGAACTAAATAATTTTGGTTGGAATAATCGCGGTTTTCAGTGAAGCACGCGAAAGCGGAGATGAAATTTTGCCTTCGTTTTGTAATATTGACGTTCCCATGGCAAAATGTTCTTCTATTAAAAAAAAATGTTTTCGCAGAAATGGCAAGTTATTCTGGTGTCAAAAAGCTGCATTTTTTTAAAGTTGCACTAATTCTCGCATTATATGTGCATAACTTTGAGTTATTTCCTCGTAATGGTGGGATAAACAAGTATAATCATATTGATGTTAATAGCTGGGGCCACGGTCGTAGAGAAGAGAGCTGGGGCACATTTTTCCCACAAGTACCATTATTATGAGCAAAATGGCATTACTTTCATTTTACGGTGGAACCTCTTACATGATCACCGCCTCGCAGACTCCACGTCATTATAATTCGTTTTCTAATAATTTTTGTGATGCTCCCCACTGCTTTCCCCGAAATATTGGATTATGATATATGACAGAAAGACAGGAAATGTGTTTAACATTCTGTGTAGGTAATTTAATGGAGCTTAGCTCTTTGAACTAAACTCCTTGGATATTAATGATCCATAGTCAGTGTATGCAAATTTTTAGTATTTTAACTTGAAGCTGGGTCGTTCTGTCGTGGTCGTGAAATTAATTCTCTTGATGGTCTGTAATTTTAAGGGCAATTCACTTAAGTTATCTCGCGATGTCATAATGAGATGCTCTTGATCCTGGGATTCACCTTGGCCCAAATGTGTCGCATGGATGCGAAGCCGTCCTGTGATTATCCTTAATGGTGGGGTGGACATTATTAAAAGGCACTAACGCTCTTTCCTCAGTTGGTTGGCCATTACTTATAGGCGTTCACTCCAGTGGCCATTGATCTAATGAAGTCAACTGCTTTTTGGTTTGTTCACGAATGTAACGTACGACAACTTTTCGTCATTTTTGGGGATTCGATTGGGCATCACGGGACGGAGGGAAGGTAAAATAACCAATCAGTATAATAACCAATGTTTGAGTCTTTAAATCGATCGGATAAGCAAATGTTAAACCTGGATGTCATAGGTTGTCACATTTTTTTCGGATTTTGGATCTCGGATTCGGAAGAAGGCGGTTTCTCAAAGGTGTTCATAACATGACTCAATTACTCCGATTAGTTGGGAAACGATATAATTCACGATTTCGAGCTCAAAAATGTGAACTTCCGTGATAATAAAATGGAAGTAAATAATTTGTGCTTTCCCGCGGATTTGATTGAAACTCGGATGAATTTCTACGTTTTCACATAATCATCAGGTCTTACCTTTTTGATGCCTTGTTAGAAAGAAATATGATCAATCTCAGTCATGCCTTGTTGGGAATAAATATTATAAAAAATACAAATTTTTTACGTTTGTTCCGTGCAAAACGCTTGTGGGAATATTTTCCGCCATAGTAATCAGATTTGGTGTGCAGTATATGTAAGGGAGTTTTCTTTGCTTCACTTCTGGCGTTGCGACGTAAGTCGAGGATGTCCTTCTTAGCCCTCAATCTAAGGCAATCACGTTCATTTCTCATGCCAACAGTTGCATGTCATCAGCGACAAGCCTGCATCACATCTTCGTCATTTCCGCGGACGCGTTACACGGGACATGCCTCGATGGAGAATAGTGGCTGAAGAGAGTAATTAGACCTTCAGAGCATACCCTGATCATGTTACTTTTCTCTAGATAGGCCCCACCTTGAATATTCAGCCAGTGTATGGGATCCGAATGGATTAGGTAAAGCAGTGTAGAGCAGCTTGGTTTGTTAAATGGTGTTACGATAGGTTTAGTAGTGTACCAAAATTAATAGGAGAATTAGGTTGAGAATCATTATCAGATCCTAGATTTAAGTACAGATTAAATCTCCTGCAGAAATTTAAAACGTATAGCTTTACTAAAGATGTTAGATATATTTTTAAAATACCTGCGTATTATGCTAAATTCTACCTGCTAAATAAGGCTAGAGAGATAGATTGTCGTACCGAAAGGTTCAAAATGTTATTTTTCCTGCATAATATATGGTAACGCAATAGGCAGCATAGCAAAGGGATAGGTTGGTGAAATATTATTAGAGTGGTCTGTAGTGCATGATGAATGCATTGACAACCAATAATCCCTTTATTACGATGTAGATACTATCCATCATTATCATCATCAAGTGTCAACAATCCTAGGATTGGTTTGACGCAGCCCTCCACTCGATTCTCCTATCGGCCAACCTCTTCATATTAACGTAGTTCCTCTCTCTCACGTCCTTTACGACCTGTTTTATGTAACTCATACGAGGCCTGCCTTTTCCACTCTTCCCGTTCACTTTTCCTTCGACGATTGTCTTCATCAGGCCATCGTGTCTTAAGATGTGGCCGATTAAGTTGTCCCGTCTTCTATTTATAGTTACACTATCCATATAGCTGCATTTTCCCCTATCATCTAGCATGTTTCCATGTAGTAGCCTAGTTGCATGTCAATAGTGCATATTTGGTGATCTTCACCCCCTGGCTCACACCCTAGCGTTGGCTTGCAGGGTATTGCGTAGATGTAGGTGTGCCGCTATTTGTGGCGCTAGACTGCGATGGTATCGGTTTATGAACTTTTTACTTTCCTCAATTTCACGGAATTCGAGTTTCAAAATGCGAGGTGTATACGCGTCCTGATTATAGCTTTAGATTTTGAGGCGCGCCAACTACCAAGGCTGTATTGCACCGTCAAAGTTAACTTAATCGTTAGGCAAACACAACACTCATGCCCGAGATGGGTTTCGAGCTCACGTCCGTCTTGGTGTCTGACCGGCGCATTACCGATCTGACTTCCTCAGCGAGCGTTTACGTTTTTTCACGTTCGAATTTTGAAAGTGAAAGTGTAGATGATCAGTTCATTAACCTTAGGGGATAGCTTGGATCCTCTCTCAGCGGTAACGGCAGTTGGGCCGATGGAGTTATGTATGTGCCACCGAGTAGGGAAAAAGCTATGCCATTGACCCTCATACCAAGGCCAGAATAATAATGCCGAATCTTGGTACTCATGACTAATTTTTTAAAACTTTTTCACTTCAAAACCCTGAGACCAGATTTCTTGATGTCCAGTGAACTTTAACCGTCAGTTGATATGGGCGTAAAGTTACTCCAGCGGTTGCCGACACTATTGGTTTTGAAAAGTACATCGGGGAGAGAGAATCTACGTATGGAAGTTATCAATATTGCAGTGTGTCCACATCCTTGAAAATATTTTCTCTTATGAGAGTGGGTTCTTTTACATATTTTTTTTAGAATTTGTACGCGGAGGGTATTCTTGGCGTTCGGATCAATGACGCTCCAACCTGAAATCGCACATCATCCTCATGTTAAATTACCACATTGTTTCATTATGTTTGCTATAGAAGTATTTCGCCGACTGTAATTCTACTAAGACTGGTTGATTTTTGGAATGTTACTATTTTTACTTCGCCATCCATCGCAGTCTAAAAATCTTATTTCCCAGTCTTTAGCCGCTCATTAACTCCCTGTCCATCTCTGAAATACGCGCCAGTTTCTCAGTGATCTGCTATTTTACCAGGTGGCATAACCCCTGCCTGTACCTAGCTGTCGAACCTGGCGTTTTACTTTTTCATGGCCAATTGTATCATTCGCGACTTCCTCTAGCGGCCTCCGTTTGCCCTCCTCATCAAAAAAATCCTTAATCCAATTTATGCACACAATCATTCACCCAATCGCTGCAGCTCAACTCAAAGCATTCATTTCACGATAGCAAGATATTCCACAGAGAATATATATTCTGACCGGGACTCGAACTCGGATCCCCTGATTTCCTACTCTAGGTGCTCTACCAGTTGAGCTACCAAGACGTCCTCTTTCTTTGTGAAAATTCAAGAGGCTTTAAAGGAACAAGATGTTACCGGACTGCTGGACATATTATGTCACTAAGCAGCCGAAGTCGTGCGCACGGCGCCACCGTCCACGAGGTTAAAGCCGACATTTAAATACTGAGGTGCTTACTTACAACAAATTTTAAGCTCACGAGCTAGCCGCGAAAACCTTAGCGAAGTTACCCGCTGAATTGCACCTTAGCAAGATATTCCACAGAGAAAAAATCATTCGCCTTGACCGCTCGCGTTAGCTCGCGAGCTTTGAATTCATTCCTTTCACGCGTCGTCTTAAGCTCTATGACAGCTTGGTCAATTCTAATGATAATAAATTAGGTAAGTATGCTTGAATTGCGAGCTAGATGAGGTCGTGACTGCTTCGAGGGAGCTTAGCGTACTATAGCAATTTGCGTTCGATTTTACCCAGGGAAGATTGCTTAGCCGAGAGAGAGAGAGAGTGGGGGACTGTTTGCACGCCTGCCGGACCTTTTCTTCCCTGCAGAGCACCGTCCGACCCATTCTGATGTCGTAATCAAGTGCACACTGATGTGCGTGTAGCCTTATTTTTAACTCGTTGATGTCCTTGTGTCTCTCGTGACACTGCCGCTCGGAGTTTAGCTAACTTGGGGGAGGTAAAAAATAAAACAAAATTCCGTGAATGGGAGTTGGGTACGATGCTGAGCACCTGTCCGTCTTTTAGATAAATGAAGATCACTAGGGTTGCCACCTCTCCGGTATTTTCTCCCGTTTCGTGGTTAATCTAAGTGCTCCGGTTTTGATCAACCAATCTCCGATCTCTGAACTTTTTTATGCAATTACTTCAAACAGCAAATACCAAATACATTAATTACTTTAAATTAGAGATGTGCAAATACTCGAATACCTCGATTAATAGAAAGCGTTCGATATTCGAGATATCGAAGAAATATGCTATAAGAAATCGATCTTCGAGATCTCGAATTATAATGCTAATTGAGCTATATTTGGCGTGTAGATGAACTACATCATATGCGGCACGAGAAAACGGCGGAGATAAGAGTCTGTTGATGGGTTTTGCCTCGCAATTTATGGTAGAAAGACAACAGTTTCCACTAATGGAACTCCGGAAAAACTGTTGCCTTTTCGTCGTAAATGAAGTGCCGAAACTAGTGAAAGTTAGTCTCATTCAAAACCCAGTCAGATTCAAAATAAAAAGGAATAGCGTTTAGCATATCGATTGCACTTCTAGTATTCGAGGTATTCTAAAATCGCGAAATTCGAATAATCGAGTCGTGATTTGATATTAGTATTCGATAATCGAATTCAAGAAATCTGCTGTTCGACCCATCTCTACTTTAAATATATAACCTTGCGGCTGTGCTTAACTCTTTTACTGCCTGATAACCAATACATATATCGGCCCTCTATAGCTGTGCGAGAACTGCCATGGACCGATATATCGACCGACTTACTTTGCATATTTGTAATATTACATTTCCTTCAAATCAGAGACAGCAAGAATGATTTTTTCATCCTCAAAAAATTAATATATATCATAAAAATTGATAAAAATGCATAATTCATTTATTAAAATTAAGTGCTTCAAATATATCTAAAATTCATAATCTTACGATTTTCACGAAAATGCGATTGTCAGTTTTCGCACAGTCTACCTGGCACTGAAAGGGTTAAGCAATGCCCTATCACCTCGCGTGAGGTTGAGAACTGAGAAGTCATTTTAATTCTAAAAAATAATCCTGACTGACTCTCGGCATCAGTTTACAGGAGAACATTTACAGAAATATATTGCAATGCAACTTGAAATAAGTAAATCTTTTGTGTTTTATGTTTCTTCAATTTATAAGCCAATTTTATTAGGAGTTTTATCCTCTTTACTCTCCACCAGTTTTATAAAAAAGTAATCATGTATTTCAGCCCAAACTTTAGATTTCAGATGCTTCTTTGTGGCAACAAGCCGCATTATGTTTCTAGCTGGCTGCGGTGGCGGAGGGGTGAAGTCTTCGCCTTCTAATCTTGGGATTACGGGTTCGAGTCCTGCCTGGGTGGATATTTCACCGCCCAAGGGGTAGATGTATGTCAAGTTCTGTTTGTCTGGTCCCTGGAATACCTTATTACAGGCTTACCCTTTTGGGATTCCAGGACCGACAGAATTGTCCGAAATGCAAAAAATATTTTAAACGCCTATTTTAAGTACCTATTTTGAAATTTTTAGTGCCTATTTAGGCTGCCTATTTCTTCATATTTAGTGCCTAAATGTCCTCAGCTTAGTTATAATGTAACTTCTCTGGGAAATAAAGAACTGGAACTAATAATGACATGTGTATTTCATGGTCATGTAATTTTGTTCACATGATTTTTTAAAGAATTTTCAAAGAAGAACAGAGTAAAAATATTGGAGGGGGGAGGAACAGCGACCCTTGCCACCCTCGAATTAGGCCTCTGGCTCCCACCCTGCGAAGGTGGCATTCGGGCGCAAATTTGATGGATTCGGACACGTCTTTATACGCACGTCACGTCGTCGGGTCACGTCAAGGTAACTAAAATTTACCAAAATCGTTTTAGTCACCTTGGGTCACGTGACGTCCCTCAGACCAGAGAACGGGGGATCAGACGAGGGTTTCCGATCGACTAATACTCATTCCTCGCCACCGTGATCCCTAGGGTTGCCACTTTAAGAGGATTCAGAAACCGGGTATTTATTACATTGGGAGCCTCCCAAAACCTGAGATTACGACCTTGAATGGATTGAGAAAGATGGGCTGAGGTATTTCATCACTTAATACATATTGGTAAAGGTAAAAGTACTTGGTTGATTCCACTCTTGTAAATGGTCTTGTAAAGGCTGAAACCGGTAAAGTCTATCTAAATAAATTGTGAAATCAACCAAGTACTTTTATCTTTACTATGTCTAAATTCCACTAAGTAAACTTGCCGACCATCGATTTTATTAATACATCTCGGTTCAACCTAGCTCGCAGCTTTTGGAGAACTATAAGACACTTTCTGAGAAAGGAGGATCAAGTATCCCGAAAAAAGTTGAATTTATTTAAAGACGATCTATGCTTCCTTAAAAACGTACTATCGGCACACACTTGACATTTCTATCATACGCTCTATAATACGACATGCGTATTACCACAAAGTTCGTTCCTTATATCACCATCATCGGTCAAAAATCCTAGGATTGGTTTGACGCAGCCATCTGCTCGATTCTTCTATCGGGCTTCATAAAAAGAATGGAGTGGAATAGCTGCGACTCCTCGGGATATTAATGTGGTGGTTTCCCCTTGCCTTCCACATCGCAGTACTACAGCCGATAAAGTAAATGTTACCACGCCTGTAGTGAAATGAGTATCGATGTACCAACCACTGTGGTCTCCACCTTCACTCATATGAAGAAGAGCTGCTGCCCACTCGTCCGGGTGATGGAATGTATAACTGTTGGCGGCCTACCGTCGCCAAGTCACGGCACCTTCACAGGTTCCTGTATTATTTAAAAGGCCTATGTTACCCAGGGATTGACCAACACCCCCTCGGAATGCCGTCGCTTTTTGTCCACGACTGCTTACTCGACGAGTAAACTCGCTTATCTCGCAGCTCACCTCTATATCTAGAGGTCGACCCACTATCCGCAACCCGGTGGACGCACTCGGTGGCTTTAAATGATGCAAGCTCTTCTGCGGTCATCTTTTTTCCTGGAGCAACCGAAGTCCCTGATAATTAATTTAATAACAGCTATATGGAATGGTGCCTTCAAAAATACTTTTATTACGCTTGAAATCACCGCATATACATTGGGAAACTTGGATCTTACCTCCTCTACTAATCTGTGTAGAGCATGTGCGACGCATGTGACATGCACCATCTTGGGGTAAAAGACTCAATCCCTACCCAGCTTTTAACGTATATGATGCGCTATCCGTTATTAGCTCCATAAACGTCTCATCATTATTTTCTGTTGGCCACGGGAATCTTGAAGAAAGGAAAATTCAAAATAGTTAAGAAAATATAAAATATCCGTAATACAGAAAACAGTAGAGAACCGACTATCGGTGCTCTTCTGTATCAATACGCATAAAAATCTGTCAGCTCAATACTTATTCATAGCTTCTATCACTATTCTATCAATCGTGCTATAGTTGTTGTTTGCAATTTCCCTGGACAGTACTAAATGAGGTGGCATCACTTCATTGGAAACATATTATTGTAGGATATTGTTGTAACTTACCGTTATTTGGGAACGAGGCACTAGTGACTGAAATTCGTATTGTACCGGGTGGTGTGAATGCGGGGTACAAGAATAGGATGAGGCCATGGCCGACTTCATCGGCCATGGCCTTATGAAGTCGGCCATGATGAGGCCCATTGTGAAATTGAAGAGCCCGGTGCTTAACCCTCAGCTTCACTTAGCTGTTCATTTGGAAGTAAAAAACAATACATTTGAGAGCTCTTTTGCGCCGGTCAGAAAGCAAAACGGGCAACAATGCGACGAATTAACAAATTTAAATAACTTTTGTAAGCGCGGAAATAAAATTCTGGACGGTAAGCGATTCTTCCGTAATTTATTCACTCAACTGCCCACCAAAAATAGCAGTGATCTTATCGTCACAATCAATAATTAGTGACAATAGTTGTGATTTTCGACTCATAAAAACTAAATTCTTGCTGGACTTGTAGGTTTCAAGCCTATTTTTTATATTATGCTAGTTTCAACTTGTCTTTCACACGCAGGCCCTTTTTTCAGATATGAACCAGCTATAATCATTATTTTTCAATTTGCTTTTAAATAACCATTTTCAATCTGTTGCTGATATTTTTCAACGAGGTCAGGTCAGGACCTCCGGAACCAACTCAACCTCCGGGCAACTGTTCATCCCCGTTAATAAATTTCTGTCAGTACTACAAAGTGTCAGAGCCACTGTTCATACTTTTTATCGGTGTAAATAAGATAATGAAACTTAAAAAGTGGTATTGTAGGAATGCATGCGTGTGACGAGGCGCATTGCCTGTAAAAAATGAACACTGTTTTTACATCCACTATATCTCCCAAACCCCTCATTAAACGAAACATTTCTTTTTGTACTAGATTCAGCAACATTTAAACTTTCTAACCCAATGATTTTCTAATTTTTAAACCCAGTCCCACGAGGATTAATGATGGTTAAAGTATAGTATTGTTGGAATGCGAGCCTGTGTAGGCCCATTGCCTGTGGGAATTGAACACTGTTTTTACATCGACTATATCTCCCAAACCCCTAATATACACAAAAAATGTCTTTTTGAACCTGATTCAGGAACATTTAGACTATGAATATATTCATACACTAGGTACGTATGAGTGCTACGGTGAGAGAACTGGCCAGTTTTCAAAATTATTCCTTGGTGTAATTTTAGGCCAAACTTGTGAAAAAAATTAATTTTGGAAGTTGCATTTACAGCAACAAAAATACACTTATTATGGCGAAAAGTACACTTAAAACTCCTTTGATTGAATGTAGATTTCATATTCTTTCTATTGACACCTTTTATATGTGTATGTCACGTAAAACCAGTCTGCTACAGCCTGTAGAAAAATAGTGTAAAAAGACGATTTTCAGGCGTTAACGCAATGCATGCCTGCCTATAATTCAGGGGCGAATTTTTTTTTCCTGCAAAAACAAGGAACGGCTTTTGGCTCAGGAAGGTTGACAGTATATATGCACCAATTTTAGTTGAAATCTGAGGTGGTGAGGCAAGATATTTCTGAAAATTTTGTCAATATAAAATGGAATGACCTTCTTGCCTCCAGCAATGACATGATCAATGGTAATCAACCAAAATTGCATCTGATAAACAAAGGATCTGCATCGACACCAAGATATTAGTCTACAGCTTTTGATTTGAGATGCAGTTTGCTTCTTCATCCGTATATTCTGTTGCCTATAGAAAACCTACTCATGCGCCATGATGGCTTAATTTTCTTATAGAGAGAATTGACACGTAGAAAAAAGATGAGCAAATTCGGTTGCAATAGTGTACATTTAAGTGGGTGAAAATGACGTTTGAACTGTGTATTGGAGGCGCACATTATTCCTGTCACATGCCTCACATATTTCAATTATTTTGTCTGCAGAGTATAATGCAGTATTTAGCCATGTTCCCCATGATTATCAATAGTGGCTGTAAAGGAAGAACAACTTTGGGCACTAACTATTGAAAGTAAAGCTTAATATTTTTTAAATAAAGCTTGAAAAACAAGTTTTTGGTGATTATTACCATTGCATGTACACATTTCACATAATCATCACATAAAATTACCATAGTTATTTTCCTACTCTTTATATAATAATACTTTGGATGATTTTTCTTTATGCATGTTTAATGACAGTATTTCATCCTTGATAGATTAAAAAATACTAAGAAAGAAACTGAAATAACAGACTAGCTTCACACTAAAGAGAATTTGTTGTTGTGCTGTTTGAGTATTATGAGATTACCGTGGACTGTGCCAACATTGTTTGGATGTAAAAGAAATAAATTTTGCATAAAAAGCCCTGGCACAAAGCAGTCATTTTCATAAAGTTATATTGTTGTAGTAAACTTGCATTTTATCTTTAATTTCAGATGACTTCAGTTGAAGCCTGTAGACATCATTACAAGAAACAGCGTTTCCTTGTTGATGGGGAATTAATAGTTCGACCATACAATTTATTTGGCCTAAAAATCCAACCATGGGTTTGGGAAGCCTACAAAGCAATTGGAGTTTTTGGTTTTGGAGCAGCTTGTTCTCAGCTAACGACTGATATTGGAAAATATACTGTTGGACGGCTGCGGCCTCATTTCTTTGCTGTCTGTAAACCAGATGTCAACTGCTCAAGCTTGGCAGATCCTCACACTTATATTGAAGAATTCACATGCCTTGGAGGGAATCCAAAATTACTCAAGCAAATGAGGTGGGTGATTTTGTTCCATTTGGATGTTTTAACTTGTCATAACTTTTTTTTTGGCATGATATTTGTCATGAATTTGATGTGACATTGATTTGGGCTATTGTTATTACTCTTTGAGCTCAAACAATGCATTCATACATTTTCCCAACCTCATCCTTTATTTTTTCATCCCCTTACTTATTTGCTTTCTTTCTAATTTTCCACGAATTAATTATCGATATTTATTTTAATTGTCTAAAACTTCTTAATCTTGTAAAAATGTTTGCTTTAATGACCAATTTAATCAAATGATGATGCATTATTTCAGTATAACAATTCAGTGGTAAGCTGTAGTCTAAATTCTTAGTTGTCTTTAACCATTTTACTTCCAGTGGGCCGATATATATTGGCCCTCAATGGTGGTGTGAGAACTGCCAAGGGCTGATATATCAGCCCACTTACATTGCATCATTACATATTTTTAATATTATAATTTCCTTCAAATCAGAGACAACGTGAATGATTTTTTCATCCTTGTAAAAACTGAAATATATCATCAACCTTGAGAAAAATGCATAATTCATGTATTAAAATTAACTGCTTTAAATATATCTAAAATTCATAATCCTACGATTTTCACGGAAATGAGCTTGACACCATCTATCTTAAAGGGGCTGGCGGTAAAAGGGTGAATCCACTCATCTGATGCTATGAGTGAGGAAGGTGAACGAAAGTGAAGTATAAGTTTCAATTTAGTGTTATTTCTTGGTTTTACTGCAGCCATCAAATGGCAGAAGTTTGTTATCTATTCAGTAGCTTGCATTCAGAAATGGGTGCTGATACCCATTGCACCATTAATAGGTAGTCTGGTCATGAGTAAGTGGCATTTTTCTTTTACATTGGAGCTTGGAAGTAAGGAAGCAATTCATCAAAACGTATATCTGGAGCATGTTCCTTTACGGCAGTGAGGCATGGACGATGACAGCAGCGGAGAAGAAAACGGTGGATGCATTCAAAATATGGTGCTATCAAAGAATGATGAAGATAAAATGGATCGACCGAGTGACAAATGAAGAAGTCCTAAGAAGAGTGGGAGAAAAGAGAAGTCTGCTGAAAACTATAAAAAGAAGACGGGCCAACCTAATCGGCCATATCTTAAGACACGATGGCCTGATGAAGACAATCGTCAAGGGAAAAGTGAACGGGAAAAATGGAAGAGACAGGCCTCGTATGAGTTACATGGAGCAGGTCGTAAAGGACGTGAAAGAGAGGAACTACGTTGGTATGAAGAGGTTGGCCGATAGAAGAATCGAGTGGAGGGCTGCGTCAAACCAGTCCTAGGATTGTTGACCCTTGATGATGATGATGATTGGAGAGGTTGTGGGTAGTGGAGGATGAAGGGTCGTAAAAAACTCAGCATCTCCTTTTGGCTACCTATAACATAGGTCCTAAGTAGTGTGTTGTTTAGCATCCTGTCCATTGGATGGAGAACTGAACTTGAAGTGCTTTTACTCAAACACTGATTGCGATTCAACTGAAAAATCCATGTCCATCCTGGGTTTTGAGGGGTCTGTTACATAATGGGTACCAACTTTTAATGCCACGAATTCAACCAGTATATCAGTTGCTTATTCTATGGCCCACATCCTCATTCAGCTGATTTTTGTCAATCATTTTTTTATTCTGTAATGGCTGTCACAATTTTTGTTGCAGCCATGTTTACTACATGTTTGTGTACTTAATTATTGTGAAAATCTTGAGTATAGCACCTGGTTTCTGAAGATATTGATGTCTCAATTACTGTAAGTCCCTGAGTTATGAACAAGTTGCTTTCTGAGAACAAATTTGCTAATTGAATTTTTTCTTAAGTTGAAAAATGAAGGATCATGCAGTTAGCTTGCAGGATACAGCACTCTACATCAATTTTCTCAAGTACCTATGCATTAACCATACTTTTTCTTCTTCTACTCCAATGCTTATGCCTTTCTTTCTTGTATTTCTTGAGGCATCTTTCAGGGTGTTACCAAATTTGAAGTTTCATAATTCGAGGACTTCTGAAAATGCATAATTGTATTTGCTTCATGAAGATGTAATTCTTTCATTGCTTCATTGTTTTTGCACTCAGTCTCATTCAAACTTTATGCTGAGATTCAGCTGTTTTGGTGCCTAGTTCATGAATCTGGTTCCTTATCTCCCTATGCTTTTATCTAGTAATTTTAGTACCTTAATTCATTAGCATGAATCTCACTGTAGCCGTCACTTCATCAAATTGGTATAATGATGAGTTGAATAAATATAGGTGGTATAACTAATGAGTCCAATAAATATAAGTGCAGTGCCATGGTTTTCTGTTGTGTGAATTCATAAATGCCAGTGACTCAAAGCATGAATTTTATCAGTTAACTTGGAGGAAGTGTTGCTTCTCCATCAAAGTTTCCATTAAATTTTCTTTGTTGCTCACTATATTTAGATCTCACTGAATGTCAATGAATTGTTCAAATTAATAATTAGGTGGAAATAGATTGCCCTAGCATCTTCAGTCTTACAGTTGAGTATTTTAGTGACGGAAGCATCACATTTTATGCTTATATATTTAATACATGCAGTTGTATGTTTAATTTTAATCCTTATGCTTCTTAAAATTTTCAGGCTTTCATTTCCTTCCGGTCATTCATCCTTTTCAGCCTACACAATGATATACCTTGCTGTAAGTACAAACTCTACAAATTGTTAAATTTTTTAATACTCACACTGAGGTTTATTTGTTCTCATAATGATTGTAATCCCACTCTTTTTATTGGAACAGTCTTCATTCTGGTATGAATTTCACCAATGATTATATGACAAAATCACCTTTTGGATAAGTGATGGAATGAGCAATAAATTGTGCTAATTAAATCCAGTGCCATCAATGCAATGGAATAAAATTTCATGTTCTACTACACGCTTAACTTCTTTTCACAAAGAAAATAAAATTAGTTAACTAAAACCAAATAACCATACTTGAAAGCATGTAAGATGACCCTTTTTTTTCAAAATTATGACTCAATAAAAGACCCCCAAGTTTTATTATTAACCCTTTGCGGTCCAACGTCGAGGCTGGCTCGACAGGCCTAGCTCTAGCAGCAGGTCCAGCGTCAAGTTGAGCTCGACATCAGATGGCGCTGCGATTATGCGCATTTTATGTAAGGTGCTGCCATTTTACGTCTTTTTTGTGAACTTCTAGTACCTTATGAAGCCTTTTCACCTATTTTGTAAATAGTATTTCTTTCGGCTACTACTTGAATTCCACAAAAAAAATTGGACCGCAAAGGGTTAAGGTGAAGGTTTGACCTTTATAACCAACGTGGAGAATGTTGCAGTTGTAATGGGGGCGTTTACTCGGAACCGAAATCGCAATTTTGTACACGAAATCGTTAGATGGAAACGAAAAAAGAATTTTAGTGGAAATAATAATCTTCTGACCACAATCATTCACTCATAAATCAAAAATTAAAATAAGCAAAAGGTGATGCCCACCGAAACAGCTGCTTTGATATCATTGACGTCATTTTCCTCCCGTCCTTGACTGCTTTCAGGGAAAGGGAAGGGAGTGAAGGGGGGTTCTCGGTAGGTCTGCTCGCACAGATGCTGTCGCAACTGCTCCCATTGGCAGAGTAGCTGTGTCCCCCCCCATTGCAATAAGGCGAAGTAGCTTTGCGGGCTCTGTTGATTGGATGAAGTCGATATCTTCAGAGGTTGCACCATGCCCACTTTTCCGAAAGGGTTAAAAACATCAGTTTTTTGCCGCTTATAACTCGGGAAATAATTGACGGATCAATAAACAGAAAAATATGGGTCTTTTTATTTTACAAACTCTATCAGATTCGGCAATAAAAAATATGGTAAACGACCCCATTGCTATTATTTTATCTCTGTGTTATGATTGAGGGTCTACGGTGTGAATGGGGTCAGTTTGGTGTAGTGGTTAGAGTACTGGTCTCTCCCACCTGAGGGCCCAGGTTTGAATACTGGCAGTGAAAGATATTTTTCATTGGTAAGCTGAACCCTACTTGAATTCTTGGTGAAGAGCATTCAAGTTCAGTATCCCATCTGTCGGATGGGATGTTAAATAGTGGTCCCCTTGGCACCTCTCATTAAGAGCAGGGTAATGCCAATGCCAATGTCAGGTTTCTCTACACCCTTCCATTCTTATCCTTTTAAGTTGTTTCCTGGTGTGAAGCACCTATAAGTGGAGGTACAGACTTAAAAATACAGACGGGTGAGTACAAGTAAGATATCATTTGGCATTGATTGGCACAATTGTATGGTCACTCAAAACCACATAAGCTTTCCAAAATTTTTCCCCAGAAATATGCCCTGTTAAAATTGAATGTGCATCTCATATGCTGTCAAATCTGGTAATTTATGAGTATACCCCTTGATGAGGTTTCTTTTTGCTGGGTACAACCACATGTAGCCACCCTGATTATCAGAATGGCTCAATGAAAATTTGTGTTTTCTGGCAATTTTACATTTTATACAGCTGCAAACTAGAAATGCTCATTTCCAATGCATCAAAATCTATAAAATTTCAGGGTAATGACTTTTTCGGTATATGTCATTCAGTTTTACAGAGTTCATATCTGATGAAAACCCCTGTAAAATAATGGAGTTTAAATAGTAAATCTATGATGTTTGAAATTGCAAAAAGCAAAATATTGAAGAAATCTTTTGGTAATTATTTGCAAGGATGTCTAAAAGAATATATTGAGGGGTGAATATTGCTACTGTCTTTACCTCTTCAAAGTTGTATTCCAGGGTGTTGTATTTGTTCAAGTACAGCAGGTCCAGTTCCATGCTGTAGAGCTAGTTCGTAAAACACAGAAAATATGCATTTAAAATTGCCAATTGTGTAGAACCTTGACAAATCCCTACTAATATTTACACGAGAAAATTGCAGCAAAGTTTTTACAGTTGCCAAAAGAGAGCCTCAAATGCACTTTGGCCACATGTCTTTTCTTACTGTATATGCATACAGAAATCTGCCAGAAATGGGGGTGAATTTTGGGAGGTGAATCCTGAAACATGGTTCCTATTTAGTGGCTGCAATCAAATACTGCATATCTGCCTAGATATTATTGTATCGATGTAATCAACATTGTGTTTTATAACATACAAAAGTGACCAATTAAACCAAATTTATAATCAAATGATGATGATCTCTCTTTGTGACTATTTTCGCAATTGGAAATAAGAACACAGCATGGTGATTTCCACGCAATTTATTTTAAAATCTTATTGTACCATCCTGATTTTTAAAATAAATTGTGTGTAAATCCCTTGGATATGTTCTTATACCAATCTAAACTTAACTTGTCATTTATACTGTTGTCACATGATTTTCACTTTTTCTTCTGCAGATATACTTGCAAGCTCGTTTGACCACCAGAAATTCAAAGCTGTTTCGTCACATACTTCAGTATATTTGCATTGCCATGGCATTTTCCTGTGCAATGAGTCGCATATCTGACTACAAACACCATTGGAGTGATGTCTTGGCTGGTGCTTTTCTTGGATTCACAGCTGCTGTATTGACTGTGAGTATTGCATCTTAGGACAGTTCTTTAAATCAGAAATCTCAGTGGCATTAGTATCTTGGCCTGGATAGGTGATGTACTTGAATAAAGTACTTGTGCTTCCTTGGAAGAAAATGTGAACAATCAAGCATGAGAAATTGGTTACACCCCTTTTTTCATTCTCTACCCGACAGTTCCATTACATTTTCCCTTTCCTCAGAAAGAATAATAGTTGTATTTATTCTCATGAATGTGCCACTAACTGGTTTTATCAAAGCTTGTTTGGTGTATGATAGTCTGTATGTTTTTGGCATGAAAATGCCTCCTAGTTGAAATAATGGTGGCAGAAGATAGTGTAACATGACCCACATCATAGAATACCATCTTATCTCTTCCTTTTACTCAGCAGGCCTTTCATTCCCATTTTCGCCATCTGAAAGACATTTCATATCCAGATTTGCTACCTTAAAAATCAACACACACAAGTTGTGAGTCAGAGGATTCATAAACCCATTGACTCTTACATCTCTGACCTCGACTTCATCCATTTTCTCGGAATAGTCTCAAATATCTCTTTCCTTCGTGTGAAAAACTCTTGTTGGTATTTCTAACAAATTTAATGTTGTATTTCCTTCCATAATTCCATTCCTTATGGAAGATGAAAATGCAATGCTGATTCCTCAACTTTTATCTGTTGCTTCATGTTGACATCAGTCTCAGTTGGTTGAGCAAGTCATAAGGACAGTTACTATGAGCTTTGTACTTCTATATAGTCTAAGTTAGTGGTAGTATAGCAACAATGCGGAAGATCCCTCATCCCAACCAAGATCATTTAAATTGAAATAAGGCTTGAAAAGAGAGGGTCAGAAACTCCTGCTGAGAAATCATTTTAAATAAAAAAGAGAAAATTGTAAACTGCATGAGTTCAAAAATGGGCTCTGTGTAGAAAAATTAATGTAAGAGCATGAGAGATGCAAAAAAGAACAAAATAGAAAATAGATGGAAAGCAAAGTTCTGAGGAATCACATCAAAGACTCGTGCAATAGCATACTAGTGAATTAAAGTAATTGGATTGAGTAGAATTGGATCCCAAATATGTGAAGTAAAATTGTTGGCTTGGGGAATGAAAGAAATTCTGAAATATAAGAGCTAACGTACCAGCTAGAAGGTAATAGCAAGGAAAAGGCTTCTACTCATTATCAATTTGTTTTCACAAACAGAAAAAAACTATCCTTCATTGGAATTTTTCGTAATAATAGTTCTTCCTCGTGGGTGATATGTGTCAACTTGGGCATTCTTTTCCAGGATACACCTCTTTTGACATAATAAAGTACTTAGTGAAGAAGAAAGAAATACCTCAGCAATTACACAGTCGTAATAGCAATTGTAAATTCCTTGGCAACCTTTTGGTTTGCTCTCCTGCCTTCCCCATACCTAATCACACTGTTTTCAACTTTCTTTCTTAAGTATTGCAAACTATCCTCTGTTGGCTTTGAAAAAATCAGTACTTAATCAGCACTCATTCCTGGGCATTTATTTATGAGGCTACATTTCAACTTTCTTGTCTTCAGTGATATCTTCAGAAACACTGTTACCACCTAAAAGATTCTCATGTATCCAAGTCTTTAGATCTTCAGCTAGCCTTTTAAGTCCAGATTTTTGTACTTCTTCTATTGTCTTTGACCACTGTTCTGTAAGAACTGTCTCCCTTCTCGCAATATCAGCTCCCTTGGTTGTCTCATTATTTTTTGAGAATATATTATTGATCATAGATTCTTCTATACCATACATTAATGTACCTTAAACTCCCATGGTTGTGTCTAAATTTTTAAGAATGTTATGAAAAATTGATTTTTCCCTACCAAATTAAGTAGCAAGGTCAGAGACATGAACACCATTTTCCTGTTGGTTAATTTTTGTCTGCAACTCTGCCACGAATATGACCGTATTGCCTTTCATTTTGTATCCATATTGTTTCTTGTCCCCAAAGTATCTTATTTTATAATTTATGGAAAAACTGCAAAATGCTATGAAATCCAAGGGAAGGCACTGCACAGTTGACTGGAGACGTAAATTTAGTCGAAGCTTCACAGCAACTGACACTTAATGGCCAATGCTCTTTATTTTTTTGTTCTACTATGCTCCTTGGTTTGTGTTCATTGCTGGAGACACCATTTCTCACCCGAGTTGCTTTATACTTGGAAACTTGTATTGCTGGAGAACTCATTTGATTTTCCTTCATGGAATTGTGGTGGAAATTCAAATTAACTTTGACATTGAACATGTTATGTATGTAATTTAGTTACATGGGTTCTTCATACTTCACTTTGAGAGGATGGCTCTCATCGATGAATTATTGAAATGAACAAAAATTAATGGTCTCTTGTGTGCAAATCATCATCAAGTTCATTTTCTTGTAAGAATGATGGTATTCTTAATATTACTTATAGACAAATGAACATTTAGTGCAAACCTTAAATATTATTTGAAGAATAATTCATTGCATTTATTTTGAGATAAAATTCAATTCCGTGATGAAAATACGTATAAGATAACTGAAATCACTAACCGTGTGTTAAATAGTAATGTCTTTGACTTTCTGCTCAAATGAAGACCTTTATAACAATCACTGTGTAATGTTTTTCAGGCATACTGTGTTTCTGACCTGTTTGACAGAAAAGTGCGATCTCATAAGGCACTGTTGAGAACAGCTCCCTTCGTTGAAAATGCTGTTGAAATGGATCACCAGGACAATACCTCAAATGGGAACACTGTTCAGACTGCTTAGTGGCATTAGTTTTTGTGTGTGAGTGAGTTAATATGATGTTGGTTCCAACTGCGGCAGCAGAAAACATTTATCATCTATAACTGACTCAGTGGAACTGTTTTGTGAGAACCCAGTCATCATTTTGTTTATTTATTTGGTAAATAGATACAAAATTTATTTGCACTTTTTTGTCCTTACTTTGGTACATTGAATAGGACTCATAGTATGCATTTATTTCAGCTGATGAGCAGCTCTTATGGAATTCATTTTTTAGAATACTAATTATTTGACATTTTTTTATTGTTTGAATGACTTTTTTGTTGTGTGTTTTTGCTTCCTCTTTTAGTTCTGATGATCCTTTTGTGAGCATAATTTTTATATTGCCTTTCTTGATTAGTTACTCATCTCACAATTTGTTTGACTCCTGGAAGCATTTCATAGATGGGTGTTTTAACTGATATATATGATTTCTGCTATTTATTTCGTACTTGTTTATCTAGAATATGTTATGGCAATAACTTTTTGATATCTATTTTTAAGGAATTTGGCCAGATCATTTGATCTGTAAATTACCATGGCAAAATCATGGCATACCCTTAACTTATCATTTTGGATATGAGTGAAAGCAGAGTTAATTAAGAAGTATTTTCTGTTTGTTGTGTGAGAATTTGTGCAAATTAGCATTTGTGGTGTTCTCATATGACAATTTGTGATGATGTTTATGCATTTATAGTTGAGGCTCATCTTTTAGGATGACCTTTATCTATGGATAGGTACAATGTACTGCCAGTTCTGTGTGGCAGCTAGCATAACTGAAGTCATACTCTGCTACTCCGGGCAAAACTATTTTTTTCATATTCAATCATTGTAGACAGGGTGTTTCATTGGGATACGTTGATATATGCCATGATTGTTGGCCATTTGAGGAAAAATACTCCAAATAACTTTGTCCAATCGCAAATTAATTGGGAATTTAATTTTTTTATTCTGAACTTAACTCTCATTATTAATCCTAGTTAAGGGAGGGGCATAAGCCAATATCTTGCATTTAATTAATCAAGATTCGCATGCAAATATAGTTGTGTGTTACATTTGAGGATCCATTTGTTTCAGGATTTCTTCCTCGTGTGTCCATTCTGGGGTGATAACAGTTTCGCCAACGTTTCAGTTCGCGTCTTCAGGTCTGAAGTGTTTGTGAGCAGATTTCTTACCGTCTTATATACCATTCCGTTCTACACACTCCGTATATAAGACGGTAAAACATCTGCTCACAAACACTTCTGACCTGAAGACGTGAATTGAAACGTTGGCGAAACTGTAGTCACCCTAGAATGGACACACAAGGAAGAAATCCCAAAACGAATGGATCCACAAACCAGACACTCCGCGGAAGCCTCAATAAGGAAGTGTGTTACATTTATTAAAGTAGTTTTCATATTTTTTAACGCTGATCCAATGTCAATATTCTTGGTAGCCTTTCTTGAGGAATTTAAAGGTGTTGTAGTGGATGTGACTACAAAATGTTGAGCATATGCTCAGAGGAATCTAAAAGTAGCTAAAAGAAGCGAAAGTAACCAACTTTTTTACCCCAAAAGAGATTGACTTTTCTTGTCAAAATACTCAAAATAAAAGAAAATTGCTGCTGTTCACTTGTTTCATATATCTCATCCAGAATGTTTTAACTAATGCTTGATTTACTATTTTTAAACAATTGTAAGTGAATGATGCTCTCATTCTACTTTTAAATTGACTTGAGTAATTTTTTCCACACTCAATATCTTACCCTTCATTACATTTTGAGATAGTGTATGCATTACCTCTTCCCTTAATTACTGTCTCTATTTTGATAAATATCCTATGAGATTGCCATAGCTAATCATCTCAGGCATTATACAATGCAGGTATTTCCTGGAATTATTATATCAGGGGATCTAATAATGATGTATGTGTAAAAACTTGGGTTAATTGACTTGAGTATCAAAAACAATTGTCAAATAATCAAAGATTTATAAGAATAGTAATTGCTCCTTGTACTCAACGATGAGAAATGTTTCTATAAAATGAATGCAAATTCAATGTGTGCACTAACAGTATAAGATTATTTAAGGATGTAAACTTTGGTAAGCATTTTGTTTTTTGATTTCTTTGTGGAGCTTTTCCCAATGCAATAGTGATTTCATCATTGCTAAGATTGCCATAAACAGACCTGACAAACTGAAGAAATTAACAAACTCTGAGGTGAAAGTTAGTCATGAAGACTTCATGGCGCAGTGGTTCTAACTCAAGAGTTATGTGAAGGGAAGAGTGATGTTTTGTTTTAAGTGAAGAGAATATTTATTACTCATAGTGTGTACATATGGTAGCTAGTATATGTTCAGATTGATTATTTTTAAGGTCTTTTTCCATTTATTAATCAAATTGAAGATAGCAAATACATGTATTATTTTCACTAAGTTAAATTAGGTTGTGACCACAAATTTATAGAGTAAAAGCCACAGTTCTAGTGTCTATCCTCTTATTAAACCTGGCATAATTCCTTTTAAATAATTGTGTTTTTGTTGAATATATTTTTAACATTATGTCATATAGTTATTTAGAGGAATGTACCTGAATCAGTGATCCCATGTAACCTGTGATCAGCTTGATGGATTGAGCAGCTTTTTTTTTAGAAAACTGAATTGTGAGTGTCCTTTTCTTTCCATCACTTTTCTGTGAAAGCAGTGATTGAAGGAGAACAATCATTGCCTTCTTAGTATACTTAGTGCCTTTTCTAATAATTTCAATACTCACATCCTCTGCATCAAGAGTGGCCCCTCAGTAATGTGTAAAGTTTAGTGAGTTCAAAATAATTCTTTTTTAATCCTTTTTACCATTGAATATTTTGATCTAGGTATGTCCTTAGGGAACATTATCCTACTGAGGTGCTGAAATCTCATGCTTTATGTTAGCACTTGAGAGCCTTGGCCTATGAACTCGTTATCTGATGTATACAAATGGCATAGAAAATGTTGGTATGCATTAGTAGAGTTTTCTCTGAATATGAAATTCCATTCAGTCTTCTTCAGTTTTCACGCAAGTGTTTTTCAATATGTTTTAATCCATAGGAGTCTCATCGAGTTACAGATTTTTGGTATCCTTCCATTACCCATAACTTTCTAATCTTTCTCTCCAATATTTCACCCTGTGGTGATTTTAGCCATCTAGTTCAGGAGAACTGACATACATTATGTACCGTTGCTTTATGTTCAGATTCTGACAGTTGCTCCTGCTTGAGTGTTGCTCTCTATTTGTTCTGTATTTTTTTTAGGATTTTGACACAATTACATTTGAACTACTACTCAATGATGAAGTTTGAAGCTTAAATAGATCTTAGTTGAGAATTTCAATTTTCGGTGTCTAATACCTCTCACAGAAACTAAAGCAATCAATCTTTTCACATGTAATCTGGTTTTAGTATAACCTGAAGTATCTTATATCATTTAATTTTAATTACACAATTTTTTAAATGCGTTATTCTTGTGATTTATTTTAGATCAGTGATAATAGCAAACCTCATTGTACTAAACCTATTTCTTACTATTTTTTGAATATTTACATGCTGTAATATCACATGCTGAAGCCTCAACTTCATGTAAAGGCATAATGACAATTGAAAACAGACTTTGACCATCGCTGTTTATTAGAAATGCACAACCAGTTTTAGCTGATAAGCCAGGCTCAGAGACACTAGCATGATTATAGTTACAAGGGCTTAACAGCCAAGACCTGTCGTTAATTTGTAAAAGATGTGGGGATTCATGAAGTTTTTTAGTCATTTTTATATTTTTTCTCTGCTATTAAATTTCTAACAGCATTAATAGAACAGTGTTGTTAGGTCTCATTTAATGAGCATTTTCACCTCTCATTAGATTTTTTGTTATTTATTGACTGCTTTATCTAATTGCATGTAGGCATCAATTATTTATGTTCATATTTAAATGCATAGAAGTTGATAATTTAATCTTCCTTGCTAAAGTCTGTACTTTAGGTATTTAATTTAAAGATAGTTACGTATGGCAAAAATGGTATGAGGACTGTCAATTAAACCAGTAAAGTTATTGCATTCATGGAAATTATTGCTAGATGTTGATACTAGATATTTATAGGAGAGGTGTGGTGAAGTTCTGGATGATAAAAAATAGAATCTATATACATATTGAGAGAAGAAATGACCAGTTCCTTATACTGGAAGTAGCAAGTGTTTAAATGTTCTATGTGTAACAGTTTTAGTCCATTTTTTTCAATTTCTTGATTAGATCATGGTGAAACTAGAACATTGTAATTGTGCCAACATGAAACATGGTCAGAATTCATACCATCATTGGTGTATTAAAAAATATAGGCTTCTCATAAAAATAAATTTAATATGGTTGAGTATGTTTTGAATGAAAATCTATAGGGCTTCAAATTTTTGTGCCTAGGGTTAAGAAAAGTAGTCCAGTAACTTTGCTAGAGGTTAGTTGAGCTGATGATCCATCATAGCTTACATCAATCATTAGGGAGATAAACTGGGAGATGTAAACGTCTTGAACAATTTCAATAAATGCATCAATTGGCCAAGATGGTTAAATGATAGTAGTAAATAGGTGTATAATTAAAAGAATGGAGGTCTATGACAGTATACTAAGTATTAACGAAGATGAAAACCCCTCTGCAGTAGTGGGTTAAATTTTATGCACCAAATGAATGTGGTGGTGTGAAATAATATGTGTCCGAGTTTTGAGCACATGGGCAGTCAGGCATGTAGTAAAGCATATATATACTCTCAATTCTATCTTTGGTTGTTTGAGAAAAAATTAATTTCTGGCCAAGGACAACCTCAAAGAGTATCACACACAATAATAGGACCTTCATGTGAATTTAAGGGGCCAAGTTAAGGATGCTATTTATAAATGGCTATTTACATTCACTCCTTCCAAGGCTGTTTGCAAGAAATTATTGCCATGCCAAGGACTTCCTAAGAACTCAAGCTTTCTGGCCAATAATAGCTTTGCAGAGACCATTTAAAACTCTGTTAAGGATACCACACTTATGGGTATGTACACTCATGCAGTATCTCAACATCGTACTCTCATCCAAACATCTGCAAAGTGATGAAAACAGGGCCTGCTTCAGCTAATCACACATTTGTGCCAGCTGAATTTGAGTGAAGTCAAAAAAATTAGTGGCTAAGGCCTAAAGTTAGAGGATGGAGACTAAGGGATGAGCATGATGTTGGTGCATTTAAATGCTTTACATTTTTAGTGGAGTAATGCTCATTAAATTTCTTACTGAGAGTAAATGTTTTGTATGATAAATTAAGATGTAATATTTTTCAAAATTTCTCTTATAGGTTTTGTGTAAATGAATATATGCTGAGAAAATGTATCATACTTTTTGAGAATATCTATACCAATGCTCTTTCGAGAAGTGGATTGAGAGAGTGCTACTGTCATTCATGTAATGCAGAGGCTGTCAGTATTGCTGGTGGAACACCAATGACGTAGATTAGCATTGACAACTAAAGTTGTAGTTTTCATTATTAATGCTGTAATATTTCTTCCTTTGTAAAGTAAGTGCTCCGTACTGTATTTGGCTTTTATGTAAGTCATGGAAAGTATAGTTTTATACATATTCATGTTCCAAATCTCAACCTAATTTAATTTTGTTTTTACTTTAGTATCAATGCATGATGAGAAAATAACTTTTTTCCAACATTTTGTAGGATCTCATCTGAAAACAAATGTGCTATTTCACTAAATTTTTGTAAAATAAGGCTTTGTTTTTAGGAAGTCTTTTTCTGTAGTTTGTTTGTCTTATTTTGTGATGCACAATGTAGCAGTTTGTATTTGTTTTCTTTCCCAGAATATTTTAATGGGTACTCTACTGGACTGGGGTCTTGAACTCTTTAGCAGTGTAGTGCTAATTAATCTTATCAACATTTTTTGACATGTAAATGCATATTTAGCATTTTTTGCATTTCCTTGTGCCCTATGTGTAGGAGTTTCTGGGGAGGCAGATGAAGTTAATCGTCATGTCTTATGATTGGCTAGAATAATAAAAAGTAAATTGGGTTTGCTCAGAGCAAGTTAATGTATGCACTTGTTTACTATGCCTGATTTGTCATAGGATACATTTAGATGAAAACCAAATGGTAGTTGAGATCATATAGCGTAGCTAATGAAAAGACTTAGATGATGCAGTTTTTGCGCAATACTACTACTGTCTTTAAGACTGATTCCTTTTGAGGAGCATATTTTACTATTTATGATATATCTTTATAAAATGAAGGTTACCATCTTTTTACATTACATTTTAAAAATAGCTATGTGCCTATTTATGATGATAGTTATCAAAATTATTCACATTCATTGTATACCTATGTATCTCATCGTGTTAGGCTTGAACTAGTATGGAATATCCCATTGTTTTTAAATTTTTTCCCGTTATGTTTAACGTCTTGCAATTTTAAATAGTTTCTGACATTTTGAGTCCTGAGGTATCGGTAACTATTAATTTTTTTCATTGTACATATTGCATAATGTTTCTGGCGAATTCACTGCATTATCCCTGGTAAACCTTTCCTAGAGACCCTAATATCCCTGTACTCATGAACTTTATTCATGTTCCGGAACATTTATAATGTCATCTCTCTATAATATTTTCAGAATTATTCAGTGCAATCTAGGTAATGTTTTGTATAAAGGAAAGGCCGCCAGATGAGAATTTTCAACTTGTATTTTGCAATGTGACTAGCATTTACATATTTTTTAGGCTTAGAGGTGTGTCAAATGTGTCTCTATATTGAATCATAGAGTTTTACAGTAAGGGTGCTTATTATATTGGCATAATTGTGAAGAAATTTCCTGTTTTGAGGTAAAAAAAATCCCTACAGAATATCCTTTGCCTCATAAGAGCTCAATGTTTTTTTCTTCGTCAATATGTTGGATTGTTTTTGTACTCTTATTATACTAATCAGATCTGTTGATGATTATTTTTTGTTACAATAATATTTGATGAAATATTTTATCAAACTAGTAATGTATCTAATGTTAGTTATTGAAAAATGTAATATCAAATTGTAATTGTTTGTGAACACTTGGTGAATATTGTTTTGCATGAATCAACTGTACATATTAATTTCAATTATGTATCTGTGCTGCTATTAGGTACCTACCGTCCCTTAAAAAAAATTAAATCTGCCCTAATTTAAGCAGTAAGCATATAAGTGTTTTACTAATATTTTCAAGAGCTAATCTGTGAAAAGGCACATTTTCTAAATGTTAAACGTAATGCATTTGGTTTTGCACAACTGCTCCAACTCTCCTAGTTTTAAGGGACTCCCAAAAGTTATTTCACAAAAATAATAGTTCACAACTTTTTAGAGGCGCTAGGCATTTGCTTCCTCCTGAGGAGATTTATAAATAATTCAAGTTGTTTTAGTTAAATTTTGCATTGTCATTTCTTGGAAAATTAATGGCTTACACTTGTTGCTTGATTCAACTTGGTAGAGATATCTGAGATTTTCAATTCATGTGACTTCAACTGTAGAGGACTTAAAGGTTACTTACAGTTCTCGAAAAAGGGCCCATGGAATGGTCCAGGCAATGGCAGAGGCTTTTAAACACTTTTAATTGATGTCACCATTGTGGGACCCATAAGAGTCGTTTGACTTGCTGTATTAGTCTATAAAGAAATTTGCCATTATTTATAGTTACCATTGGAAATTATCTCGCTCTCATTCATTAACCTATGTGATACGATTGGTTTCCAAGAATGGCAATGAAAATTGGAAATAGAATAGCATTGCCACAAGAACATGGATTTTTGATACAAAGGAGTGTCCATTTTGCATCATAAACGGCATTAAATTCAGTAGTTTCCAGCGATATTGAGTTGTATTCAAACACATCAGAATGAAAACAAAATTTGCAATTTACCATAGATTAAAAAACAAACTTCAATTTGACCAAGGTTTCATTGACATTGCAACATCATCAGATCTGATTTGACCCAGGTTTTGTTGACACTGCAGCATCATCATCAGACCTAATAATTAATCTGATGGATGATGATAAGACCTGATTAATCTGTGGTGAATTGCAAATTTTGTTTTCGTTTTGATGTAAACGGCGAGTATATGATGCAAAATAAGCATCATCATCAATAAATAATGTTCATGTTGTTGCCCTTCGTCACCTCTCACATTTATGATACCCATTTATTAAACACCCTACGCTTTTTGCTTATTACTGTGTCATAGCCACTAAAAAGTATAGTGATGTAGTCCTAGGCTTGGTGAGCTGGGTAGTGTTGATTATTACATCAGATTAGCCTATGAGCTAATTCATTCATGTTTGGTTGATCTTAGTAGATGTAGTTTTCAGCTTTCTTTCTTTACTTTCTGAATTTTCTCTTGGCATAGGGGCATATCAAAAATACTTTGAAGATGAATTTCTCTTCTTCATTTTCTTCAAAAGTGTCAGAAAGGAGATGAGTTGTCATCTAGCCAAGTGAAAATGATAATTAATTGTCTTAGAATTAATCTTTTCATAATTGATTCCAAAAAATGAATTTAAATCAATATTAAGTTGATATATTCTTCTGAGAGTACTCATAAAATATTAAGAGCAGGGCAGCCTTTTCTTAAGTTTGAGTTATCTTCTAAGAAGCTAGAAAGGTTTTCAAATTTTGAGCATTTACAAGAAAGCTAGGAATTACAAGGAGACATTGTGATCTCCAAATTTCAGGAGAAAGGTTTGTGATAAGTGTGCATTCATTTACAGATCAAGAAAAGATGGTTAGGTACATTACAATGTGGTAACTAGAGAAAAAAGGTTGAAAGAATATATCTCTATTCATATCTATATCAAATATCTAGCAAGAATATATCTCTGATATCTATCCTCTCATGGGCATGAAGTTAAAGACTTCAAGAACTGATTATATAGAAGTAGTATTTTTTAAAACACTTAATGTGATGCATTGATGAATTAAGTATATCACATAATCATAGGTTTTATTGTGATATATTGGTTTTCTTTAAGACTGATCCAAGTGCATTATCTGTACAGATATATTTGTTCACATTTAATTAGGTGGACTTTTAGGTAATATTGTTGCCCAGAGCAAAGCATAATTTTGTAACTACTATGAGGCGTTGAGCTGAGATATGTTTTGGCTGTGATGCCCTAAGACTAGGGAATTTAGTAGGTACATATTACTAGTTGATCATAACAGTGTGTGAAATCCAGGCCTATTCATGAGTTCAATAAAATATTAGTTTCCATGACACTGATTCTACTGTTCTCTTCTATATGATTCCTAGGACAAGGATGAGTTTAAACACATCAGAAAAGAAACCTGAGGTACTTGATGAGAGGATAAAGAAGAATTCAGCCTAAAATTCAAGTGGCATAGCATGATTGAAATATGCATGAAGTGTATGAATGGGATTCATTGCTGTACTATGAAGAATTACTACTAGAGAATATTTTGGCAAGTTCATTGTATGATTTAACTCTTCCCTGGTGAATAATATCTGTAAAATATTCTTATGCTCTTCAGCAGTTGAAATTATCCATTTGGCAAATGTGAATAATTTAAACTATTGGAGAGCCCAAGATGATTTTATGGAGTTCATTTACTTCTGGATGATAATTTTTTCCACCCTAGACTGGAAACCTTTATGTTTTATTTCCTGAAATGCATCTCCTTCAGTCTTTTTCATTGACTTAGAAAAATATTGAAAGGTTAAGTTTTCATATGGCTTACTTTTTTAACAAATTCAAAGCTCGCGAGCTAGCCGCGAAAACTTTTTTCCACAGAGAAAGAGGACACCTTGGTAGCGCAACTGGTAGAGCACCTGGCCGGAAATCAGGGGGTCCGGGTTCGTGTCCCGGTCAAGGCGAATGATTTTTTCTCTGTGGAATATCTTGCATTTTCATATGGCATTTAAATTTATGATTACTAATCCACTGTCACTGTTGTAACCTCATCAATTTTGAAAGGTAAGAACGTGTTGATTTTGTTGGAATATTGATAATGCGCAGTATTCACACATTAACCTACCATTAGTAGGCATGTTCGGTACCAGCAAAATTTTCTGCTATTGAAAGGTGTCCGATATTTGGAGGGGGCCGGAATCAGGACAGGTTTTTCTTTGCAAAAACTATGACGAATTAAAATATAAAGTCATTTAATACGTTTCATCACACTTTTATTTTTTAAATCTTTGAAAAATAAATGTTTGTAATAAAATATATGGAATGAAACAAAATGCATGTTTAATAAATAGAGCAGCTATTGGCAACATCATGATCAAAACAAGATGGCACTTTCTCCACAAGTTTTGATGTCGGTATGACTCGTTTCAACTGTTAGGTCATCACAGATCTTGCTTCATTATAATTAACATGGATTCTTTCCACAATATCTCATCTGCCTTAGTCACTTTTAATCAAAACAAGAAACAAAAACTTGGTCCCTAGAAAAGAGATAAGTAGCAGTGTAGCAAGCAGTGAGTGATGATAAAACAGGCAGGATCACAAGCTCGTGAGCATACAAAAAATTGCATCCTAATTGCTATGAAAAATTGGGAGAAAGTCCTATGAAATTCACTCATTCTGTATGCATTACCTTCAAGAAATCACTATTTTTGTTTCCTAGAAAAGAAATGTTTAGAGGCTAGCTTGTTGTGTTTGCCTGTTAAGCCTGACATTCGCACAATTTGCCTCTTTACACGGTACAATGTTCTCATACAAGCATTTGTACAAGAAATTGTTCAATAAAATGTATCGTGTAAAATGGTTATTGGAGGTAATTGAAGGAAAAATGTTTCTCTCCATTGTTTATGTCTGTTACTGACAGTGTCTACTATTTGTAGGTGTTAGTTCCATGAATGTTCTTGTTCTGCTGCCAGGGATTGAAAAACTGTCCATTTATAGGAGGCGTCCGCTATTTGGAGGTATCCATTAAGGGAGGTTTGACTGTATTCTGAAACATTAAATCAGGGAAAGTATATGATTTACTAATAAGCTGTGGGGTGATATTTGCCTGGATTAATTGATGGCTAAATGATAACCTGATTACATGGGTGATGAAACTTGAGCTTGTGATCACTATGACTTTTTCAATTCCTAATGATTAAGGAACTTTTAAAAATATAATTAATTCGATTAATCTTTAGTGATTATTACACTTCTGACATGTCCGTTAATCTTGGCATGTGAACTCGGGATCCAGAAATTAAGTGTAAATGTATGAAACTTACTTTGAATAATTGGTCATAATTTTAGCAATTTAGTTTTTCAATTTTTTGGAGGCAGCATTATGAATTAGAGTTTTTATTGCAATGGTAGTTTTGATTTATGGAATCAAAAACCATATATACTTTACCTTACAATGGGGAAGTCCTCTTTGATTTTTATCAAACTTTAAGATAAGATTGCTTTTCTTAATTGGGGAAAATAGGCTTAGTTATACCTTAATTGACTAGACTTATCAATTTAAGTTGAAAAAAGCCCTTTACAGATATGTACCTATGTCATACATGCATTATTGTATTACATACACTCATCATTATCATAAATGATGTATCAAACATGCATAATGCTCTAGGTATTTATCAGAGTGTATATCTTAGCTGTTTATAGAGGGACTGTGTCAACATGCATCGAAAATTGGCTCAAGCTGTGCCATCTATAATAAGTTAACCATGTAAGGTGTTGTGTACTTGTGATCTCCAGGACATTTCATCCTTTCAAATTTAGGAATTTCGTCACTTCCTTTGAGTTGTTGAGGTAGCCTGATTCAATCTTTTGCATAGCATGAACTTCCCAAAGTCGATGCCCCTAAAATGATGAAGATAAAATAGATCGACCGAGTGAGAAACGACCAAGTCTTAAGAAGAGTGGGATAAGAGAGATATCAACTGAAAACGCTAAGAAGAAGACGGGACAATTTAATAGGCCATATCTTACGACACGATGGCCTGATGAAGACAATCGTCGAGGGAAGAGTGAACCGAAAGATTGGAAAAGGCAGGCCTCGTATGAGTTATATAGGACAGGTTATGAAGGATGGAAAAGAGAGGAGTCACGTCAACATGAAGAGGTTGGCCGATAGAAGAATCGACTGAATGGCTGCGTCAAACAAATCCTAGGATTGATAACCCATGATGATGCCTCACCCTCGTAGAGAAGCGTGCTCCGGATGCAAGTTCGGAATTTCCTATCACTCTAATTTTCGGGCACTGTAGAATATTACAGCACATTATAACGCTAATAAGTATCTCGATTGCACAAATTTACGCCTATGAAATGGTTCTTGCACAATTCACTCTCTATTACCTTCTAATTCTCTCCCTAGGTTCTAAGGATCGGGTTGGTGTGGTGGCTTGGGTACTGGCCACTCATTGCGAGGACTCAGGGCAGTGGCAGAGTGTTCCCAGTGGTATACCGGCCCCTAGTGGAGTGGTGTGCGGAGGCACTTCGAGTACAGTACTCCGCTCGTCGAATGGGACGTTATATCGTAGACCCTTCTGCGCTTTTCGCAGACTAACGCCGACGGTGGGGTTCCCTTTTCCGTTCCCTGAAAAATTACTTTCAAAATTGAAGGACCGTGAACTGGCCCGCTAGAACCTTAACGGCGTTACCCGCTGAAATTGCAAAATAGCACTAGTTCGACAGAGAAAAAAAAATCATTCGCTTTGACCGGGACTCGAGCCCTCATCCCCTAATTTCCGGCCAGGTGCTTTAACCAATTAAGCTACCGAGGCATCAACTTTCCAATGAAGCACCGGGCAGGAAATCAGGGGAACCAGGTACGAGTCCCAATCAAGGTGAATGATTTCTTTCTCTGTGGAACTTGAGCTGTGTTAATTACTTCCTCTATCCAAACACAGCCTTAGAGCCACAAATGGCATAAGTTATCGGTTGCCTCCCCTAACATCAATAACAATTTCCCTTGCTTCACTCTTCACACCTAAGGAGGTGCTTATTTCTATGACTTATCTGTTACATTCAAGGTCCCTATAAAATGCCTCTTCTCTATTGAGTTTTATTATTGAGTTATATTACAACACGTTTTCCCCTTGCCCCTCCACTGGAGTTCATCTACTAAGACAGTATCCGTATGCTGGAGTATATATGTTGTATCACAGGTTTTTATAGGTATACTAACGGCTTCTAGAAGTGTATAACGTATTTCATGACTTTTACTCAAATTCACCTTACACCATTTACACCAAGATTCAATTCGAGTATTGATTCGGTTACACCAGCATTGCTTCCGTAAAAAGGTATTAATATAGGATCAAATACTCACTAGGACGGAAGTAATGTTATTTATTTTCTATCCTCATCGTTTATTATCTCATACCCGTATTTATTTTGGGCCCTGTTCGAAATTTTGTTTTCTCATTCACCGTAAATTTTATTGTCATTATTATTACATGCCTTCTAATTGATAGTTTTGGCAGAGTTGGAGTATCTCTATTATTTCTGTAATTTTTAATGATTTATACCCACAAATTCACTTTATTTGTGTCATTGTATATTATCACATCAAGTTATTTAGCCATAAATATCTTTTACTTTTTTTGTCAATTGTTTATGCAATAATGAAGGTTACATCTTATGCCTGTTTTCGAAGTAAAGATGTAGCAATTACAGTGGCCGTCGATTACGAAACTAGTCAAGATGTTGGTGTTATCAGGCTCATCTCTCTCTTCATTCAATGTAGTAAGTTCCGAATCTAAGACATTATGTGATCGTCGCAGTTTTATGACGTCGAGGATGAGGAAATGCGGTTTATTTTTGCCGGAACTTGGGTTTAGGAACCGCACTGGTCGTTGGCAAAAACATTCTCCCGGATGACTGCGAATCACGTGACTATAATGCCAATAGCATTATGCTCACAATTATCGCAGGAGGGGATGATTGATGACATCGGTCTGTAATACCCGGCATCTTTTTATTTTCACTTCTATGTGCAGGAATGGCGTGGTGTCTATTCCCATCTTTCGGGCTGGACATCGTTAAGGATTATTTGAGCATATTTACTCTTAGGTTACTTTGTACGCGGCAAATTATTTCAGTACCCGAGAAGGTTTCTTCTGGACGCTTTTTTATTTCGTGGCCTCCGGTTGTCTGGGTGTAGCCTCTTGTCAATTTATTGTTCCGGCTCTTATCGTGCCACATATGCTTGAAGGATTTTCATTTAGCTAAGATGTGTCATTTTGGAACAAACTTTCAAAATCGTTTCCGTTCTCCATTTTCTTTGTATGTCCTCGTCATCTCTGTCTTACAAAACTACGACAGAACGGTTATCCGGGTTCTTCTTAGGCAGCGGCGTCGGAAGTGGGGGTCAGGAGAGGATGAAGGCCTCCCCCAAGAATTTGCCCCGGGCCCTTGAAAAACGAGTAATCTTTATTAATAAAAATTAAATTTCACTTGTTTCCAGCTTGCTTTTTCCCTTCTGGCACATATTCTCTCACATTCATATGCTGTTTTAGCGAAATTCTGACCTCCACCACCTCGTATCCGCAAAAAAATGCGGACCCTTTTCTTAGGAGCCCGGCTCTTTTCAAGGTTACCCCCCTCCCCCACAGCGCAAATAGTTCCGACGCCCCTGTTCTTAGGGAATATTTCCTCGGTCGTCATTAAATCATTTTCTCAGTTATTTTATTTTTTTGGCTTAGCAAAGGAGCCCACATTGTTGTAAAAGGTAGAATTTAAATTATAAAAAAATAACTTCCCTCGTCATTTTCTGCTTTTTTATGTTGACCAAAATATCCTCATCCTTTTAGGATTCGTTCGCAACGTCTTCCTACCAGTTTTTTTGTTTCCTCCGCATTCGATGTGGACACGTACAAACACATCTAACCTGTGATGAGGATTTTTCCACGGTTTATTTCAACTACACTGATGTCTTTATTGCATTTAATATCATTTGCGGGAGAGTGCTTCGACCAGAATTTTGTGGAAGTTTGATGTTTTGGATATCATGTTGGTGTCAGTGTAGCACATCCTGTTATTCCGTTATTCCCTTTCTGATAGAGTGACATCGTTTTCAAGAACTCGTACTTTTGCACATTGTGAAGCCATTTCCACGTTAATGTTAACTCGGTTAATCGAATAATGTACAATTAGCGTATGTTTTAGTTTACGGCATACGGGGATATGACACGTACCCTAGTTTTGACATCACATTTTGGAAAAAAATCCCTTTGATACTGTTTACGGTGATACTAATAAATGGTCTTTGTCTTTTTTCGTCATCATGTAATGCAGATTTCAGCGAATTTTTCACGAAAAAAAGATTGCTGTAACTTATTGTTAATCATAGAGTGTAACCACTGATAATTGTGGAAAATGTGTTTCAGTAGATGAACTTATAGTAAAATTGGACTGAATTTCATCTACCGAATAACATTTCTCAGCAGAAGTTAAAAACAAGAAGGGAAAATAGACGAAATGTTCGGAGAAAAAGTAAATAAAGAAATACCACATGAGAGTGAATGAGAAAAACAAAGAATGAACTTTCCTCTTCCCCACGTCGGAAAATTGAACCCCTTATATTCAATTTCTTCGTTTTTTCCTCATTCCATTGCTTTCCCAAAAAGGGCAACACAAGTTTTCCCTGAACCCATCCATTTACCGTCGTTTTTATCTCAGGGCCACATGGCAGTCTTCTGTCTACCGAGGTAAATAATCTACAGTTCTCGCTTTGCCTTTATTTTTTCCTTTCGGCACTTTACCGCGTTAATATTTTCTCCGAATATGCAGATTTTATGCCTTTTTCCCCGCTTTTTGCCTTCGACGTGTGGTAAGCTCTTTCATTCGGCAGATAGCATACTTTCCTAGATACATACAAGTGACTCATGTCCCTTTTAAAGAGATTGCTATCCACGTTTATATATTTGTTAAGTATCTACATATAAGAAGCGTCTACATCTTCTGACTATCCTACAAGCCACCTCGAGGGTGTATGGCTGAGGGTGAGTTTCACCAAACATGCACACAAAATTCACATATACTACATTCCTAATGAGATGAAAACAATGCGAACCGTTGAGAGGAGTTATTCTCTTCACTCTCTGTATACTGAGGTAACTCCGTTTTCGGCAAAATAAGTACTTATGCCCTCCCCCATATATGCTATTTATGCCTGTTTTTGTACTTTGTTTATCCTTGGCGACCCACCTGCTGGTTGGGACCCTAATAAACCCTGGGCTGTAATTGAGAAATTCTTACCTGTCACTACCAATGAAACCTATCTTTTTGTGAATGATTACATAGACGGTTTGTAAATACGTTATGTATTCCTCAATAGTATTACTATATATTCAATAATTACTGTCTGTTTCATTGTTATTTGAACAAAACATGAATTTTGTAATGTATATTTCTTTAATTTAAGGCTGGACCTTCCTGTCGAAAGTGTATCGTAAGGGTTACCCCAACCTGTCCCCCCTTTGGCGTTGCGTAATTGCCTAGCATCTGTATACGGGGGTCACACGGTGACTAGTCGAATACAAGTTAGTGATATGACCTGTACTTTACCTTATTTACCACCTCTACGTATGAAATCAGTTATCCCCATGTTAATTATTTAAGTGTTGCCATAGAGAGAAGAGGAGGAGAATTAGGGAAGAGATCCAGGAAAACTACCTCTCTCATTGATGATTTCTAATATTGATGATTATGACGCCAGAAAATAGTTAACTATGTGGGAAATCGAACATTATACAGATCTTCAAACCGATCTTAACGTTCACGGCCAGTGTAAAAGTTTCATCAGGGATGTTAGCGGCTTGTCCCTCAAACAATGATGACCTCATAAGTATTACGACATCTCTTCTCTTAACCTCCATTTCCCTCGTTTTCTTGGCGATTCAGCTCTCCCATTAACGTTTTCCACCTCGAAGTCCCCCCCATTCCGCGTAATAAAGGTTGCTCTGCAGTTTTATCCTTTTTAATATTTCTAAATGGTGTGTAAATTGAAATATTTACTTACCAATGTTCATATAGCTAACTGTATCCAACTGTAACTGTGCTCACAAATTACGTCCAACTTCATCCAATTTTCATATAATTAACTGTATTTCAATTTTCAATTTAATACAAAAAAGTTCCCCGCTTTTCGCTTCCGAACAGGCAGTACGCAGATGGTAATGTGACTGGCTACCAGTGGCGTACGCAGGATTTCCTTCAGGGGGTTTCGTTAATATTTATGTGCATTACCATAAAATTATATTTAGATTATTATTCGCTTAAACAACAATTAAATTAACATTCTCTTTTCGTGAATACAATTCAACTATATTTTTCAGCCCCATAAGCAAAAGTGTAAACGCTAGTGCAAAATATAAAAAAAATGTAGCAAATTACAGGAATGATTATGGGGGGGGGTTTAAACCCTAAACTACCCAGTCGGTACGCCACTCCTGGCTACCTGTTCCGAGAAAATTATATCGGCAGCGAAAACGGTCTCGTTATTTGTTGTTCGAATGCTTTAAACCAGGCTCGCATGCACCCTTGGTTAAGAACCAACTCCTTGGGGTGCAATTAAATTCTTCTTGTGGTGAGAGGTGTTACGACAAAAAAGTGGAGACCATTAGCGAGAAAGAGCATTAACTTTTACGATATAATTCCAGCAATCCACTAGGAAATGATTATTTGCTGTTTAGCTTTTTGAGTTTGTGTCAGTAGATTAATTTTGCAGCGAAATATTATTATTAATCAAACCATAACTTATGTTTTACTAGGGCTCAGAAACTAATATTTTTCCTCTAAAGTGATTAATAATTCGATTTTTGGCTAGGGGTGCGAGAACATGCTGAGTATAGGGGCTTGTCAGCAGCTGCAAATATTAACAATCACGGCTTTTGATAAGTCTTTCCTGGACCATCTAGAATTTCTGGCTGCGTCTGGGAGCTTGGGAACCGAAAGCGACATTGTCCGGTCCAATTTTGGCCACACAGTATGTAGACGTGCAGGAATAATCTGAAAATATTGTGCGTGGTGTTTTAGTCGCTAGACAATTCCGAGGCGCCTTGGATGTTAAATACCCGTGGCACTCCTTTGCTTGTGTTTACTGTAGCCGAGGGTTCCTGTAAGGCTGCACTGAGAGATTTTTCAAGTTATCATATTTTCAACGTACCTACTTATTCTTTGAATTGCTGCAATTGATAAAACTATTATTGGAACTCAACAGGTACCCCTAGCGTAATAGTCTCCTTGCCCATTCTGATACATTTTTGTAAAATCTTTTCTGACAAAAAAAATTGTAAAAAAAATTCCGATACATGTTTTTTAAAAAGCTTCTCTCACACCTGTTTCCCGTGAATGCTACCTCACACCTGTATGACACTCGCAGGTGACTGGATGTTCACTTAATCTCAAATAAACTGAAAATGGGCTTAAAGGGACTGCACCATACTGCTTCCATTTTAGATAACAAACTACCCAACAATATGAAGTCTCCTAGCACCTTACATATTTTCAAGAAAAGAGTTAAGTTGTTACTCCAGGGAAAAACCCATATTATTCAGTGTTAGAATATTTAGATGACAAGATATGATTGTTTTTATGTTCTCTTATGTGGACTTTACAATATGTGAGTGTTTTCTTTTGTATTATTGTGGATATTCTGTAGCACCACATTTCGAAAGCTTCTACCCTTATCTTTTCCGCTGCTGTCAATGTCCGAGCCTCACTGCCGTAAAGAAACATGCTCTAGATGTATGTTCTGATGAATTGTTTCCTTACGTCTACGCTTGTATTTCCAGCGGTGAGTAGATTCTTCTTTTGATAGAATGCCCTCTTTGCCTGAACTATTCTTCTAACTATTTCTTTCTTGCTTCGTCCATCGTTGGTTACTCGGCTTCCTAGGTAACAAAACTTTCACCTCTTCAAGTTTTTGTTTCCTAGATTGACATTGGTTTTGGCCTCTTCTTTCTTGCTGCACACCAATATCTTAGTCTTCTTCTTATTTATCTTCAGCTGATATCTGACCATTGTCCTTTCCATGGTTACTAGAATCTTGTTCAGATCCCTCTTTGTCTCTGCTATGAGCGCTATGTCATCAGCGAATCGAAGCGTGCTTATTTTTTCTCCGTGGATAGTCACTCCAGACGACTTCTCTTTGATTTCATTGATGGCTCTCTCGATGTAAACATTAAGAATTACCTCTTTGCCTGAACTATTCTACTAAGTATTTCTTTCTTGCTTCTTCCATCCAATAAGGGTTTATTATTATTATTTTATTTGCTAGTACACCGATTTTATCCTTAAATCTCGCTTCTGATTGCGTGGACTAGTGACCGATTGTCTTGGGTCAAGTTGTCCAAATTCTTTTCTCCCACCCGGAGCTAGTAAATATTTTTGGTTTTTTACAAACTAAGTGCTCCTTTACATTGCATCGTAGTTTTAAGGACAGCCCCTAGGGATTCTTTTGTGATGTATTTCACCGGCCTACAATTGAAATTAGCCCTGAGTGATACCAGCATCTGCAGCGCTTAATCAGCCGAAAAGTCCCTTCGGAGAATGCTCTCCGTAGGTTGCCGACGCCAAAGACCTATATGGCCCTAAGCCACAGGTCTTTGGCACATGTATAAGTACATACCTCGGTGGCTTGAAATTGTTAGTTGCCCTATCGCGCATTTTAACGAATGCTTGTTTTGCTCTTTCTCCCCTTTGATTGCTCAAGTTTTTGAGCTCATCAAAGAGCTGCTTGGAAGGGTCATTATATATTACAGCAGAAAACCAGACCGTAAGTGCTTAATTAGAGTAAATGAATTCTCGTGCTGCTGACTTATGCCAAGTGGAAAACGCTGAGGGCTTCACGGTTTGCAAAAATCTGATGTGGACAGCATTACACTTTCCTCATGCGTCAAGTTATTTTATTTGGGTGGTATCATTTCGTGACAAATAATGCGAAACTACCTGTGACGTTTCTGTGTAGTACCCTCCGTAATCTTTATATTGCCTCATCTAGTTCTATATCAGCGCTTATTACATTTGAATAATGGATCATTATCGGGCAAAATGATTTTATATTTTCTTAGATATAGAACGGCCGCTGATTTGTGCATGGACCGTGTTTTCAGCCCTATACCTTACATTGCGACTTTCACCGGGAGATGTTTTAAGGGAGGGATTTTTCGCTGCTCTTTAACATTGTTGCATCTTGATTTATTCGTATATTAATTTTTTTTGTTGCGGTCTGTGTTTTTCAAGGATGGGAATGGGAAAGAGTGGAGAGAAACTCGGCTTCGCAATTCGCCGGCTCTTAACGAAACGCGCCAAGGGGACCACGGTCTGACGTCCCATTCGACGGACTGGGGATTGAACTCGGATGCCCTCCACAAAGCACTCAAGCAAGGGCCGGTCTACCGATAAAAAATATCTTCCGGGATGAAAAGTAACTGCCGGTATGCGAGCCCGGGCTCTCTGAGTGAGAAGCCATTACTCTTAATCATCATATCATCCTGACCCCTAGTAATCCTGCGGAAGCTCATAATGTAGAGCTATAATTTAGCGTTAGAAATGCCAAACCCATCGAGATATCATAAACTAATTGCCCATCCCAGTTCGCAATGGGTAAATCGGTCGTACGCTAATATTTTGAGGTCACTTAGATCACGTTCCCGAAGGTAACAAACCTACTGGAGGTTAGTAGTAATGCAGTATTCGAAGGTGCTCACGCTGCTAAGTTTACATCGTTCTGCCTAACCTAAACTTAAACCTAATAATTTAATTAGCTCCCAAACGGGAGAGTTGGGGGAAAATTATAAAGTGGGAAAATCGCTGAGTGTTCAGTTTTTAAATACACGATGATATGATTTTAAGTTTCAATGTCAAGATTCCAAAGGTACACTCTCAGTGATGATAGTTATAGATACACAAATTGGTGGCTATAAACAGTTTATGATCGCAAGCAGCTCCTGAATTACTCTAAGTGAAGGTTTAGCTGAGAAAAGGGATAAAATATGAAATGGTTCCACGTTAAAGAGCCATTTCCATTAGGCTCATTATTGCCAAAATCCGTTCTACTCTTTGTTTCAACTTCGACTTGTTAAGCATGATAAAATTCGGGCTCCGGTGACTGATATGTGTTGGCGTCGTCGTGCGAGTGAAAAATCGATGCAATACGTGCAAATAGACAGGCATCATTCCGGATATAGTCAAAACTTACCAAGGATCTCACAACATGCGTTTCCATTGAAATCTCTAATTCCGGTTGTTGGCCCGAAAACAATACTTTCTCTTATGTTGCCTACGGAGAAAATTTATACGTATATATGGTTCCTGTGTTAGAATTCTTGGAGGTGAGGAATTTTCCGAATGCATTTGCATCCGCTTTGCCGATGTAAATTGGTGTTGTTGCAGAACAAATGGCGACCACGAAGCATGTTCTCGAGTTTCTCCGCGTTCAGAAATTTTGATTGGAAATACGGGAATATACTGAAGACACCAAGGGTCTTGAGTTTTCCTAAGGGTACATCATCATTGGTTACAATGTTAAGATTGGTTTAACGCGACTTTATACTCAATTCTTCTGCCGACTAACCTCCTCACATTAACACAACTCTTCTCTTTTGAAAATTTATATCCTGACCGAGGTCTTCCTTCGTGGTTCTTCCAAGTCACTTTTCCTCTCAACTACTGTCTACATGAGTTCACCGATATGTGTAATACAATTACATAATTTGTGAGTAAAAACTTCTAGAAGATTCGCAAACGTTTATATACTGTCGGCCCCGGTGGCAGCGTGGTTAAGTCCTCGCCTGCTAACTTTAGGGTCGCGGGTTCGAGTCCTGAGTGGGTTTTTTCACCACTCAGGACATGGCTGTGTGTGCTCGTCTGTTGTTACATTGTTGATACCCCGATGTGAATGCCACATGTGCTGTTTTCGGTGGTAATGGAAAAAAAATAAAAATACATAAATAAATATGATTCTTATTTTTAGTGCGGGAAACTAAAAAAAAATTGGCTGTAGGCAGAATCGTAGTCGTGATTGTAAATAAAGACACTGTATACGTCGGATAAAAGTGGAAATAAAAAAATTGATTGAACGATACGTGAATTCGTTCCGTCCGTGCTCATTGACCAATTGTCTTTCCCAGCTTGCACTAGTTGAAAGTGCTCGTAGTCGCGAATGACAGCGCTTAGAGGAGTTTAGAGAAGTTGCATATGCATAAATAGAAGCGTTGGCCATTGGAATCGGGTATTGAGGGCGTTTGCGGTGGATATTATGGACTTGGCGGTTCGGCCTTCAAAATGAAGCACGTCCTAAAGAGCGTTGGCCAGGCTGCAAATGGTTGCGTTAAAACCTCTTTTGGTGTTGAGCGAGGAAACCATGGGGAAGCACATTCCACCTCGATTTATAAAGAAAAGGTTTGTTGTCGGTACCATTTGCCTTAACTGCGTCCTTCTTTCTTCGTCTTTCCTGCTCTGACAAGCAGTGCTCAATCCCATTCATAGAAAGGGACTTTTGTTTTTTCTTAAGATGCTGATTGTCAATATGGCCAAATCCTTTGACATGTTCCCGAAGCGATTAGTTAACTTGACCCTCTGAATTTTGGAGTTCGTTGTGTCCTGGCTCTTTAATGATCCCAAATACATCGTATGCGTTGTTAGGGAGTTGAGTGGCTACCATTTTTCGATGAAAACAAATTGTAACTGTGGGGTTATCTGAATTAGCTTGTTGCATTTAAAAATAAAATCATTTAAGAAGTAAGTACAGCCGGAAATACAAGCTTAGAAGTAAGGAAGCAATTCATCAAAACGTATATCTGGAGCTCTACGACCGTGATCTGGAGCATGTTTCTTTACGGCAGTGAGGCATTGACGATGAGAGCAGCGGAGAAGAAAAGAGTGGAAGCATTCGAAATATGGTGCTATCGAAGAATGATGAAGATAAAATGGATCGACCGAGTGACAAATGAAGAAGTCCTAAGAAGAGGGGGAGAAAAGAGAAGTCTGCTGAAAACTATAAAAAGAAGACGGGACAACTGAATCGGCCACATCTTAAGACACGATGGCCTGATGAAGACTATCTTCGAAGGAAAAGTGAACGGGAAGAATGGAAAAGGCAGGCCTCGTATGAGTTACACAGAACAGGTCGTAAAGGACATGAAAGAGGGGAACTACGTTAATATGAAGAGGTTGGCCGGTAGAAGTATCGAGTGGAGGGCTGCGTCAAACCAATCCTAGGATTGTTGACCCTTGATGATGAAGAAGTAAGTGAAACGTTTCTCTTCGAACTAGATTCATTGCCCTTTCCAGACTATTAATGGATTTCTGCTGCAATTAATAGTTATCTCCGTTATTATGGAAGTTAACTCTGATGTGCATTGCAAATCAGGATTTTGATCGTAGACATAATTAATATTATCCTTTTATGAACATAAATATTTATGAGATTGAAATCATTCATTCGTTGCGATAACAATGTTAAGAAAATAGATTGAAATAGATATCGATTAATTAGCTATCGACTTCTTGAATGGGGTCCTTCACCATATTTTTTATTACCGAATCTGATAAGGGTTTGTTAACTAAAATGACCCGTATTTTTCCGTTCTTCGATCCGTCAATTAGTTCTCAAGTCATAAGCGGCGAAAATTTGATGTTTTTAACCCTTTCTGAAAAGTGGGCGTGCAAAGGACTTGTGCGTCATCCACTTCGTCCAATCAAAACTGAGACCGCGAAGCTCCTCCGTCTTATCACAATGGGGGATAAACAGCTGACTCTGATCAACACAGTTCAAAGTTTGAGGCCTTACTTTGTGGAACCACGCGATTGGAAATGAAAAACCACTTTGTACGTTCCACACAAAGATTTTATTGGGTTCGACCATGGTTTCGACAAAATATGTCATTATCAAGGTTGACTTGATAATGACCTATTTTGTCGAAACCATGGTCGAACCCAATAAAATCTTTGTGTGGAACGTACAAAGTGGTTTTTCATTTCCAATCCAGCTGACTCTGACAATGGAAGTGGTTGCAACAGGATCTGTGCGAGCAGACTTTCCGCTCCCACCTCCGCTCCCCTCCTTTTCTCTAAAAAAACAGTCAAGGTGCATGACATAGATATCCTTAACGCAGCTCGTTCGGTGGGCGTCAACTTTTGCTTATCTTAATTCTTGATCTAGGCTCTGGTTTGAAGATTTATTTTTCATGAAAATTTATTTTTCGTTTCCATCTAACGATTTCGTGTACAAAATAGCGATTTCGGTTCCGAGTAAACGCCTCTATTACAGCCTTTGATGAGTTTTACTGATTGCCGTTGAATTTAATTCCTAAAGAAACAGCATTACAGTAGTGCTATTAATAGATTCCGTGACTTATTTCTAGGTACTAAATGTGAAATCTTTCTCTCCTTATAGATATATTCTCACCTAATCTATAGCTGTCATCAGGGAAGCTAATCGTTTGGATGGAGTGGTTGCCTCGTCTTTGGAAACGACTAATCCGCCTCAACGTGTGCATCTCCAACTGCATTTTCTCAAGATTTAAGGACTCGGCGTCTTCAATCACTGCGCTGTGTCGTGGCCTTTTTGAAGACGCTGTATCCTTCCCAGCGCCACCTCTTCCTGAGAGGACCCGTGAGAACACTTCCTCCGGCGACCTTCTCGGTGAGCTATTCTTTAGCCATAAAAAGTTGGTTTTGGCTGTCACCGCAGGACCCCCATCGCTCCTGCCCTCCTTGGGCCGCGGGGGCACCCTTGGTTACGGGAGTTGGTACCCTCACCCTTCCTCCCTCTTTTGTTGTTGTCCGCCGAAGAGGCATTCCTCCGTCTTGCCTCCTCCTCTCCCCAGTTCCTTATTCTCCGCGCCGACCTCCGAAGATTTTTTTCGGGAGGAACCGTGAGTCGTAGTAGTAGTGGTGAGTGCTTCCCTGCATGCGGGACTCGTGGACTGAGTGGGGAGGGCGGTAGATTAGTCGCTTCACTCGGAGGGGGAGGGGGGTTGGGTTTGGATGGAGTCACGAAGTGGGAGGGGGAGTAGCGATGTTCCGAGTGGTTCGGGTTGGCGGCGGGGACTCTGGCGGGGAGGACGAAGGGGGAAGGAGGACTGGCTGTCTCTATGGCGTGCGGCGTGCCTTGCGCCAGGCAGTCGACCCGTACTAAGCCCGCGGTGAGGATGCGATCCCGGCGCCGCGTCGCGGTGGAAGTCGCCACCATCGCCGTCGGTGAGTACAGAACCGTCCTCGGGAGTTCCGCCCTGCTTCGCCGGTGCATGATGTAACCCACGCGCCCTGCTCGTCTGACTTGGCTATCAAGGAGTGAAGATTATCCCGTGCATCTTCGCGTGTCGCGCGTAGGAGTGTTCGTTCTTATCTCACCCTTTAGGAGAACGGGAGTGGGTGGGGATTGTTTATATTGATATCGAGTGCCGACAGGTGGAATCTCTTCTTATCATCTCGTCCACGTGTTTTTTCGTACGTCTTGAAGCTCGGCGGTTTTCTTGTCGCGGCCGCGCGGGAGAGCTGGAAGTTCCCCGATGCATGGGGGACCTCCGGCCTTCACGCCCGGTTGCTATTCCGTCTTCGTCGGCATCTCCCCTCGCGTTCCGGCGAGAGATAGTTCGTTCGCGCCGCTTCGGTCAGCTGTCCGCGTCTGCTCCCAAACATTGTCCGGGCGGGAGCCGGCGGCGAAGAGTGAGAGGCGACGGGTCAGAGGAGGCGACTTCGGGCGGGGACTTTGTGTTTAAATATTTTCACAAAAAAGAGAGCAATTGAGGCGTGAGAGTCGGTGACAGAAAATAAACCGTATTTCGGGTTTCAAAGAATTGTATGTACTTGAACAAGTGTTCATTCGGATTCGAGGTGATAATGTGTTTGTTATTTTATGTCACATATTCTTCTGTTGAAAACACTTCCTCGATTCTCACGTTAAATTACTGTCTGACGGTGCGGATGGTGCGTGTGATTTTGGCCATAGTGGATTAAAACATATGATGTTCCGCTCTTCCATTTATTAAAACCCTTATCTCGATTACAGTGTAACGTGGAGCAAAAATGCGCGACGAATCCTACGACGTATTAGTCCCTTCCTTTTGTTTTCCTTTCCTTTTGTTTTATGCTTTTCAGGAAATAATCCTCGACTTGTCTTGAATTCAAGATTTCCTAATTTCGTTACCTTCAGAGTATTTATGTTCATTTCGTGCGTTCAACCAAAATATTGCCATATTAAAGTCGGTGGACTTTAATTTAATAAAGTCAGTGGACAAACGCTTGACCAACTAATGTTTACTTTTTGGGGATGAAACCTCTAAAATTTTTCAAAGTTATTCGCCTTTTGAGAGTCTCACGATGCATTTCGCGATCATATGTATTTTTCTTTTCCAACTGTTTGATAACAGACATTGAAGAAGAGCGTCTTGAAGGCGTGCAGCCGTGTTAAAATGCGGAAAATAGTTTCAGTGAACTGTTAAAAATTTATCTTGAGAAAAAGAATGCGTGTGTGACAATTATCTCTTTAAAAAGTACATTGCAGTCGATCTCTTTTTCTGGAGATTGTACTCGTCCCAGTCATTGCTGAGAAATGAGTTCCTTCATTTCAGTTGGTCATTTTTCCCAAATCGATCGGGGTGAGAATTTCGTTATACCAACCGTCTTTTCAAGTGCACGTTCTGACCGTTCGAACTTTCATCTTCGATTTTTTCGATTTCTGTTTCCACCTCGTATTCTTGTGACTCCTTCACCCGTCAAAATTTTGATATTTTTTACTGCCGCCGTTACTTTCAGCGTGTAACAGGTTGGCATCAATAGAATGACTTCCTCCCCTCTCCCTGTTGACGTCAGGAAGGAAGGAAGTTCTCCGTTCTACCACAGAACCTTTTGGGGGTTGTTATTGACCTAATTTGAGGTTGCTGCGGAAACCCGAGACGTTAAATAATATCCGTTGAACATGAACTGACGAAGAGGAATAGTAGTGGTATAATTAGGTTTCGAGGCGCTCAAACTGATATTAGGTTGTATTGCACGGTCCAACCTGGCTTATTCCTTAGCCTGTTGGTAAGAAAAACACGATTTCAGTGCCAGAGGCGGGATTCGAACCCGCGACCTTTGGGTTTTCAGGCTGGCGTGCTATCGAACTGACTGCCGTAGCCGGCCATAAAAGTAATCCTAGAATGGGAATGAGTTGAAGCCTGTGACATACATTTATAATGATTAACGTCCATTTTTCGGATTCTTTAATGGGATTTAAGTACTCGAGGCTGTCTTGTTAGGACATTTGATGAGAAGAGAAATTTATTTGTTATGTTATTATTTTTTTGCACATCATTGCGAGCTAGATGCTCTCAATCGGTGTTTAGAAGAACTATCTTAGCCTTTGTTTTTTATATGGATCATGGGTCAGAATGGGTAATTCACTGGCTTACAGTTTCGTGGTAGCCAGGTCGGTAACGGTATGATTAATATCTGATGTTAGATGGTGCGATATAACATCGTTGCCGTTGAAGCTCCTATTACTGTTGTAGCTTATAATCGTCTTCAGCGCGTCACTCATTAGTTGAAAATCTCCGAGATTTTGTTTGCTCAAATAGCAGTACTGAGATCATGCTGTCATCATCATTCTTATATTTTGATGGGATTTTCTCAGTTTTTTTCTTTCACAATCCCAGAGCCTGGGCGAGTAGTCCTAAAATTTAATCCTCTTTTTGAATTCTTTATCATTAATTCTGCTCTATGTTGTGAGCAAGCTCTGTGTTTACATGGATTCAGACATCAGTTGGATTTCACGGATTGCCTCTGGTAATGACGGCAATTCCATCTCGTAGGAAGCCAGAACGTGCGATAAACAAGAGTAGGATACAAAGATACCTCACGGGGTGCTTATTGTGTAAAAATCGTGTACAAAGTGAGTGTGGTGTAGATCAAGATTTCATTGTCTTTGGCGCGCTAGATTGGGCTAGAGCAGTGATTACCGACTTTCTACGTTGGCGGAACCCTTCATACTAAAGTTACAATTTGGGGCGCCCTTCTCAGAATTGTTTTTATTTATCCAACTGGGCTTCCCTCTCCTTGACCAAGGATAAGCGACGCTTTACAGTAATTAGTCTTTAGATAGGAAGACGTTCTCCCATTACTTTCACCTTATGTCAGGCGTGGGAGTAACCAATTCAGAAGTTGGTCCTGCTAACCCTTTTTCGTTTCCTCGCAACAAAATCGCGGCACACCGGTTGGGAATCACTGGGATAGAGAATATTGATTGATCAACTACTTCTGAAAGAATGTGGAATGCCACGTGTAGGAAGCGAGGCACGTTAAATGGCAGAATCATTATTTTGACGCTTTTAAAAACATTAGCATAAGTTTGTAAACAATGCGCTGTTCACATCCATGTTTGCTCTGCGTGGAGAAATACCCGGAAGCGTGTCAAAAGCGTGCGATTTTACCATCACTCCAATGCCATCTGCCGGGGCGAATCAATAACATTACCTTTTGTAAATTAGGTTCTGGTGAGGGTGTAAATTATCTTAGAATGGCATCCCTCTCATCAAAATTTCATTCATGACATACTTGGCGTATCAGTGTAGCTGTGTCTCTGAATGCTCAAATACTCACCTATTTAGGAAACCATGTAAATGTTCTTTGCGCGGAAGGATTTAATTTGAGCACTTACTTATTGCACAATTGTCGTTCTATCTGGAAAGAAAAACGTCATTTCGTTCTCTATTTGTAAGTTAATTAAGGGAAAGTTAATTTAATATCCTATTTTCATTCTTTTTTCATCTACATCACCATAATACCCTGCAAGCCACCATAAAGGTGTGTGGCAGGGGGTGAATTCTCACCAAACATGCACTACATATAATGCATAAAAAAGGATTAGTATTATTATACTGTTCTAAACGTCACTATTTAAGGTATTTTTCCTGGTCTAAAGTGAATTTTTTTCAGTAACGAGATGAGTCATCCCCTATTCCTTCAATTCTATGAAAAAAGTGAATTTTCGCCTACCATATTGGCCTGTTATTATTGGTGCATTTATCTGAGAATCGAGAGATAATTTAGCATGGTTTGCGAGGAATTCACTTGCAGGTTTTTATTGTTCGACTATTCTCCTTTGTGACCATTATCATTACTAGGACCATATTTTTTGACTTTGACCATATTTTCAGTGATGATGTTAAAAATATTTTGCGGACCCCAACTTACTATGGTAGACTGGACCATAATCATAAAATTAGAGAAATAGATTGCCGAACTGACAGATTCAAAATGTCCTTTTTTCCTCGTACTATTAGGGATATGAATAACGGTAAATATATCCAGTACGAGTGTAGCAATGGATAACATTGGTAGCTGCATGTTGGTATGAGCACTTATAGCTAACCCATCTAACGGCATGTTTTTGCATGTATGTTTTGCTATTTTTATCTTTTTTTAAATAGCGTAGTTTTGAACAGTACCTATACAAGTACTGATCCTTTTTTTTATGCATGATATGTAGTGCATGTTTGGTGAGAGTTCACCCCCTGCCACACACCTTTATGGTGGCTTGCAGGGTAATATGTAGATGTAGATGTAGATGAACCCAGTCAAAAATTGTCCCTCTTTTATCTTACACGCAGCATATTATTCTTTGTAACTACTTTCAATAAGCCATCGCCTTTAATTAATTGATCCATCCACTCGCACTCCCTCCCTCTGCGTAATTTCCGCTAGCAATATTTTTTACTACTTGTACCTACTCATAGTTATTTTGCATAATTATTCAGGCTCATGAGCAGCGATTTGGTTACGGGGAGACTGAAAGGAAGATAGTGAACGAAATTTGGCGGAGGAACGGAATGTTGATTGAGGGAGGCTTGCGAATCCGTTAGTGATCGGAAGATGTTATATCGGAAGGCCGGCGTCGGATTCGGTTGCGAAGCCGAGTTACCCGTCGGGGTGGTCGGCGTCGACGACTGTCGGCCCTTTCGAATGGGAAGGCGCAAAAACAAGCAGCATCTTCCGCCCGTCAGCGGATTGACATCATGCTTGTTTTTTTTTATTATCGGGAAGTCGGTTGGGGTAAGCCCATATTTCTCTCGTTAGCCTTTTTGGAGGTTCCAGTGCGACTGTACGAGTCAAAATGAGAATTGCCTCCCTTTTATCCATGCCGTTTGAAAATTAATACCATAACTGATGATATGCCTTAAGCCCGTTTCACACGATACTTGATCCAGTACAAGGTCTAGTATACTCGCTAGTATGCGAGATTTCCAGTATCGTGTGAACGGAACCAGTATACTGGCTGGCAAGCGTGCTAGCTACTAGCTAGTATACCTACTCGCTGAGCTACTGGATTTCATACTTGATTACACAAATTAGTTGGCCAAAGGGTATTTCTAGTAGGATCTAGTAGCCCAGTAGCCATCGACCAATCAAGTCACGTTACAGAAGCTGTGTGAACTTCTCTTTTTTTAATTAGTATGGAATCATATGGAATAACCGATTCATAGCAAGCACAAGGTCGATGATCGTGTGAAACCTCCCAGGACGATTCCAATCATACTAGATTCCGCTCTCAATATCAAGTAGCGACTAGCACACTAGGTCTTGTGCTGGATCAAGTATCGTGTGATACGGGCTTTAGACTCCGTGGAGTAAAAGTACCCTGAATAGGCTTAATATGCAGATTAGATTTTTCTTGCGGGCACCCCTGTGCCTTTATGGTGGCTTGAAGGGTATTATCTAGATTTATTAGCATGATGATTAGTAGGCCAAAATGTTTTTGATAGCCACATGACACATCATGAGGAACCGAATGCAGCACCATTTCTACATCATCCCTTAAGACGTCCACTGCAACGTGGGCGAATGTCGTCGCGGAAGATATACAGACGCGGAGGACAGCTCGTAGACCCCGCTGCTTCATAGGAAATTTCCCTTTAAAAACACCGGAATTGTGCAAAAATGGCTCAACTTTCATCCGAGGGTGGAGTCTCCTCTAGCAAAAGCTTGTACTCGTCTCTTCCCCTTCCATCCTCATATCTCTCTCTCTCCTCATCCCCACCCCCGTCATCTCTTGGGCGATGAAAGGAGATTTGAGGGGAGGGAGCGGGAAGCTGGTAGTTGACATCATCGCGCTGATTTGCCTTTTTTCTTCGTCTTTTCCCCCTCGCCGGTTCGAGACATTCAGTCAGTGACTTGAAGGAAATGAGAAAGAAAAAACAAATTTCGACCCCGCTCGAACAAAGGCGGCCACGGATTCGAAAAACTTGGTGACCGGATCTTTGCCCCGGCGGTGTCTCTCCACGATGATATAAGTCTCGATCGACAAAATTTCTCACCGTGGTTCAGTAAAATACTGGAGAAAACGCGATGAAAGTGTTGCGATGAGATCGAGTCTGCCTGGCTGAGGCCACGTAACGACCCAATGCGTTAGTCCAGTCAACGAAGGTGAAATAGGGGGAAAAAATCGTGTAGTCGCAAATTTTTGCACAAAGACAAGCAAACCCTGCATTCCCCTTCAAATGTCTCCCTAAAAGTAAAAATTCAATGATAATGACTCAATTTTGAAACGTTAACTCCCAGAGTAAGTTGTTTCTTTTCAATAAGTATTGTAATTTTGTATTATTTTTGGGTTTATTTATGATTAAACGTTGATTTAATACACTTTAAAAACATTTTTTTTAATTGCGAGTTTTCCATCCTCTGTATCTCGTAAACTATTCATCCTACATAAAAAATTATATCGACCTTTTTTGTAGCAAATTGTATGTAGTTTAATTTTAGTATGGAACATTGTTTTGCCTGAGGCCTCGGTTTTCGAGTTATTCCAGAAAAACGTATTAAAGTGACCTTTAAACCGCCCCCCCACCCCTCCCCCCGCTCACCCCCTACCGGCGGGGGTTTTTAGTGGGTTGTGTATGAGACTCGGCCCTACCACTGTGCAAAAATTTGCGGCTACACGATTTTTTTCCCCTAATCGACCTTTTTTGGCGTTCGTTGACTGGACTACGTCAGGTTATGCCATCCGTGGGTGATGACAAAACCATGACGCGAGTTACGCCATGGATTTTTGTATTTTTTTTCTCTCAATTGCAGCGGGACCGAGCTGTGACTTTTGCGTTATCTCTCGTTATCCCCGCCGCTGATGACCGTTGATGAGCGTTTGCCGTAGTGTGTTTTGCTGTTTTCCAAATTGGTTGTAGTTACTGTGGAAGTGGAAGGTTGCTTGAGTCACCTAAGTGAGTTTGACAGTTTTGGGAAGATAGAGAAGGAGGGGATAAGAGTCAGGGTGAGGATAGAAGAAAGGCGAGATACTCGGCGTGGAGGTCAACCCACTCCGAATGGAGGATATCCCATCCAACCGTGAAATTATAGATTTCTTTTTAATCTCCCACATGACATGACTAAACTCGCAATAAATTTCACGAACCACCAAGTAGTTTCTCCATCCACGTCGCGGAAGAATTGCTAAGTTGGGATGTTAAATGATCTGGACGTAGCGAATCATCTGCAAAATGGCCAAATTTCCCGCCAGTCTTACAATTAGTCGTCATCGCAACAGAATCAACACGCGTTGTATATCCCTAGAAAGCGGTTATAATATCTACTATTCATTGATTTTTTTTCTCCTGGTCTAAAACAAGATTTCGGTAGTTTCGGTTCTTGAAATGATTCTTATTTCATTCATCATCGGTTACGATAGTGTAAAGATCTAAGTGCTTGTATTACTAAAGATCGTGAATCAAATATGTACCTCAATCCGGTTTATTGCTTTCCGCTGTTCCAGTTTATCGTTTCTCCTTATGGTTCATAAGGATCGTTGGCTCGACGTCGACCTTATTGCATTTTCATGGTTGTGCCGAATCTGATGAAATTGATGCTTAGAAACTCATGCTCTTGTGAAGTGACTAAAATAAACGCAACTTGTTATGCTACCATTGATTTCACTGCACCCCTTTTCGTTTTTGGATTTGTTCCTTCCTAATAAAATGTTTTCCGGCATCGATGGATTTATACGGAAATCAAAACATCAATGAGATACCTTACCATAACAAAACCCGGGGGAGAGGGGGTCGTTGGAATCGAATAGGTAACCAAGGAGTCACGTGGTACAAACAGGAATGGCTTGCACATTTACTGTGTCTGAATCGCTCGATACAATATCATCAATTGTTTTCACGTTATTTTTTCTCATCTGTCTTGACTATAGAGCACCCAGATGATATAAAACACAAGTGTAAACAATGAATGAGGTTGTAATCAGCGGTTGTAACACACGAAATTAGCAAACCATTCGTGTTTATACCTCATGACTCCTTGGTTCGAGATAATTCCGGTATTCGAGATAATTCCGGTATTCGAGATAATTCCGGTATTCGAGATAATTCCGTTATTCGAGATAATTCCGTTATTCGAGATAATTCCGGTATTCGAGATTATTCCGGTATTCGAGATTCCGGCGGTTTCAAACACAACCCCCGAACCACATATTGACGTACCTATTAGTGGTAATACACACAAAGCCAAATCATGTAAGTATACTAAGTGATGTCATTTGAATGGTTTTCTCAACTTCCGTTTTGCGAGTTAAGCGAAATCGGATTCCTCGTTACCTGAGTTTTTTTTATCCCGGAAGGATGCGTTTATTGACTGGATGAATTTGTTTGTACTGACCGAGGTCAACATTTTCAACAGAGAGCACGTGCAATTTCTGGCTGGCAAAACGATTTTCTGCCGTTCACTTTCTCTTGGCTGGCGTCAATTTATCTCCCATTTCGCCCATGTGTTTAGTAGAATGCCTTAGAAAGCAGCTGCTGTTCGAGAATGTTAATGTATCGTGACAATGCTTGTACGCTAATAAAAGGGAGGATAAACTTAGTAAACAGTAAATGCCAAATGGTTAGAATGAGCATTGCCATAACATTCGGATAGTGGAAAGTTGTGATGCTTCACACGTGATGAAATACGTTGTTATCTGGTGTCATTTTGTTATACTTCATCTTCAGATATTTATATATTCCTCATGATATTTGTTTTTCTGACTAAGGTTTCGGCTGTATAAATATAAGCTTCAACTTTTGCAAATTTTTGTCAAACCGTCTTGATGACTAATTCGTCAAAATCGAAGCAAGGATCGGAAAATAAAATTGCCTGGGTTTAGGGAATAAAATAAAGTTACGATTGAGTCTACTTCAAATGGGACTGGGCCAGTAAATTAAGAGTACCTGATATCTTCTCTCAATGAATATAAACGGAAATATGAATGCTCCGAAATCACAAAAATAAAATTTATCAAAGGTTAAGAACGATAACATAGACCAACTTTCATGTGTCAGATTAGTACGATACAGTTGCTTGGTCTGTTCCGGTGGTTCAGATTTTATAGCGCGCATCTCACTACAGCCTAGTAAGCAGAAGCGTGTAAGGCAGAGGAATACGTTTGCATACGTTCTCAAACCGCGAAAACGTTTTAAAAATCTAGATTTTAAAACTATAGATGCTAAAATCTTCATCCTGAGGTCACGATCGAAAAATTTCATAAAGCGCTTAGGAATACTATACGTTTTGGAGTATGTATTTCCATTGGTGATTATGAAAATCAACTGTAGATTAGAGCTATTGAATGATATCAGGTGGGCTACCACTAAAATCTCTTTTGAATGAACAGCGAAAAGTGGCCAAGGTTTTGAAAAGGAGCTGCTTGTAGGTGGACATTTAGGGACATCTAGCCGTAAGGAGTTTGTGAAATATTATGCGTGGTGGAGCTCGGAAACCATACGTAACTAAGGAAAATACCCCGTGGTACTATGGAAACTATACCCAACCAATTTCAAATAGCAGAAATTTTTAGTAATAGTTATCCCTTTGCTACAGCTCTTACCTTCGGCAGAATGTATGGCAACATGTTAACATGCGGAATTTTGCTGATGATATTATGAAAAAATCTATTTCGGAAGAACTTGACCACCCGGAACCGACTTCTTACTGACCGGTTTTATCACATCCTCCCCCTTAGATGAACCTTGGGTGTTTTTTTCCTCGTCTTTTGGAGCACAAACATGCGCCTATATTAAACGACGGAATCCCCAGCTTCCGCTTGCAGGCCAAGGCATTTCTGACTGGATTTGAAAAAGACAAACAGGAACTTATGACACATTCCACCGGTTATTTAACATCGGACATGACTAGCAAAGGAGACGACGACATGCTAAGGAGGCAGATTTACAGAGATCTTAGGATGTTTGAATTACATATTCATAGCTTGCATCTCGCTTTTTCGCAGTCTTCATGAGAATTGAAACAAATGATGAAGATATCAGTCTCGGTTATCACCTAAATTTGATTTAATTGTCTTTGATTCATGTAAAAAACTTTGCCCCTTAATCGAAATAATTAAATATATTGCCTGGAGACTAGTCGAGAAGCAATAAATGATTTTCATTTTCTCGAAGTCGATCTTCCCAATGGCTCTTTTTAAAAAGTTGTTTCTCAAAAATTATATTTCCTTCCTTTCACCAACCATATAAGATTGGGGAGGGGGGGATTTTTTTTTCGCTGTTTGTTTTTTTCATATATCTGCGCGCCTATTTAGAAATAGCTTGTCATGCTACGTCAACGGAAGCGTAGATGTTACAATACGCATTAAAGATTTGATGATGTGTGATTCACCCGCGCAGGCTTTGGATACATACTCATTATTGCATCGCATTCCATGGCCATTCATATTCTCATTCTATTCAGGATTGTTTTTTCACGGGGGGATTCTCGCTTGTGTACTCCAGCAAGGGCTGAGCGACGGAGAGTAGGAATACATATTTAGTCAGCCTCTTAGTGTTCCTGAAATTTATGTTGCTTTTGGAGCCCAAAAGTTAAGCTTACATTTCTTGGAATATATTGAGTGGTAATGTTACAAATTTTCTACCTAATATGTAAGTTAAGGCGTAGCATCTCTCGAAATTTCGGGCGTCTTGCATGGGTATTTTAATAATTATCCTATCAGAATGAACGCGCTAAAAACTATCTGATTGACGTATTTCACACGCAAAAATGAGCGAATATATGAACCAATGGAAATCACTCAAAAACTTAATGTAAGATAATCACGGACTTTTAGTCCACTGGATATCTCACTGGTTGTTTATGAGGATCAGAATGGTATTTCATGTAATTCTGTGGAGGTCAGGAAATGACGTATAATAATATTATATTTTACAAGTGTATACAAAGGTGGGAAATACTTAAGCATGCAAAGTTTTAAATAGATATTCCCAGTCTTTTTCTTTGAAAGAAAGTATGGATTGCCGACAGGTTAGGCTTGCGGGTAGGGAATTCCATAATTTTATGGCATTAACAACAAAATATTTTTCATATACATTGCTCGTGTGTGGTGGGTAGCAAAAATAAGTTTGTTGTCTAATTTTTAAGGAACATGCAGTAGTTTTTCTTTTAGGAAACACATCAAGCAGGTAGGCTGGCTTTTGATTACGGAATAATCTAAAAATAAACAACCTCAGGAAATGATAGCCACCCAGGTTCTCGTAGGTAGGGACTGATATGTTCAAATTTTCTTTTGTTATAAATGAATCTGGCACATGAGTTCATTAGCCGGTGGAGTTTTACGTTCAGCTCTTCAGTAATGTCATAATAAACTAAGGGTAACATTGTTGAAGGTAAAAAATAAAGAAAAAAAGGAAGAAATAAAAAAAATACCTTAGTGTGCCACACGACTGTGCATTCTCTTTGCTGGAACCAGCGGCGCCTAGGTTTTGCTTTTGGACACATCAACCCTCGTAACACTTTCACATGATGGAGAGACCACACCTTTTGACGTCAGACCATTCTTTCAAACCGACGGGTACGCTGCATTCCTACTTCACACTAACAGCTCACCGATGCGGAACGTCGAGCCTCTCCGATGACATCAGAGGCGCACCTAACCTTTAGGTATTTACATCTCGTTTTCTGACGAATCGGCTGATGATCGAAAACGCTTCTGCAACATGGGAAACAATTTCTGATAAGTTGAGGAATTGCTATGGAGAGAACTTGCATCGCGTTCACTATGAAAAACCTCCTAATGGATCATAAATAAAATGTTTGTGGAGATCGGGTTGGTATTGCGGCTTCCTATTCTGAGAGCCCGGGTTCTGATCCCGGTGGTGGCAGAGATTTTTGTTATTGGTAGGTACGCAGGTGAACTTGAGGGTACACATACTGAGGGTTATGTGGAGAACATTTCAAGTTCAGTAATACGTCCGTCAGATGGGATGTTAAACCGTGGACCCCTGACTAATTTCGAAACCGAGTTTCGTTCCACCCCTCTTCTGCTCCTTGAATAACCATAACCTTATCCAACAACCCACAATACTTATGTGGCACAAATTATCTTATATTAGGAGAAAATAAAACCCCAGTGTGATGTTTGCGATACCCTCCTCAGTGTGGAACACATCTTAACGGAATGTGTTAAGTATAAGGCCGTGCGTGAAAGCCTTAATACATGCGGAAACCTAAGAGAGGTCTTAGGCGACGAAGCAGAAAACATCAGCAAAATTTTAAACTTTTTATGAGTACTTGTATTTTTAGCAAACTATGATATTAAATTTTAACTAATTTCATTATTGCTTTTTAACAATCTTCGATATCTAAGGTTAAATGGTTTATCATTTATTTGTAACAAAAAGTCAGATTTCTATTCAATTTGCTAACTTTAAAAGGTAACGATGAAATAAGCCGACGCCAACTTATTTTTGCTAAATTAAATATAGGTAGTAGTTTTGCAAAATGACCCCAATGTCAACGCACCCTAAAAAACCGAACTAATTCTACTACAAAATCTTACCTGTCGGTCGCCTCCTTTGCTGCTACTACTATAGCTATGTTAAATTCCGTTTTTCATTCCATCGTGGCCTTTGAACAGTGTGTGTACTTGTTGTTGAACTAAGTATTTGACGCATGTACATATTTGGATTTCTGGAATAATGGCCTGCCATTGGTTGCTTCACCAAGGAGAGGAATATGACATCGTTCTTGATCATGATCAGGGGTCAGGGAGAAATCTCAAAGAGTATTCGAGTTCTCGGAAACTCTGATCATGATTACAAACTCGCGTTACGCACGAATATTCATTTTTATTTTGGCACTGATCGGAATTCGGAGGCTATGGGCACAGTTGAGAGCACAGACAAAGGTAATTTGCTAGAACTAGTTTTAGCTTAGCTTTCGCGCAGATGTTTGCGGTGAATCCCATATTTCTCAATAGTTTCCAGAAACATTAATACGTTAGGAGTGAAAGTGTATAACCAGCGTTTTTGTGAGTACACTTACATTTTGCAACGACAATCTGAAAAAATCTGACAGAATTTGAGATGGAACTTTTTATGGGTTTGATAGGTGCAGAAGGTTTCGTTCGAGGGAAGTGTTTCAATTCTATCTATTTAGTCACGAATGCTGGTGTTTGTTTTAATATATCTAAATTCCAAATATCCCAAATTGCGACTTTTGAAATGAGCACTGACGAATATGGCGAAATGCTTACGCAGGGAAAAAGATTAAAGCGTTTGTTTTAGGATTCGAGATGTTCGAGATTGACAATGTTTTAGGTATTGAGTTGTAGAACCCTTCTAATGAAAATAAACGGCTCCCATTGATATTCAATTCCATAATTTTAGGGTTTTACATTTGACCTCCTCAGGGCTGGTGTTATGAGTAACCTGAACGTCACAGAAGCCTCGATATGTTAAATTAGTGATCTTTATGGACGATATCGCACACCAATGAGCTTTAACGTGACGTTCTTTCAGCTTAATGTGTGTAACGTTTCGGTCGTGACAGATAAGAAAAACTCAAATGAAAACAGTTAATGATATTGTAACGAGCGATTCATACGCACTAAATTTGCAAAACATTCATTTTCGTACCACTTGACTCCTTGGTTACCTATTCGAGATAATCCCGACGGTTTCAAACACAACCCCCCCAGGTAAGCGATTCCAACCTGAGAGATTAATATGTAGACGTGACCACACGTAAGTACATTTCTGATGCATTTGCTATAAATCCTTTTATATTTCATGCATTTTGATAGTGCTATGGGAGGACAAATTTCATCCTCTGCCTTGTCCTTATCGCATCGCTAAATGGATCGATTACCCACTGCGACATTGTTTGGGAAGCGGTGGACACCTCATGATGTCGCGCAACCCAAGATGTCAGACGTCCGTTCCGACTGATCTGACGTGGAATGACCCAGAAAATATAAACGCGTGAAAAAAAAAGACGAAAGCGTCGTCACCATGGCGAAACACAATCAAAACAACGGCCAGGAACCGCCGCAGTCGCTGGCGCAAATGATAACCTTTCCCGCCAACGCATAAACAGGCAACCAGCCAAAGCGTAGATTCATTTTGAGTCACAGAATCAAACGGGTCCAGCCTCTTGGCGGTTGTTTGAATGGGCAATTGGAAAGAATGAAAGGAGGTGCAGGATGCAAGTGACTCCGTGGCATCTTCTGCAATGAAACGACATTTTGAGACGTTATTTAGTTTTTTTGTTGCTTGTATCGTATTCCATTTACAATAGAAACTCATGTATCCCATTTAAAATGTTAACTGCGTCATGTCTAGAGTGAGTATGGATTGCGTTTTTGGATCGGTGTACATGACTTTGTTGTAGGTAGTTGTTTTGCATCGGTGTATATTCTCTACGGTGATGAGCAGAAACGATAAGAACGGTATATTTATTCAAATAGTACCGCTTTAATTTAAATGTGATGAGTGGAACGCTACATCGATTCCGTCAATTTTTAAGATGCCGAAGGGTCGACTCGTCACCAGCCTCTATTTGCACATGTCTGCAATATCTGATCTGAACCATGTACCGGTACCGCCCAATTGATGAGTGAAAGGACACTTCACCCCGCTCTCCGAAGAACGACCAATTTATTATACTATTCTATTATGCAGCTTCCCGTGTTAAATGGCTATTTTGTCGAACAGTAAGATGCATTTCATCATACTTTGTGCTTTTGAGGTGGAAAAGTAAGAAATATCACAAACGTGAGTGATTTCTGCGTAATAATCTACAGAAATATACCCTAAAGCCTATTTCGCGTATGAGTATAATGATGAAATAGGTAAATATCGTAATAGGTAATACGAAGAGATTAGTTTATAGGAGAATCGAGTGGAGAGCTGAGTCAAATCAGTCTTAGGATCATTGACTGATGATCATGAATATCATTAGATATTCATGATAGATTAGATATTTTGACACATGATCTTTCCTGGGGTAAACATATAGGTACGTGAAATAATGGGTCAAGCTAATCGTAAACTGGGTTCCATCAAAAGAGTATTGGGTAAATGTGACGATCATGTACGAGAAATCAGCTACTTTTCCCTTGTTAGACCTCATTTGGAATATGCTGCCAGTGTATGGGATCCCTACGAAATCGGTCTAAGTAATGAACTTGAACGTGAGCAGCGAAGATCGGCAAGATTTGTAAAGGGATGATACGATAATTATATTAGCGTAACCAGTCTATTAAATGAATTGAAATGGGAATCATTGTCAGATCGCATGTTGAAATTTAGACTTAATCTCTTAAACAAATTCTAAGGCAATATTTTCAGTGATGATGTTAAAAATATTTTACGAACCCCAACTTACTATGGCAGACTGGACCATATTCATAAAATTAGAGAAATTGATTGCCGAACTGATAGATTCAAAATGTCCTTTTTCCCTCGAACAATTAGAGATACGAATAACGATAAATATGTCCTATCAGAGAGTAGCAATGAATAGCATTGGTAGCTGCATGTTGGTAAGAGTACTTAAAGCTAACCCTACTAACAGAATGTTTTTGCATGTTTGCTTTGCAATTTCTATCTTTTTTAAATATTGTAGTTCTGACTAATATATTAATACTATTGCTTTTTAATGCATGATATGTAGTGCATGTATGGTGAGATATCACCCCCTGCCACACATCCTCGTGGTGGCTTGCAGGGTGTTATGTAGATGTAGATGTAGATATCGACATCAACACCATATCTCAGGGGGTCCCAACCGGTGGTACGTGTGCCACTGGTGGTACACGGGAACGATGCAGGTGGTACGTGTGGGTGATACGAGCGATACGCTAGTCATGGCCCCTGTGTGCATGAGCACGCAAACTTTACTCTACTGCCCATCTGCCGGGCGCTGGCATCTCTAGATATTTAAAAATAAAATTTAGCAAGAAAAAATAGAATATATATATATATATGTATTTTTGTCATGATTTAGGGTTGAAAAAACAAAAATACAGGTGCAGTAATAATTAAATATGCAGTTTTCTCAATAATTTAATTAAAATAAAACAAGCCATTGGGCACTTTTTCGAGAATAAATATATGTTTCTAAAAAAAATATAGGACTGTTGGTACGCCAAAATGTCTAAAAATTTCAAGTGGTACGCAGTTGCTAAAAGTTTGGGATCCCCTGCCATATCTAAAAAGCGTCGGCACTTCACCTTCGCGGCATAAATTTCGAATGCGCATGTTACTGCCTGCTTTCGCAAAATATCTTAAACTTAGGAACTTCGTATGAATAAACTAGGAAATTTTTCTATCAGCAATTCGACTAAAAAAATATGCGGAACCTCTCTCATCTCATCATGAAGCAAATGTTTCTGCCTGCGTGCCACGAGGCACAGCAGGCAGAAACATTTGCTCAACTACATTTACATAATACCCTGCAAGCCACCGCAAAGAGGTGTGGCAGGGGGTGAACCATCACCATGCTAGCAATCAGAGAGAACACTCATTATCATGCAGGTATGCAAAAAATACTACCCCGTTTAACACTCCGAGTACGGACCTCACTGGCTTCACACCGACACTGGCGTCCCATATCACCCACACTTTTAAAATCTATTTTAAGTAACAATATTTTTTTAACAAAGTACGTATATATTGATTGAGGACAATAATCATATGGATAACAATGTAAACATTTTTATATTCCAGAAATGAATTTCTCAATTTTACATAAAAATAAAAATGAAATTTTTGTCGAGGATGAATTTTGTATTTCTCAAGTCTCCAGAGACTCGAGGTCCCTACCAAGAATGTTAATGAGAGCAGTGAACAGAACCCAGAAATGTTTTATGGAGGGTCCCGCCATCTGCCCGATCTTTTGCAAAGTGTAACCAAAATGTTATTTTAATCAGTATGTTTTGAATGTTACAGTAGGCCATATTAGTTATTACTGGTATGCATCCTATATGTAACCATAGCAGATTAACAGACAAAAATAGTCACAAAATTTTAGGCCTATGCTAATTTAGTTATGTGTCCCATCACAGATAAAAGAGCCTTTCTTTTATCTTTGGTCTAGTCACACTCGAGTAAAACGATGTAACGAATTTTTCCTATATTTCCAATTGTGGCTACCATGTGACTGTGACTTGTCAATTACAAATTCATTTGGGCTTTGTAGAGAGCTAAGGGGGGGGGGGGCAGGGCCCCTTCCGAGCCCCCCTCCCTCTGTGGGAGCGCCACTGCATGAGAACAAGAGTCACAATAACCAGAGGAAAATATGAAATGGAATTATTAAAGGAGAATATTAAATGGAAATTAATACAGAGCAATATATTAGTTTAATTAATTGCTTTGCAGTTAATATAAGGTAATGTTCATCATCAAGGGTCAGCAATCCTAGGATTGGTTTGACGCAGCCCTCCACTCGATTCTTCTATCGGCCAACCTCTTCATATTAACGTAATTTTTCTCTTTCACGTCCTTCAAAACCTGTTCCATATATCTCATACGACGCCTGTCTTTTCCATTCTTCCCGTTCAGTTTTCCTTCGACGATTGTCTTCATCAGGCCATCGTGTCGTAAGATATGGCCGATTGGGTTGTCCCGTCTTCTTTTTATAGTATTCAGTAGTCTTCTCTTTTTTCTCCCACTCTCCTTGAGACTTCTTCATTTGTCACTCGGTCGAACCATCTTATCTCCATAATTCTTCGGTAGCACAATATTTGGAAAGCTTTCACCATTTTCGATTGTGAAGCAATGCTATAGATTTAAGTTAGTTAGTCACCTGTCATATCTATAAATAAATGAAATAGTTAGTAGATAGTGTTAAAACATTTGCACGTTAAAAAATATTGCATAAAATCGCAGAGCGATGTATGGCGATTTGGGATCATCACGCTCATATCGCTAATCGTAGAGGATTATATCTAGAGAAGGGTAAATTACCGTAATATTCAATTGAGGTGAATTACCATAGTAAATTACGGTAATTTTCGAAAATTACCGTAATTTTCGGGTAATTTTAAGTTTTGTGCTGCAAATCCTTATCAGAGGACTCAAAACGTTAGCAAATAGCATTGAGATATAAATGCCGACGCTTATATCAAACATATCACGACGTTTATCTATTATAACTCATTAAAAATATTATAACAAAGTTGGCAGCAACACGCAATTTGCCTCTCTTTTGTCACACCATGAGAAATTTTCGTTCCAAAGACATGTCTCTGCACAATGTGCATTTGTTATTTTACTCTGCATTAATCACGGGCACAATGTAAAAAAAATCGTTTTAGCTACTTAATTTATAATATCACTCATTCCAATGGTTTCTTCGTGGGGAAGAAATTTTCAGAAAAAGAACTTTTATGAAAATTACCGTTTGTTACGGTAATTTTCAGGGGTGTTGGTTATTTACGAAAATTACCGTGGTAATTTACCGAGATGCCCATCTCTAATTATATCGCAGTATCGTGTACGGCCCCGCTCAGAATCCGTTCGATAAATTAATTCGAGAGCGTGACACGATCCGATGATTTCATCCCTGACGGTTCGCTCAGATCTCGGCGACAGTCCTCTCGCACCCCGGTCACCTCGCCTGTCTCCGCGAGGCACGGACCTGTCGCGGCGAGGGCAGCAACAACGAGGTCGAATAAATCACTTATGAATCCTCCGGCCTGAGATTGCGGGTCCGATGGCGGTGCTTTGGTGGTTTGGTATTTCATCGCGATCATGGTGCACCACACACAAACACACACGCACTCGTCCCTCCCGCGATGACCATCTGTGGCCTCCAGCTGGGGCAGGGAACTAGGTCGGACTCTGGCGGGGTCATTCCTGTGACCGCCGAATTGACGCTGTCGTGCTTTATTACGTGACCTCCCCCGTTCGTCATTCCTGTCCCGCGACTGGAAGACATCATCATTTCTCTCATTTGTGGTCCCAGTGCGATCTCCCGGCGAGACCATAGATTAAATAAGAATACGCCATTAATCCGATGGTTTTAGGCTTAACTTTGAGAAATTTCTTTATATGGAGAAAACATAGATTAAGAAATACCGGCAAAAACATAAGATTAAGAATACACTGTTGATTCGATGGGTTTAGGCTCAATTTCATGTTCATCAAAACGTATATCTGGAGCATGTTTCTTTATGGCAGTGAGGCATGGGCGATGACTGCAGCGGAGAAGAAAAGGGTGGAAGCATTCGAATTGTGGTGCTACAGAAGAATGATGAAGATTAAATGGATCGACCGAGTAAGTAACGTGGAAGTCCTAAGAAGAGTAGGAGAAAAGAGAAGTGTGCTGAAAACTCTAAAAAGAAGAAGGGACAACTTACTCGGCCATATCTTGAGACATGATGGTCTGATGAAGACTATCGTCGAGGGAAAAGTGAACGGGAAGATTGGAAAAGGCAGGCCTCGTATGAAATACATGGAACAGGTTGTGAAGGATGTAAAAGGAATAATTACGTCACAATGGAAAGGTTGGCCGATAGAAGAATCGAGTGAAAGGCTGCGTCAAACCAATCCTAGGATTGTTGACCAATGATGATGATGATGATGAATAAAAACAGATGAAATAAGGCTGGCGAGAACATAGATTAAATAAAATATGCTTATTAATTTGATAGTTTCAGGCTCAACTTTGAGCAATTTCACGTTCAAAGAAAAAACAAAGCTCAGTGAATTTCACTCCGGTGTGTTAAAACACGACCGGATCCGTGAATTAGTCGAATATTGATGATTTTCGACTATTCGACAAAACTGGTCGTGTTTTAATAAAATCGTTCGAAATTTATAAAGCTTTTTTTTGTATTAACATACTCTTATTTAATGTACGGTCGAGAACTGGCTCGAATGCGGGAAATGGGACCCTCAGTTGTCTTTATACATTTAGCGTAATTAACATGATATAAATTTCAGTTAATAGGCTGTTATAAATGAATAATGAAGTTTTTGGTGAGATGCATTGGAATCAGAATATACTCGAATATCGTGTTGACCAAATAAGAGTGATTTTCTACTAAAATATAGATTTATTACGACTCGTGTTACAGTGTTCTACTATATCATCCTCAGGTGAAAATGGCCTGAAATTATGGAGTACATTGAAACCCGCCTCAGATGTAAAATCTGTATCTTTCTGGGAAACTACACTTGCTTAATCATACACGAAGCTGTAATCAGATAGTATGGAGAACGATAGATGCTTTGGAACGGAGTGGTGTCTACAAACTCTACCGCAACGACTACAATGCCGCTATACATTGACCAGACTACAACAATACAATGGCCAGACAGGAGGGATATCTAACCCCAGAATGAAAGATCAGAAACCTCGGAAACTACTATTATGGCCCATTAAAAACAAACAGGCTTCATAATAAGCGGAATTTAAATGGAAAATAAACAGCGTAGTGATTTTACTCCTGTTGACACTTGTGAGGGAAAAGTACCAAGGTTTGCATCTACATCTACATAATACCCTGCAAGCCACCATAAAGGTGTGTGGCAGGGGGTGAATTCTCACCAAACATGAACTAAATATCATGCATTAAAAAGGATTAGCAATAATATACTTGTCTAAACTTCACTATTTGATGTGGTTTGAAGAGTTGGAAACATTATTTCTGTGGGATTCAAGGAAGTAACGTAACAGCTTAATTTCCTACGCGTCCCTAATTCCTACACCTCATTCGTTTTTGTACCCTTTGCCTGCGCTCAACCTCCCGCGGTTCCATAGTTCTAGCCCACCCACCTCGTTACCCCTTCCCCTGAATAACTGAGTACCCACCTGTCTTTCATAGCCTCTTGGCATCCTACACTCGCCTTGACTTCTGCGCATATAATGTTAATAATAAAGAACTTGTTTTTTTTACCTGAAGGATAATGTCGGGTTTGCGTGATGGGAAGAGTACATTCCTTAGGCCACGGTTCGAATCCCGGAAGGGGCAGATATTTTTCATGGGTAAGTTGGGCCCTACTTATGTGCTGTGTGGAGAGCATTCAGAGTTCAATACTCCGTCCGTCGGATGGGACGTTAACGTTATCCCTTGGTGCCATCGTAAGTGCGGGACTGACAGGATACCACGGTGAATTTTTTTCACCTGTTGATGCCTCACAGCAGTGAAGTGGTCGTGGAAGGGTCGCGTCAGTACAATTTTTCATTGAGGAATTGCAGTGTTTTACCGTTTTTACCCTTGCTTCTCTACACGAGATGTTAGGACACCATCTGCCAAAGCAGGGGAAAAGCTATCTAGGGAAGGGGATTTGTGTTCGGGATCCAAGCAAGAAAAATATTTTAGAATGAAACTGTTGGGTTGTAGTAATTTGCTTGTGTTTTCAACTTGAATCCATCTTCTTTGTGAGAAAACATCAATCTAACTTCAAAGATGGATTGAGCTCTGCAGAAAAAAAAATGAATCACACAAGTATGCGGCCTCTCTTTCGCGCTGAACGACAAGAGACGAAATCAACGTAAATCAAAAGAAATAGAGTGAACAAAGAAAAAACATCATACACTCCAATTCCTTTGACTTTAATCTCAGGAAGATAGCTGCTCGTTCCTTCGATGAGCATCCCTTTGATGTGAATCAAAGGAATTGGAGTGAGCGAAGCAAAACGTCATCCACTCTAATTCCCTTGATGTACACTCTGTTCCGTTGATAACGTCGCAATGACGGCGGAGAATAGAGACGGGAAGTGATCATCCGACGCAATGAATTTGATACTTTTAAGTCATAACAACCGTTTGGATGGATCAATCAAAGTCAATGGCAAGAAAATAAATCATAGGATTCCGAAGAGATAAGGTGAGAGGACATCATGCGCTGCAAGGAATTAGAACGAGAGGAATCCTCCTTCGTTGAATCTTGCGTAACGCGGTACATTACGAGTGACGATCATCAGTCAGAAGATATTTCAAAGAACTATAACTTTATCGATTTACTACTGGTGACTGCACTATACCATTTCGATATCTCCGATTCTTGTGTGTAATCCTTCATCACCTTCGTGTGGGCCTATGGCGGTGGTACCTACAACGAAGTTTGGGAAATAATTCGTGGCATGAGCGGGAAATCTTATTAATATTTAAGTTGGGTTTAACAACTCTTATGCACAGTTTCCACAGCGTTTTTCCTCACGCTGATTAGAGAATGCTGAGTAACTCGCCTGTGTTCTTGGAATTAATTTCCACCAGGCACGTAGCCAGGGGGGAGGGGGGGGGAGGGCTTCTGGGGCTTCGCCCCCCTCACCCCCCCACGAAATTTTTTCCCAATTATTTTGTCATTCTGATTTTAAGTGGACATGATAAACCGGATTAAACTGCGTATAATTCATGTGTTAAGTGTTTTGAAACATGATCACTAGTTTGATCCATGTGTGTGGTTAATAGGTTATTCATCATCATCGGTCAACAATCCTAGGATTGGTTTGACGCAGCCCTCCACTCGATTCTTCTATCGGCCAACCTCTTCATATTAACGTAGCTCCTCTCTTTTATATCCTTCAAAACTTAATAGGTTATTCTTTTCAATCTGACATGTATGTATGCGTTGAACTTCTGTTTTGGGGTTGGTCAAATTAACTGCTTCATAACAAGGTAAGCAGAGAACTTTACCAGTGAGAAGAGATAGGAATTGGCACTGTGAAAGTAAATACCAAGCACTGAAAATTAAAGGAAGATATTTGTAACATGTTGGCACCGAACGGGCAAGGCTGATTTGTTTCAAGTTACGCTACACTAGACCCCCCCGAAAAAAATTTCTGGCTGCGTGCCTACTACTCATGGTGTATTCAAACTGATTAATCTCTCATGTGGTCAGCGTGTCCAAGTGTGAAATACGTTCGTCACTTGTCGATGCATTCTGAACCTAGGAATTAGCATTCCCATCATTCTTTTTGACTCGCGTATCGGCTAACCATGGTCTTCCAATCGTGGTTAGAAATTCAACCGCAGCTGGCGTTATTATCCCCAGCGACGTGCGAAATGCAGCCAGCGTCAGGCGTAACCGACGGCGTAAGGTGAGCGTTGTGGAAACGGGAGCATTACTTTTGCGCTTATGACTGAAAATAGCGTTCGAGGAGGGGGACCAGTATACGAGTGGTTGAGCGCATTGTGAGGTTCGTGTGTGTGTTGCACGACGTGGCCAGAGTGGGGTGGGAGAAGCGGGAGGATTTCAAGGAGGGTAGGGTAGGGGGTAGGAGAGGGGAGTGAGGCTTTGGGAGGACAAGGGGGCGTTAAGTGACGCAGGGAAAGAAAGGGGTGCACTGTGTGGACGCTGGCTGAATACGAAACAGATGGAACCGAGTAAGTGTCCAGGGTTGGGGAGGGGGGCCCTCGTCGCGGTAAGTGGACTTTTCAGCAGATGGGACGATGGAATGTTAGGTCAGGTTAAGGCACGGCTTCCCAAACTATGTTCCACGGAACACTGGCTTTCCACGGAATACATGTACATCTACATAATACCCTGCAAGCCACCATAAAGGTGTGTGGCAGGGGGTGAACTCTCACCAAACATGCACTACATATCATGCATTTAAAAGGATTAGTACTTGTATAGGTACTGTTCAAAAAACGAATAAGTTTCCCGCAAGAAGCTGGAATCGTTTTAATCCTGCAGTATTTGATCTTTTATATCATGAAATTAAAATAAATTACAAATAAAATTTAAATAATCAATACGTATAAAAAATTATATTTTTCCCTCATCATTTATACAAAAACTCATTGACTATTTGTTATTATTTAAAAACAAAATAAACAAGATGTTCCATAAAAATTTCAGCATTTGTCAGATTAGAAGTGTTACATCGCAGGAATACTTTGGGAAACCCTGTGTTAAAGATAACAGACATGGTTGTCTCTCGACCTGAGGTTCTCCTCTTTTTCAAAAGTCCTGAAATCCCTCTGACATATGAGCTTTTCGGACACAAATCCATTGAATAATTCATAAATTGACCGTAAAAATTTGAAGTGAAAGAGGAATACAATACCAGAGTCGCTACATGTTTTACTTACATTTTAAATATCCTGAAAAAGAACTTGTCATGTTACATACACTCTTCACGCTCTCTTACTGTTATATTTATTGTTGTTAGGGGAGGGTTCGTTCAATAACTTAGACCATCATTTCCGTGGTTGTTATAAATAAATCGAAGTTCAACGCACGATAAGACGTTCTGGCTGTTAAAACGCAATATTCGTCAGGTTGACGTTTCAATCCGTAGCACCCTGGGAGTGGGTATCTTTAGAGGGGGTGGTAGGGTTTCTTGGTAAATAAATTCAGCGTATTATATCAGCCTAACGGGAGCGTGGTGGCCTAGAGGGTAGAGCGCTGAGCTACTGATCGAAGGGTCCCGGGTTCAAATACGGGTGAAGCCTTTGGACGCCCCCAACGAACGAAAAATCCTCGGAGTGCGAGGTGGCCTAGGGAAAGGAACTGGCCCCCCTACCCTGAATGTGTGAAATTCACACGCCTGTGGCTTAGTTTCGGGTGAGGTCTACCCTCACCTATCCAAACCAACCTTCGGGTTGAATCACTGAGTGAGTGATATCAGTCTAAAAACGTATTAGTAAATAATATCCGTATTTTATAGACTTCCCTGTAAGCCAATCGAGCCTCAATTAGAGTTCAATCTCTAACGAAAGCGCTGCTATTTCTACAAGAATACATATCAACTACTTCAACCCGGCTGAAGCAAAAATATTTTCCTACGGTGTAAAAATTTCACATAACGTAATCTCACAAGGTTCTTATACCCACCTTCGGCTGTCGCCCAGCACTCCTCAGCCTATGGTGATTGGAGAGATATCTCATTATCTCTCCTACCGTGAGCTCTCAAAAAAACTTTTTTTACGCAATGGTAAACATATCCGTATGTGCGTAGACCTCCTTTTTTTATCTTCCGCCTTCATTTTTTTTAATGACCCTCCACAATTTGTACGATCCCTTCGCAATATCATTTTGCCGAGCTGAACCGTTTTCCTTTGAGATAACCCATCTTCGGAGGAGGGAGGGGAAAAGTAGAGTAGAGAGATTCTCATCTGTGTTTTCAAGTGTGTACCCGCACCTTTAAACATTTCAGACTGATAAAATCGATGGTCGGCAAGTTTATTTGGTGGAATTTAGACATAGTAAAATTAAAAGTACTTGGTTAATTCCACAATTAAATTGTGTAATTAACCTAGTACATTAATTTTACTTTTTACTATTTCAAACTGAGAGGAAAGGTATGTAAGATTGAGAGTGGATAGGTAAGAAGGAAGGCTGGAGAGAAACCCGGCGTCAGCATAAGCCTGCTCTCTAAACGAAAGGCATCATCTACATCTACGTAATACCCTGCAAGCCACCGCGAGGGTGTGTGGCAGGGGGTGAAGATGAACAAACATGCACTAATGACATCCAAACAAGCTGCTATATGTAAACAAGCTAGATAGTAGGATCACATGCAACTAGATTGTTATTATCTACATAGTAATAAAGGGATTGGTTGTTAATGCATGCATCATTCACTGCAGATTACAGATGCTAACAATATTTCACCTACCTATCCCTTTGCTATGCTGCATATTGTGCTCTCTTGTGGTATGCGCTAAAAATGACTTTTTAAATCTATCGGTACGACAATCTATCTCACTATTCTTATTTATTTGGTCAAATGTAGCATAATACGCAGGGGTAGCTACGGGGACCACAGCTTATAGCATCCCATCCGACGGACGGAGAACTGAACTCTAATACTTTCCACAAAACACTCAAGTAGATGTATCGCCCACTGCAGGGAATCGAAGCCGGGCCCTCCAGGAGAGAGTCCAGTACTCTAAACACTACACCAACCATACCCCCTGGCCTCGTCATGAGCAAAGACACGGGCGTGCAGCATAAGGAAATCTCTGAGAGAAGCTGCGCGATTCAGCCCGGCGGAGATTCCGCGACGTCTTATCATCCCGGCGTCTTTACGACTCACGTCTTTCATGTCGGGCACGCCTACCCGCTCGCAGCTGACAGCGACGTCATTGGGGACAGCGGCTGGCTGGATTATGGCTTTCTCATGCCATCCGTGCCTACGCGCGTGCCACCCTCTCGCATACCGGCTCCCTACGATGTCGCCTCGGGCAAATGATCCGTTTCCTTTCCTCCTCCACCGCAGCTCCCCCCCCCCTGCAGTCAGAACCTGCGTTTCCGCCTTGTTGGTGCATTCTCTCCGTTTAAGCGCGCCGCTCCAGCCTGCCGGCTGGAGTTTCCGCACGAATTCGCTTGGAATCATGCAAAAACGTCTGAATGGTTATTATGCGTTCCTATCATTTGGTGTTCTACGGGTTATGGTAGGTTATGGTGCGGTATTCCCACCCTGCGACTTCTCTCCCCCACTGTTCTTATAGGCTGCCTTCCCCACGCTTTTTGTCTCTTGTTGGTCAGGGTAGCCAGGTCAGTTACGCGTTAGTTTGAAACCCACAATAACTCAGTCCAATCGCAACGATGCGCATCAGTAGGCTAACTGAAAATTTCGCTGCGTACATCTACATCTACATAATACTCTGCAAGCCACCACAAGGGTGTGTGGCAGGGGGTGATTTCTCACCAAACATGCACTACATATCATGCATAAAAAAGGAATAGTATTAATATAGTAGTCAGAACTACACTATTTAAAAAAGATAGAAATTGCAAATCAAACATGCAAAAACATTCTGTTAGTAGGGTTACCTTTAAGTACTCATACCAACATGCAGCTACCAATGCTATTCATTGCTACTCTCCGATAGGACATATTTACCGTTATTCGTATCTCTAATTGTTCGAGGGAAAAAGGACATTTTGAATCGGTCGGTTCGGCAATCAATTTCTCTAATTTTGTGATTATGGTCCAGTCTGCCATAGTAAGTTGGGGTTCGTAAAATATTTTGAACATCATCACTGAAAATATGGTCTTGGAATTTGTTTAAGAGATTAAGTCTAAATTTCAACCTGCGATCCGACAATGATTCCCATTTCAATTCATTTAATAGACTGGTTACGCTAATATAATTATCGTATCGTCTCTTTACAAATCTTGCCGATCTTCGCTGCACACGTTCAAGTTCATTACTTAGACCGATTTCGTAGGGATCCCATACACTGGCAGCATATTCCAAATGAGGTCTGACAAGGGAAAAGTAGCTGATTTCTCGTACATGATCGTCACATTTACCCAATACTCTTTTGATGAAACCCAGTTTACGATTAGCTTGACCCATTATTTCACGTATATGTTTACCCCAGGAAAGATCATGTGCCAGTCTTATTCCAAGACGAATTTATTTGCGTAATTTGCGAGTAAATGGGAGAAGAAAAGTTTTATTCTTAATCATGTGAATTTTTTAGTGATTTACTTTCAAGGCAACATGCATCCGTGCTAACGCCTGTTTTTCTGCTGATGAAGTAGCATAAAACGTCAGTCACGTGTTCACTTTGCGCGAATAATTTTCCGGCATTTTGAAATATGGCAGAGACCAAATATATTTATTTATTTCTAAATACTATGATTCGAAAGACTTAAAATTACGTATTCGGAAATAAAAGAGCCACCTTCATTGGAAATCGGAGACAATTTTCCAATCTGAGACTTTATAAAGCTTAATGCATGCATGCAGTTATGTTCGGTGATTATGTGCAATTTATGAGACTTGCAATTAGTTTGTGGAAGGAAATGCTCAAGTGCGCTCGACATTTTGTTTTCAAATGATGCAGCCCCAAAAAGTTTTAAGGTCTTCAAAACGTTTACAGGTCCCTTGTACATTTGGCAGAATTATCAGAATGTTTATTTCTCTCTTTGGTCGTATCATTCAAAACAGAGTCATGTTCACAAAAAATGTTTGTAAATTTCATAGCAAGTAAAAATTTTGAGTTTCCATAAGTATGGCGCGATCATTTTTGTTTAGAATTCCCTTTTTAAGTGTTCCATCTCTCTAAGTTGTATCTCACCGTGAACCCTAACCGTACCCCTAAAGAAAAATCATCAATTCCCAAGGCAGGGTTCCACCCGAAATCATTTTGGTTTCCTGACCACGTTAAAGGTCGGTTGTGCGATCATTTTCTCGACCTGATTATTTCTGTCGTGAGCACTTGTTCTCGTGCATGTGCCGCGAAATCCACGAAAAAACAGATACTCTGAGCACGGAACAAAGCCTTGGTCCGCTCCGGCACCTATAATTTTCATCGAGTATAATTTCGTTTTATTTCAAATGGCCGACACGAAATCGCGATGGAAACAAAAATATAAATTGCTCCACCGGAAATGAATGCCCTAAACCCTCCTGTGATAGCAAAAAAAAGCATTTATTATGGGTATTTGGGATCTTATGCCTCATTCCTTTCCCTTAAAATCGTAGCTACCTACAAAATTTCCTTCACTGTTTGATGCTGTAGTTGAGAAAAGTCTCACCCCTCCATTACCTTCCAATTCCCCTAATTGTAACCTGTGCTAATAGCCCTTGGGTTTATTAGAATATGGTGATCAATTTTATAAAGTCAGGATGTTAGTGATTAAATGATTGGAATTGCTGAAAAAATAGTAAATACTCGATGGCTTGGAATAATTGACTACCAGAAAACTTCCGCCAGTATTTTTAAGCTTGGTAAATGATTTTTGTTACCTTTCTAAATGACTAAAAATGGTCATGATGATATTCAAATTTAAACATAATATTTCTTGTTTTTCTTGATGATTAACAGGCTACTGGATATTAGTGCGGATAAGCGAATGAGGTGGTTACCTAATCATCAACGGGGAAAATACAAAGAAAAGTTAAGCTTGTGAATAATAGACTGTCGCTAATTCTTACCTAGCTACACTTTTAAAATGACGATGCTGTCGGTTTTTTTGAAGCTTTGCATTAATTACATTTTTGTAGTGACGCTATCCCTCTAAAGTTTCAATCATTTCGCCAAACAAAAACGGCAATTTTTGATTGAGTATCCAAGAAATAAATAAAATGAATGTTTTCATTTTTGGGAAAGGAAACATAATGCTTCTGATGATAATGTCATGTAATTCGTGGCATCAATAGGCACAACATTGCATTATACCCCATGGTGTCCTAAGTGTCGAAAACGATGGTAAATTGTTAATAAATATTGTGGAATTTATCGAAATTAATGGTGTATTCTTTATCCAGCAAGAATAAAATATGCCAAAAAAATTGGGACCATCTCTTAGCCAGCCACAAAAATAGATGGAAGAGAATATATGAGATATCGACGGTCTTGGGATAATAACATCTTTACTGCACGAATAGCTTAAAATTTGAGCTCAGACGATTTATATCTTTATGGCATTGACTCGGAAATAAGAAAGCTTTATTATCTCCGTGCAGCTTTTAGTGGAGAGTCAGATTTGCATGTTGCCAACGAGCTGCTCTGTATCGCTCTGCGGCTTTCCCTTTTAGGTTCTTTATTTTTCGCCTTGAGCTACATTCTTGGCTGGTATCAGCGGCGACCTTGAACTTCGGCTGCTTTGATTTGGTGCGTGTGGAAGCGTGGTTGTCCAGTGGTCGGAGTAATCATGCCGCCATAATTGCCCGTTTAGCCACACAGAGGTGGGCATAAAACTCTTTCTGCAAACCCGTGGTCAGAATCGATTCTGGGCGAGACTCCTCCCGAAATGAGCATCGGCCAAGCGCACCGTGGAAGCCTTCGAACCAATTTCGTAAGCCATTTGTTCGTTTAAATCGCTCGAGGAGAGAGAACGAGAAAGAGAGAGCGTAAGTTAATGAAGTTTTCATTACGCCCACTGAATTCACCGCCATAAGAATGGAATGCTTTTTAGGTCTGTGGTGAATTCTTAACGTAATCTTTTAACGAGGATATCACTCCGTTGTAGACCGTGAAGTTCTTGTGAATTAGTTACTTTGTTTGATCGCGGAGTAAATCAAAAGTCGGTACCAATTATATGGTGAAGAAAATTGCCGAAGAAGGTTTTTCCTGTCGCGGGAATCAAACCACGAACCTTATGCTTTTTGTTCCAGTGAATAATTTATTACGCTACTTGCCTTAGAATTGGCCCTCAACTGGATTTCGACGTATGCATTGGATTCATCTGTCATGTGCCATTACGCTCTAACAAGGCTGCCACTCGTAAAGGTGGAAGCGCGTTAAAAAAAATCCACCATCCACGAAGATAGGTCCTGTGATCTATTGCGTAGTTGGACTGTAATCCAGCGTATAAACCTGAGATTTACATTTGTTGTGGTCCTAAAATGGGAGGGATTGTAAATTGGTTTGAAGATTTTATAACTGCTCTTGGAATTTCTATGTAGTTAATTATATCGTCAGTGTAAGATAGTCATATAGTATACGCGAGGGTGAATTCTTGTATGTATCTTAAACTTTTTTCTTTCTGGACTGGCTTGGTCTCTCTTTAGTTCCTCTGATATCTACATCTACGCGATAACCTGCAAGCCCCCGCGAGGGTGTGTGGCAGGGGGTGAATATCACCAAACATTCACTATTGACATTCAACTAGGCTACTGCATGGAAATATGCTATATAATAGGGTCACATGCAGCTAGATGATTAGTATCTACATAGTAAAAAAGGGATTGGTTGTTATGTTTATATTCTGAGTGTGGTTAAACTAACCTACCTCTTTTAGGCTATTTTGACTAATGTTGTGTACATGCTTTGAAATTCACCATTCGTGAACACTTTAAAAGTTTGTTTATGTACACTTTAGGCTTTTATTTATGCGTGGCCGATTAATTGAAACTGAAGTTTCAATTAATCGGCCACGAAGTGAATCACCATAACTTTACTGATAAGGCAAATATCACTTTCTGCGACGGATTCCGGAATCTTCCTGCGTATCTTATCTTAATGATATGACTTAGCATTTATCAGAAATGTGAATGCCATTAACCCTTTGTTGCACTGGGCTATAGGTTGTTGCACGGTGGAATGGCATACTATTTTCGAGACGCGTTCTTCCTGGAAGATACTGCGTAAGATGGATTGCAAGGATCCCACGTGACTTAATCAGCATTTAAGTGCTTGTCTGCCCTTATCTTCCTTTGCGCAATTAATTTAATGCAGATTGAGGAGATAAATGCAGCACAAACATTGGACAAATTGCCGAGAAATTTTTTGCTATCTGTGCTTTACTTCGAAGATACCTCATTAAGAGGTTGTTTGATAGCGACACGGAAAGATCGACAATAACGCGTGCGTGAGTAGCTACTCAATCTGACCGTGGAATTCCTGCTGTGTGTGGAATCAACTGTTCATGATATCTCTCCGTTGCTTATCGTTCATTTAAAGGTTTCACTTAGCAGAATGAGACAATCAGCCATCATAGTAACACCAGCATTATCTTCATTTAATTGCCTTTGATTAACGCGAGTATTCACCCGCTTCGAATGTTTCGTATCTTCGTTTCGCTTTAAAATATCTATCATATGCCAATGACATTTGACAGTTTTCTATCACAATGATTGTGCCATTAATTCTTTGCATCGTTTTTGTAAGAGTGTAGAGGCTGAGGTCGTATTTTTTTGGAGGTGATTTTAAAGTTCGCACTCTCTCTCGTTATGCACTACATTATGAAGCCACCACCTGATATTTTGATCACCGAAATATTTCTCCTTAGCTCTTAACGCCTCTAAAGTTAAAATCATTCACAACTATTAATGGACTCCACGAATGAACAATACATTATTTTCATCCAGAAAATTTAAAGAAGTTAATATATAGCGACTCGGAGGCTCGCCTTAACCCTTGGGCTGAATTCGGTTCATCCTTGGGCAGTTTATGATACCGGTTATTAAGCTCATTTCTTAGCATGCGTTTAGTATATCTTTTGGATTTCATATTACCATTATAAAGGAGCTGAGCCTTTGCCTGATAGTTCGCTTAACATATGTATCGATCAAATTCGCAAATGGATCAAAAGTTTTTCAGTACATCAGATAGTCTAAATAGTCTGAATTCCGACGGACCACTGGTCATTGACACTGCAAGGCTTCTGATCTAACAATATATCTCCCAAGAATATCAGGCTGGTGAGATGGCTGGAGCACTCCCTTCCAATCCCGGGACCAATGTCTCTATCCTTGGAGTACGTAGAACCATAGAGCAAGTATAATATAGAGGACTCACCGTAGAGGACTACACTGTCATATGTTAACGAAATTGGAGTGAGTTTTGGATGTTTTCCATATATGGTGAGGGAAGAATGTTTTGCGTTACGTCCATCGCCTTCGTTTTTCTGATCGACTTAAGCGACAAAATCGAGAAGTGTCTTGTAGTCTGCTCCTTGTAGCGGTGGATCATGTGTTTTTTATGAAACAACAAGGAATTCCACCCGTGACAAGAAATATTTGCTTTAATAGTGGGAAAATTTAAACTTATCCATGTGACTGTTGACGTTAGGTAAAGGGATATCCCACAATCATAATAAAATGACAAAACTACAACAATGTTATGCGCAGCTTAATTCGATTAGAAAAACGAAAGCAATGGAAGCGTTTGTGATGCAACGCTAATAATTCTTACCATGCCATCTATGGAAACCTTCCAGTACTATGTCCAAAACGTATAACAGTTTTCCCCTATACATTGAGCCTTCTATATTATACTTGCTCTATGGTAATAGACATTTTTAATATGCCCGTTGGGCCCTCGTGGTGGGAAGAGATCGGGTTCGAATCCCAGCAGTGGCTGAGATTTTTCAATGTTTTGTGGATTCATACATCACCGCTGTGTGGAGAACACTCCAGGTTCCAGGCACGTAGCCCGAGGGGGGGGATGGGGGGAGGGGCTTCAGCCCCACGAAATTTTTTCCCAATAATTTTTTTGTTCCGATTTTACCAGCGAGAAGAGATAAGTATGGGAACTGTAAAAGTAAATACCAAGCAATGAAAATGAAGGGAAGAGATTTGTAACATGCTGGCATCGAATGGGCAAGGCTGACTTTTTTCAAGTTACGCAAGACTTAGCCCCGCCCACCTCTCTTCCTACATACAGGAAAAAAAATCATACCTCTTACCAATTGGCCATCCTTAAGAGCGTAAATAAACTTAAGTTTTCGCTCGCCTCACCCGACTAACTAAATGGCTTTTGAATATCATGTTTTGTCACCTAGTGTGAATTTAAGACTGGCTAGCGCTTACCATTCCCCAGCTCTCTCGTAGAATGCGGTTGATTTTCGCTGGTTCCTCATCAATCTCGACCCATGGGAGGTCGGAAATAAAAAAAAAACCTTATCTTTTATACTTGGGAAACGCCCCCGAAATTAACCACGCATTACTTTCGCCGCCGGAATTGATCACTCCCCCCACTTCATCCATCCCTTAATCAATCGCGGTCGATAACTTCCGTCCACCGGAGGAGACTCCTCCGCTAGCCAACACCTATGGGCCGGGATACGCAAAGGTCCGAATCCCCGTCCCTTTCATTATATCGCACGGGGAAAACAAATTTTGTGGGCGGTGCCGGGCGTAAATGCCACCTGTTGCGTCGGGGTGGGAGCGGTCTCGCAACCCGATAAACGGGACGCAGAAGAGAGGGAGAGAGTTTTGGGACGCCCGAAAGAGGGAGAAAGGAGAAGGAAGGATAGGAAGAGGAGGAGGAGGAGGTTGAGAAGAGTTACAAAAAAAAAGAAGGGAGAGGGGTTAGAGAAGGAACTCGCACTGCAGCTTGCCTCCGAGGCGAAAACTTGTCGACTGGATAATGCTACGGAGAAAATTATACGTCAGGAGGAGGAGATAGGAAGATGAAGGGAGGTTACAGATTCCCAGCGAGGTTGGAAACGGATATTTGTGGAGATATGCGCCGGGAAGGAAGACGCGCGTCTTGAGCTCCATTAAGATTTTTTGTATATGCTGTTTTTTAAGATTTCCGCCAGTGAAAAAATTAGATTATTTTCTTAACATTTTAAGGCGAAGTTTTATGCTATATCCGCAGGCTCTAGTATTTTGTTAGAAGGTTTGCTGCTTTTTCTCATAAATGCACAGAGATTCATGCCATTTTCAGTCTCAGTTGGGCGTTGAATCTTCCTCTTGACGAATCCTGAAGCGACTCAAGCTATTGGGTTTTGGAAATTTTCCTACCTATATTGTCCATTTCTCAAACATTGTTCAAGAATTGATCCTATTCTTCTTTTCATGAACTTTTATTAGGCATTTATTTATCCCATTAGAAAGAAAAACTTATTTAAAACAGACAGGTGCTGATGCCGAGGAACCACTCGTCTAGACTAGAATATACCTAGTTACTAATCCTTTTTAAGCATTATATATAATGCATCTATGGCGTGAATTCACCCCCTGCCACACAACTTCACGGTAGCTTACAGGGCATTATTGCACATGTAGATCAATGGTTAAAGTCAGTATCCACACTTAAAGGCTCTTCAGACAAGGAGGAAATGTATAAAGATAGGATTGGGATGGTAAGGAGAAAGGTTGGAGAGAAACCCGGCGTCGGCATTAGCCTGCTCATAATAACGAAACCAAGGGGACCACATCCCTTGAGAAAGCTGCTGTTTTAGTGGTATAACCTAAATGCGGGAGGCTTTATGGCAACGATTGGGAACGGAGACGAGATATTGGAAGAGAGACGAATTAATTTCAGAAATATTTCATTCGTATTTCCACTCATCGATTGAGGATCTTTGACTTAGGAAATCTATACTCATACTAACATATAAAAATGTAGTGGTGTTTTTCTGTATGTTCTACGTTCGTTACGCATCTCCTCAAAAACTACTGAACCGAATCAGAATGAGCTGACATTTTGTAGGATTCTAGCGTATACACTAGAAGGTGTTATAGGCTATACAAAAAAGTATCAGGACCCATAGGCTCTGTTTCCCAATTCGTAAAGACCCGGGTTCAATCCTAGGTGGCAATTGTGTGTTTACATTGGTTTAAATTGACTTTTTCAATTTATGGAAGGTCAAAAGTTTTTTCCTTCGCTTAGTAAAATATCTAAATTTTAATCGATTTCTTATATTTCTTTCTCTAGTTAACGGGAAAACTTTCTTATTCTCTTAACCGATTTACACTTTATCCTCGAGGTTTCTGGGCAATGTGTAATTTACGTTGAAGTTCACTGTTTTTTTTGGTCATTTTCCGAGCGTTCCTAAGGCTTGCCATTGTAGTCTCCAAAAGTCCCCCCCTTCTAACCTCCTTTGTTTCTTATGGCCTGAAAATTTCTAAATAATATTTTTATTTTTGTAAAGGTCCAGGTATGAGTCCAGGCAGTAATTAGATGTGTACATTGGTTTAAATTAGGGATGGGTCGGTTCGGTTCTTCGGTTCTCGGTTTCACCGGTTCTTGAGCTTAGAACCGGAACCGAGGCCGAAAATAATCAGTACCGAAATAATTAGCGCGAAAACCAGTTTCAAACCTACTCACACTCCGAAAGTGGAGGCTTCACATTAAAACCTGGTGAAATAGTGTACTTAAATGCTTCAAAGTCGCGAATTATTCTAATTCAGTCTCTGAAAATGATTATTGATACTCTTATCTTACCATTGAGCAATGCAAAGTAAGTGGTAAATTAAGAACCGGAACCGAGAATCGGAACCGAGAACCGAAGTTAAGAACCGAACCGGAACCGAAAAAAAGTGGAACCGACCCACCCCTAGTTTAAATTATATTTATGGTTCCGATACTGACTTGGAGCCATAGCTAACACCATAACACAAGTTTGATTTCGCCCCTTCATGAAAAATGTTCAAATATCTCAATGCAATTTGTAGGTATTTATTATATTTCTCCCTCCTGTTGAATTTCAACAGGCAACTTCAGCTAGTACTAAATAAAGCCATAGTTTAAGTGGAATAATCTACATAATACCCTGCAAGCCACCGTGAAGGTGTATGGCAGGGGTCTAAATGCGGGAGGCTCTATTTTAAGGATAGCGAAGGTATTACTTCGGAATCATCCCGCAGTGAGTGCCGTCTAGTGCTTTGATTTTCGTATACTGCATATCTCATCGTTTTTTTCTCCAAAAACGTATGCCATCCTCGAGACATCGCGCGGAAAAAATCTCGTCAATCCATCTCCACTCTCCTTTCTTGCTTCGCTCCTCCCGTTTTCACGCCGCTGTCCGCTTAGGGGCGTGCTTACTTCGCTCAGGCGGGCCGAGACGCGGTCGTTATACGAGGCCATCCGAGAGGAGTTCGTCGTGAGGAGCGGCACCGTCTTTTAAGCGGCGTAATTGAGGTTCCATCACTCCTCCGCCCCGTCAACTCCCGTCCGCTTTTATGGGGCAAACAAGCCCCCGACGGATGGAAAACAGAGAGTGGGAAATTGGGGGCGGGGTAGAGTTTCGTTCGAACTTGCGTTTCTTTTCGCATTCTTTTTCTCTCTTTTCCATCGGGGAGAAAAGAATTTTTATGTGGCCAATGAGAACCATCTGCGACTGTGGGGGAGGGTTGATCTTTATAGCGCGGGTGCGAGGTCCGGTTCGCTATTACCATTTTTTTTTCGTCACGCGTGGTTATATTCTTGGACGAAATTGGATGAACGGCGAAGTGTTTTATTTTTTTATTATACCCGTGCCAGAAGTTGTTAATGCATGATAGGCGCGTATGAATTATGCCGATAACTTGGGCGTTTGTTTTTGCAAGAAAGTCTGGAGCGAGATGATAGCTTTCGGGTCTCCAGACCTCGTTCCAAGACATTGATTCATCTCATTGCCCGTTAACTTGGCGTGTGCGCGAGCATATCCTCCGACTGTTTGTTAACCTCCAAAGGCTGGGATTCGATTACAGTTAACTCCCGATTATCCGTACGCGCGTTATCCGGGCTGCGGATTATCCGTGCATTGCCAATCTATTTAGTGTATCGGCAGTGGTCTCAAAGGTAAGTAAACTTTTGTTATTTTTCTCCAATCGTGACTTTCACTACGGCCCTACCCACTGGCACGATGTCTTAAGGCCGTATTACACGGTAATTGAAACTGCGCAAGTTGATGTTGATCCCGTTTGAGCAGTCGTCTGCGAAAGTCCGTGACGTAGAGAATTGCGAGGACGCTTGCTTGACAGCTTTAGACGGTGCAATCGTCGGTGCATTATGTCAGCGACAATATACCATTCAGTAGCGGTAATACCGTCAATATATCGCATAACGTCAAGGTCTGTGAAGTAGCAATTAATTGGACGTGAAAGATGCGATAAATTACCACCACTTTAAAATATGTTTTAACCCATAGTCTAAACATAATCGTGGAGACCCTAGTCCCGTATACGTAGCCCAAAATTTGCACCACGAGCGAACGGATGTGGGCCAAGGTAACAGGTTCTTCCTTTAAGCACGAAATTTAAGTTTCCACGTGATTAATCGCCCAGCTCATCATTACTGCACTTTATTCACTACCTAAGGACTTGAGTGCAAACAAAAACAACCAACTCAATCATCGACAACCTATTTAATTGCTAGAATTCCGTGATTCCGTGGTATTTCGTTGCCACTACATCTGCACCATCTAGTGAGAGAAATTAACTTCAAACTTGCGCGAACACATGTATCAGATTAGAACATGTTCTAATTTGCTCGCAAGCGTTCGCGCAGTGGCGCTGCCTGTCCTCGTAAGTCGTCGCTTTACACGGTGCAATATTCCTTGCGCAAGTGTTCTGGCAACAGCCTGCGCAGTATCAATGACCGTGTAAAACGGCCTTAGGGATATTATCTATTTGGCGGCGCGCCGTGGAGAAATGAATGCGGAAAGAACCAAACAGTGGATTATTCGTGTTTCCCGATTATCCGTGCAATCTTTACCAGTCATTAGCATGGAAAATCGGGAGTTTAATGTATTTTTTGTGTCCCTCTACAGGGCAAGGAATGATTTTAATATGTTATCCGAAATGATATTAATTATGATGTCCCTTTCTACGATTATTATGAGAACAATTGAAAAATATCAAGGAAAGGGGAGTTAAGCTCATCGGCCACCTACTCCGGCATGACACCTTCATACAAAATACTTTGGAAGGCAACATTCTTGGGAATAACTGAGAGGGCGACCAAGAAATTCGTATTTAAAAGTTATGGTGACGGAGATGGGATGCAGCTCGTATGCTAAAATGAAGAGAATGGCTGAAAACAGAGACGGTTGGAGGCCGTGGCTGTGGCGACAAGGCTCTATGCCTTTAAATTAGTTAATTAAATTATTATTACATGATTAATTTTTGTAGAATTATTTCAGCTAGTAGGTTTTCGGATAACAGACAATGGGGTGTATGTCCTGTTTACTTTGGCCTGACAAATAACCTAAAAATTATTGTTTAAAAATCCTCAAAATTATAATGTTGGAAAGATATTATTTTGCGCTTGTAAGATGGATGCTATAGATTTAAGGAAGAAAGATTTAATACGACAATAAAGTAGAAAGGGAAGATCACCTTTTTGTAACAAATTTTTCTTAGCCTACAGAAAGTGTCACTTGGCTACTGGAAAAGCTCGTTTGGGAAACGCTAGAGAGACTTTTGCTCTTATGATAAATGTGAATTTAAAAAAATGAAATCACACGAATACGAATCTGGCACAGCCAACAATTTTACCCCTACTCTACATCCGGAGGACATGCGAGTTGATTCATGAGACCCCTCATGATTATGATCGCTAATTGATCCTGAGTATTTATGCTTTCCTCGGTTAGTGGTTTCCCTCAACTTATGAAGATGGTATCCGATGGCAATAAAGTAATCTTAGAATTATTGCTGCTGTTAATATGGCTCTCTCTTTATTATTGAATGATATTTTTTATCAATTAGCTATTGTTGTGGGATCTTCCCGAAAATTTTTTGTTGATGACAATATCATATTTCATTATAGAGCTTTAAATTAATCTTCCTATTTATGCTCCCTTTTAAATTTGTTTGGTATAAACTAGGGATGGGTCGGTTCGGTTCTTCGGTTCTCGGTTCCACCGGTTCTTGAGCTTAGAACCGGAACCGAGGCCAAAAATAATCGGTACCGAAATAATTGGCGCGAAAACCAGTTTGAAACCTACTCACACTCCGAAAGTGGAGGCTTCACATTAAAACCTGGTGAAATAGTGTACTTAGATGCTTCAAAGTCGCGAATTATTCTAATTCAGTCTCTGAAAATGATTATTGATTACCTTATCTTACCATTGAGCAATGCAAAGTAAGTGGTAAATTAAGAACTGGAACCGAGAATCGGAACCGAGAACCGAAGTTAAGAACCGAACCGGAACCGAAAAAAAGTGGAACCGACCCATCCCTAGTATAAACGAATATGGGTACAATTTCGCATTGAGCCCTGTTTGAAAAATTTTTCCTCAGCTTGTCATCATTCCGAAAGTGCTTATTCGAGCCTTTTTTTGAGAGAAAAAAACCCACTTCCGGTGGACAAACATGCATATTCAGGCGTCGTAACGATAAGTAAGAGACTTTTTCACGCTTCGGGTAAAGAGCAGTTGCCGGTGTTGACTCTCAAAATTAGAATGTGTCAAGCCAGCTGCCTCGTATACTCCTAGCGTTTGGTGTTTTGATGCGAAATCCCTTGTCCGACGCACCGCGACTTCGATGCAGCGTGCCTTTGATGAATCCCATGAATGACGATCAAAAGGACGGAAAAGGGTCATTATCTAATCGGTACTCGAACCTGAGCTAGCTCGCTAAGCGATTCGGAAACTCCTCCCATTACGTATCTCCGCAATTAAGTGCGCATCAGGAAAAAATACAGCCATGTAGTATGCCTGCCATCTCGTGTGTCCCTGTGTTCGGTAATGAGGACGGAGCGAAAGCAAAGAGTGCTCATTAGTCGGATTATGTGTCCGAAAGACGAGCGATAGGCTGTTCATTTTGAATTTATCTGTTCGCATTGGGTGGCCTAGACCGGATTTTTCTCTCAAAAACATCATGTACCTGAAGCAAGAACGGATACTAAACAATTTTATTTTAATTTAGGTTCAACTTTTTTCATTTTAACTCTTATTAATTATTTCTACCTGAATTTCTATGTATATTGTTACGCTATGTATATGTATACGCTTTGTAAAAGAGGGTACTACCCGTCCAAATAAATATTATTATTATTATAATTGCCTATTAGCTCCTCGGTAAGAAGGATATAATTAACGAAAGAAAAATGTGAAATAATTTTGTATTACTGTCAATAAATTTAAACAGTGCAAGTAATGAAAGACGTGAAAGAGATGTATTACTTAAATATGAAGAGGTTAATTGATGGGAAAATCAATTGGAGAGCTGCGTCAAGCCAATCTAGGGATTGCTGAGTGATTGTGATGATGACCAAGAAATTATAGAATTGATTCCTTTAACCAAACACCATAATCAGGGATTTACTACTGATGATAAGTTCTTGGATAGTTATGCTCTGATCTTTACCCTACTCAGAAAAGAATAAGAATTGCGTACGCTCCCCACTTAACACAACTTATGGCCTACGCATGTACAAAATTTTAAATTTTTTTCCAGTGACTATGGCATGACTCTACTAACCCCCCATACTGTACTCTTGTTAAACGCTTCATATCTGTTACTTTATTTACTTGCATTCGAAACCTCTGTCCTTTTTATGCCTATTCCCCTGTAACCCATCCTTGTTTTCTTTATTTTCTCAATAATTTCCGGACTTTATAAAAGTCCTTCATCTTTCACCCCTGTCTCCATCCACTCCTTATCTCAAAACAAGCCTATATTTGGAAAAGGAATATTTTGTGTCGGAAGGGAAAATAACGGTTAAGAGTGCCTACGAAATATATATGGAAAGGATTAATTTATTGCGATGATTAAAACACAGGTAGCTGTGCAACGCTTCATTTCGTATGCGACGCTCACCTCCTTCCGAAAATTTTTTGAAGATTATTAGCTCTTTCTGAGAAATAATGCGTCTTTTATGAAAGGAGTGATATATATAACGCTCCATGCCTGCGGCTAGCTTACGGTCAAATTGCACGTCGTTATAGGTGCAATTTACCGCACGCTAATCTGCGGAAGATACGCGCATTCGAAGAATTTCTCCCTCGCACGATACATATTCTCCGTTTAAAGATTGATGTTGTAAATTGATCGGTTAAGTTCTCAGAAATGACGAAATTAACTCGAGGAAATTCATGATTTCTCCTCAGTCGTTCCAGTTCTACGAATTTGCATGTTTCGACGACATTGCTCCGGGATTCAAATGTGTGCCCACCTTATCTTCCACCAAGTTTTCTCCGAAATGCTTCATGAATCTTTGAGCTACTCTCGCGGAAATAATGGAATTGAGTATCCGTTCACATGGCGAGGGAGGTGTCCTCAGCCAAAACTTGACCCAGTTCTTGTATCGCACGCGAGCCTCTGAAATGGAGGGGACGTATTGTGGGTGGGAAATTTCAACGATAGCGATATTAAAAGGTCTCTTTCGACTATGACTTCAAAAATCACCATCGCGAAAGCGGATTTTTCTCCCCCCAACTTTTATGATATTGTTTCTCAATGGGTGCGTTTATTTAGTTTGCGGAAAGTGGTGCTGGAGTCGTGAAAGAAAGGCGAATCATGACAAGCTAGGCGCTGAAAAGTCTTTTCTTTTTCCTTCGAATATTTAGGAATGCGAAATTCAAATGAGAATCTAAGAGCGCTCGGAAACGTTGCGTAATTTTTTAAGGTCACAGTTTCTCGAAACTCCAATGGAAAAGTTTACCCACAACATGTTAACATCTTCATGTTATTGGTCTCATGTGCCACACAAAATAAATATGTAAGCCTTCCTTATCCCGTGATTGTATTAGTAGGTATCGCTGTTCACAGAAGATCCGGAAAGGACAAGTGTATTCGATGTACGGTGCGATTGATGAGAACCGGGTGGGTTGAATACACCTAGAAGTGTAGATTTATCGAGAATATATTCCAGGGAGAAATAGAAAGGAAAACATTCCAGACTAGCCGAAGTTGCAAGGGTTGTAACGCGCTGGCATGAAGATCTTAAAGTCGCATGTTGAGATTTCGCTTCGGTTTGACGTGTTTATCTTAGGGTTAAGCTTAGGGTTAAGCTTAGGGTTAAGCTTAGGGTTAAGCTTTGAACGTGCAATATATATGTAACCTTCGCTGTTGACGCACCTGAAAATATAATTCTATTAGGAGAGCCCCGCGAGGAAGGCCAAGGGGTAAATGCATGAGTAAATTTAAAGGACATTTGAGTTTAGGGGACAGGTTGGTGTGGTGGCTATAGTGCCAGTATACCACGCCAAGGGCTCCAGTTTGAGTCCCAGTAGTGGCAGATTTTCTGTGTAATACTGGTCCCCATTTATATGCCGTGTGGAAAGCACTTCAAATTCAGCACTTCCGGTTGTGCCCTTGGCGCCTTTCGTTAAGAGCAGGGCGCCGGGTTTCTTTCCACCCTTCCTTTTTTATCTTCCAATCCTGTCCCAAGCATGCACCTCTCCTTCCGACATGAGGCGCCTTTATGTTCGCGACAGACTTTAAAATCACTCACGATGACGATATTTGAGAAAGGAGTACGGGTAACGTAACCATGTAGGAGTATATAGGAAAGAAAGAGGCCAACAATTAACCAACCACAAGATTGAGAAATGATGATATGACTCCGTGATTCTGTAACTCTGCGAGTCCGGGGTCCTAACGTCGGATTCGTGAGACATTCGTATACGAGGGCGACGGAAAATCGATCCGCAGCTTGTGGGATCGCAACAGCTGAAAGGTTTGCGACTCGAGAAAAACCATCCGAAGTTACGCCGGTCGTAAACTGGCGAAAACCCTCCATCCACGTCCCAATTGAGAATTTTCCGGGGCTGAAATGTTTCGCAGCGTTTCCTCCGGTTCTGAACCCGAGATTTATTTTGACTGGCCGCGGTTAATTTTTTTGCCAGCCTTGCCCGGAATCCTTTTTTCCCCCATCTCCTTCCGCCAGCAGTTTAATGGTTGTCCTCTTCAATTTTCACACGCGTAGAGACGGAGCTGACTCCTTTCACAGCATCCAGCCATCCATCCACGACTCAAAGAGTGGGCGAGGGTGAGAAGAAAAAAACACTAATAGACGAGGAGAAACATGGCCAGCTCTTTTATTTGAAGATTAAAAAAAGCATTTCCACGTGCTCGTAAAGTCGAGCGATGGTGTGTTATGGTGATACAGCGCGTTGTAAAAGCCACAAGCGTGAGGGCACGGGGCATTTGGGGAGAATGGCGAATGGTAACATTTGGTTTCTTTCCTTCACTCCTCCTCGAAGTACCGGCGCGTCGCAGCGTCTACGCTTTATCAGACTTGCCGATGGCTTGAGGAAGTTCTTAAGCTGATGTGATTCTCGGCAGTTTTAGTGACTCTTAAAGAAGCCCTTTAGTTCTTTCAATACGCAATGAAGTGATTTCGGAGTGGCTGAGAAATTCTACAGCAGATGAGGATGTTTGAGAACTCTTATTGTGTTTTAGAGTGTTGATTCGTGTATTATTTTAGGGACATATCGCTACTTTGTTATTTATTAAGAGTGTGATTGTCAAATGAATGGAACGGTAACATTTTAATAGGAGGATGAGCTGTGACGCAAGTTCACCGATTATATGTATCCTTTTCGCGCATAGCATATCAATTTCAATCCGTACGCGTAATTTTTCTGTGGGGGTTGAACTTGCTCCTTCCGCTACCTTGCCTTTATTGTGCTAACTTCGCACGCCGTGGAACTACCCACGGTCAGATGTAACCTTTGTGTGAAGATCTCTCGGGTTTCACACATATTATTCGCCGGGAAAACACCAGATCTTACAGATGTAACCTTTGCTGTAAAACAACGTTTCGGTGTATTAAGCCTGTGGTTATGTGAGGTACTTTTACCACGTGATAATATGTCTTCCCTTTTCATTTATGAGTATTAAATCTCTTACTATAATGTGATCCAGAGGGTTTGAATGTATGGTTGATTGATGATTAAATATCTGGCCCTAAATCCTACTTTTTACGCACGAAAGACTATGCTAGAGTCGATTCTCATGTAATTTGAGTTTTCGTACATGTCTATACATATTAATAAAGCAAGGTTCTATTAACCTATGTAAGTTAGCGGAGTTTAGCGGGTTAGTAGGTTGGTTCTGAAAACAGATTCCCATATACCTATTATACTTGAGACAAAAATTACGGATCTTGTTTAGTCACTATAATGCACCAGGCGCTTCTCTGTGCCAGGGTATATTTCGTGACTCTAGTTAATACAGTCATTCCGCAGGCTCCGTTAGCAGCATGGCTGGAGAAACTGCTGTCACCAAAAATTTCCCTGACTCGGATGAACGTCCCGAAGCTGTTACGCTTCATGTATTGATTAGAGCCTTTAGAACGGTACAAATACTTTTCAGGTTCAGCCCCACGGCCGTGTTGGTGTCGAACAGACGTGAACAAAATATGGGCGAGTGTCCCAATTATGGGTCAAATCAGGTCGACTCATTCATTTAGCCCACTAGACGGACATAAAGTTGTCATACCCGGAAATGCGGTCCGAGTCACAGACATCATTCTCCCTGTCAAAATACAAAGCATCATCGGCATTCTTCCCGACTCATCATGAGCTTCGCGCTCACTCTTGGCTCGAGAGCTTAAGGCGTTGACGCTATCTTGCCTTGATCTCGATCTTTATCTTAAGAATGGTTTCGTCTCGTAATTAGCCCGGAGCTGGAAATACTCGGTTTCCACTGGAGTTGACGTTTGGGAAAGCAGACGAGACCGATGGGATAACGGTCCGGGGCTCAAGTTGATTCGGCCGCATGTATTCTTGTACAGTTTTTCCATTTATAGAAAGAGATAGCATCATCGCCTTTGACTGTGTACGATTTTTGTTGCGAGTAAATAAGCCCCACGGGAACGCTTTCCAATATTCCTTGAATTCTTGGTATTCGTTACCGTAAAAGTTACCCTCTCAACGCAAGCTGCTGTTATCGTGACCGTGAAAAATCTGACACCACTTGGTCTCGAAAATATATCGCCGGAAGCTCTTTCGATGTCTTAGACACCGTGCCCAGTCAGCGTTAATTCTTTGGCGTACTTATCCATTTTTCGGTGTTTCTCACTTCTGCTGAGGAGAGTTAGGAGGAGGGATTGGCCGTGACTTATTAAGTAAATATTAAACTACGAAAAAGAAGTGTCTATTTTTCCCGCCTTTAACTACATCTACAGATTAACCAGTGCATGTTTGATGATCTTCACCCCCTGCCACACACCCTTAAGGTGGCTCACAGGGTATTACGTGGATATAGATTACCCTGCGAGCCAGCTCTAAGCTACGTGGAAGTGGTTGAATCACCACCGACTAATCACTAACTTATTCATGCTTTGATGATACTAATAGTCATTGCTTTCATGATTCAAAAAACGTGCAAATATCTAGAGATAAAAACATTTTTTGCGATATTTTGGTACAATGTTCACTTGCTTGAAAATGATACTCCAATGAGAGGTAAAATTACGCACAATTTGAGGTGATGCTTGTAAAAAAAAAGGAGCAAAGATTGTCATTCTTTATTGTGTACGGTTATGATGGAATGCAAGTATGTGCCGCCGAAAATTGAGAATATTTCGTGTCTTTTTTAAAATGCCTGGATATAAAATGCATCAATCCCTTGAAAGAGTTAAAGCGATTCAAACTTTGGTCAGCATGGAATTTCAATGAGCATATTTTTATCAACGAACTCTAATAATATGATAGATTGTTGTATGTCGTGAAATCGCTTTTTTATTGTAATGCATTTGCTTCCCGCTGAGGCAATCGTGTGAAAGTGTCTCTTCTTGGGTGGTCGTGCGTATTAGATTATGCGTCGAGGGCCTACCGCTTGAAGTGGGTGGGGGGGGGACGTTTTCTTCCTGGGATCTTCCTTATTTGAATATTTCAGAATGGCCTAACAGTACCAAGAATGGAGATAATAGTATGAATTCATCTTGTATCTAATGCGTTCCGACATTCGTCACATGAATAGTACGAAGATGTGAATGATGATCCCACCCTAAATCTCAGGTGCCACCATTTATTTTCCTGACCGTTTTATTTATCACAAGCCTGAAATACCTCAAATCTCCCCCTGTTAGCTACATTGCCTTTCTAAAAAGTCATTACGACAGCAGAAAGAATGATAAAAATTAAGTAATCAGTGGCACTCTACCTTCTTAACTGCCTAATATGTTAAATCGTTTACAATAGGATAACAAAACTTTCGTAGTATATTTTTATTATGTAGGTATATGATAGAAAATGTCTCCACCTGAAGTTCAGAATCAGCCTATAGTATAGATATGAGTTAATTTCATCCTTGTGTGAAATGATAGTTATCAATTTATTATGTGTAAACATACTATATGTCGATGCAGGGCCAGTTGTTACCAATTATTCAGCTGATAAAAGGACGTTGTAGGCAGCCTATTTTCTAATCTTTCTCCTAAATGGCAGCGTGGTAGACCAGGTTTTCCTGTGGTTTGAACCTTGTGGTTATTTTTTGTTCCATCTCAGTTGGTATTTCCAGTAGTCGAATATCTAACGAATAGCTTCTTCAAGGTTGATTGGTTGAGCCTCAAGTTTCAGCAATAATCCCGAAGTTATCTTCAAACATTGGCACATTATTATTTTGGGGTCCCGCAATAAAAGTGATTTAAAATAACCTTAAGCGATTCAAAACGAGATACTATTTTCAATATTTTTTCTCTGTCAAGATTTTTTACTTCTAGATAATTTAATATTGCTGCGATCGTCGACCACTATTCAAACTTTTCACTTGAACAGTTATTAGTTATTTATTTTGAGGTATTCGAGTTTACATCATTATTTCCCCTAACTTCCTTGAGCTGTCAGATACGTAATCTGCGCCTCAATAATCACCTTGCCTCCTTTATCTATCTACTAATTTGTTGCTAAGGGTCTCGAAAACTCGACTAGGAAAAATCTGTCACCCGTCGCATGTCAATTTTCGAGAACCTTCACTAACAGTCGCGAACGTTACAGCTTGCATTGGTAGTGGACAAGTTTCAAATGCTATATTTCTTATAGTGCATCTAGCCTCATTCAACGCCGCACGCCCATTTGGGCTACTGTAGGCGCTGTAGGCTTAGATGTTTTTTGGTTTCCGAAAATTGAGCTTCGTAGATGGGAAAGTCTCACGAAAAGTTTCCCATTACTTACCCTCCGCGGAGACAAGAGACGAACGCGAACATTTGGAAAATGGACGAGCCAGCGAGTGATTCAGTAGCATTTCCGGCCCGCCCGAAAAGCGGCATAGGCGCCGTCATGGGGCCAACCAGATTTTGCGAATCGCATTTGTCAGGATTAATATGGGTTAGTTGTTGAGGCGGCGGTCAATAAAAAAATGAAGGGGGAAATCTTCGCGATCTTTTTAACGACCCCCAGACATGCAGTCCCGAATGACTTGGCGGATGGTGGTCCCATGAATCACCTCTGTATTCCATCCTTTTCCCGGAATCCGAGGTTGAAAAATCCTCCTCCCCATTGCACGAAAGTATATATGTACGCTGTCGGTTGACCGTTCCGCACCCAAAACAGCCCTATTTTTCCCTCACCCTAGTTCGGTTCAGGGCGCAGAGTTTAGTGGTAGGGTCATAACCTTGGTCATAACACTCAAACGAGGAAGCCATTCGTCGAAGGGCTTTTCTCATCATCCCACATTCTCGAACCTCCTCGGGAAAGGCCATCTTTGATGTAACACCGAAACAACGGGGCTTCGCGCACCCGTAATGAGCTCCGGAACACTTGCTCAACCTTCCAAGAGGTTCGCCGCCGTTGTTGTCATGCCGTTTCCGGAAGGGAAGCATTCCGGATTAGCAGTTCGGGTTCCCATTCCCGATCAGCGTGTGAAAGTGGGGACAAATCGGTTGTTTGCACTGTGGTGTTACTTCTGTCTGGTTTGCCTGGGGTTGGAGCGGTGGACGACCATTTAAGTCTCCGTGTGTGTGGTCGTGTGAATGGTTTTTATGGCGGCCCATAGGTTTGTTATCTCTTTGCGTCCTCTCACATTCAAACCAGGCAAGAGAAACAAGGATGGCGGAGGAGGATTAAGGAGAAGGTCACTTTCTCATGTTTTGGAGCTTTTGGAGTTCGATTCTCGAGTGGTTGGTACCATTCAATTTTTTGTTTGAGGCCATAGGAAAACTTTCATTCATCGAATCCATACATCTTGAGACATGAATACATGGTCAAAACCGCCGTCGAGGAGAAATTGTGTATGAGAAGATACACGAAGGAAATCTACATCTACATAATACCCTGCAAGCCACCATAAAGGTGTGTGGCAGGGGGTATTTTCCCACCAAACATGAATGACATATTATGCATAAAAAAGGTTTAGTAATGATATACCAGTCTAAACTTCAACATATAAAATATATTAAAATAGCAAAGCAAGCATGCAATATCATTTTGTTAGTTGGGTTAGCTTAAAGTCATAATACCAACATGCCTACAATTGCCTATGTTATCCATTGATACACTCGTATTGGATATATTTACCGCTATTCTTATCCCTAATTGTATGAGGAAAAAAGGACATTTGAATCTGCCAGTTCGGCAATCAATTTCTTTAATTTTGTGATTATGGTCCAGTCTACCATAATAAGTTGGGGTTCGCAAAATATTTTTAGCATCATCACTGAAAATATATTATCTTGGAATCTATTTAGGAGATCAAGTGTAAATTTCTACCTACGGTCTGACATGGTTCCCATTTTAATTCATTTAATAGACTGGTTACGCTAATAAAGCAAATGGCCTCGAATGAGATATATATGGAGGAAGGTTGCTAGAAGGTTTTGCATGGGAAGAGACTTGAAGTAGGCTTGTTGCGATCTTAATCGCTGATGATTCGGGTGCCGCTACGCGAAGGAGAATCAGGTTGCACGAATCGATTCATACTATTTTTCGATATCGCTTAGTTTGCCTTTTGTTCAGTAGTATGATGCATTTTTTTTAAATTGTCCACCGACGTTCTGAAATGCAAATAAAATTTCTCCTTACCTTTCTTTTGATCTTAATGTAAAAGCAGCCGAGGAAAAATCGTCTTAGATATTTTTGGTGTCATAAATATTAACGAGCTCAGATTCCGGACTCGAGTTATTGAGATATTGTTGTTGGAGGCCAAGGACTAATAGGATGATAGCACGTAGTAGGTAGACGAGATTTTTTCAAAGAGTTCGAAGAAAACATTTATACAGAATGGTTTGTAAAAATAGGAGTTTTACTGCATGAAGGGTCAGGAATGTGAAATACACGCTCGGCAAAAATATCCTCACTTCGTTGTGTCATGAAATACATTTTACTTTTCGCTCGCACAAAGTATCAACAATGTATTGCTAATGAAAAATACATGTAATAATTGTAGACTTGGGTGTTTAGGTGCTCAAATGCCTAAGGCTGTAACGAACCGACATTTAAAAAAATCCTGCGGAAAAATAAATACGGTCCATCAATAATTCAATTTGCTTGAGTGGTTGTATTCGTTGCCGTAGTTTAAATCCTATGCAATGGATAGTGCGCTATCCCCTATGAACTACCTTCAAATATTGAGAAAAAAACATTGTATGCATCTAATATAGGTGGATGTAGGTAAAATAAGGTTCGACCACTCAGGTGTTTGACTTGGCATTGAGAAAGTGCTCTAGAAATATCTTGGGATGCTGCATCCTATGAAAAGATGCTATCTATTGAATATTATCTTAATTAATGTAAAGTAACGGAATGAGAAACTTTGGACTCGGATATCCGTGGCTGTGCTATGCTTATTCCTCGAGATTGGGCATGAATATTATTGGCAATTTGATCAGAAAAAGTCATTTAATGAAATAACTGCTGATGAACAAGAAATATTGCGCCAATATAAAAAACTAAAGGGGGATCGGGTTGGTGTGGTGGCTAGAGTACTGGCCTCCCATCCCGAGGGCCCGGGTTCGATTCCCGGAAGTGGCGGATTTTTCAGTGGAAAACCGGTCCCCACTTGAGTGCTTAGTGGAGGGCATTTCAGGTTCAGTACTCCGTCCGTGGGATAGGACGTTAAGCCGTGGTCCCCTTGGCGCCTTTCGTTAAGAGTAGGCTAATGCCGACGCCGGGTTTCTCTCCACCCTTCCTTCGTTCCCTGAAAAACTCCTACCATTGCCCAAATACACACCTATCCTAAATGGCGCAAATAACCTCAGTTGTCGGTCGCCTCCCCTAAATAACCAACCAAAAAACTAAAATGTGAACTTCTTGTTACGTAAAGATCACTTGCTGGACTTGATTTGTTAGGATCATGTATCCACATCTACGGAGTATCCTGCAAGCGACTGCAAGTGTATGTGACAGGGGTTGAATAATCACCGTACCAACACAACGCGTTGACTTTGTCGCAATATATCCCCCATCGCAGAATAAAGGAAGGATATTGTTGAAAGGTAAATGGAATATCTGTCGAGCCAATATATTTAAGGATCAAGGCACCTTCGTTTTTCCCATGCAAAACCCATGATTAAAACAACAAGGATAATTATTCAACCCAGTTGGAAAGTATAGTATTACATTAGCTACTAAAGTAAGTGATCAATTTCAGATATTCTGAGAAATCGTGTCCAAACTCCGTACTGCTGGCTACACTCTCTTAATTTTCAGAGCCATTTCTGAACTTAAATTTTCTCTTCTTAGCATCCCCGGCCCCTTTATCTTCGAGCTGATATATTCAATGCATTTTCACCACCGCGCCGTCATCATACTCAAATGGCTGGGGTTCAAATAGTTTCGGACTCCTCTTCACGCAACACGCGAGGAAGTCGAAACGAGATGGTGTGCATAGCCAGTTTTCCGAGTGAAGAGGTAGACGAGATTCGGGCGAGTCTAGGGGTGGCCCTAATGAATGGCCTCACGTGGGGAGAGGGAAGTCAACGCATGAACGGCGGGTTATGACTTCGTACACGAAAAAAAAAGAAACGAAAGATTTGGAATGGGAGGTCACGATCCCTTCTTGAGTTTCCCCCATCCATATTCTTTCTCCCTACCCTTCACCATCGGCTCCTTCTCCCACGGAGTGGCAGTGACTGGTCCGGCGCCAGTGTCTCGGGAGAGAAGAATGGGCCGCGATAATTTTTCTTTAAACGGACTCCGGCACGCTCGGAAAAATTAAAAAAAATATATTTTTTTTCTCCTGAGGTATGCGCGCACTCATGCACATGCGTTCATCTCTCCTTTTTCGTGGATACGAAAAAGGGGATTGAAGTATTTATTGGTCATTAATATCCAGTGAGAATACTGAAGTCGAGGCGGTTGGAAAATGCTTACAATATACGCTCATATTTAATGCTAATGTGTTCACTTTTAAGATTCAATGATTGATTGCAGCTGATAACCTTTGAGGTGACAATGCTGAAAAGGAGCCAAAGCGGAGATGGTGTGAAATAATACCTTTTTTCTAAGGCTATGAACATAATTTATGCAACCATTGTGGCGTTTTCATGGATGCGTAATAGTTTCCCAGCAGACGTCTTAAGAGTGCATTTTGTATTAGTCATAGTTTATCGGATGTCGTTGAGGGAAAGAAGATTCGGGAATCGTTCTGTTATTTCCCAGACACGACGATGCGTGGTTATTTATGATTGTGTCGCGACCAAGTGTTTTTTGGTGTTCGGCAGAAGGTTTCCTTTCTCAAGTATTTATTTCCTATATTGTTTGGTCCCGTAGCTGTAATTGTTGGGAACGATGTGATACCAGACTCAGGCACGCATTATTCTCCTGCCGAAATGTTGTGATATTTCATTTTTGAATAAGTAGTCGCGCAGATGTTACATACATACATAATGATCTGCCATTCATTTGCCTCAAGTTTTCGAATAGTTAAAAACAACTGCAGTGCATTGTTCTAGCATTTTAAATATTTTTAGGCATTCTTTCCTAACATTCAACCGATTATTGAACATTCTTTAAGTTAAAATATTGAATTATATGTTAGACGTTTTAATAATTATTCTCGGAATTATAAATAATACACACATTTCGTTACAAATTCAGATCTTGACTGTTGGAGACGCTTAGCAAACTATGATAATTTCAGTATATGAATGTTGTAATATAGCGTATGTGATACCGAACAGTTCATTTGCATGTATGCGAGATTGTTGATATGTTTGAATTCCTCAGTATCAGGCTGGCGTGGTTGAACAGCATTTTCAAATTAAAATTCAACTTCAGACGTTGTGCTGTCTACTGGCTTCTGTATGATGTAGTTTTGGGGGATTTCTCCGCGGATACGTAGTTGTCTACCAACGCGTCTACGTTGCAACGTTTCCATCTCTCTCTCAAAGGGTCTCACCCTGAAGAGGGCTCCAGCAGCGGAGGGGAAACGTTGGTAGACAACCACGTATCCACGGAGAAATCTCCAAAAACTACATCATTCAGAAGACATGGACCGCAAAAGTTTTAATCTATTGACGTCTACTGGCTTAGAGGGAGTATGCCTGATGATTATGACTAGCCGTTGAAACACGTATTGTGTGTACATTAAAGAGTAGACAGCACTCTATTCTCTAGAAGCAGTTCTATCTCAGTTTTTCATACTAGGTAGACTAATACCTCTAAAAGTTAAAAAGAAATCAGAGGAGGTTAAAGACTGATGAATTTGAAAATAATGGTAAAAATAAGAAGTTGAAAGATTCATATGCGAGTAAACTTGAATAATGATATTTATAACCCTTAGGACACTCAAGGTTCCGATATATAGCTTCCTATGTTTCCCTTAAAATGCTCAAGGTGCCGATATATCGATCTTGATGAAAAAGATTTTCCTTAAAACATACTTTTATAAAAAAAAATAAATATTAATTTTACTTGCGCAAAAAATTTTCAATCGAATGAGAAATATGTTTAAAATATTTATTTAAAATTTCAAACGTCTAGAAACGTCTGAAAATGATGGGCTTGCAAATAATTTTTAAACAGAGCGTTAATCTTTTCACGATTTAGCCGTGGGTTTTCTGAGAGGGAAAAATGCAAATTCCGTGGGTTCGAAAATGTTTAACAAACAAAATTATGAATTTCAATGAACAAAATTGGTGCCGCATTCTGTTGGTCTCTATTTCACCATCGGTAGGATATGAATTGCAGGTAGAGAGAGTGATCGTCGAAACGTATAATTGTGGAGAGATAGGTGATGGAAGGGTATCTGGCGTCTGGGCCGATTCTGCGCTGAAGAGGAAGAAAGAGTCTTTCTTCGCTCAATTTTTCCATCCGATGCACCCCGTTGCTCGTGCAGCTCATATCCCGTGCGTAGCTTGCATTACGCCCCGCCTACTTCTTTTGGGAAGGTTCACTCATCCTCTGAATCACGCGGAGAAGAAGTAGTGAGTTGGGAATGGGGGGGTCACGCGTCTTGCTAACCACATGTTTGAACCAGAACCATCAGCGCCTCAGCTGCCGTCACCCAATCACGAAAAATTCCCTCCGTATCATCGTGGCCTTAAATTTTCCCCTTTTTTTCCTTTTTCGCCCAAATACAAACTTAAGCACCCGTTCAGGTTTCTGATCTTTTTTTCTTATTTATCATCATTGGGCAATGAAGAGAACGTCTTCTATGTGTATGTGTGAATGAGAATCAGAGGGTGGCTGTATATCCCACGTGAATGAGTGCTTGAAAGTTATTATCAATTTAATTTCATTTATTTATTTTCCTTTTTTCATCTCAACAATTTGCTAGTACCCATTTTTATTTTCATCTTGTGTGTATGACGGGTCACTGGCGTTGGAGAAATTCTCGTAAACCTTGCATGTGTGTGTAATTGAACTCAAGAAGATATTTAATATACAACGGCAATTTTGCATGATGCATGTATTAATCCCTTACATACTATAGATACTAACAATCTAGTTGCATGAGACCCTATAGTTGCTTGTTTGCATGTAAATAGTGCATGCTTGGTGATCTTCACCCCCTGTCATACACCCTCGCCGTGGCTTGCAGGGTATCGCGTGGATGTAGATGTAGATGAAGAATGTTATTTCTCTCAATCATTTTTACGGTGTGAATAAGGGTGTTTTGCAGGAAAAAACTTAGCATATTGATTGACACAAGTCCTCATTAGATTGGCACCTAACCTTGCTGATGAATAAGTACTGAGAAATTAATTGTGCAGTTGGTTTTTTGCATTGATCTTTACAATAAGAGCCATCAACTCGTGTGGGATTCTTTATCGGTATATCGTCATGCAGCTCAAAGATGCATGCGTTGGACAACTCCTTACATACGAACTGAAGAAATCGTTGCCCGGATGGCAATATCCATTGGAGGTACGATGCAGCTGATTTCTGCGGAGAACCCTGACGAAAATGATCCCGCGTCGACTGCCGAATTCATCCTTTAGTCCTATCGCTAGCAACTTGTAATGAATATATGTATTTCGTATCCTGTGGCAGTAGCTTTATCTCGATATACCTCAAATGGAGGGAAAGCATTGTCATTGGGTTGCTACGCGCAAATGTTTTAGTTTCGTTAGGTAGATTGCAATCTACCTAACATGATCATTATCTATAATTTTTTTCTATTTTACCGTGATGCAGAAGAGTTAATTGCTAGATGAAGGTAAACTTGCAGGAAACGTAAATAAAGAGATTTTCCAGAACGAAAACGGCCAGACTAAATTAAAAAGTTGAGAAGTTTCGTGATGAAATTGGCCATTTGGGTAGTATGTTGGAAAAAATGGGCATGGCACCCGTGAAGTTCGATAAAGAAATTAAGAGATATAGTGAGTGGATGGATCGCGTTATATCATGTAAGGGTGTTTTCAAGCGCGTGATGATAATCTAGGACTCTCTAATCACTAAACAAATCTCCGAGGGAAGGTAGGGAGAAGTCTTACTTGGACATTTTATCTACTCTTTAAGTATGCTAATTGAAGCCATTCATCGACTGACAGTTTAACATTCCGCGCGAAATTAGTCTGATCTCAGAGGCTCATCACATTGTACGCGGAACATTTTTTCTACTTTTTTCCAAACACTAAAGAAATTCATGTAAGTTTTTTCCGCCAGTGTTAAATGTCGAAATATGTGTTAAAATTGCGCTTGAAACTCGTTTAACGCGGTGTAATTATAGAGAAAAACACGTATAGAATGGCTGAGCAAGCATTTCTTTTGCTTGAATGCTGAATATGAATGACTGGAACTGAAGATTAATCGTTTTGTCGCCAGTGATGTTCTAATGGGAGTTGTCCTTTTGTGGGCGTTGTCTCGACTTCTGACTTGCTTAAAGCCGCGAGGATATTTTACCTCCTTTCGTAGCTGAGATGATGTTCTCTCCTTGTCCCATGCTGAATGTTCTCCTTTCAGCGTGGCCAGGCTACGACCTCTGACCTGTTTCCTTTGATGAGTGACATAGCTCGCTGTTTTCATTTGTCCCAGTGAGGACACGTATGTATTTGGAAAGAGGAACATATTTGCAGGGAAATAAGGAAGTGTGGAGAGATATCCGGCGTAGCAATCGGCTTCCTCTCTACGTAAGGTGCAGAGGAGTCCTCGCTTTAACGTCCCATCCGACAGACGGAGTACTGAACTTGAGGTTCTCTCAAAACAGAATTAGGTTAAAAACATTATCAACAGATTCAGGCTTGATGCAGTGGAAGGTATCCATAAATGGAAAACTTTAAGCACTTTTTCACAGATTTACACAGATTGAAAGCTGTGAAGAAGTGCTTAAAGTTTTTCATCTAAAAAATACACTTCATTCGATATTCGAAACCGTTGTCCTCGGGATGGTAGGCCGATACTATATTCACCAGCCCAAAAGCGTTGTCGCATTTATTTAGTCATCCAACGAATAAAATTGTCTAAACGAAAAAACGAATAAAAAATAAATAAATAAATGAAAACGAATTGTCTCCACGTGACTGTGTTGTATCAGCATTCCTCATTGTTTTCATTGGACGCCAAACGTCGCACAACTCTCAGAATCGTTCGATCGTTGCATGTCGGCGAGTTCGTTCTCGGCTCTGGTGTGTCGCTTGTCGCTTCGGTTCCCGGCATCACTCGAGGAGAGTCCTTCTCCCTCGCGTCGTGGCATCCGCGAGGCTGAAAAAAACTTTTTTGTGGGCGCTCCGCCGTCTCTTTTTTATCCTGTACCCTTTCGCAGTGGAACGAGGGATGGAAGGACGGAAAGGGGATAATTTATCGCTCAAGGGCAAGCGCTCGTCAGGAATAACGCAACGAAAGCTCGCGGCCAAAATAATATTTCAGTATCTCAGTTTCGTCGCTCATGTGGTGGCAAGAATGGAGACGGAAGTTGTGCACGGCATGTTCACGACTTTTGCGTGCACTTCGTCACTCGTAATCGCGCGGGCACGCGCGTACTTTCAAAGCACGGGGCATGCCTGTGCATCAGACGAGCTATAGAATCGAGACCTTTGTTGAAAACGTTCAAAAAATCACAAATTTTTCAGTCAAGCTCTTTAGGGTGTTTTGGGTCAACTTTCATTCTAAAGGTGCGTTTACACGTAGCAGTTGACTGCTATGACAGTCAACTGCTAACAACTATTAACTCCACTCGCATGTGTAAATAGCAACTACGATGCGAGTTCAGGTCGATACTGGACTCATGTCGAACACTATCGATCCTAGTTCGAGCTATTGGCAAAGTTGAAGCCCGTCTACTTTCCAGCGGAAATGTATCCAACACAATCGCCAACGGAAAGCAATACATGACGGAATTTGGATATAATAACTAGGATATCCCTCCCCGAAGGAAATATTCTACTCTTTAAAGAATGGGAACAAAAGATAATCGTCAGTTGAATGTATTGCTTGAAGAATTTCATGAAAATTTAAGCATCAATCACTATTGAAATAAAACTCTTTTTATTTGTTATGACAACGCCTAAATAGCGGCTTTAAGCTGCATAGAAGTTGGTGCAGACGCATCATAGCAGTAGCGATATAGATATATCGCGCATCTCGCGACTGTCGTAGCAGTCAAGTGCTACGTGTAAACGCTGCTTAAGATGAGCCATGATGCACAGGGCAGTATGGCAATTTGTTCACCGGGCACTAGCAAAATAATTTTCATCTTCGATGCTGGTTCATCTGCATTTTCATTCAAGAATCAAATGCTCTATCGAATCGAATGCGTTTATTTAATTTCCGAGTTATTTCGGGTAGTGCTTCTTTGCTTCAGGAAATGCAGTCAGATGCCACGTCTAGAAATAATCGGTTCAATTAAAAATCGACTGTTTGCATCTTGGTTTCGGTTCCACTGGTTAAAATATTTTTTCAAAGATCATTGGTCCATTGCAGTACAAAAAGAAGAGCGAAGAATTGTTTCGATTTATGTTAGAGATAAATGCATCTTATTAAGTATATTTGGAATCCATCAGTTGCTAGAACTTTGTACCAGAAATCAGTCATATAAGGATTTTCGTCGATATTGGTAATCTGAATTCCAGGTCGATACCGTAGCGTACTTTTTACATTATTTAACGTAATATACGGAGGAATAACCTCCGTTTATTAAGTTACCCTGATAGGGGGGAATACCATTAAAAGAAGACGGGTCAACCGAATCGGCCACATAATGAGACGTGATGGCTAGATGAAGACAATCGTTGAAGGGCAAGTGGAAGGGAAGAATGGCAAAGGAAGGCCTCGTGTGAGATATATGAAACAAGTGATTAAGGATGTGAAAGAGAAGAAATACATAAATATGAAGAGATTAGCCAATGGAAGAACTCAGTGGAGAACTGCTTCAAACTAATCTGAGGATTGATGAGTAATGATGATGAATAAACGGAGGTAGTTTCTGGAGCCACATTTTCCTCTCTTCAAATGCTGACTTATTCAGCTTCAGTCGTATTTGCGCAGCATGCGCTGAACTTATAGCTTAAGAACTAGTTAGTGCTTCGAGATCGGTGCTCGTGACTGCGTTATTCACAAATGATTTATCGAAAGGCAGTAGTCTGTATCATCAGTGTCTGACTGGCCTGTGGATTTTCATGCGTTGAATGGGCCAATGACTGTCAGCACTAGACTTGAGAGTGGGGAAATGAAGATTTGTGGCAATTTCTCACAGGCTCTCAGTTGCAGAGTGGAAATAATGCCTTAATCTCTACGACAGCGCCATTCATTATTTCTCCTGTCAGAAACTATGGAAGGCCTCCTATGTCGTACAGTCTGGAGAGACTTGTGTATGTGAATCAATTTATTCTTCAAATAAAGACAAGGTCACACTAAACAAGAAGCAATCATATCAGAAATGATTTGGCTTCCGAGATGATTTCATTATCAGTTTGGACGAACCTGAGTTGATTTTGAAAATTGGTTGTGGTGGCAGTTGATCAGTTGGCTGAGCGAAAATTATTTAGAGGCTCTATATTGCAGAAAATTTTTCTTATAAGTGGGGTAATTTTCTATTAAAGAAATAATTATTGTTACCTCAAAATATAAAACCCTCGAATAGCGTTTGCTATGTTGTGGCGGATTATTTATGCCATTAATATTCTAATATATTTTAAGTGCGGTGATTTCATGACGCTGTCTTTCGAGAAATACAGGGCAAATATTCTAGGACGCAATCACAGGTCTTAGTAAAGTTTGTGCTTGCGTTGTCGCTTTTTTCCACAGCGCTAAGAGCAGCGAAAGGGGTGCCGCATTTGGTCGAATTGTGCCTGGAACTTATAAGTCCTTTCAGAATAAAACATGCAACTTTTCACTAAGAAATTTTAATTGCGACCTAGGTTTTGATGTCCTGCATCATACATTGGTAAAGTAGCAAGTAGGTAAACCAGCATAATTAGCTAAACTAGCATGGCACCACAGGCTAAGTATTAACTTAGCCTGTGGTGCCATGATAGCGCTGCGAATGAAATTAGAGGTATCGAGGTATCAGGTATTATTTTTTGGAATTCCATCATGCAGAATAAAATATGCAATTTTCCAGTAAGACTATTTCATTCTGAGTGATGGAGTTCCACAAAATAACGCCTTAGCTCGAATTTTATTCAAAAGTTCTTTTTCCAGTTTCGTAGAGTGAGTGAGCAGAGTAGAATAGCTGTTAAAAAAAAGGTGCGCAACTGGAGAGTTTCTCGCTAAGGACAGCGATGACTACTACAAGTAAAAAAGCTTCATGGTCCGTCATTTACTCTTGAACTTCAAACCACAGTACGACTCGCAAATATCATTGAATTATTGGATGCTTCAACGTCGCGAAGCTAGCGGACGACATTGATATATATTCCTGCTGCTCTATTCTTAATAAATAAACACATATATATGAGAAAAATAGGGGGTGTGTGATTGATAAAGTCACATGAAAGTTCTGGAATGAACACGGGACATTTTGGATGCATCACGGCCTCATGATAACAGTCGTCGCTAGAAAAGCAAAAGGAATATGACCAAGCAAGATCTCAGTTGCGATTAAAGGAGCAAGCAGTGAAAGATTTAGAAGAGAATCGTGCTACCTAAAAGTTTCAATGATAAAAGTCAGTTAAAATAGTTAAGAAACAAGAGAGGCCACAACACCATCCATCCAACTCACGAATAGATTACGAAAGTTTAAACAATTTGATGATCGTTATACCTTATGTCTTTATCACCCGAATCATTTTCTCTCGTTTGAGGGCAGGATTAAGTTTTAAGGTGATCCAACTACTCTCGTTGAATAGCAATGTCCGCATCATATAATAATTGCTTCGTCGAACTTAATTTAATTCTAATCCTGATCCAATGACAAAAATAAAACGCATGTCCTACATGGGTTTCGAACTTTTGACGTGTGGCCGGCGGGTTACCAACATAACTACCGCTGCAGGCTCCTCTTCTGCGGTTGATATCGTAAATGGTGCATCGCAAATGGCCCAAATTCATCCCGCATATGCGCCCCAGCGTGACTTACCGCGTCGTTTTAAGTGTGGATATCGCGGTCAGAGCATCGGTGCAATCGTGCGTCAGCGGGGTTCAGTCAGCGTTCGCTCGGGAGCCCGCAGCGAGTTGAAAATCTGTCCGTCCAACGGATTCCGCAACTTCGCCGAAACGGCCCAGCGCTGTGTCGTTTTAAAGGGACGTGGGAGTGAGAAGGAGAGAAATAGAGAGGGAAAGAGTGAATAGAGGGAGAGGAGGAGGTCGAACCACTTCCCGCCGAACTCCTCCTCCCACCCCCCACTGTTGTGAATCTCTCCCCCCTCTATCCCTTATGGGGGGGAGGGAGGGACTGGGGACTGCACGCTTCGCCCTCCCACCCCAATCTCCCATCGTCTGTCACGCCACCCCCCGACACCCTCCCTCCTCCTCTCCGTCCCTCCCTCAATGCATCCTCACTCTTCATCCCTCTCCCCCACATCCCCCCTCAGAGCTAGTTAAAAGTCCGCTCCCTCGCTCCAAGCCGTCTCCCTACCTCCCCTACGGGGAGACCCCACCCACGTCTCCGCCCGCCTCCCCCCCCCCCTTAATCAAGCCCCGTGTCATTGTGCCAGTGGAGCGAGCTTTAGAGGCTCAAGGGGGGGGAGGAGAAGTGTATTAGGGGGGAAGTGGAGGGGAGAGGCCTACGTGGGGTGAGGGGGTACCGAAAGGACTTCTTCCATTGGCGTCTATTTTTATATTTGTGTTTTTGCTTGCGTGTGCATGAAAATAAACAGACGAACACCCACGTAAACAAGAGTGCACATGCGTTTGTGTATTTGCCGCGTTTGAGCCTATATATAAATCGGTGTGAGATACTAGAGCTAATCTACGAGCTAAGAACGGATTAAAAGCAGGAAAAATGAAAACTGTCAATTCATAATTATTTCGTTTTTTTCCCATACCTCCCTATTTTTTTATTTATTACGCTTCTTTGATTTTTATCTTCGAAACCGTAGTCAATTGTTTCTCTTGTTTAAACTCTTCCTGTTTAATTATGGTTTCTTTTCTTTAACCGCTAAATATAATAGACGTCTAGCTAGAGCGAAATGTCGTAGCCTAAACTCTGACACAACACTGCTATGTAATTTATTTCTCTCAATCCGAAATTCGAACTTCAAATTCGAACGAAAGTCACGTGTTACGTCGCTTAACTAGCATGCAGATAAGCTGAATTTATTTATTCAAAATAACCTCTTCATTGACAATAATGAATAGAAATTGGAGTTGAGGAGTAGGCTTATATTTCGATATCAACCTGACCAGCACAAGTGAGATGATTGTGATATGACGGATCGGGGGAAGTTTTATAATAAAAAAATAATTAATTAATTTTTATCATTTGAAAAGCAATTTAACCAGAGAGTTAATTCTCGACCATCAATGTTCATCTTGAGAGAGCTGATCAAATCGGCGTCCTGTCTAATGTTTTAAAAGTTCATTGGCATCTCCTTAAAAGATGACAAACCTTAATGAGTACCTGTGGATATTTAATGTTCAACGATCCTACTCGAGAATAAACGTGGACCGTATCTAAAGTGAACTTTCGTTTTAATCAGATGATTATGTTTAAATTACATCCTTAAGAGCAGATTATTAATTTACTCGTTAACAAGTTCACTTGCACGTCACCTCATTTCGTGCCCACAAGCGACAAGGGTCCGGCAAAGCGCGATCGCCTTTGATTTCTCATGTTTTTATTTCTCAATATTTCTGAAGCGACTTTCCACTTTGCTCTCTCTCTCTCTCTGCATCCTTCTCACACAAACTCACATTTTTTCCCTCTGAATGAGTCGGGATTCCGGTGTTGTTGGCGGCGGCAGCAGAGTGAATGATTTATGGTGAATAATTGGGTGTGCGTGTGGTAAGCGCAAGGACCCTTGGGGGCGCCGTTATTTACTTCTTGAGAGGGTTGTCTCCCTCTCTCCCTGATAACCCCCTCCTCCTCCTCCGCATCGCCCATCGACGTCGAAGAGACGTTGTTTGTTGTGGGGCCGATCATTAAGAGGTCTGAGGAAGTACGCTCTCCCCTTTGCCTCCCAACCAGAGTACACGTGGTCTCTCTCCCTCTCTCTCTCTCCTTTCACGCAGTCAATTGAAGCAAAGGTATGTCCCGGCATTTAAAACTCGTGATTGCTCCGGCCTTTGTTTTTTTATTCTGCCGCACGTGTTTTGAGGCTTCCCGAGAGGGCGTGATGGGGTTGGCTTTCGTTGATTAACTTTCCCCACCTCTCCCCTTTTCCCCACCACCGCTCCCTCCTCCCAGAAGCGACGTCGTGGGCGAAATTGTCTCGTACACGATGCGGAAGGCTGAATCGAGCCAAGATGTGCAATTGTCTCGTGGCTTGTCCACGTCGTTTACGTAAAAGTCATCTGAAAACCCACCGTCTCGGCACGCTTCTGGTTCAAATTTTACCGGTAATATATTACCACTCAGTGTAGCGAAAATGACTAAAAAATCTAGTAAAATTTATCTAATCGTATCGTATTTTCAAAATATCGTGGCTTTATTGATTCCCTATTTCAAGGTTTTGTTATATCTTCAGAAATTAGTCTAATAGACATAGTCTAATTCATTGAAATTATTCTATTTGGAAATCGTGTCAATGTATAATTAATCAGGGTCAATGTTAAACAATTAGTTTAAGTTGACGACATTCTCTTCGAATGCTTCAATATGATACTATTTAATTGCCGGTCTTCTATGTCACAGAAACCTCTTGTTAAAAACACACAGATACGCGGTATGATTCATTCGATAATCGGGCGAAATTCTCCTCTAATAGTTGAAAAACATTGCATTCTTTGTGAATGAAACCAAAGTACTTCGGATCAATAATAGTAAAATAATATTTAAAACTCCTCTGCGTGATTAAAATCTCCCGACAAACAATAAGGAGATAAGCGTGATTGGCTTCATTCCATCATCGACGTATATTCCATCGCCGCCGGTGAAACTCAAGTTTCATTCAGTGATCGTCTTTCTTCTGGAACACTCACAACTTTGGTGGTAGATTAGCATAAGTCTTTGATTTATTTGTTGCTTTATAATTAGGTAAATTTTTCACGTTTTTCTTTGTCTTCCTATTTTGGGACCTGTGGGATTGTTACTTCTTGGCAATCTCATTAGCGAAAAGTAGTAATTTATCTCCTAAATTACTTAACGTACTCATTTAAAAAGTGTTTAACTTTTCGTCGCTGGAAACGCAAATTCTTCCGAGATGACTTTTCATATATTTGGAGCAAATTCATCCCCCATTCCCTTCCATCTCCTTATTCACTGCTTTCTCTTTTTTCTGTTCAGTTTTTCATGCACAAAGAAGTAACAGAAGAAGAAGAACAGGGATTTAGCATCATGATGAAGAAATTCCCCATACGATGATTTTCATGAACATCTCCTGGTAATAACCCTTTTTCTTCTCAGTCGTCTACGCAAGTTAGCAGAAACACTGAAGCGTTTTCGATGTTGCAGTCATCATTTTTTGCGTTTCCTTATTTTTGAAATAAAGTGTAACTTCGATCACTAGGTGTGTACGTGTGTCAGTCCAATTGTTCAACGCACAGGTTAGTCTGGGAAAATTTTACTTCCTTAATTGTAAAAATAAGAGCGAAATAGTTCCTTGTATATAAAAATTATTGTTCACCGTTTATAATCGGGTTTCCGTATGCTTTAAACACACAACATACATTTCATTCATTTTTTTGTTGAGGATATGATAGACGAAGCAAAGAGAGAACGTTTTTTTAGTAACAGACAGTCAAATAATCCTAAAGGGGTTTTTGTAAAGGCTTGATTTTTTCTATCCATTTTAAGTAAGTGCCCTGTTTTGTTCCTGAAAGTACTTAATATTGTGCTGCACCATAACTTGCTATATTGATTCGCCCATAAAACATGGGTCTACAAGTGTGCACGAAAAAATATGGAAAAAGTCCATATTCAAATTTTCCGAGACACGTAATGTAACTGGACCGCACCATTTATTTATCAACCATTATAGCTTCGACAAATTGTAGAAGATATGATGGCAAATATTTGGTTGCAAGAAAATAATGCGGACGAATTATTATTTTTTTCACTTTGGTGTTTGATAAACGCTTAGCTATGATGGACTACTTTCACTAAAACGTAAATTTGTACAATCCGTTGAACTGGGGACCGTTTCGCCAGGGTCGTTCGCATAAGCTAGGCTTTGCTGAATCCGTGTCAGGTATTTCTGGGCGTATCCCAGGGATAATCCCTTGGCTGTAGCCTCGCACTCCCTTTAAATGAGACCCGCCGTTTGTCCTTCGGGTGCACACAATACTGTCCCGAGCGGAGGAGGATAAGCTCGCTCCATTATTCCCTCCCTCTCGCCTCGTCTTTGGCATGCGCGACTCTTCTGCGTGTTTGTTCGAACGGGATCTCGCGCGGGGGGTGCACGGGAAAAAGCGTGCCAAGCCCTGGGATTGCGCATTCATCGCTCGCATTTGGCGGATGCGACCTAGGCAACCGAGAAGTCGGCTGCCCTGCCTGGCTCGCCGCTGACGCAGCAGTGCGTAAATATTGGGGGGGAAAGGGAGTCCTCGCCGTGGTTTCCGGTGACGAGGAAGTCAGTCCCGGCCGCGAGATTCGCAGGATTTCCTCGTTTGGGAGCGAAAAGAAGTGAAAGGTCGACTCTGTTCGGCAATGGATCGATCGAGGAGGGCGAAGACTCGATGTGGATTCCGAGAGTGTTTAAAATCTGCGCACAATCGCACGTCACCGCTCCACCGCTGCGCTCGGCTACCTGAGAGAAGGTTGAATGGGCGATGAAGAATATGGCTCGCATGAAATGAATCCCGAATGTTAACAGTCAGTTAGTTATTCAGGGGAGGCCACCTACAGCTAAGGTCATTTACGCCATTTAGGATAGGTGTGTAATTGTGTCATCATCAAGGGTCAACAATCCTAGGATTGGTTTGACGCAGCCCTCCACTCGATTCTTCTATCAGCCAACCTCTTCATATTAACGTAGTTCCTCTCTTTCACGTCCTTTACGACCTGTTCTATGTAACTAATACGAGGCCTGCCTTTTCAATCCTTCCCGTTCACTTTTCCTTCGACGATTGTCTTCCTCAGGCCATCGTGTCTTAAGATACGGCCGATTAGGTTGTCCCGTCTTCTTTTTATAGTTTTCAGCTGACTTCTCTTTTCTCCCACTCTTCTTAGGACTTCTTCATTTGTCACTCGGTCGATCCATTTTATCTTCATCATTCTTCGATAGCACCATATTTCGAATGCTTCCACCCTTTTCTTCTCCACTGCTGTCATCGTCCATGCCTCACTGCCGTAAAGAAACATGCTCATACGTTTTGATGAATTGCTTCCTTACTTCCAAGCTTGTATTTCCAGCTGTTAGTAGATTCTTCTTTTGATAGAATGCCCTCTTTGCCTGGGCTATTCTACTCACTATTTCTTTCTTGCTTCGTCCATCGTTGGTTATTCTGCTTCCCAGGTAACAGAAGTCTTTCACCTCTTCCAGTTTCTGTTTTCCTAGTATAACGTTGGTTTTGGCCTCCTCTCTCTTGCTGCACACCAATATCTTAGTTTTCATCTTATTGATCTTCAGCTGATGATTGGCCATTGTCCTTTCCATGGTTGTTAGCATCTTATTCAGCTCCTTCTCTGTCTCTGCTATGAGAGCTATGTCATCAGCGAATCGTAGCATACTGATTGTTTCTCCGTGGAGGTTCACTCCAGAACACTTCTCTTTGACTTCATTGATGGCTCTCTCGATGTAAACTTTAAAAATTACGGGAGACAGTGCACAGCCTTGTCTCACTAATTAATGTGTAATTGTGTAACGGTAGGAACATTTCAGGTAATGGAGGAAGGGTGGAGAGGAATCCGGCGTCGGCATCGACATTCCATACTCTTAACGCCAGGTGCAAAGGGGACCACGGTTTAACGTCCCATCCGACGGACGGAGTACTGAACCTCAAATGCCCTCCACTAGGCACTCTAGTAGGGACCGGTTTGCCTCTAAAGAATCCGCCACTGTCGGGAATCGAACCCGGGCCCTGGGAGGCCAGTATCTACTCATAGTCACACAAGCAACCCGATCCCTCCGAATGTTAACAGAATCTAATTTTCATCACATAAGGGATTGGGGGTTCTCAATGTCGTCTGTTCATCTGTATCTACGTAATACCCTGCGAGCCACCGCGAGGGTGTGCGGCAGTGGTTGAAGATCACCATACATACACTTTTGGTATGCAACTAAGAGCTACAGCTATACTAATTCATGGAAACATGCTAGGTGTAAAAGTCACGTGCAACTAGGTGGTTAGTTTCTACATAGTAACGAAGTCATTACTGGTTAGAAAGGTTTTCTCCAAGTATATTTATGTGAATTTCCCTAGCATGCATAGGTTAGTAATATTAAAACATGCTTCATGCACTACAGACTACTCCAACAATTTTTTACCTATCACATTGCTATGCTGCCTATTGTTTTCTCTTATAGTACGGGGAGAAATTACATTTTAAATCTATCGGAACGACAATATATCCCTCTGATTTTGTTTATCTGATCAAACATAGCATAACAGGGGTTCTTTATATGTATCTAATGTCATCTACAAAAAAATTGGCTTTGAATTTACTTTAAATGTTTTGTCGAAATTTTTAACATGCGTTCTGATAGTAATTCCCACCCTAGTTCTTTTATTGAACTCGTTACATTGATACAATTATCATTACGACCTTTCACAAACCTTGTTGATTTCCTTTGCACATGCCCTAATTACTTTACCATACCTTCCTCGTACAGATCCTGTATACTAGCGGCACAGGCCTGACTGTTCTTGTCTCATATTAACCCTAAGATTGGTGAAACGCCGTAGTCCACTCCATTCTCCTTGTGAAATTTGTGTTCTTTCGGGATTTATTCCATGTTGTACACATTTTTATGATATTTTCCCTGCCATTCTGCTGGAGAAATGTAATAAAAAAATTGTACCAACGCAAAATGATTTCCGAAAGATTACAAATTACACACAATTCTTCCATTTCACACCCTTCACCACTTGCTTCATATACTTCATAGGAAGCCTTCCTTTGCCACTCTTCCTATACACTTACATCCGTCAACGACTGTCTTCATAAGGAGTTCACGTCTCAAAAGTATCCAATAAATTTTCCTCCAACCTCATACGAAAAACTGAACGGCATCAACCATTGGAGAATTTGTGGTCTTTATCTCACGATTGGTTTACCAAAGTTTATGACGTCTAAATATTTGTTTGGTGAAAATTCACCCCCAGTTATACACTCTCGGTATGGCTTGCAGGGTGCTCTGTAGAAGTAGATGAGAATTTGGTCGATAAAATTGTCCCGTATCCTTTTTCTGTAAAGTTTTATCAGACTTTTTATTTATCCCACTCTTCATGAAACTTCTTCGGTTGCCACTCGGTCTATCCGTTTTATCTTGCTTATTTTCCTAGAACACCAAGTTTCAAATGCTTCCTGGCTCTAACCTCAGAAGATGTGTGTCCATACTCAAACCGAAGTTTCGTCTGCTATCGTTGTTAAATTAAGTGGCTGGTTGCAACCGCATCCACGCGTGTCAAAGTTTAGCCAATTGGACGCGTTAAAAAAATCTGGTCTTTTATGAGAAATTATCCGTCAGATTTTTTTCTGAGGCATAGGTCCATGGTGGGGAGGCCTGTTGGTCGCTAGATCGAAGTACGAAGTCCCGAAAGTCCGAAGCATTTCATAACGTCATTTTTGTTGAGCATTAATATTTTTGAAGCGTTGACTAGACAAAAAGGACAGCATTAGCCCGAGATATAGGATCATAAGTGAATGTCTTTGCAATTACATCAGTTTTAAATGGTTACTTGGCTATCCAAAAAATTATATGGAAAACAGTGGTGAAAATCAGTTCGTTTCGCTTCGTTACTTAAAGACATGGAAGCGTCCAGTCAATTAATTAAGAAATCAAAGTGTTGCTTTGAAAGTTTCGCGCGTGGCATAATCACATTAGTCAGCAACGGATCGCTAACTGCGTTTTTTTGCCAACTTACTCCTTCATAGTTTCGGAGAGCCTCGGTTCTTGCCTCTCGAAAGTCTTCTTTTCCTGCTATCTACAGTGGCTACCTCCCCAGCTCAGCGTCTTATTGCCATTCCCTTGATAGCCACCCACGTCGTTGAGGCCACGCTGCGATAATTTGTGCCCAGCCCCACTTGGGCGTTCAACTCCCTTGACAGAATCAAGAAGTAATTTCTTTGCTCATACCCTCCTCCCTTGAATAAAGGGAATGTCTCAGTCAGACATTTTGGGAGGGTCTTCCGTTGAGCTTCTGAGATCAGCTCGTCCCATGATAAAATAGAAGCGAATGACATATTTTTCGTTCAAATGATGGTGCACCGGCTCGGGAAAAAAGAAGTTTATCGTCCGCTTCACTTATGTTTGTTTTGGCCATTTAAAGTATAAAAAGGACAAAGAGATGATTTTTTCCCGCAAAAACATCAATAAACTTGAGTGTTAACTTTTATTCTATAAATTTTCCTATGAAAGACGAGTCGGTGGAAAAAGCACTTCCTCTAAGAATATATTTCGCATATTTAATCAAGAAACACTCAACAAGAAGTTTTTCCCAACGTTATTAACGCAGTAAGCGTTTCAACTCACACATACATCTCCAGGCACAAGGGGCTTGTACTTAGAGATAACTCCGATAAGTTGAAATGCTCTAGCTGAAAAACTCGTTGATTGATAGAATGTGAGTTCCTTCCACTACATCAAGGCTGTATCTTTTCAACAATATATTTGGCATTTACACTCTCATGCCGTATTTTTAAAATTTTGACGAGGTTCATCTTTGAACTTAAATCCCCTTATACCTTTTTGAAATGGCACAACACACCACTTTCTTAATGGATCACTTAACTACCCGTAATGCCTCGCACATCATCTGGCTCGTGGAAATATCTGAATCCACGAGGAAATGATGGATTTAATAAGCTAAAGGAGTGAAATTCCGATCTGATTGCGTCATTTCATTGCTAACTGTTTCGTCGTCACTCTCGCCGGAAAACATTTTGGTTGTAGGATGCTGATGGCGATGCGATTGAAATATTGGGTGAGGTCATCGAGGGAAAAGGTTGTTTATGAACGAGGGAATAGTCGTACTCGATATAGGCCGAACCTTCTCCTTCATCGATGATCGTTCGTTTGTGGTCCATCTCGTTCATCGATGCTCATCTGTTCAACTTGCTCTCTCACGAACTGTGACCTCCGATGGCTTTCGAGCCTTCAAGACGTAACTCAGACATCCGTGATGAGATGACAAGATTACGATACTCCGTGCGGATGGTGCGGTCGACCCCAGGGATTGAAACCTTCTTCATCCGTTGCACTTGAGAGCGTGAGCCGCGGAGATGCTCGATAAGCACAAACCGTACGTAAGTTTCTCTGTGTGTTACAGTTGTATCACGGGCTTTCACTAAACGTGATCCCTCCTTACCAACGGAGCTAGTCACTTGTGTCTATAAAAGAGTAAAAAGAGTACTTGGGAAATGTGATGAGAAGACAAAAGAGTGATGTTACTTTTCACTAGTTAGGCCCCACCTTGAGTATGCAGCCAGTGTATGGGATCCTAATGAATTAGGTTTGATCAGAGAACTAGACAGTGTGCAGCGTAAAGCAGCTAGGTTCGTTAAAGGTGTTACGATAGGTTGAGTAGCGTTTCAGAATTAATACAAGAATTAGGGTGGGAATCATTATCAGAGCGTAAGTTAAAGTCCAGATTAAATCTATTAGAGAAATTTCAATCGGATAGCTTTACTGAAAATGTTAGGCATGTATTAAAAAAACCTGCGTATTATGCTAGATTCGACCAGACAAATAAGATTAGAGAGCTAGATTGTCGTACCGATAGATTCAAAATGGCATTTTCCCCCGTACTATAAGAGAACAGAATAGGCAGCATAGCAAAGGGATAGGTAGGTGAAATATTTTTGAGTAGTCTGCAGTGAATGATGCATGTATTAACCCCTTAAATACTATAGATACTAACAATCTAGTTGCATGAGACACTATAGTTGCTTGTTTGCATGTTAGTAGTGCATGCTTGGTGATATTCACCCCCTGCCACACACCCTCGCGGTGGCTTTCAGGGTATAGTGTAGATGTAGATGTAGATAAGTGAAGTAACACCGCAAAATTTTCTCTGGAGAAAACGACACCCTTGGCCTAGAAAATAAACAACAATCTCGCGTTTTATGCTTGTTGGCTCTGGAGAGACTGCGGTGATTTTGTGCAAAAAGCAGCTGGTCTATTAATCTATGAGTGGTAAAATTTTGGCTTGTTATAGGTTCTATGGAGGATAAGGGTGAAAGCTGAGGAGAAACTATAAATTGGTATTACGTCTTCCATTTGCGCAAGGTTCCGTGCTTTGAGGTTGCCTAAGTCGATGAAATCTTACATAAAATTTCCTTTTTAGACAACATTTTTGCCTCTGGAATCAAATGCTGACCATTGATCTGAGAATTAATATAGACATTAGTAACATCAATCCTTTCATGGAGTTTTTGGTTTGTGCCTAAAATGTGACGAAAATGTGGACGGTTAAAGCAGATGCTAATTTTTTTTCGAAATTTTTGTGTGATATTACTTATCCACATGTAAAGCTACTGGCATCTACACTCGATAATCATTATTTTCTCCATGATGCTGCTTCAAACTGCGTAATTAAATGCCTCATGTATGTACTACAACAGTTCTCAGGAATAAGCATGTAAGCATGAAGCTAAGTATTTACGTAACAGACACGTAAGCAGGTGTGCGGGGGTAGGTTAGCGCGGAATAATTAAGTTGAATGAAGCTAGTTTGCTTGGTGCATGCCATCAATAAATATACTTATTTTTTGCTGTGTCAGCTCTGATAGATAGGTAGTTAGTACAGTATTGGGCTACCGACCTGACGTCTAAGGTTCAAATTCATTATTGGTTTATTTGGATATGCATAGTTATACTCCAAAGTGAGAGATTTTCTTATTGAAAGCTCTTTTTAGGATACAACTGGAGGTTCAGAGAAATAAAGTACCCCCTTTTCCTCCGTAAGATGCGTGAAATTCAAGTATCGTTGGGTTTGGTTTTTGAAGTCTACTCCTACAAACGAGACAGACCTTTCAGCGCAGCACTGTCGTTGGTTAATCTTAAAAGTTACGATGTAATTGCATATCGATTTATATGTGGTGAAACTAATTTATTCCTCCCTCGAGTTGCACTTGGTTCCTCTTATTTCATCCTTGCCACCCTGCTGCTTCAAGATTGTTAAGAAAAGTTAAAGTTTTTCCTCCCTGATGCTCCCCTTGGTGTGTGCCTCCAAATATATTTTAACGTATAGGAAGGAATTAATTGTGGTAGTACTGGCAATGTCCGCGGTGCATGATTTTATTAGTAATTGACGTTTATTCGCACGCCCGGCCATCCTTGATAAAACGATCAATTGTGCCACCAGAAAAATTTTAATTGCCTTGATCTTCAAATTTTGCCTTTACGAGGGGTTTCACTGACAAGTGTATGTTGCGGACAGGGGCGTTGACGCCCTCGCCAGCATGGGGACAGATGGTAGCGTAAAGGAGGAAGTCGGGGAACCAAAAGAAACATTCGAGGCGGAGCACTTCTTGCGAGATGCCGCAGCGGAGTTTTTTTTTGTTTTTTTTTTCGCGGCGCACGCGCGTTGGTGAGAGAGGGGGCTTACTCCCAAAGCACCCGGTGATAAAAAAGAAAGCGCAAGTCCACTGAAAGATGAGGCCTTTAATAAAGCGGCGTCGTCCTTTGTCTCCGGAAGAAATGGCATTTCATTCTTCGCCCCCGGCCCCTCCTGGCTCTGAGATCTTCGTCGAATGATAATCGTTCGAAAGGGCTTAATGGAACTCTGACATAATAGACGTAAGGTTTGTTGCTCTGGCAACACAGGATGAAAGGTAATATTTTATCGCCTTATTGTATTTTTTTTTGAATGGGGAGAAGAACGTGTCCTCAATGCAAATGCGTTTGAAAGTAGCCTGTATCGTAATGATCATATTTGCGTGTGGCATTGTTCTTCTTTCACTTACAGTACAGGATAACTATTGGATACTTTGGTTTTAAAATGATCTCGTTTAGTTAACCACGTGAAGCTTCTTACATGTTGATTAGGATAAGATTAACTATTTCCCACGGAGGCCGTTATCGTTACGCATATGGCTCACTAATGGACCTAACGCACTCCCTATTTCCTTGATGTACCCTCCAGTTTGTGGTTAAGAAGAGCATGCCACGAAGGTATCAAAATGGTTCCGATTACCCTTGAAACCGCGGTGGGAACATGTATTAGATTGACCCATACCAATTACACACCCATACACGAAAAACACCCAAATAAGAAAGAAATCTCGGAGAATCAAATGAGATTGTGGTTTCAATTACCTTTTTCTTTTTAAGTCTCATATTACAAATATTTTCAGTCTTATATTAATTGCTAGTTGCAGGCGTAATTTTATGGGATCGATTCGTTTTAGAGTGAAGATATATAATTTTGTGTTCCAGAAAAATTTAAGTTTTTGTGGAAATACAAAGCTATATTTCGTCATTCTAATATTTACTGTCTCAATACCGCGTTTTTGGCCACGACTCACAGCCAAGCATGTTCCATGTGAAGTATCTCCGTATGAAAAATTTTCTTGCTTCCAGCCCTGTTTTTTTTACTGTAGGTAGTGTTTTTCACTTGTCTTCGTACGGGAAATTTCATTGATCATTTGCTTATTTCCTAGTCCGTCGTTGGTTAGTGTGTTTTCCAAATAATAAATACCCCCTCATGGAAAATATCGTAAGAAGTAAATTTACTTGCTATTACGCTTTATATTATTTTTACCTGATCTTTTGAGGGTGTAGAGAGAACCTACTACACGTCCACTGCGAACTAGTAACATTTGTTAAACATTGAAGCCAGAAAAACCACTGCTGGCCTTTCACACGAACTGGCTATAGCCTACTGTGTGTTGCATATTAGTACAGTTATGGTTTTGAGCTAAAATTTAATATTGTCATTCCTTTTTAACGGAACAATTGGGACAAAACCACTCTTCATTATAATCCATTATCCTCACTAGAAAAACAGTTTAAGTTCCCCGAAGAAGAGGGATCATTTTTATTATTTGTTTTTTTTTAGCTCATCGAAGGTCGATGCAAAGGAGAGTGCCGAGCGAGGGTTAATTCCCTTCGGATAATCTTGTGTTCCCCTTGGTTTCAAAAGATAATTTTTTTATTGCATTCCCAATTTCCTTATTTCACTCTCTTTGTCTTCTCTTCGGTTTCAGATCGTGATAAGTCCTTTTGGAGGTCAATATTTCTTAATGAGACTTGTTCTCTCAATGTCCTTTTTATTTGAGTGGTTTTTAACGGCACTTGATTTACAGCATGATGCTGCATGTAACCCTTTGAGGTGAGATAGAATTCTAAAAGGACGCAACATTTCTCCGTTTAAGTATCTTATTGCTTCCTAACTATTTTTCTTTCAGTACTGGCCTCCTCTACGGTCTTTTCTGTTAGTAGTCGTCGATGTTAGGTTAGGTTTGATCAGAGAACTAGATTGTGTGCAGCGTAGAGCAGCTAGGTTCGTTAAAAGATGTTACGATAGGTTGAGTAGCGTTTCAGAATTAATACAAGAATTAGGGTGGGAATCATTATCAGAGCGTAGGTTAAAGTACAGATTAAATCTATTAGAAAAGTTTCAATCGGATAGCTTTACTGAAGATGTTAGGCACATATTAAAAACACCAGCGTATTATGCTAGATTCGACCAGCCAAATAAGATTAGAGAGATAGATTGTCGTACCGATAGATTCAAAATGGCATTTTTCCCCCGTACTATAAGAGAACAGAATAGGCAGCATAGCAAAGGGATAGGTAGAGGAAATATTTTAGAGTATTCTGTAGTGCATGATGCATGTATTAACCCCTCAAATACTATAGATACTAACAATCTAGTTGTATGAGACACTTTAGTTGCTTGTTTGCATGTTAGTAGTGCATGCTTGGTGATCTTCACCCCCTGCCACACACCCTCGCGGTGGCTTGCAGGGTATCATGTACATGTAGATGTAGATATAGATGAGATGTTCTGACCGGTACATTCTGTTTTTCAATCGTGCTATTGTACTCCAATTCCAACTGCACCCCATTTAGTGTTACTGAATATTTTCAGAGATAAATAACTCGAGAAATAATTGACGGATAAAAAACGGAAAAATACGGGTCTTTTCATTTTACAACCTCTATCAGATCCGGCAATGAAAAATATGGTAAACGGCCCCATTTTACAAAAATTAGTAAATTCCTTTTTTGACCTTAAATTTCGAAAATTACGCAAAGTTTAGGCCAGATTGGTGGGGGTGAGTACGAGTAGCATTAGGCCTCTATTAGCCGAGGCAACCTGGGGGGTTATCATGTAACTTTCCCTTCCGAGCTTTCGTCCTCGGTTTCGGAAGAATTGGCCGAAATGACGTCACATCCCGAGGTATGAGCGTTTAGTGCGACCACGTATGCTTCGTACCGAAGTTTTCGGATCCGAAGACTTCGGTAAACCCTCCTTCGCCTCCCGAGTGGGTAGAAGGCTTCGGTACAATCCTTTCCGAGGCCGAAGGTTGCAGCTCACATCTTTCGGTACTAATAAATAAGCCAATATTGGGCGTAGAGTGTTGAAAATAGCTTTATTGTATATGATTTTGAATGCAGAGCGTTAACAATTGTATCTAGTTTCTTGTTTAGCGCAATTTTTGTTTACTTATTAGTGTCCATTGAGCAGCAGACGAGGTATGTTGTTAGATGATAGATATGCAAGGTTATATCGTTTAGTTGAGAATTCTGTTTGCATGGGTTACAAAAAAGTGTATACATAACGTATTTCAATGTGGAAGGTTTCTAATGACGAGCCATATCTTCACGAAGTGTGGCTTATCACTCGTAGTCAATAGGAAATGCAATCATGATGATGCTACGTTGTGCATTTCATTCGATCAAAATTCAAGGAAGTTTAACCCTGCACAGCATTAGATCAAGAACAAATCATATTTTCATGCTTAGTTAATCCATTCATATAGTGTGACAATCAATGGTGGAATTAATATCTATGTAAAAAGGGACTTTGATTTGTAAACACTTCATGGACTCGCGTCTCTCTTGCCTTAATACGTAAATTAATTTCTCAGTGTATTCACGTGAGTTTGACAGACACATTAAACGAAAAGCGTTTATTATACATTAAAGTGACTGCCCCTGTTCTTTGGGAAGTTAGGCAAAATGTGTTAGAGTTTTGGGAAAGTTTCGTGTTGATGTGCCACAAATAAGTTAGTGTGTTGAGTAAACATAAATGAGAAAGTTCGTGGTCATATTATATTGAAGCTGTAGTCGACGGACGAAAGTAATTCCTAAGGTGCACAGTTGTATTCATATCCCGTTCAATTAAGTTAGATTAATATATCTCCAAGAAAAAGTAAATAGTTTTATTCACGTCGCGAGTAGGCAAGTTCAACTAACTTCGAGATATTTATTACCATCCGCCTGGAAGACATGTCAGAATTCCTGTAATTTTAGCGGTGCACATAGTAAAAATAACTGAATATTTGGTCAATTGTGTGATACTAATTTGTTGTTTGCTATAATGAATGACGACACGTAAGTAAAGTGCTATACAGAAAGGAAGGTATCTACTTTGTAAGGTAACTGTTTAAATATGCTAAGGTATGTGATTTCCTTCGTATGATGATTGCGTTGCATCTTTTTGCTATCTTCAGTGATTTTTTATTGACCGGGTATGTCGATTTATACCATATAGTGTCTCTGAGGGTGTTTTGTTAATGAATCGAACGTTGACAAAGGCAATTTAGTACCACACCAATAGCTAATATGTACAATAATTCACTTTTACGATGATTTTATGAGTTCCGATTTGTAACTGTGGTTGTAGTAATGGCTTAATGAAAGTATGTAACGGTGTTATGAAATTACAGTGATCAAGTGCCAACTTTACCTTGCAATGTTGTGATACCAAGCCAGCAAAAAGACCAAATATTTTTTGACTTAATATAATACCACAGGGGTAAATGTGCATATGATTCTAATGCTTCATGAACCTCGATGTCGATGTACTTTGGTATTGAAGACGCACAGTAAGAAGAACAAACCTCATCATTTAGCACGGAACACATTAATATTAATTTGCTGCATCATTTGACATGTTTCTGATATGATAACTAAGTTTGAACCATTATAAAAATAAGTATGACTGATGGTTAGATATTCTGCTTGCTACATGCCTTCCTTGGTAATAAACAACATTGAGATTAACTGTAATTGCTATTAGTTCAAAGTTGAGTGGTAATTATATTAATTAATTGAAATACCCATTGTACTTAAGTGATGTGAGGGGCCATTGCTTTAGCTGCTGATTATTTAAGAATAAGAAACTGATTGGTTGTAAGCATTCATGAATCAATTTCAGGTTGAAAGTAGAAACCAAGCTACACAACGAAAAATTAAATCTCCAAACCTTAAGAATCAACCTTCACATTCCAAACAAGTGTAACACTTAATTAAATTATTTTCATGAGGTAATGGATGAGATTTAGGTCCTTGACCAAATTAGGTGGAGAAGGAGGAGAGAGAGGGAAAGGGCTTATGCTCTGAGATTAAATAAAAACAGGTGCAGGGGTGCAGTTGACGCTTTCGAAATGCCAGAAGAAACCTTCAAGGGGTTGTACCAGCTCAGTAAGGATCAGGCACAAATGTTCATAGAGGACCTTCCCCCGTATCTGCATGTGTGAAGGAGGATCACAGCTGTCGCAGTGGAGCTAAAGGTTGGTACAAGCAAGAATTTTCTTTGTGTTGAAGTTGCTGTTTCCTTTACACGCTTCATTACTAACACAACGTATTTTCATAGGTCCTATATGCACTGCATTTTTATGGACAATGGAGCTACCAGAAGAGTGCAGGGAGCAACTGCAATTTAGGACTGTGCCAAAACACTGTCTCAAAGGTCACAGAGGAAGTAACAAACATCCTCAAGTTGCCCCATGTTTCGGTGAAATGGATTCACTTCACAACTTCAATGGAGGAAAGAAATAGGGTAATGCAGAAGTAAGTCCTGAAATATTTTTTGATCATTGAACCTTTATTACAATAAAAAATACAATTAAATACAATGCAATACAAAAATAAAATTGGTGACTTCTCAGATATAGATAGGATGAACCTGTAAAAACAATATACTTCTGTTAGAATTAACCTCTACCATCTCTTGTAACAGAAATTACTTAGCCCTTCAAACTCCAAGTACAATATGCTACATTGATGGCACTCATTTAGCCATTCAAGCCCCAAAGAAAGAGGATTATGTTTTCCTTGACAGGAAATTCTACCATTCCATTAATGTCATGATTGTGATTTATATTAAGAGTAATTGTTAAATTTAATTCATTTAACTAGTGACATCAATTTTATAAAAAATATAAAAATAAGGAAATAGTGAGCTGATAGCATTTCAAAAATCATTTTACAGATGTGTGATTCTGACCAGCAGATTTTAAACTGACTAGGGTGATTTAGTGTGAGTAATCCTGACTCTTATATTTGAATTATACCATTTTAAAAATGGTCATGATGGAGGGATGGAGAATTGGGCACCGATGCTGGTTACTAGGTATTTACTTCAATTGTTTCATACTCAAGGGGGTTCTTTATTTTACTTCTATCAATAGTTAGCTATACATTAAGTTTTTTTCACCTTTCTATGTTATGCCTTTCAGGAGATTCTGGGTATTCCAACGTGAACGTTCATGAACACCCTTGATGCAACCTCTGACGCTCATTACACCCATGGTGGTATATAAGGTCAGGTGCAGATGAGATTTTCTAAGGATAGTAAAGAAATGGGAATGAATTTGAATGAGAAGGATTTTAAAGGATGCATGTACAGAAACATGAGTGGGTTTCTATTAGAATAGTAGGAAAGGAAAATATAAATTAATACGTGGGGATCACACTGAAAAAGCTGACCACCCATAGTGCGGTTCTCTCATCACCAATAACTAAGAAAACTTGAAAAGTTTGGGTAGGCTGAAGAAATAATTGAGTGGGATACATAGTTTAATCTGGTGCAGATTTGAGGTTCCAAGTTTTATCACCAAAATGGATTATTTGTTATTTCTTAGGACACATGGCTCATGAGCTATCTACCCCTCTCAGTCATAAGACTACCTCCTAATACAGGCTGTTTGATTGCCAGTCTGTTTCACAACCTAAATATGAGGAAGTGGGGAAAGAAGGGGCAGGAGAGTCATGACTGGTTGTATATGATGTGGAGGGCTGCATATCAGCCTATATTATGAGGATCTCCTCATCTCCTGAAATGCCCTGTAACTTGTGCTGGCACTGAGAAAGATAAAAGGCATTAACATCTCATTTATGTATTTCCATATTTCATGCATGAGAACCGAAAATATCTTATCAACACCATCATTACCAAAAGACCTTTAGATGAAAATGAGCCTTAGTGACATCCGTTTACTCTTTTAATATAAAACTTGAGGATTCTAGTGTAATCAGGTAATGATGATGTATCAACATTGAAACATGGGTCGAAGTAAAAGTTTAATTTTGTGGAAAATTAGCATGTATTACTTCAGTATCTTAACTCTTTCCTTAATTTAAGGATGAGAAGTATGTAGTAAAGTATGTAATGAGCTACACTTTTCCAAACTACACTGATCACTATCTCATTTACTGTGCATTCCACTTATTTACTGATAGTAAGTGTTAATGTTCACAGTTATGCTTAAAAGATCCATATCCACAATTTGCTTAACATTAGTAATTCCTCCAACAATTGTTTTAATTTGCATTGATTTATGAAAAATATACTCTCTATTAAGATAGTACAAGCACCAATATGATATTGAAAATTAACAATGCTTCCTAACACTCATGTACTATGGAAGTGTATTTTTTCTTTCTGCGTTATGACATTAATGGAAATATTTAGTCTACCTTACAATATACATAATTTAGTCCTCGCATACCTCATCATAATATAACATCCAATTTTAGTTGCTAGAAGTTTATCTTCAACTCAGAGCCCCATAAGGTAAGAAATAAAAAATTTGCAGTCAGTATACCACTGCGATGTTAACACACTTCCTGTGCATTCAAAAGCAACAGCTTTTTTCCCCAATGTCACAATCCATGTCCTTTTTTTGAGTAGGTTTTGTTCAAAAATACATTGCTTCTGTTGACAATTGCCAAGTGGTGCCAGAGTTAATCCATTTGAACAATAAAACTGTTGTCTGACAATTATCATTACTAAGCATTTACCTCTCTGATGATTTGAAATACCTAAGATTCTCCGTATATCACTGCCCACAACTGCTGCTGTTCTTAAAGTGGTTACATGTAACAAACACAAATGTCACTCCAAATGTGTGTACTTATTCCTTAACTTGCCTTTCATGTATAATAATTGATGGAAATAAATTAATTTCCTTCCTCAATAGATCTCAGAACAAATAAGCATTGCACTTATGCTTTACTAGCCTATGTACAGAGTATTTATGTGATTGTTATATATTTGCATGAAATAAATAAAAAAAGTTAAACAAAAATTGTCTTTCACTAAAGGGTTCTGTTCCTTATGCAGTATTTTGATTTACCTGTAGGGCGTCTACTACCCCCTCCATCCCAACAGAGGCTGTTATCCGTGTTAATATCAACATCCTCTCCTCCAAGCTGCAGCGCCCAGAAATGGCCCACCCTGTCCCCTGCCCATGCTTCTGCAGCCTCAGCCCTTTCCTTCTGATATTGCTCTTCCACTCTTGCCAAGTCTGAAAAGAGTAATGTTGGTTAATGCACCTATTTCCCGGTGCACCAATAACTTCAAGATTGGTGCTTAATAGTTGCTGCTGCAAAGCCACAAAAAATCCCTCAGAGAACATAAACTTCTCACCGGAGCAAGAGGGGAATGTGAAGATTATAGGAATTTGAAATTCAATACATATTATCAAAGATGTCTAAATACAGATGTAGGTAATTTGAAAAATGGTTTTTAATTCACAATGAAATCCCATCATAGTATAGTCACAAAGGAGTCCATGGCAATATACCTAAACATATGGAAACATACCTTAATCTACTCCTCAATACTTTAGGTCGCCCCTGAGGCAGAGGCATCTAAAGCCTGGGTTGCTTCTTTCCAGTGCTCCCTCTGGTCTACACAACTCATGTATGGTCATGACAGGGTGGCACTGCATAAAAGAGAGGAAAAGAGTTCTCTCTGCACAGTAGGCACCATGCCCTTCGCCTGCTTTTCTAAAATAGATTGTTGACATTATTATGATAATTTTACAGATGGGCATCATTACTTTTCTAATTTTGGGACTATATATTGCCTTTATTTACAATAGTATCCACCGCTAGGATGGCATATATAAAAATTATGTTTCTATTAAACTCTATTAGCGTTCAATGAAAAACAAACATTCAAAGAGATGAGTCTAACTGCATATCCGTGTTGGGAAGTTAAAATTGACAGTCCTTATGTTACGAAACTTTAAAATATTAACATGAAATTAAATACATATCAAGTTGATGTTTAAGTAATGGGCGATCATTGGCTTACATTTCGATTTCCTGTTCATTTGGCGTATATAAATGTTTATCTAATACCTTAGCCATTTGTGAACGTTACATTCCACGATATGTGCAAAGTACAACGTTATTTCTTTACATTAACTATTTCGTTAACATCTATTGAACATGAGTTTAGGAACAGTTAACAGAATGGAATGAATATGTGATTCGCGTTGGCCGGATAGTTACGAGTTTACAACTTGGAAACCATTTAACTTAACTCTTCACTTTGAATACTCCGCATTAATAATTTACGCACTGCATATAACAGTCTGAATGACCAGAGTTTAAATGCCGTTGTCTCTTAAAGATAAAAGATAACACAGCTACAGAAATTAGCTATGTAACATACAACTCTACGCAGTTAGTTTCATTCGATAATTAAATTTAACAAAGTTCCGCACGATAGCATTAAAAACAAATATAATGCTAGTAACATTAATTTCCACGAGGTGATCAGTGCAAATTGAAAATAATATGATCATAAATGTCTTACCTCGTCGTTTTCTTCTTCCTTCGTCCTCTCACGTAAACATAAACAGCTGTCTGCTGTAATTTCGATCTTCATTTTTTCAAATTCCCATTGGCCAGAATGCCGTTGCGTCATGAGGTCTTCGTGCATCTCCGTGGATCCATGACGTCACCTCGGAAAGACATCCCTACCGAATGTTTATGAACCGAAGGAAGTTACATGATCGCACGAAACGAAACTTTCGGAAAATCGCCGCCTTCCGAAACGAATTCGTCAACTCCGCCGTTCCGAGGCCGAATGTTCGGCCGAATTTACATGATAACCCCCCTGGACACTCCACCGGACGTTCCACCGGTGGAATGTCTGGTTGCTCGGGTTTACTCCGCCCAGGTTACCGGTGGCGCCACCAGTATCGGTTCAAAAATTACCCAGCACACAGTAGTGGTTAAAATAGTGTTGTGTTGTGAGGACGTACTATTGCTAGCTCTTCTCATAAAGAAGAGAAGGCGAAGGGTGAGAAGGTTTCGGAAGCATCCTATGTTGATGTCTAGACTTACCAAAGGGCTTTATTACACACTATTGTACTTTATTACACTTGGACAAGCGACACCTTCACCTTCTTGCAAATTGCGATCACCATCTTCATTCACCACCGCCCCCGGCGAAAACATATTAACACACAGAAATTCAATTCACAAGAGCGAACATCTCACCACTAGTTTGGACTGTGAACTGAGATTGTGTGTCTGCCTGGAGCGTCTTGGTCAGGGCAGTATGATGCGCGCGCATGCAATATTCAGTCACCGGTGGCGCGTCTGGTCGCCTCGGCTAGTAGGCTACATATACTCCAATGCCCCGGAACGTTGCTGAGCAACCCAAAGTGGAAGGCGCGGTTGCGTGGCTCAGTCGACTGGTTTCGGTGGAAAGTCTGGTGGCGCGTCTGGTTGCCACGGCTAATAGGACTCATTTGATTCTATGCCCCACGACTGACAAGTTCCACCGGTGGAAGACTCGGTGGCGCGTCTGGTTGCCACGGCTAATAGAGGCCTTAAAGGGAATGAGGCTGTATGGTTGGGTCTACACGAACTCGACAACTCTACCTGTTCCAGATATACAGACGCACACGAACTCGCCAACATTCTTATCACGGACCCCATACCATCGCACACGAACTCGCCAACTGCTGGCCATTGTAGGTAGGGTCCCTTCATACTCCAGGTATACCGCCACGAACTCGCCAACAACGACTCGAGTGGACGAAGGGTATGTGACAGGGGGTGTAGATCGCCAAGCATGCACTATTGGCATGCAAACAAGCTACTATAGGGTCTCATGCAACTAGATTTTTAATCTAGCACGATAAGCTGGTGTTTTAAATATATGCCTAACATATTGGCATAGGCCTGACTCGAAAGAATTTTACGAATCCTAATCTGCGGTTTGCTACACTAGTTCGTGTAGGGATTAGCAAACTTTTTCCCATCCCAATCTAAAATATCATGAGAAAAGGGTTCAAGTTGAGTTTGTTGGAAACGCTTGCCGAGATGATTTCCTTGCTAATGCTCTCGATGTTTTATTTGCTTAACTCCTCTTTCATACCGTCGTAATTAGCCCTGCCAAATAATTATACCCTTTTTCTTGATTTATAATGTCTTTCTAAGCCTACGATAAATTTCACATGCACTATCTTAAGATCACTAATTTTGGTGTCTAAAACTATATTTACAGCTTTTTTTAGGTGTATTTGTTGCTAAGGTGTCTAGAATGTTGTTTCCTCGCGTAGTAAGGATTTAGATGCAATTCAAGAGTGGTGCGACAAATGGCAGTTAAAACTTAACCTTAAAAAGTGTGTAGCTTTCTACCTGAAAGGGTAAGTTGTCCAGTTCGTGTGTAGGGATTAGCGGACCTTTTCCCATCCCTTCCTCGAGGTCGAAAAAGTTGGCGAGTTCGAGTGTGTCCGTATGGTTAGTTGGAAAGGGACTCATTCCAGGAAATAAAAATTGTTTGGTGAGGGAGGGTCAGACCCAATGATGAAGGACGGTCTGGATGGTCCATAGGCCTACCATTATTCGTGTAGTTCTTAAAAGGAGGGGCACTTCTATCTCTGGCGGAGAAACGATCCCCCTCGACAGCAAGCCGTCGCTCCCGCCTACACCCCCGACCACCCGGACTCCTCCCTCTCAACAGACCGTCCGCGCCGCGAGGAGGAACCGTGCGTCGCGCGCGTATGATTTAGTGCCGTTCAATTAGAGTGCACTTTGACACGTGACATGGAAAAAAGGAGGACTTTCCCTTCGGCCGCGGCTGCTTTCGGGGTCGAGGGCATTGGAGTCTGGAGAGGGACGAAATCTCTCGAACGAAACGGGGGAGATCTTCGAGAGGAGGGAAGAAGAGGCTCAGATGGAGAAAGTGAGGGGGTGGCTGTGTGGGAAGTCTTGAGGAGGCGGCGGCAGCCCTTGATTAAGGAATGATTCCTTTCCATTTAGACGCGAACGGGTGGCGAAATGGGGTCGTTTACCATATTTTTTAGTGCCGAATCTGATAGAGTTTGTAAAATAAAAAGACCCGTATTTTTCCGTTCTTTGATCCGTCAATTATTTCTCGAGTCATAAGCGACGAAAATTTGATGTTTTTAACCCTTTCGGAAAGGTGGGCGTGGTGCAACCACTGACGTATACAGACTTCGTCCAATCACAACTGAGCCCGCGAAGCTACTTTGCCTTATCGCAATGGGGGGAACATAGCTGACTCGGCCAATGGAAGCGATTGCGACAGCATCTGTGCGAGCAGACCGTCCGAGAGCCCCCTCCACTCCCTTCCCTTCCCCTAAAAGCAGTCAAGGGCGGGAGGAATATGACGTCAATGTTATCAAAGCAGCTTTTTCAATGGGCGTCACCTTTTGCTTATTTTAACTTTTGATTTATGAGTGAATGGTTGTGGTTAGAAGATTATTTTTTTTTCAATAAAATTCTTTTTTCGTTTCCATCTAACGATTTCGTGTACAAAATTGCGATTTCGGTTCCGAGTAAACGCCCCCATTGATGTAAGTTTAGTCCGTCTCGGAAATTTGTTTTACGATCAGTGAGGGCCAGAGACCTCTGCTTATTTTTGCCTCACTTCTCATTTGAGTGCGCCGCGATCCTGGATGTTTTTACACCCGCCCTGTTATACAGATGTCGCGGGTTCGTATTCCTCTTTGAGTGCTAAAGTCTTGTTTATCTTAGAACGATTTTAGGCGGGATGATATGATAAAATCTCAGCAGTTGGAGCATCTTTAACGTAATTCATCCAGTACTCCTACTCAACGGGGCCGAACTATTCATCTGTACGCAATTCTGGTTATAGGCATCATTTAATCTGGTTGAACTCCTTAATTAAATTAACATCATGAACCATTTCGCGTCTTAAAGATCATCTCGCTGGTTTACTAATTGTTACGCAAAACAACACTGCACTGGGGCATGGTCGAGATTTATCATTTTTTGCAACTGGTTGCGAGATATGTGATATCGATGAAATGTTCTTGACCTTTGAATGCTGAACGCTGCTTGTTTCTGTAGGCTGAAATCAAATCGGACTGGTTGGGTGATTATTTGAAGAAAATCATGGGGCTTTTCCTGGAGCGTCGATGGAGATCTGTCGAGCTGGTGGGCGGCAGTGATGATGGCAGTCCAATGGGTACACTTGTGACCTTGCTATCGTAGCAGAATATTTGGGTGACGCCTTTCGGTCACCCTCCTTAGAAAAATCCGGGCGGGTCTATTTCTTGTACACAAAAATTCAGAATATAACGGAGGTGGCTCAAGGAAAGATTTATCCTCAACATGGAATAATTTGAATATCAATCACGTTTGAGCTAATAGCGATGTGCGGTCCAATCCCGCACAAATATCTTTGGGCTTATTTAAGTTATGTGATCGTTTGAAATATTTTACAAAGCATTCAAAATTGTTTTAATTAAATAGCTTGTGATTCGTCTAGCTAATCACACAACCGCGTTGAAGTCAGCGGGGGACGATAGATATTTTCCCTTCGCTCCCCAACAGCACACGATTGCGTTCCAAGAATATGTTACACTTACCGTTATTTGGTCTTACAGTATTTCCTCAAGGTTGCGTAGAGAAAATACAAAATCAAAACAAATGCATAGAAGAACTGATATTATGCAATAATGGCGACAATATGGCGATATTTATCCTTGCATGCAAGATAATTTTTCTTATTTCTTTAAAATCAATGTTAAAATCTGTCTAAAATCATTACAACTACATCTACATAATACCCAGGAAACCAACATAAAGGTGTGTGGCAGGGGGTGAATACACAACATATATACATTGCATACCATGCATAAAAAGGATTAGTATTTATATTCCAGTCTAAACTTCAAAATTTAAAAAAGAATAAATTGCACAGCAAGCATGCAAAATCATGCTGCTAGATGGCTTAGCTTAAGGTACTTATACCAACATTCAACTATCTATGCTACCCATTGATACACTTTTATTTATACTATTGGATTACAGCTATTCATATCCCTAACTGTATGAGAAAAGAAGAAAATTTTTAATCTGTTAGTTCGGAAATACATTTTTCTAATTTTATATTCATGGTTCAGGCTACCCTCAGTAAGTTCGTAAATTTTGTCATCAGTGAAAATATTGTCTTGGAATTTATCTAAGAGATTGTCTAAATTTCAACCTGCCATTTGATAATGATTCCCATTTTAATTCGTTTACTGGACTGGTTACGCTATTATAGTCATCGTCAAATCTTGCCTTTACAAATCTTGCCCATCTTCGCTAAACACGTTCAAGTCCATTATTTAAGCCCATCTACCAAGGATGCCATTTACCGGCAGCAGAGTCCAAAAAAGGTCTTTAAAAAAATCGACCTTGCCAGGATTCGAACCTGGAATCTTCTGATCCGTAGTCAGACGCGTTGTCCGTTGCGCCACAAGGCCCTTGGACGTTAATGTCGACCATACTTCAGAAAGAGCTTCATTTGGAATAAAAATGTTATTTTTTGCGGAATTTTCGGATGAAGAAGTCGATTTTTTTAAACAACTACGCTCAAATGATGTAACAGCTCTTTATTAACCTTGGAATAACAAATATGGTCCAAAAGGTTACGGTCGGAAGCGAGGACCGTCCAGAACTGTCTTAATAATCCAAAATTCTTTTTAGGTCTTGTAATAGTTGCCTTCTAGTGGAGTAGTGTTGAAACACTTCTGTTTCTCGCCTTGCCACTCGTTTTGCCCTATCACACTAGAGACGGGTGCGCGTGGCTCGGCTTCGGGGGTGAATTTAAGCTCTAAATCGAGCTTAATCCTGGTTGCGAAGGAGCAACCAAATGGCATCTACTGATTACACTACAATGAATATTAATGAATCATCGGGTAATTACGTTAAAGTTTTCGCAGCTAGTTCGCAAGCTTTGAATTTGGCAACGCAAGGATCGCGGGTTCGAAGCCCAACTCGGGCACGGATGTTGTGATTCTTCAGGATTTACATTTGTATGACGTTAGGTTAGACGGTGCCGTATAGTCGTAGCAGTCGCAGCATCTTAAAACCTAATTCAACTTCTACTGCAACCTGAGACCTTTGGATGACAGGCAGACGCGTTACCGACATGACTACCGCGGCCAACATTCCCCTCCCTCCCCCCAATTACGTTATCGTTGAGGATCAGCGAAAGGTTCACATTCCCGCCACAGCTTCTGAACCTCTCGCCATGAGTCTTATCGCTCCCTCTACGTGACAACCTGGGCGGTGTATACCTCCTTCCTCCTACGTCATGCAATCCTGTTCACCCCCCGACTTGGTGAGCGGCCCCCCGGGACGAATCGTCGTCACTGCACCCTCACTTCCTCCTTTCGGTCGACAGAAACCGCGGCTTCCTTCCAAACTATCTCTCGCCAGCCACCCTCCTTCCTACCGGCTTCTCACTTCCCCAGCCCCTTTATCATATCCCCTCGTAGCCGGCCGTATGCAAATCAGTTCTTCCCCTAGCTCCTCCTCGCGGGAACTCGTTCCTTGCTTCACCACCTGTCCCGTCAAGACGCGTACCGGCAAGGAGATGCCTTCTTCCGTGAGGAAAATCGGCAGTTCAGCGCTTCCTCTGTGGTTAATTTGCCAAAATAATTCTAGCACGAAAAAGGCATGGTTCTACTCAATATCTTTGCTCATTTTAGGCATAGTTTGGAGGTAATCACTTCTCAGTCGGTCTGAGGCGAAATTTTGGGTTCGGTGCTTAGCAATTCTATGAAAATGCAGTTGTGAATATTTATATGTGAACAAGTACAAGTGTATGGGATCCCTACGAAATCCGTCTAAGTAATGAACTTGAACGTGTGCAGCGAAGATCGGCAAGATTTGTAAAGGGACGATACGATAATTATATTAGCGTAACCAGTCTATTAAATGAATTGAAATGGGAATCATTGTCAGATCGCAGGTTGAAATTAAGACTTAATCTCTTACACAAATTCCAAGGCAATATTTTCAGTGATGATGTTAAAAATATTTTACGAACCCCAACTTACTATGGCAGACTGGACCATAATCATAAAGTTAGAGAAATTGATTGCCGAACTGACCGATTCAAAATGTCCTTTTTCCCTCGCACAATTAGAGATACGAATAACGGTAAATATGTCCTATCAGAGAGTAGCAATGAATAGCATTGGTAGCTGCATGTTGGTATGAGTACTTAAAGCTAACCCTACTAACAGAATGTTTTTGCATGTTTGCTTTGCAATTTCTATCTTTTTTAAATAGTGTAGTTCTGACTACTATATTAATACTATTCCTTTTTTATTCATGATATGTAGTGCATGTTTGGTGAGCTATCACCCCCTGCCACACACCCTTGTGGTGGCTTGCAGGGTATTATGTAGATGTAGATGAAGTCGCCCCTCTTATTTATTCATTGCCAGTTAATATTTTGAGGGGTGAATTTGTGTACCTGTTGTGGCCGTATAAAATCAGACAATTCATATGCCTGATTTGCAACTTAATCTCTTTGCATGTGGTCAGGTGAGAATTTGTTATCCACCAAATCTACTCTTTTTGATTTGAAAAACTTCAATCAAACCTCCAGCACCGAAATCGGTGCAGCCACAACTTATGCAAATGCAGGGAATATTTTCCATCGTTACTGTGAACAAATTCTGCAATTGTTTTCACTGCCAGAATGTTAACTGACTATGAACGTTTTCTCTTACGGTCCGTGTCTATATTTTGTACGAAAAACATCTAATGTGAGCATTCTAGTTGAGTTTACACACGACTTCAAGTGGGATCGAATTTCTACCGCTGAAGTCCGGTGGTTTGTGCATTCATCAATGGAAATATCTCTGTCTTCTTCAACAGTCCTTTCGAAGGGTTGACTCAACATCGGTTGTATCGCAAGGGAAACAGTCCTAATTGATCCTCGAGTGTACATACAAGACGGCGGAATGGAAATCACTCAAGTATTTGGTCTCGGCGAGCTTTGCTCACTACTCTCTCGGAGGGGGAAAAAAATCGTCCAGCGACCCTCGCTTTGAGACATTGTGACCTTGAGATGGCACACTGCTTCAAGCCAGAGTGCAGATGCCGGAAATGACTAGTGATCTCGACCTCGCGATGAATGAGCGGTACTTTTAAAGCAAGAGAAAGTTCTTTTCAGCTGCGATTGTGAATGCGTGGAGAGTAAAAAAATAACACAGACGTCATAAAGGTACGGTAGCCGGAAGGAGATGACTGCCTTGGGAGTGTTTAAAAACAGTTATTAAGCCAGCAGAGTGGAGTGCGCAGATTTGAACGAAGCATCACGTTGAACCAATCAGCAAGCAAGAAGGCGACCGATTCTCGGAAATACGTTGTGAAATTCTTGCCGGGAAATTGCTGATGATTTCCTTAAAAATGTTTTAACGAGCGATTCAGTTAACCATGGAAATGGAATTCGAATGTGCACAATTTATCTAGACAAAAAGGATCATTCCCAATCACTATTAAGCCCCTTTCCATTCATCTAAATAAAATCGATGTGCTGGGAAGTTGTAAGATAATAGAATACCATTTAATGCACTGAAGAATGCTTCACGTAACGATCGTACCTTGTACCAGTAGATCTTTCCCAAATATATCGACGTACCTGTAATGCGTACGTATGTACCATATTTATTGATAGTTAAACTTCAAATCAATGTATTACGAAATATATCAAACATATTAATTGGTATATTAATATGTTTGATATATTTCTTTTGTTATATATTTGTTATGTTAATATTAATTAACATAATTGACACATTGTTCGAAAATAATTCACCTCTCGCCAAAGACAAACAGCAAGAGAATTTATCAGTTACAAAGGAAAATGCGATGATATAATTTAACGGCTCTCAGTCGTTTAGAATAGAATAAAATAGAAAGGGTTCTTAATTGTACTGGGACTATAAGTCCCCTGGAACATCGAAACAAATATTACTTAACAAAAAGAAAAAAAAAGAGATAAAGCGAATGCAGTCAAGGCAACAGCCGTACAATTGCATAATGGAGCAATATTACACGTATAATTAACAGTAAATAATAAATACGAATGTAATGAGTACATAACCATTAATTGGTAAAGGTTTATTGGTTAAACCATTAATTGGTTGAACCAATAATTACATAACCATTACAATCAAAACCACTTTATAAAATTAAAGAAAACACTTAAAGGAAAAATAGGTACATTTAAGAAAGGCAGCATAAATATTGATTTAAATGAATTGAAAATAAAGCATAAAATAACAAGGAGTATATATTAATATGCACAATATCCAGCATTTCAGTTAGATAATACAGTATAACAAGATAGCATACAATAAAATTTTTAAACTTTTAAAAAATTAAATAAAGTTTTTTTAGTTAATTTAGTTGATTAGGTGTACATGTAGAGGTTATATGAAGTGAAAGATTTTTTTGCGTAGTGTTATTTATCAGTATGCACTCGTTATGCGAAGGGAAGACAGAAATGTGGGCCGTCTTGGCAGCTTTGCGTGGAGACTGGAGAGTGTGCGAGGAAGATGGTGAAGGAAACGGCCATGAGTCAGTAGAAGTCTGATTGAATTGGATGTGTCACTTACCATACTCCACTGCAGTCGCCATCTTAATGCGCACTGATGGACGCAGTTGCTGGAAGAAGTTTGCGATCTGCTATCTCTCGGTTTCACAATTGTCGATTATGCCCGCGTCCGTATCCTACGTTCTTTTATGACATGAAGCTTTTTTCTGGCGTCTTTTGAAATGTAGACCTGCTCAATGTTAAATGCGCTTGAATAACGTTTGGGAATACCTTCTATCCTTCGCCAAACTTGTTGATAGTGATATATTTTCAGCACAATGGCATTTTAATCCAATCCTTTACGGCTAATCAAGCCGTTGACTTCTAGGATATCATTAATCAGACTGAGTCCTTTGCCGCAATTGTTGATTAAAATTTCGAGGTATGAGAATATTCACTTATTTTATCGACGGGAAAAATAATGTTTTGGCATACTTATACGCCTTTTGGTAAACCTGTGATTTTTCTCAAACGGTCATTTATTTTACCTAGAAAGGAAAGAAAAGGAGAAGGCTTTGCTATCTCTTATGCAGACGGCGACCTAATAACACAGTAGATGACTCAACAAGGTGGCTTACAAACTATCTTATCCACGTAAATTTAAAAAAATATCAATTTAATAATTAAATAGATATCTCTGCGATCTTTATTTTCTAGTAAACGGATATTCTGCTTTTTTATAATTATTCACCGTGAAGTTGCTCTTGGGGTGTGGAAAAAATTATCAATGCCTTTTTAGCGCCTTATTTTGCATATCTACTTAATGCTGGCCAATTTTTTCTAAAATTTTATACTCTCCTCACCACCTCTTCTTTTTTCCTCTTATGCCGGCCTAACATGTCCCGATACCTATCACCAACTTCTTCGTACTCTTTTTCAGTCTACTAGATGAACAATAATCGAGTCTTTATTAGAGACACCATTACATTTCTCGATATCTCCCTATTTTTCGCCGCTCTACATATTTTATTTAACTCCCCCCTATACGCTTAGTTATTAGCATAAATGCCTCTTTAAAGCAAGGGTTCACTCTAATTTTATTGGTTGAATGTGGTGAAGTGCAGAGAAACACTTAGATCTGGTAAAATTTGAAGATTTAAAGTTTATACTCAACAATCACAAATAGTGCGTTTCTAGCATGTACGACTTTTTTGATAATTAAAGAAAAGAGCTAATTCGTCCAATTTTAATTTTTTATTAGCAAAACATGGAGTTAACTTCCACATGGTTCATCGGTTTAATTAATAATTCATGCAGCATGCAACTAAGTTTTTTACTTCGCTCAACGGCGGTTTTGTTTACAGAAACGCATCATTAGAATGTGTATCTTGTGCACGCTCATTGATGACAACGTGATTATAACATCCCCAGAAAACGTATGGCTGGAAAATTTCGATACTTTTTATCACAAAATAATGACGAGAATAATTCTGAATTGACCGAGTTAACTAGTAAATTGTTTTTGGGAGGATTTGGCAGAGGAATCTGTTTCCGTGAAAATCCAGGGAGGAAGACAGCTTATTGCATGCATCACGTCACCTGATTGTGTGATTATTAAAGATTTCACTGTAAACGTTACTCCATTTCATGGTATCAAGGTAGTATCAAGTCACCTCCTGCCACGTAACCTTCTGCGGCGTTGTGTCTACTCTGGAGATGTAGGTACTTAAACCCGACTCGGGCAAGAGTGTGGCGTCCTAGGATAGTGTTTAGGATTTAAAATAGGTTTATGATGTGTTCGGTGAGTTTGATTTGAGCAGTTGTTATAATTATGAAGGTCATAGTCGTTTGGTCATGTTAGGGAGGTCAGGCGGTCAATGGGATTCTTACACTCGTCTATAGAAGAGACTGGAATGTCATCGAGTGGAAGCGATTAAACGGAGATGGACGATTTAGGTTTCGATCAAGTTCAGGTTTAGTGCACATTTTAGATAATTCTATTCCTTCAAATGTATCCAGATTAATCATTTAAATAGAGGTAGTACAAGAGGCTCAAAGGTAGGTAGTCATCAGCAACAGAAGTAGAACAATTAGGTTAGACCGGCTTTTGCCAAGCTTTTACGAGTCACCGCCCCTATCTGTAGACTTCAAAATTGTATTCAGAATCGTAGACTATATGACCATATGAAGAAGTATATTCAGACATACTAAGGATAGTAATTGGAAAAGAATAGGTACACATAAATGAACGAACATACACAATGGTGGGGAAGGTGGAAAGAAGCCAGATTTCAACTGAAAAAAATAGTAGGTATATGAAAGAAGTAGGTATATGAAGTATGAAGGCATATGAAGTAAGGAAAAAAAGAAGTAGGTGTATGAAAATAAAAACAATATCGATATGTTATTTCAAACTGCTTTATTCGCATTTTAAATTGTTCTGTCATCTGGAAACCACGGAAGGGTTAGTTCTTTTTATCCATTTTTAAGGAGGAAAAGGACCCAAAGGGCCAGTGACTCAAACCCTTACCTATGGTCACCATTTGGTCGGAACCCTGCCTCCAGTGTCCTCCTATCGCCCCCTTTAATTTGCCCCCCCTAGACTGCTCCCCATGGGGCGGTAGAACTCACTTTGGGAAACACTTGGCCGGACGGTACGATATAACCGGGTAATTGGGGCAACTTATAGCCTTATTCTTCCTCTGTAAATGAAGTGGGTTGGCTAAAGTACATTCTGTAATTTTATCCGAGGTGCTATTGCAGATAGCTAGCGCGAGCTTCGCGTTCGATGGCGATAAAATTGCGGGGTCCATTTCTCGGGATTTTCATATCTCTTCAACAATTTCCGCATCAATTTCTTGAGGGGGAGGTCTTAACTCCCGATCCCATTTCTTTTTAGCGTCGAACTTCCGAAGCTGGAGTGCTCGAGTAACGCACACTCGGACTTCTCTCCGGAACTCGCGCAAACGAATTTAAGCTCGTCCCTAATTGTATATTTATTTTCACGGACGCGTTAATTTGCCGTGGAACGACTGATAAAGTGAGGGAGATAAATCTCTCGAAACAGAAAGACCATCCTCTGTCGGTGCGTATCAAACGGAAGCTCCCGAAGTAAAAACACATGCACACGAAAGACTCAGAGAGAGAGCTTCAGTCGTTCCCTCTCTTCTCTTTTTTTTCTCTTAGTCTCCTTATCGTCCATTTTCCTCAGCGGTCCTCTTGATCTAGGAGGGCGATAAATTCGGGGAAATATTCACTCCCTGCCGCCCCTTCATTTGAATAGAGAGGTTGGGGCGCATGGCCAACTGAGACAAAAAAATATAAGCTCCTAGAAGTCCGTCACTGCTTTATTTTTTTTCTGTCGGCCATCCTTTAGAGGGAATCCAGAACGAGGCGTGAAGGCTTCCATTATAAGTGGAAGGTTGTGGAAGGACCCAGGATGACAGAGCAAGGCAGTCGACCCCCTCTCTGGACCATTCCTTAAAGGATCTTCGAAGATGCTTTTCCTTATGCATGTTGCTTCTAAGGAGGTTCATGAAAATGCTTTAACTTATTTTTGCCTTCGAGGAACAGCCACTCACTCTCATTACGGGAGTGAAATACGTTCGAATGCGAAGAACCCCCCTTTTCGAGTATACTCATCAATGGAGAACCTCTGACACATCCTCCCAATCTCTTAGACCAGTAACTTGGCTAATCAGGGAAGTTACTGAAAATATATGCGTCGTAAAAATCAGATTCTTCCTAATATTCATTTTTTCGTATTGCGAACATATTCGTAGGTTTCGCTTCCTTATGCATTTAGTGATGTAGTTGTACGAGAAGGGCCTGCCTCGACTTGAATGCATCAAGAATCCCTCCTCCTCTTTTTTATTTCTTTATTCGACGGGATAATTAAAGGGGCTTTTGAGAATTATAACAGCATCAATTTTAATCGACGGTTGAAAACAGTGTCTTTTTATTCACGAGTGGAATTCATTTATTTTTCATATGAATGGAGTCAATCTTTTTTTATCTTTTCTCTTCTGTATTACCTACCTATATTTCATGTTTCTTCCAGCTGACGCCTGTTAAAGGATTAATTAGAATACTAGTGGCTTTCCATCCAAATGGCCAAGGTTCGAGTCCCGGCAATGGAAGAGATTTTTTTTCTGTGGAATAGAATGCCCTACTTAACTGCCATGTAAAGAGAACATCAAGTAGGTACTTTCCATCTCAGTACAAACAAGAAACATCAAGTAGGTCTATGTGGTGAGATGTTAAACTGTGAACTCGTCGAATTCCGTCAGGCGTAGGCTGATGCTGATGTCGCGGCGCGCCGGGTTTCTCTCCACCCTTCTTACACTCCCAAAAATCCTGCTGATATCCAAATATTCTCCTACTCCCAGCGGAGCAGATGACTTCAGCTGCCTGTTGCCTCACCTAATAGCAACAAAAACTATATATATTGTTGCTTCTTGTAGAAATTCCACGCATCAATTTACCACCCCCTCCTCAAAGTTCTCAAGCTATTTTACTCGCCTCTCTCTCTCTTGCATAATAACTCGCACTTTGAGTCCAGCTCTTTCTCCCCTTCTTCGATTTCTGTCTCCTACTCGGTCTACGCATTTGAATTTTGCTCTCATTGTCGTCATTTCGAAGCAGATGCGACACTCACGGGACGCTTTCCCCATTGTGTGAAGTTGCTCGAAAAGCCCTCCCGCTGAGAGGGTTGCCAACCTTTAAAAAAATTTCGGTTTAGTTCAGCCGATCGAGGAATTAGCCATCAAAATGTTGTCGCCAGTTGTGGCGATAACGCCGCTTTCTTGTTTTTGTAGATGACATTAGAACTTTCCTGCTCAGCAGTGAGTGGTAATTGGGTTTTGTGGAAAACTATACTGTTTTGAGAGTGAAACTATTGCCATTGTTTAATTATATCAGTCATTGTTCGTGGCCATGGCCGAATAACTGTTTAGTTGGCTTGAGGACATTCATGACGAAGTTGTGTGAGCTCAACAACCTGAACTCATCGTTATGGTAGTGGTAGGCTTTTCACTCAGATCCATCGGCCCAACGTCCCTCCTATCTTGATAGATAAGCATATGCATGACTGATATACTGCATCCTTTGTGCTGAAATGAGCGAACTGCTCTACGTTCAACTCATTTTCCTGAAGCATGTTGTTTTGTTTGCGAAAATGTATGAGTGGTGATCTATTTCTCTCTACCGTAGCTGAAATATTCATCTGAATCGGCTTCTTTTCCTCCCGAACTGCGAACTATTTGTAGAAATCCTATTTCACCATCTCGAGATATTCGCTCTTTCTGGCCGTGGATGGAAAGCTTGATTTGAAAGATAGCCTGATTGGGGAGGGGAGGGTAGATGGAAGGGATGGATAAAAATTAAATACCGTAGAGCAGGAAAGTTTGGTTAAGGTTTAGGGGTAACGAAGGGTTATTTTGTTAAGGTGTTGCTAAGGTAAGGAGTTTCTTCATTGAGGTAGGGTTTAGTGATATATAATAGGATTTCTTTTCCTCCCCCTCATCGTTGGGTGCTTATTACTGCTTTTAGTAATATTTTTCCCAGCGAAGTTTTAGCGAATGAGTAGCCTTAGAACTAGATTTTGAAATGATCCAACTGCTAGGTTCTATCGCACTGTTTTAAATAACGAAATATTAAGGCAAACACAACCGCCATGCCCGAGTCGGGATTCGAATCCTTAACCTTTGGGCTCTCAGGCCTGTGCGTTATCGACCCGACTACTGCTGCCATCTTTGTTAAATGTTCACAGTCATAATAATAATCACACTAAATGCCTTGAATTTCAAGGAGGTTAAATATTTTATGCATCAGCACAGCTAATCGTGATGTATTCATTGATGTTTTTAGATGCAATAAAAGCTCCATATTCCTGCCGCTAAATTTTTCCGAAATCGAGATAAATCCGAACCAGCTTCCTTGTTTTTTATATCCGTCGAAGCTTTCATTTTTTAAATGGAATCATACAATCCATCTCTCTATATGCCACTCTAAAGGTGGGTGAGATTATTTTTATCTGCCATCTTTACTCACGCTACGGAGTGGACCCGCCCTTAGAAATACCAATTTTAAACTCCGGGAATCTGTCGGATTTCTTTCGTTTCGCGTCGCGAAAAGTCAGTCCAACTTGAAAACGTGCAGGGGTTGCGAACTTAAAGGCCGCTTTAAACGATACATTTTACTGTAACACAAACTTTACAAACAAATCTATGATACTGATCGAAATTGTATGTTTGTCTGAATGGAATTAGAACAGGTTCTATTTTCCGTTCAGTTATTCAGACATTCGCAAAGTCGTTCACACAATTTTCCTATTTACATAGTACAAATTTCCTCATACAAGCGTTTGCACAAGAAATTGTACGAAAAAATGTACCGTGTAAAATGGCCTTAAGGCAATTTCAAATCTCTTCCTCGCTTTTTTCCATCTTTTGGTGAGAGGGAACCGCTCGTGTCTTTACAAAACGAGTTTACTTCAACAAGGTAGACAAGAGTAGCCTATAAGTTCTCCAGGATACTAATGCTCTGTTCCTAGCTTTTTGTACTAGGTATCAAAGAAAAGGTTTCGACGGGGATTCGAAAATGGAGTGGTTATATGTTACATACCTTCGCCCTAAGGTGTATCTTATCAGCCCGAACACGTTTAATTTTCGAAAACTCGTTTGGCTTTAAATTTAAACTTCCTGTAAATGATGTGACGTTTGGGTGGAAAGTTATTGGCTTAAAACAGATGCTTGTCCAGTGGGGAGTTATGGAAAAAAACATCGATGGCATTAAAAAAAAAGGCGACATATTGCCATGAGGGATGTACCCGGCACATGTAACTAAACGATTAGTATACACGAGGGAAGATGTTTTTATTGGTGGTTTAGTCATTCGTTTGCCTGTATTAGGCATCTAACCCTCAATACGCATACAAGTATGCACATGACATGAGTTACTTGAGTGACCTTTTTGTAGATACACTTGCAGGGACTACTCTACCAATTGTACACAAGCCCATTCGGTTACTAAAAAAATATTGGACTTTTCCTCTTGATATGTTTATTATCATTCGGCAGCCGATTTTCATCGCTCCTCCGTAGTAAGCGAGGAAGTTGCTGTCCGCTGAGCAGGCGATAGTATAATCTCGCAGATGCGGCTTCAACGAGTGAACGGAAAACTGTTGGTGACGCGCTCGTAATTTTTCGCTCCAACCGATTTCCGCTTGACGTCGAGAGTTGTTCACTTCCCCAAGGTCCGCCGATCTTTCTGCTCCCTCCCCTCTTGGAGCCTGCATCTTCTTATCCTCCCCTCCCTCCCCTTCGCCACCCTTAAAACTCCTCCCTCCCACCCCCCTCTCTCTCTCTCTTTCTTCTTCGCCTCCCGATTTCCCTTCCACCCCCGACCCACCCGCGCGACCCGGCGAGAGGTTAAATCTCTCTCCCTTAACCCTCCCTCCGACGAGCCTTTTACTCTTTTTACTTCCATCGTGTTCCCCATAAGAGTCTCAAAACTCCCCTTCCACATCCAGAACCTTCCTCATCACCCCATCACCCTCCCACCCCAAAGCATGCGCCCACTTTATATAAAGCCTTCCACTCATTTGGTTCTCGGCGACGACGCTTGACCGTATGAGTTTTGTGAGTTGATTCGTGAGTGTCTTTTTTTTTTCATATTTTCTTTGGCTGCGGAAGTGGGGTGGGGAGAGGGGGAGTTAGGAGGGCTGCGTCTAAGAGGGGATGAGGGAGGCTGTATCTTTTCTCTCTCTCTCTTCCTCCCAAACATTTATACGTTTCCGTTTCCCTCCCTTCTGCCTCCGTCCCTCTCTCTCTCCCTTTCTCACCATTTCCCTCTGCTGTCCAATTCCCTCCAGCGCATTGGCATCCCCACGCTCGCACACACAGAAATCGTATGTTAGTGTTGCGGAAATGGACGTCAATTTTTTTTAAATGACGACTGTTAATGTCCCGGAAAATATGGAAGTTTTCAATAAGAAAAGTCCTCTTATCTTTTTTATTCGTCGCTATTTTTACGCTGACTAATTCCTGAGATTGGCTGAGAGATTTTTAAAAGTTTTTTTCTTAAATGCATGATTTATCAGTGGATCACGTTACATAATTGAAAATAGAACATAAAGTAGTTTGAAACTTGTTCCGTGCATAGGTGATGAGTTTTTATTGATTTTTGTTCATTATCTTGTGTTCCGGGGGTGCATACGTTTGACCAATTTTCTGGATATTGAGGTACAATCGGTGGGAGAAATTGCTCAAGGTAATAGGTAATATTGCCAGAGTCATATGCACAATCATTTTCGTTTCTCAACAGATTTTGGTCTTTTACTGGCTGATATTTTTCAAGACTTACGAGCAAACAACAAAATTTGATGCACACTCGATGTTACATGATCCACCCCATTGAAGTTCTTCAAGCGGCAGAGTAACCTTCCCTTTTATTTTATTGAGTGTAATAGAGTGAACTATTAGCATGTGCCTTTCGTGTGTATCCTAACTCTTTGTGCCTGTTACGGTGCAGTTCTGACTGCGTGGAAAGAACTTTTATCCCCAACTAAACCTACCTTAACCGGTAGAACACAAATATGACTGGTAACGTAATATATTTTGCTGCTCTCTATGCATAAAACGAATCACGAGAGCCGAATTCCATGAGATATATTACTACTACATCTGCACCTAACCCTGCGAGCATCGACAAATATGTGGGGCAGGGGTAGTAGGCCAGCCGTGAAGTTGAATTTTAGCTAAGAAAAACTTTGTTGATTAATAATGTAGCATGGTATGTAATGTGTTTAAAATTATTATATTTTTTTGCGTTGTAGCCGTGTATTCTGCGTGGAAGAAATGGCTTCTTGTAACGCCCAGTCCGCCAGTTGATTTCTCTTGATTTGCTACTTCAGTATGTCCCACAAGATCCAATGTGTTTAGGAAAATGAGCTTTGATTTCAATGCAAACCTGTCTAGGTTGGCAAATGCATCACCGTGTGTGCATACGTTTTTCGTGTTGTGCGAGAGGCAAAAAAATAATTCTTGTAACACCCAACCTCGCAATCGATTTCTCGTTATTTTTCACTTCTGTCTTTTCAAGAAGACTTAATAAGTTTAGAAAAATGGACATTAATTTCAATACAAAGTCGTTGTACGTAAAACAAAGAATCTTCGATTTTGTATGCGTTTTGAACACCCTACGGTTCCTGAGGGGTTGTGTTTGAAACAGTCTGGATTATCTCGAATAGGTAACCAAGGAGTCACGTGGTATAAACACGAATGCTAGGCAAATTTGGTGATTAAAAACCTCCTTTGGTGATTAAATGCCTCATTCATTGTATACGCTTGTGTTTTATCTCATCTGGGGGCTGTATAGTGGAGACAGATGAGAAAAAATCAGGTGAAAACAATTAATGATATTGTAACGAGTGATTCAGGCACACCAAATATGCAAACTAATCGTTTTTGTACCACGTGACTACGTGGTTACCTATTCGAGATAATCCCGATGGTTTCAAACACAACCCCACAGTTAAGCGATTCCAACCTGAGAGATTAATATGTAGACGTGACTACGAGTACATTCCCACCTGGGGGGTTGTGTTTGAAACCGTCGGGATCGTGTCTGAATCATTCGTTACAATATCATTAATTGTTTTCACTTGAGTTTTTCTTATCTCTATTGACTATAGAGCCCCCAGGTGAGATAAAACACAAGTATAAATATTGAACGAGGTGTAATTAGCGGTTTTAACACACCAAATGTGCGAAACATTCGTGTTTATATCACGTGGCTGCTTGGTTACGTATTCGAGATATCCCCCCCCTCCTGGTCCCTCATTTCTATTCCGTAAACCAACCCACCACCGAAGAAAGATCTGGTGCTTTCCCGGCGTATCTGCTGCGTGAAGGTTTCTCGGGTCCTCCACCGGGTTAATGCGTCCATGTCCGCCGAAGTTTCGATTCCCGACTCGGCAATCGAAATGTCGGGGGACATGGACGCATTAACCTGGTGGAGGACCCGAGAAACCTTCACGCAACCCACCACCGTCCTCCAGCCCCTTCGCGCTGGATACCTCTTGCTTCAACCTCTCTCGGGGACCTCCGACCTCCTGGACCACTTCGCTTTGCCTTCCCCAATCACAATCGATTCGTTATGAAAAGCTTGGTGAGGGATGGCGCGTCGGAGGAAGTGGGATGTGGAGGAGGGGAGGAAAACGTCTGCGATGCCGTGAACGCAGAGGGAGCAAGGGTGTGTGCGTGGTTGAATGCACAATGGTGGCGTCGCAGCACACCAACGCCGCGCGTCGGACTGGAGAGCGATAGCAGTGGGGTAATTTTCAGGATGAACACCACGCTCCTTCTCTGAATCGCCCCTGCTGTCTGTCTTGCGCCGACGGCAGGATCGTGGTGCACGTGCAACGCCCAGCTGAAGTGGCGAAACGTTCATCGAAAGTGTAAACATTGCAGTCTTCAAGGTGATTCATTGATATTTGCGGAGGTGATCGACATATTGCAATGCGCAATTTGAAAAGGAAAATAATTACAACTTTGTACGTTCCGCACTTTATTTCTGACGACCATATTTTTTATTATGGCAATGACATTGACATTGAATGGTGGACCATGGTCGGCAAAAATTATGTGTGGAGTTAGTTAGTTAGCTATTCAGGGGAGGCGACCGATAGCTGAGGTCATTTGCACTAATTTGGATAGGTGGGTAATTGGGTGATAGGAACATTACAGGTAATGGAGGAAGGGTGGAGAGAAACCCGGCATCGGCATTATCCTGCTCTTAACCACAGGCGCCAAGGGGACCACGGCTTAACGTCCCATTCGACGGACGGAGTACTGAACCTGAAATGCCCTCAAGTAGGGACCGGTTTGTCGCTTAACTTGGCTAACTTCTCAGCCGCTTCCAAGGTTCTAACCCCAGTCCTCGGGATGGCAGGCCAGTACCGTAGTTGCCACACCAATCAGATCCCCCGTATATAACTAGAGGGTCGAATGGTATTGCCAGTGAAATTCAGATAGCAGGGTAGGGAAGCGAGATCCTTTCCATGTATCGCCTAGGGGTTTCCGGAACAGATTGATTTGATTTGATAGTTTTAAACCGGTAATGGAGTTGGTTTTTAATGAAGTGACCCTACTTCTTTGCATTGCTTTTACCTACGGCTTCTCTCCCATAGTATATTTCTCTTATTATCAACGTATAGACTCTCTATTAATTCTTTCTATCCGTATTTGTACTTTATATCCGCACCTCCCTTTATACAATCAAGATACCATTTATTTTATTTCCTATCCCTTCTTACTGTTTAAAAAAAATCACCCATCTTGTGATATGTCGGGCGTATTTGGAATAATTTTCCTGTTGACTAGTTTTGATTTTCCTTGATTTCAAACCGTACCTTTCGGTTAGTAACCGAAAGGCTCCACTTATAGGATTCTCTTGTGATTAAAAATAGAACGTAAATATTTATTTAGAGTTCTACATGAAAATCTCAGTAAATTTTGTGTTTTTGATTTATCAGCAGACGTTCATAACAAATATACTACGCCATTGTTTCCGAAAAGAATGTGAATAAGTGTATGTAATGTAAAGTTGTGTTCAGCGTTGAGAGTGGTCTGGCTTCTCATAGCCGAGCTCATCAAGTACGCGTAGCTATAAGTATAACTAAGATCAGTGGCGTGTGAAATTTACACTTCTGACACGTGTGAAGTTCCCACTATGACAAGGCGGGGCAGTTTCTTTTACCGCCTGTGGTTTCCTTAAAAATGACGCTGCTTGGGTTTGGTTGGACAGTTGGTAAAGCTAGATTCGAACCCGTTCCCTACGATTAGAAGCCCAACTCTCTACGCACTGGGCTACCTTGCTGTCATATGTGTTGTAAGTGAACAAGTATTAATGACGAGGAAAGAATCAGAATCCAATGCCACGCCAAGAGGTCACGAGTGATGACTTTGCAAAATTTGAAGGCCCGTACTTCCTTACGTAGGAATCTAGTGGTCACCGGTTCGAGTTTTATTCTATTATTTTTATATGGCTTTGCATGCCTTCAAAGCTATGTCTATGGCTGTTTTTGCCCGCAGCCGTTGAAATAACTTATCACCAAGGACCACACGTGAAGAATCACCCACCTGTCACGTCCTTTATTGACAACATCCCGGGCATGTATAGCGACTACTTCTCACTTCGACCCCACTTTGCATCTTAATCTCCCCTTCCCTCCTCAGCATATTGACGATGCCGCAAGATACGAATGCCAACTTGTTCCTCAAGAACAAACTAGCGCGTAGTTTTGAGATAGGTAACATCGAACTTGCGCGAGACGTAACTACATCAATATCCAGCACGATAAACAACTACTCACGATGTATCACTTCCTAAATATGTGGACTGCCGATTTCATTGCGAAGTGCATATGTCGACGCTTTTACGGGGTTAGGTTACTCTCGCAGAGAAATATTCAAATCCACATATAGCAGAACCATAGTGCCGATAAGAATTTGAGACTACGGGAATGTAGTAATCTTTAGATTTATCTCTAAGATGACTGCTGACATAAGCCTCTTAAGGGTGAATGAAGGTAGAAGCCCTCGGTATACCTACTCAAGAAGAAGAGGAAAATTAATTGAGCATATCTCGAAGCACATTAATTTACAGGAGACCGTGATGGAATACGTCACTGAAAGGAACTGTCTGGGAGTTAACGTAAAGACAGATGCCTGAAGGGTAACAAGAAGACAGGAAAGTTGCTGCAGGCTAATAAATACTTGGATCGGTTAGACGAAGATTTCGTTTGGGGAAATTCTATCTTGAGGCTTATTGATCATCAAGTATATTAACAGGCTCACATAACTTATTTTTCACCAATTGACTAACTGTTAACGGTGTATAGTGTTTACAGTAATGGCCTGCGGGATAAGTATGTTTCTCCATGTTTCATGATAGACATTACTAATTCTCCGTTGGAAGGACCCTGACCCGCTTATTCTTGTTGCATGAGGTTTTTAATGATTCGTCAAAGTGGTGAAGTCTGTACTGTTTATCCTTTATTGTGAATCATGTCTTTCTCATGTACGAGAAATCAGCTACTTTTCCCATATTATACCTCATTTGGAATATGCTGCCAGTGTATGGGATCCTTACGAAATCGTATAAATAATGAACTTGAACGTGTGCAGCGAAGATGGGCAAGATTTGTAGAGGGACGATACGATAACCTTATTAGCGTAACCAGTCTATTAAATGAATTAAATTGGGAATCATTGTCAAATCGCAGGTTGAAATTTAGACTTAATCTCTTAAACAAATTCCAAGACCATATTTTCAGTGATAATGTTAAAAATATTTTGCGAACCCCAACTTACTATGGTAGACTGGACACTAATCAAAAAAATAGAGAAATTGATTGCCGAACTAACAGATTCAAAATGTCCTTTTTTCCACGAACAATTAGGGATATGAATAACGGTAAATATCCAATACGATTGTAGCAATGGATAACATTGGTAGCTGCATGTTGGTATATGGACTTGAAGCTAACCCAACTAACAGCATATTTTTGCATGTTTGCTTTGATATTTTTATCTTTATTTTTTAAATAGTGAAGTTTAGACTAGTATAATAATACTAATCCTTTTAAATGCATGATATGTAGTGCATGTTTGGTAAGAATTCACCTCCTGACACACACCTTATGGTGGCTTGCAGGGTATTATGTAGATGTAGATGCCTATCACACGAAAAATAACGTATTGCGGCAAAATTGCTATTAAGTCTAATTTTACGCTACATCCAATAAAAACCATAGTGTGATCATTTGCGAGTTATATTTTTGCGAGACTTGAAATCTGTCAGAACGATGTGGTGGACGTATTCATCTTGAATCATCTACCACCCGATTCATTTTCTGACGAGGGATGCTAAGCAGTGGTGCGTATGTCTTGACGGGCGCGCGGTGGTAAATCTTTCGAACTTTTATTGCGAAGCAGCGAGCTGCCCCCTGTAGAGAGGTGTCGAACCTGTCCTCGTCCGGAAAATATAAACCTACAACACCGGCCGCTGCGTGGCCAAACCGGACCCTGGCATTATTCCATTTGCTTCGCCTTCAAAGGGGGAAACAACTCTGACGCAACGGGTGGATTAAGTGGGAAAATCGAGTGCACATACGTTTCAGGACCTCCGAGAAGTACTGTGCGTAAGCGAGAAGAAGCATTATGCACAACTGCCCACCACTTGTTTATACTTGGCTTAAGGGTTGTTGATTCTATTTTTAGGAGAAATGATCGGCAGATTAAGTCATTTACGACATTAAAAGAATTTAATGGGGAATAGAGGATGTGGGGTGAGAAAACAGCTGTTCGCATTAACTTACTCTTTGAGCAAAATCGACCGCATTAATGTTAGTAAAATTGGGTTTTAAGGTGCTTGATTATACCAAACCAAGTGTGTATTATGCAAACACAACCCTCATACCCTATGCGGCATTCGAAACCGGGCCTTTGCTGGAAGGTACCAGCTTTACGCCTCATCCAACAAATGGAGTTGTGAAGTTGAAATTCTCTCCAAGCAGTAAACAGCTAGGAACCGGTTCACCCATGGAAAGAAAACTCCGATTCCGAGATTCGAATCTGAGCTCTAGGAATGGAAGGCCAGTACTTCCGTCGCCAACCTGATCCCCAGCCTATATAGTAAGCAAATAATTTCCTCTAATGCCAGACAACGTGTTCGCATCCAAGTAATGTAGTGAGTGGAGTGAATGTAATACTATCTATCTCATACTAATACGGGAGAGTTCTAGTTTCCTATCCCAAGGGCCCGGGTTCTAATTCCCGCAGGGAAAGATATTTTCTAATGGAAAGCCACCTTTAGAGAGCCTTATAGATAGCACTGAAGTTCAGTACTTCGTCCGTCGGATGGGACGTTAAGCCGTGGTCCCCTTGACGCCCTACGTTAAGAGTAGGCTAATGGCGACGCCGGGTTTCTCTCCTTGCCTTCCTCCTAAGCTTTCCATTCCCATCCTTGTACTTTTCCTCTGGGTCTGAAGGGTTTACAAGTGCGGGTACAGGCTTGAAATCAAAGATGAGATGCTAATACAGTGGAATTTAAAGAGACTTTGAGTGCATAGTAGACTCGTCGAAGGTTTTTGTGGTAAGGCTGTGGGAGAATTTCTTTTCAAGCCTGATTTAAATGTGGTGCTGTGTTTGAAGATGCTTTGACCCTCTTTCACGCGTCCACCCACAACTATGACGTCTCCCGGCCTATCTTCGGTGCCTCCATTAGAACCGAAGCCTCTTTTCGAGGGTGATTAATCGACGCATTGGGCCTTTTCAAGTGGCTCTCACCCAGTAGTGGGAGAAGTCATCCAACCCCTTCCATTCCTCTACTTTTCGTTCGTGGGTGCTTTAACCCTCACCCTAAAGCGATCCCGTCATAGCTGCGGCAAAAACGTTACCCCCGGTGGGTTCGTAGGTAGTAGTTGTCATTCGATAGAGACGAGAAACAGCTTGGGCTATTTGCGCCATTAAGAATATTAGTTTTTCTGAGGTTAGGTCGGCATTTTTCAGGAAACGGAAGAATGATGTACCGAAACCGGGCATTGGCATTTGCCTACTGGTAACGAAAGGCGCCAAGGGATCCACGGTTTAATGCGACGTAAGAAGTATATACTTCGCTTGCAGCGTACTCCACAGTGTGGTGTCCACACAGCGCTAAATTTGGTACCGGTATACCAATGAAAAATCTCCGCGAATGCTGGGATTAAAACCTAGGACTTCGAATTGAGAAGCCAGTAATCTAGCCACCACACCAGTTAGCGATCCGTTTGTTGTTATTAGAAGGCGTGTCGGGCAACAAAGGCCATTTGCGCATTTAGGTGGTCAATTAGGGAGATGTAGGACTTCATGGAAAGAAGGATGGATTGATACCCGGCGTAGTTAGGAGCGAAAGGGCCCACAGTTTATCATCCAATCCGACGGACGGAGAACTGAACAAGTGCCCTTCATGCACTGAAGTATGGAACTGTGAAACATTGAAATATCTGTGCCACTCCGGGATTTGGACTTAGGCCCTCGGAATATGAGCCCAGTTCTTCAACAACCTCACGAAACGGATCCCTGTTGGGTTAGGACATGGGTCGGCAAAGTAAGACTCACGAGCCACCCGTGGCTCGTGAATGGGTGCGCAAATGTGGCTCGGAAGTGAGATTGAAAATTAAAATAAACCTATCGTAGTTTCATTTAAATTGTATGATATTTAAATTTACGTATTCCAATATATACTCGCATATATTGGAATTTATGAAAGGAACTAGCATATTTCAGCTAATACCAACATATTCATGCTTGATGTAGTCGAAGGTATCCATAAATGAAAAACTTGAAACACTTTTCGACAGATTTAATAAACACACTATGCGTTTCAACTGATAGAGTCATCATCAGGTGCAAGATCAGGTGCCTTGCACCTGATAGTGAAAGCAACAAGTGCTTTTCTTTTCCCCCCTGCCACAGACCCTCGCGGTGGCTTGCAGTTTCCTGCGTAGATGTAGAGGTTTTTATATTGTGATTGAGATATGAGTAATACCATTACTAGTTGTAATATTACCTTAAATTTTCATTGCTTTTAAAAATATATTATGGCTCTTGAAATAAGTGATACTATTGTAAGGGACTGGTTTGGCTCTTACGTCTCAAAAACTTGCCGGCCCCTGGGTTAGGAGGTGGGCACCAACAATGGGCCCTGATGGGGGATGGGAATGTGTGGGGGATGTTTTGGAGAAGAGCTCAAAAGCTTCGTGATGCTCGTGAGCGCTTTGAGAAATGGGAATGCGTAGATAGATGACAGAGGGATGGTGATGGAGGGGGAGGAGGAGCCGGAGTTCGTGAACGCGTCGGTCACTTAATATGCAAGCGGATGCCATTTCTGACCCGATGCTAACGAGGGATCCATGTCCCCATACATCTTCGCTTCGTTTTATCCCCACCGCGCGCATACATCAAAACCACGTACCAACTGCTAAGTATTTCACATCGGGTGCTTCAGCGCACCGCCGTCTGGGTATTTCTCAGATTAATCACCTGCCCATAGAGCGTTTTAGGCTGCCCGTTAACGGGAAGTTTAGTCGAGACGATGAGACGCTAGGTAAGATTTTCATCCCCCCAAAAACGTAGACTGATTTGAATCGTATACCGTTCTTCTATGAATATTTTACGTGGACCAGCGATGGGCAAAGCAAGAAAAATTTGTCTATAGAATATCCCAGGTGAAGGAGAAATACCACAAAAATAATAGTCTATTAAAAGCTATAGATGCAAGCTTGTAAATACGAAAACTTACACCTGGAGTCCATTTTCAAGGTAAAGACAATAATCTAGTCACGATATTTGCACCTCTGGGCTGCAGATTGCACCAGTGTGGGAAATATTAAAAATGCATCTTTCCCTGGAAGACGTATCATTATTGCTCAGACATTAGATGAGTACCATTTCTACAAAATTAGTACTAACACTCTTTGAGTCAGAAGCATGCTTCTTAACGGCATGGACGATTCATCTACATCTACGTAATGCCTTACGAGCCACCACAAGGGTGTGTGGCAGGGGGTGGAGATCACCAAACGTGCACTATTGACATGCAACTAGGCTAGAACGATTACGGCCACAGAAAGGTCGATGTGGTGTTGCAGGAGAGTGATGAAGGTAAATTGGATGGACCGGGTGACAAACGTAAAAGCCCGAGGACGAGGGGAAGGAATGAGAAGTCTGATGAGCATTGCAATGAAAGGACGGAGCAAATGATTCAGTTGTTTTCGGAATATAATAATAAGGGAGTATTCAGTTATGGTTTTTTATGATCTAGACTGCAGCTGCTAGGATAAATTTGTATTCTGTGTTTTACAATTGAGTTTCATTGTGCCCAAAGTACGAAACTGACTTGAAGAAAAAAATACGATTTTAAATTCCTTTGAGTTTTCCAGAGTAGCATCACGGAAAGTTTGAATTCGTCTGCTAATTAGACCTATTCCATCAGCAATTAAAATTAATAGTAAATCCATGGCTCCGCTAGGATTAGCAGTTGCTAAAATTAGCTGGTATTTTCAACTGTTGATTCGGGTTAGCACTAAATGTTAGCAACTGCTACTAGGAAATCGCAGTATGGCCCACTCCTATAAGAAACCGGGAAGAGCTCTGGCTAGGCGCGATTAGCCGAGCACTTATCACGTGGGGAAATACGTTGTCGTTGAAGTACTCAAACTAGGAAGTCAGCTTGTCCCTCATTATCAGCAGTTCTAGGCACTCATGGTATCATGAGTTTCCTTATAAAGTTACATTTCATTCATCTCTATCGATGTTGTTAGAGCGATTAAAGCATATAATTCCTATGGAAGCTTAGTCGCACTTTTCCACCGTTTATTTTGCATACTGCACATTTCAGGTCAAAACACCATCAAGCACATAAGTATGCAAATATTCCGGAAATATTACGTGTTTTATCATTATTTGGAATGTAAAATTCCACTAACCTCATCTTATCGGAAAGAAAATTTTTATCAGTGTTCAACTGTTTGATGTAAATTTGGTGATCATGAAATATTTATCAATGCTTCAATGCGGTCAGATGCACCATTTTTATACATTATGCTCTTTTTTAGCTGCTCATACTTTCTACCTCTCATCGTTTCATCTAAACACTCCCTTCTCTCTTTCCACCTTCGCTTGTATTTTCCCCTCTCCCGTGTCTTTCAAGGCACCATTCTCGCTTCTTCTTGCTTATTTTATTCATCACTCAGTCTCGTAATTTCTTCAATCTTTCCTCTCCCCCCCATTCCAAGAACTTCCACGTTTATCTTCCTTTTCACCCCCATTATCTTCTCATTCCTTCTCCATGACCAAATGTCAAAAGCACCTGTATATTTTCATCCTATTTACTCATATTCCACTTATAGACACTATATAAAGCTACGTACAATTTTTGAAAGCCGCGTATGTCTTGTTTTCATCAGTCTCTGTCGTTAATTTTCTCCTTGTAGCAAACAACCCTTTTCATTAAGCAACTGTCGACCGCGGTAGCCAGGTAAGTAAACATGCTGGCCTGGCGACCCAAATGTAGAGAGTTTGAATTCCTCCTAAAAAAAAGATGTTGTGTTTGTGATAGGAATATGACCTTAGGATATACGGTACGGTATAACCTTTACCGTAACTAAAACTCAAGTACTACTACTAATAATCCTATCCAGGACATGGTGTCGTTTATTCCTAGGATTAAAATGAAATTAACCTCAGCTATTGAAGGACATTCCTAGATTCCTGGAGGAAATTATTCTTGGGGTAATTTTTTTCTCACTCTTCAGTAACCGGAATCCCGACTACCTTTATCAAATTTTTATACCCAGGACTCGTGTTTTCCAAAGATAAATCCGAGCTGATGCTAGTCTCCTTCACATCCCCCAGACCCGTACCTACCTCTACATTAATTCCTTCTATAGCACTGCCTTCAAAATTTCGAACTCGCTAACCATTCAAATCAAACCATTCTCATCTGTCCAATCATTTAAAGGTAAACTTTATTCTTACGTAAAAACTCTTGTGATAAATTGGTGCTGATTTGGTTACTGTAATCTAAATTTGATGTTAAATTATTTAATACTGTGTCACTTAATTTGTTTATAACAATTATTTGAGCATATTTGCAGAATGCAACATATGGATAAATTTCATTTGCTGTAATGGGTTATCCCAGAGTATTATTAAAGCTTTTCATTCATTTACGTAAAACCCAAGGATACTATCACCAGTTATGCCTATAAATCAAATCTGACACGAACGTTTTCTGCACCTCTTCCAATTTTTCTGGTGATAATACATAGGAATTCAAATTCGTCCACCAGCCCCGGCTCTACTATAGCATACTTTTACTTTTCTGGTGATGACCCCCTCCCCCCCTCCCGCGATCACTCGGTTCCAAACCCTCCCCCGCCTTTCTCGCCCGGGTGTTATTCCTCCCCCTCCGGCTTCGAAACCGCGTGGAAGATGTAAATTGGTGGAGGTCCAAATAAATAAGATTAAAGAGATAGATTGTCCTACTGATAGATTGAAAATGGCATTTTTCCCCGGTAATATAAGAGAGCAGAATAGGCAGCATAGCAAAGGGATAGGTAGGGGAAATATTTTAGAGTATTCTGTAGTGCATGATGCATGTATCAATCCCTTAAATACTATAGATACTAACAATCTAGTTGCATGAGACCTTATAGTTGCTTGTTTGCATGTTAGTAGTGCATGCTTGCCGATCTTCACCCCCTGCCACACACCCTCGTGGTGGCTTGAGAGAAAGAGAGAGAGAGAGAAAATATTTTATTTCATATACAATACAACATTTTTAACAAAAATTTGGAACATACTCGGAGGCTACTCAGCCTCATATGAGCATTCTATAAATTTACAAGAGAATAGTCGTCCGTATTGTGCAAATATTACAGTATGAAATAAAACAAGAAAAAAATTAAATAAAGTGATAAAGACAACTCAACAATACAATGCATAAACTAATACAAAAATACAATATTTTACAAATATGCCAGGGTATCGTGTAGATGTAGATGTAGATGAGGTCTGGTCAGACCGAGGGCGAGGCGTCTCTTGGGAGTCTGCGGTGTCTGGAGTCGGGGGGCGGTGGTGTTCGCTTGACGGCGTAGGAAAGGGTGTCTCGGAGGTCAGCAGGGGCCAACGAGTGGAGGAGAGGCGTTGGGTGAGGGGGAGGCGCGACTAATTCGTCTCGAGAGAGGGGGCGCCTGAGCGTGACGGACAATTCGTGCCTTTGGGGGTGGCGTTCGTGGTCGAGCGAGGAGGCGGCGGCGCCTGTTGCTTGTTCCCTTGCCCTCTCTCCGTCCGCCTTCGTGAAGTGCCCCACACCGTTGCTCGTCACCCTTTGCCGGGCAAAGGGGAGGCATCGCTTAATTTATCTCGATCCCGTTTTCGGATTGAAAGCGACTAGTTTTAGTATTCAGCCCCCAAACGTCTTAACTGCTACTTTAACAAGTCATATGATCGCCGTAGGAGCATTATTCTTTCAAGTCCTCCATTCGCAAAGACTGTATCCTACCATCTGACATAACTTAATCGTAGCCCTTATCTTAAGACCCATGCTTGAGTAGGAAGTCGTGCCCGAGACATTTGGGTTGTCAGACCAGCTTGTTACCAACCTGATTACCGCGGCCGTTGCATGGCACAGCATTCTGGACTGTTAATACAGACTGAAGAAGAAAAAAAATGGATTCAGCAGATGAGCACCATATCATCTGTTGCATAAGAGAATGAGAATTTTGGTGTATTTATGCATCAGATATTAGTGTAAATGCTTTTTAAATCCATCAGTAAAAATATACTTCTTTGGATGGTTATTGACCACTTTTATAATATCTGGGTTAATTTATGGAGGTTTGGTCGTCTTTTTTAAGAAATTCAACTTCCTTTTCTTGCCAACGTTTCGCCTTTTAATTAAGGCTTCATCAGGGCTCAAGGATTAACTTTTTTACTGCAAAAAAGTAATCCTTGAGCCCTGATGAAGCCTTAATTAAAAGGCGAAACGTTGGCAAGAAAAGGAAGTTGAATTTCTTAAAAAAAGACGACCAAACCTCCATAAATTAACCCAGATAGTAAAAATATATTAAATTGCGTAGGGAATCATTGGGGTAGAAAATCGTATGTTGTGACGGTTCTTAAAAAACAATGTTCACCAAGAACGGACGAAACGAAAGTTTCGCATTTTTGGCTCAATGAAACTCAATTGTTAAACACAGAATACAAATTTATCCTAGCTACTGCAATCTAGATTATATATAAATCATAACTGAATACTCGCTTATTATTATAATTCGAAAAAACTGAATCATTTGACGCCTACAGAATGCGATAACGCGTTTTGCAAAAGAAGGAAATGGGGTATCAGTGAGACCTACATATATCTATACCTAAGTATTGGAGGGAGTGCACTAAATCACTTGTACACAGTTGCTTTCGAGGGATCAAACTGAAATTGACTCTTTTCTGGAAAATTCGCTCCGCCACATAATGATTGCTATTCCTCCATTGATCTCTCCTCTGGAAGTAACAAGAGACGAACTACACCGAACGGAGAGATGACCATTTCATGACCTCTCCGTGAACTCTACTTGGGCGCATCAACCCGATGGGCGATGGGCTGCCAAGTCTCGGGAACGGAATTTGTTTGAGCGAACAAAATTAATGCTTACATTGATTGATCAATGGCACTTTTGCGCCAAATTATTTCTGGAGAAATCGAAATCGCCACAATTCCAGACAAAGCGTAAGCGGATGCGATAAATTCCGCCCACTCAGCCGTAGGGCGTGTCACTTCTCGAGTGTAGTCACATCGCTTTGCATTTCCCGAGGCATTGAAGGCCACGAACGCAGATATCTCGAAGAGTCCAATGAGCCGCTATCGCCGGAGACTTCGGGTTTGAGAGAGAGAGAGACTAACACATCTATATTGGCATCCACAGGAAGTAGAGGGAAACAGGGTGAGTAATGACGGAAAGTGATGACGGTGACAATCTTTGATAAGACGTTCTACACCTCTACACGTTCTACACGTCATCAGAGGAAAAATGAACAACTCACCTGCGATAAGCGCAATATTTAATTTTCCGCGAATAGCTTCGTCTCGTCGCATTGAACGCTCGCTGACGACGACAGGGATTCCGGTCGAAACAGTTCATTTACAAGTGTACTGTTTGTGCATGTTTTCTGGACTCAAGATTTTTAAAAGAGGGATAATCTAGGAAATAGTACAAATACATTTTGAGTAATTGGTGGTTAAGCAGAGTAAGGTTTACTTTCCGATAATACGTAATTACTCTGCGACTTAATGTTAATTAAGTTGTTGAGAAAGTTGAGGAGAAATGAATTAATATTTTCTACCCGATTCTTGGTAACAGCAATGATATTGATAGTAGTATCACGAAAGGATTTGCGTGTGCCATTAGCCTTCGTGGAGAATCGACGGATTATAACTGTCTCGAACGATGATTGAGGCAGTTATTTTTTGAGTCTGAGACCAAAAGAATGTGTTTTTTCCAGCATTCTGGCCAAGTGCATGCATTTTATTTTGAAGTGCATGTTGACGGCTAATTGAGGGCTCACTTTGAGATCAAACCTAGCAAATATACAGCTTTTCTCAAGATAATCAAAATACTTAAGATCATTCAAATGATTAAAAACGTTCAGATTTCCTAAGGTAAGGCCTTCCGATCATGTCTGCAACTATCTTTTCATCAGACCTCACGGCACATGAATTTAAGATAGAGCTATTAAAATTATCCCTACATGGACATCCCACGTGCTCAAGTTGAAGTTGAACCTCCCCGCATCCTTAGTCAGTGCCGATGTATCCTCTGCCATTCAGGATGCCCCTGAATTTGCTTCGCCATCCCCTCCCTGTGCTTCCCAGGGGGTTATTTCATTGTTCGTGAAGTGGTGTGTGATGCTTAGTCACTTTCGCTGTGCCGAATTACTCTTCCCACGCCTTCATTTATCTCAAATGAGTTCCGAAAGACAAGGCCAGCCCTTTCTGTTCCTTAAGACTGTACCATTGTGATGGATTGATGCTTCGGCCATAATATGCATGTTCATGCCTTATCGCTTGAGTCCTCCCAAGCAGTTCCGTGTATCCGAGTATTACAATGTAAGCAAATAAGATGTTGTGATGTGTATCTTGCCTGTTGACAATCATTTGCAGATTGTTTTTTCTGCCATATCTCTGCCATCAAATATCCAATCTCTGTGTTTCGGTTAATGATGACCAGAGGTTGCTGATGATCAAACGGAATAATTTCATCGAGCCAAAGACCCCTAATTATAGTGGGTTTCACGATGTTAAATATGAAGATTATGTAGCGATTTGAGATGCGCAGAGTGATGCCGTCTGTTTAAGTAAATGATTTATGCATCAATTTTCGCTTTATTTCTCTAATATCCAAAAATACGCAGAGTATTTCTCCTGAGGCCTCAGTTCGTTTGATATAATTAACTTATCTTCCATTTAAAGATTATGAAGACCTGTATTGGAACTTAGATGATTTTATCACATGAAAAGAGTTTCTCTTCTATAGGTGGAAGGTTCATTCCACACGTCAATGTTTGTTGACTTTTTATATTTTTTATCATGGTGTATTGGAAATAATATATTCGGTTGCTAAGGCAAGCAGTAGGTAAAACAGAGCAGCGAAAGCGCTAATAAATCACCGGCAGTGATTAAATCCACTGCCTATAACCGCCTTCTAATTTTTTTGTAACTTTTCAAGGTTACAGATTAAACTTCATCCGAAATTGATTCGGAGAAGAACGCTTTCTTTTTAAATTCCAGTCTTAGGGGCCCTCGCACGCGATCACATCAAGAACTCTTCCTCTCGGATGACCTGAAGTAATTACTGCTATCCGGTTTTCATCTCGCTTCTTGCCGGAGGATCTCGTAAAAAAAAAATTACAGAGATCGCCGTAGAATTCGTATTTGGACAATAGGGCTCACCGACTGAGAGGAGTCGAGTCGTGTGAAGGTCGTGGTGTGTGCAGTGACTAAAGCAAGGGACAGGTAAACTTCCTGGGACGCCGGCCATGTATGGGCGCGTGCATTCACATCTAAGCCGTCGTGACGGGCATAGTGTGGGAAGTATGAACTTCGAGAGGCATGTTAAGGTATAATTCACCCGGACGGCTCTTCGGTGACACCAACGCGACTGCGATTAATTCGCTCGGTAGAGCTTAGTAACCTTTATGGTTAGTTCATAGAATACAATTACCATAAAACTAACCTAGGACTTATGAACCTGAACCTAACTTTAGAACCTGAAGCGCAAAATCAACTTAACGCCTGTTCGTGTGTTTTGAACAAGATAAACCTATGTATTTCATCATTCTTCACTATTCATCAGTCCTTATGTTAGTTTCATACAACTAGCCACTCGATGTTTTTATTGGCTAGCATATTTATGTTTGCACAAATCTTATACGAGACCTTCTTTATGTCTTTCTGGTTCCATTAACATTTCCCTCGATGACTTGTCTGCAAACCACCGTGTCTCAAAATATAATCTTGCCACCTATTTCTTAACTTGTAGTCGTCCTGCGTCAATTCTATGAACTCTGTGGGATAACTCTTTTCTCCACATAATGCATACGAAACTTAAATAAAGAAAGCAGACATGCGCATAATATGAGGAAATTATTAGGCACCCAAGATCGCTCCACGGTAATTTCAGTGGGATATCACGAGAAGTAATCCTTCTTTGTTTTTTTTTTCGCGAAAGTTACGTCAAGTAAAACAATAACGGCATTTACGACAAAAATTAATCCGAATTTTACGGTAAAAGAATGTTACAGTTAAATATGAAATTATTATTTTCTATTAATATGAGTTGTGAGTAGTTGACAGGCAAAGTTATCAATCCCTTAGTTCATGCGGAAAATGACTTCTGATTTTAGATATCCCCTTAGACAGTATCATGAACTAGAATGTATGCTGAAATCACCGACCTTTTCTCATTTGCAGTTATGTATCTAGGATATTTAAGCTTGTGATCATAAGAGTGGTAATAGACTACACAATTTGTTTACTTTCTTTGAGACGAGAATTGTACATATTTATTCAATACCTTGACAGGTAGACTTTCCTTCATTCTTATAAATTACCTCTGACGCTGGAGTTGACCACAGGTATGCCCTGTTCTCTCGACTAAGACATATCAATTTCCTTACCTGATGAGCTTCGTGTCTAATTGAAACATGTGACAACCGAGACCGCAAAATAACCAGCTCTTTGCAGGGCAGTCTACCGGACTGATTGGCAGGAAAAACATATTCACCAACGAAAAAATTCCCAGCAGCAGTCACGAACGCCTTGCTGCATCACCGAACCTAATGAATCTCATTCCTATTCATCCTGAATCAATATCTATTGAATCATTCGAGCTTCAATGAAGATTCACTAAAAAATCATGGGATTCCTTGGGCTCTCAATGCTCCACTAACGCACATCAATTTCATCCCTGTATGCTGACTATATGTAATATCGCAGTGAATTCAAATCAATAACTCTGTGTAAGAGAAACTTAACTTTGTATTTTTTTCACACTTTTATTTTCACCGGTTGCGACACTCCCGTGTCATTGTCAAGGGTTCTCACGATTCAATGACACGGGAGTGTCGAAACCGGGAGGGTGTCTCAAATAAAAGTGTGAAAAAAATACAAAGTTAAGTTTCTCTTACACTATGTCAATTTTTCATAAAGTATCGCCATATTCAATTCAACAATAACTCTGTCTTCGATAAAGTTATTCCTTCATAATTTTCTAAATTTTTAGTTGCTCATACCTAGCAAAGTCAACCGAATTATGCATTATTTTGTAAAACAGCTACGGAACGTAGAAATAATAGAATTTGTCGTATCCATAAACAAAATATGCAATACGTTTCATCCCATAGATACAATTATCAGGCAAATGAATTTGAAATGCAAAAATATTCTTAATGTTAATTCAACGACCGAGCAGCACCAAGTTTTCATTTCTCTTGGTGGAGGCTATTCGGGGTCTCCACCGGGTCAAACACGCCGACTTTTCTGCCGACGTGTCGATTTATGAGTCGTCCATCGTCCTCGGGTCTGATGATCCTTCTCTGAGAACGACTCGTACATCGGAACGTCGGAAAGAAATGCAGTGTTTGACCCGGCGGAGACCCCGAATACCCTCCACCAACAGCATACATCAGATCATAACATCAGATCTTTTTTCCTTTTTATTATTTGTTGATTGAATGTCATTTTTCCTCTCGTGAACATTTGTATATGCGGCAATTATTAAAATGTAGCAGTTGCATGAGTCTAGTTTTAGCTGGAGATGCCTTGCACCTTCGAGTGTTTTTTTGCAGGGTACTCAGTAGACTTTGATGAATGCATGTCCTTCCATTCAGTTTTCTTCATTTCCGAAATCCTCCCTTCCCCCGTTTTCTGCCATTTCAGAGCCACCCCCTCACTCGGCCTCCCCCCCTCACTCACCCCTCCCCGATACCCGTCCACGCTGGTGCATGGGGCGCTGACGCACGTCTGACCTTGCCTCCTCTCCCTACCCCCCCCACACCCCTCTCCCGCTCCTCACCCTCGCCTCCCCATCCCACACCCCCCCTCCCCATTCGCCCACGAGGATGGAGAGATGACGAGAGCCGCTCCCCGGGACCATTCTCTCCAATTCCTCCCCCACGTCTCTTTCTCCCGCATCTCCTCCACTCCCTCCCCACTCCCGCACTCCACTCCTTGCGGGGGCATGTTTCTTTTCCTCCGTTTCGTCCCCGTGACGCTGGGTCACTCTCTCAACCCTTCCCTCCCTCTCGCCCTCTCGAAACAGATGCCGCGTAAACCAACTGCCCAGCAGGGATTCTCTTTCTTTCTCTCTCTCATTTTTTTCTCTTTCTCTCTCTCTCTATTTCCCCTCCCAGACGACGTTCTCCTTGGCGTCGTGTGGGATCTAAGGAGGGAGCGAAGAAGGCAGCGCACGAAAAAAAATACGTTTGAGGGGGGGGGGGGGGAGGAGGGAGAGGAGTAAGGGGTCCGCCGAGGAACGCAAGCATAAAGGTCCCCCTTTCTTTATTTCCACTCTCTCTCTCTCTCTCGTCCGCCACCCTCGGAAGAAGCCCCCATCCCACTCGGCACAGCGACGACGGATGGAAATCAGATTCGTGAGGAGTGACTCGTATAACAAGCAACACATGCAGGCGTGCGCTCGTGGTCGGAAATAAAAACGTCCGTGCCGAATGCGTAGATGTTCATTTTTTTTCAATCCGCGCAGAGGAGTAAATGGCCATTAATGGTCTGGGAGGGGGCGATCTTTGATAGGGGGTGGAGGAGAGGACAGTGGCGTCTGTTGATGGCGCAAACATTGTCGTTGTCATGAGAGTGGACAGAAGTGACTTTCGGGAGGGGTGGAATGATTGGAGGAAAAAAAGTGGACCGCGGACCTGCGTGAGAAACACGCTCTGGACAGACCCGGGGGGGGGAGGTAAAAAAAAATCCTCCGTGAGTTCCTTGTGGGAGTGTTTGCGGTCGGTATCGTTCTCTTGTTCTCGAGTGCTCGCGAGCGAGCGTGTGTGTGTGTGTGTCCGAGTGCAGATGCCCCGGTTGGAGCGATCACCAAACGGTAGCCGTCCGCGTGGGAGCGAATGCTTTCTCGCTCTCGAAGATTCAAGTTTCCCGCCGACGCTACTTCCCTTCCTCCCAAAGGTTTTTATCTTTACGACTCTCGGGAACGCGTAAGGAAATGAATGAAACGAGTGAAGGAGGCAGTCTGTTTGTTTTACTCCGCCTCACTCCCTCCCCCGCCGCTGTCTTTTGTTTTGCTTCCGGCCTTCCCCCGACTAGCTTGTGCAGCGCGGCAGTCGAGTGAATGGTGGTGCACGCGACTCTCCTTTGGTGCGGGCGGGGGTCACCTCCGGTCGGAACCCTTTCTCACGCCCTGAAGAACTCCTACCGCCCCTCGCGCTTTCTTTGGTTAGTTTCTTTCCTCTCAATCCTGTCCCTTCCCTTCGGTCAGCGAATCCCCCTCCTGCAATACCGCATAAGGAGTGAATGGAATGGCTGCCTGTGTTCTTCCTGGTGGCTTCTTTCTACTCTCGGAATTCATATCGCCTAATGTAAATGAATGAGTAGTGAAATATTCATAGAGCAGAAAAAGAAGTGCTCTTTCATCATTCATGAGGATGTTAATCCTCTCATGCTTTGTTTTAATGTTCTAACCATAACGTGATCTGAAAAGTCACGAGAAATAACCAATCGAGGAAGGACGATTTAAAGAAATTGCTTGAAGTTGAGGTGCTGGATTGGAGAAGGGTGAATTAAGTGAAATGAGCCGAAAGAAAGAGGTGCTTAGAGTTTTTAGGCGTGGCAGAGGAAATAATTGGATGAAATTTAGTGGCGGCAGCGTAGGTAGTTGTTGGAGGTAATAGCAGGAAATGGAATGCTGAAGGCCATGTTAAAAGTGAGAATATTAACTTGAAGGGAAAGAGAGAGGTGTAGGATATGTATGATATGTCATGAAAGAAAATAAGACATTTGTGAAGTTGGAGATTTAAATAGAAAACAGCGATGATTTTAAAAATTGAACAGCCACATTTCTACGGAGAAAAATAGTTCACCTTGACCAGGATTCGAATCCGGTTCAGGATAATATATTCTTACAAACAAGATGTATTTCAATTGATATTATAGCAAGTAATAGTAGCAATTAGATTTCTATCAAAATGAGAAAAATACTCGGGAAAAATTAATCTCATTAGTTTTGTATAAGCTGTGAGCTTTAATTTCCTGAGAAATTTTCTCAGTTTCCGGTTTGTAAATAGAACTTTTTTTTAAAGTAAACCAGTCGGCAACAGCAATTGTACTACTATAGTTTCGAGTACCAACACCAATATATACTAATACTTTTAGGAAAACGAAATCGTGAATTGGGCTGTTATGACGGGATAGGATGCAAAATAAACAAGACATAGACGCACCCTATAAAAGAAGACTATTTCTTAAATTAAACGAAACCAGTTTCATTCACTGATGCCAGAATATACTTTTTAAAATCAAACTACTCCAGTTTAATTAAATTTTTTGCTTCAGAGCCTCAAGTACGAACCCACATGTGACCCATGAGACGAAGTTTTCCGACCCCTTACGTAAATTAACTTTATCTTACTTTTAATCCCAATTTAAACAGGGTATCTATTTCGAATCGGTGACCTTTTGGTTGCCAGGCTGACCCCGGCCGATTTCGTTGTTCCCGAGCTCTTCACTTCTAAGTTAGAAGTTCTAACCGCCCAAGCGCGACGTCGATCGAGACCTCAGTGGGCGTCTATGAGAGTGCCGATCGCAAACGTAGCCTCCTCTTCCCTGACGCATCGAAGAGACTGGTGATTTATGCGCAGAGGGTAAGGGAGGAGATTCAGATCTCGTCTTCCGCGGCTCCTCCCGTACCCACGGAGCCGGGAATACCTGTACCTATGCCCTCTCACTCACGCTAATGTGTCTGATTTCGTCGTAAATTTATTCTCCGTCGGCCGTGAATATTCCACACGCGTTTCGCCGTCCTCCGCGCCGCCTACTTCCGTCTACTCCGAAAGCAAGGGTGAGCGTGAGCATTGCCAACCTAGTGGTTTTTCTCTCGTTACTCATTCGAGAGGCGAAGGAGTGAGCGGGTACGAGGGAGGTCTCGTCTTCGATTCGCATCCCTTTGGCTGAGGCTTAAAAATGGCTTCGTTTGCTTTAGGCCCCTCATCGGATATGACAGATGAGGTCATTTGCGAACTCATAGACCTCCGCTGATTCAACTCCGTCAGTGATATAGTGGCGTATTAGATTTACCGTTTGTCGCGCATGCATTCCCTGTATTTATGAGGACGACTTCCTCCTTTATTGCCTACATACTCTTCTTTCACCCCTCTTTTGTGAGGTTCTGTCTAAGAACTATTTTTTGTGATTTTAGGAGTTATTCCATTTCACTTTTTCCTTCCACAACACGTCATCACTTCAAGCTTCTTACAGGACATTTGTGCATTGTTTCAAAAATGCTTTCTTTAAGTGATGGAAGAAATTTGTTTTTATGTGCTCCAACTGTTACGGTATACCGCACTGCATAAGCTAAACTTATCCCTCAAGACAAGCGAAACATCTATGCCCCATACGGGATTTAAACCCGCGTTCTTTTGGTTGCCAGTCCCTTCATCTACGTAATACTCTGTCAGTCGCTAAAAGGGTGTGTAGCAGGGAGTGAAGCAACACCAGATATGCATTATCGAAGAGAGAGAACAATTACTACTATTCAGGCATACAAAATAATACTACCCCGTTTAAACGCCACTCACAGGCAACTAACAGTCACAATACCACCACTGCGAGGAAAATATGAAGCATGCATAACTGCACCTAAAAAATGAGCAACTTCCCCTGTGCTAGGGTTTATTACGACCAACCATCGTTTGAAACCGTCGAAATAATCTCGAATAGGTAAACAAGGAGTCACGTGGTACAAACACGAATGGTTTAGTGTGTTATGGTAATTTGGTGTGTTTGAATCGCTCGTTACAACATCATTAATTGTTTTCACTTGAGGTTTTCTCATCTATCCCGACTGTAGGGCCCACAGGTGAGATAAAACACAAGTTTAAATCATTGAATGAGGTCGTAATCAGCGGTATGAACACACTAAATTTGCGAACCTTTCTTGTTTATACTACATGACTCCTTGGTTACCCATTCGAGATAATCCTGACGGGTTCTAACACAAATCCCCAGGTTTCGCTTTTTACAGCATCATCACCTGAAGATGCTGTAAAAAACGAAACCTGGTCGCAATAAACTCTGTCACAGTGGAAGTGCTCATTTTTCAAGTGCAGTTACGTTCCGTTTCCACTCAATCACGCCTGGAATCTCAGACTGTGAAGCATGAAATTACGATACATATTAAATGTTTGCTATAAATGACACTAAATTGTTATTTAATACAAAGTATAGTAATACTTTTAATGAAGTAATTTCTTTAGATAAAATAAACTATGAATTTACATTTCCTAGAGTATGCATGAGTTATTAGCGTTAAACGTTAAAAGATACGCACGTTTTAAAAAATCGCTATGCTCTAATTTCTGTTTCAATATCTACAATACCTATTCTAATTTCCTAAGGTACCTTCGCTGTAATCTATACTTCGGTGCCGACTTTGCTACCATGGTTGACTAATAGCCCTCTCGCTCACTAATATTCTTCTTCGAAAGATTCTTGTCAACGATATTCACCTGTAGCTTTCTAGGCGTATACTTTCCCCTCCCACCATTCCCTCCTCATCTGTAATTTATCCCAGCGGAGATTGATTCCCGTGACCGAGCCAATGAAGCTCATTGCTTTCTCATTTGCCCATTACCGGAATATCCGATTCGCTATTTTCTCTCATCTCTTTATTTTCTATTGGATATTCTTTTCAAGGACTACTATCTATTTCTCCTTAGAGTCGGCTGAGAATGGGGATGTTAAAACCATGTAAACTCATCATTCCTGAAGATAGCTACGTCTTTCGGAAATAGCTCCATGCAAATCTAGCCTAAAAGGGAGCGTGGTAGCCTAGTGGGTAGAGCGCTTGGCTACTGATCAAAGTGTTCAAATCCAGGTTATACTATTATATATATTATATGCCCCCGAACAAAAAAATCCTCAGAGTGCGAAATGGCCCAGGGAAATGAACTGGCCCCCCTACCCTGAATGCGTATAATTCACACGCCTGTGACTTAGTCCGAGGTGAGGTCAGCTCTACCCTCACCTATCAAAACCAACCTTCGGGTTGTATCACTGAGTGAGTGATACCTAGCATAAGTTAGTAAACATTGGTTTTAGCGAATTAAATGCAATATATTTTTGGTTTATAACGATGCCCGATTTTCGATTCAACCTCTCTGCCTAGGTCACCTCAACTAACTCAGAAAACTGTTGTAGTCAACCTGATAAGCTCTTTTTACAGGAGATGATAGGTATCTCCTTACCTGACTAGGGAACGATAGATGTACAGCTGTGATAGACGCCAGTAGAATCGAGCGACGAGCCTAGTTTTGCTAGGCCATAATTTACGAATGCGGGAATCTTGCAATAGAACTTTTGTCCACGTAACTTCTAAGTGTTTTGGTGCATAGAAAATTACGCGACTTTCGCTCTTTCGCACGCATTACGAAGTTTCGAACCCAGATCCTTCTAGGGCGAACGCCATCCTATCCGGCCGACTTCGTACAATATTTTTTCCTCCCTTCCCTACCCCTATATTCCTACCCTCCCTCACTAGATGCATGCATATGAACGTGCATCGATGGTGTTAAACACCTAAACAATGGCGGTTGATGATCTGTTGAAACCTTGGTCGGTGGTGTTGATGAATTGTTTGGGTTATACTATTAAACGTTTTTCTTTCTTTTTCAATAATGAGTTCCAGAAAGCGAAACTTGAAATATTTTTTTCAATTCAAATATGTATTAAGTTAATAAAATTACCCCGTAATATCATAGGACTCAGAGCAGATTCAAATGGTCCATACGTATTATCTATTCATTCCTTGAGCCCACCTCCAAATCACATCGTTTTTGGAGGGAAAATAAATTTGTCCTCTTCTCTTTCTTTCATTCCTCTTTGCTACAGAATCTCTTTCTTCATCTCCCTCTCCCCACATACTCACTGCTCTTCCTTATCCCGTTAGATTAAATTTGAATATATTTTTAATAGCTTTCGAAGTCTCGCAATCTTAAGGTCGCGGGTTCTAATCCCGTCGCAGGCATGGATGCCGCATTTGGCTATGGATCAATTCCGTGTTAGACCTACATCTACGGAGTACCTAGAAAACCTTTTCGAGGGTGAATTGGAGGTCGTCGTTGTGTTTATAGGAGCGTCAATATTATGTTATTAGCGCTGGTCCTAAGTATTCGTATGAACTATGTCGCTACTAAACGAAATAATTTCACTCGTAACTTTGTGGAAATTCATGACAACGACAAATCAGGTCTTGTCCTGATGATGGTGCTCAGCGCCGAAACCTGGGTAGTGAGTTGGCAATTTTATTGTGGTTTGTAAAAGTTTGTAATAAATCTATTACGTCGCTACTGTTTCAGCTCTTTTTCGTATCGAATATTGACAGGCAAGTGGTTGATAAAGAATTTAATGAAGGTTTATAAAGATTTTAATGAAGGAAATAAAGTTTTACTATGACATTTAAATCGATGAAATAAAATGTTGGACTAATTCAAAATTCTGTCAACATTTTCTTATCGTCTTACTTCGTTGAAGTTTGATCATTTCCAAATATTTCAATACCCGTTCGACTACGAATGGATCGTCGCCCAAAGCAAGATTGTTCTCTTCAGGGATATATAAGTAATGATCCTCGAGTGTTTTGATGTTTTACGCATTCTGTTACATAATGCTTCACGCTTAGAGGTACGTCACATGTTTAGCGGAACGGGGATTTCGCTCGACGGAGTGAGATCCCATGATTAAGTTTCATGTGAATAATCTTCGATGCTTTAATTCATCTACTTTCATTATTTACGTCATTCTTATTACTTCATTACTTACATCATTTACTTCGACAGCTCTTCCACCGCTGTTTTCGTGGGCGGGGGCAGGGTGTGAATAGTTGCCAAAGATGCGCTGCGCACATGCACAAATAGGTTACAGCTCTTCTAAATGTTGCTATATTACTTCATTGCCTCAAATCTTACATGCATTAAGGTGTATTGGAATAACTGAAAACTTCATTCTGCCACCATTTTCACTCGAATAGATAGCTGATTGCGAGTTCTAATTGTAGAAACGGGGTATATGATGTTGCTCGCATCGCTGATTCGCACTCGACCTGATTACATGCCCACTCACGCGAATGAACACGACAGACCGTGCCGATTGACTCTTTGGAATTAAACTAGGCAATCGTCTCCTGGGAATCAGGGAATTCGATCCGCTTGCACTTCATCGTGGGAAGCATGTCCCGCTTTCGCGGCACGTAAATTTTATCCTTCTTGCTAGTCAGCGCATTTCGTCCATCTCTCTTCGTAGAGTCGTGTTCTTTTAAAACGCTGTGTTTCGCAAATGAATCCTGCCGAGCAGAGAAAATCCTTTTACGGGACGTTGGATACCTAGCTGCGATCGGACGCTAAACCAAGAAGGAGCCAAACTTGTCGCAGTCACATTGTTTCGAGCAAGTTCTGTTCTGATGAGGATGGTTATCACGGGCTAATAAGCACATCGTACCGAATAAAAAGCGCTCCATGATTCATTTTATTTCAATCTTTTTTTTTTTCAAAGTGATGACGAGTTATGAAGCTAGAGATAGACTGAATTACGAGCATACAATCTTGTAATAATCGTGTTACATTTATGAAAATAATATTCTTCATTATATTTTAAATTTAAATTGATATTCTCCAGCACATTTTAAAAGTTATTATAATGTTAGAAATTGACTTTTACTTTAGCAACCTGCTCAGAAACGGGTTGTTTGAAATTATATACAACTGGGGTCGGATTGTTGATTTTGAGACGGCTGAGATGTGTTTCTTCCTTGAAAACATTTTTTGTGAATAATATGCTTGTGACTTGTGCATTATGCTGAATTATTAATTGTTTGTCTCACATCCTTAGTGTGCTTTGAAGTTTGCCGGTAATTTCCCATAATAACCTGGCGCGCAAGAATATAAAAAAAAGCCAAAGTACCCTTCTCTACCATCCAGGCACTTAAGTTTGTCAGGCTCGTTTGAGAGATCTCCCTATCCTTTCTCGCTATCGCTTACCTCAAAAAATGAGATATTTAACTGACGTAGCTGACACTCAAGACAAAAAATACTTCCTTAATACATGCTTTTAAGTCAATTTGGATAAGTTATGATGCTAAAATAAGGATTCCGTATTTATGAACGAATGTCTATTTACTTGTATTTCATTATTAATTTTCACGCTATCTTGCGTCTTCCAAGAATCTGCATTAGTTCATTGTGGAGTATCTTAGCTTGCTTTTACTTATTTTTAACTCCAATTTAGTACACGTAAGTGGTGGTATGGCATGGTCTGATAAGCAAAATGCCTATAAAGAACTAAATTTTGATCGAACGAGGAATACAATCAAAGAAAAACGGTATTGGGAAATTTTCCCTCTTTGTGTGAAAAAAGTACCCTGCATTTATTTTCAACTATGTTGACAAACTTGTACGACATAGAATTTCATGGGGAGACATAGTGGGATATTTTTCCATTTGTATCCGGTTCGGCTTACAGGTTGAAATCCGTTGCTAGGCGACGGAGTATTCCACGGAATTGCGTGCGAACTCACTCAGCATCACTCTTTCTGGATGCTCCATTGTTCTTGCCATTTATGGCCAATGAAGGACTTTCTATCTTTTTCGCTGGGACGTCACTTCAAGGATGGGAGTGATCAGGCCGTGCGTGATGGCTGGCGCACTGCTCGTCTCAATTCGTGCACAATGTGATGTTAGCCTGATGGATGTCCGTACCATGATGGAATGATCGTGCGTGAGGTCACTGTGACAATCGAGTGATCTTTCGCTTCGTACGATGATGGAAATCACATGCGTAACGTCTGTGAATCTCGTTCTAATGCGAGCTGTGCCGAAGTCTTGGACGCAATTGTCGTCGGATTTTATCCGTTCTTTTACTGTTCTCTTAGGTCACGTTTATGAATCGAATTCAATTCTTTTACGAGAGATTAAAAACGTTTGTAATAATTATTTTTACTCATATGGATAAACTAGTCCCCGCAATTATACGCTATTTTTTTTGGTAAAGGAAACGCCTATTTCTCCCACGTTTATTTCATCGGAGGTGAGTTTTCATTCATTCGTAAAGAGCCAATTGCTTTTGATGAAATGACGGAAAGTAGTTCTGTTACCTTGAGTTCTTAAAATTGATGCATATTCCGTTCTGTGTTGTAAGATGAACTCTGAGGAAGTGATTAAAACACTTCTCATTTTTTATATACAAGAACTAAAAATAAAATAACCTTTTCGAACAACGTTTTCTGATAACTAAAATAAAAATTAATGCTCCGTTATTAAAATAATTGACCGTAAAGATTGGCGATGGAAGTTAAGAAAGTCGTTCGCAGTGTTGCTGCTTTATTATCACTATCATGATTTTATTTTAATTTAATGACTCTCATTTACAGTTAAAGCCATAGCTGAAAATTGATTCACTTTTACTGTGGCTCGTCTACGTATCGTTAATAGATAAATTTAAATATGTCACTTTTATTCGTTCCAATATGTTGAGCTCAGCAGATTGTGGAAAAATATATTTTTCAATCGCAACCTGAGCTATAAATTTAGGGTCTACCTGACTCTAATTGTGACTGCACATTCCTAAGTCACTTTGTTAACTATTTGTTGGCTCGTTTTCAAGGGGTGAAAATTTCAGGTGATTGGTTTATATAACCCGTGCAATTTAAACAGATTAAAGAGATTGGCTATAACGTGTGCCCAAGAGCCGATTGAAACGCTCAATTCGTTCGCCTCGGTCGTGAAAATAGTAGTTATCTCGGACGTGCCACATTATTGAATTGATCGGTCAACATGATAGCCAGATTGTTTGCGGCGATTACTGGTACGGGAATGTTTGAAAGAAAAAAACGGATTACGGAATCTTGACGTAGCATTTTTTTAAGAAGAGTTGTGAGGTCGTCCGTCGAGCTGCAATTACGACTTAAATGCGATTGCCCAATCCGATAACAGCAATTTTTCTTTCACCCTCCAGTCCCCCTCGTTATCCCTCTTGGGAGGAGTGAGTTCCTTGGCGCCGTTTTTACGTAAGTACACGAAGATATTTGTACCTACGAACCCGGGAATTTATCCTTTCCTGCCGCCTGAGATAACTGGTCTCGCTTCTAGATAGGCATTTTTTGGATTTTGAGATTGGTTGCAAATTGCAAGGCTTCTCTTGCCCGGGGGAATCATTGCTCTTGCAATCTCTCAGGATCAATTTTTTTGCAAGTCGTTGTACGTTGTGGAAATTGGCAAAAAACATCTTTTTTTCCACCCCTCAGGATTAAGGGATCACTCATTGGTCATCCATTGGATTCGAGGGAAACATTTATGTTTGATTTTGTTTTCCCTTTTCCAAAAAGTGCCATGATCGGTTCTCGATTATAACCTTTTCATGTTTCCAAAAGGTTTTCTCCAGTCGAATTTCGAGTTTTCTCCCACCTTGAGATCAAATCAGCATCCCTACCCTCATCGAAGTCACCGCCTTTCCCATGTTTTACGATTCGCACGCCTCACTTAGCCAGAGACATCCGTTTTCCTCCTTAAAAATAGGCGGTACTCAATCCTTACTAATTGCTTTCAGCTTCATTCCCATTTTGTAAGAATGTATCTTACATTACGATCTGCTTTTATTCCATGAACTCCTTGCGAATCGTAGGTTGTAGGGGATCGAGGTGGTATGGTGCGAGTAGTACTGGAATATCATCCCGAAGGCCCGGGTTCAAGTTCCAGGAGTATGGCAGATTTTTCAGTGGTATACCCGCCCCAACTCCAGTGTCGTGTGCAGAGCGCTTCTAGTTCAGTACTCCGTAGATCGGATAGGATCTAAATCTACAGAATACACTTCAAGCCACCATTAAGGTGTGTGGCAGGGGGTGAATTCGCACCAGATATGCATTACACATCATGCATAAAAAGTATTAATAATAATATTATAGTCTACGCTTCACCATTAAAAAGAGATAAAAATAACAAAGCAAGTATGCAAAAACATGCTACTAGTGGGGTTCGCTTAGTCCGTATACCAACATGCAACTACGTATGCTATCCATTGATACACTCGTATTTATGCTATTGGATATATTTACAGGTATTCAAATCTACCTCTAATTGTACGAGGAAAGAAGTGCATTTTGACTCTCTCATTTCGTCAATCAATTTCTCTTTTTTTTTATTATGGTCCAGTCTACATATATGGGATGTAAAACAATTAACCTCTTGCCGCCTTTCGTTCCGAGTAGTCTAATGTCGACATCGGGTTTCATCTACATCTTCATCTACGCGATACCCTGCTAGCCACCGCGAGCTACCGGTGTGTGGCAGGGGTTTCTCTTTATACTGCCTCCACTTCATTGATGACTTCATCCTCCCGAATATACTATTATTCTAAATAACGGAATTGATTTCGGCATCCCTCCCTAATTGCAACAGGAACTCTTATGTTTCTTGAGGTTGTACGTCAGCGGAACTTTGAGTGATCTGTGATCTTCATGCTTCAGGCTGTGATCTGGAGAAAGTTACTGTTTTATGCAAGGTCCGACATATATTCTGCATATAGTGCGTGGCCCCTTCATTCATCGTCCGGCTGAGAAAAACGGCTAAGCATTGCGATGCTACTGCACAGCAGTCGTAATTTTTTTTATCAGATGGCCTTGCTGGGAGGGATGTTACTTCACACTTGACGCATAATAACGGTAAGGATGCAAAAGACTGTAAAAAATGTTTCCGAGCAGCTTTGCGTCGATAAAATCCTTGCCACATAATGCCTATCCATGGCTGCATTCCTTATTGACTTGTTTATCAGATATTGCAGCTTTGTCATTTGATTTAAATGCGTATTGCTGAATCCATGTGGTATAGCAGTGGTTTAAGGAGACATTTGATGGAAGTACACCATCTTAATATGTCCATATTTTTCGTTCTTTCTTTTTATGTAGTAAAGCATTCCCTTGAACCAAACTTTCGTGTCATTTTCTTCACACCGTCATAAGTATGAGCACACTTTTGTTGGTCCTAACGGATGGTAATACATGTGCACTACTGTTTATCAAATTACTTTGTATAAATAGATAATGTTGCCTGCACTTGTAGACACTTGGAAAATTATGCATCCTGGAAGAGTAACGTTCTTCCATACTCACAAAATTTTCCCGGTATTTTCTTAGGATCAATTTTTTCTCATTTTTAGTGTTGCCAATTTCATTAAACTAATATATAAATATATTTAATAAGAAAACTATATTTTCGTAAGTTTCATGTCACAAAGTAGCTATCTATTCATCTTTCGTATCACTCTAATGTAGTATCTTTTGGCCGATTTATTTCAAGAACTCGTTATTCCCAACGTATAATCATCCCTCCTAACTGCTTTTTGTCAAGTATTAGTTTTCCACCCGTGACATAGGTAGTTTCTCTCCTATAAATACCTTCATGCATTTTACAACATCCTTTTACGCAATTGCAGTCAATTTCGATGGATAGTGTTTAAAAGCATTACATTCCGTCAAAAGTTTCAGCCCTGGGATTGCATTTAACAATTCTATCTCCGCATGCACTGCCTGCAAACAACTGAGAGGTAAAAGTCATTATTGATTCGAGGACATTATCAATATTTAACTTACGTAATCGGCAAACAGATAAGCTTCAAATTAATTGAAAAAGTTTAGCCTACGTTCTGATTGCGATTTCCATCCTAGATTTTCAAATAAGCTCGAGATACTAACACAATTATTATTTTAAAAAACTCTTACAAATCTTGCCGATCTCCTAAGCACACACTCTAAATTCCTAGATTATATCTACTTTGAACGGAACCCCTCATACCAGGGGCATATTCTAAAATAGGCCCGACATGTAGCACCTTTCTCGTATTTACGTAAACTTAATATTTTTATCCAACTACACACACCCAGTCTTTGGATGACCTGTCGTGCGAATCGACCGTGCTTTCTTTAGGAGCAAATGATTCATGAGAACGTGACCAGGAACCCAAAGTCAAAGGCACTTTTGAAAAATGTTCGAAACGCTCGAACACGAGGACGACTCGCAATTTCATCAATGACGTCTCGTGTCCGACCTCCCTCCCGCCCATGTCTTCCACACCACCCGACAGGATTGAGCACCGTCCTACTCCTCCCGCTCTTATCCGTTTCCACCCTCAGACAAAAGACATGCGACGAGGCGTATTGTTCTACTTTTGGAAGTGTGACGGATGGGCTGCTCCGTGCGTATCCTGTCGGGAACTGATTTTCCTGGCTACGCCCGATGACCCAGCACCATTTGTCCTAAGCCGCGAGAACATTAAACCTCACCCCGTGATCCTAATCGCCTTAACCCGATCTGGGATTGCGTGAAGTGTCTGGATCCACTTTGAAGATTTATTTTCGCGGTGGCGTCTCCTGTCCACCTCAGGCTCGGCGGAGAGGCGTCGTCGCTCCGGAACTAGTTTGCCCAAACCATCTCCCATCCCCTTCTCCCTTGGTTTTGGTTCGGCTCGGGAAGACCGAAAGGTTGTCGCCGGAGGAAAAGGGGGAGGGAACCAAGGGCTACTCCTGGTTTTAATGGCTCCCGATAACGTATTCATGGCCGGCTTTTCCTATAAAATAGCACTTTGAGCTTTTACGGTTGGTTTATTTGTTCTCCTTTCTATTTCGAAACTGTTTTGCGATTATTTCCTAAGTCATTAGCGCTTTCCCTTCAACGGCATTGGAACGCAAAGCAAGCCGAGACTCCCTAGGATTTTCCGTTCCGTCAACTCGTCTGGGTGTATATCATACATGAAATGTGCGAGGAAAGATCGGTCGGTGTTTCTGGACGCGAAGAGAAAAATTGGAGGCAGTTTCGTTATGGTTGAAGCCTTGATTGAATTCCCTCCTGTCTTTCCCACCTCCGCGCTTCCTTCTCAGTTACTATAGGATTGAAAGAAGACATTGGAGTCTTAAGAATTGATTGCTGGAATAAATCAAGTTTGAATTTTCATTTTGAGTGCCAAAACTGAAACAACGTGAGTCAATATTTGAGGAGGAACTTGATGAAGACTTTCGTGCGTGGCGTGGTAATATTCAGGTTGTTATGACCAGTGGCGTAGCGCCGGGGGGTGGGGGTTTAGGATTTAAACGCCCGCAAAAACATACCCGTAATTTATTATATTTTGCATTAGCTTTTAGAATTTTGCTTATTGGAATGTAAAATAAAGTTGGATTGTCTTCACCAAAAGAGAATGTTAATGTAATTATTGCTTTAGCGAATAATAATATAAATACCATTTTGTGATGATGAACTTAAATATTAATGAACCCCCCCCCAGAAGGAAATCCTGCGTTAGCCACTGGTTATGACGTAAAATTGTGATCAGTCGGAGCTTGAGACGAGAAGTATTTTGTTGCTTGAGGAGGATTAGTGTAACATTCACTGGGACAGCAAGGCAACGAATGAGACGATATTCCGAAATATGTGTGGGTGGTTTCCTCGATGGGTAGAGTGTTGAACAACGTCACCAAGAAGTAGTGACTTAAAGACACATGTGGAAAGATCGCTACAGAACACTATTAGTTTCGAAGAAAGTTGAACTAAACAAATCCGCAAGTAAGATTCCGCAAGTAACTGTAAATCACAACTATTATTGGAATGAAGTACAAAGTTCTGCTCTACCGCTTGGTTCTGTAACGCAGCGATCAGTTCTTATAGGAGATGCGTGGACAGAAATTATCACAGGAGTAGTTAATGGAATTACTATAATAGAAGTCTAAGGAATACTATTAAAAATATCGTAGACCGAGAATGACGTCAAACGTTAAGCTATAAAATGACTAAAAGGACTGTCAGAGAATTAGGAAAATGTAAAGCAGCCGACAGTAGAAAATAATATTGCTACGTCACGTTATCTCCAGTAATTTTAGGTTACACGAGTAATTTATGGTGCCAAAGTTGCCAAAGTATTCGAAAATTTGCCAATTTGAGGGAGTGCGTGTGTGACGTTATTTCGCACGAACCGGGGCACTTTCTGCTGCCCTCCGGCGGCAAAACAATCGCACGGGGCTTTCGTGCCGTGCAGCGTGCGTGTCTCCTCAAGACACTCCTCCATGACTCTGTTCCGTCATTAGTGTCTTCTCTCAGGTGAAGAATATCCTATTATAGTTTCAGAGACCTTTCTGCGGTGGTCAGAGCCAAGAATGGGCGGTGGCTGCTTTCTTTTGGAGTAACCGATTTGGCATAAACAAATGCATTTTTATTTGCTTTACCCGCGGTTTTAGTACGCGGCAGAGACGTTTCGGACGATCCTTAGTTATTCTGTGCTGCAATTCTAACGAGCAGCTCAGCCTACTAACATACGTAAACGAAAGAATGTAAAAAGAGGACACAATTGTTGCGATGGTATTGAGGGACTTAATGGTACTTCAAGCATCTTGCTCATTGAATGATTACCAGAGATGACATCTGATTTTCTTTTTAATCGCAATAATATTTTAATCTGACGAGCAGAATATTTTTTTAGCAAGATTCATAGAATCTTTAAGCTAAAAATCATGATTATCGAGGTCTAATCTATAGCTCCATGCCAATTTGCACATCAGGTACTGGAGGTTTTACTTGCCTACATTTTCTCGTCCAGTTATGTATTTAAGCCCCTCCGAACCTGAATGTTCTTTCGAATGTAAACTTTCTATTTCGAGGAAAGAACTGCATAGAGTTCCCATCAATGCTTGAATTGCGATCATTTTCATCTTCCACTATCCCGGAACAAACTATTTTTCAACAGCTTTGTGTAGCCGCCAATCAAACTTACTTGGGAGCCCCTTTATGCCTGTTTATTCCGGAATTGCGGAAAAGAATATTGCTATTTTATCGTAATCGAACGGATATGTATAAGAACATATTGCAGTTGTTTTTGTATAATTTAACTGCCTAACTTGATGGCCATCTAAACTTAATCTCGAAACATATTTTATCCTGTGTACCACGTTTCGTAATGATTTCAATGATTGATTTTCTTTGTTTCAGTGGGGATGGCGGCACTGAGCCTCAACCTCTTCGCCAATCCGTTCCACCGCGGCTTTTTCTGCGGGGATGCGTCCATAAGACTCCCTTACAGGGCGGCCACCATCAGCGAAGGAACGCTCCTCCTCACCGCTGTCCTCGTCCCATCTTTAATCGTAAGTACATACATAATTCCCGATTTGAGGAATCACCAGACGGAAATCTATCTGTGGTTTTCAAGTCCGTACCCGCACTTATGGGCTTCTAACACCTGGAGGAAATGAGCAAGGCTGGGAATGGAGGGGTAAGGAGGAAGGGTGGAGAGAAACCCGGCGATGGCATTTGCCAACTGTTCACAATAGGCGCAATTAGGTCCACGGCTTAGCGTCTCATCCAACGGTCGGAGTAATGAACTCGAATTATTTCCATAAAGCTCTCAAGTAGTACCAATGATCTTCCTCTACCGGGATTCGAACCCGGGCCTCTTGGTGAGAGGCACCAGTACCTACTCCAACCACTACACGGACCTGGCCAGTGTGGCGGTCAGGGTACTTTTCATCTCTATTTTACGATTCAAACCCTGGAGTTTTTTTGTAATCCTGTTTCCTTTTTGGGTTCTCTGCACCCCTATAGGAGCCCCTCAGATAGGATGTTTAACTGTGTAACCCTTGGAAACTTTCGTGCTGAGAACTTCCGGCGCAGGAATGCACTACATAATCTGTTTAATACCTTCCAAGATTATGAAAGGGCGTAAGGAATGACTCCACACTGGGCATGCGTTACCGTCCTATTGCTAGTAACTACATAATCTATTTTACTGTGAAGCCAAATAAATTTACCAAACAGGAGGAACAATTACATCTACATCTACATCTACACGATACCCTGCAAGCCACCGCTAGGGTGTGGCAGGGGGTGAAGGTCACCAAGCATGCACTACTAACATGCAAGCAAGCAACTAAAGGGTCTCATTCAACTAGATTATTAGTATCTATAGTATTTGAGGGGTTAATACATGCATCATGCACTACAGAATACTCTAAAATATTTCCCCTACCTATCCCTTTCCTATGCTGCCTATTCTGTTCTCTTATAGTACGGGGGAAAATGCCATTTTGAATCTATCTGTACGACAATCTATCTCTCTAATCTTATTTATCTGGTCGAATCTAGCATAATACGCTGGTGTTTTTAATATGTGCCTAACATCTTCAGTAAAGCTATCCGATTGAAATTTCTGCAATAGATTTAATCTGAACTTTAATCTACGCTCTGATAATGATTCCCACCCTAATTCTTGTATTAATTCTGATACACCACTCAACCTATCGTAACACCTTTTGACGAACCTAGCTGCTCTACGCTGCACACTGTCTAGTTCTCTCATCAAACCTAATTCATTAGGATCCCATACACTGGCTGCATACTCAAGGTGGGGCCTAACTAGTGAAAAGTAGCATCGCTCTTTTGTCTTCTCATCACATTTCCCAAGTACTCTTTTTATAAATCCTAGCTTTCTCTTCGCTCGGCCGCATATTTCCCTTATGTGTCTTCCCCACGATAAATCTTTAGTGATTGTTACACCTAAATATCTTACGGTTTCAACGTTTTCGATCTTCGTGTTATTAATTGTATAGGATCGCTCTATCGAATTATTCCTCCTCCAAAAATTGATAGCTACACACTTTTTAAGGTTGAGTTCTAACTGCCATTTGTCGCACCACTCTTGAACTGCATCTAAATCCTTGCTAAGTGATTTCGTGTCCTCTTCGTTTGATATACCCCTGTACACCACCGCATCGTCTGCAAAAAGTCTAAGGTTACTACTAACTACGGTACCCAAATCGTTTATGTATAAAAGAAATAGAAGCGGACCTACTACGCTACCCTGGGGAACTCCCGATGTGACTTCGATTGTGTCCGACATGATACCATCTATGACAACCCTCTGCTCTCGCCCACTTAAGAATTCTTTTACCCAACATACAACGTCTTTATTTATACCAAAACTCTCTAACTTCAAGATTAATTTGTCATGAGGAACTTTATCGAAAGCCTTTTTAAAATCTAAAAATATCGCATCAACTTCAGTACTGCTTTCGCCGTGGACTAAAATATCGTGTACGAATAAAGCTAATTGTGTCTCGCAAGATCTACCTTTCCGGAACCCATGCTGGCTGTTTATGAGTAATCCCTGACTATCCAAATGCCCCATGAGCGAACTGACTACTATGTGCTCAAATATCTTACAAGAGATTGACGTGAGTGAAATGGGTCTGTAGTTACTAGGTTCTTCCCTATCACCGCTTTTAAATATAGGTGTAATGTTAGCTACTTTCCAATCCTTGGGTACTGTGTGGTTCTTTAGTGTTTTATTGAATATTATTTCTAGATAGGGGGCTATTTCAGAAGCTAATGTTTTATATACTCTGGAAGGAATTTGATCGGGACCTGGTGATTTGTTTTTACTTATGCTTTTTAACTGCTGCTCTATTCCGCGACATGAAATGTTTATTTCGGGCATTTGCTCACTGAAAGTGTTCGGCGGTGGTTCCACTGCGTTTTGTGACGATGAGTTGAATACACTTTGGAAGAAGGTGTTTAAAGTGTTGGCTTTTTCTACACTGCTGGTGACTCTGATTCCTTTATCATTTTTAAGTGTGTTCACTGTGGACTTATTTCCCTGAAGCTCTCTCACATATGACCAAAACGCTTTAGGATTGCTATCTAAATATTCTCCTAACATCTTGCTCTTGAAATGTGATAACGCTTGCCGACATGATTTCCTTGCTAATGCTCTCGATTTTTTATAGTTTTGAACTAGCTCATTTTTTTCCTCTACCGATAGACCCCGTCAGGCATTTTTCATCTTAGCGTGGCATACCCTTTGTCGCTTTAGTGATTTCCTAACCTCCGCGTTATACCACCTTGGCTCTGTATTATCACTAATATATTTACTTGGTATGTATTTATGAACAGCGTTACGGGTGACCTCAAGAAATTTTCTCCACGAATCCTCTGTATTTAATCCTTTGCTTTGTTCGCTGAATACATTAAACGCTTCCCTTAATTCCTCTTTCATACCGTCGCAATTTGCCTTGCCAAATAAGTATACCCTCCTCCTTGGTTTATAATGTCTTTCAACGCTTACAATAAATTTCGCATGCACTATTTTATGGTCACTAATTCCTGTGTCTGTAACTGTATTTAGAACTCTCTCGGGTATATTTGTTGCTAATAAGTCTAGAATGTTGTTTCCCCTGGTCGGCTCTGTTACTAGCTGTTGTAAAGAATGTGTCGTAAAGGTGTTCAACAGTGATTCGCAATGTTCCTTATCCTTACCTCCTGTAATGAAACTACACGTATTTCAGTCTATCGAGGGGAGATTGAAATCTCCGCCTACTATTATTACTCTATCATTCTTCCCAGAAAGTAATGTACGTATCTCTGACTCTAGCTCTATTATAGAATTGACGTCTGCGTCCGGTGGCCTGTAATATGCACCTACATATATCTTTTTTGCGTTACTACTTTTACTTTTAACGGAACACCAAATACTTTCTACATTTCGCTCTGAAATAAGTTCTCTTCTACTGACATACGGGTCCTTCACAGCTATGAAAACTCCTCCTCCGTTTCTGCTTACTCTATCCTTTCTGTATACTGTAAAACAGGAATCAGGAATAAAGGAATAAATTTAGATAATGGTTTCAGACCTTACTTGGTGGAATTCCTTAATATCAGGAAAAGAAGAATTAACACTGCAATTCCACATGGTATAAGAGTTATTTACCGCTTGTTCACACGACCGGTTTCGCCGCAGAGCAGCATCTTTAGGTGGAACAGCATCTTTACCTGAAGATGCTGTTTTGCGGTGAAACCGGTCGTGTGAACAAACGTTAAATAAATCTTATGCCATGTGGAATTGCAGTGTTAATTCTTATTTTCCTGAAGGAATAACTTTACCAAACGGAAAAATGAAAGTTCCGCATGTAGCTGATTTTAATCTATAATCCTTCAAAACAGATGTGGAACTAATCTTAAAGAATTATTTCCGTTACATGCTAACCATGCAAGAGATGCGTGGCACAATTACGTTATTGCACCATACAGGAAGAAGTTGACGGTGTCTGGCTTGACTACGTGGAATTCCTTCATGATGAGGTTAAGGAAACAATGCACTTCCACAAAAAATCTTCAGAAGATGATGCTATGCATCGAAACCATGGTCGTGAGTAAATAAATATATTTTGTGGAAGTGCATTGTTTCCTTAACCTCATCATACAGGAAGAGTTTTTGGGAGACCTTTAAAAAAAAGCCCAAAATCTTCAATAGGTACATACATACGTAAATGTGCACTTTATTCTCTCCACATTTCCTCGGTAGGTAGTATTAGTTTGTAGGGTGCGTCGACGGCATGGTCATTTTGCACATTTCCTCGGGTCCCAAAAATCGTTCCAACGCCTATCTACCTGTCCTTATAAGCGCAAATTTCAGACTTCAGTTACCTTCCCTGATAGTAACAGAAAAAATATGGTGGGTGATTTGAGCCTGGCGTTTTGAGATAATAGTTAATAATATTTACTATTTGGGTCCAAGAACGAAATGGTAAAGATAATTAATATGGTATCTTATTCTGGCGTGTAATATGTAGGTATCTATTCTATGATGGTTTCGCAGAATATTCACAGGTTTCACCGCCGGGATACTTCTCACACGGTAAAAAGATTCACGTCTAATCGATGCATGGTTGGAAAAGAGCTCTGTTTCATATGCCAGTGACATTTTCGCCTTCACGACTCTTCAATGCCCCGCATTCAACTTATTTAGTGTCCGATACTCATATCTTCTAGTTATTAATTGTTTGAGATTTGTCCGCTTGTTTTTGTTTCGATTTATGGAGAATAGTTTGTGAATTGCAATGGAAAATCTAACTTTCATCTGTCCGTGAAGTGGGAGTTGACGAGTTCTTCTTTACGTAAGAGGAAACTTTTATGGATGTCTCCAATTGGAAGTACTGAGAAAAAATTAGGCGCATTATTTTTCTAGGTTAAACATTAACGGATAGTTTGCAATGCCAAGCAGTGGTATGTTGCTGGAGCTATATCTTGATGGTTAGTAATTAATACCTAGGACTGGACAAATCAATATTGGTTAAATGAAGAAAGTAATCGCGACACGCATAGATCTTCAGTGATTATTATCAGGTTTTTCATTTGCATAAATTTTGGCCGATATATAGCCTAACTCGTAGGGAAACCAGAGAGGAATTTGCGCATTATCGAAAATATACCAAATATACTGTGAGGGAGGCATGAACTAAGGGTGAAGATTGTAGCGCTGTGTAAATGCTTTTATCGAGAACTCGAAAATAAGAATCCGAGAGGAAGGAAATATCCTAAAAGCTTCTCCCCACTCGTTTTACTACTTCGAATCCGGAACGCTTAGGCCCATCAGAGGAAGTTTTTCTCTGCTATGGTGAATTAATATCTTCGTGTGAAGCGGAAAATTCCCCCCGAGTTGTGGCGAAAGGCTTTTCGTTTTGTTTACGCTCGGGTGCTATCTCTCTATCCACAGATTTCATCATTCCTCGTAGTTATTTCCCTCGCTCCAATCTCGTGCGTTTGGTCCGCATCGAAGTGAATTCCGACTGGATGAATCCGCATCGAAATTTCGACCGTGAATTTTCCATGCGGTCGGACGTCTACTCGATAATATTCGGGACCTCACGATAGTTCTCGTCCGTGTCACCTGCACGCCTCTCCGTGGAGGCATGACCACGCTGCTGGGGGACCCGAGGCGCTCTCAGCTCGCTACGATCTCATAGCTACATGGGCGTTCCTGAACTGTTCGGCCGGCGGGGTTTTGAATGAAGAGAGAGAGGGAGAGGGGAAAAAAATGAAAAAGTCGGAGCGCAGGAATTAATGGAGGGTTTGGGATTTCGATTAGGCAGCATCGGGGTGAACGGTTTAATAATTACGCCGTGAAAATATTTTTTCCTCGAATGCACTCCGGGTTTCCCCGTTTCGTAAGATAGCGCCCCCGTCCTCGGATGGAGTTTGTTACGATGGGGAGGCGGCCAGTCTCTCGTTTCGTTTCTCTTATCGAAAAAAAAGGATGCCGGGGCCATCTTACACTCAACTCGCTCCCATCTTAACCCATCTTCTCCCGGCTCGGATATGAGGAAGGGAGGATTCGACCCTTCACTGGGAGGAGCGGAACTGTGAACTACACCCTGTTATCATGTACTCGATCCATCGTTTTGACGCGTCCGTTCGTGACCCGGGGTGGAGAGCGAAAGAGAGAGATGCAGGGTAATGTGAAAGAATAATGAGACCGATTCTGGTAAACCGAGCACCATGCCATCATGTTAATATGCATGACGATGAGACCTGTGATAATTCCCCCGGGCCGCCCCTCGTACCGCTTCCCCTGCCCCTCCCCCCCGGGGTTTCGACCACCTCCCCGATGGTCCCAACCGCCCATCCCATTCTTCTCTCCCCATTGTTAAAAGAGAGGGAAGGGAACGATTTCCGTGATGGTGACCACACCTTGGACGGTAGGCGAACGAAGTGTATGCGCATTTTTTTTTCTCGTCTCCTCCTACGGTCACCTGGAAACCATTTTGCTATTTTATTCACCGCGGTCGCGTTGGCTATTTGGTCTAATGCGAATGAAAAAATTATTTTCTGACGAGTCACGTAGGCAATTCTCATTCCATAGGCTTCTGAGAATGAGGGAACATGATGTGCATCAAAGTGTGATTAACTTAAATCCACGTAAAGTCGTAGGATATTAATTTTTCAGCACAAGGTAAGTTTTCATCGAGGAATGTCCCGTAACATTATTCATAGAGTAAGTATATATTTACTATATATTTTATTTACCCACGATTAGTCCAACCGAGTCAATTCAAAGCAACAAACAGTCTGAATCTGCATCTACATGTCACACTACGTGCCGCCAAAAGGGGGTGGGGCAGAGGGTGGTAGGTCACCATGTGTAAAATGATATTCTGGTGAAAAAAGGAAGGAAAAAAAACTTGAACATTAAGTGTGATTCGTATTGTTTAAATGCTTTTATTTGAGTCGTAGTCATGTGTTGTGCGTGTAAAAAACGAATTCTTGTTCATCTCGGTCAGACTGTCTATTTCTCTCAATTAGTCGCTTCTTTCGGTCCCGCCGATTCGAGTAAATTCGCGTGATTTGAATTTTTCAAATAATTTCAATCTTACGAATAGCTTTTCATGCTCTGAGGTTTCCCATTCCCCCTTCCAGTAGCCGAGTGACACTTTCTCTAAATTCATAGGAATTTGTTACAAAACTCTCTGTTTTCCTTTGGTCCTTAATCAGTTCCCGAGTGTGAGAAGAACGTACATATGGCTGTAACAATGAGTGAAGGAGAATTTAACAAAGATGTAACCTTATAGGAGACACAGAGATGAAAATGGGATGCTGGAAAACCTTGTGGTTTTCCTACACACCCTCCTCTTTCCTTCTTGTGCCCCTATAAGGTTACGGCTTCGACAAATTCTTCTTTCTTTCATTCCCGAAATAAATCTTTATTCCGATGACTTGTTTCATTTTTTTTCGGGACTTAATCATCCAATTATTTATGCATCAGTAGCTTTATACCGTAGCAAAGTTTTATTACACATCCCCCGTGAGAAGCGTGTTATTCCTTCTTTGGAGGTTAATTGCTAAGGCGTAAACTTCCTTCCAAAATCACCATACGAAAATATAAAAACCTACAGCTCATGGCATTCATATCTCTCGATATCTATATGAAGATTATAAAAACTCAAACAAAGTAAACTCTGAATTGAAAAGAGCAAAATCTATTCACAATTATGATAAGAAATCAATGCCCAGTTTTCACGACCCTCATCCTTCCAAGTGGGCGCGTGCCATGGAATATTAGGAAAACCTCTGATGATTGTGAGATGGTGACAAGGAGTAATTATTTTTTATTGCCTTTGAAGCATATCTTCCTTTCCAACAATCACTAATTCTGATGGGGGCGTTTCCTCGAAACCGAAATAGCTATTTTAATCACGAAGTCGTCAGATGGAACCGAAAAATGAACTTTGGTGAAAAAAAATCAGCTTCAAACCAGAGCCGTTCACTCATAAAATCAAACTCAAAATACGCAAAGGATGACGCCCTCCGAACGAGCTACGAACGGACTTCTAAGTGTTTGCCGTCGATCGTGACATGCCACCAACAACTGAGCCGCTAAGTTGACATTCACCGCCACCGTCTGTTTCCGTCACGTCAGAAAACGTTCATCGTAATCCAGGCCTAAGGCCGGGAGCTGCGCATTCTCAGTTTTGATTGGCGGAAGTGGATTACGTACATCTACATCTACATAATACCCTGCAAGCCACCATAAAGGTGTGTGGCAGGGGGTGAACTCTCACCAAACATGCACTACATATCATGCATAAAAAAGGGATCAGTACCTGTATAGGTACTCTTCAAAACTACGCCATTTAAAAAAGGATAAAAATAGCAAAACATACATGCAAAAACATGCCGTTAGTTGGGTTAGCTATAAGTCCTTATACCAACATGCAGCTACCAATGTTATCCATTGCTACACTCGTACTGGATATATTTACCGTTATTCATATCCCTAATAGTACGAGGAAAAAAGGACATTTTGAATCTGTCAGTTCGGCAATCTATTTCTCTAATTTTGTGATTATGGTCCAGTCTACCATAGTAAGTTGGGGTCCGCAAAATATTTTTAATATCATCACTGAAAATATGGTCTTGGAATTTGTTTAAGAGATTAAGTCTTAATTTCAACCTGCGATCTGACAATGATTCCCAATTTAATTCATTTAATAGACTGGTTACGCTAATAAGGTTATCATACCGTCCCTTTACAAATCTTGCCGATCTTCGCTGCACACGTTCAAGTTCGTTATTTAGACCGATTTCGTAGGGATCCCATACACTGGCGGCATATTCCAAATGAGGTCTTACAAGGGAAAGTAGCTGATTTCTCGTACATGATCGTCGCATTTACCCAGTACTCTTTTGACAAATCCCAGTTTGCGATTCGCTTGACCCATTATTTCACGAATGTGTTTACCCCAGGAAAGATCATTTGTCAGTCTTATTCCAAGATATTTAATGGATTCCACGTTTGTTAATTCATTATTACTTATTTTGTAAGTGGTAGGAGGAGAGCTATTCTTTTTCCAAAAATTCATTACAAGACATTTCTTAAAGTTTAATTCTAACTGCCATGTATCACACCAAGTTTCAATAGCTTGTAGATCAATATTTAAATATTCTTTATCGTTTGGGCATAGAATTTCCCTGTACACTACTGCGTCATCGGCAAATAGACGAAGCTTACTTTTTACCACCTTATGGATATCATTAATGTACAAAAGGAATAGGAGTGGACCTATCACACTACCTTGTGGGACACCCGAAGTGACTTTAATTGCCGGTGAGGAAACACCGCCCAAAACAACCCTTTGAACCCGATCATGCAGAAAATCATTAATCCATGATATAATGTTACTGTCTAACCCATAAGATTTTAATTTCAAAATTAGTTTGCTATGAGAAACCTTGTCAAAAGCTTTCTTGAAGTCGAGAAATATAGCATCCACTGGAATATTATTTTCGCCAGAAACTAAAATATCGTGGGAAAAGAGGGCAAGTTGAGTTTCACACGATCTGCTCTTTCGGAAGCCATGCTGGACATTGGACAATAAATTCTGGCTATCTAGGTGTCCCATGACTGAACTTACAATTATATGTTCTAGGACCTTGCATGAAATGGATGTGAGGGATATAGGTCTGTAGTTAGATGGCTGCTCCCTATCACCACTTTTAAAAATGGGTGTTACATCGGCTGCTTTCCAGTCCATCGGTACGACGTCTTCGGTCAGGGATTTATTAAATACTATTTCAAGGTAGGGGGAAATTTCGGATGCTAACTCTCTATATACGCGGGAGGGAATTTGATCAGGGCCAGGAGATTTATTGGGGCTTATATCTTTAAGTAACTTTTCAATACCATTACAGGAAATGTCAATTGGTTGCATCAACCTCTGAAAGAGGTCAGGTAACACCCGGAAGGTGGGTTAAAAACGGTTTGGAAGAAGGAATTTAGCAAGTTAACTTTGTCAAGTGTGTTTGTGGTCATTTCACCCCTATCATTTTTAAGTGAATGGACTGCAGACTTATGGCCTTGCACTTCCCTTACGTACGACCAGAAGACTTTTGGATTTTCTTTCAATTGTTCCCCAAGTGTTTTTCTTTTGAATTCTGCAAATGCATTACTAAGGGCTGTCTTTGCAGTGGATTTTGAAATTTCATAATTTTCAATTATTACACTACGCTCATTAGTCGGCATATGTTATTAATTCTTTTCATTTTAGCATGACATATAAGTCGTACGAGCCTTTCGCACGCCCACTTTTCTGAAAGGGTGAAAACATCAGTTTTTCGCCGCTTACAATTCGAGAACTACGAGACGGATCGAAAATCTGAAAAACATGGGTCTCTTTAATTTACAGTTATCAGATTCGGTAATAAAAATATATGGTAAATGGCCATTATTGCTTAAAAGGCGAAGGAGTAGGTACTATTCATTTTTATTGCCTTTGAAGCATATCTTCTCTTCTAACAGCCATTTATGCTAATTATTGCATAAAAGGCAAAGGATAATTCTCTATCTTCTAGACTGTTATGTCTCCATACAGGCACACCATCTAGTAAATCAAGAAATTCGTGTGAAAAATGGTAGTTGCCTCCTATTTTTGTAGGCCTGCGCCTTAGGCAACCTCTGCTTTAAACGACAATGAAAGGGATCATTTTTGTTAGTAAAATATTCGACTGTTGGAGGAGGAAATGTATTAAAACGAGGCAAAGGAGCGCGCCGTACAGAAGAACAGAGCCATGCGTTGAGGTAATTGTTTTTAAAGAGCTCGTTCCACTAAACACCACCATAAGCAGCGACGCTACATCTCCAGGTGGTGGACCGCATTGCGGTTAAGGGAGATGTTGACCACCAGTGCATAACTTTACGCAGCCTTGAAACGGTGAGCTTTCTAGTTAGCACAGGAATGTTCACGTGTGGTCTACGGGCCAAATCGAACTCGCCAAGTGCTTTTCTCTTCGGTATTTGATCGGTGCGACCGATACTATGTCCAATTAATTTTTAATTATGAAAGTAAATTTAAAACTTCAGCGTGCCATTTTCTGTGATATAATATTTATTGCGACCTTATTATTATGGGGGCAAGGGCCTAGCCACGTTGTCATTCCGGTTCCCGTAAGATCACTGAAGTTTAACAACGTTGGGCCCGGATAGGTGACCCTCATCCATACCTCTACCGTGGTGCTCTTTTCCCCTGTCTGCAAATGGTGGGCTGGTTAAATGTGGGTTGGTGCAATGGATCTAAAGAAGTCAAAGTACCAGTAGGGCTCCAGAAGACCCCCCCGCCCACCCCTCCAATTTATTTTTACTAATTGTGACTACTTCCGCTACGCTGCAGCATCGTCAGGTAATGGGACTTCTGGGTAAATTATATGCAGATACTACAGTGAAACGGGACTTCAGATAATATTATCTAAAGATATTACAGTATAATGAAACTAGTCGCATTAAATACTACGCTAAAAGAATTGGAACTTTATGAAGTCCTAATTCTCTACCAACTCTTCTAATTACTTTAATCATCAAAAAAACTCCTTTAACTCATACAATGGAATAATTTCAGATTTAAGCCCTAAGACAATAGAGATTGTTAAGGAATTTATTTGAACTGTGCATGGATTAAATAAGAGCCAAGTACCCACGGCTTTTAAACGAGAATCTGTAGAAGGAGTATAAATACTGAAATAGGAGTGCATTTCTGAGGTTAACCTTTTTCCTGGGTTGGTAATTTGATTCGGGCGTGATCGGAGCTACCCATGAGCATCCTCTGGAAGAGCACGCCTCATCGCCCCTGCACACGTCACAGTCTGGCCCTGAGTTCAGTGACGAGGGAACTTGAGGAATCCTTTCCGATCTCCCTACCCCTCGCCCGTCGAAGTTTCTCCCCGAATTCTCTCGTGTGATGTTCCGTCGCATTAAGAGCCGAGCTCCGTGGAGTCGTTAAAGCGTTTTAAAGGAGGAATCTCAGGAGGAAGAGGTAATTATACATAAAAAGAAACATCCTCGCCGTATTTCTCTCCTCAGTGTGAGGGAACAACCTCTTTCCCAGTAGGGACGAACGCTTGACAGCCTCCTAGCGATAGCGAGAGTGGCGATCCAGGTGTTGGGACGCTGAATACCGACCGTTGAGACGTGAAACTTAAGAAAGGGGGCGAGAGAGGCTGGGCAACGAAAGAATATAAAGCTCACAAGAAAGCAGGCGTAGGAGATATTAAAAAAAATAGTATTCATATCGCTGGGGAAAATCTGTTTTGTTTTAGAAGAAAATGTACGCATGTAAGTTTACGATATTGCATGGAGGTCCTCCGCCTTAATGTTCTTCTCCGAAAATGTTATTTTAGCCTTCCATCTGTCATGCTGATTCATTCACCACCATGGACCATGGGTAGGGGGATGACAGATCTTCACAACGATTTCTCTCGTGCTATCGTTATTTTATAACTGTGCTCAGGCGAGCGATGAAGTCATCGCCATTCTTAAAATTTGCCAATTGCTTCAAATCGCTTTTCTCAATTGAGAGTAATAGTCATATGGGATGATTACTGCCAGCATTGAGCTTGCATAGGAGTTCGGTATTTAATTATGATAGAGAGAATACGAAAAAGAATCCGTGACCACACCCCAGGACAAATTCAATAGAAGAATGTATCTTCTTATAATTTCTTGAGCGATTGCAGGAGAATAGGATAGTAGATATTATTATGTTAGGTTACTTAGTTATTTAGGTCATTGTGTTCTAAGGAAACTTCGCCATTTCTCATGAAGTTGAAAATTAAATGTTGTAGTACCTCATTTTTAGTTAGTTGGAATAGCTATATCTTGTTCTTTTTATGTCATCAATAACCGAAGAAAATAAGTAACGTTGCCCTTTTTAGTAAAAATATGTGAACAAAGAATCACCTCTGTCATGGTGGGGAAGGAAGAGGAACTCAACTGGCTACAATAGCGAGAATTGAAGAGATTATAGCTTTTTTGGGGAAGAAAATAAAAATTAGTATTAATTGTAAGGGAGAGCTTGTGCGTTGGGAAAATGAGAAACATTCATTTGATCACCGAAGATGATTAGAGAGGAAATTGGAAAGGTGCATTAGGAAGAAAAAAAGAGGAATAGTATTTTGAATCACTTGGTGTCATTATTGAAAGGCGAAGATGGCCTTGCTATGAACAATTAATTATTAAATAATGAAAGTCAAATTATATTTATTTCAAAAATGCTTTTGGAGTCCACGATGTTAAGTTTTAATTTCTACAGTCACTAATTAAAAGCGTCTGCAATACTTAAAGACGCCAGTTTATCTGAAGAAAGTTGAATTTAGCGTAAGATTTTATGCACATCATAAAATGAAACTCTGAGGCTATAACAACTGGTAGAGAAGCCCGCGAGAAGTTCTTCCCAATGGGGTCGTGACCCTCTCACTGAGGTAGGCTCAAATGCTTTTGGAGTCCACGATGTTAAGTTTTAATTTCTACAGTTACTAATTAAAGGCGTCTGCAATACTTAAAGACGCCAGTTTAGCTGAAGAAAGTTGAATTAGGCGTAAGCTTTTATGCACCTCAGAAAATGAAACTTTGAGGCTATAACAACTGGTGGAAAAGCCCGCGAGAAGTTCTTCCCAGTGGGGTCGTGACCCTCTCACTGAGGTAGGCTCCTTAAGTAAGCCGATGCGTCCTTGAGAACTCTTGAGGCTCGAGGTCTACCTGCATGGGAGCAAGGCATCGTGAGATCGTGACGCTATTTATACGGAGGTGATGGAGACGAGGCCACGCAGAGATAACGCCTTACGTGCGCGTTGCATTTCCATGCATCTCTTCCTAAACCTCTCAATATCTCATTCCATCTTGCCCCTCTTGAGTGCTTTCCCTCCTCTTATTCATTTTATTTTCGTCTCTCTGCGCTTGTGAGTGGTATTGGTCCTATAGCACGGTTTACCTCGTGAGAAACGCCATCTGAAATTTAAAACCCTTTAGCCGTGGATAGTTTTGAAAATGTAGTACGTTTTGTTGAAGTGATGTTGCATTGTTTTCGTTGCCATATTTAGGACAGACCCACCAAGACTAAGTGACATTATGCATTGATGTAAGCACGAAAATCTGTAACCTACAAGATTCTCTTAGACGGCCATTAACAGGGAGGGGGCAATGCTCTCCGGGAATGTGCGTTGTAAACAAGTTATTCGGAGGTTGTAAACATCTTTTCCGGAGAAGCATTTCGGGTGAAAACACCATTTGGATACACTCAACTTATATTTTTCATAATCTAAACTGCGCACGGACATTTTTTGGCAATCTTGAAAACCTTTATGGGTGGTGCTTTCCGCAAAGGACACAGGACACGCACTGGAGGAAATTCTGCATTAGCTTAATTTTTGTCAGCTTCCAATGAAAAATAATATCATCATCTATTCAACGTGCTGTCGAATGGACAAATTATCTTACTGGATGTACTTTCTGTGCCATAGCAAATGAGCGATATCCACCAAAAAAATCGAAACGGCCCAGATAAAAACTTGAGCAACCAGGATGTGAATTAAAACTCTCCATTTGTCTCCAATGTTAAAAATATCTATTGTATGGAATCCCCTCCTTTGCTTCCCTCTGCACTATAAGGAATATAGCCGAGGATGAATTTTGGATTGTATTTGTCGACTTAACACCTACTGTCGGCGTCAAAATGATGTGCCGTTACATGATTGAAATTTTATATCCGGATATGCGTTCGTGCCAATGCAATGTAATATACACAATTTTAAAGGTAATTTTATTGCCATTTTAGTTATTATTTTTCAGTAACAAATTATTAGTTAGTAACAAATTTAAAAATGTAGTCACGCCAATGAAATATTTAACTACGTGCTCCCGAAAATTAGCAGTTTCCTCAACTTTGAACTTTGTCACTTATTCTAGGGAAAGCTACTATATCTACAGCGTTCACCTTTTATCAAAAGTGGCAAGAATGAATATAGATACATATTAACGCAAACGCATTATTATAAAACACATATTTTGTTGTAAATTAACGAAAATATTTAAACATTATCTAGTCCTACAATTTGTCCCGAATCGAAAAATTAAAGTTATATTGAGACTTTTCAATTCAATTTCGATTTTTCTATGCGGTAGTTATTGTAGTAGTCTAGTAGGTATTGTGTAAGTACTTTTAAAATATTAGGAATGTTTACTCATACTCTCCAATGGATTGCCATCATGTTTGTAACGAATGTAAAATAGCTCTCCGCATGCAGAGACACCATTATATGGATTCAATATTGGTAGATTTAGAAATAGTCTTGCAATTCCTCGTCTTGGGAGGCCATCCATTTGAACCAATGCATGCATCGTAAATTTCATCTTGATAATTCATTTGAAATCTCAACATCTTACAACTACCTGAGTATTTTTTTAGGATCATGATGCCCTAAGCGAATTCATGATATTGAAGCAATCTTCATATCAGAATTAATGAGAGCCTAATGACATGGGTCAGCAGTTTCATGCCATTAGTCGATTATTTGAGTAGGGTTCACGTGATGTTCCTCACTGCTCACAGTACGTAAAATTTACGGCAATGACGGGGTGTTTAACCCGCGGGCTGCATACGGCCCAGAGCAGGGATACATAAAAAGAAAGATGACCGGAAAAGTAACACAAATAAATACTCATATTTAATATGATGATATATTCATGGTTGTAAAATGAGACCCTATCCATATTTGCCATTATATATTTTGTTGTTCTCCCCTTTTAAGAGAATACGTACATTTAAAATTACCTATTATTAATAACACATTATGTTCATACGACACAGTCTTAGGCAAAACTTTGTGGAATTTATTCATAGAAGGAGAAAAGGTGTCAAAGGAGTAAAACAGCAGTGTTGATACCTTTTCTCCTATTATGTTCATGTTTAAAATTAAAATTATTTTTCGAAACGTGCGGTCCAAGACAATCCCTTCCCCAATAAAATGGCCCACTGCCTTAGTTACCCATGCTTTAGGAAATAATATAACATTTTTTTATTGTCCCAAGAAATCGGACGAGTTCATAGGATGAGATCAGCTCATAACTAAAGAATATATTATTCAAGAAGGAAGATGCAGAGAACTAGCTCGGTCCTATTTGGGGGAACAATGAAACCGGAAACAATGAGCTCATATTCAGGGCGTTTTCTTAATACTTAGAGCCTTCGTGCCACAGGAAGTGCAGCCAGGGCCAATGGCGGAGGCGAACGAATATCACGACTATACATTGAACACGGCATTATTCGTCGAGACGCGTCGGTTGTGGAGAACTTTGGTTCATGCATTTAATTTGAAATAGGCGTGGATGTTGGAGCTGAGAGAGAGAGAGGCTTTTGTGACTGAATATCCTCCCTCTCCTCTTTATGCAAAACGATGAGCGGAAAGAACGGAAATGCATAAAGAAGTTATTTGGCGTGACTTCCGGTGGTGTTCGATAACCTGTAAAGGGCTGCTCGATTGTGTATGCATGTGTGGGTACATGATCATCAATGGATCGACGTAAAACGGTTGGGGTAAACATTTCAAACATTAAATATTTTCTCTCTCTCTTTGAGTTAAAACAGCACGTGAGTGTTCTTTTATAAGTGATCACAAAGCAGGGTGGTTTAGGTTTTCTCGTATTTTATTTTCATCTATTCCTCCTTTCGCGTTTATGCTGCATTAATTGAAATGGTGGCTGAATAGGAAGGCAGGGAAGGTCAAATATTACTTCTCGTCACTGAAATTTAAAGTTTTTCTCACGGAAAAAACTGACTGACTCCTTTTGTCGAATGCCAACGAACACATAGTCACTTTTAATATTTTTAAAGTGACATTTTTTTTAAGTGACAATTTTTATGAAAAAGCTACGTATCTCTAGCTTGTTGACGGGTTGCCGTCGGATCCTGGAAGAGTGTGCAGCACATCGAATAAAGGTGGTTTTGTTGGAGCGACTGGAGGAAGCTTCGGTAGGTCCCTTCGCTCCTGTTCGAGAACGGTCTAGACTCAGCGGAGCAGATAGGGAGGTGGTGGAGTGGGAGCTGGGTTTGTGAGCGCGGGAAAGGGAGTTGTTAGCGCATATCATCAGGGCCAACTCTTGCGAAAGGACGCGAGATGGAGGGAGGAAGATGGGAGTGGGTTGGGGGGGGGGGAGGGGTAGGGGTTGGTGGCTCCGGGCTCGGTAGAACCTCACACTATGTCACCGAGCCGAAACAGAATGGCTCAAGTCCCCACCACCCACCCTCCCTAATATCTCCCAATCCCTTCCTCTGCGATACACTCGTGCGTTGCTTTTTCGTAGCATTGAAATTGGGACAGTGCGTTTTGGTGAGCTCTAGTCTTCCTCCCAGTCCATAACAAGCGGGAAGTAGCAGGAGATGGTAAAGATTTTGCTGCAATGATGCCCGCCTCCGTATTTTCTACTTATACATTTACATAATATCCTGCAAGCTACTGTAAGAGTGTGCGAAATGCATTATCACTCAGAGAGAATAAGATTATGCTTACTTTAACCATGCAGCCAAGAAAAGTATACAACTCCATGTATATACTTCTAATATGCAACTGAGAGCCACAGTGTTTCCACCCTAATGAGAAAGTTTACATTCAGTTACGAGACACGTGAAAATTTGGCTATAAATGACACTGGATTGTCAGTTTATACATTGTAATGTGATATTAATGGATTATTCTAGCATTTATATAAAGAAATTAAACAATTAACACACATTTCCTAGAGCTTGCATGAGTTAGTAATGTTAAAACATGTACACATTTAAAAAAAATCACTACTATCTAATTTCTACATAAAAAAGCAACACTTATTTCAATTCCCCATGAATCTAGTATGTTTTCGTGATTTTCTCTTATGTTAGAGTTTTCTCTTAGGTTTTCGTAATTTCCTCTCTCATCCCCAGATTCTACAACAATAGCTCCTTTTCTATCATAAACGGTACAACCTAAGGTTTAGTGTTGCAAAGGATATTCGTTCTTATACTATGGCTTTCAGACACAATAATGAAAGATATTATTATGAATGCTTGGTGATGTTTCAACCCCTGCCACACACTCTTGCGAAAGCTTTCGGGGTATTATGTGGCCGTAGGTGAATGAAGGGTTGTCAAATAATAGTGAAAAAAGAAAGAAATGGAACAGTACAGTAAAATAAATCAACAGTCGGTTGATTGAGACCTAGCGAGTATTGTTTCTGCGTTCATGTGTGAAAGGCAATCACCGTTCGCGGTAGTCGCCGTAGCGCACCGACCCAAGACGCAAAGGTCGCGGGTTTGTATCCCACCTCTTGCATGAGTGTTGTGATAGTCTAAGCATTAGGATTAAGACTAATTTAGGTAGAAAAAGCGAAATAATCAATGCAGTTGGTGCGCCTTAAAGCCTAATTCTATTACTTAAGACAGTTTTACGCGAGTTATCAAACTTACATCTATGTGATACATCAATGCGATATGTGAGAGTATTTAGTGAATTATCACCAATCATGAACGACTTACAAGAAACTAAGAGCTACAATACTACTTCCTACTTCATGGAGACATGTTAAATATAAGAGTCACGTGAAATTACATAGTATCTACACAGTAATGAAGTGCTTACTGGTTAGAAAGGCATTTGTTTAAATACATTTATCTGTGCTTTCCTAGGATGCATGAGTTAGTAACACTAAAACATGCTTCATGCACTACAGAATACTCTAACAATATACCCCAACCTATCCCTTTACTACACTGCCTACTATGTTCTCTTATGATACGCGGGAAAAAAATTACAAACTTTACTTTATACGGTTATGAGGAATCGCTCTCTATGTAATGTTACAGGGGGATTTCTTGGTTAAGTAGCTTAAATATTTCGAAACCTATCGGTTGCTTACTCAACGGAATAGCGAAATGGATTTCTGGCACGTAAATTTTGGCCACGTTCGTTTTACTCATTTTTTGTGCATTGGGTTTCTTCGTTTATATTCCACCGCATGACTTTATGAACGTTTAAACTCAATCAGAATTTATTGTTGGCAAACGTGGGCTAGGCTTGCACTTATTTATAGCACCAAGGAGGTGTTATATTGAGTAACAGTCGTGGATGTTAGGGAGAGTTCTCGACAACAAAATGTTTGGAGAAAGTCATTAGCGGGTTTTAAATACCTTGTGTGTTGCTGGAAGTTCCGCAAACTCTTGAGAACTAAAACCTGTTCAGTCTTCTACTGAATTACCCAAATCTGTCAGATTTGAAACGAGCGTTATATTTATATAAATAGACTATTGCACGCAAAATGTTTTATTTGCGAACCGGTTTTGACGTTCTACGTTATCATTATTGACGGTTCTCATAGAAATCGATGAATCTAGAGAACTTAGGTCATATTATCTATAAAAAAAAAGAAATGTAGGGGATGTTTGGTGACGCAGGTGCTTTTGTGACGTAGAGATTTGAGGCAGACCAGTGTCAATCTTTTTTGGGTGACAAGAGTTGAGGTTTGGGAGCGCTGTTATCATTTTAGTTAGGTTTCAGTGTTTAATGGTTGGTTAATCGTGTAATACATCCACACTGGATAGAGTTTAATTCCGATAAGCGTGAAGAAATCAACTTTAAAACATTTAAGACATTAACTTCACTGATCCATTCAGATAAAAAAAATCAATTTAAATGTTCAGAAATAAAACTCGGACATGCATTCGAGTTTTGAAAAGTTGGCTGTAATATGGGTTCATCACTAACTTAGTGCATTGAAAATGAAGGCTTAGTCTGGTTGGCGAAAAAAATTCGGAAATTTGTTTCAATTTGTTTGATGCAAAGTTAAGATATCTTGATCCCGCCTTGTGACGACAACTACAATATCGTTCACTGTGATTAGGCCATCCGGGTATAGACTCTCCTAGCATTTATGAAAGTACATTAGATAGCATGATGCTGAAAAAGTTAAGTGGCGAGCTTGATACGGTTCGTGGATTTGAATCATCTACATCTTATATGTTACCCTACGAGCCGCCGTTAGGGCGTGCGGCAAAAAAAATAGTAAACTTAAGAGATGTGGTTGTGGAGGAAAATAGAATAAAAAGTGCGATGGACGCAAAAGAGGACGAATCAAAAACTTTTGAGCATGAAAGGTGAGTAAAGGTGAGAAAGGTGGAAACAGTATGACACTGTTATAGGGTTGAATAGTGTGTGTGGAAGGGGAAGGAAAACAAAGATATTTGACTAGAATGGAGAGAGATGGGTAACATGCCGATCTTGTGAAAAATAACGTAGCGAAAGAGCTATTATTTGAAGAAATGCTAAGTAGAGTTAAGATAATCTTAAATAAATCAGCATTAATTGATATAAAATTATCAAATCAATCAATTCCGTTTGGATGAAGTATTCTGGGGTCTGGCACCGGGTGCGGCTTTCCTTCTCCGACCTTTCGACAACCCACTCGCTCATCGTCTTCAGGGTTATCGCTAGCATAGGGTGGGAAATGAGCCGGTTTAGATGTCATTAATTCACCGTGAAAAACTAAGATCCTTCATTAAATCAATGTGGTATCAGTATTATCTCTCCACGCATCACCCAGTGAAGCGTGTCGTGGCGGGCGACCATTTTTCCGTGAGGGCGTGGTTCCCTTGGAGTGACCGAACACCGGGATAGAAACCCGTTAGTTCTTTCTTTGATCTCTTTGATTTACCGTTTGCGTACCCTTTCTCCTTCAGGATCAACAGATTCATATAAATAGTCTCTCGGTGTGAATACTTCTCAGCCAGAATTAAGTTGCTGTTTAACTTTTTTGTGGAATTTAAAAGAATTTTTGCGGAAGCATTTCTCGTATCCCTCGTTTCGATAGTTTTAAATAGCTTGTTTTGGCGTGAATGCTTCTCAGTCACAATTCCGGGATGATTTCCTCCAACTTTTTCATTCGCGAATATTTTTTCACTACCAATTTCCTCCGAAATGGGCTCTGGAATGCCAGCACTACACAAAAAAGAGGTATGATTCACTGCAGGGTGTCGACAGATGTTCTTATTTTTTATTGTTGCTTTTAAAGACTACCCGTTAAGATGTGTCTTTTGGAACTTATAAATAAGAGTTGAACTTTCCGAGGTGAACTTCGTACTTAAAGAGTCACAACTACAGTTCGAAAAATCCTTTAATGGCCTGAAGCTGTTGCTACCAACGTGAGTAATGTATTACAGTTAAAGGAACTTAGATTGCGCTGGTATAATAATGCTAATTTTTGGTGCAAGGTTCAGGGGGAAAAGATTTTTCTTGATCGAAAATAGAACCCTGTACTTTTGGTCAGTCGATCAACTGCGCGGAACACTACAACACTCAGAATTACTTGTCTTGAAGGAATGTTTTGGAGGATTTTTAGGAATCAGTTACCATAAGCCATTATGGCCCATCAAGAATGACATGGCGGAAGAGGACTTTAAGGCATTCACTCTTTTAGGATGACTGGTTGCTTTTCAAATCTCCTTGAATTACATTTAAATCATGATTTCTCAGATGCGTAGCGGTCTTTGCCCCGGAAAGGTAAAGACTCTTCATTGAATCCCTTAGAGCCAAAAGAAGTATCTACTTACAACTAGAAATACCAACTTGGAAGTAATGAATCACTTTATTAATACTTACATCTGGGGCACGCTTCTTCATGGCAGTGAGGGATGGACGATAACAGCAGCAGAGAAGTCAAGGCAGAACGCATTCGAAATAAGGGTGCTGCAGAAAAATGACGGAGATAAAATGGTTAGGCCAAGTTAAAATGAGACCAGTAATTTTTTTAAATTATATACTGTGTTGTAGTTTGCAAATTAAGCAAAAAGTCGCTTGAGACTTAACGATATGTTTGTTGATTACGTTTTAGAGACATGAATGGGAATACGGAGCTAGCAGGCTGATGAAGGATGGCATGAAGAGATAAGGACATGCACTGAACTAAAAATTAAGATTTGCATGAGTTTTAAATTCTTCATATTATGAATTCCTGGTGATGGTTCACCCCTGCCTTACACCACCCTTACGTTGGCTTGCAGGTTAGTTTGTAGGTGAAAGAAGTGTATAGAGTAGGATAATATACGCACAGAAATGTCGATTTTTTTCAATTTCGTGTCACTTACTTTTTCCTGTGTAGAGGCACAAATTCTTTCAAGATGATTTAAGCAATTGAAAAAATATGTAAACGGCTCTACAAAAAGGTTTAATTCTTGTTTGTTAACTGTTTAATTATTGAACTTTGTATCTTAATGAATCCTGGGCTAGGGGCAGAGGGGGCCATAAGGCCTCATATAGCCCAGGATAAATAAATAAATAAAAATATAGGAGAATAAATGGCCATAATAGGCCATCTAGTCCAAGAGAACTTCACTAATCTGATCTGTACTTTGTGACGGTTCTCGCAAGTCCGTAACATCAAAATTTGCACTATTCTTTAGTTTTGTTATAATTTTAGATTTGCCTTTCGTGTGATGCGAGGAGGGAAAAAACGCAAGCCTCCCCTTACCCCCTCTAACACGAAACATTCTAGGGTCTGTTTCGTGTTCGGAAGCTCTCCGATTTGACTTCTTAAGGCTCTGCTACCGCGCCCTGTCGGCCAGTGCCGGGTCGTCGTCGTCTTTCCACCCGGGCGGTGTTCGGACACGCCGAAATAAAAATAAACGCGCAGGAAATCCCTCGTCCGCTTCCAGACGAAATTCTTCCATGGGAGGTGCATGTCGACGATAAATCATCCCCCGAACGGAGAGAATAATTTCCATACCCTTCGGACCGAATCCATCGTACAACCTTGCGCTACGTGGCGCCGGAATAAATCCCCCGGCGAAACAGGGCGATCTGATTCAAGAACTTTTGCGCTTGCCTCTGCTAAGCCTTCCCATCGGTGCCGAGGTCAAAGCACAAGCGCATCGGAGGGGTAGGGACACGCCCGTTCGAAAAGGCTTCGGGGATTATGATCGACTGCTCCGGCGGTTATCTTCGCGACCGATGCTATCTTAAAGCCGGTCGTAATGGTGGTTCCTTGTGAATGGGCTTACGATCTGACACTCGGAGATTGATACATTTCGGTGTCATTATGCTATCAGGTGTATTTCCGTATAATTCTATCTGGATTCCATTAGGGAGGCGTTTTATTAAAGCTTGTCTGTCGGGGAGATTTATGTCCAAGGCACCATTAAGTTCATGGCAAGGAATAGCATGTATCAAAGTATTTATGCACCTAACGGTGAACGCCTATCTGAAAATTACGTTTTTGGGTGCTAACCAAACGGAATTATTGAGCTCCGTATTTTAGGGCACAAAATTTTCCTCCGAAATTTCTCTTCGGCAGATTAATGCATATATTTTAATGTCTATAATCAAATGAATGAATTATTTATGAGTGCAAATAATTTTATACCATTTTTGCTTCTCAGTTAAATTTAAAAAATGCATATGTTTTTTCATGATACTATATTACACCGTGCGACCTCGATTTTTTCCATACATCTTTATATTATTTTTTCTTTTATTATAAATAATTAAAAACTCATTATTCATATAGCAAAAACGTATTTATCGTTAGGTATTTTAAAGATACGAAGGATTAAGTATAATTCTTTTCATCGGCTTCAAAATTCACATCAATTTAATATACTTCACGAAACATTTTCATCATTGTTTTAGGATCTTATCTGTGTATCTTCTCGGGTCACACATTTATGTACCACCTTTAAACACTGAATTTACGCTAGCACTACCGGCAATTTACTTTTATTATTTGGAAAGAAATACCCCAATGATTCCCACACTTTCTTAGCTCAATCCCAGAAATTCTTGCAAAAATTACTGGTTTGCTCATTGATACAATTTAGTTTTATTGCGAACTTCTAAGCCAAGGTTTGACACGTTCAATGGAAAAAATAGATCTGGTATATAGTATACTCGTGTATAGTTCAACATCTGGAAAAATTGTTTTTGTCCACGAATCCAGGGTAGAACATATCGAAGATTCATTGCATTTTTTAAACTACTGCAACGCCACAATTAATAACCAGAAAACATGTAATTATGAAATTATTTCGTTGTTTCTGATCAGTACCTACGACTGGTGTTACGCGTGATACGATAAGTAATTCGTACATTACGAAAATATAAGGTAGGTGTAGTTATATTCGAATGCTTCTATTACCTTCTAACTATTTCCTTTGTGGAATTACGAAGTCGAGGTGGCGATATAAGAGTCCTCTAAGAAAACGACATCCTGTTTCATGTCTTCCATGATATTGGATTTTTAAGATTTTCGTTTTTTTTTCGAAGCAGTTTCGTTGAAATCGTTATTTTGTAGAGCTCTTTCGTGAAATTTTATTTCATTACCTTGCAGTTTCTCGTTGTAAGAATGACTTAAAGAGATCTTACCTTAATCGGAGGTTTTCCTCCTCGTCGAATTCGTTAATTTTCCTAACGTACGAAAACAATTCATTCTAATGTGGACACTCGCCATTGTAATGTGATGTAGGAATGATTCTGAAATGGAACAACCAGCGATGCATGAAGCAAGAACGAAATAATCCTTCAGAATAATTCAGGCGAAGAGGGGCATTCTGCTGAGAATCCGATTACAGCTAGAAATATAAGCTTGGACGAAAGGAAATACATTATAAGAGCGTACATATCGAGCATGTTCCCTTACAGCAGTGAAGCATGAACAGTAAGAGCCGTCGAAAGACGATAGAGGAAATACGTTGCTACGGGAGAATGAAGGAAACCAAATCGCTAGTTTGAGATACTAACGAAGATATTGCTTGAAATCTGGGATAGAAAAGAATCCTGATGAACAATCTGAAAACACGGGACAGCTTTATCGTGTATATTCCCAGGCGTGATAATCTGTTTAGGTCATTGTTAGAAAGATAAACTGAAAAGGAGGACACTCGCCATCAAATCTAATACGTGATCAGAGTTGATAGTGAATAGCGATGAAGGGTAATTCATGCAACAGACTCCCGCCGTTGTGTTCAGCGTGCCAAAGAAAATTTCAGAAAGCGAGGCTTATATGGTGGTATCGCTCCTGTTTTGCCTTCCCAATCGACGATCATTCGTTCAGAGCTTAAGGAGGTTGATCCGAAAAGTGAAAGTCATGTCATTTTTTAAAAATTTTCAGCACTTATAGAAATAAAGTTCCTCTATCTAATAATGTAAAGATAATTATATCAACCCATACTCCTTTTTGCATTTGAAATTACATACGATTAACGGCGAGAATGGCCATCACATGGGAATACAACATTTAAAAATACCATAGTGACCTGTCATTTTTGCAAAAAAACTGACATTTAATGCGTAATTTCACAAGGAATAAAATGACACAAAAAAAGGTATCAACCCACCGTATTTTTTGCCAAAATCCACCAATTTATGCGTTATTAGCAGACAAAATGCGTTAGTTGACTTCAAGTGGCGCTGCGGTCACTCTAGCCAAAATGTATGGCGTATGAATAATATCATTACTAATGAGATATTAAAGAATATTTCAGAAAAATATTGTAACATAACGTTTGATAGTAATATTCTGGTGTTATACATTAGTAAATTCATTGAGTACATGAATTTATTTCACTAACATAAATGCTGCATTGACTCCATCGTCGAGCTGATTAAATTATCATAAAAAATAAATCCTTCGACTTTCCATTGTATTTCTTGTGATACTTATGACTCTCAATGTCATAGGTAATTTTCTTTGTGAAGCAAGGATCACTTAGCAGGCATATACTCGTACTTAAATTAATAAGATTCCTTAGACAACTTGACTCAAGCAGTCGCGAGCCAACCTCCTTAAAATACACTCCAATTAGGTTTTAATAGCATATCAGCTCGCGCGGTTGTGCTTTCTTAAGTTTTTCTCTTATTCCCTTCTCGTTGGTTTGCTTGTGAATCCTTCACGTGCCGTCGCGTGAGCGTGAAAAAGACACCCCAACGGCATTTACGCCAGCGGCATGCTAAGTCAACAAATTGAATGATTTCGACGAAAATCGCTCTCGATCCGTGTTTTCCAGTCGTCGAATCGAGTCCTCGAGAGATAATTTTTACTTTAGCGAAAGTCAATATTTTTTAACGCATCGACATCCCGTAGGATTCCTGGTTCCACTCGACGAAAGAAGACGAGTTTTTAGCCTCTCGAGCAGGTGCGCATATACTGTTTTGGAAGTCTAATTCGCCCCTTCGGACGCGCCCACGGGTTTGCATTAGCATGCCGACCCGCCCGCCCGCATACCATCATTTCCGAACGAAACCGATTCCTGTCCTACGCCATAGCAGACATCCCGGAGAGCCACCGGAACAAAAACAGCGGGCAAAGACTGATGGCAGTCCCACATTCTCATCCCGGTCTTGGGAGACAACTCCATAAAACCCTCGTAGCCCCATGGAGGAAGGAAAGGATGGGTAAGGTTATTGTATATAGTGGTTATTGCACTGGCCTCTCACCGCGCGGGCCCGGGTTCGTATTTTGGCCATGGCAGGTGATTATTATTGGTAAACTAGCCCCTACTTGAGGACTTCGAGTGGAGAGGATTTCGAGTTCAGTCCTGCGTACGTCGGATGGGACGTTAAACTGTGATCACCTAGGTGTCTTTTTCGTTCAGAGTTTCGTATAAGTGCGGGCACAGAGTTGAAGAAAGAGATGAATAGAGGGAAGGGATGGGAAGCGAGGCTTTCCCCGCGGAATATAGGAGGCGCGTTAGGTTCAAAAACTTTGTTATTGTCAATAATTTGACTTTAGAATATTCCATCACGATGGCGCACTTGCCCCGATGTTGGGTGCTTTACAATAACGACGGGTCAAATGGCAGAAATTTGGCAAGCAAAGAATCGCGAATGCATCAGATGACAAGAGGGTAGAGGAGTTGTTACTCAACTCGGCCGTTCAGTCGCTAAACAGCCCATCTTAGTAAGCTTAGAAGAAATTCCAGAGAAGCCAATGAAAATCTCAATGTCAACTTCGAATTTTTTTGCTGCAATAGAAAAGAGTGGCTTTATTGTTAGTTTATTTAATTTTAGCAAATAGTAAGTCTTCCCGGTATGGTGCCGACATGTTACAAATCTCTTCCTTAAATTTTCTGTGCTCGGTAGTTCACCCTTCCTCCATCACAGCATGTCACTCTTGCCCATTTTTCCATCTCCCTGTGCAAGTTGTAATGCAGCGAGTGAGAAAGAGGGAATAAATCGAATGAATGAATTGAATTAATTTACATAGGTATGTACATCATATTGTACAAGTACAATCAAGGGTAATATAAACTAACTAGGATGAAGCAATAGACAACAGAATATTTAGAATAAGCAAACAGTAAGAAATAATGTAAACGAACATAGAGACGTAGCCCCTCAATCATCGAGAACCAAAGAGAAAAATTAGTAATATATGACCTAAACTTGCAGAGGAAAATTAAAACTGAAAGTTAAGGTATAAGATACTAATAAAAAGGTTAAGAAAAAATGAGAAAATAGGTTTTGAATAACTAAATACGATTTTAGTAATTAAGTGAAGTACGGAATGAGAGAATTGATGATGTATTAGACGTATTGCAAGTCTAAACGGCTAACTGCTAAGCCATGGGCTAATGCTTTCTCTCTTGATACCAAATATGTTTCATAATGAGACGTTTGAAGATGAAGAGAGCATTTAGAATGTCTGATACGAAGGGAGTTCCAAATATGAGAGGAACTGACTTTCTGAGTTACGGAGCGACTCTGTATGAAAGCTAGGGATGACCAAGGGCTTTACGTCCGTCTCCTATCGCAGGACGCTGGCTGAAGTTGGCCATAAATAATAAGGCCGCTTTACACGATACAATTTTTTGTGCAATTTCTTGTACAAACGCTTGTATGAGGAAATTGTACCGTGCAAAGTGGCAAATTGTGTGAACGCTTGTGCGAATGTCTGAATAACTGTACGGAAAATAGAACCTGTTCTAATTACTTTCAGACAAACATACAATTTCGTTCAGTTTCATACATTCGTTTGTACAGTAATTGAATGAGTAAGAAATTGTACAAAAAATTGTAATATGTAAAGCGGCCTTAAGAGACAGAGAGAGGTATGATGTGATGTATTGATGCTGAGAGTGGTGAAAAAAAAATTGAGGATCGAGACGCGCGGGCGTGGAGTCGTTCGGGGAAAGGTGGGCGGAGTCTTAGAAGGAGATTCGAGGAGGTTGAGATGCGGGTGAAAGTGAGTTAGGGAAGGCAAAGGCATCAATCTCCTCCTCTACCTGGCCGCTATTCGAGCCTGGCAGGTGCATTTCTCCCGTCCGGGCTCTGTTGTGCAAGCGGCGGAGGCAGTGGTGACCTTGGCGGGAGGTCGTCGCTTCTCTAAGGGAGGCGGACTTCCTTCCCTCCCCCACAAGCCTACCCTCAGTCGTAATGGGTTCACACCTGTCCCTACCTGCATCTCTTTCACCCCGCGGAACCTTTTTTTTCTCTCCTTTCTCCCCCATTTTCGGTTCCTTCCCCGCCCTGTGGGAAAATGCTCCCGCCCGTGTATGAGGGATCCTGTCAGCGGCCCTTTGACCGGGGGCATCCAGAGAGGACCATTCCAGTTTTTGTGCCATGACAAGCCGACGGCTACCATGCGTAACGTCACGTGGAAAAAAAATGCTTTCCGAATCCGAGCCGGGAGAAGAGTAGCCGAAAGCAGCGTAGCGGAATGGAGCATAGAATGGGGAAGGGCTTAAATTTATGGTTTTAGACGAGGAATCGAGATATGATGTGCTGTTATTCGTCTTAATCCTGGAAAGGGACCATATTTGAAGTTCCAGCGACGGAAAGCTTGAAATACACAAAGAAAGCAAGCCGGAATTTTGGCATAACGTCTTAGAAAGTTGGAGAGTTACTTGTGTTTTTTTGTAATGCAGTTCATTATCGTAAAATGTCGGAATGTTTTAAACTCAAGTTTTAGTCCCACCCTTCTCTTTCCGGAGATTCAAACGGCGATCGCGAGGGCCTTTTTTTCGCGTGTTTTACTGAGTAAATCTCCACTCCATCATTATGCCTCCGCACGCCTCCATGCCTGTGTAATTACATACGTTTGAATGTCTTCCGTTGCATCTTTTATGCAGAGCTTCTTATCATTCAAGAGCCATCGAGTTTTTAAACAAGCCTATTTGGTGAATCTTTTCTATTTTCAATTCTTTCCATGCTACTTTATCCCCTGTTCTTGAGGCTTCTTCGCTACTGTTATCGATCTACCCATCTCATTGGATCTTCCTAGTCACCATACCCTTCTGGTAGCCCCTCTCTCCATTATTCCTTCGCAGTTGGCTTACAAATACCGTAGTGGTATGCAGATACTACCTTCTTCTCTCGGAGAATTGGTTTCCATGCCAAGGTTAGTCCATGTTGTTATATGTAGGATTTATGGCTAATAACTACACTTACATGCCGATCTGCTCTCATTTGCTTGTTATTGTCGTATTTTATATCCACGTGAAAGGAAATACCTGTCTAAAGATCTGTAAAATATTCTTCATTGAAGCAGTAATTACATCCGTAACGCCTTCGGTTGTTACGCCTGTGTACCTGATTCATGCCTACGTTCCCCCTTTCCTTTAGTACCTGATCACAATTGTAGCATGAATGCATTCATCGCGTGATGCAGCTTAACTTTAATTTATCCTTCCTCCATTGAGTGAAGCAAAAATACATATCCAATTTAAGTGTTTCACTGTTTTCTTCGAAAATTCCTTGAGCTGTGTTTTATCAATAATGCGCCCAAATGTATGGGTTCCTCTTATAAACAGAATATGCGTCATTTAATCATTGCTCTCCATTGTTTCAAAAAGGGGAAAGACGTAGTAGAAAAATATAAGAGATGCATTAGGATTATCACAAAAAATATTGGAATGCTAATACCGCATATTAATATATTTCCGCAAAATTACTCACGAATTCAGCGCAAATTTTGGAAAGTTTTGTTGGACTCATTCGTTGGGTACATATGAGGATGCGACGGAAGGATTTGATGGGACAGTTATAAACCTTATTCCGGAGTAAATTATGTGGAGTGTAATGGACCATATTTTCAATTTTGACCCCGTAACGCAGCAAAAATAACCACATAACAACCTTAACAATCTCTCACCTGTCAAAATGTCTCTTTCCGGGGCATGGAGATGTTCATTCAGTTAATTGTAAGAGAGGACTTGACATTCCTTAATTCGCTGAACAAATAAATACATGTGTAATTTTATTTAACCAAGGGTTATCTGTGGAAGGCAGATCAGTAACGCTCCTGACCGGCTACCTAAGGGTTTGGATCCCGCCTTGGACACGAGTGCTGTATGTTTCTTAAGATGTTTCTATAAGATTACGCTTATAATTAAGTTCATGTCATAGGTTGCGATATAATACTGGCGGTTGGAGCACATTGAACCCTAATTCCACCACTACCACCGGTTGGGGTTCGGTGTAGGGTGCCAATATCCGATGTTGACGGAGGTTAAAAGCGGAAAGAGACGTAAAATATCTCTGGAAGGGTTTTGTTTGCATCGTAGGCTTGGAGAAGGTGTTTTAGGTGTACTATAGATTACACAAAGTTAGTGATACAGTCGTAAAATATCAGAATTAAAGAGCAAAGGATGTCCATATAAGCAGCCGTCTGAATCAAATGGCGTCAAGGCATGAATGTTGTGCTCGTCGTAGGATTAAGAACTTTAGTTAGACGGTTCGATGTAACATTAGCCGATAAAGCCCTTAATGCCCAAGACTACTACTAATCAACTGGGGAAAAAAGGGGAAAGGGGTATAGCCGCCGTAGGTTGAGGGGAAGGGTAGAATCGTGCACAATCGTTGCATCTTTTCTCATTCCACTCTTAAGAAATATTGAGAGAGTAATGGGAAGGGATAAAAGCGACAAAGGAAGTTTTCGGATGCCTGCTAAACTCTATTAAATTCAAGGGTGACCAAGCTTTAGTTAGTTGGTCAGACGAAGGTCCGCGGTAAATACGAGCTTGTTAAGAGGTTCGGTTTGACAGGTTTGCGATGGTGATACTCCACAAAAAAACCAAATATATTAGAGTTTCAAAACAAAGTAATGATAGAATAAACATTAAGGTGTGGGGAATGAATCTGAGCAGGTGTAGCAGTTTAAGTGTCGGGGCAAACACGTACCAATCAGACCTAAGGCCACATGTTCATTCCTTAGTCTTATTAGCTATTCCGTTATTGTGGTTGGTGTAGTCAGGTAATTTTAAGCAATAAATGGCTAGCAGAAGGGTAAATATGACGTTTCATATTAAGTGTGTAGACAGTCTTCTTTCACAGCCATTGTTTTTCACGGTTTTGGAAGTGGTGGGTTTGTTAATTGACCAATGCGAACGAGAGGGAATCTCTAGTTAAGCGAGATGTGGATGTGAGCATTTAATTTTTGTTTTGGAGAATCAAATAATGTAATAAGGTAATTTCCACAAGCATTGACAATTGCATTGTTTTTTTAAATTTACCATTTATATTTTAAAACTATTTCTTTTTCTCGCTATGTGCGTGATTCCTCCAGATTAATTGCGATCTCCATTCGAAAATGATACAATTCCTCTATTTCATCGCTATGAAGCAACCGTTAGTATATTATTCTGTGGGACCGTAGCCTCTGGCTGAACAGGGATGATTGGCTGAAAAGAATGTATAGAGAGCATGTGGTCTCTAATACCCGTGTGTACATGCCGTGCTCTCGTAGAATTCCTTGCTATCAGAGACACCATAATTGTATGGACTGAGAAACTGTCGGTGAACCATATATATACACTTCGGATGCAGCCTCTTCCGTGAAACATGCATTATGACAATTTGACTCTTTAAATCCATCGATTTAATCCTCACGTTCATTTTCAGTGGTGAAAGCGGGGAAGAAATATTACCGATGCGGGTTGATGGGAGCTGGTCGTATGCCGAAAAACCCAAATTTAGACGTCTTCTTCACTGACTCGGGTTCACAGCGTGAATGGTTGTGTTAATAAATCAAGGCTGTACTAATATTTACAGAGTATAAGCTGCGGACAATGATCGTTTCTTATTTGCCAATAACCCTGGTGGGAATCGATGAATCTTCGCTTTTGTGCCCCTACCATATGATTATATCACCTGTGGTCCTTCCACCATTTTCTCTCTTTCACCGGCTGAAGTTCCTGGAAGCGAGAGCGGCCATAAATACGAAACATTCGGTTACTTATGTGAACCAAACGAGTCCTGCGGATCTGAGCGGGCAGAGCTTGCGAGTCGGAAGATATAATAGGCTGTAAATCTTCTGATTGGCCGAGAATCCTATTTGAAAGCCCTTTTTTCAATTAGGCACCTGTGCGTGGGACCATGTTACATTCTCCGCCGTTAATCATGCGTGTGAGATGACGCAGTGTTTAATTGCAATTTTCATTATTTTTCAAATTCCTTCCGAGAAATTGTATTGAAACTGATGAATATTGCATGCCGGAGCTTGATTTGATTGTCTCGTTCATTTAGAAATGCAAACGCATCGTGCCACAGCATGGAATGTTTTATCACAGCTCTTAATCATCTTTCAGCAAAGGCTTTTCGAAATATCTTCCACGCTTTCATTTTACGTTTTTGACCTTGATAGCATTTTTCCTTTTGCTTTAGAAAAATTCAATCTGATTAGAGGAAGTTGTATCGTTTTTTCTTTTCTTTTTGCAACTCACCTTCGATGAACTTTAACCCACAAATTTCAGGTACGAATAAACGAAATAGACCTGAGAGAGGCTGTCGAAATGATGTAGGAATTAGTTTTGCCCGTGAACTTCCTTTTAAGCTCAAATTAAGAGGCATTTGCGATAGAAGCCTGTAAAAAATGAGAAAAATCAATGTAAATATTAGATATTACTCCAAAGGAATACTTTTACTCGGGAGGTATAGTGACCAGGATCATTTTGATGGCATGAAGAATCATAGTCGAAGGTATTCAGATGCAGCGAACTACTGCGATAAGGAAAGAATGCAGAGATTAGAGGTTTAGAGTGAAGAAAAGTTTCGCATTGCGATCAAAAAACGATATAGAAGTTGTTTCTGGCTAAAAAAAATATTCAATTTAAGTATCACTGTCACGAAAGTCTGGAAGATTTATTTTAGGTGTTGAACACTCCCCTAAGCCTTTATCGACTGATGATTTGCGGTTCCCTGCAAGAATACATCATGATAATCTTATTCAAAAATCTATTCACTGGAAGGAGATTGAATTCCATTGTTGACGTTTGTCTGGGCGCCAGCCAGAAGCGTTGAATACTTGAAAAATGCGTTGTGCGTCTCGGACTAAGTACGCTTAAGTGAACAAAGAACCTTTGCTGTTGATAACTCCTTTGACTTATTCTCTCGCTCGCGGACACGCCAAAACGGTGTATGTCGAGGATATCGTCCCCTCATTCAAATGAGCTAAAAATACTCCCTGAAAAGGTAACCCGGTCCGGAATTCTCTTGTCCGAGACGCTGTCAATGTTCCCGCGTCTCGTCGGTATCTCAGGTGGGTTTCCTTTGGCGGCGAAAATACAAAGGGCGTGGGACAGGACGGCGTACATATTTATTTGTGGAGCGTAAGCTAATGGATTATGACGGGAGAATGAGATATGCTCCGTCGGGCATGCATTAAGAGAGGAGGGGGCGGTCCTTGAGAGGATGACTTTGGGCCCCTGAGGGCCCTTGTTTAAGAGGTCCCGGCGGGGGCACTGTGGCTGGAACATCCCATTATCTTCGCTGTACTTTCACGCGTTTTTAAAATCGCAAAGAGGTTTCTTTTTTTAGTGACCTCCCCTATTTTTACTTGACTTTTTAAGCCCTCAGCTTCGTGGGAACAAGGGCCCTCAGGGGACCGGAGGGATTCCTCTGCCCTTGGAAATGAGAACTGACCACTCTTTAAGAGCTTTCTTGGGGCGTGAGGAAAAACAATAGCATTTTTTCCTTACTTTGCTTTGGTTGCATACTCATTTTTACTTCTAAATGTTTCCTACGATAAATTCTGGATTCGCCCTTTCTTCACGGTTCTCATTCGGAAATATGGGGATCATAGAAAAAAATTAATGTAAGTCAATTAGATGGCAGATTTATAAAAATGCCCCTTAAATTGTATTTATGAGAGAAGATTCCATCATGTAGGAGTAAATGTCGAATATATCTGCTCTCTCGAAATTATTTTTCCAACTGGTGTAGGTATCAAAATCCCGATCTGTAAATTCTATAGGCTTGCGTAGCATTGAATGACAAAAATAATAAATTTAACATAAAACCCATACGAAGCATTCTAAAGTATATATTTATGTACTTGCCGCAAAAGCAATATTGGAATCTATGCTATAACTTGAATATTTTATTTGAGGAAATATTTTGCGCGGAATACTCTAACATTCACCCAAAATCGAAATCCAGGGATTGGAATTCAGGACCTTTTGGTCATATTTGGCTATCGTGCCCTCGTTTTCTTTAAGACATTGGAAACATTTGGCAAGGTAGGACGGTTGGTTTTGGGGCGAAAAAAATCGTTCCCCATAAAGAATGTCTCTTTTGACTCATATATCTTTAAAACTCTTTTCAAAGATATTTTCAGTGCAAACGGTCATTGTTGAAAGTGGTCCATAAAGATACCTAATTCATTAGTAAGTATCTCATTACTAATAGACTCGTATCAAATAGCCTAGGGGTAGGACGGGTTTGGTGGCTAGAGCTGGCTTCCCATCCCTTGGGACTGGGTACAAAGCCCGGCGAGGGTAGAGATATTTATTAGTTCACTGGTCCCTACTTGGGTGCTCTGTGGACAGTACTTCCAACTAATGACGTGATCCGTCGATTGGCTGTGAATCAGTGTTATAGCTAACGCCAAAGCCGGGTTTTACTGAACCAATTTATCCTTCACTGAAAAATGTCGTCCTGTAGTCCACTACCTATATATTATTAATGGCTCAAATGACCTCAGCTGAAGTGGCCTACACCAACTAAATGCTGCGGCTACTCAAATGTATTTTGTATCTCACGTCAAATTTAATACAAATCATCGCTCAGATCTTTACTACAGATCCTTCTTCAGGAAAACAGCTCAGATATCCCAATTTGAAACAGGAAAGCCTGAAATGTGATAGATCAATGCTGTCACTCAGTAATTCCGGACTGAAGGACAGAATGGGGTCAAAACCTTAACTCTAGCGTCGCCTTTCTCGATCAGAAGAGACGAAAGACCTTCTTCCTCGCCGAAGACTATCCAATGTGGCCTTATGATGGGCCGTCTTATGTTTCCACCGTTCCTCTCCGAGGACCAACCCTTTACCTTCTCAAAGGTCATGACGGAATGGAGGGGTGTCGAGCCACGGTATGTGAGTTATTTTTTTTTTGGATCCGGGTGGTCCAAAATCCGACACGCTGCGTATGAATTACCAGGTAACAGGCACGGCCCTGGATGCCTCCATCATATTTTATTCCCCTCCCTTGACACGATAAATAACCCCTCACCTTCTGCCATTTTACGGCGCGTTACCCAAGGCCTTACAACGACTTAAAAGTGGACCCTTGCGGTGATGAATCCTTCCGCCAACCGGGAGGGAAGGGTGGACGGGAATGATTTAGTACCCTTTAAAGACCAGAGAGACCAGGGAGAGGACCTTTATTCTGTGGTTTTCGGTGCTTTGGGGTCGAGTTTTAAACGCGGTTCAGCGTTTTGCATAACCCTTTTTATAAACGGTGCCTAGGTGGTGTGTAATTTGAGTGACGAGGTATTCTTCTTCGGTGTTGGCCACAATAATGAAGTCATTCGATACGCCCCAGAGGCTATTGTCAGGAACAGGAGGTTCTTACATGCTTGCTCGACCGTAATCTCTGTCCGGGGCGTTCAAGATGCATCGGAATTAATGGGTGGATGTGGTTAATGGGACCAGAACTCATTCATACAGGAAATCTTTCAAACTACGGTATTAAGCTTGAAAACTTCACTGTTGTCGTGAAGCTGATACCTTTTGCTGTTCTTGTAGGTCTTCTTGGCAATTGTCTTTCGATATGTTAAGATCAATTGCATGGATCAAGCTGATTGAAACGTTGTCGGTGTTGAATGATTAAATGTTGAGCTATTTTGCAAAAACCATCATTCCGGATCACGCGGTTCAACATTTTCGATTGTGGTGATTAAATCACGAAGAAATGCCACAGATAACCAAATCTGTGATTTAGTTCAGTCGTACGGGAAATTGAATTAGATGTGCTAATTAGGTGACAGGTCAGGAAAAGAAGAAATTTTTAATAGATCAGCCAAAATGACTACTTCCCCTATTTTAACAGTTCGGTTGAATCGACAGTGACGGAGTCTGATTATCTACCAGGTTAAGAGATAAGCAAGAGTAACCCGCAATTCTTGTTAATTTCTTTATGTACATAATTTGCTTGTTTTTTTTAGAGATTTAAGACTTCTTGATTCACCGATAGTCCAGCCACGCTTTATTTTTCTCCCAACTGATTTTTTGCAAATCCGCTGGATGTTCCTAGAAATTTGTAAAATTCCCTAGTGGAGACTTTATGAGCCGTAACGGACCCATGAGGCCACACTTTTTTTTTCGAAGGGTGGCCATGCCATTGCAGTACAACAACTTTGTCTGGTCTTCTCATTCCGTTTACCTATACCAAGCTACGCAATTTAGAAACCAAATGTTTTTCAAAGTTTACCCCCAAAGGTGACCATTCCTCTGATGTGAACGCCCCAGGAAAGCTTCAAGGCGAAAGCGATCCTAAGATACCTGTTCTGGATCTTGTCAACTTCGCACGCTTTTCCTTTCCCGAGAAGTTACCTTAACATACTCTCTTTTTGACTTAATGTTAATCCCCACTTTAGCAAAAGTTCTTAATCAATTAACTTAATCCTTCTACGCGTTTATCGCAACCCGTTGCCTTTTCTGTTTCTGTGAAGGGTATACATAAGTGTCGTCGGGAAACAATCTGATGCTATTGCCATCCAAATATACAGTAGCTTCTTATGAGCTTATCCCATTTATTACATATTTTTTTGCGGTTAAATAAGTGGTTTCAGATCCAATTAAGCACTTTCTCAATCTTTTCCTGCGGAATATGCGAGAATGACCTAATGACCTTTAGTGGAACGTTGAATGGCATTTTACCTGCCAAACACTTAATTATGTTCATTAATTAATATACATTATCTCCTTGCCTTGTCTGAGGAGATGAAATTAATTAGTTTTGATTCCCTTTTGGCATAAATCCTTGATCAAGTTTTTTTTTACTTACCCCTTTTAGCAGTAAAAGGTTTCCTCTGTTTTTTTTTACATTTCAACTTTTTTAAGGCAATATGATGTGAGGCATATATAGGTATTTCCGATTTCACCTTTTCATGATAGTCGTATTATAGAATTAAAAAATACATTCTCTCACAGCTTTCCCCTTTCCGTGCAGGGAAGTTAAATTTGAGTACATTCTTTACGTTTCCCAATCACCGTGCCGAGATCTCTTCTAACGAGGTCCATCCTTCACAAAAGCCTCCTCAGCTGTCCCCTTGAGCACGTTGGGTTGTCACTTTGCCGTAATCTTTTCTTCGTATCTGGAAACGAATACTACTCGTCGTGAGCTTATCCATTATCATGGGACAGCCAGTCGTATGGCTTGCCTGACAGCGTGGCAGTTTGACGTGACTGAAAAGCGTGAAGACGTGCCGTAATGGTTTGGAATCCTACCCTCCTCCGTCACGACCCCCCTGGGAATTTTCCTTCGCGGAGGGGTTGCGGAGACCGCATTGTGACAACCGGTGCCTTCTTGCCGCCCTCCCCAGAGAATCAGAAGGTCCTCTGAGCGAACGGCGCTGCTTAGGAGATAAGTCAGCTTATTTACCTCGCAGGATTTTTGCTTGGCATCGCCGTGAATCTTGTGGGTGTCCGTGCAAATGAATTGCTCCTGTTCGAGAGACATTTCCGTATTAAGAGAGTTCATCTTGTTAGATAAGATCTGCCGAAATTTAAGGCGGATACCTTTTCTGAAGGTGTTAAATATATATATTATTAACCACGAGCGTATTAAGGTAGGTTAGATCACAGAGATAATATTAGAGAGACGAGCAGTAAGACATATAGGTCTCGGGTTCGAATCCCAGCTTGGCTGTTTCGTATGCCCTAGATTAACTATTAGGTTAGACATTGCGGAATAACCTGACCTGTTGATACACTTAGAAATTTAAGGCGGATACCTTTTCTGAAGGTGTTAAATACATATATTAATAACCACGAGCGTATTAAGGTAGGTTAGATCATAGAGATAAAATTAGAGAGATGAGCAGTAAGACATATAGGTCTCGGGTTCGAATCCCGTATTGGGCATGGTTGTTTCGAATGCCCTAGATTAAATATTAGGTTAGACATTGCGGAATAACCTGAGCCGTTGATGCGCCTAAAAATCAAACTCGGCTACTCTACTATGAGGGTAAGGCAGGGTTGAAAACATTTTTTTTCCGCATACACTTCTACAAACAATTAAATCTAAGTTACTGCACTTAAAGAGATTAAATCGAAATTGTTGCTTGATTCCTCGAAAGTCGGTGTGAGTACGTTACACGCAATAATCGCTTCTGCGCCGCTCACATTCCAGAACAATTACGAAGGATAAGTTGTCCCGCGCGATTAAGAAATACTTGTGAGGAAGCCAAAAGTACTCCTTGACATCATGCGTCCTGTTGTTTAAAAAAGCCTCAACATTTTATTTACACCTACACAGTACTTTGCAAGCATCTAGAGGGATAATTGCAGAGATTACTCACCCATTGACCGCAGTGAATAAGGAAATTGTATTGGCGACGCGCGCATCAAGCGGTTGTAATTAAAGATTAGTATATCAATTAGTACCTAGGAAGGAATGAAATTTCAATCCCATTTACAATGGGCTTGAAATCTATAGTAGCTTTGTGCTTTCAGGCAATTCGGCAGTGCACTGTCACGCACACAGTCATACTTTCAGTGGCCTCATTATCTATTTCACCGTTAAGTTAGACGAATCTACTTAGAAAATAGCTTTGTATGCTATGAAACTCCTAATTTCAGTGTTTACCCCAGGAAAGATCTTGTGTCTGTCTTATTCCAAGATCGTATTATGTTGGTGTAGATGAATATGAGAACACGAAGAAACGCGGATGGATGGAAGGGTGGGTGGTTGACCGCGAGAGAAATCGCGAACACGGGAGTACCATGCGTTTTTCTCTCCGGCATTCGTCGCGCTGAGCTTCGGGGGGTGGGAAGGAAAAAATACTTGTTCGCTCGGCGGCATGGAAATCGCGCGGAAGGGTGCGCGCGTGACTGAACTCATCCAGTGTGCTCACGGACTACGGCCCTCATCAGTGCCCTTCCACTGATTCCAGCGATCCTTCACTCCCCGCCTCCGTACGTCTCCCTGCCTCGTTTGCGACGCGCGATCCTCCGTTTTGATAGGGATGCAAGCTGCTTGGTGATTGGCCTTGCAAACCTTCTGATCGAGCATTCGTTGTAAAATTGAGTTTTAAGAAGCTCCAATCGCAAGGGCCGTTTCTCATCGTCTAAACCTTGTGATCGAAATATCCTGGAAATCATTGGAAATCCCTGTAAATGCTTATGGCTACTCCAAAGACAAAAAAGCACCCATTCCCGAGGAGAAATTGGAACCCTTGAGCTCAGTATTATCCGGCCCTATGCTACCGTCCTGACTATCTATGTCGGCTTGAGTATTCGTAAAAAAGGATCTAGTTAAATGCGATGACAAATTAATGGTAAAATGCTCCTTTTCTGTCATCAACCATCAGTTAATGAAAGACGCCAATATGTAGGGTTCATTACGAGACAGATATTATTATGGAATTTGATCGTGTATACTGACGATTGGCGTAATTATGTAAATATAACTATGATAATTTGCTTCTTTTCCCCAGTTTCCTAGAACTCGAATGGAGTATCAGATGCCTAGAGACTCATCGTTTAAGTAATTCGAGGCCAAACCGTTTTCTGCTGATGCTGTTGAATTATTTTGAGAAAACTCACGCACTGCATTCGATTCAATCACGAAAGTAAGATTGAGAGAGATGGACCACCATGCGGGTGGAATTAAAATGACTCAATTCCCGTGTGCAATAAGAGATAATGAGTTACCTATTGACCAGACATGTAGGTGTGAGAATATTCCTACACTGGTCTGTAATTCATTGAAAAAATCTAACTCTAAGAACATAGTATTAGCCTTTGAAGCACCTGAAACGCAAAGCTACTATAAATTTCAAGCCCAATTGTAAATGGGCTTGAAATTTCATTCCTTTCTAGGTACTAATTGATATACCAATCTTTAATTACAACCGCTTGATGCGCGCGTTGCCAATACAATTTCTTTATTACGTGCTGACATCTGGCGTTTCCACGCAACTATGTGTTATTAGCGCATCTGCGTAGTGCGGTCGACCGCGGTAAATCGGTCGGCAATAGTCATGGTAATTCAAGGTCGTGAATTCGAGTCCCGCCTCTGTGGCATCTGTGTTGTGTTCCTCTGTGTCAGGGATAGGATTGCATTGGTTTCGACGGTGCGATATTATTTGTACGGACGTTTGGCGCAATTAAATAATGGACCCCCCTTGTTGTCTTTTGTTCAGAGCTTGTTGAATCATACGCCCGATTTCACTCCAACCATACCTCCACTCCTTAAATCCGTTCCTCTTTCCAAATACTCACCTATCATAAATGACGCGAATGACCTTAGCCGTCAATCTTTTCCCCCCGAATAACAACTACTTGGTTGTTGTCACGAGAGTATTTCGAGTTTTCACTACTCCTCCCGTCGGATTGGACACGAAAGTGTGGACCCCATGGCGCATTTCGTTGAGAGTAGACTAATATCGACGACGGGTTTCTCTCCGCCTTCCTCCCCTCCTTATCGAAACCTTATATTCATATTTTTTTCTTATTGTGAAACTATATTTATGCATTGTTCTCATTCTCATCTTATTTTCATTTTTTTCTCATTGTAATTTTATATCATTTTCTATTTTGTAATTTTACATATTTTTTGTCATTTTATATATTTTTTTAGTATTTAGAGCAACGTTTATATGTGTATTATATTTGATTTATAGACGAGGGGTTATATGGAAGAGGGGACTTTTAATCTGTCTCTCCTCAATAAAGACGCTTAACTATCTATCTATCTACCCAAATTTCAGCCTCTTTTCATTCACCCAACTGTCTTAAATGGCACGAGTGACCTTATCTGTCGATATCCTCCCACAATTAACTGCTATTTTCCCTCTTCGCCCTTCATAAGGAATTTTAAATCAACAAAAGTTGAATCCATTAAATATCTTGGAGTAAGAGTGACACATGACTTTTCTTGGGGTAAACACATACGTGAAATAATGGGTCAAGCTAATCGTGAACTGTAATTCATCAAAAAAGTGTTGGGCAAATGTGACGATCATGCATCTACATCTACATCTACATAATACCCTGCAAGCCACCATAAAGGTGTGTGGGAGGGGGTGAACTCTCACCAAACATGCACTACATGTCATGTATAAAAAAAGGATTAGTACTTGTATAGGTACTGTTCAAAACTACGCAATTATGCACTACGGAATACTACGGATACTACGGAATCATGCACGAGATATAGAATACTTTTCCCTTGCTAGGCCTCATTTGGAGTACGTTGCCAGTGCATGGGTGTGCAGCGAAGATCAGCAAGATTTGTTAAGAGACGGTATGATAACTATATTAGTGTAACTAGTCTATTAGACGAGCTAAAGTAGGAATAATTATCAGACCGTAGGTTTAAATTTAGACCAAATCTCTTAACTACATTCCGAGACAATATTTTCACTGATAATAATAGTGTGTTCAACCCGAAGGTTGGTTTTTGATAGGTAGAGCTCACCCCGCACTAAGCCATTGGCGTATGAAAATCACACATTCAGGGTAGGGAGACCAATTCCTTTCCCTGGGCCACATTTCGGTTCCTACGAAGTTATGAAACGCAGAAGATAAAATCGCGATGATTTTAGGCGGAGGTGTCCAGAAAGGCTTTTGCCCGGGATTTGAACCCGAGACCCTCCGATCAGTATGTCAGCACTCTACTCATTAGACCACCGCGACCCCCAATTACTGATGAAGCTAAAAATATTTTGCGAACTCCAACTTACAATGGTAGTCTAGACAATAATCACAAAATGAGAGAAGTTGATTGCCAAACCGACGGATTCAAAAATGCCCTTCTTTCCTCGTATAATTAGGGTTATGAATAGCTGTAAATATATTCAACAGTATATATAAGTATAAGTGTATCAATGGATAGTATAGGCAGTTGTAAATTGGTATAAGGACTTTAAGCTAACCCAACTAACGGCATGTTCTTGCACGCTTGGTTTGCTATTTTATTTTTTTTAATTGTTTAGTTTACACTAGAATATAGTTATTGATCCAAAGTTTGAGGCTTTACTTTGTGGAACCACTCGATTGGAAATGAAAATTCACTTTGTACGATCCACACAAAGGTTTTATTGGTTTCGACAATGTATGTTATTATCAAGGTCTCTTGATAATGAACATTGGTCTCTTGATAATGAACATTGGTCTCTTGATAATGAACATTGGTCTCTTGATAATGAACATTGGTCTCTTGATAATGAACATTGGTCTCTTGATAATGAACATTGGTCTCTTGATAATGAACATTGGTCTCTTGATAATGAACATTGGTCTCTTGATAATGAACATTGGTCTCTTGATAATGAACATTGGTCTCTTGATAATGAACATTGGTCTCTTGATAATGAACATTGGTCTCTTGATAATGAACATTGGTCTCTTGATAATGAACATTGGTCTCTTGATAATGAACATTGGTCTCTTGATAATGAACATTGGTCTCTTGATAATGAACATTGGTCTCTTGATAATGAACATTGGTCTCTTGATAATGAACATTGGTCTCTTGATAATGAACATTGGTCTCTTGATAATGAACATTGGTCTCTTGATAATGAACATTGGTCTCTTGATAATGAACAAGGAACCTGGATAATAACATATGTTGTCGAAACCAATAAATCCTTTGTGTGGAACGTACAAAGTGAATTTTCATTTCCAATCGTTAATGATATTTTTTATGCATGATATTTAGTGCATATTTGGTGTGAATTCACCCCCTGCCACACACCTTTTTGGCGGTTTACAGGGTATTATGTAGATGTGTCCACTTTCGCAAATTTCCGATTCGGGTGCGAAGGGTGAACTGCCCCGAGCCGATATCTTTTTATCTTCAGTTTCTCTGTACGAGAAATCAGCTACTTTTCCCTTGTTAGACCTCATTTGGAATATGCTGCCAGTGTATGGGATCCCTACGAAATCGGTCTAAGTAATGAACTTGAACGTGTGCAGCGAAGATCGGCAAGATTTGTAAAGGGACGATACGATAATTATATTAGCGTAACCAGTCTATTAAATGAATTGAAATGGGAATCATTATCAGATCGCAGGTTGAAATTTAGACTTAATCTCTTCCACAAATTCCAAGGCAATATTTTCAGTGATGATGTTGAAAATATTTTGCGAGCCCCAACTTACTATGGCAGACTGGACCATAATCATAAAGTTAGAGAAATTGATTGCCGAACTGACCGATTCAAAATGTCCTTTTTCCCTCGCACAATTAGGGATACGAATAACGGTAAATATGTCCTATCGGAGAGTAGCAATGAATAGCATTGGTAGCTGCATGCTGGTATGAGTACTTAAAGCTAACCCTACTAACAGAATGTTTTTGCATGTTTGCTTTGCAATTTCTATCTTTTTTAAATAGTGAAGTTCTGACTACTATATTAATACTATTCCTTTTTTATGCATGATATGTAGTGCATGTTTGGTGATCAATCACCCCCTGCCACACACCCTTGTGGTGGCTTGCAGGGTATTATGTAGATGTAGATGTAGATGAATATGGTTCAGAAAGTTCGCGATGATCGCCCCTTGAGAAAGGGAGAGAGAGCAAGAGGTTCCCTCTTTCCCCGGCTTCTCTCTGTTTACGTCTGATCCTCTCACGGCCCACGCACGCGCGGTTTGAAACGCGAGAGCTGTTTATGCGCGCAGTCTCGAGACGCGATCCGCGAGGGAAGGGAATATAAAAAAAATGAAGGAAACGCCGCGTCTCCTTCATTTTTTTTCCGACTCGCGTGGGTGGCAAGCGGATATGCTTCGTCTCGCCCGAGCGGAGATTCTGCCGGATTCGGCAAAGATTCGCTTTCCGTCGCGATCGCTGCCGTGTTAAGTGGCCGAGGAAGGTGAATTGCGGTGCAGTGCCGACGTGAGGTCGCGATTACGCCGCCTCCGCCGCTGCTGCCCTCGCCGGAAGTGAGTCGGGCGTGGGCGATGCTTAGTCATCGGGGTCGCGATGCGCCGACCCTCCCTTGCTGCAGTCTCCCATTCGATTTGTTTACCGCCGTTCGCTGCGGGGACCGCGGAGAGAAAAACATTCCGGGATGAGCACTTTGTATTCACGAGAGATGTTTATTATCGACGTGGGCAAAGGTATTCGGTTGCATGCCTGGAATCTCAGGTTTAAATCTAAGGATGATGCATTTGCACGTCTTCAGCTAAACCCGAGCGTCATGATTATTCATACCGTAAAGAGTTTTCATGGGTAACCTGAGGCAGGGAATGCAGACGGTGACCCTACCTTACACCTCGCTAGTGGATTTTTTTCTCGTCGCATGACTTGGATCGTGCTTTGGAGTATTTTCTCTGTCACATCCATATAAAATTTTGTTTGATGGCACTATATGGATGGAAATTTTGATGGCACAGAACTGTGAATGAAATACATGAGGATGCTGTTTACACGAGATAGTTATTCAGGGCAGGTAGGATATCTCTTGGCTTCATGAAAATGACGTACATCTACATCTACACGATACCCTGCAAGTCACCGCGGGGGTGTGTGGCAGGGGGTGAAGATCACCAAGCTTGCACTAAATTATGCCATATGGCAGGGCAGGCAGGGGCTAAATTATGGCAGGGGGTGAAGATCACCAAGCATGCACTAAATACGTAGCCTAATTACAGCAGGGTTAAATATCAAGTTGATTCATCGCATAAAAATAAAAATCTAGTCCTTTAATAAAGCGGTTTTCTGCCGTGATACTAACATCCATTGTCTGAAAATCCTATCTGTTTTTAATGGATGAAAGTTCTCAATTGTTTTTCTATTTTCATTCCATAATTCATCATTTTGCCTGAGAATAATTTTAGGAAGACTGGATTCCAGCCATAATTGCTCTGTATGGGTAGTGTCTTCGATAGCATATACATATATAGATAGGTAATGATCAGCGATTACTTTTTAATGAATATAGTTTTTCGTATGATGTATTCTTGGTTCAGTCGTGTCCTCCGGCAAAACAAGTATCTCCGTTAACCGGGCTGTCACACGAAGTAAATCGACCGCGAAAAGCAATTGAAAAACGACAGCAGCGCATTAAGGAAAGTATTTTATGACTTTATTTATCAGATCTGCTAAAGCGACTTTTGATTTATTTTTCCGTTTAATGTGTTCTGGCGCACTTTCTTGTCTCGTATATCATCTTACTCTGATTGGCAATTTTAAAGATTCACGACGTAGATCCTGCGTATTCGGGGGTTTATGCTCACGAGTTCCCTGCGGACGAGTAGACAGGAATGTATTCAGGAGGATGATCCACCCACCTTAGGGGTCAATAAGTATCTTAAGGTACATCCATCCCCTTAAAGATTTAAGCAACCTCACAATCTTGTAAAACTTTTCCAGGCGGAATTCACGTCCCTGGTTACTGACCGGCTACTACATAATATGGGCGTATGGAAACTTCGAAGCAGTCGAGTGCACATGAATAGAAGAATATAAATGCCATCTTACCACAGTAAATCATTTCCGTTTCCTCCGAAATACTTACACCCTGAGGTGACAATTTTATAGTTACATTGGACCGAAAAATCACCGATTCAGTGCTGTAGCTATTTAGTGGGAGAGGAAAAAATTGACTGCTCGCTTTACCGATAGAGCGACGGAAAGCAATAAAATAAGCGAAGGAAGTGAATGTCTTGATCTTAATCTCGAGGCTATAGCGTTTAGAGTCATAAATATTTTTTTCAGATATCTGTGCTGGAGAATATTAAATACTCAAATGGGTGAAGTACCTAGGAAATGGAAGCAACTTGTTTGTATGCCACTTGGATTAGTATTAATATCAAGAATTTAATAAAAACAAACTTTTACAAAAATACCGCAAATATTTCCGGGTTGCGACCGAATTTGCGTCATCATCAGATCCTGATGATGACGAAAATTCGGTCGAAACTTGGGTCGAGAAAGTGTGTAACAATTTTTGTGGTGTTTTTTAAAAGTTTGTTTTTAATAAATTCTTCACTATGGAATATCACCAGATTACAGAAGACAGAGTTTTATTTGTAGTATCAATATGTTAGTATAATATTTAGTATATAATATATTAGTATCATTTGTATGGTTTCACTAGATCTTTTTACATCCTTAACTCACGGTGGCAACTGTCCATTGGGCCTTGGTACTCAGTAGGGAAACCTCTTTTCTTTTTTTTTTCTTAAGCTTTGGCACTTTTGGACCACGGACAGGAAATAATCTGTATCTTATAGACAAACAAAACGAGTTTTGAATTAATACCCAAACATGGAGTTAAGTGATTTTTAATTAATTTAAGCTGAATTTAAGTAATCTTTTGCCGTGAAAATAACTCTCCCCTTCTGAAAAGTCTCTGGCTTGTTTGAAGCGCGTGTTGTATTTGGCTCGCTAATCGCAGGAGGAACAAGTTTACGAGTCCATTTTTTCCACCTTAATCCCTTATTTTAATCAGGTGCTACAAGTGCCTATTCGCCACATGGTTAACTATGAGAGAATAATACCGTTACCTTAGTATAGCAACTCAAAAATGGTATCGGATATCTCTGTGCCGCCTATAAAAATTCAGTCGTATACATCACATAGGAATCGAGGAATAAAATACTTATAACAATAAAGTACTAAGCGAGTACTTTACCCCTGACCCAAACTTCCTTAATCACTATTGTCTAATTTTAAGCCGTATATTGGCAATAAAATATTTCAAACTCGTTTCTTGACGAAGTTAGGAGATATAGAACCCTATTTGGGGGGTGATTCGAAAATAATTAATCAAGACCTGCCTGGCAAATTTCGTCAACATCTTAGACCCGAAACTCGGACACTCCCCTTGTTAGTGTAGCAACTCAAAAATGGTATCGGATATCTCTGTGCTGCCTTGAAACAAATTCAGTCTTACACATCACATAAGAATTGAGGAATAAAATAAGGAACTACACCTTTGTGGGAATTGCGGAGGGATTAGCATATGCCCTTCAAACATAACTTAAACCGGGAGATTACCTACATTAACACGTTTGACGATGATTTGTCTGCCATAGTATTGTATATGACGAGCTAGTGAGAAAACGTCTCACCGATTATGAAATCAAGGCTTCGCCGGAAGTTCTCACATTTCTTGAATTCCAAGGGTATAGAAAAAAATGTAACTTTTAACCCACAGCTGTCTCCATAACAGACGTATGTTCTTTCTCTTGCAAATTACTTTATTAAAATCATGATGCTCGTCTCAGACAGACTCAGAAATTATTCTCTTCCTCCCATTCCTAAAATGCTCCAGTGAAACAGTTTATTATATGAGCGGTTTTTAAAATTTTTTTTCTGATTTTAATTGAAAAATTTTAATTGTAGTGCTCGGAGCGGAAGCGATAAATTAGAGGATGAAACCTCTTAACAGTGTTTTGTTGTTTTAGCATTACATATCAATGGAAGTTAATGTATTTGGTGTATTCATATCGATTTGTGTGTGTTTGGTTTTGGGAATGATTTCAACATCCGTTAAGAGTCACCAGTTGGAAAGTTTAGGATTGATATTCGCCGGAAAAACTATAAATATCTCAATTACCTCCTCAATTTTGGCGTCGACTCATATTTATAATGGCATGCATTAGGATGCCGGGATGTCTGACGCCCATAAATGTTTTGACCGTATATCTTGCCCCCGCATCCATTTATTTTTCTTTGATGGAGTCTGTTCTGAAAGAGTTTGGCCTTTACTATACGACATAAATTTTTTCTCGACTCGTCGCAAAGAGAGAGCACTCCCGCGGAGCGAAAAGGCAGTGCATTAATTTGTCTATTCATAACGCCTAGAGAAGGATACGAGGCGTCAACAATCTACGGCGCCTGCTACTGTTTCATGTTGAGTATGCGTAGACTCATATCTGAGAAAAGAAACGACGGCGAATCTTTCGCAGCTTTTGAAAACGGAAGAAAAAAATAGAGAAAGGTCGTTCGGCGTATGAGAGGGTGGTTCGCCGTTTAATATTGAGAAACCTCAAATATGGCTTTAAAGAAAATCGAAACTCAGTGATTTCAGTATTCCATGAATATTAATCCTGCATGCGTTATGGCATACTTAGTCGTTTTCTTTTAATATTCACGAGCTTGCTATGTCCCTGCGGGCGATTCAAACTTAATTTCCAGCATAAATCTCTGCCATCGTTAGGACGGCCGGATGGTTGATTGAGTTTGCTTAGTTTTTATCGTTCAGCCGCTTGTTAAGCTTTTTTTACTGGGCGATAGGAATTAGTGAAACACAGGGCAAAAGCATTGAAGTGTACTCCGGCAAGATTATCACGTTCTGCGATAATTTGTCAGAGTTAATCATAACGCTTGCGATGCGAAGTTGATTAGACTGTTCGATGTCGGTTGTGTCGGCTTGTAATGTTAACCAAGTACTCTGCGGTGTGAAATCAGGAATGAACCTAATTTTTATCGGAGAGTTTAAGGATAGATATAAAATAGTGACGCAAAAAAGATGGAATATTTATTGTAAAGTAGTTGTCAGTGGCCGTCGCATAGTAGGACTATTTCTTGTGCGTTTGCTTAAATTCTGGTTTCATCCAAATTTATAACAAAAAACGCCATGGAAATATTTTTTTAAAACTGCATATTTCAAAGTCTAAAGACAACCGGACAACAAGTAGTAGTGGACGCCATCAACAATTAGACCGTCGTTTTTATGCGGCACAGCGAAATCATCATTTTTATGAACCAAAAACAGTTTTTTCTGCTGTTTTTTTAACAGAATTGGTGTAGACGGCAGTTTAGTCTGTACTTAGTTGAACCAAGTCTCTTCTGTTTTAATTTATTTCAGCGGTGGTGAACGATGATTTAAGATGAAGGTTGCCACAGATACGGAACACATGCTACGAACGCAAGTGAATCGGCGTTCGTATAATTTGAAAGTCTAACCGAATAATCTTCTCGCCCAGTCATTGGTGCATTGGTGTATCCTGTAGCTTAACTTTCAATAGGGATTTCTTGTGTGAAACCCCAGAAAATACCGTGCCGGCTGGAAGAGGCATTAATAGAGCAGAAAAGTATGAGATTATTGGAATGTATATTAGATTTCATCATCTTTGCGGAATATTAGGTCTACCTATCATATTGTCTTCCTTCCATCCGCGTAGCATTCCAATGATTCTCACATTAGCATTACTTCAAGATAATAAGATATTTAGGTGTAACAAACACTAAAGATTTATCGTGGAGAAGACACATCCGGAAAATATGCGGCCGAGCGAAGAGAAAGCTAGGATTTATAAAAAGAGTACTTGGGAAATGTGATGAGAAGACGAAAGAGCGATGCTACTTTTCACTAGTTAGGCCCCACCTTGAGTATGCAGCCAGTGTATGGGTTCCTAATGAATTAGGTTTGATCAGAGAAATAGACAGTGTGCAGCGTAGAACAGCTAGGTTCGTTAAAAGGTGTTATGATAGGTTGAGTAGCGTTTCAGAATTAATGCAAGAATTAGGGTGGGAATCATTATCAGAGCGTAGGTTAAAGTACAGATTAAATCTATTAGAGAAATTTCAATCGGATAGATTTACTGAAGATGTTAGGAACATATTAAAAACACCAGCGTATTATTCAAGATTCAACCAGCTAAATAAGATTAGGGAGATAGATTGTCGTACTGATAGATTCAAAATGGCATTTTTCCCCCGTAGGTACTATAAGAGAACAGAATAGGTAGCATAGCAAACGGATAGGTAGGTGAAATATTGTTCGAGTAGTCTTTAGTTCATGATTCTTGTATTGGCAACCAATATTCCCTTTATTACCATGTAGATACTAACCATTTAGCTGCAAGTGACCCTATTATCTAGCATGTTTCAATATAGTAGCCTAGTTGCATATCAATAGTGCATGTTTGGTGATCACACACCCTCGTGATGGCTTGCAGGTATGATGTAGATGTATATGAAAATATTTCACCAGTTATATTTTAAAACTAGAGTGGTTTAGATGGTTTCTAGAGGCATGTGTGTCGTCCTCACCAAATTTCAAGGAATATGCTCGAGTATATAAACCATTAAGAGTCGAAAATGACCACTTATTACCATAAGGTCTTCCATCTAGATGAATTATGCATTAAGAGATACCTCAACCACGAGTGCAGTCGATGGCTTCATGTTACGTGACCGTGAGGAAGCAAAGACAAAAAGTCGTCGGTACTTGATGTGAAAAATAGTGCATGTGATTTCTGAGCGGAGAGTGGCAATCTAAATGAGTGGCAAGGTCGTTAGGATGGTTCTATCCATGTGCAGAAGGTTGGATGTTGGTTAGATGATGGGGGAGGCAATATGGGGGAAATCCATATGTAGTGATGTGGCCGGCGACGGTGTGACTGAAGGTAACACACGATGGGTGTTGGCGAAAAAGCACCGGGTGAAGCTCACAGAGATGAATTGATAAGGAGGCCTGCTTGGCCCCAGGGGATGGGCGGAACTGGAGAGCAGTGTGCAGGGGAGCAGTCCACTTAAAGACATTACGAGTCATTATGTTTATTGAATTAATGTCTTCCACCGCAGTCACTCCCTTATTAGTGGCAAATCTTGAGCTGAAAATAAGGGGTGTTAGATTTGATATTCTAAATGGACGGCCGTAACTTAATGTAATTTAAGTTTATTCAATCCTTGTTACTTCAAGACGATCATTTCACGATCGTATCTCGGATTGAGAGAAGGCGGATAGGAACCTATGCTGTTGAATAATTCGTCCACTGCCGAAAGTTATTGATAGTGAGCTTTCAAACCTGGATACAGTCTCAGGGTGATACCTAAAGTACCTAAGTATTGTTCATTTTTGAAATTGATATGTATGTATCGTTCGTCATATTAATCTATTCAGTGGCGACTGGAATGAACTAATGGAGTTGATTCGTAAACTGAACAAATTGTTTCATTTGAAATCCTCTTCCAGAAAAGAGCAACGAGATTTCATAGTTTACCGCAGAGCTTGATTTATCAACATGCAATTGATGTGTCAAGATATTGAGAACTGTAATGATCTAATTACGGGAGAAATTTCAATGACTCTGTTATTGTAGGTTGAAATATTTCGTTACGTTATATTTTTTCAAAATAATACTCAGTGACATTTTTTTTCGTAAAAGTGGAAGGATATTTCTTACACTCTTTTCAACAGTCGATATCTACCTTTCGACTGTACCTACTTCCAGTTATCGAACGACCAGATACGAGACACCGCCTTTACGAAATATGTTGTAAGTTACATGCTGCTTGGTAACCAATTGTCGTAATTATGAGATGTTGCGATTGCGAATTATCTGTTTACGAAAAATAGTTTGCGAGATGTCGGTTACGAAATAGCTAAATACGGGCTGACGTGTTACCAAGTATGAAGATGTTGAGTAATGGGAGACTCATGTGGAGAGCTACGTCAAACCAATCTCAGGGTTGTTGACGTTCGATTATGATGATGAACCTTCGACGGTCCGACAAAAGTAAGGTACTACCTCACATTGCTAGAGAATTTGGAACGTAGGTTTTCGCAGCGGAATCCATCGTCGTCAGAGGCTTTGCTAGAGCCAAATAATAGGTTTTTATTTCGAGGGACTCGCTGCTATTTTCTTTTGAATATCTTAAGACCACTTCGTAAACTAATGTAATCAGTACTTTGTGGACAATATCTAGCCTCCTGACTCAGTTAAGAGGACAGTTCCGTGAAAAATTAGTCCCGATCCAGACAGAGCGGAGGAGATGATTGAAGTGGTGGGCGACTCAGTTCTTATGTTTCCTAGACTGTTTAGTTTTCTTTTCATTTTTTTCTCTTGAATCTCGAAAGGGCATATTTTCGGGTATTTGAAATGCCTCAAGATGCCATACATCGCATTAAAAGGTAAAATTCGCCTATCTCTAAGAATCACATTGTTGTGGATCTTGGCTTTGCTAACCTACAACTCGGTAGGTTACCAGTATCGACCCTACCTCTATGTAGGTTAGATACTGGTAGTAGTGAGTTACTATCAAATGGTCCTGTTGAACTTGAAGCCGAACTCAATCAACGATAAGAAACAGATAAGTCAACCGTGAGATGTCGCGAGTCTCTCCCATGATTAAATGTTATCATTGTTGACATTTCAGAATCCATCATGATACAGTCGTATTGACCCAACGAACCGTATCTTCTACGTTTCTCGCTTGCGGGGACAGATTACGCGAATACTTTCATTCGCACGGTATGCTGAGGGCTTTAAGTTTCTATTTGTCTTCGTTAAGACTGAAGAGGTGTGTGAGATCATGAGGAAACTTCCAGTCTCAAGATAAGTTACATTTCATTAAAGCGGATCACCGGGTGAACAAACGGAACGGATTTTATCAAAGTGAATATCTGAGGGAATCTATGTGAGAAAATAAAAGCACGTATTTATTAGGGTCAGGACTTCTGGAGCCACCGCTAGCAGAAGATCTGAGACCGTGTATGTATTTACGATCTCTCTAAGTCCCTTACGCGAGATAAGTCGGGGTTGTTTCCGATAAACACCTTTACACATCAGGGTTGAGGAGGAGATGGAATGTGGTTGGTTTTTTTTTCTCTCTCGAAGCAGCGTCCCTTGGTGGCATAATGAAGACGTTTATCGACCTCATTTGAATAGGTTTCCTTCGTTCCACCCGCCCAAGGATGTACCCCATTTTCCTGTCCCCGACGAGGTCTTTGTTTAGGGGGGGCCACCCCCTTTCCGGACCGGCATCATTCTTTTATTTTTTTTTTACTTTCAGCGTCTTCAAAACTCTCCTTTCCGGGAAGTTCCTGTGTCCAACCGACCCTTCCCAATTTTTTCGTCGGCTAACTTCCCAAAAAGGCACAGCTCCGATCTCCGACTCAGATCCGAGGATTAGGTATCTCCGATTCACGGTTGATGCAGACAATCCTCCGTGACTGCGATCGAATTTCACGGAGGAATTGTTGTGAACACACCTCTCAACATTTAAATTTGATGGTAAAGAGCACTTTTTCCCGCGATATTAAAAAATATTCCGATTATAATTACCGACAGTGATTCTATATCTTTACTTTCCAACAAATTTGGCCTTACGTTTTAGATTCACTACATTCAGTCGCCAAACTTTTGTTTTAAAAATTGTCGATCTAAGAGACTTTAACTCTGTACCATAGCTTGAAGTGTATTTGATGTATTATCGGGCCCAAGTGTTTAGTTTAAACTTATAATGGCATTAAATATAATTTAATGTTACGCTTGGCAAAAACAGATGCGTAAATATGAAAAGAAACAATGAGAAGAATTATAGGCTTTTGGAAGGCTTTATATTTGTTGTGGGAATAGTCATTTCATTGTCTCTACGTAAGCTGCAAGATATTTACGAAAAATGTTTTCCATGCATTGCACTGGGCGTTTGCACCTAAATGAACATGCTAGTTATATTTATAATACCTTTCACGTTTGAAACTTTTGAGTTGTAAAGGGATTATAACCAAATAATTTAAAGTTTTAGTCATCAGTTCAACTTTTTGTTTTGTGCACCATTTGTTTCGCATTAGATGCCTTTCTTCTAATATAAAATTGGTATAAAATACATTTATATAAATAAGTATTTAAAGATATGGTCGTGCTCTTGGTTAACGTGTATTGCTTTGCAATGGTCCAATCACTTATTTTTTTATACTTTGAAGTCATCACTAAATATTATCTGCCGTCGAAGAGAATTATTCAGAGATTTCACATTTTCCTCTCGAAACCGCTGAATAGGAACCTTTTGTCATCCCTAACTTTTCATGAGTGCGAAATTTTTTAATTTTTTTTGCTAAAAGACATTCGTGACCGGGGAGAAATATACAACTGACGAACGGCTGGCATTAGTGCAAAAATATGGACGATTTACATGACCACAAATATGATGTACAAGAAGTGTACACTGCCTACATGCGATATATATGCGTCTTCAGCTGATAAGAGCACCGTAACTCAAGTCTACCACCGCTCTATGTATTCAAACGCGGGGAAGTAGGTACGTAAGTTCACTCATTATCGTTCACGCTGAATGCATATTGTAATAATTTATGAGCTCTTCGCTACACTTCCTTATTTTCAAGGAACGATCTTTTGAACATGGTAGTATTTCTGGGTGTGAGAGAAAACTTGATTCATGATTCAAAACATGATTCATGATTGGTAAGGCTAAGATACCTTGAGGATGACACCGATGCGTTGAAACTAGTAGTGCCAAATAAATTTAAGTGGAAAGTTACATAGGTGTTGGTTTCCTTATCGACCATGAATTTCCACATAGTTACGCCGCAAAGTATTGAGTGAAATGCTAAGATACTTTTTTTGAGATGGGCTCACGGAATCTCCAAAAAGAACCGGGCAAAATGAAACAGTTCACTGCTGCATGGAAACGCCTGGCGTCAGAGTAATGTTTTTATTTCGTACCCTACACCCCCGAGGTGATTTTACCGCTCTCGCTTTTGAAACACGCCTTACCTTCAGATTATGAACTAAAAGTTTAATTTGGGAAACCATTCTAAGCTTCTCAGTATGTGGGATAGCCATTATGAATCGTAAAAGAAGACTCCTTAATTGGCGCGGCAGCTATTTTTCTCTTCGATACGCGTTATTTTTGTGGTCCAGGACAATTCAGCAACGGGGATGCGATATTCCAGTCCTCCCAGCTGCTCTCAAATCTCTCCCGATGTCGCTTCCCTTATCTCCTTCCTTCCGTCTTGGGTCTCCATCTCCAGGAGACCTCAGCCGCCTTGCATTCCACATCTTCCTCCGGTCTATCCGAACCCCCTCACATCTCTACCTACCTAACTTCTACCTTCAGCCTATCTCCATCCGGGGATCTAACATAAGCCTTTCCCTCTCGGCGACCCCGCCCCCTCGCACTCTCCATCTCTTGTTTTTCTCCCCCGCTTTTTTTTCTCTCTCTCTCCCGAATCCATTCTCGTCCCAGCCTCCCTCCCATCAATTCCTTCTCGTTTCCTCCCTCTCAGAAAGGGAAGGCCTACCCACCTCGGACCACTCCCCTTGATCTCCGACACTCTCCATTCCCTCCTTAATTTCCTACCTGCCGACCCGTCTCCACCCCCGTGCACGCATTATCTCGATGGGTCACCCCATTTTCCTCATCTTCCCCCTTCAGATTTACGGCTCTAGACTCCCGAGGGTAAACGGTAGAGAGAGAGAGAGAGGAATGCCTAACAAGGGACTCGTCCACGATGTGTGTAACCGTCCAATTTCATTCATGCTTATTCGTATACCATTTGGCACGTGCAGTTGGAGGAGACTGTGCTTGATTTCGAAATTATACGTTGCGTCCTGGCGGGATAATGTTTTGTTCGAACTCGTTTGCGTTGTTTCCGTCGCTAATGTTATCGCACAAGGTGACTGCTGTCAGTGCCAGGGGCAACAGTGAACTGTCAGAGAAGGCTGGAGATGAGGTAGGCTCTACTCTGGATGGAATGCGAGAAAAAACAGCCCTCACATTTTTGTGATCTTCAAAGGTCTTGTAACTTCACGTTCATCATACTGTATCGTTTTGTTGTTAATAAAATCAAGGGTGAATAAAGAGCGACAGCTTCGATCTATTACGTTGATAGAGTGGCAGGATTGACGTGAACACAACCAAAGTAATTGAGACGGTACCCTCGTGAATTTTGGTAGGATCCGATATCACGTTTTCCTACGCCGAATACGAGACACAGGTTGTGATTCATGCTAATTAGCTTTCAAGATTTATATATCTGAATAGCAATTACAACACGTAGTTTCGTAAGGAATAGCGAGTTATCATGCGTACTGAATATAATCATGTCACATAATGTCACCAGCATTAGATTATTATTCCTCGTAAGTCATTCAGTTTAAGTTAAAAGTTGAGTAATATAAGTCATGGTCACGATGAAATTGGTACAAAAAGTACGGAATGCACAAAATAGGTCATATCTGAAGCAAACATGCGCACTCATATTCATTGTTCTTCAAAATATTACGTTTATGTCGTTCAATTTCGAAATATAAACGTGATTGTATGTATAATTTTCCTTGCTCCCAAATGTTTTGTGCTGAACAACCGATCACTATAATAATTTCCCATATTTCTTTCATGGCTGGAGCCTGTGGACTGGAGTTGGACCCATATGGGGTCCATTTGATCATCTTTCATGCTTCCATCACAAAAATGTAACCTTTGAGTCGAATTTTTTTCTTTATGAATTGCCATTTTGGTAAAAGATGATACCGTCCTGCTTTATTAATTTTTTAGGGATAGTTTTAGAATACTCTTTTTTTACGGGAGCTTACATGCTGGTTGTTTCTCTACGCTTCAAATTAACGTGGTTTGGTTTAGCGAATACTTCTACTCTTAGAACTTACAAATGCTACCAAAGCGCGCTCAGTGTAAACACGGATTTAGCGAACATTTTCCTCCCGCTCGGAGGAATTTATTATATCAGTCTTGTATTTCCCAAGACAGAACTTCACCTCTGAGTCCTGAAAACTCGTCGTTGTCATTCGATTATGAGTGATTGCTAATATCTTCTTCTTTCGTCAACTTGGACCGAGTTGAACGATTCGATTCTTCAGTCAGGTGCATCAGTAGTTTTGCTAACTTTTTTGAACCTTTTTCCTTTCCTCCCTATTCTCTCGCTCATCTTCACTCTTTTGTCTTCGTTCGTCGTTTTCTTCTTTCCGTTTGTCTCCTCGATCCATTTGTACAACTGAGGCCATTCACCACTTCACAGTATATTCCTATGTCGGGGATCTGTGACTCCACTTCGCTCAGGTCTTGCTTCTTTCACTCACTTGGTGGTCGTCTTCAATACAGTCAAGACATTCTTCTTGAGAATACTAACGCACATTTTCCCCATGCTGTCGATTTATAACTTTAATCGCCCGTGAGGCATGCTCTCGGTGATTTGCTTCATCCTCCGGGTAAAGTTTCTCATTCCTCTTTTTCCTTCAGATATCTACTTAAGGCATATACAGAACTCTGTTACCAATTCTGAATACATTATTTTAGGGATTTGAGTGTAGTTTGTGTGAGTGAGGGAAATATATTCTTGAGGAGTGATTACGAACTTTCATTGGCATTTCAACCAGCAAATTTAGCACCCACCAGTGTCTTCCTTGATTTCTTAAACTTACCCAAGAAAGGACTTTGTTATTACTAATACTAGGTTCTTGCATATTTTCTTGATTGATGTGACTGGTCCCTTTAGTTAATTTTTACAGATATCAGCAATCATTATTGCGATCCCTTTCCAAATTAAGACCTCACATTCGTTCTATTTAATGCTCGTAGTTTTAATTAGTCATTAATATGCAACCTTCAAGTCAATGCGACCTTCAACGTCCTCTCTTGTAAAAGGTGAATTAAGTGGGTGTTTTCTCTCTGCGACATATGATATATCGTTTGGTTGTCTTTCTACTAAATTTGACATAGGTAATATAACTTCGGTTAAGGAATAGTTTTCACTCATCAATAAAACAAATAGCCGGAAATCACTTATGAAATAAAATGGGAATCTGGAGTATTTCTCCATCTTAATTTCGAAAGATGAAGGTCTTTTATCTGTTAAATATGAATGTCTTTTTTTTTTTAACTTCGTGACGCATTTGATGAAGCAATATCATTGCAGCTATCACGTCTTCCACGTATGTTCCTTAATAGTATTGGATCTCCGGGGCTTTTGCGGCTCGGTACACACCCGTCGGCGTGCTGGCGCCACGCTTTGAAAGCGGGTGGTCAAAATAGTGCCAATCACAGCCTTCCCTTAAAATGAGCGTTGAGCTCTCATTCGCGTGTATAATATCCTTATACGCCTAACTCCACACATGGCCTCGAAGGGCCGTTTTCCCATTGAGAGAGATCAAAGAGAAACTTGCACGGTTGAAGCCTCTCAGAAACAGAAAAATGGATCGATGAGGAGGAACGTAATTAGTTCATTGGCCAATTCTATTGGTTCAATATTTGTTAAGTCTTTGAATTCTTTTTTCATATTTCTTGTTTCGTTTCTGCCCCTAAAGTGGATATGGTCGTATCTTACGTATGCCCAATTCGAGACTAGACGTGAAACGGTATCATATTATATAATTATTCTTATATAATTGTGTGGGGTTGGGACTGGCGGGTCGTGCAAAGTTTTTGGTTGTGGATACTATGCTGCTACGATTAAAATAGCTATTTAGCAACCAAATACTATAATCAGTAAATATTCCGTATTACCGAAGTATTGGTTTCATGATGCAAAATAGGCAAGTTTCTTGTTAATTTTTAATATCTTGTTTTTTGGACCAAAATAAACAAGATAAGTTTGGTTACCATAACGCTGGGTATTCCCAGTGTGGCTTTCTGCCTTAAACAAAATCGAAAAATAGGTTGAGCATACTGCAATGTTTACTATATCAGCTCTTCTCAGGAAAACAACGTTTTCGGTGCTGATATATCGGCAGATAAATTTACATTTCCTGAGTCCCAAAATTACTTTTAAACCTTCATTTAATGCTGATTGGGATAGATTAAAGATGAAGGAGGACATCATATGATTGACAGTGTTCGTGAGAAAAATTTACCGTCCGTCCTAACCAAACTTAACGGGTGGAACACTCTCAATGATAATAATTGAACGTTAATGTGGGCGATAAGCGAGGATAACACTGAGTAAGTGTAGGAAAGGGAGGAAGGAAACGTTGGTGCTTATGGCATGATGGCAAGCAGAAGTCAAAGTTTATCGAGGAATTTAATGTTGGAAATTTGGACTGGTTGGGAAGGATGTATGGTTGGAGAATCATAAGTTATGATAATCATATGTTATGATTCATAACATATGATTATGCATAAAGTTTGGATTTACATTTTTTCCATCCTATTAGTGTTCTATGGCAGAAAGGTGATAGAATGACGACGATAATTACTTCTTTTGACGAGGGAAGTTAGGATACGAAGTCTTCTCTGATAATTAACAGAGGACGCTACAAATAACAAATCCGTGGATAGTGACATCCTGATGGGACTCGAATTCACGACCCCAGCAGTAAAGGTCTATGTTTTTGCTCACCATTACCAAGGCTGGTAATAGAGCTTCACTCTAGAAAATCAACGTCTTAATCTTAAACTCAAGTCAATTCTGCGTTTCCAATTCCTGGTGCAGACGTTAACACGGATTAGGATTTCCTTTCAAGCTTCTTTCTTATGGTCTTTTTTTATATACATATTTCATTGAACTTACGCTGGTTCAACCGTGTTATCTTGCAACAGTATACGAGCTTATTTTCCGGCGTCAATATATCGTGACATTTTGCGCAGCGGCGTAAGTTGGGTGACAATAAAATATTCTAGTGCTCATTTAATGTATTTTTTTATACATTTGAGGTAATTTAGTGAGGGAAGAAAGTTCCCACTTTGCATGCTTTTCTTTAACGTAAATAATTTAAATGGTAAAATACAATGCTCTATTGTTACTTTCATACATAAGCATATTTATAACATTTTGGTAAATGTCAGCGTAAGGTCGTATCCGTTTGAAATTATTTCCTCCTATGCTAATTTCTCTATTTACATTAAACAGCGCATACATGCTCTGCGAACTTTATCTGACATTAACCAACATTTTTTTTAACCTTCTGATGTTATTAAACTCATGTCCGTGCTTTGCTGTCATTTGATTATTTCACGCCTGCACGACGAAGGACGATGGCGCCAGTCTCATCAATCCGTTCTTTCCATTTTCCCCCGCCAAGATGCTGCTGGCGGAAGCGGCCTCAGCCTTCCTGGGGTCTCCCAGCATCCCCTCCGGCTCGACCCGCGGCTCCGTGGCCGCCTCCGCCTCCTACTGCGTCCTCGCCCCCTTCTGGCTGGGCGGGGTGTCCCTGCAGCTGGGCCTCGAGGCGGCCAAGTTCACGTCGGGACGCCTACGCCCGCACTTCATCGACGTCTGCAACCCGGACGTCGAGTGCCCGCCGGACGAGCCCCTCCGCTTCATCGAGCACTACGTGTGCAGCGGGACGGACGAGGATCTCATAAGGGAGGCGAGGTGAGCTGTTCCCCCACTCACATTACCCCTTCCGAGTCTCCCAGACTCTCCTCCTTTCCTCTCGATGCTCTTTTTTTTGTCATAAAGAAAGAAAAACTACGGTAGTCAAGGTGGTGACGCGCCGTCCTACGGGACCCAAATGTCGCTGGTTCGATTCCTGCCCCGCGAATCAACCAAATAAGGCCAGTTATTGCATATGCGGCACCTGCTCATGTGGGATTCCTCAATTTAAGTCACGAAGACAGGAATATCCGAATGCCAGTTAAAGTAGGGAAATCATATCTCCTTACTATGATGTGGAGGCATAACTTCCCTTCTTCAATTGGTATTCGGATATTCCTGCCTTCGGACATTTTCACTTAAGCCAATCAGAAGCTCGTCTTAATTCATACAATAAAGACACGATCAAAAATGTTTAAATCATCGGCAGTATGATGATAAAGACTATAAAGGTATGGCTTCCTTTTCTGGACCAAAATAAAACACTCACTTGAAAGAAACGACACACGGTATAAAGTTACGTAGTCACAATGTATTAAATATAATGAGAAACTCGTAAATGAAGGGAAATTGGCTTTACAATATAGGTACTAAAAGCAAATCAAAAAGCAGCATGACCCACTGGTGGTTTATGCCCCCCTCCCCTCGATATAGCCTAAGCAGTCGGAAAACCTAAAAATCATATTAAACTCTGCTGTTACTCTAATAAAATTTCCATATGGTTCCTCCCGCGAAATGGATTTGGAACCGTTTCCATCTATGGTAAATGATGTCGAGTTGGGTTTCTGAATACTGATGTAACCTAGCATTTAGCCTTTGTCATAATCTAATGTGTAGAGCGCAGGACCGATAGATCGTGGAAAAAAGTACTAATGACCTTCCACTTCCCTAGTTGTACCCGACCGTGATATTCAGACTCATTGAATAATTTCTAGGAGCATGGATCAGAATAGAAAGAAAGTTAAACCCTGAAAGCTATTCAAACAACAGGCTGAATGAATTTCCGAGACTATCGCGTTTTGTGCAGCTGTCAAGCTCATCTTTAGCACCTCTATTGCATTTTTTCAAGAGAATCATTTTTAAATCCATAGCTCTGAAGGCGTTAATTACTGTACTAATCATGACACGTTAAAAACGTAAACATGAAGAGTTGGAAACGGAAAATTAGGCATTTCTGCATGCTTTGTGTTCAGGTTTCCTTCTATCTTAGTTTTCGGCCCAACGTTAAATACAATTTTTTATTATGCGAGTACATTGCCAGCACTTTCAACTTCCTCATAAAAAACCAGTGCCAAATATTCTAGCATACATGTGAGTGTATGGAGTGAAGTGATGCTGCTTAGGCATATCTTACTATACTGTCATATTATGTAACTGTAGACTACATATCATGCTGAGTTTACAACACATCTGAATCAACCCTCTCTATTTTTCACATTTTTTATTATCAAACAAATTCATAAGAAGTTTTTTAAGTGAAGATTATTTGCCATAAAACTTTTAATCCAGAGTTACTTAGCAAGAAAGTGATATTTATAGTTTGAAATTCTTCGTTCCGCCTTTTTTTATGTAAGTCAGAGAAAAGGAGAGGGGACGCAGGGAACACTATGCGTTATTTTAACCTTCGGCGTGAATACCCTTGGTATTTGCTCAACGTGTCTGTGGGAATGCCTTTAAGATCCGGCCTGTCATTAACGATGGAAGCCGGGATGACCCCGACGGTCGCTGGGAGCGTGAAAGGTAAACCCCTACCCTATTCATCAAGCTAGATTCCACGAACTTGGATCTATTATTTCTGATTCACATATCGAGCGATGGGGCAAAGCCACTTCATCACTCCGGGACCGACTGGGCTGCCAGCCAAGACTTATCTCGGAAAAGTAACCCATGAAAAGGGCGTGGTTTGGGGGAGTTTGTTGGTTTTTGTGTTTTAAGGACCTTGTGGCTCCACGCCTAGTCTCAAACCTTTTTCGGAGGTGTGGGGGTTGTGGTTCACCGAAACGTAGACGTCCCGCGGGGGAGGAAGGAGTATCTCGGGCTCCGAGGGACTTAAATCACCCCAGGGTTTTCATACATTTGGAGCAATATTTCTCCGCTCCATTTTCGGCCGTCGCACCATTACGCGCACGAATAGGACCGCGACTCTCCGTCACTTCTCGGGCTCAGAAGAGACGCCACCCCGGGGGCGGAAACCCACGCGTCCGCCTCGGATGAATAACGGGGAGGGACGCCCCCGAGTGTTTTGTTTTTCGGTAATTGAAGTCGGGAAAAATCACACCCTCCGCGTGACAAGTCTGGTCTGGTGATGCATCATCCTCCTCGGCCGGTCTCTCCTCTCTCGCATCTGCCTCCACCCCTGGTGGCCGTGAATGAACGAGGCTGCATGAAACTGTGGCGAAATCGGGAAGATCGGTGCTGGATTTACGGTGGTGTTTTCGGGGAGGTGATTATTCCCGACCGCCCGGGATTATTCAGATGGATGAGATCGGACGGTGGGGTTAGATGGCCCCTTCCCCCTCCGAAGCCGTAGGTGACGCTCGAGGGCGTCATGGACGACGCACTTGTATCGCTCATTCTTCGTCGGAAAACTGTTTCATTCCGGAGGAATGCAGGATGTGAAAGCATCTGAGTACATAGCCCCGCAGCGACCTTGCATCCGGAGCTCAATGCCAGGAAGAATAAAATAGGCGGTTATTTGAGAAAAGAGAGCCTCCTGGGTATTCATTTGATCGTTATATGTCTTGGCGTCGACTCGGGGAGACATTTGCGAGCCCGGCATCGAAGCACGATATTATAGTCATCAATCTTGAATTACCGGAATAAAATATTGAGAAATTGGTGGTAGTTACTGTCGGGGTAAACCCGCATGATATTTCGAACCTTACTCTATGCGCTCAGTAAATTTACCCCGTAATTACGGTATTGCTAAAGAAATATTTTACGGAAAAGTAGTTTTGACTTCACTGATAAACTATATATGATCACTGACACGACAAAGCGTAAGAGCCCTTTGCCTTAAAATGGAATGTAAATTCAGTGAATGGCAGTGAAAAATGGAGGAATGTAAATTGTATTGTCCACGTACGTATAGCTTTAATGCTTGCCTTTCTAAATAAAGCCGTACACCGCCAATTCCCTTGAAACATAGGTATCTCAAAAGTTGTTTGCTGTTGTTGAGTACCGATAGTATTAGGTTATTTCGTATCCATGAAGTTGGTCGGTGCAATATCCAGTCTCCCGTAGTTTTATGGCACCGGAAAATAATGACTTCGGCGCATGTTTTATGCTTTCCGCCTTTAAGTAAGTATGTATAAGAAGGTGATTCCTTTTCGGAGTCACTTCGCTCACCTGGCGTTTTCTCAACGAGCCATTCACTCAGTGTAGTTGCTAATTCCGTCCTTCCGTTTCATGCGCCTATTAAAAAAATCCGCAAGGAGTACGGGAAGGCAATCACATCACTTTCTTGAGTCAATTTAAGAGCAAATTAACTCCTCGACAATTCCCCTTCATTCGAAGAGAACATTGCGTCCATCGGGCCCCGGGCTCTTTCCCGGGGAAGTCGGGCAAACTGGTTTTCGAGGGCACTTAATATGCGCTGCGTCGCGGGGGTAAAGCAACTTTATGTGCATTTTTTTCATCGAGTGCCCCCTTCTGTCCTTCTCCTCTCGGACCGAGGCCATTACTTAGTTTGGCGCCGTGAAAATTCGGTGCGCGCGGAGCATTATCGTTTATCTGAACAGGAATTCGCATCTCTCCCTCCTTGCGGGCCGCCGTGTGCCACTCCCTTCGATTACACACCCAGAAGACTTCGCCTTGAGAAGGCCGACTCAGCTCAGAGTCACTTTTTTCCGAGTGAAAAGAGAAAAAAATGAAAGAGTGTGTGCGCCCCGCGTACGCAGCCAAACACGGTGATATTTTCGGGGAGTTGTGAATTTGGGGTGTGGGGGATTTGTAATTCACCGTCTGCTGCAGTGAGGCCGATGTCACGCCGGCCGAATATGTTTAAGAAGGCTGGTCTTCGGTAGCCAGGTTGGTTATGGACCGGTCCTGCAATCCAGGGATCGCGGGTTCGTATCCTGCTTTGTGCAAGTATATTACCATAGGGTAAGTATAATATAGAGGCATAAGGCACAACTTTTAAACGTTTGGATGTAGTACTGGAAGGTTTCCATAGATGGCGAGGGAAGAATTTTTCGCGTGATGTCACAAACGATACATATCGCATCCATCGCTTTGGTTTTTCTAATCGACATAAGCGGTACGATCGAGAAGTATCTTGTAGTCTGCTCCGTCTGCACCTTGTGTGTTATGTGTTTTTAATAAAACAACAAGTAATCCCTCCCTCCTGTGACAAGATATATTTGCTTTAATAGTGAGAGAAATGTTAACTTTACCATGTGACTGCTGACTTTAGGTAAAGGCATATCGCACCATTATAATAAAATAAAAAAATTGCAACTATAGCATATGTTATGCGCCGCTTGAGTTTGTTAGAAAAACGAAGGAAGCAATGGAAGCGTTCTTACCGTTTGTGACGTACCGCAAAAAATTCTTCCTCGCCATCTATGGAAGCATTTCAGTACTACATACAAAACGTATAACAGTTTTTCCCTATGCGGTGAGCCATCTACATTATACTTACTCTATGGTATTACGTGTTTCTATAGGGTTAAGTTTCGCTAACGCGATGCAATGAAGCAGTTGCTGCGCCCAAAACACGTATTCAACTATTACTACCATGTTTATGAAAACTCAGCTTTGATCAAAATCTCAAATTTTCCTGGTAAGTCTCGCCCCATTTATTGAAGGTGTTGCAATAGAACCATATCCGAGTTTAAATCGCATAAATTCACCATGAGTGACCGTAATTTCTCATTATTCCCTCGGTAAATGTATATTCAGTACCTACTATACTCCTATAAACCTTTATACAGGGCCTAAATTCAACTATTAAAATCCCCTTCATTTGGTGAGTAGTTATGTCCCGTATAGATAACATACGTACTCATTTTTTTCTTCTCTAATCCAAGTAATTTTCATTCAGATTTTATTATGCATTTGCTATAACATGAATAAAATTATTAAATGAGTAATACTTTTTATCCATCATATCATCTCACACCTTTCTTATGGACCCTCTTTGCGTTTGTTTTCGAAGACCGAGTTTAGAACCAGTTTCGGCCTTAAATTTAGTGTTCGTTCAAGGGTTATTTGTTAAGACTAGTTGGTGGTGTTAAACGTGGAACTTTGGGCTGAAACAATGAGATGTAGACAATGTTGAAAGTATGTATCTGTTCCACCGCCCACGATGCCCGAAAAGTACGGACAGGGAAGTGGAGGGGAGTATTTATTTCTCCCCTCTGCCGCTCGCGTGTGGGAGTAACTGCTTCGAATACCGACTGATTGATGTGATATGTATGCACAGAGTATGAAACGGGAGCGGAAGAGGTGGGCGAGAAGAAATTCCTGACGAATACCTCGTATTTTTCTCTTTAATGGTGCGCTTGGCTTAAGAAGTAAATTGCTAAAAAATGTCCACGTAGAATGATCACGAAAAGTCTTGAATATAGAATTGGATCTTTATCTATCCTTTAAGGCTTTAGCGGAGGAATGATGGCATGAGATTTCTTCCGGTATATCTCCCGCGTAGATATTGTTCGGACCTACATATGGAGATATCCCGGAAGAAATTTCATGGCTTTCTATATACTCCTCAAATAGTTTCAACTTCAGATAGCACAGTGCATTGACTAATCATTCCTATACAGTGTTCATTTAAACGCAAAAAGCCAACTTTATTTAGTGCATCCTGTTAAAGGGGGGATGTATTATTCATAAGATGCACCTGGAGAGCGGAATGTTCTGAGATGGAAATATTTAAAATTAGCGACTATGATACATGTTAATAATTACTTACGTATATACGTAAAAATGTTTATATGTTACAATTTGTTAGCAAATGATGCTAAAGAGTCAAAATTCGTTTATGCTTGACTTAAAAAATTCCTTTGAGGTGCAATATTACTCTTAGTATCTATCACTGGATAGGAATAGGATCTTATCCGTTCCTTCTCGAATAAAATTCCCTCGTATTTGTTCTAGATAATGTTTACGCTCTTCCATGGCTTGAATTTTTTTGGTAGATCACACTATGTGTGCGTTAAATGCCTCATACTTTTTACTTAACAGTGTTTTGTACTCTATTTAATTCATCCGGCTAACTTTATCTTCGTATTGCTATATCAATATTTTTTCAATATGTATCTCCCTGTTATTCTTATAACGGAATGTTGACTTATGAAAAGTCGAGTTACTTATGAAAATGGGCCAATCAACCATCCGAAGAGATTTATTGTATATTATAGGTACTAAAATATTTTCGTCATCGTATATCTTTACATTATTTATATCTTGGAATAGAGTGTTATTCCGATTTTTTAAATATGTTGTATCAGAAGAGCAGCTTACCCTGTCAGGAGCGCTTTCAGGAGACAATACTTTATGATTTAACCACAGCAGTGAGTGCATCCTAAACTACAGATTCACTGCCACTACCAGAAGACAGTGCTTTTATTTTCCATAGTCGTTTCTGCGATGATGGAATTATCTGCCCTCTAATTCATAACTGAACACTTGTTGGCAGTCTCCGCTGCTCTTATCAATCTTGAATTATTTGTAGAAGAGCTGTGATAAGCAATACTCATTTCTTGATAAAAATGATGGCCCTTGTAAATATATCGCAGAAAAGATAAAAACGTGATATATCTGTGACAGACATAGTGACTTCCAAAAATAATGATAATGATGAAACTCTATTTGCTTTAATGACTAACCAACATGATGAACCATCAAGTTATCGACAGATGGAAGAAATGGAAGACAAATTAACATAATAAATGAGGAATAATTTTATTGAGAAAAAAAGAAAAATCACCAACATATGTAGCAGAGCGTGGTTTAGTGGTTTTGTTATCTTCGTAAATAGTTACTTTTTTAATCTTTACATTCAATTCTGACAACAGTTTTATTAGCCAACATGCCTCTACTGCTGCTTCACACAAAGAAACTAATTTAGCCTCAGTAGTAGTTAGTGCAACAGTATTTTGTTTTTTAGATCTCCGTATTACAGTGTTACCAAGCAATTTAAAAATGTACCTATTGGTTGATTTTCGGTCATTATCTCTAGCCCAATCAGCAATAAGCATAAACAAATAATGGTGATAACATGCTAGAATTGTTTTTATATCATAATTATATAGTAGTACGCGGGTACAATAGTTCCGGAGAAAATCGACGATATCAAGGACGAGGATACAACAGTTCCGGACGAGGCCGAGAAAGATGGTCAGATGCTGTGGAGAGGAATGAATCACAAAATTTAGCGTTTTTATTGTTAAAGTATTGATAATAAATGGTTTAAGCTGGTGGAAGTAAGTTCTATATGGCAATTAGAAAATATACAAAGAAAAAGAAAAATCACCAACAGATAGTAATGATAGCTACCAATAACTTTCACTTCTTAGAGGCTTTAAGAGACTCATGCTTTGCTCCACTTACTCGCCTGATGGATAAAGTCCATACCCGTGCATACTTATAAAGATAATTCGCCAGTATTATCAAGCGGAGGCTCTATCCCTGAAGTGTTTTACTCTTAAACAGTAATTGCAGTTTTATTTCATCATCAGTAGTGTTGTGTTATAGAAGAACAATGAGAATAAAATGGAGTGACCTAGTGGAAAACTAAAAATTCCTGATTAGAGTGGAAGAAAAGAGAATTCTCATAAAACGTGATAGATGATGACCATGTTGATGAGAAGAAATGACAACCTAATAGGCCATATCTTGAGACCTGATACCTTGATAAATACAATCATCCAGGGAAAATTAACGGGGAAGCATGGGGAAGGAAGATTGGAGAATCAAGTCGAGAGCAGCGTCAAATCCAGGATCGATAGTGTCTGATACGTTAGCTCCTACGCGTCAAACCAATCACAGGATTGATGGCTGGTGACGATCAGAGTTTCGACCGATATAATTTTTTTTCGATTACATTGATCGTGCCGGAGTGCATAAATTCCATTAAGACCTGGAAAACCGGAAATAAGGAAATATATTTTGGACCATGTAAACCTGGAACTACTAGGCAGGAGCGTCGTTAGGCAACCTTGAATTTTAAAATTTTTATGGCAACCCTTTTGGCGCGCCGGAATACTTTTCAGGAATTATAGAGGTCTTTGAATCGGAAATACATCTACATAATATTCTGCAAACCACCATAAAGGTTTGTGGCAGGGGGTGAATTCTCACCAAACATGCACTACCAATATTTGTGGTGTGAAGTGTAGGTTGTATGGACCATGCTTTCATTTCCGACTGGTCTAGCCCTTAGTAACAATTCATATAAACTTCTAACTTCGTTAAAATATTTCATGGCTGTAAAATTTCACTAAATGATATTAGTTCAATTAATTAGTTAAAGGCTGAAACAAGTGAGTCAGTTCTGTTTTCATTTTAAATGCTCGCATTCACTGAATTCGTTATTTATTATTTGCAATTAATACTAATGCTTTAACATTCTATCCGAAAGTATATCTCTATAACAAGTTTCTTTTCTTGTATTTCAAGAATTCAAATCTTGAAATATTTGTTAAACCGCCTGGATAACCTGGAACAAACCGAAATATTTTAAAATAAGATGATTTCCACAGAAATGTTTACTTTATAATTTGTTGAAAACCGTGAGTAGGTGCTAGGTCTTCTAGGTTACATTGACAATGAATTAGGACGTGTGGCCATTCCTCTGAAAATTTTTGGACCTATCAAATGAGTTGATCTCAGTAAGGAGCGGTACTAACAAGAAAGCATATCATCTGAGAATATTAATTCCATCGAGAAATGATTGCAGTTGACGTTCGTTTTTCTGCGAATTTTAAAAGGTGGATGACGTCGTAGTTTTTTTAGGAAAAGCGATAGAAATAAGGCGTTTTAGAGGAGTGGCAGAGATTTATTTGATTGGCCGATTGGTGGATAAGAAAGACCTTGGAGGAGTCATCGAAGTGAGAAATATGATAAAGACACCGATGTCAACGAAGCGAAGTGACGAGAAATTTTTCGAACGGCTACATTTCACTGTCCTGCGCATAGGAAGGAACAGTACATGAGCATCGTGAGAAAAACTTACAGATGGAACCAATGCAAAAAAATATGTGGAGGAATGTTGTCAACGTAGTAACGAGAAATGGTAGAAAGTAAGGAGATCGTATTAGTGTGGTGGTTGAGTACTGACATTCAACCTCAGGATGCGAGGTTCGAATCCAGACAGTGGTGGAGATTTAATCGGAGTACCGTTTATCTTTATCGGTGCCATTGTAATCGGTCCCCACTTGAGCTATTTAGCTCTGCACATGTATATTTAAATAAAGGCCTGGCTAATCAAAAAAACTTCATTACATCTACATCTACGTAATACCCTGTGAGCCACCAAAAGGGTATGTGGCAGGGGGTGAAGATCACCAAACATGCACTATCGACATGCAATTAAGATATTTAATGGAGACATGCTAGATATTAGGGTCGCATGCAGCTAGATGGTTAGTATCTACATAATAAGAAAGGGATTATTGGTTGTTATTGCAAACATCATGCCCTACGCTATATGGTTAGTATCTACATTACCATGTAGATACTAACCATATACATGCATGTGAGTCGGTGAATTTATATCTAACACTTTTCTATGAATTAGTAACATTTTATCTCTTAATTCCATGCAGTTAGTGAATTTTTGGCGATTTTTCACCCCTTACCACACATCCTCATGTTGCCTCGCAAAGCATTTCGCACAGATGCACACGAATTATCCCTCTCAAACCTCTGTGACTTTAAGTGTAATGCTCCGAAAAGTATAGTGCGGAAAGTATTTTGCTAATGTCAATTACTAGAGCGCGTTTTTTCCCCCACAGATACCAAAGGTGCGAAGAAATGGTGCGTCTTTCATTTTAGCCAGGAGCCTCCTTAAAACGCACGCGAGAGCTCGAACGTCGTTTCAGTGTAGGAAGGATTCCTGTGGCTTTTGGCATGTATGAATTAGTATTTATCATTGCGAAATATACTTGAATAATGAACTTACACGTGTGCAGCGAATATCACTGTGAGATCGTAGGTTAAAATTTAGACTTGATCTATTAAAATAAATTCGAGGATAATGTTTTTAACTGATGGCGTTAAAAATATTTTGCGAAATCCAACTTACTATGGTAGACTGGACCATAATCACAAAATTAGAGAAATTGATACTCGAACTGACAGATTCAAAATGCCCTTCTTTCCTCGTGAAATTCCTCGGATATGAATAGCTGTAAACATGTCCAATAGCATAAATACACTGTATCAGAGAATAGCATAGCTAGTTGCATGTTGGTATAAGTACTTTAAGGTAACCCAACTAACAGCATCATACATCTACATAATACCCTGCAAGCCACCACAGAGGTGTGTGGCAGGGGGTGAATTCTCACCAAAAATGCACTACATATCATGCATAAAAAAAGGAATAGTATTAATATACTAGTCAGAAATTCATTATTTAAAAAAGATAGAAATTGCAAAGCGAACATGCAAAAACATTCTGTTAGTAGGGTTAGCTTTAAGTATTCATACCAACATGCAGCTACCAATGCTATTCTCCGATTGGACATATTTACCGTTATTCGTATCTCTAATCATATTGTATGCTTACTTTGCTATTTTTATCTTTTTTTAAGCATGAATTTTAGACGAGTATATCATTACTAATCCTTATTTTGCATGATATATAATGCATGTTTGGTGTGAATTCATCCCCTGCCACACACCTTTATAGTGGCTTGCAGGGTATTAAGTCGATGTAGTATCATGATACACACCAAAACAATTCCAAAGAGGTGATCCTAAGCCCGCATCCACGAGCCACACTTTCTCATGCAGTGGCGTATGCGGTAATTGACCGTGGACTCGAATACATATACTTGCCGATGATATGCACGCTCTTTCTCTCGCATCCGCGACGATTCACAATCCTCCGGTCCTCGAAATATTTCGCCGCTCGCTCGTCTTATTTTTTTTTCTATCTAATCGAAGAATACCGCTCCCTCGGTGGGTTGAACAGGTTCCTCCCCGTCCAGACGTCGCTGTCTGCGGAAACCCGCCTCGGAAGAAAATGACGTCAGTCTACAAGACGGTGGGTCGCGCGTGTCTTTTCTCTTTTTTTTTCAACGGTTTGTCAACCGGCCGGGGTCATTAACGCCCGAGTACATTAGTTTCCTCGCCGCCTGTCCCGACCTCCCGCGGGGGGAAGGGAGGCGAGAGTTACGGCGGACCACAGGTCGGAATAATTATGAATTCATCCGATGAGAAAGACAGGGGAGGAGGAGGCGAACGGAACGACACCAATTTGAGCCTCTTGCGCGCTTGTCTACTCTCGTTGAACGTGATAAGGGGGCGGATACTTTGTGCCCTTCCGTTGCCCTGGAAATTACGCGCCTGATATTATTTTGTTTCGCGCTCTCGAAAAGTCTGTTGGTTCATTAGTCCTGATTCCCTCGTAGAGAGGTTATACCGAAAGAATTATTAAGGCCGCAAAACCACATAGAGAGATTGGAACACATAAACAGGACTAAGGAAATATTCTCCGATACCGATATTTTTTATGTATTTATTTTCCATTACCACCAAAACCAGCTCCTATGGCCTTTTACATGGGGGTATTTTATTAATTAACAACGGACGAGCACACACATCCATGTCTTGAGTAATGAAAAATCCACTCAGGCGGGACTCAAACCCGCGACCCTAAGGTTAGCAGGCGAGGACACGCCGCCACCGCCATTGTCGTCAACTGACGATGTTGTCAAGATTGTCAGACTAGTGTAGCAAACCGTAGATTAGGATTCGTAAAAAGAATTCTAGGCAAATGCAATGAGGGAGTACGAGAATTAAGCTATTTTACAATTGTCAGGCCTCATTTAGAATATGCCGCTAGTATATGGGATCCGTACGAGGAATGCAGGATAAAAGAATTAGAGCGTGTGCAAAGGAGATCAACAAGATTTGTTAAAGGTCGTTATGATAATTGCATTAATGTTACGAGTTTAATAGAAGAACTAGGATGGGAATTACCATCAGAACGCAGATTAAAATTTAGGTTAAACCTTTTGAGTATATTCGAAACAGATTTTTCACAGATGTCGTTAGATGTATATTAAGAAACCCTGCGTATTATGCTAGGTTTGATCAGATTAACAAGGTTAGAGAGATAGATTGTCGTCCCGATAGATTTAAAATGTCAATTTTCCCGCGTACCATATGAGAGCACATTAGGCAGCATAGCAAAGTGATAGGTAGTTGAAATACCTATTGTTAGAGTAGTCTGTAGTGCATGATTCTTGTATTAACAACCAATATTCCCTTTATTACTATGTTGATACGAACAATCTAGCTGCATGTGACCCTATTATCTAGCATGTTTCCGTATAGTAGCCTAGTTGCATATCACTAATGCATGTTTGGTGATATTCACCCCTTGCCACACACACTCGTGGTGGCTCGCAGGTATGATGTAGATTTATATGAAAATATTTCACCAGTTATATTTTAAAACTAGGTTGGTTTAGATGTTTCTAGAGGCCTGTGTGTCGTCCTCACCAAATTTCAAGGAATATGCTCGAGTATATAAAACATTAAGAGTCAAAATGACCGTTCAGAGACACCGTTCAAAGCGTTCAGGGTATCTCGTAGATGTAGAGGTAGATGTAAATATTAAATATTCGTTCTTGTAGTCGTCGTCGTTATTCCAGTTAGATGACCGGCAATTATTGTTATTAGCTCCATTTAGGATAGGTGGGTCTTAGGGCAGGGGTAAGCATTTTTCAGGGGACGGTGGAAGGGTGAAGAGAAACCCGGTGTCGGCTTTAGCGAAGGACGCGTAGGGGTTCACGGTCTAACGTCCCATGCGAAGGACGAAATGCTGCACTCGAAGTGTTCTTCACGGAGCACTAGAGTGGTAACTAGTGAAATGACCTACGAAAAATCTAAGGGGATTTGAATGTGGGCCCTTGGGATTGGAGATCCATTTTATATCTCCCCCAGAAATTTAAAACGGATAGATTTCCTGAAGATGTTAGACATATATTAAGAGCTCCTAAGTATTGTGCTAGATTTGACCGGATAAATAATATTAGAGAGGTAGAATTTCATACTGATAGATTTTAAATGTCATTTTCCCGTGTTCTATTAGAAAGCACAATAGGCAGCACAGTAGGATAGGTAGGTGAAATATCGTTCGAGTAGTTTGTAGTGGTATCTCTTTGTTGCATGACCGCTTGACTTGTTAGCTCTTACATTAGTTGAATATAAATGGTTCATGTTTGGTGATCTTTACCCTATGCCGCAGACCCTCGTCGGGGCTCGCAGTGTATTACGTAGATGTAGATGAGCTCAGTAATCTCTCCAGCATTCACAAGAAATCGATCCCTCCTATTCGTTCTTCCCTCGTGCCATTCTCGACCATCAAAACACCAAAATTTGGCCTCAAATATACGTACATACATTGAAAGAAATTTTAAATGGGATAATACAATGACGCACACTGCACGTAAAAGTACCTGAACACGATTAAAGTCATGTTCCTCAACCCCTCCCACCAACGCCATCTGATGGCTTGAAGGGTAAGATGTAGATTTAGATATGAGAAATCGTGGAATGGATTACCCTTTAACGTTACTCAGTGGGTCACTGGATATTAGAAAGCAATTTGTACGGGGGATCGGGTTGGTGTTGAGGCTAGAATACATCCATCACGAATAAAAGGGTTCGGTTCCTGTCAATGACAGATTTTTCAGAAGACCAAAGGACGTAAAACTGGGTGAGTGTTGCGGTGGCAGGTTTATTTTGGATAATGTCTGAAGCCATTAGGAAAACTCCGGAACCCTTTGGGTACCCTGGGATGAATCATCGAGGGTCATAATAGAAGTAGCTTCTATTCCTTTGCCCCTGAAGGGATTCTAATGAAAATCATTGTGGAAACGTGCCAAAAACTTGCGAAACTCGCGGAAAAGAACGCTTGAATCGGGACTTCAGCTCGCGATTTTTTTTCAACTATTCCACTATAGGTAAAGGGTGGGGCTGTATTCTCCAAATTATTGGCCGCAGCCAATCGATAATCCGCAGCCTCTTCAAGATTGGGCGTCGGGGAAAGCGCGCACCCAGTTATTATCGCGCTTCAGACGTCTCAATTGTTGTCTTATGTTTATTTTTTTCCGCCTGCCTGCACGCCTCTTCTCTCTCAAGGCCACTAGTTTTTGAGAAAAATCGTGCTCATCGGTCTGCCGATAGATCCGCCTTCTTTCATCGCATTCATCATTCCCTAAATCACAGCTTTTCGACGTACGGAAAGCCGCGAACCACCGACGAGTTAAACAGGAGTTGGAAGAGTTTTGACCCTCAGTGGCGGGGTCAGGGAAAGATTCTCTCTCGGAGAATATCGATCATGTGGTCTGAGTCCGAGTTTTAAGTGAGTGATAAATCGGTTCCTATTGGCCGATTGCTCTTCGGTCTTTTCATTTTATGTTCTTGAGGTTTTAGGATTCCACAAAAATCTGAAAAGCGTGCGTTATTCAAAAATTCCCTAGGTAGATGGTATTCTGATTTTACGTATGTTAATATTGTTGATATTTATAGCATATCGTAACACTTTATCAGAAATTTCCCTTAGAAAAACTATCATAGTAAAGTAGTAGTAGTTATTCGGGGAGAGGGGGATGACCGACAGCTAGGATTATTTGCGACATTTAGGATAAATGTATGCCTAATTGGGCTGAGTTAAGAATTTTTCAGGGAAGGGAGAAGGGATGGAGATAAGCACGGCGTAAGTATTAGCTGGCTCTTCACGAAATGTACCAAGAGGTAAACAGTTTGACGTCCCATCCGACGGGCGGTGTATTGAACTCGAAGTGTTCTGCACACAGCTCTCAAGTAGAAACCGATATGAAAATGAAAAATCTCTGCCACAGCCGGGATTCAAATCCAGGCCCAAAGAATGAGAGTGCAGTATTCTATCCACCACTCTAACTCTACCCTCTATCATTAAGGTTTATTATTTTCTCACAGCAATTACCTTAGAACATTTTATTATTTATACTTATATAATTTTATTACCGTAAACATAGCGAAGAAGATTTACTGTGGAATATTTTGAAACTTTTTTTTCAACTTTGGCTGTTTAGAATATCAGGTTTTCTGTTTTCTATCTGAGATATCTCTTGCCGAAAACATTGAGATGGAGATTTAGAAAATATGCGGAACAGAACATTCTGTTTTCCCTACCTCTTTCATTCCTTATACCAATATCTTTTATCGCAATTGCCAAAATTTCGCTGACCTGACCTTATACATGCACCTCCGCTCTCAAATCTTATAATATATCCGGAAGCCTTGCAATGGCCGCGAAAGCTCGAGCACCGTCAAAGCGTCGTAAGCAGCTGTTCTCAGAAACCTCTTATAACGACCTAATGCCTTTAAAGAACGCAACCGCTTATACTTAGCAATCGAACGTGAGCTTCTTACTAAACGTCTTTAAATTGAGATTACTTATTTCATTTGTGTTCAGTGAGGATAAGTTTTTGACTCATTTGTTTATCATATCGAGTACGTCATTTTGAGATTTTGCCCATATTGACTACCACGAGCGATGACAAAAGTAAATTGTAATACACGATTTTAACCATTCGGTTGACATCTAAAAAAATAATAATCGTGTGGGTATCTGAATCATGAAAATATAGGAATTTCACCTTCCAACTTGATGCAAGTACTAACATACCAAGTGCTTAACTGTCATACTTTGAGACATAATACAGCCAAATAAAGAAATAAGACGGGTATATTTCCCCATTAGATTCTTAAATCATTACCGAGAAGAATGGAATAGCCATGATGAAAACCATTCGGTAAATATCAATTTTTAAGAAAATTTCTGTTTCAGGGTAGGTTTTGAGGATTATACTTGCTGCACAGTTTACGTAAGGGGTCGAGTTGGTATAGTGGTTGTAGTATTGGACTCATGCCCCGAGGGCATTGGTTCGAGCCCCGGCCGTGGTGGATATTTTTCATCGGCAGACCGTCTCCTATTTTAATGCTGTGAGTGAAGAGAGCATTTAAGTTCAGTACTTCGTCCGTAGGATGAATCGTTGATCCGTGGTCCCCTTGGCGTCTTTCGTTAAAGAGCAGGCTGTGTTTCTCTCCACCCCTCCCGCATGCCCTTCCATTACTACCCTAGTACCTCTCTGTCCGCTCGTAAACGTCTCTAAGTACGGGGATACACTTGAAAGTTATGACTTCAAACTTTTTCTGATTATTTGGTACCAACTGGAATAACTTGCGCCATGGGGATAATTAAAAAAAAAATTTATTTTCCTAAAATTCTTATCTATTTAAATCTAAGTAAAAGTTGCCTAAAGCATCTCGAACGAAAGCCAATGGACCTACATTGACCTCAGATGAGCGTAAATATTAATAAATCATGCCGACAGATATAGCCAGGTCGGTAACGCACTGACCTGCAAAGTTGTTAGAAGAACCTTGACTGGTCTGCCTACACAAAGGGGGTGTATTCGAATCCCGCATTGATGTTGTGTTTTCCCTAAAATTTAGAGCTTAGTTTTTTTCAGGGGGTGAAATAACCTCAGTCGTTGGAGCTCCTAAAAACCAGAGACTACCGTGAAACACTTTGAACAGGTTTCGGATGTTTTTTGCCGGTAATTTTTTTTTGCGACCGAAATTCCAACTATTTTTGTTTCAACAGAACAATGTATCCTTTGGTTATCAAATGTATAGTCAAGTCAAGCCACACCTTCACCCCACAATTGTATATATTTTTTAAAAAAGTATCGGAGAAACCTCGAGTGTGGGGTTTCTTTGACAAGGCACTGCAATGCATCTAAAATCAAAGACCCAAAGCGTAAGGGTTACTTTAACATCATTTGGGCAAAAAATATTATATAATACCTTTTTGATGCATATAAACATGATGTTGGTGACGTAGTTTATGCACGACCCCTAACCGCTCCTCGCACGTCTCGCCCGCCACTGAAGGTCACGCGAGCTCTCTGCATACAAGTTTAAACCGTATTTCGGCGCTTTGTTCAAGTAAAAACCCGAAAACTGTCAAAGTTACCCTTAATGTCAATTTAACCCTGCTTTACGGTACTATTTCATTAGCCATGTTTGTTAGTTCTACTGTTGTAACGCTTGAAATACCTTTGAAAGATATTTCATATCGGCAAAATCAAGTATTGAGAGCGATGTGAGTTATTCTCCGGGCGTGAGTTTCCTCATTTCGTCTAACCCAGTCGCGGCAGTCTCAACTCCTTTCGTGAAATTTCAAATCAACTCTCGCCTTCAGTTCAGTTTTAATCCCATCGCAAGCCATCGGGATGTTGCATAAATTACGCGTGGGCTCCGAATGAATTACGGGTCTGGATATATTCACGAGACACACCATTGCGATGACGCTCCTACGCCCACTTTCTGTCAAGACGCAACCGCCGTAGCCATGGAGAAGCTCGATGACCAATAAGGTTGCGCTGACCTATAGCTCCCACTCTACGCCGTATTCCCGAGTAAGTGGATAACTGCACTCGACGCGCTTAGGAAATAAGTATTATGAGGCCGTAGAGCAGTTTAAAACCATCGCCATTGTGCTCCCAGGAAACAGACGTGGTACTGTAAGACATTTGGACGCGCCGTATTCCTCTTCTTTTTCCTCATTTATGATACGACGACCTTCTCTATTTGTTCTAAGGCTCATTTGCATATCTTTTACCATTTCCCGTTTTCCTTTGAGGCAGGAAGAGTGGTTAAATGGAAATTTTATGGAGGCAAAGATGCGGAAAGCAATAGCTCTGACCATTCAAAAAATTCCTCCCGACCGACGAGGCGGTACCGAGTGGAGGTCTTTGAATTTTATGAAGTCCAAATGCTTTTACCCCCTACTGATTCATTTTCATAGCACTCCTACCTACAAAAATTTTATGCGCGAGAAGCAGCTGATGATGTATCTTTTAATCCCTGAATTCTTTTAAGCCTTTTTACATTGGTGTGAGTCGATTTTTGTTCATATTTTAAAATCAAAAGGTACCTACTATATCAGGTACATGAACGTCGCACTATAAGGCCAATACAGCCAATATCGCGCTAGAAGGTGAAACTCTATGTGAACCTGCTTGTGAACTATTGAATGGTTACGATGTATATGTGATGTAGTATATCCATCAATGGTTTGGTATTTAGAATTTGTTTTCCGAATGTGCGACTCAATTTGCAGCTCAGAATATATGTAGTGTTCTACATATCCTACGATATTTATTTATAATTTATTTAGGGGCAGTTATATGTAGGTAAAAGTGGGTGTAAGCAAGCTATGATGATGTTGAAAAATTATTTTTATAGTTGAGTAAGTGGTCGCAGGTAATGACATTGGCGATTCACCCAAATGATTTAGCTCGTGGACTACCATCGCGGGGGCACACTCACTTCTCGTAAACCCATGTATGTACGAAAAGCAAGGAATCTTCGGGTGGATGTCTAACATTTTCCACAAAGAAGTTGCATAGTACATCTCAGTTGAATGTATATAGTGCAAGCACGGACTAGTATTTTTGAATGCCTGCATCACAGTAATTCTAAATTTGGTTTTCTGTGATTTAAAATGCATGTTTGGTGATGGTTCACCCCATGCTACACAATCCTGCGGTGGCTTTCTAGGTATTGTATACATGTAGATCGATTACAAATGTTCTTTCGATCGTGATCCCAGTAGTAACCCCAAGAGCAAAGCGGCCAAAGCTTCCTGAAAGCGACACGGGTGGTTTCGTTTATTTTGAAAAGTCGGCCACTTCGAGGAGCGAGAAGAAGGTAGTTTACCCATTCCGAGGGAAGGACACGGAGGGGGAAAGTCTTCCACGTTTCTTTCCGTTTCTACTTACCTCTACCCCCTGTCCGCTCCCAGCTCGGAAGAGGGATGAACGCCCCGCGGGTACATGGGAGAGAGGTACTCAGTCATGAAGTCAAACGCGGGACTTGATGTCGCCGACGAGAAAAGGCGTGTACCTGCGTGAGAAGAAACAATGAAAGATTCCCGGGGCAAAGGTAGTCGAGAGTGGGGACTATAGTTGGGAGGGGTGGGCTGGCGCGTAGTTATGATTGAGGTGGCACCTCCTCGGGTGGAGACGCGAGTAAATAAACATCCCGGAGAGACCCCAGAAGCGCTCGCTTGAATGCTAGAGCACCCTCGCTCTCTCCGCTTCTCGTAATCTCTCTCAAATCTGAACCCTAACCATCGCGCCCGTGTTTCTCTACGCACTCCTCACGCGTTATCTCACCCCGTCTTAAGTTTCACGCTCCTGCTCCCACGGAGGTATTCGAAATATTCCGTCGAGCTCTCTCCTTATAATTCCTGCATATCCCCTTCGTTATGTTCCTCACAAAGAACTCGCGTTACTACTAGAAATGTCTTTACCTCAGAGACGGAAGAAAAGTCGTCCGGCCCAGACGAATGTGGCACGTTCTATTTAAAACTAACGAAGAACGAGGTTCAGCACCATGGGTAGCATCCTTAGGGAATTATGAATATTTCCTCATTGCTTATCAAGTTTGAATTGGGTGTAAGTGAAGCCACCGCTATCAGCATGATAACAAAGTGTCATTCTTCATTTTGCAATTTTGTGATGAAATCCTCAGGTCAAATGGGTTACGAACCCAAATAAAAAGGGATTTAGATGTTGCTCTTCCTGTTTATTCAAAAAGGATAGAAGCGTGATTATCGCGCTTGAATATGAGAGAGAGAGAAGTAAACTCGAATTTAAAACTAGCTCATGTCTGTTAAGATAATTTGAATGTGAACTCAGGTATTCTTAAGATTTCCTTTGGAAATATTGACGAAATTCTGTATCACTTAAAACTGTATTGCGGATTTTAGTTAGATATTTTCCCCAAATGTGTGATTTTTGTTATTTCCTTCGGATGTCCTGGCGGACAAATTTACGATGTGCTCAAAAGATGCCTAATGGATTGCCATCGTTGCGGATATGGAAAATGCCCAGTTGATGCATTAAAATCATGAAAAGTGAGCAAAAGTAGTCGGAAGTAGGTACCAAGAGTTAATGGCCCTGCGATTTTTAATCTTTTTGCCGCATTCTCTATTTTTCACATTTTAATTTCGAATACTTACCAGGAATACGTCGTGTTTGTGCTATTTTTTTAATTTAGTATAGTGATGTATAACAATAAAAGGGAATGAAAAAAAACGGAATCCAGCCAAAACGCTGGTAGCTGCACTATTTCCTGTAGCCGGCCGCGTTCACTGGGTCGGTGGTATGCTGGTCTGGTGAACTAAAAGTGGCGATTTCTATTGTCTTTAACACTGCCGATCACCCCGTGACTAGGATGGGAATAGAAAAACGCCGCGTTATCTAGACCTAATTGCGTATTTATAGGTAGGTAGCTTTGGAAGTAAGTCTAGATAACGTTATCTAGACCTAATTGCGTATTTATAGGTAGCTTTGGAAGTAAGTCTAGATAACGCTGTGTTAAGCTTCTTGATGACGCGGAAGATAAGCTTCGGAAGAAATTCACTCGTAAACTTTGTTTTTTTCGGTGTTGTTACCCCAGTTATAAGACCCTATCTTTCTTTAATGGAAAATTTAGTGGTGTGAGTCTGTTAACGCCGGAAAAGCAGAAACTTCGTTCGTATTGAAATATTATATAAGAAATTTATTTCCAAGTGCGTCTATTATACTGTGCTCATTGTCCTCTCTTCCCTATTTCCCGTCATCAAATGATCTACAGCTGTCCTTTGGCGTTGACGGAAACAGTAGAGTGGAACGTCTTTCATAAATTTGTAAACTAAAACCGGAACAAATGTGTTGACGTGGGACAAAATTCAATGCACATTTAATTCACATTAATTGCCATGCGATAAAAAAATTCACTTGGTCCGGGAATCGAATCACGGACCTATGGATTTCCGGGCCACTGCGCAGACCACTACGCTACCCAGGGCCTCCTTCGTGGATCTTCTTAAGGCGTGCGCTACCATTATGGTTATCTTTTGATTCAACTTATGTCAGAGAGAACGTGATCTCCGTTCTTCATTTTTCGCACAGCACATCAAATCGCTTATCACAATCAGTGGAGCAAATTTTATATACGGTTATTGTTAACCCTGCGATACTCTAGGGGTAAGCGTTAACGATGAAGATTGCGATAACGCGAAAGATGCATCCGTGATTCCACACCAGGACCCTTAATTCACATGGCAATGTACCGAGGTTCAAGGTAATAGATTTTGGGAACGATGCGCACATTCAACTTTTGTGGAGCAATTTTATTTCTCTTACTTCCTGTAAGTGCTTCATCAGAAATTGAAATTCCTTTTGTCTATTTTTCTCACTCGGTTTTTTTCTTCCCACCTGCCTGTTTGTAATGCGTGTCTAATCACCGCTTGCCTCCTGGAATCTCGCTGACCTTAAATGGGAATTTTCAGCGACAATCCTGATGTGGGAGAATAGACACTGATGTCGAAGGATAACAATTGCCTTCAATATCCGCAACAGGTGGTCCTCATCGAACTCCTCTGAAGTTCCGTCATCGCCGCAGGATGACTCAATTCAATCTTTCTAGCGAGGAGAGGTGGGGAAGTCGGTGATGAGAATTTCAATGTAACCTCATTCCATTGTCATTCGCCCTGTTGACACAATCCATGATGCCTGGGCAACTTATTTTTTTCATTGCCTCGATGGGCTTTACCTAAGAATCTTAAAGCGTCATCGTGGACCACCAATTTTTACGACGCTCCCTCCTAGGCAGGATGAGATGGGGCTTTCGTGGTTGAAGACGACTCAGCCTACGTCAAAGAGACCTACAAACTTGTAAGCTAACGTGGTGTGAACTGAATTTGCATCTTGCAATGATTGGTGATTAGCGGTGGACAAAAATATTTTTCCTTTAAGCTCATTCCGAATTCCAAGACCATATTTTCAGTGATGATGTTAAAAATATTTTGCGGACCCCAACTTACTATGGTAGACTGGACCATAATCACAAAATTAGAGAAATTGATTGCCGAACTGACAGATTCAAAGTGTCCTTTTTCCTCGTACAATTAGAGATATGAATAACGATAAATATATCCAGTACGAGTGTAGCAATGGATAACATTGGTAGCAGCATGTTGGTATAAGGACTTAAAGCTAACCCACCTAACGGCATGTTTTTGCATGCATGCTTTGCTATTTTTATCTTTTTTTAAATAGCGTAGTTTTGATCAATACCTATACAAGTACTAATCCTCTTTTATGCATGATATGTATTGCATGTTTGGTGAGAGTTCACACCCTACCACACATCTTTATGGTGGCTTGCAGGGTATTATGTAGATGTAGATTCCCTTTAGCATATTCAAGTTGCAGGTGCTTTAATCCATGACACTGAAATAGAATATCAGTTCGTTTGGATCCCGTTTCCTCTCGCAATTGTTACCGTGATATGAATCCACTTTTGAGGCATAAAACAGTGTTTTTTTTTCTAAAATATGGTCATTCATCATTGAGCACACATAGATAATAAGACAATATCAGAATTTATACAGAGAAAAAAACAATTCCCATGACCGGGATTCAAACCCGGAACTCCCTAAGTATCGTTAGGTGCTTTAAACCAGTGAAGGCATAATGAGTTTTTATTCCCTGGTGAATGATTTTTGTCTCTGTAGAAAGTCTGCTATGGCGCATACCTGCGGATAACGCCGTCAACGTTTTTCTCAGCTAGTTTACCACCTTAAAATATGAATAATAAGATTTAAGTGTGTCAATGTATGTACACAAATCGGATAACAGATTTGGGCTCATCACCCCGCAGTCAGAGGTTTAGGGTCAATGGCGAAGCTCCTTACCAATTAAGATTCCTTGGGTATGATTTTCTTATTCTCTCCTTGTATCATACGGCAAGCGGGGAAAAAATCTTTACCTTTCCTATATCTTCGTATCCCTTCGTAGCCCTATTGTAGCCCTATTGTTAGTAGTACAGGTTGTATGGCGAAGACCCTCAATCGAAGCTTAAATCATTGTTCACTGTATAAACTACACATTGTATACTGTATAACAGCAGTATATAAGCCCAGACTTGAAACATTCGAAATGCGGCGTTATGGAATGATAATGAAGATAAAATGGAAGGACTGAGTTACAAACGAAGATGCTCTAAGAAGAACAAGAGAATAGAAGGTGAGAGGAGTATGATGAAAAGAAGTGGATAAGTCAGCTACTAAGAGATCTATAGCCAGCTACTTTTTAACTACTTCCGCAAAAAAAGTAGCTGCTATTCTATTAACTACAAATTGAAAAATGTAACAGCTACAGCACAGATACTCAGTACTTTGAACTAATTCTTAGACTAATGAGTTTAATTTGAGTTGCACACTTTTTTTAGTTCTAGAATATAAATTAAATATAAGTTTTATAGAGCCAGTACTTAATAATAATTTTAGTTTCCTTTATCAAAGTTCTCTACCTCACATAACTATGGTAGGTGACCAGCATTCCACAGACTTGATGACACCTGAAGAACAGTACCTATCTGTGGCATCTAATAGCAATGCATTAAATGCAGAGGAACTAACGCATTAATATATACGCTGAATCTAAGCAAGGGATTCATTAGCAATATCATTTATCTTTGCAAATTGTCAAATACAAAAATTTTATGATTACCTATTGGTATAAAATTCACTTATTGTTAGTGATGGCCCCTGTGAAGTGTTAAGGTTACGGGTATATTTTCAAAACTATTATATAATAAATTCCTCATTTTGCTTTTATACATTTGCAGTAGCAATTGTCCCTCGAAATTCGAACCTGACACTTCTTTAATCCTCGTGCAAATAAGCACTCTTTTCGCTTTGCAGAACAACACCTCCATAGAATATACTTGATGACATTGACATACTATATTTTATGAAGTAGCTGAAAAGTAGCTGTTGAAAATAGCCAAAATCTATTGACATTTCTGTGATTGGTGCATTTACAGCTGTTTCAAAAAAAGTAGCGCACTACATCTGATGAAAAAATAGCTGCTACTTTTAGTTACTCATCCCTGATGACTAGTTTAAAAAGTAGGTGGGATAACCTAATCGTCCATATCTTGAGAATGCAGGTCTAGAAGAGACAGTCGTTGAGGGAAAAGTGAATGGGAAGAACAGCAAAGGTAGGCATGCCTGTGTGAGGAACAAGGAGCAAGTAGTGAAGAATATGGAAGAGAATAATTAGATCAGCATGAAGAGGTTACCCGATATAAGAGTCCAGTGTGGAACAGCGTCATACCAATTGGTTTTGATTACAGGTTATGATGACTTTTTATTGATTTTATAAGCAGTTTTCATTACCAGAACTACGTAGAAAGATGTACTCCAGAAGACAAGAAGCCTGTCTCGCGAGTGTTTTCTTCTTCCAGTTTATAATTTAGATTCCCGTGTCCCGTTGTGATATTGAAAGGTCACACTTTGGTCAAAGATGTGAGAGCGTACAGATGTATGAAGCGGGGCATCCTTCACTTTTCATTGCGCCGACTGTCAATGTCACTATCGCTCCGCACAATTGGCGATGGATGAAGCGTATCGGATGGAAATAGAATAATGAAGATCATATTTGCGGGGACAAAAATATGCGGCCAATGTTGACGTGTAAATGCATACTTGAGTGAATTATAGTATCGTGTCTCTCTCTCTCCGCTTTGAAAAAAATTCCGTCGTCAGTGCTCTTCGTCAATAGAATTCCGTTCTCATTTTCCTTGACTACGGTGTCAATCTGAAGGATAGGAATATAAGAGATGGTCAGAGTTGAGGTTCTGTCAACGGAAATTCTCATAAATATATTAATATGACTTCCTCTTCTAACACCCTTACCAAATGATCCCACTTAACACTAGAAGGATAATAATCATTCTCGCAGTCAAAAATTTCTAATAGCAAATTATCGTTTACTTAATTCCATCAGCTGAAAATAAATAAGAAGAAGACTAAGATATTGGTGTGCAGCAAAAGAGAAGAGGCCAAAATCAACGTTAAACTAGGAAAACAGAAACTGGAAGAGGTGAAAGAGTTCTGTTACTTGGGAAGCAGAGTAACCAACGATGGACGATGCAAGAAAGAAATAGTGTGTAGAATAGCCCAGGCAAAAAGGGCATTCTTTCAAAAGAAGAATCTACTTACAGCAGGAAATACAAGCATAGAAGTAAGGAAACAGTTCATCAGAACCTACATCTGGAGCATTTTTCTTTACGGAAGTGAATCATGGACGATGACAGCAGCGGAGAAGAAAAGGGTAGAAGCATTTAAAATGTGGTGCTACAGAAGAATGCTGAAGATTAAATGGATCGACCGAGTAAGTAACGAGGAAGTGCTAAGAAGAGTAGGAGAAAAGAGAAGTTGCTGACAACTCTAAAAAGAAGAAGGGAAAACTTAATCGCCCTATCTTGAGACACGATGGCCTGATGAAGAATATCGTCGAGGGAAAAGTGAAGGGGAAGATTGGAAAAGGCAGGCCCCGTATGAGATACATGGAACAGGTTGTGAAGAATGTAAAAGAGAAGAATTACGTCACAATGAAAAGGTTGGCCAATAGAAGAATCGAGTGGAAAGCTGCGTCAAACCAATCCTAGGATTGTTGACCAATGATGATGACTTAATTCCATTAAAATTTTCATTTTAACTCTTGTAATAAATTAGTAAATAAAATAAATTTAGAAAGTACCCTCTTGTCTGCAGAAAAATATTAGCTTAGTGCAACGCAGGAAACTACTTTATGAAAGCAGGCGTATCTAACGCGAAGAAAAACTCACGGATGACAATTTCCTCACGTGACCTCATTTTATTGTGATTTGGCCTGTTGACTCAACCTTTGATGTCGGGGTTTATTTTGATTGGTTCAAAGGACTCTTCCAAGAATCTTAAAGAGTCGCAAATCTTATGACACACTCTCCCTCCTCCCCATTACTCTATGAAAATATTCTCCTCTGGTTTTCGTTGTGTTGCATGACTCTGCATAATTTTAAGGAACCAACTGAAGTGATGAAAAGAAAAGAAAGAAGATCCAGAAACCAAAAGTCGTCCTGGTTTGAGCATTCAAATCGAGGCTTAAATTATATCAACTATAAATTCTGTAGTTGTTATGAGGTTTGACGAGTATATAAAAAATCGATGTATTATTATGGATTTTGGAAACTGAATACTATGCTATGACTGATACATAATTAATCAGCCATTTCAATTGAATGACTTTGGCCATGAATTGGAATAAATTTTCATTGCAATTATGACCATAATCTTACACATCCTGAATTAGTTTCCCTCCGCGTTTCGAACTATTTCCTGATTGAGGTGAAATTGAGCTCTAAAATGATCTGTTCTTATTGGTTAATCCGGGCCTATTGCTCAACCTTATGAGGTTATCTACCCTCTGTCGTAAGAAGGCTAATAGTATGTGAAACGAGCCTATTAACCACGTAGTTTTTAGTTGGTAGCTTGAGGAAATCGGTGAGCTAGCCTAGACCATTCAGAACTAGTGGCACCAATTAGAAATAAACCCAATTCCCAATTTTTTAGTTTGCCTTTAACTAGTTAACATACCCATCGTCTCTTCCTTATAGTAAATGAAAACCGTAAATATAAGGCTTAAGAACTTTCTCTGTGGCATGAAAAGAAAATCCGTGCATACCGGATTCTTTCTTTCTCTAGTTAGTTTACATTAGTGGCGTTTTACCGTCCAGTGTTGGATTTAAAGGATCTATTTTCACTTTTTTTGTAATTCATTTGAACGTTTCTTTTCATATTTATTTACTCTTTAGTACAGTTCAAACCCCACCTTTCTTTATGCTGTACAAAATACCTACAATATTCCTCCTTTTTTCTCTCTTCCTTAGAATCCTAACCTCAAATACGGCCGTCATTAAACTATAGTACTTCATTACTTAGTCCTCACACCTACTCAGCCTATACCCAAGTTCCACTAGTAATTATTTTTCTTCCCAAACAATGTCCATTGCATTTGCATTCTTCATTCCCCATTTGCATTCTTTGTGACCATCGTGTCTTCTTCATAACCGTATGCCAAGCGCCTTCAATATCTTCCCTTCCTCCATCCTTAAGGTCCATGTTTCGCAACTATACAATGCCACGCTCTAAATTGAACTCCTTATTTGTCTTTTCCTACCATCTTTACCGAGGGTTTTATTTTGTTTAAAATCACCTTTGGTGGCACATTTTTTGTTCCCTTTTAGGGCATGTGGTTTTGTTGCCCCGCTATTCAAAAATATCGAGTAAGGCACCTTAAGAGTCCAACTTGAGATTTTAAAGGTGTCAAAATGCTTAGCCGAAGCCCCTAATTCATAATCTTCTTCTGGATGTTACTGAGTGGAAAACAACTTCGGAATTCGCGACGCATGAGTGCTGTTTTTTTTAGGTTTTTGTAAACGGAGGGAACTCGAGAGTCTTCTCAGGTGCGAGGCATCGTGGCAGTCTCTTTGTTCTAAAACAAGAGCTGCCCGTGTCGGGTGGGGAGGTGTGGGTAATGCTAAGATGCTAAGAAAGGGAAGCTGTTCTCGCCGAGGAATGCAGATGAGGAAGACTGCCTCGCACAGGTGGTCCCGGTCCCGCACTTGAGATACCTAACTAGCATCGCGGAGGATTTCCGGCTGCTTCTACGCTAATGAAGAACCTTCAGTATTAGCAGACGGTAATCCCTCCACATCTGAGGGTTTTCAGTACGAGTTTTTGCTTTTTCTCGTTCAAATTGTTCTTTTTTTTTGCTGTGACCGAAACCAGTTCCCTCCGACTTTGCTGAAGATTAGGTTTCAAAGTAGTAACCATCACTGAGGAAGAAAACTCTTACTTCTTATCGCTATTGGTATCCGTCGTCTGGTCAGGGATTGTTTTAAGGATTACTTCGTAAAATCTACGGAGCTAAAGAACATTTTTATTGACATGGAAATCAATGGAACACACATAGGCGTATCAAAAAAATCCTTGATTTTAGTGCCACTGAAATTACCCATTCTGCATTACACTGCCAGTCTTTATGAGGTGGTGTGAAATTAACTGCTGGAGCACCTAAAAATCAATTCCCCTCAATACTTTATTTCATTCTCATTGATATTTCTTGAAATTCAACCTTCTATAGCTGGATCGAACAAAAAAGTTGTGCCCTGAAACTGAAGTCATATTTCCTCTAGCCACACTCTTATCTGCAAACAGACAGAAGTTAAAAGAGATTGACTTTCGTATTGAGAGAGTCTAAATTTCGTTTTTTCTTCTCTCAGATTACACGGCTTAAACGCAAACAATGTGAATGTTTTTAAACAATAATGAATTACACTTGTTATAGTTTACCATAGTTTATGTCGCTGAAGATCATGTCCTCTTTGTTATTATTGTTGTAATTTCCCATAATTTTATGTCAGCTGGTCATTTCTTCTTTTGTGATTATCACGGCTGGTGAGGACTCACCCCCCGCAATACGCTCATGCGACTCGCAGTGTGGCATGTAGGCGTAGAAACGTTTATCTCTTATGCATTGCGATTTGCAAAGGACGACGTTGATGTTTACGAAACCCGGTGAGGCAAGGGGTTTCAAAACCACCCTCAAAGTGGTTCTCTTGTTTGATATGAGGAATTCAACCCCGGTAGTCAGGTCGCGGGTTCTTATCTCACATCGGACATAGGTGTTGTGTTTGCCATAGAATTATTCTCAACAAAAAAATTTAGAAATAGCAAAGCACACATCGAGGTACGGGGGCAGTTCTTTTTCCTGTGCCGCCTGCGGTTTCACGGAAAGAACTGGGTCCCAGAAAATATCACAACTTTGTGTAGAAAATTTCTCGGGTTCTCCTCCGGTTCAGGATCCCCATGCTGGATGACGTTTCGACGCTCAACTCGGGCATCATGTACTGGGCATTTGAGCGGAACGCTTGGAAAAATCGTGAAAGAATATGTCCAAAGCCCGCTCCCATATTCGAACCCCTGGACCTCCGTTTAGAAGCACAACACGCTAACCACTGGGCTACTACTGTAAGGATTAGGTTAGATGGCACTCTATAACCATTGTAATATTAATGATTTAAACTAGTCACATCCACAAATTTATTTTATCGAACGACCGGTTTTAGCAGTTACGCCATCATCAGGTACAAGTATCATTAACACAGCCAGTATATATAGTCAGGAGGTGGGGGAGGGAGGGGGAATAATAATAATAATAAAAGGTATTTATTTAATAATAATATAATAATAAAGGTTAATAATAAGGTTTTATAATAATAATAATAATAAAGGTTAAGAGGGGGAATAATAATAAATAAATAATTGGGGCGAGATTGAGACAAAACTGTCCCTTCTGCCATCTAACCCCAAGAAGAGGGTTTGCTGGAAGGTAAGGTGACAAGTAGCAAAAGAATTGGTTTGATAAGGTGATGTCGTTGAGGAGACAATTAGAATTCCTTGCAAGGCCGATCGCCTGCTGCTCATAGGCGTCCAATTTTCGTCCTTTTTCAGAATATTGTATGACCTCTGGCCCTCTGCTGGCCCTATTCAAGCAGGTGCCGGGAAAAATCCGACGAACCCTCTCTGTTTTTAGTCACATTCTATGTTCTTTGGTTCTGATTTTAAAACTGCGCCCAGATCGGCGGATTTAAAATCCATTACAGCCCTTATATAGAAGTTTATAGACACCACTTCTTAAAATGAGTTCAATAAAATCCTCAGAGCTAGTTATAACAGACGGCCTAAAGTGTTGGCATTATAAAAACATGGATTAAGAGTGTCTCTATGGATAGGCTTTAATGCAGCATGTGGTATAGGACCGATGAAAGGTATTTTGAACCATTTAGTTTTATTCATGTAGTGATTTCATAAATATTGTAGCTGGTGAAACTTAAAATCCGATTGCACTCTTGTTATTAATGTTATTCGACATGAGGGAGCGCGATGATATGCTTCCTTCGAGGACGTACCCCTCGCTTCTCCGCGCCTGTCCGCAGTAAATTCGTCGGAAGTGGTGATACACGTCGTTCGTTAATGAGAGGCGTGTCATGAATCATCGCGCCTTCTCTTGTGAATGTCAATCGCGGTCGCCTCCACTATTCTAGCGACTGCCGTGACGTCCCAAGCGAAAGAGGACATGATCGTCCCGAGGTCTCGAATTGCGTTTCGAGGCGAGGTCCGATCTCTCTCTCTCTCCTCATCTCCTGGTTGCCTTCGAATCAGCCTTGGAGATAGAAAAATTCTCTAAAACGTTTATTTTTTCTCATGATTGACTCATCAATTCATTCTTCCTCGATACGTGACCCCTCTATCATTCACACTCGCCGTCAAATTAGTCATCGATGGATAGTCAGTCGTGAGGGATAAGTTATATTGCGTTGTTGATTTGAGGGATGAGAGGTTGTTGGTTCCAAGCGAAGCTGGTAACAAAGCCGGTTTAGAAGCTTTGCCTTTGTTACGTGTTTTTGTGAGATAGAGCACTTAATTCTATGTCTACCTTCCAGCTGAATTTGCAAATAGCAATATAAATGCCAAAGGACGACACGAACAATGTAAAGACGTGTTCGATTCGAAAGAAACGAAAAAAAGGGATTTTATCGAAAACCTGTTTTCAAGAACGACGTCCATGTCGTGATCTCAAGATTAGTAGACGCCGCACGGCGTCTGCATTTAAACAGAACATACTGTTAGTAGTCATGAGCTTTCAAATGCAAACAACTTTTTATCTTGGGATGGTAACTCAAATCCGAAGTTTGGGTTATTTCCATGTGCTAATATTGAAAATATGTTATATATAAAGAAATCTTTTTAACGTCGTTCAGAATCCACACTTAAAATTCATCATGGTGTATCATTCGCTCGCTATTTGCCGTGCATCTTTTTTGTTAAGAAGCTTTATCATAAGTGTCACTTGTATTTATCCACTTTTTCGGTACTGGCATAGAAAAGTTTCCTCAGTCTGTTAACGTTAGCGAAATACACTCACCACCTTCGCTCGCCAGCTTTTCCAAAAATTACACGTGCAGCCTCATTAGTTTATGAATGAGAATAGATAGTTAATTTTGTACTTTCTATCAACTAAGAACGATCAAATAAGGAGATTGATATTTCCACTGTATAAAATGGCGATAAAATGAATGCATCATACCATATTAGTTTTGAATTATTTTAAAATTGTGGCTATTGCTGTAGGGGAAATTATTTAGAGATAGTATTTTACTTGTTTATTTGGGCTGAAAAAATGAATAACTAAACACTATATTCCTTATCTAATTCGCTTCTTTAGTGCCTTTCTTTTCGATAAGTATGAAATGTTTAAAGTTAAAGCAGAGGCCTGATCACTGCTCGTCAGAATATTCTCGGTTGTATCACCGTCATTATTTCACTGTGCGTCATAAACGACATTAACGACAACGGTTGGGAATAACCTATTATCGCTATCTTACATTTCTTTGTTTTTCAACGAAACAGATGAATTTGCGTGATTTTTCATAGAGTATGATAGTCTATTTCACTTGCAATCATAATTACTCGAAGCATTCCGCTTAAAATTTCCCTTCTCTCTCCTTTTTATTGTGTAAGCGGAAGTGTGTCAAATGCCGCCTGCATTAATTAACGATTTAAGTGAAGGTTTTGATGATAGGTAGCTTTCCAGAAAATAGATAAGCACTGTACTTGCGAGTTGCATAATTCTAAGGATATTATGCGATACCACTTGGGGGAAAAGTTAAATATATCCTGGCCGTCAAATTAGCCTTGAATATATGCTGCCCAATTCCAACTAATATTTTCTCTATTTCATTATTTTTCTTGAGTCGTTTGTTCGCTCTCCCCATGGAATTTCTTCTCTCCTTACTGAATGTGGTCGCTTGGTCCTCCTAATATTTCAAACTCTAAGTTTCTATTCCTACTTCCTCTTCTTCCCCACGCCAACCTCTCTCTCTTTTTCAGTGTGTCTCAATGAACTGCTGTCTTTTAATTATTTTTTTCTGCGAGTTTCTTCTCCTGGATGTTTCTTCCTTATTTCCCCGTGCGCTTTATGTCCTCACCACTGCCCGGCGAATCCACGAGGTTAGAACGTATGTTTCTGGAGCACATCAGTCGTTCAGCGTGCTGAAATTATTTCGTTTTCTGAAGCTTCTTTTCATTTAGATATAAATAATAATAATAATAATTCGCGGAATCCGTGAGGTACTGTTTTAGTGCCACCGAGCATTTTCTTTCACGCCCGTTGTATTTGCGCTGAGGCGAGATCTTCCACTTTTTAGGAGACTGAAGTGTTTCGAGGACCATAAAAACGCTGCCAGTTTCGCAATCGACTGCGGTGTTTGCCATATCGATAGGCAAACAAAGCATTTCTTCACCATTAGCTCATTGAATTAACTCTATGGAAGGAAGAATGTTGGGAAACATTGAAAATGTGTTATTAACTGTGTGTGCGCTTTTTTTCCACTACATTTCTCACTTCGCACGTACATTCCTTCGGGCAGAGTGAGGAAAAAAAGGAGGTAAAAGAATGCAACTTAATAAGAGGGAGCGTATGCCCGTCGGGTGATTTTACATTTGCATAGGCAAACATTTTTGTAGCAATTCGATCACCGTCCTTCTTCACGTAACCATTAGCCCCGTGCCAGACGACTGGTCTCTTCATCGATTGGATACAATTTTGCAATTACGCCCCTTGTCCTCGCAGTGCGCTTCTGAGAAGTGTTTAACTAAAGAATGTGGTCGAGTCCCCGTACAAACAAGGCATTATCATACCCTCAGGCTCATTGCAGCTGACTCGAGAACATTATCATCCCTTCCACTTATGCAAACCTGTTCGTTCCAGACTTCGGAAAAAATGGAATCATTACCGAGGTAGAGTATTCTTCTCAGAAGTACTCGGAAACTTAAAGGTGATGGAGGGGGGTGGGGTGAATATGAACTCATGTCCTTAGGTCCCACGTTAATCTCATATAGTGTTCGAAACCCTTCACAAAAAAAGGTGTAATGTTTTATTCAGTGCCCATTTGAAGAATTCTTCGATATATATACGTATCCATATCTTTTTGGAATCAATTCGGAATCGATGGTCAACGGGTCGGCTTTTTTTCGGTTTTTCAGGGGCACAATTACCTTGTTGGTAACTCTGTTGTATGTACATCGGCTGTAATTAGATCAGGGGCGCCCCCCCCCCTCCCAAACAATGATTTCAATAATACATATGGATACACTATATTTTCATTGGAGGGATGGGGGTAAGGAGGAAAAGCCTGGTGACCACCCCCCCCCCCCCTAAACCTGACGTCTGGGTTCGCCCCTGACTCAGATCGAATTCAAAATTTACTGGAGTCCTATTTTCGCCAAGTTTACGTAAATTCAAGGATTGCGAGTTAGCTGCGAAAACCCTTTACGGAGTTATCTAATAAAACTTGCTAGTTTTCTTAAAATATATAATTCATAGGTCATTGAGCGTTTGTCATTTCGCAATCAATATTATTTTTCCTCTTCCTATTCTCAAGCTACTTATGTAGCCATGAAAACTTGAACACATTAAACTGAAATTGTGATGACCGAGGACTTAGATACAAAACTTGTGCTACATATACTCCTTGTAACAAGAAAAGCACATCACGAACGTGGTCAAAATTAACTTACAAAACTCACATACCTGGTGGATATAAAAAAATTCGTGTCCAAGTCGATTTTCCAGCACAGGATTGCATTTAAGAAATCTTCCAATCAACACATTTACTGCGACAAACCCTTGTTAGCAATATTCTTCCATTTTATCTTATTCTGCCGGGAATATAATAATTGTATTATTATTTTATGTTATAATATATTTGCTATAGCTAGTGCCAATATTACTGTATCCGCTATACCTTAAGACCTGATGAAGTCAATCGTCGAGGAAGAAGTGAACGGGAAGAAGTCAATCATCAAGTGATCATCACTGAAAACAAATGTTTGTGGTTAAAATATAATTGCGTGCAGAACAAGTGATTTAATTGCATTGAAATAATTATTACCTTGTTCCACGAAATAATTTCTGAATACGTTAATTCAGATAGTAATTTAATTTGTATATTTCCATAGTAATTTTTTTGCTATCTTTCGAAACCTTTTTTAGTAAAATTAGTTTTTAAAAATGTTAATAATCTATTATTTAATGGTGTGGTGGTCCAGTGATTGGAGGTGGAGCATTGAGGTACTGCCAGAGGGGCCGGGTTTAAATGCGAAAGATGTTACTTGGACATGCAATCCCAAGGTGATTGTTTTTCTGGACGCCATATATTTCTGGGAAACCACGGGAAGCACATGAGAATAAACTGTAAGAACCTTCGTACCCTGATGAGTGAATTTCACTCGAAGGTGAGCTTATAGTTATCGGTGAGGTCTGCCCTTACCATCCAGACCAACTTTCGGGTTGAACCATGTGCATAGGAGTTCTTTCACAAAGTGCTATCTTCAACTGCGCAATGTATATGCCTTGAGCTCAAGTCTCACGTTAATGAAAGGTATTTTGAGTCGATTGGGGAAATAATTTGACGGAATAATTTCGTGGAATATCCCGAGGATGAGGATCGTAGATTGCTCGATTTGCATGTAACCGATAGGTCAAATCATGAACTGATCCCCGCGTCGTTGCATTTCCAGTTTGTTTAAGCTCTTGAGAGAAGTGAAGAAGGTCAAGTGGGTCTGATTTTGTATGGTGGCAGTCAGAAGCAATCAGAAGAAGACAGCGAATGACAACATGGGTGATGGCGTTCCAACAGCAGCATATGGAAATGTCTTACGCGGCAAAAAAGGTCCATGTGGCGTGACGGTTGACGATGTAAAAAAATTAATCCTTCTCGTCATTATGCAATAACGGGACTGTCTTGCGCTAGTTTCAACATCGTTCACGGAACGTCATAATTGTGAGCGTCACTCGTTGATGGAAATCGGAAGCCACACAATTTAACCAAATATTGTATTATCCGAGCAAATTATAGTTCAACCTCCTTTTGACGTTCTAAAAATGGTTTCGGAAATATGATAAAAAAATATTTCCATAGAAGGAAAAAATCCTGCTCGTTGCGGATGCGTCATAAAATTCCAGTTGAATGGTAATAGATTGCTAGAAAAAAATACTCAAGCATTACTATTGCAAGACTTCGGATGCCCGCCTCGGCGATTAATTCAATCATTTAGTTCCGAATATAGCACCATCAATTTTGCTTATAGTTTATATTTAATGCATTGAGAGAAAGAGAGTCATGTAATCCGGTGATTCCCAGCCTTCTTACGTTGACGGAACCCTTAAAACTGAGGTGGGGCACCCTTCTTAGACTTTTTATGCGTCCGATTGGACATCCCTCTCCATTCCCAAGGATAATTAGCACCTTGCAGCAGTTAGTCCTTAGGTTTGAAGAAATAACCAATAACCAGGAGAGTAACCAATTTACAAGTTGGTCCGGTTAAATATTTTTCGTTTTCCCACAACAATCTCGCGGCACCCTAGAGTGCCAGGGAAACACCGGTTAGGAACCACTGCTCTAAGCACTCGTTTGCTTGAAAACATTCGTCCGAAGCATTTCATTCTGATGAAAACGGGTTATATAACAAGAGCAATTGCGTCTCTATGTTCGTGTTGACCACCAGGAAAAATGCGGAGACAACTCTTCCCCACTTTGACCACGCGTAACATCTGGAAATACTTGGTGTATTGCTGAATTTCAAAGCGAAATAATTAGCTTCGTCATCATCATCAACAGTCCTAGTATTTGTTTGATGCAGCCCTCCACTCGACTCTCCTATCGTCCAACCTATTCCTATTAACGTAATTCCTCTGTTTCACATCCTTCACAACCTGTTCCATATATCTCTTACGAGGCCTGCCTATTCCATTCTCCCCATTCACTTTTCCCTCGACGATTGTCTTCATCAGGTCATCGTGTCTTAAGATATGGCAGATTAAGTTTTCCCGTATTATTTTTAGGGTTGTCAGCAGACTTTTCTTTTCTCCCACTCTCCTTAGGACTTCCTCATTACCTACTCGGTCGATCCATTTAATTTTCATCATTCTTATCTTATTTAATTTTCAGCGAACAAAGTGAAGTCAATCGGCGCATATACGAGTTCTAAAATAAACTATGGCCGTACGAGCAGCGGAAACTGATGGATGATACGGAGTTAAGAATTATTAAATTTGAATTTAAAAAAATTTATTTATTTATTCCATGGTATGTGTTTAATTGCTGCCTAGATAGCGCGATTGCGAAATTTATCGCAACCTCTAATTTTTTGCAGTAAAAATCAGTGGGATTAGCTGCTGTACTTGAAAATCGTTAGGAATGCTGCTTCTGTTGCATTTGTATACAATGAGTTGGATTCTGCCCGACGTGAATACCTGAATTACCTGGCCTAACCTGTGCTCAATGGCAAAACAAAGCAGTTGGGGCATTGTTACACTTCCTGAAGTAATTAAAAGTTTCCAGTAGAGAGATTCTACGGGTTACGGATACAAATTTACTGGGAAGGAAGTTTCTATTGATTCCATTAGTTGCAATGCTATTGATTGTTCTCTTTTGATATCATTGTATCGAAGGCCAATGCTTAACTCCGCACGTGTTCTGACGGCCTTTATTAATGCGTAAAAAAAGTCGGCGATCAGGACATAGGTGGGAGATGGAAGGAAAATCGGTTTTCGAATGCAAGGAATGCTTTCCATAATCTTGCTACAACCGACGCACGATATTCTTCGAGCATTCGGAAATTACTACGCATCTCCTCACTGCCGGGTCTGGAGGTCTCCAGTATCATGAGTTATAATAATGCAAAATAAGAGCGAAACGGCGGTTTTAATGGACGTATCCTGTATGAGACTGAATATGAATGTTATTCGGGCAACAGAATTCAGTCAGGTTACAGTTGTAGGCTACACATATTTCATTATTATTTATTATAAATTCCATCGGTTGTTAAAAATCTTTAACTCAATAAATACGAAAAGTGCATGACTACACCTTAGGTCCTGTAACATTCTCTTGTTCTGTTTCTTTAGTAGTTATCATAATACTGTGCACATTCAGTTTATTTTAATCAGGTCTTAAAAATATTTTTTTTCATTGCGAGGGGGAGAAATATAGATAAATCCACTTTATTTTGTAGTGTGTAGTAGCTGCAGTGCTGGCTTCTAATCCCGAGGACCCGGCTTTGATTCTGCACAAGATTTTGTATTGTTAGTATTATTAGTACCTGTAAAATTACAGTACTTAGGTTTAATGCTGCTGCTTAGGTTATATCGCACTATTAAACCTAACTTATTTCTAAAATCAATCCTAATTGTAAAGCGAACTCAACATCCATGCCCAAAGCAGTATCCGTACTTTTGGGTTGACAAGCTAACGTATATTCCACCTGGCTACCGCGGCCGGCTATTTCGTGTTGTTGAATCGGTTCCTACTTCAGTGCTGTGTTCGAGTTCAATACTCCGTCTGGTGGATGAAAAGCATGCTAATTCGTATAACAGGTCTCTCTCCACCCTTCCACAAATAATCTTACTTTTACCCAATTACCCATCTATCCTAAATGGTGCACGTGGCTTCACCTGTCGTTCATTACTCCCAAATAACTATTACTCCGGTGGCAGTTTCTTGCATGAAAAGATTCACGACTATTAGCTCCGGCTATTTATACGAATCAGTGAATTGCACATCTTGAAGCAGCATCCAACCGTGAAAATTGCATGCATGAATGCGTGGATATAGAACGGACCATTTTTCGCACAGTCGTGTATACATTGGGAAGTTGTAAGAAGACTCGCTAGTCGTTGTCCTATGTCATTTTTTCACTGCGCATTTCTCCATGCATCCGGCTGTATTGAATGACTAACCTCATATAAAACTACCATTTATAGAGAGCTTAACTGTTTACTGATCATATCTGCACCGCATCATGCTCTGAGAAATGTACCTACGGATCCTCTTTTCTTTTCCGTTCCTATGGAATCTCGCGGCTGTTGTAACTGTGAATGCCAAGGTGAGACGCTATTTTCCCTTTCCAAATTAGAATTCGAAATTTCTTTTTCGACGTCTTAGAGCCGTCATAATGAGCATGTTCACAAGTTTTTGAGGCCCCAAAGCCATCCTTGACACCCCACCCCGATGCGTGGATGTTTTTTTCACGTTTCTTTCGGTGACTAAAAAACCTCCGTTTTTGTTTTTCTTTTCAGACTCTCGTTCCCGTCCGCACACAGCGCGTTGGCGTTCTACTCAATGGCATACCTCTCGGTAAGTTCCACTACGGAAAGAAGGGTGTGTGTGCTTGTGCGTGTGTGTGTTGTGACTGCCGCTGGCCGGCTTCTTGGCCCTCCCCCACCCACCAAGGAGGTTAGAGTATACTGGAGAAGGCATTATCATGCTATATTACGGGTGACAATGAAGCCAGGATGGGGGTGTTTGGGAAACATTAGGTCCCACCAACTGTGTACAAAACATAGCGTTTGATACGGCCTCTTATGGAGTCTGCATGTGTATGTAAACATAAATAATAGTAACTTCGTACCCAAATTTCATAGCAGCGGCGTCAGTTTATCTTCCTAAGGCAATTTAAGGGACTTAATAAGGCATTTGATTCCCCTGAGAGGTGATTTTATTACTAAACTGGTTCGAAATCATCATATTACAAATTAATATTTGGCTTTAGCTTTCGTGTTTGCGCACTTTCGACCGTTTATTTGACGAATTTATAAGAGTTTTGAATAATTCATCTTACTATGTCATATGTGTTTTCAAATCTTATATGTGTTTTCAAGTCATTTATGTGTTTTCAAGACTCATTCATATGAGATTCTGCAATAATAGGCGCTTCAGACGGGGAGGAAAGGTATAACAATGGGAATGGAAAGGTAAGGAGGAAGGGTGGATCGAAATCCTGCGTCGGCATTAGCCTGCTCTTCACGAAAAGGCGCCAAGGGGACCACGGCTTAACGTCCCATCCGACGGACGGAGTACTGTACTCAAATGTCCTTCACAAAACACTCAAGTAGGGGGCAGTTTACCAATGAATAATATAACATGTTAAAAACGTTATTTTCACATTTCCACACGCACAAAATACGTTATTTGCACTTTTCCGCACGCACAAAATAACGTTTTTAAATGTCAGTTTCTACCTACCACTAGATCGCGCCAAAGAAAATTTCTTTCAATGAATAATTTCTTCCACTGCCGGGATTCAAACCCATACCCTCCTCGTAAGAGGCTTGTATTCTAACCACTACACCAGCCTGGCCCCCTCATTTTACTACTCTAAAGTTTTACCGCGTGAAAAAAACAACTTCATCCCTGCGAGCATCAGGAGTAAGAAGCCCGCATGTCTGTGCTTACCAAGATGGCCGCCGGCTTCTCAAATCAGCTCCTCCGGTACATCCTAACCGTCTTGCCACCAACTTCTCAAACTCAAAAGGCACGCACATACAAAGGCGCCCATTTCATCTTCAGCCCTAATGCTCCATTCGCTCCATCTGTTTGACTTGCTCTCAGGCGAGGTGGGAGGAGGTCGAGGAAAGATGAAACGCGCGCAGACCTTCGTTTTGTGCGGGGGAGCATAAGTTTTGTTAGCGTAGAGCACGGAACTCGAGTGCCATCGGTAATATAGCCTTGTTTTAATGGCTTTTTTTCATTTTTTTCGGGAAATAGCGGCACTTGCTTTGTTAGCTTAGTCAATAAATATGACTGCGCGAACTTGCTTTGTGAAGGAATTCCAGTCATTAACATAAGTTTTACGGGAGCACCCTGAGGGAAATGGAATGGATATTAATCGCAGGAAAAAGGAAGTAATGAAATGCGAAAAAATAAAGGTTATTTTCTGGAAATTAATTGAAATTAAATTTATTGAAAGGGATTAAAATGTGAGGACATGTCTTATAGTGGCACACTACTTTGGTGAGAATTGATGCACAGATAATTACATCAGGAAGAATTGAATAACTGGAGAACTGATGGCAGGTCTTCTGAGTAAAGAGTAAAAGAATTACCAGGCGAATGAACCTTTGAAATGAAGCTATACTGATGTGATGATAATTGGTTCTTGAAGAAAGCGTGAAAGTTGTGGAAGAAATGGCCTAGAAACCTTTCTTTCGAGAAAAATAAAAAAGTAAGATATTCAGCAGGAAAGGTGTAAGAAATGCCATCGTAGAGTACGAATGGAAGTTCAAGAGGTTTCATAAGGAAGTTGGATTTAAAGGATAAATGCCAGAGATAAGCAATAAAATTGAAGGTATCAAAGGATGTTGAATGTCGTGGTGGAAAGAAGGATGTTGGTTTAAAGGAAAAGAGCATGAAAAAGAATGGCATTTTTAATGTTTTAATGGTGTGATGAAGTGATTAAATGCTGTGACAATGTGTTCAGATTTGCAAAACTATGTTTATGATAGTTTCAACATCAGCAAAAACAACTTTTTTATGAACGACATATAAACAGTAAATTTGTAATTAAACGATTACTTCCGAACAAATTTATGAGTAACGCATTACGTCGTCAATTACATCTTATCATTTGATTAAAATTATACGATACGCGAATGCAAGTTAGCTTTAGATTGATCATCAAGGATCATCCTCTTATATGAAAGAGTGGCCAGTATGTAAGCTAATGAGTCAACCTAAATATTGACTCATTAGTGTACATTCGTACCTTGGGATTAGTGTATGGTGTGATTATTGCGGGAAAATCGCAATAATTGTAAGAAATTTCTTCAAAGTGCCTGGCTTGCGTAATATTCAGTGAGGTAATGGCATTCCCAAACTTTTATAATTGGAAATCTAGTTAAAATAGTTAATTTTCTATCATTTACTGAGAGCCTAAGAGTAAAGGCGGGGCCATTGGGGTACCCTCTTCCGGCCCAGGTGCCGGCGGGGTAAATCCCTCGCCTGTCGCGCCCAGGGTCGCGGGTTCGAATCCCGCCCGGGGAGGATCTTCACTTCCTGGGGCATGGGTGTCTGTGCTTGTTTAATTGTTAGTTGTTAAAAAGCCTGATGACACAACATCGGACAGAACACAGACACCCGATACCTTCTGTGTTGTTTTCGGGTTATTGATAAATAAATAAAATAAATATTATGAAAACTAACGGCTCATGTATCATTTTTAGTCCTTTTTCCATTTTGAGTCCTCGAAGGACTTCGAAAATTGCCGTGATGGTGATACCGAGAATCGGTAGTTTTCTCGCCAAACATGCCTCTCACTTAGCAAGGGTCATGAATTAAATTTTATGAAGTACTTGTCGTCATCGTTCCAAATGAAAAGCAATTAAGCGTTCCTTCTTCCTCTGACTCCTTTTTTCCCATCGACTTATTCAATTAATTGGGATTAATAAAATGTCTGAGGTCGACATATCTCATAAACCTTGCACGGTTGAGACAACAGTGAAAGGAGAAAACGTTAAAGTTGGCGTTAGCAAGTAGAAAAATTAGGCTGATGTCGATAACAGAAACTAGAAAGCGTGAACAATCATGTAAAATTCAGTAATAGATGTGTCATAAGTAAGTTATTGATGGACGGAAAGGAGGACGAATGAACAGAATTGAGTACGCTGAAGCGGGAAATGACGTTGGTTGTGGAAATTAGGAGTGAGAGGGAGTGAATGTCTAAGGTGATTAGGGACGGTGGGGTGCTGAAAGCCGTTAATATCAGTGGTAGAATGCTGGGTAATTGAGGGAGAGGAAGGAAAATAATATGTTTTTGTATGTACAGTGCGAATAGAGGTAGGAAATATGCTGATCAAAGAGAAAAATAGCGTAGGGAAGGTTCCAGTCGGTAAAAGCAAAGCAAAGTGAGAACCGGACCCGTCAGAAGCGTGCAACAACATTGTCATTAAGCTCTCATTAACCTCTATGGTTTTAGGCACAACTTTGTGGAAATTCAACTTCAATGAAATTAAAAGCTTTTTATATTCCACAATTTCATGGTAAACACGACCAGTTTCACCAACGAGAATTCAGTGGACGCAAGAGGACATCATCGGGTTACCTCATGATGTCCTTTTGAGGATGAAACTGGTCGTGTTTTACCATTAAAATGTGGAATATACAATTTTTTCAAATTTAATTGAAGCTCACATTCAATGACACGCAAATATGAGGAAACTCAAAGAAATTGCGCCCTTCCCAAGAGCCATGTCATACACAATATAAGTGTGGAATTCGCTACTCTTTGCTAGTATTCGCCATGATTTTGTTATTTTTTTTAGAGAATTATGAGCTTAGATAGGTGTTTCTTTGGCGACGATGGTGAAATGCGTGGAACAGGCGGGTGGAGACGAACACCACGGTAAGATTTCTCATGCGATGCCTGCAGGTTGCCTAGCTGCCAACAATTTTTTTCATTTCGTGGCCATGTTTGCCCTGAGACTTTCCGAATTCCCTTGTCGCTGGTAATCCTTATACAAGCCATTGTTATCACCAATTAAAGTTATTTCCTTCATTCAAGTTTTCAAATTACGGGGGAAGGGTGGAACTAAACGCGGCATCGCCTATATCCTCCTCTTTACGAAGGGCGCCTAGGATTCCACAGTTCAACGTCCAATCCGACGGACGGAGTTCTGAACTCGAATTTCTCTCAACACAGCACTTAAGGGAGATCGATAAATTACTGATGAAAAATTTCTTCCACTAATGGAATTCGAATCCCACGTAATAAATAGTCAGTACTCTCTCTAGCACCACAAAACCGATCCCCATGTAGGTATACTTTAGATGCTGTACTTCAGAAGAAAGGGGACGGACCATAAGTCACATTGCTTTATCGCTAGATAACGTAGCATTGTACTTTATTGTATTTATATCGCGAAACCGATATATCGGCGAATCAGCGATATCAGAATGATATCGTCGTGCGATATTCAAAACAGCTTATCGCACAGCCCTAGCTACAAGCTACTAGTTATGTAATAATAATATTAATAGTTTATGTAATAATATTAATGGCATGTTAGACATATGAGTCACATGCCACTAAATGTTTAGTTTCTAGATATTAATGATGTGATTACTGGTTATAATGGCATTTCCCTGAATATTTTTTTTTGTATTTCCCTAGAATGGGTTAGTAATGCTAAAACATGCTTCACAACAGTGAATAGCTACTCTAACAATATTTCACTTGCCTATCCCTTTACTATACTGCCTATTGTGTTCTCTTATAGTATATGGGAAAAATCACATGATAAAAAATTAAATTGATGTAGTTGCAGTACGCGGAAAAAATGACATTGATGTAGTTGTAGGAAGGGGGCCCAGCTCACCGTAACACTTGAAGAAAGATATTCTTAAATACATTCCTTGTACAAGTAAAAATACACATAATAATTAGTGACTAAATGACAGCATTCATAAATGAATAATATGTATATAAAGAACGATTTTTATCATTAAATAAGGGGATTCATTAGCTATGGTACGTAATTAATTTATATGTATTTTTTCCTCTTTTATTGAAGTGTATTTTTTGTTTTCCATGTAACTTTAGTGTGCTATACTATTATTTCTGTTCCATAGGAGTGCTACTTCTTGAACAATAAAAATTATTATTATTAATTTAGGGAGGGAGGGGGGTTCTTTGTAAATAACACGGAGCGTTATACGGGGGGAAAAAAGGGGCAGGTCTCATCAGTGGTGTCAAATCTGGCCTACAATTTAAGGCACTTCAGACCAGCAGGAAAGATAAAAATATGAGAGCAGAAGGGTAAGGAGGAAGGGCGAAGAGAAACCTGAGGTGTTTATGCATGAAACCGCGGGGATTATCTCCAATAGGTAACCAAGGAGTCACGTGATATAAGCACGAATGGTTCGCAAATTTGGTGCGTTTGAATAGCTGATTACAACCTCATTCATTTTTTATTCTTGTGTTTTATCTCATACAAGCTGACCCGGCCACGCGTTGCTGTGGCTCAATCTGGTTAAATGGAAAGCGCACGTTTATAGTATGTTTAATTTCACAATTCTTATGGGTATACAATATATCTCAGCTGATCGATTGTTTTGCAGCTGGACACGCATATTTGTATATAATTTTAACGTCTTTACATGTCGTCACAAAGTAGAATATTTCAGGCAAGCATTTATTTCATCCGCTAGTGTCAATCGAGGAATCACAGATAATGTTTGCCTGAAATGTCGTGCAAGCAATATTAATGCGTTCTCAAATGGTCTCAGGATTCAACGGAAATCTTGCAATGATCGATCCAGAGCCTCGAGCGATGCTTTGTGCACCATTGTGCATTCATCCCAAGCAATAAGTTGGCATTTCTGAAATATTTGTCCCATGCCGGATGATTTGAATATGTTGCACGTGAGTGTTTCAATGAATTGCAAGTTCAATGGGATGCACATCCCGTCTCCAGTGTCGATGTTGTATTCTCGATATTGTACAAACCTTCATGGAGTGAACAAAACAACTAACCTAATCTTCATGGAAATTGGATGAATGTTGTGGTAATGCATGAAGTTATCAATATTGTATCGATACAGTATCGATATTGTAATGATACTTTATAAAACTTTGATAAAAAACACCTAAATAATTTCACCTCAATTTTGTATCAACAATGTATCGATGTATCATTATTTTATCGATATTATATCGATACAGTATCGACATTGAATTATCAATTTTGTAGAAACCTTCGCGGAGCGTACTCAATAACTTTCCAAAATTTCATGGCGATCCGATGAATGGTGTAGTAATGCATAAAGGACAAACACATTATATACATTCGATACAGTATCGATATTGCAACGATACATTCCTTTTAAAAAACTAAATAATTTCACCTCAATTTTGTATCAATAATGTAACAATTTATCGATACTTTAGCGATATTATATCGATAAAGTATCGATATTGAAATATCGATTCCGTAGTCCTCTTTTCGGGAATGTACTCAACAACTTCCCAAAGTTTCATGGCGATCCGATGAATGGTGTAGTAATGCATAAAGGACATATACACACACACACACACATACATTCATTTTTATATATATATAGATGGGGGGGCTCTTTCGTCGAGACAGATGAGAAAAACTCAAGTTAAAACAATTAATGTTATAGTAACGAGCGATTAGTACACTCTAAATTTGCAAAACCATTCGTGTTTGTACCACGTGACTCAGTTGGTTACCTATTCGAGATAATCCAGACGGTTTCAAACACAACCCCCCAGGAGGGATCCCTTAAGTGTGCTTGGATCGCTCATTACAACGTCATTAACTGTTTTTACTTGAGTTTCTCTCGTACGTCAAGACAATAGAGCACCGAGATGAGATAAAACTCGAGTGAAAACAATTAGTGATATTGTATAGTGAGCGATTCAAACACAACGAATTAGCGAACCCTTCTTGTTTATACCACGTGCCTCCTTGGTTACCTATTGGAGATAATGTTAGCCTTTCTACTCTTTACGAAATGAGCCAAGGAGACCATAACCTTAACGTCCCATCCGGAGGACAGAGTACTGAACTCGAAGTGCTTTCCATTCAGTACGCAAGTAGGGGGCGGTTTACCGATGAAAAATATCAATAACGAACCCATACATTTGTGGTAGGAGGGCCTGTACCCACCACACCGACACAACGTCCTATCGGGGTAATAAAAAGCGAAAATCAGCGTTTCGGAATATATGGCTGGCACCAAAACTAATTTGGTTTGTAAAATACCTGTTGGTTACTGTTGACAACGTTATAGCAATGCTTTCTCTCTCTTTTTTCCTCTCTGCTGTCCTCCCCGACGCGTCTCCCGGTCCAGTACTACTTGCAGTGCAGAATTCCTCGTCTTTGGCTGTTCCCGCGCGCCGGGTTGCAGGCCTTCTTCTTTCTGGCAGCAGCACTCACCGCCATCTCGCGGGTTTCCGACAATATGCATCACTGGAGCGACGCAGCCTTCGGGAGCGCCGCGGGATTTCTCTGGTGCCTTATCTTCGTGAGTACATCGCCCATTTGGTTGCTGCGATTATGACGAGGTGCTTGACGGGTCGTTGTCACTTTCCAGCCCTCCCGGGGAAGATGCGCCTTCAAACGGCTGTTCTTAACAATGACGTTTATTTTTCCATGCCCTATCACAAGGAGAGAAAAATTGCTAAATATTAAGCATCATGAGTATATCTATTAATCATGAGCCTACTTTTTTCGTATCTTAAAAATTTCACCTAAAAAAATCACCTGACTCTCAATATTGTGATTTAAAGTGGCCCATATGTTAAAGGGATCACATGAAATTAGGAGATTCTCATCTGCTTGCTATATCCAATACTCTCTAATAGTTGAAAATAAAACTTAACTGTGTAGTTCCACATAAATTTATTAAAACACGACCCGGGTTTTGACGTCCAACGTCATCATCAGGTGACGTTAATGATATTGAAATTGAAAAGGTTCTTTATTGTTCTGGGACTATAAGTCCCCTGGAACATTGAAAAAAATATTATATGCCAAAAAGAAAGAAAAAAGATAAAGCGAATGTAGTCAAGCCGTACAAATTGCATAATGGAGGGCTGCATACAAATGCAGCCATACAAATTGCATAATAATAACACATAAATTAACGGTGAATAATAAATACGAATGTAATGAATGCATAACCGTTAATTGGTAAGGTTTATTGGTTAAACCATTAACTGGTAGAACTAATAATAACATAACCATTACAATCAAAACCACTATATAAAATTAAAGAAAACACTTTAAGGAAAAAGAAATTTAAAGCAGCATAAATAATGATTTAAATGACTTGAAAATAAAACATAGAATAACAAGGAATATAAATTAATAGGCACGATATCAAGCATTTAATTTAGATAATGCAATGATGACGTTGGACGTCGAAACGCGAGTTTTTTTTTAATAAATTTACTACAACACGACCCGGGTTTTGACGGCCAACGTCATTATCAGGGCCTCGATCATGGATCTTCATACGGCGTGCGCTAGCGTTATCGTTATCTTTTGGTTCAACTTATGTCAGAGAGAACGTGTTCTCCGTTCTTCATTTTTCGCACAGCACTTCAAATCGCTTATCACAATCAGTGTAGCGAATTCTATAGACGGTTATAGTAAACCCTGCGCTACTTTAGGGGTAAGCTAACGATAAAGACTGCGATAACGCGAAAGATGCATCCGTGATTCCACACCAGGTGACGTTAATGATGACGTTGGACGTTGAAACGCATGTTGTGTTTTAATAAATTTATGTGGAACTACAAAGTTAAGTTTTCTTTTCAATCATGAATAGGTTCCATAAAGTTACGCCTGAAACCACCAGTTACACTCTAATAGCGTTTAGCTAATAATAGCTGTTAGTTTTTTTTTATTAAAAAAACACTAATGTGGAATATATAGATAATATGGTCACAGATGAGAATATTAAATATAGAATATTTAATTAAAGAACACACAAAACATTGTTGAAATTTCATTGGTCGCAGCCACCTTTTTTATCGAGGAGAAAGAACTCATTAATATCAAACTACTGTGCGTTGAATATTCGGGTGCGCGCTTACTATAAATTTAAACACTTTATGTACGAACGCCAGCTATGTTAATGCATTGCTTTCTTTTTTCTAGGTCTTGTTTTGTGTCATGGAGGACTATGAATCACCCCTTAAGAGAAGAAAAGCAATGGCGAACGGCTGTGTAAGCTGTGCCGTAGACAACGGGAAGAAAGTGTACGCCCCCTGTGTGAGGTCAGACTGCTGTAGTAACCAGACAACGTCAGTGACGAATGACAATGAAATATGCTGAGAATCAAAACCTGATCCTTATGTACAAATGGACACACAGTAAGCTGAGGCTTCATTTAGAGTGGGATGGACATTCTCTCGCGACATAAAATCACCCACATTTGAAAGTCTCAAAAGACTTGGACTATAAGAAGTGCTTCGGCGGCCATTTAATGGTGTCAAAGTAAGTGGAGCTGGATCACTGTTGTGAGTTGTGAATGGAAATGTTGCGATTCGTTTTGGTCCATCATCAACGACCTCTTAAGTACGGTGTATCTGTTGGGATATGCCTGGCTGTAATTGGCTCGGTTTCTTTTACGGTGTGATGTGTGGTGCTCTAAGTGCCGAAGAGCTATGACTCTTTAAAGTTGTGCTGCTGACTCATATTATTTCTGATTGAAGTTTGAATTCAGTGAAACGGAATAAGTAAGATAGGATATGACCACCACAAATAATTCTGGGACCATAATGCATAGTATAGTATTTAAAAATAAGATTTTTAAAAAAGACTTCTTATTCTTGAGATTTTCTCATTCGAGCGAAAATGCCTTCGTTGCCCTTTTATGACTGTTGGCATATTTTTCTTCATAACTTTATTGTTGAACTTTTAAAAATCATAATGTTTATTTTTTTCTGTATGGGATGATGTGAATCTTTGATCATATACACCAATAAAAAAAATTATATATTTATTTTCACTTCTTTTATGTTGACGAGCATATGAGGAAATAGTTGAAATTAAAGCAGAGAGAAATTGAGATGTATAGCATTATTCTAGTATAGGTATTGTCATATCCTGTTTGCTATCACGGCTGCACAATAACAGACGAATGTACTTTAGACTTTTAGTCCAATACACTGAATGCTTAGTGCAGCTATCGAATTAGAGCCCCTACTCTAATTCGTATTCCCCTCATTGAAATTTTTTAGGAACAATAGTATGACCACTCAGTTTTAATTCCATGAATACTTTGACTTGCCAATGACTTTAGTGGTAGCTAATTAACATATTCTTCTATGATGGGTCATTTCATGAAGAATCCACGATGCGTTAGTCATTGTCGACGTTAATACAACACCAATTTGAAAAACATACTCATCAGCAGTAATTTAGAAAAATGAGGAATGGCACTTTCTTTTACGAGAAGTAATGAATCATTAGTTTAAGTATTTGATTCCTAACTAGTATATTAACTTTTTCTCGTCCCAATAAAACATATAGGGTAATATATGCATGTATTCAAAATCAATTGACTTTTAACCACTGTAATTTTTTGTACCACAGGCAACTGCACTATAATACTATTTGCTAAAGAATTTAAACTGAAATTATTTACCCTTGGTAAATTTTCCTGAAAGGTGGACGAGGGTAAGATAACAGAAAAAGGGAATTGGTGCTGGATTAGGCATACTCCTAAATAAAGTTGATTAAATATGTAATTGTTAATTGGTCATTCGGTAGACAAAGTTTCAATACTCACATCCTCCACCTTGAAGTAATTCTACCATGTACGGTAATTCTCCCTTTGAAATGTTTTATTTATCCTTGATTTTATATGACAGAAGCCCGCCTCATCGGCAGTGCTTCATGTCTCCGAGCCCCTTTAGATGCCTTTGTCAGCCTGTCATTAAAAGCTGCTTCAGTCACAATCTGTACGTCAATTCTGCGAGGCAGATAGAGATGAAAAATTGGAATTGGTATCTTGGATTACTTGCAAAAAATTACACAAGAAATATAATATTTTCTCTGCTATTTTTCCGACTACGTAGGTATGACATCATAAGAAGAAATTAAATGGCTATGCTCTGAAAACTTCCATATATGTGAAACTACAGCAACTGGAGGTTTATAAGCAAGAAAGCAATTATGAAGCTGCGGTGTCATGATCATCAGCCGCAAAACTGGCTTTGACATCCGAAATAAGACCTGCAGGTATAATTATGATCATACCTTTTCCTCAGTAATGACATAGAATATGACCCCTGATATTTATCATTATTAGTCTAGCTTTCCTTGAATCGTGCCACCAATAATATTATTAGAATGAATTTCATATCTGTTGAGAGTAGAACATTTCTATCGTCATCGTATATATAATATTTTTTAAAATTAATCACTTGCGCCTACATCACAAATATATTGAAAATAAACGCATTTCAGGGTACATACATCATTTTCAGGTCGAATTCTACTTGAAAATGGAGAATATGTGTTGAAATGCATAATAATGTTTAAAATAGATTTGTCTGGTCAGAGCTATATCTTAATTTTCATTCATAATAATCAGAAGGACTAATTTTCACCTCTCATGCATTGTCAACATTTCATCGATTTGCTCGTCTCGCGAAACAAGAGGATTTTTGGGACTGGACCATCGAAAGCACGAAGAGTAGGACAGTTGCGAAGCAGAGTTCGAGAGGAAGAGGGCGATAAATGGGGAGAAGAGAATTCACAGCAGAGTTGTTCAGAAATGACAAGTGGAAATTGTGATTCGAGGATCGATTCGACTGGTAACCTCTCAGCCTGAGGCCGTAGGAAGAAAAACTCCTTTGAGGAAAGGCATGAGGAATAATCAGCGAAGAATGGTGAATAATCCGCAGTGAACATTATGCCAAGAGGTGAAAAGTTTTCTTTCCAATGTTATTTCGCGCATTGAAATCACCCACGGACTCTGCGCTTCAGCGAATTAGAGAGAAGAAAGACAAAGCGATCTCCTATTTATGTTTACCGTTAAAAATTGAAATTTTTATCCCAATACAATATTTCAAGAACAACAGGAATAGTATTTGACCCCAAACTTAAAACCTTATAAGGCAACATCAAAGCCAAGCTTCAACGTAGGATATTAAATGGGCACACAACTCTGGTCAATAGGGCTTAAGATTCGAAAGGAGGAGCAAGAAGATTCGGAAATTTAAGGTGAACCAGTTTGGATTAGCGTGCCTATCGCTTTAGTTTGTCGAACAGTAGCTGCCACAGTAAATATTAGTATCGGTCATTGCTGGGTTAGAGGAAAATATCACATTTTGTCCTGAGAAGAACTCGGGAACAATTGGATTTTTGTGAGGGTCATGCAATTCGAGGGGTGTAGTCGTCTTAGGTGAGATATATTTACGCATGTGTCGAGATGCGGGTCGCGACTGAGGGTGTAAGGGAGTGAATTGGATGTGCACAGCGAGAGGTAAAAGAGGATCGCAAAAGTGAGTTCGTCCGGTTCATTGGGTCCCTATGGTGGTTAACTGAAGGGTGAAGAGAAGGCCGACTTCGACATCAACCAACAATTAACGAAAGGCGATAAGGGCGGAGAACAGAGAGTTACTCTTCACACGACACTCTGTTAGGGACCAATTTAGCGCTGAAAAATCTTTGCCGCTGCCGGACTTCGAACTAGGAATCTGGGGATGGGAGGCCAGTATTTTGCCACCAAACCTACCCGATCCCCAGGAATCTCTCCTCCGTTCCATTGCCCTCAGATTTTTCCGAATAAGAAGGGATAAGGATTTTAGTACATACCGACCGACATGCTCTGGGATCAAAGACAGGCTACGGATCACAAAATAAGCTCCCCTCTTCTCTTCCTCAAATACCTCCTGATCACCTTTTAAAAAGCATATGGTTCGATCCTTTTGGCTGGCGAATGGTTTCCGAAGAAGGAGGTGTTTTCTTAGACGCGTAATTTGGCTGTTATTCGTTGAAGAGGACATCTGCGTCGCTTTTCACTGACCCCCGTTCGTTGGCCCACTTCAAGGAAACTAGTTTGTGCAAAACATGTTAAGGGAGACATTCTGCTTTGGCCATGGAATTTATGGTATGGCATTAAAATGTCGAAATTCTCAAATTAGACATTTTGGTTATTTCAAGGCAGAGTTCATTACCGGTATATCCAGTTTCACTTATTGTGGTTTCTTCAGGCGCTATTCCTCAAGAGTGAATAGAGAAGTGATTTGAAAGCAAGGTATACACTTAGGGTGCTGGAGTTTAAGTGATGATAAAATGATTTTGGGTCAATTAATCATAGATTAACTGTTACTGATGGGGGTGCATAAGTTCATTTTTCTAACTATCCTGTTTCCATGTTACATCAAAAGAGAGGATAATGAATTTATTTCCTTGTCGTAGATAAATGGAAGGGGAAATCGAATACCGGTGTTAATTTTATCTTCGTAGTCCTCTCTGCGTGCGAAGTATAGTACACATTAAACAATCCCACAATTCGTGTTGAGGGGTGAAAATAATGAGAACCCTACTACCTAATTAAAGAGAACTGTACTAGCATCGGACCTCACATTTCAGAATCACCCATTTTGAATACCATAGTAGGGAGTTTATCTTAGATTATGCTCTAAAAACGATATCCAGTAATTAAAGGAAAAAAAATCACGTTTCGAAGCCCCTAGTGAGCAATAATTCTATTGTGAGATACCCCACCACGGAGCATGTCAAGGGCAATAACCCGATTCATCTATCGCTCCTTACGCTTCAGTGCAGCGATCATCAACCCCTCGTCATCCACCGGCGCTGAGAAGACGCCGGCAAGCTCATCGCGTTGCGTAGGTCTGACGCTGGTGGTAGTAGCCGAAGGTTGGTAGGTACTTCAGGTTGGGCGGTCTGCCGATGTTAAGGGAAGCGGGTCAAGGCCGGAACAGCGAAGAGTCGGGGAAGAATTCGCGAACAGCGGGTCAAATGTCAGTAAAGAGAGAAGCTGTATCCAAGTGGTATTAGAAGAATTGGTGAGGAGGTGGTGGAGCGAGAGGGGCCAACCACTTCCTTCAACTTCCAATTCCAACCTCTCTCGAGTATCACCAAGTCCCTTCGAAAATTCATTTTGGAAGTCAAGAGTGGTGGAAGATCACATGCAAACAGCACATGGCAGGCCGGCTAAATCGCTTCAAGTTGTCTCTTGTGGGATCCGCTGCGTGTGGAGCTTTGTCTTCCTAGCTTTCTCATCCATTAAAGGCTGCATCATCAGAGATAAAAGAACGGACGCGAGATTATTTCTTTCATCCCTGATGATGCAGCCTTTAATGGACGCGAAAGATAGGAAGACAAAGTCCCTTACGTAGTGGCTTCCGAAAGAGATAACTGGAAGTAATCCTCACTGAGAAAATCTTAGTTCATAAATGGCTATTTTTTTCCTTTCGCTCCTTCTCAAGGAAGAGTTATTAGCCCATCTTCCCCACCTGATCCTCCCTTCCCCCCAAAGCAAATTTCTGGCTACGTGCAGGACATATCTATAATTTTCCGTTATATGCTATCAAGCGTGTTGAATATTGCTTGAGGGAAAGGTTTTCCTGGATCGTGCACATGACCTTTGGCTTTCCTAGTTAATGTGCAGACAACCACCCTACCCAGGATTCTTGATCTCAAAGGCAATTTAGGAGGATCTATTAGAGCTAACTCTCATTCGCCACTTCGGTCCATCAAGGATGGCACCTATTGATCCAATAATACTATCGCAAAGGGCGATAAGTCACCACTGTAAGCTTTTATGTTTCCGTTATGCACGGTAAGCAACTGTGTAGGAAAAATCCAGAAGGAATAGATTTCCAGAACCGGGAATCGAACCACGGACATTAGACATTCCGAGATAATGCGCAGACCACCATACTAACATATCCATCTGAATGTAAGGGAAGCAGTGCGATAAAACATATGAAGTTGGAGTACCTCAGAGTTTACGCCGGTTTAATTGCACTCTTCAGTTGTTATTAATCATTACGAATTTCGTATGTGTCCTACTTAAGAAACTTCATTCATTCACCTACATACCAACCTGGCAACAATACCTCTTATGTACATTACTGTAAATACGTTATTGATCTTCTATGTTAGAACGAATACAGTCCACTTATTTCCAAAAAGAACTATTACATTTTTTAATTAAGACAACAGGGTGATGTCAACGGTTTTCGCTGCTATTTCTACGGCGGAAACACTCAGTATACCACAAAATATTCTTTATAGCCTCGACATGGATGTTGTGATAATTTTAGGTTTCATGGTGTGACATTAATTCACTAGTGAAAGAGTACCTTTAAATGTAATTCTAATTCTGGCACTCCAAAATTCTCCATTCTTGGGTCAAAAATCGCTGAATCCAGAGTGTGACTCCACTTTCGTAGCTGCTGTCAATCGGAGATGAAATAATTTTTAGGCCCTTCCACAACATGACTCGTAGGTAGCGTGTCTACTGTTCCTTCATCTGCGCGGGATACTAATTGTGTAGTAATGTGCATCTATGGTTTTGACGGAGTGCTGGCAATTCTCAGTGTAAGTATGGCAACGGAACAATGTCAGAGGAATTTTAGTGTATGAACTTTAAGTATGTAGGCTCCAGTACCATATAACCGATTTACTCTTCAATAAATATTTTCATTTATTTCGGCAAACTTCCTTGGGCACCATACAATCATTCCGCGACCTCAAAACTCTCAGGATCATACCCAAGCAGTGAGTGTAGTCTGCCGACTTCGGCTGACTTTCAGATGGTGTAGAACGAATGTCAGCGATGATTATATCCATTGCGGTCTTCCCGTTCAATTTCTTCAACTGATGAAATGTATCTTGGGTGAATGGGTCTACTTATTTTTTCTCTCCTTATCTTCCGCTTTCTTTTCCGCCAGTCTTCCTTCCACCTTAACCCCCTCCACTCCCATACCTTCATCCCCCAACCCTCCCTCCTGGCCTTCGGCGAGCACCTCGATTTTTACCTGGGAATCGAGATTCGTTTGTTTTCCACGAGGCACTTGACCATTTAAATCGATATAGTGGTCTAAGAAGCGCCAGAAGTGTGTGCCAGGGGCTGCTTCAGTGACGGTGATTGACGACAAGGCCGGAGCGATATCACCTATGTACTGGATTTTTTCCTCGTTGTAATACGTAAGTAATCAGTCTTTATTTTAGGTGATTTTGTGAATTTCTGAGATTAAAGTATAATTTTATTTCTTTGCTAACTTATAAACAGTTCTATTGCATGACTTTGAGAAATATTGATATAAGGAAAGTCTTCGAATGGGAAAAAATCATTAGGTTTGTTTTGAAAGTTAGGTAAAATTTCGTCATGTGTTACTCCGACATAACTTTCACAATATTTTCATAACCATTTCTGCCGACGTAGACTGAACGGATTTAGGAACGCTCTTGAGGACACCAGCTAACAATTGGTGTTGCATTGCTGTCGCCTTCCAGTGGTAGGATAGTTGAAAAGGGTCATAGTTATCATGACATTTTGAGCGGTCAGTCACGGTTATTTTCGGACCGTAAGAAGTAAATCTTAACTTGATGAATCGCTCGGCATCATTAAGTGTAGGTAGCGTGTCTACTGTTCCTTCTTCTGCGCGGGTTCTAATTGTGTTATAATATGCAAGTATGGTTTTGACGGAGTGCTGGCAATTCTCAGTGTAAGTATGGCACAATGGAACAATGTCTGATGAATTTTTGTGTATGAGCTCCCTGGTACCTCATCGATAACTGAGTGACGAATGAAGTACGAATTTGAAAGCATTTTGGCAATCTAGTTTGTTTTTGACCTGTATATCTACGAAAAATCTCAGGGATCTTGTCCTTTACTTTATAAAATTTCGGTCTTATTCAGTAGGTACTTACTTTTTAATTTAGGAAAAAGTGTGGATAAATCCTCAGGAATCGTCGACTAAAAGGCCATTTGTCTGGGGATCGGATTGCTGTGGTGGCTAGAATACTGGCCTCCCATTCCGAGGGCCCGGGTTCGATTCCCGAACGTGGCGGATTTTTCAGTGGCAAACCGGTCCCTACTTGAGTGCCTAGTGGAGGGCATTTCAGGTTCAGCACTCCGTCCGTCCGATGGGACGTAAAGCCGTGGTCCCCTTGGAACCTTTCGTTAATAGTATGCTAATGCCGAAGCCGGGTTTCTCTCCACCCTTCCTCTGTTCCCTGAAAACTCATACCATTACCCAATCACCCACCTATCCTAAATGGCGCAAATGACCTCAGCTGTCGGTCGCCTCCCCTGAATAACCCAACCCTCCATTTGTTTTCAATGGATCAAGGAGACCAAGGGTACCTAATGGCGAAGGCAAAAGAATATTACTTGAAAAACAAAATGCAAATTTACACACAATGAATGTCGGAGATTTTTCCTTCAGTTTTTGTTTGTCCTCTTACTTGAAAAAACAAATCGGAGCCTTTTGTAAACATTTCAACAGCACAAATTGGAACATTATCGACCCTGTTGTGACAACCCTAAATGAAAGGCCAGTTGAATGGAGACCAATCACTGGAAGCCATTTGATTGCTTTATTAGAACGCAAATGAAATGTCCAATTTGATTCATTCAAGTGCGGGGTATCTCACACACGGCACGCATAACAACAAGAGAATGAATTACAAATAGTTCAATTTTAACTAAAGGCATAAAATAGTGGCTTTACCCCTTTTACAAAATAATGACGTTAGTTGGAAAACCTCGGTGAAAATGTACCCAACGCGTAAGCAATTTCGTAGTTACATTAATTCATTGTCAATAAGTGCACACACAACATATGCTAGAACCTTGGATATTTACAAACTTGAAGTTAGGATAAAAATTAATAGAGATGGGTCTCTATTAATTTTTAACCATCATGGTTACCTACAATTTGAAAGAAGTAATTAGTTACGTTACCTGGATATCCACATTACTACGTTTGCCCCTCCCATGGTTTCGTAGATCAGCACGAACTCTGAAAATACGGCTGCCGGCCTGAATTGAGGTAATACCAAGAACGAACTGCTTCCGACCACGTCGACGTCAGTACAGGCTAGACTGGTGGCCGCGAGGGGGCGGTTGCGAAGCAGCGAAGCTCCTCCGCGCCATAATTCGACATGCACAAATCATGCATCAAGATAGAGGGTGGGGCTTTTCCTTTGCCTGAGGTTTACCAGAGAGATCTTACATTGTTTTTCACTAGACGTTTTAATGAAACCACCGCCAGATTTGAACCCAAGACCTTCGCTCAGTAGCCCAACGCACTACTCACCCGGCTACTAAGATTTCATAAGTTCATCTACTTTAGTCAGCTCTAACAACGCTCTATTTTATATTCTGCTGTTTTGAGTATGAAAATTTACAAGCGTAGCTACTTCAGCTCATGACCTTGCGAAAGAAAGCTATAAAAAAGACTTTGAAATCACCCGCAAATAAATTTATACACACTACGTTACTTCAAACGAATTGTGCAACCTAATACCGTCTTCTTATATCACCTTAAAATCCCTTCCGTAATTACGTAATGCCAAGCGCGTAATTGTGCAAAGGGGAGAGGAGTCGGACTGTGATGCACTATAGACAGAGAGGGGGACCTTCTTGTTATTTTGGAAGAAAGATATATAATGAAATTCATAATGTTATAATTAGGTTATGAGGCATGAGAAAGAAACTCAATCACTTATAAGTGATTGAATTTCTTGAGTGATTGACTTTCATATGTGTCGGTTTAGGCCATTTGCCTGTCAGATGGGAACACTGCTTTTACACTGACTATATCTCCCAAACTCGTCATAAAAACGAAACATTACTTTTTGTACCTAAAAGGGCAACATTTAGACATTCTAACCCAATGATTTTCTAATTTTTAAATCCAATCTCAAGAGGATTAATGATGGTAAAAGTACAGTATTGTTGGAATGCGAGTCTGTGTAGGCCCATTGCCTGTGGGAATTGAACACTGTTTTTACATCGACTATATCTCCATAACCCCTCATATACACAAAACATTTCTTTTTGTGCCTGATTCAGAAACATTTAGAATTTCTAAGCCAAGGATTTTCTAATTTTTAAACCCGATCCCACGAGGATTAATGATGGTTAAAGTATAGTATTGTTGAAATGAGAGTCTGTTTAGGCCCATGCGTGAGGAGTTCAGCATTGATTTCACACCGGCCATATCTCCCAAACCCCTAAAAAACACAAAAAATTCTTTTTGTAAATAAAAAAAACAACATTAACACTTTCTAAAACAGTGCTTTTATAATGTTTAAACCCTGTCCCACATGGACTTTTTTAGCTCCGAAACACCAAATTTTTCCAAATTTCTCAAATTCAAGTGATCTTTCTCAGTGAGAAATGCTCAAATTCCATGTTTACTAATATATTCATACACTAGGTACGTATGAGTGCTACTGTGAGAAGAACTGGCCCCTTTTCAAAATTATATCTTGGTGTAATTTTAGGATACACTTGTGCAAAAAAATGAATTTTGGAAGTTGAATTTACAGCGGCAAAAAGACACTTATTCTTGCGAAAAGTCCATTTAAAACTCCTCTTGTAGCATGTAGACTTCATATGATTTCTATTGATATATTTTACATGTGTATGTCACGTAAAACCAGTCTGCTGCAGCCTGTAGAAAAATAGTGTAAAAAGACGATTTTCAGGCGTTAACGCAATGCATGCCTGCCTATAATTCAGGGACGAATTTTTTTCTGCGAAAACATGAAACGGCTTTTGGCTCAGGAAGGTTGGCAGTATCTATGCACCAATTTTAGCCGAAATCTGAAATGGTCGGACAATTTGTTGATTTAAAATGGAATTACTCCTATGTAATATGTTGTGTCATCTTATTTCTCCTATTCTCCCAGGTTGAATACGATGAAAAAGTAACAAGTTTTCTCAAATTTTAACAATTATTAACTCTAAAATTGTCCGATAACTTTTTTTCATGCTAACAACGATTGGAAATCTTATTATTAATACATTAGCTATTTTACTCTGTTCTGTACTTAGCTCTGTTCTATAAAATAACACAATTTAATTTTAGTGATAAAGCCTCAATGGCTTGGCAGACTGTAATTCCGCATACTTTAATTTTTAAAATTATTAGGAGACAAACTATACGCTATGTTAGTTCCGTAGAAATGACATTGAAGATTAATCGTATCGCATCGTATATAAATATGTATTTAATATACCGTTTTCCAAATATGCAGTTGCACAAGTTAATGTGGGCCTTACTTTGTTAACAAGATATGTGAAAGTTTCCGTATTGAGTTAAAAGCAATATAATATGCAATAGTTTTCAAGGTTACATATACATGCATTTATTTTTTGCCCCTGAAATGTTCGCTAAGGTAGGCAAAATTTAGGCCAGTTTGACATAGGTACCCCAATATGTAAATGCTAATCCGATCCCAAAGGTGTAAAAAGACGATTTTCAAGCTTCCTATTTTTAATGGTCGTCCAATGAGACCAAATAAGAAGGAGATTAGTATTCGAGTTATGTCGACTGACATGCTCTGGGACTTGAAACAGGCTGCTAATAACTACATGGGTCCCCCTTACACTCTCACAAACCCCTGCCGCTCACCTTCAAAAATCGTATGGTTCGGTTGACTGTCATTCGTTGACCTACGTTCATTTTTACTGTGCTCCCACTTACTGGTCTCCGTCACGGAATTAAGAGTATGCGAGAGCTTCGGGAGACGTAGTCTTTGGTGATGGAGTTTATGCAATAAGTAGATATCTAGTATTTACCTATATGCTGAAAAACTGAAATGAGACATATTTTGTAACTCGACAGTAGTAGATTACATCCAGATTCATCCAGAGTCACTTCCTTTGGGTTCTTCTTGCTCAAGTTTCTTCAACTCCTCAGTGCATACAGGGTGTAATTATTTTGAAAGTACAAATGATACCGGCTTATGCGCAATAGGCTAGGCATAAGGGGAGGCCTAGAATACGTTCTAGGCGATGATCCTGATCGCCTAAGCCGTGCCACAACTTTCCTTAGGAAAACTGGCCTTTTTGATTCAATATAATGTGTAAAATTGTTATATTCTTTGTTATATATACAACTGCTGCCATATTAAATTTGGGAAAAATATTGCGCGCGGTGCTAATGACCTTAGTCGTCGACGCACCCGTAATCTCAAACCTACTACTAGTACAAATGAGTATGTATTATCACTTTCAAAAGTCGGTCCCCACGGTGAACGTGGGCAACTGCGTGTTTAGCTGACTTGGAACTTCGGGTATTGCCTATGGCCTCCGCGACTTCTAAGGTCCAATTCGACTTAAACTCACTATTCACAAAGGCTCTCACATAGCCTTCTCCCCCTATCGCTAACCTTCCCGACTCACGGCGGAACGCGACTGAAAAATCAAGGCGTAGGTTTCCGGATCAGTGAGTCTCACTCGTGAGTGAGAAATAATGGGTTTCTCGATTTGGTCTGTGCTTTGACCTACGCTCTGATAGTGATTCCCACCCTGGTTCTTCAGTTGGTGCTGATACACTACTAAACCTATCGTAGCACCCTTTAACGAACCTAGCTGCTCTACGCTGCGCACTGTCTAGTTCTCTGATCGGACCTAGTTCATTCGAATCCCATGCACTGGCTTCATATTCAAGGTGGTGCTTAAATTTTCAGTCAGTATTCCTAAGATTAGTTTGACGCAGCTCTCCACTGGATTCTTCTCTCGGCTAACATTTTTATATACTCATAGGTCTCCTCTTTTACGTACTTTTATCCATCCTTAGGGACAGGAAAACAGAAAAATTCAACAGAAAAATCTACCATAGCCGTGACTCAAACCCTGGCTCTTGAAGTGAGAAACTAGCCCTCTAGCCAACACAATACTCCCTCATCTGTTCGTATTTCTACATGCGAGCTGAAGATGTCCTATGCACATCCTGAGTACCCTGAAATAAACCGCGAGGGTTTGCGGCTGGAGATAAGGGAAACTGAATCCTTGCGTCCCGTACTATGTAGGGGTCAGGAACCAGTCTTAATACTGAGTTGGATGCTTTAGTAGAGCTGTAAAATTTTAAGATTGATGGTTTTGGTTCCGCTACGATATTTCTCTTATGACGTTTTGTGTCCATTTATGAGCATGAATTCGGAAAGAAAATATGAATCTGGCAACGAACCTGGATTGGCGTAGAGCTACAGTCGATATTTGCAATCCAAAGATCGCGGGTTCGAATCCCGTCCTAAGCATGGGTGCCGTATTTGACTCTACTAGTTTTAGTAGAATAGACAATGCGATATGCCCCATGCCACACACCCTCGCGGTGGCTTGTAGGTTATTGCGTAGGAGTAGAGTAGATGAAATGCGCTGGCATGGCAACACGTGCAATTAAGTCCAACCCAAAGACAACAATTAGTGTCCTTAATTGAGGATGAGAAAACTGATCTCAAATAGCGAAAGACTTGAAAATTGGCCGCAAAACAGTTCGCAGTGGTTTTAAAAGAACCTAGAAAGCGACTATTTATTAGCTTTTTACTTTAAGTGTCTGTAGGTATACTATTGAGACAAACCTTAATCCTTAACCTTATCAAATGTTGAATCATTCCAAAAATAAGCTTTTGCAAAACGAACGAGCACATATTTACGCATTAACTTCAAAATAGTTCATCATATGCCCTTAACCAACTCTAAACTACTCTAAAAACACGATCAATATCTGATATCTTTGTCTATATATCTTATCTTAAATACAGGCGTATGTTTTATATCAAAAAGGAGTGCAGTTGCCTTATTTGAGAACTAGAAATCAATAATTTGCCTTGACTAAAAGTAAGCTCATTCAAAAAAGAAACCGCATTGATGCATGAAATAACCTGAATTGTATGCACATATAACGCCGATCGTGCTAATATTTCCTCAAATTCAAATTATCCTTAACTAAGATTGTAGGATTCTTGTCATAATTCTCGCAATTTACTAGGAAAATGACAAATTTTCCGGGCCCCACAAAAGGTTGTAAAAGTATTTTTATGAAAAGAAAATGTAAAAAAATAAACACGAGGGATATCGCTCAAATTTACCCACACAGGAACATGTAATCAAAGCACAGAACAATCAAAATGGTGTTTATACTGGTCATACGAAGTACCGAACTATGTATGTACGTGGAACGGCGATTGAATTTCAGTTCATCCATGCCCAGCGCAAAAATTATGATAACGCGAGTAAGTGCATAGTAAAAAATGGTAATCGCGCTTATGAAGTTCTGATTTCAAATTATTTAACAATTTTTTTGTCCATTTTTCAAAAGGGCAAATTTCAATAAGTCCACTAGAATCACATTTACCGAAACAAAATCTTACCTATTTAGTCTCCGTTGTGTCAACACTTTTCCTACAATTGCCACCTATAAACCATCACCCCACTTCATTGTCTGACAACCATAACAAACACTATTGTGTGCTTCATCGGCAGCCTTCACTGAAGAATGGTTGACTCAAAGGCAGCAGAGGTTGGAGACCCAACTACCAGGTAACATCTTAGACTGAGATTATAGGATATTGACGAGATATGGGAGGCAAAGTTAATGAGGCAACTGTGTACATACATGACAACTGCCAGTTTTTATTTATCATATCTTATTTCTATGTCATTGCAGACGTAGGTAATGAGTAAACGTGGCAATGCATACAGGTGCCGCTTCTCCCTCGTTAAGGCTCGCAAAGAATCTTTTGCTATTAAGATTGGCCACCTACATTTGAGGTAGGAGGAGTAGGATTCTTTTCAAAGAACTAAGACAGACTGGAGGGGAATTAGCTTACTAATAATGAGGAGAACTATTACGGATCCACGGTTCAACAACCTACCTCGAGGGCTGAGCAATGAATTTGACGTGGTCTTCAGAAATAACTCAATCAGGAGGAAAATATAACTAATGAACGAGCGCAACTTCTAGCTGGAAGCAATGTGAAAGATGCAATTAACTTATAAACTTCACAACGCTATAAATACGGACTTGAAAGTATTTAGTGAAGGATTTTCGGGTTACAAATTTTATAGGATCGCTCTATCGAATTATTCCTCCTCCAAAAATTGATAGCTGCACACTTGTTAAGGTTAAGTTCTAACTACAAATTCCTTGCTTCAGCAAGGAATACATAGCGGCCTGATTAATAATATTAACATTAATTACAATACAAGACAAATAAATATCATTTAAATGGCCAAGTATTCGAATCCCCTCTCGAGCAAGGATTTTTGTTTTAGGATTGATTTTCAATTAGCAGGTAAAATAGAGTCTCAGCTGCTGGGAAACCATGAACCTAATTCAACTTCTACCAGTAATCACGATGGTGACAGCAATTGAAAATGTTTGTCTTTTTTCTCACTTCCCTCCGATGGGCCCATATGAAATGGACTACCGATAACATTTATCTGCATGCAAGTCATGTGGTGCATTTAAATATCAGTTGTTGGAGTACCTACTTACCTGAGGACATAAATCTACTATCATAGAAAATATTCCATATCCGCCACGAAATTCGATGTTTTTCTAATTTTAGGTTACATGGTGCCATGTGAACTCATCAGTTAAGCAATGCCTTAAAACACAATTCTAATGCTGGTTCTCCAAGAGATAATTCTGGCTCAAAAATCGCACAATCTACGGTCTTCTACTTTTGTTGCTGCCGCCAATTAAGCATGAAATTATTTCCAGGCTCCAATAATATTAATTAACACAATTGCTTCTCTACGGTAGCTATCTCTCCGTTAACATCTATCCCGTATATAATCCAAGATATGTTTTCATGTATTGCGGCAAGCTCCTTGGGCACCATACAATCTTCCCCCTCGACCACAAAACTTTGACGATCATATATGGAAGCAGTAATAGCAGTCTGCCTACGACGCTTGTATGTCAGAATGGTGTTTTGAGCGAATTTCAACGAGTATTTTCGGATGCGGTCTCTCCATTTGATTCATTCTATCCGAGAATTCCTCGCCCGGTCTAGTTTTTCTTCCCCTTGAGCAGCCAACCCTCCACAATCTTCCGCTTTCCTTTCCCCCCGCCTTTCTTCCAGCTTAACCCCCTCCACCCCCCTCCATCAAACCCCCAACCCTCCCTCCTCCCATTCTGTGAGCACAGAGCGCCCCCTCAGCTGCTCTGAGAATCGCGATTCATTTTTTTTCGTACGCCAGTCGAGTTCGGAGAGTGACAGGGGTTGCACACTCGAGGACGGTAGTTGACTAAGGGAAGGACGAAGAGATATCGAGAAAGTAATTTCCACCTGAAAAGGCGTGAGTATTGAATTATGATTTTTTGTGATTTGTTTACAACCCTTGTATATTTTTATTCTGAGAGATAATGTATTTACATGTCGTTTGCTTGAATTTGTGAGTGGTAATTGGTGTAATGAAATCGAATGCCACGAGTGAACCAGTGAGTTTATAACCTTTACAGATAGTACTATTCTACGAAGTGGTAGGGAGCGGATGGGTCATGTTCTTTAAAAACAAGTACCTGCAAATATTCTAGTCAGTGCGGAGAAAATGTCATGTATTACACTGAAGTAATTTTCACCAATTTCCAGGCTTGCTGGAACTCGACTTGGCAACCCGTCAACGCTCATACTGAGTGTGTTTTTTTGGAGTTAAACCATACAGGGTGAGTTTACTTACAGTTTCTCCATGAAATTGATCTGTGATTTTAGTTTTAAAAATTTGAATATTTCTCGCTTTCGAGTTTGTAGGTAATCGCAAATAATTTAAAGCTGTTGCGTTTTCTTTAGATGTTCCGTAGCGTGATGTAGGGATATTTTTAAAACTTTGCTGCAGCACAGAATAATTCCACTCGTTCAAATTTGCGATTTACTATAATTGATGAATTTATTACTATAGTTGCTCAAGTAAAAATGTGTACTTCAGGAAGCCAGTGAGTGGTTATTGTTTTAACTTAAGCGAATTTTCTGCTTCACGGAGTAATTTTATTTAATAAGCTAATTATTCCTCAATTTTTGCATGTTATTAGTGACTCCAAACTTCAAGTATTTGATGAGGACTCTGGTGTGGTGGAGGAAGACCACCGTGATTCAAGCCTCCGAAATTTCTTAAGCCAACGATGGACTGATTGTCAAGACCTTCACTGCTGCCTTCAAGACATACCTCACGCCTTACAACAAGGAATGAAACCTTTTACGCCTTGGTATGGATTAGTGTTCTCGGAAATTTTTCAAGGGTAATCAAATGTAATTCTTGGTTGAAACTTTCGCGGGTCATTATAGATGTGTATATTTGTTCTTCGGGTGTACCCCGCGTACGATTACCAGGTGTGATACCTGACGTTTCGTGGCCGTTGCTCTTTATGAAAGGGAATGAGGTTCTGTCGAGTTGGTTGGGTTTATATAGGGATTTCATGGTGGGAAAAGGATGGGAAGGGGAGGAGTGGAGGGGATAGTCATAGCATTTTATTAAGGTTCAAAGCAGGGTCCCATGTGTGGCTGATTTGGAGGCCACAGTCCCTATTGTAATTTTGCTGGCATTTTCTCATTTCCAAAGCTTCGCGGATCAGTCGGGGCTTGAAGCTTTTCACTTTCGCGAATATCTTTGTTTTGTTGAGGGCAATCGCGTGTCCCGAGGCTGCATGTTCCGCAACTGCTGAATTTAAGGGTTGTCCCCCTAGAAGAACACGTGCGAGCGCTCGTGTTCTTCTAGGCGGGTTTTAACGGAGCCTCCGGTTTCGCCGATATATTTCTTCTCGCAAGTTTGGCATGGTATCTCATACACTCCTTCCACTTGCAATGGTGTTGGGTCTTTCACACTCCTCAGGCAGTTTCTAATTTTTAAATGTGGCTTGAACACAGCATTGATTTCATGTTTGCGGAGGATGTTTCCTATTCAATCCGTTACTCCCCGGACGTATCCGGATGGGTCCGCCCCTGATTAGAACGCGGGTTAAAATTTAGTGTAAGCCTTTTAAGTGATCTCTATTGTTTGCTTACAGATGACATCGGGTATATATTAACATCCCCTGTGTATTATGCTAAGTTTGATCAGATAAACGAGATTAGAGAGACAGATTTTCATACCGATAGATTTAAGATGTCATTTTCCTGCGTACTGTAAGAGAACACAATAGGCAGCATAGCAAAGTAGTTGGTAGGCAAAAAATTGTTTAAGTAGTCTGTAGTTCATAAAACATATGTTAATGTTACTAATCTATGTATGCTAGGGAGAAAGATGTAAATGTATTTAGAGAATTCTTTCATCCATTAATAACTTCGTGACTTGACACCATCTACATCTACATAATACCCTGCAAGCCACCACAAGGGTGTGTGGGAGGGGGTGATTGCTCACCAAACTTGCACTACATATCATGCATAAAAAAGGAATAGTATTAATATAGTAGTCAGAACTACACTATTTAAAAAAGATAGAAATTGCAAAGCAAACATGCAAAAACATTCTGTTAGTAGGGTTAGCTTTAAGTCCTTATACCAACATGCAGCTACCAATGTTATCCATTTCTACACTCGTACTAAATACATTTACCGTTATTCATATCCCTAATAGTACGAGGAGAAAAGGACATTTTGAATCTGTCAGTCCGGCAATCTATTTCTCTAAATTTGTGATTATGGTCCAGTCTACCATAGTAAGTTGGGGTCCGCAAAATATCTTTAACTTATCACTGAAAATATGGTCTTGGAATTTATTTAAGAGATTAAGTCTAAATTTCAACCTGCGATCTGACAATGATTCCCAATTTAATTCATTTAATAGACTGGTTACGCTAATATAGTTATCGTACCGTCCCTTTACAAATCTTGCCGATCTTCGCTGCACACGTTCAAGTTCGTTATTTAGACCGATTTCGTAGGGATCCCATACACTGGCAGCATATACCAAATGAGGTGTTACAAGGGAAAAGTAGCTGATTTATCGTACATGATCGTCACATTTACCCAGTACTCTTTTGACGAATCCCAGTTTACGATTCGCTTGACCCATTATTTCACGTATGTGTTTACCCCAGGAAAGATCATGTGTCAGTCTTACTCCAAGGTATTTAATGGATTCCACGGTTGTTAATTCATTATTACTTATTTTGTAAGTGCTAGGAGGAGAGCTATTCTTTATACAAAAATTCATTAAAAGACTTTTTTAAAGTTTAATTCTAACTGCCATGTATCACACCAAATTTCAATTCCCTGTAGGTCAATATTTAAATATTCTTTATCGTTTGGGCATAGAATTTCCCTGTATACTACTGCGTCATCGGCAAATAGACGAAGCAAATTAGCAGTGGTCTATGTTTCTGTGACATACCTTTCATAATAAATTATGTAAAAGATGCTGAACGCGTAGATGCTGCTTACCATCTTCCTATCGAATTGCCAATTGGAAGGACTTTAAAATACTTTTTTTTCGAAATCATTTTAGAATTGACGATAAATAGATTTGATTAAGCTTTTATCCTTATTTTACCCTGATAATCTAATCGATTTCTTCCAAGTTTACCGATCATTACCCTAATATCTGGTCAATTACTTTCAAGTTCGTATTTATATCGTTGTGAAGTTTATAAGTTAATTGCATCTCTCACATTGCTTCCAGCTAGACGTTGCGCTCGTTCATTAGTTATACTTTCCTCCTGATTGTGTTCTTTCTGAAGACGACTTCAAATTCATTGCTCTCTTGCCCTAGGTTGTTGAACCGCACTTTAGCGTATTTTTTAGCCACAGTTCAACCTTCCGTTTTATATTTATATAGGTGATCATCTCACAATATCTTCGAGGTATGTATTTTCAAGCTTATATCCCAGGAGTTTGCTTATTTCTCTTGCGTCTATTTAATGACGTTCCTTAGGAGGCCGTTTCGTATCCGTCCTGTTCAGTACATGTTGAAGATGTTTTTTTACGGTAGATTTAATGTCTTCTCTCCTGCATTTATAATTATTTCTGCAGATGCATCAATTCCGGGAGCCTAATTTAACTGTAAGACTCTTACTGCTGCGTCAATCTATATATATAGAGTTTCCTTTAACATTCTTCTTGACTTCATCGGTCTACTAGATTACTTCCGCATTGAAATTACTACCGTAATATAATGCTCATACATCATTTTTTTATATATTCACTATATCGTCATGTTCCATTAAGATTTCTCTATTCACCTTCCTTACCGCAATTTTGCGCACCCTTCCTTGAAGGGATTCCTGACGATTTTGTAAGTTGCTTTCCATGCGCAAGGTTTTGTGCGTCATCGCATTGATTCTTCATTCAAATTTCTCCGGCTTTTCTTTCTTTATAACTTATTTAATTTTTATATTCTTTATTAGACTGAGCTGCAATTCCAGTCCATTTCATTTTCAATTATTGGCCGAGAACGTGGGTACACAGTGCCATTCTTTCTCTTCATAAGATGGAAATTATAATGTCTTTTCTTTGGTTGCCTGGGCATATGGTTATAGCCGTGTCTGATTCTCTATGCTCTGTTGCGACTGTCCTAATTTTTACTCAGAATTTGCTAAAATTTTCTCCGCATTAATAAATGGCGGAATTCATTCATAAAGAAGCAACTTTTCCATCCCCAGACATTTTCTTGATATGAATGGAATTATAGGCATTATGGGCTACTAAATAGTTATTCGCTGTCATCATCTGTCAGCAACACTGGGTTTGGTTTGACGCTGTTCTCTACTCATTTCTCCTATCAGCTAATCTCTTCATGTTTACGTATTTTCTCTCTTTCATATTCTTCATCTCTTGTTTTAGGTATGTATCTCATACGAGGCCTTCCTCTTCCATTCTTCCCGTGCACGTGTCCTTCGATAATTGCCTGCATAAGGACTATCATGTCTCATGATACGACGGATTAAGTTGTCCCATCTTCTTCTCTGGGTTTTCATAAGACTACTCTTTTCTCTCACTCTCCTTAGGACTTCCTCGTTACTCACTCATCCTCTATAGCATCTCATTTCGAATGCTTCTACCCTCAACTTCTCAGCTGCTTCCATTGCCCATACTTCACTGTCATAGAGAAACCTGCTCCAGATGTACGTTCTGATGAAATGTTTCCTTATTTCTACACTTGTATTTCCACCTCTAAGTAGAACTTTCTTTTGGTAGAATTCCATCTTTGCCTGGGCTATTCTGCTATTTCTTTCTTGCTTCGTCCATCGTTGGTTACTTGCTTTCCCAGGTAACATAAGTTTTTCACCTCTCACCTTATGGATAACCTAGTTTAAGTTAGTTACGGCCTCTTTTTCTGCTGCTGCGTACCAGTATCTTAGTCTTTTACTTATTGATCTTCATCTGATGTCTGGCTATTGTCCTTTCCATGGTTATTAGAATCTTTTTCATTTCATTCTGTTTCTGATATGTGTGCTACATTATCGGCAAATCACAGCATGCTCTTTTTCTCTCCGTGGATATTCAATCCAGAAGACTTCACTCAGATTTCATTGATGGCTCTCTCGATGTAAACGTAAAAAATTTACAGGTTTGTGAACAGACTGTGTATAATTCTTCGGTCATTGTAGGACACACCAATTACCTTCATAATTCAAAGCATTGAATCCCAATCCACGTTGTCATAATCCTTCTCTAAATACAAAAATGCAATGAACGTCGGTTTGTTCTCCTCCATTCTCTTTTATGTGAGCTGCTGAAGGGTCAATACTGCTTCTCCTGTACTATTACTTTCCCCAATCCACATTGATTTTCATCCAGGAACTCCTCTGATGTTCGTTCTATTCTTCTGTAGATGATCTTTGTCACAGTCTTCGATTCATGTGTCGTCAGTCATATGGTCCTAAAATTTGTACAGTTCTCCGCTCTCCTTTTTGTGAATAGCAATGATGATGTTTTTCTCGAGGCCCCTCGGTATTTCCCCAGTTGAGCACTTGTCGCAGATGGTTTTGTAAAGCTGGGTTAAAGTCTTCTCTCCTACATTTTTAATTAGCTCTTGAGAAAAATGATCAGTTCTACAAGCTTTATTCATCCGACTCTTGCTTCTGCGTCAAATCCGGTTCTTAATGCTGAAGCTCTCATATCTTTTTCGACTTCCCTTTCCTCTTCCATCACTTTCGTGCTGAGATTGTTTCCATTCTATAACTCTTCCAGATATTCTTTCCATCTCTTCTCTTTGTCTTCATTTCCAATCAAATATTCTGATTTCTTGTTTCTTATGGCATTGCACCTTGCGCTTCGTTCCTTGAAGTGGTTCCTTACTATCCTATGGGCAGCTTCCACCTTTTCAAGTGCAAGGTTGTTTTGTATATCTTCGCATAGGTTCTTCTTCCACATTTCCCTTGCTTTTCTGACTTCGCGACTTATTTCGTTCTTTATTATTTTGTTGCAAAGTTGCCGTTCTCTAGTTTTTTCATTCTTATACTTTCTTCTTTCTTCAATCAGGTCTACAACTTCTTCCGTGATCCATGATTTCTTATTGGCAACTTTTTTCTCCCAAGAACTTCTTTTGCTGCTTCCTGTAGTCCACATTTAATATCTTTCCAACACTATTCCACTGATTTCTCATTCAGGTCCTCTCCTATGTTGGTTCCTCCTGCTTTTTTAAATGCCAGCATGTGTTGACACTCCTTCAATTTTTCTACTTGCCATTTGTGCTTCACTGTTTTCTTGAATTTTAGGTGGCATTTCAACATCACTAAATATGATCACTGTCGATGTCTTCCCTGGGTAACTTTTGCAGACCTTCACCTGGTTTCTTAATCTCTGCTTCACTAAAATGTAGTGTATTTGAAACGTTTATCTGTCCGCTGGTATTTTCCACAAGTAATTTTTTCGGTTGTGATTTCAAAACAGTTTGTTGGCAACCATTAACTTGTGTTGTTTCCATAACTCCATTTGTCTCTCTTTTCTTTTATTTCGGTTTCTCAATCCATGTTTTCCAGTTATTCTTCCATCTTGACCTTCGCCGACGATAGCGTTCCGGTCTCCTAAAATAATTAGGTTTCCATCTCTTACCTGTTTTGTAACGTCCATGATATCTTCGTAGACGACTTCTACATCTTCATCTTCGTAGTCCGTCGTAGGCATATAAACATACACCACTACTGTATCTAAAGGTTTGGTCTCTTTTCACGCCATTATTATCCTTTCCTGGTAATTCAAGAGGTTCTTCACTCGCATTTCGGCCCTATTTCTGAGCATTATCCGTACTCCAGCATTGCCATTTAATGGTTAAGTTAGTAAAATCCTCTAGCTTACACTCCAAAAGTCTCCTACTTTAGGTCACTTCATTTCGCTGATTCTTAGTGCGTTGAGATCCATTCTTCGCATTTCCACCTTCATGCTCTCCGGTCTTCCGCAGGGCCGAAGTGACCCCACGTCCCATGTTCCAACTCAAAAACTCTAACATACTTGACTGATGTACATTCTCTGGTAGTCCATTACCGGAGATCCAAATCGGGGACTATTTTTACCTCAGGAATTCACTCGAGAGGTTTCCAACGCGTCTTGATAAAGAGGAAAGAGTTGAGTAGCTGCGACTCCTCGGGATAATAATGCTGTGGTTTCCCCTTACCTTCTACATCGCAGCAGTGAAAGTAAATGTTACCACGCCTATAGTGAAATGAGTGTCGCTCTACCGATCCCTGTGGTCTCCACCACCAAATAAACCACAAGTCAAGTCAAGTCCACCTTCTCTCATATGCAGAAGAGCTGCAGCCCTCTCCTCCGTGTGATGGAATGCATGCAAAAATGTACCCACTGAACAGTTACTAAAAATAAGTAAAATATCTAACTCTGCAAAATGCTGGCAGCAAAAAAGTTCCCTTTTAGCTAAATTTCCTGTGCTCTTCTGTAGTCTTAAAGCGTGTGTCGCTTTCGCCAAATCTTGCACGTATTAATGCTTGCATGATGACCGTGAACTTCATAGATTCGGGCGTAATTTGTGGATGTTGATGACGTTGACCTTCATGACGAATGAAGCACTAAATACTAATCCGCACACAAATTATTCCATCAGAAGTTTCCGACGTTTACGTTGTCATTTTCAAGGTCATGCCAGTACCTTGAAAAATGCAATATATGTATACGTCACAATGGATTGATGGAATTAATTTTTTAGTATGTACCAAGTTTTTTTCAGTATTGGTAATCTGTTTTGAGAGCCTCATCCCCCACATTCGCCAAGATTTTTCCGTCTTATTTTTTCATCTCATTTTTTTATATTATCTGAGATGATCAGCATTATTATCCGTTTAATTGTATTTTCATTTCTCAAACGATTCCTGTTCTTGTTTCCTTGAAACCCCTTAAGCACTGAGGCAGTTGGGAGGTAAAGCTCTTGAAATTAGTCACCTGAATTTCATAAAATGTTAATTATGGGTTTATGGCCAAAGAATCACATCAAAACGCATTTAATTGGAGAGTGCTGTCAGTCTAAAGGTATGTATTCGCGCACTTCTGCATCATAAATTCGAAAAGTTAGATTTGTTACGTGGCAATGAAATTTCTCAAGAGTCGCTAATCACACTAGTTGGTATGTCTTCTTTATAATCATACATTTTTGAATCTCTATTAAGATCTAGATAATAGTCTGAAATTATTTTGATATCTTTGGAGGCATAGCAATAGTTTTGTGAATGTATAATTTTCATCTGGCTGTGTGCAAATATGAGTGCTTGGTTTGGTAGGAATTGATTTGACTGATTACTTGTGAAAATATTTTGTAAATAATTACGTGAAGACTGTGAAATCCACGATTCTTAGATCACTCACTATTTTCCGCGTTAGGCTTCAATATTAATTTTGAAAATATTCAACAGTTTAACAAGGTAATTTATGTAATATCCTATAGTACCACTTTCCCGTAGTTTTACCTAGATTTATCAGTGAACTTCCAGGCATAAAAGTGACCCTTGATTTTTGTAACGGAAACATATTGTAAATGAATGTGTGCTTGTGTTATAAATTATTTTGAAAAATATTGCCTATTTTTTATTTTGGAGCCTTCTGGTCGCCAGAGGAAACATCGTTACAGCGTAAAGGTAAGTGTTCCTGATTGATAAATGGGTGCATTTCAGTAATTACGTTAACTTGTTTCGTTCTCTCATGATATTGAAAATTTTTGAAATTGATAGATCGTTAGTTATCTGCCGGTTATGGTAGACTTTGATGTAGTGTCACTACTCTTCGCATCGCATTAATCTATCGGTCCCCTCCCTAGGTACACAGCTCTCTAAATATATCTTGCCCCTCTTCATACTAACCAAATATATTTTTCCCTTCTTTCCCCGACTCTACTTGCCCAGTGTTATACCTTCGATAGCAACCGTCAGTATTCCATTGCCCTAACTACTTGTTCCCTCCACCAACTCTGACTTCTCCTTATTTCTTACTGCAATCTTATTTCCATCTTAACCATGATCCACACTTCTTCCTTGTTCATCGTACTTTCCTCATTCTCCTCCTCCACACCAACGTTCATTAAGCTTCCAATCTCTTCTCTCGCCAGCCTTTCCTAATTTCCAGATCTCAGATGCATAGAAACCACACTCCACATGAAGCTCTTCTCTAATCTTCGTTTTACTTCCCCATTCAAACGTCTCCGTCGGTCAGTTTCTCCTTAGACAAAGCAAATATTTTACTGATACCTGCCATAACCACTGCAGCCATCTTCGTCTAATAATCTACACAAGTAGCAAAACTGTTCCAATCGATGTCTTCTTACTCCAGAATTAAGTTTATCTGCCTTATCTTTCTTACAGGTATACATAATTGTAGTTTGTTTTATTGTGATTTCACTTTCGTCCCAAATCTATTGCATTAATTATGTAAGGGCTGTTAACTTTTCGATTTTAATCCTTTGGCTCTCCCTTTTACTACCTTTGGTCATTGGCTGACATAACCGAATTAATTATCATTCTTACTATCATGCACACATCATGTTCCTCCCTTTCCTCTTTCAGCATTTCCTCCGCAAGTGCTTTGAATGGTATTGGGTACAGCGGGCAACCCTGCTGAACTCTCGTCCTATTATTGTCCGTCCAGTTTCACCATCTGCAATCCTTAGCCTGAGCATACTACTCCTTTCAAAGGTTTCCAAAAAGGCAACATAAATATTTTATGCCTGAAATTTTTTGTGGAAGAATCTTAAGTTGAGCTTTATTTATATAATAAATATGTTCCACGAAATTAGATTGGATGAAGTTGACTAAATCCAATTTCCTCCCTCCGGTACAATCGTCAATTCCTCGGCGTATTCATTAGCTTCCGGATGTTTTCTATTAGAAAAAAATTTATTTTCAACGGCTTCTCAAATGCTATCACATCGTGAGTTGACCTGCCTTTTCTGAAACCAAATTATCTCCCCATAAGAACTTATTGGCCCTCTTCTTCATCCTCCTGTTTATTATTCTAACTTTGCTGTGTGCGAAATCAAACTGATCGGTCTGTGGTGCTCGCAAACATTGCATTTCTTCATATTAGGGATAGGCGACAATATATAGTTTTTTTCCGAAGTCCACTAGCCTGACTCCTGCTGCATATATCGTACGAATCAGTCCATGAAACCTCTGTTTACCCTACTCTTCAATAATTCCACTGAGATATTATCTATTTCTAGCGCTTTTCTCGCTTTCATTGTACGCAACTATTTCTCAGTCCCCTCCAATGTTATTTTCGATTACGTCAAATTCTCTGTCCCGATATCACATAGTTTCTCTGCTTATTCTTTCTGCCGGGCCAGAATTATTCAATGGTATACTCTTTGGATCTAATGGCTATTTCCCCGACTCATCTCTAATTGATATAATTTATTATTTTACCTTACCGACGAATAACATTCTAAATTTCGCTTGCATAATGTATCGCCCTCTCTCCGTAACTTTTCATTTCATGGTCTTGCTTTTTCTACAGTGTCTCCGTGCCTTTTTAGTATTTCACCTTGTTTCTTAATCATTTATTTGTACTTCCTCCAACCCACCTCCTTCGCTTTCCTCTCTTCCATTTTCTTACAGTCTTCAGTTATACACCGATTCTTAAATATTTTCCCACTGGTCTGCTGCTTTCATAATACCAATTTTCAGCGTTTCCCAGTTTTCATCTACGGTCTTTTCTTTTCAGTTCCTATATGGCAATCTATTATGTAATTGAAATCAGTGACCTAAAAAATAAATGTTCAAATCGCTCTACATTGTCTTCATTTAATAGAATTCACCACCTTACTGATTAGATGTTGGACGATTATTGAAAATTCATGTCCCGATAGATCGAACTTCCATGAATTCTCCTCCTCCCCTGCTTGCATTCATCTTCTGATTCTCATAATTTCTGTCCTTCGGCAAATATTCTCATTTTCATCATCGTCTTCTATCCAGCATTCGGGAGGAATGGAAATTGCTGTAAACGCCAGTTTTTATCAAGATGACCTAGTTTTCAACATCATTGAGCATATTTAGATGACATGATTGACCCAAATATGACGTGTCGAAGCCCAGGTTGTGTCAATAAAAACCATTGACGAATTAATTCCACTTTTCATTCACGGCCGATAAATTCCACGACGATAAGCCCTACTTCTTCTTGAATCTTCATTCATCTAAATTATCCCTCCTGTTATAAATACGTATTTCGCCTTGCAAATTCCTTGTTTGAATATTTTCTATTGATCCATTTTTTTAATTTGGCTTTTTAAACCGTAAAAAACAACCCATGAAACCTATCCGAAAATTTCCCCATATTTGAAGTCTCCATTTTTTCATTGTGTAAAAATAATTGAGCACATTTCTATCGTTGTCATCACAGATTACGGTCCGTGGAATGGTCCATCTCTAACAGTACCATTGTCTCTCATGAACTCTATTAATTAACTCCACCCATAAGTTGTGGGCAATTAAGAACACAGCCTTCCGTTGCACTATTTTCAGGTATTAATGCCTAGTGTTCTCGTTCAATTCCGGTACATTAATGAAATTTCTTAAACTCGCCCCTATATATTCTCCGAAGTATGGAATTTTAGGTACCTACCTTGAATCAATAAAATGGGACGATATATTTTCTTTAAAAGCAATGGAAAGTGGCAGTTCAGAGTTTCCCGCTCATTTAGGTATTATCATACTCGAGGTATTCATATAGAACTTGTTTAAATCTCAATGTGTTTTATCTGGGTAGTTGCTGTTGGTGTGTTGTCTCTTCGATCATTGATTATGAATAGAGATTTATTTTTTCTGTCGAAATGCTTAACAATTGATGTATTATGGAATTCAAAGCAAATAAAGAATACATGGAGCAGATCTTATGAATTGTTATTATTTTCAAAGAGTATGTAGTATATGAGAAGATGAACGCACGGGAGAGTCCCTTGAGAGATTGGAGGTGGCCTCCTTAGAGACCAAGTTAAAAGTGGAACCCGAGATATTGGATTATTTTATTCCTTATAAATGAAATCTCAGTAGCAAATAATAGCAGCATAATGAAATAGTTTGATTCACTTACTGCTATATTCACTCAGAACATTGTTGGACTTCAACTTGATTTTAAAAGGGTTAGTTGCTCGAATTTTAAAATATCAAAATTTTTTTTCGGGACAAGAGTTGAAGTACGTAGCCATTTTGTTTTAAAATAAAAGGTCGGAGGAATATTGACAAAACAATAGAATCTCTGAAAGAACAGTCCTTGCCCAATGACATTCGTGTGAAGACAAACGCTAGTGTAGTAATTGATATCGTTTGTTTTCTGGGCTTAAAAAATGAGAACCGAAGTAGGCAGTGCCTCTGGTGGTGGAAAATTTACTCTATGGTCAACGTGACTCCTTGAACTACCTAGTTCTCGTCAATACTGAAGACATACGCCATCTATTGACTAAAACATGAACTAATCTTTTATTTATCTCTTTAATTAATAAAAAATGTTTTCAGAGATTATTACAGGAGGTTCAGGACGACGCGGGAAGTCCAGAAAACAATAAATTATTGAGCATTTTTGTCGGATTTTCCGAATTTTTTCCGGCCGCCCGGGCGCCCGGCTGGAAAAAAATTTGGCCAACCCAACAAAAATTACTAATAATTTATTGTTTTCTGGACGTCCCACGTCGCCCTGAACCTCCTGCAACAATCTCTGAAAACATTTTTCTGAGAAGGGGGCTAAAAAAAAATTTTGCAAAATAAAAAAAAATATTGCCGACAAAAGGATTCGTGGCAAGACCACCTACAGTCTCCGTACATGTTACAGTCCTCTTTACCCCCGGGGCTAACCCGGTTCTTATGAAAAGTAGTTTCAAAACTGATATATGAGCTCGTAAAGTAGGGACTTTGTCGTTTTTCTCAAAATCTTCGTCGGCAAGGCTCTGGCTCGGGCGATCCAAGGCATTGGCCTGGCTGAACGCCTCTCTTGCAAGCAAGGGTCTCTGGACTTAGAATATTTTTCAAGGGTGGGCTTGGGACTTAGTTTTTATTTGAGTGTGGATTTCTTCTGACCCATCACCATGCTCACCTTAGGGCCTCGGCCCGTAGTAGCTCCTTGCATTGCATGAGTCGTGGAGCATTGGACTGGTTCGTGATATGTCCTGGGACTTGTAAACAAGTCGGTGAGTACGATTTTAATGGCTTCGCTCTCATGAGGTGTGATCTATGAACTCGCCATGTTCAGTGTGAACTTCATGATGTTTAACTAGTCACGTGACTTAGTAATTAGAATGCTTTAACATGCGGAGAGAAAATGGGGCTCTATGCGGAGCATTTTATTAATATTCCCCAATTTAGAATTAATTCTTATTATTATTTAAGACTAAAGCACCTTGCAGATGTATTTTTCTGGATACAGTTGCCAATTATGACGTCATTTGGACGGTAATGACATTTTTCAACACATTTTTTGTCATTTTTGACATAATACTGTAAGCAATATTGTATATCACTATAGAAATTAACTATTAGAAAGGAAATTGTAATTTTTGTGATTTATACGTTTTACAAGAAATTTAATGGACAATCCTTTCTAAGATACACAGTAATATCTCAGTAGATACTGAAATTTAGAATTTTACTAGTGCACTTGAATTTAGTATATCTTTGGCATTAGAAAAGTATTTTGATGCGCTATGCTAGTTTTACTTGCACTTTTATTGCAATGATACATTATTACGCGGTATTGAACGTTCTAACGTATGGGAATTAATTTTTTATAACAATTTTTCTAAACAATTAGGCAAAGTTTAATTTCCAGGTTAAGAATTAAATGGTATTGAAGGATTTTTAGATAAAAATAACCATTCCATCGCGAATTTTTAGGTTAACTTATGGTGACAAGGAATCTTAGGCTAAAATTAGAACAAGGGAATAATTTTACACATCTTTATTCATTGAAAACTAAGACTTAAATTTTTTTTCCATTTCTGAACAGTTCTACAAATGTAATCATCTTCTACGTGGTGCCATCATCTTGAATATCAGTAAATCTTTCTCCACTCTTCCCTGGACGAAGTAGGACTTGCTTCCGGTGTCTGCGTTTAGTGTAGCACTGGTGATCACATCTGCAACCTGTAGTAAATACAAACAAGAAATTTAAATGTTGATTAGTTAAAAACATACACAACTGCAAAGACTTTCAGAAAACTAAATGCTGGGTCAGACTTTTTCTAACTTAAATTATAATCAGTGTAGTAAGGTATTATTAAAGATATAAATGGATTATACCGATACGACCGGTACTAGAATGCCTGGAAGAATGCAGTGTACGAACTGAGTAAATGATATTTTGGACCACGTTTACTCATTTGTCATTTTCAGGTCATTTTTCCACCATTCAGAACTTTAAATTGCTTTACGCCTTCCATCCGCTCTACAAATTGTTTTTGCTTGGAAATAGACAAATACAACACCCAAGTAATTTATACCTTTACATTCGACACCACACAAATAGAATGTTTTTAACACAATGCACCTTGAGGCATTACTCTACACGATAGAATTAACAAAAATAAGCCACTTTTTATCCTACCACTTATTTTTTCCCTCTTACATACGTGTAATTAATGCTTTGACTTCTCAACAAAGGGTGGAAAAGATATATCTTACAGATAATCAGGCTGGAATTAATATACGGATGTAAACTCGGGAAAGGTGCAGATCCTGGAAGGAGTCCCCCCTCCAAGCAATGATTTCAATTATACATATCGATTGACTTATCATTGGAGGAAATGAGGACAAGTCTGGTGAGCGCGACCACAAACCTGACGTCTGGGTCCGCTACCAGCTGGGGAATCGAGATTACCTTGATGAGAATACTAGCAGAATAGAATTCAGAATATTATCAGGATGCAGTGGTGTACCGATGGTTGGGTCCACGATTTAAACCCTCACACCCACACCAAAACATTCCCATATTTTAATACATTTTGTAAATTTTGCTATAGCTTTTAAATTTTTGCTTATCGGGCTGAAAATATGGCTGAATTGTATTCACAAAAAGGGAATGTTAATTCAATTATTGTTTTGGTGAATAATACTGGAAATATTTCATGACGACGCACATAAATATTAATGAAGGACCCTACAGAAGGAAATCCTGCGTACGCCACTGTCAGGATGCAATCGTTTTCTTTCGAAAAGGCATTCAGAGTTGGGAGGGAAAAGTGAATGGGAACATTGCAGAAAATAAGAGTAAACGGGAGAGAGAAGAGACTTATACGGAATTTATACATGGCACAGAAAACTTAAGTGCGAGTAGCTGATGGAGAATCGGATTAGGAGGTAATGAGAGGAGATAGACTGGGTCGTCCTTTTATCAATGTATAACACTGTAGGATATCTCAAGCCTGCCGCGTGAACGGCGGTTGAAATTCACATTAATTGCCATGCGAAAAAATTCACCAGGACCGGGAATCGAACCACGGACCTTTGACCACTGCGCAGACCACTACGCTACCAAGGATGCCTAATTTGCATGGCAATTTTACCGAGGTTCAAGGTACTAGATGTTGAGCTCTCGCAGTCCATCTAGGATGGCAACGCAAGGGAGAAAGGGCTTCAAAGAAGCCACAACCTGAGGTGAACCTCATCCACCTTAGGTCGTGGATGGGGTTAGGATGAGTAGGTGAGCAGCAAGAGAGACATTTTTAAACAGAATACACCTAGAGGCATTACTCTATAAAATATAATCAACAAAAATAAGCCTTCGTGGCAGCATAAAGAATATAGGGGAAGATGATAATATTGGTAATTAATACTGATGATCAAGTGCTAGCCAACCAGGCAGCCAAGGGCTTACAGAAATTATTAGATGCAGAACAAAAGAAGTGTGCAACGCAATGAATGAAGATTAACCATTAGAAAACTAGAGTGGTTGGATTTTCCAGAAAAAGGGATTTAAAAGTAGGGCAGAAGGTAGAGCAGGTGCAGCAAAGTAGCTACCTACTAAAAAAAAGTATACACTATGTTGGATGTGAAGTAGTTAAAGCAGCATTGAGACCCGAAGGAGAATTTCGTTGGCAGAAGAGGAGTTAGCATATTGATGAGAACTAATGATAGGGTCCTTTTTAGGGACGTGAGGAATAAGCCTATAAAAATTCCTATGTCGAGCTTGACACTATACAGCGCGGAATCTGGCTTTACGTAAAGTGAGTAAAAATGGGAGGAACTTTTTGAGGTTTGGATGTGTAGGTGAGGGGAGAATGTGCGCTGGGTTGAATGGAAGACCAAGGAGAAAGTGCAAGAGGTTGTTGATTGAGGGAGAAGGCTGGGTAAGTGGGGTGTAGGGACAAGAACGGATAATTTGAATAGATTAATCGGGGTAATAACGATATATATTACTACTGTAAAATGTCTTTATTCGGGTGATATTGAGACAAAACTGTCCCTTCTCTCATTTAACTCATCGTCTAAATAGTTACACAAATTCAAACATGCACAATTAAAATTAGAAGCAGAAAGACATTAAAAGATATGATTTTAAAAAGTAATAAAAATAAAATTAGATCAATAATTAAGTAAGTAGGAAGTATGCGGAACCAAAGAAGAACTTCCTTTGAGAGAAAGGATTTCGTAGGAAGAAATGATTGTCCATCAAAACCTGCCTTAACTTTCTGTATACTTCTATTAATTAATTGCGGTATTTTCAATTCTTAAGGTGCGTTTACACGTAGCAGTTGACTGCTATGATAGTCAACTGCTAACAACTGTTAAGCCCTACTCGCATGTGTAAATAGCAACTGCGATGCGAGTTCAGGACACATGTCGAACACTATCGATCCTAGTTCGAGGTATTGGCAAAGTTGAAGCCGGCCTACTTTCCAGCGGAAATCTATCCAACACAATCGCCAACGGAAAGCAATACACGACGTCTGATATCGGGAATTTGGATGTAATAACAAGGCTATCCCTCCTCAAAGGGGAGATTCTACTCAAAAAAGGATGGGAACAAAAAATAAATTAAAATGTAATTTATTGCTTGAATTAAACGAAAATTTAAGCATCAATCACTATTGAGATAAAACTTTTTATTGTTATGACAACGCCTAAATAGCGGCTTTAAGCTACATAGAAGTTGGTGCAGACGCATCATAGCAGTAGCGATATAGATATATCGTGCATCTCGCGACTGTCATAGCAGTCAACTGCTACGTGTAAACGCTGCTTTACATTAGAGGACTAAAATAAATTTCTTTAATGATCATAAAGAAACCCACAACGCGCAATCTTTACCTTCATCGCAAAGTAATTTTGAAATTGGATTGGAGGAAATGGGATTCTGGGAGGCGAGTCAAAAACTATTGTCGCCGTTGCGAGTTTTCATCGACGGCGAGTCGAGTGTTGGTCTTCAACTCTACGGTCGTTAACTTTAGCGATGGCGATTGTTTAGCGATGTCGATTGTTAGGCACTCGATTCCAATTCAAGGAGGGGGGAATAACTCACATTTATAAATCGGATTTAAACCCTTTGAAACATTAGGAATTGCGTAAAACATATTTCAGAGTTTTTACCCATTTTTAGGGGAGATGTACATTGTACAGCCTTGAAATTCGGCGCGGAGCTGCAACCATACCTACTCCTCTAAACTTATTTCTATTGGCTGTGACGTGGGAAGTGCTCGACGTTCGCATGATGAGGGAGAACGAACTGTTTTGAGAAGGCTGCTCAATGTGAGTAAACCAAGTATGGATGGGAAACATGGTGATTTAGGTCTCTCGCGGTAATTTTTGGCCAGATTCAATGAATTTTACCGGCTGAATCTAAAAAAAAATATATATCCGGTGATTTATATGACGTAGATTTACAGCTCGACAAAGAAAAACCGCATACAAGTTTTTCTCGCACTCATTTTAACACAGACGAATGCGCATTCCATATTAACTACTTCGGTACCCTGTAACCCATAATACAAATGCATTTCCTGAGTAACAGCGATATCATTTACTTTCCACGTCAACAATATGTCGGTCGAGAAATGCGAAGTCAAATCGAAATATAAAATCAAACGACTGTAAGAGCGAAAATATTTATTTCTCTACTGGTTAGCTACTTGGTCATTATTATTGTCCCACACAAAAAATATCACATCTTTGTAACGCATAATATGCATATTTCGGGACTAGTCTGGTTATATATATTAAACGCCTACTAAAATTGAGTTAACTCACGTCTAGATGTTAGTTACGTACAAAAGTCCAACAAAAGCCTCGAATACATTATTTATTTTGATCAATAAAAAGACTGTCTTGGTGACTGATGTACTCAACTACGACCTTCACATATTGGTTTCCAGTCATTACTTCCTAAACTACTTAAATTACTAAATACTTGCACAGTGAAATAAGATTAGAAAGAGAAATCGGATATATTATGGCTAAACGCACTAAGTGTCGACAAAAATAGTAGCGTAAGTTCTCGACGAAACATTCGCGACAAAAGTCACAGACTGAAGTGTGGATTTTAATAAGTCATAATTTATTTCCATTAATATGCAGTTCCAAAAAGTAACTCCGGAAAATTGAACGTTTACCCTAAAGATAAGTTCATAGCTTAAGATATTGAAAATAACGTCAATAAACAAATACCACACACTAGGTATTTTATGCAAGAGCTTATCAGGGAAAGATGCAAATAGACTGGCTACTTAAGAATGGAAAAGGAGCGAGAAGTTAAGGGGGAGGAAAGAAAAGACTCGAGCACATGGGATGGAGGGGAAGGAAAGGAAGTTAACTGAAAGACAAAAGGTAATAAGGAGCTTTGGTGTCTAAGCATATGGCAGAGGAGAAAGTTAAATGAGCACGAAAAGCCATGGGAGAAAAAGGTGTTTGGGTCGAACTACGACGAGCAGAATGTAACCGGAGATGAAGAGGAACATTAAAACCGATACCGGTTAGAGTCTATCGAAACTTCCCTTTATCGGTAAAACTAATAATAAACCAAGACCCTAATCCATCCCGGATTTCTGTCCACAACCTCTAAAGTTGGGGTGCAAAAGTAAACAATAGCAGTACCTACCATTGCTGTGTCATTCTCCACCTAGAAAATTGCCTAATCACTCATTCCAACGAATATAATCAAACGAAGCTTTTGACCTTTTGACAGACATGAAGATCAAATTGGGTTACTAAAAGCACATGGGCACCTGTTACAGCTAAGGAGGTCAGAATGTACAGGAGGTTGAATTTGGAAGTCGAGTTGAGGAGGTAGCAGTCATTTTGATAGATACTAACAAGTACTACGTATGACCTTGCTGCTTGTGTGAATGAAGTAGGTACATATGTTTCCCACGCGGAAAAATAAAATAGAAAGATAAATGATAGAATTCATTTTTTTCAATTCGTCAAATAAACTAAGCAAGGCGCGTAAACTCGCAAACAATGGCCAAATACGTAGTGAAATTGGTTTAATTCGAATCAGTTGTAGTAATGTAATTAACTACCACTGGAACCAAATGCATTAATAAGTCCCTTGAATTTAGTAAGAAACTGATGCCGTTTCGATGAAATTTAATAAGATTTCATTACTACTAAGTGATGTTTTAACCCTCAAATAGCGTAAAGAGGCCGTGCAAAACGCAAAGTTTTGTACGGAGTAGTTGGGGCCTAATCATTCCCAAGACTTCCCATTCTGGCTTCATTGTTACCCATATGTTAGTATGCCTCCTGTACATCAACATCCTTGGGTACGCCAATTAAAAAGAGACTGAAAGGATAATGAGAATTAATAATTCTAAAGTATTAAGGCTCGGAAAAGGATGATAGGAGGCTCATAGGTGAAGAAATAGGATGAGTTTTCAAGTAATCAATCTAGTACTTGGGTACCTCGACTTAGTTACGAGCTAAAATTTAAAGGGCGGCAATTAAATTTACGGTATAAATAAGATTTTCTGGAGAATGGGAAACGGAATAAGAGTATTAGGGTATCACCGCCCGTTCTGCTGCCTTTAAACCACCGAGTCCAGAGTTTCTACGTAAGAAATAAATAACTGCTTAATAACAATTAATAAACTGCATTATAATCGTGATTAGATCGTTAATAAAATCGGCATTAGATCGTAGAAAGTAGCCATCTATACACTGCATTAAAATCATGATATTAAGTTCAAATACCAGTGGTTCAGACGCGAGAAGTAAAATATTTATTGGTTTACCTATGTAACTGATGATTTACACACACAGTGATGGCTTTCCCTAAAGCTTGAGAAAAAATACCAAAACAAACCCGCAGCAGGATCCTTTGTCTGTGGTTCTCCTTGTCCAACTATCATCCTAGTTGATCCAGCGTGAGCGACAGGTCATCATAGGTCACTGGTCCTTCGATGAGCTGGAAAAACTCCAGGAAAGTGGATTGCTGCTCGAAGCGGGTCTCGGAAGTTAAACCGTGTCCATGTGCGACCTCTTACCATGATGTAACCTGCGTAAAAAATGTAAAAAAGACTTCGATGTAAAATGTAAACGCGTGAGACTATGATTTCGAAATATGCGTCAACCCTTGAAGATCGTGTCAAACAGCAAGATTTCACATGTTAAACAAGTTTCTATTGCAATATTTCAAGTAGACTTAATGACTAAATATTTGTAGTAGGATTTTCCCCAGGAATAAGTGTGTGAATAGCATTCATTTACTTAATAACGGCTTCAGGGCGTTCCACCGCGTTATGGTGTATTTTAGCGATAGCAGTTGCTCCAGCCATATTGCTGGGGTGGTCTGAAGCGACGATGCGTCGATTCTAAAACCCTAAGGAAAAGGTTTCCATTCTGATCTACGAGGGGATATACCAGCTTCGGTACTCGAGTGGAAAATCATGCAAAGGGCAGACAAGAAGATCCATCAAGCTCAGAATACGAGAAGATGCACGCGCAACGAAGAAGAAACTGTTCAGCCTTTCCGCCGTCTCGGCGCAAGTGTGGTCTGAACCAGGCCATACGGTGGACTCCGACAAGAGTGAAAGTTATTTGCAAAGAGAGCCGGCTTCTATCCAAGGCTCATCCGGAAAGTAACAGAAATCATAAACAAAAACGTAAATTACAACCGGGAGAACGATTATACTCTGTCTAACAGCTGGAAGAGAGTATTAAGTTTAATTATTTTAACAGCCAATTGTTAAACTAATTGGCCAGACAACCATGCTGAGCAAACAGGGCCAGCCTAGCGCTCTCATTAACGTACATAAGACGCAAGAATCGACGCATCGTCACTTTCAGACCTGAATACGCCAGCAGTGTGGCTGGAGAAAAACAATTGTCGCAATAACACACCATGACGCGGAGGAATGCCCGAAAGCCATTATTAATGATAATCACCACGGAAGTTTAAGATGTAGCATCATTTCAATTTAACACCCATATGAATATTGTTTTATAATTTGAAATGCAACAACATTAAATTAGTGAGCACCACGAGGAGCCCGGCTCTATTATTATCGTAAATACGGAAAGCCCAATTTAAAAAATATTTATTCGACTAAAAACACTCGGCAGACTACGATTCGATAGCACGTTGAGAGAGGTATTGCTGAAGTTATCTTATGCAGTACTATCTATGAAGTTTACGTTAATAGTAATAATAATCGTATGAGAAGTGTTAAACTATCGTAATTACAGCTGTAATAGGGTGTTTAGACAAAATGACTATAGGATGACGACGTGTTCAAAATTATTGCAAACTCTTAAGGGATTGTCAAGGAGATCATGGCATATTAAAAAAAAGTATTCGTTTATTTGCCGTCATATGACATTAGAACCCCCACAAAACTCGATGCAATCCACGGATATACGGCCGGCAGTCACTCAAACAACAGGAAAATATGCAACGCGATGCTATAAAAAATAAACCTGCCGTCCAGTTATTGGGTCAAGCCATCCTTGGTTGATACTTTACTGTTGTTAAGCCACAAGACGATATTTTAGTAGTAAAAAGTGAATTATGCTATCGATAACTTCCCATTTCCAGCCAACTATCATCAGTAACGAATAAAATTATTAGTGAAGACTTCATTAATACGTAAATATTAAAGGGTGTCCAAAGTCTTGAGCTAAGGCCTCTGCTGATTTAATTATGAGGACAACAATGGAATGATTTGTCAATGAAGTATTAAGTTAAGAAAATCATGCTTCAAAAAATTAAAATCATCTATTAATTATTATTTAGGATATCAGTTAGTTATAATTTAGGTTACTTACACCGAGCCAACGTGACTTTCGTTGGCTACGAGTCACCGCGACAGCATTCCTCTCAAGATTTGGATGAGAGCACGCACTAGAATTCCGATCCCTTGATGAGCAGCTATGAGGACGATCATCCATGGCAGAGTGAAGCGAAGTTGTCCAATGTTCTCCTAGGTGGTGATTTCACAGCATACGCTAGGAGGAAGCGTAGATACTCTGGTGAATAAGAACATGTTCGTTAAACTCGACGCTTCAATCGTAATAATTTAAAAATTTTAAACGCATTTGGCGTGTGGATTCTACAAATTAATCTAAGTTCACCTCACAAATGACTTTTGAAAATCTATTAATCCCATTGAATCCAATATTAAGCAACTAACAAATATTCACTCACGTTTTAATAAGTTTCACGTGTACGTCAAACTGCTGTAGATTCAGCGCCTAACTGATAACCACGAAACTCGAGTTGGCAACGAGTGATGCTCAATTCTGACCGCTCAAATTAGTTAATATTATAGTTTTTATGAAAAAGTGCATCAGAATTCTTTCGTTCGTAAAAGTGTCGCCAGCCGAGTGAGCCCCGTTAGACTGACGCTTCAATCACTCAAATATCCGTCTGACTGCGACAAGACGAATGTAACAACGAAGAGAAATAATTCATGAAGTTGAGGTTATTAAACTTTATCAAAGAAGGACAATAGTAGATAGTCATTTTTCGCGGAACAATATTAAAAGTATGAAAAGCTTCGAGAAAATTTAGCCAACCAGGTACCATTCAATTAAGAGAGAAAACTTTTCGAGACTCGAGAAAGATGCATTAATCCATACCTAATCAAATACAGTTCACGCAAAGTAATTCACCCTCTTATAAAATTAACTAAACACTAGGGTAGGTATGTACTTGGGCGGACTGGTATGCTAATTCATGACGACCAAGAGTAGATACGTAATATGCACGTAAGTTTCGCTAGGTAGGTACTATAATTTAAACGGAGCAATTGGTTACATTACCTGAATAACTAAAAATCACCGTTGGCTTCGGTCCAATGGTTTTCAGTCAGGCACACACGTCAGGAAGCACGCCTGCTCGCTAGAAGTGAAGTAATTCTAACGTACCCCGTCCAACCACATCGACGTTCACACGGCGACTAAAAGAATGAGACTGGATGCCGCTAGGGGGTAGTAGGGAGGGGAGTCAGGGAGGAGTGGGGATGGAAGGGAGGGGCGGAGGGGAGGACGACGAGGTTCGAAGTCGTATCAAGGGGGATGGAAAAGGGTGGTGAGGGGGATTGAAAGGAAACGTAGGAAAAACACACACACAGCTGACATCAAAATTACAAGGCGCGAAGCTTTGCCACGCCGTCCATTGGATCACATTCGATACTCAAGGAAAATATTCCATTTGTCGGCAGTCGTTGAGTAGTGGCGCGAAATTGAACAGTTTCACTTTATGCTCATCTTTTTTTTCCAGTTTATTCTCAAAGGAGGAGGAGTTTATTTTAACTATTAGTGTAGAGGCGAGCAACTGGACGCTCTCTCATTTATTATACGCGGAGTAAAATATTACGTTCGTTGCCATTAGTAGAGTAGTGGTGTTCAATTAAACACTTGCAAGGTTAACTTTTCCGGCGTTCCTCACTAATTCTGATAGTTCATGTTCTGCAACCCCCATCCCTCTCCCCCCCTCATTGCCAGCTAATCCTTCTCCTTTTAGGATTCCTGAATCCATTTCATCTTCACATGTGTCGTTTTCTTCTCCCAAAATCAAGCTGGTAGGATCACGAGTCACCACCATAGGTACAGTTATGTACCTCTCATGCTCCTTTCACCTAGAATTCAACTCCTTGAGTTTAATAATTTTTTTCGTGTCTTTACTTGGTACACGGAATCGTTTACCTATTCTTACTGCGGTACAGAATACTAGCTTTGAGCCTTTAGGGCTCCGAAATCCCTCTTTTTTTATCCTCCTTTCCCGTAAAAACCCTTATTAATATCTCCTCAAATTTAACTATCGCTAAGTTATGGTCAAAGTTTGTATCTGCTTTCTAGTACATATTTGAATCTCTCAAGCTGTTCCTAAATCATCCCCTAACCAAGAGGTAATTTAATGTTTGTCACCATATTGTCCCTCTGCATTTTCTAAGTTTATTTATGTCTGAAAAGGTCTTTGAACCATGTTCTTGCACTGCTTAATTTCGCCAAGAGAATTCTCATGCTTTCTCCTCGCGATCATTCCTTATGTCCAGCCTGTACTCTCCTACGCCGGTTCTATCCCTTCCTTTCTCAAAAACTGTGTTCCAATCCACCATTACTAAGATGTTTAATTCCTTGAACCCTCCCAAGCAGCTTCTCTATGGGTCATTCCATTTTACATCGACAAATTTATTAGAAATATCTTGCTTCACCACCTCAGATTTCGGCTAAAATTGGTGCATAGATACTGCCAACCTTCCTGAGCCAAAAGCCGGTTCCTGTTCTAGCAGAAAAAATTTTGACCCTGAATTATTGGCAGGCATGCTTTGCGTTAATGCCTGAAAATCGTCTTTTTACAATATTTTTCTACAGGCTGCAGCAGACTGGCTTTACGTGACATACACCTGTAAAAGGTATCAATAGAAATCATGTGAAGTCTACATGCTACTAGGGGAGTTTTAAATGGAATTTTCGCAAGAATAAGTGTCTTTTTGTCGCTGTAAATGCAACTTCCAAAATTCATTTTTTTTCACAAGTTTATCCTAAAATTACACCAAGAAATAATTTTGAAAAAGGGCCAGTTCTTCTCTTTGTGGCACTCATACGTACCTCTTGTATGAATATATTAGTAAACATGGAATTTGAGCATTTCACACTGAGAAAGATCACTTGAATTTGAGAAATTTGGAAAAATTTGGTTTTTCAGAGCTAAAAAAGTCCATGTGGGACATGGTTTAAAAATTATAAAAGCATTGTTTTGTGTTTTTTAGGGGTTTGGGAGATATGGTCGGTGTGAAATCAATGCTGAACTCCTCACGAATGGGCCTGAACAGACTCTCATTTCAACAATACTATACTTTAACCATCATTAATCCTCGTGGGATTGGGTTTAAAAATAAGAAAATCCTTGGCTTAGAAAGTATAAATGTTGCTGAATCAGGTACAAAAAGAAATGTTTTGTGTATATGAGGGGTTTGGGAGATGTAGTTGATGTAAAAACAGTGTTCAATTCCCACAGGCAATGGGCCTACACAGACATATGCATTCCTACCATTTTTTAACCTGACTCCCAGAGGAATAGAAAAACCCAACGAATTTAGAGACATTACAAAGAATATGTCATGGATTAAACATATTTCAAAGGGAAAATAAGGTTCAAATTCTTAGAGGATAGCCTAGAATTATTTTGGTCTTAAAATAGGCTGTTAAAAGGGAAGCGACCAACAGTAGAAACCATGATGAAAATAAACGTTGAAATTGCCACAGAAGGCATGGATAAAGCCCATGTATTAAACTGATTTATCCATAGGGTATATACTAAAATAACAGCAAACCAATGGTGACGTGAATACCACAAAATTATGAGTGACGCAATCAAGCGTGATAAATATGGATTAGTTAAACAAAATGAGATAAAATTAAGTTGTTGGATTTTTATTTACTTTTAATTATTATTTGTTAATCATGCATGCATTAATTACTAATATATATGATATTGTTTTAAGTACTTCTTAAATGTTTCTTCTTAAGAGGAGAAAAGAGATGTCTACTGAAAACCATTAAAAGAAGACGGGACAGTTTAATCAACCATATCTTAAGACACGATGGCCTGATGAAGACTCGTCAATCGTCAAGGGAAAAGTGAACGGGAAGAATGGAAAAGGCAGGCCTAGTATGAGATATATGGAGAGTGTTGTGAAGGATGTAAAAGAGAGGAGTTACGTCAATATGAAGAGGTTGGCCAATTGAAGAATCAAGTGGAGGGCTGCATCAAACCAATCCTAGGATTTTGACCGACAATGATGATGATGATGACAAAAATGTTTCCTTGCATGATGGATGAAAAGTAGAGCGTGAAATGTGTGCCTCAGATGATAGTCATAGAAATCACTCCTTAGGTTGGTAGAGTAAGTCAACTTAAATGAATATCTGTAGAACATGTTTGGTGAGACAACTAGTCCACTGTCACATATCCTCGAGGTGGCTTGCAGGATGGTCAGTAGATGAAGATGTATATGATCGTCATCGGTCAACTATTCTAAGATTGGTTTGATGCAGCTCTCCACTTGATTCTCCTATCTGCAATCTCTTTATATTAATATAATTCTTTTCTTTTACATATCTCATATGAGGCCTGCCTTTTCCATTCTTCCCATTCACTCTTCCGGTGACGATTGTCTTCATCAGGCCATTGTGTCTTAAGATATAGCAGATTAAGTTGTCCTGTCTTCTTTTTAGGGCTGTCGGTAGACATTTCTTTTCTCCCACTCTTATTAAGACTTCTTTGTTTGTCACTCGGTCGATCCATTTTATCTTCATCATTCTTCGGTAGCACCACATTTCATATGCTTCCAGCCTTGAGTTCTCTGCTGTCATCGACAATGCTTCACTGCCATATATGTAGTAGAACGCTCCAGATGTATGTTCTACTGAAATGTTTCCTCAGTTCTATGCTCGTTATTTGCAGCTGTAGCAGATTCTTTGGTTGGTAAAATGTCTTTTCCCCTGAGCTATTCTACTAACAATTTTTCTTTTTTTTATCCATCGCTGGTTACTCAGCTTCTCAGGTAACAGTACTCTTCCACCTCCTCGAATTTTTGTTTTCGTAGTTTAACATTGGTCCTGGCTTCTATTTTCTTATTGCATACCAATACCTTAGTTTTTTCTTTTTATTAATCTTCAGGTGATATTATCCAATGTCCTTGCCATATTTCCTAGTGGCTTTTTTTAAACTCCTCCTGCTTCAGCCATGAATGCTATGTCGTTGGCAATTCGTGGAATGGTGATTTTCTCCCCGTGGATATACACTTCCAAAAACTTTTCTTTGCTTGGATAGTTTTACATGTAGATATGTATAGAAAATAATTTATTCACTCAACAGTCCAGCAAAAATAGCAGTAATCTTACCTTCAGAATCGATAATAAGTGTCCAATATTTTGATTTTTTACTCATAAAAACTAACTAAATTCAAACTGGGCTTAGAGGTCTAAAGCCTATTTTACGTAAATATTATATTAGTTTCGAATTGTGTTTCATGCACAGGCCCTTTTTGCACATATGAACCAGCTATAATAATTATTTTTCAATCCGTTTTTAAATAACCATTTTCAATTGGTTACTGATATTTTTCGACGAAGTCAGGTCAGGTCCTGTGTCAAAGTGTCAGTGCCAATTTTCACACTTTTTATCGGTGTAAGTGGGATAATGAAGATTAAAAAATGGTACTTTAAGGAATGCATATTAGAATTGTCCTAATTATAACCACAGAGTAAGCTCACTCTATGCTATAATGTACTATACAATATCATTAACTTATTGTTTGTCATTCAGGCAGTTGACTGACAGCTAAGATCCTATGTACCATATTATGGTAGAAGCTTGATTGGATATGGTTTGGAAATTTTCTGTGAATGGAATAAGGGTTTCCCATACAGCTAGTGTAAAGATCAGGAGCCGGTGGTTAAATTTGGCGCACTTGCATGACGTATACTAATAATTTTTCACATTTAAAAAATAAAAAAATCGCATTTTTGGGTTAGACGTAACTTGAATGGTTCAGTATTGGTCTTACCAGTGTTGCAAAGGTAGTGGATACAGGTACATTGAAAGAAAAACACAAGTTTGTTCTATAGATATTATATTAGGACAAAACATGCTTTGAAAACCAGCATCAAAGCCATAATAATATTAAAATAATCCACAAGAGTTTCCATATAAATTATCAGAAACCAGAGCATATACACTTCCAATGCTAGCTTGCTACAAGGAAGATAATACATGTATTGCACTGTCTCGGCCAATGTAAAATAAAGAACATTTGATAATTTAAATCTCAGACAAGTATAGTCATTGTTGGTAGAGATTGAAACCATATCAATTTAGCACCTATCACTGTTAAAATATTAAGTATATTTTAATGATAACAATAATACTTTCTGACAGAAGACATGGTAGTAGAATGCCTGATAAAAGAATAAATACGGAGTTAAACATCTCATGTTTACATCACTATCACAATAAAAATTTGACTAACATTATTTAACAAGAGACATAGATTATTAACACTATTAGCACTAAGAAATAGAGTTTCTTGATGTCATAAAAATAAATATCACAATTTGGTAAAGTGCTGTGAAATCAGCACAAAGATTTCTTACTCTTCCTTCGGCACCTAACACACGATTCATCTAAAAAAATATACCAGTTCAAACGCACAGACCAACTTTATAAGAATGCTCGTGCAATTCAATACGATAATACCAGAGAAATTTTTTCAAAAATTACCTACAATTGAGAAAATTTTGACATTTTGAACTCAAGTTATTAACAACATAATACATAATGCTCACTTTTCAGAATTAAACATACTTGGAGGTTGCTTAAAAAAAATCACACAGGAAATTACTGGAACCAAAGTGAAATAAATCACACCCGTTTTCCAAAAATTTCACAAGAAAATACTGTCACTAAGAAATATTCTTGAGCCTTTCAAACAGCTCCACCTGAAAAAAAAATATTGAAGTCATGAATAAAGGTAGTAAGACACTTAAGTTAGCCCGAACAATTTTAAGGGAGATTATGAAATAGAAAGTATATAATGGCACAACAGTGGAGCCAAATATATGGCTTATATGTAGCCACATTTGCTGACTTATGAAAGCCACAAGGAAAAACTTGATGATGGGGGACAAATCATGTCCTTTGCGCCTGAATTTTTATTCTCATGATATACTACAACATCCTTCCAGTACATCACAACTAAAGATGAAAATTCAGAAATTTCCCGAAGCTCACCTGTGATGGAAGCTTTGTGTCTTCTTGATCGGACGGAGCTTGTTTGGGGGTAACAGCAAGCACCACCACCAATCCAGCCTTTCTTGCAAATTTTCTGTCCATCATCCTCTTCTCCCACCCCATTGGTATCCTTCTGCTCGTTTGCAAACCTAATGAACACCTATCAAAATCAAGACACACAAATCAACAAAGGGAGTAAAATGCCAACACCTTCAGTTTGGAGCAATGAAAATTCGTCAACTGCCAAACATGAATGGGGGTGTTTACTCGGAACCGAAATCTCTATTTTGTGCACGAAATTGCTAGAAAAAACAAACAAAAATTTATTTTTTTGAAAAAATTAATCTTCTAACCAGAGCCATTCACTCATAAATCAAAAATTAAAATAAGCAAAAGGTGATGCCCGCTGAATGATCTGTGTTAAGGATATCTACTTCATCCACCTTCCATCCATGACTGTGTTGACGAAGAACAGGAAGGGAGATTGTTGGATCAGGAGTTGTCATCAACATTTAGGACAGGAGCAACAAAGTGGAGAGGATAGAGCTATCAGTGTTATCGACTTTGTTTTAGCACAGTTTGTGATAAATAAGAGACAATGTTATCTCCACGGCAGAAAGTGATTTGGTTGAGGTCTCTTTCATATAATAAAACATGAAATAGTGAAACACAATCATTTTTTCCTCCCAAAAATTAAAATAGAGCAGAATAATCTATGAATTGTGTGACTCATAACATGAAATAACATAGATATTTTAGAAGGACGACTTGATTTCTCCTGAATGCAGCCAGAGAATTTGTTGAGTGAAACCATGTTGATTTGTACTTCAGAGAATTTAGAAATAAAGTGACAAAAAATTGTACAGCATTTACTTTAACATACCACAATACGTACAAAAGAAAAATACTCTCATTAATTACTTTTCTCGTATTAATGGAGGATTGTTTGGAGAAATATTTTGTGGCTGAAGTCACACCCCATTTGCTGGAGTGCCTTCCACTACTAAACCTTTTTTTTTAAATATAATACTTTAAGAAAAAGTTTTAAGCATTATTTGTATGGCTAATATTATTTTCTATTTACATAAAGTTTTTTGAGTACACCAAATTGAACTAGAAGGAATAGCTGAAAAAACTGTTAAAAATGGCCAAATTCACCCCAATTACAGTAGATAACATTGATGGTGTATCAGTCAAACAATCATTACTGGCAATATTAAATTCTGATAAGTAGAAACTCAGCCACTGAGACCAAAATAAATCACTTCTATTCGCAATAATTATGTAAGTTATTGAACTGAAAACCATCTCTAAAAGCAACTTAGTTGTGTAATATGCTCTTTCAATAAAATGCCAAGAAATACAGATAGATGATAAAATGATAGATTTAGTCAACTCTATGGCTAACATCACCAACCTCAATGATTATTACACTGAAAACAGTCTCAAAAAGCAAATTCGATGTGTTAGATGCTGTTTCAATAAAATGCCAAGAAATATAGCTAGATGATCAGATGATAGAATGGTTAATATTAAATCTTTTCCACAATGGCCAATCTGCTTCGCTGGTAAGAGGCTTAATGTGCTTTGCCAGATCCATCTTCTCTTAGTCCTTGACAATTCTCAAACAGATGCTTCCCAACTGTCACTTTATCTATTTCGGATTTCTTTCTTCTTACTTACACTCTCTCTGTAACTACTGGAAGCCTGGGCCCATAACCTATTGAATTTTCCTTACTGAATAATTCAAACAACATACATATTAATGTAAAAAGAGATTTAATTTGTATTACTGACAAATCTTGCTAGGGTTTCCTTTAGTTGAGAATCTCAAGGGTTGTCTATTAACAAACTTGCCCTCCATGACGACTCATTGTTTTCTTAATTTAAATTAACACTTAGATAATTATGTAGTTACTTTACATATACTTAATTAAATACTTTAATAGTTAACTCTATGGCTAACATCACCAACCTCCTCCAATGTTGTTTGCATGATGGAGTAATCCTCCACCAAGCCTTCTTCTCGAGCCTCTTCCATGGCACGAAAGACAGAAGAAAGCTTTATAGGAGCAGAGGCTTCATTCGGCACGGTGTCAGACCCAGCAGGTTCTGGATCCAAAGGGGTTGCCCGAGGTAGTTGGAACCGAAGACGATTGTGGTGAGCCTCACGCACAATGGCGCCAGGGGGAAGTCGGAGGATCAGCTTGTCGACAACTGTCTCAGCTCTCATGTCACTTGGGGAGTGGACAATGAGCGTGTATCCACTGCCAAATCTATTGAGAGATGTGCACATGGATTATTCATCAACCACATGGTCACTCTGACGGCTGATGAAAACATAATGTAGTGATAACTTGTTCTATGCTCATTTTCACATAACTTAAACCACTTTCTCACATGTTCACATATTTCTATATCACTTTGATGCTATTTCCTTCTATTAATTACATTTTCAAAATTTCACAGGATTTACTCTGGGAGATGGAATGGAAAGAGGATGGAACACCATTCAAAGGAAAATTACATTCTTTTACGGCCATGATAAATAAAAAAAAAATATAAATGCAATGCCAATATTATTACATAATAAATAAAGGACATGTCATTCTGTGAGAATAATATTTCCCTTTTTACGCAAGAATTCCCATGCAAAAGTCAATTACACTCTGCATGAAGACCACGTCTCATCAAGCGATAATGCAAAAGGAATGACACTACATTCACTCATAAAACACTATGAATAAATACAAGCATTATTTAACCCTTCGGCTGCGGCAGCTAGAAATTTTGTCGACCATTCTGTGCGGAGGAAAAGGGGCTCGAGACTGTCCTTCTCGTTCGGGAGGAGCTGAGCAGGTAGAAGAACCCTCCCAGTCCACTCGCTACCTTTCCTTCATTCTCGCCACTTCGTTCGTGTGGGCAAATTGGTGGATTTGTAAACTACAAAAATAATTTTTAAAACTTTTCCGAATTGTTGATAGAATATATGATATTAATTTTCATTGCATTTTTCTGTTCAATTTGATACTAAACACCGCATAAATCCGACGATTTTTGCCTAAATAGGTTCTTACGTATCAATAATTTTTGTGGTCTTGAATTTCTGAAATTTAGAACACTGAATGAAACTATTAATGGTTTCCTTAGGGAAGTAGATTAAATTAAGGTAAACATATTCATTTTTAATATTTGTATTTTTGAAAATGCATTAAAAAAATTTTATTTCTTTAACGCATTTTCATTTAGACGATTCAGAAAAATTTTCTTTCTCACTATCGGAATGAAACAAAATATCAAGGACTTGTTCGTCAGCAATAGCTTTCCGCATCTTTGAGTTGTAAGGATGACATCCATCGGCCATCATAAAGGCGAATAACTTCTCAAACATGCAAAAAGTGGAAATCACAACAGACGAGTGTTTGTAATGCTGCCGGACACAAACGTAAGACAACTATGACCACTGAAACTCGCTAAGCGAGCATAAGGAGGGAAAGATCGAACCTCATTGCGTTGGAAAGCGAACCCTAAAGGGCGGGGGAGGGACCGGGTTAGGTGAAGAGGGAGGGTGGCAAATGGGTCCCCTCTGCAAACAAAGAGTTTGGGTCATAAAAGTACGAAGGGGCTCTGGGCCCTGGAAGCAGGACACAGTCACAAGTACACGAATGTTTCTCCTGCAGTTGCCCGAGAATATGTACATTTGCCGCAGCTAAAGGGTTAAAAGAATAGAGGAAAGTAGACGTTATCAGGCATTTCTAATATACACATACTCTCTACCCGTCATTACACTGGATAATTGAGAGCTGAAGTGGTCATTTGGTTTTTCGTCTACACATAGATTTTACATCCATGAATTGTTGATACTAGCATGGCAAAACAGAAAAAGTATACATATTTTAAATGGCAAAAATTCTTGTGCCCACTGTGGTTAACCCATACCTATGTAGTCACCACAAAACATTAAAAGTGTCTGCTATCACTGCCATTTAGCTCCTTTCTCAGCATCATCAAACATGGTATTGCAACACAAAGTTCTCTAAACATGGAACAAACTTGGAGGAATAAAATGAGGCACTCACTTGTCCTTAAGATGCTGAACACTGCCAAGGCACCTAAAACCACCATTGACCATGATTGTCAAGCGTGAACACAAGGCTTCACATTCTTCCATCGAGTGGGATGTCAAAACTACCGAGCGACCTCTATTGTCTCCATTTTTACCACTCTTGTCCCGAACGACGGACAGGATGCAAGCCCAGAGGAATCTCCTTGCTCCAACATCCATCCCACTGGTTGGCTCATCCTGTAAATATCAATTTCGTGCATTTATATGCAAAACTGAGTAAAGTTAAAATATGAAAATACCATTGGAATAAATGAAGATCACAGAAAAAAATTAAGATGGTACTTGTACTCATTAATTTGTCAGCATATTAATCTCTAAGAGCACTAATTTACCGCATAGTAATAAGCATACAACAAAAGCATAATATGCAGTCAACATGTTATCAATGTAGAATGAATTTTTGAACTTAAAATTCACCACTTGAACTTTCCTTACCAAGAAAACAAGAGGAGGGTCTCCAACTAATGCGATGGCAGTAGAGAGTTTTCGTTTATTCCCCCCAGAGTAAGTTCCAGCAAGTCTATCGGCATAACGGCCAAGACCCAGTCTTTTTAAACCATCATCCACCAACTGAAAGTAAAAAAGTAGAATAATATCATTGGTACAATACATAATGTGCAGTAAAACATTCATATGAAATGAAATTTATTATTCCAGGACAAGATGTCCCTTAGGAACATAATTGGTGTACATCATTTAGAGTATCTACATTGAGATTACATGGAATATATCATACCAATGAATACATAGGTGATACAAAAATATTAATACACTTTTTGTATAATTTCAATAGAAAAGTGGAAACAAGAAAACAAAAAAGAAATGAAAATACACCTCATAGGCGTTTCAGTAAATACTACAATATTCAATTAAATTTGACATTCATATGACTGTGAACGCTGGAATAACACTAAAAGAATGTTCAAATTTTAATATTATAACATAAAACATAATAAATTAAGCTGTAGATTTAAAAAAATGACTTCCTTCACAAACTAAATGGTTGTATGAAAATCACTCATTTAAAACAATCAAAAAGTCAATGCTTACCCTTTGCACATGTCTTGATGGCACACCTCTTAGTCGGGAGTAGAGAGTTAGATGCTCTCTTGCCGTTAAGAGAGGGTCCAAGGCATCAAACTGAGGACAATATCCCAATTGACGCCTCCTCACGTCGGCAAGCTCACCATCTTTCGCTCCATCACCGCACCCACACCCAGTCTCCGATGAAGGCAATATGCTCCTCCCACAAACATACGCATTTCCACTCGTGGGTGGAGTATCACCAGTCAGCATCTAGTCGACAAAAGAATAAAGATGCACCATTACGGAAATTGATACACTTTGAAAAAAGAATAAAATAGTAGTGGTACTCATAAAAATAGTGCTCATTAAGTGACTACTGTCATGGAGTCACTTTTGATTGAAATATGATCACTCGCTTATGGATGTGATTTTCCTTTCCAGGCAAGAATAAAGTTATGTACCTTAAATGTAGTAGTTTTCCCAGCACCATTCAAACCAAGCAATCCAAAACATTCACCCCATCTCACGCCAACACAAAGCTGGTCAACTGCTGGTCTCACTCCAGAGGGATAAACCTGTTGAGGAGGGAAAAAATTAATACCACCTAAAGATTATACGAAAAGGGATTACTAAAGTGCAAAATAAGCAAAATGTGAATGATATTGATAGCAATGTTACACCTCACAGAATAATGATTTTTGGAAACAATGGGGTCGTTTACCATATTTTTTTTATTGCCGAATCTGATAGAGTTTGTAAAATAAAAGGACCCGTATTTTTCCGTTTTCTGATCCGACAATTATTTCCCGAGTTATAAGCGGCGAAAAACTGATGTTTTTAACCCTTTCGGAAAAGTGGGTGTGGTGCAACCTCTGACGTATATCGACTTCGTCCAATCATAATTGAGCCCGCGAAGCTACTTCGCCTTATCGCAAAGGGGGGGAAACAGCTTACTCGGCCAATGGGAGCGATTTCGACAGCATCTGTGCGAGCAGACCTTCCGAGAACCCCACTCCACTCCCTTCCCCCTCCCCTGAAAGCAGTCAAGGACGGGAGGAAAATGACGTCAATGTTATCACAGCAGCATTTTCGGTGGGCGTCACCTTTTGCTTATTTTAATTTTTGATTTATGAGTGAATGGTTGTGGTTAGAAGATGAATTTTTTCACTAAAATTCGTTTTTCGTATCCATATAACGATTTCGTGTACAAAATTGCGATTTCGGTTCCGAGTAAACGCCCCCATTGACATGCTTGTTTAGTAAATTACTAAATGTAGTGGTGTAGAGGGGTCCACAGACTTGATGTGTATGATGACACATAAAAAATGGCAAGACAGAGAAGAACGTGAAATGGGCTTCCAGTATACAATGGATAAGGGCATTGTTTACACCTCGATAGGTCAAGACCATGGGGAGGTAGGAAGGAAGTAGGGGAGGGGAATTGGTGTAGGCAATGGTGACGGGAATGTATTTAACAGCAATGGCACTAACCCCCATTAAATATACATAATATATTAAGTAAAACAATTGGGAAAAATACTTAAGAGTGACTAAACTGCCTCCTACCATCATTCTCAGTATAAGCTTTGACAAATTCTTAATTTAAAAATGATATTTAATAAATGTTCTACCACAGGTCATCAGTAGGAATATATTTAGGAAAAATCATCCATACTAACTGTTGAATCTCAAAATATAATAAAGGGCCCATTGAAAATGCTCAAAATGACAAACACTCTTGTAATGAATTAGGAACAGCCACTCTTAAATAAGAAAAATATTTCATTCATGGTTTCACCAAAAATTGGAATTAAAAATCTACAAACATACCTTGGTCAAATTTTCTAAACGTAAAATATCATCATCAGCACCATTGGAGAGCACCCGTCTCCTTTCTTTGGCAACGTCTTCTTCCTCCTCCTCAATAACAGGAATACCTTGACGGGCTCTACAAAAATGCTGAGGGGAAGGAAAATATATGACGTTGATTCAAACAGCTGATGAACTATAGCCAGCCATTAGCAAACACAGTTGACAATGAAAACTGATTCCACTCCAAACTCCTTTACAAAGGAGATATAGAGGTTATAATGGTGCCTTTCCTTTTCGCAATGGTAATTTAAAAGCAATAGTTCATACATCAAGTAACTCATAACAATTAGAGAAAAAGGAATGTAAATATCTACTGAGTAACCTATTTCGTGGATGACAAATGCACACACATTATAACAAAGATGCTAAGTTTCAAAATTCATCCTCAATTTAGATTGTCAGTTATTCACGAGAGCCAAAATTTTACATTATGGATCAAGGAGAAAAGTAAAATTCTACACTGGAAAACTGAAGTAAAAATTAACCATGGAAATGCAATGAGCATTTGTTCATGCATAGTGAAACATTGTGCAAGATGTTTTAAAATGAAACAGCATGATGTGAAGTACAGAAACAAACAAAGGAAGTGAAACAAAAGAATTAAACAGGACGAAAATCCGTCAGTATTGTAAGAGAATTCCATTGAAATGCCAATTTCTTCAGTGATACATTCTAAAAATAAGACAGCTTTTGCACTTATTAAAAAAAATGTTAACTTACTGTTAACTTGTTCCACAAATTCAGCAATACTTGATACTCCACAGCCAAATTGAGGGCAAAAAACACAAACCCAGCAACAAACATGGAGAATAGGTTTTTCCCAAGAAAATCCCAATCAAATAGGTTAAAATTAATTTCCAAACCTGGAATAAAGATCATACGGTTATTACATGAGTAACCTGGAAAGTGATGGACATTTTACAGACATAAGACAAGTTTTTGAAAGAAAACATACCAAAGGAATGCAAAGACTGTTGTGCCATGTGATGTGCAGCCATTTTCATCAAACCTTGGCCAAGGCAAAAGTGTGGAAATATCAAGAATACTTCTCTAATTATAGATGCAATGTATTGTAGTTCCTGAAAAATTAATTGTCCGCTATATTTTTGACCAGTAAGTACTGTATTTGCTGGCTTTTAAGACACACTACTGGCATAAAATATGCAGATTGATTTTTAATGGATCTCTCCAGTAAAAAAATTGTCTCATAAGCCAGAAAATACAGTAATAAAACCATTAGACACCTAAACTATATGCCCCATTCCATCAAGTGAGGCTAAAGTCAACATCATGCAAATCTCACACGAAAGAAGTTTAGTTTTCAATCCAAAAGATGGGATACAATCAAAAATCGTTCAAATATTTACAGATTTAAATACACATGGTGCAAACATCCCAATTAACACCTGGTTTACAGATATACCTCCTTCTGGATGAAAACACAAGATTAGCCTAAATATCTGAGCTATACCTAAGTGGAAAATTTGATAAAGGTGATTGTTTTCAACCTTTCAGATGACGAAAATATGAAAAATAATCATAGCAAATACCAGTGGCATAACAAGGCAAGGACAAATGAGGAAATGACCGGCAAGTCATAGCTTTGACGACCCCCAAAAATCTTCTACGACTTTATACACATGATTAACATGATATAAGTTTATAATTCGAATATTACATCATGACTCGAATATCTTGAATTTTGAATACCTCGAACAATTGATATCATAAATGCTATTGTACAAATTAATTTGTTACCTGCTGTAGTAAAAAGCTACAAGTTGATTAAATTGTTTAAAAATTATGGTTTTAAAATTTCAAATACATGATAAAATATTTTTTCTTCCAATTATGGACTATTGAATACATTAATTTTATAAGCCTTAGTAAGTGAGCAGAAAGTGCTAATACATCATGTTCTGTCGAGTCTTGAATTACTGTGATGTAGTTCATCAACACGCCAAATACAGTGGACCCTATTAGCACATTATTGTAAGAACTCATAGTTCTGTACGTAGTAACGAGGAAAACGTACCAAACAGGCCATCTCGAGCTAGTTGTAGACGTATGCGTGGTTTGCATAACGTCCAGGGGATTATTATGTTGTCCTTCAAGTTCGTTCATTCCGTAAATGGCTGTTGTTCATTTATTGTGACAAAGTTTCATTTGCAACTGTTATGCCTCTCAAGAAAATACGTTTGATACCTTATGTTGGTGTGCACTCAATAATTAATTACGATGATAAAGACCAAAGAGCACATTTTGTATGTACAGTCCACGCAAAAAGACTCAAGTTGAGCTTTCTATCACAAATATTGAAGAAGCAATATTCATACAAAGCATATCAGCGTGTAGATAATTCAGTTTTTCGTTTAATATAGGTAACAGACTTTTTTTAATAATAACTTTTGTGGCATCATTTTAAGTGAGGATGAAAAATGGAAAAATTTTTTTCAAGTCACAGAGGGCAGCGTCACTTTGGCGGTTGTCATAACAATATGAAATGCACAAATGAAAAAGAATTTCATTAGAATATGAATTGTACTTTTGTCATGATGTCCTTTGAGTTTCAAATGATTTACTCATATTTGTTTAAGTTATTCTAGCAGGGGGAGAGTGGGTTTTCTCCGTAAGTATGCAACATTGGAAGCACGCAAACACCATCTTCAAATTAAAATTTCTAATGAGAATCCATTAACGTCATAACATTCACCATGCCACAATACTTTATTTGAATTTTATATTTTTTTGAAAATGAGTTCGGAGAGAAGGTGGAAACACCTAACAGCGTATGTGTTGAGTAGAACGAGATGGAGTTTAGTATTAACGGCAGTACTTTAATTTTTACCGCTAATTTTACACGCTTCGTACAAGGATTTTTGTCTAATTTTGAACAAGATTGAGCTTTTCAATTAATAATTTTCTTTTCACCTCAGGCCTTCCCATGGCTAATGCTAAGCACTTGTCTCACATTTAAGGTCGGGAAGTATTGGTGCTCGTGTAGTTTTGATGTCTAGTCGACACTTGTAAAACAAATGAACATTGCGATAAAATGCGGGGCTTTTGTGTGCCCTTTTAATTTTTCCTAAATATTTTTTATTAACCATAATATACCCATTTAAATATTTTTGAAAGCAATAATCTTTTTGATACAAGATTGAACCCTCTTGGAGGATATCCAACATCAAAATATCCTATACGGCAAGTGTTATCCCAGGACAAATTCAGTTCGGTCCTCCTCTGACTGTGCTAAAGAGGTAACCGAAACATGCTAACCAGTATTATTTACATGCACTGTGATGCATACCTGAGGAAACAAATGTCTGATGAGGAAAACGTGCTATCAAGGACCGTCTGAACGAGAGTTCACAGTATAGCGTTATCATCGTAAGTATTCGAGATCTCAAATATCAAATTCTTTCAGCATAAGTATTCGAAGTCTCGAATATCGAATACTTTCTAGTATTCAAGTACTCGCGGGTAGAGTTCGCACATCTATAGTAATAATAGTAATACACTTCTGTTGAACATACACATGAAAAGTAAAATTAATAGCGCCATTTCAACAACGAACAAAATGAAACTACCATATTTGCACAAATCTAAGGCAATGTTTTTCTCCCTCCCAGACTTCTGAAGAAAAGCGAGTTTGTCTTACAATCATAAGAAAAATCTAGACTTCAACTGGATTGTATTATCTAGATATTTATGTTTACCAGAGCCAGTATGTGCAAAGTAAATTTTTGCTTGACTTAGTTTCATCAACATCATCTGAACTCACAAAATATTTGTACGACTACAGTAGAAACCTCTATTTTACGAAGTTGAAGGGACCCAAAAATTTGAGCTTTGTAAATCAGAGGGTTTGTAAATTGGAGGTTATCTTCCACTAACTCCTCTGTCTCCGAAACTGATGTGTCACCAAAACCAGCTGATCTCCAACAGTAGGAAATAGTTTTTGCGGTGACACTCCCATGCTCTGGCAACACCTTGCACAGCATGGAGCAATGTACATGGAGGCACATCTTGCACATTAGAGGCGACAAATGTACGTCTACTAAAACTCTGGTGACAAGAATGCGAGTATACTTTAAATGCAATTAAACATTATGCTGCACTTGTCAAATAGTTATGTTAGGGTTGAAATCAAACTAATTACTATAGTAAATAATAGTCATCTGCTCATTCTGGGAAAAAAACAGATGAAATTCTCTGTGTGCAGTGTATTTGCAAGAAATTGAAAGAATTTAAAAATAACACCTCAATTGTATTGATTTGCTGTATAGCATAGGCGTTATTCCTAAGGCTAGGAGACTCACTTTAGTGAAAGAGAATGAAACAGCCATGAATTAAAAAAAACAGGTGAATATTTTTCTATAAATTTATGATGGTATGAACTTGGCTGCTGCAACTGAATTAAGTTCTTGTAGCTGTTCAATTGGTAGATCTCAAAATAAGGGGAATAAGAGAATTAACTCATCCCGCGGAGTATTTTAAGCATATGCAGTTATGCATTAATTGACGAAAGGGGTATATTTAGTGCTAGTCGATTTGTGTTTAAAGAAGCCATTTTAACATGGGAAAGCCAGGAATACATTTTAACTAGGAAATTTCAAAACAAAGTTCCCACTGACCCAGTATATTTCCGTGAAAAGACCAGAAAATGCCTTTTTGGAAGAAAGCGTATCGTTTGAAATACATTTAATAATAATTCGCAGCTGATTTAAGTCAATTTTAGAACTTGAGTCGAGTAAATTTGAAATTCCCTCTTTTATAATATGCATTCTACATTGCTGACATCTGGCGGTGATTTGCAAGAACTATTTACTCGCGGCTACAGAAAGCGATCGCGAACTCAAAGTCGCGATTGCAAATTCTTACCTAACGACGTAAAACACTTCAAATGAAAAATTAAATAATCAAATTGCATCAATATTTGAATATATGTAATTTATTATTGCAAAATTAGTATTTTTTAATGAAACTAAGCTCCACGACAGCTGCAGCAAAGAACTTCCTACGGGAATGCTATTTTCAAGTGAAAGGCTGAAGTAAGATCTGAATTTGGGTTGCGGTGGCTACCTTAAAGCTAATTTTAAATAATTCCAGAGAAAATATGGATCCTTTGTGACGATGAGTTAGGTATTCGCAATACACAAAATGATAGAAAAGGAATAGAAATTACCAAGCACTAATCCGATTATTTTATGAACTGGGGCATTGTTTTCGAGAAGTAGGCGTCGTGCCATGTGTCTTTGGACATTTTTTCCTTGGATCATATAATCAGGATTGAATTGCGATTTGGATGATCAATCTCTGGGATTTTTGCTACAGTTTAAGCACTTCAAAAAGCACTATGCTGAATCGATTTTTCCACATTTTCACGTATGAAATACTTGGACTGAGGGCCTTCTCAACATGACCTATCTGTAGAGGTCCGTGAAAGTGGTTTTATTTTTTGCTAAAATTCGTTTTAAAACTATGTGATTTCGGTGTTATAGAAAATCTTGGCGGTGTTATTATAATGTTACAATTTTTGCGCATTTCTAGGCGTTTTATTATTTTTGGTACCCATTTTGTGAATGCTTATACTTAGACTTTAATCGATTATTACTCTTTACATGTGATTTTTTCGCTAATTCACGTAAAAATCGCGAAAAAGGCGAAATTTCGTTTTATTTCCCGATTTCGCGTTGTTTCGCGATATCGCGTCTCGCGAATTTCACGGATCTCTACCTATCTGGCTTCAGCTACTCCTGTCGTGGTATACCGCGATCGTTATTCCATTGTACTGAGTTTAGTGCTACAAAATCATTTCAAAAAACTTCGTAAAACCGAGGTCAATCACTCCTAGGGACCGGCCTCTCACTTCGTAAATCAATAAAATCGAGGTTTCGTAAAATAGAGGTCATTTATTATGGTTTTCCTATATACAAAGATCGGGACCGGCGGAATGCTTCGTAAATTGGTGTCATTTCGTAAATTAGAGGTTCGTAAAAAAGAGGTTCTACTGTATTTACGATTTATCTGAATTGGGAAGAGCATCAACATTTACATGGTATAAACTGCAATAATTCCAGGGTGTTGGATTTAAAGCATTGTTATGAATGCATCTTAGTTTTATGCAGATTGAATAGATTAATTCAGTTATGATCATATCCTTATATTTACGATTTACCTTAATTGGACTATAAAAAGGATTACTAATTCCATTGTGGTATAAAATGCGACAATGTTGGCACATTATATGGGGGCATTTACTCAAACCAAATTTACGGTTTTATACAAAAAGTCGTTAGATGGAAGTGAAAACGAATTTTAGTGACAAAATTAATCTTCTAACCAGAACACTCACAGATTAAAACAAGCGAAAGGTGATGCCCATTGAACAAGCTGCACTAACGACTTCTACGTCACCTACCTCCTGTCCTTGACTATTTTGGGGAAGAACAGGAGGGGAGTGGAGGTAGGGAGGGGAGGTCTGCCTGCACAGATCCTGTCGTATTCTGTAAATAGCCCAAAACAATAGAACAGTGAAGTATTTTCATAAACCTTTGGGCGTGACTGAAAGTGTGCTTAAGTATATTTACTCATTCACAAATTACAATGTTGTCTATATTGCAATGCCTTTCAAAATACCCTTCATTTAGTCTAAAAACCACTTCCATTGGCAGAATCGGCTGTGTCCCCCCCTATTGTGCTTGGGTGAAGGAGCTGTGCAGTCTAAGCTCTGATTGGACGAAGGAATGACGTGCGAGTCTTTCGCAAGCCGACTTTTCTGAAAGTGCTAAAAACATCAGTTTTTCACCGCATATACCTCATGAACTACGTGACAGATCAAAGAACAGAAAAATACATTTTTTTAATTTTACAAACTCTATCAAATTTGGCAATTAAGAAAAATATGATACACGGCCCCAATCAGAGCAACGTTACAAAACATCCTAGTTTCTCACCAATCAGAGAGATCCATTCAGTTACAAACACACCCATAAAGCCGTGTTTACTGACAGCAGTCTACTGCTATGACCATGGCTAAGCCTGACTTGCACATGTGAACACTACAGAGGTTTCGTGAACACTTACTGCAATACAAGTTCAGGTCGACACTGGACATTTTCTGAACACTTTAGGTCCATGTTCAAGCTATTAGCTAAGCAGAAGCTTTGAAATTATTTTCCACATGGACTTCCAAAAAAGGGGGTTCGTCTTAGAATCTGGTACCTCTTAGATTTGTGCAAATACAGTATTTTCCCACTACAACAATACAGCAGCTACAAGTGATCCTTGAAAATTATTCTCACAGACAGTTCAGCATGGAAATATGAGTAAAGGCACCCATGATATCCATTCATGCGCTTCAGGGGGCAGAATTTAGAATGGAAAGAAAGGAATACTAAGGAGCTCACCAGCCATTAAAATGAGTACAATAGGCATGTATTATGACTCAGAGAATGTAAAAAATGAGCAGAGAAGGAATAAGATCAATCCCCTTCACCACTGTTCACAGAGATGAATTATTTTTTTCCAACTAGGTTTCAGCAATTAAAAATAAAAAAATTGATACAAACCTCATCGTCAAATATTTCCAAAACAAAAGTGGCTACTGTGGTGACAATGCCGATGAATAAATTAGCACAGCCGAGAGCTACAAAAGCAGAACTAGGAATTGAAAATATGAAACTGGCTGGATACATGAGAGGGATACTGGCCCACCTGAAAGCATGGAAATTAAGATTAGTTAGAAGGACTCTTCTCTGAGAAACATCATTACTACATCTGCGACATATTTACCCTCAATGTTGATTTCAAATTTTTTTTTAGCATATATTAATTAAACTGGTCCATTCAAAGCTTAAGGCAAAGATGCATGGTTTTAGCATGCCTCAAAGAAAGAATTCCTTCATAGAAACAACATTGGCCTTTACAATGAGGAATACTTCCAAGGTTGAAAATAAGAACATAACTTCCTCGATAAAGGAGCTTCCATAGAAAAAGTAATTTACATCAAGTGATAGAACATAAAATATGTAATTCTCATAATTTAAACCATGAGTTAAAGTTCTGTTTATCTATGGGCATTTCTTTATGGTAAAGCTATTCTTTTCAGCATTAGGTTAGCAAGAGACTAACATGACATTGTTCATAATTTTTCACAAAAAGCAGGAAATAAAGTTATATTCAAAACCTTGAAAAGAAAGAGGAAACTCAATATGAACACACCCATATAATACCAGCAGCATAATCAGCCCTTTGATGTTCTTTGCTGATACATATGCTTGCTCATCAAATGCCAGGAAAATGAAAACACACAATGCAGCGGACACCAGGTAATTCACCTAAACAAAAAATGGAAGAGCATGGTGAGTGCAACTAATAACAATTTCTAAGCAAGAAATATTGATTATTAACCCTAACATTAAAGAAAAAATTATTGGGAAACTAAGAATTCTTTAAATACTGAGCAGATAATGTACAGGTATGGCATTAAGGTAATCATACAAATATACAACAATTCATTTCATCACACAAAAGTAGAACTTAATCGCAAAACCTACTCAGAAACTAAAATTTAAGTTTGTTCACAGCTTGTGACCGTCTGTTTTCAAAATTTCTCACTCCATCTTATGATTATTTTCAAGAAACCATGTTGCATGATGAAAACTTTCTAAAACTGTAAGATATATTACCATGGAAGAAAAAATCAAAATCCTGGCATGATTTTTATCTTTCTTTCCATTTAACTTGTAGAGCTTATCATTTCCAGCACCATTATATATGTGTGGAATTTTTTTAGGTAGAAATATGAATCCCTTGAATAAATGCAGAACAACAGCAAATTTCAGGTTTGGAAGTGTGTAGCATAGTGTGGCATGCAATACCAAATTACAAATATGCTGATATATATATAACACTGAAAGGGAGAGTAATATCTCTTCAGTAAGTTATTAATTCAAAGATGCAACTAATAATCAAGATTTTTCAGAAGAAAAAAAAAGGGGAAAAGAAGGAAATCAAAATAATCAATGATTCTCTTTCTGTTAATTGAAATGTAAAGAGAGATGTAAGCAGAAAAAACAAGTTCTGAAAGGAAAAAAAAATTCTATTCTACATTCACCAATGACTAGTGGGGTAGTTAAAATGCAGTCCCTAATGGAAAACAATGCCAAATATGGAGACTAAATAGGCAAAGACAGCAAAGCATAGAATAAATTCAAATAAGTATCACATGAACTAAAACAGAAACTATCAAGAAATATGGACTATATCCACAGAAAATTGTACAAATATTGATCAGTAAATTAATGAAAAAACTTTAATCTATCGCTGAATTTTATGTTTTTTTGCAAATATATTGAAATGCAGTGCCTGAAAATATCAAGTTCACATAGATGAAACAAAAAATATGCATATGCATGCCTGAATAACTTAGCCGTCATATTATTTTAATGATAAATGCTTATGCTGAAATTACAAATTTCCAAAGTCTGAGTGACTGCAATAAATTTTTGAATGTTTAATAAAGTAAAAAACACACTAAACAATCAATGGCCAAACATATGTACTTACAGAATCCCATGCATATGAAGCAACCCAGTAAATAGTTGGATGTACACCAGACACCATCTGCAGGTGCTTCGACTTGGAGGATCTCTCTTCGATCAAAAATACCACAAAGGAGGCAGGAACAAAACTTAGTGCAAATATCACAGAAATGGCATGAAGCAAACTTATTCCTGACTGCTTGCTGAAATAGAAAAATAAAGAAATCCATCAGAAAGTAATGGCAAATACAGCTGGAGCTTGATAACCTATGAGATGGCTATATACAGATGAGCAGCACTTCTGTCAAATTCTTAATAAAAATCCAAATGGTATCTACCGAACAACATTGTATGTACTACACATCTAAATATCATGATTATAAAATGGACCCAATAACTGGTGATACATTGGAATCAGAATCTTCAATCACTCAAGTGTTCAACCCAAAGGTTGGTTTGATATGCGAGGTAGAGCTCACCCCATACTAAAATCTGGTTCCTACGGTGCATTTTTCCAGGAAAAATATTTTTTATGGAATCCTGATGGGTGTTGCATGTGCTTGCTTGCTGGAAATACTGACAGCTGCCAGCTGCCCTGACAGCTAGCTTGCTTGATTTTTTCCGTTAGGTCTGGTGCTATTTTTCTTGTGCGTTTTGCTGATGGCTGTCAGTGCCCGCTGTAAACCTACAGAGTAAACATCACGGGTTGGCAGTACGCGTGGCCAACAATAGGGGTTATCAATTTAACGCTGGGGGTTGGCAGTACACTCGGCCAAATGATGGGTTATGAAAACGATCATAATAATTGACAAGAATAGGAATGACAAGAGTGTTAGTAGTTACGTGGAGGCAATATGGGCTTTAGTGGAAGAGATGTGAGGAGAGCCAGAAGTGAATATGAACGAGACATACGCATCGGGAGAATAGGCCCGGGAACCCTTGGGAAAGGACTCATCAGCGAAGTAAGGCTGATACTAAGATAGATGCCCGAGAGTAGGACATCGGGCAGAATAAGAAGCGAGGCCGAGGGAAGGAGATTAACGAGGCAAGACTGCGCGGGTGGACCAAGGAGGCATCGACGAGAATATTACACGGGAAGGCGCACTCCAGCCCGGTATCATGGAGGGAGGATGAGTCGCAGTTGTTACGATAAGTGGAAAGGAACTGGAACATTTTTCAAAATTTTATTCAAAGAAATTAAGCCCATTGCATAATACCGTTCAAGGATTTCTTTTATATTATTGGTTAATAAAAGTGTACCTATAAACCTTGTAAATTGGGCCCAATCTTTTATTTGAAAGAATTAAATTTTATTTATTATGCATGAATAATATAAATAGTGTTTTTGCTTAATCTTTCCTCAACTGGTCAATTTTTATTGCCAGTGACTGAGGTGTATTGATATATGTACGTGACTGATGTACAAGAGTGTGTGTGGACGGTAAGATATAACTAAGCTAGCTGGACGACAGACACAGTAAGGTAACCGGGGGTGAGGGTTACACTGCCAATCATCATCAAGCTTCACATCATGTGATCAAAGAAAAGGTTCTGCCATGGAGGAGCCAAACTGCCTGGTATTGTTCTACGTTTCTGATTTTATATACATCTTCTAAACAATATTTTCCAAAATTAAGGGTGGAAATCTACGTACTTAGTATCAAAAGGAGGTGCTTATCAAGACAGAGAGGAAACTAACTGATATGCAATTCACAGATCAAAGTATCATGATAAACATTTTTGTCTATCAATCCATGCGGCTTTATGTCTTCTTCGCTCAACCTCATGTACGATTTACTTGTTGACAGATGGAAAACAACAAAGTAAATATAGCAAAATATATGCACAAACCACAGCAGTATGAACAAGCTAAAAGACAGCAATCCTAGTGCTACAACTTCCATTTTCACCCGAATGGCATACAATACAAGGGAGGGTCATCTGCTAGACACCACCTAGGTGTGGCAAAAAACTAAACTATTTAGGAATGGGGGACTGAAATCAAGGATGATAGCATGCTACAAGTGAACTGATACCCAACAGCAAAGCCACCTTAGTGGCCAACTTCATTGCTTGCTGAGTGGCACACACGAAATCCTTTGCTGCTGAATGGCACTCTCTGAAAAAATGCACCGTTTGAACTGGGCTTAAATCATAGGTGTGTGAAATTCACACATTCAGGGTCAGGGGGCTCAGCTCCTTTCGCTCAGCCACCTGCAATTACCCCCTAAGTTCTGAACATTAGAGCATTGCACTTCAAGGATTTTAGATGGGGGTGTCCAAAAAGGCATCACGTGGATTTCAACCCAGGACCCTGCTGTCCATAGCCCAGTGCTCTACCCACCATGACCCCCATACAGAATGATAAGGAAGAGGATTTTCCTTAAGCAATACCAAAAATTTTACGAGAATCTAAGAGATCATCTCTTCAATTGTATCCACATTTGGAGCAAGTGGAAGCAAGGACAAAGAGAGCCTTAAAGCACCAAGACCCTCAGTAAAACCTGAAACGACTTCAACAGCATTAGCTGAAAGTCTAAGAAACCGAAGTACCCTTGCTCTAAACAGAAGTTTCCACATCAACTGCCCCCTCAAGCAAACGTTATGATACACCATACTTTGTAAATTATAACAATTTGCTATGATCACAATTTTATATTTTGGTATGGTGGCATTGATTTAATTACTGCGGCATAAAACTGGAAATTTACTACAGTGCAGGGAATTACATATCTATTTGGTGGAGGCACTGCTTGTTTTTGTTTTGGTAATCAAAGCCAAGTAAAATATGCATCTATGCTCATGAAACCATGCTATGACAGATACTTACAATAGTTCCTGAGACATCTGAACATCAGTGAAGTTCATAGGATGATTGATCACTTTGATTCCATAGCGGTCAGGATTTTCCCCCGGTCTATCAGGTATCGAAGCACGCAGCACTACATTGCTAATGGCACTCATGTAGGACACTGATGAAGCCCAGCCTTTATTGTTGAACCAAACCTGAGTATGATGGGCAAAATTTCGTGAGAGGACATCTTAAAGAATTCATATATGCACATGCAAATAAATTTTGATGGCTAATCCAAAGATGAATATGGGAAAATAAAAACTAACTCATTAATATATTCGATAGATCTATTATGCTTCGATACTTTGGGATCCACCTACCTGAGCATTAGGTCACAAAAATATAAAACAAAAACAAGATATAACAAATATTTGAAGAGTACATATAAAAAATTAGTCAATATGATAGAGAGCAAGAATAATAAAATGAACTTAATATACAGTCCATGGACATTTCAGCTTAACAAATTAAGTCATCAGTTGCATTTGTCAGCAATTTTCCAGATAACTGGAGCATGATGTTCCCATAACGAAGCTGACTGACAAAATGCTGCACTAGCAAAACTCAACAAATGCATGAATAATGTCATTCTTATTTTTACTGATTGAAATTAGTGTCCTCATGGAGAATACAGGAAATGTCACTAAGGGATTTTAACGCTGTTATACTTTCTCTAACTTGACCCACAGAAGAAATATATCATCTACCTTTTCCACCACACAATGAGACAAGCAAAATATTGAGCTGTCTTAGCTAAAGGTTAATGTATAACTGTCCAAATATACACCACAATTGAAATCAAGGGCCAGGAGTATAAGTGAAGTGAAAGTTTTTCTGCCCAATAAACACATGTCAGGTCAAGATATAATAATCTATGTAAAGCAATTCTCAGTTCCAGAATCAACATTGATACTTCTCACAGGTGTAAAAAAATATTAGAAAAATTCAACCTACCTTGATGTTATTGTATATATCAGCTTTTTTAAGCAGATCTCTGGTATGGCTTACAACCTCAGTAAAATGAGTTATATTCATGTAATAATTTGATAATATATCTCCAAGCTGTCCAATGTGTAGTGTGAGGTTATTTATCTCTCCAAATGTGAATCCACCATATCTATAAAGAGACATATCACTGTCAGGATTCTTTACTGATGCAGTAAAACGAAATAACATACTGTAATCATCCAAAAATATTTGGACACTAGACGTTCCCAAGTTACTACAATTCAGGAACCAACCTTTCTAGCAAGCCTGGAAATTATTCCACCTACCCTGCATGCATTAATTTCACCCACACAGGATCTTCAAATTACCATATTTACTCGTGTAAGCCGTGCGCCTTTTTTCCCGAAATGCTGGTGAAAAAATGGGGGTGCGCGGCTTACACAAATCCTCCAGATTTTCAAGTAAGCCACGCACCATTTTTCTCAAATTCCTGTTGTTTTTCCTCCTAAGTTTCACATTTTGTGAAAATATCGACGTTAATTGGTAATCGTGCATTGTAAAGAATTCTGAAATTTTTAAGTAATTAGTAACAAATCTCTGCATTTACCAAAGTCTGAGCATACAACGGTACTTGGAGAAACACTAGATCAGAAACACCATTTGACAAAGCAATGATTTTTATCGCATATAGATCGTACGTAGGGCAACACATTGTAGCACTGATATGTATTTAAATCTATTTTGTATCCTGTAAGCTGCCGCAAGGGGGGCAACATCTTTATGTCTTTTCAAAATCGTAAGCAGAGTTTGTTTCAGTATCACTTATCTATAACAACATTTTTGCACAATAGATATTCCTTTTGTGTACACATTAAAGCTACATTGCAAAGACACGACAAAGAATTTGCTACATAGTGGCAAGAGTCGTATGCTCAGAGATTATACCTTCTTACTATCCATGCTATCCACTCTGTGCGTGAGAGTAGTAAATGAGTTTGAATCGAACATTTGGCATTTTAAAATAATTTGCAATTATCACCCCAAAAATGAATTCTGATGTGAAATCCCGATGATTTCCTGTGAGTACAAAACTACATATTATAAGCGATGCCAAAAAATTGGAAATCGAGCAGCAGGAAGGAATTATGGTGTATCTGAATCTTGCAGTGTCGAAAACTAAAAATGAGAACTGTTATGATAGGAATATTCATTAGTGATTTATGATTCTATTTCCATGAATGTGCTTTTCTGTTTTATAAGAATTATAATTGTAATTACATTGATCTTAGTTTTTTCCATCTGTTCCCAAGACTTTCCAGTGTTGTTAAATTGTCCCAGTCCACAGCTACTGCACATGGAGCAGACGAGACCACCGCTATCAGGTATGGATGGCATTCTGCTTTTATTTGTTGATATGCCAATGGATTTCCATAATAATAGAGTAATCACTGGTTGAAATTGTATATATTTCTGCAATTATTTCAGTTGGATGTTATTTTGAACAGATGCCATTTTTATAGCTGGATGATTTGATTGTATTTAACTGTAATTACTGCGAGATGCTACGAGAAAAAGATGCACAGTAAAAGAGGCCATGCATCGATGCAAGACAAGATGATGACCATGACGATATCAACTCGTAATTCAATCAATTAATGAGAAAGATGTACACATAATTTAGGCACAGCATTTCTATTAAAGACGTGCATTCATGTAATGAGAAAATGATGCACACTCAAAGGTAAAAAAAATAATTTATTGATAGAAATAATTTTTTTCCTCACGAGCCTGCCCAAAAATAGGGGTGTGTGGGATACACGATGGGGAGCTTACATGAGTAAACACAGTAAGTGAGCTATTCTTTCATCTAATATCTAATTTTACAAGTTGAATATTTTGATAGCAAATGGTCACTGCCCTCATATGTAAACAAGAATAATTAGCCAAAGGTTCAGCACATGTAGTAATAAAGTAATCTCCATATGAATGTTTATACTTTGCATTATGATGAAAAAACATGAGTAATAGCTGAACAATCAAATTTATACACAATTAAGATCTACTTTCTCCTAAATGTATTCTTACATTAGGTAACTAAAATGTTCAAATTCTGCTCTTGTGTCAGATTCCAATCAAATACATACGTAGACCAAACTAAGTAGGAACTATTGAAGTCAATGATGAGCCATGAACAGCGCTACATGTGCTAATGCAATAAGTATGGAAAACATGGTATTTAATTTTTGTTATCAGAGCCATAAACAAGGAGTCATTTTTCAACATATAAATTTCTACTGATGAATTAATATCACAATATCTGATTTAAAAATTATCCAAAAACCCCTGAGGGCACAAAGTTTGCTCTACACCTATTATATAACAGATGTAGATATTAATCTGGGTATTACATTAAGTGTACTGCAAATTTTGTGCTCTCAGGGACTGTAAGAAAGTTTCCATAATAAAACATTCTATAACAAACAATTGAGTATTAATGTTAGAGAATACAGTTAATATGAAAGAAAACTAATGCTCACTGTACACAATTTAACTATAAAAGTACCATCTGGTGTCACATAAGTTATTGAATACACAAATAGCATACAAGTACTTGATCGTTACACTAATCAATAGTTGAACCAACACACTACAACCAGAATGCATATTTCCTAAGGCCATAATTCTGATGAGCCATCCCAGACAGCACAGCCACTGGTATACAAATTGTAATTCCCTTGTACAGTTACAAATTGTATAGTTTTCGTAAAAAAATTTGTAATACAATAGTATTACAGGACATTTCATACAAAGCAATCGTAATACTATTGTATTACAGCACCAAAAATACAAGAAATATACAAATTTGTAAAACCATCGTATTACAATTGTAACACGGAAAATAATACAAGTGTCTTGTGCGCGCACATACGAAGGTGCCCATGTGGCCAATGGTAAAATGATTGTAAAACAGCATTAAAATACCAAGATAATACAAATTTGTATAACCATTGTATTACGATTGTAACATGAAAAATAATACAAATGTCTTGTGCGCGCGCATACAATGGTGCCTATGTGGCCAATGGTAATATGATTGTAAAACAGTATTAAAATACCAATAATATACAATTCGTAAAGCCAATGTATTACATTTGTAATACTGAAAATAGTACAAAAGTATTGTTCGCACGCATGCAAAAGCTTGGTGTGTTTCTTTAGCGCAGGACACCGCTAGTATCGCTAACTTAAGTTTGTTTATTATGAATCCGCCGACCTACAGCAATGTTAGTAATCTATTAATCGTGTGCGTACTTAAGTCCTAAACGAGTTATACTGTTTGTGAGACGTAATGGCAAGTGTAAATGCATTTGAACATAATTGTTACGATTTAGATCTTGGTAAGAGTATTATGTATTTTTCCTTAATGCCTCTGTGCCTAATAATTTAATAGCCTCGATTTACGTGGATTGTAGTTAGCTACAAGTTCAGCGAGTTCAGCCATGGTTTATAGGGCCTGGTTACACGATGCATGAACCCGTGTGATTCCATGTTCGTGTGGATGGACGAAATTATAACTGGTTCTATTGCATTAACGAGCACCCATTCCTTCATAGAAGTTGTTACGTATGGTTTCACGATGATATTTTAATGGGGCGGATGATGCATGCTTTAGTACATGAACTTACACAGTTTATGCAATGTGTGACCAGACCTACGAATTGTGCACCCTTTAACTGCGAATCCGGTAAATGTGCATGAGCGTTCCACATAGTGTTTACTTTTCACGCCTTCATTCCTGCACGGGATAACTGAATTCATGTATCTTTAAAAAATGCCTGAATTATAAAGATAAATGTTATGTGTAACACTTGTACATTTACCAGCGAGCTCGTTAATGAAATTAATTATTTCGTTGAGAATATCGTAGATATTTTTGAATATAGATAGTTTTGTATACGGTTGCTATGTATGTTATTTATTTGGTGGAAGTTCACGATAGCGAGAGGCATTGAGGAGATACCCGTTTTGCTGTACGTAACAATAACTATGTTTGACCACAGTTCTCTTTTGAATAAAAGAAATTTAATGTAACAGAGCAAATACTTTTATTTTTACTTAAAAGTCCCGAATTTCCTACAAAATTACAGGGGTAATACGAAATATTGTTTTTGTAAAACAATTGTAATTGAGATCTAAATTACAACAATAATACAACTCATAGAACGATTGTATTTTGTCACCAATGTACAACCATTATACAATTTGTAAAGTGATTGTAAATTGGATCTAAGTTACAAACATAATACAATTTGTAAATCCCTTGTATTTTGCCTTTGTAATACAAATGTAATACAATGGTATTAGAGGACATTTGACACTGTATTACAACTGTAATACAATTGTAATATTAATAACCCTCTTTTGTAATATGATTGTAATACAATTGTAAAACGGTAATAATACCAAATCTGTGCTGTCTGGGATATTACTTACTAAACAAAAGTAACTTCTCTCAGTACCTGACAATAATAATTATCAGTCAAATTTCTGTACAGCGTGCAGACTTTCAGAAGCCTTAAAGGCATATCCACATACAAACAACACATTTAACATGCCATAATAAAGCATTCTCAATTAATTTTTAGCCAAGGAAAAAAAAAATTGTCCTACAAAATCACAGCAGCACAAGAAAGATTTACATTGTTTTACGATAAATATATTTAAAACAAGATAAATTTAAATATGTAACCCATTGCACAGAGAGCATCTCATACTTGCCTCATTTTAAAATACTCTTTACTTGTCTTTATGAGCCAATCAGAGATGTTTCTTCCAGTCATATTTAGCATATAATCTCCAGTGCATGCCTTTAAAAGTAAAAAAAGAGCTATGTAATTAATGGAAAACATGGATGAAAATCAAATTTTTTCCTCATAAATGTCCATTTATACACAATTACGTATTTCAATTGCCTTGATATATTTTCAATTGATTTGACCTGAAGACAACAAAAATTTGAATCATGCAACTAGTACAACATATATTTTACATCATATATGAGAGTGTACAGAGCGAAATGAAATGAATACCTCTGACACACACATTAATTATGCTATAATTCCAAAATATGTTCAAACTTATTGATATTTTAATCAAAATTCCACAATAAACAAGGTAATTGTGGTAGCAAGCTGCATAAGAATGAAGTATGCACAAAACATTGAACTATTTCTTTTAAAGTTATATTACCACTGCTTGAGGGGGGTGAGGACCCCCAGCTCCTGCTGGGCATTGCTGACTGCCGACGGCACATGAACACTCTGGAGAATAAATATCACCTGGATTTGGATTTGGCTTGGGAGACCAATGATCTACTCCTCCACGACAAGATGAAGCCCTGTCAAGAGCAGCAAATATCATACAATAAGATGGAACTATCTACCACAATTTGGATCAAGATTCAATCCATTAATAACACAAGATTACCTTTTGCCATTTTCATTAACTATACACTTATATCCCATTCCAGTATCTCCAAGTAATCCGGCTTCCAATATATGAGCCGTTGAATTTGTGACGGATGGATTAACATTTGAAAAGAATACATAGTTTGGCGGGCCATAGAGCCAAGGAGAGAGGGGAAGAGGGGGCTCTTGTCTGAGACCAGGCTGGAAGACCGTGAAAAACAAGGCTAGGCAAACAAAGATGGCAGGCAAGACGATCTATTTGGGAAGAAAATGGAAATAAAATAGAGACAGAAAAATCCCATAAAAACAGAATAAAAAATAAAATTAATTAATGCTAGTATGCAAGTATTTAAAAAAAATATATCATGCATCAAATAATTGGCTAATTTGGGAATTATTAGCCAAGAATCTTCAATTGTTTTTAATTCAATGAACTACTCAAAAATTACACATTATACATTATGATCACAGTTGAAAAATCAGGCGTAATACAAGTTAACCCCTAACATTGCATACATATTTGAGCATGAGGTAAGATTCTGCATAAAAACAAAAATGCATTAATGAAGCAAAATAAGTAGTTAAAACAACAAAATAACCATTCAACATATGGACATATTGTAAGTGACTGAGAAAAAAACAATTGATGTACATGTAGTCTCCATAAGAGACCATATAAAACGTGATGTTTTGACAGGGTAGGTATAGCATAATCCTTCCAAAGCAGCCCCATTTTGGCTTTGTTGGCAAAAGGTTAACATTCAATGCCTCCTTCAGTACATTATAATCTCCTTGGATTTTCTGCACATCTGATGTACCTCTGACAGAGTATGCTGTACCTACGAAAACATGCTATAAGCCTCATTCAGAATATCTATCATAACCCTTGAGGAAAATCCGAAAATCCATCACTATCGAGTTGAAAACTTTAAACAAAACTAATTTTTGATTTCACTAGCCAAATACAAGCATTTTAAACAACAATACCATCAGTCAAACTGCAATTAATTATGCTCCCAAGCGTAGTTCATGAATCATGGATTATTCAGCCAATTATCACCGATTATTTGACTGTGAATAAATACAAGATAAATGAAGACTTTCTGAAGACTATAAATACTTATAAATCAATGGTAGATGAAAAAACAATCAATAAAACAGAGATTGGCCAATTCTAGATGCTTGAACAACTATGAATTGAAAACTGTGATTTATCATGGTTATAACAGAAGATTGAATATAATAGTTTTTTTGTGACTATGAATATCACTGTTAATCCTCCTGAGTTTGTTAATTGCCTCATCAAGAGGTTCTCAAAATCAAAATGAATGTTACCATTTTATGATACATTGATTATCTTTTATTTCACCAATGGATGAGTGACTTCAGATAATATTAGTTAATTTTCAATCCTACCACCAATACTCATTTCAATCATATTGTTCACAGGTTTTATAAACAGCATAATAATCGATATAGATTTATGTTTCCAGCACACCAAGGACTAATGTTATTTTTTGGTGTCATGCATGGAACAATGTTACAATATCTAGTTAAAATTGTTATTCAGTGAGAATCCTTGCACTCCTCTTCTTAACATTCTTTCAATTTCTCAACAGGCTGTTTTATAAGTACGGTCTGTCAAACAATTAAGTACTTGCAGTTGAAAAATAAATTGGGATTTTTGTACCATTTAACCTAGTGCCCCAAATTTCAATACAGTCAAGTCTAAAACTCTGCACCTGAATATTTAAAATGATGCTGCTGTTTCATTGAAATTAATAATGATTCAGTTTCAATGAAGATTCATATATCAAGTAAATTTAAAACTTAATCGGTCAGAATTACAGCAAATTCTTAATACAATTGTTAGAAAATATTGAGCAACCAAGCACACCACATTTAAGTTTTTTGCAAGTAGAAATTATGGTTATAAACATAGACACTTCATGCATATGAAGAAGCCCACTTACCTCAAAGAAAAGTGCTTTAGGATTCCTTTTTGTACGGTGGAAACGTTTGGCAAGTAAAGCAGTGAACTGTTGATAAAGTAAACGGTTTGAAGTCAGAACTTCGTATTCCTCTGCTCCTGGAGCCTTGGTTGGGTTTCCAAGGCCAGACACAATAACACTAGGAACTTTGCTCCCTTCCAAATGAAGACTTGTCCTTCCTTCATGCTCAATTTTCTCTCCTTCAAAGGCCAACGAATTAACCACACCATTCTCAGCAGTTGGTATATCTTGGTCTGAAACAAATATTTTATTATACAGTTTAGCATGCACACTTCAATTCAGTGTCCAATAATTAGATGTGTTAATAACATTTAGGCTGATAGGTTCTGTACATAGGTAGGTTAGGCACAATTGTGGCAACCAGATGCAAATTTTTCATTTAAACTGTCCGAAAAATACTTATTTGCCACATAAAAATACAGCTTCTGCATATTAGATGATATTAGAAAACAAAGAGAGTAGAGAAGATATCATAATTCACAAGTAAAGGCACACCCTAACATGAGGCCAATTTTTTAAACTCAGTTCATCTTCTGATGTGAAAGCCTTTTTTTTCAGTTATATCAGGAGAAATTTTTATTAGGGATGAGGAGCTTCCAGGATAAAATACAAAGCTGAACCACAAAATATGATAATAACACCAGCTTCCCCAATTATGACATATTCAGATCCAATAAAATGATTAATTTACAAATTACTGAAAAATTTCTGTAGATATCTCTAACAATTTCAGCTTCAAAACTAATATTCATGCTAAGCAAAGTCTACCAGATGACTATGCCAATTCACTGATTATCCAATTATGTATAAGCTGAAACATATATATGCAATCCACTATTTGTTAGCATAAAAATTTTCAATGACATAAAGACATTTTATTAACACTTAAAACACTGATTAAATTACAAAGATTAAATTTTGCAAAAAGACATTTGAGGCACTCGGGGTTAGATAATGTTAAGCCACATTTAGGAAATTTTACAGGAGTGACATCTGAAGGTTCGAAAAATTCCCTAAATTAGGTGTTGTGTCTTGGTGCAATACATAACAACAAGGTGTGTGCTGCCATCTCTTGGTTTCTTCAAATAATACTCCGCCAGTGGCTTCCCATCGTCTAGCAGATAAGAAAGGCGTACAGATCTCAATATTTTTCAGCGTGTGGCTTACCATTATCTAGCCCCGAGCGCCTCATTTATATTACATGCATTACCATGGTAGATGAATTGGGTTGTGAGTACATATATTCTGTGCATTAAGCTCAAACATGCAATAGTGAAAACATTTTAATGTTCATGTTAAGAATTCTTCTGGGAATATCATTAATAAATACATACAACTTGCAGTCTACCTTACGGGCAATGAAAGAGAATAAGTACCAAATTTTTAAGCTGAATGTTCACATACAAAACCTGAGGATGATTTTAGACCCATAATTTTTTTGAAAAAGTGCATCTTATATGGTGAAAATACGGTATGTGGCAAGGTTCATATGTAAATTCAGTTGCTCTTATTCTTTTAAATTCTATTATTATTCTATTAATTTTGTGCATCGTTCAAAATCAGAGTGGATTTGCTAGTAATAATTTTACAAATCAGGGAGTGTCCATTAAAAAGTGAGCCACAACCTCTTATTTTTGGGGGGTGGCAATGCCCCCCCCCTTTGTTGCACCCCTGATGGGATCTATCCTCTTGGACAGTGGATTCCTTGAAGCACAATTCCACCTAATGTGTGACATCCTTGAGGGACTGTAATTAGAGACAAATGAGACTTAGCTCCTTTGGGACTGGAATCCTGGACAATGTGGTGTTCTGTGCATTGGCCCTGCAAGCCAAAGGTCCTTGGTTTGGGTAATGGTCTTGGGTAATGCTGTGCTCGGTGACTTCTATGTATAGTTATCCCAATCTGAAGTGCCTAAAATGTACCTTTATTCTGGTTTCATTGGTATGGCCTGTCTCTCCCATGCAGACTTCCCAACATTCACAGGAAATATTAGATTCCTGACATTTTGAGCCTGATTAGATCCTTCGCTCTGACTAGATAGCTTTTTATTTTCGTCAGCTGTTTGTGAATATTCTTCATGTTATGTTTACTGAGAACCTGGACATTTTCCCTGATATTAAGGAGATGTATGGTACACAGGGGCCTTGGTAATCAGTTTCTCTTTCATCTCTTCAGTCTGGGTGGCTCTAGGCGGCTCTGTAGCCTTTCTAAGGGTTAATGATAAGAGCCGATCACTGTACCCATTCTGCCAGGTTTTTCTTAAATGTTTTATTCGGTAATTGGGTAATGGTAGGAGTTTTCAGGAAACGGAGGAAGGGTGGAGAGAAACCCGGCATCAGCAATAGCCTACTCCTAACGAAAGGCACCAAGGGGACCACGGATTAGCATCCCATCCGACGGACAGAGTACTGAACTTGAAATGCCCTCCACTAGACACTTAAGTCGGGACCAGTTTTTCACTGAAAAAATCCACCACTGCCGGGAATCGAACCCAGGCCCTCGGGATGGGAGGCCAGCACTCTAGCCACCACACCAAACCAATCCCCACCTTTTCTTCTAAGTCCTCCATGAACTAATTACTATGGCTGGTGATAACATCATACTATCAGCTGAGATGGAGAACTAAACCCAGATGAACACCCATTAAAAATTCACTGAAAAAAATTTTTTTCTGATTGTTAATGACCCACTATTTATGTATTTAGATGTATGTATATGTTTTATCTAATGTTTTCTTTTGGATCTGGATTCTATTTTATTGCTAGCATCAAGTGAAGTAAGAAGCCTGAAAGGGCTCCATAGTGGGAATTACGTGGTTGTTAGTTCCCAAGAAAATTCCTCTTTGGCTCAGTTCTCTTCTTCATAATCATCCTGAATGCTTTAGCCCATGAAATGTTTGCCTTAGAATGGTTCCCCTCCCAAAATCCTCCTCAAATGGCTTGGGCAGAACCTTCCAATTCCTTCCAATTGAGAAAATTTTCTTTTGACCCCCATAAAAACTTTCCTTTTCTGCTCCCTTAGTTATGGTCACTAATGCCTGCAGATCAGTGAAGCACTGAGTTAGAACAATTGGAACAGTCTCACCTGATGACATGGGAATAAATGAAGGAGGCATTGGAGTGGGGTGGAGTAGGGATGACGGATTGCTCCTTTGTCAGTTGGTAAATGTATGATGGGGCTCTGGGCCCAGTAGGCAATGAAGCAGTCAAAGGTGCATGAATATTTCTCTCATAGTAACCCATATGCTAGTTTACATTTATATATTTCCACAGCTGAAAGGTCAAAAAAGGTTAATATCCCAACACCAATGTTCACCATCAGACACACAACAATGTTATGCCTAACATTTTTTGAACATGAATAAATCATAGGATCCCAAATCTTCAGTTATTTCATTTAATTGTCCTCCTAAATTAAGCTGAAAAAGAGAATTTACTTTAAAATGCCAACAACAGATTCACTGCTATTCATAAAAAACTCATGAAGTGCTGAAAAAGAATTATGATGAGTAGGGACCCTGAAAAGTGGTAAATAAACTCGAGGGAAAGCGGTGTAAAAATTATAGTCCCAGCGGTGCAAAAATCGCAACTTTCACTATCCGGCGGTGATAAAAATATTTATCTCTTTCTCAATTTAAACAAACAAAGAATTGTATTAGAGACATAAATTGATATATCTTACTTATTCTATCTAATCTTCATTGAAAGTTAGCAAAAGACACAGAGATGTACGAAAAATACAGGCCATAACAAAAGTGACTCAATGGCCACATAGCCTAAGAACAGTGTTGTGTGGGTTGCCTACGGCAAATTTCCTTTGTACGGCTTCTCTGCATATTCTGTATATTGCATTCTCTGTATATTGCATCAAATATATAAAACCTTGTTGCGTCAAATATATATAAACCTATATAGTATATTGCTTTCAAAATTCTTTTGGCGATCAAATATGCCGACAATTTTTGGCGTTATGGTCTAAAGAGATACTTTTTCTGATCAACAGTAGATCCGATTGAACTATAAACATGTGGTGACAGTAGTTTATCCAGAGATACTGAGAATTGAAAATATATGCCTGCCCAGACTTGTCTTTTTATCGGTACATTCCTGCTATGGCTTATTCAAAATGACAATGCCGGCTTACCTTGACTAAGGTAATTTTTCTAAAATTCCTTTCGGGAAAAATAATGCACCACATCATATGGAAATATTAGTGTGTCCCTATCTTGGTCCTTTACCGCCCCACGATGCTGCCGACTCTTCAGCCATCACGGGTGCCGAATAAGTTTGTGGCGGCGGGAATGCTGTCGCGCCGGAGTCATATCATAAAGTCATAACATATACTCAACATCATCAAGCGAATTCGATAGTTTATCCTTAAATAACTCTTTTTGCCTACCCGAGGAGTAATTGCGACCTGTCAGTCACAGCGCATAGGTGGAGAGCTCTTTGAATGAAATTATTACGTCCAATTGACAAAGGTCTTTTCGCCCAACAGCAAAGACCTTTAAGATACTCATGTCCAGCATAGTTATTAGTCCCATTAATGCTATGCGCAGACTTACTGAAATCATCTATCACAACCACAATTACTTTAATGGAAACTTTTCTGAAGAATCTTTCGGGATAAATACTACGCAAGTCATTTTGACAATGCGACAAAAATGATGTGCCCCGACCCCACCACCATAAATGCGATCTAGAGAGACATATGCATGGTATGTGCATCATCAGACAAAGATAGCAGCATGGCTATGTAAATAATAATTATGTATTTATTTCACACGTATTTATGTATTTATTTCCATGAGTTTGCCTACATTTTTTCACTAAATGGGACGTCTTTCATTACGTGTCTTTACATACATATCAAAATAAAACTTAAAAGCATTTCATGTTTTTTTCGAAAGATATTGTACGATAGGTTTAAAAAATGTGACAATTCATGCAAAATATCACACTAACAGCCAAATACCGCTAAATTTCACGAATAAAAAGCTATTCACAAAATTTCAGTGAATTTCGCTGGCGTTAAAATGGCAAATTTTAACTTATTAAGGCTTTAAACATCAAAATGACCACTTTTATGCTCTTTAAAAAATCGCAAAAAAAATCCATTTGTGAAATTTCAAGGTCCCTAATCATGAGCTTTACCCCAACCTCTGGCAAGTTTGCAAAATTTTTGGGCAGAATTTAAATAAATGATTATGCAAGGAATATTCATGAACCAGTAACCACAGCACCAGTGCAGTAATTTCTTTTAAATACAAGCAACACTGAATACTGGGGTCAGACACTAGCTGCTTAAAACATTTGTTATGGTTTCAAACAACAAAAACTGACATATTTACAGTGGGGTTTTGGTGCCTCCAACTATGATTAATATAGGGCATGCCATTAAGCAGAAGCCAGGCTTTGACGTTAGTGTTGCATAAAGCCTAAGGCAAGTGCAGTAACATAATTCAGCAGTGTTTATTGCAATAACAAACCATGCAGGTTAATGAAAATTCAAGAAAGCACAAATAGTGCCATTTAACTCACAGGTTACATGATTGCCTTTATATTGAATGACAATTTGCTTTTTAGCTGCAAACAAAATAAAAGAGGGAATCAAATTACATCACAGTCTTAACTACTCAAAGCATTTGCCTGAAAAGGTAATATCAGTGAAACATTTGAAACATAAAATCAATAAATTACACTCAATGATATCAACAAACTTCCTTTGTGAAACACTTCAATAACAAGAGCAAAAATATTCAGGTTAAAGCCAAAAAATAATTTAATGTCTTCATTGGAAATACCAGCTTAAGTCTATCAATGCTATCAATATATTTATGACCATGTCAAGTGTGGTCCTCTGGTATCCCACTTTTTACACAACAAATCTCAGTGCCATGTAAGTTTATTCTTAGGGAATAATTAAACCAAACAACTTCATTTTTAATAGTTATAGACAGTATTTAAACAGTTTACCATATAAAGGTCAAGTTTAGAGCATTGATGATTTCATTTCCTGCAAAGTCAGAACAATAAAAGCATGACAGCAAGTCAAAGACTAAACCTAACTTCAAATTCACTCATAAATTATACTTTTTCTGTGTGAGCACGCTTACTATTCAAGAGTTATGAGCATTGGTCTTCCACTAAAATGAAGTGGTAACAAGGAAATTTATTCTTACATCAAGAACACATAACAAGTCAAGCTTAATTGTGTCCCTTAAAGTAAATAGCTGTCCTTTATCCAGAGAAGTTAAGCCCCAGAATTTTTTTTTCAAGATGAGAACAAAAATACTAGGAATTTCTTTCTCTGATTAATTACAGTTCCTATTATTCCTTATTCCAGAAATAAATGAAAATTTATTGCATTAGAACATTTTTTCACGGAGGCCAAAAATGAGCATCAATGAATGAATGCATAAAAATACTTAAAAATAAAAAGTAAGAATCTTACTGAAAAATAAACACATATGCTCAAACAGTTTTCATTAGCTTCCCATTGGCATTGAAAACTTGCGAGGTTCACCTCAGATTCTAAAAACAATTCTCAACATCATTTATCCAGTAAATGACGCCATACATGATTTCAGTTCCAGCACTTCTTCAGCAAACTGGCACATACAAACTAAAAATGGAAGTTTCTAAGTTTTCCAGTTGCTATATCATTCAAATTCCAATCACTGCCCAGCTGGCAAAGAATGGCATTTAAGAATTCGATGAAACTTAAAAAAATAGAATATATATTTTGGAGGAACCATTTTCCATGGATTGCTCTAACCACAGATCACCACTGTCGTGATTAACAGTTGCATTTAGTCCTAAGGGTAAAAAAAAAACAAATAATGACATGTGATTGACTACAAATATGCTTAAAAATGAATCATCATGTCTAGCACAGCAAAGACTGACTCACTTGCAAGGACTCTCATCATCATTCAACTAAATTTTATAAATCTTGCCCTTCCAGCAATGTACATCGATTGTGGATAAATTAATTTTTGACTTAGCTCATCTGCCATGATTAATGGCCATAAAAATCACCCAACTCTTACAGTGCATTACTATATCTTAATTGGGGTACAAATGAATTACTGATAATGCATGCCAAGTAAAAGCCAAAGGAGTACATATCCAATGGTGTAGGAAAAAATGTAATAGTGCTCAATATCTTGGCAACATAATTTCAGCAAGCACATGGCAAGAAAGAAAACTGCAAGAACTACAGTGAAAAATCTTAAGCAGTGATAGATAAACATCCTGAATTCCAAGCTACCTGAGTATATTAATTAAAACGTCCCAAGCAACATCAACTATCGGCCCGGTGTTGGCCCAATGTCGGCTTTGTGTCGGCAAAGTCGGCCAACCTAAGCCGACTCCGAGCCGACGTTGGGCCGACATCGGCTATCGTTGGCCGACTTTGCCGACACAAAGCCGACATTGGGCCAACACCAGCTTCAAGTATCATTGCCGACACCACTTGCCGACATCGGTACGATGGTGGCCCGATGTTTCATTTTTGAGTTCTTGACAATCATATCATGGCCACATGACGAGGTTGATGTGCCGATAGACTAAATTTTCACCTCCTTGACAATCATTAAAAAAATTCAGTACGGACTGGCAACTCAGTTCTAGTTAAACTTAAATATACGTACTTAAATATATTAATACGAGGAGTAAAATTCTAGGATCAAAAACTCCCATGTCTTTAAACAAGTTAAGTAGTGCGTTTTAATTTCCAATGATGAAATTCAATGTGCATACGTTCAAACGCACTACAGTATAGAAAACTTATGTTTTTTTAATTAGAGCACTATCATCAACGATAAATTACAACTTTGATGCCCACGTACGACTTTAACCCGAATATTCATTTATAGTTCGCGGTTGTGTCGATACCTGAAAGGTATCGACATCGCAATGCTAATCGAATTCTACATTCAAAATGGAAGTTGTGATTTGCATTCTTTTCTGTTCATTGTTGTCAATAATATGATCATGTAAAGTCAACTCGGAGGCAAGCAACTGGAATGAAATTGATCTCGAAGCATAGCGTTTTTATGAAGTTCGTCACCAAAGAAGCTTACTTTAAAACTGGAATTGACGAATAATGTACGGTGAGTAATTTTGTCTTTACAAAGCGAGACTGCTGAAGAAAATCACGATTTTGTCATTGATTTGATCTGCCTTCCGTGTAGTCTTGATTGAATTCTTAACGAAAGTACTGACTTTATTTATGTTTACAGGTACGTTATACAATTAACGTATTGGGAAATTAGGAATGACCTAATGAAGATTCAATTCAACTTTGTGATGAATGTGAAACAAGTGTATTTGTGTCTTCCTCAGTGCAGTCTTGACTTTCGATGAGATTTCGAAGAACTCCCTCTTCAAAATATCTACTTTTAATTTTGAGTGAACCATTATTCTTTCAAAAGACCCTTGGATATTGAATACCCAGATAAACCTTTTAAAAATTAGTGTTGTGCAAGAAGCAAGCTCGATTGCAGCTGTTGATTCCCATGCCATGTGGTGTGACTTATGTGGCGTTGGATAATGCCTGAAATATGGAATCTTATTTCAAATGTGTGCTACATAGGCAAGTGAATGCAATCATTTAAATTTGAAGTAGTGCCAATAAATATTAAAATAGGTAGAAAGCTGTTTTTGTTTAAATTCGTGCTCGGTGCTTTCGAGTTGTTCCTGAAAGTTATATTATGACGATTATTGATTGTAGCCGTCACTTTGTGGAAGCCCATTCCGTCATCTGTTCCTTACTATCTGAGGTCGTGCCAAAATATCAGTATTATTTTAAATGAAACCTGATCTTCAGTTATGCTGGCTTAGAGAAAGGTGAAGGTAATTATAGTACAGGGATTTTCGCATTGGCATATTCCAACCAATGCTATGCCTAATGGCAACACAGGTTAATAGGAATTTATGGTTGTATGATTGTTAGTGAATACTTGGGTAAATGTTGGGCCATAACGGTTGGAAAAACGGACATGAATACAAGTTGACGTAACTGTTCCCCAACTGTTGGTGCTACAAGGGGTTTGTGCAAGGCTACTGAAGTTGCAACTTCATAATGGTTGAATTTAGCTAACTGCTCTTTATAACACTCATATGATGCCAAGCGATGCTACTTCAGAGGTTCATTTCTTCAACTTATCAGCTTTCAGTGATAATTTGTATTCCCATTTTAAAGCATGTATAGTCATAAGTAATTATGTGGGATACATAGTTTTTCAATCTAGGATATACGAGAGTACATATTCCTCGGATGTCTCTGACTGAAATTGTTTTTAGTATTAATTTGTGTACCCATTTCTTAGGTTACATACCCTAATTGTAGTCTGACTTAATTTCTTTTTAACCGAATATGTGTATACATATGTATTTCTCCTGGTCTTCTACATCTGCTATAGATTTCCTTTGTTATTATGCTGGGCTGACATTGGAAGCTGTTTTACCACTGACAAGTGTTAGCATTCCAACATTGGGCCAGCATTTGGCCAAAGACTACAGCCCACATTGGGCCTGTGTCAGCAGCCGACATCAAGCCAACACATAACCGACATCAGCCAGTGTTGGCCCAACATAACCCCGGCACTGGGCCGATATGACCCCGACACAGAGCTGACATGACCCCGACACTGGGCCGACATGACCCCGACACTGGGCCGACATGACCCCGACACAGAGCCGACATCATGCAGACACTAGCCGACATCATGCCGATGCTGGGCCAACATTGGCAGCCAATGTTGGTTTTCCACCGGCAAACGTTATCATTCCAACACTGGGCCAATGTCACCAGCCGACATCAAGCCAACACATAACCGACATCAGCCAGTGTTGGCCCAACATAACCCCGGCACTGGGCCGACATGACCCCGACACTGGGCCGACATGACCCCGACACTGGGCCGACATGACCCCGACACAGAGCCGACATGACCCCGATACAGAGCCGACATGATGCCGACACTAGCCGACATCATGCCGATGCTGGGCCAACATTGGCAGCCAATGTCGGTTTTCCACCGGCAAACGTTATCATTCCAACACTGGGCCAATGTCACCAGCCGACATCGGGCCAATGCATAACCGACTTTGGCCGGTGTTGGCCCGACTTTGGGCCAGCGTCAAAATGCTGCTTGGGGTGTTGCCCTGGTATGTGAGGTCTACTTTGATACAATAGTACCTCAGAGGGGAGATGAATTAATAGAGTTAGTAATTTAGGAGTTACTATCAACTCATTGAAGGAGTTTAAACAGATAGCATCAAACCAAGCTACAGTGAAAAAACTACCTCCCACACTAGAGGGTATGAATATAGCTATTTAACGGTAATTTTCTAAATATCTAGCATGAGACAGGACTTATCACCACAATATTCAAGAAAGAATAATTCATGGTCCTTTAGAAATATGAGACAAAGGAATACTGAGTAAGAGGAGTGTAATGAGGTCTCAACTGCAATTATCTAACACAGGGTATATGTAATCTAAAGTTATAAAGTGAACTTCATATCTGATATGCTCGATTTCATATTATATGGTAACTGGAAAAAAATACAATAATGCTTGAAATGAATTCAAGATATGTTTTATAAATTTTAATGCCACAGAAAGTGTTTAAACCTACAGTTCATTAAATTTGGCTTCCATTCATGAGAATAATTGCCTGCAATAAATGATAAGTCTGAAGATGAAAACTATTTCGGTTTACATTACCTCAAGTTTTTCATAAAGAAGAAGCAAACACACCAATTAATTTGCATTTAATTGAAAAACATAAATTTTCATGATAATCCAACAAGATGTCTCTGACAAATAAATGGAGGCAACATAGTCCTCTAGACTGGTTTTCCAGACATTTCCCTGATTTTTAAAGTTATTTTATTTTCCAAAACTCTAGATATCCTCCTGGCATATAGCAGATCTGTTTTATCCTATGCGTAATTCCATTGTCTTCTGCCTCTTGACATCAACTTCTTCACAGTCCATAAAAGTTCAACAACAGGGGCATAAGGACCATGAGTGCTAAACTTCAAGCCTACCGATAATTGGTCAGTTCATACATATGGATGGGATTTCCTGATTTGTGGTACATTTTCACATACTTTCACATGATATTCAATGAATTTCTAATTCCATGATGATGAGAATCAGTAATGTCCCAGTATTTAAAGTTTTGTAGCCTTCTTAAAATATCCATATTTTTTACAAATTATATTAATAGCTCTGATTTAATGCTTAACTGTATGGTATCCATCGAGAAGAGAGCTTTTCAACTCTAAATTCATACCTTCTGAATCAGAGCACATAAAAAAGGAGAAAAAATTGTACTTTTTAACCTGATGCAATTGTGCCTGAAGCTAAACAATGGAAAAATTCATGAGACATCACATGTGGATGTGAAGCCACCTAAAGATGCTGATAAGTGCTTACCTGATTCTCTGATCAAATTGTTTTCATATGTGAGAGAGTTCTTTATGCACAATTTACGCAGCATCTTCCTCAAGTCGAAAATCTCTCTCCAGCTAGAATCCCTGTAACTCTTAATAAGTCCTGGGCCTTAAAAGGAAACGGAGAAAAAATTAGTAATTACCACCTATCAAGGCTCAAAGGAACAATGATATGAACTATTTCTCCAGCTTGAGAGTGAAATTAATAATGGACCCTTGTAACTAGATGGGTGGGTCTTGTGAATTACAAATGAATTTCGAGGACTGCAAAATAGACACGAAAAGCCTTAATGGAGTTACTCACAGCATGGCTGCTAATTTCAACATCTAGCTACTTTAACCCCATTGGGAAGTCATTAAATTTTTAGGCACCATAGTTTACACAGTACTTGAATTTCTGGAGTATATGAAAGACATAGCTTTAAAAGTATATTGCTAAAAAAATATTTATATGCATATTATGATGATAATGCTGAAGTGACAGCATTATGTAGCTCTCCCAAGTATAGAACCATCATAAGGGTCAAAGAGGAATAAAGAATGGAAGAGGAGATAGCAAGAGAATCCAGTACTTAGTGTCTGAGGGCATGGGTCCATACATGTGTATGTTGAACTGCCGTACAGACAGAAGGGCAGTCCATACATGTATACCTCGAACCATGTGGAGGGGCTAAAGCCTCTGGCATAAACGTCTAGGCTCTGTATCCATCTGAACCATGGTTACAGAGGCACACTGAGTAACATTTACTGATGAGAGCACAAAATTTCGTCAAGAAATTCTTAGAGTTTTCAAAAAAACTCATTGAGTTTGATTGATTTATGGAGTGCTAGCATAATATTTTTGAAGATGTCATCAATGGCAACTGTAATAATAAAAATTTAGAACTAGAAGCTTGAAGCCTTAATTGCTGATCTCCAGCATACCTTTTTGTGGGTGTGAACTATACAGTTTAGCTCTATTGTACATTAATCAGAAAGTTAATTAATTAAATTTTCCGAGTACAATTAAATAGAGAAAATTTACCTTGAGGATTCGTTTCAATTCCTTGATTTCCTTCAATTCCACCATCTTCCACCTTATCACCTTCCTCTGTTACTTTCAGGAATATCTGAAATTGCATAAATATACATTTAGGCTATTAGACAACATGTTAAAACCAGAGATTTTTATCATCTTCCACTAATATTCACTCAATAATTTAAAATGTTTGATAACTTGATAAAATGTTGTTAGTAAACCAAAGGCTTCTAAAATTTCCAGAACAATGACACCAAATTTCCAAGTTTTTACTAAAGAGTCACTCCTAACAGATTTGAACACCAAAGTCCTCTAAATTTCCCTAAATTTCCAACACTTTGTCAAGAGAGAATATATGAAAGTTTTAAATAACAAAATATTACCTGATAAGTTTAGTAACATTGAAGGCTACTAACTGTGTCCATGTTCACCACTTATAATAATTTATTTTGCACCAATGCTGTAAACATACCTCAAGACAAATATTACCCTAGAATGCACGTATACTAAATTATTACCACTTTTCAAAGGGAAGGTTATATCAACTTATCCCAGATGTTTGACGATTTAAATTAATGCACAAACATAATGAAAAAATATTACAGTTCATGACATCTCAGAGAAAAAGCTGGTTTCGAAATTTAAACTATACACTCAATGTTTGATTGAATTTCTCATAAATAAGGATAAAATATAGTACACATTGAGTGATCAAAACTATTCATTTAGATTCCATGACTATTCCCAAGGTTAGGGTATGTATTTGTGAAATTATTAATACGTAGTAGAAAGGATTCAGTTAAAAGAAATTATAAATTCTTCATTTACAGCTCGAGGAAGGCTGTAAAAGTTTAAATGCAAATTGCAAGTGTAACACTGCATAACATTGCAAATGCCAACACTCATACAAGAGTATTTACTTACCTCCTCTAAGGTAGTGTCCGATACACCATACGAGTTGACACCCAGAGCCACCATTTCAGAGTCCAGTTGATCAAAGAGACTTTCCATTGCTTTTGCTGAAATACGACATTTGCTGTGCCCATTCTCAATTTCTTCCAATGGTTTTGAGGGTAGTAAGTACAAGAGTTCACTACCTACTTCTTCCAGTAACTGTACATTTGGTACAGACTTGCGTATGAACTGAGTTATTGTTTCTGTAGTTGCTGGGGCACAGCCTTTAGTCTCTGTAGAAGATTTAATTTGTTAGCTTCCATCGATGCACACAGTGTTAACACTAGCATACACTTACATACATATGTATTCACAAAGTAAATAAAGGACATTTAAAGCTGAAGAATATTATTTATTATAAAATAAGATCCTAAGCAAGATTGATCATAAGATTGAAGGAGATGACTCAAAGAGCAAAGGAATGAATTTCCTGCAGTGATCATGTCCAGCATAAAATAATAGAGGTAAATATTGATTTTTATTTACTAGAGAGATATATAATGTAACCTAAATCAGATACTGATGAACTAATTAAATTTATATGACTAAGTAGCTCAGCAGATATCTATATCAAAGAGGATCAGCAAAGAATATATATAGATAATAGAGATTAAAAATATATTACCTATAAGGCCACCTGGTTGACTATTTGCTGTTTCTGTAACAGCTGTCTCAGTCTCAGAAGTATCACCCTGTCCCTGAAACATATTTATGAATAATTAAATATTAAATTTACATTCACATGCAGCTTCAATGGTGGCTAGAAAAATTCATGCATGAAGTTTGGTACAACCAAAATCTACCTGACCAAGTCTTACGTATGAATTTGAAAAAGGTCATATAAATTCAACAAATAATCTCAATAGTGGGAAATGAAATTTACAACTCTCTGGAAAAAAAATTCCACTGGTTGGCTAGAGTGTGCTGATACTGAAGAGCACATTAATTGAGATAAGAGATGGATTACTAAAACTTGATATGCGTCGGACATAGTAATATACGCTTTTTAATTCTCTAAATCTACTAATTGTCATACACATTCTAGTTAAGATGTTTAACCAAGTTTTGGGGATGAAAATCAGGTTATTAGTAGTGATGGCCGGATCGGATCCGTCGGATCCAAAGATCCGCGGATCTTTCATTTTTTCGGTTCCGGATTCGGATCCAAATACACGGAGCAAAATCGGATCCGGATCCTAGATTTTAAATTTTCGCGGCTTAGCGATCGAAGCGCCCCGTGAATGGAATGTAGGTGCGGTAGATATTGACAAGAAGAAGATGTGTAACTCAAGTCATGAAATTAGATGAAAATGTTCCCGTGCAACTAGAAGCAAAATAAGGAAATATGACTTTTTTCCCCATTACCCCGGTATCGCGGGAAAAAATACGTAGGATGACATGCGGGTAGCCTACATTCTCCTGGATCAGGCGGGCAACGAGAGCTAGTGTACTGTGCGAAGTTCGATCCCTATCGCAGTTTAATTTTTTTCTTTCAGTCATTGCATCGAAAGTGTATTCATCTTAAATTTCAAACCATCAATTCTGAATACTCACTTGATTATATTTTTGTTGTTTAAATTATATTTACAAATGTGCCATTAATAAATAAAGGATGATCGGGTCGGATCCACGGGTCTTTCATTTCATTCGCTACTGAAATCATATCCGAAGACAGTAAAAATTCAGATCCGGATCGGAGATTTTAAAATTTCTAGGCTTAGTGATCGATGAGCCCCGCGAATGGAATGTAAGTATGGTAGAAACTGACAAGGAGAGGGTGTGTAACTCAGTCACGAAATGAGAAGAAGATTTTGTTCTTGCCACAAAAACAAAATAAAAAAATACTCTTCGTGACCTTTTTCTCCATACGCCCGGATGCGCGAGAAAAAAAAATAAAGCCGAATGTCACGCGGGTCGCCTACATTCGCCAGATTCCCGTGAACCTATGATAGCGTAGTTGTTAAAAATGAGGGCTAGTGTACTGCCGGTCGTGAGTTCGATCCTTAACACTGCCTAGGAATACAAGCTATGCTGTATTCCTAGGGTAATGCAAGTAGGCAGTTAAAAAAAGTGGATTATCAGAAATTTCATGTCAATTTATAAGTTAAAAAAAAAAAAATTTGGCGTTAGTGAAATGATTGGAAAAAATTTTTATTGCAGAATTAAATCGTGTAATCATTACGTTAACTTTCCCATGTATTTTTAGCAACGCATTTATAAATCTAGTTTAAACGATAGAAGTACAAAAAAGTTGGTATCCACACACAAAGGTTGGAAATGAAGGATGATAATTTTTTTGATTCAATGGCTGAAAGAAAAATTTTAAACAGCGATAAGATCCAAACTTCATTACCTGCAGCCCACTACCCCGCTCTGCTATTGTTGGCTTACCTGATTTTGGAGAATACATGCTCCCCACATGTCATTCAACTTTTTCTTGCAAACCCGAGCCAATGGAGAAAAAAATCAGTTTTTTAAAATTTTTGCTTCTGGTAGCATAAAAAAGGCTAATCTCATTTCAAGATCAGAGTTACACAACCTCTCCTTAGGAGTATAAAATTCTCAAATTTCATTTTAAAGGTTATTATTAATGAGACATTGCAAAATTACTAGTTTACAACTTGAAATATTCCTTTAATAATTTTTTCATCTTAAAAATGTAATCTCCGGATATTCCATAAATGGGATCTCATGGCCGCATTAAAATTTTTTGTTCTAAAAAAGATTTTCAAAGCATTCTAGGATTTGATTAATAATTGGAAAATAATTCCTTTATTAATGAAAATAAACTTACAATGTTTCTTTTAACTGGACTCTAAAGAATAGTTGTACAGGTTTCAAAAATGTATTGCATGATGAGTATGTGATAAGGAAGTTGATCTTTATATTAGAAGTAATAAGATATAGTTATTGCATCCGTAAATCTTGATCCAGGAAAATATTATCCTCAAGGATGATAGGAAGTTGATTTTTTCGACAATAAATTCACTTTTTTTGGTAATTCTATTGTTGATGTATTTACATATTTTTTTAAAATCTAGGTTTTGAAAATCGGAATCGAGTATGTGAAACTAAGGATCCGAAACCGAGATAAAGATCCGAAACCCAGGCAAGGATCCGGTTCCGACAAAAAACCTGGATCCGTCCATCACTAGTTATTAGATTTCAAAAAATGCCAAAAAACATATTAAAAATCATTTTCTTGTAAAAAATATTGTTATTATAAAATTTGATTTAACAAAATGCCAAATTTCCAGTCCTTTGGATTTTGTAACAATGGATTTTTACTGTATAAGGGTGATTTTTACCATTGCCTTGCCCTCTCTTGTATTAATGTTTGCTTAATACAATAAGAAATAGGATAAACCCTTTTGCTGCATCAATGGAAACAACTCTGGTTCCAGAGAAGTTCACATAATCCACGAAAATATCAAATGCATTTACTGCAACATACAGCTGAAATTGTATGCAGATATAGTTCATCTTAATTCCTGTAAAGATGGCAACACAAACAAATATATGGATGCTATTTCAAAAACGTAGAAGCCTTCCCATATATTCCATGCATGGGATATGTTTTTGTAGGCCAGTGGAATATACCAGCTTATCACACTCAAAAGCTATACATACATGTTTTTACAGGCATCCCCCATTTTACACCAAAACAGTTTTGATAAGCCCTAACCTCATTATATAACACTAACCTTTGAAGTAATTAAGGTGAACCCCTTTTAACTTTAAATTTGCTTCTTCTCTTAAATCAAAACATATAGTATGATGTATAGCATATGATACAGCATTTAATACGTTCACCAACACTTACCACCAAAGGTTCTCACTACATTGCAGAATTATTTGAAATAACTTTTGATCAATACTCCTAATCAATATTCCTTACCTTTACAAGTTCATCATCCTCTTTAGGTGCTAATGGTGGGGTTGCTTCTTTGGCTATATCACAGTTATATGCAGTCTGAAGAGCCAACTCCTTCCTCTCCACAGTCAAGTAATACCCTTTACCAAACCTAGCTTTCAAGAAAAGACTGGACCCACAGCACCTTAGCCTACCATGAGAAATAATAGCTATTCGATCACCCAACAAGTCAGCTTCATCCATAAAGTGTGTGGTGAGGATTACAGTCCGGCCTGAAACAAAGCCATTATTTCATGATTTAAAAATTTAATCCTGTGGTAAACTGCTACATTTAGGTTATACGAAATAATTTTGATCATCTCTATACAACCGGATCAACTTCAGAATTACCATAAAAACCCGTTTACCATAGTCGCCTTTTTTTCACAGAAATCGTAGTTGAAGAAGAGGGTGTGTGTCTTACACGAGTTCCTTATCTCTCTGCCCTTCCCAGAAGCCCTTGGGTAGTTGAACCCCTAAAAGCTCAGCATGAGTCAGTAGGGGGAGTGTATTGTTTGCATGCTTGCCATTCAAGGCCAACACTAACTTCCACCCGACCCAACGATATCTAAAACACCCTTTCACCAGTATGTACATTAGGGGTGACCGTCAAAAACTTTACAAACAGAAAGTACACATTAAGATGTGGTTCATGATTAAATCGAAACCTCACTGCGTTGATGGAGCCGACACATGTTCGACTTGGTGCACTCCACAAGGTATTAAAGTGAAGACCTACTGAAAGTTGTCGATCCAGTTAAACAACGTGGTGCTTTCTGGTGTCATCCTGAAAACATGATCATCTGTATGATGACAGGTGAAAGTAAGAAAGTAAGAGAGCAAGCCGTAAAAAAAAAATACTTCAAGCTAGATATACAAAAAACGAATACACTAAGAGTTTGACCGAGGAAGACATCAGAAAAATGGCAACTAACGTAATAAGATTGGAATTGCCAAAATTCCTACTTGTTCCTGTCCACACTCAAATTGTTGAGAGACATGTTTGTCTCGTGAAGGATGTGTCTGCAGCAGTCTATGGGAGACATAACAGAGATATGTTCATCAAAACTATCATTTCGGAGAGTGCGCATATGCCTGAATTCCGCCATAAAAGTCAGTACAAGAACCATGATTCAAACTAAATGCTAAAAGTGCCCATTTTGTTTGGGAGGTTAGGTTGGGCACGGGTGGAACTCAATGCGTAGCCACCTCCTCGTGGCGAGTTCTGGGTTATTACTGGAATGGTAGCAAGCGAAGGCTTACGCAGGCATTAAAAGCGATATCCACTTTGCGTATGCCGGGTTGCATATCCTCAATGTTATAAATAATTTTTTTAGTGTTTCTAGGGGTGTTAACTACTTCCAAGCCCCTTTTCACTTACCTTCTGACAATATGTAAGTGTTTCTTACAAAATAATGAGGCGGGGCATGTTCTTTTGCTAATTTCAAATTTTTACCAAAATTGCCTAAAATTGTTAAACTTTAACCGCTTGGCGGAACCTCAGGACGTTCGACAAATATTCTGAAAAAAATCCTGCATTATATTGACCCCATACATTACTTTTCTGACCCCAAACCCCTTGAAATTCGAAAAAAAGTTTTTGACGATCACCCCTAATGTACATACATCACGTTCGTTTCATACGTGTCTGTTTTCCGGAGGCTACATTGTTACTTTTCGAGTTTCCTTTGAAAGTCGGAATATATCTGTGTTGTTTCTAAAATGAATAAGTGCAAAAAGTTGCGGTCTTTTACCACAAGTGAAAAAAAACTGAAAGTGATTAAAGACTCTGAAGAAATAGAAAATCGCGCTGTAGGATGAAAGAACAAGATGCTGAAATCGTGCACATAGAATTAGAGAAAGCGCATGATTGCAGCACTTCATAATAATAGGAAAAGAAGAGCCTTTGGGGGAATAATTGCCAGTTACCCCACCTTAGAACAACAGCTGTCCGAGTACATAATGGCTAGATTTTGACGCAGTTTTATGCCAACAGGTGTTTTGTCTGCCAAAAGTTTCGATTATTTTTTCATAGCTTACACTTAAAAAATGTGTGTTACACTATGGCATTCGACAAGAACTTCCTCAGTATTCTTCATACCTAAATGTAACTTGTACAGGTTATATGCGGCTTGTAAGAGGAATAATAGCACTAATGCACTGCATGTGTCATGTCGTAAGCCACTGCTACTGGTGGTACACTGTGCAAAGGAAGTCTTTGGTACTGGACAAAAGTTCTCAGGTACCTAAAACCTTGCGCTACGTGAATGAAGGAAGCTGCCAATTTTTTTAAATTTCTATGCTTATAAAAGCGTACTTACCTGGGTGCGCGTGGCACACAAGTTTATGCGGTATATCAATGTAACATTTCCACTTTTATGTTACATTGCATTATTAGCATAATATCCATTTTTGTCAAATAATGTTCAGTATTAATTAACTCTTTTAAAGGTCCCTATGATAGATATTTAGTTGAGAAAATATCAATCTGATCAAAATAATTATCATAATTTACCCTTCTTGTATTTAATGAGAAGCTCCCAAATTGATCTCCGGGAGTAAGGGTCAACTCCAGAGGTTGGCTCATCCAAAACAACTGTCCTTGACCCTCCGACAAAGGCCACTGCGATAGAGAGCTTGCGCTGCATTCCACCAGACAGGTTCTTTGCCAACTCTTTCCTCTTCTGAGGTAAACCAAGATCAAGAATCATCTCATCCATCTCTGCATATATTTCATTCCTCGGACGTCCCCTTAATCTTGCATAAAACCATAGATGCTCCTCCACTGTAAGACTAGGCAACAAAATTATTGCTTAAAAACATGTTAAGAATCTCAGAATACACTTCTCAGAGTTAAAACCAAAAAGAAATACGATGAAAATGATTATTCATTGTAAAACCTAAGGCAGAAAGCCATAACTAGAGAATACTAAATGACAACTTTTAAAAATGTAACATGACTCAAACCTGCAGGTTCATTCTTAAGTTAGGTATACATATATTTCAACTAATTTACCAGATAAATCGGCCTGGATCTTGGGTATTTAAAACATTAATTTTTTCAAGTTACACAACAAAACATGAAATGAATTTTTAAAGTAAGGCTGAAGGCAAATGCACGAAATACAAAATTAATTGACTTATATGAATCACATGCATAATGAAACTTACTGATCAAAAAGGACATTATGTTGTGGACAGGTTCCCAGGCTTTTTCTTATGTTGTCCATGTTGGTACGGATATCAAGTCCATATACCTTGGCAGTTCCAGAACTTGGAGGGAAGAGTCCAGTTAAAACAGAGCTAAAAGAATACAAAGTTTACAACCACACATAAGTAAGTTGGCAAAATTTCCTATGGATGCTTCCAAAATGACACTCAACAAAAGTAAAAAAAGTAGCTGGGCTCATCATTGACAGATTAAAAATATAAGGGAGAATTTTCCATCTCACATTAAAAATCTGGGCATATAGAAGAGCCTTCAACAACCAAAAAAATACTTAAAAATAAACAATATTTTTATCGTGTTGCAGATTTTGTTCTGAAAATACACCACCTAATACATTTTATGCCATCTTCAAAATTACAATTACTTAGTTTCATCAAACAATTCAGCAGTTACTATCATGTTATTTATGAAATAAAAAGCATTAGATAATTTTGGGCTGACGGCAAAACTTGAAGTTAAAATCCAAATGGACAGAAACTGACCAAAAGCAGTTGGTATATTTTCTGGAAAGTCACCCTCAATATATTCATTCAATATTGGGTGCATAATCTTTTCAGTCAGCTACCACATTTTCCCCTAAGTTATGATGTAACCACACGATAAGCAATGTAGACAATTGTTCACAAAGTGATGAATTAAAAATGTCTGCAGGATTCACGATGCCTTACCCTTGATCCTACTACTAACCAATAGGTTTTGGAAAAGAGACTAAAAGAGCTAAAATGATAAGGCAATTCATGGCTTACAACTTTGAAAAAAATTAAACAATACAGTACACAGTAAGTTAGTCAAAAGATAATGAAATTTCATTAATAAAAACAATAAGATAAAGCATCACAAAAAGATATGAGCTGGCTATCTCAGCTTCTTCTAAAAAAGTTGTTTTCAATTCTAAATCCAAATTGTAATTCCCTTTAGTAACTAAATATAAGCACTCCACAAGCACCAGCCATGAAAATGGTTCAATATAACACTCATCGAAGGTAATCACTTCTTAAATATGATTTCTACTTTGATACTCACATAGTTGTTGTCTTCCCAGCTCCATTGTGTCCCAAAAATGAAGTTATTTGATCCTGATAAAAATTGAGATTAAGGTCACGCAGTGCCACTTTTTTATTAGAGGAATGGCCGTAAACCTTGGTCAACCCTTGAATGGAAACACCAAGTTGCAAGTGGGTGGGCTCCTTCTCAAAATCTTTACTTTCATAACAGGATTTATCTCGTAAAGAATCAGCTGCAACATCTTCTATTGGTCCCACAGTACCTCCACACCAGTATGAACGCATGAAAGGAAAATACCAAGGCTTTGGTATGCCATATTGTCCTGGAAATATAGCAAACACAAATTTATTGACAACTAGAATATTGCTTATCATATCCACAATTAACAAATGCCATCATACTATTATTTTTAGCAGAATATTACAAAATCAAACATTAAATAAATCAAACAAATTGCTTTTTCTCACCAGGAAACACCGTTTCTATGTACCAAGTCAGCAGAGAATACAGTACAGTATCAACTAAAAACATTCCAGCACATCCAATAAGACTGTATTCATCTCCAAGTAACGGACTTGAGTAAATATTACTCCACTGAATTCCAATTCCCATCTCTTCGTAATGTGCAAAATAGGAGCACCCAAATCCAAAGGCAACATTGGAAAACAAAGACTGTAAAAGAAAAAATATGTCACAGATGAAATTATTAATCCAACCTCATCAAAGAGACATTTATGGAAAATCAACATTTTTCACAAGAAGACTTTGGTGCACCAATATTCTCTCAGTGGAATAAGGATGATGATCAATTATATTATTAATTATACTATCAAAAACTTGAGAGCAATTCTAATCAGAAACACAGGAACTTTACCACATTCAGGAAAGACTTCTCAATAAGAGATCCACATTATCCATTTATGTTGATCTTTTGATAAAAGAATGTCCAGGTAACATGATATCATGGTATTAATTTTCTGGGATACCATTAAGAAAGGAATGAAAAAATAATTTTATTGATAGGAAGAGTGAATAAACTTAGTTAATCCCCTATGATGATTCATATTTATTCAAACCACTCAGATTTCAAGATAGTATCTATCATCTTCAGGAACAACCATAGAAAATTTTTTTCAAGCATAAAATTTTTTTATCTGCATTTGTAGTGGAAAATGATACTATGTATCAAAAGCTGTGTTGCACAAACAAATATTATACGTGGAATTAACTAAGTTTATTCACACTTACCATCATGAATAAATTCCACAATATCAAGCCTGAAATTATAAGTTATAATTTAATTGATTTAAATGTGTGCAGGGGGAAAGGTTAATTTCAGAGCATATGCACAATTCATTTAAATAAAATAAAAAATGATTAAAGAGATTCAAATTCAAGGCTCAAGATTTTCAAAATACATTTATGCACTAACAACAGCCTAAACACCAGGATTACATCAAAATATGGGTAAATTTAAGGTAATACAATCATTTTAAAAGCATTATAACATCTCAAATTTAAATTTAAAGTAGTTTACAGAGATGAATACAGAGGTGATGAGCGACTTCCACTTGGGCTCGATAGGGTTATGTGAGAAAGCAACTAGTGTGTGGAGTGTCACTTGATACATACATTTCATCATGATTTTAAGGCATTCTCTTTTCTTTTTTTAATATAGAAACATATTGTGCATATACATATACTTTTTCAATATACATATATTGTATATATGTAAAATATTATTGTTTACAAACTGATTATTGAAAGTTAATGCATATTATTCTGCATTTGAGACCTCAATCTTTAAAACCAGGGGAATTAAAAATTCAATTCTAAGTGCTCTACAGTGAAAGAGGTGAATAAAATCAGAGTACAAATGACTATGAGTAGAGAGTTGCCAATCTCACAGGTGAATATTACTGCCAAATAAAGTATGCAACCTGTAGGTCTATGAGCAAAAATTAAAATATACCATAGCTATGGAAATTAACGATGGGATTAACTGGAATGATTACAATGCTAACAGTTGATTTATCATTTAATAAACAACTTTTACCACTGATATGAATTTTGTTTGACACAAGCACTTTCTCTTTGTCGTTTCCATAAATTACTTTGGTGACATATATAGTGACATATATTTAAAATTGTGCACAAAAAATTTTTGATTCACTCCAAAAATATTTATATTTTTTTTGACTCAATGTTTACATAAGTAAGCGTTCACTTTACTGCATAAGATGAAACTTGGTCCTGATAGGGCTGAACCCATGCTTCATGACCACAATATCACAAAGGCTTATGTTTTGGCAGCACAGGATAGAGAATACATTTAGATCTGATTCAAGATTAAAGGTTTCTCCATTGACATTTGCTTTGACTCCTAAATTTGAGATATGCATTGAGATGGTTGCCATTATTGATTTTAAAAAATTTGTACTCACTGTTGCTATCTTTGCTTCAGTAGGCATGCGTTCTTCCCACTGCACCATGAATGAATACGGTAAGTAGGTCACAAAAAAGAAGATACCACCAGCTGCTGCAGCAAGGTTGGCTCGTGAGAAAAATACTGACATGAAGAAGCACTGCGTTATGGTGGCAATGGCATAGAGGGTGATGAACACAAAGATGACCGACGGATCTGAGTTTTCAAGTACTTTGCCTTTCTGGAGAGGAATAAAAAGAATAAAAATATTAATACAGAAAAAATACAAGCCTGCAAAGCCATTCTTTTTCACAATTACAAATATTATGTGCTTAAAAGACATAGTACAAGTCCACTACAGTGAGTATGGCTTAACCCTCTTAGTGCCACAGGCAATTTACTGGCTTTAGCTCCAAGGGTGAAAAGTGCCACGGGCTGCTATATCGGCTTGAAGAGAAAAATAATTATTTTTGTTGCAATAATTACATTTATCCTTTATGCAATGTATCAGAATACCATTAAAAAAATTAATCCATTCTTAGTTAAATAAAAAAACATTACATTCATACCTAAAAAGTAACTTCATATTGTTTATATTTTTCACAAGGAGTTACAAAACTCTCACATTCATGCTGGCACTTTTTGCTATTATGTACCATCAAAATTTGGTGGCACTAAGAGGGTTAAACAAGACCATGTTTTTTCTCAATTGCAAATATTATGTACAGTAGAACCTGGGATATATGACCCTCTTTTATAAGACGACCTCATTTATAGAGTTTTTTTTTTGGTCCGGTAAATAACCTGATAAGACCCCATGTATTTCCATCCTCACTTATGAAACTTTTCATTTGTACGATGAACTCAATTATGAACTGTTTTTTTCCAGTCCTTTGGTAAGAAGATCCTCACTTACACAACTTTTCAGTGACCTACCGACGGAAAGACGTCGAATTTGAGTTTTTGTCAACGATTATTATAAGTCTCGTATTTTCATTTAAGCACCATTTCAATAATTTGTAAGAAATACGACTTTTTTCCCCATTACCCTGGTGTAGCGAGAAAAAAATATACGTAGAATGTCACGCAGGTAGCCTACATTCGCCGGCATCAGGCGCACAATGAGAGGTGAGCGAAGTTCGAGCCCTATCGCAGGTAGCGTATTTATCCGTGTAAGCCGCGCACTTTTTTTCCTGAAACGCTGGAGAAAAAATGGGGGTGCACGGCTTACACGAATCCTCCAGATTTTCGTGTAAGCCACGCACCATTTTTCCTCAGATTCCTGTTGTTTTTTCTCCTAAGTTTCGCATTCTGTCTAGTAGTATGGTTAGCAGTCTAGTAGTAGTGGTATACTAGTCTTCGCAGCATGGTCTAGTAGTAAATCGTACATTGTAAAGTATTCTGAAATTTTGATGTAATTAAAAATAAAAATCCGCGTTTAACAAAGTCCAAGCGTACAACGGTCCTGGAAGAAATGCTAGATCAGAAACACCATTTGTCAAAGCAATAGATTTATCGTGTATAGATCGTAAGTAGGACAACACATTGTAGCACTGATATGTATTTAAATATACTGTATCCTGTAAGCTGCCGCAAGGGGTTTTATGTTTTTTTCAAAATCATAAGCGGAGTTTGTTTCGGTATCACGTATCTGTAGCAACATTTTTACGTAATAGATAGCTCCTTTTGCATACACATTAAAGCTACATTGCAAAGACATGACAAAAAATTTGTTACGTGGTGGCAATAGTCGTATGCTCAGAGAATATACCTTCTTACTATCCGTGCTATCCACTTCAAGCGTGAGAGTAGTAAACGTGTTCGAATCGATCATTTAGCATTTTAAATTAATTTGCTATTATCACCCTTAAATGAATTCTGATGTGAAATTTCGATAGTTTCCTGTGAGTATAAAGCTACATATTATAAACGATGCCGAAAAAATAGGAAATCGAGCTCCATGAAGGAAATAATGTGCATCTGAATCTAGCAGTGAGGAAAACTAAGAATGAGAACTGTTATGAAATGAATATTCATTAGTGATTTATAATTATAATTCCGGGAATGTGTTTTTCTTTAGTTTTATAAGTATTATAATTGTTATTACATTGAGCTTAGTTTTTTCCGTGTGTTCCCAAGACTTTCCGGTGTTGTTAAATCGTCCCAATCCACAGCTACTACGCAGAGAGCAGACGTGATCACCGCTATCAGGTACGGATGGCGTTTGGCTTTTATTTGTTGATATGCGAATGGATTTCCACAATAATAGAGTAATCACGGGTTGAAATTGTATATATTTCTGCAATTATTTCAGTTGGATGTTATTTTGAAAAAATGCCATTTTTATAGCTGGATGATGTGATCGTATGTAACTGTGAATACTGTGAGATGCTACGAGAAACAGATGCACAGTAAAAGAGGCCGTGCGGGCCGTGCATTGATGCACGACGCGATGACGATCATGACGATAATAACACGTAATTCAATCAATTAATGAGAAAGACGTACACATAATTTAGACACAGCATTTCTATTAAAGAACGTGCATTCATGCTATGACAAAATGATGCAGACTCAAGGGAAAAAAAATTGCTTTTGATAGAAATAATTTTTTCCTCTCGAGCCAGCCCGAAAATAGGGGTGCGCGGGATACACGAGGGCGCGGCTTACACGAGTAAATACGGTACTTTTTTCTTTCAGTCATTGTATCGAAAATTTTATCATCTTCAATTTCAAACCCTTACATCTGAATACTCACATTTTTACACTTATATTGTCTATATATATAACTATTTTTGTAGCGTGTCAGTCAGTCAGTCATTCTGTATCCGTTTTGTTTTGTTCTCTCCCAAGTTTTGAGCAAAAAGCGTGAGGTTTGGTGCGTTGAGTGTGGATTCTCTATTTATATGATTTGGTAGTAGTTTTGGATTTTTAGTAGCGTGTGGTGCAGTGAAAAATGCAAAAAATGTGGTTTTTGAAAGTAGGAGACAACATGTAACGAAAATATGGTGTACAAAAAAGTACAAAAACATATAGGATGATTAGAGTGGGACAGATTTCTCATTTATAAAATAGCCATTTCCTTCTCTCTGCATACAAAATGCTTATGAAAAGTTCCTGCAAAGCAGACAGCAGGTCTGCTAGTTTAAATTAGATTTACGAATGTATTCTTAAAAAGAAACCTAAAACTATTTTCTGTTACATCTCTGATCTTATCTAGTGATATTCTGTTTTAGAAGAAAAATAGTTGATAAAGGAAAAAGATTATTCACAGCCGAGTTTTTAGTAATCAATACTCCTGCATACACTGGTGCTTGTATGTAGAAGATGAACTGACAATAAACACCATTACGAAATGTGCCAAGCTTTAAATGAAACTAGGCTCTGCTGGTCAAGTGCCAGGAATGCTAACTATTAAACCAAGAAATTCAACTTTGGGTACGGATCTTATCATATTGGTTCTGAGGTTTCTGACCTGAAGACGCCAGCAGGATGGCTGGAGAAACTGTCGTCACCCTGACAACACGCGACGCGGAGGAACGCCCGAAAGCCGTTACCAGCGGATCTTATCATATTTCGGAATTCCAAATGCACACTGTTTCTGTCTAGGTGTCATGAGCATACATTTATTCATATAGTTGCTTGTAATGCATTAAATCGTTAGGTTTCATTTTCCTGCATCTGAACATGCAACTGCAACCATGAAACAAAAAAGACTAAATTGGACATTTGAAAAGGGTTTCATGTTCCCTTAGTATGAAACTTCCTCACTCATGAAACTTTTTTTGGTTGTCCGCTGAAAGTTTCATAAGTGAGGCTCTACTGTATTTAAAATGTACATAATTTTAAAAATGCACTTATTGTTCACAAATATTTCCTTTAAGTCTCAGGAATAATGTATCTTGAATACAAAATTTTATCACCCCGAAACAATTTAGACAATTATTGTTATTTGACTCATGCAAATCAGATTCCATAATCGCATCCTCATTTTGCTTCAAACATGTTTCAAACTACTTTCAAAAGTTCATGGTTTCAATATCACCGACCATGGTAGATGCTGTTTTAACCAACCGTACAAAAAGTAAAAAAATGCCAATAAGCAGTTAATTATTATGAATTGCTAAAACAAGAGATGATATTAGCAACAGAATAGAACATATGTAATTAGTAATTGGAAGGTGGTGAATACTCTACAGCCAGAATATCTTCATTCAAGGAATGGAGAAGCTAACTTTAGGGAATATATCTTTACATCTTTTGAATCAATTGACCTGGAAAATGGATTATTGTAAAAATAACCGTAATTGCCCGGAGAGATGATGTGTTAAGGAAAAATCACTTAAAACATTAAATATTTTGTTCCACCACTTTGTTTCATTCCCATTTTAATGTCTAAGAGACCTCATCATTATCATCACCATAGTACATACAAGTTACATGCATACAGTGGAAGCCCGGTATAGTGAGTACGGCTTATTGCGAGAATCTCGTTATAGCGAGTGATTGTCTTTGTACCGCCAAAAGACCTATGTTTCACATGTAAAATAAAGCGGATATAGCGAGGCCAAAAAGTTCCTTCCATGGTATACGCTCGGTATTACGACAGATATCTCTCGAGGGTGATGCACCGCCAAGCAAAAATAAACTATTGTGTTTTGTATTATCTGCTAATTAAACTAAAAATACAAGATGTGTGCCATATCTACAACACCTAAAGCCAGTTATGTCCAAACATTAGCGATTTACGGCCTTCAGTATGCTCTGCGCGCTCCCATTTTACGTTCTTCTTTTGTTAGGCCCAGTCATCAGTGGGAGGGGAGTGGGTGGACAACGAGCAAGATGAGAGTAGGAGAGGGAGTTCCGGCAATGTATCCGATGCTTAGAGCACGATCCGTGGCATTGGCCTCAACATTCAGCAGAATGAGAGTGATCTGGTCGGAGCGATTGAAAAACTCCCAACCATACCGTCGACTGGTGCCCAATCACACGGCAGCGGAGAGGTGTGGTGTGGGTAAGGGGTGGAGTTTACTTGGTAGGAGGGGTGGAATTTACTCGGTAGAAGGGGTGGAGTTTCGTGATTATGCCAATGACAGTTTGCCTGTGCGGGAAGAGTTGACGGAAGACGAATTGATTGTCTCAGTCAGAAACAAAGTTGACGACGAAATTAATTCCGATTCCAAAGAAGAAACAGTGCCTATGCCCTCGAGAGCTGAAGCACAGCAGGCTATAAAAGTAATTAGCGACGTCTATAGGGCCAGTAATGCTTCCCTTGACGAACTAAAAACATTCAGTGAAGTAGAAGGATTTGTGCTTTCCGCAACTGCCACTAAATTGAAACAAACAATGCTTGATTCATTTTTCGCCACTGAGTAGGTTTTGAAACTATTTTGTGATTTATATTATTGATGTGAAGTACGTGTGATGTGTTTGTGATAAAGAAGGTCTCCTATTTTTTTGTTATGCTCTTATTTTCCCAATGAAGTCAACAAGGTTTTCGTTTGCAAAAGAATTATTTATTTTCTCGTGCATTAAAAGAGGAATGATATTTTTGTTAGCTGTGATAATTTTTGCATATTTTTATTATTTTCAAAATATAACCAAGCCTTATGCTGAACTAATAATTAAAATTCATCCCGTTCACCATTTTTTAGTTTTCTTTTGTGATTCTTAATTTCATAGGTTATCCTTATTCAAATCGCGCGGGTATTTTTCCAAGAAACATACCTGTATTTGTTCTATATCCTGGAGATGGCAGTACTTGCACAAAACATGATATGCTGCCCCATCGACTGAGGTATTTGCTAGTGCAAATAAATACTCAATGGCACTAATTTGCAGGAGATAATTGAATTTGAATGGTAGAAACTGCTAAGATAGGTGACTATGCGAGAAATATCTTCGACGACCGAAACATGCAGTATTTCAGTGAACCTTCAGGCCAATTTTCCCAACTGATGGGCTTACTGGTTCACATTGGAAAAATTGACAAAGCTGATATTATCATCATGATGTACTCGCTAAATTATCCATAAACTTCCACAGTATACCTAATATTTTAATTCCGACTAGTTACGCTGTCTTTACAGCTTTCTTCAGCGATTGAAAAATAGAAGAACTGGAAGAAAAACACCAACACTGGGGGAATTAATATTTTATATAATGGAAAATGTCCTGTTTCTTTCTTGACATATGTTGATATTCTACCAGATTGTGCCTGAAATGACTTTTTTGCTGTTTACCATCGTCAAATACCACGGAAACAAAAGAAAAACTGTAAATACGAACAACTATGAGTATTAGGTGGGTTTTTTCAACACCTTCGGATGTAACGAGCGCTCGATTTAGCAAGTGATTTCAGAGGGATAATGAGCACTCGTTAAACCGGGATTCCACTGTATATAGTTTTGGCCAGGCTGCATTGTAAGTTTTTCAGACTTGTTAAGAGTAGCTATCTCATGAAATACTGCCATTTAAGGGCCCCATTAGGGTCCTCCTATTACATAAAGTGGCCCATAAGTGTAGCTGTAGGCCATAACCCCATGAGAAAAGAATGCCATTGCCTATTTCCACAATTAATTTAGATTTTGCCAATTGCCAATCCAGCCTTGTGTTCTTCCATTTGTAGCAATTATACGAAACAACTGCCAGTAAGGAAATACAAATCAGTCTCTTTCAATCATCAACACAGTCTTCTTTTTGGGCTTAAACACATTAACAATCTAAAATACAAGAGAATGTTCCTCATACTAATCTATTAAGATTCAGGCCACGGAGATAAGAAAAATATATTCAATTCCTATAAAGCATTCATAAGCCTTCAGCTAATAACTGTGCCAGCAATAATATTTGTAAAACTATTTTTTTATATCATTTACAAAAATAAGAGCCTAAAAGAATGCATTGGAGGTTTTGCAGAATACTTACAGTTAAAATGGCAGTGAGCAATCCAATGACTAGCAACATGTAGACAAAACTGTCAATGAACCAAGACAACCAAAGAGCACTGGTACGAAGACCCATCGCCTTCATGGTCTCACGCAACCTTCGCTCCTTCTCACGAACAATTGACTTAACAATCATTGCACATGTATAAACCCAGGACAAGGTCATGAACATGGGAAATGTCCGGGAGATGGCAAGCACAAACCTGTGATAAAATTAAATTGCAAAATATCACAAAAAATTTCCCAAGTAAAGTGAAAAAAAATTGTATTAACCTATGTTGATTAATTCAATGTTGATAATTTTATACTAAATTCTAGTATCCACGACCACTTTTTAGACTTGGACACGATGAGATTCTTTGCAAATATGTCAAGACAAAATTGGTCACACAAGGATCAAAAACATTAGGGATACAAATTTTTAACAGGCTCTCTAATAGCTTGAGAAACTGTAATTTTGTACAACTGGAAATATTTGCCAGATAAACTTTATTATTCTCAGATTGAATTTCATGAGGATGACTGCTTGCAATTATGACTGTATGTCCTTAGTAATGTTTTCTCTCCACTGCAAATCCTATATCAATCTATACTGGTCTTTGGATAATAAAACTTATCATTATTATTAATGACTACCTTAATTGTACCGGGCTACATCAAAATACAGCTTAAGTGCCAACAGCTATAAGTACCCTTATGTACTCTGTTCCATATACTTACTGATCTATGATGTGACAGGGATATGGAAACTGCTGTAGAAAGATGCCAGGCTGAGGAATCTTTCTGTCTTCACCAGCATGCTCAGTTATAATTGCACTATCAACCATATCCTGGGAAAAAAGTCATGATTAAGTGCTCATTTCGGACACCAAAGTTCATTAAATTGTATACATATAGAAATGTATATGGATCATAATCTCGTTGGAATTTTAAGGAATTCTTTGCCAACTGAGAAAAGCAATCAGACAAGGAGATCTCACTGGAAGAAGTAGGTATGTATTTACTCCACCACTGTATGTGGTTATTAAAGAAAGCTTTAAGCTTCCATAAAAGAACAGAAATGAAAAATATTCACAGAAGCAAGTCAGTATGAACAGTTTGAGAGAAAACACTTAAATTTGTTTAAATTTAATTTATACATTTAATGGGATTGAAGGAATACCTGGAGATAGGCAAAACCAAAAGTAACATATTTCAAGTCTATGGCAGGCCTTCTGCGGGAACCAGAATTTGTTATTGAATCTTCAACACGCTTAGTGCTGTCCACACGGGAGCTATCAATCCTGTAATTCAAATATTTTAAATCACTCTGGATCCATAAACCATGAATAATATTCATCAAACCTATTTAAAATCATCAACACGATCCCATCAAAGGACAATAAACATCACCAATGAATCTTAACATAACACTGATAGTGAAAAATGAAGCTGAATATGCATGGAAAAGCATTGTTTTAAGGGAAATGACTAGGAGAAAAGACATCTATACAAATTATTCTAAATCTTTCAAACTTTGAAAGTTTGCATTCAATTGCAATGCTTACTTTTTACCCAAAAACAGCAAAACTACATGAACATTAAAAATATCAACTCTTTCAAAACTCTGACCCATGTGCACAAACTTACTTTCAAGATTTTTAGGGCAATTAAAACTGAAAAATCGGGATACCTAGGTGCAATAAATACATATTTTTTTAATCCTCCCCTTCCCTTTGCTAGATTACAATTTAATGTAATAATACTGTGCCTAAAGAGATCAAGTGAGTAAGCAGATACACACAAAACATAATTGCTCATTTGAAAATACCAGAACAACATGCAAATGATAAAAGTGAGGAAAATAATATAAAATACAAAACAGGAAATCAAAGGTGTAGAAATAAGTCAAATCATGCTCTTACTCAACTGATTTGAGGCAACATAATGAAACAGAGTCTATCAAGCCTGAAACATTATTACTAACTTATTATAAAAATGAAAAAGTGAAATTTCATGTATTTCAGAAAACAGTAAATTGGTACCCACAAAGAGTGATCACAAACACCTAAACACAGGTAGAAATTTAACAAATAGTTTTAATTTGCCATATCCTCAAAAAAATTCTGGAGCATGAATTCAAATTTACAGCAATAACACAATAATTTCGATATTTTTCGCACGTAATAAAAGATATATGAAAGGAACTCAATTCAAATATCTAGGTCACATTTAAATTCATGGAGTTCAGGCAAAGTTTGCTCCATATTTTTAACAACATAAAAAATTACACATAACTTTGTGTCATTGATGCAGTTATAAAAAAATAAGTCATCCATATTTTATACCTGATTTTATACGTAACCTTTGGAGGTAAACTTGAGGATGTATTGTCTTTGTCATCAATGCCTAGGAAACTTATCACAGCCCAAAGTCTATTTGATTCCATTAAAGCCATGCCTTCAGCCACAGCTTCCTCTTCTGTATCAAATCCTTGAACTTTATCTAATTCAAAGCACTGAAAATTTAATGATAGGATATTAGTTGAAGTACCTTCTTACATAACATCAGATTAACAATAGCTTCATGTACATCAGGAATATGGGCAAAACCATAACTTTTTCACTTGGGTTTACTTTGAATAATGATGAATAGAAAAAACAGATATCTTAAAATATTATAATATATACATTGGAGAATTAAGCAATAAATTGAATCAAATACAAAATTAATGAAGATGATTGCACATCAAAACCCCTCTTTTACACCTTTGTGGGGAACAAGACAAAAAATTGTAAATCACAGGAAAGTGTAAATTGGGGGTATGCATAATTTTATGAAAGTTATGCCTGAAAGAATTGCTTCCTGCTTCTTGATTTTGCCAACTCAATGTCTTGTCTTCATTGAATGACAAGTTAATAAAACTGTAATGTAATTGCAATAATAACTTTAATAATGCCAAAATCTCTCACTTGAAATAGAGTGGGATGTAGGGAGATACAAACTAGATTACATTATGCTTGGGCAAAGATTTAGGAACAGACTGAAAATTTTGTAAGTAGTAAATCAGATAGAATATCACGCATTAGTGAACAGATGTATAAGGGAAGATGCAGAAGATAAAACAGCAAAAAAGGAAGGAAAAAATTGATTCAGCAGACACTAGATGGATAAAGAAACATTGGGCAATTGCAGAAACAGAGGAGAAAATTGAGGAATGATGGAAATAGATATAATAAAGCTAGGCATAAGAAAAAGTAAGTAAATAAGCTATAGACTCAGGAGGGATAGGAAGAGAGTGACAGAAAAGTAGTGAAAAGGTCAAGGTGAGGAGATTGAGAGGCTCCAGAGAGAAGAGGAAAGAGCCTATAATCGAAGGTTAGAATGTTATTCAGCATCAAGAACTGGAAAATGATACTGTGCATGAGTGAGAAGTCAGGAGAGCAACTCATGGAACCACAAGATATTCAGCATAGTGGAAAGGAATACGTGGAAGAACTGTATACCACCAAGGAGAGGCTAAGAAATATGAGTATAGAAGAAGAAAAGGACATAGGCAAGGTTGAGCTGGAACCAGGAATACTGGATAGTATGATAGAGTACACATTATGAGTAGTGAAGGTGAGAAAGCAGTGGGGATTGATATTATCCTATCAAAGCTACTCAAGAACTGAGGATGAGAAAGATGAGAGAGATTTTATGGGTTTGTTTGTAGGACGTATGAGGATGGAGTTTGGCAGGATTTTTTTAAAACTGTAATAATACCTATGCTAAAAAAAAGACAGACAAGTATGCTAATGCTCAAAATAATTCACTCAATAAAGAAAAAATGAAATTTCGTTACTTATGCGATGTCAACTGGCAGTCTCCAAATTATGCAACCGGGAAGAATCTCGTGGCAAAATTGACAAAGTGTAATCTCTCAAGGCATTACAATGCCACAGATGAGCAAGGTCACGAATACTGATGATGCATCTGAGCAAATTTTATTTCACTAGGAATAGTGGCAACATGCCACATGAGTTATAACTTTGTCTTTTACTTTTTCATAACACTTACATGGCACACCATTCAAAATTTTGCTAGTGTAAACAAAGGGAAGATGAAGAAATGGAAATCATTGGGACTTGAAGAAAAAAATTATAAATGATGGAAAAACACATTGCTGGGACATAACAGCAAGGTTTTACTGTATACCGGTGGCAACAGGCTACTTACTTCTAAAAACTTGATAAGGTCATTCAGGCCATTCTCTATGGAATCAAAGGCTTCCTCCTGGGTGGTTATATTGTTATTTTTCAGGTACCTAAAAGTAAACAATTAATTATACTCATAGATCACATGAAAAATTGATTAAATAAATCTTCTGGCAAATGAAGTGAATGTCTGCATGTAAGCAATTACAGCTATATTAAAACCAACATAATACTATTAGACATGAATGTTAAATAAAGTACCTACATTTATTACTATTTACCATATTTTACATTCCTGCTATTTAACCCTTTTACTGCCAGTGGGTCGATATATCGGCCCTCTATGGTTGTGCGAAAACTGCCAAGGGGCCGATATATCGGCCCACCTACATTATATCATCATGTATTTGTAATGGTTACAATTCACTCAAATCAGAGACAGCATGAATAATTTTTTCATCCTCTTAAAAAGTGAAAATTTATGATCAAAATTAAAAAAAAAAAAATTCATATATTAATATTAAGTGCTTCAAATATATCTTAATGAGCTTGCCCATTGGCTGAGCATAATGGGCTTGGCATTTTTCGCACAGTCTACTTTAAAGGGGCTGGCAGTAAAAGGGTTAAACATAATCAACCAGGAAAAGATTTATCCATTTTATTGAATCTTTAACACCACAATTCATCACAGCAGAATTTAGTAAAACAGAAATATGGATCAGAAATTAAACTATGATGGCATTTCCGACATAGAAAAGTTAAAATAAAATAATTACCAATTCACCAAGCTTCTAATATTATCAAAGCGATTGGTTGGAGTAGAATTTCCAAATGCAAAATTAGATAAAATGCTGCCTTCACTGGTTTCAAGATATTCCTGAAAGAGAAATGTCATCAAAGGATTGAGTTTAATCAAAAATGAAAAGTAAAGGTCATGACAGTGAAGTATGTCATTAAATTTTCTTTTACATGCAATCGAGAATTCAAGTTGGTGCTTATAGCAAGCAACTATTAAAGGCTAATAGTAATCAGCCAGTGAAGCACCAGTTGCAATAAAACGCCATGCTTCAATGTAAACAATACAATACAGTCTCATGTGTACAGATTAAGAATAGAATATCAATTTCATATTTTTATCCCTGAAGTCAAGCAATCTGTATATACTTGCACGTCATGTGCATTTAAAACAATTTTCATGCCATATGTTTCAGATTCAGAACTATTCCACTTCAAGATGATATTCTGATTCAAAAAGAGTCACATAGCAGGAGAAGGGAGCCACATAGTAAACTAACATTATATTTTGCAACAAAAATATATATTTAATAAAAATGCATTTTCCTGTGATGCATGAACAAGTGAAAACAATAAATATTAGAGATGGGACAAATATGAGATTTCTCGAATTTAATACATGCATATCATATCTTGAATATTCGAAAACCTAAATTAGAATGGCTAATAATACATTAAATATTGTTCTGCTAATTTAATAGTAGTCCATTTTAGTAAAGAACTACAGCTTAATTATATTAAAAATTTTAACTCTCATTTTATAATTTCAGCCAAATAATAATTATATTATTATTAATTATGGTCAATTGAATAAACTGACATTTTACTTTTTACATACCTACATAAGAAAAAAGTGTTAATATCCTGTCAAGTTATGCCATGTTTTGAATCTAAGTGAAGTGAGTGCCAACATTATTTATTCATAGCACAGTGTACGAAAATTTACCTTGATGATACTGAATGATTCCTCATTATCTGCAGCAGTTTGGCGAAGTGCTGGGAGATATCTATCAAGAAACATTTCAGCGGTCCTAATGATGTTTCCAAGAGGAGCAAAAGTATCATTTACTATCTTCATAACGCGATCTATAGGAACTACAGCTGGTGCATACACTATTTTCCCCCTATATCAACAAAAGAAAAAAAGTTCAACACATTGAGAATGATATACAAAAACTAAAATCTGATAGTTGAAATTAGACAATTATTATAACATGATGCACTAGAATTTGAAGAAATGTAATTAGTATAATTACCTTACAAACGGCTTGACAATATTCCAGAGGTATCGCGTAACAACATCAGATTCCAGTTTCTTGAAAATTTCGTTGCATTCAGGGGTTGCAGTGGAGTCATTAATATATATATAGCCCTCCTGCTGAACACTGTCTTTCACCTGATCACGAATTTCATCAAACCTAAAAGGCAAACCAAGTGAATGCAGTTAGAGGGTAAAGAGAATAGGATGCACTGCCATGTCAGGATATTACAGACATTTCTACAAATTAATATTTACAATAATGTATAGAAACTTTTTCTAATGAGTTGATAACAAAACAAAAGGCAAGGAAAATTTTCAATTAATTTTGCATGTTTTCTTAAGGTGAGATTCAACAATTTCAAATCACATCCAATAAAAATCTTTGGTTATAATAGGTAATAGAATATAATAGGTTCACCACATAAGAACAAGAAAGTATCCGCAATTATTTTACACCTATGAGGAGAATTAACAGTTATTATATGCATTTTTATAAAGCTGTAATTTCCGCATAATGTGCCATAAAATATTTTTTTGCAAAGTCATAACCAATTGGAATAGGAACTTTGAAATGGTCATTACAAATACCAATCCTTCAAATGATTTCGAAGAAGTATAATTGACTTTAACTACATGCTTTAGTATTCAAAGAATTAAAAATGATTTATTTAATGTTAATATGATACCACCTATTTACAGAGTAAACTTTTTCGTTAGTGACAACTCTTTATAACAACAAAAATTTTCATAGTATCATTAAAGACTTAGTATTAAATGATTAGATAATTTTAATGAACATTAACACCTTACCTAGTGCTTTGACCTCCTCCAGCCTTTAATTGCTCGAAGAAATCGGAGGAATTTTTACCGCATAAATGCAACTGTATGTAGCGGAAAATGGCTTCAAACCCAGAGGTATCATTATCAGATCTTTCCTGCACTAATACCATTAATGAGTCATACTCCTCACCAATCTTCTCCATTTCACTGAAAATATTAACACATTTTAGTATACGCAGTATTTGACACACAAGAAGTATGAATAATGGAAATTTGACAGACAGAAGGTTTCATGAGCAAAAAAAGTTGTAGAGTGGCTTGCAACTCCATCAACCAAAAAAATCATATTTTTATTTAAAATTCTCTACTAGGTACTAAAAAATTTAATGCCAAAGTAAAGAATGTTCAATGCAAATTCATACAACTTATATAGAATAATAGCCAATGTTTTTAAAACTGTCACAAGTTTTTGCAACACTGTAAATTTTTATGACTGATATTTTCTCAGATACCTACCGAGGCATTTTTTATGCACTTCCTTCCCCTCCCCAACTTTTTCTCTGATTCCTTTCTGTGGACATGTTACCCCTCTGCGGACTGTTTACCCTCCAACTTAGCCATGGGACTTGCCTGAAACGCACCTTCACACTAACATTATGTGCACTAATGACACCAACAATGTCTACGATTCCTAAATGTAGCGATTATGACCAGCATCCTTTGGCTGCATTATCCCCTTACCAAAATATAAATTGGAGGGTTGGAGGCCTTCTGGAGCCCCCCTGGCACTTAAGACCTCTTTAGATCCAAAGTTCAATGGCAATCTCCAAAGTTACTGGTCGTATCAAAGCGGGAGTGGTGTCATTCAAAAGAGAAAAGATGGGCAAATTGCTTAGGCATATTTTTATTTTCTTTCATTACTCAAAAAGTGTGAAAATTTAAGCATGGAAAATTTTATTTTCCCTATCTTTAAATGTGGGGAACGAGTTGCTAAGCAAATTTGTTTACGTCGTTAATAAAATAAAATAAATTGGAGGGGTGGCAGGGGCCTTCTGGAGCCCCCCTGGCACTTAGTCCTCTTTAGATCCATTGTGCCAGCCCACATTTAACCTGCATGCCACTTGCAGACAGGGGACAAGAGCACCACGGTAGATATATATGCAGAAGGACACCCATCCAACCTCTGTCGCGGCCCAATGTTGCTTAACTTCAGTGATCAGATGGAACCAGTGATTCAACATGGCTAGACCCTTGCCCTTCCCTCTCCAGATGCACTATCACTTATATAGCCCCTTGAGGTGGAAGGATACCAGAATCTTGAGCAAGCAAAAGTGCCTTGACCCCATATTCTGCGGACGGAGTTAAAAAGAGTTCCTGATGCTCCAAATGAAAACTTCTTCCACACCTAAGTACCCCTCATATTTTTTCCTCCACTCTAAAGCCATGAATCACATCCAAAATCATGCCTCTCCACCTTAAACTTGCTGAAAAAAACCCCTCCTGATTTGACTCATCCCCACTCTCACTCTCAGTTCCAGTCAAGATGTCAAGCAGAAGACATTGAACACCTGTAGCCTGAAGTCAAGTCATGACACTGACCATTAGGGTTACATTTCTCTCACACCTGTAAAAGTTTTGCTGTGGATATCTGAAGTGAAGTTAGCCCAAACAGTCATTTGGCCCTTTGGGTTGTCGGTTTGTAATTCGTCCAGTATTTTCTGAATACATCTACTTGTCTTGTTTTTGATTTGATTTTACTTGTTTCATGTTCAATTATCCTCATTCTGTCTCAACCAAGATTGGAAAGAGTTTTTGTCCTGGATGACCATTTTCTCCCGTACCGTTACATTGCTGAATCCAAGTCAGATTCACTATCTGAGAAAATTAATGTAATGAAATATAAACAGCTTAGGAAAACCTGAGAAAACATCATCCATGAAAAGCTAAAAATTCTAAAAAGAATATCAACAGATGAAGAGAGAAGGATTTTAACAAATATATCACATGTCACATTTGCAGAAGTTACAATTGTTATGCTGTCAAAAAAGCTTATTTGAGTAAAAATAATGATAGTAAAAAATAAGCTCAAATAAAAATGCATACCTACTTTGAAAATAGCAATAATTAATGATCATCACATAAAGTTAGGAACAATATTAGTAAATACAATTATACATTTTAGAATTTTGACTGTAATTAATAATCACCCAGTTTTAAAAAAATACATCATGAATGCATGCATAGTAAATACTATTTTTAGTGGCTAATAGAAAAGATTTTACAGATAAGGGAAAACCTCCATTTTATTCTCTTCAATGTTAATTAAGGCAAAAGACATCATATGCATATGACACAAGGCACTCTAAAACCCAAATTATATGCTACCCACATTCAGCACAATACAATACAATATTTTTATTCACACCAAGCCACAATTAAGTGATGTGTTTCATCAAAAAATACAAAACAAACAATTACTTACAAAACACATGCCTTATATGCAGGAAATATAATTCCATGCAACATCATATTACTCAGTTAAAGTCCCAAAATAGAAACAGAAATAGTCAAGCCACCAAATAAATCACACCTATACCACAAAAAAGTACTAGAGACAAATGAAATAATTTGCCCTAAAGTTAACACCAATACATCAAGCATTCCCAAATAGTTCTTGGGAGAAACAACACAACTTCTCACTGTACTAAGATAACACATGCCATGACATAAAAAAAGGAAAGCCACAGTTATAATTATGAAAATTATAATAAAGGAATAACATGTATTATACTTAATAATAATCTGCCAGTAGATAAGTTTTCCACATTAATCATACTTCAACATACAGACATGCTAAAGGAACAACAAAAAATGTAATTGCAGAGCAGGTGAATCGTGCAACACACGCATTTACATTAACAAAAATGAAATGGCCATGGAGGGTTTTACAAATAAAGCAATATATCAGTGCCATTATGGAGCCTTAGTTATAAATGACAGTTTCACAACAAATCACCATCATTATGATAGGGAGTCCATACATTAATACTAGAGATGAGTTGATACCAAAATTTATCAATTCTCGATACCGATACCATCTAGCTATACAAATAAAGTTTTTTTACCTAGTTTTCCTATGCATTATTATTATATGTTCCATGAAATCTAAAAATACAAATTTACAAAACAAAAATTTGAAATTTAACTTTGGAAAAAACTTCTGACATTTTGAAAATAAAAACCGTTTGATAAACCAAGAGTTTTATATTTTTTTACATGAGCATGTTTAATAACAAATTCCATGTTTAATAACAAAACTATGTTTGGTATCAGATAAAAAATGTCAATACAGATTCCAAATAATATGACTGTCATGTCATTTAATAAGTTGAAATTTAATATGATTAATAATTAGTAATAAGAGTAATAGAAACACTAACAAAAATTTTAATTCATACTTTCAACATTAAGAAATAAGAATAAAAGGTCATGACAAAATGTCATGACATTCAGCCTACTAAAGGTTTTTGTCCAAAAAACCAACATTTTTAGCCTCTCTGGATCTAGGTAATTTCATTTCTGGTCAAAAAAATTCCCTGTTGTGCTAAATATTTTTCTCATTTTAGACAAGAAACTCTCATATTTCGTACTCTTTTAGGATTTTTAATCCATACAAAAAAACAGCAACAATTGTATTTCCAAAAAAAAGCAAGTAAATTTGCAGTACAAAAAATCAACTTCCCATCATCTGTGAGGATAATATTTTCCTGGATCAAGATTTACAGATGCAATAGCTATATGTTATTACTTCCAATATTAAGTTCACTTTCCTTATCACATACTCATCAAACAATACATTTCTTAAACCTGTACAAAATTTCTTTATAGTGTATTTTAAAGAATTATTATAAGTTCATTTTCATTAATATGTATTTGAATTATTTTCCAAAATATAAGATCCCCATGATGCCATACTGTACCACCCTCTATCCAGAAAGGTATAAATGTAAATATGCAAAAAAGACTTCTGAGCATGTCACATGCCAAGAATAATATAATATAGAATATTAAATAATATGTAGACAAAATCAAAAACCTAAGATGAATTCGGTGCACAATGGGTTTACATTAACTTGGGTTGCTGTTGTAAATCGAATCCTTGAATGCTTTCAAATTTTTTTAATATAAACACAAAAGAAAGTTTAATGAGGTCAGGATAATCTATATATGGACTATCTGGGGATTCAATTTTTAAGACTATAAAATTATTATAGAATATTCCAAGCTGCTAAACTAGTAATTTTGCAAAGTCTTATTAATAATAACCCTTCAAATGGAATTTGTGAGTTTTATACTCATAAGGAGAGGTTGTGTTACTCGGATCATGAAATGAGATAAGCCTTTTTCAATGCTACTAGAAGGAAAATAAAGAAATATGTGTCATTTTTTTCTCCATTGGCCCGGGATCCCAATAAAAATAAGAAGAATGACATGGGGGGGAGCCTGTATTCTCTGAACTGGGGTAAGCTGACAATAGTAGAGTGAGATAGTGTACTGCAGGTAATGAATTTCGATTCTTATCGATTTTAAAAGTTTTCTTTCAGCAACTGAATCAAAAATTTTGTCATCCTTAATTTCCAACCCATGCATGCGAATACTGAATGTTTTGTACTTTTATCACTTAAACTAGATTTACAAATGCATCACTCAAAATTACATTGTAAAGTTAACATACTGTTTCCATGGTTTTAATTCTGTAATAAAATATTTTACAATCACTTTCACCAATTCCAAATTTTATTATTTTTATTTAATTCGTTGACTTATATATTGACATGAAATTCCAAATTTTATTATTTTTATTTAATTCGTTGACTTATATATTGACATGAAATTTTTGATAATCCACTTTTTTTTAATTGCCTGCTGGCCTTACTCTAGGAATACAGCATGACGGTATTACCAGGCAGTATTACGGATCGAATGTGCGAACGGCAGAGCACTAGCTCACATTTTTAAAAACTTCATTATCATTGGTTCATGCGAGTCTAGCGAATGTAGGCGAACCGCGAGACATTTTGCTTTATTTTTTCCCCGCGCATCCGGGCCTGTGGAGGAGAAAAAAAAAAGACAAGACATGTATTTATTTATTTTGCTCTAGTAGCACGGAAAAATTTTCATCTCATTCAGTGACCCGAGTTACAAATAATAATAATGTCTTTATTCATCTGAAGCACAACAGGAATTGTGGTAGATGTCGTCATGATGTGGTAGATGTAGAAATCCTCTCTTTGTCAGAATCTACGGTACCTACATTCCATTCGCGGGGCGCATCGATCACTAAGCAGCAAAATTAAAAAATTTCTGATCCGGATACGATATTATGGTATTCGGATATGATTTCATAAGCGAATGAAATGAAAGATCCATGGGTCTTTGGATCCAACCCAACCATCCCTAATTTTTGAGTGATACATTCGTAAATCTAGTTCAAACAATAAAAGTATAAAAAAGTGAATATTCAGATGCAAGGGCTGTTAATTGAATGACAACATTTTCGATGCAATAACTGAAAGAAAATATTAAACTGAGATAGGGCTTGAACTTCCTCAATACTCTAGCTCACGATGTCCGCCTGATCCCGGCGAATGTAGGCTGCCCGCGTGACATTATACGTATTTTATTTCTCGCGATACCGGGGTAATGGGGAAAAAAGTTATATTTCTTTATTTTGCTTCTAGTTGCATGGGATATTTTTCATCCAATTCCGCGATCTGAATTACACAAACTCTCCTTGTCATTATCTACCACACCTAGTACCGCAGGGGGACACTTCGATCGCTAAGCTGCGAAAATTTAAAATCTACGATCCGGATCCGATTTTACTCTGTCTCTTTGGATTCGGAACCGAGTAAAATGATAGATTCGCGGATCCTTGGACCCGACGGATCCGATCCGACCATCCCTAGTGTCGACGGTATCGGTATCGACTTTAGGCGATCGATTCTCGATACCGATACCAATCCTCAAGTACCGGTGGTATCGAGAATCGACACGTTCCTAATGAATACCAAACAGATGACAATTATGACATTGGTCCCTCGCATCTTAGTAACCTAGTGGAATACATAGAGATTTTAGAGCACGCCCCGCCGAGGCTTATACAAAATGATACAACCGGCTTAGCCTTGACTTAGGTAATACGGAAATATTAGTGTGTCCCTATCTCGTACTTTTACCGCCCCGCGATGCCATCGGCACTCCAGTCACCGACCCTCCACCACGGGTGCCGAATAAGTTTGCTTCGGCGGGAATCCCTTCGCACCGATCTCATATCATGAAGTCGGCAACATATACTCAACATCTGTCAGTGAATTCGTTAGTTTATCCTTAAATAACTCTTTTTGTCTACCCGAGGAGTAATTGCGACCCGTGTGACTGCAGTCACAGCTTAGGTGGAGCGCTCTTTGAATGAAATTATTACGTCCATTTGACATTTTTTCGCCCAAGAGCGAAGACATGTAAGATACTCTTGTTTAGCGTAGTTATTGGTCCCATTAATGCTATGCGCAGACTTACTGAAATCACCTTTCACAAGCGCAATTACCTTAATGGCAAGTTTTCTGAAGAATCTTTCGGAATAAATACTACGCAATACATTTCGGCGGCGCTACGATAACGATGCGTCCCGACCCCACCACCATAAATGCGATCTAGGGAGACATATGCAGATATCATGGTCACGCACATCATCAGACTGATGATAGTGGCATGGTCACGTAAATAATAATTATGTATTTATTTCACACCATGAGTTTGCAAACATTTTTTCACCAAATGTGACATATTTCATTACAAGTCTTTACATACATATCAAAATAAAACTTAAAGCATTTCATGTTTTTTTCGCAAAATGACGTACGATAGGTTTAAAAAATGTGAAATTTCGTGCAAAATATCGCACTAACAGCCAAATACCGCTAAATTTCTCGAATAAAGAGCGATTCACGAAATTTCGGTGAATTTCGCTGGCGTTAAAATGGAAAATTTAACTTATTAAGGCTTTACACATCAAAATTACAACTTTTATGGTCTTTAAAAAAAATTCGCGAGAAAACCATTTCGCGAAATTTCAGGGTCCATAATAATAGGATCACATAAAAATAGGTCCTTCATTTCTCTGGATACTTCTAGGCCTATATTTTTGTTCCTCAGATATTGTTTCTAAAAAATTCGGCAGTTTGTGCATTGCATGTAAATAAATTGAAAAAAAAAATTTAATCAAAATAGAAGCATAATCATTCTTCCTCCATGCAGAATTGAGAATAGCCATTAATCTGTCAATTTCAGCAATTGAACTCTGAAGACATTGAAATAAAGTGCTTCAAACACAGAACCATGCAAGGATTACATACAGACATATAAAGCAAAGTGAACAGCATAGTTTCAGCCAAGTGTAATGCTGTAATTAGTGTGGTAGCTGAAGCAAAGAATGGGATTCAACGAGTATATATGATTACCATTTATGAAGCAGTCTAATAAGACTAATGCAGCCTTACACCAATTTTATTGTGAGTAATCTCACTAATTAATGTATTAATTAAGTCATTTCTTACTTCATATAGTCCTGGTAGACTTCAAGACTAGTAAAATGCTGTGTAATCCTCCTCGATAAGTTTAACATCTCATACCAATCATTCCAGTTCAGAGAGCGGCCCAAATTATGTCTCAGGTACAGCGACATCTATACAATGATATGATTTCAGTGAATATACTGGAATGAGATTCATCAACAAACCTAAGCCAGCTTAAAATCTACAAATCATAAATTATGGCAATGAAGCCATTACACATTAAAGTACTCTAACATATGGAATAACAGAAAAAACACCATCCCCGTCATGACTCCCAAGAAATTTTAATATCTGAATGTTATGAGTGTAATATTTGATTAAGCCCAATGATAATGAGTGATGATCACATGCTTGAATATGGTAAATAATATATCTTGATGCATGAAAATGAACATTATCAAGCATTTCCAATTATTCCTTGGGTAATAAAGTCATACCAGAAGGCCAAAAATGAACATTCGTTAAAATGGCTGTTGAATTTAGATGACTACCTATAGCCCAGTGTTTTAGTTCATATTTGCCAGTTTGGTGGTGTGGCATATCTGATGATTAATCAAAAAATTGTTGTTAATCTGAAGCTCGCCACCAGAAACTTGTCTGCTAACCTTCAGGTCATTTTTGAGAACCTTGCCTTGGGATAGGCAATGTGAATTCGGTTATGGCTGTGTCTATGAAACACGCTGTGAAAAATTATGTCAGGAAACCATGGATATGTAGGCTAACAGCCGAGTTCAGAAAGCAGCAAAATATCTTTTTATTTTTTGATAATCATACTTTGTGATTAATTTTTCAGGTGTACCACCCATGTGAAAATAAAAAAGTGTAAATGAATCCTAGACTCCTTTTATAGACTGAAAACAAATTTTACTACGCATGATCACACTAAGACAGACAAGAAACGAAATTATAAATAGGTATGTGAAATTCTCGGAAAAAAATTTGGTCTGATGATTGGTGAAAACACAGATTTGAATACGAGACAATATTCATCACAATGTATATGGATCAATCCATGAAGCTCAAGGAGCGATTCTGCATTAAAAATGTATCATGCTGCTACTAAAATCCCACAGAGCAATCGAACAGCAGATGTCAGTACATTGTGACTCATTAGTCTCAACCAAATGTTATCAGCATATCAATTATAAGAATAAATATTTCATCCAAATTTTATTAGTCAAGGCTTTGAAAACTTGCTAGCAATCCATTACCACACACCAAAATTCTTCAAGTAGAAATTTGCTGACACCTGTGACACAAAATCCGACAATTGGTTAAAAATATGTTGCCACTCTGAAGCTCACCCCTAGAAACAGCAATCAAGCTTTGGTGCCGAGATCATTTACGTAATAATTCTGTCCATCATTCTAGCTGGTTTAGACTCACTATCTGACAAAAACAGGTGACAGGTGAACTTCAACAGGAACTTTGAGAAAGAATATGTTTACTTTGAGAAATATAACTGCACACGTTGGCTATACTGTACTTAACTGACCAACAAGATGCATTTTTTCTCAAATATGTGACCTGCGTCCTATGGGCCAAGGGTAAAGCTATGTTCTCATGCTTCCAATGTCACTTGCCGTCAGAAGTGTCTATCTGTATACTTTAACCACTAGGGTGCTTTTCCACTGCAAGGTAAAGGTACTCTCTCTACCATTCATATGTTGTGGATTTTTGCAATGGATACCTTTAATAAAGTTGCTATTTTAGGAAATTAGCAAACCCACTTTTCTTCTTGAAGATTATTCACATTAGCAGGTGTTGAGTCTTATTATTTCTTCCATATAATATAATTAAAAATACAGTGTTTATGGTCACCATCAAGAAGTGAAACCCAACATGCAAATTCAGTTGATTCCCCAAAAATAACGATTTTTATTTACAACCCATCCATCCATTGAACAATTGGGCTCATATGAAAAAAATTGATATTAACCCTTTTACTGCCAGTCCCTTTAAGGTAGACTGTGCGAAAACTGCCAAGCCCATTTCCGTGAATATCGTAACATTATGAATTTTAGGTATATTTGAAGCACTTAATTTTAATATACAAATTATGTATTTTTCTCAATGTTGGTGATATATTTCAATTTTTGTGAGGATGAAAAATTATTCTTGCTGTCTCTGAATTGAGGGAAATATAATACTACAAATATGTAATGTAGGTGGGCCAATATATCAGCCCTTGGCAGTTTTCACACAACCATAGAAGGCCGATATATAGGCCCACTGGCAGTAAAAGGGTTATATGTCACATAATGACTACTAACAGCATTAGAGGCAGTAGTGTCTTCAGATACTTTGAGGACATTCATACAAGAATCCCAATAGAATGATTATCTGAAGTCTTAGATTCCAAGGAAAAGTTTGTATCACGAGTCAGAGAATTAGAGTAACTAAGAAACAGGCTTAAACTGGAAGAAATCCATAAATCCTGAAAGATTTTGAAGGCATATTACATAAGATTATCTACATTTATACTTTCTATGACCATACATTCATTTTGCAAAGCAGGTTTCAATTTCAACTTTGAAAATTTGCAAGAAGAATAGTAAAAATGCCAAGCAAATTTCGATTTGCATTCCAGAATGAATTATTCTTGTTAGCATATGCATCACGCCACTTTGATGACGGCACATTTTCATACTGAGAGCTTAGAATCTTGGCATGATTTCAACAGATTGGTTGCAAAGACTACCTGCTGTCACATTTGAAGGAATTATTAAGCCAATTTTTTCACTGCAAGAAATTTGGGCAAAATTGAAGAGAGCTAACTGTTGACCAGTGTACATATTTTGCAAATATGAATGCAAAACTCAGAATATTAAGTTTGAAAGAAAAAAAACATGGAAAACAGACGAAGAGGATACATAGATTCATATAATAAAAGTCAGCATCATTTGGTGATATGAACTAATAAACAATGATGAGTAAAGGGCAGTGAAAAAAAGAGTTAAGTACTATGAAGACCGTAGGATGCATACTGCAAAAAGGAATTTACATTAAATAGATATGTTGCCTAACCTTTTTCATCTCACTTTTTCATAGTAAAGGAAATGCTATCATCCCTAACCTCTGCTCAAAAGGTTAAGAGGGCAGTCGCTAGGGCAAATGGTAAGCGAGGAACATTTCTACCAGTAGCTAGTTCAGCAGTGATCAAGTATGTAGAATAATGGGAGAGGAAAAACTTTATTATCAGCTGGTTCAAAGTAATAGGTAGTACCAGATTAATGTTTCATCTACAACTACACGATACCCTGCAAGTCACCATGAGGGTGTGTGGCAGGGGGCTTTTCACACATAAAGGGCCAGTTTCACCAAGAAGATAATCATTTTAACTCAGTTAATTTTGAGATTAACTGAGTTAATGTCACTTTCTGTTTCACCAGTACTATTAACTCGGTTTTGGGGCATTATCTCGGCTAATATTTTTACCGGAGATTTTTGTCAGGTGAAAGCTTATTAACGGAGATACTTCTGTAGAAGCAACATGGCACGCAGGCTATTTCGTGAGCTACGTTTAGATTATTAGTGACATTGTGAGACACTGGAGCTTAATTATCGTAATTTAAGGCAATTACTAGGTAAATTAAGGAACGCACTAATTTATTTGAACCCAAAAGCTGAGATTCTATTTATCCTGAATTAATAACGCAACGAAATGCACAATTGTTTTCTTGTTTATTTTATTTTGTTTACGTTCTCAGTACTGCGAATCAGGTACATGGTACGGCAAATTGGTGAATTTCTCGAACATCCTTATTATCGGAACCTAAATATTTTAGGCAAGTTTCATTTTATCTCCTGCCGAAAGGTATCACCATGGATATTAGAATAATATATATTTATATAATCTCCATTGGTATCACTTTGCCTTGATGCTCTGTTATTAGCTATATGCATGGATTCTGTAGGCACACCTTTAAGTAGTGCCCGACATTATATTACCATGAGATGGTAAACTGTTGAATTAACTACCGGGAATTTATGCTCTTGGTTACATTTATTATATCACTCAAATTGTACTTGAATAGATAAATACAGCACGCGTCACTTGTTTTTCAGTGCAAACAAAGACATGCAGTCAAGAGCATGGTACTAATTTTTTTAAATGAGTGATATTAACCATAGGCGTAAAGATATCCATGAACAAAGTGGCCAAAAAAATGTATTTAGTGGTGGGTCTACGCACTGACACCAATGACAATGACGAAGAAAATGCTAAGTTTTAAATGATCAAAAGATACCTATAATAGCAGTTACTGCACGTTTTCAAGACGCTGTAAATAAAGGCAATGTAATTTAAGTTAATTTCAGTATTTTATTTCTGTATCACCTAAACGTAACAGTGAAGGCGATAAGTGATATCTTAGGGGAGATGTTTAGTAAAATTAGGAAAAGCAGGCATAGAAATATCTAATAAACATACAGATGATTTTTCAAAGTGATCACAGATATTTTCTAGGAATGCGTAGAAGATAATGTAGATGTTTCGTGGATGCTTAGTTAATATTTTGTCCTTCATGGGTCCATTGGAAATGCCTTTAGTTACAATAAGCAAAAAGTTATATCAGCTGAATTACAAATCGGTTAGGTGCTTTTATTTGTTTGTTGATGTCAGGAGTATGAGAAATTTTTTAACCTAAATGTTCTCAGAGAAATCCCGGTTTTATAAACCGAGATAATAATAACAGTGGTGGAATGCAAACGAGAGATTATCAAGATAATAATTTTAATGGAGATAATGTAAACTGAGATAATGGGAAATTTTACCGTTGTTGGTGAAACTAGCCCTAAGAGGCAAACAAAGGAGGTGATGAAGAAGTAAACAAACTAACAAAATACACTAATGTTAGGAATGGAGTAGAGCAATAATATGTGTGAAAAGTCCAACTGAAACCAGCAATGAGTTTCAAGTGTCAATAATTCCATGTAAATTCGACACTCCTACAACCATTTCACTATTTGAACAATAAAGTCCCCTTTAAAGTGTAAATCGTAAGACACAGCACAGCTTCGAAATAAAATTATGACTAAGGGAAATTAAGCATGGAGTTGGAAAATAAAAGGCAGGCTCTCTTCATGCAACCTTGTTTTCCTAACCTCCTAACCTTTTTCATCTCACTTTTTCGTAGTAGAGGAAATGCTTTCATCCCTAGCATCTGCTGAAGACTTGAAATCGAGACTACATCTTCCATTGAGGTTATGAGGCCAGTTGCTAAGGCAAGGGCTAGCGTGGAACATTTCTACCATTAACTAGTTCATTGGTGATCAAGTATGTAGAATAATGGGAGGGGCAAAACTTTAATATCGGCTGGTTCAAAGTAATGTGCAGTACTTGATTGATGTTTTTCATATGGAATACTGATCACCACCCAAGAATTGGGAGAGTATAGGTTATTTTGGACAGGGTGCCAAAAGTTGGGCTTTTTGAGTATCTATTCCAGTTTTAAGAGATATTGCAACAATTCACCCTCATTTCTCTGGGGAATCTATCCAGGAATTCTCATTAGAAGGCATCACAGCAACCATCCACAAACAAGGTTCACACTCAGAGCATCATGTTAGTGGACTTGCAACCCATTGAACAAATGTACTCTTGTAAGATATTCCAAGCGTGGACAGCGGTGAAATTCACATTGATTGCCATGCAAAAAAATTCACCTGGACAGGGTATCGAACCACGGACCTTTGGCTTTCCGAGCCACTGAGCAGACCATTACACTACCCAGGATTCCTAATTCGGAAAGCCAAAGGTCTGTGTTTCGATTCCCAGTCCAGGTGAATTTTTTCGCATGGTAATTAATGTGAAATGCACTCTTAGCACAGATGTCATCACTTTGCATCTTGAAGGGAAAGTGTCTCAAGTATGTTAGTATAGAGCAGAGTTTACTTATGTTCTACACATTTCAGTGTCGATTTCTCATCAAAGGTTAGAGTTTTTCTAGGCGAATGTGTTCTTAATTTACCTGATTAAGCGTTGTAGTACTATTCAACTCATTCACAACTTCTCTCAAAATCGCATTCAATCGGTCTTCACTCAAACTGCACAGCTCCATTAAAGCTTTTTCTGTTTCATTGAAGGTCACACCAGACAGCATGTTTGTTAAGTAGTTTGGATCACATAAATACTTCCTTGGGTTAGATGACATCAGATCTTCCTGAAATAATATTTTCAATTTACCAAATACAGCATATATAAAGTTCGTAAATTAGTCAATAAATATATTAGAGGCAAAGAGTGACTCTCGACTACCTAAGCATAAATTCAGATATAAACGATGAGGCCTAGTAAAAGAGGCAGCTAAGATATTATTGAGCCACTCTTATAGCAATACAATGCTGATTTCTTAAAAAATATTTGCCCAATATCATAGCAACCACTTGAGTGACTGGTTTGATTATGTTCACCATTGCTCCCAGAAGAATAAGATCCATAGATCCATGTAAAAACACATAGATCCTATGGAAACAATCATAAGAATTCTCAAAGGCATACTGTAAACAGCAAGATAATTTAAAACTGAGCAAAAATAATAACAAATATCACAGTCAATCATAGTCAATCAGAACTCAGCTTCCTTACATTTTACCTTGAAATAAAACTATAATATTTAGTCCAAATTCAAATAGCTGACCCATTTTATGTCGAAATCTGCAAGAAAATCAATTATGAGCATAATAATACAATGATAACATATACAAAATTTAAATACTAGGATTACAAAACACATATTGCCTGAAAAATACTCCACTAAGATGCCCATTGCACCGACTGACTCGAAATGATAACTTGAATCAGCATCACTTAAAATGAGCAGTCATCATCAGTGATAATCCAATCACAATAATGACTTCATCTCATGGTCACAACACTCAACTCAAACCAACAATGAAATTCTATATTGCTGAACTATACATAAGTTTCAAATTATTATTAAAATCACATGGAAGAGTGATACTTTTCTTCATTCAAGGTAGGTACTGAAAAATACTATTCCCACTCTCAAAAATGGTTTTGTATGGCCCAAAGAAGTACACCCGGCATAAAATATGACTTGACACATCATTCCATGAGTATAGGACGAAATTTAAAAAAAACACCCCAGGTTCTGCTCATTTGGGATTATTAAATAGCATCACTGCTTTGCTTCTTACATGGAACAGCCTTTGACTATACCCATTCTAAGTGCCACAGTAGGTATGTATATACAAACTAATTAAATTTTACAAAAAAACTAATCCAAGCAATACTTACCAAAGAAATGTTTCGAAATAACAAATCACTCTTCAGAATGGTATCAGCTACACTATCAGTCAAGTTTAAAGGAACTTTTGTCAACTTAAGCTTCAGTATTTTTGGATCTTTTACAATATTCCTGAGACTTAGACTTCCTGCGAAATAAAATAGAAGGAGATATTGCCTTTTACACAGAAATTCTAGTTTACTGAAAGAAAGCAATTTTAACATTAATAAGCATGTTCTAATATCATACAATATACATCTACATTCATGAAGTCTATGGTTACTTAATCGCTACTTACTAATGGAATGAGGTAAATAATAACAATGAATACCAGATTAAGGGCCTGCGTTGAGAAAATACTCTTGATTTCTATGCCAAAATAACTTATGTACGTGCATGAAAAATTTATTCAATATTTCCATTGAAAACATTTTTACTGCATTGAACAAATTGGTTCATCAGTCATAGTTTACCAACACCTCTCACATTATTTCTCCTCCTTTCCATAAACAATACCTCATATACTATATGCAACAAGCATATTACAAAAAAAGTTAAATGATGAATATTCCTAAAAACTGCCTAACATTTCGAGTGTTAGAGGGTTCAAGTGGTAATGATAATGAAAGGGGCTAAGGTTGCAAGAGTAGATGCAATTCTAAGTTGAAATTTTATGTAGCATTTGACCCTAACTCTCAACATCTTTCCCTCTTACAAAGCTAGAGAAGTTCCATGGTTCTCCAAAATAATGCCAGAAAATGATTTTCTTTTAGGGCAGAACCCAATTTTGTTAAAACTCTGTTTTATTTACACAAATAATTAGGTAACTGATTTTCCTCACCTGAGAAGTCTTCATACCATTGCCTACTACATCAGAGGAAGTGAAGATTGAAGTGTTGTTGCCATGTTTAATTTACAAAGTGAGAATAAATACTTATTCCTGCTAATAGGTATTCTAAAATAGGTTAAATATTTTCTTACTTAGTTTTAAACTATTCCCTTGCAAATACAACTCTTTGTTTTTAATTTTATTTATATTCCTGTTTTTGAAAATTGTTTGGTAATAATGACGCGTCTACCATTTCGAAGCATTGGTATTAATTACACCATGTCAATAACCGATGAATTATTTAAATTACATAAAAGGACCTTGGTAAGGTATATTCATAAATTAAGTTAGTAAATAGGCTTTTAAGCATGTTCCATCACAATGATAACAAAATACTGTAGTGCTACTTTCATGTAACTAAGGCTTTTCTGCTTTTATTCGAGCAAACATTTATTAATATCTATTAAACAAGTGTGGTAAGGCGAGGACTTTTTTACAATGCTAAATTCTACATAAAATTGCACATCTTATATTAGTTTTTCGCCAAAATGACATTTCTCTTTGCATTATTAATCTACAAATTTTACTGCAAGAGCCATGCTCTGCCGTATAACCACGTATAAAATAGCTGATTCTCAACGTCTTTTTTCTTCAAACATATGATGGAAAGGCCTCATTATTTTATTGCCACTCAATAGAAGGGTCAAAAAATGAAATGTCCTGAAATTTTCACAAAAATGACATCTATTTCATAATTCGGTGGAGCCTCCGTAAGTGAAGATCCATACTCTTAAAAAAATCTACCACCATCCATGATAATAGTCAGTCCCATTTGCATAAGATCAATGTTAATCTGCCAGCCTCATGACAGCAGGCAATCATTAGTTGATTGTATGTGCAGGATGGAAGATTCAGGATCAAGATCAATTAAGACCACAGGAAGGCAAAACTAATGTATTCCCAAAAAGTAAAAATTAAGAATGTATATTAAGGTTAGAGGAAATAAGCTATACCAGGTCAATTAGTACACTTATTGGATTATTTAAGCAGAAAATAGGTTTAAATGTAGGGAGGACACATTGATAGCTGAGAAGGCTACATAAAAAATTCGAAAAAGGGAATAAATTATTGACAGGATCACTGTGAGAAATTAGAAGAAAAGATTAGTCACAACTAATTTGGAGCATGGTGTAGTGGGGTCCAGAAATTTCATTCATGGAATGATTCAGAAATTTGGTCCATGAAATTATTCAGAAACTTGGTAGCGGAAGGAAGTTGAGCAGTATTTTGAGTTGAGAGTGTGGAGAAGAATGGGGATGGTTAGCAGGAACTCTGAATCTTTGGTTCCCAACCTTTTATGTTCCAATTTCTACTCATATGAAAACCAAATCCCTCCTAGTAAAAAGAGTGGTACAACTTCTTTTCGACTTTCCACACGTATATATGTAAGTATGTACGTGCAGAATCACAATATCCTCGCAGAAGTTAAGGGTGGACAGCATATTCAGCCAACTAGAGTTCCATCCAGTAAATTTTGAAGTCCCACAGGTGGTATGTGGCCCATTGCGGAATTTCCTTATCTTGACGGGTCCTATATATGTAATCTCATATCTTCATACGAAAAAGAGACAGAACCCTAAACATAGACACATGAAAAAAGGAGATCATGGCAACATTCTTGATCCGAAGAGAGTGTCGTTCTTCATGGAGAGTATGAGGGTAGTAGGGGAAAGGGGACTGACAAAGAAGGTATCTCAGGTGTGTCTAACCTTGTTAGTTGTCTCGTCATAACAAATAGTAAATCTGACAGCATTTTGAGCATCTTCTATCATTAGATCCTGGAAGTAAGGGCCAAGGGCAAAAGGAGAATGAGTTCTGCAGAAAGGATGGATTTTGTTGTGGGATAGGCTTGTATTTGCAATAAAAGTGGGCATTTTTTCAAAATAGTGAGATAAGTAACCCGGGTTTTGAATAAGTGAGTAAAAGTGAGTCAATGGAAGCCCTGACAATCTTCATATCTGCCAACCATTATTGGATATTGTTGGAATGAATACTTATACACGGTTAACAATACCTTTGATAATTACTTATTTCAATTACAAAAAGTAATGAGTTTTTTAAATCCATGTCACCAGGGACCCTTTCTACCCCCAGCCACACATCATCACAGTGGCTCACAGGGGATTTTGTAGATGTAACTGAAGGGCCAATATTTATTTTCTATCCATCCAAAATTTGGAATAAACATTGGGTTGAAAACAATGAGCTGGCTAATAATCCTAATTCATTGGCTTTGTAACTACGGCCAATATGAGGAGTTATTATAAACCCAATGGCATTGAAAACCAACGCTAAAGAAAGACAATGAAACCAATCTATATGAATATTCAGTAAAATTACTTGATCAGAAAAATGACAAACATGATTTTTCCAGATTTTAAAGTGAAATGCACTATTTTATATAGAAACTTCATATTTTCCTGTGAGCAGTAGCCTAGTTCATTTGGAATAAAAAATTTTAAATTAAAATAAGAAAGTATTTCAAGGAAAATTAAAACAAAATTTCCTTTTAGGAATTGGTTCCATGTATTTGGATTTAATTTAATTTGAAGGATCCAAAACATCTGTAAAAAACTACATTCACCCACATAAAAAATAGGGGTTGCTACCACCAAGCACCGTAATGGTGTTAAACAAAGCGTACTGTCATTATGAATGATGCCCACTTTGATTTTTAATTTTATTGCTTATGCAAGTGAAGATATCTCGAAAAAACTGTTTCTGAGGGTGGTTCTCACCCCTTAAGCATAGCACGATGGTGTGTATTATATACAGTGTTGTATATAGAACGGTACAGTACTGTGCAAAAACATTTATCCAGGTAAAATATGTGATTTGGCGACTTTCTCCAATACAGAAATAACACCATTTGTTAAGGGGTGGGTAACCCCTTAAAGGATTTTTTTTTAAACCCAAAACACGTAGACTTTTAAATAAATTTTCCTTCAAGAAAATTGTTTTATGAATTTGGATTTATTTTGGGTTAATTTTATGGATCCAAAATATCCATAAAGAATCAGATTCACCCCCGTAAAAAATTGAGGTTACAACCCCCGAGTACCGTAATGGTGGTGAACGAGACGCGTAGTAATGACAAATGATTCACACTTTGATTTTGAATTTTGTCACTTATGTAAGCAAAGATATGTCAAAAAAACTTTTTGGGGGTGAACTTTTGGGATATTTTTCACCCCTTAAACCGGCTTCTCCACAGATAAGAAAATACGTGTCCCTTAATTTTTCATTCCCTACTAAATGAGCGCTACTTGAATAAAATCGGCGAGACACACCAAAGATACCTTCCTTGTGAGGAGGAATTAAAACTGGTAGAAGAGGAAAGAAAATTGGTTTGAGGATATCCCAAGAAAGCCAAGCATATCAAATGACGCACTGAGAAGAAAAGGGAAACCGAAGAGGACGATAACCGAAGAGGATGTTCAGTACGCCTCGTCCTCCGGGCATTCCTCGCCGGGGTGCGCAGGGAGGGTTGGGGGCTCGCAGCGGCCGCGCCGCCCCCTGGGCACTCTACAATAGGGTCCCGCCGAAAAGGGTTCTTGGCGAACCTTGGGCGGAGGACTTCCTAGAAGCGGTCACTTCCCTCGTTGAACAATGGCAAAGTGCCGTTGCAGCCGGCCGGAGTGCGCATTTCGGTTTTTCCCAGCAGTGGTTGCCCAGCTCTGGAGGTGTTTGGACGCGGTGGCTTGTCGCGCGGGCGCTCGTGGAATAAAGATACCCGTTTTCGCTCGAGAACGTGTCTCCGTAGTCTCCTTCGTAACTTGGGGCACCAAAGGCCCCAGCATCGCAAAGAGGAAAATAATAAAGGACGCACAAAAACATGAGTGGATGCCATCCACTGGATGGCGTTAGCGCACGCCGAAAATACGATCATATTTAAAGAGGTTTTTATTCTAAGCAACAAGGACTGGCTGAGAATGGAGGAGGAAGATGTAATTAATTAGTAAGTAATTAATTAAGTAAATGTAAAGTAAGTAACTAATTACCTAAATGCTAATTTACATTTAGAAAACAATGAGTCGTCATGGAGGGCAAGTTTGTTAACAGACAACACTTGAGATTTTCAATTAAAGGAGACAGCAGCAAGGTTTGTCAGTACACAAATTAAATCTCTTTTTACAATAATATGTCAGTTGTTCGAATTATTCAGTAAGGAAAAGTCAATAGAAGACACGGCCTATTCTGGTGAGGAATGTCAATAAACCTATTTATGTCGTTTAAATCCTAGTTTACGACGACGCTGCGATTGTGAAGTTTAAACTCTCGACATCCAAGGACCTTCTGCTTGATCTAATTCATTACACGAGATTACGACGCGCGACGTTCTGACAAAAAGAAATATACTCTTCATAACAATTCCCCATCCATTTATACCCTCTCACGAGTATTTACCGCTAACATTATCATTGTTGCAAAAGGTAATGGATAAATGCGGTCTAGAAACAAATTTCAAATCCGGCGTTAAACATTCTTCAGGAAATAGTCTAAATAAATTGACGCCCGATGGTGCCAGGGGAATATCTGAGACTGTTATTACAACGATATTTACCACTTCATATTTATACATGATTTTAAAGAAGAGCAGAGCGTTAGGTTCTACTGAATGAGAGAATTTAACATGAAAAATCCAGCATATCTGTGTTTGACAAAAACATTTTATACAGAAATGTGTACAAAAAAAAAGTCAATTCCATTCGTAAGTGAATCGTAATATATACCTATATATGTTTCAGTGCAGCTCTAGAGGAATTAAATCGGTATATGTCTTCCTCCAATTCTCCAAAGCAAGGACAAAGGTTGATCAAATCATTCAATGAACCGATAACCGGGCATGTATGGGAAAAAGAAATACTTTGGTAGATCATAAATTGAAGATTTTTAAACGTTTTTTCCCTCAAGAAAATTTAGCCAAACGATATAAAATTATCAAAATGAAAATAAAATTTTTCAATTTACCACAGATTAAAAACAAACTTCAATTTAACCCGGTTTCATTGACACTGCAACATCATCGGGTGAAAAATAGCATCAAGGGTGCGCTTATATATGTAAAAAATACGCAACGTCTGTAGAGTATACTCTCCAGACCTTGCAAAATACGGGGATGTAAGGAGTGGGAAAGGGTGGGAGGGAGAAGGGGGGGGGGGCGAGTTTCATTTGTTTTCATTTCGATATGTTCGCATACCACTCAACATCGCCAGAAACTACCTACTGAATTGATATAAAATTATTTTACAAACTTAAACCGCAATCTGAACAAGTAATTTTCGGCACTTTTCATCGCCTAGCGAAAACTTCCATTCTCTTTCTTCGAAAACAAGGTTCTTCGAATATACAATTCTCCGTCTACAACACTGGTCACACGGTGGAATCTGGTCAAATGCCTTGCCCTATTACGCTAAAATAACTCAGTCGTTCCGTCAATTTCTTGTCACCAATGGTCCCCGCATTCGCGATCTATTTCCATCCCTCAACTAAGCCTCCTTAAAGAAATTGCTATGCCCTTCGATCTTTCACGCCTCGCTCAGTGCCGACTGACCTCTGACCCGAAGCCCCGTCTCCATCATCCACCTCACAGGAGCCTGGTCTATTTTTCATTCTGGCTCCCAACGTGCATCACTGGAAACGCTGGGTTCTCGAATGTCTCTCACGACCTGATACGTCTCATCTGCGATTCCAAGTCAGTACCCGCACTTGAAGGCGCTTCAGACCGGGAGGGTAAGTATGTACATGGATTGGAATTGAAGAGCAATGAGGAAGGGAGTGAGAAAAAACCCGGTATTTGCCCAAGAAAGGCGCCACGAGTCCACGGCTCAACGTCCATTCTGACGAACGGAGTACTGAACTCACAAGTCCTCTCCACACGGCAGTCAAGTAGTGGCTGGTTTACCAATGAAAAATACCTCCAACTGGCGGGAGTGAAACACAGGCTTTCGGGAAGGGAGGCCAGTACTCTAACCAACAACCCGGCCCTTAAAAACTTGAACTAGCCTAGGGAGCGGAAAACTACACCTTGCGAGTCTTATGCGGCACTCTTTAAGTATGTGCATGTGGTTCGAAAGCGAATTAATAAATTTAATCAAACATTCCATAGTATTAATTATAAATGCCCTGGAGTTTTACTTATATATACTGGCAACAGTACATGAAACTTTCATAACTTCATCCGCAGGAGTCGTACCTTGGCATGATAAGCATCAAACTGGGCAACTGAAACGTACTAATGAAATACAACCTTATAGCTCACGCTTACAGAACCCGCCAGACCAACTTTTGCGTAAATTGTTCTCATTTTAATACGCATATCATTTATACCATTACTTCCTGTGTTACTTTAAATTTTCTTTATCCGAAAAATACATTAGTGGTTCTCGAATAATGGCCGCGATGAATAAGGTTTACCACTTCCGTATTAAACGTCTGCCAACCCTTGGTCTAGTCAATTCTCAACGACGCCTGTTGGATTGTAAGCCTTCTTACAGAAAATTAATTTGCTCTTCACTTTTATGCCCATTTTATCATCATCAAGGGTCAACAATCCTAAGATTGGTTTGACGCAGCCCTCCACTCGATTCTCCTATCGGTCAATCTATTCATACTGACGTAATTCTTCTCTTTTACATCCTTCGCCACTTGCTCCATATGTCTCATATGAGGCCTGCCTTTTCCATTCTTTCCGTTTACTTTTCCCTTGACGATTGTCTTCATCAGGCTAGCATGTCTCATAATGTGGCCGATTAAGTCCCGTCTTCTTTTTAGTTTTCAGCAGTCTTCTCTTTTCTCTCACTCTTCTTAAGACTTCTTCGTTTGTCACTCCATCAATCCATATTATTCATGGGTGTTTTCAAGTCTGTTTCCGCACTAATAGGCGCTTCAGACCGGGAGGTAAGGTGTAAGGATAGGAATGGAAGGGATGGGGACCGATGATCCATATTATCTTCATCATTCTTTGGTGGCAACACATTCCAAATGCTTGCAGCCTTAACTTCTCTGCTGCTGTTATCGCCCATGCTGCACTGCCATATATGTACAAGCATGCTCCAGATGCATGTTCTAATGAAATGTTTCCTCACTTCCACGCTTGAATTTTCAGCGATAGGCGAAATCTCCTTTTGGTAAAACGTCCTTTCGCCTGGGCTATTCTACTCGCAATTTCTTTTTTACTTCGTCCATCGCTGGTTACTCGGCTTCCCGGGAAACAGTACTCTTCCACACCCTCAATTTTTTTGTTTCTCTAGTTTAACATTGGTCTTGGCTTCTTTCTCTTACTGCATATCAGTACTTTAGTTTTAATTTTATTGATTTCCAGATGATATCTGTCCATTGTCCTTTCCACTCCATACGACAACTTACCACCCTCAAATTTATCACCCATTGTCTCCGACTTGAATGATTTATATTCGTTTGTAATAAAATAAGATAGCACTTTTTCCACGAGTTTTATGTCGGTACGACGTAGGCTTGTGCGATGAGTCGATTAATCGAAGTCATCGACCATCGATGTTGATGTGTCGATGAGAATCATCGATGCCGATGAGTCGATGAGTTGATGCGAATGATTGATACCGATGAGTCGACGCGAATCATTGATACCGATGAGTCGATGCGAATTAGGACAGGAAGGATGTGTATCCCCGCCTTGAGAAGTACGCGAGGAAATATCTCAGTATTCCTGCCACTTCAACGTTATCAGAGCGGTTCTTCAGCGATGCAGGGAACGTTGTGTTGGACGACTGACATCTACTCACCGATGAAAATGCGGAAATGAGTATTATACGACAACAAAGAGTTGTTGCTTAAAACTTGGTGCTTGTTTCGCTCTTTAATAAATACGCCTTGTCCTTCTCAATTAAGATTGACCCAATTCAATCTTCACTTAATAGCCACACCAAACTGCCAACCGAGACATCCGCACCGATCATCGACATTCATCGATCATCGATATTCATCGATGGTCATCGATCATCGTGTACACTATTCGATGATCGATGACAGCCATCGTCATGAATTTTTTTCATCGAAAATCGATGACCGAAATCGGTCATCGCACAAGCCTAGTACGACGCGTTTCAACTGTTAGGTCATCATCAGGTACACACATCTGTGAAAGGTCTGTGAGCCTTATATATACCACTCAGAGGGGGAAGTGGGGGGTGGGGAAAGGAATAATTAGGATAGGGGAGGGGTGAAGTGGTTATTGAAAGGACGGACGCTTGGGAAATGGAATGGCGATGGGTGAGGAGTGACACGGAAACGTTTGTTCATTCGACAGGGTACTGCTTCCTCCCTGCACGATTTCCAATCTTTCTAACATGTCCAGTCTTAGGCCTTTCCTCTCTACGTGGAGTACCTCCGGGTCAAATGCACAAGTATGGCGTTCTTCGCGGTGTTTCGCTACGAGAGAGGAGGAGTCTCCTTTTTTCCAACATTTCTCGTGCTCCGACATGCCGGTGGCGAAGCTTCGGCCCGTCTGGCAAATATATATTTTGTCGCAATCACAGCACTTGATTTTGTACACTCCTGATTAGAGGGAGGGAAGTAGTTTGTCTTTAGTTCGGCACAATAACCTTTCTGAAGTGATTGGGTTGTAAAAATAAGTTCTTAGTTTGTCTTTCGGGATCAATTTAGCACTTTCATACGAAAGGTCACCAATAAACTGTAATTTGCATCACTTTTTGGGTTTCGTTGAAGGCACTAAGAGTGTACTCAAATTTCTTAAAGCTACGTTCTGTTGTTTCTTATTCAGAATCCTGTCGATAATATTGTCTTTATAACCGTTGGATGAAGCGATGTGTTTTATTATTCTGAGTTCCTGGTGGAATTCTGTGGGTTGAAGAGGTAAGGACACCAGTCTATGGATCAACGAATTGAAGGCTGCCAGTTTATGTGACATTGGATGAACTGAGTCACTGGGGATAACCGCGTCATTGTACTACCCGAGTTTTTCAAAGTTTTGTTGTTGTCACCATTTGGTACCTGTGTTCTTGTTTGTTGTAGGTACCACTTTTTAAGAAATACTCCAAACTTATGTTTGCCATTGATTATCGATATTTCCAGGTCTAAATAGTTCAGCCGTCCACTTTTGTCCTTCTCTAACTTGAAATTGATGCACCGGTATTGATTATTTAAAAGGTTTAAAAAACAGTCTAACTGGCGATCACTCCCCGACCAGCAACAAATGACGTCATCAACATACCTGTACCAGTACGTCACATTTTTTAAAAGTTGGTGTCCGGAATTAAAAAGCTTAATTTCAAAATTGGCCATAAAAATTTCCGCCAGCAACGGAGACAGGGGAGAACCCATCGCAAGGCCTTCCGTTTGGTGATAAAAACTGCCAGTAAAAATAAAATAGTTTTGGCTGGTGCAGGTTACTAAAAGGGAAAGAATTTCCTCCACGAGGACGTCATTGATTTGCGAATCTTGAAGTACCAGTCTGGTCAATTCGATTCATTCGTCAATCAGGACCAACGTGAAAAGGTTGTCAACGTCAAAGGAAACTAATCTGCAGCTCTGGGGTAGGTTGAGATTCAGGAGGCACTCAGTGAGGTGAATGGAGTTGTTGATGCTGAATTTAGAGGAAAAGGAAATGAAGTTCCTGATGATATTGTTTAATTTAGCTGCCACTTTGTAGGTCGGGGCACCAATACTTGACACCACCGGTCTAATGGGATTTCCTGCTTGGTGGATTTTGGGGAGCCCAATCAGTCCCGGGGGAAGAGGATTCATTTGAATTTGATTGGATTTTGTCCTTTTGTTAAAAAGTCCCGTGCGCGCCGCCGCCAGTCTTCTTGACACACATCTGAAAACGAGGGGTCGGATCTTTGGGCAGGATGATAAACGAATTGTCATTTAGGAAGTCATCGCACTTACTGACATAAGCTTCCTTGTCCTAAGATCACGAGGCTGCTGCCCTTATCTGCTTTGCTGACGACTAAGATTTTTGTTTCCAATTTTCTTGAGAAGGCCCTAAAGGCTTGCCAAGTGGGAATCCTCTTTCCCAAGCGTCCGTCCTTTCAATAACCACTTCACCCCTCCCCCATCCTAATTATTCCATTCCACACCTCCCACTTCCCCCTCTGAGTGGTATATATATACGGCTCACAGACATTTCACAGATGTATGTACCTGATGATGACCTAACGGTTGAAATGCGTCGTACCGACATAAAACTCGTGGAAAAAGAGCTATCTTATTTGATTACAAACATGTATACTTTCCACTACATCTCGTCTGCCTCAGTCAATTTGATCTATTTTTGCCCATACCTTATTTCACGCGAATGCTCGAGTATGATGTAGAATTTTTCAGCAAGCCTTTTATTTTGCGCTAAACTTATTTAAAGGATCCCAGCACAAAATTCCACGGCAGAGAGCATTTTCGAAGGAAAAAATAAATACACCAAACATCATTCACGTCAAGAATTCTTTTCTCAATTTGTTGATCACCATCCAATAGGCAGTCAATCCGGATTTTTTAAACTCTTAGATTATGGATACGAAATTTAATTTTCGGTAGGAAGGTACATACATGAAGATTTTTTAAAACCGGCAATAGAGATAACACCCAGACAAAGGCCTCCAACTAAGTAACTACCGCAGTTGTTGCCTATTTTATTTCCTTTTGGCGTCAAACACACCGAGGACAAGAGATGAAGGAGTTGGTTTCTGAAATTTAAACTTCCTATTTCCCTTGCAGACGTATTTCCACTCATCTCACTCGTGTTTTCAAGTCTGTGCCCACACTTATAAGCGCTTCACATCGGGGAGAAAGGCACAAGGATGAGAATGGAGGGGTGAGGAGGAAGAAAAGAGAGATACCAGGCATTGGCATTAGCCTTCTCTCAACGAAAAGCGCCAAGGGAACCACGGCTTAAGCATCCCATCCGACTGACGGAGCACTGAACTCGAATGTTCCCCACAAAGCACTCAAGTAGGGGCCCGTTTACCAATGAAATATAACTGCCCCTGCCGAGATTCGAACCCGGGCCCTCGGGGTAATCGGACTATAATATAAACACTAAACCAACCCGATATCTATACTTCCACCTCCGACTTCCTTTAACTGAAATATATGTCCTATAAATTACGGGATTACTGTTCGACAGCGATGATAAGATAACTGATTACAATGGTTATCTGCACAACACTTCAGACTTTAGGCTAGCTTAAAATAAACTACTAAAAAAAACCACGTACTGCAAAACAGCATTATTTGAGGGGGACGGCCATTCGACTATAGCTGCAAGAGAAGCCCTCCAGGAATAAATTTATTCACTCCTAACTTCATCTTTGTTTGAGTGGAGATTTAGTCAACACCATCAATCACCACACATGTGTACTTGACCAGACGCATATTCCTGCCTTCGGTTCCCAAAACATTTGTTTCTTATCGTATAGCTAACGACTTTAGAATAAACGATAAATAAAAAATATAACACGTAGAAAACAGAGCCTATGAGTTCCTGAATCCTGGATCCGCAGTTGATTGATGAGCCATCATTCCGATTCAACTGGTGTGTTTACACCAAGTTCAGTCCCTAATCACTGATGTTGTCAGCACAATTTGGTCAGTTTGAGACTCCCTCAACTAATTAATAAGTCAATTTATAGATGTCTCAAATTCAGAATACGTGCAGCGTAAAGTTTGAAATTTCTACGAAGTGAGAGAGGGCTAATGGCGAGCGTTATATAATGTGTTGTCTCAGCTAAACCTTGAGCGTAGATTGCAAACACTTATATAATATTCTCGTCAGATTTCACCGCTTGAAAATAGTGTATAGTACAGTAATGCGGCCTAAAACACCACAATTAATACTTTAATTAATGCAATCAACTTTAAATCAGCGACGGACTTTTTTTAGCTCCGAAAAAACACTTTTTTTCCAAATTTCTCAAATTCAAGTGATATTTTCTGTGATAAATACTCACATTCCACATTTATTAATATATTCATACACTAGGTACGTATAAGTGCTACGGTGAGAAGAATTGTGCCATTTTAAAAATTATTTCTTGATGTAATTTTAGGTTAAACTTGTAAAAAAAATGAATTTTGGAAGTTGCATTTACAGCGACAAAAAGACACTTATTCTTGCGAAAAGTCCATTTAAAACTACTTATATAACAACAACACTCCATAAGCATTATATTGACATATTTTATACGAGTATATCACGCAAAGCCAGTCGGCTGCAGCTTGTAGAAAAATAGTGTAAAAAGATGTTTTTCAGGCGTTAACGCAATGCATATCTGCCTATGTTTCAGGGGCGAATTTTTTCTGCTACAATAGGAAACGGCTTCTGCCTCTGGAATGCTGACACTATCTATAGACCAATTTTCGTTGAAATCAGATATGGTGAAGCTAGGCCCATTTGTTGATTTAAAATGGAATGACTCAGAAGTAATTTTAGCAAATAAGCTGGTTTTGGCCTATCTGTAAACGCGAGAGTGGTCATATTATTTTATATTCAATAATTTAGAATATTCGGAAGATAATTGAGGGTCAACTCATTTTCATACAATTTTAAAACTAAATTTCTTTAGGATTATGGATTGAAGTAGAGTTCGTTTCTAGGGAAATCCGTTTTTTTTGTTGTTTTTAGGTTATACCACTCCGTCTAACCTAATCGTCAACGTATGTATAACGTAAATAAAACATTAATACCCGAGTCGAGATTCGAACCTGCGGCCTTTAAGCTACCAAGCGCATTTCCGACCTGGAGCTCGATCATGGATCTTTATAACGCACACGACTGCGCATTAGTTCTTTATTGACTTCGCTTAAGAAGGGGAAAATGCGACGTCGTTTCTTCAAAATGTTCCCCCTCTTTAAATCACTTTTCTCAGTTGGCAGAGCAAGTCGATAGCACGGTCACTAAGAGCAGTGCGGTTCTCGATGAGTCGGCGTTATTGATAACGACGGTGACAACGCAAAAGGAAGAACTTCACGATCACGCCCCCGGTTACCGCTGCTGGCTACTAATTTAGGAATCACAACTTGCTTCTCAGCATTCGAAATGTGGTGGTACAGAAGAATGATGAACAGGGCCGTATTTACCATATGGCGTACCCGGCGGCCGCCGGGGGCCTCACGAACACTGGGGGCCTCGCGAGAGAGGAATTGTAAATATAGTTGTAAAAGACTATAACATTGAGGTCTCAGTCTAGATTCCGCCGGGGGCCTCAAGAGGTCATAAATCCGTCACGGATGATGAAGATTAAATGGATAGACTGAGTAAGTAACGAGGAAGTCCTAAGAAGAGTGGGAGAAAAGAGAAGTCTGCTAAAAAGAAGGCTCCAAACTCTAAAAAGAAGAAGGGACAATTTAATCGGCCATATCTTGAGACACGATGGCCTGATGAAGACAATCGTCGAGGGAAAAATGAACGGGAAGATTGGAAAAGGCAGGCCTCGTATGAGATACATGGAAAAGGTTGTGAGGGATTGAAAAGAGAAGAATTACGTCACAATGAAAAGTTTGGCCTACAGAAGAATCGAGTGGAAAGCTGCGTCAAACCAATCCTAGGATTGTTGACCAATGATGATGAACTTGCTTCGGCGCTAAAACATACAAACTTCATAAACTGCACAGTTTCAGGCGTAACTTGGTGAAACTGCATGATTACGTAAAAGTAAAATAAAATACTATGTATATTCCACACTATTTTTAATTCACCGACCCGGGTTTTGACTCCGTAGACATTTTCTTGGTCCCTGATGATGTCTACGGAGTAGACGAAACCCGGGTCGGTGAATTAAAAATAGTGTGGAATATACATAGTATTTTCTTTTACTTTTATATAAACTTCAGCTGGGCAGCGGAAAAAATTGGAATCCATGAAACCGCACATATCCGCTCAGTTAACCCACATACATCCGCCCACAAACTCCTTCGCCTCGTATACAGAGAGGACAGAGGGTGTAATCGGCGTCTGGAGGAACACCAAGCTTTCGTTCCCCGCCGGGGGACGACATGATCCCTCCTTGCTCCCGTTCCCATTCCGCAGATGGTCGCGACGAGTTTTCTCGGGCCGAACATGAAAAATAAATGGTTTCCTCCGACCTTCGCCTTCCGTAGTGCACCGTCGCGCGTCCGCCGTGGATCAATTACCGCACAGCTGTAAGCATTTCACGGCCATCAACTCGATCGAGTGCTTCGGACCGTTCGGACAACCTTGAGACGTCTGCTACGTTTGTTAGAACTTCCGTCCAATCCGCGATCGACATGGGAGAAACGGAAGGAGTGCGCGGAGGAGGTCATCCGCCCGCGAACTGGAAATACCCACCGCTTCATACTGATCCTGCCTCGAATTCACTGCGTCCACTCTTTTTTGCCGATAAGAAAAATTATGGCGAATCGTGATCTATATTTTTCTCACCTTTTCCCTTGAACAAGAGGAAAATTTGCATGCTGTGTTTTGTCCTGATTTTTTTCTATCCAAGAGATCCTTCACTTGTGACAGCCCTAAGAATTACCACTAATTTTATACCAAATACTTTACCTTTAAACCTTATTAGATAATGTCCTCTGACAACGACGCTCAAATATTAAAGGCTAATTACCACAAAGAATACCATTGCATGTAACCAAGTAATACGCCGAGATAAACCACATACCTATCACAAAAGCCATCCAAGCACCAAAAAATATATTTGAAAAAGGAACTTGAAAATACTCTTGAACTAGTAGCATTAGTTTTTTTCAAGGTGCGTAGATGGCTAGGGATATTTTGTGAAAATACTCTGAAGAACTGCTGTCTAAAATATTGATTTGCAAAATATAAATCAAACACCAACTATAATTCAATGTCCAATGCCCTTATGCTTATACCATAGCTTTTCAAAGAAAAGATGCCATCCCTTATGATTAATACTACGTTAGATGGAGCATTATTACCTCAGCACTAATATCACCTTAAAATCCGATTCCAAGAATACCACTGCTCAAGATCAATATCATATTTGAGAGAAGTGATAATTATAATTAGGTGTGTGTTTATATGAATAATATGAATATTTAAATGACTCTGGTGCTCAAAATCGAACATAAAACACTGCCACAATGTACAAATTCTATGGTAATCTATTGAGCATGAAGGAAATGTTGTGACAATCGACTCTGCTAGATGGGTAATAGTCGACCCTTGGCACCCTTCACTGTGCCAGTAGTCCAATGCCAATCACAGGTTTCTCTCCAAGCTTCCTCCATTCCTTAAAAATCCAGCCTATGCCCCAATAGTACACATAAGAATGAGAAAGAATACAAAATTTGCAATTTACCACATAAAAACTTTATTCCTGACCTGACGATGTTGCAGTGCCAACGAAACCCGGGTCGGAATAAAGTTTTTATGTGGTAAATTGCAAATTTTGTCTTCTTTCTTATATGTTCGAATACCATGCAATATCACCAGAATCTACGGATTTCACACGAATCCCAAATGACCTCAGAACATGGTCACTTAACACTCTCACCAACACTAAAAAATAAATTTAGCAAACTTAGAATACATATTAGCCAACGAGCAATAATGAATCAGCATATTTATAGGTTAATTAAAATCTCATAATTTTCATCTGATTTGATGACTAACTCAATAAATGAAAATAAGAAATTCGACTGATATTTGGGCAAGAGACTGAATTTTGATCCCGGCTTTCAAATTTCTGGCCTCCTCCATCATTATGGTTTCTACACTTTCAAGTAATCCTCGTGAAACAATGCTAATTTGATTTCCATTAATTATTCACTGGCTGAACCACTTCCCCTAGCCCTTCTTTATGCTTGTTAATTAGCGCATACCTCAATGGAAAAAAGTCAGATTTTATGTAAAAAAATTTGAAATCAAAACTAAAACAATTACTTGTGCGCAGTGATTCTTGAAAACTGAAGACCACTTGAAATGATGTGAAAAGAGTAGAAATTGAATAGAAATCACTTTGAACTTACTACCTACCCAAGACATAATTTACCAATTAGTCAATTTGAAGACTTACATGATATCATAGTCATTCAATACATAGCACTTCAGCAGCCACATAAGTCATCAACAATGAATTTGATGTGATTCAAGAGCAAGAAAATCAGGAATTTCAATGCTTACTCGTGTTATACATGACAAAAAAATTTCAAATGCCAAAGATCTGCAGATTCCCAATTCTAAGGCAATTTACAATGCCTAAAAAAATGTAAGAGCATAAACCTTTTCGTTTAGCAAAAAAAGAAATCATGGTGGAGGGGAGTACATTAAAATCGATGCATCATAATAAATTATTTGGCATAACATTCCAAAGTCTCTGCGTACTTGGAGGAAGTCTAACCTTTCTGACCACAAAAACTATTAGGTCACCAAAACTATGGTTAGATATGATCAAACATTTGCACTAGCATTTCGGGTAATTATGACAAAGGTAGGCATAACAAACTCTGTCACTGCTTTAAGATATTAATATTATCTATATATTATGTTAGACAAAAGGATAATTTTTTCAAAATGACAGGCCATACACTGATTTCAATACGTAAAAAATTACTTACCATTTATCTTCCTTTCCTGTGTCACTGTGCTGGTTATTAAGGCTGCCAGATCCCTAACATCATCCAATACATGCTGAATGCCTGTTATCTGCTCCTGTTTGATTTCATCTCTCCCAATACTTTCTAATTCATCCAAAAGGCGAATGATTCTATTCAAAATGAAAATGTGACAAAAAATATGACATCAGCACACAAGGTAAATAAGTTCACACAGAAAAATTAATGGGAAGCAAATGAGAGAGCAAGTAATAAAATAAGTTATTATAAAGTTATTATGAGATTATTTTGTCCTCGTAAACAATTATATATTGACGCATTGAAACTAGTTGTAATTTAAGTGGAAATACACATAGCTGTTGGATTCTTATTTTTGTCGTTATGTCCCAAATGAATTTTCAATTGCACATGCATAATAATGAGAGGTCCTTCATGGATCCTATGAACTGAAGAGGTACAAGACAAGGCAGAAAACATTCTTATACAATTTAGTTAAAGTCATTCTGTGACTGGCCAGTATTCTAAAGAATTCTTGTCTAGTACCAATCTACCTGGTCTACAAGATGCATCTCCCACTGAATTTTTTATAGCATATTGATAGAGGGAAGGCTGCCAGAATTACCGAACCATTGTAACAAGAAACTACTCTACAATTAGTATTTCAGAATACCAGAGTTGCCGTTTATTTTGACCATTAATTATGAAGCCATCTCACCTCTTCTGTGGAAATATAATCATCCAAGTACATTGATGCCCCCAAAGAGTGAGTAATATCGTTGTTAGTGTTCTGGTGTACCATCATGAATCTTGTTTGTTGCAATGGATGCATTATGACTTTAGTGTTAATGCAGACCAGCAGCTAGATATATAATGTTGTATTGCTGTCTATCAATTGAGTATCAAAAGATTGAAGTAGTAGATGTGTGTTCAACCCGATGGTTGGTTTTTGATAGGTGAGAGTAGAGCTCTCCCCATAAGAAGCCATTGGCATGTGAAATTCAGCATTCAAGATAGGGGGGCTAGTATCTTTCCCTGGGCTACCTACTATTTCCTACGAAGTCCTGACACACAGAAAATTAAATCGTGAACATTTTAGGTGGGGCATCCAGAAAGGCTCTTGCCAGAGATTTGAACCCGGGACCCTCCAGTGGGTAGCTCAGTGATCTACCTCAAAGTAGTACATAGCCATAGATAAAAGTAGTGTATTGAAAAAAACACCATTGTGCCTCACCAATTATTCCAGTAATATTATACATAACTCTTGCTTTCAAACTGGTAGGTATTTAACTACTTCTGTCACAATATTTTAAGCTCTTGATAGTAATTAAATCACACAATTTCACTAGCAACATTTACAATATGATCACTAATGAAATATATTCAATACTCACATGGAATTGTCAAAATTGATAACACCAGAAGCTGTCTCATTCACAGCATAGCGATGGCAAGTATTATTGAAAGCACAAACAAAACTTTGTATAAATGCCAAGGTTCCAGCAGAGGGCATTGCCTTCTGCTGATAGTGACCTGTAAGAATACAATTTTAATGATAAGAGAAGCAAATTGGTAAATTCAACCACTATTAATAAGAATAGGCTTGAAATTAATCATTTCAATGCACATTTCCATGGGAAAGATAATTTTATTCAGCTAAAAAAATTAAATAATGGGTACCAGTCACTTATGAGGCTACCAGCCACAGCTGGATTATAATATCATGCCTATTTTATTCTCATAGCAGAATTTAAACTCTGGAGGACAGAATTTAACAGGAAAAAAATTGTCTTCCAACTGCATTAGCCTCAGTTTCAAAAAGCTTCCAAGAGTTTAGTGAGATGATTAATGAATTTCTGAATCTTACTGTTCCACCCATGACTGCTATTCACGATAAGTTTAGCGAGGAAAAACTATGGCCTAGGAGTCTTTCTATTTTCATAACCTAGGAAAACCATGATTATCATTACCAACATCTGAGGCAATTCAACATGGAATTGCAAAATTTTACAGCTTCAACTTTTTCAGTCATTTCTCTCTGATGATAATTTCATTGAGCTAGAATTTTTTGGGTCAATAGTGACCAACAAAACTGCTTTACTATCAAGCTTCACAGACAGAATTTATACATTCCTCAATACTTCAATATTTGGCATCCCTTAAAAATATAAGCAAATGATAAATGCATGAACTTTGGATTCTGAGAGGAAATCCGGTACATGGATCGAACTAAAGGAAGCAAAATATGAACCTGCTGGCTAACATATCCTAAGAACAAGCAAAAAAAATTGTAAGCTAAGGTTAATGTCGTCTGGTTATGTAACAGTGCTATACCAATCTCATGTAGTATTGATGGATATTATAGTTAAGATAGAAATCCATTGGGACACTCAATGCATCATAGACAAGCTTACAAATGTCGCCCCTCAATTTAGGATTGGTCCCCAGTCAGTACATCTACTGTCGTGGAAAAAAGTCATGGCACTCGAGTTTACAAGTCAATGACAGTTGTACGCGTAGTCCCACATGAAAAAAAGTTACATAAAAAATTAGCAAATTTAATTCTGCGTTTAACTGTGGAAAGTGAAAATTTTTATTTTAACTTGTTAAAATTTTATTGTCTGTGAAACAAAAAAAGTGCCGGTTTTTTCACCGTTTTAAACGGAATGCTCACTTTGAAAATGCATAACTTTTAAAGTACTCATTGGATCAAAGCCAAACTTTAATACGACATAAAGGAACTTGATGTTAAGATATGTACAAAGTTTTAAGATAATCGAAGTTTAAATAAAATTGTTCTTGTAAATTTTGTGAAACAACTTTTTCTCAGTACTGCGTGGTCATATCGATACGAATCTTGTCCTGTCATGGAGCTTATGGTAATACAAGGCTAATCGTTTCTCGATATTTAGAATTTATCTAGTTGTTTATTTTATGTGCGCTTACATTTAATTGGGTGTTTCCAATAACAAGCGGAGTGAAGCGAACGAGAGGAAACAGACCAATGGCCTTGGAATTCCGTGCGACGTTGCCACGTTCGACACCATCCCCGCGCTCCATGTGTAGAATCCATACATTTTTGTTGCATTGTAACTTAAAAAGATTTTCTTTCATTGCAGTGGCACATCTCTTAACCGTCCATAACGATCTTCCAACACACTAGGACACTTTATGATAGACCGGATACCTCTTATCATTAATCTTTTCACTCTCGCTTCTAAAAAAACAAATCGCACTAGCAACCATGGCAAACTCGTCCTCCGTCAATGGTTTAGCAGGCATACTGTCAGATGTTAATCCAAAGAAAATCTTTTTAAGTTAGAATGCAACAAAAATGTATGGATTCTACACATGGAGCGAACGTGGCAACGTCGCACGGAATTCCAAGGCCATTGGTCTGTTTCCTCTCGTTCGCTTCACTCCGCTTGTTATTGGAAACACCCAATTAAATGTAAGCGCACATAAAATAAACAACTAGATAAATTCTAAATATCGAGAACCGATTAGCCTTGTATTACCATAAGCTCCATGACAGGACAAGATTCGTATCGATATGACCACGCAGTACTGAGAAAAAGTTGTTTCACAAAATTTACAAGAACAATTGTATTTAAACTTCGATTATCTTAAAACTTTGTACATATATTAACATCAAGTTCCTTTATGTCGTTTTAAAGTTTGGCTTCGATCCAATGAGTACTTTAAAAGTTATGCATTTTCAAAGTGAGCATTCCGTTTAAAACGGTGAAAAAACCGGCACTTTTTTTGCTTCACAGACAATAAAATTTTAACAAGTTAAAATAAAAATTTTCACTTTCCACAGTTAAACGCAGAATTAAATTTGCTAATTTTTGATATAACTTGTTTTCATGTGGGACTACGCGTACAACTGTCATTGACTTGTAAACTCGAGTGTCATGACTTTTTTCCACGACAGTAAGCCTTCCTTTTCCTTAAGAAATGAAAATAAGGTGGAGGCTGTTTACTTCCACCCAGCTAACTAGTTGTCAACTGTGTCAAGGTTCATTTCATATGTTAAGATGTTAGCAGTAAGAGTCATGGGCATGCATTCAATGAGCAACCATACATCAACAGCAATTTGGGGCCAGTCTATCTGTTGAGTTCAATCATTTTACCTAGTGCAACTGTCACCTTTTTGAAGAAACTCAGCGTTTGAGTTTCCAATAAATGGGCATTCTCTTACTAATTCACCACACCTATTACAGCAATCAACCTGATAAGTAGCTACCAATATGTCATGACCCAAGACCCTATTGCTTCTTTCCAAAAAAAGCCCAGATAACCTAGTCAATAGCTTTCAGAACCATTCCTACACACCAGAGTACAAACCAGTGTCAGAAATCAAACCACACAACTTTTAATTCAGGGCTGATTACTAGTCATATCTTACACTGAAACAGCAGGTGTATATCACATATAACATCTGACAAATGGGAATGTTTGACAGAAAAATCATTAAAACTATTTAAGTCCTCCTCTATCATATTTTGACTTGAGTTTAAAAGATACCACAAAGTAGGCATCAATTAAGAAATGGAAATCTGAGTATAAGGCCAAGATTGCACTTTAAAGAATAAGTTTCAGGGTAGGAAATTTTACGAGTAGCATCTCACTTACATTCATGACGATACAATTTCAGTCCTCTCGTCCTTACCCACATTAATATTGAAAATAAGAATAGAGGCCATACTATCTCCACCACACATCTTAGCTGCAAAAGAAATGACTTTTATTATCTTCATAAAATGGAAGAATGATCATAATATAACATTCTTAAATTCATAAGGACTTCATTTTCACATAAAATGTTTATGTTGAAATCTGAAGACTGGCGGTATAAAATATTAACATGGACACACATAGAATACATGGCATAAAATAGAAAAAACATGCCAACCCTGAGAGCACTAAGTTTTTGGCATATGTAATTTAAACCCGATTTTAACATCTACATCTGGAATATTTCTAACCCACCGCGTGAACAATGGTGAAATTCACAGTAATTGCCAGGTGAAAAAATTCACTTGGACCGGGAATCGAACCACGGACCTTTGGCTTTCCGGGCCACTGCGCAGATCACTACGCTATACAGGATCATTAATTCACGTGGCAATTTTACCGAGGTTCAAGGTGATAGGTTTTGAGCCCTCGTGGTTCATCAAGGATGGCAATCAACAAGGGAGAAAGGGCTTCAAAGAAGCCACGGCCGAAAGTGATTCTCAAGCCAGCTTGGCAGTACATGTGGAATATTTCAAACTTGTCGTGCAAATTTTATCACTTGACAATTAATGTGAATCTACATCTGGTATAAAATAGACATGGACAAGATGTAGACATTAAAATAGGGAGAAAGGGCTTCAAAAAAGTCACGAACAAAAGTGAATCTCAATCCAGAGCAAAAGCACTAAATGTGGAATATTTCTAACCTGCTGCACAAATTTTTTCACATGGCAATTAATGTGAATCTACATCTGGTATAAAATAGATGTGGACCAGATGTAGAGATTAAAATAGGGTTTACATTAGGAAGACTGCAAACTTTGAGCTCTCAGGAAAACTAACAACACGTTTTAATATAGTAACAATTGTAATTAAAAGATACCATCATATTGCCTTGGAGGGTGATTAGGTGTTAATGAGAAATAAGTTTTGTGATAATCCAACCATGACACCGAGCGTCTTAAGTCATAGTTTTACATGGATGTACCATAATAGAGACAAGGGATGAATTTGATGACACGGATTAGCCTCAATATTCTCAACTGACTGTCGGAAATATTATACTGGCAGGAGTAACATCATTTGAGATATTAAAATTCACACGGACTAACACTTTCAGTGTCCCTGATCTCACTATTATGAATAATCCAAAAGCTATACACTATACCCTTTGGGCCCAGGTACCATGATGTTTTCCAGGTGTGCATGTGTCAGGGGTCACTAAAAAGGGAATGCAATATGGGGACAGTAAACCCCACGGTTAAAACAAAAGTTGTAAAAAGAAAAACTTCTCCAGTATATATATTCCACTAGAAATATTTTTTGGAGTGATGCAGGTTTCAACCCTTATAATAATGACTGGATACACACAAAGTTACCGAGTTTCTTTTTACAACATTAGGAGCAGTTCCACAAAGTGGTCTGAAATTGTTAATTTTATTACAATGGAAAATTGATACATATAAATATGAGCAAATATTTCAAAGTGAAAAGAATTTTACACCGTTAGTTTCATAAAAATATGGGAGCAAAAAGAAACTTCCTAACCTGAAGATAAGACTAGTTTGTGAAGGTGAGCACTAGTTCTGGGGAAACACGGAATGGGGTCTAATTCTTTCCCTGATCAGCATGAGATTTTCCAGAAAGCTCTAGCTCTAGGAAAATCTTTCATTCAGCTATATGTGTTTGGCAGATTTGAAGCATGAACCCATGGGTTAATATCTTAATGTTCTATGCCCTGCACTGTAAGTAACATCATCTAAAATAAGAGCATGCTACATAAAATTAATTTTGAACATTTTCTGAATGTCATACATCATGGTCTTCAATGGAATTCCTTCAGATGAAAAAAAGTGAAACTGTAAAATAGTAGTCAAGTTCATTAGATGTTCAGCAGAACTATGCTGCTCAGCTATGTTAAAAGATCAGCTTTAATATTCATAAAATTAACCCATAATGATGGCTAGATTCACATCTGTACCTAACATGAAATGACATATTTTATCTCACTTGGGTACATTCCTTACGATAGGTACACGTATAGAAGTTTTTAAATGTTGTAGTACTAGGTGGGTAGTAGATTTTGGTAATAGGAGCTCCAATACCTAAGGTTATTTTGTACCAGCTAAACTGAGATATCAAACCTAAGACAAACATAACATCCATGCCCTGCACAGAATTTGAACCTGAAGGTCACACAACAATACCAACCTGGCTAACAATGCTGACTAGTTTCAGGTTTAAAGGTACTCCAATTCCAAGGTTACATCACACCATCGAACTTAAATTAATAAGAAGAATAATCCTAAGGCAAGCATAAAATCCATGCCCAAGGCTTGACTAGACCCGCATTATTCAGTGCTATCAAGCTGGCCTTTTACCAAGCTACAGAATATTTCACCAGCAAGAATCTAAAACACATGAAACCTGCCACTTTTTGAAGCCCATATTTAAAGAATTAGATAATAAAACTGGGTACCATCAAATGCTGAGTCTACAGATAAGATGCTGGAGCTTAAATTTTAATCTCTGCAACTGTATCAATTAGAATTTATCTATGTACGCAGTAACAATTGTTAACAATGCTCTGAATGATTTCACTTTTCGAGAAATGTCAAATTGTATGAAAAAATACGTTCACTTAACTTTGCAGGCATCTTAAAATTTTAAATTAGATTTCCCATAATTAATGACAATATATCCATATTGCATACAACACATATGATGGCATTAAGTTAGAGAGAGTAGGTATCTAATTGTAAATAAAGACAAGGGTGAAAATAAATAAGTATTTAGGTACGTGACTGGGATCAAGGGAAAGAACTGTTTAACTCTGACAAATATTACATTTACTTCGACACCAACCTTCTGTCTTTTACGGAGAATGAGATTTTTCCATAGAAGAAGCTGTAGTTGAGAAAGAAAACTCATCTTGTTATTTATCCTCTCCGGAATTTCGCTTTCCTGGTGCCATGTCCTAGGAAATAAAAAATGAGATATTTAGTCGAGAACGGAATTAAGATCCTAGTTTTTTTTTAAATCAAGAAGAAACAAAATATCGGTCTTGAACGTGATTATAATAGAATGTTCCAAACCAATCTAGCTTTCATTCACTTCAACACACGGACGAACCCCACGGCACATACCCGGGTGATTTTAAAATTTATAACGCTATTTGAAAAACATCATAGAGGACGTAATGAGGCAAACACATCCACCACTACATTTCTCGTTTTCAAAGAATGGCTAAGTAGGCAGGGAAAACAATACACACTAGTCAGCTGACAATCATAAAAAACGGATGCACGAGAAACATTTTTAAATCACGATCAAAACCAAGAAGGGATGACGGATACAAATATGAATGATCATACGAATATTAATCAAGAAATGGCACAAAAACAAATTAATCATTATAAATGTAGTTTTAAGCTCAAAATTGCACCTAATATTTGCACAAATTATGAGGAAAATATTATTATTCGCGAATGCGCGCGTCCATGATTGCATGCCCCTATCCATATAAAGGCTGGTGAACCATACGGCATTTGGCGAAAAGGACTTACCCTAGAACAATACCTCACAACGTAAATAAACACACTCATTCACGCCCCAGTGAAACAAATCACTCAGTTAACTGATTTCAGTCAGGTTGACTACTGTCCCTCCAGCAGAAGACACTTGCCATTTTAGCGATGAGACAGTAGTTCCATCTACCCATTCAAGGTCAAGTTACGTCACAGCCGCGGTACGAACGAATCCGCGAATGCGAACGTTTCAAAACAGGTTTTATATGCCTTTCCTGGGGCACATATAGGTACGTAATTATAAGGGTGCGATGAAAAGGGTACCTTACGTACAGAATTGAAAGCTCGTCTGGACTAATTAGCAGAATCTTCCAAAATAAAAGTTGCTTATCTTCGCACAGTAATCAAAAGCGATAAAGTGGCTTGACTGATAACGAGAGGAGAATTATCTTTTAAGATATTGCCGGAGCAACCGCGTGGTTAAGTGACGCTATCGTGCTAATAGCATTAAAGCGAACTCAAAATACATAAGCAAAAATTCGTTTTACCTGGCGACATAGCACCCACCACGATGAGACAAATTCGTGCTGAGCGCAACCGCACGCGATGAGCAATATCCCACATAACGTCCACCAAACACAAGATATTGAAACTGCTAATCTTCCCCTGAATATGTGTTACACTGATCAAAACTTGAAATTTTTAAATCTAAATCGGCACTTCCTACTTTATGAGTTCCTTCACAACTACGACCAGTCAAGTGTAATACATTCAGCCTCATTTCTTGGGCATGCATGAGACAAAGGAGGACAAAAAATTTCCCAAACGTTTTCATCAAAAACGAATACCTAATTACCTTAATTTTCTCAATGTGTACGCGGTTAGCTCTCAAATTTAAGAGCTCTCAAATCCCGAGAGCTAGAGACAAACCTTGCACCAAAAATATTTTGTGCGTGGATAGAGAAAAATGAAATTACATAGGCATCCAGAACGAAATAAAATGGCAGTATAGTTTTGATTTTAGTCGAAATGTTTCTTCCTTTCCGAAAAGAGGAAAAAAGCTATGCTAAGGTGGGAAAAATGCGTTTGCTTATCTAGATCATCTCCTTAGGCCAACCAATTCTCAATAAAAGGATGATTTTCAAGAGGGCGTCGGCTAAGTTCGACTAATTTTGTCTCTTCTCTTTACTTGCTATTTAATAAAGCAATAAGAAGTGACCTAGAACTGATACACTCATCGCCCCTATTCGGCCGGAATCAGGGTAATATAACGATGCCGAATAAGGTGTTAAGAAATTTATTAATTTACCGTCCCCAGTCAGAGTCCCATCCTTCTTCCGACAGTGTACTCTAGGTTGGACAGCCGGTCAAGGAAGTATTAAAAGATAAATAAATAGCAAACCTAGATATCTGCTTCAATTCCATATTGTCTTGGTTTTGAGGTCCCATCAAGCTTGAAAAATTTTTGGCGAGCCCGAATCCTTCAAGCGTTGACTAAAAATTAATACTTTGGTTGACGCAGGTAAGTCAGGTTGAGGTGCCGCTCTCAAAACAGCAAATTTAAAGGTGTTGCACATTTCTCATTGCCGTTACAATAAACAACGGGAACGCGATGATCGGGAATATGCAGTCACTTCCAAAAGCGGTACACACGGGACTAGTGATCAAAAACTCCCTTCCCAAATATCACAGCATCTAGCACTTCGCCTCGTCGTCGAGCGATTTCACGCGGTATAATGATAAGTCGCGAAGGTGAGACATCCTATAATCTCCGACAATTATTGACGTCATTGGCTAAGGTTATTCCGTCAATTTAGGGAGGTCGGGGAATATGAATGCTCCATTGTTTTTTTTACATAACATCAAACCTATCGCGAATCAAAACCAACCGTCGGCTCCGGGCGGTTAATGAGAAAAAGGTGCTCTGAACCAAAGGGGGAGACAACATTTTACTGAAAAAAACTTTGGCTTATGTTTTCATGTCCATAGGAGATTACTCGTCAAACAAAATGGAAGAAATAAAATGCAAAGGAATGCCCATCCTTAGATAGAGTATATTGAGATTAAAAGCCGAGGTAATTTGTTAATTATCAGCCAAGACATTGTCCGATAAAGGTTTCCGATCGTAACAGTTCCCATCCCGTTCTCCTACTGGGACCAAGTATGGATTATTATTTATTTTTAGAGTAGTGCTATGGCGTTACCGTTTACGTAAACAGGAACCGAGTTTCTTCTAGAAGATTATTCAAATTTTTTACCTAATTACTTGACCACGCGATGCTGACATGAAAAGGTTTAGTTTATTAACACTTAATTAACAACTTGCGTCGATTTTCAGCACCGTTTGAGTTTCTAACTAATATAGCCGACACATATTGCCAAACTCTTTTTTTATGATAGCGCTTATAAGAATGAATGAATCAACGAACTGTCCACCGAAAGGTGTTAAGATAATTATGATCATCTTGTATTTTAACTGTTATTTTTAGGGAAATACGACCACGTCGTTCTCAGAGTAGTAAGGCTGTTACGTTTTAGCGATATTATTTCATTCTAATTGATAGTTTTCAACGAATTATTACCTAATTAATATTGTTTGCTCTGATGAAGTCGACGATTATGGGCTACAAACATATGTAATGCCTGAATGACATGCAAGACAAATTTTGAAATAGAGCTCTATTTAACTGTCTCAGCACGAAATCCTAATTTATTAAATTGTTTGGTGACCTCACTGACGGATCGATAACTTGCAAGGTTGGCAATCCGACTGTCATCGTCAACATCATTAGTGCACAAAGATAACAGCACGTTATAGGCTATGCGCCTACCAGTTCTAGAAACTAGAACAGGCGCACAGGATTAGGACAATTCGTGGACATTTTAGGAATAGGACAGTTCGTACCTGTTCCTTATCCCATATCCTGTCACCGAAAACTATTTATGCCTGGTACTACAATCCTTTATTACTTTTAATATCCTACACCTTCCCTCTGGCTGTTCAGAATCTCTTAACATTTCCTCTATCTTAACCATCGATTTCGCCCACCTTGCCTAACAATTCTTCGGTTCTTACTACCCAACTTGCCCTCTACAACCTCTTCCGTACTCACATCTTAAAATACTACGACCAGCGTTCGCCCTCCATTCTCGTAGACCAAATTTCACTACAGTTTAATGCCACTCTCCTTATCAGTCTTTGCCAATATTTATTCCACGTCCTTTCTTTAGCGACTCTATCACTCAATAAATATCTTTCCCAGTCACTAAAATAGGGAATGGACTGGATAATAATTGATATCCGGGAATATAAGGGCCGCGGTCGCAATTCAAATGTGGGATCGCCGCTGACTAAGTATAATGAAAGTGTAGAGAAGATTCCTTACTTCGCTAATAATAGTAGTGGTATAGTATTTTAGGTCTTCCAGCGCCTAAGGTCATTTTGCGACATCTAACCTTAGCTCATAATCCTAGCACAAACTCAACATCCATGCCAAGAGCGGGAATTGAACACCACGACATCAGGAAAACGAGTTACCGACGTGGCTACCGCGATCGACTCTTACTAAACGTATTTACTAATATTTTCTTCTAGCTTTACTTAAACTACCTGTCACTAATTCCACAATTTTCGAAACCTCTTCTTTTCTAATGCAGTATTTTTTCCTCGCTTCCCTCATGTCTCGATGCAATGTAGTAACGACCCTAAGACACATTTATATTCCATGCCCACGAACAGATCCTTCGAACACCTTTAATGTCGAGGAGGTGGCGGAATGGAGAGGCATGAGAACGATGTGAGGAACATGAAAGTTTCACACATTATTGAATTATTAAGTGTTCCTGGAGGGAAAATAACGGACGCTTCGGAGTGTAATTCAATAAACGGTATAGAGAGCCCTTCTCCTCAACTCACCCCAGCGTGGGAAGAAGGCAGCAGGAAGTCGGCCATAATTATGGATTTCTTCTTTTATTTGTCATCGTTAAACCACCATTGACGTGTTGACGTCGATAAGCGGTGGAGCACAAGATGAAAAAATGATTATTTTCCCTTAGCACTTTTATGCACGGCTGGCCATGTAAGTTGATGATTCGCTATGAATGCTGGAATGAAAGCTTTTTTTGTGATTTTCTAAAATTCTACTTTATTTGAATATTGGATGAAATTATATTTTTTGGCATGGGTAGAAAGATCTTTCTTTTTACCATTGACAAAAATACTGGTTTTTAATAAATAAAAAGTTTGTGGATTTTTATATACAGCTCAACGATGGCTTTTTTCAAGAATTCGATTTTTTTTCCTTTTATGCAAAGTGCAATGCGCAAGACATCATGGTACTATTTTATAAATAAGAAGGATCAATTTAAGTAAGATCAGAGTAATATTAGAGCTGCGGCCTGGATCGAAAGCAGACAAGTAAATAGACGAGCCATCCTCCTCATTTTTCGGAAGAGATTCATTTCTTCCGTTTCTTCCGAAAAGAGTTCATTTACCGTAGTTCCAGCTCCCATACTTCTCATTTGCGACAGGAAACAATGTTACAAATGTACGATTTAGTTTTGCGTGTCTTTTGAGGTCGTTACAAAATACCATCGGTATTTAAAAACAAGCTGCGAAATAAAGGCGTATGTTTACAGCAATCGAAGAGTATAAGATTTCGAAAGAAAAATGTCAAGCGGCTCAAACCTACATGGATAGCCGAGCGATGATAGAAAGAAGCTGTTTTTCTATACTACCATTGATTCAGATGCGGTTTTTGTGGGTTTGATTTGCCCATCAATCGCACAATTTAAACTGATTAAAACAGACAATGAACTGATGAAAACAATGAAATGATGAAATTCACCTTCTTCGCTTGCAATTAGCAAGAACCTTTTATTTCGTCGAACCTCATTGAATTTTAAATGTACGCTGAAACCAATCCAGAGTCGTGAGCGACGATGATGAAAATTGAAATGGGGTTGAATATTTTCACGAGAAATCTACTTATTGTACCGCGATCCACCGTGAGGAAGAGTGTGTTAGGTCACCATCCGTATGTGGGGACGGACAAAAAAACGAAATTAAGGGAATATAGTGAACAGAAACGGAGATGTAAGTTGGTTTACGGTGTAAAGCAGTGGTTGTGATGTGATCATGCATGACACGGGGAGAAAAGAATGGATGAATATTTCAGTTCGACAACCAACTCTTCCATTAAAACGCATCCGTGCGACTCAATGAGATTAGGATGCATTGGAGGAGGCATTGAGATGTTAGCCTATGGGAGATAATGAAGCCATAATGGGGGTGCTTGGGAAATATTATGCCCACCTACTCCGTACAAAACATCGCGTTTTATCAGCCCTCTTATGGAGACTGCATGTGTATTAAAACATGAATGGCAATGAAATAGTACCCAAATATCATCCTTGCGGAGTCAATTAATCTGAATGAAAGCCCCACGACCAATCGAAGCCCACGCTATTCAAGGAAATATCCTTGTATTTTCAAAAATCTAAACATATTACGCCTGTCGACATGTGAAGTCCCTTTTCGGGCAAAAATCGAATCCCGAAATTTGCTCCGGTCTCCGAAGGAGGTAGATTGAAAATCCAGCAAAACGTTTGAAAATTAACAAATATTGTTGCTACTGCCGTAAATGTATGGGAGTGGGAATTTTACAGTGATTCCGCAATATAATAGAAAGGAAAAACTTTGCCCTAATTGAGACTCGAACCCGCTCTTATTGTGTGAATTATTTTCATAGCGCCTTAATCTCCTCGGTCATCGCTACTATTAATGCTGGCGTGCCCTACAAAGACCTTATAGGGAGGAAAATTCTATATTTGCGTTTTTTTCGCGGACCCGGGCCTATGCGGAAGAAAGCCATGGCACTTTTCCTGCATTCCCTCTATAGTTTCAGAAAATAATTGCGTCATTCGGATCCCGAGCATGTCTCGCGATGTCTCCTTGTTTAGCGACAGCATGCTATGACGTAGAAAAATAAAGAATGCCATGGTTACTATTGATAGTTTCGACGCGGTATTCGCAAATAAGGTAAAAGTTTTATTTAAATATGCTTTTTTGTATCTTTGAGTCGGAGTGGCACCGTGATATTTATTAATTGTCATCACAATAATATGCTATTCATCATTTTACTTTTAAAAGAAAATCTGTACTTGTGCCATCTAATTATAACAATATATACCTACCTATTTCATATACCATAAGGTTACGTGTTAAAAAGTGTCAATATACCAAAAAAAAGAAAAAAATGAAATGAATTTTTTACGCTTTTATCCACAGCTATCACTAATAAGGACAACTATATGAAGTTTCATGCATATCTTTACATGGAAAGAAATCACACCAGGCAACTTAATGGTATTTAAGAGAGGTATTAATGCCTTCGATTCCCCTGGGAGCTAATTATATTACTAAAACTGGTTCGAATATAATCTATATACTGCATATTTGGCGTTTGTTTTCGTGTTTAAGCACTTAATCCACTGTCAGTTTGACTAATTTAAAAAATGCACAACATTGTTCATATTACTACTTACGTTATACCGCGGGCAGAAACAAATTCATCTATACAAGTGTCGCGAGTGGCAAGTCCGTGTGCACTTACTTACCAAGGTGGCCGCTGACCTCTCAAATCAGCTGCGATGTCTCCTACAGCACATTCTAACCTCCTTGGTCCGGCAAGCAATTGTAGAGCGAAAATCGGATTCTTCTTAAAATTCCTCTACCGACAACCCACCTTTTCTAGATAGTACAAATGACCTTGAATGTCGATAGCCCCCTCAGAATAAATACTTTTGCGGGCCGATGGCTGAATTGTAATAAAAAAAATTGGGACCCTCTGTCGTGTGTCAACTCTTTTTCTGATACCGATCCCCGACCGCCATCAACACACAGATGCTTTTTATTTGAACTTCTACTGATAGCACAGTGTGAGATAAAGATAACACTCCTAATAAAAGAACGTTTCCTGAAACATTCACTTCAGGGTCCTGGGGCAAACCCCAAACTTAAGATCCCATTAAGGGAGTCGTTCGCGAGGTCAGAATCTTCGACTCCTATCGAAGGTTTCAATAACTCCACAGTATCCATTGGTCGGCGAAAACCAAGGTCCATATAATTTCGTTATTTCTGGGACCCTTTTAGACTTTTTGGCCAAGGATGGCGTAGGGGAATGGGCCAGTTTTCGTAAATAAGTCCCCCGAAATGAGCTGTAAAACATAGGGTGTCATGAATTCAGGGAATTTTCCTTGTTTTCGATAACTTTTCGAAACGCTAATTACCAGCAAATTATACCACGTCATTACTTAGGACGTTCAAATCTGATTTCTAAAATAGCGCTCTTAAATAAATACCACGCACTTTGTCGTTGCTTCAATTTTCGTTCATAAGACCACAGCACTCATGGCTAATGATTTATTTTTATCAATATCCAATGATTTCGTAAAGACTACGAGAAATGAAAAATCCGATAAGTTATTATATGTATAGCAAGCTAATGACGCATGAGATAAGCAAAAAATTACGCTAGGGACCGTATATTTTTTGAGCGTAAATTAATCGCGGAAATTAGAGTAATACTTTACCCATTCCTAATCTTTAGGTCTTCATAGTCCATTCATGCCATCAAATCAAGGAAGTTATCTTTGGTGAAATACGAGAGTAAAAACGAGTAAACTTAGTTCATCCAGACAATTTATTTGGTAGAGCCCGACCACGTAGATTGTTAGATTTGTACGTGCTAGAAGGAGAACAATTCTTTTTCCAAAATTTCATTTCTACACATTTTTTTAAATTTAATTCTAAATGCCATCATTTGGCGCCATTTTTCAATTGCTTGTCATCTTTTAAATATTCTTTATCATTTGGGCATAGAATTTCCCTGTACACTACTGCGTCATTGGCAAATAGACGAAGCTTACCTTTGACCACCTTACTGATAATATTTATGTACAGAAGGAGCAGGAAGGGGCCTATCACACTAGATTGTGGGACACCTGAAGTGACTTCAATTGCCGGAGAGGTAACACCGTCCAAAACAACCCTTTATACCCGATCATGTAGGAAATCATTTATCCATGATATAATATTACTGTCTAACCCATGAGATTTTAATTTCAAAATTAGTTTGCTATGAAACCCCTTGTCAAAAGCTTTCTTGAAATCGAGAAATATTGCATCCACTGGAATATTATTTTCACCAGAAATTAAAATATCGTGGGAAAAAAGATCGGCAAGATTTGTGAAGGGACGGTACGATAACTATATTAGCGTAACCAGTCTATTAAATTAATTAAAATGGGAATCATTTTCAGATGGCAGATTGAAATTTAGATTTAATCTCCTAAATAAATTCTAAGATAATATTTTCAGTGATGACGTTAACAATATCTTGCGAACCCCAAATTACTATGGTAGACTGGACCATGATTACAAAATTAGAGAAATTGATTGCCGAACTGACAGATTCACAATGTTCTTTTTTACTCGTACAATTAGGGATATGAATAGCGGTAAATATGTCCAATAGGAGTGAATCAATCCATAGCATACGTAGTTGCATGTTGGCATAAGGACTTGAAGGTAACCCAAACAACAGCACGTTTTTGCCTGCTTACTTTGCTATTTTTATCTTTTTAAATAGTGAAGAACTTCGCTATTTGAAAAGATAAACTTTTAGACTAGGTAATATATTAATACTAATCCTTTTAAATGCATGATATGTAGTGCACATTTGGTGAGAATTCACCACCTGCCACACACCTTTATGGTGGATTGTAGGGTATTATGTAGATCTAGATGTAGGTGTGGTTTGATTGCATTCACAATCAGTTTTGGGGGTGTTACCCACGTGCCGTAACCTGTGGAATCGGACCATGGAGTCTTTAAAAAGAGACCGATGACACATTCCCTGAATTGTACCGCGGTCCTCATTGTCGGAACGCGTTCACTCTTGCTTCCTGCCTCCCCGGCGAACAGTGGAAGGACGCCCCTCACTCCCATTGGTTGCGACCGAAAGGGAAAATGAGTGTGTCCTCCCACTTCTCTCCAAATTTCATTGCGAAACAGGACCTAGTTGATTGACGTCAGCGTTGATCCGAGTTCGTTAGAAATGAGGAATATGCACTATTTTTTATAACTCTTGGAATGTGGAGTTTGTAGCTGGAAATGTGCTTGACGAAAATTTTGCTGAAGAATTAAGTTGTTTTTCAAAGATGTTACTCTACGTTTGCGAAAGCTTAAAAACACGACGTCATCGCATGACGTAAAGGCACGGGTTTTATTTATCTTTTGTACGTGGAAGTAAGTTGTTTTATATCTACAACTACACAAAACTCTAACAAAAAATGCACTACATATCGTGCATAAAAAAGTATTAGTAATAATATAGTAGTCTAAGCTTCAATATTTATTGTTTTATGAATACTTGGCGAAAATTTATGTATTTATCTCCTTTGTTTAATGCACGAATGTATTTCGGTTTTTTAACTCAGTAGTATGGATGGCAAAGAGAAAATTCTCCATAACTTATGTAATACAATTATAGTGACCCAGAAACTCAGCTACGACAAAGCAATCGCTGTTTTTTCTAAGAAGTTTGCCGCCGTCAGCTAGTCAACCAAAGACAAAATGTCGGAATATGGTTTATTTGAATCCCTTTTCAATCATCGTTTCGATCAATGAACGGAAAAGATCTCAAAACAATACATTCACTCTGTTTTCCTCTAAAACAAACGTCGATTTCCGTAGCGATAAGGAACATATACCGTGCAGTGACGTCAGAAGGCGTTTCAGGTCACGTGACTTCCGACAATTTTCGGGGACATTTCAATAACATTTAATAATCTTTTTAGTTGGAATAGAAAATTTTGGCTTATATTTAAGTTGGTGAGAAAATTTCGCATCAATTATATCATTACTACACGAGAAAAAAAATCCATGTATGTTCCCCAATGCGACAACCGAGTAGTACTCGGTGAAGCGAACTCCTGCCTCGAGGAGAAGCAGTGAAATTTGAAAGTAGATAGTCGTGCTGGGGCTTGTATTTCGGACGGAGAGGTGGTTATTCGGGAAATGAGACCTAAAGCGGTGCTCATTTCCAATATTATAGGATTTGAGGAAAAATAAAGAGCGAAAGGCAAAAGAGCAATGTTACTTTTCAATATTCAAGGCTCCACCTTGTATATTCAGCCAGTGTATGGGATCCGAATGTATTACGTTTAATCAGAGAACTAGACAGTGTGCAGAGTAGAACAGCTAGGTTTGCTAAAATATGTTACGATAGGTTTAGAGGTGTATCAGAAATAATAGAAGAATTAGGTTGGGAATCTTTATCAGAAGTACAGGTTAAATATTCTGCAAAATTTTTAAACGGATAGCTTTACTAAAGATGTTAGATATATATTAAAAACCCCCACGGTATTATGCTAGCTTCGAACAGGTAAATAAGATTTAGAGAGATAGATTGTCGAACTCATAGATTCAAATTGTCATTTTTCCCCTGTACTAAAAGAGAGCACAATATGAAGCATGACAAAGGGATAGATTGGTGAAATATTGTCAGAGTAGTCTGCACAGCATGATGCACGTATTAGCATCACTAACCCACGCGTAGTAGGTAATTACAGATAAAAATATTTAGATAAATGATATTATAACCAATAATCCATTTATTACTATGCATATACTAATCAGCTAGCTTCATGTGACCCTATTATCTAATCTGTTTCCTTGTAATAGCCTAGTTCAGTGAAAGCTAGGATTTATAAAAAGAGTACTTAGGAAATGTGCTGATAAGACAAAAGAGCGATGTTACTTTTCTCTAGTTAGGCTCCACCTTGAGTATGCAGCCAGTGTATGGGATCCGAATGAATTTGGTTTGATCAGAGAACTAGACCGTGTGCAGCGTAGAGCTGCTAGGTTCGTTAAAAGGTGTTACGATAGGTTGAGTAGTGTTTCAGAATTAATACAAGAATGAGGGTGGGAATCATTATCAGAGCGTAGGTTAAAGTATATATTACGTCAATTAGAGAAATTTCAATCGGATAGCTTTACTGAAGATGTTAGGCACATATTAGAAACACCAGCGTATTATGCTAGATTCGACCAGATACTTAAGATTAGAGAGATAGATTGTCGTACTTATAGATTCAAAATGGCATTTTTTCCCCGTAATATTAGAGAACAGAATAGGCAGCATAGCAAATGGAAGGGTGGGGGAAATATTTGAGAGTAGTCTTTAGTGCATGATGCATGTATTAATTCCTTAAATACTATAGATACTAACAATATAGTTGCATGAGACCCTATAGTTGCTTGTTTGCATGTCAATAGTGCATGCTTTGTGATCTTCACCCCCTGCCATACACCCTCGCGGTGGCTTGAGGGTATCGTGTAGATGTCGATGTTCAGTGATGGGCAAACTTTTTATAGAGGTGGGCCAAAGGAAAGGAAGAAAAACTTTAGGCGGGCCAATATAATTTATTAAAAAATAAAAATGATACATTTTACGAAATTCTTGTGCTTTTTGTGTAACCAAGTCCTATTAATGACTGAAAGAATTTGAAGGAGAATGTGAGAAATGAAACTTTGACTGCATTTCGTTACGCTTCTCATAATTTGGATCGTACTGGGATTAGGAATAATGCCTCGCGGGCCGTATAGAACGTTTCAGGGGGCCGCATCTGGTCCGCGGGCCGTAGTTTGCCCATCACTGACCTACTATAGTTCATCTCAATAGTGCATGTTTAGTGATCTTCACCCCCTGCCACACTCCTTCGTGGTGGCTTGCAGGGTATTTTGTATATGCCGATGAATAGATGTATAATGGACGACTTCTAATCAGCAAAGAACGGAGATCAGTTATTTTGCCTAAAAATAAACACTAATTTTCTTCAGTATTCCTTCAACATGGAATACCAAGGATTTAACAGCCCGAATGACTGTTAGGAACACAAAAGCTGTGAATGACTGCTGAAAAAGGGGTACATCAATGCAAGATTTTCGTGGAATATTGACTGTAGATGGGAAGCAAAATCATTTTGTGCTGTACTGAGTTAATAAACATCGTAAACTGAACCCATATTGCGATAAGGAAACACTGAAAAGGAAGCACCCTTAAAAAATTGCCTCGTTGCAAACAAAGTATCAATCCGTGAATTGAAAACTATAATATACTTTAAAGAGTATAAATGTATTTAAACTTAAAAATAATATAGATAATGTGTATTTATCAATACATATTATCTAAATATGTATCTAATAACTTTATTCCGAATGAATCCTACTATTCCTAATATTCAAATTTGGCGTCCAAGAAAAAATGTGCGGGGTGAGCGCAGAAATTTTTACAATAAAAAAAAATTTTTGCCCAAATAAGGGACTGCGCATTCTAGGTATAAACGCAGTAATCAAATTATCACAAAACTTAATTACATTCACTCAAATATCAATACGATTCATAGATTTTTCATAGCACCATAATTTTCTTAACGAATGATCAAATAGTCATTCAAGAAGGCCAGTGGGATTAAGTACAGAGTATGATGCACGCACAGGGGAAGGGCTTAGCCACGTTGGCACACCGGTTCCCATGAGATCACCGAAATTAAGCAACGTTGGGCCCGGACGGAGGTTGGATGGGCAGCCCACCTCCATACCTCTACCGCGGTGCTCTTGTGCCCTGTCTGCGAGTGGCATGCAGGTTAAATGTGGGTCGGCACAATGTATCTGAATAGGTCTAAGTGCCAGGGGAGCTCCAGAAAATCCCCGCCCACTACTCCAATTTATTTATTTATTTTAAAGTGAATGCACTGAAAAAACACTAGCAGAGAAATGAAGCTGGTGGAAGAAAACAAGCCCAGGTCATCACACAATAATCCGAGGTAGACCTCATAGAAATGAACGAAAAAAAAACAATCAATTTGAAAAAATTGGGAGTTACAAAAAACAAAGGCATTAAATATAATAGATATACAAGAAATTAAGTCGGCAAAGGGAGAAAAATCTGATCAAAGAGTTGCGTTTATTCATGTAGAGTAAATGCTTGATAAATAAACCTAATGATATACTTTTGTCATCGTGATGAAGCCATGGTCATGGCGCAAATGTAAATAAAAGTATTTATATGAGCCTCTTGGGAGATAACCGGAATTTAATGCTATTGTTCAAGGATTTAAGTAAAGTCCCGGAAACAGGTCCGTTTTTAGACGCATTTCTTGCCGCAAAAATGTAATGGGATAACGAATTAGAACAAAATGCGGACGTGACTTCATCAGCATTGGCTCACCAAAAGCGTTTGACGTAATTTGAATAGAAAGTAAAAAAAAGCGAGGGCCATTTAACATTCATAAGGCCAGGTAAGAGATGATGTGGAAAATAATTTACGTCCCATCAGTGACAGCAATTATCAATGAGTGACGAAGGCCAAAGACTTTTTCTAGTATATGAAAGGATGATTAAAATAATGTAAGATAACGCTTTGTGTTACAAGGACGAGGTGACAAGATCGATAGCACGCAACCCAACAGGTCGCAGGTTCGAATTCCACCTCGAACATGGGTTTGTTTTAGGATTTAAACCAAGGTCAGATGGTGCCGTTGCAGCAGCACTTCTCCTACTTTCGCAAAGGGGATTTTGATTCACTTCGGTCAGCGAGGGATAGTGATGACGCTTATGATACGTTGTACCAACAAGATAAAAAATAGATAAGATAACTGGCCTATTGCACACCCACGGTCCACTTCTCTCGCGCTACGCCTCAAAACCAAGGTCAAAAAATTGCATTTATTTCGATGGGAAGGCTCAGTGGAAAAAAAAGCTTAGTTTTACAGATCCTTCAATAATTCGTCATGATCACAAGGTTCAAGGGTTGTTATCCTAACAACCAGTTCTATATGTTCGTGCAGTTGCACTTCAAGAGAACGACCTAGACGAAAGAGCCGATGTGGTGCTTATGGAGAATTAAGGTGTGGGGATCGGGTTGGTGTGGTAGCCATAGAAAGAGGCCATAGAGGTGCCTGGGTTCGAATTGTATATATCGTGGGACATAGTGGGGACATATACGACCGTGGTGGGGACATAGGACCAGTCACTGGCTAACAACCATTACCGATATCATAGTCGCTGAGCTACTTGGTTTCATATTTGATGCTCTACTAGTTTGCTACTAGTTCCCAGAAGGACCAAGTGGTCTCGACCTATCACGTCACGTTACAGACGCCGTACGATCTTCTTTTTTTTTAAATTAGAATGAAATAACACTTAATAGCCAGCACAAGTTCAATGATTCTGTGTGAAACCTCCTAGGACGGTTCCAATCATCCTAGATTCCGTCCTCATTATCAAGAAGCGGCTAGCTCACTAGAGGCCATATTCAGAAGCTCAACTACTGTCTCGCTTCTATTGCTTACGCTCCAAAATGCCAACTACGAGTCAAATTGGTGTAAAGATTCTACCCGCAAAGGTGGTATTACTTTTCCGCGTGACTATGAGAACACAGTTGAGATTTTGAATATGGCCGGGTCATTCAGAATCTCCACTAGTCTCACTTCAACTGCTTACGCGATAAAATCTCTTTTACGAGTACAAAAAAGTATATGGATTCTCCTTAAAATGGTCCGAAGCGGTATACAGCGTAGTGATACCAACTTTGCAGTTTGAATATGCACACCAATTTAACTAGAAGAAGAGATTTTAGGACGTAAGCAGTAGAAGCGAGAAGTATCATGTGAAACGGGTTCAATGCTCCGTCCACCGGATGGGAAGTTGAACTCTATAAGCCTTGGCTTCGTTGAGTTTACAGCAGATTAGCCGACGCCAGGTATCTCTCCATCTTTCCTTCGCTCCCATAATTCCTACCTTTGCCCCCAAATTACAGCATTTCACATTGGCGCGAATGACCTTAGTTGCAAGGTCACCTCCTCTGCTAACAACAAAATGAGAAATTCTGCAATACTTTTCCGTATATCCGCAATGACGGCCATTTTCAAACGTATCTTTAAAAAAATAAAAGAATCTTCCTTGATATTACTCAGGGAAGGTGTACCTTTCTTCGCGAGTATTCCTTGGATCTGCAACTTAAGGAGTGAAAATTAAAAATTATTTAAGCAATTACCACAGTATAATTTATTTTTCTCATTAACACTCTCCCCCAGAATTAAAACCAGCCAAATTAATTGCTTCGGATACTATCTGGGGCTTCCTCTAAGCCTTTTCTCGGAAAGCATAAGTTTTTATATTTTTTTATATCTATCATCATCATCATAGGTGAACAATCCAAGGATTGGTTTGACGCAGCTTTCCACTCGATTCTTCTATCGGCCAACCTTTTCATTGTGACGTAATTCTTTTCTTTTACATTCTTCACAACCTGTTCCATGTATCTCATACGAGGCCTGCCTTTTCAATTCTTCCCGTTCACTTTTCCCTCGACGATAGTCTTCATTAGGCCATCTTGTCTCAAGATATGGCCGATTAACTTTTCCCTTCTTCTTTTTACAGTTGTCAGCAGACTTATCTTTTCTCCTACTCTTCTTAGCACTTCCTCGTTACTTACTTTTATATCTAACAGTTTTTTTGCAGCGCATATATTAATGCATGCAAGGTCAAAAGTATATTTTTTTAGATTTATATTTTAATATTGAAATTGAATCGCGTACCTACTTATTTTAAAGTTTAAAATCAGGCGGAGGGTATAATTACTCTACCCCATACTCCTTATATAAAAACCCTTAAATAGGATTACAGACTAAGGGTATATAAACTGGATACAATGCTAAAATTTCCAGCTTATATCACCAGTCAGTTGTGTACTATTTCTCAATTTTATCTGAAAACCATGGCAAGGACAGTCGATTTGCCCCACCCTCTTTATATTTAAAAAAATCTGAAATATACTGACTGAAAGTGTGGCTTCAAACTCTTAGAAAGGCCAATCTTTAATGTCATTGCAGGGGAACTACATCGAGAAAACTATTTCCTATTCCTATTTAGGAGTTGAGCATTACAATCATAGACTCGTAAATTTATGGAGAAATTGGGAAATAATATTACGCGCAAATCTTCAGCTATGGCATGATTTAGCCGATGTTCAGAAATATTATACTTTCGCGAGAGGCTATCAAGCAGTTTCTCTTTTATTCTTATGTTAGAAGCCTAAAACATTGGGAAAAAGCCAATTGCTGCCATCCTTCTTAAAAGTCTCTCGCCGCGTTCCTTCGAAGAATAAACTTGTTCCGCAACCCTTCAGTCGGGAGCGTTTTTCATAAAATTCCAGATCGTTTTGATAAGGTCCATCGCTTCGAGGAAATTTAGGACGAAGAGTGAGTTGTCCCTACTAACTGACGGCATGCGCCTCATTCACTTAGCATTTACCTCAGCGATAGCGGCGGTAGTTACACGGAAGCTGCTTGATGAATTTACCTCAGTCATTTGGAGAGTGATTGAATCATGGGAAATACGGAGAGGGATCGAAAGAAAGTTTATCTACTTATTGGAGATAAGGACCGTTCTCATGCACTTGTCAGGTACGAAGTTAATCGACTTCGCGCGTAGACTTATAGTGTGAACGGTGTGAACCGCTCTCACGAGGCGGATCAACGCGAAAAATGTGCCTGCACGCTACCTGGTGGCCAGAAATGAAAACATAGAGGTAGTGCTGGTGACATTACCCGAAGCACTTTCGGAGGCATTTTTAAATAGCTTGTGGTAGGTACAGAGACGTCCAAGTTTAAGTATTTCCAGAGTTATTTTGTCTATCCCTAAAAATTTTGAGCAGTTTATATTACCCTAGCCATATACAATCCTTCTCTTAATACTAACATTTTTCATAATGCCAGTAAATCAATTCAATACAAAAATAATGCTAATGTTTCAGGGGGTGACTTGGGGTACGACTAGTGCGTGAGCTCCCGTTGTCTTGAAACTTAAGTCACTTCAATCATTTCAGTAAATATCCAGATGGGTTGTGAGTAAATAGCTAATTTTATTCAAACTAGATATATGCAACGCCGCGTGAAGCGCGCAGGTTCTCGGTGAGAGCCAAGGGACTTCTTCGGCGCCAACCCAATGCATCCCCAAATGCACATCTTTCAAGGTGGGGATTTCCAGGGTACTGATTTTTCCCCCATCTGCCTCTGATTAACTGGGACTACCTGCAGCAGGACAACTGCTTAAAAAGGATTGAATATGGAAATGCGATACAACAACGTGGATATCGTCCTTTATTAGATTTAAATTTAAGATAAATTAATGTTTTTATGGTGTAAAAAACCTTAGCTATTGGAGCATCTAAAATGCTAGTCCGACATTTATTTGAGTAAATCTTTCTTTAGGCTATTTATTTATTCAAATCAGCATATTTCTAAAATAAAATTCTTAAATTCACCCATCCAAAATTTTATTTCCTCTTTCTTTTTCTTCCTTCTCCCTTATTCCTCCCTATTCCTTTGTTTGATCATAATCCGATCTTCCGTGACGGGCAAAACTCCTTCCTATTTAGGCGAATGAGGAAACATGATCGACCTACGATTTCCCAAGGAGGTCAAGAAACCTCGGTTGGACAAATACTAATGGGGTCGTTTACCACATTTTTTTGACGAATCTGATAGAGTTTGTAAAATAAAAAGACCCGTATTTTTCCGTTTTTTGATCCGTCAATTATTTCTCGAGTTATAAGCGGCGAAAAACTGATGTTTTTAACCCTTTCGGAAAAGTGGGCGTGGTGCAACCTCTGACGTATATCGACTTCGTCCAATCACAACTGAGCCCGCGAAGCTACATCGCTACATCGCCTTATCACAATGGGGGGACACAGTTGACTCTACGAATAGGACAGTTGCGACAGCATCTGTGCGAGCAGACCTTCCGAGAAACCCCCTCCACTCCCTTCGCTTCCAAGAAAAACAGTCAAGGACGGGAGGAAAATGACGTTAATGTTATCACAGCAGCTTTTTCGGTGGGCGTCACCTTTTGCTTATTTTAATTTTTGATTTATGAGTGAATGGTTGTGGTTAGAAGAGTAATTTTTTCACCAAAATTCTTTTTATGTTTCCATCTAACGATTTCGTGTACAAAATTGCGATTTCGGTTCCGAGTGAACGCCCCCATTCCACCCAGCTACTCTGCCCCCTTCCAATTTCTGCCGACAAAACCTTTTTCCTCGCCCACCATGCCTATTACCGCAGTGGAATATTCTCCCTTTACTGAATACAAGGCTGCCAAACGTAGGTTAACTTGCTCCTTTGCCTATGGAGAGAGAAACCTTATGGGGGAGATATCTGCACGGAAACTGGAGCAATGCCCTGGAGGCAACAGTTGATTCGCGTGTTGGGTGGAGGCTCTTAGCCCCGATTAATCCTTGAGTCACGACCTTTTACAATATCATTTCAGCAGCGAGGGGTTTCAGCGGAGCTCTCCCAGGGATAAAATCAATATGACTAGTGGAATCGCACCTCTAGCGAGCGCTCCTTACAATTGCGCAAACAGAAATGTGGCACGGCACGAAAAGACGGACGTACTTGTTGCTGATTAACAATTACTGTCGCACCTTAAGTAGATAGAACTCAAGGGTCTTGGAATTTTTCACACACAACGCTTCCCATATCCCTGAAAAATATCCTCACTTCGACGTCTTTATCGACATAATACCCTGCACGCCACCATAAGTAAGGCAGGAGGTGAATCTCCACCAAGTATGCACTAACTATCATGCTTAGGGAATATTTTAGAATATTTTAGCAGAAATCTAACAGTTAAAAAGTATAGAAAGCATGGTGTTGTTTGTTAGGCGGGCTAAAAGCTTTTATCGACATGCAATTTATTGAGTATATTCACAGCAATTTCCTAATTAAACGAGAAAAGAAAAAGTGTTAAATCTGTCTTTTCGGTCATTAATTCACCTGATTTTATGTTAATGGTCCAATCTACCATAGCAGATGGCAGTTCGCATTGTTTTAAACGTCGATAGTAAAAAATATCGTCATGGGATTTACCTATGAGTTTAAGTAGGTATGTACTTCAATCTACGGTTTGATAATGATTCCCATTTTTGTTCTTCCATAGACTGTTTACGCCTACATGGTTATGGCACCGTCCCTTTACATAGGTATCTTGCCGATCTTCGCTGCACAAGCTATAGTTCGTTACCTAGCCTTCTTCGCAAGGATCCCACATACTTATTTATAAAACATTCTCGGATTTCTAGCCGAGTGAGATTTTTTGTTGCTGACGTTTCGACGGAATACTCCTCCGTCGTCCTCAGAGCAATAAGCTCGCAGGGCATTCCGCCCGCGCTTATATAGCCGTCTCATCCGGGGGGCATTGTTGTCTCCTTACAAAAATATACATCGGAGAGACAGGGCGCACGATAGAGACCCGAATAAAAGAGCACAGGAGGTGTATTAGGTTGTTCCACCCCGAAAAATCTGCCTTGGCTGAACATAGCTTATCGGAAGATCACATCATCTCCTTCGATGACGCTCGCTTGGAGTCCAAAACAAATGGGTATTGGGATCGTCTCCTTAAAGAGGCCGTAGAAATCAGGCTGGAAGACAATACATTAAATCGAGATTCTGGGTACATCATCAGCAGAGAATGGAAACCGTTTATTCGAAAAATAACGAAAAAAAAGGAGACAACAATGCCCCCCGCATGAGACGGTTATATAAGCGCGGGCGGAATGCCCTGCAAGCTTTATTGCTCTGAAGACGATGGAGGAGTATTCCATCGAAACGTCAGCAACAAAAAATCTTACTCAGCTAGAAACCCGAGAATGTTTTATAAATATCATTCGCCGAGAAAGAACAAAATCATATATCCCACATACTGGTTTCGTATTTTAAGTGAGGTCTAACAAGGGAAAAGAAGCTATTTTATCGTGCACAATCGTCATTTTCCTTCAGTATCCTTTTGATAAATCCCAATCTACGATTAGATTGGCCAATGATTTTCTGATTGTGCTTGCCACACGGAAGTCTTATTCTATATGTGCGAGTGTTATTCCAAGTTGTTTAATGAATTCTACGTTTTTAATTTTCTACTCTTAATATAATAAGCGTTAGAGGGGGTATTATTCTTTATCCGAAACTTTTCCAACGCATTGTTTCAGATTTAAACTGCCATGCATCACACAAGCTTTCAATTGTTTCATGGTAACAGGTAAAATATTATGTATCTTTTGTATGTACCTACCATGAGTGTCCCTGCACAGCACTGCGTAATCGGTAACCTATGACGAAGCTTACCTACTTGTTACCATTTTAACAACGTTATTTATGTACAGACGATGCCGTTCTATTAGCAGAGCACAAAGATTATTTTCAAAGACTCCTGTACATGTTTAATACTACAGCAAATATATGTAACTCGGTTGATGTTTCCTGGCATCACTATATGGAACTAGCTAGCATTCATTATGAATGAAAGTTAAACTTCTTTATCGCACAGTAAATTTCTATTTCACTATGACATAACGTCATATTCACCTGAAATGACTTTAAGCATCGAAACCAAGTTCACAGTATATTAAAAATTAACTGGAAAATTAGGAAATTTAACTTTCATTCATGATTGTTATTTACTATGGTTATATCTTCCGAAAAAAAACAAAATGTATGACTTCAACAAAGGAGCCTGAGCGCTGCATATTGCAAATGGGCGAGATAGTTATTCAACTACAAATGTCCTTCTAGTAGGACCAGAGCTTTCAAACTCTGGAATCATTGAGAATGAAGTTGGAGAGCAAGTGACAAAAGCAAACTGAATTGCGGAGTGCACGAAAGAAAGCAAAGATCTGACGAAACAAACATTTCTCTGGCAACCATGAGGAAGGAGACAAAGGGAAGAATTTACAAGGCTATATACAAGCTTGGCTCTGTCCAATTTTTAAATATGTTGAAGGAGAAACGAGAGCGGATACCTTCAAAACCTAAAAATTACACGAAACAACGGATATAAATTCTGTGGAGGATCTCTGGCAAAATTATTGAGCAGAGAAAGGAGTGAGGTGATCAGAAGAGGCTGTGGGTGTGGAAGATATCAACAAGTGGGCTCGCAGGACGAAATCAGAATGGAATTAACATATCGACAGGATGGACGAGCAGAGGATAGTTGAGAGCCGTGAGGGATTTATTTATTAAAGAAGTGTGGGTGGGCCGAGGAATAGATGATGGGACGACCCGAATGTGGGAAGGAAAAAGGTATGAGCCTACGAGGAAAGAAGGAAGAAGAAAAAGAACATTTATGTACGCACAGAAGGACAAGAAAACATACCGCTAAATCACGAATACATTTCTCGAGCCTCTCGGTAAAAATATCATCGAGAGAAATGTCTAATTGTTCAATTCGGCAGGGGAAAAAAATCGGGCTCGTCCGGGATTTGAACCCGGGACCTCTCGCACCCTAAGCGAGAATCATACCCCTAGACCAACGAGCCGATGACAGTCATGCGCTAATAGTGATGTACACTGAAACTTTCTCAATTAGGCATGTCAGGCCATGAACAATGCTTCCAGTAACGGTATTGAATTTCTCACTTCTAAAGGTTTCCAGGAGAGATAATTACGGAGTCTGGCGATTAATCTCGCTCATAGTTTTTTCGCTTATCAAGGTTCGACTGTAGCGCCTTCTATAATGATACGTAGATATCTTGGCCAAAAGTAAAAGAAAGAGATTTATGCACAAGACGCACACGAAGAGGCGGCAGTGGTACACTAAATAGATGCTGTACACTGAACCCAAGCAAGGAAAGGTAATAATCTATTGCCCGGCCAACCACAGAAGCGCCAAGACACTCATGTCCAAGGTTTAAAGAGCAACACAATACACACCATACTTAATTATTCATTAACAGATATTTTTTCAACTAAAAGTTGTGTAGTTACCAATTTTACGGCTGATATTTTATTTTTTATCGTCTTCGGTGTAGCGGTCATGAAATCATTATCAATTTTCTTCATTCTCCCCGCTACACCGTAGATAATAAAAAAAATATCAGCCGTAAAATTGGTAACTACACAACTTTTAAGTATGAATAATTAAGTATGGTGTGTATTGTGTTGCTCTTTAAACCTTGGACATGAGTTTCTTGGCGCTTCTGTTGTTGGCCGGGTAATAGATTATTACCTTGCCTTGCTTGGTTTCAGTGTACAGCATCTATTTAGTGTACCACTGCCGCCTCTTCGTGTGCGTCTTGTGCATAAATCTCTTTATTTTACTTTTGGCCAAGATATCTACGTATCAGTATAGAAGGCGCTACAGTCCAACCTTGATAAGCGAAAAAACTATGAGCGAGATTAATCGACAGATTCCGTAATTATAGCTCCTGAAAACCGTTACAAGTGAGAAATTCGATACCTCTACTGGAAGCATTGTTCATGTCCTGACATGCCTAAGTGAGAAAGTGTCAGTGTACATCACTATAAGCGTATATCTGTCATCGGCTCGTTGGTCTTGGGGTATGATTCTCGCTTAGGGTGCGAGAGGTCCCGGGTTCAAATCCCGGATGAGCCCGATTTTTTTCCCCTGCCGAATTGATGCATTAGACATTTCTCTGGATGATATTTTTACCGAAAGGCTTGAGAAATGTATCCGTGACTAAGTGTTTTATTTTCTTGTCCTTCTGTGCATACATAAATGTTCTTTTTCTTCTTCCTTCTTTCCTCGTAGGCTCATATCTGTTTCCTTACCGCATATGCCACATTAGGGTCGTCCCGCCATCTATTCCTTGGCCCACCCACATCAGTTACTTAGAAGAATTAAATTATGAATATTTTTTTAATTATTTGCTTTGCTTAATTATGAATAATTTAATTCTTCTGATTAGTAGAAGAGTCGTTACTTAATGGAGAACCTTTGAGAAATCATATTTAATTATATGCCAAGTCGCCACGAACCTACTATGTTTGATATTTTCAACTTGCGAAAATGTTTTTGACTTTCAGACCCGTAGCATTGATGAGTACCTACATAGTTAATGGATAATGTAGTGATTCATTGAGTAGTATTTTGAACGAGCAGCCCTTCTCCCAAATGCTTTTAATTTTGTGTCACTTAATTTATTGCTCAAACTTTGTCGGTAATTTATATATTCATTTCCCTCGCAGATTGCTTGTGTTTACATTTGTTCAGTTGTGTTTTCAAATGGTATGTCAAGGTTGAGCCGCGCCACCACTCGGCGGTGCCACTGGACTTCGGTTTTCGTTTATCATTTGTTTGTGTGCCTAGTGAGTGGATGTTGAATGAGTGTGTAAGTGAGTCTACCTGTGAACGCTGAGCAGTGAGGATCAAGTGAAAGAAGCAACCCTGTGGAGTCCAGCTGCTTGCCGAAGAGCCATCGGTCGGTCGGGCACGCGATCGGTGAGTGGCAGATTGTCGTGGCTCAACCTTTTGTTGCTAATAATTTCGTAAATGCAAATTATACAGTCCACTTTAAGATAGAAATTCACCTTCGGAAGTGATCATATGGTCCTTCGGGCCGGATATCGTTAAATATCAGTGTAGATATCGATAGGATTTGGTCGGTTTTTCACCCTTGCTTGGTTTAACAGGTAGCTGAAAATGCCGGCGATCGACGACTTAGAGTTTCGTATTGCATCTCTCCTTGCGAAGATGGTTCGTATCGATAATGTCGCCAAAGAGTTCGAAAAGAATGCGAGTGATGTAAAACAGAGGAATTTATTACGAGCTATGACAGACCAGGTTGATAAAATTGCGGACGATTTTAATGAGGGCATTCCAAAATTAGCTGCGTTGTACGCGAAACAGTCCCCTCCGATTGAAAGGGACAAAGAATTGCGTAAGAGGACTGAGGAGTTCGAGGCGATGTTCTACAATACGAAGGCAATCCTCCTCACTCACTTCCCCGATGTGGAGCCTCGCTTAAGGTCAACGGGGAATCATGCTGCCGTGGAGAGTAATGTTAGTCATGCAGTAGCGCTCCCTAAACTCGATTTGATAGAGTTTAACGGTAATTTAATGCAATGGCAGGCATTTTATGATTTATACCTATCCGCGGTGCATGATAATCCTTCCTTGAGTGACGTGCAGAAATTTTTGTACCTCAAATCTGTTCTTAAAGGAGAAGCATTGTCGTGTGTTTCATCCCTACCTGTGTCCTCGGGAAATTATTCGGTCGCGTGGGAGAGTTTGAAATCACGCTACATGGATCCTAATAGGCTGACAAATGCCTATCTGGAGGCTCTGTTTGATTTGACCCCAATCAGCAGGGAAGCTCAAGCTATTCGTAAATTTTGCACGTTAATCACTGAGTATGTTGGTGCGTTAAGCGCTGTGGGGCACAATGTCGAAAGTTGGTCTGTATTAATGATTTTTCTGTTGCGTCGAAAACTCAATTCCGTGTTGCGAGAGCGATGGGAAAAGATAGCATTGAACGTTGTAGAGCCGTCTTTACAAACCTTTTTTGATTTTTTGAATGAGGAAGCCAAAGTTTTGGAGGCATCTTCATCGTTACCGGTGGAAACTGGATTGCATAAAAGGACCCATAAGCCAGCACAATCGTTTAGAAAATCTACGAGTATGGTTGTTAACACGGACAGCCAGAAATCGTGCCCAAATTGTTCATTGTCGCACTCATTGGAGAAATGCAGGAAGTTTTTGAAATTACCTGTGGGTTCTCGGCTGAGGGTAGTAAAAGCAAAAGGTTGTTGTCTAGTTTGTTTTAGCCAAGAACACTTTTTAAAAGATTGTGAAGTCCAACAGCCATGCCCCAACTGTAAAATGCGACATAATGAATTGCTTTGCTTTGCCAATCGTGGGAACTCAAGTTCGAAATTTGAGGCTAAAGGTAATGCTACGGCAGAGTATCGACAGCATAACCCTCAATTAGCGAGCGCGGACTCAGGCGAGACGAAAAAAAATCCGGTTAACGAGGTTTCCACACTTCAAACTTGCACTCATCGGTCGGGGTCCGTAGTGATGCTTGCAACTGCTAGGGCAATCGTATTGGATACTAATGGCAAAGGTCGTGCCATTAAACTCTTGCTTGACACCGCAAGTCAGGGAACATTTATCACTGAATCCTGCGTTCGGCGGTTAGGGCTAAATTCCAATAAAATTAGAACGCCCATCTTCGGGTTTGGAAATAATAACGCCGTAGTATCCTCTGGAATGGTCAGATTGAAAATAAAGCCGTCCTCCCAAAGCACGTTGAAATATGATATCAACGCTATGGTGGTCCCTCATATTGCTCAGTGTCCGAAAATATCGGTCGTTAATAGAACATGGCCGCATATTGTGGGATTGAAACTTGCGGACCCGAGGTATTACGATGAGGAAACGATAGATGTACTATTAGGCGCCGAATGGTTTGCGCGCGTGGTAGTTGACGCGCCAATAATTGGGCCGGCAGGGACACCTGACATTTTACCTACAGTTTTTGGTCATTGCCTGATAGGGAAAATCGAAAATATCGATAATAAAATCCAGGTGTTTTGCTCAACGCTAGGTGAGAGCATTGAAAGTTTAGTGCGAAAGTTCTGGGAATATGAGGAACCTCCGAGGAGATACCAGTGCAGTCCGGAAGATGATGCTTGTGAACAACACTATCAGAGAAATGTAGCTCGTGAATGTAAACAATATGTTGTTCGGCTACCTTTTATTACAGATATACCAGAATTGGGACAAAGTTATGGTTTAGCTCTGCAAAGATTTTATATGCTAGAAAATAGATTGAAGAGAAACGCCGCTTTACGAGCCAAGTATAATGAATTTATGAAAGATTACATTACGCAAGGCCATATGATTGAGGCATCTGGTCCCCCATCGGTACTGTCTTACTACATTCCGCACCATTGTATTTATCGCTCGACGGAGGAATTCGCTCGATTTAGGGTGGTTTTCGATTGTTCAATGAAAACCACTAATGGCATATCATTGAACGATGTGTTATATAAGGGTCCCAAATTGCAAGTGGATCTAATCGATATATTAACACGATTTAGATTGCATGAGGTTGTGGTGATCGCAGATATCCGCCAAATGTATAGAAACATTAAACTGCATCCGGACAATTATGATATGCAACGGATATTTTGGAGATTTAGTCCCGAGGAGGATTTGCGAGAGTACTGCTTGACCACCGTAACTTATGGACTGAAATCGGCCCCGTTTTTGGCAATTCGTACACTTCATCAATTGGTATGCGATGAAGGTGTAGAATATCCAGTTGCATCTCGAATTATTAGAGAAAATACGTATATGGACGACATAGTTTCCTCAGTTCGTACCATCGACGAAGGGTTAAAATTGCAGTGTCAATTAAAGAAGCTTTTGGATCGTGGGGGCTTTGAGTTGCGCAAATGGTTGAGCAACAAGGTCGAACTGCTAAAGAATGTACCCTCAGAGTTTTGTATTCTGAAGCCGGAGGTATTTACTTTTCAATATGAAAACCAACCTGCCGCGGAAATTTTGGGTTTGACTTGGAATCCTAGAAAGGATAATTTTTCGTATAAGTTTGTTGCTGGGTTTGGTGATATTACGAAAAGAACCATATTGTCGGAGGTTGCCCGCTTGTTCGATCCGCTTGGTTTTATTAGTCCTGTCACATTTTATGGAAAATGGCTCATCCAGTATCTTTGGCATAGCGGACTTGATTGGGATGACCCTCTTCCAGAGGAAGTAGTTGCCAAATGGAGGCAATTCCGCAGTGAGTTACCACTCATTTCGAAATTTGAATTACGCCGTTGCTTGAATTTAGACTCAGCAATCGACCTGCAATTGCATGCTTTTGCGGATAGTTCAGAGAGGGGCTATGCTGCGGTGGTTTATTTACGAGGTGTGAAGGCCGATCAGACTGTTGCTACCTCATTACTGATAGCTAAGTCAAAGGTAGCACCGATCAAGCGGATATCACTGCCTCGATTAGAATTGTTAGGCCTGGTTTTAGCTACTAACCTTATTGAGTATGCCAGAGATATATTGCACCATCACTGCATAATTTCGGATGTTGTCGTATGGAGTGATTCTATGGTTGCTCTTCAGTGGGTAAAGTCGTCCCCTCACCGCTGGAAATCCTTTATTGCAAATAGAGTGACGCTGATTCAAGAGAAATTATCTCCAAACAAATTTCGGTATGTGCCATCAGACTCTAACCCTAGTGACATAGCATCGAGAGGAGCCCTTCCTCGTCAATTTATCGAGGACGCGAGTTGGGTGACGGGCCCGTTATGGCTGAGTCAACCATTGGAGGGGTGGCCGAGGGCTCCAAAACTAGCTAACCACACGGAGTGTGATGCCCTTGAAGTGGAAGCTCGAACAATTAATCTCCATACGGTACTAGAACAGGATACACTAGCTTGGTTGTTGAAGTTTTCCTCATTTTCACGCTTGAAGAGAGTTACTGCATATTGCCTGCGGTTCATTCATAATTGTAAGCAGCCCAAGGAGAAACATAGTGGTTATCTCACTACGGAAGAATTAGCACAGGCAGAGGTGCGTTTGGTAATTTTAGTGCAACGAATTGAATTTCAAAAGGAATTAGATTTATTAAGAAAAGAAGTAGTGCCCAGTCGGTTGAGAAATTTGAACCCATTCTTAGATAAGGAAGGAGTCCTAAGGGTTGGAGGCCGATTGAAGCATGCCAAGATTGCATTCAACCAGAAACACCCAATGCTGCTTCCGAAGTCTCATCATTTAACGACTTTGATTATTGATTATTATCATGAGGTTCACCTACACCCTGGGTCACTTCATTTGCACTGCCTTATCCAGGCGAAATTTTGGATCATAAATGCTAGAGAGGTTATTCGTCGGAGAATATTGCACTGCATGAAATGCTTTCGTGCAAACCCCAAACCGAAAGAGCAGTTTATGGGTAATCTACCTCCCTCTCGATTGGAGAAAATTAATGCATTTGGCATAACAGGCGTGGACATTGGCGGGCCGTATGCCCTAAAATTGGGAAAATTACGCAAAGCAAAGATATTAAATGGATATATTTGCTTGTTTGTTTGTTTCGCAACAAGGGCAATACATTTGGAACTTGTCTCGGATTTGAGTTCCGATTGTTTCTTAGCCGCATTAAGGCGGTTTATTTCGCGAAGAGGCGCCGTGACCGAAATTCATAGCGACAATGGAACGAATTTTGTAGGGGCGCAGAGAAAGATGGCGACTTGGAGGAAAGTAACGTCATCAGCTGACTTCAATATTAGAGCCGAACGGTATCTGGGTGATAGAGGAATCGCATGGAGATTCATACCTCCTGGCAGCCCCCATATGGGAGGACTATGGGAAGCCGGTGTCAAGTCGGTGAAAAGACATCTGGCAGCATCACTTGGCGATCAAGTACTAACGTACGAAGAATTCTACACAGTACTCGTTCAGATAGAAGCTGTATTGAACTCGAGACCTATTACTCCAGTTAGTACGGATCCTACCGATGTCGAGGCTCTTACTCCCGGTCACTTTCTCCTGCAAGAGCCAATTTACACACTTCCTGAAGAACCGGAGCATGGTCCAGGGGGATATAGAAGGCGATGGAGTTTACTGCAACAAGTAGTGGCGACATTCTGGAGGCGATGGCAGGACGATTATCTAATTACTCTCCAGAGGCGAGAGAAATGGACTACCAAAAGTAGTAATATTAAGGAGGGCGACCTAGTAATATTGAAGGACCCGAAATGTAGCCCTTGTAGGTGGCGACTTGGTCGAATTAGCAATTGTTTCCCAGGAACGGATGGCCTAGTTAGAGTCGCTGAGGTTAAAACCAAGCAGGGGGTGTATAGACGGTCAGTGAAGGACTTATGTCCATTACCAATAAAAGATAATTAATGTTAGTGAGTAGGATTCGGTAGTGTAGTAAAGTTGGGTTTGTTTATTTAGTTGACTGTTGGTTATTAGTATTTGTGAACCTTTCCGTGGGCTTCCCCTTCCTTATAAATCTCCTTGATAGCCCCCTTGGAGTGAAGATAAATCCTTTCCCCTTTTTGTTTTTTGGTTTTTGTTTTCCATGTTTTTCCCTTTCCCATTGTGTGATTTAGTTAGTTTGGATCATATGATCACATCGAAGGGGGAAGTACCCTAATTGTTTGATTTTCTATTTCTCAATTAATATAATTATTGTCTAGTTGGTTTGTTGTTTTTGGAACGTTGTTCCAAGGGCGGGGGAATGTTCAGTTGTGTTTTCAAATGGTATGTCAAGGTTGAGCCGCGCCACCACTCGGCGGTGCCACTGGACTTCGGTTTTCGTTTATCATTTGTTTGTGTGCCTAGTGAGTGGATGTTGAATGAGTGTGTAAGTGAGTCTACCTGTGAACGCTGAGCAGTGAGGATCAAGTGAAAGAAGCAACCCTGTGGAGTCCAGCTGCTTGCCGAAGAGCCATCGGTCGGTCGGGCACGCGATCGGTGAGTGGCAGATTGTCGTGGCTCAACCTTTTGTTGCTAATAATTTCGTAAATGCAAATTATACAGTCCACTTCGAGATAGAAGTTCACCTTCGGAAGTGATCAACATTATTTCATTACATTTGGAGACAGAAAAATTAACAGTTCGCCATAAAAACATAAGCAAACCTTTGAAACGTTTATGCAAAACAAATTGCAATTTTTTGTGTTTGCTTTAAATTTGCCATTTACGGCATAACTTTCACATATTTTGAAATGAGAACCACTTCCTCTAAACTATAATTGTCCGCTCTTTTAGGGGTTATTTTCTAAAAATTCTAAAAATTAAAATATGCATAATTCGCTCAAAAAATTTTTTTTCACAAAACTGTTTGAGGATATTCAGTTTGAGTTGATTTTGTTCCTATACACCAATTTTTATCAAAATCTGAGACCCTAAGGGACAAACGTTTGTTGAATTGAGGTGGAATGACCCATTTGCAAAGTCCATAATTTCGAGTTCGGTGACGTTCACATTCCACCCGAAAAGAGGAAGAAGATGTACAAGAAGGCAGTGAAAGGATTTCTAGTAGGATATGACGGAGATGAGCGATACAGAGTTTACGTTCCAAATAACCACAGAGTTATCGTGTCAAGAGATGTTTAACTCCAAGAGAGAATTAAAGAATGTGGAGACGAAGTCAAGCTACCATTGAAAGATATCGGGCATGGAGACGAATTTGACGAAAAGGAGAAGGAAGAAGAGCCACAAATCGACATGGAAAAAGAATCATCAATTAGTGATTTAAAATCACTTGGTGAAGGTGAGTCAGATACAGATGAGGAAGGAAACTCCAAGCACTCATCTGCAAGAATTCGGAGAAATCTATAAACTTTAAAGAGACCAAAACATCTAGAAGATTACGCCATGAGAGTGGAGGAGTTTTTTAATCAAGTGACAGAGGATCCTGAGACCTTTTGAAGATGCGTTGCGAAGCGAGGAATCAGTCGAGTGGAAGAAAGCCATGGATAGTGAAATTACTTCATTTAAAAAGAATCAAACCAGGATTTTGACAGAGCTTCCACCAGATGCAAAGGCAATTCCATGTAAAGGCGTCTTTCCACTCAAGACAAATCCAGGCGACAAAATCGACAAGTACAAGGGGAGATTGGTAGTTAAGTCAGCGTACGACAATGATTACAGCGAGACTCCCTTCAGTGGCCGGTGGCGAAGATGGGAACGATCCGTTCAATTCTCAGCATTGCACAAGAAGGGGACAAAGGGAAGAATTTCCAAGTCTGGACCTCTCGCACCCTAAGCGAGAATCATACCCCTAGACCAACGGTGGAAATAAACTTTATTCGGATAGTGTACTTCAGACTGACAGGCATTACACATGCATATTTTCATAACAGGTATCTGAAAGGGGCAGGTATTATTAAGGAGAGAGATTTCCCTGTTGTGCTGCTACTGCAGGTGCTGCTTCATCTTCTTCCTCCTGGACCACTCTCTCGAAGATTTCCACCAGCCAAGGTCGGACTGTCCCCGGCGCTCCATGGAGACTAACAGTCCTCGCAAGGTTCACCATACCCTTGCTAACATCGCGTTTTTTGTATTTATGCATGATCAAGAATTTAGAGATTAAAGCCGAGAGTATTCGATTTTTAAAGTCCGGGAATAATCGGAACTTAAGTTTCAACATCGATTCATCCTCGATAGAACCACCACCAAAAGTATCCCAGGTTTTATAGATTTTCTTCAGAGCCTCCCACGCTCGTACTTTATCCTCACAGCCAAGAATATGATGCACAACTGTGTCGACCTTTTTGCACTGAGGGCAACGAGGAGAGGCAACGAGATGGAAGCCATATTTGGCCTCTTCTGTGGGGGTCAGATCTGCTATTATAGAGAACAGGAGACTCCATGTCTCCGCGTCTGACTTACACGCCGCCCAATTGCGCCACGAGAACGACCCAGTACCCTGAGTGCGGTGCGCGATGCACCGCCTATAAATGTTTTTTACCACAAATAGCTCGTTTGGGAGCAGAAGCTCTACTATTTTAACTATCTGGGGCGTTGTACGCCTGAAAACTACGTTATTATCGGCGTGGCACCAGGCATCCTTCAGAAGGGCCTTCCGACGCACATCCTCGCCGCTTAATATCTTTACATATAGCTTCGTTAGTACGACATTCGCTTTAAGCGCCGTGTCTGTTAGGTTTAAACCACCCCGTACGAGGGGTCGGTAGAGCTGTTCCCTGGGCGCCTTCCTAACATACCCATTCCAGATCATATTGTTTGTGACTTTTATTATCCCCGCATTGATACGGGGTGGGAGGGGCCAGATGTGAGCTACATACCAAAGCTTGGGCAGGACGATGTGTTCAAGGAGGCGGACCCGAGCCGTGAGCGGTAGCGACGGGAGAGTGTATTTCCCCGCGCACTTCTGCACGTGCCAGTGAACCTCTGCCCAGTTTCGATCCAGTGTCTTTGCGAGGGATGTGTCCCACCAGAGACCCAATATCTTGACGGGGGGCGTAGCCACGACCCAGCCCGCAACATCAGTGGGCAGCTCACCCTTGAGGAGAAGGAGTTTGGACTTTCTCTCATTCAGAGACACGCCGCCAGGTTCATACGCCATAATGACGTCCCTGGCGGCCGCTAGCTGCGAAGGATGGCCCACGAAGAGAGTAATGTCATCGGCGTAAAGTACTCCTGAGTAGGGAGAACCATGAAAGGGGAATCCCACGCCGACCGTTTCTAATGATCTAAAAATTGGATCCATCGCAAAAGCAAATAGGAGCATCGAAAGGGGGCAGCCTTGGCGGACAGAATTTTTCACCTCGAATGATGGTGACAAAAGACGACGATATTTTATGGATGCGGTTATATTGGTATAAAAAGTTTTAATAATGCGGATGAATTCCTCGGGAAAAGCCATTTTACGGAAGAGGAGTAGGATATACTCAATGCGGATGAAATCGAAGGCTTTCGTAAGGTCAATCGCGAGCACGGCCAAGAAAGGGTGTTGAAACGCTGGAGAGGAACTGAATAAGGACACGTCGCGGATTAGGGCCGAAGCATCCAAGATGCTGCGGGCCTTCGAGACCGCGCGCTGAGCGGGAGATAAGACCAAATCGGCGACGGCAGAAAGACGTATTCTAATGACGTGGGCTAGAATCTTATAGTCTGAGTTTGAAAGGGCGACGGGCCGAAGGTCGTGAAATGCCCTCACCCGCCCTGACTTTGGCAGCAGAGATATCACTGCAGCTCTCTGGCTCGTAGTTAATGAGCCGCTCTCTAAGATTTGGTTGAAGACCCGTGTCAGGATCGCTCGAATGGCAGGCCAGCACGCGATATAAAATTCAAAAGGAATGCCATCGGAGCCGGGGGCCTTCCCCTTAGGGAGGAATGTCAGCACGGCGTCCAGCTCTTCTGGTTGCACTTCCCTAATCAAAGAGTCACTAAGGTCGGTCGGCAAAGTCGGCAAGTGGGGGAGACGAGAGGTTTCCTCGTCCCTCCAAGGCGGATATTTCTGGAAGGTAGCCTTGAAGTGGCGGCTAGCTTCGTCGAGGAAGTCGGTCGAGTTTGCGGGCGAGTCTGGTTCGCGCCGCAATCGAATGGTCCGTCGCAGCTCCGCCAATGTGAGTGGGCCCCATATCTCTGAATCTATTTCTTTTTGCCATCGCTGCGGGGCGTATTTTTTCATCTCCCATCGGAGAATGGTAGACTTGAGACTAGAGACACGCGCCTCATACTCCCTCGGCCTCGGTTCGGCTTCCAGCAGCTCCGTAAGGGCTCTCCGATAAAATGAGATGGTATTATTTAGCGCTCTCCGTCTTTGAAAAGTCAGACTTCTACAATATGAGGCAATTTTTTGTTTGAAGACTGCGTCCCACCATTCCAAAACGTTTTGGTCAGGACGGAGCCTCGTGACTAGATCGTGGGCCCGCTCCAGGAGGAGGTCGCGCGACTCCTCCTCATCGAGGAGTCTCGTGTCCAGACGCCAAAGTGAGGAGGATTTAGGTGGAGGGGGCGGGAAGGAACTGAACCCAGCGAGGTCTACCATTACTGGCGAATGGTCGGAGAATGACACCGGTACCGTATCTACATTTAGAATTTTGGTTTTATAGTGCCGAGACACAAAGATATAGTCAATTCGCGTAGGCGTTTGGCCACCAGCCCTCGTATACGGTACGGAGCCGGACGCGCAGAAACGTGCTGTGTCGATGGCGAAAATTGAGTCGAGGAGTAATGGGAGGCTACGGCTCAAGCGATATCTAATGCGATCCCTGTTAGAATCGCTGTCCTCTCGCCTGTATATGCTGTTGAGATCACCCCCGAGGATAGCTTTTCCCGAAAAAGGGTACAAATAGGGTAGAAGGGTGTCTGTAAAAAAACGCTCGAGCTCATCCCTACCGCGTGACCCAGATGGTGCGTAAAAATTTATGAAATGGACGTCACCGACGGCAAAAGCTAAAATACGCCCGGAGGCGTGTCTACGCACGTGGGAGGCCTGAAGACCCTGCCTCAGGAGGGCAGTGGTACCACTACCCTTATCGTTTAGGTTTTCTAGGGCTGTATGAAGGGTGCGGTCCCATACGGTGCCCTCCTTTTTTTCTTGCAACAAAGCAACATCGACATTGGATGAATCGCTGTAATAAATTTATTTTCAAAGTGTTATGAATTCCCGAGATATTTAGAGTCATTACGCGCATAGCAGTTAGTAAGGGTATTCATACTCAGCGGGATCGGAGTCGCCAGCCGTTAGAGAGGCGGTGCCCTTTTTTCTAGGGCCCCGCGTTTGGCCAGGCGTGCTGCGGCGGGTGCCGCGCTGTTTCCCAGGGCGCATGTCTTTCTTTTTCGCCCCCGAGAGCAGTCCTTGGGCCTCGGGATTCGGGCAGTCCTCGGCATTGGATGATGTTGCCGAAGAGTCAGATGGCACCCGAAAGAGACGCGTTGAGCGCCCCCACAATGTTGATCCGGGAGTGTCGTCCAAGGCAGCAGACGGGGAGGGGTGCAGAGGGGTGCTCGGAATTGAGAAATGGCGGGGGGGGGGGTGGTGGGGGGAGGGGTAACGGCTGCCTCGATGTCTTCGTGCAGCATAAGGGAGGGGGTTTCTGGAATGACTGAAGGCGTGTCGGTGATGTCCGGTGGTTCTGAGTCCTGTGGGGTAGGTGTAGGTGTGGATATGACGGGAGTTGGGGGAAAGAGTCGATAATACAGGTGGCGGTGGAATGGGAATCTTCAGTCCATTCCAGTTTATCAGTGGTCTTGGGTAAGGGAGTTTGGGGGAGGGGAGATGAAAGGTTAGGTTCTTCACATGGGGGGGTGTGGGTGTCCATGATATCGGGGCGGGAGGGAAGGGGAGTCTCCTCTGCCCTGCTTCCGGCAGTCTGGGGGTGCATCGGAATCTCCTCTCCAACCGCTCTTCTTTTACTAGGCTCGCCTTCATCAGACGAGGGCTGGCGTAGGCGTTCCCTGGGATGCCTTCCGTCCAGGGGTGGGGGTGACTCACTGGCCGATGCCCTCTGCAACGGCTCCGATTCCATTTGCGCCAACAGGTGACCCCGCTCAGCTATTGCCGACTCTCTCTCCTCCGGGTTGAATGGAGCGTTCGTAGCCTCTGCATAGCTACGGGCTCCCAGGTTCCTAGGGCAGGACCTTCGCTCGTGCCCCTCCTCGTGACAGCGAGCGCAGGTCCTCTTCTGGCCGTTGTAAATTATAATGGCCCTATTCCCTCCAATATAAAGGTAGGAGGGTATGTTTTTCTTGATCGTCATACGAACGATTCTAGTACCCGTAAGAGCATTCATCATCCCCTCTCCCTCCCATCGCTTGTCCCACATTCTGATGATTTTCCCGTACCTGGCGAGTTCTTCGGCTAAAATGCCATTTGGCGTCTCAAACGGCAGACTCAGCACCTTGACATTCACCGTTCTACCTGCGACTGGCTCGACGGTGGCGTAAGTTTGCCTCGTGTTTTCTGTCGGGAACGGCAGCCTTTCCGGCAGCTTTTCAATCACCTCCTGAAGTTTCTCTTCTTTTTCCAGTTTCACAAAAACCATTCTCGGTCCGTCGCCATACTGGATGCCGACGATTTCCGTGTCCGCGAGGCCCAATACCTCCCGTAAGAAGGTCTGGACCTCAAGCGGAGAGGGGGGTCTACTCGACTCCTCTGTTTGGAGGAGTAGATTATTAACTCTTTCAACTGCCATGACTGGTGCTGTAAGAGAAAGAGGGAGGGGCGTGGGGATCACGTGGCCCAAGGAACTGGCGGCCACATGGAAATGAGGTGGATTGGAAAGGAAACCCGACGCTCACTTCACCAGGGGGGGAGGGGGAATAGAGCTCACAATTAACAATTCGGGAACTTGCCGGCCGCATCCGCGGCCGCCAATATAGCACACCAGGGGATAGCACTAATTCACCACTCGCTTTTTTTCACTTTGACATGGATCACAAAAACTAGAGAGTGGGCAGGCCCGCTCGTTCCGCACCGGCGAACGAGGCTTCGTTCACCGGGAAAAACTCCACCGCCGGCAAGGTCAGGAGCGCTCCGAAAACAGGTCCGTCTCGTTGCTAGACCAACGAGCCGATGACAGTGAAGCTCATCTCGTGATGTAGACCCAGACTTTCTCACTTACTGTCTGTAAAAAAAAAGCAAGACACCCGAGTTTGAGGAGCTCTATCGTCTAGACGAAGCGATCAATTTCAATGCAAAAAAAGCATACGAGTGAGAGTTTATTTCTACATTGGATCATTTACTTCAAAAAATCTTCAGCTCCATAGTATTTCTTGTACCTAATTTTCTCTCAAAAAAGTACCCGTTTTTTGCGCGTAAAATCAAGTTGCCCAACTTTGAGCGCTTGGTATTCCCGTAGTTTTTGTTCCAAGAACTTGCGATTTTGGTATAAGGAAGCCAAATCTATCAGTAACAGTTTGAAAAAACAAATTGTTTATACCACTAAAATTGATGGATTTGTTGTAAACAACGCAAACCCCTGCTAACTTCGAAACCAATGGGTCAATTGAAAATTTATTGGTACTGTTGTATGCCGTACGATAAATGCAATGCTGGTACTAATAAAATTTACATTTAATATCACTAATAGGGACAATATCGCTTATTATTTATCTTGATGTTTCTAAACGCGTACCGGCAGCTCCGTCGTGGGAGAGGGAGGAGAAAAGAGGCGCGTGGTTGCCACCGACTCGGCGGACTCAGCAGTCGGCGCGCTTCCTTTAAATGACCCGTACGGTAGAAGTATCTGTGTTGCTCCCTGGAAAACCATCCTGATCACTTCCGAAGGTGAATTTCTATCTTAAAGTGGACTGTATAATTTGCTATTGCGAAAATTACTAGTACAAAAGGTTGAGCCACGACAAGCCTCGCGGGCGTATGCCACTCACCGATCGCGAGCCCGACCGAACGATGGCTATTCGGCAAGCAGCAGGACTCCACAGCGTTGGTTCTTTCCCGATCCACACTTCACAACGTTCACAGGTAGACTCACTTACACACTCATTCAACATCCACTCACTAGGCACACAAACAAATGATAAACGAAAACCGAAGTCCAGTGGCACCGCCAAGTGGTGGCGCGGCTCAACCTTGACATACCATTTGAAAACACAACTGAACATTCCCCTGCCCTTGGAAGAACGTTCCAAAAAAAACAAACCCACTAGACAATAATTAAATTAATTGAGAAATAGAAAATCAAACAATTAGGGTACTTCCCCCTTGGATGCGATCATATGATCCAAACTAACTACATCACACAATGGGAGAGGGAAAAACATGGAAAACAAAAACAAAAAAACAAAAAGGGGAAAGGATTGCTTTATCTTCACTCCAAGGGGGCTATCAAGGAGATTTATTAGGAAGGGGAAGCCCACGGAAAGGTTCACAAATACTAATAACCAACGGTCAACTAAATAAACAAACCTAACTTTACTACACTATCGAATCCTACTCACTAACGTTAATTATCTTTTATTGGAAATGGGCATAAGTCCTTCACTGTCCGTCTATTCACCCCCTGCTTGGTTTTAACCTCAGCGACTCTAACTAGGCCATCCGTTCCCGGGAAACAACTGCTAATTCGACCAAGTCGCCACCTACAAGGGCTACATTTCGGGTCCTTCAAAATCACTAGGTCGCCCTCCTTGATATTACTACTTTTGGTAGTCCATTTCTCTCTCCTCTGAAAGGATTAGATAATCGTCCTGCCATCGCCTCTAGAATGTCCCCACTACTTGTTGCAGTAAACTCCATCGCCTTCTATATCCCCCTGGACCATACTCCGGTTCTTCAGGAAGTGTGTAAATTGGCTCTCGCAGGAGAAAGTGGCCGGGAGTAAGAGCCTCGACATCGGTAGGATCCGCACTAACTGGAGTAATAGGTGTCGAGTTCAATACAGCTTCTATCTGAACGAGTACTGTGTAGAATTCTTCGTACGTTAGTACTTGATCGCCGAGTGATGCTGCCAAATGTCTTTTCACCGACTTTACACCGGCTTCCCATAGTTCTCCCATATGGGGGCTGCCAGGAGGTATGAATCTCCATGCGATTCCTCTATCACCCAGATACCGTTCGGCTCTACTATTGAAGTCAGCTGATGACGTTACTTTCCTCCAAGTCGCCATCTTTCTTTGCGCCCCTACAAAATTCGTTCCATTGTCGCTATGAATTTCTGTCACGGCGCCTCTTCGAGCAATAAACCGCCTTAATGCGGCTAAGAAACAATCGGAACTCAAATCCGAGACAAGCTCCAAATGTATTGCCCTTGTTGCGAAACAAACGAACAAGCAAATATATCCATTTAATATCTTTGCTTTAATATCTTATTTTCCCATTTTTAGGGCATACGGCCCGCTATAGTCCACGCCTGTTATGCATAATGCATTAATTTTCTCCAATCGAGAGGGAGGTAGATTACCCATTAACTGCTCTTTCGGTTTGGGGTTTGCGCGAAAGCATTTCATGCAGTGCAATATTCTCCGACGAATAACCTCTCTAGCATTTATGATCCAAAATTTAGCCTGGATAAGGCAGTGCAAATGAAGTGACCCAGGGTGTAGGTGAACCTCATGATAATAATCAATAATCAAAGTCGTTAAATGATGAGACTTCGGAAGCAGCATTGGGTGTTTCTGGTTGAATGCAATCTTGGCATGGTTCAAATGGCCTCCAACCCTTAGGATTCCTTCCTTATCTACAAATGGGTTTAAATTTCTTAACCGACTGGGCACTACTTCTTTTCTTAATAATTCTAATTCCTATTGAAATTCAATTAGTTGCACTAAAATTACCAAAGGCACCTCTGCCAGTGCTAATTCTTCCGTAGTGAGATAACCACTATGTTTCTCCTTGGGGTGCTTACAATTATGAATGAACCGCAGGCAATATGCAGTAATTCTCTTCAAGCGTGAAAATGAGGAAAACTTCAACAACCAAGCTAGTGTATCCTGTTATAGTACCGTATGAAGATTACTTGTTCGAGCATCCACTTCAAGGGCATGACACTCCGTGTGGTTAGCTAGTTTTGGAGCCCTCGGTCACCCCTCCAATGGTTGACTCAGCCATAACGGGCCCGTCACCCAACTCGCGTCCTCGATAATTTGACGAGGAAGGGCTCCTCTCGATGCTATGCTGTCTCGATAAATTCAAGCAACGACGTAATTCAAATTTCAAAATGAGTGGCAACTCATTGCGGGAATGCCTCCATCTGGCAACTACTTCCTCTGGAAGAGGGTCATCCCAATCAAGTCCGCTATGCCAAAGATACTGGATGAGCCATTTTCCATAAAATGTGACAGGACTAATAAAACCAAGCGGATCGAACAAGCGGGCAACTTCCGACAATATGGTTCTTTTCGTAATATCACCAAACCCAGCATCAAACTTATACGAAAAGTTATCCTTTCTAGGATTCCAAGTCAGACCCAAAATTTCCGCGGCAGGTTGGTTTTCATATTGAAAAGTAAATACCTCCGGTTTAGGAATGCAAAACTCTGAGGGTACATTCTTCAGCAGTTCGACCTTATTGCTCAACCATTTGCGCAACTCAAAGCCTCCACGATCCAAAAGCTTCTTTAATTGACACTGAATATGGCAAATATGGAATATGGCAATTTTTAGTAGGTAGGTCAGGACATGAAGACTGCTTCCAGTAGAGGTATCGAATTTCTCACTTGTAACGGTTTTCAGGAGCTATAATTACAGAATCTGTCGATTAATCTCGCTCGTAGTTTTTTCGCTTATCAAGGTTCGACTGTAGCGTCTTATATACTGATACGTAGATATCTTGGCCAAAAGAAAAAAAAGAGATTTATGCATAAGATGTACACGAAGAGGCGGCAGTGGCACACTAAATAGATGCTGCACACTGAAACCAAGCAAGGCAAGGCAATAATCTTTTACCCGGCCAACCACAGAAGCGCCACAAAGCTTATGTCTAAGGTTTAAAGAGCAATATTTTTGACATTATTTTCATGTTAGAAAAATAAATCATGAAATCATTATCAATTTTCTTCAGTCTCCCCGCTACACCGAATATGATAAAAAATAAAATATCAGCTGTAAAGGTGGAACTACACAACTTTTAGTTGAAAAAATATCTGTTAATGAATAATTAAGTATGGTGTGTATTTTGTTGCTCTTTAAATCTTTGACATGAGTTTTTTTGGCGCTTCTGTGGTTGGCCGGGCAATAGATTATTACCTTTGCTTGCTTGGGTTCCGTGTACAGCATCTATTTAGTGTACCACTACCGCCTCTTCGTCTGCGCCTTGTGCATAAATCACTTTTTTTATTTTTGGCCAAGATATCTACGCATCAGTATAGAAGGCGATACAGTCAAACCTCGATAAGCGAAAAAACAATGAGCTAGATTAATCGACAGATTCCGTCATTATAGCTCCTGAAAACCGTTACAAGTGAGAAATTCGATACCTCTACTGAAAGCAGTCTTCATGTCCCGACCTACCTAAGTGAGAAAGTCTGGGTCTACATAACGAGATGAGCTTAACTGTCATCGGTTCGTTGGTCTAGGGGTATGATTCTCGCTTAGGGTGCGAGAGGTCCCGGGTTCAAATCCCGGACGAGCCCATTTTTTCCCCTGCCGAATTGAACAATTAGACATTTACCTCGATGATATTTTTACTGAGAGGCTCGAGAAATATATCCGTGATTAAGTGGTATATTTTCTTGTCCTTCTGTGCATGCATGAATATTCTTTTTCTTCTTCCTTCTTTCCTCGTAGGCTCGTATCTGTTTCCTTCCCGCATATCCCACATTCGGGTCGTCCCGCCATCTATTCCTTGGCCCACCCACATCAGTTACTTAGAAGAATTAAATTATGAATATTTCCTTAATTATTTGCTTTGCTTGCTTAATTATGAATAATTTAATTCTTCTGATTAGTAGAGGAGTCGTTACTTAATGGAGAACCTTTGAGAAATCATATTTAATTATATGCCAAGTCGCCACGAACCTACTATGTTTGATATTTTCAACTTGCGAAAATGTTTTGGACTTTCAACCCGTACCATTGATGAGTACATAGTTAATGGATAATGTAGTGATTCATTGAGTAGTATTTTGAACGAGCAGCTCTTCTCCCAAATGCTTTTAATTTTGTGTCACATAATTTATTGCTCAAACTTTGTCGGTAGTTTATATATTCATTTCCCTCGCAGATTGCTTGTGTTTACATTATTTCATTACATTTTGAAAATTAACAGTTCGCCATAAAAACATAAGCAAACCTTTGAAACGTTAATATTAATCTTTTCGGCGGCTGCGGAAGTCCACTGGGCCGCTACGAGCCATTCCCTCATTCCATTCTCCCCATAGCCACTGGTCAGCGGCAACATTGTTTCAGCCTTCCCTTCTTCCTCCTCCCCCTCTCGTCTTTTGCAGGTGGCTCGCTGCTAAAAGGCCGGGAGTGTCGGATTACACAGTGAGTTCTTCTGAGAAATGATTGAGTAAGACAGAGCTCTATGGTCGAACTCTCGCCTTATTAAGTACGCTGCCAGCGGTTTTATAACCCTCCGAGTTCATTTTTAAAGTTTTGCAAAAACTACTAATTGTAGAGAGGAATACATAGGAAGTGAAATAATGATAATAACGCTTCGTTCGCGCTCTCGGCACTTATTAATACCCATTCGGAACTGTCTTTAAATTAATTAATTTATTTTACAATTACTAATGGGTTATCATACACTCTCATCTCATCAAGGATATACGAGGCGTATTCCACAAACCTACTTTACTTTCTCACTTATTCGCTTTTTAGCCCTTTTCATAACGTTGCACTAGCTTTTTCAATCTCCTTTTCATGCATATACATCTACATCATACCCTGAAAGCTACCATAAATGTGTATGGCAGGGGGTGAGTTCGCACCAAACATGCATTACATATCATGCATAAAAAGTAGAGATGGGACATTCGAATAGTTCATTGTCCCATCGAATAGTACATACCTTATTTGCAAAGAGAAATTTATGTTTTTAGTAGTACTTTATTTGCAAAGTGCCAAGTTACTTGTGAAGAGCCAATAAAAAATTGTTCATTCTTATAAATCAGGATAATAATGCAATATTTTTATTGGAGCTGGTGATATTTTTACATTGATTGAATTATTTTTATGGCTGTGCTCAAACAGATTTGTGACCAACTATAAATATGTTTGGATATAATGTCAAGAGCATTGTTTCTTTTTAGAACCTTCAATACCTCAGAATTTTAATACATTCTGTTCAGCTAATTTTACAATTTTGCTTTTTGTAACATTTGTAAATATGTTCTCAGGAATTGCAGTACTATTCTATTTTTTTTTTTTTGAATTGTCGTATGTATTTAAAATTGATGGAAAAACGCCCATTCGATATTCAAGTGCAATATTCAAAAAAATATTAGATATTCGAATTCGATACTCAAATTCGAGAAAAATGCTATTCGACGCATCTCTAATAAAAAGGATGCATAGAAGTTCTCCGCCTGAGAATTGAGCTGGTTGAAAACGGCAGTCTCGAAATCTTCGCCATCTTCAAATCTTCCGCTAATACTTGCATCAAGTGCAAGAAGAGGTAATATTAGTATGGGAACTGTAAGGTGGGTGATCGAAAAGTTCCCAACGGAAATCCTGAATCTTATCTCTGGTATGGAGAGCGGAGTGAGGACGCGCCATTTCATAGAAGTGAACTCTCCCGGACGACAGTTTACCGAGCCGTCGATATTGGATGGCACGTCTCCGTGACTATTGTTCAAATATTGATGCGTCCAATAGAGCAAATTTATCATCCAGAGCACTAATCGTCAATCGTCGATGAGATCGCAGTTTTTGCTCCTCTTTTTGCGATATTATTGGCTTGGATACTGGGCCGGCCACTCCGCTCCTCATCATGCACATATGTGCGGCCACTTTTATGGTCTCGACACCATTGTCTATCCAATTCTTCTCTTATTTCTGTAATCCCATGAACTAGGCACAACTTCTGATGAATTAGAGTAGCTGTAGATCCTTTTGCAAACAGAAATCGAATAACAGGACGCTCTTCGCAACTGGCTGGAGTAACGATTTTCGAAACCATTTGCAAATGACCAAAGCTGTCGACTCACCCAAAAAATACTACTACTCGAAGCCACTGTTACTTGTTTTCAGGGTTAGTCAAACGAATACTGTATCAACATAATGACTTCAGTGAACTCATAAACAATCAATAGGTGGCGTAGTATTCAAACAACTTTGTTCTAAGCTGCCAACATTTGAATATAAGCAAACGGTCCTTACTTTTCGAATACACCTTGTAATTCAGTGCGTTTTCTGAAATTAATAAATTTGTATTTCTAGTGTTCGTAAATTGCATATATTAGATGTCTAGCGTCGTTCACGGAACTCCATCATGAAGGAAATTGCGTTATCTTTATTTTTTATATGCAATAGTGTTTTATCATTCGATCTGGTGTACGGATGCGCGCTAGAACAACGTAAAGTTACAGTAATGTCCTTCCAGAATTAGCTTTTATATTCCTCAAGAGAAAAAACTTGAAAAATGATATCCGTACATTGTATAGTTCAAAGTTACGTCTTGCGCAATGCGCAGTCGAGGAAGCGCGTCATGCAAACCAGCATACGAATTAGCGCCCTCTCTCAGCTTTGACCATACCTTTACCATATAAGCACGGTTTGTGAGAATCGAAACAGAAACTGCAATATGCTGGTCAAAATACTGCGAAACGCTAATTCAGTCACTTCCGTAAAAGATGTCTGCAGATGAAGATGCGAAGCGCTTCAATTACATCCCGTATATCTCGTTCCACTGTCTTGCGCACAACATGATCTCTCTATCTATTTGTCCTTCGCAAACCATGGTGATTGAGGGTAAGCCCAACAAATTAACCTAATAATATATGTATAATAATATCATTTAATCAACTCCGCCGGTATTAATTACGTAAGTGTTACCAATCTTCATTGCTAAAAATTATCATACGCTTTAAATAACCAATCTGAATTGGAATGACATTTGGACGGTTTCTGTGATGACTGCGCTAAATGCGCTTCAAAATGATTTCGTGCAATTTGCGATAACGTTACCCACACCATGAAAGGATACGTGATTCTGTCCCTAATTTTTCGATCTGAAAATGTGACGGAATTCGGGATGACTTTCCACTATCATTGATTTATCTCATTTTTAATCATATTTGTAAATGCCCAGAAACTTTTTCGTTCTATAATGATTATTGACAACAGTTAAGGGTTATCAAAATAAGCCGACACGACCTATGTCATCGAGAAATCGACTCAAACATAAGTACAGTGGTTATTACCTCCGGCTTAATTTTACCGCAAAACGTATCTCCCGACGTTACAGGGTTTCCACAATGTTTAATTAGCCGTTGTGCACGAATACTTACTACAATAGAGGATGAAATATACACATCAGACACACCCCTTAACGAAAGCTATAAATTTTGAATAACGCTCCGTATGATGCTGCGTTAAATTTTACAGCAGATTACAAGTTGTAATAATCAATAAGAACCGGCCGTTAAAGCAGGGTAAAGAACGTATCGGCCGAGAAACCAAAATATTCCGGGTTCAAGTACCTTCTGCGTTGTGTTTTTACTAGCGTTACGCGGAAATGTGTGATGCAATGTCCACATTTGGAGTAACATATTCCCATTTCAACGCCTATGAAGTTAACCCAATTAACAGGTAATAATAGTGCATGCGCATGGAAAATAGAGTTGAAAAGTCTCTAACGTCTGAGCCCACATCTGAGGCTAAAAAAATACAGAGCAATAGTAGTCAAGGAATCCTTTTAGTTTCCGCTAGTTGGCTAAGACGGTAACAGGAAACCTAATTTGCATTTTGATTTCGCATTAAGAAGAACTAAATAAGCAATACGAGTGAGTGAATACCACATTATGATAGTGCTTTCATAAATTATCGAAGGAAATCTTGAGACACGGTGGCTAGCGTCCGACGAAGCTGTAAAAAACCAGAGTAATGATGGTAATGAAATAATAAAAAGGTCTTGGGCGGTGAAATTTATTGCATTTCCCGTACCGATATATTTCATAGTATTACGCAACCACTTTACTCTCTCTACTGTAATGTTGCATTACGAAAACTCGACAAAATTACTATAAAAATGCGTAATTTCTTGTTCTTAAGCGAGTGTAAACGGATTTCGATAAATCATGACTGAATTGTCACTAAATGTTTCACAAATAATTTAAAAAATATTCCCTTTCAGATAAGAAAAATTCCGAAAATTCTTCGAAATTCTAGATATGTACACAAAATTCCCCTCTAAATCCCGGTGTTCAACCCGAAGGTTGGTCTTTGATAGGTGAGATTAGAGCTAACCCCGTACATTGGCGTGTGAAATTCACACATTCAGGGTAGGGGGGCCACTTACTTTCCCTGGGCCACCTGCGATTTCCTACGAAGTTTTGACTCGCAGCAAGCGAATCACGAGGATTTTAGGCGGGGGCGTCCAGAAAGCCCCTTGAACCCGAGACACTCCGGACGGTAGCTCAGTGCTCTACCCACTAGGCCACCCCGAGACACGCTGTAAGACCCAGGTTAGCTTGTTTCCAATGCGAATACGCGTCCAAAAGGATCCTCACGAATTCCTAGAAACAGAGTTGAGAGCTAGGCAGTAGAAAACCTTGAGCGGATGACGAAATCGGCGAGTGGACGATGAAACCCCCCTCCACCGTGTGCCGCGTTGCCGAAGTGGTCAGCGCTGGGGAGGATAAAATTAAAAAAACGGCCTAGTACGCCTCAATAGCCACTGGAAAAATTAAAATTTTCGGCGTGCAGAGGTCCACCGCTTTGATGATACCGGCTTTGAAAACAATTCTAAACTATGTGCTTAAAGGTACCTGTAGAAGAATGATGTCGCTATTTGTTGATTTTTTCCGATTTTTGAATTTCTGTCTCCAAAGCATATTTTAATAAGCCAAAGTTCAGCTTAATTTTCTCGCTAACCTGGAGATATAAAATTTTTTCTTTCCAATCGTTATGTGGAATGATATCTCCTGAATCTAATAAAGAAAACCGCAAGTCTCTATCTTCAATAGTTATCCCGTAGTTGAGTGATATATAAACACGGATAGAGCGAAAAAAGGCCGGAAACGGTCGCCCAAAACTGCACGCGGCTGTGCTTACCATAACGCCTTAAATTCGATTGTTATTAATCAGGATAATTAGCTTTCCTTAATTTTTCATGTTTTTCTTCAATTTTTGTGATCATAGAGATTATAAAAATTATGTACATTTTATTATTGTAATATTCATGGTTGTGAAAACTGATAATTAATCATATGTGACAAGTTGCTCACTGACTACTTAACTCGTACACATACGTTTGTATAGACATTATATATGACTTGACCATGGGAGTGTGTAGGTACATTTAATAAATTTGTATGTATATGAATCTATTTCATTTATTTAGTATCCCACGACTTGATTTCTTATAGTCACTGTGCGCTTGACGGCATATTTCTGGGTAACAACTACCTACGCACACTTCAAATAAAAGGTATTGGTCACTTTAAGTGGAGGTGGACTTTAAGTTAGCTGCTGACACCTACATCAAAGCTTTAAAGTTACTGGTCACAAAATTTGGACTTTAAAGCGCAAGTGCAGACCCGGCAATAGAACCAGAAAGAGAATAGGAGGGTAACTGGGTAAAGGTAAGATTTTTCAGGGAAAAGAGGAAGAGTGGAGAGAAGCCCGACGCACGTCGTCGGCATTAGCCTGCTCTTAAAAAAAGTGGACCACGGCTTAACATCTCATCCGACAGGACTGGAACTGCTCTCCACAACAAACTCAAGTACGGCTGATGCCGGGATTCTTACATCTACATATACGCAATACCCTGCAGGTCTCCGCGAGGGTGTGTGGCAGGGGGTGAAGAACAACAAACATGCACTATTGAATATAATCGATGGTCGGCAAGTTGACTTGGTGGAATTTAGACATAACGAAAAAGAAAGTACTTAGTTAGATCGTGGAATTAACTAAGTACTTTCTTTTTCGTTATGCACTATTGACATGCAATTAAGCTACTACTTGGAAAAATGTTAGCTAATAGGGTCACAACCAGCTAGATGGTTGCTATCTACTTAGCAATAAAGGGGGTATTGGTTGTTAATACATATATCAAGCACTACAGACTTCTCTAACAATATTTCACCTACCTATCTATTTAGCAATAAAGGAGTTATTGGTTGTTAATACATGCATCAAGCACTACAGACTTCTCTAACAATATTTAACCTACCTATCCCTTTTGCTATGCTGCCTATTGTGAACTCTTATAGTACAGGGGTATTTTGAATGGTATTTTTAAATATCGGTACGACAACCTGCCTTTCTAATCTTATTTATCTGCTAGAATATAGCATAATACGCAAGGGTTTTTATTATATATAATCCGTGCCCGGGCCTCGGAGTGTGAAGCCAGCACTCTAGCCACCACACCAACCCGATCCCCATATCCTCCTCGTGCTTCTCAAAGAAGAACAAAAATCTTCAAGCCACGCAAATGAATGCTTCTCTCGTATAAAATTAAGATATTCCCTCGATATACATTAACGCTTTGAATAACAGCTCAACCCTGCATGGAGGTCAGTCAATTTGAAGGAACACAAACGGAATGCATTCACGTGCATCGGTAACTGCCTCTCGAGGTGCCTCAGATATCAATCTGGTTGGTGTGTACTAGTGAGTGGGATCAAGGTAAAACACCAAACGTGAACTCCTTGTAAGAAGCCTAAATAGTTAGTGGCCGATACCTTCCATTTTTCCTTCAGTAGTGTCGAGGGGCCATGAGTCATGAGAGGAGGAGGAGATGTACCTTTGCCTTGGACCTTGCTCATGCTTGGACTAGCCAATGAAGTTGGCAAGATGAAAGTGATAGCTACGCCCTGAGAGCAAGGATGTGAAGCTGAACCCTTGGTTGCAGAGTGTGGGATAGACCTCGGGTAATACCTAATCACTTCTGGAAATTGATAGCTTGGAGGGGGGAGAGGTCTAGGCGGCGAAGAGAAATGCATGGGGGGAAGAGAAATTTCAGAAGAGGTGGCAGAGTAGAGGGTCACCTCTGAATGAATAATTTGTCCGTTTTCTTGAGAATCTTTATGGCCATGAAGAAAGGGAACGTATATTTATCATATTCGGGTGATATTCCATTTCAAAGTCTTCAAATTCCAAGGAATCACTAGGTTTTCCTTCCTCTCCCCTTCTTCCGTGTTGTTCGAGAAAAAACTTTATTTTTTTCCAGATAACTGGAATCATAATATTTACGAGCTTCAGGAGGTATCAAATGGAACAACTGGTGAAATAGCTGCCTCGTGCCATTATGCTAAAATTGATAATTGTTTGGCAAAATGGGTCCTTGATTTGAATCAAAATATGACTGGGGTATAAAATATTTGCAGCATACCCAGAATATTGAAATATACCGTAACTTCATAGAAATAGCAGGCAGGTGGGATTTCGAAAATATATAAATAAAATAATGCTTTGTCCTATTCCTCATAAATATAATTAAATACTTCTCGACCGGTTTCGACCTTTTCGGGTCATTAACAAGAGCTGAGTTAAGGTCGAAACCTGTCGAGCAGTATTTAATTATATGTATTTAAATACTGTTCGAAGAAAACTATAAAATAAGACTAAGTCATTGGTGGGCAGCAAGAGAGAAGAGGCCAAAACCAATGTTATAACTAGGAAAACAAAAACTGGAAGAGGTGAAAGAGTTCTGTTACCTGGGAAGCAGAGTAACCAACAATGGACGAAGCGAGAAAGAAAAAGTCAGTAGAATAGCTCAGGCAAAGAGGGCATTATATCAAAAGAAGAATCTACTTACAGCTGGAAATTCAAGTTTAGAAGTAAGGAAGCAATTCATTAGAACGTACTATATCTGGAGCATGTTTCTTTACGGCAGTGAGGCATGGACGACGACAGGAGCTGAGAAGAAAAGGATGGAAGCATATGGTGCTCTTTGAATATATGTATGGTATATTGTTTGATCCAGAGATGGCGCTGCAACGCCGATTGTGAAAGTTCGTTGTTTTTTTGTGGTGGTTATGTAACTAGGGGTGCAACAAACGGGACCTAAAAAAAACAGCATTAGAAGCTAAAAACAGACATCGAGATGTTACCAAATAAATTATGGAGAAAAGCATATATATATCAATAGATTATGTAACTAAGGGTGCAACAAAGGGGACCTAAAAAACACCATTAGGAGCTAAAAAGAGACTTCGAGATTTTACCAAATAAATTATGAGAAGATAGGTCCACCATCCCTTCCATTCCTATCCTTATTCCTTTCCTTCCGGTCTGAAGTGCCTATTAGTGCGGAAACAAGCCTTGAAAACACCCATGAAAAATAATAAATTATCGAGAGGAGGAGAGAGAGGTACCCCATCCCTTCCTTTCCTACCCTTTATACCTTTCCTCCCGGTCTGAAGCGCCTATTAGTGCAGAAACAGACTTTAAAACACCCATGATAAATAAAGTATGGAGAAAAGCATATATATATCTCTTTAAATTATGGGCCCAAGCCGCCCAGCTCACGCGAGATGCCATTAAGTAAATGGAGAGTTGCACGCGAGATTGTGCGAATCACGTCGAGGTTAAGTTTGCTGTGGAGTCTCGTCATCTCAGCGTTCTTGAAGAATGGATTTGGCGAAACACATCAAACCCCTGGCTAGAGAGGCGGACTGGCCAATTTGGAAGCGGAAATGGGGTCGTTTACCATATTTTTTTATCGCCAAAGCTGATAGAGTTTGTAAAATAAAAAGACGCGTATTTTTCCGTTTTTTGATCCGTCAATTACTTCTCGAGTTATAAGCGGCGAAAAACTGATTTTTTTAAACCTTGCGGAAAAGTGGGCGTGGTGCAACCTCTTACGTATATTGACTTCGTCCAATCACAACTGAGCCCGCGAAGCTACTTATAGCATTGGGGGGGGGGGACACAGCTGACTCTGACAATGGAAGCTGTTGCGACAGCATCTGTGCGAGCAGACCTTCCGAGAACCCCCCTCCACTCCCTTCCTCGAAAAGCAGTCAAGGACGGGAGGAAAGTGACGTCAATGTTATCAAAGCAGCTTTTTCGGTGGGCGTCACCTTTTGCTTATTTTAATTTTTGATGTATGAATGAATAGTGGTGGTTAGAATATTAATTTTTTCACCTAAATTCTTTTTTCGTTTCCATATAACGATTTCGTGTACAAATTGCGATTTCGGTTCCGAGTAAACGCCCCCATTGCGGGACTTGATGGATTACCATGAAGGAGGATGCAATTGATGGAAAACTGGTGAAACCCGAGCCTCTGTCGCCTGATGCTACGAAGGAGTCAACCAAAGAGCACAAGAAGGTCAGCGATGTATACTGTAAGGCAAATAGATATGCAAAGTCCATAATTTCGAGTTGGATATGACGGAGATGAGCGTTACAGAGTTTACGTTCCAAATAACCACAGAGTTATCGTGTCAAGAGATGTTCAATTCCTAGAGAGAATTGAGGAATTTGAAGTCGAAGTCAAGCTACCATTGAAAGATATCGGGCATGGAGACGAATTTGACGAAAAGGAGAAGGAAGAAGAGCCACAAATCGACATCGAAAAAGAATCATCAATTCGCGATGGAAAATCACTTGGTGAAGGTGAGTCAGATACAGATGAGGAAGAAAACTCCAAGCACTTATCTTGAAGAATTCTGAGAAATCGATCACTTTTAAGAGACCAAAACACCTTTCGATTACGCCATGAGAGTGGAGGAGTTTTTTAATCAAGTGACAGAGGATCCTGAGACCTTTTGAAGATGCGTTGCGAAGCGAGGATTCAGTCGAGTGGAAGAAAGCCATGGATCGTGAAATTACTTCATTTAAAGAAAATCAAACCAGGATTTTGACAGAGCTTCCACCAGATGCGAAGGCAATTCCATGTAAATGGGTCTTTCGACTCAACACAAATCCAGACAAGTACAAGGGGAGATTGGTTGTTAAGTCAGAGTACGACAATGATTACAGCGAGTCCTTCAGCCCGGTGGCGAAGATGGGAACGATCCGTTTAATTCTCAGCATTGCACAAGAAGGGGACAAAGGGAAGAATTTACAAGGCTATAGCAGGCTTGGCTCTGTCAAAATTTTTAAGTATGTTGACGGAGAAACGAGAGCAGATACCTTCAAAACCAAAAGATTACACGACACAACAGATGTAAAATTTGTGGAGGATCGCTGCCAAAATTATTGAGCAGACAAAGGAGTGAGGTGATAAGAAGAGGCTGTGGAGAGGAAGATATCAACAAGTGGGCTCGCAGGATGAAATCAGATTGGAATTAACATATGGACAGGATGGACGTGCAAAGGATAGATGAGAGCCGTGAGGGATTTATTTATTAAGGAAGTGTGGGTGGGCCAAGGAATTTATGGTGGGACGACCCGAATGTGGGATATGCGGGAAGGAAACAGATACGAGCCTACGAGGAAAGAAGGAAGAAGAAAAAGAATATTCATGCATGCACAGAAGGACAAGAAAATAAAACACTTAATCACGGATACATTTCTCGAGCCTCTCAGTAAAAATATCATCGAGATAAATGTCTAATTCATCAATTCGGCAGGGGAAAAAAATCGGGCTCGTCCGGGATTTGAACCCGGGACCTCTCGCACCCTAAGCGAGAATCATACCCCTAGACCAACGAGCCGATGACAGTTAAGCTCTTCTCGTGAAGTAGACCCAGACTTTCTCACTTAGGTAGGTCAGGACATATGAAGAATGCTTCCAGTAGCGGTATCGAATTTCTCACTTCTAAAGGTTTTCTGTTGCAATAATTATGGAAACTGGCGATTAGTCTCGCTCATTGTTTTTTCGCTTATCAAGGTTCGACTGTAGCGCCTTCAATACTGATACGTAGATATGTTAGCCAAAATTAAAAAAAAAAAAATTATGCAAAAGACGCACACGAAGAGGCGGTAGTGGTACACTAAATATAGAGGCACTGTATTGGGAGGCACTGTATCCCAATACAGGGCCTCTAACTAAATAGATGCTGTACACTGAACCCAAGTAAGGCAAGGCAATAATCTATTACCCGGCCAACCACAGAAGCGCCAAAAAAACTCATGTCAAAGATTTAAAGAGCAACACAATACACACCATACTTAATTATTCATTAACAGATATTTTTTCAACTACAAGTTGTGTAGTTACCATCTTTACGGCTGATATTTTATATTTTATCATGTTCGTTGTAGCGGGGAGACTGAAGAAAATTGATAATGATTTCATGATTCATTTTTCGAACATGAAAATAATGTCAAAAATATTGCTCTTTAATTCTTAGACATAAGCTTTGTAAAGTCTAAATTCAAGAACACTTTTACAGTGTTCTTGAATTTAATGTACCCCAACCAGCTCTTTGTGCGCGTCTTGAGCATATTTTGTTTTTTTTCTTAACTTTTGGCCAAGATATCTACGTATCAGTCACGAATATTACATTAGCCTCCTTGGTATCAGTCACGAATATTATATTAGAGGATTATTGAGTCGGCCGCTAGACGCGCTGTCACCCACCGCGCATTTTATTGAGTTTACAAAAGTCGCCACTCGCGGCGCTAGTTGAGCAGCGATCCATTTGTCACGGGGAATAACATGGCAATAGTGGGAAACAGAACTGATGTTTTGCGTAAATCAGATATATACTGCATGTGCTTCTATTGTCAACACTGCAGGAACACTTTGAACTTTACTGTCATCAACCAGAATGCAATTTCACAGCCGAAACTCAAAGAGGAACCATTAATCAGCTTTATATTGGGACGTGTACACCGCTAATGCACTCGCAAGCAATACACATGATACGCAAGTAACTCACGTATCCACCACGTCCCAAGAACTTTTTCGTTTTCCCAAACAGGGGCGGTTTCATATCGATGGAGGCCCACGGCTGCAAACAAATTTTGGGCCCCTTCGTGAATGGTGAAAAGGACTGAGAATGCGAAGAGGGTCGGTCGCCTCGGCAATCCCCGACCAAGCTGGGCCGCCTATAAAGTGTTTGGTATCCTTGATACAATATGTCTACCGGCAAAGGAAAGAAATTGATTATCGCAGTAATTACCGTAACGGAATATTTTCCAAAGATGAAATAATTCTTACATTCCCCTAGGTGGATGCATAGAAATTCTATGGAAGTTGTGCGATTTCCATTTAGACCTAAATGTAAGTATCACTAGAATTTGAATCCTCCCATCAATATCGAAAATACAATAATAACAAAAGAATTAGCAGAGATACGCAACGCTTGGCACTTTAGGACTTAAATCAGGAAATGTAAAGTCTAAGAATAATAGCAACTAACAACAACAATACTGGCGATCAGTTGATGTCAATGAAAACTCCATTACCAAACTCATAAAAATAGGATGTAAATAAGCAGTACAGTAATCATGCTGACTATTTGGTCCTATTTATTTGAAATCAAAACTTTACACTTTACTTTATATGTTATAACATACTATTGTCACTCAGAAAAATACATTATAAACTTTTAGTTGCCCAGTGGATCAAATACAGAAAACCAACATACGATGCAAGTAATACATTGTATTTTGTATGATACACATTACATAGAAAGTATTGTGATATTGAAGCCATAATAAAATGTACATGCAACCTAAGAATGTGATTCTTTAGATACAATCGAGGGACTTATTTCCCAAATATTCGGCAATGAAATATTACATATCTTCATGCACGAGTTTTTTCCAAATCAGCCTTAAAGGAATAAACACTTGCAGTTAGCAATCGCCTAACAATTCTCTATACCCACTTCCTAGGGTTCTAATTCTTTCCTGATTTCTGAGAAAGGTATATCGTCATAACTTCTATTTATGTTGCTATATAAGTGTAAACTGAAATCAAACTTTGGAAAACATTTGCGTGCAGTAGTTCAACATTCTCCTCTCATCGTAATCCAATCGAAGTGAAAATATCAAGAGAACCTGGAAAATAAGGAAATAAATTACAATTAGTGAATGAGCAGAAATAGTGCTACCTCACAGCAGAAAAAACTCTTTGAAAAGTGAAAGACATGTCTTGTCATGTGTAACTGCACTTACATTAACCTGAGTAAGGTAGAAGACGGAAAACAAATCTAGTTCAACTTGATATTTTAATATTAATAGCACGAGGAGCATCGCAACCATCTCACTGTTTACACACACAATGCCTTTACAACCCCTACAACGCGTTACATTCACTGGCGATAGCTAACCAGTACAATCATCCAATGACCTCTTAGTATTCACCTTGCGTAGAGTAATTAATATATGATACAATTTAAGAATTTCACCTTATCATACTTCACCCGAGGGGACTTACTTACCTTCGCCTTGAACAGGCTTCTGTTCCGTAAGCCCAGCTCCTTATTTCCCTTTTTGGCACTTTCATAACCAGCGTCGCACCCAGGAACACAACAACGGCAGTTAGTCCTCATCGTAAAATACTTGCCAAGAAGACGTAAACAGTTTTCACTGGCAAAAACACTATATAAAATAGATTTCGGCCGAGCAAAACACAACCACTTGCACTACCGCTAATGGACGAAGTCGGAAAGGACTGGATCGCTCGACTATCAGCGCCGCTATGCGGCCGATTTTGGCGAACGAATAAAAAGCGCGCCAAGTGACAGCAGAAATCCGCTTTCCCCTTGAGTTCTGGGGCCTCCTCATGTAGCCTCCTTGGTATCAGTATAGAAGGCACTACAGTCGAACCTTGCTAGGCGAAAATACTATACGTATGATTAATCGCCAGATTCCATTATTACTGCTACTGAAAACCTTTAGAAGTGAGAAATTCGATACCTCTACTGGAAGCATTCTTCATGTCCGGCCCTATCTAATTGTAAGTGAGAAAGTCTCGGTCAACATCACTATAAGCGCATGTCGGTCATCGGCTCGTTGGTCTAGGGGTATGATTCTCGCTTAGGGTGCGAGAGGTCCCGGGTTCAAATCCCGGACGAGCCCATTTTTTTCACCTGCCGAATTGATGAATTAGACATTTCTCTCGATGATATTTTTACAGAGGCTCGAGAAATGTATCCGTGATTAAGAGGTATCTTTTCTTGTCCTTCTGTGCATACATAAATATTATTTTTCTTCTTCCTTCTTTCCTCGTAGGGTCATGTCTGTTTCCTTCCCGCATATCCCACATAAGGGTCGTCCCACCAATTATTCCTTGGCCCACCCACATAAGTTACTCAGAAGAATTTAATTATTCATAATTCAATTCTTCTGAGTAATTGATTAGTAGAAGAGTCGTTACTAAATGGAGAACCTTTGAGAAATCATATTTCATTATATGCTAAGTCACCACGAACCTACTATATGTGATATTTTCAACTTGCGAAAATGTTTTCATAGTTTTTTCGCTAATCAAGGTTCGGCTGTAGTGCCTTCTATACTGATACGGAGATATCTTGGCCAAAAGTAAAAAAAAAGTGATTTATGCACAAGACGCACACGAAGAGGCGGTAGAGGTACACTAAAGTGATGCTGCACACTTAACCCAAGTGAGGCATGGCAATAATCTATTACCCGCCAACCACAGAAGCGCCAAAAAGCTCATGTTTAAGGTTTAAAGAGCAACACAATACAAACCATACTTAATTAGTCATTAACAAATATTTTTTTAACTTAAAGTTGTGTAGTTACCATATTTACGGATGATATTTTATATTTTATCATCTTCGGTGCAGTGGGGAGACTGAAGAAAATTGATAATGATTTCATGATTTATTTTTCTAACATGAAAATAATGACAAAAATATTGCTCTTTAATCATTAGAGCTTTCGTGCTTACACAAATTAGACAAAATACTGTAAAAAATAAAATTTTCTCATGCAATATTTATTAATTGATATTTAGTGGTTAGAGGAGAGGAACATAGGCCAATCGTATTTTTCATGAAAGACGCAGGAAAAATTTAATACCGCAATAAAGGCTCACCAGACACGGTTATGAAACATCAGACTCCACGACGAGAGGAGCAACTTCTGCCAACAAGAGGTGCACCTTGTTCACCCTTTCATGCAAATACCAAATATAATGTTATTTTCCAATTCGTTTCCGGCTAGATGTAACGCTATGACTCTTATGTACGGGTGAATCGTACCCATTATCGTGCCATTCCCTGATATACACCACAATTCTCCACAAGAATTCATGTGAGTATAATACGTTTAATTGATCTCGAATTGTATAGGAGTATCTATCGGAATATGAAAGCGGATTACTTAAAAATTTAGGTAAGTGCTATTTGTTTTAATTTTTCCCATTTCATGGTAGGAGTGAAAAATATCAACAGTGGAGTGGAATCCTATGTGGCATGAGACCCAACGGATAAGCGTCACTGGAAATATTTTAATACATTCTACAATTCTAGTTTTCATGTTCTGTTCCAATTCTTCATTATTTTATGCTTATCACGAGAATAATTAAAATACCTAAGTACTGAAAGAATACCTGCATAATATATTACAATAAACTCTGGATTAATTATTAATTGGAGAACTTCACGAAGTGGGGCATGTCAATGAATTAGGTAAGTACGGAAGGTGCAACTAATTGGATAACAGCCTTGACTTGCTTCACTTAAATCCTCTTCTACCCGTTCAAAAACCAAAGACGTACGTCGTGCAGTCGTATCATCCGATCATTTACGGAATCTACCGATCAAAAACAGAAATTGTCCCAATTTTGATCGTATGATCATGCTCAAGATTTTTCATACGAAGAATTTTCCTCTTTGCTCGACGCATGAACTTCATGCGCATGATAATTCGTGGTGTAAAACGGCATCATGGAAGTAAGCAAGCTGAAGGCCGATATAATATCGGACCCTGACCTATAGACTGTGCGGCCTTAGATGGCAGTGACACCATCGAAATTGATGACGACACATCAATTTTCCCCAAATGAGAGAAGCCAAAAATCACTCACGTTGTCAAGTTTTTTGCCAACTTACGAGGTACAGAACAATTGACTGTCGCTACAGCGAATTACCTGAGGGAACTTCAAGTCGTTTGAAAGAGAATTCTTTTCCATGGCAGTGTAATGCATTATTAATGGTTTACAGCGCATGATTTTAACGGCAAAGGTAGACAATAATGTAATTTTCCCACGTCTTGAAGGAATTCTTACCAAGTACTCAACTATGTACTCTTATTACAACAACCTCAACCCTTTCCCTGATTATTCCCTCTTGCTGTATTAATAAAGCCGCTGTCTCTCCTTACAAATGGTTATGCACGTGCAGAAGCGACAGAAAGCTTACTAAGGAAAGCAATTAGCAGATCAAAGCTCTTATCCTACGAGACTCCCGGTGACAAGTTTATTGGAATTGAAAAACTGGCTTGAGGAAGATAACAATGAAAAACACACTTTACACTGGGTTCAAACTTAGATCCCTATGAATTTGATATCAATCCCAATTACCAAAATCGTCAAATATACTTAATAAAATGTGTTAAACCATAACGAAAAGTATTGGTTCACCTACATCCTTTTCTTTAGTTTGCTTTAGTCTCTGCATCTTGTAATGATTCCCTCACTCACCAAGCTGATTCTAAATTTCAAATTAATTTGCTCAGAAACTCTACGCTGAACTAAATTCATCACTTCTACTTTGAATTAACACAGTTGTTCCCCAGAAAATCACGTTCCCACTCAATGCATTCTATTCATCGTGGGCATCAACCACATAGGAACTACTCATTTCTAACCATTCGGCTTCAAAATTACTTATGGCACTGACTATCATTTTATTTCGAAAAATAAATCCGATTCCACAAAATCACCAAAACATTTACATCATAACAACAATGAGGATTTGATTGACGTAAATGTTTTTCCAACAGCACAATTATTTCACGGAACACACTATGGCTTATGCTTTTTCACTTATAATGCTGTGCACGACGACTTATCACACTATCTTTGTAACTTTAGCTGCATCATCTGTACTTTATATCAGATATATACCTATCGTCATGCCGAGTATGAATTAGTACGTCACCCAAACAATTTTACAGTTCTTCGTGCTAAATCCCAACAAATCCACTTCCTACCACTTATCCCACATTAAATCAACATCACAAACCTTTATTACACATTATTTGTCATTTTCGAGGCATTTGTCAGAGGAAAATAGCAAAATATGAGACCACGTCACGAGCCCATGCGTTTTCTTTACACATGGACATCGAAAAATTTTAATTTTAATATCACTAACCACTCGAATTAAACAGCGGAGGTATTAAATATGTCTATAATACTCGAATTATTGCTCATAAATACTGAACTCCGCAGAAAACTTCGAGAAAAGGAAAGTACACTCCACACGAGAGCAGAGCTCACATTGCGCAATATTTATACGAATTTTTCCATCACAGACACTGCCAAGGTTACAAACAACCTCGATATAACTCACTCAACATTAATACCTTCAATGCATGACACTCTTTTGCATGATTCACTTAAATTGAACTTTTTAGTGAGGCATACTGACTCCGATGTCCCATGAGAGATCACTTTCACAACTCGAGGCGAATACGTTTTAATAAATAAGAGATTGAGGACGCCTTGAATTCCTGACAAAGAATTCACGGGAAACTAACGGAAAACAACTTCACTTCCAAAAAAATATGCTGGTAGAATATTTAATCAAAGAAATACTTTGATTAGTATAGGGCCCGATATTTTTCCGCCCCCCCCCCCTTCCTCAGCCCTCCTCCTCCGACCCGAGACCTTTTCTAATGCGTCGTCTTGGCTACGCTTACCATTGTACTCCAGCAAAGTAGCCGCGACCATCTGTGGGTTACACCCCACACACACACAACACCAGCGGTTTCCTCCTTCTCAGCGCTAGCAACTTACCAGACCCTTCCAACAAGATCCAAACAAGACCTGTGGCTTTCTCCTCCCCCTCTTGCCATCCCTTATCACCCCTTACCAAGCTGCGGTCCCGGCAGAGGGCCCTGTGTTGTTCACACCCCCGCCGACTCGTGTCCTTTCCCGACGCGGCGTCTTCGCTCCGCGTTTGAGTGAACCTCCTGCGCGCCAAATGCGACGTGAAACCCATTATTTCTTCGAGAGCAGACGAATGACCCTGTGCGCCTTCCGGGAGCTTCCAGTCCTGTTCGTCCTTTCGGCCGGCGCAGATACATGCGTACGTAAGAGGGCTAGAGGAGTTATTTGACTGCGAGAGTTTTTCTTGGCTTGCACGGATGAACGCGGCCCCGAAGTAGCACCGAGACTCATCTTTGTTGCGTCCCATATAACTGGCTGGTATTGGAGGGTCAAGAGATAACACTTCGTCTTGGATCTAAACCACGACAATGGATTATGTGAGCACGAAACAACGGGTTTCAGTCTTGCAGTTCCTTTATTCATCAAGTGAGTATGAAGTTCTCTTGCAGTGCATTCTGCGTCCAAATCTCTCTCTGTGAATCTTTGGTATTTTGATCTGGATTTACAGCTACTTAATACCCTGTAAGCCACCATTTAGGTGTTTGGCAGGGGGTGAATTCACACCAAATATGCATTATACATCATGCATAAAAAACGATTAGTAATAATATACTAGTCTAAACTTCATAATTTGAAAAAATATTAATATAGCAAAGCAAGCACGTAAAAGCATGCTGTTAATTGGGTTAGCTTAAAGTCCGTATACCAACATGCAACTACCAATGCTATCCATTGACACAATCGTATTTATGCTATTGGATATTCATATCCCTAATGGGGAGCATGCACTATTTTTTATAACTCATTGAATGTGAAGTTAATTAGCTAAAATGTGCTTGGCGAAAATTTCGCTGAAGAATTAAGTTGTGCAACAAAGATATTACTCTTTGAAAATTGCACATTTTCGGCAGCTTAAAAACACGACGTCATCGCATGACGTCACGGCACGGTATCGCTATGGGCGTTGTTTATCTGTTTATGCGTGGAGTTAAGTTGTTAAATTAATACTTGGCGATAACGTATGTATTTATTTCATTTGTTTATTACAAAAAACGATTGTAATTCGATTTTTTATTTACGTAGCATGGATGGTAACGAGAAAATCGTCCATTAATTATATACTGCCTGTTTAGTGCACACGAATTTCTACTACGTCTATGCAATCGCTGTTTTTTTTAAGAAGAACGCCGCCATAAGGGGTCAACCAAAGGAAATTGTCGGAATGTGCTTTTTTAAGTATTTTTTCAGTCATTGTGTCTTTCGAGAAACGGCTAAAAACCTCGAAACAATATATTCACTTTGTTTTCTTTTAAATATAAATGTCTATCTCCGTAGCAATATGGAACCTATACCGTGCAGTGACGTCAGAAGGCGTTTCAGGTCACGTGACTTTCGTCGATTTTCGGGAACATTTTAATATCATTTAATAATCTTTGTGGTGGGCGTAGAAAAATTTGGCTTATATACTTATTTAAATTGGTGAGAAAATTTTGCATAAAGTACATCATTAATCTTCGAGAAACAAATTTCATGCATATTCCCCACGAGGGAAAATGGACATTTTGAATTTGTCAGTTCGCCAATAAATTTCTCTGATTCTGTAACTATGGTCCAGTCTACCATAGTAAGTTGGAGTTCGCAAAATATTTTTTACATCATCAGTGAAAATATACTGGAATTTATTTATAAATTTCAACCTACGATTTGACAATGATTCCCAATTTATTTCATTTAATAGACTGGTTACGCTAATATTTTATCATACCCTCCCTTTACAAAGCTTGCCGATCTTTGCTGCACACGTTGAAGTCACTATTTAGGCCTATTTCGTATGGAACCCATACACCTGCAGCGAATTTCAAATGAGGTCTAACAAGGGATAAGTTGCTAATTTCTCGTAAATGATTGTCACACTTACCCAGTACTCTTTTGATGAATCCCAGTTTACGATTAGCTTGACCCATTATTTCACGCATGTGTTTACCCCAAGAAAGATCATCACCAGGAAATATAGGATTTGGATAAAATTTTAACGTAGCGTGATAGTACGGGAGATGGCAAAAGAATTATTTTCTCTCGCGGGAGGGAGAGTTGGCACGATTATTACTGCGGAATAACTCGCGGTTTCTTTGTTCATCGATTGGAATCACACACTTTAAAACTATTACTGCGTCTCTTCAAGGGTACAAGTCTCTCTGTGGCAAACTTTCTCGTGTTATGCCATCGAATTAACTATAGCAGAGGTCGTTAGAATCGATGAGCGAACGAGAGGGACACTCCATTGTAGTGGATCATTTGAATAGCCCGTTCTGTCTGACTGTAGTTGGGCATGGTGTTTCAAAATGAGTGCATAGTCAGGTGGCTAGGTTTCTCGATAAATACCTAGCGCCATATTCGGAATCTCGAGGGGGTGTGCTTGAATCGCTTGGGATTGATTCCGGTACGTAACTAAGGGCTCACTCGTACCTTATTACATTGTGTTCGGGATTATTCCGTACCGGAATCAATCTCGAACGATTCAAGCACACCCCCCCAGAACTACAGTCTCGCTTCTACTGCTTACGTCCTAAACTCCCTACAACGAGTCAAATTGGTGTACATATTCTACCGGCAAATCTACATCTATGCTACATCTATGCGACACCCTGCAAGCCACTACGAGGGTGTGTGGCAGAGGGTGAAGATCACCAAACATCCACTATTGACATGCAAAGACTTCTTATTATAGGGTTCTTTTTATGGAAGAACCCTATAATAAGTGGTCAAAGTGCGGCACATCAGGAACCTGCGATTCTATTCCTCACTGAATCATATAATCCGATGCGTCTCGATCACCTTCCTATTGAATTTTTGCCGAGAATTCACTATGTTTGATGCTACTTAAGATTTAACAGTCACGTATTGAATGGCAAGCTGGGTTATTGGTTCGTCTACGCAACAGCGCCTCAACTGAAATCCAAAATATATCTAATTGTGATGCCCGAATTGAAATGTAGCGGTGAACACTTTTCAGTGCTCATTTTTTTAAGTTTCAATTAGCAGTGAGGCCGAACGAAAGAGGAGTAGCATCGTTCGCATCCCTGAATGACTGACTATAGGGACTGCTGAGTCCTGGCATAAGCAGTTGTGAAGAGTATAAGGATATCCACGTTTAGACGTTATTTTGTGTTTAAACAGAGAGTAGAAATTTCTTAAAAACGCAAGCACAATCAACCTTGGGAGAAAAAGGACGTTTACTGTCAAAATTATGACGTTTGATTTCAATTTCCTTCCTCACTTGATTATAGATCTCCATGATGGCCAGTATTTATCGTTAGCGAATTATGTCGAGTTAAGATAAGTGTTACGAAAAAACTCAGGCACTATTAATATGGCGAAATGGTATACTATTATGTCAAATATTTTCCAGAAAACCCCAACTCATGTGACCATTCCCAAACGCTGGCGAAAGCGTTCCCTTCCTCCTCCCAACCCTCCTCTACTTTCCGTCATATTCATGGCTCCCTCGCCTTCCGGGATTTCCCCTTCTCCCATGAAAAAACATCCGTTTCCCACTCCCAACACCCAGACACCTTCGCCCTCTCATAAAATCCGCGGTCCTTTGACCCACCCCGAGATACCCCTGAGACCCTTTACCCCTGTGACGCACGACCCTAAACACGTGCAACGCCCTAACCCTCCGCCTCTTCCTTCCCCATTCGCCACCCACTTCCCCCCCCTCTCCTTTCCGAAAACGTATTTCCTTGCATACAAACTTCTTCACAGAGCCAGATCATAGAGTCAGTATAATATAGAGAGCTCACCGCATTAAGGCAATACGTCTTGGACGTGTTGCACATAACATATGCTATTTTTGTAGTCCTGCTATTGTATTGTAATGGTCCGATATGCCTTTACCTAACGTCAACAGTCACATGGATAAGTTAAAATTTCTCTCATTATTAAAGCAAACATATATTGTCACAAGAGGGATTCCTTGTTGTATCATAAGAAACCACCACCATCATAATCCACTGCTGCATGGAGCAGACGGAACCGACTACATGACATTTCTCGACTGCGCCGCTGAAGTCGATTACAAAAACAAAAGCGATGGAAGCGATAAATATCGTTTGTGACGTATCGCGAAAAATTCTTCCCTCGCCAACTATGGAAACCTTCCAGTACTACATCCAAAACATATAACAGTTTTGCCCTATGCGCTGAGCCCTCTATATTACACTTACTCTATGGCCAGATAAAGAATGGGGTCGTTTACCACATTTTTATTGCCAAATATGATAGAGTTTGTAAAATAAAAAGACCCGTATTTTTCCGTTTTTTTATCGGTCAATTATTTCTCGAGTTATAGGCGTCGAAAAACTAATGTTTTTAACCCTTTCGGAAAAGTGGGTGTGGTGCAACCTCTGACATATAACGACTTCGTCCAATCACAACTGAGCCCGCGAAGCTACTTCGCCTTATCGCAAACGAGGGGACACAGCTGACTCTGCCAATCGGAGCAGTTACGACAGCATCTGTGCGAGCAGACCTTCCGAGAATCCCCCTCCACTCCCTCCCCTTCCTATACGGGCAGTCAAGGATGGGAGGAAAGTGACGTCAATGTTATCACAGCAGCATATACGGTGGGCGTCACCATTTGCTTATTTTAATTTTTGATTTATGAGTGAATGGTTATGGTTAGAAGATTAATTTTTCACTAAATTTCTTTTTCTGTTTCCATCTAACAATTTCGTGCACAAAATTGCTATTTCGGTTCCGAGTAAACGCCCCCAATATCATGGTTAACTGGTCGCAGCGTGCTCTCTGGGTTAAATCTAGTGGTGGCATACCATACCTTATCACTCATTGGATATCCACCACTTATAAAAAGCTTCTCCTGATGTAATTCCACATATTCGCTCTACTAGTTGAGACGCCCCAACACAGCTTATCCTGAGATTACTGAGAAGAAGGAAGCGGCATATATAATTGGGAAACCCATGGTAGTGCAAGAGGCATCTTCGGGATCCATTTGGCTACTTGTAGCCCCAACTTCCTCTCCCAAACCGCGGGTCAGAAGAATTTTACAAGATTATTTAAAATATCGCATATCCTTGGATATCGAATACCGGTTGATATCGTGCTATCGACACATCGGGATATCAAGATATCGGAATATCGCGTTGGCTGCCATTTTAGTTCGTGTCGCGATATTAAGTAGGTACACATCAAATATCGCATACGATGTATCGTAGTGCCCCTCAGCCCTACTAGCCCCATTCCTTCCTTTCCCATTTCTTTAGTACCGCACAATTTATAACACTTCAAAAGGAACACTAGAAAGACGATCTCAGTAAACCGTACTAGGCTTCAAATCACGCCAGAATATCTTTAATTAGATCGTTTTGTCTGAATATGTCGAATTTTGTCCTATAGAGCCATTGGAAAAAGAAATTTTTATTAATGGAATTCGGTATTTAGGTATTTCAACTGCTTAAGTGAACGGTTCATAACTAGAGGTGTGAGAAACTTCTTCATGGGGTGCGAGACGTTACTCTAAAAAGAGTCTACTAGGTATGTACTTACTGGTCAATCAACTGGTAAACGATTATTCTTTCGGTAATTTCTTGAGTTTACTAAGGTAAATACATTGATATTTCAGGAAAATATTACCACCGTGTTTTAATTGCATTATTACTTTCTTGGCGCAGAGAGTTCAATTTATTTCTTTTCTATACATCTACATCTACGTAATACCTTGTGAGCCACTGCGAGAGTGTGTGACAGGGGGTGGAAAATCACCAAACATACACAACGCTCATGCAGCTAATAGCTACAATACTACTTCTTCCTGGAGACATGTTAATTAGAACAGTTACGTGCTACTAGTTAGTATCTATGTAGTAATGAAGTTAATAAGAGTTAGAAAGGCATTTGTCTTAATAGAATCCAATGCTTTTCCTAGAATGCATCGGTTAGTAATGCGTAAACATTCTTCATGAACTGAAGACTAACCAGATGTCACCTACTCAACCCTTTACTATCCTGCCTAGTATATTGTCGTATGTTATGCGGGGAAGATGATTTTAAATATGTATAGCGGAACGACAATCTGATATTCTAATGTAGTTTATGTGATCAAATATAGCATAATACGCAGGGATACTTAATATATTTCTAACGTCGTCTTCGATCATATCAGGTTCGCAATTACAAGATTCAGCCTAAATCTTAACTTGCCTTTTCATATTAATAGTAATTACCATCCTAGTTTTTTTAACTTTTAACCCTAATAGAATTATCGTAACGACATTTAACAAATCTTGCTGATGTCCTTTGCTCAATCTCTATAAAAATTCAATGTTTTCGAAAGGGGGTGTGAGAACACATTTGGAGAAATCAAGGGGTGTCAATAAATGATTAAAAACCACTGACTTAGAAAAATAAAACATGACTTAGATTATATCGACTCGCCTTACGTAAGCTTTATCCTAATACCTACACAACAACCATTCTAAAGGCGGGATTCGAATACGCGACTTTTTGACTGCCATGGCGGCTTGTTCCCGTCCTTACTACCACTGCAGAAAAAACGAAGGTTTAGTATCAGTATCATTCAGGAGTGGGAAGGTCTTTGGTCTCAATATATGTGAACTGAGGAAATGTGTTCTGTTAGCAACAAAAAAATATTCGCTCGACTTTCATTCATTGGGACTAACAGTAAGCAGCTCTCACGACACGTAAACAATCTCGTGATACGAAGCGTTTAAATCATCGGTCTGGGACTTATTCACCTTTTGCTATGAGATAAGCTGAGATGGAAACCGCGCGGCAGGATCAGTCTCTAGAATACGCATGGCCCGAAGTCCAAAGACTTTTCTGCAACACAGGTATGACTTCTTGGTGATAATAGGAGCAAGATGTCGCCCTGAGAAGAATGAGGATGTCAGACAATTTGAGTTAGTTAGTTATTCAGGGGAGGCGACCGACATCTGAGGTCATGTGCGCCATTTAGTATAGGTGGGTAATTGGGTAATGGTAGGAACATTTCAGGTAATGGAGGAAGGGTGGAGCGAAACCCGGTGTCGGCATTAGCCTACTCTTAACGACAGGCGCCATGGGGACCACGGCTTAACGTCCCATCGGACGGACGGAGTACTGCACCTGAAATGCCCTCCACTAGGCACTCAAGTAGGGACCGGTTTGCCACTGAGGAATCCGCCACTGCCGGGATTCAAACCCAGGCCCTCTGTCAGTAATCTAGTTACCGCACCGATCTGATCCCAGCAGACCATTTGAGCTAATTAAACGATTTTAATTTAAGTCAGCACGTATCCGGTACACATACACTCACTGCTCCTGACCACCAGTTATCAATTCCAAAATAGGTCTTTTCGTTGAAGTCAGAGGTAATCAATGACTGAGCACGAATTCGTATGTATTTCAGTAATCGGATAATGGGTTTCAAGGTCCCATACCAGATTGGTTTTCCAAGAAGATCTCAAATCCAGAAAACCACACTGCTGATGGTTTTTTGTGTTCTATAAGATCCGTCGACTACTTGGGTCGTTTTGTTCACACAGTTTGGGTTCAAGCTGACGTGTCCTAAGGCCTCGGTTTCGAACCCGGGACCTCCGCTCATTAGCCCAACTTTCTACCACGCGGGTCACTGCTCCTATCATGGTTTTTACATTGCCATCATTTCATTTAATTCTTTTTTTAGGTTATTATATTTAGTATCTTAGAATCATGAGTAGGCTCGGTGTGGTTTAGTATCATGAGTAGGCACTTGGTGGTATTGAATTCGATTTTCCTTCTCGTATCGACGAATGTACACATCTAAATGTTCATTCCTTGAAGAAACCATCTCCTACATCTATTACTACCGACTTTATCCACAGTTTTCTTATTAATGGTAGCTGATGAGGGTAAAATATACAATGCATGGGATGTTTTTCTTATAAAAGAAAGAATGCACTGGAGGACAAATTTTTGTTCATTGGTATAGAAATTACAGTTTTTTATTATTTTAAATGATACTGATGGATGTAGGATTCTGGCAATGTTCCATCTCAAAAAGATATCGGAAAAAGTAACGTTCGGTGACTGAGTAGTTTTTTGATGCTGAGTTTTCATTGAAAAAGATTATTTTAGGGTATTGAAACTAATTAAACGACTGTTTCATTCGGTATTCTCTTTTGCAGTTAAATGTTGACCAGTAATTAACTGACAGTCACATTCGCCATCTGGAGTTCCCAAAAATATAAAATGAATTCCTCATCAATGCACTCTTGCTTATACAAATTTTAATTAACATGGTTAAAACGAGGCGAGGAAATTAATGATAAGGGATGTAAAGTAATGAGAACATATTGCGAAGCTATCCGAGATGGTGTTGTACTGTTTTGAAAGGATGGCCATCAGCAAGAACTACGAAAGAAACAAGATAGATTATTGATGCCAAATTAAAAAGTTTAGGATTGTAATCGGGCTACCGAAAATCGATAGATAATCATTTTATGCAAAAAAACTCAATTTTTGAGATCTATAGCAAGTGTCTCTGGTGGGAACTTGTAGATACCGGACGCTATACTGTAACTTTGTCTAAAAACTGTAAATTTCTGCACACTATCCAGAAAATAGCTTATGTTGCCGACTACTTGTTCCTTCATTTATGAAAATCCTGAGGACGTGTGCGCAATTTTTCAGGGTAGCTCTTCACTGAAGGAATTATTCATCTATCCATTCTCCTCATCTCCATATCAGATCTCTGTGAAATCCTTCCTGCCTGTTACGTTCCACTTTTCGCAGTCGAAAAATAATTCCTCCCACCTTGAATTGAGGTATTGCCCAATTGTATCACAGTTAGTTCGAGGTAGATATAAGACAGCAGTTGGTTTTGCGGTTTCATTGACTCGAGTCGGAAATACAAGCTTGGAAGTAAGGAAATACTTTATTAAAACTTTTATCTGAAGCATGCTTCTTTATGGCACTAAGGCATGAACCACTACGACCACAGAAAGTCAAAACTGGAACCTTTCAAGCTGAGGTGTTGCAGAAAGATTATGAAAATAAAATGGATTGACCGGGCAACAAATTACGAAGTTTGCAGACGAATGGAATAAAATAGAATTATGATGAAAACTTAAAAAAAAACGGGAAAGCCTAATCGGCATGTTCTAATGAACACAGTCTTCAAGATAAAAGTGAACGGAAAGGAAGGCTATGTGTGGACGGCATGAACTAAATGGAGCAAGTAGTGAATGATGTAGAAGAAAATACTTATGTACATATTCACAGGTTAGACGACAGAATAGTTGAGTGGATGGCTGCTTTACAGCGGCGTCGGAAGTGGGGGGCAGGAGGGTCCGCAGGCCCCCTGAATTTGCCCCGGGCCACTTCAGTCAAAGCGGGCACTTTCTGACACACGTTCTCACACCTCCAATGCTCTTTCATCGAAATTCTAGTTACTAACCCCTCATATCCGGAAAAGATGCGGGCCCTTTTCTTAGGTGCCGGGCACTTTTCAAGGTAGCCTCCCCCCCAGTGAAAGTAGTTCCGTCGCCCCTGCTGCTTTAGACCAATCGCAGGATTGATATCTGGAGATAATTATGAATACGGGTAGAGTCTGTGATAGGCCATGCATAAAGATATGAACCGAACGATATGATTACGACAGTTACCTATTCACATAGAATGCATCAGTGTACGCTTAAACTTGCTCGATTGCTAGAACGACGGTGAATGCACAGCTGTAAAAAAAGCTAACGTTGTGTCGATACGGATTCATTGTTGAAATTACATCGGGTTTCTTTATCGAAAACCGACACAAATATTGAAATTTTTAGGTCAACTTCAAAGGAGGCGAGCAGTCTGTGAACATTTTTTTTTCATTTTGGGGTTTTAAGATCAGTATCGCATGCCATAAATATCCAATGTTGAGTGACAATCCTTTCCAATGAATTCCATTTCCTTTAAATTCGGCCAGTTTATATGCCTAAAATTGTCTTCGCTTGTTGAACTCCCCGCGGACTTCCTTGGGGGCGTGTGACAGGGTATAAACTATCACGAAATTTGCTTACTGTAAATGCTCTAATAGTTGCTGCTTCGTCACAAAAAATTAGTTAGGCATTAACTTGGCACGTGTGGCTAAACAATAATCATCTAGGAAAGAATGTAAATTTTATGAATAAGTACGGGTAGTGGCGTACGCAGTATTTCCTCCTGGGGGGCGGGGGTTATTAATATTTACGTGCATCATCATAAAATGATACCTATTTGGATTATTATTCGCTAAAAAAATAATTAAATTAACATTCACTTTCCGTGAAGACAATTCGACTATATTTTTCAGCTCAGTAAGCAAAATTCTAAACGCTAGTGAAAAACATATAAAATATGGTAAATTACGGGAATGTTTTCTGCACCTAAGGGTGCAATTAAAATAAAGTAGTGGAGTTATACATTTTTTAATTAACTATATGCAATGCTTCATATAAATTGCCCCTTTTGGTTGATCTACTAGGCTTCTGTAGCACCCGATGAGACTTTGACTGTGTCGGGCGTAAAATATCACTCGTAACGGCTATTTGCTCGTGCCCGCTTAGAAATTCTTTACATCAAACATATAATATGATTCAAACGAATGTACTATGATGACCTTTACTTAATACCATTTTAAAACCTAGAAATATCGCATTAACCTAAACATTGTTTAAACCGGGTATGAATGCGAAGAGAAACAAGGGAAATTCGGTTCGGCAGATACCATCGGAAGCTGGTGGGCTTTGATGTTTTGAGCAAAAATGCTTTTGGAGATCATTTTGAGCGATTTCATTTCGATCACGGATTAGCCTACATTGTTCTCCTTGTGGAACCGATAAGAGTTGGGCATAATGTTTTCATCTATTCGGGTGAGCCGCTTCAGTCAGACCAGAAAAGTGCATGCGCGGCACTTCTAAGATAGCTGGCTCTCAATCCGCTTAGGGAATGGCTCTTTCGTTGGCCTTTAGTTTCTGTTGCACGGTGCGATATAACCCAATCAGTTGGAATGGAACACCTAAAAACTTAATTTTACCGATACTGCTGTATAAGGTGCGATTTCTTAAAAGCTTCTGATCTCGCCTGAATGAATAGAATTGTTTTTTTGAAATACACTGGCCTGTTTTCTGATTTTTTTGTGTGCCAAAGAATCATCTACATCTTCATTACACCATGAAAGCCACCGCAAGGGTGTGTGGCAGGCGTGAACCATCACCATGCATGAAAAAAATACTAGCCTATGATACGCTACTTACACGAAGCCAATGATACTGCATCCGTAGAAAATATTAAGCATGTAGTTAGGATAGCCGTGAAATGTTGGACATAAATAACACTAAACTGCACGTTAATGCAAATAAATCAATATTTTTTTATTACTTTGTCATTTTTAAGAACAAATTAAATTACTTTAATTTTACTACTGCGTGCGTGAGTTAGTAAAGTGTATGTAAATACCCTGTATTGACGATAGCCGCAGTGACCATTCCCAATTCCATACCATTCTAGCCTGGAAAACATCACTTCCTGCTTACTCGGGTGTGGATGAATCATCCATTTCACGGAAGAGAATTAGATAGGTCAGGAAAATTTTGCTTAACGCGTGTATCTACGAGTGTTGGCCACACTGAAATGACTGTTAATTGCAACTATATAAACGCAGAAATTGTTAAACATCTACACCATTTTGAGATTGATTTTTTTTTGCACCGCAGAAGATCTCCGCCGCCAATATACTTTATAACTCCTCGCTTCCCCATTTGCCTTCGAATCTAAGATACCGAAAATATTCGTGACAATCTTATGCAGACGAAGATGCGATGTGTCATCGAAGGAAAGAAAAAAACTCGACCCTATCTGTGAGTCTCCCTCTATCTTCATATGTTCCAACAGATGGATGGGTTTCTTCTTCCCCTGAGTGTTGCAATAAGAGGGGTGTGGATAACCCAATGCAAGAGTGGGGGTATACCAGCAACGGATGAAATCTTCCTTACGTATCTGCTCATATCGTCATACTATCGCTACCTCTAGCATGCGTAGCGTACTATGGAGGCAGAACAACGGAATAAGTATGAAGTCATCTGGCGTGAATAAAATTAATCGGATTTAATCATGTGAGAGCATTGGAAAAGTAATTTTGCCGAACTGGTCAAAGTCAGGAAAATAAAAGTTCCATGTGCATTCGTCAACGATTTCGAATTATTTATTTTCATGGCGTTCAAGATTTTTATTTTATTTTTATACACCTTCTACTCTAATACTTCGTTTGATTGTTAGAATTTTTGTAAATGTCCATGGTTTTCCCCGTTCCTAATTTTCACTTTTATATCAGGTATACTTAGATATACCATTATTCACAACTTTTCAAAGTACGAGGAACAAGCACTTGTGCTGGCTGTGATGGCCAAAACTGAGACGCGCTTAAACCCTAGGTTTAGGTTTAATAGTCGGTCTTTGACTTCGATGTTTTTCCTAGGTTTAAATCTAAGGTGAGACGGTTTGCGTGTTAAAACCGACGTTTACTTCGTAAAGACTTCCATGATTCCGGTAATATTGCATTCACACGGTGATCGAAATAATAATTACACCTGAGTTGACTACAGAAAATATTTTCGCTAAATTAAGGATATTTGGCCTGTACTGATAATGATGTTTATTTGACGTTTTCACGCGCAATAGTTCTCGTCAAAATACAATTATGGGAGAGTGAATAAGTGTGGTGATTGGATTATTGGCTTCACATTCCAATAATTGACGGCTGAGGCCCAGCATTGGCAAATTTTCAGTGAAATCCTGATACCTACATGACTGACGCGTAAAAAGTACTTCAAGTTCATCTCTCTATTCGTCGGATGGATTAAATCATGAACCCCTGGGGAACCTAAACTTCTCCCCCAACACCCACCTACACTCAGCGGTGCAAATGACCTCAACTCTCGGCCACATAGGGCCGCTCAATAATAAAAGTAACATTACAATTATGCACTCAAATATACAGATACGTAGTCAAATTGGAAATTCATATTCGGGTACTCAGAGACTCTAAAAACTAAATATTACAGTAAAAAAATACCATAAGCCAAGTAAATATTTTCAAATTTTGGCACAACCACTTTTCTTGCCTTTAGAGGCAATACATATCGAGGCGTAGGTATTTTTAAAATGTTTGTGGAATTGCTCATTTTTGATAACTGACAACTAAGTGTTGTAAGAGATGCCGTATCCAATGACGGGTGACGATTGTTACCTTTTTAAACTTTTTTCCCTGACTCCGCACAAACATATATTAATGAAAATACAGGCGAGTCATAAATCTACCATGTTCAGATAACAGCAGTTGGCAATATTCGCTTGGATGAGAAAAGAAAATAATTCTTACTGCCCCTTTTTGTTTAGCAAATATATGTAATGGTTTGTTCAAGTAGGTATCTTAATCTTATAATACACTCACTCAGTGATTCAACCCGAAGGTTGGATTTGATAGATGAGGGTAGAGCTCACCCCGGACTAAGCCATGGGCGTGTGAATTTCACACATTCTGGGTAGGGGGGCTAGTTCCTTTCCCTGGGCCACCTCTCACTCCGAGGATTTTCCGTTCGGGGGCGTCCAAAGGCTTCACCCGGATTTGAACCAGGAACCATTCGATCAGTAGCCTAGCACTCTACCCACTAGGCTACCACGCTCCTAATCTTATAATACTAATGAAAAATTGAATATGACCATTGTCATGCGAAAACGCGGATCCAAAGCAGCGTTAATTAACTTGAATGTCATTTTTCCCGCGTACCATAAGAGAACACAATAGGTAGCATAGCAAAGGGATAAGTAGGTGAGATATTGTTCGAGTAGTCTGTAGCGCATGATGCATGTATTAACAACCAATCCCTTTATTACTATGTTGATACTATCTGCATGTGACCCTATTATGTAGCATGTTTCCATGTAGTAGCGTAGTTGATGCAAAAAAAAGTTGCGTGTTAACAGTGTATGTTTGGTGTTCTTAATCCCCTGCCACACACCCTCGCGGTGGCTCGTAGGGTATAGCGTAGATGTAGATAACTCGTTTTCGCAAGTCGTCAGCTGATTAAGTGGAAGCCCCGACGCGAGGACCTTTTGACTTCGGTCTATGTCTGCCTTAGCTCAGGGACCCAGCTCTTATCGTTAGCTTAAGAAACAGTTAACCTTGAGAGGTGGTTTTTGACTCTCGGAGTTCAAAGGAATACGGCAGGAAAAGGAGCCGGTGGTTTCCCCTCTTTGGAGCAGAAAGGGCATAGGCCTTTTTTACCTTGGCCATACCGTATGAATAGAATCCGGCCTAAACGGCCCGCCAATTCGCTTAATGTAGTATTTGGGTAGGAAATACCATGAATTACACAAACCTTACCCATTGAAAGGATTTTTGACTCAATTCTATGAGACTCATGAACAGAAATATGAATCGGATCTTCTTGTTGGTTCCCGAACTTCTCGAGCAGTAAGCGTTTCCACCTGTTGAATGCCTTGTGGAATTTCTTGGTCCCTAACGTCCCGAATTACCTCGGCACTGGCAGGGTCTTCAGAAAGATAAGGGAAAGATGGTGATGGGTCGTGGAAAATTACTAGGTCATTATTTGGTTGAGAGGCCATTCTACCCCGGAAAGAACGTCAATGAAGAAAGAGCAAGGAAGTTGAGGACTGGAAACTGTTGCCGTTTGACTGTTTCCAATAAATTATTGAGGTCGCTATGTAATTTGCTAATTCTGCTATTCCTCGCTGCTTGCTCCGTCGTCATTTTTTTCTTCTAGATTTCTAAGCGTATATTAGACGCACTCGCGCCATCCTCCGTGGGAAGACGGTACTAGATCGAGGGTTCTTGGTCCATTCCATTTATTATGTTTTAATCCTCCTAAAATCTACTTTTTCAAAACTTAATGACATTATCAATGACAAGGTCGTAAGTTTATACGGCAATGCATTTCTTGTTACTTCAAAAGCAGCTTTAAAGCAGTTTCTGCGATCATTTTACGTTGAAGGAAATCATATGACTTTGACATTTTACCTTTCCTTCGCTTTCAACTTTGGAAATTAATTTACGTGAAATAAAAGAGTGAAAGAAAATTAGGTACTGTTCATTAACTCATTCAACCTCAACGAATCTGCGGACATCTCCAGATGCTAAACAACTTTCTTGTTGCTCCTTCGCCTGCGGGAAGACACAGCTCATTGCTAGCTGACCCAACAAAATCCCGAGCACTTAGCGGACATTTGGGCTACCTCGTCACACACGTTTGTTTCAATGCCTCGCGAGTAATTTTTACCCAAGTACTCCATTGTTCAAGCTCACATGGGTATAAACAATCATGAGGACTTTGACACCTACGTGGGATCGGTGAGATTTTTTTGATTGAGTCGTTGAGACAGTTTTTCCCCAGGCTTGTTTTTGTGCTCGGTGAATTCTAATGCACCGAGAGAACGTTGAAAATTGTATCGAGTAAAGTAACGAATTGCATGAAAAACTTACCAAATTGATGAATCACTGTGCACCAAATTGCCTCGATTTCCACTCATTCATCCATGGTATTTCCACGATGTGTCACTGCCTCAAATTATGCAATTAATTGCTTCTTGTAGGATGATGCTTCCAAAACTCCAACATCCTTTACCAATGCACAAGAGAATCAATTTATGATGTTTTTCTGGCTGGGAAGCCTGCGTGTGATACGCCATTCTGAGTGTCCCGCCGTCAGCCCTGTTTGCAGTCCTACCAAACAAAATTTCAATTCAGTGGGTACATTGGTCTGGAAGTTGGAATGTAGTGATAGCTATTGGAACGACACAAATGCGTAGTAGCATGTCAGAAAATCCGCGCTGCCTAAATAGACAAAAAAATCATAGTTTTCTGAGATACAGGATGATTGATGTGTATCAATAAAAGCGAGCTGCCGGTCCAATTTTTAATTAGGCACCCCTGCGAATCCGGCTCTCTCGGGCAACTTAACTGTTGTGAAATTCCTTGGTGGGTTACGAAATGGGCGCGGAAGACTCCTAACGTACGGCTGCCAGAGTCATGAAGATGTGAACCATGTCATAAGAGTTTGATGAAGTCTACGCACATCGGGCGAGTGGTCTTACATCAATGCGTTGATGGAGTGCATTGACGTTCGATAAATTACTGTGTCATCGTCAAGTTATCCCTCCGTCAATGCCGGATTCCACGGTGCCACCTGTTTCAGTGCTTCGACATTTCTTCAGCCTGATTTGAATAATTGTAGGATGCCAGCATTTCTACTGATACTTACATACAAAACCATGATTTGGTCGTCTTGTCTCTTGTCGTCTCTGTGTGTGTGAGTGGAAAATGCTTAATGTGTTTCGTGATGCATTTTCATCATGTCAGTTGCTTTTGTGCTAATTGTCTCAACTTATGCCGTAGTGAAATAATGGTTTTAGTGATCTTCATTATGCTTTCTCGTGCTCTCTTATTCCCAAGAAACCATCCAGCATGACAGTTGCTAATGATGTTAAAATCGGTCATGTTTCCAGTTAGAAATATTGATGTGATAGTACTCTTTGCCTATGCGTGTGTGCTCGAAAGTTGGAATTAATCTTCAGACCACGCGTTTTCGTGTCTCACAAAATCAGAAGCCGGTGGTTTCCCAAGGCTGAGGCTGGTTCGGAGGTGCACGATCTTTCTTTTGGTAAGTCATCTTGTTTTTATATATTTTTTGGCTAATTAAAAGATTCGTTAAGATGAGGTCTATCTAATATTATAGAGAATATTGATCCCATGATAATCGCATATGCATGCGTGTCCGTTATTTATATTCATGATATTAGTTGCTACTCGCTAAGGTTCTTGAAGGTTATGCTGGATATTAGTGAACTATGGCCTTAATTTTGTGCCACAAGAGATACAGAATTGGTCACTCATTTTAATTTTTTATTGGGTACTGCTACTGGAATGCAAGGTTGTGGTGCAACAAAAGATGACGATTTTAAACTTTCTTCAGGTTGAAATTAAGTACCTTCAATAATGGTGGGCGTTAGATACGATGCCTTAGAGGCTCAACAGGCTCCGAGGGAATGAGTGATTAGTGGGAAGACAATAGAAGTTAATCGCGAGTGCCTTCTTTAAGGTTTAGAGGAAATTTTTGTACAGAAGCAGTTGTGGCTAAGCATGAAGGAAGTCTTTTGATTGCTGGCACTTCTTCAATCCTTCACAGTAGTGTCTTTATTGCGGTGAACATAAATTGTTCGAGTGTCAAATCGACAGTTTTATGGGTGACCTTGAGTAGATGTTTTCTGTGAAACAAAAGGGACGAGGTATTCGATGGCCGTTGTAGTTTGATCGCGAAGTGTGGGTGAACTCGTGAGACTCGCCCTTAATTCTAATTTTACGTACCCCAATCCAATTTCAGAATTTTCCCGTGCGAGTGTGGACGCCATATTGTAAGAGTTAGCCTTCGTGATGGTTGATGTCAACGATTATCATCGGGAAAGTTACGTAGGCTACTCCGTTATATTAGCGTACAGACGTTTTTCATAGCCACGGTATGCTGCTTCACTGAATACTCATGGAGGATAAAAGTTTTCGGTCACTAGATGTCGCATTACAGGATAAAATATGCCGACGAACGTATTATTCAAATGCAAATTGAGATTTCTTATTGAAAATAATATTGGATTACAAGATAATGAATATTACTTTAAAATCTTCCGCGGAAATGCGAATGCTCGTATTCCTAATCTCGATGAGAAAATATCTCAAATGATGAAGTTTATACCTAAGTGACGTTTTCAGCGTGATGTGTGCTTGATAATCATTTCTTTGATCTTATTCAGTGGAGGCGTGTACGCGTAGTTGACGTCGGCGTTGGTTTTATAATATTTTTGAATTTATTGAGTGATCATAATTTTCCAATTATATTTTTCGTCAATCAAATTTATTCACCGTTATTATCATGGAAAAATTTTCACTATAAATCACGCGAAAGGTGTGTGTGAAAAACACTGAAGTGAACCCTTCGCATGAAACTTCTCTCCATTTTCATTTTATCATCCATTTTTTTATTCAACGCCATGTTTTAATGAGTGTCGGAAAGGGGGCCTATGTCCGCCATTATAGCCAACGCGAATTTCGTGTGGATACTGATGTTGCGTAATATGCAGTAAGTCTCCGTGATTGGCCACGGGAAATCACCTCAGTCCAGTGCGAGATGAGAAAGCATGGAAGTTGAGCGTCGGTGAGTTCAGTTAGAGACGATGTTCTGAGGAAGATCACCCTGATTACTTGCAGGTTGGGAATGCTTTATGATACTTCTGATCGTAGGCATAATTTAATTGGAGTCGTCTGCTGTACTGTATTGTGGAAAACATTCTTACAGTGTAATTAAATCATCATGAGTTGCCTCGATACCGCTTCTGTGTATTGATGTACAGTGAATGTTCTTCACGTTCTTAATCTCGTTCGCATTAATGCATGCGCGTTAGCGCACATTTGACCAAGTTAAGTTCTCAAAGTTTGCATTTTACTTTGCAGTCTACTTCAATGTTTGCCTACATGTGGTTTGATATTTTTGTTAAAAAGATTGAAATTATAATTGATATTGAGCTCGTGCTGGTCAATTTTCGCTAAACCATTGTGAATTTCGCCTACAATCTCGAATTTTGGTTACGGCATTGGATGTAGATGTTGAACTCAGTTTTAATTTTTTGCCATGAAGGGGTTCGTCATCCGCCATTGTTACCATCAAGTATATCACGGAGACGCTGGAATGACGTACCCGGAGAAACTCTTCTGATTGGCCACTCCTGTATCGCGTTGGAAGCCGTTACCAGAATGCTCGCAAATTAAGTAAGTCACGTAGATAGTAAGAAAAATGCCTTTGTTTCATTTGGCATCGTTATTGCTAAAAGTGTTTATTAAGCCCAAAATTTAACGTTTTTAAACAAAAATTAATTCCTGTGAGTAATTGAACACATTTTTCCATTGATTTGTTTATGCTAAGCGCATACTTTTTTCATTGAGAGACAATCAACGGTGTCTGTGTCCAGTTGTAATCGACGAAGGTGCGTTCAAGTATTGTAGGCATGAAACTATTTTTCTCAATTTTAATAGCTCTTACAAAAGAGATCAAATCCAAATTATCCAGTATGTACATGGCGTCATGAAAATAAATGCTGAAATTTAATTACGTGCGAAATAAATGTGTGTGTATACGTGTGTGCTACCGAGGTGAAACCAAGCCAGGGCCGTATAATGATTTTCATTTCGGGATTCCTTGACGCCAAGTCGTGAACAAATCCGCCCATTAGGTGCCTAGATGCTCCTTTCCCAAGGTGGGGGTCATCTTGAAGCGTGTTTCAATTCGTTGGGCATCAGTTTAGCCGCCAAATTTTTACGGTTACCTTCGGCGAAGAAAGCAACGAGCGTATCATTATTCATTCGCCATATTGTAATTCATGGTAGAAATTGTTATCCTCCTTTTTCAAAGTTTTTTCAGTGCTCCAAAATATTATTTTGTTTAGCGTTTACATTCTAAAAAAAATAAATAATACGAAATTAGAATAAAAGATTGGAAATAATAATTCGGAAACATTTTATGCTGCCATGAAATGAGGAGTATGTCATTGCCTGTAAAGAAGGATAATAATCGCCTCCCATAGTTGTGTGACGCTAGGAGTTTAAGGCAATGAGACTTATAGGCAAGTACCTTCGACAGCGAATGGAACGTGGACAATGCCATGTAGATATAGTGATATGTCTTGAAAGGGAAATGATGTCCGTCATTTTAAATCATGGACAATAATATTTTCTGACTTTTTTTGACAGTAAAGCCATAATTCAGAGCGAGATCAGCATTTATTCGTCTATTTTACCGTAAATTGTCCCTTTTTGTTCGCGATGGGCCGAGGGTCACTTTTCGTGGATAATTTTCACTGCGTGGTTTAAACATTTTGCCATAAGTCATCCGCAGTATCCACCCTTCCATGCCATAAAATCCATCTTCCCGTTGCGATCGGGAATGTGCATATGAGAAATACGCACATTCATTTGCATTAACGACTAGTAGACTTCGAACTTAGGGATGCTAGTGTAGTTTAAAAACATGTATCCTGCTGTATTATGCAAATTGCAGTGCAAAAAAATCTGCGGGTTGCATATGCACGAAGGATGTGTTACGCAATTCCCTTCCGCGAACAGCTGTCATTAATGAATGTCATTATGAAACATCAAGAGACTCAAAATGAGCCATGTATAGAAATTTGAACAAGAAGCATGCGTCGTTAGCTTTTTAAATTAAATTCAATACGTATTTATTATTTAACATACTTATTTACACCGTTGGCAAAAACAATTTGCATGGCTACGTCAAAAAAGATGATATTACATACCGCAGGAAATATTTGACCGCGAGTCTTCTATGCATTCATTCTCACTGTAATAACATTTTATTGAGAGAAATTGTTTTGGTTTCAATTTAAAACTGGCAACTGAGGTAACATCTTTAAATTTGCCAGGAGTTTTCATTCCTTTTTCTTCAATCTTAAGAGTGGATACCTGCTGCCCTTCATTCTTCCTGATCAGTTGCTTGCTCTGTTATGTACCGGCTCTTCTGTTATAGATCCCTTTTTTCAACCCATTTGCTTTCTTGTTGGTCTTCTTTGTTAGGTCCTAATATCTTTTTGCGCAATTAGGGGTCAATACTACTACCTCGTAATTCAACTTTCTCAGTAACAATTCGAGAAACGCACAAAATCACTTCAACCGTATTAAACTAAATAACCCTGCCTCACAGTGATAAAGAGATCATCGGTCATCTGCTCCCTAAAATAAAATATGCTTTCCCTGCAAAATAAAATCTTTTCCCTTGGAAGAAATATGCAGTAGACTCTTGATAATACGAAACACGAAAATACGAAGTTTCGATTATGCGAAGAAAAATTGACTACAATCTTATAGTAAACATGGCAATATTCGAAAATACGAATTTTTCGAAATTATCAACTTCGTGCCCGGTCCCCAGGAACAAATGGAATTCTTTTTTACGAACCTATACGAAAAACTGCTTCAGCGCAACTATTTTTGCCGTCGTAGACACATAACAAATCAGTGTTGCTGATTGTGGTTCATCAAAAGTGAAATGCGTGAATAGTTTATTTCCCACATATGCCAGTCTCTCCCCATCATTTTCCGCATATCATTTATACCTTGAGTAATGTAGCTAATGCCATTATTTTTGTGACGGCACATACCATGCTCGCTGCCGTGCACCTAGGAATTATGGCAGTTCAAATTCTCCGTGAACCCTACCTCATCCTTTAAGGCGAGCACTTCTAACTCTAGTTCTCCATGAAGGGGCTGTCCGCACCAAATCTCGTAGCATGTAAGGGGTGAGTGATGCCGTTAGGAAATTTGGGCGGGTTATGTTGGTGGGGGTAAGGATTATGACGGCTGTGGAATTTAGGTTTACGGTGTGGGGAGGGAAAATGTTCCGGTTGTGTAGAGGGAAGGTCCTATTTGCGGGCGTTTGCTATATTTCATGCATTGACGAGGGGTTAGATGGAAGAAGGGACTTTTTAGTCTCAATCTCGCCCCATTAAAGACGCTTATCTATCTATCTATCTATGTTTGCCTTCCTGTCTTGCTGATCATGAAAGGGGGAGGGGAAAGGTAAGGAGGGGTGGGGGAAAGGTAAGGAGGGGTGGGGGAACGGCATCGCGGAAAGTCTGTGACGTTCCTTCCTCTCCTTTTGGGCAACCTTGGGGGGCGCGTGAAGATGGTTGTTGGAACTACTTCGGGTGCTGAGTCGAATGGGGTGGGCCAGTGATGTGGCGTCCTTCGTTTACGGGTGGGTCTTCGACCCCTCCTCTCATACTCTGACCTCTTGACCATCCCCTTCCCACACTCTCTCAAAGAACCACTCGTAAGCAAAGAACGCCGCATCCCAGGCCATCTCCATTCGACTCAGCACCCGAAGCAGTTCCAATCAACCACCTGCACGCCCCTCCCCCTCCCAGGGTTGCCCAGAAGAAGGGGAAGGAACGTCACAGACGTTTCGCACGCAACGCCATCCTCACCCCTCCTCACTTTCTCCCCTCCCCCTTCAAGCTCAGTAAGACAGATAAAGATAAGCCCGCAACTGCGATCTTCCCTCTCCACAACTGGACCCCCTGCGCACTGTAAACCCAAACTCCATGGCCGTCATATAATCCTTGAGGAGGAGATGCAGAAAATATGCCAAATCACGCCTCATTTGTCAAAAAGGTCTTATTAGTAGAAAATAAACAACATTAACTCCCAATATCATTTATTTAGCTGACGATACGGAATATGCCACAACCACTAACCTGCAAATGATTTTTTTTCGGGTACCGGCCTTAGTTCCATGCTTTTTTCTTGCTAGGATTGGGGGATATAGGGCAATTAAAGCGCGGTTGGGCCAGTTGTCATTATAACTACGTAGATGTTAGAAGCAAATGTCTATTTTTAGTGTCGATACTAGTTGCCTGTCTCCACTGACTGCGGATTCCGAAAATAAAATTATTGTTACAAAATGTTTAACTTTTGTTTATTATAAGTTTTCGATACTGGGACGAAATTTTGCCAACACTACGATCGCCGACTCTAAAACCATTTACATAGGAAATACATTTATTTTACGATCTTTTAAGACATGCGATACAGTGTGTGACACAAATGCATCTTTTAAGAATGCTTTCACGAACAACGGCCAAAAAGGTTATACAATGTTGCTGAAGACAATAAAAGTTAGAGAAAACAAAATAATTTTTTTTCGCAATTTATTGAAAATATTCGGAATAACGATTTTTGATATTACAAAGTGCTGATTTTCCAGTCCCGCTGACTTCTTATTATCGAGAGTACGGTATATGTATAATTATTCATTTCACAGCATAAAAAAATTTAAAAAATGAAATAAAAAAGAAATCCTTAATCCAAAATAACCTCTCTTCCCTAAACCTTTCTCCGACAAATTAAAAACCCTAACAAAATAACTTCCCTCTAGTCAAAAATTCCTGCCCTGCATTTATACCTACTCCTTTTAACCTCCAACCTTGGATCGGAGAGGATGATAAATCCAGAATGGTGATACAGGACTATTCCTTAAACTTAAGGAGAGAAACAATCTCATTTGTAACAAACAACAATTTATGCATAAATTTTAGTGAATGAAAAAAATGTTTATTGCCTGAAAGGGATTTTATAATCTTAGTTGTGTGATAGAAAAACACTATTGGTGATGATGTTGTAGTGTAAACTTGTGCTGTGTGATGCTGGGACTTCTATTCAAGATCTTTTGGTTTTTTGTGTTCTTACATGCATGGCAATGAAAGTATGGACAGCATGTCTGTACTTCTTCAGGTCTTATGTGAACCTCAAAGAGAAAAAGTAATTTGTGGACTGAAATACCCACAAAATTTTCATCACCACATACGGAAGAATTCAAAAGAAAGACATAAGTTGATATTTGTTGATGTCGATGTTTCAAATTCATGGATTATGAAATTGTCAGTGTAAAAAGCTGTTTTCCTTTCACAAGCTTTCCTCCTACTTTTCTTGTATTTTTCCCTGGTTGCTAGCATTATTGTTTCTTGATCCCATGGCCTTTCTGTTTCAACTATGCAGTGGTTCAAAGGGAAAGACCTTCTCTCTTTCCTTCTGTCTTTTCCATTATAAATCTTCAGTGTGTGCCCATTTCACATTTTTTAGACAGTTCAGGTTAGGCCTGATTTGTGGCATATCATCCCGAGGACCTAAATTTGAATGTAAGCAGAGAGAGAGACATGGTTCCAACATTGTGTCTGGAGCACTTTTAAGTTCAGAACTCCATTTATTGGGGATTGCTTAATGCCCTATTTGTTGGATGGGGAATTTCAAAATGGGTCTTTGGTTCCCCTTATAAAGAGAGGACAAATGTCAGAACTTGATTTTTTGCCATCTTTCTGTTGCTCCCAAAAGTCTAACCTAATACTTACCAATTATATCATCATTGCAAATAATCTCAACTGATTGTTTTCTTCTATTGTGATTGCCTCAGAAATTCTATGTAGCAGTGAATTTTATACTTATTAATAGTCTGTTTTCTGCATATTTCTGGGTATCTTATCAATTTTTTTTCTTCAGCATCTGCCTTACTCCAAATTGTGGGGGCTCCATCATCTCTGGTCTGTTTTTCCTGAGCTTTCACACTCATCTGTTTACTACTTGTCTTCATGAATAAGGTATGTATTTTTTCCCCTTTCGGAATACTTTTGAACCTAGTAGACTTATTCTCATGATCTTTTTCTTTCCTCCAATCATCACATGCCCTAGGTTTGTAATACCATACCATGCATCTTTTAAGTTAGGCAAATACAATCTCTCCATTATCATAGCATCATCTAATTGGCCGTGAATTTTATAAAGAGTTGATTGTACTTCCTCACAGCTCCTCTGTTTGATGGAATTCTTATTAAAAAGTTATTACTAAACATGAGTTCAGTAATAGTAATTTTAATATAATAGTGTGATAAATTCGAGGATATAAATAATCTGTGGTATCAAGTGGTATGAATGGCTGTTGTAGCCATCAAAACCACAACCAGTGTTATTGAATGATCACCAAAATTGGTTATTACCCTGAAAAAGTCTTCAGAAGAATTAAAGTTAGAATTCCTAGCTACTGTGTATTTTAATCAAAACTGTATGTATGTTCAAATTCTCACTGGGTTGCAGAGGACAGTTGGTTTGGTAGAGTGCAGGGCTACTAACTGTAGGTGATGAGTTCCAATGCAGGAGAGATGTTTTCAAACACATTAATGCATTAGAGGGAAAAGAACTACCCCCTTACCTTGATATATGAATTTCACATGTCATTGGACTAGTTGAACTTAATCCTTAACTACCAGACAAAGTTTTGAGTTGAACTTTATCAGTTTCAGGCAGATAATATTATTTTCTACTTTAAGTAAGTTTTTTGGCCTATGTATTTTCTAGAAAATGCAAAAGTGTATTTCAATTATAAATAACCGCACACAGGTTTGATAGGCCCTTAATGAGACAAACCATTGGAAAATTAGTTGACAATGGGGAATATGCATGAAATTTGTTTCTCGTTTAATGATGATGTATTTGATGCCAAATGTTCTCTCAAATTCAAATATATAAGTCAAAATCTCCTATGAAAACCACAAAGATTATTACTTGCTATCAAAATATTCCCGAAAAATTGACGAACATCACATGACCTGAAACGTCATCTGATGTCACTGAACGGTATAGGGTCCATAGTGCAACAGAAACAGATGTTTATTTCAGAAGAAAACGAAGCGAATTTCTGGTTTTGAGGTTTTTAACACTTTCACTGTGGGCCCCAAGCAATAAATATGTTTGCCGTGAGCGGCAGTAATTTTCTTTCATGAATAAATACTAATTATGGAATTTGATACATACATCATTTTACCTAGAAACGGCTGGCACTTTGACAAAGTTCAGACTGCAGATTGGGGCGGGAAGTAAATTGGAGGGCCATAGCTGGAAATGGAAAAACCACACGGGAATTTGAAAAAGAGAAGACACAGGACCCACGGGTGCATCCTTCGCTTATGGGGCTAGATTTAGGTGGACGCACCGGTGCATCCTCCACAGCGGAAGTGTTAAGTTACTTTTCTTGATCAAAACCATGACTGGAAAGGGATTTTAAAAAAGCACAATCCGACAATTTGCCTTTGGTTGACTCCCTTATGGTGGCATCCTTCTTAAAAAAAACTGATTAATTTGCTATAGTAGAGATTCTTGGAGTGAAAACAAACAGGGCACTACTTACACAGGTATTACATAATTTTTGGACGATTTACTCGTTACAATCCATGCTACTTGAATAAAAAATTGAAATACATTGGTATATTGCATTAAATACATGGCATAAATACATGCATTTTTGCCAAGTATTTAATTGACTGTAGAAAATCTTCTCGGGTTTTCCACCGGGTCAGGTTGTCCATGGCCGACGTTTCGGTGCTTGACTCTGGCACCGTCATCAGGGCAATGAGTGTCCAATTGAGGTTTTAGCCACCTTATATACCCTTGCCAGGAGGTCAGGTGCCACGTGATTGGTCGCCGCGATGGAATGGCATCTCGGCAAACAATCCGCTGTAAGGAGTGCTCCGTTGGCATGTATTTAATTAATGATATACCTCCACCCACAAAAGATAAACAATGCCCATAGTGATACCGTGCCAAGATATCATGCGATAACATCATGTTTTAAAGCTGCCGATAAGGTATAATTTTTAAAGAGTAATATCTTTGTAACACAACTCAATTCTTCAACAAAATCTTGTCCAGTGCATTTTAGCTAATAAACTTCTCATCACAAGAGTTATATAAAATAGTTCAGGTTCCCCATTTCATTTCAATAGAAGTTTTAGAATAAGGTATTTTAGGTACTCCAAATGTAAGACTATTCCTTACTATCGAATGTTACTTATCATTTGGGTTGTCAGGCTTACATGCAACTGACCTGACTACTTAGGCCAGTAAATTTGTTTAGAATAAATACTTAGAATAAATAGATAATATTTTATTATAGATTTACCCTAGATTAGATATAGACTTTATACTTTAGAATAAATAGTTATCATGAGCATTTTGCTCATGATAACTATTTATTTCCTCCACCATCATTGAAAGGAGGTCATCCCCAAGAAATAAACTAACTATGCCACTCACATTTTTTGGATCATATGGAATTATTTTTACACTTGGTGTGCCAGCATGTTTCTAAATCGGGAATAATGTTGTTGTCGAACCAAAATAATACATCGCCACTCGTCATGTTAGCCACATTATTACTGTCATCAACTTCAGAATCACTGGAATTCTGTAAAGGTAGAGTGCAAACAGTTTTCTTGGTAATTATTATTATATTTTCATCACCATCACTTTCATTTCATTATTCTTTTCCTCAGAACTTTCATCAGTTCCTTCACAACTTAGGATATCAGACAAATTATCAGCAAAAACTTCATTTAAAATTTCAATTTTGCTCATTCCCCTTCTGTTCTCAGCAGCCATGATAGCATAATGGGTAACAATAAATGCTACACGTTAAAAAAACTGAAGTCTCTCAAAAACGCCTAAAATTCCACAAAAACAACATGTAAAGCTTATAGACTTAAGTACGATAAAATAAAAACCTCCTAATAGTTTCAAATAAATCCTCTGGGGTCTGAAAACCCGGGGACTAGATGAACACGTATCAATACATGAGCGGACCACTAAGAATTAAGGAACATTGGGCTGGGATGGAGGTTGGATGGGTCACCCCCATCCATACCTCTACCGAGGTGCTCTTGTCCTCTGTCTGTGAGTGGCCTGCAGGTTAAATGTGGGTCGGTATTAAAAAAAATATGTAAAAACAATTTTATATTTTTTAATTTTTTCTATACTATACCATAAATAATCCAGAGTAGGTATTGTCCAACCATTGATTTTTCTCGGTTCACAACTCAGATAGTTAGTAATTCACCAGAATGTAGAATATTTCAAAACAACTTGGTAAAGAGAATATTATTCTGTTGTGTTTTTATATGTTTGTCTATTTATTTTCTCTCACAATATGTGTAGGTATATCATATTTTTTCTTACACTCATTTACTTGTATTTTTGAGTTTCCTTGAATACAAATGTAATCCTGTCTGCCTCATATATTTCATTTTGTGGTGTAAGGGTCATTCATCCATTGCATTTTTTTTCAAATTCTGCCCTTTGGGACCGGCTATCATCTTATCTTTAAGGGGGATCAGCTTGGTGAGGTAGTTAAGAGTAGGTGGACCTTCCCATCCCAATGACTCAAGTTTGAATGCCAGCTGAGGAAGATTTTTCATCGTTATACTGGTCCCCCTTTTGGGTGATGTGTGAAGAACACTTCAAGCTCAGTACTCCATCGGTCAGATGGAATGTTGATCTGTGGACCCATTGGAACCATTTGTTTGCTTAGCCAAAGAACTCTTTCACCCTATCCTTCCACGATTCTTTGAAATATTTATACCCATATTCAATTACCCGCCTATCCTAAAAATGTTCCAAATGACCTTAGCTGTTACTCACCTCCCCTGAATAATTACTACTACTCATATAAGAGATTACTCTAACTGAAAATGCTATTTTTGTTGCAACCTTGCAATAAAAAAATTGCTTATTCAGAGAAGTTATGAGTGGCTGAACCATTTTAGCACCATACTATTGTGGACAAGGTATTAGCCAAGTTGAAACACTGGTTCCTGTCTGTTTACCAAAGTTGAGCAACGTTGGGCTGAGATGGAGGTTGGATGAGTTACCGTCGTCCATACCTCTACTGCGGTAATCTTGTCCCCTGTCTGCAAATGGCAGGCAGGTTAAATGTGGGCTGGCACAAAGGAGCCAATAGAAGTAGCAGTAGTTGTACTCGTAGTTTTAATTCATCTCACAAAATGCATAGCACACAATATGATAGATGTTGTCAAATAAACTACTTACAAACACCACAAGGGTAGGTACAATACAATGTACCTTAAAATTTTACACAGGAGTCAATAGGGTCTAAGTGCCAGGAGGGCCTCAGAAGGCTCCTACCATTTACATTTTACCATGCTATTGTTATTCTTTATTTCAGCAGCAATACCTTAGTAGGCCATATATCTGGTTTAAATCTTCTGTATATTTAAATTTTATATTGCCTTCCCCATGATGGCACTGCCACCATATATTAATATAATGTAATGCACCCTTCTTGAGACTGAGCTGAATTCAACTGATTGCATCCTGGAGATTGTGTTTAATGTATCAACCCTTAGATACATATAGCTTAGCTATGAAATGAGTTGAGTTCACTCATCTGGTAAGAAGTTGGTATGCTAAAGCATTCAGAGGTAGTTTTGTAGGCCTACAAATTATACAGAAATGTGTAAAGTTGCTGTGAATGGATGATAGAAGGCACTAAAAATGATAATAATAATATTTTATTTGCCCAGAGGAGATAATACATCATGAAGAATCATGAAATATTTGCTTAGGGCATGTCAACAAAGAAACAATTCAGTATAAAAAGTTATGTCACAGTTCAAATATTCTTTCACACTATAAAAGCACTTACATACAAGATATACAGAGATGGCCTTTTTAAAAACATCCAAACTTTCTACATTTTTAATATATACAGGTAGATTATTATAAAATTTGATACACATGAACTCAGGACCTTCAGATGCTTGAGATAAGTTAGATAATTATAGATATTTTAGATATAATAAATAAAAAGGCGGAATGACAGTCACCCTCACTGGTAGTTGGCCTCCATAGTTACGAAGCATGTATAAAACTTTCGTTTTTCATGTGGATCAATCTACACATGTCATTGATGGCCATTACATCATCATCATCATTCATCAATCCTAGGACTGAATGGATTCAGCTCTCAACTCAATTATACTTTCCAATTACCTCTTTATATTTCTATAATCCTTCTTTTATTCCCTCGCTGCTTGTTCCCTAGATCTTATATAAGGCCTCCCTTTCACACCATAGATGAATAGCTGCATGATCGCATTTACTTTTGAAAAGTTTTCTTACTGACCTCTCTTTTTTTCCACTTTCCTTAGGGCCCTTTCATTTGTCATTCAGCCTATCTATTCTTTCTCAATCGTCTCGTAGTGCCATATTTCAAATGTTTATAGCCTTGACCTCTCTGTTGCTGGTACAGCCCATGCCTCACTGATATAAAGGAGTATGAGGCTGATGTAAGTTCTAATGAATGAATTCCTTACTTAAAAGCTTTCATTTCCAGCCATAAGAAGATTCTTCTTTTGGTAGAATGTCCTTTTTCCCTGGGCTATTTTACCACTTCATTCATTGCTGGTTGTTCTGTCTACCAGATAGCAATACTATATAAACTCTTATAGCTTGTGTACCTAAGTCTTGGCCTCTGCTCTTATGCTGGATACAATTAACTTTGTTTTATTTTTAATGAGGTAATTAAGTAACTCATATTGTTGGTGCTTCAGGCCCTTCAGTATTTATCCATCAGCAATAATGGGAAAATGATGTTATATGTTATGCATTTTTCATATTTTGAGGACCTTCACCATGTTCTGAAAAAAATGCACACAATAATTGAGCATTAATAATAACAACCTTTTCACTCCAGAATCACGGCATGTACACTTCTTTACAATAATAAATACCATACCACTGAATCCTGGAGGACTCTTGCAAATGAAATAAAATCAATGATGAAACATTTACCCCAATCTAGATACTATTACCAATTGTATGTACATCACTGTTATCTTCAATTCATTACCATAAAAATATTAAAACCATAGTCATTGAAAAACAAAAAAAGGTAATCAGCTCAGGTATAAGGAAGGCTTACATTTTACCAGCTGCAAAGATGAAAAGAGTGAAAAGTATTAGAATAGCATAAAATGGCATTGCTATTTAAATGGCTGTCGTGAAAAATAATCCCAAAAGTCACCAAAAGACTACAGTCTTTACCAGAGAAACCAACTGTTGAAATCAGAAGAATATTTCTCTCTCCACTCTTCATCTTTTTTAGAATAGGAATAAGGAATGTTTTTCTCATAGTCCCTAAGTATTTTTCCTGAAGAGTACATGTGGCAGATGCTTTTATAAAGAAGGGTTAATTACTTCCCTCCTGCATTTTTAATTCGTTCTGTAGGAATATCATCAATTCCAGAAGCCTTATTCATCTGAAGGTCTCTTCCTGCTGCATCACATTCTGATATTTATATTGATGCTACAATATCATCATTTTGACTTTGCTTTCCTCTTCAATCACTTTCATGCACAGATTGTTCCCATTGCATAATTCTTCCTGATATTCTTTCCATCTCTTCCTTTTGTCTTCATTTTCAATCAAAAGTTCTCTATTCTTGTCCCTTACAGCATTGCATCTTACACTCCGTTCCTGAAAGTGGTTCCTCATTATCCTATAGGAAGCTTCCACCTTTCCAAGTGCTAGGTGGTTTGGTACATCTTTGCATAGATTCTTCATCCATATTTCTCTAGCTTTCCTGGCTTTGCAACTTAGTTCACTCCTTATTCTTATGAAGCAAAGCTGCCCTTCATCAGTTTTCACATTCTTGTACTTTCTTCTTTCTTCAATCAGCTCTAATACTTCTTCTTGACCACTTTTCTTCTTCCAAGAACTTCTTTTGCGGCTTCCTGTTGTCCACATTTAATGTTTTCCCAACGCTCTTCCACTGATTTCTCATTCAGGTTCTCTCCTATGTTGTTTTCCACTGCTTTTTGAAATGCCAGCTGATGTTGAGCCTCCTTCAGGATTTCTACTTACCGCATGTTCTTTTGTTCAATTGTTTTCTTCAATTCTTGAATTTTAGATGGGATTTCATCGTCACTGAATTATAGTCACTGTCAATGCCTGCCCCAGGGTAGCTTTCTCAGTCCTTCACTTGGTTCCTAAATCTTTGCTTCACTAAAATGTAGTCTATTTGAAATCATCTTCTGTCTCCTGCATTTTCCAAGTGCATCCTCTTCGGTTGTGATTTTAAAAAAATGTGCTGCCACTTACTATTTTACATTGTGTGCAGAACTCCAGTAGTCTTTCTCCTATTGTGTTTCAGTTTTTCAATCCATATTTCCATGTATTCAATTTTCCAATTATTCTTTCATCTTAACCTTCACAGACGACAGCATTCCAGTCTCCTAAACTAATTAGGTTCTCTTCTCCTCTTACCTGTTTTATGACTTTCGTGATATATTCAAAGATGTCTTCCACTTCATCATCTTTGTAGTCCGTCATAGGCATGTAAACCTGCACCACTATGGTATCTACAAGTTTGGTCTCCATCTTCACCATTATTATCCTTTCATTGTAACTTCAGGAAACTCTTCACATGCATTCCAGCACTCTGTCTGAGCATAATCCCTCTCTAGCATTACCATTTAATGATCCCATGTGTATAAACTTGTAGCTTCCTCTCCAAAAGTCTCATTCTTCAGGCCACTTCATTTCGCTGATTCATATTATTAAGTCGAGGTCCTTTATTCACATTTCCACCTTCAGGTTTTCCAGTCTTCTGCAGGTCTGGAGTGATCTCATGTTCCAAGCTCCTACCCTAAAATGTTTATCACATTTGACTGATGTACTCTCTCAGGTAGTCCCCGCCTGGAGATCCAAATGGTGGACTATTTTACCTCCGGAATATTTTACCCGAAAGGGGTTCCATCATGTCTTGATATAGAGAAAAGAGTGGAGTAGCTGCGACTCCTCCGGATATTAATGTGGTGGTTTCCCCTTGCCTTCTACATCTCAGTACCACAGCCGATAAAATAATGTTACCACGCCTGCAGTGAAATGAGTGTCACTGTACCGACCACTGTGGTCTCCACCTTCATTTATGTGAAGAAGAGCTGCTGCCCTCCTCTCTGGGTGATGAGATGCATAATTGTTGGTGGCCTCCCATCACCAAGTCATGGCATCTTCACAGGCTCTGTTCTATTTAAGGCCTACCTTACCTAGGGATAGACTAATACCCCCTAGGAATGCCATCGCTTTTTGTCCACAACTGCTCATTTAATGAGTAAACTCACTTATTTTGCAGCAAACCTCTATATCTAGAGCTCGACACACTATGCGCAACCCAGTTGATTCACTGGGTGACGTTAAGCTCAGCCAAAATAAAGTTAATTATGAATTTAGCAGATCTAACAGTTAGTAGCACTTCCTTTAAATCAATATTACAAAATAATGCATGTTTTACAGCAATTCTAATGATTTGAAATATGAACATTTTTGAGTAAATTTCCATAACCTATTGAATACTAAGATAGAACAAGCAGTTTTGGCTGCTGTGCCATTATCATGTACAATGAAATGGATTCCATGGTGTTACACTGAGGGCACAAAGTTTGCAAAATACGTAATATAAACTCAATTTTAGCATCTACATCTGGTATATAACAGACATAGACCATATGTAGAGATTAAAATAGGGTTTACACTAGGTGTATTGTAAACTTTGTGCTCTCAGGGTAAGAAAAGGAAAGACAGGGGGGATGACGCTGGAGGATTGAGAGGGAGGGAAGAGTGTAAGTAATATCATATCATTTGCTGCAATGAAACTGTTTTGTCATCGATGATTGAAAAAGATTTGGAAGTTTTAGAGTGAAAAGGATTGAGAGGGAGGTGAAGAGAATTCCTATAGGTTGACTCAGGTCAGTTGGTCTGGTTGTTTTAGTATGTTGTTAACTGGGGGAGGTGGAAAGAAGGGAGGGGGAATGGGGTCGTTTACCAAATTTTTTTTATTTCCGAATCTGATAGTTTGTAAAATAAAATGTCCCGTATTTTTCCGTTTTTTGATCCGTCAATTATTTCCCGAGTTATAAGCGGCGAAAAACTGATGTTTTTAACCCTTTCGGAAAAGTGGGTGTGGTGCAACCTCTGACGTATATTGACTTCATCCAATCACAACTGAGCCCGCGAAGCTACTTTGCCTTATCGCAATGGGGGGGACACAGCTGACTTGGCCAATCGGAGCTATTGCGACAGCATCTGTGCGAGCAGACCTTCCGAGAATTCCCCTCCTTTCCCTCCCCTAAAAGCAGTCAAGGACGGGAGGAAAATGACGTCAATGTTATCACAGCAGCATTTTTGGTGGGCTTCACCTTTTGCTTATTTAAATTTTTGGTTTATGAGTGAACGGTTGTGGTTAGAAGATTAATTTTTTCACTAAAATTCTTTTTTCGTTTCCATCTAACGATTTCGTGTACAAAATTGCGATTTCGGTTCCGATTAAACACCCCCATTATATCAGAGTAAGGCGGTCCTTTTAGGATTAGGTGGGAGTATAAAAATACTGCCTCTTCACTTCAGAAGCAGTTTTTAAGTTCCTGAGTCTTTAAAACACCCATCCCCATCCGGCAGATACAGAAGGACTTGTATTGGTCACACTTGAGAAGGGTGGTCAGAAGAATCTTTCAGAAGATTCGTCAAAAGAGTGGTCACACACCACTCTATTGAGGAATATCAAATACATCCTTTAAATGACAAAAAAGTTTTCCCAAAGTATACACATTGTAAAAATAGATCTTCTGTGAGTGCCGAGAGATGGCATTAGACACGAAATATAATAGATTACTTGGCTTTACCAAGGCATTTTCATTATTCCAATAATAGAATTATTAAATGGAGTAAGATCTTCAGTTCATTGTGACCATAATGAAAATTAACAAGGTAAGAACTAATGGAACAATGAAAGAAATTTACATTACATATCACCATATCATATTGAGTAAAATAACAATTTCAGCTTCGCAAATTTATAAATACCCTAAGATTAAATGATACACTGTGTATAACACTCAAATTTTCCTGATGATTGATATTAATAACATTTGTTATGGAATTGTATTCCAGGAGCAGAATTCAAATTGGAATCTGTGCTAAAGGGGTAATGCCGGTGATGGAATCTGCAGGAGAGACTATGTGAAGTGAGCTTTTATCAATGAGTAGAGTCAATGAGTAAGTACAAAGAAGTTGTGCTTGTTTGAGTAAGGGTGAATGCAGTGCGAAGAGAAGTGCATTAATTAATTGTGGATGGGCAGAGCAAGTAAAAGTGGTAGGAATGTAAATGATGAGAAGCTGGTCAGATTGTGTGCTCAATGATAGCAGGGGTGTGTGCTCTGTGTTTCATCAGAGCAAAGTGATGTTTTAAAAATGTCTTTCGTTGAAGTTTTATGATAGCAATATAGTGGTAGTGGTAGCGATTATGGAGAGGAAAGTGCAGTGATAGAGTAGCATGTGTGGTCATTGTTCTCGTTTCTCTGGAATGTCTTACGAAGATGTGTTGTGCACAAAGGAGTGTGGCAGATGGATGGCACCGAGGGATGTGAGATGACCGGAGGGGCAGGTAAAGCACACTCCCCCAAGGTAGGGATCCTCCAGCCCTTTACCCCATAGGAAATAGCCCTGACCATGTCTTTAGAGTAAAAGATATAACAGTGAGTAGGACACGGAGTGACTAGAGTCATGTATATGGTCCCTAAGATGAAGCATTATGTAGGTGAAATGTAAGCAGATGAAGCCAGCCTTTTTAGCTGTTGTCTGTAGGTAAATTAATGGAAATTGGAGGGAGAATGAATGTTGTTAGGGTCCTATGTGGACATCTGTGAATACTATACTGCTTGGAGAAACGGAGACATCACAATAATGATGTAAATATCGACTGGATTATTAGGGAAGTTAATAACTTCGAAAAGAAATCCTGTAAAAAGGATTCGGTCGAGTTGCATTCCAGTAATTATACTGCGGGGAAGCCCAACGTGAAGAGAACATTCAATGCTGAGAAGACATTTTGGATTGGAAGACATGGCATAGGGTTATAGGTAAGATTGAAATTGCAAGAGTAAAAATTGAATGTGTTTTGTACTGGATAGGTTGTGATATTCCTTTTTTTTCATGGCTGGTTCCCCGAGTGGCATCTGTTCCTGTGTTGTCTCCAAGTAGGAGGAGAGCAATGGTGGATGTGAGATGATAGAACGAGAGCAGTTTGGCAAGGATCGGGTACATGGTGTCGGTGAACATGGTTGTGAGCAAAAAAATGGCAAGTAAATCATTGATACTCGGTAAGGAAATTTGTAGTTATAGTGGGGTATTTTAGGAAACCCAGTAAATATTGCAGCATTATAAGTAGTAATTGATAGCTCATATCTGGTTACACAGTAGAAGTTCATCTGGCTGGTATTGCAATTGAAGGAGTATTGGAGTCCAGGTGCTGGAATCGTGCTTGCCACTGTGACTAAAGTGGATTTGGGAAAGAACATTCAAACTGAGGGACAAAGGAGCATTCGAGAAATGGGAGTGTGAGTAAGTGATTTAATGAATTTGAAAGTTTGTTTACAGAACCCAATGACCTTGGTATTATTATAAGTTGTGTTTCATAGCTTTAATATCTTTACACAGTAGAAGTTCGTCTTGCTGGTATTGCAGTTGGAGTATTGGGGTCCCGGTGTATGAGTCATGGCTGCTACTGTGACCGAAGTTGATTTGGGCAAGAATATAATAAGGCCGGGTCAGAAGAGTATTCAAGAAATAACAGTGAGTAACACTGGTTTAATGAATTTGAGGGTGTAAAGTGATTGTATGAGGAAGATATACATGATAGATTCTATTCTTGCTTCGATTGGATTGAAAGATTAGTGTTGTAGTTTGTATTAGGTATCAATCATATCATGAGGTGTTATTAGAGCGATAATTCATGGGGGATGCTTCACTTAAAGAGTGAATTTGGTGTTGATAAGACATATTGGATTGCAAGAAATGGACGGTTTGTAGAGGGTAAATAGGAGATTGTTCAGAGTGGAAATTAAATGCATTTTTACCGGATAGATTGAGACATATGTAGCCCTTTCTGCTTAGTTTGTTCCTGAGTGGTCTCATGTTTACAGGTGTTGAACTCGAGGAGGAGATGAAGAGCAATGGAGGATGAGAGTGGACGGAAAGAGAGCATTTTGGCTGAGTACATGGTTTCTTTAACACGGTGCTGAGCTGAAAAATGGCAAAGGAATCGCTGAGACCTGGTAAGGAAAGTTGTGTGTTTTTATGAAGTGCAATATAATTGCCTATAATTTAAAGTGTGATGGTTCATTATCTTTAAATAATTGAAGTTTGTGTCGCTGGTATTGCAGTTTCAAGGAGCATTGGTGTCAAGGTTTCTGAAGCATATTTACTCAAGTGACTAAGGAAGATCTGGGCAGGAATGTTCAATGGGAGGGTCTGAGGAGTATTGAAAAAAATCGCACACTGAGTATAGATGAATCAAAGAAATTAAAGTGTGAGGTGATTTTATGTTGAAAATGTAATAGGTTTTATTTTTGACCATTTCCTTTCAGGGCTGGATCTGGTCAGACTTCTTGGAATATCAATATGGTTAGGACAGAAAGTTATATGGACGGTGTTTTGGAGGTGGAGCACAGATTTGTTGGTCTGAAAATGTGCATCGTGGGAGGAATAACCGAGGTACACACTATGAGATGATTGGAATGAAATTGAGTGAGTAGCATTATTTATGCTGAAAAAAGTATTGCCTCAAAAGTATTGGTTTTCTCTAATGCACTTTATGATTGCGCTGGGTCCGAAAGCAAAAACAGGGGAAGATTTAGCCAAGATGTGGCGAAGATGAACAAGTAGAGGCAGAAGAGGGAATATCACTGATAAAAGACATCACCGCTGTAGGTATTCCATCATGAAGGATGGTGAGCAGGAAAACAGAGTAAATAACAATAATCTTGGTTTTATGGCTTTTTATTCTGGTGTCAAAGTTTGCTTTTGGTACCGGCATGAGAATAATTGTTTGCCGATTTCACTTGTTAGATGGGTGTTGATGGAATGGAAATTTGACGGAGTCTGCATTGAAGGAGAGGATGATTGTGTTGAAAGCCAAGTGAGAAGTATTGAAGGTCCTTGCCAGAATGCTGATGATGAAGACCCTGTAATATACGTGATATTAAGGAAGGAAGGTATGTTATCATAAGTAAGAATGGAAACTGCAGTGATACCCATTTTATTAGATATTGTTCTTAATCACATGCATGTTCTGGGAGTGGTTCGAGTGGGAATAATGGAAGCGATGCCATCCACGAAGATGAATAAGTTGATGGCACTGATGAAAGAGTGCCAGAGGAGAATAACCACTGATTGTAGACCTCACCTGTGTATCAAATGTTTAACAGTTATGATGGAAGGTATGTAGAATGATGGAGACATTTCCAATGGGTGTCTATTAGGACCTGTTTTTTGGTTAATGAGGTTTGGCATTTACTTAACTTTTCAGCATGATAGACGGATGATTTTTGTGGCCTACAGCATTTTGTGACAAAGAATGAGGCACTGGACACAGGTAGGAAATGGCACCTCAAGTATGCGGAAAGAACCAATGACTGACGGAAAGGAAATCGGCTCTCCCAGGAATGGGTAGTGAGATTATCAGTAAGTGATAGTGATTGAGGATTGTAAATTAGATTGGGCGGTAGATAAATATAGTGGTGGCGATATTGTTGCGATTCATAATGTTGCTTTTGGATTCCAGGAGCGGTATTGGAATGGGAGCTGTGTTGAAAGAGCTGTGCAGGCTTGTCAAATTACAGGAGAGTGAGTGTAAAGTGAGCAGCGTCAGTGAATGCAATCGGTGAGTGAGCTGAAAGGGGATGATATAATTGTGGAGCGGGAGTGCATACCAGGTGGTAGGAATGAAATGAAGAATAGTTGGTCATATTGTGAGTTTGGTAGTGGCATGTGTGTGAAGTTTTCATTAGGCTGCTTTGTTAGTTAATGTGCTAATTGTGAGTTTATGGAGACTAAGTTGTGGTTGGGGTGGTGTATAAGTGCGGGAAAAGTGCAGTTATAGTGTGGCATATGTGGTGATTCCTCTCGTTTCTCTGGAATGTCTTACGAAGATGTGTTGTGCACAAAGGAGGCTGGCAGATGGATGGCACCGAGGGACGTGAGATGACCGGAGGGGCAGGTAAAGCACACTCCCCCAAGGTAGGGATCGTCCAGCCCTTTACCCCATAGGAATAGCCCTGACCATGTCTTTAGAGTAAAAGATATAACAGTGAGTAGGACACAGAGAGACTAGAGTCATGTATAGGGTCCCTAAGACGAAGCATTATGTAGGTGAAATGTAAGCAGGTGAAGCCAGCCTTTTTAGCTGTTGTCTGTAGGTAAATTAATGGAAATTGGAGGGAGAATGAATGTTGTTAGGGTCCTATGTGGACTTATGTGAATACTATTCTGCTTGGAGAAACGGAGACATCACAATAACGATGTAAATATGGACTGGATTATTAGGGAAGTTAATAACTTCGAAAAGAAATCCTGTAAAAAGGATTCGGTCGAGTTGCATTCCAGTATTTATACTGCGGGGAAGCCCAACGTGAAGAGAACATTCAATGCTGAGAAGACATTTTGGATTGGAAGACATGGCATAGGGTTATAGGTAAGATTGAAATTGCAAGAGTAAAAATTGAATGTGTTTTGTACTGGATAGGTTGTGATATTCCTTTTTTTTCATGGCTGGTTCCCGAGTGGCATGTGTTCCTGGTGTTGTCTCCAAGGAGGAGGAGAGCAATGGTGGATGTGAGATGATAGAACGAGAGCAGTTTGGCAAGGATCGGGTACATGGCGTCGGTGAACATGGTTGTGAGCAAAAAAATGGCAAGTAAATCATTGATACTCGGTGAGGAAATTTGTGGTTATAGTGGGGTATTTTAGGAAACCCAGTAAATATTGCAGCATTTTAAGTAGTAATTGATAGCTCATATCTGTTTACGCAGTAGAAGTTCATCTGGCTGTTATTGCAATTGAAGGAGTATTGGAGTCCAGGTGCTGGAATCGTGTTTGCTACTGTGACTGAAGTGGATTTGGGAAAGAACATTCAAACTGAGGGACATATGAGCATTCGAGAAATGGGAGTGTGAGTAACAGTGATTTAATGAATTTGAAAGTTTGTTTAAAGAACCCATTGACCTGCTTTATTATAAGTTGTGTTTGATAGCTCAAATATCTTTACACAGTAGAAGTTCATCTTGCTGGTATTGCAGTTGGAGTATTGGGGTCCCGGTGTATGAGTCATGGCTGCTGCTGTGACCGAAGATGATTTGGGCAAGAATATAATAAGGCCGGGTCAGAAGAGTATTTAAGGAATAAGAGTGAGTAGCACTGGTTTAATGAATTTGAGGGTGTAAAGGGATTGTATGAGGAAGATATACATGATAGATTCTATTCTTGCTTCGATTGGATTGAAAGATTAGTGTTGTAGTTTGTATTAGGTATCAATCATATCATGAGGTGTTATTAGAGCGATAATTCATGGGGGATGCTTCACATAAAGAGTAAATTTGGTGTTGATAAGACATATTGGACTGCAAGAAATGGACGGTTTGTAGAGGGTAAATAGGAGATTGTTCAGAGTGGAAATTGAATGCATTTTTACTGGATAGATTGAGACATATGTAGCCCTTTCTGCTTGGTTTGTTCCTGAGTGGTCTCATGTTTCCAGGTGTTGTACTCAAGGAGGAGGAGATGAAGAGCAATGGAGGATGAGAGTGGACGGAAAGAGAGCATTTTGGCTGAGTACATGGTTTCTTTCACACGGTGGTGAGCTGAAAAATGGCAAAGGAATCGCTGAGACCTGGTAAGGAAAGTTGTGTGTTTTTATGAAGTGCAATATAATTGCCTATAATTTAAAGTGTGATGTTTCATTATCTTTAAATAATTGAAGTTTGTGTCGCTGGTATTGCAGTTGAAGGAGCATTGGTGTCAAGGTTTCTGAAGCATATTTACTCAAGTGACTAAGGCGGATCTGGGCAGGAATGTTCAATGGGAGGGTCTGAGGAGTATTGAAAAAAATCGCACACTGAGTATAGATGAATCAAAGAAATTAAAGTGTGAGGTGATTTTATGTTGAAAATGTAATAGGTTTTATTTTTGACCATTTCCTTTCAGGGCTGGATCTGGTCAGACTTCTTGGAATATCAATATGGTTAGGACAAATATTGTTATTTGGACGGTGTTTTGGAGGTGGAGCACAGATTTGTTGGTCTGAAAATGTGCATCGTGGGAGGATTAACTGAGGTACACACTATGAGATGATTGGAGTGAAATTGAGTGAGTAGCATTATTTATGCTGAAAAAAGTATTGCCTCAAAGTATTGGTGTTCTCTAATGCACTTTATGATTGCGCTGGGTCCGAAAGCAAAAACAGGGGAAGATTTAGCCAAGATGTGGCGAAGATGAACAAGGAGAGGCACAAGAGAGAATATCACTGATAAAAGACATCACCGCTGTATTTATTCCATCATGAAGGATGGTGAGCAGGAAAACAGAGTAAATAACAATAATCTTGTTTTTATTGCTTTTTATTCTGGTGTCAAAGTTTGCTTTTGGTACCGGCATGAGAATAATGGTTTGCCGTTTTCACTTGTTAGATGGCTGTTGAAGGAATGGAAATTTGACGGAGTCTGCATTGAAGGAGAGGATGATTGTGTTGAAAGCCAAGTGAGCAGAATGGAAGGTCCTTGCCAGAATGCTGATGATGAAGACCCTGTAATATACGTGATATTAAGGAAGGAAGGTATGTTATCATAAGTAAGAATGGAAACTGCAGTGATACCCATTTAATTAGATATATTTCTGAATCACATGCATGTTCTGGGAGTGGTTCCAGTGGAAATAATGGAAGCGATGCCGTCCACGAAGATGAATAAGTTGATGGCACTGATGAAAGAGTGCCAGAGGAGAATAACCACTGATTGTAGACCTCACCTGTGTATCAAATGATTAACAGTTATGATTGAAGGTATGTAGAAGATGGAGACATTTCCTATGGGTCCTTCTAGGACCTGTTTTTTGGTTAATGATGTTTGGCATTTACTTAACTTTTCAGCATGATAGGCGGATGATTTTTGTGGCCTTAAGCATTTTGTGACAAATAATGAGGCACTGGACACAGGTAGGAAATGGCACTTCAAGTAAGCGGAAAGAACCAATGACTGACGGAAAGGAAATCGGCTCTACCTAGGACTGGGTAGTGAGATTATCAGTAAGTGATAGTGATTGAGGATTGTAAATTAGAATGGGCGGTAGATACATATAGTGGTGGCGATATTGTTACGATTCATAATGTTGCTTTTGGATTCCAGGAGCGGTATTGGAATGGGAGCTGTGTTGAAAGAGCTGTGCAGGTTTGTCAAACTACAGGAGAGTGAGTGTAAAGTGAGCAGCGTCAGTGAATGTAATCGGTGAGTGAGCTGAAAGGGGATGATATAATTGTGGAGCGGGAGTGCATACCAGGTGGTAGGAATGAAATGAAGAATAGTTGGTCATATTGTGAGTTTGGTAGTGGCATGTGTGTGAAGTTTTCATTAGGCTGCTTTGTTAGTTAATGTGCTAATTGTGAGTTTATGGAGACAAAGTTGTGGTTGGGGTGGTGTATAAATGCGGGAAAAGTGCAGTTATAGTGTGGCATATGTGGTGATTGCTGTCGTTTCTCTGGAATGTCTTACGAAGATGTGTTGTGCACAAAGGAGGCTGGCAGATGGATGGCACCGAGGGACGTGAGATGACCGGAGGGGCAGGTAAAGCACACTCCCCCAAGGTAGGGATCGTCCAACCCTTTACCCCATAGGAATAGCCCTGACCATGTCTTTAGAGTAAAAGATATAACAGTGAGTAGGACACAGAGAGACTAGAGTCATGTATAGGGTCCCTAAGACGAAGCATTATGTAGGTGAAATGTAAGTAGGTGAAGCCAGCCTTTTTAGCTGTTGTCTGTAGGTAAATTAATGGAAATTGGAGGGAGAATGAATGTTGTTAGGGTCCTATGTGGACTTATGTGAATACTATTCTGCTTGGAGAAACGGAGACATCACAATAACGATGTAAATATGGACTGGATTATTAGGGAAGTTAATAACTTCGAAAACAAATCCTGTAAAAAGGATTCGGTCGAGTTGCATTCCAGTATTTATACTGCGGGGAAGCCCAACGTGAAGAGAACATTCAATGCTGAGAAGACATTTTGGATTGGAAGACATGGCATAGGGTTATAGGTAAGATTGAAATTGCAAGAGTAAAAATTGAATGTGTTTTGTACTGGATAGGTTGTGATATTCCTTTTTTTTCATGGCTGGTTCCCGAGTGGCATGTGTTCCTGGTGTTGTCTCCAAGGAGGAGGAGAGCAATGGTGGATGTGAGATGATAGAACGAGAGCAGTTTGGCAAGGATCGGGTACATGGCGTCGGTGAACATGGTTGTGAGCAAAAAAATGGCAAGTAAATCATTGATACTCGGTGAGGAAATTTGTAGTTATAGTGGGGTATTTTAGGAAACCCAGTAAATATTGCAGCATTATAAGTAGTAATTGATAGCTCATATCTGTTTACACAGTAGAAGTTCATCTGGCTGGTATTGCAATTGAAGGAGTATTGGAGTCCAGGTGCTGGAATCGTGTTTGCTACTGTGACTGAAGTGGATTTGGGAAAGAACATTCAAACTGAGGGACATATGAGCATTCGAGAAATGGGAGTGTGAGTAACAGTGATTTAATGAATTTGAAAGTTTGTTTACAGAACCCATTGACCTGCTTTATTATAAGTTGTGTTTGATAGCTCAAATATCTTTACACAGTAGAAGTTCATCTTGCTGGTATTGCAGTTGTAGTCCCGGTGTATGAGTCATGGCTGCTGCTGTGACCGAAGTTGATTTGGGCAAGAATATAATAAGGCCGGGTCAGAAGAGTATTCAAGGAATAAGAGTGAGTAGCACTGGTTTAATGAATTTGAGGGTGTAAAGGGATTGTATGAGGAAGATATACATGATAGATTCTATTCTTGCTTCGATTGGATTGAAAGATTAGTGTTGTAGTTTGTATTAGGTATCAATCATATCATGAGGTGTTATTAGAGCGATAATTCATGGGGGATGCTTCACATAAAGAGTAAATTTGGTGTTGATAAGACATATTGGACTGCAAGAAATGGACGGTTTGTAGAGGGTAAATAGGAGATTGTTCAGAGTGGAAATTGAATGCATTTTTACTGGATAGATTGAGACATATGTAGCCCTTTCTGCTTGGTTTGTTCCTGAGTGGTCTCATGTTTCCAGGTGTTGTACTCAAGGAGGAGGAGATGAAGAGCAATGGAGGATGAGAGTGGACGGAAAGAGAGCATTTTGGCTGAGTACATGGTTTCTTTCACACGGTGGTGAGCTGAAAAATGGCAAAGGAATCGCTGAGACCTGGTAAGGAAAGTTGTGTGTTTTTATGAAGTGCAATATAATTGCCTATAATTTAAAGTGTGATGTTTCATTATCTTTAAATAATTGAAGTTTGTGTCGCTGGTATTGCAGTTGAAGGAGCATTGGTGTCAAGGTTTCTGAAGCATATTTACTCAAGTGACTAAGGCGGATCTGGGCAGGAATGTTCAATGGGAGGGTCTGAGGAGTATTGAAAAAAATCGCACACTGAGTATAGATGAATCAAAGAAATTAAAGTGTGAGGTGATTTTATGTTGAAAATGTAATAGGTTTTATTTTTGACCATTTCCTTTCAGGGCTGGATCTGGTCAGACTTCTTGGAATATCAATATGGTTAGGACAAATATTGTTATTTGGACGGTGTTTTGGAGGTGGAGCACAGATTTGTTGGTCTGAAAATGTGCATCGTGGGAGGAATAACCGAGGTACACACTATGAGATGATTGGAGTGAAATTGAGTGAGTAGCATTATTTATGCTGAAAAAAGTATTACCTCAAAGTATTGGTGTTCTCTAATGCACTTTATGATTGCGCTGGGTCCGAAAGCAAAAACAGGGGAAGATTTAGCCAAGATGTGGCGAAGATGAACAAGGAGAGGCACAAGAGAGAATATCACTGATAAAAGACATCACCGCTGTAGGTATTCCATCATGAAGGATGGTGAGGAGGAAAACAGAGTAAATAACAATAATCTTGTTTTTATGGCTTTTTATTCTGGTGTCAAAGTTTGCTTTTGGTACCGGCATGAGAATAATTGTTTGCCGTTTTCACTTGTTAGATGGCTGTTGAAGGAATGGAAATTTGACGGAGTCTGCATTGAAGGAGAGGATGATTGTGTTGAAAGCCAAGTGAGAAGTATTGAAGGTCCTTGCCAGAATGCTGATGATGAAGACCCTGTAATATATGTGATATTAAGGAAGGAAGGTATGTTATCATAAGTAAGAATGGAAACTGCAGTGATACCCATTTTAATGGATATTGTTCTTAATAACATGCATGTTCTGGGAGTGGTTCGAGTGGGAATAATGGAAGCGATGCCGTCCACGAAGATGAATAAGTTGATGGCACTGATGAAAGAGTGCCAGAGGAGAATAACCACTGATTGTAGACCTCACCTGTGTATCAAATGTTTAACAGTTATGATGGAAGGTATGTAGAATGATGGAGACATTTCCAATGGGTGTCTATTAGGACCTGTTTTTTGGTTAATGAGGTTTGGCATTTACTTAACTTTTCAGCATGATAGACGGATGATTTTTGTGGCCTACAGCATTTTGTGGCAATGAATGAGGCACTGGACACAGGTAGGAAATGGCACTTCAAGTATGCGGAAAGAACCAATGACTGACGGAAAGGAAATCGGCTCTACCTAGGAATGGGTAGTGAGATTATCAGTAAGTGATAGTGATTGAGGATTGTAAATTAGATTGGGCGGTAGATAAATATAGTGGTGGCGATATTGTTGCGATTCATAATGTTGCTTTTGGATTCCAGGAGCGGTATTGGAATGGGAGCTGTGTTGAAAGAGCTGTGCAGGCTTATCAAATTACAGGAGAGTGAGTGTAAAGTGAGCAGCGTCAGTGAATGCAATCGGTGAGTGAGCTGAAAGGGGATGATATAATTGTGGAGCGGGAGTGCATACCAGGTGGTAGGAATGAAATGAAGAATAGTTGGTCATATTGTGAGTTTGGTAGTGGCATGTGTGTGAAGTTTTCATTAGGCTGCTTTGTTAGTTGATGTGCTAATTGTGAGTTTATGGAGACAAAGTTGTGGTTGGGGTGGTGTATAAATGCGGGAAAAGTGCAGTTATAGTGTGGCATATGTGGTGATTGCTCTCGTTTCTCTGGAATGTCTTACGAAGATGTGTTGTGCACAAAGGAGGCTGGCAGATGGATGGCACCGAGGGACGTGAGATGACCGGAGGGGCAGGTAAAGCACACTCCCCCAAGGTAGGGATCGTCCAGCCCTTTACCCCATAGGAATAGCCCTGACCATGTCTTTAGAGTAAAAGATATAACAGTGAGTAGGACTCAGAGAGACTAGAGTCATGTATAGGGTCCCTTAGACGAAGCATTATGTAGGTGAAATGTAAGCAGGTGAAGCCAGCCTTTTTAGCTGTTGTCTGTAGGTAAATTAATGGAAATTGGAGGGAGAATGAATGTTGTTAGGGTCCTATGTGGACTTATGTGAATACTATTCTGCTTGGAGAAACGGAGACATCACAATAACGATGTAAATATGGACTGGATTATTAGGGAAGTTAATAACTTCGAAAAGAAATCCTGTAAAAAGGATTCGGTCGAGTTGCATTCCAGTATTTATACTGGGGGGAAGCCCAACGTGAAGAGAACATTCAATGCTGAGAAGACATTTTGGATTGGAAGACATGGCATAGGGTTATAGGTAAGATTGAAATTGCAAGAGTAAAAATTGAATGTGTTTTGTACTGGATAGGTTGTGATATTCCTTTTTTTTCATGGCTGGTTCCCGAGTGGCATGTGTTCCTGGTGTTGTCTCCAAGGAGGAGGAGAGCAATGGTGGATGTGAGATGATAGAACGAGAGCAGTTTGGCAAGGATCGGGTACATGGCGTCGGTGAACATGGTTGTGAGCAAAAAAATGTCAAGTGAAACATTGATACTCGGTGAGGAAATTTGTAGTTATAGTGGGGTATTTTAGGAAACCCAGTAAATATTGCAGCATTATAAGTAGTAATTGATAGCTCATATCTGTTTACACAGTAGAAGTTCATCTAGCTGGTATTGCAGTTGGAGTATTGGGGTCCCGGTGTATGAGTCATGGCTGCTGCTGTGACCAAAGTTGATTTGGGCAGGAATATAATAAGGCCGGGTCAGAAGAGTATTCAAGGAATAAGAGTGAGTAGCACTGGTTTAATGAATTTGAGGGTGTAAAGTGATTGTATGAGGAAGATATACATGATAGATTCTATTCTTGCTTCCATTGGATTGAAAGCATAGTGTTGTAGTTTGTATTAGGTATCAATCATATCATGAGGTGTTATTAGAGTGATAATTCATGGGGGATGCTTCACTTAAAGAGTGAATTTGGTGTTGATAAGACATACTGGATTGCAAGACATGGACTGTTTGTAGAGGGTAAATAGGAGATTGTTCAGAGTGGAAATTGAAAGCATTTTTACTGGATAGATTGAGAAATATGTAGCCCTTTCTGCTTGGTTTGTTCCTGAGTGGTCTCATGTTTCCAGGTGTTGTACTCAAGGAGGAGGAGATGAAGAGCAATGGAGGATGAGAGTGGACGGAAAGAGAGCATTTTGGCTGAGTACATGGTTTCTTTAACACGGTGGTGAGCTGAAAAATGGCAAAGGAATCGCTGAGACCTGGTAAGGAAATTTGTGTGTTTTTATGAAGTGCAATATAATTGCCTATAATTTAAAGTGTGATGTTTCATTATCTTTAAATAATTGAAGTTTGTGTCGCTGGTATTGCAGTTGAAGGAGCATTGGTGTCAAGGTTTCTGAAGCATATTTACTCAAGTGACTAAGGCGGATCTGGGCAGGAATGTTCAAAGGGAGGGTCTGAGGAGTATTGAAAAAAATCGCACACTGAGTAAAGATGAATCAAAGAAATTAAAGGATGAGGTGATTTTATGTTGAAAATGTAATAGGTTTTATTTTTGACCATTTCCTTTCAGGGCTGGATCTGGTCAGACTTCTTGGAATATCAATATGGTTAGGACAAATATTGTTATTTGGACGGTGTTTTGGAGGTGGAGCACAGATTTGTTGGTTTGAAAATGTGCATCGTGGGAGGAATAACCGAGGTACACACTATGAGATGATTGGAATGAAATTGAGTGAGTAGCATTATTTATGCTGAAAAAAGTATTGCCTCAAAAGTATTGGTGTTCTCTAATGCACTTTATGATTGCGCTGGGTCCGAAAGCAAAAACAGGGGAAGATTTAGCCAAGATGTGGCGAGGATGAACAAGGAGAGGCACAAGAGGGAATATCACTGATAAAAGACATCACCGCTGTAGGTATTCCATCATGAAGGATGGTGAGCAGGAAAACAGAGTAAATAACAATAATCTTGTTTTTATGGCTTTTAATTCTGGTGTCAAAGTTTGCTTTTGGTACCGGCATGAGAATAATTGTTTGCCGTTTTCACTTGTTAGATGGCTGTTGAAGGAATGGAAATTTGACGGAGTCTGCATTGAAGGAGAGGATGATTGTGTTGAAAGCCAAGTGAGAAGTATGGAAGGTCCTTGCCAGAATGCTGATGATGAAGACCCTGTAATATACGTGATATTAAGGAAGGAAGGTATGTTATCATAAGTAAGAATGGAAACTGTAGTGATACCCATTTAATTAGATATTGTTCTTAATCACATGCATGTTCTGGGAGTGGTTCGAGTGGGAATAATGGAAGCGATGCCGTCCACGAAGATGAATAAGTTGATGGCACTGATGAAAGAGTGCCAGAGGAGAATAACCACTGATTGTAGACCTCACCTGTGTATCAAATGTTTAACAGTTATGATGGAAGGTATGTAGAATGATGGAGACATTTCCAATGGGTGTCTATTAGGACCTGTTTTTTGGTTAATGAGGTTTGGCATTTACTTAACTTTTCAGCATGATAGACGGATGATTTTTGTGGCCTACAGCATTTTGTGGCAAAGAATGAGGTACTGGACACAGGTAGGAAATGGCACTTCAAGTATGCGGAAAGAACCAATGACTGACGGAAAGGAAATCGGCTCTACCTAGGAATGGGTAGTGAGATTATCAGTAAGTGATAGTGATTGAGGATTGTAAATTAGATTGGGAGGTAGATAAATATAGTGGTGGCGATATTGTTGCGATTCATAATGTTGCTTTTGGATTCCAGGAGCGGTATTGGAATGGGAGCTGTGTTGAAAGAGCTGTGCAGGCTTGTCAAATTACAGGAGAGTGAGTGTAAAGTGAGCAGCGTCAGTGAATGCAATCGGTGAGTGAGCTGAAAGGGGATGATATAATTGTGGAGCGGGAGTGCATACCAGGTGGTAGGAATGAAATGAAGAATAGTTGGTAATATTGTGAGTTTGGTAGTGGCATTTGTGTGAAGTTTTCATTAGGCTGCTTTGTTAGTTGATGTGCTAATTGTGAGTTTATGGAGACAAAGTTGTGGTTGGGGTGGTGTATAAATGCGGGAAAAGTGCAGTTATAGTGTGGCATATGTGGTGATTGCTCTCGTTTCTCTGGAATGTCTTACGAAGATGTGTTGTGCACAAAGGAGGCTGGCAGATGGATGGCACCGAGGGACGTGAGATGACCGGAGGGGCAGGTAAAGCACACTCCCCCAAGGTAGGGATCGTCCAGCCCTTTACCCCATAGGAATATCCCTGACCATGTCTTTAGAGTAAAAGATATAACAGTGAGTAGGACACAGAGAGACTAGAGTCATGTATAGGGTCCCTAAGACGAAGCATTATGTAGGTGAAATGTAAGCAGGTGAAGCCAGCCTTTTTAGCTGTTGTCTGTAGGTAAATTAATGGAAATTGGAGGGAGAATGAATGTTGTTAGGGTCCTATGTGGACTTATGTGAATACTATTCTGCTTGGAGAAACGGAGACATCACAATAACGATGTAAATATGGACTGGATTATTAGGGAAGTTAATAACTTCGAAAAGAAATCCTGTAAAAAGGATTCGGTCGAGTTGCATTCCAGTATTTATACTGGGGGGAAGCCCAACGTGAAGAGAACATTCAATGCTGAGAAGACATTTTGGATTGGAAGACATGGCATAGGGTTATAGGTAAGATTGAAATTGCAAGAGTAAAAATTGAATGTGTTTTGTACTGGATAGGTTGTGATATTCCTTTTTTTTCATGGCTGGTTCCCGAGTGGCATGTGTTCCTGGTGTTGTCTCCAAGGAGGAGGAGAGCAATGGTGGATGTGAGATGATAGAACGAGAGCAGTTTGGCAAGGATCGGGTACATGGCGTCGGTGAACATGGTTGTGAGCAAAAAAATGGCAAGTAAATCATTGATACTCGGTGAGGAAATTTGTAGTTATAGTGGGGTATTTTAGGAAACCCAGTAAATATTGCAGCATTATAAGTAGTAATTGATAGCTCATATCTGTTTCCACAGTAGAAGTTCATCTGGCTGGTATTGCAATTGAAGGAGTATCGGAGTCCAGGTGCTGGAATCGTGTTTGCTACTGTGACTGAAGTGGATTTGGGAAAGAACATTCAAACTGAGGGACATATGAGCATTCGAGAAATGGGAGTGTGAGTAACAGTGATTTAATGAATTTGAAAGTTTGTTTACAGAACCCATTGACCTGCTTTATTATAAGTTGTGTTTGATAGCTCAAAAATCTTTACACAGTAGAAGTTCATCTTGCTGGTATTGCAGTTGGAGTCCCGGTGTATGAGTCATGGCTGCTGCTGTGACCGAAGTTGATTTGGGCAAGAATATAATAAGGCCGGGTCAGAAGAGTATTTAAGGAATAAGAGTGAGTAGCACTGGTTTAATGAATTTGAGGGTGTAAAGGGATTGTATGAGGAAGATATACATGATAGATTCTATTCTTGCTTCGATTGGATTGAAAGATTAGTGTTGTAGTTTGTATTAGGTATCAATCATATCATGAGGTGTTATTAGAGCGATAATTCATGGGGGATGCTTCACATAAAGAGTAAATTTGGTGTTGATAAGACATATTGGATTGCAAGAAATGGACGGTTTGTAGAGGGTAAATAGGAGATTGTTCAGAGTGGAAATTGAATGCATTTTTACTGGATAGATTGAGACATATGTAGCCCTTTCTGCTTGGTTTGTTCCTGAGTGGTCTCATGTTTCCAGGTGTTGTACTCAAGGAGGAGGAGATGAAGAGCAATGGAGGATGAGAGTGGACGGAAAGAGAGCATTTTGGCTGAGTACATGGTTTCTTTAACACGGTGGTGAGCTGAAAAATGGCAAAGGAATCGCTGAGACCTGGTAAGGAAAGTTGTGTGTTTTTATGAAGTGCAATATAATTGCCTATAATTTAAAGTGTGATGTTTCATTATCTTTAAATAATTGAAGTTTGTGTCGCTGGTATTGCAGTTGAAGGAGCATTGGTGTCAAGGTTTCTGAAGCATATTTACTCAAGTGACTAAGGCGGATCTGGGCAGGAATGTTCAATGGGAGGGTCTGAGGAGTATTGAAAAAAATCGCACACTGAGTATAGATGAATCAAAGAAATTAAAGTGTGAGGTGATTTTATGTTGAAAATGTAATAGGTTTTATTTTTGACCATTTCCTTTCAGGGCTGGATCTGGTCAGACTTCTTGGAATATCAATATGGTTAGGACAAATATTGTTATTTGGACGGTGTTTTGGAGGTGGAGCACAGATTTGTTGGTCTGAAAATGTGCATCGTGGGAGGAATAACCGAGGTACACACTATGAGATGATTGGAGTGAAATTGAGTGAGTAGCATTATTTATGCTGAAAAAAGTATTACCTCAAAGTATTGGTGTTCTCTAATGCACTTTATGATTGCGCTGGGTCCGAAAGCAAAAACAGGGGAAGATTTAGCCAAGATGTGGCGAAGATGAACAAGGAGAGGCACAAGAGAGAATATCACTGATAAAAGACATCACCGCTGTAGGTATTCCATCATGAAGGATGGTGAGCAGGAAAACAGAGTAAATAACAATAATCTTGTTTTTATGGCTTTTTATTCTCGTGTCAAAGTTTGCTTTTGGTACCGGCATGAGAATAATTGTTTGCCGTTTTCACTTGTTAGATGGCTGTTGAAGGAATGGAAATTTGACGGAGTCTGCATTGAAGGAGAGGATGATTGTGTTGAAAGCCAAGTGAGAAGTATTGAAGGTCCTTGCCAGAATGCTGATGATGAAGACCCTGTAATATATGTGATATTAAGGAAGGAAGGTATGTTATCATAAGTAAGAATGGAAACTGCAGTGATACCCATTTTAATGGATATTGTTCTTAATAACATGCATGTTCTGGGAGTGGTTCGAGTGGGAATAATGGAAGCGATGCCGTCCACGAAGATGAATAAGTTGATGGCACTGATGAAAGAGTGCCAGAGGAGAATAACCACTGATTGTAGACCTCACCTGTGTATCAAATGTTTAACAGTTATGATGGAAGGTATGTAGAATGATGGAGACATTTCCAATGGGTGTCTATTAGGACCTGTTTTTTGGTTAATGAGGTTTGGCATTTACTTAACTTTTCAGCATGATAGACGGATGATTTTTGTGGCCTACAGCATTTTGTGGCAATGAATGAGGCACTGGACACAGGTAGGAAACGGCACTTCAAGTATGCGGAAAGAACCAATGACTGACGGAAAGGAAATCGGCTCTACCTAGGAATGGGTAGTGAGATTATCAGTAAGTGATAGTGATTGAGGATTGTAAATTAGATTGGGCGGTAGATAAATATAGTGGTGGCGATATTGTTGCGATTCATAATGTTGCTTTTGGATTCCAGGAGCGGTATTGGAATGGGAGCTGTGTTGAAAGAGCTGTGCAGGCTTATCAAATTACAGGAGAGTGAGTGTAAAGTGAGCAGCGTCAGTGAATGCAATCGGTGAGTGAGCTGAAAGGGGATGATATAATTGTGGAGCGGGAGTGCATACCAGGTGGTAGGAATGAAATGAAGAATAGTTGGTCATATTGTGAGTTTGGTAGTGGCATGTGTGTGAAGTTTTCATTAGGCTGCTTTGTTAGTTGATGTGCTAATTGTGAGTTTATGGAGACAAAGTTGTGGTTGGGGTGGTGTATAAATGCGGGAAAAGTGCAGTTATAGTGTGGCATATGTGGTGATTGCTCTCGTTTCTCTGGAATGTCTTACGAAGATGTGTTGTGCACAAAGGAGGCTGGCAGATGGATGGCACCGAGGGACGTGAGATGACCGGAGGGGCAGGTAAAGCACACTCCCCCAAGGTAGGGATCGTCCAGCCCTTTACCCCATAGGAATAGCCCTGACCATGTCTTTAGAGTAAAAGATATAACAGTGAGTAGGACACAGAGAGACTAGAGTCATGTATAGGGTCCCTTAGACGAAGCATTATGTAGGTGAAATGTAAGCAGGTGAAGCCAGCCTTTTTAGCTGTTGTCTGTAGGTAAATTAATGGAAATTGGAGGGAGAATGAATGTTGTTAGGGTCCTATGTGGACTTATGTGAATACTATTCTGCTTGGAGAAACGGAGACATCACAATAACGATGTAAATATGGACTGGATTATTAGGGAAGTTAATAACTTCGAAAAGAAATCCTGTAAAAAGGATTCGGTCGAGTTGCATTCCAGTATTTATACTGGGGGGAAGCCCAACGTGAAGAGAACATTCAATGCTGAGAAGACATTTTGGATTGGAAGACATGGCATAGGGTTATAGGTAAGATTGAAATTGCAAGAGTAAAAATTGAATGTGTTTTGTACTGGATAGGTTGTGATATTCCTTTTTTTTCATGGCTGGTTCCCGAGTGGCATGTGTTCCTGGTGTTGTCTCCAAGGAGGAGTAGAGCAATGGTGGATGTGAGATGATAGAACGAGAGCAGTTTGGCAAGGATCGGGTACATGGCGTCGGTGAACATGGTTGTGAGCAAAAAAATGGCAAGAAAATCATTGATACTCGGTGAGGAAATTTGTAGTTATAGTGGGGTATTTTAGGAAACCCAGTAAATATTGCAGCATTATAAGTAGTAATTGATAGCTCATATCTGTTTCCACAGTAGAAGTTCATCTGGCTGGTATTGCAATTGAAGGAGTATTGGAGTCCAGGTGCTGGAATCGTGTTTGCTACTGTGACTGAAGTGGATTTGGGAAAGAACATTCAAACTGAGGGACATATGAGCATTCGAGAAATGGGAGTGTGAGTAACAGTGATTTAATGAATTTGAAAGTTTGTTTACAGAACCCATTGACCTGCTTTATTATAAGTTGTGTTTGATAGCTCAAAAATCTTTACACAGTAGAAGTTCATCTTGCTGGTATTGCAGTTGGAGTCCCGGTGTATGAGTCATGGCTGCTGCTGTGACCGAAGTTGATTTGGGCAAGAATATAATAAGGCCGGGTCAGAAGAGTATTTAAGGAATAAGAGTGAGTAGCACTGGTTTAATGAATTTGAGGGTGTAAAGGGATTGTATGAGGAAGATATACATGATAGATTCTATTCTTGCTTCGATTGGATTGAAAGCATAGTGTTGTAGTTTGTATTAGGTATCAATCATATCATGAGGTGTTATTAGAGCGATAATTCATGGGGGATGCTTCACATAAAGAGTAAATTTGGTGTTGATAAGACATATTGGACTGCAAGAAATGGACGGTTTGTAGAGGGTAAATAGGAGATTGTTCAGAGTGGAAATTGAATGCATTTTTACTGGATAGATTGAGACATATGTAGCCCTTTCTGCTTGGTTTGTTCCTGAGTGGTCTCATGTTTCCAGGTGTTGTACTCAAGGAGGAGGAGATGAAGAGCAATGGAGGATGAGAGTGGACGGAAAGAGAGCATTTTGGCTGAGTACATGGTTTCTTTAACACGGTGGTGAGCTGAAAAATGGCAAAGGAATCGCTGAGACCTGGTAAGGAAAGTTGTGTGTTTTTATGAAGTGCAATATAATTGCCTATAATTTAAAGTGTGATGTTTCATTATCTTTAAATAATTGAAGTTTGTGTCGCTGGTATTGCAGTTGAAGGAGCATTGGTGTCAAGGTTTCTGAAGCATATTTACTCAAGTGACTAAGGCGGATCTGGGCAGGAATGTTCAATGGGAGGGTCTGAGGAGTATTGAAAAAAATCGCACACTGAGTATAGATGAATCAAAGAAATTAAAGTGTGAGGTGATTTTATGTTGAAAATGTAATAGGTTTTATTTTTGACCATTTCCTTTCAGGGCTGGATCTGGTCAGACTTCTTGGAATATCAATATGGTTAGGACAAATATTGTTATTTGGACGGTGTTTTGGAGGTGGAGCACAGATTTGTTGGTCTGAAAATGTGCATCGTGGGAGGAATAACCGAGGTACACACTATGAGATGATTGGAGTGAAATTGAGTGAGTAGCATTATTTATGCTGAAAAAAGTATTACCTCAAAGTATTGGTGTTCTCTAATGCACTTTATGATTGCGCTGGGTCCGAAAGCAAAAACAGGGGAAGATTTAGCCAAGATGTGGCGAAGATGAACAAGGAGAGGCACAAGAGAGAATATCACTGATAAAAGACATCACCGCTGTAGGTATTCCATCATGAAGGATGGTGAGCAGGAAAACAGAGTAAATAACAATAATCTTGTTTTTATGGCTTTTTATTCTGGTGTCAAAGTTTGCTTTTGGTACCGGCATGAGAATAATTGTTTGCCGTTTTCACTTGTTAGATGGCTGTTGAAGGAATGGAAATTTGACGGAGTCTGCATTGAAGGAGAGGATGATTGTGTTGAAAGCCAAGTGAGAAGTATTGAAGGTCCTTGCCAGAATGCTGATGATGAAGACCCTGTAATATATGTGATATTAAGGAAGGAAGGTATGTTATCATAAGTAAGAATGGAAACTGCAGTGATACCCATTTTAATGGATATTGTTCTTAATAACATGCATGTTCTGGGAGTGGTTCGAGTGGGAATAATGGAAGCGATGCCGTCCACGAAGATGAATAAGTTGATGGCACTGATGAAAGAGTGCCAGAGGAGAATAACCACTGATTGTAGACCTCACCTGTGTATCAAATGTTTAACAGTTATGATGGAAGGTATGTAGAATGATGGAGACATTTCCAATGGGTGTCTATTAGGACCTGTTTTTTGGTTAATGAGGTTTGGCATTTACTTAACTTTTCAGCATGATAGACGGATGATTTTTGTGGCCTACAGCATTTTGTGGCAATGAATGAGGCACTGGACACAGGTAGGAAATGGCACTTCAAGTATGCGGAAAGAACCAATGACTGACGGAAAGGAAATCGGCTCTACCTAGGAATGGGTAGTGAGATTATCAGTAAGTGATAGTGATTGAGGATTGTAAATTAGATTGGGCGGTAGATAAATATAGTGGTGGCGATATTGTTGCGATTCATAATGTTGCTTTTGGATTCCAGGAGCGGTATTGGAATGGGAGCTGTGTTGAAAGAGCTGTGCAGGCTTATCAAATTACAGGAGAGTGAGTGTAAAGTGAGCAGCGTCAGTGAATGCAATCGGTGAGTGAGCTGAAAGGGGATGATATAATTGTGGAGCGGGAGTGCATACCAGGTGGTAGGAATGAAATGAAGAATAGTTGGTCATATTGTGAGTTTGGTAGTGGCATGTGTGTGAAGTTTTCATTAGGCTGCTTTGTTAGTTGATGTGCTAATTGTGAGTTTATGGAGACAAAGTTGTGGTTGGGGTGGTGTATAAATGCGGGAAAAGTGCAGTTATAGTGTAACATATGTGGTGATTGCTCTCGTTTCTCTGGAATGTCTTACGAAGATGTGTTGTGCACAAAGGAGGCTGGCAGATGGATGGCACCGAGGGACGTGAGATGACCGGAGGGGCAGGTAAAGCACACTCCCCCAAGGTAGGGATCGTCCAGCCCTTTACCCCTATAGGAATAGCCCTGACCATGTCTTTAGAGTAAAAGATATAACAGTGAGTAGGACACAGAGAGACTAGAGTCATGTATAGGGTCCCTAAGACGAAGCATTATGTAGGTGAAATGTAAGCAGGTGAAGCCAGCCTTTTTAGCTGTTGTCTGTAGGTAAATTAATGGAAATTGGAGGGAGAATGAATGTTGTTAGGGTCCTATGTGGACTTATGTGAATACTATTCTGCTTGGAGAAACGGAGACATCACAATAACGATGTAAATATGGACTGGATTATTAGGGAAGTTAATAACTTCGAAAACAAATCCTGTAAAAAGGATTCGGTCGAGTTGCATTCCAGTATTTATACTGCGGGGAAGCCCAACGTGAAGAGAACATTCAATGCTGAGAAGACATTTTGGATTGGAAGACATGGCATAGGGTTATAGGTAAGATTGAAATTGCAAGAGTAAAAATTGAATGTGTTTTGTACTGGATAGGTTGTGATATTCCTTTTTTTTCATGGCTGGTTCCCGAGTGGCATGTGTTCCTGGTGTTGTCTCCAAGGAGGAGGAGAGCAATGGTGGATGTGAGATGATAGAACGAGAGCAGTTTGGCAAGGATCGGGTACATGGCGTCGGTGAACATGGTTGTGAGCAAAAAAATGGCAAGAAAATCATTGATACTCGGTGAGGAAATTTGTAGTTATAGTGGGGTATTTTAGGAAACCCAGTAAATATTGCAGCATTATAAGTAGTAATTGATAGCTCATATCTGTTTACACAGTAGAAGTTCATCTAGCTGGTATTGCAGTTGGAGTATTGGGGTCCCGGTGTATGAGTCATGGCTGCTGCTGTGACCAAAGTTGATTTGGGCAAGAATATAATAAGGCCGGGTCAGAAGAGTATTCAAGGAATAAGAGTGAGTAGCACTGGTTTAATGAATTTGAGGGTGTAAAGTGATTGTATGAGGAAGATATACATGATAGATTCTATTCTTGCTGCCATTGGATTGAAAGCATAGTGTTGTTCTTTGTATTAGGTATCAATCATATCATGAGGTGTTATGAGAGCGATAATTCATGGGGGATGCTTCACTTAAAGAGTGAATTTGGTGTTGATAAGACATACTGGATTGCAAGACATGGACTGTTTGTAGAGGGTAAATAGGAGATTGTTCAGAGTGGAAATTGAAAGCATTTTTACTGGATAGATTGAGAAATATGTAGCCCTTTCTGCTTGGTTTGTTCCTGAGTGGTCTCATGTTTCCAGGTGTTGTACTCAAGGAGGAGGAGATGAAGAGCAATGGAGGATGAGAGTGGACGGAAAGAGAGCATTTTGGCTGAGTACATGGTTTCTTTAACACGGTGGTGAGCTGAAAAATGGCAAAGGAATCGCTGAGACCTGGTAAGGAAAGTTGTGTGTTTTTATGAAGTGCAATATAATTGCCTATAATTTAAAGTGTGATGTTTCATTATCTTTAAATAATTGAAGTTTGTGTCGCTGGTATTGCAGTTGAAGGAGCATTGGTGTCAAGGTTTCTGAAGCATATTTACTCAAGTGACTAAGGCGGATCTGGGCAGGAATGTTCAAAGGGAGGGTCTGAGGAGTATTGAAAAAAATCGCACACTGAGTATAGATGAATCAAAGAAATTAAAGTGTGAGGTGATTTTATGTTTAAAATGTAATAGGTTTTATTTTTGACCATTTCCTTTCAGGGCTGGATCTGGTCAGACTTCTTGGAATATCAATATGGTTAGGACAAATATTGTTATTTGGACGGTGTTTTGGAGGTGGAGCACAGATTTGTTGGTCTGAAAATGTGCATCGTGGGAGGAATAACCGAGGTACACACTATGAGATGATTGGAATGAAATTGAGTGAGTAGCATTATTTATGCTGAAAAAAGTATTGCCTCAAAAGTATTGGTGTTCTCTAATGCACTTTATGATTGCGCTGGGTCCGAAAGCAAAAACAGGGGAAGATTTAGCCAAGATGTGGCGAAGATGAACAAGGAGAGGCACAAGAGGGAATATCACTGATAAAAGACATCACCGCTGTAGGTATTCCATCATGAAGGATGGTGAGCAGGAAAACAGAGTAAATAACAATAATCTTGTTTTTATGGCTTTTTATTCTGGTGTCAAAGTTTGCTTTTGGTACCGGCATGAGAATAATTGTTTGCCGTTTTCACTTGTTAGATGGCTGTTGAAGGAATGGAAATTTGACGTAGTCTGCATTGAAGGAGAGGATGATTGTTTTGAAAGCCAAGTGAGAAGTATGGAAGGTCCTTGCCAGAATGCTGATGATGAAGACCCTGTAATATACGTGATATTAAGGAAGGAAGGTATGTTATCATAAGTAAGAATGGAAACTGTAGTGATACCCATTTAATTAGATATTGTTCTTAATCACATGCATGTTCTGGGAGTGGTTCGAGTGGGAATAATGGAAGCGATGCCGTCCACGAAGATGAATAAGTTGATGGCACTGATGAAAGAGTGCCAGAGGAGAATAACCACTGATTGTAGACCTCACCTGTATATCAAATGTTTAACAGTTATGATGGAAGGTATGTAGAATGATGGAGACATTTCCAATGGGTGTCTATTAGGACCTGTTTTTTGGTTAATGAGGTTTGGCATTTACTTAACTTTTCAGCATGATAGACGGATTATTTTTGTGGCCTACAGCATTTGTGACCAAGAATGAGGCACTGGACACAGGTAGGAAACGGCACTTCAAGTAAGCGGAAGGAACCAATGACTGACGTAAAGGAAATGTGGCTCTACCTAGGACTGGGTCGTGAGATTATTCGTAAGTGATAAGGATTGAAGATTATGAATTTGATTGGGCGGTAGATAAATATAGTGGTGGCGATATTGTTGCGATTCATAATGTTGCTTTTGGATTCCAGGAGCGGTATTGGAATGGGAGCTGTGTTGAAAGAGCTGTGCAGGTGTGTCAAACTACAGGAGAGTGAGTGTAAAGTGAGCAGCGTCAGTGAATGCAATCTGTGAGTGAGCTGAAAGGGGATGATATAATTGTGGAGCGGGAGTGAATACCAGGTGGTAGGAATGAAATGAAGAATAGTTGGTCATATTGTGAGTTTGGTAGTGGCATTTGTGTGAAGTTTTCATTAGGCTGCTTTGTTAGTTGATGTGCTAATTGTGAGTTTATGGAGACAAAGTTGTGGTTGGGGTGGTGTATAAATGCGGGAAAAGTGCAGTTATAGTGTGGCATATGTGGTGATTGCTCTCGTTTCTCTGGAATGTCTTACGAAGATGTGTTGTGCACAAAGGAGGCTGGCAGATGGATGGCACCGAGTGACGTGAGATGACCGGAGGGGCAGGTAAAGCACACTCCCCCAAGGTAGGGATCGTCCAGCCCTTTACCCCATAGGAATAGCCCTGACCATGTCTTTAGAGTAAAAGATATAACAGTGAGTAGGACACAGAGAGACTAGAGTCATGTATAGGGTCCCTAAGACGAAGCATTATGTAGGTGAAATGTAAGCAGGTGAAGCCAGCCTTTTTAGCTGTTGTCTGTAGGTAAATTAATGGAAATTGGAGGGAGAATGAATGTTGTTAGGGTCCTATGTGGACTTATGTGAATACTATTCTGCTTGGAGAAACGGAGACATCACAATAACGATGTAAATATGGACTGGATTATTAGGGAAGTTAATAACTTCGAAAAGAAATCCTGTAAAAAGGATTCGGTCGAGTTGCATTCCAGTATTTATACTGCGGGGAAGCCCAACGTGAAGAGAACATTCAATGCTGAGAAGACATTTTGGATTGGAAGACATGGCATAGGGTTATAGGTAAGATTGAAATTGCAAGAGTAAAAATTGAATGTGTTTTGTACTGGAGGGTTGTGATATTCCTTTTTTTTCATGGCTGGTTCCCGAGTGGCATGTGTTCCTGGTGTTGTCTCCAAGGAGGAGGAGAGCAATGGTGGATGTGAGATGATAGAACGAGAGCAGTTTGGCAAGGATCGGGTACATGGCGTCGGTGAACATGGTTGTGAGCAAAAAAATGGCAAGTGAATCATTGATACTCGGTGAGGAAATTTGTAGTTATAGTGGGGTATTTTAGGAAACCCAGTAAATATTGCAGCATTATAAGTAGTAATTGATAGCTCATATCTGTTTACACAGTAGAAGTTCATCTGGCTGGTATTGCAATTGAAGGAGTATTGGAGTCCAGGTGCTGGAATCGTGTTTGCTACTGTGACTGAAGTGGATTTGGGAAAGAACATTCAAACTGAGGGACATATGAGCATTCGAGAAATGGGAGTGTGAGTAACAGTGATTTAATGAATTTGAAAGTTTGTTTACAGAACCCAATGACCTGCTTTATTATAAGTTGTGTTTGATAGCTTTAATACTTTACACAGTAGAAGTTCGTCTTGCTGGTATTGCAGTAGTAGTATTGGGGTCCCGGTGTATGAGTCATGGCTGCTGCTGTGACCGAAGTTGATTTGGGCAAGAATATAATAAGGCCGGGTCAGAAGAGTATTCAAGGAATAAGAGTGAGTAGCACTGGTTTAATCAATGTGAGGGTGTAAAGTGATTGTATGAGGAAGATATACATGATAGATTCTATTCTTGCTTCCATTGGATTGAAAGCATAGTGTTGTAGTTTGTATTAGGTATCAATCATATCATGAGGTGTTATTAGAGCGATAATTCATGGGGGATGCTTCACTTAAAGAGTGAATTTGGTGTTGATAAGACATACTGGATTGCAAGACATGGACTGTTTGTAGAGGGTAAATAGGAGATTGTTCAGAGTGGAAATTGAAAGCATTTTTACTGGATAGATTGAGAAATATGTAGCCCTTTCTGCTTGGTTTGTTCCTGAGTGGTCTCATGTTTCCAGGTGTTGTACTCAAGGAGGAGGAGATGAAGAGCAATGGAGGATGAGAGTGGACGGAAAGAGAGCATTTTGGCTGAGTACATGGTTTCTTTAACACGGTGGTGAGCTGAAAAATGGCAAAGGAATCGCTGAGACCTGGTAAGGAAAGTTGTGTGTTTTTATGAAGTGCAATATAATTGCCTATAATTTAAAGTGTGATGTTTCATTAACTTTAAATAATTGAAGTTTGTGTCGCTGGTATTGCAGTTGAAGGAGAATTGGTGTCAAGGTTTCTGAAGCATATTTACTCAAGCGACTAAGGCGGATCTGGGCAGGAATGTTCAATGGGAGGGTCTGAGGAGTATTGAAAAAAATCGCACACTGAGTATAGATGAATCAAAGAAATTAAAGTGTGAGGTGATTTTATGTTGAAAATGTAATAGGTTTTATTTTTGACCATTTCCTTTCAGGGCTGGATCTGGTCAGACTTCTTGGAATATCAATATGGTTAGGATAAATATTGTTATTTGGATGGTGTTTTGGAGGTGGAGCACAGATTTGTTGGTCTGAAAATGTGCATCGTGGGAGGAATAACCGAGGTACACACTATGAGATGATTGGAATGAAATTGAGTGAGTAGCATTATTTATGCTGAAAAAAGTATTGCCTCAAAAGTATTGGTGTTCTCTAATGCACTTTATGATTGCGCTGTGTCCGAAAGCAAAAACAGGGGAAGATTTAGCCAAGATGTGGCGAAGATGAACAAGGAGAGGCACAAGAGGGAATATCACTGATAAAAGACATCACCGCTGTAGGTATTCCATCATGAAGGATGGTGAGCAGGAAAACAGAGTAAATAACAATAATCTTGTTTTTATGGCTTTTTATTCTGTTGTCAAAGTTTGCTTTTGGTACCGGCATGAGAATAATTGTTTGCCGTTTTCACTTGTTAGATGGCTGTTGAAGGAATGGAAATTTGACTGAGTCTGCATTGAAGGAGAGGATGATTGTGTTGAAAGCCAAGTGAGCAGTATGGAAGGTCCTTGCCAGAATGCTGATGATCAAGACCCTGTTATATACGTGATATTAAGGAAGGAAGGTATGTTATCATAAGTAACAATGGAAACTGCAGTGATACTCATTTTATTAGATATTGTTCTTAATGACATGCATGTTCTGGGAGTGGTTCGAGTGGGAATAATGGAAGCGATGCCGTCCACGAAGATGAATAAGTTGATGGCACTGATGAAAGGGTGCCAGAGGAGAATAACCACTGATTGTAGACCTCACCTGTGTATCAAATGTTTAACAGTTATGATGGAAGGTATGTAGAATGATGGAGACATTTCCAATGGGTGTCTATTAAGACCTGTTTTTTGGTTAATGAGGTTTGGCATTTACTTAACTTTTCAGCATGATAGACGGATGATTTTTGTGGCCTACAGCATTTTGTGACAAAGAATGAGGCACTGGACACAGGTAGGAAATGGCACTTTAAGTATGCGGAAAGAACCAATGACTGACGGAAAGGAAATCGGCTCTACCTAGGAATGGGTAGTGAGATTATCAGTAAGTGATAGTGATTGAGGATTGTAAATTAGATTGGGCGGTAGATAAATATAGTGGTGGCGATATTGTTGCGATTCATAATGTTGCTTTTGGATTCCAGGAGCGGTATTGGAATGGGAGCTGTGTTGAAAGAGCTGTGCAGGCTTGTCAAATTACAGGAGAGTGAGTGTAAAGTGAGCAGCGTCAGTGAATGCAATCGGTGAGTGAGCTGAAAGGGGATGATATAATTGTGGAGCGGGAGTGAATACCAGGTGGTAGGAATGAAATGAAGAATAGTTGGTCATATTGTGAGTTTGGTAGTGGCATTTGTGTGAAGTTTTCATTAGGCTGCTTTGTTAGTTGATGTGCTAATTGTGAGTTTATGGAGACAAAGTTGTGGTTGGGGTGGTGTATAAATGCGGGAAAAGTGCAGTTATAGTGTGGCATATGTGGTGATTGCTCTCGTTTCTCTGGAATGTCTTACGAAGATGTGTTGTGCACAAAGGAGGCTGGCAGATGGATGGCACCGAGGGACGTGAGATGACCGGAGGGGCAGGTAAAGCACACTCCCCCAAGGTAGGGATCGTCCAGCCCTTTACCCCATAGGAATAGCCCTGACCATGTCTTTAGAGTAAAAGATATAACAGTGAGTAGGACACAGAGAGACTAGAGTCATGTATAGGGTCCCTAAGACGAAGCATTATGTAGGTGAAATGTAAGCAGGTGAAGCCAGCCTTTTTAGCTGTTGTCTGTAGGTAAATTAATGGAAATTGGAGGGAGAATGAATGTTGTTAGGGTCCTATGTGGACTTATGTGAATACTATTCTGCTTGGAGAAACGGAGACATCACAATAACGATGTAAATATGGACTGGATTATTAGGGAAGTTAATAACTTCGAAAAGAAATCCTGTAAAAAGGATTCGGTCGAGTTGCATTCCAGTATTTATACTGCGGGGAAGCCCAACGTGAAGAGAACATTCAATGCTGAGAAGACATTTTGGATTGGAAGACATGGCATAGGGTTATAGGTAAGATTGAAATTGCAAGAGTAAAAATTGAATGTGTTTTGTACTGGATAGGTTGTGATATTCCTTTTTTTTCATGGCTGGTTCCCGAGTGGCATGTGTTCCTGGTGTTGTCTCCAAGGAGGAGGAGAGCAATGGTGGATGTGAGATGATAGAACGAGAGCAGTTTGGCAAGGATCGGGTACATGGCGTCGGTGAACATGGTTGTGAGCAAAAAAATGGCAAGAAAATCATTGATACTCGGTGAGGAAATTTGTAGTTATAGTGGGGTATTTTAGGAAACCCAGTAAATATTGCAGCATTATAAGTAGTAATTGATAGCTCATATCTGTTTACACAGTAGAAGTTCATCTAGCTGGTATTGCAGTTGGAGTATTGGGGTCCCGGTGTATGAGTCATGGCTGCTGCTGTGACCAAAGTTGATTTGGGCAAGAATATAATAAGGCCGGGTCAGAAGAGTATTCAAGGAATAAGAGTGAGTAGCACTGGTTTAATGAATTTGAGGGTGTAAAGTGATTGTATATGAGGAAGATATACATGATAGATTCTATTCTTGCTGCCATTGGATTGAAAGCATAGTGTTGTACTTTGTATTAGGTATCAATCATATCATGAGGTGTTATGAGAGCGATAATTCATGGGGGATGCTTCACTTAAAGAGTGAATTTGGTGTTGATAAGACATACTGGATTGCAAGACATGGACTGTTTGTAGAGGGTAAATAGGAGATTGTTCAGAGTGGAAATTGAAAGCATTTTTACTGGATAGATTGAGAAATATGTAGCCCTTTCTGCTTGGTTTGTTCCTGAGTGGTCTCATGTTTCCAGGTGTTGTACTCAAGGAGGAGGAGATGAAGAGCAATGGAGGATGAGAGTGGACGGAAAGAGAGCATTTTGGCTGAGTACAGGGTATATTTAACACGGTGGTGAGCTGAAAAATGGCAAAGGAATCGCTGAGACCTGGTAAGGAAAGTTGTGTGTTTTTATGAAGTGCAATATAATTGCCTATAATTTAAAGTGTGATGTTTCATTATCTTTAAATAATTGAAGTTTGTGTCGCTGGTATTGCAGTTGAAGGAGCATTGGTGTCAAGGTTTCTGAAGCATATTTACTCAAGTGACTAAGGCGGATCTGGGCAGGAATGTTCAAAGGGAGGGTCTGAGGAGTATTGAAAAAAATCGCACACTGAGTATAGATGAATCAAAGAAATTAAAGTGTGAGGTGATTTTATGTTGAAAATGTAATAGGTTTTATTTTTGACCATTTCCTTTCAGGGCTGGATCTGGTCAGACTTCTTGGAATATCAATATGGTTAGGACAAATATTGTTATTTGGACGGTGTTTTGGAGGTGGAGCACAGATTTGTTGGTCTGAAAATGTGCATCGTGGGAGGAATAACCGAGGTACACACTATGAGATGATTGGAATGAAATTGAGTGAGTAGCATTATTTATGCTGAAAAAAGTATTGCCTCAAAAGTATTGGTGTTCTCTAATGCACTTTATGATTGCGCTGGGTCCGAAAGCAAAAACAGGGGAAGATTTAGCCAAGATGTGGCGAAGATGAACAAGGAGAGGCACAAGAGGGAATATCACTGATAAAAGACATCACCGCTGTAGGTATTCCATCATGAAGGATGGTGAGCAGGAAAACAGAGTAAATAACAATAATCTTGTTTTTATGGCTTTTTATTCTGGTGTCAAAGTTTGCTTTTGGTACCGGCATGAGAATAATTGTTTGCCGTTTTCACTTGTTAGATGGCTGTTGAAGGAATGGAAATTTGACGGAGTCTGCATTGAAGGAGAGGATGATTGTTTTGAAAGCCAAGTGAGAAGTATGGAAGGTCCTTGCCAGAATGCTGATGATGAAGACCCTGTAATATACGTGATATTAAGGAAGGAAGGTATGTTATCATAAGTAAGAATGGAAACTGTAGTGATACCCATTTAATTAGATATTGTTCTTAATCACATGCATGTTCTGGGAGTGGTTCGAGTGGGAATAATGGAAGCGATGCCGTCCACGAAGATGAATAAGTTGATGGCACTGATGAAAGAGTGCCAGAGGAGAATAACCACTGATTGTAGACCTCACCTGTATATCAAATGTTTAACAGTTATGATGGAAGGTATGTAGAATGATGGAGACATTTCCAATGGGTGTCTATTAGGACCTGTTTTTTGGTTAATGAGGTTTGGCATTTACTTAACTTTTCAGCATGATAGACGGATTATTTTTGTGGCCTACAGCATTTGTGACCAAGAATGAGGCACTGGACACAGGTAGGAAACGGCACTTCAAGTAAGCGGAAGGAACCAATGACTGACGTAAAGGAAATGTGGCTCTACCTAGGACTGGGTCGTGAGATTATTCGTAAGTGATAAGGATTGAAGATTATGAATTTGATTGGGCGGTAGATAAATATAGTGGTGGCGATATTGTTGCGATTCATAATGTTGCTTTTGGATTCCAGGAGCGGTATTGGAATGGGAGCTGTGTTGAAAGAGCTGTGCAGGTGTGTCAAACTACAGGAGAGTGAGTGTAAAGTGAGCAGCGTCAGTGAATGCAATCTGTGAGTGAGCTGAAAGGGGATGATATAATTGTGGAGCGGGAGTGAATACCAGGTGGTAGGAATGAAATGAAGAATAGTTGGTCATATTGTGAGTTTGGTAGTGGCATTTGTGTGAAGTTTTCATTAGGCTGCTTTGTTAGTTGATGTGCTAATTGTGAGTTTATGGAGACAAAGTTGTGGTTGGGGTGGTGTATAAATGCGGGAAAAGTGCAGTTATAGTGTGGCATATGTGGTGATTGCTCTCGTTTCTCTGAAATGTCTTACGAAGATGTGTTGTGCACAAAGGAGGCTGGCAGATGGATGGCACCGAGGGACGTGAGATGACCGGAGGGGCAGGTAAAGCACACTCCCCCAAGGTAGGGATCGTCCAGCCCTTTACCCCATAGGAATAGCCCTGACCATGTCTTTAGAGTAAAAGATATAACAGTGAGTAGGACACAGAGAGACTAGAGTCATGTATAGGGTCCCTAAGACGAAGCATTATGTAGGTGAAATGTAAGCAGGTGAAGCCAGCCTTTTTAGCTGTTGTCTGTAGGTAAATTAATGGAAATTGGAGGGAGAATGAATGTTGTTAGGGTCCTATGTGGACTTATGTGAATACTATTCTGCTTGGAGAAACGGAGACATCACAATAACGATGTAAATATGGACTGGATTATTAGGGAAGTTAATAACTTCGAAAAGAAATCCTGTAAAAAGGATTCGGTCGAGTTGCATTCCAGTATTTATACTGCGGGGAAGCCCAACGTGAAGAGAACATTCAATGCTGAGAAGACATTTTGGATTGGAAGACATGGCATAGGGTTATAGGTAAGATTGAAATTGCAAGAGTAAAAATTGAATGTGTTTTGTACTGGATAGGTTGTGATATTCCTTTTTTTTCATGGCTGGTTCCCGAGTGGCATGTGTTCCTGGTGTTGTCTCCAAGGAGGAGGAGAGCAATGGTGGATGTGAGATGATAGAACGAGAGCAGTTTGGCAAGGATCGGGTACATGGCGTCGGTGAACATGGTTGTGAGCAAAAAAATGGCAAGTGAATCATTGATACTCGGTGAGGAAATTTGTAGTTATAGTGGGGTATTTTAGGAAACCCAGTAAATATTGCAGCATTATAAGTAGTAATTGATAGCTCATATCTGTTTACACAGTAGAAGTTCATCTGGCTGGTATTGCAATTGAAGGAGTATTGGAGTCCAGGTGCTGGAATCGTGTTTGCTACTGTGACTGAAGTGGATTTGGGAAAGAACATTCAAACTGAGGGACATATGAGCATTCGAGAAATGGGAGTGTGAGTAACAGTGATTTAATGAATTTGAAAGTTTGTTTACAGAACCCAATGACCTGCTTTATTATAAGTTGTGTTTGATAGCTTTAATACTTTACACAGTAGAAGTTCGTCTTGCTGGTATTGCAGTAGTAGTATTGGGGTCCCGGTGTATGAGTCATGGCTGCTGCTGTGACCGAAGTTGATTTGGGCAAGAATATAATCAGGCCGGGTCAGAAGAGTATTCAAGGAATAAGAGTGAGTAGCACTGGTTTAATCAATGTGAGGGTGTAAAGTGATTGTATGAGGAAGATATACATGATAGATTCTATTCTTGCTTCCATTGGATTGAAAGCATAGTGTTGTAGTTTGTATTAGGTATCAATCATATCATGAGGTGTTATTAGAGCGATAATTCATGGGGGATGCTTCACTTAAAGAGTGAATTTGGTGTTGATAAGACATACTGGATTGCAAGACATGGACTGTTTGTAGAGGGTAAATAGGAGATTGTTCAGAGTGGAAATTGAAAGCATTTTTACTGGATAGATTGAGAAATATGTAGCCCTTTCTGCTTGGTTTGTTCCTGAGTGGTCTCATGTTTCCAGGTGTTGTACTCAAGGAGGAGGAGATGAAGAGCAATGGAGGATGAGAGTGGACGGAAAGAGAGCATTTTGGCTGAGTACATGGTTTCTTTAACACGGTGGTGAGCTGAAAAATGGCAAAGGAATCGCTGAGACCTGGTAAGGAAAGTTGTGTGTTTTTATGAAGTGCAATATAATTGCCTATAATTTAAAGTGTGATGTTTCATTAACTTTAAATAATTGAAGTTTGTGTCGCTGGTATTGCAGTTGAAGGAGAATTGGTGTCAAGGTTTCTGAAGCATATTTACTCAAGCGACTAAGGCGGATCTGGGCAGGAATGTTCAATGGGAGGGTCTGAGGAGTATTGAAAAAAATCGCACACTGAGTATAGATGAATCAAAGAAATTAAAGTGTGAGGTGATTTTATGTTGAAAATGTAATAGGTTTTATTTTTGACCATTTCCTTTCAGGGCTGGATCTGGTCAGACTTCTTGGAATATCAATATGGTTAGGATAAATATTGTTATTTGGATGGTGTTTTGGAGGTGGAGCACAGATTTGTTGGTCTGAAAATGTGCATCGTGGGAGGAATAACCGAGGTACACACTATGAGATGATTGGAATGAAATTGAGTGAGTAGCATTATTTATGCTGAAAAAAGTATTGCCTCAAAAGTATTGGTGTTCTCTAATGCACTTTATGATTGCGCTGTGTCCGAAAGCAAAAACAGGGGAAGATTTAGCCAAGATGTGGCGAAGATGAACAAGGAGAGGCACAAGAGGGAATATCACTGATAAAAGACATCACCGCTGTAGGTATTCCATCATGAAGGATGGTGAGCAGGAAAACAGAGTAAATAACAATAATCTTGTTTTTATGGCTTTTTATTCTGTTGTCAAAGTTTGCTTTTGGTACCGGCATTAGAATAATTGTTTGCCGTTTTCACTTGTTAGATGGCTGTTGAAGGAATGGAAATTTGACTGAGTCTGCATGGAAGGAGAGGATGATTGTGTTGAAAGCCAAGTGAGCAGTATGGAAGGTCCTTGCCAGAATGCTGATGATCAAGACCCTGTTATATACGTGATATTAAGGAAGGAAGGTATGTTATCATAAGTAACAATGGAAACTGCAGTGATACTCATTTTATTAGATATTGTTCTTAATCACATGCATGTTCTGGGAGTGGTTCGAGTGGGAATAATGGAAGCGATGCCGTCCACGAAGATGAATAAGTTGATGGCACTGATGAAAGGGTGCCAGAGGAGAATAACCACTGATTGTAGACCTCACCTGTGTATCAAATGTTTAACAGTTATGATGGAAGGTATGTAGAATGATGGAGACATTTCCAATGGGTGTCTATTAAGACCTGTTTTTTGGTTAATGAGGTTTGGCATTTACTTAACTTTTCAGCATGATAGACGGATGATTTTTGTGGCCTACAGCATTTTGTGACAAAGAATGAGGCACTGGACACAGGTAGGAAATGGCACTTTAAGTATGCGGAAAGAACCAATGACTGACGGAAAGGAAATCGGCTCTACCTAGGAATGGGTAGTGAGATTATCAGTAAGTGATAGTGATTGAGGATTGTAAATTAGATTGGGCGGTAGATAAATATAGTGGTGGCGATATTGTTGCGATTCATAATGTTGCTTTTGGATTCCAGGAGCGGTATTGGAATGGGAGCTGTGTTGAAAGAGCTGTGCAGGCTTGTCAAATTACAGGAGAGTGAGTGTAAAGTGAGCAGCGTCAGTGAATGCAATCGGTGAGTGAGCTGAAAGGGGATGATATAATTGTGGAGCGGGAGTGCATACCAGGTGGTAGGAATGAAATGAAGAATAGTTGGTCATATTGTGAGTTTGGTAGTGGCATTTGTGTGAAGTTTTCATTAGGCTGCTTTGTTAGTTGATGTGCCAATTGTGAGTTTATGGAGACAAAGTTGTGGTTGGGGTGGTGTATAAATGCGGGAAAAGTGCAGTTATAGTGTGGCATATGTGGTGATTGCTCTCGTTTCTCTGGAATGTCTTACGAAGATGTGTTGTGCACAAAGGAGGCTGGCAGATGGATGGCACCGAGGGACGTGAGATGACCGGAGGGGCAGGTAAAGCACACTCCCCCAAGGTAGGGATCGTCCAGCCCTTTACCCCATAGGAATAGCCCTGACCATGTCTTTAGAGTAAAAGATATAACAGTGAGTAGGACACAGAGAGACTAGAGTCATGTATAGGGTCCCTAAGACGAAGCATTATGTAGGTGAAATGTAAGCAGGTGAAGCCAGCCTTTTTAGCTGTTGTCTGTAGGTAAATTAATGGAAATTGGAGGGAGAATGAATGTTGTTAGGGTCCTATGTGGACTTATGTGAATACTATTCTGCTTGGAGAAACGGAGACATCACAATAACGATGTAAATATGGACTGGATTATTAGGGAAGTTAATAACTTCGAAAAGAAATCCTGTAAAAAGGATTCGGTCGAGTTGCATTCCAGTATTTATACTGCGGGGAAGCCCAACGTGAAGAGAACATTCAATGCTGAGAAGACATTTTGGATTGGAAGACATGGCATAGGGTTATAGGTAAGATTGAAATTGCAAGAGTAAAAATTGAATGTGTTTTGTACTGGATAGGTTGTGATATTCCTTTTTTTTCATGGCTGGTTCCCGAGTGGCATGTGTTCCTGGTGTTGTCTCCAAGGAGGAGGAGAGCAATGGTGGATGTGAGATGATAGAACGAGAGCAGTTTGGCAAGGATCGGGTACATGGCGTCGGTGAACATGGTTGTGAGCAAAAAAATGGCAAGAAAATCATTGATACTCGGTGAGGAAATTTGTAGTTATAGTGGGGTATTTTAGGAAACCCAGTAAATATTGCAGCATTATAAGTAGTAATTGATAGCTCATATCTGTTTACACAGTAGAAGTTCATCTAGCTGGTATTGCAGTTGGAGTATTGGGGTCCCGGTGTATGAGTCATGGCTGCTGCTGTGACCAAAGTTGATTTGGGCAAGAATATAATAAGGCCGGGTCAGAAGAGTATTCAAGGAATAAGAGTGAGTAGCACTGGTTTAATGAATTTGAGGGTGTAAAGTGATTGTATGAGGAAGATATACATGATAGATTCTATTCTTGCTGCCATTGGATTGAAAGCATAGTGTTGTACTTTGTATTAGGTATCAATCATATCATGAGGTGTTATGAGAGCGATAATTCATGGGGGATGCTTCACTTAAAGAGTGAATTTGGTGTTGATAAGACATACTGGATTGCAAGACATGGACTGTTTGTAGAGGGTAAATAGGAGATTGTTCAGAGTGGAAATTGAAAGCATTTTTACTGGATAGATTGAGAAATATGTAGCCCTTTCTGCTTGGTTTGTTCCTGAGTGGTCTCATGTTTCCAGGTGTTGTACTCAAGGAGGAGGAGATGAAGAGCAATGGAGGATGAGAGTGGACGGAAAGAGAGCATTTTGGCTGAGTACAGGGTATATTTAACACGGTGGTGAGCTGAAAAATGGCAAAGGAATCGCTGAGACCTGGTAAGGAAAGTTGTGTGTTTTTATGAAGTGCAATATAATTGCCTATAATTTAAAGTGTGATGTTTCATTATCTTTAAATAATTGAAGTTTGTGTCGCTGGTATTGCAGTTGAAGGAGCATTGGTGTCAAGGTTTCTGAAGCATATTTACTCAAGTGACTAAGGCGGATCTGGGCAGGAATGTTCAAAGGGAGGGTCTGAGGAGTATTGAAAAAAATCGCACACTGAGTATAGATGAATCAAAGAAATTAAAGTGTGAGGTGATTTTATGTTGAAAATGTAATAGGTTTTATTTTTGACCATTTCCTTTCAGGGCTGGATCTGGTCAGACTTCTTGGAATATCAATATGGTTAGGACAAATATTGTTATTTGGACGGTGTTTTGGAGGTGGAGCACAGATTTGTTGGTCTGAAAATGTGCATCGTGGGAGGAATAACCGAGGTACACACTATGAGATGATTGGAATGAAATTGAGTGAGTAGCATTATTTATGCTGAAAAAAGTATTGCCTCAAAAGTATTGGTGTTCTCTAATGCACTTTATGATTGCGCTGGGTCCGAAAGCAAAAACAGGGGAAGATTTAGCCAAGATGTGGCGAAGATGAACAAGGAGAGGCACAAGAGGGAATATCACTGATAAAAGACATCACCGCTGTAGGTATTCCATCATGAAGGATGGTGAGCAGGAAAACAGAGTAAATAACAATAATCTTGTTTTTATGGCTTTTTATTCTGGTGTCAAAGTTTGCTTTTGGTACCGGCATGAGAATAATTGTTTGCCGTTTTCACTTGTTAGATGGCTGTTGAAGGAATGGAAATTTGACGGAGTCTGCATTGAAGGAGAGGATGATTGTTTTGAAAGCCAAGTGAGAAGTATGGAAGGTCCTTGCCAGAATGCTGATGATGAAGACCCTGTAATATACGTGATATTAAGGAAGGAAGGTATGTTATCATAAGTAAGAATGGAAACTGTAGTGATACCCATTTAATTAGATATTGTTCTTAATCACATGCATGTTCTGGGAGTGGTTCGAGTGGGAATAATGGAAGCGATGCCGTCCACGAAGATGAATAAGTTGATGGCACTGATGAAAGAGTGCCAGAGGAGAATAACCACTGATTGTAGACCTCACCTGTATATCAAATGTTTAACAGTTATGATGGAAGGTATGTAGAATGATGGAGACATTTCCAATGGGTGTCTATTAGGACCTGTTTTTTGGTTAATGAGGTTTGGCATTTACTTAACTTTTCAGCATGATAGACGGATTATTTTTGTGGCCTACAGCATTTGTGACCAAGAATGAGGCACTGGACACAGGTAGGAAACGGCACTTCAAGTAAGCGGAAGGAACCAATGACTGACGTAAAGGAAATGTGGCTCTACCTAGGACTGGGTCGTGAGATTATTCTTAAGTGATAAGGATTGAAGATTATGAATTTGATTGGGCGGTAGATAAATATAGTGGTGGCGATATTGTTGCGATTCATAATGTTGCTTTTGGATTCCAGGAGCGGTATTGGAATGGGAGCTGTGTTGAAAGAGCTGTGCAGGTGTGTCAAACTACAGGAGAGTGAGTGTAAAGTGAGCAGCGTCAGTGAATGCAATCTGTGAGTGAGCTGAAAGGGGATGATATAATTGTGGAGCGGGAGTGAATACCAGGTGGTAGGAATGAAATGAAGAATAGTTGGTCATATTGTGAGTTTGGTAGTGGCATTTGTGTGAAGTTTTCATTAGGCTGCTTTGTTAGTTGATGTGCTAATTGTGAGTTTATGGAGACAAAGTTGTGGTTGGGGTGGTGTATAAATGCGGGAAAAGTGCAGTTATAGTGTGGCATATGTGGTGATTGCTCTCGTTTCTCTGGAATGTCTTACGAAGATGTGTTGTGCACAAAGGAGGCTGGCAGATGGATGGCACCGAGGGACGTGAGATGACCGGAGGGGCAGGTAAAGCACACTCCCCCAAGGTAGGGATCGTCCAGCCCTTTACCCCATAGGAATAGCCCTGACCATGTCTTTAGAGTAAAAGATATAACAGTGAGTAGGACACAGAGAGACTAGAGTCATGTATAGGGTCCCTAAGACGAAGCATTATGTAGGTGAAATGTAAGCAGGTGAAGCCAGCCTTTTTAGCTGTTGTCTGTAGGTAAATTAATGGAAATTGGAGGGAGAATGAATGTTGTTAGGGTCCTATGTGGACTTATGTGAATACTTTTCTGCTTGGAGAAACGGAGACATCACAATAACGATGTAAATATGGACTGGATTATTAGGGAAGTTAATAACTTCGAAAAGAACTCCTGTAAAAAGGATTCGGTCGAGTTGCATTCCAGTATTTATACTGCGGGGAAGCCCAACGTGAAGAGAACATTCAATGCTGAGAAGACATTTTAGGTTGGAAGACATGGCATAGGGTTACAGGTAAGATTGAAATTGCAAGAGTAAAAATTGAATGTGTTTTGTACTGGATAGGTTGTGATATTCCTTTTTTTTCATGGCTGGTTCCCGAGTGGCATGTGTTCCTGGTGTTGTCTCAAAGGAGGAGGAGAGCAATGGTGGATGTGAGATGATAGAACGAGAGCAGTTTGGCAAGGATCGGGTACATGGCATCGGTGAACATGGTTGTGAGCAAAGAATTGGCAAGTGAATCATTGATACTCGGTGAGGAAATTTGTAGTTATAGTGGGGTATTTTAGGAAACCCAGTAAATATTGCAGCATTATAAGTAGTTATTGATAGCTAATATATCTGTTTACACAGTAGAAGTTCATCTGGCTGGTATTGCAATTGAAGGAGTATTGGAGTCCAGGTGCTGGAATCGTGTTTGCTACTGTGACTGAAGTGGATTTGGGAAAGAACATTCAAACTGAGGGACATATGAGCATTCGAGAAGTGGGAGTGTGAGTAACAGTGATTTAATGAATTTGAAAGTTTGTTTACAGAACCCAATGACCTGCTTTATTATAAGTTGTGTTTGATAGCTTTAATACTTTACACAGTAGAAGTTCGTCTTGCTGGTATTGCAGTAGTAGTATTAGGGTCCCGGTGTATGAGTCATGGCTGCTGCTGTGACCGAAGTTGATTTGGGCAAGAATATAATCAGGCCGGGTCAGAAGAGTATTCAAGGAATAAGAGTGAGTAGCACTGGTTTAATGAATGTGAGGGTGTAAAGTGATTGTATGAGGAAGATATACATGATAGATTCTATTCTTGCTTCGATTGGATTGAAAGATTAGTGTTGTAGTTTGTATTAGGTATCAATCGTATCATGAGGTGTTATTAGAGCGATAATTCATGGGGGATGCTTCACATAAAGAGTAAATTTGGTGTTGATAAGACATACTGGATTGCAAGACATGGACAGTTTGTAGAGGGTAAATAGAAGATTGTTCAGAGTGGAAATTGAAAGCATTTTTACTGGATAGATTGAGAAATATGTAGCCCTTTCTGCTTGGTTTGTTCCTGAGTGGTCTCATGTTTCCAGGTGTTGTACTCAAGGAGGAGGAGATGAAGAGCAATGGAGGATGAGAGTGGACGGAAATAGAGCATTTTGGCTGAGTACATGGTTTCTTTAACACGGTGGTGAGCTGAAAAATGGCAAAGGAATCGCTGAGACCTGGTAAGGAAAGTTGTGTGTTTTTATGAAGTGCAATATAATTGCCAATAATTTAAAGTGTGATGTTTCATTAACTTTAAATAATTGAAGTTTGTGTCGCTGGTATTGCAGTTGAAGGAGCATTGGTGTCAAGGTTTCTGAAGCATATTTACTCAAGCGACTAAGGCGGATCTGGGCAGGAATGTTCAATGGGAGGGTCTGAGGAGTATTGAAAAAAATCGCACACTGAGTATAGATGAATCAAAGAAAATAAAGTGTGAGGTGATTTTATGTTGAAAATGTAATAGGTTTTATTTTTGACCATTTCCTTTCAGGGCTGGATCTGGTCAGACTTCTTGGAATATCAATATGGTTAGGATAAATATTGTTATTTGGATGGTGTTTTGGAGGTGGAGCACAGATTTGTTGGTCTGAAAATGTGCATCGTGGGAGGAATAACCGAGGTACACACTATGAGATGATTGGAATGAAATTGAGTGAGTAGCATTATTTATGCTGAAAAAAGTATTGCCTCAAAAGTATTGGTGTTCTCTAATGCACTTTTTGATTGCGCTGGGTCCGAAAGCAAAAACAGGGGAAGATTTAGCCAAGATGTGGCGAAGATGAACAAGGAGAGGCACAAGAGGGAATATCACTGATAAAAGACATCACCGCTGTAGGTATTCCATCATGAAGGATGGTGAGTAGGAAAACAGAGTAAATAACAATAATCCTGTTTTTATGGCTTTTTATTCTGGTGTCAAAGTTTGCTTTTGGTACCGTAATGAGAATAATTGTTTGCCGTTTTCACTTGTTAGATGGGTGTTGAAGGAATGGAAATTTGACGGAGTCTGCATTGAAGGAGAGGATGATTGTGTTGAAAGCCCAGTGAGCAGTACTGAAGGTCCTTGCCAGAATGCTGATGATGAAGACCCTGTAATATACGTGATATTATGGAAGGAAGGTAGGTTATCATAAGTAAGAATGGAAACTGCAGTGATACCCATTTAATTATACATTGTTCTGAATCACATGCATGTTCTGGGAGTGGTTCGAGTGGGAATAATGGAAGCGATGCCGTCCACGAAGATGAATAAATTGATGGCACTGATGAAAGAGTTCCAGAGGAGAATAACCACTGATTGTAGACCTCACCTGGGTATCAAATGTTAAACAGTTAGGATGGAAGGTATGTAGAATGATGGAGACATTTCCAATGGGTGTCTATTAGGACCTGTTTTTTGGTTAATGAGGTTTGGCATTTACTTAACTTTTCAGCATGATAGACGGATGATTTTTGTGGCCTACAGCATTTTGTGACAAAGAATGAGGCACTGGACACAGGTAGGAAATGGCACTTCAAGTATGCGGAAAGAACCAATGACTGACGGAAAGGAAATCGGCTCTACCTAGGAATGGGTAGTGAGATTATCAGTAAGTGATAGTGATTGAGGATTGTAAATTAGATTGGGCGGTAGATAAATATAGTGGTGTCGATATGGTTGCGATTCATAATGTTGCTTTTGGATTCCAGGAGCGGTATTGGAATGGGAGCTGTGTTGAAAGAGCTGTGCAGGCTTGTCAAATTACTGGAGAGTGAGTGTAAAGTGAGCAGCGTCAGTGAATGCAATCGGTGAGTGAGCTGAAAGGGGATGATATAATTGTGGAGCGGGAGTGCATACCATGTGGTAGGAATGAAATGAAGAATAGTTGGTCATATTGTGAGTTTGGTAGTGGCATGTGTGTGAAGTTTTCATTAGGCTGCTTTGTTAGTTAATGTGCTAATTGTGAGTTTATGGAGACAAAGTTGTGGTTGGGGTGGTGTATAAATGCGGGAAAAGTGCAGTTATAGTGTGGCATATGTGGTGATTGCTATCGTTTCTCTGGAATGTCTTGCGAAGATGTGTTGTGCACAAAGGAGGCTGGCAGATGGATGGCACCGAGGGACGTGAGATGACCGGAGGGGCAGGTAAAGCACACTCCCCCAAGGTAGGGATCGTCCAGCCCTTTACCCCATAGGAATAGCCCTGACCATGTCTTTAGAGTAAAAGATATAACAGTGAGTAGGACACAGAGAGACTAGAGTAATTTATAGGGTCCCTAAGACGAAGCATTATGTAGGTGAAATGTAAGCAGGTGAAGCCAGCCTTTTTAGCTGTTGTCTGTAGGTAAATTAATGGAAATTGGAGGGAGAATGAATGTTGTTAGGGTCCTATGTGGACTTATGTGAATACTATTCTGCTTGGAGAAACGGAGACATCACAATAACCATGTAAATATGGACTGGATTATTAGGGAAGTTAATAACTTCGAAAAGAAATCCTGTAAAAAGGATTCGGTCGAGTTGCATTCCAGTATTTATACTGCGGGGAAGCACAACGTGAAGAGAACATTCAATGCTGAGAAGACATTTTGGATTGGAAGACATGGCATAGGGTTATAGGTAAGATTGAAATTGCAAGAGTAAAAATTGAATGTGTTTTGTACTGGATAGGTTGTGATATTCCTTTTTTTTCATGGCTGGTTCCCGAGTGGCATGTGTTCCTGGTGTTGTCTCCAAGGAGGAGGAGAGCAATGGTGGATGTGAGATGATAGAACGAGAGCAGTTTGGCAAGGATCGGGTACATGTCGTCGGTGAACATGGTTGTGAGCAAAAAAATGGCAAGTGAATCATTGATACTCGGTGAGGAAATTTGTAGTTATAGTGGGGTATTTTAGGAAACCCAGTAAATATTGCAGCATTATAAGTAGTAATTGATAGCTCATATCTGTTTACACAGTAGAAGTTCATCTGGCTGGTATTGCAATTGAAGGAGTATTGGAGTCCAGGTGCTGGAATCGTGTTTGCTACTGTGACTGAAGTGGATTTGGGAAAGAACATTCAAACTGAGGGACATATGAGCATTCGAGAAATGGGAGTGTGAGTAACAGTGATTTAATGAATTTGAAAGTTTGTTTACAGAACCCAATGACCTGCTTTATTATAAGTTGTGTTTGATAGCTTTAATACTTTACACAGTAGAAGTTCGTCTTGCTGGTATTGCAGTAGTAGTATTGGGGTCCCGGTGTATGAGTCATGGCTGCTGCTGTGACCGAAGTTGATTTGGGCAAGAATATAATAAGGCCGGGTCAGAAGAGTATTCAAGGAATAAGAGTGAGTAGCACTGGTTTAATGAATGTGAGGGTGTAAAGTGATTGTATGAGGAAGATATACATGATAGATTCTATTCTTGCTTCCATTGGATTGAAAGCATAGTGTTGTAGTTTGTATTAGGTATCAATCATATCATGAGGTGTTATTAGAGCGATAATTCATGGGGGATGCTTCACTTAAAGAGTGAATTTGGTGTTGATAAGACATACTGGATTGCAAGACATGGACTGTTTGTAGAGGGTAAATAGGAGATTGTTCAGAGTGGAAATTGAAAGCATTTTTAATGGATAGATTGAGAAATATGTAGCCCTTTCTGCTTGGTTTGTTCCTGAGTGGTCTCATGTTTCCAGGTGTTGTAGTCAAGGAGGAGGAGATGAAGAGCAATGGAGGATGAGAGTGGACGGAAAGAGAGCATTTTGGCTGAGTACACGTTTCTTTAACACGGTGGTGAGCTGAAAAATGGCAAAGGAATCGCTGAGACCTGGTAATGAAAGTTGTGTGTTTTTATGAAGTGCAATATAATTGCCTATAATTTAAAGTGTGATGTTTCATTATCTTTAAATAATTGAAGTTTGTGTCGCTGGTATTGCAGCTGAAGGAGCATTGGTGTCAAGGTTTCTGAAGCATATTTACTCAAGTGACTAAGGCGGATCTGGGCAGGAATGTTCAATGGGAGGGTCTGAGGAGTATTGAAAAAAATCGCACACTGAGTATAGATGAATCAAAGAAATTAAAGTGTGAGGTGATTTTATGTTGAAAATGTAATAGGTTTTATTTTTGACCATTTCCTTTCAGGGCTGGATCTGGTCAGACTTCTTGGAATATCAATATGGTTAGGATAAATATTGTTATTTGGACGGTGTTTTGGAGGTGGAGCACAGATTTGTTGGTCTGAAAATATGCATCGTGGGAGGAATAACCGAGGTACACACTATGAGATGATTGGAATGAAATTGAGTGAGTAGCATTATTTATGCTGAAAAAAGTATTGCCTCAAAAGTATTGGTGTTCTCTAATGCACTTTATGATTGCGCTGTGTCCGAAAGCAAAAACAGGGGAAGATTTAGCCAAGATGTGGCGAAGATGAACAAGGAGAGGCACAAGAGGGAATATCACTGATAAAAGACATCACCGCTGTAGGTATTCCATCATGAAGGATGGTGAGCAGGAAAACAGAGTAAATAACAATAATCTTGTTTTTATGGCTTTTTATTCTGGTGTCAAAGTTTGCTTTTGGTACCGGCATGAGAATAATTGTTTGCCGTTTTCACTTGTTAGATGGCTGTTGAAGGAATGGAAATTTGACGGAGTCTGCATGGAAGGAGAGGATGATTGTGTTGAAAGCCAAGTGAGCAGTATGGAACGTCCTTGCCAGAATGCTGATGATCAAGACCCTGTTATATATGTGATATTAAGGAAGGAAGGTATGTTATCATAAGTAAGAATGGAAACTGCAGTGATACTCATTTTATTAGATATTGTTCTCAATCACATGCATGTTCTGGGAGTGGTTCGAGTGGGAATAATGGAAGCGATGCCGTCCACGAAGATGAATAAGTTGATGGCACTGATGAAAGGGTGCCAGAGGAGAATAACCACTGATTGTAGACCTCACCTGTGTATCAAATGTTTAACAGTTATGATGGAAGGTATGTAGAATGATGGAGACATTTCCAATGGGTGTCTATTAAGACCTGTTTTTTGGATAATGAGGTTTGGCATTTACTTAACTTTTCAGCATGATAGACGGATGATTTTTGTGGCCTACAGCATTTTGTGACAAAGAATGAGGCACTGGACACAGGTAGGAAATGGCACTTCAAGTATGCGGAAAGAACCAATGACTGACGGAAAGGAAATCGGCTCTACCTAGGAATGGGTAGTGAGATTATCAGTAAGTGATAGTGATTGAGGATTGTAAATTAGATTGGGCGGTAGATAAATATAGTGGTGGCGATATTGTTGCGATTCATAATGTTGCTTTTGGATTCCAGGAGCGGTATTGGAATGGGAGCTGTGTTGAAAGAGCTGTGCAGGCTTGTCTAATTACAGGAGAGTGAGTGTAAAGTGAGCAGCGTCAGTGAATGCAATCGGTGAGTGAGCTGAAAGGGGATGATATAATTGTGGAGCGGGAGTGCATACCATGTGAGAGGAATGAAATGAAGAATAGTTGGTCATATTGTGGGTTTGGTAGTGGCATGTGTGTGAAGTTTTCATTAGGCTGCTTTGTTAGTTAATGTGCTAATTGTGAGTTTATGGAGACAAAGTTGTGGTTGGGGTGGTGTATAAATGCGGGAAAAGTGCAGTTATAGTGTGGCATATGTGGTGATTGCTCTCGTTTCTCTGGAATGTCTTACGAAGATGTGTTATGCACAAAGGAGGCTGGCAGATGGATGGCACCGAGGGACGTGAGATGACCGGAGGGGCAGGTAAAGCACACTCCCCCAAGGTAGGGATCGTCCAGCCCTTTACCCCATAGGAATAGCCCTGACCATGTCTTTAGAGTAAAAGATATAACAGTGAGTAGGACACAGAGAGACTAGAGTAATGTATAGGGTCCCTAAGACGAAGCATTATGTATGTGAAATGTAAGCAGGTGAAGCCAGCCTTTTTAGCTGTTGTCTGTAGGTAAATTAATGGAAATTGGAGGGAGAATGAATGTTGTTAGGGTCCTATGTGGACTTATGTGAATACTATTCTGCTTGGAGAAACGGAGACATCACAATAACGATGTAAATATGGACTGGATTATTAGGGAAGTTAATAACTTCGAAAAGAAATCCTGTAAAAAGGATTCGGTCGAGTTTCATTCCAGTATTTATACTGCGGGGAAGCCCAACATGAAGAGAACATTCAATGCTGAGAAGACATTTTGGATTGGAAGACATGGCATAGGGTTATAGGTAAGATTGAAATTGCAAGAGTAAAAATTGAATGTGTTTTGTACTGGATAGGTTGTGATATTCCTTTTTTTTCATGGCTGGTTCCCGAGTGGCATGTGTTCCTGGTGTTGTCTCAAAGGAGGAGGAGAGCAATGGTGGATGTGAGATGATAGAACGAGAGCAGTTTGGCAAGGATCGGGTACATGGCATCGGTGAACATGGTTGTGAGCAAAGAAATGGCAAGTGAATCATTGATACTCGGTGAGGAAATTTGTAGTTATAGTGGGGTATTTTAGGAAACCCAGTAAATATTGCAGCATTATAAGTAGTTATTGATAGCTCATATCTGTTTACACAGTAGAAGTTCATCTGGCTGGTATTGCAATTGAAGGAGTATTGGAGTCCAGGTGCTGGAATCGTGTTTGCTACTGTGACTGAAGTGGATTTGGGAAAGAACATTCAAACTGACGGACATATGAGCATTCGAGAAGTGGGAGTGTGAGTAACAGTGATTTAATGAATTTGAAAGTTTGTTTACAGAACCCAATGACCTGGTTTATTATAAGTTGTGTTTGATAGCTTTAATACTTTACACAGTAGAAGTTCGTCTTGCTGGTATTGCAGTAGCAGTATTAGGGTCCCGGTGTATGAGTCATGGCTGCTGCTGTGACCGAAGTTGATTTGGGCAAGAATATAATAAGGCCGGGTCAGAAGAGTATTCAAGGAATAAGAGTGAGTAGCACTGGTTTAATGAATGTGAGGGTGTAAAGTGATTGTATGAGGAAGATATACATGATAGATTCTATTCTTGCTTCCATTGGATTGAAAGCATAGTGTTGTAGTTTGTATTAGGTATCAATCGTATCATGAGGTGTTATTAGAGCGATAATTCATGGGGGATGCTTCACTTAAAGAGTGAATTTGGTGTTGATAAGACATACTGGATTGCAAGACATGGACAGTTTGTAGAGGGTAAATAGGAGATTGTTCAGAGTGGAAATTGAAAGCATTTTTACTGGATAGATTGAGAAATATGTAGCCCTTTCTGCTTGGTTTGTTCCTGAGTGGTCTCATGTTTCCAGGTGTTGTACTCAAGGAGGAGGAGATGAAGAGCAATGGAGGATGAGAGTGGACGGAAAGAGAGCATTTTGGCTGAGTACATGGTTTCTTTAACACGGTGGTGAGCTGAAAAATGGCAAAGGAATCGCTGAGACCTGGTAAGGAAAGTTGTGTGTTTTTATGAAGTGCAATATAATTGCCTATAATTTAAAGTGTTATGTTTCATTAACTTTAAATAATTGAAGTTTGTGTCGCTGGTATTGCAGTTGAAGGAGCATTGGTGTCAAGGTTTCTGAAGCATATTTACTCAAGTGACTAAGGCGGATCTGGGCAGGAATGTTCAATGGGAGGGTCTGAGGAGTATTGAAAAAAATCGCACACTGAGTATAGATGAATCAAAGAAATTAAAGTGTGAGGTGATTTTATGTTGAAAATGTAATAGGTTTTATTTTTCACCATTTCCTTTCAGGGCTGGATCTGGTCAGACTTCTTGGAATATCAATATGGTTAGGACAGAAAGTTATATGGACGTTGTTTTGGAGGTGGAGCACAGATTTGTTGGTATGGGGTATTTTAGGAAACCCAGTAAATATTGCAGCATTATAAGTAGTAATTGATAGCTCATATCTGTTTACGCAGTAGAAGTTCATCTGGCTGGTATTGCAATTGAAGGAGTATTGGAGTCCAGGTGCTGGAATCGTGTTTGCTACTGTGACTGAAGTGGATTTGGGAAAGAACATTCAAACTGAGGGACATATGAGCATTCGAGAAATGGGAGTGTGAGTAACAGTGATTTAATGAATTTGAAAGTTTGTTTACAGAACCCAATGACCTGCTTTATTATAAGTTCTGTTTGATAGCTTTAATACTTTACACAGTAGAAGTTCGTCTTGCTGGTATTGCAGTTGGAGTATTGGGGTCCCGGTGTATGAGTCATGGCTGCTGCTGTGACCGAAGTTGATTTGGGCAAGAATATAATAAGGCCGGGTCAGAAGAGTATTCAAGAAATAACAGTGAGTAACACTGGTTTAATGAATTTGAGGGTGTAAAGTGATTGTATGAGGAAGATATACGTGATAGATTCTATTCTTGCTTCGATTGGATTGAAAGCATAGTGTTGTAGTTTGTATTAGGCATCAATCATATCATGAGGTGTTATTAGAGTGATAATTCATGGGGGATGCTTCACTTAAAGAATGAATTTGGTGTTGATAAGACATACTGGATTGCAAGACATGGACGGTTTGTAAAGGGTAAATAGGAGATTGTTCAGAGTGGAAATTGAAAGCATTTTTACTGGATAGATTGAGAAATATGTAGCCCTTTCTGCTTGGTTTGTTCCTGAGTGGTCTCATGTTTCCAGGTGTTGTACTCAAGGAGGAGGAGATGAAGAGCAATGGAGGATGAGAGTGGACGGAAAGAGAGCATTTTGGCTGAGTACAGGGTATATTTAACACGGTGGTGAGCTGAAAAATGGCAAAGGAATCGCTGAGACCTGGTAAGGAAAGTTGTGTGTTTTTATGAAGTGCAATATAATTGCCTATAATTTAAAGTGTGATGTTTCATTATCTTTAAATAATTGAAGTTTGTGTCGCTGGTATTGCAGTTGAAGGAGCATTGGTGTCAAGGTTTCTGAAGCATATTTACTCAAGTGACTAAGGCGGATCTGGGCAGGAATGTTCAATGGGAGGGTCTGAGGAGTATTGAAAAAAATCGCACACTGAGTAGAGATGAATCAAAGAAATTAAAGTGTGAGGTGATTTTATGTTGAAAATGTAATAGGTTTTATTTTTGACCATTTCCTTTCAGGGATGGATCTGGTCAGACTTCTTGGAATATCAATATGGTTAGGACAGAAAGTTATATGGACGATGTTTTGGAGGTGGAGAACAGATTTGTTGGTCTGAAAATGTGCATCGTGGGAGGAATAACCGAGGTACACACTATGAGATGATTGGAGTGAAATTGAGTGAGTAGCATTATTTATGCAGAAAAAAGTATTGCCTCAAAAGTATTGGTGTTCTCTAATGCACTTTTTGATTGCGCTGGGTCCGAAAGCAAAAACAGGGGAAGATTTAGCCAAGATGTGGCGAAGATGAACAAGGAGAGGCACAAGAGGGAATATCACTGATAAAAGACATCACCGCTGTAGGTATTCCATCATGAAGGATGGTGAGCAGGAAAACAGAGTAAATAACAATAATCTTGTTTTTATGGCTTTTTATACTGGTGTCAAAGTTTGCTTTTGGTACCGGCATGAGAATAATTGTTTGCCATTTTCACTTGTTAGATGGCTGTTGAAGGAATGGAAATTTGACGGAGTCTGCATTGAAGGAGAGGATGATTGTGTTGAAAGCCAAGTGAGCAGTATGGAAGGTCCTTAACAGAATGCTGATGATTAAGACCCTGTAATAGACGTGATATTAAGGAAGGAAGGTATGTTATCATAAGTAAGAATGGAAACTGCAGTGATACCCATTTAATTATACATTGTTCTGAATCACATGCATGTTCTGGGAGTTGTTCGAGTGGGAATAATGGAAGCGATGCCGTCCACGAAGATGAATAAGTTGATGGCATTGATGAAAGAGTTCCAGAGGAGAATAACCACTGATTGTAGACCTCACCTGTGTATCAAATGTTTAACATTTATGATGGAAGGTATGTAGAATGATGGAGACATTTCCAATGGGTGTCTATTAGGACCTGCTTTTTGGTTAATGAGGTTTGGCATTTACTTAACTTTTCAGCATGATAGACGGATGATTGTTGTGGCCTACAGCATTTGTGACCAAGAATGAGGCACTGGACACAGGTAGGAAACGGCACTTCAAGTAAGCGGAAGGAACCAATGACTGACGTAAAGGAAATGTGGCTCTACCAAGGACTGGGTCGTGAGATTATTCGTAAGTGATAAGGATTGAGGATTGTAAATTAGATTGGGCGGTAGATAAATATAGTGGTGGCGATATTGTTCCGTTTCATAATGTTGCTTTTGGATTCCAGGAGCGGTATTGGAATGGGAGCTGTGTTGAAAGAGCTGTGCAGGCTTGTCAAATTACAGGAGAGTGAGTGTAAAGTGAGCAGCGTCAGTGAATGCAATCGGTGAGTGAGCTGAAAGGGGATGATATAATTGTGGAGCGGGAGTGCATACCAGGTGGTAGGAATGAAATGAAGAATAGTTGGTCATATTGTGAGTTTGGTAGTGGCATGTGTGTGAAGTCTTCATTAGGCTGCTTTGTTAGTTAATGTGCTAATTGTGAGTTTATGGAGACAAAGTTGTGGTTGGGGTGGTGTATAAATGCGGGAAAAGTGCAGTTATAGTGTGGCATATGTGGTGATTGCTCTCGTTTCTCTGGAATGTCTTACGAAGATGTGTTGTGCACAAAGGAGGCTGGCAGATGGATGGCACCGAGGGACGTGAGATGACCGGAGGGGCAGGTAAAGCACACTCCCCCAAGGTAGGGATCGTCCAGCCCTTTACCCCATAGGAATAGCCCTGACCATGTCTTTAGAGTAAAAGATATAACAGTGAGTAGGACACAGAGAGACTAGAGTCATGTATAGGGTCCCTAAGACGAAGCATTATGTAGGTGAAATGTAAGCAGGTGAAGCCAGCCTTTTTAGCTGTTGTCTGTAGGTAAATTAATGGAAATTGGAGGGAGAATGAATGTTGTTAGGGTCCTATGTGGACTTATGTGAATACTATTCTGCTTGGAGAAACGGAGACATCACAATAACGATGTAAATATGGACTGGATTATTAGGGAAGTTAATAACTTCGAAAACAAATCCTGTAAAAAGGATTCGGTCGAGTTGCATTCCAGTATTTATACTGCGGGGAAGCCCAACGTGAAGAGAACAATCAATGCTGAGAAGACATTTTGGATTGGAAGACATGGCATAGGGTTATAGGTAAGATTGAAATTGCAAGAGTAAAAATTGAATGTGTTTTGTACTGGATAGGTTGTGATATTCCTTTTTTTTCATGGCTGGTTCCCGAGTGGCATGTGTTCCTGGTGTTATCTCCAAGGAGGAGGAGAGCAATGGTGGATGTGAGATGATAGAACGAGAGCAGTTTGGCAAGGATCGGGTACATGTCGTCGGTGAACATGGTTGTGAGCAAAAAAATGGCAAGTGAATCATTGATACTCGGTGAGGAAATTTGTAGTTATAGTGGGGTATTTTAGGAAACCCAGTATATATTGCAGCATTAAAGTAGTAATTGATAGCTCATATCTGTTTACGCAGTAGAAGTTCATCTGGCTGGTATTGCAATTGAAGGAGTATTGGAGTCCAGGTGCTGGAATCGTGTTTGCTACTGTGACTGAAGTGGATTTGGGAAAGAACATTCAAACTGAGGGACATATGAGCATTCGAGAAATGGGAGTGTGAGTAACAGTGATTTAATGAATTTGAAAGTTTGTTTACAGAACCCAATGACCTGCTTTATTATAAGTTCTGTTTGATAGCTTTAATACTTTACACAGTAGAAGTTCGTCTTGCTGGTATTGCAGTTGGAGTATTGGGGTCCCGGTGTATGAGTCATGGCTGCTGCTGTGACCGAAGTTGATTTGGGCAAGAATATAATAAGGCCGGGTCAGAAGAGTATTCAAGAAATAACAGTGAGTAACACTGGTTTAATGAATTTGAGGTTGTAAAGTGATTGTATGAGGAAGATATACGTGATAGATTCTATTTTTGCTTCGATTGGATTGAAAGCATAGTGTTGTAGTTTGTATTAGGCATCAATCATATCATGAGGTGTTATTAGAGTGATAATTCATGGGGGATGCTTCACTTAAAGAATGAATTTGGTGTTGATAAGACATACTGGATTGCAAGACATGGACAGTTTGTAGAGGGTAAATAGGAGATTGTTCAGAGTGGAAATTGAAAGCATTTATACTGGATAGATTGAGAAATATGTAGCCCTTTCTGCTTGGTTTGTTCCTGAGTGGTCTCATGTTTCCAGGTGTTGTACTCAAGGAGGAGGAGATGAAGAGCAATGGAGGATGAGAGTGGACGGAAAGAGAGCATTTTGGCTGAGTACAGGGTATATTTAACACGGTGGTGAGCTGAAAAATGGCAAAGGAATTGCTGAGACCTGGTAAGGAAAGTTGTGTGTTTTTATGAAGTGCAATATAATTGCCTATAATTTAAAGTGTGATGTTTCATTATCTTTAAATAATTGAAGTTTGTGTCGCTGGTATTGCAGTTGAAGGAGCATTGGTGTCAAGGTTTCTGAAGCATATTTACTCAAGTGACTAAGGCGGATCTGGGCAGGAATGTTCAATGGGAGGGTCTGAGGAGTATTGAAAAAAATCGCACACTGAGTAGAGATGAATCAAAGAAATTAAAGTGTGAGGTGATTTTATGTTGAAAATGTAATAGGTTTTATTTTTGACCATTTCCTTTCAGGGATGGATCTGGTCAGACTTCTTGGAATATCAATATGGTTAGGACAGAAAGTTATATGGACGATGTTTTGGAGGTGGAGCACAGATTTGTTGGTCTGAAAATGTGCATCGTGGGAGGAATAACCGAGGTACACACTATTAGATGATTGGAGTGAAATTGAGTGAGTAGCATTATTTATGCTGAAAAAAGTATTGCCTCAAAAGTATTGGTGTTCTCTAATGCACTTTTTGATTGCGCTGGGTCCGAAAGCAAAAACAAGGGAAGATTTAGCCAAGATGTGGCAAAGATGAACAAGGAGAGGCACAAGAGGGAATATCACTGATAAAAGACATCACCGCTGTAGGTATTCCATCATGAAGGATGGTGAGCAGGAAAACAGAGTAAATAACAATAATCTTGTTTTTATGGCTTTTTATACTGGTGTCAAAGTTTGCTTTTGGTACCGGCATGAGAATATAATTGTTTGCCGTTTTCACTTGTTAGATGGCTGTTGAAGGAATGGAAATTTGACGGAGTCTGCATTGAAGGAGAGGATGATTGTGTTGAAAGCCAAGTAAGAAGTATGGAAGGTCCTTGCCAGAATGCTGATGATGAAGACCCTGTAATATACGTGATATTAAGGAAGGAAGGTATGTTATCATAAGTAAGAATGGAAACTGCAGTGATACCCATTTAATTAGATATTGTTCTTAATCACATGCATGTTCTGGGAGTTGTTCGAGTGGGAATAATGGAAGCGATGCCGTCCACGAAGATGAATAAGTTGATGGCATTGATGAAAGAGTTCCAGAGGAGAAAAACCACTGATTGTAGACCTCACCTGTGTATCAAATGTTTAACATTTATGATGGAAGGTATGTAGAATGATGGAGACATTTCCAATGGGTGTCTATTAGGACCTGCTTTTTGGTTAATGAGGTTTGGCATTTACTTAACTTTTCAGCATGATAGACGGATGATTGTTGTGGCCTACAGCATTTGTGACCAAGAATGAGGCACTGGACACAGGTAGGAAACGGCACTTCAAGTAAGCGGAAGGAACCAATGACTGACGTAAAGGAAATGTGGCTCTACCAAGGACTGGGTCGTGAGATTATTCGTAAGTGATAAGGATTGAGGATTGTAAATTAGATTGGGCGGTAGATAAATATAGTGGTGGCGATATTGTTCCGTTTCATAATGTTGCTTTTGGATTCCAGGAGCGGTATTGGAATGGGAGCTGTGTTGAAAGAGCTGTGCAGGCTTGTCAAATTACAGGAGAGTGAGTGTAAAGTGAGCAGCGTCAGTGAATGCAATCGGTGAGTGAGCTGAAAGGGGATGATATAATTGTGGAGCGAGAGTGCATACCAGGTGGTAGGAATGAAATGAAGAATAGTTGGTCATATTGTGAGTTTGGTAGTGGCATGTGTGTGAAGTCTTCATTAGGCTGCTTTGTTAGTTAATGTGCTAATTGTGAGTTTATGGAGACAAAGTTGTGGTTGGGGTGGTGTATAAATGCGGGAAAAGTGCAGTTATAGTGTGGCATATGTGGTGATTGCTCTCGTTTCTCTGGAATGTCTTACGAAGATGTGTTGTGCACAAAGGAGGCTGGCAGATGGATGGCACCGAGGGACGTGAGATGACCGGAGGGGCAGGTAAAGCACACTCCCCCAAGGTAGGGATCGTCCAGCCCTTTACCCCATAGGAATAGCCCTGACCATGTCTTTAGAGTAAAAGATATAACAGTGAGTAGGACACAGAGAGACTAGAGTCATGTATAGGGTCCCTAAGACGAAGCATTATGTAGGTGAAATGTAAGCAGGTGAAGCCAGCCTTTTTAGCTGTAGTCTGTAGGTAAATTAATGGAAATTGGAGGGAGAATGAATGTTGTTAGGGTCCTATGTGGACTTATGTGAATACTATTCTGCTTGGAGAAACGGAGACATCACAATAACGATGTAAATATGGACTGGATTATTAGGGAAGTTAATAACTTCGAAAACAAATCCTGTAAAAAGGATTCGGTCGAGTTGCATTCCAGTATTTATACTGCGGGGAAGCCCAACGTGAAGAGAACATTCAATGCTGAGAAGACATTTTGGATTGGAAGACATGGCATAGGGTTATAGGTAAGATTGAAATTGCAAGAGTAAAAATTGAATGTGTTTTGTACTGGATAGTTTGAGATATTCCTTTTTTTTCATGGCTGGTTCCCGAGTGGCATGTGTTCCTGGTGTTGTCTCCAAAGAGGAGGAGAGCAATGGTGGATGTGAGATGATAGAACGAGAGCAGTTTGGCAAGGATCGGGTACATGGCGTCGGTGAACATGGTTGTGAGCAAAAAAATGGCAAGTGAATCATTGATACTCGGTGAGGAAATTTGTAGTTATAGTGGGGTATTTTAGGAAACCCAGTAAATATTGCAGCATTATAAGAAGTAATTGATAGCTCATATCTGTTTACGCAATAGAAGTTCATCTGGCTGGTATTGCAATTGAAGGAGTATTGGAGTCCAGGTGCTGGAATCGTGTTTGCTACTGTGACTGAAGTGGATTTGGGAAAGAACATTCAAACTGAGGGACATATGAGCATTCGAGAAATGGGAGTGTGAGTAACAGTGATTTAATGAATTTGAAAGTTTGTTTACAGAACCCAATGACCTGCTTTATTATAAGTTCTGTTTGATAGCTTTAACACTTTACACAGTAGAAGTTCGTCTTGCTGGTATTGCAGTTGGAGTATTGGGGTCCCGGTGTATGAGTCATGGCTGCTGCTGTGACCGAAGTTGATTTGGGCAAGAATATAATAAGGCCGGGTCAGAAGAGTATTCCAGAAATAACAGTGAGTAACACTGGTTTAATGAATTTGAGGGTGTAAAGTGATTGTATGAGGAAGATATACGTGATAGATTCTATTCTTGCTTCGATTGGATTGAAAGCATAGTGTTGTTGTTTGTATTAGGCATCAATCATATCATGAGGTGTTATTAGAGTGATAATTCATGGGGGATGCTTCACTTAAAGAATGAATTTGGTGTTGATAAGACATACTGGATTGCAAGACATGGACAGTTTGTAGAGGGTAAATAGGAGATTGTTCAGAGTGGAAATTGAAAGCATTTTTACTGGATAGATTGAGAAATATGTAGCCCTTTCTGCTTGGTTTGTTCCTGAGTGGTCTCATGTTTCCAGGTGTTGTACTCAAGGAGGAGGAGATGAAGAGCAATGGAGGATGAGAGTGGACGGAAAGAGAGCATTTGGCTGAGTACAGGGTATATTTAACACGGTGGTGAGCTGAAAAATGGCAAAGGAATCGCTGAGACCTGGTAAGGAAAGTTGTGTGTTTTTATGAAGTGCAATATAATTGCCTATAATTTAAAGTGTGATGTTTCATTATCTTTAAATAATTGAAGTTTGTGTCGCTGGTATTGCAGTTGAAGGAGCATTGGTGTCAAGGTTTCTGAAGCATATTTACTCAAGTGACTAAGGCGGATCTGGGCAGGAATGTTCAATGGGAGGGTCTGAGGAGTATTGAAAAAAATCGCACACTGAGTAGAGATGAATCAAAGAAATTAAAGTGTGAGGTGATTTTATGTTGAAAATGTAATAGGTTTTATTTTTGACCATTTCCTTTCAGGGATGGATCTGGTCAGACTTCTTGGAATATCAATATGGTTAGGACAGAAAGTTATATGGACGATGTTTTGGAGGTGGAGCACAGATTTGTTGGTCTGAAAATGTGCATCGTGGGAGGAATAACCGAGGTACACACTATTAGATGATTGGAGTGAAATTGAGTGAGTAGCATTATTTATGCTGAAAAAAGTATTGCCTCAAAAGTATTGGTGTTCTCTAATGCACTTTTTGATTGCGCTGGGTCCGAAAGCAAAAACAAGGGAAGATTTAGCCAAGATGTGGCAAAGATGAACAAGGAGAGGCACAAGAGGGAATATCACTGATAAAAGACATCACCGCTGTAGGTATTCCATCATGAAGGATGGTGAGGAGGAAAACAGAGTAAATAACAATAATCTTGTTTTTATGGCTTTTTATTCTGGTGTGAAAGTTGGCTTTTGGTACCGTAATGAATATAATTGTTTGCCGTTTTCACTTGTTAGATGGCTGTTGAAGGAATGGAAATTTGACGGAGTCTGCATTGAAGGAGAGGATGATTGTGTTGAAAGCCAAGTAAGAAGTATGGAAGGTCCTTGCCAGAATGCTGATGATGAAGACCCTGTAATATACGTGATATTAAGGAAGGAAGGTATGTTATCATAAGTAAGAATGGAAACTGCAGTGATACCCATTTTATTAGATATTGCTCTCAATCACATGCATGTTCTGGGAGTGGTTCGAGTGGGAATAATGGAAGCGATGCCGTCCACGAAGATGAATAAGTTGATGGCATTGATGAAAGAGTTCCAGAGGAGAATAACCACTGATTGTAGACCTCACCTGTGTATCAAATGTTTAACAGTTATGATGGAAGGTATGTAGAATGATGGAGACATTTCCAATGGGTGTCTATTAGGACCTGTTTTTTGGTTAATGAGGTTTGGCATTTACTTAACTTTTCAGCATGATAGACGGATGATTGTTGTGGCCTACAGCATTTGTGACCAAGAATGAGGCACTGGACACAGGTAGGAAATGGCACTTCAAGTATGCGGAAAGAACCAATGACTGACGGAAAGGAAATCGGCTCTACCTAGGAATGGGTAGTGAGATTATTCGTAAGTGATAAGGATTGAGGATTGTAAATTAGATTGGGCGGTAGATAAATATAGTGGTGGCGATATTGTTGCGTTTCATAATGTTGCTTTTGGATTCCAGGAGCGGTATTGGAATGGGAGCTGTGTTGAAAGAGCTGTGCAGGCTTGTCAAATTACAGGAGAGTGAGTGTAAAGTGAGCAGCGTCAGTGAATGCAATCGGTGAGTGAGCTGAAAGGGGATGATATAATTGTGGAGCGGGAGTGCATACCAGGTGGTAGGAATGAAATGAAGAATAGTTGGTCATATTGTGAGTTTGGTAGTGGCATGTGTGTGAAGTCTTCATTAGGGGTCTTTGTTAGTTAATGTGCTAATTGTGAGTTTATGGAGACAAAGTTGTGGTTGGGGTGGTGTATAAATGCGGGAAAAGTGCAGTTATAGTGTGGCATATGTGGTGATTGCTCTCGTTTCTCTGGAATGTCTTACGAAGATGTGTTGTGCACAAAGGAGGCTGGCAGATGGATGGCACCGAGGGACGTGAGATGACCGGAGGGGCAGGTAAAGCACACTCCCCCAAGGTAGGGATCGTCCAGCCCTTTACCCCATAGGAATAGCCCTGACCATGTCTTTAGAGTAAAAGATATAACAGTGAGTAGGACACAGAGAGACTAGAGTCATGTATAGGGTCCCTAAGACGAAGCATTATGTAGGTGAAATGTAAGCAGGTGAAGCCAGCCTTTTTAGCTGTTGTCTGTAGGTAAATTAATGGAAATTGGAGGGAGAATGAATGTTGTTAGGGTCCTATGTGGACTTATGTGAATACTATTCTGCTTGGAGAAACGGAGACATCACAATAACGATGTAAATATGGACTGGATTATTAGGGAAGTTAATAACTTCGAAAAGAAATCCTGTTAAAAGGATTCGGTCGAGTTGCATTCCAGTATTTATACTGCGGGGAAGCCCAACGTGAAGAGAACATTCAATGCTGAGAAGACATTTTGGATTGGAAGACATGGCATAGGGTTATAGGTAAGATTGAAATTGCAAGAGTAAAAATTGAATAATTTTGTACTGGATAGGTTGTGATATTCCTTTTTTTTCATGGCTGGTTCCCGAGTGGCATGTGTTCCTGGTGTTGTCTCCAAGGAGGAGGAGAGCAATGGTGGATGTGAGATGATAGAACGAGAGCAGTTTGGCAAGGATCGGGTACATGGCGTCGGTGAACATGGTTGTGAGCAAAAAAATGTCAAGTGAAACATTGATACTCGGTGAGGAAATTTGTAGTTATAGTGGGGTATTTTAGGAAACCCAGTAAATATTGCAGCATTAAAGTAGTAATTGATAGCTCATATCTGTTTACGCAGTAGAAGTTCATCTGGCTGGTATTGCAATTGAAGGAGTATTGGAGTCCAGGTGCTGGAATCGTGTTTGCTACTGTGACTGAAGTGGATTTGGGAAAGAACATTCAAACTGAGGGACATATGAGCATTCGAGAAATGGGAGTGTGAGTAACAGTGATTTAATGAATTTGAAAGTTTGTTTACAGAACCCAATGACCTGCTTTATTATAAGTTGTGTTTGATAGCTTTAATACTTTACACCGTAGAAGTTCGTCTTGCTGGTATTGCAGTTGGAGTATTGGGGTCCCGGTGTATGAGTCATGGCTGCTGCTGTGACCCAAGTTGATTTGGGCAAGAATATAATAAGGCCGGGTCAGAAGAGTATTCCAGAAATAACAGTGAGTAACACTGGTTTAATGAATTTGAGGGTGTAAAGTGATTGTATGAGGAAGATATACGTGATAGATTCTATTCTTGCTTCGATTGGATTGAAAGCATAGTGTTGTTGTTTGTATTAGGCATCAATCATATCATGAGGTGTTATTAGAGTGATAATTCATGGGGGATGCTTCACTTAAAGAATGAATTTGGTGTTGATAAGACATACTGGATTGCAAGACATGGACAGTTTGTAGAGGGTAAATAGGAGATTGTTCAGAGTGGAAATTGAAAGCATTTTTACTGGATAGATTGAGAAATATGTAGCCCTTTCTGCTTGGTTTGTTCCTGAGTGGTCTCATGTTTCCAGGTGTTGTACTCAAGGAGGAGGAGATGAAGAGCAATGGAGGATGAGAGTGGACGGAAAGAGAGCATTTTGGCTGAGTACAGGGTATATTTAACACGGTGGTGAGCTGAAAAATGGCAAAGGAATCGCTGAGACCTGGTAAGGAAAGTTGTGTGTTTTTATGAAGTGCAATATAATTGCCAATAATTTAAAGTGTGATGTTTCATTATCTTTAAATAATTGAAGTTTGTGTCGCTGGTATTGCAGTTGAAGGAGCATTGGTGTCAAGGTTTCTGAAGCATATTTACTCAAGTGACTAAGGCGGATCTGGGGAGGAATGTTCAAAGGGGAGGGTCCGAGGAGTATTGAAAAAAATCGCACACTGAGTAGAGATGAATCAAAGAAATTAAAGTGTGAGGTGATTTTATGTTGAAAATGTAATAGGTTTTATTTTTGACCATTTCCTTTCAGGGATGGATCTGGTCAGACTTCTTGGAATATCAATATGGTTAGGACAGAAAGTTATATGGACGGTGTTTTGGAGGTGGAGCACAGATTTGTTGGTCTGAAAATGTGCATCGTGGGAGGAATAACCGAGGTACACACTATTAGATGATTGGAGTGAAATTGAGTGAGTAGCATTATTTATGCTGAAAAAAGTATTGCCTCAAAAGTATTGGTGTTCTCTAATGCACTTTTTGATTGCGCTGGGTCCGAAAGCAAAAACAAGGGAAGATTTAGCCAAGATGTGGCAAAGATGAACAAGGAGAGGCACAAGAGGGAATATCACTGATAAAAGACATCACCGCTGTAGGTATTCCATCATGAAGGATGGTGAGGAGGAAAACAGAGTAAATAACAATAATCTTGTTTTTATGGCTTTTTATTCTGGTGTAAAAGTTGGCTTTTGGTACCGTAATGAATATAATTGTTTGCCGTTTTCACTTGTTAGATGGCTGTTGAAGGAATGGAAATTTGACGGAGTCTGCATTGAAGGAGAGGATGATTGTGTTGAAAGCCAAGTAAGAAGTATGGAAGGTCCTTGCCAGAATGCTGATGATGAAGACCCTGTAATATACGTGATATTAAGGAAGGAAGGTATGTTATCATAAGTAAGAATGGAAACTGTAGTGATACCCATTTAATTAGATATTGTTCTTAATCACATGCATGTTCTGGGAGTTGTTCGAGTGGGAATAATGGAAGCGATGCCGTCCACGAAGATGAATAAGTTGATGGCATTGATGAAAGAGTTCCAGAGGAGAATAACCACTGATTGTAGACCTCACCTGTGTATCAAATGTTTAACATTTATGATGGAAGGTATGTAGAATGATGGAGACATTTCCAATGGGTGTCTATTAGGACCTGCTTTTTGGTTAATGAGGTTTGGCATTTACTTAACTTTTCAGCATGATAGACGGATGATTGTTGTGGCCTACAGCATTTGTGACCAAGAATGAGGCACTGGACACAGGTAGGAAACGGCACTTCAAGTAAGCGGAAGGAACCAATGACTGACGTAAAGGAAATGTGGCTCTACCAAAGACTGGGTCGTGAGATTATTCGTAAGTGATAAGGATTGAGGATTGTAAATTAGATTGGGCGGTAGATAAATATAGTGGTGGCGATATTGTTCCGTTTCATAATGTTGCTTTTGGATTCCAGGAGCGGTATTGGAATGGGAGCTGTGTTGAAAGAGCTGTGCAGGCTTGTCAAATTACAGGAGAGTGAGTGTAAAGTGAGCAGCGTCAGTGAATGCAATCGGTGAGTGAGCTGAAAGGGGATGATATAATTGTGGAGCGGGAGTGCATACCAGGTGGTAGGAATGAAATGAAGAATAGTTGGTCATATTGTGAGTTTGGTAGTGGCATGTGTGTGAAGTCTTCATTAGGCTGCTTTGTTAGTTAATGTGCTAATTGTGAGTTTATGGAGACAAAGTTGTGGTTGGGGTGGTGTATAAATGCGGGAAAAGTGCAGTTATAGTGTGGCATATGTGGTGATTGCTCTCGTTTCTCTGGAATGTCTTACGAAGATGTGTTGTGCACAAAGGAGGCTGGCAGATGGATGGCACCGAGGGACGTGAGATGACCGGAGGGGCAGGTAAAGCACACTCCCCCAAGGTAGGGATCGTCCAGCCCTTTACCCCATAGGAATAGCCCTGACCATGTCTTTAGAGTAAAAGATATAACAGTGAGTAGGACACAGAGAGACTAGAGTCATGTATAGGGTCCCTAAGACGAAGCATTATGTAGGTGAAATGTAAGCAGGTGAAGCCAGCCTTTTTAGCTGTAGTCTGTAGGTAAATTAATGGAAATTGGAGGGAGAATGAATGTTGTTAGGGTCCTATGTGGACTTATGTGAATACTATTCTGCTTGGAGAAACGGAGACATCACAATAACGATGTAAATATGGACTGGATTATTAGGGAAGTTAATAACTTCGAAAACAAATCCTGTAAAAAGGATTCGGTCGAGTTGCATTCCAGTATTTATACTGCGGGGAAGCCCAACGTGAAGAGAACATTCAATGCTGAGAAGACATTTTGGATTGGAAGACATGGCATAGGGTTATAGGTAAGATTGAAATTGCAAGAGTAAAAATTGAATGTGTTTTGTACTGGATAGTTTGAGATATTCCTTTTTTTTCATGGATGGTTCCCGAGTGGCATGTGTTCCTGGTGTTGTCTCCAAGGAGGAGGAGAGCAATGGTGGATGTGAGATGATAGAACGAGAGCAGTTTGGCAAGGATCGGGTACATGGCGTCGGTGAACATGGTTGTGAGCAAAAAATGGCAAGTGAATCATTGATACTCGGTGAGGAAATTTGTAGTTATAGTGGGGTATTTTAGGAAACCCAGTAAATATTGCAGCATTATAAGAAGTAATTGATAGCTCATATCTGTTTACGCAGTAGAAGTTCATCTGGCTGGTATTGCAATTGAAGGAGTATTGGAGTCCAGGTGCTGGAATCGTGTTTGCTACTGTGACTGAAGTGGATTTGGGAAAGACCATTCAAACTGAGGGACATATGAGCATTCGAGAAATGGGAGTGTGAGTAACAGTGATTTAATGAATTTGAAAGTTTGTTTACAGAACCCAATGACCTGCTTTATTATAAGTTCTGTTTGATAGCTTTAATACTTTACACAGTAGAAGTTCGTCTTGCTGGTATTGCAGTTGGAGTATTGGGGTCCCGGTGTATGAGTCATGGCTGCTGCTGTGACCGAAGTTGATTTGGGCAAGAATATAATAAGGCCGGGTCAGAAGAGTATTCAAGAAATAACAGTGAGTAACACTGGTTTAATGAATTTGAGGGTGTAAAGTGATTGTATGAGGAAGATATACGTGATAGATTCTATTCTTGCTTCGATTGGATTGAAAGCATAGTGTTGTTGTTTGTATTAGGCATCAATCATATCATGAGGTGTTATTAGAGTGATAATTCATGGGGGATGCTTCACTTAAAGAATGAATTTGGTGTTGATAAGACATACTGGATTGCAAGACATGGACAGTTTGTAGAGGGTAAATAGGAGATTGTTCAGAGTGGAAATTGAAAGCATTTTTACTGGATAGATTGAGAAATATGTAGCCCTTTCTGCTTGGTTTGTTCCTGAGTGGTCTCATGTTTCCAGGTGTTGTACTCAAGGAGGAGGAGATGAAGAGCAATGGAGGATGAGAGTGGACGGAAAGAGAGCATTTGGCTGAGTACAGGGTATATTTAACACGGTGGTGAGCTGAAAAATGGCAAAGGAATCGCTGAGACCTGGTAAGGAAAGTTGTGTGTTTTTATGAAGTGCAATATAATTGCCTATAATTTAAAGTGTGATGTTTCATTATCTTTAAATAATTGAAGTTTGTGTCGCTGGTATTGCAGTTGAAGGAGCATTGGTGTCAAGGTTTCTGAAGCATATTTACTCAAGTGACTAAGGCGGATCTGGGCAGGAATGTTCAATGGGAGGGTCTGAGGAGTATTGAAAAAAATCGCACACTGAGTAGAGATGAATCAAAGAAATTAAAGTGTGAGGTGATTTTATGTTGAAAATGTAATAGGTTTTATTTTTGACCATTTCCTTTCAGGGATGGATCTGGTCAGACTTCTTGGAATATCAATATGGTTAGGACAGAAAGTTATATGGACGATGTTTTGGAGGTGGAGCACAGATTTGTTGGTCTGAAAATGTGCATCGTGGGAGGAATAACCGAGGTACACACTATTAGATGATTGGAGTGAAATTGAGTGAGTAGCATTATTTATGCTGAAAAAAGTATTGCCTCAAAAGTATTGGTGTTCTCTAATGCACTTTTTGATTGCGCTGGGTACGAAAGCAAAAACAAGGGAAGATTTAGCCAAGATGTGGCAAAGATGAACAAGGAGAGGCACAAGAGGGAATATCACTGATAAAAGACATCACCGCTGTAGGTATTCCATCATGAAGGATGGTGAGCAGGGTGAGCAGGAAAACAGAGTAAATAACAATAATCTTGTTTTTATGGCTTTTTATACTGGTGTCAAAGTTTGCTTTTGGTACCGGCATGAGAATAATTGTTTGCCATTTTCACTTGTTAGATGGCTGTTGAAGGAATGGAAATTTGACGGAGTCTGCATTGAAGGAGAGGATGATTGTGTTGAAAGCCAAGTGAGCAGTATGGAAGGTCCTTAACAGAATGCTGATGATTAAGACCCTGTAATATACGTGCTATTAAGGAAGGAAGGTATGTTATCATAAGTAAGAATGGAAACTGCAGTGATACCCATTTAATTATACATTGTTCTGAATCACATGCATGTTCGAGTGGGAATAATGGAAGCGATGCCGTCCACGAAGATGAATAAGTTGATGGCATTGATGAAAGAGTTCCAGAGGAGAATAACCACTGATTGTAGACCTCACCTGTGTATCAAATGTTTAACAGTTATGATGGAAGGTATGTAGAATGATGGAGACATTTCCAATGGGTGTCTATTAGGACCTGCTTTTTGGTTAATGAGGTTTGGCATTTACTTAACTTTTCAGCATGATAGACGGATGATTGTTGTGGCCTACAGCATTTGTGACCAAGAATGAGGCACTGGACACAGGTAGGAAACGGCACTTCAAGTAAGCGGAAGGAACCAATGACTGACGTAAAGGAAATGTGGCTCTACCAAGGACTGGGTCGTGAGATTATTCGTAAGTGATAAGGATTGAGGATTGTAAATTAGATTGGGCGGTAGATAAATATAGTGGTGGCGATATTGTTGCGTTTCATAATTTTGCTTTTGGATTCCAGGAGCGGTATTGGAATGGGAGCTGTGTTGAAAGAGCTGTGCAGGCTTGTCAAATTACAGGAGAGTGAGTGTAAAGTGAGCAGCGTCAGTGAATGCAATCGGTGAGTGAGCTGAAAGGGGATGATATAATTGTGGAGCGGGAGTGCATACCAGGTGGTAGGAATGAAATGAAGAATAGTTGGTCATATTGTGAGTTTGGTAGTGGCATTTGTGTGAAGTTTTCATTAGGCTGCTTTGTTAGTTGATGTGCTAATTGTGAGTTTATGGAGACAAAGTTGTGGTTGGGGTGGTGTATAAATGCGGGAAAAGTGCAGTTATAGTGTGGCATATGTGGTGATTGCTCTCGTTTCTCTGGAATGTCTTACGAAGATGTGTTGTGCACAAAGGAGGCTGGCAGATGGATGGCACCGAGGGACGTGAGATGACCGGAGGGGCAGGTAAAGCACACTCCCCCAAGGTAGGGATCGTCCAGCCCTTTACCCCATAGGAATAGCCCTGACCATGTCTTTAGAGTAAAAGATATAACAGTGAGTAGGACACAGAGAGACTAGAGTCATGTATAGGGTCCCTAAGACGAAGCATTATGTAGGTGAAATGTAAGCAGGTGAAGCCAGCCTTTTTAGCTGTAGTCTGTAGGTAAATTAATGGAAATTGGAGGGAGAATGAATGTTGTTAGGGTCCTATGTGGACTTATGTGAATACTATTCTGCTTGGAGAAACGGAGACATCACAATAACGATGTAAATATGGACTGGATTATTAGGGAAGTTAATAACTTCGAAAACAAATCCTGTAAAAAGGATTCGGTCGAGTTGCATTCCAGTATGTATACTGCGGGGAAGCCCAACGTGAAGAGAACAACCAATGCTGAGAAGACATTTTGGATTGGAAGACATGGCATAGGGTTATAGGTAAGATTGAAATTGCAAGAGTAAAAATTGAATGTGTTTTGTACTGGATAGTTTGTGATTTTCCTTTTTTTTCATGGCTGGTTCCCGAGTGGCATGTGTTCCTGGTGTTGTCTCCAAGGAGGAGGAGAGCAATGGTGGATGTGAGATGATAGAACGAGAGCAGTTTGGCAAGGATCGGGTACATGGCGTCGGTGAACATGGTTGTGAGCAAAAAATGGCAAGTGAATCATTGATACTCGGTGAGGAAATTTGTAGTTATAGTGGGGTATTTTAGGAAACCCAGTAAATATTGCAGCATTATAAGAAGTAATTGATAGCTCATATCTGTTTACGCAGTAGAAGTTCATCTGGCTGGTATTGCAATTGAAGGAGTATTGGAGTCCAGGTGCTGGAATCGTGTTTGCTACTGTGACTGAAGTGGATTTGGGAAAGACCATTCAAACTGAGGGACATATGAGCATTCGAGAAATGGGAGTGTGAGTAACAGTGATTTAATGAATTTGAAAGTTTGTTTACAGAACCCAATGACCTGCTTTATTATAAGTTCTGTTTGATAGCTTTAATACTTTACACAGTAGAAGTTCGTCTTGCTGGTATTGCAGTTGGAGTATTGGGGTCCCGGTGTATGAGTCATGGCTGCTGCTGTGACCGAAGTTGATTTGGGCAAGAATATAATAAGGCCGGGTCAGAAGAGTATTCAAGAAATAACAGTGAGTAACACTGGTTTAATGAATTTGAGGGTGTAAAGTGATTGTATGAGGAAGATATACGTGATAGATTCTATTCTTGCTTCGATTGGATTGAAAGCATAGTGTTGTTGTTTGTATTAGGCATCAATCATATCATGAGGTGTTATTAGAGTGATAATTCATGGGGGATGCTTCACTTAAAGAATGAATTTGGTGTTGATAAGACATACTGGATTGCAAGACATGGACAGTTTGTAGAGGGTAAATAGGAGATTGTTCAGAGTGGAAATTGAAAGCATTTTTACTGGATAGATTGAGAAATATGTAGCCCTTTCTGCTTGGTTTGTTCCTGAGTGGTCTCATGTTTCCAGGTGTTGTACTCAAGGAGGAGGAGATGAAGAGCAATGGAGGATGAGAGTGGACGGAAAGAGAGCATTTGGCTGAGTACAGGGTATATTTAACACGGTGGTGAGCTGAAAAATGGCAAAGGAATCGCTGAGACCTGGTAAGGAAAGTTGTGTGTTTTTATGAAGTGCAATATAATTGCCTATAATTTAAAGTGTGATGTTTCATTATCTTTAAATAATTGAAGTTTGTGTCGCTGGTATTGCAGTTGAAGGAGCATTGGTGTCAAGGTTTCTGAAGCATATTTACTCAAGTGACTAAGGCGGATCTGGGCAGGAATGTTCAATGGGAGGGTCTGAGGAGTATTGAAAAAAATCGCACACTGAGTAGAGATGAATCAAAGAAATTAAAGTGTGAGGTGATTTTATGTTGAAAATGTAATAGGTTTTATTTTTGACCATTTCCTTTCAGGGATGGATCTGGTCAGACTTCTTGGAATATCAATATGGTTAGGACAGAAAGTTATATGGACGATGTTTTGGAGGTGGAGCACAGATTTGTTGGTCTGAAAATGTGCATCGTGGGAGGAATAACCGAGGTACACACTATTAGATGATTGGAGTGAAATTGAGTGAGTAGCATTATTTATGCTGAAAAAAGTATTGCCTCAAAAGTATTGGTGTTCTCTAATGCACTTTTTGATTGCGCTGGGTCCGAAAGCAAAAACAAGGGAAGATTTAGCCAAGATGTGGCAAAGATGAACAAGGAGAGGCACAAGAGGGAATATCACTGATAAAAGACATCACCGCTGTAGGTATTCCATCATGAAGGATGGTGAGGAGGAAAACAGAGTAAATAACAATAATCTTGTTTTTATGGCTTTTTATTCTGGTGTGAAAGTTGGCTTTTGGTACCGTAATGAATATAATTGTTTGCCGTTTTCACTTGTTAGATGGCTGTTGAAGGAATGGAAATTTGACGGAGTCTGCATTGAAGGAGAGGATGATTGTGTTGAAAGCCAAGTGAGAAGTATGGAAGGTCCTTGCCAGAATGCTGATGATGAAGACCCTGTAATATACGTGATATTAAGGAAGGAAGGTATGTTATCATAAGTAAGAATGGAAACTGCAGTGATACCCATTTTATTAGATATTGTTCTCAATCACATGCATGTTCTGGGAGTGGTTCGAGTGGGAATAATGGAAGCGATGCCGTCCACGAAGATGAATAAGTTGATGGCATTGATGAAAGAGTTCCATAGGAGAATAACCACTGATTGTAGACCTCACCTGTGTATCAAATGTTTAACAGTTATGATGGAAGGTATGTAGAATGATGGAGACATTTCCAATGGGTGTCTATTAGGACCTGTTTTTTGGTTAATGAGGTTTGGCATTTACTTAACTTTTCAGCATGATAGACGGATGATTGTTGTGGCCTACAGCATTTGTGACCAAGAATGAGGCACTGGACACAGGTAGGAAATGGCACTTCAAGTAAGCGGAAGGAACCAATGACTGACGTAAAGGAAATGTGGCTCTACCAAGGACTGGGTCGTGAGATTATTCGTAAGTGATAAGGATTGAGGATTGTAAATTAGATTGGGCGGTAGATAAATATAGTGGTGGCGATATTGTTGAGTTTCATAATGTTGCTTTTGGATTCCAGGAGCGGTATTGGAATGGGAGCTGTGTTGAAAGAGCTGTGCAGGCTTGTCAAATTACAGGAGAGTGAGTGTAAAGTGAGCAGCGTCAGTGAATGCAATCGGTGAGTGAGCTGAAAGGGGATGATATAATTGTGGAGCGGGAGTGCATACCAGGTGGTAGGAATGAAATGAAGAATAGTTGGTCATATTGTGAGTTTGGTAGTGGCATGTGTGTGAAGTTTTCATTAGGCTGCTTTGTTAGTTAATGTGCTAATTGTGAGTTTATGGAGACAAAGTTGTGGTTGGGGTGGTGTATAAATGCGGGAAAAGTGCAGTTATAGTGTGGCATATGTGGTGATTGCTCTCGTTTCTCTGGAATGTCTTACGAAGATGTGTTGTGCACAAAGGAGGCTGGCAGATGGATGGCACCGAGGGACGTGAGATGACCGGAGGGGCAGGTAAAGCACACTCCCCCAAGGTAGGGATCGTCCAGCCCTTTACCCCATAGGAATAGCCCTGACCATGTCTTTAGAGTAAAAGATATAACAGTGAGTAGGACACAGAGAGACTAGAGTCATGTATAGGGTCCCTAAGACGAAGCATTATGTAGGTGAAATGTAAGCAGGTGAAGCCAGCCTTTTTAGCTGTTGTCTGTAGGTAAATTAATGGAAATTGGAGGGAGAATGAATGTTGTTAGGGTCCTATGTGGACTTATGTGAATACTATTCTGCTTGGAGAAACGGAGACATCACAATAACGATGTAAATATGGACTGGATTATTAGGGAAGTTAATAACTTCGAAAAGAAATCCTGTTAAAAGGATTCGGTCGAGTTGCATTCCAGTATTTATACTGCGGGGAAGCCCAACGTGAAGAGAACATTCAATGCTGAGAAGACATTTTGGATTGGAAGACATGGCATAGGGTTATAGGTAAGATTGAAATTGCAAGAGTAAAAATTGAATAATTTTGTACTGGATAGGTTGTGATATTCCTTTTTTTTCATGGCTGGTTCCCGAGTGGCATGTGTTCCTGGTGTTGTCTCCAAGGAGGAGGAGAGCAATGGTGGATGTGAGATGATAGAACGAGAGCAGTTTGGCAAGGATCGGGTACATGGCGTCGGTGAACATGGTTGTGAGCAAAAAAATGTCAAGTGAAACATTGATACTCGGTGAGGAAATTTGTAGTTATAGTGGGGTATTTTAGGAAACCCAGTAAATATTGCAGCATTAAAGTAGTAATTGATAGCTCATATCTGTTTACGCAGTAGAAGTTCATCTGGCTGGTATTGCAATTGAAGGAGTATTGGAGTCCAGGTGCTGGAATCGTGTTTGCTACTGTGACTGAAGTGGATTTGGGAAAGAACATTCAAACTGAGGGACATATGAGCATTCGAGAAATGGGAGTGTGAGTAACAGTGATTTAATGAATTTGAAAGTTTGTTTACAGAACCCAATGACCTGCTTTATTATAAGTTGTGTTTGATAGCTTTAATACTTTACACCGTAGAAGTTCGTCTTGCTGGTATTGCAGTTGGAGTATTGGGGTCCCGGTGTATGAGTCATGGCTGCTGCTGTGACCCAAGTTGATTTGGGCAAGAATATAATAAGGCCGGGTCAGAAGAGTATTCCAGAAATAACAGTGAGTAACACTGGTTTAATGAATTTGAGGGTGTAAAGTGATTGTATGAGGAAGATATACGTGATAGATTCTATTCTTGCTTCGATTGGATTGAAAGCATAGTGTTGTTGTTTGTATTAGGCATCAATCATATCATGAGGTGTTATTAGAGTGATAATTCATGGGGGATGCTTCACTTAAAGAATGAATTTGGTGTTGATAAGACATACTGGATTGCAAGACATGGACAGTTTGTAGAGGGTAAATAGGAGATTGTTCAGAGTGGAAATTGAAAGCATTTTTACTGGATAGATTGAGAAATATGTAGCCCTTTCTGCTTGGTTTGTTCCTGAGTGGTCTCATGTTTCCAGGTGTTGTACTCAAGGAGGAGGAGATGAAGAGCAATGGAGGATGAGAGTGGACGGAAAGAGAGCATTTTGGCTGAGTACAGGGTATATTTAACACGGTGGTGAGCTGAAAAATGGCAAAGGAATCGCTGAGACCTGGTAAGGAAAGTTGTGTGTTTTTATGAAGTGCAATATAATTGCCAATAATTTAAAGTGTGATGTTTCATTATCTTTAAATAATTGAAGTTTGTGTCGCTGGTATTGCAGTTGAAGGAGCATTGGTGTCAAGGTTTCTGAAGCATATTTACTCAAGTGACTAAGGCGGATCTGGGCAGGAATGTTCAAAGGAGAGGGTCCGAGGAGTATTGAAAAAAATCGCACACTGAGTAGAGATGAATCAAAGAAATTAAAGTGTGAGGTGATTTTATGTTGAAAATGTAATAGGTTTTATTTTTGACCATTTCCTTTCAGGGATGGATCTGGTCAGACTTCTTGGAATATCAATATGGTTAGGACAGAAAGTTATATGGACGGTGTTTTGGAGGTGGAGCACAGATTTGTTTGTCTGAAAATGTGCATCGTGGGAGGAATAACCGAGGTACACACTATTAGATGATTGGAGTGAAATTGAGTGAGTAGCATTATTTATGCTGAAAAAAGTATTGCCTCAAAAGTATTGGTGTTCTCTAATGCACTTTTTGATTGCGCTGGGTCCGAAAGCAAAAACAAGGGAAGATTTAGCCAAGATGTGGCAAAGATGAACAAGGAGAGGCACAAGAGGGAATATCACTGATAAAAGACATCACCGCTGTAGGTATTCCATCATGAAGGATGGTGAGGAGGAAAACAGAGTAAATAACAATAATCTTGTTTTTATGGCTTTTTATTCTGGTGTAAAAGTTGGCTTTTGGTACCGTAATGAATATAATTGTTTGCCGTTTTCACTTGTTAGATGGCTGTTGAAGGAATGGAAATTTGACGGAGTCTGCATTGAAGGAGAGGATGATTGTGTTGAAAGCCAAGTAAGAAGTATGGAAGGTCCTTGCCAGAATGCTGATGATGAAGACCCTGTAATATACGTGATATTAAGGAAGGAAGGTATGTTATCATAAGTAAGAATGGAAACTGTAGTGATACCCATTTAATTAGATATTGTTCTTAATCACATGCATGTTCTGGGATTTGTTCGAGTGGGAATAATGGAAGCGATGCCGTCCACGAAGATGAATAAGTTGATGGCATTGATGAAAGAGTTCCAGAGGAGAATAACCACTGATTGTAGACCTCACCTGTGTATCAAATGTTTAACATTTATGATGGAAGGTATGTAGAATGATGGAGACATTTCCAATGGGTGTCTATTAGGACCTGCTTTTTGGTTAATGAGGTTTGGCATTTACTTAACTTTTCAGCATGATAGACGGATGATTGTTGTGGCCTACAGCATTTGTGACCAAGAATGAGGCACTGGACACAGGTAGGAAACGGCACTTCAAGTAAGCGGAAGGAACCAATGACTGACGTAAAGGAAATGTGGCTCTACCAAGGACTGGGTCGTGAGATTATTCGTAAGTGATAAGGATTGAGGATTGTAAATTAGATTGGGCGGTAGATAAATATAGTGGTGGCGATATTGTTCCGTTTCATAATGTTGCTTTTGGATTCCAGGAGCGGTATTGGAATGGGAGCTGTGTTGAAAGAGCTGTGCAGGCTTGTCAAATTACAGGAGAGTGAGTGTAAAGTGAGCAGCGTCAGTGAATGCAATCGGTGAGTGAGCTGAAAGGGGATGATATAATTGTGGAGCGGGAGTGCATACCAGGTGGTAGGAATGAAATGAAGAATAGTTGGTCATATTGTGAGTTTGGTAGTGGCATGTGTGTGAAGTCTTCATTAGGCTGCTTTGTTAGTTAATGTGCTAATTGTGAGTTTATGGAGACAAAGTTGTGGTTGGGGTGGTGTATAAATGCGGGAAAAGTGCAGTTATAGTGTGGCATATGTGGTGATTGCTCTCGTTTCTCTGGAATGTCTTACGAAGATGTGTTGTGCACAAAGGAGGCTGGCAGATGGATGGCACCGAGGGACGTGAGATGACCGGAGGGGCAGGTAAAGCACACTCCCCCAAGGTAGGGATCGTCCAGCCCTTTACCCCATAGGAATAGCCCTGACCATGTCTTTAGAGTAAAAGATATAACAGTGAGTAGGACACAGAGAGACTAGAGTCATGTATAGGGTCCCTAAGACGAAGCATTATGTAGGTGAAATGTAAGCAGGTGAAGCCAGCCTTTTTAGCTGTAGTCTGTAGGTAAATTAATGGAAATTGGAGGGAGAATGAATGTTGTTAGGGTCCTATGTGGACTTATGTGAATACTATTCTGCTTGGAGAAACGGAGACATCACAATAACGATGTAAATATGGACTGGATTATTAGGGAAGTTAATAACTTCGAAAACAAATCCTGTAAAAAGGATTCGGTCGAGTTGCATTCCAGTATTTATACTGCGGGGAAGCCCAACGTGAAGAGAACATTCAATGCTGAGAAGACATTTTGGATTGGAAGACATGGCATAGGGTTATAGGTAAGATTGAAATTGCAAGAGTAAAAATTGAATAATTTTGTACTGGATAGGTTGTGATATTCCTTTTTTTTCATGGCTGGTTCCCGAGTGGCATGTGTTCCTGGTGTTGTCTCCAAGGAGGAGGAGAGCAATGGTGGATGTGAGATGATAGAACGAGAGCAGTTTGGCAAGGATCGGGTACATGGCGTCGGTGAACATGGTTGTGAGCAAAAAAATGTCAAGTGAAACATTGATACTCGGTGAGGAAATTTGTAGTTATAGTGGGGTATTTTAGGAAACCCAGTAAATATTGCAGCATTAAAGTAGTAATTGATAGCTCATATCTGTTTACGCAGTAGAAGTTCATCTGGCTGGTATTGCAATTGAAGGAGTATTGGAGTCCAGGTGCTGGAATCGTGTTTGCTACTGTGACTGAAGTGGATTTGGGAAAGAACATTCAAACTGAGGGACATATGAGCATTCGAGAAATGGGAGTGTGAGTAACAGTGATTTAATGAATTTGAAAGTTTGTTTACAGAACCCAATGACCTGCTTTATTATAAGTTCTGTTTGATAGCTTTAATACTTTACACAGTAGAAGTTCGTCTTGCTGGTATTGCAGTTGGAGTATTGGGGTCCCGGTGTATGAGTCATGGCTGCTGCTGTGACCGAAGTTGATTTGGGCAAGAATATAATAAGGCCGGGTCAGAAGAGTATTCAAGGAATAAGAGTGAGTAGCACTGGTTTAATGAATGTGAGGGTGTAAAGTGATTGTATGAGGAAGATATACGTGATAGATTCTATTCTTGCTTCGATTGGATTGAAAGCATAGTGTTGTTGTTTGTATTAGGCATCAATCATATCATGAGGTGTTATTAGAGTGATAATTCATGGGGGATGCTTCACTTAAAGAATGAATTTGGTGTTGATAAGACATACTGGATTGCAAGACATGGACAGTTTGTAGAGGGTAAATAGGAGATTGTTCAGAGTGGAAATTGAAAGCATTTTTACTGGATAGATTGAGAAATATGTAGCCCTTTCTGCTTGGTTTGTTCCTGAGTGGTCTCATGTTTCCAGGTGTTGTACTCAAGGAGGAGGAGATGAAGAGCAATGGAGGATGAGAGTGGACGGAAAGAGAGCATTTTGGCTGAGTACAGGGTATATTTAACACGGTGGTGAGCTGAAAAATGGCAAAGGAATTGCTGAGACCTGGTAAGGAAAGTTGTGTGTTTTTATGAAGTGCAATATAATTGCCTATAATTTAAAGTGTGATGTTTCATTATCTTTAAATAATTGAAGTTTGTGTCGCTGGTATTGCAGTTGAAGGAGCATTGGTGTCAAGGTTTCTGAAGCATATTTACTCAAGTGACTAAGGCGGATCTGGGCAGGAATGTTCAATGGGAGGGTCTGAGGAGTATTGAAAAAAATCGCACACTGAGTAGAGATGAATCAAAGAAATTAAAGTGTGAGGTGATTTTATGTTGAAAATGTAATAGGTTTTATTTTTGACCATTTCCTTTCAGGGATGGATCTGGTCAGACTTCTTGGAATATCAATATGGTTAGGACAGAAAGTTATATGGACGATGTTTTGGAGGTGGAGCACAGATTTGTTGGTCTGAAAATGTGCATCGTGGGAGGAATAACCGAGGTACACACTATTAGATGATTGGAGTGAAATTGAGTGAGTAGCATTATTTATGCTGAAAAAAGTATTGCCTCAAAAGTATTGGTGTTCTCTAATGCACTTTTTGATTGCGCTGGGTCCGAAAGCAAAAACAAGGGAAGATTTAGCCAAGATGTGGCAAAGATGAACAAGGAGAGGCACAAGAGGGAATATCACTGATAAAAGACATCACCGCTGTAGGTATTCCATCATGAAGGATGGTGAGCAGGAAAACAGAGTAAATAACAATAATCTTGTTTTTATGGCTTTTTATACTGGTGTCAAAGTTTGCTTTTGGTACCGGCATGAGAATAATTGTTTGCCATTTTCACTTGTTAGATGGCTGTTGAAGGAATGGAAATTTGACGGAGTCTGCATTGAAGGAGAGGATGATTGTGTTGAAAGCCAAGTGAGCAGTATGGAAGGTCCTTAACAGAATGCTGATGATTAAGACCCTGTAATATACGTGCTATTAAGGAAGGAAGGTATGTTATCATAAGTAAGAATGGAAACTGCAGTGATACCCATTTAATTATACATTGTTCTGAATCACATGCATGTTCGAGTGGGAATAATGGAAGCGATGCCGTCCACGAAGATGAATAAGTTGATGGCATTGATGAAAGAGTTCCAGAGGAGAATAACCACTGATTGTAGACCTCACCTGTGTATCAAATGTTTAACAGTTATGATGGAAGGTATGTAGAATGATGGAGACATTTCCAATGGGTGTCTATTAGGACCTGCTTTTTGGTTAATGAGGTTTGGCATTTACTTAACTTTTCAGCATGATAGACGGATGATTGTTGTGGCCTACAGCATTTGTGACCAAGAATGAGGCACTGGACACAGGTAGGAAACGGCACTTCAAGTAAGCGGAAGGAACCAATGACTGACGTAAAGGAAATGTGGCTCTACCAAGGACTGGGTCGTGAGATTATTCGTAAGTGATAAGGATTGAGGATTGTAAATTAGATTGGGCGGTAGATAAATATAGTGGTGGCGATATTGTTGCGTTTCATAATGTTGCTTTTGGATTCCAGGAGCGGTATTGGAATGGGAGCTGTGTTGAAAGAGCTGTGCAGGCTTGTCAAATTACAGGAGAGTGAGTGTAAAGTGAGCAGCGTCAGTGAATGCAATCGGTGAGTGAGCTGAAAGGGGATGATATAATTGTGGAGCGGGAGTGCATACCAGGTGGTAGGAATGAAATGAAGAATAGTTGGTCATATTGTGAGTTTGGTAGTGGCATGTGTGTGAAGTCTTCATTAGGCTGCTTTGTTAGTTAATGTGCTAATTGTGAGTTTATGGAGACAAAGTTGTGGTTGGGGTGGTGTATAAATGGGGGAAAAGTGCAGTTATAGTGTGGCATATGTGGTGATTGCTCTCGTTTCTCTGGAATGTCTTACGAAGATGTGTTGTGCACAAAGGAGGCTGGCAGATGGATGGCACCGAGGGACGTGAGATGACCGGAGGGGCAGGTAAAGCACACTCCCCCAAGGTAGGGATCGTCCAGCCCTTTACCCCATAGGAATAGCCCTGACCATGTCTTTAGAGTAAAAGATATAACAGTGAGTAGGACACAGAGAGACTAGAGTCATGTATAGGGTCCCTAAGACGAAGCATTATGTAGGTGAAATGTAAGCAGGTGAAGCCAGCCTTTTTAGCTGTTGTCTGTAGGTAAATTAATGGAAATTGGAGGGAGAATGAATGTTGTTAGGGTCCTATGTGGACTTATGTGAATACTATTCTGCTTGGAGAAACGGAGACATCACAATAACGATGTAAATATGGACTGGATTATTAGGGAAGTTAATAACTTCGAAAACAAATCCTGTAAAAAGGATTCGGTCGAGTTGCATTCCAGTATTTATACTGCGGGGAAGCCCAACGTGAAGAGAACATTCAATGCTGAGAAGACATTTTGGATTGGAAGACATGGCATAGGGTTATAGGTAAGATTGAAATTGCAAGAGTAAAAATTGAATAATTTTGTACTGGATAGGTTGTGATATTCCTTTTTTTTCATGGCTGGTTCCCGAGTGGCATGTGTTCCTGGTGTTGTCTCCAAGGAGGAGGAGAGCAATGGTGGATGTGAGATGATAGAACGAGAGCAGTTTGGCAAGGATCGGGTACATGGCGTCGGTGAACATGGTTGTGAGCAAAAAAATGTCAAGTGAAACATTGATACTCGGTGAGGAAATTTGTAGTTATAGTGGGGTATTTTAGGAAACCCAGTAAATATTGCAGCATTAAAGTAGTAATTGATAGCTCATATCTGTTTACGCAGTAGAAGTTCATCTGGCTGGTATTGCAATTGAAGGAGTATTGGAGTCCAGGTGCTGGAATCGTGTTTGCTACTGTGACTGAAGTGGATTTGGGAAAGAACATTCAAACTGAGGGACATATGAGCATTCGAGAAATGGGAGTGTGAGTAACAGTGATTTAATGAATTTGAAAGTTTGTTTACAGAACCCAATGACCTGCTTTATTATAAGTTCTGTTTGATAGCTTTAATACTTTACACAGTAGAAGTTCGTCTTGCTGGTATTGCAGTTGGAGTATTGGGGTCCCGGTGTATGAGTCATGGCTGCTGCTGTGACCGAAGTTGATTTGGGCAAGAATATAATAAGGCCGGGTCAGAAGAGTATTCAAGGAATAAGAGTGAGTAGCACTGGTTTAATGAATGTGAGGGTGTAAAGTGATTGTATGAGGAAGATATACGTGATAGATTCTATTCTTGCTTCGATTGGATTGAAAGCATAGTGTTGTTGTTTGTATTAGGCATCAATCATATCATGAGGTGTTATTAGAGTGATAATTCATGGGGGATGCTTCACTTAAAGAATGAATTTGGTGTTGATAAGACATACTGGATTGCAAGACATGGACAGTTTGTAGAGGGTAAATAGGAGATTGTTCAGAGTGGAAATTGAAAGCATTTTTACTGGATAGATTGAGAAATATGTAGCCCTTTCTGCTTGGTTTGTTCCTGAGTGGTCTCATGTTTCCAGGTGTTGTACTCAAGGAGGAGGAGATGAAGAGCAATGGAGGATGAGAGTGGACGGAAAGAGAGCATTTTGGCTGAGTACAGGGTATATTTAACACGGTGGTGAGCTGAAAAATGGCAAAGGAATCGCTGAGACCTGGTAAGGAAAGTTGTGTGTTTTTATGAAGTGCAATATAATTGCCTATAATTTAAAGTGTGATGTTTCATTATCTTTAAATAATTGAAGTTTGTGTCGCTGGTATTGCAGTTGAAGGAGCATTGGTGTCAAGGTTTCTGAAGCATATTTACTCAAGTGACTAAGGCGGATCTGGGCAGGAATGTTCAATGGGAGGGTCTGAGGAGTATTGAAAAAAATCGCACACTGAGTAGAGATGAATCAAAGAAATTAAAGTGTGAGGTGATTTTATGTTGAAAATGTAATAGGTTTTATTTTTGACCATTTCCTTTCAGGGATGGATCTGGTCAGACTTCTTGGAATATCAATATGGTTAGGACAGAAAGTTATATGGACGATGTTTTGGAGGTGGAGCACAGATTTGTTGGTCTGAAAATGTGCATCGTGGGAGGAATAACCGAGGTACACACTATTAGATGATTGGAGTGAAATTGAGTGAGTAGCATTATTTATGCTGAAAAAAGTATTGCCTCAAAAGTATTGGTGTTCTCTAATGCACTTTTTGATTGCGCTGGGTCCGAAAGCAAAAACAAGGGAAGATTTAGCCAAGATGTGGCAAAGATGAACAAGGAGAGGCACAAGAGGGAATATCACTGATAAAAGACATCACCGCTGTAGGTATTCCATCATGAAGGATGGTGAGGAGGAAAACAGAGTAAATAACAATAATCTTGTTTTTATGGCTTTTTATTCTGGTGTGAAAGTTGGCTTTTGGTACCGTAATGAATATAATTGTTTGCCGTTTTCACTTGTTAGATGGCTGTTGAAGGAATGGAAATTTGACGGAGTCTGCATTGAATGAGAGGATGATTGTGTTGAAAGCCAAGTGAGAAGTATGGAAGGTCCTTGCCAGAATGCTGATGATGAAGACCCTGTAATATACGTGATATTAAGGAAGGAAGGTATGTTATCATAAGTAAGAATGGAAACTGCAGTGATACCCATTTTATTAGATATTGTTCTCAATCACATGCATGTTCTGGGAGTGGTTCGAGTGGGAATAATGGAAGCGATGCCGTCCACGAAGATGAATAAGTTGATGGCATTGATGAAAGAGTTCCATAGGAGAATAACCACTGATTGTAGACCTCACCTGTGTATCAAATGTTTAACAGTTATGATGGAAGGTATGTAGAATGATGGAGACATTTCCAATGGGTGTCTATTAGGACCTGTTTTTTGGTTAATGAGGTTTGGCATTTACTTAACTTTTCAGCATGATAGACGGATGATTGTTGTGGCCTACAGCATTTGTGACCAAGAATGAGGCACTGGACACAGGTAGGAAATGGCACTTCAAGTATGCGGAAAGGACCAATGACTGACGGAAAGGAAATCGGCTCTACCTAGGAATGGGTAGTGAGATTATTCGTAAGTGATAAGGATTGAGGATTGTAAATTAGATTGGGCGGTAGATAAATATAGTGGTGGCGATATTGTTGCGTTTCATAATGTTGCTTTTGGATTCCAGGAGCGGTATTGGAATGGGAGCTGTGTTGAAAGAGCTGTGCAGGCTTGTCAAATTACAGGAGAGTGAGTGTAAAGTGAGCAGCGTCAGTGAATGCAATCGGTGAGTGAGCTGAAAGGGGATGATATAATTGTGGAGCGGGAGTGCATACCAGGTGGTAGGAATGAAATGAAGAATAGTTGGTCATATTGTGAGTTTGGTAGTGGCATGTGTGTGAAGTCTTCATTAGGCTGCTTTGTTAGTTAATGTGCTAATTGTGAGTTTATGGAGACAAAGTTGTGGTTGGGGTGGTGTATAAATGGGGGAAAAGTGCAGTTATAGTGTGGCATATGTGGTGATTGCTCTCGTTTCTCTGGAATGTCTTACGAAGATGTGTTGTGCACAAAGGAGGCTGGCAGATGGATGGCACCGAGGGACGTGAGATGACCGGAGGGGCAGGTAAAGCACACTCCCCCAAGGTAGGGATCGTCCAGCCCTTTACCCCATAGGAATAGCCCTGACCATGTCTTTAGAGTAAAAGATATAACAGTGAGTAGGACACAGAGAGACTAGAGTCATGTATAGGGTCCCTAAGACGAAGCATTATGTAGGTGAAATGTAAGCAGGTGAAGCCAGCCTTTTTAGCTGTTGTCTGTAGGTAAATTAATGGAAATTGGAGGGAGAATGAATGTTGTTAGGGTCCTATGTGGACTTATGTGAATACTATTCTGCTTGGAGAAACGGAGACATCACAATAACGATGTAAATATGGACTGGATTATTAGGGAAGTTAATAACTTCGAAAACAAATCCTGTAAAAAGGATTCGGTCGAGTTGCATTCCAGTATTTATACTGCGGGGAAGCCCAACGTGAAGAGAACATTCAATGCTGAGAAGACATTTTGGATTGGAAGACATGGCATAGGGTTATAGGTAAGATTGAAATTGCAAGAGTAAAAATTGAATAATTTTGTACTGGATAGGTTGTGATATTCCTTTTTTTTCATGGCTGGTTCCCGAGTGGCATGTGTTCCTGGTGTTGTCTCCAAGGAGGAGGAGAGCAATGGTGGATGTGAGATGATAGAACGAGAGCAGTTTGGCAAGGATCGGGTACATGGCGTCGGTGAACATGGTTGTGAGCAAAAAAATGTCAAGTGAAACATTGATACTCGGTGAGGAAATTTGTAGTTATAGTGGGGTATTTTAGGAAACCCAGTAAATATTGCAGCATTAAAGTAGTAATTGATAGCTCATATCTGTTTACGCAGTAGAAGTTCATCTGGCTGGTATTGCAATTGAAGGAGTATTGGAGTCCAGGTGCTGGAATCGTGTTTGCTACTGTGACTGAAGTGGATTTGGGAAAGAACATTCAAACTGAGGGACATATGAGCATTCGAGAAATGGGAGTGTGAGTAACAGTGATTTAATGAATTTGAAAGTTTGTTTACAGAACCCAATGACCTGCTTTATTATAAGTTCTGTTTGATAGCTTTAATACTTTACACAGTAGAAGTTCGTCTTGCTGGTATTGCAGTTGGAGTATTGGGGTCCCGGTGTATGAGTCATGGCTGCTGCTGTGACCGAAGTTGATTTGGGCAAGAATATAATAAGGCCGGGTCAGAAGAGTATTCAAGGAATAAGAGTGAGTAGCACTGGTTTAATGAATGTGAGGGTGTAAAGTGATTGTATGAGGAAGATATACGTGATAGATTCTATTCTTGCTTCGATTGGATTGAAAGCATAGTGTTGTTGTTTGTATTAGGCATCAATCATATCATGAGGTGTTATTAGAGTGATAATTCATGGGGGATGCTTCACTTAAAGAATGAATTTGGTGTTGATAAGACATACTGGATTGCAAGACATGGACAGTTTGTAGAGGGTAAATAGGAGATTGTTCAGAGTGGAAATTGAAAGCATTTTTACTGGATAGATTGAGAAATATGTAGCCCTTTCTGCTTGGTTTGTTCCTGAGTGGTCTCATGTTTCCAGGTGTTGTACTCAAGGAGGAGGAGATGAAGAGCAATGGAGGATGAGAGTGGACGGAAAGAGAGCATTTTGGCTGAGTACAGGGTATATTTAACACGGTGGTGAGCTGAAAAATGGCAAAGGAATCGCTGAGACCTGGTAAGGAAAGTTGTGTGTTTTTATGAAGTGCAATATAATTGCCTATAATTTAAAGTGTGATGTTTCATTATCTTTAAATAATTGAAGTTTGTGTCGCTGGTATTGCAGTTGAAGGAGCATTGGTGTCAAGGTTTCTGAAGCATATTTACTCAAGTGACTAAGGCGGATCTGGGCAGGAATGTTCAATGGGAGGGTCTGAGGAGTATTGAAAAAAATCGCACACTGAGTAGAGATGAATCAAAGAAATTAAAGTGTGAGGTGATTTTATGTTGAAAATGTAATAGGTTTTATTTTTGACCATTTCCTTTCAGGGATGGATCTGGTCAGACTTCTTGGAATATCAATATGGTTAGGACAGAAAGTTATATGGACGATGTTTTGGAGGTGGAGCACAGATTTGTTGGTCTGAAAATGTGCATCGTGGGAGGAATAACCGAGGTACACACTATTAGATGATTGGAGTGAAATTGAGTGAGTAGCATTATTTATGCTGAAAAAAGTATTGCCTCAAAAGTATTGGTGTTCTCTAATGCACTTTTTGATTGCGCTGGGTCCGAAAGCAAAAACAAGGGAAGATTTAGCCAAGATGTGGCAAAGATGAACAAGGAGAGGCACAAGAGGGAATATCACTGATAAAAGACATCACCGCTGTAGGTATTCCATCATGAAGGATGGTGAGGAGGAAAACAGAGTAAATAACAATAATCTTGTTTTTATGGCTTTTTATTCTGGTGTCAAAGTTGGCTTTTGGTACCGGCATGAGAATAATTGTTTGCCGTTTTCACTTGTTAGATGGCTGTTGAAGGAATGGAAATTTGACGGAGTCTGCATTGAATGAGAGGATGATTGTGTTGAAAGCCAAGTGAGAAGTATGGAAGGTCCTTGCCAGAATGCTGATGATGAAGACCCTGTAATATACGTGATATTAAGGAAGGAAGGTATGTTATCATAAGTAAGAATGGAAACTGCAGTGATACCCATTTTATTAGATATTGTTCTCAATCACATGCATGTTCTGGGAGTGGTTCGAGTGGGAATAATGGAAGCGATGCCGTCCACGAAGATGAATAAGTTGATGGCATTGATGAAAGAGTTCCATAGGAGAATAACCACTGATTGTAGACCTCACCTGTGTATCAAATGTTTAACAGTTATGATGGAAGGTATGTAGAATGATGGAGACATTTCCAATGGGTGTCTATTAGGACCTGTTTTTTGGTTAATGAGGTTTGGCATTTACTTAACTTTTCAGCATGATAGACGGATGATTGTTGTGGCCTACAGCATTTGTGACCAAGAATGAGGCACTGGACACAGGTAGGAAATGGCACTTCAAGTATGCGGAAAGGACCAATGACTGACGGAAAGGAAATCGGCTCTACCTAGGAATGGGTAGTGAGATTATTCGTAAGTGATAAGGATTGAGGATTGTAAATTAGATTGGGCGGTAGATAAATATAGTGGTGGCGATATTGTTGCGTTTCATAATGTTGCTTTTGGATTCCAGGAGCGGTATTGGAATGGGAGCTGTGTTGAAAGAGCTGTGCAGGCTTGTCAAATTACAGGAGAGTGAGTGTAAAGTGAGCAGCGTCAGTGAATGCAATCGGTGAGTGAGCTGAAAGGGATGATATAATTGTGGAGCGGGAGTGCATACCAGGTGGTAGGAATGAAATGAAGAATAGTTGGTCATATTGTGAGTTTGGTAGTGGCATGTGTGTGAAGTCTTCATTAGGCTGCTTTGTTAGTTAATGTGCTAATTGTGAGTTTATGGAGACAAAGTTGTGGTTGGGGTGGTGTATAAATGGGGGAAAAGTGCAGTTATAGTGTGGCATATGTGGTGATTGCTCTCGTTTCTCTGGAATGTCTTACGAAGATGTGTTGTGCACAAAGGAGGCTGGCAGATGGATGGCACCGAGGGACGTGAGATGACCGGAGGGGCAGGTAAAGCACACTCCCCCAAGGTAGGGATCGTCCAGCCCTTTACCCCATAGGAATAGCCCTGACCATGTCTTTAGAGTAAAAGATATAACAGTGAGTAGGACACAGAGAGACTAGAGTCATGTATAGGGTCCCTAAGACGAAGCATTATGTAGGTGAAATGTAAGCAGGTGAAGCCAGCCTTTTTAGCTGTTGTCTGTAGGTAAATTAATGGAAATTGGAGGGAGAATGAATGTTGTTAGGGTCCTATGTGGACTTATGTGAATACTATTCTGCTTGGAGAAACGGAGACATCACAATAACGATGTAAATATGGACTGGATTATTAGGGAAGTTAATAACTTCGAAAAGAAATCCTGTTAAAAGGATTCGGTCGAGTTGCATTCCAGTATTTATACTGCGGGGAAGCCCAACGTGAAGAGAACATTCAATGCTGAGAAGACATTTTGGATTGGAAGACATGGCATAGGGTTATAGGTAAGATTGAAATTGCAAGAGTAAAAATTGAATAATTTTGTACTGGATAGGTTGTGATATTCCTTTTTTTTCATGGCTGGTTCCCGAGTGGCATGTGTTCCTGGTGTTGTCTCCAAGGAGGAGGAGAGCAATGGTGGATGTGAGATGATAGAACGAGAGCAGTTTGGCAAGGATCGGGTACATGGCGTCGGTGAACATGGTTGTGAGCAAAAAAATGTCAAGTGAAACATTGATACTCGGTGAGGAAATTTGTAGTTATAGTGGGGTATTTTAGGAAACCCAGTAAATATTGCAGCATTAAAGTAGTAATTGATAGCTCATATCTGTTTACGCAGTAGAAGTTCATCTGGCTGGTATTGCAATTGAAGGAGTATTGGAGTCCAGGTGCTGGAATCGTGTTTGCTACTGTGACTGAAGTGGATTTGGGAAAGAACATTCAAACTGAGGGTCATATGAGCATTCGAGAAATGGGAGTGTGAGTAACAGTGATTTAATGAATTTGAAAGTTTGTTTACAGAACCCAATGACCTGCTTTATTATAAGTTGTGTTTGATAGCTTTAATACTTTACACCGTAGAAGTTCGTCTTGCTGGTATTGCAGTTGGAGTATTGGGGTCCCGGTGTATGAGTCATGGCTGCTGCTGTGACCCAAGTTGATTTGGGCAAGAATATAATAAGGCCGGGTCAGAAGAGTATTCCAGAAATAACAGTGAGTAACACTGGTTTAATGAATTTGAGGGTGTAAAGTGATTGTATGAGGAAGATATACGTGATAGATTCTATTCTTGCTTCGATTGGATTGAAAGCATAGTGTTGTAGTTTGTATTAGGCATCAATCATATCATGAGGTGTTATTAGAGTGATAATTCATGGGGGATGCTTCACTTAAAGAATGAATTTGGTGTTGATAAGACATACTGGATTGCAAGACATGGACAGTTTGTAGAGGGTAAATAGGAGATTGTTCAGAGTGGAAATTGAAAGCATTTTTACTGGATAGATTGAGAAATATGTAGCCCTTTCTGCTTGGTTTGTTCCTGAGTGGTCTCATGTTTCCAGGTGTTGTACTCAAGGAGGAGGAGATGAAGAGCAATGGAGGATGAGAGTGGACGGAAAGAGAGCATTTTGGCTGAGTACAGGGTATATTTAACACGGTGGTGAGCTGAAAAATGGCAAAGGAATCGCTGAGACCTGGTAAGGAAAGTTGTGCGTTTTTATGAAGTGCAATATAATTGCCTATAATTTAAAGTGTGATGTTTCATTATCTTTAAATAATTGAAGTTTGTGTCGCTGGTATTGCAGTTGAAGGAGCATTGGTGTCAAGGTTTCTGAAGCATATTTACTCAAGTGACTAAGGCGGATCTGGGCAGGAATGTTCAAAGGGGAGGGTCTGAGGAGTATTGAAAAAAATCGCACACTGAGAAGATATGAATCAAATAAATTAAAGTGTGAGGTGATTTTATGTTGAAAATGTAATAGGTTTTATTTTTGACCATTTCCTTTCAGGGATGGATCTGGTCAGACTTCTTGGAATATCAATATGGTTAGGACAGAAAGTTATATGGACGGTGTTTTGGAGGTGGAGCACAGATTTGTTGGTCTGAAAATATGCATCGTGGGAGGAATAACCGAGGTACACACTATGAGATGATTGGAGTGAAATTGAGTGAGTAGCATTATTTATGCTGAAAAAAGTATTGCCTCAAAAGTATTGGTGTTCTCTAATGCACTTTTTGATTGCGCTGGGTCCGAAAGCAAAAACAGGGGAAGATTTAGCCAAGATGTGGCGAAGATGAACAAGGAGAGGCACAAGAGGGAATATCACTGATAAAAGACATCACCGCTGTAGGTATTCCATCATGAAGGATGGTGAGGAGGAAAACAGAGTAAATAACAATAATCTTGTTTTTATGGCTTTTTATTCTGGTGTCAAAGTTGGCTTTTGGTACCGGCATGAGAATAATTGTTTGCCGTTTTCACTTGTTAGATGGCTGTTGAAGGAATGGAAATTTGACGGAGTCTGCATTGAAGGAGAGGATGATTGTGTTGAAAGCCAAGTGAGAAGTATGGAAGGTCCTTGCCAGAATGCTGATGATGAAGACCCTGTAATATACGTGATATTAAGGAAGGAAGGTATGTTATCATAAGTAAGAATGGAAACTGCAGTGATACCCATTTTATTAGATATTGTTCTTAAGGCGCCGTGGTACATGATTATTTTTTCGCTTTCGAGTGCTGAGATGATGGAGATAGTTTTTCCGTCGACCGGTAGAGTTACCAGAGTCGGCGCCTACCCAACCAGCCATATTTTTGTTCAGTGTCACCTCTACGCTTTAATTCTTTGCGCAGAGGTGATGAGGCAATAACGACCCTTCCCTCTCAGCCCCTCCGTCCGCGGAGTTTTCGTACCATAGCTGACCACTAGACGCAATGTTGCCATTTCAACATACGATGGGACCAAACTGCTTGGCAGACTCCACATTATACCATGTGGCAACGTGGAATTCGCGGAAATGCGTTCGCTACGTTTTTCTAAGAACCGAGCCGGTCTGGTCCTAGTGGGGTTCGTAGCTGCAGGAGAAAGCGTCCGCGGTCCAAGTCATGAATAGACTTCATTTTTCAGGGTTGCCGCGTTGATTGGTTGTTGTGACAACAGTTTAGCCGTAAGAACTGCAACAAATAGGAGGTGGTCTCAGCTGGTAGCTTGGCTTGCACGTGTTAATGTCTAAATGTGGTAATTTGAAAGTAATATACGTTTGTGTCTACTACAGACCACCCCATTCCGATGTACACTCAGTATTAGAACTCGAGAAACAGATCAGGCACATTAATTCTCATACCAACGAACGACAGATTATTGAAAGGTGGAGATTTCAATACAACATCGATAGATTGGAAAACATGTAGTCATTAGTCTGGGGGTAGGGAAAAAGAAATCTGCTCGTCATTTTTTAACCTGTTCGCATAATACGCAGTGCATCAAATAGTAAATTTGCATAATAGAAGGGAGAATGTTCTCGATTTACTTGCCTCAAACATCCATGAAAAAGTTATTGAAGTTAAAAATGTCGATGGAATAAGTGACCACAAGGTAGTACACGTTAAATTATCCCTCAATACTGACAAAAATGTAAAATTAAAAAGAAAGATTTGCCTTTTAAGTAAAGCAGATTTTAACGGATTTAGGCGTGACTTACAGACTTCTTTTGAAAAATTCAAAACATTAGAAAAAATAGTGATGCAGACATGGAAAGAGTTCCTCCAAATTACACGGTGAGTGAGTATAAGAGTGAGAATAGGGAACCAGGGTGGTACAACGTGGAGGTTAAAAAAATGTTTAAAACGACAACGAGTTATCCACGCGAAACTAAGAAAAATGTAGCTAATAGCGATCTAAAAAAATTATCGAACGTTACATATAAAGCAGCCGCAAAAATAGCCCTTAGAAAAGCGTAAAGTGGTTTCAAGAGAAAAGTACTTGGAGAACAACTAGAGGGGAATCCGAAAACATTTTGATCATATGTTAGAAAAGTACAGGGAACTAAAATGTCAACGGTTAATTCCTTGAAAGGGTATAGGGGCGAAATATTTAGATAAGGCTAATTTGTTGAATTATTTTTCCAGAGCGTTTTTAATCAATCTAAGCGCAGTTTGCTCGAAACCATACCAGACCGATTTCAGCAAATAATGCCCCCGATCGATAATTGTATCTTATAACGGAATCGTATCCTTACTAAAAATGTTAGCGCGAACAAGAGCTCAGGTCGTGATGAAATTCCTGCTCGTGTGTATAAAGAAATAGCTCTCGAAATGGCACCGTATCTTAAAGTAATATTTAACAAATCCCTCGAAGAACACGCGGTTCCCAAAGACTGGAAGATAGCAAACGTGATCCCAATTTTTAGAAGTGGCGATAGGGAACATCCATCGAATTATAAACCAATATCAATAACGTCACTGTCGTGCAAAATTATACAGCATATGATAGTTACATCAATAAGGGGACACCTCGATAGCCAGGATTTATTGATAACAAATAAGCATGGGTCCAGAAAGGGACGGTCTTGCGAAAATCAGTTAGGTCTTTTCGTTCATGATATTTTAGTTTCCGGAGAAGGTAACGTACAGGTAGACGCAGCGCTTTTAAATTTAGAAAAGCGTTTGACAAGGTTCCCCACTGTAATTTACTCGCGAAGTTAGCATCATACGGGATAGACAGTAATATGGTAGGCTGGATAGGAGATTTCCTACATGAACGCGTTCAATGAATGGTATTAGATGGTGTCACCTCAGGCGAAGTAAAAGTTACATCGGGTGTTCCCCAGCGTGATAGGCCCAATTTTATTTCTTCTCTCCGTAAATGACTTGAATACAGTAGCTAAAAATAGCAAGCTCCGTCTTTTTGCCGATGATGCAGCAGTCATCATTGGTCATCAATCCTCACATCGGTTTGACGCAGCTCTCCACTGAGTCCTGTCGGCTAATCTCTTCATATTTACGTAATTCTTCTGATGCAGTAGTGTATAAGGAAATAAGAAATTAAGAGGATAGTCATTCTATAGCTAAGGATTTATATGCGATTGATGATTGGTGTGATAGCTGGCAGCTAGAATTAAATTTGAAGATATGCGCGATAAAGAACTTTGGGAAAAAGAATAACTTTCCCCAGAAAAATTATTGCATCAAAGAAAAGAAAATATCTAACGTAGAATTTATTAAATACTTAGGCGTCACCAACATTGAAGACATGCTGTGGGGGAAATACATCAGGGAAATAACTAGTGTAGCAAACCATATATCAGGATTCGTAAAAAGAGTTCTAGGCAAATGCGATGAGAGAGTACTAGAAGCTATTTTACACTTGTCAGGCCTCATTTAGAATATGCCGCTAGTATATGGGATCCGTACGAGGAAGGTATGATAAAAGAATTAGAGCGTGTGCAAAGGAGATCCACTAGATTTGTTAAAGGCCGCTATGATAATTGTATAAGTGTTACGAGTTTAATAGAAGAACTAGGCTGGGAATTACTATCAGAACGCAGGTTGAAATTTAGGTTAAACCTTTTCAGTAAATTGGAAACCGATTTGTCGCATATTTTAAGTCGATAATTCTTCTTCCCGTTACTCCACCGGATAAACCTTCGTTTTTCCCTTCTTCGGCAATTGCCATATCGTCAAATGAATCATGCAAAGTTTCATCAGCTACTGAATCGTCAATATTGGACGGGGTTTCTTCAATAGCGCAAGAAGTTCCTCCTACGTGCGACTCTGTTCCCATTATTTTGAGACGCCTGTTTCGGATAATAGAAATTTGCATACTTACACATGAATATATCATTACATTAAGATAGTGTTTTCACAAAAAATGACAATATTTACCTTTTTTCTTCCCTCCACTTGGCCAAAAATTCACCCTTTCTTTTTTTCCTCGCCATCGAAAATGTCAAGCGACTGCCTACTTTAATTTTCCGATATCGGTACGCTTCCGATGAAATTTCGAGACTTGACAATTAGTCAGTTTGACTGTTACTAGACACCCCGAGAGCGACAACCTAAGCTGAGACTCAAGAAATAACCCGTCAGTAAAGCAGACACTCCGTCTCACTCATCTACATCTACATCTACACGATACCCTGCAAGCCACCGCGAGGGTGTGTGGCAGGGGGTGAAGGTCACCAAGCATTCACTATTAGCATGCAAGCAAGCAACTAAAACTCGCCTCTGCTTCCCGCCCGCCTTCACTTTCCCTTCCCCCAAGCTCCAACACCTCAAGGTTACCGTTTTAGGATATAGGGTAGAGGGACCCTGCCACTTTTTGAGTAGCGCAGTAGGCGGAGAATGTGTGAACTGTTTCGTGATTTGCACGTTGCTAGAGGCGTATCCCTGGGCTGGAGTTGGCGAAAAACATAAATTACTTTCAGAATATCTCAACAGCGTGTCTTTTAATAAAAATCAATAGTTTTCAAGGATCCAACAGACTAAGCTTGAATCTTGTACTCTATAATAACGAAAGTTAAAAAAATAGCCCCTCTGTCTCCCAATATTTGCAACAAAAAGGTCTATTTTTACATCGAGATATATTTTTAACAAGGCTTATTACGTAAAATCTAAGATTATAGAGTAATAGTTTGATACTTTCTCTTTTAATTACTGAAAACCCCATTCCGATATCTAGCTTCCTGTTGGAGCAATCTTCCTTGAAAAATAGGTCTGAAAAACAGCTATGTATCACGGCCCCTTAATCACATGCATGTTCTGGGAGTGGTTCGAGTGGGAATAATGGAAGCGATGCCGTCCACGAAGATGAATAAGTTGATGGCACTGATGAAAGGGTGCCAGAGGAGAATAACCACTGATTGTAGACCTCACCTGTGTATCAAATGTTTAACAGTTATGATGGAAGGTATGTAGAATGATGGAGACATTTCCTATGGGTGTCTATTAAGACCTGTTTTTTGGTTAATGAGGTTTGGCATTTACTTAACTTTTCAGCAAGATAGACAGATGATTTTTGTGGCCTACAGCATTTTGTGACAAAGAATGAGGCACTGGACACAGGTAGGAAATGGCACTTCAAGTATGCGGAAAGAACCAATGACTGACAGAAAGGAAATCGGCTCTACCTAGGAATGGGTAGTGAGATTATCAGTAAGTGATAAGGATGGAGGATTGTAAATTAGATTGGGCGGTAGATAAATATAGTGGTGGCGATATTGTTGCGTTTCATAATGTTGCTTTTGGATTCCAGGAGCGGTATTGGAATGGGAGCTGTGTTGAAAGAGCTGTGCAGGCTTGTCAAATTACAGGAGAGTGAGTGTAAAGTGAGCAGCGTCAGTGAATGCAATCGGTGAGTGAGCTGAAAGGGGATGATATAATTGTGGAGCGGGAGTGCATACCAGGTGGTAGGAATGAAATGAAGAATAGTTGGTCATATTGTGAGTTTGGTAGTGGCATGTGTGTGAAGTTTTCATTAGGCTGCTTTGGTAGTTAATGTGCTAATTGTGAGTTTATGGAGACAAAGTTGTGGTTGGGGTGGTGTATAAATGCGGGAAAAGTGCAGTTATAGTGTGGCATATGTGCTGATTGCTCTCGTTTCTCTGGAATGTCTTACGAAGATGTGTTGTGCACAAAGGAGGCTGGCAGATGGATGGCACCGAGGGACGTGAGATGACCGGAGGGGCAGGTAAAGCACACTCCCCCAAGGTAGGGATCGTCCAGCCCTTTACCCCTTAGGAATAGCCCTGACCATGTCTTTAGAGTAAAAGATATAACAGTGAGTAGGGCACAGAGAGACTAGAGTCATGTATAGGGTCCCTAAGACGAAGCATTATGTAGGTGAAATGTAAGCAGGTGAAGCCAGCCTTTTTAGCTGTTGTCTGTAGGTAAATTAATGGAAATTGGAGGGAGAATGAATGTTGTTAGGGTCCTATGTGGACTTATGTGAATACTATTCTGCTTGGAGAAACGGAGACATCACAATAACGATGTAAATATGGACTGGATTATTAGGGAAGTTAATAACTTCGAAAAGAAATCCTGTTAAAAGGATTCGGTCGAGTTGCATTCCAGTATTTATACTGCGGGGAAGCCCAACGTGAAGAGAACATTCAATGCTGAGAAGACATTTTGGATTGGAAGACATGGCATAGGGTTATAGGTAAGATTGAAATTGCAAGAGTAAAATTTGAATGTGTTTTGTACTGGATAGGTTGTGATATTCCTTTTTTTTCATGGCTGGTTGCCGAGTGGCATGTGTTCCTGGTGTTGTCTCCAAGGAGGAGGAGAGCAATGGTGGATGTGAGATGATAGAACGAGAGCAGTTTGGCAAGGATCGGGTACATGGCGTCGGTGAACATGGTTGTGAGCAAAAAAATGGCAAGTGAATCATTGATACTCGGTGAGGAAATTTGTAGTTATAGTGGGGTATTTTAGGAAACCCAGTAAATATTGCAGCATTATAAGTAGTAATTGATAGCTCATATCTGTTTACACAGTAGAAGTTCATCTGGCTGATATTGCAATTGAAGGAGTATTGGAGTCCAGGTGCTGGAATCGTGTTTGCTACTGTGACTGAAGTGGATTTGGGAAAGAACATTCAAACTGAGGGACATGGGAGCATTCGAGAAATGGGAGTGTGAGTAACAGTGATTTAATGAATTTGAAAGTTTGTTTACAGAACCCAATGACCTGCTTTATTATAAGTTGTGTTTGATAGCTTTAATACTTTACACCGTAGAAGTTCGTCTTGCTGGTATTGCAGTTGGAGTATTGGGGTCCCGGTGTATGAGTCATGGCTGCTGCTGTGACCCAAGTTGATTTGGGCAAGAATATAATAAGGCCGGGTCAGAAGAGTATTCAAGAAATAACAGTGAGTAACACTGGTTTAATGAATTTGAGGGTGTAAAGAGATTGTATGAGGAAGATATACATGATAGATTCTATTCTTGCTTCGATTGGATTGAAAGATTACTGTTGTAGTTTGTACTAGGTATCAATCATATTATGAGGTGTTATTAGAGCGATAATTCATGGGGGATGCTTCACTTAAAGAGTGAATTTGGTGTTGATAAGACATATTGGATTGCAAGAAATGGACGGTTTGTAGAGGGTAAATAGGAGATTGTTCAGAGTGGAAATTGAATGCATTTTTACTGGATAGATTGAGACATATGTAGCCCTTTCTGCTTAATTTGTTCCTGAGTGGTCTCATGTTTCCAGGTGTTGTACTCAAGGAGGAGGAGATGAAGAGCAATGGAGGATGAGAGTGGACGGAAAGAGAGCATTTTGGCTGAGTACATGGTTTCTTTAACACGGTGGTGAGATGAAAAATGGCAAAGGAATCGCTGAGACCTGGTAAGGAAAGTTGTGCGTTTTTATGAAGTGCAATATAATTGCCTATAATTTAAAGTGTGATGTTTCATTATCTTTAAATAATTGAAGTTTGTGTCGCTGGTATTGCAGTTGAAGGAGCATTGGTGTCAAGGTTTCTGAAGGATATTTACTCAAGTGACTAAGGCGGATCTGGGCAGGAATGTTCAATGGGAGGGTCTGAGGAGTATTGAAAAAAATCGCACACTGAGTATAGATTAATCAAAGAAATTAAAGTGTGAGGTGATTTTATGTTGAAAATGTAATAGGTTTTATTTTTGACCATTTCCTTTCAGGGCTGGATCTGGTCAGACTTCTTGGAATATCAATATGGTTAGGACAGAAAGTTATATGGACGGTGTTTTGGAGGTGGAGCACAGATTTGTTGGTCTGAAAATGTGTATCGTGGTAGGAATAACCGAGGTACACACTATGAGATGATTGGAATGAAATTGAGTGAGTAGCATTATTTATGCTGAAAAAAGTTTTGCATCAAAAGTATTGGTGTTCTCTAATGCACTTTTTGATTGCGCTGGGTCCGAAAGCAAAACAGGGGAAGATTTAGCCAAGATGTGGCGAAGATGAACAAGGAGAGGCACAAGAGGGAATATCACTGATAAAAGACATCACCGCTGTAGGTATTCCATCATGAAGGATGGTGAGCAGGAAAACAGAGTAAATAACAATAATCTTGTTTTTATGGCTTTTTATACTGGTGTCAAAGTTTGCTTTTGGTACCGGCATGAGAATAATTGTTTGCCATTTTCACTTGTTAGATGGCTGTTGAAGGAATGGAAATTTGACGGAGTCTGCATTGAAGGAGAGGATGATTGTGTTGAAAGCCAAGTGAGAAGTATGGAAGGTCCTTGCCAGAATGCTGATGATGAAGACCCTGTAATATACGTGATATTAAGGAAGGAAGGTATGTTATCATAAGTAAGAATGGAAACTGCAGTGATACCCATTTTATTAGATATTGTTCTTAATCACATGCATGTTCTGGGAGTGGTTCGAGTGGGAATAATGGAAGCGATGCCGTCCACGAAGATGAATAAATTGATGGCACTGATGAAAGGGTGCCAGAGGAGAATAACCACTGATTGTAGACCTCACCTGTGTATCAAATGTTTAACAGTTATGATGGAAGGTATGTAGAATGATGGAGACATTTCCTATGGGTGTCTATTAAGACCTGTTTTTTGGTTAATGAGGTTTGGCATTTACTTAACTTTTCAGCAAGATAGACGGATGATTTTTGTGGCCTACAGCATTTTGTGACAAAGAATGAGGTTCTGGACACAGGTAGGAAATGGCACTTCAAGTATGCGGAAAGAACCAATGACTGACGGAAAGGAAATCGGCTCTACCTAGGAATGGGTAGTGAGATTATCAGTAAGTGATAAGGATGGAGGATTGTAAATTAGATTGGGCGGTAGATAAATATAGTGGTGGCGATATTGTTGCGTTTCATAATGTTGCTTTTGGATTCCAGGAGCGGTATTGGAATGGGAGCTGTGTTGAAAGAGCTGTGCAGGCTTGTCAAATTACAGGAGAGTGAGTGTAAAGTGAGCAGCGTCAGTGAATGCAATCGGTGAGTGAGCTGAAAGGGGATGATATAATTGTGGAGCGGGAGTGCATACCAGGTGGTAGGAATGAAATGAAGAATAGTTGGTCATATTGTGAGTTTGGTAGTGGCATGTGTGTGAAGTTTTCATTAGGCTGCTTTGGTAGTTAATGTGCTAATTGTGAGTTTATGGAGACAAAGTTGTGGTTGGGGTGGTGTATAAATGCGGGAAAAGTGCAGTTATAGTGTGGCATATGTGGTGATTCCTCTCGTTTCTCTGGAATGTCTTACGAAGATGTGTTGTGCACAAAGGAGGCTGGCAGATGGATGGCACCGAGGGACGTGAGATGACCGGAGGGGCAGGTAAAGCACACTCCCCCAAGGTAGGGATCGTCCAGCCCTTTACCCCATAGGAATAGCCCTGACCATGTCTTTAGAGTAAAAGATATAACAGTGAGTAGGGCACAGAGAGACTAGAGTCATGTATAGGGTCCCTAAGACGAAGCATTATGTAGGTGAAATGTAAGCAGGTGAAGCCAGCCTTTTTAGCTGTTGTCTGTAGGTAAATTAATGGAAATTGGAGGGAGAATGAATGTTGTTAGGGTCCTATGTGGACTTATGTGAATACTATTCTGCTTGGAGAAACGGAGACATCACAATAACGATGTAAATATGGACTGTATTATTAGGGAAGTTAATAACTTCGAAAAGAAATCCTGTTAAAAGGATTCGGTCGAGTTGCATTCCAGTATTTATACTGCGGGGAAGCCCAACGTGAAGAGAACATTCAATGCTGAGAAGACATTTTGGATTGGAAGACATGGCATAGGGTTATAGGTAAGATTGAAATTGCAAGAGTAAAAATTGAATAATTTTGTACTGGATAGGTTGTGATATTCCTTTTTTTTCATGGCTGGTTCCCGAGTGACATGTGTTCCTGGTGTTGTCTCCAAGGAGGAGGAGAGCAATGGTGGATGTGAGATGATAGAACGAGAGCAGTTTGGCAAGGATCGGGTACATGGCGTCGGTGAACATGGTTGTGAGCAAAAAAATGGCAAGTGAATCATTGATACTCGGTGAGGAAATTTGTAGTTATAGTGGGGTATTTTAGGAAACCCAGTAAATATTGCAGCATTATAAGTAGTAATTGATAGCTCATATCTGTTTACACAGTAGAAGTTCATCTGGCTGGTATTGCAATTGAAGGAGTATTGGAGTCCAGGTGCTGGAATCGTGTTTGCTACTGTGACTGAAGTGGATTTGGGAAAGAACATTCAAACTGAGGGACATGGGAGCATTCGAGAAATGGGAGTGTGAGTAACAGTGATTTAATGAATTTGAAAGTTTGTTTACAGAACCCAATGACCTTGGCTTTATTATAAGTTGTGTTTGATAGCTTTAATATCTTTACACAGTAGATGTTCGTCTTGCTGGTATTGCAGTTGGAGTATTGGGGTCCCGGTGTATGAGTCATGGCTGCTGCTGTGACCAAAGTTGATTTGGGCAAGAATATAATAAGGCCGGGTCAGACGAGTATTCAAGAAATAACAGTGAGTAACACTGGTTTAATGAATTTGAGGGTGTAAAGTGATTGTATGAGGAAGATATACATGATAGATTCTATTCTTGCTTCGATTGGATTGAAAGATTAGTGTTGTAGTTTGTATTAGGTATCAATCATATCATGAGGTGTTATTAGAGCGATAATTCATGGGGGATGCTTCACTTAAAGAGTGAATTTGGTGTTGATAAGGCATACTGGATTGCAAGACATGGACGGTTTGTAGAGGGTAAATAGGAGATTGTTCAGAGTGGAAATTGAAAGCATTTTTACTGGATAGATTGAGACATATGTAGCCCTTTCTGCTGGGTTTGTTCCTGAGTGGTCTCATGTTTCCAGGTGTTGTACTCAAGGAGGAGGAGATGAAGAGCAATGGAGGATGAGAGTGGACGGAAAGAGAGCATTTTGGCTGAGTACAGGGTATATTTAACACGGTGGTGAGCTGAAAAATGGCAAAGGAATCGCTGAGACCTGGTAAGGAAAGTTGTGTGTTTTTATGAAGTGCAATATAATTGCCTATTATTTAAAGTGTGATGTTTCATTATCTTTAAATAATTGAAGTTTGTGTTGCTGGTATTGCAGTTGAAGGAGCATTGGTGTCAAGGTTTCTGAAGCATATTTACTCAAGTGACTAAGGCGGATCTGGGCAGGAATGTTCAATGGGAGGGTCTGAGGAGTATTGAAAAAAATCGCACACTGAGTATAGATTAATCAAAGAAATTAAAGTGTGAGGTGATTTTATGTTGAAAATGTAATAGGTTTTATTTTTGACCATTTCCTTTCAGGGCTGGATCTGGTCAGACTTCTTGGAATATCAATATGGTTAGGACAGAAAGTTATATGGACGGTGTTTTGGAGGTGGAGCACAGATTTGTTGGTCTGAAAATGTGTATCGTGGTAGGAATAACCGAGGTACACACTATGAGATGATTGGAATGAAATTGAGTGAGTAGCATTATTTATGCTGAAAAAAGTTTTGCATCAAAAGTATTGGTGTTCTCTAATGCACTTTTTGATTGCGCTGGGTCCGAAAGCAAAACAGGGGAAGATTTAGCCAAGATGTGGCGAAGATGAACAAGGAGAGGCACAAGAGGGAATATCACTGATAAAAGACATCACCGCTGTAGGTATTCCATCATGAAGGATGGTGAGCAGGAAAACAGAGTAAATAACAATAATCTTGTTTTTATGGCTTTTTATACTGGTGTCAAAGTTTGCTTTTGGTACCGGCATGAGAATAATTGTTTGCCATTTTCACTTGTTAGATGGCTGTTGAAGGAATGGAAATTTGACGGAGTCTGCATTGAAGGAGAGGATGATTGTGTTGAAAGCCAAGTGAGAAGTATGGAAGGTCCTTGCCAGAATGCTGATGATGAAGACCCTGTAATATACGTGATATTAAGGAAGGAAGGTATGTTATCATAAGTAAGAATGGAAACTGCAGTGATACCCATTTAATTAGATATTGTTCTTAATCACATGGATGTTCTGGGAGTGGTTCGAGTGGGAATAATGGAAGCGAAGCCGTCCACGCAGATGAATAAGTTTGACGGCACTGATGAAAGAGTGCCAGAGGAGAATAACCACTGATTGTAGACCTCACCCGTGTATCAAATGTTTAACAGATATGATGGAAGGTATGTAGAATGATGGAGACATTTCCAATGGGTGTCTTTTAGGACCTGTTTTTTGGTTAATGAGGTTTGGCATTTACTTAACTTTTCAGCATGATAGACGGATGATTTTTGTGGCCTACAGCATTTTGTGACAAAGAATGAGGCACTGGACACAGGTAGGAAATGGCACTTCAAGTAAGCGGAAAGAACCAATGACTGACGGAAAGGAAATCGGCTCTACCAAGGACTGGGTAGTGAGATTATCAGTAAGTGATAGTGATTGAGGATTGTAAATTAGATTGGGCGGTAGATAAATATAGTGGTGGCGATTTTGATGCGATTCATAATGTTGCTTTTGGATTCCAGGAGCGGTATTGGAATGGGAGCTGTGTTGAAAGAGCTGTGCAGGTTTGTCAAACTACAGGAGAGTGAGTGTAAAGTGATCAGCGTCAGTGAATGCAATCGGTGAGTGAGCTGAAAGGGGATGATATAATTGTGGAGCAGGAGTGCATACCAGGTGGTAGGATGGAAATGAAGAATAGTTGGTCATATTGAGAGTTAGGTAGTGGCATGTGTGTGAAGTTTTCATTAGGCTGCTTTGGTAGTTAATGTGCTAATTGTGAGTTTATGGAGACAAAGTTGTGGTTGGGGAGGTGTATAAATGCGGGAAAAGTGCAGTTATAGTGTGGCATATGTGGTGATTGCTCTTGTTTCTCTGGAATGTCTTACGAAGATGTGTTGTGCACAAAGGAGGCTGGCAGATGGATGGCACCGAGGGACGTGAGATGACCGGAGGGGCAGGTAAAGCACACTCCCCCAAGGTAGGGATCGTCCAGCCCTTTACCCCATAGGAAATAGCCCTGACCATGTGTTAAGAGTAAAAGATATAACAGTGAGTAGGACACAGAGTGACTAGAGTCATGTATAGGGTCCCTAAGACGAAGCATTATGTAGATGAAATGTAATCAGGTGAAGCCAGCCTTTTTAGCTGTTGTCTGTAGGTAAATTAATGGAAATTGGAGGGAGAATGAATGTTGTTAGGGTCCTATGTGGACTTATGGGAATACTATTCTGCTTGGAGAAACGGAGACATCACAATAACGATGTAAATATGGACTGGATTATTAGGGAAGTTAATAACTTCGAAAAGAAATCCTGTAAAAAGGATTCGGTCGAGTTGCATTCCAGTATTTATACTGCGGGGAAGCCCAACGTGAAGAGAACATTCAATGCTGAGAAGACATTTTGGATTGGAAGACATGGCATAGGGTTATAGGTAAGATTGAAATTGCAAGAGTAAAAATTGAATGTGTTTTGTACTGGATAGGTTGTGATATTCCTTTTTTTTCATGGCTGGTTCCCGAGTGGCATGTGTTCCTGGTGTTGTCTCCAAGGAGGAGGAGAGCAATGGTGGATGTGAGATGATAGAACGAGAGCAGTTTGGCAAGGATCGGGTACATGGTGTCGGTGAACATGGTTGTGAGCAAAAAAATGGCAAGTAAATCATTGATACTCGGTGAGGAAATTTGTAGTTATAGTGGGGTATTTTAGGAAACCCAGTAAATATTGCAGCATTATAAGTAGTAATTGATAGCTCATATCTGTTTACACAGTAGAAGTTCATCTGGCTGGTATTGCAATTGAAGGAGTATTGGAGTCCAGGTGCTGGAATCGTGTTTGCTACTGTGACTGAAGTGGATTTGGGAAAGAACATTCAAACTGAGGGACATAGGAGCATTCGAGAAATGGGAGTGTGAGTGACAGTGATTTAATGAATTTGAAAGTTTGTTTACAGAACCCAAAGACCTGGGCTTTATTATAAGTTGTGTTTGATAGCTCAAATATCTTTACACAGTAGAAGTTCGTCTTGCTGGTATTGCAGTTGGAGTATTGGGGTCCCGGTGTATGAGTCATGGCTGCTGCTGTGACCGAAGTTGATTTGGGCAAGAATATAATAAGGCCGGGTCAGAAGAGTATTCAAGAAATAACAGTGAGTAACACTGGTTTAATGAATTTGTGGGTGTAAAGTGATTGTATGAGGAAGATATACATGATAGATTCTATTCTTGCTTCGATTGGATTGAAAGATTAGTGGTTTAGTTTGTATTAGGTATCAATCATATCAATAGGTGTTATTAGAGCGATAATTCATGGGGGATGCTTCACTTAAAGAGTGAATTTGGTGTTGATAAGACATACTGGATTGCAAGACCTGGACAGTTTGTAGAGGGTAAATAGGAGATTGTTCAGAGTGGAAATTGAAAGCATTTTTACTGGATAGATTGAGAAATCAGGGTGGCTACTGATAACCAATTTTCAACTTCCCTGACCTTTCCCTGACTTTTCCCTGATGGCTTTACCGATTTCCCTGACCGATCGCCAAAAGGTCTCCTAATATCGGAATATTTTATTTCTGCTGAATTAAATTTTCGTCAAAGCTCAGAAAATGTTAAAAGCTGAATCGATACATCAAAAGCTATAGGAATGAAAAAATATATTAAAGCTTCACAAGTTAAGCCCTCACACAAATTGAACACACTTTTAATACATTTTACAAGCACGTATTTACTACAAGCTAGTGTGCTCCAACTACCTCTCGACCCGAGTCTCGGAAGTTAAAAAAACGCGAGATAAAATCTTCCAAACAACCTAGCCTTGGATTCCTTGTGATGAGCAGAATACACCGTGATTATGAATTATAACACTACTAGGCAAATATCGCATTAAGGATATACAAAAGGGATTCATTGTACGACTGATTCACAACTGAATGTTCAACGAATTGACGGGGCTTATTCTATTCCCTTCGGCGACGGACATTAGTTATAGTTGGTGAAATGTTTTGGTGAAATAAAGGACGGGAAAGACTGGCCGGTAAACATAATGGTAGATAAATAACTAGCATTTCCTATCTCAGTTTCTCCCTGACTTTTACGAGAATTCCCTGACTATTTCCTGACTTTTCCAGATTTCCAAAATTCCCTGACAATTCCAGGTTTTCCCGGTTTTCCCTGACGATCGCCACCCTGGAAATATGTAGCCCTTTCTGCTTGGTTTGTTCCTGAGTGTTCTCATGGTTCCAGGTCTTGTACTCAAGGAGGAGGAGATGAAGAGCAATGGAGGATGAGAGGGGACGGAAAGAGAGCATTTTGGCTGAGTACAGGGTATATTTAACACGGTGGTGAGCTGAAAAATGGCAAAGGAATCGCTGAGACCTGGTAAGGAAAGTTGTGTGTTTTTATGAAGTGCAATATAATTGCCTATAATTTAAAGTGTGATGTTTCATTATCTTTAAATAATTGAAGTTTGTGTTGCTGGTATTGCAGTTGAAGGAGCATTGGTGTCAAGGTTTCTGAAGCATATTTACTCAAGTGACTAAGGCGGATCTGGGCAGGAATGTTCAATTGGAAGGGCCTGAGGAGTATTGAAAAAAATCGCACACTGAGGATAGATGAATCAAAGAAATTAAAGTGTGAGGTGATTTTATGTTGAAAATGTAATAGGTTTTATTTTTGACCATTTCCTTTCAGGGCTGGATCTGGTCAGACTTCTTGGAATATCAATATGGTTAGGACAAATATTGTTATTTGGACGGTGTTTTGGAGGTGGAGCACAGATTTTTTGGTCTGAAAATGTGCATTGTGGGAGGAATAACCAAGGTACACACTATGAGATGATTGGAATGAAATTGAGTGAGTAGCATTATTTATGCTGAAAAAAGTATTGCCTCATAAGTATTGGTGTTCTCTAATGCACTTTTTGATTGAGCTGGGTCCGAAGGCAAAAACAGGGGAAGATTTAGCCAAGATGTGGCGAAGATGAACAAGGAGGGACACAAGAGGGTATATCACTGATAAAACACATCACCGCTGTAGGTATTCCATCATGAAGGATGGTGAGGAGGAAAACAGAGTAAATAACAATGATCTTGTTTTTATGGCTTTTTTTTCTGGTGTCAAAGTTTGCTTTTGGTACCGGCATGAGAATAATTGTTTGCCGTTTTCACTTGTTAGATGGCTGTTGAAGGAATGGAAATTTGACGGAGTCTGCATTGAAGGAGAGGATGGTTGTGTTGAAAGCCAAGTGAGCAGTATGCAAGGTCCTTGCCAGAATGCTGATGATGAATACACTGTAATATACGTGATATTAAGGAAGGAAGGTATGTTATCATAAGTAAGAATGGAAACTGCAGTGATACCCATTTTATTAGATATTGTTCTTAATCACATGCATGTTCTGGGAGTGGTTCGAGTGGGAATAATGGAAGCGAAGCCGTCCACGAAGATGAATAAGTTTGGCGGCACTGATGAAAGAGTGCCAGAGGAGAATAACCACTGATTGTAGACCTCACCTGTGTATCAAATGTTTAACAGTTATGATGGAAGGTATGTAGAATGATGGAGACATTTCCAATGGGTGTCTTTTAGGACCTGTTTTTTGGTTAATGAGGTTTGGCATTTACTTAACTTTTCAGCATATTAGACGGACGTGCTTTAACAAATTTGGAAGTTTTTTTACAGAACCCAATAACCTTGGCTTTATTATAAGGTGGGTTTGATAGCTCAAATATCTTTACATAGTAGAAGTTTGTCTGGCAGGTATTGCAGTTGGAGAATTGGGTCCCGGTGTTGGAGTCATGGGTCCGGCTGTGACCGAAGTTGATTTGGACAATAATATTGTAAGGCGGGGTCAGAGGAGTATTCAAGAAATAACAGTAAGTAACAGTGATTTAATGAATTTGAGGGTGTAAAGTGATTGTATGAGGAAGATATACATGATAGATTCTATTCTTGCTTCGATTGGATTGAAAGCTTTGTGTTGTCGTTTGTATTAGGTATCAAGTAATCATGAGGTGTTATTAGAGCAATAATTCATGGGGGATGCTTCACATAAAGAGTAAATTTGTTGTTGATAAGACACTGGATTGCAAGACATGGACAATTTGCAGCGGGTAAATAGGAGATTGTTCAGAGCGGAAATTGAAAGCATTTTTACTGGATAGATTCAGACATATGTAGCCCTTTCTGCTTGGTTTGTTCCTGAGTGGTCTCATGTTTCCAGGTGTTGTACTCAAGGAGGAGATGAAGAGCAATGTAGAATGAGAGTGGACGGAGAAGAGAGCATTTTGGCTGAGTACATGGTTTCTTTAACACGGTGGTGAGCTGAATAATGGCAAAGGAATCGTTAAGACCTGGTAAGGAAAGTTTTTTTTTTATGGAAGGCAGTATAATTGGCTATAATTTGAAGTGTGATGGTTCAATATCTTTAAATAACTGAAGTTTGTCTGGCTGGTTTGGCAGTGGAAGGAACATTGGTGTCAAGGTTTCAGAAGCATAGTTGATCCTTTGACTATGGCGGATCTGGGCAGGAATGTTCAATGGGAGGGTTCTGATGAGTATTGAAAAAATGGCAGACTTAGTATAGATGAATCAAAGAAATTGAAGCTTGAGGTGATTTTATGTGGAAAATGTAATAGTTTTTATTGTGAAGCATTTCCTTTGAGGGCTGGATCTGTTCAGACTTCTTGGAATATCAATATGGTTAGGACAGAGTTATTTGGACAGTATTTTGGAGTTGGCAGACATAGATTTTTTGGTCTGAAAATGTGCATTGTGGGAAGAATAACCAAGGGATACACTATGAGATGATCGGAATTAAATTGAGTGAATAGCATTATTTATGCTGAAAATAGTATTGCCTCAATCTTCATTTTTGAGTACAGGAGGTTACGTTAAGGAGCGTAGTATTGATTTATTTATTGCAAAGCAAATACTTTATCAAATGTGCTGTGTGTTTGAACTCATAATATTGACTTTGACAGATTTTGGTATTGGAGAAGAGACCTGACCGGGGCTGCATTGCTGGTGAACGGTAATGAGATAAAGCCCTGTGATGAGAAATAAATATGCTGGTTCTGCTGCTTCTAAATGAAAATCGGGGTATTATGGAATGATAAGGAAGGAAAATGATTAGAAAATGAATTAAGAATGGTAAATGCAATGATTCCTATTTTAGGGTAAAATTAGGAATTATCTATTTCACTGTGTGAATGTTTCTCATCTGAGGATGTAAGAAGCTTTCATGATGATAATTTGATGATCTCTAATTTGCTTTTTGAGTGCGCTGGACTAAATAATAGAATAAGCGTAATATAGAGAGTTCACCCCATAGTGCAAAACTATTATGCATTTTGGATAAAGTACCGGAAGGTTTTCATAAATGGCATGCAGAGAATTTTTCAAGGAAAGAAAGATAAAAGATTCAATCAGAGAGTGAACCTTTGATGTGATGAAAACCTAGGAGGTATGTATGTAGATCACATTTCTTTGAGAAAACTATTCTGACAGAAATTTTTGACTTCAGTTTCAGGGTGCACCATTGGGATGGCTGATGGGTTCATTCGTTATTTAGAGACTGTGGACATCATGAGAATACACATGGAAGATAAATATCAAGAATACTGGACTTGCTATCAGTGCAGGACCAATGTGGTTAGGTGGCCCAAGGATTGATAATCAGTGTGATGAATTGGTATGTGTTATTAATACTGGAAAGTAGTTGTTTGAAATGTTTGTGAAAGAGTTGAGGCAAGACCAATGACAGTTTTGTGCAATAGTAATTTTTTTTAGTTTGAATATTCAGTGGATTTTACATAAATTACTAAATTAACAATGTTCCATCTTACTTATTTCATTTGGTGGGTCATAGAGATTTACAGGTGTGTGGGGTAATAAGAAGTCATTTGAAAGTATGCAGTGGAAGTCATTTGAAAGTAGAGAAGTCTTTTTCAGTTGTCTCTTTCGGGAGTGGAAGTGATAAGTGTGAAAGTAGTGGAAATCTAAGTGGTCCATGTGGCAAGTGCTTCAACGATTTTCACATAGATTTGATAGCATAGAATTCCCAATGCTTTGAGTTGGCTGCAGGTGAAAAATGTGTGGCAGTGAGAGATAGGATTTTGTTGGAGGACATGTTAAGCATTCCTGTGAAGGCATTTGTGTTTTGTTCACCCCTTTCCTGCTGATGTGATGTACTTTGTGCAGAGAAGGTGAGCATTTTGACTTTGGTGCTGTTTGTATGTTAGTTGGGCTTTTTTATGTGTAAGCTTAAATTATTCCCAAAACCAGATAAATATAAGTCCATGATAGAATACTGATGGTAAATTTTTCAAAAAAGTGAACTATAATATTCACAAAACTACTGTAGGGCAAATTCCGTACTTAAGTCCAGGTTAACCGTGTCTAAATGAAGTATTCATACTCAAACATAGAACAAATATTCATTATCAATCTGTAATTTTAATGGTCAACACAATTGTAAAGAAATGCATGGTTATTTTTGTATTTGTAACTAAATGTACTATGAATATAGTAAACACATGAGATTTTTTGTAATAAAATTACTACAAAATTAAAGATTACTGGCTACCTAAAAAAGTTTTTGACTCAGATTTCAAACCTTAGAAAGTAAATATTGCTTTTTCATAGTTCTACCCTGTTTTCTGCAAAAAATTTTGGTCTTAAAAATTGAAGTTAGCTAGTATACCTGGTGTTGAAATATGTAACATAAATGGTCTAAATTTATTCTGCTACAAAAGTAAAACCTGTAATTTTTATTAAGTCTCCAATTTTCATAGACATATATTGGCTCTCATGCATGCCATGGAAGTAAAATATTTGTGACTAAATAACATATATGATTATGAACACATTTGAGCCAAGCAATTTATTGCCAATGAATACTACATAATTGTTTGTAAATTCCAGGAAATTCCAAATTGATATCTTCAAAATTAAATTATCTGGAGTATCTAAAGATAATATTTTTTGCTAAAATCCCCGTCACATTTCTCCGCAGTGTAGCTAAAATTTTTGGGGCAGTATCTGTGAATGGATATAATTCTACAGCCATATGGTGTACGTGATATCACACGCATTTTCTGAAATGAATGGTGGAGGTTGATACATAGTGGAAATCCATTGTAGGACCTGAAGTGATGATACTTTGCACTTCTCCGCATAAAATCTTTTATTGCGAAGGAGTCAACATGTTTCACTGCACTGCAGCATCATCAGGACTAACATAGAAGTTAAACATGCCAGAATATATAGTCAGGTAAGGAGTGTGGGGGTGAAGGAAGAATATTGTCCTATTACTCGGTTAGAAGGGTGGGGTAGAGAGTTGAAGGCAGGGGTGAGTTGAGAATTTTGAGCTGAGGATTGGTCTGTGATGAGGAAGGGGTGGGGGGACGAGTGATGGACTTCAGGTGCTGGGAGGGTTTGTTTTGGTTTTAAGTTAATTCAAAACAAACCCTCCCAGCACCCCAAGTCCATCACCCATCCCCCCACCCCTTCCTCACCAAAGACCAATTTCATGTCCTACACGGATATTACATAATCCATAGTTTCCATTTACAATTCTTTCGTGGCTGCAGCAGTACATTAATATCTATCAATTCAGTGGATAAAACTCTCCCTCAGAAAGAAGTTGCAACAAATTTGCATTCCCTCGACATTTTGCTATACACATATGTATCCATCTTTCAGGTGCTTGCATTGTGCATCCACTTAGCCATGCTCTGAGAATAAGAAGGGAAATATCATACTTTTATGGTACTGAGTTTTACAGTAGAAGTGGGTGTGCGGCACTCAATTGTAGTTTGATTCTCAGGTGAGTAACATATTTTTAAATTCTTTAACAACTGGAGATGCAAATGGAAGTAATATTCTGGCCATCAGTGATGCCTACAAGAATCATCAAAGAACAGCAGAAAGGGAAGTCCGACGGAAGTCTAGCCAATTACCACATGCATGGTTCTAAAGAACCTTGAAGGGAATTCTCTCCTAATTTACGGTAGGTACACAGAAACTGTGAAATCCATTTTCCCAAAATCAAGTCATTGCCTCATTGTGGTTTACTGTGGGAAATAATAGCCATAAAAGAGATAAATTCAGGTAAATCATAGAGTTGCATAGATTTGATCATCTCAATTTTGTACTGAACACACTAATAAATCATTCACGAACTCAGGTGATTCAATTTTCACGGTCAGTCAATTCTACAGTTAGAAAGATTTTTGTCATTGACAAGAATGGTAGAGTCCTATACGACTTACACATAGGAAATCATATAGAACATGTTAACCGGTTAATTATTTGTAAGAAATATTTTAAAGACATTTTAAATGGTTCACTTTCATTCACGGCTACTACTAAAAATAATAAATAAATTGGAGGGGTGGGTGGGGGCATTCTGGATCCCCGCTGGCACTTAGACATCTTTAGATCCATTGTGCCTATCCTTATTTGACCTGCCTGCCACTTGCAAACAGAGGACAAGAGCACCACGGTAGAGGTATGGAGGAGGGTCACTCATCCAACATCTGTCCAGGCCCAACATTGCTTAACTTCGGTGATCTTGCGGGAACTAGTGTGCCAATGTGGCCAGGCCCTTTCCCATAATAATTATCATGGCTACTAAGCAGATTAGGTAATAATTTTTGCAAAATACTTTTTAAGACAATGTTTGAAGACCGCTGAGGTCAAGTTAATGTAGTGGTAATGAGTACAGCCCTCCCACCCCACGGGCCCAGGTTCATATTCATGCAGTGGAAGAAAGTTTTCATAGGTACACCAAGTCCTACTCAAATGGAGCACATCAAGTGAAGTACTCTGTCTGCCAGATGGGACGATAAGCTGTGCATTCTTTGGAGCCTTTCATTTATAGCAGCTGACACCTGATTTCTCTCCAACCTTCCATATACCCTTCCTCCCTGTCTGAAGCAGGTCTGAGTTAATACTACAGATGATGTGTGAAGACTATATATGAGACCTAAAATGGCAAAGCAATTTCCTACACTGGAATCATGAAGGCCCCTCACATCGGTCATCTTGTACAGCTTGTATCTTTTTGGCTCACATGAAAGAGGGAAAGTGCTCAAACTGAGCACCTCGGGTTCAGTACTCTGTCCATTGGATGGGACGTTTAAGCCATGGTCCTCTTAGTATCTTTTGTTAAGAGCTGGCTACTGAGGACCCTGAGGTACTCTCCACCCCCTCCATTCCCATCCTTGTACCTTTTCTCCCAGTCTGAAATACTTTTAAGCACCGTGACAGTGCTCATAGTTGCTCAACTTTAACTCAACACTTAACAGCATACATATGCCAATGTTTCAATTCCGGAAATGAAATTCGGAAATTGCTACGCAAGTATAGTCTTATTCATAGCAAGGAGCATGCAATGATCACGACCGCAATAGAAAGCCCAGTTCTTAGTACCCAATTGTGCCATGAGGTATAGGAGAAACTCTCAGGATGAGCTAATAAGAGTCGATCTTCAGTACAATTAAAGGTAATAATGAAACAAATTATTGCCTTCATTATTCTTTCCACTGAAAAAAGCATAAGGGAAAATCTATGGGAAGGTAGGTACATATATCACCCATTCACGTGTTCAGCCTGAACGTTGGTTTGAATGGTGAAGGTACCCAGTACTAAGACAGTGACGAGTGAAATTCACACATTCAAGGTAGGGTGACCAATTCCTTTCTCTGGGCCACCTGTGATTTCCTACGAAGTTCTGATTCACACCTGGCAACTGATACACCTGCTTCTCTGCACTACAAGCGTACTTCGCTACTTTTGGGTTCCATTGTGCATCAAGCACGACATTGATTCCTGCGATTTGTGCATGGAAATCTGCATACTCCTACATTTTTAATCAACTCAATTGTGTATGACATAAAGCAAAGTTAGTATTTTTATCACAACAATTTCTTTTGCAGAGTAGGGACAGTTAAGGTTTTAATTCTTTGACCGGTACTGTTTTGGGGTTTTCTTTGCCCAATGCAGAATTATGAGTCACACTCACTAATTTACCAACCCCAAAGTTGGTTTTATTTTTAAAGGTCAATGAATTCAGCAATATACTTAAGGTAGATCATGTCCGATCTTTCTTATCATTATGTTCTCATGTATTAACTCAAGCAAAAGATGGTTTGAGACTTCTTGGCATATGTAGTCATGTTAAATTTGGAACTTTGGTTGTGCGAAGTAGAAGGAGCACCAAGAGGACCATTTGTGTTTTAAGGAATATTGTGTTAAGTAAGGGAAACCTGTACTACATCCGCTACTGAAGTTTCACACCCATCCAAGTAAAATTTGAGCTACTGTATTTACCCGAATATAAGACAACCTTTTTTGACAAAATTTCAAATGAAATTATCAACTTTGTTTTTGTTTGGAATGTAAAGTATATATATAGGTATACCTACATGGTTAACCGTTGCTGTTCACTGAATATGTAGGGCATGATTAATTAATTCATAAGAATGTATCCAATGTGATAATGAAGCAAAAACTAAACTGTAATAACTAGCAAAAGATTATAACCACAGGAAAAATTTTTCCTACTAATAACCATCATCTGTGTATAGATGTGGCCATGGCAACGGTATTTCAATCTAGCATGTAATATACCATACTTAAAAACAAACAAGTGTAGACATTATTTGGGGGTTTCACTTTTGATGCTTTTTATATTTATCAATAAGTGAATCATGGCATCATTGGCTTAGTATTTTTTACTCCTTTTTTATGTTTACTCATTTTTTACACTTATTTCTTACTCATTTTTTACTCCTTTTAAATTAAGGTACCCAGCTATTTGCCAGATCATTAACAGAAGGCCAAGTTCTGCCAGCCGGCAAATCGCCATCTCTTTAAGCCAATGGGTTAACCCATTTCCGCCCAGAAAAATTTTTGTTTGCGATTTTGAAGATTTTTTGGTATTTTACTCACATGGTCACCTTAAGTACTGGTGCAAAATATTTTGGTGATATATATAGTCGTTTCCACAGAATGACCCGTAGCCATGTGGCTACGCTGGGCGGTAATGGGGTCAATATCCCGCGTGCTGCGATTTCCAGATGTATGTCCAAAAAAAATAATGAAAGGTCTGTGCAAACATAGTTGGGTACTTAGAGGTAAGTAAAACTTTACAGTTTCCATACAAATCTTTAATTTCTTCAATTAATTGCATCTTATGGCAAAATAATAAGAACGTTAGTCTTTTGTTACCAGGACAGTGGAAAGATAACTTTTTACTCATATGCCTCAATTTGATGGAATATTTTGCAAAACTGAACGTACACAAAATAAGATTTCCACTGATCTACTTTAGATAGAATAAGAACAGTATCTTTTAGGAACTATGTCTCAGTACAGGCCTTAGAAATAGGCCTATTACTAAGGCCTGTACTGAGACATAGACCTAGGCATATAGCAACATCCTACTATCACATATAAGCTTGTTCGTTTGAATAAAGTTGGTAGTAATCAAAACTAACTTAGGTACATCTCACTACAAAAACTTCAGCTAATTGAGCAACAAAACACATCGAAAAAGTTTGTCTCAGTATTGGCCCAATATTTAGGCACTTTTAGTAAAATGGCCTGTAAAAGTGAAATAAATGTCTAATGCCAGAAAATCGAAGTTATCTTTTAAAAACACATGCATTAAAAAAAGCATTTCCCAAGTTTTTGCGCAGCAGTTTTGCATTACTTCTCATGATAACTTGGAAGCTCGGAATGCAGAGTCCAAGGAGGCATTTAGAACAAGAATTTCACACTGGACTGATAGAGTACTCGCCAGCAGACCGTAACCTCCCGTTGCCCGTTTTTTGAGCGACGAAGTGATCCAAACAGTCAAAATGGAAGGTTGTGAGTGGAATCGCCAACCGTCAAACTACGACCAGGTCCCCGACTTTCTGTTTTATATCGCACAAAAAGAGTCCGCACAATGGTGCATAGAATTTCAATTTTTGGCTCATTTCTGCCTGATCGTATACAAGCGTTGAGGACACTTGCACCAAGCAGCCAAAGCAAATAACGGCCTCCACCATTTTTCGGCACCGTGGATAGCAATGTCTTGGCCCATCAAGTCACTTCCATTCATTCCGCAGTTGTACTTTTCAGAGAGATGTGATTTCTGTGCGATTGTGTCTTTTTGTGCTTTTTTCAGAGCCTTTGTCCTTACTCATTTTCATGATTAAACATTTTTTTCCTTTGAAATGAGAGTTTAGCTTCTTTTTTTTTATTTTCGCAGAGTTTCATGTTCATAATCTACGACTTCGGAGTTTGCACCACCAGAAACGTGGTCTGGGTCATCTTCCTCTTTTTATTCAGCAAATTTTGCAAACTGGAATGAAGCGTGAGCCCTAAAAGGATGACCTGAGAGATTATCAGCAAATCCACCTGTATCTTTATCACCGAATTCTTTGCCCGAAATGCTCCTTATTTCTCGATGTTTGATGTAAAGGCCTTGTATCAGTGTCATCCTCCAAAATTTCTAAGATATCTCGAACTGTCAGATTCATGGGAGAAATATGAGGAACCAATGTTCATATTTCTACGTAAATACCTATAGTTATTTATTAAAACACGTTACCCACAGTTAAAAATGCTTAAAATCCGGTAATCCTGATGAAACAATTGGATTTGGCACCTTGCGTGAAGGATTTGGCAACTTGCGTAAAATGACCCCGTAACCTCCCAGCGTACGGTGGTATTTACTCTGCTACAAAAATCGTACTGTGACACAATCACGCAAAGTAAAGTGAGTACATGACGCCCTTATCCTTTAGGAACAAAGGAAACCTATTTTTAGTTCATAACACAGTAAAAAGTTACACATTTACCTCCAGCTGGCATCCATTTTGCTCCTCTGACGCGCACACGATATTTCACGCACCTAGAATCTCACCCTGACCAGCTTCCAAAACAAAATAACACTTGGATCTGGTGATCTTAACCTTCAACTATGCAGTTTTGACAAGTTTATTGGAATAAAGTTTACAGTTCATCCTACAGAGCATCATACACTCGGCGCATCAAGGTGTAGCCATATGGCTACAGTGGGCGGAAATGGGTTAATCTATAAATTACGAACTCAACCCTTTAATGTTGACAAACCAAGTCAAAATAAGTGCATAACACATTTATGGTGTGAGTTCAAAGGGCAAGTTATCAAAAGAAAGTAGACTTAAGATTCAAATTTCATACCTATTTCCATGCATCATACTGAACTATAGCTGACGAGTGGAGTGCCCATTAATTAGGTACAGGATGCTAACACAAATCTGCAGGCAGGTTGTCCTTGATTAGTGATCAATGAATCAACCCCATTATTGGGTTTACACAAAAAAACAAGCTTGAATATTTTGTCTGGAAAGATAACGCATAGATGGATAGATGGCTTATATTCATTGTTGAGCCCTGAACAAGGCATTAACCTCTAATCATCATTATGGGTTGTTAAGACCACTACCATATCAGGATGATCAGGATAATAAGAATGCAAGAAATATTAGAATGTTTTCATTCCATCCTGGAAGAAGGCATCTGTATTACAGAGCTATGTCAAAATGAATGAGAATAGGATAAGATGGTCTCAACACGTGACATTTTGACAACACAGTGCAGCACACCCAGCTGGTATTCAAAAATTTCCAAAAATTGAAGCGATTTTAATACTGATGTCATAAAAATTTGAAATAATAGAATTTTATTTTTAATGACACACACAAAAATGTTATCATATATGTCAGCAGTGTTGAATAGGTCCAAATGTATTATTTCTTTTATGTATCACCCATGAATTACACGGTACCTAAGGGCTTGTCAATATTCATTTAACATGGCTCTTTTTCAGAATATACCTCTTGTGTAAAGTGGGACTTACCTATGTTTAATTCTTTGATTACTTGGAGTATAGTATGTCAATAAGTAGTGGAGGTATGAATATAGAGTGGCATGATGGTATGTGAATTGTGTTGCGAACAGAGCCTGTACACCATAAATGTTTAAATTTCCACTTTGTTACCCAAAACAATGGCCTGATATCCGTAATTGCATGAATGTTACCAGCTGATTGTCCTTTTGGGAACAAAGTACTACCTTTCAGGATTCATTCTCTCCAGGATCTCTGGGAGGAAGTAGTGATGTTTATTCAAGGTTTCAGTGACCAGTCCCTTCAGTGGAGATCCTGCTCAAAACATCTGGATCTGGTACAGACCCTGCGAACGTATGTACAAACAATTATTATTAGCCTTGTGTTTTTTTATGATATTACAATGCCAGATGACCCTGTGGGGCTTGAAAATGCTATAAAAGTTAATTATAATTATAAAAAAAGAAAAATCCCCTTTATAAATATGCAAGATTCTTCCTGCAATATAAATTCTTGTTCTATCCTCCCTTTTCCCATTGATGGGATTGCAACCACAATACTCTTGATTCTTCCAATAATCGAATATTGCATTTATTTCCTCCTGTTCACCATGCAAATTTCTTTCTCCTTCTAAAGGCTGCTTTACATGATACAATTTTTTGTACAATTTCTTGCACAAACTCTTATATGAGGAAATTGTGCCGTGTAAAGTGGCAAATTGTACGAACGTTTGTGCGATTGTCTTAATGACTGAACGGGAAATAGAACCTGTTCTAATTCCATTCAGAAAAACATACGATTTCGTTCAGTTTATACAAGAGTTTGTACAGAAAATTGCAGAGTGTAAAGCGGCCTTTATACTTCCTCTCCATATTTCATAACCCTTACCTCAAACCTTCAAATTTAATCTCAACTTCTTTATCTTAAGGCCTGGTGCCCTTAACCCTTTTGCTGCGGCTCACTCTCTAGAAACCTAATCATCAGATGCGACGGAAAAGTGAAAGCGCTACAGGGAGAACGAAAAGGTAAGTTCACAGCAGCGAAAGGGTCAAACAAAGGAAATCTGCATTCTATATTTAGGTACTGACAATTATTATCCACACATCATCAGTCCATGATGATTCCATCAGATCAGTCCATCAGATCATTAACTATGATTGTACGATCTATTGCCAATGATTCAATGGACAGTCCAATAATCTTTGCCTTATGTCCTAAACAACATAAACTTCCTTGGGGAACATTAATTTTAGCTGGCAGTAGTGGAGTTTACCACGAGGTAAATGTAAAAATTAGCAACTAAAAGATATGTCACATCCAAAGCATTAATTGCTCAAAATCATTCAACGACAAATACATTCTCCATCATTACACTATTTCACTCCAGGACAAAGTAAAAGAGATATTGCCAGTAGAGTTTCCCAGGCGAAAAGGGCATTTTACCAAAAGAAGATTCTGCTTATAGCTGCAAATACAAGTGTGGAAGTGAGGAAACATTTCTGTAGAACTTACATCAGGAGCATTTTACTGTATGGTAGTGAAGCATGGACAATAACAGCAGCAGAGAAGTCAAGGCCGGAAGCATTTGAAATGTGGTGCTACCGAAGAATGATGAAGATAAAATGGATTGATCGAGTGACAAACGAAGAAGTGTTAAGAAGAGTGGGAGGGAAGAGATGTCTACTGAAAACCCTAAAAAGAAACCGGGACAACTTAATGGGCCACATCTTGAGACACGATGGCTTGATGAAGACAATCGTCGAGGGAAAAGTGAACAGGAAGGCTGGAAAAGGCAGTCTTCGGATGAGATATATGGAGCAAGGTATGATGGATGTAAAAGAGAAAAATTACATTGTAATGAAGAAGTTGGCCGATAAAAGAATTGAGTGGAGGGCTGCATCAAACCAATCCTAGGATTGTTGACTGACGACATACTTATAAGAATGTAGACATACATTTTAGTTTCTTCCAAGATATTTAATTGCACACTACTATAGTTCTGTTGCTATACAACACCATCAGATGAAAGAGGTGGTAAAAGGCCCACCACCAAATTCACCAGATGATGTAGCATAGCAATGAAATCATAGTCATGAGCAATTAAATATACCCAGGGGATGTGCAGCTTTGTGAATTCACTTATCATTCCTACCATGAAAGATTTCCATTCAACAATTCCTGAGACTAGCATTACTGCAATTTTTGCCACTTAACTGATCTTGGCCATCAGAATACAGAGCAAAAATGAAATCAGCATGAAAAAAATTTCTCCTGAAAGTATCAAGCAATCTATATCCTTATATACCTATATTCTTTTTTTCAACAATACCCTTCAGAATTTTTATAAAAAAAATTAATCCTCAGACCACATCCCTTCTTTCTCACCATTTACCACATACTGGAAGTTCTGCCATTTGCCGGCGGAGATTTTTCCAGGTGTCTTCTTCAGCTCCAATGAATAGAGACATGAAAAGGAAAGGACATGTTTTGTTAACTTCAGCCAATAAAGAAATCACTGAAAAAGAGAAGAACAAACTTAGAAAGAAACAACATTATTAATATTGTTGTTTCATGAACATAACATGAACTCATGAACCTTAAATAAGGTAGTTGATCACGAAGCTATAGTGGGTGATTTTTTTCATTTCCTCCAAAAGAAAAAAACTTCAGATGGAATCCCTAGGATACCCTGATTTTGGATAGTTCCACAAAGGTCCTTGGTAGTGCATTCTTCGATATCCTCTTCATATATATGTCTTTGGCCTCAGCCCAAACAATAATAAATTTGTATATCATTTGCAAGGGAGATCATTAAGAAGGTTGAGATAATAATCAACACAGCCAAATGTAAACAGATCATGAATTATTATCCTCTAGGGATATATTCCGGGCATTTATAAATGCCTGGAATGAGAAGAAATTAAACAACTCCTACAAAAGAACAAATTATGAACAAATCCAATAGATACCATAAATCAGGTAATTCCAAAAAGCTCAATGTTTGTGGGTTCTTCATGATCCTATTTGTATATGCTTTCGGGCAAACCGCAAACAAGACATGACAAGATGAAAATCAGGTGCCAAAGACACCTCAGTTTAAGAAATGTCAAGACAACAAGAATGAGTAAAGGCAAAATGAAAAGGTATACTGGAATGACAAGGACACCATTCATATGCTTGTTTATGCATGCATATATGTGCACTATTTAGAAATTTTCCAGAGAAAAAGATCTCTCATCTTTAATCAATCAGTATAGTTATTAAATTGATCTTTATGAAATGAAAGACCTACACACATGAACCAATGAGAGTATCATTAAAATAATTAACCACTATAGCTTAAATTTCTTCCGAATAAACAAAAACTGTTGTTTGTATCATATATGATATAGAATCAATGTAGGTTCATACTTTAAATGATGAAGGTGAAGAAAAAATTAGTAATAAAAAAATGAGGACAGTGGATGTGGACACTGAATTGCCCTTCAAAGTCAAATAAAGCAATATATGTATATGGAAATATGTATGTAAACATATGGGAGACTGGTACCAAGTGAGAGATAACCATAAAGTAGTAATACGAATGAATTATACTCTGGGAAATTGAATAACAACGTTTCTATGAATTTCAAGCGTCACTTGGAGGTTCATTGTCCACTGAAACTCCCAAGGGTTGTGCGGACCAATTTTTCGGTTCGTCTTTTGACGGCCTGAATGCTTGTAATAAACTTTGTATTTATCATAACAAACTGACATCAACCTTGAGCACTTTGTTGGAAACTGAGGTGTCTCGTCACAAACCATAAAATACGCACGTGACATGTTGGAAATAAATTTGAGTAAATTCACAGTAAAAACAGAAAGTAACACACACACCGACTTACTATGATACTCCTAGAAAATACACAACCCTTCCTTCATGAAGTCTTTTGCTGCAAAAATGTTAATATATTATCTAAAGATAATTTAACTGCTGATCTAAAGATTCTCGCTTCGTCTCAGGAGGCACTTGTTCAAATCAAAACAAAGGGAAGGTGGCGCCAGGATCACGTTGCCTTGGCCTAGATTCCATAGCCAATCAAATCGCAAAGCAGGAAAAATTATAATACTTCACTCGCAAGATGAAAAATAAATCGCAATTAAGTCTTCTTTATTCATTTAATTAAAATTTAAAAGTTGAATTTTATATTTTATGCCAGATAAGTAATTAGATTTCCATTTAATGATGGTGACAGCTTGAGAGGATATACCCCGCTACATTTGAATTATCTTATAGCTGGAAACGTTCATAATACTTCGTTGGTTGGTTATTCAGGGGAGGCGACCGACCGCTGAGGTCATTTAGGATACTTGGGTAATGGTAGGAGTTTTCAGGAAACGGAGGAAGGGTGGAGAGAAACCCGGCGTGGGCATTAGCCGCCAAGGGGACCACGGCTTAACGTCCCATCCGACGGACGGAGTACTGAACTTGAAATGCCTTCCACTAGGCACTCAAGTGGGAACCGGTTTTCCACTGAAAAATTCGCCACTGCCGGGAATCGAACCACCGAAGTTACGATCGAAGTACTCTAGCCACCACACCAACCCGATCACTAATACTTCGTTTTTTTAACGTAATAATAGCTGGATGAATGTGAATGATCTTGCAATAATTAATTAATGTACTTCTAGGTTTTTATTTTATCAGTTGTGAATACTATGTATCAGAAAAATGTAATTTGAAGTAATAGAAGTTAAAACATTCCGTAGGTAATGCCCTAATATTACAACATGCAGGTGCGGAAATAAAGAAGAAATTTATTTAAGTATTCGTACAAGTTAGAATTTCCCCGGGCAAATAGTCGAACAGGTACTTTCTGACACACATTCTTTCAACTTAATATGCTCTTTTATCAAAATTCTAGAATCTAACCCTTCCTATCGGCAAAAATGCGGGCCGTTTCTTAAGCGCCGGGCCCTTTTCTTAGGAGCCGGGCCCTTTTCAGGGTCGCCCCCCTACCCCCAGTGAAAATAGTTGAGACAATGACAGCACCCTTGCCTAAAGACGAGATTCAAGGCCACTGTCACTGAATGGCCATGCCGGCGCGTTACCGACCCCACTTTCGTGTTTGGTGAAAGATTTAACCGCCCACAGCTGTGTTACATTCATACTTTAGTGCATATACGTAGTGTATATTTGGTACAACTCATCCCCTGTCACTCACCATCGAGTTCACTTGCAGGGTATTCAGTAGATACAAAAGTTGTCTAATCGTGCGGTTTTCGAGAAGATGCTGTTACACGCTACAATGCGCCGCACTAAATGCTTTGCGTCAGAGTGAAGTGCTGTTTTGATTCATCGATACTTTTGCATTGAACCAATTTGAATCCACTGTAAGATCTAATGCTTTAGCGGCATATCAACCGCACAAAGTCTTGCTGGGTCTGATAAAAGACCTCCATGTTGGCTGACGTTTCGACACACGACTCGAGCATCTCCCCCTTTGCAGATGTCTCTGCTCATCTGCCCTGAGGATGATGCTCGAGTCGAGTGTCGAAAACGTCGGCCAACATGGAACCCTTGAGCCGGTGGAAAACCAAATAAAACGTTTTGCAGTTAAATCAAGTGTCAACCACTTTCACGCAATCGGTCAGAAGAGGTAGTCCACTACTTCAAGCAGAGCACATAAGCAGATGAAAATATTTAAAACATATATTCCGCCATATATGAGGATATAATAGACCATCAATTAACGAAGCTGGTGCCATCATGTTGTTTTCCTTCAACTTGGCACCTGCTACGTTTGCTGCTGATCAGTAAATTACGACAACACGCACTTAAGTTCTGATCCAACCATCATTTAATCGAGGTGAACTGTACTCCGCTGCATAAACCCATGGAATACAATGACGCTTGAAAATATTTTGGGCTAAATTATCAGAGAGAATAGACAGGGTAGCCAGGACGGTTTGGCATTCTGAGGGTCGTGGATTCGATACCCTACTCTGCCAAGATGTAGTGCTTGTCTAACGGTTAAGCTTATTATGAAGTCAGGTTGGACTGTGTTAAAGACGCGGCAGTTAAAACGACAACCAATTATCAGAGATGATTTCACAAGGGGACGATTATAGCGACGCTGAATTTTGAGTCGTAGTTACTCAAGCATTCAATGCTAATTCCGCCATGTCACAGCGAAAGGATCCTATTTAATTAATTTTGGTAAATGCCTCCCAGTTTTATCAATGTCACCTAGAAAGGTCAATGTTCGACACGTGACATGGACAACGAAGGAGACCGATGCAGGCCGTGTCTCGGTCACCAAGAGCGAGATCGCCTCGGCGGCAAATTCGCGCTCTTGAACGGAGCTGTTGCAACATCACTCCATCATCCCTCACGTTCCTTCCATTTTCCGCTCCAGTAAACCATTCATCAATGGGACAGAAAGCGTCGATGAAATTGACAGTCTTGGTGAGATGTTCAGGGAGACACGTGTTACGGCCGACTGCAGAAACACAACAAGAGTTACGGTACCGTAACAACTTCTCTGCTTGAAATCCTCGAATCATCGCGTATCATATGATTCAATATTTATCGGTTGTTTCAGCGGGTAGGATGCTCCGTCCCTGCCGACGTCTTGAATTACGATTCGATCTCAATCTTTAGGGATTCTAAGATTGAAAATTTTGCCCCTGCCTGGATCCGAACCTGGACCCTTGGGAGAGCCAGTACTTTAGTTTTAGTACTCTACACGATACCAACTCGATCTTCAAAGTTTACTTTGTTCTTTTGAGGGCTTAATAGTTCACTCAGTAGACCTGAAGATGACGAGCCAGCCGCTCTAGGAAATTTTGACGGCAGAGATTGAGCCCCTGACCTGGTGGAACACCAGAGAAGCCTTCATTCGAAAATCGGCAGCTAAATTTATGCTTTGGAACTCTGTATTTCACCAATATGGCTACCTTTCCGTTGATGGGAGCATTTAGACACTTAATAGGTGTATTAGGACATGAGTTAAGAGGTGTAAAAGCTTTCAACAACCCAATTTTTAAAACTTAATGGCTGTAATACCTGGTGCTTATGAGATCCGTATCTTGCTGGATTAAATAACAATGGACTACAAACTGAAAAGTTTCAACAACCGGCCGTTTATGATGCGAGAAAGTCTACCTCGTTTTGCATTTGATTTGGTTTATTTCTAAAAGAAGAAAAGAAATATGTTTTTCTCACCTTGTGGTAGAATGTGATGCAATAAAGAATGTTATAAGGCAGGCCGCAGTATCCAGGCGGGTTAAGTTCCTACCTTGCAACCTAAGGGTGGCGAGTTCGAATCCCACCTAGGGCATGGGTGATGATGTTGTATTTCTCTTAGGTTTAATAACATACATTACACGGTACAAAATATCTAACCTAAGACTTTGGAGCACCTCTGCTAACCAATATTTCTAATACTGACTGGTAACCCTCCAAACAAATTTTACTAGTGGAATATGCATTCATTTCACTCGAGCATTTTAACTCCTACCATTCGCAAAATAGCATTTTTTTCAAGTCCAGACGTAACATCGAACATCTGCCTTGCTTGGAGTGATGATGGATGGATGTGGATTACGGTATTCCGCAAGAAACTCGATGCGCATCTAGTGGAGATGGACACGTCGAAGCGTGAATCAAAGCGGCATCCTCCCGCGTGCCAATTTGAGTGCACTCGGCAATAAATATTCCATTCGCAGTCGCACATCGGCAAGGAACGTGTGTGGGTTAGAGCTAGTCACTTGGGGAAACTATGTCAAGAAGATCGACGAAGAGGACGATTCCTTGCTCTCGTTGGCATTGAGAAAACTGGAGTAATTTGCACAGACACTTGAGGAATGAGTCAGTTCTCGCCCAATCATTGCTAGCAAAGCGAAAGGCATATTCCTAATCAAATTAATATGAGGATAAGCACAAGATGATGAGCTCTAACGACCTAAATATATTAAGAAGGGCAAAAAGGTCAACAAACCAACTGTGCCTAGAAGGGAAAAATAAGTTAAACCAAGAAGGGTTTCGAGGAATTTGCCAGAGCAACGGTACGCAAAAAATAATTCAATAATTAAATAGATAAACAGACATAGTAAAACCACATTCCTCCTCCAAGTGTACTACTTGCCAGTGATTTCACGTTAATCCCGCACCAATGACCGCATACCTAAGTCACATAAACACTCGTGTATCAACGAGGGGAATGACGAGAAAGATACCGCGAAAAAGGGAGGTCAATCACTGGTGCAATTGCTGTCTTTTACAAAAAAACCATCCCACCTATTTCAATGGTGCGCATTACCTGAGTAGAGGATAGTCTTCCCCAAGTTACATCTGTTATTTTTCTTGAATGCCCGTTCCCTACACTATTTCTCTCTCCAGATAAGCTTGCTTTCTTTTCTCTTACCACCCAAAATACTCTATATATCTTTTCCTCTTTATTCCTCACTATCCTAGCATTCCTCCTTTTGTAAAAACTTTAAGAACCACACTGTCCTAAATTAATTCAAAGGAAATGAATTATTATCAATCAAGAGGGTGTTTCCACATTATATCAATGATCATCCACTTCTCTCATACCTTCTTAATCATCATTGGAAGCTCTTGAGCGCATAATATAGTTTATAATTCGGGAATTTCCTAAAAATCCAATTCTTCCAATGCATCAAATACTAAAATGCGGGAAATTCATATATAATATTGCTACCCTTGACATCTTGCAACATTGTGATCCTGGTATTGGGCTTCCTCCTCATTTACAAGTATCATTTAAAAGGTAGATCGCGTTGGTGTGGTGGCTATATCCCGAGGGTCCAGGTTCGAATCGGATAACCAAGCCGATACGTTACCGACCTGGCTACCGCGACCGGCTGTTGAATTTGCCGTGAGATTAAGATCTTAGTTTATACTATGTCATATAACCTTAGCCGATAGAGCATCTAAACCTAAGTAGTTCGACTGCTAGTTTCCACAGTTTAACGTCCCATCCGACGGATGGAGTACTGAACTTGAAGTCCTCTCCATGCATCACTCAAGTCGGTTCAATGATTCCATTCTAAAATCTCGTCTACTGCCACAACCGGTTCCCCGGAGCAAGAAGCCAGTATTCCATTCACCACAACAACCATATCCCGCATTGACTTCCAGTTTATTCGAGATTCTTTTTGCTACTTTTTTGCTGAAGAATAATCTCATCTATAGAAGGAATGGAAATTTCGGCTAAACCCGCCATCCATTCATCATTTTCCAAATCGAGACGGCGCGATAGTCCCGTGCGGAAATGTGAAGTTGTGTTGCGAGGAAAATATTTGGTTAAGAGTGATTATACTGGGTAAGGTCAGTCCCAGATCATCACTCTTAACCGATCCAAGAATTAAATGATTTTGGGTATCCTTGCAACTTTACAAAATACTCTAAATTACCAGCCCGTCCCCTACGCTTTAAAATTCTTTCAATCTTGTATTCTGTACCGGGGGAAATGTTAACCCTTACTAACTCTCCTTTTTCGCTTTGTTCTGCTTATCTCTTTCTTTTTTTTTCTCTTTAGCTGTTTCGATTGATTTGCCTCCGCGTCTAGTCTTCCCTCTATGCGTTCCCATGTCTTATCCAAATCAGCATTCGCTCGTTTCACATCAGAAAGTGATTTCCTCAGTGCACGAGTTCCCTCCTCCTCAGTATACTGTGACCTTGTATGTGGCTGGTTCTGACCCAAGTATTTCACTATCGGTGAACTAGTATGGTAGCTTCTGATACATAAAGTAGAATGTATGCATGTAAATACACCACGAAAGCGTCAAGGGACGATCGGTAACAAAGATGCAATGCGAATGAAACTTAGACGCCACAGTGAAAATAAAGCGACGATACGGGCAAATTCAATTTCGCAATATAAATTAATTTAATAAGTTATGCGTAATTTCTCTCCTGTAAAGTCACAACTACTCTATCATTTCCTGCTATTATCCATCCCGTTGAGAATCAACGGGCAACTTCCGCTAGTAGGCTATATTTGCTGGACTATATTTCTACGGTTTCTACGGCTTAAATATATTTCTAAGGATAATATCACAAAGGAGAAAAAATAGCCCATATGGACCTTATTTTCCATATTAATTTAACGTAAATGGAAATGAACCTAATTATTGTCACCTTCACGATACTGGAAAAGTTTCCCAAAATTACCCCTGAAACAGTTCGTTTTGTTAAAAGTAGGTACCTTTACGATAAAATAAGACGCATATTTTTCGTAGAAATTTCAATTCTTGAAATTCGATCGTTACCTCTACAAAGTGTGAAGATTGGTATTACATTCGGAACTTGGAGCTAACACAACAAAATTAAATTAAAATTCAAATAGATCGTCATATTTAAACCAATTTCATGAAGGAGCGTATATTACTGAAACTTCAAATTGAGGAGAGGTAGCTGATGGCAAAAGTAAGAGAAAGTAATTGTATTGATCCGTATACGTTCTCCACGGCCGGCGAACGGTTACGTAAGATTATCGATTAAAGGAGAGCACAAGCCGAAGAGACATATGCGTGGGACAAGTTAAAGGAAACATCCCGCACAGGATTACATAATCTTGCGTAATTCTTTTCCCATAAAATGCTAGTTCTTTTGGAAGATTTTCATAATCCTTATACCCGTATTTTTATGATGAATACTTTATTGCAATATGCTAAGCTTATTATTTACTCTAAATAATGCTTTAATCACGATAAATTTCGATTAGTCGATTCACAGTATCAATCTTTTTTTAATGCACTTATTCGAGGAAGCAAATGAAATGAAACTACAGTGTTTACAAAAGTATTTGACATAAAATATAATTTAATTATCTTAAGCACAACCATTGCGGAAAATAAAAATGTCCAATTACAGCCAAAGTGGTGTAGTAAACACCTATGCTACGACTTAATTAACTTATCCATAAAAGTGTTTGCTTACAATAATTTGATGCGCGATGCGGCGTCTGAAGTCTACAATCGCTTTCCCTCCAACAGTGTATAATCGTTTGCTTCGGCAGTATGTAATACACTCGGGGTCATCACATGAACCAACCGTTGTACTTAAGTCAAAAGGAGCAAAGAAAATGAGAAGCAAGTCGGCCATTATTCCTGATGCTGCAAGCACGTACACATTCGGGGAATCGAAATTTAACTCGATCGGTATCGCTATCGCTCTTGTCTGTCCAATTGGAGCAGCTGACAGCCCGCCCAGACGGGCGATGGATTAGCGTTCACTCGATCATCTCATTATCTCGGAAACTCCTCTTAAAGGAGCAATGAAAGGCTCTTCCTGTTCTAAGACGGAAGTAATTACGAAGTATAAGAATAGACTGGCGAGGAGTAGGTAAGCTTCTATTAGGACCGACAAATTAATATCATTGTTAGATATTATCCAATAGGCGCCATCGCACTAACTTGCGCTTCCTTGTGCGTGGTTAACTCGAATTACCCTGTTATGAAACACATGGTTTTTAAAATATATATTTTTAAAACACTGGCAAACTTATGGTGTCTTCTTTAATAATACTTATTTATTTTCTAGCCTTCCAATGAAATATTATTTTTCGTGGATTGATTCACACCGCAACCAAATATTGTGGTATATGTTTTTATTGGGTCGTTATGGTACTATCATACCTAAGTCTTCCTCGCTCATAACTCACAGTTTTCTATCGCCAATCACCAGAGATGCGCGTAAGATTTGACATGTTTCCTGCCAAAATATACTGCTATATAGGCATAACCGATATAATTTCACTAAAAGAGGAAGTGTAGTCCCAGGAAAAAAATATTGCCCGGATGACGTAAAAGTAATTTAATTTGTGTAAAATAAAATCTCCTGGACTCTCCGGAAAGTACTCAATATTTCCCCCAGTATTTTTCATGCAATGATGGATTGATCGAAAAGCGCGATGACAGAAAAGAATATTTTGGTTTTATGATTTTTCATCATATTTATATTCATGATATTTCCTGTTGCATTATAAATGCCAAGTTATCAACTTGATGGCGTGCTGCAGGACTTCATCAGGAAATAAATTTAAAACTTTTGAAATCGATTTTAGAGCTGTGATTGTCTCGCCAAATGGAAAAAAAGACTCACCTTTGTCATGAGAGGAAACCAAATTGAATGAAAATTCAATTTTGATTAAAAAGGTAGCAACAAATTCTTTAGACGAAATTATTCATAATAGCTTCATTTTGTGAAACTAAAATGATACCTAAAAACTTAATTTCTAAATGCAGTTAATAAACTAGCACGCCTAATTTGATGAATAATAAATAAAAAGTCAATTGTCATTTTTCAACGAAAATCCAAGCGAAGACAGAGAGAAGATTCAGTTACCCATTCCCTTTGAATTCGTGATTTTTCTTCTGTAGTAACGCAAGTGGGTAGTAAAATTGAAGAAATCCATTATCTGAGGGAGTTTGCTAGAAAAATGTCATTTATCTAGAACTGGATTCAATCAACGGTCATCGTTGTCAAGTGAACGCTTTAGTCGTACGAGGGTCTGATTATATCGAAATTGGCAAAGATCACTCACTCGACGTTTAAAATTTTATTAGAGATATTATTAATTTATTTGAGTTCAAACTATGTCTTCCATAACTGGTGTTTTATTTCCCTGGTATACAGTGGTTCCACCTACTCACTCCTGAAAAAGTTCTATTTATAAGTCACTCGCGTTGACTGCACGCAAACGGGAGGTGCGAGGAAATGAATTGGCCATTTACGTAATGTATAGCGTTTACGGCTGGTTATGTGACGGAGCAAGCATATTCACCTCTACCTGTAACTAACCGCAACGTCATTAAACCGCAACGTTAAACAACCGTATGGTGCACGCAAAGGTAAGACAAAAGTACAAGAATGACAATGAACACACCGGGAGACATTTAAGAGACCATGAAGGATTCGAATATCGATCATAAACATTACATGACAATAGTAGAGCAAGTAATGACATGAAGGTGCATATGTTTCCTCCGAGGGATATTGTCAGCATGTTCCGAAATCGAAATAAATTAAAAGACACTGCAAAAAATGGAATGCTTCTTCAGCGTGCTACCAAACACTAGTATTCTTTTACGACGACTTAGGCGACTTTTCCCTCGTTAGACCTCACTTGGAACACGCTGACAGTATATGGGATCTTTACGAAATAGGCTCAAATAACAATCTGGAGTGTATGCAGCCAAGGGTGGCAAGATTTTTAATGGACTTTATGATAATGATATTAGCTTAACCAGACTGTTAGTAGAACTAAAATGAGAATAATTATCATACCGTAGATTAAACTTAACATTTTAAGTACATTCCAAGATAATATTTATACTGATGACGTAAAAAACATTTTGCGAAATCCAACTTACTACGGCAAACTGGAAAATGAACATAATATTAGGGAAATTGATTGCCAAACCGACAGATTGAAATGCCTTTCTTGCCTCGTACTATTAGGGATCCGAATGGTTTTTAAAATAATATATACACATGTATACCAATAGATAGACTAGGTATGTACCTGCATGTTGACTCAAGGACTTCTCAAAGCTAACTCAACTAGCAGTACGTTTATGCTTGACTGCTTCACTCTTTACATCTTTTTTTTAAATTCTTATAGTTTGACTAAAATACAGCTAATATTACTCTTTAAGCATGATGGATTAAGCAGGTTTGGTATACATGCACCCCCTGCCACATACCTTTATGGTGGCTTGTAGAGTATTGTAATATACTCATATAGTGGAGGAGCGTGGTGGCCTAGTGGGTAGAGCGCTTGGCTACTGGTCGAAGGGTTCCGCGTTCAAATCCGGGTGAAGCCTTTGTACGCCCCCGAACGAAAAATCCTCGGAGTGCGAGGTAGCACAGGGAAAGGAACTGGCCCCCATACCCTGAATGTGTGATATTCACACGCTTAGTCCGGGGTGAGCTCTACCCTCACCTATCAAAACCAACCTTCGGGTTGAATCACTGAGTGAGTGAGTGACTCACGTAGTGACTGATAATGTGACTGAGCAAGCATATTCACCTCTACCTGTAACTAACCGCAACGTCATTTTAACGTTAAACAACGGTATGGTGCACGCAAAGGTAAGACAAAAGTACAATAATGCCAATTAACACACCGAGACACACTTAAGAGACCGTGAAGGAAGTATGCATTCAATATCTGTTGACAGATATTGATTGTATACCCATTTTAGTATTTCCCTTAATCGGAATTCACACATGTACTGAATTTTGAGGCGTGGATTCATAGCAGAACCAACTTCCTTACTGAATTTTGAGGCGTGGATTCATAGCAGAACCAACTTCCTTAACGCAGCATGGATGAGGAAAATGCTGAAATATTGACGAACAACAAACCTTGAGCTGTGGCAATGGAGATAAATTGGGGGGAAAAGAATACTCGCCCTTCTTCAAAACTTACAATCAACAGCTTGACGTGGGAACGTGCCGACTGCCAAGGATATGACGGGAGGACGGATTACACTGGGATCATCCGTCATGCATCAAGGACATCAATGCCACCTCCAGGAGACCAGAAAATTAATGGTTGTCGCGGGTCTTAAAAAACAATCCTTCGATACGATTCGGAAGGAATTTAGAGATGATAAAGAGCTGCAATGAAATAACAATTAGAATAACCCGGGAGGTAAAGGCGTTTTATCAAAGAAAGAATACATGTAGGTCCAGCAAGATACAGAAGCTCGATTCAATGTTCAAGCAATTCAAGGTTCAATGGAAGTGAAGTCTTTTCATGAAGACGGAATATTCGAAATGGATGGCTATGAATGCAATCCTCAGGTTATGGAAGTAAATCTAGAATATTTAAAATTCGGCATTCACTAACAAACGATTTCACTACCGAAAATAATACATATGGATATGTAACGGATTTAAAGTTACATCTTTTTTCTTAGCAGCGCAAAATTCAAAGGAACCGATTAATTTTCGTCAGTATTCACCAGAGGTGTCTCCAAACTACCGAACTGCTTTATTCTTCACATACGTCAGTCATCTATATTTGATTACCAATTTTGAAGCCGCCGCAATGTCATTTGGCAAGGGGTGATAGGTAAACAAAAAACTACTAATTTTCGCATCCTTCTGTCCAGATGATGTAGTGTGGGGTTAGTAATATGCCCGCAATTATTCTTCAACCTCAAGAAAAGTGATGGGAAGAACGGAAGGAAGAAATATTATTATTTTCGGAAGAGGAAAATAGAAAAGTATCCATGACAACAGGTGAAAATTGGTAAACATTAACACACGTCCGCTTTTGAGTGGGATGCCAATATCAGAAGTTACGATGGATGCATTACTCCCTCGAAATGAACAAATGCTCTTGGTTTGACCTAGAAAAAAATTTAAGGAAGCGCTCAATTTTACAATGGGGTAATCTCTGATGTATTATCTTAAAGTCAGCTAAAACCCGTAGAACACAAGTACATTGAATACTGCATCAACGAAATATATATTATGGTAATATTGATCTCACACAAGATAAATGCTGTTTTATCTTTTATTTTTCAAGGCTTGAGTTTGAAATCAAAGTGCAACAATTGACATCTCATAGAACGTAAACACTGGTAGCACGGGACCGTGAGGAGAGTCCCTATTGGCCACGGTTGACAACCGGTCGCAAGCATAGACGCGCTCCTATATTTCAACCGTCAGCCGTAGACGAGAGCTGATTAGCGCTGATTGGTCGAGGGAGCATCCAGCAACGGCAACCGTATCTGCCAGTCCCTCGTGTGATATGGGATTTCCGGAACATTACGGACGGAAGGAATTATTGCGGGAAAACTCGGAGTTATGCCGGAGATACCGGGATATGCCGTTTTTTTTTTCGTGCGTAGGCGTATCCCTCTGAGAAAAATCAACGAAAATTTGCGGTTCGTATTACCTATCATAAGGTAAGCCTACACTTACTATATGGTATTATAATTGGTCAAAAACATCTACTTGAGTTAATCACGTTTTTATTTCGGCCTTAATGCTAATGATAGAACGCCACGTTGAGAAACTAAAGGATGGTGCGTGAAACCTAGTGGCTTATCCGTAGGCTTATCCATTGCCTACCGTTTGCATGATGTTTTTTTTTTAACGCTGAATGATGGATGGACATCACAGGATTATACCTTAAAATACCGTTCTGTCAAAACAATGCACGTATTATGTATATCAATAAGGGAAACGTTGCATTTTGCTGTTATAAACTCTATTACATGATCATTTTCCAGGGAAAAGTTCTGGGACAGCAGTAGCTCAAGTGATTGTTGCAAAATGAACTTCCAAATTGATCATTTTCACGGATAGCTCAAATGATAGGGACTTCAATCCCTTATTTTATCATTTTTCCGTGCTTGTAGGTGTACTTACATAAACCCGAAATGCAGCCGATCAGAGCGTACGACAGAAAATGTAGAATTCTTAGGCCAGTAAACGAACATCTATTGTAAAAAAACACGTAATCGTGAAAGGTAGAAATTCAATGTCACAAATGACTCAACAAGGGAGGAAGAAAATGACTGTGTGAGTGGCGAAATTGATGACTCGAGCTATCTTTTTTCCTAGCCCTAAAAGCCCTGAACACCTGCGTGAAAATAAATCATGCAATTCTGGTTTTATATCCGGAAAATTACACTGTAAAAAGTTGATCTGATTTTCAGTGCGATCTGAATTTAAGCGCTGTCTGGTTTAAGGCAGGAACACGGATGCAAGGTGCGGAAGAGGCAGGAACATGGATGGTTGGTACAGGAGCAGTTAAGCAGGAAGCAGAGGAAGCAGGATTCTGGATGGTCTGATTTTCAGTCGTTCACCTGCCTTATTTTTAGACAAGATATTACTGCTGAAATTCAACATACACTGTCTTAAAATTGTTGCATCTGAAATTCAGATCGCTTTTGTACCTTAAAATCAGATCTACTTTTTACAGTGTACGGTTGGTGTGCCCAAAAAAATATTTGGCAATTATGAAGTAAGTAGGATATTCGGTGTGGTAGCCTCCAAGCCCAATTCGAACATTCAATTCAGCATTGTCATAAAAAGTATGCACTTAGCCTTAATTTCAATCCGTTTCAGAGGCATCGCTTCTTTTGAAGTCCTAGCCCATAATTTGATACGATTTGCTCGTGGATCCCACGTCAATGTCCATGAAACTACCAACTATGGGTGAATGTAAGTACTCATCTAAGAAACCAAGCGATTTTTGCCTTGGAGTCAAATAAACACTCCAATATACACAGGAGAGAATTATGAACAGACGTCAAATAGGGAAGGAAAAATTTGCAAATGAAATCTCCTACCCTTGATGATGATTTCAGGGGATAAGATTTAAACCCGTTCATTGGCAAGTATTAACTGCCGGGATGATGGGAACCATTGGGAAATCAAATAGCATTTTTTTTTAGGAATCAGATTGGGAAAATGAAAATGGGAAGAGACGCAAAGGTTCCCTATTCTAACACCTTCCACTATTCTCCAGGAGGTAAGAATTATTTAATTGATCAATCATTCTTCCGGCAATTTTCTTTCAGAAGAAGAAGAGAGGAGAGACTAATAATAAAATACAGGAAGACTGAGTTAAGCCTCACTTTTATAATTTATTTACCGTAATTGTTACTGGATTTTAGTAACTGGTTAAGGGTTCCCTCTGGTGATATTAACTCCTGGTGCTGTAAATAGAAACGAAAAATCATTAATCCAAATTATTATCAATATATTTTACGTAGTTTCAGTGTCACAAATCGGCTCACGTATCTTCTTTTGTTTCCTCCTACTTCTTTTAACGAAAGATTTTTTCTTGCATGTTAATCTGTTAATAAGGACCTAAGCTGTTAGTCTTTAAATCATTCCATTTTCACAATCCAGGGCAAAAGTAATTATACATGGTATATTTGGTGTTTTTTCAGTGCGGTGCGAGATTTTCTTTGTAACGGATTCGAATTTAATGCAAATAGTGAACCTTCGTCAAGGTACAATCTTTCCAACAGTCCTCACATGACCATTTTTATGATTTTACAAATTCGTGCGAATAATGATTAAAAATGCCATTCCCTGTAAGTAATTGCATCGCTTCATCTTCGTTCAGCTTCAAAAACCATTTTTTTATGGGAATCTCCCGGAGATTCCTCTTTGATTTCCTCTGTTTAATAAATTCATCCTGGTGTACATCCTCCCCAAAGTACGCAGTGGTTCCTCCAGATTTTTCATCACACTCATGGCTTTTCTCCCCAGTACCTTGTACACTAATGTTGGGAGTAATGAGATCATTGTTATTGCGTCTGTGTCAATGTCTGTCTCAAGATAAATGACTATAATGCTGATTTCTGGACAGAAATGAAACATATTTTTGGAAAGGTAATAAGTAGAGCTTCACATTGATATTCAACATGGCCTGTTTATAATAATTTCCACACTCGAGGTCATTGACCTTGACCTTTGACCTTGAATATCTCAAAACATCCTCCTCCAATATTTTTTATAAAAATATAAGTTATCGCTCATAACTTTTAATATAAAACACCAATTATTGACCATTATAATTCATTAGTTGGACATAAATGTGGCTATATCACTGCAGTGCTGCAGCAAACAACAGCTTCATACCGGGAGGAAAGGTGCAAGGATGTGAATGGAAGGGAAATGAGGAAGTGTGGAGCGGAACGGGTTGATGTGGTGGCTAGAGTCCCATTCGGCGGACGGAGTTCTGTACTCAAATGTTCTCCTCAAGACACTCAACGAGGGGCCGGTTGACCAATGAAAAATATCTTCCACCTCCGAGATTGGAACCCGGCCCTCTCAGTGAGAGGTCACTGACCACTACACCAACCCGGACCCCCATTAACACCAACCCGACCCCCTGTCCTAATTAGGACGTTGGATCTCCTGAAGCTTTCTCTGGATTCGACTCATTTCATTATGTTTCTCCCCAGACTTCCGAAGCACACGTCACTATCGGTACCATCACATGGGGTTATGTGCACGGGTTGAGAGTTATGGGAGCGGCGCACCATTTATGGATATAAAAATATAATAATAATAATAACATGTATTCAAGGATCTTGTTAACCCATTTCAAAAAGTTACATCATATTAAACAGATAATTAATATAAGACAAACTCAAAAGTAATGTTAAAGAACAATTGCATCAAAAAATACAAAATAAATATTTGATTACCAAAAGAGTCTACGGGTTATAAAAGAGTCAATGATAACATTCAGCTGTATAGAGAATTAAAAGGATATATAACTTCATAGAGAGATTCATTACTAGTGATTTTGGTAACATTCAGGATTGCACACAAATAAACAGTAGTTATGTAAAATAAACCTTTATCCCACCAAAACTTATTCATTAACAAAGATATACATGGCACTTTTCAAAAATTGTACAAAAATTAAAAAAAAATAGCTATGGAATAAAAGAATAGTGATCTCACAAGGGATTATTAAAGTACCTATAATGCTTATAATAACATTCAGCATATTACAAAAATAAATATCACACTAAAATTAGAAACAATATCAATTACACCGATGCACACATTGAATAAATTGTGTCTGTAAAGTGAAATAGCTTGCTTAAAGGCCGCTTTACACGATACTTTTTTTGTACAATTTCTTCCACAAACGCTTGTATAAACTGAACGAAATTTTGTGTTTGTCTGAATGGAATTAGAACAGGTTCTATTTCCCGTTCAGTCATTCAGACAATCGCACAAGCGTACGTACAATTTGCCGCTTTACACGATACAATGTCCTCATACAAGAGTTTGTACAAAAAAGTGTATCGTGTAAAGCGGCCTTAAGAACGTTATGCAATATTATTCAGATACTTCTTGAGCTGGTCATCGAAAGTCTGAATATATCAATGTCCCAAATTAATAATATTTATTATAGGACACCTATATGGATGGGTAATTACTGGATATGTCGCTGGTCTCTGACGTGAAAGCTTCGAGCAGCCCGGGCCGACCCTAGTGGCATCTCTTGAGCGAGGTATCCCCTTCGCCGCCGCCGAGGGCCCTATCGACAGGAAAAGACTCCCTTTGCACGCCTGCGCGGGCCTTCCCGTCGGGGAACTGGTGCGATCCCCAACGAGGGGGAGAATTAAGGGGAGTGGTGTGGGAGTAAAATAAGTGAAGAAGGGAAAGCGAAAATGCGAGAAGGGTGCTCACATTGCGAGTGATAACGTGCGAGTCCCCGGTGTCGACAAGCTAACCCCAACAACGCACATTCCCGATGGGAATCATAAGCAGTATCCTGAGGTACGTACACTAATGCTTGCATTGCCATCGATCTAAAAAAACATTCTGCCGTCCGTCCGAGCCGGCTATTGGCGCCGGTATCCCTGCGCGCGAGAAACCCTTCAGCGTTCCCCCGAAACGGAAGTGACGAAAGAGCCGTGATCCCGAGGGCCACATTCCGGTCCCAGCTGGTAAATCCTTAGGGAGGGGGGGGGGAGATAGGGTGTGACAGAAGGGGATTTAATTACAGCAGGCGTCCCCACGAATGCCTTATCCCAGTCGGCGAGTAACGGAGTGTCAAGTATGGTGGCTAGAATACAAGACTCCCATACTTACAATTAGGGTTTGAACCCTAGCAGTGCCATATTTTTCATTAGTATACCCTACTTGATGAACTTATGAACCTATAGAACTTCAAGTTCAGTACTCCGTCTGTCGGACAGGACGTTAAACCGTAGACCACTTGGCGCCTTCCTTTAAGAGTAGGCTAACAACCCCAACGTTTTTTTCTCCCTTTCTCCGTTCAATGAAAAATTCCTACCCATACTGACCTAACCTACATGGCGCAAATGACCTTAGCTGTTGGTCGCCTCATGCATGACGTGTTTTTTGCGGAGAGAACCTAAAGTTCAGCACTCCACCCGCATAATGGGACGTCAAACCACCGATGTTGAGGTTTTTCTACATCCTTTCAAGGTTGGCTAAAAAATCCTGTCTACGTCCAATAACCTACCTATCCTACATGACAAGTGTGACCTTAGCAGTCGGTCATCTCCCCCCAGAATTCTTCTACTACCATTAATATTACCTTGTCTATTATGCAGAGTGAACCTCAAGTTCAGCACTCTGTCCGTCGGATGGAACGTTAAATCGGGACTCCTTGGTGCATTTTTCTTTAACAGTAGCCGAATGCTGACGGATACTTTGGTCTTCCTTCATTTGGTACAAAATTCCTGATTACACCTATTTACAATCCTAGCTTAAATAGCGCAAGTGACATTAGCGATTATTACGAGTGAAGGGGAGAGGGCTGTAGAACGATTCGGGGCTCAATAGGCGGAATCGTCGCGTTACAAAGGGATTTGGAGGCATGCATAAATATGTAAAGTTTTATTTTTCGTCGGGCCACGTGCCCGAGTCACGTGCTCGGGAGGGAATTTATCGACACGTGAGAGGATTTTCCCCCTCGCGGGTTGCGCTGAGTGGTCCGAGGTCAGGACTTAAAAAGACTCGGGAGGTAAAGAATGTCTGATGGAGGAGTTGGTAGGGATTTTATTCCCTCTCCTTTCTCTCCCGAGTCAAAAGGTCGGCGGTTTACGTGCGGCCTGCCGTGTCCTCGCAAGACACACATCAATGGTGGGTTGGCGGAGTTCAAGACGGGGGATTTAAGTACAGCGTCTTCGGGACGGAGAAGGGAGCGGTCGGATTGTAAACATTGGCGCCGTGGATCATTGAGCGATTCCAGGAGTTCTTTCCTACCTCCTCTTCCTTCCCGACAGAGTATTTACGATCGCGGAAAAAATGCTGAAATACCTTACAAGCTTTTCGTCTGCGGGTACGTGCCAAGTGAATTCAAAGAGGGCCAACGTTTCTGGCCTCAGAAGCTTGCCAACATATATTTTGAGCGCATTTTTTTCCTGCGCTCGGTCTGTGTATGAATTTGCCGCGAATTCCACGATTGCACTGCTCAATGGGGGCGTTTAATCGGAACCGAAATCGCAATTTTGTACACGACATTGTTAGATGGAAACGAAAAACGAATTTTAGTAAAAAAATTAATCTTGTTGAACCACAACTATTCAGTAATAAATCAAAAATTAAAATAAGCAAAAGGTGACGCCCACCGAAAAAGATGCTTTGATAACATTGACGTCATTTTCCTCCCGTCCTTAACTGCTTTTAGGGGAAGGGAAGGGAGTGGAGCGGGGCTCTCAGAAGGTATTCTCGCACAGATCCTGTTGCAATCGCTCCTATTGGCAGAGTCAGCTGTGTCCCCGCCCCCTTTGCGATAAGGCTAAGTAGCTTCCCGGGCTCAGTTCTGATTGGACGAAGTCAATGACGTCAGAGGTTGCACCACGCCCACTTTTCCGGAAGGGTTAAAAACATTAGTTTTTCGCCGCTTATCACTCGAGAAATAATTGACGGATCAAAAAACGAAAAATACAGGTCTTTTTATTTTACAAACTCTATCAGATCCGGCAATAAAAAATATGGTAAACGACCTCATTGGCAGAAATGTTGGTGTTGCATTAATTAACAAATTGCATTATTATGTATCAGAAGGAAGTTCAAGGACGCCATTGCAATCAAGCTCGAGAACTAATACGCGAATAATCTACATAAAAGGTCAGAGAAAATTAATTTTTTGCCGAAGAGGCGGGTCCTATATTCTTCGCAAATACCTCCATTCTGACCTCATTCTATCCTGAAAGGTTTGGAATACTATTCTCAAATTTCTAAAGGTGCATTGTATTTACTACCAGGATTCGTGTGTTTACGTTGCTTCATATTAGATTTACGGCTCTAATTTTGACTTGGAGCGACAGATAGCTCCATAATCCAAGATGGGTTTCGTCTCTTAACAATAAATGTTAAAATTTCTTAATACTATGCATTCATTTGATTTTTCTCGCTCCCGTTGAATTTCAACGGGCACCTCAGTTAGTCAAATATAAAAATAAAAGCAAGCACAACGATAAGCACTCCCTCACTTAGGCTTGCGAGCAACGTGACCTTCGTGAGTCCCAAGCATATACAGACTCAGGGTTTAAAGGGAACGCAATATGCCAATTGTGTACTGTGCATCCATTTAGTATTGTGTGATTGTTGGGTCACTGGCGAGGGATTTTTTCGTTAACCCTGAGTGTGTGTGATTGAGACTCACGAAGGTCACTGTGCTCGTAAAACAAACCTTTGTTTTTACTTAAATTGGTAGCTTATCTTTAGGTTACTCACAATTTCTTTCTTATATCTCATTTTCTATTCCACCCCTATACTTCTACACTTTCCTTGCAACACAATGGGATTACGACCTGGGGAATTGTTACCTTCCAATTCACTTTGATCCGGAGAAACCTTCTTCTCACTAGGTGTACTTTAAAATAGCAGTGAATGGCAATGGGCATATCACCTTTAAGAACCTTACGAATAAGAGGAAATTGTCGCAAGTATCTAGATAACTTACAATTTCTTTTTGAAATGACGTTTAAAAGTGAGATACTGAAGGGAAAAGTGTAAAAGAAAGTATGTACATACATACAATGAAAATAATTTGGGTTCAAGGTCATGGATGATGACTTTACATTTCCTACGTTGCTTATTCAGTACGAGATATTGTCGCTTCAAGTATTCACTTTAAGACTTAGTAATAAAATAAAAATTAATTTTCTCACAAATTTGTTATTGTTATAAATCCATAATATATGTTACTACAGTTATTATAAAGATTGTTTTTGCTATATGCATCAAATTATTTTTTTAAATGTTGCAATGGCTTGATTTGTTTCCTCATTAGTTCATTGAGCACTCACTATACTTCATGACCTCGATCCCACAACCAATTTTACAAACATTATCTTCTACAACAGTTTTGGTATTCATACTCTTAACACATTCCTTGGTTTCTTTGGAGATTAAAGTTAAGATTATAGCTATATGGATTAAGTTTGTTTAAATATTATAGGTACATAGATTAAGACTGGTTATTTCTAAGACTATTTCGTGTTTTCAATCACGTTCGCATTGTGAGACGAAAGCCTCGCTGAAGTGCCCGTGATTTAGTCCTCCAAAAATTAGGGTAGACCTTTCGATTTTCTCATTTGCTGAGGTTTCATCACATCAAATAACTTAGGTTTAACTGTAATTGTAAGACCCGTATGACGCATATCCCCAACACGTGATTCGATCCAGCGATCAATGGGTTTCCATGCCGGAGGATACCGAGATAGGGCCCAATCACGGATCTTCGTAAAAACACGTGAGACCACGTCATTGGTATTAGTTAATTGCGCTTAAAATAGCCAGCATGTAGCGCCGGATCTTCAAACTTTTGTTTTTGAGGATTTAAACGCCAAGCTCAGTTGGTAGAGCAAGTAATTAGGATGGCTAATCTAGGCATCGCGCATCACAATAAGTTTGCTAATTTAATGACGATAGTACAAGCGCGTAATAAGTCGTCATTACTCTAGTTACAGCAGCTATTCTTATTTGTAACTGTATTAATGCCCATTATACACATAGCCGAAAATACGGCAACGTTTATAAGAACATACCGTGTGGAGTAACGGGCAGGCTTTATTCACAGGTTTAAATTTTATCAGGCACCTACTGATAAACTAGACTTAATAGTACTAAAAACGATGGCCAAGAAATCGGTAGGGTATTTCAGTACCAACTTAACCTCCCTCAATATCCAACGCATATTAAAATTTTGTCTCCTTCTTTTAGCAAAAATATTAAATTTCCATGACACGTTCTAGTAATTGATTTTGGCCCGGTCGTAGGGGAATTCAAATTTCCCGGCATACCGGTGCAAGCGATTAAGAATTTCGATGCATTCTTGTTACAACGACGCTCGAAGAGAGATCATTATCTTTCAGGTTTGCATACTCGGTCAAATTGGTCTTTCGAACGAAATTATGTCGAGCAGAAGACGCTGTGTAGATGAGAACATGAAAGAAGCACTCAGTAGTGTCGAACGACTAAGCTTTTAGGTACGCCTATTGCAACATTTGACTAGTAGTCATCGATTTGTTTGTTATCACGAGTTCATGCGATTTATTTCCTTGAATGCAAAGGGATGTAGTACACCAGGCCTTCCTAACCTCAAGTAATGTGCTTATCGCTCCTTTCATTTCATTATCATTATTATATTAGTATTCATTTTTTGGCACAATGGCACAGTCACTCAGTGAAACAGTGCCAATACAAATATATGAGTGCATTACGGTACCATTTAAACGAAAGACGTGTAATGAGATCCATTCGGGGCCAGTAGTTCGCTTCTTTCGTACAGAGAGAGGCGTTCACGGCGTATTAGTCACTTATAATTTGTCCAACAAAGGTCTAAAATATTTTACATTTCTTTCGTTGTTTTACCACTTGTTGTCACTCGGAACTTATTCACATCGTAACGATTTACTAATGATAATGACTGCATGTGAACGGGAAGAAATACAAGTGAGGTGGTGAAGTAGTGGAGTTATTTGGGACAAGCGTTAGGATAGAAATAATTTAAGGCAGGTTTTGAGCCTAAGTTTAAGCTAAAGTAAACAGTAAAGCAGACTGGTGTGTACTATTTGAAATACATTACTGCGTATTGTTGCATTTTAAAATTCCTGTACTGAGCATGGGAAATATTCAACAGGTGGTTCAGAAATCAAAACTGAAATAGAATAGAAAAAACATTTATTGACCTAGGAGCGATTGCTACTATTAGGCAGTACTTTACATCATAACAATTTTCTTGCAAGGAAAAAAATATAATACATAACATACAAAATACAGAAATAAAAAAGAGTTGGTTCAGTATTATATGTTATAAATTAATATAAGAATAAGATTAATGAAAGGAGATTTTAATTTGTGATCTGATTTGCCTAATTTATAGAGAAAACAAAACAGGATGTAACTACAACGGATATTACAATATATACCTTAACATATTACAACAATCTTACTATCGTGATTAACGTTAACTGCCTCCATATTAACAAGGCCTTTCCAATTGTATGCGATGAATCGAGTTAGTAAATATGTCATTAGCAAGTTTTAAATTTATAATTCTGCACTGAACACTCAAATGAATGAATTTTAAAAAACTCAATCCTACAATTTTCCTTCGGTTGACTCCATTACGGTGACATCTTTATAAAAAAACAGCGATTGCTTTGTCGTAGCAGAGATTCTTGGGCTCTGCACAGATATTATATAACTTATGGACCATTGGCTCATTGTGATTCAAGCTACTTAAATTAAAACTCGACATTCATTTTTTAACACGTGAGATAATTGCGTACGTTTTCGCCAAGATTACATAACCTACCTCCACGTGCAATTTAAACAACGCCCGTAGTCTACCGTATCGTGACGTCATGCGATGACGTCGTGTTTTTAACCTGCCCAAAAGATAAAAAATTTAAAAGAGAAATATCTTTGTAACAACTTAATTCTTCAGCAAAATTTTCGCCAAGCACATTTTAGCTAAAGCCGCGTTTACACTATGTAGCAAAACCTGCTATATAACTTTTTCTATAAAGCATTGTTGTATAACTTTTGCTATATAACATTGTTTAATAACTTTTGTTATGCAACAAAAAGTTATGCAACATTAGAAAAAGTTACATACAGCACGGATTTCTTTTTATCTTTACCGACTCCCAATGGATAGCACAATTTTTGCAATATATAAAAGAATCTGCTAAATATAGCAATGTTATACAGTACCTACTTTTCATAAGTATTTTTTTCTAATTTTAGCAAATGTTATATAAACTTGCTAAATGTTATAAAAATTTGCTACATAGCAGGTTTTGCTACATAGTGTAAACGAGGCTTAATAAACTTCACATTCAAAGATTTATAAAAAGTAGTGCAAGTTCCCCATTCCTCTCTGTACTGGGAAATGACGTAATTTGAGCTACAATGACAACAATACGTGGGGCAGCATCTGGGATCGTAATGACGTGCCTCCGTGTAGATCATTAATTCCTCAACTCTACCAATCAATTATTTTTGACTAGATTCATGTAGATTCTAGAGAGCACTAGATTCATGTAGCACGGACGTATTATTTGGCAGCCAAATCATTGTCATCATAGCTTCCACATGCTCCGGCTTCCATCTCCCATTCTCAGACCACCTCTAAATCGATGAGGCTTCCGACGGAACGATGTTGCTTTTATATGGCTTTTGTGACTTTTCGTTAGTTCATTCATGACGAAGGTTGCATCATGCTACTGGTAAGTTCTTGGAGCTTATAACTGGCACGTGTAGCATCATCGAAGACTCCATTCTAAGCCCATTTCCTGTCATCTAAGGCCATGAGCCATTGAAACTTGCGCGGTATATACAGTACTCAAGTGTTCATTAGAATTTTTTTACATCCCTCTAAAAAATTATTTGTGGTAGGTATTATTTTTGTGTGTGTGTGTATGATTACATCCCAGATATTACGATCCCTACTGATACGTTCATTTATGGATGATATCCCGCTCAATTATTTAAGTAGCGTTAGGTCAAATGAAAAGAGTATCTTTGGCGTATGAATTCTATTGCTATCGGAGGTATGAGAGCAAGTTAGGGAAACAGGTACCGGAGATGATCCTAGCGTAGCGAAAGCTCCGTACTGGCAATGCAAAGAATACTTTGTGGCGTTCGTGAGGGAAGTAGCATTTTCTAACATGTAGCTCCGTCGCGAAAGGGTTAAGATCATAATTCAATTCAGTTAGAGGAATGACAGATAATTTCAGTTTTTGGTTCTTGAACATGAGTTTGTTAGAATGGAAATTGTGAGGGTAGTTAAAAAAGGACTATAAAAGTAGTACCCCTGATGTAGAGGAATCAGGTGATTTCCATTTTCACCAAACAACTGACAAAACTCGAAGGCTTTTAGCTATGCAAGTGATTTCATGTAATGCCCAACATATAAATCAGGGAGGTTAGAATGAACTGGAGGAGGCATCGCAGCTGATTTGAGAAGCCAGCGGCCATCTTAGTAAGGACGGGGAGACGGACTTGCCACTCGCGATACTTGTACAGATGAAACTGTTTGGGCACGCAGTAAAACTTAGATTAGTAATATGAATAACGGAATGCATTTTTAAAATTCGTCAACAAACTGAGAAAAGTGTAACAACACGCAAATCAGCTCCACATGTAATTTTAACCAGTTGACCCAGTTTAAATTATTAATTAGCTCCTAGGGAAATAAAATGCGTTAATACTGTAATATTTTCTCAATTACACTAAGGTGCTCTGGTAATTGGATTTATTCCAGTCCTTCAGGGTCAGTTCTCTCGTAACAATACGCCGCCAATCACTAACAAATATTTAACAAATATTTATATTCCTGGTCAGGCACATAGCCAGAAATTTGCTTCGGGGGGGTGAGGGGCTAAATCTTGCGTAACTTGAAACATATCAGCCTTGCCTATTCGGTGTCGACATGTAAAAAATCTCTTCCCTTAACTTTCAGTGCTTGATATTTACTTTTTCAGTGCCCATACTTATCTCTTCTCACTGGTAAAGTTCATTGCTAAAATAAGAACGGCAAAATTATTCGGAAAAAATTTCGGGGGGGAGGGGGCTGATACACCAGAAGCCCCCCCCCCCACACCTAGCTACGTGCCTGTTCCTGGTTGTCACCAAGGCATGTTCATCACATCAATCGAAATATACAAAAAACACCTCCATAAAACAGCCATAGAAAGGTTACCTGACGCATCTGCGATGAAATTTTGGTACAGTTTCATGGTTATTTATGCTTTAATACACATGCAGTCACCATATAAGAGGCCGTATAAAATGCAATGCTATGTACGGAGTAGGTGGGGCCTAATCTTTCCCAACCGCCCCCATTCTGGTTTCACTGCTACCCAAGGGCATGGCTGGGTAAAACATAAATAACATAACATGTTTGAAATATAAAATACAAAATACTGATGAAGTTGAAGTTTTAATACAGATGAAGTTATTTTTCACGCAGTAAAACATGGAGTAACATGATGATTAATCCAATGAATTTTTAAAATTCGAAAAAGGAACATAGGAAGGTGCGCATGCGCAAACGCGCATACAAGCGCCAAAATTGTAGTTTAAATTGCTAACATTTGAACCAGTTTCAGTAATAAGATTCACTCCCATACACCTTTCAGTCATTGTTTCGATCAAGTAACGACTAAAAACCTCAAAACAAGACATTCACTTCGTTTTCTTCTAAAATAAACGCGTTTTCGTAGCAATATGGAATCTACACCGTGCAGTGACTTCAGTAAGCGCTTCAGGCCACGTCACTTTCGTCTATTTTCTGGAGCATTTTAATGACATTTAATAATCTTTCTTGGTTGGCATAGAGAATTTTGTCTTATATACATATTTGAATTGGCGAGCAAATTCCGCGACGGAAGGAGAAGCTTGAAGCGCTCTCCACACTTAATTCTAATGGGACTGGAATAATAACACTGTAAAATCTACCGCCACCGATCACCTTTTACTATCGCTGGAAAGGTTAGTATACGGAAAGAATTTCTCCCGTATTTTTCAAACTGGGAATACGTTTCCTCAGATTATATTCAAAACAGAAAGGTTTCGTGGCTCATGGCGTTGGGTGACGAAAGTTTACAAAAACAATTCCAGTACACGCGATTTGTGAAACAATGTGGAGGTCGTGAAGAGCAAGGACGCCTATTTTAAATTTTCCTCCAACCTGCACAGCGTCCCATTTAACTATGTCAAGGAATGGTATTGTTCCACAACGGACCACAGAGAGAAATTCATAATGTTTACGCTCCATGACTCCCAAATAAGCACAGTGTAATGAAAGAGATTTTTCAACGAGTTTTCAAGTATTGTGTTACGTCCATTTGTCCGTTTATTTTGGTTTCGTCCACTTGAGGTTTTGCGCGGTTTTAATCATTATGCACCGTGCAATATAACCTTTTTTACTTAAGTACACTGTAGCAAGATAATATGACGAGTTGTATTGTTCTCCATAAGTGCCGACTAGAGCAGTCTTCCTCAAAAGTGAGTCTTTAACCAATAGACTCCGATCCACGGACATGCCTACCGACAATGGCAACCAGGTAGGTAACTTTCATTCACAAAATTGGGAACAAACTGAAGGGATTAAAGCTGGATAAGGTACTTTATCCAATAGAAGGAATATTTTTAAAAGAAAATCCAATGTAATTAGATCCCATGACCGCGTCCAACCATTGTTATCACTGCCCACAGAATAAGAAATGGTTGGTTGGTTATTCATGGGAGGCGGGCGACAGCTGAGGTCATTTGCGCCATTTAGGATAGGTGGGTAATTGGGTAATGGAAGGAGTTATCAGGGAACGGAGGAATGGTGGAGAGAAACCCGGCGCCGGCATTAGCCTACTCTACGACAAGCGCCAAGGAGACCACGGCCTAACGTCCCATCCGGCGGACGGAGTACTGGACCTGAAATTTTCTCCACTAGGCACTCAAGTAGGAACCGGTAGGCCACTAAAAAATCCGCCACTGCCGGGAATCAAACCCGGGCCCTCGGGATGGGAGGCCAGTACCCTAGCCACCACACCAACCCGATCCCCAGAAAAAGAAATACTTCGTACATTTTCGCCTCTAATGCACTCTTTTATGGAATAGATGCCATGCATTTTCGTAAAGTTAAGCCTGAGACAAAGACACGTTTTATATCAAGCTATTCCCTAACCTTCTCTTTACATCACTGCTCAACATTCTTGTCATAAGTTCTCTTCTGTTGATTAACGCCTGCTTAGCCAGCGCAATTCATCCACTAATGTCATTACTGCTTTGCCAACTTTCGTCCAATATGCTACCCAAGTAACAAGGCTATCCATCTACATGAACATAATACCCTGATCCATCACCAGGCATGCATTATAAATCAGAGAGAATAAATTTACCTTTACTACCATGTAGGCATGCAATATGTATCACTCCGTGCATACACTACTAAAATGCTACAGAGGAATGCACAATGCATTCTGAGAAAAATAATGGAGATGCAGCGGGAAGGGCTCCTGAGAAAAGGGCCCGCATTTTTTTGCGGATAGGAGGGGGTTGAAACTAGAATTTCGCTCAAAGAGCATGTAAAGGTGGTAAAATATGTGTCAGAAGGGAAAAAGCAAGTTGGAAACAAGTGAAATTTAATTTTTATTAATGAAGGTTACTCATTTCTCGGGGGGTCATGGTGGCCTAGTGGGCAGAGCACTGAGCTACTGAGTCCCGGGTTCAAATCCCAGTCCTTTCTGGACAACCCCATCTAAAATCCTCGCAATTCGTTATTCTGAGTGTCAGAACTTCGTAGGGAATCGTAGGTGGTATAGGGAAAGGAACTGCCCCCCCTCCCCCCCCCCCCCCCAAATAGTATTTCAAAAAGTATTTGAAATACTATTTTCATGTCAAATTCTTTCAGAAAAGTAATTTTTTGGTATATCATATACTTTCAGAAAATAATTTTGTACTTTGGATTTAAAATACATTTAGGATAGCATTTTCATTCTTATATTTCAAATACACCTCAGCCAGTTTCATCTCTGATTCCATCATTCGTTTCATCTCTGATGCGTCAGGTAATCTTCCTATGGCTATTTAATGGAGGTATTTTTTGTATACTTAGATTGGTGTGATGAGCAGGCCTTGGTGACAACCAGGAATGCGAATATTTGTTAGAGAGAGACTGAACTTGAAGGACTAGAATAAATCCAATTACGAAGGCACCTTTGTATAATTGACATAATATTACAGTATTGATGCATTTGATTTCCCTGGGAGCTAATTTAATTATTTAAACTGGGTCAATCTATATAAACTACATATTTGGCGCTCGTTTGCGTGTTTTGGCACTTTTCTAAATTTGTTGACTTATTTATAAAATGTACATTATTCATGTGCCTAATCTAAGTTTCACTGTGTGCTCAAACAGCTTTATCTGTACAAGTATCACGAGTAGTAATCCCTTATGTGCCTGCCAATATGGCCGATGGTTTCTCAAATCAGCTGCAATGCCTCCTTCAGTACTTTCCAACCTCCCTGTTTTATTCAACATGAGCATTAGAGACACGCGCATAATTATTAAATTACTAAGCCACGCCTATTATCTACCAACCACGGTTAAGTTCATCACCTACCCGTCCATTAGTGAATGTTCTGTGATTTTTCACCCCCCGCCATACACCATTGTGGTTGCTTGTAGGGTACTGCAGGTGAAGATATTTACTTCAATATCATTACCCGACTAATCAAAGTGCATCCCATGTTGAGTATACATCATTTGTCGGTAATTATCAATGGCCTCTGCGCAGGCACGTAGCCAGGGGCTTTAGCCCCCCGAAATATTTTCCTCGATAATATTTTTGTTTTAACTGGGCATTATAATCCAGATTACACTGCGTTTAGTTGAAGTGTTAAGTGCCTTGAAACTTGATCACTAGTCTGATTCATGTGTGTGGTTAATAATTGGGTTGTTTACCATTTTTTTTAATGCCGAGTCTGATAGAGTTTGTAAAATAAAAAGACCCGTATTTTTCCGTTTTTTCATCCGTCAATTATTTATTGTGTTATAAGCGGCGAAAAACTGATGTTTTTAACCCTTTCGGAAAAGTGGTCGTTGTGGAACCTCTGACGTATAACGACTTCGTCCAATCACAGCTGAGCCCGCGAAGCTACTTTGCCTTATCGCAATGGGACAGCACAGCTCACTCTGCCAATAGGGCAGTTGCGACAGCATTTGTGCGAGTAGACCTTCCGAGAACCCCCCTCCACTCCCTTCCCTTGCCCTAAAAGCAGTCAAGGACGGGAGGAAAATGACGTCAATGTTATCACAGCAGCTTTTTCGGTGGGCGTCACCTTTTGCTTATTTTAATTTTCGATTTATAAGTGAATGGTTGTGGTTAGAAGATTAATTTTTTCACTAAAATTCTTTTTATGTTCCCATCTGACGATTTAGTGTATAAAATTGCGATTTCGGTTCCGAGTAAACTCCCCCATTGTTCTTTTCAATCTTATATGTATGTATGCGTTGAACTTCTCTTCTGGGGCTGGTCATATTAACTGAAGTAAGCAGTGAACTTTACCAGTGAGAAAATATGAGAATGGGCACTGTGAAAGTGAATGCCAAGCGCTGAAAATTAAGGGAAGAGATTTGTAACATGTCGGCACCGAACTGGAAAGGCTGATTTGTTTCCAGTTACGCTACACTCGAAGCAAATTCCTGGGTACGTGCCTGCTTCTGCGATGTTATTAGCGTGGTCGTACAGCCGGCGTGAATTTTCAGGATCGCAACTCCCGCGATTGCCGAGGGTTGGAGTGGGTAATTGGGAGTTCCCGCTCGGTGCGTGGGAGCGAGATCACGTGCGAGAAGCCTTCCTTCATTCTTCCGCGACGACGATGTTGGTGCGTGGGGAGGATTAGGGGAGCGGGAGAGAGTTCGGAGGGCGAAAGATCACATGAGTCGCGGCCCCTCGGTCACGTGTGTGATCGGATTAAGTTCGTATCCAGGGGAGGGGGAAGAGGTGGGATGGGCTAGAGGGGGGGGGGGAGATGGGGCAAGGGGACGAAGGAGGTACCCGCGTGGCAGAGAAAGCAAACAGGTGGACAAGACGCTCTTCTCCTTTCCCGCCATTCGTTCTTCCTTATATAAACACGCGAGGACGAACCTCCCAGTTGACAAAAGCATCCCGAGGTCCGTCGGACACGCGAACACCCTGACCCTGAGGACGCTGGTCTCTCGCAAGAACTGCCGCCGGCGCGGCGTAGTGGTCAAGCTCGCGACATCGGAGTGCGAGTATCTTCGCGGTTGCGGGCGAGGTTTTCCTCAAGGGATTCTGTTCCAGCTTCGGCCGACCGTCTGCAGACGGGACGCGATATTCCTAGCGAACGCAAGAAAAAAAGATCGGGGCTGCAAACGCAGCACGTAGAGTAACGGGGGCGTAGAGTGGTCCAGGCGGAGGTCGGAGATCATCTTCCCGCCATCATCGCTTTGTTGAATCGAAGATCTCGAACCGTACGAAAAATTTATCGAGGATTTTCGGAGGTTCCAGTGTTTTGGTAAATTAGGATGAGGCCTTAGAGGTCGACGTTTCGTCCCGAGCAGAGAGACATCTACGGTGAGAATAGTAGGAAAAAATTCTCACAAGGTAGCCAAGGAGTGTCTGAGTCCTGAAGGAAAGTATAGGCGTTACGTTTTCGCTCTGTCGACCACCATCACCGGAGCGAGTCTCGGAAAGAATAAGGTTACATCTCGCGGGGGAGAGATCGTTGGAGTGGTGCGCAGTCGTCAAAGGGGAAGTAGGTTCCACAAGGAGGACGGGAGTCACCTCAGGAGGGCGAAAGGCAGACAGTGGAGATCAGATTCGTCATGGGGACGAATTTCCTCGCGGTCCAGAGCGGTTACGAAACCGGCATGCCAGAGGTTTTCGAGTGGAGCTCTCTGAATCCCGGTGCGGTAGATGCTGGTCCAGCGAGCGCCTCCTCCCCGGCGAAGACAGAACAAAGCGGTAAGAAGAGCTCGCGATCCCTCTCTCGTCTCGACAGCCTCATCAGAAGACGTTCGGGCAAGGAGAATGCCGCCATCCTCCCACCCTCTGAGGAGGAGCCAGAAGCGAGCTACCCCACGAAGCATGCCGGTTGGAGGAAGGGAGGATATCGGAGGACGAAGCCGGGGGCCGATCCGAATTTGGAACTGTATCCCAATTGCGACATCGACATATGGCTGAGGTCCTGCGAGAAGGAGGTCCCGGAGCCACTGGAGGGCGAGACCACTGGTAAGTGACCATCATTTTGGATTCTCTTAAGTGTTAAGGGGACGTCTGCACCAGTTCGCGTGGGAATGGGACACTTCGGCGCGGCCACTTCGGCGCGGCCACCTCGGCGCGGCCGTTTCGGCGCAAGCCACTTCGGCGCAAGCCCATCTCGGCGCAGGCCCACCTCGGCGCAAGCCACCTCGGCGCAGGCCCATTTCGGCGCGGAGAACAGAGATGTTAAGTACCGGGACAGATGCTTATGTAAAAATACTACAACAAAGGAATATTGTGTTGTACTACACATCATGCATTAAAGAGGATTAGTTTATATTATATACTCTTCTAAACTCCACTATTTAAAAAAAGAAAAAATAGCAAAGCATACATGCAAAAACATGCTGTTAGTTGGGTTAGCTTTAAGTCCTTATACCAACATGCAGCCACCAATGTTATCCATTGCTGCACTCGTACTGGATACATTTACCGTTATTCATATCCTTATAGTACGAGGAAAAAAGGACATTTTGAATCTGTCAGTTCGGCAATCTACTAGTCTGTAAAAAAAAGCAAGACACCCGAGTTTGAGGAGCTCTATCGTTTAAACGAAGCGATCAGATTCAATGCAACAAAAAGTATACAAGAGAGAGTTTATTTCTACGTTGGATCATTTACTTTAAAAAATCTTCGGCTCCATAGTATTTCCTGTATTTAATTTTTTCTCAAAAAAAGTACCCGTTTTTTGCGCGTAAAATCAAGTATCCCAACTTTGAGCGCTTGGTATTCCCGTAGTTTTCGTTCCAATAACTTGCGATTATGATAAAAAGAAGCCAAATCTAGTAGTTACAGTTTGTAGAAACCAATAGTTTATACCACTAAAATTGATGGAGTTGTTGTAAATAACGCAAACCTCTGCTAACTTCGAAACCAATGGATCAATTGAAAATTGATTGGTACTGTTGTATGCCGTAGAATGTAATTAATGCAGGTACGTAGAGCATACACGTTAAATGTCAGCAGTATATTCAATATCGTTTGATAATTATTTTTGTTTGTTGCTTTTTCTCTGCCTATCAAGGCAGGCCAAAAGAAAGCAACGGAAAAGAGAAAGTCTCTCGAAGCCGTGCGTAGTTGCCAAATCGTGAATCGTGACGCGCAGTACCCTGGCAGTTTATGAATCATACACTGGTTGCTTCAAAACGTTTGCTTTTAGTCATGATTAGACTATGGGTGCACGGGTACTATTTGATGAATATGTTTCCTACATTACGCAGGTTGATGGATGGATTGATCACCTATTTCTTTTGTACATAAATAATATCCATAAGGTGGTAAAAAGTAAGCTTCGTCTATTTGCCGATGACGCAGTAGTGTACAGGGAAATTCTATGCCCAAATGATAAAGAATATTTAAATATTGACCTACAAGCAATTGAAACTTGGTGTGATACATGGCAGTTAGAATTAAACTTTAAAAAATGTCTTCTAATGATCTTTTGGAAAAAGAATAGCTGTCCTCCTAGCACTACCCATAGTCTAATCATGACTAAAAGCAAACGTTTTGAAGCAACCAGTGTATGATTCATAAACTGCCAGGGTACTGCGCGTCACGATTCACGATTTGGCAACTACGCACGGCTTCGAGAGACTTTCTCTTTTCCGTTGCTTTCTTTTGGCCTGCCTTGGTAGGCAGAGAAAAAGCAACAAACAAAAATAATTATCAAACGATATTGAATATACTGCTGACATTTAACGTGTATGCTCTACGTACCTGCATTAATTACATTCTACGGCATACAACAGTACCAATCAATTTTCAATTGACCCATTGGTTTCGAAGTTAGCAGAGGTTTGCGTTATTTACAACAACTCCATCAATTTTAGTGGTATAAACTATTGGTTTCTACAAACTGTAACTACTAGATTTGGCTTCTTTTTATCATAATCGCAAGTTATTGGAACGAAAACTACGGGAATACCAAGCGCTCAAATTTGGGATACTTGATTTTACGCGCAAAAAACGGGTACTTTTTTTGAGAAAAAATTAAATACAGGAAATACTATGGAGCCGAAGATTTTTTAAAGTAAATGATCCAACGTAGAAATAAACTCTCTCTTGTATACTTTTTGTTACATTGAAACTGATCGCTTCGTTTAAACGATAGAGCTCCTCAAACTCGGGTGTCTTGCTTTTTTTTACAGACTAGTAGATTGCCGAACTGACAGATTCAAAATGTCCTTTTTTCCTCGTACTATTAGGGATATGAATAAATGTAAATGTATCCAGTACGAGTGTAGCAATGGATAACATTGGTGGCTGCATGTTGGTATAAGGACTTAAAGCTAACCCAACTAACAGCATGTTTTGCATGTATGCTTTGCAATTTTAATTTTTAATTACAAATTTTATGCATGATATATAGTGCATGTTTGGTGAGAGTTCACCCCCTGCCACACACCTTTATGGTGGCTTGCAGGGTTTTATGTAGATGTAGATGTAAGTGTTACACCTAAGTACTTCACTGATTCCACGTTTACTAATTCCGTTCCTTGAATCATATAGTTTCTTTCTATCGAGTTTTTTCTTCTCCAAAAATTTACTGTCTCGCACTTTTTTATGTTCAGTTCTAGTTTCCATTAATCGCACCACGCCTGAATCGCTACGAGGTCCTTTTCTAACGATGGCTTGTCTCCCGGACTACTGATTTCTCTATACACTACTGCAAATCTGCAAAAAGCCGAATTCTACTATTTACTACAACAGCGCGAGGTCATTGATATATAAAAGAAATAAAAGTGGGCCTATCACATTTCCCTGGGGAACACCTGATGTGACACTAACTATATTGGACATGATACCGTCTATAGTAACTCTCTGTTCGCGGCCAACTAAGAATTGATTAATGCAGCATACTACGTGTTTATCTATACCGTAACTCTCTAGCTTCAAGAGCAATCTGTCATGAGGTACCTACTCTATCAAAGGCTTTTTTAAAATCGAGGAATATCGCATCAACCTGAGCATTATTTTCTCCCGAAACTAATAAGTCGTGTACAAAGAGTGCCAATTGCGTTTCGCATGACATAGATTTTCGGAAACCGTGTTGGTTATTAAATAAAAAATTTTCTCTATCCATGTCCCATAATCGAACTAATTATTATATGTTCCATTATCTTACACGATATCGATGTTAGTGAGATAGGTCTGTAGTTGCTAGGATCTTCTCTATCGCCGGATTTGAATAAAGGTGTAATATTAGCCATTTTCCAGTCCTTGGGAACCACATGCTCAGATAACGATTTACGAAATATTATTTCTAAGTAAGGTGATATTTCTGATGCTAGTGTCTTATAAACGCGAGCTGGAATTTGGTCAGGGCCGGGGGATATAAACCCAAGTAAACAAACTAACTCCTACACTTCATTTTAAATGTGGCACCGAGGTGGCCTGCGCCGAGATGGGCCAGCGCCGAGGTGGCTTGCGCCGAGGTGGGCCTGCGCCGAGATGGGCCTGCGCCGAGGTGGCTTGCGCCGAGACGGCCGCGCCGAGGTGGCCGCGCCGAAGTGGCCGCGCCGAGTTGTACTAGACCCAGTTCGCGTCGAGGTGAAGGATATATCCAGGAAGGATGTGTTTGAAACCATCGGGACTATCTCGAATAGGTAACCAAGAAGTCACGTGGTACAAACAAGAACGCTTCGCGAATTTGGTCTTTTTTAATGGCACATTACAACCTCACTAAATTGTTTTACGCGAGTTTTATCTCATCTGCCTCTAAAAGAGCCTTAGGTTGAGGAAAACTAAAGAAAAAGCAATTAGCGACATGGTCATGAGCGATTAAAACACACCAGACAATCCCTTTCTTGTTCGTACCACGTGATTCCTTGGTTACGCATTCGAGATAATCCCGACGATTTCAAATACAATCCCCAAACCTCAGGGAGTGGAATTCAATGAATCAGCGGTAACCAGATCTGTAACAAGACGGCTTAGCTACCCAAAGGTCGAGGTCTCGAATGCCGCCCAGTGGGATTGTGTTTTAAACCGACGGGATTATCTCGAATAGGTAACCAATAAGTCATGTGGTACAAATAAGAACGCTTCGTGAATTTGGTCTTTTTTAATGGCACATTACAATCTCACTATGTTGTTTTAACGAGTTTTATCTCATTTGCCTCTTAAAAGAGCCATAGGTTGAGGAAAACTAAAAAACAAGCAATTAGCGACATTGTCATGAGCGATAAAAACACCAAATTTGAAATCCTTTTATTGTTAGTACCACGTGATTCCTTGGTTACGTATGAGAGATATTACCGATGGTTTCGTATACAACCCCCCAAGCCTCAGGGAGTGAAATCCAATGAATCAGCGGTAACCAGATCTGTAACAAGACGGCTTAGCAACCCAAAGGTCGGGGGCTCGAATGCCGCCCGGTGGGACTGTGTTTGAAACCGTCGGGATTATCTCTAAAAGGTAACCAAGGATTCACGAAGTACAAACACGAATGGTTCGCAAATTTAGTGTGCTAAAATAGCTTATTACAACCTCATTCATTGTTTACACTAGTGCTTTATCCCATTCCGGAACTCTATATTCGAGACAGATGAGATAATAATCAAGTGAAAACAATTAATGATATTGTTATATCATTAATTGTTTTATATTATAGTAACTGAGACATTCAATGTTCCATATGAACTGAACTTTTTGATAAAATTTATCAAAATATGATAAACTCAATCAATTTTCTTCAGTGTAGTAGAGATAATCCGAGTAGTTTAAAAAACACCCCTTTAGGGCATGGATGTTGTGTTCGTCCTAGAATGAAGATCTTATATTGAACAGTACGATATAACATCTGTGATTTTAAAGCGGGTCCCCGCACTTAAAAACATTACAGACGGGGATGAAAGGCACAAGGGTGGGAATCGAAGGGCAAGGAGGAAGAAGGGTGAAGAGAAACCCAGTGTCGGCTTTTGCCTGCTCTGAACGCCAAGGGGAATAACGTCCCATCCGACGGACGGAGTACTGAACTCAAATGATCTCCACAAAGTTCTCATGTAGGGGTCAGCTTACAAATGAAAATTTTTTACTGCCAGAAATCGAACTATAACCACTAACCCAACCACTAGGATCGGTATAATCGCAGCCGCTTGAGCGCCCAAAACCACAAATGATTCATTGCGATGAAACATTTGAAATTTATCTTTGGTTAATGTATTCATATGTCGAGAAGAGCAGTTTTTTTAAAGGTTTTCTTCTCGGTGCCATCTCGAAGAAGGTGGCAATTCATGCTGCAAACTCCCTCAGATAAACTCAGCCTGAGAGTGCATATCGCATAATAAGAGAAGCCGAAATGTCACCCAAAAAAAATGAAAAATTACTCTTTGATCCGTAAAAACCTCCCTCCTTCCTCCTCCTCAAAAAACCTCCCCAAAAAAACTTAATCACAACTGGTCTCCTTAGTTTTTAGTGGACATGAAAATATGACAATTCAACGAATCTTGACTTCGATGAAAATTATTATTCAGTGAAAACTTTCGAATAATTTTGCGCGGACAGGGTAGTTCAGCCTTGAAGCACAGCATGGGAAAGGGAATTAAGAAACGTACAGTATAAACTGCCGATTATCCGTGCGCGCGTTATCTGGGCTGTGGATTGTCCGTGCATCGCAAATTCATTTAGAGTATTCGCAGTAGTCTCAAAGGTAAGTAAACTTTTGTTATATTCTTCCTATCGTGACTTTCACTACGGCCCTGCCGACTGGTCCGACGTCTTACGCCAGGCGTCGTGCCGCCACCCGAGGCTTGCGAACATTTAATTGCGGCCGGGATAGCGCTACTGGATTCTTTTTTGTCATAAAATGCTATTATGTAAAGCGAGGATTATTTCATTGGCAGATTGTGTTTTCTTAGGGAGTTTGTTTAATTTGGCGGCGCACCGTAGAGAAATAAACCCGGAAAGAACCGAACAGCGGAATATCCGTGTTTCCCGATTATCCGTGCATCCTTTACCAGTCACTATCACGGAAAATCGGGAGTTTACTGTACCAATGCACCCTTTCTGCCGTGATACACTGTCAGGGATAATCCATTATGTTATATTATTGGTAGTAGGACGAGGAAACTACTTTACGTCTTACTTATTTCTTCCAAAAATGTTCCAATATCCCTCACCCTTCAAGTTCATTCGTCCATTGGCTTAATCCCTTTCTCACCCCTGTGGCCCCATTAAGTCCTCTGGTGGAGAATCTCTTTGACAATATTCCTCGTGTTTTTCACAGTCATTTTACTCATCGCATTACTAACCCTTTCACGCCACTCAACATCTCATTAGCGTACATATTTTTTTTATTTATGAGGCAAGCCGCAGTATCCAGATCGGTGACGCACCTGTCTAGCGATCCAAATATCGCGGGTTCGAATCCCGCCTCCGGCATGGATGTCGTTTTTATTTTTAGGTTTAAGATTAGGTTAGACGGTGCGATGTAATTTAAGCAGGTCGAGCATACGGAAAATCTAATGGGGTCGTATACCATATTTTTTTATTGCCGAAACTGATAGAGTTTGTAAAATAAAAATACCCGTATTTTTCCGTTATTCGAGCCGTCACTTATTTCTCGAGTTATAAGCGGAGAGAAACTGATGTTTTCAAGCCTTTCGCCAAACAGGGCGTGCAAAGGACTTGTACGTCATCCACCTCGTCCAATCACAACTGAGACCGCGAAGGTCCTTCGCCTTATCACAATGGTGGACACACAGCTAACTCTGCCAATGGAATTGGTTGCGACAGGATCTCTTCAGGCAGACCTCCCCTCCCCACCGCTCTAGTCAAGGACGGGAGGTGGATGACGAAGAAGTCATTAGTGCAGCTCGTTCGGTGGGCGTCACCTTTTGCTTATTTTAATTTTTGATTTACGAGTGAATGGCTCTGGGAAGAAGATTAATGTTTTCACTTAAATTCATTTTCCGCTTGCATCTAACAATTTCGTATGCCCACAAAATTGCGAATTCGATTCCGAGTAAACGCCCCCATTCTAATATTACAACTTCTTTTGTTAATCGAATTTCATACAATGAACCAATGATGTAGCCAAGGTAGCACACACCTTACATGCATCCCATTTGTTTTAAATATCGGCCCCTACTTAGGCACAGTTTGGCGGGCAGTAAGTATGTACTTACGAGACTTGGTCCGTCGGATGGGATATTAAACGTAGAGTACTAGGGACCTAACTTAAGTGTAGGTTTTCAGTCCACTCTTCCATCGTCACTCGAAAATGTCTTAACTATACCTACTTCCTCCTCCCCAACCGTGCCTTCCGCTCCTAATGCCTTATCAATGAATACGTCTCCTCCCTCTTTTTTCTTCTTTTCCCATACTCTTTCGTATGATTAGGTATATATGCTCCTAATAATGTGACCGAAATCTGTACCTGAAGATCAAAAGATCTGAAAGACCTGAAGATCAAAACATTTGAAAGACTTAAAGATCTAGAATCCTAATGCTTTATCAATGAATTCGTCACCTCCCTCTTTTTTCTTCTTTTCCCATACTCTTTCGTATGATTATGTATATATGCTCCTAATAATGTGACCGAAATCTGTGCCTGAAGATCAAAAGATCTGAAGACCTGAAGATCAAAATATCTGAAAGACATGAAGATCTAGAAGAACAAAACACGTTGTACGAGTGATGAAATTTATTGACTGAGGCAGGCGAGATATAGTGGAAAGTATAAATGTTTGTAATAATGAAATTTATTTTGAAAAAGTGCGATTGTCCTCTTATGTAGTGCCTATACTCAGTCCACTACCACCTACTGTAAGTCTCACATGTGTCTTCAAGTCTAATTCCTCACTAATAGGCGCTTCAGACTGGGAGGAAAGGTAAAAGGATGGGAAAGGAGTAAGGGTGGAGAGAAACCCAGCATCGACATTAGCATGGTTTTCAACGAAAGGCGCCAAGGAAACCATGGCTTAACGTCCCATCCAACGGACGGAGTACTGTACTCGAATGTTATTCACCAAACACTCAAATAGGGGGAGGTTTATACCAATGAAAAATACTTTCCACTGCCGGGATTCCCGGTGAGAAGCCAGTACTCTAGCCACTTCACCCTAACCACATACGTCAGATGACGTAAATGACCTTAGCAGTCCTTCACTTCCCCAAATGGAACATAAAACGTTTACTTATCTTCATGGAATCCATTCTGACATCATTAACATTCTGAGCATTCCTCTCACTCCATTCACTTCGCTGCAATGCATCTGTTTCGTCATTCAAAAAAAGTTCCACGTCACTCATTCAAAACAGATCTACGTCACAAACGAAATCATGAAGCCACATCTCGTCCACACTTTTCCATTCTCAGCTCCCCGAACACTCGTACTTTTATGACCCACTCATTCCCCGTCTAACCCATCCTGTCCCCCGCATTACTGAGCAAAACCATCTCCGGTTACATCATACCCGCCTTATTCGTTCACCATTTACGACTTTCGTACAGCGAAAAACGTCAATTTCTTTCCATTTATAAATTACAATAGCAAATTACCTGATAGAAAGGTAATGAGATAAGGTGTCTCTAATCATTTCACAACTTCCCCCAGTGACAACTTCTTGACGGACATCTGCACCCTGGCGTTTTTTTTCTTAGTATCATTTCCACACTTCAAATCATTTCCAAGAATTACGTATTAAAGTCCTTCACTTATCGGTGTTCATTTCCTCAATAACTTTCCACGTCCTTAAGTGTTGTGCTAAGTCTAGATGTATAGAGGGCATGCACGAATAAATGACACAATGGAAACTACAAAAAAATGTCGTAGATTTGACCTTATTTCCACTTCTTTTCTTCCGAATTTCCGCAAACTTTTCGCCCGAAAAGATATTTTATTTTCTTCCTCACTTCATCATTATCCTCCATCTACCGGCGTCACTATTAATTCCAGCAGTAGATAAGGATTTCCAAGCCCGAGTATCGTTATGAATGGGTAACAGGAGAAACTGATCAGGACTAGACCTATCCTTCCATTCCTACCCTTATACCTTTCTTCCCGGTCTGAAGCGCCTATTAGTACGGAAACAGACTTGAAAACACCCATGAAATGATGATCAGGACTATAGCATATCACCGTGAATTTTTACGAGAATATCAACCTTTGCCAAGAATATTAAGGCCTCAAGAATATATTATCTGATTTTTAAGATAATTTCCTTAGATTCTAGGGTTAAAAAAAATCTAAAAACTACGGTCCTGGCGGTCTAACTGAGACCCTGAAATATCATAAGAGTAATAATAATAAACATTTTTTGGGCCAATTTTAAGACAAGACACCCTAACCACTACAACGATACAACACTTTTTTAATACAATTCGAATTTAACTCGTCTCAGCTCTGTTCCTGACATGGGCGTAGCTAGGGGGGTCCCTGGGGGGGCCCGGCCCCCCCCAGAAGGCTCGTGCCCCCCCCCAGAAATTTTTGACGAATCGAAATTGTGGTGGCCACGCTTCACACAGCGCTGGCAACCGCTCGTCTGCGGCCGAGCCACAGCACGGCGGTGCGGTCCCTTTGGCCCCGCTCACACTACTAGGTTAGAAAGCCAGTAACCCGTACCTATATGCTAGTAACTTGAGTATCAAGTTCATCCTATGAACACAGCTTGGAGAAACGCTGGTAAACTGATTTTACCAGCATTGAGTTACTAGGTTTGGCGCAGGTTTCCTGAATTTGTGGCTCGTGTGAACGCAAGTTAGTAAAGAAGGTTAAGAAGAAGGTTAAGAAGAAGGTTAAAAATTCCCTTCTGGGGGGACCGCCCCCCCCCCTCCCCAGAACTCCAGGGGGGGGGGGGCTAGGGTCATTTAAACGGGGTTTTGCAAATGGAAAAATTAAAAGATTCGATCGAAAAACACGAAAAATCAGGATCTCATTCGGATTGTCATCAAAAGTATCTGGGGTACCAAATGGCTAACGCGTCTGGTACTGTACACGAGAGTGTCGTAAATCAGAGTAAAGAAGAGATTGAAGAGAAAAAACGTTACTTGACAGAAGTACCTGGCATCATTTCGTATCTCAGTTGTCAAGGAATGCCACTGAGAGAACATGATGAGAGCTCTGAATCTCGGAATAGGGGAAACTTTGTTGAATTATGTAAGCTTTTTGCGAAGTATGATGACTTTTTTGCAAAAAAATTTTGAGCAGTGACTTAACTACTGCAGGCCAACGGTTCTGAACGAAATAATAGAAGTTTCAGCCGGTCTAACTCTTCAAGAAATTGTAAAGGAAGTGCGGGAGTGTGGGTTTTATTCATTGATGGTTGATGAAGCCAAATGTTACAAAGAAGAACAGTTGTCAGCAGTTTGGAGGTACATACGTAAGAGGATTGGAGCCCATCGAAAGGTTTCTGGGTTTCTTAAATTGTTCCACAGCAAGAGATTACGAGTCTCTAAGCCAAATGATTCAAGATTTTTTAACTAAATACAGCTTGGACGATATACCAATGATTGGACAATCATACGATGGTGCCAGCGTAATGTCAGGCAATAACTCAGGTCTCCAGGTGAAAATGAAAGAGTTACACCCACAGGAAATTTATATCCACTGCTTAGCTCACAAAGTAAATTTGGCCGCTGTCTGATGTCCAGTCAGCTTACATTTTCTTCAATACTCTTGAAAAAGCCAGCTGACCGACCTACCATCTGACACCAACCCCAACACTGGAGATAACTGGAAAATCAATGTGTACAACAGGGTTTTGGGTAACGTTATTTCACATTTTCAGCACAGGTATGAGTCCGTTCCCCTGGCAAAGGCAGCGGATGCCATTACCACGCCATTACACAGTTGAACTTGACGGAAGCTGAAGATTTCATTAACAATGGGGTCGTTTACCATACTTTTTTATTGCCGAATATGATAGAAGTGAAGGCTATTCGGGTGCTCCACCGGGTCAAATCCTCCATCGCTGCCGACGTTTCAAGGAACGAGTCGTTCCCCATCCTCAGGGTTGATGGGGAACGACTCGTTCCTTAAAACGTCGGCAGCGATGGAGGATTTGACCCGGTGGAGCACCCGAATAGCCTTCACTTCCAGCGTACGCCGGGAAAGCCTGCGATCTGAATATGATAGAGTTTGTAAAATAAAAAGACACGTATTTTTCCGTTTTTTGATTCGCCAATTATTTCTCGAGTTATAGGCGGCGAAAAACTGATTTTTTTAACCCTTTCGGAAAGGTGGGTGTGGTGCAACCTCTGACGTATATCGACTTCGTCCAATCACAACTGAACCCACGAAGCTACGTTGTCTTATCGCAAAGGGGGGGACACAGCTGACTCTGCCAATCGGAGCAGTTACGACAGCATCTGTGCGAGCAGACCTTCCGAGAACCCCCCTCCACTCCCTTCCCTTCCCCTAAGAGCAGTCATGGACGGGAGGAAAATGACGTCAATGTTATCACAGCAGCTTTTTCGGTGGGCGTCACCTTTTCCTTATATTAATTTTTGATATATGAGTGAATGGTTGTGGTTAGAAGATTAATTTTTTCACTAAATTTCTTTTCTCATTTCCATCTAACAATTTCGTGCACAAAATTACGATTTCGGTTCCGAGTAAACGCCCCCATTACAATGAAATTTTGAATCTTGATACCCATTCCTTAAATGCCGAGGCAACAGTATTGAGAAATATATTAAAAAACAAGGAACTAGAGGTCAAACTTAAAAATGTCAGAGCAGAAATAAATGAAGATATCATGCCGAATTTTTACAGACTTCTCCAAGTAGCAATCGGCCTGCCCGTCAGGGTGGATGTGAAAGAAGTTTTTCAGTCATGCGAAGAATCAAGTCGTGGGTTCGGTCTACAACCTGCCAATCAAGATTTTGAAATCCATCCATTCTTCACATCGAAAAAAACTTGTTAAAGAAAGGGTTCCCAGCAGTACCATTAATTGAACATTTTTGTCAAAAAAACATAAAATTCCTATCAACCAAAATTTTTGTTTCTTTTATTTGTTTTCACTTACACAATTCAATACTCACTCACAACACTTTACAATTCACACAACACTTCAACACTTCTCAATTAATTACTCACAACTTCAATTAATATTGAAGTTGTGAGTATTTAATTTATTAGCAGATAACCATCCCAAAGTTTACTATGATCCCTCTGAAAATATGTGAATCCTCGTTGAAAATAAAACCTATTTTATTTTCCAACTCGGTGTGATCATTTTCTAGCCTACGAAAATCCCTTTCAGTATTTTACAAAAATATCATCAGCATATAGGCTTAATTTCAGTTCTGAGAAGGTTAAATTAAAAAACATTTCCGGGGGAGAAACACCCCCTCTTGAAGTGGGGGTACCCCCCAGACCCTCCGGAGGGTGGGTGGTCCCATGGCCCCCCCAGCCAAATTACCTGGCTACGCCCATGGTTCCTGACCGATTTACGCACTAATTTTCTCGATTTGTTTATATCCACCTTTATTGAATTTTCACCCCACATCGTTTGAACGCGGGAAGAATGGAAAAGGAATACCTTGCATGGAACCATGGAACAAGTAGTGAAAGATGTGAAAGTTAAGAATTTTGTTAATATTAGGAGGTTAGCCGATGGAAGAATCGAGTGGAGAACTGCATTAAAACAATTTTAGGATTGCTGACTAACGACGATTGTCGTTTCAACATCTCCATTTATATAACACTAGCGGAAGGTGCCCGTTGACGTTCAATGGGGGGAGAGGGGGTGAGAACCTTTGAACACAATAAATTAAATTGAACCAATAATCTATTTGCCCTTTAAAACGTATGGCCAATATCAAGCAACTCATAGGACTGGGAACAGATACTAAATTAACCACACCATAAAAGGGGAAAACGCGAGAGTTCTCCATTCCAGTGTTACTAAATATTTATGTATTTTAATAAAGTCCGAATCGCTCACTATTTTTACTATTATTTTAGTAATCATAATGGTTTAGTGGTATATTAAGATATTGAACCAGAATGTATAGACCCAACTATCTCCTGCAATTACGCATGATGAGAGCTATGACGCACTGCCGAAGCGACACCAGTTGCACAATAACAGGAACTAGCTGCCATCTGCCCGTCACTTAAAACGCACATCCTCATTAAGCTACCTTTTTTCAAACGCCAGGGTGCAGAACACCTGTCTAGAAATATCAGCGTTAATCAGTCCTTAGCTATCAGTTCGGTTCAATATGAAAGGGTGGAGCTCACCTGATATTGCCCTTTAACGTTTGAAAGTCATATATTAGGATAAGAAGGTTAGGTTGGTCCATAACCCGTGCCACATTGGTCTTCTATTAAGATCTAAAGACCAGGAAATCACACAACCCTGTTTTTCCTGAACATATGTCCAAAACACAAAATATGAGCATTGGTGAGCCTAGGCAAAATCTTATTTTAGAAGATATCGTACACAAAACCACGTAACCCATGAATGATAGGTAAATACAGATAAATATATATAGATAATTACAATTATAACCAATAACCCCTGTATTACTATTTAGATACAAATCATCTAGCGGTATGTGATTCTATTATCTAACATGTTTCCATCCTAGTTACATGTCAATTGTGCATGTTTGGTGATCTTCTCCCTCTACATCACTCCACACACCCTCACGGTGGCTTGCTGGGTATTGCGTAGATGTAGATGTACACTGATCACTATGCATAAACTCCTAGGGGTGAAAACTACTAATGATAGAACCTATATCAGGTTTGTTAGTATATCAGGAGTTAGTATATCAGGAGTTAGTATATCAGGAGTTAGTATATCAGGAGTTAGTATATCAGGAGTTAGTATATCAGGTTTGTTAGTATATTGTCAGGATATCTTGAACCGAAATACTCAGGGTAGAAGAGCTATAAAATTACTGTAGGAGTCTGTAGGATCGAAATTTCACTATGTAGGATCGAAAAATATCAAATGCGAATAAATTACGAATCGAAAATGCCACCGTCACAAACAATAACACATGGATGCGAAGAATGGATAGAAAAGAAACGAACTGGAAAGATATTACGAGCCACAGAAATCGACTTTTTGGAGGCTGCTGGACGATCAAGGATTGAGAGAGTCACAAATGAAGGAATAAGCCAAAGAATGGGAAAGACGAAGAGGAAGACCTAGGAAAATCTGAAGAGAAGGGATAGGGAAAGAAATAGGAGCTAAGGGTTCAGAACAGAATTTATGAATAGAACAGAATTTATGAATTAAAGAAAAGTTGATATGGAGCATATAATTCTCATTTACAGTTGACGTCAGTACATTGATATGTGAGCGAAATATTATGAAGCAAACTGCATTTATATATTTATAGTACACGAAGCCCGATATTTCTCCTCCATAGAATTTGATTTAATTTAGATATAACTTAAATAGTGTTGCTAGGGGGTGCGAGAACACATTTTGAGAATTCGAATGGTCCCAGTAGACGAAAAACTTGATAACATAATAGTTATTATGGTAGCTTATTTATATAATCATTTTGCTTTCCTATATTGGTTGGCGTGTCTGATTTTAGCACAAAAGATAATAGCGAAACAGGTGTGTCAGTGTGGCTGGAACTGTAAATCATTTGAGAAACAGCACATTTGGGTTAGACAGTAACCATTCATAAGAAGCAAGACAAACATCAAGACTCGGTGGATATGAGTAAAAGACTGTTCGTGTCGATAAAGTATTCTCTTTAAAGTGGCAATCTTGAATTTTAGGTGCTCCAACAGTTGAAATTATTTCTAACTAAAAATACACACACACCATCCTTGCCCTGGACGGGATACGAACCTGCAACCATTGGGTTGCCAGGCCAGCGCGTAATATTTATAGCTGTATTAGCTGGTATACTCTTTCAAACCTATGATGGAAGACCCCGGATAGATTGATTAATTGAAATATAAAGCAGTAATAATGATATCGATATTTAGCAAATTAATATAGCGAACCTTAAATGAAATGTTTTCGGAAAATAATAACAACCTTTTGAAAGACTAAAGACTAATAACACTACCACCAAACAATATTAGAATTCATAACACCACGAACTATGTAGGTATAAAAATAACAGTGACTGAAATTTCAAAAATGTTTAGATTTCGTTCAAATGATCTCTCTTAACGATTTCAGGCTTATTTAAATTAACAAAAAATTAAAGCCTATTTGTTTCATAAGAGTATTTATGAGATAGCCACTATTGCAACATAGATGCTCCCCTGCCATTTTTATGCACAATTACCACTTCTACAATTAAAACCTCAAATAATTACTATTAGATAAATACTCCAGTAGTAAATAAAATATCTGACACGGTTAAAGAATTTATCAAAAGTATATTTTTCTCGCTTATCACTGTTTCAGGGGTGATCCCTCACTGGATCAAAGGGACCTTACTACGGAATGGCCCAGGCCTCCATTATTTCGGAGATACATCCTTCAAGCACCTATTCGATTGCTCAGCTTTACTTCACAGGTAAGTTGCAACTCTGAAAGCCTCCCTTTCTACATATTAAAAAATAATCTCTGCACATTTTAAATTAATGCTCGATATTTTACTGACCCAAACGGCTTTGAATGAAGATACAGCCATACTATTTGGTGCAGGCCTGTATATTTGTTGGGTACTGCGAACTGCAATTAGTTTCCGTTAAAACGGTAGTTATCTCTTCAATTTATTCGACATGACAGCGATGTGCAAACTAGCTGTGATCTAAGACCTGTTATATGCATCATAAATTCTTTATTTTTCATCACTATCAGTGCTAATCAATTCTAAGATTAGTTTGACGGAACCTCTCCTCTCAATTTCTCATCATAATTGGGATTAACGATTAAAAAAATTATCGATTAAAATTAATCGTTAAAAATGTGATTAACTATTTAATTTAATCGTTACTTTTTAGAAGTTAAATTTTAATCGTTAAAGTTGACTTAACTGATACAAAACTAACTTCAGTTAATTTTTTTCGTTAATTTCTGGCGAATGTCGACCTGTCCGAATTTGGGTGCAAAGGAGGCCCAACAGACAAATGGGAAAATAAAACGGGATCTAAGAATGCAAGGGTAGTTTTGCCAGAATGCAATGTATAGGCCCAGACGAATATATCCAAACAAAAGCGGGGCTGAGGGGAGTGACCGCCAAAGTTAAAATTCACCCTCAGACGAGAAAACACGAAACCACGTGAAGGTAATATCCTGGAGGGCTCGTATGCCATACTCGGTGACATCACGTCGTCAATACCACATAGTTGAGGGCGAGAAAGAAGGGTCGCCTAAAAAGCTATACTGGATAACGAGGGGGAGAGGTTCATTCAAACTAACGTATCTGTTACAATGCCTTTACTCGGCGACATTGCGTCGTCAGTACATGAGCCCCAGTGAATCGCGAGAAAAGGAGCGCAGGCACACCCTCAGCATCTACTGTAACTCTACATAGGCAACTAAGCCGTTTCCACTGCAATTTTACTATTGTGATGGGATACTTCACATCGCAATGCGGGGGGAAACCTGACCTGGCACTAAATGAAATTACAACGAAAATCCCCAATTCAAATATTTTTACGCAAAAGGATACGGATGGAAGTAACCACAATTACATTTCCGTGTTCGCTTTGTTTGTGTAAACAAAAAAACCAAGAAGGCCTATATTACCACAACATCCAATTTACCAAAGTAACTGAAAAAGTAACTTTTAACGCAAAAGTTACTTTTTTAACTTTAACTTTAATCAGTTACTTTTTCAGAAAAGTAACTTTTAACTTTAACTAGTTACTTTTTAGAGAGATTAACTTTAATCAGTTAATTTTTTTGGTAACTTTCCCAAATATGATTCTTATACAAGTCTTAAATACATACATAGTATTACAATCCTAGGATTGGTATACTGCAGCCCTCCATTTCTCTCTATCCCATGCCAGTTCCTTCATTTCCCTATGGTTTCTTCTTCCCCGTATCCTTCTTGACTTGCCCCAAGTACTTGTCTCTTGGTCTTCCTCTGGGGACTTTCCCTTCATTTTGCTTCCCACGTAATTGTTGTCTCATGACATGGCCAACCCACCGTGTTCTTCTTTGGCGTATGGTGCTCCACAGTTCTCTTTCTTCTCCAATTCTTCTGTGTATACCTCCTCGAATGTTTTCACGTACTGTTTCCTTGTCTCCAGTCTTATGCTCTTCGAGCAGAGTAGTGGCCTTTTGGCCATGAATGCTGTCTTAGCTTGGGCTATTCGACGCTTGATGTCTGTCGTGCTTCTTCCATCACAGGTGATGGTGCTCCCGAAGTAGGTGAATGATTCCACTTGCTCCAATCTTTCTCCTTTGAGGCGGACGTCGGCCACTGTTTTCTCTCTTCCGCACACAAGTATCTTGGTTTTCTTCTTATTGACTTTCATGTTGTATTCCTGGAACACTTTTTCAATTATGTTCAGTGAGTTCTGTAGGTCTTCCTCGTTTCCTGCTACGATAGCGATATCATCAGCGAAGCGTAGCATGTTGATTTCTTCGCCATTCACTTTGATTGCTTTGGTACCTTACTCTTCTATTTCTTTTATCGCTTCCTCCATGTGCATATTGAAGAGTGTTGGTGACAGGTTACATCCTTGTCGGACTCCTTTGTTAATTTTTGCCTCTATATTTTTCCGTCTTGCGTACGTATTGTGGCCACTTGGTCCTTGTAGAGCTGGTAGCTGATGATTCTTTTGTAATTGTAGTCCAAGCCAAGTTTTTCCATAGTATGGAACATCTTATTCCATTCGACATTATCGAATCCCTTCTCCAAGTCCACAAAGGCTATATAAAATGGTTTGCTCACGTGGATCATTTACTACTTTCATGGTAACTACTTTCAAGAATAGATCGAGTTCCTAAGTAAATCAGTATTAGGACGATAAGTCTGATGAGCAAAGATTTGTGAGTCATTAAGTTACGCAGTGCATGGTATGCCGTTCTCCTTCTGAAGAGAGGGAGATACGATACCCATAAGAGTAAGTGTAATCGGCACACGAGATGAAAAAGACAAATGTTACGAGATTGAATTCATGTGGTGAATAGATTAAACGCTGCCATCTCGCGTGTGGATTCCATTTCCGGAGATAACGGTTTTCCAGTATCATTTCCTATCAGGGTCATTGTGGATTCCAGAGAGCTGGACAACAAAACTGTGGTCATCCTGGAGATGGTGTGGTAGCTAGATAACCGGCCTCCTATCCTGAAGGCCCGGATTCGTATCCCGGCAGAGGCAGAAGAATTTTTCAGTGGTCTACCTGATCCTACTTGAGTGCTGAGTGGAGAGAACTTTCAGTTCAGTAGTCTGTCCGTCGTATGGGACGTTAAACCGTGGATTCCTTGGCGTATTTCCTTAGCAGTAGGCTAATTCCGATGCCGGCTTTCGCTCCACTCATTCTCCTTTCCCTGAAAAATGCATGCGTATACCCAAAAGCACACCTAACCTTAATGACCTCAGATAATTGTTGTAACCCACGAATAACTACTATATACTGCAGTCGTCAGACTAAATCCCACAAGGCAATGTCGAGAGTGATACACAAATTTAGTCCGTGTTGTTGTTCTGAAGAGGCGAGCGACAGCTTAGCTCCTTTGTTCTCCTAAAGCGATGCCTCGTAACCTTTTCAGCTGTTGACACACCTTGAATTCTCAAAATGCGTTCTTGAATGCCATCGCAAAAATCGTATTTTATCCATCATATGGACGGAAATCTGGGATTTTTGCATTTAAAAATATCAATTGGATTCCATTCAGCAAAACCTTTGAATGGAATCCGAAAAAAATACTAATCTACGAATCACAACTCATTTGCCGATGAGAGACTTCGTGTACCCACAATCGGATATAGGAGATAAAGATGTTCGCTGATAGGAGTGGAGTGAGTGGAGAGGTCCGTCAAACTAATCTTAAGATTGTTGACTCTTGTAGATGATGAGCAAAGAAACTTACTATTTCCAAGAAAAAGGTCGCGCTGACACAGCAACATCAAGTGTGGGTAAATACGAGACAATGACGATTCAGAAAAAATTTAGGCCTGAGCAATGTACAAAACTGTCTGTAAGTCAACTACATCAGAGTAAAACGCAGCGCTGAATAATGTCAATAATACGCACATTTATTTTAGTAACAGATACCACCATTCACCAATGTATTGCACAATTGTTGCGGCCTGTATAATTTGCAGGATACATTAAAGATTTTTAAAAAATCTTTTCATACTGTGGTTTATTGGTACGAATGTTCTAAAAAAACGCAGAATTATCGGGTTGGTGTGAAAGAAAAATGAAATTATTTGAAAAGTAAGCTAATCTGGAGAGAGAAATAGCATGGAGAAGAGGGTGATCAAGATAATTTGGGGAGTAGATGTAAATCAGAGTATGATGATGAGAAAACATTGAGATGTTTCTCGTCGCAACTAGTAATTTCAGGGAAGTAAACTGTAATATACTCCGAAGCGTGAATTTTACCTACCGCTGGACCTAATACCCGTTGAGCTCTAACCTCATAAATTGTATTTGTTAAATGCTTGACTTAGTTCTTATTACATGGGAAATTATTTGCATTTTTAAATGCTATTTCAGGCCAGTTTCGTTAAAATGTACCATCATGGCAATTGAAAGCATTGCAATGTATCGAAACATGTTCAATATTACCATTAAGATAAGGCAATTTGCCTATTTTCTTTACATTGAAGAAGTGTAACTACCTAAGGCCTAATGATTTAATATAATTTTAAAAACATTTCACGCACACGAAGGGCTTAATAAAAGTAGGTGATTAAGAAATAAGCATGTCGGAAATCGAAAAAAAATAACGTCAGTAGGATATCCTTGGGCGAGTCTCAATTAATTTGTGTCCTTTATCACCGTCTTGGATACCATTGAGGTATATCTACCTCAATGTGGATTCCTGAGGGGCAGCACCATATGGCCGAGTGTATTAAGCCGCTGATAGCAAGGAGATCGATAACAACCTATCTTCACTACTGGACCTTCAGATGAACTGAGTCAATGTTTGATGCCGCGTCTCTGTGGAGATTGGGTTTTGAAGGTTGTAATGGCCGCACCGCCATGAAATTATTAAGCAAAGTCCCTCGTGAAATGAAATCGTATGAAGAATATCGAAAGCACACTAGCAATTACAAAAGTGGGTGGTGGCATTCGAATTGACATTCAAGTTCAAAAAGGGTCACTGCTCTGAATATAGGTCATTCTCTAAAGACAACGTGGTTACCATTACATTACGGGACAATAGTGCGATCACAAGACAATGAAAACAGCTCTGGAAATGCGACTGGACCATTTTACAAAACATTTTCATGGCTATACCCTATCAATGTAAAAAATTACCAAGTGCAAAATCCTACATAAATAATTCCAATAATTTTATGAATCAGGAATATAGGAGCTGAAGATGAACGACTTCTTGGTGAAGAATCAGTTCGATATTCGATGATCAGTTTCAGTTGGCAATGGTGGGAACATTAGTGGGAAGCATAGGCGTAATTTGGCAGTTGTCTTCCCCCCCCACAATATTTTGGAAGGATTACAAATTTTCGTAATATTATTAGGTACTTATTAGTTGATTAATTGATAATTTAGTAATGCAGTACATAATTGTAGGTATTAGAAATACAATTTCTGCCAGCACATTTTTCGTCATATATAATGTTGATATAAATGGTTATGCATCATGTTCCCTTTAATCTAAATAAGTAGTTAGTTGAAAATAATGGCAATTTCCATCCCCTTTGGACTGAATCGTTACTCTCTGCACAGATACAAAAGGAAGAGCTGTCGCGCATTTTGCTGCATTATCCACAAGAGCAAGACGATACTGATTCCAAGTTTAATCCCAACATGCATGCGATCAGGGACCACCCAGCTGGTCAACACCATAGTGTTGAAGAGGTGAAAGAAAATATATTCGTATATTTCTACTTGCGGCAAAAAAAATCCCTGAGAAAAGTTTAAAAATTAATCAAGAGCCATAAATATATTTTTGTAAATAAGCAAAATTTGAAAATACATTATTATGTCTTAATTAACTAGTGGTTTTTAATTTGAAGTACTATATCAAGCTGGCATTAGCAAACGAATCCTACAATGATGGTACATTTATTATTGGCAATTAGTGATTTAAAGAATGAAAATATGATTGTTTCATTTTCATTTTCAAAATCACTTCAGAGACACACATACACACCCGAAGAGCCAAATGTGGCTGGCTAGCTGCAGTTTACTGACCCCTGCCCAAGGGAAAATGGTGGGGACCGATTCTCGACAAAACCATATAGTTGCGACATTGGTTTTCTGTCCAAGGTATTCTTCCTTTGGTGGCTAGATAACTGAAATTCCATACTTTACACATAGAGAAAAATACAAAAATAGTATAATGAAGATTTACATGAAGTTAGTACCAAAAATAACCGATATGACATCATTAGGGGACATCTGAAACAGATGAAGCAAAATTAACACTTTCAACCTTTAAAGATTAAGCATTAATCTGAGTTACAATGCTGGTTGATGGAGTTCTAAAACCTATATTTATTATTCATACCTTATATCGCTTAAATCATCTATATTAGGCAGGAAAATTGTGAAAAGTCACCGTTTCATGAATGAGATCAATGATGGCAATGACTATCTCTCTTGGCATTTCATTGTAATTAGTATTTGATTCAATGTTTAATTTTTTTCACAGGTTTGCCATTAATAATGGAAAAGTAACATACCAGTGCAGATTCTTGCAGTCTGCCACGTACCGCAAAAACATGGCAGCCAAAAGAATAGTAGTAACCGAATTTGGAACCAAGGCTGTTCCTGATCCTTGCCAAAGCATTTTCAGTCGGTTAGTATTTTCCTCATGGTAAAATTAAACTTTTACTATCTCTCCGATCATTTATAATGATATAGCATACTATTTTTCTTGGAATTTCAGGGTAGCAGCTCTGTTCAACCCAGGTGAATGCCAATCAGACAATGCTATGATTTCCATCTATCCATTCGGAGATGAGTATTACACCTTCACAGAAACTCCTGTAATTCACAAAATTGACCCGAAAACACTTGAAACAAAAGAGAGGGTAAGTATGGCTCAAGGATAATATTCTCATAACGACTAATTATGTATACTTGCATTCATCGGAATGCTAAACTCAATGAATAAATATTATGACCAGGTAAATATGGCCCAGAAAGTTGGATTTGTCAGTCACACATCCCATCCACACGTCATGCCAGATGGAACAGTTTTTAACATTGGAATGGTGGTTGGAAGTACTGGACCTAAGTACACTGTATTTAAATTCCCGCCTCCACCAAATTGGAGTAAGTACCTCAAATTTACTACTTCATTGTTCTTCCTTTGCCCATAGGTCCTCATGCATTCCTTATTAACATAGTTTTGATACTAGCAAAAAAGTAATATTAAAGATAATTACAATACTCACTTTGAATATCAACTGTGATTGAAAATATCTTGCACCATCATTCAGAACAAAATGTTATCATAAATATATACACCAGAAAAAGTTAACCCCTTAATGCAGAATTGGTTTATCATATGCCGGCCTCGGTGGTGGTTGGGTAAAGCCCTCGCCTGCCATTCCTGGGGTCATGGGTACTACATGGGTCAGATTTTCACCACTCAGGGCATGGCTGTGAGTGTTGTGCATCTGTTATTTGTTATCGAGCTCAATGTAAAGTGGCAATATGAGCTGTATTTGGGTCCATGGAAGTTTAAAAAGAATATTTAAATTATTTCTTTACTGAAAAAGTAAACTATAACTTCTGCATATGTAAGCAGAAATCACCAATGCATTAAAAGATTTAATTACTACTTTCCAATGATTTCAAAGAAAAGATACAGATGTAATGGCAAAAATATATACTGGATGATTTTATGGAAGTTTAGGTCCTTTTCTTGAAAATGAAAAAAATTTTAACTTTAGGCCGACGTTCCTGAAAATATATTTTTTCCTTCTTCAGGGCTTAAGTTCTATAAGGTGAATTTGTTTAAACAAACAAATAAACAAATTCACTTTATAGAACTAAAGCCCTGAAGAAGGAAAAAATACATATTTCCGAAACGTCGGCCAAAAGTTAAATATTTTTTAATTTTCAAATAAAAGGACCTAAACTTCCATAAAATCATCCATATATTTAAAAAATATACTGCAATGTAATGGACATGATCACGCTCATTGAGTATGAAAAGGGTTAAAAATGAAGAAATGCTCGATTATCTGCCAAATCTACGTATCAGTGATACATTTTTGTGATTATGGGCATTAATATTAGTATCCCTTAATCTTATATAAAAGACTCACAAACCTATAAAGGTACTTCTAGTGAGAGTATCATATTATTTTCATAATATGATACTCTTTCTGTATTCTGTTTAATTAAATATGAATGTAAGCATTTCTGTTTCTTTACTTATCAATCAAGTCTATATGCATGCATGTCTTGAATATTATGAATGTCACTTTCCAAGTCTTACTCAGTCTATACAAAGCCACTTGAAAGCTTTCATTAGCTTTACCAAAAACAAATAACTTTAGCTTACTGTGAGACTTGTTTTTAGAGAAAGATGTTGTCGATTCCTTGACGTGGAAATAAAAAGCTAAAACACAAACAAAAGATTAAATAGGAGATCTCTCCATGAAAAAAGGGGATTAATTTAACGTAATACCAGTTAAAATTAACATATTCAATTAAAGAGCAAGTGATTAACCGATAGTTCCGATTTGGCCCTTGGGTAAACAGGTGGCAGGTCATTTGCCAGCAAAATATTTACTTTAGATCCTAAACCATGGTTATCCTATTACAATCAAGAGGGTTTTTTTATTCATTATTAAAGAAACTGAACAGAACTATTATTTTGTTCAAAATAAATTATGAATAAAAGCTTCTTAAATATTATTTATTAAGAATCTTTTGCTAAATTTACTCAGAACAAAAATAAATAGTATTTTTGAGAATATGACCTAATAAATAATAAAGAATGGATTAGCATTAAACTTGCTTAATAAACTCAATGCAACAATATTCTAGGGAAAAAAATTGTGAATTGCTATCAAAGCCACAGACTTGTTTTGTTCCAATTCATTAATTTAAAAAGAATTCTTTGAAAAGAAATGCATGTAGGTATTCCTTTCTTTTTCTTAATTCACTTGGTTTTAAAACTTCTAATACTTTCTCCTAACGTACGTGATCAAATTTTCCAGAACCAAAAACAATGGATGCAACCACAGATGGAGTTAATGACAATACAGAAGACCAAAAAGAGGAGGTGACTGATGAGCATGACCCCTTCGCCACCGCTGAGGTCATAGGTGGAGTGGCTACTCGATGGCCTCTCCATCCTGGCTACATGCACTCCTTTGGCGTGACAGAAAACTTTTTCGTGATTGTCGAGCAGCCATTATCAATTTCAGTGCCAGACACAGTGCGTACAACCCTACTGAATGAGGCAATGGCATCATCGTTTTGCTGGTACCAAGATAAGCCAGTAAGTTTTATGCTAACAAGAGTGAATAGTGTACTTGATGGCCATTTACCTAACATTGCTGCTAAGGAATGACCTGAAAATACTATTCATTAACCCTCAAAGTGTCTTGTGTCGATAAATCAGTGATCACTCTTGGGTGAAAAGTACCACAGACCATAATAACTCTTGGGTAGATCATAAACCAAAAATGTATTATTGAATAACTACCTCAATTATTAATACAATTGCCACAATACAATTTTACTAATAAAGAATACCTACTTTTTGTACGTAAATTATAGGAAATTACGAATTAATATCACAAAGGAAAATTTTCAGAGTACCCTCAATTCTAAGGTGTTTTAATTTTGTTAATATACCTGTGTCATTTCTCACCAGAGTATCAAAAATTTGGGGGAATTAAAACTTAACTACTACTAAACTAACTAACCACTTAACGTCACATCATTTACAAATAGGGAATGGGGGCATTTACTCGGAACCGAAATCGCAATTTTGTACACGAAATAGTTAGATGGAAACGAAAAAAGAAATTTAGTGAAAAAATTAATCTTCTAACCACAACCATTCAATCATAAATCAAAAATTAAAATAAGCAAAAGGTGACGCCCACCGAAAAAGCTGCTCTGATAACATTGATGTCATTTTCCTCCCGTCCTTGACGGCTCGTATGGGAAGGGGAGGGAGTGGAGGGAGATTCTCAAAAGGTCTGCTCGCACAGATCCTGTCGCAATCGCTCCCATTGGGAGAGCCAGCTGTGTCCCCCCCTTTGTGATAAGGCGAAGTAGCTTCGTGGGCTCAGTTGTGATTGGACGAAGTTGATATACACCACACCCACTTTTCTGAAAAGGTTAAAAACATCAGTTTTTCGCCGCTTATAACTCGAGAACTAATTGACAGATCAAAAAATGGAAAAATACGGTCTTTTTATTTTACAAACTCTCCCATATTCGGCAATAAAAAGTATGGTAAACGACTCCATTTTCAGCAGCAACATAGGCATGGCATAGTGCTAGGCATTATAAAAAAGGGTAAAAATAGAGATAAAATATTTTGTGCATCTTTACATTCACGACCAAACACATATTCTGATCTGAATTCCATTCCAGACTCTGATACATCTCATGCATAAGAAGACTGGAAAAAAGTTTGCCACCTACTCTGCAGATTCTTTTTTCTACCTACATGTTATCAATTCATATGAGGCAAAAGCAAATATGGCAAAACAAAATGGTGAACAGTACCCACATGTGGTTATTGACATTTGCTGCTACCATGATCCATCCATGTTGGATTGCATGTACATTGAGGCACTGAAGGTGAGTCTAATCCTTCGAATAGATAACAATGAATAAGCTGCCCTCAATTTCTATTTTAATTGGGTGTGTATTTTAATGATTCTTTATTCCTGCTGTATATTGTATTGTACTAATTTTCTAATGGCAAATCCTATAACTGCATTTCTCCTATCATTTATGGTCATGGGATAATAAACACTTTCATTATTAACTAATTACATCAGATAGATTGAAACATCATTAGTACCTACATGCTTTGCTGAGAAAAGTTTAGATTTCTAAAAAAACTGACCGACAGTAAATTATTAAAGGATATTAACCCTGGACAACAATAGTTGGCCATAAATGATTCATCTACATTCAGATATTTTAATTTATACATCTATTGAACATCTTAGCAGTAACTATGAACGAGTGCACATACATGGCATGTTTATGTACAGAAGTATATTAAAGTAAATGAAAAACTTAGGTCAACAGTTACTTTTTGATCGCCAGCTCTGAAAACTTAAGTTCACAAATTCACTCCCCTTTTTACTAACTTTGGTCCCTTCCATTGTTGTTTGTATTCTAACAATTTCCAGTAGTAAGGACATAAATAATAAAATACATGTTTGAAAAATGTTCATTCTTATTCCAGGGTGCCCAACAAAATCCAGATTACGCTTCTATGTTCCATGGAAGACCATTGAGGTTCATATTACCACTAAACAATGTATCTGAGGATGCAGGTGAAATTTTGCAATGTAAAAAGGCCGATTCTCCAATTCATGTTCATCCCGAGCTTCTCTGTGACTTAGGCTGTGAAACACCAAGGATTAATTACGAGAGCAACTTGGGAAAGGACTATACATACTTCTATGCCATTTCCTCAGATGTTAATATTGACAACCCTGGAACTGTGAGTTATATCTAAGCACAGATAATACTTTCTTAGTAATAAAATTGCAACAATTAATTTTTATAAAATTATATTTCAGATTATAAAAGTGAATGTGAAAAATGGTACGACAAAAACGTGGGGAATAAAATACATATTCCCAAGTGAGCCTATTTTTGTACCAAAGCCAAATCCACAGGTAAGTTGAAGTAATACCTAGGTAGTAAAATAAATACAAAAAAAAATATTAAAAATATTGATAAGCCAAAAAAACTGAAGTAGTTAAATTCATATACTAGCAAAAGGAAAGTGCAATCAATCAATTATAATTCACTATTGTATCGTTCCTCACCATCCACAGAAAAATGTATTGCACTAATAAAAATACTTTGAAGACAGTGGAAAGAAAAGAGTTCTTAGCATCTTCAACCATCTAATTTGATGAGGATCTAAGCTCATGTCTCCAAAATTCTGGTCTCATTGAAGTCAAGTGAACACAAGCGATCAAGTTGATCAAGTCAACAATTCATAGATTTACTAGAGCCAAAAGTTTTCACCTCAAAATGTCACCACATGTACAAGAGTCTAAATTATGCTTGAGGTGACAGGCATAAGGATAAGCTCAAACATGGTCACCCTTTAGGCAGAAGACTTATAAAAACCAAATGAGCGAAACAGAGAACTTTTTTTACTCCCACCTTAGTTACCTGAATGATTTTTTTTTTTACTGTGAACCTGCTCATGCATAGGAGTGCGCAACTGCAGTATCATGCATAAGACTTTAGTGCTGAATACATTTGAAAGGATTTTGTGGGCCCTACTGATGCATGATACTACTCTAACTTACAATATCTCAACTTGATAAGAAACAAGAACAGCTGCAGGGAAGTTGTTTTTATGATAAGAAAACTTATCATAAGAAAAAGAGGACATGTCCCTGAGGACTATTCAAAAATAATTTCCTTTTTCACTGCCATCTGAATTATTGGATTGAGTCATGGACTTATTGGATAGAGTATTGGATTGGACGTGCTGCTATGGCCAATTAATTATTTATATTACAAAGAAGAGCCATTAGGATTATTTATTATTCACCTCTAATTGAGCACTGTACCTAGGAACTGTGATTGTTTGTGTGATGTGTATTTTCAAATACCTAGGAACTGTGACGCTGCAGAGAGTATATGTATGCATATAAATGTCTGTGCAGTGTGAAAGAAAGTCTTGATTCTTTCGCTACTGTAGCAAGTGTCAACCACCATGACACCAAAAGTGAAGAGAAACTTGTTCTACCACCCTGTAGACTCTCAAAAACATAAGAAATATTTGATATTCTACTTTTGAAACTTTCATATTTTGACCCAAGGCCGGAAGAAACTGTTTCCGGGGTAACTTGGTGGAATTTTTCCATAATGGAGAAGAGAAAAACTAAGAATGCAATTCCACAACTTTTATTTCAGCATGACCATGGTTTTGCTGTGGCACATCATCTTCAGGTCCACCTGGTGCCGAAATAAAAGTTTTGTGGAATGGCATTGTTAATTTTTCTCTTCTCCAATAGGCCAGGTCATTCTGCCTAGTTTCAAACATGTACCTAATTCATGCTTGGCGTTCATTCAAAGCTATTTATTCTATTGAAGAATACCTTGATGTGAAACCCATGACATTGTATTTTAGTTATGCTTTTCTTTTTGCCTTTTTTTATATTTAATTGAATGCACACTTAATTAATTAATGCATAACATCTAATAAAAAAAGGTAGCGCTATCACTATTTATTAATTAATACATATATTCAATCCTCATAGACATTTTTTCATGTTTTTTTTATTATTTCAGAGTGAAGATGATGGTGTGCTTCTTTCAGCGCTAGTTTGGGGAAAAGAAGGAAGAAATAAGGCAGGCTTTTTAGTCTTGGATGCAAAAACAATGACTGAGGTTGGCCGAGTTGAATTTCAACTGCCAGGACCAGCACCTAAGTGCCTTCATGGCTGGTTTGCACCTGGGCTGGTGTGATTTTGATACATCCATTATTCTAATATATATTATATTTGAATCAAAATTTTTTACCTCGTGCATCATTCCCCTCAGTTTCTTTGAAAAATTTGTTCAACATCACATCATAGCCATATAAATGACATGAGGAATATAAATTTGGGGCTGCTGAATCAAGAAACTATTAGGAGGAGACATTAATATGGAATAATAAATAACCTGATCACTCAGGAAATATAACTTCAGGAAAGTAATCTCTTGTGATAAGGTTTTCATAAGGATATGTCTTTAAAAAGCAATTATGATGGTAAAATCATATTTTCCTTCCATAATTATGACAGTACATTGTAAGGCAAGTAAAAAGTATTTTGATACCAATATCAATATATTTTACACAATATAGTTGACATACCAAAATATCCACTAAATTATACCACACTCACCTCAGTCTGCATTAAATTCTAATTGTTACTGAATTAAAATGTGACTCATTATACTACCGTATTAATCATTCAAATGCAGATATCAACGAAAAACTATTTATTTATTGTACAGTTCTTGAATATAAAACTGTACATAGTGTGTATTGATTATCACAATATTTTTTGTATCTGAATGAAAATTTTTAAGTTTTTATTATAATTTATGATTTTTTTTAAATACTTGAGCAGCAGCTTTTCATTTGTAATATGCTAATTTTGTACAATAAAATTTTGTATATTAACACGGCATACAAAAATGCTTTTTTGTAAATCCAAAATGCCTAAAGGACAATGTCAGAACTAACCCCAACCAACATAGAGGCACGCTACATGCATTGATTACTTTATTCTTCTTTCACTTTTTCAACTTGAATTAGGTATGCTACATTAGCAGTAAGATGTAAGTGCTGGGTTGGGCTGCATGAGTCAGAGCTCCAGTGAAAGCTCTTATCTGTCTGTCACACATTTTTCTCGACCTTAATGCAGATGGTTATAAATTATAAATTACTCATGCTAGAACAAAAATTTTTTATTAAAAGTGTCAAGCAGTGTAATGTTCCTTTTATATCATGTAAAATACTATGCAACCTTAATGGTGTAACTACCACAATTAGTCGCTTCCTTCCTATAAAAACTTCACTGGAAATTTATTAAGATTAAGACAAAAATATACAGCAAAAGTACCAAAAATTCTTTAACCTTAAGGGGAATGAAACAGATGAAAACCATTGAATAAACTAAGAAAAACATTAATGTTATTGCTGTTCTTAACCTGAGCTTCCTTAATGGATGTAGTATAGTTTTGAGCTTCATCCTATTCAAGAGAATAAAGAAAAAATTCTCTCAGTACTTTTATTCCAAATTATTGGACAATTTCGGGTGCTCCAACAAATAAAATTTTTTAACTCTTCCAGTTTTCCAAGCTAGTTTGTTGTTCTGGTTTTGAAATGAACCACTCCAAACAATGAAAATGTTATGCTATAAATATTGCAGCTTTTAGAAAAAGGGAAATCATCTAGTTTTGACATTTATATTGGAGTTCTATTCCACTACTACTTCCTTCCATTATTATTATATATGTAAGCACATCAGGGTTTATAGGAGTTTTCATTTTCATTTTCCCTGACTTTTCCAGGATTTCCACACCATTATTAGTAATTTTCCCTGACTTTTGAGCGCCTGAAAACTCCAAGATTTCGGTCATTTATAGAGATAAAAAGGGGTAGTAGGGAATCATAGAAGTCTAATCTTATGAAAAATTGTAGGTTTAATATCATATTAATCATATGAACTTCCAGTAATAAGAGATCAACAACTTTAAGTCAACAAAATAAAAATTATCATTCCTTACATTGATATGCCTTCAGAAAGAGTTTTAATTGCAGAAAAATATATGCAAAGAAGGCTAACCTGGCTTTTCCTTCAAACCTGATGCCATGTTAAAGTAGCTCTTTGAATCAATCTTCATTTTTTCTTCCTCACATCCTTCTACAAATTTGGCTAAGTGACTTCAAATTTGACTGAGAATAACTTTTTCCTCGCCAGAGGGACAAAGCGAAGCATTCCTGGTGAAATCGCTAACGAATGAAAATGAAAATATGAATGCGCACACCTTTCGCCAATCTATCCACCAAATCATGCAGGCTATAGCCAGAAAGAACCAGAATAGGCCCCCTGGGCTGCCTCCACAGCGAAGCCAGCCTGAGGCCAGCCGTCCCCTCCTTCACCCTCCTCCTCCACTCCTATGTGCAGTTTTTGATCTCTTGGCATTTTCAGGTGATAGATTTAAACATTTTGTGATTTTTCCCTGACCACACGTTAAATTCCCTGACTTTTCCAGGATTTCCATGACCGTTTTCATTTTCCCTGACTTTTCCAGGATTTCCAGATATGTACCTATAAAACCTGCACATATATCATATGCATTGCTTTTAACCCTTGAGCAATGAGACTACAATTTAAAAAATCCAAATAGCCAACAAAAGTTCCTTCATTTTTCACTATATCCATTCTAAACTAATGCCTGAATTATTCACAACAATAATAGAGAGCAGTATAAAATTATTTATAACAAAATGCCAGTTGTGACAACTTTTGGATGCTGGGAAGGAACCATACTATTCTGGCCATCTTACACCGACATTCCTACTTCATCAAACACACACACTCCGTAATGGACTACCTTGGCCACAAAATACCAAGTTGATGGACAGTGAATTGCATTTTGAGTGAGGCCCAATTCCTATGAGTCACATTGGTGCATTCAACAAAGGACATGGCCTTTACTGAGAGACTGAAGATCCTGACATTACAGCAGATAGTCCAAATCAGGTGCCAACTATTCATATGAGTGGCCCAATCAGCTGTTTCCCATAGGCACTCAAGTTAGTTAGTTAGTTATTGATGGGAGGCGACTGACAGCAAAGGTCATTTGAGACATTTAGGATAGGTGGGTAATTAGGTACTGGTAGGAACATTTGGTGGAGAGAAACCCAGCATTGGCATTAGTCTACTCTTAATGACAGGCACCAAGGGGACCATGGCTAAATGTCCCATCGGACGGACAGAGTACTGAACTTGAAATGTCCTCCACTAGGCACTCAAGTGGGGACCGGTTTGCCAACTGAAAAATCCACCGGGAATGGAACCCCAGCCCTCGGGATTGGAGGCCAATACTCTAGCCACCACACCAACCTAATCCCCATAGGCACTCAAGAACTCTCCCTACTTCCTCCACTCTAGATTCCTGGAGGAAAAATGTACTTCTTGGAGTAATTTATTTTCTCCCTCTTCAGAACCTAACCCTCCTCAAACCAGAATCCCAACTGCCTAAATCATCTTTTTACCCCTATTTTACCCCCAGGAGTCTGTTTTCTATATATTAATTCCATCTGATCCTAGCCGTCTTCACATCCCCCAAGCCCACACCAACCTCTACCTAAATTCCTTCCATATCATTCCAAATGTCTATAAATTTTGGAGCATACTACCCATTTAAATCCAAACCTTCACATCTGTTCAATTGCTTAAAGATAAACTCTATTCTTATTTAAAAACTCAACAATAAATTGGTGCTGATTTGGTTAATGTAATCTAATTTTGGTGTTAAATTTCTTTAATTCCATTTCACTCAATTTGTGCAATTACTTGAGCGGAATCTAAAATTTGTAAAAAGTCATTGGTTGTAATGGGTTATCCCAGAGCATCATTAACCCTTTCACTGCGAATTTTGTTTTAAGCACAGTTCTCAATGAAATGTCATTTAAACACTGAAAAATCAAATTAGTAATATTTAAGCTTCAGGTAGCACTGCACCACAGTGACTCAATTTGAATGACTTCCTATTTCTGCTCATAGGTCACATCACAGATCCTTCCAATACTTGTTCTCGGAAGAAGAGAATTCAGTAGATTAGAGCGAGTGATGAACATGTTTTTTTGAGACCGTGGAAGAAAGTCGATGAGCATGTTCTCTGACTCTAAGTCCTCTTTAGCATTTGTAAATACTGAAAATTCTTTTCAATAAATATGAGCTGCTGAACATGCTTAGCAGTTAAAAGGGTTCCTCTATGAGAAATCATAGCACCAGCCTCTGAAATAATTTGTCCAGAAAATTCTAAACCTGCAAGTACACCCAAATACAGTGAACTCTCATTAGCACATTTTTTAACGGACCCGAAATCCTAAACATGTGTACGAGGAAAATGTGCTAAACAGGATAGGCATCCCCGGGAAAGTTGAACTCGTATGTGTGGGTTGCATAACACTCAGGGGAACAACATACTGTCCATCAAATTCATTCCGTTCATTACTGGTTGTAATTTATTGTAACAAAGTTTCATTTTCAATTATTATGACAGTAATTGACCCTTGACCATGGCACAATATTTTATTTGTATTTTATATTTTTTGAAATCGAGTTCGGAACGTAGGCAAAAATGACAAACAATGAATGTGTTGAGCAGAATGAACTTGAGTTGACAGCAGAAGTTTAATTTTTACTGCTATTTCAACCGGCGTCATATGTGGATTTTCGTCTACTTTTTGAGGGAGGTTGGGCTTATCAATTGATATTTTGTTTCCACCTCAGAATTTCCCATGGCCAATTCTAAGCACTTGCCTCACTTTTACTGCCACAAAGTATTGGTGCTTTTGTAACTTTTATGCCCAGTCAACATTTGTAAAACAAACAAACATTGCGATAAAATGAGCTGTTTTTGGTTGAGAGTATTAAATAGACGTGCGCCAAGGAGATACATGAAATTATGCATGAAATATGTAAAGAATATTTTTATTTTATTTAAAACCATCCAAAGCTCACCATACAGAACATTTTACTTGAGGATTCATTGGTGAACCAACAGGGCATGAAAATGCCGATGCAAAATCTTCAGAGTTTGATAATGCTCCGATGACTCTGTAAATTATTTGAAAAGTTTATTCATTAGGACTAGAGGTTTGGCATAGAATTGTGCAAAACAAAAAAATGTAAAAAAAACTTAAAAAGTGGAGTAACTTAAAATGTGTTTCAGAAAACATATAATGGGTTTTGCTGATTGATTCAACTGGAGTGAGTGGAGGTTACCGTGAATTCCATAGAAGCAGGCTCAAATTTATGAAATCTCATCGCAACACAATTAAAAACTTGGAAAAAATTTCACAGGGGGAATTTAAATAAATGACTGATTTCACCCAACAGTAGACATCATCAGGTGGTGACGGCTGATGATGTCCACTGTTGGATGAAACTGGACATTTTTTTAAATACACTTATTGAAATTTGTACTAAGTTTTTATTTTTACAAAGGGGGATACCCTTGTTCATAAATGCATTAAGACCTTTCCAAGTTAATTGCCCAGGGTGCAAATATAATCCATGTCAAAGGTTATTTTTTAGCTTCTAAAGTTTTACGACCACAATATTCTTTACGAGAACAAATCAGAAAGAAAATTATCCTATATGTACCTTGAAATAGAAACGCTATACAAGAGTAGGTACATAGTTGGTAAGGAGGTCCCAATACAAGCATGCTGAAATAACTGCCACTTCAAGACAGTTCTGACCCATTGTAAAGGCCTTTGTATTGGAACTGAGATAGTTGACTTAGGGATGAGAATATTTTAAGTATTTTTATCAAGATTCTTAAGTCCATTTCATTACCTGTACTTTCCTACTGAATGTATTGAGGTTTTGAGCTTGTTGCGCATAGCTTCTGGCCGCAGAGCACCACACCACACCTGAGCAAAGTTCAGAAAGAAGAGCTGACGTGGTGAGGCATCAAGCCCAGGAAGAGATTCCTCTGCTCCTTCAGCCTTCCCATCACCATGTCTCTTTAACCAGTCCTCATATGCCTGTAAATTAATTACGTAAATTGGAGTACGATAGTTGCATCAGTACTTCAAAATTAAATTCACGTTAGCTCTTTGCCTTTGCTATCTGCTCTCAATCTGCATTTATGAATGACCCTCAAATATTTTATACAAAAATACCATATATTTTGGCCCATAAGTGGCACAATGATTTTTAGCATTACATTAAAGAAGAAAGAAATCAATAATTAACATCTACTGTACATACATGGGAAAATGTTTAGGAAATGTGACAAGTCCATAAGAAGACAATGGGATTGTTGATTTCCAAAAATAGCAACTGTAACATGGTACAGTAGGAAATTCACCATTACATATAATTTGACCCAGATTTTTACTCGAAAAAAATAGTCATTTTCACACACATATTTATCAAATATAGTTTCACTCTCATTTCTCAGCAATCAATGGATTTTTATCACTACATGTAATCATTCTGTAATTTTGTTGGCCTTTTCTTCCATAAAGCAATGCATGGGCAGGTTACAAACAGAGTGGACAGTAGTTTCTGTACTCCCTCCATGTAGAAAGAGTAATACAGAAGGACACACTTTCAAAGATGAATGCAATTTTTAGTTAAGTAGTGAGAATACATTTTGGAGATTTACATCTGTTTAAAATGCAGGATCAGGTAATTATAGATCAAGAACACTGTAGGTACTTAAGCAAATAAGATACAGATCTGAGCGCATGAAACAATATTACCACAGCAAAATGTCAACATACTGCCAGAATTTTAGAGCTAAGAATTTGGAAGATAAAAAAGTATTACTTGGGGATAATTTGACAACTAATTTTTTTGCAATAAATTTATCTCAACAACTTGACACAATTATGCATTGCAAAAAGTGTTAACCATCCATTCTAATGAACAGTATTTGAGGACTTAAGCACTTGTATCTATGAGTGAAAGATTGCACCAAATGCCAACTGCACTCAAGTTTGCTTTCTTGCAGAAGCTTTTATGGTAGATAAAAGCAGCTTTACCTTATATGCTTGTTTTATTCCACCATTGTCAGCTATATTTTCACCTTGAGTTCTCACTCCATCTATCTGCATGGACACTTCTTCCACAAAATACCTACTATATTGTTCTGAAATAAGCAACACCATTCATTAATGTTATGCCATAAATAACTAATAACTGATTACAGAAATATTTAGTATGATTCCAAAGTTCATCAAAAATAGACATGAAAATATTTAGAAGGGTATATGTTCACACATGTTTGATTATCAAAATTTATCATAAAAATATAATTTTCATTATTAAATGAATACATCTGTTATTAGTTACACAAAAATATTTACAAAGTTCAATTTCTCACCTAATACTTCAACAAAATGTAGTTTGAGAGCATGAAGGACATAGGTAGTTGTGTTAAAGTGGAAAATTTTGTCGTACTTCATGAAAGTACCAATTGTATTGAGTGAATTTGTGTAAAGTGAGGGAATCCCATACTCACATTCTCTGCAAATAAATTATTATCACAATGCATTTTTCAAAGGTTTACAGTGATACATGTCTTACTTACCAATTAAACACATGGCTCGTTTTTGAAATGCCTCTATTGCTGGTGGCTGCCACCACCTTTGAAGATTTCCATTGCGATCAAAGAGCCTGCCACGAATATCAAATCCATGGGTCATTTCATGTCCAATCACGACACCAACTCCACCATAGTTAAGGCTTCGAGGGAAATGACGGTGATAGAAAGGAGGCTGGAGGATTCCTGCAGGCAAAACTAAGAGGAACAGAAAAATGTTGCCAATTTCAGGGTTTTGGAAAATGAATGCACGTTAAAAGTAGGACACTATTAAACAATACTAGTAAATGTTTTTCCTTCTTATATTTCTAATAATTATCATCAATAATTAGGCATTGTACCAACAAAAGGTAGAAATGAAACAGCAAGATTTTTTTCAATTCATAATGTATTGTTGTCAATCCATACAGGAAACTATGAATCATATGACTGCAAAAACAATGTAATGTGAAATACAATCATAGAACAAACGCTAAATTCAGTTCATATGGAATCCAGCTACAGACAAGATATTCCTGAATTCAAATCCTAGTCATTCCTCTAGTCTCAATTTTTCCATGCCATAGCTTATTCAAAACTAATCAATTAAATAAAAATGTGTTAAAAAACTTAAGCAGGAATAAATAAAAAACAAGATGAGAAGAAGGTGGAATAAACAGTCTAATTATAATTTCGAAATGAAAGTCACTGGAAATGGAGAAAGCTTTTACACCAATGGTTCAGATTTTGAAGAAGCGAAAGGTTAATGATCGCTAGCCTTTTAATCCTCCTACATTAAAATAACTTGCTGTAATAGATTATAGAACAGAGAAACTTACGGATTTGATTTTTGTTGCGACTGTAAAAGGCATTCACCTCCGTTGGCGATGCCCTCCATTGAGTCTTGTCGACCTCTTTACCAAGAAAGGAATGTTCCCTCCATGTCAAATATCTCAAAATAGCCAATGTGTTTTCAAAGTAGAGTTCAGGGTCTATTTTTAGCTTGAATAAAGATGAAAGAGACAAAAAAAATTCCCATGACATAAAAGTTCAATCAAACTGTCCTTACCAATTCCACAGATGAGGATAATGTACATATTTATACACTCATGGTGATGCTAAATGGGTAGGGTGGATGTATAAAAAGATGTAGTACACACAAAATAATACACATAATGCTGCATTTTAATCACATAAAAACACTCAATTTTCTCATTTTGTACCATTTATGATTTAAAAGAATCCAAATCTGTCATGCAATTTAATACATAATCTAATAGACAAAGTAGGGATGTGATGATTCTCGATACCTATTCTCGATACCACCCATTCTCGTGGGGTGGTATCAGTATTGAGAATCGATCGCCTAAAGTCGATACCGATACCGTCGATACTAGGGGTGGTCGGGATCGTATATTTTAAATTTTCGTAGCTTAGCAATTGAAGCATCCCGTGAATGGAATATAGGTGCATTAAATATTGACAAGGAGAGGTTGTGTAAAAATAGTCACGAAATTAGATGAAAAATTTTCCTTGCAACTAGAAGCAAAATAAAGATATATTTTTTCACCCATTACACCGGTATCGCAAGGAAAAAAACCAGAATGCCACGTGGGTAGCCTACGTTCACCGTTATCAGGTGGAAATCAAGAGCTAGTGCCCTAAAGGAACTTTGATCCCATCTCAGTTTCATATTTTATTTCAGCCATTGCATCAAAAATGTTATCATTCAATTTAAAAACCCTCCATTTAAATACTCACTGTACTTTTATTGTTTAAATTAGAGTTATGAATGTATCACTAAAAATTAGGGATGGTTGGAACGGATCCAAAGACACATGGATCTTTCATTTCATTTGGTACTGAAATCAGATCCGAAGGCTATAAATTCGTATCCGGATTGAAGATTTTTTAATTTCGCGGCCTAGTGATCGATGCGCCCCGCTAAAGGAATACTGACGGTAGATACTGACAAGGAGAGGATTTGTAACTCGGGTAACGAAGTGAGTTGAAAATTTTTTCCGTGCTACAAGAGTGAAATAAAGAAATACATATCTTGGCTTCTTTCTCCTCAGGCCGGGATGCGCGGGAAAAAACTAAAGCAGAATGTCACGAGGGTAGCCTACGTTCCCCGGTCTCGCATGAACTGATGAGAGTTTTTAAAAATGAGAGATAGTGTACTACCGGTTGCAAGTTCGTTCCTTAACACTGCCTAGGAGTACAGTCCATGCTGTATTCGTAGGGTAAGGCAAGCAGGCAGTTAAAAAAAGTAGATTATCAGAAATTTCACGTTAATATATAAGTCAACAAATTAAAGAAAAATAAATAAATTCGGCATTAGTAAAATAGATTGGAAAAATATTTTATCAGAGAATTAAAACTGTGGAAACAATACGTTAACTTTACAATGTATTTTTAAGTGATGCATGAGTAAATCTCGTTTAACACTAGGACGCCCGGACTTCTCGACATCATTCAACGCCCAAATGGGGTCATTTTGACCCCAGGTAATTAATAAGTTAATTTATCACAAGTCATTTATATGTTTACATTTTTAGTGTATTTTCATTAAATAATGCCCTAGTTCTTCACATTTATTGATTTTATCAGTTCATTACAGCAATGTTTCCTCAATATAACTATTTATTGAAATATCAACTTTGAGAGTTGGAATCATTTTCTCGTTTTTCTTCAATTTCATTTTTTCTTGCCTAAAATGATGACACTCAGTAAAAAAACAAATGTCACCTACTTTATTTAAACGTATTTATTTGTTGTTTTTGCAATGTGCACTGTTTTATGATGAATGGTTTGTCCTTCTAAAATAAAAAATACCATCTGAAAAAATGTAAAAAAATTGAGTAGCCTAATGAAATTAGTTTTCATCATCGTCAGCATTTCAATCCTATGATTGGTTTACTGCAGCCCTCCATTACGCCCTATTTAGTGTTAATTGCTTAACGCCCTCGTATGTTTTCTCTTTCACGTCCTGCTTTATTTGCTCTAGATACTTGCCCCTTGGTCTTCCTTGTGGGACCTTCCCTTCGATCTTCCCCTCTATTATATTTCTTACTAATTCATTGTGCCTTAAGGTATGTCCATCTTCATCTGCTCTTCTGCACACCTCTTCATTCCTCACTATATCAGTCAATTTAATCTTCAACATTCTCCTTGAGCACCATGTTTCTAAGGCTTCAATTCTTCGCTGTCCTGCTTTCCCGATTTTCCATGTCTCTGATCCATAGATTACCACGCTCCATACGATAAAGTGCTTCCTTGTTTGCAGCCGTAGTTTCTTTGAGCACAGTAGCTGTCTCTTCTACATAAACGCCTCCTTATCTTGTGCTATTCTGCGCTTGATCTCCGTTGAGATTTTTCCATCCCAAGTGATAGTGCTACCGAGGTACGTGAAGTACTTCACTTGTTCCAAAGTCACTCCTCCAATTGTGGTATTTGCGCTTGATTCTCTCTTCCGCACACTAGGGTTTTAGTTTCCTATTAGTATTGCTCTTATTATATTATTGAAGTACTTAGTGCATAGTCGTCAGGGATGCTTGCAAGTTCCCTTGACTTTCTGCTACAACTGCGATGTCATCAGCAAACCAGAGCATGTTTATTTCTTCGCCATTCACCTTGTTGCCCTTGATACCAATTTCCTCTGCGTCTCTTATTGCTTCTCCCAGGTATAATTATATTGAATAACACTGGGGAGAGGTTTGAATCATTCTCTGACTCCTTCATTTATTTTGGCTTCTATCTTCCTTCCGTATTTTATTTGCATTGTGGTGACCTGGTTCTTGTAGAGCCAGTAGATTTTTCTTCTATCCTTGTAATTCATTCCAATGGCTTCCAGTATCTTGAAGATCTTGTTCTATTCCACGTTGTCAAAGGCCTATTCGAAGTCCACGAATGCCACATACAACAGCTTGTTTACGTGTATCATTTTCTCAGCCTCCTTCAGCTGAGTAGTGCCTCCCTAGCTCCTTGGTTTTTCCTGAAATCGAATTGATTTTCCGAAAGATTCCCTTCGATATTTCCTTCCATTCTTCTGCTAATAATCATAGTAAGTATGAGTGTAACACCATGCTAAAGGTTCTGTTTTCTTCACATTTCCTGCTATTTTCACTCTTCTGAAAATTCTCTGGTGGCCTTCCACTGTCGTAGCTATCTCTGATTATTCCAAGGAGGGTATCTTTTGCTTTGACCCCGAGTGCCTTGAAAATAGTGAATGAATAATATATCAAATAGGGAGCTTACTTTTAGATCCACCCTCCCTAGTGACTCTACTGAGTTCATCAAATGGGTACTTATCGTCACATTCTGAGGATTCTGTTTATTCTTCACAAGTTTCATATGTCAGCTTGCCGTCGGATTTGTCAAATGAACACTCTCCACCATTGACTCATCTTATTGAATCTTATGCAGCTCATCAAGAATGTCAGCAGAACATTATGCTGGTCTTTGAGAAATTTTTGATCACAGCTATCTTCAAAATACCGATCACACCGCAAATTCATTCCGCGAAGCCACGAACAATGGACAACAAATACACAAACTTCACTTGCTGTCACTGTGAGAACGAGTTCAAAGTTTGAGGCTTTACTTTGTGGAATCACTCGATTGGAAAAGAAAAATCACTTTTTACATTCCACACAAAGGTTTTATTGGTTTCTACAATATATGTCATTATCGATTTTGATAATGACATATATTGTCTAAACTATGGTAGAACTTAATAAAACCTTTGTGTGGAATGTGCAAAGTGGTTTTTCTTTTCCAATGTAAGAATGTGTTTTATTCTCCACTCGTCATCCGAAGAGAAATAATTAGATTTGGAGTCAATTAAGTTGATAAATTCGTGCGAAACGGGTAAACAAAATTGCATTCTCCTCACACCACAGAGATTGACGATGTATGATGATATCAACTAAGTAATTGCTAAATATTCCACATGTAAGCATAACGAAAAATGAGGACGTGATGGGGAAAGGAAATAAAACATTTTTGGAAACTGATACGAACTTGGAAGATAAGTAACCGAATGAAAAAGATAAGACGAGAGAGCAGTGAACACATATGCAGCAGAATTATACAAAAATGCAAATAAAAAAGGACCTTTAGCAGAGATAAAGCGCGCAAATGAACCCTTGGGTCAAAATGACCCCACTTGGGCGTTCAAGGTAAAATATAATTTAACTCCTCAATGGATCATTTTAGGAAGGTAAAAATTTATGCAAGTGAACACCTAATAAAAATATTAAAAGTCACGAGAAGAAATTCTGTTCTCTTAAAAAATGAGATCAAAAAATAAATTTAAAAACACGATGGGGTCAAAATGACCCCTCTGGGCATTCTAGTGTTAAGCAATAAAGTACAAAAAAGTCTGTATCCACATACCTATAAGGGTTGGAAATTTTGGATGATAAAATTTTTGACTCAATGGCTGAAAGAAAAATTTTAAACAGTAATAAGAATCGAACTTCATTTTCTGCAGTACACTACCCCACTCTGATATTGTCAGCTTACAGCTTACTTGAGTTCAGAGAATGCAGGCTCCCCACATGTCATTCAACCTTTTTTCTTGCGAATAATGGAGAAAAAAGCCAATACACATATGTATTTCTTTATTTTGCTTCTAGTAGCTTGAAAAAAAGGATCATCTCATCTCATGATTTAGTTACACAACCTCTCCTTACGGTATAAATCTCACCAATATCATTTTAAAGGTTATTATTAATAAAATATTGCAAAATTACTATTTTGCCAGCTTGAAATATTCTATAATAATTTTATTGTCTTAAAAATTGAATCCCCAGATATTCCATAACTGGAATCTCCTACCAGATTAAAACGTTTTTGTTTCTAAAAAAGAATTCGAAAGCATTCAAGGATTTGATTTACAACAGCAACCAAAGTTAATGGAAACCTTAACCTCTTTAGGTCATATCCGTTGTTATTATCTACTCTTGATAATGATCTACAGAGATTATAACCAGTAAATTAAGTAATAAAAAGTGCAATAGCAGAAATTCCACAGAGAAAAAATCATTCGCCTTGACCGGGATTCGAACCCGGATCCCCTGATTTCCGGCCAGGTGCTTTACCAGTTAAGGGGATCAGGGGATCCGGGTTCGAATCCCGGTCAAGGCGAATGATTTTTTCTCTGTGGAATTTCTGCTATTGTGCATTTTCAGCGGGTAACGCCGTTAAGGTCCTCGCGGCTAGTTCGCGATCCTTCAATTTGTAATAAAAAGTGTGTTGAATATAATAAATCTTATTTTCGAGTTACTTAGTTGAGGGATTAACAAGAATAATTTTCAACCAAAGATTCAAAAGAGAATGGAATGTATAATTCTACCATATAAAATTACTGCCATCGTAATGGCACTGATTATATACAGCAGACCTATAGATATTGAGTGAATTAAGCACAGAAACAGTAAACTGCTACTGAAAATGTTAATTTATTTAGAAGGAAGCACAGTCTCTTCGTATGCTAAAAATGTGTAAATGTGTGGAACTCACATCTGCATATCTGAGATCAAGCAGATCAGGGTCAAGAATTGAATCAGGATATCCCACCCGAAGAGACATAGCATCAGCCTTATCCACTGCTAATGATCTAGTCCCAGCATCCATCCAAGTTGCAGTGGCTCCATCAGGATCCAGTAGAGACTGACGGAATGATGATCGGATCTCCGAGGTCATCCTCAAAGTCTACAAAAGGAAATCAATATTGTCCATAAAAATATTGAAGAGATACCAAGTCATGTGCTTGAGAGTGTTCTTGTAGATCAAATCGATATCACCTGCTAAATGCATATTAATAATGGAACAACTGTTCTAAAATTATGATAATATCATCCATTTTGATAATATTATCTCCATGTGGAGACTTCCATCTACACCTATGCGTAATGAGCTAACCATGATACAATTTCTTCACTAGAATCTAAGAAAAAATTATTTATTTTCTTCGAGGAAAATAAAAATTAGAAGGCAAGAAGCACAAGTAAAAATAAAATTTTAGCTCAATATTTTATGCTTCAATAGCTCAATCCTAATATGTATCAATCCAATATTGAAGTTCAACCCCACCATACTATTCCATATTGACATATATAACAACCAGCCATAGTGTTCATACAATGAAACACCATATTCTCATGAAATACATACATTGAAAAATAAGGTAATAATATGGTATAGTGCAATGGATGGTACATGGATAATTAAATAGGCCCATCTTCATCAATGCCATTAAAATGAATTTTTGACCAGCTTACAAGATGATTTGTCTAGTCAATCCTACTCCCACTGCCTGTCAACAGTATAATGCAATCACTAATTATTCCCAATAAAAATGAAACCAAGGAAGTCCTGATCTGCATTTGTACATTACAGTATGATTATTATTAAGTAACAATCATTGAACATGACAGGGTTACAACAACTACGGGCTATTGATCCTATCATTGGAAGAGTGTCCATTTCCTGATGCTATAGGCATCAGCAAGAAATGATTCCTGACATGAAAAATGGCAAAAAAATGAATTCATGTGTATGTCTCACTTATCATGCTTTGCAATAGATAATAACATGTATCCTCTTGGACTTGGGCTTCTTTAGGTCGTCATCTTCCTGACAAAATGCCCATCTTAGTGAACATATAGTAGAGGAACATGAGAACTAGTTCCTACAGATCGTCATTACATGTCACAGGTTCACAAAATAAACTCATCACAAAGGCTGATAGGTACCACAAACCAATATAGGTAGGTCCATGGAATCCAATCCCTGCCTTGAAATTTTTTCTACCGAAGTCAGAGATGCCCATATCCTAACTTGTTATGCAACACCCAAAGCAAACATTGTATTCAACCCAAATATGTATTGATTGGTCTGGTAGGTGAAGATCGATATATCTTAGGACTGAGCCTAATAGCAAGTGGTGCTCATCAGTGGCGTACACAGGATTCCTTTCTGGGGGGAGGTTTCATTAATATTTATGTGCATCATCATAAAATGTTATTATTTAGATTATTATATTCACTAAAAAAATAATTAAATTAACATTCTCTCTTCAAAAAAGGCAATTCAACTCTATTTTTCAGCCCAATAAGCAAAATTCTGAAGGCTAGTGCAAAATATAGAAAATATAGTCCCTATATTATGGAATGTTTTGGGGGGTTTAAACCCTAACATCTATACACCGCTGGTGCTCATCCATCCTTGAAAATCTCAAAGTAAAACATTTTTTCGCACTTTTCTTCAATGCTTCAGTATACCAGCCAAAATTGCATTGCTTGTCTACTTCATTAATTATACAATACATTTCAGCATACTTTTATGTGTTGTATAATTAATGTAGCAGTCAAACAATGCAATTTCTGCTGGCATATTGAAGCCTTGAAGAAGAGTAAGAAAAAAATGTTTTGCTTTGAGATGCTCAAGGATGAGTGAACACCACTTATTATGCTTCTGAAGATTGATCATACTGGTAAATATGACAGGGAGAAGAGGAATAAAGTGTTCCATCAAATTTAGCTTCATCGTAAACAGCAAGGTAAAAAATTAAGCACTCACAATTGGGTAGTTCCCTTCATCAAAGAAAACAGAATTCATCAATTGCAATCCACGTCATACCATAGATGTATTCATTATATGCAAATTATTTGATAATCAGAAATCCCAGTTTACTAGAAAATTAGATGTTAATTTAAGTTGATTTGAAAAACCTCAGAAATTGCGGGGTGCGCTGCATTATTGATGACGTAATGGGTATAGAGTTTACGTTATGAGGCATAGGGAATATTCGTCTCCTGAACTTACCATTGTATTTCAGAGTCCCTTATAAGCTCAAGCAAATATGTATTATTAATCGTCCATGAAAATTATGAAAGCTCAGATAGTCTCCACTGTTATAAATGATATTGATAGTCCTTTTATGGGCTCCTACACTTTCTGCTCATGAAGTCCTCTGCTACCTCAAAGCATGGTGTGAACTTGGCACAACTATAGGCCAAGTACACTACAGCTTAGTAAAACTAATACTATTTTTAAATGAATAAACTGAATGAATAATACAGAATTAAATAAATAAATTTAAATCATAATAAATTAAGTACATAAATATGCCTCAGATACTTGCTAATAAGCTTTCACGGAGTGCACAGTCTGCTTAGAAATGTCCGCATCACCACTTTAGTTGCAGGGGGAGGAAAAAGTGTATGTACCTTTGACATCACTTATATAACTGAATGGCATGCAATGGTTTGCCAGTGGATTTTCACACCTTTGAAATTTATCACTTTTTAACACGTCAACCCGACAGACGCCAATGCGCGTCCGAGGTGCGTTGCCAAGACACCGAAGGACGCGCATTCGCGTCTGTTAATGACCTCTATGATGACCTCACTGAAGACCTCTCTGAAGACTTCTCTGAAAGACGCAAACTCATGTCTTTAATAAATTATCGAGTTTTGTTATTCAAAAAATTTTTTAACTAATTTTATAATTACATTTAATTGACTGGCCAAATTAATGTGGAGGAAAAACCTTTCCGTTTTTCATGACTGCACACTAGAAATATTCCGGGTTGAATGTGTTAATTAACGAGGAAAAATACTTTTCCACTGAAAATTCATTTTTATACTAAAAAAGTCCAAGTTTTCTATGAAAAGTCATCTTGAAATCGAATGGCTTAAATTACACATTACAGGGGTTATAAACTTTTGATCAAGCAACAAAAAATTAGGAAACTACCCTGTTCTAATACATATGTAATGTGGTCGTTTACCATATTTTTTTTATTGCCGAATATGATAGAGTTTGTAAAATAAAAAGACCCATATTTTTCCGTTTTTTGATCTGTCAATTATTTCTTGAGTTATAAGCGGCGAAAAACTGATGTTTTTAACCTTTTCGGAAAAGTGGGTTTGGTGCAACCTCTGAAGTATATCGACTTCGTCCAATCACAACTGAGCCCGCGAAGCTACTTCGTCTTATCGCAAAGGGGGGGACACAGCTGGCTCTCCCAATGGGAGCGATTGCGACAGGATCTGTGCAAGCAGACCTTCCGAGAATCCCCCTCCACTCCCTTCCTTTCCCATAAGAGCAGTCAAGGTCGGGAGGAAAATGATGTCAATGTTATCACAGCAGCTTTTTCGGTGGGCGTCACCTTTTGCTAATTAAAATTTTTGATTTATGAGTGAATGGTTGTGGTTAGAAGATTAATTTTTTCACTAAAATTCTTTTTTCGTTTCCATCTAACAATTTCATGCACAAAATTGCGATTACAGTTCCGAGTAAACGCCCCCATTAATTACTAGTGGAAAGAACCATGTATCTACATAAAGGCAATTAGGCAGGTAACTTCTTTATTACTTTTTCTCTTACGTGTAAAGTGACACCAAAAAAATATGTGGCATCCCCTTAAACCCACTACCCCAGCCAGGGCTGTATTTACCATACAGCTTACCCAGCGGCCACCGGGGCCTCGCAAGAGAGTGAAAATGTAATTGTATAGTTGTAAGTAACCTGGCACATACTAGCAGAGTATTAATGGTGATAGATATTTGTACTCATCATGTATTGCCTAATTATGCAAGGAAAAGTCTATGTAAAGCTGTCAGGTTGCAAGACTATAACATTGGGAGCCTCATTTTAGATTCCGCCTGTTGTGGTACTTGATGTTGTGGTACTTTTGCCTAGAGATGGCAAGAATGGGGTTGTTGTGGAGACCAGAGATAAATAAAGTGTGCGATTAACAGACATGTAAAAGAAAAGTCTAGAAAATAAAAAGACTATAAAAGATATTATAAAACACTGCCGGGGGCCTCAGAGGTCATAAATACGTCCCTGACCCCATTACAACAATGAGACATTCCTCAGGAATGCTTGGGAAGGCCAAAGGATAGGGTGGGAATCAGGTCAGGAGTGTAGGCTACACAGGGCAGCAGTTCAAAGCCATATTCATGCACAGGGTAGTCGTGCCAAGGGTTGCAGCTGCGTATCACGATGAAGAATCATCGTATGTATATAAATTTGAACAGTACATCCTCACTTGATCTCCCACATGGAAATTGACAAATAAAAAAAAAAATTCAGAGGCTTCCTTAAAGTATATTTTACTCACCTGAGTTCAGTCAAATAACCACTTTCAGTTCACGGAGAAAAGAAATAGAGAAAGGATAAATGAATTTAATTAAGAACTTCCACTGAACTATGCAATCAGAATTAAACATTTTGCTAAGGCCTTGTATCTGCATATTGCTAACTTTTAAATTGACACACAAAATTTGAAACAATTTGAAAAAGATTCAGACTACATAATATGATTAAATCAAGTATCAAATGAATTTGTGAATCTAAAAAGCCATGGAAAAGATGCAAAATCATTACAGATACTGAATATATCCACTACAATAACTACCATCATCAATTAGATATCTGAAGAAAAAATAAGTTCCAGCAAAAAATATTTTAAGGATTTCTATTTCATAATGCTAATAATGTTAGGGAACAGTTTCATGCAATATTTAGGATTTTGCTTTTATCACCAATGCAATGCATATTCAACACTTACGCTTGGTATTATTTGTGGTATAATTGCGTTTTATGCATATTATTTCATGTTTTGTTCCTTTACTGACAAATTCATGCAAACCTCATTTGCCTATCAACAATAAATCTATTACTACTATCAATAATGCCTGAAGTCAGTTAACCTTTTTAGCGACAAACATTTATAACAATTGAATACCTATTCAAGAAAAATAATCATACTAAAATATTAACACCATGATAATTCAAATCTGATTCAAACAAAAACCTAATTAAAATGTAACCTTTCATTATTTGACATTTATGCTCAATTGATCATGGATTCAAATCACCTGGCTTAAGATTAATATCTCTTAAAAAGACTTGAAGAGTGATATTCAACCACTCACATCGCTCTTACTCTGCTCATCAAAATACTGCTTGACAAAAAGTGACCCAACGGCATGGCCAAGGGCAGCAGTAGTATGTGCCACACATGTCTCCCATCTCGGCGGATCTTCTTCCCTTCCAGTCAGAGTTCTACGAAGCTGGGTAATGGCAGACAGAAATCGTTTGTCCAGGTTACCAGCTCGATGTGAAGCAAACCTCCACAACATATAAGACTGCACTGTCCTGAATACATACATTACGAATAAAGTAATATACATTACAATAGTTGGCAAACAACCTTCCTTGAACAATAAGTCTTGTTCAATTAAATTCTTTAATTTTTAAAACTTTTATTACTGTGTACATGCTTGCATTTTTTTGAGAAAATAACAAGGAGACAAGGGAATATAATCCATATGATTTGAAAACTTTCAGGGATTAAGCTGCTCTTAAATTCTCATTTGTTCCAAAGTATTTAGAAGCATAAATAAAATAAAGATTGAAGCACAATTGAAGACAATACAGCAACTATAAAATTTAGATCCTATGAAATCCAATAGGTCAATGGAGATTATTCTTAGGTATTTCCAACCAATGAGAGCAGTAACTAATGAACTTTTCAAAGAATGCAAATATTCCTTTCATAAGTTAAATTCATAATTCTGCTGCCAGGATTCTCAATGAGTTTCAAACAGAATATGAGAATAAGAGACCAATATTTTCCAAATATCTCCACTGGGTCATTCCATGTCAAATCAACGAGATCTTTACACCCACAGACTCAGATTTCCATTAAATTTGCTGTGGACATACATTTTGATAAAAATAGTGACCAAATAAAATTTTAGCCTCTTAACTGCCAACAGTTTCTGGAATGTGAGCGATTGAAATCAGGTCATGGCTCCTACAGTGCCGCAACATGTGACACTTGTTGATTTTTGTTTCCACCCATAGCTCCATTTCTTGCATAAAAAATCATCATATTTTTTCCTGGAGCTAATAAGTCCAAACAGATCCCAGACACATCATTAAAGATGCCATACATGAAAATACTTCTGCAGAAAAAAAATAAATTCACCAAAAAAATCCATGCACCAATTTCCATTGACTGTATCCACAGCAAAAGGCAATGGGAATCCAGACTCATAGTTTTGTTTAAAATAATCCTTAATGTATTAGCTAAGTTCCTGTGAAAAGAAAGCTTATCAGTCCTGCATTGATTTTAGTGGAAAAAATGACTTATTCTTACTTGAGGGAAAAATGGCATGTTTTTCAAGGGACACACAATGCAAATGAAATTACATAATATAGAAGGGAGAAAATCATCTATTTTTGCGATGAAAACAACATTCGAGAATGCATCTTCACACAATAGTCAGTGGTAATAGCTAGCAGAGTAGCATACCCATCAGCAATTATGTGAATGTCTCTTACAGTTGATTTCATGCGTAGGTGTATTTGAGCTGAAGGAGTTTTGAGTAGTAAAAGAGAATAGTATAAAACTATAGTACGTTATTATGCAGTTAACTTCTTGTAATCTTTGGCCACAGGCAAGGAACATTTTAAGTGTAGAGACTGTACTGCTGTAACATTAAATAGCATGGATATTGTCAAATGATCAAAGTTGTGGCACTGTAGGAGCCATACCCAGATTTCAATTGCCCACATTCCAGAAACTGTTGACAGTAAGAGGCTAAAATTTTATTTGGTCACTACTCTTATCAATATGTATGTCCACAGCAAATTACAGGGAAATCTGAGTTGGTCGGTTTCATTTGGTTAAAATATTGGTTGATTTGACATGGAATGACCCCACAGCAAGAAATTTACTGACCTGGGGTGATACTTTTCGATGAGGCCAACAAGGTCTTTAAAATACCGCAAGCCAAACACCACCACTGTGGTAGAATTTAAGCTGGACATATCAAAGTTTGGATGCGTTGACTCCAGTATGGTTCCCAAATATTGTCGCCAGTTAATTCCAGGAACAGCTTCACACAATTCATCAACAGTCATTTTGTGGTACAGTTCACTCAAATTCCTCTTTTCCTCATGTGTAGCAGTAATCTTAAAGCCACATGAATCACATACTTAAAGCAAAATTTCACTATAACTCTTGACTATCAAAAAATATTATCATGAAATATATTTGGTTCCTGCTAAGATACATAAATATATACATTTGAAGCTTAGCACATACACAAACATGCTCGTGAATAAAAACAGCAATAAAAGGAAAATTTTTGAATGGCAAAACATTTTTTCTCACTTGTTGAAATATTACAGCAAAATTCAATTACTCTACCAATAATAAGGAGAACAAATACTATGCTTCAACATTTGATCATTTTTGCTCAACCAAATAAAATTTCATTTCATTTTTCAATTTTTCAAAATAAACTTACCAAAGCAAGATGGATTTCAAAATTCACCACCTCATCGGCCAATTTCTCAGCATCTTCAACAGTGGCTCCAAGCAAATTTGCAATAGTAACTATGAACTGACTGTAGGCTTTCACAGCTTCTGTGTTAGATGCTGATAGGAAGTAGTCACGTGTTGGTAACCCCAATCCTGCCTCATCCAACTAAGAACATGGTCATTCTTGGGACCACACACATTTAAATCTTTGTTTCAAGAGGTCATTCTAAGAGCTCAGTAAAATTCACAAGAATAAAAATGAATAAAAACATCTCTAAAATAACAGTAAGCCACTTCACACTTATGTGAATACAATCATTAATTAGGGGGAATATGATGCATACCAAGTCTGCAAACATTGGTGGATGGTAGTAAGAAATACATTCTTCAAAGAGAAATACAAAAATGTTGACCTAACATTCATTCATTGAAATGATTAGTTCTTAGAATCAACTGACTTACAGCAACGACAAGAAGTTAGCCAATTTACCTGCACCACATATTCTGATGAGTTACGAATGTCTGGTCCAATCCACTCAGCTATGAGGATGTTATTATTGAACAACCGAAGTTTAGCAGCAAGGGATGTCCACTCAAAAGAAGTGAGAATTTTATTCTGTTCAGGCCAGCCTCCTCCTAACTCTTCCAATAATTTTACCAATGGTTCTTCCGACCTTTTCTGGATGATTTCTGCAATTAATGATGAACAGATAAAGAGAAAAAGGTGAGCAGTTACTCAATAAGACTGAATGAAAGGACAAAAATTACATTCAGCAACTACTACAGTCAAATTAAGTTCTTTCGTTGAACTTGTTTTCCGTCAATATGTTTCATTGAATTTGTTTTTCGTCAAAATGTTTCGTGAACATTCCTGGCGCCTCAGGTACCCAACAATAATGAAAAGCAACTCTTGACAATTACAAGGATATTCCAGACACTGAATATTACAGTGTATGATATTCCTAAGCCAAGATAAATCTTTATCCAGCAGTATTTTGTTTTGCTAAAGGGTAATGCCAACCAAAATATGTCGCTTGATGGCTATATTGATATTTTATGAATGAATTGGATGAATTAAGGATAAGGACACATAAGGCAAGACACTCCTTACTATTTCTGAATACTTGAGCAATGATGACATATTAGTCTTGGGAATCTCCGTTGCATTAGTCGTTTGATGGATATTCCTTAGATCGATATGAATCCATCAGTTACATGTCAAATAAGCCTCAAGAGTAATGTAGTCATGATTTCCAAAAATGTTCACATCATGTTATCATGCATAAAAAAAATAACAGTTTAGAAACCACAATCATGAACTTGATATGATGCCAGTATGTCAGGGAAGGGAATGATTTAAGACACTCCCATAACACATGTGTACAACAAAACATATGCTAAATAAGATGGGGAAAAGCTGAAGACTTTCAACAACTACAGATGATTATCCATACTACAGCTAGTTCGGGTGCCCCAATAAAACAATGATTTGCTTTAACAGAGTGTCGCTAAAGGCATTATGGAGATTTAAGCTCAAAAACACCTTTGCAGTAAACGCAAAAAAATCACCAGGCTACCAAAAAGTTCCACGCCATTTAAAGTTACGCATTTTGAGATTCATCTCCCCAGCCAAAAGATTATCAACAATGCCAAATACTGAGCTAACCACTTTAAAGCATTTACATACCTTGGAGACCACAGGTGAATATATCAAAGTAACTGGCTCAAAACAAGCACATGCTGCATTCCCAAAACTTAAAGAGTAAAGGAATTCTTATTGGTATATGCTGTTAAATATAAAACTGGACTAATCATTGATATGCAAAACACAATAGGTAGGAAAGTATTCTTTCTTTGGTAATGAGTAATATTTCCACCAAATATTTTTAACCCACTTCATATTTCTGCTCACTTGAATTAAATTTAAAACTCTTAACCAATTCATGTACAAGTATTCAACATCCTGCCCCTGATGGATTTCTTTCATTTCTAGGTAAGAGAGAACAATCTTGAGAGAGTTCATTAAAAAACCTCAAGCAAGCATAGTGAAATGTTTCCAAGGACTGTAAAATATTTAAAAAAGCAATGTCTACATGCAACGTTTTACTGAAAGCTCAAGTATAATTTGCGCATCACTATAACATCTATTGGCATTTGTTTTGAACTAATGTTGTGTTGATTCCAAATGGAAATAGGGATTCACATATTTGAGGCTTATTGCTCTGTAAAACAAAAATAATTCCAATGGCAGCATAAATTGAAATTTTTCAGTTTGAACCTCAAAAAGCCCTCACAAAAATGCATGCAAAAGTTTCCATCAAGGATTGTGAACAAACTACAAAACACCCTGACAGAGTTACACACCCCTATGTACAATAGAAAAACAAGATTTCCACCAAGGAAAAATTATTCACCCTCTAACGTAAGTAATCTCAATTAAGAGAGTACAAATTCACAAGATTCACATTTAACTCTTTTATGCCATGAAAGAATTTAACAGGCCATTGTGTAAGAGTAAAGAGGGTGCCAATATGAAAATTTCTACTTGTGGATATAATTTTCATTGTTCAAGAACATAAATATAACTAAAAAATAGGAACATAAACCACAAAATCAGATTTAAACAAAGATTTTTCACTACACAATGTATTTAACAAAACAATGAGGCCAGCTAATTCACACCTTTACATTTACTCAAATTCATTTTTCATCTGAGCAAACTTAAAATTGAAAACATGCACATGCACTATAATAAAACAAAAACTCACCGAGATTCATGCAGGACTGATACAAATGACGTGCCTTTTTTATTGCATCATTGGGTCGACTCTGCTGCTTTACTTTACTGGCAGATTTCATGCCATCCTCTGAATTTTCTTGAATGGATTTTCCATCACGAACATATTTTACAGCACTTATATGAGGATAACTCGCATTAATTTTATCCTGAGATGAATCTACAACACGAAATGGAGTCGATGTCAGTTTGATTTTGACTCTATCTCTACCTTTAACAAAGGATACAATAGTTGTAGCTTGAGAAACATCTGTACTCAATTTCCGTTCCTTAGCATTTTGGTTTTCTCCCGTTGAAACCACCTCAAGACTATTTTTATCACTGTTATTCGGTGGAGAAATTACTGTTCTTGAGCTGCTTAGCACAGTATCATTACTTTTCAAAGAAAATGATTCTGAACTATCCGCAACAGCACTATCCGTCACGTGAGTAATATCACTATTCTGTGCAAAAGTATCACTATTAGGGGAACTCACAGAGGATAGTGCAAACGTCTCACTCAAACCAGATGCATCTGATGCAGGAGGCTGAACAACACCTTTATTTGATGACTGGGTCTCATGAGAATGCACAGGCACATCTGAAATATCATCAGCCATCAACAAATGAGTAGATTTCTTAACCCGTTCCTTCACTGACTCAGAGCTAGCTTTTGTTCTTGCAGCATGCTGCTGTTTGGAAAAAGTACCATTTGATACGTCAGGACTGATGATGTCTCCTCCAATGGAAATCAAATCATCTTCACCAAGAACCTTGACTTCCTCAGATGAGGTAGCTGTTTTGTACAAATCTGACAGGATGAGAAGAGGATCATGAACAACTTCATTTTTCTCAAATTGATGCATCGGGGTAAATTTTTCTGTTGTGGTCTCGGAGAGAAGGGCTTTCTCATTATTACGCTTCATCTCCAAATGCCTGGCTGAAGGAACTGTGGGCAGTATTTTGTTTTGAGTCTTGATTGGCACAGCAGGACTTGATTCCTCATGGCTGTTGGTCTCTCTGGCAGACATTATGTCACTTAACCTGTTCCTCCCATTTGCACCTTCTCCTTCATCAGCTTTATCAGATTTCTCATCTGCATCAGGATCAGTCTCCAAGAGGCTTCGTACAACAGCATCAATGTTGCTCCTTAAGATTTCGAAAGTATCACTCCCAGCACGATTTTTAGGTATTGGATGTTCTTCTCCCCAGCGACCGCAAGCATACTCGTAGAAGTCCTCACATGGATCTACACTTCTGTTCATGAGGGCCAACATCATTTGTGCTGAAAAATAACACAGTATTTACAAAACTAAGTACAGTGATATGGGCATCAAAAACTATAGTTTTATACATTAGATAAGCATATATTAATATTCACTTGCCATTTCTAGTGCTTTTAAATAATAACAATTGAAAAGACTTTTTAAGTGATAGGTACATCTCTTTCATGGACTAAAAAATGATTCTTATTACCTACAAATATTTAAGTGTACCTTATTAAAAGTTTACTTTGGTAATTCTTTTTCTAAATTCAATCAGTCATAGCTCCAAATACATTTTAAGTTTACTACGAAAGGGTGCCATAGAAAGCCTTATTTAATTGAATAATAAAGTAATTTGAATGTAATTTGATAATGTAATGTAATTTGTAACCAACAGCTGTTGTCATCTATGATACTAGTATCATAGATGAAAGGAAGCTACAAGCAAGGAAGCAAATTTGATTTACTGAAGACACTGAAAAAATTATAATACAATATAATGGTTCTCATTCAGCCTGTTTTTCGCAGGAGAGTCCGGCTTTTCATGAAAATATCCCAAGTTAATCCCTAAAGTCCTCCTTTTTTCAACTATTCTTCAAGAAAAATTATTAAGTGTTCCTTTTCTCATTTTTAGTTCTAATTTCAGTTACACTGTCGAACTGTGAACTGTATATGAATAAACACTATAAAAACTAATGTATATTTTCGTTAAAGCAGTACCTATATAATTATTTATCTGAAATTCTGTGACACTTTTACAGATTACCTACCTTGGACTTTCCTGATGCTCTCTTCATCATTTTTTCCATACCAGAAGTCTTCCCATTTATTTCCTTTTTCTTTAGTCAAGATCTCTGGAGGATATTCTGAGCTTCCTTCCCCCTGAGAATTGTCTGCATCATGATCACTATCCCCTTCATCTCCTTGCTCTTGATCATCATTGTCCGACTTTCTAAAATATATTAATGAATTCATTACACCAAGGTATGATTAATCATCAAAGATTATCAAAATGCATTCAAATATATACCACAGAAAAAAATACGTACCCTTGTTCCTTAAAAGGAGGTTTTACTGCGGCCCATTCAATAGTATCATATGTTGACATGTTTCCTTTATCATGCAATCCATAAATTACATCTTGTATTTGTCTCCTGCGTCTCTGTCTCCGATGAGAAAGTGGCAAAACATTTAATGGCAGAGTATTGGTAAGGAGCGGCACAAAACTTGTCTTTATGCCACTCATCAAATCTCTATCTTCAAATTCTTCCAAGTTATGTTGTCCATTAAGAGCTTCTACTACTTGAACAATGAAATAATATTTTCTACTCAATGATGACAAAATATTATGCATTAGAAATAAGACACACTTTTCATTGGCAATTCGCACATTAGAAATCATACATTAATATTACACAGATAATTATCATTAAAATCATCTCACACATGCAAGAAACATTTAACCATAGTGAAGATAATGATAGGTCAAAATAAATGAAAACTGGCATTTGAAGACCCATTGTAGATATGAAGAATGTACAGTTGAATGATAGAATTCAATTCTTTAAATTCGGTATCGCACGAAGCTAATAAAGCACATTTCAAAATATAGATATCACAGAGGAGTAGATTTCGTTGCCATCACACATATATAGTAATTACTTTCAAGAGAAGTCAGCAGTCTTTAATTGCATCAGATTAGTGCCCACCAAGTTCCAATCAGCAGTCAAAATGACTGGGCCTAAAAAGAGTACCATTCCTTCCACAGTAATAGTCACTTAAAGGAGAATAATAATTGAATAACCAAGTTCCTAAAATTCAAAATTTCAATTTAAAATAGACAAATTTGTCCCGGCCCATAAATTTTAGTTATGTGCTTTTCTGGGTGTTTGAAAAATGGTTGTTGCGAGCAATAGGACATATTATAAAGGCAATTGGTGTTACGATATCAAATTCCCACAAGCAAAGTTTCATCTTCAAAGCTTTAATTATCTACGGCGATTACCCATACCCAAAAAAACCCGAAATTTTTCAAAATTTTGATTCACAAATATCGAATTCGTCGTAAGGAAAATAAGATAGCAGGCACGCACAGAACTCATTCGGTTATGTTCAAGGCGTGAAGGCAAACTCTGATTTTATTACAATTGAGTACTTTGTAGAGATATTTCCTTACAGGTGTTCAGGAAATAGCAATGAGAACTTGAGAAAAATGTTTTCACCACTCAAAGTTATACCTCCCACAAAATATAGGAGATCCTACGTAACTCCAATTTACCTGCTTTGTAAATGCTTTCCAGACTGCAGGTATAGATTCAGTATGATGGTAAGCATGGTAAGCAACAAGTAATTCAACACAATCTAAAAAACCACAGTAATTTAAATTAACCTAATGGCGGCAGTGGCGGCAAATTTATATGAAGAGCGAAACGCGAAAGCAAGTAGGAAAATTTCTCTAATCGCGCCAATTCAAATATGCAAATGACGCGGACAAAATGCTCGTGTCAATCACAAGGCATAAATTTATAAATTAAAATTCAGAATTTAATTTGATAGACTCGACCCAAAACAATGTTATGATGAACTCATGTCAAGAAAGATTGTTTAAAAAATTTGTACCACCTGAACTTTTATACAGAAGACCTCCATGTTCTGGCCTGGCGATGAGACGGGCAAGTCCAAGTAGAAGAAGGACGACAGGTAACAATAGAAGAGGAAGAGCTAGATGATGGTTGATCCTTTGGCAGAGAGATTTTGGTGTACAGTTGTCATTCAACCCTCGTCTATTTGTTATGTCATAATTCCTAGTGAAAATTAAAATCGATAATTCATTAATTATAATATTTTTCGGCTGATAACTAAAATAGAATAAATATTTTTTAACGATTTAAAAAAACTTTTTTGGTGTAATTACTTGCACCCACTTACCTATTATTTAACGTTACTTTGCAGGAAGGACACCTTTCAGGTTCTCCTAGTCTATTTAAAATCATTATATTAGATCTGAAAGGTAAGTTTGTAAGATTAATTAAAATAAGTTTGTTGCACTATTAAAAAAGTAATTCACATACCTCCTGTACAATAAAGATACATGTCAAAATTTAATTGACATATCACATGTGGTATCAATTGACATTTAAGAAAATAATCGCATATTTAATTTTTTAAATCTTAATAACTGTACCATTATATTATGCATAAAAATATTCTCCAGACCCCGAGTATGTTTAGACTACCGGTTTGATTGAATTTGAGAATCATCTATTTACCGCCATTGCTTTCTCTAAAATGTGCGAAAGTCAAAGTTCAATTTCCTACGTACCTATCTGATTATGATAGATACTATGGAATGTTCTCATTTTGATCGCATCACATATCGATGGTTGTTTTGCGCAAGGTTCATACATAATATTATAATTCTCGTTGTTTTCATACCGGCTTATGAAAATTGCATTCGTTTTCAACGCTGGCATATACCCTGGAATAAAGTGGAACAAAACTAATCCAAAAATGTCGCTCTTTGAAATTCATTAAAAGCATATAGGCCTACAAATTAAACTAGACAGCTGTCAACATTGTTCACTCACGCTTCAGTTGGAGGGATTTCTACGAGATAACTGTGCCGTAGCTCACAACAACTTATCCATCTTAGCGATCTGAAAAGTAAAATAGAATGGACACCCACTTGTCGGAATGATTCGATAAACGGATGTTATTCTGAAGCGATGATCATCATTAGCCATTCCCAACTGATGAGACTCACCTCCGTGACCCAGCCTTGCAATGATTTTCCTTGAATTATTTGACCAGAAATATTTTGACCTCCTGTGCCGCACCAACCACAAAGAGTAACGACATATGTCAAGCTAAGATTTTCTTACAAATATGATACCTACTATAAGATTTAAACGTGAGGAATACCAATGTTTTTGTATCCGTTAAACGAAACATGGTGATCACCATTCGAATGAGCGAAAGGCACTAGGAAGTAGGTAAAAATATAAACACAGAACGTAGCCGAAGATTTTATGATTCACTATAAAAGTTAACAATATTCAATAGAAAATCTAAATTGACTGCCATTAGAGGAAAAAAATGTAACGATGAAAATAGTGAAAAATGAAATTTTAAGTTTCAAAATCATACCTACTTACGATACGTTTGTTGTCGTTCACGTTCGTAGCATTTTGCTGGCACTATCTTAAGTATAGTATAGAAACACACTTTGAAACTATGAGTGTTAGCGAAAAAAATATATTTCAAAGTGGACACTAAACGTGTTAAGGCCGCTTTGCACGATACAATTTTTCGTACAATTTCTTGTACAAACTCTTGCATGAGGAAATTGTACCGTGTAAAGCGGCAAATTGTACGAAAACTTGTGCGATTGTCTGAATGACTGAACGGGAAATAGAACGTGTTCTAATTCCATTCAGACAAACATACAATTTCGTCCAGTCTATACAAGAGTTTGTACAAGAAATTGTGCAAAAAATTGTATCGTGTAAAACGGCCTTAAGAAGCGTTAGAAATTCGCGAAAACAATCGGTCCATTTCGATTTTCCTCTCGTTTGCTGTTCTCGTTCGAAACATTTACTGAACACTCCTCAGTCTCCCGTAGAAGCATACTTCGAATGCTGTGAGTGGAAACGAACCATAGCATGTAAGAAAAGAGCACTGAACGTGTAAGAAGAATCCAGTACTCACGTAAACAGTCGTCCCATTATCCCGATCCCCTGCACGACGAATAGTTTCAGAGCTCCACACAAACCGAGACACTCATGGCAAGAGAGATTGGTCACATGCACAAAATTATCACCTAACTTCGTGCCGAAACCCACCTTGCCGGGATCCGAAGAGATTGCGAGGAATGCGACTCGCAGTGGTTCCGACGAGACGACGGTTCTCCGTGCGCACTTGACTACCGCCGGACCCACGAACGAAAGTGGAGCGTTATGAGAACCAGTGACGTCACCCGTCAGCGTTTGACTGGTTTAGACTCCGCCGGGCTCTGTTGTGGATCAACCTCTCGGAGGGGCGAAAGAATAATAGCGACCGCCACGGACGAGCTTAACGAGGGGATGCGAGCGAGATGGATCCTCCCCCTCTCGGCAGTTCAAAGCCGAATGCGAAAGGTCGCAGGCTCAGTAACATGGAAGTCTCCAATGCGGCGTCGGGTCAGTGTGACGGAGCCTCGTCTTCATTGAAGTTCGCTCGCACAGAGGGATGGATGCGATTGCCGCATCAGCGCAGAGGAGCATGAATTCTGCCGGTGTTCTTCCCATTGTAACCCCCTCCCCGACGGACACATACAACTTCCTCCGAACAAACGACAGTCGAAGTGGCCAACCGACACGCGGCGATTTCGCGAGCAGATACCATTCGGCGGCGGCTACGGTGATAAATATGGCCATTATATGGCCACTATATGGTGGCCATTAGGTGTCAGGTTGCTATCTCGTTTACATTTTGAGGGGAATTCAGATGACCGAGGCAGTCCTGAGCATCAGTTCTCTTTGATGACCATGAAAACCCTTCGAAGGGAACAGGAAGTGATGCGGATGGATTCGGGAATGGTCCGTGATTCATCGGAGCGTGACGTGTGCAGCGCGAATCTAAATTTTGACCGGAATAAATGATTTGCGGAAGGAACCGTGGATCTATTCAGCGGATTCGAAAGCCATGTTGATCAAATGCTGCCCACACAACGGATCACTGCGCCAAAACACCTGCAAATATTGTGTCGACTCTCACATTTTAATGTCTTCCCACGTCAATCTAAATTAAGTTACAAATTAAAATGTTGAGGTATAAATTCGCGTGTTTTTGGCAATCATCAGATGTTAAGGGGTCTCCTTTGGTCGAAAGGGGACGAATTGGATGTATTACGTACGTAATAAAAATTCCTCTAATACTGCGACGGTAGTTATTACGTAAAACGTACTCTGTTTGATTGTGCATTGTCTGTTTTGTTACGGAAAAATGAAAAAACGTAATGCATAGGACTGTCTCCATTTAGTTGGTAATGTGTTTTTAATCTTTCGGAAAGGATATCCCGAGTCAAGTGTACATAAATCAACGTATAAAGAAAGAGAAGTGGGTAAAGGAGCATGGGAATGCATTCGAATTATTGACTAAGTAGTAGTCTTAGGTACTACAAGGGTCAAGGTTATATTTAACCATCTAAACAAAGATCCTGTAACAAACAAAACATCCATGCTTTGGTCGGAAATACAACTTCGGTTCGAAATCCGGGTTACGATGGTTACAAAGGTCGGCTAAGTACTACCTAATCCGCCGAGAAAATTGGCAAGAAATTAGAAAAAAAACGAGAGAGAAATGAAGAGATCTGAAGATATGGTACAAAAGTTTACCTCGGAGAAAAGATGGTTGCTTGATATATGCACACAGGTTTTTCATCTCATCTGTCGAAAGGGGATCGTTATTTTTTATCAAATGTGAGATGTTTATCGGAGAGTGCAAAGAAAAGGATTGAGTCGGACGAAGTTCTCGCAAAAGGATTCCATTCAGCGACTAAGAAAGACGCCTGCTTTCGTTGAAATTCCCGTAACTGAAAATAATCTCAATTGACCTTGGAGTCAAATAATGACCGCCACGGGATGTGCCCCATTTTGTGATCACATGGTGAGTCTGTCCCCAATCTTCTTCACGCGAGAGGGCCAGTAATTGGGTGAGATTCTGGCTCCGATTAACCTCATTCAAAGCACTCATTGCTGCGCTAGCCCCGGATGAAAATGCGACGATCATCCTGACCCATCGGTTTCCGCAGGCCAAACTAAAGTTTGAAGATTAATCGACATCAGGAGAGATGTTGCGATGCACTAAAATTTTGAAGTTGTTATTCACAATCTGTATTTTGACTCGAAAGTCGACTTACCAACACAGTTTATCAATAGATGAATGTTGAAAAGCGCAATAATCTAAAGTTTTGCGGCAAAACTGCTAGTATTCTCTGGTAATCGGATTAATTGGACCCAATGCTACTCACTCATGTAAAACCAGCTCTCGCAAAGGTTAATCAATCGCGGTTCTAACCATAATTACCTACCATAAGATAGCGCTCCGTAAATCACTCCGTATATCACTCAAATATCCATAAAAACGAAGCATCAAAACAGCCGGAAAAAGTAAAAATGATTTTTATTTTCAAGAAAGATAAATTTTTCTAACCGTGTAACTTTAATTTTGATTGGTGATATCCTTTGCACTAACAACGGCCGTAGAAACAGTTTTTTTAGGTGCTCCAAATGCTTAGTTGATGTAGCATCGTCTAAACTAAACTCAACCCTAAAGACACAATCCATGCATCAGGTGGTTGAACCCGCGATCTTTGTTTACCAGGCCGGCGCGTTATCACTCTGGCCACCGTGGTCAGCTTCGAAGGAAAACATTTTCCCCGCCGAACTTGATTTGTTTAATGCTCTGTGCTTGTTTATTGTAGCAACCTTCGATGTGGTATCGTCTGAAATTCACATAACTTACCTCGAGTCAATCCTGCAAATACATTGGGGGATATTCCCACACCTGGATTATACGATTTCATAGTATTATTATCTGTGGTTTTCGAGTCAGCATCCGCACTTAAAGGCGTTTCGAACCGGAAGTAAAGGTACAAGGATAGGAATGAAGGGTATAGAGGAAGGGCGGAGAGAAATCTGGCGTTGTTATTAGCCTGTAGTCAACAAAACGTACCAAAGGATCTACGTCTTAACGTCCCATCCGACGATCGGAGTAATGAACTAGAATGTTCTCCCCAAAGGACTCAAGCAGAGGTCCGCTTGACAATGAAAAATATCTTTCACTGCCTGTAATTGAACTGGGCCCTCGGGGTGAGTGTACCATAACCACCATGTAAAACCGACTCCACTCAACCGATTCCATAGTCAGAGTTACAGCAGTAAATACTACCCGCAAGGAAAAACATCGAATTCTAAGCACTTACACGTGGCTCGCCCTTCATATGAGCAATAATATTTTCATTTAAAAAAAATCGTCTCAGCCATCTATAGCCTCGTTACCATAACTCCATTCACTCTCTTCCTTTCCCGTTCTTTTCTCTTCCTCCAGTATTCATTCATTCGCTTGCTCACTTTTTCCCGATCTTCTGAAAATTCTCTTTTAGATCTAGACTCCTCTTCATCCATACCTGTCGCTGTCAATTTTCGTTCTAAATAACCTTTTGTCTCCTACGTCCTACTCCCTGATCCCTTGTCTTTTTAAGATGTTCCTATTTTAGCCGATGAACCTGTTTTTACGACTCAGTATTTTCATTATTGAGTCGTTTTAAATTATAAAACCAACCTTCACCCTTTCCATTACCTTGGTAATTTCATAAAACTGTTCGAGCCACCCTGGTTTCAAGCAAAGTCATCACAGTCCACGGGCAATATGCAAGAGGGAATGAGAGCAAGAGGCAGTGTCTAGAGGATTATACGCGTTCCGCTACTTACACTAATGCCAGTCAGGGTTATAGGGCAATGGCCTCCGGCTCTCGCAGAACAGAGGCGTTGCGTGCCCTTTTCAGTGAAAATGGTAACACGCAGTCTTCGAAATTAATGGAGGAAAATTGAGACGGTTAAAGACATGTTTCACGTACCAGAGGCAATGGCGTAACGAGCAAGGCGCCGAGCGTTTCTAGAGCGCAGACTGCTCCTGGCGTAGAAACTTTGGGAATAGCGAATCATTTCCTAGTCCTCAAGAGAAACCCTAGTATGTAGTGCAATCTGGGAAGCCGAACAACTAGCAATGGATGGGGGAAGCAAGAAGGAAATAGTCAGTAGAATAACCAAGGCGATGAGGTATCCTATAAAAAGACGAATCTACTTACGACTGGATATACTAGCTTTGAAAATAAGGAAACACTTAGTTAGAATTTGATTTAATGAACCATTGACGGGTATAGTACCCTTTACATCAATGCAACTCAATAACTTGGCAACAAATTATAATAATTTGTCTGAATAATGATTATTCATGGTAGTGGTGCTAACGATGACAGCCGCAGAGAAGTAAATTGAATCGAATCAGGCGATACTTAGTGAAAAGGTGACATACTGACAAAAAAACTTGTACGATGTATTTTTCTCACACTTATTGAATTAATAAATCCTGCCGGTTTCATTAATAAACCCTACTCGTGTCATTATCAAGGGTGCCCTTGATAATGATACGAGAGTCTCGAAACCGTTAGAGTTTATTAATTCAATAAAGTGTGTGAAAAATACATCGTTCAAGTTTTTATGTCAGAAGAGAAGTAAGGCTGGAATCATTTGAAATGTTGTGTTACAGAAGAATGAGAAAGATAAAATTGTTCGATCGAGTGGCAAACGAATAACTTACAAGAGTGGGAGGAAAGTAAATTCTCTTGAAAACTTAAAAATGAAGATTTAACAACGAAATCGGCTCTCTTTGGATACACGATGGTCTAATGAATACGGTCGTCAAGAGAAAAGTGAGAGGGAAGAATGGCAAAGGAAGGCCTCGAATGAGATATATAGAGAAAATAGTGAAGAATTTAAAGGGTTTCGTGCTAGTACGATGGCTGGAGTACTTTCCTGCCGCCACGAGGGTCCGGGTTTGAATCCCGGCAGCGACAGAGATTTTTCATTGGTGTACTGGTCCCTACCTTGGTGCCGAGCGGAGAGCACTTCAAGTCCATTGCTCCGTCCATCGGATGGGACGTTAAACCGTTGATCCCTTGGGATAGATAATGGCGACGCCGGGTTTCCCTCCACCCGTCTTCTGAAAATGTTAAAACTCTACCAATGTTTCCCACCTATCCTAATAGGCACAAATGATCAAGGGGCGTCGGAACTATTTTCGCTGGGGGGGCTTCGCGCTTCACATCTTGAAAAAGGCCCGGCTCCCATGAAAGGTGCCCGCTTTTTTCTGATAGGAGTGGACAGAGACTAGAATTTCGCTAGAAGAGCATATGAAGATGTGAGAATGTGTGTCAGAAGGGAAAAAGCAAGCTGGAAACAAGTGAAATTTAATTTTTGTGCTGAAGACCACTCATTTCTGGGCATATTCTGGGGGGAGGGGGCCTTCGGCCCCTCCTGCCCCCCACTTCCGACGCCGCTGAAATGATCTTAGCTGTCGGCCACCTTCCCCGAGACCAACAGCTCCTTTAAAACGGAAGAATTTTACAAATGTGAAGAGGCCAGCTGGTAAAGTGGACAGGTGCGTCAAACCTAATGATCAGTGATGACGATGAAGAGAAATACTGTCAATATAACGGGTAGTGGGGGAATATCTTTAAAATATGAGCGTTCTAACAAAACACCCAAATATCCTAGGGGAAGGGGGATCGAAGTGGTGTTGTGGCTAGAGTACAACCCTCCAATCTCGAAACCCCTGGTTTGAATCCCGAATGTGACATACCAGACCCCATATGATATTGTGTGTACAGTGCTTTGTCCGTCGGATGGGAAGTTAAACGATGGACCTTAGCTCCTCTCGTTAAAAAAAGATCAATGACACTTCTCTTCACCTTTCCTCCACTAGTAAATATTCTATCTGAACCGAACTAATGGCACAAAGAGGTTTGATTTTTGGCTACCTCCCCAAATAACAAAACTTAAAAATCTAGGTACAGTTGTATCTTCCTCTCGCTCAGGCTCTGATGAAATCTTAGATTCCCACAATGACTTCATTCAACACAATAACTCTTTATAACCATCATGGAATCGTATTCACTAGTATTTTATCGATAAGGATATTTGTCATTGAATATTCCTTCTCTGCTCCGTATTTATAGCCACATTGTTAGGTTATCTTTCTATCTTTTGACATCCTATTCAAATTCTTAACCTTTCATTAACTCTTTATCGCTTTACAAAATCTCTTCCGCCTATAACAGCCTCTTCCTATTCTCCACTAGCAAGTATACACCCCTTCTCGTCATTTTCATCGCAAAAATGGAAGACTTTATATTTAATATGTATTTAACCATGAAATCGACCATACTCAGGAGTGAATCCAGGGAGGAGGTGTGGGGGCGGTCCCCCCCCCCCCCCCCCCCCCCCCCCCCCCCAACCAAACAATGATTTCAATAATACACACCTATAGACTGTATTTTCATTGAAGGGTGGGAGTAGGGAGGAAAAGACTGGTGACCGCCCCCCTCCCCCCCAGACCTGCCGTCTGGTCCGCCCCTGTTGATACTAGAAAGTTTTACTGGCAGTTATTATATTTTGCTTATCTACAGGGATTATTTACCGTTCACAGGGGCACCATGTTTAGCGATAAAAAAATACTTACGTGCCTGACTATCGCTTATTTCAATATATCGGTGGTGTATGACTAGCAACGAAGGAAGGAAAATTAATAACTGAGTGTAATTTTGCATTCAAATCGTAAGCATATTTTTCGCAGATCCTCGAAGAGAATATATCACCGCAAGGAATATGTGGAAGCAATTAGAAAATGAATCTATAAAGAAAATAGGAGATTTTAAAACCAGTTGGTGAATCAGATTGGAATTAAATTTTTCATATCTTTACAATTAAGCTGAGTTTTTGGTTTAAGCGACCCCTCTTTAAGGTGATTTCGGGTGAACTTAAAAAAAATCTAATCATTTGGTACGCACCATTTGGTAAAGATACCGTTTAGGAAATAGGGTATAAATACTCACGGCATATCATATAATCAGGAAGCCATCAGGGCTATTATCCGTCTGATGTACAGAAAGAAAATATCAGATAATCTTGAATTAAGGGAGGATCCAGCTACCACAAACTTCGCTCTACACTGGAGTCGTCAAAATTACACCCTGGTCCACTTCTTCAATAATCCATTTGAAGTAACGCCCTTACTATTGTAAAAATGACGCTACATTTTTGTGATTGCTATCAGTGCCATTTTCATGATCGTAAAGTTATGTGTGATGACTATCCGTGTTGCCGAAATTCACCAAAACTGACTACGAATTCTTCGCGCGGATTTGTGTTCGGAAAGCTTATATACCCACCAAGATGGCAGATTTATAGCTAAATATGCGTGCGTATGGTAGCCAAAATATACTTTCAAACACGGCCGTGACAACCATGGGTGCCCTGAGTGCATTTCGCAGGGGCGGCAGTCTCCGGGGGGCGGGATATTCTATTTCCTTGCACCTATTACCTACCTATTAAAGGTTTCAAATAGTTTTTAGTCCTAGGAAATTTCAAGGATTGCGAACTAGCTGCGAATACCTATCGGAGTCACCCGCTGATGTGCACAATAGCAGAATTTCCAGAAATCAGGGGTTTTCGGGTTCGTGTCCTGATCGAGTTGGATTTTTTTTCTTGTGGAAATTCAGCTATTTAGTCCTGGGATTGATTTATATATAATCTGTAGAGCGAAAATTAAATTTTACTTCTTAGTTACGGTAATTTCTTGCAAATAATTACTATTCATCGTCGCTTGTAATAATTTTATTAGAAATTGTCTGATTCATGCTAAAAGGTCTAAGAATATTCGATTCTTAGTAGCGAAAGTTTGATTGTTAATTGAAATTACGAAGCTAACATTTGAACATTATAACTTAGAAAACATTTTTTTCCTAATGTTTGATAAAAATAAATTTGGTTAGCATTTTTATAGCAATCACTTTTTAACCTAACACATTAAAATGCTCTCAATTCATGAATATTTTTATTCTTACTATAGATATAGGAATTTATTCGTACTTCCTTTTAATTGAAGTGGCAAATTCAACTTCCCGTACCGGTGGCATTTTCCCTCGGCACGGCCCTGCTTCTGGCAAATACTACTTTAGGATAAAAATTTTAACTTTTTAACCGTTCAACCGTGCCCAGTAAATCTTCCCTCGTCATCCTAGCACGCCTCGAAAAACGATATGGGCTTCAAGTCCCATCGAAGAGCTAAGGCTCAGCAGTTAGAGGTGTCCTCAATAATTTTTTTCCCCAATGTCATCGCTGCCGAACGCCGTTTTGATTTCCATGGGCTGATAGATTGATGCGGATGCTATGTATTAGGGCGGCACACGTGGTACACAACAGATCCCCTCTGCACGACGTCCCGGGACGTGTACCGTCATTTCGTAATCAAGGGTTCCTTCCTTCTCTCATTAGGGATCAATCTCGCTCATAAACTTTCCTGAGCACAAACCTTAGTTGGACGGGATAGCAAAAAGGCCATCATTTGAAAACACGCGCTTAATATACCCGAGAATTATCTTTTTTCGACATGAGTGCGGAAAGGAGACTACACAGAAATAATTTGAATATGATTCTTGTTCCGTTATTTGATTTCTTCGGATCGAAACACTTGGGCTGGATAATTATGCAGAGTGAAATATTGGATGAGCCAGCCGGTCATTAGTAAATACCTCGTTTCAGTATCAGTCAAGCAAGGTAGGCTTTCATCAATCCATAATACAGAGTGGTCAACTAGTATTTAGGTTCATGACGTCTTGATCGCAAGTGAAATAGTTTGAACGGACATTGTCGAGACAAAAGTTTTGATCTCCGGACATAAAACTACTTATGGTGCTGATTAATCCTCTTTCAAACGTTTTACAGGAACCGGTAGTGTTTCTGTACGGTAATTACTACACTCGTGAGTTCTCTCAAAATCGATTTCACCAGCACACCGACTGAAAACTATTTATTTCTACAGCCACAGCTGCTTTACACGAATGCCAGGAATACATATGTTCCAGAAATATATAATACATATTCCTGAAAGTTTCCATCTGTACATTTCGCGAAAAAAATGTTCGCATGCTCTTGCCTCGATTATAATTGGCCCAAATATGGGGTATATATGTAATTGGATTCCAAAGTACCCGAGAGGAATCACTAGGTATTCAGTATACACTATGAAGCTTTAAAGAAATTCCGAAGAATTTTGCAGTTTTCCGTGATAACCCATTAGACTACAGCCGGAAGAAAGGACTAGACTGAGTGAAAGGCAATATGAAGAAGAGATGAGTTTTTAATGTATGGGCCTAATATTCCATTAAAAATGAAATGATTATTGACTTAAAAAAGAAGCTATGGAGTAAGTAGGCCAAAATACCTTCAATGATAAGCCATTTTATTTCGCGATAATTTTATCCTGACTTCATGCGCGTTTCCCTCCTCGGAAAGCACGTGAAAATAAAAGTTTCGCAAGTAAGGTTGGGATTTCCGCGATTACATTCGTTTCCTGTGGTCAGATTCACAAAAAAGAAATCGCTGATTCTCCCTCGTCACGGAGATTGGCTTCACAAAATAAAAAAATCCGTATTTCCGGCCTTCACACCTATGTACGTACATTTGTGCTCCGGCTAATAGCAGCTGGAGGACGGAACGAGGAAGTAACCGTTTCGAAAAGAGCGCTGCGCAGTGTTTGACCACCGCGCCGTTACGAAAGCATGCATCGGTTTAAACTACAGAAATGCATGATAGGGTAATTTGCAGAAAATGTAGGCCTGTCCGTTAGAATAATAATATTTGACAGAATGCGCTCTAAATTACGGCTAGGATATGAGAGCAAAAAACTTAAGCACTTGCTCATCGAATTAAATGTCATTAATAAAAACTAAAAGTAGTGGTAATATTAGTTCGAATAAAAATGTATACCATAGTTTTACTGTCAATCCACAACTCGATTTTTAAGGGCTGTTCATTTGTTATATGATTTCAAGCATCAAAAACATCAATCAATAAGAACTTACTACAGCATGTTTCAAATATAGTTTGTGTACTCCAAAATATAGTGGTTATAGTTGGTAAGTTAATCTGGGGAAGGGTCTGATATCAACAGCCATTTGCAAGATTGAGGAAAGCTGAGTGACTGACTAGAGGTAATAGTATTCATGAAGGAGAAGAGGGGTAGAGTTAAGAGTCACCAAACCTTTTGACTTGAGGCAGAGTCACCTTCTCTCCTAGGTGCACCTCAAGCAGAGCCATGGCTCTGCTTGAGGGCCCCATACATATATGGTGAAAAATTGTTATTATTGAATAATTGTTAAAAATATGTTGTTACTAAATGAAGTATTAAAAAATCTAGGGCTACATAACTACATGTTGTTTATTTGAAAGCTGATATTGTTTATTGTTGAATGAGACCAAACAGTATGAAGAAATGCTTTGTGAATATTCCCTTTTTTTTTTTTAAATTTCTCGTTGAATACTTATTTTCTTAATCTTTGCAATCATTTCTTACTGAAACTGGTGGCCTGTATAGATACTTATAATAAATAAATACTAAATATACTGGAGAAGCAGCAGAGTTCCCTTCTGTCCTCAGACTGCCCTTCTGTTCCTCAATGCTTTATGGGCTTTACCTTCCACTACCCACACCCTACTGCCCAGGGAGGCATGGATGGGCCATAGTAAGGGGTTTCCCTACAGCTGCTCTATCTGTCCCCAACCGTCGAATGTTCTAAATTGCCATCTCACTACCGCTGCTTGCCTGTAAGCATGGATAGCATTGCCAACCACCTATGGCCCATTGTGTCATTTTCTTACCCTTCATCTACTTTTTTTTGCCACGGTGGCGGACTAATTTTGAAAATCGGATATTTATGGTGGGACAAGGTCAGTGACAAATCAATCCTGTAGGCAGATGCCATTGAAACACACCAGTAGGTCATGCCATGTTAAATAAGGAAGTTAATGATGATAATGGGAGTCATGCATCAGAGCATAACTAACATTCCCTTAGCAGGATTCAAGCTAAAAAATTGTGGGGTGTTCCATTGAACCTAATTGCCAATATAATGAGATGTCTGATTACATAAGAAACATCAATTGCACAAATGACCATATATTTTACAGATGATTATACCTGTGTACATAGGTACTAAGGCTATCACCATTATTTTAAATAATTTGGTTTAAATGTGAACAAAAATACTTGCAAAAATAAGAAAACTTTTTATTCTTCCACAATCAATATTTGTTACTAACTTGATCACCAAGCACTGAAAGAAGGAAAACATATTAAATTCACTTACAAATGGCAATTCTATAGGTTTAGCTTTATATAAAGCATTACAGAACTGAAATAATTCAAAAGAGACTAGCAGTGAGCAACATAACAGGAAGTAGATTGTAGAATATTATACTTGTATCATGAAATAAAATATTCACCTCCATAAATAAGTATCCAAGGCAAACTATATTGCACACTAATAACACACCAAAAAGTCTTGGCTAACAAAATCTAATAAACAATAATATGGTGATCAAGTTTAACAAATGCTCTACATAGCATTTTAGCATCAGAAATATTTCACAACAAATGGTAACGTACTACAGATAGAGCTTTTACAATTTTGACTATATGAGAACAGTCACCCAAATATCACAGGCAATAGTATATAGGAAATACACGTACACCTCAAACTTAAAAACAATACTTTTCTGCTTCCATTTGGCTTTCTTGTAGGCCTTTACTTAGGCAAAATGAATACATGGCATTTAAATAAAAATAACAAAAAGAAGATACATTCAAAGGCACACACATACTCACATTTACATAAAATACAATCGGTATTTTGAAAACCATTCAATTTGTGTTCATAAGGTGTCTGATTTACAATATGTGTAAATCCATATCTTCTCACGATTCCAATTCATCAAAAAAATAATTTTCTTTTGTGGTAAACATACAACATGTTCCTCGGATATGTTCAGAGAAATCTTGTTACTTCTACGGACTAGGCACAAGCTACGAAGTTTTTAAGTCATGGCTTCATAAGTCACTTATGTTATCAAGTAGCTTCTTGTGCTTTCAAATTAATTTAAGCCTTTCAGACACACAACAAAAACTTTCATAACTACCTACTTATCATCTCTGATCCCATGTAAAAAGACCCTGTAAGAAATATCTTTTATTCAACACAGAGGGCCTCATGGTTCATTAATCACTGTTAGCATCTTGAAGTCCAATACTCAAACACAATGCACTGATGAAACATAATACATTTGTCTTGCTGTGACAAAATTATGCAGGAACAAAGGTACTCCAAAATATCTTCAATTTTTATCCACATTGATAGGCACATGCCATGAAAAAGAAGTTTATTTAAAACACAAACTAATGACTTATTAGCTTACTTTTAACCCTTTCCAACACCATGAACCAACTCATCAGACATCATGATTTTCCCACTCTGCTCCTATGCCAGAAGACATCTGGAAAATATTTCTTCGTTGTGTTCAAATTAAATATTATAAACAAAAACATTTCAATTATTTTAAGCTGCCAGGGTAAAGTAGTAAAATTATTGGATTAGTTCAAATTCATACCTTTTCATTGAAAATTATATGATAATCACCAGTAACTGAACAACCTACTTCCCAGCCAAAATAAATATGAGCAGGTGAAATGCTGATGGTGGACAAAATGGATTGGAAAGGGCTTAGTAATAATCTAACATTAATGATTCTTCAACTGAAGATGAAGTAGAAACAAGCACATGGAAACAATGAATATGAACATCGGCAATTTATACGGAAAAATTTACAAGCCTTAGAAACAAAATAACATTGACATCATGGAAGGATATATTCCTATGATGCAAAGCATTGCATAGGCCTTCAGTTGCATTTATTTAAGGCAGGGTAGCCTACACATAAAATCCCTATCAATCCAGCATTTAACCCCAAACTTAAAATTAGTACAAAGCCCAGAGACAGGTTAATAAGGAAGTTTTTTGCAGGTTTAGCTTTGACCAGTCATACTGTCAATAGCTTTACGTGATATCACAAACTTAATTAACCATCTATGTCTCTCCCAAATAGATTGGGAATGAAGGTAACTCCAACAAAACATTCTAAAACTGTTCTAGCAGTCCAAATTACTTAATCCCGGGAGAGATTCTCTGAATCTATGGCAGAGAAAGTCAATGTATCTGTAATATTTGGTGGACTGAAAATGACAAGCACAACTAGTAGCTAATCTTAACCATCAGTCAGAAGAAAGAGTAAGGACAGAAAATATTTTGAAGGTAATGAATGCATGCTGATCTTCCTATGGTCCCCTTACAGTGGGTGTCCACACCAGTATATGCCAGAACAGTGGTGCCCAACAATTGGTCCATCAACATTCTACTACCTATGTATTAAGCAGCAAGGTATAAAATGATGTTATACATACCTACTATACTCCTTTGCTAAACAAATAAAGGAAAATCTATTTCTTCCAATCCAATTATTGTAAAACAACTTTACTTGAAAATAAGAAAACTAGTTAATATTAAAAAAAAAAACTTCCCTTTGAGTATCTAATGCTGAATCTCACATCGATATGATGTCAATCTAATTTGCTCATGCAATTAGCGTTCATTTTGTACCATGGATTCACTATGTGCAAACAGATATGAAAATTTATTTTACAAATGACAAAAATATCTGGCACCACTAACACATTTTTGTTTCTGAGAACCTTTAATCTACTAAAAAAATCAGACAAAAAATGGTTGCTATATTTAATTGGCCCTTAACCATTTGGTGGAATTAACATCTCCTAAGCAATTTGAACATGCAGCATGAACAGGAGAATAGCTTCATTCATCTATCTATAAAAATTCATCAGTGTATTCTAGTAGGATATACCTCGTTCTAATAATCTATCATTTCAGGCACCTGAGAGATATTTTAGTATTCTGCACTGCTCTTCCTAGACTTGTTTCCTGGCTGTCAATCAAAATTTGACTTCTTTTGAATCATGATTTCTCTAAAGTACGTAGATGATACAATTTTTCCTGACAATAGTCAACAGTAAATATATAATAATCCATGACCGCACAATAATTTCAAATTACAACAAATATTGAATTGTGACTTTTTGCTTAAGAGGATGAGGTAGCTTGGACTTACCAATACCCAGTAACAATTAAGTATATGGCTATGAGTAAGGCCAAAAAACGTATAAAATAAAATGGCTTTCTCATTTACGATTGATTGTTTTCAAATTATTGTATATTATAGATATTTATTTATAATCTTTAATACTTCTCATAAAAATCTCACTCATCAATCCTAGAATGATAATTTATGCTCATTCTTAATTTTAACTTGAATTATTAAATCCTCATGCATCATCATCTCTGGCACACCTGGAGTCCCTGAGTGGACTCACTGACTCACCTCCCGTGTTTAACTTAATAACCAGACCGAAAACAGTTGGGCACCACTGAGAGAGAGCATTAGCAATTCCCATGTATTACATCCAAAAATCGACACTTTTGATCATCCAAAAGTGTCTAGGCATTATAAGAAACATTGTTCACAAATTATCTATTTTCCATAAATGTCTGCCCACCAGATTCTTTTTTGGTATCACTTAATACATTCCTGAACAAATCAGTCTTTATTCCACCTTCCATAATATCGAAATAACATAAACATTAATTCCTCATCTAATAACATAAAACTAAAAAAATGATCAGCATGCTAATTCAAATTCCATTAGTACCCCTAACTGAAATTACAACTCCACACATACTTGGACAAAATCACAGCAAATGTATTACACTTCGTGCCATAAATGTCACTCTGCTAATCTGCAGCAACAGAATGCAAAGATTTTTAAGCCAGAAGCACAATAGAAACAATCATTTATTTATAAAGGGCCGGAATCATGTCACTGGAAGACCAAAATTCTACCAGGTTGGGATTCAGTTTTAACCTGGTACCACTCCTGCTCCTAAGTCCTGCAAAATACTGCAGCCCACAGCTAGTCATCCATCATAAAGAATCAGCATTGGTTCCAAAAGACATGGACATGCCTCATAGTTACTTTTAATGATCAGATCATTTTTAAATAACACTTGGGACATATTTTCTATCAACATGCCCACCCTGATCATCAAAACTTGTCAACTAGTATTTACCTTCTGCACATCTAGATTTCTGAAATAATTGAAATTCCTAGTAAGAAACTGAGATTAACATATTCCTTGTCATTACTTCAATCTGAGTAACATTTCAAAATGTGCATTTAAGAAAAGTATATGTGGGTAATAAGTGGCTGGATTTCTTTAAAATCAATTCTGTTACCATGAAATGAAATGACTCATCCCTTTTGGTAAATCCTCAGATGTCGATTGAAATAAATTTAAAATCGTAAGAACATTTTTGTTACGTACTTAGTTTGTCATATGATTAAGAAAGTTAAGTGGGTAGCAGGTAGTGGCTTGCTTTGAATTGATGGCATTATGTAATGCGATGATATCCCAATTCAGACCAATGGCAGATGAAGGCTTTGCCTTTTACATTCTATTCCCTTCTTAAAAATCCTACCTTCAACAAGAAGAGAGCAATTTGGAAAAGCAAATACTTTGGACATAACTTAAACTGACATGCCATTACATGACACTATTAATATTCACTCCAAGGTCTGAAAATTAATTGTTTCACTTATCTAGCAGGTTCTGCTAAAATCGGGGAAAGAAATTTTCAGAAAGGCTTGGGAATTGCAAACATGCATGGAACTTGGTCATGCTCCATGAAATAGGTTCTATGTCATTAACTAACCAAAAAACATCTTGCAAGGAATTTCATTGAAACATACTCTGTGCGTGTTTTGGTATATTTACCTTGGATTTTATGTGTAAATGAGAAACAAATATTTTATACAACAAAGGTAAGTACCTACACACCAAAGTGTCCCTTACGCTAAACACCAAAACTCTTGACATCAATGACTACCAATTATAAGGGTTAAGCAAACCTATCCATGGTGAATTAAATCCACAAAAGCACTTGTAAAAGCATTTCCTACACTAAGACTGTTAAAGCAATTTAAAAATGTATGACCGAAATCACAAGCTAGTTCTTTGAAATAGAGAAATGTTTTTTTACACACAAGGTAAAGATCTAATTTACCTTAGCCATTGCGGTACTTATATAAGACATGAAAGCTTTGCAGAAGGAAGGGCATGATGATGATGAAGTAATTGGTGATAATGAACATGCAATCAAAATAAAAATATTTGAGAAAAGGTAATCAAAAAACCTTTTCCTTCAAAGGGTTGTAAATTTCAGCATTTAAATTTAATATTTACTTCACAGTTTACCCTGCCTTCAAAAACTCTTTGGCATTTCAAGGTAGCACTTAACATTTTTCATCAATTCTTATGAGATGTTATGAATTATCTTAGTAGCAGCAATGATATGCAAATGAGCACTTATAAATGCTCAACACATAAACTGCACTTTTCATTTAAACAGTTATACTGTTGACTCTTAAATAATGCCTTCAATTCTCACCATACTTCACACTTTTTGTTCGGATTCATTGGACTCCCCAAAGGACACTTAAATTCTTGTGAAAAATCGGGTAGATTTGAGAGTGGTCCAATAACTCTAAATTTTGGAGGTGTGTGTGCATTATTTTCAATGAGAAGTTTAGTGTCCTCTTCTGTGCTTGATGAGCACCACACCTGAAAACAGATTAGAAGTCCTTTGTTTCATGTGATCTAAATACCACGTACGTGATGATGACAAAAAAAACCATTTTCATACTGTATTTTGTGAAAAATCAACCACTGTTTCCAAACATCTGTGTCATAATTAAGACCTCCTCTCTCTTCATTTGGTGATCAAGGCCTCAAGTAATTCAATTTAAAAAAGGAGAGCTGCACTTTGTAAAATATTTTTGCATGAATAATGATGAAAATACTACCATTAATATAAATACAAAGAATGAAGTTCAAACTATATTTAGTGCAAAAACTGACCATAATTTCAACATATTGGTGTCATTATCATTAAGACTGATATGTTGAGTGGGCAAGGTGGATAATTTTTTTCTTTGTGGAAATCTTACAACTATCATAAACTATCTAACATATTTTTATTACTTACATGTGCTGAAAATTCATCCCCTAGGGGGATTAACCCTTCTACTGCTATTGGGCCGATATATTGGCCCACTAACAGTAAAAGGGTTAATCCCCATATATATATCCAATACCATAGAGGGCCGATATATCACTCTAATCAGAAACAGCAAGAATGATTTTTTCATCCTCATAAAAATTGAAATATATCATCAACATTGAGAAAAATACATATTTTATACATTAAAATTAAGTGTTTCAAATATACCTAAAATTCATAATCTTACGATATTCATGGAAATGGGCTTGGCCATTTTTGCACAGTCTACCTTAAAGGGGCTGGCAGTAAAAGGGTTAAAACCTTTTTCATTGTCAGTCCAGGTTTGACCTTTGGGTTGTCAGCCAGATGTGCAACCAGAATGACTACTTTGGCAGGTTTAAACCAGAGACTTAGCTGTAAATCATGATTGTTGATCCATAGTTCCATTTTTGTACAAGGAGGGAAATAATTTTAACATAAAACATTGTAAATTTTTTATGCTAATAGAACTTTGTACATGATATGATTTGAATTTTCATTTCGATTTTCAAGAGATCATCACAGACCATAAGAGACAAGCATTTAACTGTGACCACCATGTAATCAGCTGTGCTACTCCAGACATATCAAGTTTCAAGGTTGCTGAAACTCTGTAATACTACTCAAGAGTTGATGCTGTGAGTTGAAATTGTGATTGGAGGAGACCGGTAAATTAAAAAAAAATTAGTCATTCAGATCATAACTGTATTGGCATTAGCACAGGGGGTATCAAGGTTAAAGCTCTTTAAAGACCTCCTGGTGAACAAATACATATTTGGTAAAGTGCGATGTCATAGAGAAATGATGCCGTTAACACTTTCACCCCTGGCCATGTAAGTTGATGACCCTCTAAGGACGCTGGCCTTTTTTAGCCTATTTATAAATTTTTTACACATTTTGTATTTAGGATAAAAATATACTTTTCGTATGGATGGAAATATCTACCTTTTTCTGCTGATAAAAGTACTGCATTTAAATAAATAAAAAGTTTGTAGATTTCCAAATGCTTCTATTGCAAATGAATTTGATACTGCATACATTGTGCAATGCGCACAACATCACACTACTAGTTTCCATGAGAGGGATGAAAAACACAATCATGCTTCACCTAAGAGTTTTTTTTATTAGAGGGACCAAGCTAGGTGCAGACACCAATATATGGCATGGCTCAAAAGCAAGAAAAGGGAATGGATGAGATGTCATCTGACATCCTCTGCTTTTTTTGGAAGAAATGAAATGACTTCAGTACACGTCCACCGCAATGAAAGTGTTAAAGCTGAAAAGACTAACAGAAAGGAAAAAGTACTGAGGACAATCAATTGAAAATACAATGAGAAGACATGGGTTTCTAGGAAATAATGTTGAAGCTGACCATAGTCTTTTCACGAAGAGAAAATTACCTGAGCAAATCCCAAAAAGAAGAGCTGTTTATGAGTGAAATTCAATCCAGGAAGTGGTTTCTCTTCTTGGCTTTTAGCAGCCCAATCCAAATAAGCATGGTAAGCAGCTTTCAATCCACCATTGTCAGCAATATTCTCACCTGCAGAAAGAAATAATATTGTTTCCTGTTAACTGTTTTTAACTATTTTTAAATGCAGTTCAATTTGTGGATGAATGTTCATCCCTGCAGTCAGAATTTTGATGCCAATAAATTAGTGATGGACGGATCCAGGTTTTTTGTCGGATCCGGAACCGGATCCTTGCCTGGGTTTCAGATCTTTATCTCGGTTTCGAATCCTTAGTTTCAGATACTCGATTCTGAATTTCATTCATTTTCAAAACCAAGATTTTTTTAAAATGTATAAATACAGCAACAATAGAATTATCAAAAAACAAGTAAATTTACTGTAGAAAAAATCAACTCCCTCATCTATGTGGATAATATTTTCCTGGATCAAGATTTATGGATGCAATAACTATATCTTATTACTTCTAATATAAAGATAAACTTCCTTATCACATACTCATCAAGCAATATATTTTTGAAACCAGTACAACTAATCTTTAGAGTGCAGTTAAAAGAAACATAGTTCATTTTTATTAATAAAGGAATTATTTTCCAATTATTAATCAAATCCTTGAATGCTTTCATATTCTATTTTAGAAACAAAAAAATTTTAATGCGGCCAAGAGATCCCATTAATGGAATATGTGGGAATTCCATTTTTAAGACGAAAAAATCATTATAGAATATTTCAAGCTGCTAAACTAGTAATTTTCCACTGTCTCATTAATAATAGCCTTTAAAATGAATTTATAGAATTTTATACTCCTAAGGAGAGGTTGTGTAACTCTGATCATGAAATGAGATTAGCCTTTTTTTATGCTACTAGAATAAAAATTTTAAAAAGTCTCGGATTTTTTCTCCATTGGCTCGGGTTTGACATTCGGAGAGCATGTATTCTCCAAAATCAGGCAAGCCCACAACAGCAGAGTGGGGTAAGGGACTGCAGGGTAATGAAGTTCAATTCTTATCAGTGTTTAAAAATTTTCTTTCATGGCCACTGAATCAAAAACTTTATCATCCTTCATTTCCAACCTTTGTGTGTGGATACTGACTTTTTTGTACTCCTATCGTTAAACTACATTTACAAATATATTCACTAAAAAATACATGGTAAAGTTAACGTAATGATTCCACGATTTAATTCTGCATTAAAAAATTTTTCCAATCATTTCACTAATGCCAAATTTTATTATTATTTTGACTTATAAATTGACATGAAATTTCTGATAATCTACTTTTTTTAACTGCCTACTTGCATCAGGCAGTGTTAAGAATCGAACTCGAGACCGGCAGTACACTAGCCCTCATTTTTAGCAACTACGCTATTATAGGTTCACGGTTATATGGCGAATGTAGGCAACCCGCGTGACATTCGGTTTTATTTTTCTTCGCGCGCATCCGTGCCTATGGAGAAAAAATTCACGACGAGTATTTTTTTATTTTGTTTTTGTGGCACGGACAAATCTTCTCATTTCGTGACTGATTTACACAACCTCTCCTTGTCAGTTTCTACCATACGTACCTACATTCCATTCGCGGGGCGCATCGACCACTAGGCCGCGAAATTTTAAAATCTCCGTTCTGGATCTGAATTTTTACTGCCTTCGGATATGATTTCAATATCGAATGAAATGAAAGACCCGTGGATCCGACCCCGACCATCCTAAATTTATTAATGGTACATTTGTAAATCTAACTTAAACAACAAAAGTATGATAAAGTGAGTATTCAGATTTAATGGTTTGAAATTAAAGAGGATAACATTTTCGATGCAACGACTGAAAGAAAAAATTAAACTGCGATAGGGATCGAACTTCGCACAGTACACTATAGCTCTCGTTGTCCGCCTGATTCCGGCGAATGTAGGCTACCCGCGTGACATCCTACGTATTTTTTTCCCGCGATCCCGGGGTAATGGGGAAAAAAGTCATATTTATTTATTTTGCTTCTAGTTGCACGGGAACATTTACATATAATTTCATGACCTGAGTTACACATCCTCTTCGTGTCAATATCTACCGCAACTACATTCCATTCACGGGGCGCTTCGATCGCTAAGCCGCGAAAATTAAAAATCTACGATCCGGATCCGATTTTACTCCTTGTCTTTGGAACCGAATCCGGAACAGAAAAAATGAAAGATCCGCTGATCTTTTGATCCGACGGATCCGATCCGGCCATCACTACAATAAATGCTAACTGGCAACAAAACTATCAAATTTTATCCTACAGTATCCTCCACATAAACTTTCAGACATGACCGTGGGAGGAACAACTGAAGATTTCTATTTTATGGGAAAATTTCTGTACATGTCTGAAATGAACAGAAAATCTGTATTAATTTTTAGGCTGGTTCAACTCCAAATAGGAGATGTGAGTGATGAAATTAAGTATACACACAAACTGATATTCACCAACAGGGAACAATTATAAATACTCATCAGAAAATATCATATTTTAAAACCAATTACCTAAAGTTTGCTTTCCATTGATGTGCTGGCCATTTATTTCATATTTTGAATACTGATTAATAACACATTCCGTTTGCTGTTTGAACTTTTCTATTGTTTGATTATGCCACCATTGATGTAAGTTACCATTCTGATCATATTCTCTCCCTGAAAGCAACAAAAGTTAATTATTATTATACTTCCTAACAAAAAGGGGAAAAAATCATGATAGCAAAATTCATGAAATCAAATTATAGTACAAATAGTTCAACTTTTTCTAACCTTGGTCATCAAAAGCATGAGTTAATTCATGGCCCATTACTACACCCATTCCTCCAAAATTGAGAGATCTTGGATGCTTTATGTCATAAAATGGAGGTTGCAGAATACCAGCAGGGAAGACAATCTGGTTCTCTGTAGGGGTATAATAAGCATTCACAGCCGAAGGAGTCATGACCCACCTGTGAAAAATGGTATTTCCATTAACTCGTATATTTATTTTTTTCATTCACAATGCAACCCAATAATAATAATAATAAAAGGTCTTTATTCGGGTGAGATTGAGACAAAACTGTCTCTTCTGCCATCTAACCCCTTGTCCAAATAAATATATAAATCATATAGTGGTCAATACTTAAAACAATTACAATCTGAGGTTAAAAAAATCAGTAAAGAATACACTTATTGGAATTAAAGAATGATAAATTAATACAAAAGAAATATATACACAGAATATATCAATATTACATATCAAATGGTGTGTGAAAGAATTCACAATGTAGGAAAAACGTGAGGATTATTATGCTTACATCCTTTACACAAAAACCCATTGCAGGAAAACACCCACACAAGAAGGGGGGTGTGAAAAACCTGCGAAATCCTACTGATAGCAAAGCTAGTGTTTAAGAATAACTCAAATATAATAGTATGTACATAGGAAAGTTAGTACCTAGATAAAATATAAAATTCAAGAAAAGAAAAATTAAAAAAGGTCAGGAGAAAAAAAGGAAAGAAAAAAATAGTTAAAAGGGAATAAAGGAAAAATTAATAAACAAAAACAAACATCATATGATGCATCAACATGGTGTTAAATGTGCGCCGTTTATCTTGCCATCCGTGTTCTAATCTATCATATGCATTGAGAGAGTGCCCGTGACTTGTGATGCTCAGGTGCCCATCTGCTGAACTTTGAGAAGTGTTTTATGTAGCGCCCTTTTAAAAGATGGAAGTGATGGAGAGTTTCTTAAGGATAAAGGAAGTTTATTCCATGCACGACATGCAGTGACAATGAATGATTTATTGAAGATAGTAGTCAGGTGGAGAGGTATTACCAGCTTATGATTTCCTCGCGTATTGGATTCATGGACATTTTTCAGCTTCTTGAATTCTTCAAAGAGGTAAGGAGGCATTTTAGAGTTCAGAATTTGATAAAGAAGAGAGAGGGTGTGAATTTGTTGTCTGTAACTAAGTTTTAACCAAGATAGTTCATTTATGTATTGGGTGATGTGATCTGATACCTGTAGATTGAAAATGAACCTGATGCATGCATTCAGAGAGCGTTGAAGTTTTAGTGACAGTTCTTGTGATAGATCTTGATAAACTGTATTGGCATATTCAAAGTGTGGTAAAATTAACGTCAAAACCAGCTGTGTCTTAAGAGATGTGGGGATCACGTTTCAATCTGAGAAGGGGAAATAATGATTTATTGGCGGTTTTACAGATATTATTTACATGGTACGACCATGATAGGTTTTCATCTAATATTCCCAAATTTCTAACTGCCTTGCAATAAGGAATTGGATCACCATTTATTCGTACAGGCGGAAGCTCATATTTTTTAATTGATGCAAGAATTCTCGGATATCCAATTATGATGGCTTGTGATTTGTCAGGATTAATTGTTAAGAAGTTGGCTTTGCTCCAATTATTAATTTCTACGAGATCATTATTGATGTTTTCCAAATTAGCACGTAAGTTGTCAACAGTTAAGTTTAGATATAATCCCAATGGGATATATTGGGACATATGTATCTAATTATGGCATAAAAATGCAATAATTTGGTATTCCTGGAGTTCATATTTAGTGCAAATGTCCTTTTCACACGGTAAAATCAATTTTTCCTGTTACTGTGATTGTGAACTAATGCCACAGACTGAAGTTTTCAAAATAAATCATAATGCATATACATTTTTGACGACAGATCATAAGCTTCTTAAAAACTTTGAAATTTCATGATAGCACATATCTAGTAAGCTAACTGACAAAGGTAGTCAACAAATCAATTCAATATATAAGGTTCAGCAACAACGAATCCTTTGATTCCCAGTTGATATTATATTAAACATGAATTGATCCAAAGAAGGTACAATGAAAAAATGCTTACATTTAAAAATGGTCATATAACTTAAGAAAATATTCAAATTTCCACATATCACCACTTTACGTTGCATGCAGTTACTGAGTCAAATTATGTCACCATAACCACATAATTAATAGAGCTACCTGGTAAAGAAAAAATTTAGGATAAAAACAAAGGCAAGCATCTAAATTACTGACTAGTCACTACATAAATAACTCCCATCAACTTATAGACAGATTCACAGAAGAACCTAAAAGTAACTGATATTCCAAAGCTACCTGGTTTTATTAACTTCTTGATCCAACTTTTCAAGATTTTTCTTAAAGTTGTACTGAATCACCCTTATATTATTTTCAAAGTATTCTGAGTCCCGGATCTCAAGCTCTTTGTACTTCTCATCCAGTTGAGATGGGTCCAAAATGTAATTGGGAAACCCTATAATTAGAGAAATAAATTCATTGTTACAAAGCAGAAAAGAGTACCTATTCAATTTATCATACTTTTTCACAATTTTAAAAATGCACTGTTTCTTCTCCAAAAACCTGTGAAAGGAAAAGACAGGTGACCCTCAAATTTCCAACTTCTCTAATAACATGTCAATAAGAGTAGGTGGCATGCTAATACCTTGCCGACAAATATAAAATAAAAATGTCTTTTCTGATGAGGGTCATCGAATCTGTATCAATCCACTTAGAAATTCTTCCCTTTGACCACTCTGACAATAAGCTCTACCAATGGCTTCGGGATGACAAAAAACTCCTCATATGTGACCTAATGCATACCACTAGGTACCATAGTCTATATATCATATTCAAATTCATTGCAATCGAAAAATAACATCTGTTCTCACAACTTCACATCCTTACTTTATTTCCTGCCAGTATGATACTTAGCAAAACTGATGAGACAACAATCAACTCTAATTTTGAGGTGGATTGACAATGTCAAAATCTAGTTTAGAGAAAAAGGCCCATATAACTGATACTGTGCCTAGAAATAACGATAATATTAAGACATTTTTTTGACACAAAAATTATTTCAGCAAATGCAGTGGATATATCTGAGAAGAGCTTCAACTCTGCAATGAAAAATTAATTGCTGATTACTTTTCAGTAAACAGCTCAATACACATAAGAAGCTATTATGTATATGATTAGTAACCAGTTGAAAACATGTAGCAATAAAAATACTGTTACTTTAAAATAATTTGCCAGAAACTTTTACCTAGAAAACTTCATGAAACAAAGGCTCAGTTCATTCTCAAACCAAGTCAGTCACAATTTTGGTGAAAATCATTAAGAATTACTAAAAGACATTTATATAAAACAGCATTTAAAAAAATAGACTAACAATGATATGCAGCTAAATTAGACCTATGGTGGTAAAACTTTAGTTTACTTTCACTTTTTATGAAGAGATTCATGTACTCCTTAAAGCCATGAATATACTTGCACTGTGGAGGTTTTGAAGCCAAAGTGATGCAAAGAAGAAAGGTATATTTGCATGAGATAGACTGGCCACAGTATTAGGGCAGAGCAAAGGAAGCCTTGTATGGAAGTCAACTTCACAGAGAGATTCATCTGATAATAGCTTTTACAATATACCTTCGTCCATACATTTTTTCCTTACTATTACGTGAGGAACATTAATTTATTTATCTTAGATTAATAAAATGCCTCTTCATAGATTCAAAGTATTAAGTGCAGTCCATTGTTAAATATAAATATACATTACAATCAATAATGGTAAGGAAGAAATTGAATCCTCAACAAGTCTGATGGGATATTAAGAATGGAACTTGTATTGATTATACAACTTGATGAACATATACTTTGCAACCTGGATTACTCAGGTGAGAAGCAAGCATATCAGCTAGCCTGGTTGTTGGTAAAAGTCCCAGCTACAGTATAAAAGGGAAGACAACATAATCATTAACTTAAGCCTGTTTCACACGATACTTGATCCAGCACAAGACCTAGTGTGCCAGCCACTACTTGATATTGAGGATGGAATCTAGCATAATTGGAACTGCCCTGGGAGGTTTCACACGATCATTGACCTTGCGCTTGCTAAGAAGCGGTTATTCCATATGATTCCATACTAATTAAAAAAAGAAAAGTTCGCACAGAGTCTATCATGTGAATTGATTGGTCGATGGCTACTGGGAGCTACTAGAAATCTAGTACTGCATCAAGTATGAAATCTAGTAGCTCAGTGAGTACACTAGCGAGCATGCTTGCTGGCCAGCATACTGGAATTCTATTCACATGATACTGGAAAGCTAGCATACTTGTTAGTATACTCGACCTTGTGCTGGATCAAGTACCGTGTGAAATGGACTTTAAATAATAAATGGGTGAATTAAAAAAAATACATGAACAATGAAAACAGAGGGTTACCCCTGAATTGACGCAACCCAAACAACCCCTTATTATAATCCTGTCAGGAAAACACCCTTTCATTAACTTCCTTTTAGGGCGGTTTCAAAGTAAAAGAATACTAAGCAGGAATTTGAAATAAGAAGATAAGATAAATTTCATAATTACAAATACAGAAAACTCATAATTTTAGAACCCTAAAAGACTAGCCCGGACAAAAAAAACTTCCTTCCTGGTGGTTAGGTAGGATGTAGGTACATGGATGGCAGTACACGTCATGAAGTGTAGTTATGTGCCATTCACAGTTCATGGAGGGTGGAGGAGTTATAACGTAGCACCCACCTTAATGCCTGACAGGCATACGACGGAATTGCACTTAGTAAAAAAACTTTTGGTTACCAAAGTATCCAAAAATTGCAACCGGATTTAAAGCTGATAGTTTATTTATTCATTAAAAATTGGTTGGCAGATTCTGAGAGCAAAACTGACAATGAGGATAGATTATTAGTTCCTCTAAAAGGGTTACATATTTTAAGTAAACAGTTACACTATTATCCTTGATAATGAAGTAGCAAATATTATAAATTATTTAAATACATTTAATGTGCGCTGAGACATTTTGGTGAAAAATTATTATTCAATAACTCTGATGTTAAATTCATTGTCAGCATCCTCAAAAATACACATAGCCAATTTTCTAGTCAGTTGTATTTTTTTCAATCAATGGCTAGGTTTTCCAGATGTTTTCTTCATTCTGTGCCCTACCATTCCCCTACACATCAACAGCACGAGAGATACCTTCTATTTCTCATGCCCTACAGCCCAGGGAGACGAGGATTAAAATTAAATTAAATTCCCTTTATTTAATCTCCAAATTTAGGACTCCAAGTCCTCTCTTAAGGATTAACAGATTGGACATCACAAACACCCATTCCCCTTAAAGTGCCAGTGCCATGGCCCATACCTAGGGGTTTCCTTATGCTGTTCTACCAGTCCCCTACCCTCAGATGTTCTAAATTACCATCCCACTACCACTGCTCGTTTGTACAATATGGTACCTCTACCATCTGCCTACAGACCATTGTGTTGTTTTCTTACCCTACACCTATACTTCATTTTTGCCAGGAAATTAGCCATACTCACAAAATGAATTCACACCAGCGATTGCAAATAACAATGAATTGGGAGTCAAGATCAGCTTAGCACTAGAGAATAATATTATTAGCTATATGGGTCGATTCTTCATCTCAAGATAATTACTAATGAAAAGGAGTTCTTGCATTATTGGAAGATCGAAAACAATTTCCATATATGGCAGCATATAGGACACACCCGTTTTCCAAAATTATGGTTAAAAGAAATCAACCCTGGGATATATCTTATTTGGGAATGTTCAGCTTTTATGACTAACATGAAGGATGTTGATTTTTAAGTGCAATTATTGCATTTTCATGCTATGATCGGCACAAGGGTATATGTATATAATTAGGCTTGCTTCCACAATATAGAAAGAGGCACAAATTGATCGAGCAAAATTGAGTGGCGCAAGTTTATGGTCACACAAAACTGCATCTGGTTTTTATATATTTTTCCCACTGAAATACACCTTACTGAAATGAGGTGGTATCTTATGTGCTGGTGTATTTTACATGCTGTCAAATATGGTACGTACTGAAACAGAGTATCCAAAATATAACAACACAATTACACTGAGTACATTCAAATAACCCCAATATCACCAGAAATATCTTCATAGAAACAACATAATTATAAACCACAAACCCATTTGCAAATACTTTATTTATATGCATAGATTATTATATTTACCAATCATGTCAGTAATAGCATCCACTTTCTCTTCTGCCAACTTAATGGTATCTTTGTCCATCCAAGTGAGATTCCTCAGATTCTTTTTGAATGCAGTCTTTACATCATTTATCATTTCCTCCGCCTTCACAATCAAAGGGAATTAAAGTTTCAATCAGTAACATAAAATACATCATAAATTTCCAACAAAAAAAAAAGATTATATCCATAAGCATTAAAAACAGAGGTGATAATGTTCATTTAAAGATACATTTGAGGTCAGGAAATACATAAAAATATAAATAAAATTGAAGTTAAAATTCTATGGTGAAAATGAATTTACATATTTCTGAGCATTGATGAAAAAGCAGCATTGACGTAAGGGAGGGCAAAGGAAAGTTGAATTCCCATTTCCACATTATTAGACTACAGCAGAACAAATTCTGAAGATTCAGGCGATATGGAGTGGAAGCGAAACATGATAACACACAAAGAAAAACACGAGCCAAATCCACAATAATAAACTTTACTACGACCCGGGTTTCACTGTATTACAGCATCGTCAGGTAGCATGTATCAAAGATGCTCCAACACATATATGAAAGAACCAAAATGGGGGGGGGGGGGGGGGGGGGAAGGGAGGGAGGAAAGGGGAGGAGTGTGGGAGTGGACGGTTATTGGTGGTCAACAGAAGTAACCAGTGTGGGGAAAAGTAGTGTGGGAGACGTGGGCAGGAGTGGGTAACAGGGGGTGAGGTGGTCACAAATGAGTGGCAAATATAAAAACAAAAGTCTTGAAAGGTTCCTTTGAAGACAAGACCTTCCCTTGAACTTCTAGTTGGTTGCAGCACCAGACCCTGTCCGTTGGGTGCTCCGTTGAGAGGTCGTAAATGTGGGAGGGGCAGACCCCTGGGTCATGCCCCTTTACAAAGGGTGTGAAATGCAATGACTCCCTTCCTTGCTGTGGGTTGAGCGGTGCCGATGATGGAGGCCTCCGTTCGTTTGCCCCCTTGGTGAAGGAGCAACATCCGAGTGGGGCTTCCCCCACCCCTGTTGGTGGAATTTGGAGCCGCACCTTGTCAGTCAGATGTCCTGAGGAGGAGTCGCAAAAGATGGGTCCAGAGAGGGTGAGGCGGCTTGGGGTGGGGGGTCAGTGGACGACACTGCGAAGCCTTTCTTTGCAATGGGTGATCCCCATCTTTCCCATCTTTTGCGACTCCTCCATGGGACATCTGACTGACAAGGAGCGGCTCTGAATTCCACCAACAGGGGTGGGGGAACCCCACTCGGTTGTTGCTCCTTCACCAAGGGGGCAAACGAACGGAGGCCTCCATCATCGGCAGGCACCGCTCAACCCACAGCAAGGAAGGGAGTCATCACATTTCACACCCTTTGTAAAGGGGCATGACCCAGGGGTCTGCCCCTCCCACATTTACGACCTCTCAACGGAGCACCCAACGGACAGGGTCCGGTGCTGCAACCAACTTCTAGGGAAGGTCTTGTCTTCAAAGGAACCTTTCAAGACTTTTGTTTTTATATTTGCCACTCATTTGTGACCACCTCACCCCCTGTTACCCACTCCTGCCCACGTCTCCCACACTCCTTTTCCCCACACTGGTCACTTCTGTTGACCACCAATAACCGTCCACTCCCATGCTCCTCCCCTTTCCTCCCTCCCTTCCCCCCCCATTTTGGTTCTTTCATATATATGTTGGTGCATCTTTGATACATGCTACCTGACGATGCTGTAATACAGTGAAACCCAGCTCGTAGTAAAGTTTATTTTTGTGGATTTGGCTCGTGTTTTTCTTTCTGTGTTACTACAGCAGAACCTCAAAAATCTGTCATCCTTGAATATGCACAAATATGGGTGTACAACATTTGAGTATTTGGAAGTTAAAGGATGTTGTATGCATGTCCAAAAATGTGTGCACAAGATAGAGTAATGAATTAGGGAGTATTTGAACTCCAAAAGTAAATACTGATCAAAAAGCATGGCATAAATAAAAAAGTATTAAAAACTTTGTAACGTATTCAAAGTATTATAAATAATTCATTTCTTCAACAGGATAAAATCACTCACTATCATCAATGACAATCGAAAAATTAAAATGGGCCAGTAAAACTCACCGTATGATATAATCATTTGTCATCTACAAGTTAAACAAAATATGGAAAAAAAGGCACGTTTAATAATGGAATATATTCCTGACAGTCCAGAGGAGTCTATACTGCAAAACCTAATTCATAAAAATAATTTTTTATGGGCATTCAAGGAGAGATGTGCATGCACTGACACTAAATGGAGAAGATGATTTTTACCATGTTTTTCTGCGGTAGAAAAGGGAAGCATTCACTGATGGAACCTTCTGAACTATAATATGTCAAAATTACTTTTTTTCATTGGCATAAAAGATAAAATTTTAGCAATAGTTTTTACTTGACAGTTAGCTAGGCTTTGGAGGGTTAATTTACTATAAATCATGATTTGGAATACATCTGTGTGATTTTCTCTGTACCAGTTCTTCCTCAGAAACCGTTGGAGGGACTGGAAAAGGAACTGTAATCCTCTCTCACATAGCACATAGTGAATTTTTTGTGCCATAGGGCTTAACCCTGGATTTCCTTTACCTTCTCCATCTAAAATAATAACCCAGGAGGATACTGCACTTTTCTGCTTAGAGCTCAAATGAATGTATGCCAATGAAAATTAAATGCAATATTTTTACATATGTTGCACCCACCGAAAGAGAAAATCTACTTCCTTAGCATTATTAAAAAATGATCTTTCTGCCAGTGGGTTACTTTGACTCATTAGGGTAGAGCTCACCAATTTCCAAGCTCAAGGGGCCAATTACACATTACATAATATTAAAGGAGGGGAGGAGTCATTCTAACCAATATGTAGCATTGTTGACAGGAAGAGGGAGTTCAGCCTACTGTTACACCAAGAGAAAGTTACAGTACGCATTCATGCATTGCCCAAATAATAATGACAACACAGTTAATAATTAGGGAATAAATAACAGTACATCTTGAGAAATAAAGGAGGTATTTACAAGGCATGTCTTTTTTTATGAATTACTCATTAGAGCGGGGTTCTTATAAGAAAATGTTACAGTATTCAGGGGGTCACAAAAGTGGAAAATCAGTGTTTCATGACAATTTTACTGCCAGCCCGTTGAAGTTAGACTTTTCAAAGTCTGAAAAGCATTTATAAATTGCATATTTGTCCCCATTTTGACGAAATATTTGAGGCTTAGGAGGATGACTAATTCATTCATGGAGTTGTGGGGTCCCTGATTTACAGGAAGTACAAAATTACAAATCTATAATGATGCAATGTATGTCAGCCGACAAATCAGTCCACCTGGAGTTTTCACACAACCAGACAGGGCTGAAAGAATGGCCCAGTGACATTAAAAGGTTTATATAATGGATGTCCCTCAATGGCCAAGAGATGAAATTTATGAATATCAGGGTAGGGAAGACTGTTCCTTTTCCTTCACTACATACTATTTCAGAGAAAGATTTAACATTGAGATAATCAATCAGCTAGATATGTATTCAAATGTGTGCTAAATTTATCAAACAAAATACCACATACTGCAACAATTTGTAACAGATAATCAACAATTCTGCTTTCAAGCATTAATTCTGGATGTGAATGCCACCACAGTATTAATGCTGACCACAGAATAATCTTACCTTCATTCTATAAGATGCAGGCTGATTTTGAGAACCATTTTTCTGTAAAAATAAAAGTGCATCTTATAGCTCCACTGTTTTGCTTAGTTAAAAAACATCTCACTCAAAATCAAACCCCTAACCATATCCATCAGCTGTTGGAAAGGCAAGATATCAATGCAATTAAATGGCAAAACAAGCCTCTGGAATGATGGTCAGAAGGTTAAGGACACACAAAAACAGCAAAAAGGGAAAATAGTGCAAAATTACATGATGGTATTAAGGATGTAATGATTTTTTATTCTAAGTTTGTTTAGTATTAGGATAAAAAGGCAATTCATTTAATTTTAGGAAATAAATAGATATTTTAAAGTGATGAATGTAATGAAGTTACTGAGACATAATAAACATAAGAGATGGACAACTCAAGTAATTGCATGTTACGTATTAAGAATTGTGCCAAATATAAATTCTAACATGCCATTTAAAAAAGAACAAGTTTGCATGCATCCCAATCATAGCAAAAGATAATGAAATGACAAGAAAGTAAGAGTCCAATGATTCTCATGGCTGTTTAGAGCAGTGGTTTCCAACTGGTGCCCCGCGGCATTTCAGGGTGCCAGGTGTGATGTTTTGGTTGGGTTGGCAGAACTGCCTTACTTGTGTCATGTGCGCTTGGTTGGCGCGAATAAAATAGTCTTCCCACAAGGTAGAAATGGACTAGTTATTCATGCGACCTGCTCCCACCTCCAAGGCATTTAGGATAGGAAAGAGAGTGTACATAACACCAGGAAAACAGCTAGGGGTGCCACAAGATTACTGTGGGAAAATGTAAAATGAATATGAGGGCCATCTTCTGAATTGGTAACTCTCACCCCTGACAAATGGTGAATGATCTTGAAGCACTTCTTCCAACCTATGGCGTAGTTACTGTAAAGCACCATTATCCTTGGTAATGGAGAAGGGAGCCCAATTGGATAAAAAATCTATGGGTGCCAATATTGATCATAACCTCAGTCCGAAAGGTGCCACCAAATTAAAAATTTGGGAATCACAGGTTTAGAGGAACTAAATATCATAAAGGGCCCTGATTCAGAGAGTGTGAAAATATAACTTTGTTAATCATATAACTGGTTTTTGCTGAATAAAAATCATTATTAAACATTCATCTAGTATCTGATATAGGTAGTTTGAAAGTCAAGCAGTTGAACACTCATCAGGGGAGAATCATGAAAAATGAGAAAATCTCATTACATTATTGCTGCTTTCATTGGTGATGTTCATCTTCAAATTTTAGCTGGGAAAATCTCTTCAAGGCATCCTTAAGATATATTTCCCCTTCATATTAATTTTTCTAAGACCTGATACTTGTCAAATAGACAACTACATAGTTTGGTGGCACCCACTCAGCCTTTGGCTCTAATAGTCCATGAATCACAAGCATAACCTGTGTGGTTGATGCAAAACTGACATTATTGTAAGGTGGATGTGACTTATTGAGTAAGTGTATTTATTTTAGCAAAAATAAAATGAAAAATTCTCAAGTCCAAGTATTCAAATGGTGTTCGAAGAGAAAACAGTGGATCAACCAAACAAATGTTGTAACTACATCTTGTAATATCTCATTTTGTGACTTGCTGTTTTGTCTGTTCAAGTGTCTTCCCTTGAGGAAACCATACAATTAATTCATCAATTTGACATTAATAGACAAATAAGTATTAGAATTTTAAGATGATGGAATATGAATTCCATGCACTCATTCAAGACTTATCAAGTAACCTACTGTGACAGGCGCATAGAGGAGGAAAGGATTCAGAAGCCGTGCATTTCTTGTGGGTAAACTACAAATGGCTGTTTAGTTAAACAAGGGGAAAATAAGAGTGCAGAGCTAAAAAGCAGAAATATACTTTTGTCCACGAGTAAATTTGGTGTTAGCATTAGATGGAGAGCCATTTTGAATTATGCAAATCAATTCACATAAATTCAATGATTTCCAGAAGGCTAAAACATACGTGATTTTCCAAATGAATGATTTGGTTTTTAAGGAACAAAATGAATCAACTAATAAAAAAAGAAAAGTTACCATGCATTCATCAAGTGCTAAATAAATAATATTACACTTACTTCTGGGTTAGCCTCCCCATGGAATAATTCCCTAACAAACATGGCTCCAACAGCAAAGCCTAGCACATTGGTGGTGTCTGTTACACAATAGCGCCATGCATCTTCTCCTCCTTCAGAGCCAACAAGAGCTTTGCGTAGGCCTCTTGATGCATCCCGGAATGATCGTGAAAGGTAAGCCGTGAGGCTTTTTACTGTCTGCCAAATTAAGAAGTTGTTCAATATCCTAAAAAAGAGTTGCATGCCAATGAGGAAATACTACAGCTAAGATGAAAATGATGATAGAGTGGATGAACAGCACTTAATGTAAATATTTAATTTTCCAGAGAATTGAGCAGGAAGAATTCTGGGTGATTGCGTTCAATCAAGTAATGCACAGGCAATCCATGGATTCTCACATACATCTACTATAAAGCTTTGCTAGTTGTAAAATAATAATGCAATTCCACTTAAGTAAATTTTGTACATACATATCCATGTTCAACAAACAATAGTTATATCATGTCAAAAAACTCCAATAGATATAGTCAAGAAAAAATATGATATTTTTAGGCACACAATGTAACTTTTAATTTAAATTATGAATTAATTCTGTTGTTAATTAATTGAATTTTAAATTCAGGAGCCACTAATTATCAAAAGTATTACATATTAAAAATACAAAAAAATATCAATTCTTGGTCCATATCATACAAATTATGCATATTATATGATATGCATGTTAATAGAGACTGAGAAATTATTCATCAGGGTGAAGGACATAAAGAATAAACCAAAGTACTTATTTACGTTTTTCCTTCTGCTGTTTTGTTGTACTTTATGACCAAGTTTGACATCTTCTCGATGTACTCTGGGGCATGAACTACTACCATCTCTTTGCTGGTAATCTTACGATTAACAAGTCTGAAGGCATCTGAAAAATATTCTTTCCAGGACATCTGGGAAGAAATGTACGATACTGTTAGTCAAGAAAACTAATTAATTATGATATAAATAACAAAATGCCATTTTGATATAGAAAAATTACATGAAATCATTGTTGCATTGTGTTGAGACTCATAGGTACCCTAGCATTTCTTAGACAAAAACACAAGAATAAAAACTAAATATAATGGGCAACGTCTACATATGTAAGATATATATCACTGATTAAAAAAATTACAGGTCTGATATATTTGTTAAAAGAAAAACAGCAAAAAACACTAAACAATGAAAGGTTTGTCAAAATGCCATGATTAACTTACAAATGGTGCTTTTTCTTGTAAATCAGCAATTGACATTAAATGATACATTTTTTCCTCATCTCTTCTTTCATCAGCTGGTGTTGTAATGTTGGCTAATTCAGTCTCAAAGTCTATAATACCTGACATTTGTCTCTTTGTACTATTTTCTTCACCACCGAGGAGTACACCTATCTGGAATTGATGACAAAATAATAATTACAGTCAATGAGATGAGAAATAAAATGATTTTCATTTCCTTTGAAGTATCTTTGTAACAGTACCTATGCACCTATCTATTTGAGTTCCATTAACATAGTAGTTCAAATAAACACATTTTGAATTCAAATGAGTATTATTTTCAAGGAAAAAAAAGATTATGCCACATAACACTCACCTTTGTCATATAGTCTAAGTAGGCCTTCAAAACTTTTTCATTTGCAGTTTTATTTAAGTAGTTATCCCTAGAGAGTAATGTAAAACTGGCTTGGTCAACCTGAAACAGTGAATGGCGAAGAAACTAAAGTTTGGTAGTCATGATGTTACAACAACCATACTTAATTTCTACTATCAATGAGGAAAAGATAGCATACAATTTCATGAGACTGGTAGTTAAATGAGGATAAAATAATATCACATTCAACGATTACATCTAGTTTCTTCCAAAATGGACTAAATTCCCATTTTATTCAGCCTGAATGAAGTAGAAATGAAATTCAGGTTAATGGCATACAGGAAAGAAGAAAAAGCTACCAACGCCACTTAAAAATCATTTATCTGCAAAGATGCTTATACGAATACATATATATTATGTAGAATATGACCAGAGGGTCAAATTCAGAGCCAATTGATGTCTCAAAGGTTCTGAGAATCAGATCATTCATGGATAAAGTTGGTGGAAAATGAAAGAGAACTGACCACATTAAGAATTTGTGTTTTTATTGCTAATTTGACCAATTAAACTGGCCTCATGAAAGAATCAAGTAACAAACTACGTCAGGTATGTGCCTATTTGATAACATATTAAATGTACCCAATTTCCGTAAGGTAAGTTTCTGAGCCCGAACCTTAACATGTAAGACCAGAGGATGATTTTTGAGCCATAATTTTGTAAAAAAGTTCATCTTTTAAATCATCAAACACAGTACAGTTTACACAATGATATAATTCACTTCAGCTCACATCCTGAAATCCTTAATTCCTAATTTTAGGCATGTAATGGCAAAAATCACTAAAATATCTAAATTAAGTGTACACAGATAAAAACAATCAATCCATCACAATTATCAAAACCTACAGAAAAACTCATGTTTTTTAAGATAATCCTGAAATATAAAATCCACATGCAATCATGTCCAATACTGGTAATATTAGACAATTACTTCTTTTAAACTCCAACACTAATGCCATAAATCCTATTCCAAATGTACATAAGTATAGAAGCAAATTCATACATTATTGGCAAGAAGATTTTCATAAGATATTTGGTAGGTTCCTTAAGAGAAAAGTGTCAGAGGATACTAAACCTTAACCCTAAACTACGTGCGTGGAAAATGTTTCATTAAAATACTTGCATCAGGTCAATATGACCTGATATTGGAAGCCTGGTGAATTCGAAGTTTTTGGTCGATACCTATTTGATAAGCACATATACAGACTATAATGTATCCTGCAAAATTATTACTAACCATTTACGACTACTAATCACATATTACTAAATACTTCAGGTCATTTTGATCTGACATGAGTAATTGCTGGTTAAATTAACATATGCTAACCTACTTATATTTACTGTACCTGTATCACATGCCTGGATGAATTTCGGTCATCTTCCTCCACAGCCCATGAGAAAAGGCCACCCATGCCATAACGGTTACGCAGTATTTGTATAGTCTTTTGTAAGTTCCAATTGTCAGGATTCCACCAATGCTTGCTCTCTACAGTGGTTGCCTTTTTAGTTGGACCACCGCTCTTACCAATGCTTTTACCTCCAGCGGGCGTTTTCGTTACAACCTAGAAAAATTAAAGTTCAAATTTATACACTTTAAAATGAAATCATATTACCACATTACAACTCCTCATATTAGTATATAATTTAGGGACCAATCGCGAGACCCATTAAAAGTCATATCAATTACCAATTGAATACAAATGGAGGTGCCTTTATAGTAAATATGGAGAACATCTTCTTGTGCCTTCTATTGGATTAAAAAATTCAGTAGCTGAAATTTCAAAATTCGGCTCAAACTCCATCTTGTTCAACATGATGATGTGTCATCATCATGTTGGACAAGATTCATTTTGGCGATTTTGGTCGTCTCATATACCTGAGGCCTTAGGTCAGGGGTGGCACATGAAAAGTCATCATTGTGACCCTTGGTTGGAGTCAACAGAAAGCCAATTATTGGGTCTGGAAATGGTCAGTATTTTCAAAATGGGTTTCAATAAATTTTCCAGAGAATAGGTTGAAATTTATTCCATCAAGTCAAATTTCTATGGTTTCCTTTACAATCCTATCCCAATAACCTCCAGAGTTAGTGAGTGAGAACTTTATTTCAAGAAAATTGAAAGACTGATCCATGCTAATGTTCAGCAACAGATGTTTTTTTTTCAATGTCAGCTACATCTGAACTTTTTAGCATGTGGAAAACTGGATATCATTTCCTTTGAAATATATACCTACAGCTTCAATAGAGCAAAAGGACACACCGAGGTGGTTGTGAGGAAATTATTATACTACTTACTGCGGCAACAGTAGGATTCCAGTCTGCTGGAGGGGTAATATTCCATCCACCAATGTCCTTCAACAGGTTTAACATTGGTGCACTTCCAAGGGTTTCCATTGTTTCATTAGCGTCTAGGCATGAGATGTAGTAAAGTTTGGCTTTTTGCTCAGCCTTGCTTTTCAGTTCCGTGAAAGGTCTCTCTAATGAAATGGAAAGCATTCATTAATGCTATATGTCTAAAACATTTAATCCTTATGATCATTATATCATGAATTTACATCACGGTATGGAATAATTACAAGAAATAATGACCGGTAGCAAGCACTTTTTACATTATGGAGTCATTTTGCCAGACACAAAATACATGAAATATATGGTAAGTAGTATGAGTGGATACACATTCCAGATGATAACTATTCTTTCTTGAAATACTACATTTTTCATAAATTATTAAGTTTCATATGGTATTTCAAATAAGAGAACTAGAAAAGATATCAATGTAATTGGATTTCATCCCTATATATTAAAAATGTAAGATCATAATTTTAAATATCAATGTAGATGAAATAAATGCTCACCAAGAACATTGCGTACGACTAGCTGGTTTTGTCTCCCTAGCTTCACAAAAGTACCCCACGTTGAGGACCCGTCAGGTGCTGGATTCGACCTCACCCATCCTCCACATGCATACTTGTAGAAATCATTACAAGGTTTTGCCGATGTGTCCATGGAACTTATGATTGAAGCGGCTGCTGTTACGCAAGGTTGTGACACACAATAGGGCAACCCTGAATGACCTTTCTCAGCTATGCTTCCTGTGAAAAGAGTAAGAAAAGAGCAATTGGATAACAATTTCATCAATTTCAATTTTAGAGTTCACAATAGAGTAGAAGATCGATAATCCGGAATGGGGTCGTTTACCATATATTTTTATTGCCGAATCTGATAGAGTTTGTAAAATAAAAAGACCCATATTTTTCCGTTTTTTGATCCGTCAATTATTTCTCGAGTTATAAGCGGCGAAAAACTTATGTTTTTAACCCTTTCGGAAAAATGGGCGTAGTGCAACCTCTGACGTATATCGACATCGTCCAATCACAACTGAGCCCGCGAAGCTAATTTGCCTTATCGCAATGGGGGGGACACAGCTGACTCTGCCAATAAGACAATTGCGACAGCATCTGTGTGAGCAGACCTTCCGAGAACCCCCCTCCACTCCCTTCCCTTCCCCGAAAAGCAGTCAAGGACGGGAGGAAAATGACGTCAATGTTATCACAGCAGCTTTTTCGGTGGGCGTCACCTTTTGCTTATTTTAATTTTTGATTTATGAGTGAATGGTTGTGGTTAGAAGATTAATTTTTTCACTAAAATTCTTTTTTTTTTCATCTAACGATTTCGTGTACAAAATTGCGATTTCGGTTCCGAGTAAACGCCCCCATTCTAAACAACGGAATATCTAAATACAGTAAACTCCCGATTTTCCGTTATAATGAATGGTAAAGGGTGTACGGATAATCGGTAAACACGGACAATCCGCTGTTTGGTTCTTTCTGGATTCATTTCTCCACGATGCGCCGCCTAAATAAATAAACTTTCTAAGAAAATATCACAATCTGCCAATAAAAAGATCCTCACTGCACATAATAGCGTTTTATGACTTTAAAATATCCAGTAGAGCTGTCCCGGCCGCAATATAATGCTCGCAAGCCTCGGGTGGATCTTCGAGACACGAAGCCTAGCGTAAGACATCGGCAGGACCGTAGTGAAAGTCGCGATTGGAGGAAAATAATGAAAGTTTACTTAACTTGGAGACCACTGCCGATACACAAAATAGAAATCCGCAGCCCGGATACGCTCGCACGGATGATCGGGAGTTTACCGTAACGGAATTTTTTTCCAGAATTTTGCGAAGTTCATTTTTCATGCAACGCACCCTCAATGATGGCTATTTAGTCGTTAAAAAAAAGCCGCCTTCAAACAGTTTGGCTAAGTGTAAATCCCACGGGTGCCATCCAATGAAATCACACTACCCATCCGAAGAAGCGTATCTTATTTCTTACGCGTAAATACGTTCGCATTTGATGACGCAAGGCCATCGGCAACACATTTCGTACTTCCCCGACGTTCCTGCGAGGGGGATGGAGGTGAGGTGGAAGTTCACATTGTGCGCGCAGCGCGCCAAACCATGATCTTTCCGCGAAAGACACCCCACCCTGGAGAAATCCTCGTTTCGACGAAGTTTCGTTGAAAGAGAAGGTGGAATATCTTGGAGAGACGCTGGACCGACATCTTCACCTGGAGTCGCATGCGAGGATGATCGCGGCTACCACGAACGCAAGACAATCAGATTCCTGCTTGATAAAAGGATTGCAGATTCCACGAAGGACGAGGTCGCACCTGTGCAAAGCGACGCTCCGACCAATGCTCTCATTGGCAGCGCTCGCATGGAGCGGACTTCTTGGTTAGGTTGGTTATTTAGGGGAGGCGACCGACTGCTGAGGTCATTTGCGCCATATAGGATAGGTTGATAATTGGGTAATGGTAGGAGTTTTCAGGGAACGGAGGAAGGGTGGAGAGAAACCCGGCGTCGGCCTTAGCCTACTCTTAACGAAAGGCGCCAAATGGACCACGGCTTAACGTCCCATCCGACGGACGGAGTATTGAACTTGAAATGCCCTCCCCTAGGCATTCAAGTGGGGACCGGTTTTATAATGAAAAAATCCGCCACTGCCGGGAATCGAACCCGGGTCCTCGGGATGGGAGGCCAGTACTCTAGCCGCCACACCAACCCGATCCCCCGAGCGGACTTCTCACTGGAGAAGCCCTCAGGATCCTTGAAGTCTCCGACAGAAGATGCCTCCGGAGGACTTTTTGGCTTTGTTGGTCGAAGACGGAGCAGCTTTGGTTAGAATCCGGCGGGACTCAAGGAGTATCTCCGAGATTTTTCCAAGAAATTTTACGAGAGAGCAGAGATCTCCAAACTTCCGGTGATCAAACGGTTAGCGGATGCCCTGCGATCACCGCCCACAACCGAGAGAATCTACCGGAGAGCCGGCCGGAACAAATTTTACGGCAGCTGGAATTTTTCGGAGGACTTCGAAAAAATTCTTAAGTACAGTAGCCGGACTTGGTTTTTTTCGATACTGTCTGGGAATTTTGTAGAGTTTTATTGAATTCAGAAAACATTCAGTTGAATCCTATGTCACCTAGCATCGTTTCAACCTGAATCTGCATGCAGCCGCATCGCGACGCACCGGGATGTAGATCTCGGAAGCTGTGAGAAAATTCTCTTAGGAGGAACCATCCCACAGTGAATTCCGGAAAGATTTAAGAGCACAAAAGAGCTGATAAACCATCAAGCACGAGCCCACGGAGGACGACGCGCTTCACAAAATGCTGTCGATCCCAGCGATTTTCTGTTACTAGGGCCGACTACTGTTTGCTTTGTTATAGAGTTTTCGTCGAACAATGGAAACCTTCGGGTTTTGGTCTGATTTGGTTTTATTCAATGGTGGAAATAATAGTTTGCACGAAGAGAATGAGATAAACTCTCTCTACTAGAAGAATTGGAGATCTTGGGGGAATAAGATCGCGGCGTTTTGTAATTTCATCGGGAGAATGCTGTACATCAGCCGACCATCTACGCCATAAAGGGACAGAGGGAGAAAATTCTGCTGTTTGCCACGGAATCCGATTCGATGTTTGGATTTTATAAAAGGAGAAATTAACGCGGGCCTCACCTGGACAAGGTGGGGTACGAGAGGTTCCTACAGCGCCGAAGTTACAGTATCCCAAATACGCTCTCGACAAGTGAATTTCGCGATCGTAACCCCAATCCGCTGCCGCAACACGGTATATGGTGGAAGCAGGGAGGTAACAGCGTAAAATCGGATGCATGAAAACCCTTATACCCCTCGACCCAAATGACCCGACCGATTCTAGAACGAATTTTAGAGTAAAAGTTTATTTTATGGGAGTGTCGACAAATAGAGGAGTGCGAATGGCTGATGTTCCTGTCAGATTATTACTAGGCGAAGTACTATTTTTGTCCATTTTAAAATATGCAGTGCCGACTGGATTCTTCTATTTTTCATGATTCATCAGCCAAGAATGAAAATCTTCAATATTAAATACTTTTACGTAAAATAAATCGCTTGGTAATATAAATATTTGTTTTTCACATCACTTACCATCTCATTGACCATAGTATCTAATACGAAGAATGACTAGTTTTTTCAGTCGTATCAAATCCTAGTGTTAGTGGCACTCAAAGCAATAAGCATGTTTTTTTCACATTTGAAGTGATTAAATATTGAACGATTGATATGGATTTTTAAAAACGTTTTCAACTGACCGAAGAAATAGGTATGGTTGAGATAGTTGTGAAGCGACGTTGAGAAGAACATGAAAGGGTAAAAAAAGTCAAGTGAAGGGAAATGGTAGATAATTATCTCACCTGATGAGGAATCATTTGACTTGATGTGTCCACCATTGATTACAGGCTCATTCGTTGGTTCATTACTGCCACTTGCACCGAGCAATATGCTCAATATGAAAACAATCAGCAGCAATATGAGGCATATGCAAATGAGTGTCTTCTCAAGGATGCTACGAGCCTTCCACAGGGTTGATCTCTAATCTCAAAGAAAGGAAATATAACATGAGAGCATTAGGCATTTTTACAAATACGTAAAATATACATTTTCTAAAATTTACATTTCTAAGGGCCAAAAAATGGTATGAACCCGTTTTATTCACACATAAAAGTAGCATTGGAATATTGTATTCGGAACTATTTTCAATGGGGGTGGGGAGCAACCTTGAAAAGGGCCCATTACCTAAGAAAAGGGCCCGACATCTAAGAAAAGGGCCCGGCACCTAAGAAAGGGCCCGGCACCTAAGAAAAGGGCCCGACATCTAAGAAAAGGACCCGCATTTTTTACGGATAAGAGGGGTTAGAGACTAGGATTTCGATAAAAAAAGCATATAAAGGTGTTAGAATGTGTGTCAAAAAGTACCCGCTTCGACTATAAGGGACCAGGGCAAATTCTGGGGGGGGAACCTTGGGCCCCTCCTGTCTCCCATTTCCGACGTCGCTGATTGAATTGGCATCCGTCTTATGTTGCTGCGAAAAAAATATCATTGTATAATGTCAGGAAATGAGTTATGGTTAAATTAATAATAAATGAGTTCATTACTCAACACAAAATGTTTACAGTTAGAGAATGAAAGATTCATGAGAATTTTAGGCGTCCTTGAGGGAATTTGAAAGGTTGCTAGGTTTGAGGACATGGTGGAACCATTGTAAGGTAAAGAAGAGCATGTAAAAAAATCAGGCATTTATCATTAAAATTTAGAAAACTTTGATGCTCAGAGACCATTAAAAAATTCAAATCTGACTGAGTTAAGACCCAATGATTATAAAACTGTATAATTGCAGATTTATGTAAGTACACGTTACACCCTAGCTTTCTGTTTCATATTTTCACCCTATGTTGAATGGAAACTATAAATAATCAACATACAATACTATCTGCCAATGCATTCATAGCAACGAGCTAAAATACACTAAAATATTCATACACTAAAGTTGTTATATCAGAAATTCTTTCCCAAAGTAAAGAGTATTCAAATTTTTGTTTTGTAAAACAGTATTTTTAGATTTCATGGAACATTTAATAATAATGTACAAGAAAATAGCACAATAGCAAAATATTCAAATCATTCGCCTTGACCGGGACCCCCTGATTTCTCTGTGGAATATTTTGCTATTGTGCAATTTTCAGCGGGTAACGCCGCTAAAGTTTTCACGGCTAGTACGTGGACCTTTGAATTTCTATAAGAAAATAGGTAACAAATTTATAAATGTATAGGTTGATGGTATCGGTATCGAGAATCGATTTTCAATTTATCGGTATCGGCATCGAGAATCGATAAATTTTGTTATCGACTCATCTCTAATCAACAATAATGAGGGTATCAAAATTGTTTCATGTCCATTAATTGCCCATTATCAATGATTGTTTGTGCATTTAAGGAGGCAACATAACCAAGGGTATAGAATATATCTTCATATGAAAAATTAAAGGTGTGGTAAACAGCAGTATTGCAGTTGAGAATTGGAAAAAATATTTATTTTCAAATTTTAAATTCATAACTTTCATTTAGCAACTGAATACTTCGGCTTATTATTGTTAAGAAATTTCAATACACATATTTGAGCCCCAAACTGGTACACCAGTAAAATAATTGCTGGATACTAAGAAAACTTCATACCGTGTGGCAGCGCACATGGGTAACAGTTGTAGATGACCCTTCTGTTAGATGGACTGAACCGACACTACTGCTGTCCTCCTCCTCAAACTCTGCTTGCTTGTATCTTGTCATCTGAAAAGACACATACAGAAATGGTTAAAGGCTTTAGACACATTGAAAGTTCTAGTAAACACATTTTGGGACATTCGTTAGTAATTCCAGCATGTGTTTTTCAACTTGTTCGCATTACCGTTGCAAAGTAACTTAAACGTTTACCATGAGAATGTTAGGGAATTTGGGTGTTCAAGTTTTTTTTCAAACAGTAGACTGATGTTTTTCGGGGGATTTCACCAGTGGCACATGTGCCACTGGTGAAATCTCTATCCACACTCTAAGGTAGAACACGTCAGACAAAAAAGTAATAAATTAGCTTTCAATTTAGAAAATAATAGAATTAAAGAATCTCATTAAAATACCGGATTTCGTTAATTCGATGGGTAATTTCACAATCGATTGGCAAGTTATTCGTGGAAGGCGATCGACACCTAAGGTCTTTTAGCGACAATTAGAATTGTGGGTGTTTGTGTGAGGGTTAGGAATATTTCAGCGAACGGAGGAAGGGTAGATAGAAATCTTGCAATTAGTATTGGCCTACTATGAATGCCAATGTATCCACAGTTTAATGTCCCATCCGCTGGACGGAGTACTGAACTTGAAGTGTTCTCCTAACAGCAACTTAAGTGGATACTGGTATATAACAATTTCCACTCTCCGCCGCTCAAAGTCAGTGGTCTCCCTAATGAATGTCCATTCAAAGAAATTTCGAATCAAACTCATTAAAATCAATTTGTTTGCAAATGACGCAGGATTTGCATGCAGGCAAAAGGTTAAGGATACGTAAGGACATAGTGATGTAGCAAGAATTTGGGAATTCTAAAAACAGGGTGGGACAGAAAGCAGACATACGGACAACCAGTGGCGTACGGACGGGGGGAGTTTTAGGATTTAAACCCCACCCCACCCCAAAACATGTTTACCTGAATTCGTAACTTATCAATTTTATCGCTAGGTATATGTTTAACGCTCTACCCATGATTTACCCCTGAGCAAGTTTAAAATATGATCACGTTCTTAACTCGACTAAATATCCTACGTTCTACCCGCAACGAGACTCTTTCTCCTGTATGGTTAGATTATTAGGCCCTCCGCACACGGCTCGTTCAGTTATTAATAATTCAGTTATTGTTAATTCAGTTACTGTTTTATTAATATTCAGTTACTGTTTTCCGTAATTTTTCGTCACAGCGTAGACATTAATCCAGAAATTATGGGCAATAGTTCGATTTCTGTCTACGTATATCATTGAGCATGCCAACGAGTCAAGTTGTTCCGTGGCTTTCAATAAGACACGTTTCAGCATCTTCTTCGCCAACTGATTAGTAAGTGTTTCCCTGTTTTGCAAACATTCAGCCAAGAAAATTGCAAATAATCGGTCTGTGCCATTTTTCTTTGACACCACTTATCTTACTGACGTCGTTAAGGATAGGATCTGAAATTCCTGCATGACCGAAAAATTATTTCCATATGGTTAGCCACCCTGGAGGAGAAAGTTCTTTGCGTCCCAGACACTAGTGCCCCATCCGAAAGTATTCTTAATAGCCGGTCCCACCCTCTCGGACTGCACTCTCGTAATCTGGACAGAATAATAATTGCTCATGACTATTATCATGCCGGTAATTCACTGATTACTTGATAAAAACCTATTAAATCATGTTTATTACAAAGCCAAAATCGTTCATTATGGTACTTTATTAAGTTTTTATACCTATCTTATGTTTGACCACTGTTTTATGGAGATAAAATTCCTAATTATTCCGTACCTAAATCTCCTTCTTTGTTTTGAATATTATACTATTTGGGCATCAGTTCCGTTGAAATGAGTACCATTTTATAGTAGCTATATTACATTGAATTGCTTGTGCCTGAGAAACGCAGAGCGCATTTTTAATTCTCTTTTTCTTCCTCGTGCTCGCAACTAAATTCATGCCTTACAGAGGTTGAGAGTTGAAAAAGGTAATCTTACATGCCTTATAATTACGCCATAATGCAAGCTTATTGCAATCTGTCAACTGAACCTGACATTGAATTCTCTTTCCTCATAACACCATAACAAATGCATTGTGCCGTTATGAAGAAATAGAAATCCGTCCCTGGGAAGAGGTAACATTTTATTCGGTCCACGCCTACATGTAGCAAGACAGGGTGGGACGCCGCCTCTGCCGCCGCACGTCCGGTCGGAAAAGGGTTGGTCGCTGCCGACAATGAAAATGTCGGCGCTCATGTCTAGCTCCCGCTTCTATTTTCCGATCACAATTAATATGTGTTCAACTCGGGGGCCAGTAGGTGACAAGCCGCAATAGTCATTTACGACTTTGATTGCAACACTGTAGTTGAGGACCAGTTGGGGATTTTTTATGATAAGGAGGATAAGCGGAGGGGAACGGTGTCGTCATTAACCTATTCGAAACGAAATCGTCATGGGGTACCTAGCTTAACTCACCCCTCAGACTGACAGTGCACTTATTATAAAGTGTTCCCAACACGTCATCCAAGGAAGAACCGGTATTCCACCGAGGAAAAAAAATCATTTCCGTCGCCGGGATTCGAACTTGGGCCCTCGATATAGGAAACCATAGCCTCTCTTAGAAAGCTCTGGATATATCTGAACCTCGTGCTGAAATTAGGACCTTAGGAGGTAAATGCCAATTCCAATTTTTCCGCGCAACAATAGGCAGAGGGAGGTGGGAAAAGCAAATGGAAATATTGCGAAACATAAGAATAGAATATAGATTGGAGAGACAGGAGGCTGACTCGGGATGTAAGTATACATGGCTTAGAAGGCAGAAGTGAAAGTAGCTAATGGAGAATAGGACTGGGCATTAATAGGGAGGTAGGGAGAGGGTTTCCTTACAAGCGTTGAAGTGAGGAAACATTTCATTAGAACATACATCTGGAGCATTCTATATATGGCAGCGAAGCATGGACAATAACAGCAGCAGAGAAGTCCAGTTGGAAGCATTTGAAATGTGGTGCTACCGAAGAATGATGAAAATAAAATGGATCGATCGAGTGACAAACGAAGAAGTGTTAAGAAGAGTGGGAGAGAAGAGATGTCTACTGAAAACATTAAAAAGAAGACGGGACCACTTAATCGGCCATATCTTGAGACACGATGGCCTGATGAAGACAAACGTCGAGGGAAAAGTGAGCGGGAAGAATGGAAAAGGCAGGCCTCGTATGAGGTATATGGAGCAAGTTGTGAAGGACGTAAAAGAGAGGTGCTACGTCAATATGAAGAGGTTGGCCGATAGAAGAATCGAGTTCAGGGTTGCGTCAAACCAATCCTAGGATTGTTGACCGATGATGATGAGGGAGAGGGTTAGAAAGTGCTGCCCGCGACGTCACCAATACGTTTTAACCAGAGGCAGGATTTCCTTCTGGGGGACATTAATATTTATGTGCATCATCATAAAATGATATTTAGACTATTGTTCACTGTAACAATAATTAATTTAACATTTTATTTTCGTGAATGCAATTAAACTATGTTTTCCGCCCAATAAGCAGAATTCTAAACGGTAGTACAAAATATACAAAATATAGTGAATTACGGGAATGTTTTTGGGGAAGTTTAAACCTTAACTCCCCCCTCGGTACGCTACTGGTTTTAACGTGTATTCGGAGGAAATTATGAGAGGCGTGAGACTGGCTTGATGCATGTTTGAAGGCAGTTGAATAGCTAATAAAATAGGTGAGGTTCACGAATGATCAAGCGCTAATGAACCAGTCAGATAAGGGTTTACAATACATACTCATTGCGTTATAAATACAGTTAAAAAGATAAGGAATGAAGATAAACCACAAAAAAAAGAAAAATAATGAGATTTTCGAGAGCAAAGAGGGACATGTTAGATTTACAAGTACCTAGTCGAGTAATTTAGTATCATGGGAAGTGTATTGGAGGAAAATAGAAATAGCAGCATTGAAATAAGAAGAAGAATTGTTCGTTCGAAGGTTTCCGCGGGGGCGTGGCAATGAAATGGCTCTGCATTTCTTTCGAAATTGCTCCGCGTATGTTGGCTTCACTTGACAACGGTTTCGCAGGCATTCCAGCTGGCGTCTTGCGACTGCTGTCGACCTGAAGACGCCAGCTAGAATGCCGGAGAAACCGTTGTAAAGTGAAACCAACATACGCGGAGAAATCCCGAAAGAAATGCAGAGCCAAGAAGAATTGTGTTGAAGAAAGAAGCTTTTACATGTAAGCGAGAACTAATGATTGGGTCGTTGAGTAGGGAAGTAAAGAAAAGATCTTTGAAAAGTCTAATATGAAGCGTGGAACGGAAACATTAACTTTAAGAAAAGGAGAAGAATATAGACTCATGGCTTTTGGGATTTGGACATGGAGGAGGATGGAGCAAGAAATGTGAGTCAAAAGGAGGACGAACGACGACGTGCAAGAGTTCTTAGGAGAGGAAAGAAAGTTGTTTGAGGAAGTTTGGAAGAGGCTGGAGGGTTGTGTTTGAAACCGTCGGGATTACTTCGAATAGGTAACCAAGGAGTCACGTGGTATAAACACGAATGGTAGGCAAATTTATTTGTCTAAATCTCTCGTTTTACTTGAGTTTTAATCATGTCTCGGCTATAGAGCCCCTAGGTGGGATACAACACAAGAGTAAACTATGAATGAGCTTGTAATTAGTGGTTTTAACATACCAAATTGGCGAACCATTCGTGTTTATACCACGTGACTCCTTGGTTACCTATTCGAGATGATCCCGACGATTTCAAACACAACCTCCGATTGAGACCGTAATAAAGGCGAGCGGGTTTTGAAGGAGGAGAAGAACGGGTGATTTGGATAGATAAATGGGAGTTGGGAAGTATGCGCGGCTGAATATGGACAATGCGCGGTATATATGTGTCGTGGGATGAATTTTACGTCCATTACACTTACATTCACTGGAAGAAAACTAAAAATAATCGGCATTTGTCGATGCAGAAGATTCAAACTTTTGCCACCGCCTTACCTCGACAATGTCTGGGCTTTCCTGAATGAGGGCTTTCTGGGCTCTAGTACGGCAGTCACCACCCCGACAGATTCCCAGGAAAAAAAGGTTATCGGCCGCAAGATAAATGGGACCAGGTGCCGCGGAGAACTGCACGGGTGACGCCCACGCCGCGAACCCTTTAAAGGAGACAAGCGTCTCCGCACTTGTGCCACGAGACAGATGTCCAGGCACTCTCACTCTCCCCTGGCACCGATTTTAGTCCCCGGAGGTATTTTGGATTCCATATTTTTAAATACATTGAGAAGAGGAGAAAGGTGGATGAGAGAAGGGGAGGACATAAAAATTTTCCAGGAAGAAACATTTTTCCGTCCTCCTCTCCGCTTTCTGGACCGGTTACAAATTCCGTTTCAATCGAGATTATTTCGACCGCTATGCTTACTGCTGTCTACCGCGTTAACTCATCAAAGATACTTGGGTCATCCTGCGAATTCTGGGGAGCTTGGGACGAGAAGTGAGTAATTCTTGAAGAAGGAATACTCGCGCAGCCCCCAAATAGAAGTCGTGAACCTACAAAGGTACGCGTAATTACAGCAACAGGATTAAACAAACGAAAAATCAAAACAATGTACATGGATACCCAAGGAGTTTAGAATGTACTGGAAGCGGCATATGCATGATAGGCTGCGGTGTATAATTAACACTGATACTAATAATAGTTAATTTGAATCTGGGTACAACACCCCAAAGGGCAAACAATTGCACATTCTGGCGTTGGATGGATAATAATAGTCAAAAATAGAAAATACAAATGTCTGCTGAGATATATAACGTTATATAGAGTGATGCTAACATGAATACCTATAAATGCAATCAAAATATACATTTTCGGGAGATAAACAACATTACATTAGATAGAGTTACGTTAGGATAACAATGGTTCAAAATACTATTAGAGCACAAAATTTCTGCAGGGAATTGCAACGTTTCACTGCAGGCAATGGGCTACTTATGCAGTAAATAGTCATATGATGCAGCAGCTTTGAATGTTTGGAGTGATTTGGTACCTTTTAGTGAACGTGATAGCGAGTTCCATATCACCGTAGAGCTGACTACAAATGATTTGTGATATTTTGAATTGCGATGCGCGGGACAATACAAGTTAGAGGGATCACTTCTGGTAGACATACTCCGTGATGTATAGGTTGACAACTAAATAAGTGAAACAGATACATTGGCTCTTGTCAGGAAAATAAAGAGAAGAGATATGTGCAGAGCATAAACAGACGTCTATTTTCTATATTTAGCCAAGCTATATTTAGCTCCATAAGGAAATATATGCTCAGCTCTTCGAGTATTGAGGATGAAGCGAATGCAGGGATTCTGTAGGGTATCGGGTCGGTGTGGTGGCTAGACTACTGGCATCCCATCCCGAGTGCCCGGGTTCCATTCCCGGCAGTGGTGGAATTTTTCAGTGACAAACCGGTCGCCACTTGAGTGCCTAGTGGAGGGTATTTCAAGTACAGTACTCCGTCCATCGGATGGGACGTTAAGCCGTGGTCCCCATGTCGCCAGTAGTTAAGAGTAGGCGAATGCCGACGCCGGGTTTCTCTCCACCCTTCGTTCTCTCCACCCTCCCACTCCGTTCCCTGAAATATCCATACCATTACCCAATTACCCACCTATCCTAAATGGCGCAAATGACCTCAGTTATCGGTCGCCTCCCCTCAATAACTCACTAACTAAGGAGTTCTGAAAGTGCTGCAGTTTCTTTTTATGTTCATTTTTAAAGTCACCAAGGACCAATGAACAGTAGTCGAAATGGGGAAAATTAATGGGGGAGCTAGGGGAAAATTAGGCCCCTCCTCGGCAAACAATATTACTAACTGCAATAAAATTGAAAACTCCCGACCCAGGTTTCGGCGCTAAGCACCATCATTAGGTCTTAGAGCCGAAACCTGGTGTGGAATCACGGATGCATCTTTCGCGTTATCGCAATCTGTATCGATAACGCTTACCCCTAAAGTAGCGCAGGGTTAACAATAACCGTCTAAAAAAATTCGCTCCACTGATTGTGATAATCAATTTGAAATGCTGCGCGAAAAATTAAGAATGGAGATCACGTTCTCTCTGACACAAGTTAAATAAAAAAATAACGATAATGCTAACGCACGCCTTATGAAGATCCATGATCGAGGCCCTGGGTCGGAAAAAAATATTACGTTTTACATTGCCTTTTATGGAAACTTCATGCGTATTGAAACATAAATAACAACGAAATGTAACCAAATTACATCGTAGCGGTATTTGGTAATTTCCCAAGGCTATTTAAGGGAGGTAATATTGCATCTGATTCCCCTGAGTTGATTAAATATCTCAAATCCTGGTTCGAATGTAACTTATTTAAACATTTTTTTTTGTATTTGTCAGCGTGTTCGCCAACTTTCCTCTGTTTATTCGAGAAATTTTAAAAATAGATATCATTATTAATTTCTATGTTTTACCGCGTGGAAAAACAACGTTATCCATCCGAGCATTGTGAGTAGCAAGCCCGTATGTCCGTACCTACCTCGCTTCTCCAATCAGCTTTGATGTTTCCTCCTGTTCATTCTAACCTCCTTATTTCGGTCACCAAGGAAGACTAACTTAAATAGCAAAAGCTTACCCATGACATCTGTGTATTTTATCAATGCTTTCGTAATTTTGAACAGAAAACTCGGTTTCATGATAGTAACCAGATGCTAGATGGCATTTCCTGTCTTGTGGCTGATATCCGGTGTTTGTCGATTAATAAAAAAATTAATTTTCGAAAATAAAATAGTTTTTCGCACTAAAAAAACTGTTTTATCTTTTATCCTTATGGGAAAAGTGGTTAAAGTGCGAAGGGTCGTACCCAGGACTATCAGGTGAATAAAAAGTAGCCTTCACTCCGTGGGTTGACGGCATTTAATGAAATACCGATTTTCAAGTTTACGCGCCTATACGGTTCTAAAAAAATCAAGCGATGCATAAAATCATTGCTCAAATTCGTGATGGGTTTGGGCTTATCTTTTTATATAATAGAATAAATTATATTGGAAATAAGTGTTCGACGTTTATACTACTTATTATTCACCGAAATTAGATGGCAGAAAGTGTCGGAACCTAGACCGTTGCAATAAACGATAACCTGGAGTTCACAAAACTATTGCTTTTTTTTCCGCACATTTTCAAAGTTAAAATATATTTACTTCATCGTGCATACCCACCAAACTATTTAAAAGTCCAATCATATATTCCTCATCCGATTCGGAAAAATAGTGAAAAAAAATCTTTTTTCCACCGGAAAATTCGTAGGCAGAAAAAAAATTCATCACTGCACTAACTTTGCAATTGATCTTGAGGAAGAATTTAGGAAACAAAACAAATTCAATGAACGAAATCAAATTAACCATAATATTAATAAATAGGCTAGGCAGTGGAAATCAACCATTGCTAAACTAACGAACGTCACCAAAATAAAATTCTTGCTAACTAAAAAAAAAAAAAAAATGAAATGCAGTATCAGGCTCGAGGTGATGGAACTGCTCCATAGCAAATTATAACTAGCAATTTTACACTCTTTTTAAATGATATTATAAATACTAGTTTCATTAATTATTAAAACGCTGCTTAAAAATTATTCATCAATCGTTTAAAAACAGTGATAACTACAAGTTATAATTTACTAAAAAATTCTTTTTCATTCTCAGGCAATAAATATTAATATTAAATAATCTAATAATAACGCATATTCAACCCCTGTCTTGCAAGCCATTTAGAAACAAGATTGTACACAACTCTGCTCGGACTTTCGTATCACACGAGTGAAACAAACAGAAAAAAAACTTTTTTAATTACGCAAGGAAAACAAACAATGGGCAGAGGAAAAACGAACCGGAACAAATAATGATCCCTCGGAAAGCTTCCACGGCTGTGTAACCTTTCTGTTCTTCTGCTCTTGATAATAATCTAAAGAGGTTGAAACCGGTCGAGTGGATATTAATAAACATCGTATGGAATATAACCAGCAAGCTATTTTATTAGCATGCCAATATTTCACAAAGTCAATTTTCCTAATAAAGTTTTCTTGGGGTTGAAGTGAAACTTGGAAATGAATGGCGCACTTCGCCCTTGAAGATGATAGCACAGTCGGCTATCGAAACATCGGCGATAGCCGCTTCATTGACCCGGTACCAATCCCAAGAAAAGTTCATTAGCATCATCCACTGGAAAAGCCTGAAATCCCTCGTCAACTCTCTTGCTATTGCTATGAGCATTTCCAAATATATTAATTTAATCTGAAAAAAAGCTAAGTAGAAGGAGAATAGACGGGAATGTTGGAGGAGATGAATACTGACCTATATGTGACAAATTATGTTCAAAATTACCACACACACATACACAGACGCATATTTTGAAAGTACTTTTTATATAACACCAGAACAAAGCAAAGTAATATGTTACCTTCAGTGTGATATGACACTCTGAATTCTCCGTCACATGTCCGAACACTCATTATTTAAGTTTCAGGGTTCAGTTCAACAAATACTAAAACCAACATCCACCCCTGTCACAGCATATGACGCCTGAAAATATCTTCTCTATTGGAAAACTTATCAAGTACAAATCGAAATGTGTATTTACAATTCTCTGCAAGCTCACTGGAGGAATTAGGTCATAATAAATCGAGGGAAACTCATGATTTGGTCACGGCCATCGTTATTCAAGTTAAAGGCAGCTTAGAGTAATTATGACTGCTATTACTTATACTTCCTGCTATTCAGCCATAGTTTACGTAAGCATTTTATTTATTACCAACAATGACGAAATTAGTGCAAGTAAAAGTGTCAGAGATCAGTACGATCGAGATGATGTGCGGTGTCAGATTAACATCGTAGTTTCCGGATTTAGATTCGAAACACATTCTCCATTTGGTTAAGTTTTTCCAGTAATTTCAGCCCTCATGCTACTACCGCGGTAATATAAGCATCAGTTTGAAACCTTATATTGAAAAACCTCACCAGACAAATTCCATTGGAAACATTTAGAGTAAAAAAATTAATATTTTATTTGCATTTCAACTTTTTACCATATGTTATGATTAGATATTAAAAATATCTATGCCTTTAAGGACAATTGCGGTTTTCTTATAATTTTATAGAGTAAAAATTTTCCAAGATGTCGGAGAACCCATGACCTAGAGTTGGTGAACCCAAAAACAATAATCCTACAGCTACTATGAAGCATGTCAAATACGGTTCCTATTCTATTTATCCACCCAACTTATATCTGATAAAAATTATTTTATCTCCTCGTTGTTTCAGAGTCATTCAATCTGGAGTGGAACAAAAAAGACCATTTTTTCAAACCTTTCGATGCTGCTTCCTTACCTTCCTCCTCTCGACATAACGTCTTTGAAATAACGACCAAATGATTTTGAGCGGATCAATGCCAAACAAAAAACCTAGAAGCAAATAGTCTCTTGATATCGCAAATCGGTATTTTCTACCAGTTTATAGCCTTCGTTTGAAATGTACATCATTATCTGGCCGATAGTTAAATTTGGGACTCTTTACACTCATTCTCGATAATTTCAAACGAGTAAGAATAGCTGTATTTTATTTCTTAAAGGTTAAATCTTTCTCCACCACAGCATAATTATCCGTATTCTCCACAGTGCCGTACGCAGGATTTCCTTCTGGGAGGGTTCATTAATATTTATGTACATCATCATAAAATATTTAGATTATTATTCACTAAAGCAATAATTGCAATAACATTCTCTTATGGTCAAGACAATTCAACTATATTTTTCATCTCAATAAGCAAAATTCTAAACGCTATTGCAAAATACACAAAACGTAGTAGATTACGGGAAATTTCGGGGGGGGGGGGGGGGGGGGAAGGGTTAAGCTCTAAAGCCCGTCGGTATGTCACTGATTCTCCATCATTCTGCGATTGCACCACATTTTGAATGCTTCCAGCCTCGACTTCTCTACTGCTGTAATCGTTCATACCTCACTTCCATAAAGAAAAGGGCTCCACATATAGGTTTTAATGAAATGTTTCCTGAATTCCAATCCTTAGTTTCCAGCCGTAATTTGATTCTTCTGTCGAAAGAATACTCTCTTAGCCTGGGCTATGATATTGACCACTTCAATCTCTCACTTCGTCAATCGCAGGTTATTCAGCCTCCTAAATGACAACATTCTTTCACCTCCTCAAGTTTTTGTTTTCCAAGCTTAACCTTGGACTCGAAAGTCTTCGCATGAGGTATATAGAGCAAGTAGTGAATGAGAAAAATCACGTAAATGTGAAGAGGTAAGCCAATAAGAGAATCGAGTGAAAAGTTGCGTTAAACCAATCCTGTATATTTTCGATCCGTTAGACCGGATTCCCACGGCAGACTATAGCTTCGCGTGAATAAATCTTTGAACTTCAAGCGAACAGGTTTTCTAAACCTATTCGGTCTATAGGTGCTAAGGCTGGTACCGTCCCCTCACATGGTGGAAATTATTTTAGTAAAAATTACATTATTAGTTAGTTAGTTATTCAGGAGAGGCGACCGACAGCTGAGGTCATTTGCACCTTTTAAGGCTATTTTACACGGCCATTGAAACTGCGCAAGTTGATGTTGCTTCCGTTTGAGCAGTCGCCTGCGAAAGTCCGTGACGTAGAAAATTGCGAGGACGCTTTCCTGACAGATATACACGGTGCAATCGTCTGTGCATTATGTCAGTGACAATGTACCATTCAGTAGCGGTAATACCGTCAATATATCGCATAACGTCAAGATCTGTTAAGTAGCAATTAATTGGACGTGAAAGATGCGATAAATTACCACCACTTTGAAATATGTTTTAAGCCATAGTCTAAACATAATAGTGGAGACCCTAGTCCCGTATACTTAACCCAAAATTTGCACCACGAAATAACGGCTGTGGGCCAAGGTAGCTATTTCTTCCTTTACGAACGAAATTTAAGCTTCCACTTGATTAATCGCCCAGCTCATCATTATTGCACTTTATTCTCTACCTAAGGAGTTGAGTCATCTACATCTACACCATCTAGTGAGAGAAATAAATTTCAAACTTGCGCGAACGCATGTATCAGATTAGACACATGTTCTAATTTGCTAGCAAGCGTTCGCCCAGTGGCGCTGCCCATCCTCGCCATTCGTCGCTTTACACGGCGCAATATTTCATGCGCAAGTGTTCTCGCAACAGCCTGCGCAGTATCAATGACCGTGTAAAACGGCCTTTAGGATAGGTGAGTCATTGGGTAATGATAGAACGTTTCAGGTAATGGGGGAAGGGTGGAGAGAAAACCAGCGTCGGCATCGGCGCCAAGAGGACCACGGCTTAACGTCCCATTCGACGGACGGACGTCCCATTCGCTACTGAACTCGACTGTGAGAACTGGTGGAGAACTGTGTTCTCCACTAGGCAATCAAGTAGGGACCGGTTTGCGACTGAAAAATCCGCCACTGCCGGTAATCGGGCCCCCAGGAATGACATTATAAAATGTCGATTAATAACAAATGGTTTGATCTTGCCTACTCAAAAATAACCACGAACTGGGATCCGATTTTCAAAGCTGAAAGATACGTTACCGCTCGCACAAAATGGAATGATAACAGCACAACCACTCTAGCTTTCATTTCATCGTCCAAAATTTACGTTCAATTGACAATTATCGAAGTCATTGTGTACCGAAAATGACATTTGATAACGCCACTGAATGCGGAAGGTCATTATCATTATTTTTTTAACGAAAAAAAATCACCAAAGGTATAATCTGCTACTTCCTGTAGGATGGCCTGATGTTAATCTGATGAGAGCACTTCAGGCCTCAGCGTGTTTATGAGCGTGTTTTATCTCCAAGGAGACACCGATCCTCTCACACAAGGAAACAAAAAATATCGATTAGAGTTCAGGATGTTTAATAAAAAAAGGTGTCAGTATCGGAAGTTCGCATTTCTGGACGACCTCCCCGACTCATCCGTAACACATACACTAGAACCTGTATGAGAAATGTTTCAATTGATTTGTCAAATTTTGCCATATTTGATTCGATTAGAGGATTCTTTTATCTATATATTTGCCGCACGTGTTCTTTTCCACCTCTTGTCCAGGTTAATATCTCTCGAATGATTGTTAAAACAATGGGGAATATGCATGGAATTGGTTTATCGAAGATTAATTATGTACTTGATGCGAAATTTTCTCACCAATTTAAATTTGTAAACCAAGATTTTCTATACCAACCTCAACGATTATTAAATGATATCAAAATGTTCCCGAAAATTGACGAAAGCCATGTGACCCGAAACGCCTTATGACGTCACTGCACGGTATAGGTATATTGCTATGGAGACAGACATTTATTTTTAAAAGAAAACGAAGCAAATATATTGATTTGAGGTTTTTAGCCGTTTCTCGAACGAAACGATGACTGAAAAAATACTTAAATAAGCACTTTCCGACAATTTCCTTTGGTTGACTCTCTTATGGTGGCATTCTTAAAAAAATCCAGCAATTGCTTAGACGTAGCAGAAATTCTTGGACACTATAAGGGCATTATATAATTTATGGACGATTTGTTCGTTACCATCCATACTACGTAAATAAAAAATTGAAATATAATCGAGTATTGCATTCAACACATGAGATAAGTACATATGTTTTCGCTAAGCATTCATTCAACAACTTATCTCCACGCATAAACAGAAAAACAACGTCCATAGTGATACCGTGCCGTGACGTCATGCGATGACGTCGTGTTTTTAAGCTGCCGAAAATGTGCAATTTTCAAAGGGATGTGTTGCAAAGATATCTTTGCAACACAATTTAATTATTCAGCAAAATGCTTACCAAGTACATTTTAGCCAGTAATCTTCTCATTAAAATAGTTATAAAAAATAGCCTATGTTCCCCATTATCCATTTGCCACTCTAAGTGGTAGGGTGATTTCAACCTTGGGTAATTTTAATATAATATTGTTTAAAAAGCTTAAATTTTTAAGATATACATTGAAGCTATAATGATGACATAGGACTTTTGGATATTTACAAAAAGTAACTTATAATACTTACGATGAAAATGTAATGTTTAGTAAACCATGTGAATTAAAGAATTTTATATAATGAAACAGCTAGGAATTTTACTCATCCAATTTTTCTCATAATTCTTCCTCGTGACCATACAATGCATCTCAATGCATAGCAATTACAAATCATTCTATCAAGTTAAAATAAATATTCGAGGAAGTGGTTTGTTTTGCAGAGCTGCGTGCGAAATTCAAAATGGCAGGAGGGTCTCACTCCTGTCTCAGTATTATCCACAGATTTCTATAGATTTCCGGAGGTCAAATAATCGCTTTTACTATATGACAAACCTTCAGGTTGTGTCTGAATATAAGTATTGATATCATCATTTATCTGAGTGAATATTCCTCAGAACCCAGCCGATGTAACAAGAACAAGATAAAAAACCTCTCCCCCTATTTCTTCGTCTAAATTGTTTTGAAATAAACACAACTATTTAAAATAGTCACCTAGGTTAAAACGCATGAAAAGGTTTTAACTGTCAAATACTGAAAAAAGTATGATCCGGATTCCATGACTCTCTTTCCCTAAATTAAAATATTTCAAGAGAATATTCAACAAGACTTTGATCCATTTATTTGAGCAGAGCCAAAAAATTAGCAAAGAATAATTTTAAAATATATTTAAGAGTAATCACAACAAGACTGTCATCTAGTGATCCTATTCAACATTATTCCTACCTGGGTAACTGTGAAAACTAGAGCATTATCTCTGTGTATGAAAAAACCACCTAACGAATTTTCAGGTTTTGTCCATTTTAAAGGATTTTCACAACTTCCAAATTGAGTTCCGACAAAATATTTTAAATCACTAACCAAAAAAGAGCTTTTCACCAAGTGTAACAAATTAGACAAAAATTTATTGAACTTGTATTGTATTGATTGAATTGTATGGAAATTGTGTCGCCAATATTTTGGCGTGAATGAAAAACAGTCGTCTAAAAACCGCCTTTGGAAAGCCTGGGCTGCCGGTTTTCCTGGAGTTCACATATCGATAGGAAAAACGGATTCATGTGAGGAAATCCAAGTAAGAAGTCCGAAAAAGCGGCTGTCGTAAACAGATGTCGTAGTAGTTCCGCCAGCAAAAAATCTGGCAAACGAATTCCGTCACTGGTGTTGACGTGTTCCAATTGATTCGTTAAGTGAGCGCTTAGACCCCGAAGGGCCAACTTGAATAGGAGAGAAAACAAAAATGTACAAGAATCCTAGAAGAAAAAATAAGTTTTATTTACATCTTGCAAATTTATTTTCCCTCCGATGAAAAAGTAATTATAGTAGTCTTACAACTTATAATTTAGGAGAAAATGACGGAGATAATACCGCTAGTTTATACCCTGAAAACTACTAAAAGGAGGAAACGAAACGAATTTTTTTCATCTCGAAATATTAAATAAAATGAAAATAAATAAAAATAATTCCATGGTACAAATATACTCTACAAAAACTTAATACAACTGACGCATCCAGCTACGTAGCCATGTTTCTTAGGAGGAGAGCAAATAAAAATCACTTTATCGCCAGCAATTTTTATAGACAAGCTTCAAGTTCATATTATGGAAGGTAGGTAACGCGTGGTTGAAGCACAGCGATTATCCCATGATAAACAACCAAAAAACACCACGCCAACCTGATCCCTGTAATTGTCTTAAGATAAGATCATGCCATCTTACATACATAGGTATGTAAGATGGTGAAATATAATTTTGGGAACTGAAATCCAAGGTCTACTTCTGTACTCTCGACATTGGGATAAAAATATTGTTTCCACTGTTCAATTGCTGGAATTCACTATCACGAAAATTAAGATACACTTGGTAATCATTAAATAACTACTTACGATACTCCTCTACCCTCGATGTGATATCTTTCATCAGTGGCGTAGCCAGGTATTTCGTTCGGGGGGGGGGGGGTCCAAAACCAGGGGGTTCCATGGGAAAACTTTTGAAAAACAGGGTACTAATTGCAAGTAGAAGGTTTTTAACTAATTTTAAAACTTTTCATAATCGAAAAAACTTCATTTTTCAATGTGGCTGGAGTGAAAACTAGGCAGTAGACAGTCCACAGTCGAAACTCGGCCAGCTATACAAACACCGCCATTACACTACCAGAACGGCCGAGCCATAACGTATCGTTTGATAATTTATTATTTAAACAAAAGGACAAACCTTTTTTAACAACGGTATGATAATTTATTATTTGTAGACTTTCCCCTGCTCCATGCTTAATTAATTTTTTTATATGTCTTAATATTTCGGGGGGGGTTCCGGACCCCCCGGACCCCCGCCCTCGCTACGCCACTGTCTTTCATCCAGTCCTCTCTGATTTCATGATTACCTTATGGACGACTTACTTGAGCGACTTCTTCTTTGTTGTGAAGGATATTACCCCGCGGGAAACGAAAGCGCTAAGAATTGGTCCAACATCTCGTCAATAGCCATCAGTTCAAAGATTGATTCCTTACAGCGTCTTATTTGACCCATCTTTAAGGTAATCCTTAGTGGAATTCCCCTTCAGTATCTTTCAATCGTGCATAAGCTGCTCTGTTTAACGTACCCGGTGACGTCCTTAGTATTTCTTCCAAAGTCTTCAACTCACCTTCTCTTCAGCTATTTATTTTGCTTCAAAGCATCTAGTCTCCTCCTTTTCCGTGTTTTATATTATCTTTCTTGCGTTGTTCAGCCAGAAGTGGCCTATATTGCAGTCACTTGATCTTTCCATTTGATCTTTGCAATTGTCTTGAACTACTTCCCTTTCCTACCGCATCCAATAAACTTTTCTCTGGTGCTATCGCTACGCTAACCTTTGATGCTCAATAAAGAACGCGTATGTACCCGACGTGAATTAGTGAATTTTATCTTTTTTAAGCTGTCAATAGAGGGTTCTCCGCGTCAAATTTTCCGAATAAAATTTGAACTGTTATGTACATGAAGGAAGTCACCAATGATTTTGGTTCACGTGGATGGTACAGGGTTAGAGAAATGATTTATGAAATTTGAGTGCGGCTTCAATATACTTAACCTGTCGCCAGTCGATCATAATTCTCAAGAAATCAAATGACTATCGACTGACCTCCAATGAAAACTTTGACATAAATAGCTTTAATAAGAGGTCATAATGTACGCAACAGAAATAAAAACTTTGCAAAATTCGCAAAAACTTAATTTGGTACGACCGGTGGTTGTTACCAATGCTTCGGTCCTACAAAATTAGGCCGGAGTACGTTGTTATTATTTCATAATATACAATTAGCCTTGGACATCTTTGATTTAGTAAATTAAGTTAAATTAAATTAACTTATTGAATACTTAAGAACTTACATCTAGAGCATGTTTCTTTATGGCAGTAAAGCAGAAATAGAAATAGAGATTTTATTTCTCTGTAACAAAGAAATAATTTTACAACAAACTCACACATGGTAGTTAGTTTGGAGATAAGTGTCCCCAATATGATGCATGATCGATAACAGCAGCAGATATCTCAAGGTCGGAAGTATTCGAAGTGCGATATTACAGAAGAGTTGGTGAAGTTAAAATGAATCGACCTAGGGACTAAGGAAGAAGTCCTAAGAAGAGTTAGATAAAAGTGAGGTCTGACGAAAACTTACAAATAAGACGGGACGACTTAATCGGCCATATCTTGAGACATGATGGCCTGATGAAGACAACCGTCGAGGTGAAAATGAACGGTAAGAATGGAAAAGGAAGGTCTCGTATGAGATATATGGTGCAAGTAGTGATGGAGAATTAAGTATGTGAAAGAGAATAATGATATGAATTAATGGGAATAATTAATATGAAGAGGTTAGGCGATAGGAGAATAGAGTGGGGAGAGATGTCAATCTTTCTCAGGATTGTTGGCTGATAATGATACTGAATTTAATTAAATTAGTCATAGCATGACCAACATATAACGATGGCAGGCATGGACAGCTACGGAGGAGAAAAGGGTGGAACCGTTCAAAATGTGGTGCTACTAAGAATGATGAAGATTAAATGGATCGACCGAGTGACGAACGAAGAAGTCTTAAAAAGAGTGGGAGAAAAGAGAAGTCTGTTGAAAACTCTTAAAAAGAAGACGGGACGCCGAACTCACTGTTATTTTTTTAACCTGATGACGCCCTAAGATGACAAAACGATCGTGTCAAATAAATTCTGGGGGAATTCACAAGTGTTGTACCTATAGTGTGGACACTGGGCTTGTCAAAGGAGTAAAGTCTGAACTTATAAAGTGCGAATTCGTGAGCCGTTCTGACGTAGAACGCTTCGTGAATTTTTCCCGTTTCCCGCAAAGAATCGCGAAAATAGTGTAGCCCTTAACGAAAGGCGGAAAGCGTCCGAAGCCGCGGTTTATATTTTCATGAGTCAATCCCTTTTTTACCCCCCTCCCACTCCCCCGCCTACTTTTCCAACCCTCCCCACCACACTCATCGCTCTCACCCACCCTAGGTTGTGTTTCTTTTCCCACTGCCCTCGCGGGGAGCCCAACGCGAAAATCCGTGACAAGTCGCGACAAATGGACTCTCTGAGGATGAAAGGGGAGGGTCGGGGGGAGTGGGAGATGGTCGCAACTGTGTCGTGAAGTCATTACAAGAATGTTCCCGAATTAGCCCTTTCCTCTTCGCTTACTCCTCCCTTCCCCTCAACACCGTCTCGCTCTTATTTCTCATGTGCCGCGGGAATCCAGCTACGGTTGGATTGCGCTCGGAAGTTCTTTTTCTTTTTAGCCACGATTCCGAGAAGGCTTTGATAAAACGTGGTCGAGGCGGACTTGATATTAATTTAACATTTTCCTGTAAGTATTCGTCGTCCATGGTCTGCCATTGCGAACAATGTGGCAGTACTGGTTGCAACCATTTTTAGTGCTAATAATAATGGAAAAATTTAATTGATCGTTACTTTTACAGCGTGTGTTCAGTACAGTGTATGCAGTGCTTACAGTGGTCATTACTTCTACACTATATGCTCGTGTGCAGTTCCATTATAAAATATTTAACCATTGGTCAAAAAGTACGCAATGCTAGTAGTAGTGGACTTTACTTTCAGTCACGGCAACAGCTAAGGTTATATCGCACCGTCTTACCTGGTAAGTAACAGCTTATTCCGAAGACAATCCCAACATCCATGCCCAGAGGGTGTGCGTTTGAAACCATTGGGATTATCTCGATTAGGTAACCAAGGAGTCTCGTGGTACAAACATTAATGGTTCGAAAATTTGGTTTGTTTGAATTGCTCGTTACAATCTCGCTCATCGTTTTCACTCGAGTTTTTCTCATCTAGGGACTCGAGACGCATGAGAAAAATTCAAGTGAAAATAACGAGCTAAATTTTTACAAGTAATGCAAACGTACTATATTTGCTAATCATTCTTATTTGTACCACGTGACCCCTTGTTTACCTATTCGAGATAATCCCGACGGTTTCAAACGCACCCCCCGGACCGTATTCGAACCTGCACCCTTTGGATTATCAGGCCGGCGCGTTAACCACCTTGTTATCACGGCTGGCAGGGGTTAATCTAACTACACGAACTATATTCTTTAGTATTAGTTTTTGAGATGTTGGTTGCAGCCATTTTCATCGCCAAAAAAAATTAAAACGGCATTTATTTTTAGGGTATATGCTAGTATGTAGCTCGACTTCTAAAGAAAAAAAATTAATGGGCACCTGGGATTCGAAATATTCAAGAGCAGTTGTTTAGAATCTATCGTTTCCGCTTTAAAATATTGCAACCTGTGACATTGTAATTTTAAGTTAAAGTAGTTTACGAAATGTCAAACAAATTAGTGATTATTACATCCCTACGTAAATACTAATAATTCAGTCGCAGGTGCCTCGTAGATGCATAACTATCACGTTTTTCTAATGAAGTAATATTGTCCCTGTCAGGTTTACGTGCGTAGTGCACTCTCCAGAGGGCTTGCAGAATAACCCGTAGTTGTAGATGTGGCCAGCATTAGCGCAGATATCATTCTCACGCCATCCCAACGACAAAGACATTTCGGTACCAACAAGTTGGGCGGTGAGAGGTTTCTGAGGGAGGCTGGCAACTAAACCCATTAACGCCCTTATTGGACGGGAACAGAGGAGGCGAAGAAAAGGAAGGCAGAGGATGAAGGGTGTATGCCATCAACCTCTCCCTTTTCATCCTCAAGGACAAACACAATGCGGACAGCGAATTTAATTCGGCCCGCCCAGTCCTTTCACTTTAGGTTAGCCGCTGTGGTCACTGCGCCGTCTCATACACCGATATGCCAACGTAGTGTAATTCGTTGCTACACTCGTTTGCCGTACTCCACTTCCAGTGGACTCGTCTCCAGATAGAACGGACGTATCACACATCAGAGCATCCTGGAGAAGACCTCTCCATGTTGATGCAAGTCGAATTATTTCTCATTCTTATTCCTTATTCTTATTTCAAAATGTGACAGTTTCCGGCGTTACTCGGTGGAATTTATCCATCATGGAGATAGAAATAACAACACTGCAATTCCACGTTTAAATTATATTTAATGCTCGGCCCGGGTTTCGCCACAGTGTAGCCTAATCACGATCACGCTGTGGCGATAAATAATAATAATAATGTATTTATTCCATTACCACTTACAATATTGTGTTTGAAAATTTATACGAATCAATGGAATATAGGTACCCCAGAGGAACAATACCTGTATTGGGGTTACCATTTTAAATGATTTTATACGGGCAGGCAAGGTGCTAATTACACAGTACGTGATATGAAAAAAGAATAATAAAAAAGAGAATTTAAGTACATTCAATATTGATTATATTGAATTTATATACATGATCATACGAAGACATATTATATGTACTAATAAAAATATAATTTATGTGTGGAATTACAGTGTTATTATTTATATCTCCATACTTATTTCAAGTTGAATTAAGTGTACCGAAGATGGGTTCACGTTAAATTAAATTTCAAGTGATTGAATGAATAATCTGCCAGATGCACGTGAAATTAATATATTTTTCCCATTCCATCATAACAATTTCCGATGACGACCCCTGTTTTCCTTTCTATTTAAATTAAATTGATTCACTTGACAATCAGGAGCACGAAAACTATGAGGGATGGTTGCATTCATTCTACTTCTAAGTATAATTTTATAATATTACATTTCCAGGAAAATGCCTAACTCGCCTCAGTTTTCGGCAAAAGGCTCTTAATTTCAAAAGTTATACAATTATAATAATTAAATGTTCATAACTTGATAACTTTAATGAAAATGGTCATGATTACGTAGATGTAAACACTGGAGAACATTTTGCTTCACAAGCAACAAAAGTAGCAACAAATGTAATAAAAATTTGAAAAAAAATTATATTTTACTGTGGATCATCCCTTAACTAACCAAAGCAAACAACGTGACTCCGTAAGATTTAGCATTTCTTCTCCCCAATTTTATGCCAAGTTAATATTTCATTTAGTTGGTAACGTGACGGTTGCCGATACTTCGGGTCATAAAAAAGGACGTAGGAAAAAGGGTAAGTGGACTTTGAAGAGCGTGAATACACTCGGTTGTGACCTCGAAAGAACTCAGCCAAAGCGAGACTTAAAGTGAATCGACTGAAGCTAAAAGGAATTAAGAGTTGTTAGGGACAGGTGGGCATGAAAAACCCAAACAGAGAAGCTCAGTGCATTTATTGATTTCATTCGAGCTTACAGAGAAGCTTAAGTAGCTCCAATTTACCACTAAGCCAAATTGTTTTTTTCAGTTGCTCAAATGATCTGTGAGGGGATTTTAGGTACCGGTAGAGCAGCCTATAATCCAGTCGGAGATTAATTACAGCTATTGCTCACCGCATCCTATTGATTTAATATGCTTTCTTTCCTTAGCGAAACTTTATATTTTTCTTACTGTAAAATTATATTTGTTCATTTTTCTCATCGTCATCTTATTTTCACTTTTTCTTATTGTAATTTTGTATTTTTTCTTTTTGTAATTTTATATATTGTTAAAGTACTTAGAGCAATGTTTATGTATATTATATTTCATGTATTGACGAGGGGTTTAGATGGAAGAGGGGACTCTCATACTCGCCGCCTTGAAGACGTTTATCTACCTATCTTATCGATGGAGGAAGTACATGACAGGATATGAAAAATGTAGCAGCTAATTGTGTGGGGTAGGATTCGCAATGAATTTATGTAATCGAAAACAGAAGATTTCAAAGAAGTGACTCGTGTGTAATTTGATTCTTTGATTTATGGAGGTGAGGTTAATCCACTAGCGCCACATGATAGCAGCAAAAATAATGAACTAGTCTAGTTCGGAATTCAAGCATCAACATCACCAATCATCAATCCGAAGAAAGATTTGACCAAGGAGGTTAGAATGTACTGAAGGAGGCATTGCCATGCTAGCCGATGGGTGGCAATGAAGCCAGAATAGGTGCGCTTGGGAACGATTAGGAACCACCTACTCCGTACAGAACATGGCGTTTCATACGACCTCTTATAGGCACCGCTAGTGTATTAAAACGTAAAAATACATTGTAATCGTGCCGAAAATTTCATTGCAGTGGCCTCAGTTTATCTTCTTATGGTGATTTAAGGGAGGCATTAATGTATTTGATTCCATTTGGGAGTTAATTTTATTACTAAGACTGGTTCTAATTTCATCTATTTATACTAAATATTAAGTGCTTTCTTGCATGTTTACGCCCTTTTCTGTTCCTTTGACGAATTTCAAAAATACATTACGTTATTATACATCATCCTACTCCATGTTTTACCGCGAGCAAAAACAACTTCATTCGTTTGAGAACCGCGAGTAGCAAGCCCGTATGGCCGGACCTACAATGATGGCCGCTGACTTCTCAAATCAGCTGACATAACTCCTAAAGTATATCTTAACCTCCTTGGATTTGACGCATCTCTCCACTCGACTCCCTTATCGGCTAAACTCGTCATATTGACAAAATTCTTCCCTTTACAGCCTCCACTAATTGCTCCATATATCTCAAGCGATGCATTCCTTTGCCATTATTCCCATTCACTTGTTCCGTGGCGATCATCATTCTCAAGTTACGGCCGATCAAGCTGCCCCGACTTCCCTTTAACGTTTTCACGTAGCTCCTCTTTTATCCCACTCCCATCAAGACTTTGCCGTAAGATATTTGGTAGATACATTTTTTGTTCGATAGTTTCAGGCTTAAATAAGTGGAAATTCACTTCAAATAAAATGAGACAGAAAAACTTTGTATCTCTCCAGTGAATTTTATTTGAAAGGTACCCAAATAAAATTCAGTGGAAAGATACAAAATTTTTCCGTCTCACCCTCTCCATTTTTTTGATTGATCTTCAACATTCTCTTGTAACTTTGAATTTCAAATTCGGTATCCGATATGAAATAGAGAATAAAATTACGAACTGCGCAGCAGTAGAAAATTGATTACCCAAATTGGAAGAATGGGAAAGTGATTGGATGTAGGGAAGGGAATAAGGGAAGCTAAGCGAAGTATTATTCCTTGAATTACGAGTGATTAACAATGACGAAAATAAAATGATTAATACTTGGGCAAGAGCTAGTCGGGCTGTATCGCATATAAGTTAAGAGGAATGTATGCTGGTCGCATGTTACTCTTCTTCAGGGTAAAAATAAGTGTCATATTTCGTGGAAAGTCAAAAAAATTTACTTTACGACTGACACATTTTTTTAATTGCAATGCACATGCTTCACATGCAACTTTGTCCAATTCGTTCATTTCGTGTACGCTAGAATTGTTCTTTACGGATTACTACAACTACGGAGATATTCTGGGATTCGATGAAGTCCGGCTCAACTTTCAGGAATATTATCGTCAATAAATATTTTAAAGACTGTTAACATTCAACAGATTTTATTGGCAAACTACCGCTTTCATCTAATTGTGGGTTTGGTGATGCCCATTATTGGATGTACGCATCCAGTAGTTTGACATTAAAATTTGAGGAATGGGGTTGTTTAGCATATTTTCTATTGCCGAATCTGATAGTTTGTAAAATAAAAAGACCCGTATTTTTTATGTTTTTTTGATCCGTCAATTAGTTCTCGAGTTTTAAGCGGCGAAAATATGATGTTTTTAACCCTTACGGAAAAGTGGGCGTGATGCGAGCTCTTACGTCATCCACCTGAGCCCGCGAAGCTAATTCGCCTTATCGCAATGGGGGACACACTGCTGACTCTTCCAATGGAAGCGGTTGCGACAGGATCTGTGCAAGCAGACCTTCCGACACCCCCCTCCACTCCCTTCCCTTTCCCTAAAAGCAGTCAAGGACGGGAGGTAAATGACGTCAATGATCTCAAAGCAGCTTCTTCGGTGGGCGTCACCTTTTGCTTATTTTAATTTTTGATTTATGAGTGAAAGGTTGTGGTTAGAAGATTGATTTTTTTTCACTAAAATTAATTTTTCGTTTCCATCTAAAGAATTCGTGAACAAAATGGCGATTTCGATTCCGAGTAAATGCCCCCATTTCACCAGTGTTTTTTCATTTATTGACCACATTCCTAAAAACACAATTGCAGACTGATCCAATAATAGTTTTGGATTATTATGTTATTTATGTACCCTTATTGTTATGTGGTAGGTCAGCATAGTATATACAAAAAACGATTAACAGACTGAAGTAATGATGGTTCCGTAGAGGAGTCCTTGAAAAGAACTCGAACATTAGCGGCACTAAGTAAGTCGAATTTACATTTAAAAAATATTAAAGCGTTTGAGACACGTCCGCAAAGTTCATTTTCATCAAGGACTTTCATATGACCATTCGCAGAGAAAATAACTGTTATGAAACCACTGGGAAAATGACAGAATCGAGATAGTTCATTATTCGCGACGCACGAAGAAATGTAATATCGGTAATGTGTATATGGCTCCAAAAAGAGAACAACTGTCTTCTCCTTGAGGGAAAGGGATTGTCGTACATTCACGCTGAAAGCATATTTGACTCTGAGGGGGGGGGGGGGAATAAAGAGGTTAATGGTAATGCTCAATTATTATGCTCCCATGCTATCACGAGTGTATCGCATTCGTGCTGGGGGAGAATCCAATTTTCCTGAAAGCTTTTACGGGTGCCCGTCCGTAGAGGAGCCCTTGAAAAGAGTCCACACTCACTTTCACAGGGTCAAAACCTTTTGCCATCCACAGGGATGAATATGTAAACCTTATCGCAAAGGTACATACCAAACAAACTGGGGTGTTACCAAACGTTTTTCCCTTATTCCTTTGATGTCATGCCATTTTGAGAATGAACGAACTACATACATAAGATTAGAATTAAGACGCAAAACAATTTGTCGACATTGATGAATTAGTAAAAAAATTGAAATATTTGAATGCACTATGAATCTTATTTAGGCAGTAGTAACTGGTGATTTGCTCAAATGTCTTGCATTTCATTTTCGGTAGGGTTATGGTCAAAGCATATTATCACAAAATTTGAATTTAGGCCAGCGATCATGAGACAGTGAACGTAACTGTGTCCGGCGAGACGTAGTGGAATGATATCATGATAAACAACAAGATATGGCACTTATTCCACAGGTTTTATTAGAGGTACAACGCGTTTCAGCGGTTAAGCGGTACCTGATGATGGCTTAACCGCTGAAACGCGTTGTACCTCTAATAAAACCTGTGGAATAAGTGCCATATCTTGTTGTTTATCATGAGACAGTGAAATGGCCTCATTTCATTATGAGTTTCCAACGGCATGTAAGTAACAAACCTTAAGGGGCAACGAATCGTAATTTAAAGATGCCATTAGCTGTTTTAATCATTGTTTCCCTGAGACTGTCATTAAATTTTATAATGAAATAATACAGCAGCAACCTAGTAAAATACGCCACCAGTAGCCAGAATTAATTTCCTATTTAAAACCTTGGTAAATGAGCAGACGAAAGCCGGAAAAATCTGTCGTTTTTGCAAAGTAAATTACACCGGCATGGATAAATTCCGCGTTCAGATCTCCGTTATTTAACAGTTTTATAAGAAGGCTGTGGAAAGAAATCTGTGGAAATAGGACAGAATCTAAAGAGCATTTTTCTTTGAAACATAGTCTCGATTTTATTTAATTTCTGTACGCTATTGCAACAACCGCAGGTTTAATTGTTTAGGATGTTTAAAATTCGTGAAAGAAATAGAGGAGAGTGCGCAAATATGCAAACAAGCGCCAAATATACTATTTAAATAGGTTAATTTCGAATCCTTTTTTGTAATAAAATTAAATTACAGGGTATTCAGATGCACGCCTCTTAAATACTCTTGGGAAGATTAACGACGCCACTGTGATGAAATTCTGGTTCGGAGTCATTGTTATTTGTTTTTAAACACAGGGGGGTTGCGTTAGAAAATGTCGGAATTATCTCTAATAGGTAACCAAGGAGTCACGTGGTATAAACACGATGGTTTGCAACTTTGGACATATGAGAAAAACTCTAGCGAAAACCATTAATGATATTGTAACGAGCGAATCAGACACATTAAATTTGTAAACCATTCGTGCTTGTACCTCGTGATTCCTTGGTTACCTATTCGAGGTAATCCCGACGGTTTGAAACACACCCCTGCAGTCCCCATAAGAGGCCGTAAAAATGCAATGTTTTGTACTGAATAGGTGAGGCTTAATCGTTCCCGAATACCCTCATTCTGGCTTCATTGTCACCCATAGGCTAGCATGCCAACGCCTTCTCCAGTACATTTCAACCTCCTCGTCAACCACACGCCCTGCGGATTGCGGGGCAATCAACAAACGTGGAAATCTCCACCGGAAGGGATCCGTGCTCAGCCGAGTTCGATCGCAAGCCGAGCCGCTTCCTGTCGAACGGACACATCGACGAGCACGCCGCGCCGCCTCGGCTGGCGGCGGGACCGGAAGTCGAAGGTCGGACGCTCCGCGGCGCGTGGAGATGACGGACGATCTCGTCTCGCGCGGGCGAACACCATATCTCTTCCAATCCACCCTCACTTGAAAGCATATCGCAGCTTTCAAATCCGGGGAATACGGGGGAATAACTCTCGAGGCAACCGATTCAGCCCGCTTACCTGACTCTTTTTATCCCACTTCCATCAACGAATCATCACAAGGTTAGGACGGAGAAGGTTGGGTAAATCGAGTAGACTAAAGGCCATATCACACTAGCCGGTGCCGGTTACCGGTTACTGTCGTGCAGTGCGTGCAGTCGACCAATCAGCGCCAACCAGCCCTCAACGGTTGGATCATAGGAGCGAGTCTATTTCCAACCGGTCGCGCAACCGTGGTCAGTAGAAGCTCGACTCGTGGTCACGTGCTGTTTGTGTTTACATTTCGCGATATTTAGATTGTTATCCAATTCAATTTCGACCTCAACCCTAAAATCATCAAGAATACAATTAAGACAGCAATTACATTTAACTCTCTTGCAACACCTACTTTTCGAGAAGGATGTACACGTATTATAATAGCATACATTTTATTGAAGTAAGGTTAAATGTAGGTACTTCATTAATTTGTATCTTGTATTTGGGGCAGAAATCCGGTATTTGAGGTATCATAGGAACAAAATGTAAACAGAAACAGCACGTGACCGTGAAGCCTTCGTGGATCGGCCGCACGGCTGTGAACCATAAAAAGTCCATTACTTTGCAAAAAAAGCCCTCAAAACTGATAGGTAATATGACGAGGCCACCGGCAGCTAAGGTCATGTGCGCCTTAACGATAGGTCAGTATTTGATAATGGATTGGACTTAGAGAGAATTAAGGAAGGTTGGAAAGGACTCGACGCCCTCCCGTGGTAAATAGGTCAATAACGGGCAACGCTACTATCGTGGATTCGACTCCCGTCTCGGGCATGAATGCTGTATTTGCAACTGTATTAAGAACTTGGGGTATTTGGTCCGATATAACCGTAGACGTTGGAGTCAACTCGTCTTAGTCTACTCCTTCATGAGAAACTCTGCATCGGTATCCGCCAAATCCAATCAAAAGCCGCCAAGGGGGCCTCCAGTTACAAGTCCCATTCGACGAAGTAGAGCTCGAAGTGCTTCCCTCAAAGCTCTTCAGTATTCTACTGAAAAATCTCTGCCAAATGCCGCGATTCGAACCAAAGTCTTCGGGATGGGAAGCCAGTACTTTACCCAGCGCACAATCCAATTTACTAACATTCCACATATCAAAGGAGACTGTCTCAGGTTTGACTTCGTGGAATTTTTCCATTTTGACGACAGAGAAAATCTTCACCCGAAGAGCTGGGTCGTGCGAATACATATTTAATGCGGATTTGTAGATTTGTTTTTCCTCTGTCGTCACATTCCACATATTCATTTATATTTGGATCTTAGTCTCGACGATGATGAGGGGAAAGCGCAGAAATGGATTGAGTTGCACTTGGTGATAGAAATTTGAAAACGAATTAGCTTGCAGAGTGAACCTGCATCTTTCAACCATTACCCCAACGGAGCAATTCCCATCCGTTAATGGGAAGCTTCAATCATACAAGTGGGAGCCAAATCTTTCCCTTCACGTGATGAATGGGATACTCGTCTAAAAACATTTTTCAAGTTTGCATCGTCTTTCTCATAATAACCAATTCAAAAATATTTGAATGCGCATCGGCGATGACTTCGTGAAAACGACTGATATCCATGTTATATAAAAAGATCTCTGGCACAATTTCCACACTTTAATCACTACCCACCATGGTTTCGGCACATTGTTACCCAGACCCTGATGATGGCATAATGTTCCGAAACCATGATCGGAGGTGTGGTAGTGATTAAAGTAAGAAATTGTACCTGTGATCTTTTTATTTAACATAAATTAACAACTGTGTTCAGAGTGTCACTCACAGCTGACATTATATGGCGTTTCAAAAACTGCATGAAGGAGTCAACAGGCGCTTTCACTAGATATTTCCAATTTTTCTCAAGTTTTTTTTGAATTATTTCTTTAAGAGCCTCACATTAAAGGTTTCACAACGGTCAGGGGAATATTGCACATATTAATAAGTATTAACGACTCACTATACACAGCAAAAACCACGAAAATCTCATACGAAATAAAATGAGGCTACATATAATTTAATAGAAATGTCGTATCCAAGCTGAGCGTAAGAGAAATATTATTTCTGTTGCTCTCATCTTGGGTACATCAATTACCTCATTTTATACTTGTATAAGTTTTGATTACCTTCCCAAAGAAATTGGGGAGGAGTAACAAGTTTGCTTTTCAGGTAGAGAACCTCATTCTTGAGAAATTCATTAGCGTAGCGGGAAAATAATATTTGCGCAACTCAACGAATTTCAGAGGAGGAAACGATTAAGGAAACCTCAAGCAAGGATTTAAAAGCCGAGATTAGTTGTCGAGGGCTCTTTGGGAGGGAGGGAGATAAGCTTAAATTGGAGGCCTTTCAGGTGTCGGTTGTGAGAAGGACGCAGACTAAAATCTAGATGAAGAAGAGGATACAAAAGAAGTTCCAGAGAAGGCGCAATGTGGGAGAAATCTCGAGGAAGTAATTGAATGTAAACAGGGTTTAAGCGATGCATCGAGAGGTAAAGGAAAACAAAAAAGGTTTTGATAAAAATAAGAGAGAAATTTTCTAGGGAATGCGGTTCGGAGAAAATATGGAAAAAACATGACAGGATTAAAGAAAATTCGGCGAAAGTTAACGGAGACCACACAGCAAGGCAAGATAGTGAGCACAGAAAAGATAAGTGAGCTCAAAAAAGATAAAGATAATTAAGATTTTAGGAAGGAAGTTTTAATCAGTTTCGAAAGAAGAAGCAGCTATTGAAAGTACATGAAGGGGAATCATTCACTATCAGACGGTGAGCTACAATGCTGGAAAAAACTGCTTTGGTTCATTCGAAGACGATATTTCCTGACGAAGGTCAAAACAATCTAAGAACTGCGTCATACTTCATAGAGATTTATGCTAATCACAAGGCTAAAAATACAGTCGAAAGGACAAATTGAAAAGTAATCTTTCCTCGCACGATAAGGAAGAAAATAACCACCACCAAAGATTAGAATAGCCTAGTTTTTGCAAGAGAGACGGCCTAGATTACAATATCTCTGTATAAAGATCATTACTGCTAACCGCTGTCCCCAGTATCTATCGTATTCTATCGAGCAAAAACCTTTAGCTCATTAAAGAAAGTTCAGGTACACGCCTTTCAAGAATACAAGTTCATCAAATTCTATCCCTATGAGAAACTAAGTTATAGAATTTAGGCGAAGGATCAACCCGTGCGTTAGTAGTAAGTGACCGGGAACACCTTGATGAAATTAGAACAAGTAAATTTTATATATTTTCACGTTAACTTTTACCAGCCATTATCCCTCCAATATATTCCTCATAATGTGGTAGCTGGTAATTGGCTGATCAATTGGCTGATTAGCATTCCTATGGCAGATCCTATTGTTCGAAAAGAATATAAAAATATATATGGTATTTGATCATGTTTACGATATTATTTTGAAGATAATTGATAAATGCTTCACATGAAAAGCTACTCAAATGATAACATTCCATTTACTTCGAATTGAGGACCCAGAGATGATTCAAGCTTCTCATTGTAAAGAAAGGGCCGTACAAGATAAGCGGAATTATCGACTACCGTGTTTAATACGTAAATACAGTGCGAATCGAAGTAGAATCAATTGTTTTTAATTAAAAACTACTTGTGCTTTGAAAAACGTAAGTTGGATAAATAATTTGGTCATAGCAAGGTGTAGTATAACGACCAAATGGAACATAAAAGAAAACAGAAATAGTTTTGTAAATGTTGACGATACAGGTGGCTTTCTCAGCGTAAGTATGAAAAAAGTATTCAGGCAACAAAGAGTCAGTCTGTAGCACCATCTTAAAAAGAGTACAATCCTGATTTGGCTGAATAACTTGAAATTGGGGACAGACCAGCTGAATAACGCAAAGAGAAAATGCTCACCTTCCCCATGATGCTTCCACCCTTTAAAACTTAAAAGCACTACACGGAGCGTAGTACTTCTCTCAAATAACGTATCTTTAAACTCTGCACTCCACTAAAACTCAGCCACCATTGACCTCACCCTTTTCCACTTGGTTCCGAGTGCTATTATATCTTTGACTACTAGGTTTTTGTTGGTCCACATTTCTTTCCGTAAAATGACCTCCTCGTCTTTGCACTCAATATTTATTGTCTTTTTCTGGCAAAAATGATTTGCTACACACTATTCACTGATAACGCTCAAAACATTCTTAGGACTACGTCATACTTCACCAGAATTTATGTTAATTACAAGGTTAGGAATACTGTCGAACGGGCTGATTAAAAAGCCATGCTTTACTAGCACGAGGAAAGAAGAAAATAACTATCACCAAATATTGGAGAGTCTATTAAATGTATTCCCTATTTTATTCCTGCAATAGCTCCCATCTCCCCAACTTTCGTTCAGGCTAATCATATGATGATTAGCCTGCATGATATGTTATCTGAATAAAAGAACTGAAAATGACAAAAATACCGAAAAGTAGGTCGTAGGTAGATAAAAAATTAATGAGAAAGCTTACCATTTTAATTAATTAATCAAAGGGAATATCGAACAGTTCACTACCCAGACAGAACAGATGCAATCGTATGCTTTTCATAACCGGGTAGTATCCATTGACAAGAAAGATTCGCGTATACCTAGGGCCATTCCGTCAACGTATACCATCCATTGGCCGACTGTGGACGAACAAGATATCGACCATGCAAATGTCGTCGACGAATAATATACGAAGAGATACGAAAGCGCAGGAATACAATATGGTGGCTGCTACCTAGGTTTCCCATTCTACTTTCAAATATATATTGTCGATGGCTCTTACGTTCCGTTGTAAAACTTACCATTATAATGGTTACATTAATTAAGGCGATACATCAGATGATTTCCCGAGGGCCACGCAAACCAGCCTTCCTCACTGTTTCACTAATCAGTAAATGAACCATCTTGGAGCAATTCGCGTAATAATAATAATAACATTTATTTGCCAAGCGACAAGTATCATAATATATTGCATATGGCACATAAAAATATGGAGACAAAAATAAATATATAGAAAATAATTAAATAGAGTTGTCAAACTAATACAAATATATAGCTGGCAAAAAAAACAGAGGACAATAAAAGTTATCTCACATGGCAGCGTTAAGATCAGTACAAATTACTTCGAGTCTGCGGAGCCGGCCAAGCTTTAGAATGTATCCGATACGCCACTCCGGTATTGAAAAGCCGACATAGGTTTTTATTCGCAACAGATCGTATTGCTAACAAGTATATAAATTTGAAGCACTGTGATGAGCGGAATTCCACTAGCGGAAACCATGGAAAGCGAAGTGGACTATTCCACTTCGCTTTCCATGGTTCAGCGTTCCACTGGGAACGCTGGTTCAGCGTTCCATGTGTCGTTCCTGCGTGGTAGCGGTGGTAGTCTTCCACGGTGGACAAAAAATAGATCTCAAGCTGTTTGCCAACGGGATACTCGTATCCGTGACAAAGGAGATACAGCCTATCTCTTGCAATTATTTAATTCTATTTCAAAAATACGGGCATCGATTAAACTCTCCCAGTATTATTGATAGTGTGCCAGCGCTACCTTGAATTATGCGCACTTCATTTTTTAATTTATGTAACATATCATGCGTACACCTTTTACAAATTCCCGAGGTGGAATGACTTTTATCTTGTTCGTCGCCCTTCGTATTTAGATACGGAAATTTACGTGCTGTCTGGGTAAATGACGGATGATACCACAGTTTAAATACATTTACCTAAGGAACAATTGTCATAGATGTTCATAATGAAGTAATGTAGTTTTCTTTTGACAAAAAAGACCATTTAATCGACGGCGTAGATGCTAAAGTACAGTGCGCATCGTCAAAAGGCAACAATCCTAAATAGAGTCTAAAATAAGTCTAAATATCTGAAATTTAGACTTAATCTCTTACACAAATTCCAAGGCAATATTTTCAGTGATGATGTTAAAAATATTTTACGAACCCCAACTTACTATGGCAGACTGGACCATAATCATAAAGTTAGATAAATTGATTGCCGAACTGAACGATTCAAAATGTCCTTTTTCCCTCGCACAATTAGAGATACGAATAACGGTAAATATGTCCTATCGGAGAGTAGCAATGAATAGCATTGGTAGCTGCATGTTGGTATGAGTACTTAAAGCTAACCCTACTAACAGAATGTTTTTGCATGTTTTCTTTGCAATTTCTATCTTTTTTAAATAGTGTAGTTCTGACTACTATATTAATACTATTCCTTTTTATGTATGATATGTAGTGCATGTTTGGTGAGCAATCATCCCCTGCCACACACCCTTGTGGTGGCTTGCAGGGTATTATGTAGATGTAGATAGATAGATAGATCCTAAAGGCTGGGACTCAATCAACGTAAACGGATGACGTGAAACGTGTACCGTGAAACGTGATGAGATGGCGCATGGGTGGGAGAACGGAAACGGACACAATCAGCGCGTAACGTGAGACGTGTACGTGAGAGGTGGTCATCTCCCATCTCTCACGTCTCACGTGCACGGAGAACCAATGAAAACTGTCCCAGGAGTTGGCGATGAGGAGCCACCTGTGGGGAGTTATTGAAGATACAAGTGGATGCATAGGTACCTCTTCGGAAATAAATTTTAGTCTCAAATATTGTAAAACTTCTTTGTCTTTTATTTCAGCATAGAAAATTCCCTGACTTTTTTTCCAACAAGGGAATCAATGAATGAATAGTTATTTGAAGTTTTTCCAATCGCCTTTCGCAGATTAGCGCACAACCCAACAGATGGAAACACAGTAGCGCACACTGAAACAAACAACTGGAACGTATCTGCGCTGAAGTGTTTCCAAGATGGCGAAACAATTGCGGTAAATTTGAAAAATCAAAAGAAGAACGCCGCCAGTACAAAGTAGTTCTTCATGAAAACGTTCTATTTCTTGGCAAAAGTGGTCAAAATTACCTTTTGAAACAAAAAACACCTAATTATTATTAATTTTTTTTTCAAGTAATAATAATAATTATCTTTGACAATGAGGAATTCCTTTTCTACTATTACATATTTTCCCGCCATTACAAAGTTTCGTCTGCTAGCGCAGACGAACTACGGTGAGGTTCTGTTTCCATCTGCTTAGCGCAGATGACGTCACACATACAATTGGAACACGCTCTGCGCTTATCAGATTGAAGCAGATCTGCGCAGATGGGCTATTGGAAAGCACTTGTTGTGTTTTATTGAGATTTTATACGGTAACTAATGACATGAAAAAGCTTGTTTGCCATTGTTGACTTCGCAGATAGTGAACATTTCGTTAGGAAGGATTACACACGGTTTTCACGAATTAAGTTTTGTGTATTATAAGAAACTTAAGCGATCCGGTAACTTCATCAACGGCATGGAATACGTAAGTACTTCTACAGTCTTTAAAAGTAATTGTTAGCTCCTTTTTACATTCGCTACGGATTCCCTTTGCGTCAGATTTCGTCTGTCAATTGTTCCGGACTCGCGAGTCTCGTACGTTGATTATGTCCACTATAGAGAAAACGTTCCCGTCTCACATTTCACGTAAACGTCTCACGTCAGCCGTTTACGTTCATCTACATCTAAGCGATATCCTGCAAGCCACCGCGATGGTGTGTGGCAGGGGGTGAATATCACCAAGGCACTATTGACGTTGATTGTGACCCGGCCCTAAGATTAGTTTGACGCTGCTCTCCACTCGATCGATCCTATCTGCTAACTTCATTATATTTAACTATTTCTTCTCTTTCACATCCTTCACAATTTGTTCCATACATCTCATGCGATTCCTTCCTTTTCCATTCCTCCCGTTCGCTTTTTCCTTGGCGGTTATCTCGTCAGGCCATCTTGTCTGAAGATATGGCCAATTAAGTTGATCCGTCATATTTTCAAATTTTTCATCCGACTTCACTTTCCCCCCACACTTCTAGGGACTTATTCGTTAGTCACTCGGTCGATTCATTTTATCTCGATCATTCTTATGCAGTAGATACCACATTTCGAGCGCTTCCAGCCTTGATTTCTCTGCTGCAGTCATCGTCCGTGCCTCACTGCTTTCAAGAAGCGTACTACAGTTGTAAATTCTCTTGAAGTAAATCGCGACACTCAAGCTTGTATTTTCAGCCGCGAGTAGATTATTCTATAGGTAGAATGACCTCTTCACTTGAGCTATTCTACCGACTATTTCCCTCTTGCTTCATCCATTGCCGACTACTCGGCTTCCAAAATACTAATTTTCTTACACGACATCCAGTAGGCATTTGTTTTTGTAATTTAACGTTGCCCTTGGCTGCTTCTTCCCTATTGTATACTTTAGTTTTTTTTCTTCAGGTGATATCTGGCCTATGCCTTTTCAATATTTCTTGGAGTCTTCTTTAAGTCTGTTTCCAACTCAGTCATGATTGTAATGTCGAAGGCAAATCACAGCATGCTGAATTCTTCACTTTGAATATTCACTCCTGAAGTCTTTTCTTTTATTTCATTGATGGGTTTCTCGATTGGAATTTGCGGAAGATAATGCACAACCTAATCTCTCTCCTACCGTATACATGCAAATAAATATAAAAAAACTAACATTCAAGGTAATAAAACAATTAAATTTAAAAAAAATCAAACAAATATTGAAATTTCAGGTTAAAGGAATGCGAATATTATTTATAAGAAATCCTATCCCCATTTACTTAATACTGATGGATATTTCTGTTGGGTAATATTGTAAAATATTCTGTAAAATACGTGACTCAAAACACATTAGGTCGATAGAGGCAGGCGATACTTAGTGGAACTTGGTTGCACTGAACATGTTAAGAAAAATAACTTTGTATATATAACATGATTTTAATGTGTTTTACCTATTTATTTGGCTTTTTATGTTACTATGACAATGACGCTCAGGCGTGGAAATCGATAGGTAAAATAAATTAAAATTGTGGAATTGTACAAAGTTATTTTTCTTAGCATGCTCAGATCAAAACACTAAGGTTAAATTGCAGCATCTAACCTAACTTAACATTAAGCTTAATCCTAAGACGAAAACAGCATCCATGTTATAGCCGGGATCCAAACCCGGGACCATCTAGTTGCATTACCTCCCGCTTTACAAACTAACTACAGCAGCGTTCGACTTTTAAGATTTCTCTTTCCTCTATTGCTTCAAATTCAACCATGAAAAGGTCACTAAGGAATAAAATATAGGTATCCCCATGCACATATGTTTCTTCCTCTTTTGGCCTCCTGAGAAAGATGGCAGTGAAATGTTGAAGTCGGTGGACGTTGAGAAATAAGGAATGGTAACAAGTAATGCCTTTCTTATGCCAACTGATTTCATTTCTCACCAAAGTTTCTGGTGTTTCGGGTTAAAATGTCACCCTAGTGAGAGGGAGAGAGAGTCTATGAGGTCCAGGTCTGATATTACCAACACGCAGGGATTTTATATCCCATTTCCATCTTGATTGCAAACGACTCTGAGGTATGACCTCCACCGTTTCCACAACAACAACTTCTTGAGGCAAGTCGTGCGTGAATTTCAAAATTGTGTTACCGAAAAGTAAGGAATGGCTAGGATAGCACGTTGAAACTCATCCTATCCGATTGTTTTCTTAAGGCGTGGTCACGTGATAAATAAACTTGCACAAGTTCATGCATGAACGCGTCAATGAACTCGAAAATGCATCCTGGAACCACGCCTACTAGTACGAATGTTTGAATATGTGTCCACAGAATAAAACCTGTTCTGCTTTAGTTCGCACGTATGTTCATGGTTCGTGTGACCTAACAAGTTGCGGTCGTGTTTCAGAGACACCTGGTGGTAGGTAACGGATACGACGTTGCTAGCTGTTGATTTACCTTCGGGCCCTCGGGATTCCGTTTGTTTACGGGCGACTCTGCTGTTTACTTTTATTTTGACTGCTGTTGCACCTCCTGGACAACCCCCGCGGAACATGTGTTGACCTCTCACCTTCGCTGGACCTTCCGTTATCGACTTTTTCCTCCTCTTGGACTACCCGCACGGAACGTTTCTGACTTACCTACTCGCCATCTTCGGACCACACCCTCCCGATTTCAACCACCACACCTCCTGGACTACCCAAACGACTTATATTTTCATTGAATCTAATTGTTCATTATATCAATGGCCTAAGCGAGGAAAAAAGTGGGCAGGCTGACCTCGCCAGTTAGATGAGCCTATTTGTTCGACCTTAAGCCTCACGCTCTAAATTAATTCTCTAGGGGTAGCCCAGAAGGTGAAAAGTTCAAACAAACAGAGAAGTACAAACGAAGCAGAGGTCAAAGTTGATGTTGTTCACCAAGTCTCACGCAAACAGAGTCCCACGAGTAACAACTGAATACGTAGTTAACGTTATCTACCACAAGTAAAACTATCTCAGAAAACTTATAGTACAATTTGAGATGAATATTGCCTCCTTTCTGGAAGTCGATGACTATTTAAACATTTAAATATTGCAGGGGAATTAAAAAAGAAAAATAATCACAATAAGTATTCCGAGAAATTTTATTAAAGTTGTGCGAAATATTTCAACGTGTAACTACTCATTCGTGGAACTTGATCACACAAATCTACTATATAATCTGGACAAAAAAAAGAAACCTACTAAAAAAGTAAATTCCTACGTGAAATTGTACACGTTAATGTAAAGTATCGTACAACCAACCCTTTACACATATTATCTCGCCCTAAATGCAGAACCGGCCTTACCTTTCTCGTGTGATGAAAATGGGGAAAGTAGGTACTCGCGAAAATTTGTGCACGTTTAGTGGTGGATCATGGATTTCCTCACGCAAACTGAGACACGAGAGGGTGGTCGATTAAAATTTCTCGGTGCTCAAAATGCTGAGGTTATATTGAACCTGAGCTTAATTCTTAGAAACCACAACCTTCATGTCCTCGGCGCGTTTCGAAACCTTTAACCTTTAGGTTGCATGGTCGACATTCTACCGATAAAACTACCGCGGACGGTCACGAGCTAGAAGGGACAGTAAAAACAAAAAATAAGACCTAATGGCGGGGCCACTGATGTGCCAGGGTCAACAAAAATGGAATAACGACAGAGGTTATGAGAGGCAAGTTATAAAAGCGACGCGTGGGTAGCTTCGTCACACAAATACAAGCACTTACTTTATGAATCGTCACATCCTGGAGCTAAATATATATATATATATATATATATTCAGACCTCAAACGACACGGATGAAACCCTGTCAAATAAGGGTATCTCCACTAACGTATTCTGCATTCCATGGAAATAATTTGCATGAATTGAAAATATGTTACAAATAAAAAAACATAATCATTCCAACCCATAATTTATTCATATGCAAAGGAATGATTTTGCAAACAGGGGTAATCATAACTATCTAATCATATTCTCCAATTCAGTCATCTCTCACTTTATGATCACAAACGAATCGACATTGAGAAAAGTCAGAGCATATTGCAGAATGTACCTTAAGGATGGAATTATTGAGGACATTGATATTTTTATCATTTCATTAGTTTTTTATTCGTTCATTTTTTGCCTCTTGCTAGGACGCGACCTAATTGGTTAAAAACTCAAAAACTTCTCGACGATCTAGGGCCACTTTTAAAGACCAAAGATAGACCCACACAACGAGAGCCAACGATGCAGAAGGTCCATTAAACGCTAGGCATGAATTGTCAACGACAGCTACACCCTGATTTACAAATTAAAAATATTCCTCTTGGACTAACGAACAGACTTTGATGAATAATCAAAACTTTTTCTAAAATAACGCACGTACCGTGGGGGTCTCGACTTTTCATGCACGCCTCATTAGGCCCGTAATTCGGAAAGTTTTGACTGACTATAACGAATGAAATTTTTTAAATGGAAAATATATAAATGATAAGTTTAAAGCAGAATCAGCATAAACGTAACGAATCCCTGAGTATTTCAAGGAAATAATTTGTAATAACGATAAAATATACTGATATCAGGAAAATATATGATTTAAAGTAGAGGCATTGGAAAAAAAATTCGAACATCAATAGTAACCTTAGCCCGGCTTCTGCTTGAGCAGTAACTGTAGTTATTAGAGTTGGGCGACTGACAGCTAGGGTCATTTGCGTCCTTTTAGGGTACGTTTGCAATTGGGTAGAGATAGGAATTCACAGGGAAGGGAGGAAGTCTATAGAGAAATCCGCAGTCAGTATTAGCCTTCTCTAAACGATAGACGCCAAAGGGTCCAAGGTTCAACATCCCATACGACGGACGGAGTACTGTACTCGAAGTGTCATCCACAAAGAATACAAGTAGAGACCGGTATAACAAATACAAATCTCTCCCACGGCGAGGATTCGAACCCGAGCCCTCTGGATAGGAACACAGTATTCTAAACACCCACTAACCCGATTCCCCCACCACTTGAGATGAAAGCATTTTTTTTACAGGTATGACCGAAAGATTTTCATAATTACTGAGATCATCATTGAGTATCCAAATTAATCCCAGAAATTACCCACTGTGAATCTATGATAGTTCATTGATTTATCTTACCTCCCATTCCTTACATTTTAATGCATACCCACAAGATAAATGATTGATTCTCGTATTGAATCAGGCAGCAGCCCTTGCGAAGAGAAAATAGTATACAAATAAACATGAATAATCATTATAATCACTACGGCACATCATGCGAGATATTCAAATCATAACAACAACGCAACAAAGATCGTTGAAAATTACGAGATAACAATGGTTTCCTAACACATATATCGAAAAGTCTCATATTATCATGAGTCACGTTTATATTTGCTTCTCTCATTATGTGACACGCTGGAAATTATAACTGATACATATATGTGTATAAATGAGAATAGAAAAGCGCCTTCTAAAACAATTCATGCACGCTACTAACGTCCATATCAAGGGATTAAATCAATATTTTTAGCCTAACTCTTTGCTGGAAAATCGTGCTGTTTTGGAAAATGTAAGGCCATACCGAGTAGAGTAGAACTTAGAGGAGGTACAAGAATGAATGTCAAACAATAACATCAGCAGTAGAGCAAGTTTAGAAAATAAATATCATACTCTCCACTTGAAATGGCCGGCAAGCATTTTTCTTGTAGTTACGGGAAGTTAGATACACTCCACTGAAAATTAAACAAAACGTTTTTGTAGGAGATTCACGCAGGCTCGCGAAGGAAGCTTAAGTACAACAAATGAATGAACTTTGCTACTTATGTTAGTCATTGTAGAATTTAAAAAATAAATTTGATGATCAATAACAAATAATATTTTGAGATATATAATAATACACAAAATATGAATAAGGACAAGGCCTATAGGACTTATAGTTAGTATTACAGTCATTTGTTTAACTAAAATTTTACACAACCTTTTTGAGTCTAAATATGAATACTGTTCCAGAACCATCTCAACGTTAATTAAAACAAATTACAAGCACTCATGGAAGCAATTAATGGAATCCTGCGCCGGGATTTTAATTAAAAGGAAAAAATTTTAAATGGAGAGGTTATTTATTAAGCCACCAGCCCTCCAAAGTGAAAATCGCGAATATCTCAGCACGAGAATGGGATTTTCGAGAGGCGTCACTATGCAAATCACGCAGTGGACTTGGCAATTTCCGAAAAATGAGACTCCGGCGAGATCATTCACCGACCCGAAAATGAAAGCGGGCTGCTTTCATTTTTGCTTCGGTAATGTTTTTGAGATGAAGGTTTGGGAGCCTCGCATTTTGGTTCAAGACTTCCTCAATAATTTAAGATCTTCTCGTGATTGAACCAGCGAGAGATTATGGTGGCACATGTACAGAAAAGTTCGCAAAACTCGTAAATATGTCAACATTAGGGGAAAGCAACTGGTAACAACTTGGAGTGTTGACTCTCATGAAAAAATAATATTAAGAAAATAATTGCAGAGACAATATGAGAAATCGATTTTTCTCATGCTCACATCTAATTTTAACATTCATTTTCTCCACCAACTCACTATCAAAAGTTTTTTAAAGGAAATATTTTTTTATAAATAATAACCATGAAAGCACAGCTTCAATTTCCAGTCAAGATACTCATGGGTGCACCCTCGACACTAAATTAATCATTTATTCATCAAGTATAAGTATCGATACGTACACATTTCCTTTTTGCAGTGAATTTTCAACCGTTCCGACATGTTAATATTACCAGCATTCGATTTACACAAGCCTTGAGGGAAGCAGTTAACGGAATTTCAAAGTATAGAGAACCCATGCTAGCCTTTGAAACATATTAAAATATTTTGGCGAATTCTGATTGATGAATAAAGTTATGTTCGTTTAAGATGGAAGATATATTTACAAAAACGCTCTCCGATAAATAAGAAAATCAGCGAGGCATATAATGAGCATATCTCGACAGTGACGTGAACGGCAGTCTCTGTGGAAACCTAAACTCTTCCCGACGATTTCCTATATGCTTCCTTTTATTCAGCAGAAAAGGATAAAAAAGTAAATAATATGGATACTAAAGAGAATGAAATTGAATAAGATGACTCCGAGAAAAAAAATGTTCCGCTAACAATTTTCAGGAAGTTTTTCAAAGGAAAGCCATTTCTATGATCGCAATCTAACAGAGGGAATATCTTAAATAAATAGGAAACTATGTGAGCCAAATACATTAAAAGTGATATTTATGGCACGATAATTGGAAATTTGACAATTAAGCTTAGGTAAGGAATTCACTTCGCAGTTTCTTCAACTCGCGGCTGAAATCGGATAACTTCAAAATTTTCATTCTCTCAGACGATAATGGTTTTTGGGCGTTCCTTCATTTTAGAATGTCTCTTAGTGCCAACAGTTTCTCTTCAGCATTCCTGTTGGTTTCTTCAGGTAAGAGGTCTTATGTATCCTGACGTTAAGACGTCAGCAAGGTGACTGGTGAAACAGTGGTCACCTACAGTCATTTTAACGCGGAGGATAATCCAAAAGTCGTTATCATTGATGATAAACCTCGCGGAAACCTTATGTTCATTTGTTTGTTGGAAACTTTGTTCATTCCCCTGTATTTACTACTTCATTAAACATTATAAATTTACTCTTATTTCGTGATATACGAGGGAATATCATTAAAATATACAGATACTATTTGAAAAATAACAGTGGAAGTGGTTTTTCAGGCAATTGTTTTTTGACAATAAAGCTAGAGCTAAGGATTCACCTCGAAGTTATTATTTATAGTAAACTTTCATAACTTGAAAAGAAACATTCCCCTATATTTACTCCCTTGAGCATTCAGAAAACATACATGTGCACCATAAAATAGATAAAAATCTGAGCACAATGATAAGTAGACTTTAGTCCAAACACGTGACGAAAATATTCCCTTCTGCTCGCTTTACGATGACTGTGTCTACAAAAACAAGAGGAACACAGGACGAGAAGGTTATACGGAAGAACGAGCGTCGTGAAACCTTATAAAATATGGCGATGGTAAACAATGTTTGGAGTGAGAAGAGGGAGGAAAAAGACAGGAGGATAAGCCGGAAAATGTGGCCCTGGGCGAGACTTCCAAGGGTCGAGGGACATCTTAGAAAGCAATGAAAGGGAGAATGTGTGGCAGGAATGGAAATGCGAGTCGAAAAATGGCTATATTTGAAATGCAGGGATGATATTGGATGGCATAAAGGAACTGAAGAAAGCGGAATAAAGCTTCCTGCACAGTTTCAGTCGTTCTGGTCGTTATTTTCCGAGGGTCGTCTTCAGCCATTCTCCTCATGACTGACTTACTGCAGGGAAGTTGTTTCTCGTAGAACAACCTCCCTGAAGTACTACGATTTCCCCAGTATAGAGGCTCGGTAAACTTTATCGGTCAGTATCGAATAAATACATTCTTACATTTCGCATCGATTTATTGTGGTACTCCAATAGAAAAGAATGTTCAGGAAGTACACGAATTATATCAAAAAACTGTTTGAAAAAACCTTTTGCACGTGATTTTGAAACAATACTGCTGTCTGAACACAACATGATATTCCATAAATTGAAACAATAAAAATGAATTTTAGTCCATACACTTCAACAAATTACTCAACAGTTATAACAGTTCAGGTTTTCTTATTCAAGCTTTCCATCAGCTTTCAATCGAAAACAACGTATTGTACATACCTTCAAAAACAAAAGTCGTCCGCAAGGCAAAAAAATGAAAAGATACGTTGCTAAGCGGCCTTGAATATATTATAAATTTTTTCCTGCGATAAATACTTGTCTCACATCGCTTTTTTTCAAAACCTTTTGGGTGCATTGTGCAGTTTTCCTATGCTTGATTAACATGTATTCCGGTAAAAATTCGGTTGCATGAAGCGAAAAAAGTAACGAGCGAAGGTGACAATAATAATAACAATAAACTTTCTTTATTTGGAGCGAGATTGAGACTTAATACTCCCTTCTTCCGCCTAATCCATCTTCATAACAAACATTTTGAAAAGACGATTTAGGACACACATAAATGCACGTTCGAAAACAGGTGAGACCTCGTTTACGTTTATAATAGGCGCGGGAAACTTCGCCTGCAAGCAACGTAAATATGAAAATAATGACACGAAATTCATTTGGTACCCTTTCGGCCTCCTTAATTAGATTCGAAAGAAAGCGCATTATTTCAATCGTCCGTTCTCGCGAGCGAAGCATGAACGTAACTCAACGCCCATGAGACAGGCGGGTGAGTCTCGTACCACAGCGGGAATCGATTTAAAAGCACAGGTGCACGCGATCTTTAAGCAAGAGGCGTGAAATACGGAGGTCTTTTATTGCTCGGTGCCGCTCCGTCGTCGGCCCTGCGCTGAATACAAGGACGCTTATTCCTTCTCCCCTTCTCGAGTGAGTCCAAAAATGCGCCGGCACGATCTATTCGCACGGAGATTAGATCTGTTTATTTCCTTTTTTTTTCAACTCCCGGAGAAAAAAGAAGAACGAGGATAGGGTAGTTTCCTATTATTTTTTTTATCTTACTGATCGAAAGTTTATAACCTCCGGAGTAGGTACGTATTTTAAGCCGTTCGATCTTAAAATGGCGTTGAGTATTTTTCCTCATTGATTAAAAAGTGAAAAATTTCAACGGCGCGAAAACGCGACGGCAAACTATTGCATGCCGGTAAATCATACTTGTGACGTCGCACTCTTTCCTCTACCTGACACTAGGTGGTGCTGCGGACGCTTCCAAGCAGACGGTGCACTCCGTTAAAGATATTTTTTTATAATTATTATTTTATTAACTATTATATTATTGAAAATAATATAATAATCAGAAATAATCAGAAATAGTGTAAAGAACTCGCATAGTTTCCCAGGTGCAGATGCCGACTCCGACCATAACTTGGTGGTGATGAAATGTGAGATGAGACTAAAGAGGTTGAAAGTAGGAAGGAAAATAAAAAGGTGGGATGTAGGAGCACTGATTGGAGGGAAGAGGAGGGAATACCAGGAGATTGTGGATAGATGCATGAGGGAAGAGGAGGGAAGAGGAACAATAGATGAAAGATGGGAAATGATAAAGACGGGCATAAAAGAAGCAGCGGAGAAAACAATAGGAACAGTAGACACTAGGAGGATCAAGAAACCATGGGTAACAGCGGAAATGATGGAAAGGATAGACGAAAGAAGGAAATGGAAAAATGTAAATACAGAGCTAGGCAAAAGGCGTTATACGGAGATTAACAACAGGCTTAGGAGAGATACAAAGAGAGCAAGAGAAAAGTGGTGGAGTCGGCAATGCGAGGAGCTGGAGAGACTCCAGAGAGAAGGAGAAATAGGCAGTCTGTACTCAAAGGTTAGAATGTTATCGGGAAATAAGAAAGGGAAAACGGTCCCGTGCATCAAAGACAGAAAGGGAAATTTAGCAATGGAGCCAGAGGAGATCCAACGTCGTTGGAGGGAATATGTTGAGGAACTGTATGATAGCGAAAATAGGCCTAGCAACTTGGACATAGAAGAGGAAAAGGACGTAGATCAGGATGACGTGGGCCCCGGAATACTGGATAGTGAGATAGAGAAGGCACTGCGAGAAATGAAGGCAGGAAAAGCGGTGGGGGTTGATAGCATCCCAGCTGAGCTTCTGAAGAACCTAGGAAAAGGAGGAAGGGACAGATTTTATGAACTTGTTCGTAAAATATACGAGGAGGGGGCTTGGCCGGAGGATTTTGTAAAAACCGTGCTGATACCTATACCGAAAAAGAGGGTGACAAAGGAATGTGAAGACTATAGAACGATAAGTTTGATTTCTCATGCGGCAAAGGTAGTGCTTAGAATCATCAATAGGAGAATGGAAAAGAGAGCAAATGAATTCCTAGGCGAGGATCAGTTTGGATTTCGGAAGGGGAGGGCCACTCGGGATGCGATTGCAGTGATGAGAATACTAGTGGAAAGGAACCCAGAATACAATCAGGACGTATTCGCGTGCTTTGTTGATTTCGAAAAGGCGTTCGACAGAGTGAGGTGGGACAAGTTAATGGAAATATTGCGGAAGATAGGAGTAGACTGGAGAGACAGGAGACTGATTCGGAATTTATATATGGCGCAGAAGGCGCAAGTGAGAGTAGCAGATGGAGAATCGGATTGGGCAACAATAGGGAGGGGAGTTAGGCAGGGCTGTCCTTTATCACCGGTACTTTTCAACATATACTCGGAGGAAATGGTGAGAATGGCTTGGGATGAACTGGAGGCTGGAGTGAAGGTCGGGGGGAAATTGATAAAATCAGTGAGGTTTGCGGATGACCAAGCGCTAGTATGCCAGTCTGCCCGTGGCTTGCAAAAAATGCTGGATGCGTTGCAGGGACAGTGCGAAAGATACGGGATGAAGATAAACCAGAAGAAAACGAAAGTAATGCGGTTTTCAAGAACAAAAAGAGCCAGCATAACGATAAAAGTGGGAGGTCAGAAGCTAGAGCAGGTAGAGCAATTTACCTATCTAGGTAGTGTGCTGGAAGAAAAAGGGTATAGCAGCATTGAAGTGAGAAGGAGAATTGCATTGGCAAAAGAAGCCTTTACTCGCAGGCGTGAGCTAATGACAGGGGCCTTGAGTAGGGAAGTGAAGAAAAGACTAGTGAAAAGTTTAATATGGAGCGTTGCACTATATGGGGCGGAAACGTGGGCTTTGCGAAAAGAAGATGAAAATAGACTTAGGGCTTTTGAAATGTGGGTCTGGAGAAGAATGGAGAAAATAAAGTGGGTTGAAAGGAAGACGAACGATGAAGTGCTAGAATTGGTAGGAGAGGAAAGAAATTTGATAGATGAAATTAGGAGAAGGCAGAAGGTGTGGATGGAAAAGGTAATAAAAGGGGATGGTGTTTTGAAGGAAGTGATTGAGGGAAGAGTGTTGGGTAAGCGGGGAAGAGGGAGAAAAAGAACGGGTAGCTTGGATGGAATGATAGGTGGCAGAAGGTATGAGGGGCTGAAGAGGGACATCGTGTGAAATTTAGGGGGTGGGAAGAATTAAATGTCCATTTAAACCTACCTTCACCGGTAGAATACTTATAATAATAATAATTATATTATTAACTAGTATCGGAGGTATATTTCTTCAGTTAATTCATTGTGATTAACTTTTATTTATTTACTCGAAATTATTTATACGATTGATTCATTTAAAAACAGTTAGTATACATCTCACTAAGCATCGTAAGGACTCGAGGACTCGACGATCAGGATGCCTTCGAGCCTATAAAACAACTATGAATACCATGTTTTACGGAGGAGACTTTTCGAACTTTGATAGTTTCAATATTTTTCGTATTATTAATACAAATTCGCTAGAGCAGAGAGGCTCTAAAATACAATGGTAAGTTCAATATATTTCCGATGCCTCGCAACGTAAACTATATACCTACTTGTTACGTCACAAACAAGGCAGTGTATCCCGTCATTCCCGATATTTTTCAAATGGTCTTAAAATTAACATTTAATTCTCTAGTAAATTGAAATTTCTCAAGCCAAACTTTTTCGTAAAATGAATACATTCATGGCGGCGCAAGTTTCGCAATGAATGAATTCTGTTTTCTTTGATGAAGGAAAATATCGCATTGGCGCAAGGATAAATTAAATGCCTTCAACGTGAAATCAAACGACTGGAAATGATTCGCGGAGGAGTTGGAACACGTCCGCACCCCCGATCGTTTATTATTTGCTTTCTTTTTTTTACGCACGACTTCCCACGCAATTTTCCGCTCGAAATTATTATAATCGCCGACGCCAAATGTGTTTCGGTAACAACGGATGCCAAAATTAAGTCCCCGCGGAGGCAGACCCCTTTTTCTTTCTCTCGCTTCCAGCGAACGGAATTTTAGTTTTTCTCGGTATCAGTTCAATATGCCACACGCTGGGGGAGAGAAGAAATATTAAAATCCTTCCACGCGCCCAACGATATTGGTGTGCCAGCGAAGAATGCTTTATCGACGGATGGCGAGAAACCGTGGCCAGATGACGAACGCCAACCGTTTCCACGCGAAACCTCGTCGAGAATTCGACCCTAAAAATATCCGCGCCGAAGAGAAAGTCGCGCAAGGAAACCGCATCGTCGCCAGATGGTGAGATACGAGCGAATGATTCCCAGAGAAACTGGAATTTTCACCGCCCATGAGCTATTCACCGTCAAATGTTCCAGCACTTCACGAATGATCGAGTACACAACGGGAACTTTAAGGGTTTAATTCGATAAAAACTGCAAAAATTACTCAAACTGTCAGCTATAAAAAGGTGCTCTATTTCCCATTCACAAGTAATATAAATCTTTAATAATGAACTAATTGAAATAAAAATGGACGTGTTCAGAAAATAATAGAATCCTTCTAGTTTTGGTGTATGATGCTGGGGGCTAAAAGGGCTGATAAAATGAAGAATACAGAATATTCGAGGAAGATATATCTAAATGGATTAAGGTATGACAAGAATAAACAGTAATAGTTAACCAGTATGTAGTTGACTAATCATATATTTTGAAAAGAATCTGCAAGGATTGCAAACATTCCGCGATAAACCCTAGCAGAGTTTCCCACTGATATACACAATAGCAAGCTTTTCACGGAGAAAAAACCATCATCAGCTAAGCATCCTTTTTCCCTGCATACAAGCGTGCAAAAGCATCATTCTTACCTGTGGATGCCTGGATTTAAGGAACTAAGATACTAATCGTGCAATCAGGAGATCCGGGTTCGAATCCCGGTCACGGTGGATGCTTTTTCTATACGAATTTTTCTATTGAAAAAAATTATGGGTGAAAGGATTGACTGAAAGGGTATGATAGAGAGAAAAATATAAGCCACATTAGGATGAAGGAGGCTAAAAAATGAGGTGTAGGAGGAGAAAAAATGAACGGTGTAAAGGAACGTCTAAATTATGAAGATTTGAGGAGGGCTTAATGCAGGTAACAGGGAGAGGACTTAATGCAGGTAACGGAAAGTCTAGCTGAGGGTATGTGTTTGAAACTATCGGGATTTTCTCGAATAGGTAACCAAGGAGTCACGTGATACAAACAGGAATGGTGAGCAAATTTGGTGTGTCTGAATCGCTCCTTACAATATCATTAATTGTTCTCATTTGGCTTTTTCTCCTCTGTCTCGAATACGCCCCCAGATACGATACAACACAAGTGCAAACAATAAATGAGGTTGTAATTAGTGGTTTTATCACACAAAATTTGAAACCGTTCGTGTTTACACCACGTAACTCCTTGGTTACCTATTCGAGATAATCACGACGGTTTCAAACACAGCCCCCCTGGGGAGACAGGCAGGAGACGACCAGCGTAAGCGGAAATGGCTAGGTAGAGAATATCGAAAAATCTACAACTCTTGGTATAAAACTTATGACGATGATGGACTACTATGCTTTTAAAACAAAAACGAATGCTGTCAACAATTCATACTCATTAAAGTCACATAAATCAAGAAACCACCCACAGTAAGGTCATACATTAAGAAGATTTCCAGCACTCGTTTCCTACGAAGATTTCAAAGGCTTAATAGAGCCGATGTACTCGGCATCAGCATTTAATTGAAATAAGAATGTACTTACTGCTCACAAAGGATGCGGGAAAGGATAGAAGGAAGAACTCACCTGTAAAATAGAAAAATTGGGATGAGTACATGAATACCAAAGTAGTCAAAACACAAAAGAAACATGTCTTCCAGTAATGTAAATGTTTAAGTTTCTAAAACTTAAATACTCAGAGGAAGTACATGATCTCATTGGTCAATTAACCAAGACGGCCATAAAATTGGCACAACTTTACGGTAGGGATGCAAAATTCTTTTGCTCCTACTTGACAAACTTTATCTAAGCTCCATCGATATGTTGATCACTAATATAATTCGAAGCATATATTAAAAGAATTTTATTTTGAGCCCCTTTTCAAGGCTACCTCCAGAAGTCCTGACAGCACATGCTTTTTACATGTTTTCAAACCTGTACCTCCAATCACTGCATTCATTTCAATTTTCAATATCTCACTTTTAATTAATTTCGAAGAAAATGGCAACACACAGGAAAAAAAAGTACGATATAGGCAACCGACGCCGATCTCCCGGTGAAGTAGGATGTATACACACCAGGGGTTAATATTTTCTCTCCCGCCACCGCGCGACTCGTAAGAAAGGAGACGTAAGATTTCTCCAGCGTGTGCGACAAGATATGTACCTCAATCACAGAGACACGCTTCTCAAATTTATGCAGCTCCCTGAAGTGGCAAGGTCATACGACCATTATTTTTCCTTCCTCATTACCGGAAAAACACGATGCTGATTTCAACAATTTTTAGCAACTTTAAACCGATCTGCTTTCTGACGACGTTGGAATAGATTTAAGAACTGACTTATACTAACGTAGATTTTATCTCGAAAAGAAGATTATAGAGATACATTGCTGCACAGAGATATTTATGTATTTCACGTCAGACACATGTTTTACTTCATGTAATCTAAGAATCATAACAAGCGCCTGAGGGAGAAAATCAACGACGCTGTCGTTATTGATTGGTCGTTAAACGAAGGAATTAGGCTTCATCACAGAATTAGACACCCGGAAGTGAAGAGAAGCTAAGTTTGTTAAAAGGTGTTACGATATGTTTAGCAGTGTATCGAAATGTTTAGAAGATTTTAGGTCGGGGATAGTTACCAGATCGTAAATTAAAATATAGAAAAAAATTAAGGTTCAAAATTCATTTGATCCGCGAACACTGAACCTACGAAGCTACAAGGCATAAAATTGGATAAGTATTGCATACAATGGCTGTTTTTTTTGTTTGTTTTCCTGTTGTATGCTGTGTTTAAATTTAGTTAAATTAATTTTTTTGCTGTGTTGTCTAATTACGTCAAGTATTTGAAAATGTGCGGTATCCGACCAAGAAGGTGATGGTTTTTCATTAGAAGCAGTATTGCATGGGAATCAACTTTATTCTAAGGTGAATGCCATTTTGAGTATAATAAACATTTAGAAGTAGATTCCTAGATGTGCGATTTAGTAGCTCATCGCTACCTCCACATTCTTCCAGAAGCTTCGGTTTCTTTCCTTTCTCTGCCCGTTTAAGCACCTTAAGACAGCGTGCGTTACAGCTTACTTAACACGTTCAAACTCTTGCCAAATATCAGAACAGTTCAAACCCCACAAGGCACCAATCCAAAAATATTTTACAGATCCAGTTCTGGTAATTCGTAATTAACACAACTGAACCAGCAAAAAAATAAAGAAGGAAGTTATTCGTAATAGGCGAAAGACGGCTGTTTCTCGGTTAAGGAATGGTTGGTAAGTGGGAATAGGCAGGAATTTTTCATGAATGAAGGAAATATGAATAGAGCCCTTGTTGGGAAACCCTTATAAAAGTTCTCAAGAAATTACGAACAAAATTCAAAGTATTTACGAGAAAAATGAAGCCCATTCTTTTTTTTTTTAAAGTCTGCTTGTTCTGCTTAACTCTGAGTTTAATAGGCAACCGTCGGGTCCCTATCTTCCCTTGAAAAATTGGGACTAGAATATTCCCCCTGAAATATTTTTTCTCGTTTCAATCTTGCGTAGTTCTCAGGGAAATTAATTTTACAATAGCAGCTTTATTTGAGGCAAGATTTCCCTGAGGGTTAGTACTAACCAGACATTTTGGGGAATTTAGTACAAGAAGTTCCACCACGGAAACTGAGCATTAACATTGGTTAACATCTAAATTTACATAATACCCTGCAAGTCATGCAAAGATGTGTTGCTGGAGATGATTCATGACCAAACATGCATTTCATGCAAGAGGTCAAATCCTACGCAAGTCGCTAAAATACACGTTTTTTATTAGTCCAAAACATCTAGGAGTAACTTCAACCCTACCAAGAATTGAACAATTTTCACATGCAATATTGTACGCAGTGAGAGCAATCACCGTCTGGGTCGGAATTCGTATTTTAAAATATATACAAATATATTACATAACATTACATACGACTGTATTACATACATTCGTATTTTAAAAAATACACAAAAATATACACTCGATATTATACTGGAAATTATTACCGTAACTAGCAATTAAATAGTACCATATTCTATTGCTAGCTAGCATTGTACCATAGAGTAAGTTTATACTTACTTTATGATATTACTCATATAGTATAGTCTAAATTATTGTAAATTTATTTCGCTTTCCCACATGGGAAGTTAACACGCAACCAAGCTAAGCTGAGGGTAGCGGCTTCGAATCCAGTCAATGACATGAAAGCAGAGCTACCAAGGTTATAGAAGCACTATAAATTAATTTAATTGTTAAACCTTACGGTGTCATATGATATAAGTAGTCGAGTTTCCTTTTGATTCAGATCACGACTAAGACTTTGTGACAGTGTTTAAACAATGATATTTCTTTAAAATATCAACATTCAGCGATAGAGCAAAATAACTTCAGGATAAAATTTGGCTGATTAAAGCCTAGGGAATTGACTATTCTAAGTTTGCAAGTACAATGATAAAACGACGATATTAATTTTGAAGTTTTTTTCGGAAACACTGTTTCCCGTTGACATAAGGTGAACAAGAGTTTAGTGTCGCAGGGAGAGTACTACGGTTATTACTCTGTCCCACCCGATGGAAGAAATAAAAGCATTTTGATGCTCTCTATACCGCACCCATAGAAATACTTTTCACGGCATAGTAGACGACATTCAAATCCATATCTTTGGGATATAAATCAATTACTCCAACCAACACATGAACCCAATCGTCAACTCACTCCCACTGACCTTTCAGTTCGGTTTTCGCATTCATATTAACTACGTATATAAAAAAATGCCACATTTGTGATAAATATTCAATTTAATATATAAACATCCCTTAACTTTGACATTTTAAGAATGAAGGACCTTCAAGTATATTAATAAAACATATAAAACAATGATATTTATGTTGAGAGAAGTTTACTAATATTGGTATGAATTTCTTTACTCTTGTCGTATTTATAATTGTAATATTCTTGTAAAATTAAGCACTTCTCCTGGTCGGTATTCTCCTTGTAGATGCGCAGAAGCGTATCATACATATCCATTGCGGTTTCACTCGTCAAAAGATATGTATGATACTCATTGAACATGATATTATATTTATTCTCTCTCACGATAAAACCAGTTAATTAAGAATAAGACAAGTATAATAACTAGAAATAACCAACATTTTAACAATTTATACCTAAGGAAAGTTATCTCGGTTTTAAAAATTACAGAAAGCGAAGCTAGAGAGTTTCTTCGCCGTCAGCGTAGAGAAAAGAAAATCTGCTATATTGACGCAACGTGGAGTACGCTTATCTAAACTGCGACTGCTGAGGTCAAATGATCGTGGCACAAACTAATGTTGTGCCAAATGCCTGATTACAAAACAGATTCTGCTTCATCTCGTTCCCCTCGTAACCATGGCAACCGCTTTGGCATAACTGAGAACTGGAAGGTTATTCAGCGCCATTGGAGAACCATTCGTTTTCTTGGCGATGTCGCACGAAAGAAAAAAAGGCAACAAAAAGTCAACGAAACGTGGCAAGAAACCAAAGGCTCCTATTATGCAACGCAATCATTTTTTAAGTTAAGGAGAATCGGAATCAACAGCCAACTGAGAGGGAACTGAGCATAGCGGATTTCGATTTTTTTACCCTCTTCCACTCCAAAAACAACACTCTGTTTTTCGTCACTCGCTCGTATTTGGGTCACCTGGCACCCCGCAACCTTTATCTCTTATCCATTTCCACGCGAAAGCAAAGGTAAAGGGAAAATCGACTGATTTACGACCGATAAATTAATGATCCGACTAGATTTATGCACCATATACGATACACGAAGACAGGGAAGAACTCATATTCCCAAAAAATTAGAATTTAGGTTGGAATCATTATCAGGTCGTAAGTTAAAATGCAGAATAAATATCCAGAAGAAATTTGAAGCGCGACGCAGGCTCTCTGAAGATGCTAAAACTATATTAAAAACACCACCGTACTAAGGTAGGTTATATCAGTAAGATAAGGTTAGAGAGAGATATATTGTGAGGCAGGGAGGTGCAAACATTATTTTTTTCCACACACAATTAAGGACGGTAACAAAAAACAGTGAACGCAACAGGGGAAAATTGGAATAGATATTCTAGATTATGATTTAGAAGAGTAGTTTACAGTGATTGCTTTAACATTATCATGTTATAGTATTAATTATTCATGCAATCTTTGGGAAATATAAATTGATTAAATATTTAAAGAAATACCTGACTAAACAATTATTATTATTATTCTATTTTGTAGAGACTTTGCGGAGCATTTAGTTGTAACTATTAGTAGCTCGTAGGTAGTATTTTTAGCAGTAGTATTAGTAGGTAATACGGACTAGTATTTTTTCATGCTTGTATGACAGTAAGTGTAAATTTCATTCTCTTTTGATCTGAAATTCATGTCCGTTGATGTTTCACCCCCAGATGGTCACACACCCTTGCAGTGGCTGGTAAGGCATTATATATAGATGCAGCCCTTAAATCTTCTACCCACAAGGCAACGATGAATCATATACTACCGAGTGATTCAGCTGAATTTTATCATCTGGTTCCGTTTAAAACTCGAGTGCACAGGTACATTGCTAAATTTCGCCAATAACATACTAAAATGGTTGAGAAGGAAAGAATAATGTTGTCAGAAATAAGGAAAAGGCAGAGCTAGTGGTTGGAGCAGCTACGTGCGGACAATAGAATACTGAAGGTAGGTTATTATTGTCGGTAGAATGCTGGGTAAGCGAGGATGAGAGAGAAAAAGAAATCGCATGAGGAGTAAGAAATAGTGATGGGCATTTTCGTTCCTTTGCCGGACCCGTTCCTTTCGGTCCCGTTCACTGAAAGGAACGGATCCAATGGAATCGTTCCTTTTCAATCCTGGGGCCGATTGTGTAACTTTACATTCGAACGTAAAGAGCCGGTTTCCGTGGTGGGTGTTGTGGGTAATTCCTCGAAAACAATTGAAGGCGCGATTGTGTAACTTTACGTGCGAAAGTTTTTCGGCTCACGATTGAACGAAAGGCGTCGGATGCTAAGTACTTGACGTTACGGCCATTTTCAATCGTTAGAAGGTTTGTTTTTGTTTACATTTTAATGTATAATTAAAAAATAATCGTTGTGAAGATCTTTGAACTATTAGGGATTACGAATATAATTTAAAGTACCAAATTGCATTAAAAGCTGTGTATGATGTGATAGATGATTCAATTAGAATGATTTTAGCAACGTTACGTGGGTCAATGTTTTCCATGTTAGAGCAATGAATAGGGATGATATCAATGTGCCTTGTTATTCAATGAATAGCAATTTAAAACAAACTATCAATGTTTTCCATGTTAGAGGAATGAATAGGGATGATATCAATGTGCCTTGTTAATCAATGAATAGCAATTTAAAACAAACTATCCGACTATTACATATAATGTCAACTTTCGTTTACAGAAAGCCAAAATATGAGTGCAAAGCAAAGGAGAATAGGGCATCTGGATCAAAATGATACCCTAACCTGTAGAAAACCATCAATTAATCTTGTTAATACCTACCTATTTCCTGTCACGTTTCCATGACAATAACCACAAAGAATGCCAAAGGAAAGCATCGTTTGAGATATGTGAAGCTAGTTGCGAAAGATGTAAAAAGGGAATAGGAAGAAAAGCATGAAAAGTTAGCAGTTAGGATAATCCAGGAGTTAAATATGTCAAACCTATCTTAGGATGTGCAATAGATACCATCATGAAAGAATAATTTGAAAATTAAAACCCATAAATATATTAAAAGCGGTTAAAAAGGTGCCGTCAAACCTTGCTTCCTCCTAAGACATACCTAAAATAAACACATCTGGGATTCAAACTTTTTTGTTGCCAGAACTGGATACAGTGGCTGTCATGGGATACTCAATTAAAACAACCTTAGGATATATGTAAATCTATTTCAGACCTAATATACTAAGTGGTTAAATCACTACCAAAAACAACAAAATCAGTGGGTTCATTCATCAGGCCTAAGAGCAATTAATATTATGCGATGTAAGCAGTGGCGTACGCAGCATTTCCTTCTGGGGGGGTTTAATAATATTTATGTGCATCAAAATAAAATGATATATGATTATTTTTCACTAAAACAGTAATTAAATTAATATTCTCTATTCGTGAAGACAATTTAACTATATTTTTCAGCCATATAAGCAAAATTATAAACGCTAGAGCAGAATAAACAAATTATAGATTATTACGGTAATATTTTTGAGGGGTTTACACCTTAAACCCCCCTGTCGGTACGCCACTGGATGTAAGCAATAATCTCAGAGGGCTAGAACATCAAATGGGTTGCATAACGTAGAGTCACTGAGCTACTACGTTCAATGCCTCAAACCAATTTGCCGAATAGTGATAACTAAGGACCAGAAAGAACATATATTATTTCCCTTATTGTTTCTACACCTTCATTTGGTACAGCTTAAACAAAAAGCCGTCCTTTTCAAGTTTCCGCCGTGCGTTTTTAAAGATAAAACCGAGGTTGAAGCCCTCGTCCTAAACTGCGCCAACACATTGTTTCGCGCGGACACAAAAGGTTTTCTGGGATCGGCTGTCTGTTAGCGAGAGGTAGCCTTTCTTCCAAAATCCTCCATGCGGGCGAGATAAGAGCCGAGAGCCTCGTTTCATTCAAGGGATTATCCTCCATTAAGCTCTTATAACGTTTGATCCTCCAAAAAGGGATAGAGGGAGAGAGAAATGTGCCTGAAAAGAGTACATGCAGAATATAATTCTCCTCCGACGGGTCAAATGCTTTGTCTGAGGGAAATTCCCCACGGGCATTTGAAGGAGTCGGAACGAAGTGCCACAAAGGCGATCCGCGCCTAACGTCCGAGATTTTAATGAACAATGTGAATACGCTCCACTTCTCATCGCACTTTTCTCTCCATATTTACTCGCTACGCGCCAGAACTTCGTCTCCGTTTCGGACCCTGCCCTGGGGGGTTGTGTTTGAAACCGTCGAGATTATCTCGAATAGGTAACCAAGGAGGCACGTGGTATTAACACTAATAGTTCACAACTTTGGCATGTTAAAATCGCTGATTACAACCTCATTCATTGTTAACACTTGTGTTTTATCTCATCTAGGGGGCTCTATAATCGAGAAGGTCGAGACAGATGAGAGAAACTGATGCGAAAACAATCGATGATGCTGTAACGAGCAATTCAGACGCACTAAATTTGCAAACCATTCGTGTTTGTACCACGTGACCTCATGATTACTATTCGAGATAATCCCGAAGGATCCAAACACAACCACACTGGGGGAGGGGGGCTTGAAATCGTCGGGATTATCTCGAACAGGTAAATAAGGAGTCACGTAGTATGAATACGAATGGTTCGCAACTTCGGTAGGTTAAAACAGCTGATTACAACCTTATTTATTGTTTACACTTGTGTTTTTCTCATCCGGGGACTCTGTGCTCGAGACGGATGGCAAAAACTAAAATTAAAACCATGAGTGAGATTATTAAGAGCGATTAAAACACACCAACATTTGCGATATATTATTGTTTGTACCACGTGACTCCTTGGTTACCTATTCGAGATAATCCCGACGGTTTCAAACACACATCCCCAGTGGCTGGACTTCCTCTAATATCACCCCGAAAAAAGTAGGTTAAGGTACAACAAAATACCTTATGCATACCCCTTGGAACTAAACTAATAAGGGTTAAACTGATAACCCTTATTAGTTTAGTTCCAGTGGTTAGTAGAATTAGAAGAAGGGCCAGTTAAAGTTCTTATAAAACTACACTGCCAAATAATGAAAATTCTCTTTAATTACCGAAGTGTCCAACGTGGCACCAAACTTTGGTTGTAGTTAATTAAGAAAGTTCTGATGCTTTCTCGGCGTACCATCTGCGTGAATTCTATTCGGGTTTTCATTTGAGTTAGGCTCTCCATCTCAGCTGACGTTTCAATGAGCGAGTCGGTTGATGTCACGTTGGAAACTTTGGTTATTAAAAAGAAATTCCATTATTTCGCAATGTAGTTTTACAAGAAGTTTAACTGGTCCTTCTTCTCATTCTACTGACCTCTGGGACTAAAATAATAAAGGTTATATGTAGGGATGGGTCGGTTCGGTTCTTCGGTTCTCGGTTCCACCGGTTCTTGAGCTTAGAACCGGAACCGAGGCCAAAAATAATCGGTACCGAAATAATTGGCGCGAAAACCAGTTTGAAACCTACTCACACTCCGAAAGTGGAGGCTTCACTTTAAAACCTGGTGAAATAGTGTACTTAGATGCTTCAAAGTATCGAATTGTTCTAATTCTCTCTGAAAATGATTATTGATTACCTTATCTTACCATTGAGCAATGCAAAGTAAGTGGTAAATTAAGAACCGGAACCGAGAATCGGAACCGAGAAGCGAAGTTAAGAACCGAACCGGAACCGAAAAAAAGTGGAACCGACCCATCCCTAGTTATAAGTTTAACCTTTATTAATTTAGTTCCAGAGGGTACGAGGTAAATCGTACCTTACTCTTGTTTTTTCGGCGTGATATCTACATCTACGGAGGGATCGGGATGTTATGGTGGCTAGAGTGCTGGTATCCCATCCCGAGGGCCCGTGTTCAGTTCCTGGGAGTGGCGGATTTTTAAGTGGCAAACCGGTCCCCACTTGAGTGCCTAGTGGAGGGCATTTCAAGTTCAGTACTCCGTCCGTCGGATGGGACGTTAAGCCGTGGTCCCCTTGGCGCCTGTCGTTAAGAGTAGGCTAATGCCGACGCCGGGTTTCTCTCCACCCACCCTCAGTTCCCTGAAAACTCCTACCGTTTCCTAATTACCCACATATCCTAAATGGCGCAAATGACCTCAGCTGTAGGTCACCTTCCCTCGATATCTAGCTAACTAATCTACATCTACGCAACACTGTGCGATCCACCCAGGAAGATAACACGCAGAGCGGTTTATTACTCACGGATCAGTTTTCAACCCGAAGGTTGGTTTTATTTCATAGGTGAGGGTAGATCTCACCCAGTACTAAGCCTTCGGCGTGTGAAATTCGCACATTCAGGGAATCGGGGTCGATTGCTTTCCCTGGGCCACCTCCGATCTCCTTCGAAGATCTGAAGCACAGAAATTTTAATGGCGAGGATTTTTGGTGGGGGTGTCCAGGAAGTTTCTACCCGGGATTTGAACCTGGGACCCAAAAGTCTGCGGGCCCAGAATTCTACCCACTAGGCCACAACGTCTTGCTCACAAATACAGGCACAATATCGCGGAAGTCCATAATACTAATGGCATAAGCGTTAAAAATACGTACTTTCCCCAGGATTCATTCCAACACTATTAGTTACAATGTGCTCATTATCATCAGGTTTTAAACAGTTTTCTTAGTAAGGAATGTATTCGTAATGAGTCGTCTGAGCCAGTTGAATGGGGAGTCCCAACGTGAGGGATGGGTTTATGGTCGAACAAAAGAGTAGTAGCCCATATCAATTGGGGCATCTTCAAGGTTAAAATGCTACGGCTAAAAAGTATAGAATGATAGAACGATCCACAAAAATAGGGCATTTAACACTTTTCATCTCGGTTTTGGACTATTTTCAATTGCATGAGTACGTCCAATCTCCGACCTCTGATCTCGATGAGAAGATTTTCCCGTATCGACGCGGTCCTGTGTCTAGTGCATTACCGGAATACGAACCCGGACTCTCGGGGTGGAAAGCCAATACTCTATCCACCCATACGATCCCCGCATGACCCCAAAGTTGGCTACGGGTTGCTTGGATGCAATAATTATGTGTAAACATTAGTGCAAGTACTTGGTGGTGAGAATGGGGTCGTTCACCATATTTTTTTATTGCAGGATCTGATAGAGTTTGTAAAATAAAAAGACCCGTATTTTTCCGTTCTTTGATCCGTCAATTATTTCTCGAGTTATAAGCGGCGAAAAACTTATGTGTTTAACCCTTTCGGAAAAGTGGTCGTGATGCAACCTCTGACGACATTGACTTCGCCCAATCGCAGCTGAGCCCGCGAAGCTACTTCTTATCGCAATCGCAGCTGACTCTGCCAATAGGAGCAGTTGCGACAGCATCTGAGCGAGCAGACCTCCCGAGAACCCCCCTCTTCTCCCTTTCCTTCACTTAAAAGCAGTCAAGGACGGGAGGAAAATGACGTCAATGTTATCAAAGCAGCTTTTTCGTGGACGTCACCTCTTGCTTATTTTAATTTTCTATTTATTAGTGAGTTGTTGTGGTTAGAAGATTAATTTTTTCACTAAAATTCGTTTTTCATTTCCGTCTAACAATTTCGTGTACAAAATTGAGAATTCGGTTCCGAGTAAACGCCCAATTTACCCCCTGCCGCAGCCTTCGAGGTGGCTTTCAGGGTAGGCAGTAGATATAGATAATACTTATTAGTATTATGGCACAGATAAGTTCAGATGGAGCTGTTGCGATAGTTAATTAGTCCATCGCTGGATTCTGAAGCGTCGTCTCCTCCCGAGATAGCCGTCGGCTCTGTTTTCGGAATAAACATCTCTCTCACTTAGATTAGACGGGGTGAAATGACATGATTGATGACCGCAATAGAACCCAGAGCTTGGCAATCGTCAAACGGGGTGAGCAAGAGATTAACGATCGAAGCTGTCGCTAATAAGTCCCCGATCAATCAACGACCAAAGCCAGCCTCCATAGCTATCCCCTTCCCTCACGGAAACCAAAAGAATTATACTTTTTCCGACTGTTCCAGTTGGCACATTTCTACCCTATCGATGCCTTCCTCATTCGAATACCACCCTACGCTTTTGCTGCTGCAGGAGATAAGTACCTGATCCGAAATAAAATTTAAATATATATATATACTTGTATTTACTGCATGTAATAATATGCATTATGCATGTATGCAAAAACAAAGGCACCTGCTGACAAGCCCAAAGGCCTAGCAGGACCTGATTGATCATCATCATCATCATCATTGGTCAACAATCCTAGGATTGGTTTGACGCAGCTTTCCACTCGATTCTTCTATCGGCCAACCTTTTCATTGTGACGTAATTCTTCTCTTTTACATCCTTCACAACCTCTTCCATGTATCTCATACGAGGCCTGCCTTTTCCAATCTTCCCGTTCACTTTTCCCTCGACGATAGTCTTCATCAGGCCATCGTGCCTCAAGATATGGCCGATTGATACCTATCATAAATTATCACGACTTATTGATTTATGAGTAAATAAATTAATCTTTCATTTTGTTGGATTGTGTTATTAAGTGAAATAACTCAATAATTTCAATAATTATAGTTGTATTGCAATACTGTAATTTATGTATTTTTAAAATTTTAATTTTGACTAGAAAAAGAATGGGTAATAAAAATAATATAAAAAAACTTAAAAAAATATACACGATCATTACAGATTACTATCGCTAATCATCAATCCTAATTTTTGTTGACGGTGCTTCCCGCTGGATTTTCCATCGGCTAATCTCTCCTTAGTTTCTCATTAGCCTCTATGAACGCCATTCCCCCTTCAAGCATTATTTGCTACTTACTTTACAAATCTCGTATGGGGTGTTTTATTCCCATTCTACCTTTTTCTCAAATTACGCTCCAAGGAGCCGATCGTGTCCCTTTTTGATCCCGATAAGGTTATCCCTTAATTATTTCCAGATTGAGGTTTCTTCCTACTGTTCTTAGAACCTTTCCATTAGTTGGATGGTTTATCCATTCGGTATTCAACATTCTCCTGTAACACCGTAGGTGAAATGCTTCCATTGTTGCCTTTATTGTCTTTTTTCACGCTATAGCCTGTGATACTGAGTCATAAACGTCATACTCCTGATGTACGGTCCAAATCATGAGAGATATCTTATGAAATGTATCCACTAGACTGTTAACCAAATTTAAACATCTACGTTATACCCTGCAAGCCTCCTTAAGGGTGAATGGCAGGGTGTGAACCATCACCATACATGCATTATGAATCAAAAGAGAATTAAATTTACAGTTACTACTGTGCAAGCATGCAAAAATTCTATTCCACGCATGCGCTAATTCGGTGCATGCACGGAATAGCACATGCAGAGGACTTCAATTCTCAAAGCATAAAATTTCTCTCCATCCTCAAAAATGTCTGCACCCTCTCATTGTCAGTCTTCGGTCAATGATACATGATAGTTATTGTCCTGACTTTGGCACTGGATTCCGTTCAAAGCTATTAAATGGTAGTCTTCAAGGCGGTGAGCCAGGATTTCAAGCAGGCTTGGATTGCTTTAGGATTGAGTTCAACAGCTCCATGAGAATGAAACTTAACGGCGCACACAAAAATGAGGTACGATGCAATAAATACCAATGAGAAAAGGAAAGCATTCGAAATGTGGTGCTACAGAAGAATGATGAAGATAAAATGGATCGACCGAGTGGCATATTATGAACTCCCGAGAAGCGTGGAAGAAAAGAAAAGTCTGCTGAAAACTTGAAAAAGAAGACCGGAGCACTTAATCGGCAATATCTTAAGATGCGATGGCTTGATGAAGAAAATCGTCGAGGGAAGAATGGCAAAGGAAGGCTTCGCTTGAAATATACGGCGCGAGTGGTGAAGGATGTGAAAGAGAAGAATTTCGTCAATATGAAGAGGTTAGGGGATCGGGCTGGAGTGGTGGCTAGAGAACTGGCCACCCATTCCGAGGGTCCGGGTTCAATTCGCGGTAGCGGCGGATTTTTCAGAGGCAAACCGGTCCCTACTCGAGTGCCTAGTGGAGGGCATTTCAGGTTCAGTATTCCGTCCGTCAGGTGGGATGTTAAGCAGTGGTCCCCTTGGCGTCTGTCGTTAATAGTAGGCTAATGACGACGCCGGGTTTCTCTCCACCCTTCCTCCGTTCCCTGAAAAATCCTACCATTACTCAATTACCCACCTATCCTAATTGGCGGAAATGACCTTAGCTGTCGGTCGCCTCCCCTGAATAACATAACACATGAAGAGGTTAGCCGATTGGAGAATCGAGTGGAGAGCTACGTCAACCCAATCTTTGGATTGTTGACCGTTGATGATGATGAGAAATAAGTGATCGCCAACACCGTTTGGGTCTTTGGAACGACTCATGAAAACAGATTCTTTAAGTAGCTTCAAAATATAAAAATATGCGAGTTATTCTAAATTAGTGGAAACTGAATTACAGAGGATTACTAAGATAGCATGGGACAACAACTGGTAGGTATGCCTAAAAAGTGCTGGTTCATAATCTAAGAGGTATTTTTCAAAACGTCTCTAAAAATCTTGACTTGGCTAAAAGAGGATTCATGATATCTTTACTTACAAAAGAGATTTTATATCAACGGTTCAAAGCTTGGGAATCTGGTAAATACATTAAATTATTACACAATTATATTCAACCAATACCAAATATTTTACATCTATATTAAGCGAAAATGACATGAATAAATCCCAATAATATTCCCGCCATGGGCAAACAGCTAATAGCTCGATAAAGCTACTATAGTAAGTAGTACCGTTTTGAGTTATTCGGCACGTCTTTACAATTGCTTTCCTGTATTAATAGCTCGCCACTGCCTCGTGTCAAATTAGAGCCTTTAACTAAAATATTTATATGAGTCACACCAATCAAACTCTAAACTATTATCACAATTCTGTTCACAACGCTTTCAAAACTTTAGCTTTCTTGATATTTTCTTATGCAAATTACGAAGACATCAAACGCTCGAGAGACGAAGAACTTGGGACCTTTCATGCTCTACTTCGGCACCATAGATATAGCAGATTTAACCGACATACTTGACGAAAATGTCAGACGCAGAATCGACTTGAAGCGGAAAGTCTACCAAATACGCACGACTGTGTGTTTTGCGTGCCTTGCCACAGGACGGAAGGATTAGTTGAAACTTGAAGTAAGAAACGTCCCTTCTCTGCCTCCTCTGTGCACTGAGATCATCCCCAGAAAGCAGAACTCTATCGTGATTCCTCGGAATATGACACGCCATTACACTCACACTGCATATAAGACTACATATGTGGACGAGGACTGCTGCCTGAGATATAAAACCAGACGTGACTCGACAATGATAAGCCGAAATGACCCACTCCGAAAATGAAACGCAGTGCTATTCAGCATACGCTATCTCTCGACAGCCGACATGTCGCTAAAATCTTCTGGAAGCTATGTAAGCGCATCATAATCTGCAGCTCAGATTGTCTATGGCCCGCATTCATAGTCATATCTTGAGACGATATCCACTCATTAAGATTGAGACAGGACTTGTCCCGCATTCCGTATTCACAGTCATTTCTCAAGTCAATCTCAAGACGGAGATGGACTTGAGAAAGAGAAAGGCTTGAGATCACTAATAGAGGAAAAATATTTTGGAAATGGTATTTCTCATGCCAGAACATCTGACGATCGCCATCCCACAACCGCAAAAAGCCATTGTCAGGAGAATTGTTCAGAAAATATGTTGTGGCTGGAAGCATGGCGAATGCACGTAAACTTTTCACGGGTGAGGAGAAGAATATATTAGTGGATTTAGTTGGGAGGTTTAATGTCATAGAGGAAAAAAGAACGGATGCAATGTCCTTGGCGAAGAAGAAGGCATGGGAGGACACAGCGGTAGCCTTAAATTCCAAGGAAGAAGTTACCAAGGTAGGTTATGTTACAAATAGTTTGTTGATTTATCTCTTCCTAGGCAACCAAATAAGAACTTTCGTATGCATAAATATAGCCCTGTCCGAAACGTGTGCTTCTAGCGTTAAGCATACTACAATGCTTGCTTGCAAGTGGAGGGAGATATCGTCGGAAACACCCGAAGTACGTCCGAACGCAAAGCACTCTGGGGGAAGCATGCTACGAAGCCAAAGTACAGAAGCACGCTTCCATTGTTAAAGGCTTCGAAGCATTGTTGACTAGAATAAAAAAATATGGCGGAGCCGTTGGCTACTTATAAATGTGTGTAGTATCTATTTTTTTACTTTGTATATTACATTTGCATAATTATTAATATACATATCAATGAAAGGGTTAATACACATATAATCGCTCTTTTTCTTCCGATCTAAACATTTGATAGATGTTGCCCACTATCGTGTTTCACCATACCTAGTGGTTTTTTATGTTGCCACTACTGCTTAACGTCGCTCCTTACCGTAGACTGTCCGAATATGAAGTATTCTTTCCCAAGCATGCTTTATTGTACGTCAGCAATACGTCATCACCAAGAATGCTTTGCCGAAGCATACTTGGTTTTCGGACACAGCTTATATATCCAAAAACAGTAAGCGTAGCTATGCTCTTGGAGAATGGCAGAATAATGTAATTTAGCCGTTATCTCTTATTACTATAGAGCGTGCTTGACTGATTAGAAGGCGCGTGGTCGGGCCAAGTGCTTTTTAAGAGCTGACGGGAAATAATATATGGATTTTTAAATTGGGTGGTCGGTACACCGTCGACAAAAGATGAGAATGGGATGGAGTGAATAAAATCCAAACTGAAGAAAGCTTCCTATCAGAATGAAACGCAGGAAAAAGAAAATCCTGGATGCATTGAAACTTCAAATAAACCTGCACGAGGACCGACCTATTCTCTTCCTGAACTCGTAGAATTCAGAAATGCACAACAACAAATGTTTCGGTAGAATTCCAAGGCGCCGTAAGCACATGGACCGCATGACGATATTATTAAGGCATCGTTACTACCATCAAAAAGCCTTTAGCTAGATATAGTTCCAATTGTCACAGTACAGTATTCTTCATCCGCAACTAGCTAGCCGCGGTAGTCAAGTAAGTGACGAGCCGAATGCTGCAGGCTCGAATCCCACTCTGGGCATTGGTATAAGAGTGGCTTAAAATTAAACCTAGGATTTAGGTACGAAAACGTTGCGATATAATTTTAATTCGGTACTCTCCATAATCGACCATTTTTACTAAGTTGATTTTTGTTAATTTCATTGAGGGTATACGAGTGTACACAAATGAGTACACAAAAGTTTTAGGAATATTTCTCTGAAGGTAAATGTATTAAAAGATATCGTATATTTTTGTGAAACTGCAGAGGGCCTTTAAAATATTTTATCCTTTGTAGCTTGAAGATGAAATAATCACTCTCCGAAACGTTGGCCAATAGAATTGTGTTCGACTTTGACCTTCCCTCCAAAAAGTTAACAAGAATTGATATGACTACGGCATTTAAACCGAAGACAGCACATTAAATCTAAAATTGATTCTACTTTCTCGTCGTCTACGTCAGTCTACCCTTCCTCGTTTCGTTCCTTTTGTTAACTTCATAGCATTTATATGCCGGGAAAGCATTAGGTTTCCCCACTATGGCTTTATTATTCTTCATGAAGGTATTTCTCACGTCGCAATTAGGGAAGTGTTGGCATCAACACGAGGATTTGTCCTAAAAAAAATAGGAAAATACGTACAGGAAAGAGCCTAAAATCAGTCGGAGGGACCCAGATTTGCTCATCACGTCGTATGACAATAGCCGGTTGAATGATTTCAAATTCAGATAACTCACATATTGATCACAGTTTATTTAAATTCAGTGAGTTTCTCAAAATAAAAAGAAAAACATAGGGTTCATCAGGTGCATGAAAACACTACCGTAACAAAGAAGAGGAGATTATACTATAGTATGTTCGGGCAATCCCAAACTTGAATTCATCACATGTATGTATCAAGGGTGTTTTCATGTGTATTTCCGCACTAATAGGCGCTTCAGACCGGGAGAAAAGGCAGGGCATTAGAGCATCAATTTACAAATTCATCAAGCATATACATAATACACTTATAGAATGAAAATTTTCCATTTTTAAACATTTTATCCTCCCCACCTAAGGGCGAAAAATGCTATCGCAAACGCTTTTGAAACAACATAATTAAGAGAATCACTTAAAAACAGAAATATCTTTGGTGCCGTGAGGAATCGAACAATAATATTTTTTTAGCTATCGAATGCTATTCAGTTTCCTTCAGTTCCTTGCTGCGAAGACAGTAACGCTTTTAGGGAAACGAGGAAACCTGCCATCTATCGGTTAAAATTATCCTTTCACTAAGGATTATCATCGAAAGTGAAAATACCGAGCTTTTCTTCACATAAAATGCGATCATATTAGTTAGTTCGAAAAAATTAGTGGACGGTGTTGAATAAGCACACCAATTTCAGATTTTGACAACAAACATCCACGCATCATAATGCATGTTAATTAAAGGATCGGGATTAAATCCATACTAAATAAATCAACAAAATTCATTATATCAAGAGGTTATTGTTTCGCTATTATTGCTACTTCCCAGGTTATGCCAAACTACTTTCAATGCAGGTGATATGAAGTTTGTAATACTCGTAGACGAAAGAATGTCACGTCACCCGTATGATTTACCGGAACGCAATAGTTTGCCGTCGCGTTTTCGCGTCGTTGATTTTTTTTTCACTTTTTAATGAATGAGGATAAATACCTAACGTCATTTTAAAATCGAACGGCTATAAATACGTACTCCATACTGACCGCGCCAAAATCTTGTATACTCGAGTTTAAACCTAAATAACTCCGAAACCGTTCTTCGCACTTTCACGTTATTTACATAGTATTTTAGATAATTTTGTTGTTGACTGACTACATTGTTAGAATAATTAAAAAAAAAAAATTTGGACCTGTTTCTTACGTAAGAGTAGAAAAAGGGCCCATTTATTTAGCGTTACGGCGCCATGCGTCGTGCTTTGATGTCTAATAACTTCCCAGCAAAACGTTTGACTAACACAAATTTTTAGCAGGACACTCCACCGGCAACGCTGCGCTTTTTTTCATGACAGCGTAACGTAAGAAACATGTCCAAAATTTGTTTTTAAAAATTATTCTAAAACAATGTAGTCAGTCAACAGTAAAAATTATCTAAATTACTATGTAAATAACGTGAGAATTTAATCAACGGTTTCGGAGTTATTTAGGTATAAACTCGAGACTACAAGATTTTGGCGAGGACAGTAGGTTATAAACTTCTAATCACGAAGATTAATAAATTATAGGAAAATACTATTTCATTTTTTTATTACATGCTTTTCTTTAGTTCGCTTTTCCATGGTTCCATGGTCCATCCACGGGTTCCGCTCCCATGGGTTCGAATCCCCCAGACGGCAATTTTTTCCACTCTAAAATCTTAAGATTTCAATGCGTTGACTTTCATAATTATAAATGAATCGTTACTCGTAGTTTATGAAGCGTTTTAATGTGATTTTATCCCAATATATGGGAAACACGTTCAAGTAAACCTATTCAAAACGAAGATTTTTATGCGCCTTTTGTCTGGTCGTATTTCTCTGAAATACAAAGCACTTCGCGTACGATTACTTTCAATCCTAGCAAATTAGATGTTTATTTGTCATCAATTAATCTTAGACATATTTAAATTAGGGATGGGTCGGTTCGGTTCTTCGGTTCTCGGTTCCACAGGTTCTTGAGCTTAGGACCGGAACCGGAACCGGGGCCAAAAATAATCGGTACCGAAATAATTGGCGCGAAAACCAATTTGAAACCTACTCACACACCGAAAGTGGATGCTTCACATTAAAACCTGGTGAAATAGTGTACTTAGATGCTTCAAAGTCGCGAATTATTCTATTTCAGTCGTTAAAATGACTATACACAAAAATATGATGAAGTATTCTTTCTTTCTTTTTCAAGCAGTACGTCTCTGAAAATTATTATTGATTACCTTATCTTACCATTGAGCAATTGGTAAATTAAGAACCGGAACCGAGAATCGGAACCGAGAACCGAAGTTAAGAAACGAACCGGAACCGAAAAAAGTGGAACCGACCCATCCCTAATTTAAATATAACATATTAATAACATACAACATAAATTGCAAATATTTACTTTTACAATAAACTAGTGTAGTTTTATAAACATCTAATTTGCTAGGACTAAAAAGTAAAAAATGAAAAAAAAATATTTTTCCCTTCTCTCGTAATTCGCTCTCTCGAAAGGGCCAACCCGCCGCCAACATCTCCGCTGCTATTCGGATCGTTCTAATACAAGAGCTCCCTCTCGCTCTTGAACTCTCTTCCACTTTCATAACTTCCTCCGCTTTGCGTCACGAGACTCCCTCGAATCGCTTTCGCAAACAAAACGGGGAATCGGACCATCTCTCTGTCCACCCCACCCAGAAGGATTAGGCCGCGGTACTCTTTACTCAGAAGGGGGAGATGGGGGTCAAAGCCAACAATCTCCCTTCGGTGGAGGAAGGAAACGTCGAGAGATGCAGGCGATGTTGATGTTGAAGACGCCACGGAAATGGTGAGGGGGAGAGGGGTGGATGGGGAGTAAATTGACGAGGCCGCGCGGGGCACTTTTTAGCGGGGAAAACGGACGGTAGAGGTGACGTCACCCGACCTCCCATCGCGTTGTTCTCCGCATTGGCTTAATAATTTCGCTCCGTCTTCTTCCGCAGACTCCCACTCCCGCAGCTAGAGGTACGATCTAAGAAAGACACAATGGGCTACGAAAGCGGCGTCCGGACGAGTTCGATACCTCTGCGTAGAGGCAGGCAGTGTTTCATTACCTTAGTTTTCAATTCAATATTCTTGACTATTGAAATTAATTTCAATATCGATGCAGGCACGTAGCCAGAAATTTGTTTCGGGGGGACTAAGTCTAGTGTAGCGTAACTAAAACCAATCAGCCTTGCCCGTTCGATGCCGACATGTTACAAATCTCTTCCCTTAATTTTCAGTTCTTGGTAATTATTTTTACAGTGCCCATTCCTATCTCTTCTCACTGGTAAGGTTCACTGTTTACCTGGTTGTGAAGCAGTTAATTTGACCGATCCCAGAACAGAAGTTCAATGCATACATACATATCAGATGGAAAAGAATAACCCATTAACCGCACATATGCATCAAACTAGTGATCACGTTTCAAGAGACTTAACACACTAATTACATGCAGTGTAATCCGGATTATAATGCCCGGTAAATCATTATAACAAAATTATTGGGACAATATTTCGGGGGTGGAAGAAAGGGAGGAGGGGTTGAAGCTCCAGAAGCCCCCCTGGCTACGTGCCTGTATCGAGGTAACCTTAGCTGTTGGAGCACTTAAAAACCCAAGACTGCTACTAATCCAATGCATCAAAAAAAGCAGTATGGGCTACGAAAGCGGCGTCCCTATGAGTTCGATACCTCTGCGTATAAGGCAGGTAGTGTTTCAATATATTAGTTTTCAATTCAATATTTTTGACCATTGAAATTAATTTCAATAGCGAGGTAACCTTAGCTGTTGGAGCACTTAAAAACCCATTACTGCTACAACTAGTAATCCAATCTATCTATCATCATCATGGGTCAACCTTCCCAGGATTGGTATGACGCAGACCTCCACTCGATTCTTCTATCGGCCAACCTCTTCATATTAACGTAATTCCTCTCTTTCACATCCTTCACGACCTGTTCCATATATCTCATTCGAGGCCTGCCTTTTCCATTCTTCCCGTTCACTTTTTCCTCCAAGATTGTCTTCATCAGGCCATCGTGTCTTCAGATATGGCCCGATTAAGTTTTCCCGTCTTCTTTTTATGTGCTTTATTTCTGCCCCTTTGCGATAATCTAGGCATTGTCATGAGTCATTTGTTTCCGTCACCACTTTTGTAGCCATTTAATACAAAAATACATGTACAACACCTTTGCGTGCCTTGTATCATTCTGATAATAAACTCTTGGACTATATAAGATTACCGAAGAGAGAATAATAACCCAATTTTTATGAAATGCTTCGTTGCGAAAAGTCGATTTCAGTCTTACTCTATTACTATTGACTATCACTATTGAGAAATTGGTACTATACATAATAATTCCGATATACAATATTAGATATTGATAAAGTAATCCTAATCGATAACTCCGGAATTAGGTCATGGAATTCTCACTCGAATTACTATCAAGCTCGACTTCAGCGTATAACTCGGAAAGATTTGAAAAGGGACGGTATGAAAACGATATTAGCGTAATCAGCATACTAAATGAATTAAAATGGGAATAATTGTCAGAGCGCAGGTTGAAAGTTAGACTTAAGCTCTTAAATAAATTCCAAGATAACATTTTCAGTGATGACGTTAAAAAAATTTTGCGGACCCCAACTTACTACGGTAGACTGGACCATAATCACAAAATTGAATTAATTGATTGCCGAACTGACAGATTCAAAATGTTCTTTTTTCCTCGTGCAGTTGGGGATATGAATAGCGGTAAATATATCCAATACGAGAGTATTAATCGATAGCATAGGTAGTTGCATGTTGGAATAATGACTTTAAGCTAATCCAACTAACAGCATGTTTTCGCATGCTTGCTTTGCTATTTTTATCTTTTTTAAAAATTGAAGTTTAGTCTAGTATATTATTACTAATCCTTTTTCATGCATGGTATGTGGTGCATGTTTGGTGAGAATTCACCCCCTGCCACACACCTTTATGGTGGCTTGCAAGGTATTATGTAGATGTAGATAACGAAGAGTGATGGTTCGGCAGAGACTAACGAAGAACGGAACAGTAGACTATTATGTGAAGCGCAGCTACTAGCCGGAGCTACTGGCCGGAGGTCTCCACTCAAATACTGCGTAGAGAACATTTCAAGTACAGTATTCGGTCCGTGGAATGGGACGTCAAACCGTGTCCCGTAGTACCTTTCATTAAGAGAAAGCTGATTCGTACGCCGACATTCGCTCTACCCTTCCTCCGTTCCCTTAAAAATTGCTACCCATACCGAATCACCCACCTTTCCTAAATAGCGTAATTGACCTTAGCTGTCTGTCACCACCCTCGATTCAGTTTCAGCATGTGCAGGACTGGTAGGTCTGCTTTTCCACTTTCCCTGCCGTGGGTTTCCGATGTGGTGACCGTTCTCCCTCCAGAAATCTCGACTCAAATCCGAGAGGCGCCTCTGGATACAACCAATACAAATAGAACGCACACCTCACGGCAGTCAAAGAGCCCGAAAATTCAAAGGAATTTCAGGCTTCACATGTGAAGGAACTCCTCCGAATTTCCTGGACACCCTAAGGCCTCTATTAGCCGAGGCAACCTGGACACTCCACCGGACGTTCCACCGGTGGAGTGTCTGGTTGCTCGGGTTTACTCCGCCCAGGTCACCGGTGGCGCCACCAGTATCGGTTCAAAAATTACCCAGCACACAGTAGTGGTTAAAATAGTGTTGTGTTGTGAGGACGTACTATTGCTAGCTCTTCTCATAAAGAAGAGAAGGCGAAGGGTGAGAAGGTTTCGGAAGCATCCTATGTTGATGTCTAGACTTACTAAAGGGCTTTATTACACACTATTGTACTTTATTACACTTGGACAAGCGACACCTTCACCTTCTTGCAAATTGCGATCACCATCTTCATTCACCACCGCCCCCGGCGAAAACATATTAACACACAGAAATTCAATTCACAAGAGCGAACATCTCACCACTAGTTTGGACTGTGAACTGAGATTGTGTGTCTGCCTGGAGCGTCTTGGTCAGGGCAGTATGATGCGCGCGCATGCAATATTCAGTCACCGGTGGCGCGTCTGGTCGCCTCGGCTAGTAGGCTACATATACTCCAATGCCCCGGAACGTTGCTGAGCAACCCAAAGTGGAAGGCGCGGTTGCGTGGCTCAGTCGACTGGTTTCGGTGGAAAGTCTGGTGGCGCGTCTGGTTGCCACGGCTAATAGGACACATTTGATTCTATGCCCCACGACTGACAAGTTCCACCGGTGGAAGGCTCGGTGGCGCGTCTGGTTGCCACGGCTAATAGAGGCCTAAGGTTCTTACGCGGGCTTAAATATTCACGCTGATTATACAGTGAGTCAAGCGAAAACAGCCCCAGTTCTCTATTTCGCACCTGGGTTCCCCTTTCCTGCTTTGAATTCCGCTAAAATTGCGAATTTTCACTGGAAGTAATCCCAGTGAAAATTTGCAATTCCCCCATCCCCCTCTTCTCCCTCCACCCCCCAACCACCTTCTTTTCCATCTTCCACCCCCCACATCTATAACGACCAGAAAACCTCTCCCTCCCCACCACCAACCTGAACTGCATGATACCTGTTTGTACCTGATAATGACGTTAATCGTCGAAACCATGGTAGTAGTGGTTTGAGGTAATAATTTTTCAACAATTATTCACCAGCGACCCGAGAGATCAAAGCAAGAGATCAGGGGCTATTTTTTTATGTTCTGTACGAATACAGTTGCACTACAATTTCAAAGAGGATCAAGTAATACACAATTCTAGAGGGATCAAAATGATATTCTAGGGGCATCCCAAAAGTAAGATCTCCAAAAGGCTAAACAGGAAACGTTTGTGGGTGGCAGTTGGCTACACTGTTGTATTTTGGTTTTCCTTCTCTTTCAGATAATCGGTAGCCGAGCTCGCTAAATCGACCAACGGCCTATCGCACCTCCCGCCATGTGCGGACTTCGAGAAGTCATTCGATTTCATACAGCAAAAACACAAATTCATTAACAGCCGATTGAAGCACAATATGGTGTATGGGCGTGAAAAACTTCCGCACGTGTGTAGAGAGCTCAAATCGGCGGCATTCGACTTCATCCTGGCCGGGAAACTTCATGAAAGCACGGTAGACAGCATGATCTGAAAGCCGCCTACCGGCATGATGCTGGTGACCGTGTTTTGGGATCGAAATGGGGGATTGTTGATCGTTTTCATGCACCATACGACCACAGTAAACGCAGACGCGTTCAGTGAGACACGCAGAAACTCAAGACGGATGATTCAGACCCCGAGAAGAGGAATGGTTACCAAGGAAATGTCCATTCTTCACGGCCATGCTCTCGCTCTCTTGTTACCCGCGCAACCGTCCATCTTGCGAACGAATTTTGGCGGGACATCATCACACCGGGACGTCTTCGGTGCGGACTTGGCACCAAGTGACTAGCATTTGTTTACACGCATGTAAGAATATTGGGATGGGATGAATAACGAGGTAAAAGATGCGCTGAACACCATCAAAATGCAAGCAGTGGCGAGCTTCCATCACACACTCACATTAAACCGCCACAATGGAACGAAATGTGCATATAAAAATACGGAAATTATGTTTAAAAATAAATGTTGTTTAATATATAAAGATAGATCATAAAATTTTGATAAAAGCTCATTTCTATTTATTGTAAATAAAGAGACATATTTGGGATTCCTCTCGTAAATTCACTTCTGTCGCGCTGTTTCTCACTCGGCAGTAAGCACACGTACATTTTTTTCATATTTCTTTGCTGTCCTTTTTTTCATGAGGCATTTCTAAGGTAAGACAAAATTGCAAGTCGAAAAATCGTTTAGAACTACCTACAAAAATTTCCCTTCAGGTTCATTTAACATTCCGTGTCGATTTCCTTTGATCTAACGAAATAGATTTAAGGATTTCAATTATTTCTATTCACAATTTGACATCCTGGCCACAACGACACCCTATAGTATACGCAAACAATTCCAATGAACTTGCTACAAAAGTAGTTCAAGACAGAAAAAAAATATGAATAGAAATTTGAAGCGAGTTACAAGAAAAGCCATGCACTATGTTCTCACTGGTTAAAATGGTTCAAAATATAATTTTCGTAACCGCAAACGGAATGAGTGTTTTGAAAGTAGATTTTACCTGAGTTCCCATTTTCGGACGATGAGTAGTTTCGAATTCCAATGCCACGATATTTCCATTAATGTGCCAATGAACAACTTCACAATCACACTTCCTTGGAGCTAACGTACACCGTGCTGACGCCCTTGGGGCAATTTGCGACGCGTTTTGAGAAATGAAGAACGTCGATAAATCGATAGTTGCGATAAGAGTTACAGAGATAAGATAAACGAGATGTGATGTGTGCGTAGTATTTCATAGGCATAAGGGATAGATGAAGCAGTTTTAGAAATATGTTAGCTATTCAGTTTGTGTTGGCGGGGTAATGAGAGGAGGATAACGGATAGTTTGGATAGACGCGGAGACGGTGGCGGAGCTCCATGGGCAGAAATCAGCCAATGAGAACACGTCTTTGGAAATCATGACGTCAGGCCGTTGAGTGACGCTGACAAGCGCTTAGCTGGCTAACGACTGACGCGAAATTTCACAGACTGAAATCTCTGCGGCAAGAAGATGAAGGACAGGTTAATTTGAATTACTCAGCGATGATTGATATGTTCTATTGACTACTTACATTAGTTCGTATGTAATGTATTTCGAAGATTTGCGTTGTTATGAAGTCTTTAAACTATTATTGAAGAAGAAAATCCTTTGCTCGACCAGAAATAAGACTTCAATGAAAATTTAACTACTGGACTGCGCGTACACACGTGGAGTAGTTTCTCATAGTCATTTAATGTTTTATAGCAGTAGAAATGCCATCTTCAAGTTTTTTAAATGCGTAACAAACAACAAATTATTAATATATTGCTGAAGGTCCTGATTTTAAAAAACTAAATTATTCCCAAATAAAATAAATAAAACTACTCCCAACTTAAATAAAAAACTGCTAACCAAAATGAAAAACGCCCAAGGAAAAAACGGAGACGAAACTCAAAACATAATCAACAAATCAGTATAAACCGTGATCTGAGGCACAAGGTGACAATTTCCAGTGTGTTGCAACGCATTTCGCCCTTCTTTTTTCATGCCGCGCCGCGTAGTTATAAAAGTTCCACCGCGTTCCGTCCGTGGTGAAATCCATTGTCATCACCTCCGCCTTCGAACTCCCGGTCCCCTAAGAAACTCGAACGTTACGTTTTCAAGCAACATTGGAACATGCAATTTATTCTAAACAACAAAACGTGTGCGGTAATATGATATGCTTTTTCATAAACGAAAGAACAAAGGTTATAAATTGACGACACAAGGATATTATCATATCATCCCGCGCGGGGCGGGTTGGGTGCGAAATATGCGCGTATTGTGCTTCTCGTCGTGCGCTAAAATTAGTATTGTATCCCAGGTAGGTTGTGTTTGAAACCGTCGGGATTATCTCTAAGAGGTAACCGAGGAGTCACGAGGTATGAACACGAATGGTTGGAATATTTGGCGTGTTAAAACCGCGCATTACAACCTCATTCATTGTTTACATCCTTTGTTTTATCTCATCTGTGGGCTTTATAGTCGAGAGAGAGAGAGACAGAAATGAAACTGAAGTAAAAACAGTTAGTGATATTTTAACGAGCGACTCAGACACACCAACATGTGCGAACCATTCTTGTTTGTACCACGTGACTCCTTGGTTACTTATTCCAGATAATCCCGACGGTTTCAAACACACATCCCCTTGGATTCGGATGTGATAGAACGTAGATTGAGGTGCCTGTAAAATAGCCGCATCAAGTGAAAGTCAAGTCAATCAAGTGAAGCCAAGCCTATGACTTATAGAAATAAGATACCAATAAGATTTTTACAAAGACTCACTAATCGTATTATTATAGTAAAAACTTTGTTTAGACGAAATTTCGCGGCAAATATGACACGTTGGAATAAAGCTTTAATCTCACCAAAGTAATGTAATAATTTTTTTTAGTGATTAGGCAGGAATTTCTATAATAACAATCATTATTTTATGTTTCCCAAATCGTGAAAGAGTTGGTAATACTAAAAAAAGAATATGTTTAAAAAAATCACAGCAGATTACTCTTCTGTAAAAGAATCTACATCGCCTATTCTAATTTCCCAATATATCTACGACTTGGAATCTTCTTCCCGAATTCGCGCCAATTATTCGTGGCGCAAATTACATAAGTTATCTATCGCCTCCGCTAATATCACAAGAATACAAAGAACCCAAATTATTTAATGCGCCAAAAAGAGAATCGAAAACGTGACCATCAAGTCCTTCTCGGGGGGTAACAACCCACTATTCAAAACAAGGTCGAAGGCAACCGGGCAATCCAAAACAGTATCCGATGTCCTTATTCTCGTACCCCTGCTACATAATGGATGATGATATATCAGGAACGTCATTAACTTTTCATGAAGCATCCCATTTCAGACGCGGAGAAGGGGCAAAAGATTCCGAGTCGAAAAAAGTACACCACTCGTCAACATTACAAGGACGAATCCTGAAATGAACAGAAACGAAAATATGATATCGGGTTGGTTAGATTAGTGGACTCCCATGCCGTGGGTTGTAGTTCGATTCCCGAATCCCAGCTGAGGCAGAGACATGGCTAAGTAGACAAGTTCCTACTTTGTACTGTGTGGATAGCACTTCGAGTTCAAACCTCCGTCCGTATGATGGGACGTTAAACCATGGACCTCTTGGGCGCCTTTCGTTAAGAGTAGAACGATGCGGACGCCGGGTTTCTTCTCTACACCCTTCCTCCTTTTCCCTGAAAAGTCCTACCATCATCCGATAATCCACCTATCCAAAATGGCGCAAATGACCTTAGCTGCCCTATCACCTCCCCCGGAAGACTGACCAACTAGGACCAAAATAACCGGAAAACAACGATCCGAGCGGTTGGACGACTATTCCCCAAATTTAAGTGACGCATGGGATAATAATCGTAAAATGAATACAGCCAAGGTGACCGACTACGAGATCAAACGTCATTCATGAGGTGGTTGAATGTCTTCTAAATGAGCTAGCTATAAATAAGAAGTCCGAGGATGCACTTCGAAGCCTTTGGGGGCCATCCATATATGACGTGCGTATTGCAGAGTTTCCATCTTTTTTAAATCCCCCTTATAACGCCCTGTAACGTTCTCTAGGACCCTCCCATAAATTATGTAACGCTGACAATGAACCTTCTCTTTATGTGAATAACAAAACACTGTACATTTATTTAAAAAAAACCTTATTCGTTCCTCAGTACTAAAATCATTCACTATTTATTGTGTATCACCATTATTTTTAACAAGAAATGGAATTGTAATGTATCTTTCTATCAAAGTAACGGAAGGCAGGAAACTCCCCCTCCCTGTCGATATTGCATCGTAACGCTTGGCCCAACCCCTACTCCCTATAGCGTTACATCATTTATTGAGGGCCCCTCAAAAACTTTGAGATGCATTTTCGGCCCACATTCATGGTATTCCCTCTCGTCTTCAATCAGCGGATCACGGTGACAAGATAGATAACGTTCCCGCCTAGCAACTCAAAGGTCGCGGATTTGAATTCCGCCTGGGGTATGAGTGTTGGGATTGTTTTGTATGAAGCCCATGTAAGAGTTGGTTTAGATTTTTTGACAACCTTACAAGTCGGAGATTCTTCAAATATCTCTTACTACTACTACTACTAATAATAATAATAAAACATACACCGTACGATGAGAGAAAATTCTCTTAAGTTTCTTTTCTTAGGTCCGTCCCGCACTTTTACGTGCTTCAGCATAGGAGGAAAGGTACAAGGATGGGGATGGAATGGGAAGGAGAAGGAAGGGTGGAGGGAAACCCGGCGTAGGTAACATTATGCACCTAACGGAAGCGCTAAGGAGACCACGGATTAACGCCCCATCCGTCGGACGGTTCACTGAACTTGAATTCTCTTCACAACTCACTCAAATGGGGGCGGGCTTACCAATGAAAATATCATCTACTGCTGGGAGTCAAACCCAGACCATCTGGGTGGAAGGCTAGTACTCTATAACTACTATGATGAGATATAACCTTAGCAGTTGAATCATTTTTTAAATTTTGGTAGTGTAAATACCAATTTTTTTGTCCCTCCGGCCGATAGCACGGGAATCATTTCCACGAACGTAGCCCGTTAGCGGGATACGTCCATCAAACCTCTAATCATTTGATCAGCGCGCTGCCAATCAAGCCGTCGCAGCTATACGCCCTTTCAAATATTGTACTTTCCATGAAATCATGAATGACGCGGATGAATATATCTTCCTGGGTATGAAGAACGGTACCGAGCCGGTACCGTAAAAAAGGACAAGGACATCAGATATTTTTTTTTAATTACCTCTGCCCTGCATACTCTGAAAGCCAACTTTCAAATTTTCCAGTATAGCCTAAAGAAAATTTAACTAATACAAAGTCTAAAGGCATTTTGCACGGTGTATTTTTCGTACAATTTCTTGCACAAACGCTAGTATGAGGAAAATTGTACCATGTAAAACGGCAAATTGCGTGAACGCTTGTGCGAATGTCTGAATGACTGAACGGAAAATAGAACATTTTCTAATTCCATTCCGACAAACATACAATATCGTTCAGTTTCATATATTCTTTTGTACAGTAAAATGTACCGTATAAAGCGGCCTTAAGGGACCATGAGACTAACACTGACTTGCAACATAAATGCCGCAAAACTACCTTTCTATCTTCCTACACCCCTCTCCCTGATTAATTTTACTTCTTCCTTTCCACAAATTTCCTGCCATTACAACTTAAAAGCGCGAAAATATTGAATCAGGTAACCAACTAGCAAGAAACGCCGAGTAGACAACCTACACCTGGGCCCAAGGGGAGAAAATAAGGAATGCTTTAGCATGAAATATTACAAATTATTCCTCTATTAAAAAAATGTTCCTTCAGAGCAGGAACGTAGCCAGAAACTTGTTTCGGGCGGGGCTAATTCTAATTCTAAGTTGAAACAAATCAGCCCATTCGGTGCCGGAATGTTACAAATCTATTCCCTTAACCCCGTTCACTCATCATTTCATATATGTCACTCATTATCTCTGTAATTGTCTTCTGTACTGTTTAGAAATGTAACTGCGTAATTTTTTAACTTGGAGAGTGCATTTATGCCATAACTGTAATACATTTGAACCTAGAGTCCGAAGAACTAGGTTCTTGAAATAAATAATATTCTATTCTAATTTTCAGTGCTTGGTTTTCACTTTTGCAGTACCCATACTTCTCTCCTATCACTGGTAAAGTTCACTGCTTACTTCGTTATGAAGCAGTTAATTTGACCAACCCAAAAACAGAAGTTCAACCCATACATACATCTTACAATTAGATCGAAAAGGGCATTTATGAAACACACGCATGAATCAAACTAGTGATCACGTTTCAAGACACTTAACACGTGAATTATGTGCAGTGCAATCTGGATTATAATGCCCAGTTAAAATCAGAACAACGAAATTATTGGGCAATAATTTCGGGTGGGGGGGCTGAAGCACCTACGTTCCTGCTTCAGAGTGTGCCCTGAAAATATTTATGGCTGTGAGATTTGCCGTGGCGTGGAACACGTCGGGAAACACCGCCTAATGATACTTGGATGCACCTGAGATGAACTGCGCCAAATTGTATCCACACGTGGAACCGCATACGCCTCTACTAGCCCTCATATCGGAATCCTTGCCAAATATTATTCCGCCAGACTCGGAGCGGGAGAGCATTTGCGTCCGCAGACCCCATCGACCTCCTGAATTAGAGAGCAACCCAAGCGATGACCCGAGCTCTCCAGTTACACGGATGCGGTTGACACGGGCAACGCATGTGTGTTGCACGCCGAAAATAAACGCCGGAGCATCGAGAGAGCCTCACAATACATTCCCCCCCCCCTTGCAGAAGACATGAAGCCTTCCGCGCGATCCGCTCGGCGACAATCGGCACGCCCTCGGGAGGAGTGCGAGGGAAAACACATCGAGGACGATAAAAAAAACTTAAGTCAACAAACAAAAGACATCCGAAGAGCGCGATAAGCCTCGCAGCACATATCGAGACGCCACCTACGATGCGCACTTCGATTGGAAGACATAAAAGAGGAGTCGAGAGCTGCGTTCCAGAAACAGAGGATTCCTTTGTGGACACTCGAGCCCCTATCCCAGTTTGCACTGCGATAAGGGGGGACCCAATCGAACTGGGACGGGCGCGTTCGCGAAAGGAGGGGAAGTGACGGACGTGATGTGGGACCACCATCTGCATACACGCGTGCATACACAATCCCTCGCGTCAACTCCGAACGCATACGACGGGAGCTGACTCCCGAGAGTACTCTGGGAAGGTTGGGGAAGCATGCCCCCATCGTCCCTTACCGCTTCTGCGCTGGAGGGTTCGTGAGTGCTCCCAGACGTCCTCTCACCGCACGACGAATCAACTGGTGCGATGGGTCAGGTCACCGCCGTCCTCTTCCACTTGACCGACGTCAAGAGACTTTAGACGAGAGCGCGCGTATCTCGAGATGCGGGGGGAGGGAAATAAAAAGGAACTCGCCCCCGAAGAAAGCTGCCTCTCCTCCTCCGGGAACCAAGTCCCCCACCGTCCAGAAGGACACTCCAGCAGAAAACAAGACACGGGAGATTCCGCAGACCACGGAACTTCGCCACAGTCCCGTACGCACACTTCACTTCTCAACCGTCGTAAAAAAAAGATAATTCCTCTCACCGAAGTCGTCCCAAGCGTAATTCTTCGCCTTCGGCCCAAGTCAGGCCTGCGTGGATACGCGGGCGAGGATGAAAAATATCGCGATGATAGGGTGAGAAAAGAGGGTCGGTTGACTGTGGTCCGCTTGAATGGAGAATTGGAGAGAAAAGGAATACAGGAGATGGAAGAGAGGGTAAACAACAATCTGGGGGGGGCGCGAACTACAAAAAAAGGAAGAGGAAAAGAAGGACGGAGAGGGAGATAAAAGAGAGAGGGCGAGAAAAAGATAGGGGAGGGAGTTCTGGTCAATTAGAACTCAACCCCCTGTGTCCCTTTCTTGGTCCGCCCGCTATGGCCCGCAGACACACAAAACGCCCGCACACTTCTCACGCTCGCCAAAGAGGAGAACGCAACCTCCCCTCCCCCTACTCTCCCCCCTTCCCCTCCTTCGTCAGGGACTCCCCCTCTCCCTCCCCACCCACCCACACAACCGCTTCAGCAAAAGGGTACCCTCTTCTTCCTTCTCCTCCAACAGCTGAAATAGACGCTGTCGAAATAACGAGCCGGAGAGAGAGAGAGAGACTAGCACGAAGTATAAAGAGAAGCGGGACTGTTCACGAGCGGGACAAGCAGCCGCGCTAGCTTTCGGAGTTGGCGCGATCCGTGACGTACCCAAACCCCCCTTTCCCCACTTTTCCCTCCCCTCCCGCTCCGCCCCGCCCCCTCGCATCGCGGCGCGGCTACCGCTGGCACCCACTTGGACGCCTGACTGGGTGTGGGTGTGCGCTTGTGAGCGGATGGCTGTGAGTGTAGAGGTACGAGGGGATTGTGGGTAAAATTGCGCGTGCACTCGGCCAGTGTGTCTGACAGGAGTCGAAAGGAAGAGAAGTTGAGGGTACGCGACGAACAATCACTCGACCAAATTCATAACTAAACCGACACGGAGTTAATTCGACCTTAACACAGTCACACTGCGGTAGGAATATGCCGTTGTGTGTTCACCAGCTGGTGTTTTGAGTATATACCCGTATGAATTACAAGAGTCCGCACTTGACGTCGCTTCGCTTCACGTAGTTTCACTAATAGAAGAGGCGAAATGCGATTTCAGTCATCTACTTTTACGATATACATCTACATAATACCCTGCAAGCCACCACAAAGGTGTGTGGCAGGGGGTGATTTCTCACCAAACATGCACTACATACCATGCATAAAAAAGGAATAGGTTTAATATACTAGTCAGAACTTCACTATTTAAAAAGATAGAAATTGCAAAGCAAACATGCAAAAACGTTCTGTTAGTGGGGTTAGCTTTAAGTACTCATACCAACATGCAGCTACCAATGCTATCCATTGCTACTCTCCGATTGGACATATTTACCGTTATTCGTATCTCTAATTTTACGAGGGAAAAAGGACATTTTGAATCTATCAGTTCGGCAATCAATTTCTATAATTTTATGATTATGGACCAGTCTGCCATAGTAAGTTGGGGTTCGCAAAATATTTTTACCATCATCACTGAAAATATTATCTTGGAATTTTTTTAAGAGATTAAGTCTAAATTTCAACCTGCGATCTGACAATGATTCCCATTTCAATTCATTTAATAGACTGGTTACGCTAATATAATTATCGTATCGTCCCTTTACAAATCTTTGCGATCTTCGCTGCACACGTTCAAGTTCATTATTTAGACCTATGATGCATGTATGCATGATATACTGATGCTTGACAATGTACAATATGTACAACGGAAAATAAAATGGAAAAGTAAGGCTTCACGTGAGATGCATAGAGCAAGCTGTTAAGGACGTGGCATAGAAGAGCTACGCAACTATGAAGAGGGAGTTGGACTTGAAGAACTAGGATGAGATAGGCTTTTGGAGTTGGGAGGCGATTTGTATCCTACTAATGCAATAGGTGATAGGAGAATTGAGCGGATGGCCGCGTCTAACAAATGTTAAGACTACTGACCCATGATGATGATAAATTAGAATTTTGTGAATGCATATTTATTTTAATTATTTGAGATGGCTTTGCTTTTGCTTTCATCTACATCTACGTTATAGCCTGCGAGCCAGAGCGAGGGTGTGTGGCAGAGGGCGAAAGATCATCAAACATGAAATACTTACATGCAAAAGCTACAATTCTACTACATCTTATAAACCTGTTGGGTATAAGAGTCGCACTCAACTAGATGGTTTGTATCTCCAAAGTAATGAAGTGATTACTGGATATAAAGGCATTTCTCTCCATACATTATTCTGTAATTCCTTAGCATACACCGGTTAGTAATGCGGAAACATGTTTCATTCACTATAGACTACTCTTAACAATTTTTCAACCCTTTCCCTTTATCCTTTTTCAACCCTATATCCCTTTACTATGCTGCCTAATACATTCCCTTACGTTACGTGGGAAAAATGAAATTTTAAATCTATCGGTACGATATTCTATCTCTAGTTCATCTGATCAAATCTAGCATTATACGCAGGGGTAGGTACTTATTATATTTCTAACGTCATCTGAAAATATATCATTTACGAATTTACTTAAAAGGCTTAGCATAAATTTTAATTCTGATGGTAATCCCCGCCCTAGTTTTATTACAATCATAAAACTTATACCACTATCGTAAACGTCATTTAACAAATACTGGAATCAATTGGGGATTGGAAAACCCATCCTCAATTGAGTGCCCAGTGGAGGGCATTTCAAGTTCAATACTCCGTCCGTCGGATGGGACGTTTATCCGTGGTCCCCTTGGCGCCTTTCGTTAACATTAAGCTAATGCCGACGCCGGGTTTCTCTCAACCCTTTCTTCGTTTCCTGAAAACTACTACCATTACCCTATTTCCCACCTACTCTAAATGGCGCAAATGACCTCAGCGGTCGGTCGCCTCCCCTAATAACCAACCAACCTGGAATACTTTGCGCGAGCTTTGATTCCTTAAAATACCCCCCTCGTATGAAAAAAAAATTCGCCCGAACAGGGACTTGAACCCTGGACCCTTAGGTTAAAAGCCTAATGCTCTACCGACTGAGCTATTCGGGCCCTGATACTGCACACAAACATCCATTCATCAAACTTTTTTTTTCCTCTACACCCATGCCTTAATACACCCAGTTTATTCTTGTGTCCGCTGGTGAGCGCAGAAAAGGTTAACCCAATATTGACTTATTCCTTTTCGTTACCCGGAAATGAAAAGGCCATTACGGCCGGAAAATTGTACAATATTATTTTTTTTTAATGAAAAGAAAGCGTATTCGAGGCAAAATAACCTGACAAAAGTGGATGTCTTCATTCTGCCCAAGGAAAGCTGATTTTCAACGTTACAGATGTCGCCTGTAGTTGCTGTTTCAGTCGTCGTTGATTCCAACCTCATTCGATGGATATAGGAACATTCCTTATTCCTACCATCTTAGGAAAGTTGGAATGTTTTCAACTAAGCAGTTAGTTATGCTCACGTCTACGTACATCAGGAGCTAAATCAAAGCAGGGAGACAGTGATGCGTTTAAAGCGGCATAAGGTTCTCCTCTGCAAATGGACTACTAGAGAACACCTATGAAAATTGCGTAAGTATCTACGCATATTCATAAAAATCTCTGCGTAGAGTGTTTTCAAAAAATGGCGAATCGCTTCCGTTGTTCTATTTTTAACGTCATCTTTTCGCGTAAACTAATATGACGGCAAAGCTATGACTCTTTGTGCATGGTTGCCTGGTGGATATAGTCTACGATAGTCACGTCAGTGACGCACTAACCCGGAACCCAAAGGTCGAGGATTCGAATCCCGCCAGGGTGATGTTTGAAACCGACGGGATTATATCGAATAGGTAACCAAGGAGTCACGTGGTACAAACAGGAAAGGTTCGCAAATTTGGTGTACTTGAATCGCTCATTAAACTCTCATTAATTGTTGTCACCGATGTTTTTCTCGTTCGTCTCGAGCATAGATCCTCCAGAGGTGAAAAACTCGAGTGAAACCGATGAGTGAGATTGTAATGAGCGATTCAAAAACACCAATTTTGCGAGCCATTCCTGTTTATACCACGTGACTCCTAGGTTACCTATTCGAGATATTCCCGACGGTTACAAACACACCCACCGTGGGCGAGATTCGACTACGCGAATCGTAGAGTTGATGGCTGAAAATTCGACACTATTCGGTAATCTGGTCCATGCATCACGATGTAATAACGGGAAATGGGAAGGAGAAGAAAGAAATGGAGGGGGGAATGGGTAGGTAGCGGGTGATAGTGGGCAAGGATTTTGGAGGATATGAAGGCGGGCAGAAGATATGAAGAGTTCAAAGACGTAATGAAAATCCTGACGGACACCATAATACACGGAAAACAGCATTCTCCTGTTCTGCAATGACAGGCCGGAATCGCGCCAGACTGTCGCCCCCAAGCAGGTTAGATTGTAGGTACTGGAGGAAGCGTTGGTATGCTAGCCTATGGGTGAAAATGAAGCTATAATGGGGGTGCTTGGGAAAGTTTAAGCCCCACCTACTCTGTACAAAACACCGAGTTTTATATGGCCTCTTATGGAGATTCCATGTTCATTAAAACACAAATATCAATGAAGTTGTAACCAAATTCCATCGCATCGGCATCACTTAATCTTCCTAAGGTCACTGGTGACTTGAGAAGCCAGCAGCCATCTTGGTAGGCACTGACCCACGGGATGACTATTCGCGACACTCGTACGGATGAAGTTGTTTTTGCACGCAGTACAACTTAAAGTTGTAAGATGAATAACGGAATGAACTTTTAAAATTCGCCATAAGAATGCATTAATGTCTCCCTTAAATACCTAAAGGTAAGGCTATTTAAGGGAGGCATTAATGCATTAGATTACCTTTGGCATTAATTTTAATACTAAAATTGTTTCGAATTTAACCCATTTAAACTACATATTTAGTGCATGTTTGCGTGTTAGCGCACTTTTTTCTCTTCCTATGGCGAATTTTAAAAGTTCATTCCGTTATTCATCTTACAACTTTAAGTTGTACTGCGTGCAAAAACAACTTCATCCGTACGAGTGTCGCGAGTAGTCATCCCGTGGGTCAGTGCCAACCAAGATGGCTGCTGGCTTCTCAAGTCACCAGTATTGAATCCTCTAGTATGTACATTCTAACCTTCTTGCTCACGCGAAATTCGTCTATTCACATCCTGCAATGGCATGAAAACCGTGTTTGTCTCAGTATTAAGGCTAGGTAGGCTAGATTGTTAACGATGCTATAAACAGTATACTATATATCACCTTAAAGCACGACAAAAGCACATGCAGAGTTAGTAAATAGCATGAGAATGGTACAAATTGTTTAAAATGAATGGTATAAATTTTATCTCCGTTCTAAGTAATCAGCGGTAAATATGATATACATTCTGCAACAGGAACATGACTGACCTCACAAAAGTCACCACGGGACTAATAGGAACCAATTCACGAAAACATTCAAAATTCAATTTGAACTCTTGGAACAATCATTATCTGAAAAAGTACGAGTTAGATTTTGGGAGTAGGAATTGGAAGTCAGTAAACGTGAACAAAAATCAGAGGAGAGTGAAATTGATTGCGCGGTATAGCCGGCGATAGGTGAATCCCGTAAAGTCGGACTCAAACACAGTTTTGAGAAACGAGAGATATAGTGGCCTCCCAAAACTTTTACTCGTTCGAAGGCAGAAATTCTTAATGCCCACCGGATTTCTGATTGGGTATGTCGCTATCCATAAATTGTCCAAGAAATAACTTCTGATGAACGTTAGCAGCGAGCACTTTATTAGCGATAATAGTGTTTCCAGGTTTATGCTATCAAAAGTTAATATTTTTAAATCAATACCATTGTTGTTCATTGAAATTCCTTCGTTAAAACTGTGCTAATCCTTGTACAAGTTATTTGTCCTAAAAGTGCGATAAGTTTTACTGTATCGGTGCAACGATAACAAAATGAGTACCCATACGGGATCCTAACATCTTTACTCCGAAAATTATTTCAATACAGCGAATAATGTATGTACGTTCTAACCTCCAGTCAACGTTTTTTTCGCATATCGATTTCTTTAGTTCACGGCATTGGCACTTTTGCAATGGAAGGAAAAATGAAAAAAAAACTGTTTCCGTACAAGTCCATCCAAAGCCACGGTCGTCCGATACAAATGACAATGGAGAAATTAAAGCATAAGTTTCAACATCGACGCTTCATATATTGGTATGATTGGTATGTGCCTCCTTGATTCGCCATTCAAGTGCCGGTAATTTTTTGATCGAACAAAGAAAATCACCAAAACGATAATTCCTCTATCGATCTATAATGACTCGAAAGTTTAATCGGAACCGAAGTCGCAAGTTTGTACACGAAATCGTTAGATGGAAACAAAAAATGAATTTTTGTGAAAAAATTAATCTTCTAACCACTACCATTCACTCATCAATCAAAAATTAAAATAAGCAAAAGGTGACGCCCACCGAAGAAACTGCTTTGATACCATTGACCTCATTTTCCTCCCGTCCTTGACTGATTTTAGGGGAAGGGAAGGAAGTGGAGGGGGGTTCTCGGAAGGTCTGCTCCCACAGATCCTCTCGCAATCACTCCTATAGGCGGAGTCAGCTGTGTCCCCCCCTTTGAGGTAAGGCGAAGTAGCTTCGCGGACTCAGTTGTGATTGGACGAATTCATTGACGTCAGAGGTTGCGCCACGCCCACTTTTCCGAAAGGGTTAAAAATATCAGTTTTTTATAATTCGAAAAAGAATTGACGGTTCAAAAAACGGAAAAATAGGAGTCTTTTCGTTTCACAAACTCCATCAGATTCGGCGATAAAAAAATGTGGTAAACGACCCAATTTGAACCTGTTGATTAATGCATACTGAGTTTCTGCATCGATTCTTCTCATCAAATTATCCGGCCCCTCATGTTTTATCCGTTTTTTTTTGCATCCGGACTATTCAGTTGGTCCATTTACCTCTGGGATCCCGATAGGCATTTCCTTTGTTTCCCAGGGGCTGAACCAACAGAGCTTGACAAACATCCATTCCCTGGGTGCAGAAAAACCCACCCAGGCGGGACTCGAACCCGCCACCCAAGGATTAGCAGGTGAGGACTTTTTTTTAAGAAACCGTGGACAACCACCCATAGGTTGGTACATCGCGAGGTATAAGCACTTCCTCGAGCATTTCCCAAGCCCTCAGTCCTTTCCTGGGAACAGATTCCGGGTCTGTTTGAGTGCGCGGCGATATTTTTTTTCGTGCGTAACAGGAATATTCGGGTCCCGTGAACGGTTGAGTGTTACCAATGTGTCGAGCGCAAGAGAACGCGAACACAAGGAGACGATTTAGTCGACGGATGGACAGAGCAGCCCTCTCTCGAAAGCTGTAGATGGAAATCGCAAGCGAACGATGCTCGCGAATTACAACAGTGTTTACCATAATTTTTTATTACCGGATCTGATAGAGTTTGAAATAAAAAGACCCGTATTTTATCAGAAAATACATAGACGTTGCTCAAATTAATTATAATAAATCAAAGCAATTTTTTGGTGATTTTTTATTTTGATATAAAAATTTAGCTGATATTATCACTAGCCATAGGTAGTACTACTAGCGTAAATATTCCCTGTTTGTAAAAAATACAATCATGGCTTTATATTTATCGTATTTATACTTGCGCCCAAGAATTTTTGGTTCTTTCTCTAAGGGCATTATGAGGATAAAAAAATGAAAACGAATTTGATAAACGTGTACGAAGGAAGTACGCTGACCACCACACCAACCCATTCACCTCCTGGCACCACGTCAAATATTCATAGTACATACATCTCAATGAGAGAGGCCATGGGTGTATTGTCTCATTCAACGTCACGTGATAAACCGTGTCATAGATTTCGCTAGGGGATAGAAGCAGGGCGATTTCAGTTCTTGACTGACTTTCGTTCACCAAAGAAGAAATAAAAACCTCTCCGGTGGGATACGTGACTCTTGCGGGATTTGACCATGAAGAAGCCACTATCGTCAGCTCTCTCTCCCCTTCGATGCGATGGGAGGAGGAAGAGTAACTGCCTGGAGTGGGGAATGTTTTCTCCGCGAGATTAAGTCAGAGATTCCCTCTCCTCTTTCTGCCCGGGGCAGGAAATCCCAGCGGGATTATCCCTTGAGTTTATGGCGGCTTTATCAACGGGGCACTGAGAGCCGTGAGGGAATCGCCTCAGGCAATCCTCTCCCCGTCACTACATCCGCCCTTGCTATTAGGAAACGGAGATCCGGTATCGAAAGACTTCACGTGAACGCGTTGGGAGCCGGACGCCCATGAGAAAGGTTGCACTGATTAGCTAAAAAAAAAAATGAACCGCACTTTTTCACGGCGTAAGAAAAATAATATCCTTTCGTAAACCTGGGATTTTGATGCGCTACATCATTATCATGGTGAAAGTGCGAGTTTACGAGAATACATTTTTACATGGTGGGACGCTAGTCATTTTTTTCCCCATCAACATTTTGGAATCCACTTTCAGTGAATGTGGCCACTTTTTTTTGTGTTTTTCTATCCCTGCTCGAACGATATGTTCAAGGAGGATTCTTTGCGAATCACGAAATATTCCTTGAGAGAGCAAACGTGTCAAATTATTATGCGTTCAGCTAGCTTGCATCTACGGCGAAGCACAATACCGCTACGGATTAGTATCCCCATTTCTATGCATGCATGAAAAACCTGGCAGGAGTTATTAATCATTAGGTTTCAATATAAAATAATCAATTTAAATTATTTTTGAATCTGATTTGTATTCCGGAAGTGTAATTCGTATTTCGAGGTATCCCTAACCCATGCATGGTCTATCCCGTTTGTCACAATTTTATGCTCAGTTAATTGATGTGATATAGGTATCCGCAGTGGGCCTTAAAATGCAAGGTAAAGATAGGGGCAACAAAAAAAAACTTCAATTTCTCTTAAAACATTTGATAAAAATAACAGAATTCTGAAATATCACTGTAGAATAGATTGACGATTAAATTGAGAAAAAAATCGAGTGGATAAACTGCCAAAACAATCATGAAAACGTTCAAGATTCAGGAAAATGTTAAACGTCGGCAGCCTCCGCTAATAGCGAGTAAACACGCAACCAACTAGAGGCTGAAATAAGTTGGTCGAGGTTCTCGGGAACGAGTTGGAAGGAATACATGAGTGAATGAATAGTTTTTGTGCTCTTGATTTCCCCACATGATAAATACAAAATTTCATAGATAGTTCTGCTTTTGACACTGGTGCAAAAAAATGACAGGTGGCAAACAAGGCATCGATATACAAGCATAGCAATAACCACAATATTTTTTAGAATACTATGAAATAAATACAATACATGCCTCCAAAGTGAGTAGAAGGCATATGTGCTCATTTTAATAATATTATCTATTTATTTTTCCTTAAAAATTGATCGAAAAGCAGAGTTTTTAATTGACAAAGGCAACAAAACTCAAAGTTTGAGCCAGAGGAAAGAAAATATCTTAGGTAAGCATTAGTTCCAGGTATTGGGCGCACGAGGAGAGAGGGTTTAATCATATATGGCCTGAAAACAGAGACTGACCTCTGTTTAAACAAGGAATATAAATAGTTTGGATTTTTAATGTAATGAAAGAGCACGGATAAAAGATCCCAGTAAATATTTTCCTTGTAGCAGAGGCCATGACAAGTTGTGTTGGCGGTAGGATATTTGTTCATCTTTATGATGGTCAAGAAAAAATGTTACAAATGAATTTTAGAGCCGCTGGATTTTATTCATAATTCAACTTAATGACGCAGATCGCCAAAATCAAACCAGAGTGCTCCAATCGAAAGTTTGTCTGTTTGTTTTGGGTAGAGCTAACCAAGAGTATTTAAGTAAATAGCTAACAAAATCAATACAAAGGTAAGGGGATTGAGGGAATATTTCTTCACATGTGACTAATTTTTGGTTTACCAGGAAAACTTGATGCCCAAACAATCAAAGCAATTTTCGTCTTGTAGAACATGTTCAGATGTCCATCTTGAGTCTAGATTCGAGCCCAGGAACTCCAATAATAAGCTCAAGGTACTGACGCAGATTACGGGTTAAATTATAATGAAATGCAGAAAAACAGCATAAGTTGAAACAAAGATACTATTAGGGGATAAAAAGACAATCAGGATGCTATTTGAATTACGGACATAAAATAAATAGAATGGAAACGAAATGCTAAATATTCAGCAGAGATGGCTGGAGGTATGTATTCCACAAGATATTTTCCAAACAGTTCATTTGAAAATTCATATCAGTAGATATGTTTTTTTAAAGCAAACTGTTATTTCATCGCCAAACGTTGGTTTGTTATTTTTTATGCATACCAGATTTCAGCCTTGGCTTATAGATGGACACGGCTTCCACTTCTTCCTTTTTCCCATACTATTTCACATAACTGGCTGAAATCGAATCCCGAAACTGCATCTCGTAAAATAAGCATTCTTGGGTGACATCAAGCCACAAATTTTCATGGCTAAAAAAAACTATAAATCCTAATCATCACACGAGTAGCCAATGATCCAGACCATAGTGGTTACTTATCATAGCCACGAACTTAAAAGTATATGAGACAATAACTAAGATGACTAAAGAAGAATTCAGTTGGAATTTCGTCTGAAACGACGGGAAGAAATGACGATAAACCTGGAAACAAGCCTAGCTAGCATAGCGAAATAAGAGTGCAGGGAGATGAGCTTGCAAAAATTATGAGAAATTTAAATACGTCTCCATCATTCGCGGCTGTAAATCCGAATATTGGGATGTAAACAAGAAAGATAAAAGACGTGGACTCAGAACGTTATTTCAAGCCGCAAGAGTTTTCTTTAGCCAAATAGCAGGGCGTGAGGGTGCAGAATGCTTTCAAAAAAGAGAGGGGCGCTTCGTCGGAATGGCTCTGCTTTCAGCGAATATATTCCAATATAGAGGAAACAGTTTTGGACGTCGACCGAAAATTTATCGAGTGTGAACCAATATTTGACGCGAAGAGTTTCCTTGCCAAGCCCCGAAGCAAACGAAACCTTGACAAACATTTTACCGACCGAGGAAATAAACAAATGAGGCTAACTTCTTGATGACTGATATTTTTGTCCAACCGAGTCGGCAGCCATCTTAGGTCACGTCTTCCAGGTTTGTACTCACATTAATCTCTCATCTATTTCTAACGCTTGTTGGCATTCGAGTATTCCAAATGTTTACATTGCAGTGCTGCCATAACCATTGTAATAACCATGTCCCGAGTTCTAAATATCAGGATGGAATTTAACCAAATTACTTAGTAAAAATTATGCCTAGTTTTTCTACCAACATAAAACGGAACTTAGCAGTTGATTTTTTGTTCCTGCTACAACAGCTAAAATTGCACTCCAGTGCCGAGTCTGAAGTCTTAATCTTAAGAAAACACTATTAAAATTCGGTTCCCAAAATCCCCAAAATGGGATTTGAACCACTATTATTGGGTTTCTGGATACGTTTACGATAGCATTACTGCGGCCGACAAACCTTGGTCGATATTAGGAGAACATCAGCCTGATGTTAGCCTCCCTAGATAACGTAAAGTATGTGACCTACCTCTAAGTTTTAATCGAAGTTACCTAGGAGAATAGAGTATTAGAGTTAGGATAGATATTTAGATCATAGACTGCTTGTCGGTGAGTACACCACAAATTCTAAATGTTTAACGGGTAAGCATAATATTTAACGCATTTAAACAGTTTCGGCATGCAACCATTAATGGATGCTCTAAGTCTTCTCGGTTGTCCCACCGAGTCAAGGGTTCCATATTGGCAGACTTTGTGATCCTCGAGTTGAGTATCGAAACGTCGGCCAACAAAGCACCCTTGACCCGGTGGAACACCCGATGACTCTGTGCAGCCAATACGCCCGGAAAGCTCCAGATTTAACATTAATGGATGCTTGTTAGTAGACTGCGCTAAGTCTGCCCCCAAATAATCGCAGTTTGAAATTAGAAGCTTAACTGCATGTGGAGCTAAGATGTTCCCTGGTGAATTTAGCCACGTGAAACGTAAAACCGTTAATGTAATTACTTAACAATGCTTAACATGGGATTAATCACTCACAGAAGTTCCCAGAAGTCCATTGGGAATCAGCATTCAGATCGTAGGCTAAAATTTAGACTAAATCATTCGGATGGGTTTGAAGGCGAAATGTTTTCCGATGGCGTATTAATATAGTAAGGACATTCTTTTTTTCCAGCTCTATTCTGTCTGAAAAACATTACTGTAGGGATTGTAGAGATTGAAGAATAATATTTAAACCAATCACGGATTGGTTTAAATATTATTCTTCCATCACAGGTTAAGAGAACACAGTAGGCAACACAGTAACCAGAGAAGTAAGTGAAATGTAGGCAGTCAGTTACTTAAATGAAAGTTGTGTTAAACACGGTGGTTGTTCTGATCGGTGAGGGTTAGAGATCACCAAATACATAAGCACTACGGCGTGCGAAATATGTACACGCATCAGGGTAGGGGAAGCTGGTTAATTTCTCTATACCGCCTGAGGTTTCCAAGGTAGATTTGTCATCCAGGGAATAACCCTACTTATATATTTGGCAGGATATTTCCAAAGGCCTCTCCCGAGATTCTAACCCTGGACCTCCGGTTCAGTAACACGGGAAAATTTTAACGCTAAGAAACTAAAGCATGCTTAAGGAAACATAAATAAATATAATTAAAGAAAAACCTGACTGATCAACAATAATTACGTTACTCTGTAGACACCTGCTAACAATTCAGTTACACGTCTCGCTATTGCATCGCTCTAAAAATTTTCCACAAAGTCGGAGTATCGTACCCCTCAGTGATCTCAGGCCTCGGGACTAGTATTTTTGCTTGACCTCATGAGAATAAGTGTAAATCTATTTATGTTTTCATTAAAAATGCATGGTGATGGTTCACTCTCTCCCTCACACCTTTACGGTGGCTTGCAGGGTGACATGTAGATGTAGATAAATATCCGGGTCGGAAGCTCAACACTCTACCCTCTGGATTACCACGCACCCCAGGTGGTCTGTATTGCACCTGAAACATTGTATCAACATTACTAACTCAAGATATAATGATGATATACTGATATAATCACCGGAATATTGTATTAACACTACTAACTCATGATAACTGCGTCGTTGCATTCCTTAGGAATTATAAATATCCAATAAATAAACATTTTTATTAAATAATCACCAATCCTTTATTTAAACGCACCTTGTGGATTCATAGCTAACACACGTTTCTATTAAGTGATACTTTATTAAAGTACTAATCGTGAGCAGTACTCTTTGTATTAGTTCATTGCACATCGTGCACTAGTTAGGTCCCACCTTGAATATGCAGCCAGTATATGGGATCCGAGGGAATTAGGTTGGATCAGAGAGCTAGACAGTGTGCAGCGTAGAGCAACTAGGTTTGTTAAATGTTGTTACGATAGGCTTAGTAGTGTATGAGAATTAATAGAAGAATTAGCTTGGAAATCATTATCAGATCATAGGTTAAAGTACATATTAAATCAATTGCAGAAATTTAAAACGGATAGCTTTTCTGAAGATGTTAGAGATATAGTAAAGTCACCAGCGTATTATACTAAATTCGACCAAATAAATAAGATTAGAGAAATAGATATACGAACTGATAGGTTCAAATTGACATTTTTCCCCGTACTATAAGAGAACAGAATAGGCAATATAGCAAAGGGATAGGTAGGGAAAATATTTTTAGAGTGGTCTGTTGTGCATGATGCGTGTATGAACAACCAATCCCTTTACTAATAAGTAAATACTAACCATGTAGCTGCATGTGACCCTATCATACAGCATGTTTCCATGTAGTAGCTTGTTTGCATGTCAATAGTGCATGCTTGGCGAACTTACCCCCCGCCACACACCCTCGAGGGAGCTTGCAGGGTATTAAATACATTTATTTGGTACATACTATACACGGGGTTTTTAGAATACTTCGTAGATGTAGGTAAACATTCTGTCTCCCCAAAATTAAGTTTCCTCCTTTCATGCCGTCCGCAATTCTCATTCTTTCCCTCCCATTCATACGCTTCTCCGACATCCTCCCTCCATCTCGCCGCCTAAAATATCCAGTTGCCCCTTCTTCTCCCCTCCGTCCACTTATCCTGCCCCCAAATTTATCGTACCAATCTCCTTCCCCAACAATCTTAGGCTTCTCCACTGGCCTCTCTTTCCACCCAGCTTATTTCCTCCATGTATTACGAAAAAACTTAGTAACTTCCACAGATATATATTTTTTTTCTCAACCGGTTACGGCAAATAGTTGACATCATCATCAGATGATGTCGACTTTTTGCCGAAACTTGGCCGTAAAATATATACTTTCGTGAAAGTTGCAAATGTTTTATCTCAATGCATCATGAAATTCCACAAAGTTAGGTCAGAGACAGTTTTATTTGTATTTTCACCCCATTTTTTCCGAAACCACTTCTCCAAAAATCCTCGACTTTAATCTCATTTCCTTTCCTCAAAAGACCGAGGTGAATAGCCATGCAAAGGTCCACTCCAAAATTAAAGTCTTAACTCATCTCCGCTGCTTCAAGTGTGAGGAGGATGATGAGTGGGACGTAAGTCAACGTCATATGGTACGTGAGAAATCCCGCTTCCAGAATATGAAGACTACCAAGCTTTCCAGGGTATGAGGAGGATTCAATAGTGTGGATTGTACGAAAGATGCTTAAACCACGGTTTAACCTGCACTGAGAAGACTTCTTTGATGCGTTCTATCTTTCCCCGGGAAGAGCAAGCTTTCGTCACGGCTTTTGGAAACTACGATAAATTATCTACTTGCACATCACCCAACAAATCACCACAAGAGTTTACGGTTACGGGGTGAGTAATTAACAAGAAATACCCAAACAACAAACAAGAAACAACAACAAAGAAACAACAAGAACCCGAGTCCAAATAAAACAATTAAGTTGAAGTAGATAACCGAACCGAAGTAAACAATTAAATCCTTCTTTCAATGACAAAAAGTCATCCCGAATTGTGTCCAAATCTGTTTGGAACTAGTTTAAGTCACTGCAAAAGTGTGTAGCAGGGAATTAATGTTCACCAAACATGTATTTTTAATCAGAAAATTAAATTTAAATCACTCATGCAATCATGTAAAACACTAGTTCTTGCATGGTACTCACGTGAAACTGAGACGATAACTGGTGGAAAATACTTCTGAAGAATTAATAAGAAACGCGAAATTGTTAGTTTACACATAGAATTGTAATAATTACTATCAGTCATGAATTTCTACAGCTACATTCATTAATTTAATTATTTATGCTTCCCAAAGCATTCAATAGTTAGTTATGTCAAAATAGAAATATCTCAAGAAAACTGTGGTTTAGCTGTGGCTTAGACTTTGCTATATCCACCAGTATGTTCAAAGGCATAAAATTAAATTCGGAGCCAATGGAACATCGCGATTACTGTTCTACCGCTCGTCACACGCAAGGGTGCTTCATTAAGAAAAAAATGTCTCCTGAGGAGACAAGCTGCAATCCTCTTGACCTCTCCTTAACCCTGCGAACTCTCACGACCACTTGACATCACGAGAGGACAAGCGTTCTATGGTACAGCCGTGAGGTTTCAAGCTTGCTCCACACTAAAAAGGGCTCTTCAGGCTGGAAGATGTAAGGATAGGTTGGTGGGAAGTGTGGAGAGAAACCCGGCGAAGGCATTTTCGTGGTCTTAAAGAAATGAGCCAAAGGGTCCTCAGCTTAACGTCTCACCCCAGGAAAAAGTGCGGAACATGAAGTGCACTCTCCACACGATATCGAATAATGGATCTGGATTCCACTGAAAAAAAATCTCTGCATCACCGGGATTCAAACCCGGGCCCTCAGAAAGGAAGTTGTCCGACGTTTTTGCGACACGATGCACTCAAAGAAATAGGAGACGAGGAACACTCCAAATCTTAATCCTTTTTTACGTTCTGCCACCACTAAATTTTGTAGATAAAATTGTGTTACGTAGCGGGAAGAATTAGCTAAACATAAAATAAAGTCGGGATCTACAACAAAATGGCATTCGGCAAATCACAGCAAGGGTCTATCTCAGAAAGAGACTTCAAATCAGGCTTGTTTCGAAAAAAAAGTAATAAGCAACCATAAAAGCAATTTTTATAACAAATTGTAGCTACGTAGAGACGGGAAGATTCAAAAGACTCAACCCACAGCAAAGCTCTTGAAAAACGACTCAAATTGTTTCGTTAAGGAAACAGCTGAATCCAACACTACAGGGGATGGGGTTGGTGAGGTATTTAGTTTACTGTTCTCCCATCCCGAGGGCCCGGGTTGGATTCCCAGCAGTGGCTGAGATATATGGTGCAGTGGCTGAGAAATATCAGTAAAATACACTTCCCTACTTGAGTTGTTTGAGGAGAACACTTCAGGAGCAGTATGTAGCCCGTCAGATAGGACGTTAAACCGTGGACACCTTGGTGCCTTTCATTATGAGCAGGCTATTGTTGACGACGGATTTTACTCCTCCCGTCCTACATTTCATGCATTGTTCCTAATGCAGGTTAAAAATTATGCTAAATATTTTACGCAAATTCTAAGCTGATATATCTACAGATAACGTTATAAATATGTATATTAAGAACCCCTGCGGATTATGCTAGAGTTGATGATATAAACAAAATGAGAGAGAGACAGATTGTCGTGCAGATTCAAAATGTAATTTTAAATCTATTGGAATGGCAACATAGTAAAAGGATAGGTAGGTCAAATATTTTTAGAATAATTTGTAGTGCATGAGGCATTTTTTAACATTACCAACCCATGCATGCTGGGAAATAGAGAAAAATATATGTAGAGAACTGTCATTCTAACCGGTAATCACTTCATTACTATGAGGGTAGCCTTTTAATTGTCGGGAATAGAACGTTCCTTATCACCTAGCAACTATAAATGACGTTTCTAAACAACTTTTTGAGTTGGTTAATGCCCATGCAAAGTTTCATTAAGATCGGCCTAATAGTTTTAAAAAGGTTGCGTGTCAAAGTTCCCAAGTCGCTGTACGAGATGGAATTAAGTCATGAACAGTACCGCACGATAATTTTCTATAACTTTCGATAAAGCCTCACCCAGCAAGAATGCGAATGGAGATGCTAACCATCTAGTTTAACGTGAATCTTATATACAGGGTCATTGAAAAGAAGGAGCAGATTTCAAGCATTTATTTCTTCCAAACTATAAAAGATAGAAACACAATTCTAACATTCCTGGACAGAGAAAAGTTCAATTTTTGTATGCACTCAATACGTATTAGCACCATGTGTTACGAGGCGGTTGTTTGTTAAACTGGCGGCGAAGTGCACGTTGCACTTCAACAATGGACTCTAATTTTGCTAATTGCAGCACACAAATGATTGTTCCCGTGGTGTCCCAGCCAATTTTTCTACAGACAAGCAACAGTGCCACTTCGGCCTTAACTGGAACTTCTACCCGGACTGTTCAAATTTTGAACAATTGATTCAAATTTTGAACTTTTTTCTGTCCAGAAGCCTTGGAATTATGTTTCTATGATTTAGAGTTTGGAAGAAATAAATGTTTGAAATCTGCTCTTTCTTTTTGAATAACCCTGTATAACATGTCTCCATAAAGTAGCAGCATCAATGTTCTCTTAGTAACGTGTAAGAAGTGCATGTTTGGCGAACTTTCACCCCCTACCACACACCATCGCGGTGGCTCACAGAATATTACGTTGATGTACTCGTAGATGCATGCACCTCCAGGCCCAGTGGCGCACCAACGCCACGTGGGGAGCCAAAGCGGCCCTGCCTCCCTCCCCCCCCCCCCAACCCCTCGATTAACTCTCCACAAAACCCAAATTAAACTTTAATTGACAAGTCACAGTCACATGGTAGCAGCAATTGGAAAAATAGGAAAAACTCGTTACATCACTTTGTTCGAGTATGACTAGGCCAAAGATTAGAAAAGTTCTTTTATCTGTGATGCGACACATAACTAACTTAGCATAGGCCTAAAAGTTTGTGACTAATTTTGTCTGTAAATCTGACATGGCTAATTATAGAATGCAAACATGTAATAACTAATATGGCCTACTATAACAGTCAAAATATACTGTTCAAAATAACATTTTGGTTACACTTTGCAAAAGATCGTACAATTGGCGGCCTACCCCCACATAAAAAAAGTTCTGGGTGCGCCCCCAGCCTCCAGCCAATTACTCACCTATCCTCAAATGACGCAAATGACCTCCTGCATATTGCCTCCCTTAAGGAGGTTGCTGTCTCGCGACTGCTTGAGTCAAGTTGTCTGAGGGATCTTATTAATTTAAGTACGAGTATATGCCTGCTAAGTGATCCTTACTTCACAAGGAAAATTACCTAAGCTATTGAAAGTCATAAGTATCACAAGAAATACGATGTAAAGTCGAAGGATTTCTTTTTTATGATAATTTTAATCAGCTCGACGATGGAGTCAATTCAGCATTTACTTTAAAGAAATAAATTCAAGTACTCGATGAATTTACTAATGTATAACACCAGAATATTACTATCAAACATTATGTTATAATATTTTTCTGAAATATGCTTTAATATCTCATTAGCAATGATATTATTCATACGCCATACAATTTAGCTTAAGCGACCGCAGCGCCACTTGAAAACAACGAACGCATTTCGTCTGCTATAAGCGCAGAAATTGGTGGATTTAGCGAAAAATATGGTGGGTTGATGCCTTTTTTTCGTGTAATTTTATTTCTTGTGAAATTACGCATAAAATATCAGTTTTTTGCAAAAATGACATGTCACTATGGTATTTTTAAACGTTATATTCCCATGTGATGGCCATTCTCGCCGTTAATCGTAGGTAGTTTCAAATGCAATTTGTGCAAAAAGGAGTATGGGATGGTATAATTTTCTTTACTGTATTAGATAGAGGAACTTTAGTTCTATAAGTGCTGAAAATATAAAAAAATGACATGAATTTCACTTTTCGGATCAACCTCCTTAAATAAACTTCAACTACGGTGAAACTAGAAGTGTCATTGCTAGCAGTATCACTGTTTACTACTTGGTGTTGAATGCCTGTTGTGGAGTCTCCCCCAGCCACACACCCTGGATTCTAACGTGGATTTCGAAGATATTCTGACATGCTCCCGAGAAAGGCCCCATTCTTACGTGCAAACAATGAGCCTCTTCTCGCCAACTGACGTCGCAGCCCCGGTATTGTCCGGGTTCGAGCATCTCGAGTCTTCACTGAATAAGGTCCCAGTTCGAGTGCCATTCGAATCCGAGCACGAGATGATACTCCAGAGACCAGCAAAAGTGACCCCGTGGCTGATGATATCCCTCGACACCCAGGCAACGGATAAAAATACGGAAAAGAATAACCAATAGCTTGAATTCATACCCGTAGGGAAAAGTTTCCGTCCTCTTGTGACCCGCTGCCTTCGAGGATAATCATCTCCGAGCGTGTCGGCCGCAGCAGCCCTCAAAAGAGATCCGAAGACAACGAAAGCTTGAAGTGAGACGTGGGGTATAGAGACTTGAGTGGAAGTTTTCGAGAGGTCAGATGTAGTCGAAGGTGGGAAAAGGGCAAAGGTGATAGAAACTAAAGGAAAAGAGCGGAATCAGTATGTTTAATGATTAAATTCAAGTCCGATACTAGGGTGTAGGAGAAATAATAACTTCTCATGGTACATTTGAAGTCTGTACGTAGTGAGTCATTTGACCACGGTCCTTAGATATCTGTAGTGGACGTGCATTAGACCATGCTAGACCATTCTGTTGGTACCCGAGTGGAAGTTGAGAAGAAATTCTATTCCCCGCATTTTCGCCTTCCCTTCTTCTAAAATTCTCTCAAGGCATGAAGTGGAGTGCGGTCTGTTATTTTTTTATTTCTTGAATTGCGAAGGAATGTTAGAAAAGTGACAAAGAATGTAGAAAATAGTGAACATATTGGAACAGTAAAACGAATAAGTACTAGAAAGATGTAATTGTTTCTTCGCACAAATAGATAATCTGAATAGCTGTGAATATATTTAATAACAAATACACAAGTCTATCTATAGGTAACCTAGGTAGTTGCATGTTGGTATAAAGGCTTTTTGCAAACCCAACCAACATCACGTTTATGCATGGTTGCTTATTTTAAAAATTCCTGTTTAAATTATTATAATTCAACAAAAATATATCGGTAGCTTTAAGCATGATGGGTAGTGCACGTTTGGTGAAGAATCACACCACGTCACACGCAATTATGGTGGCTTGCATTGCATTATGTAGATGCAGGTGCATAAGTATTACAGGAACAGTATTAGAAACAAATTTCTCCTTGCACATTTTGCATGTAACCACAGATATTCTGAGAAGATTTGTGGCATATCTCACCGGCATAATATTAGTTTGAGGTAGGAAATTGTATTGAATGCCAAGTCACTATATTACTGCGAAAAACATAACAGTAGATTAGCAGTATTCGCTTATTACATCTTCCGAAATAGTATTATTGGACTTTTACCTTGGATTATGTAGCAAAGACATTTTAACCCTTAAGGGGTCGGGTATGGTCTTAAAGACCGGGCTGATCTGTTTAACTGTAACAATTCAACATTGGCCATCATTGTTAGTCTCTTCTTTTCAGTACCTGATTTCTAAACCTTTTTCTGCCAACTGACAAAAAATTAGGACTGCTTGCCCTGGAAATGCGGTGTAGTTATTTTTTCCAATATTGGCCGTTACTTTCGAGCTCCTACCGGGAGGTGGCGCTACTGTTTAATTTCTCTTGGCACACTATCTAACAGTTAATCGTTTACAGATTGATTGCTACTACACGATATCATATTGTCGCAAAGTGGTATCGATTAAAATATTAACACATTTTAAAATTGATGTTATTTTAAATACATATTTTCTTTCGTATTAGTTACTAGGTTTTTATAGTTATTGGGTTTTTGGTAGATTCGTAGCATTTATTTCATCTGTAAATTGTAATTAAATAAAAAAATTGCAACATTATTGTTTTGTATCAATCAAATCATTTTACTTTATTTATTTTTTATCAAGTAAATAGGCTTTTACACATAATAACACTTCCAGTAATCCTTAATTTGGATTAAAAGAACTAACATTGCCTACTTATATTACACACAGCCTTGTAGATCGTGCGCGAGCTCTTCCGTGCCAATATACCTCGCGGATAAGGGTTAAGCGAAAGCATGCATCTATTCCCCGGGTACTGGATAACCCAACCGGGCATGATACGGAACCGCGACCCAATAGCTGACTGGCGAGGACTTTACTACATCAGCAAATCACTAGCCCTTTCCGAAACGTGTGCTTTTAGTGCTAAGCATACTACAATACTTGCTTCCAGGTGGAGGGGGCTATCGTCGGAGACACCTTAAGCATGTCCGAACTCTAGGGGAAGCACGCTTCCATGTAGGCTTTGAAGCATTGTTGACGAGAATAACAAAAGATGGCGGAGCCGTTGGCTACTTATAAATGTGTGTAGTGTCTATTTTTTAACGTAGTAAAATTACATTTGAATAATTACTAACATACATATCAATAATAACATATAATCACTCTTTTACTTCCAATTAAAATATTTTATAGATGTTGCCCTCTATCGTGTTTCACTATACCTAGTGTTTTTTTTTTTTGTTGCCACTGCTGTTTAACGGTACGTATCGTATATATCGCTCCGTATCGTGTCTACGGTAAGGATGGGATTGCGAAGATCTGGCTTCGGACCCGATCCTATCCCCATCCCTTCCATTCCTATCCTTATACCTTTCCTCCCGGTCTGAAGCGCCTATTAGTGCGGAAACAGACTTGAAAACACCCAAGGAAGGTAAGGAGCAATCAATCTGCAACAGATTAACAGTAGGATAGTGTGCCAAGATAAATTAAACAGTAGCGCCACCTCCCGTTAGGAGCTCGAAATTAACTACACCACATTTCCAGGGCAAGCAGTCCTAATGTTTTTTCAGTTGGTAGAAAAAAGTTTAGAAATCAGGTACTGAAAAGAAGAGACTAACAATGATGGCCAATGCTGATACAGTTAAACAGACCAACCCGGTTTTTAAGACCGTACGCGACCTCTTAAGAGTTAAATTTGCTTTGCTACATAATCCAAGGTAAAAGTCCAATAATACTATTTCGGGAGATGTGATAAGCGAATACTGCCAATCTACTGTAAGTTTTTCGAACAAGCTTCATTTTACGTCATCAATACGTCATCAGCAAGAATGCTTTGTCGAAGCATTCTTGGTTTTCGGATACGAATACTGTTTACACATATATAATACAATCCTAGTTTCAATTCCTGGTTTGGAATCAAACCACTCACGATCCACTCTTGCGATCAAGGAGGTTAAAATATACATTCTGACCTCCCTGCTTGTGGTGGCTTGAAGGTAGAGTGTACATATAGATGAACAGTAAATGTAATTTGAAAAAAAAACTTCCTTTCGAACACGAAACAATTGCCACGCTATATCGAGATAGGCCGAGCTGTGACGTCAGTGTTGGCGCGGCTTGTCGTCAGGCGTGATGTTTTCTTTGGGGAAGGAGGCGAAATTGGACGTGTCGGCGCGCAAAAAGAAATACTCGATCCTTTCGGAGCGAATATTTTGGGACCCATTCGGGAACCGAATGAATGGATCGTCTGGCTTTCCTTCCAGTCGAGCGCTCTTCGCTCACGGAAAGCGTTGACCTTAGACGCTGCTCCCAAGTTGTCTCTCGGTTTGGGCCGGTCGATATGCTAATGAGTGTATCGCATTGCGATTTTAACAAAGTATCGCAAAAGGCGGATGCATCGAAATCCATTGAAAAAATTAAGGACATTGCCAAATCACACATATTTCAAGGAAAGCATTATGACTTTATTATCGTCTAGTATTAATACTAGTAGCTATATTTTAGTTGAATCCAATAATTTAAGAAATATTTAAAAGGTTAGTTGGGCTAGCTAGAAGCTTTCGTACAGACAGGCAACAATTTAGGTTGATCGATAATCTTTTTACATGTTAATTGAATATATTGTCTAATATCGATCGTTTTATGGGTCATTCCATGTCAAAATACCGGGCCTTCGACCCTCGACCTATTCCATTTAGTTCAAGTTTCAGGAATTGAAGGGATTGACGTCCTAAGTCATTGCGAAATACAGATTTTAAATTCCTGTCCGTTCCTTAGTTACTGCACGACAGCACTGCTTTATTATCATCTTTTGTGACAGAAACGTTTATCGACAAATTCCATCAAGTCAAGTATGGTAGAATGAAATTTATTGTACATATAGACTATGCAAATTTGCCATGTGAAATTTATTGCATACATCATTGCACATAATATCGGTATTAGCATTTAATCAACGTCATCTGATGGGAGTAGGTAGGGGAAGAATTTTTCAAGGATTGGAGGACGAGTGGAGTGAAACCTATCGTCAACGTTATCCTGATGAATAAAGACGTCAAGGGATATACAGTTTTGCCACCCATCTGACGGACGGAGTACTGAAGTTGTCTGAAAGTGTCTTCCATAAGGTACTGAAGGGGAAGGCTGGTGGGGACCGTTAATATCTCCACTGAAATATCTCTACCACTTTCGAGATTGGAACCTGGGCCCTCGGAAAGGGAAGAGAGGACTCTAGCCACTAAAACAACCCGATCCCCCAGTATGGCATTGTGTGGCACGTAATATACGTATGTCAGCAGTATCGCAGGTCGCACAATGCCGCTTGGTATTTCATACCGCACATCTCATGATATCATTCAATGCGAATGACCAAGCCGTCGAAGCACCCTAAAAACCTAATCCCTTAATATCATTTGACTTCACTCACCGGTAACCGCATTGTTTACTGTTCCCCGTGACTCGTCGCAATATCACGTTGATATCGCGCATCGCCACCGATTTATACATCGCAGTATCTCACAGCCCTCCTCGTGCCCGCATACCGCTTCCATCTCGCTCACCCTCTTCCCCTCCTCCGACTGCTAAAAAAGGACCTCTTTATTGCCCATTCATAAATAGACCAGACAGTGGAGGGGTTAAGGCAGGCAAAGTTGAGGGGGAGATCGGGAAGAGGGAAAGAGCAGGAGGTTATGACTCCACCGCTTAAAACCACTTTGCAGCGGCGCGCCGCGGCGGTTATTATGTGTGAGTCGTTGGCCCATTGGCTGACAATAAGTTACGGGACACACCATGCTGTTGATCTTGGTTAAATTTTATGTCGCGCCAAATAATTATATAGCCGTAAATTCACACCGTTATTAAACCAGAGGGGTTGTGTTTGAAACCGTCGCGATTAACTAGAATAGGTAACCAAGGAGTCACGTGGTATAAACAGGTAACATAAATGGTTCGCCAATTTGGTGTGTTAAAACTGCTGATTGCAACCTCAAACTTTGTTTACACTTGTGTTTTATCTCATCAGCGAACTCTTTAGTCGATACCAATGAGAAAAACTCAAGCAAAAACAATTAATTATATTGTAACGAGTGATTCAGACACAGTAAATTTTCAAACCATTCGTGTTTGTACCACGTGACTCCTTGGTATTGCCTATTCGGTTGCCTATTCGAGGTAATTCCGACGGTTTCAAACACACACCCCCAGCTTACTACATTGCCTTAACTGTATGTACATGTGTGAAGGAAATTACAGTAACGAGTATTTGGCAGACGTAGGAGTCATTTTATGAATCAGTAGTCTCAGCCTTTGGTAAAGAAAACCTTTTTTTGCCCAAATCAAACTTACTTCTCTTAATCTTCATCTATATTATCTCCTGCTAGCCACCATTAAAGGCGTGTGGCATGGTGTGAATTTCCACCATAACTACGTACACTACTTAAAAATCCTTGGCAGGATTAGAAACTATATTTTAGTTGCAATCCAACGATTTAAAAATATTTAAAAGGTTTTTCGGGTCAGCTAAATGCTTTCATTTTGACAGGCAGCAATTTAGGCTACCTAAAAGAGAAGTCTTCTGAATACCCTTAAAAGGAAACGGGACAACTTGATCGGCCACATCATGAGACATGATGGCCTGATGAAGACAATCGCTGAAGGACAAGTGGACGGGAAGAACCAAAAAGGAGATACATGGAACAAGTGATAAAGGGTGTCAAAGAGAAGAAATACGTAAATATGAAGAGATTAGCCGATAGAAGAACTCAGTGGAGGGCTGCGTCAAACCAATCTGAGGATTGATGACTTATGATGATGATCGATAAACCTGTTATATGTTAATTGAAAATATCGTCTCATATAGATTGTTACATGCGTCATTCCATGTCAAATCACCGGGCCTTCGACCCTCGACCTCTCCGATTTCGTTCAAAAATACAGGAATTGTAGAGATTTAAATTTTGAGTCATGGCGTAAAAGAGTTTTTAAAAATTCCCATCCGTTGCTTGGTTACAGCATGACGTAAATTTGCTGATTCGCGGAAACACGTGGTTGACTTTCGGAGATATCTCGGTAACCATTAGTACTAAAGAAATTTTCGGCATGCCCTTGGAAAGAAAGGTAAATTACTACAATTCCTGAAATTGTGAATGGAATCAGAGAGGTCGAGGGTCAAAATCATCATTTTTCTCGGTGATTTCACGTGGAATGATCCATATATTATCAATATATTCACAGCCATTCATATCCCTAATTTCACGAGGAATGAATTACAACTTAAAGCCGTCGGTTTGGCGATCTATTTTTCTAATATTACGCTCATAATCGATCTATCTAAGGTGAGTCGGAGTTCGGAAAAATATCCTTGTTGCGCGCGCGGAGTCAAACCGCAGAGAAATTTCTCTTCCTCGGATTAGCTTGTGCGTTGGTAAAAAAAACAGTACTCACTCTTAAAAAATGCCTACGCTTTCGAAAAGCAAAAGTAACACACTAGAAATGCAAAATAACCATAGGAAACAGTTCTAATGTATACTTTACTCGGTCTGGAAATAGCCAAAATAGTGATGATGTGTAAGCAAATTCATATAATTGATAAAATAGTACTTTCCCATTGAATACCGTGGGTGAAAATTTCTCTGGATTTCCACTGGGTCAGGTTCTTCAGTGGATCGTTACGCGTTTCAATAAGCGATTCGCCCATCATCTCCAGGGAACCTGGAATCCGAATTGAAGAACATGATCTGCTGGAAATCCCGAGAAATTTTCACCCAGAATTCTTATAATGCTTTGACCGTTGTAATTATCTAAACATTAAAAATAATTATAATGTCCCCTCGATTCCACTTCTAAATTTCAAGCTCTGGCTTGATCTTATGTTTGAGCGCAATATAAATTGGAGTTAAACTAGCATTTCAAAACTAACCACGGATTCCAGCGTTTCTGAATCCCCAACCGACTATAGAACCATTTTAAACGTCCTAACACATTAAGTCTACAATAGCTACAAAAAACTATTATCTTGAAAACTGACACGGTTCGGTATACTCATATCATAACCATTTTATTTTACGGGAAAATGCGCTTCTAATATTATTTATTTTAAGATGTGACATATGTTTGTAATATGAACAGCTTTTTCCTGTGTGGCACACATTAGTACGTAATTTCCGCTGTGATTTGTGGAAAAAGGAGTTTCCGTTGACTAACGAAGCAGTTCCAAGAAGTGTGGGAGAAAACGGCCTAATTTAAAGGCCTGCCTTTCTGGAGGACGTCTTGTAAAAACCTTAGGAAGAGGACGTGACAACTTAATCGGTCACATCATGAGACATGATGGCCTGATGTCGACAATCGTCGAAGGACAAGTGAACGGGAAGAATTGCAACGAAAATCCCGTATGAAATATATAGAACTAGCGGTAAATAATGTGAAAGAGAAGAGTTAAATAAATATGAAGAGGTTAGCCAATATGAGAATTGAATGGAGAGCTGCGTCAAACCAAACCAAAGAATTGACTGATGATGATGATGAAAATAGATCATCATCAATCCTAGGATTGGGTTGACGCAGCCCTCCACTGAGCTATTTTTTCGGCTAATCTCTTCATATTTATGTAATTCTTCTCTTTGACATCCTTTAATTACTTGTTCCATATATCTTGCACGAGGCTTTTCTTTGCCATTCTTCCCTTCCACTTGTCCCTCGACGATTGTCTTCATCAGGCCATCATGTCTCATGGTATGGCCGATCAAGTTGTCCCGTCTTCTTCTCAGGGTATTCAGAAGACTTCTCTTTTCCCCCACTCTTCTAAGAACTTCCTCGTTACTTACTCGGTAGATCCATTTAATCTTCATCATTCTTCTGTAGCACCACATTTCGAATGCTTCCACCCTTTTCTTTTCCGCTGCTGTCATTGTCCATGCCTCGCTGCCATAAAGAAACACGCTCCAGATGTACGTTCTGATGAATTGTTTCCTTACTTCTACGCTTTTATTTCCAGCTGTAAGTAGATTACACTTTTGATAGAATTCACTGTTCGCCTGGGCTATTCTGCTAACTATTTCTTTCTTGCTTCGTCCATCGTTGGTCACTTGGCTTCCCTGGTAACAGAACTCTTTCACATCTTCCAGTCCAGTTTTTGTTTTCTTAGTTTAATGTTGGTTTTGGCCTCTTTTCGCTTGCTGGACACCAATATTTTAGTCTTCTTCTTATTGATCTACAGCTGATATCTGTCCATTTTCCTTTCGATGGTTATCAGATTAAAATAGATAGAGGACACATTTTTCTATAAGTACTAGAATTATGAAAAAATGACACATCTTTCATTTTGCGATTCACCCTCCTTAAACTACACTGGGCTGCTTCGAAGAGCTTCTTCGCTTCGCTAGACTAATAACAGGAGTCAGAGGTCACCGCCGGGTGAGTCAAGCCCCCATCCTGGCGCCAAGACTGGGATCAAGTCAAGAGCGTGACAACTGGAGTCGCCGAGGATGTAGCCCAACTACATTGAGGTCCCCCTGGTTATTGGGGATCACGAGAATGTGGGACAAGGTCGACATCTCATAGGAAGAGAGGGCATTTCATTTCGGTTCATTGGACTTAACGATCGTCAGAGCCCATTCGAGATAAATCCGATGGCCTGCCCTTCTGGAGGAAGATATGTATGCCCCAGTCCTTGCCATATTATTCTTGGCAATTCAAAACCTTTCCACCAAGAAGGCAAAAGAGCCTTACTTTTTCACAAACAGGTTATCCTTATTCGTGTTCGAGTCTCTAGATTCCTAGGAGAACAAGGATGGGAATTGATACCAGAACACACGTTAAAATCTGGGTCTTTTCAGAGAATTAGAAGCCAATACGTTCTACGATGCCTTAGGAATATTTTAAGAGAACCGTCGAAAAACGTTTAATTCGTCAAAGAAAAACAAAAGATTAGTAAGGCTGAAGAACGAATAGATTCAAAATATCTTTTTTCCATCGAAACAAAAGAAATAGAAACATATAAAGAAGACATGAATTTGTTACATATAGCTGCATAGGTATGTATGAATGCATAGTCTGCAGTCATCTAAAAAGGTTCTTGGCTCTACAAATTTATATTAACTGTGGCCTAATGCCTAATGTAAAAATTATCATAGTGAATGCCAACAAATTCCTAATCATAAAAATTACATTTCTTAATATTTTCACTTTACCAAAATCATCAAGAATCAGTTTTCACGGACAAGTTCAGCGACAGCGGTAATGACAGCTGAGAAATGAATATCCAAAATTATCATTTTTTTAAATGTTTCAAATAATGGGACTCTCATGTCCTATCCCTTTTTCCGATATTTGATAACGTAACTTTTTCCATAGGGAGCGTGTAACCTAGTGGGTAGAGCGCTTAGCTGCTGATCGAAGGGTCCCGGATTCAAATCCGGGTGAAGCCTTTGGACGCCCCCGAACGAAAAAATCCTCGGAGTGCGAGGTGGCCCAGGGAAAGGAACTGGCCCCCCTACCCTGAATGTGTGAAATTCACATGCCTGTGGCTTAGTCCGGGGTGAGCTCCACCCTCACCTATCAAAACTAACCTTCGGGTTGAATCACTGAGTGAGTGAGATTGATCTTTTTCCATCCCTGAAGATGTACTTACATTACATACGTGAATCCGAAAGGCAGTAAATCAGAGCGCACGACAGAAAATGGAGAATGTAGCGCCACTAGTAGCAATTAATTGAATGACGTTATAAACATCACGGAACCGCGCATTTTGGTTGAAGAAGTGATTAGAAGAACGAAGAAAATAACCATATGATTAGCGAATTGAAACCTCAAGCTATCATTTTTATTGCTCCTGAAAGCTGAAGCTTAAATGATCCCTGGACACACGAGAGAAACGAACGCTTTAAACTGACTGCATGCCTAACAAGAGTGTTGTTCTAAATCGCACACCTTTGAGCAGAATTTACCTCGTGTATTCTTTGTCATATTTCACCCTATGCCATGCACCTGAGGTGTCTTGTAAGGTACCCTTTTAGGCGTTGATATGTTACTCATGGTTAAGATAAAATTTCTATCCCCCTTATAAAGCGGCAGAAACTTATTTTGTCGACTCAGACAGTAGGTTGATAAAACCAATAAATTGGAAAATTAGTGATCACAAATTGACAGGCTTGTAAGAATCTTTTTCGATTTGATGAAGGATTTCAGGCTTTCCCGGAGGATGATGCTGATGAAGTTTGTCTGTCTTGGCACCGGGTCAGTAAAACGTCTGCTGCCGACGTTTCGGTTGCCGACTCTGCTATCATCTTCAAGGCGAAGATTATAGGAGAGGTGGCATGTCTTCAGGGATGGAAAAAAGGACCTTCTTATTTTTCACAATTGTTGAACACCCTTATTCTTCATTTGAGAGATAAATCCAACGGCGATACCAAATTATGCTATGATCAAATAAGGCCACTTTTTACGACAAAGTAAATTGGTAAGCTGATTGCCAGTCCTCTTTTTTTTAAATATATAGATGGTTTTTAATATATAGATGGCCGACGTTTCGGCAAATATATTTTTACCTTCTTCAGGGCTTTAAATCATTTTGAGGTGAATTTGTTGTCATTTTATCAAGGACCTAAACTCCTGAAAAAACCATCTAGTTTTTGAAAAAAGTAAAGTTTAGCTAAAACAGGGAAGAAAATACTTTCTTCAATGTTGCTGAGTTAAAGAGCGGAATATAATGTCGGGTAAGTGGGAAAGAGCAAGGGAAAGAAAATTTATTTAGTTTATTTAGATACCCTTAATGGAATTGGTAGGGAATAAGCTGAGCAAAAGAGAGAAATAGATTACGTTAGTAGTCTTTGGTTGAAAGCACGATCTTAGAATACGAGATACGAATTCTAAGAGCGTGGTTGAAAGCAGCTGAAGAAGAATATAAGTACCTAATGGTAGCGGGCGTAACTTGGTGGAAATCCTTCATAGTTGGAACGATTAAATTAATATCTACTAGGCTGTTTCCACATGTGTTTTTATTTCCGACCAGGTTTCGATACAGAGTGTCACTGTCACCTTGATAATGATACTCTGTATCGAAACCATGGTCGGAAATAAAAAACACATGTGGAAACAGGGAAGTAGATATTGTACTTTAAACGTTCCAACTGAAGGTGAGTTGAGACATAACATAAAAGACCTACCATAGCTGGCATCAACTTTTATATCTAACAGAAATGCACAACTCCTTTAATTTGAAAAAGAAATAGGAAAAGTCCATTAATTTTAGATATTAATGCCCTCTATTCACATTTATAACCGTCGAGAGAAAGAGGGTGCTAGCGATAAATAAAACCAAAAAAATCTATAGTTCTCATTAATTCTCAGAGAGAATATAGGTAAGCGAAGTCGCAATGGCTGTAAAAACTCGCTAGACAATCAAGAAAACCTGGAAATGAGAGCACTTTGTATTTCACAGAGGATGTGCAATGCTAGGACTGGGAAACACGATGTTCTAATTCTTAGAAAGGAATGCGATATGAGGTGGCGTACACTCCTCGCAAGTGGGTCACCTGGATAATGGCCTTGCGTGAGATGCATCCCGGCGTAAATATTCAAGAGTGATGCAGGACGCACGCTGGGACGTGATTGCATTACACCAAGCGAAGCACAGCGAGTTCTCCTGATAAGGCAAGCACGTTCGCACTCCCCTGCCTTTCCACACGCCTTCGTGTCCGGGCATCAAATTATTCTGCTCCCGATTCAGTTTTAATGAGCGTACTACGAAGAAGACATACGATAGACAGACGACAGATTCGCAATCCTTTGAGCAACACTTCATAGCACTCGTCCCCGACAATCATTCGCAGAAAGAGACAAGCATTAAAAGTCCCTTTGTCTAGAGCAGAAGTCTCTCAATTTATCCCCAAAAAAAAGGTTTTAATTGCAGGAGTACAATTTGGAATCGAGATAAAATGTGACGGGGTGAACGCTACGTCTAAAGCATAATTAGATGATTAACAAAAGTAAGTTACATGATCTGGTCCTTTCCCGGAAAATAGTTTGGAGGTAATTTTCTTGAGTCTTCCACCGGGTTAAAAATTTCCAAGTGGAAAACGTTTCGAAGTTCGACTGGAACTCCATCTTTGAGACAAATAGTGCCGACTCAACTCACCTGAGGTTCTCAAGTCAGTATCCGCACTGTGCCTCAGATTGGAAGGAAAGGTACAATGATAAATGTTAGGCGACACGTGAACGGTCATCATTTACTTTGAAGGCTTCCGCGACTTAAAATCAATGGGGGTGTTTACTCGGAACCGAAATCGCAATTTTGTACACGAAATCGTTAGATGGAAACGAAAAAAGAATGTAGGCGAAAAAATTAATCTTCTAACCACAACCATTCACTCATAAATCAAAAATTAAAATAAGCAAAAGGTGACGCCCAACGAAAAAGCTGCTTTGATATCATTGACGTCAATTTCCTCCCGCCCTTGACTGCTTTTAAGGGAAGGGAAGGGAGTGGAGGGTTCTCGGAAGGTCTGCTTACACAGATGCTGTCGCAACTGCTCCTATTGGCAGAGTCAGCTATCCTCTCATCGCGATAAGGCAAAGTAGCTTCGCGGGCTCAGTTGTGATTGGACGAAGTCGATGACGTCAGAGGTTGCAACACGCCCACTTTTCCGAAAGGGTTAAAAACATCAGTTTATCGCCGCTTATAACTCGAGAAATAATTGACGGATCAAAAAACGGAAAAATACTGTTTTTTATTTTAAAAACTCAGATTCGGCAACAAAAAAATATGATAAACGACCCCACTGTAATCGCAAAAATGTCCTACCGACCTGAAGACGGCCCCAGGATGAGGGGAGAAGCTGTTGTCGGAAACATCAAAAAAGCAATGTATATTGATTAAAAGTTTCGCGGTCCATGCCTTATGAGTGATGTGCCTCTTCAGGGTAATGGTGTCTCTGCGAATCTCGCGGGTATTTATATGGGTTTAATAACGGTTACAGAAAGAGTGATACTGACATCAGGGGGAAAGAGGCACAGAGGAAGAAGTCACCCCTGGAAGAAATAGAACCAGCGAAGAAGGCTTTCTTGACATACATCCGAGGGGTGACGGACCGGATTGCAAGAATTTTGGCCAAATACAATATAAAAACTATATTCAAGCCCAAAAGCCAACTCCGCAATATTATACTCAGCGTTCAAGGACGCGATAAATTGGAAACAGAGGGGGTCTACGAAATTAAATTCCAAATTTGCCATGAAGTATATATTGGTGAGACGGCACAATCAAAACCAAGTGTAAGGAGCATCTCGCCGTAATTAGACTCCAGAACTCTCAAAGCTCAGCAGTTGCCGAACACGCCGCTAATGGGCACACGATGGAGATCCCCGGCGTGAAGGTCTTATCCAGAGACATAAATTTCCGAACTCGCGTCATTCGAGAGGGGATGGAGATTCGGAAAATAGAAGAACAATTTTAACAGGGACCAAGGGCAGAGAATAAGTAATACATGGCTTCCTGTTTTCAAATCCAGAATGTTCGATAATAATAACCTCACACCATCCCACCCTTCACCCCACCTACCCAAACCCATATAAATACCAGCGAGATTCGCAGAGACACAATTACCCTAAAGAGGCCTCCAGCAGCGGAGGGGAAACGTTGGCGGACGAACAGGTAATCGCGGAGAAACCCCCCAAAAACGACATCACTTTCAATCGATGTAAATCCTTGAAAAAATAATATAAAGAACTCATCGTTGTTAGAGTCTCCAGATTGGTCAGCACAAAGCCAATTGTTGGATTTGGTAATGAACAGTATTTTCAAAATCAATTTCCATGAATCACTAAAATGTTAGCCTGTATCTCAGTTATAATTCCTTCTCATCATCATCATCATCATCAAGGGTCAACAATCCTAGGTTTGGTTTGACGCAGACCTCCACTCGATTCTTCTATCGGCCAACCTCTTCATATTAACGTAGTTCCTCTCTTTCACGTCCTTTACGACCTGTTCTATGTAACTCATACGAGGCCTGCCTTTTCCATTCTTCCCGTTCACTTCTCCTTCGAAGATTGTCTTCATCAGGCCACCGTGTCTTAAGATGTGGCCGATTAAGTTGTCCCGTCTTCTTTTTATAGTTTTCAGCAGACTTCTCTTTTCTCCCACTCTTGGGACTTCTTCATTTGTCACTCGGTCGATCCATTTTATCTTCATAATGAAGTTGAATTTCAATGCGTCCCTTACAATTCGATCCCAATAACTTCAAGAATGATTGATCACTTCCATTTCTTGAAAATTGAGGATTGATCCATGTTAGTGTTGTGCTAACCAATGGTTTTTTCATTGAATAGTTGCCTTAATAAATAATATTAATTAATAATAATAATTATTCAGTAATGGCCATAGTTATTGACTTGAATATTTATTTTCTACAGGATGGAGTTCGAGTTGGACTTCGAAACGCTACCCACTTGGAATTTTTTATCCCGTTGCGAGACCTGAGACGCAGGAGAAAAGAGGGCAAGACAAGATTTATACTAGAAAAACAAATTTTTGGGAAGGTGAAAGAGTATTGTTATCTAGGGAACCAGGTAACCAGCAATGGACGAAGCAAGAAAGAAATTGTCAGCAAAATAACCCAGGCGAAAAGGGCATTTTACCAAAAGAAGAATCTACTTACAGCTAGAAATACAAGCGTGGAAGTAAGGAAACATTTTATTAGAACTTCGTTCACTGCCGTAAAGAAGCAGGAACATGCTTCTTTACGGCAGTGAACGATGGGCAATAACGAGAGCAGATAATTTTAGGCTTTTCGAATGTAGCTATAAAGAAGAATGATGAAGAGAAAATGGATCGAACGAGTGGCAAACGGGAGTGGCAAAGTGGGAGAAAAGAGAAATCTGCTGAAAACTCTGAAAATAAGACGGGACACTTCTTCCGGCAATGCCTTGAGACATGATGGCCTTACGAAGATAATCGAAGAGGGAAAATTGAACGGGAAGAATGGTAAAGGAAGGCCTCGTATGAGATATATGGAGCAAGTTGTGAAGGATGTGAAAGAGAAAAAGTACGTTAACATGAAGAGGTTAGCTAATAGAAGAATCGGGTGGAAGGCTGCGTCAAACCAATCCTAGGATTGTTGACCGATGATGATGAACACCTGAGATGTTATTTCTCAAATATGAGTTATACTATTATTAGGTTTTAAGGTGATCCAAGGAATTAGATTACATCGCACCGCCTCTGATAGGTGACTCAACACTACGCCTAATCCTATGAAAAAAACGGACAGCCATGCGCGATCGGGATTCGAACCTTCGACCTATCGGCTTTGAAGCTGGCTCTTTCTGATATGGCTACCGAGACCGGCAAAAGTGAGTTTTTCTGGAATGACCCTCGTTGGAGTATTTTTGGAGGCGCACTGCACTCACAGAGAAAATAGAAAGATAGTGGGAGAACAATAGATCAGCCTTGAAAACAACGAAAGTAAGAAATCACTCGGTTTAATAGGGATTCATGCCAATTTCATTCGACGGCAAAAATCTCAAACTGAAACATCGACTCACCAATAAATCGTGACGACTTTATCAAAATTATCAAAATTTAATCTAAGGATATTATACAATTTCCTCGATAATGTTGGAAATGAACGCCAGCAGCTGAAACTAACTTCAGTTACGACAACAAAGCTTTGGTAACTTACAAAACGAGACGGTTATATTGAGCGGGCCTCCTTAATGTTTTATGTATCTCTCAGTCAATTATTTATTAGGTCTTTCAATTTCTAGGTTATCCATCGCAGATCCTTATCCTCAAGGCAAAAATACAGATTAAATAAGAACTGGACTTTTTCGACGAGTACATTATCTAGAGAGTGATGATGAAATGAGTATAAATAGCGTTTTAGCGATAAAAGCACAATATGATTTTTAGCCATGGCATCGCATTTTAGCGTTATGAACTCCATAAGAAAAAATTGCTCCTCATACCCCATTTTATCCGGTAAAAGGTAGATGAAAAGCCATTTAATCCATGCTAACAACAGTATTCTAAGATTATTGGTAGACTCGGAATTTGAATGCCCCTAAGCAGGCACGTAACCAGAAATTTGCTTCGGGGTGGGCTAAGTCTTGCGGAACTTGAAACAAATCAGCCTTGCCCATTCGGTGCCAACTATGTTACAAATCTCTTCCCTTAATTTTCAGTGCTTGGTATTTACTTTTACAGTGCCTATTCCTATCTCTTCTCACTGCTAATTTCACGGCTAAAATCGGAACAATAAATATATTGGGAAAACATTTCGGGGGGGCTGAATCACCAGAATCCCCCCCACCCCCTGGCTACGTGCCTGCCCCTAAGGCTTAGTTTATATTGCATATTGTGCATGCGTTCTTAATCGTAAGACCACATACACTCAAATTCCTATGACGAACCTGCGTCATTCGGGCTGCCGGACCGTGGTGTTACCGACTTGGTTACCGTGGCTAGTTTGTAAGCCGAAAACAAGAGTGTACGCTAAACTCGTGGGGACAGTAAGGGGCAGGTAGGTCGTATTTCCACAAAACACGGACCCAGACACTCATACTCGACCCTACAGCAAGGGGTTGACAAATGAGGCAAAAACTACGCGACGGTAACTCACACGTATCCTGGCTGGGCTGACGGGAGGAAAAAATGAAATTTACGATCACTCTTTCCACTCGCTGCTTCACCAGCCAGTGTTAAAGCCTCCTTGTGCAAGTAAATGCCAAGGACCACCGCTATTGGGTGGCCGTTCCCACTGCCGACCTGTCCCAGGCATGATTCTGACAGGGGAACCGAGTCTCGTTAATTTTCATCCAACTTCGCGGTCATTGGGTGGCTGTAAACGGATGGCAGGTGCAAGGAGCGGGGAAGGCGGCTGGATAAACAACTCTTGGTGAGTCTGCAACCTCGAGAAACAGTAATTGGGCAATTAGGGTGCTCCGACAATTCAGGTTGTATCCAGCCATTAGCTCGAAACTTAAGCCGCCATTACGCTAAGAGACTGCACGAGATTCATCTCCGAGAGAACTCGACCCACTAACTTACACTTTTCAAGTGAAGAGGACGATGTTCCAACTCCAGTTACGCAGAACACTAAATATGCATTTCCCTGAAGCTGAAATGGTAATTACAAGTCGAGTTTTTGGAGGGGCTGAAGTAGGAAGGAAAGTAGGAAAAAGGAAGGATGGGGTTTTTATCGTGGAATGAGTGCTGGCCTCCTATCCCGAGTGCCCGGGTTCGAAAATCAACTGTGGGGGAAATCTCTAATTATGTATACTGTCCTCTTCTTTAGTGCCTTGAAGAGAGCACTTCGATTTCAGTAATTTTTAATCGTATGAAATGACCAACTGTGTACCTGTTGATGCATTTCGTTGACTACATCTACATCTATATTATACCCTGCAAGCCACCATAAAGGTGTGTGGCAGGGGATGAATTCTCACCATACATGCACTATACATATAAGCATAAAATAGGATTAATATTAGAATATTAGTCTAAACTTCACTATTTAAAAAGGTAAAAATAGTAAAGTAAGCATGCAATAACATGCTGTTACTTGGGTTACCCGCAAGTCCTTGTACCAACAAGCAACTGCCTATGCTAAGGATCGATTCACTCGCATTGGACATATTTACCGCAATTCATATCTCTATTTGTACGAGGAAGAAAGGACATTTTGAATCTGTCAGTTCGGCAATCAATAACTCTGATTTTGTAATCATGGTCCAGTCTACCATAGTAAGTTGGGGTTCGCAAAATATTGTTAACGTCATCACTGAAAATAATATCTTGGAATTTATTTAAGAGATTAAATAAATGGCTGGCTAATGGTTGGCTATTGCCGATTTCGGATATGACTTCACCCTTCCTCTCTCCCTATCATTCAACTCTCCCCTGAGACACAAATGATCTCGCCGGCCGGTGGTCTCCTGTGGAAACCCAGTGTTAAAAAGTGATTAAAATATTTTCTGGTGTGAGGATAGCCTTATAGATTTTCTCTGGACTGCCAATGGCTACCTAACCAATTGTATTTGGTATGCTAACAGAACGGACACAAAGTATCCAAGTTATCTCATCTGTGGTTTTCCAATCTGTACCCACGCTTAAAGGCCATTCTGACAGGTTAGAAACGTACCATGGAAAGGGAGGGAGGAAGAGTGGAGAGAAACTCGGCGTTGGAATGAGCCCGCTCTTAACGAAATACACCAACGGGACTACGGCATAACGTCCCATTTGACGGACGGATTACTGAACCCGAAATGATCCACAAAGTAATCAAGCAGAGGACGGCTTACCGATGAAAAATACCTCGTTGTGCCAGGATTCGAACCCGGACCCTCTGAGGTATAGTATAAGTCAGTACTATAAACACTACACCAACCCGACCCCATTTCCATGTTGCCTAAACTGTTGCACCATGAGTAATAAAATAAATAATCGTTTTCAAATTTAAAAAATTAATAAATAACAATACATTAATTGAAATTCCTTCCGACACTTGTTAATATGATTTCAGGGAATGCGTCGTCCAAAACTTAGCGGCGATCGCAGCTCCACCTAGTAGCTGGCAGAGGAAACTGAACCTCCATGACGTTTTATTATTTAAAATTGACCTAAATTTGACCGTTTTCCGTCGAATTTTCGTGCTGTTTGGTAATTTTCACTATTTAATTAATTAGGAAAAATACTTAATGTTAATTTTTTTAATCTAAATGCTTGATATTTGTACTCCAGCGGTTATAAAATTTTGATCAAGAATGTAAGAGAGTAGGAAACTACCCTAGGAAGGCGGATAGGCTAGCTTCGAACGTCCAACTGATCTCCGTGCACGACGCAATAAGGCTGAGCTGGCGAAATTCCGCCCCTATCGACCGAAACGCATCACCTCTTATCAAGCGGCGAGGGTGTGTTGGTACGGCAGGTGCCGTTCGACGATCCTTTTCGCATGAAATCATTCTCCGCTCTCGTTATCTGGAGCGGGAAAACAGGCCAATACTTAGAATCATAACTGGAGTCCATGGAAATGAAGGAGATAAAAACGGAGTCCCACGAAAGGCTTCGGAGTGAGAGTACTTATTTGTCTTCTCGGGCAGCATAAGCAAATGGGTTCCATTCACCACTCACCTAAAGATAAATACGAGCGAGAAATTAAATGACAACAGTCTGCGCAACCCAGGGTTCCACCGTCCAATGCTTCGAAGGAGACATCTTAAGGACATCAGTGGTATTGAAATATTTTAATCCATTTGTTATCACTCTTCGCCGTATATCGGACATCTTTCGGTCATAATATCATAACTTAATTGCAATTGGTTCGAATTATTTTTTATATTCTATCGACCAAGGCTGGAGAAAAAAAACAGGCGAAGGAAAAATTAAGCATGATACTTTATAAAATCAAAATGAATCATTTGTGAATAACTTTTAAGAAATGAGGAAACAAATGATTTGAAAGCTAGAATCAGGATACGGGAGCACCCATAGATTTTAAACCCAATAACTTACAGGGAATCAAACTAGCGGTGATTCATGGATCACGGATAGGTTCAATGGATTATTCCTAATCTCTTGTCCCACTTCAAAGCATTTATTTCTTTATAAGATCTTCCTCTTTGACTCAATTTGATGCGCCTCTTTTTCCATACCAAAGCGTGTGTGCATATCCTGCCAACACGCTATTCCTCGGCTTCTACTTTGCATAATGACCCTCAGTAAACCTTTGTTTTGATTGCTTGGTTTATGTATAATTGTTTGGTGATTAGCAGTAGAATTTTTTTTGGCATGCAAACCACTTAGATTACCGTAATGCCTAAATTCAAACCAAAGACAAACACATAATCCAAGTTCCGGGCGGAATACGATACAGTGACCTTCGGGAAACTAGACCGGCGCGTACCTGATGGGTATAACGTGGTTTTCTTTATTAATCGAACCATCCACATACTTTACCGCAATAATACGGATTTCTCATATGTATACCGGACCCTTCTTGAGTGTTTTGTGAAGGTTTGTCAAGTTCATTACTCCGTCCGTCAGGTGGAACGTTAAAACGTGTACTTTTTGGGACCTTTCGTTGAGACTAGGCTAATGCCGAAACCTGGCTTTGATCCACCGCTACTACTTCCCCTAAAAATATTTACAGCTATCCAATGAACATCCAATTCTAAATGGCGCAAATGGTTCTATCCGTCAGACGGCTCCACCGAATAACTACTGCCATAGAGTAATTTGGTACTTGGTTGGAACTTGGCACTAGCCTATACTTACTCTATTCTACTACTAATACTGCTACTAGGCAACAGCTAAAATTCAAACGCAAATTATTGAATAAAAATTATACGCAAAATGATAAATCAATTTGTCAGTTTCTTTAATGATATTAGTGACAGGACCCTGGTGTCAAAACATTGTCATCTTCAGGTGTTAAATGTGCTGAAACCAGGGTTGTGTCAATAAAATAATTTTCAGTAAACCTGCGAAAAAATTTCGCATACTTAACCTTCGTACCTCCAAAACAGAAATGATTTAGTCATTTATTTGCTAGGTTAAAAGCAGATAATTTGTCTTCCGCCGTCAATAACCCTTTCTTCTTCCTAGTTTATTTACAATATCTCCATGGAGACGTTCCTCTTCCGTTACGCTAAACATGAATTAAAAACGAACAATGTGTTCGAACCAAGGCTTTAGATTGTAGTGGAGGAGACATCGCAGCCGATTTGAGAACCCACCGGTCATCTTATTAGTTAACCGGACATACGGGCTTATTCCCCACGATACTCATACGGATTCATTAGTTTTTGCACGCGGCAGCACTTACAACATTAAGATAAATGATAACTGCATTATTAAAATCCATCAAAGAAACTGGGATAAGAGCGCAAACAAGCGCCAAATTAGTAGTTTAATTGGGTTAAATTCATACGTTCTATTGATAAAAGTAACTCCCAAGGTGATTAATTGCATTAATACCCCTTTATAAAGCCTTAGTAAGATTAACTGATGCCATTGTGATAAAAATTTGGTACGATTCCATTACTATTCAACTTTTAACACACGTGTTGTCCCGATTATGGGATACATAAAACGTAACGTTCCGTAGGGAGTGGGTGGAGTCGGTGGAGTCTAATCTTTTCCAAGCGCCCCCATTCTGGCATCATCTACATCTACCTAATACCCTGCAAGCCACCATATAGGTGTGTGGCAGGGGGTGAAACCTCGCCAAACATGCATTACATATCATGCACAAAAAAGGATTAGAATTATATACTAGTCTAAAATTAATTTTTTTAAAAGAATAAATATAGCAAAGCAAGCATGCAATATCATGCTGTAAGTTGAATTAGCCTAAAGTCCTTATACCAACATGCAACTACCTATCCTATCCATTGTTACCCTCGTATTTATGCTATTGGATATATTTACCACTATTCATATCCCTAATTATACGAGGAAAAAAGGATATTTTGATAACACAGAAAGAATATTATATCTATATATATCGTCATCACCCATAGACTATCATTGCAAGATCATCGCCGGAGAAAAATAAATATTTCCCTCGGCTGATACGAGAGGCAATCGAAATAGTTCAGAAAGAAAGAAAACTTTAACAGGGAAGATGGCTACTCTCTCTAATCAACGTTCAGACACCTACTTCATCAGTTTATTCCAATCTCAGTCCAGACATCAGTCTATTTCATCTACATCTACATCTACATCTACATAATACACTGCAAGCCACCATAAAGGTGTGTGGCAGGGGGTGAATTCTCACCAAACATGCACTACATATCATGCATAAAAAAGGATTTCCGGCCAATCAGTGCGCCCCTGACCAGCACAAGCGGTAGATACCTGTACACAGGCAAGTAGCCGGGGGGTAGGGCGGCTTATGGGGCCTCCTCCCCCCATTCCTTGACCCCCCCCCCCCGTCCCCGAATTTTTTCCCAATAATTTTGTTGTTGTGATTTTAACTGGGCATGATAATCCGGATTACACATGATTCAAGTGTTTAGTGTCTTGAAACGTGATCACTAGTTTAATGCATGTGCGTGGTTAATAATTGTTCCTTTCAATCTGATATGCATGTGTGCGTTGAACTTCCGTTCATGGGCAGGTCAAATTAACAGCTTCATAACACGGTAAGCAGTGAACTTTACCAGTGAGAAGAGATAGGAATGGGCACCGTTAAAGTAAATACCAAGCACTGAAAATTAAGGGAAGAGATTTGTAGCATGTCGGCACCGAACGGGCAAGGCTGATTGGTTTTAGTTTACGCTACACTAGACTTAGCCCCCCCGAACCAAATTTCTGGCTACGTGCCTGTATCGATATTGAAATTAATTTCAATAGTCAAGAATATTGAATTGAAAACTAAGGTAATGAAACACTGCCTGCCTCTACGCAGAGGTATCGAACTCGTCCGGACGCCGCTTTCGTAGCCCATTGTGTCTTTCTTAGATCGTACCTCTTGCTGCGGGAGTGGGAGTCTGCGGAAGAAGACGGAGCGAAATTATTAAGCCAATCCGGAGAACAACGCGATGGGAGGTCGGGTGACGTTGCACTGAACTTACGCTGCACTGCCCCCCCCCCCTCCCCTCGAAGCAAATTTCTGACTACGTGCCGGCCTGTGTATAACGGTCAATAATCTCTGCAGCTCACTTCGGACCTGAGGACCTTAGCTGGAATACCGGCGAAACTGTAGTCCTCAAAATGAATCAACGCGGGAAAAACCCAAATACACAAAAGCCATAGGCTACCATGCCAATGTCTCCTCCAGTAGAATCTAATCTCCTTGGTTTGAACGTACACTTGGTTTGCAATGTCAGTAAAAAATATCCAATTCGCTGATACCTTACCCTTCGCTATAGGCTTTGTATTAGTTAATAAAAAGGTATGTTGACGACGGAATTTATATATAGGATTGGAAATAACCAACTGATCATTTTATCAATTGTGGATATGTTGATAATGTAAGTAAATTCAATTTGTAAAATTCCACAGATTTATTTATACCGACCTAGGTTTCGACTTACACAGTACACATTATCAAGGGGCTTTGATAATGACTGTGTAAGTCGAAACCACCTAGGTCGGTATTAATATATCTGTGGAATTTTACAAAGTGTATTTGCTTACATTATCAATATGTAGTTCCACAAAGTGAAGCCTAGCAATTTGTTACATATTTGTGGATATGTTCCCCAAAGTTAGGCCAATCACCGCTTCTCCAGTTTTGAATTAAAAAACTTCAAGAACTTGATTTTTCAAATATGAATAAAACTTCAATACACACTATATTGCACTGTAAACGTCTGCCGTCCTTCTGAGTACGGAATGCCTAACCAGTCATCACGTGCTGGAGTCTGCACCCATGGAGACGAGACCAATACCTTCCCATTGCATGCGCTATTTTATCGGCGTTTATTCCTCCACTCCCGCTCCGAGCTCGGAGAGGAGATCCACGAATGACATACGGCGGACAAAAGCGGCTGGGAGCATACACCGGAGCGAGCATTTTATTGAGGTTGAAGCGGCAACACCTAATATTTATCGGACGGGGCCGGCCGCGTAAACAAAGAAGCCGCCGCGGCTTTCCGAAAGAGAGAGAGAAGGAAAAAAAACAAGAGAAAAAGAGGTTAAAAGCTGGAAATGGAGGGCGCCACCACTTTGGCAGAGATGAAAGAGGCGTGCCACTCGAAGCCATTGTGCGCCGCTAAATTAAAGCCGCTGCTAGGCGTCGCTTTGAAACCGTTTCGTCCCTCGCTGCAGCGCTCTGAAAGCGGCTCTGGTGACGTGTCGTAGCCTTGCGACAATATTGAGAGCACTTTTCGAGTGGAATTCGTTTTTTGAGTTTCTTCTCCGGACTGCCAAGGTCGGTTTATTGCGCCGTCTAACTTCCCAAGATAAACACGACATTAATGGAAATGGACGGGAGGATTCGTGGGCTTAATGTTTCCCTAGAGCAGCGGATTACCAACCGAACCACAGCCGATAGCGAGTGTACTGCAAAATCATACGGAGGGCACTGTATGTTAAGGAGTTCACACTGTACTAAAGGAGGCATCGCAGCTGATTCGAGAAGCCGGCGGCCATCTTAGTAGGCACGGAAATACTGGCTTGCTACTGGTGATATTCGTACTTTCTTCGTAAGCTCTTTTTGTCTGCATCAAAACTTAGAATAGTTAATATGTATAGTGGAATACATTTTAAAAATTCGACGAAGACAGAGAAAATTACGAAAGTATGTAAACTAAAATCAAATATGCATTTTTAACATGTTAATTCAAACCAGGTTTGAGGAATATAATTAACTCCCAGGAGAATCTAATGCTCAGTAAACTATTTAATAGTCTTGAATACATCTACATAATACCCTATAAGCCACCATAAAGGTGTGTGGCAGGGGTGAATTCACACTAAATATGCAATACATATCATGCATAAAAAAGGATTAGTAATAAAATACTAGTCTAAACTTCAATTTTTAAAAAAGATAAAAATAGCAAAGCAAGCATGCAATATCATGCTGTTAGTTGGGTTGGCTTAAAGTTCTTATGCCAACTTAAACTACCTATGCTATCCATTGATGCACTCTAATTGGATATATTTACCGCTAATCATATCCCTAATTGCACCAGGAAAAAAAGACATTTTAAATCTGTCAGTGCGGCAATCAATTTCTCTAATTTTATGATTATGGCCCAGTCTACCATTGTAAGTTGGGGTTCGCAAAATATTTTAACGTCATCGCTGAATATATTATCTCGGAATTTATTTAAGAGATTAAGTCTAAATTTTAACAACCTACGACCTGACAATGATTTCTATTTTAATTCTATTAATAGACTGGTTACTCTAAAATAGTTATCGTACCGTCCCTTTACGAAACTTGCTGATCTTCGCTGCACACGTTCGAGTTCATTATGTAGGCCTATTTCGTGTGGATCCCATATACAAACAGCGTATTCCAAATGAGGTCTAACAAGGGAAAAGTAATTTATTTCTCGTACATGATCGTCACATTTACTCAGTGCTCTTTTTATGAATCCCAGTTTACGATTAGCTCAACCCATTATTTCACGTATATGTTTACCCCAAGAAAGATCACGTGTCAGTCTTATTCCAAGATATTTAATGGATTCAACGTTTGTTAAAATATTATTACTTATTTGGTAAGTGCTACTAGGAGAACAATTGTTTTTCCAAGAATTCATTTCTACACATTTTTTAAAAATTTAATTCTAACTGCCATGTATCACGCCATTTTTCAATTGCTATCACGCCGCTGAAATTCCGTATTCGACGAAATTTGGGTACAATTTCATTGTTATTTATGTTTTAGTTCACATGTAGTCTCCATTATAGGCCGTTTAAAACGAAATTTTTTGCACCAAGTAGGTGGCGCCAAATCCTTGACGCATGTCTACGACTGGATAATTCAGTGATAAACAATAATCACTGTTATGCATCCTATTATTTATTAATTTGTCAACTAATGAATTTAATTTTGTTTTTCTATTGTTTATTAGCACGTTTTCAACATTTTGGAATGGCTGTCGTAGAGATATAAGATAAATAAGGAGGACTGCTAGAAAAGAGCACATCCTGTAAGAAGGTTGATGTGTATGAATTGAATTACATTGAACTGTTGAATTAGATATTGAGTGCAGAAAAGTGAAAAGGGCAAAGGGATATTAGGAATTCCATTTGAATCGCTTTAGCCCGTTATTCTTCCCAAGGACCCCCATTCTGACGTCATTGTTACCCATAAGGACATTCCAAAGCCTCCTCCAATTCCAAGAACCTTTGGAAGTGGCCACATTTGTGCCACTAAGCGGTGGGAATTTCGTTTGGGGAGTCGTATCTGGGGCACCAGACTGTTTGTCTTTCGAGGAAACACGTGAGAACGGCAATTCTCACCTTTGCACCACGGAATGAATCATACCATTCTTCAGAGCGTACGATAATCTCGCGATAAGACTTGGATGTTTGAACTTGGTTCATCTCGTGTACACTTCCTGACGTGTGAATGATTTGCATCACCAAAAAGCATTTGTTCAAGATAATGCCCTCTTGTGATTGATTCTGGCGTTAAACCCGTTACGAATCGTTGGATACTGTTAAATATAATTTTTTAAAACTTTTGTGAATACTTTTCTCATAATAAATACGCTCCAGTAAATCCAGTAAATGTACTCCGTGAGGCTAAAAAATGAAAATAACACTTTTTTGTCCTATTTATTTTACCTCACCATAAGGCTCACCATTTACACGATGTTTTCTACGCCTCATCCACCTTTATTTTGGCATATTTCAGAGTGAGGGACCATTTTTTGCATCATCCCTTCATTGAAGTGTGCCAAACGCAAAGCAAAAAATGATTTTTCTGCTTCTTTCACGTCGTCATTTGTATTGCACCGCTGGCCAGGAAGAAACGAATTTTGGCGCGAAAGAAAATGAAAATCACTAGGTGCGCGGTATGGGCTGTAAAGGATATGGTCGAAATCGTTCGGCGCTAGCCATAGTCCTTCGGGAGTTGTTTCGCCTAGTTTGCTCTGAATGCGACGTATGTAACATACATTGTCGTGAATGGCAACAATACTGCGACTGAGAGCGGAGCGGGATTTTTTATTTAATCTGAACACAGAAAAAAGTCAACAAAAACAAAAAAAGCTATCGGCTGTCACGAATTTGAGTCTATTTCCAATGAGTCAAATGAACTGATTACATAGTACGCTGTACATATTACAAGTAGTACATTACATTACATAGTACAAACAACTTGTTGCGACAAGTAGTTTGCGAAAAGTTGCGACACTAGCGCCGGAACTATATTCTGGACGTAATAATATATTTTATCGGACCAGGAAATTGTCGGCATATTAATATTTGTATTTCAAATGTATAAAAAAATAGCTTACAACCTGAAGGTTGGTTTTTGATAGGTGAGGGTAGAGCTCACCTCGTACTGAGCCATTGGCGTGTGAAAATGCACACATTCAGGGTAAGGGGGCCAGTTCCCATCCCTGGGGCACCTGCGATTTGCTACAAATTTCTCACACGCAGAAAATTAATTCGCAAGGATTTTAGATGGGGGTGTTCACAATGGCTTTCGCTTGTGAAGCCCTGTGGACCCTCGTCGGGAAACCCTGGACCCCAGATCAGTAGCTTAGTGATCTACCAACTACGCCAATGTATATATATTATTGATAATTGTATGCATAAGCCATGGAATAATATTATAATCAGAGACTGTAATTCCTAACATATATAAGTATAATCTAAATACACCCACTGTAGCAAAGATTTCCTCATTCCTTATTTCATCTCAACATCCAATTTGATCACCATTGGAACCCGGTTTCCCCATACTTGTCGCAAGCAAGCAGCGCATGTACAGAGATATTTCGCCCCCTGCCATACTCCCTCGTGGTGGCTCGCAAAGTATTACATAGGCGTTATGCTTAAAGTTTAACCCAATTCGGTGGCTTAACATATTTTTTTATTGCCGAATCTGATAGAGTTTGCAAAATAAACCCGTATATTTCCGTTCTTGGATCCGTGGAGTCCTTCTCGAGTTATAAACGTCGAAAAACTTATGTTTTTAACCATTTCGGAAAAGTGGGCGTGCGAAGGACTCGTACGTCATCCACTTCGTCCAATCACAACTGAGACTGCGCAGCTCCACCGTTCAATGGGGGACGCAATCTGACTCTGACAATGGAAGTGGTTGTTAGACTCAATTCGGATTATTTCGAAGGGCATTGCATATACGACTACATCTTAATTTGAGAATAAGTGAATAAACTTCAGCACACTATTAATCAAGCCACAATGTATACGATAATGTTTTGTTGTTCAGTTGTTTTGGATTATTTACAGGATCTGTGCAGGGGCAGACCTTCCGTCCCCACCTCCACTCCCCTCCCTTTCGCCTCCACCTCCTCCCAAGTATTCCTCGAATCAGTGAAGGAGGTGAGGTGAATGACGTAGGGTAAAGGGGGGTGAATCGGGCCACAAAAAGGAAAATCGTCGATTTCCTCGTTTGTGCAAACAGTTACATTCTGAAAGCATTATCAGCAAAGGACTTGATGTTTTTCCAGTTTAAAACGCAATTTTCAGCGTGGTTGCTCTGAATAGAACGGTCCTGGAGCAATTTCTTCAAGAGACTGCATGGTCCTATTCACCCGACGACTTGGAAGGCGAATCGGACCAGATAAGAGGCTGAATCGGACCAGTAAAATAACGTTATAAATTTTAGTTTTCTTAAGTTTTATTCCATAAAATTTTGAAATTTTGCATCATTGCTTTTAACAATGTAGTGCAGTCTGGAGATATTTCGACGACACCTTCTTAGAGTCAAACATAACTTTACAAATAGACATACATCACCAAATCTGAACATATAGAACAAAATAGAACAAATTTACCAAAAAAATTAAGCACATTTACCACAAGTAAATTTATCTCGCCCCTTAGCACCTACACACAGCTCATGGTACCAACAATTACACTTCATGCACTTAATCCAGTCTCTAAACTTTGACGAATTCGCACAATTATAAGACTTGGAGCAGAAGCCACAAAGCGTATCATCAGCTGAGTTTTCCCCATTCTCAATATTGCCGTCCCTATCTGAAGATGATTCATATAAGTTTCTGCAAGTTCCTTTCGCGTTCCTAATATTTTGTTTCTTCAGTCGTTGCCTTGTTTCCTCTATTACAGCTGGAGAAGTAAGTATTTGAGCAATTTGCTTTCTTGACCTTTTCACATTGACTTTCACTCTTTTTTCTGGTGTAGGTAGTAAATTATGGAAGGACCTACCCAAAGTATTTGACGATTCCTCAGATGGTGATGTCGAGGATTGGCTTCCTTCATAGGGACTGGCAGTTAATTTTTGATCGGAAGATGGATTTTTCGAAAAAGGAGTTGATGCATCTTCTGGGGCGTGTGAGCTTCCGAGATTAGAAGGATGAAGATCTAACTCAGTCAGGATACCCGGATTCAGAGGGAATATTCCTGTTGATCGGAATCCATTTTCAGCGTTGCCGATTGTTGCGGCTTTGCTCCATGCATTTCGAAAAAGCCGACCAAAATTAAATTTAGTTATCTTTCTATCCCCCTTACAAACTGTCATATACGCATTTGTTTCAATATCGTAGTATGTTTTTAATGGTTTAAAAAAAGACCTGTCCAGAGGTTGCAACCTTTGTGTAGTGTGGCTGGGCAGTGATAAGAGAGTGATCTCATTCCTTTCACAGAACAGTAGAACAGGAAGAGTCTTGTGTGATGCGTGGCCATAGAGGACTAAAATGCATCGGCCAGGAATCCTGTTTGCTTGAAAGTGCTTTAGCCACTCCAAAAAAAGATCCTCATTTATCCACCCTGAATCGGACATAAAAATTTTAGATCCCAACGGAAATCCATCCTCCCATTCCTTATGGAACTTTTTCCCCTTAAAAATTACAAAAGGTGGTATGTAATGTCCACTTGCATTGCAGCACGCAACAACTGTCACCAATTCCCCCCTTTCCACTGACGTCTGTTTTATGACTACCTTAGATCCTGTTCTTGCAACAACCTTTTGGGTTTGGCGATTATTTAATACACATCCCGTTTCGTCAACGTTGTATATAAGGTGGGGCCTATCCATAACTCCAGCCTCAGCCATCGAAATAGTTAACTTTGAAAAAAAATCGTCTACATCTTCCTTATTTAAACCCTCAGCTCGAGCCACTGACAAACCTTCGGGTTTTCGAAGACTTAAAGGATGTCTAGATATAAAATTCAAGAACCAATCCTTGCCTGCTCGTTTTTTTAACGCACAGAAATTGTTTTTTATGTTGTTTTCAATGGAAAATTCATATGCCACCTTCATGACATCATCTCTTGTCAATCCGAACCCAATTTCACATAACCTAAGAATTATTCTAATTAATGCTTCCTCTTCTTCCACTGAGAAGACATTTTGCCCCTCTCTTGTCTTCAATTTTTCCGTATCCGTTACTATCCTACGATAGAGGCAAGTACGGGGAACATGGAAAAGTTCGGCAGAATGCCTCATGCTTCTTCCCTCTCTGAAAGCTTTCAGCGCCATTCTCATATCCTCCTCTGTCCATGTCTGTTCCGTTTTTCGCCGGTACTTCCCCATCTTAATCCAAAAGGGAAGAACATTAACGGTAAGCGAAAATTATCAGTTTCATAAATACGTTTTAAATGAAATTTTGCTAATGTTACGCTATCAAAAGGAGGTTGTAAGGCGTTCCACAACTAATTCTGTTGCCATATATAATATTTAATACTCTGGCAATCCCTCTATCACGTACATTATATCACCTCCTTTTCTTTGAGATTGGAAAATATAGACCACTGAGTAATGTAGAATGTATAGATATGGAACTCAATGTGAATTATGAACAATCATTTTCCATCATGAAATGCGTATGTTTTATGATATAGTTTCAGCGAATAATTGGTTAATATATATGGAACACTACACAACATATGTTACATCAAACGAAGGTAGCTTACCTCTCGCTCAGCCTGTAAATCGTGCTCGTCGGCGTAATAATTCACCTCTATGACGGGGAAAATCTCTTTCCTCCTCCTCGTTATACGAAGTTAATATCTATAACGTGATATAGAATAGCATTAAAATAGGTTTATTCCATTAAACTTCTTATAATACTTAAATAAAAGAGTATGGCCTAAAAACAAATTTTTAGCCACTTTCGCTCAAACATTCTTATAAACATTTGATGTTTTTAATGTAAAACATTAAGTGTAAGTAAGCAATTTATCAATATTAGTTGTATATCTACTTACTTTTTAGTAGTAGAAGGAATTTTTCCAAGTGTCAGTTGAGTATAACTGGTTCAATGCTTCACCCTCGACCAGCGGCTTGGAACTGAACTCCTGCGCGTGTTGGTCCTTTTCACCCGACTAAGTAATATGATTTTGTATTATGTTTGGTAACTCCGATATTCATACAAGGCTCAACAAAGTAACCTAATGTGGCAGCTATGGTATTAGATTTCCTTTCAGGAGAGAAAAATTTGAAATCTGAGTAAGCGCTACAATGTCACCTTACTTTGAACCTATACGAGGTTTTCTAAATACCCAATTTCACACCTCTCTCGTATGGTAGGCTTCCATTCGACAGAGTATCATTTGCTTAAATTCAGTCGTCGAGTTCTCGTTTTCACTCTACTAGAAGGACAATATTACAAAGAAGCAATTCCTAAAACGGAGTCAGTCTCAAGTGATACCGTTTCGGGTCTGAGCGCACTTTTTGAAAAGCGTTCCTATTCACCCGCTGGTCCGATTCACCCCCCTTTACCCTAGATGTCCTTAACGCAGCTCGTTTGGTGGACGTCACCTTTTGCTAATTTTAATTTTTGATTTATGAGTGAATGGTTCTGGTTAGAAGATTAATTACTTCACTAAAATTCATTTTCCGTTCCCATGTAACGATTTCGTGTACTAAATAGCGATTTCGGTTCCGAGTAAACCCCTCTGTTAAGCTAACAAGACGTCCTGTCTAAATTGCGGTGTATTATTTTCTGCGGACATCTTGCTATTGTGCGTATTACCTACGTTGGGGTTTTTCGTAGCTATCTCCTAATCCTTGAATTTGAATACACACAGACGTCACATTCTACACCTTATTCAATTCCTTATTCAATTTCTTTTTCATCGATTTAACTAAAATAAGGTTAGAAAATATCGATTTAGCTAAAATAAGGAAAAAAGTTTGACAGTAGAAAAGGGACAAAAATGCTCATGGAGGATCACGACATCCACGCTGCAATCGTCACAGCGACAAATCTTACGTGGCCTCGGATGTGAGACAGCTAAAATAAACATTAATCAGCGTCGCGTCACTCTAATCTGAAAGAATTCCAAAAGGTCATCATCAGTGGTGGCATTGATATCAGCTGATCACTCTATTATCAGGGAAAAACTAGTCCAAAAGCAGATTTAGGCTAAATATGCAGCACAATATATAGACTTAAACTGTGATCACCTTGTGCGAAACACGATAACACTTCACCTTCCGATATATCGATCGTCACCGCCCTTCGAAATTTCTAATGCGCCGTCGAAAACTTATCGGTCCTGATACTACACGGCATTTACTTAGGACGTAGTAAGGATTGAAAAAAAGTTCCTGAAAACCTTACAGGACTAGAATTTTACTAAATGCATAGAAGTTGTGAACTATTTTCCATAAGCAACCGAATAGAAATAAACTTCCGGGAAAAAGGGTAGTATTTTATTATTTTATAGACCATCAGTCGAATGAGCGTAGTTATAAGGAAAACCAGAAAAATGTTAATAGAATAACATCAAGTACTAAGTACGCACAGTTAAATCATCAGCTTCAAATAATAAACGGACTATTTGCCACGACCTTTGACCTTCCACGCTTACCCTTATCGTTACCGATTGATCCTTGATATAAAATCGATTTTTCCGGTCTCATTACTGGGGGGTATATATGAATTCATGATGATAAATATACAGACATATGGTAAGCTCCAGCATAATGCTTTTGTTTTAACCCAATCGCCATTTTGAAGTCACATGGTCATTTCAAAGGCAGAATTCAACCAGTCATTAACCATTAGCAACGGCTCTGTCACGTCGAAATGGTGATTGGAATTTGAAATAAATTATGGTCTTGATAATAAAATTTTACCTCTTTGTAACGGATGAAATTTCCTTGCAACATTTTACTGAAAATATTTTAGTAAAAATCTAGGTTTCGATGCCTATATCATCTTCAGGTTCATGTAATGTTGGCCAAGTGCCTTCCTACATGCACAGAATTGGAGGGGAGGGAAGTAGCTTGGGGTTCAAAGAGGTGTTCAAAGGGCTGGCATATATAATGTAGTGGAATTTTATTTTGAGGAAATTTTCATTGGCACTTGATGCGTCATGATGAGCCAATTCCTAAACATCCCATCGAACAATTCCTTATTACCTTTGTTTATTGCGACACGTACAGTCCAAATTGAAAATGGGATCGATGTTAAATTACTGAGGAATAACACCAAGTGTACTCACATTTGGGATTCAGGTTGGTGTGGTGCCTAGAGTACTAGCATCCAATACCAAGGGATCATATTCGAGTCCCGGCATAGGCAGAGTTTTAATACCGAGTTCCAACTCCTACTTGAAACCCTTGTGGAGAGCGCTCTGAGTTCAGGACTCCATCCGTCAGTTAGACCGTTATGTGGTGGGACACTTGGCGCATTTCATTGAGAGAAGGCTGGGACCAATGCCAATTTCCCACCAACCTACCTCCAAACTTTAAACCTCTTCCCAGACCTAACTTTAATGGCGTGAAGCACCTCGGATGATGGTCACCATCCCTAATAATAGCAAGAGGAACGTGAGGTCTTGCGCAGGCCGTGGTAAGCAGATCGGTAACGTGCTGGCCTGGTTACTCAAAGATTGCGGTTCGAATCCTGCCTAAGGTACGGGTGTTGTGTATGACTGAGGACAAAGATCAGGAGGAGGAGGTACGATATAACCTTTGCTGTTGGAAAACCTAAAAAAAACCAAGTCTATTCCTGCTATGAATTCTTGCGACGAGAGCTCGGACAAGACGCATCGCGAGATTTGAGATGACTCCGGGACTAAATATTTCCGCAGCGAGAATACAGTTGACGGCATACGATGCAGAAGAGGAGCGCGTTCAACAAGACGTTAGACCCACGAGGATGAAATATTTACCGTCTGAATGACATCCCTTTACGCTCTCAGCACTCACTTGTCCCCCGGAACGATCTCCTGCTCCCGTCGCGATGGCAACGGAGAGAGGGAAGCGCGGGAAGGAGAACAAAAAAAAACAATAATAAAAAGCGTAACTCCACTCCCGGAGGGAACACCCATACCACACTTTCGCTTTGTTTGGGTCTTATTTCTGTAGCCGGAAAATCTGCGAAACGGCTAAAAAAACATGGGGATAGGGGTCTGACGCACGGATCTACGAGGATGTAAACACACATACCACGAAAAGAGGCGTATAAAGGGAAAAAGAGGCGGAGCTAACGAATAAGTGATTTACATCTATACTAAGGGCTAGAAGGATTCTTTGAGTGACAATTCATAACGCTATGATGATATTAGAAAATAATTTCAAAAATGATTTTAAAATTATAAAAAGGAAAAAGTACACCAAGCTGATGAAGGTGAATAAATATTAATGAGGGAGCGAGAGAGTTTACTCGGAATTATAGAGAGTTTACTCGGAACCGAAGTCGCAATTTTGTACACGAAATCGTTAGATGGAAACGAAAAATGAACTTTGGCGATAAAGTTAATCTTCTAACCACAACCATTCACTAATAAATGAAAAATTAAAATAAGCAAAAGGTGACGCCCACCGAAAAAGCTGCTGTGATAACACTGATGTCATTTTCCTCCCGTCCTTGACTGCTCTTATGGGAAGGGAAAGGAGTGGAGGGGAATTCTCGGAAGGTCTGCTCGCACAGATCCTGTCGAAATCGCTCCCATTGAGAGAGCCAGCTGTGTCCCCTCCTTTGCGATAAGGCAAAGTAGCTTCGCGGGCTCAGTTGTGATTGGACGAAGTCGATATACGTCAAAGGTTGCACCACACCCACTTTTCCGAAAGGGTTAAAAACATTATTTTTTTCACCGATTATAACTCGCGAAATAATTGACGGATCAAAAAACGGAAAAATACGAGTCTTTGTATTTTACAAACTGTATCATATTCGGCAATAAAAAAAATATGGTAAACGACCCCATTGTAGCCGTCTTCCGAATACGGCCTTCAGTATTCCATTGTCCTGAAGTACCCGTTCCATTCATATACTCTGCCTTCTCCCAATTTCCACCAATAATCTTCTTTCCTTCCCTTTTCGCATCCCGAGGGGCGGGTTCGAATCCTGGCAAAAGCACGGATTTTTCAAAGGTAGGTATGCCAGTCCTTACTTGAATGCTGTGGGGAAAGCACTTCGATAGTTAAAACGAGTACACTTAGTTCATCCACACAATTTATTTGGTAGAGCCCTTTTACAAGAGCCAAGCCACTCGCACTCCTGTTTGCGAAACATTCCTACCCCTATCCAACTACTTACCTATCCTAAATGGGCGCTAATGACCTTAGCCTTCGATCGCTTCTCCCGACTAGCAGCAACAAGGGCAAGAGCCTTGCACAGAGTCCTATTTGACCCTTGAAAAGGACACAAAAGTGTTGAAACCGTTCGGCCTCTACAAAATAAATTGTGTGGATGAACTAAGTGTACTGTTTTTTTCTATCATGAAATTCCACAAAGTGAACTCGCGAACCATTGATGATAAAAGAATTTCGAGTTCAGTATTCCGCCCGTCACGTAGGAAAGGAAGTTGAAACTGGTTGGGTTTTATGAAAATACCTGCATGGAATAGTGCAATTACTGTCAACCAAAATATCACGTGCACTCGAGTGTTTTTGAAGTAACCAAAAGACCGACAGAAAATTTAACTATAGGTATCAAATTTTTTCTCGTTTAATTCCAATTTTCTATGCATTTCTGAAATGTATATAAAATGCATAAAACATTCCGTTGTATATTTTGTTATAACATGGAATGGATCGGCTGACGGGTTTTTGAGAATAATTTTTTTAATTCGGCGTAGTTTTGAACACGTTAAAAAAACCGTCCCTTTTTCCATGCAAAATTAAATAAAAAAATATAACAGTATAATTAACAAATTAAATGAGTACAACGATTAAACGAGAAAAATTTGATGTAAATAAATTTTCTGTAGGTCTTTCGCATGCTTCAAATACGCACTTCAAACTCGAATTCACTTAATATTATGGTCGCCTACAGTTTCATTGATTAAATACAGGATTCACTCCCACGGTAAGTTCCATAAAGGAGTTGACACAATAGACTACGATTACTTTTGTGGATATGGCCATACGACTATCGCATCTCCCGAAGGGGAGACGAGGCACAAACTCCCGCGCAGGCAGAGAAGTCGAGAGGGAAGATGCCACGGAGGAGTAAACATCCGAGACGGGAACCTCCCCATTTATATTTCTCCCGAACCTCCCCATATCCCCGCGAAGCTCCCGAGGGCACAGTTTGACGTGTGGAGGAAAGGAAAGAGAGTCGGGGAGGAAACGGTGTGCGTGGAGGAGAGGACGAGGAAGTTTTCACAGGCGGAATTTCCTGGTAAACCGAATTTTCTCCTCGCACGCCCTCAAGGGGGGATAAATTAGACGGCGGGGAATTGAGAAGAAGTAGTTGCGCCGAAGGGATGGGTGAAGGCATTCGACGACGACGCCGCCTCCGCGGTTTGCTTGAGAAGCTGGAAGCGCGCCAATGAAAACCCCTTCGTGTGTCAGCCCCTTAAAGATTTTCCCCGAACGAAAACAACGCGAGGGATTTATCGCGGAATCATATCCATCGTTTCATTCCACGCTTCGGGCTCTCGAGGGATCCGGAATGGGTTTCGGGATGATATGCGTGAGGCGCTCACGTCGGCTTTAAATTATTCTCCGATTGCGGAACTAAATTAAAGATGAATCGATTTTTGTCTTTAAAAAAATTGTCAAATGCCACAAAGCGGGAAGCTGCTGATCATTATCCATTATCTTTTCCTTTTTTGGAACGCTGACGGTGGAGTTGTCCGGATAGTACGGCGTTCGACAACTGATTGGAAGATCTCAACTTTAAAGGTGTGCCCGGATTCAGCAATAGGGTAGTTTCCTTCATCAAAGAAAACAGACTTAATTGATTGCGATTTGTGCCCTGCCTTAAATGTATTTAATTTACGCAAAAAGTTTGTATTGAGAAATCCCAGTTTACTAGAGAATTAAATGTTAATTTTAAGGTCATTTGAAAAGGCTCAGAAATGGCGGGGTACGCTGCCTTCATGCCGACGTAACAGGTAGGTAGTTTACGTTGCGAGGCATAGGAAAATTCGTCTCCTGAACTTACAGTTGTATTTCAGGACCCCTCAGCTCTAGTGAATATTTATTAGCCTGTAAAAACTATCAAAGTTGGAAAAGTATTCTCAGTTAAACATGGTATTATTAGTCATTTTATAGGCTCAAGGACGTCCTGCTCGCTGTGTCTTCTGCTACGACCGCTACGACGAAGTATGGCGTGAAGGCCGTGCGGCGATGGGCGAACTGGTATGCTTGTGAAAGGAAAACTAACTGATTTTAAATGAATCAACTGCATAAGTAATGTTAAATAAATTCATGTTAATTATAATTAATTAAGGGAATAAATATGCCTCCAATACTTGTTCATAAGCTTTAACGGAGTGCAGCGTCTACTTGGAAGCGTCCGCAGCACCACCTGGTGGCAGGAAGAGGAAATAGTTTGACGTCACACGTAGGATTAACCGGCATGCAAGTTTGCCGTCGCGTTTTCGCGCCATTGATTTTTTTCACTTTTTAATTAATGAGGAAAAATACTTAACGTCATTTAAAAATCGAACGCCTGAAAACACGTAGGTACTCCAGAGGTTATAAACTTTCGATCAAGACAACAAAAAATAATAGGAAACTACCCTATTAAGGATCTAAATGCCGGTTTCGGTGGTGGCGGGGTAAAGCCCTCGCCTGCCATTCCTGGGGTTGCGGTTCGAGGCCCGCTTGGGTCGGATTTTCACCCCCCAGGGCATGGCTGTGTGTGTTGTGCATCTGTTATTTGTTGTCGAGCTCGATGTAAAGTGGCCATATGAGCTGCATTTGGGTCCATGGAATTTAAAATTTAAAAAAATGCTCCTTTATAAAAGAGTATTCTTCATCTTCATTGTTGCCCGGATTAGTTCAGCATTCATAAAACCTTCTAGTAAGAACCTATTGTCCTGCTGTCAGCGAAGGAATGCGTCCTTACGCGCGGTCATGTTATGATTTTCGTTATCGCGTGTTTTCTAACGCTAAAGTAGGCATGTGATAGGATTACACAATTCAAGGGGATTAGTATTTACTGGAGACGGCATCGCGGATGATTTGAGAAGCAAGGTCGGCCATTTTGACAGGACGGACATGCGGGCTTGCTACCAGCGATATTCACGGATGAAGTCATTTTTTTCATGCTGTAAAACGGGAAGTAGTGAGATGAATAAGGGAAGGCATTTTTAAAATTCTGCAAATAAGCGGGCGACAAACACGCAAACAAGCGTCAGATACGTAGTTTAAATGAGTTAAATCGAACCATCTTTTAGGGAAAAAATTAACTTCCAATGGAAGGAAATGTCTTTCAACTTCCCGTACGTATCCTTAATAAGATTAACAGACGCCGCTATACGGTGGAAGTTGGAATCGAATTTCAGTGATATTTACGTGTAATTGCACGTGTTTTTCCTATCTTCTCCTTTGTCAGACCATCCCCGTACGAAAAAAATTTCGCCCGAGCAGGGACTTGAACCCTGGACCCTTAGGTTAAAAGCCTAATGCTCTACCGACTGAGCTACCCGGGCTCGCAAATTTAGATTTTAGCATATCCATATATTTATTTTCTATTTTCTTCAATATCGTGTATAAGGTTCCCAAAAGACATATTCAAATCTCCATTAGTATGAGCAGAAATAGAGATAAAAATTGTATTTTTTTGTTACTAAGAAGTAAAAATGATAGTTAACGGCCGGAATATTGAAAAGTAAATACTACATGGGGAATAATATAGTGCCAATGACAAAAGTGGATGTCTTTATTCTTCCCTAGGAAATTTAATTTTCAACGTTACAGATGTCATCAGTAGTTGACTTTTTTGTCGTTGCGGATCTCAAGCATCTTCGATAGATATTGGACCATGCCCTGGTTACACGATACATTAACATGCACTATTTCATGTACGTTTGCCTGAATGGTTTCATGTAACGTTTGCACGTTTGCCTCTGAAACACGAACGCAACTTTTACGAATGCATGAACCAAATTAAACAGGTTCTATTTTCTGTTCATGCATTCGTACATGTTGGTGCGGTTACCCGGTGAATTTTTGCGTTCATTCTCGCGTTCATGTATTCACACATTAACTTGTACGCGTTAATTTATCGTGTAACCAGGGCTTTAGCTCCTAATATTTAAGGGGCGTTGACTCGTCGTCAACCAAGCAGTTAGTTATGACCATGTCTGCGAAATTGCGTAGCTAAATCAAAACTAGGTGTGAGTGCCACAGGAAACAGATGAATTGTTTATGTCGCAGTGAGCTAGTGGCAAGTCTACCCAATAATACCGACCCAGAATCCTTGATATCGACTTTCGGGTAGCAGAGTGAGCGATAGCAGTTTCGGAGGCAAGAAAAACAACCACAGGCAACGGAGTGAACTATTTTCCCATTTATCATTGTTTTATTCATTTATTTATTTCATTTCATGTATACATTACATAAAAACGTATCAAAATGTTCAGGAATTTTTCTTGATCTCGAGAGTTGCCGAAGCTTCTTTGAATGTGGATGTGTCGTATGAATAACTACAGTTACACCGTGGACTACAACTCTAATGAATGCGTGCCTATGGTATGGAAACGATTCTTCTGCGTGGATCATCAAAATTTATTCACGCGGAAAAAGCTAATTAATTACAAAAAATTATAAATTTATGGTCGCGAAATACAACATGTTGGGTGCTTACGATCAAGGGAAATTCATTTTTCAGTTAAGTAAAACTTTTAAACACGCAAATGTTTTGCCCACTAAGCCCAAAATATCTACTTTTATCCCGCAAAGAGAATTCACAATCATATTTCTTTGCACAACAAAAACAGTCCTTAACTTTTTCGAAGTTACAGTAAAATGAATACTTTATGCTAGCCCTTACCATTGACCTTAAGTCACATGATTCCATTTTCACTAGTTCCAATATTTTTAACTCTATCATTATATTGTACGCATTCTCACGCGTATAAATGAAATTTCATGTCAATAAATGAACGATTATTATTAGAAAGGCCAATTTCATGATCCTCCAGAAGCACTAAATACCCATTAACGGGATTTGATCCCGAAACCCTTAGGGATTATGGGCCGGAGAAAAGGAGGAAAGTAGTGGTGGTTTATATTGTGTGATATAAAAAGGATTTTGAGGTGTTCTCTTTTCGCTCCCATCCGGCTGGCTGAGTCCCAGACACCCGTGTTAAATTTCCTCGTAAACATCCAATTAGCGTAATGGATGCTCGACATCGGCAGTTCCGCTTTGCAATTAAAAGTAAAAAAAAAAATATGGGAGCAATGAAGGTTCTTAATCGTGCCTAATTAGCTGGATGAAAAACACACAACTTTCGTCACGGTGCGTTGGAGGGAGAATGGAAAGTGCGGGGCCATGATAAACTTTTACGTTTTTCAACAGGACCTCGGAATTTCCCTTTCCTCCTGCTCCGGTAAATGGAATGAATGTGCTTCGAAAGCGCTTAAGTTAAGCATTCAATTTTTTTTAGCCAAAACCTTTCCTTTACTTTGTTGATTCCAGAAAATAGAGATCGGAACAAAAGATAGCAGATTCATTATTGACTGAGTGCCTATGAGTTCCAAAAAAAATCATACAAATAATGCTCTGAGATGTATTCTACAACGGAACAACTAAATGTTTTTCCGTGCTAAGTTACGGCAAAGTTACGAGTTAGTTATTAATTCAGTGGAGACGACCGACAGCTGATGTCATTTGCGCCGTACAGAATAAGTAAATTATTTGGTAGTGGTAGGAACATTTCAGGTAATGAAGGAAGGGTGGAGAGAAACCCGGCGTCGGCATTAGCCTACTATTAACGACAGGCGCCATGGTGACCACGGCTTAACGTCCCATCCGACGGACGGAGTACTGATCCTGTAATGCCCTCCACTAGGCACTAAAGTAGGGACTGGTTTACCACTGAAAATTCCGCCACTTCCGCTAATCGAACCCGGATCCTCGACATGGGAGTCCAGTACTCTAGTCGCCATACCAACTCGATCCCCTGCTTCAGTTGATACTGATGGTTTCGCAAACGAAACAAGGTACCAAGCCAAAATAGTTGAAGTATTGTCAGCGTGACATTTTAATGTCACACACTAACAATTGAAATAACAACTGTGAATTTTCAAGTAGTTTAGAAAACAAAGAAACGATCATAATTCGTCTCAGATCCGTGGAACCATGAAATTTCTCGGGTAAATAAATAATTTATTCGACTCCAACCAACTCCATATTCATATCTCATCCAACCCTATTCTATTCGCTTGAAGACATATGCTTATCGCGTTATACAGCCTGTAACTCATTTTCTTCGCATCAACATCGCTTCGTATCGGTTGTTATCCAAAGTGTTTGCACTAATTCTATTGTCTCCGCTGTTGAAAATTTCTCCTACTGAGGAAACGGTTATTACGATTTGAATTTAGCAGGAATTAAATGCTCTTCGTGGGTTTTGAAGTCCTATAGGCAATAGGAGAATAATTAATTCAGCGCAGGGACAACAAAAATATCACTATGGGATTTATGGGCATTTGACATTTCGGGACGCAAACTAAATTACTGACTTTTAGCAAGGTAACTGATGAGAAACTAAAATGGTACAACATAATTACTACAGCAACGCTCACCGTTGGTCTCGAATTTCCCATAGTACCAATCTGCTACCTGTATGGTATGCGATTTGAAATGGACTTGAAAAAAGAAGTCTAAGTAAGAGGCTTGACTAAAACCACGATCTTTCGGGTACAATTACATAATACATTGCGAGTCGCTGGAAAAACCTGTGGGAGGAGTTGTAAGATTAACAGCCATGAAAAGAGAGACAAGAACAAAATATTACAAGTGAATTAACGGCGTTTCACACAAGACGTGATTTTTTCAATGTTTTGCTAAGCGTAAAATGGCGAGAGTCCACATACCAGGCCAATGTAAACGTTGACTCAAGGCCAAACATTCTATCAAATTTCTTTTTCTCCCCTGAGAAAATGTTAGCAAACAAACAACTGCGTTTTAGTTGTGATTCATTCATTTCCTCATTGGGATGAGGTGACTTTGAGGCGTCAAAATACGTATATCGATATCAGAATTTACGAGTATTGATCTATTTTTATGTGATATTCGACGAGGAAAACCGCGTCCACAAACCTCTCACCTCAACAACATATGCCAATGGAGTATTTGAAAATATGCGGCAAAAACGTCTGTCTAAAATTGTATATCCCGCTCAGAAATCTCTGATGATTGCTTTTCGAAAATAGAAACCCAAGATATGGTTTGTGGGTGAGAAACATGCGTATCAAGAATAAAGATTACCCGAATCGGGGAAAAACTTAAATAATATTTACAGTATTTGTATCATGCTCCTTTAAGGATATGGGACGTGGCAGCCGTATAAAAGGCTACAATGCGTGGGTTGGTTGGTTATTTAGGGGAGGCGACCGACAGCTGAGGTCATTTGCGCCATATAGGATAGGTGGGTAATTGGGTAATGGTAGGAGTTTTTAGGGAACGGAGGAAGGGCGGGGAGAAACCCGGCGTCGGCATTAGCCTACTTTTAACGAAAGGCGCCAAGGGGACCACGGCTTAACGTCCCATCCGACGGACGGAGTACTGTACTTGAAATGCCCTCCACTAGGCACTCAAGTGGGGACCGGTTTTCCACTGAAAAATCCGCCACTGCCGGGAATCGAACCCGGGCCCTCGGGATGGGAGGCCAGTACTCTATACAATGCGTGGGATCAGAGAAGAATGATGAAGATGAAATGGACAGGAGTGACAAACGAAAAGGTTCCAAGAAGAGTTGGAGGAAATATAAATTCAGGAAATAAGACGCAAGAGCATTGTCGGATACATCTTGAGACATGATGGATTTATGGGGAGGGCCGTGGAGGTAACACTGAATGGGAACAACGTCAAAGGAAGATTTTGGATCAAGCATACAATGAAAAAAACAAGAAATCTGCTGAAAATCCTGATTTGAAAATTTCGCTTTTTATTGGACGTATATACGAGACTTATGGGCTCAATGAAGACAGCCTCGGAGGGAAAAGTGAATGTCAATAACTTGTGGGTCTATCCTTCCGTTACGTTAGGAGATGATTGCATAGTAAATTCACAACTTGTTTAAAAACAATGATGAAATGAATAGTAATTAATACATAAATAGTAATGATGAAAAATAATTAAGGTCTTAATTCAGAATGCCCCTTTCATCATTCACAAAAATAGAGTTCATTGGCAGCGCAACGTAATTTAGGGGGATATAATATTTAACAGAGAATGGGGGTTAAAAAAGGGGAAATCAGAATTACGTAATATGCTGATGCCCCATGTGGGGACCAGTAATCTGCTACTCCCGTGATTAAACACATCTTGGGGAGACATGATGGACTCACAAGGTCAGTCGTCGTGGAAAAAGAAAAACGGACCAAGGGCAAAGAACAATTTCAAATATATATCAAAATATGTTGGAAATACTCATTTTTGTGCAGTTTATGGACTGTGCAGTTTATGCAGTTGTAACATAATGGAGCGTAGCGTAAAACGTTGCAAAAATGAGTGACGGTTATGGGCTCATATTTTAGAATAGGTGAGTAATATATTCAATTGTAATAAGGCTTAAAATTCAACTGAAATTAAGTTCCGAAAACTCAATTCAACAACATTCCCAGGACTCAACTATCTAAATATACGATTTTTTTCGTGTTCATTTTTCCATATATCTCAGCTTGGTTGGTTGATAAAAAAAGGTAAAATCTTTTTAAGAGAACATGAAGGCGCGTATGCTGCGTGTATAACCTTCCGTTTATTTCTAGAGCTTTTTGACTATAAAAAAAACCGCATTGTTGTCATCATCATCATAAGTCATCAATCCTCAGATTGGTTTGACGCAGCTCTCCACTGACAACTCACTCTCTCACACTTGTGAGTTCCTCTATCGGGTAATCTCTTCATATTTAAGTAATTCTTCTTTTTGACATCCTTTAATCACTTGTTCCATATATCTTGCACGAGCCATTTCTTTGCTATTCTTCCCTTCCACTTGTCCCTCGACGATTGTCTTCATCAGGCCATCATGTCTCATGATGCGGCCGATCAAGTTGTCCCGTCTTATTTTAAGGGTATTCAGAAGACTTCTCTTTTCTCCCACTCTTCTTAGAACTTCCTCGTTACTTACTCGGTCGATCCATTCAATCTTGATCATTATTCTGTAGCACTACATTTCGAATGCTTTCACCCTTTTCTTTTCGGCTGCTGTCATTGTCAATGCCTCACTGCCATAAAGAAACATGCTCCAGATGTATATTCCGATGAATTGTTTTCTTACTTCTACGCTTGTATTTCCAGCGGTAAGTAGATTCTTCTTTTGATAGGATACCCTCTTCTCCTGGGCTTTTCTGCTAACTATTTCTTTCTTGCTTCGTCCGTCGTTGGTTATTCGGCTTCCAAGGTAACAGAACTCTTTCGCCTCTTCAGCTTTTGTTTTCCTAGTTTAATGTTGGTTTTGGCCTCTACTTTCTTGCTGCACACCAGTATCTTATTCTTCTTCTTATTGATCTTCAGCTGATATCTGGTCATTGTGTTTTCCATGGTTATCAGCATCTTATTCAGATCCTTCTCTGTCTCTGCTATGAGTGCTATGTCATCAGCGAATCGGAGCATGCTAATTTTTTCTCCCTGGATATTCACCCCAGAAGACTTCTCTTTGATTTCATTGATGGCTCTCTCGATGTAAACATTAAAAATTACGGGAGACAGTGCACAACCTTGTCTCACTCCTTTCCTTTTTGTTGCTTCTTCACAGCTAGGTCGAGATTTAATCGCAGCTACTTTGTTTTTATACAAACTGTGGATAATTCTTCGATCATAGTAGGACACTCCAATTCCTTTCAGAATTCCAAGCATTAAATTCCAATCCACGTTGTCAAAAGCCTTCTCTAAGCCCACATATGCAATGAACGTCGGTTTGTTCTTCTCCATTCTCTTCTCTATGAGCAGCCTAAGGGCCAACATTGCCTCTCTTTTACCCTTACTTTTTCTGAATCCAAATTGTTCTTCATCCAGGAACTCCTCTGCTTTTCGTTCTATTTTTCTGTAGATGATCCTTGTCAATATCTTCGATGCATATGTCGTCAGGCTTATAGTCCTAAAATTTTCGCATTTCTACGCTCTCTTCTTCTTAGGAATAGGAATGATGATTTTTTCTCGGTCCCTGGGTATTTCTCCAGTTGAGTACATGTCGCAGATGGTCTTATAAAGATGGGTTAATGTCTTCTCTCCTGCATTTTTCATTAGTTCTGCAGGAATATCATCAATTCTAGAAGCCTTATTCATGCGAAGGTCCATTAATGCAGCGTCAAATTCCGATCTTAATATTGATGCTCCCATATCATCCTCTTCGACTTCGCTTTCCTCTTCGATCACTTTGCGCTAAGATTTTTTTCGCTACATAACTCTTCCATATATTCTTTCCATCTCTTCACTTTGTCTTAATTTTTAATCAAAAGTTCACCACTCTTGTCCCTAATGGGTTTGCATCTTATGCTCCGTTCTTTGAAGTGGTTCCTCACTATCCTATAGGCAGCTTCCACCTTTCCAAGAGCAAGGTTGTTTTGTACATCCTCACACAGCTCTCCATCCAAATTTCTCTAGCTTTCCTGGCTTTGTGAATTATTTCGTTCCTTATTCTTCTGTAACAAAGCTGCCCTTCTTCATTTTCCGCGATCTTGTACTTTCTTCAATAGGTCTAAGGCTTCTTCCATGATCCATGGCAACTTTTCTTCTTCCAAGAACTTCTCTTGCGGCTCCCCGTACTCCACATTTAATATTTTCCCAGCGCTCATCCACTGATATCTAAGTTTGGTCCTTTCCTCTGTTGTTTCTACTGTTTTTTAAAATGCCTGCAGGTGTTGAGCCTCCTTTAGTTTTTCTATTTTCCATGCGTTCTTCATTGTTTTCTTCAAATTCTTGAATTTTAGATGGCATTTCATCATTACTAAATTATGGTCACTGTCGAGGACTGCCCCAGGGTAGCTTTTGCAGTCCTTCACCTGGTTCTTAAATCTCAGCTTCACTAAAATGTAGTCTATTTGAAATCTTCTTCTGTCTCCTGGCATTTTCCTTCCTGGTGTATCTTCTTCGGATATGGTTTTTTAACAGTGTTGGCAACCACTAACTTATTCTGTGTGCAGAACTCCCGTAGTCTTTCTCCTCTTTCATTTCGATTACCCAATCCATATTTCCCAGTTATTCTTCCATCTTGACCTTCGCCGACGACCACGTTCCAATCTCCTAAAATAATTAGGTTTTCTTTTCCTCATATGTGTTTTATAACTTCCGTGATATCTTCCTAGACATCTTCCACTCCTTCATCTTCGTAGTCCGTCGTAGGCATGTAAACCAGAACCACTACGGTATCTACAGGTTTGGTCTCGATCTTCACCATTATTATCCTTTTGATTGTACTGCAGGAAGCTCTTCACACGCTATCCGGCGCTCTTCCTGAGCATTATGCCTACTCCAGCACTACCATTTAATGATCCCGTGTGTATTATTCTATATCTTCCGTTCCAGAAGCCCCCTTCTTCGGGCCACTTCATTTCGCTGATTCCTAATGCGTCGAGGTCCATTCTTCGCATTCCCACCTTTAGGTTTTCCAGTTTTCCGCAGGTCCGAAGCATCTCACGTTCCATGTTCCTATCCTAAAATGCTTATCGCACTTGGCTGATGTACTCTCTCGGGTAGTCCCCGCCCGGAGATCCGAATGGGGGACTATTTAACCTCCGGAATATTTTACTCGAGAGGGTTCCATCACGTCTTGATTGAAAGAAAAAGTGGAGCAGCTGCGACTCCTCGGGACAATAATGTGGTGGTTTCCCCTTGCCTTCCACATCGCAGTACTACAGCCGTTAAAGTACATGTTACCACGCCTGTGGTGAAATGAGTGCCGCTGTACCGACCACTGTGGTCTCCACCTTCACTCATATGAAGAAGAGCTGCTGCCCTCTTCTCCGGGTGATGGAATGCAGAATTGTTGGCGGCCTCCCATCGCCAAGTCACGGCATCTTCACAGGTTCTGTATTATTTAATGGCCTACCTTACCCAGGGATAGACCAATACCCCCTCGGAATGCCGTCGCGTTTTGTCCACGACTGCTTATTCGACGAGTTAACTCGCTTATTTCGCAGCTAACCTCTATATCTAGTCTCTCGACTTACCATCCGCAACCCGGTGGACGCACTCGGTGGCTCTAAGCTTAGCCGCGAGCGTATTGTTGTAACTAACACATTAATTGACTTCTTGGTTTAAAACACATTCTCGGTTCACTTCCTTTCACGCTCCCTTACAAAGGCTTGCAGGGTACTACGAAGATGTAAATGAATATGTTAAGAGGTTCAAAATAGAAGAACTTTGTTAATATGAAGAGGTCAGTCGATAGAATAATCGAGTGTAGCGCTGCGTCAAACCAATCCAAGGATTGATATGTCATTGGTTGACGATGATGATTAATGAATTCACTACGCCTTGGTTGATATCTCCCTTGGCGTAAACTCAACCCGCGTGAATCCACGTCCAAGCGCTCCGAACACGCTTGGAGCTCGAGGAGATATGGTCCACAGCCCGGAATGTTAATCCACAACGGTGCCCTCGGCACGTGTTCTGATCGCTTCGACGCGAAATCCACACATGCCTTTTCCTTCGCTGAGAGCATTATTCAAACCCCGCACGGCCATTTGTCAACAAAAGGGGGATATTGAACGCACACGATCAAAATGTCACAAACAGCGGACGCCGTCATCAGTACCCAATCCGGAGATGGACTGCTGCAACCCGACCCCGTGTCCACTCCCTTCGTTCATCGGCTTCGATTTTTATTCATTCGTGACCCCCCTTCATTTGACATCGCTTAACATTTGCTAGGCATTATCAGATCCATATCGCAAAAAAAACAAAACCTTACAGATAATTCATTTGCGCCGGAACTTCAGACGAGGTAATTAGCGTCAATGTCCACGTACTAATTTTAAGGGCACTAAATCAGTTCATCAGTGACTGAACAGGATGCTAAGTTTTGCTCTCGACTGAAAGAGTGATTAAACATCACCTAGTGCGTTTATTGAACAGGCAATGTCATTAGTCAAAAAACAAAATAAGTAGAAAAACAAAATACTGATAAAAAGTTAAAAAACCTAAAAAAACGATTCTTGAAAACTCGTAGCGTGTTACAAGTTTCATATTAGCAAAAGAAGAAGGCAGAATAAAACATTTAAGACCACTAAACTCGCAAGACAGTTTGTAAAAATGTTCTGTACCTTGAGCAGTAGTGATGCGATAAGCCACTGTGCATAGACGCTTGAATTGAGACAAGTAAAATGGTTAAGAAGCAGGGTGGAAAGGAAAACATTCCAAAGAGATGGGAAAAGGGAAGTAATGAACGGCAGTCATTAGGCGAAGGACAAACCATTATCAAGGATCGATGAGGATGAACAGAGGGCCCTTTTTGAGTCGACAGAGATAGAGAAACAAAAAGAGTCAGAATAAAATGTCTAGTTTTCCGAGAGCAAAAAAAGGGGTTGGATTAGCCGTCGTAAAGATGGCTTACGTGGGAGTGTATGCTGGTAGCTTAATTTTAGTACATCTCTAAAGACTTTCTCTCTTACCTTTGGTAACTCACACTAATTGGGTCATAGCATGCTTGTCAATATAAATACCTAAATGGAGGCAGTTGATTCGGTGCCCGGTTTATTAAAGATTAAAATAATTTTGTGGCCTGTGCCCCGATAATGCCTAACTAATGCAATGTTTTCTTCGGAGTGTAAAATATTTTGGTTGCAGTGTACCTGCTCCATGTTTGGTAATTATTACTCCCAAACCACACGCCCTTGAGAAGCCCTGAGGAAGGTGGACAAGTTAGTTGTCGAAACATCGGCGAACGTGAATTTGCTGACACGACGGAGAATCCGTAAATCTACACATAGTCAATACGCCGGGAAAGCACCAGATTCTAATTCCCTATAGAGACTTATAGGTAATCGATGTAGATTTGCATTTGAAGCTGTCATGCAAAATCAATTGTTCACTTTTCTTTAGATATTTACCGTTAAAAATAAAGTCGGTATACTGATGCTTGTCGTCATAAATAAATCACCTACAAGTCTACTATAGTTTACTCTATAGTTCCTGATATTCCCCACCCGAAGACCAAAAAATGTCTTATCTTGGATTGGGCATATGTTGAGGCACATTGAATTAGTAAGAAATATAATAGAAGGGAAAATAGAGGAGAAGGTCCCGTGAGGAAGACCAAGGGACAAGCATATAAGGAAAATAAATAAGGACGTGAAAGAGAAAACATAGCAGTGGGTGAGGGAATTAACAATGAATAGGGCAGAATGGAGGGCTTCAGCAAACCAATCCTAGGATTGAAATACTGATGATGATGATAGTTCTTCCTAGCCAACCAGTCAACGTTTTTTTTCAATCTACATCATGGACAACGACCTTGGCGTGGTGAGAAGAGTTTGCGTTTTCACATGACCTCAAGAGCTGGACCAGTGGGAGCAATGAAAGTTGATCCTGGAAGGGTCACCAATGTGACCCAAAACAGGACTCGAAGAGTACAGTCTGGAAGGTCGCGTCTGATCCCATTGGGAAGGCCTTTCTCAACTGATGAAGTCACGCCAAAATGTATATGGAGAAATGCGACAGGAAACCATTTTCTTGTGCATCCAAATGGGATAGCGGCTGACGATCGGAACCAAAAAATGTACACACCCGCGCCCAATTTGTAGGAAAACCCATCTACTCTGGATTCTACTAGAAGGTCTCGGCATCACCTCGCCGTCACCGGGGCAAATTACTTCGAAATCAGCCTCGGATATTTTCTCGCAAAATGTAGGTGCATTAAACTCAAATGCACAATTAACTGCTTGATTGATACATAATGCTGTCTTCATCGTCGATATTTTTAAAAGAACAGCGATTAAATGGACGGCGAATAACCGATTTTATATAAGTGGAGCACATAAAATCCATATGCATACGCTACTACCAACGTTTTCACAATAACGGCACAGTGGTTGTATCCTAGGGTTAAACAAGGCACGCCTAAATTTGTCAAGCAGAAGATTTTCCGGTACCAAAGTCATATTTTTGCAGAAAAACTAGCTTTAAAAAATAACAAAGCTCTTTAATTTGCGCTTTCGTATTTTTCAATATTATATACTTGTTCATATTTTTTGTTATCAACGCGGTAGTTTCAAAGTATTTTTGTAGTAAACTCTGTTTTCACGGGGCATTGACAGCAGTCATATTCACTAATGCGGAGCTCCAAAACCGATGTGCCTCGGCACACACTGGTGTGCACTTTCGCTGCGATACGAACTTGAACTGATATTAACCGTTCAGTGTAAAGAAATAAAGAGAGAAATAACGCCGAATCCAATGCAGCAAACAAAATAAAAACATCTCTCATCTACATCTAAGTAATACCCTGCGAACCACCACGAGGGTGTGTGGCAGGGGGTGAAGATCACCAAACATGCGCTGTTAATATATAATGTTTCTGTGTATTATTTCTTAAATATTCCCTTAAAGAATTGTGTAAAAACTGAAGATTCTGCCCAGTAATATAATATATAAGTTAATTAAATTGTGCCGCATGATATAAATAGTCCTTTTAACTGCCCGCACACTATTCATAGTACCCTATAGTCCTCGGTTTTGAGGTATACAAACTGCTGAATCTACAACTTTATACTAATACCCTGAAATAACCACAAAGATCTAAAATTCAAACAAAAATTCAAAATAATCCGAATAAGAACGGTAAAAGTTGAGATGGAATCTAAAATTAAAACCAAAGAAGAATAAGATATTTTTTTAGTAAAAACAATCCTGCCGATGACATCCTTGAGAGCGACGAGATGTTTTTTTTTTGAGCGATCGGAGGCTATGGTTTGCGTTTGATAGGAGTGCAGTCGATTTGGAACTTGGAAATAAAATAAAAGATGGGGAGTCCGCATACACGGGCGATGAACGTCAGTGCTCACCACAAAAGGGCACTCGAAACGATGGGGCTGACCAGATGGTTTTTAAGCGAGTGAAGGTCATGAGTCAATCGCATTGGTATTCACCACGGATTTAAAAAAAAAAATAATAATAAAACGCTCCCCCATTGATAGACCTCGACCCGTAGCAAATGGCCGGAGATTCTCTATCTCTATTGTACGTATGAATTCAGTACACAGTCCTCGTTCCATCCGCGCTAGCATTTCCTTCTGCCTCGATTCAACTCGCGTCCTATAAGATGGCGTGCAGTTTCGCACGATCTCGCTCTGTTTTTTAGCGTCGGATTTCCTTGTTTAAGTAAAGCGAACAGCTTTCTCAAGCCCCTCTGAGATGAAATATAGCAGGGAAAATAAAAAAAAAGATATATTCGTTCTACATAACGCTCCGTAAAGAACGAGAATTTCCGAAATAAATATCTTTTAGTCATTCGTGGACATTTTAAAATAATTTCTGGGATCGGGTTGGCGTGGTGGCTAGAGTACTGCCCTTCCGTCCCGAGGGCACGGGTTCGATTCACGGTAGAGGCGGATTTTTTGGTGGCCAACCGGTCCCTACTTGAGTGTCTAGTGGTGGGCATTTCGGGTTCAGTGCTCCGTCCGTCGGATGGGACGCTAAGCCGTGGTCCCCTTGGCACCAGTCGTTAACAGCACGCTAATGCCGACGCTGGGTTTCTCTCCACCCTTTCTGCATTATCTGAAATGTTCCTACCACTACCCCATTACCCACATATCCCTTATGGTACAAATGACCTCAGCTGTCGGTCGCCTCTCCTGAATAACTAACTGACAAACATTAAAATAATTTTCTTTTAAGCATGCTTACCCTATACATTTGGGTTGGTGCAAATGGGGGTCATGTTTGTGTTGTGGTTGGAGTACCTACTGACTTCGAACCCCGAAGACCCAAGACCGAATTCCAGCAGTGGAAGATATTTTTCATTGATATACCGGCCCCTACTTATGTGATTTGTGGAAAATATTCGAATTCAGCACTCCATCCGTCGGATAGTACGTTAACCTGTGTTCCCCTTGGAGTTTTTCGTTAAGAGCAGGCTAATGCCGGTTTCCTCTCCACCCTTCCTTATCTTATCTTATCCTTGTACCTCTACTGCGGACTTAAGTGCCTATAACTGCGGGTGCATACTTGAAAATCACAGATTGATTGGGTTGGTGTAATAATTACTAACAAAAGATTAATTATTACACTAACTTACTAAGGTTAATTACTACATTAGGTTGGCGTATTAATTAATCTTACTAAGATTAATCATTACACCAACCTAATTAATCTGTATTTTCAATTATGTACCCGCAAAGGCTAGACTCTCACCCCGAGATCCCGTGTTCGAATCCTGGCAGTGGCAGATATTTTTTTTGGACAAACTGGCCCATGAGTAGGCTGAATGAAGCGTGCTTTTGGGTTCAATACTCCGTCCGTCAGATTAGACTCTAAGCTGTGCTCCCCTTGGCACCTTAAGTTAAGATCTAGCTAATTTTGTTAGGAGCATGTCTCTCTGAACACTTCTTCCTTATCCTTATGTCATCATAGTTGTATCCTCTAACTCCCTCCCTGTCTGAAGCGAAGAGAGACTTGAATCTACAGATTAGATGATCCATTCATGCTCCCCCCCTCCCCCTCAAGATGCAACATCTTCGCCCCGAAATGACCTGTTCCATACGCTCTCTCTGCTTTGAAAAAAAAACCAGTCAAAATCATTCCCGGATTTTACAACGATGATTACAAGCAAAGCAAATAGTTTTGCCGAGAAAGCTGCTCGAACTCTCCCCTACTTTTTCCCAAAAAGAAGACTCCAATTTCCTAAATATTTAGTGAAAAGATCATCACGCCCCAAAATAACCGCCTCACGGCTATATTTCATCAACAGAACTAAAGTCCCTATCTTTAACGAGAAAAACACACTTGAGAATCGGATCACCGCTAACGTACTGCAAACGGAATAGGAACGCATTGTGATACCGAGTGGACAGTGTACTCTGAACTTACTTTCTTGTTGGCTTTCTTTTTTTGTTGTTTGAGGTGAAGAACAATCACTGTCCAGGTTAGAATGTATGTACATCCTGGAGATGGCATTGCAGGGGATTTGCGGCCAGCGGCCATCTTGGTTGACTCGCAATACTCTGGTGGGAGAAATAGTTTTTGCTTGCATTGAAACTTGCGAGTAGTCAGATGAATGAATAATGATGGAATGCATGTTTGAAATTCGTCAAATAAACAGAGGCAAGTGCACCAACATGAAAACAAGGGCTAAATATTTAAATAGGTTAAATTCGAACCAGTTTAGTAATAAAAGTTAATGGTAATAATTACGTTTTAGTAATAAAATTAAGTATTAAGGGAGTATCGGCCTCCACCATTAATTTGAATAAAATTAACTCCCCAGAGGGTAATCAAATGCATTAATACGTCCTTTGAATAGTCTTAAGAAGATTAACTGACGCCGTTGCGATAAAAGTTGCGTTCGAAGTCATTGCTATTTATGTTATAATACGTATGCAATCACCTAAAGAGGCCGTGTAAAACGCAATGTTTTGAACGGAGTAGGTACGGACCAAATCCTTCCAAGCAACCCTATTCTGGCGTCATCGTCACCCAAAGACCAGCATGCCAATGCTTACTCCTGTACGCCCTACCCTCTTCGTTTCATCGCAATCGCGACTTTTTGGATACACGCGTCACATGCCCCCACACGGTTATGAAACGATCAAGCTCCCCGAAGTAATCTTGCGCACTATCCTCTCCCACTTCCATTTCTCGGCGTTCTATTATCGGACACGGGTGGAAAGGAGCCTTAGGGAAGGGAGGAGAATCCCTCGCCTGCTCCTCCTCCACCTGTCCCTCCCGCCAGGTTTCGCACGCGACGGACATCCCGTGACCACATGGCCATCCCGGAAGTCAAACTGCACGCTCTCCAGTTCCACTCGCCCCTCTTATCCGCGCAGGGATGGAGGGCGTACGCAAGAGCGCAAGAGACGACGTCATATCGCCCGCATCTGAGAAGACTCACGCCCCTCCTCCTATCCGTTCAGTTGTTTGGAGTTGTCACTACCTCTTCGCTCTCACGTATAGCTTCAATAGGGGTTAGATGGAAGAAAGGACTCATCTCCCAATCTCATCCACAAACAGACGTTTTATTATTCATGGTAACGAATAAAATAAAAACTTTTAGTCTATTCCACACTTTTTTAATAACCGACCTAGGTTTCGACAAATTTTTGTCATTCTCAAGGTCGTGCAAAAAATTTGTCGGAACCTAGGTCGGTTATTAAAAAAGTGTGAAATAGACTAATAGTTGTTATTTTATTCGTTACCATGAAGAGTGTAACTGAATTCCACAAAGTGACGCCTTCAGTCCTATCTGATAGACGCTTTATTATCCCTTACATTATTTCCGTTGCCAACAAACCCTTTTTCTCAACTTACAAAAAGCCTATGATCATGAATAAAGAATCAGAGAATAAAACTGTACCAACTTCTGACATCGAAAAAGTTTATGTTGGAACATGTTATTTATTTATACTTTTATGTTGAAAGAAAATTTTTTTAACGTAACTAAACAAGAAAGCCCTCATGGAGACGTTGTAAATAAACCAGAAAGAAAAATGATTACTGACGTTAGAAGATATGTATGTTCCTTTCAGTATTTTTCTTTATAGCATGGACGATGACAGCGGCAGAGGAGTCAGGGCCCGAAGCATTTGAAATGTGGAGATACCTAAAAATGGTGAAGATAAATTGGATCGAATGAGTTACAAACAAACATGTCTTAAGATGAGTGGAACAGAAGAGAATTCTGCAGAAAACTTAAAAAAATAAGACAGTCAAATTAATCCGCCAAATCTTGAGACGTGATGGCGTGATGAAGACAACCGTCGAGGGACAAGTGAACGGCAAGAATGGAGTCGTTTACCATATTTTTTTATTGCCGAATCTGATAGAGTTTGTAAAATAAAAGGACCCGTATTTTTTCGTTTTCTGATCCGACAATTATTTCCCGAGTTATAAGCGGCGAAAAACTGATGTCTTTAACCCTTTCGGAAAAGTGGGTGTGGTGCAACCTCTGACGTATATCTACTTCGTCCACTCACAACTGAGCCCGCGAAGCTACTTCGCCTTATCGCAAAGGGGGGGACACAGCTGACTCGGCCAATGGGAGTGATTTCGACAGCATCTGTGCGAGCAGAACTTCCGAGAACCCCCCCCCCCCCCACTCCCTTCCCCCTCCCCTGAAAGCAGTCAAGGACGGGAGGAAAATGACGTCAATGTTATCACAGCTGCTTTTTCGGTGGGCGTCACCTTTTGCTTATTTTAATTTTTGATTTATGAGTGAATGGTTGTGGTTAGAAGATTAATTTTTTCACTAAAATTCGTTTTCCGTTTCCATCTAACGATTTCGTGTACAAAATTGCGATTTCTGTTCCGAGTAAACGCCCCCATTTAAAAGGCAGGCCTAGGGTGTATATATGGAACAAGTTATAATGGGTGTGAAAGATAAGAAGCATATCTATTGGAGAACTGCATAAAACCTAAAGAATGTTGACAATCTTAGGACGATGAAGAAAAATATAAATTCTGGGATACAAACCATGTACCCCTAGATCGGGAGTAAAGCTAAGATTTCGAAAAGGTCACGTTTTCCCGAGAATAATTCACTTTGTGTCGCGACGGTTTCTTAGGATCTTTTCACGTTTCACCTCAACCTCTATCCAAGACGCGGTCCATGAGGTTTTCTTCCTTTGTATTGATTTCTTCATGTAAAGTGTGTCAGTTGCGTACACGGACGCCTCATCTAGGGGAAGGAGAGTCACACCATGTCAACTATAAGGGGGTCGCAAGTTGAAGAGTTCATAGGAATGGGTGCTAGCAAAATGCCAGAGGAGTTAGGTGTAGAATTAGGTTTTAATGCGCTTCAACTGCTAAGGCAATGTCGTCACGTCTAACTAAATGTAATCCTAATTTTAATCCTAAGACCGACGTAATATTCATGGCCAAGGTGGGATTCGAACCCAATCCCTTTGAGTTCTCAGAAAAAAAACTGTCCGCTTAGCAAACTTTATTATCGAGCCAAATCCAGATAACCCTACTGAGGATTTTTATACCACGGAAAGTTTTTTGAGCTGCAATACCAATAGTTTTATCTTTAATGGACTGATTACTCAAACCCCTAAGGCTATATCGGCTCAACCAATGAGTATGCAGAATGCACTGGAGGAAACATTGGCATGTTACCTAATGAGTGACAATGAAGCAAGAATGGGGGCGCTTGGGAACGATTAAGCCCCACCGGGCCACACCTACTCCGTACAAAAGATGCGTTTCATACGGCATCTTATGGAGACTGAACGTGTCTTAAAACATAAATAACAATGATATCGCGACAAAATGTCATCGAAGTGGTTTCAATTAATCTTCCTAAGATTTATTCATTTAGGTACATATTAGGTATCGCATTTTATTTCCCAGGGAGTTAATTTTACCACTCAAAGTGGTTCGAATATAACCTGTTTAAACTACATTTAGGCATTTGTTTGCGTATTTACGTAAATCCCTCAGTTTCTTTGACAAATTTAAAAAATGCATTTGTCTTACTGCTCTTAGGTTTTACCCCGCGTGCAAACATAACTCCGTCCGTACAAGTATCGCGAGTAGCAAGACTATATGTCCGTACTTACTATGATGGCGACTGGTTTCTCAAATCAGCTTCGATGCCTCCTCCAGTACACTCTAACCTCCATGGGTAATACGATGACGAATCTCAGTCCTACTTGATTTGCAAGATTGAAACAAACATACATGTCTCCTGCCTTCAGTAATCATTGTTATTCATTGCTTGTTTTACCCGTCTGCAGGGGGACATTCTTTTTAGTCACGCAAAAAGATGTCTTTTAACATAGATTATAAACATACGATGTGTTTAAACGTAAACAAGTCAGCGACGCCAGGATTTGGTAACACATCCAATTCATTGGTACTACATTATTCACCGCTATAGGCTTAGTATTAGTGGAGAAAAAGGGATTTTGACAACAGAAATGTTATATAGTATCCTTACAGTTATTTTCTTTCACTAGCGACTGTTTTTTCTGGTAGGTATACCTCTTATGGCTAATTTCACTCAAAGGAGCTCTAGATGATCACATCAAACTTTAGTATCAACACTAATATCTAAAAGTTGATAACTTTTGGAAAATAATTCGTAAGCATTAAAAATATACAGCCTTCAACAACGTAATACTTCCTCAGATACTTACAGCTCACTTGCAGTAAACAGGTCAGTTACGAGGCGTATACAACAATAGTCTAGCGGCTTTATCCCACAACCTGTCTGGTTTGTTTACGTCACGTGATTTCGTGATCCACAAGTCCACTCACATAGAAAGTGACGGAGAGCTAAAGTAATTTGCATCATTGAGAACAGGTGGGTGAATGGGATGAGACAGGAATTTTGTAAGCGAAGAAGAAAGCCTCGAAGGAGAGTTACACGAAGTCGCAATTAGCCTACTCTCAACGGAAGGCACCAAAGGATCCCCAGTTTATAACGTCCAATCCGACGGACGGAGTACTGAGCTCGAAGTGCTCTCGAAGAAGAACTGAAGTGGAAACTAGTATACCACAGAAAAATCTGCCACTGCCATTCCTCGAACCCGTACCTTCAAAACCAGAAGCCGGTGGTATCACTAGCACACCAACCCATTCTCATGGCACCACGCGAATTGGCGAGAAAGGTCCATGGAGAAAAACTTACTCCCTAAATAATCAAAATTGCCTATCATGGACATAGGCTATGTAATAATCAAAACAATAACATTTGGGTTGATAGCAAAGCATACATTCAACAGTTAGTCACCTCTTAGATTCGTGCTTGCATTTATTCGGTCTGGCACCTAAATACCCGAACTGGGATCAAATGAATCGAATATGAGATTTCTCTATTCTAAATAACCAGCGATGACGATGTGGTTCCAACGCCTAAAGCTGAATTCTCGTTCCAACTCTTGGGAGAGGATGCGGATAATTCAGCCCTAATTAATTGTACCTACTCGTAACCGTAGTACTCAAAAGAAAAATGTCTAGACAAAAATTATCCATCCTAACGCCTCAAACACAAACACTAGAAAAACGAACATTAGATTTGACCAACACATATCGACCCTTATTATTGGCATGTTCCTCAACCAATCAATGGTTTAGCTCGCAGACAATTTTCAACGAAGTTATACCACTGTAATCAACGACTCAGGCTGGCCTCGGAGTCAAATTGCACAATCCCATTGCACTTCCGCAGGTACTTCGTGAAGAATGTCTGTGATCGTAAATTGCAAAGGCAAAAAAGAGGGTTAGCAAATAAAATTAGTATGGAAATTCAGGGAGATGCCATTGGAAAATACTAAACAAGGGAGATAAATGCATCAAGTTATCTTCAAACAAGAACTAATAAACACATTAGGAGAGTTATCTCGGGTCTGGAGGAATTTAACAGGAAATGCTTCCTCAGCAGCCTGTTAGTTAAATGTTTTTCTAAGATATCTTCGCCATTGAAAGCTAATCTAATTATACAATCAGCATTATCACAGAAATACTTTGTAAATTTCCACAGTAAGTTTATTACACCGGCCTAGGTTTCATCAAGACATTGCCATTATCAAATGATAAACAGCAACTGATCAACAGAAATACTTGTAAATTTCCACAGTAAGTTCATTACACCGACTTAGGTTCGAGCCAGACATTAAAAAAACGTACTTAAACGTATATTTCCACAAATTATCGCCTGATACGTTAAAATCTGCTAAGTATACACGCTAAAGGGCAAAATAAAAGGATTCATATCGATTTTCCATAATTTTAACGTATTTTCTCAAGTTTGGATCAGTTCCAAAAAAATTTTTTGTCCCCCACTACTTCCATCACCTGCGATCAGCTCCATGACTCTAACATTCGAATTAGAAGAAAATAGTCGTGTTTCCAATTCTTACTTAAGCGCAACGAAGCGCTAGCACATCAGTCCCGTTTCCGCTTCTCTCGGCGCGCGACAATGGGAAAAGTGGGAAGCGCATCAAACCGATTCAACAGATTCGGAGCACTTGATGCGAGAATTGTGTTGGCTATGGAGCCAAATACTATTTGAACTACGAAGTCAACTGAAGCGATAATCGTGGGTCGCATTAGAACGGCGCGTATCGTAGATGTGGTTCCGAAATTTCGAATATATGGTTCCGTTTCCGACGTCCTTGTGCCCGACAGTTGGTACGCTGGAATTTTTCAATTTTCGAGTTGGGAGTGTCATTGATATAAACTTTCTGAATGGTGACTTCCAAAATTTGGGGTAGTGAGGAGGAAAGAACGCAAAATGTACCTTGTACACTTATACATGTACAAGGTGCTAAGGCTATTCTACCTTCGTAGTGGAAATAACCCTAAAGTCTTGGATAAGCCTCACTCTTATAACCTAACATTTCTTACGTTGTACCCAAACCAAATACATCCCAATTCAAAAGATGCTTTCTTTACTTGGGGCCAAAACTTTTCAATAGCTTGCCACAGAGTATCCGAGATACCATACACTTCAAAACTTTTTTGAAGCAGGTAAAAATCTGGCTATTCACGAGAGAATACATAAATATAGAGGTAATCTAGTAGTTGTTATAAATATTTATCCTTTGTTGTAATGCCTCAAAGCAACCTATAACTGTAATTGTATTGTCCATATATAAATTTCCATAATATTATAAGTAATTTCTTGTAAAAGTGTTATTTTATGTTCAATTGGTGACATTTGTTTTATGAGCACGTAAGACAGTATTGCTGTGTGTGTAATTTGAAGGTGAACCCAACAACAGGCAAAAGCCTTAGGGTTCACCTAAAGCTCCAAAATCCTTGTTGTATCTTATTTGTATTATTATAACTTGCTGGAGCAATAAATATTATATTACGGATATTATATGAAAAAGGACGGAGCGGTTTTTAAGTATGGGAGAGGAAGAGAGGAATAGGTAGGGTTGCCAGACGTCCTGTTTTCCTCGGACATGTTGTACGTACAGGAACGGCCGGAAGGAATTTTGATTCCAGTCCTAAATTGTCTGCATGTTATAATAAATGTCCAACATGTATTCTCCCTAGATTCTCTATAGCGACTCTCTATAGTACTCGACTACCTTTCATCTACATTGGGGTCACCCAGAGGTTAGTTTTTTTCCGATGACGTATATTCCTACTTTTCACTAGTTAGGCCCCACCTTGAATATGTAGCCGGTGTATGGGATCCGAATGAATAAGGGTTGATCAGAGAGCTAGACAGTGCGCAGCGTAGTTAGTAGCAAGTTAAGTAAGCGTGCTAATCTCAAACTGTTGCCCATTAAGTCTCATCCTTCCATTGCACTTCATTTTCCTTCCACCATTATCCCTTTTTTACTTAAAAAGTTAAACGTAGCGCCAACTTCCAATAAATATTAATAATAATGTAAAAACGGTCACGTAAGTAAAATGAATACAAAATATTTTTACCTATGTATTCATTGTGAGTAATAGTATATAGGTCATTCCACGTCAATTCGACCAGAAAATAAGTAAAAATGACCCTTAAGGTAACCATTTTAGACCAAATTTGGCAAAACGTCATCTTTTGATAAGAAAATGAAAACCCCGAAGCAGTTCTTCAATACAAGCAACCCTTAACGAGAAATTGAAACGTTGCAAAATTCGAACTTTTCAAATGTGACTACACATTTGACGGTATATCTCTGAGACAATTAAAGCTACAAACGTGAAAAAGGGCTTAGTTTCGAGGTCTTAATTTGGAAAATTTAATGAGGGATTATATTACAAAAATTAGACGATTTATAAATTTTATAACAATTATAAATTTTCAAAACGATTTTCGAATATGTGTTTCGAAGCACTGATCAAACATCTGGTTACGAGGGCACATTTCCCTGTACATCTTTCCAATCCTAACTACCTGTAGGCGATAAAATAGAATTAAACTGGCGTTTGATTGCAAAGTGACAAGGTATCGTGGAATTACTAGGGCATTTAATGACAAATATCTGAATATTTCCTTGGAAAAAGCGTGAAACTGTGCGGCTACGCAACGCATGAGCCCTTATTCCATTTGATTGACGCACGGCTGACGCTTTTGGTTCACCCAGTCAACTGCTTAGTCTTGAAATGCACAAAGTTTTACGAGTAAAATCACTCCGCAGCAAAGCTCCATAAGCATATATCGGGAACAAACTCCAAACCAAAGATTTTGAACAGCGAACTTAGACACCCATCAACTCTTAGACCGCTAACATACCCTAAGTTCTATGTAGAGCATATTAGCTTTCGCCCCGAGTTCGTAACTATGCATGTTGTAGCTGAGAACTCTCTACGCTACGCTCGACTCAAAGCCAGAACAATCCTGTAGGCGAGGGCCTTTGAGCAAACAAAATTAAATTAGCAGGCTAAATTCGGATGCGGTTTATGCTGAGAGATGGCTCTCGATAAACAATTGAGGGTTGTTACGCGAAATCGTAGATTTCAGTGTAAGCCTAGCAGGCCTAGCAGTAACGTGAGGTTCTCCCTCCAAGGACTACCAACTTTTCGTGATGGGAAGGGCTTGTGAGTTCGTATGACCCCTAGAGACGCACAGGCGGGAGCAATTAATGTTGTTCCTGGTAGGTTCACCCACGTCACATAGGTCGAAGGGCAGGAACCAGATGAAAGGTGGTCCATATTGACCCCGTTCCTCGACGAATCCGCCGCAAAAAGACGTCCAATTTCGTTGGAGTGGCCAGTCAAGGGACGGAGACGCGTATCAAACATTATTGGGGAAGGTAGCGGGAGACCACTATTATTACTTTTTCCCGTGATGCTGCAATGGAAAGAATTCAAGAATAGCCTATAGTTCGCCATTTTCCAAGAACGAATTATCTCATCTCATCTGTTTTTTCCAGTCTGTATCCGCAATAATAGTCAATTCAGATCGGGGGGAAAGGTACAAGGATGGGAATGGAAGGGAAAGGAGGAAGGGTGGAGAGAAACACGGCGTCGGCATTAGCCTGCTGAAAAGGCGCCGAGCGGACCATGGCGACGTCCCTTCCGACGGACGACGGGCTGAACTCGAATGTTCTCCACAAAACCTTCGGGTCCGGATTACCAATGAAAAATATCTTCCACTGCCGTGATTCAAACCCTAGTGACAGGTCAGTACTGTAGCCACTACACCAACCCGGCCCATTTCACGAATTTTTAAAATGCCTTACACGCCACACCGTCCAAAATCACGAACTCTCACACAGAAGGTTAGAGAAAATATTTCAACTTAAGCGTGACAAGTAAATACCCAAAATTAAATCTACAATAATGATACAACAGAGATTTTACTGCACCGAACATTTAACCATTAAGAAAAGTAAGGAATAGTGGAACCAAACTCGTAATCAGCATAAGCTTGTCGTCAGTGGTGTAACGAAACACTAAACCGACAATGGCCCGATGTGTTCGCACTGCTTCGCCTCAATAATGCCTTGAGCGAGTTTTTGACGTCGCACTGTCGCCAGACTCCAACAATGCACTGGGGCAGTATTCTTCGGTGACTCTTGCGAGTGAGCTGGCTTGTGAAAGTGTGGTGTGGATGGACTGCTGCTGGGAATCCCGAGGGTGAGAGTTCTGATGTGCGGCCGGACGATCGCCGAGACAGGGATGCATTTCCGCATTGAATAGTGAGATCAAGTGCATTGGTGTGCTTTAACTTATTTGTTGACAATTTGGTTTATGCATGTGTTTTTTATGTTTGTTCGCCAATAACCTAGATTACATACTTATGATATATTACATATTTTATTTGCTAGTGAATGTTGGCATAGCGTATTGAACATAAAAGGTAGGTTACATTTTCGTACGCAGGATTTCCTTCTGGACGGTGGTTCCATTAATATTTATGTGCTTCATTATAAAATGATATTTAGATTATTATTCAGTGAAATAAAAATTCAATTAACATTTACTTTCTTTAAGAAAGTTTAACTATAATGTAAGATTTGGTGCTTTTCAATTCAAAAGTTATATTATTTAAAACTTTATTTGACAATAATATATTATTATTATTTAAAAATATATTTTTCAGCCCCAATAAGCAAAAGTCTAAACGCTAGTGCAAAGTATAGTTGATGGGTTTAAACCCTAAACCGCCCCCCTCGTCTGTACGCCACTGCTTTTCGTCACAAATTCTCCTCAGTTTTATGACCCATCAGACGGACGGAATGAGTACTGAACTCTGAATGCTCCTCTCGCGGCATTCAAGTAGGAATTCCAATGAAATGTCGGACAATATTCGAACTCTGGCCCGAAGTATGTGAAGCCAGGGCTCTACCACCCACACATTTATTCTTGAAATTAATAATCTCCACACTTAGGGTTCTAATGCCCCAAATTCTATGCCATATCTTAGGTATGCATTACAGATTCTCCATCCGGATAAACCATTCCGGTACTATAGAAGTGCAAACCAAGAAGTAGGCTGCAGGTGATATGCACATGCTAGCCCATGGGAGACAATGATGCCAGATAGGGGATCTTGGAAAGGATTGGGCCCCACTTACTCCGTAAAACTGCATTTTCTATAGCCTCCTATGGAGACTCATGTGTATCAAAACATTAATAACAATAAAACCGTGCCAAAATTTCATCGAAGCTGCAAGTCTTCCTACGGCTATTTATGGGTGGTATTAATTCATTACATTCCTACGGGAGTTAATTTTATTAGTTAAACCTGATTTGAATTAAACTATTGGAAATACATATTTGGCTTTAGTTTACGAGTTTGGGCAGTTAAGACCGTTTATTGGATTTTGAAAAATTCGATTCTTTTATATTATATCTTACTACTCAAAGTTTTACCGCGTGCAAAAACAACTTCACACGTGAGCATCGCGAGAAGCAAGCCCGTTTTGTCCGTACTTACCAACATGGCTGAACTTGCTTCTCGCATCAACCGCGATGCCGCCTTCAGCACGTCTTATCTCCTAGGTACAAACAAATCATCTCAAAAAATTAATTTTATGGAATCTGTATTGGACACAAGTCCCTAAGGTTTTGTTTGGCCTGCATTAATTTTGATTTGCTTTGGGTAATCTCCTTATGGCTTACGGGAACGTTTTCCTTGGTATTATTTGGAAAGATTTTAGAAATAAAGAAATACAAGAAAAAAATCTTTCAATGTAAATTTAACTTCTTCCACTGATACTAAAACTTTTGTGGCAATACTCTGAACACCAAAAAGGCATAGAACTGATAGTTTATCGAAACTGCGTGACAAAATACCTACGTCACTTCACGTCCAATGAAAGTTGCGGTGATTCATTTAAATAGGTTTACGTAAAACTCAGCATGAGTTCATATGGACAGATTTTTCTTCCCATCCACGGCACTTACATTAACAAAACTTATTTCGATTTCATGGTACAGAAAAATAAACTCGCATTATTATCAAACTGAATTCACCGACCGTGGTTTCAATACAAGTGTTTCGTTTCCTAGGTAATACATCCTATGTACATATGCTAGAGTATCCCTCATCCAGTCGCACATTTTATAGACTAAAAAGTTATTCGCAAGACTAAAGTAACTAAAAATTCAAAACTCACGAATTGAAATATGACACATCCTGAATATTTCTACCCCCACACTACATCAATAGAACAGACAAGCGACAAAGGATGAGAAATCAACTGTAGGACAGAGAGACATAAGAATTCGTTTTTCCCTCCCACAATACACGGCTTCAACGCAAGCAAAATTTACATATTTAAAAGCACATTATACACTATACTTCATCATCACCATCGATCAACAATCCTAGGATTGGTTGGACGAAGCCCTCCACTCGATTCTTTTATCGGCCAACCTCTCCATATTAACGTAATTCTTCTCTTTTACATCCTTCACGACCATTTCCATATACCTCATACAGGGCCTGCCTTTTCCATTCTTCCCGTTCACTTTTCCCTCGACGATTGTCTTCATCAGGCCATCCTGTCTTAAGATATGACCGATTAAGTTGCCCCATCTTCTTTTTAGGGTTTTTAGTATGCATCTCTTTTCTCTCACTCTTCTTAAGACTTCTTCGTTTGTCACTCGGTCGATCGATTTTATATTCATGCACTATACTTCATAATTTTTTATTTTGACAGGCCCTGATAGCTGTTTTTCAAGTTTAAATACAGTGTGAAAATTGTACGAATTTCTATTCCTTTATCGTGAATATAAAATATTTTCGCAAAGTGACGCATAATACAATTATTTTTTTGCGAACTGACGCTCGCGTGTGTAGCACTCAAGTATCATTCGTTCCAGTAACTTAAGCATTACGATGACCAATCGAAAATATCCAGTAAGACAAACGATACGGACAAAAAGGGGTTGCGGGAAGCAGGCTCTTTCTGAAGCAAGAAAAAGTAGGGAGGAAGGTCATTCCTTGAAAGCGTCGTAAATCATGATCAGGTGGATCCCTGGAGAGCGCCTCGGGAAGAAAACTGACGCATCCTAATCCTTAAAATGGCGTGACTTATGGTTTAGGACGCTTAAACAAGGATGTTTAAGTGAAAAGGTACCGGATTTGAACCATGGACTCTCTAATAGGCTGCAACAGAGACGTGGTTAGGTAGCCCACGCGCCGCCCTTAGCAACCGTAAAAACAAACCTCGCGCAGCCAGCGTCACATAAACAGGATGCATGGAACAACCGCAAAACATGATTTGCATGCTCGAACACTTGCGAAACTGCTAACGTCGGTACCGAAGATTGCGTCATATAAGCAACCACGGCTTTCGCCCAGAATATCCAACTATCGACGATTAGGTTGCTGTTATTTATTCCTTATTTATTTATTAATCAAACCTCCTGGAACAGCATCTTGGCCTGTTACCCTAGGGTGCATGGCATTAATCCGAAGACGAAACAGACACGTCCATTACTTGGATGGAGTGCGAGGGCACTTTGTAGTATATTAATATCGGATATGTTGAATATCAATATTGGATATGTGAATATCAAATCGGATATGTTCAATATCAATATCGGATATGTTCAATATCAATATCGGATATGTTCAATATCAACATCGGATATGTAGAATATCGTACGATACATGGTAGTAGCAGTAGACTGGAGTTTTTTGGTGTACCTAAAAACTCACTTTTTATCCAAGAATCTTAAATTTTAAGACAAGACGACATCCATGCCCTAGGCGGGATTCAAACCCGTGATCTCTGAGTCCCCATGTGGGCATATTACCAACCCGGATATCGCGGTCGGCTGTGGAATATCATTATCGGATATTAGTATGGATTGTATTATTATGTATTGGGTCAATATATATTGACTTTCAACGTATGTATTGAAGTACATCGATGCCTCGGGTAGTGAAAAAACCACCCTGGTGGGACTCGAATCCGTGACCTTAGGATTAATGGCCTAGGAACTCAAAAAACTATGTTCATCTCATTGTAAGTCATAAAAAATGCACACTAATCGTTGATGTCATTAAAGAAGGTGACTGACAATTAAGATGACTTGCACAATTTAGGATAGGTGGGCATTTGAGAAGCGGTAGGAATTCTTAGCCAGGGGAGGAGGGGTGGAGAGAAACCTGGCGTCGGCATTAACTTGCTCTTAACGAAAGGCGGAAAAGGGTACACTGTTTTACGTCCCATCCGACGGACGGTGTTCTGTACTCGAACAACTCTCAACACTTCGCTCAATTGGGATCCGGTATACCGCTAAAAATCTGCCGATATTCGGATCTAGAGCTCTCGAATTGGGAGGTTACCACACTACCTCGATCCCCAACTTGTTTACGAGAGCCTCCACGATGACTGTGCCGGCAAATCGACGAAAAGAAGCGACTATATCGGAGTACAAATGAACGGGAAATGCTCCAACGGCCGGACCGCAAGACACGATCGCCCTCGGAACAAATGACAACCACTTTGTCCGGAGAAAGAAAAACCAGGCCACTCGAGAGAGTTAATTTCCTGTTTCCAGCAACTGGCATGGTTCCCACTTCATATCCTACGCGGCCCAGTCGCTCAGAAAATCAATTTTATGAGAGAAACATGTCCTCGAGATCATTCGCGATTCTCGAGCACCCACACAGGAAATCAATGGACCTGGCTTGCGAATCGATGGATGAAGGTCTCGAGTGCCCCCAAAAACGAAAAACAGTCGGGAGCTTTCGCACACTGTTTCGTTCTCGCTGGGATGAGAAAAGCGGGGCGCGCAACCACACACACATTGAGCGAAAAGTTCAAGGTCGGCGCACGGTGGGTAAGCGCATTAAAAACCACGAAACCCATCCGCGAACCTCAAAGAGAGCGAGAGAAAAAAATGGGTGGTTCCCTCTTTCCCAAGTTTTGCCCGATTCAAGTTCGTTAGCTCCCTACATCTCTGGAGCACTCGTTCGAAAGAGGTCCAAATTGGTTCCGCGAGTCGTGTTCCACTAATCCAGCTCTTTTTGCGACGGATCCGCCCTCCGGTACCCGCTTACGGACCTCACCTCGCCTCTTCGCCTTCCGAACTCCCTCTTCGCTCGTCTTGTCTTTTTTTCTACCCCAAGGAGGAGTCGGAGTAGTTGGTAATTCGTGGAAGGCGACCGACAACTCAGATAATTTGCGCCGCTGAAGATGGATAGCGGGGGTTCAGGCAGGATTTTCTGAAGCGGAAGTCATTTGCGCCACCAAGTAAAGGATTCTCCTCTCATCAGCGGTTTCAAGTCTAGCTGGCACTTTTGTCTATGTACAGATTTGCGAGAAACTTTATATACGCTTCCTTATAAGTGATAGCTATGGGTTTAAGTGTAAAAAATGCACTTTACCGATTTGATTTTTTGGTAACTCGAATCTTTATCAACACGTAACCTTACGGTGAATGAGATACATTTCGTTATAACTCGATAGCTCATGTACAGATTTTCTTCTTAATGCAACATAATAAATATTATATTATTATAATGTCTTCTGGTAAATATCACGGAGTCACACCGACTCAATGATGAAAAAAAGCAAATTTAAACATAACTTTCGCCTTAATTTTGAATATCGCGCCGAAACCTACCAATAGTAGCCATGACATTCTTTGACAACCAAGTCAAAACTAGTTTTAATTAATGCAAAATTACAATGTATAATTCTCGTATAGTTACCATAATGGAATTTACGGTGCCGAATAATTAGTGATATTGGTGTGCAGCAAAAGAGAAGAGGCCAAAACCAACATTAAACTAGGGAAGCAAAAACTGGAAGAGGTGAAAGAGTTCTGCTACCTGGGAAGCCGAGTAACCACCGATGGACGAAGCAAGAGAGAAATAGTTAGTAGAATAGCCCAGGCAAAGACGGCATTCTATCAAAAGAAGAATCTACTTACAGCTGGAAATACAAGCGTAGAAGTAAGGAAAGAGTTCATCAGAACATACATCTGGAGCATGATTCTTTACGGCAGTGAGGCATGGACGATGACAGCAGCGGGGAAGAAAAGGGTAGAAGCATTCGGAATGTGGTGCTACAGAAGAATGATGAAGATAAAATGGATCGACCGAGTGACAAACGAAGAAGTCTTGAGAAGAGTGGGAGAAAAGAAAAGTCTGCTGAAAATTCTAAGAAAAAGACGAGAAAACATATAGGTTCGGCCATACCATGACCACTATGTCAACCTTCCCTTGCAATTTAAGAACGATGAACAAACCTCAAAAGAAAATCCTTCAGTCCGTAGGTAAAGTAGACATGTATCAAGTTGCCGTAATTAGAATATTATGTGCATTAAAAAAACAAATATCGGTAAAGGATTCCTTCCCCCTGGAAAAGTATCCTAGGGACTGTAGGATATCTCATAAGCACACACATATACATACAAGCTATACACTGGTCATGGCGATTGGAGTCCATTCAACTTTTTACGGACCTTATCAAGAGAAGATAGGGATAAGGTTCACCCTCTTTTCTGCCCGCTTTAACAAATACGGGGTCTAGAACCCTCAGGGTCATAAAAACCCTATCAAAATATGAAAACCTGTCATAAAAAGCAGAATTCTGTGGTTTACCCTAAGTTAGAAGCCCAGGGGTTCGTAGATAGTCGGGAAATTCCTCGCGAATATTTCGTGGTTCTCGTTGACTGGGACAATTTCCTCCGGTGGGGTGAGGTAGCGACACGGATTTTGGAGCTAAAATCCTGGCAGTAAATTCCGTTCTCACGTAGGGCTTAAGCCTAGAGAAAGATATTATCGCGCCCCTACGAAGTCCAGGCAAGAACGAGATCCCACAGGGTAATCTACAACCACTGTGACTGTCATGTCGAGGAGAGAGTGGGAGGGACGGGTAAAAAGGATTTTTTTAAATATTTGTACTCCGGCGCGGATGATATGGATGTATTTTTCAAGGGAACAGTATTGCTATATGGAGGTCTATTTCTGGTCGAATAATAATGCTTATATACAAGTGGTCATCTTAACTATTCATCCGTTCTAATATTGGTTCCATTCAGGCAAATAGCCACAAATTTGCTTCGGAGGGGGTTAATTCTAGTGTAGCGTAACTTGAAACAAATCAGCCTTGCCCGTTCGGAGTCGAAATATTACAAATCTCTACCCTTAATTTTCAGTGCTTGGTATTTACTTTCACATTGCCCATTCCTCTCACTGGTAGAGTTCACTGTTTACCTTGTTATGAAGAAGTTTATTTGACCGGACCCAGAACAGAAGTTCAACGCATGCATAATTATAAGACTGTTAATTAACCACACACATGCATCAAACTAGTGATCATGTTTCAAGACCCTTAACGTTTGAATTATACGCAGCGTAATCCGGATTATTATGCCCAGTTAAAATCAGAACGACAAAATTATTGGGAAAAAATTTTGGGGGAGGGCTGAAGCCCCAGAAGCTCCCTCTGGCTACGTGCCTGGTTCCACTCGATTCTTCCATTGGCTAACCCATGCGTCGGCAAACTTTTGAACCGGAAACTGTCCCTCGCTACATTTCAAAAGTTATTCGAGAGCCATAATTATATTATTAAAAAAATATTAAAGTAAAAGTAACACTACAGCAAGTACGAGTTGCATTTATTGTATCATAATTTTTTTAAATTCACGAATAATTTCCCACTTTGGTTTCAGTCATTGAGAGCATCGAGTTTGCTTTTCGCGAGTGAAGGTATGTACGTCCGGTTCGTAACTAGTAGTTTTTTTATGTCAGACACTATTCCAAGCTGGTATGACTATTAAAACTTTGGCAGTTTCATTCATTGATACAAGGATATGATTTCATAAATGACACTATAATATTTTTATTTAATTTTCAAGTTTGCTTAGAGAGTCTCACGTGGGCATGCAGGGTTGCCACCTTCTCCTCATTCGATTCCCCGACAAATCTTGTCCGGGAATTTCATTCCAATTCCCTAGCATATTATACCGACATCGTGATTATTCCTATTCTGCTATTTTTCCCGACCTAAATTCGTCAAATTTGCAACGCATTTAAGCAATTTTCCATTCACAATAGCCCTTAAAATTTAGGTTTCATTGCCGTTCACCCTTTAATCCCCGGATATACTTCTGGATTCTTGCATAGTTAATGTCAAACCTGGACGGGTGGGAATCCTGATCGAAAAACGTATTTTCTGATCCCTCAGCTAAGCTCGTCACATTCAGGTAAGTCATCTCTTTTACATTATCTGCCATTAGTTCTGTGTATGTATATATTATACGATCCCTTTCTTAGTCATTCTCCCCGTTTACCTCTCCCTTCAGAGCTGTTTTCATCAGATCATGTCTCAGGATATGACCGCTTAGGTTGTCCCGTTTTCTGCTTCAAATTTTAATTGTTCTTTCATCTCCGACTTTTCTCGGTGCCTCTTCTTTCGTAACTCGACCATTATAATGCCATCATTCTTCTCTAATACGACATTTCAAATGCTTCCAGTCTCGAATTTCCTACGGCAGTAATCGTCCATGCCTCGCTGTCATAAAGAAGCTTCTAATGAATATAAAAAAATGGATAAACGTTTCAAAACATTATGTCATAAAGGGCTAAATAATTCTGTACAATCAACTGACGAGTTTCTCGTGTGGATGAAAGCGGTCGCGTTTTCAAAACTAATGAGGCATTTACTAAGTTTTTATATTCATTGGAAATTAATTTCCATTAAGTTGAGTCTTACAGTATGGAGTTTAAAAAGAAGCCTGCTTCAGATACAAGTTTTAATGATATCGTCCCTTGATTCTGAGTCTGTACGTTCATCTCTGACAGTGGCGTAGCGAGGGGGGGGGGGTCCGGACCCCCCCCGAAATATTAAGACATATAAAAAAAATTAATTAAGCATGGAGAAGGGGAAAGTCTACAAATAATAAATTATCATACCGTTGTTAAAAAAAGGTTTGTCCTTTTGTTTAAATAATAAATTATCAAACGATACGTTAGGGCTCGGCCGTTCGAGTAGTGTAATGGCGGTGTTTGTATAGCTGGCCGAGTTTCGACTGTGGACTGTCTACTGCCTAGTTTTCACTCCAGCCACATTGAAAAATGAAGTTTTTTCGATTATGAAAAGTTTTAAAATTAGTTAAAAACCCTCTACTTGCAATTAGTACCCTGTTTTTCAAAAAATTTCCCACGGACCCCCCTGGTTTTGGACCCCCCCCCCCCCCGAACGAAATACCTGGCTACGCCACTGATCTCTGAGTAGATATTTCTTTCGGGTAGAATGCCCTCTTCCTTAGAGCTCTACCGAATCTTCATCCTATAACTGCTATCGCCAACGCCTTACTGTTATACGGAGGCGATTCTCCCTAAATTAAGTGTTACGATCGTGGTTACGATGCACAATTTCGCGTGTTTGGAGGAAGTGCCTTTACATACACCTTTTCGCCTATCTTAAACAACGACCGACTCACTCTTTTTTGTTACTCCTCTCCAATCACGTTAGTAATATCCTTTTGGCCATCCACCTAATTTCCGGGAAGAGGAGATGCACACAGGACTTCGGCGTGGGTCTCTATTTCCGAGGAGGGGAAATGAAAAAAAGCGGTGTCCGTCGGAAAGATAGTAGTTACTGGAAAGTAGCAGATACTAGGGGTAAGCGACCGAAGGCTAAAATCATTTGCATCATCTAGGATAGGTGGTAAATTGGGTAGAAATTATTCAGAAAACGGAGGAAGGTTGGAGAAAAAAACGGCAGTAGCCTACTCTTAACGAAAGATGCCAAGGGGTCGACGGTGTAACGTCCTATCCGACGGTCGGAGCACTGAACAAAGAAGTATCCACGCAACACTCAAGTGGTACACCAATGAAAATCTCTACCATTTCCTGGATCCAAACCCAAGCCCTCGGGATTGGAAGCAAGTACTCCAGCAAGTAATCACACCAACCCGAGCCTCCTGAAAGACGAATGTGGCTGCTCGCGCATGAAAGCAAAAATCTTTGTTTCATGAGCTAATTATTAATCGTTATTCTACCGGTCAGGGCGTAGCTCGAGTACTCATACTCTACACTAATTTTCCTCCCCTTGTTTCCTTCAATTCACACTTCCGTAGGTACGTCATTTTTCTCTTCTGATTAGCATAGTTACTTTACAGCCCTTTTCGTACCATCTAAAATATCCAGTCACCTCCTCACACTTTTTCACCTTGCCAGGACTCTTCCTTTCATTACCACACTCAGAATTCCACTGGCCCTAATTACTCGTCCCATCAACGTACTCTAGCCACTAACTTCCGCCATTAATTTCTTCTCTTCCCCCGCCATCCCCAGAACTTTCTCGTTAGTCCTCCGCCGGTCGTGGTAATCAGGTCGGTAGCGAGTAGGCCACACAATTTAAATTTCTCGTGTCTGAATCCCTAGGCAGATATGAGTGTTGTGCTTGCCTAAGGATTATGTTATGTAAGACGAGCGTTATTATTTTTAGCATTCGGAGTATCTTGAAGCGTAATGGGGTCGTTTACCATATTTTTTTTATTGCCAAATCTGATAGAGTTTGTAAAATAAAAGGACCCGTATTTTTCCGTTTTCTGATCCGACAATTATTTCCCGAGTTATAAGCGGCGAAAAACTGATGTTTTTAACCCTTTCGGAAAAGTGGGTGTGGTGCAACCTCTGACGTCATCGACTTCGTCCAATCACAACTGAGCCCGCGAAGCTACTTCGCCTAATCGCAAAGGGGGGGACACAGCTGACTCGGCCAATGGGAGCGATTTCGACAGCATCTGTGCGAGCAGACCTTCCGAGAACCCCCCTCCACTCCCTTCCCCCTCCCCTGAAAGCAGTCAAGGACGGGAGGAAAATGACGTCAATGTTATCACAGCAGCATTTTCGGTGGGCGTCACCTTTTGCTTATTTTAATTTTGGATTTATGAGTGAATGGTTGTGGTTAGAAGATTAATTTTTTCACTAAAATTCGTTTTTCGTTTCCATCTAAAAATTTCGTGTACAAAATTCCGATTTCGGTTCCGAGTAAACGCCCCCATTCTACGGCTACTCCGTTCGTCCTCCACCCCGTCACTACATGACACTTTCTTTATCCTGCTCAGAACTCATGCTTCCAAAACCTCGATATTTTTCGTTCTCTTTCTCGAGCTATAATAAATACGTTACGTAGCAAACATTTTCAACTTATTATTACTAACAGCAGTGACGTGAAAATGAATATGTGAGTTACATTCTCAATCAAACACTTCAATGTGGTGGCTAATGTTTCGATCAACAGTAAAATAGTTGAACAATGATCAATATTTAGTTATTTTCCAGCGTTGACGTCCTACAGCAAAATTTAGGGATGGGTCGGTTCGGTTCTTCGGTTCTCGGTTCCACCGGTTCTTGAGCTTAGAACCGGAACCGAGGCCAAAAATAATCGGTACCGAAATAATTGCGGCGAAAACCAGTTTGAAATCTGCTCACACTGTGAAAGTGGAGGTTTCACATTAAAACCTGGTGAAATAGTGTACTTAGATGCTTCAGAGTTGCCGCGAATTATTCTAATTCAGACGTTAAAATGACTATATGATTTATTTTATTACACCCAATTCTAGTAGGTGATGAAATACCGCTGTAATAAGGATATTCTGATTGATAGACATACATTACGTCCACCTCCTTTGGAGGTGCGAGTCCTCATATCATTTTCGTAAATTATATCATAATATAGTATATATAACACAAAAATATAATGAAGTTGGTATTCTTTTTCAAGCAGTATGTCTCTGAAAATGATTATTGATTATCTTATCTTACCACTAAGCAATGCAAAAGAGGTGGTAAATTAAGAACCGGAACCGAGAATCGGAACCGAGAACCGAAGTTAAGAACCGAACCGGAACCGAAAAAAAGTGGAACCGACCCATCCCTACCAAATTTTTCAGCACACACACGGTTATCTTTGGGCGAAGCTTTTCGTCGGTAATAAAATTTGGATGGAAGGGCTGACTCGTCAAATGTAAACAGAAGATGAACTTGTATCATTTCGCCACTACATTGTTAGATGATAAATGAACGAGTTGAATGGATTATGAAAGTTTTATTCATACGCTACTCCAGAAATATTTTGGTGAATCCTTTGGCCGAGAAAAAATCCGGTGAATCATTTATTTCCTTTTCCAGAAGACCAAATTGTCTTAAGCAAAGCTCGTGTTATCATTGAACGCAACAATCTTCTTCGAATTAATTTTTTTATATTAATGCGTCTCATTTTCTTTCTGCCATTTCCCTTTTTTATCCTTTGCCCCTATTTTTCCTCCCGCTACCTTCATTTTGAAGTAATTCTATGAGAGCCGATTAACTGCTAAGCTTTCGTTAGCCAATTCACCACGAAAGGCGCACACGGAAATTGATCCGCAGATGGGTTCATACAGCAGAGATAGCGCTTATATTAACGTATAAAACTTTAGATCTGGTGTTAGAAATTTTTGACATACGCACTACTTTACTATTAGGTGAAATACTTCCGAAAATAAACAGAAAATAGACTTCTACACGAAAAAGGTCAAATGGCTGTCTGAGTAGTACAAGACTTGTATTTTCAGGTTCTCAGGCGATATAACCGTAGAACGACTGTGGTTATATCGAGCCATCTAACCTAAGATCTTAGGTGAGCCTAAGATGCCCTGGATGGGATTCAAACCCACGACTATTGACAGGCCGGCGAACTGCAAGCCTGACTACAGTCCACAGCATACCTTAATCTAATACAGGTCCAAAATATTTAACTCCAAACCCTTGATGCCAGTTGCATTCCGAATTTCAGGCCAGTAGGTTATAGAGAATAACCTTTATCCCATTGTAAAACATAACTACCGTAGCAAAATACGCGGATATTTAGGCCCGGTTTCATCACATCACGGTTAGCATTAACCATTCATATAGACGTTACGTTACTGCGGCGGTTATCGTAGCTTCTGGCTACAAAAAATTCATCAGACAATCGATGATATGACCGCTAACTGTTTGAGCGTAACCACGTTTATTTTTAACTTCATAAATATGTAACCCCACATTATAAAGCCATAAGTACTTCAAATACTACCAGTGCTTTAGTTGACGTATAGCATAATATGGAACAGTATGGTGCGCAGTTAGGTCAGCTGCTCGCGATCCAGAAAGAAATAAATTACTGGCAACCAAAAAATAAAATGAATTTTGTAACAGCAAATGAAGAAAAATATCCTTTTTTTCATTTGTAATTGCTTACAGCCGTAGAGACGTTCATTTCATTGTTCGAATTTTGTAACTTTTCAACATTTGGAATTGTGGCCAAAGGATTCTGGACCATTACCACTCTTCAATCTAGATCATCTACGTCCGAAACTAGCCAAAACTAAATCCCTGCACGAAATAACATCGCAACGTAAAAAAGACTAGAATCCCAACTCATACCCGCAAAAACTTCCGTGGTGCGTACCTACAAGTCGAATCGTTGGAGAGAAATTTCGCGCTTTTCACTCTTGGATTGCGTTCGGACCCCAACGCGTCCGTCACCATAAAGACGACAACTTCCAAATTGAACACTGGAGAGCGTCGCATTTTTTTATTTCACGCCCCGAAACCGAGGCAAGATTCCGCCACTAAATAACCTACCGTCAACTTGGCGCGGAGGGAAGCGGCATTCTTAATTTCCATTCCAAATTTCTATTTCCATCGCTTGCAATCGCTTAGCGGCCGAAACAGACGCGGTCCAACACGACAGATGATTAATGAACAACGGAGAAGCTGACGAGCAAAAGTTACTCGCGACCAAATATCTCCGAGGGAGAGAGAGAAAACGGCGAAGCGTTTGTTTTTTGTTTCATTCACGAACTTTCCCTTCGTCCAGAGCTCGCGACCAACTTAGTGCTTCTCTTTTGTACATTTGCACGAGATTATCTCAGATTTCCCGAGCACTTATTTTCCCTTTCCGAGGAGAAATACAACTCTCCTACGGAAAGAGGCGAGAAGGGTGAAGTAGGAAACCTGAAGACGTTAAATTAGATATGCGTCGGCACAACGTCAAGGAAAGATGAACCAGCGTGAGATGAAAAGCATTAATTCAAGAACTTAGACGTTCGCGACAGCGAAGAATTACGGGATCCCATAACAATTTAAAAGCACGTAGTTTCACACAATCCGCATATTTCGGAAGCTTTTGGTTAAATGCTGAGTAACTGCACGACATAACTTTTTATACGAAGGAAAAAATATAGTCACCATCAACCAAGCAGCTCGTTGGAGGTTTCAAAATTTCAACCTCGTGGAGATAACGTTGTGGTGGCCTGGGATCCGCAGAAGTAACCGTCCGTCTAACCTCCCAACGTTTTTCGACTAGTGGCATTTAATCTCCAGTAAATTTTTCAGTAAATTCATTAATATTATGAGTTTTCTAACAGTTAATATAGATTTTGAAGGAGTATCCCTACTTTGTTGTATTCTACTCTTCTAAACGATTCTTCCATTAACTTATTTTTTTCATAACTGCATATTTCTGCCTCCATTTTACGTCTACGTCTATGTAATAACTAGTAAGCCTTGCATGGTTGTGTGGTTGTGGGTGAATATTCACCATACATACATTTTTTATGCAACTAAGCGGTACAATACAACTAATTTCTGGAAGCGTGTTAGATATGTGTTCACGAGGCTCGTACAACTAAAATTTAGTTTAAGCATAGTAATTCAGTGATTATTACAGGTAAATTTACGGTTATGACTCGTTTATATTGGGTATAGACCCAATATATTTATTTACGTATATTGGGTACCATCCCCGTCCGCCAATGGTGGCAAAGCACTCTTCGCTTCATTTGCTCCGCTATTAATTTACCGATTCCTTCTTTTTGAAATATGTAGGCAATTTTTCCCCATTTATTTATTAGAGACCTATCTTTCTCAATCACTCTTTTGGCAGGTAACATTAGCAATCCCTTAGGTTGACGACTTGGTGAAGATTTTTCAAAATTGAAAAATGCTATACCATACATCGGCATACATTATCAGTTTTTTTCTCAATTTTGAACATAATTTCGATTTCATACCTAAAATTAGATTACCAATGGTATTCTTTTTCATTTTGTTCGTGCCCGGTGTCCGTGCGTTTATAAATTTTAATTAAATTTTCGAAAAAAATACCGCTGCATCCTGGAGAAATAACTTTCGTGATTAATCTTATTTTGGTAAAAAAATTTAATTAATAATGGTATTCCTTTTCTTTTTGTTCATGTCCGGTGTCCGTACGTTAATAAATTATAGCTGAATTTTCGAAAAGAAAATATTGCTCCATCCTGAAAAAACAATTTTACCAAGTATTCTTTTGGGAAAATGTAAAAGTGCATAAATTCTGATTAGGGTATATCAGGTGAAATGAAAGCAGCCAATATCCTGCGGGTTGATGATTAACCAATTTCAAGTTCGTGCAACTTACGGTTCTTTAAAATAAATGGAGAGTTGCATAAAAACTTCGCTCAAATAGTGTCGCACAGCTCTTTAGAGGGACTTGGATGGGAAGCTCTGAAAACTCGTACATTGGGCGCCACTCGAAAAACTCAAATCGGTCGAATTCAAGGTTTTTCTACGTCAGGTGTACTTTAACCCTGATACTACATCGGAAGATCAGATAGAAATAACAAAATTATAGAGATAGACTGCCGAACGAATCGATATTAGAATTCATTTTTCCCGCGGACAATCGTCATCATAACTTAAATACGTTAGGATAAATATTAGTATTTCAAATAATCCCGAATCCTACCCTCAGTCCCTTGTTCCCTTTCCCATTGACCCAATGGCTGCTGATCTAAAAACCCCTGTCACACTGCCCTGCGGCGACACGCAACGCATTGTGTACATGTAGAATAGATTTTTTTTAAAATTAGGAAGGGCAGTTTGTCTTTTACCCTAGGGTGTAAGTATAACCACTGCTCGCGAACCATTGATGATACATGTATAACATTTAAATGAAGACAAAACGAGGCTTAAATGCCATCGAGGCCAGCTAATTAAACAAATTTATCATTTTGTTTAATTAACTTATTACATAAGCAGAGTGAAGAGATCTAAGGACAAATTTTCGCCATTTTTTTTTCAAAAATACGTTGCAATATGGCCAGATTGTAAGAGGGCTCCGTCCATTGGAAATGATTTATTTCGCAAAATAAAAGTACCTGTGAACTCTTTGAAGGTTAAGCTAGAGGACATAGAGATTTCTCGGTCAGAGTCTTTTCCGTAGTTGGTTTTAACCCAAGCCTACGGCGAATTATCATACATAAGGAAAATTACATAGGTACTCAACAACTAAACCGTTTTTGCTCAAAGCACTGTAGCAAAAGACATGTTCAGGAAGGAATAAGAACGCTCGTGGAATAGAAATGAATCATTTGCATAAATTAGGACACAATTATTCATTAAACATTCACTTTGGAAGTTTCTCACTCATGACAATTGGCTTTAATTTATCCGAAACTTTGGTAAGGTACTTAAAATTTTAGTGAAGAGGAAAATACTTTCCTCATCGGGAGAGTAAGACCATTGCTTTGAAAAACTAAGAGTTATTTTATTAGCAAAATTGAGTTTACGAGTTCTCACGGCCAGTGAAAATTCCACCAGGGATCTCTAAAGTATTCCTACCCATAGGATTGGGGATCGAACCGTCTTTTTTTTCGTCCCATTACAAGTATGTAATTGTGAAATAGTAGGGATCCCTGATAAAAAAAGAGACGGGAAATTCTCTCATGGGATCGACGATCCAAAAAGTTTGGTGTCTTAAGGGGTCGGAGGCCCCCTAGGGGGGTTGCCTAGAGCACTTAACTTTCCTAACCCTCCCCAGTGGATCCACCGATGGAACGCGGAAGCGGGGAGTGGGGGCACAGGCGTCAAAACAAGGGAGAAAGACCGAAACACCGAAGTCTCTCTCCGTGGGATAGTTTAACTGGCGATGATTGGGAGACTACCGCTTCCACGAGAGGGCTCTCCCTCTTCGATCCCACGTAAGCCCGTGAGACATATTGAGCCCTTAAATCCTCTCTCCCCATAGCGCCTAGTCTTACCGCTATCTATAGGGTCGAGGTTTCCGCCACCCCTGTTCCGATCCCCGTCAGGGTTCGATTAGAGCACGATGGGATCTTTAAGAGGAAGGTTTGACTCCGGAATTGTGAAATAGCGGCGATGTGTACCGAGAAGATCGGAGAGATTTGTGAAGGAACGTCGTGCTTATTTTGCTAATGCCTCAAGTTTACTGAAAAAAAACTGGGATGTTTATCACTGTCAGACCAAAGATTAACATTTAAGCTATATCATTCACATACCTTAGAAGCCTATCTGAGGCACGATCCTTCTTATGCGATGTCACTACCGTAATCAACAGTGCTTCCGGAAAGACATGTGAGCAAGGCACTTCCACAACAAACAGTAAAGAGTATTGGATTGGTTATTAACAGTATTGAATTGGCTATAAACAGTGTACAATATTGAATTGACCGTGAACGGTGAACAGTGAGAAGTAGAATTAGTTTTCGGGCTTCTCGTGAAGACCGCGCATAGTGCTAACAATCTTCTATAAAAGAGATTGAAATTCGCAGGAGAATGGCTAAAAGTTAATGGGAGGAATGACAAAATAAGGACTCGTATGAGATACATGTGTATGGATCAAGTGACTATGAGTGCAAAAGAAGAATTATGCCAATTGGAAGAGGTTAGCCGATTGATAAATGGAGTGGAGAGCTGTGTCAAATCAATCTAGAGACCATTTTACACTACGCACTAAATTTCACAACTTGAATCAGATTTAAATCGCGAATATTGCATGGGTTAGAGCATGAAAATAGAACGGGGTATTTTGAAAACTCTATTCCACACATTGAGTAAGTTTCCCATGCAATTTATACGACTACTCTGAAAGCCACCTCGAGGGTGTGTGGCGGACATAGCGTAATTTTCCTGCGAATATAACCATACATCATACTCAACAGCACGATTACAAGTTTAAGTGGTGCAAAATGCCTTTATGAGTCATCGTTTAATTTTTTACATAACGCTAATTTTCCACTTTTTACCCCACTGTACTGGTCCCTATAATTTACCTCTTTATAATGGTCCGTAACATTTTTGAAGGCCACCCCTAAATCACGTAGAGCTGACGAAGAACCCCATCCTTTTATGAATGATAAAACAGACAGTTTAATAATACCTTATTTATTTCTCAATGCTATTATTTATTCTCTAATTATTATTTATATCATCGCTATTATTCGAAGAAAAAAATGTGTACCATATCTGTTCATGGTAATGAATAAAATAAAAACTTTTAGTCTATTCCACACTTTTTTAATAACCGACCTAGGTTTCATTAAATTTTTGTCATTCTCAAAAAAGCGAAACTCGGTCGCAGTAAACATTTTGCACTGTGGATGTTGCTCAATTTTCGAGTTCAGGGCCCGTATTCTCGTTTGAAAGGCAACCTCGGTTATCTCCCCAGCAACGAAACCGAGGTTGCGTTTCATTGATTTCCTCATTAGAATGTTTACAAAAAGTTAACGCGAGTCCCGAAAAACCTATGGTATCCCTTGGATTCCACGAGAGTTTCAGAAAGAGAATAAGGACCCAGTTATGCTTTGTTTCCACCTTATCACGCCTGAAACTTCAAAATTTGTTAAAATCAAAATGTCTTCTTGTCGCGAACATTTGTATTTTTGGCAATTCTGTTTTCTGTGCGTGTACCGAAGTCCGAAGAATACTACGGAAATAGTTACCGCTGGTGGACCGTGTGGATTATTTCCAACAACCCCTTCCCCAATAAATAATGTACGCACCCCAAAATCCCGAACATGAAAGAGGTCATCAGATTGGCTTAGGCTCCAGCAGGAGAGACGAGCCAAGCTAACACATACACTCACAGACCCTTACGGCTTCGAAATGGAACAGCCTTCCCTCACCAAATTCGATTATCCGTTTCGCCTTCGCACCCAAGGAGCGTGTGCCCTAGAGGGGTAATGCGAAAGCTAACAAATCCCCCCTCCCGTTCGCCATTCCTGGGACGCGAGTTAAATCCTGAAAGAGATAGCTTAAAATAACAGAAAGGAAATCTCGTTTAAAGAAAAAAACCCTCATCTAAAGCTTCGCCATGCTTACTAGTGACGCCTTCATGGATTTAGGTGTTTTATTCCTGGTATATGCCACGGTTTGAGACTTCACTCTAGCTTTATGAAAAAAAAAGAAAAAGAAAAACTTGCCTTGTTCCACAAATATATTATTAATTCAACCGCGACCAGTTTCGATGCATGATATCACATTCCGGCAACATACTATATTTCTCGAACAATAAAAGGATAGTGTTGAGTACTGGCCTTCTAATACAAGACCTCGGGTTCGAGTCCCGGAAGTGAAATCTATTTTTCGTAGAAAAAGCTCTTTTTTACGTGATGCTTGATTCAGCACAAATCTTAGTGTCCAAGCCACTTTTTGATAATGAGGACGGAATCTATTATGATTGGAACCGTCCTAGGAGGTTTCATCCAGAATCATCAGAGCTTGCGCTTGCTATGAAGCGGTATTACATACCAATTTAAAAAAAGAAAAGATCGCACGGCGTCTGTAATGTGACGAGATTGGTCGAGACCACTTGGCCATACTGGGAGCTAGTAGAAAACTAGTATCGCATCAAGCATGAAATCAAGTAGTTCGGCGAGCTTTCTCCCAACGTTACGTTCGTCTGTCACAGGAAATCCAGCAGGATTTGTTGACATGCTTATGATACATTTTCTGATTTTATTGGTTTTTCCTAATTTTATAAATAGTTCGAGGAGAATAGAAATATACAACTTAAATAGTGTGACCCATATCAGAAGCATAAGCAAGTGTTAAACCATTTCATCTTTGTAGAAAAGATTGGTAACTTTATTGCGTCGCAAAATGTGGAAGAAAAAGTATCGCATCGTCTCTGTTACGTCTTGACAAGCTGATGATTTCGTCACGAGAGGATTATCGACAGCCGTTCATTTTTAATTAGCTATGTTTCGTGAAGAGCACTCGAGTAATGTACTCCGTCCGTCGAATGGGACGTTGAACCGTGAATCCCATTGCCTACACGCCCTTTGGAAGTAAATCCCAAACTTGACTGTCTCAACGAATATCAACCAAGAAAGCTATGTAATCGAGACGAAAAATAATTGACTTTAGGATAAAATGAGTATGTATAGGAATTGTGTAAATGAAATATTAATATGCGCAATAGATTTCTACATGTAACGAGAAATATTTAGTCATATTTTTAGTTTCATTTTCATCAAAATTTTCCCCGTTGAAGATTTTATTAAAATTAAAAAAATGAAATTGCAAATTAAATAATGACGCTTCACTTACGCATCTCCCTTCGCCTGTAACAGGACATCATCTGGAATCTGTGTCTAAAGCACTGTACATATTCCATACACAGACTCATCAAAATACAATTAGTTGAGATGGGACGATTTATATAAAATTACATGTCAAATGAAATTTTTTTTTCACGGCTGGATAAAACGAAGAAAAATTATCTATCCTATAGATATATATGTATAAATAAGTCGGCGAATTTTATGACGATTCAGATACGTATCATTTGCAAACTTAATCGATATAAAATCCTGATTTTTTTCAATTTATGAACCTCACAACTCCATCAATTGAAACATGTAACAAATTTTTACGCGACAGTGGACAGGAGTAATTCCATTTCTCCCAAGGCCTCTCCCATCTCATTTCGTGGGTAACTGCGAACGCTTTTAAATGATACGCGATATAGAACTCTCCCCATCAATCAAAATCCTATTTGCGCTCCGCAACGATTGGTTACGAGAAAAGTCCTCATGACGCAGGTAACTCAAGCGTAAACGCGCTCTCGCTAAGCATTAGCTAAATTGGTCCACAGTCAAAAAAACAAAACGTCTCCATTCTCCGTCACCAACCGCGAATGGAACCTGGCGCGCATTCATGGCACTAGATGGAGTCCGAGTTGAACTAGGTCCAATTATTTTCCAACCTACTTAGTGCGTATTTTGTCCCCCACGATCACATTTTCGACAGGCATTTGTTTCCAATAAAGGGAATATTCAGTCCTCCACCGCGCAGTAAAATTATCATTCACAAGATTCAGAGCCATGTCCGATACTATTAGGCATTTAGAACCAGCCACCGAAGGTTAGGTACCTCATTGATTAAAAAACTACGACGGTAGTGACATCTGTAATTACGGAATTTTCTTTCATCAGAATGAATGACGGCGTCCGTATTTCATGATTGTATGAGTTTGTCAGATTAACGTTTCCTACTTCTGTTTTGTGGTATTTTTCTAATTTTCACGCAAATAAAATGATTCTTCTTTTTGAGGGTGTTCAACGCGTTTTGAAACCTCCGATTTAACGGTCTCTCATCTCACCATGATCTCATGGCTCTAGTAGTTCTAATGAGTTGCCATCAGCGTCGCCACCGTGGAAAGTGGAATGGGAAGTTGAGGGGAGGGTCTGAGAGGTTGTCGGAAAGTTCCAAGGAGGTTAACAACTGACAAATGTTTCTCATTACCTTTCCTTTTCAGTATCTTCCTTCGCGGAGAATATTATAGCTTCAGATGGTTTAGTTTCCATCTCACACTGTTCTATAACGAAGGCATGAATACAATATCAGTAATGAATTCGTGAAAATTGTTTACGAAGGAGCGTACGAAGGAGACCTTACTTTTAATTATCTCGTAAATTTAATATTGCGAAATAAATGCCTTTTTCTGTTTTTTCCCTGCGAATCGAATTCTACACGTTGTAATCTCTCTTCGTTTGTAGCATCCTTTACGATAACGCACTTTTAATGCGGAGCGGTATAACGCCGTCCCTGCTACTCGCTGGAGAACACATCCACACGCACCCTTCCTCAACAGCTCCCTTCTCAAGACTAAAAAAAATCCACCCATCGCACAGTGGCGAATTTTCGAGAATTCCTTGCCAAAACCATAAAATTGAAAGTTCGTTTGAAGGGTTCCGGGGGTTTGCAACTGTTACCTGAAAGATGTGAGCATCTACAGGGCAACGGGTTTGTGGAAAATCGTTTCCTTCCGTACCCTTTTCGTATTCATTGGCCTTGCTGCTGTCTTTTCCGGAGAGTTTCACTAGTCGCATATGACAGTGTAATAACGAACACTACTTCATGTATGAATTTTCGGTGCCTATCTGGCACCCAGTGAACCAGGCACCATACTACAGAAGATGTGTATTGAGATTATTTCAATTTAATTATAATTCAGTTTCATTTATCATTATGTTATATTTTAAGCTCGCGGCTGAGCCACCGAGTACGTCCATCGGGTTTAGGATGGTGGGTCGACCTCTAGATATAGAGGCTAGCTGCGAGATAAGCGAGTTTACTCGTCGAATAAGCAGCCGTGGACGAAAAGCGACGGCAGTCCGAGGGTTTATTGGTCTATTCCTGGGTAAGGTAGGCCTTAAAATAATACAGAACCTGTTAAGATGTCGCCAATAATTACGCTTCTCACCCGGAGGAGAGGACAGCAACTGTAGTACTGCGATGCGGAAGGCACGAGGAAACCACCACATTATTATCCCGAGAAGTCGCAGTTACTCCACTTTTTTTTAAATAAAGACGTGATGGAACCCTATCGAGTAAAATATTCCGGAGGTAAAATAGCCCCCCATGCGGATCTCCGGTCGGGGACTACCCGAGAGAGTACATCAGTCAAGTGTGATAGCCATTTTAGGGTCACAATTCGCCCGCAATGAAAGTGTTTCCCCAACGGGCTTCATGATAGCCCCTCTCCAATCCAGCGACTCTGCACTCTGGACTATATCAACTCCTATCATCCCTGGTGAGTTGTTTTGGACATCTGGGTCTTTCTTATCGCCAGTGGAGGAAAGCTGCGTGTCGGTCGCCACCTGCGTATCAGTCGGAATTATTCGCTCGAGTCAGCATGTCCCCGTATTAGAGACTACTAAACGTGTACCGAGCCTCTGAAATCTCCGTTACATACCGTGGTGCCGGAATGGTATTTCTATAAGTACAGACTGATAAACCTAGCTGCAGTAGCCAGGTACCGATCTGGGAACCCAAAAGTTCTGGATTTGTATCCTGCCTTGGAGATAATTGTAGTGTACGTCTTTGGATAAAACTTAGGCCATATGGTGTGATTTGATATCTGCAGTTTGATCACCATTAACCTAACTACCACGAATCGATCCATCAGTAGGAATATCTCTTTGAGGACTCTTGAACCCCATTTGTGTTGCTCTCAAGGAGGTTCCGCTATGACTCCACAATTCAAAAACCCGTAAAATATCTATGTTAGTTAATGAATAAGTACCAATTCAGAAAAATATCTATATAGAAATTCATCTATAGTATGATAACGCGTTACACCATGTCAAAATCCGATGAGCATATTTAAAGTACATAAAAAAGATAAGAACCCTGGTAAGGTATAGTCCTAAATTAAATGAGTAAATAGGCTCGTAAACACATTCCATAACAAGTACCGTTGCCAATGTTAACAACATACTGTAGTGCCTCGTTCATGTAACTAAGGGTTTTATAAACAAATTTTGAGGTTTCAGGCGTGAATGAGTGGAAACGGAACATAACTGCACTTGAATAAAGAGCAACTTCCACCGAGATAACGTTTATTGCGACCGGGTTTCGCTTTTTGCAGCCTGAGGATGCTTTAAAAAGCGAAACCTGGTAAAGCGAAATAAACGTTATCTCTTTGGAAGTTGCTTATCATTCAAGTGCAGTTAAGGGTTTTATGCTTTTTTCGAGCGAAAATTTATTTATATCAATCAAACAAGTGGGGTAAAGCCAACACTTTTTTGCAGTGTTAAATTCTACATAAAATTCCGCGTTTCTTATATTAGTTTATCGTCAAAGAGACATGTCTCTTTACATTATTAATCTGCGTGTTATACTGCAACAACCAAGCTCTGCCAGATAACCACGCATAAAATCGATAGAAGGGCCAAAAAATGACATGTCCTGAAATAAAAAAAAATGACATTTACTTCATAATTCGGTGGTACCTCCGACCGATAGTTTTGGTCATTTATACCATTATGTAGTGGGTTGTTTGGTACATATAGGAGTTGCGCAGGGAAGGGAGGAAGACGTCGGCAACAGACTGCTCTAAAAGAAAGGCGCCATGTGGTCCTCCGTTTTACGTCCCATCGGACGAAAGGAGCATTGCACTTGAGGTGCTCTCCGCACTGAATCCAAGTAGAGTGAGGTACTACGGAGAAAATTCTGTGCCACCAATGGGATTAGCACCCGGGCTCCTTGGAGGCCAGTACGCAATAGCTACCACACCAACCTGATCTCCCTCCAATTTTTAGCTCTAAATCATTCACAAATGCATAACATATTAAAAAAATAACAAGTTCACAGATAAAACTAACCTTTTCGCTCACACGTAATTTACTCTTCCCCTCCCAGACAGCCCATGGCTAAGTTTTGAAAATATAAACTCCACGTTAAATATTTTTTTTTGCAATCATAGTATTTCACCTATACTTAGGCTTTAAATGCGGAACATATTTTAAAAATATTTTAATTAAGCATATTATATATACGCTTAATTTAATTTTTTTCCTCGATTGATTACATATTTTTTGAGGAAAAAATGTTGAATGTCGAAGGAAAACCATTTTTATCTTGATCCGATATTATGGCACCATGATCGTTTTAAGGAAAGCATAGGAAGACAACATATCGGCACCTTGAACTTCTCAGGGTCAAATAAAAATATTTCTCAAGATTATATTTTCCCACGACGAGAAAGAACCTTTTCATCTTATCAGATCGAGATGTAACCAGTTGGAAATCTTTTTTTTCTAATAAATGGCTCGTACCAATCAGAGATATCTCCATTTTTCCCGAAAAATATCAAAACGAAATGCAAGTCGTAAGATTATAGGTTGTATCCGAGATTAAAATTGGATGAATCTTGAGTCAACGTATACGATTTTTTTAAAGATCTCTCAAGGTGGATGACGAATCTACTTTCTCCATGCCGTAAAAAAACGCGAAGACCGTGAAGATAACGAGCCACAGGTTGTTGACTCAAAACACGGAAAAGCCTGGGGCTCTAAAAATACGTCAATCCGTAAAAGTTTAATGGGCTATTTATTAAAACGACTCCACTTACCACCAACTTAACTTATACCGTAAAATTAGTCTCTTGACAGACGAGATAGACAAAGTCACATAAAAGAACTGAGTTATTGACACTGAACTGAACATTACCACTGAACTTAAAATTCGATAAAAATACTGAAATATCTGAAACATTCTGCACTTCTTTTTCGAGCTTAAGTGTCACTTTCAGGGAATGGGAAGTTTTAAAAGTGTTTTTCACAAGCTTATGAAGAGAAATATTAAGGACCCTGTCCAATCTGGAGATTCACGAATTCCCTGTGCACCGGAACAAGTAGAAGTGATAAATGAGGGGAATTACGAGTACACGCGGAACTGAGTAAACCATTGAAATTAGCTGAAAAGTTATTGAACCAGAGAAATACTGAGAACTTTTTTTTTAAAGATAGACCAGAGGACGATTCCATCTCCACGATACCATATCCGTGACTTGCTTCTAAATACTACATGGGTCGGCATCATAAGTTATTTACCAACACTGATAGGCTAAAAAAAGGGTTTTTTAAGTGTTGTGTTGATTAGTTAAAGTGTGTTGAAAATTGTCAGAGGAAAATTATTTCCCAAACCAGGAACGAATTGCAGTCAACTCCCGATTATCCGTGCGCGCGTTAGTTATCCGGGCTGCGGATTATCCGTGCATCGCCCATCTATTTAAGTGTAGCGGCAGTGGTCTCAAAGGTAAGTAAACTTTTGTCATTTTCCTATAATCGTGACTTTCACTACGGTCCTGCCGACTGGTCCGACGTCTTACGCCAGACTTCGTGCCACCACCCGAGGCTTGCGAACATTCAATTGCGGCCGTGACAGCTTCTTTGTCATAAAATGCTACTACATATGTTCAGCGAGAATCTTTTCATTGGCAGAATGCGTTATTTTCTTAGGGATAGTATTTATTTGGGCGGTTCACCGTGGAGAAATGAATCACGGAAAATCGGGAGTTTACTGTTCTTACATAGCTTCCTCTGATAATTTTCAACACGCTTGCTGTGCATAACGGCATTTTAAAATCCTACGATAGAGAGGGTTGCTCTGCGTTCGCTTGTAACGTTACGTATTTAACTCTTTTACTGCCAGTGGGCAGATATATCGATATCGGTATACATAGATCGTTTGTGACGTAAGATGAAAAATTCGCACCACGCCATCTATGGAAACCTACCAGTACTACGTCCAATACGTATAACAATTTTGCCTTATGCGGTGAGCCCTCTTTATATTATACTTACCCTATGGTTTTATGTAAATATTTTGACGAGGGGTTGGATGGCAGAAGGGACAGTTTTGTCTCAATTTCGCTCCAATAAAGACGTTTCATTAGTGCTATTAAACATGCGTTCTGGGAGCACTTGTACGTGTCACGATGCCTGAAGATGTGAAGCAAATTGGCGGCTACGCCCGATGGGTGGGTGTTGGGAGCGGTGCTCGCAGTCGTGAAAGGGAGAGAGGAGAAGATTGCGAGCGAGGGAAGGAGGTCGAACCGCGCTTAAAGCCACCCGTGAAGTCGGACGCGACGCGCGGAATAGTAATGTGGCGGACAAAAAGACTGATGCGACGCCTAGCATCCTCCCTCATCACACCCTTAAAGCCAAAAGGGGAGTGGCGGGTAGGGGTTGGGAGGGGGAGGGTTCACGTGTGTAGGGGGAGAGGGAGGAAAAATGGGAGTGGAAAACGGCCTCCTCATGAATGGCTGTTGTTAAGGGAGCTAAACGTATATGAGCCGAGGTCCCTCTCTGCTCTGGACAACCGTTGTAACGGAATGTGATGTGAAGACGGAAAAGGAGCTTGAAACAAAGCGATATTGGAATCTTTACTGGTGTACGAGGAGGGGGTGGGGCTGGTGTGGTGGCTTAAGATTGGCCTCTAAACCCGAGGGCCCAGGTTCGAATCTCGACAGTCGCAGTTAATTTTCTTCGGTAAACTCACGCCTACTTTAGTTCGAGTTCAGGATGGTAGGTAACCAAGGAGTCACGTAGTACAAACACGAATGGTTTGCAAATTTAGTATGTCTGAATTGCTAGCTACGATATCATTAATTGTTTTAATTTGAGTTTTTCTCATTTTTATCGACTATAGAGCCAACAGATGAGATAAATCACAAGTGTAAACAATGAATGAGGTTGTAATCAGCGGTTTTAACTCACCAAATTTGTTAACCATTTGTGTATATAACACGTAATCCCTTGGTTACTTATTCGAGATAATCCCGACAGATTCAAATACAACCCCCAGGACTCCGACCGTCGGATAGGACGTCAGGTTGCGGTCCCTTTGGCGCCTTTCATTACGAGCAGGTTACAGTCGAAACCAGATTTTTTTTTCTCCACTCTTCCTCCATGGCCAGGTTTCTCTCGACCCTTCCCACTCCTTATTCTTCCATTCCCAGTCTTGTACCTTTCCTCCCGGTCAGAAGCGTCTTAAGGGTGGGAATATACTTAAAAACCACAGACGATATGATGAGGATTGCCATCCGCGAAAATCCCAAACCCGCTGATATGCGCTATAGCAGAATTTCCACAGAGAAAAAAACCAGCGGCCTTGACCGGGACTCCAACCCGTACATCCCTGATTTCCCGCCAGGTGCTTTTTCAGTAGCTCTGTCAATTTTTTCTTCCTCCTTATGCATTTCTATAGCTTATTAATTGTTATAAGTAGGCATTTATTGACGTTTGCGCTGCTTCGTGACATAGCAAGTACGGCAGTTCGTCTCAATATCTTGCTCCTTTACAGCATCTGGAAATCCAGGGGATTTCGACGCCTTGGCAGCTGACAAATTGGCTAAATCAATTTGCTGGGTTCCGGGTTCGATTCCCGGTCAAGCTGAATTATTTTTTTCTCCGTGAAAATTCTGCTTTATTGGAGTTGTTTATGAGCCGAAGAGAAGAAGAACCGCTGAAGTAATAGTCGGTAATAGTAGTAGCTATTTCGCAAGGTCTAATGTAGGATATTAATCCTTGGACAAACACAACACCCATTCTCTGAGCGGGATTCGAACATAATAACATTTGGGTTGCAAGGCCAGCGTGTTACCGTTCCGGTCGTGGTAGCGTCGCTAATGCGCTGACCTGACAACACAAATTACTTGTATTCGAACCCTGCTTATTTCATAGATGTCGTGTTTCGGTTCCAGGATGAGTTAAACGGTGTGATATAAACTAAGCATTTGGAGTACCTAAAAGCCGAATACTACAAATATTGTATTCTCAAACGTTTATCGTTCAGAAATGGCCAAAACCAAATGATCTGGCCGATCAAATGGAACAATTGAGCTCTGAAATTGCTTCAAAATTTGCTCAAATGGAAATCCTAACCCTATGCAAAGCCTTGCCCTTCATGAACCAAATGAGTGGTCGGGGGAGTCCAGTATTTCATACTGTTGGGAGAAAGATATGAATATTAAAAATTATAAATTCAGTCTTCGTTCAAATAAAACGAAGATACAAATGATTATTAGTGAATAAATAATAATATTTTAAAAAAATGAGGCGTCTAAAAATCATGTCTGTTTCATAACTCACGAATAAGAGAGCGCTCATTCTCAGCGTTACGTTACTATTCGAGAACGCTACGGAGCGTGACAAGAGAGGAGGGGGTGAGAAATTGGAATATCGGCGTTACAGAATTGTTGGATGACACCTTATTACTCGGAAATGGCCAAAGCCGAACGATCTGTGCTGTATTAAACCATATTATTGTTATCTATGGCCTCAAATATTATGATCAAAGGAAAACAATGCTCAAATGACCTCACTGAGTTCATGCAGCACAGGTGAAAACTAAGACTCTACTCTCGGAGATTAGCGGTGAAGGAGCCCAATCACAAAAAAATGACAAAGCACCATGAAAAGACACAAAAGGGTTCGTTCCGTACTGATCGAATGTTTGATGTGGTTGGTGCCTATTGAGGAGTTGATTTTCTTGTATATAACGACAAATTTTGCGACTCATAGTGCATTGGCATCTTCACGAATTTCCCTTCCACGCATCCAACTCAGTACGGCCATTGGATTATTGTTTACCTCAGATTTTATTTGATCAGGTCGATTTCTGTAACCACCGGACGTTCCAAGTCTTACTATGGAGTCAGCTTGGCGAAAACCCTTCTCAGTTTCATTTCTTCCTACTTTGGGTACTTAAGCCTATTAAAAGTAGGTGTATCTAAGAACGCGTGTGAAGAGTTGAATTTGCGGACCTGGTTGAGTTAGAAACATAAGCATATAGTGAGAATAAATATGGGTGATGTATACCACACTGTCCGCCTATGACGGTAAATGTCTCCACTACTCATTCACCAATGTTTGGCGGTATGGCGGCACTTTTTTCCCATTCATTTCCTAGAGGATTATTTAACCCATGCATTCTTCTTAAAAGCCAACTTTAACAATACCGTTGGTCGTCAAGGTGATGGTTTACTGCTCGAAAGTTTTGTGGAGAGCATTCGAGTTCAGAACTACGTCAACGAACATGCAATACGTTCAGTATTCGGTCCGTCGAATGGGACGTTAAACCGTGTTCCCCTATGTGTCCATCGTTAAGAGCACGCTAATTTCGACGCCGGATTTCTCTTCACTCTTTCTCTTTCCCCTTCTATTCCTATCCTTATACCTATCCTACCAGTCTGAACCACCTATAAGTGTGGTTACAAACTTGAAAAAAACAGATGAAATAGTCACTCGTCGATAATGCATGCCCAGTATGGAATAAACCCCGGCCACACACCACATGGTGGTTTGATAGACGAAGTCGGGTTGCTGTAGTGGTTAGTTCTGACAGAGTACTGGCTATTCACCCAGAGGGCCCGTGTACGAATGCCAGCAGTGGCAGATATCATTCACTGGTAAGCCTGCCCCCACTTGAATGCTTTGTGGAGAGCATTCGATTTCAGTACTCCGTCCGTCGGATGGGACATTAATCCGTCCCCTCGGTGCCTTTCGTTAACTACGTTGTTTCGTAAATTCGTTTATTAATAGTGCAGGCTAATGCCGACGCCTGGTTACAGAGTAGTACACGCAGGTGAGATGGATTATACGGCACAACGTAAACGTACTGACTGTTATTACAATATAAGACTGGGGAACTGATTCGTCACCGCACAAAACAATAACGACATTTGAAATGTCGCTATTGTTTTCGAACAATCGAAAAAAATTTCGAATAATTCGAAAAAAATCGAATAGCATGAGACGAGTAAACAAGGAAGTGGAGTTAGATGACAATCCAACCATCAGCCTTCTTTCCTCATTCTTAACTGCGCTAGGATATTGTACAGATTAATGATCGCTGTGCGTAATGATTAGCTACCGTCAAATTAAGTGTATAGGCGTTCAATTAAAAGAACATTGATAGCTATCTCCACAGACAATCTCAACATTTAGATTTTTCTCGGGAATTAGAAAAAAAACACATTTTCAATCGACCAGGGAGCTTGAGAAAGTTGGGAGTCAGCGTATCAAAGTCGTCAAAGTTTGTCGTCCAATTCTCGGTCCAGACGGACTTCTGATGCAATTTCCATCGTCACCATTTCTACCGCTCTGCTTCGAACAGGGACTCGAGTTACGAACTTCGAACGAATTCGCTACTCAATTAACTAGTTAAGATCAAGTTTCCGTAGCAATTACAAACTATCTCGGCGAATCATGTTTCGAACACGGATATTTTCTGTAGGTACGTGAATTTGATAGTTATTGCTATTTTCCGACGAGCAGCGTACTCTGAAACTTGCACAGGTATCATAATACAGAGACGCCTAGGATGAAAAGGCCGGAGACATTTATTTTTCTTTTTTAATGTCTGGAGCAGGAAGTTCAGTGCTCTGTTGCTTCGCTCCGTTTTTATCCATGGCATAAGAAACTCGGTTGAGAGAAGAAAGAGATAAACCGTTTCATAAACGAAGGGTAAAGAAATACGTATTGGCAGGAGTTGCCTCACGCAAGGCATGGGACAACTTTCAAATTCAGAGAGGGAACAATACAGTACAGCAATACTTTTTTATTACTTCCTGATCAACAAAGTATATAACTTGAAAGAGCCTATAATGGTTGGAAACTTGAGGATAGTTTATTTTTTCCATTATCCCGTTGAAAGCTCAAGAGCACGGATATTTTCAGCTCACCGACCTGGTTCATTTCCGCTAAAAACAGGTATTCCGATAATTTGGTGGGATTCTAAAAAACCAGGGTTGATGCTCCAATAATTAAATCCTCGATAGCTTTTGGCGGATGAAACCCTGTTTAACGTCGGATTCTATCCTAATACGATAAAGGTGGGGATCGAGGGAAACAAGTCTTACAGTTCACAAAAATCTCTTCCTCGGCCACAACGAACGATGGAAAACCTAGAGAATTATTGTTTCCAAAAAAATAGTGATTAAACATGAGATTTTACCAGGAATTCTGCTACAGAAACTTCGGGAAATCCTAGAATGGGAAAGCAATTTCGGGAGGGGACTGATCTACTTCCGTGCATCACAGATAATTGCACCAATGGTGGTTGTTTTCATCAGTTATCATACGGGATATGTAGATTCTATTACCGTCCGCCAATTTTTATGTGCGTTTCCGTATGCATTAATTCATGCTATGGTTGATTTATCTATAGATCTATCTTTCCTGTATATTCATTTGAGTCTACTTCAAGAGTACCTTTGGTCGTAATGGCGAACGTTTTCCAAAACAGTAAAATGTTACCAAATTTCGATATATTTCATTCAAAGTTTGAGTATTTGGAGCATAAAAATATATTTCATGATAATATTTCGTTTTTTTTATAGTATTGCATTTCTATTGGTTTACGTGCTGTGTTTTCAGGTTGATAAATAATTATTTGATTTTCGAAAAAAATAATGCTGCAAGCAGAAAGACTGAATTTACTGTGTATTGCTATGGGAAAAAGTATAACACAGTTAAGTCAAACCTGAGACTATTAGGTGAATAAAAAATAGCCCATACTCAAGGAGTTGATGAAATTTAATGATTTTCCAAGTAATAAGTACGTACAACCAGTGGTTCTCCCAAAAATCGGACGTTGCATAAAACATGACGGTTTTGGACTTATATTTTTATATTATAGAAAAGAAACCGAAATAAATATTTCATCATCCCAAAAGGGATGTTACATACTCTATGGACTAACGTAGGGTGCTGCCGACACATTTGTGGCTAAGTGCGCATATATGAATATTTAAATTAATAATTAATGTTACACTAAAACAGAGAACTTCAAATTTTTCCATCTTCTACGGTTAATTTAATAACCGTTACGAATCACCTCAGTGCCTTAATATTTGGTCGTACGTTATGAGCAGCAGATCAAAAGGGTTTAATTTTATTTATTTTATTATACTCAGAATTCTTCACCTTCTGTTGGATTTTAATGGGCACCTGCCGTTATTATTGTTATATATAGAAATATAGATATTATACTTATCTGGTTCAGGGAATAAAGCGTGAGAGGGGAGTAAATAATATGAGCCTTGTGTGTCTTAACCAGAATTTAACCCCACATAACTAACTCCTTCCATATAAGTGGAATGTCGAGCCGATACTAATCATATTAAATTAAAAGAACGTCTCCCAGCCACTGTTCTGCGATCCGCTGCGCCGGCCAGAGGAAGTTTTCTACGTGATCCACTGAGATAAGGAAAAGCATATTTTAGAAGTACCTTCACGTACTTGTTTCTGGTTAGCGAAGCAAAGTCGTCCATCGGCCTTAAGTATCCTGAGCATCCTATTAAATAAGGTATACTGGCATGTTTCACGGTTTTTTCATATAAATTCATCACAAAACGTCGTAGAGCTTATTACATAAGTGCTTCAGATATTTAACTAGGTACCGCGAGGTGTAGAAATGTGAAATACAAACATTAATACCGTTACCATTATATTTTATTAAAATCAGTAACTATCCGCTGGGTATGTATATATTTAAATAAACTTGCATGATGAAAATCGATGGGGAGTCAGTGCTCGTAGTTAACATTTATTTTTCATAAGCTCGCAATAAAAAATTAATAATAAAAACAGCTTGATTTCAGCCTTCGAAGAGAAGATCTATGACAATAGACGAATGTATCTAGAAACAAAAACTGATAATATTTTTCAGATCATTAGCTAAAATTAAAAAGAGAGAGAAACATTCATGGTATTTTCATGGTATGCAAAATATTAAATCCACGGAGAAACAAAAAGTTAATGTCAAACATTTGACAAAATGCAGTTACCAGGACTACGCCCCAATAACTTTTTTTCCCAAAGTTAAAAAAATTTTACCGACACCATAAATGATTTACCAGCAAATCAAACACACGAGGGCACTTGGGGCTTATAGTCAAAGTCTTAACCGTTCGCTTTAATTGGGGTGATTTACTCCTCCCCCAAAAAAGTCACAGAAGAGAGACTAATTTTTTAATAAGCTGCTTTCATTTGTCTACGCTACCTTTTCCAATTGTTCAAAAGTTCGACTCCTGGAAATTAAGAGCGGATTATCCAAGACAGAGGATTTTTCACCCTCTCTGGAGGAACTTACGTAACTCTTGTTCGTGGATTGTTTGCAAAGATACCCTCCAATGTTAACTCTCGTCTCCCTGAACGTACGCAATCTGAGACTCAACGTACGCAGCAACTTCGCATGGTTTTATGGCGGAATAACTTCTTGAGATGTTCTCCGAATCACTGCTCATTTAAGATCACGTAATATATCACACAACTGTCACGTCAACATCATCATGCATGAATAAAACCAATAGTCGAATTACAATATAGGCCATATACGTATTATAATATCGATTCAAGAGGATTTCTTTTAAATACAACTTGAATTCTACTTTAGACTACATGGAATATATGAGAATGGGTAACAAGCATAAATATACATGAGGTGATCATGAGAATCCCCCATCGAGGCTATCACGAAAGAGTATTCATGACATTGAAACGTATTAACAAGCCATATTTACAAAATAATGACAATCATGATAGAGTCCCGCTAAATTTTCCACACGTAAATGATGAATTGGAAAATAAACGTGAATGCCATAACATCCTAGCTGACAAACAAATCGAAAATATCGGCAACGGAGTCGAGGTAAAAGGTCATAGGTTCTGTTGCATGTGACCTCTTTCCAAACTACCCCTAAATTCTGCGATAGGTACATTCCTACTTGTAGCCTACATTACGCTGTTAAATGCCCATTTCAGATCAACAGAATAAAGCTATTAAGCGATCCATACTCATTTATACCTACGTGCTCCTTTAACTACGTATTAAGCTGTCAACCGTTCATCTTCCTTAGCCAAACTAATGTTTCCCTCCGACGAGTTATTCCATTTATTACGTTCTATTGCGTAACAGGTTTACCTTCTAAAAGCAACTTTGCAGCGGGAAAGTATTGGCCACACTGGCCATCGCATTTTTCAATGAGATGGGAATCAAAACTGATTCAACGAGGTCTCTTGGAAAATTTTCTTGCTCCTCATTACTACGAAAGACTTCTAAAACACCATCTTCCCGTATACTTATCTTGAATACATTACTAAATCACAAAATCAAATAAGTGATTCCTATGTGACATCATTTACTCCAACATCGCCGTACGCTTTCATTTCCTCCACTGCTTAGAGTTATAGCCATCAAGTACACCTTGACATAATTTTTTTAATCCATATCATTTTCTCTTTCGATCTTCACATCCCTAGAATCTTTATTACCATCAACGATTTTCGAGTCTACTCCTCGTTAAGGATATCGTTTTCTTCTCAGATCATCCTGACTCTTTCCTGCACAAAGCCTCTACTTCCAGTTTCTGAAATTTAATGTCCGAATATTTCTACCCAACCTCACATATCTAACGATTGAAAATATCATTATCAGCTGTTTTATACCGCAGTGACATAATGCAAAAGAAAATTAATGTACTCACTTTATTCCGGACACCGGATGCAAGCCTTTGTTCACTTCACGCTCCAAAACTTCGCACAGATTATGCACCCTCATGCTGAAAGGATTATTAATAGTCTTCCCCTTTCTGCTTGAACCAGTTACCACATGAAATTCGATCAAATATTCACCGTGAAGGGGTAACCGTTCTTCCCATATAGCTGATATGGCGCGCCATTTCTACTCTGAAAACAGTACACTACCATCAGGCGATTAAATTCTACCGGGCGGCTCATATTTTGACACCACGAGCTTCCGCGGCCCTGGAGGCGGGAACCGATTCGCCCGCGGCAATGATGTGCAGTGCTTAATCGTATAAAGACTTCGGACCAGCCGGTAAATCGACAACTCCAAAAACAGAGGTCTGAGTCTGACAGAAATCTACGTTAATTATCAACTAATAAACAGCCTCCTTCCACATGATCTATTCTACCACAACGAATGGAAAGTCAATATTGAAGACAATCAACGACGACAGGCTACCAACTAGAGTAGCCCAACTTTTCGTAGTAACTGGGTCATTATCAACGCTGAGTGCTCATTTGAATCTGGTCCCAGAAGAATGTAATCGAGGTTGAAGACAGAGAACCGTAGAGTACATAGACATCGCTTTACTAGTAGCTTAAGAAATTTGCGTTAATGTGGAACTCTGCTGCAGCATAGTATGCAAACATTTATAATAATTTCGCTTCAGAGAGATGTGAACGGATTAGAAACAAATTCACTTCCTACGGTAGTTATTGCACCCCCTACCAAGTAGCATACACAGTTTTACAATTATGTCTGGAACTCACCGTTTAAATTAGCCGAGGGACTAAAAATGTGCGCGTCAATAAAACAAGGAGTGACACTCACCTTCACCGACATGATTGCTCCCGATATTTAGGCGCCTTTTACCAGCAAGACAGGAGATCGTACAGAGGATCTTCTTCCTGAGACTCCACCTCTTGACGATAAACAGTATATAATTCGCTCCTCACTCAGTCAGCCTCCAAAGAAGCTAAGTTCCCCGCGACACTCTTAGGAGTTCAGACGAGGATCATGAAGCAGCACATGACTTAGAAAACAAGCCTTTTCCGAACGCACTGAAGGCCGGCAGCATCAATCCGCTCGGAGATCAGGCTCGCAAGCAGAAAACCCCTTGCGCCCAGCCCATCATTTTCGCCAAGACGTGTGACAGGCAGGTAAGTACCCGGCAAAGGCTGGAGCCGAAGAGCGAAATAAAGTCCACGCCCTTAGGTAATACCGAAAACAAACTCGAGAAAAATTTTCCACCCGGCGATACACAAACAGCCGCTTCGGGTACGAAGGGTAGGAGTGTTGTGGGTGGCCGAGAGCCCTACTCCCCTCTATACGTGATTTATTGATCTGCTAGGTTCCCCTCGCTTTGCACAAGCCCAGTAGCGCCTTCTCGATCCCCCTCAAACTTCCCCTCCCCTCCTCCTGCGCCCTGGGGAGCACCCCTCCCCTTCAGACTCGATCTCACAATCAGTTCCACACCCATCCCCGTGTGAGATACGCTCGAGAAATGAATGTGACCTTTCCCTCGCACTATTTGGTCCTGGCATCATCTTCCACCATGGGCCAAAAGGGTTTACGTCGGGAAATTCAACAATAACGGCGTGCGAGCGTCCTTTATTTTGGGTGTTACTCATCTTGCGCACGCCCGTAGTTTCAAGTACCAATTTTTTTCGTGCGCAGGTAAATCCCACGGCCGATCTTTACTTCCTTCCTCGCTAATTATCTTTGTGATTCTCGCTTTTTCTCCCAATACAAGAGTTGATTCATTCGGAGATGTTCCTCTCGGTTTTTTTCGTTTTTAAAATCTGTCTTCGCTTAAAAAGTACCTAGCTGTGAATTGCAAGTTTAGTGAAAGACAAAACGTTAAGTTAAAGAGACTGGTGGGAAATTAGATGAAATTTCATTCGCCTAAAAGGAAGCTCAAGATCTTTGGAGTGCCTTACGAGCCACTTCGAAAGTGTGGAAGGGATATGTTGTAAGCAATTATTTATAGATGATTTCCTAACTGTCACTAGGCACATTTTCAAAATAAATAAGTTTTTTCATTTTACAAATCGATGATACATCAAACTAAATTTCAATATCCAAAACAGGTAATGTGACAATACTTACTGATAACAGAAAAAAATTTAGCTATCAGTGTACATGGATGTTACAGCCAGCATAGCAAGTCGCACTGATTCGAGTTAGTTCGTATATAAGATCCAGAGAAATTATTTCCTCAACCAGCATAAAGGTGGCTATCCTAGCTTTTATCTATCATGTAGTATCAAACAGAGGGTAACAAACCCCATAAACAATTCTATGCAGCACTCTGAAGTTCATGTGTGTGTTTCTATATGATCATCATGAACAGTCAAACTAATATTATCAACAGTTATCTCCAGAGGGAAAAATTTTACATGACCATTCCACTAACTGGTGTTCCTGATAAATTTTAACACTTTAAATGCTCATCATCACAAGTCATCAATCCTCAGATTGGTTTGACGCAGCTCTCCACTGAGTTCTTCTATCGGCTTATCTCTTCATATTTACGTATGTCTTCTCTTTCACATCCTTCATCACTTGTTCCATATATCTCACTCAAGTACTTACTTTGCAATTCTTCCCTTCCACTTGTCCCTCGACGATTGTCTTCATCAGGCCATCATGTCCTATGATGTGGCTGATCAAGTTGTCCTGTCTTCTTCTCAGGGTATTCAGAATTCAGAAGACTTCTCTTTTCTCCCACTCTTCTTAGAACTTCCTCATTACTTACTCGGTCGATCCATTTAATCTTCATCATTCTTCTGTAGCACCACATTTTGAATGCTTCCACCCTTTTCATTTCCACTGCTGTCATTGTCCATGCCTCGCTGCCATAAAGAAACATGCTCCAGATGTATATTCCAATGAATTGCTTCCTTACTTCTATGCTTGTATTTCCAGCAGTAATTAGATTCTTCTTTTGATAGAATGCCCTCTTTGCCTGGGTTATTCTGCTGACTATTTCTTTCTTGCTTCGTCCATCGTTGGTTACTTGGCTTCCAAGGTAACAGAACTCTTTCACCTCTTCCAGATTTTGTTTTCCTAGTTTAACATTGGTTTTGGCCTCTTCTTTCTTGCTGCACACCAGTATCTTAGTCTTCTTCTTATTGATCTTCAGCTGATATCTGGCCATTGTCCTTTCCATGGTTATCAGCATCTTATTCAGATCCCTCTCTCTCTCTGATATGAGTGCTATGTCATCAGCGAATCTCAGAATGCCCATTTTTTCTCCATGGAAATTCCCCCCAGAAGACTTCTCTTTGATTTCATTGATGGCTCTCTCGATGTAAACACTAAAAATTACTGGAGACAGTGCACAGCCTTGTCTCACTCCTTTCCTTATTCTTCCTTCTTCACAGCTGTATCCAGATTTAATCACAGCTACTTGGTTTTTATACTCAAACTGTGTATAATTCTTCTATCATAGTGGGACACCTGAATTCCTTTCAGAACAATAAGCATTGAATTCCAATCCACATTGTCAAAAGCCTTCTCTAAGTCCACAAATGCAATGAATGTCAGTTTGTTCTTCTCCATTCTCTTCTCTATGCGCAGCCTAACCCAAGTAACACAAAATAGTCACCATTACCTCACGATGACATCACCATGACCAAATTTTGGTCACTACGTGACTAAGTGAGCAGGTGTTGATCCAGTGAGACCTCAAAATGACGTCCATTTGACCTCACGGATTTTATTCCTCTGATTTGTTATTAAAAAAAACATTAGTGTTTTGATTAAGAAGAATATTTCACACGGTGTTCCTTTTTACTTTTCATTTTTTTGGAAAATAAATATGCAAAATATATTCGTTATTGAGTTCTTCACAATGCTTGCTAAATTCTGTTCTTTTATATTACATGATACATGGACTGTGGTACACACATTGAATATTTGATACAAATTTGTTAAAGTGTGCATCTTTGTTCATGGATCATGTATAAAAGAACTAATCAAGAATTTAGCCTTTAATTTTCTTTACTTTAGTCCTTGTACTAGTACTTGCAGTATCAGCTGGGAGTGAGAGGGAAGTGGGGAGGCTCAGCCCCATCAACACAAAAAGCTTAATTGTACTTCATTGTGACCCTTTTTAGTCTCGAATTGGACAAAATCATATGACTACACTGTGACTAGGAGTGCAGATGGTTGTCAGGTCATGGTGATGTCACTATGACGTCAAAATCACATCACTATTTTGGTCTAAAATTTGACAAAAAAAAGCTAATTTTGACCTTGGGGTCCGTGAGTTACTTATGATGTCATCATGAGGTAATGGTGACTTTTTTGTGTTACTTGGGAAGGGCCAATATTGCCTCTCTTGTGCCCTTACTTTTTCTGAATCCAAATTGATCTTCATCCAGGAACTCTTCTGCTTTTTGTCTATTCTTCTGTAGATGATCCTTGTCAATAACTTCAATGCATGTGTTGTCAGGCATATAGTTCTAAAATATTCGCATTTCTCCACTACCTTCTTTTTAGGAATAGGAATGATGATGTATTTCTCGAAGTCCCTGGGTATTTATCCTGTTGAGTACATGTTGCAGATGGTCTTGTTAAGATTGGTTAATGTCTTCTCTCCTGCATTTTTTATTAGTTCTGCGGGAATATTATCAATTCCAGAAGCCTTATTCATGCGAAAGTCCTTTACTGCAGTGTCAAATTCTGATCTTAATATTGATGCTGCCATATGATGGGAAAACATTAAATGAAAACAACTTTTCCCATCCTCTTCAACTTCGCTTTCCTCTTCGATCATTTTCATGCTGAGATTTTTTCCATTCTATAACTCTTCCAGATATTCTTACCATCTCTTCCCTTTGCCTTCGTTTTAAATCAAAAGTTCTCCATTCTTTTTCCTAATGGCATTGCATCTTATGCTCCGTTCTTTGAAGTGGTTCCTCACTATCCTATAGGTAGCTTCCACCTTTCAAAGAGCAAAGTTGTTTTGTACATCCTCGCATAGGCTCTCCATCCACATTTCTCTAGCTTTCCTGGCTTTGCAACTTATTTCATTCCTTATTCTTCTGTAACAAAGCTGCCCTTCTTCAGTTTCCGCAATTTTATACTTTCTTCTTCCTTCAATCAGGTCTAAGGCTTCTTCTTTACAACTTTTCTTCTTCCAAGAACTTCTTTTGCGTCTTCCTGTAGTCCACATTTAATGTTTTCCCAATGCTCTCCCACTTATTTCTCATTCAGGTTCTCTCCCATGTTTTTTCCCACTGCTTTTTGAAATGCCAGCTGGTGTTGAGCCTCCTTTAGTTTTTCTACATGCCATATATTTTTCTTTGTTTTCTTCAACTTCTTGAATTTTAGATGGAATTTCACCATTACTAAATTATGATCACTGTCGAAGTCTGCTCCAGGGTAGCTTATGCAGTCCTTTACCTGGTTCTTAAATCTCTGCTTTACTAAAATGTAGTCTATTTGAAATCTTCTTCTGTCTCCTGGCAATTTCGAAGTGTATCTTTTTCTGTAATGGTTTTTAAATAATGTGTTGGCAACCACAAACTTATGTTGTGTGCAGAACTCCAGTAGTCTTTCTCCTCTTTCATTTTGATTACCCAATCCATATTTCCCAGCTCTAAATGCAACCTGGTAAGAGCAAGATAAAGCAGGGCTTTTGCTTGTATGTTTGTTTCAAGTATAAATTTGTTCTCTAAGCTTCAAAGAATATGAAATACTGTTTACATTTCTTTTCATGCCTCCTCAACTCAAGAAAGTTTTTTAATTCAAGGACCAATTGACTGGCCAGCTGGCCATCTGTGTCCTCCAGTGTATTACCTACTTGAAAGGGAAACAGTCCCTGATTAAATATAGCAGGTAACCAATCAATTATTCCTCCTATCATTTGACTCTGCAGTGTTACAGCAAAACCAAAACTCTGAAAAACGTTTTTCACACAATTAACACAACCACTGCAGTATGAGTCTATTTACGTCTGTTCATTTCTTCTGAAATATGCAGAGGATATCAATTGACACATTGTCAATTCACTCGTTTGATTTTGAGCCAGGCTGTTATTAGGTTGCTCTCACATTACTCTGATGTCTAGTTCAGGTTTTCCAGCCCTATCACTGAAACTAGCACCATGATGTTGTGCACATTACACACTGCATGCAGTAAAAAAATTTCAAAATAAAAAAATTGTACTTTACTTTCCATGAAGAATACCACCATTGAGACACACACAAAAATCCACTAACTTTTTATGTATTAAAATGCTGTACTACTGTAAATAGAAGAAAGATGGGTCTTTCTACCTAAAATATATTTTTATACAATTTCTTCAACAAAATTTTATAAAAATGACAAAAACGACCAGCATTCTTAGAGTCATAAACTTACATGACCAGCAGTGTGAGCGCTAATTTTGTTTTCTTCATCACCTCCTCCTACTTTGAATATCCTATGCTATAATTCATCATCATGGGTCAACAATATAATTGGTTTGATACAGTCCTCCCATTGATTCTAATACCAATTATCCTCATTATATTAAAATGATTAAATTGCATTCAGAAGTTGGATTACCTTCCAAAAATAATCATAATGGAAATTTGTTTTCATTTTCTTCAATCTTAACAACTTTAATGAAGAATAAATGCTAATTTTTCTCTCTCAAAGATTTCATTAATAATGTAATAACTGATATGTAACTTTTTACAGTAAAATATACACCAGGCAAAAAAAATTCTCAGTACAGTAATCAACTCTCCTCACTGGAAAACACTATACTTATGTTCTTGATCAGGAAATTAGTTAATCCAGTTAATAAGCATCTAGTTATGGTTTATGATATTTAGCAGCCAATCTTTCTTTCAATGTAGCAAAATTTGACCTGCAAACATTTTGAGTACTCACAATATAAAGAGCTCATTCATTTTATTGAATCAACTATTTATAACATCTCTTTCTCACAGTTAAACTGTACATCATTCATTAATTATAAGCTCTGGACCTCATAGAGGTTAAATGCTGAATAGATATTTCTTTAATATTTACAATGACAGGAACTTCATCATCAGCACTGAATTGTAGAAAAAATATACAGTTCATATCATGCAGCTTTCTTTTTGCATCCTGGAAACCCATTTTTAACCGTTCCTTGATGGCAGGGTTGCCAGCCATCTTTTGTCGCATTGCTTTCATTTCTGTGGCACTAAAGCCTATAAGCTCATCCAATACCTGAAAAATCAATGGCCTGGGCTTTAACAGATGCATTACTTTCATAGTATAAGAATTATGGACTCTTTGAATAAATTAGCAACAATTTAAAAAAAACAGTAGAACAGACATTCATGAAAATGTTTATGGGTAGAATTCAACCAAAAGAATACTTAATTTTCATTAAAAAAATATGCTGAAAATAAATAGGTCCTACACCTTAGAGACAGCTCCCCTTGGTCACACAAAAAAAATAAGAAATGCTATGACACAGGAGTTACATTACTAAAAACATCATGGACCATAATAGACCAAAAACACCATAATAGACTATCTTAAAAAAAAAGCCAACCCTGATTCTGCATCTTTCATCAATAATCATTATCAATAATGACACAGAAATAATAATACAATCACCAGGCAATTCACAGGAAAATAAAACAATATGTGAGAGGTAATTAAAAATTAAAAAAGGTAATGTGTATTTCAATTACATTTTGTGTAGCTGTATATGAACTTATGAAGTGTGTTTAGCCACCAGCAATGTATATTGCTGTTTGTGTACTACAGCGTAGTTGGAGTAGGGTTAACTTACATCCTCTTTTTCCCAGAACGTCCTCTTTTTTTCAGGGAAAAAAATGTACGGGTGGATTTTATGAAAAATTAAATGTCCTCTTTTTTTAGCTCTGAGAAAAAAATCTAATTTTGCACATGAAATTATGTAGTCGCTTTACCAAATCATAAAATTGCAACTGTAACACTTTTGACCACAATTGCCAAGACCACACTGGTGCCACATCAAGTAATTGATTTTTGCCATGCTAGATTTCTTTTTTTTTCAATTTTTCATGATACACAAGGTGATACATTTTGAAAAGCATGTGATCCAGTCTGGTGAAGGTGTCCCAATACAGGGATAACAGTGCATTCTAGCAGTTTTAGAATTTCAGCAGGCATCAGTTACAATTCATAATCTTATTCGGTTATTCTCTTTTGGGCTTTCAATGAAAGGTGTTGAAGTTAGCGCACATCGGAACGCATCAGCTCACATGAACAACATTGAACAGTATGATGTGTGCCGGAAAAATGTTTTGCAACCAGCCAGTAGATAGCTTTTCAAGGGTGTACAGCAGTAGTCACAGCCAGATGTTTTGGTTTAAGTTGTTGCATTCTTTCAAATTAAGTACTTAAAAACATTAATTATTTTTGCTAATTAATTATAAACTCAACAATAAGCATATTTGCCAAAATTACTGAAAGTCAACAAACTTGACAACAATCATGGTTGGAGTTATCACTATACTTTCGCTATTACGCACACATCAATTTTGCTCCTGAACTGTTTTGAAGTACTCTATGTAGTGTACAGGGTCTTTAACGAATGAAAGGCTTTATTATATTTTGGAATCCACTTTAGAGACTCTCGAGGAAGATACATGAATAATTTTAATCCTATTTTTCTATTCCTAGTGTAGCATTTCCCAAATGAAATACAGACTTCATGAGAAACGGATCTGATGCTTTCCCGGCGTATGCTGGTAGTGAAGGCTGCTCGGGTGCTCCACCGGGAAATCTCCTCCATGGCTGCCGACGTTTCAGGGTACGAGTCGTACTCCATCATCAGGGCTGAATGTCGTGGCTCGAAAAGTGACCGCCTTATATAGCGGTGTCGGGGCCTCAAGTTCCCTCTGATTGGTCCTTGGGTTTAGCCAATCGGATGCTTCGTAGGACAGGTCGCCAGGTGTTGCTAAGGGAGTAGCCACCGTCTCTATTCATGCTATTGTCCGCAAGCCGGATCTCTATGGCCTCCTTCGTAATCCTTTCCCAGTATTTCTTTTCTCGAGAGATGATCTTCACCTCGTCCCAATGGATAGCATGGTTTTTGTGGATGCTATGTTCGGCCACCGCAGATTTTTCAGGTTGACATAGCCTGAAATGCCTTTTATGCTCTTTGATTCTCGTGGAAGCGAAGGATCCCTGTGGCCTCGCGACTCCCGGAATATACCAGATTCCCTGTGAATGCGGAGATATTTACTTGGGGGAAACTGGTAGGACAATTGCCACGAGAATCAAAGAGATAAAAGGCATTTCAGGCTATGTCAACCTGAAAAATCTGCGGTGGCCGAACATAGCATCCACAAAAACCATGCTATCCATTGGGACGAGGTGAAGATCATCTCTCGAGAAAAGAAATACTGGGAAAGGATTACGAAGGAGGCCATAGAGATCCGGCTTGCGGACAATAGCATGAATAGAGACGGTGGCTACTCCCTTAGCAACACCTGGCGACCTGTCCTACGAAGCATCCGATTGGCTAAACCCAAGGACCAATCAGAGGGAACTTGAGGCCCCGACACCGCTATATAAGGCGGTCACTTTTCGAGCCACGACATTCAGCCCTGATGATGGAGTACGACTCGTACCCCGAAACGTCGGCAGCCATGGAGGAGATTACCCGGTGGAGCACCCGAGCAGCCTTCACTACCTTCATGAGAAACGCTCGTCTAGGGGACAAAATCCTTTCCAAGCTCAGGTCAGCAAGATGAGGTCAAATAGAACAAGAAACAAACATTTATGAATCTATGTATACCAAAAAAATGTATTTCAACAAATAGACAGCAAGTACAAACCAACAATTGAAATATTCTTCCCTTCAGGGAAATCCCTAACAACTTGCAACAATAGAGAGTAGCCACTGGCACACCCTCAAATATGACCAAGTCTCAGAAAACTCAATCGAGACTGTTGCACACACAGGTTTTTTTTCTGGCATAAGGAGGGGTTGTTTTCGGCAAGGTCAAAGGTGGAATCAAGTTTAATGTGGAAATAGTCGATAGGTAGATTTTGAGGGGAGGGAAAATGGTATGGGTAAAGTGGGCGAGGAGGAAGTTTATCATTGGAGCATCAGGAATTCTTTTCTGACTCCGGCGGGAGCACACCAACTGATGGACTGTGTGATGGCCAAACTTCTGGTCTTCATCCGCATTCAGGGGGCTATATAAGTGATATGAACTCAGGTGAGTTGTCGGCATGGTTGATGTCGCTGCTGACCGGACGGTGCAGTCCAGAATCAATGCATTTTGGAATCATAGGCATTGTTGGCTCCGATTGTCATTAGCTATGACTGTCTTGCAAGTCCTTCGGCTAAGTCCAGAGGATACCAAAATGCCACACTAGCCATAATGCTAATACAGAACATGTGTTTTATTATGTAAATGCAGTGTACCAGGAACAGTGTACATGAACAGATTAAAAATAGAAAACATGAAGGGTGTAGCGTGAGTGCAGTACAATTTTAAGCACTTCGAATGCTGAAGCTTTTATGAATCTTGCTGCAAAACCGAAAATTGTTAACAGAGATTTCTTCATCCCCCAAATATTCATGACACAAAAGTGACAAACACAGTGATGAGATGAATGAATAATGGTAATGATTAAAATGGTTGAAATAATAGCAAAATAAGAAGCTTCATCTTTTTTATACCTTTACCTTCAATATTGTCAGGAAACATTACACTTAACTACAAACTAACCAACTGAAATAGAAGGAATGGAGTCATATCCCCTTTCAATCACTGTGATCACAGTGAGAAGGCATCCAAATATGGAATCCACAGAGAAAGCATAGCGTCACACAGGAAAGCATAACTGTATTTTGATTCTCACCTCCTCAGAGAATGACACATCCATATTGGCAGATCCATCTGACAGCCTGGCTTGAAGTTGCCATCGCCCGTCCTTTTCCTGAAGAGTTGACAGGAGAGTAAACAAGAAACCTTTGATGGCATAAATACCACTCCTGGGACGAGAGCTGACCAACTGTGCTAGATATACAAATGGTTCCCATTTGACAACCTGGTGAGAAGATTGCAAGGACCACTTAACCGTGACCTGATCAGAGGGTCCAGCTGATACCGATGACACTATAGTAATCAACAAAAGAGACAATATTACTAATATACCAGAGAAACTAATAACTACAATATTCATGATGAGGAATAAAATAAAGAAAGAGGTACCATTTTCATGCTGCATTAAATATCGACCACAGTTTCAACAGCCTCAAGCATAGAGCCCTCGAATGAGATTAACTCAAGTGAAAACAGTGAATGAGTGTTATGGTTGATTCAAACACACCAAATTTGCAAACCTTTCATCTTTGCACCAGAAAGGATAGGTGGGCAACTGGGTAAAGGTAGCAGTTTTCGGGGAATGAAGGAAGGGCGGAGAGCAACCCAACATTGGCATTAGCCTACTCTTAACAAAAGGTGCCAAGGGATTCACAGCTGAACATCCCATCCAACAGTTGGAGTACTGCACTCGAAGTGCTCTTCACAAGTCATTTAAGTAGGGACTAGTATTACAATGAAAAATTTGCTAGTGCCATGATTCGAACCAGGCCCTTGTTGATGGGAGGCCAGTACTTTAGCCACCCCACTACCCGATTCCCATGTGACTCCTTGGTTACATATTCTATATAATCCCACCAGTTTCAAACACACCCCCCTAACCTACAGGGGGCCCTAGGTATCACATTCAAGTACACAAGATTATATATACTAGGAGGAAGTGGGAGGGTAGGGGGAAGGTACAGTCCATTCGCCTTAACCTGGTTAATGACAAGAGGGGAAATAAGTGGAGGGGAGGGAGATATTTGAGGGGTATCTACTCTCCACACACAAGGCCGGCTTAAAACAAAAAATTTTCATCCAGGCAAGAGAGTATTCCAGTACCGTTCCCCCTAGGCAAGGGCCTAGCCACGTTGATGCACCAGTTCCCATCAGATCACTGGCGTTAAGCAATGTTGGGCCCGAACAGAGGTTGGATGGATGAACCCTCCTTCATACCTCTACCACAGTACTCTTGTCCCGTCTGAGAGTGGTGGGCAGGTTAAATGTGGACAGCCACAATGGATCTAAAGAGGTCTAAGTGCCAGGGGTACTCCAGAAGACCCCTGCCCACCCCTCCAATTTACATTTTATTTTCACCCCTCCCCCAGTTATCAAACCTTGTCGTAACAAATTTTCACCCGCTATAAGTAGTAGTAAAAAAGGGTGAAAATTTACTAGTTGCACATGAAGTTATTGTCAATCCACAAATTAAAAAAGCCTTTTCCATTCCCATGGCACCCCCTCATTTGCGGAGACCCCAGGTGGTCACCCAGGCCTGTCCACACGTAACACTGTAAGTGATTCTGGTTCAGACTAGTCCTCCCAAAGACTATCTAACAATAAGTCCTGCCACCCCTAATCTCTGAGTTCAACCAGGCCCATCTGCACAGTAGACTAATGAGTGTCTGCCAAGTTAAAGCTAATAGACTGTACCAAAAGCGGGTGGGAGGATCATAATCAAACAAGGTGGAGGAAGTAGGTCAAACAGTGATGGGATAACAGCCATGGAAATGGGGGCATGCGTAAAGATAAGGGGGACAAAGAACAATATATGTCATAAGAACATGTAAACGGACTTTCCAAGGTGGATAAAGGAAGAAGAATACCATTATTTATGTCTCATGAGTCAAAAGTAAAGAGGCCAAAGGCACACTGTGCCTTTGGTGGCTGTCACACAGAATGAGAATAAAATATATGGTCGTATTAAAGCAGGTTTACAACAAGATAATTTACAGCTTCATATTGCTTTATGATGTCCAATTTCAAGCCTTTTGTCATAAAATTAAAAAAAAAATCAGGTTCACAATCACTCTTATGTCCCTCTTCCATCTAATGATCAGCAAAACCAGACCTAACATCTCTATTAATATAACTTGAAATTTAATTTCATCAACAGTAAATACAACCACAGACCGATTAACTGTGCGAAAATATTTTTAATGGCTATCTTAATGGATTATTCCAACCAATACCCCAAAACACCCACGATATTGGTTAACCATCATTAAAGTCATAGGAACTGACTGTGGAATGAGTATTTACACATCTTTGGCAATAAAGAGAGTTGAAGATAGCATGTGATTTTTCAGCTCCTGAGAGCTCTCCTTATATAGAGCTTTTACTGTAATAATTTCATCAAAAATACTCCCATCTCAAAAAAAAATACAAAAAGACTTTTTCAAAGACTACATTGTAAAAAGATAAAGAGTACTTAATTATCTCTGTGGGTTTCATGCCTCAACTGGCAGTAAATTTCAATCTGCAAAGAGGGCAAGAAAATTTTTGAAATGACAAAACACTTACTTAAACCAGAGGAAATATATGTATTCCTCTGGTAAACAGAAAAATTAATTCCCACCCACAAATTTATGAAATTGCTACTGAACATTTGTGGTGGGAAAAAAACATGATCAAATGTTGTTTACCTGTCCTGCTGACAGGCTGTATATCAGGAGAATTAGTGGTCAAGGCTTGAGAAGCCAATTCATCAACGGGCAGTTGAAGAAGTAGATCATCATCGTCATCATCATCAAGCAAAGAATCATTGACTCCTCCTCTGCTTTGTCTAGGATGAATTTCTTCATGCCTAGGATTGGCCTCCAGCATCATCAAATCATCTATTTCATCATCTTCTGGGAAGTCAGAGTAACTGGGACCAGTGCTTGGAGGTTGACCAACACGTCTTTCACTCCTCTGATATAACGGAGGTACAGGCGACGCTTGACGAACAGGTCTACCAGTTGCTACAACCTCAGGTGCAGGAGCCAAAACAGATGAAGGGTAATTGTTTTCTGGCCGGTTGCTGTAAAAGGGGGAACGAATAAGTATAAACTATATTTATAACATAGGACTTATTGACTTTTATAAACCCACTAAATTTTAGCTACAGAATGCCACAGGAATTTTAACAAACAAAACAAAATACTCAAGAAAATGGATTTTGCACTTATCAATTTGAAACTTCTTGTAATTTACAAACAACTAAGTATTTATTAGCTATATTTTTTTAAAACACAAATGAAGTCAAAATGTCTGATTATAAATGAATTAGTTATGAAGATTTTAAGGCCACACAAGAGCCAATATATCTGCCCATGGGATCCGCATGGGATGTATAGCCCATAAAAGCAAAATCTATTTTGGCCCACGGAACTAAAGATAGTTAATGTTCTGACAGGCACCAGCAGTCTGCATCGCAAGCACTCCAGGGTAAAAGCAATCTTTCCCAAAATTCACTTCAACTGACATGAAATCAAGACTTCTCAATGACTATGACTTTTGACAGTAAAAATACATTTTTAACACACCAACGTACAGTAAATAATTAATTGCCAGTGTTATTGCGATAAGCTGTTGCGATAACCAATGATAAGACCATACTAGCTGTTGGATGAGCAAACCCTAAACTGTATAGTAACTATACCTATGATCTCTAACTTATCAATTTTGACGGAGAATTGTGATCGGCATCTCAGAAATCAAGGTTATTAGAAGATGGTGGACACTCAAAAATTGTTCTGGACCTCCACATTAGGCTATTTAACAGAAGGATTAATTCCTCATCGCATGAACACAGTAACATTTTATTCACAACCTCTTAAATATAACACTCATATATTTCTCAGCTACTTTTAAGTTGAAGTATCTGTACCCATCAATTTTGATAATTCAAAATAGCTCATCTGGGTACTGATTTCTTATAATGTTTATATCTTCAGCAATTCACCAGACCCATTATGTCATCAGGTACAATGTCACTGCCAAATACAATATGGGTCATTCCACCTCAATTCAACAAACGTTTGTCCCTTAGGGTCTCAGATTTTGATAAAATTTGGTGTATGGGAACAAAATCAACTCAAACTGAATACTCTCAAACAGTTTTGTGAAAAAAAATTTTTTGAGCGAATTATGCATGTTTTAATTTTTTCGCATTTTTAGCAAAAATCCGAGCCTTAAATCATATTATCACTTATATCTCCGCTTGTAATTGTCATACAGCAATGACAATTAGCTCTTTTTAAAGCTAAATATTTATTGAATGCAAATATATCAATATAAAATTATTTTCTTCTAAACCCTATTGTTGTTTATCACTAATGTTTAAAAAATTGTTAATTAACTTTTCTCAAATACTCCATCTCAGAATTGGCCGAAACTTTTTTCCCGAAATCTAAACATACCCAGCTAACTATTCCAAAAATAAAATTTAGTGGCAATTCATAAATGCGTTTTTTATAAATATTTAAACATTTACAATTTTCTCTAGCGCGGCCCGTCGGCTCCCCCATTTGGAATACATGCAGCAGACACGCGATGCAAGCCTAAAAATTTCCTAAATGCTCAAGTTCGTGGCTATATTAGATGAAAATATATTATAAACTATAAATGTTAACAACAATTTTTATTTGTTCTTTCACTTTTCGAGCTAAATATTGAGTTGATCCAAATTTCTCTTGATTTTTTCCACACTCCAGCTTTTAGGCAGTGTAGACAGGAATAAAATTTTTTCACTATAGGAATTAGCTTCAGCAAATTTTTCCTTGAGTTGACTTAGCATTTCACACCCTGCTAACTCTTATGGGCCGAAGGAAGTTTTTGCTTTTCCCATACTTTCCCGATTGCTCTTCGATAAACAGAAGTAATTTTATGAATTTTTTCTTTAGAGTATTTTCTACTTCTCAATTTTTTTCTATTTATTGGTGATGTATCGATTCCGGATAAACTCAGGTTGACTGTTTCTAGCACCGAATTACGAGGTGAATAAGGTGCACCATCGCTCTCTCCTTGTGAGTTGTTGCTGGAGTTGTTTGTATGTAGGAGCCTCTGCAAATTGCAAACCAGAAGGCCCCGGTTGTGACAGTACTGCTTCTGCAGCCACAAGCTGCTCAGGAACGTCTTCTTGATGAGTGATGGGAGAACTTGGTGTGTCACGTTTCGCGACTCCCTTATTCAGAAACACTCTGCACTGACAACACAATTTTCTGCCCTCGACCAAAGACATCGCTCTGGTGCTGAAAATTTTCGATGTGTAATATTTGGCAGTAATTGTATACAACTTAGCACTACAGATAATGCAATGCAGTTTCAGTGGATTACAACACTTTTTGACGCTTTTTAATAGAATGCGAGAAACGATTTTTCATTGTTAACGTGCACGATTTCCACTTTGACACCACTTCTATCCTCGATGAGCTGCAGATCTCTTCGATACATTTAAAGACACTGTCTCGCGAACACTTTCGTCCTCTCACTGCGCCGATGGTGCACATTTTGAGAATTAGTTTAAAAAACTATATATGAGAAAAAAGAGAAGGCAGACAGCTCTTGAATAAGGAGATGAACACGTGGTGACAGACCAAAACAAACTGAGATTTCTTCGGCGAATAAACGCGGCTGTCAACAAAAACATGTGCAGCTAGATGGTATTCTTTGAAACTTTTAGGCACATACCGTTGTGGGCAGAATTGGCCACCAACGGGGTCTTAAAAATAGGGTTCTGAAAGGAAGAGGAATGGTTTTTACCCTCTTGCCCTAATCCGGAGGTGCCATAAAATATCTCATTTTTGAGAGAGCTACGTTTACGGAAAACGTCTCAAGCCACAGCTGCAGGCTCTCGACTTTAATTGAAAATGAAATGTTTTTTCATGGATAAAAAATATTTGGACACTAAAATTGGAGTTTGCAGTAAATTTGTCCACAGAGATAAAAAGAGTGAGATAGCAAAAAAGAAGAAATTTTTCAGCTAGAACAAATGATACAAAAATTCCATAATTATAATTTATTGTCATTTCATCAATGAATTATACTTGAAGATTCTTAAAAAGTTTTTTCCTATCGATTTTCACATATTTTTAGCTCAAATAAAAGTTAATCCGCCTGGAACATTAAGTGGGGCTCAAAGGTAAATTTCTCTGCAAACATCCATTTAACAGAACCAATAACAATTGTTGTTAACATTTATAGTTTATAATATATTTTCATCTAATATAGCCACGAACTTGAGCATTTAGGAAATTTTTAGGCTTGCATCGCGTGTCTGCTGCATGTATTCCAAATGGGGGAGCCGACGGGCCGCGCTAGAGAAAATTGTAAATGTTTAAATATTTATAAAAAACGCATTTATGAATTGTCACTAAATTTTATTTTTGGAATAGTTAGCTGGGTATGTTTAGATTACGGGAAAAAAGTTTCGGCCTATTCTGAGATGGAGTATTTGAGAAAAGTTAATTAACAATTTTTTAAACATTAGTGATAAACAACAATAGGGTTTAGAAGAAAATAATTTTTTATTGATATATTTGCATTCAATAAATATTTAGCTTTAAAAAGAGCTAATTGTCATTGCTGTATGACAATTACAAGCGGAGATATAAGTGATAATATGATTTAAGGCTCGGATTTTTGCTAACAATGCGAAAAAATTAAAACGTGCATAATTCGCTCAAAAAATTTTTTTTCACAAAACTGTTTGAGAGTATTCAGTTTGAGTTGATTTTGTTCCCATACACCAATTTTTATCAAAATCTGAGACCCTAAGGGACAAACGTTTGTTGAATTGAGGTGGAATGACCCATATGTAGTATCAGAATGGGAACACCATTGTTTAGTTGGCCAACGTTGAGATTTATTCCACTGAACACAAAAAACGTTCAACTTCTAGAGTAAATAAATTTGATGCATGCTTGATAAAGGTAATTCCCATGCCTTCCACTGCTCCTGAAAGGATATTCTCCATACTGTTGGTAACCAGCAGGGAATTCAAATCAAAAACTAAATGATAGCATTAGATGCATGGTTGAAAAAGTTATTTTTATCATCTTACAGTGCTCTTGAGAGGACATTCTCCACATTGTTGGCAATCAACAGTGTGTCAACTTCACCACCAAGGACATTAACATTCCTTTGCTCAAGCATGATGATACCTCTCCTACACCTCACTGGTCCAATTATCAATATCTGTAAGGAAAGATGGTGAAAATAAATTTTAGTCCATTTCTCTAAATAATCCTGCCAATTTCTTCACCAAAGAATTTCAAACAATCATTTATTTTAAAAAAATTACGGGTATAAATAGAGGAAGATATCAACAAGTAAATAAATGTATTGATTCAGCGGCTGACTTTTCCTTCCTTCATAATGACTGAATTAAAGCCACAAAATATGTATGAAAATGTATGCATGCATTAAGCATAGTAGAATCTGCAGTGACATAAGACAAAGTTCTGCATTATATAATATGGAGTGAGTATGACCTTAAAACATTTTTGGCTGGTCAATCAGCTCATTTTCCAAGCATTATCTTTAAGGTGACATCAGTGTCCTAATAAGTCAAGGGCATTGGATATGGAACAACAAAAATAATTGAATGGCAACCACCTAACATACTAAAACTTCCTATACTCCATTCCATCCTTATCAGAAAAAGATCAATTCATTGGCTGTTAAACAACAATCTTGAAATCTCAAATATCAAAAGTGCTTCCCAATCCCAAGTGTTAAAAATTAAACTACTTGGTACTTTCATAAATTCGGACTAATCAGTTCACATTAATACCATGACAAATAATATAACTGTCTTGTATTTGTGTTAAAACAACTAAACCTGACAGCATCAACAACTTTACCCTGCTGATGTCCACTTTTATAGCACCATGAAAATGGTTCAATATTCTGGTGTATATCTAGCCACTACTTAAGGCTCCTTACGCTGCGAAAAAGAGCTGCCAGGACTATAGCAGGGATCGTTAACCCATTTAGTATCAAGGGCCAATGTACTGGCTATATCTCCTCAGACTAAAAGAGCCAAAGGCTGACATATTGTCTCTCACTTAGCACTCTTACTCACTTCGGTAGGGATCAGTATACCAATGAATGTTTTGAATTATCCAATAAATTCAAAGTATTAGTAATCAGAGAAATAAAAAGGCCCAAAGAAGGAGACTTTTGGGGCAGAAGCAACGGGATCATACACACCCGATCACTGAATAGTAATACTGGAGTAGGCATAATACTCGGAAAGAGTGTCGAGATGCATGTGAAGAGCTTCCTGCAGTATCGCAAAAGGATAGTATGGTGAATACAGAGACCTAGAGAAACCATTTTGGAGTAGGTTTACTTTCTTAATTCAGACTATGAAGAATTGGAAGAAATCTACAATGATTTCCTACCTAAGTAACAAAAGAAAAAATGCAGGAGAGAAGACAATAATCCAGCTATACAATACCATCTATCACACGTACCCAACAGTTAAAAAAAAAAGTTGGACTTCCAGAAAAACATCATCGTGCATATCCGAAAAAGAATAGGGTCAAGAAGTTTGAAAACCATTATCCTGATGACACATGCTTTGAAGATATTGACCTTCCTTAAATATTGTACGGTAACGGTCATACCGTCGCACGATAGTTTAAGGGTCCCCTCGCATCCTGAGCGTTTCCGCATTGCTTTTTCGTTCCACCCCCTCCCCCTTTTGGGCGAGACAGACCACGCTCGGTGCTCGGGTGTTTAGGCATGCTAGGCCAAGTGGTGTTACTAGTGTGTGGGAGGCTATGTCCCTCGCCACCACCAGAGTCAAGTGGCTCTAAAGACAGTGCTTCGTGTGTGTCGTTCGACTCCCGGTGGTGTGAAGATTTCCAGTTCCCTCCCTTCCCTTTCCCCATTTTGTGTGCCCTCGGATGGCCCACCACTTGTGGATATATAAGGGCATGGGCGCACCAGATTCGAGGAGAAACGTTGGGGCAAGTGTAGTGGTAAGCTATGCGGGACGAGTAGCCGGAGAGAAGCAGTGCAGAATCGAAGACGGGACGCGGACAGGAGGACGGAGAGATTTCTGCTCGTTAACTCCTTTTGTGGGGCATGGGAAAGCATCCCCGAGCCGCCGAGTATCCCAATCGACGCACGACATCGCAAAGATACGTGGGAGCAGCGCAGCCACTCACTGGTTGCAAATCAGAAGTCCCCGGCAAGAAGTCGGTGCACCCAATTCTCCTTCTCAGCTCCGGGCCCTAATCCAGCACGTAAGCTGCCGTCAGCATCCCCCAATCCCTCTCCACTGCCCCCCCACCCCCAGGGTGGACAAGTAAGATCTCCACATCTACATTACTTCATTGGCCCCCGGCCACAACATCGGAGAAGCTAATTGTGAAACGGCTTCACCGCACAGTTCATTGCTGAACAAATTAGTGTCATTCCACTCTCCCGTTGCATGTCATGTGTGGCACGAGATCGAATAACTGTCTTTTGTTAACTGAAAAGGGTAATTTTTCTGATTGTAACATGCTTCATCCATTAGTGATCTCAATTGTTAAAAAGGCTATTTCATTCCCTATATTGTTTGTCCCATCAATCACCCATTAGTGTAGTTTTGTATAAAGGGTTATTATGTCTATGTTTCCCTTGCAATCATATTCCTAGGGTATCGCTATTATCCATGTCACTTGTGTTCAATCACCTCACTAATCATTCATGTTCATCTGTGAATCTGTTTTTTGTCATACAGTGATTCTTTTGTTCTTTGATTTGCCAATGCGTGTAATATTTTGTTAAGTGTCGAACGTAAGAGAAGTAAACTGGTGTCAACCGAGTCATGGTTTGTGGTTCGTTTCCGTCCCTGGGTGGGAGTGTACACATGGGCAGTTTCCCCATCCCACCAGTCCCTGGTGAGAATTTGCAGCTCGTGCTGGGTACGGGATGCCTTGGGGATCCTCAAAAATTATTTTGATATTGCGGAATATGCCCCAATGGTGGGTTGTAACGCATATCTTAATGTGTGTGGCCGTCCTCCCAAATACTGCGGGCTGGAGGGGTGTGATCCGCCACAATATTAAGCTTTGATACTTGGGATTCCAAGATTGTTGTATAACAGTCATTTAGTCGATCTTTTTATGATAAGGATGGAATGGAATAAAGGAAGTTTTAGTATGTTAGGAAGTTGCAATTGATAATTTTAATATTTTATTTACTAATTTAAGGATCACCTATAATATTATAGAATAAAAACCTAAATAGTTCCTGGATAAAGATCAACTTAAATTCAGGAAAAGCAAGGGTAAAAGACTTCAATGTTGGCCCCGAGACTGATCACAGAAAAAAGAACTGACTGAGTAAAAAAAAACTGACTTTCATAGCATTAGTGGGTCTGGAGAGACCATTATACAAAGTGGATAAGATCAATGCTTGGAATTCTAAAGGAAATTGGAGTGTCGTACAATGACCTAAGAGTTATCCCTATTATCCACCTGGTTTATACAAAAATTGTGGCTCTGATCATATCTACCCTTCATTAAAGAAGAAAAATTAAAGAAAGAAGTAATGCAATGCTGTACACTAACTCCCATAATTTTAATGCTTATATCAAGAAATCCATCACTGAAGTCAAAACGAAGGCTTTAGCAGTGAATATCCATGACAAAAATTAGGCATTGTGGGTTTTATCAATGACATAGCAGTAATGCATAACTAGAGCATGTAACTGTATGGCAGCGAAACATAGAGAATAAAAGCAGAAGAGAAGTCAGGGCTGGAAGCATTTGAAATGTGATGCTATCCAAGAATGATGATGATAACATGGTTTGACCAAGTGACAAATGAAGAAGTCTTAAGAAGAGAGAGAAAAAAGAGAAACCTGTTGAAAACTCTAAACTGAAAACAGAACAACTTAATGGGCCATACCTTAAGACATGATGGTCTGATGAAGACAATCATTGAGGGAAAAGTGAACGAGAAGAATAGAAAAGGCAGGCCTTTAATGAGATATATGAAACAGGTTGTGAAGGATTTAAAAGGGAAGAATTGCATTAATATGAAGAGGTTGGCCGAAGACAATATGTAGAATCTACAGATACTGAATTCCATAAAAAATAATATCATTCCAAATATTCTCAGGAGAGCCCATATATGATCATTCGTTTTTTTTTCTAAGTCTTGGCATCTAAGATGAGTTGACACCAAAACTGGAACCTCTCACACAGAGGTACTTTCATTGAATATGGTGTAGACCCATTCGACACTACGTGAGAGAGACGAAGTATGAGGCCCAATCCCTCAGATCCCTGAAGGCTCCTGGGGAGATATACCTTTGTGCCAGGTATGAGATATTTATCCAAATCACGTATGGGTGAGTATTCCATGGCAACCAGTTCTTGAACTCCATCACAGATGCTTAACCTAAGGACGCGGCCTGCCTTTGGTTCCCAGTTTTCTGGTTTCTTCGTCGTTGCTTCACAATTTTCGGTAGAAACACGACGCTCAATTAGCAGTTGTGAGTAGGCTGATACTCCGATGTCAATTACGTATTCGACCTGGATGAGAAGAAAGAAATGTAACTCACTAACAAAGTTACACCAATAATTAGAAAAAACAAAAATGGAGAATACCTGAACAGCGTATGTTCCTTTCAGAATAACTTCCTTCTGAAGCGCTAGACTGGGAGGCAGACTCCCAATACCCATGGTCCTTAGGTCCACCAGAAGCCATTGCTCTAAAGCAAAACTTTGGATGTCGAATATAGACACCTGAAATTGAACGGTGATACTTTGTACACAGACGCGAAACAGTACGACCCCTTCGAACAAGGACTTCGTTAAAAGTGTATATTTTTATATAATGGGAAAAGAATAATTAAGTTGCTTCAGTTTCATTCATCACCTGTCGTCCTGGATGCTCTGATTTGTAGTACTCGACACAACCTGCAATCCATTGTTGTGAGGCTTGTAATGATCGACTCTTCAAGTAATGGGCAACTCTGTCAACATCGTCACTCATAGTGTATTTCTGGGCAAAGACATAACAGTGTAATGATCACCACACACTATTGTCCTAACACCCGAGTTTCAAGGGAAACACTTCTCTTGCTCTTCTGGACGGAAAGCGATGGCTAATTTAAGTCTTTTACAGCGTTTATTTCAAAAAAATACTTTGATAGTAGGCAAGAAGAATGGCTAATAACATTGAAGAGGTAATACAATACAAAAGATACCCGTCAGGTTAGATTGCAGCCGGAAAACTGTTCAGAAAATAGATTGAAGCGCTTATATGTTAAGTGATGTAACACCAACATATTTTACAAGAAATAGTACGAAAAAAATGTCAGCCATAAAAAATCAAACGCAGAAGCACTTTTTAAACCAAAGAAAACATAAACTAAATCGTGATGTCGCGCCATTGAACAGAATACATTCAGATAATTGAAATACGGACACCGAAAATAAACATAACCTAAGCGTAAAGCGAACTTACAGGTTGCACGTGAGTTTTGGTTTGAATTGTCTCATTCTTGAAGTTAACATGAAAAAGTTATCAGACGAAAGGATTAAATTAGTTTTTGAAAAACTAACGAAATAGTAAGTATAAACAATTAAAAGTATCATACTTTTTACCTAATGTACGAAGTTACGCTGTATCTAAATTATTTTCGTAAGTCACGGAGGTAATTTCAAGGAATTATATCTATCGTGATGGGGAAATGATGAGGAGTGTATTCACTTGTTGATTCATAACGCTTTACAGGTTTTCATACATAATATTTTCTTTTCTTAGTATTGGGGCGAACGTGAAGCTTTTAATAGATAGGCCTGACGGCACGTATTGCTTCAGAGAACAGAAAGATCGGGTGTACTACATGTCGGAAAAGGTCCTTAAAATAGCGGAAAATGCCGGAAAAGATAGACTTGTCAGTATGGGAACTTGCTTTGGCAAGTTTACAAAAACTGGAAAGTTCCGACTTCATGTTACCGCTCTAAATTACATAGCTCCGTATGCACAGGTGAGTTCTTTCTCGTGGTGGGCGGTGTCTTTTTTGTTGCTACTGGAAGGTAGTACTAATCTGTGTATTTTTTCTCAGTACAAAATTTGGTTGAAATCATCTGCTGAACAACAGTTTCTCTATGGACACAATGTGATGAAATCGGGCTTGGGTAGAATAACGGAAGGCACCCAACGGTATCAAGGAGTAGTTGTATACTCTATGAGTGACATTCCTCTGGTAAGTGAAGCCAGTATTATTTTAATGTAGAATTACTTCCGTGGAAAAGAAGCTCATGGAAATTCTATCATTGATCGATAGTTTAATCTTGTAAAGTATGATTATTTAGTGCCAACTCTCTGTCCTGCTGCTTACCACATTGCAGAAATACTTCTCAGATGCGTTTGAGACATTGTGTACTGTAGAGACGTCTCTAAGATTTCACGTGTCCAAAAACTTGGTCTCACTGTCTGAGATATCTCATAGACTTAAGGCCGCTTTACACGATACAATTTTTCGTACAATTTCTTGTACAAACTCTTGCATGAGGAAATTGTACCGTGTAAAGCGGCAAATTGTACGAAAACTTGCGCGATTGTCTGAATGACTGAACAGGAAATACAACGTGTTCTAATTCCATTCAGACAAACATACAATTTCGTTCAGTCTATACAAGAATTTGTACAAGAAATTGTGCAAAAAATTGTATCGTGTAAAGCGGCCTTTAGGTATCTGGGATGTTTCAGAGACATTCGAGTTTTCTGTGCATGCACTTCAAATTCATTTTCTTAGTAGCTATCTCGTGATTACCTATCAGTGACATTCGAGATGTTTGACATATTTGAGACATTCATTTCTATGTGGGTTATTATTGACTTTAAAGTGATTCGACGTTACGTTTTATCAGTAACTGAGGAAATGATCTGTGCTTCTTGTTATTTGAAGGGTTTTGGTGTGGCAGCCAAATCTACAGCGGAATGCAAACACACTGATCCTTTGACGACAGTGTGTTTTCATCAGGCAGATGTTGGAGAATATATTAGATCTGAGCATGAGCTGACTTGATTTTGTTTTTTATAGTTGTGACCTTTTGTTAATTTTTGATAGTAAAAATTTGCCTTAAAATACTCCATTGTTTGCCTAGTGGATCTCATGGTTTTGAATATGTCGCAAGTGAAACGTTCTAGAATTAGGAAACATTTAACATCTTTTAATATTGTCTTGTGCCACTCAATAAGGTTATTCACAACTAAAATCAGATGCAACAATTCACCATACCTTTGATTTATATAAGACAATATTTTATAGTTAGGCTAAAGTTTAGATGGAAATTGGAATCCCAGTTCCATGTCCCTAGTGCAGGCTTTGATTAAATGGATTATCATGGTCAGTACTTAAGGTAACAACCCAAGGGCCACCTTTAATGCATTCATTCTTTCTGCTTACCTAGGCCATGAGGAAGTATGTATTGCTGATTTGTGAATAACTGCATATTATTTATCACTGTTATTCTCATCGTGGAATATAACTATAATGAACCTCACAAATTCATATATTACAAATGGCCAGATGCTAATAGAATTGCATCTAGCCAACTAAAGGATCCAGCCTCCGATCATTGAGGAAGGCAAGGCTTCTAGAGTTATCAATGCATTGAATCTTGCTCTGACAAAAGTAAGAAAATAGAGTGAGAAATGATTGGGTTTATTAGAAAAGGGGCATAAAAGTCAGGACCATGCCAAAGGCTGGGAACTTTCAAAATATCAATAAGGAAAAGAAAGAAAATGTAAATATGGTAGGATCGTGGAGACTTCGTAAATGATGTTGGGAAAATCAGTTGGAGTACATAAAATTCCTCCAGAACTGCTGAAAATTTTGGTGGGAAAGAAGACTTTTTTTCTATTTGGAATTTCATAATTCACAATTTATGGAGTTTGACCAAAGACTTAAGTATTAAAGTGTGCATTCCTATCCGGAAGGAGGAAAGTTAACATTTATGAAGACTAGACTTAATTTCATATGCAGAAAATGTTGTAGTTACAATTGTAATTAAGAATGGAAATAAAGCTGACTGCATTCCGGGGCAATGGCATAGTAAGGGGACCAACTTTTAATGCAATGGTATTTGTGAGAAGAGTTGTTGAGAGAAATATATAGGTTTGTATCATGAGCAGAATTTTTTATTTCCTTCATAAGGGTTTATAGGAACCTGGAAAGTCAGGGAAAATGAAAACAGCCATGGAAATCCTGGGAGTCAGGGAATTTAACGTGTGGTCAGGGAAAACTCGCAAAACGTTCAAATTTTGGAATTTATCACTTGAAAATGCCAAGAGATCAAATACTGCGTATAGGAGCAGAGGGCAGGGTGAAGGAGGGGACAACTGGCCTCAGGCTGGCTTCACTGTGGAGGCAGCCCAGGGGCCCTATTCTGGTTCTTTCTGGCTACAGCCTGCACAATTTGGTGAAAAGATTGGCGAAAGGTGTGCACATCTCATTTTCATTCGCTAGCGATTTTGCCAGGAATGCTTCGCTTTGTCTCTCTGGTGACAAAAAAGTTATCCTCGGTCAAATTTGATTTCACTTAGCCAAATTTGTAGAAGGGTTTTGTGAGGAAGAAAAACTCAAGATTGATTCAAAAAGCTACTTTAACATGACATCAGGTTTGAAGGAAAAGCCAGGTTAGCCCTCTTTGCATATATTTTTCTTCAATTAAAAGCCTTTCTGAAAGCATACCAATGTAAGTAATCATAATTTTTATTTTGTGGACTTAAAGTTGTTGATCTCTTATTGCATTTCATGTCTTATTGTATGAAAATAAACCTACAATTCTTAAGTTCAGACTTCTCTGCTTCCTCACTACCACTTTTATCTCTATAAATGACCAAAATCTTGGAGTTCAGGCGCTCAAAAGTCAGGGAAAATCACTAATAATTGTCTGGAATTCCTGGAAAAGTCAGGGAAAATGAAAACCCCTATAAACCCTGTTCATTAAATGTGATATTTTTAACAGAGGGCAAGCAAAAGCTAGTTGGTATATTCCAAAGAGTGCAATTGATCTGGAAGGATAGACAAATTAGTGGAACCTTGTACGTGACCCAGTGAGTATAGGTCAGCCAGGTAGGTGGGCACCTTAATGGCATGGGATAGAATTGCCCATCATTACCTATGTAGGCTAACAATAATAGTGAGACTGCCCAAAAAAAAGAAAACTATGGTGAACATAAATTAGGTGGGCTTAGCAAAGGTTGAACAATTTTGTCACCTGGAATGCTGATGATGAAGCAATTAGGACATCAGTGGTGAACCTATGGCACGCAGAGCTGGGAGGGCACTCATTCAAAACCTCTATCTCACTCGATGGGTTGGCACGTGAGTCGACTGAGTATACTCCTATTTCATAAACTTTGGCACTCAATCGCCAAAAGGTTCGCCACCCCTGACTTGGGATTTACGCTGGGTGATGGCCTTGATTTGTATAGACATTTCTAAGCTGGGATAACAGAAATCACAAAATAGATGTTTGCCAACAGGAGGGGACTTGTGACCAGAACCTTCATCAAAGACATCTTGAAAATGGCAAGTAGAGATTGATATGGTGAGTAATAAGTTATTTCCCTGACATTATGCACTGCAGGTGTGTTGAAAATTGATAAAAGAGAGAGGTTTCTTGGATCAGGAATCAAACTAGGGTCCTTCGGCTAGCCAGGCCAATGTGTAGACCAACATGCTAACCCAGTATTCCAAATCCCAGAGACAAACCATCGTCCATGGTTATTATTCTAGACCAGAAAAAAATATTTTTCCTCCGGCAATTTTCTAAGCATAATTTGAGGGGTGCTAGATGTTTCAGACATTTGAATCCTAGGAATGAATACAGATAGCCAAGCACAGGGGAAGCAAGGAAGCCACTTGAAGGCATTAGGATGAGGTAGACTTGGCGGATGGAGAAAGTAATAATGGGTGAAGGGATTCCGGATGTGATAATAAAATGAAGAATGTTGGGAAAGTGAATGAGCTTTTCAGACGGAATGAAAAGAGGTATAAAGAATGCTAATCAGAAGTCTAGCGACCGTCTCATTTATTAGATCAGTGATATACAAGCCTGCCAATTCTAATGTTGCAAGTATGAATCCCACACTGGTTACTGTACTTGGCTTTGATAATTCACCCCTGGTCACAAGTTCAAGGTGAATTGCAGAGTACTCAACACACTTGGTGTCTGGTGAGGTGGTCATGATAACCTTAGCAGTTAGAGCACTTCAAAACTTATCTCTACTCCTACTGAAGAATACATAATTCATACAAAATGTCAACAAATGAACACAAGATACTGCTCTCCGTAACAGTACCTAATTCACCAGATGAAATTGATCAATAGGATTTTCTTAAAATATACATAATGGCTCTTGGTGTTTGGCCATATAATTAAATACTAGATGTCACAAGGGAAATTTTTCTACGCAAGAAGGCTACAATTTTCTGTTCAAAAATATGATCAGCCGAGAAGGTGTCTCAGACAACCAGCTCTCATGCCATAACCAATTTTAATACCACACCGGATCCAACATTACTGCCATGAATTTGCCTTAAAGAATAAGCCGTCCTCTTTCCACTCCCATCATTGATTAGTAAACTATTTGTTCTATTGTAGGGGATGCTGCTTCGTGAAAATTGATTTGTGCTCATGTAGCCATTTTTAATGGGAGGAAAATGAAGCTTAAATCCACAGCACTTATCTGCCACATTAAAATTTAATTACTAATGTAATTCTGAAACTGTGCTTAGTTGGAGGTGTTTTTTGATACCTCTTTCCACCCTTAGTAGGAGGAATTTCCCGGAATTCAGCAGAACAGGGCAGAAGGGGTGAGGAATTGATACATTTTTTGCAAAGCCCCCATATCTTCTTTTTGGATATACCATGACACAAACTTTTGCCTATAGCCCAACATTGTCATTGTCAAAAGGCACTGACAAATACGTGCCAAAAAAATATGGGTTCAGTGGGCACTAGTCCAGATGGGAGGTTTTACTCATGGAGGGGTTAAATGATACCTACCACAGTTAATAAAATCAATCAATTAATAAAATAATTTGTACTGACTAATGTGATTACCTTCCTGTGCACTTGCACAAAAAATGTCAGGGGATAAAAACAAGAAATATTTCATGTTCCATACAATGCTTGGCTTATCAAAATTTTATTTCTAATTGATGAAATACAAAATTAATCCCATGATTACATAGAATTATTACCTTTTAGTCTGTTATGAAAAAGAAAAGATATCAAAAACTTTTATTTCTGCTGAGGAGGATGTGAATTCCATTTCACATGAATAAATTCATTTTGCATTTGTGTCTGCAACTCATTTCACTGAAAACAGTTAATCAATCTCTCTAGGAAAATACACAGGTACACACGAGTGCAAATTCCCATTTTGCTGAGTCACTGTAAGACATCCTACACAACGGCTAGTCCTATCCATCAGGTTATACTAACTTTTCCAAAAGTCCCTTTTTCAAAATAATTTTCCAAAAAACCACAATTCACAGTCAATATTCATCACTACAATGTAAGACTATCATGCTGTAGTATTTTTAAGTTAAACTTGCCTCCGAAAACAGAACACTAAGCAAAATAGGAAAATATCAAACCAAGATATACAAGATAATAACTGACATTTTTTTTTAAGAATATCATTAATTTCAATTTAAATAATTTTAAATGACATTTTACAGGACTCACAACAGACAACTAGTTACCTAGACAATTACATGCATCTCATCATACGTAGTATCTAATTATTTCTTTTCAATTAATTATTTTTCATATAATATTTGTTTTTAATATTAATGATCACACTAAAACAGCTTTGAAGAGATTTAGGCAACCTATGCACTTAAGTGGTACAAGCAGGTTTTCTAACACTTCAGAGTAGCAGCAAAGTAGTCAACAAATTCATTGTAATAAACTGTTTTCTGATCCATTCTTCTTACATTCTTGATACCCGTCACACACAAATTCTTGGGGAAAACAGCAAATGAAAAGTGCTATCAATATAAACCTATTGTTGTAAAGCTGATTCCCATCATCGGTACAGTCAAAATAGTTACATAAAAAGATTTTATAAAAAAAGAGATTAGAGTATTTAAAATTACATTAAATTATAAACATACTAAGTTCACCGATAAAAATCAATTCCCATTTAAAAACTTTAGATATCATTGTGCCACCAAGACAAACTCAAGGAATAAACAATACCCTATTACATCATAATTCTTACTCCCATTACAACTAAATATTTTCTTCAGGGTTTTATTCATTACACCTCACCGTAAAACAAGTAATAACATTGATTTATAATTGCGACTTTCCTAAACAACATAGAAATCTACAAAAAATCAGCATATAATGTGTAGCTGAAGGATTACAGGGTAACTGTAAAGGAGATTACTTTCCTTATGTGATGCAAAAAGGGGAGTAATGTATGAAATTTTGGTGTAAATTTTAAAAACACTAATTCTCACTAAACGTTTAACTTATGGCATACACCTATTTTTTTCCTGATTCTGCTTGAAATTTTGAGCAACAAATTACTTTAGGTTGAGCAGTACAAATGATGAGCAAAAGCCATAATGAAGGACATGAAATTAGTATTGTGACATACATGCATATTATGATACAGATGGTTCTGGAAATCCTTAATTCACTAAGATTTCAGAGAGAGGGGAAGACTTCAAGACAAAAATTATTTTATATCAGCCTAGAACACTCTCTGTAACAAAATTTTATAATTTACAGCAGGTCACCATAAATGGACAACCATCCTTCAAAGTAAGTGGAACTGAGCATATGTGCCGTATTTTGCAGGGAAATTATTTCAATAATCCATAAATCAAATTCACTTATGGCCACCTTTTAAGCCTAAGAATATATTGCATAGGCTTATGGGGATCATGGAATGTGATTAAAAAATCTTTTAAAAATATTCACAGACTGAAATGAAAGGGAATGCAAAAGCATTTTCTTTATGTATTTACAGTTCCCAGTATAAATATAAGCTAAATGAATGTGTGACATTTACTTTCATATTTTAGCAGTAGCCCATTGAGTTATTCAAGTATTAAGCACAAAATCTTAATGTGGTAAGAACATTTTTCTGCAGTCTGCTGCAAATGATCGGTAGCATGCACTTATAACAAACACATTCATGACAGCAGTCATGAAAAACTAAATAATTTCATTCAAATGAATTTACTTTAAGCTTATACATTCTTTCACAATCACAGGCATTAGCATTAATACATCAGCCCTTAAGGATTCCCACACATCAGAACGCATGTTCCTTTGAATAGTTAAACCCAGAAACATTAAAGATGAATTAATATCAATAATTCTGAATTGAATAAAAAAGTAGGAAAAGGTAGGAGAAAGCTGAGCTAATTAAAGTCAATGTTTTATGTTACATGTACTTTACATAAAAGATGCTAACATTTATTGAAACCATTAGGAAGTAAAAGAAAGCAAAAAGTATTATCTAAATGCAAAAACAGAAAAAAGCAATTGCATGTTCCCAACATCATAAATATGATACAAATGATTTACTTATAAGTTTACACATTCTTACACAATCACTGAAGGCCTCAGCATCAATAGGCAGAGCAACCTAAAGGCTTTCTACACTTAAGAATATGTATTTTCAGATGGCAGTATAGCTCAAAATTAAGGATTTCTCAGCACATTCTAAGGACAAATAACGTGGACTACATTAGTACACCCAAAAACTGATTAAATTAGCTTAAAAACTATTACTACCGACTTGTAATCCCTTTCCAGTTGCTAACAGACTTGCTGTGCATATATGGAGATAATAACTAACTTCGTTGGAGGAATGACAGTGGAAAAGAGCTATCTTCATCCCTTAGATTGGGGTTATGCATCCAGAGTATATGGTATTAGTTCTGAAGTAAAATGTTATTCACTACATAAGCACACTTCAGTTTGTGCCTGATCTCTCACTGCTGTTACTGGAAATTTATTTTAAAAATTGATGTTGAGAGCGTGGCGGGCTGATTATTAAACTGTGGTTTGTCAAGTATCACAATATATGTATAAAAATGGACACACACTTTTCATTTAAGAATATAGCATATTACTGTTTGAAATGTCAATGTCAGGAATCAGCCCAAGGAAACAACCCACCTTCACTAGCTCTATGCTACAAATAGGAGGGAAACACCATTCAGAAGACAAGATAACATTTAAAACATGCAAATGAGGATCATTTCGGTACAAGAGGTGATACAATCCCAGTACTAATGTAAATGACTGTATCTACCGACATCCTGTAAACCCACCCAGCATTGAATGAATGGAAAAACAACAAATGCAATGGTTCAGCATCAATTAGGAACCATCTAGTGCCAACAATCCCACAAACACAAATCGACTCGGGGAGAACCAAGGTGAATCTTCAAATTTAAGTCAATGGGAGAAATTTTGGGGAGTGGTATCATCTCCTTATCAACAATCACTGAAGGAGCTAGTAGGGGGAAACTCATGTCATGTGTTTGATGAGAATTAGCATTAAGTTTGTGTATGCATCAACTGGTAGGGCCATTAAAATCACCCAACAATAATGGGGAATGGATAAAAGAAACTATTATTAGGAGGGAGAATTCACAGTGCCTCAGAGGGATTGGAATGAAGGTTTCGGAAGAGTCAAGTTGAAGAGTCAGGTCTTCCAGGTTTTCTTTAGTGTTTTTCCATCTTGGGCGACGACAGGTCTTACAGTTCTTCCAGTCCTCTTCTTCATGTGATGTCAATTGAATTTTTTGTCCACTTTATACAATCCAAATGGAGAAAATCTAACCAATCAGCAAGTATCAGACTTAGATCTGGGCCTATATATTCATTCGGCATTTCATATCTGGAGAAGCAGACTGGAACACTTGCAAAACCTGTCACTACCCAAGATGGAAAAACACAAAAAACTGGAAGACCTGACTCTTCAACTTCTCAGCAAGTTTTTCACATAAAAAATGTGCTTGACATCATAAAATAGATAAAATTGGACCTCTTTCGTCTATCCTACAATCTGGCAACTCTATCTTCTGGCATATTTTGAATATGCAGTTTTTAGTCTGTGTACTGCGAACATTACACAGCAATTTAGACAGTGCTCATGCCGCAATCCATTTGCCTGGATTTCTTTTCACCATGTACTCAAAGGAAATTTGTTTCCTGCTTACCGGCATCAAGAAGGTAAATTTGTAACCAAATGGAGGGGGAAACAGTAAAAGCAGATTCATTCTTTTCGAAGAGGATTTCCTGCACCGTTAAAGTCACCAGAATGAGTGAGTAGCAAACACATAGAAAGCAGGTTTCTGCTTACCGGCCATTGGAGCCGACAGACATTATGATGTAACCATGTAGCTGAATAGAAGTGAGACAATAACATCAGATTCAGACTTTCCAGGTAAAATAATTGTTAACTCATGCCAGCAAAAATCACCGGAATTTAAAAATAATTCTTTTGCACTGGTGACATGCGTTGACTGTGGTAAGTAGTGAAAATTACAAGAAATTCATCATACGGACACTGACAGGGTTATTATGTAACTTACAAACTGAACATTTGAGGTTATTTCATGATACTGATTCCCAATGAAAAGTACGTTTGTTATGTGACTTTCAACAGTATTTTGAATTTTTGCCGATAATATCAGAGACAGTTAAAAGTAGAATATTAATTAAAAAATTGAATCTAGCCTTCCCCTTAACTAATTCTGCACATGATACTGTTTTAAAGGCAGAACAGTAAAAATTGGAGTAACCTTCTGGAGGGGCCTTCTGGAGCCCCCCTGGCACTTAGACCTCTTTAGATCCATTGTGCCAACCCACATTTAACCTGCCCGCCACTTGCAGCCGGGACAAGAGCACCACGGTAGAGGTATGGATGGGGGAAAACTATCCAACCTCTGTCCCAGCCCAATGTTGCTTAACTTCAGTGATCTGACGGGAACCGGTGTATCAACATGACTAGGCCCTTGCCAACCTGACAAGTTTGGACAATAGATATTTTTCCTGGCTTCAATCATTTCAGGTATTTCATGAGCCAATATTTTCTGTGGCTCAGCATTTGTCCAGCCTAAAGGCTGCCTGATAAAAGATGTTCAACTGTATTTAAATTAACAATCAAATGGACAATGATAGACACTTTAAAAGATTTTTTCATTCTTACTCAATGAATATAGACGTTTGTCTAAATTGGGTAAAGGGTACACTGATTTCGACCATTATGATACGGTATATATGCATCTAATTTTTAACCTGATCCATTAATAAAATCACAAGAATATTCACATCTTACTCCAATGAACCGACTTTCACGGAATGGAATCAAAAACCAACCTTCGGGTTGAATACAAGTTTTTTTTACTCCAATGAGGATGAATTGCCATGAAGTATGAGAGGAAATATGGAAATTTGAAGTGGTGCTGTGAAAGTTATGATCATCTTCAGCAAACTCTATCCTGCTCATAATTTAACTCTTGGGCATAATTTAAAAAGTACAAATTGGTAATACTTCATCAAGAATTAGAAATAAACCACTAACGTAATTTAAATTTTGATTTCTCAATAATCTGCCAAATCTCATAAGTTTCTGATTGCAAAGCCTGATTCTAAGGCAGTAAAATATCACTGAGAAACATCAACCTACTCATTTATCACTGAAGGAAGAGAAAAGCATATCTCTCCCAAACTATTTGTTTATACCTATACTTGTAATTGAACAAATAACTCAAACTTAAGGGATAAAGATAGCTGATCACAAAGATCCCAAATTTTAAAAAGAGAAAAACAGCTCTAAATATTTTCCAAAAATAAAACTTGAGCACCTGGAAACTATAGAGAAAACCTGTAATAGAGGCTGGTGCCAATTATGAACAATCAGCAATTTAAAAGAGGAATTTTTAAGCTACGAAACCAATTTTTTCTCATCAACTTAATGGATAATCACAACACCCATGCAAACATCAAGAGTTAAACAGTAAATGAAACAAAAAGCACTCAAAGGTGAACTTAATTCAGGCATTCGTGAATATTATGAGCATTTTCTTGCATTTCTGTGCCAACAAAGGAACACATCCACAAAGTTGTGATAAAAACAATTTGTTGCATTTCTATACAAGTAGACATATAAAAATGCTCTACAACCATGATTATTCTCAAGAACAATTCATGCACTACTCTACGTGTACCCAAGTTTAAACATGAAGATGAAATTAGATTACTCTACAATTATTTCCAATTGCTTATTAAACTAAATTTATATCTTTCACACAAGCTTCCACAACACATGGACACAATATGAAGCACAAGATTCACAATAATCTGTAACTCATTAAAAGCAAACTCAAGGGAAACAAGGATTACCCTTTTGCGAAAAAACTGTTGGATTTCAGCAGTTTACTGTTTAACCCAATTTACTGTTGAAAGTTTCAACAGTTTTTTCGTATAGGGTAGTTATTATGGTAATTGGGCCAAGCATGGGTTTAAGCAATACTTAATGCTGTGACATCCCATTAGTCCTGATAATCATGATTGTAGAGAAGATAAAACCTACATTCTACCACATACTGGAAAGAGAACTTCTTGAATCGATGGAAGCACATCTACCAAGTGCAAAATAAAAGTATTGGCACATTAATGAATGACCCAGTGTTTTTTCATAAAATGCTAAATAGAATCCTCATATTTTGCATGATTTTATAGCATATTAATGAACCCATTTAAAGGACTCCATTAGTCTCCCAAGTGAATTCCCACAGAGCATGGCCGGAGATGAATACAATGACTTAAGAATTAAAAATGTGTATGTTTTCACAATGTAATAGTGTCTAAGAGAGAAAATTTTAAGCAGTTAGATGGGTAGAAAAAAATCAGAATAAAAAAATTAAAAAAACATTAAGGATGCAAACAAGCCTCTCAGAAGAGTATGATATAAAACAAAAATGTTTGCCATAGATTAAATATTATTTGCACTTAATGAGAGATTTATAATAAATGGCCCTTAAGTATCATAATTTTCAAGCTCTTAATGCAAGCTATCATTATCTACATACCAGATGTAATATAAATCTTCAAGTACTGTGGTATTTTTCAGCTAACCTACATACCACTGGAAAAAAACTTTGCTCTAGCACAGTAAAGTCCAGCATTAGTAGACAAAGAGCTACAAACATGAATTAAAAATGGAGAAATTCTAACAATCTCTCAATGAGTCTTAATCTCTTATGCTCAGACCAACAAAATTATTATCCGTAAGATATTTACAAGCTAGATCAAATAATGTAAAAGGATATAAATAATATATCCATTCTGTCTCAAAATGATCACACACAGAGTGCAGTGACCCGATGAATGGGCAGAAAGAGTCAGTTTAATCTACTATTCCTAGCAGACATAACATTTCACCATCTAACCCTTTATTAATCATCCTCCTCAATCATTTTCACCAGTCATGAAGAGAAATAGATCATGACTTTTGAGACATTAAATAACCTAGCTTATCATTACATAGCTTCACAGTCATTACATAGCTTCACAGAATGAGACCAACATTTTTTTCCTGAATCACAAAATTCCTCCAATCTGTAACATTATCTCTCTCACACAATTCTCTAGAGTAGAACAATTCATTCACAAAGTTTCTCATCTTGCTCTTGCAATGAATATAAAAATCAATTGGTAAATGGATTAAGCATTGCTACACAAATTCTAATTACCCTTAAGTATTTTTTTTTTATTTGATGAAGAAAAAACCTTTTGATAACCACTATATATGAATGCAACAGTATTGTTGTGATTCTGGTATCAATAAAAATGTTGAACATATTCCCAAAGTGAATTTAAGGAAAAGCTTGTTTTGCAGAGGAAAAAACATTAAACAGGCTTCAACAAGACAATGTAACACACAATCAAGACAATAAATTCATGGCTTCCATGCAGTTTTATGTGATGTCCATGAGCATTAGGGAACTAAACTAACAATTCATGGAGACTTGAAGAAAGGAAAACAAGAGTAAGATGTATAAGAGAATAATGAAATGCCACATGGCATAGTTATCAAATGTAATTAAATCCAACATGAAAGCCTTGAACATTTGACCTTGAGAAATTAACACATGAATTGGATCTGATTCCACGTACCCAAAGCATGTTAATAATCTCCAAACAAACAAAATCCACCATTATGATTGAGCAGAATGGGAAAATTATATTTGTGAGCATATATATATGCACTGCCTTTGAAAAAACTCCAATTTTTCCAATCTACAGACTTCTCTTCCACCTATCCTATCAATAACATCAGCAGCATCTCCTTCACAACACTAACAGAAAAATGTATGAAAATTACTGATACAGCTTTTCAAACTACAGGACACCTAACTTTTCTTCTCATTTTCCTTCTGATGCTAAATAATGAGCCAAGTTTCATCAACTTATATAGACATGGCTCATTGGAAAATTAAAAAAATCACTACATTATGAAAGCTATTTACTACTTTAGCCAACCCACCATCCTATATAATAACAATAGAATTTGATAACAAATAGTTTAAAAACAAGAAATAAATACAATTTACACTCCCAAAGATAAATTTCTTTAAAATATCTCGGAACTGAAAGTGCATAGTCATCCTGTTTCTTGGACTCATCAACACACAGTTTAACAAAAGCCTGCGCTCGATTCAATGAACTGCCAAAAAATGCAGGCATTAAAATAAATATGTATATTCTCTCACACCCCTCATTGAAGTTAAGTGTAAAGTGAATCCCTGAAATGTCTGCAATTACTCCTTCAGAGTTAAAGTTCTAAACTCTTTAGAACTCAATGCTGTGAATTAAACGGTTCTGCATTTTGCAGAAAGTACACCTTGAATGCAAAACTCCTCATCATTTAGTTCCACAATCGTCAATCACTATCACATCCTGCGACATTTTGTTAATTCTTTTCGAGTGGCCACGCACTCTGCCAACCAGACAAAATTTAAATACAAATTTAAAATTTTAATTTAAGAATCTGTGACAGAGGAAAAATTTCAGCCCCACAAAAGAGGCAATATATATATTCCGACATGCCCTACGCGAACAAATCAAGCCCTCGGGTGTCTAGTTTTACCAGACAAATCCAAATTTGATGCTGGTTCTTTCCTGACTAGCAATTTAACTAGGAGCTATCAACAACTCACAGAAGACTGATCAACTGGGCTTCCGTAATAACTCAAAGATGGGAAGGGTTTCATTGCCCTAATTTAATCCACATCTCGTGCAGTCCAATTCCCATCTATAATTTTATGGTTATCCACATAATTCAACTACTCCCCCTTCCCCCCCATACCAACACTGACTGTCAAATTAGCCATAATATTTTCCATGAAGGCACTTTCTATTTAGTCACATCGCCAACAAAAAGGATGTCTGCACCAAGCAATAGGCAAACCATAAATGCTCAACATATAAAAAACTATTATCTGCACGGGTCAGCAGGCACTGCCATCACATTTGAGCATTAGCATTATCTACATCCTGCGAGTGCATGGGAAGTCATTTCAACTAAATCCATTAGTTAAGTAGTCACAAATTTGATTTAACTTCATTATAATGTGTTTTCAAAGAATGCAATAGCACTTCTTCAATCTGGCCACTTAATATTTTTTCCCAAAAATTGAGTGAACAATGATAACACTTCATGATTCAAGAGGGGCTCATACCTGGCTCTACTACCGAGGGCAAACTTCCACAATGCATAGTATTTCATTATGATGGCAGTCCAACATATTTATACACATGTATGTATATATTATATATAACCATTTTGTGTTCCCTTACTGGCAGTGTAAATAATTTAATACAGAATTTCCTTTTCAATTCATAAAAAACCCCATATACTTAAGGAAATTTGTCTTAACAAATGGACAGGGAAGGTAAGTGATTAAGAAGCTAATACAGAAAGTCGAAAAGCCTCACTAAACCAGCTAAGAATTGTGCATTTGTAAAAATATATGCAAATATATGGATCAACCACGGATAGGGTCCCTCGAAAGAAACAAATATTTTAACCTTCTAAAAATTAGGTCCCACTACCTACTTATTCCCTAGGTTATTTGTTTCATTTTATGTAAGAGCTGATGGGGATTTCAATTTGAGACTAAAAGGCAAAAATGCATATATGTCGCCTTACACAAATGTGTCTCCCCATTATGCCCATAAAACTTGTTATATAAAACATTTAAGAAAGGACAAAAAGCTTATTGGTGATACAATTCTTATCAACCATCACAAACTTTCTACCTGAACGGCAAATGCCTCTTCTTTTGATCCTTCCTGGCATTAATTCACTATTCCAATTGGGCAATGGAGACTTTAAACGAGTAGTCTCTTCTCATTACTCCACTTTAAAGAAAAGCACTTGTCTGGAGACAAGTTCACACACTATGTGCTTCAGTCACTGGTGCTGCCAATCTTGAACCCGAAAGATTTTATTAGAGACTAAATTATTGCATGACAAAATGATACTAAATTTCACATTACTCTATACCAAACTCCTTGTTCAATTTTGCTAGGTCCCTGAAAGAAAAAAAATAAATATAATCATATATAGAGTCGTACAATAATAAACCCTCAGGGAGAAATTGATATGGCCGTCTCATAAAAATGAGAGGCATAAAATTGGTGGTTGCATAAAAATAAGCTATGTGGCAAACATCTTCACTTGAAAGTATAGATTAGGAGATCAGCAGATACTGTCATCTTCCTTGAGGTATTTTTCAGGTACAGTTGAGCACCCTTAATCCGGGAACCCCTAATCCGGGAGCACCTATAATCTGGCAATTTTGCCATGACCAACTATCTGGTACTTAGTGGAAAATGCCGAAACTTTTTTAACCGGAACATTGCTTCATAACCTGCCAAGATATTATTCTTATATTAATACCGAGATACCATTTTTAACGTTAATTTTCCCATTTCAGAATAATTTAAACATATTAATTTCTGGTACTTCGCCTACACTGGAATTATTCTGGAACTTGAAGTAAACATAAATTTGATGACATCGCCGAGACGGACTATGACTAATTTACAGATCGGCCACTTTCAATGGCACGTGCATTTTTGATTGACCACTAGACGTAATATGATAAAATTATTGGTTATATTCTTATATTTCACGCAAAACATGTCTCATCCATACAGTTGTGGCAACAGCACAAAACGTTAACCATCGCAGAAAAAGTGCAAAGTTGTGAAAAAGCTTGACGCCGTTGCATCAGTAAAGCGTTTGACTGAAACATACTACGTGGGATCTTCAACAATATAGCACATTAAGATGCTGAAAGAGAAAAATCATCAAAATTTTACTGTTAAAGTGACACGAAGAAGTAGATAATAGAGAGAAAAACTATGAAAGAATATTTAAGTGCTGATTTAGATAGCCTGGTTTCGATTGCGTCGGAGTGAAGGGCTTAGTTAGTATTTCTGGCCAAATGCTAATGGAGCAGGATAAACTATTTCAGAAATAGACGTGATCAATCCAAAAGATGCGATTCGGGAAATTTCACGTGCAGGCAATAGCATTTCGCGGACCGTTCTAAAAACACACGGTTTAAATTGTGGACTGCTTAAAGGTTTGATATAGATGAAATAATTGGGGATTTAAAAATTTCATGCTTCTGAGGATAAAAATATGATGATGGAGTTTGCAAACATCATCCATAACCCTGGATTAAAGGAAATGGAATTGGTAAATTTAGACGAAAGGATAGTTAGTGGCCACGATATTCTCACCACACAACATATCATAGATGATGAAATCATTGAAATGGTAATTAATAACAATAAATCCGAGTGGGGATGAAGATGATCAGCCTGAAATTGTTGAATGAAGACTACTATTGATGATGGTCTTTAAAGAATAATCCAGTCCGGTCGCCCACGGCGACGTAGTGATGGGCGGCCGTACACACGACACCCACGCGTTGGCATCGCACTGAATCAGCTGGTAACAAATCGAGCGCGGTAGGAAATTATGTTACGCAAAGCACAGCATAAGAAATATCAAATTTTATAACCTTTTCCAATAACAATATGAAACTTTTACATGTGCAGCTATATGCACAATGCTTAGATTCCGTTATTTTCACTCACTCCGCTACTTCGATAGTTTTAAATAATAACTTTGTGTATTAAGAAACCATTTCTTTCTGATTAGTCTCAGTAACTCTTTTTACAATAATGTTCAGTAAATGGCAAACGAATATATTTTGTTATAAACAATTGACTCCTTTCAATGAAAACATCCCGGACGTCAGAAATAGACCAGTTGCCATGCATGACCCATAGTCCGGCAAAATCTCTAATCCGGCAAAATCCCTAATCCGGCATTACTTCGGTCCCGACTGTGCCGGATTAAAGATGCTCAACTGTATTAAAAAACAAATTTAGACACGTAACATCTGAGCAAATAAGGAAAACAAGGAACTTGAAATATGACTGATTCAGGTACTTAATAGGCAAACCTCAATAGCAAAATCTTACCTATTGTCAACAGCAGAATATAAATCTGATCGATGGTTTAGTGAAACAACTAGCCTAAGTGATGACCATATTCCATCCGACATAGAAGACCACGACTTGCTACCACCAACTCCTCTCCCGGCTGCTTGAAGGTTCAGAGCCGTAAGAAAATGTTCTGCGGCTTCCCTGTAGTTAAATAAAAATCATTTTAATCTTTATTTAATTTCATTGATACTAATTTAATTAATAATTCAACAGAGGTAAAAATAAAACCACATGTGAGAATTCTTATCTCTATCATCAAACCTCACTTGTGCCAAAAAAACCAACCAGATTATGACCACACTTAGATTAAGGGCCACATTCAGTCTTACTTCTACTGCTTATGTCATAATAATATTTTATGAGTGCAAAATGGTGCATAGGTTCACCTCACTGTGGTACAAAGCACTACACAGATACTTCTACGCATCACATTGAAAAGTTATTCCACCTTTACAGGTATAATCAGTTCACCAATTTGACTCATAGTAGGGATTTTATGACTTAGGTGGAAGAAGCATGACTGTAATTGAGTTTCAGATAATTATTGGTCCTAAGGCCTAATAACATTCTGTTGCTGCACACGTTGGTGACATTAAATTAGCCCATTTTCTCCCAGTGCTGAAAAAATGAAACATTATATTTAGATATTTTATATAGCTAACCTTTACTTGTGATTATTAATAACCAGAAATAAACTTTTTTAAAACTTTTTGAATATCATAGTATTTTTTTGCACTTGCCTGAGACTGCAATATTATTTGACTTCATATTTGATTTTGATTGATTACTTGCATTCAATGATATTTCAAGATGATGAACAGAATTTGGAACATTAAGGTGTGTAATCTTTTCAATACAAAAATATGGTATGATAATATTTAACATACATATTGTTTTTTGTTCAATCAAAATAATGTTGTTGTTCTCTGCATTTTTTTGGGATACGCCCACGACATTTGACAGTTGTGACAACAGTTTTGCCAACTTTCCTGTTGGTGTCTTGAGGTTGAAGTAGTTGAGAAGTCGTTTTCGTTGTCCTTATGTAGGCCTGGTCATATAAGTGCCGCCCTCTGATTGGCCAGAATTTTTTTTGATGACCCTTTTCGAAGCAGAATGCAAAGGGTATCCGTCCTCTCCGTTTATGTTCATCAGTGTCTTTATTATTTCTATCGCCTCTCTAATTACCCTCGGAAAGTATCGTGCCTCCCTTGTTATTATTTTGGCATCTTCAAATTGGATTACGTGTCCTAGCTCGCTCCACGCATGTTCGGCGATGGCGGATAGATGATATTGCTTATTTTTATTCGCACTCTGGTGTTCTTTCATGCGCGTGTTCATGGATCTGCACGTCTCGCCCACGTATGACTTCTTGCAGGAACAGGGAACTTTGTACACTCCTTCATGTATCCCCGGAGGAAGTTTGTCCTTCGGTCCTGGTAGAATATGGTTGATCTTGGTCACACAGTTGAATCTCGTGACCAACTTGTGTTTCTTCAGGGCTCTTGCAATTTTCCCTGAGGTTCCCCTGATGAAAGGAATGGTGGCATAAGTTTTCCGTTCAGTACTCGTTTCCCTTTCTTCTTCTTCGGTGTTCTTTGTGGGTGATTCCCGGCTACGTTTTTCTACCTTCGTGGCCCTTTTCAGTACTGTCTCTCTACTGTATCCGTTTCTATCTAGTGCAGTTGTCAGGTGTTTTTTTCTCTGCCACTAGTGAATCAGCATCAGATACCTTGTAGGCTCGATACATTAAAGTATCTATGAGAGTATGAGAGAAGTCTTCTGACTAAGGTGATGGTGTGAGGCAGTGGTCCGTGTAGGTAGACTTCCTGTATACGAAGTGCACCAACCTCCCGTTTTTCTTCTTTACCAAGACGTCCAAGAAGGCAGCACTTATACGACCAGGCCTATATAAGGATGACGAAAACGACTTCTCAACCACTTCGACCTGAAGACGCCAACAGGAAAGTTGGCGAAACTGTTGTCACAACTGTCAAACGACACGGACGTATCCCGAAAAAATTTAGAGAACATCTAACCAACGAACCTATGAACAAAAAAAATAATGTTGTGTTTTCGAAATGTTGGGCATAATGCCGTATGCAAGCACCCAGCCCTAGTCATTGAAAATGGAAATGTTTACTTAAGCCTTTTTTTACATACGGGATAAACTCAAATGAAAATAAGTTTTTACAAAGTAAAAACATTATATCGCATAATTCATTACAGGTAGCATCTGTTTTGTAGGAACAAATAGTGATTCCTCAGGCCAAAATCTGCCATTTTGTGTTTCTCCCCATTCTGTTAAGAGCCGCTTGCTACTATATCTTTTCACCAGATAAAATGAAATGTACCCACTGTTTTGATCAGATTTGGTAATACTAGGGATGTGCGAGTACTCGAAAATTCGAGTCGAGTCGAGTAGTTGGTACTCGACTCGAGCACTCGAGTATTTTTACGAAAGTCGAGTCGAGTCGAGTAGTTTTTGTCGACGGAGCCGCCAAGGCCAATAGGTCCAGAAATCTGCCGACAGGAAGCGCTATCATCAAAATCGAGTAAATCTCTGCAGAGATTTGCTCTGCAGACCATGGTTACACGGTAGATAACACGTACGAACATGTACTTACGTACGTTCATTTACATTTGCGTGAATGGTTTCATGTACGTTTACGTGAACGGATTCATGTACGTTTGCGTGAACGAATGGATGAATCGGTGGTTACACGGTCCATGAAACCGCATATGTACCGTATTCCTCCGAATATAGCTAGCCCCCCCTTTTTGGCCGAAATATTCGTGGAAAAAGTCTGGGGTGGGGGACTATATTCGAGCTCAAAGCACCTAATGTCCGTTGTAAAATTCCATCCCCTGAGTTTGAAGGTTTAGATCACAAAAATATGTAGTTCAATTTTAAAATAAAGTATATCGAACTAAATCTTTTTTATTTATACGTTTAATAATGTCAAAAATATATTTTTAGTTGGTTATATTAATTAATTTTTCGACTGAGACAGATAAAAACGCCGGATATTATTCAAGTTCCGGGAAGCAAGTTTGACGCCCACTTGAAGATACACATGAAAAGCCACTTCTCTTTTCTTCGCATAAGATATGGAACATATATTTATCTTAGACTAAACAAAGTTTAAAATAGATTACTCAGTTACTAATTACGTAACGAATAATATTTAAAAATGCGCTATCCCAGCATGCGGAAGTCGGAAATTTAGTTCGTTTTGATGGTATTCTTTGTGTTTGAAAACTAAGAACGTGTAAAATGACTTAACAAATTGGGAGAATTAGATATGCTTTCAACGTGTATATATTTATTTCGGAAAGCGAGCTCCACGCGACAGGACTTTTGGCCTGTAGAGATAAGCTGCTCGAGGTTGTCAAGTTGTAAGCTACCGTAGGTACCGCGCGCACCAAACACCACGCGAGAAAATTTCTCTAGTATGCACAGGAAAAATATCCTTGCCTATGCTTGAATAAAAGTTTATAAGTTGCAGTATTCACCACAATAAAATCAGCGATAAGAGAGATAGCTTTTGTCCCCACATTTCTCGGCTTCTCGACGAAAGAAACAAATTGCATTTTAAATTATCTTCAACTCCGTCTCCAAAATCTTTGCGCGAGGAGGCATAGTGACGGTATGCTTCCAAAGATACCGTCAGTTCTTAAACTGACACTGACTTGCATGCTTGCATTCTTAAAGGCGATACTTTTTTTCCGCTATTGTCGAGTCCTCATGACTCATTCACAGCGATAGGCGACCTGCTTGCAGCAGATGATTCCACCCGCGCGCAACCTTTCCAGGCATGCTCTGGACATTTGAGCGTGCTTTTATAGCCGAAAATAAATATATATCGTTATCAAATAATCAACGAATTCTACTGAGATTTCATAAGTGGATTCATATCAATGACTCGAGAGCAAGAGAAAGGTCCAAACGGTGATTTCCGGAACGGAAAGCGTGCGGGACGGAAAATAACGCAGTCTGACAAATTCATCAATAACAAAAATATTGATGAACGTAATAGTATGAAACTTCGTATAACTATTAACAAAGCCCTTAGTTACAATATGTGAAAAGGAAAGTTTGATATCTCGATCTGTGTTGTTCTTACGATGCCCGAATTCGATGGATCCATCCGGTATCCAAAAAAAATTCGCTAAAAATCCGTTCTTAAGCACGTACTTAAATAAAAAAAATTGTAAAAATATTTTAATACTACCAGTAAACGTAGAAATAAACAAGCTTTAATTTGATATACTTTATTTTAAAATCACTTTAGCCATCTTGGAGATATTGGTCTTCAAACTCACGGGTGAAGTTTTGTAACGGATGGTATAGGCATCCTATTATAAGGGCATTACAGATGATATAGGTATCGTATAAAACTAATAAGTTTTACTATTCCATTTTTTTATTTCCTATTTAGGATTATTAATTACATCATTAATTTCAAGTTCCTAGTCATATCTTAAGATAGATAATTTAAATATCTATAGATAATTATCTATAATAAATTTTTGTTCAAATATATTTCCTTAGAAATCGAAAACTTTAATCCACAGGACTCTATACAAAATTCATGTACCTGCTCACATTCATCCGTGAAGGAAAATTCATTGTTCAAGCATGATTAACTTGCATTAATGGATATTGGAAATAACCCGTGCTGATATTGGGTGTTCATGCATCGTGCAAATGGGGGTGATTGACACAGATCATTTTTATGATTCTAAGTTGTATCATGTTTAGGCAGAAATCACCGATTTTGAAGAGATGGTGCCATAAATTGGAAGAGGAAGAGAAGTATATGTTAAAAAACTAACTATGCAATTAACGGCCAATCATAAATTTGAGGCGCGAGCTTATCAAATGTTTACTGCACAAATAAGGCAAATTGTATGAAATTCACTGTACTGTTGGACTAACCCCGGCATACATGACATCACTGAGAAAGCGTTTAGCTCTGAAAAGAAATACATAGGAATTTAAATGCAAGGAATGCTCTTCTAATTAGGCTTATGTATTCCTTAAAGAAAAATATTTTGCTTCCTGGCTTACTTTCAAGTTAATAGGGCATGTCACTCATATAGACCTCATATTATGCCTAAGTACACTCTAGGTACCGTACTGCAAGATAATTTACACATTTTTGAGTAATCGTAGGAATGAAGGTAATTTTCTTATTTCGAGAGCTACCGGAAAATTTCCATTATGTCTTTTGGCCTGCGCTACGTGCCATATTAATTTGACTGTTCATAACTATGCATTAGGTAGGTAGACCTGCCATTTGATAGTCAGATTGCTGGCTTTCTTTAATTGCGATGACTTAAGTAAGAACTGGGTCTCTTCACTCATGTACAATAATGTACAAACTCGACTCGACTCGACTCGATACTCGCGAGTACTTTACAACTCGACTCGATACTCGACTCGAGGTCAAAAAGTGCTACTCGCACATCCCTAGGTAATACTATATAATTTCCTATAATTTCCACAGAGAAAGAGGATGCCTTGGTAGCTCAACTGGTAGAGCACCTGGCCGGAAATCAGGGGGTCTGGGTTCGAGTCCCGGTCAAGGCGAGTGATTTTTTTATCTGCGGAATATTTGCTTTTAGACCATGCGCAACATCTCCTGTGCGAATATACTGCAGGAACTATTAAGGGTTAATGGCTAAATTATGTATTAAGTACAGAAGTAAGTACATAAGTACTCCTTGAAAAAAATTCATTAAAATTTACAATTTGAACATGTTACTCCAAAGAAATCAGCAATAATGTCAGTTAAAAATATTATACAAGCATTTAACATTTAGAGCAGATTTGAAGAAGGTTGTGAGGGTCTTAAATTACACAACTTAAGGGATCATTAGGCGTTGAGGACAGCTCCTACCATGCTAGGTTCTGTCTTTTAGTTTCCACCATTTTAAGTCTTATGCACTAGAAATATCATATTACACAGGCTTAACCAATTCGCTATGTTATAAACCTGGTTCTCCAATAAATTTTAGACTAAAACTATGCGAGTTAATTTCCTAGTACTGTATATAATACTAACATGATACATTTGCTAGAAAAAAGCAAAGATTTCACTCACTGGAAAGCATGCAGATGAATGCAAGTGATACCAAGGTTGTAGCGAGCTCGAATGAAACCAGGTGAAAGCTGTAAAGCATTGTGGTAAGCATCAACAGCTTCCTCTGACCTATTTCCATTGGCTAGAGTGGCTCCCAACCGATTCCATAGCCTAAAATCCTGAAAGGCAATAAATATTTCTTGTTTACTCATTTACACTTCAATAAAATATTCAAACAATGAACCATTGACAAAAATTTGAACAGTATGAAGTTTGAAGAGAAAGAAGAAGAACAGTTTTGAGTACCTATTTTTACTGGGAAGAAGACATAAAAGTATGCTCTTAGCACGCAGCTCAAATAAACCTATGATCAATAAACCCATGTTGATAACTATTATTTCACAGTTAACAAGTTTCCCTCCATTAACATACTCTGAAACCTAAAAATAAATCCATCTTTTCCTGAATTGCAGAATGAAATCGAAACTGCTAAATATGGGTTCAAGATCAGAAGTATATCAATACTTCAGAAATTGATAAGCCTGAGATATAATTATTTTCCTATCAGCACATTTTTAACACATATAAGTATATTGGCCAAATTATTTTTCAATTATGATCACATTGTAGATCTTCAAGATATCTAGATATTTTCCCATTTCTTTACCTAGATACTTTTCCATTGCAATCTACTAAAGTTCCATTACAATATTTATTTTCAAAACACAGTTTTTCCCTAAAATCATTCTTTAAATGTTTAATAGGCTGAATTATAGGAGATACAGAAAATTGTATTGCAAAAAAGCTGATTATTTTGTGATACAGATGACTAGTTTCCAGAGATATGGTAGGCAGTCTAAATGTATGAAGCTTACTGAGCATCAAAAACCCTACACCTGACAACTTTATACATATATGCTGGAAACGTAAAGGATTTTCTGAGTTTCACCATTGAGTAATATTTACTTACTCCATGGCAACACTTAACCAATACCAGGCCGGGTGTGTTAGAAACTGTCGAGATTATGTCTAATAGGTTACCAAGAAGTCATGTGGTACAAACGTGAATGATTTGAAAATTTGGTGTATCTGAATCACTCGTAATAATTTCAATCATTGGTTTTTAATTTGAGAGTTCTCATCCATCTTGAGCATAGTGCCCCCAAGTGAAAACTATGAGTAAGATTGTAACAAGCGATGCAAACATACCTACATTTGCAAACCATTTGTTTTTGTACCATGAGACTCCACTGTTCCCTACTTGAGATAATCTCAAAGGTTTTAATTCACCCCTCCTCCCCCCTCAGGAGAAGTTTCAGACCAGAATTTTACCAGAGGTACAGGATTTATTCCAATAACCATAACCTTGTCATACTATCAAATATTGTTTCATAGTTCTAGTGATTTAAGTAAGAAAATTTGAAGCATTGAAAAACCTTGTTTCAGTGTTAAGAAAACAAGACCATCTACGCTGATATGTACTGGCTTCATACAAAAATATATCAGTACATCAGAAAAAATATACCAAATACCAGAATACACCTCCCATCCCTAAGATAAACTACCACTACACCTAGGCTAATTAGTACAGCTAAAACGGTGATAAATGCTCAAAATACATTAAATAGAAGCAGAGAGTATACAACTTACATCTTCCTTAACTTGGAGGGCAGCCTTAAAACAGTCAACTGCCTTGTCATACTCATTAGATAAATTAAATAGTACTCCTAGTCCGCACTGAACGTGAGGATCTATGGTTTCCAAGGGATTCCTACGAGCTGCTTCAATGTATAGATCTTGAACTTCTTTATGAATCCCCCTGGAAAAAATTTAATTCCATTGTGTACACTACAGCAGATAAGTCAACATTTAGATGCACATAAATCATAAAAAAAAGGTGTGTTGAATGACTTACTTCGTCAAGAGTGATGTTATGTTGCCTAGCTTTGGAGATGTCACGTCAGCATCACTACTTATGAGATCAGAATACTTGGGATTGTTCTTGATCCATTCCTAAAAAGGTTTGCAAAAAATATTACATTAGGGTTAGGAAAAGGTATTTATTGTCTAGAATAAAGACATTTTTGACACATCATGAAAGACAGCAAAATTATTTGAAGATTATATCCTGGCACATAAGAAACACTAGTAAGTTTTCTAATACATGCAACATATAACAAGCTCATACAGGTCAAGTACTGGAGTCAATACAAGGAGTACTGCCATGAACAGAAATCTACTGCCAATATCAACCTGCTGCCATTACATTAGTCCCATTAATGTAAAAAGACTTCAAATTCTGACCAGTTACTCATAAATGCTCAAACTTTTATGCATAAACAGAATCCTATGAATGCAGTGTTTTTAATCATGACTTTCTGATTTCATCCATTGTTGGCAACAATGTGAAAAAAACAATGGCTCTCCACTGTATACAGCTGAATTCCAATTGCTTTCTTACCTTAAGTGCATGACATGCTTGATTCTGGTAACTTTCATTAGTATAACTCACTGCCAGGGCCATTAGGGCAGTCAGATTTCCTGGCTCCAACTGAAGGCACTTTTTCAAAGCTGCAATTGCCAGTGGGTCCTAAAAATATATCCATAAATAATTACCTCCATCAATTTGTGAGTTTAAATGCTTAAAATTATGCTTATCAATAAAAATTGTGTCACATTTTACAGCAAACTAAAACAATAAAGAACAGTAAACCCAAGTAACCTGCCTACCTAAAGACAGAGCTGAATATATTTTGTTTAAACATTGAATTATTACTACTAAATAATTTAAGACCAGCATACATTGATTTAATTAAAAAACATTTTATATTACCAGGAGGGCCAGTATTGATAAGCAATTTGTTGTAAAAATAACACCAAGAGCATGGCGAAATGCATCATCCTATTTCTAATCATTACTAGAGAAGAACTAATCTCATGTTATATGAGTAGAGGGTCTGTCCAAATGAAATGAATATTGGAAATAAGAGAACTAGATGATAATCCTTTCAACAGTTTTTAATTTATTTTCATTCCAATAGTCTCTTTTTGGGTACCACAATGTAAAATCAGAAGTTTTTTTAAGCACAGCAGTAGCTCATTTTTTTGACTTTCTCATCTATTCAATACCAGCGAGCCACGTTGAGATAAGCGGGGGGAGATCATAACTAACTCATGAATACATTCAAAGGTGGCAATAATGCTATTATGCAAAGATTTAACCCATCATCTACTCCTCAGGACACACTATAATGAGAATATTATGACACAATGAAGACACCTTTGGATTCTCTTTCTCAAAAATTTCAGAATATGTATTTTTACATTACGTCTACTTAAGGAATCATGTTAATTATCATGGAAAATTTCAATTTTAACCCTCTTAGTGCCACTGAATTTTGGTAGTACTAGTGAAAAGTGCCAGCATGATTATGAGAGTTTTGTAACTCCTTTTGAAAATTATAAACAATATGAAGTTACTTTTTAGATATGAATGTAATATTATTTTTATTTAACAAAAAATGGATTAATTGTTTTTTATGGTATTCTGATACATTGCATAAAGGATTAAAGAAATTATTCCAACAAAAATAGCTTAAACATTAATTCTCTCCTCGAGCCGATATATCAGCTCGTGGCACTTTTCGGCCGTGGAGCAAAAGCTGATATATCGGCCCGCGGTACTAAGAGTGTTAAACACCACAATGAAAGACTCACAAAAATCAACAAATACGGGAAAAAATTTATACGGGAGAAAACTATATACAACAATAGAAATGATACACCAGGAGCAGATCAGTCATTGAAAATTCCAATCACATGATTATCCACTGTACTTGTGACACTAATTGCTAGTAAAAGCAAAATGGGCTCATGACATGGAAATTTATCTTAATATAAGGAGAGAAGGAGTCTCTTAAAAATAATGCAAAGGCATTGAAACCAGTCGAGATTACAATAAAAACAGTATGGAAATATAAAAAAATTTTAACTTATATTTACTCACTGCATTTGCAACAGTAATATGATACATTTTTCTGTTTTATATTTCGCGTTTACATTTTGGGTTCCTATACCCAGATATGCTCATGGGTTTCAAACCCTTCTCAGGTAAATAAAAGATAAAAACAATGGCAATAAACATTAGCAGGGGAGTAATTATACTCGCCAATATGTTATCATCAATTAACCACTGGCACAGGGTATGGCAGCATATAAATTTTGATCCTTAAAATCAATAATGAATTGAATGCTTACCTGCTCATTTTCAGCTTGAGTAGTTCCCAGAAGCTGCCAAGCTAAGGGGTTTTCAGGTTGTTTCTGACATGCGGCTTCAAACAAGAGTACAGCACTTGGTAGGTCCCCTTGATGCAACTTTTTCTGTCCCTCTTCCAAGGGATCATCAACAGAGGTAAGTGGGTTATCTGCTTCAAAGGTGTAGTCCTGTAGAAATTTATTTCAGGATATGTTACAAGGGTTAATAAATCCTCTTATGTGAATTTACCCCATAACAATCATTAAACTAATGAACTATAAAATGAAGCCTTCTCGGTCTTTCCACCTGGGAAGGTAAATAACTACTGCTGATGTTTCAATGGCTAACTCCGCCATTGTCCTCAGGGAGTTGTCACTCAGTGACAACGGCAAGACAATGGCAGGGTAAGCCTTTAAAAAATCAGCAGCAGCCTTTGTCTGACCTGCTGCAAAGCCCGAGATGACTTCATTAGTTGCATTTGCCAGGAAAGAATCAATTACTTCGTATAGAACTACTTTCCACCATTTAATTTCACCTTCCCTTCAACATCTCAGACATGACGTACAAATCAACAGGGCTAAACAAGTACTGTTAAAAGTGTGAGTGAAGGATGGTCTATGTACCCATCTATGCTACAGAAAATACACAGGTATATTAGTCCAGGCAAAAAGGGCATTTTACCAAAAGACAATTCTGCTTACATCTACAGATACGAGTGTGGGAGTGAGGAAACATTTCATTAGAACATACACCAGGAGCATGCTACTATATGGCAGCATGCATGGAAGATAACAGCAGCAGAGAAGTCAGGCTGAAAGCATTCGAAATGTGGTGCTACATAAGAATGATTATGATTAAATGATTCGAGTGCGTAAGTAACGAAGAAGTCCTAAGAAGAGTGAGAGAAAAGAGAAGCATGCTGAAAACTCCAAAAAGAAGTTGGGGCTTACTTAATCGGCCACATTAAGAGATATGCTAGCCTGATGGAGACAATTGTCGAGGGAAATGTCAATGGAAAGAATGGAAAAGGCAGGCCTCGTATGAGATATATGGAGCAAGTTGTGAAGGATATAAAAGTGAAGAATTACGTCAATAATTAAGAGGTTGGCCAATAGAAGAATCGTGTGGAGGAACCTTAGAATTGATGACTGATGATGATGATGATGACATTAGCCTTAAAAATGGAAGTGAAATTTGGTGAAAAGTAGAATAATTTCAGATTAAATGACATTTAGGTATACAAGAATATGTTTCATTTCCTGTATTTTTCCCGACAGCTGAAGCACAATGCACCTGTCCTTTTATAAAACAAATGATCAAATATGAGGCTTCAATTACAATGATCATTTGTTGGTCCACCGAAAATTTTTTTAAGGTGGTAGAATAAATAAATATAGGCTAACCCAGAAAATCTACCTAATAAACCTGATCAGGAGATAACACTTTTGGTCTTTCTCAGGGTAGTAAAATTAAATAGCCAAAATCACGGATTAACACTACTTAATGGGTTAACTGGTCAATATCAGAGTAGGGTAACTATGTGTACAGTATACTTCATTACATTGCTTTGGGTATCTATGTTCTTAAAAGAAAACTTTTCAACTTTGATGAGTTTCTGAAAGCCATAAGAAAATACAAAATAAAATGTTGGCATCAGCCACAAATCAGAATGGATAGTTTTTAAGTCAGCATAAGGAAAAAAAGGAATAAATGAGTACATATACTGGTATTTTGGCCATTTATGTAACTATCTTAAGGGAAGACAGTTTGTGGAAGTAGATCGGCGATGAGTCACCCAATAAGATGTGTGTGTGCACTGAGAACTGAGCTCTGAACGAGCCTGTTGAAGTTCATTCAGCTGCGGGATTACGATGCAATTTTTGCCACAGGAATGTTCACAGAGGTAAGAAGTGTGGATAAAGCATTATGTTTGTTGTATGTCTGTTGTCTGTTGAAACTTTTTTTATACTAAGGCACTGTACTTCAGTAACTGTTTAAAAGAAGTTACTGTTCATGATACCTGGTTCATTGTACATGAACATGTTTCAGTGTCTACATATGAATAGCCTTCCAAATGCATCTAACTTGTTTTTTTTTGGGGGGGGGGCTATAATAAAGCAATATCTTATGACGTGATTTGGTGTCCAGTTTTAAATAAGCATTTGAAAGTAGCTGATTGAGTGAAATGGCCATTTTTATCAGATGATTCATTACCAATCCGCTTCCATCAACTCTCCTACCCATGGTTGGCCACCAATAGGACCAAAATTATGGTATAGGAATTTAATCCATTTTTTCCCTTAACCCCTTCTGGTATCTGCCTGTATATCCACCCGTTAAGCTGCACCCCCATGTATCCCTCACACTCCCATTTTTGGGCAGGCTGGCAAGGAAAAAAAAATATTTGTCAAAGTATTGATTTTTGCCCTTCACCTTCCACTTTTCTTCATAATCTGAAATCACGGTCATAAACAAAAATTAAAGAAATAGGAACACGTCAACCCATTGGCTTACAAAGACAGCTATTTGCCAGTCTTTTAATTCAAGTTTTTCTCAAGTGATGTTATAATATTGATATCATAACATCACGTCAATAGATGACTCTGTAAAAAAATAATTACACATTTTTGGGGACCAGCATTGAGAAAAAATGTTAAGTCAATGGGTTAAAAAACAAGAAATAGGAATTGGGGAAAAACAATATGAATTTGAAGAAAAAAGATGTGCAAGTTACAAGAAAATCCAAAGAATTCCAGTTAGGTGCATACCCCCTTTTTTAAACCAGTTTTTGTGAAAAAAAAGATGCACGGCTTACATGAGTAACAATGGTATTACATGCAAAATGTTTCACCCAAAAACATGTCGGTATATATACATTCTAAAAGCACTAAAATAGAGAAACCATGCAATTTATTTTAAAGGTGAACATAATGGGAGTTAGTAGCTTGCAATGTTTTGTCTACTACAACTATTTGGTAAACTCTACTTAAACAATTTACTCTCTATTGATTTATCCATATTTGCCAGCATACAGGTAACACTTCCCCCATTCCCTCCCACCTCCTCGCAATTAACTTAAAACATGGGATGCAATGAAGAAGGCAAAATTGCAGCCAAAATATACATATCCGCAAACAACTAATGATTGCTCCCCACTTTTTCCCTCCCTATGTTTCTCTTCCTTCAAATTAAGGCATTAATTTTTGACTGCTTTTGACATTTTGAGTTGCTATTCAATAACCAATTTCCAAAGTCATTGCAGGGTGGCTACTGATAACCAATTTTCAAATTCCCTGACTTTTCCCTGATGGCTTTACCAATTTCCCTGACCGATCACCAAAAGGTCTCCTAATATCGGAATATTTTTTTCTGCTGAATTAAATTTTCGTCAAAACTCAGAAAATGTTAAAAGCAGAAATCAATACATTAAAAGCTATAAGAATGAAAAAATATATTGAACCTCCACCTTAATGAAAAAATATATATTAAACCTTCACAAGTTAAGCGCTCACACAAATTGTACACACTTTTAATACATTTTTCATGGCCGCGCATCGTATTCCGTGACCATGTATGTTTCCTTCGGTAAAATTACAAATTGACAATGTCTAATTCCTCAAGGAAGAGGTGGCGTGTCGTGGTAGTTCTGGGGAGTTGAAGATTACTGAAAAGGCATCGAAGGGAAAGTTAATGGCCAATGTGGACTCCAGCACAGGCATCACTAGGCTGTGTGAAAAATACAAACCAAAGCCAAGTTCTTGGACTGGATCAAAATTGGATGGCACGAGTGACTTTTAGAAGCGAATAACAATTTGATTAATGTGGTCATAACCCCTTGATTGTATGAGGGACACAAGAATGTAAAAATATTTGTATAAACAAACAAAATGTAATCGTGCCACTGCGAGAGAAAACAGGAGGCCATTAGCAACGGCAGAGTCATATTTAGGAATATCATATTTGATATGGTTTGTGACCTGACTAAATTGCTTCGAGAGGGAGCTAAGGGGGCCATTCAATAATTACATTGAGCGTGAAAGGTGGGGAGGGGAGGAGGACTCTTCTTATAGTCTCACGAAGGGGGGTATGGAAATCGAAGATGATCTTACGTAAGATTTTGTTTACACGTGTGATCGTACTTGTATTACCATTTTAGTAATAAACGTCTCATATTTTTAGAACTGCAAGCACGTATTTACTACAAGCTAGTGTGCTCCAACTACCTCTCAACCAAAATTTCGGAAGTTAAGAAAAACGTGAGGTAAAATCTTCCGAACAACATAGGTAGCCTCGGATTCCTTGTGATGAGCAGAATACACAGTGATCATGAATTTTAACACTACTAGGCAAATATCGCATTAAGGTTATACAAAAGGGATACATTGTAAGACTGATTCACAACTAAATAATTAAGATTCACAACTGAATGTTCAACGAATTGATGGGGCTTATTCTATGCACTTCAGCGACGGACATTAGTTTTAGTTGGTGAAATGTTTCGGAATAAAGGGCGGGAAAGACTGCCTGGTAAACATAACGGTAAAAAAAATGAGAATTTCCTATCTCAATTTCTCCATGACTGTTACGGAATTCCCTGACTTTTCCAGATTTCCAAAATTCACTGACAATTCCAGGTTTTCCCGGTTTTCTCTGATGATCGCCACCCTGCATTGGTTGAGATGACAGTATCAATATCGGATATTGTATTTTGGGATATTGTCAATATACATACATTGATTGTCAATATTACAATATTGCATTGCTTAACTATTATTGTTTCATGTTCTTCTCAGTTTTGTTCCATGGTTCAATATTCTAATATATAGCAAGGTGATTCAAGACACATTAGCTGCTGTAAATATGAATGCATTTTGATATTTAACGAATTACCAAAAATTGAGAAAGAATGATAAAATAATCTCTTTATTGCCTGACGATTAAAAACACTGCTTTTTTCCCAAAAAAGAGAGTGAAGGATGAACGGTTTGCGGTGAGACTTTGTGAAATTGCTTCATGTTGAATTGAAAACTTTGTAAATTTCCCATTGGTAACATTAATCGACCAGTTTCATCGTTGTGCGACATCATCAGGACCTGACAAAACTGGTCGATTAAAGATGAAATTTACAAAGTTTTTCAATTCAACAGAGAGTGAAGGAGTAAATGCTAATGTTCCAGTCCCAAATTAAGAGAGATTATGATAGCACACTGATCACTGTGGCATATTTAATCTTGTGCTCTGTTCTAAATTATTACATCTACTTGAGTAATTCGAATTGTTAATATTGTTATTGTAATATTGTTGGCTAGTATTCAGTATTAATGTTTTGAAACATATATTGAATCAATTAGCAATATCTGATATTGAATTTTCAGTAAAAAAATACTGAACAGAAAAACAAAATATTGAAACACCACCTAGCACTACTAGGGTTAAGAGTGTTCATGAGTGATTGTGCATGTGCATATGTGTATATTGCCATAAAAGTGGTAACTTTTACATAGTCTTCAACTGGCTCCAACACTGTGCCACCAACTAGTAAGCTTGTCGTCAAATGTTTTCCCTAGCATGGAAATAATTTCCAGTAAACAGCCTCTGAGGGAGTGAATCTAAATATGTTCCTATTAGTTAACGTCCTTGCCTTGGCCGCTTCCCCCGGGAAAGAATCTATTAGTGGGTGAGTGATTGTAATCAACGTTTGTCCCTGGCAAGAAATTAATTTTTCCATGAAAAATTTTACACCTGACTGTGCGCATAAAACTTGGGCATTTATTTATTAATTCGTTTGACCTCCCACATTCACTTGGTGCATTGAACTTTTGAGGCCAGAGGTTCATTTCTGCCGCCATCTTCACTCTTCTGTGCTCTCACAGCCAAAGAATAATTCATTACTGTTTATACTATTTAATGATTTTAGGCTATAGTTTTCCACTGTAAATTGTCCAATAAACCTCCAAATTCACAAGTAATACATTTATAGTGTTTGAATGCCCAGCTTTAAAGGTTCATTATGCAACTATGATATTATTTAGTCATAATATTGTCATACAAATATAATTCATATCATTTTTACAGACTCTTACTTTTATTCATATAGAAATTCATAATTATTCATAGAAATAATAAAAAAATACAAATATACATGCTTTTTTCCCTAATTAATATTATAATACATTCTCCAAGTAAACCTATCCACATCAGTCATTCAAAAAGGTGAGACTGGAAAGGCTGCCATGTGCATTGAAGGATCTCTGATTGTGAGCCTGATCATGCACAATTTTATTTTTTTTTTAATATCCCACAAACTGTCCCACAAGTGTAACAGTTGAAGATGATCACAATCGCTCTTTCTATCTAGCCAATTCATCAGTTCACTGATGTGATCAAGTACTTTTTCTATTTTAGGCATCTCACCAAACTCCCGGAATAAACTTGATTTTATATCACCACGTTTCACCTTGTCGATTATGCCCAACTTTTCTTTAATTGTATAAGTTAATTTCCTTTTGGTAGAAATTGTTTTCCCTAAAATCAAAGAATACATAATTTACATATTAATACGAATTATGCTGAAGGTAGAGGTGAAACAGCACATTCATCACAAAAATGCTCTAAGACTGTAGAAATGTAATGGTTTCAGTGCCGTGGTAGGAACGCGGAAATCTACTAGCATGGGAGTAATCCGTATATAAGTCACTCCAGGGATTGTCAGCTCGAGTTCACAAGATATAATGACCAATTTTCATTTGTTGGGTTGTTAATTTTGTTATGAAACAATGTATGTGCTTACATTCTCACAGCTGTCTTTCTTTCGTATCAAATTACTTATTAGATGTCGCCGATCACGTTGGTGTGATCTTGATGATAGTTTACAGTGGTATGAGCACCTGAAGTAGAACCATTGCGACGTGTCGGGATAAATCTGCTAAAGAGTAACCTTCCACTTATTATATTCCACTTATATTCAATGTAATCATTTAGGAAGACATGGTGAGACGAGGTTTTACTGTATTAGACACATCGCTGACCGTGTAGATCTCTTGAAGTTGCTCGTTGGGATGAAATTTGCAAAAAAGTTACCTACTTCTAGCACTATAAAAGTCAATATAATCATTTTGGGGGACATGGTGAGACCCGTCAGTGTAGTGGGGCATGTTATAACCAGATTTTACTCTATCTATCTACATTTTAATTTAGGCCTAGCCTATCATGTTTTCCATGCGTTCAGTAACCAACTGATATGTCATAGAGAGCTGATACGTCAAGTTACGCTCAACAGAATTTGGTTGCTAATGCCTTAGTTTAAACTTATATTTGTGTAAATACAAAATTAGTACCTACATGGAATAAAGTCTGTACGGCAATTTTAGTGAGCTAGAATCTCGCTCAATCTAGCTCGAGATTCAAGATTTTTTCCAAATTCTCACTCGACTTAAAAAATCCCTGATCGTACAGCCCTACAAAATTATGAGTTGAAACTTCAGTAGGTCTAAAACTTTTGGATTGTAGGAATACACACATGAGTATCTTATTGAATTGACTTTATGACCGTGACATTATGACCAACATCTCAAGTCAATTACTTTTTTACTGATTATATTTTGTGATATTACCCACTCTTTGTTTTAAACATAAAAGACATATATATAATTGGAAAATAGTCTCAGCATCTTGCTGAACATTTCTCGGCTTAACATTTATTAGATTTGAGAATTCAAGAGAACCAGGGATGGGATCATGAATCGTTCTTTCACATTCTTGATACCATTATCAATGACGTGAACTTAACTGGAAGCGAACTGCTGAGTATTATTGCTCTCGCGAATTGCTTTACTAATGAGACTGGTATTTTGAAATGAAGCTCAAGATAAAATTTGAAGAATTTGCATCAAATATTTGCTCTCCTAAGCTGCAATTCAAAAATAACATTAACTCATTAATGTAATGGTTCACCCATTACACAATGCTCCCTGGCCCGACCGCATTCCCCCCCCCCCCCCTCTTACCCTCACCCCACCCCCTCTAGACTCGACCCGTGGAGGAAGGTGAGACTGAGTGCGAGCGGGAGATAATGAGTCTATGAACAAGCAAGTGAGGTGATATGGGCCTGTGGCCACTGTGGCCTAAGACCCACAGTTCAACCCCCACCCACATCGAGAACCCCCCCCCACCCCATCGTCATCCCCGGGGTATATAAAGCCGGCAGCAGCAACTCGACGAGAGAGATTCCCAGAAAGTGAGCCACGGGCGAAGTTATGCCCGTTGCCAGGGCGGACGAGTAGTGAGAGAATTCAAAGAAAGCGATCAACGGGCGAAGCTTACGCCGTCGCCGAGCCGGACAGGTTGGCGAGATTGTTCGCGGACGACCAGAGACAAAATATCCTGAAGGAGCCTCCCTTGCATCTAGTGCCAGACGCCGCTCCAGTTTTAATACGGAGGAGCCTGCGGTCGGAGAAGCAAAAGCGGGGAGATCTCCAGGACGTGGTTGTCGCCGTGAGGCCAAGTAAGGTTGTCGACGCCCGACCAGCTTTCAAAATAAACCCCCCCCACTGTGTTCAGCTGCTGCACTGGCTTCCCCATGAACTCATTTGAAGCGGTGTCCTAAACTTTATTGAAGTGTAACGAGTGCTCACAGAAAGAGGGAAGGACTCAGAATTACCTCCCTCCAGAAAGTAGAAATTGATAAAATCTGGGTCGTTGCTCACCACCTAAGACGGTGTCATTTTTCTGTTTGGTAAAATTATTTTCACTTTTCCTGTCATCATCCCTGTTCATAAAATCATATCATTCATTCATCCCTCATTAGATTTAGAAAAAGAGTATATTATCCTTTGTCTAATGTATTAATTTTTCGTTTTGCAATAATAATGTGTGTTATATGAATGGGAAAGTGTGTGCGCGTCGTCTTTTTCCGCGGGTCGAGAGGCGAGGCTCCCTATCACCCCCATCCCCACCACATTCCATTCCTACCCTCCATACGCTTCGCCCCGGCGGTAAAGCCAGGGAGCACGTGAAAAATTGCACAAGGTCGGGAACCCCCCACCCGCTTGCCCTCTCTCAAAGAGGCATATATCTTATTTCTCTCGTACCAGGTGACGCAGTTTGGCTTCGCGGACTTAGCGCGGGAAAGGTTCGCGAAGATTTTTTTATTTTCTTTGTACATGTTTCTTTCGGCCCAAAAGTTTCATCCGGGCGGGCAGTTGAACCATTACATTATGAAGATCCAAAATAAAAATTTCCAAGCTGCATTTATATTATTAATGCAAGAAAAAGAAAGAATTTTGAACCTTCACAAATAGTAAACATGGAAGAGGTCCAATTGATGTTCAATATGCCCCCAAACAAAACGGTATAGATTCCTAAAGATTCCAATATGTAATTGGTAGAACTTGGAATGTAACATGAGGAAATATAACACATTCATCTTGACTAGCTGTGCAGATGGTACTAAATTGGATTTTCAAAAGGTCCCCAAGGAATAAATTAGAAAACTTTAGAGAATATTTTTTCTTCTAAAAAATGAATATCAAAAAAAAAGGATGCACCTAGTGTGTCAATGTGTCACGTATGGTGGCAAATACAATAATCAACATATGTGACACCTAGGAAAGTAATCTGAACACTAAGTTCTATAATTGAGCAGCAGAAATTTAATAATCATTTCAAATGACCACGTACCTTAAAAGAATCATAATATTCAGAAAACTCAGACACCCAGGAATTATCTTCACCCTCTTGTCCTTTGGCTAACTTTTCCCATTCCTCTTGCAAATTTCTCCAAAATTCTTTGTCGTAACTGCTGTCCTCCTTAATTGTCTCATCTGCAGAGGTTTCAATCGGCTCTAAAGAGAGGAAAAAAATTTCAAATATACAGATTGGAGAATGGCATTCAAAATGCCTGGATTTGGACATGACCCAAAATTAATAACATACGGGGCCGTTCTATATAAATGTTTTTACTATTGATTAAAGCTCACCTGAATTTTTAAATTCTTCTGCCCACACCTCTGCAGGAGTTTTCTTTTGATCTTGAGCAAATTCTGTGGCCCAAACATCAGCTACCGCCTCAATGTTGTGAATGGGATTAATGGCAGTTTTAGCTTCAACCTCCACTTCATCTTCGGCACCCACAACTTGACCAGACTCAATTGTTATTTCCCCATCACCAACTTTCTTCATAAATTTCATAAACTGAGTGAATGAAAGTATCATTTCAATTTCCATCACAACAGGAAAAGTTGACTTAGACCAAGCTTAGAAGAGGATCAATGTGTCTTTTGTGGCATGGTTTTTCACAAAACAAATTCACAAAAAAAACACTCTGCATCTTGTATGAAAATGTTTATATCATCCTTAGCTTAAAGGTTACTGGCTATGAAGTTTTCATGATATATTGCAGTAAGATGTATTCCAAATGTTCCCATGGAACTCACTCAAATTTTACTTAATTTGCCACAGTTGTTCATACAATGTAAGTGTCAAAAGCTTGGTTGCACAGTAAAATATTTTGAGTGGAATTTAAAAAGTGACAGTTTCAACAACTCAGGTGCATAACATATCAAAAACATGGTAACATTCAGTGATACCAAGAGTCTATGCAACTCACTAACACAGTAAAACCTCTACCTAGTGAACCTCTTCATATTGTAAAGCTCTATTTTTCGTAATATCTTTGAGGTCCCGCCAAAATTTGTATGCAATTATATGGAGAAATCTCTTCCTATCGTACCTCTATACATTTGAAAAACCTCCACACTTCATACTGAGAATACACCCCCATGACGAACCATCTACCTCCAAGGAGTAAAATATTCATCACATTCAGCTATTATGTTAGCGAAAATGATAGTAAAACTAACCTCTGGTCTAAATAAAACTTGCAATCCGACGTAAACCTCTCAGATGAACTCTTTCATACCCACGTACGAGATTACCATCTGATGCAGCTATTATACCTGAATCTGAAGTTTTGTTATATTTTAGGGTTCAAATGACATTTTAAGGGGAATATAGTCATTCTGACTTCATTTTATTGTCAATTCTCCATGAAATCTCGATACTGTTGCGACCGTACCCTTAGAAAATTACATTGCATTTATTTCCATACTCACACCTCGCGGCAGTCGTATGTTTGTTCAGAGTATCTTTGCCGCGAATTTAAACCTGACCATTCTTAAGCAATTATTGCCATCCCTCCATATGCAATATTATTTGTTATTTGAGTCACATTTTTGTAGTTGAAGATATCGGTCAGTGAAATACATACAACTCACTTCTGTGTTGAAATTACCATTTATTTATTTGATGGTCTTAAACATATTATGAATGTGCTTACCTATTTTTTATTTCATATTTTTTTATGAATTTTAAATTTGATAATTCTCCATTAATTTATAAATATTTGCCAGTGAAAAACAGCATGACAGTAAAATACATAATAAATTTTAGGACCATGATGGACATGACAAATCTTTAGCAAAAAAAGAGGCTGCTGGAAATGACAAACTAAATTAGCAATTTTCCAAGACATTGATGACGGGAAACGAAAAATAGACGTAGCTTAGATTTTTAGAATACCACCATCCACCCTGATATCTATTTTTTTTAATGTAAAGAAACTGAAGAAGCAGCTCATTGAGGGTTATAAATAAAAAAAATCTTAGGCAGTGAAAAGTGAACAGTTAGATGAGCACATATTTGAGTGGTTGACGGAAGGTAGAGCCAGAAATATTCCCATATCTGGACCTATTCTTCAGCAAAGGCAAGTGAAGTAGCAGGGAACATGGGAATTTAAAATTTTCAAGAATCAAATGGATGACTACAAAATAAACTACTAAGTTTGGTGTAGTCTGGAACATTAAAGTTGTGAGTGGAAGAAGCTACTGTAAGTGACACAGTGGTAGAAGAGTGGAAAAAAAAAGTTTGTGAACAACTATAGTGGGATATAAACCACAAGAAATTTTTAACGCTGATGAGGCAGGATTTTTTTATAACTTGCTTCCTGACAGAACTCTGCCATTTAGAAGCCAATCATGTAATGGCGGGGAAAAAAGCAAAGAAATATTCAATGCTTTTCTGTGTCAACTTTGATGGCTCTGAGAAATTGGTTATTGGTTAAGTATCTTGGGGAAATTGGTTAAGTAGCTTGGGGACTCCAAGCTTAACTGGGGAGAGCATTTGGAGACCAAGGCAAAGAAAGCCTGTGCTTCCTTATGGATGTGTAGGAGGACCCTTGGTAAAACATGGGGACTTCAGCCAAAAGCCATTAGATGGATTTATACAGCAGTCATTAAACCTAGTTTCTTGTACTGCTCTATAATTTGGTGGAAAAGAGTCTGGCTGAAAACTGCTGGGAATAAACTGAACCACCTCCAACGAATGGCCTGTTGGGCATTTCAGGGGCAATGTGAACAACCCCAACTCTGGCGCTAGAAACTGCTGAACCTTGCTCCACTCCATGTGGAAGCAGAGGTGCATGCAAGGACAGCAGCTTATCGTCTCAAATGTATGGGAAAGTGGTATGGTATAGATCCACTTCTGACCTGCGCGTATGCCATTAAGGAGGTCGGGATGTTCAACAGACCGATACATATATGCACGGAGAGTCAGGCAGCTCTAAAGGCGCTGGCATCACCATGGTGAAAATCACAGTTGCTGCAGGAGTGTCATGAGGCACTCAACAATATAGGTAGATGCAGCAAGGTGGAACTTTTCTGGGTACCTGGTCATGCAGGTATATCTGGAAATGAGATGGCTGATGAGCTGGCAAGGGCTGGTTCCAGCCGAAATCCGATTGGACCAGAGCCAATCATACATATTGCTACGTCAATAGGGATAGCAGAAATTAGAATGTGGGGCTTAGCCCGGCATTCTGAGATCTGGCGAGCTACACCAAGTCTTAGACAGGTCAAACTACATGTAGGAGAACCCAGGCCTGGGCTTGCCAACAGACTTCTGTCACTAAACAGGAGTCAATTACGAACGGTATTGGGACTCCTTACTGGGCACTACCAGGTGATGAGGCACCTGCATCTCTTGGGAATTGTAGATTCACCTTAATGCAGGTGGTAAGAAGAAGGGGATGACACCACATCCCACATATTATGCAAGTGCCCTGTTGTGATGAGGACTCGAAATAGGTACCTGGGTTCACCATTTTTGGAACACAGGGAGGTAAGGGAAATCCACATAGGGGACCTGTTGGCCTTCAGCGAGGCAATTGGGCTATATGGGTGATTTCTCTAGAAGGGTGATGGCACAATGGGCCAATAGGTCTAGGTGCCTCACGGCCTCCTTGGAAGATCTCCACCACAACAACAATCTATCTATCTATCTAAGGGGCTGGATTTAGGTGGATGCACCGGTGCGTCCGGAGAATATATTATCATTATATAGGTAGAAAATATCATTTCAAAAGAATTTGAAAAAAAGTTAAAGAAACAGAAATTAAAATTTTTTTTCAGTGAAGAGTGCCTAAGTAAGTTTTAGTTCCCTTTTTTTATTATTATTAACATTAAAACTAAGAAAAATCATAACCGTATTTATTTAAAAATACAAATATAGTAATTAAAGAGACACCAACACACATCATTGCCAAAATGTTCCATAAGGCAGAATATAGGTGTTCATTTTACTGAAATCTCTTTATAACGAACCTCTATTTATCAAAATGACTAAAACATTGGCCCCTTCCATTTCGATATTAAGAGGTTTTACTGTAGTTAGTGAGTTAGTGACAACATTTGCTTCCAAGATTTCAGATATATTTCAGATCAAATGTAGTGCAAAAAATGAAACTCTAATTCAATACTTCAATCAATGATCACCATACTGGGGAGTATCGCGATGAAATTGATTGACAAGGAAAAAGGTCAGGATGTAGGTTTCATCTGTAAACAAGTACTCTCTTTTAATACTATACTTTACAATTGTTTGTTTTATGGCTGTTTCTCACCCACCGATCACTTAAAAGATGCTGAATTAAAGGGTAACCCCCTTTACCCCAAAATCTGCTAGGATAACTGTTGAACACATTCACACTTAAAAAATACAAGCACTTTGGGGTCTAGCATAACTTGAAGATTTTTTGATAAGCTGCAGAAAAAAAATAAATTAATCTTTCTCATTCTAGTAATGGCAAATAATACACTTCAGGGATGCTATTATAGAGGTTGCAACTCCAATGAATCACAAGCAGTTTTTTTTCAAAACAAACATTCTAATGACATCTAAATGCTGTTAAATATTTGAGGGGATTTAATATAAATCAGGAAAAACAGGGAAACAAAATAAAAAATGGTAGCAATAAATACTACACCAAATTATTGAACAAGAAAATAACTTACCTTAGAATATGTAAATTTGGGGTCATCTTCCACAGCCTTAACTATTTCTGCAGCACTAGCCTTGACAGTATCCGCAACTTCACCTTCTGGTGCTGCAGTATTCTTGAAATCCTCAGCCCACTCACTTGCATATACATCTGCATCTCTGCAAATGAATCATATGAAATTGTTTTTCGCGAAAAAATCAAAGTAACTGGGAGCATTTCACGGCGTATGCACTGCATTAGCCCAAATATAATGCGACCCCACAAACAGTACTACCCTAGCATAATTTTTTAACACATTCACGGGTGTGTAGTCACTGTCATCCTTTAGAAAATAAAAAGATCCGTATTTTTCCATCATTTGTTCCGTCAATTAGTTCCATTCTTTTTCGAATTTGAGTTTTCGATGGAAAGGTATTTTCAAGAAAAATTCAGAAAAAGGAATAGCTCACATAATGTTGTTCTTTTATGAATTATAATTTTCTGTAAACTTCTGAATCATGCCGGAACCAAACATACAAGTAATCAAAATAATTTTAAAGAATTTAAATGCCATTACTCTAATGAAAAATGTATACCTTATACAGGTGCACATTATTACTTGAAATGGGAGCATTTACTCTGAACCAAAATCGCTATTTTGTACACAGAATCGTTATATGGAAACCAAAAATGAATTTTAGTGAAAAAATTACGTAATCTTCTAACCAGAGCCGTTCACTCATAAATAAAAAATTAAAATAAGCAAAAGGTGATGCCCACCGAACGAGCTGTACGTCATCTATCTCCCGTCCTTGACTATTATTAGGGGAAGGTAGTGGCGGTGGGGGCAGAAGCTCTGCTCGCACAGACCCTGTTACTACCACTTCCATTGGCAGAGTCAGCTGTGACTGTTGTGTGTGATTTTGTGATTGGGTCTAGAGATGGGTAAATTACCGTAATTTTCAATTGAGGTAAGTTACCGTGGTAAATTACGGTAATTTTCAAAAATTACCGTAATTTTCCGGTAATTTTAAGTTTTGAGCTGCAAATCCTTATCAGAGGACTCCAAACGAAATCAAATAGCATAGAGATACAAATGCCGACGTTTATATCAAACATATCACGACGTTTATCAATAATAACTCATTAAAAAATTAAAACAAAGTTGGCAGCAACACGCAATTTGCCTCTCTTTTGTCACACTATGAGAAATTTTCGTTCCAAAGACAGGCCTCTGTGCAATGTGCATTTGTTATTTTACTCTGAATTAATTGGAATTAATCATGGAAACAGTGTACAAAAAATTGTTTTAGCTACTTAATTTATAATATTACCTATTCCAATGAGGAAGAAATCTTCTGAAAAAGAACTTTTCTGAAAATTACCGATTATTATGGTAATTTTCAGGGGTGTTGGTAATTTAAGAAAAATACCTCGGTAATTTACGAAAATTACCGCGGGAATTTACCAAGTTGCCCATCTCTAATTGGGTCCCATTGTGATTGGGCGAAAGAGTGACGAAGTCTCAGGTGTGATTAGACAAAGTGGATGACGAACAAGACCTTTGCATGCCCACTTTTCCAAAAGGGTTAAAAACATGATTTTTTCACCAATTATAACTCGCTTGGCAATGAGTCGCAGGCCGTCATGCTGTTGAATCTGTCGTGGCAACAGAAATATGGAGAAACGCAAGTATGTCACCAGCCTAACTGAACAATGTAACTCCGGATCCATGTTACTCGCATCCGCGTTAAGTCGAGGACTTACTGTAATTCCCCACCACTGGTACATAGAACCCGCACGACTGGTATTCAAATATTTAATCCATTGATTCGATCGAATCTTGTAACCTTTTGACCGGATCTTTGAATCCCTGCCCCAACCCTAACATTTACAATGACATTATATGCCGTATACCCCTTTGCTTCACTTTTCTATCACAAGATCGTAGGCACGATTTTTGAGGCCTCCAACTCATTCTTTTGAAGGTCATCTTAATTCTGAACTAACAATTTTAATGTCTTAACCCTTCCACTTCATTCATAGTTCGTCCTGGACCACTACTTCTTCAAATTTTTAATACTGTTGTTCTTTTCTGCTTCTTGAGCTATGACTATTTTAAACTTCATATCCTGCACAATTCATCAGATTCCTTTGTTTAATTGGGATGTGGAAGTTAATCACGATTATATATTTTATTTTCTCTGTCCATCATTAAATAAATATAGGGAATTGGTTAGGGAACTATACATACAATAACACTGGTATCAATGAAGCTGAGAGACAAGAGGCAAGACAGGTTGACAGGATTAAACCTTGATGCTTTTAGTTCGCTCAAGCTGCTCTTCTAGTATATTTGTACAATGTAGCATAGTAATACAGTTACCCAACTAATTTAGAATGTCATGATCCTGAACAGACACAAATTACACACAATGGGGTTGTTTACCATATATTTTTTAGTGCCGAATCTGATAGAGTTTGTAAAATAAAAAGCCCCGTATTTTTCCGTTTTTTGATCAGTCAATTATTTCTTGAGTTATAAGCGACGAAAAACTGATGTTTTTAATGCTTTCAGAAAAGTGGGTGTGGTGCAATCTCTGACATATATCGACTTTGTCCAATAACATCTGAGCCCGCGAAGCTACTTTGCCTTGTCGCAAAGGGGGGACACAGCTGTCTCTCCCAATGGGAGCAATTGCGACAGGATTTGTGCGAGCAAACCTTCCGAGAATCCCTCTACACTCCCTTCCCTTCCCATGACAGTAGTCAAGGACAGGAGGAAAATGACGTCAATGTTATCACAGCAGTTTTTCGGTGGGTGTCACCTTTTGCTTATTTTAATTTTTGATTTATGAGTGAATGGTTGTGGTTAGAAGATTAATTTTTTCACTAAAATTCTTTTTTCGTTTCCATCTAACAGTTCCGTGCAAAAAATTGCGATTTCGGTTCCGAGTAAACACCCATTTAGCATCTTTATGTGAACCCCAAATTAATTGACAATGTAGTGATCCTGAATAGGCACACATTATGCACTTCTATTTCTAAAGTTACAAGCACTTGAATATACGGTCACAGTCAAAATATTATAGCCCTAAACTTCAACGCATTCCTCAGTAACATTAGGCACATTTGGTATAATGTATTGTACAGCATTGGAGAAAATTGGTCTTTAAAATGGCATACACTTTGAGCTGATATCATCCTCCTCCTTGATGTAAGTTGCCATCAATCAAAACAAAACATGGTAAAAACATCTTCACAACTTGGTCATGTTCACAGTACTGTGGAACATTGATCGAGCATCAAAAGAAAACCAAACTTTTATCACAATAAAAACATATAGTCCAAAAGCATTCTAAGCATTTTCAAGATACACCCATTTTTAATTGCATTTTGATACACATTTGAATTAAAAATCGATGGGCTTCTACAAATTTTATTTGGGACTTTAAACAGGCCATACCTACTTTTTTAAATTTAGAAAAAAATATGCAAGAGTGATTGTTTGTAAATTTATTGAGAGCAGATATTAAGGGGTTCTATTTATGAAATCACACCAGTAGCATGTCATCTCTGAGGAAGACTGTCTGAGACAGAACGTGAACCTTTCGCATGCCATACCTGTCAGTCACCCAGCTGCCACTGAGCATCACACATCACCCTTTCAGAGGATTAACACTTCAAGTGCTGGAGGTTTTAGCCAGGGCTGGCCCTCATCACTAGCAGTTTTTACCATTTAAAAAAATATTATACTTGTATTACCTAGAAAATTTTAAATTCCATCACTTTGTTCAAAACATAAATGTTTTTACTTATGGCATATGTGTTTATTTAAGAAAACTATATATAAGCAATAAAACTGATCATATAAATAAAGCATGTTTATGTATTTTTGAAAGTTGAAAAAAAATTATGTTTTTCATGACATTTAGGAATACAACAACCTTGCATTGACAATATCTAGTCTGTACAATTTAAAAAGTGTTTTGTAGGATTTTTTCATCATATATAGTAAAATTGATGAACTTATTTAGCAAAATTCTTTTTTGGACGGTATTATTTAAAGCATGGTTTTATACAGAGCCCAATTTTGCACACTGACACACTGGTAAGATGTGCTTTTTCTTATTGCCTTCCCAGTCGTGAGCCTAAAGATGGGTAAATTACCGTAATTTTCAATTGAGGTAAATTACTGTGGTAAATTACGGTAATTTTTGAAAATTACCATAATTTTCCAGTAATTTTAACTTTTGAGCTGGAAATCCTTATCAGAGGACTCCAAACGAAATCAAATAGCATTAAGATATAAATTCCGACGCTTATATCAAACATATCACGACGTTTATCTATTATAACTCATTAAAAAATTAAAACGAAGTTGGTAGCAACACGCATTTTGCCTCTCTTTTGCCACACGATGAGAAATTTTCATTCCAAAGACACACCTCTGCGCAATGTGCATTTGTTATTTTACTCTGAATTAATTGGAATTAATCATGGACACAATGTAAACAAAATCGTTTTAGCTTCTTAATTTATAATATTACCCATTCCAATGGTTTCTTCGTGAGGAAGAAATTTTCTGATAAAGAACTTTTCTGAAAATTACCATTTATTACGGTATTTTTCAGGAGTGTTGGTAATTTACGAAAAATACCACGGTAGTACGAAAATTACCACGGTAATTTACCAAGTTGCCCATCTCTACGCGAGCCATCCTTTCTCAGAGCACACCTTACCCCTCTGTGATTTTTTTGTCCCTCAGATGTGTGTCTGAGAGCCTAACAGTTTGGCCTATACTCCCATTGAGGGTACTGGCGACTACATCCATGGTGCTAAGTTCTGCACATATCACCTGCAAAAATCTTGTATCCGGGGCTGATTTTCCACTTACTTTATTGTACATGATTTTGGCATTATGGACAGTCATGACAATGAGATGAAAGGCCAACTTGCACCACCACTTCACTGGCCTAAGGCACCAACTCATCAGTTAGTTGGTCACAATCTAAGGCAAGGGCCTAGCCACGTTGATACACCGGTTCCCGTCAGATCACCGAAGTTAAGCAACGTTGGGCCCGGACGGAGGTTGGATGGGTAGCCCCCCCTCCATACCTCTACCGAGGTGCTCTTGTCCCCTGTCTGCGAGTGGCGGGCAGGTTAAATGTGGGTTGGCACAATGGATCTAAAGAGGTCTAAGTGCCAGGGGGGCTCCAGAAGGCCCCCGCCCACCCCTCCAATTTACATTTTTTTTTAGTTGGTCACCAAGATCAACTCCTAATTTTCATTTGGCATAGTCAATTACATTTTGCTCTATCCCTTTTGCCTGCGAATGTAATATTCTCACTTGTAGGTCTTGTGAAAAAATACAAAAATGTCACAATTGTCTTTCCAATGCTGCACCAAAATATTACTTTTTCAATGGAAAAATCTGATCACCATGAGCTACACAAGCACTTTTCTAAGCTAATGGTATACCAGCTCTATTTTTCATGACAGTACCAACCAATCCTATATTTAGCCATCCCATTTCCAGAGCTAGAGCGGGATTGTTGTAGAACCCATCTGTTAAAAGTGTATGGCCTTTGCCAGCGAGTGTACCTAAAAGACTCTTTCTCATAGGGGCGGCGACATGAAGAGTATAGACCATAGTTGGGAAAGTCACCAAAAGACTTAACTGATTAAAGTTAAAGTTAATCTCTGTAAAAAGTAACTAGTTAAAGTAAAAAGTTACTTTTTCAGTTACTTTGGCAAATTGGATGCTGTGGTGATAGAGGCTTGATGATTTTTTTGTTTTGACAAACAAAGCAAACACTGAAAACTGTCATTGCAGGTTCTTCTATCCTTATCCATTTGTTTTAAAATATTCAAAGTGGGGATTTTCATTGTACATAATTCCATTTGGTGTCCAGAGTGTTGTTGGTCAGGTTTCCTAGTGTCTGCTGGAAGCATTCGGTGATTTTTCTGAGATGGAGCTCCAATTCCGGGATTTGTAAGTTGTCATGAATATAAGAATATCTGACAAACCGTGTTGTGCCTGTAATTTGCCACCAAAGATTGTTCCTAGCGGTAGAAAGTACTTCAAGGTTAGTTTTTTATATCGATCCCCACATAGCGATGTGAAGTATCCCTTCACAATTATAAAATTGGAGTGGAAACGGCTTAGTTACATAGAGTTAAAGTAGATGCTGGGGATATGCCTACGCATCCTCTTTCGTGATTTTCTGGGAGCTGACGTATTGAAGACGCGATGTCGCTGAGTAAGGCATATGTAGATTAGCGCATTGTGACAGATACGTTAGTTTGAATGAACCCCTCCTTCTCGTTATCCATCTTAGGTTTTTAGGCAGCCCTTCTTTCTCGGCTTCAACCAGGTAGTATTGATGACATGATGTCACCGAGTAAGGCATTCGAGCCCTTCAGGACATTGTCTTCGTGTGGTTTTGTATTTTCTTGTCTGAGGGTGCGTTAAACTTTGGCGGTCACTCCCCTCAACCCCGTTTTTGTTTGGATGTATTCGTCTCGGCCTATTCATTGCATTCTTAAACAACTACCCTTTCATTCTTAGAAATAGTTTTATTTTCCCATTTGTCTCTCGGACAAGTTTGCACTCAAATTCGAACAGGAAAATTAACGAAAAAAATTAACTGAAGTTATTTTTGTGTCAGTTAATGCATAATTTTAATGATTAAAAGTCAACTCTTCTAAAAATTAACGATTAAATTAAATAGTTAACTACATTTTTAATGACAAATTTTAATCGTTAATCCCAACTACGATATAGACACAAATTATAACCACGAGTCATAAGGTAAACATGTAATTGCGATGATAACGTACTTACAATAGAAATCCTGCCTGAACTCTGGCTCAGGAAGGTAGGAGGTCTCAGAGTAGCGGGTGAGATCGGTGAAACGGCGAGCGTGGTCACAAGTTCACAACCTGGCCGAAGCCAACGCTCGCCGAATGGTCACTTCACAGTAACCCAGTCATGGGTAGGAGCAAGGGCCTAGCCACCGGTTGATACACCGGTTCATGCCGGATGACCGAAGTTAAGCAATGTTGGGCCCGGATGTAGGTTGGATGGGTTGCCCCCCTCCATACCTCTACCGTGGTGCTCTTGTCCCCTGTCTGCAAGTGGCGGGCAGGTTAAATGTGGGTTGGCACAATGGATCTAAAGAGGTCTAAGTGCCAGGGGGGTTCCAGAAGGCCCCCGCCCACCCCTCCAATTTACATTTTAACCCAGCCACGGAGTCGGCAAAACAGCAGGCGTGGTCACGAGGTCGTAATCTATCAACGCTCACCAAACGGTCACTTCACAGTAACCCCAACAGTAACCAACTGCAACAGCCCCGTGGCATAGCCCCTTAAATACCTTTTGGTCAAACAGGCATGGGTGTAGCAGGAGTACCCTTCCCCCTATGGCATGATCATATTCTCAGATGCCGTGGCGATTCGGCCCTCCCGCTCATCCGAGGGGAGACTCATTGCTATCAAGTTGGCAGCGCCCCTCCCTGATATCGCAGAACTCCACATTATTTGCAGGGGCACCCACCATTCCCACGGCTCTGAGTCCGTAGCCTATGGGATACAGCAGCACCAGAATATTCAGTAACCAGGAATTGGAAGGGGGAAGGGCGCTCTGCATTATCTGCAAGGGCATCTACTGTTCCCACAGCTCTGAGTCCGCAGCCACTCGACCATCAGGAATTGAAGGGGGGATGCACGTGCCATGAGTGCAGGCAGCGCTCCTCTCCGAAAGCTTTATGATAGCTACACCTGCATTTTCTTGACAATGGAAAATATCGACATTCCACACATATCCAGATTCTGCTTCTGAAAGCATGTAAAGTTTTAAGGCATATTTGTTTTGTGGCATGTAGACTTTGTAACTAAATCTTCCCCAAAAGAGACACATTCCTTCATCAATAGTAAGGCACTCCGCATGATGATACAACGTTTTAAATTTCTCTTTGAGTACAGTAGAACCTCAGATATACAACCCTCTTTTATACGATGACCTCATTTATACACCTTTTTTTTGGTCCTGTAAATAACCCCATAAGCCCCCACGTTTTTCCAACCTCACTTATGAAACTTTTCATTTGTACGACGAACTCAATTATGAACCATTTTTTCCATTCCTCTGGTAGGAAAGTCCTCACTTATACAACTTTTCAGTGACTGACCTACGGAAAGACGTTTGATTTGAGTTTTTGTCAACAACTATTAGAAGTCTTGTATTTTCATTTATGCACCATTTCAATAATTTGTAAGAAATATGACTTCTTTCCCCATTACCCTGGTATCGCAAGAAAAAAATGCATAGAATGTCACGCTGGTAGACTACATTTTCCAGCATCAGAAGCACAACAAGAGGTGAGAGAAGTTTGATCCTTATCGCAGTTTAATTTTTTCTTTCATTCATTGCACAAAAATTTTATCATCTTCAATTTCAAACCCTTAAATCCGAATACTCACATTTTTATACTTATATTATTTAAATTAGATTTACGAATGTATTCTTAAAAATAAACTTAATTTTCAGTGAGATCTCTGAACATACCTAGTGATATTCTGTTTTAGAAGTAAAATAGTTGTTAAAGGAAAAACATTACCTATTATTCACAGCCGAGTTTTTAGTAATCAATACTCCTGCATAAGCTGGTGCTTGTGTGTAGGAGATGAACTGACAATTAACACCATTACGAATGTGCCAAGCATTGATTGAAACTAAGCCCTGCTGGTCAAGTACACGAATGCTAACTATTAGACCAAGAAATTTAACTTTGGGTACAGATCTAGCATATTTCAGATTGCAATTCATATTGCAGATGCATATTCAGATTCATATAGCAAATCACACTTTTTCTGTCTAGGTGTCATGAACATACATTTACTTGTATGGTTGCTGGTGATACAATAAATTATTAGGCTTCATTTGTCTGCAACTAAACATGCAACTGCAACCATGAAACAAAAAAGACTAAATTGGACACTTGAAAAGGGTTTAATGTTCCATTACTATGAAACCTCTGTTATGAAACTTCCTCACTTAAGAAACTTTTTTTGGTTGTCTGCAGAAAGTTTCATAAGTGAGGTTCTACTGTATGTTGAACAGTGGATGCACTTTCAATAAGGCATATGACGCCTTTCTCTTTATCTCTCTGCGTGTTGTTTGCAAGATGACAATCTCCTAAAATTGAAAGAAAACTGTCTGTTGGCAAAACTCCAAGGCAAAATCCACATGCAACTACCTGATCCTTATTACAATATCACTGAGAGAAGGTCGCTCACTAAGGCTGATGTTGAAAATTATGGTGAGAATTTTTTTTTCATTTCTGCTTTCATTGCAGTTTTGCAAGCTTGTGATTCACTGTGTGAAGCTAGAGCATTTGTGCTTCTCAGTTTTGCTATGCATTGTCTTGCATACAAGTTTGTATGTTCCTTCGTATTAGTAATCTCATGTTTGCCAATAAAATGTTCAAAGAAATCAATCATTGAGCCATCTAACCCAATTGGAGGATTCACACCATGGTAGCCACTGTACACAATAATATTCAGCACTGAATCATATTGTTCCCAACCTTCCTCAAAATTCATACATTCCCTCTCACTCTTAAAGCAGCAGCTCAAAACCCATGTCCTCTTTTTTTAGCACAACTTCTCTTACATGGCTGCGGGATGACCTCTTCAACATCTCTTAATTCACTCAAAATCTCAGTCTAATAAAAACTTATAAATCTAAGAAAATAAAAGGGAAATATCTGAATTAACTAAAAAGAAAGGAAATCATGTATAAGTACAATTACCCAATGTGCCCTCTTCATAAGGGCTAACTTCATTGTAATCTGGTTCATCGCAATCATTATCACTACTATCACCACAAAAGATATCCAAAACGATAGCTATTTCCTTTTCACTAACTTTTTAACATTATTACTCATCATGAAAAACTAAGACACTAATATCACAAACAGCTTAAGAAAATGACATGTATCCTATCACAGTGAATGTCGCCACAACTGCGAATGGCTGAAAATGTAAACTAAATTGTCTGATGCTAGCCAACAAATTTCAGCTAAGTAATATAATAATTTATAAGAGTAATAAGAGAGAAGTACAATACAAAGTATAGTTAGAAAACACATCCACAAAGTATGAGGGACATTAATATGCTAAGGGAGCTACTAGTTTCTTAAATGTAGTCGGCATAATATTATGTTGCCTGCAAAATTTGCAAAGCCAATAGTGGCATAATATTACACCATTAGCACTCAAATTGTTAACCTGCAGTCACACATGAAAGCAAAAAATCTCATGAAACAATGTGAAAATCCACTGTCACTATCTCAAAATATTTTTCACTGAACTCCATTCTAGCAAGAATCTCATGACTTCCAATCGACTGCTTTGGATAAGTCACCAAACAAAATAGTCTGTCATGAGCACACATCACAAATACTTCACGAGAACACAATGTTTGTACTCAACTTGCGATTGGAAACCATAGCCCAAGGGATGTTATTTTATCAATTATCTATTACATAGTGCAATTCACACCAGTTATTTCTCAAATCATCATATTTTTATTTTATGTTCACCGATACATCTTCTTGGCTCAAATGTTTCTATAACAGTCAAAAGTACTCCCTATGGTAACTGCACTCAATAACATTTAATGTAGATCTTACCTGAAGGAAATTAACACAAACAGTACGACCAACGATCAAAATAAATAGTACTTTTATAAGACAAACCTCACTACATGACATAAAAGCTTCTTTTTTCGATCTCACACTGTAATTTTAGGGTATTCAAGAGTCAGGCCAAGTAAATGAGTAAATATTTTGTTACCTTTATTCGTCTTTGTTAAAGAATCACTGGGGTCACTACTGCTCAGTTGATGTTTTCCACTTAGGGGCACTTTCTAAACTTCAATCAGATGGCCTTTTTTCCAGCACTCTTCTCCTAAATCGATAACGTGTTAGACAGCTATCCACCACAGAACAGAGGAACACTGCAGAGTTTTTGTACAGCCTTATTTTTAAACGTCTTATTTTCTTTCGTTGTTATTTCCTGACCCATGCCCATATTAACTCCATTGCATTGACCTCACAATGAGCCACAGGTGTCCAAAGAAGTTTGATATATTTTCCTGCTTCTTTGATAATTCAATCAAGTTGATATTCAAATGGCCTGAATTTTTTCCTTCAGAGCACAAATCTTCATAATTTTTCCACATATCTGTCCTCATCTACTACTGCCTTAAGGTTGTTTTCTATTAGACACTGTATTATTTTTGTCTTTGTCCACCTCATGCTTGGGTTTTGGGTTTTTGGTTTCAGGCTCTGGCAATGAGTAACATTGAGCTCTATCTATAAACAGACCCCATTTTTCAGGCTAGTACTTTAGCACACGGGGAAATCATTCCTCAAAATGGAGAATATTCATTTCCTTATGGTAATCTGCTGATCCATTTTCCCTCAAAAATCAACAATGTCTTCGATTAGTGGCAAAAATCTTTCTTCATTGCCAATCGCAAAAATTATCAACCTATTGCCTGACCTTGATGGAGCCGTTAGGCCACTTTTCGACCATTAGGAACCTTTTGCTCTACTTGTGCTCCTACTTCTTCTTGCCATCAGAAACTCACTTCTGGTTTCCCCAGTTTAAAATATTCTGCAACCTCCTCCTCTTAATTACTAGTGGACCTCACAAAAATATATAGCACTGGTCAACTACTTTCGGACTTTTAAAGAAAACAGATTTCATTGAAACCCTATACCTTTCAAAATGTAAGACATTGTTGACTCACTGGCATCAGGAAAGTCTTCATGATCCTCATGCAGTACAGTCAAAACATTGTCAACAGTTGGGTATATTTATTGCAAGTAAAACACGTATTATACACTTTCCTAGTCACGAGAGGGCATTCTATGACGAGAAAAATCTACTTACAGCTGGAAATACAAGCCTAGAAGTAAGGAAACAATTCATCAGAATGCACATGTGGAGCATGTTTCTTTGCAGCAATGCTGCATGCATGATGACAGCAGAGGAGAAGAAAAGGCTGGAAGCATTTGAAATGTGATACTATCCAAGAATGATGAAGATTAAATGGATAGACCAAGTGACAAAGAAAGAAGTCTTAAGAATAGTGGGAGAAAAGAGATACCTGCTGAAAACTCTAAAAATAAGACTGAACAACTTAATCGGCCTTATCTTAAGACAAGACAGCCTGATGAAGACAACCGTTGAGGGAAATGTGAATGGGAAGAATGGAAAAAGGCAGGTATGAGATATATGGGAAAGGTCGTGAAGGATGTAAAAGATAAGAATGACGTTAATATGAAGAGGTTGGTCGATAGAGGAATTGAGTGGAGGGCTGCATCAAACCAATCCTAGGATTGTTGAGCGATGATGATTAGGAACACCTTAAAAATTTATCCAACACGATTTGAGGTCTTCTTGGACAATTAGCCAGAGAAATTGGTGCTCCACTACCACAACTTCTAATTTCTTTGTTCACATTTTTAACAGTGCTCTGTGTTGCAGATACTCTGCAACACATTGCCATTTTTCTTATCACGTGTTTGGCTAAAATTTTCATTCCACCTCACTCAACTCAACTCGCTCTATGTTGATCTCGCTTATTTTTTCTAAATTTTACAAAGTTAGACCCATTTAAATTTCAAGTCTCTTATATTAAATTTTTAGACACCAATCTTCATGAAGACAGAAGTTTTTACCATGTTTTGTTTTAATTTATGACAACTCACATCAAGGAGGGGGATGATATCACCTCAAAATGTATGCCATTTTAAAGACAAATACATTGTATATCTAACAATGCATAATATGTTGTACCAAACATGCATAATCTTACTGAGGAATGCATCAAAGTCAAGGTCTATACTATTTTGACGGTGATAGTACTGTGAATGCGATTTTCAAAGATCCACATTAGAAATATAAATCACACCTTTTTAGACCTAATTCAGTACATGAGTATAATCTGCATTTAAGATTAAACAGACAAAAATCCATGAGGTCTTTCGTAAAAAATAAAACAATCATAAATACTATATACATACAGCAAAGAAAAACTGTACCATCACCATCAGATTCCATTCAGAAAATGATATAACACATAAAAAACTACTCAAAAATAGATTCTGATTAAGTAAATGCTAAAGAAGGCAATACATGCTAACTTGTATTCATCAAATCAAGGAAGAGTGCAGTTACTTCTTGTAGTTATTTACATGGCAGGGAGTTACCGTACACTGTAATTTGTAGTATTAACTGCAAATAGCCCTAAAATGTTTATGCCTCAAAAATATTAATAAAATAAAAAAAAATTCATTATAAATGTAACCATTACATCCAGCATTGTTTAAGAAAGATAAAATTGCCCAAACACTCACAAACTATGCTCAGCTGATTCAAGATAGTCTTGAGCCCACTTTGGGCCAAATCCCAGTTCAAAAACTTCATCTTGAGAATTTTTGGGGATATTCCTTTGAAATTCATCAGACCATATAGAATCATCCTTTGGGTCCTCCTATATGGAAAAATAAATCAGTTAATATGACTCATTGCAAACCAATATAGAACCTTACATCAAACCCAATCCTTAGGTCTTCTCTGCTGTCTAAAAATAATTTTTCTACACTATTCTAGGCTAGAAAGGAAATATAGTTGTATCTCTTCAGTCCAGCAACTCTATTATCAGACATATTTCAATATGAAGCTCTTACAATAGAGAATAAAACAAGTTGTAGCATTTGCCCATGGTATTATTTAATAGAAGATACATAATGCATTTCGACACTTTGCCATTCTGAAGTGTATGCATCTGGTATAATTGTGCTCAAATGTAGTACATACCCTCTGAGGGGGAGGCAAGTAGAAGGGGATGTTTAGTACATAGAGGTGGAGGAGGTAGTGAAGAAGGTTGAATTTGGTGAGATAAAATTGGAATGGGGAATATGGAAAAGAGGTCATGTGATTTGGTGGGTGGCTGAAGGGGGTATTCACAAGTAATTTGTTTCATTAGCATATAAAACATTGTCTTATATCAGCTGTTGGGTCAAAACCTAGCCACTCTATATGAGGCTTTGTCAATAGAGAGTAGTTTGACCAAATTTCTATTTTCAAGGGAGTCAAGTTTAAAATTAAGTAATGGAAGTGGGCATAACTTTGTGGAAATCCTTCATAGATGGAACATTCAAACAAATATCTACTTGGCCGTTTCCACTTGTTTTTATTTCCGACCATGGTTTTGATACAGAGTATCATTATTATTATTAGTATTCTACAGGTGAAGGTAGGTTTAAATGGACATAATTCTTCCACACCCCCTAAATTTCACATGATGTCCCTCTTCAGCCGCTCATACCTCCTGCCACCCATCATTCCATCCAAGCTACCCATTCTTCTCCTCCCTCTTCCCCACTTACCCAAATCTCTTCCCTCAATCACCTTCTTCAAAACACCATCCCCTTTTATTACCTTTTCCATCCACACCTTCTGCCTTCTCTTAATTTCATCTATAAAATTTCTTTCCCCTCCTATCAATTCTAGCACTTCATTGTTCGTCTTCTTTTCGACCCACTTTACTTTTTCCATCCTTCTCCACACCTACATCTCAAAAGCCTTAAGTCCATTTTCATCTTCTTTTTGCAAAGCCCATGTTTCTTCCCCATATAGTGCAGTGCTCCATATTAAACTTTTCACTAGTCTTTTCTTCACTTCCCTACTCCAAGGCCCTGTCATTAGCTCACGCCTACGAGTAAAGGCTTCTTTTACTAATGCAATTCTCCTTCTCACTTCCATGCTGCTATACCCTTTTTCATCCAACACACTACCTAGACAGTTAAATTGCTATACCTGCTCTAGCTTCAGACCTCCTACTATTATCGTTAAGCTGGCCCTTTTTCTTCTAGAAAATCACATTACTTTCATTTTCTTCTGGTTTATCTTCATCCCATATCTTTCGCACTGTCCCTGCACTGCATCCAGCATTTTTTTCAAGCCACAGGCTGACTGGTTCACTAGCGCTTGGTCATCTGCAAACCTCACTGATTTTATCAATTTCCCCCGACCTTTGCTCCAGCCTCCAGCTCATCCCAAGCCTCTCTCACCATTTCCTCCAAGTATATGTTAAAAAGTACCGGCAATAACGGACAGCCCTGCCTAACTCCCCTCCATATTGTGGCCCAATCCGATTCTCCATCTCTCACTTGCGCCTTCTGCTCCATGTATAAATTCCGGATCAGTCTCCAGTCTACTCCTACCTTCCAAAATATTTCCATTAACTTGTCCCATCTCACTCTGTCGAACGCCTTTTCGAAATCAACAAAGCACATGAATACATCCTGATTGTATTCTAGATTCCTTTCCACTAGTATTCTCTTTTGTGCAATCACATCCCGAGTGGCCCTCCCCTTCCGAAATCCAAACTGATCCTCACCTAGAAATTTGTTTGCTTTCTTTTCCATTCTTCTATTGATGATTCTAAGCACTACTTTTGCCGCATGAGGAAACAAACTTATCGTTCTATAGTCTTCACATTCTGATGTCACCCTCTTTTTTGGTATAGGTATCAGTATGGATTCTACAAAATCCTCCAGCCAAGCCCCCACCTCGTATAACCTACGAACAAGTTAATAAAATATGTCCCTTCCCCCTCTTCCTAGGTTTTTCAGAAGCTCAACTGGGATGTCATCAAACCCCACTGCTTAACCCGCCTTCATTTCTTTTCTCGCAGTGCCTTCTCTATCTCACTATCCAGTATTCCAGGCCCACGTCATCCTGATCTACGTCCTTTTCCTTTTCTATGTCCAAAGTCCTAGGCCTATTTTCACTATCATACAATTCCTCAACATATTCCCTCCAACGATGCTGAATCTCCTATGGTTCCATTGCTAAATTTCTCCTTCTGTCTTTGATGCACGGGACCGTTTTCCATTTCTTGATTCCCGATAACATTCTAACCTTTGAGTACAGACTGCATATTTCTCCTCTCTGGAGTCTCTCCATCTCCTTGCATTGCCGACTCCACCACTTTTCTCTTGCTCTCTTTGTTTCTCTCCTAAGCCTGTTGTTAATCTCCTTATAATGCCTTTTGCCTAGCTCTGTATTTACATTTTTCCATTTCCTTCTTTCCTGGATCCTTTCCATCATTTCTGCTGCTACCCATGGTTTCTTGATCCTCCTAGCATCTACTGTTCCTATTGTTTTCGCAGCTGCTTCTTTAATGCCCTTCTTTCTCGTTTCCCACCATTCATCTATTGTTCCTCTTCCCTCATGCATCTATCCACAATCTCCTGATATTCCCTCCTCTTCCCTCCGATCAGTGCTCCTACATCCCACTTTTTTATTTTCCTTCCTACTTTCAACCTTTTTAGTCTCATCTCACATTTCATCACCACCAAGTAATGGTCTGAGTCGGCATCTGCACCTGGGAAACTATGCGAGTTCTTTACGCTGTTCCTGAATCTTTGCCTAATTATGATGTAGTCTAGTTGGTACCTTCCAGTATCCCCCGGCATTTTCCATGCGTACCTACGCCTAGGGTGGTGTTTAAACCATGTGTTTGTAATCACTAAATTATTCCTCCTACAGAACTCCTCTGCTTTCTCGCCCCGGTCATTCCTTACACCCAGTCCATACTCCCCTGCTTCACTTCCATCCCTCCCTTCCCCTACTACAGCATTCCAGTCACCCATGACTATTATGTTCTTCCTGCCTTTACGTTCCCGATTAATTCTTCCAACTGGTCATATACTCCGTCTACTACCGCTTCTCTATGTCCCCCTGTCAGCATGTAAACCTGTACTACAACTAAATTTGCCGGCTTCGCTTTGATTTCGATAGCTAGTATTCTATCACTTACCTGTTCCACATTCAACACCCTTTTTTCCTAATGTTGCATTCAATACAACTGCTACCTCCTGCTGGCTCTCTTCCCCTTCACTGTATATAACCCTGTACTTTTCACTCCAGAAGTCTCCCTGGTGTCTCCATCTTACTTCGCTTAATCCCAACAAATCAATCTTTCCCCTCTCCATTTCACGCTTAATGTACTCTAGTTTTCCTGCCCTTAACATAGTCCCAACGTTCCATGTCCCAATCCTTTGCATTGTTGCTCACTTCTCTGGTTTCTTCTTTGCTGCCGCTGCTGTTGCTGCTGTCTTTCTTTTCGTGCAAGGATTTCGTGAGATGACAACCGCAGAGTCCTTGCTTACCCTGCCGCTGGGCACAACACCTGTCCCACTAATTTGGTCCCGGGCCCCGTAGTTGCTAGGATTCAATTCTCTATTTTTCAAGTCCATTGTGTTCTTGGGAAGAGTTTAATTGAGGTGGTTTCCTGTTGCCTACCTCAATAGTGTTTTTAATGTGACGCCATCACTTGATAGGCTGCCCCACTGGGGTCAGACGCCTTCTCACAGCCGCATCATTGAGGAACAGACGCTGCGAGTACGGTACATGAACCTGGTGTCAATACTCTCCTATGACCTTGATAATGATAATTTATATCAAAACCATGGTCGTAAATAAAAACACACGTGAAAACAGCAGAAGATATATCTTAGAATGTTCCAAATTTAAAATTAGTGATATATGAAATGGCATGGCTTCATTTTTAATTTTAAGAATTTTTTCGACTACGCCATCTTTGTTTCCATATCTCCACAAGTTATTTGTGCACAAAAAGGACTAAATTGATCACGGGAAGAAAATTGATGTGCAGTAAGTGGCATGCGATAGCTGTAGGGCAGTTTACACTGGTCAAACGGGGGAGAAGTTACGACAACAGGATCGCCGCACATAGAAGGTGCTGGATCAATAGCAATTCCTCATCCATATTTGCAAGGCATCTAACCGAGTCCTCTTATGCCCTGCCTCCCATCCCCCATGACTTTGATTACAAAATTTTACACCCAGAAGAAAACAAACCATGGCTGGCTGCCTTGGAGCAGTGGGAAATGATAAAACATAAGAGGAAGGACATTTTATTAAATGCCAACAACTTTGAGCAACATTCACCAATTTTACCTTTTTTTCGTGTCGAAACGGTTGGTTGGTGGTTTCAGGTGAGACGACCAACAGCTGAGGTCATTTGCACCATTTAGGATAACTGGGTAATTGGGTGATGGCGGGAACATTTCAGATAAAGGAGGAAGCGTGGAGAGAAACCCCGCATTGGAATTAGCCTACTCTTTAATGACAGGCACCATATCTTAACGTCCCATCTGACAGACGGAGTACTAAACCTGAAATGCCCTCCACTAGGCACTCAAGTAGGGATCGGTTTGCCACTGAAAAATCCACCCCTGCCGGATATTGCACCCAGTCCCTCGGGATGGGAGGCCAGTATTCTAGCCACCACACCAACCCAATCCCACGTATTGCCTATCTCATAGCATAGTTGTCTTATATTTAAGTAGCAAGCATAGTTACTGTGCAATTTAGAGCTTAGATGGAATGTAAGATATGGAATAAAAACAATCAGCATTGGACTACTTTAATGATAGGCACTGAGGGATTCGATATTTTCCCACACAACAAATGGAGGCATGGAACTTGAAGTGACTTCCACACAGAGTTAAATTAACCCATTGGGGTAAAGCACCGGTCTACCTTATTTTGCCTTAAGGTAAAGAGCCGGTGATTGGCCGGTCACGTGATGGAATTCAATGTTCTAATGCTATTCTTTTTTCCCGATTTTATGTACCACAAGTCTTTTTTTTTATTCGGTAAAATAAATTGTGAAATATTTAATTAGTAAATAATTTTAATTTCAAAAAAAAATTTTAAAAAATTCCGTGAAATTTTTCAGAAAATTAAATAGAGTTTAAAGGGCAGAAAATCCATGGAAAATTAAGAGGCGAATGGGTTAAGGGCACTGAGATTCAGATACATATCAGTTTATAAATAAAATAATCTGTACTACTAACAGAATTCAAACTTGGGGATGGGAACTTCAAACTTTAGGATGGGGATCCAGTACTTACAGAGACCACAGCAACCTGATGCCCCTCTCCTATTACCACTAATACCTAAGTAGGATGCTTTTCTATAACATCATCATCATCATTAGATGATGATGATGATAATGATTATAAGATCATTATAAGATCATCACCATCAAGTATCAACTCCAGTTTCCTGGATTCGCTTCTTTCGCCTGTTCCTATCTTGGTAAATTTGTAGAAATTTTACTAACAATCAAAAACTCACAAAAATTAAGGTCTCTTCTAAAAGGAAGTGGGTTAATGCACATTATGAAGTAATCCAAGACTGGTAGTTTTGCTGGAAGTCATTATTATCCTTGAAGGAAAAGCTTTCGCACAAAAACATTTTTCCATGTGTAGTGGATGTAAATATGACATATTAAACACAGAATTCACTGTGAAGCTCAAAAATGCCACAAGTTTTCTGTACTCACATCAAAATGCTTTCCTGACTCAATATACTGATCCGCCCAGCACTTGTCATTCTCTTTCTCTTCAGACAGTGCAAATTCTCCTCCATTGCCCTCGGCAGCTTCAGCAAGGGCCACTGCAGCAACACCCGGGCCAGGCTTCACAATGTCCCCAGGTCCTCCACGATCCGCTCGATGCCTTGCCAGCTCTATCTCTCGCATTTCTTCCAGCAAAGAATCCATGCGGAACGTCTGTGGGGGCAAGGTAGCCTCTGCAGGACCCCCAAGAGTCCCTCCCAAAAATTCCTGGACAAGCTGTGATTAAAAAATAGAATGAAATAATGAAAAAAGACATGAGAATACATCTTCTTGAAGAAGAGAAAATTGCCGAAGCCAACTGTAAGGAGAATTAAGATTTTCAAGCACTTAACAAAACAATAATGAAGGGGAAATAGGACTCCGAGGGAATGAGATGAATTTTGGAGATACACAATGTGTGGTGTGTTGAAGAGTTCACCTCAACCATCGATGCAAAACTGGAAGTGAAGGACACTAGCATAGGTGGAAAATGGAATGAAATAAGGAAGATCATTACAGGAGTAGCAGATGAGCAGCTCATGAGTAAGATGGAGGAAACCAAGTGGCCATGGACCTCACAGAGGAAAAAGAAAATACAAGAACCCAAGAATGAAACTGAGGAAGCCAATTATGAGAAGTTGCAAAACCAAGTAATACGAGAGTGAGAATGGATAGAAAACTGATGCGAAAAATAAAAGACAACACAATGAAAGGAAATGCCGAAATGCCTTACAAACTGGTGAAGAGACAATTTGGAAAAAGGAAAACAAGATCCCATTACATAATAGACTCGAGTGGAAAGATATTTATAGAACAGGGAGACATAGTGAAGAGATGGAAGCAATACATAATAGAGCTCCTTCAAGCTCCCAAACCACTTGAAGATGGTTTAATTTATGAAGATTTCAAGGTAGGTGAAAATGATGGGGCCCCAAGATACTGACAAGTGAATTTTACCAAGCCATGAAAAACCTAAAGAACAACAAGCACCCAGAGGGGAGAAAAGATATGGAGTATCATCAAGGCACTCGGGGTCAAAGAAAAGGATACCCTCTTTGGAATAATCAAAGATAGCTATGACATTGAGAGACTATCAGAGGACTTCCAGAAGAGTGAAATGCTCACAATTCCTAGAAACCAAAGACAAAGAAATGCGAAGAACACAGAACATTAAGCCTGGTGCCACACCCATCGAAAATACTTACTAGGATAATTAGCAGAAGAATGGAAGGAAAGATCGAAGGGAATCTTTCAGAAAATCGATTCGGATTCAGGAAAAACCAATGAGCTAGGGAGGCAATACTCAGCTTATGGATACAGGCCAAGAAAATAATACATGTAAACAAGCCATTGTATGTGGCATTCGTGGACTTAAAAAGGCCTTTGACAACATCAAATGGAAAAAGATGTTCAAGATACTGGAAGCAATTGGAATAGACTACAATGACAGAAGAATAATCTATAACCTCTACAAGAACCAGATCACCACAATGCGAATGAAAGACGGAAGGAAGATAGAAGCTGAGATAAATAAAGAAGTCAGATAAGGATGCAACCTCTCCCCAGTCTGATTCAATATATACCGGGAAGAAGCTATAAGAGAGACAGAAGAAATTGGTATCAAAGGCATCAAGGTGAATGGCGAAAGTAAAAGACTGGTCTGAATTGAATCTTTAGTTATGATATTCCACCAAATCAAGCCTGAAACGACTACCTTTATAAGGTGAATGGTGAAGAAATTAACATGCTCCCTATTGCTGATGACATCGCAGTTGTAGCAGAAAGTCGAGATGACTAGCATCCATCCCTGAACACTATGGATCACGTACTTCAAGAATAAGAGCATCAATATGAATAAAACTAAAATCCTAGTGAGCTGAAGATGAGGGAAGATATCACATTCGAGGAGTGAAATTAGAGCAAGTGGAGAACTTCACCTACCTCAGCAGCATTATAACTTGAGCTGGAAGAAGCTTGACTGACATCAAGCGAAGATTAGCACAAGCTAAGGAGGTATTCATGAAGAGACTCAAAGAACCTATGGCTGCAAACAAGGAAGCTCTTCATCAAAACATTTGAATGGAGCATGGCACTATATGGATAAGAGACATGGCACATCAGGAAAACAGGCCAGTGAAGAATTGAAGCCTTCGAAACATGGTGCTGGAGGAGAATGCTGAAGATTAAATGGACTGATAAAGTGAGCAACAAAGAGGTGTACAGAAGAGCAAATGAAGAAAGGACAATATGGAGAACCCTACACCAAAGAAGAACCAGATGGAAAGGACATACCTTGAGACACAATGGATTAGTTAGAAATATAATAGAAGGGGAAAACGAAGGGAAGGTCCCATGAGGAAGACCAAGGGACAAGTATATAGGGAAAATAAAGGAGGACATGAAAGAGAAAATATATCAGGAAGTTAGGGAATTAACACTGAATAGGGAAGAATGAAGGACTACAGTAAATCAATCCTAAGATTGAAATACTGATGATGATGATGAATGTGTCATGTACCTGATGATGCTGTAAGTGGCAAAACCAGTTGTGCAATTAATTAAATTTTGGAACTTAGCAAAGTAACTGGTGTTTTGCTTTACCCAATATGGAGTGGTTCCACCAAGTACAATCTACCAAAGTTCAATTTATTGAGCTAAATTGTCTTCAGTCATGTAGTCACATACCTTATTAAATGAATACAAAACAAACGCAACCAACTTTAGCACTCAGAATGTTAAAAGCAGAAAATAATTAAGAGTATATAAACATTTTCCACTAGCATAGTATTTTATTAACATAGGTCTCCTCTAACTCATTGGCACAAACAAGGTTTTACATCTGCAATTGGGATATTTTGAGGATGGAACCAATGAAGACTACCCAACTTAAATGTAAAAAATTAGTGTCCAACCCAAAGGTTGGTTTTTGATAGGTGAGGATAGATCACCCCTTACTAAGCCATTGGGATGTGAAATTCACACACTCATGGTAGGGGGGCCGGTGCCCTTCCCTGGGCGATTTTGTACATAGTTCTGACAATGGGCTGGATGGGTTCAATTTTAATGAATGAGCACAACAAATATTCTTATTTCATCAATGGGCATAAATAAACATAAGATGAAACTTTATAGGATAAGGGTCATTTACAGAACCTCAACTACAGTCTTAATTCTACTGCTTTAATCATAAAATCTTTACTACAAGTGGAATAGGTTTACATTATCTACCCGCAAATGTGGTATTCATTTTCAGCATGATGCTGAGAAGTATCTGTAAACCACTTCTAACCATATCAAGGTCAATTTGCATACCATTTTGGACTCTAATAGAGATTTTATGACATAAGCAGAATAAGTGAGATTAGTTGAGATTTTGAGCAAAAAAAAGCAAATACTTCTCTCAAAAATCCACCTCTTTAACACATTTGTATCAGGCACGAAGCCAGTGGGAGGGCTTCTGGGGCCCCAACCCCCCCCCCCCCCCCCCCCCCCCCCCCCCCCCCTGCCCCCAAATATTTTCCCAATAATTTTGTCGTTCCGATTTCAACTGGGCATGATAATCCAGATTACATTGCTTGTAATTCAAACATTAAGTGTCTTGAAATGTGATCACTGTTTTCATGCATGTGTGCGGTTAATAATTTTTCTTTTCAATCCGATATTTATGTATGCATTGAACTTCTGTTCTCGGGCCAGTCAAATTAACTGCTTCATAACAAGTTAAGCAGTGAAATTATTCAGTGAGAAGATATAGGAATGGGCACTGTGAAGGTAAATAATAGGCACTGAAAATGAAGGGAAGAAAGATGTAACATGTCAGCACTGAACGGATAAGGCTAATTTGTTTCAAGTTACGCTACACTAGACTTAGCCCCCCGCCCCCCCCCCCCCTCCCCAAACAAATTTCTGGCTACGTGCCTCATTTGTAACTTTTTTTTAATTTCCCACGAAGTGACAGCTCTGTCCTTAGTATATTTACCTCGTGGCACCAAGAAAATTCATATCACTCTGCTTCACGTGTTAGATAAGAATGGCACCAATTGACACAATCCACAAAGAATGTGTAAAAGAAAGCTAAGCAAAGAAATTAATATTTGAAGCATGCAATCAAACAGCTACATAGTAAAAATTATATTGGTGGGATATGTTCCTTTTTTTCTTTGTTAGGGCCAAAAGGGACAAATTTTAATTGACTCCAATATCATGCTGGAGTCAATAAAATGCAATCAGCTAAGCTCTGCTCACTAACAAAATGATGTGCATAAGTATAAAAGAAAACTGCATCATCAGTATTAAATTCACCATATTCTCAAATACAAAAAAAGAGAACATTTTAAACTTCTTTTGGGAAAAGCAGACAATATGGAAATGCATGGAAATGGCATGCATATATAAAACACATGGAAAAGGCAAGCATATATAAAATGCATGGAAAATATCATGGCTAGAGGACCAACAGGTTTAGGAAACCTACATGATCAAAACTAATCAAACATAGAAAAAGTCAGGGTAGGATAATTTCCTGCTTAAAAATTCCACTGAGATACGATCAAATTTATAATGATATGAACAAGCAGAAGGTACATTCCACAACAGAAATCCACCATGACCAAAACTTTTCACCTAGAAATTTAAGGTAAAAATTAAGTTACGCAAAAGAGAGAATTACAAAAACTACATAATCTTCTAAAAATGCCATCCTCCTTAATGAGAAATAATTTAATAAAAACCATTTTGCAGCTAACACTAACAATTGACCGGTAATATTGCCAGCCAATTTTATACAATTTGAAAGTTTGAACTTTTTTGTGGTTGACACCTAAAAATGAATTCTTATTATATAGGCATTCATAATAGTTACATTGGGCAATGGATAATTGGTTCAAACAACAGTCCCCTTTCCAAATGTATCGAAAACACAAAAACCCGACTCTACCACATACAAATATCAAGATCTTTTCTCAAAATCAGAATTTCATCCCACAACTGATGATGTTGTAAGAACTTCCTCATCTGCATACAAAGCAAACTTTTGCTGCCATAACATATTTTTTCATCCATTGTTTCAATAAGTAACCTTCATCTCAACATAAGCCCTGGGTTTCTTTCAAATGAACAATTAGAGCATTTGCTGGCATAAGAAAATATAAAACAATAAGCTAAAAATGAAACACTTGCCAACCAAGCACATATATACGTAATACCAACAGTATTGAATTCATGCTGGTCAATTACTACGAGTTCGGGAGTTACTGTTGAATACCTCACGTAATGGTATTCAAATACAACTTTCACAGAGATTCATGCCAAAGTGGGTTTTTGGAAATTTTAACAGTTTACTCATAATCTATCAAGGAGTTACACCTGAAAGTTGGAGCAATAAGCAATAACGTACAAAATGTCATACTGAAAATCATTCTTAAGGGCACACTTACCTGGTCAGATGTTGCATTGCCAAAGGAATCTCCTTGCGGGAACTGGTGAGAAAGCCCTTCATCTTTCAGCGCTCTGTCTTGGACGAAATGGGATGTGAGCCTCATTAATGCACTGGCTCCTCCACATTCCGGTTCCACTAGATCCCGCAGTGCCATTTTATGATTCGGATTCCTACGAAAATAACTACTGAAATGTTTCGTTATCGTTTCTGCAAAGACAATAGTAAAAAATAATATTATGTTCCAATTTACTGTAACTGTCAATAAATACGCTCAATCGATATCACAAAAAACATAATATGATGCTATAAGTCACACGATAGAGCTTTTCGAAGTCATAATCCCATTTTTCATTAGTTGTATTACATTGAAGGTCACTTACCACTTCTTGGGAACTATGAGCGCGTTATCCTACACGCCTAATTTCTTCCAATTCACCGTACAAAAAAGATTTTCTAAACCTTTAATCACCTGGTTCCTTAGGCATTTTTTGTTGCTCACTTGGTAGTTATGAAATCTACATCAACCCTGCGGATATGTGAATCATAAAATTAAACATATCAGATCGTTAACACGACACTAACTCGACTTCAGAACCACTATTTTCACGCATAAATCACGCACGTTTGTGATATTTCTTAATATTCCACTTCAGAAGTACTAAGTATGATGAAATTGCATCTTACTGATTGTTCCCTGAAGGAAATATGTACGCACTACGCATATTTTTTACTGCTTATTACTGACTGCTTACGAAGCGTTGCCTTTTGCTTTAATGCAGCACAAATCGCTTAGATGAAGGTATTTCGGTATTTCCACTTTCAGCTGTTTGTTGTTTTGCTGGTTTTGCTGCCTCGATTTAACCTATGAAATTCGTGACAGAAGTATATTTTGTGAGAAGACATGCCGAAACCACAAAAAGTGATGGTAATGCCGTTAACATGATACCTTGCTTTCTATTATTTAGCATATTTTTCTTGGATAGTATCTAATTTGAAGTCATAAATAGCGAAAAGTTGGCAGCGGCGACGGCAAGACATGCGGCCCTTCTGCACCGGCATCAAATGAATCCAGCCAAGATCCTTTTGAAAATTTCGAAGTCGAGTTACTGTGGTGTATTCAGCAGCTAGAATCGTCTCTTAATTCAAGAAAAATGAATCCTCGGACTGGTAAGTATTGTTGTAAGTAATGTTTCTTTTCTGATTGGTTCGCTAATTTGTTTGTTCCGGACCTTGGTTCCGATTGTGAAACTAAGTCGAATTTCAGTGTTATAATTATTCAAAGTCCCTTATAACACAACGTAGACGGTTTTCTTAACACATTTCCATAAAGTCAAGTCCGCTCAATTATATTTCTTTGGTAAGGACGATTTTATTGAAAATTTGACCCACTACTTTCTGCTCTTGTTGCAATGTACACGGGCATTATGTTTCTGGTTATGTAAGTTCAGTTCAAGTAATAATCATAATTTTTTCATCCATTTTCTGTGATGCATCAGCTTAGCTAAAATAATCATCAGTCAGCAATCCTAAGACTTGTTTGACGAATCTCACGGTAGATGTGAGCTTAAGGGTCACGAACTTCAAAATTTTATCCTGCGAAAACGGTGTTCATTAGCACTTAGTCAACTGTGTTAGGTAGAGGAAGGATGGAGATTTATTATGACATGACTTTCATTGCTCCAATGCCATTATTTCATGGGGGGGAATCTTGTCTGAACCCTTACTCTTAGAAATATCTTAGTGTTTTAATTTATTGAGGATCTCAGTTGTGTCATGTTCTTACGAACGTTTATTCAGAACTAACTGATGGATACAGGGAGATTCGACTGCACACACAAACAATAGACACGCACAGCACAATATATCTCAATATCATGACCTCCCCATCCAATTTACAAAATTCAACCAACAAGTAAACTTTTCGACTTTAACATCACATTTTACATATAATAATATTTATTTAAATCGAATGAACTTTTCAGAACTTACCATCACACTTTGCAAAGTCAAAGAAATTAATGTACCTTAACATCACACATGTTACAATAATTTTAATAATAAAATACAATAATAGCTTAATATTCAAAATACAGTCAATGACAGATCAGTCAGTCAGATACCTAATTGGCTTTCTTACAATCCTACTGACTGCGCCATGTCATGTTCTTACGAACGTTTATTCAGAACTAACTGATGGATACAGGGAGATTTGACAGCACACAAACAATAGACTAATGCACAGCACAATATATCTCAATTGCCGGGTCTACACTAGCGCTTTAAAGTCCACTTTAAGTGACTAGTCACTTTAAAGCATTAATGTAGGTGTCAGCAGCTTACTTAAAGTCCACCTCCACTTAAGTTGACCAATACCCCCAATTTAAAGTGAGCATAGTCACTTGTTACCCATTAATATGTCGTCAAGCGCACAGAGAGACTATAAGAAATCAAATCATGGGATACTAAATTAATGAAATAGATGCATATAGATACAAATTTATTAAATGTACACACTCCCTTAGTCAATTCATGTTTATACAAACGTATGTTTACGAGTTAAGTAATCAGTGAGCAACTTGTCAACTATCACAACCATGAATATTACAATAATATAATCTCCATAATTTATATAATCCCTATGATCACAAACATCAAAGAAAAACATGAGAAATTAAGCAAAACTAAATAACCTGATTAATAACTACTGAATTTAATCTATTCCAAATGATTTCAACCAAGAAATAAAAGAGCGGACAATTATAGTTTAGAGGAAGTGGTTCTCTTTTCAAAATATGGGAAAGTTATGCCGTAAATGGCAAATTTAAAGTACACACCAAGCATTACAATTGGTTTTGCATTAGAAGTTTCAAAGGTTTGCTTATGTTTTCATGGTGAAATTTTATTTTTTCTGGTTCAAAATGGCAATGAAATAATGTGAACACAAGAAACCTGCGAGGTAAATGAATATATATAAACAAGCAACAAAGTTTGAGCAATAAATTATGTGGCACAAAATTAAAAGCGTTTGCGAGAAGGGCTGCTCGTTCAAAATGTTACTCAGTGAATCACTACATTATCCATTTACAATGTACTCATCAATGCTACGGGTCTGAAAGTCCGAAACATTTTAGTAGTTGAAAATATCACATAGTAGGTACGTGGCGACTTGGCATATAATTAAATATGATTTCTTAAAGGTTCTCCACTAGGTCACGACTCTTCTACTAATCAGTTACTCAGGAGAATTAAATTATGAATATACAAGCGAGTCGTTTACACTTAGCTCGCTTGCATATCTTCGAATGTTTTCCGTCTTTGTTTTTAGTTATTAATCCTGAACAACCGTGACTCTGCAGTCAATTTAAAGTGCATGTGTAGAAGACGTCCATGACTTGAAGCTATCTTTAAGTAGGCTCACTTTAAGTGGAATTGTAATGTAGACCCGGCAAATATCATGACCACGAATATTACATTAGAGGATTATTGAGTCGGCCCCTAGACACGCTGCCACCCACCGCACATTTTATTGAGTTTACAAAAGTGGCCACTCACGGCGCTACCTGTTCAGCGATCTGCATTTCACGGGGGAAAACATGACAATAGTGGGAAATAGAACCGATGTATTGCCTAAATCAGACATATACTGCATGTGCTACTATTGTCAACACTGCAGGAACACTTCGAGCTTTACTGCCATCAACCAGAATGCAATTTCACGGCTGAAACTCAAAGAGGAATCATTAATCAGTGATATATTGGGACGTATACACCGCCAATGCACTCGCAAGCAATACACACATGATACGCATGTAACTCACTTCTCAACGTCCCAAGAACTTTTTTGTCGTCCCAACCAGAGGCGGTTTAATATCGACGGAGGCCCTCGGCTGGAAGCAAATTTTGGACCCCTTCGTGAATTGTGAAAATTTTCACAATTCACGAAGGACTGAGTTCCTGAAGGACTGAGAATGTTAAAGAGGGCCCAGGCGCCTCAGCAATACCCTACTAAGCTAGGCCGCCCTGGTCCCAACCTAAAAAGTGTTTGGTATCCTTGATAAAAAATGTCTACCGGCAATGGAAAGAAATTGATTATCGCAGTAATTACCGTAACGGAATATTTTCCAAAGGTGAAATAATTCTTCCATTCCCCTAGGTGGATGCATAGAAATTCTATGGAAGTTGTACGATAGTCATTTAGACTTAAATGTAGATATCACTAGAATTTGAATCCTCCCATCAATATCAAAAATACAAATCCTAACAAAAGAATTGGCAGAGATAAGCAACGACTGGCACTTTAGGACTTAAATCAGGAAATGTAAAGTCTAAGAATAACAGCAACTAACAACAACAATGCTGGCGATCAGTTGACGTCAATGAAAATTCCATTACCAAACTCATAAAAATAGGAAGTATAGGAATAAGCAGTTCAGTAATCATGCTGACAATTTGGTCCTATTTATTTGAAATCAAAACATTACACAACATATATGTTCTAACTTACTATTGCCACTCAGAAAAAATACATTTCTCATATTAAAAACTATATTATTCAGCGCATAAATACTTTACCCTGGCTGCAGTTAATTGTCATCTAAAACTCCCCATTCAAAATAGAATCACATTAATTATAACGGGATAATAGTTAAACATGCCGGATGATAATTAGGAAACTCCATGGTTACAAAAAGATGGATTGTAGAAAACAAGTTGTAGCGACATAGCGAAGCCTGAGGGAACTTACTTACCTTCGCCTTGAACAGGCTTCTGTTCCGTAAGCCCAACTCCTTATTTCGCTTTTTGGCACTTTCGTACCCAGCGTCGCACCCAGGAACACAGCAACAACGGATAGTCCTCATAGTAAAATACTTGCCAAGGAGACGTAAACAGTTTTCACTGGCAAAAACACTTCATAAACCAGATTTAAGCCGAGCAAAACACAACCACTTGCACTACCACTAATGGAGGAAGTCGGAAAGGACCGGATCGCTTGATGCAATCAGCGCCGCTATGCGGCCGATTTAGGCGAACGAATAAAAAGCGCGCCAAGTGACAGCAGAAATCCGCTTTCCCGTTGAGTTCTGGGGCCTCCTCATGTAGCCTCCTTGATCATGACAAGTGGTTGATAATTTTATGTTAGATAGGCTGAAGGTCTGCAAGAATTGAAATAAGAGACTACTATTAGGGGCTTTATTACAGTAAACTTTTGAGAAGTGGGTTGCAAATAGATTGCTAATATCTAGTGGGTTGTCACATGTTTCATCGTGAAGATACATTAATTTGGGTATCATGTTCGATTTCTTTAGGCTATTTACATGTGTCCAGAAGTGCTTTACATTACCAAATATGTTATTCTGGACTGTATCAATATAATTTGTATTTCAAGATTCAGTTAACATTTTGCATTTTTTACGAAGACTATCAAATTTTTGGTAATCTTCATGAGTACCATTAACTTTATAGGCCCTATGATATGTCTTTATTTGCTTAATTAAAGCCTTTAACTTAGTACTTCTACATTATCATCATAGAAGACTTCCACTTCATCTTCGTAGTACAACATTGGTATGTAAACTTGCACCACTATAGTATCTCAAGGCTTGGTCTTGATCATCACCTTAATATCCTCTTACAATACTGCAGGGAGCTCTTAACATACATTCTGGCACTCTTCCTGGACCTATTCCAGCCTTACCGTTCACTGATCCGGTGTGAATAATTCTGTAACTTCCTCTCTTTTAGTCTCCTTTAGGCCACCTCATTTCACCAATTCCTAATACTTCAAGGTCCATTCTCCACATTTCCAGCTTCAGGTTTTCCAATCTTCCGCAAGTCCCAAGTGATCGCATGTTCCATCTTCCTACCCTAAAATATCTATCACATTTGACTGATGTACTCTCTTGGGTAGTCCCTACCTGAAGATCTGAATGGGGTTAACAAATTGAAGGACTGAAAACTTGCCATGAGAACCTTAATGGCGTTACCCGCTGAAATTGCACAATAGCAAAAATTCCACAGAGAAAATCATTGCCTCATCTAGAAAACATCTAGTTCCTTGAAGACCTCTAATATTCCACAGGGAAAAATGATGCCTCGGTAGCTTAGGTAGTTGAAGCACCTGGCCGGAAATCAGGGGATCCGGGTTCATATCCCGGTCATGGCGAGTGTTTTTTTCTCTGTGGAATTTCTGCTATTGTGAATGGAGGTATATTTTACCTCCAGAATATTTTGCCTGAGAAGGTTCCATCATGTCTTAATAAAAAGAAAAGAGTGGAGTAGCTCTAACTCCTCAGGATAATAATATGGTGGTTCCCCCTTTGCTTTCCACATCGCAGTACTACAGCCGTTAAAGTAAATGTTACCATGCCTGAAGGTTACATTATGTCTCTGAGAAGTCATGTGTGATATTCAAAGTGCCTCAGAGTTGTACCCAAGAGGTTTTCTGCTATGTGGTTTATTTGACATCCTTTCTCTTTTGTGCTTCCTTCATCATTCTCTGGACTCACTCCTCAACTGCCTTCAATATATTCGCATCCTCTTACTCCCATGTCCTTGTTACAATGCCATACAACTGTATGCTCCTGATCAAATGTTTCTCAAACATTTTCTGAACGTCTTTTCAAATGGTTCCCGTTAGTTTCTCTCTCCTATTAGTCTAAAGACTAGCGCAATTCTTCACTTGCTGACATGATGATTCATTGTCTATCAGATCTAAAGATGGCATAACTACTGAAACATGTTGAATAATCTTGGTATTTAATAAATTGTATCGAAAGCGCAAAGCGTGTTAATACAATAGAGCTTACTGGAGAGCCCCCTATGCTCCGTAATGGCAGGGAGAGAAGCCAAGGGGCATGGCATAATTGCACATTTAGCCATATTGGTGGGCCCATCTATAACACAGATTCTTACGGGGTTACGACCAATTTTTGCAATTTACTGTAATAAAATAATGACACTGGGGATTTTTCATGGCAGGTGCAATGGAAATAAGTGGTGGTACATGCCTAAAATAAATAATATATATATTGGATTAAAGATGTTGTATAACGTAGATGCTGGATTTTCAACGGACGATGAGATGTTTTGTCAAACATAACTGATGCAACAGTACTCAAAAAATAACAACTGTCAATTTGAATTTTGTTCTGATCATCTGTCTCCCTAAGTTGAGTGTCGCACAAATTCGTCGAAAAATGCAGCGTGATAACATTTCTTATCCGCTTCGAAAGTCTAATTTTATTGGTTAGAAATTTTATTCACATAACTTTGCCTGTTGTTGTAATTAATGCATATGGTGAATTATTTTGTAACCCTTTCAGATGGCTTTTAGAAAAAACTGTCACTTAGTCCCCAGTTTCTGCAGTATTCCCATGAAGTATGGGTATGATGACCCATCAATGTCCTCATCAAAATCGACTAAATAAAAAAATACAATGAGATTTAATTCTATATTACAGTGTATGTTCTCATTTAAATGAGAATATAATTCGGCTAAAGCATGGAGGGTGTCATCCCTCCCTAAATCTGTCTTATCCTTGCTTTAGTAATGTTTCACCCTATTCACTAGCTGTCTGTTAAGTTTCAGCTCCAACTGTGTTGCATGAGAACTTTAAATCACCTACCTCTGAAGCGTAAGGTGCTACCTGGATAGTAAGTGCTCTACCCCACTGCGGGAGGAAAAAGAAAGAAGTCATGTCGGTTTTGAATATGATTTATTTTTTTTTCTTTTGGCATACCAAATTGCCTATTACATTCTTCTATCTCCCCCTTATGTTTATTTTTGCAACTTCTCTTCTCTTGGGCAGCAAGATACAGGGGGGATTCCAAATGGGAATTGATCAGCAGAATCTCGGATCGACTAACTCTGGAAGCATACATTCCAAGTAGGGATGGGTCGGTTCGGTTCTCGGTTCCACCGGTTCTTGAGCTTAGAACCGGAACAGAGGCCAAAAATAATCAGTACCGAAATAATTGGCGCGAAAACCAGTTTGAAACCTGCTCACACTCTGAAAGTGGAGGCTTCACATTAAAACCTGGTGCAATAGTGTCCTTAGATGCTTCAAAGTTGCCGCGAATTATTCTAATTCAGACGTTAAAATGACTATATGATTTATTTTATTACATCCAATTCTAGTAAGTGATGAAATACCGCTGTAATAAGGATATTCTGAATGATAGGTATATGTTACGTCCACGTCCTTTGGAGGTACGAGTCCTCATATCATTTTCATAAAATATATCATAATATAGTGTATATAACACAAAAATATAATGAAGTAGGCATTCTTTTTCAAGCAGTATGTCTCTGAAAATAATTATTGATTATCTTATCTTACCACTAAGCAATGCAAAGTAAGTGGTAAATTAAGAACCGGAACCGAGAACCGAAGTTAAGAACCGAACCTGGACCGGAACCGAAAAAAAGTGGAACCGACCCATCCCTAATTCCAAGTAAATATTATTTAATTTTTCTACCATGAATTGTTTCCAAAATCCCTCATCCCTGTGGATACTCTCCACTTTTAATCCTTGTTTTGTCCACACTGTGAATATGCAGAAATGTCTTAGTGTTATGCAAAGCTGGATTGGAAAGTAATAGTTTTGCTTCAGGTTAATTTTCATCCCATCATTCTTCATCCAAAAATTAACTTTTCCTTTCATAATTGCTTCTTCCACAGTCATCTCCACAGCCAATGATGGGCTTTTAATTTCCGCAATACCTCGATCCCCAAAAATTTCATCAGGAGATTCTCCCAAGTAAGGATATTCTCTATCAATAAATAGTCCACAATGGTAACACACCCAAAATTTGAGGCAGTGAGCATTTTTTGGCACATCATTACTTATGCAACACTTTCCCACTGTCTTATTGTTTTCCTCTCTATTTCCTTTTCATCGCCCTTGTCCTTTTTAGAGAGTCCAGAAGTAACCAGCACTCATTCTTAAAGTCCTCAAGAGGCACATCGGGCCTTTTGAAATAGGGGCCATAGTCAGGATCAGGTTTTTTTCCCAGCCGATTAAATATATTCCTTCTTGCTTTTAGTGCAACTTTTCTTCAGATGGAAGTGGAAACTTCCTTCTTCAGTCTACTTTGGAGAGACTTTTTGCAGTGATACTCTGGACTCACATTTCAAACATTTTTATAAAAAGTTTGCAAAGGGTTTCCCAAATTTAAGGTGGCCACTGCCCTGGCACATGTTCCCTTGTATGACCGGGAAAGAGCAAAATTTACCTGCTTTCCACCAATTAAATTAGTTATAATGGCATGATAATTCTTGACACGATTATTATCCACATCATAAATAAGGCTTCAGCTGTGGTGACTAATCATCAGGACAATATTTGTTAAGATTTCTATTGCTTCTTCCTTTTTTTTTTGACTCTGTCTTGCAGAAGACATTTGAAGGATACTAGGTACAAGTATGGCACCAAAACACTACTGTCGGAAGTACTTAATTTCTCAGGATGGAAAAACTTCTCAAATTGTGACAAACGTGTTCGTTAGGGATAAATGACTGGTGGCTCAAGCAGCTCACTGGCATAGCCTGTCAACAACTACCTTACTCCAAAGATTATATCCCTCACAGACTTAGCAGGGAAGTCAGACTCCATCCCCCCTCTTGTAACTCTTTCTCCCCCTTTCCTCTTCCTCCCTTATCTTTCCAGCGAGTTAAGAGATATATGAGATGGTCAGTTCCGCTTCTGAGAGAGAGCTCGTGGTGGGAAAAAAAGAGAACTAAGACAACAGCGGGGGCTGTTGTAGACGCTGATAACTACTCTAAAATCTCTCAAAACTCATGTTTGTTATTCCTAAATTATACATTTATTTGAGGATTTTACTCAGTGGCAGTTGATATGTCCATGACAGACATAACCCTGGGGTGCGACTCACCCAAAAAGGCAGTTTCTTGAATCATCATTCCGCAACATTTCCCGAAAAAAGGCCCACCTTTGTTGCAAATCCCTGCAATTAACATTGGATTCAGAATATTTATAAATTTATAGCCCCCTAGTTTGACTTATTTTCTTGAATTAACCAAAACTTTCAAGTTGATATGAGCAAAATTGACTGAGTGAGAACGGATCGCAGAAGATGCTGCTAAATAGGTGGGTACTGCATCCTCTTAATTTGATGCCATCAGGTGTATTTGAGCTGAAGGAGTTTTGAGTACTAAAAGAGAATTGCATGAACTATAGAATATTATTATGCAGTAAACTTCTTGTAATCTTTGGCCACAGGCAAGGCACATTTTAAGTCTAGATATTATACTGGGAATGGATATGGTCAAATGTTCAGATGAATCATCATTAAATCCTTTGAATTTATTAAATGCTTCATGTGCTTCACACTAATCCACATTTCAAATACCTCTTGTTGTTCTTGTAATGCTCCATACCATTTGAAACTTGGATAACCTCCCTGAAATTTCATTACATGGCTGAATATTTAGATCAACTGTCACAACATTGGTACAAAATAATGGCATTATGAAACTTACTCACCTAAAAGGTTGATTTGAAAATGAGCTTTCTCCTTTCAACAGGTAGGTAGGTATATCAAACTTAATATGTCTTAGTAGTTTTGGTGAAGTCTAAATATTGTTTTTTGATGGTAGCCGCTTCCTCCTTCAAGAAGTAGTATGTTCTCCCAGAGCTTGTTGTTCACGAAATTTATCAATCAAGATATCCTTAAGCCTGGTAGGATCCAGACAGTTCGAGTATTTTCTGAGCATACATTCTGCACCGTTTCTGTCACAAATAATTATATCCATTAACTCCTTGTATGTTTCCTTCAATTGCATAGCACTAATTAGCAATGTTACGTTTTGGTGAATGACACAGACACACGGAATGAGTTCCAGAAGCACCAGTGATAACACACCATTTGGGTCTTAGGGAACAAAATTTTGAGAAACCATTTTTTTCTTGTGAATAATGCTGTTTGACAAGCAGGTAAAGTTCCTTAAGGTTACACTAAATTCGTCTTTTCTGCATGCATTCATTTTTACTCACACTGACTTTATCTTTCGCACCTGGCATTCGTCTAGAATTTTCATTGAGTTCATAAAATTTTTTTACCACCTCTACCGTGGAGTTTGGTGGTTGTTTCCCAGCACAAGATGATGGTTAGACTTGGGCCAATACTGATAGCAAGTATCGGGTATCGGCCATTTCCCCGATACTTCGATACTTTTGAGTATTCATTTTTTTCGGATACTTTTACTCAAAAGTATTCGTTCAGTGAAAATCATCTAAAAACGTATAATTTTGAAATCCCGCCTTCTTCAACTGACTTACCAACGTGTCACGTATTTGTTTACTTAGCTGCAATCTTCGTGACAGTAAAAGTGCTTAGAATTGGCTATGGGAAAGCCTGAGGCGAAAAGCTCATCCTCCTCCAAAAAGTAGACGAAAATCTGCATTAGAAGAAAGTTTGCTGAAATAGTGGCAAAAATTAAACTTCTGCCGTCAACTCAAGTTTGTTCTGCTCAGCGCATGCGTTGTTTTGCGTTTCCGCCTACGTTCCGAACTCAATTTCAAAAATATGAAATGCAAATAAAGTATTGTGACATAGTCAAGTGTTATGACGTCAATGAATCCGCATTAGAAAATTTAAAATGAAGACGAAGGTGCTCACTTGCCTCCATTGTTCCATACTTACAGAGAAAACCCGGTTTCGTAAATTGACTAGAAAAACTTAAACGAATATAAGTAAATATTTGAAACTTATCGGACGTCATGGCAAAAGTACTATTCATATTCTATCAAAATTTACTTTCATTTGTGCATTTCAAATTGTTATGACAATCTCCAAAGTGATGCTGGCCTCTGTGACTAAGAAATGTGCCATTTTTCATCCTCACTGCAAAAACATGCCTCAAAAGTAATTATTAAAAAGTGTCTGGTACCTGCATTAAACGAAAGGCTAAATTATCTATACGCCGATATGCTCTCTATGAATTTTGATTCTTCCTTTTTTTGGGATATCAAGCCTCAAAGTCGAGTCTATATATACTTTTTTGTGTGAATAGTGTACACAAAACATGCTATTTGGTCATATAGTCATCATTAATTATTTAATGCACATCAATGCAAGGTATCGTACATATCTTTTGGGAGGCTTAATAATTGAAAATGAAACAGTTACAATAAATGAACGCCAAAAGTGAACTAACTTGATGGCTCACGTATTGGTCGTTCTCCCCCCCTCCAAAAACAATTGTTAATGATTGTTATTTTTTTGCTGTAATATGTGAAAAAATACCATCTCCATTTTCATTTTCAAAACATGTAAAAAAATTTATTTTGACCCTTGGTATTAGTTGGCACCTGATTGTAATACATTTCTTCATTGATTTTCTTATGTGCATATCAACTCACTGATGACTGTTCTGGGATGTTTTTTTTCTAGCTGAAGACAGTATTAAAGCTCTCAACACTCTGAAAAGTAATAAAGCACCTCTCATCAAGAAGAGACAGGTTATGAGGACATTATTTGGTGATTATCGAGCAAAAATGGCAGTAGAGGAAAAGAAACTTTATAAGGGTAATGTATTCTCTTATTAGTCATATTTAATATCACTAATATCGTATTATGATGCATAAGGGTGATGCATAGTTTTATTGCTGCTGTCACCTTTGCTGGGTTTTTGGATATAACTGTCAGAAAAATGAGGTTATCGTGGTGTCTTTAATTTTGAACACCTATTCTCTTAAAATGGAATTATTTATAATAATGTTAGTCAAATTATTATTTTTACATGGGCACTTTCCCATCCATCCAATACATAAGATGCACTTTGGAGAGTGGTATGAACCGTAAATGCATTCATGCATGTTTCTAAAAATGTTACTAACTATGAAACAAAATTGAGTGAGTAAATTTTAGGTTACCCAGATATGTGGGAAAAGCATTTGCAAACACTTGTAAGCCTGTCAGTGTGGATGACAGGATATTATACAAGCATTTAAATAATGTAAAAATGTCACGCTGATGTCAAGACTGAGAAATTGGCATGTATTTATACCCATGTCAGGTGTATTTTGATTGTTTGTGGAGTTACCACCTTTTTCTAGCCACCTGAAGTTTTGTCAATGTGGGTTTCCAGGCATTTCTCAGACCTGTCCCTGTTGAAGGTCTTGTCTGCAAGTCGTATCTAGATGGATTCCTTTGTCAATCTCTCCCAGAACTTTTTCTCTCAACTCAGGATTTTTATGTCGTCCCATTGGATGGCAGGTTCCAGGTTGATGCCATGTTCAACGACAGTGGATTTCTCAAGTCAGCAGAGCCTATAGTTCCTACTATGCTCTTTGATCTGCATCACAATTGTTCTTCCGGTCTCCCCTGTATACACCTGCCCACACTCTTATGGCACCTGGTAGGCACCTTGAGTCTTCACATGTTGGTCCTTCAATTTGGTGCAGGGTCTAAAGAAGGTTTCAATGCCATGTTTTGTCAGGATCCTTGATATTTTGGGAGTTCAAGCTTTTCTCTTCCCTGCCGGCATCCCGGGGGATGAAGGTATTTTTAGGGCCAGCCCGACATATTTCCTCCTGCCTGTAGCCTTTGGCGGTAGGTCATTCTCAGGTGGCTTATCTCATTTGGGAGGCTCTCCTAGTCCTCTATGGCTTAAGCCTGATGGAAAAGGGTTGACATAACGGCTCTTCTCTGAAAGGGGTGGTAATGGCTGCAACCATTCAAGTAGAGGTCAGTATTTGTAGGCTTATGGTACACTTTGTTTCCAAGGCTGCCATCCGTCCTCCAATGGACCAAGATGTCGAGAAAAGGGATTCTGTCGTCCATCTCCATTGTGAACCAAATGTTGGGATATAGACCGTTCATGTGATTCAGGAACTGTGAGGTATGATGGGGTCAGTGGCACCTCGTCCTTATGGACCTTTGGCAGTCCATAGAGCCTGGGTGGAGCTGGTGCTGGTGGCTGTAAGCTCCTGGTGATCTAACCCTTTGGTAGACCATATTTCTTGATCAGGGCATTTGTCTTCCTGGTAATGAATCAGTGGGGTCCCGGGATAGCTTCCACTGAGCGATTCACTGGGAGAGCATCAGATGGTAATTCGAGTTAACATTTTTGCCACTCACTCGGTCATTTCCTTCGTCCTTTTCAAATCAGTCAGGGCATTGAATTTCTACCTTTCATGGTTACATGATGTTTAAAGTAGATTTTCAATTAATATCCTCTGCATTCTACGTTTTTTGCACTCTGATTGGCTGCCTTTTGGGTTCATGGGCATCTGGAAAAAGGGATCTGCTCAAATGATGAAAAAAGGAATGGGAGTCCCTATCATTTGAGCTTTCCCTAAAAATGATCATATTGTACATTCATCTTTCAACTTTCATTGGAGCCATCATCCTCCCTGTCCCTGAACTTGTCTGTAAAAAATGATCATGTGATTCAGGCTTTAGTTTAAATATATATCATGGCACTTTAGTGGTTATCAACGTGTATAGTGACAAAAGTCATCTGATGAACAACTAGATTATATGAGACTCGTAGCCTAAAAACCTTTCTTTAGTCATTTTCATAATATAAAAAACAAATTACCAGACAAACTCTATGGTTGCAGCCTTAATTTTGTGGAAATCCATGATCACAGAATGAGAAAACTTTGTATTTTTTACGTAAAAGTTATTCTTCCATGACTGGTTTCATCACTAAGATGACATGATTTGGTATAGCCATTCTTTAAAAATCAACTGTACCAAATGATGTCACCTTAGGGAGAAAACCAGTTGTGGAAGAATAAATTTTATGTGAAAAATATAAGTTTTCGTGTTCTGCGAATTAACCAGATATCACTGGTGGTTTCAGGCGTAACTTTACGAAACTTATTCATTATTAAAAGAAAACTTAACTTAATAATTCTGAAGATTCAGGCGTTATGGAGTGGAAGTGAAACGTGATGACACAGAAAGAAAAATCACGAGCCAAATCCACAAAAATAAACTTTACTGCGACCCGGTTTTCACTGTATTACAGCATCGTCAGGTAGCGTATATCTAAGATGCACCAACATATATATGAAAAAACAAAATGGGGGGGGGCGGGGGAAGGAGGAAAGGGGAGGAGCGTGGGAGTGGACAGTTATTGGTGGTCATCAGAACAGTGTGGGGGAAAAGACAACCAAAACAAAGAAACCAAAAGTGCACGGAGATAGGCATGTGGTGCGAGCAATTGGCACTCCAAATACGCGGGTGTTTGCAGAGATAACAATAGTGCAAGCATCTGAGGCATGGGAGAGGAGCGGCGGACGGATGGGAGCGAAGTGACCTTTCAGAGGAAGGCATAAATAAATTCTATTTTTCGGTTGTCGTCCCACGGAAGGACGATTTCTAAATTTTATGTCCGGGAACTTTCTGCGAGCACTCCTCGCCACCCCCCTGCCCCCCCCCCCCCCCCCCCCCCCCCCCCCCCCCCCTCACCCCCACCCTAGGGACTAGGAAGTTACCAGTCAACAAGAGCAGTATTTAAACCAGTGAATGGAAAGCAGTGGGGTTGTTCTTTTTGTTGGTGCGCGAGTGACAAGCGAGAGAAGTGCGCTTGTGCCCAAATTCAGCCGGGATATCCACCCTTTTTCCGTCTTTAGCAACGTTTGGCTTGCATTACCTTTCCTCCGTGGAGTCATTAGCAAATTCTCCCCCTAGGGGAAATTTCTTGCATTAGCTTCGTGAGTCGTTGCTAGCCAGAGTGTTGGGAGAACGCATCCAGTCCGTCGCCGCCGCACCTCACCGCCATCCTCCGTAGCCGCCCAGGCCCTTCAATGAGCCGATCTGCGAGGTTTGAGAGAGGCAGAGTACCTCTACCAAAGGTAATTACCTTTTCTTGTTTTATGAAATGCCATCTTGTGTGCTACAATTGACACCCGATGCCAAGGGCAAGGACCCACAGATAAATATGTTGGAAGGTTCGAACCCCCTGCGGGGCCAGATCCTTCACAATGGTGGCAGCGGTATGGATTTACTTCCCTACCAATGGTGACGATTAAATATCTTTTACCGTCCCATAGGGATTCTGCCTAGGTACCTGCGTATTCTGCCTAGGTTCTGCCTGAGGCCCATTTGGATCACCTCACAGGTATCGGAACAATCCTACTATAAATTTTGTAGTTCAATGTTCTCTCGCCCACGCGATATGAAGCAATGATCAAAATTCAGAAAATTTCTTAGTTTTTCGTAAATGGGAGTTGGGTAATGAGTTACCTCGGGAAAGGAGAAATTGTGTGTTGTACGGTGGATATTCTTTTGAATTCGCGATTAAATACAGTAAGAAAGCTCGATTTTAAATGCAAATACTAGAATATGGAGAATTTCGAGAGAGTCCGATACGGGTGTTGGAGGTGAAGACATCAGCGGCGGAGTGGAGTGAGAGACCTGCGTCCACCTGGAAGAAGCCCGTCGGCTGAGACGAAAGGAGTGGGACCGGGATATCCAAAAACAGCACGGAGATGCCGCAGGCAACGCGGAGACAGCTCGACTGAGAACGTCATCTTCGCCACGGAGTTAACGGAGCTTGTCTGATGGAAGCGGACAACAGTGGTGCACAGTACCGTAAGAAGAAAAGACTCAATACTATTGTTCACATGTTAGTTCGGGAAAATAGAAGGAATTTTGGCAGCACTATAACTTTGGGAATATTTTGGCGATATTGGGACTTACTTTGGCCGAATAGTGTTAATGAGGGATCTGTCGAGGAATGACAGAGAATTAATAGTTGTTGTTGGAGTAATGAGGCCACTTAATGCAAGGGATGTAGTTAATGGCAACTCCGTATTCACCTCTCGAGGGAAAAGAGGTAATTTGAAAGTGTGGAGCATGGGAAATGCCACTTTCGCGTAATAACGGCCCATCAGAAGTAATGAGTGCTCTATCCCCTAACTTTGCCCTAGTATCAGTGCTTGTCTTTGGCTAAGCATGAAGAGACGAAGTGATGTGCATTGTTGTTTGAGTGTACAAATAGATTGAATATTTGGTGCATCGTGTTTGTGATTGAGAAAGTTTTCCTGATCCACTTGCCCAAGTTGCAATGAGGAGTCCCTGAACGTCATGGACGAGTTCCTGACAGGAACAGGAGTTGTGGAGCTGCCACCGGGATGCTCCGCGTACATCGATGGGCAGGTGCTCGCCCCCTACTCATACCACAGCAAGGAGATAGCATCGCGCCGCGCGGAGATACACATGCCAGACATCACACAGGTTCTACTCAGCCCCCTACATCCCTACATCGGGGAGGCAACGCTGGAGAAGCAGCAGGGACTACAGGACATCGTGCGGCAAGCCGGGGAGACCTACGACTTGCGGAGCGGCATCCCAGCAATCCACCTTCAGCGGATGCTGGACCAGGCCAACGCCTTAGATGAGCGGGTGTGGGATGGGAGTCACCACAGCATGCCCTACATGTGGGGAATGCTTGCAGTAGCAGCCGCCGCAGCAGGGCCCGGGGTATTTAACTGGTCGAGATATTGTAGGAGGGGAAAGTCAGTACCCGCACCCCCCTCCGCGCCGGAAGAAGTAGAAATGTTAAACATCCCGGTATAGGAAAGTGAGACAGGGACATTAGGAGGGAGGGAGAAGACTGAACAATGATATCATGAGTGAGAACTAATGAAATTTTATTTTTCATTTTTTTTCTTCTTCCTCTCCTTTCTCCTCGCCCTTCCCACGCTTCCCTCTCATCTTTCCATGCTAACTCTGCCTCGTTTCCTACCCTTTAACATCAATGTCTCGCCACACACACACACGCCCCCTTTCCGCGTCCCGAACCACACCTTTCCTTCGCCCCATTCCTTGTCTCTCCCGTTTCCCCTCCTTCCGATTACACACTGTGCCAATGGATGGGTGTGAACTCAAAAGATGGCCTTCGGTGGTAATTGGGTTAAGGTGGATGGTCTGCGACGGGAGACCACATGGTTGAAGGACATAGAGTACGCAGGGGATCTGGCATTTGCGGTGGTGTACCCAAGTGAGGATGGAGACTACTGGGGGCTGCTGCAGTTCCACACGGCGGAGGACGCCCTCCTATTTGGAGGAATCGCGGAGGAGGAGGCGCCCAGACTCCGCATGCAGCTGGTGGCAGCGAACTACGCATGGCGAATAGTATTCTACCGCCACGGGTGGACAAGGTGGAGCCGCAGGGATGCGTAGGGTTTTATTTTGTTCTGCTTTAGTCAATTTTTTTTTGGTGTTTTGATTGGTTTTGATAAATGTTTTGATTAGTTTGATTAATATTTTGATTTGTTTTGCTAAATGTTTTGGTTTGTTTGATAAATGTTTTGATTTGTTTAGATAAATGTTTTGATTTGTTTGATAAATATTCTGATTTGTTGTGAAAAATGTTTTGATTTGTTGCGATAAATGTTTGGGTTGTTATGATAAATGTATTGGTAAATGGTTGGGGTTACGATAAAAAGGGGAAAAATAAATAGAAAACTTTTATAAAATAATTAAAGTGTAATTTGCGGGACATAGCCGACGCTGTCAATGATGTGTAGTCACCCTCCATATTGACAATAAATGGAAAAATAACATTACGATGAAGGGGGCTACACTTTCATGGGCGGATATATGTCACGCAAATGGTTTTCTTAAGTACTCCTTTCTCCTTTTGTTAAAATTTGGAAACATAGAATGAAGTTATGTATAAAAAAGTTCAAATAAAAAGGAAGGAGGATAATGCCAGAGGTAGAGGTATTCAATATAAATGTGACCAGCCTCGCTTGAAAGGCTGCTCAATTTTGAGGAAGGAGGGAGTATTGTGGTGCGAGCAAATACGCGGGTGTTTGCGGAGATAACAATAGCGCAAGCACCTGAGGCATGGGAGAGGAGCGGCGGACGGATGGGAGCGAAGTGTCCTTTCAGAGGAAGGCATAAAAAAATTCTATTTTTTGGCTATTTTTTGGTTGTCGTTCTGCGGAAGGACGATTTCTAAATTCTAAGTCCGGGGAACTTTCTGTGAGCACTTCTCGCCACCCCCCCCTCCCTCCCCCCCACCCGCTCCCAAGGTAAATATAGACACTTTGGAGCAGATTGAAATAATCGAGCGAGCCAAGAAAAATATCCCTCTCCTCGACGAAATAATATATGACCTAAATTCTCCCCTTCTTTCCATCAATTTTAACAAAAACCAAGCCCAGGCCACGACAACATAATCAATCTACCAGCCCTCCCACCCAATTCCTTCACCTCCCCCCTCACCATCTCATTCACGCCTATTCTTCCTCCCCCTCCTTCCTATGCGCTTAAGACTCCACTATATCTTCTTTGGACCTTCACTAAGAGTACTGAAGGAGATTTTTCACCATTGCTTCCACATGTACCACCAGCTGTAGGGAACCACGGCACTACATCACCCTTTGCAAAGAAAGGCATCACTCGTCGTCCCCCTCCTCCACACGCCACCCCCTCACACTCTCCGGGCCCACCTTTTGCGACTCTTCCACGGGCCATCTAATGGACAAGGGGCTGCTCTGAATTCCGCCAACATGGATGGGAAGCCCCACTCGGATGTTGCTCCTTCACCAAGGGGGCAAACGAACGGAGGCTTCCATTATCGGCACCGCTCACCCCACAGCCAGGAAGGGCGTCATCGCATTTCACACCCTTTGTAAAGGGGCATCACCCAGGGGTCTGCCCCTCCCACATTTATGACCTCTCAATGGAGCACCCAACAGATGAGGTCCTGTGCTGCATCCAAGCTCCAGGGACTGTCTTGTCTTCGAAAGAACTGTTTGAGACTTTTGTTTTATGTTTCCCACTCATTCGTAACCACCTCACCCCCTGTTACCCACTCCTTCCCACATCTCCCACACTTCTTTTTACCCACACTGTTCTGATGACACAAATAACTGTCCACTCCTACGCTCCTCCCCTTTCCTCCTTCCCTCCTATTTTGTTTTTTCATATATATGTTGGTGCATCTTAGATATACACTACCTGGGGTCTAGTATATCTCTGCGCGTCCACCTCGGCGCAGCCACCTTTGCGCAGCCACCTCGGCACGGCTGTCTCGGTGCAGGCCCAACTCAGCGCAGGCCCATCTCGGCAAGGCCAATGTATTTAATACTGGATGTTTCTAAGTGTGGACATATATATGGACCACATTTAAAATGAAGTGTAGAAGGTTTATATCTTAAATGGAGATGGACGCAGTAATAATGATATTAGGAGGGGAATTTCTTTGGCAAAAGAGGTGCTTACTAATAGGAGAGAGCTTTTGATGAGAAATTTGAGCATAATATGTACATACATTTACATCTAAGCAAGCCCCCGCAAGGGTTTGTGGCAGGGGGTGAGGAACACCAAATATGCAATATTGACTGTGAGTATGCAACTAGAGCTACTATGCAATGCTAACCATGAAACGAAGAGCTGCCACTACAGGCTACTCTAACAATATTTCACCTACCTATAAATATGCTATGCCGCCTATTATGTTTTCTAATGGTAAGAGGGAAATATGACATTTTAAATCTATCGGTATAACAAACCATCCCTCTAATCTTATTTATCTGGTCAAATCTAGCATAGTACACAGGAGTTCTTCATATATACCTAACATCTTCAGTAAACTTTTCCATTTTAAATTTCCTTCTGTACATAAATGATATCAATATGGAGGTGAGAGGTGAAATGTAAGATATATGCCGATGATGCAGTGGTCTACAGAGAAATTATTAGCCCAGCGATAAAGAATCTTTGCATGATGACATATTAGCAATTGAGAAATGGTGTGATACATGGCAGTTGGAAATGAATTTTTTAAATTGGTAATTAATTTTTGGAAAAAGACTTCTTCTCCCCCTAATACTTACATAATGAATAATAAATTAGCAAACATGGAGTCAGCTAAATATCTTGGAATATGAATGACACATGATCTTTCTTGGGGTAAACACATAAGAGAAATACAGTGGAATCCCGGTATAACGAGTGCTCATAATCCCTCGGAAATCACTCGCTAAATCGAGCGCTCGTTATATCCGATGGTGTTGAAAAAACCCACCTAATTCTCATAGTCGTTCGTATTTACAGTTTTTCTTTTGTTTCCGTGGTATTTGACGAAGGTAAACAGCAAAAAAGTCATTTCAGGCACAATCTGGTAGAATATCAACATATTTCATGAAAGAAACAGGACATTTTCCATTATATAAAATATTAATTCCCCTAGTTTCGATGTTTTTCTTCCAGTTCTTCTATTTTTCGATCGCCGAAGAAAGCTGCAAAGACAGCGTAACTAGTCGGAATTAAAATATTAGGTATACTGTGGAAGTTTTTGGATAATTTTGCGAATATGTCATGACGATAATATCAGCTTTGTCGAGTTTTCGAATGTTAACCAGTACGTCCATCAGTTGGGAAAATTGGCCTGAAGGTTCACTGAAATATGGCATGTTTCGGGGGTCGAAGATATTTTTCAAGCTTAAGCGAAGGCCAACTTACGGCTGTCTTTTTCCAACACGATTAACTGGAGCTATATCACCATAATTCATCGGGCGCGAACACGCTATGTTTGAACGAGCGCAATATCATGATCTTTTATCGCGATAATTATCGTGATAATATATAGTGATATTTTATCGGGGCGCGATATCGTGATATTTTATCGGGGCGCGATATGATGATATTTTATCGCGATCTTTATCATGGTCACGATATCATGATATTTTATCGCGATATTTATCATGGTCACGATGTTTATCGTGTTGGTTATCGCGATTCCTATTTATAGCGATATTTATCGCACCCCGATATCTTATCGTGCCCCTATATCTTATCGTGCCCCTATATCTTATCGTGCCCCGACATCTTATCGTGCCCCGACATCTTATCGTGCCCCGATAACATATCGGGGCATGATAAGACCATGTTTATCGTCACGCTGAGTTATCGTTATCGCCACCTTATGATATGCTAAAATTATCGTATCCCGATATTGAATCATCAATATCGCCCATGCCTAGACCTAACTCCCTCTCCTACTCTCATCTTGCTCGTCGTACGCCCACTCCCCTCCCATTGATGACTGGGCCTAACAAAAGAAGAACGTAAAATGGGAGCGCGCAGAGCGTACTGAAGGCCGTCAATCGCGAATGTTTGGATATAACTGGCTTTAGGTGTTGTAGATATGGCACACATCTTGTATTTTTAGTTTAATCAGCAGATAATACAAAACACAATAGTTTATTTTTGCTAGGCGGTGCATCGCCCTCGAGAGATATCTGTCGTAATACCGAGCGTATACCGTGGAAGGAACTTTTTGGCCTCGCTATATCCGCTTTATTTTACATGTAAAACATAGGCCTTTTGGCGGTACAAAGACAATCACTCGCTATAACGCGATTCTCGCAATATGCCGTACTCACTATACCGGGCTTCTACTGTAATGGGTCAAGCTAATCGTTAAACTGGGATTCAACAAAAGAGTGCTGGGCAAATATGATAATAATAATAAACTTTATTCATCCATTGCACATATACATTGTGTTAGATGTCGTCAAAGAAACAAATTTATCAATGAGAGATACAGACACAGTAATAATACAGGATTAAAATCGAACAGTAGTAAAGTCAAGCTCAAAGTATTCCTCCAACGAGTACAGAGCATTAGCTATGAGCCATTTCTGTAGGACAGAACGGAACACTTTATTTTCAACACTGTTGGCTGTGTTAGGTAACATCTTATAGCACTTAATAGCCAGGTTTACATATGACGACCATATACGTGAAATTAGTGATTTTTCCCTTGTTAGACCTAGAATACGCTGCCAGAATATGGGGTTCTTTATCTAGACATATCTCTCTTATTGTGTCTTCATGGAGTAAACTACTATGTTACGCTGGTATTGATAAAATACCAGCATATTTTATCAATCAGGCTATCAGAAGAAGCTGCAGTTGCGCTGCAGCTTCTTCTGATTGCCTGTTAACCTTATATTTTTGCATGTGATTTATTTTTTATTTCAAGTTACGATTTCATAATGATTCGCAACTTCTATTACTTTTAATATTTGTAATACTTTTGATGCATAGATAAACAGTGTAGTAATTAAATGAACATCATCTTTTTGTGAAGACAATACAGTCCAGTTTATTTCTCAGTCCAATAAGCAAAATTCTAAACACTCATGTAAAATATAAAAAATGAGTAAATTATGGGAAACAGTAACTGAATATCAGTAGTGAAATGATACATTGGTATTGGCACGTCCTTTTGAGTAGCTTCATATAATTAAACTCACTCTTCTGTATGTCCCATAAAAATAGCCGTCAATATAATTTATAATCTTAAGCATTTAGGCATGTTGCCTGGCAAGGCATGATCATTTTCAACAGTAGCAGTAGCCCAAGCCGAGATGGGCCTGCGCCGAGGTGGCTTGCACCGAGATGGCCACGCTGAGGTGGCCGCGCCGAAGTGTCAATTTCCACACTACCTGACAATGCTGTAATACAGTGAAACCCGGGTCGTAGTAAAGTTTATTTTTGTGGATTTGGCTCATGTTTTTTCTTTCTGTGTTATCAAAACTTAACTTTGTAGCTCCAAATCAATTGATTTAAAAACAATCCGCTTTTCGACTTCCAACGTCATCACCTGATGATGTTGGATGATCACCTGACATCGAAGATGATGATGTTGGACATCGAAACCCAGGTCTTAATAAATTCGTATGGAACTACAAAGTTTTCTTTTCATATACAGACTTCATTAAACCAGGCCTTGTTGGCATTCATGAGTATGTTGATGGACAATAATAGGGGTGGCTGGGTAATATGCCAGCTAGACACCAGGTGTGTCTAGTGCTCATGTGGGATAAATAATGTAATAATAGTTTACAGACAACACTAATGCATTCATTTACACTTAGGTCAGTTAAATGAATGTGCTGCTAAGTTTTGTAGAATTCAGCTAATATTGGGGGTAAGAAGAGTAGGAAAAACAGGGTGACATATTATAGGTTAACCCTCTTAGGGTACTAGCAAGAATTTCAGAGGGTTTTTTTAATAAAATGTAGCACGGCAGGAAAAAAAAACATTATGAAGCTTTTGTTATAAATATCCAAATGCTGTTTTTTTTACATTGACTGAAAAATAAATGTTATTATTTTAGTGTCATAAAGTTGAGCAATATATTGACATTGAGCCAATATATTGGCCCGCCGCACTAAGAGGGTTAATCTTTATGATAGCTCAATTCATTTGCGACTTTTTCTGATATCTCTTTCAAGGCTAATTTCAATTTATAGAACCTTTCAGCATCACATCGAAAGCCAGTGACCCACAGTTTAATATTCATCCAATTTTTGTGGTCCAATGCATTTCATCCAAAATTTAGGATAGAACGCATTGGAGCAAAAAATTAGATGAAAATTTGACCAAATTTTTTGATTAAACAAATGGGGTGTTCCACAGCATGGTGTTTTGCTCCAAAATAGATGAGCCAATGAAATATGAGAAGATAGTAAACGATGAAAATGGCTGCCACAACCGAATGTGAAGAAGTCACGGCAGTCATATTTTAGCTATGGGAATCGATGGAAAAATTGAATTAAGTTCATATAGAAAGGAATCATACATTAGGCATTGTATATAAATTCCTCTTTTCCATGCACTCAATAAGTACAATAACTGCCTCAGGGCTTCATTAATATGTCAGTTCCATCTGTTCTGGGATCATAGAACTCCTGTACAAAGAGCTATAATCAAATCACTTTGCAGAGCAGAGTGATATGCTCCCTTTTTTGGAAGATTGTGATTAGTTGGTTTCATACATTTGGATGGAAATGTAAAACAAGTAAAATCTGTTTGGTCCAAAAAATTTGTGAACAGAATTTTGGACCAAAATACATTTGGATACAATTCCACCCAGTCACCATTTTACACAGTCCAAGTAAATTGCAATTTGTGCACAAAAATTTGTTTAAAATTGACTGTGGTACACTGGTTTAAAGTTAGTGTGAGCAGTGTAAGTTAATAACTGTTGTTAAATGATTTGTAAGCATTGGAAACAGTTACAGCCTAGATCAAATAATTACATATCCTCAGGTAGGTACTTGCAGTAAAATGGTGGAGTTACAGTGTTTACAGCACTAATAAAATGGTCTTATTCCATGACCAGCATGGTTTGTTTACATCTCAAGATCCTGTGACATTTTACATCTGCTCATATATTGAGGTTTAACCATTGAGACATTTACTGTGCAAATCTTTCTATGCTTTGGGCATACATTTGGATTTATTTGCTGGAATATTTTCAATGAAAGCTGAGACAAGAGAATTACCAGAAATTTCCTTGTTTGTAGGATTAATACTTGTTATCATGGCTTATTTATTTGGTAACAACCTCAATTGTAGGATAAATTGGTTATATTCCACAAAAAATTGTTTATTAACTGACCAGTTGGTTAATAAATAAACTTTTGTGGAATATAACCAAGTTTACTCAATCCATCAATGGAATTCATTCCACAAGGTGAATTTGCCAAGCATCAATTTCAAACAACTTCAATTGTATGAAAATGTGGGTTCTTTCTGTATTTCTCATAGATGGCTCGGAATGAAAATGAAATGTCATTTAAAACATCATTACAGTGAAGCCCACTTATATCAAACCCATTTATAACAAAGTCTCGGTTATAACAAAGTAAAGGCTATTCCCCGTCAAAGAGAGGCTGGGAAAAACTGGTCCACATGTAACGAAGTTTGGTTATTACGGAGTAAATCTTTGGCCCCCTCAACTTTTTTATAAGTGGGCTTGACTGTATTTAAGAAAATAAAATTGGCTACATACATGAACCTCAAAGAAAGTCTGTCTCAAGTCTTGCTACTATAGTGAAATTCCTATTGCCAACACAGGATTATACAAAGTGTAATAGTTGGGTTTGTAACTGCAAGAGTTCCCATGCTCCAACATAACTAGAAGATGGGCGTACAGCGTTTGAACTATAATTTCCCATTTTCCCAATTTGGCTTGAATATTTATCCAATGGATACTATTTGTATATACACTTTCTGATTTGTCTGCCATAGAATCTTAGAAAATGACAGCGGTCACTCCAGTACTGCCAATGGTACTTAGAGTCTTGAATTACGAGTACAGTGTATGATGGTAATAATGTGAGGGAAAAAAAATTAATGTGTCAGGATATTGGATCTCTCTAGAGCTGCTCAGTAAAGGTAACAAGTTTATTAAATCGCTCACTGCGCAGAAAGTGCTCTATCAAGTTTGTATTTGTAATTCTTAAACTTCAATTTACTCACTGTTAAGTTTTCAATATCAAATCCTAGCAAAATCCTATCAGTCTCATTCCAAAAATTAGGACTTGTCAAAGGTGTGACATCAAAATATCATTATTACTATTGCTGTTAAATGAGGTCTTTCTGAATAACGCCCCTGGAGGAGGGATGATGAAGGCCCACTGTAACCAAATGCAGCACTCTAGCAGCAAAATACAGCTCTCAATGAAAGTGATATGTATTCACTATGAAAGTGATATTTACTATGTATCTCCATTTTGCACTTAAAGTCAAGCCCGTTTAAAACGAAGATGAGGGGGCTGAATATTTACTTCGTAATAACCGAACTTCGTTATATGTGTACCAGTTTTTTCTAGCCTCTCTTTGACGGGGAATAGCCTGAACTTCGTTATAAACGGGTTTGATATAAGTGGGCTTCACTGAATTACTATAACTGGGTTTGGTTAATTGAGTCAAGAATACCCATATTATAATTGGAGCTCCCGAATGCAGTAAATGTTTGATTTAACGTATTTTTTGCTACTTTTTGTATATGTTCATGTCTTATTAATTTATACCCTAGATTAAATGTAGCATATTATGTTTAAAGTTTGTGATTATCTGCTTATTTTAACCCTTTTACTGTGAATGGGCCGATCTATCGGCCCATTTAACTCATGCGAAAACTGTGGAGAGCCGATTTTTTCGGCCGAGTTATTTTGGTGTGTTTCTCAAGGCCAAGTTATCTGTGGTGTGTAGGCTTTCTGAATCACGTCGATGTTAGTGCTGACTCATGTGTTCGTATTTTTTTTTCTTTGTGTCAGCACATCCTCAGACCTTCGCTGTTGCGCCATTTCTCAAAATGGTGCCGAATTTTTTAAAAAAACAATGAAATTTCGGTCAGCAGTAAAAGGGTTAAGGAAGTTCTTCTATCATAGAATGCATTTGTAAATGCAAATAACAAGATAACCTTTTTTTATCTTTTCAGCCAATTCAAATTTGAAGTTTGCACCATCATCAAGTGGTAATAAATCTAAGTTCCTCAAGAAGTCGTCAAGCCTTTTGTGTAAATCAGATGAAGAATGTACTGCCACTTCCCTAAACACTAATGCAGTGCCTGTCAATGAAGACATGTCTTGTGATAGTATCATGACCAGTGAAGCAAGTGCAGACAAGGCTACTTTGCAGACAGATAAGAAGTCATTTACATTCAGACCTTCAGACAATCAATTTCGGTTCAATTTTTCAAGTTCAGGAGAAGATGTGAAATCATAGATACTGGTGAAAATCAAAAATATTTTGAAATACCTAAATGAGAGGTTAACAGGACACTTCATCATTTTACCGAGGATGAGCATGGTAAGAGACTTTTTATGTGAATAATTTCATTTAATAATTTTTGACAAACTTTGAAAACCATGTCTTTATAATGTGTAAAATGTGCAAAATGAAAGTGCTTCTTTTTGGATTTTTATGTCATTAGGACAAACAGGGGAATTCTCATGTCTCAGTCACCTTGTGGTTATTGAAACATGGACTAGTTCCAGGAGTAGTTGAATAGCATCAGCTCTTCCTAATGACCTGAATTACTGGTGAATCAAGTGAAAAAATTCCTTCAGATTAGTGGTAATTGGAAGGATTTATTTTCATAATTGGTGATGTTGAATCATACTTGTTTTATTTTTTAAATATATGTGTGACTGGTGTATTTTTCTACCATCATAATTGTGATGCTTGTCCAAAGTACATAATTCAAATTTTTTGACTTGATTGCTCATTGCCAGGGAGATCAGCTAAATGAGTGGCATATTTTGGTGCTGTCATCAGTTACAATTATTAATACCTATATTGAGTTGTATTGAGTTGCCTTTCGATTTCCCTGTATCAGTGGAGTTAGCTTTGTAATCAGCCAGCTCCCCTGGTAACTAGTAGGGTGTTGCCTGCAACTCGTTTTGTTTTCTGTGATGTAAGGATCGCATGATCCTAATTTCACTCTGAATAAATATGCAGTTGTTATTGTCATTTTGTTTCTAATCACCAAAGTTTAGTGGATGCATGTTGTACAGTATCAAAAATATTAGGGATGGGTCGGTTCGGTTCTTCGGTTCTCGGTTCCACCGGTTCTTGAACCGGAACCGAGGCCAAAAATAATCAGTACCGAAATAATTGGCGCGAAAACCAGTTTGAAACCTGCTCACACTGTGAAAGTGGAGGCTTCACATTAAAACCTGGTGAAATAATGTACTTAGATGCTTCAAAGGTGCCGCGAATTATTCTAATTCAGGCATTAAAATGACTATATGATTTATTTTATTACATCCAATTCTAGAAAGTGATGAAATACCACCGTAATAAGGATATTCTGATTGATAGGTATATGTTACATCCACCTCCTTTGGAGGTGCGAGTCCTCATATCATTTTCGTAAATTATATCATATATAGTATATACAACGCAAAAATATAATGAAGTAGGTATTCTTTTTCAAGTAGTATGTGTCTGAAAATGATTATTGATTTCTTATCTTACCACTAAGCAATGCAAAGTAAGTGGTAAATTAAGAACCGGAACCGAGAACCAAAGTTAAGAACTGAACTGGAACCGAAAAAAAGTGGAACCGACCCATCCCTAAAAAATATCCATTTGGCTGTATATCACAATGAAAAGGTTGGCCGATAGAAGAATCGAGTGGAAAGCTGCGGCAAACCAATCCTAGGATTGTTGACCAATGATGATGATGATTGGCTGTATAAAAGTAATGGATATTTAGTGAGATTATTATATGATTAGTGATGGACGGATCCAGGTTTTTTGTCGGATCCAGAACCGGATCCTTGCCTGGGTTTCGGATCTTTATCTCGGTTTCGGATCCTTAGTTTCACATACTCGATTCCGATTTTCAAAACCTAGATTTTTTTAAAATATATAAATACAGCAACAATAGAATTACCAAAAAAAGTGAATTTATTGTCAAAAAAATCAACTTCCTATCATCCTTGTGGATAATATTTTCCTGGATCAAGATTTACGGATGCAATAACTATATCTTATTACTTCTAATTAAAGATCAACTTCCTTATCACATACTCATCATGCAATACATTTTTGAAACCTGTACAACTATTCTTTAGAGTGCAGTTGAAAGAAACATTGTAAGTTTATTTTCATTAATAAAGGAATTATTTTCCAATTATTAATCAAATCCTTTAATGCTTTCAAATTCTTTTTTAGAAACACAAAATATTTTAATGCGGCCAAGAGATTCCATTTATGGAATATGCGGGGATTCCATTTTTAAGACGAAAAAATTATTATAGAATATTTCAAGCTGCTAAACTAGTAATTTTGCAATGTCTCATTAATAATAACCTTTAAAATGAAATTTGAGAATTTTATACTCCCAAGGAGAGGTTGTGTAACTCTGATCTTGAAATGAGATTAGCCGTTTTGCATGCTACTAGAAGCAAAAATTAAAAAAGTCTCGGATTTTTTCTCCATTGGCTCGGGTTTGCAAGAAAAAAGTAGAATGACATGTGGGGAGCATGTATTCTCCAAAATCAGGTAAGGCGACAATAGCAGAGTGGGGTAGTGGATTGCAGGTAATGAAGTTCGATTCTTATCGCTGTTTAAAATTTTTCTTTCAGCCATTGAATCAAAAAATTTATCATCCTTCATTTCGAACCTTTGTGTGTGGATACCGACTTTTTTGTACTTCTATCGTTTAAACTAGATATATAAATGCGTTGCTAAAAATACATAGGAAAGTTAACGTAATGATTCCACGATTTAATTCTGCAATAAAAATTTTTTCCAATCATTTCACTAACGCCAAATTTTTTTATTTTTTTTACTTATAAATTGACTTGAAATTTCATATAATCCACTTTTTTTAACTGCCTACTTGCATCACCCTAGGAATACAGCATAGCCTATATTCCCAGGCAGTGTTAAGGATCGAACTCGCGACCGGCAGTACACCAGCCCTCATTTTTAACAACTACGCTATCATAGGTTCACGGGAATTGGCGAATGTAGGCGACCCGCGTGACATTCGGCTTTATTTTTTTTCTCGCGCATCCGGGCGTATGGAGAAAAAAGTCACGACGAGTATTTTTTTATTTTGTTTTTGTGGCACGAACAAAATCTTTTTCTCATTTCGTGACCGAGTTACACATCCTCTCCTTGTCAGTTTCTACCATACTTACATTCCATTCGCGGGGCTCATCGATCACTAAGCCGAGAAATTTTAAAATCTCCGATCAGGATCTGAATTTTTACTGTTTTCGGATATGATTTCAGTTGCGAATGAAATGAAAGACCCGTGGATCCGACCCGACCATCCTTAATTTATTAATGGTACATTTGTAAATTAATTTAAACAACAAAAGTATAATAAAGTTAGTATTCAGATTTAATGGTTTGAAATTGAATATGATAACATTTTCGATGCAGTGACTGAAAGAAAAAATTAAAACTGCGATAGGGATCGAACTTCGCACAGTATACTAGCTCTCGTTGTCCGCCTGATCCCGGCGAATGTAGGCTACCCGCGTGACATCCAACGTATTTTTTTTCTCGCGATACCGGGGTAATGGGGAAAAATGTCATATTTCTTTATTTTGCTTCTAGTTGCACGGGAACATTTTCATCTAATTTCGTGACCTGAGTTACACATCCTCTTCTTGTCAATATCTACCGCACCTACATTCCATTCACGGGGCGCTTCGATCGCTAAGCCGCGAAAATTTAAAATCTACGATCCGGATCCGATTTTATACCGTGTCTTTGGATCCGAATCCGGAACCGATAAAATGAAAGATCCGCGGATCTTTGGATCTGACGGATCCGACCCGGCCATCACTATATATGATAATTGTTTATTTTGCTTGGGAATCTCCTACATGTGTATGATAAAAACCTTTTTTGTTAACTAACTGATTCCTGCAAATTCAAAGATCACAAACTAGCCGTGAAAACTTTAGTGATGTTACCCGCTGAAATTGCACAGTAGCAAATATTCCACAGAGAAATGAGTAAAGCACCTGGCCGGAAATCAGGGGGTCCGGGTTCAAGTCCCGGTCAAAGTGAATGATTTTTTCTGTGTAATATCTGCTGTTGATTCCTACAAGTTAACTCTTTTTATTTTTTTGCATTTATCTATTTGTTGCGAGTGGACGTGAGGAATAAAAAGGACTCAGACGTGATCAGTCGAACGTGCATTGCAAGTCTGGTACAGCACCAGGGTTTATAGGAACCTGGAAATCCTGGAAAACCTGGAAAAGTCAGGGAAAATGAAAACGGTCATGGAAATCCTGGAAAAGTCAGGGAATTTAACGTGTGGTCAGGGAAAAATCACGAAATGTTTAAATTTATCACCTGAAAATGCCAAGAGATCAAAAACTGCGCATAGGAGTGGAGGAGGAGGGTGAAGGAGGGGACGGCTGGTCTCAGGCCGGCTTCGCTGTGGAGGCAGCCCAGGGGCCCTATTCTGGTTCTTTCTGGCTATAGCCTGCATGATTTGGTGAATAGATTGGCGAAAGGTGTGCGCATTCATATTTTCATTTTCATTCGCTAGCGATTTCACCAGGAATGCTTCGCTTTGTCCCTCTGGCGAGGAAAAAGGTATTCTCAGTCAAATTTGAAGTCACTTAGCTAAATTTGTAGAAGGATGTGAGGAAGAAAAAATGAAGATTGATTCAAAGAGCTGCTTTAACATGGCATCAGGTTTGAAGGAAAAGCCAGGTTAGCCTTCTTTGCATATATTTTTCTGCAATTAAAACCCTTTCTGAAGGCATATCAATGTAAGGAATGATAATTTTTTTATTTTGTTGACTTGATGAGTTGTTGATCTCTTATTACTGGAAGTTCATATGATTAATATGATAATAAACCTACAATTTTTCATAAGTTTAGACTTCTCTGCTTCCTCACTACCACTTTTATCTCTATAAATGACCGAAATCTTGGAGTTTTCAGGCGCTCAAAAGTCAGGGAAAATCACTAAGAATGGTCTGGAAATCCTGGAAAAGTCAGGGAAAATGAAAATGAAAAATCCTATAAACCCTGAGCACATACTTTATTACAAAAGGACGAAGGACAAAAAAAAAGACAATAAAAAATACCAAGTATGAGAATGTCATTGGTTTGGTTACGTAGTGCTCTCAAACCACTGACATTCCTATTTCATCAATACAAAAGTAATGCTTACTCTTAGATACAGATTTTGTCAAAAAATCAGCAGGCATATTAGCAGTTGACAAATACTGTAGGAAAACTTTTTCTTTCTTGATAGCATCTCGAATGAAGTGGTATCTTATCTCATTATGCTTAGTTTTACTATGAAACACTGGATTCATAGCCAATTTCTGTGCACCTTAATTATCATTATACAACACAATAGGTTCTTGCTTACAATCTAACAATGTTTACAGTAATGATGTTAAATAAATTGCTTCCTTAACCGCATCCATTAAAGCTACATACTCAGCTTCCGTACTTGAGAGAGAAACACACTTTTGTTTTCTGCTTGACCATGATATAGCAGTTTTTCCAAATGTGTACACATAACATGAGTAAGAACAAATATCAATTAGGTTATTACCCCAGTCTGCATCTACAAAGCCCTTAAGGTCATCACCATCCCTCTCATAAACCAAACCATAACTCTTTGTTCCCGTGAGGTACCGTAAAATACGTTTTAGATATTGCCAATGTTGAGAAGAATAACACATATTAAATTGGCTTAACTTACTCACAGAGTGCAAAATATCTGGGTGAGTGCTTACCGCTAAATACATTAATGACCCCAGAAGACATTGGTATGGTACATCAGGCATTACACAATTGTTAGAATGGAGTTTCAAATTAACTTCAATGGGTGTTCCAATGTTATTACAGTCACACATGTTGTACTTATGTAATTAACAATTCATCAGTATAATGACTCTGATCAAGGATTATTTTCCCTTCCGTTTTGTCACATCTAACTCTCATACCAAGACATATTTGAACCTCTCCCAAGTCTTTCATTTTATATTTTCTCATGAGAGCATCCTTCAACTTCCCAGTTTCTTGATCATTATTTGAAAAAATAAAGAAATCATCCACATATAACGCGACAAAAACATACAACCTTTAGCTCTTTTAAAATAAACACATGAATCACTTTCACACTGGTCCAGCCCCAGACCAATTAAATCACAAAGAATTTTTATCATTCCAAGATCTGGAGGCTTGTTTCAGCCCATACAGAGCTCTTTAGAGCAAACACTTGTTCTTAGAATTAACATACAAAAAGCCTTCAGGCTGAGCCATAAATATTGTTTCCTTCAAATCACCATGCAAATAGGCTGTCTTAATATCTAGGTGGTTAACATATAAGACATATTTAGCAGAAAGAGCGAACAACAACCGTAAAGTTTCTTTTCTTACTGCTGGGGCATAAATTTCATCATAATCTATACCTTCCTCTTGTGAATAGTCCTTTGCAACTAACCTTGCCTTATGCATAGGCTTACCATCTGGGTCATGTTTCAGCTTGAAAACCCATCTACAGTGAACTATATTTTTATCCAATGGCTTGTCAACTAAGACCCAAGTATTATTTTCTTTCAAAGAAAGCAACTCATCTGACATTGCCTTTTTCCACTCATCTCTATCATTTCTCGAAATAGCATCCTTGAATGACACAGGATCTGAAGCACATTGAGAATATTCACCATGAAGATTACAAATAAAAAAAATGCTGAATACAAAATTAAATCAGGATATTGTTTGGGTTTCCTTAACTTTGGAGATCTCATGGGCTCTCTGACTGGCTCTGTGGCAACAAGTATACCTGCAGTGTCTAAATTATCATTTAATTTAACAAATTTGACTCTTACTAATTGTAAGTAGCAAGTGTTGCATCTGGAAATTTGTACAGATATACCTCAAGGAATATGTGATTCCATTCATTTATAGCCTCGGTTACTCAGATATATTTTATGCCTAAAATGTAGCAAAAGGGTCTTCACAATACTACATTGTCCATTTTTTTTGGCCATGTTGACAAGCTACTACCGTTACTAGGTTTTGCTAGAGTGATCTAAAATCATCGCCATGGCCGATAACTTGGAGTCAGGCCAATGAGCGGCATAGATTCCACCAATTCATCCATCGAAAACTTGGAAACTTTCAACTTCTGTGCAGCAGTCATCATATGAGCAATATAATCGGACATATCTCGGCAGTCTGACAGCCGCGTATTTATCAGCTGTGACAAGGCTGCAAGACGCCCAACAGTACCTTGCGGTTCAAATGTCCTAGCTAGGTGGGTCCATGCATCCTTAGCGGAGGTTGCTTGCTGTACAAAAAGACTGGAGGAGAGCATGAACAGCTTCAGTACAGAATGAGGCTAGTTGAAAAAATTATTAAGGTGTATAAGCCCAATGTCATTTCTTCTCGTGCTGGGCACCTGTCATCAGAGCCTCATCCTCTTCGTCTCTCGGGGAGGCACTTTCCTGGCCTTTTACCACCCACAGAGAAGAAAAAAGCACATAGCAAGCAGTATATATTGTGTAGCTGAATGTGAGATGCTCGCGGAAAGACGATTAGGAAGGAGACGAGATACTTCTGCCCAACATGCAACCTACCCCTATGTGTAGTTCCATGTTTCCAAATGTATCATACAAGTTCCAATATCTGAAGTAAACGGTAAATTACCCATTTTGTAAATAACTTTTTTTATAAATATAGAATACATTTACCTCAATATTTTATTTTTTGTTTTTCATTAGTATTTATGTAGTATTTTTAAACTTGTTCATTTATATTTTCATGGCAATTGTTGAATTAATTTCCACTTTACGCAAAATATCACCATGTGATAGAATTGGAAGCAGTCTGGTATATGAACAGCGGCACGGTATTCCCATCACTCCCACCTTATTTAGTTATTATTTCCTCTTGTTTTGCACACCATGCACTTAGGTATTGGATTTTTTTTGTTGGATTGGTGAAATATAAATAGGAAAGTGTCCCCAGTTTTCTGCGATCGAATGGGTGAGGGGCCTGGTGCCAGACCTCGGCATCTATTGTAGTCTGGCTAATTCACGGTTTCTAGAATTTTCATTTTCCACTCTAACAATTTTTTGATTTATGCCAGGGAAACGATAAAGACGGGCATTAAAGAAACAGCTGAGAAAACAATAGGAACAGTAGACGCTAGGAGGATCAAGAAACCATGGGTACTAGAAGAAATGATGGAAAGGATAGAGGAAAGAGGGAAATGGAAAAATGTAAATACAGAGCTAGACAAAAGGCGTTATAAGGAGATTAACAACAGGCTTAGGAGAGAAACAAAGAGAGCAAGAGAAAAGTGGTGGAGTCGGAAATGCGAGGAGATGGAGAGACTCCAGAGAGAAGGAGAAATACGCAGTCTGTACTCAAATGTTAGAATGTTATCGGGAATCAAGAAATGGAAAACGGTCCCGTGCATCAAAGACAGAAGGAGAAATTTAGCAATGGAACCCGAGGAGATCCAGTGTCGTTGGAGGAAATGTGTTGAGGAACTGTATGATAGTGAAAATAGGCCTAGGAACTTGGGCATAGAAAAGGAAAAGGACGTAGATGAGGATAACGTCGGCCTCGGAATGCTGGATAGTGAGAATGAGAAAGCACTGCGAGAAAAGAGAGAGGCAGGTAAAGGGGAAAAAAAGGAGTGAGGAAAGAGGAGGGGAAGAGGGCCTAAACCAAGGGTGACAACGGAAAAAGGGGGGAGAGGAGGGAGAACTGGTGCTAGGGGTAGGTTTCCAACTCCCACCCCTAGCACCAGTTCTCCCTCCTCTCCCCCCTTTATCTGTTGTCACCCTTGGTTTAGGCCCTCCCCTCCTCTTCCCCCACTCTTTTTTTTCCCCCGGTCCCTCCCCTCATTTGTATATATACTGGACTTTGTTGAGATTTGGTCACCTGATGATGATGTATCACATCGAAACCGGTGGAAGTAAAGATTTCTTTGTGGAAAATTGCGAATCTCATTTAACTATTAAGTAGCTATTCTGCCCCACCTGATATTCAGCTTCAAGGCTGTCATGTGAGTGCATAGATTTTTATGTTAACTTTGATACCTGCTCACTTTTGATTCACCAGTGTTCAACCCTTAGGTTTGATATGGCACTAAACCAAACAGCTATTTACACATCAAGGCAGAGGAGCAATTTCCTTTCCCTGTGTTGCCTCTGGGTTCCAGACTTGGTATTCAGAAAATTACTTCCCTTTGATTTAACTGGGCATATTCAAAGGCCTCTCCCATATTCAAACCTGTGGCTTAAAGTTGGTTCCCAAGCACACCAGCCTCTGTGCTACTTTGCCATCCTCCTGCTGAAATGCTTAAAATCATCAATAATAATAATACATAATAATAATAATAATTTATTTGTTCTGTGTGATTTCTACAAATCATAGAACACGTCATACATAGATGTAAGTTTAAACAACTTTTACATGTGTTTCAAACTCGGTCAAGGAATAATACCTCTCCTTTACCAGAAATGTACATAATTCTTTCTTAAATTTTATGAAATTATCAATTTTCTTTATTTTACTCGGAAGATTATTGTAGACTGTTGAAAGCCTGTATGTGGGACTTTTCTTATGATGAGCACTATTATTAGGAAATATGTGCATATCACAATTTCTTCTTGTACCATAGGAATGCACATTATCATTCTTTATAAAGCATTCAGAGTGTGTTTTTACAAATAAGGCACAATACATTACATAAATACATGGAAGGGTCAGAAAGCCATTTTCAACAAAGACAGGCTTGCAACTAACTCTTGGTTTTAAATTGAAAATAACTCTGAGGGCACCTTTTTGTAAGGCAAAAATCCATTTAGAGATGGTGGAGTGACCCCAGAAGATGACATTGTTGCACAAATGAGTATAGATATAACTAAAATACACCATTTTAAATGTATTAAATGAAACAGTGTTTCTCAAGGATCTGAGAATGTATATACCACGAGACAATTTTTGTGAGATAAAGTTAATATGATCCCTCCAATCAAGAGTTTCATTTAGTTGTAAGCCTAAGAAAGAGACGTAGTCAGGATGTCTGATTGTCGAGTTATTAATATGGCGGAAAGGTAGCTGGTCATGTTTAGTATAAGCTGAATGAAATAGTAGAAAATTAGATTTGGTCACATTCATGTGGAATCCATTACTGTATGTCCATTCAACCATAGATTGAACGGCTTCACGACTGAGGTTAATTAGCCCTTCTAGGTTTTTATATGAAAGTGAATGACTTGTGTCATCTGCAAACAGAGTGACAAAACCCTCTTTCAAGTGACAAGGTAGATCATTAGATCATTCATCAAGGTAGATCATTAGTAATAAATCTTACTGTTGATCTTAAATTTACATGGATACTTCCTTGTAATTGTTACTAATCTTTTGACTTTATATGCCCTTTCTGTGAATATAATGACTAAGCCTTTCATTGCAAATATTTAACATCGATCTATTACTCTGACCCTGTCAAATTTAACAGACAAGTCCTGATATTGCTTGTCATTCCCATTTGGTCTTTGTTTTAGCAAGTTCAACTTGTGCTTTAATGATTTGATATGAATGTAGCCCCAGGTTATCTTATTGTGTAATGATTAGTATTTTGTATTTATTTGGTTAGGATGGAAGTGAAAGTTCCAGCTGGAACCTGTCACCCAAAACTAAAAATGAAGGGTGTGTCAATTTTTCCAATTCATCACAGCACTTTTTCCAGCTGCGTACTCTTCCATCCATCTTTGCGCTTAAAGACTCGCAACACTGATTGTGGGCCAGTCAGGGGGCATTCACTGTTTGCCTCGATTACATGTCGAAATTCTTTTCCCCCATTGTTCGAGTGCTGCGTAATGTGCTTTATTAATGCTACAGACCATTTTTTACTCTTTTTACTTTGTTAGCAGAATACATAAACATTCTTTTCCCCCATTGTTCGAGTGCTGTGTAACGTGCTTTATTAATGCTACAGACCATTTTTTTACTCTTTTTACTTTGTTAGCAGAATAGATAAAGCCATGCATATTATGTTGAGCTTTCGACATAATTTGTAATTAACAATTTGTATGGCCACCTCTACCTTTGGGGAGATCGGGTTGGCGATAGACTTGCTATCCAAAGTTCCTACTTCGGTGACGGAAGTTTTTTCAGCGGTGATCAGGTCCCTTCTGGGGTACTGTAGGGAGAGTATTTTTAGTTCAATCCTTTGTCCGTCACTTGATGCGTGATAATGTGGAGCTAGTTCGTTGAGATCAGGCTAATTCCAACCCCGGGTTTCTCTCTACCTTTCACTTATTCCCTAAAATTATCCAGCGAAACAACCATCCTCGTACCCATGGCCCATGTGGCTGGAGAACTAGTTTCCCAATTCGAGGGTCCGGGTTCGAATCCCGACATTGGTATATTTTTCATTGGTAGACCAATCTCCTTTTAGGTGCTGTGTGGAGAGTACTGAACGTGGGACGTTTAAACCCTGGCCTCTCGGCGCCCAAATGGGGGCGTTTACTCAGAACCGAAATCGCAATTTTGTTCGCGAAATTGATAGATGGAAACGAAAAAAGAAATTTAGTGAAAAAATTAACCTTCTAACCACAACCATTCAATCATAAATCAAAAATTAAAATAAGCAAAAGGTGACGCCCACCGAAAAAGCTGCTCTGATAACATTGACGTCATTTTCCTCCCGTCCTTGACTGCTCGTATGGGAAGGGGAGGGAGTGGAGGGGGATTCTCGAAAGGTCTGCTCGCACAGATCCTGTCGCAATCGCTCCCATTGGGAGAGCCAGCTGTGTCCCCCCCTTTGTGATAAGGCGAAGTAACTTCGTGGGCTCAGTTGTGATTGGACGAAGTTGATATACACCACACCCACTTTTCCGAAAGGGTTAAAAACATCAGTTTTTCGCCGCCTATAACTCGAGAAATAATTGACGGATCAAAAAACGGAAAAATACGGGTTTTTTATTTTACAAACTCTACCATATTCGGCAATTAAAAAAATATGGTAAACGACCCCATTGGGCTAATACCGACCCCGGGTTCACTCCATATTCTTTCTCTGTTTACCGAAAAATATCTTCCTTTACCCCATTTTCCCACTTCAATGGTGCAAATTACCTCAACCGTCGGCTGCCTCCCCATAATACCTTTGATTGCATCTTCACAGGTCTCATTTTTCCACTCTAAAATCCTCGATTTCCCGACTCGGATAGTGAATCCCTCGTTTGTGAAGGTCCCGTCGTACCGGGTGCGGCTGATGAGGGTCGAAGGCTGCTGTTGTCCTCATGCTTCGGAAGGCCATTCTGGATATTGAGAACCTTCCTCTCTAGTCACCTGCGGGGAAGTTTGCTCGTAAATTCCAATCTTGGATCGAACTCACAATCAGAGCTAAGTGACGAGTTCGCTAACGTTCCATCTTCGCCCGCATTCTGCTTGCTATCAATGTTATCACAAGGGCCCCATGTTATCAGCCCTAGATTAACTTAGTTATTATAGTGGTCATATACGTTATTGCCCGACTGGTAATACCTCTACTTCTCTCTATTATACTCATCGATTTTGCTGATAAATAAATACTTTGTAATTTTCCTCGCTATTTACTATAACATCGATCGGTTTTAGTGCATCTTCGTCATCTCCAAGAGGCTTCTCTGGCTCGTCTGTGGTCTCAAGTATGTGCCTGCACTTATTTGCGCTTCAGTCCGGTAGGAAAGGTACAAGGATAGGAATGGAAGAACAAGTAGGAAAAGTGGGGAGAAACCTGGCGTCGGCATTAGTCTACCTTTAACCCTCTTTGTGCTAACCTTCTTCCTGGGGCACAAGCGAGAAATGGGGAGGGTAATTTAATAAAATGTAGCACCTTAGGGAAAAAATTATGAAGCTATTGATATATATATACATCCATATGTAGTTTTTTTACGTTACTTAAGTTGTAATAACTAATAATGAGAATTTTTTTACATTGACTGAAAAACAAATATTATTTTAGTGTCATAAAAGTGAACAATATATTTATATAGGGCCGATATATCGGCCCGCCGCACTAAGATGAACGGAAATACGCCAAAGGGAACATGGTTTAACGTCCTGTCCGACAGATTGAGCGCTGAACTTTTGCGACATGAAACCACGAAGTAGTTTGCCGGTGGTTTAACGATGACAAATATCTGCCAATGCCGTAATTCGAATCCGGGTCCTCGGAGTGAGAAACTAGTACCCTAACCACTACGTCTAGCTGACACCCTTCCTTCTCAGCCAAGGAGAAGTCTGTCTCTAATGTATAATGACGGGAAGAGGTGGAGGGTTAGGGCAAGAGGGATAACTATGAGGATGATTTCTTCTTACCCTTACTCCCCCCCCCCCACCCCCCCCATCCGTAACTTCGGACTTAATTATGGTTAAGAGACAGACTGATCCTTGATTGAGAAGCCTCTCGAAAAGAACATAGATGTGTTATGAAATTTTCGAAGTTTTAATTCACAGTGTGAAACTTTATAAAGCATTTATTAAGCAGTATGGATAAATTTCACAAAGTGAATTCGCCGACGGTTGATTTCGCTCGTCAAATTCACCCCGCCCTATCGCATAAAAATTAATAGTTTAGTTCGAGTGAGTATGCGTTCCACTTCCCCGGGCCTTAACGATCGTGATAGGAAGATCTGCGGCGCATCCCTAAAGATAATGGACGCAAACATTGAGCCGCGAGCGTTTCGCAACTTTTAATGGACTGCCCTCCCTCCCAGTTCGTATCTCGAGTAGGAATCCAACGGGTTCCCTTCGATGCAGCAAATAGATCGTGCTGTTGATGGATTCGTCCCCGTGACACTCCACCCAAATGCTGTTGTTCAAGCATGAGCGCAGGAATATCGCTCGAGAACAGCCCCACACCCCGGTGGACCTGACCACCCAGGAGCATTTGCACACCTACAACATCGAGAGGTAAGGGAAGGTGGGGTTGTCGGGCTGAAATTCTCGTGGTATGCTGGTGGGTGAAGGGAGGGATGAGACTGGTTACATTTGTTTGCCCCTGTCCTTCGTGGTATTTTCTGTTTTTTTTCTTTTTGCGGCTGCCTTGGATGATCGATTGGCCGGCATTGCATTCCCCCGTGGCATGCGGTCCGTGTGGTCAGTTGCGACTGAGTTTCTCGTGGTACTTAATGCAGTTTTTCTTAGGGAGAAGTCTCTGAAGACGGTCAAGGAGGCGTTAGGGGACGTAGGGGAGGGGAGTAAGTTATTCGATGCAATTTGGTGGAGGCAGCGTAATTGGATGTAGGAGGTTATGTGAGGAAAAGGGGTTTTGAAGGCTTGGAAAGGTGCGTGATGTCTATATGAAGAACTGGTCGGTAAAAAGCGAGCGTTTTAGGTCATATACATGTAATGGGATCGAAAATACATTAATCTGAACAGGTAAGCAGTGCATGGTAGTCTTTTCGTTGTTACAGATCTGTAATTTCCCTTAATCTTTAAGGTTAATCAGTTCTCTTGTGGTCCGTCCAAATCAATCTCGTCTGTTTGAACACCCTTGAATAAATGAAGATAGTAATAAGAGAACGCTCAATTTGGGTGATACTGAAACAAAGACCCTTCTGGCATCCAACCCCTAGAAAGATGATGGAGGAGTTGCAGGTTAGTGTGGTAGGTTTGTGTATCATCATCATGGGTCAACAATCCTAGGATTGGTTTGACGCAGCCCTCCGCTCGATTCTTCTATCGGCCAACCTCTTCATATTGACGCAATTCCTCTCTTTTACGTCCTTCACAACCTATTCCATATATCCCATACCAGGTCTTCCTTTTCCAATCTTCCAGTTCACTTTTCCCTCGACGATTGTCTTCATCAGGCCATCGTTTGTCTCAAGATATGGCCGATTTAGTTGTCACGTCTTCTTTTTAGAGTTTTGAGCAGACTTTTCTTTTCTCCCACCCTTTTTAGGACTTACTCGGTCGATCCATTTTATCTCCATCATTCTTCTGTAATAGCACAACATTTCGAATGCTTCCAGCCTTGACCTATCTGCTGCTGTCATCGTCCATGCCTCACTGCGGTAAAGAAACATACTTCTGATGAATTGTTTCCTAATTTCTACGCTTGTATTTCCAGCTATAAGTAGATTCTTCGTTTGGTAGAATGCCCTATTTACCTGGGCTATTCTACTGACTATTTCTTTCTTGTTTCGTTCATCGTTGGTAACTCGGCTTCCCAGGTAACAGAACTCTTCCACCTCCTCAATTTTTTGTTTTCCTAAGGTCTGTGCGATACTACGATTTATCATCTGCGATGTTGAGATACACACATATCACGACGCGATAGACATCCTCCGGTATGTTATATCACCCTATAATAGATATCACGATATAAACCGATATTCTACATCATAATTTATCTAACGGTATTTCCACTTTACATCGCGAAGTCTATATACTGACGCTTTTGCGATATCAAGTTCATATCGTAATGCGATATTCATAACATCTTATCGCACAGCCCTAGTGTGATGGATTACAGCCTCAAGGACCAGGATTCGAATCCCAGCGGTGGCATAGATTTTTAATGAAAAGTTGAGTGTCAGTATCCCCCAAGCATTGAAGCTCGTCCTTCTTGTGGGACTTCAAAAGCTACTCGGTGGGACTCGAGCCGGCTGAATACACTCTCAACCCTTGACTTCGGCGAGGATGTTGTCTTCCGCGTACCTGCATACGCGCACAAAGTCGAAAACAACTGAAGTTCTCCTTGTCTCTTGCTTAAACTTGGTTTTCCTGAGGGTGGAAAGTGGGGCGCTAAACCGAAAGGTTGGGTAGAAAAAGGTGAGAAAAAAAACGATTCAAAGACCCTTTCCTACGCCAGCCCTCCGTACGTCGGTAGGGACGTAAAACAGTTGACCCTTGGCGACTCTCGTTGGGCAAGTAGATTGGTGCCGTCCTCTGATTTCTCCCTACCATCTAACCAAAGATTTACCCAATAATCCGCAAGTCCTCAACGGCACAACATTACCTTAGCTGTCGATTGTCTTCTCTGAATGACGTCTACGAAGGTGATGGAGAATGAAATGAGAATGCCTAATGTGCTTGGTAAGAAGGAAAGTTCAGCTTTTATATTTGAGAACGAAAAAGAACGTAATAAAATTACGTTCTTTGGCGTAACTTTGTGAAAGGAACCTATTCATTGAGATCAAAAGTAAAACTAAATTCCATAGGGACATACCTAATTCGGTTTCACCCGTCAGAACATCATCGGGTACACTGATGTTGCCCACTAACTTGTTGATGCTCTGACGGGTGAAACCCATGGTTCCGATCTTGGGGATTTTACAAAGTTTTAGTTTTTATCGCAAAGTTCACTTACTTGCCTTGAAGTTGTTCTGTTGTGGTAATGTTTGGATCCCCTCAAATTCCTTGGTTCCCACGGCAAATTTGCCTTTGCTTTGCCTCAAGACCCAACGCCCGACACCTCCGGTCGCAGTAGCTTGTGTAATCGCTCCACGCGTTTTGTGATAAGGTGGATTCCAAGAGCCTGCCATTGTATGCCACGTAATGGAGGTGAAGAGGATCGCGTACCGACGAAGCTCTTGGCTTCCGAGAATCTTATTCAGCCATACCACTCTGCAATTCTCCGTAGTAGTGGTCTTGGGTTTTAGATGCTTCAACGGCTGAGGTTACATCGTAACGTCTAACTTAATATCTTAATCGTAGGATAAACGTATCATCCATGCCCCGGGCGGGATTCAACTCGGCGACCTTTGGGTTTCCAGGCCAGTGCTTTACCGACATAGCTGCCACCTTAGGTTATTTTATGCGTGGATAAATAGTAGAGCTATACAAGAAAAAATAAAAATATGTATAAAGTCAAACCACACATTAGTTTGAAGCATATATGAATTCATACAATTCCTTTTGGAGGTTTCTATGCAGTGATGGTGTTGAGATTAGGTTTCTTCATAGATTCTTTCTACGGTGCTTCATATTGCTAGGGCAGCAGTTTCCCAGCATTTAAAGAAGGATTTTCTTCATCAAAAACAGAGCCCATGCTGTGGGTGGGAATCGAACCCGCGACCTTTGGGTTGCGGGTTACCGACCTGTGTACCACGGCCGGCTCTTATCTTCGTCCGTTCCCATTTGGGAAATGAGCCATCAAATATCACAAATATCTTTTGTTGACTCTCAAAACTGGTCGTTTCACAGATTCCTTCCGCACTGACGTGTCCTCGCATGCGTCTTACGTTTGTCGTATTCATGGCATTCTTACTTCGTGCATTCCTCTCTGCGAGAGTCAGTATTCATCCTCCAGAGAGCCGTCGCATTTATCTTTCTTAGATTTTCTTAGCCAACCCCGTCCTAACACGCCTTAACTCTTCTCTCATGTGTATTCCTATCGCTTTGGTGCTTATGGTATTGTCTCTCGAGTTTCATTTATGTGTGGGTTTAATTTTCCGCGAGTGGTACTACCCCGGATGGCTTAAGACCTCGTTTCTTTCATGTAGCTCATTGTCTTTCATGTCGCTATACATCTATTGGTTGGTGTGGTGGCTAGAGTACTTGTCTCACATCTAAATAGCCAGAATTGAAATCCAGATTGTAGTAGAGCTTTTTCCGATGTAATCTCGGTCCTGAACTTGATAGTGGTGTGGGCAGCTGAATTCCGTCCTCCGGATTTAACGATACTCAGTGGTACTCTTGTATCGTATTAGAGTAGACTAGTGCCAACGACCGCCATACCTCCATCAATCTTCGCACAAAAATAGTATCCAGCCACAGTTCCCCAACATTACTTAAATTTGTAATGCACTAAGCTTTCAGGTACCTCCCCTGTCAATCACATCTGTAAATGTCTTCCTCATCATCTAAATACCGAGTTACAACTTGATATTGTACGAAGTGCAGTGGCGTACTAGTTCTTGGAGATGATTGACTACTGAGGTAATTTTCTCCGTTTAGGATAGAAGGGTAGTTGGATAGGGGTAGAATTTTTCAGGGAACGGAGGAAGGGTGGAGAGAAACCCGGTGTCGGCGTTAGCCTACTCCTTATGATAGGACCCTCGGAGTCCACGGTTTAATGTCCTATCAAATGGTCAGCGCGCTGAGCTCGAAATGCTCTCCACACAGCACCCAAGAGGGGATCAGTATAACTCTCTAAAAAATCCTTACCACTGCCGGGATTCAAACCCGTGCGCTCGGGATGGGAAGCCAATACTCTAGCCACCTCACCAACCCGTTCCTTAGCGTACTCGTAACTGCGCTGTCATTGGTTGGTAAGGTGGCCGCATACCATGAAGTCAGAACCTCCCGGAACGCCTCGGTGAGAGAAATTGAGGTGTTTGACTATATTGTGTGGAGACAATATCTATTTACGACATTTCATTATTGTTTTGCAAAGAATGCTAATTGTATAGAAGAATGGTTTAGTTTCTTCTCCCGTCAAGTTTTAGAAAGTTGGACAGTTAGCATCCTTTCCCAATTATTCACCCAAAGTTTGGGTTTGCTGTGAGGATAGAAATCATCTCGTACCGAGTCTAGATGCGTGATAATTTCACGTATCAACACACGTACGATTTCTCGATCAATTTTGATACACAGAAAGCCGCAAAACGGGGGTTTGATTGAGATTATCAGAAGGACCTTCGCCCGAATTTGAACCCGTGGTCCAACACTCTTTATATCGGCCTTCCAAGTCGCAGAATTGGTTATCAGATAGCCAATATTTATAGCCCAACTGAAATATATGAAGTTGATCAGCCGATACGAGCCAGGGAAATGAGACTATTTCAAAGTTACGGTCCAATAATTGAGAACCCCGAAAGACAATGACGATTTCGCATACTAATTGTATTCTCGAAGCTTGCATTGATATAATCTCGAGTTTATTACTTTGGATATGCCTTCTAAGTTCGTGTATGTTCATTTTGTAGAAGGTGTGACCGCCCGGCCTAGCGTTAAAAAACATTGGGTAGAAGCCTGACAGCCTCTGACACTAATTAAGTGTACGTCTAAGTACACGTTTTGACTGAAGGGCGAAATGTCCGAGCTTGCCTCCCACTTAATTTTACCGAGGTGGATATAGGCATGGTAAGAGCTGTTCATAGTGCACCATAGTATATTCAATATGGCTCGGGTTGTTGTAGTGGTCAGAATACTGATCTCTCACCCTCAGGGCCCGGGTTCAATATCTGGGGATGAAAGATTTTTTCATCGGTGAATCGGTCCCTACTTTTATTCGAATTCATTACTCCGTCCGTCGGATGGGACGTTAACCCGTGGTCCTCTTGGGGTCTTTCGTTAAGAGCAGGCTTGAATTTCAGCTTGCCTAAACACCATCAGGAGTAGAATTATATCAGCCTTTCGCTCGGTGATCGCTTAATGAAACCATTACAGTGAAAGAATAATGTTGGGGATCAATTATATTAATCAAAATTTCAATTTTGACAACATGGCATGGGCTGAGTAAATACGAAGTCACTAGGGTGAAAGCACTATGGTCTATTGTATTCTATTAATGTATCTAACAGCCTTCGGTGCCTCAAGGAGTAGTATCCTATCAGTCAGTGCACGAAGCCCTCCCATAGATTTTCCTCCCGTTCGAGAGGCGATTGATGGTGATGAGGACCATGCCCTAAATAAAAAAAAACATCTCTGCCCTCTGAGCATCGCAAAGTATGAATTTTATGGCTCCAGAGATCGTCGCCGGTTTCATTTAATTTCGGTGCGACAATTTGATGGTTGTGTAAACCGCAGACGAATGAAGTCCGGCCACCTTCCCGATCGCTTTGTTAGCCTTCTGTCGAAAAATGTGCTGTTTGACTCAGCGCATCGTACAGTAATTGTGCCCGTGCATTGCAAATAATGACAGCTCAGCGCTAGACCGTAATCTTAGTCTCACGGCATCCACCTTGGTAGCAATTTGTCTCGCATATGACTCCTACAATAATTCATGTCTCCTGATGTGATATTTTCGAATCAGTTCATTTCCAGTATTACTTCGGATGGAAGTAGCAAAAGAATCTTTTGCGAGGAGGAAGGAATTGACGACAGGAACGAGAACGAGAAGGAATAATAGTTTAAAATTTTAGTATTGAATGTGATGATGATAAAATTTGACTGAAAATGGCTTGCTAATTTAAATTACTGATGATCTACCGATCAGAGTAGATTTTCTTTCTAGGTGTTTCCACTCTCTCATGTCTTTCCTGGATCCATTTCTTTCGTGAGTGTAGCCTGCGTCCCCTTCTAGAAAAGCTATTCTTGTCTTCCAATTTCCTCTCTAACTTATTTAATGGCTTTGAATATCCCTCCGTCTCTAATTACTTTTTCCATCCCCCTCTCCGTGGGTTGACGCTTTTAATCAGTGGGTGATATATATTTGTTTACCTAAACGACGTTAATTTTAGTGTAAATTCCTCATTCTACTGCAAATATTTAGTTACGTGAGCCTAAACACAGGCCTGTTGCCTTAGGTATTGGTTATCTAAACCTCCATGCAATGCTAATAAACATGTTAATTCCTTATGTATGGAAGAATAAAATGTTATTACTTTAATACAAGGCGAATAAAGAGAAGAGGATTGGGAACTGAGGTGTGGATGGGATTGGTAGAAAATTTCAAATGAAAGAGGAAACCTGAAAGAGGGCGTGCAGAGTAATTTGTCGCTGTAAACTGCAAGAGTAAGAGGAAGGAAGGCAAACGGCTTTATGGACGTTACGAATGAGAGTGGAGATTTTAAAGAATGGAAGAGGTATAGATACATTGCAGGAGTGTAAGGTGGCAGTACAGGCTACGTATGCTTCGAATTGGCATTATCCTCAATAATCCATTGTTCTGAGCCCAGAGTATAATCGATAAATCTCTCGCAATGATGATCTCTTATGTTTCATCTATCGTGTGAGACACTTCAAGTCCAATTAGTGCACCCATGAGAATCATGAAATTGGCTCCAACTACACGACTGAACGAAAATTGAAGAAGGAGAAAGTTATCCGCTGTAACGAACCTTCTCATGAGTTCATTAGAAGTGTTTTCCAGAGCACACCCAAACGGGCTGTTATCGAAAAGAGATGGAATTGTGACCCAAAAAGGCGAACCCGAGATTCGTAAACAGAGTTCATTCGCCCCTTAAGGTCAATTGGCATACTTTTCCGTGCTTGGGCCAATCTGGAAATTTCTTATTGACCTTATCCGTTGTTTATGAAGATTTGGGAGGCAGTTCAAAAACGTGCCGACCCGGCAAAGTAAAGGTCAGTGGTTCGAGTCCCGCCTCGTGCGTGGATGCATTTTGCCCGGAGATTGAGCTCTGATTGGTTGTTTCGACATAACCGCAGAAGTTGACTCTCCAAAAAAGCAGACTACTTCTCAACTATATTACTTTTATGCGGAGGTTGTAGTCAGTGACCCGGAATTCTCGAGCTTTTTCAGTATATTATAAACTATAAATTCTTATAAATCGACAATTTGATCACTATTCTGGCGTAAAAGCCGCGACAAATCAACAAGAATGTATTCCCTTCCAACCCTTCAAGTTTCTTTCGATCTTTATTCCCGTGTCTATTATTTTTCTCAGTTCCACCTTGCGAAATACATTTACGTTGCACATCCACGGTCGTGTCGAGAACGAAATGTTAAACTCCCAAATATCGTAAATGTTCTTTAACCCTAAGATAATGTTTTCTATTTGTGTACCTTTCGTTAATTGCGTGAGACACGCTTGCTCTCCATGAGCGGAAAGAACAGTTAAGTTCGTGACCATGGGGTTGCTGTCCTTAGACACCGCCGTTGAAGAAGGAAGAGATCTATAGAATGTTTCTTTTTTCCGTTTCGGGATGAGGAGGGAGTTGATATTGTGCCGTGAACTTTGATCAGGGAAAAGCAGAATTTACCAACATTTTATCCAACACATTGTCCGCGATGTAATCGGCGTGGTGTGATATTTTTTATCAAAAACAGACTGGGATTGCTTTTGGTAATATATCTTATCGTAAATTAATTGATCTTTTTTTCTCGATACAAGTAAAAACACAACATGTTTTTCACTGTATCGAAAACAACAAAATGTTTTTCATACTTATGCAGACTAAGATTTTTTGCTCGTGTTCCACTATCTATGCCGCGTTAACTGATTCTTGTCGACTTATTTAATAATCCGTTGTGTCAGTGGGCGAACTACCTTATTTTTTTGGATGAGGAAGTTCATCCATCCACATCACAAGTCATCAGTCCAAGGATTGGCTTGTCGCAGCTCGTCACCCGATTATCCTGTCGGCTTATCTCTTCATTTTTACTTAAGTCTTCTATTTAGCAACCTTCACTATTTGCTCCATAAATTCCATGCGAGGTCTTCCTTTGCCATTCTTCCCGCTCACTTTTCCCTCGATGTCTGTCTTCATGAGGACATCATGTCGCAAGATATGTCCGATTAAGTTTTCCCGTCTTCATTTTTAAAGTTTTCATCTGACTTCTCTTTTTCCTTACTCATCTTGGAACTTCCTCGTTTGCCACTTTTCATTTTATCTTCATCTTTCTTCCGTAACATCATATTTCGAATGCTCGCAGTTTTCCCTTTCTGCGACTGTCCATGTCTCGCAATCAATGTCAGATCTAATGAAATGTTTCCTTACTTCGAAGCCTGATTTTTCCAGGTGTATACCACTCACGCGTCTGTCTATAGTGATCCAATGGTGATTTCTGCGGAGTATAATCTCCCGCGTGGATCTGCCTAATTGAATGATAAGGTCTCGAACTCAGAGTTGTGCAGTCAATAATACGCTGTATATTGTTTTTGGATCCCGTCATTCGGTTTCGTTAAACCTTCACAGGTCAGGTTAAACCCCAGTCGACGACTGACTCAACTTTCTCTTACTATTGCACACAGTCGAATTTATTTCATTGTAATATCCGATTCAACTAAGGTTGATATCGCCTGAATGCTATTCCCTTGGCTCGACTAAATGCATCTCCGTCTTGTATCAGTTATACCATAAAGACTCCAATGCTCTTAATGAAATCCTCGAGCTTTCTCTGCAGTTGAAAAAATGTAATAACTTGCGGGGTTTAGTCATTTAACCAGTGAGTCGTGCTTGGATCACGGCCAACCACGCGGTTACGATACGGAGAGACACGATTGGGTTTTTCCTAAACGCTCCGAAAGGAATCATTTTATGATGTGAACTTTCTCGTAACCACTGCGCTGCCCTTGAAACCACGATCACCTATGATCTCTCTATAAGGAATATTTATATTGCCCCCGTTCCATTAGGCTCTCGTGGGCGTTCCAGGCATGTAGAAGAAGTTCGGCCAGCCGACTCATCATCTTCCAACATCTGCTCAATCGTTATGACCTAACGGACTTGGCCGGGCCTAATTGAAGGCGGCATTTCAGGCGCCTTAATGAATGCAGAAGTTCGCCGCTCTTGAGACCGGATGAACAATTGGGTCGGCCAGCGTGTAGAAGGCATCAGATCTACCTTCCCACGCAGCCGTTGTGATTACTTACGCGTCCCATTTAAGCATTCTCATCGTTGATTAAGCGTCCGATGTCAGGTGCTCAGACGCGTCTTGGGACTTATCTTAGCCCACCGTCTATGTTTGTTTTCTCGACACCCGTAGGTGTTAACTTATGAATGTGTGGGGCTTTCTTTTCTTTACTGTAAGATGCTCTATCCGCTTAACAGTTTTTGTATTCGTAGATAGGCATAATTTAGAATGGAAGCTTTTCTATTACATTGCAGTGAACAGGGAATCAATTTGATCTTGATGTTGGGTGTTTACTCCTGGATATCGTTTTGTCGCGAAACGGAAATCAGTATGTTTTTAATTTTATCGAAACATTAAACTTTTTGCCATTTTTGCTAGGCTCTAGAGATGACAAAGATTATCCGTTGTATTATTCTTACTTTAATTGCTTGGAATAAAGAATAAGGTTATAAAATATTAGGTACGTATGTAAAACTGTAGTATTCGCTTCATTTTACCAAATAATTTTTTTGGACCAACTGAATAATCAGTTAGCTCTTCGTCAGTAGTTGGGGATATTACATCTCTTCGGTCTTTGTATTGGTCACAGAACCCCGGATCAACTAATCCTGAATTACGACGTGGGTAGTGAGATTTCTGCTCGGTAATGCCGTGTGGTAAATGGGCTCATATATAAAAATGTTCTCAAAGAAACCGACTACATGTCACTTTTCGTCGGTAGCACGGAGGAAGGCGGTAACTGGTTTCCAGTGGCACAGCAGGCATCGCAAGCCGGCTGTTTTCCTCCGATAACGGAAATAATATCGGACTTAAAGCTTAAGATAACGTTCGTGAATCAGGCGTCGCGCTTGGGGCATACGATAGGCCAATGGAGAGAGTATAAACATAGCGTGTTGCGTGGAAACAAGCGGATCACGAACCGTGTCCGCGTACGTGAACTCTGATTGTAAAAATTGAGTAGTAATTAAAAAATAGTGAGAGGTACAAGTGCACCAAGCAATTGCTCTAGCGGAACCACTTTTAATTGCGTGACATGGATACAGTGTTGTTTCGTGACCGTAAGATATCATGGTCGATCAATATTTTAACTATTCTTTTTGGTGACAAGATAAGCTTGTGAAAGCTTTTGCGTATCAGCTAATTAAATGATACCATTGACGAGAGAAAGTATTAGGAATTTTTATTCTCTCTTGAAAATCGAACTCGAATCGACTTTCGAATGGTACATGTTGTACATTGCTCACATTTATTGTAATAGTTATCTTTCCATCGTTCTCTCCCTTTAAGAGGAAACGAAGTGGGTTATTTCTTTCCTGGGAAGAAATCCAAGTCGTTCTGGAGTTACGTGGGGCCTAACGCGCTGCCTGCGTAACTCCACGCGAATGGTATCAAGTCTGGCACTCACTCACATGTGTTGCATTAGTCGTTGTTCTCAGACTGAGGGAAGTAATTAAGCCATGGGAAGAATTATTCGCGAGAGCAGGAGAGTTCACCCAGTCGTGGAGTTGAGTTTTACATTATCGTACATTATTCATTTGTTCGGAGTGACTAGAAACTGCTTTACTGGTGCACTAACTTAAATCAAAGTCATAGGAAGCCAACTTATTCCGCCCATCCATGTTACTCTGCAAAAAGGCAGCGTCGTAACCATGGTCATAGGGACCTTGGTCGTAACTAACAAGGGGAGTGTCCGAGTTCCGGGTCTAGGATTTTGACGAAATTTGCCAGGCAGGTAGTCCTTGATGAGTTATTTACGAATCACCCCCCATATAGGGTTATATATCCAGAAACTTCGTCAAAAAACGAGTTTGAAATATTTGATTGCAAATATAAAGCCAATAATTAGCCATGTTTAAGCAGTGCAGTTTGGGTTAGGGGTAAGGTACTCGCTTCACAATGTTCACGTCCCTAGTTCGAGACTTTTCGAGTCCAATTTTTTTTTCATCGCAATTTCGTCGTACGACTTTCCCTGGTTTTACATATTTTTAATCTGTTTACCCGGGATGCATTTAACTATTTTACGTAATAATTATGTAATTTGCTAAAATTACGTAATTAGTACGTTAAATAGTTAATTACGTTATTTACCTAAATCACGTAATTAGTACGTGGCGGAATTACTTCCGCACGCCCTGTAGTTTTTTGTGTAAGAAATTAACGGAAGAACATAAAGTGTGATCGTGATTTTGAATTACCGTATCTTTGGCTACGCAGTCCCGACGCACGTACAACACTTGTTCTAATTCGCCTGGTGCCGTGATTTTCCAGCGCTGTGCTTTTTTGGAAAAACTAATCGCAAGAGAAAAAAAGAACTTAAGCTCTGTAATCATATAATTGTAAGTATCTACCGGTATGTTCGGGTGATCGGGCGAAATATTCGGGTGGGAGAGAGTTTCGAATCAAGGACGTCGCTTGGAAATTGATAAAAAGCCAGAGGTAACCATTAATTTTGAAGAATTAATGTATTGCACCTTTTCAGGAGCATGTTAGAATAACCCGAACATTTCGGTAGTCACTTACAATTGTATGATTACAAAACCTAAATTCTTTTTTTCTCTTGCGATTAGTTTTTCCAAAAAAGCACAGCGCTGGAAAATCACGGCACCAGGCGAATTAGAACATGTGTTGTACGTGCGTCGGGACTGCGTAGCCAAAGATACGGAAATTCAAAGTCACGATCACACTTTATGCTCTTCCGTTAATTTCTTACACAAAAAACGACAGGGCGTGCGGAAGTAATTCCGCCACGTATTAATTACGTGATTTAGGTAAATAACGTAATTAACTATTTAACGTACTAATTACGTAATTTTAGCAAATTACGTAATTATTACGTAATTTTAGCAAATTACGTAATTATTACGTAAAATAGTTAAAATGCATCCCGGGTAAACAGATTAAAAATATGTAAAACCAGGGAAAGTCGTATGACGAAATTGCGATGAAAAAAAAATTGGACTCGAAAAGTCTCGAACTAGGGACGTCAACATTGTGAAGCGAGTACCTTACCCCTAACCCAAACTGCACTGATTACACATGGCTAATTATTGGCTTTATATTTGCAATCAAATATTTCAAACTCGTTTTTTGACGAAGTTTCTGGATATATAACCCTATATGGGGGGTGATTCGTAAATAACTCATCAAGGACTACCTGCCTGGCAAATTTCGTCAAAATCCTAGACCCGGAACTCGGACACTCCCCTTGTAAGACAACAGACGAATGAAAAACTTAATCGAGGCCGCATATCGGATCTTGGGCATTTAGGTGGATGTGACAGTTAGCTTTGGGAGCAGGGGGGCTTTTAGACAACCCCGTGGACTCTAGCGGCGGAATTACTTAATATCGCTAATTAATTTAATGGGTGACGACAGCTCTGACGTCCGGACGGTCGTCCGGGTTGTATATAATTTCTCCGAGAGCCTTGAATCAATAAAACTGGCAAGGGCGGTGTTGAAAAAATAAAATAATAAAGGCTGAAACGTTTTGTCAGTTGTAAGGTATCGGTGAAGCGCGCGAGTCCAGCGTAAAGTGAGCATGAAAATTTTGTCGACCTGCATCCGGGTTCCGGGGCCATTAGTTCCGGGATTCGCAGCATATTTACCTTCATGTGCACACATATCCGAATCTCATGGCTCAATTTTCCGCATGGCCGTTCTAGAGCGCTCCCGCAGTGATTCGCGTAAAGAGACAAGAGTAGCAATTACTGATGAAAAGAGTCGCGGAATATATATCTGTTTAAAAATAAAACATTAATTTCGCGTTGTATTCCGCGTCAAAAATTGATAAACGTCCATATTTCCCCTCCGTTGTCCGAGGTTTCTTCGCAGGTGTAATCATCCGTGAAGAATTTTTCAGTCAAAAATTATCAATTTTGTGTGGTGGCAAAAATTCTACGGCTCGTGATGCTGCTAAGCCTTTATGTTAGTTGTAAGGGGATCATATTGGTGTGGTGGTTAGAGTTCCGGCCTCCAATACCGAGGATCCGAGTTCGAATCCCGAAGGTTTTTCTTTCGGAATCCCACTCCTACATGCGTACTGCGTTGAGAGCACTTGTAAGTTATCGTAGAAATGGAGTAAGGTTTTATGGTGCTCCGTCGCACTGTCTGACTTAGTTTAATCCTAAGGTAAAAACATAAGGCGGGATTCAAACCCATAGCCTATGGGTTGTCCTTTCGGTGAATATTCTGCTGACGACCGCGGCCAGCAAGTTTTTCCACGGAAAACCCACATTTCCTACATGCGTATGAATAGCGTGTGAAAGATAGATATCGAGGCTCTAGTCCATAGCTGTGTTTTCATTTGTAAAAAGTTGTATGCAACGCTCGCTGGTAACGACTTTGGTCGCTATTTTTGGACAGAAACGCCAATATTTACATCTGAGGCATGCTCACAAGATGTGATACAATTATTACCTAGGGAATGGAAGAATACGTTGTGAGTATTGCCGAATAAACTCTCATGTCGCACACCATTTGTGTCTCATGAGTGTTTACATAGCTCAGACAAGTATTTTTTTCACGAATACTGAGAATGTGGTAATTCCACGTTAGCTATTATTCTGTTGTTTGCTAGTCTTCTATTGTTCTTAAGGAAGTGAGTAATGCATCGTTTTGTCATCCCATGGTAGGAATCGTAGTAAAAAGTTAGCATCGCTGAGTTGGCGAAACTAAATGTCGCCGTCATAGCGATGAAACTGCGCGTCGGTAAATTAATTAGCTGTGGAAATTAACAAATTCATGAAAATTCAGGCACGGATAGAAAGTTCGACTGGACCGAAAACTTAGCTGCAGACTAGCAGCTTCTCGGAATCACAGCGCCACTGAGTCGATTCGAAGTGGATATAACACATTACTGTTTGCCCGACCATGTGATGGCGCTAACGCTTTCGGTAAATCGCGCACGCCGGGAGAGGCCGCGTTGTTTAGGAGCGTATGAAAAACTAAAAGGTCATTCGTGCCGTGCGAGGGAGTTGTGGGTGGAATACGAAAGGTGGGTGGTGTCTCTCTCTCGCGAATGCAACAAGTCAGCCTCCCCTCCGCCTTGCCAGCCAAGCCGCCGATGCTGGCGGGAAGCGACGAGGAAAACGTTCCTGGCGCGATGATCTCGTGTTGCTGATTGGTTTTTTTTCCTGGCGAATCCTCGGCTGACGTCATGCCCCCGTCACCGAGTTGGAGCCGACGTAAAGATGCGACCCACGTGTCGTTCCCCGCGCATCGATATCGGGTATGTAGGAATGCTCTACACGAAGCCACTGCAATTTGTCATGGAGTAAAATCATCGCAGGTACACGAGAAAAGGAACAAATGAGATAACGCGACCTACTTGTATCGGTCCTACGTATTTTTCACCTCAAAGGCTTCTGGCCTGGCTCTGTAGTGAGTGCGGAAATGCTTAGAAAGAGTTATAATTTGTCTGTCTAGGTGTACCGTGAGCACTTATTTATTATTTCCTCACTGTGACGTTTCCTGATTGTGGACATTGACCCAAGTAGGGTATAAATAGATTCGAGGTACTTCAATTGATGACGTTGCAACCCATCCAGCTGAAACTGTATCGTAAGACGAACACAAGACCCATAAGTGGCATACGAACTCGCGACCTTTATGTTTTCGCGGCTTTAAGTTACTGCTTCCGGGTTGCTAAACTAAGCTATTCGGGACACCATTTTACAAAAATGAAATTCATTATCCGATGATGAAATTCATTATCCAAGAAACTTCATTCATAAATTAATCATCATCTGGGGTCAAAAAATCCAAAGATTGGTTTGTATAAACGGTATAAACTTATCACACACCGTATATTATGATGCTAAAGGGAAATCCATTCGCTATTGACTTTCTTTCCTCCTTCAATTCAGCCAAATTCAGTGGTCTCCTCAGAAGTCACATTTCGTGATTCTTAATCATATTATTCGAATGCGTTAAATGTTGTTTATCAATGGAGGGAGTATGTATGTATACTCTTAATCTGCCAAAGGTAAATTATGCTTTAACAAGTTTGACGTGATTAACGAAATGATATCCCTCAGGTCAGCAATATCTAAGAGTTACAGGGTAAGGCTAGGTCGGAGGCTCCCAAGCTTATCCTTGCAGCCTTCTTTCCACCTCCTTTAGAACACTAAGCACAGCCAAGGCATAAAGAAAGTCTCATTTTTTCAATTAATGCATACACATATTGTGTATGTTGTAGACTATATTCTCAGACAGAGTAAAAAGGTGACTCCAATTTGTCGTTCTTCGATGATGTTGTTTTTGCCATATTGGTATTCACACACGATGGAATTCCAGCAGAAACGAAGAAACAGAGGTGGGAGATTATAAAGTTTCGTAAATTCGAGCGATATAATTGCGTTAGTGCACGAAAATCCTTTCATATTTTATTTGGAGAATGAGGGTATCTAAGTTAGTAATATGGGAAGGAAACGTCTTAGCTTTTAGCATTAGGAACGATTTTCTCGATATATGTGATGATCGTTGGTAAATAATTAAAATTTTGAACTTATATTTGTAGCATATAAGCATTGAAATAATAGAAAGTGTAATAACATAGTACATCTCCATTTAAAATAAGAATAAAAAGTCGCAGTGAAATCCACACTATTTAATGTAAGAAAACAGACCTACATTTCGACACATCGTGTCATCTTCATGGTTGACTTTGATTAAACTCTGCGAGTTTTTTCTCTATAATTATGGAGATCAAATAACTCCACAAAGCGATCCCTTTGGTCTTAGCTAACATAGAAAATGACTCATTTTCAGAGGAAATATTTATAAGTCTAAAGCAAATAATTTACTTCCCAAAAAAATATCGAAACTGCGAACCGAATCGGGATATCGAAAGAAATCATTTTGTTCGAAACCACAAAATAGGCTTTTAAGTCCCTATAGGTTTTAAAATCGCTTTGGTCATTTTACGCCGTTAATGGAGAGTGAGTATATTTTGTGCCAGTGGAAATAAGAAGGAAGGTCAGATATTGGAGAAAAACCCATTGTCAACCTTAATCTAATCAATTATAGACGCCAAGGTATTCTCTATTGAACGTCTCATCTGACCGACGGAACGCTGCACTGGAACCGCCCCCCACAAGTCCGGGATTCTACTGTAAAAAAATGTCTCCCCCAGTATTCGAACCCGGGCCCTTCGGCATGATATACCAGTACTCCAGTCATGTCCTCCGGGTGTAGGAGACGACGAGAGGTGGAAAAGACTATTGACCGGAGGCCTTTGTGGTCTCTCACCGAGCTTTGAACCCTGTTTGAACGCGGCCTCTTTCTTAATTCGGTTGGCAGCCGAGTTAAGGCTCAACGAAAAGAAAAGCCTCGCGCTTGCCTATCATCGATCAATAACCGCAGGAAAATTGCTAGGCTAGCTAGATTTCTTTTGTGATTTTTTTACTCGTGAACGGGCATAGTTTTTCTCATAGATAACTTCTACCGAAGACTTCTTTGTCTCCACTGGTCTATTGTTGAGGCCATTAATTCAATCTCTATTCTGGCAGCAATTTCATGGGAGTGGCATGTTCTCCATTTGATCTCCATGGAATGATTTAATGTGAAGAGTTTTTCCATAAATGCTTTCTACGTTATATCTTTGTTGCTCATTATTGGCTACAGAACTTGCAGTTGTAAACGTCTGGTCGAAAGGAATTATTTATTTTAATGGGTAAAGTTGTCAGTTGAGAGGCTTAGTCTACAGGGACAATTTCTGTGTCATTTTGTTAAGAGAAACAGCATCACTGATCATAGGAAATCCACGAGTGATATTATCGCAGACCGGCTAACCTTAGAGACTAGTGGTTTGAAAGAGGATATCTATTAAATGCTTCGGTAGAAGATGAAAATGGAAGAAGTGCGTTGCTATGATCGCATTGCGAAATTATGGAGTTAATATGAGTACGTATACCAGCTAGAAAAGAATAAAAGGTCTCAGGGATAGCGTAGAGTTGAAAGAGTAACCGTTTCTTATCTCGGCAGCATTTAAATGCCTATGGAGTGTACGCTGTATCTGCGGACACGAATTGCAGCATGTCCCATTAACACTACTTCGATGATTACATTTTAAAGAGGTACAACTACGTAGGCGGATCTAAATGAATTTTTAGTCCACCGCACGAAGATGCAAAAGTATTTTACTTCAGTTTCGTAAAGAGGCAATATTTAGATATTTATACCACGAATTTCCCTTTCCGTTATCCGTTAATAAATCCGTTTTTAGACACGGAGCACTGCTAAACTTTGAATCGGGACTAATGCTGTAACCCGATGCAGATATTTGATGCGTTTGCTAGATCGCAGGCTTTCTATGCCTTTGGCTAGTATTCGAAATCAGATGTTTACGGTAATCTTTCTGTGGAATATTAATCCCTACTCGGATGCTAATGTAAAGGTAGTTCCGTGGATGGAACGCTAGGCTATCATCGAAGGTCCCGGGTTCAAACCATTAGGAGGGCTGTGTCAACATGTCTAGTTAAATCGAAACTCAGTGAAATTCTCGGTATCAGTTCTTCGCATAAAATCTGGGCATAGGGAAATAAAGTGTCTTGTATATATGGATTTCACTTTCTAGGAAGATCCTTTGGTGACCTGTGCCCTCACCAAACAAATAACTGAACATTGGGGTTACATAAATATCATAAGGCCTATTCTTCGGATTGGACGTAAAGCTATGGACGTTTTGGCATCGAATATTGAAGAATACCTATGTAGACGGCAGGTTTCCAACATCATTATTCCCTGCCACACTCCCTTGCGGAGGCTTGTAGGGTAAAATACAGACTACATCATTTCTTGAAATTTCGCCTTACCTAACCTTGGCAGATGGCTTGATTCCTACCTTTCCATGACGAGGATCTTGAGTTCGAATCCCGCTAGTGCTAAAAGGTTTCAGGTATATAATAAAATTGAAATAATAAAAGTTTCTTGACTCGGGAGCATTTACATTCCTATGGAGTTTACGCTGTATCTGCGGACCAGAATTGCAGCAAGTCGCATTCACACAATTTCGATGATTACATTTAAAAGAGGTATTCTTTAAGGTTACCCGATTTGTTTTGAAATCGATCAATAAATAACGAAGTTTGTGGCTTTTAAAATGCAAAATTGAACGTATTTAAGTCGTTCACTCATTTCATTGGCTCTACCTCTAAAACTACTACGAAAAAAATGATTGACAGCTTTTTCGTGGAAATCACCCGATGATGTCCTCTTGTGGATGAAACGGGTCGTATTTTATGTTTTTAATATTAAAGTGTGGAATAAGTTTTTAATGTAATTGAAGATGAATTTTCTCAAAGTTGAGCCTAAAACCATGGAGTTTATCCGGTATCTAAAGCTAACCCAGTCCTCGATGGCTTGTACGACCTCCGCTCTCGGTCGCTTTCCCTGATAATTACTGCCACGACGATTTATTATTCGTCTGCCGTGTACCCACGTTGAGCACAGTAACCTTGTCACGATTCCATTGAGACTCGCGCCACTTTCGTGCCCATGGTCCTCTTGCATCTGCTATTGCCTCGAACCCACTGCCCGCTACAATAGGCGTGGTCTCTCGTTGAGTGGGAGGGTTGGACTCCCACCCCATGTACCACCGCGAGCTAAGTGAAATCGCGTGGTTCTTTTTTTTCCTTCATGGCGCCGTTCAAAGAGTGGGCGGCGCCGAGAGAATCGACCTGCGCTGCGGAGACTCGAAAACTTGTATGCATTCGAATTCCCGAAACACAAGAAATTGGGACGTTTATATATCGGTGGTTTTCAAGTCTGTACCCGCACTTACAGGCGCTTCGGACCAGAAGGAATGGTACAAGTATGGGAATGGAAGGGCGGAGAGAGACCCGACATCAGCATTAGCCTCCTCTTGTTGAAAAGCATCAAAGTCACACGGCTTGACGTCCCATCCGACGGACGGAGTACTGAACTCCAATTCTCTCCACAAAACACTCAAATAATTGACCAATGTAATCTTCCACTGCCGGGATTCAAGCCCGGGCCCTTTTGGTCACTCTAACCTCTACTCCAACCTGAACTCCTTGAAGATTGGTTTTCTTATCTCCTAGGGATGATTATTCCGTTCCTTGAGGTGGCGTATTTCATTTCCCTCTCAATTGTTTTATCGCTCTTTCCCTTCACCCAGCTTACGAAATGTTTACTTTTTTAAAGATGAGAATAAGTTTGGGCTGAATCACTAGCTTTTTCATCACTAGTCTCATTTATTATCACACAAGTATATTACTATTATCTAATGTATATACATGTTGATAATGATAATAATACTAGGTACAATTGTCCCGATATATTTTGAGAAAAACTGGCCGTGGACTCAACACATCAAGTTATTATTAAGGCTATTATAAATATGTATTGTTGATGAACGAAATTTAAAATATGCAATGTTACTAAACTAACATCACTCATCACATCATTATCACCTGCCATCATCCTATGCTTAGTGTGGCACAGGTCCCGCCTCAATTCTTCCATCGCCTAGCCTCTGCATGTTAACATATTTCTTCCCATTTCCTCTCTTCACCACGCGCTCCATTTTTATTATTCTAGATATTTCTACCGCCTATCTTCATATTCCTTATGCCCTCGGTGATGACTACGTCACGATACCACGACGAATGCTGCGAACATGTGTTAAAGCCCTGACTTTCTTTACCATCCAAGAGTAACACCCGCTGTGAATATATAGTATAGAACTAGTGCAATTCAGTTCCACGTCGTGATACTTGAAATTAAATATGACTCCCATTATCCAGCCGTCTGGGTAGTGGAAGTCTTTTTTTTTCAGTTAATCATTTTGGTATAAGGTTGCGTTTCTCTATTGTTTTCGTATGGAAAGACTCCGCAAATGTGTATTGCAAAACCGTTTGTGTCTGACTGGACTGTAACCAACTAAAATATTGAGTACCTAACCTGCCCAAAGTTTATTTTTTCCAAATGAGGTACATTCCAAAGTAAATGGCATCTATAACTTTAATAACAATTTTTATTTAATGGCTTGTATTAGCCCCCAATTTTCATTTCATTAAACCAACATTTAATCAGAAGCGCATTTTTCCTTGGTGGCCTTTGTAAGCGATGCTATGAAACGCCATTTGAAAACTATTTCGTTTTTTAATCTTTTCAGTTGTCCTTTTTTACGCTATAGCTTCTCGTGGTTGCGGTTCCGCGAGTAGACTTCCTTCTCATTTCAAGTAAATCCCTTGCGCGTGTGATGAAGGACAGTGGTAGCGGTTCAATGAAGCACGCTTTGAAAAGTATTTTTATGTTGATTATGCTATTTTCTCCTGTTTTACGCTATTGCTTCATGTGCTTGCGGCTTCGCAGTTGCTTTATCAAGCTTTCACAGCTTGATTTATCTTTAATTTTTAGCTAACTTCATGCTAATGTTTTCCGTGAGTCCAGAATTCCATCTTATACGCAAGCAATTACGAAATCCACGCAAAAATTCGAGATTGCGCGGATGGATCGTAGATTTTACGAAAATGTTTCTCTCCGGTGTCCGTTGGCCACCTCATTTGGTCCGTGCGGTTCGTCGCGTGTTGACCCCGAGTGGACGCCCCCGAAAGGCTTACTATGCGCTTGAGCGTAATCGGTCACGTTTTATCCTCCCCCGGAGATTCAACCCGTTCTTCAGGGTCTTCCGAAATGGCTTATCGGCATTTTCCCCCACTATCCAGCGGCCGCTGGGCGAAATGAGCTCACAGTCTCGCCTAATGGGATACCTCGTCCGCGGAAACTTCCTTCCTCGTGCGGAGAGAGATGGCTCTCGCGGAAAATGTACTCTTTCCGTCTCAGTTTCGAGAAATTACGCGTCTCGAATTGTTCGTCGCTCAGAATCATCGGTGAAAGCGACTCTGACGTTCGCTTGTCCACGTTCGCTGATATATCGCAGTCGGCGAGGTTTTCCGAGTAGGTATTGAACTGGAATTTCCTCGTGACTGTGTAGCGGAATCACCAGCGACGGACTGAGCAAGAAAGTAATAGTCGGAAGAGGAGCCCAGGCGAGTAGGGTATTCAAACCAAAAGAAGGATCTACTTTCGTTAGGAATTGCAATCTTGAAAGTAAGGAAGCATATTATTAGAATTGATATCGGAAGCATTCTTCTTGATGGCAATGAGGCATGGACGTTAACTACCGCCTAAGGGCAAGACTGGAAGCATTTTAAATGCGGTGTTTTTGAGTACAATGTTGGATATCAAATCGATACCTCGAGCGAGAAACTAAAAAGAGGAACAGGGAGAAGTCGAATGAAAACTTGAAAGAGAATACGGGATTACCTAAATTGTCATATTGAAGAGACTTAAGCGGACCTGAAGAAGCCCGCTGAAATGCGGGCGAAACGTTGTCCATAAAGATGGATAGACGTGGGAGAAGACCCGGAAATGAACTTCAACTCCGAGACTCTGCGGATACCTTCACGGGATCATCGGCCATAATTCGCTGGATTATGGCCTGACGAGGACAATCGCCGAGGAAATGGGATGAATGGCAAAAGAAATGCTTGAATGAGAATAATGGAGCTATTAGTGAAGGATATAAAAGGAAATTGATATTAAGAGGTTACTCTATGTAACAAGCAAGTGGATAGCTGGGTCAAACCAATCTTAGAATTAAATTCAACAGTGTCCGGCGAGTTGTGGTGGAACAGTATCTTGTAATGTCCACTTTATTCACTACGTGTCTACAGCACGTGTTTCGGCTAATGGCTGCGTTACAACTAAAGCGCATGTTGTACGTAGTGAATAATTTGGAAAGTACAATATCATGGTCTTCATTCATTACAATTTTAGAGCTGGTGAATAGTGATAATATTGACAGCTGGGAATTCGTTTTTAGCATAGTGATGTTGGTCTGCTTTTGGAAAAAAAATCTACGAAAATGCCCGAGGAAATAGTAGGTAGGAAGACAATGCATCATCTCCATCTGCTCTCCAATTTTTTCTCCGTTGTGTTGGGCTCAAAGGCATTGGAAAGCTATAATAGAAGCAGGTTCGTCGCGCGCGCGACGTCACGAGATTCGGAGTAAAATGTCTTCGTCCTCAGCCGGCACACAGGAAATCGCCTGAGAAAAAGTCGCACATGTTACGTAGCCCCCGTCCTATCACCGTGGGAAATCGGAGTTAATAATGCCCAGGAAGAGGTGGTGGCCAACGGGTTTTTTCTAAAACCTCCAGCTGTTCCTCCTGTCTCCACAACGGCGTGAATCCTTGGAATGAGACGGTTATGAACAGCGGTCTTATGACATGCGGGTTGAAAAGAATTGATCATGCCCAAGTTGCGCATCTATTACCGACGAACAAACAGGTGATGTCACGGAGAAATTTTTGAAATGCTTTTTCCCGTGTTGCTTTTGAAATTAAAAGTGCCCCTGGATAGTTAGTTAATGGGAATCGTTTGTTCAAATCATTACGTTAAAAGATTGCGCTTCCCCATCCTTATGAATGAAATCAAGTTTTCTGTACGCAAGCGTATATTGCAAAAATGTTTTTGCTTCACTTTTGCAAACTAATCAGCTAGCCATCACATCAATTACTACTGTTCCTATGTTGTGTTTGAAATTTTCCTCCAGTGCCCCGTAAAACACCATTTTTTTAATGTTTTATGTTTGCCCTGGTGGCAAATGCACCATACCGTGGAGGTTTTTATCAAAAACGATTAAAATTATCTGCCCAATGAGATATTTTTATATTTTCCTTGAACAACGACGACAGTCACATGGGGTAAGTGCTTTGTTTCCCAACGTAATGTTCGCATTGAGGCATTTTCTTCTCGTGCATGAGAAAATTACAGTTTTGTCCCAAAAACTGTATTTTAAGTTAGCTGACGCTCAATATTTACCTAGATAATACTCACTACAAATTCTTTCTCTGTTATATGGCCAGCTCTTTGTGCGTACCTATCTATTACTTTAAATTTTCTTGAGTTCCCAGCGTGATCCGTACCACATGACCCTTCAGTTAGTTTTTTTCTGAGGAGGTGACCGACAGTAAAGGTCATTTGTGCCGTCTGGTATAAGTAGGGTTATTTGGGAGGGCAGGAGTTTTCGAGGAATGGTGGAGAGAAATCCGGCGTTTGCTTGTAAATAAAAATTCAGAGAGTTCCTCAGTTTAACGTTTCATCCAAGGGACGGAGTATTGTACTCTATGTGCTCTCCAGGAAGACCCCAAGTTGAGACCGATGAATCACTTCTGCCCCATCCGGGATTCGAATCCGGGCCTTTTGGATGAAAGTCTGTACTCTAGCCACTGCACCAACTCATTCCTCTAAGACAATCCAGTTCGTGGGTTGTCAGGTAGCAATGGATCAGAATGAAGATTGGAGAGAAACCCGGTCTCAAGCGTTTAAGATCGCCAAAAAATACGAAGGAGAGCACTTTTTAACGTTCATCCGACGAACGGAAGTGTGCAAAGGGGATATTCTCCGTATGGTATAGTAGGGACTGGTATTTCATTAATACTCTGCCACTGTCGGGCCTGGCAGGGTTGAATATTCGAACCCGGGCCTTCAAGATAGGAAGCCTGTTATCCGGCCAGCACAACGACCCGATACCCTATTCGGGAGGGATTTTCCCTTGGATTTTCCCCATCGTTCCCCACTGAAGCGAATTGTTGACACTGTTACGCTGGCCGTGGAGAAGAAGCCCCTGAGTTTTTTCTAGCACTTCCTTAAAACCGAACGGTCTCAGTCAGTCGCTGTTAGTGCACTCCCGTTAAAATCGGACTCGATGCCGACAGCCTCATGCCCCCTCTCAGTGTCATTGGTGCGAAAGCGCTAAGGTTTCGGTGATATATGATTTGATGAAAGCCACGCTTCCGCTCCAGCCAAGAGCGAGCTGTGGCTGTTATCTGCGTGCTGTTATCACGCTATACATTCCGCACGCTAAAAAATCAAATTCCGTGTCACCCAGCCCTGTCATCTCGAGCGCGGTGACTTTGGATAGCGTGTCGCCTGTCGAGCGACTCATCCACTCGTGAATTGTTTATACATATATATTTAAGTGCTTCATTTTCGTATAGAGCTATAGGTAAGATTAAAGTGTGTGATTTCTGCAGCCACTCTCACTCGAAGGATCGCTTTTGAGATATCGGAAATCGTTAATAAAGTTAAACCAACTTTGTTTTTGACACGGATTGATGTCAAACTATAGGCTAGCACAGTCGGTTTCGGCTATGCAGGTATATTCGGCTATACGGGTATATTACTGCGTGAGGTACAGTAATTACCATTTGGCGTGATGGTGACCCAGCGCCCGAAGCTAGTGGAGCTCTGTCTCCTGTTTTTAATAATATTGTGGAACATACTAAATATTTTGACCATTTACGTATGCAAATATTCCACTGCATTCGATCTTTTTTGGAAGCGGATTCCTTAGCAGTAACATGCTCCTGATGAAAGTAACTAGAATTCCTAAATGTTAATCACTGTGGAAAATAATCACTGTGATAAACAAATTGTTCCGAGTCACAGATATTCAGTTTCAGTTGAGCATCTTTGTACTGTTTTTATGTGTTATTCTGTAATTTAACGCATTAAATCATCATGTTTGAATTAGGATAAGATTTTATCTTATTAAATTGCGCTTATTAATGTTGGCAACTTTCTAGTGTATAAATCGTTTGAAATTACTGAAAAATTTAACTGTCCGAAACTGTTCAGAATTGTAAACCACCATAGGTTATACATTATCCTGCACCAATGCTGTGATTGCGATATTATTTTTGGAGTATGCCATGAACTTAACTGATGACCAAAAATATATTTTCGTTCGGAGATGGCAATAAAATTTTTTAGAAATCTATAAGTACTGTTTTCCATAGAAATCTATAGGGACTGTTTTCCATAGAAATCTATAGGGACTGTTTTCCTTAACTGTCCCTATATGTCTTCATTGGTATTGGCGGTGTAGTAATGATAAGATTTTACAAATTCAACTTTTCAGCCTGGCCCATATCTGTACACGAGAGCTTAGACCAGAAATGTATTTTACAGTCTATATTTTCCTCTCACGGAACGCAATGACCTCCAATGCTTCGATAACAACCGTTGAAAATCATTCCTACCCTCAGGCAGCTGCTGCAGCTCCTGTCAGTGACTAGAATTTCGAGAAAGTTGGGCTGACCGCTACTGCACCTCAACTCCAAGTTGTACCAGGTTAAAGCTGCAGTGAACGAACTTTATAAAGGTTGGACATCCCCAATCAGACTGCTATCTTCGCCAATTCAAGTATGGCAAAGGCATTGATGGTACCCATCCGTTGAATGACGCTGTTAAATTCGGCCCATGTAGAAAAACACTAAAACACCGATTGGTAGTGTCGTACATTAAAAAGAGCGAGCGCATTTATACTAACCGTCAGATTCCTAAGGTGTATATGTGTAGTTAAATCCCTTGTATTTGTTAACCATTTACGCACAAGACCCACACTTTTATTTTAATGGTGCTTCTTTCTGTCTCATATTGGTCATGCCTCCTTAAATATATTCGTGACCTGATAAGCGCTCATCCGTTGTCAGCACATCGTCAACTAATAGTCATTTATGTGCTTCATTACAGTCAGTCAAGCCATAGGTAATCTCCACGATCTTAAAGCCCAAATTTGCTGACGTTTGACACTAATCAGACAAAATACAGCGGTCTCATAATGTCTTTGTCATTTGGTCTCATTCTTTCATCGTGTCTTGAGAATGCATTTCATGCAATTGTGATACGCAATTTTAAATATTCCTCTTCAACATTGGTATGTATCTATTCCTTTGTATCGATGTTATCAATGCTGATGAAGAATGACAATAGTTCAAGTTGTTGTTCGGTTGTCATGTCCCAGAATAGACGTAAACTGAAGTCGCTGCCTTTTATTTAATTCTTCCGAGACGGAAAGTAAAGTTTAATCAACTAATACATATGCGTATTTAGGTTGAAAATCGTGAAGTGCTGAATGTAGCAGCTTCTGAACTACCACTTATAGTCTATTTGTGAAAGTCGTCGTCATATAATTTAATTTTGGAGTTCAAGGTCTTTTTTTTAATTCCCACGCCTGAGTAAGTATCTCGGAGTGGAACTTGCGTCGCTGCTTTAAGCCGCTGCCGGATCAACGGGGCTAAGGATAATTTAATTAAAAGTATTCCCGGGCTGGCCGCTAGGTTGGAAAAAAAACTCTGTCTAGCCATAAAATTGCCATCGAGTTTAGGTGTTATTCCGTCTTCGCACATAATTAAAACAGCTTGTTCTTACCTTTTTTAAAAATAACGAAGGCGAAACAATTTCTAATCGGCGATGGTTTCAAAAAATAATATAGGTTTACTTAATGACGCCGAGGCATGTACTTGGTATGTACGTTTTCGTTCATTATGAACACCATAAGAAAAAGACAAGCTGCAAATTTTTTCGATTGCAGGGTCTTAAGGAATGCCCACTGGGAACGTACGGCTTTCCCAGATGCAGCAGATACATGATTTCATGCGCCATCGGATTTTAGGAAATGAGGATGAACAGATGAATCATGGCGAACTAAAATACATTGATTCTAATTGAAGGATTGCGAACTAACCGCGAATACCTCGATAGTCGTGTTCGAGGTGGATTTTATCCCTGCGGAAATTCTGCTATTGGGGATCGGGTTGGTGTGGTGGCTAGAGTACTGGCCTCCCATCCCGAGGGCCCGGGTTCGATTCCCGGCAGTGGCGGATTTTTCAGCGGAAAACCGGTCCCCACATAAGTGCTTATTGGAGGGCATTTCAAGTACAGTATTAAGTCCGTCGGATGGGACGTTAAGGTGGTCTCCTTGGCGCCTTTCGTTAAGAGGAGGCTAATGCCGAAGCCGGGTTTCTCTCCACCCTTCCTCCGTTCCCTAAAAACTCCTACCATTACCCAATTACCCACCTATCCTATATGGCGCAAATGACCTCAGCTGTCGGTCGCCTCTCCTAAATAACCAACCAATTCTGCTATTGGACATTGATTCTGTCGGAGAGGTAGCCATCGGTAACGCGTCTGATAAACACAGGGTCGTGGGTTGGAGTCTTGCCTCTGGTTTTGGTGTTTTAGTTATCTTACGATTACGCTTAGGTTTAAGTATAAAGAAACGCTGGGATGTAACCAGAGTAGTCGGATCACCTTAAAACTTTATTTTACTTCTAACTTTTACCCTGCAGGATATCTGTTGAGGTTTGAAGAGCGTATGTTTTCTTAAGGGGCTCAATTCACCGAACACAGTTTTAAGATTCATCTATGCTTTTGGGGAAATGAATAGGCCGTAATTCGTAATAATTATGGTTTTATTAGTAAGGTTGATTCTTGGATATTTAGTGCCTAATCTGCACATTCTTATCTCGAAGCTATTCTTCTCACCCAAATGTCTATTCCCGCAATACTAGACAAAAATACATCGTATATGAGGCCTCAGCATTGTTAAAAGTCGTTTAATCCCTTACTTCAAAATTATCAGTGTTTCATTCTAAAAATCAGCATGGGTTTTATTCTTGCATGATTCACGCAAATTAGAATTCCGACCGCTATAATTCAATTCCCTACCCGTTTGTCCGCTCTCACGGCACGGAGTTTGCATGGTAATTTCAATGCCTTGGCAACGCATCCACCCAGTTGTTGCAAATGAGGGAAAATACTCCGAGAATGAGTCAGTAATATCAGGCAATGATATCTTACTCCAATCGAGTTGCCTTTAAGCGCTAGAGCAAAAAATCTGTGGTCGAAAGAAACTACTTTAATTTGTGAATGAATTCGATGTCCCGAATCAGAAATCATTTAGGCGGATATCAGTGGCGTACAGAGCGGTGGGGTTTAGGGTTTAACACCCCCCCCCCCCCAACCCAAAAAACATTCCCGTAATTTACTCTATTTTGTATGTTTTGCACAAGCGTTTAGAATTTTAACTTATTGGGCTGAAAAATATAGTTTAAATGCCTTCACGAAAAGAGAATGTTAATTTAATTATCATTTTGGTAAATAATAATCATTTCATGACACAAATGCACACAAATATTAATAAAAACAGCCACCCCCAGAAGGAAATCCTGCATACGCTATTTATGGATATATATGGTAATTGGGGTAATTGACGAAAAATATAGTTTAAATGCCTTCACGAAAAGAGAATGTTAATTTAATTATCATTTTGGTAAATAATAATCTAAATATCATTTTATGACCATGCACACAAATATTAATAAAGCAGCCACCCCAGAAGGAAATCCTGCATACGCCATTTATGGATATATATGGCAATTGGGGTAATTGACGTTTTAGCCGCGTTGTTGATCTCGCTAAACTGCAATTGAATTTTCTTTCCATTCACGATCCGGCCTCAAGATTCATTTGTTTTAATGTTCTCAGTTAATTGCTCTGCGATATTTTGCCTATTCAAGCCTGTCGACGCATATTTTTAGATTATTTTTTCCGATTCTCGGTCCAACTTCGTTCTCACCTACATGGTGGTTGAACCATGAACGTCCTTAAGAGTGCTGGCTCACGCGTACACCTAATTTCTCATTTTATGATTTAAAAGGGGTGTAGGTATGTCGGAAATTAGTTGCTAGTAACCTAAATGTTTAGATGACTTAAGTTCAGCTACAATTACTGGGTATCGGGCTGCTTTGCTGGTTCTTAAGACTGATGTTGGTAGTACTTGCCTGACGGTTTAGGAAAAAACATTGCCATCCTCTTTTATTTTACGTGTCATCCAATTGGGAATACTGCAGTAACACAAGAGAGGAAATGCTTCATAGAACACCCTCAAGCCATCATTCCTCTCCTTTCTTTCCGACAAACCTTTGTTTTCATTGCTTTGCTGTCGCATCGCCCCGTCTCCCCTAAGTTAAGCAACATCAGTCTCTCTCCATGAAAAATGTAATGATGACAGGGATGAAAAGAAAAATAATTGGTGCATCCCAGGCCAACACAAACTATAACAACTGGAACGCAAGAACTCTCGTCGTCTTTGGGACAGCTATATTCGGATGTAAGGCTTCATATTGGACGAAAGTTCATCGGCCTCTTGTAAAACGGAAAGAAATTACACTTTATTTCACTATATATGAAACTGAGTGAAGTATAATGTTAACCTCGTTTCTATATCTTCTCCCAATGGCTATCTCATTATTGAAATCGATGTTTGGCGAGTTCACTTTGTGGAATGAATTCATGATTGGAAATAATTATTATTATCCACTGCTAACTAACTAAGAAACTGTGGACAACGTTTGGGACATAAATGTAACTTTTATCAGTCATGGGAATTACTGAGCGTTATCAGTTCAACATCAGTGCTAACAAGTGAGACGGCACCCAACATTTTTTAAGGTTCCCGTGTTTTATAATTTTATTTTACCTATATATAAATTCCGAAGTAACGTATAGGAAAAAAATCTACATCACTATCTTACGTATCTATCAAAGGCGTCTGGCTGCACATGCATTTTAAATCACACCAACGGCGTCAGAAGTGGGGGTCAGGAGGGGCCGAAGAACCCCCCTCCCCCAGAATTTGCCCCAGACCCTTGAGAAATGAGTATAGCCTTCATTGATGAAAATTGAATTTCACTCGTTTCCAGCTTGCTTTTTCCCTTCTAACACATATTTTCACGCCTTCATATGCTTTTTAGCGAAATTCTAGTCTCTACCCTCTCCTATCCGCAAAAATGTGGGCCCTTTTCTTAGGCACCGGGCCCTTTTCTCTTTTTCCACTTTTAGGGTCCTTTTCTTAGGAGTCGGGCCCTTTCATTAGGAGCCGGGCCCTTTTCAAGGTTGCCCCCCCCCCTCCCAGCGAAAATAGTACCGACGCCCCTAAGTCGCACTCTATTTTGAATATAAAAAGTTTGTAAGTTTAAGGAATCCTATGCACTGAGAGAGGGGAGACGAGTGCTTTGCTGCGCAAAAATCTAATAATTTTTATTTCATAGGACAGCAATGTCTAATCTCTTGTAATTATGAGTAATATTAAAGACATACGATGTCCTGAGTGACTTGAATTTTGACTGGACATAGATAGAGTGATGATTAGATTGAGACATAGATCTAAATAGAATAGGTACATCTACTCCACGCTTTGGGACTTCACATCAATTAATAGTAGCGATATGCGTTTTGCAGCTTTAATTTATAATTAGAGCCAATATCATTTGTAAATAGTAACCATGAATGACAGGCAGTGAGTTGAATATGTGAAAGCATTAATCAGGTGCCTTTTTTCCCAAAAGCAAATGGAAGATTTCGTCAACTCTACGCATTTCCTTGATTTGAAACGGTGACCAAATTCAAAGGGTCAAGTGACGTAATGCGCAACCGTATGCGCATTGTACATTTCATCTTGCTGGCCAACATCCATGTTTTTGTTGTGTGTGTGCTGTGAACATGTCCATCATTATTATTTAATTAATAAGTGTTAGTTTGGTGCATGTCAAGACTTTATAACTATCCGAGCTTCTTAGAGCGTTATGAATTGTGGGGACCAGAGTTTACATAGAAAGCCTCGGATATTATCACGATGTTGCGCTTTCTTAGTCGTAGGAAAGGACGGGACACCCCGAAGTCAAGCCAAACTAAAGCTGGCGCCCAGCGACTGATTCCAAATAAGCACCTCATCCAGTGCAAAGTCATCCTTTTGGACGGTACAGATTTATCAGTTGACTTGTCGGTGAGTATAATGTTTTCATTTTAGTTAATATAATACTTACAGCTTTCTGTTGGCTTCGAGCTCTGCTGTGGTCGTGTGAGCGCTGAAAGTTCTTTTTCCTATGTTTCAGAAAAAAGCTGTTGGAAATGACTTATATGAACAGGTATTCTATTCGCTGGATCTCATTGAGAAAGACTATTTCGGGCTGCAGTATACTGATGCCAACAATGTCCAGGTATTATTAATTGAGCATGTGATACGGTATATTGTTTTTGTTGGCAGTTATATGTAGGATGTAAATTTATCGCTATAAAATGAATTTTCTTTCAGCATTGGCTGGACCCAACAAAGGCTATTAAGAAACAAGTCAAAAGTAAGTCAATTTTTATGATTTCTACTCCTTGTATTAGTGTTCCTTTTGTCACAACATAGTATCTCAACAACTCAATAAGTGCCGTCATGCGGCACTGCTAGTTAATATAATTACATATCAGCTGTGACCTGAGATTCAATGATTCATGTTTTACATTCCGAGCGATGCTTCCATGGTAAACGCAAAAGTAACCACTCTAAACATTGTGATTTTTTTACTGCAAATAAACACATAGCCACGTTTGATTATTACACAACTTGGCGTGAAAAACTCATTTGCAGTCATCAGGTTGCACTTCATGGGAATCTTTTTGTAATTCGTTTTAGCTTAATTAAAATATTTGAAGTATGAAATTTGGTGTTCCTTGCAAACTCCTATAGGTATCTTCAGTATTTAGTGGCTTAAAATCCAATACTTCTAAGGAAATATCATGATTTATCTTTCCTTTATTATAGCGAAAGGAAGTGATTCCATGGGTGAGTTGTTTTGTTTTCATCCATCTTCTATGTGCTTCATTATGATTGCTAGCTAGCAATTGTGGCGTTGCTGCTTTTATTCCAGTCGTAGTTACTGCTCAACCTGAAATTCCTTTTCCCTATCAGGTACTTAATTGCAGCAATTGTGTGGAAGATTTTTTAGTGATTTAACTGTGACAAGATTCAGTGGAGAGCTACATGTATATCATGTTTGCTCCAGTTATGCTACAATGGGTAGCAATGTGGGAATTCCCCACCCATCATATGATAGTTTTCTGATTGAATGACATATCTTTAATAGTTAATTTTTCTCATTAATTTGGTGAGGTTGATTACATTGAGGAGATGTTATAAAGTGACGAGAGTATTTTTACTCAGGAACGTTTCTTGTGTTGAATCTATGGTAGTTCATTCATCATTCATGAAAAATGGTCGGTGGCTAGAACTAATTATCTCTAGCTTCCATCCTTTTGGGACCTTTTCTGTTGTGTATTTGTAATGTATTTTCTCCGAGTCACACGATTATTGTCATGATACAAGGTTTTATTACCTCGAAATAAAAATGAAGACACACAGATGTCTCTCTCAACAGTGATTGTAGCATTACTTATAGTATGGTGTTTGCTGTTGTTGATAGTCATATTGCCATCTCCAAAAGCTAATCATTCATGGTAATACTCTGAGAAAACATGTTAACTCATTTGTCAAACATGATGGTTAGTTAAGTTGGAGCGCAGTTCTTCTGAACTGCATTAATTAAATTAAATTATTATTAAAGAAAGGCTCCATAGGATCTATAGTCAAACATCATTTCAGACAGTTGGAGAGATGCACTTAAAAACCCATTTACTCAGTACTGAAAAAGGAAATAATATACCTCTGAGAAATCTATCACTGAGCCCAGAGCCATCAGAATTGGGGTGCAGGAGGGGTCATAGGCTCCCCCCCCAGAATTTGTCCCAGGCCCTTGAGAAATGAGTAGTCCTCATTAATAAAAATTAAATTTTACTTGTTTCCAGCTAACTTTTTCCCTTTCGACACATATTCTCACACCTTCATATGCTCTTTTAGCGAAATTCTAGTCTACCCACTCATATCCACAAAAGATGCGGGCCCTTTTCTCAGGAGTCTTTGGTTAGGAGCCAAGGTTGTCCCCCCACCCCCCACCAACCCCCCCCCCCCAAATCTACCCCCCTTAACACTCCCCCCCCAGCCTCCCTCCAGCGAAAATAGTTCCGACATCCCTGGATGTGCCTCCCCCCAGTTGGGCGGCTCACTCAGCAACACAAACTCAGTCCAATGTTTAGTGTTATACTATGTGTTTACTAGTTATCATCCAATTTCAGAGACAATGTACACTGAGTTATTTGAGGGACTTTGTCATATCATATTTTACCCAAGGATTTGAGATAATACCCTTACTACCCAAGACAGTCTTTTTAGTATATGAGGGTAGTAACTTGCAAATACCTCCCTTGACATTTTTCATGAAGTCAGGAAAACTAATCATAGTGGATATTGGAAAAGTGAAGTAGTTTATAATGTACTAGCAAAATTGATTTGAATTAGACTTCCTACTTTGATAATTATGCTATTATATGTTTTGCGATACTTTCACAATCAAGCACTAAAGATATCCAAGATTCATTGAAATACCATGAAAAAAAATTATTCTTTTAGTTTGCTAGATGTTATCGCTGAAGTTGATTGTTGTTGTGTTTGTAGTGAGTCGAAGTTATCCCGAAGTGTAACTTCATTAGTTATTCACCTTTGGAGAGCATTTACTTTGAAGAATGTTCATATATTATGTATAAATTTTAATGTTTCTATGACTAGTGGATTTTCTAAATATTTAATTTAAAAAAACTTAACCAGGTAGTTGCTTAATGATCAAATTGTTAATGTGGTAGCTCAAAGGGCTCAACATGAGGACCCTATTAGTTGCAAATTTGAAACGAGATGTGCAATATTCAATTTTTTATTGTTATTTAGATATTTAATCTCAAAAGTTTTAAAACCAAAAGGAATTGGTCTGTCATAAATCACTCAGTATATTATATAATTGTGGTTTAACATAACATTTGGTGACTTATAATGATATTCTTCTTCTTGGTGACATCAATTGATGATACATAAAAAATGTGGCAAAATAAGAAAAAATGACAATAGAAAAAAATCAGATTTCTTTTGGTTGCTTTGGCTACACATTTTTCTTACGTTGACATCTGGATTCTTTTTTACCGGGTGCACATAAGAAAGGTATTGTGGGTCAGTTAAAGTGGGTTATGGGAGACTGTTAATAGGACAACTTTAGGCTGTACAGGCTAAAACAATTTGATGCACTTAATTTTTGTTATTTCGTAGTCTCTGACTGAAGAAATCATATTGCATTCATGGGGCTCTGTGGTTTGGTGATTTGGATGTATTGTTGGTAAAGAAGATTCCAGAGTACCTGGGTTAGGTGGAAAAGTACTGTTATTTTGTAGCAGGAAAGTAAAGAGTGTGCATTCACCAGTATGCGTATATGGTTTGAGGTTGGAATTCACCATACTTAATATGTTTGAGAAGGGCTCTTGGCCCAAGAGTAAATGAGTGAGTGGTGTGTAGGGTTGAGGGAATCGGTGAGGGGTGGGTAGGCTTTCTAAGAAGGATTTAAAGAACATTGAAGCGTGGGTGGATGTAAAGAAAGTGGACTTGTTAGTTGGGTATGGTGTGCATGATTTATCTTGTGGCTATGAGGGCAGTGTGTACATATATGTAACAGACTGAAGGGATCTGAATAAGATTCTAATAACCATGGAAAGGGCAATGGTTTGATGTCAGCTGAAGATCAATAAGAAGAAGACTTAGATAATGGTGTGCAGCAAGAGAGAAGAGGCCAACGTTAAACTAGGAAAACAAAAACTTGAAGAGGTGAAAGAGTTTTGTTACCTGGGAAGCCGAGTAACCAGTGATGGACGAAGCAAGAAAGAAATAGTCATTAGAATAGCCCAGGCGAAGAGAGCATTCTATCAAAAGAAGACTATGCTAACAACTGGAAATACAAGTGTAGAAGTAAGGAGACAATTCATCAGAACGTACATCTGGAGCCTGTTTCTTCACGGCAATGAGGAATGGACAATGACAGCAGCAGAGAAGAAAATGGTGGAAGTATTTGAAATGTGGTACTACAGAAGAATGATAAATATCAAATGTAATGGCCAAGTAAGTAATGAGAAAGTCCTAAAAAGACTGGGAGAAAAGAAAAGTCTTTTGCATATCCTAAGTAGAAGACAGGACAAATTAATCGACCGCATCATGTGCCATGATGGCCTGATGAAGACAATCGTTGAGGGGAAAGTGAATGGGAAGAATGGAAAAGGCCGGCCTCATATGAGATATATGGAACAGGACGTGAAGGAATTGAAAGAGTGGAATTACATTAATAGAAGAGGTTGGCCGATAGAAGACTCGAGTGGAGGGCTGCGTAAAACCAATCCATGATGATGATGAACATTCTCTGAAACATTCATTCTGAAGGTGATTGCAGACTTAGCCATTGAAATGTTAGTGTCAGTTAATGGAATCACCCGGTGTGAAACCCAAAAATAATTCAGTTAAATCTTTTGTTTAAGCGGCTGAATAAATTATGTGACTGAAGTTGTCGCTGAGTATTTGTTTGCGGTAGTCAGAAAAAGAGAAGTTTTGGTTCAGGACTTGAAGTAGAATTTGTTGAGAAGGGAATGGTGGCAGTGTGTTAGGCCTGTGTGAATTATGTCAACCGCATCTAGGAACTTGCGGATGTAATTGAGTTTTTTGTGTGTCGATGTAAGTCAGCAAATGTTAGTTCAGTTCCAAGAAATGCTCTTCATTATGTGAAGTAAAAAAATATTCATTTGTGCCATTTTGTGAAGTGACTTAATTTTTATTCCCACTTTAACTAACTGTGGTCTTCTTTCATTGGTTGTCATATTTTGAATAAATTCTCACTTTTTTTCCAGTTGGGCCACCCTACACATTTCGTCTTAAGGTTAAATTTTATTCTTCTGAGCCAAACAATCTTCGGGAAGAGTTGACAAGGTAAGGGGAGGAACTATTGTAGTTGTAACATTCTCTACTCAATGTAGGTATCAAAGATACTATAAAATTATTCAACAATATTAGAGTTAGTCATATGCTCATTTTAGATTCCTTATTTTGATATTGTATGTTTACCATACTGAATTCTCTCGATGCACTCAGTTAAGTCTTTTTGAAGGGATAAAGTAGTGTAGAGGTGAAATTTTTGTACATTTTCTCTGAACAATCAAAACCCTAATGCTAATTAATATCATTTTTTTTTATCAATAGTTTTAATATCAAATTATCATTGCTAAAAGATTATACCATAAAATAAATTATGTGCTTAAAACTTCAATGCCCATTTTCCTGATCAAAGGGCAAATATAAGGGAAAGATAATTCTATATTAACTATGTTTGTTGTACTAGTACTTGAAGTTGAATATATTCTGTACCCTTTATTTACAGGTACCAGTTTTTCCTCCAGTTGAAACAAGACATACTTGATGGAAAGCTGGAATGCCCTGTACCAATTGCCATAGAGCTTTCTGCCCTGTCTCTTCAATGTAATTACTTTTTCTTTCTTTATTATATTTTGTCTAATTATGATTATTTTATTATTATTTATCTAACGTAAAGCTAGTCTCTTATTTTTTTATTTACTACGAAATCTGAAAAAAATCATAGCTTTTAACCATACAGTTACTCTAGTTAGTAGTTAGAGCTGTATATTGAATTATATAATCATTTTGAGTATATTGCATAAGCATTACATCACGACTGAACCACTTGTGCAACTGCCACTTTTCTCTAGATTTTCTTTACGTTCCAGCCGTTAGAGATGCAATGCATGTGTATTTTTGATGATCCCTGACCTTGGGATGCTAGTAGATCTGAATTCTATTTTGATGGATTGTCTCTGTCTGTAATATGACATTATTTTTATAGAATGGAAATAAATTATGGAAACAATTTACTCTAAGCCACTCTTTCCGTGAAGAATAAAATGCAATAGAATATGGGTATTGCGCTGAACCAGAAGTTTTAGACCTACTGAAATTTAAACTCACAATTTTGATTACGTGTATGCAAGATGCACCTCATATTTAAGGCATGTTATTGTCCTATTATCCATTTCAAATATCTTGGGGGGCTGAGAGGCTGGAAGAGCCTTAAATTTTTAGGGGTAAGTGAAGAGAAAGTTTCTCATCACGTGACTTTCTCAGAGCGAACTAGGATGCAGTGGGCATGGCCTAGCCTCTCGAAAATTCAGTCGCTCTCTGACCTCTGTGGAGTGCACATTGTGGATATTCATGGTGTGTTGCCAATTCATTCAGAAATATGAGTTACATCAGAGCAATAGTGAGGATGACGATTTGGATGGCAGTGGTGCAGAAGTTCTTTGGCCACTCCATTAGACTGGGGAATGAAACTGGGAATTTCTACTATTTTTCATATTTAAGATCCTCAATACTTTTTATAAAAATTAAAAAGACTTCTTATAAAACAATTATGTTGCCTTTTTTAAAATTAAAATTATGTATTTAATGGGTGAACAATATTGATAGAGGGTCATGTTGGTTGACTTATTCCTGTTCTAAGCTGGCTGCTGATGCTTCCGGTTTTGGGGGACAAAACATTATCTTTTTTACTTTCGGGGAAGCTTTTTGCTCTCAATATTCCACCTATGAGCCAACCTGTTTGTTCCTTAGGTCTATTTTTTTCTGTAATGGCCCTTGGTGAAGGCCGCGATAAGAAGCCCCTGAAAATAATGCATTGCTCACCCTCTGTTTTGCTTCTTGACCTACGTGAAGGCCACGCGAAGTCAAGCTCTAGACTCCCGTTTCGGAGATAATTCCCCACCCTCCTGGAAGTAAAGACTTGTGAACTGTTCCAGGCCATCGAGAAAAGCACCCTCCCCCACAAACGTAAGGCCTGCCTATCTGCCTCCCAAGATATTTGAAATGGATAATGGATGCCCACAAAGACAATAATTCTTGCTCAGCTACCTCTTAAGTAAATGAACTTAACAAATATTTTAGGATACAGACACATCAGTGTGTGATTAGTTTGTAAAGTGGAAAAAAATGTAGCTGCAAATTGTGTTGATTGAACCTGAATCATATCACATCAGTTAGCGCATGGATTATTTCACAGCATAAACTGTCATAATGGGAATTTCATGCTATTTCAGCTGAATTGGGAGACTATGAAGAGGGTATCCACACTCCAGCTCTGATATCAGAGTTTAGGTTTGTTCCTAATCAAACAGAGGATATGGAGTTAGCTGTTTTGGAAGAATATCCCAAACTAAGGTATGTTCTTTATTTTAGCTTTCAGGAATAAATGGATAATTATGATTGCCTTGTGAAACAGGGGAACATAAAATGCCGTCATGTATCTGAAGAAGGATATTTTAATAGATAGAAGTGGGTAGCTGCAGTATTGGCTGCTCAGCCTCGAATAACAGAGTTTTAAAATTGTTTGATATTTCATTGGAACCCCTGCTTGTGGAGAGCATTACAATTTCAGTACCCTGTCCATCGAATGGGATGTGAAGCCGTGGTCCCCTTGGTATATTTTGTTCAGAGCAGGCTGATGCCAATGCCACGTTTCTCTCCACACTTCCTACTTTACTTCCATTAATATTCTTATACCTTTCCTCCAGGTCTGAACCACATTAAGTATTTTTTGGCTTGGTTTGAGGGAAATTGAGATACTTAATATTAAAGCTGTTTATTTTTATTCCTATCTAAAGGTTACTGTTTTACTGGTTTTTTGTGTATGAAAAAGAACATCATTTTATGGGTATAATTACACAGATATGTTGCTGTGCCCAAGGTGGGTTATTAAATCTCTCTGATAAACTCAATATCATTTTTCCTCATCATTTTCTGTTATTCTTATGTGCCTGATGGTGGTCAACGTGCACCAAGAAAATTATTCTATCCATCATGGGCTAAGTGATATCATGATATGCAGATACATGATATTTGAAGTGGGATGGCGTAAGGTAATCGTCACCATTCCTATTTGAAACACTTTTTTGCAACTTTCAACCACACCTATTTTTGCATTCACATTGTGTATTAACCTTTCCTCAGTTTTGCAATTTTTCTAGCCTAGGAATTTGGCATGGAAGCAAGCTTGTTTGCATGCCATACAATGCCTGTTTTTCATGTCATTAAGCAGATATCATGGATTAGATTCAAATAGCTTGAATTTGAATGGTTTGCTTCGGTTAGTGATAATAGTGCACCTTTGCTGACTTCTGTGTCATAGATTCAGGAACACAGCATGCAACTTTGTGTGCAGTGTTAGGTGCTTTAATGCAAGCACTTGGAAGTGTGATGATGCCACCTTTTGAAATGCCTGTTTTTAGACCAATAAGTGAGCTATTCCCTTATTTCGTTTTCATCCTGTCAATAGTTGTTAATTGGAATTACCTTTTTTCATAATTTCGGGTCTGAAGATACAAGGTAGCAAAATAATATTGAGACGATTCTTGTTGCTGAAAAATACTAAAGGTTACTAGCTTAATGTACAAGATTTGGTAGGATATTTTGGAGTGTTTTTAATAAAGTTGGTTTTAGTTTAATGTACAATGTTTTTCCATTCTCCTTTTCCTTTGATATTAGTTGGTTGTATCAATTAAATCTAAATGTTTATAGTTGGTTTCAACTCTTTATGTTTATCACTTATTCCCTTAAATATAAGAATTGTTGTGAATAAAAGTCTGCAAACATTTGAAAAGATATCTACAAAGTGAGAAAGCTGGTAATACTGTAAAAGGGTCATTTCACTTTGGAGGAGGAAGCCAAGTAAAAGGGAAATTCTGAGTGTGGTACAGAGCAAGTTTTGTTATCATAGTAAAGTACATAGTAAAGGATAAGATAATGATGCTTGGCCTTTTTAATACCTTATAGGATGTGCATCACTTGGGTGTTATATCTTGTTGCCCATTTATGATTATGGTTCTCAATTAGGCACCAATATCTGCAAACCATGAAGCACTATTTCATCATGTTATCCTTTAAATTGGTGAATAAAGTAGTGAACTGGTTAGATATTTTCACTCTCAGCAGTCTTGACTATACAGTAAGTCTTATATGTGGTTAATTCATTCCAAAAATTTCCGTGTAAGTCAAAATCCACATAAGTCGAAACGCAACAACTTGCCTATCAATTTTTAAACCATTAGTGGTGCCGCTTTTTCCGCAGTTGGTGGCAATCGGTGACTATTACAGAAAATGCCATCTTTTGAGAGGCCGTTAAAACCATAATAACATCATCTATGGAGTAGATAGTTAACCACGCATCGCTTTATGCAGGATGGTCAAAAAGACGTTGATGCCATGTAAAGCCGGCAACAGGCTTACATTTTCTTTTTCTGTCATCGCGGCAGTTACGTGGCAACAGCTAGTAAAAGATCAAACACATAGATTCTTATGGAGCCGGCTAGGCTTTCGATCTGCGATGGATTTCAAAGGGCTGCATGTCGTGTTTATGGCACGACAGAACAAATAGCCAATGTACACTCCTCATACCGAGGACTGCCAAACGTGATGCTGCTTATGGCACCATCTGTTTGTAAGTCTAGTGTGATTTCTCTCACCTACTGATGTGAATGTGTATCGATTGCGATTGCTGTGTGTTAATGATTGATGTGCATTTATTTATATATATGATGTCTCACAGGGAGGCGTTATTGTATGTAAAGTCCACGGACTTTAGACTTAAAAGTAAAAACAAAGTTAAAAATTCAGCTGTGTTGCAAGAGGCCTAGGAAGGGTTCAGCGAACATGAAGAAAAGGAAAAATATAATTACATTAGGCTTTTTCACTATCACCTATCGAACTATGTAATGAGCTTAACTAGAGTGAGCATTCCGAACGCCCGTAGTTTGGCATCTACTCTTGCGCACTTGACAATGAGTCACGGGTCATCACCGGTGTATCTGTCGTGGCAACAGAAACATGGAGAAAACGCAAACATAAGGTCTGGACACACAGGCGTGGGACGCGGGAGCAAAATTCGCCAAGGGAGCGTACTTAATGTCCCTTAGACTAAAGCAATACATTTGCGGGACTTCAGGGCTCATGCGGACATCAGTACTTCCGCTTCAGTGTTAAGACTATGGAAGTGTCATATGACAAAGATGGAGCTCTCTTCGAAATCACATTGGGAGACGGTGAATACCGAGAAAGAAATATCAGCAAGCAATACTTTCTAATTAAAAAAAATACTATTTGCAATTAATGTTCAAAAGTGTGGTTATATATAAATATTTCACCTAATCATTTTCATTGATTTTCGGATTGAGTAATGAATACTTTGTAACCGCTACTGTACTATTTGCAATTAATGTTCAAAAGTGTGGTTATATATAAATATTTCACCTAATCATTTTCATTGATTTTCGGATTGAGTAATGAATACTTTGTAACCGCTACAATGAACTCTCCTGTCAACATTTCTCACAGTAATTTTGCACTAGACTAGTCTTAGGAGGAGGGAAATGCGGCATGCAGAAAACTAAATACATAATATTCGCAGCAGGTCCGTGTTCCGCTGGGTGAGATTCGTGTTGGTTTGCGCATACTAGTATCCCACCGAGAGATTTTGTCCCGTGCGAATGTTGCTCCTGTGCCAGTTCGTGCAAACCATAACACCTGAACATCTGGGTAACTCCATGTAACTCAGATCTGTGTAAGTCAAGGACTTACTGTATTCAAAGATGACGCTACTTTTTTGTTGATTTGGTTATATTATAACTTTTATTATGTGCTTTGAGATACTAAGATTGTATAAAGGCTTAGTGAATCCAACTTTAGCAATGGATTTCCTCCATTCAAAGGTTTATCACTTGGATATTGCCGATGTTTTAGTACTTGTATCATGATAGATAGAAGTTCTTTGCTAATAGCTATTTCTGCTAGCGTTTTAGCAAATGGAACTGAACTCAGAAAATGTGATTTTTGGTAGCTTTGAGGCAACCATAAGGGTATTGATAACTTTACTTTTCATGCACAACCAAACACACAGTCACTGTTCAACAGATGACTTTTAGTGGTGGTCAAGTTGACATGTACTTGGCTATGCAGTTGATCACAGATTTATTCTTCTTTTCCATAAAGATGTTTCTCACAGGGATGAATTCTACAAGATTCCCAGATAACTCTTTAATTCTCAGCTTTAGGTGCAGAAAAATTGAATTTCCTTAATTATAACCATTCATATTATTTCTGTATGCATTTTACAAAGGGTAGGATAAGTTGTGCAGCAATTTTTCATTAATTTAGACAAAAATACGAATTTCTTAAGCAGAGTGGGAACAAAAAGTTTGCAGGCTATTGTGGTTGTCTACTGATGCCAAATTTTGGAAAACGGTGAGTGGTAGGCGATGATGGTAGGTGTTACTCTTCATGAGATGTAGCGTGTTGTTCTCCCTAACTTTTGCAGGAAATAATTGTTTGTGGCACAGGCATTATACATATAGGAATACGGTCAATGTCAGCAAATGCATTTCCAGCAAAAACCAGAAAGTTATCCATGTTTCAATTAATACTTGGGGATATCAATGTGAATATAAGAAAGTTGCATTGACATACTGCTAAAATGTAATATTTATTATAATAATGAAGTGGCCTTGATAGTTGTCCAAATAATTGTTACAAAAGTTAAACTATGCTGCTTCTAATTGATATCTAAGAAAGGCAATGGGGTTTTGGGTCATAATTTTCACTCAGGTAGCAAATGTCTGACAATCTTATTGCATGTAAGATTTGGTGTTTTCCCTGAGTATTAGATGAGTGTAAGTTTCTCGGGTCTTCCACTGGGTCAAAGGCTCCATCTCTGGCGACGTTTCAGTAAATGACTCATTGTCCATCTTCAGGGCTGTGATATGCCATGTCGGATTTGGTGGGTTTCACTCAATCTTATTACATTTTGAAATAAGTTGTTTAAAATGAAATATGGCATTTAAGAGTAATTTATAGAATGTTCTATCCACAATATAGGGCTGTGTAATTTTAAGTTAACTATTATGTTTTAATAAGTAATGGCGAAGGTTGATTTTGTGGTATTGTAAATATGATAAGTGAATTGGAAATGGAACCTCATTCAAGGAGCCATATTTTTTATGTATCTGATATATTAGGGCCTGTTTGACTAACTTCTTCACCAATATCTTACAGTAATATTCTTGCTAAGCCAGTAAGATTCCAGCTGTCTTAGGTCTTTCAGCAACTCATTAAACATTTTGTCAGCTAGGCGTCTATTTTTGGCAGTGTAATGTGCACCTCCCATTGTCTAGGGTATTTGTGTTCAGGTTTTTTCAATGGTGGACAATAAGCTTCTGGTTACTTGCATGCCACCTGTAGTCATCACCTTGTCACCCATCGCTTTAATCTCCTAATAATTTTAAAATCCGGAAGTAGTAGCTTTTATTAGAAAAAGCCTGCGAAGTTCCTTTATTCACATCATTATAAAAAGTTGTAGCATTTTTTGTTGATTTTGGGAAAAAAATTTGATTTAGGCAAAAACAACCTTGGGAATTTGAAATTATCCCAGTATCTGTAACTGGTCCAAATTTATCGTGGCTACTGCATGAATGTATTTGAGGAAAAAAGGAGAAATTCTTACATATGATGAATGCATTCATCTAATTTTTGCGATAATTTCATGATATTTAAATTATAAAGTTAAGGTATTATTCTGGTCTTCAGTTTTTTTTTTTTTTTTTAATTTTTCTTACAATTAGTTAAGAAGGCTACTTATGGCTTGAATGTAACTGAACAGGCCTGAACTGTATTTGAATGACATAAAAACATGAAGGACCAATGAGAACGTAAAGTGAAAATTAGTAATAAGGTATTGGCACATTTGTGCAGGTCTTGATTGCCTGGGTTCCAGTTTAATTATTGATACTGTAGTTCTTAATTGTTTAAGCCATAGCATATTTTGCATTTATAATTGTTAGTTGGTGTTTGCAAGTAAAAGTATTCTAAGCCTAAGTTTAGAGTTTGATGTTGATCAAAGTTTTATAATTTTCATGTATTTGATGCTTTTTCTGCCACAGTCTACATTATTTCCTGTTCTTTCTTGTAGGGGGCAAACCCCTGCCCAGGCAGAATTGAGTTATCTCAATAAAGTGAAGTGGTTGGACATGTATGGAGTTGATATGCACACTGTCCTGGTGAGTTTTCTCCTTCTTTCTCTGTTTCTCATGAATAGATATTGTTTGCTAGTGTGTATGTAACTATCCTAAAAGATTGTCCTTCATTTTATATATTTATCATTGAATGCAGTGTTCACATCAAGTAATGTCCCCCTTTCCACTTCCTACCATCATAACTGGTTGACACTTCTTTCCACCGCAATTCGCTGTCATAACTCAGTACTACTACTGTCACTACTCCCTTAGGAGTAGTTGTAAACAAATGACGAGCTTGAAGTTAGACTCGTGGATGTTAACCTCGTCAGGGATTTCTCTATATATCACATCCAAAATATTTTCGTCAGAAAAACAAATGCTCAGAAATGTACATTCTGAGAACGTACAAAATATTTAAAACAATATTTTTAGGTCACTTTTAGGATTATGGAACCCATACACATTTCTTGTATAGCATCTTAATTTTTTAAATTTCTGGATCTCTGTTTGGGGAATTTGCCTCAGATGAATTCTGGCATTCATTGAAATTGCTGTACATCAAGATGTTTTCTGTCCTTAATTCACCACATCTCCTTTATATTGCCATGAGCTTTGATTTTACTTCTAGGGTAAGGATGGCTGTGAATATTCCCTTGGTCTGACACCGACTGGAATCCTTGTTTTTGAAGGAATACAGAAGATTGGACTGTTTTTTTGGTATGGATCAATGGTTTGCATTTCCTATTGATAGGCTTTAATTCCATCCTTCATTTTTGTTGCCTCTCCCTTAGAGTAGCATCTGTTTCGAAGCAAGAGGGCCAAGAAGCAAGAGGGCCAATTTCATCGAATCAGTCTTACATTGTAATAATTCATAAAGTCTAGCACAATGAAAGTGTAAACTTTAAATTTCATTGAATCAATGTTTCATTGTAATCATTCATAAGGTCTAACATGATCAAAATGTAAACTCTACAATATTTGTTTCCTTTTAATATTATCATAATAAATTAATTTTTCAGGCCAAAAATAGGAAAGTTGGATTTTAAGAAAAAGAAATTAACATTGGTGGTTGTCGAAGATGATGACCAAGGCAGAGAACAGGAGCATACATTTGTTTTTAGGTAAGACTGTTTAATCTGGGGCAGACAGCATCATCAGGCTGTTATCTTTTATGATTATGTTGAATAAATACACCTTCAGGATGCCGTATTCCTTTATTTTTAGAATGCATAATGAGAAGGCTACAAAACACCTCTGGAAATGTGCAGTTGAGCATCATGCCTTCTTCCGCTTGCGTGCGCCAGTGAAAGGTCCCTCTGCACGGCAAAACTTTTTCAGGATGGGATCCCGATTCAGATACAGGTTTGTTATTTTCATTTTATTTCCCTTGATTACGGAAAGGAGTAAGTAATTAAGTTATTATGGGTAAAGTGAGCGATTAATGATAGATGGCCAAAGATAATGCTGCATTATCTTTGGCCTCATATACTCATGCAAATGAGGTACCTATAGTTGTGTTGCGAAGTATGGTAGAAAACAGTATTGTGAAAATGACTTAATTACATAGAGCTATAAATAATCTCATAACTACTGTGTTTTTAAATTATTGAAACTACAGAACACTCTTGATGGATACATAAAACTCAATCAAGGTTTGAAATCAGATGAATTATAGATGAATCAGCAGAAAAAAATGTCAATATATGTATAACTGAATGTCATGTGTATCTCATGGCAAAGAAATATTTTTTCATGTAAAATGTGCATTTTGTGATACATTGAATATTTGGTTGTAAATTCACGGAATAAGCTTCTACTGTATGACAAAAAATATCGATAGAATTTATACTATTTTAGTGCAATGGATAAGGGTTTTTATTGCTTCCTTGTGAAATGATATCCAACTTATTAAAATATTGCATTTTAGTGGTTCCTGCATTGTCTACCCCATCATTTTAGTTGGTATCCCCAGTTAATTTCTTCTTTTGGTCTCTCATGACATTTTTCTGCTGCTGGTGCCTCATGCTCCAAGCCCCATTTAGGTTATTTGTATGTTACTATTGACTCCAATTAGTAGCCCTCATACTAAGATAAAATGATGAATATGAATGCCTCCCTCTTTGGGCCGACTTCTAGGACTGTGTAGATTTAATTTTTTTCCATTATATCACAGAAAGATCGAGCTAGAGAGTTAGATGTTAGTTGGTTGTAAACTGTCCTTAGATTGCTTTACTTCTTTCTGGCATAAGTGACTCCACGAAATCATTATAACTCTAGCACAGATAGTATAGATAAAAGGGTAACTGAAATACAGTTTTTATTGTGCAGCATGATTGTTTCAACCATTGATAAGGAACTAGGTGATTTTCTATGATTTCCATTTTATTTTGAATGTGAATTTGAATTTAAGTGCCAAATTTTGGAGTCGACGATTCTGGCTGTGTGTACACCTGGGTATCAGGCTTACTTGAAATCTATCTTGGGGGAATCATATTAAAAATGTTTGTGGCACAGCACTGAAGAGAGTGGGATATATCAAGCAAATTGTGGGAGAGTATTCAAATGAAGAAGTCAAAGAAAGATGTTATTTTGTACTTGTAAAGCCTAAATTGGAGTATGCTTCTAGCTAGCATTTGTTATCCAATTGATGAAAGTTTGATTCGGGAACTGAATAGGTAACAAATGAAAGCGGCTCATTTGGTAACGAATTCCTATGAATGTATGGGAAGTGTCACTATTGGAAGAGTTTGGTTGGGAAACCCTGTGATCTAGAAGGCTGTTCGTATGATTAAAGGTAGTTGAAAAATCCATATCGCTTAAATTTGAATCTGATACTGAGGACATATTTCTACCCCAACTCTACGTTCGCCAGAAAGAAGAAATAAATCAAGGGAGGTCAACTGTCGGGCCTAGCAATGCAAGAATTTGTTTTTCCCATGGACAATGCACAACTGCAAAACAAACCTAGTATAATTCTTTCAGATACATTGTACACCATGGTTCATTACGAGGTCTGTTCAAAAATATGCGGACTGATGTCATAAAACAAAATGCACTTTATTTAGAAGTTACATGTCTGAGTTCCCTTCAAAGTACTCTCTTCCCCAACGCACACACTTATCCCAACGGTGTTTCCACTTGCAGAAACTGTCCTGGTATGCTTCTTTTGTAATGTCCTTCAGCTCCTTCATCGCATATGCCTTAATCTTGGGAATATTCTTCCTTTCGAGGGTCTTTTGAGTTTGGGGAACAAGAAAAAGTCACAAGGAGCTAGGTCAGTTGAATAGGGGGTGGGGAAGCCTGTTATGATCCTTGGCAAGAAGTTTTCATCTTCTTCTGAACCATCAAGTAGTTCCTTACAAACCTGGACGCGATTGGCTTTCTGGTCGTCCGTCATCATGTGGCACAAATTTTGCAGCAACGCGGTGCACCTTTAATGTTTCAGTCAAAATCTCGTAGCAACATCCAAGTGATATCCCACACTCTTCAGCAAATTCCCTGACGGTCCACTTCCCCGCACCAAGGTGTTGATTTTGTCGACATGTGGGTCGTAAGTTGAATGGAAGGACGTCCACGACGCTCATCGTCTTTGATCGAATGTCGACTACCCTAAAAACGTTCATGCCACTTGAAACATGCCATACACTTCATGGCAACATCACCGTAAGCCATGTCGAATATAGCAAATGTTTTAGTCGCAGATTTTCCAAGTTTAGTGCAGCATTTCACAGCAAGCCTTTGCTCCTTCAGGTCATTCATTCTGAAATCCGACAAACTAAACTATCGCACTTCACTAAATACCACGTTGCTAATCAACAAATGAAGATATCTCCAATCGGGAAACGTCGTTATTATCAGCTGATCTGTATAAATCTAGCGATACAAAATGGATTTACCTGGAACCAACTAGAGCCAGGCAATTCAAACAGTCCGTGTATTTTTTGAACAGACCTCTTATTAATTAACCAATTTTTTTTAAGGTTAAAGTTAACTTCACTGCTTCATAAACTACCACATGCTCTTGTTGTGGCTTGCAGGGTGGAGTGTAGATGCAGGGAAACCATTGAATCATTCACCAATTCTTTTTCTTTCATCCAACATCGCAGTGGGAAAACTGAATTCCAAACGACGCAGACCAACAGAGCCAGAAGGACTGTGCAGTTTGAACGACGCCCTAGTCAACGCTATGCGAGGCGGCAGTCGCACGTTCTCAGGGAGCGGCAGAGGCAGCAAAACAACCATCCCACGGTGACCACGACAGCCGTGACAACAACTGTGACTGCACCTGAGGAGGACCGTGATGGTGGCGAAAGTTGTGGAGGCACCAGCCTAGGTGGAAGCAGTAGCATTGCCAGCTCGGCTGCGCGCCAAGAAAATCCAGATTCCAATCCAGCGGTGCGGGCCAGCTCCCCCTCACCTACTCCCATCAGGCTGGAGACCACTTTAGGGCCCCACGTAGCCCACTCTAAGGCTGCTAATGCTCCTTCACCCAGTGAGTTCTCTGTGTTTTCAATGTGCATTTGGGGCAGAAAATTTTTTTTGGTATTGAAGTTTTCCTGAGGCCATATTAAAAAAAACGAGAGACATAGTGGAGACCTGCAACTTGTTATGTTTGGATTGATGATCATTCTACAGATAGTGACAGTTTAGTGGGAGACTAATGGATTATTACTAGGGATAATAATAATTATAATAAAAGGTCTTTATTGGGGCGTGATTGAGACAAAACTGTCCCTTCTGCCATCTATCCCCTCGTCAAAATAAATGTATAAATCAAATAGTGGTCAATACGTAAAACAATTACAATCTGAGGTTAAAAAAAATCAGTAAAGAATACACTTATAGGAATTAAAGAATGATAAATTAATACAAAAGAAATATATATACACAATATATCAATATTACATATCTAATAGTGTGTGAAAGAATTTACAATGTGGGAAAAACGTGAGGATTATTATGCTTACATCCTTTACGCAAAAACCCACTGCAGGGAAACACCCACACAAGAAGGGATGGGACATTGGAATATTCGAATCCATCAAATAATGAAATAGTGCTCTTTCCTTGAATCCATCGAATTTCACCTCGAATCCGAATCCTTAAAAATCTGCATCACTTACATCCTCACCAGACGAAAATCCTTGCATTCCTTTCAATGCAACTTTACCACCACTGACCGAGATCACAATTGAACGCATGAATAGATACTTTCTCTGAGAGCCCTTTTTGCCTGATGGCCCTCTGTCGCAAGCCAGGGCAGTCTGTGTTATGCAGGCTGAAAGAGCACAGGAGAGCAATCATCCACGGGAGCAAAAAAATGAATTATACTTGTAGTTGGAGTGTTTAATTCAATTGTATGTGTAAAATAAACATTAGAATTCAAAATATAAAGATTGGTCAATGAAATAATACTTGGGATTAGAGGAAATGGTAACAACTAGATTTTAAATAAAATGGAGGATTTAAGGTAAAGATAAGATTAGGATTGCAAATGAGATTTCGAGGGTGAATTTAAGATTTGGATTCGAGAAAAACTGGATTGGACCCATCTCTAATTATTTGTCATCCAATTTCTGTCATTTATATTTCTTTTACATGGGCTGTTTCCCAATTTCTTTCTCAGCCACCCATCCCACAATAAGATATAATGCACATCACCTGATGAATGATTTTTTTTCAATTGGTGACTCCATTAGAGCTCAATAATCATTTGAATAGTATGAGCTACTACAATTTGCTGCTTACAATCTTTAATAGTGTTAATTACTGATTGAGACCAATCAAATGGTTTGCAGCTCTCCTAGTCCAAAGGCTTGTGCTCACAAGATAGTCCCCCACTAGTTTTTTGTCTATTAAACTTTCTCAGGCATAGAGAAGTCTCCTATCTATTTTTCATTCCTTCAAGAAGTTCTGAGTTCTTGTTACCTTACAGGTCTCTATCCCCTAAAATGGTTCATTGTGATTCATTATACTGACAAAGCTTTTTAATAACAAGAATTTCATGTGCAATCTAGCTTTATTCATTAAAGAGTGTGATTGTTGACAGATTCACTTGCTGGAACTGTGATGATTAAAACAAATCACAGCACTATGTAAAATGCCACTTCTTTCTTATTGACTTTGAATGGTTTTGACACTACACCCACATCATATTCAAGAGGTCCTTCAGGGAATGGCAAGGTGCAAAGTCCTTCCTTTCCAGTGAAAACGAGTCATTCCTTTCAAAACTTTTATATTAGATGTCAAACATATCCAAATTTAATCCTACAGTTCTATGAACTTGTGATTAAAGTCCCAAATAAAATTTCCAAGAATCTTTTGAAATTCTAATACTCAAAATTAAGTCCTAGTTTATTAAATGACTGTATCACCGTGAACCCTTCTCCACTGATAACCATCGTGTTGCCTAACCCTCCCTGCTCTGATCTCCCCTCCTTTCTCCATAACCTTACAAATGCCCCCTTTCTTTCCCATTTTTTTAGTTTCCTCCAAAAAAAGGTACTCCATTTGATCCCTGAACTCCCCTCCCCATTTCCTGCACCCCCTGTAACCTTTGTATTTGAAAAGTTGCCACACCTCTTGAAGATGATGTGGGTGTTGTTGAAACCGTTCGATGCCAATAACAAAAAAGTGGAATTTCACTAAGTGCTGTGTTTTGTTTTAATTTTTCATGAGTCATAGGTTTTTGAGGGGGTTATGGTGGCTTAGTGGGTAGAGTACTGAGCTACTGACCGGAGGGTCCTGGGTTCAAATCCCGGGCGAGAGCCTTTCTGCACACCCCCATCTAAAATCCTTGCGATTCGATTTTCTGCATGTCAGAACTTCGTAGAAAATCGCAGGTGGCCCAGGGAAAGGAACTGGCCCTGAATGTGTGAATTTCACATGCCATTGGCTTAGTTCGGGGTGAGCTCTACTCTCACCTATCAAAGTGTGTGAGTGATAGGTTTTTGAGTATGTTTAAGTTCTAATCTTAAAGGTACCAAAGATTCTGCAGTGATTATATCTTCATTTCGGTTTTATTTGTTAAAAAACAAATTGTGAGCACATTCCTGCTTCTCATTAATTCTGTTTGAGTCTAAATTGATACAAATGAAATTATTGAGGAATTTAAAGCCTTATATACAGTTATGATTAAATAATCCTTGTGTTCTCAGCAGGTACAGCTGTTAAGGGAAGTGCAGAGGAAAGATTGGACTCGTTGTTGAAAAGCCTTGCAAAGGAGAGTATAGGAGGTGTGAATGTAGAAGATTCAAAGAATGACATAGCGTCTGCATCTGGAAGTGTAATGAGCAAAACGGAAGGTCTGTGTATTTTCATCACTCATGTTGATTTTATGCATATAAGCATGCCACATTTTAAATTATTAGTACAAATACTCCCTTAATCCATGTGCTTGGTGTTGCATTTTGTGTAATTACTGTCAGACTTTCACTAAAATAGCTAAAAGTAAAAAGGCTTATTTTGAAGAATCTAGCATAGAGAGATAGAATTAATTTTAACTTATTATTATGACAGAGGTAAATTCACAGTGAAGGAAGTTAGATGTTTAGTACCTAATTTTGTGTCAGCACTCAATAAATGTGTGATTTTTTACTTGTATTTCACTTCAATAGTTTATTTATTGCGCTCTGTGTGGGTAGTGTTATATTTGAGAACCTTGTGTTCTACTCAAAATATTGGGAGGCAAGCTTAAATTTGTTTGTTGTAAGTTAGCTGATAGTTCCTTAGTGGCAGATAGGGTGATAATGTTTTTTAAGGAATTTTTGCATCTTTTTTGTGAAGCATTGGGGGAAATATACACTGATAGTTTAGCAAACAACATCTTGTGGCCTTTTAATTCTGTGTAGCTAATGTGCTTTAACAAACATTTAATATCTGCATGTTTATTGTTTTATACAAATGTAACTGCACATTTTTAAAGCACCTGTGTAATAGAATGTATATTTGGGTTTGAAGGTTTTTAGATTTGTTCACTTACTCCTGTCTGCATATACATATTTGGCTGCCTTGCATTTCTTATGTAATGAAGTGGCAAAGCTTCATCATACCGTATTTACTCGTGTAAGCTGCGACCTCGTGTTTCCTGCTCACCCCTATTTTTGGGCAGGCTCGTGAGGAAAAAAATTATTTTTTTTTACCCTTGAGTTTGCATCATTTTGTCATAACATGAATGCACGTTCTTTAATAGAAATGCTGTGCCTAAATTATGTGTATGTCTTTCTCATTAATTGATTGAATTATGTGTTAATATCATCATGATCATCATCACGTGATGCCTCTTTTACTGTGCATCTTTTTCTCGTAGCATCTCACAGTAATCACAGATACGATCACATCATCCAGCTATAAAAATGGCATCTGTTCAAAACAACATCCAACTGAAATAATTGAAGATATATATACAGTTTCAACCCATGATTACTGTATTATTACGGAAATCCATCGGCATATCAACAAATAAAAGCTGAATGCCATCCGTACCTGATAGCGGTGATCTCATCTGCTCTCTGTGCAGTAACTGTGGACTGGGACGATAAAACAACACCAGATAGCCTTGGGAACAGGTGGAAAAAACTAAGCTCAATGTAATAACAATTATAATTCTTGTAAAACTAAAGAAAAACACATTCGCAGAAATAGAATCATAAATCACTAATACATATTCGTATCATAACAGTTCTCATTTTTAGTTTTTGTCACTGCTAGATTCAGATAGACCATATTTCCTTCCTGCAACTCGATTTACTATTTTTTCGGCATCACTTATAATATTTAGGCTTGTACTTACAGGAAACAATCACAATTTCACATCAGAATTCATTTTTAGGGTGATAATAGCAAATTATTTTGAAATGCTAAATGATTCAAACTCGTTTATTACATTCACGCGTGGAGTGGATAGCACGGATAGTATGGAGGTGTAAGCTCTGAGCATACGACTCTTGCCACTATGTTACAAATTCTTTGTCGTGTCTTTTCAATGTAGCTTTAATGTGCACACAAAAGAAGCTATCTATCGTATAAAAATGTTTCTACAGATATGTGATACCTTCACGGTATCACGTATCTGTAGCAACATTTTTATATTATTTTTATCAGCGAGTTAAACTAGCTCCGCTTCTGATTTGAAAAGGCATAAAGATGCCGCCCCCCTTGCGGCAGCTTACAGAATACAGTAGATTTAAATAAATATCAGTGCTACAATGTGTTGTCCTACATGCGATCTATACACGATAAATCTATTGCTTTGTCAAGTGGTGTTTCTGATCAAGCATTTCTTCAAGTACCGTTGTAGGCTGAGACTTTGTTAAACACGGATTTTTATTACTAATTACTTTAAAATTTCTGAATACTTTACAATGTACGATTTATTACTAGACCATACTTACCAATTAACATTGATATGTTCACAAAATGCGAAACTTAAGAGAAAAAAACTACAGGAATTTGAGGAAAATGGTGCTCGGCTTACACGAAAATCTGAAGGATTTGTGTAAGCCACACGCCCCCATTTTTTGCACTGGCGTTTCAGGAAAAAAGGTGCACGTCTTACACGAGTAAACATGGTATTTAGATTCAGAATGTTAGAGAATCATTGGCACTCATTTGGTGGATATCTTGGCATAGTGCTGGAGAAAATGATCGTGATATCAAAATATCACTGGTGTACTCATGATAAAATTTTGTGCTAAAAGTGAGGATTAGGCATCTTTAATTTGTTCAGTTATACTTAGTGATTGATCCATTAGTATCATAATTATAAAATTATTATTATAGCAGTAGGACACTTATGTACTACGTGTAATTGTTTCACAGTCAGTAATAATATCTGATTTGTAACCACTTATAAAATTTACAATAATGTAATACAAACCTCGTTAAAGATTCCTTCAAGTATTTCTTGTAGTTTAATATCACTGTAATGATTCCATCGTTGATGCTTGTGTGTACTATAGCAAATTGTTTCAAGATGAAAGCTTTGTGTCATTTTTTATCTCTCCTTATTGTTTAAATTAGACTAGGCTCAATGTGTGCTAGTTAAGTAGTTATTGGATTTATTGTAGAATCATTGCATTTAGTTTTTCAGACCCTTAGTTTGCCTGGAGATGTGAAATGCCCTGCATTCCTTTGATTGCTAGTTTTATTTTGTTGATGTAATAATCTTTAATGTGCTTGTGTATTTTTTTTAAACCCATGCCCTCCCCAATATTTTTATTAATTAAGTAGCTGAGATTAAGCATTAATGATGATACATATCATTTCCCTAGTTAGCATGTTAAAATAGCCACCAAAATCCCTTACCTTAGTTTGCTTAATAGCTGTTAATCCCAGTTATGACAGTGTCAAGTGGATCCAACTGGTGTTAGAGAATGGATATAGTTGCCTTTTATGCATGTGGTTTAACTTGATGCACGATGGTAGTCATGCCAAGGTTGTGCGGTTAAGTATTGGGCAAATGCACTTTTTTTATTTTGTTTTTTTTTTCCATGAAAGAATATACTCACCATAGACTTAGTGACCTTTTGCACATTAGTACCGAATTTTAAACGCTCAATTATCATTTCTGTAATTTTGGTCTTAAGATTATTTTTTTATTTTAGCAACAGTATTCGGCACTAAACATAAAGCTGTTTCTAATAGCAGCAGTAGAGAAGTGTAAAAGCTTATACTGTCAAAGTTAGAGGTCATTAATGATGGACTATTAGTCTTCATTGTATGAATGATGGCTTTTGCTTCTGGAGCACAAGCTGTGGCAAAGTGTCCACTGACTAAAGTAATGCACACAGTGGGGAGGCCTACACCTTTGCATTCTCTCACTCTTCAACGACAGAAATGGATTCGGTAGCTGGTGTCAAACTGATGCTGGGTGAACCCCAGGGCACTTCGGTGACCTCCGCGGTAGCTCGCTCGGTGCCAAACAACCGCTCGCGCAAATACCTGAGTGGCGGAACGACCACCGCCCGTCCCATCCCACCCGAGCAGCTCAAGTGCAACATCTTGAAAGGTGCCTACTTCTTTTGTTTTCCTTTGCTGTCATTAGGTTATGGTGTTCAGCTTCTTTTGAGGATTTTTGGGGTAATCGCCTTGTACATAATAATGGTTTTGTAATTCCATCTTATCTTCCCTATCCAAGGCTGTGGTTTTCTAAGTCTTTATTATTATTTTTTGTGAAATTGAGGTTTTTGAAAGTATCAGTTCATAGGATCTGGTGCTTTTCCAAATTATGATATGAATGTAGCATTCTCGGGTCTTCATCATGGTCAGGGTATCCATTCTCGTCAATGTTTTGAAGTCTGATTTGTTCTTCATCATCAGGACTGCTGATGTTGAGGAATGAGTGTCTCGCAAACCTTGAAATTTTGGTGAGAATGGGCCCACTGATCTTGATGGAGACCTGAGAATTCTATATTCATGTCAATTCATAATTGCATGGATGACATGGTGTTTGAATCTTGCAAGGGTCTGTCATTATGTACATTTCTGGATGTATATGGAATTTTTGGGGAGAAGGTAGCCCTTAGGGTGTAGAGCAGTCAGGTACTGGTTAATGGTTCCCAAGTTCTGAGCTGGATGAGGCCTCTTTAAGGGCAGCATATAAAATCCTGAAGGGCTCCAAAGGAAATCTGTCTGCCTTAGAAGGAATATGAAACACATGCTGTAATTGTCGCTTGTCACTTGTCTCTTTGAACTTTAGATGAGAGCTCAGCCATCACGTATCCACCCAACCTTTTAGTTGGCCAGTAAGTGAATGAAGTTAGCAGTTGAGGGTCATCATGGGACTTATTTTTCTCTATCAAAATTGTGACGTAGAGCACCTAGAAAATTCTTAATTGATCTCCATGCGAGTATTCAAAATCAGCTAAGGGATTTTGGGAATGGAGAGAAACCTCAAATTGACATTAGCCAGCTCATAATGAAAGTCACCAAGGGGTCAGTGGTTTTTCTCTCATTCCACAGACAGTACTGAACTTCAAAGTGCACTGAACTCAGAATTGATAGTTTTGGATTTGTCGGTGCAACAGCATTGTTTTATTTAATTGGGAAGGCCTTCAGTTTTATTCTAAGGCTTCAGCTTTGATAATTTAGGTAACATTGTACCTTGATTCTCCAAAATAGGTGGTGGAGGTAAAATTTAATGAATGAATCATATCAGTGGATGTTTGAGGTAGTGGCATCTTGGGAAAATTTTACATTCGGTAGGAATTCTCTCTGAAAGTTAATCCTATGTTTTGATGATGAAAATGGTAGTATAGCAAATACTATTTTATGCTATTATTTTTATGTTACACATGTTTATGTTATGCCATTACTGTAGAATTATTTAGCTTTTAACTAATTTGCATTAATGGCTACAGTATTCTTCTGGTTAATTATTTTCAATTTCACTGATAAAGTAGTACACTGTTGGTAAAAACAATTATCATCCCTTGGTAATTAGCATTGCAATGTGTAAAATAAAATTAATGTAATGTGGGTATAAAGGCTAAAATTTTTAGAGCTAGCCATTTCATGGGTGTAATAAATGCAAGTGTATGTGGGAACCGTTGCTTGAGACATTCTGCATTTATGTTCTCAATCAAGTGTGCAGTTTGCATTTAAGAATAACCCTAACCAAAAGTAACATAATATTAGTTGGTTCTTGATTGTGACTGACAAATTCTGCCTAATTTCAGCCTCTTATGCTAATGAATGAAACATGTCAGCTTGTCAGCTATTGTGATAGATTTTCATCTTTGTGCCATTAATCATCTGGTTTAATGCAAAAAAGTCTATAAAAATATGAAATTTTAAAATGCCCCTATATAGGAGTTATGGTTTAAAACTTTAGATGTAAACTTGTGGTTATGATTCCCTTTTAAAATCAGCCCAGTAAAAGGTGATTTTATGTTTGTAGAATGTTGATTGCGTAGTGTAGTAATTAATTTTCTCGTCATCAAGTGATTAGGGAAAATACAGATGTTTGACATAGACAATGTGATAGTGATAATTATGCTGTTGAGAATTGCAGCATACATCTAGGATTTTCACCCAGAATATGGTATTTATTTTATAAGAGTGACTATGACCCTGTCCAGCATTTTTTTATGATTGTGTTTAGTTTTCCTTTTACTGCCCCTCCCCCTATGAGTACGTTTGTGATGACATTATTTGGCAATCTGTATGCTGTGTTCTGCTTTTTGTGGCTCGGTTTTTTTTCACGAGGACTAGAATTGTAATTATTTTCAGGGTAAAGGAAAGTTCCAGGTGTAGCTTTGTTGATCAATATGTAGTTTGAGAACACTTTACCTATTACGTCAATAGTGAACTTCAAAACTTGGGGAGACAGTATTGTACGAAAATAACTATCGCACATCCTTGCAGGATTCAAAGATTCCTTTGAGAATATATGTGCCCCACATATGTAATTCATTTAGTTATTCAGTTGAGAGATTTTTCTTATCTCATTGGTTATTTATAGTTAAATGTACTCATTCTATAAGTAAATTAACTTCCCACGTTTTCTTTATTATCAGTCTGTTAGTACATAAAGTTTCATTTCTTCCTATCTTTCCTTTGCTGTTCCTTTCCACCTCTCCTTAACTAATCTTTCCACAGCCATGCTAATCTGCTCCATTGCCTTTCTGTCACTCACTCCTAGAATAATGGACAAAGTGGCAGAATTACCCAAAGCCCAAGGTCTTCCTTGTTATGTTTTACTTCATGAAGCATTAAATGTTTTCTTTATTGTATATCTCTCAAATTATTTCTTTAGACTAAAGTATGCTCATCGCTTTAATCAATACTTAATGTGGTAAGTTACATTGGTTGAGTTATGTGCATGATTTGAAATGGGAAACTTTAGAAATCACAATTCAATTGTCGTGGAGTAAAGTCAAAATATGATAAAATGATATTTTGTAATCTCTCTCATATCCCCAAAATAATGGTTTAGATTCTCATTTTAATCAACTTGGAAATCATTAGAATCCATTTAGCTGTACCAGGGGAAAAATTCATATCTTGTATAGCTGGGATGTATGTATTTTTCTAAATGTGTTTCATTGTGTTTTTAGCCAAGGTGGAAGAAGAATTAAGAAGGGGTCCTCTCACTGTAGAGTTAAACAATCTAGATGATTGCAAGATTACCAATACAGGTGACGTGCATTCAATATCAGACAATAAGAAGATATTAAATGGGTAAGTATCTGTAAATATACTGCACATCATCAGTTCCAGATGAATACTGCATCTGGATTCCCAAAAATCATCCAAAATGATATGAATATTGATATATTGAATGATCAGTTGCATTTCATTCCTATAAGTTAAAATTGGGAAATTAATTACAATAGACTAAAGTTAATTGGAAAAGTTTTTGTTGGAGTTGAAATAATTTCCATTATCTTATGAATAAGAATGTAACTGATACTTGTCATTAACAGAAGCTTCGTATTTGTGCATAAAAATTACATCTAGGTGAATCATGTGATCGTCTTTATGGTGGAAAACCCTGTTATCAGTATTGAATTAACTTATCAGGCAGTATTGTCATTCATTTTTATGAGAGAAATCAAACTTGGATAGTTTAAACATAGTGAGAAAGCATTGCAATTGTCATAAGAATTAATTGGAGTACAGCAAATAATATTAGTAGTATTTTAGCCAGCCTTAAATTTCCTGCTGTATCTTGCGAATCAGCATGCACATAGCTTGTGAAATAGTTTTTTATGGCACTGAGCTGCCGTGCAGTATGTAATGTGTAATGTATCATTTTTAATTTCAGGGTGGTCTTGCCTCAGGGCCCCAAAAAGAAAAACCAAATGTATGTGGAAGCTAAGGTCACAGAGAAAGATTTAAGTGATTCCTTAACTGCTGCAACATTCATATCAGTGGTAAGAAAATTTCTTCTCCTGCAGTTATAATTCTTCTTTATAATTATATTTTTGATAAATGGAACAAGAGTGCACCTAAGGTTAATGGTTTCATCTGTAACTTTATGGAATTTGCTGGTATTCGTTATGGATGATGGGATAAACCTTGTAATTCCACAATGACTTATTTCGCACTACGATCATGGTTTCGATGGTTAAAGTCATCATTAGGTACAAATTACAGAAACATGGTCACTTATACAGTCAAGCCCACTTATAACAAACCTGTGTATAACAAAGTCCCGGTTATAACGAAGTAAAGGCTATTCCCTGTCAAAGAGAGGCTAGGAAAAACTTGTCCATGTATAACAAAGTTTGGTTTTTACAAAGTAAATATTCGGCCCCCTCAACTTCGTTATAAATGGGCTTGACTGTATACAGTTAAGGTTGGAGGGTGGGGAAGGTTTCCTGATTGTAAAAATTAGTTATCAAAAAATATACATTGTTTATCCATAGAGCAACTATTGGCATCATCACGATCGAAAATAATGAATGAATTGAAAACTTTGTTCCTTTAAAAGAGATAAGTAGCAGTGTTGTAAGCAGTGAGGGGTGGGGGAGGGGCAGGGGGGGAGAAGACGGAAAAGAAGGTGGTTGGGAGGGGGAGGGAGCATGAGCCATTGGCCGGGAGTGAGGAAGGCAGGGGAGATGGGAAGGATGAGGGCTTGGAGGAAGTAGAGCCTTCAGAGCAACTACCAGTGGGTGGTGGGTCAGGATTCAACAACAGATAAAGATAGTGGAACACGATGAGTATGAAGTTGGGGGGGCTAATGGAACATAGAGAGGTTGACGGGAGTACAAAATGTTTTTTACAATTTTGCAAACAGCATGCACTCATTTTAGAATTTCCACTTGCTCTAGAGCATCTAGCCGGGCATCCTTTCCTTTCAGAATGTAAAAAGTCTGGGTAAAAATCACTTTCGTGACCGTTGTCCAAAAGATGCTTGGCTAAGTTTGTTTGAATTTTTGTGTTTAAAACATGCAATGTGCTCTTTCACCCTCTCCTGGAACTCCATCCCATTTGGCCGAAATAAACTGCTGAGCTTAAGTGTGAGTGCCCAGCAGCATGTAACCTCCAAATTGAGTGGACACACTCAGTAATGGATGAGGGCAACAGAGAGATGATTTTTTCCTACAATTATATATCCATTAACGGACACACTCTACAATCTATCCTGAAAACATTTCTCTTCCCTTGAACAAAAAACCCCATTTCTTGAAGCGAATATATGCTAAATGAGTGAATTTTATTGGAAATGATCCTTAAAAACTTTTATCTTAACAATTAAGAGCCAACCTGGTTGCCTGTCTATGAGTTCGTGCTCCTGCCTGTTCCTTTCCACTCTCTGCATACTGCGCTGCTACTTATCTCTTTTTTTAGGAGCCAAGTTTTCGATTCATCGATCGTTTTGATCGTGATGATGCCAATAGCTGCTTTATGGATAAAGAATGCTTATAGTTTGATTACTTACTTTCTAGTTATTAGGATTTATTTTCCAGTGGTTTAAAAAAATAAGTTAAATGCAATGTATTAAATGTTTTATTTTAATTCGTCGTAATAACTGCATAAAAAAACCTGTCCTAATCCCTGCCCCCTCTAAATAGAGGACAATTTCTTTGGTCCCAAACATGTCCACTATTACAAGGTTTGAATGTAGTTGGAGGTACACCCTAACCCTTTAAGTGCCAACCAATATCCTAGGAGCTACGCTAAAATTGCCGGAGCATTTAGGCCAATTTTGTAGAGCTTAAGGGAAAAATATTATTTCACGTAGCTCATGTAAAAACGTAGGAAAATGAACGCTAGTTGTCAATTTTGGAATTACAAAGGTTTGGTAAATAAAGTTCTCTGCATTAAAATGCCATCTGTCAACAATCAGTGAACAACCAACAATTAATAATGACAATACAGTAGGAGCGCGATAGCGCTCCCCGGCACTTTTCACTAGAATTCGGAGGAGCGCGATAGGAGAGCGCTAAGGGTTAATAACCCAGAATGTGGAATTACCAGTTATATTGAATATCATGGAATATTATTTAGCTACATCCATTCTGAAGGTTTTTGTTGGTTGTCTTACATCAAGTCTTCCCCTCTCCATGCATTATGTGCTTGCCATCTCCGAGGTTATTGTACCAAAATAACACAGGAAAAACAGCTACAAAGATGGAAATTGAGGGTGGTGCTCGGTATGCTTGTCTATTCAAAATTAAATAGTTTCTCTTACATTAAGACTCCTCTGTAAAATTGTTAGCAGTTGCACTAAATCATAGAATCAGATCAATGAGCCAGAATACTTTCCAACTTTAATGCTTTACCACCAGCATGTTTTCTTTCGTGCAAAGGTTTCATTTTTATTAGGGTTCCACCTAGTGATGGCAAGCTTCAAATAAAGAAATGGTCAAATAATAATGTGTCAAGAATATAATTTGCATTAGTATAAAAAATATAACCTTTTTTAAATCAGGAAAAATAGGCTTTATAAGGTAACATTTTCAGAAAATACGGATTGAGTAAATAAAAACTGTAATGCAGTTACTGACAGTAGGATTATGTTAGCACCAGTGCATGCCTTCCTCATGTGGAGTCTTCCCTGCTAAGCACTTAATGGTGTGCATGAATGGATAGAAAAGTTAACATTTTGCATCAGAAAAAAATACATTCATATCAACACATTGCCCTAAACTCTGGTTGGTTATTCAGGGAAAGTGACCAGCAACTGAGGTCGATTGCGCCATTTAGGATAGGTGGGTAATTGGGTAATGGTAGGAGTTTTCAGGGAATGGAAGAAGGGTGGAGAGAAACCCGGCGTTGGCATTAGCCTACTCTTAACGAAAGGCGCCAAAGGGACCACGGCTTAATGTCTCATCCAACGGACGGAGTATTGTACTTGAAATGCCCTCCACTAGTCACTCAAGTGGGGATTGCTTTTCCACTGAAAAATCCACCACTGCGAAGATTTGAACCTGGGCCCTTGGGATGGGAGGCCAGTACTCTAGCCACCACACCAACCCGATCCCCCTAAACTCGGGTCTTTATTAGATTTTTGTGTATCAAAATGTAACCCTTGGTAAAATTAAGAAGTACATTCGCCTTCTATGAATATTCACTCAGGTTCCATAAATTCAAATCCACCTACTGTCAAGAGATGCTATATGTCAGGGTAAGCATGAAAAGAAAGCATGTAAATACTGTAAAATTTGTGAACCACAAACATTTTTGTCAACCTATCACACTTATGGATCACAGGGATTAATATTAATCATCATAAAATGAGAGTGATCAGATTCACCAGGAAAATAAGCCTAATCTTAATGGTTAAGTAAGAGTAACATTGTATGTAGTTTGCAATTGTAATGGGGTAGTTTTGTTCATCAAAGATAACAGTTCATTATTAAGCAAAACTTTTGGATGGAGAAATCCCAGTTTACTAGAGAATTAAATGTTGATGTGAAGTTTGTTTGAAAAAGCTTGGAAATGGCAAGATGCGCTGCCTTGTTGCTGATGTAAGAGGTATATAGTTTATGTTGCGCGGCATAGGAAATATTCATCTCCTGAACTTTCCATTGTATTTCAGAACCCTTCAGCTGTAGTGAATATGTATTAATAATTGCCTATGAAAACTATCAAAGTTCGAAACGTATCCTCCATTAAACATGTTATTAATAGTAGTTTTATAGGCCGCAGGGCATCCTGCTCATGGAGTCCTCTACTACTGCAAAGCATGGCATGAAGTTCACATGACTACGGGCCAATTTTGCTGTATGCTTAGTAAACTGAATACTGTTTTTAAATTAATCAAATGAATGAAATCATAATAAATTAACTGAATTAATATACCTCCGTCACTAGTTAATAAGCTTAAACGGAGTGTACCGTCTGCTTGGAAGCATCCACAGCACCACCTACTGGTAGGTAGAGGAAAGAATGTCATGTCACTTGAATAATTTACCAGCACGCAATAGTTTGCCATTGCGTTTTCGCTCGGTTGAATTTTTTCACTTTTTAATTAACGAGGAAAAATACTCAATGTCATTTTAAAATCAAACTGTGTAACATATGCACTCCAGGGGTTAGAAACTTTTGATCAAGACAGTAACAATATAATAAAAAGCCACCCTATTACATTAAGTAAGTAAAGGTGGGTTAATAGAAAAAATTAGCACGAAATTAACTTAAGCACTTTACGTGAAATTGACTTAACGCCCATGGGTGTTTATAGAAAAAATTAGCATAGACTGGACTCCATCTATCCATTTTTCAAAAGAACTAATTGCCAATCCTCAGCACTTAGCCTATTTTTCAGTATTCACTGATGAAAAGATTCTGAAAAATCTTGTATTATATGCAGGTAAACTGCCGTACAGTCTGAAGGAAAAAGGAGTAGACTTCTACTGAATATTTTTCATCCTGTGTTGTTTTCTTCCCATGATGCATGACCAATATGAACAAAACACTGAGGAGAGGCACTGAAACAAGTGATGACACTGCACTCTTAAGTTAATTTCACTCTAATTCAAATTCGACCAAACCTTACGCTAATTTTTCCGTAACTTAAGACGGGTTTCGCGCTAATTTATTTTAATGAACACCGCCATTGCCAGTAGGGTTCTCAAAACTCACGCTAAGTCACCGCTAATGTTAATTTCACGTTAATTTTTTCTATAAACCCACCTTAAGAGTGCATATCTGTGATATTACTGTGAATGACCCTGTTGCAGGAAATAATGAAATATTTCTGATTGCTATCAGGGTGGAGATAAGCTGACCCTCTCACTACCTGGGGCTGCAGGTAAAGCCCCTGCGAGTCCACTGGGGCCCCCATCCCCGGGAGCTGTCGGTGGTGCTGATGTTCCTGTCACTGTCACACATTTCTCATGGAATGACAAGGGTAGGCATGTCGAGAAGGTGGTGATGCAACACTCGGAGGATGAGCGAGACGATGAGGATGGGAATGCCGAGGAGGTGGATAACGACAGCAGCAACGATGGCGACAACAATGCCAATGTGACGGAAATCGACGGTTTGCCGGCCCTGAGCACGAATCCTTTCACGTCGCCCAATCCTTTCTCAGCCTCCATGGTCAGCCATTCCAAGTCTCCCACGCCGTCCACTCCTGTTACCAACCCTTTCCTGATGCCCTCACCAGTTCCTTCGCCCAGGTCGCCCAACTTGGTCACCTCCAACCCGTTCCACTCTCCATCGCTCTGTCTTGAAGTCGACGATACCCTGCATGGGAAAAACGTGATGTGTGACCCAAGAATGTCTCCTACCTCTCCCACAATGCCTCTGTCTGCGTGGAGTGCCTCAACCCCTGTGCCCTTGCAGTCCGTCAACCCGGAGGCTTTGGCCAGCAAGAAGCAGCAATCGTCTCCCATTTTTTCACTGACCTCCTTGCCCAAGGTTTCTCCAGCAGCCAAGGTGAGTTTGCTCGGAATATGTCTGGCTGTCCTTGTCGATGTTGTGCAAGGGGAAGCCATCACTTGGTTTTCATCTGGTTGTGGTCCAGCCCCTGTTGAAATCTTTATGAATTCTCAAAGTTTTGACCAATCACCTTATTACTTATTGGCCTGTTTTAATTATCCCATTTGCATGTGCTTATCTTCTAACTAATGGCCAGTTAATGTAAAAATTTAATTTGAAACAGTTTTGCCTTAAATAATTTTCTGATCATTCCCCATGTATTGGATTGGGTTTTATTAATCACACTGCATTATTGGAGCAATCCTAAAGTGGTAAAGAACCAGTATGTTATGTATTTCAAATTTAAATTTATAGTAGCTTAACAATCTTCTCATAGCAGCCTAAACATTGAAAAGCCATGGTGAGCACATATGATGGTCAAATAGAGTGTAGTTAAAGGCTTTCAAACAATTTTTATTGATGCCAGAGTTCTATGCTATTGCTAATTATTTTTTGACTAGAGTATTTTTTTTAATGCCTACTGACGTGAGAAAATAGCTGTAATAATGTTAGCAGATCTGAAAATAGGTGAATATTTTAAATACATATTTTTGGAGTGCACGAGTTTTCTTGTAACAGTTTTGTAGTAAATCATTAGTGAGTGTTTCCTTCGTATATTTTTATATATCTGCTCATTTAAAGAAGTACTCAATGGCCTCTGATATTTTCAGGCCCTACTCACATTGCCTACTGTTTTTTAGTACATATATTTTATTCCCATATTTTCTTAAAGGCATTTTGGCTATGAAAGGAGATCCTGCATCCATTGCAACACTTCCAATAACTTGCTTGTCTTTGAAAGTTTTTGGCTATCAGAAACTCATGGAAAGTCATGCGCTCATTGTGACTGTAGTGTCATGCATAAATACTGACTGTTGTGTGCTGGAATAACAATTGCTTTGTCGTATGCTAATGTGGATGCAGTGGTGGATCTAGTCAAGGGGACTTGCCTTTGTTTGTGTGTGTGTGGACTGTTCTGCATATGGACGAGGGGCTGGTCAGACACTTAACGAGTGTGATACATTTTATGAGTTAAATTTCTTTTCTGTTTTGAGAGTTTTAATCTATCTGTGTTAGCATATTAATGGATTAGTAGGAGAAAATTTATGAACACTGCTGTTTCCACATACATGTTTATTAGGCACGACCATGGTTTCGTAGCAAGGCTGCATCATCAGGTGTTGACGATACTGACTGTTGCTACGAAACCATGGTCGTGCCTAATAAACATGTACGTGGAAACAACAGTGTTCATAACTTTTCTCCTACCATGAATAACTTCCACAAAGTTTTGCCTGAGACTGTGTCGTATGCTGATGGATTATGTCACTGAAATGAATTTATATTAATATCCCAGTCCAGATATTTGTGCTAAGGAAGCATTATTGTTCCTGTTAAAAAATAAAGTTACATTTAGTAAATTGCTTAACCATTTTACTTTAAGTCATTACAATCTCACATTTTTTTGTTTCGGTCTTCAAAGGTTGCTTAGAAAATGTTTCAGGTAGTCAAATTTTCAGAGTTCTCCTTAAGTATGATTCTCATCTATTTTACTCATTATATTTTTTATCTTTAACGAATGATATATTTTTGCTTTTTGTGTAATATAGTACTCTCATGTTATTATTTTATGTATACAGTATTTCGTGTTTAGAAATTAATCAAATGCATATTAACTATAGAAATCACTATCATAATTGTTGAATGTGATATGCCATTGTTTGTTCAGTAATAGTTTGTGTTTATTAAATGTGAAATTCATATATTGTTCACATTCTTCTCGACTAGCTGATTCTCTTGATAATCTGAAGTCTTTATACTTATATAATCTTTTATAGATTATCTTGTGATAGTTAAAATCCCAAGATAACCTCTGTTTACATTTGTACAGAGTTTAAACTCAAAGTTCCATGTAATATTTGGGAATAATGATCAATTTATTGTTGTTTGTGAGTGTGTGTGCTTATGCCTTCCATATCAATTTCACCTCAATAGTAGAATAGATCTCCCTACCTCTCTGGAAATGGTCAAAGTATATACTCAATGGGGAACATGCACTTTTTTTTATAACTCTTTGAATGAGAAGTTTATGACATAAAACTTACTTGGTGAAAATTTTGCTGAATAATTAAGTTGTGTTACAAAAATATTACTCTTTAAAATTGTAAGTTTGCGGCAGCTTAAAAACGCGACCTCTTCACATGATGTCATGGTACGGTATCGCTATGGGCATTGTTTATCTGTTGTATGTGGAGTTAAGTTGTTTAATGAATACTCGGAGAAAATGTATGTGTTTATCTCATTTGTTTAATGCATTAAACTAATGTATTCCGACTTATTATTCAATTAGCATGGATCATAATGAGAAAAATATAGTGCTCTGTTTGTTTTCACTCTGAAAATCTCTGCTATGAAAAAAGCAATCTAATTTTAAGAAGAATGCCACTTTAATGGAGCCAGCCAAAGGCAAATTGTCAGATTCTGCTTTTTTAAATCCCTTTTCAGACATTGTTTCAATCAAGGGATGGCTTAAAATCTCAAAACAATATGTTCGCTTCATTTCTTGTAAAATAAACGTCTGTTTCCACAGCAATATGGAACCTATACAGTGCAGTACGTCAGAAGGCATTTCAGGTCACGTAACTTTCATCTTATAAATGGCACTTAATAATCCTTGTGGTTGGTATAGAAAAGTTTGGCTTATATATTTGAATTTGTGAGAAAATTTCATATCTAGTCCATCATTGATAGCAAGGGCCTAGCCATGTTGAATCACCTTTTCCTGTCAGATGACCGAAGTTTGGGAAAGCCAGATCACTCTTGACCGCGAGGGAGGTTGGATGGGTGACCCTCCTTGATACCTCTACCATGGTGCTCTTGTCCCCTGTTTGCAAGTGGTGGGCAGGTTAAATGTGGGTTGGCACAATGGATCAAAAGAGGTCTAAGTGCTAGGGAGGCTCCAGAAGCCCCCCGCCCGCCCCTCCAATTTATTTTTATTTACGTCATCGATGCACGAAAAATAAATTCATGCATATTCCCCATTGAGAAACATTAGTGCTTAGCTAAATGTAATGAAATTATTAAATGTGTTTAACCCTCTTAGTGCCACGGGCTGATATATCGTCTTTTGCTCCACGGGCAAAAAGTGCCACGAGCCGATGTATTGGCTTGAGGAGCAAATTATTGTTTAAAATATTTTTGTTGTAATAATTACATTTATCATTTTTTGCTATGTATCAGAATATCATAAACAACAATGAATCCATTTTTAGTTAAATAAAAAAACTAGGGATGGGTCGGTTCCACTTTTTTTCGGTTCCGGTTCCGGTTCGGTTCTTAACTTCGGTTCTCGGTTCCGATTCTCGGTTTTGGTTCTTAATTTACCACTTACTTTGCATTGCTCAATGGTAAGATAAGGTAATCAGTAATCATTTTCAGAGACTGAATTAGAATAATTCGCGACTTTGAAGTATCTAAGTACACTATTTCACCAGGTTTTAATGTGAAGCCTCCACTTTCGGAGTGTGAGTAGGTTTCAAACTGGTTTTCGCGCCAATTATTTCGGTACCGATTATTTTTGGCCTCGGTTCCGGTTCCGGTTCTAAGCTCAAGAACCGGTGGAACCGAGAACCGAAGAACCGAACCGACCCATCCCTAAAAAAAACATTACATTCATATGCTAAAAGTAACTTCGTATTGTTTATATTTTGTCCCGAGGAGTTACAAAACTCTCAAATTCATGCTGGCTCTTTTCGCTAGTACCACCAAAATTCTGTGGCACTAAGAGGGTTAAGAAATTGTTTTGCAAGTGTTGAAAACCTTTTCCTCCCTCCTGGGTCTGCCACTGCATGGGAAGTAGACTTTTTTTTTGAGTGTCACTCGTTGAGTTTTGAGTTCTCATCCCACACCCATTGCTTCTTTTCTCTTTCTCTCCTCAGGATGGCTCTCCTCTTGGCCACCAATCCCCTACACCCGAGTCATGCGCGTCTCCAAGTATCCTGAATCCTACATCCCCGACCTCTTTTGCGCCTTCCCCCTCTCCCACTTCAACGTCCCCCGCGAGCCTCAGTCAACTCTCACCTTGGCTAGTGTCAGATGCAACCCCACCTCACCTTCCCACCGTCAGCCAGAAGCTGCAGCAACCAATCGGCTCTCAAGGGAGTGGGTTGATCATCCGAAAAACCGTAATCACGACCGAGTTGTGAGTCGTCTCGTGGTAGTATTTTATTTTCTTTGATACCTGAGCTCGTGGAATGAATTTCATCCGCGAAAGAGATCCCTCCTGTTATGCCTTTAAATTGCCACAGTAGCTTTAACCATGTATCTCAAGTATTCTGTTCCCCGTTCTTGTGTTTTTTTTTACGTAACCTTTCCATGCTTGCCTTGCTATGATATGTAAAGACTAACTATTTTTCAGTAGTAAAATTTACTTGTGTAGTATATTTTGTGTTATTTCAAAATCCTCTTTGTATTGGCTTAAATGTTGTATGTGATCATTGTGGCTGCTTATGATTCCTTTTGGTACACTTGGATGGAGTGGAAATATGTTCGCCGAGGTGCCTTGCAGAAATCATTGTTGCCTTTGATCATCCGTCCATTGAAATTTAACCTCATGTTTCTGTGCAAAGTACTTGTCACTATTGTGACATTTCTGCCTTTACTTGAAGTTGGTGTGTAATTCACCAAAAAAATGTCAACTGCTACAAAGAAGCAGCTATTTTCGAACCATTGCATTAAAATGTTTCGAATATAAACCTTTGCCGAGCATCAAAATATTTTGGTTAATATTTATACTGTTTAATTTATGTTGTAGAAAGTGCAAAAATCTTTGTAATAGATATCAATTCCTTTGTGAAGGGATGTGCTTATGTTTATCATTGTAAGCTTTTTTTATCATTCCAATGACCTTGGTCATAACATTAAAAAAAATCTGTGACTTAAATGCAAAATGTGATAAACATTGCAGCATAATAGTGCATTGTAAATACTATTATTATCATTTTTCAGGCTAGACTTTTTTAATCGTGTCCCTGTAAATTTTATTCTAATGACACTCCTTGTACTTATGAGATATTTTGTTAGGAAGTGAAATGGTGTTTTATGGGTTAATCGAGTTACACTCAAATTTAAATTAGGGAACAGGATTATTTAAATATAAATCTATTACGCTATTTTTTTTAAAAGCCCCATAAATCAAGTAGGTATTTCACATTTTGAATTGAGGAGATACATTAGGGTAAACTTAAGTGATGCTTGACTTCTTTGAGTGTCTATACCTATGTATTCTTTGGAAACTGTTTAGGTTCGTTGTTGTCCTTTTGTTTGGAATCATGACCTAAATTTCCAGTTAAGTTCAAATATTTTAAGTGCATTATTTTGTTGGTGCTGTGTATTACCATCTTCAATGTCTGAGCTGATAATTTCATTGTGTTGCTGGTAACTAAGTTCACTTTAGAGCAATATATATATAACTATAATTTATACTTCCAGAGTGGATGACCAACTCAATATTTTAAATATTTAGTGCCATAATTGTTTACTTTTTTGACTATATTGGTGAAAATAATGGTGATTTATCGTTGTTGAGATTAAATTGGCCTCTTTATAAAGTGATCATTACCCTGAATTGCTTGTACTCTCTTCTTGGCATGGCTGTAAAATTCTTATGTGAAAAGCAAGTTGACTTTGCAGCTTTGGTTTTTTTATGACAGAAATTATAGGTGTGAATTGGTATCAAATGCATTTTCAACATTTAATTTTTCACGTCTGTAAATTTGTTAGGAGTAATATTTTGTTTTTTAATGCGATGTTAAAATTCCCGTATTATTATAATCTTCCAGAAAGCATTCAACTATGATTCACATTCCGTAATGTTGTATTTAACTGTAGTCACTTCTGCCAATGTTGAGTTTTAACTATTATGATTGTCATTTTGAAATTATTTGTTTTGAAGAGTATATTTAGTGGGAATGTTATCTTGTTAAATGGAAAATGTGTATGAATATTGTGTATTTGTTCCTTTTATGTACTCAGAACCATATTCCGTCCCTTTGCAATAGTGAAAAACAAAATCTCTGTTTATGAATGTATTAATCTATAGTTTTTAGAAATATACTGAGGTTTAAACTTTCATTGATTTGAATATTTCATTTTTTTAGAGATCCCTACTACAGTGGAAGCCCCAAATGATAAGTACGGCATATAACAAGAAGCTCAAAATGGGGGAAGATGGTCTAGGGACCATTTATTTCCATATGATTTGAATGCAAAATAAATTGGCAATGACGAGAGCAAGTTGCTTTCACAGGGGTCATTCAAAATTATTACTATATTACAACACATTGCATGTGCACAGTGTTTGTGCTCATGACATCCAACATTTTAATTAATATATAGATGGTTTTTTCAGGAGTTAAGGTCCTTGAGAAAATGAAAAATTATAGCTATTTGGCCGACGTTTTGGAAAATATATTTTTTCCTTCTTCAGGGCTAAAATGGGATGAACTAAAAACACCTCAAAAGAACTTAAAGGTACGTAAAATTTATTTCGTGTGTATTTGTTGGCGTTAAACGTAGTAACAAAATTATATTGTAAAACATTTTGTATTGAAATTATACTGTAAATCATGTCACCTGTATTCATTGGTGGTTCATCCCATTTTAGCCCTGAAGAAGGAAGAAATATATTTTCCGAAATGTTAGCCAAATAGTTAAATTTGATCATTTTTCTCAAGGACCTAAACTCCTGACAAAACCATCTACATATTAAAAAAGAGGTCTGGAAATCAGCTTACCAATTTGAATTAATACGGAAACATTTTTCCACTGAATGTTCCTCCCAAAGTTCAAGCCTCCCATACATGTGCTTGTGGATTTCTCAATAGTTCGTCGCTTTTTGGCACTTTTGTTATTCTCTCACGTCTGTCATCAGTTCCCTCCAAGAGCCAACTTTATGGTTGAGAAATGTAAGTCTTTTGATCTGAAAGCAAAATTCTGTTTACTCAATGGATACAAAAATGGTGAGGCAGGAAGGCAGTGTTGTGAAAGAGACTGCTCAGCTGACACTGGAAGTCATTACGGCATAAGATATTATGCGTAACTTGATGAAATTCAATTGCAAACTTACAGCTGTATGCATGGCCTTGCTTGCAACAATTATGATTTTGGGTAATCAAGAGATTATCCCACGTATAGTTATTACTGTTACACGTATGCCTGTATATTTCCGATGGTAGTGAAAATAATGATTTGGAGTATATAAATATATATCCTACTGTGTAATAGTTTCCTAAAACTGTAAGTCTGCTGTTTTCTGAGGCCAATTTATAGCCATTGAATGTGACCTCTTTCATTTATGCCTCTATCCAGGAGAAGGTTACCTGCCCTGTGCTTGTATGGAACTAACTCCTGCACATGTTAGTTCCATACAAGTCCTATCTTCAGCATGCCATTACCAAGCATTCTTGCCATTATAATAATTAGAACTTTCCCAGACCCATTTATAATTTATTTTACACCTTTTAGATAGGTATGACAATTTTTATGGTTAATGAAGCTTTTGCCGATAGTAGGACATCATATTGCTATAATACTTGGTGCTGTGGCATATTTGGGACTCAAGTAAATACAGTAATGCCTGGGATCCTAAGTGTCAAAGTTGAGGTTTTATATTCCTTAGAATTGCAAATAACATGAAATTTAATGTCATTGACAGTAAAACAACCACAGGTTGATTAAGTGTGCGAAAATATTTTTAAAAGTTATCTTAGTGGAATCTTTTGGCTATTCACCCAAAACACCTGCAATATTGGTTAAACTAGCGTTTAAATCTTGGGAAATGGCTATGCATTGATTATTTAAACACTTGCAGTAATAGTTAGAGTTCTATATAGTGAGTGATTTTCCGAACCCAGAGATTTCTCATTAAATGGAATTTCTACTTAATAAGTTGCTATTTTATTTATAGTTTTTCTTTTCCTCTGAAGTCCCCAAGGTGGTGTCATATATAAGTTTCAGATTATTTTGTAATGGCTTGAATACCCTTGTTCACGTGCAAATCAACACTCATGATGTGAGTTTTAAGCGAAAGTTGCACCTCTATCCATTAAAAAAAATAAATTTGTTCTCTATTTAATAAAAAATAAATGTAGCCTCTTTAGTACTGAATCCAGGAACTCTACGGAATCTTGTACCATGCAGTTTTAGTTGAAGAATAGATCACTGCATAGTGCAAGGCAGTACTCTCAGATTAATCATTCAACTTGTTAACTTGAATTTCCTTAGGGTATGAACTTAAAGAAAAAGTGTTTATTCATTCCATTGATGATTTCCCCTGCCTTAATATTTATTTTCTGGAATGAGGAATGTTAGAAATAGGAAAGTTGTGTTCAACCCAAGCATTGGTCTGGGCCATCTGAGTAGAGCTAACCAACTGTTAATGCAACGTGGACCAGTCACAAGTTTACTCATGTTTTGCATCATCCATTAAGGACAGGTCACAAGTACACTCATGTTTACTTGTAATATAAAATTGTATTATGATTGTATATTTGAATAAAATAATTTAGTTTATGCTTTGAAAATTATAAGTTAACCATACAGTTCCAGCTTTTTTTGACAATTGCTGAAAAAAATCTCCGGTCTTCAATGTGTTAATTAAGCCCAACAGCACGTAAAATAGGCTTATCAAGGGAGGGGGGTAATTCCCTTCTCTGGCTGCCACTATTTCCCAGAAACATCTGCAGAAAATAACACAGGGATCAAGTTAGTGTGGCTGCTAGAGTACTGGCCTCCCATCCTTAGGCTTGCGAAGACTTGCGAACATTTAATTGGGGCTGGGACAGTTCTACTGGATTATTTTTTGTCATAAAATGCTCTCATGTACTGTAAGGATCTTGTCATTGGCAGATTGCGTTATTTTCTGAGGGAGTTTATTTATTTTGGTGGCGCACCATAGAGAAATTAATCCGGAAAAGAAGCAAACAGTGGATTGTCCACGTTTCTCAATTATCTGTGCACACTTTATCAGTTATTAGCATGGGAAATCAGGAGTTTACCGTGCAACTCTTTTTCATTTTCTAGTACATATCCACCTGATAGAGATCAATCCTAAAGGAATATTTTCCATCTGCATCTTAGGTTATCAGGGCGTCCATACTTACTATAGTGATCATACCCCCACTCCGCAAGCTTGATACTCCTAATGATCTTGTCACTAACCGTATTTACTCCATACATTTTGTTCTTCGATTACCTATACATTCACCACAACACCTATGGCATTTCTTCCTCTTCCATCTGATCCATTGCAACACTTCTCATATCCCTCAACTAATTATTTAGATTTATTCCCTTCCATCTCAACTCCAGAAGACACTTTCTTCACTCCCCTCCATCTGATTTACCATATTTCGGTTTCTTCACTCATTGTTCTGATTTTCAGGGATGCAAGTTTACTATACTGGGATATAACTTTTATAATCCACATTTAACATTTTTGTAACACGAATTGATGATGTAGAATCAATTAGGGAGTCATATAACAGGGTTTATAGGAACTTGGAAATCCTGGAAAAGTCAGGGAATTTAACGTGTGGTCAGGGAAAAATCGCAAAACGTTCAAATTTCGGAATTTACATATCACCTGAAAATGCCAAGAGATCAAAAACTGCGCTTTGGAGCGGGGTGAAGGAGGGGATGACTGGCCTCAGGCTGGCTTCGCTGTGGAGGCAGCCCAGGGGCTCTATTCTAGTTCTTTCTGGCTATAACCTGCACAATTTGGTGGAAAGATTGGCGAAAGGTGTGCACATCTCATTTTCATATGCTAGCGATTTTGCCAGGAATGCTTCGCTTTGTCCCTCTGGTGACAAAAAAGTTATTCGTTGTCAAATTTTATTTCACTTATCCAAATTTGTAGAAGGATGTGAGGAAGAAAAAATCAAGATTGATTCAAAGAGCTACTTTAACATGGCATCAGGTTTGAAGGTAAAGCCAGGTTTTCCCTCTTTGCATATATTTTTCTGCAATTAAAACCCTTTCTGAAGGCATATCAATGCAAGTAATCATAATTTTTATTTTGTGGACTTCATCTCTTATTGCTGGAAGTTCATATGATTAATATGAAAATAAACCTACAATTTTTCATTAGTTTAGACTTCTCTGCTTCCTCACTACCACTTTTATCTCTATAAATGACTGAAATCTTGGGAGTTTTCAGGTGCTCAAAAGTCAGGGAAAATCACTAATAATGGTCTGGAAATCCTGAAAAAGTCGGGGAAAATGAAAACCCCTATAAACCCTGTATAAAACTTTATGGTTTATATGCAATGACAAAGAGAGAGATAGGTACATAAAAATACAGTAGCATATCCAAGAAGAGTATATTTTTTTTCTGATTAACTTGAATGCAATGCACCCTATAATTACAATTATCATGCATATAATTAATAAGAATACAGTCCCAGGTTGCTTGAATTAAATTTTATTTACTTGCATAAATAGTACCATTCCTCAAACAATGAGGTATGAGCTCAACTACCTTGTTAAGCACTATGGCCTGGGAGAAGATATGAAGAGCAGTAAAGCAGGAGTTGAGATAGTTGGAAGACTAGGAAGGGCTGTCCAGCCAAGATCTTTAATTAAAACGATCTTCTTGACACTCAGGGAAGTATGGAATCACTGACTATTGAAAATTCTTAGAAAATAAACAAAAATAGGCAGAAACTTTTTGCTTTTCAGTCATTTGCAGCAGCAGGTATGTCTGTGAGGATGCCACATGAATTTGGCTAACCTAGGCTTAACCTATTTAAGAAAATGTTGCTAGACCCTTGCTGTTACACTCATAAGTTGGATAAAATGTTTTTAATGATTCTTTTGTCCTCCCATCATTTATATTTTCTATAAGATGTCTAATGAATGAACTAATTTACATACTACACCATGTATTCTTCTTCATGTGAAGATGGTGGTTGCCAAAATGAAAATGGGAGGTCTGCAAAGCTCCTTATAGTCTTACCCAACTGAAGATTCTCTACTTAATTCTTTATGGCAAAAGGCATTTTTAATACACTATCATGAATGTGGCGGTAAAGTAAGTATTAAGTATGCTCATCAATTGTATCCAGATGTAGGTATGAGTGATTTATGCTGTGTAATTGCATGAATTTTCAATGCAATTTATTGTCCCTGTAAGTAAATAAAATTATGTTCCTGACTTAAGAATAAATTTTCTGGATGAAGGTTGTTTAAAAAAAAACTAATAATACCTGTCGCACCTCATTGCCAAAACCCATTGAAAAGATTACCTACCTTCCTGTGTGCTTCCTCTTGGAGGCAGCAATATTTATAATATAGACCCAAGTATATTATTCCCCACTTAGGTATGTACTTCACATACGACTCGTATTATGTACCTAGTATATTTCACTGATTTTGTCAAAAGCCATTCTCCAATTTCACTAGGATGCTTCCAGGATTATTGTCCAGCTTCCAATGCATAACGTTTCTGCAATACTACTAGCTTTATATAATACCATTGCCAGTTAGAACTTATTCTAAGTCCACTGTTTGCAATAACACAAGGGACGATTCCTGAATTAAGAATAAATTTCCTATATAATAACGTCCTCGAATACATACAATAAATTACATTTTGACTAGAAATAAAGCCAAAACCCCTTTATTAATAATATCATGTATCCATTACGGTCCTAAAACGAAACCCAAGCAGCCGATTTGCATATGTAGGGAATAAAACAAATATCATATTAACATATGTTATATATATATGTCGTTCAAAGATATTCGAAATCCACCATTTTTCCGCGCGCAGAGGATCACGGGAGAAATCGTCGTTAAGGTGCCGTATTTTTTGGAGACATAAAATTACGATTTCCGGCTAAACCATGCGTCGGAGAGCGAAACGGATGAAATTTTTGGGGTTTCCTAAAGGGGGGTGACGTAAAATTACCCCGCACCGAAAGCCGTCGAGAAAAACGCGAACCGAGAGGTTTGGGTTCGACCCCCGTTGCCTACATTAATGGTGCTCGGAGAGTGTCATTCCTTACATTGGTGTCGCAAATCATTTCTTAAACGATTATCGCTTTTGTTTCATTCACGGTCCCCTAATAGTATGTATAGTGACCGTGGTTTCAACACTCATTTACCTTGTTCAGCACGCTCTCCTAAAATTACTTTAATAATTACATACATTAGCACCGGGGTATCGAGCTTTGCTTAGGGAAATAAAAATGGGGCAGTTTTTTATCAAATACGAAAATATATTTCATGATAAAAAATAACAATAACTTTTAAGTATCACAGTTCAATTGTGTTTTAGGAAGTTATTATAATCTATCATGTCGTTAGAAATATCCAAAAATGTTTTATCGGCATCTATTTGTATTATATTACGATTGACATCAAATTTATTTCAGATTTCTTGGAAATGCATTTTATGTATGATGGATTTTTTTGGCATTAAAAGCTCCTTTAAACTATTTTTTAATTGAAAAAAATATAAATTTATATTTAACACTCTTCAATTTTATTATTTACGGGTACGGGTAAACATTAACGTATGATTACGGGAAATATGATTCACAGGAAGAAATTTCTAAGTATTTTAAAGAATTTAAGGAAAATATCTCCTGGATTCCTGGTATTATGTTTACTCTGACTATCACTGCAATTTTACGTCTACGTTTACTGTGACATTGATTACATAAAACTACGTCATGATTCATCACTTTTGTTTTTATCAATATCAATATCTGCGACTATCGAGGAATGCCTTTCACAAAGAATATATATATTGATGATCATTAAAAGCAGAGATCTTATTATTATCTATTTCTACGGTGCATCCCTTAAAAGTATCCTTGTGTATAGGCAATCAACAATGCTCTAGAGAAAAAATAACGTACTATTTTTCAACCTCGATTTACACACGAATAATGAACAGTGCAACTGTAAATTAACAATTTCTCAGAAGTGGAGATCTTACTCCTTAAATTGGTACCTCCGTTATCAATATTGGTTTCGTTTTAAGGGGCGTATTAACTCAATTTTGAATTCTGGAATTGTAGCGAGGGCTTTGAAAATCCCGGCGCTTTTTTGGCCGAGAGGGAGCAGGTATTTAGTAAAGTAAATTCCAAGTTCAACAACAGGTGGCCGCTGCAAGAAAAGTGAACTTATGCACAGTTTATGTAATTCATACACACTATTCGTAATGATTTTGTGTTAGTAAAGTGTGAACTCATAATAACAATAAGTCAGTTGAATAACAAATTACAAAAAAACTCTTTAACTCTTTCAAGGTACGGGTTCTATGAATATTTAATGTGAGCTCTCACAATCAGGTTTGACGCGAATAGTTATCGAGTAGGCAAGACTTAGTACTTTAGCTTACTTAAGCTTGGTCCACTGCCTTTGCAATGTCCGTTATTGACCCGGTGACGCCGCCGCTATGGCCCACCCTTGTAGCTGGTCGTAATCGACGCCGCGGGGCTTTGCGTCCATGAAGCCGATCCTCTTGTAGGTGGCGTGGCTCACTCGGCATATAGTAGGGTATGCGGTTCTCCGCTCTGTGGGTTAGCTTGACGAGAGGGGACTTAAGGGAGGGGGAGTCTGTCGTGAAGACGACGACTTCTTTGCGGAGGGACCAGTCGTGGTTGATGGCTGGTTCCTCGCGGGCGGGGGGAGTTTCCCGGAGGGGAGACACCCCCTTGCCCTGGGGTGGAGAATTTATCAGGGGGGGGGGGGCTATGTCGGTTATATCTTCACTCTCTAATACCCAAGAAACAACACTTTCTTACAGCGCAAGTTCCATCTGTTTCATGTCTTCCTTTTTCTACATAGTGATTACTAGCTCATATATTTCCTCATTTACTTCCTTAATTATGGATGGATTCAGGCGGGGGTTTCTCCATTCCAATTTGAATAGTTTGCTCCACCAAACCATTTTATTTTATTTACATCATCATTTATAAAATCATGATTTATCTACATACTCAACCACCCCTCCCCCCCCATTAATCCACCTTATGCTAAACGGACCACACTCAACGCCGACTACCACCTTGTACCAGAGATGCCTCCACCCTTCAATTATCTTTCCAAGCATTACTAATTCATGACTCTTTCGCATAATTATCACAAATCACAGCATTATTACACTGTTTCACATGCTGAGAAATTACCAATAGATTTGTGAAGGACTTCCAAAATACACCAATAAAATACCCCAGTCATTCGCACCTTTACCTCAGACTATTACACACTTGCACAGCAAGGGAAGAGCATCCAATGATAATGCTACAATAGTTCAATTTACTTTTTATTTTTATTTCAAAAGGTCCAAACACCTCATCATTGATAATATCAATTTCGCAATCACTTGCATTAGGTCAGCAACAAAATCTGCTGCTGCTTTTGTCACCAAATCAGAACTGGAATCCTGCCTCTTGCTGCCCATCACTTATGCTCAGCAACACCTGCAATCAAAACATCCATCAGTCTCACCCAAGAACATGATTTACATACAGAATATCAACAGTCTTCATGCATCCACTCCGATCTATCAGTATCCAAGTAATCATTTGATCTGTTTATTCTAAGGTCCTAACCTCAAGCCATTACATCTATTCTCAGATTTGACGTATCAGCAGACCATTAATCACCCTCATTACAACAGTTTATGCTCAGTGAAAATTTATTTCATTTTAAAATTCCATTACACCTTGTAACACTAGAGATATAATGAGTTCCCTTGAACAATAAGGAACCGAACCTGCTTGGGAAAACAGTTTTACCTTCCCAATAAAGCATTTTGCATGAAGCAACACACACCCTGGTATTCTGAATATCCCTCCCGAACACAAATTCACGTTTCAAGACAGCTAAACGACGAGGAAAAATCTCGTGATTGAGTACCTTCTACCTGAGAGGAAAACCTGTTTCAACCTCTTCGAGGACTCATCAACGATGGAAATCCGAGCGAATTCACTCTCTCGTAGGAATTATCACAGTGGCTCCGCACAGCTACTCAGCAGCAGTGCCTCTCTACGGCTCGGACAAAATGAAAAACACTTGCGCACGCTTTGAGAAGAAAGCAGACTGGCAGCAAGCAGAAACTTAACAGGGCGAGGCTTGTCACTAAGGCGTATGGAGGAGGAGGGATTTGGAAGGGGGATGAGGGTGGTTACAAGAAAGAAAGGGACTTGAAAGGATAAATGGTCACGACTGATATCGAATGGGCCCTGCTGCCGCATGGCAGAGGAGGGTGTCTGAACCACCCCACCCCCCAAACAAGAAAAACTAATATAAAATAATAATGTAAATGGATAACTTGTAAGTCAGTAAATCTTTATTATCCGCTAATTCCATATTTTGTGCCAGCAATGAACCATACGATTATTTAAAGAAAATTAAGAATACAGCATTCAATTATACTAAAAGATATATTTATACTTCATTGAGGAATGAACCCCCCCAGAGAAAAAAAAGATCTATGCCACTGTAGCTATCTACATTTGCCAGTTTCGCTTCCGTTTCTGCCGGCACCCTCCCCTCCTGCTGTAATGTACGGATTGCGACGAAAGCAAAATGCAATTGCAGAACTGCTTGCCGAGGAACTAGCCAGGACATGATACATAAGAACAAGGGATATGAGGAACACACAAAAAGAGACGTAACTGACACGTAAGAGACGTAGCACTGACTTAGGTTAATTGTTAATTTTCGTTTTTTTTTCAACCCGTCTTCTAGACCGCCGAGATGAGACTGCCTAGCAATTGTGCCCTGGAAGTACGATTGCACTGTCAGTGGGGGGGAGGGAGGAGGGATGGGGAAGTGGTGGGAAAAAGATCTAGAGATGCTGGGGTAATCACATTATTCTGTCTCCACTATCTTATCACCCACCAAGGTTTCTGGGACAGGTGCTGGATGGCTGATCAGAAAAAGTAAGAGATAATGGGTTGGGGTGAGGGATAGGAGGATGTAGGGTGATAGGGACGCCCGGATAAATATCCTTCATACAGTTCGGACATGTCCTTCTTTTTATTATCTTCATGTACAGGATCTGTGGGGATTTTTACATTTTCCTCCTTTTTCACAAATTTGCACATGTGAGTGACTTCTGCTCTCCACAGTGGAGAAGTCAAGGCTGGAAGCATCCAAAATATGATTCACACTACCGTAGAATGATGGAGATAAAATGGACGACTGAATGAAAAATAATGAAGTCTTAAGAAGAGTGGGAGAAAAGAGAAGTATTCTGAAAACTTTGAAAAGAAGATGGGACAACTTAATCCTTATCTTAAGTCACTATGGCCTGATGAAGACAATTTTCAAAGAACAAGTTAATGGGAAAAATGGGAAAGGCAGGCCTCGGGGAGATGCATGAAAAAGTCTTAAATCATGAGAAAGAGAAGAATTATATTAATATGGAGAGGTTAGCCGATAGGGTAACTGAGTGGAAAGCTGCATCAAAGCAACTGTAGAACATTTGACCAATAATGATGGTGGTAGTTTTGAAGGAATATTATTGGTTAAAAGAAATATGGTAAGGATACTCGTTCAGAAACTACGGAGATACAAGAATCCTTAATCTGAAAAAGAAGATGGAGTAGCAATAGAGGTATGATGAATGATGCTGGTAGGAAGGAAGTGGAACACTCCCTGAAAATGATGAAGAACGGCAATACAAAGGAAGAGGATCAAATATCAGGAGAGGTATGAAAAGATTTGGAAGAAGAGGACATTATTTTCTTGATATATCTAATGAGAGAGCTATGAAGCAGAGGAAGACACTGGACAAGTGGTGGAGACAAAGCATGCTGGAGCCAATAGAGAAAGGAAAAGGAGACAATCAGTGGTGTGCATGGGCGTAGCTAGGGGGGTCCCTGGGGGGGCCCGGCCCCCCCTAGAAGGCTCGTGGCCCCCCCCAGAAAATTTAGACGAATCGAAATTGTGGTGGCCACGCTTCAACCGCTCGTCTGCGGCCGAGCCACAGCACGGCGGTGCGGTCCCTTTGGCCCCGTTCACACTACTAGGTTAGAAAGCCAGTAACCCGTACCTATATGCTAGTAACTTGAGTATCAAGTTCGTCCTATGAACACAGCTTGGATAAACGCTGGTAAACTGATTTTACCAGCATTGAGTTACTAGGTTTGGCGCAGGTTACCTGAATTTGTGGCTCGTGTGAACGAAAGTTAGTAAAGAAGGTAAAGAAGAACGTTAAAAATTCCCTTCTGGGGAGGGGACCCCCCCCCCCCAGAACCCCAGGGAGGGGGGGGCCTAGGGTAATTTAAATGGGGTTTTGCAAATGGAAAAATTAAAAGATGCGTTCGAAAAACACGAAAATTCAGGATCTGATTCGGATTGTCATCAAAAGTATCTGGGGTACCAAATGGCTAATGCATCTGGTACTGTTCACGAGAGAGTCGTAAATCAGAGTAAAGAAGAGATTGAAGAGAAAAAACGTTACTTGACAGAAGTACCTGACATCATTTCGTATCTCAGTTGTCAAGGCATGCCACTGAGAGAACATGATGAGAGCTCTGAATCTCGGAATAGGGGAAACTTTGTTGAATTGTGTAAGCTTTTTGCGAAGTATGATGACTTTTTTGCAAAACATTTTGAGCAGTGACTTAACTACTGCAGGCCAACGGTTCTGAACGAAATGATAGAAGTTTTAGCCGGTCTAACTCTTCAAGAAATTGTAAAGGAAGTGCGGGAGTGTGGGTTTTATTCATTGATGGTTGATGAAGCCAAATGTTACAAAGAAGAACAGTTGTCAGTAGGTTTGAGGTTTCTGGGTTTCTTAAATTGTTCCACAGCAAGAGATTCCGAGTCGCTAAGCCAAATGATTCAAGATTTTTTGACGAAATACAGCTTGGAAAATATACCAATGATTGGACAATCATACGATGGTGCCAGCGTAATGTCAGGCAATAACGCAGGTCTCCAGGTGAAAATGAAAGAGGTACACCCACAGGCAATTTATATCCACTGCTTAGCTCACAAAGTAAATTTGGCCGCTGTCGGATGTCCAGTCAGCTTACATTTTCTTCAATACTCTTGAAGCCCTCCATATGCACTATTCACAACCTGGTAATCATGCCATCTTAGCAGAGATTCAAAAGAAGCTAGGCATTAAGGGTGGGAAAGAAATGGGGAGCTTAAGTAGTACAAGATGGTGCGGCCGTTACACAAATTGTATCGTTGTAATAAATAACTTCAACGCAATCAAAGAAGCCCTTGAGGAGGAAACCAACGCTGCACGAGATGCAAGGGGGTATGGTGGAGAACATCGGTTTGTTGAGATCTATCGCACAACCTGAATTCGTCGTTAATCTTTTCGTAATACATTGTTTTATCGGTGACCAACGTGCTGAGTATTTGCAAGGCCCAGGTGCGACGCTCGGGAGAGCAAGTTCAGTTATTACCAGCATTCAAACTACTTTCGCAGAGAGCGGAAATAATTTTGATGGTTTATGTGCCGAGATAGTGGAATTTGCCAACAGCAACGACATTTTGCTAGAGCCTGTGTCTGTCTCAAAGAAAAGAAGGCGGCAGCCACCCGCAAAAATGAGCGTTTACTATGTTGAAACTACCGTAGGAGAAAGCCAGCTGACTGACCTACCATCTGACACCAACCCCAACACTGGCGATTACTGGGAAATCAATGTGTACAACAGGGTTTTGGATAACATTATTTCACATTTTGAGCATAGGTTTGAGTCTGTTCCCCTGTTTCCGTTCTTTGATTCGTCAATTATTTCTCGAGTTATAGGCGGCGAAAAACTGATGTTTTATAACCCTCTCGGAAAAGTGGGTGTGGTGCAATCTCTGACGTATATCGACTTCTTCCAATCACAACTGAGCCCGCGAAGCTACTTTGCCTTATCGCATAGGGGGGGACACAGCTGACTCTGCCAATCGGAGCAGTTACGACAGCATCTGTGCGAGCAGACCTTCCGAGAATCCCCCTCCACTCCCTCCCCCTCCTATAAGAGCAGTCAAGGACGGGAGGAAAATGACATCAATGTTATCACAGCAGCTTTTTCGGTGGTCGTCACCTTTTACTTATATTAATTTTTGATTTATGAGTGAATGGTTGTGGTTAGAAGATTAATTTTTTCACTAAATATCTTTTTTCGTTTCCATCTAACAACTTCGTGCACAAAATTGCGATTTCGGTTCCGAGTAAACGCCCCCATTACAATAAAATTTTGAATCTTGATACTCATTTCTTAAATGCCGAGGCAACAGTATTGAAAAATATATTAAAAAACAAGAAAGTAGATGTCAAAATTAAAAATGTCAGAGCAGAAATAAATGAAGATATCATGCCGAATGTTTACACACTTCTCCAAGTAGCAATCGGCCTGCCCGTCAGCTCGGGTGGATGTGAAAGAAGTTTTTCAGTCATGCGAAGAATCAAGTCGTGGGTTCGGTCTACAACCGGCCAATCAAGATTTTCAAAGTCATCCATTCTTCACATCGAAAAAAAAATTGTTAAAGAAAGGGTTCCCAGCACTACCATAAATTGAACTTTTTAGTCAAAAAAAACATAAAATTCCTATTAACCAAAATTTTTGTTTCTTTTCTTTGTTTTCACTATTTAATTTATTAGCAGATAACCATCCCAAAGTTTACTATGATCCCTCTGAAAATGTGTGAATCCTCGGTTAAAATAAAAGCTCTTTTATTTTCCAACTCGGTGTAATCATTTTCTAGCCTACAAAAATCCCTTTCAGTATTTTACAAAAATGTCATCAGCAATTAGGCTTAATTTCAGTTCTGAGAAGGTTAAATTAAAAACAGTTCCGGGGGAGAAACACCCCCTCTTGAAGTGGGGGTACCCCCCAGACCCTCCGGAGGGTGGGTGGTCCCATGGCCCCCCCCAGCCAAATTCCCTGGCTACGCCCATGGTGGTGTGGTCACTATTCGGGTATTAAGTTGATGTCACACACTTTGAATAGGAGAAGGTTGTGGATGGAAGGTTGAGACAGAATTACAAGAGGTGTTTATTGATCTTGAAAAGATAGAGTGCTCAGATAAGAGGTAGATGATGCATGAGAGAGAAGGAAGTTCCAGAAAAGTATGCCAGACTAGTGAAGGAGATGTATACTGGATTGACAAGTCAGAAGTGCTATTGATACATATGAAGGGTTCTCCATCAGAGTAGGTTTACATCACAGATCTGTGCTCACACCATACATCTTCAATCTGGCAATGGATATATTAGTCAGAGACATAAAGTGCAGGGAGAATGTAGCATGCTGTTTTCTGATGATTTTCAATTTGTTACTCGAGCAGGGAATGATTGGGAGATAAGTAGAAAAATGGACAAGGATGTTTGAGGACAATGGAATGAGGATTAGCAAATTTAAGACAGCATTTGACCCAAATAGTGTGGAAGGATGGCGTGTAAAGCTCCAAGAAGGAATATTACCATCAATTTTAAAGACTTAATATCTTCGTTCGATTGTAGAAAGACAGATGGCTAGAGGGAGTGATGAGTTCAGTAGGAATCAGGAGCTCAGAAGTTATTCAAGAGAATTCAGGAATAAGAAATCAGTAGGGATGGAGGAATTGGAAAATGTTTGGGGTATTGTGAGATAGGGAAGTAGGTAAGTTTTAAGATGAAGGACAAAATGTTTAAAACAGTGGTAAGACCTGTATATACATGCAAGGGAGACAAGGCTGATCACAAAGGTGCATGTGATTGAAATGTGAATGTTGAGGTGAATGACTGGAGTGACAAGATTGGACAAAATTGTGAAGTACTATATCGAAGAGATATTATTGATGCCAAATCAGGTTGTTCCTTTGGAGCATCTGTATAACATATTTATAGTGTAAGTTATGATGTAGATATGTATATTGTAAGATGTAAAAATGTGCAAATGGAATTAAAATTATAATTATTAAATCTGACCTGAATTCTGAGTTCTCCGCTTGGCTATTATCAATCTTCACTTTGGATACATCATCATCACCCTCTAAGCCACACCTCTTGATGTTTCAACATTTCAGAGAATGTTATACCTGTAAAAAAGATATAAGTAATTATACAACTTCTAAGGAACTATACATAATTAGGTGAAGAATTATTCTATGATATCTATAGCAGGCAGTTTGCTGGTAAATTGATCACTAAAAGATGTTTGCCTTTTTCTGACATAGTGGTGAACAACTGCCAAAATTGTTATGTACAAGTTATCAAACCATTGAGTAAAATTAGGTAAAGTGATATACAATTTATTTCTAAATAATGAGAATGCCTTCTATTTTCTATGTCAATACTATTGTAGCAATGGACTATTATGATATTATTATATGAAAGATTTACTTCCCTTGTTTACATTCATTCTTGAGGTTCTTGGGGTATTGTGAGATAAAGTTTCTTTAAGGATTCAGGCACAATACCATGCAACTAATTGATCTCTGTTTAAGGAACATGCAGGGCCTTTTCATCTCTAATCAGGCAGATTCAGCAAGATCATATCCGGTGACATCCAGCTATTTTCCTAAAAATTATAAATGTGAACGTAGTACCTCCCATAGGAAAAAATACTATTAAAATTTAGTAGTTTTAAATAGTTAACTATTAAAATTTAGTAGTTTTTAATAGTTAACTATTAAGAATTTAGTATAGTTGTCACTAGTTAACTACTCAGAATCCAATAGTAAACTATTAAGAATTTCCCAGAACTACTAAAATGTTAATAGTTACGTTTGAAAAGCCGAATAGTAACTACGACGAAATAATTACTAAGCTATTTTCAATAGTTTACTACTAAGATACTAGTAACTACTAGATGTCCGAAATAACTACTAAGCTGATTACTTTTAACAGTAACTTTAATAGTAAAATGTCCGAAATAACTACTAGGGCGATTTTAATAGTTCTTAGTAGTATTTTTTCCTAAGGGCTATCTCTACGACGAATTTGGAGGCCTTTATCCAAACACAGAACCTGATCAAAATAACACAATGAACATGTGACCATTGCTTCCTCAAGGACAAGGACCTGAACAAAAAAAAATCACATATATGCTAATAGCTCTGGAACTTTTGCACTTAGAGCAGCAACCTTTATCTTATTAAAAAGATAATATTTTTCTGCAACTGTTGACCCCACTATTTTACCATTTGGTTCAACAATAGACAAACATTACACATGTTAACAATATCAATAAAAATAGCAATATGTAATAATTAATAACTATTAAGGACACCTTTAATTTATAAAATATCACAAGAGCTAAAATAAGTGTTGTACTAACGAAAAAAACAAAAAAGGCAGTATTTATATATTTTTTGTTTTACGATATGTCAAAGTCAGTTATGTTTTCTACCAAATTAGTAAATTCACTTATTCCCGTACATCAGCATTTCAGTACAATGATTGCAAAAATAAAGTTTCAGTCTTATACGTCGATTGAATAATAAATTAGTAGTACATACATGAATCATTGATCACATCCAGTAACTGAATGTGATCAATGATTCATGTATGTATGTTGTGACAAGTTCTGCAGAACATTTTTCGATGGTGCTACTCATAAATCTTCTAATTTGGGCCACCTAAAATCGTTGGATGGTCCTGTGGATGCATAAATGGGTTGACAATGCCATCCTCTTTAAAGAACAGTGGTGATATTTGCAATTCACCAGTTGTTTTCGTAAACACTCACAATAAAGTTATTAACAGAGAGATTCTTAAAGCTATATACTTTTAGATTTCAATTTGTTTATTTTGCAGCCTATGGTTTGAAGAGCAAGCCCAGACCTCCAGACATGATAGCTCTGAATGCTTTGTAAAGGAGCCGATTTCGTCCAATTATTATGCTTTTCTTATCTAATTTGCGCTAATATATCATGTGGCAATTGTAATAGTAAAGTATTCGGAAGAAATTCACTGTCATGATCCACAATGGAACCACTGTTTTGTACGTACTCTTCAGAATTAAATTTTCATAGTTTGTAGTGCAGTTTGCACAAGGTCATCTCAAGGCTAATGCATGACAGAGTATTTTAAGGGCCACATATAGCACGCTTCAATAAAGAAATTAATTTGCTAACTCTTGAATTAATGATACCATTTGCTCTAAGTCTATGAATGGGATGGTAGTTCAGGAGAACCTATAAATGCATAGCTATATATCCACATAGTCTCTGCAGACTGCAGGAAGTGTGTGTGGGTGGTTGCTTCTCTCTAGACATGCATTACCAGGGAGTAAACAATCCTTTTCTTATTAATTACATTACCATTTTAGTTTGTGCTCTAAGACATGCATAGAAAGCTGGGCATTTACCAGAGGTCTCAGGCTCAAATCCAGGAGATACCTTTGGATATTTCAGTCAAACCGAATGTGTTATTTTCTGGGATGCAGATGTTTATAGGAAACAGTGGCATCACAGAGAAGGGAATTACCCCCACCTCCCTACACAATACACCATAATACAATTTTAAACTACATGTAAACATTAATGTACTTGTGATCTGTCCTCATTGCATTAACAGTTGGTTAGCTCTACTCTTGACTGCCCAGACCAATATTTGGGTTGAACATAACTTTCCTATGACAAGTTAAGCATGGGAATCCCAAGAGCATTTCACTATAACTAATGTGTTTTTGTTTACAGACACATAATATGTTAACACTGTATGTCAAAATGTTAGTTAGTTAATTAGTTATTCAGGGGGGGGGGCCCTGACAGCTATTTATTCAGCTAGTTATTCAGGGGAGGCAACTGACAGCTGAAGTCATTTGCACCATTTAGGATAGGTGGGTGATTGGGCAATGGTAGGAACATTTAAGGCAATGAAGGAAGGGTGGAGAGAAACCCAGCATTGGCATTAGCCTACTCCTAATGACAGGCACCAAGGGGACCACAGTTTAACGTCCAATTTGACGGACGGAGTACTGAACTTGAAATGTCCTCCACTAGGCACTCAAGTATGGACCAGTTTGCCACTGAAAAATGTACCTTTGCCCACAATCAAACCTGGGTCCTCGGGAGAGGAGGCCAGTACTCTAGCCACCACACCAACCTGATCCCCAGTCAAAATGTTTCGCCAATAACTCAACTAAGTTTACATAGGAAATAAAGCTGCCACAGATGCAATACTTCTAATAATTATTTCCAACGACAGAATGCAGTAAAGACAATAAATATCATATGTAATGTCACAAAAAAACCACTTACTCTTTTGGACAGATTATGAATGTAACTTTAATATAAGATATGCATTTAGAACAGATCAAAGAATAAAGAGATACTTGAAGCATTATCTGTGTGAGCATTTATTTTTTTAAAGAGCAATACAGCACATATTTATCAAACTCTCAAAATATACTTACATATACACATGTAGCATAAAAAACCTATCAGGAAAAATAAACTACAAATTGTCCCATAACAGAAACACACATTTCTTTCGGAATACATATCAACTGATAAATAAATAAATACTTGGGACCATGGAGGGAATGATAAAAGGTTTTCCTAACCTGTGGAAAATTCACAAAAGAAAATAAACAAAAAGATGAAAATAATGGATTCATCAAAATGAATTTAACTACTTGTACATACTAATGATAAAAACAATCGAGTATTAAAAAGTCAATGCTTTAGATGACATAAATGCTTTTCATTGCAGCATTGTTATGTGTATATTAGCTCAAATGAATCAGGCACAACATCCCTTTAAAACAACACTGGTAATGACCCTTTTACTCCATCATGGCAATCAATTCTTCCTATTACAGCAAAATTCTTAAGTTTATTGCTGAGCACATTTCCCATTTGCTTCCTCAAAACAATTGTAACATATTATATAAACCTTTAAAAATATGATACATGCTATATATTTTGTTGTATTATACAATTAATTGCAAATACAACATCATTTACATTTTCCAAGCAAGAACTACATGAAAACACATTCCCAGTAATGTGGAATGTATATAATTGACTCCACATACACACTAATCCATGAATTGTCTCCATTAAAAATAATTCAAACCTCCAACACATTAAAAAAAAAAAAAACTTTTGAACAAAAATTGTAATGGGACTGGAATATATCTCAAAAGTTAACTATCTCAGAGAACTCACTAACATTCCTGGTAATTTCAGCCTAATGTGAATGCCAATGAAATTTTTAACAGATATTTAATGGACTCAAACTTATCACATGATCAATATAACATGATGAATATGAAAGTAAACTATGATGATGAGATGAAGAACATAACAGCATCTATCATTCATCAATATGTGTATATAGTCAATGATAAACAGCAAGCTTCTCACTGTCTTGCGTAACGTTTTGATAAAGCTTCTTCTTGTGCAATGGTATAATTCAATTATAGTATCAGCAATTCAACATCTCAGTGCAAATGGTATCATGTATGAATTATGAAAAAAAAACTTAAATGGCAAAGTCTTCAATGTCCCAAGATATAATTAAAGTAAGTGTAGTTCAGTTTAAAGTAAGTGTAGTAACATAATTCCCTGTCACCAGACCTTTCCCTTTCACCTTTCAACGTGGTTCAAACTAATAAAACATCACTAATATCATGCATGGATACAAAGGACATAAATAGGTGAGATTGAATTTTAACAGGCTTCTTTACTGTTTAGACGGATGCTATGATTTTTAAATCTTGCACGCAACATTAAAATGTTATTACTTTCAATTCAAGTGCTATCAAGATGGCCAAATTATATTTCACATGCATATCTTCATTTTTAAATAATAATTTCTTGAATACAAATACCTTATGCCTTGATTTGAAGAATGCCAGTAACAACTGTTCATAATATTAAAGCAATCTTCATTCATCAGATTTTATGCAGAGACTAATGAAATGACATATCTTGAATGATGTTCACATGACATGCACTGACTAAAATCTCACTCTAGCTAAGCATATGTTTGTCATGGTGTCCATCCTTTTGATAAAGATACAGTCACATGAGCATGTATTAAAAATTTTTACATACGAGGGAAGAGATATTTATATGAAAGACTTCCTCCCACTTATAACCCAATTAAAGGTGCTTACCAAGCAATAATTATTCCTTTTACATGTTTTAAAATGTCCAATATGTGAGCGAGACTATAAATACAATTCCAAATGGGGCTAAATAAAAATGGTCCTTGGAGACAAATATACTTAACTTATAATGTGAACATAAAAAAGCAGCAGAAGTCTAAAAGGCACAATTAATAAACACCCAATATTTTTATAACAGGAACATGTCTTTCCATTATAATACATTTATGTACATGCTGGTCTTTTGATAGTATGTTGCATTACATCAAGTTAAATATTGCATTAGAAGACTAATATGTATGTAATCTCAATTACTCGGAATACGCATTATATGTGTTTATGTAATCTCAGCCCATCAGATAAATATGTGTCATTTTCTTGACAGCAAGCATGGAATACATAAACACTGCATCTGGGGAAATCCCATAAAAGCTGTCTTTAATCAGTTTACTATTATTTTAGTCCTGGCATCAGTCGTGCAATGACTGCACTGAAAAATATAACTCCAGCCAAAAAAATTCAGAATTATATACAAAATTTAGTCCCAGCTGTCGTATAGCATGCCATTTGTCAAGGCACATAGGCACATATATAAATATATTTATTATATGATACAAATAATGCATAGAAATGGTATATGCATCACAGTATAAAATACTGAATAAGACAATTTAACAAGCTGCCAAACATTTTGGCCATACACTGGACTAGTTCTAAACAGCAGATTCAGCTGTTTGAAATTCCACTTTTTATCAGAGTCAACTTACGAATTCCTTCCTTAGCAGTGGACGTGCCACAGCGTGAAAATCACAGAGCAACATTAACATGGAGGTAAATAATATTCGATGACAATAAATCTACTAAAATAAACCATACTTTCATATTTTTATCATCTGTTCCACTACAATGTCCACACAAATCATATCTGTCCAAATATAAGCTGTCACTTATTGTCATAAATTAGTTTAAAAAATAGTATCTCTCAGCTTTAATGTTAGCTAGAGAAAGAATAAAAATATATAGGCCAACTGATATCCTCATACGCTACATCATCATTTAACCCTCTGCACTCAAGGTACTTATATACCTATCTGCTAAAACAAAAATTTTTGGTCCAAGCAAATTTTATAAAATATTCAATAGACTCACATATGTTTTTAAAATAAACTGAAAAATGTTTAAAATTGCAAACTTCTGCATCAAAATGTATATTTTCAAAAATGTCTTTAAAAAGTTATCATTTCCAAGATTTAGCTGTGATGAGGTTTCTAAGAGTGAAAAACATAACTGCCATGAGAGAGAGAGAGAGATAGAGTTACAGAGAATTGAAAAAAAAAGGATTAACTACAAAATATCTAGTGAGAGGCTGTTCCCCTTAAGTCTAACAGGAATTTTTTTTTAATTGAAGGAATAAAAATGGCTTTTTGCTGGTCAGCCTATGGGATGTTTCATGTTCGAGTGACCATGAAAAAAAACTAAGGAAAACATGATGATGGTAGGTTTTCTTACAGCTTCATGTTCACAAATATGGGGCAGGAGAATGCATATTAACATTTTCTCTCCATCCAAGCATATTTCTCTGGGTTCAGATTTACCACTCAATCACTTTTGATTTGAACAGACATATCCTAGGACACTCAGACACATCCTAGGACACTGAGGTAAAATTTTGTACACCTAAGCATAAAAAATTAAACAATTAACTTACTTTAATATTACAGGGATATTACTAGTAACTTACTAGCAAAATCATTTCATTTGGCGATAATGAATGATGACTTAATGAAAAAGAGTAAAAGAGTATCAAATATTTCAATATCATTCATGACTACCTGAACCATATATATTATTCACATCCTTCACATTTCTTACAGCAATAGAGGTGTCAATATAATATCTCAATTCTTACGGCTGTAAGAGATAATCATCAGTTTAGAAAAGATATCGGTTTGATCAATTTGAAAGTTAGATTTTAGGCAAAGTATTGACATTAAAAGTCAAGGGAAAGCAATCTTCCTGAAGCTAAAACCAAAGGATAAGGACTATAAATATCCCATTGATAAAGAACCGCTGAAATATAACTATATTTCACTACAAGATTTTATCTTGTTAGAGCATGAGAAATAATTAATGGTATTTAAGAACTATTGTATGAACCAGAAAATAGCAGAACATTTAAGATTTGTTCAGAAGACTGTTAGTCAACACATATTTCATATAACGTTCAACCTGAGTGTCCTGTAAAGCCCTCCTCAGTCCTACTTTCAATATGAAATTACACAAAATTATACAACATGAAAGTATTACAGTCATAATGGAACCATATGATGAAAATATTCCATACGAAAATAATCACACTATGAAAAAAAAGGAATGAAGTGTGAAAGGAATCAACAAGTCAAAACTTACATATATGATTACCAGTGGTGTACCAAGGCTACCTTGGTGTCCGGGGCTAACTAGATGGTAGCCGCCCCCGGGAGCAAAAAAATTATTTTTTCTTAAACTAAAAAAAATGTTTTTCAATTTTGGCACCCCCCCCTTTCAGCACCTGGGGCAGCCGCCCCATTCGCACCCCCTTTGGTACACTACTGATGATCACTATCAAATCTCAGCATGAAAGTCTTGAGAACTTCTTTCTCTTAAGATGAAATGTATTAGAGAATAAATAAGAAAGAACTCTTTCTGATTCAAAAATAAACTAGTGACAGATACTAGATGAAAAAACTTATGTGTGACACACAAAAAAGAGATCATTAAATATCATCCAAATGGATATACATTGACTTTGAAAGTATGTAACACAACATCATATAACAATATAAGCTTCCATAGATCTAAGAGAAAGATGCAAAAGAACAATATGTAGCTTCATAATGCAAAAATACTGGTAATACAAGCCTTTGTTTCAAGCTAAAATGAAGTAACTACTTCTGTAGGGAAAAATAATTTTGTGGCTAATTTTAACATATAAAAACTTTTCAAACAACAACAATTCATCAGTGCTTCTGGGTGACTTAAGAAAACAAGAAATCTCATGAAATACATTAAAGAATTCAGTTATCATGCAAAGTGTAATCTCTTTGCTGTACACTGTGAAAAAATAATAAAGACGTAAATACTTCATAAATAGGGAAATAAAAATTAACGAATCACAGAATTTATATTTCAGCTGCTGGCTGCATTATCCACATCATCTCCAGCAATGCCATCAATCTTTTTCTGCTCTCTCACAAATGAAAGAAACACTTGCTCTAAGGTGGTGTCACTGAGTGAGTAGTCTTCAATCAAAGGATGCATATCATTCTTCAACTCTTCCATGACTGAGAACATATGAGCCCATTTTGTGTCAGGGTGGATTATGTGGAAGTGGATCAGTCCCTGAAAATTAATACAACACAGCAATTTCTCATGATTTTCTGTGATAACAGAATTATACTCTACTTGTGCTAATATGACCACTGAACAATAGTATGAGAATTGAAAAAAAAAGATCAGAAACATATATGTATGTTACAGCCACTATGTGACAAATTCTTAGTCATGTTTTTGCAGTGCAGCCTTATGTACATACGCACTTATAAGTAGCTAATGTGATAATTTACAGATGCAATTAACATCAATGTTTACTGATGTGAAATTTTGGAGAAGCGAGCGATAGGAATCGGGGAAAAAATAAATAAAGAAAATGATAAGAATTTGAGAAAAATGACACACAGCATGCAAGAAAATTTGGAGGATTTGTGTGCCACATACTATAAACCGACGGGTTAAGCGCCACGGGTTGGCAGCACCCGCGGCGTAAATAGCGATGAATTATTAGATAAACACGGGGAGTTTGGCATTACGCCCGGCGTAATAATGGGTTACAAAACAAAAGTGAGGAAGGGCAACAATTAGGAAAACAGCGTCGGTAGTTACGTGGCGAGGAAAGAAGAAGGTGATAGTGAGAAAGACGAGAGGAGAAAAAGAAAAAACGAGGACCCAGAGAGAGATTAAAAAGATAAGGTGTACGCGTCAGCGGAGCAGTCCCGGGGCCCGTGATAAGGCAGATATCGGCGGGAGACACAGATAATTCCAGCGGACTCCCGAGAAAAGAGAGAATCGAGGAGAGAGCGGGAAGGAAGGGTCATCGTGGGAAAATCCTACGGGAAGGCGGTCCAGCGGATCACGGGAACCAGTGGCCACGATAAGTCTATGAACATTGGAATAATAATTTAAAAGGAGAAAGCCCACTACAAAGTTAATCATAAAGATTGAATTAAGATTACTGATTAAATTAAAATTTGACATGAAATTGTAAATTGGGCCCAATTAAGGTTAAAACAAACTGAATACAGAGGTATTGTGCATGAAAATATAAATGTTTCCTTGTCTGATTTCCTTGATCCCAATAGCAAATTAAGGGTATTGATATATACATATGTGTGAAATATTTAATTGTATAAGGGTGTGTGTGTGGAATCTAACGAGCTAGCCGGAAGACAGAAAGAAAGGTAAGGTACCCGAAGGTTGAAAAGGGGTAGGGGTACAATACCCTATTTTTTCACTGGCATTTTGCGAAAAAGTGTGTGGCTTACCAGAATAAATACAGTAAGTAATTACTTACTTTCTTAAGAAGGAGGCTCCAGGGAGGGAGAGAGAGAGAGTGAGGCAATAAACTACAGCTAGAGAATGGCAGAAGAGGAGACCATAGTGAAGACCAGGGGTCACCAAAGTGTTTAATATTGACCCCCAGGGGTCGAGTTGAGCTTGGGAGTGGATTGGGATTCGATGGAAAAATGCTAATTAAAAATTACTAGCACAATACATATGTAAATTTTTAACAGTATATTGAAATAATGCTAGAAAAACAAATAAAAATAGGACAAAAATTGGGGATTAATTTTAAGTGAATTGCAATAAAAAATGTTATATAAGTATGAAAATGTAGTTGGCTGGAATTTGGAGATAGAGAGAGAGAGAGAGTGAGAGATAAAAATAAGGACAAAAGGTTGTTCCTTTCCCCTACTCTTGCCCTCACTGGGATTTTCCACCTTTTGCAGAGCTTGAATGTCTGGGAGAAAACACCGATTTGTTTCCTAAGAGACGGAAAATTTCACCTTCCCTCGGCCCTATATATACTGAAATTCTGCCAGCACTCGATAGTGGGGTGCAGGAGATCCTTTCAGGAGTTCATTCCTGAATTGTCGGGTCAGTCGACAGGGATCCATCATCGGAAGCCGCTCTTGCTTCCATGTTAAGAACCAAGCTCTGCTCCCACAATTCCCTCTCTCTCCGCATGTAAGGTTCATTACCGACTCCCCCACAGCTTTGTATTAGATAGCTATAGTATGAAATTTGAGAAACTTAGTACGGTGTACTTATTCTGACCATTCCAACGCTAATTGCATGAACCCCATTTTGTTGGCGTGTCACCTTTCCAAGCTGCCTCGAGGGAGGAATGCTTGCGTGTGGGTCAGAAGCACACCACAAAATTGTAACAACAACCTACAGGCTGCATTTCAGTTTTGGCCTTCATACAGGAAACATAAAGGGTGTGATTTACCAAAAACAAGATGCATGATCCCATTTTGAAAGCAAAGGGGGTTCAAAAAAGTCAAGAAATTCTGAGATGGGGATGTGATGATATGACCTCCAGTCAGTGTCCAGTATATGGTTTGACTCCCTATTGCTAATGGTACAAGAAAGACGAGTTCCATTCTCACAACTTCTTCTTGTCCACCATTTCCCAGGAAGAATGGAAGAGCAGGATGACAATAAAAAAGGAATCCCCTGTTGTTATCATGGCAACAAGTATGAGAATGAGTGAGGGGTTTCATGATATAAATTTACAAATAAGTGATCATTATTATTCATCCTATGAATTTACCATAAGGATCAATATAACATATGATAGTTCTAGGAAGACCCTTAATTATGGGAAGTTATTGCCCAAGGTAAATCAACTACACTTATGTAAAGGAATATTGATGATTGTACAGCATTTGCTATTACCTTAAGTTTCAGTTTACCATTGAATATCTCAAAACATTTGTCAATGGATACATGGGTTCTACTGCAATACTCAAGGTAACAGGAAGACAAATTGGAACCTATACTTACAAGGGGAGTGTCCGAGTTCCGGGTCAGGGATTTTGACGAAATTTGCTAGGTAGGTAGTCCTTGATTAGTTATTTACGAATCACCCCCCATATAGGGTTATATATCCAGTAACTTCGTCAGAAAACGAGTTTGAAATATTGTGTTGCCAATATAAAGCTAATAATTAGCCACGTATAATCAGTACAGTTTGGGTTAGGGGTAAAGTACTCGCTTCACAATGTCGACGTCCCTGGTTCGTGACTCTCCGTCACCAATTTTTTTTTCATCGCAGTTTCGTTGTACGACTGTCCCTGGTTTTACATATTTTTAATCTGTTTACCCGCATGAATTTTAACTATTTTACGTACTAATTACGTAATTTTAGCAAATTTCGTAATTAGAACGTAAAATAGTTAATTACGTTATTTACCTTAATTACGTAATAAGTACGTGGCGGAAACACGTCCGCACGCCCTGTCGTTTTTCGATTACGAAATTAACGCAAGAGCATGGAGTGTGATCGTGATTTTTAATTTCCGTATCTTTGGCCACGCAGTCCCGACGCACGTACAACATTTGTTCTAATTTGCCTGGTGCCGTGATTTTCCAGCGCTGTGCTTTTTTGGAAAACTAATCGCAAGAGAAAAAAGAACTTAAGCTCTGCAATCATATAATTATCATTATAAGTATCTACCGTAATATTCGGGTGATTCTATCATGCTCCTGAAAATGTGCAATACATTAATTCTTTAAAATTATTTGTTACCGCTGGTATTTTATCAGTTTCTCCCGCTCTCTCCCACCCGAACATTTCGCCCGATTACCCGAACATTTCGGTAGATACTTATGGGACTGCGTGGCCAAAGAAACGGAAATTAAAAATCACGATCACACTTCATGCTCTTGCGTTAATTTCGTAATCAAAAAACGACAGTGCGTGCGGACGTATTTCCGCCACGTACTTATTACACAATTAAGGTAAATAACGTAATTAACTATTTTACGTTCTAATTACGAAATTTGCTAAAATTACGTAATTAGTACGTAAAATAGTTAAAATTCATGCGGGTAAACAGATTAAAAATATGTAAAACCAGGGACAGTCGTACAACGAAACTGCGATGAAAAAAAAATTGGTGACGATAAATGAAAGCTATATTTATCATGACTAAAACCAAGTAAAAAGGAATTACAGAGGAGTGAGTGATTTTATGTCACAAAAATAACTCCAAATAACCCATGTCCATTTCAGGTCGAAATTCAAGCACTGATTATGAGGGTTTCATTGTGACACCTGATCCTGTTTCTAAATACAAAAATCGACATAATGAAAAATGATAGCTGAGATTGCTAATGAAAAGCTTATACAATTCAGGGTACTAAAAGCACAATGTTTAAAAACCAATGGTCATGAACTTATTTTCACTGAAACTTTTTATACCCACCTCATGTTCATCCTTTATTGTGCAGGGATAGAATGATTCATCAATTCGTTCCTTTAAAGTGCTTATTTGTTGACTACTGACATCACCCACACTCATCTGCACATTCAGCTTCACTAGCAAAGTGTAACCTTGGCCATACTTATGCTTGAGATAAGGTATCGTTCCAATGCATAAAAACTCCCCGTTTACCATGATTGCCAGCTTGGAGCACAAAGCCTCACATTCTTCCATGCTGTAACAGAGGGACAATGGGTTAAATTCCAGAACTCTATTCACCTCATTGAAATATTTAAATTTAGTTCTTCATCTACATTTGATAAAAAGTTAAGGATAGAGGTCCAGGAAAATAGTTTTTTGAAAATTCAATATTAGTTTTAAGACCCTCAAAATTATTGCAATACTATGCTATTACACTAATATTATGGTGTTACAATAATTCTATTAGAGTAATACCTATAATACCTTTGAATTTTAGCTTTTTCTGGCACAAAAAAGATGGTACAAAACTATAAACTTTTTACTGTACCTTCCAAGGGCACAAAAATATGTAGTTCATAAGATATGCTCATCACACTTAGTCATTGTCCTTAAATATAAGTAGTTATTAATTAAAACTGTTAAGAACAAAGTACAAGTATAGTTCATTTTGATTGTACCAATCTAGCTCAACTAAACAACATATATTGTTCTGTTTATCTTACTTGTACTGCTACTGGTATTTATTTACATTATCAGTGCATAAAGGAGCATTTACTTTAGGCTACTATTACATACCTATATATAGGGCATAAGTACCTAAGTTACTTAAATGCAAGGATTGTTAAAATCTCAGCATTTTCTGGTTTCAATTGACATCAACAGTTGCTGATTACAATGGAATACGGAAAGAATGACCTCTCACTGTCCACATTGCTTGTAGGTATCCACAAAGATTGCACTGCAAATGTAGCAATCACTGGGTTGTCTTCTTTCATTGAGCTAAGGATTGTCACAATGTCTATGCCTTTGATGTCTGCATTTGACAGTGCATCTCGAACAGTTTATCTAAGCATAGCATCTTGTAGTGCCGAGATAAGTACTTGATAAACGAGAGGAACTGATGACTGAATTTTATTCAAAGCATCCTGGTTGAGAAGGGTTTCAACTAACTGCCTGGGGCTTAACAGGAGGTTGATGCTAGTAAAAACCTTGCCTGCTGAATCCTTCATTTTAAAATCTTTCGGTTTGCACAGGGACAATTTTACTTTAGAATGTAAGAGTTGTACAAGTTCTACCCTTTTTAACAAAAACTGTTGACGTAAAAGGGTTTCAACTGGCAATTGGCAAAGGCCTGATCACAATGTATACTTTGTTTCTAGAGCATGCAGCTTATCATAGAGTTAATGAGCTGTTGGGTATGACAAACCTTCAAGGAAGGTCAACCGCTTGACCAACAATTTGCAAATTTACCCCACAAAAACTGCTAAAATGTTTATTTCAGACAACTTGATGACAGAACTTTCTTTTAAGTACTTTCTGCATCTTCCAATGACTTAACTCAACCAAGTCATACAGGTATTTGCTTAGGTACTTGAAAGCTTTAAACCAAGAACCCCAGGGTGTTGGGATTGGGACTGGAAAAAAAGTTAACTTGTCTGAAGACACTCCATATTTTTCATGCAAAAACCTTGAGTACATGTTTTTATCTTTTCCTTGTGTTAAGGAAAGTGTTCTGACCGAAAGCAGCTGTGTTTTATTTGACGAAGTTGTCCATCCATACACTGCCCACCAAACATATTTAGTGGGCCCAACACTGAATTTGGAGGTGGTCATCTTCTAGCACCGCTTGTACGGATATTAATTGCATGGAAGCTTACTTTCTCATTGACTCTTTTATACTTCCATCAACGAACACGTAGGTTTATCTACACATGCAAGTATGCTTTTCAAAATAAATCAGTTTTCAATGCTTGATAAATTCCCAAAGTGATTTCACGAGAATATTACTGAATTTAATTATATTTATTGGGTAATGACTATATCAGAAATTTACCTCATGCCCTATTCTCCCAGAATTTAAACAACTAAATAAGAAATCTCCCAGAATGGGACTCCCGCAAGGTAGCAACCCAAACTGGTAAATATACCAGTGAAAAATCTCCTATTGCTGAAGCTGGAACCTGGGTCTTTTGGATGGGAAATCTCTTCTAGCCACAATACCAGCCTTATCTCCTTCTTAATAATGAACAGATGTTATAATTACCTGTGAGAGGTTAACACAAGAGCCATTCCCCTAGAACAGGCAGAAGATAGTGCGGACCACAGCTGTCGGCGAGCCACTGGATCAACACCCGCAGTGGGCTCATCGAGGCAAACCAAAGGTGAATCTCCCATCAGTGCAATTGCCGTACACAGCCGTCTGTGATTACCTCCACTGTAAGCTCTTGTACACCTATCTGCTGGCTCATTTAGACCTGAAAGACCACGGTATCAGGAAGTATTTAAAATCTAAGACTAATGCAGGTATTTCCTCAAGAAGGGATTCAATATCAAAAACACAGAAGGAAAGGAACAAATAAATATGCTCATAGTTGGAAAAAAAACATTAAGATTACCTAAAACTTAAAATATATTAATGCATATTCTATGAAATAAAACAAAAATGTCTATGAGTGGAAAATCTGTCACTATGTTTTTTAGTTAAAAATTTAGCATCTTACCTAGATTATTTAACCAAATTTGAACAACCCGGTCTGAGTTTTCAAATGGGATGCCACGCAGACAAGCAAATATTTTGAGCATTTGTCGTCCAGTAAGAGAACCTAGCGTAGCATTAAACTGTGGACAGTATCCAACATTTGTCACATACTGTAATAAAATAAATTACCAATAGTATGAATATTATACATCATCATCAAGCAAAGTATTACCTAAATCAAATACTGGAAAAATCAACTGCCTTACAGAATAAATGCAGAAATTGTTTAATAATGTGAAAATCCTGTATCTTAAAGCCAACTTAACCATCAAAGAAACAAAAGGAGAAAACTTCATCTTTATACCAGCCATATAAAAATTTTTTTTATGACCATTTGGGCATGCAGCTCTTAATCTGAGTACCAATATAGGGTAATCTGAGTACCAATAAGAAGGAAATAGGGATTTCTTTCTTTCATGAAACAAATATGCCATTTCCTAGTGAGTTGAAATATAGAGATAACATGAAAAGAAATTGCACTAATTTCTGAACTTGAAATGTCCACATAGCACTCAATCAGTTTCCCCCAAAAAAATCTAAATGTTACATACTTCCAGGATTCAAACCCTGGCCCTCTGGGTGGAAAGCCATTACTCTAGCTATCACACAAACCTGATGTACAAGCGACATTGCTGAATTATTGAACAGATTAAAAGGATTGAGTGAAACACAAACAAAGAGCACATAGATAATATCATGCAAAGGAAATAGGAAGATGTGCACTAATAGAAAGAATTTCTTAAAAAATAAGTGTGTAGTTGTGAGAATAGTGTTACAAAATTTTACACGTGATACAATGTTTCTATCACAACTTGTGGAGAATGACCCTTAAGCTTGTCAAAATATAAATAAAGCACATGATCAGAGCAAAAAAAATTTGATACAGAGGGATAACAACATTACTCACAATGCTCTTATAGCATAGCATGTAAATTATAAATATGCATTGGGAGAATTATAAGACTATCTATGAGAAATGTATCTCAAGCATTAATTAATACCTTTTTGTTTATTCCACTCCAGCCTCCAGATTTTTCCCCCAATATGTAAGATGCATTACTGGATGCTGGGAGTGATCCTGTGATCATTTCAAAAGTGCTGGTCTTCCCAGCTCCATTTGCTCCGAGCAACCCAAAGCATTCGCCTGAACGAACCCCAAATGAAACTCCTTTGACGGCAAAGTTTCCTTTCCACAGCCACCTGAACAGTCCATAATTCTTCTTCAAGTTGTGGACCAAGAGTGTGTCTTCAACGCCACTTTTTACATCTAGAGAACATCATCATCAATTAAGCACTGAACATTGCATACCAATCAGAAAGAGGTATTACACTGAGGCTCGATTTATTAATTTAGAAACCCATGCTTCTTGAATTCAAACAAAATGACAATATGCCTATTATATTATGGCTAGGGATGGGAATACTATACAATTAATAATTATCTGCATGATATTCTGGTATTACTGCACCACTCAGAAATGTTGCTGGAAAAACTCAGCAGAAATATTTGGTACAATTAAAGACCATTATTGGGCCATTTACTAGGACATGAGCTTGAATCTACATGCGCATATACACTTCCAAACATACACAAGTCCAGTAGCGTACCAAGGGGGGTGCAAACGGGGTGGCTGCCCCGGGCACTGAAAAGGGGGGGGGGGGGTGCCAAAATTGAAAAACATCAATTTTTTAATTTAAGAAAAAACATTTTTTTTTGCTACTGGGGGCGGCTACCATCTAGTTAGCCCTGAACATCAAGATATGCCAAGGTGGCAGTGGTACGCCACTGTATATGTCTAAATAATACCAAAAAACTTATTTTGAACATACCCCTCTTAAATGGAGAAGCCTCATTGGGTCAAATACAGACCTTACTTCTGCAGTGCAACTTTTTGGAAAAAATTGCACATCATCATTTGAAAACAAACATTTATTAAAATAAAAATCTTCCTTTTATACTTACTTCTCACAGCATAATCGACTCGTTCATTTTCTCGAAGAACATCATCATCCCCACGCCCACCAGTCTCAACTATATTTCTTCTACAACATCGCATTAGTAATTCAATTAGCCTTTCTAGGGCATATGGGAAAATCCCCAAATCTATGAGGTACAGGAATCCAAACAAGCAAACAGAAAGGATAGCTAAAATTGCCAATTCAATCCCAGCTCCTCCAGGCTTGGGGTCTATGAATGAATGCCTCAGACTGAAATGGCCCCATCCAAGATATGGCACATGCTCATGGCAATTTCCAAAACTCTGACACAAGTTTTCTGGAAAGAAAAGGTAAATTCCATTATTTCTGGCAATAATTAGCACAAAAGCATTAATGCTAATTAAAGCAGTAATTACTTATATAAAAGTTACATCAATGCTTTATGATGCGATTTTGAGACTTCAAATAAATTATTATATTCTGGAGATTCTGGTAATATGGAGTGGAGGTGAAACATGATAACATGGAAAGAAAACAAGAGCCAAATCCACAAAAATTAACTTCACTACAACCTGGGTTTCTTTGTATTTATTACAGCATCACCTGCTGATGCTGTAATACAGTGAAACTCGAGTCGTAGTAAAGTTTATTTTTGTGGATTCGGCTCATGTTTTCTTTCCATGTTATTACATTATTATATATTTGAAATTTTAAAACCAGAATTATTTTTTTAAATTTAATCGAGTAGTAGCTTTTTACTTCTGACAGACAATAAATAAATTAACAGAATAACATTTAATATATCTATTGCAATTCTAGAATTGAAGGTATTTGAAATTTGATATATGTATTTTAATATTTAAGACATGATTAAAATTCGAATTTGATACTATTTAAATTTGAGAAATCTGCTATTCATTCCATTTATAATATAATGTTATACTGACTATTGCAGTCAATACACAGTACTGGAACTGTAGGGTATGAGATGCTGTAGAAGCTTCTCCTCCGTTAACATCCACAAAAATTCTTTTCCTTTGATTTTACCCATTGCTGTGGTTAAAGTGTCAACAGTCATACGAGGAAAATGTGCTAAACAGATCAGGCCTTCCAGGCTAAGTTGAAGACATTTATGAGTTTTATAACTTTTAGGGTAATTATAGCAGCCTACGCAATGCTAATTAACTCCCAAAGCGACACTAGCCTCTTCAACTCTAAAAAAATGGAGCCATTTATAATTCTCACTGCAAAAACATTGCTCAGAGTAATTATGAAAAAATTCCATTACCTGCATTAAACATAAGACTAAATTATTTGTATGCTACTATGCTTTGCATGAATATTGCTTCTTATATTTTTGAGATATAAAGCCTCAAACTTGAGTGTATACACTTTTTACATGGACAGTACTATGTAGAGAACATTCTGTTTGGTCATCATTAATTACTGAATGTACACCAGTGTAAGGTATCACACATATGTACATTTTTTGGGAGTGTAATAAATGTAAATGAAACTTTTTTCACAGTAAATGAACACCAAATTTCTATTTTAGATCTTAAATAACCACATAATTACACAGTAATAAGTATCTTATTACTCTAGCTGATATTTCTAAGGATATATTTAAAAATGAGAAATTTCCATTAATTTTCAAATTATTTGTATTTGATTTAATCATCATTCACTTAATTGGCAAAAAAAACTAACATTTAGATTAATCATTTACTATGCATAACTACAGTGGAATCCCGGAATAATGAGTGCTAATAATCCCTCGGAAATCACTTGCTAAATCGAGCGCTCGTTATATCCGAAGGTGTTGAAAAACCCTCCTAATTCTCATAGTCGTTCGTATTTACAGTTTTTTTTTGTTTCCGTGGTATTTGACGAAGGTAAACAGCAAAAAAGTCATTTCAGGCACAATCTGGTAGAATATCAACATATTTCAAGAAAGAATTTTATAAAATACTAATTCCCCCAGTTTTGGTGTTTTTCTTCCAGTTCTTTTATTTTTCGATCGCTGAAGAAAGCTGTAAAGACAGCGTAACTAGTCGGTATTAAAATATTGGTATACTGTGGAAGTTTTTGGATAATTTTGCAAATATGTCATGACGATAATATCAGCTTTGTCGAGTTTTCGAATGTTAACCGGTACGTCCATCAGTTGATTTTGAGTTTTCAAAAATTGACGATACATCGTTGCTCGATAAATATCGTCTTATCGTGCCCCGATAAAATATCGGGGCACACTAAAAGCACGTTTACACGTAGCAGTTGACTGCTATGACAGTCGACTGCTAACAACTATTAAGCCCCACTCGCATGTGTAAATAGCAACTGCAATGCGAGTCCAGGTCGATACTGGACACATGTCGAACACTATCGATCCACGTTCGAGCTATTAGCAAAGTTGAAGCCCGTCTACTTTCCAGCGGAAATGTATCCTACACAATCGCAACAATCGCCAACGGAAAGCAATACACGACGTCTGATACTGGGAATTTGGATATAATAACAAAGATATCCCTCCCCAAAGAGAGATCTACTCTTTAAAGAATGGGAACAAAAGATAATCGTCAATGGAATTAATTGCTTGCAGAATTTCATGAAAATTTAAGCATCAATCACTATTGAAATAAAACTCTGCAAAACTCTGAAATAAAACGTGCAGACGTATCATAGCAGTAGCGATATAGATATATCGCGCATCTCGCAACTGTCATAGCAGTCAACTGCTACGTGTAAACGCTGATTAAGATATCGGGAAACGATAAATATTGCGATCACGATAAATATCGCGATAAAATACCATGATATCGCGTCCCGATAAAATGTCAAGATATCGCGCCCCGATAAAACATCACGATAAAAGAACGTGATATTGCGCTCGTTCAAATGTAGTGTAATCGCCCTCGATGAATTATCGTGATATTGCACCGGCTAATCGTGTTGGAAAAAGACAGCTGTTGGGTTGGCCTTCGCTTAAGCTGGAGCAAGTAAGTCACCTATCTGTCCACGCAAATACGTCAACTACCAGACCACTGAAATTGAAAGAGAGAGTGTGAGAGAACTGCTGAGAATTTGAATTAGCAGATAGCAGAATAGTAAGTTTTCAAACGTACTAGCTCCAGCTTAAGCTAAGGCCAACTCAACGGCTGTCTTTTTCCGACACGATTAACCGGCGCAATATCACGATAATTCATCAGGCGCGATTACGCTACATTTGAACGAGCGCACTATCACAATCTTTTATCGAGATATTTATCGTGATATTTTATCGGGACGCGATATCATGTTATTTTATCGTGATGTTTATCGTGATATTTATAGCGATATTTATCGCACCCCGATATCCTATCGTACCCCTATATCTTATCGTACCCCGATATCTTATCGTACCCCGATATCTTATCGTGCCCCGATATCTTATCGTGCCCCGATCATCAATATCGCCCATGCCTAGACCTAACTCCCTCTCCTACTCTCATCTTGCTCGTTGTCCGCCCACTCCCCTCCCACTGATGACTGGGCCTAACAAAAGAAGAACGTAAAATGGGAGCGCGCAGAGCGTACTGAAGGCCGTAAATCGCTAATGTTTGGACATATCTGGCTTTAGGTATTGTAGATATGGCACACATCTTGTATTTTTAGTTTAATTAGCAGATAATACAAAATACAATAGTTTATTTTTGCTAGGCGGTGTATCGCCCTTGAGAGATATCTGTCGTAATACCGAACCTATACCGTGGAAGGAACTTTTTGGCCTCGCTATATCCGCTTTATTTTACATGTAAAACATAGGCCTTTTGGCGGTACAAAGACAATCACTCGCTATAACGCGATTCTCGCAATAAGCCGTACTCACTATACCGGGCTTCTACTGTATTAGTAAAGTAACTTTCTTTGGGTAACATGATCTACTGGCATGATAACTCTCGTTACATCACAGGCATTGGAACTGTGTCCTTTTCTACAAGGATTTCACTGAGACAATTGACTTATTGTTAGCATACACTAGAGATGTGCAAGTACTACACGCAAATACTCGAATACCTTGAATTTTAGAAAGTAATTGATATTCGAGATCTCGTATAGTTATGCTAAAAGAATTTGATAGGCGATATCTCGAGTAATTATGCTAGTTACACTATATTTGACGTGGTGATGAACTACAATGTATTAATTCAAAACTGGACAGAACTTGATGTATTAACACTTTCTGCTTACTAATTAAGGCTCATAAAAGTTAATGTATCCAACAGTCCATAATTGGTAGAAAAATATTTTATTATATATTTGACATTTTAAGATCAGAATTAAGTTATTTATTTTAATCACCTAGTAACTTTTTACTTCAACAGGCAACAAATTGATTTTCAGAATAACAATCAGCATATCAATTGCAAGTCTAGTATTCGTGGCATTCAACATTCTAGATATTTGAGTCATTATTTGATACCTACATATTCGAATTCGAGAAATCTGCTATTCGACCCATTTCTAGTATACACTATTGACTTCCAAGCTGACTAATGTAAGCTTGACGAAGGGTGTATTGATGAGTCGATTCCCTCCATACCTTAAACATGCAAGCATGTCAAAAAATCCAAGAATAATAAAGTCCCCAATAGCCGTAAATAAGAATCCTTTCATCCAAAGGTAAAAGTGGATGGAAAAGGTTTAATGAAAAAATAAAAAAATTTCAGCATTCACTGTACTTGCGGTGGTTCTCAATCAAGGAGAAAAAAAAACCTAGTCGGAGAAACAACACACAAAGTTCAGGAAGTCTGGAGACGAAGATTTTGCTTTCCAAACATCTCAGGGCCAACTTCTTGAGGAACACTCACTATGTCACTCATACAAGCACGCTGAACGAAAGGATTCTTATTTACAGCTATTGGAGACTTCATAATTCTTGGATACTTTAACAGGGTTCATACCAACTCTCCATTTTCAATTTCCCTGACTTTTCCCTGATTTCCAGTTCCAATTTTTGAAATTTCCTTGACTTTACATCAATGGCAAAGCAGTCATATATAAGGATTTTATGGAAAAATGCAGTAAGGTATACTGTGAAATAAAATTTATTTATTCCAGGAAAGTAACATATTCCAGTCAAAATTCCAAAAACAAAACAACGGACGAGCAGACCAAGCAGCCAGATCCTGAGCCCGAGCAAGCCGCCAAGTCGGCACTACCCCGTGCCGCCCAGCCAGGATGACAAGCTGACGGCAATAAAATGCGCACCTTGCCACTCAAGCACAGCAATGGTCCGTGCATTCAACCACGATTTTCATCTTTTTGCTGCACATCTAGAGTTTTTCCCTGACCAGAATTTAATTTCCCTGACATTTCCATGACTTCCGGTCCCGATTTTTATTTCCCTGACCGGTATGAACCCTGTTTAAGACATAAGAGCTCACCATTTTCATTTAATGTTAAAAAACTTTACTCATTCCTTAATTCCGATGCAGATCCATCACCTAGAGCCATACAATTTCCTCATGATCAAGCTCCAAAACCACTTTATTAAGAGCAAAACTTAACTTTAATTCAAATGCTGAATAGTTAGGGCTCAAATAAGAGATGCTTATGGGTATGAATATCTTTCCTAAACATTTCAGTACTCACCACAGCAGCTAATGTCATAATCCATGCCTAAATTCTGCAGAACTGTAATATCACATAGTGACTTCCTCAAATGTTCAGGGAATGATGAACACTTCAAGTTATGAACAGCAACATAGGCAAATTTAGCAAGGCCATAAGCACTGGTGAAGGCAGGAATGACAGTTCCAATTGCATGAAGGATGAGACCAACCTTAGAACTGGTATCATCAAGTAACACTTCCACAACAAATGTAATAATTGCAAATAAGGACCCTGAAAAAAAGTTCAAAAAGTTATAATTCACACTTTCAAAAGACAGTGATACAACTAGTCTAAAATCTTCAATATTCTTACCACAAATAACGCTGAAAGTAAGAAAGAACATGAAGGAACCTCCAATGGTTTTCTTGAAGTAACTTATCAAGTAAGCAAATGGTATTAAGCAAGCTCCAATCATCAGTGATAGTAAGAGAAATGAGCCTGAAAAGATACATGTTTTAAAGTGATCATTAATTATGGATCATAGAGAGAAATTAACTTTAAATTGTACGAGTAAAATAACAAATTGCTAAGGTAATTTCAAAATAAAGAAGTTGCTTCACCTAGAAAGAACTTCCATATGTATTATAGGCAATTATAAATGTGAGACCAGTTAAAAATACTACTGATGGCATGTTGCCAATTTACCCATTGGGAAAAAAAGTCAAAAATCAGCAGTGCCAAATACAATACAGTTGAACCTCTTTAGTCAGGAAACGGACCTGATAAGTGCCAGAGCACACAAAATGCTGATTTATAGAGTTTCAGATGATCAAAGCCAGTAAAAATATCACAATGTGTCAAATTGTCTGGTTATACCATATATTGACTGCAATTCTATTAAAACAATATCCTGCGTGGAGTTATTTTATTAAGTGCTGGAATGAACTTTTGAATAAACTACTTATTTTAATCATAAAGTCTCACACTTTATCAACATAATTCAAAATGCTCTTAGAAGTCATGTATTGACCATAATATTTAGCTGTGGGAATCATCATCACAAAAATAATCAGAAATATTCATTCATAGAAAGTACTAAGTACCAAACTATTTCAGTATGCAAAAAGTGAAATGCTTGAGAAATTTTCACAGCTTCAGATACAGTAGTCAACATGCATTACTATTGTGAAAAAATTATTTTTACATTCCAGTTCTTTTTTCGCCACGGATGACCCATACTGGACAGACTGAATTTAATTTTATTGTGCCCACCTCGGTTCAGTTACTAATGCTTGTTGTCACCAACCAGAGTGAGCAAACAGAAAACTTGTGATGGAAATTCTGAATCTGATTTTACTGTGTTCACCTTCATCTGGCCACACAGTTATATTCTTGACACCTGTCAGTGCCGGTAAGTAAAAAACCCGCTTTCCTTGAGTAAATGACCATAAGAAATCAAAATAAATGAATAGGGACATGAGAACTGCCAAAAACGCTGTTCAGGGGACATTCCAAAAACTAAAAACAGCATATTTTAATTGTGCCGGATAATAGATTTGCCTGATTATTGGATGCTGGACTAAAGAGGTATAACTCTATATACATACACCTTTCCGTTTAATGCATTACCATAGAAGTCAGCAGCAAATATCCATGCTCCTCCCATGATTGGAATAAGTAAGAGGGCAACGATCACGGCCAACATGTAAATGGCCAAATCAAACACAAAAGGTGTTATCCAGAAGAGGAGAGAAAAAGACTCCATGGTCATCAGCTGCAAGTGGCGGGCACCACTAGCACCTTCTAAAGTTGGCAGCATTGTGAAAAATGAACATATCATGCTAAATCCTAGGAGACCAAGTAGCAACCACATTATTACAGCAGTGGTTGCAGTAGTTCTAATGGAACTGGACGCCTGGAAAAAGAGATGAAATCCCATTATTTTCTTATGACAATGATTTTAAGATATGGGTTAATTTATGGAGGTTTGGTCGTCTTTTTTTAGAAATTCAACTTCCTTTGTCGCAGTTACCATTGTCACAGTAAGAAAGTTAATCCTTGAGCCCTGATGAAGCCTTAATAAAAAGGCGAAACATTGGCAAAAAAAAGGAAGTTGAATTTCTTAAAAAAGACGACCAAACCTCCATAAATTAACCCATATATTATTAAAGTGGTCAATAACCATCCAAAGAAATGATTTTAAGGCCCATTTAAATGTATTTAAATGTATAATTGTTCAATTGTGGGCAATCAGGTTCATCAAGTGAAGATCATTTTGCTATATTTTTTTAAACAGCTACATAAATAACAAGTGTACTTGTCAAAATCAATTATTTTATTTCTCAACATGTATGTTATTGTGCATGCCCTGACTCCTGAGTCGAATTTTACGAAATATACTGTTTGAAACAAGTAGCAATGGTGGCAAAGGCACTATTGCCTTTCTTTATATATACTTGAGCCAGAAAAGCTAATCATCTAATGTTTGATATTTTAGCTTGTTGGTGTCTCTCTTACGCAGTGGTCAAAAACCTCCTTAACAGGGAAACACTAGTAAGTAGTGTGATTATGTTTTAATTGAATATGTCAGTGTAAGAATAGTGTTTATTTTCTGTTGTCTTTCCCTTGCTCTTACTCATTCCCAATAAAGCTTCTCAGTTCAACTTCTTGATGTCCTCACACATGAAAGGCACAATTGTAATAAAAACTGTAAGTTTTCTGCCTTTCTTTATACATATATTTGAGCCTGAAGATCTCATCATCCCGTGTTTAATATTTTATAGGACCATAACTGTCTATATAAGCCAGGGTTTTAAGTTTTCACCAGTAAAAAAAATCATTTATAAAATTCGGAATATCCCCAAATGACAATTTGGCACCAAAAACTAACTGTGGAATAGGTGAAAATTTAGGGACAGAATCACAATGGCCTTCCTTCAAAGAGCAATAAGCTCACAGTGATCAGATCACATGTCCTCAAGAAAGTAGTTGATAGTTATCTTTGATGTTGTACTAGCACATCTCTATTATGATCAACAACAAAGCCCTATGGAAATAACCAGGGAATAATAAGGAATACTCACCAGATGAATGAAAGGAAAAGGATGATTAGTGGTTGTGATTGAATGCTCTGTTGAATTTGTAAGCAAACGAAGAAGTGTGGTCATTACAAGGTTCAATGATGTTGGGCATGAGTGCATCAAAGTGGTAGAGTAGAACACAGTCATTTCTTTCTCATCAAAGGCGGCAGATGCTATGTAAGTCTCTCTGTAGTCACCCTCATCACTAATTCCTGCACTTAGAAGAGCATCTTGGACACCTCCCCATTCAACTTTCTTGACATTTGTGCCCTTACTAGTCAAAAGTGATGCATACATGTCTTCAGCCTGAAAAATATAAGATGGGATCAATGAAAACACATCCCTAACTGCCAAAATAATTGCGGATCTTACAATTATTTGCGAGAAACAAGTTAATGCAGGCCTAACGCCAACATTAACAGCAAATACCAACACTGGATACCAAAATAACTTGAAAATCCTTTACACTGGTAGAGGATGCAATTTTCAAAAATGCATCCAGTAACATTAGCTGCTCAAAGGATACACAATATATATTGATTGTTCTATGAAATTACTCTTTATGCCTAATTAACTTTGCTCAGCAGTGGGCACTTCCACTTACCACCTACATTTACTTCTAGGTATCAAGATGGAAAAAATAGGGATGGGCCGATACCAAATATCCAACACTCTATCCTCGATATCAAAATTGTCATTATACCTACCATTATTTTTTTATACGCAATCCTTTAATACCACAATTTAGAGGTGATGCATTAAGTAGCATTAGGTATTTTTTTAGCTTCTATCACATACTACTTTTTTCCACGATCTGCAAAAATATAAAATGCCTAATAGTTTGACTATTAATAAATAAACAGTCAAACTTCTATTTGAGCTTTGAAGGGCCTTCCATGGCTACTTCCACTGAAAAATAAATTTCATATTTTGAAATAGAAGAAAGGAAAATTATTTTTGAATTGACTGGGGCCTAAGAAAAGTGTAAATAATGGAAAATGTAACACTGATGAGGGAATATGGAAATTTCTCTCTATTCTCTCATTGAATGTTTACGAAGGTATTGAAATTAAAATATCGTGGAATTAAGTCAATACTCGATACAACCGCATATCGAGTAGTATCGAGGATAGACTGGCATCCAATCCCATCCCTTTTTTTTCCAGCTGACAAATGTTTATTTTGAGCCCCCCCTTTTTTTCATCTTAAAAATTAAAATTTACCATAAATGCTGGAAGGTGTCATTTTGACACCCAGCAAATATTAGCCTTTCTTCTTTCGTTTTAGGTGATTCTTTGGAAGCGATTTGAAAAGTACTAGTCAAAAGGATAGTTTTGAACAGTACATTACGTTTGCATTTGTTTAATTCTACATATTTTGGATAAAAACAATATGTTTATTTATTTTTCAAAAATTTAGTAGCGTTTGAAGTAAGTCTATTTTCCACTACTTTTTTTCCAAATGATGACCCTTCAAACCAGCCCATTTGTCCGCGGCGACACAGAGTTGTAAAGAAGCCATAAATGCAATGAATCTGCCGTAAAGAAGTACTGACGCCGTCAACAATGTGCTGACACGACAATACAGATGACAACTGCCAAGCGTCTGTAGCTGTCTGTCTGGCTCGCTAGCGTATCGCAACCGGTCGTGACTTCGCATTGCGTCGAGGCGGTTGCATTGAAATAGTTTGCATCTTGGTTATGGTGCTACGTAGCGGTCTTAGGCCAGAGAAAATTATGGCAGAATCGACTAAATAACATTTCTGAAGACATGTCCTAGAAATGGTCTGATCAAGATAAAACTTATATCAATATGTTTTTATTTGTTAAACAAGATGGCAAAACAATACCGAAGTTGCCACATGAACACTAGCAACCATCGAACATAAAATAATCTGCACTAAAACACCGCTGTGAACACATAAACTGATGGGTGTCAAAATGACACCCTCCCGGCATTCTAGGGGGGCCCAATATGTCCGGCATTCTAGTGTTAAACTGTAATTTTACTATGCAAGAATAAACTACAGTATTCAATCCAAAGTTTAGCGTGGTTGGCTGGGATAGAGCTAACCAATTACTAACAAGGTGTTAACTTTCCCCATTCTGAAGTTCATTTTCCTGAAAAAATCTGGTACCCATCAAATTCACACAGCTTGTGTTTCATTTGACTATGTAGTACAATGAGGCGATTAAGGGTTTGAACCTGGGTCCTCTGATTAGGTGCCCAACATTCTACTTACTGGCCTGCCATGTCAAGCCAATAAAGCCATTAGATTTCTGAATTGTGTCAATCATGAGAAATTCAAGAGAAAGAACATTAAAAGAGCTTTTTTGCACTCATGGTTTTTCAGCATTCAAAAACGGAATCAATAATAATAAAACAATTAGATAAATACTAATGAGTATAGAGCTGTGTTATCCCATAGGTGCCCAGTCTCTTATTTCATCACATACAAGTTAACACCCATGGGACTGTTTCAGGCCAAGTTGATGAGTTGATCTCATTTTAGTGCTTCTAAAGAGGAGAAAAAAGGAAAGCTAGGCAATCACACTGGTAAACATATTGCATGCACTTGTATATATTCAACCATGATTTCCTAGTATGCTATGTTGTCGTAATAACTTCAAATGTGTAACATTTTTCAGATACAGACAAAATATTCAATATTTTTGTTAAGTCAGGGGGTCAAACTATCAGAGGTTCCCTTTTGCCTTTCTTAATTATTACAACAACACAATGATAAATAATAAGCAAAAGAGGCATTTTGAATTTATCACATTACTTCTGATAAAATCGAGGATGTAGCACCTGAACAATGAGTGTATTGTGGATTTTTACTCAAATAATTAAGAAACAATCTGAAAATAAGACACTGGCCTTAAATATATGCATTGATATTAGATTGCAACCACCCTAAAATGGCAGATGTTGTTAGAATTAATGATTTTTAGAGTCAGGTTTAGAATTTAAGGTTTAGGGAGTGAGGTTTAGAACTTTAGGAGGTTGGACTCCATATTTTCTGCAGAAAAATTAGGTCTCAAAATTTGCACAACACACAAGTATATGTATATGGTATTACTTTTTTCAACACTTATTCATTGCCTGTGAACTACAACAATCTAAAACATGGATTAAAACCAATATTAACTAGAGCATAAAAATATTCATCAGTGGTCATTTAGATATCAAACACAACTGGATTCATTATAAGTATTTATAGATAAGAATGAATGATTACACCAGTGAGTAATTCAAAATAGTTCACATACCTTCAGACCATTAACTCCTCTACCAGACACAAATGCATGGGAGTCCCTATAGTCTTGAACTGAAAATGTAAGAGCTGGTTCACTGGCTAACTGATTGATTGCAGGATTAGCTGTCCGAATGGAAAGTACTAGTAAAAATATCCCCAATAGAGCCTGAAAAGTGATAAACAAGGGTAATATAATTATAATGCATAGTAAACACAAATTTAAATGATATTTAGAACCAGTACAAGATAATGTCAGTCAGACAAGTTTTTAGAATTCCCTAGGAAATATCAACAGTAATCAAAGCTTTTTTCTGGAACCTAATATAGAGGTAAAAAATTATAATGCCTTTATTAAAGAAGGAGTAAAAATCAAAACCAAACCAAAAGGCATATTGAAATTTTAACAAGCTGTGCAAATTATTACATCATAATTCTGCAATCATTATCTTCAAAAACCACAGAAAATGTATGCCATTTTAGTAAAACAATAAAATATTTGATATAATAATATGAAATATGATTATTATAAACAGGATCCCTAAAACTAATACATATACAGTAGACCCTCTATAATCCGGCACTGCGCCAGTCCGGCACTCCAGTAATCCGGCGTATTTTTACGGGCGTGGTGGGGGTTTCAAGTTGAGACACGTTACTGAAACTATTGTAAACAAACAACTAGCGATCACTCAGTTGCCTCGCCGTCTTGTGGTTTACCCGCCGGCATACATATTTACCAGTTTTATTCGTGGTGTCTAGTGTGGTGTCGAGTGGGGTGACATTTTATAGTGTAGATTAATTTATATTTCAAGATATTGATGAGTGAAAATGTCTCAGTGTAAACGGAAGCACAAAACTTTAACACTGATTCAGAAAAACGAGATTTTAAATAGACTTGATAAGGGTGACATGCTTACCAGCCTAGCAAATGAATATGGAGTCGCCCGTACTACAATACATGACATACGTAAGAACCGGGACAAAATTAAGTCTTTCTGTGAAAGCAGTGACAATGTAAAAAGTGTCCGGAAAACGTTGAAAAAGGGCGAGTTCCCTCAGGTTGAGGATGGCCTATATGCTTGGTTCATTCAAGAAAGGAATAGGCACACACCAATATCAGGGGAAATTCTTAAAGAAAAAGCGAAGATATTTTACGAAAAAATAATAGGGAAAGACGATTTTAAGGCTAGTGAAGGATGGCTTGAAAAATTCAAAAAACTGTTTGGAATTCGTTTGCTAGGTATGGTAGGTGAAAAACTTTCTTGTGATGTTGCTGCAGTCGACCCATACAAAGAAAAGTTCAAAGAAATCATTAATGAACTAGCCCTAACTCCTGACCAAGTCTACAATGCCGATTAAAGTGGTTTGTTTTACCGGCTTTTACCAAAAAAAAATTCGTTCACCGTGCTGAAGCAAGAACTATGGGACGAAAACTAGACAAGAACAGAATAACATTCATGCCGTGTTCAAATGCAAGTGGCGAACATAAATGAGATTTATTGGTGATCGGTACGGCAAAGAATCCCAGGGCATTTAAAAATGTCAACCTGCCTGTTGATTACAAAAACGCGGGCAGGGGTTGGATGACCCAGTCATTGTTTAAGGAATGGTTCCACGGAATATTTGTTCCATCGGTAAAAAAGTATCTGAAAAGAAAGAAATTGCCCCAAAAGGCCTTGCTTATTTTGGACAACTGCCCTGGTCACCCAGGAGAAGATGAGCTGAAAAGTAAAGGCTTCCATGTCATGTTTTTGCCGCCTAACGTTACATCTTTTCTACAACCCATGGACCAGAATGTCATTTAGAGTGTTAAAATGCACTATAAAATAGCTTTGCTTTGCCAAAGGAAAGCAGTGTAATCCAGTCATTGAAAGAAACGAACTTGAAAGACGTGGTTTTTTCCTTGCTAATGCTTTGCCAAGCATTAGCAAGGAAAAGCTCGCAGAAAAAACAATTGCTTGTTCAAGGGTCAACGTATGGCCTGATATGACTTTGTTGGAGCAATACAATAAAAACAAAAACGACGAAATGGGCAATGATCAAAACGATGAAATTGAAATGCCACTCGCTGCTGGTCAGAATGTGGAGGATGACGAAGGTGTTGATCAAGAGCTAAATGAGCTGCGAGATACGATTTCTGAAAAACTTGTAGACGGCAACAAAAGCCTGACAACAGAGGACGTAAACATGTGGCTGATCGGTGAAGAAGAGGAAAACGGCCAAATTATGACGGATGACGAAATAGTCGAAGACCTGTCTAGTGGAGATGAAGAAGAAGACGGCGACGACGAGAGAGAGGAAGGGGCCTGCCTTCACACTGTGAGCAACGATGCTGCCTTGGATGCATTTGCAACTTCAGTGAAGTGGGCGGAAGAAAATACTGTGTCTGCTAGTGACATTCTTGTTTTAAAAAGACTTCAAGAGAAGGTGTTGAAAGTGTCTTTTCAAGCTAAGAAACGAAAGAAAATTGACAGTTTTTTTACTCCAATGGAACAGATACTGTACTGTACCGTACGTTGAAGGTTATGTTTACTTTTAGTTTTTTAGTGCGGTACTATTAACATTTGATTTCTTATAGATCAATTTTGATTATTTGTTGATTCTTTTATATATTAAACAATAGTTTGGAGCTGTACAAGTCCAATAAAACACGTATTTTGTGCATTTAAATGTTTTTATTAATGAGCGTCCAGTAATCCGGCGTTTTCACTAATCCGGCAGTACCCTGGTCCGATATCTGCCGGATTAGTGAGAGTCTACTGTACCATATTAACTGGCATGAGGACAAATATGGAAATATGTATTTTGGAAAAAAATTTAGTTGCTTAGATTAAATTGCAAGATAGCAATATAGGTCATTCAAATTGGTAACATCAATACTAGGAATCGAATACTGTTTTTCTAAGCATTCTACTGCATTGAAGTAATGCCATTGCGGCTGGTGCACCAAATATAGGCTATGAAATAAATATGCCGTATGATCTATAACTATGTATAATTGATACTCTTAGTTGTAAGTCTCATGCATAACTTCAGGTACTGTGCAGTGGCTACAATAGCTTGCTCTTGAATTAGCACATACCTGATAGAAACAATACCTTCGGCCTTGAACATGCACTGTAAATTTGAAGGACGTATTTCAGGTAAAAACCTATGTCCTTAATGCCGATGAATAGAGTGAATAAAAATGCCTCATGCCTATTAATTGAATGCATTATAATAATAATATCTTTATTTTCCCAGAGACCTTGTCCACTATCATGGACAAGATATAAGGCACGTCAATCTCTTACATATGACATATATACATCAAACATATTCTAGTCATGTATAAGTACACACTTTTGTACATATTCATTCAAATACTCAGCTATTCACTTACAATTATTACACGCATTAAAAACAATAATTTACCTCTACCCATCAACAATTGATAATATAGATAATACATATTATGGAATATTTAAAATAATGTTATAGAATAATATTATATTTAAAATAAATAATATTATATATTTAATATAATAGTATACAATAGTTTTAAAGGGAAGAGAGCATGAATTCAAAATAAATAAATCCAATGATTTACCTGCATGAGATACAAAATCCATTTACTTTTCATGAACAGCAACTTCTTGAGCAACAACACCATAGCTTGTTGTTTGAATAAACGCATTCCGGAAAGCTTTGCAACAACTGAAAATAGAATGATACAGAATTATACTAAAGAATTACGCTTATGTGTTCCAAAAGGAAATATCACCTATAAAGGAGAATAATAACAATTTGCTCAAACAATAACTGGCTACTATGTTTGTATAATCAAAGTGCATAGGAAAATTTTTCTCTCAATTAAAATTTATTTCTGAAGTTGGTTAACTGCTTGCACTAGCCGAATGGTGAGGTAGCTCAGATTACAATGTGTTCAATTTTATCCCCAAGTACTTCAGATCTTATATTTTATCCTACTTTGCAATGGGAATTTGAAGAAAAATAGAATATTTTCAATTCAGAATCTAATAAAAATTGAGGAAAAGTGAATTCTAATGATGCAACTCGCATTGATATGGCAAAACATACAAGATTAACGGTCTATAAAATGGATACTATCATGAAAAATTGCAATGTGATTCTGAAACATGCAGGTAAGTACAGATGCCTGTCAAAAATTAGAAAATGTCAAGAATTCTTAGCATACTAAAAATAGTGGATCGAAGTTCTAGATTGTCAAATAACGCTGTGAATGGCATAGTTATTAGAGAAAATGCATTGAATATTGACTAGTTTGCAAATCAAGGATTTGACAACGTCCAATGGTTGGTTGAGTTGGTTGAAAAATTGGTAGAAATATATGTATCATAAAAAATTAATTTGGGAAGCTACATAGTTAGGAAATAATTAATGATATTCCTCTTTTTCAATTTATCAGTGTTTATTGTTTTGATCTTTACTCTGCATACAGCATGCATACTTTCCAACTATGGTGCATTAGTATGCATGTGAAACTGAAAATTCTCCTTTTCCTGCTATTCGCATTTTCCTGCAATTTACACTGTTTCTTAGAGGTCCCTAGAAAAGGACAAATATGGGATTTAACATTATGATAACATGCGAACGAGTCAAGACTATTTACCATTATCTGATGTGTTGTCAAAAGACATATCCAGTGGTGAATGGCCATTTGGTTTCCCATCAGTTTCATCTCCTTCGTTTAATTTCCCAACTCTGTGCAAACATAAAAATATAACACATTAAAAGAAATCACTATAATATTCCACACATCACTCTTTGATGACAAATCAAAAGAAGTACTGGCACTCCTGGTGTCACAAAAGCCTTAACCTATGACAATTCACACTTGTGTAGATACCTAAGTTGGGGTGAGTTCGGACAATCGCGCCGGCCAGTACTTAACACTGTTTCCTCCTGAAGCTCATACTGTTATATAATTTAATCTTGTCTTAAAGAAAAACGATGATACAATGTAGCATATTTCGTATAAAAGCAGTGAATGTCGTGTTCTCTTTGTAGTCAATCCGATTAGTTTTCTGCACAACAGTTGGATGAAATTTCGTATGTGCGAAAAGAAACTACTGTGCTGTTTGGTAAATGCTTCTGAATTTTATGAAATTAATTTCATTTAAAGCTACATCATTTCTCATAACATATGAAAATGAACGTTTAAATGCCATGAATATTTTATCTACCAGAATGCATTATTCGATTTTATGTAGCTTGGTGGGCAGAATGGCGAGAATGTGCACGAGGGTGTAATTGGCAGCCGGCGTGGGCACGATGGGTGGCAAATAGAAAAGGCTGTGAAATTTGGAAGCATGGCAGTTTGGGTTGCGTGCAAGGCGTTTGGAGTACCACAAATAATGGCCCATGATAAACTGAAGAAAAAGCCCGCAAAAACAAAATCTGCGAGACAAACAGATCTATCAAAGAAGATCAGCTTACTCAAGGGGTTCTTAATGCTGATTCTCTAATCTCAAGTTACTCATATGAGTTCTTGAACAGGATGGGACGACTAGAAAAAACATTTAAAGATACTGCCTGGAAATGGAATGGGTGTGGGTTTTCATGCCGAGACGGCAAGAACTCGCAGCACGTTTCGGAGAAAATATTTAAAGGGTCCGTGCAGCAGTGACCAAAGAGGTTCTAGAATAATATTTTCAAAATTTAGAAATGGTTTTGGATAGTGTTCCTCCAAAGAACATAGTTAATTATGCCGAGAAAATTTTCAGTGACGATCTTGGAAAATTTGGAGAGATCGTTAAGAGGGGAGAGAAACACCCATCAGTCGATAAGGACACCAGCAAAATGAGTGTCTCTGTGATGATCGCAGCATCAGCAAGTGGGGAATTGCTTTCACCATACACAGTGTATAAAGTTGTCCACTTGTATCCTACGTGGGTAGGAGGAGGCATTGAGGGAGCAAGGTTCAACAGAAACATCAGCTGATGTTTATGTCAAATGATGCAATGTTAAACCATCCATGAGTGGATGGTTTGACATTGCATCCTTTGACTTCATCCTGAAGAGTGGTTCGCAACAGTTTTCAAGAACAGGCAGGGGCCAAAACTTTTGATAGGAGGCAATCTTTAGAGTCACCTCTCAATAGAAACGATTAGGTTATGTAAAGAAATGGGAATACATTTTGTGATGTTTCCTCCTACTGCAACCCATTTATGCCAGCCTCTTGATCTTGCTTTCTTAGACCACTTAAGATTGCATGGTGAAAATGTCTTGAAGTGCAAACGTAAAAATTGAGGGGTTCTTCCTAAAAGTAAGTTCCCCAGATTATTGAAATTTGCCATGAATCAACTGAATTTTCCTTGCCTAACAAGGCTCATGCAGGGTTTCGATGTGCCGAAATTTTTCCATTCGAGAAATGTCAAGTTATTAACAAAGTCCCTTGTTTAAATGCAGAGGAAAATTTGGCCAATGCCACCAGAAGCATTGTATGGTCAGAAGCATTTCTGCAATGGCTAGCATCATCCCGTGCAGAAACAACTATGGGTAAAAAATCTAGGGGGGAAAACTTGCCAAGTTCAAAAAGTTCAGCCAAGGAAAAGTGTGGTTGCTGAATGGGTGGATGAATCATTTGTTGAGGAAGTTGGAGATGTTTCTTCAGAGAAAAAATTCATTTGTTATTATTGCATTCCCATTTTCATCAAGTCTTTTCTAGCCTGCAAAATTTTACAATTCGGTCGGTCTGATGTAAAGGTTAAAATAAAAAAATATTAACCACTCAACACGTTTCTTTGGTGTTTAACAACAAAGAACATTCACTTTCACAATTTAATATCTATAATTAAAATGTAAAGTAACTAAAAGCTAGGTCACATCCACCAATGCAAATTTCATAATACAAATTTTTCGATCTATTTTTCCATTTCGATGGTTCGCAGGTAAAAACAAGAAACTAAAACCATATTCCAGTATTTTAACATAATGAAAATATTAATACATCATTATTTTCAATGTAAGAACATATTTAAATAAATTTATGTTCTTCTATTGTCACGAAAGTGATTACTCGGGAAGAAAACAAATCTTTTACGCGTGTCCAAACTCGCCCCACTCCATGAGGCGTGTTCGAACGGTGTTATTGAATATTTTTCGTTGTTCATAATTGAATGACATCAGCTTCTTTCCCTTCATGTTGTTTCAGAAGGTTTATAGATTTTTAATTCTGATTTTTATGCATATCGGCAAATATATCGGTGAGTAAATAACGAATATATATATATAAAAGTGTCCGAACTCGCCCCTACTTATGGTACCAGTCTTGTCAAAAAGGTGCCTTCTGCTGATTGAAATATATTAGAATGAGAAAAATGTAAATTGAAAGGCCACATCCATCAGCAGATGGAGAAAAAGATCACAATGTTTGAATTTTTATGATGATTCACAATACAAATTGGACCAGTATTATTGTTCTTTTGATGCACTTCATCAATTGAAATTGATCCTCAAATTACGAGGGCTGTTTTTAAAGTAAGGGCCGTCGGCGCGTATAGTCCCGTAGTTCGTGCGGACGCCGCAACAAGCCGCCGCGCCAATTACCGGCATCCTTTGCGAACACATTGATACCAGTTGCAGCTCTGTAAATAACGTGTACGCATCGCTGTGCTTCTTTAAAATGTTTAAGATTATTCAATCGCCCGCCACGTGTGAGATACGGTCAGTGATACGTTTTTTGACTGCGAGAAACCTGTCAGCTGCAGACATTCATCGTCAGTTAACAGAAGTTTATGGCTTAAATGCAATGAGTGAAGGTAAAGTGCGTAAATGGGTTAGAGAATTTAAAAATGGCCGTGAAGACGTCCATGACGAAGAACGCTCTGGCCGGCCCTCTCTGATCACTGATGATTTGGTGGCTGCAGTCGAAACAAAGATTCGTGAGGACAGAAGATTCACAATATCCACTCTTTCTTTGGAATTTCCCCAAGTTTCAAGATCGGTTGTGTACAAAATTGTGTCTGAAAATCTAAACTTTAAGAAATTGTGTTCTCGGTGGGTACCCAGACTCCTCACGGAGGACCACAAAGGGAAGAGATTTGCCACTTCATTGGACTTTTTGATTCGATACGAGCAAGAAGGGGATGACATGTTGAGTCAAATCGTTACTGGAGATGAAACATGGGTATCCCATATCACTCCCGAAAGCAAGCAACAATCGATGGAATGGCGACACACAACCTCACCCGTCAAGGTCAAAGCAAAACAGACGCTGTCAATGCGAAAGATTATGGCAACTGTGTTCTGGGACCGGTGCGGTGTTTTGCTAGTGGACTTTATGCCACGAGGAACGACAATCAACTCGGATGCCTACTGCGTTACTCTAAAGAAGCTCCGAAGAGCAATTCAAAACAAAAGGCGTGGCATGCTGTCAAAAGGAGTTCTGCTCCTCCACGATAACGCTAGGCCTCACACCTCTCAAAAGACTCGGGACTTGATTGATTCTTTCGGCTGGGAAGTTTTGGACCATGCACCATACAGCCCCGACCTTGCTCCTAGCGATTTCCACCTTTTCCGGTACCTCAAACACCATCTTGGCGGGCAGCGCTTCAATGACGACGATGAAGTGAAAGCGGCCGTGAGCTCTTGGCTATCAGAACAGGCGGCCAAATTCTTTGAAGAGGGATTTAAAAACTTAGTTGTACGGTATGACAAGTGTTTAAATAAACAAGGTAACTATGTAGAATCAGAAAATAAAAGTTTTTTTACAAAAATATTTGCATATTTTTTTAAAAATAAAAACGGCCCTTACTTAAAAAACAACCCTCGTAATCTACATTTATAGTTCCCTGCATCCACTACTCATGTGAAATATCGACATCAATTTTTATAGTTTTAATGACAGGAGTCATTTGTGCTCATTTACTTATGATGCGGGTTGATAGATTATCATTGTTGGGCCTCTCACCTCATTAGGAGCAGACACCAAGGGTGATGCTACTGTCCTGCTTTTGATATTTCAGTTGATGCATATGTATTCGTGGATGAAAACCACAGGGTAAGTGTGTGTTAGTGACTGCATGACAATGTCTTTAAGGTATTAATGTATGATTTGAATGCAATACTTTATCCTTCAGGGGATCAGGTTGATGTGATGGCTGAAGTACTGGCTTCCCATCTTTAAGGTCTATGTTCAAGTCTTGACAGGGAGTTATATTTAACTGGCATACTGGACCTTACATGGGTGCTTTGCGGAGAGCACTTCAGCTTCAGTACTCCATCAGTTGGAAGGGACATTGAGGACCCCTGGGTGCCTTTTGTTACAAGCAGGCTAATTAATGCTAATGCTTGGTTTTTCTCCACTTTTCCTCTGTGCTCTCAAAAATTTCTACCTCTACCCAATTGCCAACCTCTCTTACAAGGTACAAATGACCTAAGCTGTCGACTCCTCTAAAAACACCACCATTTCCACTTCCATTATCCTATATAGCATTTCAATGAAGCCGCTACAACCACCAACCAACTCAATGTAAAAGGTAGAATTTATACTGAATAAAAGTTAATAATTTATGTTTAGCATGGCTCCAGCAAATCTTTCACACAGCCAGCAAATCTTTCACACAACCACTCCATCATTTTAGAATAAAGAAGGACCTTACATTAGTTATTACAAACACAACCACATGAAATTTGTCTGCAAATAATTTCTTATCTTTTTTTCAGCCCCACTTTTCTCTGCCTGGGTTGAAATTGCCCAGATAATGTTTGCCTTCTGGAAAATTCAACTTATACAGCAAGTGTTGAAACACAATAATGTGTCCAGGAATGCAAGTACACACAATGCAATCCCTATTTACAACAGTATTTCAAGTTCTTTTACTACCATATGAAAGACCTAAGAAGTCATTTTTCATCATACTAATATTTAGGATAGAAAATGAATTTAAGATACATCATATTTCATACCAGTCATCATTGAAAAGTTTGCAAAAGCAAACTAAATTCCAGAATACTCATATTAGTTTGCTTACTAAACTTTAAAAACTAAAAATAGTAAGAGCATCACAGTATGGTGTGCAATTGAAATAATAACATTATGTCAAGCTAAAAAGGTTTATAAAGTTCTCAGTTGGTTTAGAACTATGAAGCCAACTTACTCAAGGAATACTTCTTCGAGGGTAGTGACAGAAAGAGAAATTCCATTTATCCCCAGTCTCTGTCCTTCTTCATCCAGGAGCTTAAACACTTTTGGGAAATGACTAGTAGCATTTGAAGGTAGAGTGTATGATATTTCATCACCTGTCAGGTTTTTCACCTCAGAACCTGGTACGTTTTCCTTTACCATGTCTGTTATTCTTGAAGTGGCTTCAGCTTTGTTCACAGTTGAGCTCCTAAAGAACAGCGTCAAGTGGTAACCAGTGCCTATCAAATACAATCCACAAAAGAAAATCATTAAAATAGGATAAGGATTCTACACAGCACATTTTTTAGCTAACTAGACATTAAACCTCTCAGTGCTAACCTTATATCTGGGGTACTAGCAAAAAGTGTGGAGCGTATTTAATAAAATGTAGCACCTTGGGAAAAAAACAATATAAAGCTATTTTTTTATATATCCATATGTGGTTTTTTTTACATTACTTAAGTTGAACTAATTAATAATGATACATTTTTTTACATTGGCTGAAAAATAAATGTTATTATTTCAGTGTCATAAAGTTGAACAATATTAGGCGTAGAAACCGTTATATCAGCCTACCGAACTAAGAGGGTTAAATATTAACCTCATGAATTTGGCTCATCCATCTAAGTGGGATTTATAACTGTGGACCTGTTGGTGCCTTTTATTGAGAGCAGGATAATGCTGACACAGGGTTTCTCTCCAACATTACTCCTCTCACTAAATTCCTTCTTCCTTCGAATCTGGCACATTAAATTACTAAAAGTCCTTATGCTCTGTTCAAACCTCTAAGATAGACCCTACCTTTTCTCACTAGGCACTAGAAGTGAAAGATGAAGTCTCCATTTCACCAGAGCTTTATGGGATTGATTGAAATTTGTCAATATGCCTACCATTCAAGGAAAGTATTTTCAAGAAAAATAATTCAAGTATACATTCTGTAATAAAGCGATTAAAAATATGCAAGCTTCAACCCGATGAAATTACACACTCCGAACTCATAATGTTGTCCTAAAAACAGGGTGGTTACAGGATTATTTATGCTGTATGAGTCTTGAAAAAAATACACAAAAAAGGTGGAGAAATTCAAAATTAATTCCTTCCTTTAGTCTTCACAAATCTACCTATCATCCTTAAATGGGCAAATGACCTTTGTTGCCAGTTGCCCCTAATAACAATGACCATATCTCTGTAAACCCTACACCTCTACAGCATTCCCTATCCAATACTTCCCTTTCCATTCCATTCCCTGATCACAACTTTACCAAATGCTTTTTCCACTAATTCCCACAGCAACCTCATCAGCACCCTGAACCCTTAATGAACTTTCTCCTTTATTCTGACTCCTTACTATTGTGTTACTCATGCTAAAACTATTAATTCCTTTACTTAAAAAAGTTCCATTAACTTTAATCACTGTATTTGCACCACATATAATTTTGTTCTCCACTACTATTATTACCTTTGCCCCAATGAAGTCCACAAAAAGAAATACTTTGTCTATACATATTAAAGCAACTTATATAATTCGATTTCAGCAACCAGGGAAACATTCAAGAAATATTCAAAACTTTTTCTGCTTGAAAAAACTTATTACAGTGTGAATGGGTCTTTGGAGGACAGTTAGGGCAATGAAGTAGATGACACTGACTTATTTTTTCTTTTTCAATGGACCAATCACTGGTCCCATATTTTGCTTTATAAAATCCTGGGACCTTGAGAATATGGATATGAACCCAAATCACAGTACTTTCTGTTTACTTCTGTTAACATTCATTATCTACCTTTCCTGTCACCAGTTTTATTGCCCCTTATGTAACTGAAAGTTCATAACTATCTTATGTTACCTGGTTACTGGAAATCAGGTTGCATGAACTCATTTCAAAATCTAGGTTTATCCACACAAACACTGAAGGATTGAGAGATTCAATCAAATATTTCATTGCAACAAAACAGGACTTACCGTAGATATTTTTTAAGAACAAACTTGTGCCATAACACTTTATTTGCCCATTAACCATTATTGCGATGCGGTCTCCAAGAATATCTGCTTCTTCCATATTGTGAGTTGTCATTAAAATAGTATGATCTCCTCTCATGCTCTACAATAAAGATTTAAACATTTTTATAATTTGGAAATTTTTCAGATCAGGGCTAACTCTTGCAAAACATGAAGTTTTAAGTATGAAATACGCTGTCATAACAATAAGTTGTGCACTACTTACCAACAAAAGATCCCATAAATAGCGTCTTGATTCTGGGTCCATTCCGGCAGTTGGTTCATCCAAGATTAAAATCTGAAAGGAAGACATTAATGATGATTGAGGAAGTAACTTGTGCATTAACAGGCTGCAGCAATCATTTCAAGGAAGCACAATTACAATACTCTATGTGCAAATGAGTTAAATGACTCACCTTAGACCTTCCAGCAAGGGCCATCCCTACAGAAAGTTTCCTCATCATTCCACCAGACAAATTTTTGGCTAGATCATTGGATTTTGGTCCTAAAGAAAGTTTGTCAATGAGGTCATTTGTTTCTACTTTGGCATCCTTATAGGTTAGCCCCTTGCTCTATGGAAGAAAATTGAAATAATGATCACTGTAATACATATCAAATTACTTAACAAGCATTGAATACTTCTCCATCACAAGTTATAATACATTCCACAACACTTTGGCAATTCTATAAACTTAAAAAAAAGCACAATGCAATGCCATAATATTATCCAGCATAATGCATCAGGTTTTACCAAAGCTGAGTGAGGGATCAGGATAGAAGACTAATCCAGGAAAGCAATGCAAAGTAGAGTGAGTATATACCATGAAAACCTACCCGGATAGGTAGGAAACTCATAATAATAATATAATTTAATTGCCCCTTCAATTAATGTACTATGGAAAACAAATCAATTAGCAAATTAGAATTTACCATATTTCAGGTCCAAATTCCCCTATCATAATTCTCATGGTTTCAAATTTATACAAAAGTTCTACTGTTCAATAGATTTTTTAAAAGAACCTTCCTAATGCCAGGTATAAAAAAAACTCAAGCTACTGGATGAAGCTAGCTCATACAATATGAGATAAATTCAATCAATGCAATGATGATGCATTGCTGAAACCCTGGATGCAAATTATATGTTTTGTGTGGATAAGCTAAGTTTTCTGTTTCATTATCAATTAATGCATTATCAAGGAAACAACTTCAATCTGCTCTAATTTACATACTTACCATAGAAAAAAACATTAGATGTTCCCACACTGTAAGGTCTGGAAAAAGCATATTATGCTGTGGACAAAGACCCAAGCTTTCCCTGATTTTATCCATTTTTTTCTTGATGTCATAACCATTCACTAAGATCTTCCCTTCTGTTGGTGAGCAAATTCCTGTCAAAAATGGCATAAAAACCTTGAAAAACAGAAGTAGAGGAGTTCAAGTTTTTTAAGCAATGATGATTGAAACATAATGGGATGTATTGATAAGATTCACACTGGGTTACGCATATTCTTTGAAGGTAAAACAAACCTTGTGCATTCATGGTAACGAATAAAATAATAAAAGTTTTATTATTTTATTCGTTACCATGAATATTACAAATTTCCACATAGTGACGCCTTCAGTGTTATCTGAAACCTTGTGCATTTCATACATAGATCTGAGAAATGCACAAAATTATATAAAAACTAAACACAGATGTGTGAAATTCACAAAGCTTAGTTTTTCTGTAAAACATGAAGTTTCATGCATCAGGCCAGATAACATCGAACCTTTGAGGGAGGGATATCCATGAATGTAATGGGAAATCAAATTCATCAAGGCCATTCTGGAGTCATACAATAGAAAATATGGCACACCAAACAAAATAAAGATGAGTTAATGGATAACTATTTCATTCCTTGATAATTATTCAGGCAATTGTAAGAAAATGGAAACATGTTAGTTCCATTTAACTCTCCCATCTAAAGGTATACATTTTTAGATCTGATAATACATAGTAGTGCATAGGAAAAAGTATGTGACCGATACAACTGCAATTGGTTTGATCTATTTAGCTCTTGTAGCTGTGAGAATACCCAAATGGATATTTATATGCACCACAAAAGAAAACTACTGACTTTCACCATTATTAACTATGTATTTTAATTTTCATTTTATTACACTTTTATGTATTTGCATTTCACAATATGTTTAAATTATGATTTTTCACTTCTGCAGGCAGACTATATGGAATGTAATCCAATGGAGTTGTGCTTGAAGTTGTAGTTTACCCTCAAATATATTTACAAGATAATTATTAAGGCCGACTCAAGTACTTTTAACCCACGAAACACTCTCAGGAATTACTTTGTGAAATTGATTCATTACTGAACATAAATACTTCGTATTTCCACAATTTATGTGGTGTGGCATTTTTTTGGTACCTCCCTCCCCTCCTTGTTGGACACCACCCCTCGGCAGACTAATTACCCTCCGGACTTAGCCAAAGGACTTGTGTAGCAAATGACAGTTGGAGCCAACAATGCCTACGATTTCAAAATGCAACGTTTCCGGACTGCACCATCTGGTCTGTGCCAACCCATCCGCATCATCATTGTCTGCGCCATCATCTCACCACATCAGCCTTCACTTATATAGCCCCCTGAATGTGGAAGAAAACCAAAAGCTCGGCAAGCACAAAGGTCAGGAGCTGGTGTCCTTCCACCAGAGTCAAAAAAGAGTTCTAGATGCTCCAATGATAAACTTACACCTCGCCTGCTATACCCATACCATTTTTTCTCCCCTCAAAATCTACCTATCGACTAATTCCATGTTCACCCCTACTCCACCTTGACCTTGCCGAAAACCTTATGCCAGAAGCCCTGTTCGAGTTGACATGGCAAGGAGTTCACTTCAAGCGACTGCCGCTTTGAGTTAGATTTGCAGACTTCGTAATTTTCTAAAGGGTGTCTTAGTGGCTACTCACCATTGTTCCAAACAATTAGAGAACCCAGAGGGGAATAATATTCATTCAGTTGTTGGGCTGTACTTGCTCTGTCTATTGTTGAAATACATTTACTGTTATAGTTAGGCTAATAATCTTTTTTCTTGTTCTACTTGACATCATCTTGTGTCACTCAAGATTGGGAAGAATTTTGTCCCTGGACGAGCATAACCCACAAATATAATAATTATTTCATTCAGGTAATGCTGCAGTGGAATGACATTCTTTTAACCCTTTGCACTCACACATTGAGTGAGGCATGACAGGATTACATGAGGCAGCAACTTGCACGTGGCATATCACTTGACACATACATTTCATTCAGATTTTTACGTGATTTCTTTACTTTTTTCAAATCAAAGTAATGTTGTGCATCTATAACTCAAATCATAATGATGCAGCACACTATTATTTAACCCACTGATAATTGAAAGCTAATTGTCTCACTGTGTTTGAGTCCTCAATCATTAAAACCTTGAGTATTTAAAATAAAACTCGAGGTATTTTACAGTTAAAGGGGTAAAAGAAATCAGAGTGCTAAAGGGTTAAGGCAGTTCTTGACAAAAAGTGATAAATATTCAAGTAGTAACACATTCACTTGTGATATGATTTTGCCCAAGATACATGAACAGTTAAGTAGACAAGATAACAGAACACTAGACCCTCTCCATCAAACGTACCTGTTAGAATTGAAATTAGTGTGGTCTTGCCTGCTCCATTGTGACCGAGTAATGCTGTAATTTCACCCTCCAACAAGTCCAAGGAAACATCATCAACAGCTACCTTCACTGTGCCTCCTTCGCCAAAACACGAAAACGACGACCCAAACACTTTCCTAACTCCCCTGATTTGAATACCAGGGTTTTTACCAGGGGGAAGTGCCTCAAACACAAGTTTTTCATTGGAATCATATATTTGCCTTTGAAATTCATTCAATGCCAATCTCTCATTCTCTCCACTGAAATGTTTCTCTTTACCAGACACTATTGCCCTCACTTTTATAATCACGCCCTGTAATAGAAGAAAACAAGGCTAATTAGGTATATGTTTCTTGATGCGAAAGCAAGAAATACATACTGCTCAAATCATAGGATGTTTTCCCATCAAACTTCCTGGAATAGCATTACAATATAATTCCATCCTGAAAAAACCTCAGTTGTTTTAACATTAGGCATGAAAGTTAATGCATAACATTTCAAGAGACATGACACTATATGAAGAGGAATGAGTTTTTTCCTAAAAACTGGCAGTCACAAAGGTTGCTTGATTATTTATTTAGCAGCACTGAAAAACTTGACAAAATAATGCTGAAGATGTTCAAAAACCCTTTGTCCTAAATGGCTGTAAATGTGTATATACATGATTTGCTTCCTCATTTACAATCACATATTTACAGCTGCTGATTTCCCTGTAAGCTGCCACAACATGTGTGGCAGAAGGTGCCATTTCACCAGTCATTAAAGGCAGGGAGAAAGAAACAAGAAGTCTCATAGGAATGAGATAAAAGAGAGATGTTTAACCATGTTTCCTGTATCATGATGTTAGCCAACTTCCCCTTCCTATAGGTGCATCAACACAGTATGCTGTTGAGAACTCTGGTGGTTCTATGACTGTTTAATTGAATTAGTTCATTTGATCATGTTCTTTGATTATGATGGTCTGAATTTCAATTGAAAGAGTAAATTTTTGTGGATGAAGTTCCCAGTTACTGAATTTACATGCAAGTTACTGATATAATGTTGATAACTGCATGGTATTGTAAAGTAGGAGATCAGTATTGTAAAGTAGGAGCTCAAAATGGAACTTGTTTAATAATTTTTACGATTACTTATCAGTGACTTGTTTTGCATTTCAGCTGAGGATCCCTACAATGGAATTCCAAATGCTGTCCTAGAGCATATATGCCCATGATATATAGCTCGCAGAACATCCAGGGTCATAACTCCAGATCAAACATTTATAGATATATGTTCTTCCTATAATAAATTGGAATCAATCCACATGCCAACAAATGTATTCTGAAGTTCTCATAATGGGAAACTTATCTACTTCCAACTTAAGGTATGTTTACTTCCTAGAAGGACTAAAATCGAATAATATTACTTTATCAGCAATGAGAAATTATTTATTGGAACATCACAGCTGTTACCATACACTAAAATTTTTGTTTCATCAGCAAATAAGACAAGTTTCATCTGGAGAAAGATATTCAGACAAATCACTATTGACAGCTACCAAGAGAATAGAAAAAAATGAGCCAAGGGGAGCATTATAATTCCAAAGTTCTGAATGATCACCAACACCATGCTCAACAAAAAGAACTGAACTATACTTTTTTGCACAGCGAAGCAAGTGCAGGAAGACATGACAAATGAACATCAATTATACTTGTCACTAGAGAATATGTATAAACAAAAGGAGGTGTGAGACAGTATTAATTATCTCTTCCACTTGCTTCCTCCTTTAGATATGAGTGAAACCACCAACATGCTAGTCCTCCTTTATCTCTACCGTTCGTTTCCTGTTTTTCAGATATGAGTGAAACCACTGAAGAGCCCTTTTTATCTTAACCATTAGTTTCCTGTATTTTAGATATACACAAAACCACTGAAGTGCCAGCCCTCTAATGCCTAATTTACCCAATTCCTCAAGAAGCATAAAATTATATTCTCCAGTGTCCTTGGCCTCAAAATTCTATTAAAAACATAAACATGGCATCAATAAATTATTTGTTTTTTATTAAATCAAATTGATGATTATATACCCATATTTTTTCAGAAAAGGTGGTTAATCTACCAAAAATTATGCAAACTATGCACTCTTTCCATATTTACTTGTACAGGAACTTAATACACCTCCAAGTAGAATTATCAAAGCACTCTCATGGAATGGAGTCAAGTAATTTTTTATCCACCACTTAATTTAAAAATAGAGCACTTGAAACTCCTGCTTTCTTGACAGTTTAGAAATTTTCAACCCAAACCATAAGTTAACTCAAAATAATAGTTTCAAGGAAAACTCAAAATTAAGTTCAATTTACCTGCATTGGAAAGTACCATGGCTTTGCAACTCCATAGTTACCAGGAAATACTTTATCAAAGTAGTACACCAACACAGCAAAGATGAAATTGGAACACAGAAGAATTACTAAAATACAGCCCATTGATAATTCATCCACCCTCCCTCCAGGAGACTGCCAAAGGTTTTTCCATTGCAGACCTACACCTGAAGGACAAGTGTAAAGATAGATTCAACAGAGCTTGGGTGATAACTAAGCACAATGAGAAAACATGCAATAATGAGACAACAAATGAAATTAAAAGTGCAGTTTGTCTTCAAAATATATATACTTACTTCCACCTTCGTATACGCCAATTACTCCACAGCCATAAAAAAGGGCAGCATTTGGCAGAATACTTAAATATATTTTTCCAATAAGGCCAACTTCTTTGCCTTTCACAAAAAATGGTGCACCAGCAGTTACCATAATCACCAACATTCCAACCAAAACACCAATACTTACTAAAAAGAAAAAATTCATGAGCAAACTTGTCCTGACGATACATCAAACAAAAATAAATTGTCAAGATATATAGTATTTTGAAGAGGAAATATACACATGTTGACAATTGAATGACATTTAAAACTCATCATAAATATTTTCTTTAAATACCTAAGTGAAAAATGTAAATTTTTATAGCAAAAAAAATACCAAGGAACCTTCACTTGCAAGTTAATTCAAATACAGTCAGTCGTTGACTTATAACCAAATTCAGTTCTGACAGTCCGGTTGTAATTGGGATACTTAATTTCGATTCGTATTAATTATATGTAATTTTTATTCATATCAATTTTTGTGGGTAGTTTTCAATAGATATTCTACTGTCTACATAGGTCATCTTTTACCATGCGTAGACATTTTCGAAGGCCAACCAGCAACCTGATTACACTACATGTACTTATATGTAAATTACATTGTCACAACAAAACTAAGTTCTTTAATTAATTGGTTGGTTATTCAGGGGAGGCGACCAACAGCTGAGGTCATTTGTGTCATTTAAGATAGGTGGGTAATTGGGTAATGGTAGGAGTTTTCAGGGAACGGAGGAAGGGTGGAGAGAAACCCGGTGTCGACATTAGCCTACTCTTAATTAAAGGGAACCATGGTGTCAAGGGGACCATGGTTAACGTCCCATCCGACGGACGGAGTACTGAACTTGAAATGCCCTCCACTAGGCACTCAAGTGGGGACCGGTTTTCCACGGAAAAATCTGCCACTGCCGGGAATTGAACCCAGGCCCTCGGAATGGGAGGTCAGTACTCTAGCTACCACACCAACCCAATCCCCAATTCTTTAATTCCCTTGACATTATTGGTTTTTGCTCCACAGTTCCCAAGTTTCATTCGAATTAGACACAAATGAAAATGAGTAAAGCCACGATCACTTCTGATGACAGACTGACAATTTTTGAGCATTGAAGCATTATCCAGCTTAGCAACACCATTTGTGCTGAAGCCAATCACTTGGTCATGAGTCAAACCACTGTACGTCAAATAGGTTGCAAGTCAACAACTGACTGTAGGCTCTTTCAACTACATTGACATGAAGTTAATGAAAACAGAGACTTACCTTTTGGGCAAAGGGAGCAAACAACAAGGATCAAAGAAATTGATGCCAAGCAATAGAAAGAAAGGAAAAGGAAGACAAGGAATCCATCGCTGTATCTGGTAATAGGATTTCCATTATATCCAACTTTAATGATTATCACTATTATCAGCACATCTACTAGCATGACAAACAAGGTTGTTAGAAACCAGCCAAACCACTGCATGCCTTTCCCCATTCCCATCATACTCATCAGCTCCTGAAATATGTTCAGGGCTCGCTTAGACACTTTCAAATGCTATTGCAAACGAAAGACAAAAATCAAAGCCCTTTTAACATTGGAAATAAAGTACAGATTATGTAAAAATAATCCAAAATTTTACTCATAACCATAAATTTAGTTTTTCAAGTGCATTGGAAGAAGGAAAAGCAAACATTTTGAGCAGTAGTGGATCTACATTATGAAAAGAAAATTATTGGAACCTCTTGAGAATCTTGAGAAGAGATCTCTTGAGAATGACGTTAGTTAATGTTGAAACCAGTTGAGACCAATAAATATGTATACATGGAATCTTACAAAGTGCATTGTTTTTATTTTAATCATGTTAAAGTTTTCCAAGGTCAATCCATCTACGGTAATCCTGATTTATAATTAACTGCCAAGAAATTAATCCCGAAGAAGCAGCATCAATGTGTGTTGTTGTTTTGGTCACTAGGACACAGAAAAGTTAACCCCTGATTGGAGATTGGCCAGAAGAAAATAGAACTAAATGCAATATTGGTTTTGAAATTGTTGATGAAATAGTGGCATTCGGGTTGAGCAGGAAATTGATGTGTGCCTAGTGGGACATAATCCAATTGACCAATAAATTAAACTATATCAAACAGGCTTAAAGGCATAAATGATCTCATCTGCTAAAATGCTTCGAAAATGACATTTGGGGTGGATTTTTCAGATGTTTCTGTGACTGGTTGTGAACATATACATCAATAAGGGGAGAAAAGGGAAAGTTTCACTTGTGAGAATCCATGGTCTGTGTAGCCACATGTACTTACTGTTGGGTTCTTGCAATCATCCTCTACCCTTTCCTTGTTACACAAATTGGCAAGATGAGAACCCAACAAAACACTTGACAACACAGTACTCAAAGAGATGACATTTACTTGATGGAGGTCTACATGAGAGGGAGCTCACTAAGGTCAAGCTTAACACTCTACCAGTAAGATACATGCTGATATAAATGAATTTTCAAGTAAAAAAGCACATATCATCAGCCAGGAAATATAATAATTTGGGAAATCCTATTTTTCCTGGTTCACTGACATCATAGCATAATTTTTGAAATTCTTGCAAAGTTCAAGGGGTTGATTACTCAACCTCCTTTGTTTTCGATGAGCCTTCAACCAACAAAAATGCATCAGAAGTAATTTATTAACATTATTTCTGTTGAGTAAAATCACCAGCCAATGTCTGATAATATCATAATGAATTTTTCTCAGTGAGAAAATGAAGGCAACTTCATCATCACAAATCTATAGTTCCAATGTTTCAGATTCCATCTCTTGAGTCATTAAGTCACAATAAAGATTTCAACAAAATACCAAAACAAATGCATCAAATATTTTATTTCCATTTTCCACTTCCTCTCCCTTTCAGGATGAATAGCACATAAAACAAACAGCCCTAATGTTAATCATTAAATTTCCTGGGTGTATTTCATCATGTTTGATTAATTAACACAAAGAAAATGCATTATCCATATAAATATTTATTTAAAGCACAAATCATAAATATTTTAAGAACAAAAGATGCATCATATTAGAGACGAAATTACGGAGCCACATGTGTAACATGAAAATCATGCAGAACAGTCAGTATTATTGGACTGCAGTGGCATGAATGAACTTAATCAGTAGTGGTGCAATTTAAGTAGACAATTAAACAACAAAAAAGAAGACAAACAGTTAGTAAGGTATCCAGAGTGAATGACTGAGCACAAAGATGCTGAAAGCATGATGTTTTCAAGTGTCACAGTTTCCTATAATGGACTGCATGGTGTTTCCAAACCACATCCTTATCTAAGGGGCAGATACCCTGTCATTGCTAAATATTCTGCATTATTGACACTAAAGATTTTGATACTTTTCCCCACATGATAGGTATAATATCACAAATATTTAGGTATGTCTAAAATGTAGGCAAACAGACTGCACAACAGAAATAAAAAATCCAAAAGGAAAACAAAGCACATATAATATCTTCTTGAACATTGTGTAATTAGCTCTCACGTCACATAAACTTTAATAATAGCTCTACAATAATTACGATCGTCAATTTCTTCAATGTTTCTTTTTTTAAGTGTCATGTAAATTTGCCAGTGTCAGCATTAAAAAGCATACTGATTAAAAGTTCTTAATCCATCGCAATCATGACTTCAAAGCTGAAAAACATTAAAGACTCCTCATGTGTAAAACAAGGAAAAATGAAAATAATATTATTTATTACTCACCTTGGCCCCAGATATTTTCTCTTCCATAACCCTTTTCAGCAAGACAATTAAATTAATGAAAAATGCAATAATTACACAGAAGGGCAGGGTATACTTGAAGACAAAATCTATTGCCTCGACTTTGACATGAGGAGGGTATGGAAATTTTTGTAGATAAAACTGAAAACAAACACAAATTAAAAGTAAGATACAATGCAATATGTGTATATTTAACGCAACTCGTGATAACATGAAACATATAATACTAGCGCATTGTAGTCCTAAGATACCTTTGGAAAACATATCATGCCATTGATACTATTACACTAAATACTATTCACCTTGTAGTCCCAAGGTTGAGTTGAAAGCTCATTTGTGGACAGGCGAATAAATGCTTTGTCCAGATCAAATTGCAACTTCAAAAAACAATACTGAATATAATTGTCTGCAACAGATGAACCAAAATGGTAAGCCACGTACACAGCAACTAACACTAATCAAAATTCATAGTTATAAACCTTGAATATTTAGGAATTGATACCTGATATATACATAGGCCCAGGCAATGGAGAATCGGGCAATAAACTAGCTGTATCCCAAAAATAGTCATTAGGTCTTATTTTATACCTAAAGTCCCCCAATGAACTTAAATTCGCCGGTGAGTTTTCGAACACTATGCCAAACAAATTAGGAGTATATACATTCTTCAGAGCAATTAGCTTCTTTTCCATATCAATTTCATCTTTGCAGGGTTTGGAGACTGAAACGTAGAGGGTATTTAAAAGACATTTAAGTCAAGGACTGAACAAGAGTGAAGGCAGAAATTACACCAAATTTGTAAGTGGAGAAAAACATTACTTGTGCCATCCGATTCAGCGACGACACTTTCAACTATTCTTTGCGTAAAAACATTAACTGGGCTATAGAGCAAATAGTAACTCCTGCAATATTGGGCGTCATCAAAATAATCTACGGGTTCATGAGTAGTAGGTTCGTCTACAGACACCGGCTCTATGGATGATACGTTCCCAAGTAGCACGACAACGAGTACAAAAAGTAGTACAGGGAATATGGCTTCTAGAATGAATGATTTCCAATATCTTTTTCTGAGAACATAATTTTTGCATGAAATAAGCCCTAACTGACGGAAATACAACTTCATTTTACTTATCTTAATAACAACTATTTGCGTCAAATAGCATGTATTTCACATCATGGACACTATACTATCCTCGCCAACCCTAAGAATTTTCGCAGCAATCATTCATAGGCCACATAAAATATTATTTCACACTTTTACAGCAACCATCTGACACACAGCTACCAGGTAAACTGAGGTAAACAGCAGATAAACACCACGGCGCAAAACTGCCTTCATTTGATAAATCGTTACAGCGGTAATTTCGAATGCGAACTCAACAGGTTACCTCAACAGCATAGGATTAATGCGGATATTTTTCCTCAGGTCATCGAGTAAAAAAGAAAATATCCATAATCATAGCCACGAAGAATTGAATCCGTAAGTTGGCTACTAATCTACTTTGGCTTGGTAAAATTAAAATAATGCCGACATAAATCGACTGTTGGAGTGCATTCAATCTTCATGGGCACGCCACACCACACTAAAAGAAGTTTCCCCAAATAAATCTCTTACTACACTATCCAGGTGAATGTATGCAGTAATAGAGTATGTAGTACTGAAGCTGTATTTCCGTACTGACTTTACCAACTACCCTACAAACCAGGAAAGGATTAAAACTAGATTTTTAAAAAGAATTTTCCAAAATATTCAACCTTATGTTTCTAAATGCTTCTTAAATCCACATTAAATCTAGGTATCAAAATCCAGGTATGCCAAATAAAGAGTTAATCCGGATTAAGTAAAGATCTTCATGTGCTTCGCATCTTATAAAAATCTAGATTTAATCTTGCACAGGTATACACGATTCCATTCTGTAGTATATCATTAAAAACAGTTTTTTCTATATTCTTGTGGTTTCACCAACACAGTGGAATATAGTAAAACTGTATTATATAAGAGCATATTGTGCTGCAATTTTTTAAAGGAATTTCGCAATTTAGAGGTACATATTCACTTACTCGATAGATATATATAGCCTCCCACATAAAAAGCTTAGCACTTCGGAGGCCAATTTTTTTTGGTCCCGATTTGAAGTACATTGACAACAACAAGGCGCTCTCCCTTGACTCTTGCCAGGCTCCTACGGGACCTGCAAGAGAGCCCTCTCCTTCCCTTGCCAAGGATTCGGGGGACCCTTCCTCAATGACCTGGGCAGGGGCTTTTGCATAGAAGGGGGAGTGCCTCAAGGGTGCCCTGTGGCGATTTGTCGGCAATGAGTGCGGCCTCCCGAAAAAGCAGCCTTCTTTTCGATTGATACTCGGAGGGAGGCCCTCGAAGATGCATTGCGTAGGTTTCCGCTGCTATGGCTCTTGAGAGGGTCATGACCCGAATCTAAATGCTGTTCGAAGCTCAAATTATTATAAACGCCCTCGATATTTTTAGTCTATGACGACTGGTTTATCAGTATTATTCTATTAGAATAAAAACCTTCAAAAAAACTCATTTTATGTCTTCATTTCATCGCAGAAACTATTTAATCATAAAACATTAGTGTCGTAGCTGATTATTGCTATCAGCATTAATGTATCTGTTAACGAACGGTGATATTAGAATTTTACTTGATTACGCGGCCCCTTTCTTGAAAACCATAGAAGAGACTGGAGACAAGTCTTAAGCTCGAAATATTTGCTACGACTGTAAATGGCGAAAATCTTTTTTCTACAACAGAAATATGCAGATCTTAAAAAGAATGAAGAAGACGCGATGAACGTCTTTTTGAAATGTAAGTATAAAAGTTCAAGCTCAAGTGGGTAATTAATGAAGAAAATTTCTGCGGAAGCATTTAGAATTCCCTACAAATTCTATACAATTCTTTCCCTCTCACGCACTCGTATGATAATTTCTTTGAATGAATTCGACAGTTCATATCGTAAGTATATGCTATTTTTCATGTTGAAAAAACTCACTTAGCTAATGACAGTATTAAGGAGATAATAAGAAATAAGTTCAACGTCTCAAAAACGCTCGTAGACGCATTGGTAAAAATATAGGAGTATTTCCAAATGCGAAGACCCCGGTTCGAGACCCGGTAGTTCCTATTGAGTACTATGTGGAAGGAATTTCAAGTTAAGATCTCTGGCCGTCGTATGGGATGCTAAACGACCGTGGTTTCCTCAGTGTTTTTCGGAGAGCAGGCAAATTCCGACACGCTTTTCCCACCCTTCCTCCGCTCCGCTCCGCGGGAATTCCTTTTTATGCCATATACACCCTGATTCTAAACCCGGCACATATAAGGTTGGAATCCCTCGGTAGCCGCACTTTTTTTTTCTATTGACATACAATGTACAATTGACAATGACATGTATTTGTGCCCACCTTCCTCACCCACTTTGTATTCGTCATCTCGTGTTTCATAGGTGAGGCTCAATAAGTCAAAAGAGGAAGAACAATAAAAAAGTGGGGCATAAGAGAACAATAAATATAAAAGTTCGACATATACATAAAAAAAGATAAGGTTGGGGCGGTTTAGGAAATATGGAAAAAATGGAGGTGCTAAGAAGAACAACAGGCGGGGAGAAGGAGAAATAATCGCTGTGTACTCAAAGTTTAGTATATTTTAAGTTACATACTAAGAATTGCAAAACGGAAATGTGTATCAAAGAAAGGAGGGGAGGTAATTTAGAGGGAGGGGAGGAGGGGTGGTAATTTAGAAACGGAATCAGAAGACCAGGGGCGTACGCAGGATTTCCTTCTGGGGGGGAGGGGATTTAATTAATATTTATGTGTATCATCATAAAATGATATTTAGATTATTATTCACAATGACAATCATTAAATTAATATTCTCTTTTTGCGAAGACAATTCAACTATATTTATTCCCAATAAGCAAAATTCTAAACGCTAGCGCAAAATATACAAAATATAGTAAATTACGGGAATGTTTTTGGGGGGTTTAAACCCTAAAACTCTCTCGTCCCCCCATCGGTACGCCACTGCAAACGACATTCAATGTAAGTAGAAGGCATGCAAGGAATTTCTGAACGATAGTGCGAAGAGGCCTAGGAGATTTACATGGGCTCGCTCGGATGTTTTCTCGGAGGATGTCGTATAAACTGTCTTGACACCTAAACCGAGAAAGAGAGATCATATCTATTCTCACCAAGTCACTCATCCATCTTAAAATTCTCATCTTGTCACTTCCATCTCCTTCCCTTTCTCTGAGGCAATTGCATGATTTCAGCTCTGTACATCTTAATGCGGAGATCAGGGGATCCGGGTTCGAATCCCGGTCAAGGCGAATGATGCAATTTCAGTGGGTAACACCGTTAAGGTTCTCTCGGCCAGTTCGCTGTCCTTGATGTATATTTCAGATGATGCCTTGCGTACGAGAAATAATATCTTTCTTTTACTTTTCTCTTGAAACATACCCACAATTCATTTGACGAATCCAAGTCTTTTCATCGCTGCGCCACTTAAATTTCAAATACGGTTCCTCCAAGATGAAGGCATGATCAGGGAGAGTACAAGTGGTAATCATGAATTAGAAATGCAAATTACTGCTCTCAGAATTTTCCTTCGCCTGCCCACCTCCATTCTGAAAATTTTAAAGAAAAAATAATAAATTCAGAGTAGGGTCAAGTATCTCAGGATGCCTTTCCCAAATGCCTCCTCTGCTCTGAAAGGAAATACGACGCCACGTGAACGGGGCGAACGAAGCATTTTGTAGAGCATGGTGAGGAATGAATTAGTGTTTTTGGTCATAGGTGTTCACTAATAGAGAAGTATGCGGACTCCACGATAACGTGAATTGTTCTCAGTAAATATAGTAGTAGTAGTAGTTCAATTTTTATGAGGTGCTCCAACTGCTTAGTGTTTGATCGCAGCTTATGTCCTAAAATTAATTCAAAGACTAGGTACATACACGTTTGAGGCAGGGATGGAAACCATGACCTTCAGATGTTCAGGCCGGCAAGTGTACGAACTGGTTAAAGCACTCGGCTTTTATTACAGCTCCATCGCATTTCATCCATGAGTTAGTGAGCACGGCAGTAGTTTTATGGGATAGCCGTAGACGACTCAACGATGAAACATACTTGGTGGACATATTATGAAGGACTAAAGCCCGATGCTGAGTTGAAAAGTTTGAAATTTGGCTTCGTGGGATCCGAGATCTGGCTGGTTATTCGGGGATGGCGACCAACAGCTGAGGTCATTTGGGACATGGTAGGAAGGTGGTAGTATATGGGTAGGAATTTGCAGAAACGGAAAAAGAGCAGGGAAAAACCTGGCTAGCCTTTTCTCAACGAAAGGCGCCAAGGGGTCCACGGTTTTTCGTACCATCCGACGGACGGAGTACTGTAATCGAAGTGCAATCCACTCAGAACTCTCAAACCGGTATACCTACCACTGAAAAATCTGTCACATTCCGATTTAGAACTCGGTGGCCTCCCCAAATACTAAAAGCTACAATATTTTTATGAAAGGAGGTTCTAACTTGTCTCGGTCTGCGGCAGTTGAAGTATGTCCCTTCATACTCTTGAGTCCGTGATATTTACTGATCACAGCCTTTACTTCATTTGTGCCCCGGACTACATACTTCAAAATATACTTGTTTCTACAACAATAAATTAGAAGAGGTAACTACTGGGGAGACCCTGAACTTAAGCGATAGACGTGCGCATCAGTTTGATCAAATGACATCATGAAGATAAAATTGGAGACAGATAGCAAGAAAGAGAAGGTAGCATATTCATTTTTCCAGCGCACAATAAGTGAGAGTAATAGATTACAACAAATCTGCCTGAGCTATATATTGAAAGAGCTCTATATTTTGGACTGGAATTTTTTCATATTTGCATGATACCGAGTATAAATTTAATTTTTCCTTTGACGATTGATTAAATATATGAATAATTGTTTGTATGCAACGATGACTTTTTCACTTCAACATTGCATGCAAAAACTATTCATTCCTTAGGAGATGCTCAATTAATTCTTCTTCTTCTGCGCAAAACACTGCGAGCGACCGCGGGGGTGTGTGGCAGGGGTGAATATTACCAAACATGCACCATTTACGTGCAACTACGATCTACCAAGACCTACTTGATGCAGCTGCCATGCAACCATACAACTAAGCATGCAGTTAACCAGCTACTACTCTTACAATATGTCATCTACCTATCCCTTTGCTATGCTGCCTATTATGTTATCTTATGGTACGCGGAAAAAAAGACATTTTAAATCTATCGGTGTGACGATCTATCTCTCTAATCTTATTTGTCTGGTCAACTCTAGCATAATACGCCCGGGTTTTTTATACATCAAATATCTTCAGTAAACCTATCTTTTGCAAATTTCTGCAGGAGACTTAATCGGCATTTTAGCCCACGATCTGATAATGATTCCCAACCTGATTCATCCATTGACTTTGATGCGCTGCTAAAACCTACCGTAACACCTTTTAACAAACATATCTGCTCTATGCTGCACAATGTCCAATTCTCTGATCAAACCTAATTCATTCGGATCCCATTCACTGGCTGCACACTCTAGGTGGGGCTCAGCATTCTAGATGTTATGGGCTGGTAAAAAAAATCCATATTGTAGTAACGAACATAGGATTTGACATCATGATTTAAATGCATGCCTGGTGATAGTTCACCCAACGGCACACACCCTCGCAGTGGCTGGCAAGATATTATGCAGATGTTTGCAATCGCTCGGGACTCGTGTGCTTCTGCTTTCGAAGGAAGATGGCATGAGCGAATGAGTTGGCAAGAGCTGAGTGGGGAAGGAGAAAAGGGGCGAGTGGAACGAGAGACGACGCTCGTAAACCCCCTTGGTCATCAAGACGCTTGAGAGACGGTTGAATAGCCTCGTGGACTCGCGGCGTAATCGGCTGGAAGCTCTTCAAGAAAGTGCAAGTCACGCTTGCCCTTGACTCTTCTCGATTGGTAATGGCGTATGGCGGATGTCGCGAAACCGTTGGCGTGCAGACAAAATCGCTTATTGGCTGCGACTGAGACGGACTCTGAAAATGAGTAGGTACATCTACGCGATACCCTGCAAGCCACCGCGAGGGTGTGTGGCAGGAGGGAGTAATGTACGTAATTTATTATTCATCATTATCTATATTCTAAGTAAGGCTACACCGTCCCTGAATTCCCCAAATATCCCACAGTCGTGGGTCTCTTGGAACACATCGGCCATTATTTCTCTGGCAGACCTATTGACAGCATTCACCGCACTCAACCATATATCTTTCTTTGGGTAAACACATACGCGAAATAAGTGGTCAAGGTAATCGTACACTGGGATTTATCAAAAGAGTACTGAGAAAATGTAACGATCATGTACGAGAAATTAGCTACTTTTCTATTGTTAGAGCTCATTTGGAATACGCTGCCAGTATACCTACATGATCCTTACGAAATAGGCTTAAATAATTAGCGGGTATGCAGCGAAGATCGGAAAGATTTGTAAAGGGACGGTATGAAAACATTATTAGCGTAGCCAGTCTACTAAATGAACTAAAATGGGAATCATTATCAGACCGTATGTTGAAACTTACAAAGTGTTTTAACTGAACTAAATTCCAAGACAATAGTTTTACTGATGACGTTAAAAATATTTTGCGAACTCCTTCTTACTCTTGTAGACAGGACCATAATGATAAAATTAGAAAAATTGATTGCCAAACTGACAGATTCAAAATGTCCTTTTTCCCTCGTACAATTAGAGACATAAATAGCGGTAAATGTATTCAATACGAGTATATAAATTGATAGCATAGGTAGTTGTATGTTGGTATAAGGACTTTAAGCTAATACAAATAACAGCATGTTTGAGCATGAATGCATAGCTATTTTTATCTTTGTTTAAAAATTGAAGTTTAAATTAGTATTTTATTACTAATCCCTTTTTTATGCATGATATGTAGTGCATGTTTGGTGTGAGTTCACCCCTTGCCACACACATTTATGGTGGCTTGCAGGGTATTATGTAGATGTAGTAAGTGTAAAATTATTCTCTCCGATTTATAATGCATGCCTGGTGGTGGATCACCCCGTGCCACGAACCATTGCGGTCGCTTTCAGGGTGTTGTGTATACGTAGAATGGTAGAGGTCGTTATCGAAAGTAGAATTCTGGGTAGGCGAGAGTGAGGAAGAAAGAGATAAGATATCTTGGAAAGTGAGAAGAAGGGTATGAAATGTGCCAACTTGAAGAGAGAAATAGCGTAGTAGCGTAGGGACGGAGCGGATAGATGAATGCGATGCAAAGAGGAATAGGGGCACACCATCATAATTTACCCTAGCCGGCAGAAAGAATTCATTCATAATTATAGAGCTATATGCATACGAAAAATATGGAAATTCTAGGTCAAGTAGTAGAATTGCAAAAAGTACAAAACAAGAGTTGAAATAATGAAGAATAAGCCAAGAGTATTTTGGAAGTGCTCTATTATCTGACATGTTTCCATGTGTAGCAGCCTAGTTTCATATCAATAGTGCATGTTTGTTGATCCTCACTATCTGCCACGCACCCTCGCGATGGCTTACAGGATATTGCGTAGATGTAGATAAAGTGAAAAATGCCGTCGGAGCAAATGATTTAAAGAGAATACATCTACATAATACCAAGCAAGCCACAAAGGTGTGTGGCAGGGGGTGAATTCACATCAAACATGCATTACATATCATGCATAAAAAAGGGATTTGTAATAATATACTAGTCTAAACTTCAATTTTTAAACAAATAAAAAATAGCAAAGCAAACATGCTGTTAGTTGGGTTAGCTTAAAGTCCTTATATCAACATGCAACTACCTATCTATCCATTGATGCACTTGTATTGAATATGTTTGCCGCTATTCATATCTCTAATTGTACGAGGGAAAAAGGGCATTTTTAATCTGTTATTTCGGCAATCAATTTATCTAATTTTTTTATTATGGTCCTGTCTATCATAGTAAGGCGGAGTTCGCAAAATTTTTTAACGTCATCAATGAGTATATTATCTTGGAATTTATTTAAGAGGTTAAGTATAAAATTCAACCCACGATCTGACAATGATTCCCATTTTAATTCATTTAATAGACTGGTTACGCTAATATAGTTAACGTACCGTCCCTTTCCGAATCTTGCCATTTTCGCTGCACACATTCAAGTTCATTATTTAGGCCTATTTCATATGCCTCTTCATTTCAATGTGGTTTAAAGGGATTTTTCTTCGAGCAATTTAGACCCAATAAGCGAGGTTTTCACTCACCTCGTTCCCCTTTGAGCGAATTGTCACACCTCAATCAACGGAGAAAATTGTCTAAATGCTTCAGCTATTTTTTTCCCGTGTTTGGTAACACCATGCGCCAAGCGATTTCTGTGAAACTGGTTCCCATTGTTGTGCACTTGGAGGTTGCTGAACTGGCCCTTGGGGCGTTGTTCTTGGCCCATTCCACTCCCTCGCAAGGGGAGTGGGTGGCGTCGAAGACCGGTATTTTTCCTATGAGCATTCGGAATAAGTCGAGAAGAGGCCCGATCGGAGGCCCGGTATAAGTATTTCTGCGTGCTTCAGTTACGAGAACTGGTTCCCTCAAAATTGCATTATTTTATTTATCCCGCCATCGTATCTATATACATGTAGGTATATGGAACTGTGAGGTCAGGGCATCTGCGTTATACCCTGCGAGTCACCCCGAAAGTGTGTTGCAAGGGTCTTACCGACATGTCTGGGGAGTATTTTATGAAAATCAGTGTGAAATATGGCGGTTGAATAAACTCAGTCGTAGACGCACGTTAAAATCAAGACTACATCTACATAATACCCTACAAGCCACCATAAAAGTGTGTGGCAGGGGAAATTGCTCGAAGAATAATACCATCAAGTCTCATTGAAATGAACGGGCATGTGAAATAGGCCTAAATAATCAACTTAAACTACTACTAATTGGTGCAAAATAAATGTAATTGATTTTAGTTTGTAAAGCTAGTCACTGCTGAAGAGAAAAATAGTGTCAGTTGGAGACGAGACTATAATTGGACAAGAGAAATACCAATCCTTAGTTACCACAGTTTTTCATGGAAGGATACCGGTAAACATTAGATAATCTCACGATGAATTTAAGTAAAATCACAATATAACTTTTAAGAGCTTCAAGAGTATACATTTCCCAAAACTTTAGGATTTTCAGGAAGCAATGATATATGTAATTGTTCCGGCTTTCAAAGCGTCAACGTTTGTGCATCCTTATGCATACGTGGTGAAGAGCAGCAATCTTGAGTTGTAACCCGTAACTTCAAGCCGTAAACAAATTTTCGAGTAGCATCATTTCAAAGCGAATACTTACGACGAAAAAGGTGCATGTTATTTGATATCAAAAAGCGAAGCTTTCAATTCGCGAAAGGACGTCATCATTAATGAAAACGATTTAAAAACTTAGAGATTTCCACAGATTTATTCAATCACTCGATCGGCTTCGGCTGTTAAGCCATCATCAGGCAATGTAGAAGTAGCAACATTTAATAATGTGCACATTAATCTCATCTCCGACCTTAATGTTGCGTAGGAGAGTTGGGAAACTTATCGTTTAATAATCGACCGTAGATTTTATGCAGAAATGAATACAACTTGTAGTGATTATGCTACATCTACATAATACCCTGCAAGCCACCATAAAGGTGTGTGGCAGAGGGTGAATTCTCACCAAACATGTACTACATATCATGCATTAAAGGATTAGTAATAATATACTAGTAAAATTCACTATTTATAGAAGACAAAAATAGGAAAGCAAGCATGCAATATCATGTTGTTAGTTGGGTCAGCTTAAAGTCCTTACACCATCATGCTACAGGCGTACATAATGGTGGTGTATAGGTTAACGATAGTATATGGGTAATAAAAAACACGAGGATATCTGCTTGTAGACGCAAGCGATAGCGAAGGAAGAGTTTTCTCACGGCTGTTTTATCTTTTAACACTTTTAGCAATTCGGCCGCAGAATGTCGAAGTCGGGTTACTAACGCGCTGACCACACAACACAAAGGTCGCGGGTTCAAATCCCACCTAGGGCATGGACATTATGTTAATAGTTTGTAGGTTTAAGTAACAGTGTGTAGGTTTAAGTTTAAGTGTAAGTTTATATTTTACAGTGCGATGTAAGTAGTAGAAAATCAAAATTATTTTATCAGACAGTATAATTTATGTCCACGAAGGATGCGTCATTATATATTTTGGTTTCTAAGGGAACTGTTATCATGCCCCAAAATGGATTTATATGAATGATAATCGAAGGTGAGGCGATTTCCGTAGTTAGATAGGCTATTTTCCGATCTAGCAACCGAAAGGTGGCGGTTTGATTCCCGATTAGTGATGGAAGTGATGCTTATCTTAGAATTCAGTTAGTTCAGATGGTGCGATGCCCATATGCTCTAGCATCACCTTCAAACCTAATTTTATTACCGAGTCTTGGCCAAGATAGCAGGTCGATAACGTGCTGGCCTGGCAATCCAAAGGTCTTGGGTTACAATTCCGTCCAGGACACGGATTTTATGTTGGTCCAAAGATTTAAATCTTCATCCACATCTACATAATACCCTGCAAGCCACCATAAAGATGTGTAGGAGGGGGTGAATTCTCACCAAACATGCACTACATATCATGCATAAAAAAGGATGAGTAATAATATACTGGTCTAAACTTCAATTTAAAAAAAATAAAAAAACTAGCAAAGCAAGCATGCAATATCATGTTGTTAGCTTAGCTTTTAGCTTGGGTTAAAGTTCTTACCTATACCAACGTGCAACTATCCATGCTATCCATTAATACACTCGTATTTTTGCTATTGGATACATATACCGCCATTGCCATTGGATACATATATATATTGGATTTCCCTGATTGTACGAGGAAAAGAGGACATTTTGAATATGTCGGTCCGGCAATCAATTTCTCTAATTTTGTGATTATGGTCCAGTCTACCATAGTAAGTTGGGGTTCGCAAAATATTTTTAACGTCATCACTGAAAATGTTATCTTGGAATTTATTTAAGAGATTAAGTCTAAATTTCAACCTGCGATCTGACAATGATTCCCATTTGAATTCATTTAATAGACTGGTTACGCTAATATCTAAGGTTAAATGGTGCAATATAGGTAGCTGGAGCGCTTAAAATCCAAGACTACTACTCTAATACCGATAGCGATCTAATATTTTAACATCAGGACTATTTGGGCTATATTCGATTTACAGTTTCACCCCTTAAAATATTTCTCAAGAAAAATGACCTTGGTCAACTAAATTCTTGAATGGAATTCAGTGAATGGAACCCGAGATTCCAATCATTCTTACTATAGCTGTTGTGTGGACACGCGAAGTGCTCACTCTTCTCTCGTTTCAGGGGAAAACCCACGCATTTCATGAAGGCAAGACGTATTGATTTTATCCGAGAGAAGAAAAGGAACTTAAGAGCATTTCCGGAGGGAGTAGGGGATTGCAATATTGACGTCAGTGTGTGGCATCGGACTCATTATCGGTATATCTGGCCGACATCATGACGAGATGCTGAGATGAGGAATCACACCCCACTGAACACGAAACACAAACGAACTCGAAACAGGAACTCTGGTTCTCGATGTCACGAAATGGTCCGCTTGATGAAATACCAGGTTTAGACCTCATTTGGAATATGCTGCCAGTGTATGGGATCCCTACGAAATCGGTCTAATTGTAAGTAATGAACTTGAACGTGTGCAGCGAAGATTGGCAAGATTTGTAAAGGGACGATACGATAATTATATTAGCGTAACCAGTCTATTAAATGAATTGAAATGGGAATCATTGTCAGATCGCAGGTTGAAATTTAGACTTAATCTCTTAAATAAATTCCATGGCAATATTTTCAGTGATGATGTTAAAAATATTTTACGAACCCCAACTTACTATGGCAGACTGGACCATAATCATAAAGTTAGAGAAATTGATTGCCGAACTGACCGATTCAAAATGTCCTTTTTCCCTCTCACAATTAGAGATACGAATAACGGTAAATATGTCCTATCGGAGAGTAGCAATGAATAGCATTGGTAGCTGCATGTTGGTATGAGTACTTAAAGCTAACCCTACTAACAGAATGTTTTAGCATGTTTGCTTTGCAATTTTTATCTTTTTTAAATAGTGTAGTTCTGACTACTTTATTAATACTATTCCTTTTTTATGCATGATATGTAGTGCATGTTTGGTGAGCAATCGCCCCCTGCCACACACTCTTGTGGTGGCTTGCAGGGTATGATGTAGATGTAGATGAAATATATTTCTACATCCCGCTCAAACAACCGCATTTCATCCAGAAAAATGAAGAACGAAATTGCTACATCGATTAATTAATTAGCGAATACCCTCTTTTAATGCTCCTCAATTACGCTTCAGAAGGAAAGCTAAAATGCACAGGGAGACGAAGAAGGAAGCCTTAGTAGAATAAATAATTTGATCGATGCTACCTCCCACGTGAAATCGGGCGGCCCACCCATAAGGATATTGGAACCTTAGCTAACGTGGAAGACTGTAGAAAATCTTTAGGGGAAGGGTTTTTTCCTATCATTTTTCCAAAATACGCACCGCCCTTTATTACGTTATCATGGGTATTTTACAAATATGGGCAGGCAATTGGACGATCTATAACTAATATTGGCAACTACTTCATCCACTGCGGGGAGGTGTTTATTCGCATTAGTTAGGTCACAAGTGGAATATGCTTTCAGTATTTGGGACCCGTGGGTAAAATTATTAATAAAAGAATTAGATAAAATTCAAAGGAGATATGTGAGCAATTTTTGTGATAAGGGGGATAAGTGTAACTTCGTTGCTGGAGACAATAGGATAGGAGATTCTTCAAACACTAAGACAGCAAGCCAGACTACGACTATTACATAAGTATAGGGCAGACGAGTTTTGGTGAAATTCATTCTTTCTATAAGAAATGCATTACAGAGAAAATCATAACCTTGGAAGATGAGTCGACGAACTTTTAAGACTGAAGACAGGTCCCTCGCAATAATTCAAAACAGTTCCTGAGCCATAAAAACAGTAACAAAACCAAAATAAAGAACTTTTTACCCGGACACAAGGACATCATTCCGCAGGAGTTATACGAGGGAGCATACGACGCTCCTAGCTCTTGCGGAAAACCCTACGTTGGCAAAAATGCCGCTCGATGAACGGATAAAAGAAAATCTGAGGGCAACGAAAAATAAGCAATTTCGCCTTTCAGCCATCGCAGAACACGCGTGGCCAGAACATGGCCACGACATTAAATTTGAGGAGACCAAACCTTAAGCAAAGAAGTGCCGATACTTCCCTCGGCAGCTCAGAGAAGTCATTTAAATTCAGAAAGCACCGTTGAATTTCGACAGAGAGGACGACTATCCCCTTCACAGCGCATGGAAAAGTCATCAATGAGATAGCCAATCAGAGTGCAGCAGCCAGACAGCCTACGGTATATTATCGAATCAGAAACCTCATCAAGCACAAAAACTGTAGCCCCTTATCACCGCTCCCACATGATTAATCTATTAGTTTAATCAAAAATATATTAAAAAAGACGACGTTTTATGGTACATTAGATCATCATCATCATCGATCAACAATCCTGGGAATGATTTGATGCAGTCCTCCACTCGATTCTTCTATCGGCCAAACTCTTCATATTGACGTAGCCCCTCTCTTTTACATCCTTCACAAATTGCTCCACATACCTCATACGAGGCCTGCATTTTCCATTCTTCCCGTTCACTTTTCCCTTCACGATTTTCTTCACCAGGCCATCTTGTCCTCGTTTGATATGGCCTATTAAGTTGTCCCGTCTTCTTTTTAGGGTTTTCAGTAGACATCTCTTCTCTCCCACTCTTCTTCTTTTGTCACTCAATCCATCCATTTTATCTTCAGAATTCTTCGGTAGCACCACATTTCAAATGCTTCCAGCCTGGACATGATGCGGTTAGGAATTAGATTTTAGATGTGGCGACTTGGATTATACACAGTTTGCACAGCTTGCACAGTTAAATCCAATCTTAAACAAATATGGATGTTACTGTTATTCGGGAGAGGTGACCGACATCTAGGGTCACCTGTGACATTTAAGGTAGGAGGGAAATAGCATGGAGGTAGGGATTTTTCATGAATCAAAGGATGGGTAGAGAGAAAACTAGTACTTAGCATTATTCTGCTCTTAACGGTAAGCACCAAGGGGTACAATATTCAACGTCCCATCCGACGGACGGGGGTATTGTACTTGAATTGCTCACCACAACGCACTCCTGAAGTGGGGAACGAAATAGCAATATCGAACATAACTGGGATTTAAACCCGAACCCTCGGGATGGGAAGTCAGTACTCTAGCTACCAAACTGATTTGATTCCCTAAAACACATTCCTGAGGTGGGATCCAACCCCACAAACTTTGGGCCGAGTAGAAATATAGATGACTGCTTTGCTATCACGGCTTAACATTATGCACACTTGGGAGTTACTCATTCCTTTGTGGTAGCATTAGATAAGAAAAGGTATTCATTATGCAAATCCAGACTTCGCAATGTTGTATGACAAGTCGTTTTGGGGCTCATCTCATCCCATTTGTCGTTTCAAGTCTGCCCCGCACTTCTAGGATCTCACATCGGGTGGAAAGATACAAAGATGGGATTGGAAGGATAGGAATTAAGACTGTAGAAAAACCCGGCGTCGGCTTTAGCCTGTTCCTAACGCAGGCGCCAAAGGGACATCGGATAAACGCCCCATCCGAAGGACGGAGTAACGCACTCGAAATATTCTCTGCGTATCGCGCATATAGCCGGTACACCAGTTATTTCATCTCACGTGGGGGTAGGTGATAGCGATTCATTGAGAAATATTCTGGTGAAATCTATTGTGGATATTAAAATAATCGTGATTAAAATTGTGTACATTATCATACATAGTGCATACTACCCTTGCGGTGACTTACATCTACATAATACCATGCAAGCCAACACAAAGGTCTGTGGGAGGGGGTTAATTCCCACCAAACATGCACTACGTATAATGCATTTAAAATGATTAATATTAACATAACAGTCTAAACTTCACTATATAAAAAAATAAAAATAGCAAAGTAAGCATGCAAAAAATTGCTGTTAGTTGGGTTACCTTCAAATCCTTATACCAACATGAAACAACCTATGCTATGGATTGATTCACTCGTGTTGGACATATTTACCGCTATTCATATCCCTAACTGTACATACATACGAGGAAAAAAGGACATTATGAATCTATCAGTTCGGAAATCAATTTCTCTAATTTTGTAATTATGATCCAGTCTACCATTTTAAGTCGGGGCTGGAAAAATATTTATAACGTCATAATTGAAAATATTATCTTGGAATTTATTTAGGATATTAATTATAAATTTCAACCTGCGATCTGACAATGATTCCCATTTTAATTCAATTAATAGACTGGTTACGCTAATACAGTCATCGTACCTTCCCTTTACAAAAAAATTAAACTTGTCTTTACTAATCTGCGACTTTAGGACTGTCTAGTCCTCTCTTAAAATTATCAGATTATACAATCACTAGCATCCATCTTACCAACTTACACGGTAGTATGTGGATGTAGATGAGCTTATGAATAATTATTTCCTTGTGCATCATTGTGCGAAAAATATATCCTTCTAAGCCTTGAGCGCGCTGGGTGTAAATTCAGAGCGAAGCGTCGCGCAAACATTACCGAAAAGCCAACCACTTCGGAGGAAGGAGAGAGGCTGGGGTGACCGAAACGCCCTCCCCCCATTTCGTGGACTCCTAAACCCGCGGTGCCCCACAAGGAGGAAGCGATCCTCCTTCCACCTCCTCAAAGGCCTCTCACGCTTGAGCCGCGCGCCCCACATCTTCACCCGAGGGGCGTTGTTCGCATGAGGACATGGGGCGTCCCTGCGTGGTGCCATGAAGTGAACGAATGATGTGCCCGCGCCCAACTCGAAAGCCTACCCGACGCGGAGGCAGGACTGACAGTGAAGACAGAGGGAGGTGGAGGGAGAGAGAAAGGGAGATAAAAAGAGAGATGTTCAGCCCTTAGGGGATCGGGACATAGCCGGAGATTCCAACGGCTGTTGCCATGCTGGTAGGGCCGGGCGAAACGTGACCTGTGGTCATCGACCCCAAAACACGTATCAACCCCTTCGCAATGCCCTCCCATCTCTCCCCCTCGCCCTTCTCAGTGACGCTTCTCTCTCTCTCTCACCAGAAGGTAGCGCCCATGTAGGTTCATCTCGTTCGAGACTGCCTAGAGCATCGCTCGTTTCTTTTGCACACCGAAATTATTACCGTGGACATTGCTGGGATTTATCTCTCTCGTTCCTGGAATGGCTCGTTTTTCTTTTCCTCTCCGTAAGTGGTTCCGCCCCAGCAAATAGCACCACCCCTCTCTTTCCATTTAGAATTAATTCTCACTCTCACGGCCCATTTCGCGTTAGTAAACATGAGGTGTGTACCGAGAAACTTCCTCACGTGAGGGCAGAAAAAAATCGCGCAATCCTCTGGAATCGCCGATGTACAGGCGCTGAAATTTTGACTATTTAGGCACTAACATTTTTCCTAGATGTATACTAATATTCTCATGTCTTATACTCTCATTTCACAATCCTCTGTGATCGCAAATGTTCAGGCACTGAAATTTTGATTGTTTTGGCTTTTATTTTTGTCTTAGAAGTAGGTACTCTCAACGTTCACTCGGGGGATTTAAAGAAACCTACAACTTCATAATATCATGTGTTACCATGAAAGTCACCGCAAGGGTGTGGAAGGGGCTGAACTATAACCAGATATGCATTATCAATCAGAGAGAATAGGTTTACACTTGCTACCATGCAGACATGCAAAACATACGACTCCGCGCATACACTACGTAAATACAACTGAGAAGCACACTGTTACCACCACGAGGAAAATGCTAAAGTTGCAGTTAAAAGGTACGTGAAATGTTCGGTGTAGTAACACTAAATTGTTAGTTTATACAAATTACTGTAATAGATATTGATTATTAAGTCATTTTATAAATACATTTAAATGTTAACTTTTACTTCCTAGAGCATTTATGCGTCAGTAGAGTTAAAAATGAAAAACATAAAAAATCACTGCATCCTTATTTCTACATCAAAATCTACAATATATATCTGATTTCCTCATGTAACTTCGCTGCAGTCTATTACTGTCCCTTATTGTGTGTGGAAAAATTAATTTTTGAACCAAGCTGTTTACTCTACTATCTCTCTAATTGTATCTTCATGATCTAATCTGCCATAGTACGCTCGTGTTTTTAAAACAGTAAGCAAAAGAAATCTTTTTGATGTAATCTTAAGAGACGTATTTTAATGGGTTTCGGGTATCGAATGTTACATAAAGTGTGTGAAATAATACGAATTATGAGAATCTAAGCAACAAACAAGAACTTGTTTGTTGCTTCCATTTGTAACAACTTTGTATAGTAACCCCTGCCACACACATTTATGGTGGCTTGCCGGGTATTATGTAGATGCAGATGTAAATGTATTTTAACAGGAAGTTAACGTTCAAATGGTAGGCATGGAAGGTACTTGGTGTCGGTATTAGCCTGCTCTAAACGAAAGACATCAAGGAGGTTTCTCTCCACTTTTCCACCGTTCCAGAAAAATTCTTACCTCTAACTGATTATCTTAAATAGCGTATATTATATTATCCATCGGTCGCCTTCCCCGAATGCTTACCACTTTCTCTGAAGATATTGTAATAATATGGACAGTGCGCTGGCGTTCCACGATTCTGGGACATTTCATAAAGCAAAATTTACACTTACTTTACAGTACTTACAGCACGAGAAAAATATGTTAGTTTCCATAAAAAATAATATAGTGATTACATATCAGGCACAGAAGTCGTTCACTTTTTTCGACTCATTAGAGTTACACTCAAAAACGTTTTCTTATACTTTTTCATCCGCACTGTTCCTTTTGCGAGCGTTCCGCGGATAACATCAATGGATATTATCTTCTTCTCATGTTTTTCTAACCCTAGTAAACGATTCTGCAATTCACCAGGACGTGGAGGTATAATTTATCTCTAGCAGGATAATATCACAATGGCCGGAGGGAATTGTTTCCCCCTCATTATCTTGGTTCTTCTTCGGAGAAGATTTTCAAGGGCGACTCATGACGCCTCAAAGTGCAAATTATTCTTTTCCTTGTTCAGCGCAGTTACAAATTAATTATACCTATAATACGCGTATTAACCTACTTTATTTAACACTTTGTCTACCTGCTGAATTAAAAAAATGAAATAATTTTCGCTTGATGCTTCTTAGTAATTAATTTAAAATTAATTTACATTTATACTTTTATTTAAATAAATGTACATTAATAATAAAAAATACCTACTTACCGTGGAGAAATTCCAGCGGCATACCTGAGTGTCACCCAGTTACATTAACGGATATCAGCTGCTCTAATTCTCGCATTATCTCAAGAATATAAGTACCAAAACATATAATTCAAGAAATACCTTTTCAAAAGAACGCAGAGTAACTTAAGGATTAAGAGCTTAGGCTATACGATGCGGTATGACCTTAGATGTTTGAGAATCAAAAATACCCAAATTTATGTATTTTATTCTTCATCCTCCAACTGTACAACCATTGAAGGTGCTCGAGTCCCATTACATTTCTTTTCCAGCGCTGAAGTCAGCAGATCCTCTACATGAATCAACAATGCATCTACATAAACCCTGCAGGCCACCATAAATTTGTGTGGCAGGGGGTGAATTCTCACCAAATATGCACTACATATCACGCATAAAAAAGGATCAGTAATAATGTACTTGTCTAAACTTCACTGTTTAAGAAAGATAAAAATAGCAAAGCAAGCATGCAAAAACATGCTGTTATTTGGGTTAGCTTCAAGTCCTTATACCAACATGCAGCTACCTATGCTATCCATTGATACACTCGTATTGACCATATTTACCGCTATTCATATCCCTAATTGTACGAGGAAAAAAGTACATTATGAATCTGTCAGTTCGGCAATCAATTTCTCTAATTTTGTATATATTATGATCCAGTCTACCATAGTAAGTTGGGGTTGGCAAAATATTTTTAACGTCATCACTGAAAATATTATCTTGGAATTTATTTCAGAGATTAAGTCTGAATTTCAACCTGCGATCTGACAATGTTTTCCATTTCAATTCACCTAGTCGAGATAAACCAGACGGTTTCAAACACAACCCCCCAGCACACTCATTTATTTGACGCATTATTACATCAAGTATAGGATATCACTTCGGAATGACCTAATCATCCTATTCTTCCAAATTACGCAACATGGGCATTACATTCTTTTAGAAAAATATCTCCAAATCTTTGCATAGAGGAATTACACACACATTTCCGGTCCGAATGGTAGCCCATTTTCCCTGTAATTCAAGCTTCGGAAATTATCGCGGAGTTCATTTTATAAATTTCTAGTGGAATCAAAGTTACACATTTATGCGTTGCTGTTGGCATATAGATTGTAAAAGAAGCAAAACCTCGGGATAAATACTTTAATGGCAAAAGAGGGATATATATTCATAAGTTATGAGTCTTAAATATTAATCTGTAATACATATAAGTATTCATATGATAAAAATAGCTACTGCACTATTCAGATCGAGACTTACGAGTAGCATTGACGCGCCCATCTAAATATGTAACAAATCTGTAAGGGAAGAACCGTTAATTAAAATTTGCATCTTACGAATCTGATATTCTCATTTACAGACAAATAGCGTCATAAGAACGTAAACCTTACCCGCTGAGTATGTCTAATGAAGTCCGAGGGTTTTCGGAGCCAGATATGATAAATGAATTCAGTACCTCATAATTTGGAAGCATGGCCCCATCGCTCACTTAAAGTCGGAGCATTAATAATACGAATATAGTCATGAAAATTGTCTATCTTTCATGAAATCTTCAGCGAATTAATTTCCGTTCCGCCTAACACAAGGAGGTTTGAATGTGCTGGGGGAGGCATAACAGCTGATCTGAGAAGCCAACAGCCATCTTGGCACGACATTTAGGATGGCTAATCGTATTATTCATAGAAATGAAGCTATTTTTTCACGCGGTAAAAGTTAGTAGTACGATGAATAATGGAACACATTTTTCCAAATAATCAAAGAAACAGAGGAAAGTGCGCGATCCTGCCAGCAACCGACCAGTATGTTGTTTCAATACGTTTAATTGGAACCAGTTTCAGTAGTAAAATTAACTCCCAGAGGAATCAAATGCATTAATGCCTCCCTTGAATAGACTTTGAAAGATTGTCTGACGTCTCTGCGATGAAATTTGGGTAAGATTTCATTGTTATTAATGTTTAAATACACATTCAGCCTTCGTGAGAGGCCACATAAAACGCAATGTTTTGTACGGAGTAGGAGGGGCCTAAATCCTTCCCAAGCACCCCTATTATGCCTCCATTGTCACCCATAGGCTAGCATGCCGATGTGCTTACTAACGTGCCTGCCTAGTAACCCAAGGGTCGCGGGTCCGAATCCCACCTCATCAATGGTTACTTGGCAAGTCTTAATTCGACGAACAGATTAGACGGCGCATAACAACCTTAGACGTTTGAAAACCTAAAAACCAATACTACTACCATACTTTTTACATCATAAACGCATATAGATATCAAGGTTTTGTGTCGCTTAATAACATCACTATGCTGTCGGTATAGCCAAGTTAATTACGTGTTGGTATAAGAACTTAAAGCCTACCCAACTAACAGCATATTTGTGCATCGTTGCTTAGCTCTTAATTTTTTCAAACTATTATGTTTCGACTAGAAAATAGCTATTAATCCTTTTTGAGCATGATAGATAAAGCATACTTGGTGTAAATTTAACCCCTGACACACATCTCTATGGTGGCTTGCAGGGTGATATGCAGAGGTAGATGTATATGCTCCCATTAGAGTTCGCAGATGTCTCTTCTAACGACGGATTGCTACGCAAAATTCTTCACCACAGTAGGAGTATATTATTATAATTTCACGGTATTAGTTAAAACGCGTTAATTAAGATTGGTATTAATCAATTATCAAGGATAATTTCTACTCTTTCTCCCACTATGGTATCCTCTGCCACGGAAACTAAGAGAAAACAGAAACAGGCAGAATATCTGGTTAGGTTTGTAAGGTATCACTGCCTAGGATGACTAGGAAAAGTTAAAAGAGCGATCCGAAAATTATGCGGGAGAAAAGAAAAGCGGCGAGAAGCCGCAAGAGGCCGAGAACGTTCGAAAAGAACTGTCCCAGAAGCCGAGTTCCACCCTGTCTTGAACAGTTGGGAGGATGATGACTAACCCATAGCAAAAGATATCAAGCGATTGTTCTCGAAAAATTTCGCAACGGCAAAATCATTACCTACAGCCAGCGGAATCACGCTCAAAAACCTTTTAGACGAACATGCGAGACCTCACTTCCGACTATTAAAAGGGCACGGACGCTGATTCTAAAAACGTAAAACGGAATGGAGACACCTATATCAACACCCACAATTGGCATCTAATCCTTGGCTTTAGCCCGTTAAAAATAAGACAACTCCACTGCCAAGATGAAAAATAGGAACTGACGTAACTTGGTGCTGGAGGCTGAGGGTGAAGATGGTTTGGTTAGATAGCATGATAAATGAGGAGCTATACGGATGGGAATGATAGGGAATGCGGAGATATATATTATAATGGCGTGGAGATGATGCATAAGGGAAACAAGAACCGGGTGGATAGGATATACCCTGACATTAAATGGGTGGGTAGGTAGAGTGGGGGATAGAAGGCGGGATTACGGGGACGCTCATAGAGTAAATGCGTTTACGAAATAAAGGGAGGGTTGATGGGCGAACTAATGGAAGATGGAAAAACTATCTATTTATGCCTACTGACTACCATGCAAGTGCAAATTAGTATAGCTAGATCTACGTAATACCCTGCGAGCCACCACGAGGGAATGTGGCAGGGGGAGAAGATCACTAGACATGCACTATTGACATACAACTAGGCTACTATATGGAAACATGCTACATAATAGGGTCACATGCAGCTATATGGCTGGTTTTTAATATATAACTACCTAATATTAAAGCTATCCGATTCAAATATATGTAATAGATTAAATCTGTACTTTAACCTGCGATCTGATAGTGATTCCCAACCTAAATCTTCTATTAATTATAATACACTACTAAACGTATCATAACAAACCTACCCGCTTTACCCATCACTCTTTTGTCTTCTCAATACATTTCCCAAGTACTATTTTTCTAAATCCTAGCTTTTTCTTGGCTCGGCCGCATGTATCCCGGATGTGTCTTCTCCACGAGTGATTGTTACACCGAAATACGTAATGGCTCAATACTTTCGATTGTCGTGTTACTTTAATGTTATTGGATTGCTCCATTGAATTATTCCTCTTCCAAAAATTAATAGTTGCACACTTTTTAAGGTTAATTTCTAACTGCCATTTGTCGCAGCACTCTTGAATTGCATCTTAATCCTTGTTCAGCGATTCCCTAATCTTATTATTTTGATATATCTTTGTACACTACCGCATCGTCTGCAAAAAGTCTAAACTATGGAGACTTTGCCTTATGACTTGGAAATTGAAAATGTGAGGCGGTGGAGAGTACATCAAGTTCTCTAGGGTGTGGCAGGGGGTGAGTTGCCACCAACAATGCACAAAGAAACGTTTGAGATCTCTGTTTGTTTCATTAATCCTTATTAATCTAATGTGTGCAATTTAATTTTCATGTTGAGGTAAATTTATTTTATGAAGACATCACGGTGTGAGAAGTTTTACGGTCACGAATTATTTGAGGAAAGACCGAATGTTTTAATCAAAGGGGATCGGGTTGGTGTGCTTGCTAAAGCTAGAGCTGCGGTGGATATTTATCATTGGTATACCCTACATGAATATTGTATAGAGGGTACTTCAGCTTCATTGCTCCGTCCGTCGGATGGAACGTTGGAACTTGGATGTGTTTTCCGAGTATTTACCTGACAATAGGCCAATGTCGATGCCAAGTTTTTCTCCGCTCTTCCTCTTCTCCCTAATTTCATACCTAACTGAATTCTGGGTGGAGGGTACATCAAGTTCAGTTCTCCGACTGTCGTATGTGACGTCAAACCGTGGACCACTCGGCGCATCTTTAGTGATCTTTAGTAGGCTAATGCCGACACCGGGTTTCTCCCCAACCTCCCTCCTCCCCTTCAATTCCTACCTCTTTCCAAATATTCACTTATCCTTAGCTACAAGATTATCTTGGCTATCGGTACCTTGCCCCTCCCCCCGAATAAATACCTACTATGATCTATACCTACTATGACAATCGAAGCATAAGTTATTTAGTTATTCGGGAAGGTGAGAGAGACAGCTAAGATCATCTGTGCCATTTAGAATAGGTGGGTTAGGGGATGAGGGAAGGAATTTTCAGGGAAAGGAGAAAGGGTGGAGAAAAACCCAGCGTCAGCATTAGCGTGCTCTTAACGAAAGGCACCAAAGGGTCCACGTTTAACTTCCCGTCCGACAGACTGAGTACTGTACTTGAAGAATTAAAAATATGAAGAAATAGTAAGGAAGAGGTTCAAAACTTCATTTTTTCGGCGCACAATTAAGAGGCCTTAATAGATTACAGCGGAGATACACGAGGAAATTACAATGGGCCTCGTAGATTCTGATGTAGACGCGTAGCCTGTAGTGATTTTTTAAAATATTGTCACGTTTTATCGTTAACAACTCATGCAAGCTTTGAGAAATATAAAATTTTAAATTTGTTAATAGAAATTCCTGACTTGTCAATTATGATTACATTACGTTATAACTACTACTATTTAGTTGCGCATTTCTCATTAATGCGTATCTAAATTTTCTCTGCGCTCTTGAATGCGTCTATTCTTGCCATTTTCGGGTAGTAACGCGTACGGAGAAGTATTTTTTGCATACCAGTGATAGTCTTCTTCGGATTTCCAGGTTTATGCAATTTGCCTGTTCCAGCTTCACCATCGTAATCTCGGTCTCCCAACTCTTCTTCTCCCTAAAGGCTTATACGTTTCTGGGAATCCTTTCCAGAGGCATGCTCTGAGCATGTTCTTTCCATCTTTCTTTGTAATTTATTGCTACTTCTGTTACTGGTTGTACTTATAATTCTTGCCTTGTGTCTTCGTTTCTTAGGTGGTCCAGACGTGCACAGCCTTCCACAAATGTAAGGAATCTTATTTCTGACGTTTCAATCTGTTTGAGGTATCTTGTTCTAGGTGTCTTCCGATCCGAATAGTAATGAGGGCACAGTCATTTTTTTGTAAAATTATATTTGAGTTTCTTTTGCAGTTTTTCCCCTCAGTGCTCTGATTATAGTCCCACATATTCTGTGGTAATTGGTAGTTTAATTTAAAATGTCTTTTCTACTTCATAGGTGATGTCGCATCCTAAATATTTAGTGTGTGATATCTGATCCAAGATATTATTTTCAATTATTATTTTAGTTCGAATTGGGTACTTTCCTAGGAATTTCATTGTCTTGGTTTTTTGTACGGATATCTTCAAGTTATAGTCTCTAGATATCAGATGATTAAATTTATGGGCAGCCAATTGTAAATAGTTTTCGTTCTCCTGAATTATGACTTGGTCATCTGCAAATAGCACGGAATTTATAATTCGTTTTCTTTTACTTGTATTCTAGGTGGTGCAACTTTCTTCCATTCTCCCAAAAATCGTGGTCCTCCTGGTTGGGGGTTTCGCGGTTAGCCCGTAACCAACCCAAGTAAAAATCCTACTTAAATTCTTTACATAAAACCTCGGAACACGACTGGACTTCAGCATGATAGTAAGTTTACATTTCCGAACTTATCTCTGATTAAAAATGCATGCCTACATGGAGGGTATTATCTACATCTAGATAATACCCTCCAATCAACCATAAAGGTGAGTGGCAGGGGTGAATTCTCACCAAACAGGAACTACATATCATGCATAAAAAAGGATTAGTAATAATATACTAATATAAACTTCAATTTTTAAAGTGGATAAAAACAGCAAAGCAAGCATGCAATATAATGATGTTAGTTTGGTTAGGTTAAAGTCCTTATACCAACATGCAACTACCTATGCTATCCACTGATACACTCGAATTGGATATATTTATCGCTATTCATATCCCTAATCGTACGAGGAAAAAGTACAATATGAATCTGTCAGTTCGGAAATCAAATTCTCTAATTTTGTATGTTATTCATAGTCTATCTATATATCTATTCATCAGTCTATCATAGTAAGCTGGGGTTGGCGAAATATTTTTAACGTCATCACGTCATCACTAAATATATTATCTTGGAATTTATTTTAGTGATGGTTCACCCTCCACCTCACACCTTGCGATGGCTTGCATGGTTGGTATTTTGTAGGCGTAGGTGATAGGGTGGTACCAAGGGTAACGATCAATCAGCATACGAAGATGGGATGTCAAATGAATGTACTCTTGGTCCCTGCGCCCGGAGATTGGAAACGAGCCGTGGCCTCTTCCGCTAACCCTCTATCCCAAAAATTTCCGTGAACTTCTCCTCCTCCTCTCCTCCATCTACCACCCACCTCAAACTCGCAATCTCGCCTCCATCTCCCACTCTTCCCCTCCCCCAAATGCCCTCCTCGTCTCCTTCTGCCCTTCAGGGTGACGATGGTAGGGGCCGAAAGAGTTTAGTGGCAGGATTCAAGGCCAACTCATCCCCCCGAGACGCGGTCGCCGGTGTATAAAGGCGATGCCCCAGCTCAGGAGGGTCCATCAGCAATCAGGAACTCGCAGCAGCCGGAGCAGCTCCTTATCCAACGTCCACGCGGTCATCCCAGAGAGTAATCATGGCTAGGCTTCAACTGTTCGTGGTGGCGGCGGTATTCCTCGTTGCCGGGGCGCAGGCGGTCATAAAAGACAAGTGCGCCTTTGCCGTGGGGAAGATGCCGTTCGATGCGGAAAAGGTGAGAGGTTTAGCATTACAGCGATGACAAACCGTGGCGAACTCGTAATGTTGTTCCGTAGTTGTGAGTGTCCGTAATCCTGCCCTTTTACAGCGTTAACTTTTTTTCATTTTTAATATTAAAATATTTATAATTACGTCCATATATTTAATTTCCTCCCTATTTCTCCTTCAAGACTTTGTGTTCGTTATTCTGAGTACATTTTCTGCAGTGCGAAATCTTCATTTTGTTCCTCGCTCGTGAGTGTGCATAATCCCACGATCATGCAGCGTTCTCTTTCTCCATTATTTATCCTTAAAAATGTTTATGATTACGTCCATATCTTTAATTTATTTCCATTTCTCCTTCGACATTATGTAGTCGATATGATCACCATGTTTTGTGCGGTGTAATGAAACCATTTTGTTCTTCGGTCGTGAGTGCACATAATCCCGCGACCATGCAACATTCTTTCTGTTTTTTAACCCTAAAAGTTTTATAATCGCGTCATTATCTTTAATTTACTCACGTTTCTCCTTCGAGGCTTTGCGGTCAATAATTATTCTCAGAATGTTCTCTGCAGTGCGACCTCTTCATTCGTTCCTAGGTCGTGAGTGTCCAAAAGTCTACGATATTCCAACGTTCCCTTTTTTCATTTTCAAACTTAAAATGTTAATTATTACGTCCACCATTTGAATTTTTACCCATTCTCCTTCAAGTTTTGGTGTTTGATATTCTGAGTATCTTTTCTTCATTGTTTTATCATGTAAGTTGACATTAATAGAAAGAGGAAAGGAAAACATGAGGAAGAAAAGGCAAGCATTTCCAAAAAACAAACATTCATGGACTTCAATCAAAACGAGGCGCTTCCGGGTCAATACCGATGTTTTTTCCTCTAAGGATGTCTTGTACTTTTCAGTATAACAGTGACTAACTCCATTAAGGTGGATGCGAGGCCAGATTGCTGTCCTTTCGATTTGATTGATTTTGTGTATTTTTAAACATTTTAAGTCAGCTCATTAAGTTCAGATTGTTAGCTCGCGAACTAGCCGCGATAACTTTTACGGGGTTACCCGCAGAAATTGTACAATAGCAAGATATTCCACAGAGAAGAAAACCATTCGCCTTGACCGGGACTCGAGCATGGAGGCAAACTGACTTGCGGCCAGGTGCTCTTACAGTTGAGCTACCAAGACGTCCTCTTTCTCTGAGAAAATTATTGTATAGTTATATTCGTACTTGATTTCCGCGGCATTGCCCTTTAGACATGATCTTGATTTCTTTCGGCGGTTTACGGCGTGCGTTGGGTCGCTATAACAAACGTTTTAAATTTTGTGTCATCAGAGAAATGTTATAGTTACTTTTACAAATTTTGGAAAATCTGTATGAATTCGGAACAGCATAGACAGACCTTATGAATAGAATTCGTACATCCTTTTGAAGTTCACTCCGCATGTGGGATTAGAATATCCGAAACGTACATTTCTCAAAATATCCTCTCGCGAAATTAGTTCCCCTAGACAAGAAGAGCACCACCGGCTCTGAAATTTAAGTTTCAAGTGAAATTCAAAAAGCTAAGGCTACGCAGGAAAGAAGCTCGTTATTTTATGCGTCAGGATGAATAGGATTGACCTGAAATTACTCAAACCGCGGAAATATCATAGGTGTTTAGCCCTCGGTAAGTTCTCCTCTGAGCGGGAAGATCAGTGGCGTGGCCCTGGCCGAATTCGATTCGGTGAGAAGCAATTCAGAACAGCTGAGAGCAGAGAACCGGTCTCACACGGCGCACGAGAAACAACTTTTGTTGTATTACCATATTGGGAAACTTAGATCCGGAAAAGCGTGTGGCGCAGCCTTGAACTTGACACTTTTAAAGGAACAGTGACCTGGGGCAACGCCAAAAAGTTTAACTTCGCCGGAGAAGTGGAGAAACCTAGCTTTTGTTGGGTCGATTCTCGATTCGAAATCATTTCGGTTACTCAAGATTTCATTTGAAAAGCAACGCATACAAAAGCTTACACTTGGATGGTAGAAAATGTGAGAAATGTGACGCTGTGCGTTGGGGATTAATCACGCGTTTCTTACATACTTTGGCAATTTTGAAATCAGGGATACAACAGGATAAAGTCTAAATTCGATTTTATTACGTCCACCTGAATTACTGAGTTAACTTATAGTTTTTAGTGTGATAAAAAATGTGTACATTAGTGAATAAATCCAATTGACGACTTCTTTCGAATAGCAGTTTTGCTAAGAGAAATATATTTTATCATGCTGACGCATAAAATAATTACATTAGGGACTTCTACAAATCATGATATTTTAGCTAAATTGAGGAATGAAGAGGAAATATATATTGATCTTTGGACTATTTATATGTGTGCTTATTAACACTATTATTATGTTATTCAAATAACTGTCAGAATTTTAAATCTAGAAAGAATCAAAGACCTCATGAAATTTAGTAATAAACAATCTAAATAAATAAAATACTAGCATTTTTTCGGTCTATTACGATCTTTGCGCTTTTCTCGGGAAAAAAGGTCACGGATTTCGGTGAAACTTTTTTTCGTTGTATCTGTTGGCCATGATAGTTTTTTTTAGCCATCTCAAATATATCTATCAGCGATAACATGTAAGGTTGAAATTATATTTATAAATTAGGGTTTCCAATTTTGGGGAATGCAATATTTTTGGAGTGAATCTCGGCTTGTGCATCAATCTACTCTTTACTAAAGGACCAAGGGGTCGCGGTGTAACGTCCCAACCGAAGGGCGGAGTAATGAAAAGACTCTGCCACAGTATCTATATCCCTACGTAGTACGTGCGCAAGGGGTATACCGTGCACCATATTTCTATCACGGAGTCTATGAATTCATTGTGGAGTGCATGAGAACAACCGAGGTAGTTCGATCAGAAAAGCAAAAGGATTTTGATTTACTTTATGCATTAAATGTCATTAATGGATTTAAGAAATCTATACAGCCGCGTTAGGCAGGTCGGTGACGTGCCAGCCTGACAACCAAATTGTCAAGGGTTCGGAACTCGCCTCGGTCATAGATGTTATGTTAGTCTTAGGATTGCGGTCATATGTTAAATTATGCTAAATAACTTTAGCCGTTGGAGCACCTAAAACCAGTGGTGGTGTTAAAATCAAAACTGTGAATCAAACTATAAAAAACGCGCTACACTATCAGTGTAAATATTTTCGCTGCCTTGCATGGCGGCGTTCCATCACATTTGAGTCAACATTTGAGGATGAAAAAGCACCCGCAGAACTATTTATTTTTACCAATAAGCATGAGTGAATGAATATGATCTATGAGCAAGGATCTAAAATGAGCATAATGTTCTGAAACATTTTAGAACGTGCCGTGTGGGTACACTCGTAAAGAAAATTAAGCTGCCATTAACGGAGAACTTTAAGGTACGAAATCAAAGGATATGAATTATTTCATGGGACTTTTCTTCGGTTCATACATCAATTTACGAGACAACGCACGATGATGTACATGTCTCTTCGTAAACATTCTCTTGTTATCATTGGGATCATAATTGCTTGCTACTCTAAGGACAGAGATTAAGTAAGTCTCGGGGAAAACTCAAACACTTCAATTTAATTCATATCCAATGCCTAAATGCAAGTTGAAAGATGTATTAACATCAAAGTGCCATGAAACTCCCAGTCATTCATATACTTATTAATTAGAGATAGGAGTGGTCACTAAGAATAACTAAATTCACTTATTAATGTACACATAAATTTGTATACTTATAATTTAAAAACAATTTTAGATGTAACGTTAATTGACCAGAATTATTCATAAAATAATTACCATAGAAATAATTATTATTTTCTTACTTGCAGATGGTCGGCTCTTGGCATGTCATTTCCTGTATAAGCAACCGCCCTGAGCAGGAACCTAAATATTGCGCCAAGTATGATATCAACTACAAAAAGGGCCATGATGACGAGCAATTCCAAGTGAAGTTTACCGCGTTGGACAAGGACAGGAAGAAGCTGTCATATGAGGGAATCAGCAAGCCATACATCGCTCCATCCATATTCCTCGGAGTGATGAAGAAAACTGAGGCAGAGACGTTTGAAGGTAATTTTCGACTAATGTCTTCGATTCCATTTCAACCATTTAGTATCTGCTCTACAGCGGCTGCATCAGGAAACTAGCACATACTTATCTTTCGTTCGCTACCAGCGTCTACTAGTGTAAAAATCTCTACATCCATTAAAAACCCTTTTGTTGTTTCTATTTCCTCTAATAGCATTAAAAATTTTGATTTTTTTAGAAAGGGCTGAAAAGAATTATTTAGTGCTATTAATCAATAATTGCTCTTTTAAAATAGTTTATCATTGTCAACTTTGCTCAAGTATTACCATTTTCAACCGTAATATGCTCCTTAAGAAAAAGAATATCCGCAAATTGCAAGATAATGCTTTACACATTGAATCAAGTTTTCATAAGCCCGAAGATTAGGGTAATCTCAGGAAGACGTCATTTTCTTTCCAGAAACTATTCCCACTTATAATTATGAGACGAGATAAACATTATCCGAAGCTAACTCTAATTTTACCTTACAAGTCTTCCAAATCAGTTCTTACAAAATATTACGCACAATATGCCATTAGAGGTTTTCACTAATAGAAGTATTTGAACTACTTCAAATGCGCCCGTATTGATGTTCAAAGCTAATGTTTTACAAATTCTATCAAAGGCCTGATGTGTTTCTAAACCATTTGTTGTAGAAAATTCCCTTTCGATTCGATTCCCTTTCGAAGTAAAACGGGATATTTTTCCCACCTAGAGGATCAGTTTTCTTAATTGATCAAGGTGCCTTTATCCCTAGGAACAACGTCCAGGATCGTTGACTGATATTTATAACGATATTCCTTAGGGATTTGTATCTTCTCTCGGATTTTTTTCAGAATCACATTGTAACATAATGCCACTGCGTAATCTTTTGTCTTAGGTCTTCAGAGAGAATGCACCCAACGTTCCTACACACACTTTATCACCACAATGATGCTGATATGATTTTGTTTCTGAATCGTAATTCGAGAGGAATTTTAAATATTTCCCATGTGTTTTCTTTTTTTGATAGTTTCACCGAGAAGAAGAGGCAATTCAAATAAATATTAGAAGTTACTTTAAATATTTGATAAAGTGTGTTACAAGTGTTTACAAATGAACGAATACCTTTGGATCCGAATCAAAACACTCAAGTGGTGCCCAGTACATAAATAAAAAATATCTGCATCCCAGCCTGGAATCGAACCCGATCACTCAGGATGGAAATACACTTATCTGCATGGGTTAATGGGATAGATGGCAGTTTTGTCTAAATCTAGAACCCAATAAATACTTTTTATTACCCATTGCTATTATTAGCCACATCTGCGTAATACCCGGCCAGTCACCGCGAGGGCGTGTGGCAGGGGGTGGTAGATCACCGAATATGCATTACGTCCTTGCAACTAAGTAAGACTCTAGCCACAAAATCAACCCAACTAGCTCTTTCAGTCACCTTAGAGAAAACTCAACCCATCATCCCGAAAGAATTCGTTTCACAAATGCAAAAGTGACGATTCACGCGGTGCTAATGTTCTCGTTTCTTCCTCTCTCTCTCGCAGAAGTGTTCAAGGAGGCCATCGTCGCCACTGACTACGATAATTACGCCGTGTACATCGGGTGCAGGGAGTTCTACGACCCCATCACCAAGGACTTCGGACGTCGTTACCGTGCCGCCGTGCTCTCCCGCAAGCCGACTCTGAGCGACGATATCAAGAACACCCTGATTAACGTGCTCAGCGGATACAACCTCGACGCATCTGAGTTCAAGACCATCGAACACAAGGACTGCCAATAAGAAGCACGCTCCGGTCATCGAAACGAAAAAAGAAAACAAAAAGTTAAATGAACATATCAAAAGATTGGATTGGTTTGGAAGCGAGATTCCAGCATGAAATTCTTGCTTGATGTAACTGATTGCTGACTGAAACACTTTGGGTCAAAGATTCTGGCATCATGTATCTGATAGCTGTGAACTTTTATAATGAAAAAATCAATAAAATCAAAACGTAATAAGTATTCAGTGCATTTTGCTATTTCATTCATTTCCATACGACGCAATTCAGGAATGGGCGTTACGTGACGCACAGTGACGCTCGAAATAGTCTGGGTAAGGAGGTAAGATCGAGTTAACTAACTGATAACTTTTCCTATTAGATCGATCCTAGGTTACCCATGATCGAGGAGCTGTTTAATTAATACGCTCAATAATATTCGTAAACTATCAAGACCGTTGGCTAAGAATTACTTGAAATTCATATTCTTTCTCTAATGTAACGTAAAAACAAAATCCTTTAAGTAATTTTCAAGTAGCCGAGGTGTTAATACAATTTGAGCTCTCACCTAGGAGACCTGAAGAAACAAGCCTTAAAGATAAGGAGCTGGTTGTTTCCTCCTTCTGTTTTAGTGCTCCTTTGGTAGCAAGGGTCCATTAGAGATTTTGCATATGGATAGAATCATCCTTACATTCAACAAAGTCGATGGGTGGAGATTCGGAGGAATCAACAGCGGTCTTTAGCAGGAATATTGGAGAAAAAGTTGGAGCTAAGTCCCCCACAGAAATACTGAATTTATATTTTCATCATCATTGGTCAACAATCCTAGGATTGGTTTTACGCAGCTTTCCACTCGATTCTTCTATCGGCCAACCTTTCATTTTGACGTAATTCTTCTCTTTTACGTCCTCACTGCCTGTTCCATGTATCTCATACGAGGCCTGCCTTTTCCAATCTTCCCGTTCACTATCCCTCGACGATTGTCTTCATCAGGCCATCATGTCTCATGATATGGCCGATTAAGTTGGCCCTTCTTCTTTTAAGAGTTGCTAGCAGACTTCTCTTTTCTCCCACTCTTATTAGAACTTCCTCGATATTTACTCGGTCGATCCATTTAATCTTCATCATTCTTCTGTGTACCACATTTTGAATACTTATACCCTTTTCTTCTCCGCGTCCATGCCTCACTGCCGTATAGAATCATGCTCCAGATGTATGTTCTGATGAATTGTTTCCTTACTTCTACGCTTATATTTCCAGCTGTAAGTAGATTCTTCTTTTGATAGAATGCCCTCTTTGCCAGGGCTATTCTACTAACCATTTCTTTCTTGCTTCGTCCGTCTTTAGTTATTCGGCTTCCTAGGTAACAGAACTCTTTCACCTCATCAAAGATTTGTTTTACTAGTTCGACATTGGTTTTGGCCTCTTCTTTCTTGCTGCACACCAATATCTTAGTCTTCTTCTTATTTATCTTCAGTTAATATCTGGCCATTGTCCTTCCCATGGTTACTAGAATCTTATTCAGATCCCTCTCTGTCTCTGCTATGCGTGATATGTCATCAGCGAATCGCAGCATGCTTATTTTTTCTCCGTGGATAGTCACTCCAGAAGACTTCTCTTTGATTTAATTGATGGCTCTCTCGATGTGAGCATTAAAAATTACGGCAGGCAGTGCACAGCCTTGTCTCACTCCTTTCCTTATTCTTGCCTCTTCTCAGCTGGGTCCAGATGTAATCACATCTACCCGGTTTTTATACAGACTGTGGATAATTCTTCGGTTATTGTAGGACACTCCAATTCCCTTCAGAATTCCAAGGATCGAATCCCAATCCACGTTGTCAAAAGCCTTCTCTAAATCCACAAATGCAATGAATGTCGGCTTGTTCTTCTCCATTCTCTTCTCTATGAGCAGTCTAAGGGCCAATATTTCTTCTCTTGTACCCTTGCTTTTCCTGAATCCGAATTGATCTTCATCCTCTGCTTTTCGTGCTATTCTTCTGCAGATGATCCTGGTCAATATCTTCGATGACTGAGTCGACAGGCTTATAGTCCTAAAATTGTCGCATTTCTCCGCTCTCTTCTTATTGGGAATACGAATGATGATGTTTTTCTCGAAGTCTCTTGGTATTTCTCCTTTTTAGTACATGTCGCAGATGGTTTTGTAAAGATGAGTTAGTGTCTTCTCTCTTGCATTTTAATTAGTTCTGCAGGAACGTCATCAATGCCAGAAGCCTCAATCATCCGAAGGTCCCTTACTGCAACGTCGAATTCCAATCTTAATATTGATGCTCCCAAATCATCCTTTTCCACTTCGCTTTCCTCTTCGATAGCTTTTGTGCTGATATGGTTTCCGTTGTATAACTCTTTCCCATATTCTTTCCATCTCTTCACTTATTCTTCTTTTTCAATTAAAAATTTCTCCATTCTTGTCCCTTATGGCACTGCTCCTCACGCTCCGTTTCTTGAAGTGTCTCCTCACTATCCTATAGGCAGCTTCCACCTTTCCAAGTGCGACGTTGTTTTGTACATTTTCGCATAGATTCTTCATCCACATCTCTCTAGCTTTCCTGGCTTTGCGGCTAATTTCGTTCCTTACTCTTTTGTAGCAAAGCTGCCCTTCTTCATTTTTCGCATTCTTGTATTTTCGTCTTTCTTCAATCAAGTCTAAGACTTCCTCTATGATCTTTTTAAATTGCAAACGATGAGACATCTATGACTTAAATCTTGACCGAACCTCGTCTAATAGTGAGTCATGTAATTTTTTTCTGGTCTATATTGTGACGGCCCGGGTCCATCACTGACCTTTCCTCCCACCCCCACCTTATTTTGTTTCCCCCCTATCCTATTTTCCCACTCACCACCCCACCCCACTCACCCCGGCCCCTGGTCCCGGCACGCAGTTGCCGGCAGTGCACTATGTACGAGTGGGTTTCGAGTTGCTAAAGCCTGGTCGACACGTAACGTTTTGTCGTCAGTCTTGCATGATATGGAAAGACTGACGCAAATCGTGCGGCTACACTGCTCAACCTTTCGCCCAGTATTTCCGAAATCGTCATCGAGGAAGAACTACTAGTGACCATAATGGGGTCGTTTACCATATATTTTTATTGACGAATCTGATAGAGTTTGTAAAATAAAAAGACCCGTATTTTTCCGTTTTTTGATCCATCAATTATTTCTCGAGTTATAAGCGGCAAAGAACTGATGTTTTTAGATGTATGTTTGTTTTTCGGGTGTACGCCGCGTACTATACCAGGTGTGATACCTGACGTTTCGTGGCCGTTGCTGGTCCCTTCGTCAAAGAGAATGAGGTATCTGTCGAGTTGGTGGAGTTTATATAGGGGTTTCATGGAGGGAAAAGGATGGGAAGGGGAGGAGTGGAAGGTAGTAGAAAATGATGGTAAAATTCCATTTTTGGACGTATTGGTGCAAAGGAGAAATGGCGGTACTCTGGGACACGTGGTGTATAGGAAACCCTCTTCCACCAATCGGTACCTCAAGGCAAATTCACACCATCATCCCGCACAGCTAAATGCGGTACTCAACACCGTAATTCAGCGTTCCTGCAGAATTAGTGACGAGACCAACTTCCCGGCCGAAAGACAGAAAGTGGAAGCCATTCTACAGAAGAACGGATATGACAAGAGAGCCATCTTCAAAACATTTTACAAACTCATGACCAAGGATGAGGACAGCCCAAGAGAAGAAATTGGGACTCCGGACGCAGACAACCTTGCACCCAAGAGAGCCTTCCTTCCTTACGTCCGGGGCGTAACGGATAGAATAGGAATCATCCTCCGCAAACATGAAATCAAAGCTGTGTTCAAGCCACATTTAAAAATTAGAAACTGCCTGAGGAGTGTGAAGGACGCAACACCATTTCAAGTGGAAGGAGTGTATGAGATACCATTCCAAACTTGCGAGAAGAAATAAATCGGCGAAACCGGACGCTCTGTCAAAATCCGCATAGAAGAACACGAGTGGGCTATTCGACTGGGACAACCCTTAAAATCAGCAGTAGCGGAACATGCAGCCTCGGGACACGCGATTGACCTCAAACTAACAAAGATAATCGCCAAAGTGAAAAACTTCAAGCCCCGGCTGATTCGCGAAGTATGGAAATAAGAAAATGCCAGCAAAATTACAATATGGCCTCCGAGTCAGCCACACGTGGGACCCTGCTTTCAACCTTAATAAAAATGCAATGACTTCTCCTTCCACTCCTCCCCTTCCCATCCTTTTCCCTCCATGAAACCCCTATATAAACTCCACCAATCCGACAGATACCTTATTGCCTTTGACGAAGGGACCAGCAACGGCCACGAAACATCAGGTATCACACCTGGTATAGTACGCGGCGTACACCCGAAAAACAAACATACATCTATAATGAGCCGCGAAAGTTTTAACCAAGAATAACTGATGTTTTTAACCCCTTCGGAAAAGTGGGCGTGGTGCAACCTCTGACGTTAATCGACTTCGTCCAATCACAACTGAGCCCGCGAAGCTACTTTGCCTTATCGCAATCGGGGGAGACACAGCTGACTCTGCCAATATGAGCAGTTGCGACAGCATCTGTGCGAGCAGACCTTCCGAGAACCCCCCTCCACACCCTTCCCTTCCCAGAAAGCAGTCAAGGACGTGAGGAAAATGACGTCAATGTTATCACAGCAGCTTTTTTAGTGGGCGTCACCTTTTTCTTATTTTAATTTTTGATCTACGAGCGAATGGTTGTGGTTAGAAGATAATTTTTTCACTAAAATTCATTTTTTGTTTCCATCTAACGATTTCGTGTACAAAATTGCGATTTCGGTTCCGAGTAAACGCCCCCACTGCACTATGTGCCCAAAACCTGTAGAAAAAAACAAAGTCTACGCGTCGTTCACGGTGGTCACAGAAGTGGTTATTGAACAGAGGCACATTCTCTAGTGTGAATCTTCTCCGAGAACCTCGGAAGGAACCAGAAGATTGGCGCAATTACTTCCGTATGGACACAGACAATGTGAATTGTGAATTGTTAACGCTTGTAACCCCTAAAATAGAAAAGCAGAATACTGCCATGAGTGCGGCTATCAGCCCCCACGAGAGACTTGCCATGTTATGGTTTTTAGAGACCGCCATGTTATGGTTTTTAGCGACTGTCAGTAGTTACATGGACCTTGAATATACAACTATAACTCATAAACAAGCTTTGAGCCTCATCATACCAGGAACCTCTGAAGCTATATACAACGCTCTGAAAAATAAACATTTCAAGATAAGTAACTAAGCGTCAAAATGTACGGATGTTTGTTTACTATTAACATTTTCAGGACGGACGACGAGACGACAATACTTGAGGGCTTGAATAAAGAATATTGTCTTGCTTGTCAAATTCAAAATTTGTTGAAAAGCAAGCAGATGCCGTAAATTAAAATTTGTGTCCATAGGCTTGTTCCCATCGTCGATTTCCGTCAGTTCAATCGTTATTGCTCTCACCACCCACGTCATCTGCACGATTAAGACCGCCAAGCCGAGCAGGTTCTTCAGGAGGATCCTCTCGTCCAGATAGTCGCGGTAACATTTTAGGACCTCTAGACAGATGTTTCCGCAATGCCTCTGCATTTCCTGGTGAGCTCACTTTTCAGAAGATTGGTAAGGTTTGATACTATATACTACAAGCTCGGCTTGCTTTCACACAACGCACTATAGTGTGGGGTGTTGAAGCTAACGCTGATCAGGATCGGGCTGGTGGAGTGCCAATCGAGCTGCGCCAGTTCGTAAACCGCCCTCCAGTTGATCGCAAGTCCAACCCTACAAGCATGGGAGGAGATTACTGGGGAATATCCCCACATATACAAAGTAGCCAGCAGGATTTTATCTATAGTTGCCTCTTCCGTTCCGTGTGAGCGGCTATTTTCTCACGACGGGTTAATTGCAGCTCAGGTGCGGAATCGATTATCCGAAAATCATATAATATGTTTGTTTTTTAAGGTCCATCCCTGATAAACACTGGTTCCACAGCTTTGCAAACAAGAAATAAATAAAATTCTGTTTTTCATTTTTTAGTATGCCCACTTCTCAATATACAATTTTTATTGCTGCTAAATCGTATGTAATTTGCTTGTTATATTACCTATATATAAGTATCTTGTATGGATTATTACTTTACTACATACCTTATTGATATCTTTAAAATAATATATTGTATTAATAAATTTAACCGTATTCAGTTCTTATCCCTAGCGCTTCCATTTACCCATATTTGGCATTTTGTTGCAACAGCACATCCGTATTTCAGCGGACAATTACTTGACTATTTAAAAATTTCGATTTCGATTATTTTGGGCAAAAAATCGAATTTTTAGAAAATCGATTTTAAAAACCATAATCGAAAGTCGGTTAATCGAAAATCGATTCTGGATTCATATTTCCAGTCCCTACTCCATACTATGACAACGAAGCAGAAGTTATTTAGTTAATTGGGGAGACGAGAGAGACAGCTAAGATCATCTGCGCCATTTAGAACAGGTGGGTTAGCGGATGAGGGAAGGAATTTTCAGGAAAAGGAGAAAGGGTGGACAGAGACCCGGCGTCAGCATTAGCGTGCTTTTAACGAAAGGCACTCTTAACCAAGCGGTTCTCGGTTTAACGTCCCGTCCGACGGAAGGAGTACTGTACTTGAAGAATTAAAAAAATGAAGAAATTATAAGAGAAAGATTCAAAAATTCATTTCTTCCGCGCACAATTAGAGGCCTTAATAAATTACAGCGGAGATACAGGAGGTAATTTCAAAGGGTCTTGTAGATTTTGATTCAGACGCTTAGTCTGTAGTGATTTTTAAAAATATTGTTACGTTTTATCGTTAACAACTTATGCAAGCTTTGAGAAATATAAATTTTTAAATTTATTTATAGAAATTCCTGACTTATCAATAATGATTACATTAGTTGATAACTACTACTAATTAGTTGCGCATGTCTCATTAATGAGTATCTAAATTTTCCTCAAAGTAGTAGTATCATACCTCTCAGATACTTGTAAAAAATGAGAGAGAATTGGAATAGTAGGTATTTGCTGTCCAGACAGTTTCAGTGTCTTTCCAATTCTCTTTCTTATGCACATATAATTGAAAGTCCCCTGTGGAACTTTTTACTACACATCAGCACAGTTTTGGGAGTACCTTGAAATTTAACTCCCCTTTTTTCAAGATATGGTAGATCACAGTGGTTACATTTATATTAGATTGATGAGTAAAGTTGAAACATAATACAGTTGTACAATTTATTACTTGAGCAATTATTGCGCTCTTTCGTGCGTCTTTCTTGCCATTTTCGGGTAGTAGCACGCGTACGGAGAAGAATTTTTTGCATACCAGTGATAGTCTTCTTCTGGCCTTCCAGGTTTAGGCAATTTGCATGTTCCGGCTTCACCACCGTAATCTCGGTCTCCCAGCACTTCTCCCTAAAGGCTTATACTCTAATACCTTTCTGGGAATCCTTTCCAGGGGCATGCTCTGAGCATGTTCTTTCCATCTTTCTTTGTAATTTATTGCTAATTCTATTACTGGTCGTACTTCTAATTCTTTCCTTGTGTCTTCGTTTCTTATGTGGTCTAGACGTGTACAGCATTCCACAGATGTAAGCAATCCCATTTCTGACGTTTCAATCTGTTTGAGGTATCTTGTTCTAGGTATCCAGGCTTCCGATGCGTATAGTAAGTATAGTAGTGGAAACAGCCATTATTTTGTAAAATTATATTTGAGTTTCTTTTGCAGTTTTTCCCCTCAGTACTCTTCTTATAGTCCCACATATTCTGTGGTAATTGGTCGTTTAATTCAAAATGTCTTTGTCCACTTCATAGGTGATGTCGCATCCTAAATATTAAAAGTGTGATATCTGATCCAAGATATTATATTAAATTGTTATTATAGTTCGGATTGGGTACCTACTTTCCTAGGAATTTCATTGTCTTAGTTTTTGTACGGATATCTTCAAGTTATAGTCTCTAGATATCAGATGATTAAATTTATGGGCAGCCAATTGTAAACAGTTTTCGTTCTCCTGAATTATGACTTGGTCATCTGCAAATAGCATGGAATTTATAATTCGTTTTCTTTTATTTGTATTCCAGGTATTGTAACTTTCTTCCATTCTCCCAAAAATCATGGTCCTCCTGGTTGGGGGTTTCGCGGTTAGCCCGTAACCAACCCAAGTAAAAATCCTACTTTAATTCTTTACATAGAACCGCGGAACAGGACTGGACTTCAGCATGATAGTAACTTTACATTTCCGAAATTATCTCTGATAAAAATGCATGCCTACGTCTACATCTAGATAATACCCTCCAAGCCACCATAAAGTTGGCTTGGAGGGTGGCAGGGGGTGAATTCTCATCAAACATGCACTACATATCACGCATAAAAAAGGATCAGTAATAATATACTAGTCTAAACTTCAATTTTTAAAGAGGATAAAAACAGCAAAGCAAGAATGCAATATAATGCTGTTAGTTGGGTTAGCTTAAAGTCATTATACCAACATGCAACTACCTATGCTATCCACTGTTTCACTCGTATTGGATATATTTACCGCTATTAATATCCCTAATTATACGAGGAAAAAAAGACATTTTGAGTTTCTTGGAATTTATTTTAGTGATGGTTCACCCTCCACCTCACACCTTGCGGTGGTTTGCATGGTATTTTGTAGACGTAGGTGATAGGGTGGTACCAAGGGTAACTATCAATCAATATACGAAGATGGGATATCTAATGAATGTACTCTTGGTCCCTGCGCCCGCAGATTGGAAACGAGCCGTGGCCTCTTCCGCTAACCCTCTCTCCCAGAAATGTCCGTGAACTTCTCCTCCTCCTCCTCTCCTCCATCTACCACCCACCTCAAACTCGCAATCTCGCCTCCTTCTCCCCCTCTTCCCTTCCCCCAAATGCCCTCCCTGTCTCCTTATGCCCTTCAGAGTGACGATGGTGGGGGCCGAAAGAGTTTACTGGCAGGATTCAAGGCCAACTCATCCCCCCGAGACGCAGCCGCCGGTGTATAAAGGCGGTACCCCAGCTCAGGAGGGTCCATCAGCAATCTGGAACTCGCAGCAGCCGGAGCAGCTCCTTATCCAACGTCCACGCGGTCATCCCAGAGAGTAATCATGGCTAGGTTTCAACTGTTCGTGGTGGCGGCGGTACTCCTCGTAACCGGGGCGCAGGCAGTCATTAAAGACAAGTGCGCCTTTGCAGCGGGGAAGAAACCGTTCGATGCGGAAAAGGTGAGAGGTTTAGCATTTCAGCGATTGACCAACATTGGCCAACTCGTAATGTTGTTCCGCGGTTGTGAGTGTCCGTAATCCTGCGCTTTTACAGCGTTTATCTTTTTTCATATTTAATATTAAATTAGTTATAATTACGTCTATATATTTAGATTCCTCCCCGTTACTTCTTCGAGATTTTGTGTTCGTTATTCTGAGTGCATTTTCTGCAGTGCGAAATCATCATTTTGTTCCTCGCTCGTGAGTGTGCATAATCCCACGATCATGAAACCTTCTCTTTCTCCATTTCATATTCTTCAAATGTTTATGATTACGTCCATATATTTAATTTACTTCCATTTCTCCTTCGAGATTATGTAGTCGAAATTCTCACCATGTTTGTGCGGGTTTAACTAACCATTTTGTTCCTTTGTCGTGAGTAAACATAATCCCGCGACCATGACATATTCTTTCAATTTTTTAACCCTACAAGTTTTATAATCGCGTCATTATTTTTAATTTACTCTCGTTTCTCCTTCGAGGCTTTACGGTCAATACTCATTCTCAGAATGTTCTCTGCAGTGCGACTTCTTTATTCGTTCCTAGGTCGTGAGGGTCCAAAAGTCCACGATATTGGAACGCACACTTTTTTTCATTTTTAACCATAAAATGTTAATTTTTACCTCCACCTCCAGGTTTTGGTGTTTGATATTCTGAGTATGTTGTCTTTATTGTTTTATCATTTAAGTTGACATTAGAACAAAAAGGAAAGGAAAAGATGAGGAAGAAAAGGCAAGTATTTCCAAATGGACAAAAATTCATGGACTTCAATGAAAACGAGGCGCTTCCGGGTCAACACCGATGCGTTTTTCTCTAGTAATGTCTTGTACTTTTCAGTATAACAGTGACTAATTCCATTAAGGTGGATGCGAGGCCAGATTGCAGTCCTTTCGATTTGATTGATTTTGTGTATTTTTAAACCTTTTAAATCAGCTCATTATTTTCAGATTGAAACCTCGCGAACTAGCCGCGTTAACTTTTACGGGGTTACCCGCAGAAATTGTACAATAGCAAGATATTTCAACAGAGAAAAAAACCATTCGCCTTGACCGGGACTCGATCATGGACGCAAACTGACTTGCGGACAGGTGCTCTAACAGTTGAGCTACCAGGACGTCCTCTTTCTCTGAGAAAATTATCGTAATGGTTATATTCGTACTTGATTTCCGCGGCGTTGCCCTCTAGACATGATCTTGATTTCTTTCGGGTGTTTACCGCGTGCGCTGGGTTGTTACAACAAACTTTTTAAATTTTGTGTCATCAGAGAAATGTTATAGTTACTTTTACAAATTTAGGATAATCTGCATGAATTCGGAACAGCATAGAGAGACCTTATGAATAGGATTCGTTCATCTTTTAGAAGTTCACGCCGCATGTAGGATTAGAATATCCGAAACGTACATTTCTCAAATAATCCGCTCGCTAAATTAGTTCCCCGAGACAGGAAGAGCACCGGCTCTGAAGTTTAAGTTTCAAGTGAAATTCAAATAGCTAACGCCTCGCAGGAAAGAAGCTCGTTATTTTATGCCTGAAGATGAATAGGATTGACCTGAAATGACTGAAACCGCGGAAATATCATAGGTGTTTAGCCCTCGGTAAGTACTCCCCTGAGGGGTAAGATTAGTAACGTGGCCCTGGCCGAATTCGATTCCGTGAGAAGATGAGAACTAGGTCCGGTCTCACACGGCGCACGAGAAACAACTTTTGTCGATACCACCTTGGGAAATTTAGATCCGGAAAAGCGTGTGGCGCAGCCTTGAACTTGACACTTTTAAAGGAACAGTGACCTGGGGCAACGCCAAAAAGTTTAAACTTCGCCGGAGAAGTGGAGAAACCTAGCTTTTGTTTGGGTCGATTCTCGATTCGAAATCATTTCGGTTACACAAGATTTCATTTGAAAAGCAACGCATACAAAAGCTTACACTTGGATGGTAGAAAATATGAAAAATTTGACGCTGTTCGTTGGGGATTAATTACGCGTTTTTCTCATACTTTGGAAATTTTGAAATTAGGGATACAGCAGGATAAAGTCTAAATTCGATTTTATAACGTCAACCTGAATTACTGAGTTTACTAAAAGTATTAGTGTGGTAAAAATGTGTACATCTTTGAATTAATCCAATTGACGACTTCTTTCGTGTAGCAGTTTTGCTAAAAGAAATATATTTTTTCATGCGGACGCATAAAATAATTACATTAGGGACTTCTACAAATCATGATATTTGAGCTAAATTGAGGAATGAAGAGGAAATATATATTGATCTTTGGACTATTTATATGTGTGCTTATTAACACTATTATTATGTTATTCAAATAACTCAGAATTCTAAATCTAGAAAGAATCAAAGACCTCATGAAATTTAGTAATAAACAATCTAAATAAATAAAATACTAGCATTTTTTCGGTCTATTACGATCTTTGCGCTTTTCTCGGGAAAAAAGGTCACGGATTTCGGTGAAACTTTTTTTCGTTGTATCTGTTGGCCATCATAGTTTTTTTTAGCCATCACAAATATATCTATCCGCAATAACATATAAAGTTGAAAATATATTTATAAATTAGGGTTTCCAATCTTGGGGAATGCAATATTTTTGGAGTGAATCTCGGCTTATGCATCAATCTACTCTTTACTAAAGGACCAAGGGGTCTCGGTTTAACGTCCCACCCGAAGTACGGAGTAATGAAAAGATTCTATCATAACCGCCATTTGAACCCGGGCCATCGGAGTCGAAATCCGGCACTCATACCCCACAGTATCTATATCCCCATGTGTAGTGCATGTGTTCATTGTGTAGTGCATGAGAACAACCGCGGTAGTTCGGTCAGAAAAGCAATAAGATAAAATTTTATTTACTTTATGCATTAAATGAAATTAATTGATTTAATAAATATGACCAGCCGAGTTAGGCAGGTCGGTGACATGCCAGCCTGACAACCAAAGAGTCGCGGGTTCGTAACTCGCCTCGGTCATAGATGTTATGTTATTCTTAGGATTGCGGTCATATGTTAAATTATGCTATATAACTTTAGCCGTTAGAGCACCTAAAACCAACGGTGTTATTCAAATCAAAACTGTGAATCAAACTATAAAAAACGCGCTACACTATTAGTGTAAATCTTTTCGCTGCCTTGCACGGCGGCGTTCTATCACATTTGAGGATGAAACAGCACCCGCAGAACTATTTGTTTTAGCAATAATCATGGGTGAATGAATACGATCTATGAGCAAGGATCTAAAACGAACATAAGGTTCTGAAACATTTCAGAACTTGGCCGTGTGGGTACGCTCATAAAGAAAATTAAGCTGCCATTAACGGAGAACATTAAGGTACAAAATTGAAGGGATATGAATTATTTCATGGGGCTTTTCTTCAGTTCATATATCAATTCACGAGACAACTCACGGTGATACACATGACTCCTCGTAAACATTCTCTTGGGATCATAATTGCTTGCCATTCTAAGGACAGAGATTGTCTCGGCGACAACTCAAATACTTCAATTTAATTTATATCCAATGCCTAAATGCAAGATAAATATATATTAACATCAAAGTATCATGAAACTTTCGGTCATGAATACACTTATTAATGTTGGTACATATAAATTTGATTACTTATATTTTAAAAACAATTTTAGATGTAAGTTAATTCACCAGAATTATTCATAAAATAATTACCATAGAAATAATTATTATTTTTTTACTTGCAGATGGTCGGCACTTGGCATGTCATTTCCTGTATAAGCAACCGCCCAGAGCAGGAACCTAAATATTGCGCCAAGTATGATATCAACTACAAAAAGGGCCATGATGACGAGCAATTCCAAGTGAAGTTTACCGCGTTAGACAAGGACAGGAAGAAGCTGTCATATGAGGGAATCAACAAGCCATACATCGCTCCATCCATATTCCTCGGAGTGATGAAGAAAACTGAGGCAGAGACGTTTGGAGGTAATTTTCGACTAATGTCTTCCATTCCATTTTAACCATTCAGTATCTCGTGTACAGCGACTGCATCAGGAAACTAGCACATACTTATATTTCGTCCACTACCAGCGTCTACCAATGTAAAAATCTCTACATCCATTAAAAACCCTTTTGTTGTTTCCATTTCCTCTTATAGCATTAAAAAATAGAGTTTTGTAGCAAGGGCTGAAAAGAATTATTTAGTGCTATTAATCAATAATTGCTTTTTAAAAATAGTTTATCATTATCAACTTTGCTCAAGTATTACCATTTTCAACCGTAATATGCTCCTTAAGAAAAAGAATATCCGTAAATTGCAAGATACCTAATGCTTTACACATTGAATCAAGTTTTAATAAGCCCGAAGATTAGTGTAATCTTAGGCAAAAGTCATTTTCTTACCAGAAACTACTCCCACTTATAATTAAGAGACGAGGATAACTTTATCCAAAGCCAGCTCGAATTTTACATTACAGGTCTTCCAAATCAGTTCTTACAAAATATTACGCACAATATTCCATTATAGGCTTTCACCAAGAGAAGCATTTGAACTACTCCAAACTCGTCCATATTGATGTTCAAAACTAATGTTTTACGAATTCTATCGACGGCCTGATGTGTTTCTAAACCATTGGTTGTAGAAAATTCCCTTTCAAATAAAGTAAACTGGATATTTTTCCCACGTGGAGGATCAGATTTCTTAATTGTTCAAGGTGCCTTCATCCCGCGGAAAAACATTCAGGATCGTTAGTTGATATTTGTGACAATATTCCCTAGGGCAATCTTCTCTCGGATTTTTTACAAAATCACATATAAAGATAATTCCATTGCCTAATCATCTGTCTTAGGTCTTCAAAGAGAAGAAGATACCTAACGTTCCTACATACACTTCACCACCACAATGATGCTGATATCATTTAGTTGTCTGTGTTGGTACTGAATCGTAATTCGAGAGAAATTTGAATAATTCCCATGCGTTTCATTCATTTGATAATTTCAATGAGTGGAAGAGGCAATTTAAATTATTACACAGTAGAAATAACTTTAAATGTTTGATGAAATGCGTTACAAGTGCTTACAATTGGATCCGAATCAAAGCACTCAAGTGCTGCCCGGTACATAAATAAAAATATCACCCCAGCCCGAAATCGAACCCGAGCGCTCAGGATGGAAATGCATTACTCTGCATGGGTTAGATGGCATAGAGGACAGTTTTGTCCCAATCTAGAACCCAATAAATACCTTTTAATATTGCTATTATTAGCCACATCTGCGTAACACCCTACCAGCCACCGCGAGGACGTGGGGTATGAAAGACCACCGAATATGTATTACGTCCGACAACTAAGACTAGCCATAACATCAACCCAACTTACTCTTTCAGTCATCTTAGAGAAAACTCAACCCACCATCCCGAAAGAATTCGTTTCATGAATGCGAAAGTGGCGATGTTCTTTTCTGATTCACAGTACTCATGTTCTCGTTTCTTCCTCTCTCTCTCGCAGAAGTATTCAAGGAGGCCATCGTCGCCACTGACTACGATAATTACGCCGTGTACTTCGGGTGCAGGGAGTTCTACGACCCCATCACCAAGGACTTCGGACGTCGTTACCATGCCGCCGTGCTCTCCCGCAAGCCGACTCTGAGCGACGATATCAAGAACACCCTGATTAACGTGCTCAGCGGATACAACCTCGACGCATCTGAGTTCAAGACCATCGAACACAAGGACTGCCAATAAGAAGCACGCTCCGGTCATCGAAACGAAAACAGAAAACAAAAAGTTAAATGAACATATCAAAAGATTGGATTGGTTTGGAAGCGAGATTCCAGCATGAAATTCTTGCTTGATGTAACTGATTGCTGACTGAAACACTTTGGGTCAAAGATTCTGGCATCATGTATCTGATAGCTGTGAACTTTTATAATGAAAAAATCAATAAAATCAAAACGTAATAAGTATTCAGTGCATTTTGCGATTTCATTCATTTCCATACGACGCAATTCAGGAATGGGCGTTACGTGACGCACAGCGGCGCTCGAAATAGTCTGGGTAAGGAGGTAAGATCGAGTTAACTAACTGATAACTTTTCCTATTAGATCGATCCTAGGTTACCCATGATTGAGGAGCCGTTTATATTAATACACTCAATAATATTCGTAAACTATCAAGACCGTTGGCTAAGAATTACTTGAAATTCATATGGTTCTCTAATGTAACGTAAAAACAAAATCCTTTAAGTAATTTTCAAGTAGCCGAGGTGTTAATACAATTTGAGCTCTCACCTAGGAGAGCTAAAGAAACAAACCTTAAAGATATGGAGCTGGTTGTTTCCTCCTTGTGTTGTAGTGCTCCTTTGGAGGCAAGGGTCCATTAGAGATTTTGCATATGGATAGAATCATCAATCGACTTTGTTGAATGTAAGCTTACATTCAACAAAGTCGATGAGTGGAGATTCGGAGGAATCAACAGCGATCTTTAGCAGGAATATTGGAGAAAAAGTGGAAGCTAAGACTCCCACAGAAATACTGAATTTAAACTTTCATCATCATTGGTCAACAATCCTAGGATTGGTTTTACGCAGCTTTCCACTCGATTCTTCTATCTGCCAACCTTTCATTTTGACGTAATTCTTCTCTTTTACGTCCTCACTACCTGTTCCATGTATCTCATACGTGGCCTGCCTTTTCCAATCTTCCCGTTCACTTTTCCCTCGACGATTGTCTTCATCAGGCCATCATGTCTCATGATATGGCCGATTAAGTTGTCCCTTCTTCTTTTAAGAGTTGCCAGCAAACTTCTTTTTTCTCCCACTCTTCTTAGAACTTTCTCGTTATTTACTCGGTCTATCCATTTAATCTTCATTATTTTTCTGTAGCACCGCATTTCGAATGCTTCTACCCTTTTCTTCTCCGCTGCTGTCATCGTCCATGCCTCACTGCCGTAAAGAATCATGCTCCAGATGTATGTTCTGATGAATTGTTTCCTTACTTCTACGCTTATATTTCCAGCTGTAAGTAGATTCTTCTTTTGATAGAATGCCCTCTTTGCCAGGCCTATTCTACTAACTACTTCTTTCTTGCATCGTCCGTCGTTAGTTATTCGGCCTCCTTCTATATCAGCAAAAATGTAGTTGGATTTCCGCTTCTTCAGAGAGCAGGGGCTACATAATAATAGAAAATACCTCCGAACAGATTCCAAGGATCTGTGACGAACATTACTATCGATCACTAGTGTACTTTATACATATTTATACTTAATTAATATTTATACATTTTACAAAAAATACTACTTTTGATAATTAAGTGTTGAGTAGCAACGGACTAAATAAATAAGCTATTGAAGAAATACATCGCGAAGAGAAAGAAGCTTAACTAATGAACAGATTGTACTGAGTGAAGAGTGTATTAAAAAGTGATATAAGAAAAGAAACCACCAACATTATGCAAATAGTTCTAACGATAGTGGATAGCCATCCAGAGAGAGTTGCGAATGAATCTCTCCGAAAGGGATTAAAGCCCTTCATAACAATTATGTCCCTAAACGCTTCCTTCAAAGGAATGAAGCCATTTTGAATTGCATTCGAATTGTTAGGCATAAGATTTTCGAGATTCCCGCAGGGAAATAATCATCCACCTAGACCCGCTAGGTGCTTTGTTTTCTCTGTGGAATTCTTGCTACTGTGCGTAAGGTTTTTTCGTTGATTCGCCATCTTTGAATTTATTAGATAGGCCGCCAAGTTAGGTCACCAACTAATGCCGCCAGCAGGAGTGAGGAGTTTATCATTTAGCGGAACCATGTTTAATTTGCTGCAGAAATCATGATAAATTTTCTTCTTCACATTTTTTGAAGACCAAAACATCATATTTGGCGAGTAAACTACAGGAAATAACGTAAATATAGAAACCGAAAATACGAATTCGACATTTCGCGACCGTCGAATAATGCGAATCGCATGGAATCTTCAACATAGGTAGGGGTGGTTCGATAACAAATGAAAAGTTAATTTCTGCCAAAATATTACGTGCACTCGGGTTTGAAGGGTGTTTATGAAGTAACCAAAGGATCAACAGAAAATCCAATGATAATGTATTTTTGACTACAACGTACGACTTCAATGTAGGGTCCATGTGTAGGTACTCTGCTACGGTGGAGTCTCAGCTGCCTGTTCTTAGTCGCCCTCTAATGTTCCTGTATACGCGCACACATAGCGACGAGATTCAACTGTCTCTCCAAACGTATAACCTCCAGGTGAGAGCAAAAGACCGGGATCCAATGGAATCCAAGAGTGGAGTGTACCAAGTGGAATGTAGCTGTGGAAGTTACTACATAGGGCAGACCTGAAATGCCGTATACAGGAAGATATTAACAGAGAACACACATGGACGGGCCCTACCCACAACATTAAATTTGTAGAGGCAAAGCTTATCACACAAGAAAAGCGATACTTCCCCCGAATAATGTGAGAAGCCATTGAAGTTAACAAAAACAACAATAATTTCAATAGGGAAGATAGCTACGCTCTCGCAAACGCGTGGAAGCGCGTTTTACGTGGGAGGGAGAAAGACATCACAAAGCCAATCACAGAAGACCTGACTCCAACGGATGAGTGTATAAGACGGCTAAATGATTGCATCGACATCTCAACCTGAAGAAGCCGACTGCAACGCTGGCGAAACTGTTGTCTCAGGAGTCATGGACCAACGCGGAGGAAAACCCGGAAGAGCTGCATCTTCACTACAATCAACCCGCGGAAGCCTACATAAGGATGTATGCCAAAGGCTGACTTAAAAGAGCAAAAACATGCCATTTTAATACATTGTAGTCTGGTACTTGAGTCAAAGACACAAGGTTCATGGATAACAAAATTCTACCGTTACCACCAATGCCTTTCAAAATTAAAAGTATTCCAAATATAATCTGTTCTACAGCATTTTCCAGTGGATATGAGCCTTCTGCCATTAGGACCAGATTCGAGGCTTAGTGATTAATAATTTCGCCAATGTTTTTGCGTGACAATAAGAAAATTTCTAAAGACTACATCATTAAACAATAATCGGTCATGAATCACATTTACCTGAACACTTCCACGATCACATGAACATCCGCCAGTCTATTGGCATTCTTCTGTATTTCAGTTGAATCTTTCATAATTCCAAATTAGAATCTGCTTACAAGGTTTTACACGGGATACTTTTTCTTTATTTAGAATCATATGAGTTTGCGACCGAGAGAGGGGATGTAATGTAGAGGTGGACGGATTTTTATGATGAAATTGAACCAGATTCTACTTTTACGCAATCTGCAGTCTTCCCATTGACCACGGGATAAAGTGTGTCCGGTAGAGAGATTCAAGCAAAGGAAGAGAAAGTTCAAGTGTACAATAAAATGTCCATAGTGGGCTGAATCTTAGGGTAAATATTTCTATGTATCCTTATCGGCTTCTTCGTACTTCTTGAGCTCCCTTGGCGGACACTGTGAGTAGAATGGCTGAGGGACCCCATCTATATAAAAAATCTCGTCCGCCTCGGAATCGAAGTCCCTCCTCTTGCATCGGTTGATGTTGCACGGCTTCTCCGTCGACTCCTCGTAGCACGGCTCGGACTGGCTCAGCGACTCATCCGGTTCCCGGCACTCGGAGTAGAAAGGCGCGGGCATGTCATCTAGTGGCGTCTTGCCGCCGCACACCATTCTCGGGGGCGGTGGGGACACCGGAACTGGAGAAACGGGTGGGCACGTCGCTGGCATGGCGACCATCGGGGTCGGCATTACTGGCTGCACCCCGGGGTATATTTGCGGACCAGGGACGATCGGCAAGGGTGTGACAGTGGGCTGCTTCTTTTCGAGGCTGGGTGACACACACGTCCGACACGTCACCGAAGATGCCTGCTTCTTCGGCGGGCACGGGGTCCGCTTCGGCGGGGGCGGGGCGATCCTGGGCGGCCAGGGCTGGGGTGGGGATACTTTTACTGTCTCACTGGCACAGGTCGCGACTGGTGGGCTCGGCTTCGAAGGCGGGGGCACGGTCCCGGGGAAGGGGGGGGAGCACGGTCCCGGTCCCCAGGTAGGGCACTGCGAGAAGTATGGAGCGGGGACGCCGGTGAACACGAGCTGCGGGTCCCTCGTGGAACACTCAAAGCGGGGAGGGGTGAGGAGCGAGTTGGAAATGGACAAGCAGACCTCTTGGAAGCTCATGACCTTGGCGCGGGGGTAAGTCTTCGGGTAGACTATCTCCGTTTTCGGTTCCCGGTAGAAGAGCGCCTCGAAGAAGGTGAGCCTCTGTGGGGGCGGTATTGGTTTCTCATCGTAGTATCTCGCTTCCGGAGTGAATGGCTCGGGTATGTCTTTGGGAGAGAAGCTGGTCCTGCGGCCAATCCTCTCGACGAGAGGGTGACAGTACCGTGGCTGATGATGGATCGTCTCCAGTCTGAGGACTTCTCCCTCGACCTGATCGGGTGTCAAGGAAATGGGCTCTCCGCAAGGCTCCACCTCTTCTTCTGTCTCACACCACGACCATTTGCAGAAGCTCTCCCACCACTTCTTAGGCTTCGGGCGGGGAACCTGATTTCAAACACAGTAAATGGAGATGTATTTTCGTCCACATTACCATAACATAAAGGCAAAACTTACGTTGCTCAAAAGTAAATTACCATAAATTTCTCTGGAAAACATTACGTTAATTAAGGCGTGAGCAGGATTTCACATGCAGTTATAATCCTACAAACAGAAACGAATATTGCACTTTATGTAATTATTGGGTACGAGTTCTTGATGCGCATGTCATAGTAATCGCCAAATTTCAACAAATTAATCAGTTATTGTTGAAAGGCTCCATAAATTTTTAGACACTATTCAATGCAACTCTCATAATTGTCTAAGAAGGAGAAAGCAAATTCTAATCACAAACCTTTGGTTTATAATCACAAACCTTATGAGTTTCACATCCTTCATTTCAGGATTAGTTACTTTTTTCTACTTTGCACAATATTGTGCTGTGAAAAGTGTGCCTTCACTTCAACTTAGATTACATTCCTAAGGACGTCTGGATCATATAAAGCCATTGCTGTGCTATCATGACAGAAAGGGCATCCTTTTGTAAATATCATGGATTAAATCACTGTCTAAATATGAGTAAATTTATATACATTGACTCTTATGCCACCTGTAATGCTAAACTATTAGTTAGCTTCAATCCAAAGATGAATCAGAAGAAATCCTAGATCTATGATGAACGGAATAATTGCTTTCGAAAGAGGATTTCTCTGACATTCAATTATTCTTTTATATGTTACTGCTTTATGCTCATGTAGATAACTGCCTCAATCATTCCTTACATTGGCATTGCAAACAACAGATCAGGAAGGGAAGCTGTGCCTTATGAGAGGGTCAGAATGAGGAATAGTGTGTTAATAATTCAATTACTTAGGGAGTCAAGAACATTTACATGCCATTGATAAATGATTGAGTTTTGTTAGGGATCTTATTTTGATTCACAATTGAAATTAACTAGAAAAATAGAGATTTAGCAATTAAGAATTCTTAATGTTACCATATTTTAAAATATGGTAACATTGAATTTACCTACAATAAAAACATATCTGTTGATAAACAAAAATGTTACTGCGATAAAAAAAAGTATTTACATCTGAAATTGAGGCAATTCTCATTCATAATAACGCAGAAACTACTGCGAATAAAAAAAATACCCCTCATGAAAGAAGTAATACTCCATCAGTTGAGTAAAGATGATGAGTGTAAACATTTTTGTCCTTTGACATTTCAATTTAATGTCCACTGATTCCCAGTATGCAATGTTATGAAGTTCTTGAGGTTGAGTATTTTTGACAGTAAAATATAGCCTAACAAGGCCACTTTGCAAAAAAACATTGAAAAGTAGTTCAAACTTAGTTAAATTGAGACAACAGTTGAATCCAATAGTTACCGTTTTCAGCAGTAAAATTTTCAACAGTAAATTGTCAACTGTTGACATCCAACTGTATTTGTTGAAATCCACAACTTTTTCCACAAAGGGTTATTTTATAGATAATTTTACGGACTTGTTTATAAGATTATAATGCATAAGGATTATTGAATGAAAACTCTTTTACCAAAATGCCAACTGAAGGATATGAGAATACTGTTAATCTCAAGAAAAATCATTTAGGAGGAAATGTAAAAGGGCCTATTACCACTGATTTCTTGTATTACCCAGGTGAGGGAACTAATACTGTTTTAAGGAGTATAACTGTCATAATTCCACATAGGATGGGCTTAGAACCATATTACAATTCATGATTAGCACATTGTAGGTACTGCGTAAGTGTCATGTAAATTCACAATAGCATATGTAAAATCAATAAAGAGGCAGATGTAAGAATAGGCTTGTAAAAACAGAATACTTGTAGTCAATAAACTAAAAAATCTACATCAGTGACAAAAATTATGTAGGCAGTAAAGGAAAAACTAATGCTGTGGCTTCTCATTCACATGGCTGCCCTGGTGAAAATAAGGTTCGAAGAAAGTGTGCAAAAAATGTGCGCACACTTTCTGCACACTCTTAAATTTTTTGCCCAATCCCACTTTTGCTACACTTCTCACACACTTATATCACACTATTTCACACTTTCTTCACACTTCAGGTGTTCCAAATCACACTTTTGTCACACTCTTTCTCATTTCCTGCACATTTTGTGTGCACCTTTTTTTCAAGCTTTATTGCACACTTTATTTTCACCAGGGTGAATTATCTCACTGTCTATCTCCACTGATCTTCCTGAAACTTATGCTTGAGTGAGAGAAGATTTGATAAGGCCAGGCCCTCAAGTTTAGATTGGTGGTGATCCTCTGGTCAGTTTTAGAATTATATTTTTTTCCACTCTCTCTCATCGCTGTTGAACGATTTGAATATTGCTCTTGTCAAAAAAGCCTATTGATTACTTCCCTTTGTCTCTTTTCCCTAGTATTCCACTGTAATAACTCACAGTAAACCATTGCCATATTATGCAACCACATCTAATATCCCACCCATTTAACCTATCCTAACTGCTGACTCTGATTCTCCATCCACCATTCATATTCTCTGAGTAGTGTATCAGCTCCAATATGATGGGGTAGTGGAGAAATTAATCCAAAAAATGTTGTTTTTATAATAGATTTTTTTGACAGAATAGAACAGATAGAATAAGATTATTTTGCAACAAAGAAGAAAAATTACTGGTAATAGATGATGGCAAAGAGTTTATGTGAGGGCTAAAGCCTAGTCAAAGATCACCTTCACCAGATGAAATATCTTTTAGAAGGTAGCAGTGCCGTACATGACTATTGAAAAGGTGAAAAAATTCACCTGGACCAGGAATCGAACCACGGACCTTTGCTTTTCGGACCACTGCGCAGACCACTACGTTACCCAGGATCCCTAATTCACATGGTAATTTTTACCAAGGTTCAAGGAACTAGATGTTGGGCCCTAGCGGTCCATCTAGGATGGCAATGCAACGAAGAAAGGGCTTCAAGGAAGCCACAACCAATGGTGAACCCCATCCAGCGCTAAAGCCACACCTGGCGGTAAATGTAGGATATTCCAAGCCTGCCCTGTGAACGGCAATTTGTAAGCAAACATTGAATCCTTACTAATTCTGAAGACTCAGGTGATATGGAGTGGAAGCGAAACATGATAACAGGCTCGTGTTTTTTCTTTCCGTGTTATTGAACCCTTAAATAATCATATTTCTTATTTAATATATAGTCCTCCAAATGGTTCCTGATGTTCTGACCAGTCACCAATATTTGATTTTCTCCTCTCTGACGTTGGAGGGCAAAATTTGAATACTCAAAATTATAAAATCCAGCGACCAGAAAAATAGGATCATTTTTACGTCCTTTTTTAGTCAGCTGAGCTGACATCATTTTTGCATCGGATAAAGGTATCATGTATATGTCATTTCAGCAGATGTGAAAACGACATTGGTGACCCTGGTGAAAATAAACCGTGACAGACAGTGTGACAACAATGTGTATCACACTGTGAAAGTGTATTAGTCACAGTGTACGCACACTGTGCGCACAGTGTGCTCCCTTCAAAGCGTGATGGACAGTGTGACCACAATGTGCTTCACACTGTACAAGGCTATTAGTCACAGTGTACGCACACTGTGTTCCCTTCAAAGCGTGATGGACAGTGTGACCACAATGTGTAGCACACTGTACATGGATATTAGCCACAGTGTCCTCACAATGTGTGCACGGTGTCCTCACATTGTGAACACACTGTATCATCACAGTGTCTATCACACTTTCTGCACGCTTTTGAGTCCCAATTTACGCTTTTGTCACGGTGTATGCACACTGTGATCACACTCTTGTCACATTCTAAGCACACTATTTTCACGCTTCTGTCACATTGTCTATCACACTGTCTGACACGGTTTATTTTCTCCAGGGTCGATGTCAAAATGACATTGGGCCGACGCATAACTGCCATACAATGCTGCTTGGGATATTTAAGTTTGTTATCGTTTACCTCCTACTTGGTCAATGTAAATCCATACAACAATCATTTTTGTTCAGGAAAATTGTAGAAAAAAATTTAAAAATTCACTCACCAGTGAGTAAGCTGGCAGATCCTCCAAATCTGTAACTCCAGAGCTACCCATTGTAGGCTGATTCAGAAAAGGTGGTCGTGGCTCTCCATGGAGTGTTTCGTAGAAAGGGAATGAGCATTTCCCGGATGTGCATTGAGCATTGTAGAGTAGACATGTCGAATACAAACCAAGCGGGTTCCTTGTTGCATACTAAAGATAAAGGCAAAATGTTATTTCCCACTTTGACCCATGAAATCTCATGGGATCTTAAAAACACTACAAATATTTATTTCCAGACCAAATTTTCTTGCCCTTGAGAATGTCAGGGACCAGTCAATTCCATTCTCCAGATGTAGTACAAAGTAATAATGTACATGGATTAGTTATGAGCAATCATTTTACTTTAAATATGGTGTGTTAAAGAACCAGACACATTAATAGTATATTTATATGCAATATTTTACCTTTGAAGCCATGGAATAAGCCTTAAGCTCAGTCTCCATTTGTTACTCTTTTAAAATTTATTTATTGAAGTTTGAAAAATGGATACTGAATACATTCTAATATTTTCTCTTGACAATTAGGAAAAAGCTTGGGACATTGATCAATGACATATTTTGTCACATGGAAACTTTTGAGAATGGTTTCTACTATCACCTAATGACATTTCTGTATTACTGGAATAAAAGAGGACATTTTTACTCTATATGTAAGGTTCTCTTCTCCATGATCTGGGTGGTTTTCATCACATTTCAATATCTCAAGTATCAAAAAGCATGAGCTATAGTGCATGAAGAGGCGTTGGGGGGGACAGAGAGGCCAGGCTTTGCCCATCCCATTGTTCATACATCCATTACACATTCCCAATGTCCCCCTCCCCAATGGCCCAAGGTTACAACAACATTGTCTAATTCACAACTTCACATTTTAATCCCATCTTCTTCTGCTCCATCACCCCTTCCTAATGACACCCCATAAGTCACATTTTGTATCATTCTGTATTGCCGACGTTGAGATATGATGAAGTAGGCCATTTGAATGAAACATTTGAAGGGTAATAGGATTCATTATTTAATTTATGTAATATGGCTAATCGTATTATAGATGAGTTTTATGGGAGGGCTACTTAAAGCAGATGCCCATTACACATATCTCACAATACTCATTGAATGGCAAAGATTCACAAAAACAAAAAAAATATTTTATTTAAACAAACCCCTGAGTTCACTATGGTCAATGAGATTTGCTTCGTATGAGCTGATAAAAGCATAATAAATATTAATTTAATCCATAAAACACAAGGAGGGAATATACTTAGTTGGTTTGTTTCTTTATTTGACCATGAATTGTTTTGCTGTGAATTATTGATTATATTTTTGATTCAGATGACTCGACCCAATTAAGGGATTGATATATGGCGGCACAGGCAATCCAGGGGGGTTGTGTTTGAAACTGTCCGAATGATACCAAATAGGTGACAAAGGAGTTTGTGCTATAAACATGAATGGTTTGCAAATTTACTGTACTTGAATCGCTCATTAAAATACCTTTAATCGTTTTCACTTGCGTTTTTCTCATCTGTCTCGAATATAAGCCTCCAGATGAGACAAAACACAACCGTAAACAATGAATGAGGTCGTAGTCAGCAGTTTTAACACACCACATTTGCGAACCATTTGTGTTAATACCACTTGACTCCTTGGTTACCTATTTGAGATAATCCCGACAGTTTCAAACACAACCCCCCAGGTATGCCTAGTAAAACTGCAAAAATCTGTGTTTGAAACTTCTCCCTTTCTGCAATATTATGGAGTTGTTTGACCACTCTTGCAATCCAACCTTTATCTATAATTCATGCATCAAATAATAAAAGTCTGCACATGATAATTTGTAGAAAATTATGATGGTATTTATGGTATATGAGCAACATATTTAGGAAAAATGAATTTCTCTTTCCATAGGACCAATTGTTTATGGTAAAGTGTAAAAACCATTGTTTCCAATTTGTTTAATAATACCTATGTTAAATACACTAACTGGAGCATATTTGAAAAGGGAGATGATTAAATTTTAGTTCACTTGCACCATATCACAGAAAGCACATTCCCAAGAGCCTCTGACATTCACATGATATAAGATGCAGGGTGAAATTCTCTGTGGGAAAAATCACGATTTATAAGCAAACAAACATATGGTGCTTAGTAAAAAAAATTCAATGACTGTATTGGAGTCAATTTGATTTGTGGAGTGATTTAGAAAGTTTTAATACCTCCAGGGTTTTTAGACATCAAGAGGTAATTTATGAAGTCATCAAATTACCAAGAGATATTAGAAGGCTTGACTATAAGACTTTATTTGAAAAAGAAGCTGAAGATAAAAAAAAGTTACCAACTACTGGGCTAAAATAGAACTGAGAAACTGAGATGTGAGGGAAGAAATATTATAGGAAGCCCATAATGACCATTACACATATCTCAATTAAACAAACCCCTCAATTCACGCGGAATGAAACATTTCCAAGAAAGTCTTCCCCAAATTTAATCCTATTACTGCCAGCCCGTTTAAGGTAGACTGTGCGAAAACAGTCAAGCCCATTTCCGTGAAAATCGGAAGTTTATTAAATTAAGATATATTTGAAGCACTTAATTTTAATATATTAATTTTTTATTTTCCTCAATGTTGATGATATATTTCAGTTTTCATGAGGATGGAAAAATCATTCATGCTGTCTCTGATTTGAAGGAAATGTAACCATTACAAATATGTAATGATGTAATGTAAGTAAGCCGATTTATCAGCCCTCGGCAGTTTTTGCACAAACATAGAGGGCTGATATATCGGCCCACTGGCAGTAAAAGGGTTAAATATGTGCAGGTTTACATGAAGAACCAGGTTTGTGGAGTGATGACCAATTACAGTACACTATTGATTAGTTGATCTCTGTATTTCTTCTAGGGCATGGATTGTGTCTGACATGTTTCATCCCAGATTTTACTGTCATTGTGAAGGTACATTTTCAAAGTTCATCTCTGATATGAGGAGTAGCAGCAGTAATGATATTATGGTGGAGGCCACCAGCAAAAATAAAGTGGTAAAAACATGCTCACTGATTTCACACATGTGGAATGAAACATTTCCAAGAAAGTCTTCCCCAAATTCAGTATTGCATTCATGAAAATTAACAAGAACGCTTGTGCCTTTGAACTATAATCCAACTTTCCTTAAAAAAAAGTCAGTAACATACATTGTGCAATGAAGAATGGAACAGCAAATTTGCCTTGCTGCTGCAGCAGAACGTATGTACATCCCACAACATCAAATATTGAGGATATTAAAGGTATTTGACCTAAACATTGCTAATAATTCTGCACCACATTATGTGTAGGAACATTCCAAGGAAATATGTTCTAACCAGTGAGCACTTCAAGGAAAATAAATTCCTTGGCAGCTTTATGCCACTTTATGGATGATTACCCCCATTATTTTAAGAGTATAAGATTTTCATAGAGACAGTTCTTTCCCTGTGATACTGTAACTGTTCATACTATAAGATGCATGATGCAATTATTTTTAATGATTTTCATATTGCATAAAAAGATACAAAAATATCAAGGTTTTGTAACAATATTGTAACATATGTTTCCACAAATGTAACAGGCTTTATATGATTATTATGTAGCAGCAGTTTCCATTACTTTAATATATACAGCAAGTCAGAAAAATCTTCACTCCTAAGTTTGTTTATAGTTAATACCCAGTCAGACCAGAAATGAATTTTAGCAGAATATATCCAGAAGTAATATCAATGATCACATATATGATATGTATGTACACATTTTTGCACCAAATGTCTTTGAATATGGAAAAACATAAAGTTTATCTTAGATTCACTCTACAATTTAATCCAGTACACATAGACTTGTCCCTTCTCATTATAGCCCAGTTTTGGTTTTCCCCTCTCCTGAATAAATTTACTTTCTTAAAAATTTAAAAATTATCATACCAGACTTTGCCATGGATTTGGGTGAGTAGTCAGATCAGTGGATGGTCTTATTTCTGGAATGTTATCTGTTTGATGTTTGCAAATGAAAGGAGTTTTCGGATCGTGAATGAAGTGGGGTGCCTCGGTCAGGCATTTCCCACTTCCCCCATAGCATCCAATTGAGGCTGATGTTCTCCGCCACAGGAGGCACTGGAAATTTGAAAAAAAATCATTAAGCTGAAAAAACAATACACACTCATGCTGCAATTAGTGTAAACAAGCTCAAGTTGAAGAAATATGTGCTATCTTCTTTTGGTAAATGAATTAATTTCTAGTTTTCTCGCACATAATTAAAAGTACCTTCAAGAGTGGAAAATTACATACAAACATATAACATATGTTATCGCTGTTCTTCCAATTTTATTTGGTACTTGAAATGCTTATTTCATGTACCTTCTTGTACATGTACATGATACATAAAGTCTCTTAAAATTTAGAATGGATTCTTACATCATAGATTTTGCCAGTGACGACAGGAAGAAAATAAATAATTGTTTCCCCAAATTTTTAATCTCAGGTTCAATTTTCACCCCTAGTGAACACATTTGAAGTGACGAATCTGGAGATAGCAGTCATATATTGGGATCCAGCAAATCAGCTTATTTATTCTTGCATTGATGTTTTTTTTCATTTTAAGATAATGCTAACTGAGAAAACAAGTACATAATGAGGTTTTCCTAGAAAAAGTGTTCTAAGCCAAAAACAAAAGTTGTAGGTCATACCAAAGGAAAGGTAAAAAAATATCATTATGGCTGTATTTAGGATGAAGGCAGGTGTAATGCAAAAGGCATTAGGCAGAGAATTGCTTTGGCAAAAGATGCATGAACCAACAAGAGAAAACTTTTAATCAGAACCTTGAGCAGAGGTTGGCAACCCATGACTGGCAAAACAATTTAATGTGGTCTGCTCATCTTAAGTAACACTATCAATTACTTTAAAAGCATCAAAAACAGTTATAAATATCAATTTGATACGAAAAACCAAAATAAGTCCTAATTTCAATGTCAAAGTCAATATTCCAATCAAATTTCAACTCAAGGTCAGAGGCTAGTATATAGACATTGAATACATGTGCATAGACAGCCTCAAAGCTTTGTAGTTATTTGGTAAGTGACGTCTACCTCCAGAGCAGTAAAGAAAAGCTTGTAAAAGTGATGGGTTGATGGCTTAACTCATTGGAAGTCAATATATACAAAAAAAGTAAGCATCAATTTATAATTAATGAAAAACATCTGATGGTTGAAGGCTGTCAAAGATGCTTTATAGGTAAAAAAAGATTTTTTTTTAAATGAGAAGAAATTTACTGTAAATTTTCTAAAATTGGTTATATGAAGCTCAAATCCCTCAAAAGATACACTAGATCAAGGGCACTCCAGAGGCTTACGGGAAAACTATGTATGCAGGGTGGGGCCCTGAGTATATATGGTTTACCCTAGGAAAACTGGGGCGTTGAAAAATATAGCCATTGCAGCCGTGATATATAAAATCATTTTCTTGTTATAAAATTCTATTTTAAACTTGATTTATTATCAGAAGGAATATTATCGTAATATTTATTCTTCCTGTCACCCAAGGTTCTGAAGGATTCCCTTGATACCAAAAGCCCTTGGAGGACCGGACCAGAAAAAGAGATTGCAGTGGATAACTTTTTCCACCCTCTATGCACAAAACAAAAGACCGAAACTTAGAAATCTCCAAGACAGGCCCCGCAGGGTACAGGATTATAAAAGTTGGATAGGATGTGCTACCAGTGGAATGGAAAAACCTCGCCACTTTCGACTATTGGAAACACATTACCGGGCCGGAGAGAATGAATAGCCCCTCTGGGACACGGACTCGCCCGCCTCTTTTTCAGCTCGCTCTCCCCCACGGCCACAAGGCGGCAGCACCTTTCATTCTATCCCTCTCCATAGCATGTGAGAGTCGTAAAGTGGGCACTTCGCCTGATTCGTTCATTAAAAGCTTTCTCGGAGCTTCCTCCTCCTCCGCCAACGTTGGGAAGGACTCAAAGAGCCCGGAACGAGTTTGAACCTCCTCAGGAAATGGGGCGAATCCTTTCTTACTCCCCAGCTCATATCGACGTCGTCCCTTCTCCTCGATCTCAACCTACTCCGCGATATTCTGGCCTCCCCTTTTCCGATAGCCCCAGTTTCTCTAATTGAATCCCAATGGATTAACTCTCACGAAAGACGTTCGGAGAGCCGGAGGGATACAGAGGGGGGAACTCTTCCTTTCCCCCGCCGCAGAGGACGGACGAGGCTGACATGATTATCCAACGATCGGGCAGTGTTTCACATTCCTTATCAACGAAACAAAATCAAACTATTGCCAAAGCTGAAGGAAAAGGAAAAAAACAACACGGTTGTCTTTAAACCATTCATAAAATGAGGGGAAAACGATACCGGTGGTAGCAAATTGAAATTCAAGCGCTAAATACATCGTATACATAAGTGTTTCCCAACCGGTCCCACTAGTGTAATGTTCCCATTCGTTGCGTTTTTCAAGGGAGAGTCCCATTTTTTATCAAATGTCCCAAGTTGATTCTTACAGCCCCGTTTTTTTAAGTATCCTTAAGGAAAAAATAAATTAATGCATTTCAACTCGTTTTTAGTTCTAAAGTCCGGAACAATGTTGATAATAATAATTATTGCTATAATATAATACATAAATCATTAATGACGATGTTATTTTTTGTTTTAAATAATGTCAATGCTTGTTTTTAGCAATACTGGAAATGCAGCATTTCCTGTTAGCTCTAGTATTCTGCGAGGATATCGCAAAGACATGCCTCTACAACGTACGTATTTACCAACATACGTGCGAAAAGTCCAAAAAACTGAACTTCCCTTTACTATGAGACTCAATTTTCAAAGAGGATGGAAAAAGGGACGCAAGACAGAAAAATATTGGTACCACTGGTTAACACTTCTCCCAGAGACGTCACTAGGTGTTTCCCTGAATGTCAACCATTGAAGTGGGTATCAGATTGCTCGTGATATGAACCTTTTCCAAAATAGTTAATGACCCAGGGTTCAGATCATCAGCCGGATGGACGTATAGATGAAAGTCATATAAAGAAATATCAATATGTAAGCATATAATATGAATAGCACCACTGCTTAAAATGAATTATAATATAGATCATAACTAACTATTCGTAAACACCAAAGTGGGCGCCTTTGTGCGAGAGGTAAACGCATATTCAGAAGCGCTGCAAAACTTGGGGGAACTTGCACAGGAGTCTGTTTTTTATGGAGAATCTATTCTCTGGAAAACTAAGAGAGCCCATGAAAATGAGCTCTACTGCATTTTCGAAGGAAAAATTCATGTATGATCCGGTCTTATTTTCGGGGAAACATGAAAAGTCTTCCTATAGTCGACATGTGCTGTCTGGAACGTCGTTTTCCTGCCTTCTGTACCCCTCTTTGTAAAAATAGATAAATCGCTGATGTATTCAGTAAACATTCCTATCCCAAGACACCGAGGCCCCCCGCAGGGAGCAGAAACCCACTGCTTAGCATGGCAATGGAAACTATAGCACCAATGTTATGCTCAGAAACAGAATTTTCAGGGAAAATGAATCTCAGGAATCTTTGGCAACACATAAAGTTTTTCCAAGGGTCGATTTGTTGCTCGGCTAATTCAATTCGACTCATCCTTCGGGAAGGAAAACTACTGATACACCCCAAGGATCCAAATCGATAATTTAGTATTTGGAGTTCGTTATTCACTCAAATTCTTCCATATCCTGAGGCCTCTAAGTGTTAAAATATTCTTTCATGGGAGCCTGACAATTCATATCGTTCCCATATGTGTACTCTAATGCGTAATATCTCACAATACTTTCAGTAAAGTCCTCGAATAATAGATTTAAGATATTTAGACACTAACGTCGTTTCTGCAGGAGAAATTTTTGAAAAGTGTCACCCTCATCCGAACATTTACCAAAAAATGTTTTCACGTTCCATTTATTTTCCCAGCAAGCAGCATAACAGACATTTTAAATGATTTTTAAGCATTACCATGGGATAGCCTACCGTCTGCTGATCTCGGAACAGGTTCTTATTTAATTGATGCATATGATTATTTGAAAATTATACACATAAATATATTATGAAAGATACCCTTAGTATGCATCACGTTTTAACGCTCCATTGAACACATTAGGTTCACTGGCATTATTTTCCAAGAATTAACAATAATATTTATTTACAATGATTCCCGAAGTTCGATTTAGAAAAAATGGCTTTCAAAAGTGGTAAAATTTTCAGAAAAAAATAACTGCATCATATCTTCGTTTTAAGGTGGAAATCTTTAACTCATAAACAGAAAAACATTCATTGACCCCTTCAAGATAATATGAAAACTTGACGAAAACGACATTCACACGCCAATCTTAAATTTGGGATAAATCAAACCATGAAAGTTTACTGACTCTGGCGAGAACTTGAGGCACAAATAAATCACTGCTGCTAAAAACTTAGCTAGTAAAATCAGTGCAGTAAAGTTTATTTTAACAAACAACGACGTTATTCAACGCTAATGATTCGAGATTGGTCAAAATAAACTTAAGTGGGCGGTACAAAATTATTTTATATAAGTCTGTCTCTGATGGCTTTTCCCTCTCTATTGCCCTGCATGGAGTGTCGTAATATTGAAAATATTGTAAACACGAGAGACTCAAGATAAGAGATTCACGAGAAATATTTATTACTACTACTGGTTAAACAAGCATTATTCATCTCAGCCTTGTTACACAGTTATCAATACATAATCAACTATGATATAATTGACGGACTTTTCACGAGACCCAGAACTCACACAATGAGTAAAACTTCTATTGATTTTTCAAACTGCTTAATGAAGATTCAAGTCATGGATGAAGAAAGTTTCAGGGAAGATTAGAGTAGAATATTCGTTATGATTTCATCTAAAATGTCCTTTGATATCGCAGATAAGAAATAAAATGTTAAGCGACGTATTTGCTTGGATACCAAGTTCGCCGCGTTTTGCTCTCGGGTCGATTATATTGATATGACAACATGCCCTTCATTCTCAGAGACAGAAAAAATGTCCTACCTTTAACAGGGGCTGCTTAGAAATGAGTGTGATGATAGATTTTTCCATACTGAAAATTTTGTGAACTCCATTCGCGAAGCTGCAACAATGACTGTTAGTAAACAACGGCTCATTTGGAGGTCGAAACCCTAAAAAATTTTAGAGCCGAAGATTTACGACGGAATCGCCAATGTTTACGCCGTACGTAAATGAACATCACTTCCATTCCTAGGATAAGATATCTACAAGCATAGTGGCTCGCTTAGGACAACTGCCTCCTTTTCAAAAAACAGAATGAGCAGGTGAACACCAAGGAAGTTTCATGAAAAGACAATCTATCACTTTTGCTTTTTGATTCTCATTTATTTCGACACATTCAAAACCGTGCATGTATAATTTAGATTTGTTCCCCGCGTTCTAATAATAACTTTTTGGTGTAAAATATGCGTTTTTAAAATTATTATTTTAGTGTTTCAATCCTAGTATTGGTTCACTGCAGTCCTCCCTATCTATTGCCAGTTTCTTTCCCCAGTTCCTTCGTTGCTTGAACTAAGTATTTGTCTCTTGATCTTCCTCGAGGCACTTTTGCTTCAATTTTTTCCTCCAATATATTTTCAACGAAAACGTTGTGTCTCGCGGTGTACCCTAGTACAAGTGCTCTTCTTTCATCTACTTCTGCGCAATACCCTGAAAGCCAACATGACGGTGTGTGGCAGGGGGTTAAGATCATCAAACATGTACGCATTGGCATGCAAACAGGCTACTACATGAAAACATGCTAGATAATAGGGTCACATTCAGCTAGATGGTTAGTATCTAAAAATTAATAAAGGGATTGGCTGTCAACAAATGCATATTGCACTACTGAGTACTCTAACAGAATTTCACCTTATTATCTGCCTATTGTATTCTCTCAAAGTACGGGGAAAAATGACATTTAAATCTATCCGTACGACAAACTATCTGTCTAATCTTATTTATCTAGTAGAATCTAGCATAATACGCTGGGGCTTGAAAAGTATATCTAACATCTTCGGTAAAGTTATCCGTTTTAAATTTCTGCGATAGATTTTATATGTACTTTAACCTACGATATGCTAATGTTCCCAACCAAATTCTTCTATTGATTCGGATGCACTAATAAACCTATCGTAACACCTTTTAACAAACCTAGCTGCTCCACACTGCACACTGTCTAGTTCTCTGATGAAACCCAATTCATTCGGGTCCCAATACACTGGCAGCATATTCAAGGTGGGGCCTCTTTGACGCATGGTGGTCCATAGCGTCTTTCTCTCTCCTGCTCTTCTGTATTCCTCTTCGTTTCTCTCTTTGATTCCGTCGGTTTGGTCCGTCTATTTTATTTTCAGTATCTTCCTCCTCCAATACCCGGTTTCAAAGGCTTCTCTTCTTTTTCTGATCCTCTTCCCCTCGCTTCTTATCCGTTGAGCACCACAGCCCACACGAGTGTTTTGAATTTCTGTTTTTCTGTCTCCAATCTTGTGTTCTTTGAGCACACTATGAGCACACAGTTCGCCATGAATGCCTTCTTAGCTTGGGCTATTCTACGCTTGATGTCCGTTGTGCTTCTTCCGTCCCATTTAATAGAGCCGAGGTAGGTGAATGATTACACTTGTTCTAATCTCTCTCCTTTGAGGTGGACGTCGTCTATCATTTACTCTCCTCCACAAAATGCTTACGTTTTCTCCTTATTGACTTTTATGTTGTATTCCTGAAACAAACTCTTAACCTAATAGTATCCAGTGAATTCTGTAGATCTTTCTCGTTCCCTGATATGATAGTGATCTCAGCTTCACAATGTAACATGTTGATTTATTCTACATTCACTTCCACTTCCTTAATTAATTCTCTTTTTTCTACTGTTTTAAGTTCTTCCTTGATATAAATGTTGAAGATTGCTAGTGACAGATTATATCCTTGTCTGACCCCTTTGTAAATGTTTGCGTCTATATTTTTTTCATCCTTCGTGAGTAGAATGGAGACTTGGTCCATGTAGACTATCATTCTTTTGTCTTTCCTATTTGTGTCATTGTAGTGCATTTTAAGTTTTTCCATTCTATTGAACAACCTATTCTATTCGACGTCATCGAAAAGAATAGGTTGTTGAGTCTTCTATAAGTTTTCGTTTGTTCATGTGAATAATTTTTTCTTCCTGTATTCTTAGGCATAGTGTCTCCCTTGTCCTGCAATTCTTGCTTGATCCAAACTGGTTATTTCAAAGATTTTCTTCTATTTTTCCCTCGATTCTTCTGTTGATTATTCGAGTTAGAATTTTTTTGTTCCCATCCGAATTGCAAATGTTTTTGCATCTTATTTTCTTTACTCTGAAGTGTCTTTCTTGACTAGATCGTATAATTTTTACGCATTTCCTTCCATTACGTTTCAGGCGATGTTTTAGAAACAGCTTTCAATCCCTTGGTCTTCATTGATTCTCAAATGACTTGATTCCTAAGCATATTATATAGATCTTCTTCAGTCTCATATCCAAAGTACTTTTATTTTCTTCTTTCTTCTATCGGAGCTATTATTTTCTCCGTTATCCATGGTCTCTTAATAAAGATGGGCCGACTCGCTAGTTGTAGATCTGATACTTCTGTGATAGCCAGAATTAAGAATTCTCACACTATGATGCCTTCATAAAATAAATTTCCCTTAACATGAAATGCCACACATTACGAAAAACAGAATGATTAAGATTAACCAAGATTACCGGGCATAGTATACGTATGCGTGGATTTTTGGTAATTTCATGTTTCGTAGAGCCATTAATATTTATAATGCAGGTGTGTAAAATTGATAACATATTCCTTTTTATGGCGAGTGTAAGGATATTTGTAGTGTATATTCCACATGATGTTCATCTTAATCCCTAGTTTAGTACTAATTTAAACATTAGTGCGTGTATGATCTTATACATTTTTTGAAACTTTGGTGCCAATATGAGCTGCGGATGGGATTAGGGCACTTGGAATGGGGCCAGATTATCTTTCGCCATTTATACGCGAAGGCAAAAAGAATCGATGAGTCCTGATAGCTCCCATTTCGTGAAAACATCCCGGGAGGACTCTTTGACCTCAAGAGGTTAAGTGTGCGGAAACGGAGTGGTGGGAGGAATCCACAACGTTTCGGCCGACCCCACGTTGCCTCGTCTAGGAAGACAAAGGGTCCCCCACCCCTCTCCTCCCACCCCTCCCGTCTCGTAGCCGGGAAACGAAACCTCCCGGAGATGGGTCGTAAGAAGCGTTACACTCTCCTGGAAGTCACGGACTCGGATCGATGGCCTTGCTAAATTTTTGAAGCCCCCCGTGTCGATATGGGGTGTGGTTGGGGTCAGGGGGCTTTGGGGGTGAGGGGTCAGCATAGGTTGGGGAGGGGGACGGGGGGGGGGGGTGATGGGGAGTGGCGTTGGAGCGGCACGACTTAAACCGATTACGGCGATGATGCAGTGCCCTTGTCTTCGCTCTCCGCCTGCCCCCTCATATCCGAACGGGCAGTGCATCTCACCCCTGCCCCCCCTTATGCCGTCTCTCTCTCTCATCTCCGCCCCTGATATCTCCCCCTTACACCCCCTTCCCACGTCCTCCCCCTACGCCTCCCCCTCTCCTCCCCCCGCCACCTCTCGGGATCCCGTCTCCTCGAAAGCTGGACACAACAATCGGAGTTCGCGCGCCCGGACATCCATCTGGCCCATCTCCTCCAATCATCTTTCGTTTCCAATGTGGAGCGTGGGCGCTTCCCGGGTTAGTGGGAGGGATGGAATGAGGGAGGGAGGGAGATATAGCACCTTCTCCTTTTTAGCGGACATTGGCGTTTCGGACATGACAACGCACTAAGTCAACTCTCCCTCTCTCTCTCCCTCAGAATGCCTTCCTCTCCACTTTCATGGGTGAACTCTGACTTCATCTGCAAGGGAGTGGCGTGGGCGATCTGGCTGTGAAAAGCACGGGGAAAATTAATCCTTAGAAATGGGAAATTTGGTCATGGACATTTAGAAATGGACATTAAAAATATCACTTGATTTAGTAATTGTGCAAAACTGACAAAATAATATTTATAGATGGGCATGAATCGGGAAGAGGAGGGGATAGCGTAATTTACCCAACGATTTTTATAGTTTCGCACGTAAATCAATAATTAGAGGTTCACGTATGAGCCGAGACGAAGTGCAATACCTTATAATCAAATGAAGACGTTTGAAACAAAAACGTACTTGGTTGTTCCAAATAAAAAGTTTTTTTTATGTTGAACAACCAAGTAACCTTTTTATTTCAAATATGAAGCAGTTCCACAAGGTTACTTTGGACACAGTTAACTAAATGAAGACGTATTTTCAAAAGAGGTCAAATTGAAACGGGCATTAAAAAGTTTTAAAAGTCAAAACTTTTCAAAATAATTAGTGTTTTGAGGGTAAATAACCAAAAGGAAAAACACTCGCTTTCTCGCTCATCTTGCAAATATTTACATGGGCCAATCGTGGTTGCCAGGTCGGAAACGGGCCGGCCGAGAAACCCAAAGGTAGCGGATTTGAATCCCGCCTGGGAAAGAGATGCTATCTTTGTCTTTAAGGATAATTTTAGATTATATAGGGCGATATAACGTAAGAAGTTTCATCCGATCAATTAAGAATCCTAAAATTATATTTTCAAAGGTAAATAACCACAAAGGGGTCGCTAATTCGTCCTTAGCACCGTGATGAAATATCCTGTGGGATGCGTACCTAAGCCGTAAACTAGATTAGCAATTCCCAGAGGTACATACCACTCAAGAAAAGGGAACACTTGCGCATCACTCCCTGCAAACAGAAACTTACTCCGACCCGCCCAACTATTTTCGCAGATCCGTTTTCCAATATTGCTCCGGGCCTCTTAAAACCTTCCATACATCTTCTCCGTATTTTTTAAAAGACGTTGCGACCCGGGAGAGAAAGAACTGAATCTTTACCCCGGGAAAAACGAACCCACTTGATTTAGAAATTGTGGAAACGCTAACTGAGTGGCCATTATTCTTCCCATTGCGGGCGCCTTGGGATGAGAGTCTGGAGAGTAGGAGATGGGGAATGTGGGTGGAGAGGGAAGGAGCGGGGGTTACGAGGGTAAGGGAACGGGGAGAAGGAAAATGGGATGGCGTAAAGGAGTTGGAAGGGTGGGGGGTCAAATGGGACCTGGAGGCCGAGGAGGAGGAAGCTCTCGCCCACATTAGCTCTACGATGCCTCGTCGAATCCACGCCTACTGGCACTATGAGATCTTCTAGCCGCCGCGGGGGTTACAAGCTACGACATCTATTTGGGGAAGTAAGGAGGACTTTGGAGTAATCGCTTCCCATCCTGAGGACTCCAGTTCGAATCCCTGTATTGGTAGAGATTACAGCAATCCCGATCCCTTCGTGAGTGATGATTGGAGAGAATATCAGGTGCAGCAATCCGTCCGTCGGACGGAAAGTTAAAATATCTCCCTTGGCTCCCTCCGCTAAGAGTAATATTATTGTTACGCCGGATTTCTCCACACCCTTTCTTATTTTCCTGTGCTACATAGTTAATCGAGTGATGTGACCGGCAGATCAGCTCATTGGCACCATTTAGAGAAGGGGGTTATTCGGACAGGATAAGAATTTTTCAGGAAACGGAGGAAGGGTGGAGAGAAACACGGCGTCAGAATTAGCCTGCTCTTAACTCTTTTACTGCCAGCCCCTTTTAAGGGGGACTGTGCGAAAACTGACAAGCACATTTCCATGAAAATCGTACGATTATGATTTTTTTAAATAATTTGAAGAGCTTAATTTTAATACATAAATTATATATTTGTCTCAATGCTGACGATATATATTTTAGTGTTTATGAGGATGAAACAATCATTCATGCTATTTTGATCTATGATTTGAAGGAAATATAGTGTTACGAATATGTATCGATGTAATATATCGGCCCTTGGCAGTTTTCGCACAACCATAGAGGGTCGATGTATCGGCCCACTGGGATTAAAAGGGACGAAACGAACGGCGCCTAGGGATCCACGGTTTAACGTCCCATCCGACGGACGGATTACTGTTCTCGAAGTACTGCTCTCGCATATTACTGTCCTATCCATACATCTCTCAACTGGGGACCAGTATACAGCTGAAAAACCCCTACCACTTCAGCCACCACAAAACCCGATCCCTCCTATTCATTCCAAACCATCCCAAGAACCTTTCCTTCAGGTCAAAGGTGGCTTAACGTGTGTAATAGATTCAAAATTCTGACTTAAAGGCCGTGAAAACTTTAGCAGCGTTGCCCATTAGCAGATATTCCACAGAGAAAAAAATCATACCTCTTGACTGGGACTCAAAGCCGGACCCCTTGAATTCCGGCCAGGTGCACTACAAGTTGAGCTACCATGAGGTCCTCTGTCTCTGTGGAAATTATAGAGGCTTTACAGGAACAAGATGTGATTTTTTCTCTGTGGAATATCAGCTATTGTGTGCAATAGACTTGAAACTCCACCGCAACTAGAACACTGGCTTCTTATCCCGAGAACCGGTATCGATTTCTGGAGGGGGCAATGATTATTCCAAGGCATTCCGGTCTCTACTAAAGTTCTGCCCCTAACAACAAAAATACACCATAATACATTACTCGGCAGTAAATCAGTTGGAAATTATTGGCAAACGATCGTAGGAGCAATTAAAATTATGACTGTTTTACGCAAAAGAGTGATTGCTACATATTATGGAAACGTCTATGAGCAAAAGCAGAATTTTTACAGAGAAAAAATTAGGGAAAAAACGGCCAACTGCACTACCAAGGCGTCCTTTTTACGTGTGGATTTCTATTTGTGCCTACAGGTACCTATGGACTTCTATTTGTATCTATAGTGTACCTACGAACTTTTTTACTTGTTCCTATAGGTACTTATAGACTTTTATTTGTGTTTATAAGCATCTATGAATTTATATGAAAAGGGGTATAGTTTCATTTGCCTTATATTATTTTTCCTTTGCCTCTCTCCCAAGAAACATTGTGATTCCTGAAAGTTACGGCCATAGCATTACCTCTAGTCTCAATTCTTTAGCGCCTCCTAAAACGTTCATCTTTATGTATCAGAATGATAATCCAGAAATAGCTTTTCCCCTTCATCTCCTAGACCTCCATCTTCCAGCAATACCCCACGTTTTTCACACATTAATGAACCAATGGTCAACCAAACCACCTTTGCAAAATATGGTCACAGTCTTGGCGACTGAATTTATTTTCCGATCAGGGACTGCGCCCATTTCATTGCCAAGCGACGTTCCGGCGAGCAATAAACAAGGTACCCGTGATAGAATCTCGAAACAAAAGTTTTTGTCGTCCGCCGATGCATTGACGCGGAATCCGATGCGCCTTCGCTCGCACCTCAATCCGGAAGCGGTTCGTTAAATCTGTTGGTTAGCTCCGCGAAACCCTTCCACCCCAGCGAGCAGCTCGCGTCAAACCTGCGATGAGTCCTCCATTTTTCCCGTTCCGCTACAATCGAGTCATTGACGCACTAATCTCTAATTGCAAAGTCCGCAGTGAACGCTCCGGGGAGAGGGAAACATTCGGGATGGTTCGGGAGTGGGAGTGATGCGCTACATTCGAGCCGATTTGTTTGCTTTGGAATCAGCGGCTGTGTGTTTAATCTCAGCGTTGACGGTTGCTATTGTCGGTGCCTAATTGTTTAGGAAGCGTCCGGTGACGCCTGATGACGCCTTTCTAAGCTTCTTACACGGTTTATCCACGTACTTATGAATGCATTTATAATACAATAGCTTTCGCATACAAATCCGAAACTCGTTCAACCAATGGGCAGGGTTAAACCCGACAAAAATGTGTTGCTCTAAGTAAGTGATAGCTGCACGATAAAAGCGAGAAAGGGTATATGCCCGTTTTTCGGAATCTAAATCTTTGCAACTTCGAGGCAGTGTAGCAGTGGTTAAATACTGTTCAACGATTGAGGCTTCACTTTGTAGAACCACGAGATTGGAAAAGAAAATTCACTTTGTACATTCTACACTAAAGTTTTATTTACTTCAACCATGGTTTCGACACTTTTATGTCATAACATAAATATTTTATGTCAAACATAACCTTGATAATGACATAAAAGTGTCGAAACCATGGTCGAAGTAAATAAAACTTTAGTGCGGAATGTACAAAGTGAATTTTCTTTTCCAGGGGTTGAATGATTACCAAAAACGTACGACGTACACGTAAAAATAGGCACAATAGGTAATTATAATTGCAGGAAAGTAATTCATCCACCAAGCACGTGAAACTATACGATGCGTATCTAAAAAGGAATATAATGAAAACTAATGAGTAGAGTATTTGTTAAAATGCATTAATATAATTATTCCCATACATATTGCAAGTATTTGGTTAATTGCAAACGTCAGCTAACATTGACGTGAAATTAATGAGTGCTTTCCGACCATGTTGATTTTAAAAAGTATGTCAAACTGACATGAATATTTGACATGTTTAGTTGATATGAATATTATTAGTAGAACAGTGTATCTAACAGCATTATGAAACCTCTAAAGTATTTGATCAGATATTGTATAACCAAGCCAATTACCGGATATTATCACAACAGGCATCAAAATAATTTTAAGGCTATTATTTCTATTTTGGGTCATTGGTCACGATGTATAACACCGAAATGAGTCCTTTATCACTTATGTCAGCCTAGTTTCCACCTTAACCTTCCCCGTAGCATAAAAAGCTTAAATACTAAAACGTAAGAGACGTATTAGCATATGATACTTAAAGCAAAGAACCCAACAAAATAGATGCGTGACGATTCGACATGGAGCGTGGATCCGATATCAACATTTTGAATAAGGAGGATGAAAAATATTGGAGGCTTTTGCAACGTGTTTTTGAAGAAAGATACAGAGAAAGTAAGAAGTTCAAGAAATTACTTGCTTTGCAGGAGTAAGAAAAGTAGTTGCTGGAGGAAAGTAGGAGGCAGAGCAATTAAGGGGTAAATCAAGTAATAATTAAAGGGCTAGTACCCTCCCTTGGAAGTTGTAATAGTCGGTAGGATTCTTGAAAAGCAAGAAAGGAGGTGGAAGATTTCTGGGATGTTACCAATGAGAATGCCTATCTGAAAAGGGAATATTTTTAGGGAACGAAGCGATCGATTAAAGCGAGGGATAAGTGAAGCAGAGTCGGCGACCCAAAGATCGCGGGTTCGAATCTCGCCTTGGGCATATATGCATTTTTTTATGATTGACCTTAGTAGTAAGTTAAGGTAGCCGGTGCAATATGAACTAGCAGTTAGAGCACATACATACATAGTATTACAATCCTAGGATTGGTATACTGCAGCCCTCCATTTCTCTCTATCCCATGCCAGTTCCTTCATTTCCCTATGGTTCTTCTTCCCCGTATCCTTCTTGACTTGCCCCAAGTATTGCCACTCTTGGTCTTCCTCTGGGGACTTTCCCTTCAATTTTTCCCTCCATTATGCTTCCCACGTAATTGTTGTGTCTCATGACATGGCCAACCCACCGTGTTCTTCTTTGGCGTATGGTGCTCCACAGTGCTCTTTCTTCTCCAATTCTTCTGTATACCTCCTCGTTTCTCACCCTATCCGTCCATTTGATCTTCAGCATCCTTCTCCAGCACCAGGTCTCGAAGGCTTCTATTCTTTTCTGCTCAGTTTTTCCGATGGTCCATGCTTCTGATCCGTAGAGTGCCACTGTCCACACGAATGTTTTCACGTACTGTTTCCTTGTCTCCAGTCTTATGCTCTTCGAGCAGAGTAGTGGCCTTTTGGCCATGAATGCTGTCTTAGCTTGGGCTATTCGACGCTTGATGTCTGTCGTGCTTCTTCCATACCAGGTGATGGTGCTCCCGAGGTAGGTGAATGATTCCACTTGCTCCAATCTTTCTCCTTTGAGGCGAACGTCGGCCACTGTTTTCTCTCTTCCGCACACAAGTATCTTGGTTTTCTTCTTATTGACTTTCATGTTGTATTCCAGGAACACTCTTTCGATTATGTTCAGTGAGTTCTGTAGGTCTTACTCGTTTCCTGCTACGATAGCGATATCATCAGCGAAGCGTAGCTTGTTGATTTCTTCTCCATTCACTTTGATTCCTTTGGTACCTTGTTCTTCTATTTCTTTTATCGCTTCCTCCATATACATATTGAAGAGTGTTGGTGACAGGTTACATCCTTGTCGGACTCCTTTGTTAATTTTTGCCTCTATATTTTTCCGTCTTGCGTAGGTACGTATTATGGCCACTTGGTCCTTGTAGAGCTCGTAGATGATTAGTTAGAGCACTGGGAGAAAAGATGTGAGGATGAAGGAGGAAGTCTGACAGATGAGTCGGAAAACCTAGCGTCCCCATTTGCCTACTTTTAATGACTGGCGCCAAGTGAAGCACAGTTTTACGTCCCATCCAACGGACTGAGCACTGAACTTGTAATACCTTCCACACGGCATCCACGTAAAATTACGGTGAATCCTCAACCGGTACACTGCCCCAAAGGGTGGGCAGCCAATCCTCTTGCTACCCATCTACATCTACATCTACGTAATACCCTGCGAGCCACCACGAGGGTGTGTGGCAGGGGGTGAAGATCACCAACCATGCACTATTGACATGCAACAAGGCTACTGCTTGGAAACATGTTAGATAATAGGGTAATATGCAGCTAGAAGGTTTGTATCTGCAAGGTAATAAAGATATTAGTTGTTAATACGTTAATACATGCACCATGCACTACAGACTACTACTATTACAATATTTTACCTACCTATCCCTTTGCTATGCTGCCTATTGTGGTCTCTTATGGTACGCGGGAAAAATTACATTTTAAATCTATCGGTACGATAATCTATTTCTCCAATCATGTTAATCTGATCAAACCTATCATAACACGCAGGGGTTCTTATTATATATTCATAGTCATCCGTGAACAATTCGGTTTCGAATTTACTTAAAAGGTTTAACCTACATTTTAAACTGCGTTCTGATGGTAATCACATCTTAGTTCTTCTATTAAACTCGTAACACTAATAAAATTAGTATAGCGGCCTTTAGCAAATCTACACTCTAACAGAATTAGAGCACACGCTCTAATTCTTTTATCATACCTTCCTCGTACGGATCCCATATACTAGCGGCATATTCTAAATAAGGACTGACAGGTGTAAAATAGCCTCTTTCTCGTACCCTCTCATCGCATTTGCCTATAACCCTTTTTACGAATCCTAATCTACGGTTTGCTACAATAGTTATTTCCCTGATGTGTTTCCCCCATCACATTTCTTCAGTGATGGTGTCTCCAATGTATTTAATAGATTCCCGCTTTTAACCTAGCTGTTTCTGATCCACCCCATTTTCTATGATCTTTCACCAACGGGGATGCCTGGCGCAAAATTTTCTCCAAAATCCTCTCATCCCGCAAACCCCATCCGCCTTCTCCCCACATCTCCCATGTCTCATCTCTATCCCTCCCCAGGCAGGGACAGTCCTCCTTCCCTCCTCCAGAAGGGTCATTCGCGAGGGGGACGGGAGGGGGAGGTCAAGTCGGGCGAGACGGCAGAGTATCCCCGCGGCAAATGGCAGAAACGTAAAAAAAAAACAAGAGGCGTACGGGGGGTGGAGGGGCGCGAGGGATATACGACCCACAAAACATATTCCGAGCGTGCGTGTCCGGGACAGTGTCCCGCTCGGAATCCATCGCGCGCGGCTGTCCCTTCGATCTTCATTACTTGACCCGTGGCCATCTCCTCTCCGTCCCGCTATATTTCATAGCGGTCGACTCACAGACACACACACACCCTCCGCATGGCCGCCCTCGTCCGCTACTCTGGACCCCCTGGCGGTCGCGATTTATAACTGGCGAGAGGCCATAATTAATGGAGAAAGAGGGAAGAGGGGGCGGAGGGGGGTGTCGGAGGGGAGGCATCTCCCCCTTGCGCAAGAAGTGGCGTGAATGTTGCCTCTTTGGGATAGGGGGGCAGGGGTCAGGGAAGCAGCGCCACGTTATGGAGAGCGGCGGAAACAACGCAGGGGGGTCGGTGGGTAACGAGTGGTTGGTTCACGCCAGCAAATGTCTCAATCACCGAGTTTCTCTGACGACTTGAGCCCGATATGAGCAGAGAATAGTGATGAGTTAACTTAAAAACTGTCCTTATGTGAACCCAAAATCAAGTTTTCAAAAGTACCACCACCACATTATTACACCCGAAAGTCTTCCTGGTAGGTGAGGGTAGAGCAAACCCAATCACGAGTTGGGAAAGACAAACACTATTACTTCGTGATGCTCCATAATGTATTTTTTTGCAAGTTACGACGTGTTTGGTACACAGTGTAGCTAAAACCGGTAGTGCAACGCTCGATACACTGGAATTTTATAATGTGCTGGTGCATATTTTACATTATAAAACACTTTACCTGACGATGTCGTCAGTGGTGAAACCAGTAGAACATTGCTTGATAAATTGTGGAACTTCATACTAGCATGAACTTTACCCAATATGCAAGTGGTTCCATCAAGTGACGCCTAATATGCTCAATTGACCAATTACGAGTAAAAATCAAACACTATTGACAATTCATTTTGTTCTTTGTTTTTTAATCATAACATTAGCTAACAGCAGCCCTTCATTATTCGCTGGCTCAGTTTCATCCTTATATATCTTCTTTCCTTATCCTAGCTTTATGTGTACATTAATATATTAGGTCCAATTATTCTTGTGCCAACTGTGGTTTACCAGAAAGGCCTCAAGCCTTCTCACTGTCCAATCCCAATCCAGTCCAAGCCCAGTCTCACTGTCCTTAATAACACGTGCACTCGGGATATCGTTGTTGTTGAACTGTGCTCAAGAGAGTGGATATGTGAAGGCTTTGCCAAGAGAAGTGAAAGAGGCTGCAAAACTGCTCGTAAAAATCACTGGACTGAGGCTTCCTGAAAATCCGGAGTGAAACATTCAATGATCATATGCATTACGTAATTTTCCACGTACATAAAGAAGGATCTAGAAAAAGAATGACCAAAGACATATCACAAGGCTAATCTTATGCGCCACTCATATTAGATATTAGCATACTCAACTCCTTCAACGCCTATAGGCTTTGGTTTATGATAGAAAATGTCGCTAATCAGGGCATATGAAACACCTTTGCTACCTATTATAAAATTTCCTTCATATCTGCCAAGCCCGGGTCTAAACTGGCTAAGCTCATGCTCTTACCTATATTTTGCAGTCCACCAAATTTCGCGATAATTTAAATGATTATTTGTTACCATTTGCTTCCATCACCAATGCCGGAATCGGTGATTATCTTATTGTTAGTAATTGAATTAGGTTTGAAGGTTCTCCAACCGCTAAGGTTATATCAAACTGTCATGATAATTAGCCTAAACCTAGGGCAAACAAAACACCTATGAATGAGTCGTGATTCGATAACGCGATCTTTTGGTTGTAAGGCCGGTGCGCTACCAACCCGATTATCGCATACAGCTTGAGCATGTTCTTCAGTTTTTTCTCACTTCAATGGCAACAGAACCTCTGCTGAGACGCTAAAGGCTAAGGAAAGAATTCATCGCCATGTCAACAAAAAAACGAGACGCCAAATTTCATTAATACTGAGTAAAACGTCGCCTTTTTCCCTGGGTGAAACGGGGTTTTTCCCTCTTCGTTAAAATGACAGGAAATTATGACTACGTTACTGTCTTCCCGCCGATATGAGTATAGAGAAAAAATTAAAGCAGACTAGGGTTAGTGTAGTATAGTTAATTAGTTATTAGGTCTAATATTTTGGCCATCGTCATAAAAGGTTTTGAATATCGTATTTAAATTAATAATAAATAAATAAATTTCATTGCTTCCAAAGTGAATCAATGCAGAAACGTATAAAATATAAAAAAATGAAGCATTTTGATAGCCCCTAAAATTTAAAATTTTCACTGCTTCAACTTTGCAGTAGCTATCATCCATGCGATAAATGTATGATGAAACTGATTAGCCATCCATTAACCTGATCATATGCACTTGATTTTTCAAAATGTTCATTGTAATCCGTGGTCTCGACGATTTCAGGCCTTTTTTTCCTTTCGCCGGCCGTCAATCATACTGACTTTTTCCAAGTTAATAAGTGGGGTGGCGGAGAAAAGTTCCCCACAAACCACAGACGTGCGAGAGGGAGAATGATTGCGCCGAGAATGAAAAGAATTATCAGCTCGTGACGCGATTACAGATTTATGAGTTGGCGTGCCCTTCGTTCACTTCTCGCTCGAGGGACATTTGGGTATATCCGAAACAGTCTCTGTTACGCTCTCTCTTTTTCTCTTTGCCACTCTTTTGCATCTACATTTACACGATACCCTGCAAGCCAACCACGAGGGTGTGCGGCAGGGGGTGAAGATCACCAAGCATGCACTACCGACATGCAAACAAGCAACTATAGGGTCTCATGCGACTAGATTGTTATTATCTATAGTATTTAAGGGATTAATACATGCACCATGCACTACAGACTACTCTAAAATATTTCACCTACATATCCCTTTGCTATGCTGCCTATTATGTTCTCTTATAGTACTATAGTCCTACTTGAGGAGAAAATACGAATACATTAGAATGTCCGTCGGATGGGACGTTGAGCCGTGGTCTCTTTGGCGTCTTTTCGTTGAGAGCTAGCTAATGCCGACGCCGGACTTCTTTCCACCCTTCCTCCTTTCCCTTCCATTCCCATCCTTGTACATTTCCTCCAGGTATGAAGTGCCTATTAGAGCGGATACAGACTTGAAAACGAAGATCAGATCGTCACTTCACTGACCCGAAGATGTCTGCTGCAATGCAGGCGAAACTCTTGTCTAGAAAAATGAACAATCGCGGCAGAGCACCCTAATGACACGCATCTTCAAGATACCAGTGCCGCGAAAGCCATATTACCCTTATAAAGTCATGCATAATTTATTATCAATTTTATGCCTACTGACAAGCATTTCACGTTAGGCATAAACTTACGGTATAACTTTATAATCAGGCATAACTTTACGGTAAAATTTAAATTTCCTGGATGAACATGCAAGGTCATGGAATCGAATCATATCCATAACTTAGCCTTTTGTGAAAAAAATTCAAAACGAACGAAGAAATTAAAACAGCACATGTGAATAAATGAAAACAGCTGAACCCATATTACACTTATAAATTCATATCCATAATCTTTCATATATCTATGGATAACTAAGATTATAGATGAATAATTATTAATCAATGCCTATTGGCATGCATGTCACGCAAGGACCTGGCATTACGTCATAGTAAAAATGAAATTTCGTAGATAAACATGCAAGGTTCGAATGACGCCCAAAGCATAATAGTCTTTTATGAACAAATATTTCAAAACGAACGAAGAAATGGAAACAGCACGTGCTCTCAAGTCAATATCCATGAATTACTTCCGGCAAAGGAATTATTTTTAGGGGTTTAATTACCAATGAGAATTCTCAACCTATACCTCCGCGGGTGCAGGCTTACAATATTAAATTGATTTATCCCTATGTAGGATATGTATTGCGAAGCAGATCATATTGAAGAAAACCACACACCCTCACGGTGGCTTGCAGGGTATCGTGTAGATGTAGATGAAACTTGTAAAATTGGGCTTGACCTAACTCAATATAATTCTTTTCATATTCAGAGGCATAAGGTTTTATATCGATCGTCGCGTTCTCTGCCCTTCCATTACACGTATTATCGTCTACGGCTTTAGCTGGAGATTAAGTATCTCACAATTTCTGCTTGTATTGAGATATTTGTTGAAATGCATAGCACCGAGTCCACTGGTTACACTGGATCATGACAGATGCACAGCAACTTATTGTGAATGAATATGAGAGTGAATGACGTGCTGCTATTGAATAGCAACAGGAACGAGTGATTGCGTTCAAAAGTACCGCAAAACTAAAACACTCGTTCTCTTCAGATGCATAGTAGAAGGGATCCGAAATTCATTCATATTTTTGCGATTAAGGCATTTTACGGTCTCATAGCATAAAGTGCATATACCGCTAGTAAATTTTGTCACACTAGTGGTGTTAAAAACAATACTGCTCAATGGGTTCTATTCAAATATATATGTCGTTAAATATCTTGTTGGGCTCTAGAACAACATGCGAATGAAACTTCCATTTATACTGTTCTTTATTCAGCAAATTAGATAGGAAATAAAGATTTTATTCAAACACTCATCAACTTAGCTGTCCTATTGTGAGTTCTTATTTTGAAATGAAAGTTCCAAGTTTGCCGATAAAATGTTTGAAATGAATCTCAAATGAAGTATTTCTCACTTGGCCATAACTTTTCATTGCTCTTTTATCTCTGATTGTTATCAGTATATCCCCGTGACAATAAAGTAAAAAAAACAGGTTATTAATTTAGGGGTAACATCTACTATTTCTTTCAATTAACATATGTTTTCTATCCGAATATTATGTTAGTTTCAACGTTTTTACTAATTAATAAAATAGGAATCGATCAAGTTTCTTGATCAAGTATTTCCAAAGCCTGCTTTGCTAATGTAGATAATTTATTGTTAAGCCAAAATAAGGAGATCAAAGGACAAAAATATAATTATGGATGATAAAAAATGACAAACCTAAAATAATTCATTTACTCTAATTTAAGTGCTACAGTTCCGAAAAATAAAATTTTGAATACTTCAGTTTTCACCCATGAAAATATGTGCAAAGCTGTCAACCGAACCGATTCTCAGAAATGTCATCCTAATTAAGCCATTCTTTACTCAGGTGAAGGTCCTAATGGTATTCAATAGGTCTTGAAATGGGATAAACATTACTTACTGTAGCTGAAAAAATTTTAATGCGAGGAACATATCCAAATTTAAAGTGCAAAAGGTATTCGCAGAAATGAAGTTTTCAATAATCATCTTCAATGCAGGGGCCGGAAAACACTCAATTTCGCATTTCCTGAATTTTCCAAAATTATCACGACGAATAGATAAATTTCATGAGTATACGAGATATTTCTCATGGATATATCAATTTTCACATACAAATATGATTCATAACAATATTCAAATATCAATACATAAATCACTTACTATTAACCAAATGTTTTTCACCAGGTTAAAATGAGAAAACGTATAAGGGTACATGACTAATACTAAACTTCTTTACTGAATATCATTGTAAAACTTGTATGATGAGCCTCATCTATCTGCAACGAGAGATAATTTTGCAATAAAAATAAAGCTACATCGTATTTGGCTTAATTCTACCTTGAAGGCCAAAGAGTACCGTGATTAAATGCTTGCCATGCAGCCTGCCATGCATAAAATAATTAGAAAGGAATCGATTTGATCACGCTGTAAAAGTTGCCATCCTTTGATAAGTTTTTACGTATCTTTTTCGTGTATTTTTTACAGAGCATGTAAAAATGTAAACGTTAAATCTCACTCTACACTAATGAGCTCTTTAATGCAGAGAGCTTCAGATTTATTTCCAATTCCACGTCAATTATGAGATGCATTTCTTTAAGTGATTGGACAAATTTCTTGCATGAAAAACTGGAGTGTAGTTACGTCTCGCTCATATCAATTTTAAACCCTTTAATCAGGCTGGTTTTTGTAATTGATAAAGAGCTTGAGATAAGATTTCTCTTCCCCTATTAGACCCTTGTAACTTCTGGCTAATATTTCTCTCACGGAGAATACCGATGAAAATGCTGCGAATACAAGTGTGAAATCAAGAACACCTTTTGTCTCTCTTGAGGCTCTCAAGTTTTCGAGCGAACGGAGACAGGAGGCCACCTTCATTTCCAAGGCAAGATTTGTTGACGCAGAAGCATCGAATCTCCAGCGACAGACTGCATGCAGGGCACGTGATTGAGGATTGCCATGAGTGTTATCGTCTAGAGGAAGCAAAGAAATGATAAAAATAAAAAAAAATCAACCAAGACGATGAAATGAATTAATTAGAACGTTTTCAAATGTCGCTAACAAGATTTATTTTTGGGAGACCCCTTAGGGTCATTAGGTATTACGATTATTTCATTAACTTTCCTAGTAGCTATTCGGGGGAGGTGGCCGAACACTATGATCTTTTGCGCCATTTAAAACTAATGGGTAGTTGGATATGGGTAGGAATTTTTCAAGGAACGGAGGAAGGGAGGAGTGAAACCCGGTGTTGGAAGAAGCCTACTCTTAATGAAAGGCACCAGGCGGTCCACGGTATAACGTCCCATCCGACGGACGGAGTAATGAACTCGAATTGCTCTCCACACAGCACTCAAATGGGAACCGGCATGCCAATAAAAAATCTGCCTCAGCCGTGATTTTAACCCGGCCCTCGGAATAGGAAGCCAGCAATGTAGTCAACATACCAACCCAATTCTCCCTACGAACTCTCGAGCACAATTAAAAGTGAAATACGGTTACAAGGATATAACGTGATAGCCACGTTTGAGCCACTGATGAAGAATTTTGCAAAAAATATTTTCAATCGTTTCATTCAAAATTATTTTGTGGAATCAAACAACATTCAATTTGCCAAATATTTACCCTTTGATCACTAAAATACATACTAGTACTAGAAGTTCCAAAATTCGTCACCATGTCTCAGTTTTGCCGAAATGTCTTGATACAATTACTGGAAACATTATTGTAATTTATGGCACTCGAAAATTATGGATGTCAACACGAAGATAATTTAAATCTGAGACATCAACCTTTCAAGTAATGAGGTATCAGCCTATCCAAGTACTGACTAGACGAAATTCAAAGCCCTCTGATTAATTTTCGATCTACTAGAAATTTATTTAGCAATACCCATAATATACCTACTTTCTCAAGAAATGTTCATCTCTTGACAACCTGAAAAGTAGAACCTTATTGAATATTAATAAAAGTAAAATTTTTTAATATTAAATATTTTGCCTAATGTAGAACTAAAATAAGTGACAGAAAATAAATATCAAAGACAAATAATGTCAATTTATCCAGCAAAGAGAATGTAATCAATGGTACGGAAAAAAATGAATATTTATTCATGGTTTACAGTGCGACAAAAAGATAAATTATTGCTGGCTGGTAACTTTGGCCTTAATTCAACGATTTGCGTTGAGATTTCATTCATGTAATGCCGCGTATCACGAGAGAATGGCGCATAACAGAATCGTAAGATGACCCCAGATTTACGATAATTTGATTAGCTTCCACGCCACCATTTCCTCCCCTACCATAACGAAGATTTATAACTCGCTTTGTATCTAATGTATGTTTCGAGAATTTACAGGAGGATAGGGATAAATTAAACGTCACACTACCGGATAAGACCTTCTTCACCTGGATGAGGTTTTCTTTCTTGACCTGGATGGGTTTTGGCACATGAAGTAGCGACACCACAATTTTTACCATGCGTCATATGTGACGTTACATGTGTTGTCTTGAGCATTCTAGCCATTAATAAACCGTGAAGAACACAGAAATGGTTAAAGAGAAATCATTAAGGCTGTTCACCAATAAATTTTGTCTCGCATGCCTGTGGATAAATAAATAAATAACTAATAATAAATGGAAACTAATGCCTGTGGATTTTTAAATATTTTAAAGTTTAAACGGTACTGAGAGATTTTGTATGTTCCTTCCAGAGCATAATTTTTCATGTAATTTTCACGATCTGTAACGTAAAAAGATAGGATATTATACATTTCAAACTGGAAGCACTATAGGGAGAGATGTTTTCTTGATCTTACTAGTCCGTAAGTAAACAATTTAGGACGCGGAAAAGGATTACGAGAGCTCATTGTAACTACTCACCCATAAATTTCGCATATTACACATGCAAAGGGATTATTAAACATTATTACGCCGGCAACGTTGGGTGGAACAGCGCCAATCACACATTTTGTGGTCCCAGGGCACTGCCAGAGCTCAGTCGGACGTCGAAATCAAACGCTTGCGGTAAAAACACACGAGGGCGAGAGGCATTAAAAGATGAAACAGAACACGCATGACTGGGCCGAACACAAGAAATCCATCGCCGGGTGGAGTGGGAGAGAAGAATCGCGAAACGGCACACAGAACCGAATGCCTTCCACCCCCCTACCGACGCACCCGGGACAGTCAGCGGATAGGGAGAGAGGGAGGACGCGAACAAAAGAGCGGAGACGTGCGGAGAGAAGGGAAGAGGAGCGGGACAAGTGAAGCTCTCGAGGCGGGACGGTTAGACGAAACCCGGAGAGAAGGAGGAAGGAGGAAAACGCAGGGGAGCGCAGATACGGAAACATCGGAGCCGTAGAAGGGGGGTAAACTCGGAGGAAAGGGGGAAAACGGGTCTAACTAACCGTAAGTGATCCGATTTCTCTGCTAATTCCTCGGCGCAACGTCCTAATGGCTTGAACAAATATCCCGCTCGCCTCATTAAATGTGCACTTTGCGGAAGGGTTTGGAGGGAGAGGGGGGGGGACGGCGTCTGCAGAACCCTGGATCGTGGGGGTGCGAATGCGAGGGGGAAGGGGAGGACGGAAAGGGGGGGGAAGGGGAGGAAAGGCGCACCAGATAGGAACACGAGGTGAAGGGGAGAGAGGGGTGGAGGGGGTTGGAAGATGAAACGAAGTGCGATGGCGCGGCAATGGAGAGATACGAGGTCGGTGACGAATTTTTCGGTCGGGAGTCAGAAGAGGGAAGAGAGAGGCGAGCATGGGCATGCGCTCGCCCAGCTTCTTTATGTCTCCACAGCCGCGGCGAGACCGCAGTTGTCCGGACTTATGGATTCCGGCCCGGTCTAAATAAAACGGGCGGACCCGAGAGATACGTGCGGGAGGCATTTTTTAAGACAATATCCGATGATCGTGACGCGGCAAAAATAGTTTTCGCGACGAAAATAAAAGCGTAAATTTAATTGAACATGCAAAAACTTGACCCGGAAGCAAAAATAACTGAGTTCCGTGCGCGGATTGAAAAATGCTGTGATTATTTTGCGGAAAAAAACCAAAGCACGCCATTTGAGGTGGAGTAGGATTATTTTTCGGCTCACCCGGGGGGCGTCGGTTCGAATCCCGATTTTGCGAAAATTTTTATCTCCGTCCGGGGTTTGTATGCGCTTCATTTCCCTCCATAAAACACGTGCGATGCAAATGGATAAGATTGGATTAATGTGCACAGGAGGTAAACCAAATAAAAGTTGATGCCGAGGCCTCAGTTGTATTTTCCCATCCCGAGGACTCTATTTCGAGTCGCGGTAGTGACATATTTTTTCACTTTAATATCTGCCCCTACTACAGTGCTGTGCGAGAGTACGTACAGTCCGTTGCCCGTCGGATGGCATGTTAAACCGTGGACTCCTCGGCGTCTTTCGTTCAGAGTATGCTGATGTAAACACCTGGTTTCCCAATCCTTCCACCATTCCTTGAAGCATCATCATCATCATCGGTCATCGATCCTAGGATTGGTTTGACGCAGCCCTCCACTTGATTCTTCTATCGGCCAACCTTTTCATATTGACGTAGCTCCTCTCTTTTACATCCTTCACAACTTGCTCCATATACCTCATACGAGGCCTGCCTTTTCCATTCTTCCCGTTCACTTTTCCTTCGACGATTGTCTTCATCAAGGCATCGTGTCTTAAGATGTGGCCTATTAAGTTGTACCGTCTTCTTTTTAGAGTTTTCAGCAGACTTCTCTTTTCTCCCACACTTCTTAGGACTCCTTCGTTTGTCGCACGGTCGGTCCATTTTATCTTCATCATTCTTCGGTAGCACCACATTTCAAATGCTTCCAGCCTGGACTTCTCTGCTACTGTTATTTTCCATGCTTCGCTGCCATATAGTAGAATGCTCCAGATTTATGTTCTAACGAAATTTTTCCTCACTTCCACGCAATTCCTTGAATTACTTCCTTTTCCCTACTCAATCACACTCTGATCCTAAATGGCGCCAATGTCCTCAGCTATCGATCACCGAATAAGTAATTAACGAAATATTTTTCGATTTGCAAATACTAGGATAAACCGTGGCTTCCCTATTTTTACCACGCGGAATCTTTTAATAAACAATAGGCTTAAATATTAAGAGGTGAGTTGCGAGACCAATGCTCTAGTCACAACCCCAGTTTGTTCCCGGGCATGCTATCAGTGGAAGATACATATTTTTTTGGTGGTTTGGAAGACTGTTAAGATTCTCTTCGTTCCAGCTCATATAAACGTGATGAAACTTCCTTAAGGCCTGGTTACACGATACATTAACACGTACGGGTACATGTACATTCGCGTGAATGGTTTCAGCGCAACTTGTGCGAATGCATGAACCAAATAGAACAGGTTCTATTTTCTGTTCACGCATTCATTCATTTGTACATTTTGGTGTGGTTACACGGTGCATTTTCGCTTTCATTCTCGCGTTCATGCATTTACACATTAACTCCTACGTGTTAATGTATCGTGTAACCAGGCCTTTAAACTTATTGTTTGCGATAATAAAGCTATATGAAATATTCAAATTGCACGAATTTTAATTTGACACGGAAGACATTTCAACCCCACACTATATCAGCAGGACAGATAAAAGTGACATATTAAGAAAAATAAACTGTCCGACCGAGAGGCATAAAAAAGCTTTTTCCCACCCACAATACACGTTCGTTTTGTACGAGAAATCAGCTACTTTTCCCTTGTTAGACCTCATTTGGAATATGCTGCCAGTGTATGGGATCCCTACGAAATCGGTCTAAGTAATGAACTTGAACGTGTGCAGCGAAGATCGGCAAGATTCGTAAAGGGACGATACGATAATTATATTAGCGTAACCAGTCTATTAAATGAATTGAAATGGGTATCATTGTCAGATCGCAGGTTGAAATTTAGACTTAATCTCTTAAATAAATTCCATGGCAATATTTTCAGTGATGATGTTAAAAATATTTTACGAACCCCAACTTACTATGGCAGACTGGACCATAATCATAAAGTTAGAGAAATTGATTGCCGAACTGACCGATTCAAAATGTCATTTTTCCCTCGCACAATAAGAGATGCGAATAACGGTAAATATGTTCTATCGGAGAGTAGCAATGAATAGCATTGGTAGCTGCATGTTGGTATGAGTACTTAAAGCTAACCCTACTAACAGAATGTTTTTGCATGTTTGCTTTGCAATTTCTATCTTTTTTAAATAGTTTAGTTCTGACTACTGTATTAATACTATTCCTTTTTTATGCATATGTAGTGCATGTTTGGTGAGCAATCACCCCCTGCCACACACCCTTGTGGTGGCTTGCAGGGTATTATGTAGATGTAGATGTAGATGTACACCACAATAACGCAGTAAACCAATAAAAGATACTGGCCAGATATCATATGAAGACCAATAAAAATAAAACAAAGATAATAGTCTGCAGAAGGAGAAAAGAGGCATAGAGGGCTATTGAACTCGTGAAACAAAATGTAGAGGAGGTGAAAGAATATTGCTATCTGAGGAGCCGACTAACCAGCGATGGCCGATGTAAGAAGGAAATAAGTCAGTAGAATTGGCGAGGAGAGAATGGCATTCTACCAGAAGAAGATCTACACGCAGCTGGTTATACAACCGTGGAAATAAGGAAACGTTTCATTAGAACAGGCATCTGGAGCACGCTCCTTTATGGCAGTGAGGCATGGACGATAACAGCAGCAAAGGAGCCAAGGCTGGAAGTATTCGAAAAGTGGTGCTACAAAAGAATGATGAAGGCTAAATGGATCGACTAAGTGAATGCAATAAGGAAGAGGTCCCACGGAGAGTGAGAGAAAAGAAAAGCATTGTGAAAACTTTGAAGTTAAGACGAGACAATTTAATCGACCATATCAAGACATGATGGTCTAATGAAGACAATAGTCGAGGGACAAGTGAATGAGGAGAATGGTAAAAACAGGCTTCGCATGAGATTTATAGAGTAAGTAATGAAGAATGTTAAACTAGAAAAACAAAAAATCGAGGTGGAAGAATTCTGTTACCTGGGAAGCCGAGTAACCAGCGATGGACGAAGTAAAAGAGAAATTGCCAGTAGAATTGCACTTTGCACAAGCAAAAAGGGCAATTTACCAAAAGAAGATTCTCCTTACAGCTGCAAATACAAGCGTGGAAGTGAGGAATCATTAGAACATATATCTGGAGCATGTTACCATATAACAGCGAAGGATGGACGATTACAGCAGCAGAGAAGTCCAGGCTGGAAGCATTTGAAATCTGGTGTTACAGAAGAATGATGAAGATAAAGTGGATCGACCGTGCGGCAAACGAAGGAGTCCTAAGAAGAGTGGGAGAAAAGAGAAGTCTGCTGAAAACTCTAAAATGAAGACCGGACCACTTAATCGGCCATATCTTAAGACACGATGGCGTAACGAAACAATCGTTGAGGGAAAAGTGAAAGGGAGGAATGGAAAGACAGGCCTCGTATGAGATATATGGAACAGGTTGTGAAGGTTGTAAAAGAGAGGATTTACGCGAATATGAAAAGGTTGGCCGGTAGAAGTATCGAGTGGAGGGCTGCGTCAAACCAATCCTGGGATTGTTGACCGATGATGATGAAGAATGTGAACAAGGAGAATGACGTAACTATCAAGAGGTTATCTGATAGGAGAATCGAGTGGAGAGCTCCATTAAACCAATAAAAAGATCGTTGACTGATACTGATGAATACCAACAAAGTATAATTCTTTCAAAACATTAAGCACCATGCTTCTTGATTCAGTTAAGAAAGTTATTTTCCCGCGAAATATCAACTTCACGGCTTGTGACAAACCCTGCCACACACCCTAGCGGTGGCCAGCTGGGTAGCATGCAGATGCACGAGATATCAACGCACGCGCGTGTTGCATCCTTGCTATGGAGGCAAGACAGAATAGAGGCGCTTACCTCCACACGTCCACTCCTTCCCTTCGACCGGAAGGGGAACACCGGAAGACACGGGGGACGGCGAGGTAAGGGCGAGAGAACCGAGTGGGCCATAAATCATTTCGCTTGTCGCGGAACGACTCTCACGGGGGACGAAAAGTTTTTCGGGATGGAGATTTCCGGATGATTGTGAGATGAAACCTTTAAAAAAAAAGAGAGGGAAAAAATATACCTAAGGGAAGGCGGAAAAAAATGAATAGAACGTTCGCTTACTTCAGAGAGAGAGATGTAGGGAGACAGAGGAAGGCAAGATCCCCCGTGCTCTTTTTAGAGCATGAAAATTGAAGTGCCGGAGTGGTGGAGAGGAAAATATAGAGTTGGGAGGACGAGGCCCCGCGCCCGAAACGAAGTACTACAAAGTTTATTAAAATGCTGGCGAGGTGAGAAGAGCCCCCACCCGTCCCATCACCCCCTTGATTTATATGGCGGGAGTGATAAACTGCCCGATCCGAGCCGTGCCGAAAAGAATGAGGATTAACGGGCGGGGCTCTTCTTTTGTTTTGGGCGCGGGACGGTGGCGATGATATAAGTTTGGCCCGGTGATGACGTATCGTCATGAAGGAGATGCGAGCCCGCTTGAACTATTAATGCACGCGAGCGGAATGAAAAGATGAATATCGCACTTGAAACGTGAACGCTTCCACCTAATTCCTCCTCGATCGCCGGCCGTCATTTGATCGTCCGCGATTAAGATCGGGGCATTCAATTCGTTCAACGAGCGTGTGACTTTCAACACCACAGTTTGGTACTGGGAAAATAATTTTCCCCGAGTGATGTTTCTGATTTTTCGTATTCATCCGCTTCCTGATAAATAAGTCCGCGATGTTTCGCCACCGAAAAGGCTCATGTGACGCTGATTGTCGAGGCTAATTTAATCTCAATAAGGGGGTTCCACCCTCATGCGCGCATAAATGCTGCAATTAGCCATGAGCTTATGATATGAAAAAAAGGAGACGATGATATGTGACGACCCAATTACCCCTAATAACTCTTCCCAATATTTTGGTGACAATCAAGTAGTTGGAATGTTGTAAATTTTCCTATGGCTTGGCAAAAATCAAATACTACATGTTTCTTAATAAAATATGCAACATATAGCTGATAACTTCAGACTTGACTATGTGACACCTTTCCATAATGGAAAATAAAAGAATGAAACTTTGTTAGGTTTACTTCATATTTCAATAAGCACGACCCGGGTTTCATAACATAGTTACATCTTCAGGTGAACCTAACAAAAAAAAAGTGAACCTAACAAAAAAAATATGCAACAACTGTTCGTCCCTCATACGACAAATGCGTGTACATTATCATAGCGTTGCCAATCAAGGCTGTTATGCATATTTCACTAAAATGCCAGCTGATGGTGAAAAAAATATTTACAATTACTCTCCTCACTCAAGGACTGCCAGGAATTAGAATTATTTGGAGAATAGTTTAACAATTGTGTCATAAAATAGGGAAATAACGTACAATATTGGCCCTTTAGATCATCCCTAATGTTTTAGGTAACTTGTACGCTGCTCCAGTATGCATTATCTTCATCTTCCAGTAATATTTAGTCCGGAAAGCTCTTAGCCCAAACCTTGAGTGAAACATCTCCATCTTCCGAGTTGACTACAACAAACCCTACAGAGGCTATATTTTCTTCCCTCGTCTCCAGATATTTATTTTTAACTAGTATTTCTATATTGGAAAAGAAAATCCACTTTGTACATTCCACACATAGGTTTTCTTGGTTTCTACCATGGTTTCGACAATATATATCATTATCAAGATGTAAAAATAAACAGTCCGTTCCTTAAAGATTTAAGGAACAGACATGTTTATTTTTACAACATGTTTATTTTTATACTTAATAATGACATATATTGTCGAAACCATGGCAGAAACCAATAAAACCTTTGTGTGGAATGTACAAAGTGGATTTTCTTTTCCAATCGAGTGGTTCCACAAAGTAAAGCCTAAAACTTTGAACTGTAGTATTTCTATAAATATTCACAATGTATTCGGGGAGATTACCCAAAGACGTCAGGCAAGGGGTTTATGAATGATGGTCTACCAATGATACATATTTCGGTAAGATGATGTGAAAGGGATATTATACTTTTCAGAGTTATTCATCTTCTGTTATGACTGTCGAGAATAATACGCGGAAAAGAGATTCCTCGTATCTCTACCATCGATATCCGGTCTCCCATTTATTTATCGTCGCCATTATAGCGCCTTCCAAAGTTATATATGGTTGTTATTTCCAGTGTCCACCGGTGGAAAAGAAATTAATTCCCAGGCAATGCGACTCATTCCTATTCTTCTAGCATTAAATTCCTGATTTGTGAGAACAGTGCACACAATGTGCATTTACTTGGAACTTTTCTATTCTCAACAACCTTTACCACATGGTACTAGCCATCCAGCTACTTACAAATCAAGTTAATACAGTGTTACGGGGCACTAATAACTCTGCGAGTACCAGTGTATAATAACGCAGACAAGGTAACGTATTCCACGAACCATTTCCTGAGTCCAATAACCATTCCACGAAGAGCCTCTGCGTCAATTGAAATTAATATTATAAGCGAGCTACAGGATAAGGTAGCATTATATTACATGAACTTCCAAATAGTTCAATAGGATTACCATGTAGCGAGAGGCGAATTTCCATCACATGGTGTGCTTTATAAGAGCTACGTAACTTTCATTGGTTTCTCCAGCAATTTCTCCTTTGCCTTTCCTTCCATCCAACTTACCTACTTCATCCTGCTTCACGCCCATATTTCAAAAATCACCAGTCATTTCTTTTATCCTCTTTTCTAGAAGTCCACGTATCAGAGCCAAAAAGTGAGATGAAGTACATATTGAGTGGTCAGATTCTTGAGAGCCTTATTCTAAGTGCACTTGGCGACACGTCTACGGAACATTAAACGTACTACTAAGGGGATGTTTCTGGGAGACTTAGTTCTATTGCACCTTTGAGGAGGTGGATAATTGGGTACAAAGAGGAAATTTTCGATTAAAGGAGGGAAATCAAGCGCCGGCATTGATTCTCTTAAATTAATGCATCAAGGGGTTCAGGGTTTTAACGTCCCATTTGACGGACGGATCACTGCACTTGAAGTATTCAAGAAGATACCGGTATGCAAATGTAGAATCTCTGCCACACCGGGATTCGGACCCGATCCCTTGAAGTGTGAAGCCAATGCACTCACCACCACACCAACTCGATCCCCGCAAGGAGTAGGCACCAGCCAGAAGCGTACTCGCCATATGGTATGCGTGGTGACACACTAGGACACACATAAAAGCGACGACAATGGGAGAAGAAAGCAGGTAAGTACGACGAGGGTACAAGGTAGGAAAGAGAAAAGGGAAAGAAATAGGAAACTCGATGCACGATAAAATGAATAATAGAAACGAAGATAAAAATCGAACGGGGCCATCGGAACGGGAGGGGAAATAAACGCTGGTGTTAGGGAGGGAGGAGGTGAGGGATGAAAGAGAGTGGGGGGTGGACACAGGATGAGACGGCGGAGGAGAGAGGGGAGGGGGACAGGAGGGGAGGGGGGAATGGAATCGAATTGGCCGAGGCATAAATATGCGACCATCCCATTTCCAATAGAGGAGAGCATTTTTCGCCAATTTTATTAGTCTCTCAATGTTTTATTTCCATCTCTCTCTCTCTCACTCTGTCCCTTTCTTTCCGGTATCCGAGACGTAATAAATGGGGACGTATAAAAATCAAATAAACCGATTCCCTAACCGCTTCCAACCGTGATCCAAATGAAAAAAAAGGGGGCGAGGCGAAGGGGTGGATGGGGAGTTGCAGAGGCGGGACAAGGGATCAGGAGGGCAAGGATCGGGGCAGTCCATCGGTTTCGATTCGCGTGGAATGGCGCTGGCGAGGGCGGAGGGTTTGCCATTTCGGAATACGAAACGACAACCGACTCCATTTATTCTCGTCGTTGTTGTTATGGGTCACGACCGATATCTGAAGACGTACGCAAAATCAAGAATAATAGGGATGGAAAAAAAATGTCTGAGGTAGGAATCTTTCAGGGAACTAAACAAGAGTGTAGAGAAATACTTTTAAATCCAAGTATAGAGGAGAGCGAAGGTAATATGCGGAGTAGACAGAGCATTTGTTTCCAATATTATCTCCGTCATATATAGACATCGCTACCGTGGAGGTGGCGCTAACTGGTGCCTCATTCGTTCCGCACAGGGGCACTACCATGAACTCCTTCGACCAGATAAAAGACGGCATCGAACCAATAACACCACACAGGTGTGTGGCAGGTGGCGCATTCTACCAAACATTCATTACATAATAAACTTAAAAAGTATTAGTAACTATATTCTAGTCGAAAAATTCCGCGCTTCAAGCAATAAATGTACTCTTGCACTAACTAGGATGAGTGAGTATTGGACGTTTGTGGAGCGCGGTTAAATGTAAAGATAAAACCCAGCGTCAGAAGTAGCCTTCCACCCCGAGGGTGTGGTCCCAATTTCGTTAGTGATTGTGTGATTTTTCAGCAGCAAAGCGGTTTCCACTTCCGTGCACTGTGGAGACCACTTCAAGCTCAGTTCTCCAGTCCGTCGGATGGAACGTTAAACCGTGGATCCCTTGGCGTATTCCGGTGAGCATAGGGGTTTTTCCGACGCCGGGTTTCTCTTCATCCTTCCTCCGCTCACGTGAAGTCTTCATCGACTTCCATCTACGTAAGATAAATGGCTGCCTCCAACGTTTTGATGGCTAATTCTGCCATCGTCCTTAGGGTGTTGAATGTCGGAAACTAAAGCTGGTGGGTATATATACCCTCTGGTCCATCTTAGGGGTCCGAAGAAGATTTCGCGAGCATCATTTGCCGGAAAAACAAAATCCTCCTCCCTCCGTTCCTTGAAACATCCCACCTCTATCCAAATATCCACCTATCCTAAATGATGCCAATGACCTAAGAGGTCAGCCACCTCCCCCGAATAGCTTACTGCTTCTCAACCTGCCATCGGTGTCATTCGACTGTTAGCGAAGGATGGAGGTAATGCTTTGGACCTCCACCTGTATTGCTCCCCACAGAACTCATGCATGGAGTGGAATTCCGCATAAAATCTCTGCCACTGCAAGGTGTCTACCACGGGTGATGGGGATGAGATTTCTGGCTGCCACACCGACCAACTCATCGACGTCTTCTTCATAAAAGAGAATTGGAGACAGGCACGTAGACAAAAATTTGCTTCGGGGGGGGGGGGGGGCTAAGTCTAGTGTAGCCTAACTTCAAATCAGCCTTGCCCGTTCGGTGCCGACATGTTACAAATCTCTTCCCTTAATTTTCAGTGATTGGTATTTACTTTCACATGCCCATTTCTATCCTTCTCACTGATAAGTTCACTACTTAGCTTGTTATGAAGCACTTAATTTGACCGGCCTCAGAAGAGAATTTCAACGCATACGTACCTACATATGAGATTGAAAAGGGCAATCCACACACATGCATCAAACTAGTGATCACGTTTCAAGACGCTTATCACTTGAATTATACGCAGTTTAATCCGGATTATCATGCCAAGTTAAAATCAGAACAACAAAATCGCTTGGAAAAAATTTCGGGGAGGGGGGGGGGGGGGGCTGAAGCCCCAGAAGACCCTCCCCCCTGGCCACGTGCCTGATTGGAGGGAGATAAAACAAGGGAGCCAGACAACCAAAATGTCGTGAAATGAATCCCGCATTGACTATGGATGTAGTGTTTTTCGAATAATTAGGATTAGATTCAAATAATATCTGCATTGTTTCGGGTTTTCTTCCGCGCTGGCATGAGAGCCAGCGAAACTGTTGTCTACAAGCCAAAGGGCGCGGAAGAAAACCCGAAACAATGCAGAGATCAAACCATCACCGCGGAAACCTTCGTTCTAACATAGATTCAAATAAGTATAGACTTAGTTTGGCCTTAAAATATACCTTTAGGTGCTATCTTATTAGATGAAATACCTTAAAACCTAATTCTACTACAACTAGGAAGTAGTAGCTACCTATAAACCGCATCCATCGCCTATCACACGCAAATAGGGTTCACGGAAATAAGTAGATGGTCGGCATTTCCCGTATTCCATTTTATGAACTATGGATTGCGTTACTACTAGTAAATGATAAATAAGGATCTCTGGCTTTCATCCCAAACGAACTGGACCTTTCTCCGATTGGTGAGACTTTTATATTACCTGTTCAAATAGTAAATTGGTAGCATTAAAAGCTTTCTGAAGCAATAGAAACAGCCATAAGTAAACAAAACTTCAGGAGGAATTATGACCCACGAATGACAGTTAATTTGAAAGCCACGCAAAAATAACGTGGGTACATACAAAAACATATCAATTTCGGAATCGCACTGGCCTGGCAACCAAGTTCGTGGTTGATAATCAAGCCTCGGCCTTGGATTTGCGTTTGTCTCGGGATTAAGGGCATGATAAACAGTTTCATATAACTATGAGAGTTGAAGAAGTTCAAAACATTATCATGCAATACAACTTTAAGAAAAATATATTTTCCACGTAACGCAACAAAATTATCAAGTAAAATTCCACGTACTCCTTTTTTACCCGTGATATTCAGTGCTTACGACCACCTTCCGCAGGCGAACGGCGTGAATATTCCACCGTTCCCACGACCCGACGAATCATTCACGATCCAATCGGCCCGAATATCCCAGATTATCTTAAAAGTCAACACGCTGGAGCCTTGCCCTTCGAGGCCGGAAGCAGAGAGGGCGCAAAAGAAAAACGAAACGTCCTGAACAAACCATTTAGCGAGAAGTGGTAGCACGGTGTGGACTCAAAAGTCCTTCAAATACACATAACTCGATCGGATGTGCAGAGCCTGAATACGAAATTTCATGCCCCGGGTGCTCCTGGCAAATCAAAAGGAATCGGTCCCATTTTTGACGAATCCTGAAGGAGCCGTGAAGTTGGTAGCGAGTGTCAAACGGCAGTGGAGGAAATGTGCACCATTGCGGCTATGTGAGTAATTGGAATGAGAAAGGAATTTTTTTGAGGAGCGGCGTGACGCATGGCGTGCTGAACTCAAAGCGCATCTACGCATTACTCAAAATTTGAGCTTTAAACCTCTTAAAAATCTTAAAAACCCCCACGATTCGCCACCCTAACCTGAGGATGAGAAATCAGTACTCCATCCACCACGCAAAACCGATTCCCCACAGTATATCTCCTAATAGCAATTCATTTTTAAATCGGGCGTCATACCTGCTACTGTATCAGGGAACAGGGTATTCTGTATCTCTTTGAGTAATTCTAATAGCTCATGTAGCAGCAGTAAAACATTATTTTCAAGCGCTTACATAAATATGTCAATATAAAATGAAAATTTCTTACAGTTTTGGAAATATTGTTAATATAATAGCATCGAAGGAGCGGAGTAAGTGTGGTGTAGGACCTGATGTCAACATTTCCTTATTCGTTATGAAAGACGCTAAGTGGTCACAGAATTGGGGAGTTTACTCGGAACTGAAACCACCCTTTTGTACACGAAAGCATTAGATGGAAACGAACAATGAATTTTCATCATCATGGGTCAACAATCCTAGGATTGGTTTGACGCAGCTCTCCACTGAGTTCTTCTATCGGCTAATCTCTTCATATTTACGTATTTTTTCTCTTTCAAATCCTTTATTACTTGTTCCATATATCTTTAACGAGGCCTTCCTTTGCCATTCTTCCCTTCCACTTTTCCCTCGACGATTGTCTTCATCACGCCATTGTCTTAAGATGTGGCCTATTAAGTTCTCCCGTCTTATTTTTAGGTTATTCAGAAGACTTCTCTTTTCTTCCACTCTTCTTAGGACTTCCACGTTACCTACTCGGTAAAAATTATTCTTCTAGCCAGAGTCATTCACTCATAAATCAAAAATTAAAATAAGTACAAGGTGACGCCCACCGAAAGAGCTGCGTTAAGGATATCTACGTCATCCACCTTCCACCCTTGACTAGAACGGGAGCAGAGCTGAGGTGGGGAGGGGATGGCTGCCTGAATAGATCCTGTCGCATCATGCAAATAAATAAAACAACTGATCAACAAAATATTTTCGTGCACATTTCATTGTGACTAAAAGTGTGCTGAAGTTTATTTGCTTATTCAATAATTACTATGTAGTCTATTATGCCTTTCTAAATAATCCGAATGGAGTCTTAACAACCACTTACATTGTGGCAGGGTCAGTTGTCCCCTATTGTCATCGGCTGTCAGTTGTTCCCCATTGTTATTGAGCAAAGGAGCTGCGTAGTCTCAATTGTGATTGGACGAAGTGGATGACGTACGAGTCCTTTGCACACGCCCACTTTTCAAAAGGGGTTAAGCACATCCGTTTTTCGCTGCTTATAACTCGAGAAGGACTTGACGGCTCGGAGAACGAAAAAATACGTGTCTTTTTATGTTACAAACGCTATCAGATTCGGCAGTAAAAAAATATGGCAAACGACCCCATTACAAGTAACACCAGACGGACGGAGTATTGCACTCGAAGTCCTTTCAACGTGCAACAACGCTCAAACGATGAAAAATCTCTACTTCCGACAGGATACGGATCCCGGGCTCTCACGATGCGAAGCCAGTAGACTATTCATTACACCAACCTGATCCTTACAGATCCTGGGCGGGTGGTAAGATGTCAGACAACGTGCTGAACTGCATTCTGGAGGGAAAAACGGGCGCGGAAGACGATGGGTCGAAGGAAGTTAGAAGCAGGGGAGGGAAAGAGAAGGAGAGAGAGAGATGGGGGAAGAGGGAAAAGTGGGGGCGGTCGGAGAGAATCTAATTAGGAGGGCGAGAGTGGCCGGCCGTAAGACTTATGCTGTTTGCAAGTCGAGAGGAGAGGGCCTTGATAGCGAAAACAGGGAGAAGAAGATACGAGGGGAGGCAATGGGAGGGTGGGTGGAGATCTCCTGTACCACGAAGGGAGACCTAGGGGCGCCTGTAAGACGCCCCGAGCTGGTTCTCTCTCTCCCTCCGCTTCCATCACAGTCCCACACCCCTTTGCCCCGCCTTAATTGGAGACCGTTCTCAAATGAAGTCACGCTCTTCTGGGACGAATTCAACCGACTTGGCCCACACTCGCACGCCTAAATTCATCCGCCATGAAACTGTGATCGGTATCGGTAGTGTTGGTGCCTTATTGAGAATCTCAACTACAGTCTCGCTTCTACTGCTAACGTTCTAAAATCTTTGCCTCGAGTCAAATTGGTGTACATATTCTAGCTGCAAAGGAAGCATTACCTCTCAGCGTGACTTCGAGAACTCAGTTGAGATTCTAAATATGGACCATAATCTACTCTACAGTCTCACATCTACTGCTTAAGTCATAAAATCTTTAATGCGAATTTGAAAGGGCATACAGATTCTCCTCGAAATGGTTCAATGTTCACATACAGCGCAGCTCTATGAAGTAATACCAACTTTGCAGGGTGAATCTGCACGCCAATTTGACTCGAGGTAACGTTTTTAGGACGTAACCAGTGGGAACAAGACTGTAGTTAGGGAAACAATTCTTTAATAGGTGAATAATTCTTGGATTCACTTTATAATAAATGTAGGCACAATGGTTAATTAAAATATCAAAACGGCACAGTGTTCAATCAAAATAACTAAGTGATAATGCTTGATAATAATGGTACGTCAAAATGCTTGATAATGGTACGTCATACGGAAACTGGGTTGATTTGCGTGAAAAAGTAAGTAAGTTTAAAAAAATAAAGTGTGTAAATTGATCATTGTGCCTTCATTTATCATGAATATTACATAGAGTACGTATAATATTATACTTACTCTATAATATTAGGTGTTTCCACCATTTACGCCGGAAACTCTTTAATGAACTGATAAAATAAATATCTGATGGTAGAACGGTAGTTAATTAAAATTTACAGCTAATTAACTAACAACTTTTTAATACATATTTTTAATACATACAGCCAATTTTGCCTTTAAATGCGCGCTAATGATGAAATTATTTATCCTGGCCATTTGTAGCGTAGGTATAGAAAATTTGAATGACGTCTCCTAAATCTAAAATACTACCATATTTAAATTTAACGTATTCCAAAATAAACACTCAATACTGGAAACATACAAATTCGATTTAAAAAGTAATTGGATTTAAAAAATTTAAGCTTTAGAAAATAAAAACCCCTGAGTTTTATCAAACCCCTCCCTCACAACGTTAAGAGACCAGTCCACCCGTCCCTCTTCTCTTTCCCCACGAGGTTTTCACGTGTTAAATGTAATAGGGTTTACTCAGTGGAATAACTTAATATTGAAAGACAATTTTTTTTTTAATTTGTAAAACATAGTTTTATCTATTATATTTTCAGGTTATATTTGGGCGTTCCCTCGCTGTCCCTCAATATTATGTACGCCAAGACATGAAAGGTATAAATCACTAGCAGAATATTTGTCCAATGAATACCGGGTTTGACGTTATATATATTAAAACTGGTATTAGAGTCTGTATGTCTGTCATTTTTGACTGGATGTTTTATGTATGCCCTTATGCTCGACCTGGAAACAAAGGTTTTTAGATGCTCCCGAGTGCCAATTATATTACTCCATGTTCGTTTTTGAGCCAACCCTCGGACACGACGAGAACGGGCCAAACAATGATTTTTATTTTCGAATATTATGTATCGAACTATAATTATTACTACGTGACCTCCAAGTTTCTGCTGTAGCAACGTTCCAGTAAATACGGCATGAAATGACACTGCGGCGAGAACCTCAAACGAATTCTCAACGAGGATCTCAGCGTGAAACAAATGCATTAATAATGCAAGTGTGAAGAGAACAAATAGCGCAAGAAAAAGCGCTTATATAATAGAAGGAAGAAAAAGCACTTATTATTGAAAATCAAGCACTTCTACAAAATTTGAAATAAACACAAGTTTCTGCGAGAAATGATGAACTACGCGAAAATCATCCAGAGCAAACGGAGGTACATTATTCAAATTTCACAAAGTTGTGGCATGTTACTACCTGCAAGAGTTGCAAGAGAGGTGAAAAATTAGATTTGTTTTCCAAACTTCATAATTATGCACTTAAGTCAGCACTTTCACATGCTTGCACTTACACATGTATGCACGAATGCATGCATTCATGCATTTGAACATTCTGGAATGAGTATAATCTACACCTGCAGGCGTGCAGGCACATTGAGAGACTTGTTTACCTATTAATCTTTCAGCATTCTCCAATAGTGTCACAAGCAACTCTCACTTCCTCTCTCATAAATAGGTTGGATCGTCGTTACCCAGCGCAATCTCCCTCATTGGTGTATGATATCATTTATGGAAGTCACCTGAAGGAGTGTAGTGTTATAGAAGGCTGATGAAGATAAAATGGATGGAACGAGTGACAAATGAAGAAGTTCCACAAAGATTAAGCCATATCTTGAGCCATAATGACCTGATGAAGACAATCATCGAGAGACAAGTGAATGGGAAGAATACAAAGGAAGGCCTCGCGTGAGACATAGAGAGTAGGTAAGGGATGAATGTGTAAGAGAAGAATTACGTTGATATGAAGAGATTAGTTGATTGGAAAATCGAGTGGAGAGTGGCGTCTAACCAATCTTAGGATTCTTGACCTATGCTGATGATGATCTTTCTCCTAACGTTACTGAAAGCTGAAAACTCACTGTCGATAGGACATCGTAACAGCTGACCAGAACCCTCCTTCTCTTTAGCGTCACGTAATTATACGGACGACCCCTCACTTACATGAGCCCCGGAGAAGGGCCCGGAAATGATTTCTCTGGAGTTCGGGAGGGTAAGAGGAGTGGGAGGGAGGAGGGCACGGAGGGTGAGGGCAAGAGTTTCCAGCGCTAACGAGACGGAAAATGGCGGTGATGAGAGGCCAGGGAAGCAACGGAGGGGAGGGAGGGTTGGGGAAAAGGAGGAGAGGAAGGAGTTAGGGAGGGCAGCGGCGGGCGTTAAGACCCGGGGAGCTAAAATAAGGTGAAACCGCGATTTACAATTTGCGTCGCGGGACGGGGACGTGCGTGGAGGCGGCGGTAAGGGGGAAGCGAGAGAGAGAGGAGAGTGATTGATGACCGGGGAGGCAGGATTGATGTTATTCAAGGCGTTTGGCGCAAGTGCGAGGGGGAGCATGGGAAGAGTGTGGCTGTGTGCGTGTGTTTGTGGAAGCGTTATGCGCCCGCGTGGTGGAGGATTCGAGGGGGGCGTTTATACGGGGAAGGGAAACTCGGCTGGCGGGCGATTTGGGGGAGGGCGAAGCCGGGCTGAGCGAGTGCTTTCGCGGAACATTCACGATTTCACCCCAAAGAAGGGAATGGAGAGTAAATCCTTGTCCGAATTCACCAATTAGGAGGCTAAATGCTGCCTCCGTACGGATGAAGCCATCTTGAAGTGGGCCCGAAGTCGTTTTGGGCACGAGTTTAACCGTCGAGTTAGGTTGCCATGACAATGAAGGGAGCAAAGAGTGTTTATGGTACTGTTGCTACCCCACGTTGGAATCCGTATTAGAAATACCTGTCTAACCAGCAGAAGGACTACCTGCCTAACTCTGCTCTGTTTTAAAGTGCAAAATTACAATAATTAACTTGAAAATTTTAGCAATTTGCCATAAAACATAAGAAAGAGGTAATATTAATTTTACAATCGTATGCCGTTTTATGGCTTAAAAAAATCAAACAGAATAATGCAACGGCGTTTATGCATAGAACAAATTATGTACGCTCTTTGAAATGTTTAAAACGAATTTAAGTTGACCATAACAGGTAATATGTCAATACATTGCGAGAAAAAAGGTAAATTTAGCGAAATTAAATGTCACTGGCATTGATTTCCTCTTCTTTTCCATGAAAATGCGACGCAAAAAGAGGCACATAAAGCGTTTATACTTTATACTATGGGAATAAAATTACGGATCGTTTTAATATTCATCGATAATTCATAAACATTTTTCAGAGAGAGGTGATATCATTTGCGAAATGCAAAAACCAGTTGCATTCGCTTTTTCCATGTCTTAATGCAGTACCTGTAATAATATAATTTTGAATGTAAATTTAGGAATTGAAAACATTTAAGGACAATTTAATGGAACAAAGCCCATTAAATTGAAGTAAAGCACTTTAAATACAAAAATTTGTATTATTAAGCAATTTTAAAATTTATAATAATTATATGAGCCTATTGAAAATTTTGTTATCATATTGGTAATTTTGTTGAGTAATTTCGACGTATGATATAGTTTAATTTAATGGTGTCATGAAACACGATAAAATATAACAAAAAAGTTCTTCACGCAGTTGAATTGGATATGGAAGAATTTGTAAAAACGGTTATGAACATGAAAACAAAACTAATCTCCACTTTTACGAGAACAGAATTATTTTATTCAATCCAGATTGCTTATCGGAAAATAATTAATATATAACTCATTTCATAAAAAAAACTTCAAATTCTGGTTCAATTCGACATTAAAAATAACAAGAATATTAGCGTTTGTTTCTAGTCAATAGGATCATTACTGAAGTACAATTTCACTTGTAATTATTATCCTGAATATTAATATAAAAGAATATTTCCATGAGGGTAGGTCGAGAAAAATGCCTTTTTCAAATCATAGGGTTGTGACAGATCATTCAAGCATCATTATCGGCATTTATTGTGAACGTCTCTATAATTATCCTATAATATGATACCTATCGAATGAAAAAATAAAAGTACGTTACTCATGTCTAGATCCCATTTCGTTTAGTGTTTTTCGCAACATTAATAGTATAGCTGACAAATTATTTTTCAGATTAACTTTTATTCTAACCCAAACATTTTGAGATTTAGATGATTCTGAGTTACATTAGTGATATTTACACGATTCACCTCGCAGTAAGATGTGGAAGTGATAGATCGTAAATTTGCTAATTATCTATTCTACATCAATGTGTAAATATTATACTTCGTGTAACTGCAAAGGCGTGTGACAGGAGTTTCACTAACCATGAGAATAATGGATATATGTTAAAAAATATTCAGGGAAAAAACATATGAAAAGGGAGACGTAATTTTTATCAGTATTATTTACAGAGTATTATATTTTGTTCGCGGTCGTAGACGGTGCGCGCAAAAACGATTATAAAATTTATGGTGTAGTCATGTATCACTCTCTTCTGTCATTTCTGTCTCCCCTGCTATTGTAGAGTAGGATTATAAATAGGTACACCTGAAATTTCAGCATTCAAAAGGCATGATTTTTATTTACAAAGAACGTCCATTGCGTCAAAAAGGATACTAGTAATAAAAATGACAGAGCAACGCTTACGCGTTTGTCAAGTTAAATTAGTAGCGATAGTTTATGCGCAGAATGAAATTTAACGAACGATAATTTTAGTCGAGTATTGCTCGCTAAATCGTCAAGTTGGATAAATTTTCACTCCCACGACCGCTCAACGATTATTGGGGTAAATTTTGAATGGAATCCCCCCACGACGAAGAGAATACGAGATGAGATCATTTGGCTCGCGACGATTCCGCGCATGGAAATCGCTCCGCGGCGACAAACAAGTCGTGATTCACTGACATCGGCCGCGACGGCTTCCTATTAACAACCAGGGCCCCGTGCCGCCTCGGCGATGGGACTCGCAACCCCATCTGCCGGCCCTAAGGGGTAAAGGAAACCTGACGCGCTCGAGTCCGACAGGGATGGCACTGATGAGACCTGAAACAACGGAAACCCTTTTCCGGGAAACGAAGTGACGGACGGTGGAAAACGGCGATTACTCTTCATTTCCGAGAGCGCGGGCTTCATCTCTTTCGCTTCCCACTTCATCCATCTCCGCTCCTTCCGCTGAGAGCCGTTCCTCGACGTTCCAATCCCACGGGAAGGAGAGAGGGGGAGGAGCGGAATGGAGGGCGAGAAAACACGTTTTCTTTTCCACGTCTTGAGGAAATACGGAGTCAAGTCGCGTGGTGAGTAACAAATGGGAGACGAATGGGATGAGATCGTGGAATGCAGGTCACCACACCTCTTCTTATACCGTCCATCCAACTCGCACGAATTTGGGAATTGGACGCTCAGGTGGCTAGATCACTGGATTTCCATTACGAAGGCCCAGGTTCGAATCCCGGCCCGATAGGTAATTCATTGGTGTTCCGGTACCCACTTGAATGCTGTGTGGAGAGCGCATCAAGGTCAGTACTCCGTCCGTCGGATGGGAGGTTAAATCCTGGACCCTTTTCGTTAAGGGTAGACGTATGATGACGCCGGGTTTCACTCAACCTTTACTCCGTTCCTTGAAAACATTTTTACCCATAACCAATCGCCCACCTATCCTAAATAACCTATAGGCTTATGTAACGAAGAGTATCATTGATATTCCGGTATCCACTTGAATGCTGTGTGGAGAGCACATCAAGGTCAGTACTCCGTCCGTCAGATGGGACGTTAAACCCTGGACACCTTAGCGCCTTTTCCTTAAGAGTAGAATTATGATGACGCCGGGTTTCACTCAACCTTTACTCTGTTCCTATAAGATATTCCAACCCACGTATCATAAATAGCGAAAATAACTTTAGCTGTCGGTCGCCTGCCTTGAATAACAACAATCACTCAAACGAATTCCTTCAATGATGGAGATACATGCGGAAACCTTTGGTTAGATACATACATACATAATTCGTGCACACCGCGGTTGACTGGTCGGCAACACTCAGGCCTGGCAATTTAAAGGTCGAGGGTTCTAATTCCGACTCGGACAAAGATTTATGTTTTTATTATAATTAGGCTTAAGATCAAATCAGATAAGACGGTGCATTATAACCTCAGTTCCTGGAGCTCCTAAAAATCTAATTCAACCACTGCTCATTATTCTTCGAGACAAGCCTTTTCTTAGTGTGGCCATAATCAGAGTACAAGCTCAGACATTAATCGGATGCAAACTCATTTATTTACCTCCATCATCGATATCGACAGAGCTGCATCATTACTCATGCAGGGATTGTCACATTATGATGGGAATAATTGAAAATTTTTCAAAGCAGCCGTCTCGCCATTATTCAAGCGAGAAGTATTTGAGCTATATCTCATATGTGACTGTTGTTCCTGGTGCGAATCGGTAATGGTGATCAGATTTTTTGTCGTATTAGAGTACAATGCCATACACGAATTTAAACTTTGAGTCCTTTGCTATGACAGGTCTACGAGCTCTCACCTCAAAAATAATAATTCAGAAGAAAGAAATGTGCAGATTCTTTTATGATTGTTGAAAATAGTAGGTAAATTGTTCAAATATGGCTTTATGATACTTTATGAATAAAGAAAAATGAAAGATCATGTCTTTTGATAGCCAATGTTAACGAAGGCATGATACATATTTACGCAAAACATGTATTATTTGAGAGACACTAAAAAGTTTTTACTGGATGGGATGATATCACGCGTAAACGCCCAAAAGCACCAAAATACATCAGGATAAAATAGACCCTGAAGTATCTTTCTCGCCTAAGAATTGATCGCCATTAGTTTGATTGATAAGGGTACGCCATTCCCGGGAAAAATACATATGACCCGTGAAAAGGAGAAATTTGAAGGGTCATCTAAGAGGTTACAAAACAGAGTTCCAAAATTATTTACCAGTAAAAACGGATTAATTGCAGCGGCATATGATCCAACAGTCAAAATAAAAATAATGCTCGTTATGAAGAATCGAAACGGTGATCATGGAGGATCCGTCATCCTGAAAATACGTCGAAGATCTCCAGTTGTATTGGTTTGGCACGGTTGCTATAGCACTGTTTTTACCTCCCAAGCACCAGAGTTAGAATCCATGGAGAGATATATTTTTCAGCGACATATCGTTCTTTACTTGAGTTTTGAGAAAATAATTTTAAATTCGGTACTCGATTCGTCGCATAGGACGAAAAAGCGATGACACCTTCGTTAAGATTAGGCTAATGCGTACTCCATTCTGAGTGTGTCTTTACCCTCTTTCCCTTCCCAAAACCTGCATCTAATTCCTACCTGTACAATATTGCCCAAATGGTTTTAGCTTCGGGTTATCTCCCCCAATAAAAACATCATCATCATGGATCAATAATCCTAGGATTGGTTTTGACGCAGCCCTCCACACGATTCTTATATCGGCCAACCCCTTCACGTTGACGTAACTTACCATCACCATTGACGACCATACGATTACCATCGACGATTGTCTTCATTAGGCCGTAGTGTCTTAAGATATGACCAATTATGACCAGTTGTCCCGTCTTCTTTTTAGAGTTTTCAGGAGACTTCTCTTTTCTCCCACACTTCTTAGGACTTCTTCGTTTGTCATTAGGTCGAGCCATATTATCTTCATCGTCCTTCGGTAACAGCAGATTTCGAATGCAATAATGACAAATGGAACAACAATAAACATAACAATAAACATAACGATAAACATAACAAATGAAAAAAACAATAAATGTAAAGATAAGTGAGAGCTCTTCGCCGAACGTGAGAATATGGTGAAAAAGGGAATTTCCCTGCCGACATCCGCCATGTTGACGTCTCCAATATTTTCCGACACAACGCCGCTCGGATGGAACCGCGGACCTCCTTACCTCCGTTCTCCGCGCGCGGGAGGAAAAAAAGAAGACTGTCGAAAATCAGGACAAGAGGGCGGAGGGAAATCAGGGGAGGAGAGAAGAGGGGTTAGTTAGAGAGAAGAGCTTCAAAGGGGTTCGAATGGGGAGTTAGGGAGAGGGAGGAAGATTGGGCCCAGAGTGCCCAGGTCGTGAGGAGGGCCAGATTTTCGAGGGCTTGGCGGGGGACGTAGGGAAATAAGTAGAGGGGGAGACCGGGGGCGGGTTCTTTGGTGCCGGAGTGGTGAGGGGGCAGAGACGGCGGGGGTGAAGAATGTGGATCCTGATTATGTTACGAGTGGGAAATGAAATTTGGTAAGGGGGTGGAGTTGCGGTGGTGTTCCTGGAGAGGGTGGGGGGAATGTGGGTGTGGAGGGGAGGGGAAAGGTGGGCCTCATTGCCGACAGGGCGTGGGGCGGCGAGGGTTTTCATAGGGTACGCGGTAGGGACGTGCCGCCTCCCCCCTCCCACACGCGAGTATGGTCCTCTTTTTTCCAGGATGGAGCGGGTGGAGGGGTTTGAAATATTTCCTCCCCCCCTCGCGGCGCTCCCAGCCTCCCTCCCACTCGGATCCCCCCCACCACCCGTCCCTAGGATACGGAGCGCCTCTCCCCCTCCTCTCCCGAGCAGTAAAGCCGAAACCCTGCCTCCCAAAACTTCCCACCACCTCGCCTGACTGCGGTCCCTCATTTTTTATGCAGCGTTCGGATATTTTATAGGGTAGTTAACCGCGGGATATTACCCATGACAAAACAACGTCGTGCACGAGTGGGAAAGTTGATTACGTGCTGCGGGGGCCGCGCGCTTTATTAAATTTGAGGAGGAGAGAAAAAAAAGATGGGGAGGGGGGGAGTGGGGATGTTGGGGGTGGGGTTTGGTGGTCGTGCTTTGGGAGGGTAAGGGAAGAGAGGGTACAGATTGTTAATCCATTGTGACTCTTGTTTTCCCTTCCACACCAGCCACCCCGAACCCTGGCGACCGCTTCTCGCCCCCCTCCCCCCCCTGTCGCCCCCCCTGCCCGACGTGATGCGAGAGGCGTCGGAGGGGGGACGAGCCCCTGTTCTGCGCCCCCGTGTCCCCGAAAAACACACACACAGACATGCACATGCTCGCCCCCCCCCACCACGCATGTCCCTCCCTCCCCGACTCCTCCCCCTTTTCTAGTGATTGCTTAGAGCCTCGTCTGATTTTAAATATTAATTTTCGGGAGGGTGGTTGTACGGTTGATACGGCGGTGGATGGAGTGAGGTTGAGTGGGGGGTGGGGGTTTAACATGCTCGCAGGGAGGCCAAAGTGAAGTCTCCGCTGTATCAATCGCCAGATACTTCATTCTTCCGCGCCAGGGTTGACGTATGCCCTTTCGCCGGTCCGGGCGTGTGAGAGGGGGGGTGGGAAGGATACCCCGAATGAAATATAATGCGCCGTAATGGAATGAATTGCCTCTCCTGTCGTGGCATTTGTCGAGCGCGGGCGTGTCCGCAGCTTAGGACGGTGTCCTCGTGCACTTGAGTCTCAGGAACAGGTGACGCCACTGATGAACCCAGCGTCCCTCTCGCTACGAAATCCAAACGGTAGTCACACTTGTTCTCTCATCTTTCTCTCCCTGCTGCTGCTATTAGGGGAGGCGAACAAGGAGTTTAGAATGCACTGAAAGAGGCATTGACATGCTAGCTTATGGGTGCAAATGAAGACAGAATGGGGGAGGCTGGGAACGATTAGATCCCGCCTCCTCCGTACAAAAATTGCGTTTCATACTGCCTCTAAAGGAGGTTGAATGAGAATTAAAACACAAATATTAATGAAATAGTTCCCAAATTCCATCGCATCGGTGTCATAAAATCTTCCAAATACTATTTAAGGGAGGTGCAATCAATGCATTTGATTCCCCTCGGAGTTACCTATTTGAACTACATAAATGGCATATATTTGCGTTTTCGCAATTTCCTCCGTTTCTTTGACGAATTTTAAAAATTCATTCCATTCTTCTTGTCAAATGTCAAGAAACAAATTTGACAGGAATGGAAAATGCAGGCCTCGTATGAGATACATGGAGCAGGTTGTGAAGGATGTAAAAGGGAGAAGTTACGTCAATATGAAGAGGTTGGCCGATAGAAGAATCGAGTGGAGGGCTGCGTCAAACCAATCCTAGGATTGTTGATCCATGATGATGATGTTTCCTTTATTCATTTTACATACTCTACATGACTCTGGAGTAGCAAGCTCGTATGTCCGTACATACCAAGATGGCCGCTGTATTCCCAAATCACCTTCGATGCCTCCTTCAGTACATTCTAACCTCCTTGGAGGCGACCGACAACTAAAGTCATCTACGCCACTAACTATGGGTGGATATTTGCAAAAAGGCGGGAATTTTAGGGAGAGGAAGAGTGGAGATAAAGCATTAGCCAACTCTTAGCGCTGTTAATGAAAGGTTCCAAGGGGTCCACAGTTTTGACATTCCACTCGACGGACGGAGTTCTGAGCACGTGCTCTACTCTCCACACTCAAATAGGGATCGGTATACGAATGGAAATATGCCACCACCTGGATTTGAACCCGGACCCAGGGGATGGTAGGCCAGTACTCTATACCACCCAAACTCGATCCCTCATCTCTAAATTTCTTGAAGTAGTGGAGTTATTGCGTGAACTATCTGCCGAGATCACGTCTCATCGTTGTTATTTGCCAAGCCACTAGCAGATGAAGTCATCGGTGCCATTAAGGAAACTTAATTGGCTGTATAAGTATAAATTCTGGGAGATAATACAATAAGGAGGGCAACCTGGTATCCTCGTTCAGCTACTGTCATAAAAAGGCAATGAGGGGTCCACATTAAACGTCTTATCGGAAGGACAATAAAAGCTGACACTAGGGTCGTCTTGGGTCTTTAGGTGCTCCAACAGCTGAGGTTATATTTGACCGTCTAAGCTAATATCATAATCCTCGGGAAAACGCAACATCCATGTGCTAAGCGAGATTCGATTCAAGTACTGGCCAGGTTGGGTTTGGGTTGTCTGGCCAGTGCTTGACACACACTGTCGTCTGACACTGCCGTCCACCCCATTTTCCTAAGAGCTAGTCCCTTCCAAATCAAACACAAGAGCACGCAGTTCTGTCTGGTTGCTGAGGGTATAGGCTCACTGAGTACGAAACTCGACAACGTGTGGCATTCGGACACGGGTGCATGGAAACCATTTCCTATTTTTGTGCCACCTATGGTTCCTCAGAAAGACCGGGTATCGATAAATTCACTTCGTTTGAGTTCACTTTGATGTTTTTAAAGGCGTCTCCCGGATTTGAACCCGGGACTTCTAGTCAGTAGCCTAATCTCTACGTTACCACGCCGTCCAACGTATAAAATAAAAAATAAGCCTTGATAAGAAATCGTGTGTTCAAAAAATTGTTGTTTTTGTGAAGTTCAGAGTGACAGTACTCCATGGAAAAGTAGATATAAAATTTCAAAAGACCGCGTGTTGAAAACAAACCAAACTCAGGATTCACGAAAGCATTTGGCCTAAGTATAGCAGCCGACTCCGGCACTCATTCGGCCTGAAATACTATGCCATATCAAATTCATTTTCCAAACTACTTGTTTTTATTATAGAAACAGGAAAACCGATTTAGCCATGTTCACATCATGTAAACCATTATGTCGGCTTAAAAAATGACTGGTGATACACCACAACATCCACCAAGGAGTATATGCATGAATTACTTCGCCTGTAAAATCGCCCCATAATTATTCACCTCTGCTAATAATTACTGGAATAAATCTGGCATCAATGCAGAAAGCACACTCTGATAGAGCGATTTTCTTCTGATTCAAATCACAAGATAATGCAAAAATTGTTGCTTGGTATGTAAAAGTACGGACCTTCGAAATAAAAAAATGGTTAAATTCATATTGGTAACGGTAGCACCTGAAATTTCAAAAATACTGCTAAAACGTAGGAAACTTACCTAGGCACACATAACGCTACTCAATGTCAACCTTCGAGCTGAACCTCGTTGAGAAGGGCATTAGATGCGTAACATTCTCAAGATCCAACGTTCGCTGAGCTTCCCTCAATTGCAAGAGTTTTCATGTCGTCATTGCTTAGGGGAAAAGCAAGGTATTCTGTGCCGTCCAGTTTGCGCCGAAAATTGTAAACATTGAAGTATTAAAATGAGTTCATTAGCGCTCGAAAGTAGCTGAAATCAAAATCTGAGGTTTCAGGCGTGATTGCCTGGAAACGGAGAATAACTGCACTTGAAAAATGAGCAACATCTACTGTAGTAGTGGAAGTTCATACTCACTACTGCTGACTTTACCATTATGCGTCCAATTTTCCCACGGTTTTAGTTTCACCGTACCAAATCTCACAATTTTCTGCTGTTCATAGAGCAATATCCTGAACCTTTGGGCAGTGTCATATTGCTCATTAGACTCCACTCCGCATAAATATTGATTTCAAAGCAGCCCGAGGAGAGAAATTGGATGATGGTGAGGGAAAGCACTTAAGGCTTTCTGGGCACCAGACTGGGATGGACTTGGAGGTCGAAGAGGGCGAGATTAGCTGGCCGCTTCACGGACCTCGTCCAAGTCAGGCAACGACCCCATAACAGCATCCGCAAAATCACCGTCGAGTCTTCAGATGAAAGCTTCCAGGGATACGAGATAAAGAGGTGTAGAGATATGAGAGAGAGAGAGGGAATCGGTAACCAAATCATTTAGAAGAGCAGCGTTCGTTTCCTCCCACGCCGGTAAGAATTCCGTGTTCCCTCGCCCCTTTCAAATTCTGCCCGCAATTACCTTCGCCAAAAACGGCGTTCTCCGCGATTCCGGACGGGAATTGAAGGGGAGAGAAAAAAAAGGAATGACAAGGGCGAGGTCATCGACTGCGAACAAGCTAGGAGTGAAACTGCAAACGGTGAGATGCAGGCGTTTCGAAGTTGGGGGTGGGGGGTGGGATTAGGTTGCTTCGCCCCCTCCCCCACCCCCCACGGAGAGTAGGAGGAGAAGGACCCCGATATTTGCTCCCAATGTAATTGGACGCACGGGGTCATGTACATTTAATGCAGTTTCCGTTTTTTTATTAATTTTAACTTCCGCGCACCCCTTGATCCCCCGATGCGCACCGTCTCCATAGTAATTAACGTGGATGTTTGGAAAAATGCGAAGAGCGGGTCGGTGCTTTGAAATGAAATGCCGACGCGCAATTTGCGAGGCTGGGGAGGGTGTCCGGGAGGGATGGGGGCGTAATAGTTTTGATGGAGCTGGGAATACGGCCGTGATTTTAAAAACGGAATTGCCATAATTAAATTTTGTCGAGAAATGTTTAATGTTTATCTTTCCGTAAACGGCCATGAATTCTCTCATTCACGGAATGAAATATATTATTGCCTCGAATGAATAAAAGAATCAGCAATTTTTATTTCTAAACGCACTTAAAATTTAAGGTGTAAATTTGCTATAAAATTTTCCCATAACAGACAGATGAAGTGACGATAATGAAAAGTTTTGTCAAGCAGAAACCCTTTTCGGCCTATATCTACAATTTTTAGACGCATTTTCAAACCTAATAATAATACAACATAACAGTTATGCCTTTGATTCTGTGAATTTTGACACCTGCTTCGCGACAATTAGATCTAATAAGTCCCCTTAAATAAAACATTCGAAAATCAATTGATTCCTCTGATAAATATTTTAATTAGATCAAAAAACCTATGCTTAATGATACCAATCCAGTTTAGCTGTAGTCAGCGTCGAGTGTCCAACCCAGCAACTCTTAGCAAACAGGAATAATATTTTTGAAGAATCACGACTAAAAAGAAATTTTTCATCGTTTAAAGAATTCCATTTTAAATGAAAACATAATATGAGACGGAGCAAGGCGTTGGTATCCATAATTTTCTACCTACGAACACTATGAATTTCTGACATTTAATTTTTAAAAATGAACTCTACAGTACGCTTTGTTGGTAAAAAATGAGCTAAGTCAAAATGCATGGGAAATAATGGGAAATATTTTGCTCTCCTAAAACATAAAGCATGATGGGGCTGAAATCTATTTTATCCTTAACTCTACATAGCTTGGCAAACGCGGACGGCCATTAAACTGGTAGCACTTGTGATTTGGAAAAACGTTCGTTACTTTCAAACAAATTAGAGGTATGAGCATTACATGTGGGATTTAAAATTTTGCCAAGGATGTCGCACCTTAATGCATAAAAGTCTGTCGCAATTGCTAGGTCCTTTATACGCTGCTCCGGCAACCCAAGGTTATTGTGTGCTAGGATTAAGATCAGAAGTTAGCCAGTTCAAAAGAACCATAAAGCTGAAATTTATTACCTTAAGTAATTAAAGAACACCTAAAATGGTGCATTCTTCCATGACTCGACAATTTTGAGTACCAAAATTGACATTTTGACTCTACATCCTCGATGAAATCACATTTTGGCTAGGAAACAATAGGATTATTCTGGGCCCTCACTTCTCTCACGACTTCAGTATTTCAGAGGTTCGAGAATTCCGAGTCCTTACTGCAGCCAAAGCTAAACTCTGCTGGATAAGTGGACGCGTATTAAACTTGACGAAAACGGCCAAACGCGATTCACTGCAAAATTCCTGCCCCGAAACGCACGAAAGCGCTCCCGTTGAACGTGTTAAGGCGACCGCTCCTCACTTCCCGTTGACCACGAAGAGGGTCCCGTTCGTCCACAGAGGGAAGCGGAGGGCGGCGGACAGGGAACAGGGAGGGAAGGACGGCGAAAAAGGGGACAAACCGCCCGGGTGCAACACCACCACGGAGCCGACCCTAGTCCCACCACCCCTCCCAAAAATATTCCCCCACCCCTACAACCGTTCCCCTCCCGTCCTGTCCGCCATGTACGGCCCTAATCGCGTAATACGACGAGTGGGAGAATTGGATTAAGCTGGCCTGATGGTAAGGGTTTGTATGGGGCACATGAAGCGCGAGGGGGGGAGGGGGGGGGGGGAAGAGGCGGACGCAGAGGATGCCGGGACGACTCGGTGAGACGGAAAGAGGGAGGTAGGGGAGGAATTTCGGGGAAGAGTGAGGCAGGACTTAGAAAAGGGCAGAGACGAGGTGTGTAGCCCCGCGACATGAAAGGTCACGGGACTCGAACCGGCGACCTTAGTATTGAAAAAGAAGCGCGTTAACACACCTAGCTACCGCGGCAGGCTCATCATTCACATTCTTGACACAATCTTAAATTCCACGTGGAATTAACATACCTAAAATTTGTTTAAAAGTAGCGAAAGTTCTTCCAAATCATATCAGAGTTAGTTATCTAATTAATATTCGTATGGTGAAATGGTTTAAAGACAGCTGAAAACATTTTGCGTAAGCTAAAACTAACCTGGGCCTCAATCATGGATCTTCATAACGCGTGCGCTAGCGTTATCGTTATTTATTGATTAAACTAATCTCAGAGAGAACGTGATATCCATTCTTTATTTTTCGTACAGCACTTCAAATCGCTTATTACAATCGGTGGATCGAATTTTATAGACGATTGTTGTTAACCCTGCGCTACTCTTGGGGTAAGCGTTAACGATAAAGATTGCGATAACGCAAAATATAGATCCGTGATTCCTGACCTGTATACCGGGTTGGTCATTCGTTCAACCTGAAAATTGGTCTGATTTTGTTGAAAATTGCCGGACCGGGAATCGAACCGCGGACCTCTGGCTTGCCAGGTTACTGTGCAGATTACCCCGCTACTCAGGATTAGAGTTCCTAAGGCAATTTTTAGGAGTATCTATAGGAGCTATGTCTCATTTGCCTTTAGTTGGGGTCCATCAAGGAAGGTACACGTAATGCGTAATTGTGCTTCATGGAAGCATAAGTCCGCGTGGTGGTCTGTGGTCATTGGTTCGGCAAGCCAAAGGTCCGTTGTGCGATTCCCAGCCCAGGAAAACCTTTTCCTCTGTCAATTTTCGACACGCTTGCTGTGCATAACAGCAATATAAAGTCTTACATCGCTCTACTTGGTTGAGGTGAGGTAACTGTCGCGCACAAGCGTCAAGGTTAAATGAGTTCACATATAAGGTAGGGTAGTGGGCAGCTAATTGCCCTGTGTCTGCAGTATAAACTAGGATCTGAAAAGAAAAATAATTCTTGCTTACAGTCGCCACTAAAAACTTTCTATCCATGATCGCGCCGAAAAAAATACCAAATGCAAATGCTTGAGCGTCTTTTCGGTCTCGGAAGGCCAAACATTTTTAAGTGCGCTGACATGTACCATGTAGCGACCTCACGTAATTCGTAAAAAATATTATTCGTGTATTGATAACGGCTTTCCCTCTCATATTGCAAACCAGTTAAATAGAATGTAGCAGCATAACACTAAAATATATTACTTTTCGCTATTTCAGATGAAGGAAAGCAAACCTCAACGGCTGTATACTAACTTAGAGCTCTATAAGGACAGAATACCTCACAAACATCTTCGTTTCTTGGATGCCTCCTCTTTGCTGGATGTGTAAAGTCACAGCAAGCTTTTGGAGACGCGTAAAAATGGTGGAGTTTGCGAAAAGCATCTATGTTATTTTCTCTATTTCTATAGATACACAATGAAAATAATTTAAACGAGAATAAAACCTGCCGGCACCACGTACAAATTTAGAAAAGGAAAATCACAACGTGACCAAACGGACAAATAATACGTATTTTTAAAACGAGTAAGGGCAAGGATGTACTTTACCTTTCTGCAGAGGCATGTTGATTAACAACGAGAAAGCTGCCTTACGGGCGCGATATCTTCTCATATAAAAAGGCATGTTTAAGAGAGGCTAGTTATCAACCACGCGACTTTTAGATGCTACGAGGGCTTCATTGAAGTTTTGCCGCAATATTTCTGAATAACAGTCACTGATAGCAAAGAATACGAGATAAATTATCATCAACCAGTCTTAAATTCGCAAAGATTCAGTGTTAAATTCTCACTCAAGTTAAATGACGTCACTCGAAGGTTTTCTCATCAAAAATATCCCAATCTTTAACAATAGTTAGACTTCCACAGATAAAAAATTATCAGCTTTGACTGGGATTTGAACTCGGATCTCTCGTTACCCAAGGTAGATGATATTTTTTCTCCGTGGAAATATTGGTATTTTTCATTTCAATCTGTTCACTTCGTTAGGATTTGTTTTGCGACGGCTCATAATTCTCCAATCTTTAACACTCGACACTTTGGTGAGGTGCGGTTGTCCATGAATTGTTTTTCTCTAAAGACTTCATCGCTGTTTACTCCAAAGGAATGTCTCCACGTGGAATATATGTGTAATAAATATTCCACACCTCGGTCCCTGGATTACCATCAATTCCAAACCATAATCTCGCCAAATGTCCGCTCGCGAGAAACTTAATGTCCCCGAAGCTTTTTTCTCTTCCCCAAAAGTCAACAAAGCGATCAATCAATAGAGTTTTCAGAAGGCCTGAACTCTCATTTGCATAATGACGGCCATTACAAAACCCGGGATTTTCCCCGCATAATCCCCTTGCCATGGACTCCATTAGAATGACTTTATCGTCTACAACTCTTTGAAAATGGTATAATGTGCTTCCTTAACGACATATTTAGGAGTGTCGCATCACGGACTCCAACAAATGAAGCTGTAAATTCTTTTAAGCTGTATTCATGCCTTCGACGCCATAAAAATAAATGATCTTAGTTATTTATGCCCTCCTATTGACATAAAGTTTTTAAAGGGAAAAATAAGAAATATGCGCATTTAGTGGCATTTTTCATTGCATACAAAAGTAATATAGGGCATGTATTACAGCTATTACAGCTAGAGGAACTTCAGGTCGGTGGGTCTGTAAGGATTGTAGCGCTGTGTGAACATTAGCTGTCTGCAAATGTATTCCCAAGGTATTCGACTCCTCCCTCCCCACGAAGACTCTCGTCAGGGAAGGCGCGAGGGGGGCGTAAGGCAATGAGGGGCGCAGGACCTAACAGATGACCGCGAATACGGCCCGCGAGCAACCGGCTCGGCGTTAGGGGTATGGCGCGCGGCTGTAGCTTGCGCAAAAATATTTTATTCGTGGAAAACCGTTGGGCGGACGTAAAATAGGAGCGAATGTTGACCCCAAAGAACTGTAAAATTGTGTGTTTCCCCTAAAAATAAAGTTATTTCCTCAAATCGGGAAAATTAAATGTTATTGCACTTATGCCCTTTGAGCGACCTCTAAATGTTAAACAATCGGGCTGAAATTTTTAGCATATCCAGTCTGCACCCCACAGCATTTTTTAAGAGGTAGAAATCGAAAATCCGAGAAAACATAAAAAATAAGCAACACCCTAATGTACAGGCATTATACGTAACAGCATCGTTGGGTGAGACTTAAGTGCTTTATCTCTATTTCAACAGAGAAAGTCACGTAAAAACTCAGGGTGATTTCTGAAGACCAAACATGGTTCTTCTTCCTCTTAGCAAGAAAATCAAGCTCACATATACGGTGATCGCTGTGTACGCCCATGTAACCTTAATTGGGGGAACTATATACATATTATAACTTACGTTGTTTATTCTGCATTAATGAGCATTAGTCGCATAACAACACCAGATACTAATTCGTATGCAAAAGTCAATCACTTTTCCATCCCTTTGTGGAAGTTTTACTACCTGTAATAAATTAATTACACTGTAATTTAACTCATGCATGTTAATTTCCCTAGCAGATACAATAATTTTGTGTCCTTATCAAGGGTCATATTCTTCCGTCAAACGTTTCACCTCGACTAGCTTAAAAAATATTTGAAATCACTCGAGAAATAGGCATTTGAATGGAAAATCAAAATTTTATTTATTTATTACTTGGGCATAAAAGTGAATCATATGTCATCCTGTTCACACGGAACTTTACATTCGAGAAAGTGCAATGAGATTCTTCATATTTCATGGCACAATATTTAGGAAGTAATGAGTTCATCAATACATTATTTTTCAATAACAATTTCTCCCATTTTAGCATAAGAAAAGGGATGATAAATCAGTCAAGGCGGATCGGAAGCCAAAAATAAATTACAACAGCAGTGAGAAATGTATATATTGGATTTTTACAACCTTTATTCGCTCCTATCCCCGGCTTGCACTCGTTTTTCTTATTTCTTTTATTTTTGGCCTCAAAATCCCTCTTATGACTTCTTTAGAGATTATTAAAAATCTGAAAATAACATTTAGAAAATCTTTCCCCGATAAGTTATTTTACGATGGCCTCTCCCTCTTCCACTCCTCTTCGAGGCGCCTCTTCAGCTCTGCGCTTCACTTAATGTTGATTTTCATTTCACAATGTCATACTTTATGGATTAACTTCTCTCTACCGCTGACTAGCCACACGGTCGCTGTCATAAAACGCTTTGTGTCGTTGTAACTTAATATTTGTGTTTAGGTATATGCATTCAAATAAAGCTGTTTCTCTTCCTTATGTCTTGTATCACTACTTTTACTATCGTGGAATGTCTTTTGCATGCAGCAAATTAAAAAAAAGGAAAGAGAAGAAATAGTAAGGTGATTCGCACACGATGATTCGTGCTTCTTCTTCAGTTATTTTTTTTTTGCATCAAAAGTCATCCTATTCGCAACACCATTAATGAGATAAAGATCGGGTATTGACTACTTTATTACTACGCGCAGTTCTTCGCCAGGAAAACAAATGTTAGTTGAATCGCTGAAAAACTACGAGAATGAAATGGAAATTTTTAACTCCAACTTTTAAGTTTTCTAACTCTAGGGAAGTCCAACAGCTCTGGATGGCGTTGGACAGCGAGCATTTCGAAAATTCCTGAAATTATTAGTTCGTGGACACAGCTAAGGATTTGCAATTCCAATGAAACATGAATGTTTACTTATGAACAATCACCTCAAATTATCCAATTAAGAATATTAAGTCTCAAATAGCTGGGAAGAGGTGAAAAGAGATTTTTTTTGTTTCCGAAATTTTAAGAAACTTTTTCGACGAGCAAATTTAAAAAAAAACATCCCATTCCTATCGATCGGATTCTACACTTATTACACCAACCTCGGTTTGAACTGATAGCATTCGCTCGATGTCAGGCAGGAAAGCAACATACGTCCGCTGACGCATTACAAGCCGTCATAAAATATATACCAAGCCAGCTAGGGCAGGGCAGTTCTACATTAATACAATCGCCTTTCCACTCTAAACTAGGATCTGATGCAATGTAGATCAACTGTATTTGCAGTAACACCTCAAAAGAATCAATCATGAATAATAAATACGATATGAAGTCTCGTAAAATTTAATGCTAAGGAATAACTATTTATATTGATTACGCTGGGGAACAATTTTTAGTTAAATTTCTGTTGAGTTCGATTTTTCAGCTGATATAAGATAAAAAGCTGATTTCAAAACTGTAGTTAGTTTTCTTCTATCACGTGAAGTTTTCTCTCTACAGCTTATCTTAAGGTGACCTTACTCCGCTGAATCGAGGCTGAATCATAGGAACCACTAGTGCCTATGCTTTCTATCAGCAATCCATCTTAGGAGTGTTTGAAAAAAAATCTACTTGGTTATTTCCACATGTAATTAATTTTACTGTCGCCGATCACGGTTTCGTCGGTGAGTGACTTTGTCAAGGTGCTTGTTGACAATGTCACTGACGAATTTTACCTGCTTACATTCTTATTTCCTCTACCTCCAAATCATGTCTCTCTCCACTATTTCACGTCGTAAGTGCTTAAATAGCCCTGATTTGTTTTATTACATGTGTGGCAGTTTTACCATTCCCAGTCAAAGGACAAAAATCAAAGCATTTGTCAGTAAAGCTTATTTAGCATATTTTAATGTGAAAATTGGTGATTAAGTTAACCTTGGGCTCCTCACAAAGTGTCCTGAGAGTGTGCGAGAGCATCCGGAAACTCTGCACACACTTACAAAGTGTGTGCAGAGTTTCCGGGTGTAAACGAAGGGAAGACGGGATAAATTGCAATTTGGTATACCTATGATTTGGCGAGAGCCCAGAGACCATTCAAGTGGCTGTTACTTCTGTACTGTGAAAACTTCAGGATATAACAAGAAAACAAATGTAAAATAGAGTATCCTAGTTTACCATCAGCTATACGCCCAGTGCTTCATTCAGCTGAAATCCCAGTCCGTTTTCAAATAATTACCCTCTTTTGAAGAACAGGAAATCGAGAATGGTGAAGATCGAAGTGACAACAACGATGAAGGTTTAGAAGTTGAAGATAACTCCGTTCGTAAAGGATTTGATCAGGATGAGTTAAATGATTTGGCACGAGATTTGGAACTATCCAAAAACGCTTCAGAACTCCTAGCGTCTGGGTTGCACGAGAAAAACTTGCTTGAAAAAGGAGCTAACGTATCCTATTTTCAATCAAGAGAAACTGTATTTCTGCAATTCTTTTAAAGGACAGTCGATGCATGGTTTAATGGAGGAGTTGGAAATTCCAGCCTATGACGCAGCTGAATGGCGACTGCTCATCGGTAGCTCAAAACGGAGATTGAATTGTGTCCTTCTTTACAATGGAAATTTATTTGAGGCAGTCCCAGTAAGCCATTCAGTTTATACATTGAAGAGTGTGAAGACAAAAAGAGATATATTCATTTGCTGCAATATCACATGCAGAAATTGGTTATCTGTGTTGACCTTAAAATTATATGCTTCCTTCTTGGCCATCAACGTGGATATACTTAGTATCCCAGTTATCTGTGTATGTGGGACAGCAGAGCTCATGAGAAGCATTGGGTGCAGTCAAGTTGGCCGCCAAGATCTGACCTCAAACCTGGTGATCCTAATATTCTACATCAGCCACTTGTCGACAGAAAGAACATTATATTTCCACATCTGCATATAAAACTGGGTTTCATGAAACAATTTTTTGAATCGTTGCCAACTGAAGGAGACTGTTTTAATTATCTCATTTCCGCATTTCCTTGCCGGTCTATTGAAAAGATAAAGGCTGGTGTGTTTGATGGTCCACAGATTCGGCAGCCCATTATAGATGAGAATTTCACCACAACAATGACAGAACTCCAAAAGAATGCTTGGTTGGAATTAAAAAACCTTGTCAGAGGCTTTCTTGGAAACACACGAGCACAGAATTACAACGAAATTGTCCAGCAAATATTGAAAAGCTACAAATTCCTTGTATCAGGTTAGATGGGATGTAAATATGATGTCTGACTATTGTTGGAGCATTAGGCGAGAGTGTCTACAGGTTGAACACTCTAGGAAAAGCTTAAGCGATAATTTTTACCTTAAGATGAATTTTTGTCGTTTGGCGAAAGAATTTAACTACTCACTTTTATACGTTTTTTACTACTATTTTTTATTTGTCTATTTACTGCTTTTTAATTTGTCCAAGTGATTATATATAGACTTTGCATGAATAAATGTAATCTCTATGATCATTGTATTTAACAATTTCTTCCTTTATTATCCTTTGCATGCACATTTTTTGTGACTTTTAGAATAGAGAGAGGGTATCCAGTAGCTTAAAAAGTTGACGCATTGAAAAACTGAGGTCAATTTTGGATTCAGAAGCCAAAAGTTCGTCAAAAACTGGTGTCAGACCTGAGTCAACAAATTTAGTGTTTCCCAGTGTTATCCAGTGCATTCAAAATCGCTAACTTCTCATGCAGCTCTCCTGCTCCTGCAGCTAAAGTTTCAAACTTCAATATCAATAATGAACCGATTGAAAACTTTTACATTTTCAATAGGGACATCTTGACAAATGAGCAAAAACCGCAATTGAGCTTCTGTAGAAAGAATAGGCATATACAGGTATCTACGGATATCAAACCATGAAAATCTTCAGCCTTAATGGCAGAGGATGTTACTGAAAAATACAAATGTTAAGGAGTCAAATTCTACACTTGTATGCTTCCTTTTTGATTAGTGTTTTAACATAACCATAGGGATTCACCAAAGCATTTTATCTGACCTCACAATTAGATATTCCAGTGAAATTTGATTACTTTAACGAATCGACGCCGAAATCATTGATTTAATGACGATTAATAGAAACAAAGTCTGAACTTTGTGTGAAAAATGTTTCAGAGATAAAAATGATGAAAAATAACGCCCCAAAAATCTTTGAAGGCATACAAATGGCTTGACTGAGTAACCTGCTTCTAAATGGAAATGAATTTTCGTTTATGTTCATATACTGCCACTTAATCAACAGGAACATTTAGCAAAGCCTAAACTTCAAGAAAAATGCTCATTTAACATTTCCAAAATAAAATGGAGAATGCGTTGTTTACGGTTCAGTGTATCCACCAAAGGAGATGCATTACGATGCTTAAATTTCTGGAACACCCTTGTAAAAATTGACTCCAGCACTATGGCATTAAAATACCCTTCATCCCCTTTCGCAAAGACTTTACAATTGAAATTCTTTCAACTTTTGAGCGCACTGGGAGGATAAAAATAAAATAAAAAACAATCGACACGTGCAGTGACATCATTCCCGAAATAAATCAATTATTTTGTTCTCGTGGGGAAAAAAGAATCGCCTTGGTGCCTTCATCGGAATCAGTAACTATAAGGTGGACGGAGCGAAGAGGATATATAGAAAGCGGGGGAGAGATGGAGAGAAGAATGTCGACGGCCGGAGTGGGAAAATTCAAAATCCTTAGGGCCGAAAACAAATCGCAATATATACATCGCCATCAACGCGGTCTCGGCAGGGGGGAGAAAAGGAAGGGCTCCGTATAATTAATCAGCATCATGATCTACACGGCAGCGGTAATTTTGAGGTCGATCCTCCGATTGGATGCCGGGACGCGGAGGCTTCAATTGACTATCAAATACTCGAGGTGCATGATGGGAAGGTATTAGGCAAATAAAGCACGCGAACGGCGAGGATGGAACGGAGGGAGGGAGGGGTTAGCTCGGAAGGAGAGATAGAGAGGCAGGGGGAGGAAGAGGAGAGAGGGGTGGAGAAGGAGTTTTGGCCCGAGGATGGGGAGGTAATGAGGAGGCAAGGGGCTGGGAACGATGGAGGGATGGGACTCTGCGGTTAGGGATTTAAGGGAAAGGGGGGAGAAGAGGGAAGGGTATCCAGGTGGGGAGCTTAAGAGGGGAAAAAATCCTAGGATTCAGGGACAGGGACCAATGGGCTGTGTAGCCGGGAGCGCACGGGAACCCACAGTAGCGGGAGGGAGGGCCCGGGATGGGATGGGGTGGTACCAGGATACGGCGCAGGGGTATACGCGGAGACCCTGGCGTGCTGAGGGAACGAGCGGCGGTAGGCGGAACCCAGGGGGGAGGGAAAAGGGTGGGAGGGGAGGCGAGAGAGGGAGGGAATGGGAGCACAAATTCATTAGGTAAACGGATTACCTCGTTCCCCCAAAAGCAGACCCAAAATTAAACGATTAGTTAAACTGATTTAAGGACGGACCAAGAAATCGAATTACCAGTTATGTTAATCGCGTTTGGGACGGCCGAGATTCAGGTTCATCGTCGGAGCGGGTGAGGTCCTAGAGGAGAAAGAGAGGAACGGTGGATACGGGCGAAGCACGGAAGAGCTAAAGAGGACGTAGAAGCGGAGATGGGAACAGGTAGAGAAGGAGTGGAAGAGGCGTCAGGAGTCGGAAAAGCGAAGGGATTGACACGGAGAAGGCTCTCCCGCTGGAGAAAAGAAGCCGTTTGAGAGATCAAAGGGCAAGGAATGGCAGCATTTGAGGATGTAAAGGCGAAACGAGGAGGAGGCAAAGATATGATGATCAGCCGATTGGAGTCTTCATATCTCCAGACTTCACAAGACCTAATGCGCATAAGGGTGCATGGCAATATGCATGCCAGTATGCATGCAAGATATGTACCAACTTAGTGAGTACTGATATAAAATAGGAATGAAATATATAAATGGAGTACAGCAAAGATTGTGAGGAGTGTAGAAGGATACCAGATTCCAACGTAAATGGTTCGTCTCAGACTGAAATAGGACCACCTTCAGCTTTCCAACGAATGTACATATTTATTGTGCGCAAACACGTATGTATTATACCTACATATGAAGGATAAGAAAGGAGGAGGGAACAGGACAGGTAATGCAAAGAACAACAAAGACAAGGTAGAAGGGGAATACGAAAGAATGTTAGATTGCAAAAGAAAAAAGTTCAGATGGGCAAGGAATCAAACTAAGGAATTTCAATTTTTCCAGGCTGACAAGCTGGTGACTGTAACACCCAATCGAAGCATTTAACTAAGAAATGAGTGAGGCGTTTATGCTACCCTTTGCCTAGCTTAGTCAGCCACGTGAAGGCGCTAGGAAAGTTTCAGTCCGCACTGGAAGTATTCAAACTCACACAAGGAGTACAACAAGATGAACAAAATACACACACACATACACACTAGATTCTTTTCAATAGGGAGAGTCGGGCATGCATAGGATGGAGGTTAGCACATCCTTATGGGTTATTTAAATATTCACCCAGAACTGATTCCCAAAACGGATTACCCATCAAGTTTAGTCCCGGGCGGGGAGGTGAGGAGGCGAATGAAAAAGACGGGGGATGGGGTGTGTGCCATGTTTGTGCGCGGACGGGACGGGTGGGTGGGATTTAAGAGGAAATGGCTCCCCTGACCGTAAACCCCTACATCAAACCTCTCTCCCTCCCGCCGAACCCTTATTTCTTATTTTTTCGCCCCCGCCCCGCAACTCTGGCTCCCTCTATCCCCCCTCCTCCAATTTCGTTATCCTCGGAGCCGGTTGAGGTCAGCCAGGGTACCGAATTCGCTGCTCAAACAAAGTTACTGAACGGGAGGGAAGGGGGAGCGTAGTGGGGGGGGTCGGTGGGAGGGGAAATAAAAGTGCAAGAGGCGGCTCGGTCGAAGCCTTCCATTCCTCTCCGTCATTCCCTTGGGAAGGCCGAGATCGGAAGAATTGCCGCTTAATGGCGAACCGAATCGGAGGATGGAAATTGCCACGGAGATCCCGATTGATCCGGGGGAAAAAAGTGGAGTGAGGGACTTCCGCCGATAATACGCTGCGATACAGAAAATATCGAGGCACTCCTCTGGGATCGGTACTTTGGGATGTAACGTTTCGTTTCGAAAGATTCCAAAGGCTGTATTTTAATACAACGCAATCAATGGGAGGTACTTTTGGATGGGACTCGAAATCTATTTAGATAACCTTATTTGCACCTGTTGGTATATACTTTAGGTCTTGTAGGAATTTTATTCCACGATGCCACGCGTAACGAAACTCATTCTGACTAAAAGATTTGAATGATGAAAAGCTCTTAAACTCATTTAAAGCAAAGTAATACAAGTACTTAGGTAAAATAGAAGTCATTAAATTGTCTCGTACCTTGTATTGTAAACTCAATTTATTCTAAAATCGACGTTCTGTTATTAAGCAATGTACTATTACGATGTACGATGTAAGTCTATGTACAATGTTCTGCTATTAAATACTGTAATTAATTCATATCATCTATATGTATGTAAATCTTCAACATTGCATTTTTGTATTGACCTTACATCATCTTAAATGTTATAAATTTATCATTTATCTCATATTGTGTCCCACTTTATAACGCACGAATTTACAACATTCTTCATAACAACACTTCATTGATTTTGTGAGTTACGAAATCTAAACATCCACTATGGCAAGCGGGAAGATTGAGAAAGAAATTCCTAGTATGAATTTTATGGTGCAAGTAGCGAAGGGAGTTAAAGAAAAACGTAAAAATGAATAAATTATCTGATAGGAGAATTGAGTGCACATCTGCGTCGATCCCATCTAAGGGTTGATGACTGGTGATGATTTTTCTCGAAATTTGAGTATTATCCTCCCGCATTGTGCATGAACACTTTATTAAATTACTGCCAATCACTTAGAGGATAACTACAATCCGGAAACAAAATGAAAGATGTCAGACTGAAGGAAGAGATTCCTTTCCACCACCCGCCTCTCCTTTACACCCTTGTGCTTGAACACGTATTTCACATTCGTCTTATTCTCAGCAATGCAACCTGAATAGGTAAGTGTTTGCATAGTAACAATTCCTACTGAACGCAACTCATGTTAAGGGAGTTAGACAGCAAATTGTTTTACTTTGGCGTATTTACGAGTGAGGGACAAGGTGGTTCGCTTGGCAAAACGCAGAGGGTGGGCTTGTAGGTGGACAGAGGTTTTTTTGGACTTACTCAGCTGAACGAATCCGTGCGAAACCACAGACGGCATACGTTAAATAAAATGCCCTCGACACTGGTGTGTGAATATAATGTACCAAGGGCTCTGTATTGCGCGGACTCCATTTCTATCCGATAAGCCGACCTTTGGATTCAATTCTGTTGCCTTGTAAATTGGGATCCATTCGTTGGGGAAATGAATTTCTTGCATTTGTTGACTTCATCGTCTGCTTCCCTCCGCTTTTCTTCTTGGAAAATTCAGGCATAAAATGATTATCATTGTCGAAATTTTCAAATCCATCATTAAATTCAGAAGAATTTGAATCAATCTAATTGCTACTACTTTGAGCATCAGTAACCAGGTACAATATTGTTACCTTCAACGATGCTCGGATATTATTTAGGCATATATTTTATTTTGAATTTGATCACGATACATTGCATTGGATGACAGCAACGGAAAGATGGTATGAAACTCCCCCAGGCATGGCTCAACAGATTTTCATCATCTTTAATCCCCCACCATTCAATTATTTCAACAACACAAAGTTCAACATATTCTACATAATACGCTAGAGAATTATGGAGCTGAATCCTTCATAAAAATATAAAAGGAGTACCGGTGTCCAGGAAACAGAAAAGTCACTGATTTGCCAAAATCAATAGAATATCATTTAGATTTTGTAGATAATCCCAATTTTTGTCATACGTGGAATAGAACATAAGCCGGCTTCAGGAATTATACGAACGTTTATTATGCACCCCCAATCTTGAACAAAAACGAACGTGATTGAAAAACTTCCGTCTTCAAAGAAGCCAGTAATATAACAATGTACTTTATTTCTAATCCCAATGGGTATAAAATTTAGTTTTCATGAATCTTAGGGCATAAATATTGGCATTAAACTGCATTAGTACAGTACGTCGTAATCAAGCAGCCAACGTTAGCGTTAGGGTATAGCTTTATACTAGCGTTAAACTATGAACGGATATCCACTCATTTGACGAGGTATTATTTACAACTGTAGATAAAAATACGGTCTTATTAGCGAGGAAGTACAAATAAGGAGCCAAATAAAAACTTTAATTTGATCCATATACGCGTATGTAATCATATTTTCGGGGGTCGTGGTGGCCTAGTGGGTAAAGTACTGTGTTACACACCGGAGGGTCCCAGGTTCAAATCCCGGGGTATAATCCCACTTAAAATTCCTCGCCTATCGATTTTCTGTTGTGTCAAAGTTTCGTAGGAAATCGCAGGTGGCCCAGGGAAAGGAACTGCTCCCCATATCCTGAATGTGTGAATTGCACACGCCAACGGCTTAGTACTGGGTGAGCTCTACCCTCACCTATCAAAAACCAACCTTCGGGTTGAATGCTAAGTGAGTGAGTGAATCGTATTTTCGTTATTTTATATAAAATCATGTTGTGTACAATATTTAACCAAAAACTAGCAATTTTTACATTTGAAACTGCTTACAAAGATAACTCTATTTTATATAATATCATATTGTGTACAATATTTAACCAAAAACTAGCAAGTTTTACATTTGAATCTGCCTACAAAGATAACTCTATCTTTTTTCTCTTTCTGCATTCATGTTCTGAATATACCCATAACATGCCCCAAGGAGCCCAAAGAATGACTGCAAAATGAAGTTTACAGCCTTTTAGGAAGCCGTTTTGGAACTTACGACCTAGCTAAGCACGGAGTACTTGGAAGCCAGGGGTGTCGGAACTATTTTCGCTGGGAGGGGCCAACGTTGTAAAGGGCCCGGCTCTTAAGAATAGGGCCCGGCTCCTATGAAAAGGGCCCGCATATTTTTGCGGATACACAGGGGTAGAGACTAGAATTCCGCTAAAAGTGCATATGAAGGTAGTAGAATATGCGTTAGAATGGAATAGACAAGCTGGATACAAGTGAAATTCAATTTTAATTAATGAAGACTCATTTCTCAAGGGCCCGGGGAAAATTCTGGGGGGAAAATACTCCTTCCGACGCCGCTGCAGTGGAAGCACTATCTACAGTCACTTTTAAAGCCGTAGAGCTTATAAAAAAGAGGCGTAGGGATTCTAACATCACGAACTTGCTATTTTTATCTTTTTTTAAAATTGAATTTTACACTAGTATGTTATTACTAATCCTTTTTTATGCATGATATGTAATGCATGTTTTGTGTGAGTTCACCCCCTGCCGCACACCTTTATGGTGGCTTGTAGGGTATTATGTAGGTGTAGATGAACTGTAACGTTAAAAAAGTATTGAAAAACAATATGAGGATCAGATTGGCGGCATGGCTAAATCACTGGCCTCCCAAGATGACAGCTTAGATTTGGATACTGAAGTAGCAGAGATTTATTTCTGAGGTCCCTACTTGGGAGTTGTGTGAATATCCTTTGAAGGTTAGAACTCTGTCCATTAACGCTATACAATGTACACCTTGGCTCCTTTTGTTAAGAGAAGAATAATGTCGTAGGTGGATTCATTTCCATCACTCTTTCTGTTCATGAAAATCCTACCCATGAATAATCACCTTCCTGTCATATAAGACGCAAATGGCCTCATCTGCCATTCGGCTCTTCCTTACACTAACACTAAAGCTACCAGTAAGTACGCTTTTATCCCATCCTTAGCCCACCTTAACGTTTCATAGGCCAACTTTCATGATCCACACAATTTTAGTGTCCTTTTTAATCTCTGCGAAAACGACTCAAAGGGTTAACACGCTCACAGTTTTTCATTTGAATAGAAGATGCTGCCACTTGTAAGCAGCATATAGTACAAATGGTTCATCTAGTAAATGGAGCGAAAGAAAATAATTAAATTAATAAAATTCTCACTGCGAATATATATACCTTTTTTTCAATTTTAGAACTTGTTCGCTACAGCAAGCCGTCACGTTCATTTAGAACACCAATCTTCTCAACTACTCAAAAAAAAGAAAAGGAGGCATGCGGGATCGACTATTTATCGTGTATCTCCGGGAGGGAGTAACATATTTAAATAAATATGAGACTCGGAAATCAATCTGTCGGGATAAAAAGTTTTCTCATTCAAATGCGCTAAGTGGATCAGCAGGGGGAGGGAAAAAGTAAAAACAAGAGGGAGATGAAGTACGTCTCCGGGCTCCGTCAGGGTCGAAATAGCAGAAGCGAGTCAGTCGGAATTTGCGCGGAGGATGAGGGACTGCTACCCCCGGCGCCACTCCACCCTCATAACCTTACGCTCCCGGTTCATTAATCATTCAAAATCGCCAGTTTCCATGACACCCTCACTCGATTCCATAATCAGACTCGCAGATCAAGCGTCGCTCATGTGGCACGAAGCGGAGGGAGGAGTAGGAGGAGAGGCGAAGGGTTTAGGACGTAAGGAGTGATGTATACGGCGAAGCAGGGAGGAGTCCAAGTTTTGGGTAATCGGAGAAGACGTGCGAGCAAGGGTTCGGGAGGAGCGGGAAGGCAGGAACGCAGAGCATGATGGGAAGGAAGAATCCGAACCGGGACCCCGGCATAAATAAACAATTTTCGAACCGGGATGACGGAAATAATTTTATTCACGAAATAGATATACGACCTCACTGAAATTTATCCAATCAAGGTTTTTAGAAGGGTGAATAATAAAAGAATAAAAATATAAGCATCCTGTGCTCACATTAGAAAATATGCAACGGAAATTCGAGCTTTCTTCAATGATTACATGAAATCCAAATGAAAGCGAGCTATACGCCATACTAAAAATGATATCAACCATCTCCTTACAACATACCATTGAGGTAATGGTTCTAATTGGTAGATAATAAACGGCAGTTTAAAAGATCGACAATGAATGGGTAGGCATATTTGAAAATCTGTAAGAATGAACACGCAATCATTTCTTGATTCATTTAAATGCCATTCCCGGCAATCATTTCTAATGTCTATAATATGCAAAGTAACGAAAAAGGACCTTTCACCTTCAATTATTAGGTGGCTCAATAATTGAGCCACCTAATAATTGAAGAACTTTAATTAAATAAAGAACCTTCATAATTGTTCCTTTTATGTATCTGAGAACTTAAGTTCACAAGGTCCATACCCATACATTTATATCCTTATACCTTTCCTACCGATCTTAAGCACCTATAAGTGAGGGTACCAACGTGAAAACAAAGATGATGAATGCAAGCGTCGATTGAATGGATGTTTAACTAAATATTCTAGAATTTGGCGAACGTTAAGGGTAGTAAGAGTAAGGAAGACACGGCGACATGCTAAGTTTAATTCTTATGATTACCCCATTTGATTAGCGGCTCTTTTTTCTGGTATCCATTTCTTGACTAATGCCACTTAAGGGAACTTTCCGGTATCACATCTTAAGTTAGTATCAGCCATAAAATATATAAGTTAAGAGCCGTTGAAAAATAATTGGTAAATATAAGAATGAACAGCATTGAACAAAGAAAAACGTTACCTCAAATTCTGACATCACACTCTCAATACAAAGATCGCTTTATATCCTTTGGATGCACACAACAAAAGACTGGCGGCTTTTTTGGATAACCCACCGGGTTCGTTTACATCACGTGATCTGGTGACGCTTTACGTCTATTCGCCCATTGTTCGAGGCGGAAAATATCAAGAAAATATTTTTTCCATTACGAATTATATTTAAAAATTAAATGTAGCATCATTATTTCCGGATTATAAGGAGAACCAGATGAACTGGACGAATTCTGACGCATAATATATTTGCCCAAAACATGATTGAGGGAAAAATATGAGGAAGACTATATTGATCGATGAATTTAGGAAAAAAGAGTAGCCAGGATATAACTGGAAAGCAAAAAGTGGGGAAGATTGAAAGCGGAAATTAACCAATCTCAGGATTGAAAAACAATGAATTAACTTTTATCCAAAACGGGAGAAAATTTTATTCATAGATAAACAGTCTTAATAAGCTGGTAAGAAAGATGGATCGCAAGATTCATGTTCCCATACTACGTTCTCGCAACTAAATCCTCTCTCAATAACACGGGCTTATAATTCAAGCCATCATAACGAAAAAGGGACACAAATATGAGAAGAAAATTAAATTTTGCATCATCATTCTGCTTTCACAGCAACCCGAGACCGTTAAGATCGAGAATCAGCGTAATTCATTGCAGTCATTTACTTCGCACGCATAACTTGATCATAATTTTACCTTTTGGCAAATTGGTAACTGATACGAGGAAGAAACCCTCCCCTCCAGCGTATCCCAGGGTGGAATGTTATTGTGATGAATGCTTGCTCTAAGCACGGAGCTTGATGTAAGTTTACCGGCATGGCGTTTTACTTAGATTCCGGCCAACAAATCAATTAGCGGAATTGATTATCCGACCCCGTCGCTACATCAAGGGATTCCGACTCGGGCAGGACCGCAAAACACCAGAAGGAGTAATTCATTAGCGAAAACGAGGGCGTTGGGGGGAGGGGGGGGGGGAGTTATTAAGCGGGCGGAGTGAAATAAAAACAAAGGAAAGGGAGTGAGGAACAAGAAACTCGAGGAGCGTATTAGCGAGGGGAAGCGATTTTCCGCATTTAAAAATGTTTAGCGGGGAGGTCGTAGAAATGAAACTCGCAGTGAGCGAGGACAATGATTTCTTGCCACGGCCAGTTTTCCATTTGTTACGGGGAGAAGGAGGGGCGGGACATTAATGTAGGGAGGTAAACTCCGAACCCTCCCTCCCATTTCCCCGTCTCTCTCCCCACACCCTTCCCCCGCCCATTTCCCTCCGTGCCCCTCCACTCCTCTGGCCGGCACCGGGACCTCGGTTTCGTAAACAATTCCAACGAAAGGCTCGGCGGCGTTCCATAATTGGCTCTCATCGCTTCGCAGATCCGGGCTCCGGAAAAAAGTCGCTGGAAGGAGGGGTTGGAGGAGAGAGAGAGAAAAAATAGGGATTTGAAGAGGGGGGAAAGGAGTAAGGGTAGGGCATATTTAAGGGTTAGGGTGAGGGAAAACGGGAGCGTTAGTGGGGGAGGGATCCTCTTCCGGTTGACTTGGCGGAGGGGAAAGGAAGGTGGGCAGTGGAGAAGTAGGGGAGCTGTGTTGGGCTTGGTCGTAAAAGGAGGAGGGAACTGATCAATAATATTTCCCTTCCTTTTTTTCCCTCATCTTCCGCCCCTTCGTCCTCAAGTTCCAACCCCCTACGAATCCCTTCCCCAGAGCGCTCCCCGCACTCTGGTTTCCCCACCGCGTTTTTGATTCCCTTTGCTCCGAGCCAAAAACGAGGGTACGATCCTTGGCAACACTCCCTCCCTCCCCCCCGGCCATTCTCTCCATTCCCGCCAAGATGGTAATGGAATTAGGTCCAATAACGCTCGGAGACCACGGTAGTGAAAAATGTGGGCAGGGCGCCATGTTAAGCACGCGTCGAGGAGCAGGGGATCTGCGACGACGGATTTAAATAATTTCGTCGTTCTCTCGCTCAACCCCCTCTCTTCCTCCACCAGGCCATATCCGCCACCCTCATCTCATTCTTATCTCCTTCTCAACCTCTTTCTTTAAAATGAAGTTTCGGAGATACATCGAAACTTTAGCATCGACATTTTCCTCTCAGCCTATTTCGGTTCCTCTTTTGATAAAAAAAATAGGGGAAAGGACACTGTTCTCGAGAATATTTCGGAGGAGGCCACATTTATTCTTGCATCGGTGAACGTGGTGATAGCTCAGTATTTAAGATTCTATGAAGAGGTTTTCGCCTTTTATGGGGAAAAATAACATCGTTAATACAGTACCTTAGTGCTCTGTATTTAAAATTTCTGGAGTTTTATTAAGAGGCTGTTTACGACTTGAAAACTACCCATGATCCGGTTGCTTTTATCGAATGTAGTTGACGTAATGGATATATCTATACTGAGACTGTAATATCAACTAAAATAATGCAAATAATATAATGATAAGCCATTTATTTCGCTGAATATGTTTTTACTTGAAATTTCTGGAGTTTTATTAAGTGTCTGTTAATAGCTTGAAAACCACCAATGGAATGGTCCCTCTCTTTTATCAGCTGTAGTTGATGCTGAGGATATTTCTATATTGCGACAGTAATATCTGCTAAAATAACGCAAACATGATGAGGAACAAGGAAACCGGAGAGAGTGATTTCTCAGCCGTACCAATCCGACTTATACTGGTAGCAAGATGAGGACTTGTACAAATACCTTCAAGCACTCATGGAATTATTGCCTTTGAAATGTGGAATAATTCATTCTACATGTGAATCTTCATAGTTCTGGGAATCCGATTCTTCTTCCGCTATAATTACTGGAAAGAATTTACCGTGCAACACCATCTGTCGATGGGGAAAAAATATAACCACACTCAAAAACTTCAAATGAAATTGCCGTAAGTGACAACAGACTTTAAGGTACATTTGGTTGTTGAGTTCTTTAACCAGCGCTTCACTGGATTGCGTGTAATTTTTGAGAAACGATGAAGTAGACATTACAAGAGGGTAAGACTTATTTTAACAGTGCAACCAGATTTCATACATTACCTTCCTAAAAGCCGTTTTCACGATACAATGTTTTGTACAAACGCTTGTATGAGGAAATTGTACCGTGTAAAGCGACACATTGTGTGAACGCTTGTACGAATGTCTGATGACTGTACGGAAAATAGAACCTGTTCTGATTCCATACATATAAACATACAATTTCGTTTTCAGTTCATACAAGCATTTTTACAAGAAATTGTACAAAAAAATTGTATCGTGTAAAGCGGCCTTAATACGAACTTCAAGCGTCACTTTCAATTGGGAGGCAGAGAGAGATAAAATAAACGAGTCGCAAGAATGACCAGTGGAAAATCACAAATGGCCCAAAAGGATGTGGATATCGCATAGACAGAAAAATATAGATATAATTTTCCCTCACACTTACTATTCTATGAACATATATCACTTTTTTCCGTTGTTACACCATATTCGAATGATACGCAAAGAATAGAAAACTTCCTCTATAGTTCTAACATATCACTAATCCCATCACAAATTATTTTCGTTTAATTCATAACAGTTCCAATGCCCCTGTTCACGTCATTCGTTTTACTATCCTAATAACACTGATATACACAAATATTTCAGTACGTGGGACCCTAATCAATATGAGGATTCCGACCACAAAATGAATGAAAGTACATACGGGACTGAAGGAAATTAACTGAAGGTCGAAGGAAGATAGTAAAAATGATTCGCATGAGATGAAGAAGGAGAGATTTGACCATTTGAAGGAACGGAGCCAATGATAATCAAGCGTTAACTTAAGTATCACGAGGAAAAATTCAGTCTTGCATCAGGACCATTTTAATGCTCACCATCGTTTTTGTTCGAAATATTGAGTAAAGAACACATGCTCTTCTATGAAATAATACTGACATTCTGTGATTTGTTTATCAATTTTCACTCACAATGGAAAAGCAGGAACCATGAAAACAATTTTAAAGAAAGGGTAAATGGCAAAATTACAAAATTTAAAATTCAATTTACATGAAATGCATAGACATGCTTAAAATTAACAAACATCATAACCGGTGGATGCTGCTGAAAAACCATCTCTCCAGTTTCTTTGTTCCTCACCATGTTTGAATTACTTTAGCAGATATTACAGCTGCAGTACAGAAATATCCTCAACATCGACTACAGCAGATAAAAGAGACCGGATCATACCATGGGTGGTTTTCAAGGCATTAACAGCCCCTGAATAAAACTCCATAAAATTTAAATAAAAACAAATTCAACAAAATAACTGGCTTAAGAAGTCATTAGTATGAATTTATGAGGGCACATAAGAGTACAATGGGATGGGATGGTAGGTAATTAACATTAATGAACATTGTTGATATCAAACAAATAGACGGATCGGAGGACTTCAATCTACTCGCTAGACCTCATTGAAGAGATAAATCTAATATGTCATCCTTTTTCTGCATTATAAATATTTTCAAGACTACCATTACATTAATTTGCTTCCCCATATCAGGATTTATTTTTAATGAGACTGGTTTCTATGGATGTACAAATTGACACCTACCAATCTCTCCTTTCTACCTTGATAATATTCGGTGATTATTGACTGGGATTAATGCATTTACTCTGAAACTAAAATGTGCTTATAGCAGGGATGCTCTATCTCAATAAACTCTAATTAGCTAGTTACAAGAGCAGTTTCGCTCCGAACTCTAGTTTTGTGCATCGTAATTTACTACAGTAGAAAAACTTTGATAGCATGTTCAGAAAGTTAATAATAATAAATGTGAAAACTGAGATTAAATCGGTGGATGCGGCTGAGAAATCAATCTTTCCTGTTTCTTTGATTGTTATCATGTTTGCATTATTTTAGCAGATATTAAATTCGCAGTATAAATGTGTCCTCAACATCAACTACAGCAAATTAAAAAGAATCTTTTCATTCCATGGGTGGTTTTAAAGCCATTAACAGCCACTGAATAAAACACCAGAAATTTAAAATAAAAACAGATTCAGCCAATTAAGTGGCTTAATATTATATCATTATATTCATTATATAAGATAGGTCATTATTGAATCATTCTTCTTCCTTGATCCTATCAATAATTTTGTTTGTTTATCAGACCCATCCTCGAAATCCAATCTCCTACTCTTCATGCACAGCTCCAAACGCCGAGATCATGAGAGTATCTCCTTCAGCAACCTTGCCAAGCGTATTCCGATCCTCTCACTAGCTCGCCGCCGCTTTAACAGGACGACGGCTAAGCCTTCACGATGGCAAAAACCACCGCTTTGCTCTCAATGCCGCGGAGGGGAGTTACAGGATGAAATTCGGCTCGGAGAGGGTAATTGGTTTTCCTTCTGCTCATAATTTCACGGGAGGAATTCCATGATCAGAGCGTCTTCTGTCGGCCGCAAAATATTCCCTCTCGAGCGACTCCTGTCCTCGGAAAACAAGAGAAAATCACGCAACTCCGGAGTAAAGGTTTTTGCAGCCGAAGCCATTACAACCCTTCTTCCTCTGGTTCCGCGCGATATAATTTTCCCTTCTAATTTTCGCTGGGGGAAAAGTTATGGGTGCGATACGCCCGAATAGATTGAATGGTACAAAAAGTTGAAGAACAGAGAATGGAAAGGAATAGAAGCCAAGGGCCATAAAGGATAATGAAAATGCGCGAAGAGTCAAATTTTATCACCGCTTAAAAAAAAAAGATATACATATTCGAATCGAATTGACATAAACGTAGAAAAATATGCCAATTAAAAATAAAATAATTTCATAACACACATACCTAATTCCGCAAGAGAGGAAATCTCGATTAATGTGCCAACTAGTTTCAGCAGGAAAAATTTATATCAATTGCGCAGTCGACGCCAAAATTACGGACATAATAGTTTGAAAAAATCTTAATTAAACATGTCAAAATTAAGGCCATGAAAATTTTATTGAAATGTACTCGTTCCGACCATTAATTCATCGATGACATTAATATTGATATTAATGCACAATTGCAGAAACGCATAAAATGATATAACATGCCTCCTAGGTTGACTTACGGTAGCGCAGAGCAGCAATCAGCATTTACACGCGTTGGAAAACAAATTTGTTCGTCATAATTCTCAGTTTTTCCCCGAATTATTCGCTTCCATGCATTCAAATTTAAGACTGTAATTGGATTTTTTTTAATATTCGAAAAGGCATTAATTAAAATTGCGCTAATCGTATCCACATCCTTTTTTCTCAATCACACTGGCGGTACGTAAAACTACAGGCGCAAAAAAAACAGGCTGCCAAAATCCCCAGGGTGCTGGGAAATTTTCGACAGTCCCTTATCAACCGAATTCCATTCCGAGCACTGAAATTAAAAGCGTACGTTTCCAGCATCATGCGACCGCAGATATTTAACGATGGCTAAAAAAGGCAATCTTTGGAGAATTATTAAACAATTGGCAAGACCTCCTATAACTTAAGTTTTTGAAGGGTGGAACGTAAGTCTCAGGCAAAATCTAAAGATCATACAATATCGAACGCTCGCACGATTACGACAGCGATTGAGCGAAGATGACAAAAGTACTGACTCCCGAGAAAGTCTTTATGAATCCAGCATGCTTCAAAGTGCGCGCCATAAGATTGTTCTGTCTTCGTGTCGCAATGTTCATAATATTTTCTTCCCACCATGGAACGTCCAGAAATTAAGTAACGCTAAATAGGGGGGAAATGTTACGATTCACAATGAACAATAACATGTGTCTAGCCTTCCGTTTCGTTGTGAGCTAGGTACATTATAAATTTATTTCTGGTTCCAAAATACTAATGATACACACATAATAATTAGTGAATGAGTAATAGAATTGAGAAATAATTATGGTATTTGCAATAAGTGCCTGTTTTATCATTCACAGTAAGATATGTTTATTGGAAACGTTATGTAAGTAAGGAGGTTGATAGAGAATGTTACAAAGCGTTATAGATGGCGTGGGGGAGGTAAAAAAGTGGAAAAAGCGTAGCATAATACATGGTAGAGTAGAAATACAATCCTGCTTTAGGCACTCGGAATTCGTAGATTATATTTTGCTGTATAACTTAACCTGAAGGATAACACAGCATTCATTACTGAGGCGGGAATTCAATCCGTACCATTGGGTACACTTTTCTTGGAACCCCTCCCACACACTCCACCCACCTCATCTTCATCATCCTCCTTTAACACCTCGTTTCGGGTTCCTCGCATTCCCTGCGGCTGTCATTGCCGCCGTCATAAATAAACATGCACCAAATCGAAATGAAGTGACCTGGTTTCTTCGCTGATTACGTAGCTTAGGTGAGCATCGCGTGAAAACGACTTCAGGCGAAGCGGAAGGAAGAAGTAGACATGCAAACCCTTCCCGCACTCGAGCGCACTCCTTTTTCGTCCACTCCTCTTCGCGGGACGTATCCGTGAGAAAGAAGGAGATTAAGGCGGTGGGTAAGGGAAGATGGTTAGGGAGGGGGCGTGAGAGGAAAAAAAAATTGACTGCACGGAAAACGCGGGTTTGACTTATTTTTCTACCTGCCCACCCCTGTGACCACCTCACAAATCCCGTCATTCCTAATAAAATTCCTCCGTATGAAAGTATGCGGGAAGGGCGAAATGTGTGAGAAAGAGAGGAAGTGGGAGATAAGGCAGGTGAGAGGCGGGGGGGTTGGTCCAAGGGCTTGGATGCTCGGTCCAGGGGCTGGTGGGGGTGGGGAGAAGGAGAGAGGAAGCAGTTCAATTTAATCCGATTCTACTAACTCGATTCCCATTTTACCCCGATCCCACTCCTTTATAAAACCATCCCCCGGACTTCTCCCCACTCCCCTCTTGCTCTCACCGCCAACCACCCTTCTCACCTCACCATCCCCACCCTCTCGATTTCAACCCCGCTGCCGTGCTCCTAATCCGGTGGATCCAAAACCCACCCTCGCACCATGGGGTAACCTTTATGATAAAAAAAAGCCCTAACCCTCCGTCCTCCACCCGCGCCCCAAACCATTCCTCCGGTCCTGTGTTCCGCCGCGCCCGCCCCCGGAGTGAATTTGCATGCCTCCCTGAGTGGAGCGGGGACTAACCACGCCTCTCCCTCGCACCGAACCCTGAATCGCACCCCCACGTCCTTCCCCTCTCCCGGTCCGCGAGGTTGTGGGGCCTCTCAACCCCTTCCGAAAATTCTCCCCACCCTCACCGCGCCGAGGTTCGTCTCCCCCTTCCTCCCCACCACGTCCCGGAAGGGGTGGACGAAAGCGGGGGTGGGAAGACATTGCGGGAAGCCTGCAGATGGAGTGGGGGACGCTTGTGGAAAAAAAATTTGGTCGAAGCTGGGCGGGACGGATTCTCGCGGAAAACGAGCGGAACGTATGTCCGACACGCTCACCAATCGGGGTTTGTTTCAGGGGCGTGGCTTTATGGCGGAGAGGGCGGGCCAATCGGGGGCCTTACCCTCTCCCCTCCCCCCCCGTCACATCCCTCCGCGCATGTGCGATACGTACCCTCGCGCACGCCTGGCACCCCTCTCCCCAAAACCCTAGCCCCCGTCCTTCCCACGCTTTAAAATCTTACGGACCCCCCCCCTCCCGTACCCTTTCCCCCCATATCCCGCACCTTAAGCAGACTCGGGTTTTGTTTTACCAAAGCCCTCCCCCCACCTCCCACAGCAACATTCAATCCTCCTCCTCCCCCGCCAGCTCTTTGGGACGGGGTGGTGTTCCTTTTTTTTCGGGCGGGCCCAAAAGCATGGCGGCTCCGTCCTCCGGGATGCATTCGTGTCTCTGTCGCCGTGGAGTGTGTTCCACGTCGACCGGAATCCGGAAGAGACGTCGTCGGCCCTTTCCCCACGAGAAAGTGAGGCGGGGGAAGTTTTGTAACGGCTCCGGAATCAGAGGAGACGACGGGTGAGTGATACTCCAAGACAGAGGATGCTTGTGAAGGGATTAGTTTCGAGTGGACCTTGGTGATGTGTTGTCGTCACCTCTGGGGAGAGCGTCATCACGAAAAGGAACTGCTAATCACGCTGAACGTTCCATCATTCAACTAAAATGACTCTCAAGAGACTACATAAGGCAATGTCGCAGAAGCTTCAAGATTAAACTCCATCGCATTATTTCGAAGGTCTCATCTTTCACGACTTCTCATTAACTTGTGCCGCCAAGTAAGTGGACTGGAAAACGTATCAGACTTGTGGACTCTGGCTAAGATTTTTGGACTCCTCTGTTGATAACTACAGGGTATACGGATGACGAGAACAAAGTCTTAAGTTAAAAATTATTTAGCACCGGAAATTACGATGCTAAAATAACACCAAAACCTTCAATTGTCCTAAGAGCTCCAAAGGTATGTGATTGCGAAGCTCACTCTGATGAATTAGGAAGTGATCTCATTTGCAATATCGTCAGTGTTAAGAATACCTTTGAAAAATATTCTTAGGCATTGATTTCAGTAACTATTCAACAAAATATGGACTATAATATAAATATTAACCTGTAGCCAAGTAAGCTGTGTGAAAACCACGGCAAGATCTATTGCCGCGGGAGATAAATTCCACAGCAGTTTCAAGATAGTGCTGTTAGTTTTTACCGCCGCAAAACATTACTTCAGTTAGAGTATTAGATACAGCAATACGGGTTGCTTAAAGACAATCAGTTGGACGTTTCTCCAAGTCAGATGGCGGATTGATCAAGAGTGGTAAGTCGTTCCGCCCATCAGAGACCACCGTCGTGGGAGCCGACGTCAACAATGGAACAGCTGACCCAGTTCGTCTCCAAGTCATTCGAGGTGGGCGGTGTCGGAGGTGTCCCGGACGACCCCCGGGGGCGGATCTTCCGCCTCCGCTGGCCCACGCCGGACACCATCAAGGACGAGGATGACCTCGAGGACGAAGAGGAGGACAGCTACGACGAGGACCCTTACGAGAGGTCGAGGGTCCGGGGGAGGAGGGAGGGAGCGGAGGAGGAGGAGGAGGAAGATGATGATGAGAAGGAGGCCGGACTGAGGAGAAAGAGGGAGGCGATGATGAGGAAGGAGGACGATGAGGGGAAGGAGGCGGTGGAGGGCAGGGGAGGAGGAATCCCTCCCCCAGCGCCGGAGCGGATGAAGGAGGAGGAGGACGAAGAGGAAGAGCTCGAGGTGGAGGTGGAGGAGGATAGCGACGACGAGGAGGTGGCCAGTAGTCGCCTTGGGAGGACCGGCCGCGACATGGCGACAGGTAAGGCGCGGCAAACAACCCCCCGATATCCTTACTCTCCTTCCCGAGGCACCGCACGTCATACCGGACGCATCAAGGGGTAGGAGGTTTCCGGGACCTGGGGGTGTGTGTTTGAAATCGTCGGGATCATCTCGAATAGGTTACCAAGAAGTCACGTGATACAAACACGAATGGTTTGCAAATTTGGTATGATTGAATCACTCGTAGATATCTAACTCACAGTGCTCACTTCAGTATCTCTCCTCCGGGAGCTCTATAGAGTAATGAGAAAATCTCAAGTGAAAACAAAGAGTGAAGGTGTAATGAGCGATTCAACGCAACAAATTAGCGAAACATTCGTGTCTCTATCATATGAGTCCTTTGTTACCTATTCGAGATAATCCCGACGCTTTCAAGCACACACAGCTTGGATGAAAGGGCATCGAGTTGATGTTGTGGCTAGAGTACTGACCTCCCATCAGGAGGCCAGAGTTCGAATCCCAGCAGAATTATTTTTCATTAGGTTCCCAACCATACTTGGATGTCGTGTGAAGAGCACAAGTGCAGTGCTCCGTCTGACGAATCGTGCATTGACACAGGGTCTCTTTCTGGCTTGAGCTAACTTAAAATATAGGTAAGCCCAATTTCCTTCCTACCTTTGATGGTACAAGTGATCAAAGCTTCCCACTCCCCCACCCTTAGAAATGCGAGCGATAAACCTTGGGAGGCCCTTACCTAGCGAGCTCCGAGAGACATGTTTTCGGCTTTCGGTATTTAAATGTTTTCATTTCAGAGCCTAATTAAATTATGACCGTTTCGCAAACAAATTTAATTCTTCGACGATGACCAACGCTAACTCATTTTCATCAAGGTTCTAATGAGTCCATTCCAGAAGACGCCTCGCATTGTAGACGAATCCACCATTTATTTTCAAATGAAAGAATGGGGCAAATTTAACATGGATTAGGCAATTACATTGTATACTTGTCGATATTCTAGCATCTTGACTTGGTCCTGAATGAGATAAGGTGAAATAGTTCAATTTGAAGTACAATATTCCTTTAAATCTAAATAAAATTTAACTCAGTCAGTACTCTTAAATAATAGTAAGTAGTTAGACTCTTCCTAGAATTAATAGTAGATTATCAAAATGAGAATTGCCGACCTAGGTGGCCGAGTCGATAGTGGACCGATCTGTTTACACAAAAGTCGCGATTTTATGTATTTGACACCACAAACAGCACCAAAGCCTTTCCCCATTAGAAACCATAAATAGAAATACCTTACAAACAATTTATAAAAGGAAAAAACTGAGAAAGTAACACGAAAGACCTAATACATTTTATGTGATAGTGAAATATCTTCGATACGATGAGGGACCTTGTGTGGTGCAAATGACCCCGTTGTCGATGCACCCTTGCAAAAAGCTACTACTACGAAATAAACAATTTACCCAACCTGTAATATGGAAACTCTTGATGGATATGATGCCCGATTGATGGGTTTGATACCCTATTAATGAAATGATTGCCAAAAGTTAATATTTATTCTAGATTGTACGATATATCATTAGCAGCTGGAGCAACAAAAACTTTTTTGTACGACGTTATAAGACGTAGTATATCAAGGCTAAGTTGAGAGTAGAATTGTAAGTCCTATTCTAAGGCCTAAATTAGTTTCTAGCCCGTCATAATTCAATCCTTCAATGCCATTCATATTTTAAGGACTAAGATATACACGGCAAGCAAATACATATTATTAAATCAAAGTAAACGGTAAAAGTTTCAGTGTCAAAACTGATCCTGAACAACATGGTTTTAACTCGTAGAATATGCATATCCCATTCAAAAATTATTGGTATTGCATGGTAGTGCAATAGATACTGCATGAGTTTAAGTAGAGAGGAATAGTAGGAAAGCACAAAAATGGGCTCGTGTAATCAATTGTAAATCTTATTTCTGTGTTTCCGATACAATAATCTCATTAAAAATGTCACAGAATAGATTTAATTTTCAGTTAAATTTCTCGGTAAAATAACAATTCTAAGCCTCATCTTGCCCATGCAGGAATAAAATCTTAGTAGTTTCGCGAAAGAAAAATTACATTTTATGATGCTCTACACATAGATATATGACACTTTGTCTATGACATGGATTATATTTGGTACTCTGTGCCAGTAAATGTCTATAAAACACAATGTATCTTACAAAAACCTGCATAGTAAGCAAATTTACAAATAATGCAATGAAAATATTTGTTGTTCCCTAATACACCATGATAGAATTTAATATGCCAGCAAAAATACAAAAATTCTGAGCAATCTAATCTTACCATGCGTTTTTTGAATGGAGCTGCAAAAATATTTATTCCAAATGTGGGTCACATGAATTTCACAATGACCCCGGAAATTCGATTTCTTACGTTAACCATTAAGTCATGCTACGTCAAATGTTATCAAACTGTAATTTTACAGATTTTGTAGAGAGACTCATTCCCGAGGCTTCTTTTTCAACAAAAAAATGATGGAATAATGTGAATATTTAATACATGTATAAATGGTAATGGAGAACCTCAAAAATGTTAGGCGAATGAATGATAACTCTATCCAATGTCTGCAGAGACTAGACCAGGAGCACTGCCAAAATGGTACATTTTAATGCTTAGAATTGGTTATGCTTAGAGACTTAGATTTGTTATTTTAACGTCTTAATCAACAATTTCCTAGTATTTACATTTTTTCATACGCCTGGTTCAAAGGCAGCAAAACGGAAGAAATGTTTTCTTTGAAAAAATATATAATCATTGGTTTAGAAAAACAGATAAATAAAGGAAACTACGATGCATATACATGTATAAAATGGAAATTTAACTCTTCAATTCGGTGTACAGGATAGGTTTCAATCATAAGGCATGTATGGTTTAAAAAAAAGTTTTAATTTCGCATTTACTCAGCCCCTCTCCCAGTTATGCTTTAATTCCCCTACATTCCATAACAACAACATTCCTATTCCCTTGGTCGTCCACCATGCCTTACATTTTGTTCTAACCGGCACAGCATTTTCTTCGTTCAATCAACTACTTTGAAATTGTCCGCGCTAAGCCCACATGTTATCTGTATAATACCTACGCATGCAGCTATGAAAAGTAAAGGATGGGAAAGAGATAAAAAGAGAACTTTAAAAATATTAACCCGCAGTCATCCCGAATAATGTAATTTAATGGTTTCTCCGGCTTAATCATAACATAGAAGACCCTCGCCCGGCACCACTGTCATTATGGTATTATTTAACGAATCACAGTCAGTGCTAAATTGCTTGAATGCGGTGTATGTTAGTAATTTACATATTGGAAACATTAATAGTCTATAGATAGGTGCCTTAAGACTGCTTTATACGTTACAATTTTTTGTTCAATTTCCTGTACAAACGTTTGTATAAACTGAACAAAACTGTGTTTGCTTGAACGGAATTAGAACAGGTACTATTTTCCGTGCGGTCATTCAGACATTTGCACAAGCGTTCATACAATTTGCCACTTTACATGATACAATTTTTTCATACAAGCGTACAAGAAATTGTGCAAAAATTGTATCGTGTAAAGCGGCCTTTAAAGTTAACTAACATATCATAACATTGGTATAAGTAACTTGTCCAAGAATCAACTCGAAAAATATTAATCTTGTAAATATTTTTTGGGTTTACTGCATAGATGCATTATTAAATTACTGATGAAATAGAATTAACTATTTTTAAAATTCAATTACATTCCCAATAACATTTGGAATTGTATTTCTGATGCTTATAAACATCATAACCTTCAATAATAGTATATATTCTTCCTCAAGAAATTTGGTTCCCTTAGATAGATCTACATGCCACAGAGTATACGTCATGTCAATAAGTCTGTTTTCAACGATGATATGAGGAATAAAAAAAACTCGAGTAGCATACCAAAAATGCGTAAAATGATATCAAAATGCAATTGTAAACAAATAAATCACCATTAAATACTGCGAAATCAACATATCATCCTCTATTTAGCAGCGATTAACTTTTTTCGAATACGCTAAGCTATGTTAATAGCATTCCCTGCCCGAGCGTTTAGCTTATTTTTGATTCTTTCTCTCAAATAAGTTCACTGATTGTGAGCAAATGAAAGCTAAAAATTATTAAATAACTAGATCAGTCTTTGAAACTTGAATTGAGATAAACATATAGCCCAATGGATATACAATAAGGCGCATTATGAATTGTACAAATATGCTTCTTCCGCATATGCTGAGCTACTCAACGCTGTTTAGCGTAGTTACCCACGAATACGGTCAATGCAATGTTCTTGGTTCTAGATCTACTCGTTTTGAAGTTATTGATTCTTCTTCTCAATAATAAGTTCAAGCAATTTAAAATAAGGGTTCACCAAATAAGATAACAGGAGCTTTAAAGTAGAATGGCAGAATGTCTTTCTTGTGGCTATCAAGGGATGGCGTCGGAGTAATTCCAAAACAGCATTAATTATGCCAACCGAGAATAATTAGAATTAAAGGCCGAAATAGGAAAAAGATTGTATTTTATCCTTTAGAAATAATTTGTCTCGGGGCTTAATTGATGATTTTAATATATCAAATGTATCCCTACAATTTATGTAATATAATATTAGTAACACTACATAATCATATGTCGTTTGTATCCACATTAACTGTGAAGTAACCTCACTAGAGAAACACTAATATAACACTTGGTTCTGGAGAGATGTCTATATTCACTTTTAACTAATTATTATGAATAACAGAGGTCTTGTTTTAAGGCATAACTAAAAGTTGTTCCATTGACTTAATAAATAAAAATAACATGGCCCTTCTAAGTATATTGAACAAAATTTACGCCTAAATACAACTGAGATCTGGATAAACTCTTAGGGATTCCCTGAGAGTCTCAGACAAACTTACGATCGGGAGGATCGACCAGAAACAGCTCCCAAAACGGCAATCGAATCTCTCGGAAGAACACAACCCGGAGGCTGGGGAGCGAGTAAAGCGACGCTGGGGAGCCTCAATTCTGTCGGACTCTTTGTCGGAAGTGAAATACGTGCAAGACGAGCACCTACCGGCTGTAAAACACAGCAGAGGTCGAGAATTCATCCGTTTTTTGTGAAAAAATTGAATGAATTTGGATTTCAGAAATTAATGTTTTCAATAAAACTTCTTTATTCAGTAAATTACGACTTATATTTGCATGCGATATGAAAAATTTTACGGACACTGCAATTACTAGGAGATTAAGCCAGATTTAATAATGATGTTTAGCGACTAATAGGAGCAATAAAGACGTCAGCATTGCGGACAGAAGACAATTAACAAGGAAAACTGCATATTACGTATTTTATCATTATTTTTTATTCCAATTAAAGACGTGAATATTCACATTAGGATTTGGTGATAGCACGAAAAATTGCATATACATAATCATACTAATATATCAGAAGTGGCTATTGAAAAACTTCATTAAACATAAACAAATCACTAACCAATAGCAATGGAAGAAAATGAACAAATAATGCAGGAGAAAATTTACACTGCGCCTGATCTAGCTACTACACGCAACACTATAGTGCAAGCCTGTTCCGTAACTTCAGGCGTAAAGTAAAAGTAACCTCGATTTGGTTTCTATGCGATGGTTTTCATGAGACAACTGAGCTTTTTGCAATGAAAATGAAACAAATCGTGTAGCTACTGCATAATGGAAACGTTCTAAAGTGTCATTCAATCCCAAATCGTTGTCCTTCAGGACAAAGAGAAAGTGTTCACCCAAGAAAAAGCAAGAAATATTTATCATTTCAAACGTTTGTGCGAATTTTTCGATGATATGCACACACTAAATAAAAGAGGCACAAAAACAGATGATACACTAATCATTTCATATGATTCAAATAGAAAATTTGGTCAAGCCGACGTTAAATAAGTAGTGAAAAGGGGGACACCACACTGCTCTAAACCCTATTATCACGGATAGTGACCCAGACGACCCCTTGGAGTGGATCGCAGGGTAATTAATATACGTCAATGAAACGCAGATGCTATAAGTGACTCAACTGTAGTAAATACTGATTCAATAAATCGGGATAATATGTGGGCGATACAACACAAAAGTTTTTTGGGGTACTGAAATTTTCACGAAACTTCGTCGAGATATATATACAGATGGTATATGTACAGCAAGACCACATTTCTGCTAAACAAAATAATTTAAAAAATTAATTAGCCTCACCCGTTTCAGATTTTAGCTCGTCAGCCCGAATAGATAACACTACGTATTTGGTCACCCTTATTTTTTCGTGCAATAGTGTTCTGATCAACATTACTTCAAACTGCAACACCAAAATCAGGGCAAATTTATACTCAGCGTCTTCGCTACAGGATATTTTTGGTTCCAGAAATGTAAAATTATTTCTGTTCACCAATTTAATTTCACTTATGTGACACACGTTAATTACTACAGTAACCGATAAAAAACTTTTCTGGAAACACCCAGCGGCATTAAATACTAATTATGAAATCCTTATTCAATTAAATTATCTCCTTAATATTATGAAATACAATAACATTCGTAGGAGGATTTTCATTTCATTTTAAACAGATCATTGTGATTCTGCCCTACAGTAAACAACAACATTCACATGGCTATTAATTTAAATATAGTCTTTTCAATAATTGTTTAATAGCAAATACGTTTGCCATTTGTAAAAGCATAAACAACCAAAATTCACGTAAATGTACTCCACTTCTGGCAACCTCCATAGAGCGGATATAGTGCAATTTGCAACGATCTGGCATAAATCTAATGTTTTCACAAAAGGCCAATTGATAACAAATAGAAGAATAAAAAAACCTTTTCCGAAATATCCCTACTCTAAAAATACTTATTTTTGTATAATAATCAGCTTTCAGCAGAAATTTCAACAACCTCGCTACGTAATGTAACCGTTTCTAAGTGTCTCCATACAGAACGATGCTCTCCACATTAATGGACTATGCTGATAAGTAATCATTGGAAAATACAAAACTTAAAACATAGTTCACTGATAATGTATGTAAGTTTCGACTACACACTTTATAACCGTATTCGAGCTTTAATTTTCTACAGGTTAAAGTGTTTTCAACAGGGAGCAGTGGGGTCCACAATGTATTGAAATGAAATGTAGAAGGGATGAGGAAAATCCGTCATCGACTTTAGCAACTCAAATAGAAATTCGCCAAAGAGTTCAGAACGCCTCCATAAATTCTTTTCAGTCTGTAACTATCACCATCGTTGTAGACTTTGGTAAAATTAAAATAATTTCACGAATGGATAAAGCACCTCAGTCCAAGGAAGTCAGAATGTAGTGGAGGAGGCATCGCAGCTGATTTGAGAAGCCAGCAGCCATTTTGGTAGGCAAGGATACAGACTTGATATTCGTACGTATGAAGTTGTATGATACGTGGTAAAAATTAGATTAATACGATTAATAATGGAATACATTAATAAAGTTCGTCAAATTATCAAATGACAGTGCGCAAACATGTAAACAATCACCAAATACTTAGTTTAAATAGGTTTAATTCACACCACTTTTAAATTAAAATTAAATTAAGCATGCCTTTATTAATGCAGCGAATTGAGGACTGTGAAGTTCTCTATTAATATAACTGCATAAAGTACACAAACATCCATGCTCCGGAGAGTGAAAATCCATTCCGGGTGGGACTCGAACCCGCGACCTCGAAATTGACAGGCAATAGATTTATCCCGCCTACACCGAGGCCAACAAGAGGTATTAAGTAACATTATTAACTCCCAGGGTACAAAAATGCATTATTACTTCACTTAAATAGCCTTAGGAAGATTTAGTGATGCCACTGCAATGAAATTTGGGCATGATCTCATTGTTATTTCAACCTTGTTTTCAACTGTATATTTCACACCGGGAGGAAAGGTACAAGGATGAGAATGGAAGAGTAAGAAGGAAGGGTGAAGAAAAACCCGGCGTTGGCATCAGCCTGTTCTTAATGAAAGGCGCCAAGGGGACAATGGCTTAACGTCCCATCCGACGGACGGACATTGTTATTTTTGTTAGAACGAAAGTTTACGCGGTGATGGTTTGATCTCTGCATTTTCGCTCGGGTTTTCCTCCGCGTCAGTTGGCTTGTGGACAACAGTTTCGTTGGCTCTCCTGCCAGCGTCTTCGGGTCGAAGGTGTCGGCGTGTGGTTTCTGCCTAACTTAAATACCGTGGGCTGGCTGGGAGCTGCTCTCTGATTGGCTGTCTCTTGGATGAGTCTTTTCCAGGCGCTGTGAAGGATATATCCGTCCTCTCTGTTGAAATTCAACGGTGTTTTTTGAATTTCTATGGCTTCCCTAATTTGTCGAGGGACGTATTGGCACTCCTTTGTTAAAAGTTTCGTCTCCTCAAATTTAATGTCGTGACCGGGTTCTGATTTCGGGTTCAAAAAAGTCCACAAGTCAACTGACGCGGAGGAAAACCCGAGAAAAAATGCAGAGATTTTTATTTTTGTTTTGATACGCATGCAGTGTCCATAAGAGCCCGTATAAAATGCAATTATTCTGTACGGAGTAAGTGAGGCCTAATCGTTCTTAAGTACCCCCAATCTGACTTTATAACCACCCATAGGCTGGAATTACAACACATTTTATCCTCCAGTACATTTAACCTCCTTGCTTCAGTCCAACAATTAATGTAATAGAATAACAGTACTCAGTGGATGGTAAAATCGCCCATCTCGCACGTATTTCGCGAGGTGTTCGTTCATGAGGAAATTAACGTTTTATTGTTAATGTACTCTTTTAAAAAATTCAGTTTATAGTCATTTATGAAGCAACTTCATAGACATTTATGAATCTAATACGAATGAAAGCCAAATTTCAATACTACGACACAATGGGGAGTGCCCAACTCGGGATTATGGGGGAAATGACGAATTATTTTATAAATTCTAATTTCCTCCTGATTGATAAATTTTACAAAATTAAACATGACACCGTTTCCACAGATGGAAACGTATCTCAAGCTAGGACGAATATTAGGGGGTAGACTTCGCACAATAAGCTAACATTATGGGAACACTTGGTATCTGGAGTCAAATCTAATGACGACAGCGTCATTTAAAGATTTGATAGCAAGGAACCAAAGGTTCTTTCAACCGGATTTTCCAACCATGCCATCTATCGGCTCTGCGCTTGCAAGTGGCCAAAAATAAGACCACTATAGAGTATTTAATAGCGATGTGTCCAGAAATAACCACCGAGGGAATAGAAAAACCCTCATTTGCAGCAATTCTTAAAATTTTTACTGGGAACTATTCTAGGTAAAAATGCCCACTGCACTTTTGTGGATTCATTACATCATTGAAAATAGATGTTTGCTGTCCCTTTGCAGTTGCCCAGGTTACAAACAATAAATATGTAGTTGAAAAACAAATGACCAACTACACGAAGAAGTACATAGAACCATATTTATCTTCAAACGATTTTAAAATAAGCTAATCATTATTCTTTGCGCCAGCTTAAATACCATCACACCATTTTCAATGAACAATTTGTCCATCTAAATAAACATCAACGACTCAATAAATTCACATAATAATTTTAACATTTGTAAACAATCGTCAGATTTCCACCAAATTTAGTGACCCAGTGACCAAATAAATCCTTAAAGGTGTCTTTTTCAAATGAGTAAACCACTCGTTAACTATAACCTGCAGCTTTGCAGCAATAATATACTTATTTCAGTTTCGAATAAGATGTAGGTAGGGGTTTAAATTGGTCCTGAACATGAAAAATCAGGACGGATGGTCTTCCCTCATAACATAAAACAAATACGCGACAGAAAATGCATCCATATTAAAAGCATTTTATGATCATCTACCACTAACTTTGGGCCTTATGAGTTGTAAATGTGGGCATTGAAGCTGCACCGCAGAATTGGGACTGCTTACTCAAAATGCACGGAACTGCGCTCCGCCTTCGACAAAATTACACTGTCATCAGCAGCAGTGCGTTGTGAAGGAAACGTATTGAATCGAGGACATTCAACAGTTATTTGTCAGTATAAAAGGAACAATAATAATAATATGTACAATGAATAGGATATGTAGGAGACCGATGATGATCTCCTCTATCTATGACGATTTTGGATAGAAAAATTCTAGACTGTGATCCGTGGTCCTTCTGCTCACATTTACCCACAATTGAATAATTTATTTGGTCCATTCAATCAACTTTAGAGCTATACACTCAGCTAAATTATGGCAGGCCCTTATGTAGATTACTGTGGTGCATATTTACCGAGCGTAAAAGCAAATTTACCGTAGTAATGTTTCGAAATATTATGTCCATTGTTGTCGTGCTGTACCGCCACTTACCTGACAATTTCACGGTACCGTTATTGTCAGGTATCATAATACGCACAATAAATATTACTGGACGATAAACATTCTACCGATAGGTTGTTCCTTTGCAATTGGAAAGGAAGGCAAAGGAAATAATTCCTCTGAATCAGTATTCAGACGAATCAGTAATTCAATCTGAATAAGAAGATATTTACGATGCATTTGACCCTCAAACCCTATAATTTTCCCTGTGTAATGGGGATAGAATGTATAGTTCACTGCGACTAACGCTCCGTAGGATGCCTCATAATTATTGTGTATTATGCATAGCCCACGCGTAAATGACATTGAGAACTCATCAGATGACATTAAGAAACATGGTTCATATTGGGACTATTTTAGGAGGAAGAAATGAAATGAGAAGTGTGATTCATCAGAGCTATCAGCATATTATTCTTCCGCAAAATAACCTTAAAACACAAAAGTGCCAGAAAATATAGATTTTCCATGAATGGAATTAAAGTAGAATAGTTAGCAATCATTGGTTTTTATCCACTTTCACTGACTCATTTTGAACGGCCACATAAAGTGAAACCCATTCGAAATTATTCCGATAAGCTAATCTAATATATGCTACAAAGTTACAAAATAAACCAATACTAGCCATGCAAAAACGCTACGGTACACGGCTAGAGACTCAAATCCACAAATTCCAGCGGGATTGCTCAGTCAGTGGCGTCTATATCCCCCAAAGGAATAACAACACGAAACTCTGTCCGCCTCGGCAATAGAACACGTTCCGGAATAAACCGCTAAGGCACGTTATGAAATCGTACCCTGCATTAGGGTGAGCCGGTGTGAACCCAATTTGAGGTCGTATGCTTCCTGAGGGAGCTATTTCATAAACACCGAACCAAAGGCGAGCAATTGAGTCGACAGTCATCACAATCGGCAAGTCGCACGTGAGAGTGGTGGGGATTTGAAATTGTTATAAGTTCGTTGCTCCGTACAAAGCTACAAATATTTACGCTGAGGTCAATTTTACATCTTATTTATGGCTACAATAAAACTGGGTTGCTCACAGAACAATTCTATTTAGGGACCTACGTCCCTAAATTAATTTTATTATTAAACTTTGTTCTGAAATAGGCATTTGCTGTGAACAGAAACAATCAATAGTTACGCCAAAAATGTTTGATAGATAATTAGATAAAAACAAAAAAATGAGACCTGAGAATCTCTTGGTTTATTATTTAATTCTACATGTATGTACATTAAACCCTATAAGCCACCGCGAAGATGTGTGGCGGTGGCGAGCAATCAATAAGAATGCATTTCATATTAAAAGGTCAAATATATTAGTTAACATAATACGGGTTGTTTTATTAGTTCAAAATATCTAAAATTAAATGTAATTCTCCATAGGTGGTTCGGTGGATGGAATAGTTTTTTTTATTTAATTCCTTGAAGACATACTTTTCAATTTTTCATCTTCCATCATGCTATAAAATATAATATTCTCTTCTTACATTTTACCCAGTAATCTTCTCATCCCAAAATCGTATCTTCAACAATCTTCAAGGACCCGCTTCCTTGCAATACTTTTTCCGTTACATGTTTCTAATTCCTTCCAATTTCTTTCAACAACTTCTTTCCTCATCTACCCAATATTTTTTCACTCACCTCTTCTTTCTCTTTACCCAGTCCACCATCTTCGACCGCCACTCATTTTACGATAAGTTTACTTTACAGATACCACAGATATTAAATAATAGTACTGCATTAATTTGTAATCAACTTATCAAAATCATATAAAATGTTCTCAGCAATGAAAGGTATGAATGAAAAAGAACCTAAAGATTTAAAACTGAAAGACATCCCCAAGAATCTTAGCTTTTACGGCTATTATTATGCATGCAACCTCAAAGTAATCGCACGTATGTGATGTACAGGAAAATACGTCCTCGTGTCAGCAACTTCTGCCCAAACTCTCGCGACATATAATGTTTGCTCCGTTTAAAAGCCTGGCCTAGATGACGACGACCATCGTAGGTCGTATTAGGATCAGATTCCAATATGCTCCAGGTTTTCAGTTCAAATTGTACCATCTAATCTATATCCTAACATAAACACCCAAGGAAACCAATCTGAATATTCTTGGTCTTATATTTTGTGTGTGTCAGAGCTTTAATTAATTTCTATAAAATAAGCATGCTATTGTGTTGATGAGCTTTTGAGTAATAAATACAACATACTTTCCCAGCATTACCGGTATTATGGCTCTCAGAGCTACTCAGTAATTCTTCGTTTGTAAATTAGTGACGTTGTGGCAGATTTCGGTTAAATAATACTTTAAATTTTATGATAATATCACCGTCTATCCTAAACTTAACCCTAAGACTAACTGAACATCTTTGCCATAGTCAAATAATGAAATATTTGCTTGCCGTATATGTCGTAGTAAGTGATTTACCGTAGAAATCGATTAACGGTTTAACAAAGGACTTAGGGGCTTTAATAGGACTTTGGATTCCATTCTCAGCGTACGTAGTTATACATATAATTCGGGTTTTTGGCGCTCCAGCCGCTTAGATGAATCCCATCTTGTAACAGACAGCCATGAAAGACCAATGAAGCCAAATTCTCAGGGCAGATTGATACCAGCGGCCAGATGTGAACGTCACCGACCAGGGCCCCTCAGCTGACACGACCTTTGTTCACTTTTTCCTGGTTTTAAGGTCCAAGGCAGGGCACAACGGTTGGTAACCTGATTTAAAGTGGGATTCCCGACTCAAAGATCATGATGAAAATCGCACCTTTGAACCGGCAAGAGGAAACACGGGGAGGGAAGAGACGAAATGGTGAGAATAAATAAAACCGTTCTCCGTAAAATTTTGGTATGCCATAAACCGTAAATTTGGAGGATAAACTTTTACAAAAATAAAACTTTAAAAAAATCTCTCCCAAGACCCGGGTTTTCACCGATTATTCGCAAGCATTAGGACGATAATTCGGTCTAAACTGAGATTGCGAGAAAATATGTTTTGTAAGTGGTATTTTAGTTAAGGTTTGTTTTCCTTAATAAATTTATTGGAGTAGTGAGAGCTGGGGGCAGGAGGCTAAGCGGCTTGACACCAGAGAAACGCTACCGGGGCACGGGAAGTGCACAGTGGGATACGATACGAGGGCGTCCCGGGCGATTGGTACAGAACAAGTGACGGTGCCCCGCCGTGCAAAAGAACTTCCCCATCGAACACCCTCCCGAGGGACATATTAACACTGACAACACGCCGTATTTTAATGGGCCCAGGGGAGGCAATGGGGAGGGGGCGAGGTGGAAAGTCTCGGCTAGGGCGAGAGGGTGAAAAGGAAGGGAGCAAGAGGGGGTTGAATGATGGGGAAGAGAAGGGGTTTTCCCATCTCCCTAAGGCACGCGGGGTGGGAGGGTCAGGCGAGCCCTGGATACTCCAGGGAGAAGCGGCGTGAGGATTGCATTATACGCAGGGGTTGCGCATTATGCGAAGATCCTCCCCCATCCCCTGAAGTGCTCCGACTTGACGTGGAGAGAAATCGCGGGGCTGCTACCGATCCCGAGACGCAGACTTTTCAAAATCCCACTCCCTCCAATCTTATAATTTAGCAGAGTGCGCCCCACGAGAACATCCGGGACTCAAACTTAAAGTTGGAGGGTGGATGATTCGTAACACCCTCCACGCCAATAGCCATCACTCAAGTCTACGGCAGCGAAACTCACGCTTGTTTCTCTGAGATTACAGACACACACACACACACACACACGTTCAGCTATCACAGCATCTCCTCTCAAGGCAAGCAAAGTTAAAAAAATTCTCCACTCTAAAATCCATCCCTTTTCCTTAATTCCTTCCACACATCCCAAACCTTTTATTCCTATATCGTTCCGTTACATAGCTTTTCCACTTCAATTATACCGTTGAACATCAAATTATATTCCTCCTCTTCAGGATGTGTCATCATATTCACATATGATTTCAGTGGGTAGTGGAATATTTGGGTTTTTAAAATGCTTGATTAGTTATGTCACACCATTACTGTACACTTATTCTAAATTGATCACATTTTTGTGGCACTAATTATTTTTCTATGCACAGATCTCTAAAAACACACTTGAAAATGAAACTGAGACGCCGAACCATGAATGATATGGGTGCTTAAGATTAAATATTGTTACTGTATTTTTGCTGTCATCTATTTATGATTATTTCCATAGCAAACGTTCCTCCTATGAACTTATACTCACGTTTCGTTTAATAAGGCTCATGATTTAACCTTTTTGTCCCAAGTGGTTTTTCATATAAGCTCTGCTATAATTATCATTTAATGTGTTTGGAAGAGGTCTTTTCCCATCTCATTTATCTTTATCACATTTTTCTGAAAACATAATCGTTCTGAGATCATGGTAGTTCTTCATCTCTTTTCCAAATTCCTATTTCACGCTTACATTGGTGTTTGGAATTTTAGCTTTATGCTTTTTTAGCTGTTCGCCTACAAAATAAACTACCCTTGAGGTCACTTTTAATCTTCTGTTATTTGTAGCCAAAATGCCAGTTTAAAATTTTTAAAAAGATGTGGGCAATGTTAATGTTGACAACGATGGTATTATTATAATGCTTAAAGTAGTATATTACAAGAAAACATTACACGAAAATCATGGGCACATTACAAGAAAATCATGGCCTGCAGATCAATAGTTTACGAGACATTTCATCAAAAGCTATCGTGTACATCTATTTACGCAGTAGGCAAACAATTATTGCATCGCAATAAATACATTTTTAGCGTCTTTTATGCGGAAATTTTCACAACGCCAAATTTCTTCCGATAATGTGCGTAGATAACAAATTTGGAATATTATGCCCAATCACTTGCCCTTAGCACACCACGCGATATAGATACCATCCATATATTATGTAACGCCGATTTTCAACTTTTGTACCCATCTACCCCTAAGTGAGAGAAAGATATTGTATGAAATTTTTTTTTCAAATAATGAAAACACTTGATACGGTAATTTGGGAGTAATTACTAGCATTGAGAAATAAATAAGCTACTTATGAAAAAAGTGTTTTATTATCCACAAAAATCCTAGTAACCCCTAATAAAAACCTATGTAACATTCTCTACTACGACCTCCCAAAATTTCGTAACGCAGCCCATGAATATTATCCTTTTTGTGGACAATAATACACTTTCTTCATAAGTAGCTTATTTATCTCTCAATACTAGTAATATTTCACAAATTACCATTTAAAGTATTGTCATTATTTTAAAAAATATGTATACAATATCTTTCTCTCAACGAGTCTGGCCCCCACCCTTTCTGTTAATAATGCGTCATAACGATTGACCTTCCCCTAACCCCTTTTCTGCGTCACGTAATACAGACAGCCCCATCGTTGCAAAAATACTGGGGGTGTGACAACTTTTCAAATGTCTGAAATCTCCTCCTCCTCAACTTCCTATTTTTTAAGTTAACAAATTAATGCGCTTCGAGATGTAACTCGACGAACTAAGTTAAACGCTTATAGGTATTCTTTTCCCTTATGATGCCGATAGTATGTAGCTTTGTGATAGTCATTTGTGCTGTAATGGATCGTTAGAAAATCAGGTTTAGTTAGGAGTTTTCAAGGAACTCGCCGTCAGCACAATCCAATTCTTAACCAAAGGGGCCGAGGGATACATGTTTAAAGTCCGATTCGACGGACGAAGAACTTACCTCGAAGTACTTTCCATAGAACAATGTAGTAGGGACCGATATACCCATGGAAAATTCCTACCACTACCCGGGTCTTAATAATGGGAGACCAGTACCACATGCACACCAACCTGATCCCCTTGATGAATCTTTCTATTTTATACTTTGTGGTAAACGGTTGATGATATTAGAATGTAGCAGTTGTATTAAGGAGAAAGCTGAAAGGATGTTGCTATATTTAATTTTCTATGATACAATTATTGAAAATTTCTCATGAAGCCTTCATTGAATATTTGTTTTTATCCCTCATTTTACCGTAGTCTCTCAGCACAACTCCAAAAGCATTCTCATTTCATTACAAGGGAGCAAAAGGACAACGGAATTGTTTTAATTTCGCACTCATGTTTTCCCCGGACAGGGAAGGCTGTAGGGATAAGGTGACATCTTCATAATCTCCCCGCGACAGCGTCCCCATTCGCATAGCTATGCAATTCATTTTCGAGTCCGTCGAGGTTTCATTACCCTTAAACGCCCACGGGGATGATATTATATCCCTTCATTTCCTTTGAAACTCATCCGTAATGAAAAAAACAAACTAGGAAGGGGAACAAAAACAGAAAAAAACGGAGATAGCTTCACAGGGTAGTTTGTCGAAAGGGACAAGAGTGCTTTTCAATTTGCCGTAATTGAGATAAGTGACGAGAGAGAGATGGAGAAGCTATGCTCCTCCTTCGTGAGGATATATAAGGATACAACGCGAAAACCCTTAAGCTAATGCATCGCCGCTTCAATTGACTCCAAATTGCCTCGCACACTCACTCAAGTTATCCAGACACACCCACACACAATTGAGTCCTAGGGTCTCACTATACTCCCTCCAAAGAGTCAGCCCTTCCAGCTAGCTCCCCTCACAAACCCCCACCCAGTGTCCTAACTCCCCACCCTCCTACGACAGTCCTGCTCACGCCCTACGCACTGATGCGAGGAAGGGTGGAGCGAGGTGGATGGGACACCTCGAAATCTGGGATTAATTTAATTCCATTACGGTAATGAAGATACAAAATAGACTGCGAGACAGGCGGTCCATTATTCCTCCTCCCGAGCCGACTCACCCCTTTCCCCCTCCACCGCGTAAACCAACCCCAACAGGATACCCTCCCACCCTCTGCCGTCCCTCTGCCACCCCTGAAAACCCTGAACCTTTTGCCCCTTCCCCACACCAACACTTAACCCCTCGCCGCGCGAGACCCTCGCCCTCATACCGTCGACTCGCCCCTTACCCGTCGCAATCCACTCCGCGCTGACTACTTCCTATCCGCCCCTCTCTCTCACCCACCCCCATCCCCTTAGCTCTCATTCAATTGATCCGCCCTCCCTCCTCTCCTCCCTTAGATTATATCGGGCCTCTTACGGCCTCATTCAAGCGATACTTGCCGGTTTCGTCCCGTCTCTTTTATTATATGCTCACACACACGCGGCCGAGCTGTGTTTCGTGACGGGCCTTTTACGCGTCCGTGTAAGCGGCCGTTGGATACCTCTCTTCTCCCCTCCATCTCTCTCTTGGGCACAACAATGATGCCACTCGCTCTATCCGCGCGTCTCGACGCTCGCGACGCCATTCAGAGACTGCCGGGTGGCTCTTTCAATCCACACGCAATGTTATGCGTCTCGGGGGTGTGTGAGTGTATTTGAAACCGCTAGGATTACCTTGAATAACTAGCCCAGGAGTCACGTGGTACAAACATGCATAGTTCACAAATATGGTGTGATTGACTTCCTCGTCACAATTTCACTCATTGTTTTCACTCCAGAATTTTTCGTCCTTCTCGATCATAGATCTCACAGTTAGTGAGATTCTAATCAGCGATTCAAACACACCGAATTTGCGATTCCTGCTTGTACCTCGTGACTCCTTGGTTACTTATTCGAGGATATCCTGGAGGTTTCAAACACACCCCCAGACACCTCATTCAGCCACGATTATTTTAAAATAAAAGCTCGGCAAACAAACTATGAGGAATTAATGTATATTTTGAACGAAACGATTTGTTTTTTTATTCTGACCTCAGCCTAATGCTGCCGCGGGACGAGAGAAGACGAGACTTGGGGTCAGTCTCTGTCTTGTCTCGTTTCACTGCTGTCTCTACTATTATCTCGTCTCAATCTCGAGTCTTGTCACCATAACAATTATTTTTTTTCAGAAATGTCCAGTGTGTTTAGTGATAGCAATAATTTTATAAAGGAATAATGACGAGATTCAGGACCTACTGAGGCACTCAAATGGCCCATAAGTTGATCGATTGTTTAAAAATTAAGTGCATTGAAAATAAACGTAAAAATACAAATAATCCATCCATCGATTATTAGAAGTCATTGGGGTGAGTCGACCGACGGCTGAGATTATTTGCGCCATTAGGAAAGGGGTAGGAATTTTGCAGCGAACGGAGGAAGGGTGGAAAGAAACCCGGCGCCGGCATTAAACTGCTCTTAACGAAATGCGCCCAGGGGTACTCGGTTCACGATCCCATCCGACGGATAGAGTTTTGAACCCGAAGTGCTCTCCACATAGCATATAAGTGGGGGCCGGTATATCGTCTGCCTCATCCCGGATTTCGGGATGAGAGGCTAGTTCTCTAGCCACCTCTCCAACCCGTAAAATTGTTGGCGAAAAACTTTTTAGAATTCACCCATATTGTGAAGGGATCACTTTGCAATTTCCCACACTAATAATCGTGACCTAATCCTGTTTCAACGCATTCAGCATCATTTACAAAAGGGCTTTTAAAGAGAAGGATCAAGATTGAAAATTACAATGAAATGTTAAAACCGGTTGAGGTCACACTAAATAGGGCGGAAAATTACAAAACGTTTCCTTTTAGTGCAATTTCTTCGTAGTCAAGCCTCGATAAAGGCATCATTTTAGCGTCGGAGTTTCAATAGCACCGATTTGGGCAAGTTGACAATTGATCACTCGAGGTTCGAAAATTTCAAATCCTTCCAAAATAAGGCACCTGGTGCCAGGAAACCAAGGACTGATAACTAATCTAGGGCACATAATCAAATGAAGCCAATCACTCTCTCAAAAACATTTCTATATTGGATATACAAGTACATCTTAATGATTTCCACCTAATTTATCAAAAAAACCAGCATCGTATAACCGGTTTTGACAGTTTTGGCATCTTAAGGTACAATAAAATTGTTGTGGCGTCGTCAAGTGAAGGAAATGGAGGGCTGAAACCGATTGAGCAACCCTGATTATTTAATAAATTCTGAGGAAATGACCACAATATGTTCGTGAATCCAAATATGGTTACCTACTTAAGGTCCTCTGCTCCATTAATGATAGGGGGACGATAGGGTAGAGGTGGGGTTTTTTTCAGGGAACAGGAGGGATGAAGTAAATCCTGGCGTCCTCCGGAAGCAATACGCTTCCAGAGGGGTCCACGGTTAAACGTCCTATCCGCAAGACGGGGCTTCGCTGGTGCTCTCTAAACATCATAGAAGTAGGGACCAGGAATCTAATTAAAAATTCTGCTACTGTTAATATTCGAACCCGTGCCCTCGGAATGAACCAGTGATTACTCCCCACACAACTCCAATCCCCTATTCAACTATTGTGGCTATTCAACTCACTCATTTCGGGAAAAAATACAGCCTTTTAGCGACTTCATCACTCAACACCTGTTCCAATCAGACCTATGTTTTTTTTTGTTTTAAGAACACTCATCACCTTATTTAATCTTCATCTCAGCACTAATTTTTCTTTCCTGTCTGCAATAAAACACCATGTATACCTTCTGCCTCGCCTCTACGTGTACCTATCTTTTCTTCAATCATATTATCTAAACTCTTTTCCAAACCACCTGCTCAAAAACATTTAATATCTTCCTTACTCTTCCTAATATCCAGATAACGACACCACTCAGCATCACTCTAAAAATCATGCTCTTCATCTTTTCTTTCAACTTCTTCTCTCATAGTTTCTGCACGAGTTATGTCCATTAAGCAAATTCTTTTTTTCAGCATTTATTACTCCTTTATAAGTATTTATAGTCATGCACACATAGCATCAGTTAAATAGAAAGCGGATACGTTTCGCATGGTTCTAAGATAACCAGGAGCATGAAAGAAAATCGATATAGATGGAGAATAAACTCCGCTTATCGCATCTCCAAATAAACTTCCGGGTCCACACATTAGGTAAATACAGACAGGACAAAACGAAGTCCCGAGCGTCTTGGAGGATACATAGCATTGGTGTAACTGCATCCCTCCCGCTAATCGATAGAATTCATTCTCCCCTCTTCTTGCGTTAAATCTCGGTCAATCAATCCGCGATACGTAACATCAAACCCATCGCGACAGCGACGGAATAAGACAAAGCCGACATCCGCATTTCAGGGCAAATTACCTCGTCTCCCTTCTTCTCCGGAGCTTATCAGTTTCATCCATTACTCCCTCAGCCCTCCCGGCTTCCATTCTCGTCCCAAGTGGGGGAATAATCGGCACAAGTCTTCCCCAATTCTGATCCGACTCACTGTTGGGTGCTGCATCCTTCCCCACTCCGCCCACGGCCAATAAAAATCCCACCCTTTTCTCCGTCTCCCGGGGAAACCCTTTTGTCCCTTTGTTCCGAGGAGTCCCCTACCCCTTTTTCTTACCCCTTCGGAAGATTACTTTATCCCCAAACAGAGGCGACCGTCTTCCGAGCCTCCTTTCATCTTGTATTGCTACCCTTCTTCCTCGCTAGTTTTCTTGATCTTCTATTTTCTTCGCGCGGTCTTACCCCAGCTCAGTTTCCGGAAAATTCAAAGCGTTCCAATCACGTCCGAGTAGGATCCCATCACCCTCGAGACGGGGAGACATATATTAAACGAGTCTTGTTTGTGTATCTTTTTATATCACAGGCGAAAAGGGTGCCGAAAATTATTATTCCATTTATAAGATGATTTTCGTCGTTTTGACCCGTTCAGTAAAGGGTTTTGGAAAAATTTAGGGTTTTTAGTCCCAATGGGTGGAAGGTTGTTGTTTTAAATATAACACCCGAATCCTAGCTTCAGAGAAAATTTTGATTTTCTATGATACCGCGATCTGTTACTTCCGCGACCTTCCAAGAGAAATGGAGGGATGATTTTTAACGGCTTGAAGAAATGCTCCTTCCTTCTTTCAAGCAACGATGCAATGGCGATATTTTTAATTAAAATTTTCAACGTTGTCAACACAAGGTAAAGAGAAATACTCACTTTCCTTGTGGAATAACTAAAGCTCCTTTTCACTCACGAGCTCTGGATTTGACGTTTGGAAAACAAAGGGGGCTCTTTCATCAACGTATTTGAAATCACATACCCCAAGAATTGGCCAATAAATATAATAAAATGGCAATCCCTGTGGACAATTTTATGATACCATATTTATTTAACTTATGACTGATAGAACACCTGATATACAACTGGTTTGGAAAAATATGTAATATTGTTGTGCAAATTAAAGCGTGGGAACCAACGTAGGTTCCGGCGAGGTCGGTAAAGGGTCGTGGGTTCGAATCCCGCCACAGATGATGAATTTTTCCTTGGATTACAATAATATTACGTTATTTTAGTCGGTACGATATTAGCAGTTTGAACACCATAAAACCGAACTCTACGACTACTAACCAAAGAGGTATCGTGTTCGACGAAATAGCATGCCGCAAAAATTGAGGAGGAATTTCAGTTAAATGCATACACTCCGTAGATAGTGCTGGCGAGTCCAAATCCCGCCACGAATGATGAATAATGATCCACCCTTGGGATTAAAATTAGGTTATACGGGATAGATCTGCCCATAAAGTTGGTGGTTAAAGCTCTTTACGTCTACATTTACTGTTGTTTGACTGATTTGCAGCCAACAAACAATCACCTCACTCTCATGACAAGGTACTAACTCAAATCGTGAATTATGAATTTAACTCGACGACGCAATAGTCGAGTAAAGATATTTTCAAAATTAAATTGGAGCCTGTGACTTAAAATTCGCCCATATGGAATGTATGTGCTATTTAAATATGAAATATTTCTTGAAAATACTCGGTGTAACAAGCGATAATTTATAAATCTCGAAAACTTTTTCTCTGCCGTCTATTACGTGCGTGATAATATGCGTACATGAAATGATTTTTTTCAGATTTGTCTCAAATTAGTTGGGAGTTAAAATCCTCCGACAAAATAGTTTTAGTATTCAATCATTTTAACATTTGAAAAGTAAAGTTGGACAAATCAAATATGCGAATTAAAACAGCCCCGAAATCAGTATACTGATACGCACGATGAAAAAATAATACAAATAGCTCTCTTTGTGGCAGCTGATCATGGATGGCGCCAAATTCGAAAAGGTTATAGTTCTCCAAAAGCGAGACGCGAGTTTACGACCGACGCACGGTGAATAATTGTCAAGGAGCGACATCGGCAGGCACAAGCGGGCACAAATGGTCCGAAGGAAATTTTCCTTCCCGAGAAATCAACCCGTTCGATGAACACTCGGCCGGTTGGACAAGGGTCGCAGCAACCAAAATAACGACCCACTAACCCGCCGATTTTCCCCGCTTCAATCAGCGGACCCACTCAAAGCGAAGCCACCTGAAAAGTTTTCCGCGCATATAAGCATTCACGCGCAAATAGCAACCCCGACATCCATTTCCGTTCGCGGGAAAGCAGGGCTTTGGCCCGCGAATTCCAACTCTGCCCTCCCACCGTCCAAAGGAGGCAAATTGGCCGTATCCCAGTTACGAGATCCCGCAGGCGATGAAAGCCTGAAGGCTTCCCCCTCACTAAACAAACCTCCTCCCCGTAATTATATAAAAAAGAAACCCTCTCCCAATTCGACCGTCTCCCTAGTATCCCACCCCAACGCACTCTTCCATCCTGGATCGGTTCTTTATGAGATCTTGCTCATCAGAGAGTTTTCCAGCGCTTGTTCACCACCAACCCCCTTCCACCAAGAGGTAATTAACCTCTTCACAATACGGTATTGAGTCATTTACTATACTTAATTGGGGTAATTCATCTTTTTTAATGGCTTTCGGTATCCTCGGATATCCAATAATGATTGCTTGCGATTTTCCAGGATTTATATTTAAAAAGTTTGTTTTACTCAAACTGTTGATAAATTGAAGGTCGTCATTTATGAGTCTCAGGTTGTTATACAAGTTATCTACTAGCTACGTTGAGCAATCCTTCATTATTTATTTCATTGATATTTCGTCGAAGAATGTATTTTGGCTTGAATTTTGGAGTTCTGTCTGAATACACAAGGTATATTAGATCATGAGAAGAGATGCCGGGAGCTGGGAGCTGTCCGTACGTAAAAACTTTTTCTTGTTTAACTGATATGACTAGGTCAATCCATGTTGAAGCAGTTGCAGTCGTGTTTGTAGAGCATAGTGGGAGAATGTTAAGGTTATTTATTGAGAAGATTCACCGAAGGTAATTTGTACCGTAAGTATTGGCATTGAAGTTAGCATTGAAGTCTCCTGCTAATATTACGTGTTCATATTCCGTCGAATATTCAGATATTACAGTATCCAGGTCGGAAAGATGGCCCAATTTGGGTGGCCTGTATATTGTGCCGATAAGAATCTTTTTGGAGTTTATTTTGACTTCAATGAGCAGATATTCTGGCCTCTTGTTGTAATTAGAATCACTCTTAGCTATTGTCCTACATTTTAAGCCATTCCTTACGTACACGCCTACGCCACCACCACCTTGCCCAATACGATAATTTCGGTGGAGGGTGTAGCCTGGTAACTCAACGGCGCTGGATGGTACATCTAAATGATGTACAATCACTCGAGGGCTACGTCAAGTAACGCGGTCTCCGCCTCGTACTGTTGGAAAACTACACCCCCCTCTCCCTCTCAAGGTCTCTGGCTGTCGAGATGAAAGCTTTTGTGCCATTTTGCCGCAATATGATAATTTTCCCATCTTGGGTCCACACGTTACGAGGGGCCGCCAAGTCTTTTGCTTCTTTCTGGCGACGGTGAGAGACTCGGTTATGACAAAGCCTAATCCTTTAAGATTCCTCTTGACCCTCCAAACTTTGTCCCTTTCCTGATAGGACTGGAACCTCACAATAATGGGCCTTGAGGAGTCACTTGCCCTGTGTGGGCCAATCCTATGAGCACGCCCGAGAAGGATTGGATTGACCTTTACCTTGAGGTTTTTCATGAAGAAATCCTCCCTTATCCTCAAGCAGTCCTCTCGTTCATTCTCCTTGATTCCATAGACCAGGAGGCAGTTTATGCGGGAGTATTGCTCTAGGACGTCGAGGCGATCTTCAAAGTCTTCTGACTTCTTCTTTAGCTGATCTAGCCGTTGCATAAACTGCCGAATATCGTCTTCAACTGCCGCCTTGAAGGAGAGAAATTCCTCCTCCAGGGCAGAGAGGCTGGCCTGCTTACGCGGTGTATCTTCCTTCTTCGCTTGCTCCAGATCGTCTTTAAATGAGGACATCGTCTTCATGACGCAGTCTAATTTCGACTTCAGGTCGTCTTGGTCAACCTCGAGTTCCTTCTTCGGGTTGTTCTTTGGAGGCATGGTGGTGGGACGGAGGGGGTGGCTACTAACGTGAAAAGTGTAAGGGAGACAGAACGACCGCAGTGGCACGACAGCCTCGTACGAGCATTAGAGAGAGAATGCGTGGGTATAGAGCAATGACTTCTCATCCTAGGGAGTTGAGTCCGAATCCTAACTTTGGAAGAGGTTACTTTTTTGGAATCTCGATCATAGGACCTTGCCTGAGGAGAGTTTCGAGGTCAGTACTCTGTCCGTCGGATAGTGCGAAAAGTCCATTCCATTGAGAACAAATAATACTGACGCTGGGTTTCTTTCCAACCTTTCTCCTTTATATTTCAGCCCTTTCTAAATGCCGTTTTACTCGGTACATTTTTTGTACAAACGCTTGTACAAGGAAAATTGTACCGTGTAAAGCGGCAAATTGTGTGAACGCTTGTGCTAATGTCTGAATGCCTGAACGGAAAATAGAACCTGTTCTAAGTTCATTCAGGCAAAAATACAATTTCGTTTAGTTTCATACATTCGTTTGTACAATAAAATCTACCGTGTAAAGCGGCCTTAACACCTTCTATCCCGATCAGAAACGGGATCAGTCCGGGACGAACCATTATCCGCGGAGATCGGATTGATGTGGTGTCCAGAGTGCAGGCTTCCCCTGCTCCGAGGGCCCGAGATCAAACCCCGACGTTATTATATAATATTCATTAGGTTTTCAAGGTTCCATACTTGGTGAGAGAGTCGCAATTTCAATGCTCCAACCATCAGATGGTACAAATAGCGCATTTACTTTGTAAAGAGTACCAGCTAATTCCAACTCAGCGCTTCTCCGCCCTTCCCTTTCAAACCATTCACCGTGATCTGAACCAATTCTGAGGTGGAATCAAGCTTGAATCTCCACGCTGGAGAGAGGTATTTGAGGTGAACGGAAGAGTAGATTTAGGAAATAAATTTAAGCAGGATCAATGAACTCCATTTTTCCGAGGATACAAGAAATACCTTCAGAGGAGAGGGGTGATACTCAGGTAAAATGGCGTTCACCCAATGTCAGCTTTTAAGTGTTTCTTTGCCATCCACCTCTTCTCATTCTTCCATATCCTTTCCTTTCCCATCATCACTTCTAATCAATCCTAGTTTGGTTTAGGGTAGCTCTCCACTCGATTCTATCGGCTAACCTATTCATCTTTATATTAGTCTTTTCTTTCATATCCTTCACCACTTGCTTCATACCTTTCATGTGAGGTCTTCCTATTCCATTGTTCCCGTTCACTTTCCCCACGACGACAGTCTTTATCAGATAATTTTTAGTGATATGGCCGATTAGGTCATCACATCCTCTTAAAATATTATCAGCAGGACTATTTTCTCCGACTCATGCTCCAGATGTAAGTTAACATGAAATGTTTCCTTACTTAAAAGCTTGTTTTTCCAGCTGTAAGTGGATCATTCTTTTGCTATAATGCCTTTTTTGATTGGACTATTCAACAGACTAGTTTCTGCGTGCATCGCTGGTACTCAACTTCCCGTACTGCAATTATAGGGGATAGTATTGCACCTGGGACCAAAATATGCACTCCAAATTTTTAGTACATATAATTTTATTTTTTATTCAATCTAAGTAACAGTCACTTCCTTTAACTCTTTGGCTACATTTTAATTTTTCAATAAGATCAAATATTTTAAGAAAAGCAGAACAAACAAGTTTTGAAAAAATTTGATTAGTTGATCCCAGGTACAACTACTTAGTAGGATCAATGGACAATACTATACAATACTTTACAATGGACAATTTACTATAAGTATTTAGATTACGAATTGTTGCAACAAATATAAAAATAACTACTACTGACACATATTTTTCTCCTCTTTGGATTAAATTATAGAATTTCCCAAATGGGTTTGACAAATATGAGCTCTGGAGAAATAATATTCCTCTAGGGAGGTACTTTTAAACTCGGCTTCTGAGTGATGTGCCTGTAGCAATTAAATGCCACGCTTGTAAAAGACCACTTCAGAGACATGGAATAAATTATCCTGTCCCTGTATTTCGACTGTCAGATTGTGAATTCACTTAAAATCACGTACCGGCAACTTCATACCTTGGATGTACAATGCTAAATTCAACATTTTAATTACTTAACGTGCAATCATTAAATTCTCCTTCTCCTCTTCCTTCCCCTTATCGTGGAATGAAAGCCGAAATATTATTACCCCTGTAGCGTATGGACACAATCGTGCAAGATTTTACAGAGAGGATTAAAACCGTTTGTCTTAATTTTGGAAATGTGATTCTCTAAAGGTCACTTTACATGAAGCAATAAATTTCACAACTTGAAGCAGCGTAAATAAATGGCGATTCCAGCAACACATGCATGCAAATAGTACGGAGGCTATTTTCGCTCAGTTTTGATGAATTTGGGAAGGATTCAAAGTAATTATCGCTTTGCAATATCCACGATGAAATTACTACTGCACTCTATCCAAAAATCAGGATGAAGTGCACGATTTCTTAAGGTTTCCTACTACAGAAAACTTCCTACAGAACTCCAGTTCTTAAAGCACGCTCCACGAGAAGGATATTCAATTGTCAGCGTTCTTAACGATAGAAAACCTATCCCAAGTTAATTGGATCCGCCATTGTGGACTATCGGAGTAACAGATTTCCAATATCGGTGCATTCGATTAATCACAAAAGTTGGTCAATAGATGCTATTCTCCTTCCCTGCTTCGTTGGAGGGGATTTAATGGATTCCAAGATGCCACAATGCTTCTCGGAAACCTTTTAAAAATAGAAATTTTTTTAATCATTCAAAAATGACATGTTAAAACTTTTTAATTCCACAATAGCAGGATTTCTACGGAGAAAAATTATTCGCCTTGACCTTAACTCGAATCTGGAACCCCCCGATTGCTGGCCAAGGGACATTTAAAAAAAATAAAATTATTTCATCAGTGGAAATTCTGCAATGCGCAATTTCAGCGGATAACGTCGCTAAGATTTTCGTGACAAGTTCACGATCCTTGAATTTGTTTTCAATTTCACTTAATGTACGCTTCACTGTATTAAAAATCATTATTTCATTCATGAATATCTCATGCAAAATAATATAAAATGATTAAATATGTCCTGCTGATAAAGTATGGGGAAGAAATATGTCTGCAGTGTCAGATTCACACTCATAAGTATCAACAGATTCGAACTCGTGTGATATGAATATTTCAAGTAACTTTTATAATTTCGAACAACCTTCGAGTCTTTAAGGCTTCCCAACCAAGTCCTTTCAAAAGCAGAGCGATACGTTTTGTAATACAATAGGTATATGTTTTAAAACACGCTTCTTTCCTTTGGATCTTATTCAGTTCCTCAGTTACTGGTAAATCTTCATCCCAAGTTCTCGATGCATACCCATACCAGTCCGAAATAAAATCTACCTTTAACCTTTTTACTCAAATACCATCGAACAATTTGTTTTAGGTATCATAGTCTCTTCAATATTACGCCAAAATAGTTCTCACTAGCAAAATTTAACAAGTTAAATAAAGTTTGAAAATTTTAAATTTCTTAAAACATAGTTCCCAAGTTTGCGTGATGCCCAGATAATTCACTCCTGCTACGCTAACGTCTACTGTACACAACATTATGAATATTGTTTTAACTGTTTCTGCCATTTTCAGTTCATTACGGAGCATTTTTACAGGCGAAATTCTAGCCTACAGTATTGACTTCATAAATTAATGCAGTTAAGATCGGTCATGATAGTCTAGAAGTTTGTTTTTGTACTTCTTTCTAGATAGTTGACCGCATCATCGCTAAAAAACCGGATGTTACTGAAAATGTTGCCATCGTTATCGTTTATGTAAATGAGGATGAATGCGGGAGTGATGGAACTTCAACGTAGAGCCCCAGAAGGCACCCCAACTGCTTTTATTTACTACTTTTTACGATCAGTGAGGAAGTCGCTTATCCAATTGCAATCCCGCAGCTCATATATTGGCTTATTGTGAGGAAAATTTAAATTAAATTTTGGCGTATGATCTGGTTGGTGTGGTGGCTAGAGAATTAGCATCCCATACCTAAGAGTTGACTTCAAAACCCGAGAGTGATAGATTTTTTTAAATGCTAAACCGATTTCTGCTTGAGTTCAGTGTAGAGCGCACTTCAAGAGCAGTACTCCGTCCGTCGGATGGGACGATAAACCATAGACTCCATGGCAAACATCATCGTTCAAGAACAAACGCAGGATTTCTCTATATCCTTCCTCCATTCCATGAAAACTCCTACCGCATAATGAATAAGTAACATATCCTCAATGGTGCAACCGATCTCAGGTTTCAGTCACGTCCCCTAATGACAACAATGTGGACAACTCCTTATCAGGAGAAACGTCGCGCCCCGAAACGTCGAAACCGCGCGAACCTCGGGAGGACACCTCAGCGACCGCTTTGCAAGAGAATCTTTTGGGCACTCACACGTAAAGGGAAACGAGGCGGATCAAGCAGGAAAATCTCCGGCAGCGTTCACAACCACAGACACCGCACCCCACACCCTCGAGCGCACACGCGCCCGGGCGTCGGCGGACGCCACGGACTCACGCCGAGCAAGGGTGCAGCAGTGGGGGGTGGGGGCGCCATTTATGGCGTCGAGACGGAGAGAGGGGAGGCGGGGGAGACGAAGGGGATGGGGGGGGTCAATCTAGCAAATTGGGGGAAGTGCACTTTTGGCAGGGATGAATGGGGGGTGCACTATAGGGGTTAAGCGGTGGGTGGGGGAGGGTTTGATTGTGGAGGGCGGGAGTTGGGGGGGGGGGGGGGGGGGGGAAGGGTAAGGATGGCTTCGTGGGGAAGGGTGGGTTTTTGTCGGGAAGAGGAGTGAGTTGGGCTCCTTTTAGGGGGGAGCGGAGGTCCGAACAGAAGAGTAAAATGTTTCGGGGCAATGAAAAAAAATTCTTCTCCACGGCTGGATTACCGGTGGTGGTAGCGCCTGAGGGGAAGGGGAACTATTGCAGCTGGTGTGAGGATTTTTACGCGCTTGGGGGAAGGGAGGGAGGTCCATAGCTGTTGATGAAAAACTGAAAACTTCCATGCAATTTATTAAATACACGATGTCCATAACTCCACACTCAAATAGATGTTAGTGAGCACTTGCGCATTAGGGAAAGGTAAACAGGTAGCTCATAAAAGGACGAACGAATGAAAGATTGAGGGAAAGATGGAAGGATGCATAATATCAACATAAAAAAGTTTATCTATGCCGGGAGTCAAACCACGTATCTCCAGAATTACATTCCAGCACTTCAGCGTGTAAAGTTGAGAAAGATATTAATGAACACATTCAGGATAAATTGATCAATTCTTTGGCAGGTAGAATAAATACTGAGTTCACTAAGACATAGCTGTCTCTCCGTTCCTCAGCTCATTTGCTAATTTTGATCAACATCGAACGTTTAACCATTTGAATTTTTTTTATTCCTCCTGGACTCATAATTAGGTATATTCCCTAAAAGTATCCACAGTGATGGAAGTTATCATTAAATGTGTGATTTTATTGCAAATACCTCGTTGATTGTGCAGTGAAGTCGTTGGATACGATAGAATTTAGATTATTATGAGTAGCTGCACTGATGTTTTGCATAGTCATCTTAGCACAGCACAAAACTGAGGACGTTAAGCCAATTACACTCGTAATGCTGAGAGAGAGAGGTCTGGAACGTTCCTGACGCCATGTGTATGGCCGAGTCTAGGTGGAAAGCAATTAGACGGTGGGAGGAGACTGGTATAGAAAGCATAAAAGCTGAGATGGAGGGTGGCACGCGAGGAGAGTATGTTGACAAAAAGGGTACCAACCCTCTTCCCCGACGAGGACGGGGAAAATGGGGATAAACTCCCGCTTAGCGTTTATGCACTTGGCCTAAACGGCCGTCTCCCTCTCAGCCGCCCCCCAATCTAACTCCCAAGTAGCTAAAGCGCCTTCCTCGGCACAAATTGGAGACGGTTTTATCCGGGGCCATTGGCTTTAATAGACCCGTTGATTGGTGGCGCTCTAGATTAACGATCTTGCCGCTTGTTAGAGGGCATAGGCGGAGGCGGAACTAAATTAAAGGCGAGTGGGACGGAAGAGCTCCCACTCCCGAAGGCACACCTGTTCTGCCGTTAAAGGTTACGGAGGAAAAGAGGGGAATGAAACAAATGCGACGCATTGAACCTTCCAGAGCACTTCATTTTAATTTCACTGGGCTGAATCCAGTGAGAAAGTTCGTGGGTATCGTATTAAACGTGCCTCTACCCAAGAAAGCATAAATATTTCCACTGCACGCTAAAAAGGATTTTTTAAATGAATAATTTATTGTATTTCATACCAAATAATCCAGCTAGACACTTATGTAAAATATGTCCTCTTATTAAATCACAGGCACGAAATAAACAAACATAAACAAAATGTAAATACCCAATCCATACATCCTCGATGAGTGGTTTTTCAGACAGCTTTAATATTGCATATATGAACCTGATTTTTAAATTTAATAAAGAAACTGTGCTTAAATTTTTAGAATATTTATGTAAAGGAAAGACTAATAGAGCAAAAAAGGGAATCATACGATATCCTAGCTCTTCAGTACCGTCCACCCATCTATTAATTCGTGGTTAGATTTTTCGCAGCACACTTCCAGTCCTTTTATGGCACACCAGTGTGCCAAGGTTCACTGGTGCCAAGGCACTACATCTAGGGTCAAGTTCGTTCGTAACAGCACATCCAATTGTAGCGAAACATAAACTTCCGACTACTGACTCGGTCCGATATACAAATGGACTCTTCTGGTTCATTCCACACGAAGCATTTAATCACTTAAGTAGTGTTTCACAGTGTTACCGATGGTAGCGATTAAAAAAAGTCCAACGCGCATTGCGAAATGTGGAAAGGCGGAAATTTTAGTTTTTTAGCTGTTGATGAGAGTCGAGCTTCATCGCAAAAACGTCCGCGTTATTACCAGATTTTTTAACAGATTTGCTAACACAAATTTAAATGGTATTTAGCTCAAATTATTAGGTTCACAACCAAGTAAAAAGTTCATTTCCAAGTTATTTTGAGCGTCACAGATCAAAGTAAAATATTTCTTGATAACTCACAACTGTCACAACTCACACTTATCTATCATCTAGGTCATGAAAGAAATGATTTTCCTCAGCATGAGACATCTCCATTACAACTATCCTAAGGCATAGACATGATAATGCATTGATTAAAAACAACACAAAATTTAACTAAAACCTCCCATACTGTAGTTTACTTGTACAATTATGTCTTTACTGATAATTAAAATGTCATACATAAGTATAATACGAGATTTTAATGCAAGATATACGACATTTTATACGTAGAATACGAGGTTGCAATGGATATTGCAAAAGCGCAGTTGTGGGTAGCAAATGAAAATATTCCATTTGGAGAGACTTTCCGCACCCTTCTCAATCAATGAATGTGAAACTGGCCTTTGGAGCAATAATAAAGTTATCCACTTTAATATGTGTTGATATTCCATGTATTGGCTAAAATAGGATGGATACTATCCATTAATCACTTTGAGTACCTAAATCAGGTGGTGCATATTCGCATGGTAATCTGAAGACTTTATTGTCTTCATCTTTAAAAATGGATGATCACCATATGTATATACTGTCCAAGTGCACGAACAATTCAACTGATCTCTGAAACAACGGAAGTTGTTAAAGCATAAAAACAAGCATTGGCTCAGTAACATTATGATACAAATTAATCAATAGTCACCATCAATTATCCCCACATTTTTTTATCACTTAAAGCACCCGGAAAATTAGGCATTGTTTTATCTAACACGTGTTCAAGTGATCTTCGTCAAAATATTTCAAATTTTGCCACTAATGGTCCCACGCTAATGGCCGTTAACCTTTAACTAGAAGTTGTTAAGTACTGCAATGGAAAAGACGAATAAGTAATCTAAACCCGAGATCTCGAATCTGAAAGAATTTAAATTACAACAAAAATTCACTGTCCAGTGGTGCAAAAAAGTTGAAAGTCCATCCCCAATGAGGATCACCTACCCAAATAAAACATTCGGATCGCCACCTATGATACAAAGAAGAAACGAATGTGCATACTGAATTTTTAAACCAAAATTTCGCCAAATTCGTTTCACTAATTTGATGATAACTTTTAACAGACAATTATATGAATGTTATTCCAATAATTTATTCAGGTAATGGTGATTGTCATTTGGGTAATCACCAGAGGCGCGTGATGGAGGGAAATGTTGGCAATTTTCGTTAAATGAGTTTGCGACTAAGTCTCGTTGTTTTCCTTTTCCCCCTAAACACCCCATTTAAATTTAATGGTGACCCCGCAAATAGTCCTGGGTTGAATTCAAAGTGATTACCTCGCCATGGGATCCGTTCCAAGTTTTCTGTTTCCCCTTGAAACGCCCCATGTCGCTGCCCCTCAACTACGCTAATTACAATAATTGCTCGCACCATTTTACCTCACCGTAAACGTGAAATGGAGGGTAATTCGTTTTGGTCATGCACGTGCAAAAAAACCTCCAGCGGATTGTGGACAGGTGAAATTCAACCAGAGATGGAAGTCGAATTACTTTAGCCGTCCGAAAAATATAGTATGCCTAGTTATAACTCGCTCGAAAGGGATAACGTAGTTATCCAGAAGGCTCACGTCCGAAACCAGCTTTTTCGTCTCCCAAAATGTTCCGTTGAATGGACACTATTTCTCCTGTTGTTACAGCTACCCGAACGTCAATTTCTTCAGGTAATGGACAACCCTTTCGTGGATAACAATAAACATGCATGGAAATAGGGGAAGGTATTGACGTAATACATTAATTATGGCATAATGATCTTATGAGGTTATGTGATTATCCAAGAGCTAAAGAAGACTGTTACATGGTATGCACAGAGGGTGTTTGATCGAAAGTATTAGAAAGTTCCATTCCTTTTTAAAAACAATTTTTCACAATAATTAAAAGAGAATTTATTTCTTTATGAAATAATACACACTCCCCACTATTCCCTTTAATCAACAAATAAATGGTCTTGCTATGATTTACCCCTTATAAACGCATTAAAATGAATTTTCGGGAGTTTATATGATCTGACCCAAGCTGTCGGATTATCTAAATGCAAAGAGGTATGAAGGAGAGTTTTGTAAATAAATCTGGAGAAAACAAAAGGGATGACAAAATAATTGCCATTCTGCTAAAATGTACGAAAATAAAATAGCTTTTGATGATTTGGAAGTAAATTATTTCCAAAAAAAAAAACAAGAAATTTTTCCGAGATAAATGATTGAGCAGTTGTGAATTGTCAGTTGCGTACCATATCGCCCATATATTTTCTAGCACTAATATGCTAATTTTCTATTTCAGAAAATGAGCATATTAGCTAATTCAGTGTCCGAATAAAATCTGGCTATGCGGGTTACCTGAGTTTGTAATTGTGTTCGCCTTAGATACGCGGCTTCGTTTGCACGTGTTTCAATGGGTAAAAAATATCTTTACAGCAAAGACTGCAAAGGCTATTGATGGCTGAAAATTCTAATAAAAGGCTGTAAAGGCTATAAAGGCAAAGAAGATTAATTTTAATGATCCCTATGACTGATTAAAACTGAAAACACCTTACAAGAATGGCAAAAAATCCCACATTAATAAAGGTTTCCATGAAATCTATCATTTCTTAACGATTCAGCTATTAGACTTACATTCTAACCGTTGGAGTATTTTTCGGGTGATTCGGTAATATTTGAACACATTTTTAACTTTATATATAAATTATTGTGCTTTGATATTATAAATACCTGACTCCTAGGTTAAATTTGGTACATCATTCATCAAATGTTCAACAAAAAAAAACAAACTTTACTGCCCACCCACTGGGAGGGAAAATAAAGTACTTATGCGTGGACGGTAGACTTAACTTGATCAGTAGACTAGCAAACATGAACAATTTCTTATTGTTGGAAAAATAAAAATGAAAATATAATTTAATTTCAAATAAATTCCCTTACTTTGTCCTAATACACTTACATATATTCTGGTTTTGGCTCTGGTTTAGTCAAATATATAATACGGGCTGAGTTTTTGGGAAAAATCATAAAAAGAAATTTATAAACATTTAGAACTCCTCAAAAATGATTCACTAAATTAATAATGTTTAAAAAGGGAGATGATAGCTTTTTTTTCCTTGTTTTAATATCTTCGATTAGAGCCCGTAAAATAAAGATCTTAGATCATTTTACGTGCGTAAAAATTACAAGAAAAGCAAGCTTGAATCAAGCTTATTGAAATGAACCCTATGCTATTAGCAATTTTCTCTTTCCCAAAAGCATCCAATGATATGTATGCGCATCCAAAATATAGTAAGCTTTATGCTCCTGAGTATAAAACTGTTTTACATAAGCTTCTATACTAGGCTAAATAAAGGCTAGGAACTCAGAAAAGTTAAGAAAATTTTTCTAAGAAAACTGTGATCAATTAATAAAATATTTGTAGAGTTTTCAATGGATCTGGTTTCCTCATTTATTGTGCCATCATGAGCCAACAATTCAAAGATTTGTTTAACACAACTTTTGAAACTTGATTCTCTTTTCAGGTAAAATTTTCATATTTCCATAATTCTTCTCTTTCACACACTTAACAACCTGTTCCATGTATCTAATGCGAGGTCTTACGTTGATATTCTTCCTGTTCAGTTGTCCCTCGACGACTGCCTTCAAATACTAGTTTGGAGGTACTCTTGACTACACCTTACGTACTTACTATGGCGAAAGCATAACACAGGTATAATGTTCAATGTTAGTTATAGCAAACAAATATGTTGTGTACCTACTAACGATTTTGTACGTCCATTTTTTAATACACTTTTTCTTCCTTTTCGTTAATAATGATGGCATCCACCCTTGTTCGACCATATAAGCTACTGCGGTCATTGTCCGGCCAAAGGCGGAGCTTGTAGACCCTAGGAAGGGGTCCCCGGAGACAGAGGACAGTGAGGACGACCCGGCCCAGAGGCGGAAAAGGGCCCGTAGGGAGTCTCCCGTGACAGCGGTGACGGAGGAGGAGGAGGAAGATGCGGAGGAGGAGGGAAACCCGGCTCCTTCGGACGATGACGAGGGCGAGGCCACAGGGGCGAGGGGCAGGCGCCAGGAGGCGGCGGAGAGACCGTCCGCGACGCGTTCCGTCGCCACCCCCGGCCGACAGCAGTCGAGGCCCACCGACCTGACGAACGGAGGCCCCAACGCCCCCACAGGGGCCGGCCACCACCCCTCCTCCGTCCAGGGCCAGCCCGTGGCCCCCTTCTCCTCCTCGTCATCGTCTTCCTCCTCTTCTTCGGCCTCTCCACCGTCCGCCGCGGCGCAGGCGTCGTCCGCGTCTCCGGCGTCCGGCGGCGTCACGGCCGGGAGCGGCGGCTCCAAGAACAAGCAGCGGAGGAGCCGCACCAACTTCACGCTGGAGCAGCTCAACGAGCTGGAGAGGCTGTTCGACGAGACGCACTACCCGGACGCCTTCATGAGGGAGGAACTGAGCCAGAGGCTGGGGCTAAGCGAGGCCAGGGTGCAGGTGAGACGACCACAAGGACAGACGATTCCACGCCTTAAGCACCATTCCTCAACCTTTTCCTTCCAATCCCCCTTTCGCCATCGATCAAAATGTCTTTTCCCTTAGCTAAGACAGTCTTATTCCAAAGGTGTATTGTAATTGGCAGAATAATAGTCCCAATTCCCCTTGGGACCGTGAAATTCCCTCAAGGGAGCATGAATCCTTCGCAAGAAAATTTCAACGCATTTCCAAATCGACCCCTCAATACGACGTTACTGTGCATGATTTCCACATTCCATAGGTAAAGCCTTACTGACCATAAAATTCCCCAATGGAGAATGACTCCTTTGTAAGAAAATTTCAATGCATTTCCAAAGCGACCAAATACCGTGGTATATTGCATGCTTTCCACCAACTTACTCTACTGCTGGACTAGTTTCGTTAAAGATGAATTCCACCGTACAACTAACACCGAAATTCGTTGCTTACTATATATTTAACAGAAGCCACGATTACTTTTCTTCTATCTCCTTATTCTTCTCATAGATTCAATTTAATTCATTTCGTAATCATAACATTTCATTTAGGTACAAACAATTACAACTCTCCATTTTTGAGACGGCGTCTAAGATTTCCGTAGTCCTTATCTCATCCTAGCCCTCACATGTATTTTGGATTTTGGCTCAGGAGGGTGAACTTGAGCCACTTTTACAAAGGAATGTAAAAGAAAGGGATATTACAAGAATTGTAGGTATTAATGTGAGTGATCTTATTTCTTCTGACGATACTTTCGTTGATTCTTCCACCGCGAAGTAGAGAATTAAAAAGGGAGATCGTGAGAGTTATGGGAATATCTGCTATCTTAATGATCTGATTTCATCTTTCAATCACCACGTTGTGTCTTCACCGTGAGGTAAAAAATAGATCGACTAATTATTCACTTTTAGGCGTTTGGCAACGTTTTTCCTGAGAAAATATAGATTGTTCCCGGCATAAATCATTGTTTGCGGGAACTCGATGTGGTATAGAATGTAGAGATCAATGAGAGTTACATCTCACTTAGAGATATCAACGTTCGACAAACTCTCACCCTCACACCACAGAGTCGGCGCGCTCAGTGTACACTTGACAGCGGACGCCATAACAGAACCCCACGCCGCCGATATCTTTCCTTTTGGATGAAGAGGGGTGGTAAGAAGTCGGATGCAGTCTCCGGCAAGCTATGATTGCTCCCAGACACTGATGGGAAAGTTAGGTGGCATCTTAACACACACCCCTGTAGGCTATAGGCCTCCACCTCTCTCATCGATCCATTACGATCCACTCGTCTCCCTGCGATTGAAGACCTTGGAGGGTGAAGTATCTCCGATTTTCGGGGTAATCGGTGGTCCTGACGTGAGCAGGGTAACTCATTCATCCCTCCACAGAGCTCATCCACTCAAGGGCTCCCCCTTCAGCCTCTTCAAACTCCTATTAATCGTACTCCTCGCTTCCTTATTCCTTCCTTCCCCCTTTACACGCTTCCCGCTCCAAAGGGAAGTATTTTCCTCCTCTTTCCGTCACTGTTCAGCTCCGAGTAACACTCACGGGAGACAGTCACGAACACTTCGGAGAGCTTCGCGGAATCGCCCACATTCTCTCCTTTCCTCATATCACTCACTCAGTGATTCAACCCGATGGTTGGTTTTGATAGGTGAGAGGAGAGCTCACCCCGTACTAAGCCAATGGCGTGTGAAATTCACACATTCAGGGTAGGGGGACCAGTTCCTTTCCCTGGGCCACCTGAGATTTCATACGAAGTTCTGGCACGCATAAAATCTAATCGCGAGGATTTTAGATGGGGGTGTCCAGCAAGGCTCTTGCCCGGGATTTAAACTTAGACCCTCCGGTCAGTAGCTCAGTGCTCTACCCACTAGGCCACCACTTTTATTTTTGAAGAGCCTATCTTGGCAAAAATAATCACGCAAGTATAATCACCAGGTGTCATGGAAGCTTTGTTAATATTGGCTGTGAAATGACCACCAGATCTTGATCTTCAGGCCCCAATGCCCCTACTAAATTTCCTCAATGGTTGGATTCGTTTGAAGACTACTTGGTCACCATGGGGCATGAAAAATGACACTACAAAATCAAACGATCCATTTTTCACAACATTATGAGGGAGGAAGCCCATGGTATTATCTCAACAATCCCAATGAGTGATGAGGAAGGAAAAATTTTTCAAGAAGTGGCCAAGAAACTTGTTGAATTCTCATTCTGTCATGAGGCCCCAAGCCTCTGCAGAACAGACAACTCCCATATCTAGCCCTCGCCACCATTGCACTGAGCATCTTCATTCTAACTGAAAAGGTACATATTAGCCAAATTTGGTTTTTATTCCCCATGATTAACATTCAAAGCTATTGAGATAGAAAAAAATACCTGAATTTTAACCAAGACAGTGGCACTTGTGTCACTTAAAAGAGGCTCTTCCGAACGTCAGTCTTGATTTTCCACTCTTCCACTCGAAACGCCATTGACTCACAATTCAGTAGACGACCAGCCACTTAGCTCAAGGACAGAGGAGGGGGAGAAGGTCACGAGTGATAGAAATGACCCACCGTGATGGGAATCAGAACTGTACATGTAATTCTGTTGGCATTTTCATCAACCTTACTCATGAAGATGCACCCCACAATGGCGGCATAAGCCAGGGACAAGAAATCATCTATGCCACAGAAACCCGGGACCCCAAGACAGAATGAGAATTCATCGCACTGCAAAAATCTACGCTTCACACTTGTGAATATGCAAAGCCCATATCCAATGAGTGTTATGAACATTACTTGTCCAAGAATTAAAATCCAAAAGAAGGTAGAACTTCCACAGAAGAAAAAATTCACCCTGACCGGGACTCAAACTCAGGACCCCCTGATTTCCGTTAAGGCACTCCGCCAACCGAGCCACCAAGGCTTCCTTCTCTAGAAATCCACATGGGAGAAGGAAGCCTTGGTAGCTCAATTGACAGATAACCTGGCCAGAAATCAGGGGTTCCAGGTTCGAGTTCAGCCAAAGGTGGTTTTTTCTCTCCGTAGAATTTCAGCTACTGTGCACTTTCAGCAGATGACTCCACTAAGGTATTCACAGCTAGTTTGCAATCCTAGAACTGCCAAAAGAAAGTGACATGTTAGATCAATTATGTAGTGACTGGATGCACGAAGTTAATTAAACCATGTAATTATAATAATGCAGCTGATGAAGAGACAGCTGAGGAAAAAATGCTATGAGATAATATGGAGTAAAGGATAAAGTTAGGCGTGAATGTTTGCCGACAGTGGATAACCTAACCTTAAGGAAGGCAGAGACCTAATGTCGTTTCCTCATATGAGACTAATAAATTGAATAGCATTAATGATGCCCACTCCAAAGCGTCAAAATATAATTTATAGTGTACCAAAATTAATACAAACTTCAATTACTGTAGTTAAAAATAAACCTAGCCCTTATGGAGATAGGGTCGGTGTGGCAGCTACATTTCTGACATCCCATCCCAGGGGCCCGGACCGAGTTCGAATCCCGGTAGTGATAGAGATTTTTCGGTGGTATATCGGCCTCCATCTGAGTGCTGTACACAGAGCACTTAAGGTAAGGTTTTTCATTAAGGGTAGGTTAATGCCGACACCGGGTGTCCGTGCACCCTCCCCTTCCGTTCCCTGAAAAATTCCTCCCGGGCCAAATTACCCACCTTTCTTAAAAGGGGAAAAGACCTTAGCTGTCGCTCTGTAGGTAGCCTCCCCCCGGGTAAATAACCAACCGAGTCTTTCCCTGCGTCAATCGTGGCAGTTGGTTATACGAATACTTTTCACAAACTTTACTTGCTACGTTGAGGTATGGGCTGAATCGAAGCAAATTCGAATTTCTAAGATCGAAGCCGACTACACCAAAGCATTAGCTTCTTTATCCACTTTATCAATGTTAGCCTCAACAGCATTATAATTAGTATTTAACAATCGATCGAGACAACCATCACCCTGACCAAATAGCTCGCTCTACGACTTCTTATTCTCGAGCTCATATCTTTTTTTAAATCTGCTAGAGTCACCGCGATATCTGCGCGGCAACGTAGGGTGGGAGGGGGGGGGGGTCATCAATCGCACATCCCTTACACCTCCAGTTCACCCCCGCTCTCATCCCTAAACGCCAGCCATCTCCCCCCCCCCCCCCACCCCCCCCTCATGATCGTCTCCCCAATCGAACGCCTCGGTGGCCGGATCAATCTCTCTCTCTCTCGCCCCCGACCGGTAATGAATGCCACGGGAAGGAAGTTTTCGGGCGAAAAGGGAGGAGAGTTGGCGGAAAGGGGGCGGGAGGAAGGAAAGAGGGTTTTGGGGGAGGGTGTAGATCCTAGGGTACGCGTGGATGGATGGAGGGACGATCTGGGAGGGGTACGTCTCGGGTGTGATCCGCAGGATTAAGGGTTTTTAAGAGGGTGCGGCGAGGAGGAGAGCTCTCCGGTGAAGCGTGAGGTTGTTCTGCCCCTGGTGCTGGGTTGTCAGGGCTGGTCGACCGGACACGGTCGAGTTGGTGCTTCGAGGATGGGAAAAGGGTGAAGGGAATGAAAAGGGTCGACGAGAGAAGGGAGTTGCTGTCCAAGCTGCAAATGACTCAATCGTGAAAGATTACAATAGCATTCACCACTGTTGTTAACTTTCTCCTCATCATGACATCGGTCATTATCGCTCTTTCCGTATACATTTTTTCCATGTTTCGCCAACAAATTAGGCATGTTAACAAGAAAACAATCATCATCAGTCAACAATCCTAGGATTGGTTTGCCGCAGCCCTCCACTCGATTCTTCTATCGGTCAACCTCTTCACATTGACGTAATTCCTCTCTTTTACATCCATCACAACTTGCCATATACCTCGTACGGGACCTGCCTTTTCCTATCTTCCCGTTCATTTTTCCCTCGACGATTGTCTTCATCAGACCATCGTGTCTTAAGATCTCGCAGCTGAGCTTAAAGCCACCTTGCGTCCACCGGGTTGCGGATGATGGGTCGACCTCTAGATACAGAGGTTAGCTGCGAGATAAGCGAGTTTACTCGTCAAATAAGCAGGCGTGGACAAAAATCGACGGTATTCCGAGGGGGTATTGGTCTATCCCTGGATAAGGTAGGCCTCTAAATAATACAGAACCTGTGAAGATGCCGTGACTTGGCGACGGAGGCCGCCAACAATTATGCTTACCATCACCCGGAGGAGAGGACAGCAGCTCTTCTTCACATGAGTGAAGGTGGAGACCACAGTGGTCGGTACAGCGACACTCATTTCACTACAGGCGTGGTAACATTTACTTTAACGGCTGTAGTACTGCGATGTGGAAGGCAAGGGGAAACCACCACATTATTATCCCGAGGAGTCGCAGCTACTAGTAGCTGGTAGAAGCTTCATTCAAGAAAACAAAAGCTGTAAATTTCTCTATAAAAACTGTGAACTCTTTGAGTTTTACATAGTACACCGATGTTAATTATTCGAAGAATTTTTTTTATGTTTTATTAGACTAAAAGTATAACTTCTAAATAAAAATAAAGAAAAGACCAGTGTCTTCGAAAAGTCGAAATTGCTATCGACTATTCCACAAAACCGGACATATTTTTAGTTTACTCCTGTGAAGTTAAAAGCAGTTAAAAATGAAGTTTCACCGATTAGTGCCTGAAATCATCGAATACCAGGTATTCCTTATTATTCGTATTAGCCAATGATGCAATACATGAAAGGTTATTTAATATGGCCCATGATTTAATAAGTAACCATGCCATTATCATAAGTTATTTTTCCTAAATGATAGTTTTTTAATATATAGGTAACATAAATTATCTTTTGTATCATATTAAATGTCGCATGCATGCATAACGACCTCTTAACATGTTTCAGTGCCTTTGAACGCAATTTCCCAGGGACCTGTTTCTCACTACTACTAGTCAAAATATAAGTTTCAGTGAACATTTGCATATAACCAACTAATATATAGCAATACGCCATCGCTTTTTTCTACTTGCTGAATTTTTATAGGTGGGGTAGCAAGTAAAATGTTACTACCTCCGTTGTTTCTTACAAACGAGCACATTAGCATCTTCATGAAACGGAAGTTTAATGGCTTTTATCTACGAGGAAATTAGTCGAGTTGAAAATAATCCCAGTACACTGTCTTACTAACCACTTATATTGCTGTTAATTTTTCCCCAGGTGTGGTTTCAAAACCGCCGAGCAAAGTGCCGAAAACATGAGAGCCAGATGCAAAAAGGTGAGTAAATATTTCACTTAAAATAGCAAATTAAATAATAATATAAACTAAATGAATAACTCTACCTTATAATGATTTCCTATCACTGAGACGTTAATCAGGGATCTAGTTTATATATTGACTATGCTACTGGCCTGAGTACTTGAGTTTAAATCCTGACTGAGGCAAATTTTTCAGTAGCATACCAATTGGGTGTCGTTTGAAAAGCACTTCGAGTTTAGTACTCCGTCTGTCGGATGGGACGCTAAACCATAGACCTCTATGGAACCTTTATTTAAAAGTAGGTTGATTCTGACACTAGGTTTCACTCCACCTTTCCTCCGATCCTTAGAAAATTCCTACTCATATCCAATTACTAACCTTATTACTAACCTTTCCTAATGGCGTAAAGGACATAAGCTTGCAGTCTCCTATCCCAAATAACTAAAAGAACTACAGGACATAACTAAATATGTACAGGAAGGATCTTGCCTATATGGTGTCACCTGGCAATTAGGAAAAAGCGCAGAGAAGGGTACTCTAAAATTTCAGTAATTCGAACATTCTAACCTTTTCAGCTAACGTTTTCAATAAAAAGGCTTAATTGGAGTAAGAAAATGAACATAGTCTTAAGTTTGACTTCCATGCCATTCAGCTAAATTAATATCTAGTTTTATGCCTCACAAAAATTCTTATCGCAACCAAGTTACCTTCTCCCTAATGATATTTCCTCTCTGATACGAAATAAATATTAATCATGGAAAATTAACACCAATAAAACATCAAACAACCCGAATCGGCACAGAAAAGTTTGATGATCAAACCGCCATCATCCTTTGCCTTTTGATTCCTACAGCCAGGCGAAACAAGTTTCCGTGTGAATTGCAATTAGAGAAATACGTTTCGGAATCAATAGCAATTAGAGAAAGTGACGCGAATTCTCTAAGCAAAGCCTTTGCGGAAACTTTCGTATCCGTCGCAAAGACGAATTCGAAATTGTGAGGAAGGATCAGGGGATAGAGCCATGGAGCATACTTGAAAAATGAATCGAATCATAAAAAGCTCCCGCAGAACTCTAAACTCACGCCGACGAAAAGCGACTGAAGGAACTTTTCTCAAAAGATGCGTCCTTCCACTTTTCTAATTAATTGAAATATGTTATTTTTAACTTCGAGAAAAGGAGAAGGAGGTAAAGGAAAATGATACCCCTCGTATAAAGACAGTGTCAAATTCTTGAAAGGGAGAAAACGATTCATCACGCATTATCGCCATTTATTAAAAGCCATTCATTATCCACCCGGCGAGACGGAGAATCGAAGGCAACAATTTACAATCCGTCCGAGATGCCACCGTACGACGCGCTGGAGAACGAAAACTTTTGCGGGCACGCGAAACCAGAAACAAAACGGGAGCGGGAGGAGGGGGCAAGGGGTGAGAAGAGAGAGCACATCCCCTTCTAAATGGGAACCCAATTAATTTGAGAATCAACCCTCGGGTTAACGGGAAAGAGGAATGGAGAAAGACGGCGGCGTGAGCATAAAAGAGAGACGAACTACGTTTAGGGGAGTGTTGAAAGGTGTGGAGGGAGGGATGGGCCTTTGTGGAGCCAGGTAACGCAGTTCAATATGAATATATAGCGATATTAATTCGGTTTTGGCATGGAACCTAGCCCATACCACCAATGTCTCTCGAGCTTACTTTGTGGAAATTCATAATAGAATCTAGAAATATTACAATATTGAACGAACCCATACATCCAGAGTCGAAAATTATCAACGATATGCTCGATATAATTGCTGGCATCCCGTTATACGGAAAATCGTTTGCTCCTCAAATCGACAATTTTTTCGGCTGGATAATGAGGTCGATGTCATCGCTCGGGCGATAATTATCGTCTTAATTTTATAAATGACAATCATCGACAACTCGAGATGGATGAAATTATATTCTGACAAATGTGGATGTTAGGTGATCTAAAAATCTTTATTTATGTAAAATATTAATTTGAGACTCGATATTGACGATATTGTCGTCAGGAAAATGTCGATTATGTCATCGCCCGGACGATATTGAGAAAGTTAATGCCAGGACGACATGGACGACAATATCGAATATGTTTGATTTACTCGAAAATTATCCTAAAATCAATGTATCGCCCAATCCTCCATATTATTCTGCAGATGACCGATGTTGACAATTGCGTATCGTGCTCCCGAAGTTCAGCGAAAGGAGTCGGGCCCCCCTTAGAACGAGGAGGAAGGTGAAGTGGTGTTGGGAGGTGGATGAATCGGGGTGGGGAGGACCCACCCAAGTGGGGTTAGAAGTACGAGGATATAAGGGTTGAAAGCGGGCGAGAAGAAGGAAACAGGACGAAGGGACGGGTGGAAACTAAGGATGGAACACTCTCGAAGATTTGAAAAAAACTTTTTCTCTCTCTCCCCACCTTCAACTCGCTAAACCCCTTCCCTCCCCCGCCCCCTTCGTTCACACATTAAGTTGCCTCATTAAACAAATTAATTAATTAAAGGTTTCGCATTCCCCCCATCCTCACCCGCGGGAGACGGTGAGGAGTAGAGAAACGGCGGAGTTTCTGTCTTAATCCACGGAATTAAGGGGGCGTGTGGGGCGAGGATAAGGAAGGAGATCCTGGAAACTTCGGCCTCCTTACCCCCCCCCCCATTCCCTCTCCAAACCCTACCCACACACCCTGCCCAATCCATCCCACCCCATTCCCAAACCCTGTATCGCCATGGGGCTTATCTCGAGAGAAAATAAAGAGCCGCGGGTGTGCTGCCACCGCCGGCGAGGCGGAGAAATAAACTTCCGCGCAGAAAGAGGGAGATGAAGGTGTTCAATTAGCAAATTGAACGCCGGGTAATCGTCTCGCCTCCCCTATCGCTCCCTACTGCTCCCTTCCTTCTCTTTCACCCTGCTCTAACCGTATCCCCCCCCCTCAACCGAAATCCCGGATATCCAAAGGGAGGATACGTAGGTAACAGCTCCCGCGAACCAGACGGGTGCAAATGGGACCCTTGACTGATAGCCGAGAGGGGGGAACGGGATCCTGCTGCTAATGCTCAACCCCCGCCGGTAATTTTCCTCCTTTTTCAGGGAGCTAAGATGTCATCATCTGAGTCCAATTCCCCCGAAAACCCTTTTCCCTTTCGGAAATCCGTCTTCGCTTGTTTCCCGCGCCATCTTGGCCAAGTTTCCTCCCCAGGACTGATTGAATGTCGTTTGATTATATCCAGGCCCCGTTTAGCAAGGCAAGTGGCGATCGCAAGCGTCAGGATTGGCTGAAGATTCGTGTCAGCTGAGGGAAAGTGAGGCATTGGATTGTTTTAAATGATGAATTTGGATTCTTTTATCTGTAAATCTGAGACATTGAAAAAGCTCGAATCATTCCTAGCCTTATTCTGTAGTCACAAAAGTGTTTTTTTCTAGCGTCATGGTTTTGGAAGAAATGTCAGCTAGGCTTCGATGGGACTCAGATAACATTTTTTCTTGGAGAACAATAGTAGCACTTAACAATGTTTGAGAACGTGTTCGGGATCATAGAGAGAATAGCTTCGATCGCTTTCAACTATCACAATGACATTGGAGACAAAAATAGATCACCAACAAAATCCTACCCTTCTACTACTTACAGAAAAATTTAAAGCAAATGAGAGCAAATATCAATACATGCACTATGATGTCACCCACTCTTCTTCTTCCTCAAGTCTTCTGATTACTTTCAGCAACGCGAATATAAAGATAAAATTTTTAGATAAAAATGAAGTATTACCAAATTAATGAACACTCTTACGGTGAGAGCCAATAGAAAACGCGAGACAACATTAAGCCCAAAATCAGCACATTTCGTGGGGCGTTTACTCCTCGACTAATCTGGCGTGAATGGCCCTAACAGGGACATACACATTCATCGTTCACGCCAGCGCAGCTTTAGGGACCACGGGACCGCGATTGTCTGTATCTGGAATGATAAGAGGCAAGAAGAGTGAGGAACTAATGAATATCAAGCAAGAAGGAGGGTGGCCCAGCCAAATCCAAAATGCTTAGAGGTATTATGAAGAACTCTAGTCCATCATATTCCATTCATAGTCCATCACCGTTCATAACACTCGCACACATTGGTGAAACGATATGTAACACAGGGTGATTCATAATTAGCAGATACGGTAAAAATTAGGTTTTCAGAACATTAAGAGACTATCCAGGCTTGCGTTCGTTATAAGCGGCATTGAGAACTTGCTGATTTAGGAAGAAGGCACGAGAAAGGATGGAACATGAAGTCTCTGATGTCGATCAATATGTTGGAACATGTGTGGCAAGAGGTTGAATTCAGGACTGTTGCCCGTCTTATCACCAAGGGTGTATATACGAAGCATATGTAATGTACGTAAAAAACTTGGATACTGTACTTTTTACTGCATCTGCTGTAGTTATTAAATAATAAACCTCCAATATCCTGGAGCAATTTTGAATAACCTGTATTAGTTTTATCAGCTACTTTCCTTGATCCTGGAAGGGGCCAATGGTACCACCCTAATCTATCCATCGTTCTTTTCCCGGCCTAAACTATCTGCTGTACCTAGTTATGCTTTACTGATGCCGAATTTATTAGACATTATACCTACCTCCAAAACCCAGGAGGCAATAATAATTCACCTTCATCAGTTTTATCATCTGTTCGCTTGTTCCTGGAAGGAGCTAAGGGAATCGCCTGAATGCATCCAACGTTCTGTTCCCGACCTGTGCTGATACTGTATCTGCTGTAGTTATTAAACAGTTAACCTCCAAACCCCTGGAGGCAGTGATGAATCACCTTTGTAAGCTTTATCATCTGTTTCCTTGTTCCTGGAAGGAGCTAATGGAATCGCCCAAATGCATCCAACGTTCTTTTCCCGACCTGTGCTGATACTGTATCTGATGTAGTTATTAAGCAGTTTACCTCCAAAACGCTAGAGGCAATTAAGTATCATCTGTGTGGGGGCAATGGAAGCGCCCTAATGTTTCCATCCACGTTTCCTTCCCTGCACACAGCGGCCGGCATGCTGCTCACGGGCGGCTCGTCCATCGTCACCTCGGTGTCCTCGGCTTCGGCGAGCGTCGTCGACTCGTGCCGCGTGGCGCCCTTCTCCGTGGTGCCCCCGGCGGCGGCGGCGGCCGCGGCGGCCGTCGCAGCCGCCGCCGGCCTCCGCCTGCCCCCGCACGCCATTTCGTCGCTGCCCCCGCCGCCCTCGCACCCGCCCGCGCACCACCACGCCCTGGCGCCGCCGCACCTCCACGCCGCCGCACCCGCGCACTTCGAGAGGCTGGCGCACCACCACCACCATCACCACCACCCGCCCTTCCACTCCCTCGACCCGGCGCTGCTCTCCGTGGCTGCGCACCAGGTGAGGCCGCTGCCCTACCCGTCCATCCGGGGTCTTAATGTCCCCAGGTGGTTGTGTGTGAAACCGTCGGGAATATCTCTAATGGGTAACCAATGAGTCACGTGGTACAAACACGAATGGTTCGCAAATATCGCTGTGTTTGAATCGATTATTACCATATCATTAACTGTTTATACTTGAGTTTTACTCATCCGGAGACTCTATGCTCGAGGCGGATGAGAAAAACTCAAAAGAGAAACAATGATTGAGACTGTAATAATGGATTCAAACAGGGAAATGTGCGAACCATTCGTGTTTGTACCACGTGACTCCTTCGTTATCTATTCGAGATATTCACGAAGGTTTGAAACCCACACCTCCAAATTTAATTGACTTCCATATTCCTTGGAAGAGTAAAATCTTTACGAATGATGCGGTAGCCCAGTGGGTAGAATGTTGGGCCTCTAACCAGAGGTCCCGGTACGAATCTCGGAGAGGCACTTTAGGTAATTCCATCGTGACACTTCTAAAGGATGATGAAGAAAGCGTTCTCATTAGCATCTTTATTGTACCCGAACATGGTTTCGTTCAATAGAATAATTAAAAAACTTCGGCGTTCCACAGGCTAAAATAATATCTAACGCATGTACTTCAAGTTATTCCATTTAGCATAGAATTCTACTAAGTCTAGGCCTCAACAATCAACCTCATGTTTTGTAATCGGAGCAACATAAATATGTACTCCATGATGTTGCTTTTTACAGAAACTATGGACAATAACAATAAAAATAATAGTGGAAATGTTCTCTCCCTTAGGAATAGAGCTCCTTCGTTTTTCTGAGTAGAAAACTTTTCCGACAAGCGACGCCTAAGACTTTTGCGAGACAAGACACTAAACTGAAGGCCCATTGGCGTTTTTTACGAGGATATTTTCGTGTTATGATTGGCTAAGGCCAGCGCTGGTTTGCACTCCTCTGTCACTCCGTTCTCTATAAATCCTACCAATATCCCGCCTTCCTCGCATCTCAAACGGAGCATATAACCATAGAAGTTGGTCCCATTTCCGAAATAGCTACGACTACAGAGGAAATAAATGAGAGTAAAACCCTTAATTTCAACCATCAACCTGGCCACTGAGTTACGTCAGCCACCGCTTCCGTCAGCGAAGGCAGCGAGGAATCTTGTCTATTTTGGAACATGAAATCTTTTATTTGGTGGCATTTATTATAACCAGTTTCTACGCACTCTTTCTCTGTTGGCAAATACACTGCGCGACATGAAAATTACCAATAGTCATAGGGTAATGCATTAAAGTGGGAAATATAACTCAAGACGTCAATAATACCAATTTCAGGCACTTATAACGTCATTTTCCTGGGGAAAATTACCTTACAGTGCACTTGTAGCCTTTTGCAATTTAATTCCATGTACTTTTTCTGCCATTGGTACCACCAGTGTTAGTCGTTTTACTAACTTGGTTAAATTAGCGGTGATAGCTTCCATAGGAGATTTTACTTCCTGGTGACCAGCGGTGCCTACGCCACGCTCTATACTACTTCAGCAGTAGTACTAGTATTTAGCATTAGGTTGTAAGGTGCTCCAACTACAGAGCTTAGGCACCAAATAACCAAACCTTAAGTCCCGAGATAAGCACGGAATGAATTACGAAATTTGTAACCATGATCACTAGATAACACTCACAAGAAAGGTTTCACTCAGATCTTCTCTTGAATATTCAATCAACTAACCTCTTCACATTATTTAAAAAAAATGCTTCTATTTTACATCCTTCACTACTTGTTCCATATCTTTCATACGATTTCTTCCTTTGCCTTGTTTCCAATTCACTTTTCCCCAGACGACTGCCTTCATCAGACATTTATGTCTCATGAGTGTCTGATGGGTTGTCCCATCCTCTATTAATTACTTTTATCACACGTCACTTTTATTTCGCTCTGCTCAGAATTTCCAAATCAATGCGGCCTATAAGATTGATCTCCATCATTATCCTGTAACATCACATTTCAACTGCCTGCAGTCCTGCCTTTCCTTCGGCGGGGCGATTAGTCAATGCTTCACTGCCATTAATGAGCATGCTCCAGATGTACGTCCGACTGGAGCGTCTCCTAACTCTCAAGCTTGTATTTTCAGCTGCCAGCAGATTCCTTTCTTGGTATAATGTCCCCTTCTATATCCTGAGTTATTAAACTACCTTCTCGATCCGATCACCGGGAGTTATTCTGTATTCCAAAAGGCAACACTCCTCATCTTTTCGAGGTTTTAGGTAGTAGTGGTTGTATTAGCGCTCCAGAGACTTAATTTATTTCACAACATCAAATCTAAGTTCTTAAACCTAGGACAAATTCGACATACATGACGGGATTCGAACCCGGAACTCATGGTCGCCAGGCAGACGCATAACCCACCTGGCTACCGAAACCGGAGTTCTTCAAGCTCCCCGAGTTTAACATTGGTTTAATACAATGCTTTTCGCAGCATGTCATTACATTTATTGACTTCGAATAATATATACTATAAATTTTTTTGTTGGCTAATATATCCTAAATCTCTTTACGCTTTCTCTATGATCGCTCTATCATTGGTACATCGCTCTATGCAGGTTTTATTCCATTATATTCATGGCTGAAACCGTATCAATGACTTATTTCAATGCTTCCTCAAAGTGAACGTAATGAATCACGAAAGGACAATGAAAATACCGTTTCTTTTTTATCTTATTTATTATCATTTACTATCTTTTATTCTTTCTCATTAACGCTGAATTCGGATCATATTGCCACAGTAGTCAGGAGTAATCGCCGGACTGGCAACCCAGATATGACGGGTTCAAATCCCACCTTATGCATGGATGTTATCTTTAGAGTTAATTTAACTTTAATTTTAATCGCAGAGTATATTCGTGCGTGGATTCTAATCGTCTCACTCCGCCTTTCCTCAGTACGCGGCGGCAGCGGCTGCAGCCGCGGCCATCTCCTCCGCATCGTCCGCTCCGGTGACCACCGTCACGACGTCCTCGGCCGCCGCCGCCACCCCGCCCCCCGCCACACCCACACCTTCCGCGCCACCTGCATCCCCGCCCTCGCCCCCCACCCCCAGGCACCCCACCGCCGCCTCTCCACTCCTCCTGCTCTCCTCCCCGCCACCCCCGGGGGCCGCCACCGGGACCACCGTGGGGTCGACAGCCGGGGGCTCGGAGGCGAGGCCCTCCCCGACCACCCCCGGGGGCGGCGGCGGCGGTGGGGGCGGTAGGGGCCTCCTGAGCCCCCTGCCACCTCCGCCGCACCCCGTCCTCCCGCACCCCTCGCACTACCACCCGCTGGGGTTGGCGGCCCTGACGGCGGCCGCCGCCGCGGCCCACGCAGCGCACGCCTTCGCTCATGCGCAGGTGCAGGCCGCCGCGCACGCCCAGTCTCACCACCAGCAGCACCAGGACCGGGTGATGCGCACCAAGAACTCGAGCATCGCGGACCTGCGGCTCAAGGCGCGGAAGCACGCCGAGGCGCTGGCGTCGTTGCAGAGGGAGAAGAACGCCGTCTGAAGGGTCTTCAGTGGGACCGAAGGGCAAGTGGCGAAGGATTATGGGAAGGCGTCTGAAGACAGCCCTCTGAAGACGGCTGTAGACTCGTTTTCGTCGAAGGCTCGTCTACCCGGGGCGGATTTTGCACCGAAAACGCAGCGGTCACCACTTCACCATAGGAAAAGTGCGCGGGGATTAACAGGAGCGAATTTTGGCCACCAAGCAGAGGGCAATATTTCCGTCAGCACTCGCCATTGGACACAAATTCAAAATAAACGGGAAAATTTTCCGTTTCCCATTTTATGTCCTTTGATAAAATCTAGCGCAAACTAAAATTTTACAGCCATTACAAAATTTTAAGTAATGCAAAATTTAAAGGGAGGAGTTGGATAATCACGCCTTGCTAGCGTTACAAGATAGGATATGATAGATATTTATTTCCATTTGTATGCGACACATTAACTAACATCCTTTTTAACCCCTTCAAGAAATAAACAAGGGGAATATTTTGATGTAAAAAATCCCGTTCTGATATTTTTTCTCATTCATACTTGCTACCACAATGAACGAAGACTTAACATTCAATGTAAAACCTCAAACTTCAGTAAGGAACACCAAACCAACTACTCCTTAGATGACACCCCTAAATGTAATCAATGCATCAATTGTTGTCATTGTGTAATAAATCGTGAAATATTGTCCTCGTTACTTGTTGGCCAACCTAAAGAGTGGACTGAAGAAACGCGTTGGTTCGTGAAAATTGATGCCATGGAGCATGAAGCACAGCTGGAGAGTCAAATTTGCTGCTGGAGTTGCGGTGAATATTGGCATTCAATCAAAAAAAAACATAACTGCTGTCAGAATGAGGTCAAAAATGGTGCTCTGCAATGAACATTGTCTCTTGCCATCCAAATCGATATTGTTGAAACAAATAGAGAAGTTAAAATTATATATTAAATCTATGACAGTAGAATGAGGAAATTCAACGTCCATGTGTCTCCAGATTACCTACTTCAATATACGTGCACTATGCCGATCCCTCGTTTAATGGTAATTGGACCATCATATGATTTCTTTACGTTCACACGACCTTAATTTCCCAACTTTATCTAGCCGAAGATTTACAATGCCATGTTATTCTTTAGGTCTAAAATTCATCTTATGCCCTCTTCCGGATGAAAACATTTTTCGCGAGGCCACCCAAGTCTACCTCTATAAGGCATAGCTGGCAAACGAAGACATTTCTCTAGGTCGACAATGAAATGCATGTCAAAAACCCCCTATGATTCTCACAGATTCTGCATACTTTCTTAAGTTGCTCTGATGAAAAATATATTATTTTTAAATCTTTAACGTCCGTTATCTCTCACTTTTTGTTCTCTATGTAATTTATTTTTATCTTGATATTTTTCATTTATCCTCGGTTAAAGTGCATTACGCGAGAGTCCCGTCAGAGACAAAATAATGCCATAACACCACGCACACTGCGGCCACAGAAAAATAATATGAAAAGCAAATTTCGCCTTCCGTTCACACACTTTATCCAGAATAGCTTCCTATCGCGTCCACGCATTCCGTGCAAAGTAGAAAAAAGCACCACTGATTATAGAACGCGTATCGTGGGAAAATAAATGCTCTAGGAACATCTCATCCGACATGCCATCCATAAATAAGAAAAAAATATTTTATTGTTTTCTCTAGAGCCAGGGAGGAAAAACTCGCGCAGAGAGCAGAGATGAATCCAGTACAACTGGATGAGCAGAAAGAACTCTTTGGGACAAATACTTTCAAATACCGATACACTGTGTGCTACGAGCCTCATACGGTGAAACATCTACGATAACAGATTCGGAATATCTGTGCGCTAATTATACATCTTGCTTTGCCCAATGTGTAGCGAGTAAACTGAACATAAGTCATACATAAGTAAGTACAAGGGTATTAGTCTCTCCTTCTTATGACAGCGTTGCACACTCAAATTTTTCCTACACCCGCGATACTTCGCGACATCAAAGCCATCATCTTAGTATTCTTTTGACGCACGAAGAGGAGAACAAAGTTTATCTCAATCAGAATAAAATAAAAATTGAACTGGAAAATATTTTATTGCCAACACACGTATACCAAGGGATAGAAAACTTACTTATACTGTTTCTCGTCGACTTCCATACACCCATGTCCAGATTCGTTTAATTAACAGCAAGGGGCATGTAACTAGTTTGATCCTCACTGTAATGGAACCAATCTTTGAATTTTCAGATTTGAATTACTATTTCGCCCTTCTCTTCGCACTTGCCGTTAACTTAAGAGACAGGCAGTGAGAGTGGGACCCATTTTCGATTGTCTATTGACCATACGTAAAAGTATTAATTTAATTCTCCAAATTAAGTTGACGAACCATGCCTTTTTGGTGAATCCATTCACTTAAATATGAGTTAAGCTAAGGGTGACTAACGCAGATAACTTCAGCAGCGTCCAAGCTTTCAATGTTAAGTGAATGATGTACATTATGGGATTACTTCGTGCCAGGATCTATGAAAAATTCCGTTATATTTTCTCCCGTGTCAAATAAATGTCAGAGAAAGAAGATTCCGTTGCAAAATAAATAGTAATTCATATTTAGCTACAAATATTTCCAGGGATTTGACTGAATTTTGGTTTCATATCTTCAACTATAACTGAACTGAAACAATCAATGGGTTCAAATATAATTTTTACGCTACAAATTATGTTATTCACCTCAAGGTTAAGACTGCATGTTAGTACGACTCATATTTGTGATAGAAAAAACTACGCCGAGTTAAAAAGAGTTGATCCACGCAAAAGCAAACCAAAAAATCTTTCAAGTTGGTAAAATTCCACGGAATCATAATAAAGTCAACATGTAGAGTCCACAATTTAAAAATACGAAACACCACGTAAGACCTCTGACTGAGCAAATCTATTCATGAGAGTAAGTTGAAAGTCGTAAGTTAATCACTGTTATTTTCCAGCAGTTACATTAAGAGAGAGGTCGGGAAAACTTTGATATTCACAGATGTGAACGACCCTCAAGTAGTCTAAACGTGAACATGTGGATGCTGTGATAAGTAAAATGGTAATTTTATATCAGTCGATAAGCTGTCACACAAATTGTGACTGGTAAAAGAACTGCTGCGATACATGTAGTTTATTTCTTCGAAATGAATTTTTACGCGTTGATTTCGTATAAAAGTAACAGCATAGTTGAAATTTTAGCATAAAAATAATTTCAGATAAGGTGACTTATGGGTTAACCCGACCGTAATCGAAGAAAGGAAATAGCGGGCTTAAAAACAATCTGAGCACTGATATATTTATCTAGATTTAATAAGTGAGATAGGGTAAAAGAGTGTATATAACAAAATACTGAGGATCGACGGCACAATTAAGGGAAGGGCACAGCGATCATCATGCCTGATTTTTACAGTAAACAATTTAAATGTAACAGAGAATGTGTTTTTTACATTTTGGCCTTAATTTTCTCGGAATTTTTTACCGTTGGACATTAAAATACCATGTCAAAATAAGCCCAGTCAATTCCAGTTCAGTTCAAGGATAGGGGCAGAACTGTTGAGTCATTCATGGCCATTCAAATAATGGTGTGAAAAGTAACGTATTACCGTTAGACTTCAGTGTTCCTCGAAGATTACGTTTTGCACATAAAAAATTACAAAAATAATTTCCGTAAGTCTAACCCCATTCATGGGAATTACGTGGAATTTGATCTCATCACTATAATATACACCTGTGTGAAGAAGTCTAATTCATCATTACTGTAAATGTTGGAAAAAGGAATAAGAATAAATAATGTATACTTCGACTGTTTCACCTTCTATTATTTTTCAGACGTAAAAGGTTCATCATCCACATAAATGCCAAGATATGCTGAAGTTGAACATTTGCATTCATCTTCGAGCGCTTTGGTTAAATTTTAGAGAAAAAGTAAAGTGAAAAGAGAGCTGCACACAGAGAGATCATCAGATTCTCAGAGTTTCACTGTTTTTCTAACTCCATCTGTCACTCATTATCAAACGATTCTTGGATATATTTTGGCTCATGAATCCGTTTTCTGATGAAGTAAAATGAAAATAGACAAGTTTACCAAACAAAGGTACAGTGAAATACGCAACAAGAAAACGAACTAAAACGCTGGGCGCATGGCGGGGAAAGAAAAGGAGGTAGGCAGTGCGTAAGAAGGAGAATGAATAAGGAGATATCAGGAGATCATGACTCGTAGCAACTGTGGCTGCTGGGTCCTCGACGAAAGGAAAGAAGAAGCATGGGTAGTCTTTTGAGGAAATTTTCATCATTTTTTTTAATATGTTAGAAATCATCGTTTAAATTACAGTATTTTTTCTCCAGTCAACTTTTTAGAAGCTAAAACATATTTCGGCCACCAAATTCAATAAAAATAACAGCAAATAAAGAAAAATAAACGTAATTCGGACAATAAATGACAACCGCAGCATGTGACTACCATTGTCATTCTTTCTCATTGAATTTTACTTTCATCGCTATATATTTAACGCATGTCAAATGCATATCCTGGAATCTACACGCCAAGGATTTTACCATAGAGTAAGTATATACATATACTTTACCAAGTGTTCGTATTCATTAGGCATCGGCAATTATTAATATTATATTGACAATTAAAGAATTCACAAAATTTTGTTCAAACTTTATACCCTATTTCTGGTAATTTTATATATTTTTCGTATGTATGCTCTTCAAGATGGTTTTATGATGGATCTCTGAAAATGATAATAATGGTTCAAGTTCTTCGAAGGGAGCATGTAGGTATCAAATTAGCGGATTCTGATCTACGAAGCTTATATGCCTTCAAAGCATATTAGAATAATGAAAACTTCGAATGACCAAGAATTCGTGCCCAAATGATTTACGCCCATTGGGTAATATCTGTGGATGTAACATTTGATGCAGTTCACTCCCAGGGATTTTTGTCACTTCACAGCAGAGTTACAGTGGAACAGAGTAGGACAGGATTGTAAAAAGGCGGCAATTATAAGATAAACCTGTCCAATGAAAGCGAAAATTCGTACGTATAGGTTTTTGAGATACTGATGACGAATAGCAATTATGTTTACAACAAGCAATAAACTTCACGAAATTAATTGTTCTAGCAAAGTATCTGATGATAACATTCCATTGATGTGAAAAAGAATGCACACAGATTTTTAGGTCACTGATGGTGAATATGTGATTGAAAATTCTATTAAACATTGTGAAGACATACAAATACTAAATACCGATAAGGAAATGAACACAATTAGGTAAATATACTCCATACTCTAAAATGATAAGTCCAAAACCTTTCACATTTTTATTCGACGATAGTATTCAACGCCTGATTTATTTCGACAACCATACTTTGCACGCACATAATCTGTGAATGCTATCAACCCGTAGGTGTACGTTATTTTATATCCACTAGAAAGTCCTGGGTTTAATTTTACGCATTTTTACATTTTCCCATAAATATACATGGTAAAATCAGATTTCCGACCGGCAGCATTAATTTTTTTTCGCAAATTAAATGATAAATTTATTAACCTACACATATAGTACTTTAACCCGCAGCGGCTCGCTGGGTAACATATAAATGTACTTGTAGATTAGGTAGCATAAGCAATGGTCAGAAAGTCTGAATAAATTACTTTTTGCATCGGAAGATCGGAAAACCCACAAAAATTTAGGCCAAGTTGTGGAAAAGCCGAAGAACGAATGTATTCACGGACATAGGGCACCGATGGTTAGTGTAGGGAATAATAAAGAGCGAAAGGATGCTTATACATGTATGTGGACCAAGAGAAGAGTTAAAATGTAGGTATGCTTCATTTATATAAAATGCAAAAAGAGATCATATTGTTTAATGATGACTTTTATTTTTGCCATAGTGTTATTTGTTTACTTTCGTTTAAAAAGAATCAATGCTATTTTGTATTAATATTATGCGTATGCTAAAATAGAAATTTTGGAAATCGCGGCTCAAGACAATGCCTTCGTCACCAAAAGTGGTCACTGACTTCTCTCGGAAATCTCTGCTGTAGACGTATAATCAGGAATTCTGGGAAAGTGGTTGAGTGGATTCATAATGGTTTCGTGGTGAGATTGAGAGCGACATAAAATACACCAAGCTGCATAACATTACCAAGCTAACAAATAGACCCCAAAAAGTAATACGGATCATGAGAAGTAACATCCTGTTGAATCAAATCTAGAACTTCCACCGGTGCGTATAAAATCTAAAACAGGATCTTCATATAAAATTAAAATGAAATTTGTTGGGGATGCATTCCATCAAATTCTACAAATTAATGTTTCTCTTATCGACACGAACAATTCCCAAGTGTTTCACGAACAACTCCCGCGGGGAGTTGGTGGAAGAAAACTATCGATATTTCTGTTATAGTCTATCACAGCACTAAATTTTCATGATCGATATTTCCTTCAGATTCTTCTATGTTCTTTTGTTTTTACAACGACGTTTCATGTCCATTCCAAGACAGCATCTTCAGATAGTGAATCAGATTCTCAACGGGCAGGAAATGTCATGGGAAAACATACAACGCAGTGGAATTGGAAAAAATCAATCATAAAAAAACAATAATTAGACTATCATTCGGATCTGATAATTCCACCACGAGATTTCATAAAATTTGCTCTCCGAATGCAAGGTCTGAGGCTTTCCAGGCGAATTGCTCTCCTTACTATTTTAGTATGCATGATAATATCCTTATCGTTGACAATATTTATTAGGAAGATTAATTTGGTAGAAATATCTTATTTGTATTCGGTATGAGATCTATGGAACAAGTAGTGACGTATGTGTATGTAAAAGACAATAATTTTGTGAATATGGATAGGTTAGCCGAGAAGAGAACCGAACGGATACCTTTATCGAACAAATATGTAAAATGATGATGAAGACTCATCTACAAAAAGGAACCACTTCTGACAATAGTATCTGAATTCTTCTTCACTTTCAAAGAAACTAACTCTTTACACCCGAGGAAATAGTAATCGTGACAAACATTTTCCATTTTTTTTTAGCACTTTACAATGCACGAGTCAAAAACAGTAACGCTTTCCCACAAAATATATCTTAACCGCTGAGATACTTATTTCAGCTAACAAAGCTACCATGATCAGGTACGCATTAATACATCACAAAGCCATCACTAGGAATGTATTTACGCATACGTACCTGATGATGGCTTTGTATGCTGAAACACGTGCTGTAACGTTTTAAATATAATTTTATGGAAATGGGTAAACGACTTATTAGACTAGTAGTGCTCTTTTTCCATGACGTGAATTCTGATCTCGTAAACGTAATAGATTAAGCTTCGACAGGATGCGCAACTTAAGGCTCCATCGGGGTATTTTTGGACATCAACTCCAAATTAGGAAAGGTTAGGTTAACGCAAGGAATGTTTTATTAAATTGAATATCCCTGACGGTTAGTATCTACCGCTGTTTCAACGAAACCAACACCATTCTTGGAGTTCATTGCCATGTACGGAGCCCTTCGGATGGGGGAGGGGGGGCGGTGCCACGTAGCGCATTTAATTTCACCCGCACCAAACGCGCAACCTCGGGGACCGGACTCGTTAATGAAAGGAAACTGCTCCCCAACGGCGTGAATTACGAGATCGACGAGGGGGACTGATCAAGAACGGATCGCACGCAGAGGGGTAGGACAGTGCTGGGTGGGGTTGCCAGGCAGCAGGAGAGGGAGTTTTTGTGTGGCGAGGGGAGGCACTGGCCTAATCAAATCAGAGGCCAAACAAGCGAACGTGGGAGGGGTAAGACCCCTCCCCCATGCCGTTCAAATTCACCCCCGAAGAGGGGAACCCTTTCGTGGGACGCCATCTTTTTAGATTGTCCAGAGTCGTGAGGGAGGATATAACCCCTTCGGAGACGCGGTACATTCAAAATAATAGCCTTGCCCAAATCTCGATTTACATTGTGACCATTATAAAACAATATCCTATCGTGGTTCGGTCAGAAACGAAAGAGTAAAACGCCATAAGATTTCTCCAACATCATATTTTCTTTTCGATTTCCAGAATGCTTTTAATGATTACCTACCACATCAAAAATTTTGGCTCGACAACTTAATCCTCTACGACCCTCGCAATAATACAACAATATCCTTCTATATGTATTGGCTACGGAAATTCAGAATTTCGCAACATTTCATGAGAGGTTTGAGAGAAATAAAGTTAAAATATTCCCAGAGTTTGCATTTACATTATTTGTTGCTTTTTTATGTCATTTAGCAATTACTCATCAATTTGTAATCAAAAATATTAACACTCTACATTAATTATAGAAAGGCACTAACTGTACATGAAATCAATGGATATTGCGCACAGGCGTTAAGGTAGAAATCCAGAGGAGCCTACGGAGACCATTGAATACATTGCGTAGAATCCGGTGACTTTCGGCAATTTTTTTACAAAATTTTCATGAGTTTACCCACATTTTTAGTACTCTCCATGAAGTGATTGCTCTATCTCTCCCCTTGGTCACCAGTACTTTGAGCGGTAAGTAGTAAAACGACTTGCATTAGACGGTAAATTATGGAAATCGTAGTCAAGATCCTATTAAAAAGAGATAAATCGAAATGCTGATTGAATGGGACATAGGTTAACCAACAGAATACCAAATACGAAAGCCTCCACACAGTTTCCAGAGAATAAAAGCAGTCAAAAAGCATAGCGTCATTAAACGCCAGGTCACTTAAATTTTCCACATTATTGCAAGAGAAACATGATAGATAACATTCCATAGGCCACAAAAGTTATCCAAGCATGAAAATCTGGGTAATGGTGACAGCAAATACGAGGTCAGTTCAAAACGTTTTGCATAAAACTTTTTTTTTATTATAATGAACACTGATAGTTCATTCCTTATTATACCCTTTGAAATGCTCCTCTTCCTGTTTATACATTTTCCCTCAATTTTTGTACTTCAGTAGACGATATAAACGCGGTTCGTAAAAACTGTTCCTGCAGTCGACCAAAGCTCGTCGAATTTTTATCTTTTATTTCTTCAATAGACTGAAATTACTTCCTTTCCGCGCTGATTTATATAGGAGAAACAGGAAAAAGTTGAGAGGTGGTCCTCATTGCTGTTTTATAGAGTTGTCCCACTCCTACGTTAGTTCTCAGGCTTTTAACTGTAGGTAGATTGGGACGCGCAAGAGGATTCACCTGATCCACATGATCATCTTCAGTTCAAGGCCATCCACTATGTGGATCAACTGCAAAGATCCCAGACCGCTTTTGGGAAGCGGACATCACTCAAAGTACCTTCCCCGAGTCATTACTTCTTCCATAAAATCAGTTATCAAAATGGGGGCGTTTCCTCGGAACCAAAATCGCAATTTTGTACACGAAATCGTTAGATGGAAACGAAAAAAGAATTTTAGTGAAAAAAATTAATCTTCTAACCACAACCATTCACTCATAAATCAAAAATTTATATAAGCAAAAGGTGACGCCCACCGAAAATGCTGCCTTGATAACATTGACGTCATTTTCCTCCCGTCCTTGACTGCTTTTAGGGGAGGGGAAGGGAGTGGAGGGGGATTCTCGGAAGGTCTGCTCGCACAGATGCTGTCGCAATCGCTCCCATTGGCCGAGTCAGCTGTGTCCCCCCCATTGTGATAAGGAAAAGTAGCTTCGCGGGCTCAGTTGTGATTGGACGAAGTCCATACACGTCAGAGATTGCACCACGCCCACTTTTCCGAAAGGGTTAAAAACATCAGTTTTTCGCCTCTTAGAACTCTGGAAGTAATCGACGGATTAAAAAACGAAAAAATATGGGTCTTTTTATTTTACAAACTCTATCAGATTCGGCAATAAAAAAATATGGTAAACGACCCCATTTCAGAAGTCCCCATCAATGTTTTCACAAAATAATTGCACGCATAAGCTCTGTTCAACGCTACTGCTCGGAATGACAATTTGTCGCGGTGGATTAAACCTTTTTTTTAATTGCTGTAGTTCGGAAACGAACATTAACAATCAAAGAACGTCAAGTTAATCGTGAGCTTTCAATCTTTCTAGTGAAATAAATGAGATTTCAAAGTGATAAGCAGTCGCCGCCCAATTCTAACCGCCCTGGAAATCAGTGGCTAGGAACAGATAACACAATCGCACACATTCTCTCACAACCCTTCATTCTTTAGATCGGTTTGCATCCTATCCCTGTTCATAACAACGAAATTGTCTATTCCTTCCCTCCTCTTTTTCGATTACCCAAAACTGTCTCTCCGCCCTCCACAGCCTTCAACACACAATTCACGTTAATTGCCATGAGGAAAAATTTCACCTGGACCGGAAATCGAACCACAGACCTTTGGCTTTCCGGGCCACTGCGCAGATCACTTCGCTACCCACGATCCTTGATTCCCATGGCAATTTTACCGAAGTTCAAGGTACTGGATTTTGAGGTACCTCGCGGTCCATCAAGGATGGCAACGCAAGGGAGAAAGGGCTTCAAAGAAGCCACGTGAACCCCATCCAGCGCTAAAGCCGTGCTTGTCGGTAGATGTAGGATATTTGAAATCCTACATTTAATGTGAAATTCACATAAATTGCCATGAGAAAAAATATACCTGGACCGGGAATCGAACCACGGCTTTCAGGGCCACTGCGCAAACCACTACGCTACCCAGGATCCTAAATTCCCATGGAAATTTTACTTTTTAATTGCGCGGCTTTAGCGCTGGATGGGGTTCACCATTGGTCGTCGTTTACAAAGTTTTTGTCGGGTGTTTCTCTTCTCTCAACTAAATAAACATATTCAGCTATTTTTCCGACTAGTCTGACATATAATTCCGAGTATCGTGAGCAGCTATCTGATTCCTAACATCCTCCGATTTCATTGACCACTCTAGTTAATCCTCAATTGGATATTTACTAAAAAATAGTATTGTAACAGTTAACAGGGAAAGGAATTAATTTACTTTTCATGTAAAAAGAAGTCAAGTGTAATAAAATAAAAATCTGTAGCACAGAATCATAAGATGAATCTCAAGAGGAATTACATAAATGAGTCATTAAATTCTACCTCTTAATATAAGGCTAAAAATGAATACAATACAGGTATCTAATGGTAAGTATTGCTGAAAACTATCTCATTAAAGAAGAACAGAGTATTTCGATTAAAATCGAGTAATTTATGAGACTAGGAAATATGTTTCTACATGAAAGTGCTCACTAAATAAATGTAAATAAGTAGACGTAAACTTTAAGAAGATTTAAAAGCAGTGCTTCCTTCAAGAGCCAAACTATTTCATTGGGACAATTACTATCATCTCTGAGAATATAATACTGGTTTTTCACTATCCCTGTTCCAAAGCACGATATACAGCTGTCCATAGTTGGCGACACGCTAACCGTCAACATTCAACAGATGAAGCTTTTTTAACTTTCTAAGTTGAACTTCAAGTCCTCCTGTTCATGTCTTTCTTCCGCAAACTCAAATCATCAGCGTCTATTATCGGCGGTTAACTGCTTACCAGAGGCCTAAGTGAAAATCTATACGAGTCAAGAGTCGAGAAGTACAACTTTCAGTCAACAATGATTTTCCAGATCACCCACTCGCTGTTCAACACAAAAATTGGTTATATAGGCGAGCGAGAATATTCCCTCGTAATAAACCGAAGGGCGTGAGAAATTCACACATTCGGAAAATTGTGCCTTTCAGTTTCCTGTGGCAGCAGCAAATTTTCAATATAACCAGACACTCGCTTTGCTTTAATAATAGGTGGAAGAGGATTCCACAGGATTCGGACTTAAGCCGTATACTCCACCTACTAGGCTGCAACGCCGTTATGTCCTAGGGATATGGAAATGACATAATCCATCCATGATCCTCACCGGGTCGGCAATTAAGTATAGGACCAACTCGATTCTTTACGCGTATAGATTTTCCCATTCAACATAGGCTCCCAGCGCCCCTTAAAAAATTGGGATCACCGTCACTGGTCATCATACCCAAGATTAGTTTGCCGCAACTGTCCTTTTGATTTTTCTATCGAATTATTTTCTTAATATTAGCATAATTGTTCTCGTTTCTCCATTATGAGCTCCTCATCTGCCATACGAATCTCCTTATATGTCTTCGTAATTCTCACCTCTCACCCTAAAGACTGCCTTTCTGAGACCAACATGCTGGTCCGATAAAATATTCTCGTCATCTTTTCAGATCTTCCATCAGACTTAATTTTCCATCTAATCTTCTTGAAAATGCATCATTAATTATTATTTCTATCATTTCCCCCCAACGCTGCGCCTAAAAATTCTCAGTCTTGACTCTTCTATGAACACTATAGTCCCTCCCCCAATATCATAGGAGCATGGAGAAGGGAAAATAGAAGCGAGGAGAGAAAGAACAAAAACCATAATTGAAGACCAAAAAATCCATCGCTAACCACGAACAAGAAGAGTAATACGAAAATCAATTCACAGCACCCCGCTGGGTGGGTCACAGTGCCGTTTGGGCAGCTAAATAGAAGAAACCACGAATAAATGATTCCAGTGTCACTCAAGAATGTAACTTTGCGATGTGAGAGTACGTGATGACGACGTAAGGAGGAAATACGGAATGCGAGAGGGTAGGGGAAATTGATTGTACAACAAGAGGAAGAAACAAAAACACATCCGACTGCGATCTGATGGGGATTTTTCGCCCACATCAAATTTCCGACTCAACCTCCACAGCACAGATTGCCCCAGAGCCCTCACCCGGGGGCAACACCGTGTCCGGGGACAAAAAAGACTGCGGTGAGGGGAAGAGTTGGGGCGAAATTCAAAATCGGTTCGGAGGTCGAGTAACTAGTTCGGTACGGAGGAGTATTGGGCTGGACCAAATTAGACAGACCCCCGGGGTCGACCACACGGAAAGCCCCAGCGAATACATTGGTTTTGTGCCTTTCTCGGCACGTCGCGTGATTTATCTCACTACATATGACGCGGTGGGGTGAATATGAATGGATCTGGTGCCATTCGCGCGGAAGAGCGAAAGGATGACGAGTTGAAAAAGGAGAGGGATAGGCATTCGACATGCGGAATTAGGGGTCAATTATCACCGCACCAGTCCATGCCGAGAAACGCCGAAAAATAAGAGTGCGCCGCTACCTTCAAGTATAAAACTAATTGAGGATATAGAAATCCACCTCATTTCTATAAATAGATAGCTCATAATAATAACCTCATTTCTAATTGTCTAATGATTTAATTTTAAATGAAAATATCAACCCATGAAACTATATAAAATCAGCGCACGAAAGAGACAAAGATTCTTAAAAAGACATTCCAAAAAATTAATCGAAGCTAATCATGGTAAAATATTAACCTTGTCTTGCTCAAGGTGCCGACGTATTGGGATCGCATGTTTCCTTAAAAGTGCTCAGTGGGTCTATATATTGTCTAAAGATAACTGTTTTTATTCTCTAAACAATGATTTACATTAATAAATTAATATTTAATTGATGCATGCAAAATGTTTTAAATTAATTAATTAAATTAACATATATTTTCAAATATTCAACCTCTAGGTCAAATTTTAAGCTTCCAAAAAAGTTTAAACTAAGAGTCACTATTTTCCAGAGTCATCCGTGAGATTTATGGGAGGATTAAACTCAAATACAAAATGGGAGGATAAAATGCAAATGCAAAAATAATTCCAGTCCGTTCATGCTCAATTTATATGAAACTGAGAGATACGATGCCACTATTTTAGTTGACGATTCTGCTGTCACAACATTATAAATTTCAATCATGGTGGTACGTTGGATGGCCACGTTAATTTCAGCGAATATATTTTTTTCGGAAGGTGATTTTCGGCGAGCGCATTTTACGCGCTATGTTCATTTTGAGAGGGAGAAATTCGGGTGGAAAAGGCGGGGATCTTGCTCTCGGAATTGAAGCGGGAAAGCAAAGGAGCACCGGAGCAGTGTCTGCGGCGAAGCTGTTTTAGATTTACGAGTCTCCTCCTCCACCCCCCCAAACCCCTCTGCCGCGAATCCTTTGGACCACGGCGACCCCGTTAAAACTTGCAACGCGAGAGACCGGGGCAGGACGTTTTTGTGGGATGGACAACGGGTAATGAATGAATTAAGTTATCGCACCCATCCGGAGCGTAAAACATTGGGTGACCATGTACAATTAAGGACATCTAGCACCGAAAGAGCAAGACTTACCGAATGAGAATGAAATTACCGGGCGGCAAAATGTGGGATGAGCAGCGGTTGGAGGTCAACGCTGAGCCAAAATGCCTTCTTACACTGGTCGTTTTTCCAGTTTGCTTCTCTTTTGCAGCAGTTTCTCATCGAGTTTTTAATGATTGGGTTCGGGTATCAATCGGCGTCCTGCAACAAAAACATTGACGGGAGGAATGTATTCTGGGCAAAGGATTTAATGCACTAATCTAATGCTCGCAATACAGACTTCAATAGGCATTGCGAGGATATTCAAAAGTAAAAACACATTATTCGACCGAAAGTTCGTTAGGTCGTATCACGCTTTACTATGGGCAAAGGCTCCATAACAAATGAAACTGTTCTCTGGAATTTCCCACACAGAAAATTCAATTACGACCATTCATGGTTTTCAAATGTCATCATCATTTTCATATCCTTTGTTTTTATGGCAAAATATCACGCTCATGTTTACCTTGAACATGACAGTCGTTTGTCGTAACCTTTATATGCGGTAGTAATTAAACCTTGCTGTATGAAAACACTACCCCATTCAAAATGTCATTCCTAATAACTACTTTTGTGTTTATAATAATTTTTTCTACCCCATTAGGCCATTAATAAGAGATAATTTGGTCACCCTCCATAAATGTATATCTTGTATGAAAAATGTTACGACAAGGTATTATGCCATTTTTGTTTCCAAAAGTTATGTTACTACAAGTGGATAAATTTAGCAAATGATACCCCCATGATGATCTTTGCTACTGAATTTAACAAAAAAGTTAATAGATGTCATGAACTAGAGTAGGGGATCGGGTCAGTTTGGTGACGGGAGTGCTGGGTTCCCATTCCGAGGGTCCGGATACGAATATCGGCAGAGGAACAGATTTTTCATTGTAATACTGGTCCCAACATTAGTACCACAGAGTATACTCTGTGTTAGTACCCACTGTGAGGAGAGAACTTCAGTTCTCTCCACAGACAAGTTTAGCACTCCGCCCGACGAATGGGACGTTAAACCGAGAACCCTTTGGCGATGTAGGTTAAGGGAAGGCTGATGCCGGTGCCGGGTTTCTTACCACCCTCCCTCCTTTTCCTGAAAATTCCAGCCCTCATTCAATAAACCACAAACGGTGCAAATGATTTTTTTTCCTCTTTTCTTTTTCACCAAAAGTCATTCTCACGCCCTTTCGGCGGCTCGTAAGGAGGAGAACACAGATGCAGATGAAGCTGTCGGTCGCCTGCCGCGAATAACCACTTGAGGCAAGCGCGCAAACTTTTCGACCGGCTCTTTATTTAGAATTATTTCCGCCGCCACTCTCGAGCAGTGATTTCAATCCTTGAAGCGGCTCATCGTCCGCTCACCCCTCCCGCATGACTCTTGAATATTTCACCCGAGAGGATTCGCGTTAATTCCGACCCCGTATCTCATTTCGCCCGCGGCAAAGGGGGGAGGGCGCTAGTGAGGCGGGCGAAAAATTAAAAAATGAAGATCGCGCACGAATTATTCGCCGCGACCCCCGCCCAGAAAGCGTGAAAATGGCCGTACGGATAACGAAACGAATATGATAAAAAAACAGTAGTCGGAGGAAAGGGATATTCATGCTAAGGAAATGAACATTAATCGCGGACGCAAAGAGAATTTTTTTATTTTTCCTCGTTATGAGTTAGGACGAAGCTCTTTTGCATGTCCCACCCTTCCCCCAAAACCCTTCTTGTGTCGCTTCCCTGCTTTAATCATCCGGAAACCCGAAACCATGATACGAGTTTCAGTGCGCCGCCAAACCGCTACTAATTTCCAACGGTCGTAAATTTTTTGAGGGCGTTAGGGTTGGGAGAACTTCTGGGAAAGTCGTTGAGGTCCCATTCTTCGTTTTTCATAAATCAAGGATCCTTTTTTCCCTGACCAAAATAAGAGGAAACGAGGCCAAATTACAGAGCGCTAAACAAGCGTGCGAGCCGAAATTATTAATGAATTGGATGAGAGAGGGATCAAGTTTTTTTTACGGGCGAATCGTTACGGCACTTGGCTTGCTCTCTGCCAGGAATGGGAAATAATTTCAATTCAAGGGCCAGAATAGTCTGGCACATCTACATTTTTTCTCCACTGTGATGTAATGAAACTTGGTTGCGGAATTTAATGTTTTCATTGTTGAGAAATTAATGCTTAAATGATTGTGTCTTAAATTAACGATGGCGGTTGTTCCGAGACATTTCAAGTCCCCAGGGCAACCTGGTTTTCTTTTAATCAAAGAAGAGAAAAATGTGGATTATATTATTAACTTCGTACGTAAATATTTTATGCCGAAGTTACATGACATTCACACGACTTCTTTTTATTGTGACAGTCAACTTGTAGGAAATAGAATGAGAATATTTTCTAGCACTAAATATACTGGCATGCATATCAATGTTTGGAAACTATGTTTCATATTATAGCTAATTATTTCTTTCTAGGTATATCATTATGCGACCGATGCCAGGGTCATTTACGTCTTTGAGAATAGATGGGCAATATATTTATGAAGGGTTTTGTTTATCCAGAGGAAGGGTGGAGAGAAACCCGGTGACGGCATCAGCCTATCCTTTATGCATCCAACCAAGAAGTTTATTTGTCAGATTCCCACCCGATCTCCATGCTCTTACGCAAACTGGATTCAAACCCGGGCCGTCGGGACAGTAGGACGGTACTCTCGCCATGACTCCAACTTGATACCCATCATAGCTATATCATATCTACCCTGTGAAGAAATTATCACGTGATCATAATAATTAGCATTTGGTCTGCTATATCAGAGTCGTCGCTACGAAATATACATTCTTCATACTTACGCGATCAATCGAGAATCTGACAATTTATATTTCTATTCAATTTTCAATTCATTTTTCCTTTAATATCCATGAGATAAATGCTAATTTATTTCACGCCAATTGAGACCTCGTGGCATTGAATATAATTGACATTGAATATACAATAATTAAGGTAATGTCCACTCAACGGCAGTAACGGGGAAATAAACTAATTATCGACAACTAAACAGAGAAAATGCAGAATAAAATTATTGATTATGTCAAATGTAATGCAAATAATTGTAAACACCAGCATCTTGAATTCAACTAATATTCACAGAGAAAATACTATTAACCTAAATACTAAGCAACGTAAGCCTGGCAAATTATTTTTTTTTCAAAAATTATATCTTTTGCACGCTCAAGAAAGATAAAACATACTACGGAAGAAAAGAATTTATATATAGTTTCAGGTAGCTACCACAAGTTCTTAACCGTGGTGGCGGTGTTTAAGAGATAATAGAGTTATATGGTACTGAGCTAAGAAACTCTTACCTTACAAGAGGACGACAGAATGACCTCCAAGAAAGTGGTCTCCATTACAGAATAATATGTATCGTATTTTTGTCTCAAGAGTTTTTCCCGAAAAAATCCGCCAAATATTATTCAGTCTTTTGCGGTCAATACAGATGTCTGATTTGGTCTAAAGCGTCTAAAGAGAGTGCGTTTCGACGACGCGGTGCCGGTTACCTTGGGTTCCAAAAATCTCACTATGAAATATGCAATGATATTATTCGAATTCATCGGAAGAAATACATATTTTAACACTTTTTGGTGGTCTATACGCACTTTTACCGTGGAAAACTTGCACATTATTTTTCCAAATGGGGCCCAAAACTAGGGTTCATCTTATACTCCCGCGTGTCTTATAAGCCTGGAAGAAATGCATTTTGTGTTTGGATGAATATGGAACAATAGGTATTTAAAGGCATCACCAAGATTTTAATCCAGGATTTTATATCTAGAGACCAAACCACAAGGCCATGCATGTAGCATCAATCACAAAAGATGCAGTTTCTTCATGGTCAGACAAAAGGGTGAATGAATGACATTACATTAGATTATGTACGAAGATAAGGGAGGTAAAAGTTCAAAAATCCTAGTTTTCCGCAAAAATCCATCAGCTTTCGTCGCACCTGCAAAACACTGGAAACATAACAACAATCAAGAATAATATAGAAAGCACTACAAAACCTTTGTAAGACGGGAAAATCTGCACGCATCAAAAACGCTGAGCATAAGAAAAGAGCTCGATAAACTAGAACGAATGGAAGGTAGAAAGACCTTGGAACCCTTACAAACGGGAAGAGCATGGAAGCACAGATAGAACGATGACGCCTACAACATAGATGGAAAGATAGCGGAGTTCATTAGGAAAAGATGATAATGACCTTCTTCGGCTACGTACTCCACATGGACGACAATACACTGACAAAAAGGCTCCTCACACAGACTTGGGAACTCAAAAACAAACCAAGATGGCAGAAATACGTTACTAAAGATTTGAGGATGAGCGAGTCAAGAGAACAAGACGCACTGGAAAGAAACATCTCCAGATCTAACTTCAAGGACTAGAGAATACTCAACGATGTACCGAGGTCTGAGCAACAACCATGGTCAGAGGAAAGAATAAACATCCAAATCAAGGGAATGAAGAATATATATACATAATACCCTGAAAGACACCATCAAGGTGTGCAGCAGGGGGTGAATTCACACCAAACATATATTGGATATTATGCATAAAAAAGGAAACGTGGGAAATAATCCGAAAACAAGGTTAGGCCTAGAACCAATGAATGTAATATTTTCCTCACCCCATTCCACTCACTCTAACACTAGACTTGAATCACCACTAAAATTTGAAGAATTACGATCACGTTTGCGCTCACATAAACGTCAAAATACCTACAGCGCGGTACCCAGTATCGAAGAAGATTATCGATCAGTAGCGTCATCCTCAGGTGTTCCGCGAAGGAAATAAATTCGAGGTATTCTTTTAGGTCAAGTACGATAGGTGTTTTGTTACATCGTCTAATGAGCATTTGTTGACACGTCCACGTTAAAAGACCGGGCACAGGTTAATCATCATCAAAGCGCGGTGCGTCATCAAAATCGTCTCAATGGCCAAAAGTTTGGCGGCCTGCTCGCACGCATTTAATGACGATGATTGACTGTGGATCGCTAAAATTTTCCCGCAAGGTAAGAGCTCCTCCCGCGTAAACACCGTGAAGGGCGGGGGTAACCAGCCCCTACTATCCTCCAACGTTCACCTCCGCCCCCGTTACCGATCCCTTCCACAGTTCCCCTCCCTACAGTCTATCCCCGCCGCTAGGATTCGCCCCACACCTCCGTCCTCTCGAAACCCTTATCCCTCCTTCCTCCCCCTAGGGTTTCATCTACCGGCGCGGAGATATATCATAGGGCAGACAGGATTATAGCCCGCATGAATTTTGGATCATTTAAGATTGAATTAAAGTGCCGTTAAACAGGATCCAATGTTTTTGATCTAATAGAGTGACCAAACCGCCGTAAATCAACCCCGGGGAGGGAGAAACTTGGCGGTTGGGAGCCGAAGTAAAGGAGAAGCCGGCACTAGAGAAGAAGGGAGACGGAGGATGATGGGGGGACCTGCTGGTGTATGGTGGTTAGAGTGCTGGCTCCCCGTCCCGGAGGCTCCGACAGTGGTAGAATGCCTTAATTGATACACGTCCCTATTTGAGCGCTGTGAGGAGAGGACCACAAGTTCAGTGCTCCGTCCGTTGTAAGGGACGTTGAACCATGACCCCTCGGCACCTCTCGTTTTGAGTAGGCCGACACTGATTTTTACTACATTTCCTAGGTTCCCTGAAAAATTCAAGATCGAGGGTCGGGGTTCAAATTCCAGCAGGGAAAGAGATTTTGCAATGGCACACCGGTCCCTACGGTGATGGGGTCGGTGTCGAGGCTAGAGTACCGGCTTCTTATCCCAAGGACTCCAATTCGATTTCCGGCGGTGGCCGACATTTTTCATTGTAATCTCGGCGTCAACTTCCTTGACTTATGGAGAGCACTTCATGTACATTGTTCCGTCCGTCGCGTGGGACGTTCAGCCTGGAGCCTTTCGTTCAAAAGTAGAATAAAGCCGGCGCGGGGTTTCTCTCCACCCTTCCTCCTCTGTTCTCATAATTCCCTCCCCTACCCAAAAACTCATTTTTATCCTCAATAACGCAAATGACCACGTGTTGGATGCCTTCCCTAACAACAACTGCTGTGTTACTGTTGCTTCAAGTGCAGAAGTGGTCCATCCGTCGGATTCGACGCACAACAGTGGACTCCTTGGCGCCTTTCCGTGAGAGCAGGCCAACACCGACGCTTTATATCACTCCACTTTCCTCCGTTCCTTGAAAAAATCGTACCTCGGCCTAGTTTGCCACTTAACCTAAATACTTTAGCTAATGGTCGCTTCCCTCAAAAAACTAACACTTAGTATGCCTGGGACGCCTTGTCTTCTTTCATTGAACGCTTTGCTTATTCGCCGATTCGCGGTATTCCTCCAAAATTCCTTATCAAATTCCCAATCCACCGTTACCTTCCTTCCCTGCCCAAATGACCTCTGCCAGCTGTCGTCCTCCTCCCCCGAATGACAACAATTACCGGAGGCAGTGAGTACCTACGGATCTACGTTGATGTTTAATGTGTGCTCAATATTATTCGGTAAAACATTTTCATTGATTTGAAAATACTGCTATAGATATTTAACACATTCACGTATCAGTAACCAGAGTACGAGGGAATGTGCTGGACACGTCACGAAAAATCGTTTCCATATGAAACATGCCATGTTTCAAAGACTGAACGTATCACTGCTTACTTTTCACGATTAGAGATGATTAGAGGTCTTAAATTTTGGCAATTGCAAGCAGTAAGTAATTTTCACCGTTCGAAGGTCGGCATGAACGATGGATGTGAGATAAATAAAGCAAATAGTAATTTTAATAATAATAATATAAAGTAATTACTTGTACACATGAACACTTAAATTTACAAATAAAATACTTAAACACAATTAAAAAAACAGCTGTAGACGAGAATATTTATTTCTTTGCAGTAACTTTACGATGCAACACATAATCCAATATACGCGCCTGCGTCGAGAACAGCTAATATGCCAAATACATCAAATACACACCACACACAAGAATCTACTAAGTATATGATCACGATCGCATTTGCTTGCTGCGCAACATGTTGAAGTTCCTCAGTATATTCGGTAATCAAGGGTATTTTTAATCAACCTTTGTCTCAACAACCCATAATAAATATTCCCCAAAAAGTAGTTCTTCGAAATCGTATCAAAACTCATCACTGCACCATAAGGTTATGCCACAACAAACAAAAGGTTTTCACTTTCTTCGTATTTTTATTCATAATCTGAATCCTTGAAAACTCATCCCAAATGATACTTCAATGATATAATGTGCCTGAAAATAGAGAAATGTCATTTATTGGATCAGGAATTACTGTAAAAGAATGGATAAAGTAATGTTCATAATACTACACTAGTGGAAGAATCTGCCTTGAAACAGTCTTGAAATAACTGTGTTGAACCACTCTTGTAACTCTCTTGGAAATTGAAACAGGATTCCAACACAGACTCTATTGAATCTTCCTTGAAATTCTGTGTTGGGACACACTTGAAATTCTGATTTGGGACTCTTGAAATTGTGTTGGGACTCTCTTGAAAGTTTGTGTTGGGACTCTCTTGAAAGTTTGTGTTGGGACTCTCTTGAAATTGTGTTGGGACTCTCTTGAAAGTTTGTGTTGGGACACTCTTGAAATTATGTGTTGGGACTCATAATTAAAAAAAATAAGGTTAGAGGTAGATGCAGTATGCTTACATAATATATGGTACACAAGATTGACTTCTCGTGCATACAACTACAATTATCTAACTACCTACACTTAAGCCCTGCCTATCCTATCATCCTTCGCTAAGCGACCTGACACATGTTGAAGCTGGGAGGCTTCTATGGGTGTTTTCAAGTCTGTTTCCGCACTAATAGGCGCTTCAGACCGGGAGGAAAGGTATAAGGATAGGAATGGAAGGGATGGGGATAGGATAAGGTCCGAAGCTCGTGGATCAATGATAGATCAGGATCGAAGCTGGGAGACTGGTAAGCCATATATATACAGCTGCTGGCTGGCATTAAGTTGTTTGTGATAACTAACTTTACTAAAAGATTGACATGGGTAATTGGCACCGATAAAACATTTCTCCAATAACCATTTTGTGGATAAAAATAAGCACGACCATTATGAATATACATAACGTATATTCTTTGAACTCCAGGAGAGATAAATAAGAGTTTCGTCCGGCTGAGAATCTCTTTTCTGGCGAGTGCACCAGTACTTTCCCTAAGTTCGATACCGTCCACGAAGGACTGAAAAAAATCATCCGTGGACTAATGTTCAATCGCTTTTCAAGATCACGAATCGCACACATATCTAATGCAGGTATATCATACCCATGGGTAAAAATCCACTATTAGTGCATCCACAATAGTGGCGGTTTCGGCATCCACAAAAATTTTAGTGGATCTGCAAATGGTGGCGATATCGGAGCCCACTAAAATTTTAGAGGATCGACATGTTGAAGCGGATAAGGGTCATTCTGAAATTAAGTGGAAATATGGGTCCTTAACTTTTTTTTACTTTATTTAATTATTGATTTTATTTCATAAAATTTTAAGTAATAGTAAAATAGGAATATTAACTAACAAAGTGTCCTAATAAACCAAATTTGACATATTTATAGGAAAAAAAATTTGATTAAGCGTCTAAATGTCACCTCCATGGGTGTCCCTCGCCGTGTTTTTACTTAAAGAACTGTGAGCAAAACTTTTTGTACTGGGTAAATTAATTTATTCAACCATCGTTTAATTAATCAGTACCATTTCCTTAAACCTTGGGCTAAAAATAGAATTTTTCAGCTCTATTTGAGATAAATATAAAGATTGAAAGTTATGTCCCTAACTTTTACATCTCCTCCATGGGAAAATAGAAAACGGTCTATAAAACTCCACCAGGAAGCAGTACAAGTTAGAATGTTTAACTGTAAAAAAGCCTTAGCAACCATTTAGCTTGGAGGATGTGTTATTATAAACAGTAAGTACATTTGGTCTCTTTATTTCTGCTTTTAGGTGTAAAAACTTAGAGTTCTTTTATTGCCTGTCACCTCCATGTCGTCCATAATTTTTAAAATGATTACCTATTTAAGAATTTTTTTAGTTGTATGGCTTTTTGTGATAAAAAAATGACTCAAAATCAATGTACATTGCTACAAGAGTTTTAAGTGACGTTTAATTGAGGTAAACTCTTGATTTTGTCACCTCCGTGGATGTCACCTCCGTGGGACCCATTGGACATGGAGGTGACAAGCGAACCATGGAATTGACCAAATGTAACTCATAATTATTTCATTAAGTAATTGCGATGCATAGTTGATGATTTATGAAGGCAAGGTTAATTTTATACTAGGGGAGAGCGGGGTTAAACCGTACAGCGGGGCTAAACCGTACACCCAATTTCCGGGTCTAGATTTGAAGGTAGAGAAGTCAGATAGGTGTTGCAGTCTAGCGACGGGCCACGCAAGTTTGCAGGAGTCAGTTCGTTCTTCTGAGCTTACGAGTGTCGGTGTTACACTGAAAAAAGTTGTTTTTGTGTGTTCTCTTATAATTTTGGGGCAACGCCAAATAAGAGATAAGTAGAGAACCTTTACTTTCAAACTAGTAACTATCAGACCATAAGAAACTACTGTTCTAAAGCTATCTTTTGATCACTAGTTATGATTAATTAGGTGATGGGTTTCGAGGTTATGTTACAAAATTCCCACGAGGTACGGGATGGGGCTAAACCGTACACTTCTGTACGGTTTAGCCCCTAATGGTTTGTTATGGCATGATGATTAGGCTGGAATTAATGAAGGACATATCAGAAATATTATAATTTTATAGGCTTACTTTACAACGTGAATTGGAATATGATGCTAAAGGTTCTGAAAGAAATTGGAGTATCATACAATGACCGAAGAGTTATGCACAGCTTGTATAACAACCAGGTGGCCATAATCAAATCAGCACAGAATCAAGCATAAAGAAAGGAGTGAGGCAAGGAAGTGCACTGTCTCCCGTATTATTCATTGTCTACATCGAGAAAGCCATCCAAGAAGTCAAAGAAAAGTCTCTGGGAGTGAATATCCACGGGGAGAAAATCAGCATGCTACGATTCGCCGATGACATCATGGCAGAAACAGAAGGAGACTTAAAGAAGACACTAGGAATATGGAAAGAACAATGACCAGATATCATCTGAAGATCAATAAAAAGAAAATAAGGTATTGGTGTGCAGTAGGAGAAAGGAAGCCAGGACCAATGTTAAACTAGGAAAACAAAAACTCGAGGAGGTGGAAGAGTTCTGCTATATGGAAAGCCAAGTAACCAGCGATGGACGAAGTAAAAGAGAAATTGCCAGTAGAATTGCCCAAGCAAAAAGGGCATTTTACCAGAATAAGATTTTGCTTACAGCTGCAAATACAAGCGTTGAAGTGAGGAAAAATTTTAATACAACATACATCTGGAGCATTCTACTACATGGCAGCGAAGCATGGACAACAACAGCAGCAGGGAAGTCCAGACTGTAAGCATTTGAAATGTGGTGTTACCGAAGAATGATGAAGATAAAATGATCGATCGAGTAACAAACAAAGAAGAGTGGGAGAGAAGAGATTTCTACTGAAAACATTAAAAAGAAGACGGGACAACTTAATGGGCCACATCTTGAGACGCGATGGCCTGATGACAATCGTCGAGGGAGAGTGAACGGGATGAATGGAAGAGGCATGCCTCGTATGAGGTATATGTAGCAAATTGTGAAGGATGTAAAAGAGAGGAGCTACGTCAATATGAAGAGGTTGGCCGATAGAAGAATCGAGTGGAGGGCTACGTCAAACCAATGATGTGTCTTACTTTCCCCCTAATCAACCAAGCTTTTTTATAGAGTACAAATATTTGTTGAAATACTTATTACCGTAAAAATATTATTTGAAATACCTTATTTATTTGGATTCAAAAAACATGATTTGGCAGCAATAAAAATATCGTTTTTCCAGATGGTCCGTAAATATCATAGAACAACCAAAAGAGCTACATGGACCGAAGAAGGAATGAAGTCCGCTCTTGATGATGTTATAAAAAACATTAAAAAATTAATGGAGCCAGCCAGGGCTTACAAAGTACCAGTAATGACGCTGAGTGGTAGACTTAAGACTCATAACTCAAAAAAGTTAGTTTTAGGGCATATGCCTGTATTCACACAAGTGCAGGAAAATTAATTTGCTGAACAAGTTTTACCTCTCGCTTAAGTGTTTTATGGAATTTCCTCCGTTGAGCTCCGCCGCTTAGTTTTTGAATATGCTGAGAAAAATGGCAATCCACATCCATTTAACAAGGCAGTTAAATTAGCAGGGCAAATTTGGCTTCATGGATTTTTGAAGCGGAACCCAAAAATCAGCGTTCGAAAACCGGAATCAACAATAATGAGTCGAATTACTGCGTACAATGCAAAACAAGAAGTCGATCTTTTTTCTCCAACATTACACATGAAATGGACAAACACAAGTTTGACGTATCACAACTTGGTCACAGGATCACATTGACAAATCACATTGACAGATCGGTCTTAGGAGACGTGAACAGCCCTACTACAGCCCATATGGATTTGGAAATGACCGAAGACCCAACTCCTGATCAAATAGACTAGGGATCTACGCAGAATTCACCAATCACGTCTTGTACGGGCAAGAGACCTCAAGCTAAGCTATCTTTTAAATCTCTCTGCCCCACACCTCAGTCGAAAACAGTGAAGGCAGGCCTAACTTCAAGACAACAACATTCAGTTATTTTTACTAAGTCACCAAATAAAACAAAATTGGAAGAGTCGGCTACAGTGAAAGAATTAAAGCAAAAAATTCAACAACTGCAGGCCAAGATGAAAGTTACAAAAGAAGAGCAAAAAAATCAAACAAAAATAACAAGATAGTTCTACTCAAAATTAAAAGAAACTCTAAACCAAGAAAACCAATGTCTAAGGTAAGAGGCTCTAGGAATACGACCAACAAAGTCCAAAATATTTCTTCGAAATCCAAAAGTCCTCATATTATGTTTTATGATTCGTCATCAGATGACGAATCATCAATGATAATTGCTGACAAAAGAAAAATTTGTCAAGATGATTCTTTTAATGATATGGATCCTAGACGTCATTTCAAGGAGGAGGATTGCTAAGGATTGCCTCGGGCTCAAACGGCATATGCCTCATGTGCGGTGAGTTTGGCAAGGACAAAGAACTGTGGTTTAGGTGCTGCACGTGTTCAGGGTGGGTTCACTCAGCTTGCAGTGCTGCCGAGTCTGCAGACAACTTTATTTGTGATTTTTGTTTTGATGTAAAACTTTAAACATTTTTGTTTTATAAAATTTTATCACTCTTTGATAAACGTTTACCTAACACTTTTATACCACTATCAGTTGAACTAAATACCTTACGTTATACATAGTATTAATTGAGTTTCTTAAGTAATAAGTGATAAAAGATGCTGTACGCAATAATTCATTACCATTTACTTCCCTAATCATGTGATTTTTTTTACTGTACGGTATAGCCCCTCCTACTGTACGGAATAGCCCCGACCCCCGGGGCTATTTCGTACAGGGACATGTTTTTTTATTATTTAATTTAAAAATATAAACAATGAAATAATTCAAATTTCTTTGTGTCCAAATGGAAGCCAATGATCCATATTACAATTTGCCTATTTTCTTATAATTTTATACCCAATATTAGCTGAGAAATAACAATTCTCGCTTAAGTGTACGGTATAGCCCCGCTCTCCCCTACATAACAAGAACTTTTGCTCATTTTAACCAGAAATATACTGATATAGCTTATTTCAGGCTTGTTTTCAATGCCTCAGTTGTAGCCTTCTCTTAGATACTTTCCTTTCAATGAGTCTTCGGAGATAGCCTAATGTCAAAAAATGTCTTCTTGAAAATAACATTAGTAGATTACTTTTGTTAACTTTACTAATGCAATATTGGCAAAGATTGGCACTGGCTGGAAATTGCTTGTTATTGCAGTAAATATGCTACCAATGAACCACAAGAAGGCTAAGAGAAAAAATCCTGATGAACCTAATGAAAAGAAAAAAGAAGCAGAACAAAGGAGAAGACAGAAAATAAAAAATGATCCACAGCTTTATGAAGAATACAAAAGGAAAGAAAAAGAGAGATACCATCGAAGAAAGGAGGCTGGAAAGATAAAGAATATTACCCAGTTAAGTGAAAAAGATAAAAGAGCACAGCGTAAAAAGTGGGTTGAAAAGACAAGAAAATCTCGGTTACGAAAGAAACAAGAGGTGGAACTCAGTAACGTTATTGATTCATCAACACTATTAATTTCAACTAGAAGCTTATTTCAAATCAGATTGTCACCTCCGTGGAAATTTGTGTCACCTCCGTGTTTTGAGTTAGTGTAAATTTCAGTTTATTTAGCTATAACGTGTTCTTGACCTCTGTTTAAATGTTAGATCACTTAAATACATTAAGTACAACACCATTACATATAAAAATACATAACATTTAAAAATTGAAAAAATAAATTTTTTCGTTCCCAAATTTCCACTTAATTTCAGAATGACCCATAAACGAAAGCAATATCCACAGGCGTTGGCACTGGTTAAGGCGCGAAATTTGTCGTACTCTGGGGTTTTCACTTCTCGCTGCAGCTTTTTCCTTGGGCAATCGTCCTCCATGCTACTTCTGTAAACTTGGTACCCAGTGTTTTTGGACTCCTTTATTTTTTATTGAAGTTTTTTACGAAAGATATGGCACTATCGCCTTTCCACTCTCTCCGCAAAACGTTGTACATAATCAAAGCTCGCCATGGCTTTATGTGAAATTCCTCTGATACAACAAAGATTACCAAAACAGAAGTAATGTTTTTGTTAAATTCAAGTTATATCGGTGCAATTTCGACTGTGTTTGTGAGGCACTTTATAATGCGTTTGCAAAAAAAATGTCGCAAGGATGTCATTCAGTCTATTCCAGATAATCCATTCATTTTTTAAGCTTTGGAGTCTAAATATAGCACAAGTATTCATGTTAACTGCATAACAAATGTCTGTGTCTCAAGGGTTTGCGGGTTCCTCTAGCGTTGATTCATCCTGCTGGACGACAGTTTTGCCGGCATTCCAGTCGGCATCTTCAGGTCCGAAGTGAAGAAATGTGTGTTTGTTCAGCGATAGCAGGAAGATAATACTGCTCGCCACGTATAAACCATGTGAAGGCAGAATGATATGTGTTCATACCATGAGTTTTTCTATTTTTATTAAAATATTTTTCCAAAAAAGTTGACTGAATAAGTCTTATATAAATTGGTTGACCTATTACTGCCAAGGGTGATGGCAGGGGAGCAAGGACTAAAGTCATAATGGAGTAGGTATCTCTGCAATTAAATGGAAAAGTAGATAGAAGGGTAATAACTATAGAGCAGGTGATTTTCAACCTTTTCTGGCTTGCGTACCTCTTGGCAGACACTTTCCAACACCTTTATCCCTTAAGGGATATAGGTGATGGAATTTATGCACTAAAAATAAATTTATGCACTAAAATGTTTGTAGATTTTAGAAGTTCCGACACTACTCCACTTTTTGATTTTCCACCACTGACTTAGTGGAACAGATCATATTCCAACTACAAGCATATTTAGGAAAAGGTTGATGAGAAGGAAAAAAATTAATTGGAAGAGTCCCTGGTAGGAAAAACTAATGGGAAGAGTTGGAATTCTGTTTTTACAAGGGAAGGGTCTGGACTGAATTAGGAGAGTACGGGGTAGAACCATATGGTTCCTCCCCGTCTATATAGAGACGACACCCTCTATATAGAGCTTACGGGTACCTAAGGTAAGCTATATGGGTAGAACAAATTATGTTAATGGCGAGAAAGTAATTGAGCATCGAAGAAGATGTCCTTTTGTTACCATAAACACCAACAGATGTTGGAACATATCTGGCTGAGACACGGAATTAAGAACAACAGTGTTTCAAAAGAGATGCTGCATTAAGTACAAGTGAGTTTCAACGCACTTGAAGGTAGTTAAAAGACACTTAAAAACAAGGCAGTTCAACGCCTTGTACGAAAGGCTCACTACCTACTTGTCTTCGCCATCCATCAAAATATGTGCTTGTATCTTAGTTAATGGTCAGGGTATACACGATCAAGAACAACACAAACACTTTTTATCGAGCTTAACTTTCACATAGCCGAAGGCATCATCGCCGTGTTACTCACAAATGACTCTAACACCAAAACATTCATCATCGCCATATTATTAATATTACAAAATTCAAAATTCATTTTAAAACAACGACATGCTTTTACCTCGCCATCTTCACTGTTTGACTTTCCGCTTGAACGATATTTTCTTCGAAGAATGAACGAAGCTACATTTAACTGCTTTTAAACATGGTGTTGATACGTACGAAAACGTTGCTAATGTTGGGATTTTCGGTTAATTCTTGAGTCTGCTTTGAGAAACTCTTCTTCTAACGAAATCATATATGTACATATCCTTTTCTAACCCCACCAAAGATATCTAAATCCGACAACAAATGTTGAAAACAACGCCCACAAGTACCATACATCCCGGCGTTTTCCCTAAAATTGCAGGACACGTCACTTTCAGCCGGCCAATCACAATACGTTTTACAGTGCGCGTTCTTTTGCTTATTCTAAAAAAATATATTATATAATTGCTTTTTTCGTCGCTAAGCTGTTTTAGTATTATTTACAATTTTTTAAATAGCATTTCAAGGCGATTTAAAAAGTTGTCCAGAGTGAAGACACCACGCGCCGAAAAACTATATCTTTGACACGAGGGTAACGTCGGCAACGATGATAAGAATATGCTGATGATAAGAATATGCTGGTGATAAGAACTGGTACTGATACTGGTCCTTCCTCCCTTCCTATCGTCAAACTTTTCCTCCCAGTCTGAAGCGCCTATAGGCGCTTCAGACCGGCAGACTAATATATTAGTGCGTAAACAGACTTGAAAACGCCCATGAAAAAAACTTCAAGCGTCAGTCGCCAATGTTGGACCTTGGCTTGACCTCGAAGATTTACCCTTGAGGCAATCGTGGACCAGAGTTTAATCTCTCCTCGACTACCTTCATCAGACCAAGACTATCAAATCTGAAACAGATATGATAGAGCAGATTCTTCACTTTCTTTGGTCATACACATTTAACCTTCGAATTTATCTATAGATATGAGATCACATCTCCACGATTCTTCCAGTCTTGACTTTCTTCCTTGTTATCATCCATAAAAATACAATACTACTCCAGCATTGGTACTGATCAGTCTCCTCGAAGAACCAAAGGAATGAGTGAAACCTGAATGAATTCCCTGTCGCGAAGTTTAAGAAGGGCGGGGTTAGTTAGCATCAGATACCTACGTTATATCTATACTTACAGAGTACAAGAGTAATACAATGCTTTAACTCTCGATGTTGTTCCAAATTCCCCGATATGGTCGCAAAAAGTGAATGGTGAAGCCTTCTTATAACCGGAAAGCAGCGGAAGTACCCAGATACTTGCTTCATGCTGGTGCGAACTACAAATGATCATCATAAACTCATTTGAATATTATTACATATTTCACCTATTGGGAGTGCACCGTCAAAGGACATTTCATTGAAAACTGCTTAAGTCATTGAAAGATGTCATCCGCAACACCCCGTGAAATAACTTCAGCCAGTGAATTTGTTACTTACAAATCTCTTTATGGGGTTAAATTTCATTGCTGTCAGTCACAGCATTATTTGGGATGGGTAAATACTACTTCCACCTACTTTTTCACTTTGCCAAGAAACCTGAGATTAATGAACCAACATTTTTACATTACAAAGAAAAAAATATTTACAGGCAGAACTTAAATTTGATGAAACAATCTTCCACTACTTGCAAGAAAAATACAGCACTCCAGAATAATTTTTGTTACAAAAAGTTATATACAGATTCCAGAAAATGTTTCTCAAAATGCTTCACCCCAATGTATAATTTCAATGGAATGGAATTATTAAAATATGCTTCTCAGCAACAGAAACTCGCCCAAATTTGATAAAAAATTCCCTACCCAACCATAGCAAACTTAGTTGTTCCTGATTCATCTTATCAAACAGCTTTGGGAAGATGTTATTAAGCTGTAAACCTAATTACTTTATTAATGTAAATAAAAAACTATGATTAATATATTTATGGAAAATCAGTTAAATACAACGTATGACCACATTCAGTAATTCTTGTGGATTTCTAGGAACTTGGACAGAAAGAAAATTATTTTCTTAAGTTATATCATATGAACTTTGAAAGCATAAAATTTGTCATAATGTTGAGTGGAATAATTGTATAAAGTTGCACTCATAACAGAATGATGACAAAACATGATGTATGATGTTTTATGAGTCTTTTGAAATTTTTGATGACGTAGCCATGCATGTATCTGCCAATGGTGAAAATAAAATATTATTATTATTATACCAATGCATATTTCTACATTAACAAATAATTATAATTCTAGCATCCAACTCATGCTTCACTTGAACTGAAAACTACAAGCAATATCCTATAGCTAGAGATTACCAGCTTATAAGACTACTTTCATGCACAGAATATTTTATGCATTATTTTCTCAGTTCAGCCAGTATATTAGTCAATATTCATAAAATATTCTTTATTCATAAACACATACAAATTGCATAAAAGCTAATTAACACCTAACTATAGAATCCCTTACAATATAGTATATCAATAATTGCACTTTTGTACATAATAGTCATAAAAATAAATTCACATTTATTAAATTTTTTAAAGTCTAATTAATAAATAGAAGTCACAAAATAATTAAAATAATCACAAGTTTGATTGTACTGATCTTTGTCAGGCATTCACCAAATCTTAAGTACTTCCTAATGATTTTGTTCCCTTACTTGGAGGTAGATTTTTGAGAAGTAAACCGAGGCAATAACGATGGTCTTCGTTTCACACCCATCTTCTCTCCATCACTGTTAGTCTGCTGTGGATCTCTGGATTTTGGCTTCACCAAAGACTGTGGCTCCGCATTCTTCTGCCGATACAGAGCAGTAGTCATTTGACCATCTTTCTTCATTTCAGGCAAGCTAACTAGCCTTCTGGTATGAGTAGTGGCTCCAGCAGATGCACTCTTACTCAAAGTCGGGGACAATGATGCTTGCTGGCTTACTCCCGACCGCATCGGCAGCTTTGGCTTTGCCCCCTTAGAAAAGACCAATGGAGGCTCCAAGAGCTTTGAGGAAGTTTTCTGAGACACATTACTCCTCATAACATCAAATGAAGACTGCGATGAAACAGATGAAGATGAGGATATTGATGAGTTTTTCGACTTGTTTGATGCCCTTGCAGATAAGTCTTTTGCATTTTTCAATTGTGTCATCACTCGCACAGACTCTGCATTGGCTGATCGCAGTCTCTGAGGCTGAACCTCTGTCCGTGCTTGCCTGGGTCGCAATATTCTGGAAAGTCCACGAGCAGAATTCAATCCAATCTTTGCTGTCTGATTTGCCCTCATTGGTGTGGAAGTCCTTGCTTTCTCAAATTCCTTGGCTTCTGATTTAGAGGTTTCGAGTACCCAGGTTTTCTGCCTGGCCAATCCACCTATTGGGCTGAGATTACTATTAGCTAATGTACCATTACTGATAGTCGGTATATCTACTTCCATTGCCTCTTCCTGTTTATCACCCACTTCATTGGAAGTTCTGGATCGCTTCAACTCTTCATCAATGCACACATCACCTGAGTCCACAGCAATTTGCATCGGCATTTCCGCATAAGCTGGATCAATATTTTTCGAGTCACCAGAATTTTTTTGGGGCAAGCTAAATTGAGGAGTGGGCACTCCCATTGCACTCAGGGACATGCATCTCCTCCATTGCAGCTCTTCCGAGATTTTATCATTCCTTTCAAAATTTCCATCTTTATCCAAAAGGAATTCCATCAGCATTGAAAATACCTCTTTTACCACCTTCAACCTGCCTATAGAAATGTCATGGAAGACCTAGAAGAAAAATTGAGATAATTTTTAATTATAATGGAGGATGAAAACTGGAATAAAGCACAACACAATATGACTTCAAAATAATGAACTTGAGCAGCCATACAGTGGTACTGACTCATGATATGAGAAAGTACAGGGGTTCATTAAATACAAAATATTCATTCCCTTCTGAAAACCTGAAATTTTTCATTTAGAAGGGTTAACAGCATCATGAAATTAAGAAAAAACATGTTCCCTACCAAAATGACACAGTATTCTGTCTCTTACCCATCCTCTTACACAAACATATGGTAACTTAACTACACTACTGTGACATTGACAGTAGTAAAATTTCCTACACTTTAATTTTTGGTAGAACAAAAAAGATTTCTTTCAGCAGCATTCATCTAATAGTTTGAACAGAATTTATGATTACATTTATACAAATAGGTTTCCATCATTTTTCTCTCAAAAAATTGTAGTGGAATTTGGAATATTTATTAGTAAAGGATCAAATAATACTGACGTTCACACATTAATTCCAAAATATATTGTAAAGAAGCCTCAAATTCTTTGTAATATCCTTACAGAATTAAAAGGTATATTCGCCAACCTAGAAGGATGATGGATTAAACAATTTAAATGAACAACAAAGACAAAGCATGGATTATGTAATTATCTGCATCACAGCCATCAATACCATGATAAGTACAACTTGTAATAAAAGGCTGCACCTCATGGTAGATTATATTAAGGATGAGATGATCACATTACACGTAGCAGCCCTTACATTTACCAATATCAGTAGTTCCCTTCCAGAAAATTATAGCATAAAAAAAAACAAAAATAATGTGAAGTTAGCTGAGGGATGTTAATAGAGACAACCCATAGTGCAACTAAGGAAATAAGTACAAGTAGGAAGCTGAATATGCTGGGCCACCGTACATAGCGAAACATCATTCACCCAAAAAACTTTTAACATTTTAATGTACATTAATCAAAGAAAAAATTAATGCAAACATGACATCAGCAACATTCTTGAAATAAAAATAGAGAGGTATCACAGGTACCTACGAAAGGGATACAGAACCAGACACTAGTGAAAGGACTGGAAAATGTTACAATGTTATTAATGCTTTCATGTCATTAAATAATTTACAAGTTTTGCCTCTATAGTAAATAAGGTGCTGAGTCCTGCATCCACTGCTGTCAAATCTTGAGAAATATGCAGTATATGGATTTTATCAAGACAAATAATCTTGGTCACCACCTTCTATGATTCTTGTTTTCAACCTAGTATCAGAATTACAGATAGTAAGTTCAAAAACATCACGATTTCATTAGCACTACATTCTAGTTTTTATTGGAAATCATGTGCAAAACAGCAGGTAACCTTAAGGTGTTTTTTGGGTCATTTGTAATCCTTGAACAACTAGTTTTGCTTAATTAACAACACCAGAAACCTTAAAGTGATAAAAATATGGACATTTCTTTGATAGAGATGAGTAGGTATTCGATAGTACCCAAACTGTTCACATCCTAAACAACTGAAAGAAAAACAGGCAGCAATGAATGGCAGCAATTTGTCATGCTCTTCAGTATGAACAGTCAAAAGTTGAAGAGTGTGCATCCTGAAAAATGCTATTTAGACGAGTCTCAATAGATTTCCTAACTGGAATAAGAAAGAAGGAAATAATTCTCCATAGGTCACTGGTTGCCTAAGCAACCACTTAGGTTCCACTCTTTTTTAGTAAGTGCTTGCCTCCTGCCCCCCTGAAATTTTTTCCAAGCGATTTGTTGTTCTGATTTTAACTGGGCATGATAATCCAGATTACACTGCGTATAATAGGGTCCGTGCATGAGAATTTTTTGTTTGTCTGAATACACAATTAAAACTATTAATAAAAATTATATGCTCATAATTCTCTATTAACAATTAGTTATATAATATTCTGGCCTAAAAATAGCACATATTAAATTCCTAACATATGCTGTCATATCGATACACAACGGGATGTGACGTCAATGTTTTGATACTTCGCCTGGGATGCACAGACCTCTTGTGTTGGGATGCCAGGAAAGATTGGAAAGATGGAGGGAAGTAAGTCTAGAAAGGGTAAATGGCATAAATTTAGCTCTGTGCCGAGATTCACTAATACTGGATTTAGAACACCAGAAAAAGTTTTTTTTAATGTGCCCAAAGATCCTGGAATGAGAAAGAAATGGTGCTTAGCAGCAAGAGGAGAGAAGCCACTCTCCGGTAAATCTGTGAGCTTCTGTTGCGAGGATCATTTCAAGGTAAGTTAATATTACTCAAATATACTAAACTTGAGCGGTTTCTGTTCATTTAATGATTTTTAATAACGTATGACTGAACATGGCTGTTTTCAGATAAAGGTTGTGGTGAGATAACAAACATAGTAGATAAATTTAGATACCTTCTTAAAAAGCTCATGCCGTATGTAGTGCTTGCTTTATGTGATTTATTCAATCTTATTTTCAAAAAATGTTAAGTTTTAAAGTAAAGGATTAATGAAGTGTATTTCTGTTATATTATTGTTTTACCTACTCACTCTTAAAGAATTTAATATTGTTAATATGGTATACAATGCTTTTAAATTATATTTTTCATACTTGAGTGTTATTGTGACGTTGTAAATGCATATTTGTAGTAGAATCGTCTTTTTTAACTCCTTTACAGATATGCTAAATGGGATCCAGTATAATCCAAATGTGAATGTTATGAAACAATTTTACTGGGTACTTTAAATTAAAAAATGGCGTAATCACTCGATTTATTGACTGCCAAGGGGAAAGAAGGCCTTGCCAGAAGAAGCCTCCACTTTAGCAGCAGTGAAAAGAAAATGCCGCAGCATGATTTCGGAAATAATGGACATATCAACTGAGGAAGACAACTTGGCAAATCAGTCTTCGGATAATATCAGGAAAATGAAGTAAACATGAAATTCAGTTAATTGAAAAAAATTCCTTTCTAGGAATATACAGTGATGGTTATATAGTACAATACATGGTCCATGCATGTTCCTGGATGCTTACGTAGGCAACTGATTAGATGCATTCCTACTTGAGAGATGAGCATCATGTGCGTAGTCTATTTACATTATGTCCCCCAATGGAGATAGCATAGATATACCCTGCGTCTTGCCCCCTTCAGCAGATTTGAATTGAAATTTATCAACCAAATCCTGGGAGAATTCTCCTACGCATAGACAGGGAGGACATGCCCCTTAAGGGGCAACGTTGATCCGTACAACACAGATGACAACCAAATTTAACACTGTGGCAACTTCTCCAATAAAAATGGCAACTTTCAATGCTAATCCTCCTGCAAAAAGAAAGACGTCAACCATGGAGAACCTTGAAGTTTTGTCATCTTCATCAGAGGAAGAAATGGGTACCACCACACTGGAGTACAGCTTTACTGAGAAAGATTCTTCTTCTGATGACAACTACAAAGACAATGATTCCGAAATAAGAATCCAGGGATGGTTAATGTAAAAAAATCGCATTGATTAAACCAAAATTACACCATTGAGGCCACAGAGACTTACTCAGATTAGACTCACAGCAAACAAGTATCAGAACTCTGACTTCATGCAGCTACCGATTCCATACATATCGATTGCTCATGATATTCAAAGAGAGCATGGACTAAGTTTAAAATAATGAATTTTTGCTCATTTTTCAATTAAATAAACATCGAATCCGAAATCTATGATCTTTATGTACGAAAATTGAGTATTTACTTTGAAATGAAAAATTCATGCATGGACCCTATTCAAGTGCTAAGTGTCTTGAAACGTGATCACTTGTTTGATGCATGTTTGTGGTTAATAATTGATCTATTCAATCTGATATGTATGCATGCGTTGAACTTCTACTCTGGAGCCAGTCAAATTAACCTCTTCATAACAAGGTAAGCTGGGCACTTTACCAGTGAGAAGAAATAGGAATGGGCACTGTGAAAGTAAATACCAAGCACTGAAAGTTAAGGAAGAGATTTGTAGTATGTCGACACCAAATGGGCAAGGCTGATTTGAAGTTAGGCTACACTAGACTACCCTTAGGCTACCCTTTCCCCCCCCCCATTATGACGGTTTCATGATATAGAGAAAAATTTCTAATATTGTTTATTCTTAAAGTTAATAGTTAAGCTTTGTATGAAAATGCTTTATAAATACTGTTCCCTGAAGAAAAAGTGGGTGGGGAAAATTAATGGGATGAGAAAAATGTTCAGATTTTGCCAGGGAAAAATATTGGAAATCGTTTGATGGTACTTTTCTTGTTTTTATTTACACATCAGAAAATAGTTGTACCAAATAATCAAACAAGAAACACCTTGTAAGTAGCCTGATAGTAGCAGTACTTATGAATCACTTTGTTCTTGTTGTCCTCATCAAAAATGCAGGGTAGGTATCTTTGTAAATGTTCAGTAATTATGCATATTACTTTTCTGTTAGTTCTGTTGGGCGTTTTTATACAGATATCCAATGAGCCAGTTTATTATCATGCTACATGCATGCAGTAAAAGAAAAATAAGCCATTCCACTATTGGTTGGTCTCCATGATGTTGTTATTAAAATAAAATCCAAACCACCAGAGAACTGCAATTCTGAATTAGCATTAGTTTATTAACTTTTCTAGAATGGGTTATTAGTGGCATGAATTTTTTATTCTACATTATTATTATGAATTTTCTGCAATATAAAATTAAGCTGTCCATGCACAATAACTTTTATATTTTTATGCCACAAAACTGTTTCAGTTATGAAATCTTAAATATTTTCAGGGCACATGAAGATGTCTTAGCAATTCAGAAGTTGCCAGAAGAAAAAATCATAGACAAAATTGTTTTGATTCCTTTGGAGAAGGTGATTCAGAGACATGGCAATATGCTAGAAGTATGCACTAAGTAGTGCATACTTCTAGCATTTTGTCCTAGTACTTGGCATATATGGTATGCAGAAGAACTAAGAACTAAAAATGGCTCAACAGAAAGATATTGTGCCCTGAAGTCATGGCACATTATAAAGCCAGACTTTTAGGAGTTAATATATTTTATTAGCTCCTTTCTTCATGAAGCATTTCGTGGAAGTGTTGAAGATGATGGATGAAACTGTTTCATTAAGTCATGGATGCTGCTATTGTGAATTGCTATTAAATGTATAAAGTTATGTTTTCCCATGGATATCCCGCATCCTCAGTTCTCACCCACTTGGTGTTTCAGTCAATCTTGCTTCATAAATAATAGACAATTTTTCTCAAACAAGGCCGAAGAGTGGGCTTTGGCTTTCGGCAGTATAAACTAATTTCTCAAACGAATGTGACTCTGTCATCAGACACCATAGAAAAATATTGGAATTTTGGGAATCCATTGTCCAGGGGTGCCCAAGGGGAGATTTCTTGGTGCAGAGTGCACCATTGAAATTTTTGGGGGGTCACATAAGTGTATTTGAGTGGGGTTACAAAAATAAAAGTAATAAAATTAAGTAATAAATAAAAATATAAGTAAAAATGGACAAAGAGAGGCACTTGCCTAAATAAGTACGCATGAAGAGAAAAGACGTATGAACAATGTGTACTGTTGCAAGATAATTCTGATCTCTAGAAGAGCATCACAGCATTTCAGGTGATTCGGGAAGCAGCTGTTAGCTATATTCGGTATATAGTCAAGCCTAGGAGTGGGCCAAATGTATTCACTCATAGGTATTGAGTACCCAAATGAATATATGAGTACCCGACGAGTACATGAGTACCTGAATGAGTACATGAATACCTCAATGAGTAGTTGAATACTCGAATGAATACATGAGTACTTGAATGAGTAAATGAATACCTCGATGAATAGATGAGTACCTGAACGGGTACATGAATACCTCGATGATTGAATGAGTACCTGAGTGAATACAAGGATGACTACTTCAGCGAATACTTGAATACTTAGTTGAATAGCCCTGAATATGAGCACTCGAAAGAATACCCCAGCGATTATCCCAGTACCCACCTCCATGAATACCGCTGTTTACATTTGACCGCTAAGTTTTCAGGATGACTATTTGACCACCTCGACTGAAGTGTCCTTTCTTCCGTGCCCTTCACCAGGTTTGCAAAGCGTAGGTAACCCATGAGTGGATGCTTGTTCGCTATCGTTTCTTTGGTGCCCGAAGTAATAACCGCAAACTTAAAATAAGTCTATGCACTCTTCAACGAGAAGAACCTAGATATTAAAAATGGATTCACTAATTCACTTCCCAAATATTATGTCCTTCCTAGTATATCAGGTGCTCATGCAGTTTGTGCATATGCAGTTCACCAGACTTTAAAATTAATGATCGAAGGAGCTAAATTGCCTTCAATTACGATGAATGGAATTCCATAGGCTACATACCATGATGCTCTAAACATGATCATGTGCAATCCACCTTGTCCTGAATGCTTCTTGGGGATGTTTTCTGACTGCCCAGGTATTTACAATATCAAAGCAGAATTAGAGATAGTTTTTGATGATTTGTTTATTACTGAAAGAGTCCATAAGCAATGGCTAACTACAGACTGATGCATTTAGAAACAGTGCACCAGCCTTCCGAAGACTTCGTCAACACCTTTGTCAGTAAACTACTAGTTTTACGGGATCATTTCAGCCTGGTAGAGTTATAGTCAGCGGAGACTTCGCAGAAAACTATACTTTTGTTCTTCAAAATGCCGCCCAGGGTTATCATTGGAATAATAGTCAGGCTACACTCCATCCGTATGTGTACTATTACTTAGAAGGTGGCAAGCTTTATATTCATATCTGACTGCCTCACACACAAAACTGTTGCAATTTACTCATTTCAGAAGCAGATAATACCACTTCTATGCAAAAAAAGTGACATAACTAAAGAAAATTATTTATTCTTCTGATAGTAGTGCTGCACAGTACAAGAATAAAAATAACTTTAACCTGTGCTTGCACGAATCCGACTTTGGGGTGTCTACTACATGGCAATTTGTTGCCACCTCACATGGGAAAAGGCCACGTGGTGGTGTAGATGGTTGTGTAAAGAGGTTGGCTGCCATGGCTAGCTTGCAGAGGCCATATGATAGACAAATCAGAACCCCTAAGGACCCAGTTTATTGGGCTGAAGCTAATTTCAGCTCCTCGACATTTTGGTTTGTGTCCGTAGAAGAGATGGAAGCAACGCATCAATCTCTTAGTGAAAGGTTTAAAGTTCTGCAGCCAATTGTCAGAATGTGAAGTTTCCTCTGCTTTGAACTGATATCCACAACAATGCTACGTATGAATCGATACTCTTCATCTGCTGAAAGCAAAGATGTCCTGCTGATCCCAGGGTAAGAAGACAAAATTGACACAGAAGATGAGTCTGATGAGGATGATTTTGAGTAAAATGTGAATGAAGATAGAACAAAGCCTATTGAGGGCATTGGTGAATATTTAACCATGCAATATGACAGACACTGGTGGCTCACATCTGTTTTAGAGAAGATAATGCCTGGAGAACTTAGTTTTATTTCTCTATCCCCATGGGCCATCTCCATCCTTCGCATGCCCCACCAAAAGAAAATGACCTCGTGCTTCCTCTAAGCCATGTGCTGACTCGAGTGAGTGTCCAGCTAGGAGGTATGTCGGATGCACATACAAGATCACAGAAGAGGACAGTAAGTGGCTACTAGATGACTCACAATGAAATAAGATCAAGGTAAGATTACAGACCCAGATAGCATGCAAGCTTACGACAAACTTGTCATAGGGTTGTCATAGGCTTGTTATGACAAAGTTGTTATTGCAAGTTTGCATCAAACTTGCTGTGGCATACTTTTACCATAACTAAAGGCTGTATTTCGGAGATTCTCTCGAAGAGGAAAGCGAACGCTGACATACTGTAGTTTTTTCACCCAGTACCGCCTAATACTCCACATAATCTCATCGTTTCTCTCTTTGAGGTTACTGGAGGGGGCACTTTCAAGGGTAGATTATGTAAAATTCTACTAAGCAAATTGCATTACAGCTTGAATAAGTATTTTGATGAGAATCTCTAAATGTGTCTTTTAATTCTAATTATTTTTTTTTACATGTTAATCGTATATGTTTTTATGCTCGCACAATGTTTATACTTTTATAAGCTTGCTTTGTAAACAGCATCATCGTATATGTTTATGCCCGCTCTGCGTATAATATTATTAATTGTTTATTATTCTAGCTCCCTTGTGCTACTATTGTTTTAATCTTATTGACGAGTTCTATGTTACAAGACCAACCGAACCGAGCCGAACAATTAATTTATTATTATTATAAACTCTGCGGTGAAGCGTACATAACTAACATCGGTATCCTTGAGCGCTTGCGCCGCCTTGCGCATTTAGCCATGTCGTGCTACGATTTCGTGAATTTACCGTGAGCGACGTGCTTAGAAAATATCAAGTTTAAATGAAGCATGTGACTGGCGAGGTATTCTGAAGGTTCGTAAACACTTTAAAGTGTTTTTATTCTTCTGAAAATTATTATCTTTATCCACAGACTTACTGTCTGGCGGGAAAATGCAATGTTTATTTTTCACTTGCAGGTGTATTCCTGCTCGATACGGGTTTGCTCAATGGGAACAGTAATCGCCAAAATGGAAAGAAACGACCCTACCTTCCACCGGTAAGTTGTAAAATTGCATGAAATGGTGTTATTGCTTCAGTATTTCTCAGTGTAAACCGATATCAAAGATTAACTTTTATGTTAGATGGTCAATTAACAACCTTGGGCCTATGCTTTTTGAATTAGGCGAGGATATAGCTTAAATGAATGAACACTCTTTCCTTCTTGCTTTGTATTTATCCCATATAGTAAGTTCTGTTGAGTGGAGTGTCTTTTAATTATGAGTAAGTTATTGTATTGTGCGTGAAAGTGAATTAGAAAATAAGTGTTGTGCATTATTGTTACTTTAAAAATTAAATTTTGTTGTGCAGTAACACTGACGAACTTAATCTAGCCTGTTTCATACGTCATGGACGAATGCATGAAAGATAAATGTTATATGATGTAAGGTATATTGATTGGAGATAAATGTGATTTCCTCTCGAATGGCTAATGGTATGGCATGAATGCCTCAAATGCTCATTCCTGAATGGATTTTGTATTTGATGTGTGTTGTTTATATGTTGTTAGAACCCCTCTTGAACTAATCAAGCCTAACAAAAATTTGCATGAATTCTTCTGTGCCAGTGATATTTTGAGGTTGTGGAACTTGTTTCATGGTAAAGCTAATTTTTGTACCTACCCAGGGTGCATTACTTCCTCAATGATACCTGAGATAGTGAACAGTATTTTTTTGTAAATTTTGAAGTGGTGAATTTTCCAAGTGTTTTACCTTCTTATGAAGGAAAGAGTGCTTTAATTCCCATAAATAACTAGTTCTTATTCCTTCTATAGCTTCTATTCTATAAGTTGCTTATTCCTTTGTTTGGTTTTCCTTGAAGTCGTGAAACTTATTTACCAGGTATAATCATGTTTGATATTCACAGATGTAATGAATTTTCCTGGTATTTTTTCCAGTTAGGGATGCAGAAAACTGTAAAAACACTGGTGAATCTGATGTGTGGTATGGATTTGTTCAGTGATGAGAATTGTGTATGCTGATTATTTCTTTGGAATCAAATGATGTCAGTATGAAGTTCTCATTATATCCTAATTGAATGTGATAAGAGGCATACTCATTCCACAATGGAAGGTTGTTTTGTTGGAATAATGAAACTATTTACAGGTATAAGCTCGTTTGATGTTTACAGTTGCTATTAATTTTCTAGGTATAATTCGAGTTATGGATGCAGGAAACCTGTAACCCTGTTGATGCTGGTGTAAAAATGGATGTCTTTATTGATGAGGAATTTTTAAGGTGGTTACTTATCTGGAATGAAATAGAGTCAATATGTATTATGTTCTCATCAGATCCCTATAGCAGTAAATTTTTGTTAACATTCCAGGTACTAATTTATGGCGCAAGACTTTTAAGAAGTAGGCTATAAGGTTTCTCTCCACACCTTCCTCTAAAGCTTCCTCATTGGTACAATCTGAACTCTTCAATTGCGTGGTTCCTAAATAGTCTGCCACCGGTCGCCTCAAAAACAAACAGGAAATAGAGCAACTCAACAGCATCGTTATACTTCTGCAGTCTCTGTCAAACCCTTCTGAAAGTAAGTTTTTCTAATTTTAATATTGTTTTTCCTTGTGTCAATTGGCTATATTTTTGGTGGACTGGCTTCCAGTTTAATGCAAAGGCCTCAATGTAAAAAGATTGGAAGGCCACTTAACCACTTCTTCCAAAATAATTATTGGGTGGCATCCTAACTGAAGCATTACAGAAGCCTCAATTCTTGGCTTATCCTGCATCTAGAGGTTGTATGGTTAAAGTGGCTGATTTACTCCATTGTAATAGAAATTTACTTCAGTTTTAAAGGGAACTTGACATTTTGTTCATTTGTAATGTACAAATTTCCATGCCTGCGGTGCGCAAATTTCAAATCAAAGGAGAATTAAGTAAAAACTTTATATACTATCAAATTAAAAATTATATAGGCATGATCTTTCATATCATTTGTAGTAATTTTTCATGTTTTTTTTTCTAGGAATGAAAGGATGAACAAATTCACTGGAGATGATAATATTGAGGATATCATGATTGATAAACATGTAGAACATTAAAGTTAATAAATTTCTATAAGTATTATTGTTCTATTATTTAATTTTTACATTTCATTTAACATTTGCAGCAGGTGTGATACGACTAGTCTGCAGCAAATTTGAAGACACGTAACTAGGAGGTTTGATTCAAGCTTGCATCAGGTATGCAGGCTTGTTACGACAAACTTTTTGCAAAGTTGTAACTTTGTCATTACAAACCTTCAGCAACTTTGCTGCAAGTTTAGCTTGCTATCTGGGGAGGAACCAGTTCTTACTTGCATGTGCAACTGCAAAATGATGAACCAAGCAAAACTAATTGGTAGTCTACTTCTTTGAATAGCAGGCAAAAGAGGTGGATTGCCGTTCACCTAGAAGAAAATTCTTGTTCACTTATCACTAATCATCTCAAAAACTAAATTTTTAGCCATCTCAAAATTGTGTGCGTTTGTATACAAACACACACAATTTTGAGGGGTATACCCATATATGTGCAGTTTAATAATACCAAGTTTAAAAAAAAACGAAGATGGTGTATTTGACCTTTAACCAAACGTAGATGTAGGGCCATGCTGTGATCCCATTCGAAATGATGAGTATTTGAAAGTCAATCCGTAAAATAGGAAATTTAATCACCTTTTCAATGAGCCCAATTCTAACACTGTAGCTTGGATAGGAGCTGACTTATTGCCATTAAACTAAAGTAATGCGCGAAAAGGCCACCAAAAGGTCAAATTTTGACCCCCTCATGAATCCCTATCATCACAAAAATAAATGGATCCAAAAATTACATGCAGTGCAGATGATCACGTCACATATCAGGGAGATGGAACGAATTGGAAGTAATGTTATTCACGTGACACCACAACCATTTCCGAGGGCTGTTAGGCCTTGGAATTACCATAGGCACGAAATCATCAAGGAGGATATTGATATCTAAATTTCCGGACTACGACTAAAAAAAATGTTGGGGAGCACCGGGGAGCACTCCTGTAATTTTATAGGTGGGGGATAAGCACTAGAGCTGGGTCGTTCATGAATGAATCGTTCAAAATGAACGATTCATTGGGAAGAATCGAATGAATCGATTCTCACTCCTCGTTCTAAATGATTCTTAAAGAATCAAGTCGTTCGTGGTTCATGAAGAATCGTTGATTCAGAATGAATCAGATGAATTGCGAGCAATTGATTCTCGAGAATCACGCGTCGCTCTATGACATTCTTAAATAGCTCGACCACTATTCTATGAATCAATTATGATTGTAATGAGTTATAAATATGAATAAATCTTGAACTTAGCTTTATATACAAAGATATAGTTTACCAATAGGTTCAAGATTTTTATATTATTAAAATTCCTTCATTTTGCCCTAGGGTTCTAGAGTGAGAGCAGATATTGAAGAGCTGGCAGTTTTCAGGTTAGTTATTTGCAGTTTGTAAGGCACGATTTAATTGATTTTAAATGGCTATTTAGTTTCTCATGAGAAATGCACTATAGGAAATTCGTTAGCGGGTTAAAGGCATAAAACTTGAGATGTAAGTAGGCGATGCAAGAGAAGACAAACATTTTGTTGACGCAGAGCTCCTACGTTTATCTCTAAGTTTCTCGAAATTTGTTTCTACCTAGGATAATGTCAATTGACCGAAGATCGTATGTACAACGATAAAAATATAGGTAGTAATTACTCTTTAAATGACGTTTGCCTGACAAAGTTTCTCTATTTACGCTTTCTTATCCTACAGGAAAATAGAACTCTTCGAGATGATAACTAATTGTTAAAAAAATAGAAGAAAATTTACGCTTGACATATTTTCCGCATATGTTGACGAAAATTTTCTCAACAATATTTCTAGGGGGCTTATGCTCAAAATATGCCCGGTGTGTGTTCACTGCATATGTGTCTGGACAACTTTTGAGCGTATGTTCAGCATATGCTCACGTCATGTGAAACGAATATTTTCTCTCTCACATCCTGTGCATGTGCTCGACATTTATTGTGCTACTAGGGGCGGAGTATCACGAATGATTTCGTGGCTACTGGGCCCCAGGTAAACCTGTCTTTTGAAATGTTCCGTAAAAGGAATTACGCCAATTTTTAGGTTTGCCGACAACGAAACCATACTTTTGCCTTAGGTATTAATTGTATTCCCAAATTTTAATCAACAGCAAACAATAAGGTTCATTTCTATTAAAATTTTATGCATCAATTAAGGTGATATATAAAATAAAAACTTCCAAGAATCCCTGGTCGAATTTCTCGTGGAGGTTAACAAAAGAAAGCTAATGCTCTATCATTTATCGCACTCTCCAATTTCAATAAAATCTGCGTCATCCTGATTACCATATTGATTCACCATCAATATAAACTTGCGAATCAAAGCGTATAGTCTTCTACGTGATTTTCGAATTATTTTGATTCGCGATAATGTAGTCCACATCGTCCACATAGTTCATTTAGTTCGTGGTATTCATCCCACACAGCACACAGAAAATTTATGCCGTATAAAATATGCATAAATGGATTGGTATAAATAGTAAAAAATATTCCGTCAATTATTAGCATTAATTTGAATAATATGCGCGCACTGCAAATCGATGTCTTGCAAACAAGGTCGACTTGGACCATCTCGAAAATCAAAATGGCAGTCCTGTTGATAAGCCGGTAACGTGAGAAAAAACTAGCTCCTCCAATATTTACGTGTTCTGGCAATTTGTGATCGTAGAAGCTTAATTTTAATTCTAATGGACAGTTAAGTTACGGTGAGTACCTAAATGATTGTTATGACCAGTGATTGCGTTGATTATTTACGAATTCGTCATTGTTTACATCAGCCTTCCATGTTGATTTTTTTAATTGCTGCCAATTGACTCTATTTATCATGTTTCAGGCACATACAGTCTTTAACAAATTGGGACATTAGGAATGATCCAGCGATAATTCAGATCATCATTCAACTATATGATAAACGTGAAAAGTTTTGCGTGTGTTATGACAGTGCAGTGACTTTCGGTGATATTTGAACGAACCAACTGTTGGAAAAATATAGTTTCAATTTTTAGAAGAGCGTTGTTTTTTTAAAAGACAGCAGGTTTTTGTGTACCCAGATAAAACATTTGGTAGATGTGAGCTTAAGGGTATCGAACTTCAAACACTTGTCCCGCCAAAACGGTGTTCACATGCAATGTAGTTTGATATTGGTGATTGTCGCACTGGCTGTTCTTGAGGTCATGCCTTATGTATTGGAATATTATGTGTTACAATGTCTAGTGAATGCAATGATTGAAAATGGAAATAGTGTCAATAAATGTAATTAATTTTATTAAGAAACAGACGTTTTCGTTTGTAATCGTCTTAACTCGTATAAATGTGTTATTGAAATTGTGAATTCTCTATGTGATATCAAGAAACGGCAGACGTGCACAAATTTTGCACGGTATAAGTCTGTGTAAAGTTAACGTGTGCCAAATCATGCCGTATCAAATTACGTGATCTGCCTTATCCAATCCGAGATCGTGCCAGTTCAACTTTTTCAGTGCCTATTCTGCAAAGAAGTATGTCCTTAGTTTTCTGTAAATTGTTTGACATGGATCCATGGTCTAACTAGATATATAATGGACCTAATAAAATGTGCAATAGATTAAATAATATGCCATTACAGTACTATGCACGCGATATATAATATTAAATAATATGCACAAAATCTTGAAGTATTATGAAACGTACTATTTCAGTCACCGTCTAGATTCTGCATATTATGCACACAAAAGTGGTCGCTATGCGGACATTAGCCCATCTATATAGACAGTTCATGTAAATTTTATGCACACATTATACCACTGCCATGGTATATTTGGTGCATGATATTTTAACATAATGTGCGTATTATTCCCTTTGTGCTGTGTGGGATTTAGTTCGCAGGATTCTTTTGGTTCGCAGGATTCATTTGGTTCGCGAGATTCATTTGGTTCGCGAGATTCATTTGGTTCGCAATCATTTAGTTCGCAGGATTCTTTTGGTTCGCAGGATTCATTTGGTTCGCGAGATTCATTTGGTTCGCGAGATTCATTTGGTTCGCAAGATTCATTTGGCTCGCACGATTCATTTGGTTCGCAAGATTCATTTAGTTCGCATGATTCATTTGGCTCGCAGGATTCATTTGATTCGCAAGATTCATTTCGTTCGCAGGATTCATTTGATTCCAAGGATTCATTTGGTTCAAGTGATTCTTTTTGAACGATTTGAAAGAACGATTCATTCACATGAAATGAATCGAATGAATTGAATCATCGAAATGAATCGAAATTCCCACCTCTAATAAGCACTAAGGTAACAGGTAGGAATACAAGAGATCGGAAAAAAAACCTACGAGCGCTACCAACGTAGAGGAAATTTTGATGAAAATACAGATACTAAATTGTTGGTCAACCAGTTCATTGGAACAACGTTGGTCATTGTTTTCCAATGTTCAGATAATTCCTGACAGAAATCAAAATTATTACCGGACTGCCGCGGACGTTCTTGCAAAAAAAAAAGTACATGGCCGGGAAAAAACTGACGCCCTAGACATGACAGTGCAGAAGGTAAATTCCGAATGTAAAGGCCGCTTTACACGATACAATTTCTTGTAAAAACTCTTGTATGAGGAAATTGTGCCGTGTAAAGCGGTAAATTGTACGAACGCTTGTGCGATTGTCTGAATGACTGAACGGGAAATAGAACCTGTTCTAATTCCATTCAGACAAAGGTATACTATTTCGTTCAGTAAATACAAGCGTTTGTACAAGAAATTGTACAAAAAATGGTATCGTGTAAAGCGGCCTTTAAGGCCGCTTCTTTCATCACCCACGCATTTAACAGTAAAATCTACGGGTTCATCGGAGCGAGAGAGACATTTGCTGCGTCGCAATTCTCATATTTGTCACTTCAGAGCAAATCGCGTTCATCAATAACCTATGGTTACAAGATTTAAGAGCATAATTATCCTTCATACTCACCGGTTGGGTTTTCGCGCTATCGAGTAGGCATGGACTGGCTGTTGAGGTTAAATCCGGGAATTCCAACTTAACACTTCTAGTCGGGTCACCGTAGTTAATTTCTACTTGATACCCACTTTTCTTCACAGGGACACGACCGCTACGAATCCCCAATGGCTCCTTTTTGCATTCTCGGAACCCAAGAACACGAAGAAATGTTATCAATTGCTTTGGATCTGGAGCTCTTTCTGTGTCCATCTGACAAATTAGGAAACAAAAAATCATTAAAATATGAATGGCCAACGAGCAACATACTACCACGGAAAGTGTAATCCTGCGATTGTTTACAATTTATTAACGAATTGATTGTCCCAACAACTCGAAGTTCAAACTAAAGTTTAACTGTCAGAGTAAAATAAATGAACGACAATGCATATTATCGCTGAAAAAACAATTTTGAGTCTGAACAGTGATTTGTTTCTACTCCTCACCTTCTCGACTTCACATTCTAATTGGGCAGGTAGAATCACAAACTTACACCAAAATAACTAATAAAAGAAAAACCATCGATAAATTTGTAATCTAACAGGGATACATACGTACCTTCAAGTATCCACCAAAATACCAATCTATAGCCCGTCGAAAGAACAGCCTGGCGGATTCTTCAGTGGTAATATTCAACAAGCCGTTTATATCCATTCCGCTCCTGCCGGCAGATGCGACAACTGTAAGCTTGTAATAGGTCGGCCGCGGATGATCGAATCACGAAAACGGGTCACGTAAAATAGTCGCACACTGAGCCACAAACACTATCAAAGAGCTCCTTGCATATGTCTTCTTGATCAAGGGCGTCGAGGGGCTCTTCTTCGCCGACACAATTGAAAGGAACGATTCGGTTGCACCTGTCGTCTGCAGTTCATGATTGAAAACTTCGCGGATATATTTCGGTCGCGGTTGATATTAGTGCACATTTCCTACCCTGTTGGCCATTCGAGGTTGATTTCAATATCATCCTATTTCAATCAATAGAAGTTGGTATAAATGAGAAGTATTCGGCAGGTAATTTATGCGAACGATGGGACTGTTCTAAAATTACTAATACACACCACCCCGGATAGGTAAGAATTTCTTCGGCCTTCCAACCGAGGTACAATATCTTGTGCGTTTATGTGAATCAAGAGTAAAAAACCACTCAGCCATTGTAAGTTCATCAATCTCAACATGGGCATGAATTTGCTCTTAATTTGACTTATTTTCAATATTTTACTTAATTAAAATGTATTAATAAAGGTATTTCTCACACTCTACTTCATACAATACTTGGATGTGTAATTTCTTTTAGTGCTTAAAACACAGCCCACAGTAAACCAAAATCCAAGGGCCACCAGTGAAACTCGTACCAATACTTACAACCTTCAACAAGACCTAGCACCTGACACAGAAAGGCTATATTAGAGGCTGACACTACTAATACATACATAAAGCTTCTAGCTTCAAAACTGAATCAAATCTAGCCCAGAAAAATTTAAGTCTCGCGGGCACCCAGCTTTCCCACCATCAATAAATCCATAATTGTGGACATAAAGCTCAATTAGCAGTCCAATATTTTCTGCAATTGAGTATTTACCTGATTTATCTGCCCTCTTATGCACTCCCAAGCATTCATATTTCTGTTTTCACCAGTCCATGCACTTAATTTAGTAAAGGAAATAATTAGAAATAACCAGTTTTTCATAGCCTCAAGGACAAAATGTTTTTCATCATTTCAAAGACAAAGATTTTTCAGAACAAAGGGAAAATTCTAAAATTACATCATCTCTACCCCAGCCAAGTAGGAATGATTAATCATTGCCCGCAAACCAAAAGTACAGTGCCATGTGATGGAATGGCAAAGAAAAGGCTTGCATGAGATACTTTGATGCAAAAAAATGTCAGAAGATGTAAGTGAAATGGAATTTTATAATTGTCCCAAGAATGTATGTGTGTATAGCTGCATCTAACCTATCTTTGGATTGATTTTTAATGTTGAAAACAACGCCGACTATATTTGATAAATGGATCCTTAAAACAGGACACTTCCAAAACGATTGCAATATTTAAGGATGCACATACAAATGATAAGGATGTGATGTCATATATAGCCATACACTGTCAGAACATGTAAATTTTCATCTGCTTTCAAGGATTTCTTCAAAATTTCCACATAAAGCCAAAGTTTTTCATGACCAGTGTACACCCCAAATTACACCCACTTTATTGTGGTCATGTTCACTGCTAGGCCCTCTTGTACATTATTCTTGTAACTCATCCTATTTCTGCAGGGACAAACAACAGCAGTTTATAATCAAAAGAAATTGAAACCTGCCACATTTAAGATGGCAAAACTAGCTATGTTAACAACATTGTAAACCCACCCTGCCCAAGTCATTGGTAAATAAGACATTAACATGGAACACCTAGATTTGTGCCGATTGAATCTTTGCAGGCTATCCTCTGACACAAGAATTTCAATATCTGAATCGGCTACCATGCAGTGTGTTGATTAGGGCACCCAGAGAACAACTGTTAATTGTAGCTAGTGTAATTTTGATTCATGGAAAAACCTTTGATTTACAAAATGATTTACTCGACCTCAACAAACACAAAAATACTTAATCTTAATTAGTTGTCTGCCTCGATAGGTTTTTGGGACATAGATCTTTCTATCCGAGAAAGATTTCACTGTCAACCCCTGGTATTTTATTGCGCTTATGTACTTATATGGACTCTCCTAGTTTAGTATCCAAAACCCATTCATGCTTCAAGAGGCAAATATTCCAATAAGAGACAAGACTTGGGTTCATATTCAAGTCCAACACAATGAGTTACCATGTACGTACATTCAGTTGTAATCAATATTTATGAAAAGTTATCTCAGATTTTTGCTTAGGTTTATAACAAAATTAAAACAAATTCAGGCAGGGACTTCCAACCAAAATGTTCATTGTGGGTAAATAATAAAATTCTAAAACTGAAAAATGCTACTTTTAACCAGGACACTTTCACTGAATAAGGATTTTCTTCAATCAGACAGAACTGACCAGTAACAAATGAAATAAAACTCAATATTACCTTAGTGAACAGACATTTACTATTGTAGGCTGTACATACCGGTAATGACTACCATTGTAAATACATTGCAAATACATGGGCCAACCCTTAAATTACATAATTTATCCTAAAAATATAACTTACAGGTATGATGCTATTTTCTATACACTACATACAACTTCTTATCAAACTTCTTTAAATCACAAGAAACTCTCATCACAACAGCTTAGCTACAAACTTGACCACTTGAAAAGGAACTTCTTACAAGTGCCCAAACACACAGCCCAACGAAACAATCGATACTTGATACCTTGCTACCTTATATATAATCTGTAATGTTACCCAACAATAAAGTTATATTGGGAATTACACAAAGAACTTTCTACTGATTGCACCAAGTAAAAATTTCCAGTCAGCAATAGAATTTTCTGGAAGCACATTTTTATACTTAGGACTTTGATTAATAAAAGTAAATAAATTTAAAACCAAGAGAACCTAATACAATTGCTTAGAGGCAAGTATGAACTTACTGAATTATATTTTTTTTAAATTACTAGTTCTTTTACTTAAAAGATACCTGAAACTATCTTTAATACAATATTTAATTAAGGTATTATATGCAATCTCCAAACATTATACCATTTTCTGATACCATTAATTGCCTTAAATACGAATTATAGGAATTACATGTAGATAACTGCCATAATGTTACATTATACAACAACTTTGCAGGATTGATCTCACAATACCTACAACAACAACAAAACTTCTTACAGCCATTCCCATAAGCTGACAGATTGTATTTTTTTGTTTGAAACTGAAGGCAAAAGTAATTAAGAGCAAAGAATTTCTCATTCAAATAATAAAGTACTGTTCCCACATTTTTTTTTCAGAATCCATGAATTATAATAAAATAAAACTTGAATCTTTAAATGGAATGCTTACATTTTATCCACATGGACCAAACATTTCTATAGTAGCAATACAATAATTATAAAAGCCACATGGAAATGATATATGCAGAGCTACTGTTATGACGTAAGCAATATGTTTGTATCACAGTTAGTGTCATATTTTAAACAATGAGCAAGAAGCATTCATATAAAATCTATTTGCAGTTCAAATACATACTCTATAATACATTCATCCATGAAATATTTACATTCACAGCACATTATTAATATTAATAGCAAATGATGAGACACCATGTTGTACTAAACATCACTTAAGATAACTCAAAGTTCTTCCACATTTCAGTAACCTGCACAATCAACTGAACAAATTACCAGTGTCACCTTATGTAAATGAATTTCGAAATGTTGATGATAAAACTAACATACACACCCATACACACATTTCTATTAAGACACCATGAGCAGAGAAATCACCCTGGTTTATATAAAGACCTAAATACAATATAAAATTTAAATGAGGAACTTGACAATAAAGAAAGATTGATACAGACATTTTATCCGGATGTTGATTGAGGGGCCATGTGACTTAATATGACAACCACAAAATTGTAACATTAAAATTATTAGAAAAATATGTCATGACTCTAGTACACATTTTTTTGCAGTGAAAGTATGCACTAGAAACTGATATGGCAAACTTTTATTTTCGCCACTTTTTCTAATTGTATAAACTTGAATCACTCGAATTGGATAAGAAAATTCACATTAAAAACCAAATCAAGTGACTGGGCTCCACAATCTACTTAATAAAAACAAGTGTTTGGGTCTACTAGGGTTACAAATACGAACATTTTTTTAAAAAATCAACTTGCTATAGGTAAAAACGCTTTTTGTCATTTTTTTTATTTGACTTAACGAGTATAATAAGAAATGTGAGCTTTAATTAACAAGTAATTTGGTGTCAACAAGGCAACTAACTAAAAATTAATTAGAGAACCAGCTCCTTAACTATGCTGCTTCACTAACAGGCAGTGGTAATATCAATGGACAAATTAAGTCACCTCACATGAATTGGCATTCTCATTTGCACGTATTTGTCACTTCCTCAACCCAAAACTTCTATAGGGTTAAATCAAAACTACTCTCTGAACCCTGGTATTTAATGCAATAACAAATTTCACATTACTATTATATTTCCACCATCACCAACAAAATATCTGACTTAAAATTGCCCGTTGGATAGATGGTGGAAACATTTTAATTAGCCAACCAATTATACACTAATGGGAAACGGAAAATGTCACTCTCAAGTAAAAAATAATGAGCTAGTCAATACAAACCAAGCAAATGGCACTTTCGATAATTAAGGTAACATTTTATAGTAGAATATCTTTCAGCACCACAGAGCACAGCTATTTCCTTACACTGTCACTCTTATTAGTGATGAAGTAGATTTAAGTAGAATCACTAGAATATATCAAATCACAATCACACCAGGCCATGCACAACATAATAAAATCTTAACATCAAACTACCTTTCACTCACGAAACCTGTAGTAATACTAATGATACCTCATAAGTAATTACTTACTTCATAGACTCATTTAACAAGCAGAAAAATAAAAAAGAACCACAAGAGACTTCCACAGGAAGGCAAGAACAACAACACACACTCACATACAGGTACAAATATGCATGCATTAACATACACACTTAAGGAATCACAGGTAGCTAAGCCGTAGGAGTCCCTGACCCCTCAATAAACTGATATGGCTCAAACATCTCACAGCAAGGAGGTGGAGAGTTGACTGAATAGGTATTTTAAAATTGTGAGACTTCAGACAAAATACAAGCTGAACATGAATAGACTTTGAAATCCAGGTCATCCATTCAGTCTCAGAGAAGGACCTTGAGGTTTAAATGAGGGCCCAAGACGTTACTTATCAAATTATGAATTGAAAAAACTGTCCAAATTGACTGTAGAAATGTCACTCTAGCAATGCCTTGCCATCATTGAACATTGTGATAATCACAGAACCTCCTCCTTTCTTCGAGTGAAAACTCGTTTCTGTTAAGGCACTTAATGTAAGAATGAAATAGTTAACCAATGACCATCTAGTGCAGTTACCTTTTCCTGGCACTAGATAAAGGAGAAGGCCATTTTAATTAAAATATTTCAAGGACTACAAAGTGGCAAGTGTGGAAGATACAGAGTTCAACATGAATGCTATTAAAAGGGCCAAAATAGCATATAGGTTACACACCTCTTCCCTTTGAGTAATGGTGTCAATGATAATCATATAACTGATCTTAAAAGTAAGGGCTCAGGGCAACAGTCCACAGCATACACAACAACATTACACAGGCAGACAGAGTAGATGGGAATAATCCTAGGGGACACCCATGATGACTGCTACAGCTTTTATTAGCATGCCTTAATTTCTAGCTTATCTTTAATTCCAGCTAATTTATACGGATAAATCCTCCTCTCCTCTAGTAATCACATAGTATTAAGCTCCAAATTTGCTTACTTATAGTTGCTTGAAATTTAGATCAGCTTGATAATGTCATCAACAGACTCCTCTTAAGAGTATATAAAAGTTTCTATCACTTGACAGCTATGAAACTCAGAAACATAATGTGCAAATACATCCACTGCTACATTGAACTGTAGCTTTAAATACCCTCCTAAGCATTTTTAATGTAAACAACAGAAGAAAATTAGAAAACTAATAATTTCAGCATTCAAAACATAAACTTTTAAAATAAAAATCATGAGAACACTGCCATTAGATACATTTATCAAATTTAGAACTTACACAAGAACGAGAGGGAAGAGGAGACTTAGGTATTTAAAAAATAAATTAGAAATTGAACTTGCAATACAAGCCAAAATCAATTTCAACAATAAACTTAATTACATTACATATGGCCTAAAATTATCGAATAATTATCTTTTTAATAATCACTAAATTATGAAATAACAATTTATTATCACCTAACTTATTGAAAAATTACTTTTCTTCTGAAAAAAGGTAGGGTTAAGTCAGTAAGAGAACACTACTCGATATTGCTTTTTATGCCAACCTGAATCTAACCAGAAGTGACATACAATAATTCACAAGTACAAACAACACTAAGGATTATTTTTCCAAAACTTGCTGGGCCATTTACGTTCATTCCTTTCCTCTCCCACCATGGCCGCCCATATTTTAACTACCCCAATCAAAGGAAATAAAAATTTCCAAAGAGAAGCATGCGAGCCACCTACACACTGCCTCCTTTCTAGACAACACTATCATATCTGCTCGTGTATAAATTATTTTTTTTTAGGTAACACTTAACAAAGAGCTACAGCTTCGAATCAATGCCCCCCACCCCCCTCCCTCCCATAAGTGTTTGATTCTCTCTCTTCTTCTTCACTCTCCATCCATGTACTCACACCCCTGTGGTTTTTTTCATTTTAAACATGGAACTCTTCTTGAAACAGTAACCCGGGGATAAGAAGTTACATCTCTTGATACGGCGGTGTCCTGCCAGCACTTTGATTTGGCCCCTTTGTATACCCTGCCCTCCCACCCACTGATTGACAAAATTATGCTAGTCAAGAGAAAGGGCAAACCGCAAACCCTCTCCCTTGGTGCCTGCTGCCTCCCTTTCAAGCCCATCTGCCCATCAAGTTAGGGCCTGGGCCATTTTTTCTTTGATTCCCACCCACCCATTGGTTGCCAGTGGTTTCACCCACCCCACCCACCCAAAGTTTTGGTGTCTCTCCCCCAAGCTCGGGAGGGAGGGAGATCAACTTCTTCAGATTTAATTTCCTGAAACAAACAACAGAATAGTCAACAATTAAGTGGGCAACAACTGAAAAAGAATACAATGCAATTCTTGATGAAAGTACCCATTTGACACTGTCATTCAGTCATGTAATTGGATGACACTAACAATGCTGGTCTTTTTTTGGCATTTCTCATGCATTTTTTTACATAAGTTGTATGCAAGATAAAAATATAGGATTGGCATGAGTAGAACAATGTATCCTTCTCCTTTTGATTAAAATACAGCATTTAAATGAATTAAAATTACATGGATTTTTCTTAGTTTCCTAACGATGGTAGGTTTTGAGGAAACTTGAAAAATGTTTACTCTTATCTATTCTGCAAGTCATCCCACTTCATGAAGAGTATATACATACAATGCTCAGCCATATGGGAAACAAAATAAATGTTCTTAAGCCACAAAAACTATCAGATATAAATATTATTTTTGTAATTTTTCCATGAATGAAAGCTGAAATTTCATTATGCATTATGGTACTAGTTTCGGTGACAGGGCTGAAATATCCAATGCACAATTTTTCATAAATAATAAGGCCCAAGCAATACTTCAAAGTAATGCTAAAGCCGCCAATCAACAGCCAACTCCAAAATAGCTAAGTAAACAGGCAAGAAGTCAATTGACATCCTCGGCATTTTTCATAATAAATGAAAGATAAAGGTCAATGCTTGCCCCTCCCACAATGAAAGCCTTTAAAAGCCACAGTTCAACTTCCTACTCTTCCCCACAATCACATAGAACTTCACTAAAGAAACTTATTGATGAAAACTCTAGCATCATGGGTCATTAACTTCCACCTGATGAATGATTAATTCCAAAATGCTGAAGTCTGTCAAGTTTGACAGCTTGTGGAGAATGTGCATGCCAACAACATTTAACATGTTGTCAATTTGTGAAGAATATTGCAGTACTCACATTCTCCACATGTAGCCACTTCAAAACCACCTGAGCACATTTGTAGTTTGAAGTGTGTTTCTCAAGAGTGGAGATGTGATCAAATGAGATGAAAACATAATGAAAATCCATTATTGCACAGTTGAGCTTAAGTTTCTTGCATTGAATATCAGTGCACAGGGTAATTAAGTAAAAATAAAGTAAGGGAGTAAAGTACACTTCACGTCATGAATTATTAGTTCAAAACAGAGTGAATAAAAAGAAGTTTAAAAGGAGAGGTGTATTCATTATAGTATGTTATGTTCTGGTGCAAAATTTTCTCTACAAAAACCTTTTAAAGAAAAGCTTAAACCCATTAACATTTTGTTGAAACCATGGTCGAACCCAATAAAATCTTTGTGCGGAACGTACAAAGTGGTTTTTCATTTCCAATCGAGTGGTTCCACAAAGTAAAGCCTCAAACTTTGAACTGTGTATCTCATCTTTATTTTATTCTATCAGTTTTTGTTTCCTTACGATTAAACTATCTAGCTATTCTTCTGAAAAATTCAAGCTTCATTTTGATTGTGTACTCAGGCAACAATGTAGGATTGTTACTCCGTATCTCTATTATTTTCCTGACTTCAATGTCTGTCCAGCAAAATTTGGTGAGTAATACGATGAAGTGATGTAGCCTTATTCATGCATTCATAAACCCAGGGTTTTTAAGCAGGAGATGGTAAAGTGGGGTACACTTGCACATATTTCTAGCACAAATATGATTAGAAAGTTGAAATGACTCAAAAGATGCATGTTTTGTAGGAACAAATTCCAAAATTTTGATTTAGGTGTTTTACAATAGATCATCATGGAGACAACAGTGAGAATAATGCATTACATTGCAGATAAGAGGTAATAATTAACCAGATATATATGGCATAATTACAATGGTGGAATTTCTTTACTTAAGGGGAAAATCACGTAGTGAATGCTGTGTTATTCCAGCACATATTAATATCTCAATTCCTTCAGGCAAGAATGATAGGATCTCACACACAATAATATAATCAATACTTACCACTCACAGTAAAAACCCCAACCCACTCCCACATCTTTTTCAGTTCATTCCATCCCTCACACACCATACATGGTGCTGAGACGGTCCTTAAGATGTGGAGGAAATTGATCGGAGAACCGCTTCCAGTTTTCCTCACCAACTTGAGTCTTAAACCCATGAAGGATCTGATGATAAAAAACAAATTTTATCTCCTGAGTATTCTGGTATTACAATAGAAAATCCACTAATCAATCAATTTTTATGTATGATTTCTAGATTCATAGCACCTTGACACATGGAGAAGTCTCCATGATCAACATATTATACCACCCCATGGAGAAAAATATCTTAATTGATGGTTAAAAGAGAGGACAAGCATGCCATACTTGTATTGGCTGGTGATCACTTGGGATTAACACATATTTTATTCAGAAGATACACGGCCTCCATCTAAGTGAAGCCAGAGAGTATGTAGTTATGCAATTAAAATTAGATGCAGTGGAACAATGGATAGCAAATTAATCCATTCCATGACAAATCCCGTGAGTAAAAATATTCTATAAATGGAGTACTTTTTTCCATTTTTTATATGTAATTTATCTCTTTACTTCCACACTAACACTAATCCTAATAATACTACTTTTTTCTTTGGGTGCCATAATGAAGGCTATCATAACAAAAAAGGGCAAATGTAGCAAAAAGAAATACTTTTTGGCAGAGCACAACAAATCATGTTTACTGGAAACATGCCAAAGCACTACTGAGCAAGTACGATTCTGAGTACAGGTACCTGTACTAACGTATGTTAGCATCACAAAGAACAGTTTGTCAACAGACATAAATAGGTCTCTGGACACATATTCCAATAAAGACATTTTCGTAGAGTTTAAACAAAAAAATTGCTTGCTGCGAAAGCAGTTTTGACAGAAAGTATTTTATTTTTAAAATATAAGCATTTGAATCGCCATGACTGGTCCCTCACAAAAACATAATTCGCATCGCTGCCATCTTGAATGACGTCAGGTCCTGCAACAGCGGTCGCGGTGCGTATATTTCTATGCGAAGTTTGAAGTGTTTAGGAGATCACTATTGAAATGTCTTTCATGAACACACTTTTTTTTAATATGCCAAAGCGTTATTTAAATGTTGCCTTGTGCCAAAATATAATGACACCAACGGAAATGCCTCCCAACAAGTATTTTTTTAATTACCCAAAACAGGATAATATGGGTGAAGAAAGAAGTGCAAGCGAAATGAAACTTTGTCTATGCAATCAAATGTGTGCATTTTTTATCGTTCACTCTGTCTACATTTATTTCACCAATTCTGGAGGCTAAATTAAACTTAATTGTATCTTAATTGTGCAGGAACTAGGTCAAAACAAAGCGCCGCCAGTAGTGCTGTTGATGTGATTGACATATGGGCTCAATATTATTCGGTAAAGCATTTTCGATGATTAAAAAACAACCAGGAAATTAAATACATGCACGTATCAGTAATCAGAGTACGAGGGAAATGTGCTGGACATAAGTCACGAAAAATCTTTTCCATATCAAGCAATATGCCATGTTTGAAAAAGTTCACTAAGCGACTTTCAATTATGATTAAAAGACTGAACCCACTGAACCTATCGCTGCTTACTTTTCAAGATTAGATGTCCTAACCTTTATTAATTGCAAGCAGTAATTTTCACCGGTGAATTTCAATTTTCGAAGGTCAGCGTGAAAGATGGATGCGTTAATGGCTACTTGTGCACATAAAAACAATTTATTAAACCAAAATAGTTGTTAATATTATTATAGTTTTAAACCCTTGAGTGACATCATAGTCCATATAAAATCAAAATGTCACCTAAGTCTTTACATATAAACTTACCTTTTCTATCGTCTCCTTCAAGTCTGGTTTGAGTGTGACCCATGAGGCTACAGCATCACAGAAAAAGATAAAGTCAGCAACAACTCCTCCTGGATTTACTGAGATCATCTGGCAAATGCCACGGAATGCACTGTCCTTCTCTTCATTATCTCTTATATTGCGCAGTGATGTACACCTACATTTATTTTTTTGTGTTTGAGAATATTGACAAAATAACCCAATATAAGTTTATTAACTTCCCAAACAGGAGATGCAAAAGTTTAGGGAGCAAGAACTCCCAAGCACTTCCACATCTCAATCAAAGAATATAGTGATAATGGTCTTTAACAAAACACAACAGGACAATAAAGCTCATGACACTGTGGTATATAACCATACTTTAAAGAATTTTGTCTATCTTTTCACATCCAGAACCCTGACAACTTAAGGTTTCATAGATCATTGCTACATAATAAGGCTCCTTCTCCCTCAATCTTGTCATCTCCTTTGCTGACCTTATTACTCCAAATGCAATCTTTCTGCCTACAATATTTAATTGCACACTCATTTAATACAGTAATATTGACCTGTGAAAATTAAAACTTAAATAACTTATTACGTATAAAGCTCTAATTTTATGAATGATGACATGGTATGTTATATGTGAACTGTCACAAGTGGTCTCCATTGGTTTTTGAAGACCACATGCCGCAGGAAGAAAGTGAGATTTTTAACTGAATACTTCTCCAGAGGACAAACATCACAGGTATTGCTATTAATTGGTATACTGGACATGTCTTGAGGTGACAGTTATTGAAGAGTACATAATTATAAATAATGGGCGTCACTTGTCCCCTCTTACTGCCAGCATTGTCATTATTTGGTATTATTGAGAATGAGCAATAACAGGGGCAATGGAAAACATCACTACTATACCCTAATTGCCAGCTCAAAATCCTCACTGGTATCACACTAATACTCACAACAGCAAGCACACATTGAACTCAGAACCAAGTGATACCAGAGAGCATGTTGAAGCTGGGCTGAAAATGCCATCAAGACTGAATTAGAAGAGCACATGCAAAATAGTCAATATCCATAAGAAAATTTTCAGCAATTACTAGCAAAACAATTATTCAATAGCAAAGTACAGCAATCAACATTTCAGGTTAAATATCCATCAATGTATTCTCGATGTTGTCTCAAAGGAAAATAGCTCATAATAAGAAGCAGGGAAGAAACATGAGTTCTCACTAACTTTTACATAAAATTCATTAGCAATTTGACAAGTACGACTTGGAAAAAGAAACACATTGTGTGACCTCTCATAAATTAATGATGAATATGTAACAGAGTAAAAGCAAAGCTTGTACCAAGCAGCAACCGTCGGTGATGTTTATGAACTTTCTTCGATTTTGACTCGTGACTAGCAGTGACTAGTTCTGGTACATTATAGTGAAAAGACAAGTTTTACTCCATTCTATTTGTTGAAACTGTTGCCTTTCTACCATAAATTACACTGCAAAACCCATCAACAGACATTCATCTCCTCAGTCGTTTCATGCCATGCATGATGTAGTTCATAAATAAGCCAAATATAGTACTGTATGGGAGCACAATGGGGTATGGTGAGATATTCAACGCATTCTAACAACTCTATAAAAAACACATTTAAGAGGCATTCAGTTCAACTTGAATTGTCAAGTCCTCATAATTCTTTCTAGAAGAATTTCATGTACCTACAAGCTACTTTGTGCTTTATAAGTAATATAATTAGAAGTAATTTTTGCCCTCCAGCTGGTTTTGCTGGCACTGGATAGCAAAGATTAGTGACAAATCTCATTTACTTCTGATGATGACACAAACATCATCCTAAATTTACCATTCCTAAAATATTTTTCATACAGCACTTCTGACCATATTTTCAAAACATCATAAAAAAGGGGAAAATATACATATAACACTGAGACGTGTAATGAATCATTCATGTAGCATTGAGTTTAAAATATTTAGAAAAAGTAAAAAATATTAACAAGGACCAATGTTAAGAAGACTACATTTTACATTCATATGCACTATGAAAACAACTAGCATTTAACCGTAGTCATTACAAGACTAAAATCTAGCATAGCAGCACAGATCTATTTAAAAAATTGAATAAATCACCAGTGCCAGACAGCCCACGTGCCAGAGAAAATATCTTTTATGCCAACAAATATGTTAATTTCACATGAATATCAGTATAAGGCAAAGCTTCAGCATACATTTCCACTGGTCAAGGTAATATTTTTAAACAACCAATGGAGATAGATGGAGAAACAAAATTTTAACTGCTTTCACCTACATTAATCACTAACAATCATTTCTTATTAAAAGATTCACGCAAATGAATTAACAACGAAAACCATTAACTTCTTGGAATTTTTAAGCTAGGCAGAACTGAAAGACAAAGATGTTGACTGATTTGTAGGATCTATGAAGTAGGAGTCTGGTAGGAAGGTTTCATAAAAACTGTTTTGCTTACTATTCCTAAAAAGTGGATAATGGATATCTGTGAGGACTTTTGGAGGATTAGCTTTAAAATGCATGCGGAAAAGGTAGCTCTCAGAATAACAAACAGGAAGCTTGAGACGAATACAAATTAGTTCTTAGACAAACAGGGTTTATAGGGGTTTTCATTTTCATTTTCCCTGACTTTTCCAGGATTTCCAGACCATTATTAGTGATTTTCCCTGACTTTTGAGTGCCTGAAAACTCCAAGATTTTGGTCATTTATAGAGATAAGGGTGATAGTGAGGAAGCAGAAAAGTCTAAACTTATGAAAAATTGTAGAATTATTTTCATATTAATCATATGAACTTCTAGTAATAAGAGATCAACAACTTCAAGTCCACAAAATACAAAGTCCACAAAATAAAAATTATGATTACTTACATTGATATGCCTTCAGAAAGGGTTTTAAACGCCGAAAAATATGCAAAGAGGGCTAACCTGGCTTTTACTTCAAACCTGATGTTAAAGTAGCTCTTTGAATCGATCTTGATTTTTTCTTCCTCACATCCTTCTACATATTTGGCTACGTGAAATCAAATTTGACTGAGAATAACTTTTTTGTCACCAGAGGGACAAAGCAAAGCATTCCTGGCAAAATCGCTAGCGAATGAAATTGAGATGCGCACACCTTTCGCCAACTTTTCCCCAAATTGTGCAGGCTATAGCCAGAAGGAACCAGAATAGGGCTGCCTCCACAGCGAAGCCATTCGTCCCCTCCTTCACCTCCGCTCCTATGCGCAGTTTTTGATCTCTTGGCATTTTCAGGTGATAAATTCCGAAATTTGAACGTTTTGCGATTTTTCCCTGACCACGCGTTAAATTCCCTGACTTTTCCAGGATTTCCATGACCGTTTTCATTTTCCCTGACTTTTCCAGGTTTTCCAGGATTTCCAGGTTCCTATAAACCCTGACAAAGAGCAACTAGGTTTTAGAAAAGCTAATTACATAGCGTGAATGAATGTAAGTGGGAAGAAATATTGAGAACAATTAGGATGTTTTACTTGTTTTGTGGACTTCGTAAAAATTGTGATTAGCTAATGAAAGCACTGTAAAATCTTGGGAGTGGACAGAAGGAATAGAAGTATTATTCAGGGCATGGAGCACAGGGCACAGGTAAGGAGTGCAGATGGTGACTCCGGAATGGCAAAAATAGGATGGGGAGTTAGGGAGGGCTGTCCATTGCCCCCAGAAATTTTCAATATAAATGCTGAGGAATTACTTATAGAGAAATAGGAGGAACTGTATGCAGAAATAAAGGTGGGAGGAGCAGTAATTAAATTGGTAAGCTGACAACCAAGCATTAGAAAGCAGGATAGCCAAAAGTTAGCAATCATTGTTATGTGACGTACAAATCCAGTATCATAAATTTGGGATGAAAAATATCACAAGAAAACAAAAGTTATGTTTTTTAAATGAAAACAAATCAGAACTACTAATGTGGGAAGGTATTGGCTAGAACAGATGGGATAGTTACTAGGTAGCAAAATGATGAAAGTGGGTTTCGTAGCAATGATGTTAGGAGAAGACGAGCGTTGACTATGCAGGCATTTACCAACAGAAGAAAACTGATGACAAAGACCTTGAACAGGGATCTACAGAGGTTAGTAAAGAACTAAATATGGAGCATGGCATTGTGTGGAGCTTAGACTTGGACTCTTAGGATGGATGGTGAGAAAAGATATAACTTAGAAATAAGGTTACGGAGGAGAATTGAAGTGATAAGAATGGCGGATAAATGAAAAGGTGATGTACACGGTAGGGAAATAAAGAAGATTTCTGGCAGGAATCAGGAGAAAGCATACTAAATTGATGGAACAGGTACTCAGGGACAATGAAAGGCTGAATGGCATTATTGAAGGTAGAATGCAGGAAAGAGAAAAGATATTATTGTTAGCATGAATAGAGGTAGGATATAGACTTAACGAGAGAAAAAAACTAAAGGCATTGAGCAGATAGATGAATGAAATTCAAGGAGTATGGGGACACGCCATTAAAACGCTCTTCATCCAGTAGAGAACCATCAATCAATCAACTTCTCCACTTCATTGGATCATGTCAGTAAAAAACATATAGATGGTGCTCAATTAATAGTTATCATACATTATTATTCTACCCCATTTTTTTCTAAAAAAAGAACAATAACATGGCTAAATAAAATTGAATGAGACAACCACTCATTTAATTTATGTATTATTTTATAAATACCATAGGTTTGAATCAAAAAGCCATTCTTGCTGCTTGAAAAAACTCTCATCTTGACTTTGGTGGGGAGGAGAAAACAACTGGATATTAACTATACACTAAAGTACCCTGATGTTACTAGTTATTTTAGTTTATTTGGTTATTCCTCATAGTTAGTCAGTTAGTGGGTTAATTAAGAATTCATTACCACTATACAGTAATCAAAGGAGGCCTAGAAATGATAAAAAGAACAAAGAATGTAGCCTTTCAGTGCTTCCTACACATTATAGCCAACTTTAAGACCTAGAGACCATCATTAGTAATGCCTTACTTTCCAAAATTAAAACTGATGTCAGAATGAATGAAGATCAAATCCCCAATTTAACAGTGATACTATTCCACACACGATACTAAAAAATCAAGTAATAGTATGAGCAATCGTGATGGGAAGATGCTATCTGGTACTTCTGTCCACCAAAAAAATTAAAACGTATTTTTTGAAGGACACCAAATGAGCCAACTAATCAGCTAAGGCCCTTCGCGAAGCAAATCATTACAAATATGTACAAATTGGAGAAAGCAAATTGAATAGTTTTAGCACTTGGGACTAGTACTGGGTTGTAAAGCATCACATTCTAAAAAGTGTTAGTGTTTTAAAAAATAAATGTACAGAGTAATGGAACCTAGATGTGGAATGAAGTAAGATTTAACTAATAGTTAATAACAATTTTAATCATTTACCATTCAACAAAAGGAAAAAAATAAATGTGTGCCACAAAAAATAACTGAAGCAATAAATACTTAAAATCCTCCCAGATAAAACAGGATAACACCCATCTGTTTCATAAACATGGGTATTTTATACCCTTGTTTGGCTTTGAACCATATCATTCCATCTCAATTCCATTAAATCGACTGTCTTAAATTTAGAGTAAACTGTGATACCCATAGCAAGTAAAAAACAGAAGCATTAAGAGGAAACAATAAAGGTGACTAAAATTCTTGATGGGAACAGAGTGGATACGTTATTAATATTAAGTAATTAAACAATTTCAGAATAGGTCAAAAATAAAAATAAACATAAACAGTGATCCCTTCTGTCAAAAAGCAACTATTGCTAAACTTACTGTTTTCTTTCGTAAAATATAATCTCAAAATATTGGTTATATCTAATTATCAAGGGTAAAAGAACAAAAATCTAAAAAAAAACCAATCATGAAATAATGATATGAAAGCAGTAAACAAGGATGTTTGAACAACTACCAGGGGACTGAATCAGCATCTATGGAAGTACATGATTCAGGGTGGATGTGTATAACTTTAACATCAACGGTAAATTATACAAGTACTGCATGATACACTTCTTAGAACAACAACTATGGTACTGGAACCTTTATCCTAAAAACATTAATACACTACTAACTCTGCCTTAAGCACAAAAGGAATGAAAGTGTACTAAATCACAATTAGCTTACACAGCTAAAGTTTTGGTCCCAATACTATTTAAGTGGATTGTATTCAGATAAAGTAATGGTTCTACACACAATGTCATGAGCACACATGAATAAATTTTAGTAAATAAGAGGATAGAAAGGGAAAAATATCTTTTACTATCTGATAAAAACATAGGAGCAGATACTATAAAAAATTAGAGGAACACCCTCTCTCTCATGATTACTAAAACTATGATTTTACAGTGAAACTCATAAATAAAGGCTTTCTCTGAGATTGAAATAAATGCATTCCACATAAATATTTACAAAGTTCCACCGAAAATTACGTAAGAATCATAATAAAAACCCATCAATTAATTTAAAGTTTTACACATTGACCATGGACAAGTTGAAATTTAGTATAGACTCTTATTCACAAATGAAACAAATATTTGACAATTTTCTTTTAAGAATCCTTTAGTATAATTTATCTGTTCATGGACACATGAAGTCATCAGATACAGAATATGGAATTATCCATTTTGACATAATTAGTCCTAGTTTTCACTTTCCTGGATAAACACAAAACATTAAAAATAAAAATTTGGCCAACACGTAAGTTTAATGTCTTATTATTTGCTGAAATCAACCCTCATTGCTGAACTCAGGAAAAGCCTTTAAATTTTTCCTTCTTATGGCAAGAAATGTGTTTCTTTAACCTACTAAGCGTGAGAAAGAGTAATTACAAATGTAGGATTAGTGAATTAAATACTAAACATTCATTCATATTACATAAAAATCTATGGAAATTACAAACAAAAATTTACTGGAGTATTATTAGAAATTCAGAAAAGTACTTGAGTTTTGCTTCGGGAGAAGATTATTTATTGGAAAAATAGATATCTTGTTAGAAAAAAAGCTTATTAGTTGCAATTAAAAGTCATTCCCAATTTACAGTAGCCAAAAAAATGTACAACTTTGCTATCACTCTTCCTCACAACAAAATAGTAACTAACTGCAAACATTTAACAAGTGAAAAATTAAAGCCAAATTATAGTGCTTTAAAACTACAATGGTAAAAATTCAAAATTATTGAGATATTCTGTAATAATGGTAATAATAATAAAAGAAAAGGGTTACACACCACTGTCGCACAAACTGCTGTAACAGAGGAGCCACGTCATGGGGGCACACATAACCTAGCCGGCCAATAGTTATGGCTAGAGCGAGCGAGCAAGCGGTGGGGACAGAAGAAACCAAAAAAAAAAGGGGAGAAAAAATACACATAAAAACTCAGAAACAGAAGAAATACACAGGCAAACATATAAATTCCTCTCCACAGTTTCTTCTGCCCAATGAATATACAATCAAAGGACCTAAAAAAACCATTTTTACATAACTGGCCACTAACATTTCATGAAACGATAAAAAAATTCAGGTAAAACACCCACTGAGAGAGGGAAAAAGGTCAACGCAATTTGTTTCCATGGTATAAGATTAGATTGCATAGCATTTGAAGTCATAACAATAGACGGTGGAACAACTGGGACCAAGGAGAAGCTACTAAAAATTTTGTACGATCTAGCTACAGTTGGTACAAAGCTGACCTTGCATGATAGTCTATCTACACTTGGAAAAAAATAGTTAATCAGCATGTTATACAAATCTTTTAACATCCAGGTTTTAGCCTAAAATTATCTCCTTTAAGGTCCAAACAACGGCACATAAATGCTGTAATTAAAGACTGAAAACAAAACTAATAGAAGTGAAATGTATAAAAGGGTTGGAAGAATCTATTAACCTCATATGAGGAAATTAAGAACTAAATTTACAATAATAGCAAGCGAAATATTGTACTACAATAAATTTTCAAATAAACACAACTGTTAATGATCTCCCCATAAAGCAGCCTGCAGCAGGAGACAAATTATAACAGCAAAGAAACAAACATAATCCACACCCTTTACAGGAAGCCACCAAAACATCTGAAAACACAACACAAATTTTCATTTTTATCAGCATGTTTGTAATCAAAATTTGAAGAAACAAAGGTAATTCAAGGTTCATAAAGCATTAAAAAAAAAGAAATTCACCCACAATAATGCTAGTTACAGTCAATATCCTTCAATGTATCAAAACAAATGTTGTGAAAACCAAATCAATAAATCAATGTGTGCAAATCTTCACTTACCTACTCCATGCAACATGAATGGGAAAATAAAAAAAATTAATCTCCACTAGAATGAGTTCTACAATGTGAGTAGAGTAGGAACAAATACAAACTGGCCAAATAAATTAATGTCAACATAAAAAGTGCCAATCAACACTTTCTGGTCAAAAACAAAACATTTGCATAAATGTCTCACACAGGGGCTTCCCCCAAAAATCAACCAAAAACAGAATGATGCAGTTAAATAGCACACTTTCTCTGCAATAAATACGACTTTGCACAAAAAAGCAACAACTCATATGAGCCGATCCAACACAAAACAATGAGGACTGACATCTAGATGTCATAGCTGAATTTTCTCAACACATACATGAATAAAGGAATCCACATTATCAATGCCTCTTTAACATCATCAACCAAAACTAGGGCTGAATTTTTCGTACTATAGTCAACAGTTTCCACAAAATGCCTGTCCATGGGGTTACCAAATGGAACTTAATTGCCACCAAGAATCTAAACATATATGTGTAGGAGAAATAAAAATATGAATTTGGGATTCTGCTCCTAGTGATAAAAAGTGGAGTTTACAAATAGCATGATTGACTCCACATCAAATATCACTTCAGCACTGGATTAGAGCACTTACTAGGTACTCCTATCAGTTATTTCACAAGTTAAAAGATAAAACCAATTTTATTGTAGCAAGGAAATGTGTTACACCTAGGCAAGAAAGGGTGATGAGTTTGGCAAGGAAAATGAGGTGGCTGGAATGTGTGTGAAGGAGAGATTGATTGTGTGAAAGTACTGTACGGGTGAAAATTAAAGATTGGTGAAAACTGGAAGTGTGTAAATGAGGGTGTGGGCTAGGAGGGATGCCGGAGAGGGGAAATTTGAGGGTGAGGCCTTACCAAATTCATCACCCTTTCTTCCCTCCATCTAATAACGACAAAAAACCAAATTCTTTCTTCCGCTCATCGTAATCTCATTCGAACACGTACCAAACATCTAAAAAAAACTCCCCAATCTCTCCATTTCCTTCCTTTGTGCAGGACTTCCTCCACCTGCCTCAGGTCTCTCACCCTCTCTGCCACCCGCCCCCCCTTCCCCAATTTCTATACACTCCTGACCTTGCTACTGTGTACAACCTTTCCCCACCATCACGAGACACCCCGGTTTTCCCGAAGCGTTGTCCACAACCACAACCACCCCTGTCCCCAGATCCTCTCAGTGCCAACCACGAAGTTGTAAACCTCTCCTCTCATTTGTTGGAGGCGAACTAACTCGCAGTTCTCAGAAAAGGACTATCCTTTTTGCCCACACCGAGGGTCAACCAGGTTACCATTGTGACTGACGCCATAAACTTCTTCCTGAATCTTCGGTGGAAGGCCTTCTGGTAGACCCAACAAAACACTACTTCCCCTCCCTCCACCCACCCACTTGCTAGGTTCCTTCCCCCGTCGACATGTGAACCGAAGCCACTTCTTCCTAATCACCCGGTGGAAATCTTCGAAATCTTCATCAAACTCTTCCTCACCAAACTAAGCGACAAAAATTTCCTTCAATCCCTGCTCCATCCAAAAATCTCACCCGTCTTGAATCTCTGGCCCTACAAAACCTCTCAGCTAACGAAGACATTATCATTACTTAAGCAGACACAGGCTCTACCGTAGTCATTCTTGACAAACAAGCCTATGTATCCGAAGGTTTAAGACAACTAAATGACACTACTTTCTGTTCTCCCTTTACACATGACCCCAATCCCCAATTCCAAAATGATATTCTCACCTTCCTTAAAGAGTTCGGCCCTGCTGAGGGTCTCACCACCTCAGACATCAATCTTCTTTGTCCCACCTACTTCAAAACTACTCACTTCTACTTGCTTCCAAAGATACACAAACCAAGTAACCCTGGTTGCCCTATCGTATCCAGCTGCAATGCTCCCACTGAAAGAATCTCTGCTCAACTCGATCACTACCTTCAACCAATAGTTACCTCCCTCCCCTCCTTTATCAAAGACTTCTACCACTTTCTCGACATCCTTAATTCCACCCCCATTCCCACAGACAGCAATATTCTCATGGCTACGATAATGTGGTATCACTCTATACTTCCATTCCCCACCATGAAGGCCTAGAATCTCTCCACTATTTCCTCTCAAACGTCCAACATCCCACTCTCCATCCACCAGTTCCATCACTCACCTAGTAGAACTTGTCCTAACAAAAAATGCCTTCTCATTCAATAATAACACATATCTACAGATCCGAAGGGTCCCTATGTGGACCCACATGGCACCCTTTTACACTAGATAGATAGATTATTTTTCGGTGGAGTTCCTCCAAGGAGGCCCTGAGGCACTCAGACCCTCTTACACTAACATTTATATGGGCCATCTAGAAACCTCATTTTTAAACTCCTAAGTTCTCAAACCCCTCCTGTGGGTCCAATATATTGATGACCTATTCATCCTGTGGCCCTACGGATGCGATTCCCTCACCTCTTTTATCTCTTCCCTCAACTCTTCTTCCTCAGTTTCCTTCACGTCCTCCATCTATGATTCCTCCGCCACCTTCCTGGATATCAACATTCTCCTTGAAGACAACAAATTCATCACCTCTATCCACAAAAAGCCTACCAACCACGAACAATATCTGCATTATACTAGTTGTCACCCGCCACACACCAAATAATCCATCCCATACCCTCTCTCCGTCCAGGCTCACCGTCTCTGCAACAATGCCCTGTCTCTGCAACAATGCCCTGTCTCTGCAACAATGCCCTCTCTCTACACCAAGCCATAGATAACCTCCATCATGCCCTCCAGAAACGTGGGCACCCAGAGCATCTCCTCAGAAAGAAAATTCTACCCCCTACAGCTAATTACACACCCCGCATCAAAAATAACCCTCCCGGCCGATTGAATTTCACCACCACATTTTTTCCCGGCTCACACAAAATAAAAAGTATCCTGAGAGACCTTTACCCCACCATAAACAAAAGTGACGCTGCACTCTGCAACTGGAAAGATGTGCCATTTTTCATCCTCGCTGCAAAAATGCCTCAAAAGTGTTTATTAAAAAAAATTCTGTTACATGCATTAAATGAAAGGCTACATTGTCTACACCCTGATATCCTCTCCTTGAATTTCGATCTTCCTATTTTGGAATATCAAGCCTCAAAGTCATCTGAATAATTTTTGCGTGAATAGTATGCACAAAACATGCTGTTTAGTCTTTATAGTCATAATTAATTATTGAGTGTACATCAACACATGGTTTAGTAGGTATTTTCTCGGGAGGCATAATAATTGAAAATGAATATTCATTACAATAAATTAATGCCAGCGATCTATGGAATGAACTAACTTGAAGGCCAGCATAATGTTCCCTTGTGGTTATGCGACCCACACATACACGTTCAACTTACTTGGGAAGGCCTAACCTGTTTACCACGTTTTCCTCATTACTACGATCAGGATTTTGGCCACCTACAAAAATTTGCTAATGAGAGTCCACTGTATTTGGGTGTACCGGCAGGCAGGGGTGCATCTAGAAATTTTTTATGGAGGGGGCCTGCCATCTGACTGATCAATAGGAGGACGAATGATGAAGGTCTAGAATTGATAGGAGAGGAAAGAAATTTGGTAGATGAAATTAGGAGAAGGCAGAAGGTGTGGATGGAAAAGGTTATTAAAGGGGATGGTGTTTTGAAAGAAGTGTTTGAGGGAAGAATGTTGGGTACGCAAAGAAGAGGGAGGAGAAGAACGGGTAGCTTGGATTAGAATGATGGGAGGTATGATGGGCTGAAGAGGAACATCGTGTGAAATTTAGGAGGTGAGAAGAGTTAAATGTCCATTTAGGACAAGGACACCTTCAGTGGTAGAAAACCAATAAAATAAGAGAGCTAAGGGGGTGCCAGGGTGCCTTTGCCCCCCCATTCTCTGCTGCTTCCCCCCCTTCCCCCACCCCCCACATGGGTGTGCCACTGCCTGCAGGTTTAAAATTTTCTGAGCAAATGTTTTCGGAGACTGGTGCTGTCACAACACATATCCACAAGACCTGACATATTTCAGATTTATGAAAGGATTGGCTCAGGATAAAATTTTATATGAAATGTCCAGTGGCGTTTGGTGTCAATTAGCCTCGGGTAAGCGCTCACACATTAGGTAAGGTATGCATCCCGCATGTCACTTGTGTAACCTCAATTATAAGCTGGAAAACTATTACCGAGAATGGCATACTATTTAAATTATTGAATTTTAAATTAAAACTGGATAATTTCTTTGGTTAATCATGAACGATGCACATAAAAGTAACTAAACCTAACTAAAAACTAAACTAAAAGAAGCATACCCAAAATAGTCTAGTGTAAAAACTATTGGCTTTCTAACTTGAAACATTCTGAAAGAAAAACATTTCTGCATAAAATATCTAGTGATATCTATTTCATATGTAGGAAATGTGCGATATTGCTGATTTTTAAGATACGGCTCACCTACCAGCACAATCTTGGAGCACGATAGATACTAGACACCACTCTGGGTTTGAGACCGTAAAAGTAATTTGATGTGTCATTATAGCTTGCCTTTAGAAATATAAATACCATGAAATAAATTAATCAGTCAAATCCATCGTAATCAATACCTTGAAACGTGATAGTAAGTTTAGAGAACGTTGATTGTTCACAAATTCATATTGGAAAGGTACCTATGTCAAGGATAAATACTTTTTAACTCAAGGTTAAATACAGGATGCAGAAAAGCATATCAATTTAATCTATAAGATTAATAATAAGCAGTGTTATAAAATTGAATACACTGCAGGAAATGCCGTTAAATTAACTTCAGAGGAGTCGCCCACAGAGAAAACAAATGCGAGATTATAAATGGGCAATAAGTCATTCACTAGTCTTGCCCTCCTTTCAATGAAATCTCCAATGAAAGGACCTATCGATATGTATTATTGAAATTATTTTTGGGGGTCCATTTAATTCCCCAGACATGACTGCTGCCCCATCGTATGTTGGAGCAACGAGTATTTCTTTCAGTGTACAGTTGAGCACCCTCAATCCGGGAATCCCTAATCTGAGAACAGCCATAATCCGGCAATTTTACCATCACCAACTACCTGGTCAGGGTGGCTACTGATAACCAATTTTCAAATTCCCTGACTTTTCCCTGATTTTTCCCTGATGGCTTTACCAATTTCCCTGACCAAAAGGTCTCCTATTTTATTTCTGCTGAATTAAATTTTCGACAAAACTCAGAAAATGTTAAAAGCTGAAATAAATACATTAAAAGCTATAAGAATGAAGAAATATATAGGGAACCTCCACCCTAATGAAAAAATATATTAAACCTTCACAAGTTAACCCCTTACACAAATTGTACACACTTTTAATACATTTTTCGCGGCCGTGTACCGTATTTCCGTGGCCGTGTATGTTTCCTTCGGTAAAATTACAAATTGAAAATTCTTCAAGGAAGAGGTGGCGTGTCGTGGTAGTTCTGTGAAGTTGAAGATTATTGAAAATGCATGAAGGGAAAGTTAATAGCGAATTTACTGACGCACTCCGGCACAGGTTGCACGAAAAATACAAACCAAGCCCAAGTTGCTAGACTGGATCAAAATCTGATGGCACAATTGACGTTTAGAAGCGAATAAAAATTTGATTAACGTGGTTATAACCCCTTGATTGTAAGAGGGAACCAAAAATGTAAACATATTTGTATAAAAAAAAACAAAATGTGATCGCGCCACTGCGAGCGAATACAGGAGGCAATTAGCAACAGCAGCATCATCATATCAGAAATATCATATTTAAGGTGGTTTGTGACCTGGCTAAATTGCTTTGAGGGGGAGCTAAGAGGGCCATTCAATAATTACGTCGAGCGTGAAAAGTGGGCAGGGGAGGAAGACTCTTCTTACTGTCTCACGAAAGGGGGTATGGAAATCGAAGACGATCTCACGTAAGATTTTTTTTATGTGTGATTGTACTTGTATTACCATTTTAATAATCATCGTCTCGTATTTTTAGAACTGCAAGCACGTATTTACTACAAGTTAGTGTGGTACAACTACCTCTCGACCTGAGTCTCGGAAGTTAAAAAAGAAAACGAGAGGTAAAATCTTCTGACAAACATAGCCTCGGATTCCTTGTGATGAGCAGAATACACGGTGATCATGAATTTTAACGTTCCTAGGCAAATATCGCATTAAGGATATACAAAAGGGATGCATTGTACGACTGATTCACAATAAATAACTAAGATTCACACCTGAATGTTCAACGAATTGGGGCTTATTCTATGCACTACGGCGACGGACATTAGTTTTAGTTGGTGAAATGTTTTGGTGAAATAAAGGGCGGGAAAGACTGCCCGGTAAACGTAATGGTAGAAAAATTACAAGAATTTCCTATCCCAGTTTCTCCCCGACTGTTACGAGAATTCCCTGACTATTCCCTGACTTTTCCAGATTTCCAAAATTCCCTGACAATTCCAGGTGTTCCCGGTTTTCCCTGACGATCGCCACCCTGCTGGTATTTTGTGGAAAATGCCGAAAATTTATTACCGAAACATTGCTTCATTGCTTGCCGAGATATTATCCCATTCTTAATGTAAATTTTCCAATTTTGAGAAATCAGAATAATTTAAACATATTAATTTCTGGTACTTTGTGTACATTAGAATTATTCTGCAACTTGAACTAAACGTACAAAATTGAAGACATCGCCAAGACGGACAATAACTATAGTTTACAGATCGGCCACTTTCAATGGCGCATGCATTTTTGATTGACCACTGGACGTAATTTGATAAAATTATTTGTTATCTGCTTATGTTTCACCCTAATCATGTTTAATCTATACAGTTGTGGCAACAGCAGAGGAATGAGCATCAGTACAAAACGTTAACGATTGCAGAAGAAGTACAAGTTGTGAAATAGCTTGACACTGTTGCATCGATCCACCGATTGGCAAAGCATTTGTCTGAAACATACTGTGTTGGATCTTTGACAGTATAACGATATAACACATTAAGAAGCAGAAAAAGAAAATCCTCAAAATTTTATTGTTTAAGTGGCACGAAGAAATAGCGTAGTTTTGAACAGTACCTATAAAAGTACTGATCCTTTTTTTATGCATGATATGTAGTGCTTGTTTGGTGAGAGTTCACCCCCTGCCACACACCTTTATGGTGGCTTGCAGGGTATTATGTAGATGTAGATGTAAATGAAGAAATGGATGACAGAGAGGAAAACTATGTTCCACCTTGCCGCATCTGCCTATATCATTAAGTGCCTCACGACACTCCTGCAGCAGCTGTGATGCACCATGGTGATGTCAGCGCCTTTAAAGCTGCCTGACTGTCCGTGCATATGTGTATCGGTCTGTTAAACATCCCGATCTCCTTAATAGCATATGCGCAGGTCAGAAGTGCCCTCAAGAGGTTGCTTTTCATAGATTTTGCCATGATTGTCACCCCGGTTGCATAATTCAGAAATCAACTGATTATCTCACTACATGCTGCATTAGGACAACAACTGATTCTAAAGGCAATTTTTCATCGATTCAAGCACCCCTAACCTCCCCTAAGGATTTAGTGACATCATTCTTAGGATGAAACATCTCCACTGAGGGAGGCCTGAAATCAATTGTTTTGACTAATGCTCTACTTTATAGCCACACAACCACAATGTGGAAACACCAAAAGTGGATGTCTTTAATTTTGATTACTACAACTGCTATACAAGATTTCAGTCACAGGAAACATAAATTCATTCTTGATGCAACTCAATTTTAAACAAAAGAGTCACTAAGGCAGCATTCATTAAGGTGAATTAGAAACTGACTAATAATGCAAGTCCAGCTAAAAAAAATGTTACAACCCATTTTTCTCAATCACACAACATGCCATTCAAGTCATGATATTGATAAAAATTAATATGCTACTAATCACATTCATTAAAAAAAAGTCCAGAGTTTCAAATCCTCTCATATTTCCCAGGTTTTCAAAGCATTTCCGACCTCACTGGCCCTGAAACATCATCAAAATAACTCCCAGCAAATAGCACACCCTGGATGCAAAAATGTGCATTATATTGCAGCCATCAGCATCACTCTACCTAACATTCATCATTTTAAACACATTTTTTGTCAAAACCAACCCAATATGAACATAGTGGTTATATAGAATCACAGAAGTAAGAACACATGCAACCCTGAGTTACAAACCAAAACCAAACAGGAAACAAATTTTAATACCAAATCTCATTTTTATGAAAAATATATTATTCCAGCACACTCCACATAGGGGAAAAGGTATGAAACTAACATTATATTCATATGCACAAATGCTGCCAAGCAGTAGGTTAGGAGGGCAGATGAGCTTTATTGAAGGCAAAATTTGGGTCACAGGAAAAGAGGATTCAGGTAAATAAGATGTCACTATACTGCTTTTCGCTAATGGTGGTGGCGGAAAACACTAATGTTTTACGGCTCGTTCCTACAAAACTCTGACCACTAACCATAAGAATGATAAACAGGCCAATGAAATTATCATAGGTGCAGTTCAGTACAATGATCTTTGTGGTTTGTGAATCATTTTAACAGGTTTAAACTGTTAAACAGTTAACACATTTAAAATGTTTTGTCATGGTTTGGAGTGTGGAAAAAAATTCTACGGTCTAATTCACAAGTTTTACAGTCATATGTAATTTTGATAAAAGAAATAGTACTCCAGATATGATTTGAAGACTAGTTTTCAAGAAATTTTACAAAATAACTAGCATCAGCTTCAGTCTACATATACTTTAATGAAATAAGCACAGTGACAGGATAAACTAAGCTCAATAAGCCAAAGGTGAAATAGTACTTAAGTTTCTCATTTATTTTTTTGCAATGACTATTGCCAGTAAGAAATTTAAGGGATGATACAAAATAAAAGACTTCTCTTTCAAGAAAGAGAGAAATTTCCAAGCAATTCCTCAATTTTCCAAAGGAATACACAACGAGATTTTCACTGGGCTTAAGTGACTAGCTAAAACGATAGTACCCCAAAGTGTAACAAGCAACTGAAACACTGATTTTAATTCTTAAAAGGTATACTGCAAATTAATTACAAATACATAAAAATGAGGTGCTGTCCCCCATTAAACCTTTTACCCCTAAGTATTGTGGCTTCTCCCATACAAAACACTTCCAGTCAAATCATGGATTCCCTGGCATACATCCCTTAATGCCACCATTCCTTAGCAATATCACATTCAATGGAAACATTTTAATAACTTCTGGAATCCTTATAACCTGTCATTCTATCTTAAAATTTAGCTGATAGAAGAGAGCACACATTAAGTGTTATAACGAGGTTAATGTTTCAAAATTCCTAACTTTACCCCCTTCCTTTACAAGTGTTTTAGACCCTTCTCTCACAACAATTCTTTTAAAACAGAAATGAACTTAACACTCATAATTGTGCATATCTCATTTTTAAAACATTTTAAATCCCACACAGGAAAAGGCTTTGGATACATGCCTGCAGGTTTAATGAGATGAAAGGGAAGAGAAATTCATAATTTCACTATATTTAGCATAACTGTTGGCAGAGTTTTACTCTTTCCTTAAACAGTCAATAGACACCAAAACCATTTTTATGGCTAGCCTAACCTAATGTACTGTTCATTATTGTCACCATATCCCTACACCTCAATAACTTAATGCTTTTACTTTCTATTGTCATGCCAGAAAGAATTTTTTGGCTTGGTGCACATTCCTTCCCAGAATGCTACATCCACAGTAGAAATTCAATATTACATATTTTGATACAATAAAATGTTGATAACGCAAAGAAATTGTTGAAATTTCAATTTACTATGATGACAGCTAACAATTACATGCAAGCAATTCTTGGTCATCGGATTTTTAGTTCCATCTTTTTCATCCAAATAAAATTTGGTAAAGGTTTACCTATGGTGACAAAAAAATTTTGATTGAATAAATAAATGTAGAAATGAACATTCTAAGAGGTGTATTACACTGCATTAAAATTGGTTTCCTCTTTTGGAAGATATAGATTCTCAATCTCAGGGGTCTCGACCTATTCTCAACAATGTCACAGTGGAAAGAAAATGTCTCAGTGGAAAGAAAATATCTCATCTGAAGATAGTCAAGTAGAGATATGAGTTCTCAGTAAATCTCATGTAAAATTCATTTCGCTATTTGCCAAAGTACGACTTGGAAGAAGAAACATATTGTGTGACCTCTCATAAATTAAAGATGTTTACGAACTTTTTTCAATTTTGAATCATGACTAGCAGTGATTAGTTTTGGTGCATCATTTATGGTGATAAAAATAACAGTTTTACTGCAATTCCATTAGTTGAAAATGTTGATATTCCATCATAAATTAAGTTGTCCTTATGAGCCGCGTATGATTTAGGTCATCAACTTATCAAATGTAGCACTACAGAGTGCCTAATGGTGTATGGTGAAACCATTCAATCTATTCAAGCTTTATCTTTGAGTATAATTATTTGAGATTTCACGTATTGAATACTTTCTAGCATTTGAGTTTTCATGTTAGTATTCACAGTCCATAGCGTTATGTTGCTTATTTTAAAAGAAACCAAATAGGTTATACTAATAATGTATAATACTAATAAGTTGCTCATTTTTCAAGTTTTTAAAATGTATAATATATTGTATCATAAGAAAAGAGTTGTATTCACCATCACAGTAAATATGATGTGTCTTTGAACCTTTTTCCAAGCACATACAATCGGATGCCCCATGGTGTTAAATACATTAACATTAGCATAAAAATCTGTAAACCCATGATATTTCTATATTCTCTGCTAAACCGTTCAGCCACATATACAAATTCCTACCAATGTATCACATTAAAATGTTTGCGAGATGCAAGGAATTCTGAGAACATTTATCTTCTAATTTCACCAAAATAAAAAGTATCAATTTTCACTTCTTAACACTGTGTATTTCACACAATATCCAAAGGGTTTCATACAATGCTAATCATACACAGATGATAAGAGCAGTGTTCTAAATTTTAGGAGGTTATAATCTGGTAATGCAATCATTGTGTTGCATATTCTTCAAAGAAAGAAAAAAATGACCGTGTTATGCTACATAAACACTACTCTTTTCTAAGTATTTGAAATATGCCAAGATGAGAAAATACTAAGCATACATTCCAAATGCACCAAGGCACACAATGCCGTTAAATGCCATAGATGGAACACTAATCTGGTTTGTAGATCATCACTGAACTACTGAGAAATTATGGCCTGAGTTGACAGAGAAAACAGCATAGATCTTGCTAGATAGTTGCTGAGGTAAACTTATTTTGAATTAAATAGAGTAATAACTAATTCTTGCATAAAAAAATTCTTAATAAATACAATATTAGGAACTGCCAATATATCATGGGTTTTGTAATAACAAGTTTCTACTGTATCTAGTACCTAACACCACACCCATACCATTTTTTTTACACAAAGAAAATGTGTTAAACTTAAAAAGAATTATGTCACTGTAAATAAAGCATTGAATTAAGTATCATAAGTTTAATGATATGGATTGTCAGCTATGGAAGGTAAGATTGTGCCACCATATCAAAACATAAGTCAGGGAGTCAAATTAATTAAAATATGGGGAACACCATTGAGCATAAAGCCTATGAAGTTATCAACATCACATCACAATGTAAAAATTTAAACTGCACTATATATGCATATAAATATGAGAATACAAGATAATAAATAAATTACAAAATTCACTTTTCCAGGGAGTAAATCTTGATTACAAAATATCTATTAGTGTAATAACTCACAGTTTCCTTGCCTAAAAAATAAATGATGGAGAACTCAACAAAATTAAAAGAAGCCATATAGGCTGATCAAGGCAATAACTCACCAGTATTCTCCAGCAAAGTTTTTGGAGTTCCTGCTCGATTAATAATCATTATTAGTTGGCTCAACACCAGGGGGATGTAAAGCCTCATGTCAGGACCTGCAACAGATACAAATTTACATGTATTACACAATATTTATTTTTATCATCCACTTACACTGAAATAAATGTCATTAAATCAGGTTAGGGCATGACACCAAAATGGGGAGGTCATATAGCAGACATCTAGCAAGCCCAGAAAAAAAAACTTTCTCATTTACTCTAAAAGGCAACTTTAAAATTGTAAATTTGAAACATCAGTGAAAAAGGAAGAGAAGATTTTCACCATTTGCTTATTAAGTAAGCCCATCATAGCCTCCAGCAAAAATATCACCTTTATAACAAATATTTTGGCCAGATTTTTGGTTCACATCTAGAATTAAATAACGGCATTCACATTCAAATAGGAAAAAATACTCAGTAGTACAAGTACAATTTGGTTTAAAGAGCTCTAACTGTTCAGGTATATTACAACAGCAAAATACAAGCCTTCTACAAACACTTTACCTAAGCTCTACAGTGTAGGATTCAAATCATGACCTTAGAGTTACAAGGCTGACACATAATTAACCTGGCTTTAGAGGCAATGTGTCATTATTGATAGGATATGGGCAAACATTGCCCTAAAACACAATGGAAAAGCAACAAGTACCAGGTAGCACACAAGTTATGAAAATTATTCAATATTCTTATATCAGACATTTCTATTACTGACAATTTTTGATCAAACCTATGGTATACAATTGTTTGTAGTGAATGATGGTACAGAAATGAATTATCATGGCATTAATTAAAATATCTCAATCTGTGAATATGTATGCCTGAAGCTTCACTCCATTCCGCAGGAAAACATAAATGCTTGGCTTTTACACAACTTCATTTCCTTCAAGATATCAGATTAAATTTTAATGAGTAAGCGAAAGTGTCTGCCATCACTCATTATTTGCTTCTGAGCGCAAATTATGGATTAACAGGCAATATTATATACCCACCTAGTTTTATAGATATCTCTCCGATAGCCCATGTAGCATTGTTACAAACAGATATTGACTCAGGATTGAGGTTTTGACCCAGGATAGGCATAAAATCCGCTGTAAATAAAAGTAATTACCATCAGCAATGACATAAGGGAATAATTACTCAGTGGTTCACTTGAAAAAAAAGGAATACAGCTAATATAAAAATAAAATAAATTGATATCAGAAATCAAAGTTGAAACAGCAGAACAAACAAACAATAATGAAGGATACAAAAATATATAAAATAACAAATTCTTTGCCACAACAAACCAGTCAGCCAAGTCAACTACTTACCTACACAAGGAGCTACATGTGGAAAGCAAGCCTTTGTAAGATCTCCTAAGAGGGCAAAAGAGCTTTGTCGAACTTCTGGTATAGGGTCTTGCATACACTGATAAAGAAGCTGCATCATGTTGGAATTTGCCACCAGTTTCTCTATGTGCCCATCCAAACCTTCAGCAAGACCAGATAACAGATCCAAAGCCACAATCATGAAGTCCTTATCCGGAGCATCAAACTGTTCAGGATTTTGAGTGTTTGCCTGAATGAATACATTATGAGGAAAGATTTAGCATGCCATAAATCTGTTTCATACAATGAATAAGTCAACTTTTCAACACAACAAGGCATTGTTGAAGGCTGTGATAGATGGGAGAATATGGATGAGTGGGAGCTAGGCGAAGGATAAGCCTTTATCTTACAAGTCATGAAAAGGATAAGATATAGCTAAGATATTTAAGGGTTTTCCTAGAGTCAATTCAAACCTATAAGGGGTTTAAAAAATATTAAAGTGTGTGATACATAGAGTTAGAAACCAAGGATTTGATTTTAAACATTAGTGCAGGCAGTTTAAAAATATCAACATCAAATATCAATTGAGATAACTTACAATGTGCTGGTTAAGAGTTTGTTCAACTAATGAAACACATCGTCGATACACAGGTTCACAGTAAGGAAGAAATCCTGATTGCAGGGCTGTTGCTACACTTGACAAACACTGGAACAGAGCACCATAAATGTATATACAAATGTAAAAATGATTCACCATAGACTGGAAAAAAAGCAACAACAATTACCTCTAACAATGGAAAAAGGTCCTTGTCTTCATCCTTAAGTACATTCCACTTCTGAATTAATGGTGGCATCAGAAGGTTGATGTAGTCAGGTTTATTTAAATGAGAACCAACTGAGTCGGCCAAAGTTCCTATTGCATCGTACAGTATGAGTAGATTCTTGTGCTAAATAAAGGTATAAGATAGCAATGCTTCATTAACATTCAATTATTTTCTAACCAACCAATTAATAAAGCCAGTAGAAATCCAACTTCTGGAGGATTTCATTGTTTCACAGCTTTTATATGCATTTCTTTTTTTAAAGTCTTCCCACTTATAATGCTGTTTTTTTCTTCAGTTAGTTATATCATTCCCTGCCATTTGAGTCCAACAATAATTTATACATGAAATGAACTTTCTATAATGTAAGCAAAAGGAACATCCAAGAGATTATATTTATCAGGTGGGCTAGGGAACACATTATTTTAAGGATGATTTTCAACAGGCTTTTCCATGGAACCCAAAACTTTCACAAAGGTTCAAATGAACTAAGAATCAGACTTTCCCTTTCCGGATGATAGGACACGTCAATACAAATAGCAAAATCCATGTAGCCTACCTGATACTTGCTAAATGCAAACACCAAAGTCTCCAGAATAAAGCCTAAATATGGGACTAGTTCAGTACACGCTTCTTCTTCTAAGGTAGCAAATGCAGAGCAAGCTGCTTCTTGAACCCTCTTGTTTGCATCCAAAACTCTTTTCAGAAGCTGAAAATAATTAATTATATTAAGTGATTCATAACAGCAGGCTATTTATTTTAGCATGGGACTTCCAAATAAGACACAAATGTAGCAACACTTACCTCAGTCATAAGAGGCTTCAAGTACAAGTCATGAGGCTGGCTCACCACCCAATGTGAATATCTGGACAGAGTCCAACACGTGATTGCTCTCACAAGGGCTTTCTTATCCGAGAGACAGTTAATAAGGTATGGTACAAGCTCTGGTAAATGAGGAATTATACCACCAATGCAGCCTAACGAGATAATGAAAAAAAACAGGCCATTTTACATGCATAATCATTAGAAAAAACTAAATAACAATAATTATACAATTTGGGATGCATTGGAATGCTCCATGACTACACTAAACAAAAGGTACATGAAAGATTCTAAAAATGCAGATCAGAGAGGTGTACAACACAACAAAATTAGCAACAAATCAATAAACTGTCACCAAGTATTGAAAATACAGTCGAGCCCACTTATATCAAAACTGTTTATAACAAAGTCCAAGTAATAACAAAGTAAAGGCAATTCCCCGTTAAAGAAAGGCAGGGATAAACTGGTCCACATATAAATAAGTTCGGTTATTATGAAGTAACCTTCAGCCCCTTCAACTTCATTATAAACTGGCTTGACTGTATTTTGAAACATCCCGAAACATTCACACACACACACACACACAAATATCCTACCTTCAGCAATGGCTCCAAGAGCAAGAATACCAGACTCTTTGATTTCCCATTCCTGATGAAACAAAGTCTCTTTGAGTATGGGTACCAACACACTGAGAATGTCTTCTCGAAATACATTGGCAAGAACATCCAAACCAGCTGCACTGCACTTTCCTGGAAATCAAAATTCATCATTTAACACACATTAGAGAGCAAATGGAGGAAAAATTACACATTGATCAGAAGATAACAAATATGGCAGTACAACATACACTAGAAGTCCAGTTAAAGGATAAATGCATTTAACATGAAACCTTTAAAGAGCTGTTTACTTTATTGTTTTCTTCCATAATTAGCATGAATTGTACTCTCCCATCAAAACCAAGCATTGCATATTAAAGTGACTAGTAATGAATAGATGTGAACAGGTGATATGTACGACTTGTAGATCTAGCCACACCTGTCTGACAATTCATATAAATAGTGCAGACATAACTAGATCAACATTGATCATCATACTTGCACGGTGGCCATCCACAATAACTTTGATAAAAACAATCACATTGTGGATGAAGATTGAACCAGCTACTCAAAGTTGAACTGTAGATACACGTGGTAAATGTCACCCATAACCTATCCATCCCCATGCCAATCTCATCCCAAATCTCATCATAAACAAAAAGCTATGGCGACTTTATACGGCCTATCCTGAGTCACGAGCACAGATCTGTTATGGGAGAGCTCTCATTACAATGACCTTCCATCGGGCTTAGTGGGTCTAAAATATATTCCAATCCTTCAAATTTTACCCCAAGCAAGTCTACAAACTGAATGTAATATCAATTTGTTTTGAGGGTTAGAATGAGCAATGCACTTATGGTTAAGTTCATCCTTAGGATATCCACAGTAACAATGCCAAAGTAGAATCCATGCACTCATGATTCTTCAACATTATTAGGTAAAATACATAGAGCTAAAATCAATTACATCACCCACACTGCAAATTAATTGATATTGAACTAATTGTCACATCAAATGACTCACTCAAGTTCCAGTCTGACAATGAGTTGTCATCATCCATGCCATCAGAACCATCGTCATCATCACCTCCACCTTCACCAGCTCCATTCTCGTCACCAGAATGTTTTATAGTGTGTGTCCGAGATTTGTGGAACCGCGGACGTATGTCCTCCTCTCTATCTGGAATCATTTCATCTTCCTCCACATCACCCTGTTAAAAGAAAAACCGGCATAATAGTGAGATACTATAAGAAAAAATACACTCAATACAACTATTCATGATTAGACATGATAACAAAATTTACTTGTAATAATATTTTTTTGGAGAGAGGAAATGCTTCATAGATTCGATGCCATGAGCCAGATACAAAGTACTTTCTTCCTTCATCAATGGATTTACGATAGGGTCAATCCATGTCAATTCAACCACAAAAATGAGGTTTAGCCACCCAACGACTCAGATTGTGATGAAACTTTGTACATATGATCCCTTCACCAATGTAACAAAAAAGCCCAAATTTTTTGTACCTAGCCCAAGTAGTTTTTTGGTTAAAGCCTCTCAAACTTTAAGAGGCTTCTGAATTTTTTCCATTATATCTATATCTACGACATACCCTGCAAGCCACCTCGAGGATGTGTGGCATTCAGGATGCACACTTCTCAAGGTGCACTGTTTTACTCAAAAAAGGCTATCTCAACCATTTCTGAATAACTTACAATGAAATTTTTCAGCTATGACCACAAGACTATAAGGACTTAAGAAAAAAATAATATGAGCCCTTGACTTATCTCTTTAGCCTTAAAAAAATTCTTAAACATTGTCCTTGCCACATTTTATGGCTATTTCCTACAGTTTTACATAACTTTTGTTACACTAGTTCGTATGATGGTTGTTATTTCCACTAGTAATTTAGCTGTCGCAATGCTTCCTTTCTCATTTAGACTCATGGAAGTTGTGAACGCTGATTAAGCAGCAGAGGTCTATCCTCGGTCTATCCTAGTGAGCTTGAGACATTAAATTTAGATAATCGATTATGCAGCATTTGAACCAATCTGAAAATACTTATCAAAAGGTTAACATCCACATCTGCGTAATAACGTGCAAGCCACCTCGACGGCATGTGGCAGAGGGTGAAGCTCGTCCAATATGAAATACTTACAAGCAATTTAGAGCTACAATGCCACTACTTCATGGAGATATGTTAGAAATAAGAGTCACATATAACTAGGTGGTAAGTATTTACTAATCCATGAAGCGAGTATTACATTACACAAAGGGTGTAGAGCGGAATTTCCTCAGAGAAAAAATCCATCAAGAATGGTTCTCAACCTGGAAGCCCCTGCCTGCTATTGTCGTTCTCACCTCAATGCTGCTATACCCTTTTTTCTTCCAACACACTACAGTAGAAGCCCGGTATAGTGAGTACGGCTTACTGCGAGAATCGCGTCATAGCGAGTGATTGTCTTTGTACCGCCAAAAGGCCTATGTTTTACATGTAAAATAAAGTGGATATAGCGAGGACAAAAAGTTCCTTCCACGGTATACGCTCGGTATTACGACAGATATCTCTCGAGGGCGAGACACCGCCTAGTAAAAATAAACTATTGTATTTTGTAGTGATGGACGGATCCAGGTTTTTTGTCGGATCCGGATCCGGAACCGGATCCTTGCCTGGGTTTCGGATCTTTATCTCGGTTTCAGATCCTTAGTTTCAGATACTCGATTCTAATTTTCAAAACCTAGATTTTTTAAAAATATATAAATACAGCAACAATAGAATTACCAAAAAAAGTTAATTTATTGTCGAAAAAATCAACTTCCTATCATCTATGTGGATAATATTTTCCTGGATCAAGATTTATGGATGCAATAACTATATCTTATTACGTCTAATATAAAGATCAACTTCCTAATTTCATACTCATCATGCAGTACATTTTTGAAACCTGTACAACTATTCTTTAGATTGCAGTTAAAAGAGACATTGAAAGTTTATTTTCATTAATAAAGGAATTATTTTCCAATTATTAATCAAATCCTTGAATGCTTTCAAATTCTTTTTAAGAAACACAAATTATTTTAATGCGGCCAAGAGATTCCATTTATGGAATACCCGGGGATTCCATTTTTAAGACGAAAAAATTATTATAGCATATTTCAAGCTGCTAAACGGGTAATTTTGCAATGTCTCATTAATAATAACCTTTAAAATGAAATTTGAGAATTTTATACTCCTAAGGAGAGGTTGTGTAACTCTGATCTTGAAAGAGATTAGCCGTTTTTCATGCTACTAGAAGCAAAAATTAAAAAAGTCTCGGATTTTTTGTCCATTGGCTCGGGTTTGAAAGAAAAAAGTAGAATGACATGTGGGGAGCATGTATTCTCCAAAATCAGGTAAACCGACAATAGCAGAGTGGGGTAGGGGACTGCAGGTAATGAAGTTCCCTTTCTTATTGCTATTTAAAATTTTTCTTCCAGCCATTGAATCAAAAAATTTATTATCCTTAATTTCCAACCTTTGTGTGTGGGTACTGACTTTTTTGTACTTTTATCGTTTAAACTAGATTTATAAATGCATTGCTAAAAATACATGGGAAAGTTAACGTAATGATTCCACGATTTAATTCTGCAATAAAAAAATTTTCCAATCATTTCACTAACGCCAAATTTTTTTATATTTTTTTTACTTATAAATTGACATGAAATTTCTGATAATCCACTTTTTTTAACTGCCTACTTGCATCACCCTAGGAATACAGCATAGCCTATATTCCTAGGCAGTGTTAAGGATCGAACTCGCGACCGGCAGTACACTAGCCCTCATTTTTAACAACTAGCTATCATAGGTCCACGGGAATCTGGCGAATGTAGGCGACCCGCGTGACATTCGGCTTTATTTTTTTTCTCGCGCATCCGGGCGTATGGATAAAAAAGTCACGACGAGTATTTCTTTATTTTGTTTTTTTGGCACGAAAAAATCTTCTTCTCATTTCGTGACCGAGTTGCACACCCTCTCCTTGTCAGTTTCTACCATGCTTACATTTCATTCGCGGGGCTCATCGATCACTAAGCCGCGAAATTTTAAAATCTCCGATCCGGATCTGAATTTTTACTGTGTTCGGATATGATTTCAGAAGCGAATGAAATGAAAGACCCGTGGATCCGACCCGACCATCTTTCATTTATTAATGGTACATTTGTAAATCTAATTTAAACAACAAAAGTATAAAAAAGTGAATACTCAGATTTAATGGTTTGCAATTGAAGATGATAACATTTTCGATGCAATGAATGAAAGAAAAAATTAAACTGCGATAGGGATCGAACTTAGCACAGTACACTAGCTCTCGTTGTCCGCCTGATCCCGGCGAATGTAGGCTACCCGCGTGACATCCTACGTATTTTTTTTATCTCACGATACCGGGGTAATGGGGAAAAAATTCATATTTATTTATTTTGCTTCTATTTGCACGGGAACATTTTCATCTAATTTTGTGACCTGAGTTACACATCCTCTTCTTGTCAATATCTACCGCAACTACATTCCATTCACGGGACGTTTCGATCGCTAAGCCGCGAAAATTTAAAATCTAGGATCCGGATCCGATTTTGCTCCGTGTCTTTGGATCCGAATCCGGAACCGAAAAAATGAAAGATCCGCGGATCTTTGGATCCGACGGATCCGATCCGGCCATCACTAGTATTTTGTATTATCTGCGAATTAAACTAAAAATACAAGATGTGTGCCATATCTACAACACCTGAAGCCAATTATGTCCAAACATTAGCGATTTAAGGCCTTTAGAACGCTCTGCACGCTCCCATTTTACGTTCTTCTTTTGTTAGGCCCAGTCATCAGTGGGAGCATAGTGGGCGGACGATGAGCAAGATGAGATTAGGAGAGGGAGTTAGGTCTAGGCATGGGCGATATTGATAATCGGGGTACGATAAGATATCGGGGCATGATAAGATATCGGGGTACGATAAATATCGCTATAAATATCAAGATAAACATCACGATAAAATACCACGATATCACGCCCCGATAAAATGTCATGATATATTATCACGATAAATATCGCAATAAAAGATCGTGATATTGCGCTCGTTCAAATGTAGCGTAATCGCGCCCGGTGAATTATCGTGATATTGCGCCGGTTAATCGTGTCGGAAAAAGACAGCCGTTGAGTTGGCCTTCGCTTCAGCTGGAGCAAGTACGTTTGAAAACTTACTATTCTGCTATCTGCTAATTCTAATTCTCAGCAGTTCTCTCACACTCTCTCTTTCATTTTCAGTGGTCTGATAGTTGACGTACTTACTTACGTGGACTGATAGGTGACGTACTTGCTCCAGCTTAAGCGAAGGCCAACCCAACGTCTGTCTTTTTCCAACACAATTAGCTATCGCAATATCACGACAATTCATCGGGCGCGATTACGCGATATTTGAAAGTGTGCAATATCACGTTCTTTTATCGTGATGTTTTATTGGGGTGCGATATCGTGATATTTTATCAGGATGCGATATCATGGTATTTTATCGCGATATTTATTGTGAATGCAATATTTATCATTTCCCGATATCTTATCATGCCCCAATATTTTATTGGGGCATGATAAGACGATATTTATCAAGCAACGTCACATCGTCAATTTAAAAAACTCATAATCAACTGATGGACGTACCGGTTAACATTCGAATACTCGACAAAGCTGATATTATCATCATGACATATTCGCAAAATTATCCAAATACTTCCACAGAATACCTAATATTTTAATTCCGACTAGTTATGCTGTCTTTAGAGCTTTCTTCGGCGATCGAAAAATTGAAGAACTGGAAGAAAAACACCGAAACAATGTTTTATATATTGGAAAATGTCCTCTTTCTTTCATGAAATATGTTGATATTCTACCAGATTGTGCCTGAAATGACTTTTTTGCTGTTTACCTTCGTCAAATACCACGGAAAATAAGAAAATCTGTAATACAAACGACTACAAGAATTAGGTGGGTTTTTTCAACACCTTCGGATATAATGAGCGCTCGATTTAGCGAGTGATTTCCGAGGAATTATGAGCACTTGTTATACCGGGATTCCACTGTACCTAGATAGCTAAATTGCTCCACCTGCTCTAGTTTCTGACCTCCTACTTTTATAGTTATACTGGCCCTTTTTGTTCTTGAAAATCGCATTACTTTCGTTTTATTCTGATTTATCTTCATCCCGTATCTTTGGCACTGTCCTGGCAATGCATTCTTGCCGCGTGAATAAAAAGAGGAGAGCGAAAGGAATTCAGAAGAAAAATTAGTGTATTTCTGGAATGTTACATGGGCCCTAGAAAGACTTCACTCTTTTCAAGGACTGAAGGGCGTGAATAAGAAGTATGTTCCCGGAGCGTACGCAAAGAAAAATAACTTAACGTGATGCTGCGTAAACGTAACCGGTCGCACGATTTAATATTCTTGCGATTTCATCAACAGAGTCAGTGGAGGTTAGTGACAATGAGTACAGGTGAAAAACGACGAATTGGAAGCCTTAGGGTCCATGTCACTGGAAAAATGTAAGCAAGTCACGGCAATTCCAGCCCCCGCCACACGAGCCAGACCCCGGACACGCGTTGGAAAATCGTATGTATTTTTCGGTGCCGCAGATTTATTTTTAATTTCTTTTCAGTTTCTTGCTTGTGAGTCTTCAACGAGACTCTGATATAAGTCACTTGACATGTCTCTCCCAAAAATGCTAGATATTCTCTACATTTTGTAAAACTTTTATCTGAGAACAGCGTCCAACATTTTTTAATGAAATTGCACTAAAATGCTTCAAAAATATTTGAAGCTTAGGTAATTTAAAGTCAAAGCTTTGTGTTAATAGATCATGCTATTCTTCATTCATTGAAATTCCTCACACAACGTCACTATCAACTTAACTTGGAAGACGTTCGGAGAAAAATTAGTTCAGGTGTTTATTTGGAAATTTGGTCATGTTTGAGCCCCTGTATCTGACTAAAAGATGAGAATCATGTCAAATGATGCATTATTCCTAAATTAGCAATCATTTCTGAGTATTTTTGTGAAGTTTCAAGTCTACACCTCAAAGAAAGCTATTTTGGAATTTGGTCCAGCTTTTTGATTACCGACCACTACGTGTCAGTGGCGAAGGTAGAGATATGTTCAGAACTTCAAATGTCATGCAGTGCTAGTCAGAAAAAATGACCATTGGGTGCCTGCCCACCTTCTTTAGGATATAAGAAGACTGACCGTTCAGTAATCCCTTCGTCCCTTCTGTTAAAGAAGGAAAGGGGGGAGGAGGTTTGTTTTCAGTTAGAGCTTCCCCAGGCTCCGCCAGAGGGTAGCCGTGACGCAGTGTTGTCAAATCACCATCAACTCGGGACTTAGAAAAATTTCTGCTCTGAAGTGGTAACATTTTATTGTGGACGGGTGTACATATAGGTATATTGCCAAAATGATAACCACAGCATTCAGAAGTCCTGACAATTGAGTGAGTTGCACTCCCAAAACATCCACAGAGATGGAGCCCCTAACCCAGTTGGAAGCCCCCGAAGCCTTCATCCAGAAATTACACCAGAAAATTCAATCTTTCATCAACTATCTTATGCTACTGTCATAATGGAGCTGCACTGAAATATTACATACCTTCAAAAGTATGACATCAATTTCCGAGTACTTCATGCCACGAACCAAAATTGGAACCAGGCGCTGCAAATGTGGAGAAAGAGCTTCTTTGCATATTGCCTGTTCCGCTAATGAGAGCCAGAACTCGCAGGCCTCAAGTGCAACACCATCATCAGGATCTTGGGTTCTCATTAACATGTACTGGGAAAGAGGGAGAAATATTTGAAATTAGTCAATAATTGAGCCTTCAACAGCTTACACATCATCAATAACCATGTTTAAGTGTCAAATCATTAACTTTAAAATTCTAAAATAATACAACTTCAGCCAATTAAAATTACATGTTTTTTCACCATGTACTGACAGATCATAAAAACCAACCTCTATTATGTTGTGCATGTGAGGAATTAATCTATCCATTCTAACTTCCAGGAGCATCACCAGTGCACGACATACATGTTTTCTAACATCTGGATCTTCATCAGTTGCCAATTGGAACAGGTTCTGTACACAAAAAAAAATTATTTCACTTCAGTTAACCAAAATAGTAATGTTACTCAAGGCATCATGAAATTAGCCTCTAAGATAGCAACTCTCAGTTATACCTGAAGATATCCACTTATTATGAACATTGATAAAAATACCAACAAGGAACATGAGACACAATCAATGTACACCCTCTCGATTACCACTTCTGCCACCAGTCACAGGAACAATATATAGGATGAGGATTACTATTTGATGACTCAACAGTCAAATGTTTATTTTAAAAGCAAATTTTACACCTCACATCCACCTAAATTATTTTAGTAAGCCTAAGTCATCTGAAACACCTTAAAACAGACAATTAATTGCTGATCAGGATTAAATGAGAATCAAAGTGAATAGAAAGAGTATAGACAAACAGAACATAGAAATCACTCTTACACCAATAAAAACCATATAGACGCAGTATAATAATGCCCTGACTTTTAGTTCATTGTACTAGGAGTCTTCTCCATTAAACACCACTAAAGGCCAGGAACACCACTGAAAAAAATCTGCTAGGCTTAAGAATCAAGACTTTAGCTAAGGATGCATAACATAGACTAGCATGCCATTACATTTCCCACACAGCATTCATAAAACTCAGCAGACATCAAACCCAGCAGAATATTTAAAATAACTAATATACTGCGTTATTCCCTACAAATTTTCAAAATGACAATGCAATATTTGAGAAACACGTGAACACAAAAAGTGGTAGAGGTCTCCAAGAAAAAAATTGAAACCAAAATCATGGAGTTCCCACAAAAATTACAATTGTATCATGGAATCAATCTGAATGAAATGTCTCCATTAAATAAAATGCTCTTCTGATTAAATTGTTAAAATGTAACATAATGGAATGGATGAAAATCTAAAAGCAGTAAATATTTATATTATATTGCATTGCATAGATTACAAAAGCGAGTTCAAAAAATGCCAGGCAGTGCAAAAGAAAGAATTAATTCTACAACAATAAACAGGACTGGAAAGTAGCTAGTAAAACCAAATTACATACAAAACAGGCAGAAAGAAGACAATGAAGACTAGCTACCAAGGTAAGTGGCAAAGGAAAACAACATGTTTCAAAGAATATCAGAAAATTGCTTCATGATAATTAAGGTAATAGGCAGTGGGAAGAGATATCTCCCAGTATCAGTTCTCGGAAGTTTAGAGGAAAATGGAAGAACTCTCAAACTCTTCCTGTAAATCTACAAAAGAGGGGCATGGCTGGAGGAATTCAATAACAATAAGTTCGTTTTGATTATCTTTCCAAAAAAGGGTAAAGCAGGGAAATAGAGAATTCCAATTAGCCATGAAGCATGAGTGAATATGAGTGAGCCAATGGAGGAGGAATGAGACCAGTGACTACCCATGTGATGACAAATTTGAGCACAAGAGAGGGAAGGGTGTGACAAATAGGAGCAATGAGGACACAAACAAAGAACATATGTAATATGGCTATAATGCTTCGCAAATGACATTGGTGGTGGCACTTGGGACATTTCCATCACTAGTCAAGAACATACACCATGAGGATGTAATAAACGGGGGTGATTTTCTCAAAGAAGAGTCCATGGCCAGTGCTTGTATATGTAACCTATTCACATGATTCTAAGATAGTCCCTTATTTTGGAGTATTTTGAAAATCAAATGACAAAATTTTAATTATCATTGTAATAACCATGCCTAATGTCAATATTTACTTTTTCCCCCACTTTTCCTGAAAATAATTGCCTCAGTATGAAATTTTATACAATTTCAAACACAACCATTTAGGATTCAAAATGTTCAGTTCAAGGAAACAAAAACTTGAATTACACATTTATGGCAATTACCGGAGATGCATTTTTGGATTTTATGTTTAAGCAATCAGTTAAGCGTTTTAATTTTTGGTGTAGTCATGATACAATTTCTGATGCATACATTTGGTGCTATGGTATGCCCATGGCATGCCATAGAGAAAAATGATTTCAATCAATCTGGCTTCTGTAGACAAATTTGTGTATTGATATGTTACATCCTCTACCAACTTTACGAGCTTTGCAAGTCATGTTTTCCACCAAAATAGGCATACTAATCTGCCACTGAGTACGAACTGAATTCACTTTATACAACATTATGGAATTTGCTTGATTTTGGACCAATGAATGACTTTCTGATAGAAATCCCTTGCCCTATTTTGCAATTCAGATTTCTTTTTGCACACATTAGCCTCAAATACACCAAAGTTTCTTCTTGCGTCTCTATTACAGTTCAGGATGATGCATGACAACAGGTTAAATATTTGCATCGTAAGTCTACTTCCTTTCGATAACCTTCTCCTTGCACTCAACACACATTTCACCCTCGTATTTTAATATGACCATTCAGAATTTTTTTGTTTTTAACTATGGTATATTACATGCTTGACAAATTCTGTGGCCATAGATGATCGATGTTAGTTGAAACAATTATTCTTTCCACAATATTAATTCTTCAATAGTTATCACTTCATTACACATCACATGAAATGCATTCTTATGAATTACTTAATCACATGTTACATACTCAATGTAAAGCATCACTTAAACACGTATGCATACTTCATAATCCAATCCAAGAGGAGACCAGATGTTCAGTTAAAATTTTGTTAAAAAAGGTGCTCTTATCCTTGGGTGAATAGCGCACTTACTGTTGGATCCTCATCATCTCTCTCCTTTCCCATGTTATAGAACTAAGCGAAATGAGAAACCAATGAAACACCTGGCAACAGAGCTAGGTGAAACTTAATTTATTTTTCCCCTGAGTTTTCCAGGTTTCCCAGACAAATTTTCGCATTGGTCTTTGCTGTTGTGCTATGAAGACCGGGCTATCAATTTCAACATTAAAAGCAGCTGGCACATCATTTTTTTCGATTCGCACCTATTAAAATGAAGCTGTTGGAATATAAACACACTTTATCCTCCCTAAATTAATGCAGTCTACTGAAAAAGGAATTTCCCTTCACCTGCCTCTCCCTTTGCCTCCTTGTCAAACACACATATCATTGTAAATAAAATGAAAACATAGTAGGTAGCTTCAGCTTGCAGCTAGTTATTCTTGACTGTTGTTTCTCTCAAATCACCCACCAGGACTTTGATCTGTAGCAGCATTTTGTCCCTAATTAACCTTAACACTGCTCGAGAATAATTTCATTTCCTTTGGACCTGACATCATCTTTAATGACTCTTGCTCTCTTCATTCCTCAAAATATGATCTTATTGCCAATTGATGAGTTTATAGTAAATAAATTACAGTATTCAAAAAATCTACCTGCAGGCACTACACCCCTTGAGTAGCGACGGAGGCCCACACAAACTTACTCGATCATCCCAAATGGTATCGAGCACACCAAATTCACAGAGTGCTCAACAAAGTAACACCTGACCTGCAAGGTAGGCCGAAACCGAATGTGACAGAAATTTCTAGCGCAGAGTACTGGAGAGCAGCGTGAGTAGCACTGGACTGCAGGAAAGGAGGGTGGGATGGCAGAGCACAGGCAGCATAAGGGTGTACAACACAGAGCCAAGTATGAACAGCGCTGTGTTGAGCCATGCAGAAGACAAGCTAAAATTCACACTTGACTCCTTGTTTACCCTAATGGAAATCATCTACTGCATATTTCCAGGGTTTTTTCGTTAAATCACTATAATTCCCTCAGTATTCCCTGAGTTTTCCAGGACCAACATTTCCCTGAGTATTCCCAGTTTTCCAGGTCACCAGACATCCTGATTGCAATTGAACAGACTATGTTCATTCAATGGAGGCCTGAGTTAGATTGAGCTTGGACAAGGGCCTAGCCACCTTAGCACACCGGTTCCCGTGAGATCACCGAAGTTAAGCAACGTTGGGCCTGGACAAAGGTAGGATGGGTGACCCTCCTCCATACCTCTACCGCGGTGCTCTTGTCACCTGTCTGCAAGTTGTGGGCAGGTTAAATTTGGATTGGCACAATGGATCTAAAGAGGTCAAGGGGGGTTCCAGAAGGCCTACACCCAACCCTCCAATTTATTTTACTTTATTTTAGATTGAGTTCATCAAGGTCAAGCCTCACCTAAGTCTAGCTCTGCTATTTCTCGTGAAGCAAGTGGGAGAGAGCTCTCTATTTCTCTCTCTCTAAACTGCAATGCCATTTTGAAAGCATTAGAGAATGTCATTTCTTGCCTTGTAGACTTATTCATCAATTTCACCCATAGGTCAGGGTTAGCATGGTCAATATATCTTTTAAACTACATTTGTTTATTATATCCTCCTTTCTCACTTACATCCCTCTCATCCCATCTGCTTCAACCCCATCCCTCTCCACCTGATGTACGCTGCCTTCTTAAGGTTGTTCTTCCCTGTACCTGTGCTCCCCAGGCTCCCTGAAGGGGATGCTATTCTTCCCTTCTTACCAAATGTCCATTCCATCTTAACTATGCCTTAACATAGTAGATGCTCAATATTATGATTTCAACAGAACCAAAATCAGCATTTTGTAATATTCACAAGGAAGGAAAAAACTGAAGAAAGATCTGGTGCTTTCCCAGCATATCTGCTGAGTGAAGGTTTCTTAAGTCCTCCACTGGGTTATAACATCCGTTTCTGCCGACGTTTTGATTCCTAACTTGGTCATTGTCTTCAGGGCTTCTGAATGCCATTTCGCTGTGTTGTCAAGGAGGCCAGTGAAATCCACCTCCAAAAGAAGAACCATAACAGGGACGAGGCTTCCAGCTAAGTAACACTAAGAACACCTAGAGGCCGATCCTCAAATGCATACTAGAGGACAGGGGGTACTCTCAGTCAATCAGTCGACGCTCTTCTGACCATTGGTTGATGGACCAATCAGGAGACACTTGACCCCAGGAGGAGGGTATATAAGGAGGAAAATTTTGGCAAAACTGGTTCCACATCTGGTGGAGAACCTCAGAAACCTTCACTCGGCAAAAAACTGAAGAGCTGAACAAGGAAGCAATAAATAAAGAGGCAATGCCGGGACAGACCTAGCAACATTGGTAGAAGAATAATATAAGCTAATTGGATTTAGATAACTCAAGAATGTCACGCAAATAAAAGGAAATATACAGCAACTGACCAGTATAAACTATAAATCACTCCACATCAAGGGAAAGATATGTGAGAGCCAGAAATAGAGGCAAGTTTTCTCTATCCTGGATTTTATTTCATTCCTGGCTACTTAAGTATGTAATCCTATTCTTCAAGCGAGAGGTAATGTTTTTACAGAAGTTTTAATCTGGTTTACACTAAAGTGAAAACAACCTGGCAACCCACAATAACAGCCAAACTTAACTCTTGGTCTTTTCTTACCCTCACATTAATCATTTAAGAAAGGTACAGATTAATATTCTTGCATCTATAACATAAAATAAATAATATAAGTAGTAATCTAAAATCAGTTCCACACCATTGTTAGTCACCCAGTGTGGGTGAAATACTGGCTATGCATAACATATTTGTAATATATTTTATACCAACACTCCCATACATTTGACATACTTCCTACAGTCACATGCACTATCTACTTTCAAAAAGGGATCTATTCAATTTTATGCATGCACTTCAATCACAGCATCTAATGTGCATCTGGAATTAACAATCATACAATATTTAACAGTTTACATCATATACTTACTTATTTGGCCTGTAAAACATCCCAGGCATGAGAACAAATACTGAAGCATGCACATCAATGGAACAGGAATTGAATACTTTCTTAGGCTCTACTATAACCCACAGTACTGGAAATTAAATGCTTCCTTGAACTTATATAACTAACTTTTTAACAACCAAAATGCAAATGTATTTAGATGGGTGTAGAAAGTTTCTATTAATTCCGGGACAAAAGAGCAATTTGAAATGGGACAACAACTTAATGCTCTTGTGCTAAAATTTCCATACTCAGCAAAAAAAAAGCCTTTAGCTGGAAATACATCCCTTGAATATACAAAATGGCACAAAATGGGCAATAGGCAGCTCTTTGATCCCAACTACATAATGTTACCCTTGCTACCAACGACCAAATTACCAAAGCAGGTGAAATAACTCCTTTCATGAACCAGCTATAACTAACTCGCAACCAGCAATACCTACCCTACCTTTGCAATTTTTTGTAACCATTTGCCTACTATCCTGTGTCTGCATCCCCTTTGTAGCATTATAGCCACCTTTTAATCCTAGTGATTCATAAACAGTTCTTGTTAGAACTGTTGCGCATTTTTCATCATCTCCTTTATCATTTACACATCACCTTCATAATTTCATATGTTATTCTCATTTGACATACCTAATCCTTCTTCATTCATCATAGATTCTGCCCTTAAGAAACCATACTTTTTTCCCAGACAAACTATTTTTTTAAGTTTCTGTGATAACTACCAAATAATACAGCAAAAACTAAAAAAAACTATCACAAATAGACATCAAGGATAACATTATAACATAATAAGAAGCCTAATATCACTGTCAACTGCATGGAATTATGCACTTCAAAATGCAATGAACATACAGGCGGCTGCCATTTTAGAGCCTTAGCATATCACTCGCTCAGTGATTCAACCCGAAGGTTGGTTTGGATAGGTGAGGATAGAGCTCACCCCGAACTAAGCCACAGGCATGTGGATTTCACACATTCAGGGTAGGGGGGCCTTAGCATATACTCACAAAAAGAATAATCCACTAAATTTTCAGAAATAAATTAAAAGAATTTGGACCCTTTAACATCTACTACTAAGGACTAATTTACTAGGACTTCAGACAATGTGGTCATATTATTCAATATCATATAAAAGTATCATTAACACATTCCATCATGAAAATACACGCATGGAATAATTATTTTATATCGAAACGCAACAATATTTTGTAAATGAATTCATGTCTACATTAATGTGGAAAAAAAGAATATCACGAAGATTATCAGGGAAATTAAGACACACGCACATGCCCAAAATATTAAAAGCCTTCCGACAGCAGATGAAAAGGGTAACCAAACAAAAAAATCTCATTTTATAATGATATACAAGAGCAACAGAGATATGTAGCTTGTCAGTCAAGGAATAACTAAACTTAAGAATGAATTTATTTACTGCTCATCTACAACATAACAGAATTAGCTGGCACGATACCACTGAATCCAAACATACTGTGCTACAAAAAATACCATTGTAAAAGCAAGACAAATCTCTCATCATTCAATAGGACAAAGTTGGAAAATACCATGAAAAGAGGTCAACACTAAGCATGCAGTTCAGTAACACAAAATAAATACGTAATGAAAATGTATGCCTGTAAGAATAAAAATAAGTACTGAAATGACAGAAATCATTCAAATATCAGTAAATTATACAGAAAAAGAAATAACTCAAAACATACAATTATCAAACATACCTCAAGGAAAGAGTCAATGTGAACCATTAGAGCTGGTGTCTGGACCATGATAAAATAATTAACGCAAGCTACAGCATGTGATCTATAAAAGAAAAACAACAAAATTAAAGACAATATGGGCCATCGATAGCTGAATGACAAATTATAATAATGGAAACATTTGCTTGAGAAAATAATGTGTTTTTGTGGCTTGTTGAATTGTGGCTGGTTGATTACATATGATCTGTAATTCAAGCTAAAAAAAATCCCTACACATTCAAATGACCCATAAATAAACACAAACTAAAACAAGTGATAAAATTTTCAGTAGTCAACAAATCTCCATCATGCCAATACGTGATTATTGAAGAAAATTTCAGAAAGTAATGACAAATAAATTCTTCAAAATGAATAAAGCACGTAACTCATCATCACAAAAGCTGGATGGTAAAATTATTTATATATATATTGGAGAATAGACATTACACTACATCACTTTAGGACAAAATACTTTTTACAACATAACATTGTTTAAATTTTCAAACAGCACAAGAATTAATGGAATACAACAAAAACGCCAGCAAAAAAATCATTAAATGTGTGACACTTCAAATTATCAATGAGCAATGCTTAAATAAAAGAGTCCACAATAATACTTCGAGCAGCTAATAAATAAAATTAACACCAAACAACTGAGTTTGCTGGACAAAGCCAGTATGTAATAATTGCAAGAAAAGCATCTTAAGCACAACAGTTAATACAAAATACTAATGGTATGGCACTCTATTTTGCCATACATACCGTTTGAAATTTAAAAAGAAAATCAAAATTGCAAGTAAAATTAACAGGGGAAACATGGAACCAAATGTACCACTTAATTGACAAAGGTTTGAACTCTTAATAAGAACAATATTTGGTCAATTATTAGGCAACCAGAAACACGAAGAAACCAAGATGGAGAAATAAAAACGTTCACAGAATAAACAAGAATGGGCGCATATGGATTACGAAGCACACTACCCTGAAATAATAATGAAAGAAACTGTAGAAAGTTGAATAAGGACAATGGATACCAAATTATTAACACTGATGCGTTCTCCACTAAAAATAAAGGACTTAAGTAGACCTACTACTGAAAACCATAAGCATCCAAATGATAAATACCACCTTCTTGTATGCTGTCAAGGACCATAAAACTATCAAATAAATGAGTCAAAATAATTTGTAGTTTATTAATTCACGTCAAGCAAAAGGTATGACTAGGGATTTATATATTTCCAACAATATCATGACCCCACAGAATGAATTCACCTATCATAAAATAAATGAATAAATGTCACAGACTGTTTAGTTGGTATGAATGCATTATATGACAAGCTTTTCCAACTTAAATAAATATAAAACTACTTCAAATAGCTGAATGAAGAGGACACGCATTTCATGATGACCTATATGCATAATACCAACTGTGCACAACTATGCTCAATATTAAAACATACCATTTGAATGTGATACAGACTAATACATGGATTTACGTTAGTGAGTGAATAAAATGTTAATTCACATTTGCTAAGCACATCAACAAATAAACAGAATACAATTTTCCTTGATTCCTAAGACATTTTGATCTGCCTCGATTTTCCCTATTCAACCACTGAAACGTGAGTGTATTAAAACCATTTCTCAGAGTAAATTTCTTCTTATAAAAATCTTAAAACTTATCAAAGCCTTTCATCATCATCAAATCATAACAGAAAACAAAATACACAGTTTTATAATAAACCAGCCAAATAGCCGGTTGTGAGCTTAAAATTAGGCATCGGGCATCACTAGTGGGAAAATGATCATGCTAAGTATTAAAACTTTCAGTGCGGCATGGCGTGGTACCACATCAAGGTGGACTATCCCCACCGACTGATGACGTCCTATCACATCATGGGTACCGTTAAGTTCCCTGCCTTCACAGGTCTGTTAGCCAAGCGACCTGGGAGTGCATTTCCTGTCACTCAGAACAGATCTAGCAGTCATGCATTGAAGACAGTTTCTTGCTAAGTCTATTTTTTGCTTTGGGAATTTTTTTTCCAGAACTCAAGGTAAGCATCTTTTTCTTTTTTCATTCATTCTAACATACTCTATTTTGTAAATATTAATTCTATTTAGATTACTTTATTAAGTGTTTTTCTTAATTTTCTATTGTTATCATAATTGCGGGAGTATAAGAATGTTTATTTTTTCAAAAAGTTATATTTCTATTATTTATAACTGGGTTATTTATTTGCTATCACTCTTAGACAAATAAAGTGTTTCTTTTATCTTTGACGATCAGTTCTTTTGAAGATCCTTAATATTTACATAGAATACATGATAGGGTTGTTTTAATATGCCAAGTTTTAAACAATTATTGGTACGGAGGTTGATTCACGGAGGCTCCACAATGATTTCTGGCTTTGGTTATTCAGATTTTTTTCCATATTTTTTTATTTGGTGGCTACAGTTTCATCAGCGTTTCCGCTAGCGTATTCGGACATGAAGACGATCAGTGAAACTTTAGTCCCCAAAATGAATCAACGTGAAATAAACCCGACTAAACAAAAGACATCATTAAATATTGCTATTATGTTTGTCTCAAATGTCTATTTATTTCAAATTTTGGTTTTCTCTCTCAGAGGGAGGAATTACCTAATATATCGCAAGGGATAATCCAGTGATACATCAAATATATATTGATTAATGTTCCTTGTATTGCTGCATGAATGCTTCGTTACTAATGCACTGTCACCTTATAATTTAACTGTCTTTTATTCCAGTGCCTCTCACAGAGATTCTTTTCCTTGCAACGAAATTTTTTGGAGATTTGTGGCAATCAGAAGCTTGTGGCAAGGTATTTGATGTTCATTTCCTTACTTTTTTATTATTTATAATTAGCCAAGTGTAAAACAGCATACTCAAACTTAAGGACATAGGATTTTATATTATTTAAGAGTTCCCGCAGTTAATTTTCTTCGCACTCCTTCCTGTTCTGGTGTTAAGGACACTGATGTCTTGGAGTATTCTAACAATGCTGTTTCATAAGCATCCATCAGATACAATTTGTAGCGAATTAGGGATGATTTTCCTGTGACAGTCGAGTGCATGCGGGTTGTGCCATAGCGTTTTCTGAGAGTGGATATTTGAGCACCTTGTAAACATATTATTATGTATATCTTCTGTTAAGTATTTTTTATAATATTGTGGTTTTGAAGACATTTTCAATCTGCACTAACAGCAAAATAGATTAAAACCGTTGCTATTTACCATAGGAGAGTATATTACTGCGCCCAGCGAGTTGGTTATTTTTAATATCTTTTGCATGAAAGATCTTCAAAATGTACAATACTTGCTCAGCGGTGAGGTTTTAGAAGGGGCTCTATGAATCACAATTGATAAAACGGGGGGATATTGCATCTAACACCACAAGATGATATTTTTACTTGTCTTGGTATTTGGTTCTGCTGTGCATAAAGTGGAGAATTCATGAAAATATCTTTAATGTGTAGGCAATAGAAATTACTTGCAGAATGCGCTAAATAGACTCGGCATGAGTATCATTAATTTTTGTTCCCACAGAGTTACATTATAAACGGGAAGACAAGTGATGAAATTATTATTAGTGACAGATCAATATTTCTTAGGAGCAACTTTCGTATCTGGAACACATGTACAAATGGTCAAAGGACCATTTTTGTCATTCTAAAGGAATAAGAAAAGAATGGGAAAATAAAAGAAGTTGGAAAAACCAGCACATTCACATAGTCCTTTGCTCTAAACTTCTACCTACATGTGCGATGTTAAGGGTTCTCCCAACCCCTCCCATTTCTCTCTTTTCTTTTTTCTGTGGCAGTCTCTCAGACTACACTGAAACTTAAGGATGCCGCTCTTCAAACCCCACTAGCCGCCAAAGCAATAAAAATTGGGAATCCCAAAAGCAGAGGAGGATTTATAATTTCATACCAAAAAATAGAGAGAATGATTAGGTACACATTACAGTAAGCAATGTATCATAGCAAAAGACACACTTGAACCGTAACTTAACAATGCCATAACATTTATAAATCAATAAAGATGGGACACGGATAAGAGTCAATCTAAATGATGATCCTTTCACCCAAACCCTATCATTATTTCACTATTTCCAAACTTTTCCAGTGAAGATGCAGTGAGATATTTAATTGCTAAGGGAAGAACTTATTTTGCGTAAGTAAAGACATAAAATACTGGAAAGTACAAATAAGGACAGGTGAGATGAGGCTTAAGATAGGGTCCAAAAGGTCTGTACAAGAGAGAAATAGAGATATCAAGTCTCCAAACTGAATTGTACTTATTAACAAGGTTCATATGCTTAAGACATACAAGAACAAAAATATTGCAGGAACAATAATATATATTGGTCATTACGCATGATGTGACTGTAGTAGAATGCAGGGTCTAATTATGCTGCAGTGTAGTAGGGCAGAAAAACTCAATTAGGTCAGCAAAAATGATAATTTTGGGCAAGCACTAATAAATTAGCACTATATATTAGCTTCATTTTCTTCTAAAATAAACATATGTTTCCATAGCATTACGGCACCTACACCATGCAGTGACGACAGGAGTAGTTTCAGGTCACATAACTTTCATCCATTTTCAATAACATTTTAATAGGATTTAATAACCTTTGTTGTCAGTATAGAAAATTTTGACTTATATATTTAAATTTGTGAGAAAATTTCATATAAAGTACATCATCAATATACGAGAAACAAATTTCTTGCACATTTGCAATTCACAAATCAGGGTAGGGGGCACTTCCTTCCCCTGTGAGGCAGACTGTGATATTCCAGGAAGATATAGGTAGTTCCTAGAAAATAACCCCACTTGGGTTTTCTGGAAAAAGTCCAATGGGCTACTCTAGGATTTGAACCTGGGACCATCAGTTATCCATTCAACGCGTTATCCATTCAACGCTTTACCCATTGGGCTACCGCACTCCCAATGATAGTATGGCCTTTATAACAAGAGCACTTTCAAGATTGCAAAACAATAACTACTATAAATGTTTAAAAAGGGAATTCAAAAATGAAAAATTCAGTGGCTCATAACCAATAATACTGTGAAAATAAAACGTTGCCTCATATCAATTGATAGTGAGTTCTTAACTCTGCAAAGTACTGGAAACATTTTTAAATCTCATAAAAAGAATTAGCCCCTATAATCAGATACATAGTACTTCTCAACTACATACATCATACAAGTTACTTTCAAAATAACAGCCCTGTTAGTCCCACTTAATAAAAATTAACACTACTAATAGAGAGATAAAAATGTAAGTCTTATGCATACAAATAAGCGGTAATAAAATGCATGAAGCAGTCCATGAAACTTGCAAAAATGTGTAATGCAGATGTTTCTGCTCCACATATCCATTAGTAATTTAAACATCGCTTTAAGACCATGGTCAATAATCAAATCATCAGCAGAAACAATGCATACCTAATTTTTGGGCTCGAATGCCTGAAGAACTGCAAAAATTTGGGAATTAAAACATTGAGAGGCCGATTCAACGTATCATTCTCAAGCTCCTCAGCAGAGTCCTCACAAATCTTCTGGAGTGCTCCAAATGCACCCTGTGATTGAAAGAACAAACATATTTAATTAATACGACTGCTTAAATTTAAAACAAACAAATACTATTATGCCAGTCATAATCATAGAATACCTGGAAGCAATAATACAGCTAGTTGTAATCTTAGAATACCAGGAAGCACTAATACATCCAGTCTAATCGAATAAATACCAAATATCTAAAACGTATTCTTGCGCAGCAGATGAATCAACTATGCAGTCAGCCCACAGACAATCAATGGGAATTACAAACAAATAATCTCCTCTGTGCTGCATGCAAAAACACATTAAAGCAATAAAGGCAAATTAATAATCAGAGGAGTTGCTCCACTCAAATAATTTGTTAAGTTCGGTGCTACTACCAAACAGTATTTGAGCCATTTGTGGCGTTCATGTTGTAACGTATTGAGAATTAAAGGATCATTTTCTATGCAATGCTAGGAAACACAAGGAAGCAAAAAATACACCAGCTACGCATCGACCGCAAGAGCGCTTAACGCAGTTCATATGAGTTGCAATTTGTATATAGGTATTCAAAATACGTTTTCCTTAGGGAAGATAGTGCGTTCCACGCTTTGCTGTACCAATTTGTTTCACTATCAAATTGCACAGGCAAACCACGACGTGATGTTAAAAATAAGATTTCACTCACCTCACAAACATTGTAGTCTTGAGAGTCTAACAAATTACATAAAGTCGGTAACAGTTCCGGCCATGTTGCTAATTCCCCTTTGGAGGCAATAGTTGTAATTAATATGCCAACTGTTGCTCTAATCAGGGGGGAAGGATCGCCGACTGCAGCAAGGCACTCGCTTTTGATGAATTCCGTGACTTCGGGCATGAATTTGTTGTAATGAGCTTTGACATTATTTTTGAGAATGAGGCCACTGAGAGATCGAGTTGGCTCATCTGAAAAAAATTCACACTAATTACAAAACAGCGCGGAACAAATCAATGACCATTTTAATAGCACCCAATCATTTTATGTTACTTCATTTTTGAACTCGATCAACTTATTACCCACTTATAACTTTGAACTTAAATTTATATACTTCGGCAGCTTCGTTTCCGACTAACTGATGACCTGCTATAAGAATATCTTCACGATTTGAAATAATCGTATCATTCAATTCCGCCGAAGTTTCGACAAAATTCAAATTCTACTCAAACACGGTTTTTAATTTTAAACAGAAAATGTCTATTATGCCGAGATAAGTAATATTAAGAAGACAGACCGTAAATAGATATCATCATTGTAATGGATGGTTCGGCTCGATGAGACTGACAGCAATGTCTGAAAATTACGTCAACTGTTGATAATTACCTTCAGACGTTAACTTGGTTAGAACATAAATTAAATAATTGTTGAAATCCGGAAATTTGTTCAGTTCTTCCAATTTCTGGAGAAAAGTTAAGGGCAATTACAAGAAGCGAAGGAGAACTAGTCGTAATGCAAACGAGAAACCACTGTATGCACACACACACACAAACAATAACCTTTCATCACCAACATTGGCAAAATAACCGCATCAATCAAAACGGAATAGAAAATTGTCCCTAGAGCACTACAATTTCGAGCACACTTTGAAACAAACAAGTTTACCAATAAAATTCAATATCTTGGTGAAAATGTTATGTCACTAGAGCGTACAATATATACACCATTCTTAAGATAAATTTAATTTCACATATTTGTAACAGTTGTAAAGGATACTTGTTGTACTGCCCTTTGAGTAGCTGTATCCGGCGATTGGGATTCTTTAAGCAATTGCAATATTTGCCTAAGACCTTCTTCTTGCGGTTGCCACGCCATGTTCATTATTGCCTATTCTATCATTCCCTTGAGGAGGAAGTTCATCGATATTTTCTTCTTCAACCCTGACTTCACGATATAACCTTCATATTAGTTAGTATAAAATCTCAAAATATTATTTAGTATTTAATTCAGCATAAATTAGGCACAATAGTATTTGATTTTACAAAACCTAAAGTAAGTCAATCACTATTTTGACTGACGTTTCATGTCGATATCTGTTGAATCGGTCGATAATATGAATTGAGGGCAATTCAGGGCAATTCAGCGGCGTTAATTCTTAACGATGTACGAAAAAAATACACTTCTAATGTTTCTAATATTATTAGAAACAATTAACGTTACATAATTTACATTTATCAGTCTTATGTAATTGTTAAGCCTTGCAGCGCTTGGTGGTGTAATTTGTTATTTTTTTGATAAGGCTGCGATCTTTTAACGGACATTGTAAAGCTATGGCCAAATCTTTAAATAATGGAAGCAATTTCCTTCTATAATAATTCGAGAAATGTCGTAATTTTAAAGGATGTAGAACTAAAAAGGATTCATGCTAACTTGTTTGTTTTATGAAGGTGACATCATTCCGTGTGAGGCAACGGATTGTGAAGTTCGTATTTGCTTACTCAAAAGAATATAGCAACTGTGATGGGTGTGATCTTGTGAAGTAAACACCATTACTTTTGCACTTTCTTTTTTTTGTATTAGTATTTTTCGGGCTTCATAGAATTCGCAATGGAGCTACTGCGGGGAAAATTAATGTGGAAAAAGCGAGAGAATGGGCTTCAAGAAGTCACTGTAGAAGAAGCTCTAGCCCACAAAGATCTCGTAATGTTTTATTTTGGACATTCATCATGTCAATTACACATTGAATTTCTTTCAGCCTTAAAAGATATTTATCAAGTATGATTGATCTGAGATTCAAGTATGAGTATTTATGATTGAAATAAAATGCAAGGTTTTAATGATTACAATTTTAATATTACCTTCTACACCAGGTCATAGTCACACACAATATTCCAATGGAAGTCATATATGTTTCCTCTGAGAATGACCTAAATGAGTTTAAAAATCACTTTTTGACTGAACATGGGGATTGGCTTGCTGTCCCCTGTGGCGATGAAGTTCATCTGTAAGGAGATTCCATCTATTGTAATGATTTGAGATGTGACGACTTACATCTATAGCTGACTCATTTTATTTGATGACTAGATTGTTGGAGTACAAGTTTGAGATAACATCCATTCCAAGAGTGGTAGTCATCAGGAAATCGGGCAAAGTATTAACATTGGATGGCTATCGTGAAATTCTTAGTAAAGGGAAATATGCCCTTACCTTATGGATTTCACCATTCTTGTGATAAAACCATGAACTGACTCTCCCAATAAGCATGTAGAGCCATTTTTTAATTTCCATATGATTATCTGAAAATAAGTTCATCAGCCCTGTGATTGGAGTAGCATACAGTACCAGTGCATGGGGAGGTAGAATGTGAAGACCAGACTAAATTTTCAATATTTTTTTCCACAGGGTGACTGAGGTGGTAATACAGCCCTGCTTTGCGACAGCATTGAGGCAAAAGATGTTTTGTTAAACCCATTTCTCTTGTGTCCAGGTTGGCACAACAATAATGCACACAATGCAGCAAAGACTTCAAACCTCTTGTGTTGTGCTTCAATATGGAAGGTGTGAATTTATAGCATACAAGTTGATGTAATGTTGAACTAATAGTAAAATTCATGACAAGCATACTCGTAGCTGTGAGTGAATAAGCAAATGCTTAAGTGAGCTTGAAGGGAGATCATAAGCCTTTTGTGTCTCTATTCAGATTGCTCATTCGCATAATCTACATCTCGGGAACATTTGGTGATAAGCCCCAAAATATGCTGCATGATATGTGTAAGCGTGGTGAACGTGGGTAGAGCGCTTGGCTACTGATTGAAGGGTCCCAGGTTCAAATCTGGGTGAAGCCTTTGGACACCCCCGGGATATGGCTCTGTCACTGTGAATGAAAACTGCGCTCAAGTAATTTTTTAACCAACATTCTTATATGTTGAAAATATACTTACAAAAATGTTAGACATGCGTTGGTATTCATAGCGACTTTTTTGCAAGCACTAACATCAAAGATGTGAAAATAGGGGGTATTATGCCCACATAGCACAAGTACATCTCGGAGACGTCTCATGTTACCTCTCGGAGACATCTCCCAAGTACACCAAGATGTCTCAGAGAGAGCTCTATGTCCTCTTGTTAGACATCTCGTGAGATGCCTCAGAGACCTCAAAATGTCTTCAAGAGCTGTACGTCCTCTTTTTAGACGTCTTGGAGATACCCTGGCAAAAATATTGTAGAGGGAAGGGTAGTCAAACGAATGTGGCTAATACAAAAAGTCACTCTATGATGCCTTGCACGGGCGCACCTAGTACAAAGATAGAAAAAAAATTAGCCTTTCAATAATAGTTATCTCCTTAAAGAGGGATATCTTCTTTGTCACTTAATTTCCACTACGCACACTCTTATCCTAATCAGCCTACCATTCTACTTTTGACAACCTATTTCATACAACCACTGAATTTCGCTACCTCGTTGAGAGTACAAGTGGAGAGGCCATATATCTGTATATATGGCCTCTCCACTTGCGTATGTATATATACATATATATATATATGTGTGTTCACAGGAAATTCGCAGTGTGAGACACAAATAGCAATAAAGCTGGTCACAGGCGTGACATAAGTATAAAAGCACATAAAAAAAAGGACACTCACAAAAATATTTTCCCGATATTTCGGTGGCCACTGCCACCTTTCTCAAAGGAGAGGAGAGAACTGACAGGGGGGGACGGCAGGTCAAGGAAACAAGTGAAAGGTGGAAGTAAGGGAAAGGAGGGGTATGGAAGAGGGGGAATGGAAAGGGTATGAGAAGATGAAAGAAAGACAGACGGCTCCTTTAATGAGCCCTGTTAATTCCTGGTTTGCGGAATGCATGGAAGAGCCAAATTAGAGAATGCTCCAGCGTTTTAAGTTGAAGGGGAGACACTGAAGGTGGGAGGGAGGCCAGTATGCCCACCTTGAAGCAATTGTTGAAGTTGGAATCGTGGGAGGAGGCATGTATGGCTACTGGAAGAGAATAAGAGTGGGAGGAGGGATTATTGCAGGAAGAGCGGTGACCATTCATGCGGATGCATAGCGCGGTGGTGGAGAGGCCAATGTAGAAAGCAGGACAGAATTGGCAGAGTAGAAGGTAAACAGTATTTTCAGTGGTGCAGGAAAGTGAAGGCATGGAGGGAAGTGGAAAAGAGAGGAATTGTTTAGGGAGAGGCTCAGTGATAAGGATAGGACAGGTTTTGCATCTAGCACGATTGCAGGGGGAAGGGGGTGTTTTTGGAAGAAGATGGGATTTGGACAGAGGTCTGGTGGTTCTCAGAATACCCGAGAGGTTGGGGGGATGTTTGAAGGTAAGAGACGGGCATTTAGGGAAAATATTGGTGGTGATAAGGTTATCAGACAGGATAGGGAATAGGTCTTTGAGGATGTGATTAAGGGACTGAATACCAGATAAGTAGGTTGTGCACAAGGAGAGGTTGTCTTTGGTTTTGCGAGGAGGGGCTATGGGGGAGTAAGGTTTGTTGGAGATTTTTTTGTAGAGAAGGTGCTCAGGGTATCCTCTTCGGAGGAGAGACTGGTGTAGGTTAGTAAGGAATCTATTAAGGGAGTCTGGGTTATTACATATACGGTGGCCACGAATGGAAAGGGAGTAAGGTAAGGATGTTTTGGTGTGGTAGGGGTGGCAGCTATTGTAGTGGAGGTATAGTTGTTTATTAGTGGGTTTGATGTGAACAGATGTGTTAAATTTGCTGTTGGAAAGGGAGATGTCGACATCAAGGAAGGTAATGTTGGAAGAGGAGATATGAGAAGTGAAGGAAGCTGAGGAGGAAGCGTTGAGAGAGGCGAGGAATGAGTTTAGGGAGTCGGTGCCGTGTGGCCAAAGGAGAAAAATATCATCGATATAGCGGAGCCAGAGAAGGGGCTTGAGGGGGCATATGGATAAAAAGGATTCTTCAAGGAGGCCGAGAAAGAGGTTGGCATAAGAGGGACTAAACCTACTTCCCATGGCACAGCCCCTAGTTTGAAGGTAGAATTGGTTGTTAAAGGAAAAGGAATTGTGGGTAAGGATGAGGTTGGTAAGGTCTAGAAAAAAGTCAGTGCTAGGAGTGTGTGGAGCAGAACGTAGGTTTAAGAAATGGTGGAGAGAGGAGAGGCCTTCCGAGTGAGGAATAGAGGTATAGAGAGAAGTGACGTCAATGGTGGCCATAATGATGTTTTGATCATTGGGAAGTGGAGTGGAATTGAGGCGGTCGAGGAAGTGGTAGGTATCTTTGATGTAAGAGGAGAGGCCATGGACTAGAGGTTGAAGGTAAAAATCTACAAAGGCGGAGATGCGTTCGGTGGGTGAGTAATAGGAGGAGACTATAGGATGGCCGGGATAAGTCGCTTGAAACATTTATCATAATCCATCATATTCCACTTAAACGGTGCGTTTGTCTTCAACGATGTGTAAAGAGGATCTAACACCATTGATCTTTCTGGCTAGAATTTCGCAATATGCTTTACTATGCCAATAAATGCCTTCACTTACGATGCGTTACTCAACCATAGCACTAATTTCATCGCTGTCTTTATACAATACACTCTCACCTGACAAGGGTATGAAATACTTGATTTTAATATGGAAACATACCTAATGATTTTTTTGGATTTAGAATAAAGCCCAATTAATTTATAGTCTGACGAAAACTTCACCAAAATTAGTGTATAACGGCTCTTCTTACCATTTTTCCAGTGAAAGTCAAATTAAATGATGTACGAATATATTATGCCATATCAAAATAAAATTGTGTAAGCACATAGATTTTACCCATCCACCCCCCATTTATCTGTGAAAAGTGGTCTTCTTGAAAAAGCGTACGTCTTACTGCATGCACAATCTTGCAAGTTTTTTTCGTAATTATTTTGGATGGTAATATTGTTAGTCGCTAAATTCACCATTGAAAAAGCTTTTGCACAACAAAATGATGGAAGGAGATTTTAAAAGGTGGTAATATCAGATAACTAGAGCAATGTATATGAAAAAACTCGGATTTCTCTCAGAGATGTTTCGGATAGCTAAGCACGAGACCACAGCAGTAATCTAGCGGGTACCTCTCAGAGACGTCTCTGAGATGTACCGAGATGTTAATGTCTCTAGAGACATCTCTGAGACATGCGTTGCTATGTGGGATGTTTCCAATCTAAATTCAAGGGGGGAGAACAACAATACTGAGGACTACAGTGCAAAATGCCTCAATGCTCCTCCAGCCAATTCCTAAAGTGATTTTGTAACTACTCTTGGTTTAGTCTAAGGTAATCCCAGACCATACAACAAATTTAGTCATCCAATCCACTACCAAACATTAACAGGAAGGTCAAAGATTTAACTCAAATGTTGAACATTTTGGTTTAATTACATACAATAGCTTATTTTAAACTATTACTGAGAGATTACATCACAGACAAATCCTGGTTTCATAGGCTTTTAATGTGCTACAATCCATATATTATACCATAAAAATAAATACTGCAAGTCATACATATGAACATTCAACATGAGAAATCTCATGAGTCTCGCTATGCTCCATTGTTCACTTGAATTAAAATATTGTATTTGCATGAATTTAAGGTGATTATTTTTTTTCCTTTTAGATATTCAAAGAAGAGGGAGTTCATCTTAAACATCTAAGTAATACCCTGTAATTCAATTGGATTGCATAAAATAGATGTCAGGTTTTCCAATTTACATTATGAAAGGCTGCTTGAGATATAGATTTATCAACACTACTTGAGCTCACAGGTTGACATTCAAAATCTGGCCACTGAATCTGGTTCCTTCAGATCTGTGGCATGAACTTGAGCATTTTCTTGAACGAGAGCATTTTCAATGAGTAAAACAAAAATTCAGTAGAACTGTTTTAACAAGTCATTTAACATTAAAATTCCATGTGTTAATTTTTCATTCTTTAAATGAATGTAAAAGTAGTCATACATATTCTTGAGTATATGTAGCATATACATAACCATCCAAAATGCAGTATTTTTGAAAATCCAGACACCCCTCACGTCCAGAAGTTGCTGGATTTTGTAATGCCAACCTGTACTATCATTGATTGTTTTTCAAAATAAATGATTTTCTCTGTGGAATTCAAATAAATTTGATTCTCTTCTAATTGAGTTTGTTATACAATTAGATTTGTGCAAATATGGTAAATACTGAGTTCAAAACTCAGTTTTTTCCCCAAAACTCACAGTGAAAAACAAGGTTAATTGTCCATATCCCTGCCACTTTTAGAGCTCCTACAATTTCAAGAAGGATTACATATAATCCTATACTATACATTCGCATATAATACACTTTGACAAGAATAAGTGCTCTTAACAGGACTGCATTTTGCTCAATTTGTGGGACATATGAGAGCAAGCTTTCAGAACACAAATCAATCACATGTAGTGGAATCCATAAATTAAATGATGGTAATCACCTTGAGGTCGTTTTACCAAAGGCTAGTCATTATTTAGTCCATGGTACTCTGTTCTGCACACGAGAGAAGTGAAGTAGGAATTGCATCATATAAAGGAACAAATTGCATAGAAAAATTTCCAAAAGCATGAACAACTACATGAAAATTATATCTCCCTCATATCATCCCTCATCCAAGGTATTTCAAGGATGTTGAGGCTGCCTCAAACTGCTATGGTTGTATATGACACTACCCCGTGTAAAATGGGCTTCTAAAATGATACATATTTTATCACAGGTACATTAAGAAATTTCTGACCAGAAAAATGCATCAAGTTAAACAATGCTCTCAAAGGCACTTTAAAATAAGCATATTTTAAAAAATGTGAATTCTTCTTCATGAAATAAGTAAAGTTATCATAAAATTACAAGTGTAATATATAGATATATATTTCAACAACTGACATTTTGCTCTTTTACAATAATAACAAAATGAAGGACTCAAGCACTAGAGATCAATATAATCCAAGGAACATAAGTGCAAAACAGCAATATCACCCTTGTGTGTTCAATAGCTGCTTATAAAATCGCTGCATAGGAAGAGCTACCAGTACTTCTCCAAATATGACACCATTTTCTGAAAAGACAAATGCTGCATCATTAAAATCATTCATAAGAGAAAATCATTCTAATTGGGGCTTTGAAAAGCAAGTTCTTCAACACCTTGAGTACAGGAGATCATGGAAAATTTTGTTATCAGTGATGGAAATTTCAAAATATAACTTACTTTTGACTCGCAAGGTGATCTCATGAAAGCACACAACCATGAATCATACATGTGAACCGTCTGCACTCAAAAGTGTTAACAGAAAGGCAAGGATTGCAATATCTAGACCATTTCGAGCATCTCAAAAAGAGTTAATGATCCAGAAATCACACATGATATTATAAAATGTAATATCAAAAAATTCTTTTATTATAGCTATAGAAATTATATCAGATAAGGGAGCTTCATTAAATGATGTCACAACTGCTTACCAGGGGGGGGGGGGGGGTGCTTGAATCGCTTGGGGTTGATTCCGATATGTAACTAAGGATGCACTCATATGTTTTTAAATTGAGTTCAGGATTATTCCGCACCGGAATCAATCTCGAATAATTGAAGCACACTCCTCCAGGCTTTGCTTATATAGATCTGTCCGAGACTATTCTTTCACAGGCGAAATGAAAAATTTCTGCTCTTTCAGTAGAAAACAATCTCTTATTAGACCATTTATTCTGGGATATCATTATTATTCTATCTCTGCCCCAATTCTTCTCTTACAGATCTTAAAAAATAATAGTGCTGCAAATAAAATGTGACAATTTTCACAGATGATATATTCAATGAGATGTCCTGTTTCCATTAGTACGCCATCGTGTAGTTAGACATCGACCATAGGTTTGCAATCACTGAAATTGTGCATCATAGCATTCATTTTTCAGCAATTTTTATAAGAACCTACTAATTTATTTATAATTTCCCAGATTGCACGGATGCAATCGTATGCATTTCATATCCAGATAGTATCCATTGACAAGAAAGATACGTGTATACCCTGCAGGCACGCTCATATTCGTTCATATAAACCTTGTATCAACAACAGGGAAAAGGTTGATGCGCTGGCGTTGATTATGAGATGAGCTCAATGTTATGTATGCCGTTGAGTCTGGGTTGACTGTCATGAAAATCCTTTTCATATCGCCCGATTTGTGTGGTTTTGAGCACTCAGTCTTTTGCTAAAAGTTGGTGTTAAGTTATTCGCATAGTGAAGATGTAATAAATGTATGTGTGTTATTATTACCAACAGTTTTTTCTGAAATTGATAAATTTCTCAGAATTAATGGATACATCAAATTGAATGGCATGTACCAATGCTTGCCTCTATATAAATATTCTCTACGCAATTTGTCATGTTGATTGCATGTTTCTTAAGTGTGCGGAATTCAGGGCTAAAAGAACGATTAATTGTGTTCGGCCAATCATTCCAGCAGGTATATTTATAATTCCAAGATTGGATCCAATTGGATACTCATATCGTGATATAGTATACGCGAATGCTATAGTAAATTCGTATACGATAAATAGCAATGTGAATGATGAATGTATTTACTCATTTATTTACTTATTTATTTAAGCATCTCCTTGAGAAATTCGTATGCTTTTATAGTATTTATTATCGTGGATACGGAGGACAGAAGTGAAACAAATTTTTATAAGATAGTCGCGATCGACTGCATATTCATAAAACCGCGCATTACACGAGCTGAATTCGTGTTGGAATATTATAAAATGAAAACGTCAGCATAGGAAAATGAATCCTTTAATATTATATTGTTGCCGTTTGGCCGGTCACATTACATAAGTAATATGGGTGCTCGAGGGAAGGAAAGTTTGATTTTTGTTGCTCTGTTCAACTAAGGGTGTGTTTTTTTTCTTTCGCGTGCAGTTTGTGTGTGAATCAAAAGGTGGTGTAGGTCAGTTATTGTTGGCTCTGCATGCCTGAAATTCCTCAAGTACTGGTTTGAGTGAGTGATTCATCCTTTCCCCTCCCACTTTCCCCCCGATTCCACGTGTTTCCGACCCCCCCGGTGTGTGCCCTTGGACGCCTCGAGAGTGGCCCCGGGAAGAGAGAAGAGAGTCCCCCCTCTCCCCCTCCTCACACCCCACCCCCCACAGAGAGCATAGACCCGACTCCACGGCCTCCGGGATCGGGGTCCCCTTTCCCCCCAATTGCAGGAGTCCCCTCCCCCCAATTGCGGGAGAAACCCCTTGACCCAGAACCGCCTGCCCCCTCCCTTAAGTGAAGCGCCCGGCGAAGGAGCCGCCAGCGAGATTTCAGCCCTCGGCGCGACGGAGGCTCGATAAGTAACAAGCCCCGACTAACCCCTTGACCCAGAACCGCCTGCCCCCCCCCCCCCCCCCTTTAGTGAAGTGCCTGGCGAAGGAGCCGTCAGCGAGATTTCAGCCCTTGGCGCGACAGTGGCCCGATGAGGAGTTCCGCCCGAGCCCCCCAAGAACTGCCATCTCCCAAGTGAAGAAGATCCCATTCCCATTTCCCCCTCCTCCCCCCCCTACCAACGTGTGATTGTGCGTGTGCTTTTTCTTGCATTGTTTCAATTTCTTTTCTTTGTTGTCCTCTTCAAGGATACCTGAATTTTGTGGACTAAAGACTAGGTTCACCGAGGTTATTTTGTTGTTCACTGTTCTTTTCTTTGCATTCGTGTGACTAGTCACAACGTCAATTACTGTTTCATTCTTGCTTTTTTTGTTTTATGTGTGATTACATTAAATGCAATTCACGAAACTCTTGTCAAAGCTTTCCTTCTCTCGGCATCCAGTCCAGTCATTGGAGGACCTCCCCCACATCTCCTCCCTTCTCCCCACCCTCCTTTCCGTCCCTTTCCACCTCCCAACCCAGGTGCCCAGGGTCACCCGCACATCCCCCCCCAACCTGTCCCGCATTTCGGCCCGTGCACCTCGAACCCTCCCACATCCCCCCAACCCCTGTGTGACGGAGTCACAATATACATTAATGCATTCGTTAAAGTGCGTTATTTACAAACTGCTATATAAATATTTATTTTTGGGTCCTTCGTTTCCATGGATGTCGAAGGTTTGCGGAAAGATTGTTGAGTCTATCAATACGTCCATATTATAGTCATTGATCTTTATCTTAATTAAAAGATAACAACTAATAATTTTAAAATAGCTGAGAACATTTGTGGAAAAACGTGAGCCGTTTGGAGTGGACATTGAAGATGCATTCATGAAGTACTTGTATATTGAAGACCATTTAAAGAGTCTTTAACCATTTAAATTTATTGCTTTCTTGTTTCCGGCATTGACGGAAGAGAATTTGTGTATACCTCTTCATGCCGAATTCAAATTTCTTCGGGAAGATTGAAGGTAAGTTCATGCATTTCCTCAGCTTCCCAATCTATTTTTAGAAGATTCAGTAGCATGCATTTGTAGAAAATTTTGGCATATAATAGGAGTTGTAATAAAAACGACTAATGTACTAGTGCATGAGGGTTACGGGTATTACTTAATTAGTTTCTCGGCATATATTACAGCTTCGTAAGAATCCCAAAAGGTAGTTATAAGCTGTGACAAGGACCCAACGGTGGAGGCTTCTACAAAGGGAGGCGTGGGAACATGTAGTCGGCCGTAATAACGTCGGAGAGGAGGATAGGGAGTATAATGAGCCAATAATGCCAATCAAAAGAAGCTTGGGGGAATGGTTCCGTGTCTCAAAATCAAGGACTGCTGAAGGGAAAAGATGGAAAAGTGGCAACATGAACCAATTGAGGAAGATAACATAGAATACATAATTGATTTGTGATACTCCTTATTGCATAAATAAATGTATTACATTGAATAAGTGATTTATTTCATGGAGTTCTCTCTGAAATTCCCTTAGTCTGTATGCAATAACGAAAATTGCAATGAACAAAGATTCTTCCTTCAAAAATAAAATAAAAAATTTTAAAATACGGGTATTAAATTACGTATTAGTAAGAAGTTCTGCAACCATATAGAGCTACTGTCTGCAGTTGGTGGATCTTACTACTTGGATCTGCCGATAGATGACTCTGTTGCTCGTTTAGATCAACGGTTTACATGAAATTGGTTGTTTTGATGCCATCATTTATATCACGTTTATATGGAGTTTATATAAAGTTGATATCGACGGTTGTGCACGTTTCCCTGTTGTTGATGTGATTTTTACATGAACGATGTATCAACGGAGGATTATGTGCTTGCTGGGTACCTAGGGTCATTTCGTCAACGTATACCATCCATTGGCTGACTGTGGATGAACAAGATATCGACCATGCAAATGTCATCTACGAATAATATATGAAGAGATACGAAAGTGCAGGAATACAATATGGTGGCTGCTACCTAGGTTTCCTATGCTACTTTCAAATATATATTGTCGTTGGCTCTTACGTTCCGTTGTAAATCTTACCATTATAATGGTTACATTAATTATGGCAATACATCGGATGATTTCTCGAGGGCCACGAAAACCAGCCTTCCTCACTGGTTCACTAATCAGTTAATGAACCATCTTGGAACAATTCACGTAATAATAATAATAACATTTATTTGCCAAGCAACAAGTATTATAATATATTGCATATGGCACAAAAAAATATGAAGACAAAAATAATATATAGAAAATAATTAAATATAGTTGTTGAACAAATACAAATATATAGCTGGCAAAAAAAACAGAGGACAATAAAAAGTTATCTCACCTGATAGCATTAAGATCAGTACAAATTACTTCGAGTCTGTGGAGCCGGCCAAGCTTTACAGTGTATACGATACGCCACTCCAATATTGAAAAGCGACATAGGTTTTTATTTACAACAGATCGTATTGCTAACAAGTTGATAAATTTGAAGCACTGTGATGAGCGGAATTCTGAAAACAAAGTGGACTAGTCCACTTCGCTTTCCATGGTTCAGCGTTCCACTGGAAATGCTGGTTCAGCGTTCCATGTGTCGTTCCTGCGTGGTAGTCTTCCACGATGGACAAAAAATATTATGACAAAAAATATATCTCAAGCTGTGGGCCAAGGGATACTCGTATTCATGACAAAGGAGATACAGCGTATCTCTTGCAATTATTTGGTTCTATTTCAAAAATACGGGCATCGATTAAACTCTCCCAGTATTATTGATAGTGTGCCAGCGCTACCTTGAATTATGCGCACTTCAATTTTTTAATAAATGTAATATATCATGCGTACACCTTTTACAAATTCCCGAGGTGACTTGTATCTTATTCGTCGCCCTTCGTATCTAGATACGAAAATTTACATGCTGTCTGGGTTACCGACTTCCAATGAAGCTAAAATATGACTCTCACCTTAAATGATCTACTCCAGGTATAAGGATTTCGACAAGCTCTAATCTATACTTGGGGCACAAACTGACATGAAATATTTTGCGATTGATTACTGCTTCACCTTTTCCAACTCTATTAGAAGTTCTGCATAGGGCAATACAACAGCATTGAGACATCATTTGAATGCCAGACTTCTCTCAATTGATGGATTGAACTCAAAAAGGTATTTGCTTTAAATTTTCTGCCTGCTTCAAAAACTTTTCCAGCAAAACTTTGCAAATACTGTGAAAACTATGAATTTTGGTACATTTGCAACACCAAAATACCAAACATTACACACAACCAACACAAACATGGATCAAAGAATATAACTGCTACACATCTCAAAAAACCAACAAATAATCACCTAAATGTCAAACTATGGAACTGCATTACTCAGAAGTGATTATTTATCCACTTTATCACAAAGATAATACTTTTCTGCACATTTGGCATTAATCTTGTGCTGATGAGTACTATATTAAATTGATCTTATTTATGCAACAAAAAATGGCAACTACTTTTAACATAACGGCATTGTTAAATTTAAGTTGTAAATATCTGCTTGTTTGAGTTTACCTCTAGGTTAGCTAGGCTAGGTTGAGGTAACCACTAGGTTATTCATGAAACTTTTGCTACCATCTCATCAACACATAATTCAACAAATGCACTATATATTTCATGGAGAGAAAAAATTGCTCAGAGATATTCAATAAATCTGGCTGGCATAATGGTCGTTGGCCCTTGTCCTTGGCCCTTTGGCCCTTGTCCTCATAACCAAGTATGTCATAGATATAGTTTGTTTGTCATGTCATTGTTCCTGGTGTGTATGCACCCCCTGCTAATCACCCTCAAGGTGGCTTGCAAGGTGTGTCGTAGATATAAATATAATCTAACCCAAGTTAACATTACTCCCATCATACCTCATGGAAATAACATGTCCAAAAAGCTTGATTCACATAACAATTTTCAAAATAATGGATTAAAATCCACTGTAGTCCATTGCTCATCTGAACTCACTGCATACTGATCATCAAATAGCATTTCAGTTAGATGACGAAAATATTACCAAGAAAATTACTTCTTACTGAAAAGTAGACAATAATTTACAAGGTCTTCTAAATTGACCAATGAAAATGATAGGAAAAATCAGGAAATATCAAGGGCGCTGACTAATCAATATGCACTTAAAATCAGACCCTTCAAAATATGTAGTCTGAAACAATTCATTATTCAAAACTATCAGGAATATCCCTGGTGGTAGTCTTGTTGGGCTTAGCACCAGCAAAAACTATTTTTCCCCATATCTCCCCAAAGCAAGAATAAAATCTAAGTCATCATGACATGTTCAGTTCAAGATATAAGAGGAATGGTGAAGTAAAACATTGCAGCAGTTTGCAGTTCCACATACACTTAGTGAAGCAAAGAAAAGAATGTTCTGTTTGTTCAAACATGAAAATAAAATAAGTACGTAAGTAATAAGTACATATATAAATTCAATAAAATCAAACTACTTACAGAAGGATCCACATTTGGTCCACATCTTTCCACTGGATTGCCTTCCTTATCAATGATGAATTTGGTGAAGTTCCATTTAATTGCACTGGAAATTAATAGTAATTCACTGTAGAAACTAAACATATTTTGATGGCTCCAGGAAAAAAAGAGAACTATTTCAGTGATGATTTAAATGCATAATATGTAGTAGAAACTCAATACTGTGAACATTTTCTTTTATGAAATTTCATTATTATGAAGCAAATATTTGGTCTTTACCAATAATATATTCCAAATACAAGGGTGTGAATACATAATAAAAACTGAGTGGTGTGCATGGAAACTAAAACTTATATGATGACATTTTTTGTTTGAGACCTTTTGTTAAAGTAAATGGTGAGATTACACTCATAGACTGCACTGAGAAGTGAATGATGCCCGTAAATGACAAAATGTTTTCATCCATATTGTAGAGTAAGTTGATGCAGAAAGCCCACATTTGGTTGAACAGCTGAGTAACAACTTGCTTCCTCCGAAAATGCAACCACATAGAGTAAATTGACTGTAATCCAGAGAGCCAGAGAGACAATAACATTTCGCTAGTTGTCAGACTACCCATGATACTGAATCTTCAATTGAATAGTGCATTAAAGGTTCAATTTCTTCTACACCATGGACCAACATGACAGAGCCACAATGTCTACTTTTAAGTAAATGCAGTGATTCTTATTTTATTTATATTTTCTACACACTCATCTGACTTATATTCACAAAACTTAATTGAAAACCATGATAACAACTACTATTATGTACAGTCATGCTTACCTATATCAAACCCATTTTTAACAAAGTTCCAGCTATAACGAAGTGAAGGCCATTACCTGTCAAAAACGGCCATTTTATCATGTTAAAAATACCAATTTTAACCAATGATTATTTATCGGAGGCCCATTTTTAATAACTTTCTTTTTCACAACAGGTAACCCATTTCTTTCTGTAGTACCCTCAGTTGTCGTTAACATATTTTCAGTATAATTTTCAAGCTAAACTCAAATAAAGTACATCTGATAATTTTCGTCCATAAACACGCCCGTCCGCCCCTCACTCTGGTTCCCATGAATGCACACCACAAAAGGCTTCGCTGAACCGTGATTACAGTTGAGTCAGGGTGGTCCAATAACAGGTGGGTTGAGTGAGAGGTAGGAAATCCGAATGCCAAATTAATTATGGAAAACAAAAAACTTGGCATTTGGATTTTCTAGTCTTCGGAAATTTTCATTTAAGCCAAATTAGAAGCTCTCATTATTTCATCTGAGAGGTAGGGGTCAAGTTTGCAAGGTTGTAAAGGACAACGTACATGGCTACAGATTGACCAAAAGGTCTTGCAAAGAAAGGAAATGAGAAGGAAAGGTGAAAGGAAAGAAGAGAAGGGTAATTCTGGTGATTCATAACCATATGACAACGTTCTAATATGAGGGGAGGGTGTTGAGTATAATAAGGGGACAGTGGTAGACTACAAAACGTGCTGGTATCAGGGTTTTCCACCCCTTTGACTTTCTGTTTTGTCCTGCCATCAGACAACTTTCTGCCTTTAGCTCTTCCTGTGGAGCTGCCTTCAGTTTTTGGTCGTCAGCTGTTGCATCAAGCAAGACTGCATAAGCTCGTTCCTCAACTTCCATCCGTTTCCCCTTCACCTTAGATGATGAATCAGTGGCATTAATGCCGCGGATGGTGCGGTAGCCGGCCCTTAGCTGATACGACTTTGCTGCTGAGTACGCTGTCTAATTTGCTCATCTGAGGTAATTTCATTGGGTTAACAGATTCAAGTTAAAGTTGGAGATGTATGTACTATCAGACACAAACATGTGGAAAATAAAAAAAATGAATTTTTTCGGGTATATTTCCACTAATATCACATAAGGTTTATTTTCCAGTCACCATCATTTTCACCGTAGATCTTTAAATTTACCAGCCTGCTCTCAGCCCATTTTCGTCAAGACCGCTATGATGATGAACTGGATCATCATCCTTCCCAATTGGAAGTCCCTTATCAGTTACGACCGTGAAAAAAAGTATCACATTTCACCCATCACTTTTCCATGCCCCAATTTCCCAGGTGGCTTCCAATAGAGGAGGGACTTGGGAGAGGGTGGAGAAGGGTAGGGGTCTAGCATCACGTATGGTCGGCGACAAACCCAGAATCCCTTAGCACTACAGTCATTCAACCAGAGCCTGGAAGGAGGGGAGGCTCAGAAGCAAGAGGGGGGAAGGCATTATTTATGGTGTGAATGGCCCGGGAAAAAAGCTAGGGATGGAGCTGCCAAGTGGGGATGTACTTAAGGGATGTTTGATTGGAGTTACAGCTGCTGAAGTTTAGTGCACCATAAGCATAATGAAATGTTCAAAATATCTTGGTATCACTTCTAAGTAACTTAAGCTCAAGAAAGACTGACGTGCAGTGCACCATAAGCATAATGAAATGTTCAAAATAGCTTGGTAACTCTTCAAAGTAATTTAAGCTCAAGAAAGTTATACCAAAATCATAATGACTTTGAAATAGGCACTAACTAACCATCGAAGAGCGCTGCCCCAGTGAATGATTTCAAAATAAACAATACATTGGGGCATCACAGGACAAAATTTGACGCAGAGTTACATATTAAGCGTATTTCGAATTATCTGTACCATAAAGTACACAAGCCGCAACATTACAGCAGTGACCTCCAAAATAGGGCACAGAAAAACTGGCCCACATTTAACAAAGTTCGGTTATAGATAAGTAAATATCCAACCCCCTCAACTTCGTTACAAATGGGCTGGACTGTATAACAGCCTTAAAGGTTTATTATTTACAGAACTTTCAATGTAATTTTTTCCAATCTGAGCTAATTGCAGAAAACTGAACCAATGAAATGGGTTCGGAGATTATACATACTGTACTTCCATGATAATATATTGCATGGTGTATGTATTTTGAAATGTTACCCACTATGGATAACAAAATGTGCTTAAATAATTAGTACATATTCATGGATGCTGACAACAACCATCTCTGAATGTATTTTAAAGATGACAATTCATTATTACAGACAAGCATGCCACTCCATCTTAACAGGCAGAACAATTTCTACATTATCTCTTTGACAAACTCCATAAGCGAAATAACAAGTATCTTCTCGAAGTAAAACTTACTTCAATAAAAGACCTCCCTGCTTTTCTTTGAGGAACTTCCAAAGAGGGTGCGCATTGTCTCCATTCACATTCACTTTCTCAAACATGTCGAAACTTACATTTCGCTCAGCTGCAAAGCACACAATCTCCTCTGGATTGCCAGGTTCCTGCAATACAAGAAATAATCAATGAATGGCAAATTTACACTATCACCACTATTCAAGAACCACAAATGTTGAGGTTGGTTTCTTGTTTTACATCAAAATATACCAAGCATACGAGTAATTGTAGATCAAAACCACAGCATAGAATGTAAAGGCAGATTGGAAATGAGAGGAAAAGCTCCAACAGGGCTGCCATGTGGAAACGTGAGCTCTGAGCTCAATACAAAGGCACCTCATAAAAGGTGGTACTTTGTTACCATGGAAAATCATTTTCGAAACAAATTTTATTTCATTAGACGAAACTTATACTCCTCAAGTACCACTTTTTAACTTCTAATGAAATGATATATTCAGTAAAAAATCCCATCACTGATACCTTATCCATTACCATGCTTTGTATCACAGTAAACTCTCGATGATACGAAGCAGGATAGTATGAAGTTTCGATTATATGAAGCAAAACGGCCGGTCCTGACGAAAATCGTATAGTAATAACATGGCAATATTCAAAAATACAAATTTTCAAAAATACGAATGTTCCAAAATTACGAACTTCTTACCCGTTCCCCAGGAACAAATGGAATTCATTATTATGAACCTCAGCGAAAAACTGCTTTAGCAAAACTATTTTTGACTGCGTAGACACCTAGCAAATCAGAGTTGCTGATTCTGGTGCATCATAAATGAAATGCATGTATAGTAGAACATTCTCCTCCCACATATGCCAGTATCTCCCCATCATTTTCCACATGTAACTCCACCTATTATTTAGACCTTGAGTAATGTGGAAATTGTAGTTACTGCCATTATTTATCCTGGCTATTTTTTTTTACTTGTTATCAGAGTTTTCATAATGTGCACGGTTCTCTTTTAATTAAAGCTTACGTGTAACGGCACATACCATGCTTGCTGCCATGCGCCTGGAAGTATGGGAGTTCAAATTCTCCGTGAACCCTACCTCGTCCTTTAAGGCGAGCAATCATAGCTCAGCTCTCCGTGAAGGGGCTGTCCACTCCAAAATTTTGTAGCATGGATGGGTTGAGTGATGGTGGGTGATGTCGTTAGGAAATTAGGGCGGGTTGTAATGGTGGGGGTAAGGATTATGACGGCCAGGGAGTTTGGGTTTACGGTACGTGGGGGAAAAAAGGGTCTGGTTGTGGACAGAGAAGGTCCCAGTTGCAGGCGTATCTTTTAAGAGGCATACTTTTAAGAAGGATACTTAAGAAAAGTCCGTCAAATGTCAACAGGTTGAGCCTCTCTCTTTATCTCTCACACACAGGTGGGCAACCCTCGCCCTTATTTTCCGCCCGTGTGCAGGCCTCTAGAATCTTTATCTCTCTTGCCGAGCTTGAAGGAGGGGAGTGGGTGGGTGGATGGCATCATGGAGCGTCTGTGAGGTCCCTTCTTCTTCATCTGTGCAACCCTAGGGGGCGCATGTCGGTGGCTGATTGGAACGGCTCCAGGTGTTGAGTGGAATGGGGAGGGTCAGGGATGCAGCATCCTTTGTTATCAGCAGGGTCTTCGACCCCTCCTCTCGCACTCTGACACCTCTAGACCATTCCCTTCACCTCCCTCCCTTCCCCCCCGATATCCCTCCAGGATCCACCCATGACCACCTGCACGCGCCCCCCAGGGTTGCCCAGAAGAAGAGGAAGGATCGTCACAGACGTTCTGCGATGCTATTCCCCCATGCCCTTCCAATTTCCCCCTTCAAGTTCAACAAGACCGATAAAGATACACCCGCAACTGGGATCTTTCCTCTCCACAACCCCCCACGCACCGTAAACCCAAACTGCCTGGTCGTCATATAATCCTTGAGGAGATAATGCGAAAAATATTTCGAATCACGCCCCATTTGTCATCAAGGTCTTAGTAGTAGAAAAGAAACAACATTACCTTCCAAGATCATATATTCCGCTGATGATAGACTGAAGATGCTACAAGTAATAACCTGTGAATGATTTTTTTTTCTGGAAACGAGTTTTGTTCTGTGCTTTTTATAGCTATGATTAGGCGATAGAAGACAACTAAAGCATGGTTGGGCCAGCTGCCATCATAACAGCGTAGATGTTTGATGCAAATGTCTATTTTTAGCATCCATACTAGATTCCCATCTCTACTGACTATTCCGAAAATAAAATTCTTATTACAAAATGTTCAACTTTTGTTTTACACAGTAGAGCATTTTTAATCTGGCACAGTTGGGACCGAAGTGATGCCGGATTAGGAATTTTGCCGGACTATTGGTCAGGCATGGCAACTGGTCTATCTATTTTTGACATCCAGGATGTTTTCATTGAAAGGAGTCAAATTAAAAAAAAAAATATGTTTGTTTGTCATTTACTGAACACTATTTTAAAGAGATTCACTGAAAATAATTAGAAAAAATTTGTTTTTTGATTCACAAAGTTAATACATACTTAAAATTATCGAAGTTGCGCAGTGGGTGAAATACCATAAGCTTAGCGTTGTGTGCATCATACTGCTGCTCATTTAACCTTTTCGCCCTTATACTCCCAAGTGGCCGATATATATCGGCCGCCTGGGAGTATAAGGGTTAAAAGTGTGATATTGCTATCAGAAGAGGGTATATAAAATTTAATTTTCTTATGCTGTGCTTCGCGCAACATATTTTCTACAGCGCTTGATTGGTTATCAGGTGATTCAGCATGATGTCAACTTGTGAGTGTCATTTGCACGGCCTCCCATCACAACATTGCGGGCGACTGGACTGGTAGATTCTGTAGCAAGCATCATTAATAGTAGTCTTCCTTCAACAATTTCACGCTCATTATCTTCATCCCCATTCGGATTTATCATTATTAATTACCATTTCAGTGATTTCATCATCTGTGAAATGTTGTTTGATGAGAGAATCGTTCCTCTATCCATTTCTGCTCAATAGTTCCGCTATCCATTCCTCTAAATTGACCAATTCCATATCCTTTAATTCAGCATTATAAATGCTGTTTGCACAGTCAACCAACTCCACCATCATGTGTTTATCCTCAGAAACATGAAAGCCTTTAAAATCCCCACATTTCGTCTACCTCAAACCTTCGAGCAGGCCACTATTTAAACCACGCATGTTTTAGAACTGACTGTGAATAACTATTCCATGCATGCAAAATGTCCCATATCATGTCTTTTAGATTTATAAATAATTAAATAAAACATTTTTATTGTCAAAGATCCCACACAGTGTGTTTCAGACAACGCTTTACCAATGCAATTGCGTCAAGCTTTTTCACGAATTGCAAGGGTCAACGTCAAACGCCAACGCCAACCACCCGGTGTCAGTTTTTTGACATTGGGCATCCTTTCCCTGTGTGTATGATGGGTCACTGGCGAAGGAGTTTCCTCGTAAACCCTGATTGTGCGTGTGAATGAGATTCACGAGGATGACTGTACATTTTGACAGCACAAACCCGAGTGGGTGCTTGTGAAATAAGTCCCTGAAACCTGCATGTATGTGTGAATGAGAATCACGAGGGTGACTGTGTATTGTATGCAAACCCACATGAATGAGTGCTTGAAAGTTATTATCAATTTTATTTTATTTACTTTATTTATTTGTTTTCCTTTTTCCCCCTTTCATTTTTATTCTTATCTTATGTGCATGAAGGGTCACTGGCATTGGAGAAATCCTCGTAAACCCTGCTTGTGTGTGTGTGTGATTGAACTCACGAAGGTGACTGTATTTTGCATACAAACCTGAGTGAGTGAGTGATTGTGTGAGTCACTGTTCGTTTTTGTTTTTACCTTGATTCCCTTAATTTTGGGTGTGACGGTTGTTTGTAACATGTGAGTGAGTGTACGAATGTATCATTTAGAACCACTTTAAGTTTCTCCGTGCACTTGATTTTGCACGTGTGATTGAGAGCTTCCTTACTTTGTATATATTCCTTCCTTCCCCCCTCCCCCCTTTTTTATTTCTTTGCCCCCTTATCAACGCTTTGCGGTTTTTAATGTTAATTTGTTACTATGCCATCGATTGAAACCTTCCAGTACTACACCCAAAACGTATAACAGATTTGCCCTTTGCAGTGAGTCCTCTGTAGTATACTTAATCTATGATACTACCTACTAATATTCCTCTGAATCAAATTTTAGAATATCTAAGAACATACCTGCCCAGCAAACTGGTTGCAGGGGAAAGCAAGAATTCGAAGTCCCTTACTCTCCTTATATTTGTCATACAATTCCTGGAGTTCCTTGTAATTGGTAGCTGTTAATCCACACTGAGATGCCACATTCACAATTATTGAGACATGTCCCCTGTAAAAAAACAATTGCATTATTTCCCCATGAGTACATATTCTAATATGGTAGTATCTACAAATGTGATTTAAAGCCATTAAAAGACATAACAATCCTAAATGAAGTACCTCTGATATATGTATCTGAAACAACCACGATAACTCATAAATCTAGCATTACACTTGTGTACAATAATGCCATCCTAATTTTATTGATGAGGTTTAAAGTTTGTCAGTGCATCCAACTCATCTTTTGTGAAATAGAACACTTCCAAATTGACCGACGAATGTCATAATATGAAAGCAACAAAGAATAACATAATATCGAAGCAACAAAGAATATCACGATATGCACAACAAAAATGTAAGTTTTGCCACGCTAATAGGAATAAAAGTGATCGCAAACACAGAACACCAGCCTTACGAATACTGAACGAACACATCACTACCGTCACATGTCATGCACAGAAGCTACAGAGTGGATCTTGGATGGTTTCATCCAATTAAGTAGAGCATGATCTAATTTCTTGTACAAGAAGTTGTACAAACACCTCGTACACGATAGAATTTGCGCATCAAACAAGTTTCTGTACAAGAAATTTCACCGTGTACAATGGCCTTAAGATGAAGGAAGTGATACAATATATCTTTTATACCAACAATATTCTATCCATCTGTTATGTGCAATCAGTGAGAAGAGTTCTATCTCAAGGAACAAGAATCATAGTCACCCATCATCACAATTTCATTACTCTCTAAAATGTACAAAGGGTATTGCATTTACATTTGCAATTGCATTTACATTGCAATTGCATTTACATTACAATTGCATTAAACAAAAAAAGAAGTTTATGGGTAGATTATGAGAAGACCAGTCAGTTAACAAAAATAAAAACTTAGTAAATTTCCAGAGTGTATTTTAAAATGACCGTGAATACAAGTAAATTCCATTAAGTGACGAAGTAAAAACGACCAGTTTCATCCAACAGTGGACATCATCAGGTACAATATACAGATCTTTTCTCCCTTACATATGGGTAGTGAAGGTTAGAGGGGGGTAAAGGGTTGGGGAAGGTGCTAAGCAAGTTGGCACAGGAAAGGCATGTGGTCAGCAAGTCAAGAGGGAAGGAGTGAAAGGCAAAGAAAAATAGGAAACTGGTGGAGTGGAAAATAAAAAGGGAGTGGAAAATCAAGCCTTATTTTAGCCCCGTCAAGCGACGTCAAGGATGGGGAAAGTTTGAAAAACACTATAATAGGTCATTCACCAATTGTAACTGATGTCCACTGCTGAAGGAAACAGGTCGTTTTTAAATACACCCAGTGAATAAAGAGAGTCGTTTCAGTAGTGATAAATTCAATAAACACCCAGTGAAATTTTACAAAGGCTTTTATATTTGTTAATGATGAGATTTCACAAAGTTTAATCTGATTCTATAGAAGACACCAGTTTTTTTAATTAGAAGATATTTTAACTAGTGGGGGAGATGTCTGTGAAGCTACAAAAATTTACTAAATTTTGTCAGCAGAGCTAGGGCTTGAATTGCCATAAGAGGTCTTTTATGTGTCAAAGGATAGAGAAAAGCATTATATTTTCAATAAAAACAGCTACTTTATAGTGCAACAGTTATTATCATTTATGTGATGCGCTATTTTTTGTGCAGAGCCTTGGCACAGCAGTGTTTAAATATTCCTAAATTCATATTCATCGGGTCCTGTGCTCAGATAAAGGCATCAAAATTCATTATTTGAATACTGCTTTCGTAAATAAATTTTTTACAAAAATAGCTGATGGCAACCTGAGACTCCCCAGCCTGGTGTGGAATCACGGATCTATCTTTCGCATTATCGCAATCTTTATCGTTAACACTTACCCCTAGAGTAGCGCAGGGTTAACAATACCCGTCTATAAAATTCACTCCACTGATTGTGATAAGCGATTTGAAGTGCTGTGCGAAAAATGAAGAATGGAGTCACATTCTTTCTGACATAAGTTAAATCAAAAAATAACGATAATGGTAGAGCACTCGTTATGAAGATCCATGATTGAGGCCCTGAATCAAGATAAAATCACCCTACACATTTTAGTTTCCCAAGATAAATGTTAAATCTGTAGGTAATGATTGCCACCCAGAGATTATTTCCATTTTATATTAACCATTTCTAATTTTAACCTCAATTAATTCAACTACTGCTATCTGATTTGTGGTTCCATCAGGTCAATTGGTTCATTGGTCAATTAGAAATACTAGAAAATTTCCATAAGTAAAATATTTTAAGCTACAAATCAATAATGATAACATCTCAGTGGGTGCTCATTTCATTTTAATCAAGGACCTCAACTGTCAATATTCATAAGTGACTACCTCAAAGTGATGGTGTTATGGCTGAAGATCTTCACCCACATAGCATGCAAGTTTGCTTGAGGTTAGCTTATGGCTTGCCAAGTTTGGCAATCTAGATGCAAGCCTGCTGCAAGTTTGTCGTATTGTTATTTTCGGTGCAAGTTGCACTTCACCTGCATGGAGTATGTCAACCTTGCCAACTTTCCTCCAGGACTCTGGCAACTTGGCAATATTCGTAGAAATAATTCAAGGCCCAAGGCAATTGCAACTATTGCAATTACATAATCCAATTGCAACTAAGGGGTAGAGTTACCCTCGCTTGAACGTGCATGACTTACTTGCCACTTACCTTTCCCTTATGAGGAAACTCTTATTAATCTTAATTCATGACTCCTGGAGTTGAAAGAATGTCAGTTACGTATATTATTAATGGTCATGCTTATTTTTATCAGCAAAATGGTAATTAGGAAAATATTTTAAGGGTGCAAAATACCCATGTCAATATTTCAGTAAAGTTAATTATCACTAACGAATTAATGCCAGCCAGCAGTAGTATATAAATGGCCTCCCAACATTTAGTTCCTAATGGAGAAGCATTCTACAGCCGTCGTCAAAAGTAGTAGGTTGTGAGTTCGATCAATAAAGGCAGATAGCACACATAGGGCCAGGATATACATATGTATGAATGAGAAATATAACTTGTGTATTTATAATTGAACATGAACTTGTTATAATCATTTTCTTTTTCAATTTTGGTGCTAGGTGCACCCATGCAAGTAGTGATTTTTTGTGTAAGCAAATTCGTTAACTGCATGGGTACAGCTTCTCTGTACAATTGATTGCTCTAGGCAACATTTTTGTGCACGGCTCATTGCTTCCCTACCCTCAACCTACCCTTTATTTTTGCAGGAGTTGAGTCTTGCACAGTACTTGCATGCAACTTTACAGCAAGTTTGCAGTAGTTGGATTGCAGCATGATTGCTTTGCGATGTGGGGAATACCATTCCAAATTGAAATTAAAGATTACTGCACATTTACAGAAAAACTTATTGCATTCAAGTTAAACCTAAGGTTCACTGGATTAATTCACTAAATTCATTAGTAATTTAATGAATTTAAATTCATCAAATGATGAAAATGCCAATTCCTTTCAAAGCATGGGATTCTTTGGAAAATATTGTTGTTTCTAAAAGGCTGGGATATAAACGGCTAATGAATCATTATTTCTCGAAATCAGAAATTTCAATGGTGAACTATGAGCCCATACTTGTAGATCTCGCAGTAGGTCATACTTGGTAAATAAGTTATCTGTCACAAAGTACCCCATCCTCCCCTACAAAAGATATCCCAAAGGGATGAGAAAATATAAATCATCGTACCTAGTTGCAGAAGCAACTTGTAACTTGTGATACTCAACAGTTGTTAAATTGTACCGAGAAAACCGTTTCCTACCGCATCGTCTATTTCATTAAAATCTGTATGAAACATAACCTCAAATAATTCAACCTAGGAACAAAATGAAATCTATAAAAATGACCAACCGGGTAAATACCAATACTTAAACCAGAAGACGATATAACCTGTACTTCTCCAAGGATACATCCTCTCCTTTTATGTCCTTTACAGTGAAGTCGTAAATGGTTTTTGCGTTTTTCCAATCTGCGTTAGAAGCCTGCATAATAAAGTAGTATTTTCACTTTCTTCATATTATAATTACATCGCCACAGATTACATAAAATCTCTTATTTACAAAAAAAACATACCATTGTGCCAACTTTAGTCGTTGTTATGAGTCCTAAAGCAGCGATAGTGGTCCCAAGAAGTCGTCTTCCTAAAATTAACATATTTAAATTTCAGTATTTTGCTGATCGAGCATTTGATGGGAGTCACAACTGACTAACGAAATTCCTCCACCGCGGTTACGTAACAAAAAGAGGTCTTCTCATTTACAGTAATTGTGATTAGAGCCTTCATATTGTATATTCATATCTAATATAACACGAAGATTTCATAATAAATTTGTTAAAAATGAAATGAATCCTCATTAGAGTACTCGTGTATCTCCGCGGGAAAGCATTGACAGGTGGCCTATAGTCAGGCGTAACTCCTTTGCAACAGATGATATTAAGTCTATCGCTAAGATTAAGAAAATATGTGCAACTTCCGACACAAGGGTACTTTGTTCTCTAATTGGCAATGAATTATGTCCTTCACCTAATAAAGGTATCAGTAGATCTATGGCTGATTTCGAGTTCCGTAACCACCGAATGACCACGAACAGTACCCGCCCCCTACCGGAAACTACGTCATGACGATCGTGACTCGGCAGGACAGAGGAAGCGGGAATTCAAGTACTGCGCTAAAGGGAGTTGTACGAGTTCTAACTGCATGCTTCAATAAAACTTCGTCAAACTTGGTGCGTCCTCTTTTATACCCTGTTACTTAAAATTAATGTATTTCATCTTGAAAAGAACAATTTTTAAATTTTTAGTTCAGAAGAAAAAAAGAAGAAATCATTAAAGGCAGCCCATGACAAATTTGGAGAACAATTGTGGTACTTGTCTGAAGTTCTCATGAGACTCGCTTTTTATCCAAGCGCTTCATTACATAAAAAATGACAAATGGTGAAGAATATGAATGAGAAGGAAAGGAAGAAGGTTCACCAGGAAAACGCAAATCCTATACCTCTACCGCTGTATGTAGTTCTAAAGTAGCTTATTTGGCAAATTTTTCATTTCCCTTTGTATCAAAAAATCATATTTAGTGCACAATCCATATTTTAGGATGAATAATAAAAATTATCGGGCAGGACTGCGAACGCTTTTTTAACCATGGTAAATAATAAATCAATGCAAGATAATTAATACATAAATTATTATGGGTTTTAATTACCATTAATTAAGTAATTTTTTTAGTATGCGAGCCTGTATCAAGGTATCGCTACAGGTGGCGGAACCCAATATTTTCGGTTATAAGTTTTTTGTATTCTTAATGAAAAGCAATGTATATATTTTTCATGTAAACCATTTTTTCCTCTTTTTCGAAATTTTTTATGGCTTTCATCTGCTCAACTGATCTGATGCACAAAATTTCACACAAAAAAGAGACTTTACATAGACACATGAAAAAAGGAGACACTCACAAAGTATTCTTGGAGACGTTTCCACGCTCATGATCCGAATCAAACTCCCATTTCTCGATCCGGAGCGAGTGACGTTCCCCGCGGAGAGTGAGGGGGTGGAAAGGGAAAAGGGTTGGGGGGAAGAGGGGCTGGGGAGGAAAAGGTGACCAATGGGGACTCTCAGTGTTGCTGATTGAGGCCTGGATGCTCCCAGGTCTTTGAAACGAATATATGGGTGGATTCTCTGGTTCTCACCTCTATGCTGCCGGCAGATTCAGGGAGGACTTCAATAATATTGAGGGAAAAGCAATCGTCGAAATGGTGACTGTCGGAAGCGGTGTGCTTCGGAATGGGATCGAGGAAGGGGGGAGACTTGGTGGAATGACGATGGCCATTCATACGGATCGACAGTGGGGTGGTGGTCTCGCCAATGTAAAATTATGGACAAAAATTACAGGAGAGGCTATAGATGGTGTTGATGGAGGTGCAGGTCACCGTAGTAGAAGACCGATTGATGGGACGTGTGGGACGGAGAAGTGAGCAACATTTGCATCTGGGGCGGTGGCAAGGCGATGACAAAGGAGAGCGGGTGGGTGGTGGTTGTAGGGAGGGCCTAGTGGATTTGAAAATATCACGTAAGTTTGCCGGGCGTTTGAAGCAGACTGAGGGGAAGGTGGGCAGAAGAAGAGAAGTGGAAGCGTTGTTCTTTATAATAGGGAACAAGTCTTTGAGGATCTTATTGATTCTATGGGCGCCGGGAATGTATGTTGTGAAGAGATAAAGGGTTTGTGGGGAGACAGACTTGGCACGGGGGGTGAATTTGGCGGTGGGTGGGAGGATTTTGCTGCGGAGTAGTTTTTCGAGGTACCCGCGTTCTTGGGAAAAAGAAATACAAACTAATGTTTTATTATTATATTTTATAAATATTAACTAATAATTAGTTTATATTTCTTTTTCCCAAGAATATAGCAAGACGTAAAGAGATATTCATTCCTTTTTAAGCAATCTTTATCGTGTTTTTTTAGGCTGTATGCCTAAAATATAATATATATTAAGTTATGCATTGCTTAAATCAATCAGGCTATTAGTTATGCAAATGGAACAAAAACAAAGATATAAACTTGTATTTTCGGAAGGGCCGACGGGGATTGGGTTGATGTGGTGTCTAAAGTACTGGCCTACCATCCCGAGGGCCCGGGTTCGGTTCCAGGCAGTGGTGGATTTTTCATTGAAGGGTCTTTCAAGTTCAGGAATCCGTCCGTCGGATGAGTCGTTAAGCCGTGGTCCCCTTTCGTTAAGAGTAGGCTAATACCGACGCCGGGTTTCTCTTCACCCTTCTTCCGTTTCCTGAAAACTCATACCATTACCCAATTACCCACCTATCCTAAATGGCCTCAGCTGTCGGTCGCCTTCCTTGAACAACCAACCGGAAGGGCCGACGAAATCCTCACCACAAGAATTCGCGTTTAACTTCCCGCGATAATAATTTTATAACTTAAATAAGTATTTTAAACGTTAAAGAACAGTCTCTCGAAGAACACATGCCGAACTAAAAGAAATCTACAAAAATGTAAAAAATCAGCGTAACAACGGCTGACTGTTGGACTGTCACTTTACGAACCATCTGAAGGGATGTGAAGTGAAGGCAAACCAGAAGAGTTGCATGTAATTTCATTATATCCCACCGTAAATGACCCAAGGCTGCGACTTTAATGAAAGCCATCCGCGCGGCTGGTAGCAGTATATTAGCAGTTGTCGCTGAGTATAGAAATAAAAATCTTACAGAGAAATCCAAGTGAAATTTGGTATGTGAGATCATCGTTCTAGAAAATTACCATAATATTTTTCAAAATGAGGATTTTCATAGCTATACTCCATAGCTATGCACAGCATGCCTATCTGAAGCAAAGAAGACCAAAAACTTCCGGTCGGTTGGGGATCAAGACTTAATTGTTCTCTAACACTTCCGGAACCATTTGAACTCACCTGCCGTTTGAAACACTCACTCACCTGACCGCCAGTCCCCTGGAAGTTAGATAAATATGTATTTTTTGCGGAAAATTATTATTTTTTATAAATGGAAATGCTGCGCGTCCCCAAAACGTTCTCCGATCGAGTCCAAATTTAATTTTCAATATCAATAGCTTACGTATGTTTTTAATGCATCTATCATCAGCTAACATTCCGTTCACTCTCTCAAATCGGGCTGCCGATGATGCGGACCAAGGAGGTTACAATGTACCTTCTGGGTGCGGCCACTATAGTCCGCAAACGGTACACCGTCCTAGGAATTATGCCTGAACGCCTCAGAATCCCTCCTTTACCGGATGAAGCTATGGTGATTTGAGGAGAATCAAGAGGCCAGAGGCCCCTGCATCTATCTTGATTTTTTAGTGTCGGGGCTCTACGTTTAGAGGGGCAACGGCGTCCATTCCTACTTGCCGAATTAGGAAAATATGGTTTCTTCCAAGTTACTTATAGTCTAACTCGAAAATTTGTTACTTTGATCATGAAATTTTCATGTCTATCTATATGCCTCGCTTATAAAATCTCGTAAATTACCGAAAGGTATCTCAAAAGTTGGAGTAGCTGAAGGAGATATATAAGATATATTTGAGAGGAAACCCATGTATTACTCATTGAAGTACGGCTAATACTTTTCCTAGACTCACAATCAGCAGTTTAGTTTCCATAGGAACAGGTACGCATCCACCGAAAAACGAAACACATCACACGCGTGCCAGCCGAAAGCGACATCCCACCGTGTTCCTACGACAAGGGCAAGATATATATACCAAACACATGTTTGGTTGCTCAGTACATAAATGATTGATCCGCATGATTCTTACCGAGAAGAATTAGAATATGATATATGCCAGAAAACGAAGCCTGATAGAGTGTTTGCAGAAGTCGTGTCACAAGGAAACGAGCATGTTGACGTCGGGGAACTTCTGGGCTAAAAATACAATAAGGCTATATTGGCTAGGTTCGAAAGGGGAGTGGGCACGTGACCCATATTCTCCAATGGAAGTAGTTTTCTCTCAGGACTATCTCTGAAATCGGAAAAATTATATGTGTTATATGTGAGGTGAATTTGTATGAGCATCATCTTAGGAGTGTATATATCTTAATGTAGAACTGTAGTTTCTCTTTTCCGTGGGTTCATATTCATGAAATTAAATACCAGCATGGCATCACAGAAGAAGGTACGTTTATAGCATAAGTAGCACTTTTTTGTCGATTGTTATGACATTGATGTAAGAGACGAAACGAACTTGTTTCTTCTGAACTAGGTATGGTTATTCGTCAAAACAGTAGTCGACTTACGTAAATAGTAAGAATATAAATGGAAGAAATAAATTTGCTGCGAACCCTTTCCTATGAAAACTCAGCATACCTTCCTCTTGTTTGGTAAAAGTAAAGGGCAAAAGGCTTCATGAAATTCATCCAAATGCAATAGGTATTATACGTTTACCGGCGGTATGTCATAAATATAATTGTAAATATGACGATACTTTTTGGTTAACGACTTTATTTATTTACATATTTATTGAATGAACCCAGTGTAGTCCAGGTTTATGTGCACATGCATTTGAAAATGAGATCAATATTCAATAAGCTTGTTGTAAGATTATAGTTGGTTCAACTTGTAGTTCATGTTATCCAATGGTCATGTCCAACATTTATTGTTCACACAAAATGGCATTGACACACCAACGTGACCTTTTGGATAAACTTTTGAAAATTATAGCTTGTAAATCGAATTGCGTAGAAAAAAAGTACCGGGAAAATGTATATGTGTTGCAATTGGAGAATTTTTGCTTCAGAGTGAAATTTTTTACTATTTTGTTACATTGCATTCTTGACTTCTTTGCTGATGGCCTGAAAATAATTGAAATATTGCGGTGTAAATTGAGCAAAAACTATTAAGTTAACTGCAACAATTACTTTTACCAAAAGAATTTTCGACTGCTATTGCTAGTATGCACAGTCCGCGCCTAAGACATTTCTATTAACTCTTTTGAAAATAGCGCGCAATTTGGATTGTCGTCTTGTTGCTAAACTTTCAAGAAAAAAGAAAACACGGAAACCGTTGACGCTGTAATTGTAAACTTCTGAGAAATCGAGTATGAAAGTTATATATGCTCGTGATTCATGACTAGATCCTATAATAAAAGGTAAGGAGGTTATAATAGAATGTATTATTCATTTCCTTTAAGTTTGAAACAGATAGTGAATATTGATGAACTCTTCTCGGGCTCTACACCGGGTGAGTGAATGTAATGTAATAAAGATAGTGAATAGATTTATGCGGGTAATCGTACGCAATTGAGGTGAAAGTGACATATACCAGTGAAGTTTTTATAATTTTCATTGTTTATCGGTTTCCTTTAAAGATTTTTCATGAATAAATGTCACGGAAGCTTTATATTTTTCGTTCCCAATAAGTGTATCTCCCATGCAGACCTTAAATTTCGTCACCATTTGTCCAATTTCATCGCCGTGTTAAATTTACTTCAGTTGGTTTTATCCAACAGAATCTGTTTGAAACTACAACTTATCATTAAAACTGCTACCAAAACTTAGAGAATGGTTGTGATTGTAATGATTGTGTGACAGTATTGAATGTTTTGTGAGTACAAATCTATTTCGAGGGAGTCAAACATTAAATTGGCTGTACATTATTTGTTGTCACAGATGCCATTTAAACTTCGACTGAACAAGAAGCGCCAGTATAATGTGGTTTCCAAGTCTCTTTTTGTTATTTGTGTTGAGCTCCTAGATGGGACATCTATTGAATGCACACTCTCAGCCGAAAGTTCAGGACAAGAGTGTTTGCACAATGTCTGTCAGCGGTTGGGACTACAACAGGTAAGTCTCTATATGGCCAAGCGTTTGAAGTTGAGCCTTGCTGGCAGTAATATTAAATCTGATATGATCATGTTTTGTGGGTGTGAAATGATTGTGATGAAATTAAATTTCATTATCATCATTTTTAGAGTTTAAAAATCTAATCCAATCTCCCCCCAATTTCACCTACAGCCAGAATTTTTTGGTTTGCGATATATTGGTCGTGGGAGTGGCATCGTCTCTAGTACAGGAAATGGCAGGCAAGGACAAAATCAAAATCAGGCTCTTAGAACCCGCGGACTTGGGCCCTTGGGTGCCATGTGTGCCAATTCAGAGACGCAACCCTTGCTTAGGTGGGTCGAGATGGATCGGCCATTGAAAAGACAACTGGATAAGAAAGCCCGAGATCCTTGCCTTTACCTTAGAGTCATGTATTATGTCTCGGGAGTCAATCTTTTGACAGACGAAATGACAAGGTAAGGTTTAAAGCACTAAGGGTTCAAATCTTCTTGGATGTGGGTATCATTGACTGTGTCATGCAATGTGCCCATAAGTATCGATATGTTACTGTTTTTTATGTAGGATTCAACGTGGAAATAGTGTAATGGTGCATTTTTTGTCGTTTCAGTTAAAACTCATAATTACTCTATACTTTCACAATTTATAACCAGTCAACTCAACACTTCATTTTATTATATTAGTCCCTCTTGACTACATATAAGCAACACAACAAACTACTATTTAAACATAAAATTGTTTTTTACATTAAATAAAACTTTCAATATTTTTAACATTTTCCTACTTTGTATACTATAGCGTATACCAATGCTGAACCCCAGCTTCTGCGTGTTGAAGTCATTCCCTAAGAATTATGTTGCATTTACCTTTCTATCAGAAAGACATTACTCTGTCCAAATACTCCCATGTTCCTAATAGCCTAAATAATTGATCACACTTCGTTGTTCTGGTTCCAAGAGTATCAGGGTCAAGTACCTAAATGTGTCTTTACATGTGAAGTATGTACATGTAAGGGGCTAATTATTTTAGCCCATAATTTAACTATGGTGAGATTAGTGGTTGGATGAGAAATACCATTTCATCGTAGATACCTGAGATACCCAAGTGAAATGAATAAGTTAATTTCTATTTTATTCACTTCTTCCTATCAGAAATGCTACTCTTTATTTTTCTGAGAAGGTAAAAAAGTTGTTGCGATGATGGGGTCGTTTACCATATTTTTTTATTGCCGAATCTGATAGAGTTTGTAAAATAAAAAGTCCTGTATTTTTCCGTTTTCTGATCTGTCAATTATTTGTCGAGGCGAATTATTTATAAGTGGCTAAAAACTGATGTTTTTAACCCTTTCGGAAAAGTGGGCGTGGTGCAACCTCTGACATATAACGACTTCGTCCAATCACAACTGAGCCCATGAAGCTGCTTCACAATATCACAATGGGGGGACACAGCTGACTCTGCCAATAGGACAGTTGCGACAGCATCTGTGCGAGCAGACCTTCCGAGAATCCCCTCCACTCCCTTCTCTTCCATGAAAAACAGTCAAGGAAGGGAGGAAAATGACGTTAATGTTATCAAAGCAGCTTTTTTGGTGGGCGTCACCTTTTGCTTATTTTGATTTTTAATTTATGAGTGAATGGTTGTGGTTAGAAGAATAATTTTTTCACCAAAATTCTTTTTTTTGTTTCCATCTAACGATATCGTGTACGAAATTGCGATTTCAGTTCTGAGTAAACGTCCCCATTGTACGTAGAAAAGTGAAAACATTGAGTGTGCTATTTTTAGGAGTAGAAAAATGAACAACTGTTGATGTTGTGATTTCACAATGAAGGACAAGAAGAGTTAAGTACACATTTTCTATTTCCTCGTACTTTCACTGCCTAACATATCAAGATGAAAAATTAATTATAAAAACAAGGCGTTAAAACATTTACTAGGTAATATTGATCTAATCCTATCAAGACTAATAATTTGACTTTGCTAATAAATATTCAGTTAGTGTGTGGTACAGGTGTTTTTATTGATAACTTTTATAATCAAAGATAGGTAAAGTTATTACTAGTTATGAAAAAGTTATCTCATTGCAATGAGTCAATGGTATAAGAGCTGAAACAAATGTCTTGGTATTGATAGGCATTCTCACTTACACTTAGCCCTTTGATTGTATTCACTTGTTTGTTAGTTGATGAAAACAATCGTTTTCTTATTTCCTTTCTTTTGTCAAATTCCAGGTACCATTATTTTCTTCAATTGAAGATGGATGTTATAGAAGGGAGAATAAATGTTTCACCAAAGCAAGCTGTTATTTTGGCTAGCTACAGTATGCAGGGTTAGTCATGATGGAACCTTAGATAATTGATACATATCTCTGAAATAATACTAGAATGTACTTCTTTTCAAATAATCTGAATGTTAAATGCAAAGCTATTAAAGTGTATTAATCAAAAATATTTTCATTCAATTGCAGCTGAATTTGGCAATCATGATCCTGAACGGCACACTGCAGAATACTTGAAGGACTTTGTGCTGTTTCCTAAGGTTTGTAGTGTTGTTAAATTGATTATTAATATTTATTGTAGTGTTATATGTAATACTTGTCTGCTCTGTAGATAAATTCCTATTTCAAGTCATATAAGAATTTCCATGTATGGCTATTACAATAATGTGCTTCTGTTGAAGTGGAATGAAAAATAATTGCATTCCCTTGTATCTTATTACGAAGTATTCAAGTGGGGCTTTTATTTATGCTAGCATCATTAAATGTGACGTGATACATTAAAAAATGTAATTAGACAACTTTTAAATGCATATAATATGTAATTTAATTTTTTTGAGTATAGGTAATTTTTGAAGATATTTTCTTATGGGTATTCTAAGATAAGGAAAAAATTATTTTTCACGCCTATTCAATTGGGAACTAATTGTTAAATATTTTCTAAAATTGAATATAAATTCTGGATCCATAGCAATAGTCTTTTGAGATGTGGTGGGAGGACCATACTGGGTGTGGCTGCATGTGTCTGAAGTGGCTTCTCCTAGTTTAAGCTAAGGGCCTCTGATGAGTTGCCCAAAATACCCACCTGGGAGCTATGCCATCAATTATGTGTGTTCCTATAATTAATCTTTTAAAAGTGAGATGCAATTGTGAATTTCAGCACTTGACTGATTGTGGTGATGATGGTGAACTTTACCCCGGCTGGGGAACAGCATTAGAAACCCTGACGGAGGCTGTCATTTGTCAGCATGCCCTTTTGGTTGGACTTCCACAGGGCACTGCAGAAGAATATTACATCCTCATTGCTCAGAGTCAGGATGGTTATGGCCAGGAAACATTTTTGGCTAAGGTACTGCAATGTTTATAACATCAGCCATTGAAATGCAAGATAATCATCATTACGTGTATTCGTACACCATTAGTGATTGGTTTGGTACTTGTTAGGGGTTATTTAAGGAAAGTAATGTTGACTCAGAATAATGGAATTCTTGACTACTTATTTTCTGTCATCTTCAGTGTTTGTGATTAATGTCAACTAAATAGGTAAATGCATGCATTAAAAAATCAGTTCTAAATGTTATATTCTGCATTTTTTCATCCATTCTTCCTGTAAGGCTGTCTTTATGAAGTCAATTAATTTTTCTGATAACTTTGGATTCGGTGTCCTAGAAATTCCTTATTTCTGCTGCATAAGCCTCCTATGTGGGTGTGTAGAAACTTCCTCAAAAGTGTGGCAAAGAAGATAATCACTGTAGACACACAATAGGAGAATTTAAATTATGTCTAGTTCTTAATATTGAGTCAGTTTTTACAGCAGGCATAAGGTTCTTTGGATGTTCCTACTTCTTTTTAGTCATTCAGGCATTCTTTTCATTTTGGACATACCATTTGATTACATCAAGACTACCAATGTAATTATAATTTAAACATCTCATGCCATATTGTTTCTCTGAATAGGATTTAGTGGTTTATGAAAACTGTTACTAGATCACAATATAATAGCTTCACATGACCTCATTTTGATGCTTGAATGTCATCTTCAGCTCTATGTTGATTTCCAGGTCTCAACCTGGTGATGATGCTCAAACATTGACTGCTAGATTGTTCAAAGTATTATTATGGTTAGTAATAGTTTTTATTCGCCATTAAATCCTATGCAAAGGAATGTCATAAATTCACCAAAGAGCAAGTTTTATTGATATTGTCTCCTTAATTGCTCATGATTTATCCCTGAGAGTTTTCTTGCACTCATTGGTATGTCATGTACATTTTGGCAAAACAACACTTTCCTGCATGAAGTGGACTTTGGACTTTCGTGGACTTAAGGACTGCATTGTTCTTCGTGAAGTCTTTGGAGAGAGTGAGGTTTCAAGTTCAGTAGAAAGAATGCTTTTCTTCCTCCTGATTAGTTCCATCTCTTGCATGTGGTCATTCTTTTCTGCATTACCTTTCACCATGCAATACATTTAGAGACATGTAGCTTGGGAGGAAGAGTATCCTACGGTATTGATATTGGATGCACATGGAGTGTGTTAAGAAAAAAACTCCTAAAACAGTGATCTATCGAAAGTTTTGAAGTTTTAAAAGAAATAGAGTTCACCTGCAACCTCAAAAATGAATTCATAAAATCCAGGACCAGAAAATCAGCACATCGCCATTTTGAACATTTTAAAAAAGTTTATCTTCGTTTTTTCTAACTTTTGTTGCCTTTGCCAACATTGTATAAAGTTTTTGGTCGTTCATGAAAGCATTCTTAAAAGATAAATGTCTTAAAAGATCATAAAATGAGTACCTACTTGTCTTTCCTATGCCAATGCTTTTAAGTAGGCAATCGTAGTGTTGGCAAAATTTCATCCCAGTATCAAAAACGTAAATAAAACAAAAGTTGAACATTTTGTAATAAGGATTTTATTTTTGGAATCCATAGTCAGTAGGGATGGGAAACTAGTACGGATGCTAAAAATAGACATTTGCTTCAAACATTACACTGTTATGATGGCAGATGGCCCAATAGTACTTTAGTTGTCCTCTATTGCCCAATCATAGCTAAAAAAAATAGGACTGTACTAAGCCCGTTTCTAGAAAAAAATATTCACACTTTATTATTTGTGGCATCTTCCATATTGTCAGTGGAATAAATGATTTTGGGAGGAAATATTGTTTCTTTTCTACTACTGAGACCTTGATGACAAATGGGGCGTGATTTGGCATATTTTCCGTATCGTCTCCTCAAGGATTATATAACGACCGGGGCATTTGGGTTTGTATGTGGGGATAGAAGGGTCCGGTTGTGTAGAGGGAAGATCCCAGTTGCGGGTGTATCTTTATCTGTCTTGGTGAGCTTGACGGGGGGAAAAGTGGGGAGGGTGTGGGGGAATAACATTCCTTCCTCTTCTTCTGGGCAATCCTACGGGGCAGGTGCAGGTGGTTGATTGGTACTGCTTTGGGTGCTGTGTGGAATGGGGAGGGTCAGGGATGCGGCATCCTTTGCTTACGGGTGGGTCTTTGAGAGATGTTGGGGGGGAAGGGAAAGGGATGGTCTAGTGGTGTCAGAGTGCGGGAGGAGGGGTCAAAGACCCACCCATAAGCAAAGGACACCGTATCCCTGACCCTCCCCATTTCACTCAGCACCCAAAGTGGTTCTAATCAGCCACCAGCATGCGCCCCCTGGGTTGCTGAGTAGAAGAGGAAGGAATGTCACAGACGTTCTATGACACCATCCACCCAACCCCTCCCAATGAGGGCATTTACTTGGAACCGAAATCGCAATTTTGTTCATGAAATCATTAGATGGAAACGAAAAAAGAATTCTAGTGGAAAAATCAATCTTCTAACCACAACCATTCACTCAGAAATAAAAAATTAAAATAAGCAAAAGGTGACGCCCACCAAAAAAGCTGCTGTGATAACATTGACGTCATTTTCCTCCCATCCTTGACTACTTTTCGTGGAAGAAAAGGGAGTGGAAGGGGGTTCTCGGAAGGTCTGCTCACACAGATGCTGTCACCATCGCACCCATTGGGAGAGCCAGTTGTGTCCCCCCCCCCCTTTGTGATAAGACGAAGTAGCTTCGCGGGCTCAGTTGTGATTGGACGAGTGTTTTACGTCAGAGGTTGCACCACGCCCACCTTTCCGAAAGGGTTAAAAACATCAGTTTTTCACCGCTTATAACTCGAGAAATAATTGACGGATCAAAAAACGGAAAAATATGGGTCTTTTTATCTTGCAAACTCTACCAGATTCGGCAATAAAAAAATTATGTTAAACGACCCCATTTCAAGCTTGACAAGACAGATAAAGATATGCCCGCAACTGGGACCTTCCCTCTCTTCAACCGGACCCTTTTCCTCCCATGCACGTAACCCCTAACTCCCTGGCCATCATAATCCTTACCCTCACCAACTCAACCCACCCAGATTTCCTAACGGCATCGACCACCCTAACTCATCCCATCCATTCTACTAGATTTGGGTGCAGACAGCCCCTTCATAGAGAGCTGAGCTATGATTGCTCGCCCTAAAGGATGAGGTTTGGTTCACTGAGAATTTGAACTGCCAAAATCCAGGTGCATAACAGCGAGCATGGTATGTGCCGTCACTCATAAATTTTAATCAAAAGAGAACAGTGTACATCATGGAAATTCTGGTAACAGTTAAAAGAAAAAAATTACCACTCTATAGGATAAGTAATGGCATTAACTATGATTTCCACATTACTCAAGGTCTAAATGATATGGGGAGTTGCATGCTGAAAATGATGGGGAGAGACTGGCATATGTGGGAGGTGAATGCACTACTATTCTCACATTTCATTTTTGTTGCACCACAATCAGCAACACTGATTTGTTAAGTGTCTACACCATCAAAAATAGTTGTGCTGAAGCAGTTTTTCGCAGAGGTTTGTATAAAATATTCCATTTGTTCCTGGGGACCGGGGCAGAAGTTTGCAATTTCGAAAAATTCCTATTTTCGAAATTTTGTTTTTTTGAATATTGCCATGTTATTACTATGGACTTTTCATGAGGAACGACAGTTTTTCTTTGTATGAAATAAACTTCGTATTTTCATGCTTCGTATTATTGAGAGTTTTCTGGTTTTATTGTTTTAAATGATGTAATTGTATGAAGGAGAGAATTTAAGGGTAAAATGGATTCATTTTGAGATGGTTGATTTAAGTTAAATATATCATTTCCATGCTGTGATCATGTATGTGATGAAGAATGAATATTTGTGCCCTCTTCCCTAAAGCAATGACATTTTTTGTCTTCTTTCAGGATGAAGATGGAGAATTAGTCGCCATTGGGGTAACATTAACTGGCATTGTAGTGGGTTATGACTCCAAATTTTATAGGTATGTATGATTGATGAAATTGTGTATTATATATAATTGTGTGATATAATATATTATTGTGCTAAACCAAGAATCTTTGAATTGAATTTGAATTTAAGAAAGAGTGTTACAGTAGAAACTCAATATTATAAAGTCAACGGAACCAGAAAAATTGGCACGTCGTTATATCAAATATCGTATGAACGAGTATCCATCATCAACATCATGATGAATCTACCCCCACCTCCCTTGAAAAATATGCACTCCTGCAATTCACTTGCATGATTTACGATGTTATAATTCATTGATGTATCTTTAAATGTGCATTCACACCAACAGGGTTCATAATATTAAACACAACTAACTTGTTCCTTTTCTCCAATGAGTCTGATATTAGGCAATCAAGTGTCTTCACAAAATTTTTGTGCAGTTTGGACTAGGCCCCTGAAGCTTCATTAGTGCATTTTTCTATATTACTTTATCTTTACGGAAAAAGTGGTAATGTAAACATGAGTGATGTATTTATATTTTAAAGCTAGTATTGATGTATGCATACTATGGAAGTGAGCGATTTGCAGGGTCATTTGCAACTATAAATGCTGCTCCGGATGTAGAATTTAGAGGAATAAATTTCCGCTAAAAGAAAATCATATGCATCAGGCATAATAGATTGGCGTTAATTAAGCTAAAACAGTGTAAAGATTTTCTCACAGATGCTATGTTAATCATGTATTTTATACAAATAATGATATGCCTGTTAATTTCGCGAAATAACAGCCATAACAATCTTTGCGTGCTTATTTCTGGCACAAAGGCTCTGTAAGAAGAGCTTAAAAAGGAGTTCAACTTTATGTTTACCCCCTTTAAAAGGTAGATTGTACAAGCCATGCACTTCAAGGGTGAATGCGTGATAATTTTCTCTACACTTCTTCGGCTACTAACGATGGTAACATTATAAATCAATAATTTACGTTTTTCAATGTACTCTGCGAAATCTTCAGTTATCGCCATATTCAAATAAGGTCGCCTGCTCTTCATCCACTAAATTGCAAACATCATTAAAAGTTTCATTAAAGCTATAAATCATGGAATATTTTTGCATATCGTTCTTCCTCTGCTTCCAATTAAGCAAGGGCATTTTCATCTGAGCATTGCAGCTTCAGTTCCGACTACGCACAAAGACGGAATCGGAAGTCTCACCCTCCTTTACCCATCACTGAGGGGATACTCCATTCACCCTCATAAAAACAGCTACGAGACCCATGGTCTTGAACTATCTTACTTCACTTGGGAGGTTGATCCAGCTGGGATTCAAGGCCAAGGGTGTGTGCAGGAAATAAACATTGAAAGAATCGTATCCGTATGCAGTGTAGTCACATCTTATCTTCTTCCTGCTCTACATCAACAGGCTATGCCTGCGGAGAGGGAGGACAAGACACTGGAGTGGGGTCTTTTATCATGAATCAAGATATGCCCACAAAACAATATTTGAACGTGTTAGACCCTGTGCACAGAATCCTTGCGAAGGGGGGCAACTTTAAGGGGCCCAAAAGTGGGCTTGCCAGGCTTGCTGGGGCCATCGAACCCGTGGAGCAGGTGGGAGGGAGGGGGCTCACAAAGGGCCCTTATCTCTTCGAGGGCCAACACTGGGGATTTCAGAGGAAGGGGGTGACTCTTGCCCACCTGGGGGTGGGGAAACAAGGGGTAACTTGAGGTGAGATCTACATACTACCCTGCAAGCCACCACAATGGTGTGTGGCAGGAGAGATGACCAGTGTGGGAGAGAAGGAAAGCCTTTGCTGGGTTCCACGCAAACATGATAGAAAGGTAGTGGGGGAGAGTAACCCAAGGTATTGGAGCAAAGGAGATGGATCACTGGGAGAAATTTCTTGGTGGAGAGTGCCAGGGGAGAAAAGAACATGGGAATGGGTGGGCATTTCCATTTCGTTTTCTCTTAATTTCTGATCAATTCCGGCAATCTGTGAAAAGGGAATCAGTGAATAATAATTCAAGGAGAAATACGATGAACAAATGTTTATTAAAAAAGTTTGTCAGCTCTTCTGTCGACAGAATGACTTATATAACAAAAAAATCAGTTATTTGTTTTAGCACTTTGCTTCGCTCAGTCGTCACATCCACCATGGCCTCTAATTTGGATAAATGAAAACTGAACTGGGAATCTACATCATTGAAATTTGGAATCGGTGCAATGTATCAAGAGCGAGCAAAACTTCATTCTTCTTTCAATCAGGAGAAATCAGGTCTTCGTCATTTTCCTCTTCATTGCTGCTTTATTACTGGGCCCTGCCACTGGCTCTTCTGGCCCCGGATCAAGTGTCCGATGTTCACAGACTTGGAGATCATCATCTATCGATATATAATCACTGGGGGTTACAGCCAATGAACTTCCAACTTGCTTTATGTAATTTAGGAAATCACTTGCTAACCTTGATGGTGATATCATTCTCCACCTCTTCCTAGAGATTTAAATTGACAAGTAAATATTTTTTGGCACTTAGAGAATTCATTTACAAATACGATGGCTGTATAGAAGACAAATCTCAGGAACTGGGTCATCACGGGCTGGAAAAGGGAATCCTGCCACTCTCCAGCAACTAATTATTGTTTATGAGGAAACCTCCCTTCATCAGTCCCCCACCACTCGGATAGCATGTAAAACAGTCCATTTGGGTATTTCCTTATCTCCAACCCCATATCTGAATGCAATGAATAGAGATGGATGGTTATAATGTACGTTTAGAAAGAAAACAAGAGTTATCAAATTTTCAGAAATGAAAGGTGTATACATACCAATTCAGCACAAGTAATACTGCACTAGTTTCCTATGGTACAATAGGTACTTCTTTTACGGTACGTTTTTTGCAGTTTCCTACGGTACAAGAAATTTTGGTTAATTCCTTAGCCATAATTCCTTCCTCCAGCGGCTGGGACTTGCTTGTAGAATTTGGAGGAAGATAACACATACATTGGCCAAATTAAGGTCATCAAGGTACTTGTGTGAACTCGCATTGTCCTCCAGCAGAAGTATCTTTCTATTTTTGCATGCCATTTTCCATTGCAGTCGAATGATAGTTTTTCGGAAAATGCCATTGGTCATCCAACTCTTTTTATTGAAGTCATAAACCATGGGGAGAATCTTCATCTTCACATTTTTCAAACAGCTCTGTTTTTCACACTTCCCAATTAAGACTGGTTTTATTTTATCTGTTCCTATTTGATTTACGCATAGTCAAACAGTCGTTCTCAATTTGCTTTTTCTTCCTCCATGACACCTCTGTCCTTTCAAACCTAGAGTTGTGTTGGGAAGAGCATAAAAAAACAACCCAGTTTCGTCGAAATTATAGCGATTTTCAGGGCTATATTCAATTATCAGGCAATTGTTGTCCATATGCTACTTATTCAACAAGTCGGTGTCCACTGCATCTTTTTCTCCACATATCTCCACTGTAATCAGAAGTATCTATCAGAACTCTTCAAAGCACTTTTGTGATAAGCCCATGATCTTGTCATTGATATGTTTTACAAAAAAAGAAGCTTTTTAAAAAAATAATTATTCCCCCATGACTTCTAGACTAACCTTATCTTCATGCATTATAATAGAGGGAATCAAAATATTGTCATGCTGAAATTGTTGAATAAAATTTCATTTTTCATATGTATTTTAGCCTATTTCTGCTTGGGAAGCTTTTTCGATTATAGAAATTCTCTATGTAATGATTATTTAATTGTACACACCTCAAAGCTATTTTTTCATGTATCTGACCACCAGTAAGAAATGAACTATTAGGACTACACTTCCCCTTGTTATGTATTAATCACATGATGATGCTGCAATGAATTATGGTTTTTCTTGTGCCTATAATTGTTATTCATTTCCAAGACCAAAAGTATTGTTGATACCATAGCTTTTCATAAATATAACTTTTTCTTTCGTAGGTGGAGGGATATTTCTAATGTTGTCATTAGCAAACGCTGTTTTGGCATTGAGTGTCACACTCCTGAGGAAACAGTTCAGTTTACATTTGAAGATGCTGCAATGGCAAAATATGTGTGGAGAATGTGTGTTCATCAGGTTTGTGAAATTTGTCTTTTTCATCTTTCTCTGTGTCTACAAGTGTGCCACCTCTGTTATATGTTACATTGTTTGGACAAAACTGCTGGCTGAGTTAGCTATGTTATAAAATACAATTAAGAAAAACAATCAATTTATGTATTAAAATGCTGAAATAAGTTGTGATCTCCAGTAAATTACATCAGCTTTGCATTCCGATTAAAACAGAATACTTCTCTATTGCATAGTACGTACTTTTAGTGCCAAATGCTGATACATTGGCTATTACTCCTCAGCCTAAAAGTGCCATAGGTTGCTATGTCAGTTCTTGTATAGACCTATAATTACATTGTTATAACTAAATAACATTTAAGTGTTTGACTAAGACTGAGTCAAAATAATGTTACTGCTAATGGATATTTAATTGCCAGTAAAATAAATGAAATTCCAAATGAATATCTACTGAATTGGATTTAGTTTTTATCTTTTTAATGTTTACATTTTTGTTAAAATCCAACTGGCACTTCTTGTAGGTATAGCTAAAATTTAAATTCAATGCAATGGTAGTATGTTGTCAAATGGCTATCATATGTGACCACCCTGTATTTTTTATAACTGTCCTAGTGCAAGTAAATGTTTGTAACGTTAGTTCTTAACCTCTTGTAAAGATATTAGATTGACAATCCATATTTCTTCGGGAAGGGGTTTGCATGTTACTCAAAATAAGAGAAATTATTTACTGTTTCATGTTGAGATTTCATAGCTGTGATGGATATCAAGTGCATACAATCAATAAACAATGATGAAATGTCAGTAAAAGTTAAAGAAAAATAAACCTTATTAACCCTTTGGCTTATAAAGATGGCAATACACCAGCCTCTCAAAAGTGGTCTTCATTTACATAGCTTACATGGCTGGTCTCATAGTTTCATTTATTCAAGGATGTTAAAACATTGATAAAATATTTATCAATGAATAACCAAGTAAAACTGAATAGGTAATTTTGGGAGTGGGCATTGAGAAAAAATGGTAAGTCAATGGGTTAGCAGTCTGAAAAGAACCTGGGCAACCTTCATGAACATATCTTTAGACTCAGTGTTCCCATGAAGATGTTTGCATATTGGGAAAAGTGATATGATAGAATTACTGTGCATGGCTGTGGATGGGATATGCAAAGAAAGGGTTGTGTTAAGCCTAATACTCTGACAATTAAACTTAATTTCTTTAAGATGTGGCCTGCAATGTCCATGAAAGCTCAATCGCCGACAAAGTGCATTACACAGCTGCTCCTGAAAACTGTGACAGCTTTCCTCATTTAAACAACCTTATATCCATTTCCCGGGAAAGATTAATACGTTATTGTTTTTAAAAATATTATGCATATGCTATGTTATGGCTTAAGTATTACAAATTTTATTTTTTCTTGTGAATAAATCATCCTGAAGGTTTTTGTTTCGGCAGTACCTTTATCCACTTAAAGTTCACTCATCTCTTTTGCAGCATACTTTTTATATGCAAAATGAGCAAGCAATAGAGTCAGCAAGTATTGCTGGAGATAATGGCCTTCCCTTCTTGCCGCAACATGCTGGAGACATGGGGGCTAGTGAGGGTGGTCCCAAAGGCCAAACACTGCTACAAGGAACTCCACCATTGAATAATCACCCTCATTCAGTTCATCAGGTTGCAGAGGTAGGGTGAGCTCTGCAGAGTACATACTTAACTTTACTTCTTTGTGTGCATATTTTATGTAACTTTTACTTAATCCCTAGTTTAGTCCCATGTCTAATGTGTCTATTCTCATTTGATCCAATTTTATATCTTAATTGTTATGCCTGAGAACTGTATGTTGACTGCAGTAGCCCTCAGTATGATGTATGGTACATTGCTCTGCATGTTAGGAGTGTATTTTACTTATTTATTTCTGGCATCTCTTAGGATATGCTTTAAATTCTTTAATATATTTGTCAATAGTAGATCCTTTAGTGTTCTTGGGAAGTGAATCCAAAATTTAAATAAGAATGGTTAAAAGAGAACTCCCAACTACTTCTGTATTCCCGTAAGTCTTATCTTCAAGCCGTGGCCAAAATGATTCCATGTGCCTGAAAATTTTTTGTGTTATATGGCTACAATTTTTGTTTTTATTTTCACTTCATTGGTCAGGGAAAGCATTTATACCATTGTAATCATCCAACCATTCTGTAAAATTTCTTCTTGCAAGTGTGATTTTTTCCCCAAAATCAAAGTTTATTATATATTTGCAGAATCAGATAACTTCAAGTATCAGGTCAATAAACTGTGACATTTGAAGGTTTTAAGACTTCATGAATGAATGTCAGATCTTTCTTTTATATAACCAGCTGATTAATGACTCAAAATTTGGATAGTGCAAAAAATTATATTTGGTTCTTGTGAAAAAATTTCATCCTGAAAATTGTTCCAGGTTATGTATTAATAGTGGTTAAAATATCATTGAAATTGGGGAACTGTTCATCAGTGACGTATGCTAATAATCCTTTTTCCTCATCTTCCCATCATTCAATAAAGTGATGAAGTTTCTGGAATCCCCTTACGGTGATTAGTACCACCCCCCTTTATCAACATTTGATTTAGTTTAATTTGACATGATAAGAGTCATTCCCTAGCTTACTATCCATAGTAAAATGCACCTTATACTTTTCCACAAGTTTATTGACTGTATGATGTGATTCACTACCTTGAGGTATCGTCAGGTACATGATACATAGCTTTGTACCAGATGATGCCTTGCGATATTGTCAAGTACATAGCTATATGTGCCTGATGATATCGCAAGGTGGTGAATCACGTCGTACCATCAATAAACTTGTGGAAAAGTACGAAGTGCATTTTACTATGGATATTAGTGACTTCCATGAAGTGAAGCCTCAAACAGTCAATTGCATCCCTAGCTTAAAGTTTGTCTGCCCCCTGGAGCTAGAAAGTAAATATTAAATAGCTTCTGTTTGTCATGCAGATGTGATTTGTTTTGTTCTAGATGACACTCTTTCTGTAATCTTTCTCACATGACACCTTTACAGTGCATTGTTTTGATCTGTCAGCATATCATTTGATCTGTGACCAAACTCATTTTATTGTGATGTTGGCATCATATATGTGTTGCATGTGCATGTATGTAACGTAGCTTTAACAGCATTGAAATTCTATCCACATGATGTTCATGCTAGTTGTATTGCACTCTTTAGTTGTTGCATTAAACCATTATTTTAGGAGGAGCAAGTTCCGGGCAGCTCCGTTATGTCATATCTAAGGGATGATATGGGTCTTGAGCAGAGGTTAGGAAGCTGTGGAGGGGGAATTGAGGCAGGATCAGGTCAAGGAGTTGCTGATGACAATTATCCTGTTCTACAGGTAAAAAGAATGAAAATGTTTTGTTCAAGATGAGTTAAGAATGGGATTTTTCTTCTTCTTAGTGTTTTCCTTTTTTAACATCGTACTTGTCATCACAATTGATGCATATGTTATGGAATCTGTGAGGGGCTTGAAACTGTGTGCACCTGTGAATATGTTTCTGTTATGTATGCTCTGTCCAAGTGGAAAATGATAAAGAAAATGTTTCCTGAAGCTCTCAAAGTTTACCTTAGCATTATAATTTTGTCAGCTAGAAGATTTGCATTGATTGACAATGTTAATGTTCTGGAAGATTTATGCAAATTTTTGTTGAGTTTATGTATACCCTAAAATTTATGACTTCGTAAAATGTTATACCTTCTTGGTTGTTTAGGTAATGCTTTTTGATGATACCATGTTTGATTCTGTCCTTTTTACGTTTTATGTGGAGCTCATTATCCATGGTATCCTTATTTAGTGACTATCCTTTAGCAGTGTTCTATTTTGCATCATCATTCAAAAACATGGAACTGAAAACACACTTTAGTATTATGCTATTTGAATGTTTTAGAACATTTGACGTATTGTGACAGAGTGTTCTGAGAAGGATTGATGAATGAGAAGGTTCTGATTTTTGTCTGGCCCCTCTAGTATTGAATGAAAACATTTCAATAAAATTTATGAAAAAGTAATGGTTTCAGGTGTATCTAATAAAACAAATTACTCGTTATCAAAGCTCCAATCAGTCATTATACTCTCCCCTACGTAAGTTGTCACGAAAGTATACACGGAAATGACGTAAAATTTTACAATGCATTGCATAGAATGTTTATATAAATAAACTATTGTATATTGTCAATCAGTTTTATAGGTGGGTTACTTTCCTTTTTTATGTGTTATACACAAACCTGATTTTCTGTTGCCCATCCTGAAATTTTAGGTTCATCAACATATGCAGCATCTCAGCCCCCACCATCAGCAGCAAGGCCATGAGGATGTCATGCAATGGGGAATCCCTATTGGTGTCGGAGGTACACCAGGCGCAGCTGTCCAAAGGGCTCAGTCTACATCATGCTTGGATCTGGTGACAGCTTCTGAAGCTGATAAACTAAGGTAAATGAATGAGGTGTAGAAATAAATTAAATCTCTCTGATATCTAAAGTATGTTTCATGCCTTCTGAAGTAAAATATTCACCTTTTAAATTTTTTTCAAAGGGCATCAAAAATTTTGTAGTTGTTTTGGGAAATCGTGGGCCTTTTTTAAATAAATTTCGCTTCTCCTATGTCGAAATGGTTTCATGTCTGCAGGAGCAGAAATCCATTAAACTAGCTCAATGCTAAAAAAAAGAGGTTCTCCTGGTGAATAGCTGTGGTGAATTCTATTCGGGTCTTCCACCGGGTAAGCTGTTCCATTACTGCTGACGGTTCGGAGACCGAGTCATTCTCCATCTTCAGGGCTGAAGATGGAGAACGACTCGGTCTCCAAAACGTCGGCAATAATGGAACAGCTTACCCGGTGGAAGACCCGAATAGAATTCACCATAGCTCAATGCTCGATTTCAACATGAGAGAAGTGAAATTAATTTCAAAAGAGGCCTGCAATTTATCAAGATTGATAAGATAATCTACAGAAATAGCAAAATGACTTCTGAACATCAAGCGAGAAGATAGTAATAAATTAAACTACAACATAAAATTAATTTTTAAAAATTTTAGATACTCTGACAACAATGCAGACATCCTATATAAGATGTGATGATATTGATATCAACACTTCAGCAGACCTAAGGCAGCCAACTAGAGTGTTAGCAAGATAGAGTCAAGAAAATGTACAAACATGGAATAAATCCCAAAAGAACACAAATTGTACATGATATACAGTAGAAACTCGAAATTACGAAGTCGACGGGACCGGAAAAATCGGCACTTCGTAATATCAAATTTCGTATCAACGAGTATCTTTCAAAAACATCGCGATGAAGCTCTTTTTCGTTTCCTTAAATTAAGATGAACTCTCACGACGTACTTGCATGATTTACGAAGCTATAATTCATAAAAGTATACTTAAATGTGTGTTCATGCCCACAAGGTGCAAACAGTTTAACGCAACTTATTTGTCGGAGGTTGATTCTTCCGATTTTCGGGATTTCCACCACATCGTTCCATCTTTTCACGGCGGAAATTTACATCGCGACAACTAACTTGCCGTTCTTTTTTCCAATGAATGATTAGGCAATGAAGCGTCTTTGCAAAATTTTTTGTGCAGTTTGGAATAAGCCTATGAAGCTTCATAGCGCATTTTTCTATATTATTTCCTAACTGTAGAACTCTTTAACTGAAGCTGAAGCGATGTTTAATCATTAGTAATACTGATTGATGCATACAACAAGGAAGTGTGCGACTTGCGCGATCATTGGCACCTGATATTGAAATTAGAGGAATAAAATTTCGTTAGAAGAGGGTCTTTTCTCCGCGTCAGGCATAATATATGTATCTACCTACGTTAAGCTAAGACAGTGAAAATAAGATTCTCTCGCGGATGCTATGCGATGGATACACGTTATGTATTTTGTATAAATAATGCTAAGCCCATTAATTTCCCGAAATAACAATCGTTTTTCTCCCTTGGATTCAGCTTATTTGTGCGTGGTTATTTCCGAGATGATAGAGCTGAAAGAAGAGCTTATAGAAGAGTCCAGCTGTGTACCTCCTTTCAGAAGTAGGGTGTACAAGCCACGCACTTCAACGGTGAAGGTTGATAGTTCCTTTTACGCTTAATCGGCTACTAACGATGCTAACATTACAAATCAATAATTTTCGTTTTTCACTCTACTACACGAAAGCTTCAGTTGTGGTTCTATTCAGATTAGGTCTGCCTGCCTGCTCTTCATTTATTATATCTCAGAATTCTTTTAAACATTCGCTATTGAATTGAAATTTGGGATATTTTGCTAATCGTTTTTCCTTTGCTTACGATCAAGCAAGGAGACTAGCGTCCAAGCATTGCAGCTCCAGGTCAGGCCACGCATCAAGCTGGAAGCTGCCTTCTTTCCCTCCTTTCCCCCTCGCTGTGGGTGGGGGTTACTCCATTCGCCCGCTCACAAAAACAGCTGCGAGGCCCATGGTCTCGTAGTATCTTACGTCTGTTGTGAGGGTGATCCACCTGGGATTCAAGGCCAAGGGCTGCGCGCGAAGAATAAACCTCGAATGAATCATCAGCTTTACGCCGAATAGTCGCATCTTATCTTACTCCTCCCTTACCTCAATTTGCTGCGTCGGCGGAGAGGGAAGACATGACTCTGGCGAGTGGAGCTTTTACCATGAATCAAGATATGCCCGCAAAACAATATTTACGCTGAGTTAGACCCATCGGCGTGCACAGATTCCTTGAGATTGGGGAGGGAACTTCTTAAAGGGCCCAAGAGTTGGTATGGGGGGCCTGCAAAGTAAGCGGGGGGCATCTCATGCTAGCCTAGCGTTGAGGGGGTGGGATGGAGGGACACTCGAAGGCCGGGATATCAGGCCCTGATATCCCGGAGGGCAGGCACGGGGGGCTTGGGTGTGAGGGGGATGGCTCGTGCCCACTCATAGAGCGGGAAGGGGGGACACGGAGGGTCACTTGAAGGGGAAATATAGCCAGTGTGGGAGGGATAGATTAGCCGCAAGTGAGAGAGAAAAAGCACTTTTTCTTAACTTATTTGATTCAACTTCTTGAATCATTTTCACCTTCTCCTCCAACGATATTCCCCTTCTCTTTCTCTTTGGTTGTGATGGTTCCATGTCCATGACCGTTAAAACACTCGGAACTCCTTTCCTACGCCACTACCCACAGATCCTGGCCAATTCGTTTCTTGCTTCCGCACTGACTAGGTACCAACTAACTCCCGCCCCCGATGTCCTCCGGCGGGGTGTCGTCCGATAGCACAAGGAAGAGATGAAAGCGCCTCCAATTGGGCTAGGATGCTGACGAGGCTTTCTGCTCCTTCTCCGACGGCGTGACTTTCGGCATCTCATAAGATGGTTCCACTTATCCTCTTCTTGATTATATCTCTAATAAGGATTAAGCTACAAAACACTCAAAAGTTTCTTTATCGATCTGCAGGAACGCAGCTGATCTCTCTTTTAGGATATTTCTTCGATCGCTATGTTGGAGTGAAAGGGGAGGAGGGTACACCATTTTCCGATACAAATATATATATATGGGTGCTTGAGCGTTTTTTCCCATTGATTATGCATGCGCCCAGAACTAGTCTTCCTTTAGAATTAATTTGCGTTAAACTAAGTGGCCCTATGAACCATGCGAACTCATACTTTCTCTGATTTTCTTTGCTGTTGGAAGAAGGGAAGGGAAATGCGTATGAAGAGCCTTGCTCGATGACTACATCAAAACGCTCAATGAGGACGGTAAATTAAACATGAGTCCTTCGATGATAACTATTGCCAGCCGGAATAATTATGCCGTCGAGCAAGGTTGAGTGTAATCAGTCTGGAATAGTGAGAAAAAAAGCTTCCTTGGGTTATATTCACGACTGAATCTACCGCTCGAACAACATAGCACCATCTCCGATACATGTCGTAGTTATTGCAAACGCGCAGCAAAAGATTTCTATACCATGAATATTCATCATGGATTTATGTTTGGGAAAACTGGTAACAAAAAAATGCCAGGGATCATGAGAGGAAAATGCTGGTTGTAGCAATTAGTCTCTCGCCGGCGAGTATATCCGTACACGACTACTTAACATTTTTTTACTCGTTGGCAACTCTGTGGACTCGTGGTTACAAAGCCGAACGCATTTTATGTCAGATTGGTTTCATATTTTATGAGCTACGATGCCTACGATTCAAAGTCGTCCTTAAGGTCTGGTTTCACTGTGGCGTCCAGCGACCACGTCCAACCGCTGCGTCTGGATGACGCGGCCGGGTGGTTTCATTCAGGCGTCTACATCCTGTTTCCGAGGCTGGTCGATGTGGGAGAATGCGTATTTAGTTTAATTAAAAATTTATTATCGGTTTGTGTTTCCTGAGAATGAGTTGATTTTACGCTTAAATGGATGGTGACGATTTAGTTTTGTTGGAAGACGAAGAAAAGGACGACCAATGTTGCAAGTAGTTTTACAAAAAAGAGCTGGAAAGGACGCGTAATATAAAATGCGGAGAGAGGAGAGCAGAAAAATCACCGAAATTTGGGACTGCCCGACTAGGCGTCTCCTAGGTGCTCTCGAAACAGTCGAGACGCAGACGTCGGGCATCAGCCGTCGAACACGACGGCCGAGACGTATCAGTGAAACCGAACCCATTTGATATAGATTGGATGAGTACGGCAGTGACTTCCGGCTGCTGGACGCGGACGCCGCACGCGGCCGCGGGATGCCCCAGCGAAACCACACCTTTACTATTGCAGCATTGAAAAATGATATATCGTTCAGGTAATACATTCAGTGCATAATGTATTCGGCGACGATGATTAATTAGATGTTTAAATCTGACAAGGAGCGCCGGAAAACGTTACTGTGATCCATCACTATTCGTATAAACGAGTAACTTTTACACGCCGGGACCAAGATCCGAGGTTCGTAATTTTAAAACTTCGTTATTTCGTAATATCGCGTACTGTTACATACACTTAGATACCCTTTTGGTCGGGACCGAAGATTTTGCTTCGTAAAATCAAAATTTCGTAATTTCGAAATTCGTATTTTCGAGTTTCTACTGTAATAAATTTCTGTTTTATCAATCATAAAAAGAAAGGTTTCATTCGCAGTGTTTTATGATTTAGGAGGGTGAGGATTCTTAGAGAATGCTATGGAGCATTAAAGGGGAGTTGGGGTTTAAAAAAGTGGAACATTTGCGTGATGTTATATATAGCTGGTTATATCACCTTATTTTTTGATGGTCCCAATAAGTCAAAACTTTGGGTCTCCAAAAACAGAAGAAAACATGTATGACCTCAACTAGTAGTCTTTAGGGAGAATGCTTGCACATTCAGTTCTTAACCCTTTACACTCGGATTTTTTCACCCTCTATACCAGTAGTCCACTCGGAATTTAATTTTAAAAGCCCCTTGATTTCACGTGTCGTGTGTCGAGTGACACTGGACACGCGAGTTGGCAGTGAGCTATGCTGTGTCGAGTATCGCTCGACACCCGAGTGGAAAAGGTTAACAATGCTCATCTGGGATAACAGTGGAAGAAAAAGCTCCATGTAGTATTTCTCTCAAAAGTCTGAAAGTACTCATGTTCCTTTAAAATCCTCAATCCCTAGGTCGCTTCTTCCATCATATCGTCCAGCACCAGATTATGAGACTGCCATGCAGCAGAAGTATGGGGGTGGTGAAGGTGGTGGTAGGGGGCACGGGGAGGAAGTGACCAGCAGAGGCAGCGGCGGTGTCAGTGGAGAGGCCATGAGTCGGTTGGGGAGGATGGGGGATGGAGGTGCCGGGGCCATTCTACATACGAGCCACATGGGCCTCTTGTACAGCAGTCAGCCTGAGATACATCAGACGCACCTTCAAGAGGTGAGAGGCATTGCTTACTATGCCTATTGCTTTTGGCTCAAGCTGTGATTTTAATTTAAAGGTTTTTTCCTTCTAATTTGACTCAATTTTTCATTATTTAATGGTTGTTCAATGAGAAAAATTCTTACTCTTAGAAAATTAGGTGACTGAAGTACCAAGTGCATTTTACTGACAAGTCAGTGCCATGGTATTTTTGAGCATTAAAAATTAACCTGTGAAAACAAACTGAAAAGGAGAAGAGTAGACTTTTTCTTGACCTTTGTATAGTTCATGAGGATATTTATTGCAGCTTATTTAAATAATTTCTTTGCCTAATGCATATATCCAAATTATTTGTTAAATATGAAGTTTAATTCTACCATGAAGGACAATTATGGACACCTCATTTTTAAATTTGAAATGAGTACGCTGTGATTGTAAATTTGAATTCGTAGCCAGATTTTCACTCATCACTAGATCCATATCTCAGTAGAATGGTTACTCTGCCATAGTTTTCTGGATAAAGAACTTAAAGCCATTCTTTTTACCATGTAATAGAATATAAATAAGTAATAATAAAAAAGTATTTGCTATTTCAAGTACCTTTATTTGCTATTTCAACTCTGCCTTTCCTCTGAAACATGTTAGACAGAGGACAAAACTGTCTAAGACTCAATACTTTTCTGAGGAGTTGAGATTTGCCAGCAAATCCCTGCGCAACATGCACTATCATTGTAAATATGTTGACCCTTCTTTGAAGCCTATCTACTTGCAGCAGGTTAAGGAGTTCAAAATGGAAGTCTCTCGCCAACAAAGAGTGATTAATGACAATATGATAAAATCAGCTAAAAATACTGTTAAAGCTGCTTGGAGCTTAATCAACTCCAATACAAAAGGTTCCAAGGGCCATGGAACACCCAGAGACATAACCTTCAATGGCCTATCCATCTCGGATCCTATACAAATTGCCAACCTCTTCAATAACCAGTTTACTATGAAAGCGAACCCTTCTAAAGTTCATATCACTAATAACAGGATGCACTCCTCTAGCCTTTTTCTACTTCCAACTTCTAGTAATGAATTAGTCAATATTGTATCTTCATTCAAAAACACCTGGTCTTCAGGTATTGATGAAATACCTCCTCCTGTCATTAAAGCATCCATCCATATGATTGCAAAACCACTAGTACATATAATCAACTTATCACTGTCTGAAGGTATCTTCCCCACTAACTTGAAATTTGCCCTCGTCACTCCCATCCCTAAAAAGGGTGCACTTCACATCTCTGACAATTACCGTCCCATCTCTGTACTTTCTGTTTTCTCAAAAATTTTTGAAACTGTAGTTTGCCGTAGGATAACAAATTTTCTGGAGTATAACCAACTAATCAAGCAAACTCAGCATGGATTTAGGAAATCTAGATCCACCACTACTGCACTCTTCCAACTCATTAATGAGTTAAACTCTTGCTTCAATGAGAAGCAGCTTTCCTTAGGCATCTTCTATGACCTTGCAAAAGCTTTCGACAGCATCGACCACAATATTTTGTCAGGTAAACTAAGTAATCTGGGCATTGTAGGTAACCCCCATAACTGGATTATGTCTTACCTCACAGGTAGAAAACAGATAGTCAGATACTTCCAACAGTCCACAACTGGTATCGTATCAGCCAAATCTACTCCATCTGAAATCAAATGTGGTGTTCCACAAGGATCAGTCCTAGGCCCCTTACTCTTTATCATCTTCATGAATGATCTGTCTTTCCCAATGGCTAATTGCAAACCACTTCTATACGCAGATGACACCACCTGCTTAATATCTTCTGCCAAGTTATCAACCATAATCAAATCTGCTCGTTCCTCAGTTGAATACATGAGTACTTGGTGCGCCAAAAATAATTTGCAATTAAATTGTTCTAAAACCACATATCTTCTCTTTCACACTAATAAGGCTCCCTTAACTCTGAGCCCTTTACTTACCTTGAATGGACATAGCATAAAACGCCTTGATATAACCAATTTCTTGGGTTTCACCATAAGTGACAATTTGTCTTGGCAAGAACACATTAATACTGTTGCCAACAAAGTGGCGACTAACCTCTTCATTATACGAAGGCTGACTTTGATCATATCTGAGGAATGCCTCAAGCTTTTGTATTTTGCAAAAATTCATTCTTTACTCACGTATGGTATCATCATCTGGGGCAACTCATCTCAATGTAAGAGAATTTTCTCCCTGCAGAAACAAGCTGTCAAAGCAATTGCTGGTGTTTCTGTCAGAGAGCATGGCAAACCCTTTTTTAAAACATTGAAAATCTTAACCCTACCCAGCATCTACATCCTTCAATGCTCCTCCTTTGTTAAAGAAAACCCCACTATCTTCCCACCTAACAACTCTTTCCATGCCCATGACACTCGGGCTAATGGCGACGTGCACCTCCAAAGGTTTAACTCTAGCCTTACTAAAAATGGCCCACACTTCATGTGTGCCCGCATTTATAATCATCTCCCTCCAAATTTGAAAGGCATTTCCACAATAGGTAAATTTAAATCTGAATTGAAGAACTTTCTACTAGAGAATGCTTTCTATAGCACCTCTGAATATTTAAATGGTTAACTGTGCTTTGTAAACTGTGCATAATTATGTTGTTTTATTATTTTTTATAATATATATATATATTCTTTAAACTGTATGTATGTATCCATGTAATTGACGACATTCCCATGTCTATAAGACCTAACGGAATAAAGAAAAATTTATTATTATTATTATTATAAGTAATGTTTCTGATAATTCTGTCTCTTATTCCCATAAATTTTATAGCATACTGAATATTTCAAATTTCAATTAAACATTTGTTTTCTGTAGAACAGATTAATTTTGTGATTATATGCGTCTTTGTAGGCTGCGTGCTTGAAATTGATTCATCTTATTATAGAAATGGCTAGTATTGTATACATTTTACAGAAGTACTTGATGATCATCATCAGTAACTCTTGTTGTAGGTCCGTGGAAGGTATGGGAGTGTTATTGGTGGTCACTACCCGAAGCAGTATCCAGACATTGCCAGAGTAATGGAGGGAATGTATTTAGGTGGGGCTTCACATGGGGGAGGAGGTGGTGAAGCTGGGGGAGGGGATAGTCACCTACCGGTGGGAAATGGCACTTTACCTCCACCCACTCAGGTGGTGCACACTCACAGGTGGGTAAAGGAGTTTTACAATATACCCCAACTGATGCTCTCTGTTTTCATTGGTTTAGATGCAACTTTACCTTTTTTTTTGTAAATTTGTCAGATTTGTAATGGATATTAGGTGGCTTATTGTTTTCTCTCTTGACTACGTGTTAAGTGTTTTTGATGGGGTCCTGACAAGCCACATACAGTAAAACCCCTTATTTGCACTTTTCTAGGGACCCCAGAAAAAAAGTGCAAATTGCGGGAAAATGCAAATAGTGGGAAATGGAGAATTTTCACTTTTACATACGTACTAGCTTGGGAAATGTTAAAAATATAAAGCAAGCTGATAAACTGAAACAGAGGAATAGTATTATTTATTTCTTTAACTACAGCTCTCTTCATTTACTGTGAATAACATGAATTGATTATTTTAAATTAATAAAATAAAAAGCAAACTATTTTTCTCTTTCTCAAGCATTTACACACTGCAGTTTCCACCTAACAAGAAATTCCTTAGTGTGTGAACAGCACATGCTGTGTCATGGTATGAAGGTAAAGGAGTCTCTTCATCCTCCGTGTCCTCCTCATCTGCATCTTCCTCCAGGTGTTTACCCAAAATGTCATCTACACTCTCTACGGCAGTTGTTACAACACAAGAATCTAATTTGACAAACTCCGAGAAAGTATAATTTGTCTTAAGAAGATTCCAGTCATTGTCTATAGTATCATCATCACAAGTAAATTCAACTGGAATTTCTTTGCCACTATCAACATGAAATCCTGCTCTTCTAAAGCAGTTATATATTGTAGAGTCCTTAACCTGTTTCCAGGCCCATGATATATAGTGAAAGGCATCCAGTACACTCAATTTGATTGTCTTTATGTCCTTACCACAATTGCAGAGATATCAATTTTTGTACAAACATTCTTCAATAATGCACCTTAAATGAGTGAATTATTCTTAAATCCAATGGTTGGAGCAAACTGGTAGAGTTTGCTGGAAAAAATTTTAAATGTACATTTCTTAAGTGTACATTCCGTGGATGGGGTGGGCACTGATCAATAAACAGCAGAATTTTCCTGTTCTGCGACCCCATTTTCGCATCCAGAGCAAGAAGCTGATCCTCAAATATTGCTGAGGTCTTCCTTGCTTTGGTATTTGTGGTGTATCTAGAGGGCAACTGTTTTATGCGCTTGAAACACCTAGGACTTTTTGATTTGCCAATCACTAGCGGCTTAAGTTTCTCACTTCCATCTGCATTTGTGATTAGTAAGTCAGTAAGTCTTCGTTTACTAAGGGACCCTCCATGACATTGTTCCCCTCTGAAGCACACTTTTTTTGCTGGCAGCACATTAAAGAATAATCCTGTCTCATCTGCATTGAGAACATCTTTTGGGCTGTAGCCTTCCAGAAGTCTAATCAGTTCAGATACTTTCCACTGAGTTGCAGTCTCAATGTTAACACCTTTACTTTCACCACTCACAGTCTTGTATGCAAGATTGTACCAATTTTTGAATCTATCTAACCAACCATTGGATGCTGTAAAATCTTCGATTCCCGATCTTGTGGCGATATGCAATGTTTTTTCTCGTAAGATGGCGCCATTCACAGGGACATTTGATGGTCTTGCACCTAAAAACCATTTTTTCAGCATTCGTTCTAATTCTTCATACCTGGAATTCTTTACATGTTTTTTCTTTTTAGACAAATTTCCACACTGGTTTGCATGTTTTACAATCGCATCACGATTTTTCACTATGGTATTCAATGTCGAGACCGGCAATCTGAGTTGCTTCGCCAGATCAATGTGGGTTCCAATATGGGCATCGTTCGAAGTTGATCAACTTGCCCTAAAATTTTCATTTTGTTCTCAATTGAAAATGTCCGTTTTTCACCTCGCCTTTCCATTTTCAAGCAGGGTAAATTCTCTTTTCCGTACTAATTGGGGGTAATTAGCCTCCATTAGTAAACTTAGCAACACACGAACATACACGAACACACGACAAACTGTCGTGCAACTTCATAATTTTTAAATATTATAAGTATTTGCGATGCAGTGTGGCTTGAATGTTATAATGCAAGTTCCAGTAAGTTTTATATTTAAGTAACCCATCATTGTCATTACTGTTGAATCAAGTCAGCGTAAATGATCCCAGTTGTCGGTCACGTTATATAGTTCCGGCATTTATCACGTTTCGTCACGTCTGGTTCAGAACATGGTTCAGAAGTCGCTTTCATTCGTAATCATATCAAATTCTGTACTAAATCAATAATGTCAACATTCCGACAGGAGTTCTTAACATTGTATTTATTATTAGCTGGGTAGTCCTACAATACATTCATTTCATATCACGAATCTTTTCCTCGCGGAAGATAACGAGATGACATAGTTCAAATTTCCGACACTAGTGGTGTTGTGCCCCGCCACATTCAAATTCTTCCCGAAAATAGTTCTCGTTACTGCTCTCTCTCTCTTGTATTTTTAAGTACATATGTACGAAAGGACACCACAAGATGGTTTGTAAGGGCTGATATGCACGAGTAACTGTTTTAGTCGGGAAATTATTTTTTTGGTCAGCACATCATATTGCAAATAGCGGGAAAACGGAGAAACACGCGGTGTAAATACAGGGTTCTACATACGTTGCAGAGATAGGAAATTTGATGGGACCCCAAAAAAAAGTTGCAATTTGCGGGAAAACGTAAATTCCGATAACGCAAATACGGGGTTTTACTGTATATGTAACACATTGTCGAAGCCTGTTATAGTGAGTATGGTAATAGTGAGAATCTCGCAATAACGAGTGCTTGGCAATGTACCACCGAAAGGTCCATGATTAAAATTTAAAAGAAAATAGATATAGGGAGGCCAAGAAGCTCCTGCCACGGTATGCGGTCGGTATTACGAGCGATATTTCTTGAGGGAAATGCACTGCAAAGTACAAAGTAACGCATCTTTAGTAGCAGTATTAGTCAACTACAAATTAGAATACAATATTTGTGCCATCTCTACATTATTTAAAGTTCAATCAAGTCCACACACTGACGATATACAGCCGGCCCTGTCGTACCTTGCACATGCTAGCACTTTTTAGTTGTCTTCTGTTTCTTTTCATAAGCCTAGTTCACATAGGAGGCATAGGAGTGGAATGGGTGGAAGACGGACAAGCGGGAAAGCATCTAGCCAATCACATGACAGCGGAGAGTGGTGGTGTGGGTTAGGGGCGTAGTTCAGCCTGCCTGTCTTTGTCTGCCAGCGCGGAGGTAGTTGACGGACGAGGAGGTGATTAACTCGGTGAGAAATGAAAGTGACGACGAAATTAGTTCTCTTTTGGAAGAAGAAACGGTGACTAAGCTGACTAGAGCTAAAGCACAGCAGGCTCTTAGAATAATTAGTGCCATTTACCGGGCCAGTAATGCTTCCCCCGACGACTTTAGCGAATTTAGTGAAGTGGAAGGGTTTGTGCTTTCGGCAACTGCCAGTAGATGGAAGCAGACAATGCTTGAATGATTTTTCAGCCTGGAATAGAAATTGAAAGTACTGTGCTGTTAATGTTTAGCGTGTGTATGTGTGATGCTAAAGGTCCGATGATTGTTTTGCTATGCTTTTTATCCTCGCGACGAAGTCGTCAGTTTTCCATTGCCGAAGACTCATTTATATCCTTATATTTTTATGATTCATCCTAGTTTCGATTGTTTTTCCTGTTATCAGAAGTAATGGGAATACTTATGTTTTCTGATACATTTGTTAAACTGTGCATATTTTTCAATACTTTCGTAAATATTGCCAGGGCCAATGTTATGGAAATAATAAAAATTTATCCCGTTCAATAAGTTTTTATTTTATTTTATGATTCCTGACTTCACAGATACATACAATGTTGAGTGAATGCATTGATAATTTTCAGCAGTAGTATATTTCACAGTAGATACGTCTGTTTGCTCTAGATCCTCCAAATGGCAGCACTAGTACGACACTTGATGGCAGTGCAACCGGCAGAGGCATTTGCTTGTGTAAATAAATTCTTGCTGCAATAAATTATCAAGAGAAAGCAATGTGAATTTTAGGAACGGCTAGGAAGAGGTAATGGTGCAAGAAATATTTTTGACCTCCGAAAAACGCTGTATTTCAACGAATCATTACGGCAACTGTCCTAACCAATGAACGTACTGGTTAGCACTCGAAGACTTCAGCAAAGCGTAAATTATTAATTTGGAAGATTGAATTCGCAAATGACCGATAAATATGCAATTTTGCACGAAAACGGCCCTTCTACCTGTTTCTAATAGCTGGTAACGAAAGATAAATGGAAAGTGAGAACAACTGTGAGCATTGGGAGGCTTAATCCATCACCTTCGGATATAATGAGCGCTCACTATAGCGAGTGATTTCCCAGCCATTGGGAACACTCATTATACCAAGCTTCCACTGTATGTGAATATTTAACCATTTTGCTGAATCAATGGAATCAACCCTGGTTCCAGAAAAGTTTCAGTTATCAACAAAAATATCAAATGGGTTTACTTTGCTGTACTGTAGAATAAAGTGTCATGAATGGATTAAGTTAACGTAATTTCTACAATGGTGGAGGCATTCAAACAAATATGTGGTAGATATTTAAAAATGTAGAAGTTTTCCCTCAATTCATGTGCAAGGGAATAGTTTTTGTTGCCCAGTGGAATATCCTATCTTGTCATGCTTAAGGCTTTTAATGTTTGTGCGGGTATTCTCACTTCTTGCAGCAAAAGGGTTGAGGATATTTATAAACTTTTATAGACTATACATATTTATAGTCTAAGGAAAATACTGTTTTCTTTATGGAGGCTTCCGCAGTGTGCAGGGTTTGAAATTCCATTTCTTTCAGAGTTCCTTCTGTGTCTTTTAATGTTGTGGGGACAACATGTGGAAGGAACCCCAGAAGAAAAGGAATTACAAAAATAATGATTTACTTGCCATGTTGTACTTTATGTTGCAGTTTTGCTGAAATGTACTTGGCAAAAAAGTGGAGTTTTGTATTCTGTAAAATTATGTTATTTGTCATTATTTCAGTACCCCAGATCTGGATGTGGTGGAGGGGCATTTAGCCCGTGATATGCACCAGATTCTTCACCTTTACAAACCACCCCCACCGTACCCCAGTGGAGCCGGTGAGGTGAGCTGGGGTGGAGTTGGCAACCGTGGTGTGGCTTGTCAGAGTAACAGTACTCCCGACTTAGCCACCGCAACAGGGCATGCTGGATTGAGTCACGGCAGCCCTGCAATGGCAGCTGAATCCGGACTGGCTATTATTCAGCAAAGACCATCTTTTGTTGCTATGCAGGCATGTAGCTACAAGGTAGTTTTTGTTGGGAGTGGCCATTATAGAGTTCCTGTCTTTAAGTAAGGATGAGAAGCCATTTTGTGGATAGGGATGGAATGAAATCATGTTAGAATGATTCTCATTTTAGAACAGTGGATCTTAACATAACCAGGTTCTGACACCCCTTGAGCTCTAAAAATATATTCTCACCCTACCTTGCAAAAATATCATATATCTATTCCCTGAAATGAAGAAAAATTGAGCTCTCACCAATATAAATTATAGATAAGTATAAATGATAATAGTATTTTGCTGCAGTATTGATATACTGAAATAAACTATTAAAACTACTCAGCAACTAATCTGTTGGTTGGTTCTCAGCCTTGAAGATGTGAAGAATGTGAATGTGAAAAAGGCATTTAAAAATTGATTCTTGAGTCTTATAATTTTCAGTTGGTTTACTTGTAAATATTGTTATAATAAGGGAATTATTTATTGAAAATTTGTTTTTTATTGGTTACATTCCATATCTTATAAAGTTAGCACGTAAACTCTTACCTCATAATTTTTTTCACCTTGTATTTTATTTGATGTAGGAGCATGATTTTACTTCTTAATGCTTTCTGGTGATATAGTGCCTTATTAGGATTCAACCCAGTCTTTGTGCTACTCCAGTTAGGAGTGAATTAAATTATTTTAACACAAAGGAGTTGGTGATGTTCAACTGGATTCAAATAAATTTTGAGACTTTAAAATTTTTATAGTAACTAATTAGTAGTAATATCACTTTAAATTGTAGAAGCTACTAAAGTAACATGGTTTTGTAATACAATTATTAAATATTCTTATGGTAAGGATATTGGCGTTAATGATTGCTGATTCAGAAATGGCATTTAGGTCAATGAAAAATAAAGAAGTGCTTAGATCCCTTATATCCCAAAATGAATACTTATATATCATACATTGGACTGATCTGGATGTTGAATTTTAGACATGAAAAGATGTAAAAATCTTCATATTTCCGTCTAGATCCGTATAGATCAGTCATATTTCCATTTAATGAATGATCCTGAGAGCACTCAAGTTAACTGTAGAGGAAAACTGATTTCATTACACTTGTCATCAAATGACTAAGTTTTCTTACTTCTTAAAATTTATGAATTGATTTTACTTGCTTTTTTTCCTTTATTGAAATGTTGATGAGTTTATTTTCTGTGTGGTTGTAATTGATAGCTGCGTTCCTGGTCGAGAGGCATTTTTCTGAGGTTACCCCTTAAGTTACTAGAGGGATTTTCATCAATTAAAAGAATAGTTTGTCAGTATGCTTCTGATTCTTATGATGTAGGTGCAGGGGCTTTAAGTTGTGTATTATCCTGAAAATCTAGAGAATGAGGAAATGAACAGTCTTGTTGAAACTCTGCTCTTATTCCTGTATGCTATAATAATTTTCCATTATCTTTACATACGTATGTAATTTGAAATGTTAATAAAGCATGTAAGGAATAAACATAATCCAAATTTGAATCTAAAATGAAATTTATTTTATTTTAGGTCTATAGGTTATACTTTTTTTTATTGTTCATGGAGATATTGTCTCTTTCATCTCTATTTCTAATCACTAAAATATGATAATGCTGCTAGAATGTTATAAGTCATTATTCTTCTTACCAATTTTCAGGTTAGTGAATCCAGCCCCGATCTGGTTTCAACTAGGGGTGGTGTTGGAAGTCAGGGCTATCAAGCAGCTAATGCATATGCAGCTATCATGGCAATGCCTTCCCATCAGCAAGAGCAAGAATACCAACATCAGTACCATAACCAAGTTCAAAGGTAAATTTCCCACTGACTGTAACATTGGATATGGTCAAAGGTGTAGTAAACTGCCCTCTATGTTTAATACTTTTAGTGCAAATGATTTATACGTGTGAGTCATGGCTGTGTGCTTTTCATGGGTGTATGGCTCACTTTGTAAGTCAAGAGCGAATCATATTTCATGATTTCCGCCCCTAGTAATAAATTCTCTCAATGGCTCTCACATTGAAATGTGTACCGAAGTACGATGACTAATTGAAATTTCAAAGATACATCTGTTGTCTCATCTGCCATAATTGACAAAAAGTCAGCAGCAGCTTCCTCAGCCGATATTTTCTCACGACACACATTCAGCATGCAGTCCAGCAAATCATTCTGAATATCTTTGGAGGTACCCTTAAAAACAGTTGAGTTCCTAAAATGTTCTCGAACAAGGTTGTCTAATGTAGATGTGAAATTAATCAAGCCTCTGCCCTCACTGCAATTGTGTATATTTAAAGATGTCTGAGCTATAATTTTCACCTGATGATGGTGTTGTACACCTGAAACGGTCGAGTAAAAACCTTATTCTTGTGGAAAATTGCCAGTCTTTTTCTTTCGTTATGATATTCCACTAAATCAAGCCTGAAACAACTACCTCTATTTAGTTGTTCTCGGATTACTGTTTTCCCCAAAACTGAAAGATATAAAATGGCATTCTTGTGTCCAATAGATTCCTCATGCTTTTTAATTTTTTGAGATAGATGTCCTAAATCGAACACACCTATTTTTGTCCAGGTCGCATCCTTATTCTTAGCAAATAGCAAGCAAGGGAAACAGTATAGCCTATTCGTAGAGTCACACCCACAAATCCAACTGTTTCTACGTACATACATCTGGAGTGTGTTTCTTTATGGCAGCGAGGTATGCACAATGACAGCAGCAGAAAGGAAAAATTGTGGAAGCATTTGAAATGTGGTGCTACAGAAGAATGATGAAGATTAAATGGATCGACCGAGTAAGTAATGAGGAAGTTCTAAGAAGAGTGGGAGAAAAGATAATCCTTCTCAACATCCTAAGAAGAAGACGGGTCAACTTGATCGGCCACAGCATGAGACATGATGGCCTGATGGAGGCAATTGTCGAGGGACAAGTGGAAGGGAAGGATGGCAAAGGTAGGCCTCGTTCAAGATATGTTGAACAAGTGATAAAGGATGTGAAAGAGAAGAATTATGTTGATATGAAGAGATTAGCTGATAGAAGAACTCAGTCGATAGCTGTGTCAAACCAATCTGAGCATTGATGACTTATGATGATGAAACATTCAACAGTATTGCCTTCCCCTGCTACTCTGATTCTGCGATAATTTCAGCAAAGGAACAGGCCTCTCTTCTTCTTTTATTGCTAATTTTTCTCCAACAGAAAGAGAGGAAAAATTAGTCCCTCTCAAAAAATTGAAACTATTCATTGTGTAGAGCGAGGAAAACGGTTCACAAACATGTAACATAGTAGGTACACGTATTGACCAAGTAACTTGCAGTCACAACACAGGAAACTAAATATCTTGTCTGAATGTGAACAACAAATTATAAAAGACACTATATTAAACCATGTTAGGGTTACAATTAGCTGTAGACGCTGTGCAAATTGTATCACTGTAATGAAGAGGGTCCTGACTCCAAGTAGTTACTACTTTCCCATCAGATGGTGGTAGAGCTTCAGTGAATCAGCACCTAAAGCCGGCCTAGTTAGGAATTCTTTCCTCCGAATGAAGCCATTCTCCTTGGACATCGGCAATCTTCGCCTGTCGCTGCACTGTAGACCAGCGAGTGGCCCATGCTTACAAGCCGTATACCCCTTTTTCCTCTCAACTCTCTTCACCCACAAACACTTCAGCAAACGCGGTTCACTTTGGTAAGTGAACTCACGCGTGTAATCTAGCTAGTTGGGGCCAAAAGGGGCAGTAATCATGCGGCAGTGAAGGAAAAGTTAGGCCCAGCAATTGGTGGCAGGTCTATTTGAGTCATGATAAGAACATTGGTGTATAGAAAAATATTGCAGTGGTTTTCTTAGGGGGTTCAGAGAAGCAGTGAACCCATAGAACCTGCCACCACTGGGTGAGAGTATCATGGCCACTAACTATCCTTTCCTCTAAATTTACCAATTCCATTTCCTTTAATTCAGGGTTACGGATGCTGTTTGCCAACTCCATCATCATATTTTTATCCTCGGAAACATGAAATTTTTTAACTCCCCACTTATTTCGTCTACATCAAACATTCAATCAGGCCACAATTTAAACCACTCCTGTTTTAGAACTGACTGTGAAATACTATTCCATGCACGCGAAATTTCCCACATCATGTCTTTTAGATTGATTGATCTTTTTCTGAAATAGTTTATCCTGCTCCATTAGCATTTGGCCAGAAATAATAAGACATTCACTTCGACGCAATGGAAACCACATGATCTGAATCAACACTAAAATCTTCTTTCATAGTTTTTCTCTCAGTGATCCATTTCTTCATGTTACTTTAACAGTAAAATTTTGTGGATTTTCTCTTTCAGCTTCGTAATGTGCTATATTGTTGAACATTCCATGCAGTCATGTGTGGGATCTTCAACACATAGTGGGATACTAGTATGTTTCAGACAAATGCTTTACTGATGCAATTTCGTCAAGCTTTCTCGCAACTTGCACTTTTTATGCGATCGTTAACATTTTGTACTGATGCTTAACTCCTTTGCTGTTGCCACAACTGTATAGATGAGACATGATTTGGGAGAAACATAAGCAGATAAAAAATAATTTTATCAAATTACGTCGAGTGGCCAATCAAAAATGCGTGCGCCATTGAAAGTGGCCAATCCATAAATTAGTCTGTGTCCGTCTCGGCGATGTCTTCAAATTTATATGTTTAATTCAAGCTGAAGAATAATTCCAGTGGACACGAGGTACCAGAAATTAATATGTTGAAATTATTCTGATTCTTGGAATGGGAAAATTGATGTTAATAATGGGATAATATCTCGGCAGGTTATGAAGCAATATTTTGGTAAAAAATGTTTCGGCATTTTCCACAAAGTACCGGATAGTTGGTCATGGGAAAACTGCGGATTATGGGTGTTCCTGGATTAGGGATTCCTGGATTAAGGGTGCTCAACCATATTCGAATGCGATATTTGAATTCGAGAAATCTGCTATTCGATCCATATCTAAACAAAATAATTATATTTGTGATATTTGTAATCTGGTGAGTGATATTATTTATACACATATGTATTTACTTTGGTACTAATTATTGTGTTTGAAAGATAATTTCTCAAGGACTAGAAAATAAAACTTACTACTACTACTGCTACTAATCCCTTTTAATGCAATCACTTGACCAATTTTAGGTTAAACCAGAGTGCACTGCCTCAGCAGCAACAGTTTCGACAAGCATTTGACACCATCCCCGAGCCCATCTACGAGAACGTCCCCCTGCCATGGGCGGACGGAGGGAGGGCGGAGGAGGGAGAGGACCCCAATGGTGCAAAAGGGCTGGCAGAAACAGCTACCGAAAATGGGAGTGGTGGAATGCCATCGGCTCAAGCATGCATCAGTGATTACGGCTCAGGAAGAGGTAGTAATGCTTCGCTATCAAATCAGGATGGATCTGTATCAAACCCTGGAAGTGTGGCACCATTGACAGCTGGTGGTGCGGCCTCTCCTATAGGCCTCCCGCCTGAAGGAGGGGGGGCAGGAAGGAACAAGAAGAAGAGGAGGGGCGTGGATGGCAGTGGTGAGAAGCAGGGGAGGCAGCGGAAGTGGGGTGGCTTATTGGCCGTGGGTCGCAACAAGAACAGGTCAAAGGTCAGTGAGGCTGAGTCCTGGGAAACTGGGAGCCCTGAAGAAGGAAATGGGGATGAGAGCATCATACTTGGATTGCTGTCAATGCCAAAAGAGAGTGTGGTGAGTGGTTATGATTTGTATTTTTTTAAATCCTTTTGCTGCACTGTTCAGATGTAGGTATCTGAGTGAATATTTTGACACGGTGACTGTGACATTCGAGTTTACCCCACAAAGTCAAAAAAATCACATATTTTGACATTTTTCTGCCAAAATTGAAAATAATATTATAATTATTACCATACAAAATAGTTAAAAAGGATTTAAGGCCATTTAAGATTAAAGAAAATTAGGTTTTTACTGCTTATGTAATGAAGTAACCAAAACATTAACTTAAATTTTTTGTAGACTTTTGACTCATTTGGAGGAAATTTTTTTTATATCAAAAGTTGCAGTGAAAAGGTTAAATTCTAATTTGCCTCATTGATATAATTATATGATGTCTGTTTCATTTTTTGCCTGTGGAACTGTATGTGGGAAGAACTTGTCACTTTCTAGACTTGATGGTGATGAAATGTTGATGTTATGGCCTAGACTTTTTTTGGAAATTGACAATATTTAGTCCTTCCTGGTCAAGGTCATTGCATGAAAAAAAATGAATTATTTTATAAGAAATCATACTTGACTCTGTGTGGAACTCCTTCATGTTTACACTTGGATGAAATATGAATTCTTTTGTTCAATTAATAACAACCTATGCAACACATCAACCCTGATTTTCTCATTCAGTATGAAATTTTGGTGTAGTAAACTATGCACCTATTTTTAGCAAAGATTTGTTCAATGATAGGTGTAAGTAAAATTATATAAATAATTATTTAGTTGCATCATCATCATGGGTCAACAATCCTAGTTTGATGGTTTGATGCAGCCCTCCACTCAATTCTTCTATCGGCCAACCTCTTCATATTAACGTAGTTCCTCTCTTTCACGTCCTTTACGACCTGTTCTATATAAATTATACGAGGCCACCCTTTTCCATTCTTCCCGTTCACTTTCCCTTCAATGATTGTCTTCATCGGGCCGTTAAGATATGGCCGATTAGGTGGTCCCGTCTTCTTTTTATAGTTTACAGCAGACTTCTTGTTTAGTTACAATGGCATTAATATCAGAAAGAGAGAGTGAGACATTTGTTGCATCCTTCATTTTGACTTAATGGAATTTGGCGTAAAATACTTGATGCTGCATCATAGCTTTCAACCAAAAAAATTGCAAATATGTGTCCAAGTGAGTGATTTTATGGGTGTTAATGGTTATACAATTGATTTAATTAAACAGTGTCAGGCCATTGAGAAAAAATTGGAAGGAGGCCAACTCTTTGTTGAATTTGAAAGATTACCCAGGAAGAGGCCTGATGCAGTGTTTACAACAGCCCTTTTGCCTGAAAATGTTCCTAGAAACAGGTGAGCCTAATATCTTCATTACAAAATGATTTTCTCTAGTATGTAGAGCATTTTTCTGCATTCACCTATGAATAAATACAATATAATTCTTTTACCGTGGTATTGTTCGGGTTACCTTGTATGTACTGGTATTCATTGTCCATTATTATTTGCCTTTGATGGCCATTCTTTGTAGTATACACCCATCATTGCTGTCGCTTTTAAAGAGAAGTGTATCTGTTATAAATGTGGCTATTCAATAACATTGCTACATCTGAAAGAACTTTAAGTGATTATTTCCTGTAGAATTCGCTCACCATGGTTGTGTTGGGATTAAGTCTTGTTTTGGATTTCAATCCTAACTGGGATGTATTTCAATCGCCAGATCATTCATGTGTGTGTAAGATTCCCAATGAGTGTGTGCCTAACTGAATTAGGTTATGCACAGTCACTGATCAGCCACGTAAGATCATTAAAAATAAAAACAATCTTATCAACAATAAATGCTAGAACATTTGAGAAACATTTACTCTTGAGCAGTGCAAATTTGACTTGTTTTGAAATCAACTGCAAAATCTGCCATGTTACTTGTGAATTTCATGTATATTTTCTACAGATGGGTCGAATAACAGATTTCTCGAATTTGAATATTAAATTGTGACTCAAATATTCAAATTTCAAGTACTCAAATACTAGAATTGCACTTTCTATTCCACTAATTTATTTGTTGCCTTTTGAAGTGAAAATCTAAATTTGATTACATTAAAATATGTAATTCTGGTTTTAAAATGTCAAATATATGTAATAAAATGACTTTGCTACCAATGATTGACCATTGAATACATTAAATTTTTTAAGCATTAATAAATTAACATAAAGAGTTAATGGACCTTTAAGTTCTGTCCAATTATTAATTAACCACAAACCCGTGTCAAAGTTCTAGTGAATTGAAAATTTGCATAAAAGATTTAAGTGGAAATATTAACCTCAGATTGGATAGAATGAACTTTGGTTATGACCTGGAAAACATTTTGCACGTAATTGATGCAGAGTTCAGTAAGGTTCTCTCAGCAAATACATACATCGGTACACCTGAGTTTGAGAAGCTCTCACTTTCAAAAGATAAAATGAATTTCAATGATGTTAATTATTATTTCTCAGCTTCTCTATACACTTCATGCTGAAAAACTTAAGGTCCCACTCAAGTTTCTGTCAAGTCACCAGTTTCGTAGTAGGGTTGTACAAATTTCATAATAACTTCGGAATATTTGAAGTAAAAATTCATCAATAGCTTTTTTTAGTTGAAATTTCAATTTAACATTAAGACAGCAAACAGAATAAAAAGAACTCAATTCTTTGTCTTGTGATTTTAATTCACGAAAACAGTTTTAATTCAAATAAAATTTTGTAAAAGTTTATCTAAGGTGACAAAAAAATTCTATTTACCTAAATAAATGTAGGAATAAACATTCTATAAGATTTATTTTACTGAATAAAAATTGATCTCCTCTTTTGGATGACATAACAACTCTGGCATCTCAGCGTATTTTCTAAATGCCTTAATTGAAAATAGCATCAATGTTTCGTAGTGATAGCCGAGCAGAGTTCTCAGTAACTCTTGCATAAATTTCAGTAGCTATTTGTGAAAGTACAGTATGGAAGAAGAGACATATTCCGTGACTTCTTATAAATTAATGATGAGTATGTAATTGGAGTAAGCGAAGCTTGTATTGAGTGGCTACCATCAACGATGTTTACGAACTTTCTTTGATTTTGAATTGTGACTAGCAGTGACTAATTTTGGCATGTCATTTATGGTGAAAAACCAATCTCTTTGCCGAAATTCCATTTGTTGAAACTGTTGTCTTTCTAAGTAGAAAGACAACAGTTTCAAAAATTCTATTTACCTAAATAAATGTAGAAATAAACATTCTATAATTTATGGTGAAAAACCAATCTCTTTGCCGAAATTCCATTTGTTGAAACTGTTGTCTTTCTACCATAAATTATGCAGCTAAACCCATCATCAGACTCATATCTCCACTGTCCTCTTGTGGTGCATATCTACATCTACATAATACCCTGAAAGTCACCATAAAGGCGTGTGGCAGGGAGTGAATTCTCACCAAACATGCACTACATACAATGTATAAAAAAGGATTTGTAATAATATATGTACTAGTCTAAACTTCACTATTAAAAAAAAATAAAAATATCAAAGCATGCATGCAAAAACATCCTATTATTTGGGTTAGCTTCAAGTCCTTATACCAACATGCAGCTACCTATGCTATCCATTGATACACTCGTATTGGACATATTTACTGCTATTCATATCCCTAATTGTACGAGGAATGATGCAGTTCATCAGTTTGCCAAATATAGCACTGTATGGGCACCCAATGGTGTATGGCTTGTTATTCTAGGTATTCAAACTTTTTAGTATATTATTCATCATTTCAAACCTTGCATACATTCTACTATTTGAGTATTTGTTGGTAGTATTCGCAGTTCTCTAATATGTTCTTCTTCATATCACATTATGCTAGTGGAAACCATAATATGAGGGTTGGATATTTCAGGTATCCAGATGTACTGCCGTATGAAGACAACAGAGTGAGACTGACTCCATCCAAGGATAACAAAACTGGGTACATTAATGCCTCTCATATAAATGTAAGTATATTGTATATTATTCAAATATTATCTGGGAGTATGCCTTGTATCACAAATTCATACTCATATATTTGTGATCAAATTATAATTAAATCAGACTAGCCAAATATTTGAAGCCATGCAATGACATAGTATGGGCTTTATTGTGTAAGTTTCAAGGGAAATATAAGACAGGCCTCAACTTAGGATAGGCTTCTTGATTTTTTTTCACTATGTACCATACATCCTGACCCACTCTGGTGCCCTCTGTTATATGTGCCTTCAACTGATCACACACTAATGAAGACTGTTTCTTCTGAAGACCTCCTGGATGCATGGACCATACCTTCTTTAGCCACAATTTCATTCCTTCTCCCTCCATCCCTAGTGATGAACTTGAAAATAAATTCCATGTGGAATATTACATTTAGGCAGCATTTTTCTTTGATTAATAAAGATGGGATATTTTTACTGTCAGCACAACACACAAGAACACGGATGTAACATCTTCTCATTGCCAGAAGTCTTTATTATCAATGCCTTAACACCTTTTAAATCCACTGTTTTATTTGATAAACTAATAAAGGAATGTTGTCCATGTTTTTCCTATCTGAAAATACATTTTTTTCTCATATTTATGTCTCATTTATGGAATTCTGTAGTATTTCTTTCGTATTCAGTTGGTAGTTTTTGTGATATTGTAGTTCTGTTACACATGCTAAGACCATTTCTTTTCATAAATCTCTCACACCATAATGTAGTTCTAGCAAACTGGAATATACATGCCAATCATTAATTTGACCACTTCAATTAAGATTTATTTTGCTGAAACAGTAATTGCTTTCTTTCTGTCATTAATAATCCAGTTCTTCATAAGTTTTCAATCTCTGGTCATTTAGGAGTGCACGAAAGTAAGGTTTTTCTTCTTCTCTAGATGCTACTAAGGTGTTGACATTTTTTTCTCTTGGTTCTTTTCAAGGGCTATTCACTGTGGCTTCTTTAGGTATCATTACCTGACCAATATCTCCACTATCATGTGTGTGTATGTATTTAATTATGGGTTTGTGGTGAACACAAGGTTGTTGGGGAAGGTGTAAGAATACCAGAGTTCAAAAGAATTAAAGTTCCCTTTTTATAATTCCTCACTCAGCCAAATTTGATCACTTGTGTTGAAATCTGATATCCTACATCCAACAAACCAAGAGAAAGGATCATCCTTCTCCAACAAACCTTTCGTAGAATTTTCAAGTCCCTTATTCCTACTATCCTTTGTATTTAAGTCCTCATTGAACATAGTTTTATGTAAGCATATTAAAAAAAACACCCACACTAACCATGTCTCCTATAAGATACATGCAAATTATTACCCATGTTTATGGGAAATTACCCTGAATTACGCATGGTCAACGTCAGACTAGCCCTTATGACTACTGGAAATCAGTTTTTGGTCACCCAGTACTGATAAGCTGCATTCCAAATATCATTTGTAAAGTCATCATAATTTAACTTTGAATTCTAGTTATTATTTTATATCATTTGGTGAAGGATATTGTCTTATTGTTTTACTGTAAATTATGTTAGCTTTAAAATGGTTTTGCATGCTTATATTTTTTCCTAGTGAGTCGCCAATTCTAAGGTTCATCAAATATTTTGGAAAACTGCTGTTATATTCCATTTTGGTTTTATTGTTGTCTGTGAGGATCAATCTTAATATTTCTCCATAAGGTGATAACCAGTCGGAGTGGTTCAACGCTGGGGTCACAGCGTCAGAATCATCACTCCAGAAGACAGCAATCTGGTCTGAATGGGCAGCAGCAGAGGTGCCCATACATAGCTGCGCAGGCACCACTTCCTGAGACACGGACACACTTTTGGCGAATGGTGTGGGAGTTCCAAGTTAACCTAATTGCCAGTCTCACCTCTCCCAACACATTACCTTCCTCTGGTGGCTCAATACCACCTTCCACGTATGCCCCTTACTATCCCACACCATCATCTGTGCCAGGCGAGCCAAAATGCATGGAATTTGGTGAAGTAAGTTGATCAGAAATCTCTCTTCCAAATACTGTTAATGCCAAGAGAAGGATGAAGTGTCAAGTATATTATGTGTTAATGTTTTTGTAAATTATTTTCTTGAATAATTTACAAAAACATTATTCAAACATTAAAACAAAATTCGGCCTTTCCAAGCCAATTTGTCTGCCACCTGTATTTTCACCACTTCTTGTTTATTTTGGTTAGGAAGTATGTTGGTGGATTGCATTATAGTTTTAAGTGGGAAAGCAGAATACCGTTGCATTCTTTTGGCTTAAGTATACATTTGGGATTAAGTTAATGAGGAAATCATAAAACAATGTGGAACAGGAGGGTGAGCAAACACATTGACAAAGAAAAATGTGTTGGATGTCAAAACAATTTGGAGTAGAGCAGGAAAATCATTGGACAAGGTTTGACATAGGATTGGAGAGGATTAACCTTGTGTTATATCCCTATACTTTTCGTTTAGGGGTATTGCTTTCTAAAAGTTTACATTTCAAGTACCTAATTTAAAATTTTGGCATTGGTCTCACCAGTTTTAATCTGTGACCTTGTTAGTATCAGTCCTCAGTGTGGTGGGTAATGAAAAATTACATTTGCAAAAAGTGATTAAATAATTTTAAACTGTGTATTATTTTTTTATGCTTGTTGATAATGTGTCTTTTCTCAACATACTAGTTCTGGATCAGCTCAGGTTTAAAATTCCATCATGGCTGATCTTTGATTCTCATTCATGGTACATACTCCTATGACCTTGTGTTGGCTTGTATGGTAACATGGGCATAAGGCTCTAATCACATTTGCTGGAAAACAATTTTATGAAATGAAGCATTTATAATTTTTAAGTACATCTGGTTGATCATGAATTAGAAGAATAGTGCCATGTATTGAAAATTATTTTTAACCATTTGAACTCTATACTTAGTTTCAGGTATGGAATGAAGTAAGCATGCCCTCAGAGGATGATGCAGGAGATAACGGGGACAGCGAGGCTCGAAGCAGTAGGGGAGGAAGCACTGCTAGCAGATTAAGGCTTGTACATGTTCCTTCTAGGCAACACAGACGTGTCTGGGTGTTGTCTTACCCACACTGGGGAGAGCAGGGTTGTCCTATTGGAGCATCACATTTCCTGGGTAATTTCTTATTAATTTTCTATTATTAACTGAAGAAATTTGCTCTAATTTGACATTTCAAGGATTGTGAACTAGCTACAGATACCTTTGTGGAGTCACCCACTGAAAATTCTTCCTTGTGGAAAATTCCGCTCTTTTGACCTCTTTCCCGTGAGATGAGTCATCATCATCATTGGTCAACAATCCTAGGATTGGTTTGACGCAGCTTTCCACTTGATTCTTCTATCGGCCAACCTTTTCATTGTGACATAATTCTTCTCTTTTACATCCTTCACAACCTGTTCCATGTATCTCATTCGAGGCCTGCCTTTTAACATCTTCCCGTTCACTTTTCCCCTCGGCAATAGTCTTCATCAGGCCATCATGTCACAAGATATGGCCGATTAAGTTGTCCCTTCTTCTTTTTAGAGTTGCCAGCAGACTTCTCTTATCTCCTACTCTTCTTAGCACTTCCTCATTACTTACTTGGTCGATCCATTTAATCTTCAGCATTCTTCTGTAGCACCACATTTCGAATGCTTCCACCCTTCTCTTCTCCGCTGTCTTCGTCCATGCTTCACTGCCATAAAGAAACATGCTCCAGATGTATGTTCTGATGAACTGTTTCCTTACTTCTACGCTTGTATTTCCTGCTGTAAGTAGATTCTTCTTTTGATAGAATGCCCTCTTTGCCTGGGCTATTCTACTAACTATTTCTTTCTTGCTTCATCCATCGTTGGTTACTCGGCTTCCTAGGTAACAGAACTCTTTCACCTCTTCAGGTTTTTGTTTTCCTAGTTTGACATTGGTTTTGGCCACTTATTTCTTGCTGCACACCATTATCTTAGTCTTCTTCTTATTTATTTTCAGCTGACATCTGGCAATTGTCCTTTCCATGGTTACTAGAGTCTTGTTCAGATCCTTCTCTGTCTCTGCTATGAGTGCTATGTCATCGGCGAATCGCAGTATGCTTATTTTTCTCCATAGATAGTCAATCCAGAAGACTTCTCATAGATTTCATTGATGGCTCTCTAGATGTAAACATTAAAAATTACGGGAGACAGTGCACAGCCTTGTCTTACTCCTTTCCTTATTCCTGCCTCTTCACAGCTGGGTCCAGATTTAATCACAGCTACTTGGTTTTTAACAGACTGTGTATAATTCTTCGGTCATTGTAGGACACTCCAATTCCCTTCAGAATTCCAAGCATTGAATCCCAATCCACGTTGTCAAAGGCCTTCTCTAAATCCACAAATGCATTGAACGTTGGCTTGTTCTTCTCCATTCTCTTCTCTATGAGCAACCTAAGGGCCAATATTGGTTCCCTTGTACCCTTACTTTTCCTGAATCCAAATTGATCTTCATCCAGGAACTCCTCTGCTTTTCTTTCTATTCTTCTGTAGATGATCCTGGTCAGTATCTTCTATGCGTGTGTCGTCAGGCTTATAGTCCTAAAATTTTCGCATTTTTCCGCTCTCTTCTTCTTGGGAATAGGAATTATGATGTTTTTCTCGAAATCCCTTGGAATTTCTCCTGTTGAGTACATTTCACAGATGGTTTTGTAAAGATGAGTTAATGTCTTCTCTCCTGCATTTTTAATTAGTTCTGCAGGAACATCATCAATGCCAGAAGCTTTATTCACCCGAAGGTCCCTTACTGCCATGTCGAATTCCGATCTTAATATAGATGCCTCCATATCATCCTTTTCCACTTCGCTTTCCTCTTCATTAGCTTTTGTGCTGAGATTTTTTCCATTGTATAACTCTTCCAGATATTCTTTCCATCTCTAGATGAGTCATAGGAATTTATTTTCTACATCTTTTGTTCAAATCCCTTCATTAAATTTCCATTTTCGTTATCCTATCCTCAGTATCTTTGTATTCAACTAATTGCATTTTTTCATGTTTGAATGTTTTGTATCATGGAAATACAAAAGGAGTCCCCAAAATGACTGGTGATAAAACTCGCAAATTCACTCATTATATGGTGTACTTTTGCATAATACATTTTTTTGCATTATATGGTGTACTTTTGCATAATACATACTCATTATATGGCATACTTTTGCATGCCGTGCGTTGTGCATAAATTTTTATGCTTATCATTATGTATCACAGTGACTAGTTAGGTTAAAATTTCATTCCAATGTGATATCAACAACTGGTCCGCAGGTTATGTAACCCTGACAATAATCACGACAGCATCAACAAAATGTAATCTCTTGAGACACTACAATGTAACAGATGAGCAAGGTAACAATGTACAGATAGTGAATGTGAATAAATTTTATTTCTCTTTCACAATGATAACGTTTCACTTTTGTTTCAAGTTTTTATAACTTTTTCTTTCCCATGGCTTTGAGGTCCTTGAGTTATGCAACCACCACAATAATCGTGGCAATATTGGCTTGTCTGATGTGGGGAAATGAAACATATATGTCAACTCATGTTCTGGTAGCAAAACTTATTATTCAGGAATCTGATGGGGTTGTGTGTGGGTAAGGAAGAAGTTACTTGGCTAATCTTGGTGGTGTATGGGAGCAAAACTGGAATTTTTCATATGTTTTGGATAAAATGGGTATAAAATACTGATAATTTATCATTATAGATCATTTCCTCTACTCCAGCTTCTCTCTTTATTAGGTGCTTAGTGGCTCTCCAGATTAAATGATGTCATTGCATGTATTTTAAATACTTGGTTGTTTCTTTGTATAGGCTTTCTTGAAGAACTCAATTCTGTGAGACAGCAAGCTGCTTTGGAAACTGGTGATACTGGAGCTGGTGGCAAGGAGACTTCATCCACAACCCTGGTGCTCTGTGGTGCTGGTGCTGGCCGCACTGGCATCCTTCTTCTTTGTGATATTTTACTTTACTCTCTTGACTACTGTCAGGTAGGTGGTCTTTGATTTAATTCATTGGAACATATTATTTTGATCCATTCTCCCCAAATGTTACTACTTTCCAGCTCATTAGCACTGTACAATAGGGTGGGCCGAAAAAAGGTTTTCCTTTTCGGATCAAATTTGCCCTATGCAGGAAAGTTGTGTACTGATATCAGGATCTTGCATGCAAAATTTTTCAGGAAATCTGATTATATTAACCACTGCCACCCTAGCTCTAAAGTTTAAAATTTTGCGAAAATTCAGGCGGAAATGGGAAACAAACTGTTATGGAGAAATATTTGTTACAAATACTGGAATATTCGTAAATATCAATGATAGAAACATGTTTCTAGATTACAACACTGAAATTTGAACTTTATTTGACAAAATCTATGGCTTATACGGTGCCTAAGAATAAACAGCAAATTTAGATTTTAGGCAATCTGCACAACACAAAAAATTTTACAGGCTCCAAGCATCACTTCAAATAGATTTGGGAGCCGTATTTAGGATAAATTAATATTTTTTCAAATGCAGTTCCTTTATAAATGTCTCAGCCGTCATGTGGATATAAATGATGCTTTAAAACAGACGAAAAAGCGGTATGTTTTGAAACTAACTTAAATTATGGCAAAGAATCATGGCCTGATATTCATCAGAAAGGTGATTCAAACAGATATTTTCCTCAAAATATGCTGCAATATCCAATTACTGGTTCTTGCCCCACCTGAGCTTCGGATTTTCTTCGCAAATCCAACGAATTTGAGTGTCGTAAATGCTCTTGAATTAGATTGCAAAAGGAGAGGATGTTCACTCAGAGACAAAGCGGGCTGTGTACTGGGAAAGATACTGCGTATCATACATTTTAATGTACTAGTGGAGTCTAAATGAATTCTTTTGTTACAATAGGCTGACATAGCTACGATCTACTCACCAGAAGATAGTAGCATTTTCTAAGAATTTTGATAAAGTGTAGTGGTTCACCGTAGGAAATGATAAACCGAAAAGTCCCATAATCAACGGATTATCTCTGTGTACCGTATATACGTGCTCCTCCAACCGGCACTTTCTTGGAAAACCGGGAGTTAACTATTCCGTAAGCGATTGTAGGTACAGCTAGTTCGATGTGAGTCGTGTATGATACAGATGGCCAGACGTAAAGCTAAGGAAAGTATGAATGAAACGGGGGTCCGGAGGTTATCCTTATCTGGCCTCAGCGATGAGTTGATCATGAATATTTTGGTGATTAAAATGGCATAGAATTCTCAGACAGGTCATATCTCATTGTAAACCCTTGTAAATGATGTTTAAACTCCCTAATATCATGCTGTTACTATTGTTACTGATTAACTCACCATATTCGTTGTAATGTTTTATTTTCCTTGGGGATTCCCATCCATTGTCAGACAAGATGTGTATTTCACTTCGTAAGCTTGAGGTAGTCAGTCAGTTTGTATTCATTGCTGTGAGTGAATAACTACATCGTGCAGCATACTGTGGTTTCGGTTGCAAGAAGATTGACGCAATGGCGAAAATACAGAAAAAGCTTACAAAGTGTGGAGTGGAGTGCCTGATATTTGGCGCACCCGAAAAGTTCGCAGGTAGTGTTTTGCCCACTTATGAGGAGTTGGTGAAAATGTTTTTCTACTCTCGGTACATTCAAGAAGAAAGTGGAAATACCGATACATCTGTGCCAGGAATCGCGGAGACGGTGGCTTATGGTATTGAAGACCTCTGGAATAGATCCTCTATACCAGTTGTCGGACATAGGCAAATTGTGAGAAGAATTATTCAATACTATGGAAAATACTGTAATATTCTTCGATCTGTCTCAAGAAGACTTATGTTGATCTGAAGAAAGACTTGCTTCGTCATGTGTGTCAGCTTTTTGATGCTGCGGCGTGTAAATGATCTAATGGAACTTATTGTGATTGTGATAATACCACCAAAGTGCCATTTTTAGAACGTGAATTCCATCAGGACCAGAGAAGTGATAGAAAACTGAATATCGGCGCCATTGATGTCCAGGAAACTAACAAGAGAAAATAGGAAATGGAATAGGTTAGAAAGAAAATGATCATCAGAATGTTCCACGTTACCTGAGCAAGAAGTTTCTGAGATTTGGAAGGACTCAAGTGAAGAAACGTCTGTAGATGAAGAATTCACGACACAAGTGATGCTGATGATTTTTTTGGAAAAAAAGGTGGATGTTAATAATTAAAATTTTTCTAGATTTGCGTCTGCCTGTGAAAGATTCTGTATATCGAAACGAGCTGCTGCAGCACTCGTATCCGTGCGTCTAGTTTAATATCGGGATGGTTTCTCAAGGAGACCATGTGCTTTTTTAAGTGGAGAATGCCTGGAGAGTTTTTCAGCAAGAAGTTCAGGGAAAATGCTTCATTCCAGATGGACCTCTACAGCAAATTGCATTCTTGGATTTTATGTTTCAACCGAAACTCCTTCAAAAGATCTGATGACATTGGCAACTTTTGTGATGGAAGTATACACTCCTATGTGGTTTGCGATAAAATTGAGATTACAATGCATGGAAGGTCCGAAGCATGTCATGTACATGATACATTTCATGAAATATATGGATCATCTAGACATCAAATTATGCCTTTACTCAATCGTTCAGGGAAACACTTTTTTTTCTCACTGAGAATATTCTGCTTGCAATGCTAGCTGATGAGAGAGTACCGATCCATGCAATAGCCTTCGAAAAATATATTAAAATCAAGAGAAAATCTAAAGAAATTAGGAAATTCGAACTTCCAACTATGAATTTTGATATACAAGATTACGTCAACTTAGTTGACTGAGAAAACAATTGAGGTAACTCAACCACCTTTAATAGCTGATACCTATCACAAGCAAAGATTTGGGAGATATTCTGAAGCAATGGGCTTCGTTTAAAATACTCCCATTTTCATGCCACAGACAAGCAGTTGAAAGGGTGGTACAAATGATTACGGTGGCGTCAAAATTCATGTGCATTCTAGAAAGCAGGCATGGAAGGGCATTATCATCCATCAAAGACCGAAAACTTCAACCAAAATTTGAAAATAAAGCACAGTATAAGGTATAATAAGAACGAGTAATAGCCATATACCTGCAAACGTGCCCCATGGAAGGGTGGTTTGGGGTGGCATGGGTGGAACTCGATAGTACCCACCTCCTCGTGGTGAGTTCTGGGTAGTTTCTCCACGAAAATAGCAAAGAGCTACTTAAATAAATAGATGGTGATCAGGCTGTGCCTTTATTCTATCTTGATTAACTAATTTTTTTGATAATAGCTCAACATGAATAAAATTCTTCATCATAATTGAGGTTAGTTTTAAAAAGTTTAACTTTTTCGTCGGTTTTAAAGTATCATTTATATCCAAATGACGGCCGAGACATTTATAAAGGAACTACATTTGAAAAAATATTAATTTATCCTAAATACGGCTCCCAAAAGTGATCTATTTGAAGTGATGCTTGGAGCCTGTAAAATTTTTTGTGTTGTGCAGATTGCCTATAATCTAAATTTGCTGTTTATTCTTAGGCATCGTATAAGCCATAGATTTTGTCAAATAAAGTTAAAATTTCAGTGTTGTAATCTAGAAACATGTATCTATCATTGATATTTACCAATATTCCAGTATTTGCAACAATTATTCTCCATAGCCGTTTGTTTCCCATTTCTACCTGAATTTTCGAAAAATTTTAAACTTTAGAGCTAGGGTAGCAGTGGTTAATATTATCCGATTTCAAAAAAATTTGGCATGCGAGATCCTGATATCAACACAACTTTTCCGCACAGGGCAAATTTGATCCGAAAAACAAAACCTTTTTTCGGTCTACCCTACTGTACCGTAATTCCTTACTCTGTTGGCCTTCCCTCTGTCTTTGATGTGAGTTTTAAGATGTAGGTCAAATATAATAGTCATTCTTAAGCCTAAACATACGGATCACAAATACCCAATTTCATGCATAATAGAAACCCCAAATCCATGGCATCAATAGGTGCAACTTCTGTGTATTGTTGATCTCACCGCTCGAAAATATTAAATGAAAAATTATGAAAATAATAGACTCTGATATCAAATATGTAATAATGAACTGTCCCACTGAACTCAGTCAAACAAATCTATATTTTATTTCTATCAATATGTTCATCATTTTTGTTTGTTATCATTGCTCAAATAAGCCTTTTAAAAAAACAACATTATCATATTCTTTTGTAATTCATAATCATGCTCTGGTTACCTTTTCCTATTGACTTCCCTATGATACTAATTTTCTTGAATGAATTGCTGTTCAGTAGTTTACTACAGTATAAGATCTCTCAGGAGGAGAAAAATCACTCGCCATATCAGACTCACATTATTGTTAAAGATGATTAAATAATCATTCCACAGCCAATTCCATTAAATTTAACACTAGTTGAGCCATTTTTTTGGTGTTTTGGGTGAATGGTCAAAATATTCCATTTGAGATATCTATTAAAAATGATATTATCGCATGCTTCATTGACCCAATATTGATAAATTGAAAATTTCACCTTATATGTAATTATGTAGTTGGAATATAAAGGTCAACTTTTGACTCTTATAACACTGTGCACTACTGCATTGTCTTGAGTTCCAAATATGCTGCAGCAGCAATTAATATAGCAATGCGATGAACTATTAATTGCAAAAAATTTGGACACCAGAAAAATGTCATACCTCTCTTACTGCCTGATTCAGAGTTCAGAAAAAGTTGTATGTATTATAGTTAGCAAAAATGAGAGACTATATAAGTGGGCAGGTAACCTTTTCCAGAATAGAGGCAAGTGAAAGAAGCCACTTTCATTGCTGTAAATTTACCTCAGAAAACAGCTGACTTAAGTGTTATCAGAATCATTCTTCTCTAATAATACTATGGTCAGAATCATAGGGTCCAATATTATCAGCATTTACATGTATATGCATCGTAGTAATCACTACATATTTACTGCAATGATAATACTTGACTTCCCCATGATACTTATTTTTTTGAGTCTTGAATTACTACAGTAGAAGTAGCTAAAAAGCAATTACTCATAATATCGAGCAAGTTGTGCTCATTCAGGAAGTTATGGGTGAAATATTCTCTTGATTATACGAAATCATAATTGCTGTTAGCAAGGCCACACACAAGCTGTTGTGAAGTTCTGACTTGAATTTACCTCATTGAGATATGAATTATATCTTATGCTAATGACGTGTAGATGCCAGGTGTGGGATAATTTTTGATAGTAATACCCGGATGCTCTGCCACTTTCGTATTCATTACTTACCTACATGAAATTTTACTTTTAGATATCCAATGACTTAAAGTTTCCCAGCTGTGAAGTTGGCTCTTGTACTGAACTGGTAATAGAAGGGGGAGGATAAGAAAAAAGCAACGGAATGCACATGGGCTATCGAGAAACTCACATGAGTAGATATGGATATGCCTGGAATGTTTTTTGTGAATTTACACTTAACCATTGGGTGGGACAATTGGCGGATAAATTTATGTTTTCATTTTACTGCAGATGATAGACATCATGAGCAAAAGCTTGTACGCATGCAATGGGCTCCATATTACTTGTCATATCGAATGACCCCTGTGGAAGCAACTTATTGCCTTTGTTATTTCCAATTTATTCTACATAATCATAGTAAAGGAAAGATAATGCAATTTTCCACAAGTAAGCAATTTTTATTCTGACTAGTTTCGGTGTACTACACCATTGTCAAGTGAAGCTTTCTGTTTACAAACAAGTGTATATATGAGCAGGGTGGAGGGAGGAGTGGGGTGGGGGAAGGGAAATGGAGAGAAATGGAACAGGGATCAAGGAGTGATCTGGTTGGAGTGTGGGTGAGAGGGGCAGGTCAGTTTATTCAAATTTGTAAAACCCGGTGCCGGTTGGTGACGATGGGGGAAGATAGGAGAGGGAACAGAAGGAGAAAAACGCCTTGGGTTGCCGTTGTCGTATTAGGATCCCTCGTTGATTTAATGGCTCTTGCGGCAGGGTTCTGCAATTGGAGACCAGTGGGATATATCCCGTGGTGCTGCTTTTCGGCGTGGTGCTGCTTTTGCCGAAACCTGCCGTAAGAGCCATTAAATCAACGAGGGATCCTAAGATGACAACGGCAACCCAAGGCGTTTTTCTCCTTCTGTTCCCTCTCCCATCTTCCCCCATCGTCACCAACCGACCCCGGATTTTACAAATTTGAATAAACTGACCTGCCCCTCTCACCCACGCTCCAACCAGATCACTCCTTGTTCCCTGTTCCTTTTCTCTCCCTTTCCCTTCCCCCACTCCTCCCTCCACCCTGCTCATATATACACTTGTTTGTAAACAGAAAGCTTCACTTGACAATGGTGTAGTACACCGAAACTAGTCGGAATAAAAATTGCTTACTTGTGGAAAATTGCATTATCTTTCCTTTAGTATAGAACGTTTCCACCACATCTCGCCTGAATCGGGTTTGTTTTACTACATAATCATGGTGTAATATATGGTTCCTCCTTCATTTCTCGCTATTTCAAGCTTCTCGTTATATGCTGTACTTGTTATATGTGGCTTACACTGTAGTAATTTCATTGTATAATAATTCAAAGTCTTCGTTTGTGTTTGCTTTCCTGGGTTTCTGGCTGAAGTGTTGACGTCCCTTTCCTAGAATGGTAATATAAATTATCTTCATTGTCAAATTGATGTTGATGTGCCCGTTAAGTATTGAGTATTGTTTGGAATGTCTTACTTTGCAATCTGACCTCGTACAATTATGTGCCCATAATTTACCATAGTATTCTTGAAAATTAAAGTTAAGGGTGAGTTATATATAGTTTATTCCCTTTTCTTGCAGGAATTGGATGTAGCCCGCATATTGGGGCAATTGAGACGTCAACGCATGCACCTCGTTCAAACCGTGGCGCAGTATCGTTTTGTTCACACTCTTTTGCTTCACTACCTCAAGCACTCCAGATTAATTTAAAGCAGTTCAATTTTTATGGCTACGATAAGACTTATTTGAGTGAAAGTAAAGTTGCCAAGATTTATTTACTTTCACATTTTTAAGCTGTAACTCTTGTGTGCCTGGAGATGCAGTTTAACATGAGAAATGTCTGCCCAATTCAACCCACCGCACCTCTGAAACTGAAGTCCTCAAAGAAGGTGCTGACCTTTCAAGGTTATATATGGTCTCTATAGATATTCTTAAAAATTCTCTGGCCTCTTAACATATCAAAGGAAATGCTTATATTGTGCTGATGGGTGTAGGCATGAAGACAGATGGTCTTTGTGAGGCAACTGTACAGTTTGGGAAGAAACGTTATGAAGCAGTGCCTGGGGAAAGTACCATCATCTAAAATGCTCAATAATTGAACTCCTCAATAGGCTGTTGATATGAAGCACCCACTCTGGCAAATGATTGTTAATATCGAATATAGTGTAGCAGTGATATTCCCTGCCTTAATAAGTTAATGGGTTTTTCCTATGCATCAGAAACCAGTTGTGCCTCAGCTAAAGAAACTCATTTTCAGCAGTGGTTTAATCTTTTATTGTTGTTGAAGTAATAATTTTGCTTCATGGGTATTAGAATGTAATGTAAGTTTTGGAACAGTGTATTCAAAGGTCTTCCTATTATTCATTCTAAAGGTTTCTCATGGGATGTATCCAACTTCTTCTATCTGAAAGTGTTTGGTAATTTGATTTCCCTCTAATTAACTAAAGACAGGGATGCTTTAAGCTCCCCTGCAAGTATTTTTGTAAAGACTCTTTGTCTGTTAAATATAGCAAATTCTCCCAATCTCATTTTATAAATGAGGTTTTCTGCGTTACCCCTTTAATAGCTCTAGGCCTGAGCCATCAGGTGAAAAGGATATAGAAAATATGGATGTTCTCAGGTTGAGAACCTATTTTTCGAAAATTTTATGCTGGTGTTATGATGAAATTTATATTTTCTCTATTTGACAAAAAATATATTTTAGCATTTTGGAAATAATTCTTACTTCCTATGGAATCATGAATTAGCCTTCAATGAAGATAAATGATGCTCTAGAGCCACAATTGAATTAATCTTATGAGTAATTCAGGTGGAATGCGAAGTTCTTGCAAAATATTTTTGCTGCTCAATACATATTACTATTGGAGAATATATATTATCCCAGCAAATTAGGCAGTTGTTTACTATCCTTAGATTTCTTGCCTTCAGCAGAAAACATTAATGCTTGTCACAAAGATATTTGTAATTAGGAAATCTGTTGTGTCCATTAACTGCTGAACCCAGTGATATGTGCCAAAATGATATTTTGTTGCAGCTAGAGACTTTTATGAAGATCTTATTTTATTTAACGAGCAGTATTTTTTTAGCCTTTAAGAGAATTGATTTATGAGTGTATATTCATGTGTGCTAATTATGGATAGCAAATTTATATTTGCATGGTAAAATTAGTTACTATATTTGCATGAGCTGTCACAGAGTTCTTCTGTGTACAATAGGTCCGATTTTATGATTTTTATTTTATTGATTGAAGGTGGAAGAACTCTATGTTTATTGTATCAAAGTCAAGTGAGAATCTTTAATTTGATAATACATTGTGCTAGTCTTTGTTGATAATTGTTATGTTATATTGATTTCTACATGTATTCAGATATACAAATTTTCTAAAGTGAGGGTATTAATGTTCTGTATAGCCCAACAAATGAAAGAAACATTTTCTTCATGAGGGAAATACATTGAATGATCGAAATGAGGCTTAAGATATCATGAAATACTTTTGAAAATTACTGAATTTCTTATAATTTTAGGTACTGTGTAATTTATCCCACCTATTGTATAAGTTACATTTACGCAAAGACTTCATCCCAAGTGTGTTCTCAGTGTATCAATAGATCAAGTTTTTTATCCATGGTCCAATCGTGTTCTATGAGGAAAGTGTTGTGAATGTTTTTGCATATTTATTAGTACATTATTTGAAAATGATTTTATATAGCTTTCATGATTTCTTGAATAATGATTTCATATATAATAATGGCTTGATAATATCTGAAGATGATAAACAAAGAAACTATTAAAATATATGTACCTTGCAGAATGTATAATATCGAATGCTTTTCCATCAAACTGTGAAGGGGTTTATGCTTTTTTTTTGTCTGTGCAAAGCTAGGTAGTGAAGTAGTGCTTTTTATTGCGCAATAATCCCATTATAATTGGGGATCCCTTTTCTTGGCATCAGATTTGAGGCATGAAGTCTTCAGAAGATTATTATTTTTTTTCTTCCAGCCACTTCTAATTTGTGTGGGCATACACCCTCCTTCTATTTACTGAACATAAGCATCTGCTAGTTTTATTGACTTGATATCCTCCGACTTCATTTAATAGTTTTGAATTAATAATGAGGGCGTTAAGATAGTAACAAACTGCTAAATAATTTACCCCTTACAGCCCTGGTTGCCTCATTTGGTATATTCTAGATATTAATTCTGAGGGTGAGCAATTTTGTTGTGTTTGACAGCAAATAAGATGCATCTTTTTTCCAAAGTTATGGTTCAAAAATCACTCCTAGGTCTTATATGTAACCTTTTCACCTCAGAAACTTGGCATACAGAAACAGGGGTGCATCTGGTATGAGTCAAATGTGGTATGTGAAATATTTATGCTTGAAATGCTTAACTGCATTGTGATGAACAGAGCTAATCCTGCTATTGATCGAACTTGAAGCTAGTCGTTTTAAACCTTAGAGGGGCGTATATTAGGGATGGGTCGGTTCGGTTCTTCAGTTCCACCGGTTCTTGAGCTTAGAACCGGAACCGAGGCCAAAAATAATCAGTACCGAAATAATTGGCGCGAAAACCAGTTTGAAACCTACTCACACTCCGAAAGTGGAGGCTTCACATTAAAACCTGGTGAAATAGTGTACTTAGATGCTTCAAAGTCGCGAATTATTCTAATTCAGTCTCTGTAAATGATTATTGATTACCTTATCTTACCATTGAGCAATGCAAAGTAAGTGGTAAATTAAGAACCAGAACCGAGAATCGGAACCGAAGTTAAGAACCGAACCGGAACCGAAAAAAAGTGGAATCGACCCATCCCTAGTGTATATATTCACATAATTATAGATCTTTTGTATTTCCTTCTACCAATTTATGAACAATTTCTTGTATAAAAAGGATTTCACAAAAAAATAAACAACTGGTTTTGTGTTGTTTCACCTTGGTGACTTTTATTTCACCCACTTTTGTACAGAAATGAATAGTTACGGCCAAAAAGACATAAAAACAATAATATATTGTTCCTATAAATGCATGTCCCATATGGCAATATGTGCTAGTTTCCCATCATTTCCCTCTCCTCCTTCCCCCCCCCCCTCCAAATAATCTGATAAAGTTACAGGAATAAGTACTTTTGAACTCTCTATAGCATTCATTCTTGGAAGACAGAATAAATATATTCATGCCAAATCAACTGCTTGCCCGCAAGAGATTGATTTCCTCTACCAAAATGAGATCACACAAAATACTTGACTATGCATCCATGTCAATACTTATCAACAGGATGCAATATCACATTTAGAGCATTAGTCACCCTCTCCACTCCTGAGGGCAAAAAACAGCTCTTCATGATGATCCAGGTGGTGGGTAATAGTTCCTTGGTGGAGGCACGTTATGCGGATAGAATGACGGCGGTGGCTGGTTCATGGGAAAAGGGGGAGCAAACTGCGAAAACGGCGGTGGACCTGGAGGTGGGTGATGTCCATTGCTCCCTGCACTTCCCACCACACTCGTTCCTTGAGTGACTGGCATATTAGGCGGAGGCGCTGAGAAGTTAATGGGTGGAGGCACTGTGAAGGAAGTCCCAGGGGAGGATGATGGATGGTGAAACTGAGGTGGAGGAGCTGTCGTGAAATGTGGGGGTGGCGCTCCTTGCGTTACTATGGTTTCAGTGACTATGGATGATGCTGCAAGGGCACTAGATCCTTTGCTTTCCATCTGACTTTTCCCGACAGGCATTTCAGCAAGCTCACTCTGAACCTTCTGCGCCTTTTTTGATTCCTTCCCTTTTGTAATCTTCACAGGTACTCCTGAGGTAAAGAAAAATTAACACACACACATCAGTTGTAAGAGTGTTATTGCATGGTACACAGTGGGGTTTTCTAAAAATTTTACCTCAATATACAGAAATGCTTATCTTAGGCAGTCAGTGCACCTAAGTCTGTTATTTACAATAATCTACTTTAGGTTAGATAATGGATCTTCACAAAAACAGAAAATGGGTAGTTACATAACCTGAGAGGCTCTACATCTCTTCAAGAAATTTACTCCAAAACTTGAGACATACCATATACTGTCGGCAATGTTGGTGACATTAGATGCACAATTCTTCATTTATCACCTACAAAACTTACATCCACCTATAGGAAACGGCCTAAACAGGCCATGAGTCATTGCATAAATATGGGTTCACATTTGCAAAGTATTTTCAGCTAATTTCTCTACAACAGGAAACTTAAATTTTGTCAGTTGATTTGAGTCCAGCATACCTTCTTTAAAACATGGACTACATGCAGGACAATAAATTTTTCATTGTAATAATTCAGTACCATATGGAGTTGCCAACCTGATGAAGCTGGAGAAACAGCTTTGATGGGCTGTGCAGACTCCCTTATCAATGGAATGGCTGTGGATGCTTTTGGAGTGGTTGGAAGAGGTCCAGGGGTGTTTGAGGAAGAGGTTGAGGTAGAATTGGTGGTCAGGACAGAGGAGGTTACCCCAACTACACTTACGCCCTGGATTCCGCCCCCTACAGAGGGATGAGGGGCAGGAGGGGGGGGAGGGGAGTCAGCTGTTGGATCCGTCTGGGGTTGAGAGTACAAATCCAGCACCTGGTGGCATATGTCTGGAAAGGAGAGAGATGAAAATAGCCAAATTATCTGGAGGAAACATATACATGTAATATTGATGTGCTACAAACACAATTTAAAATTAGAAGGAAACATTCATGCATGATTAAAGATACAATACCATATTATCTGGTTTATCTCGTAAATTTTTAGGGGAGAAATCCACGGAAAATCAATCTGCATTTTACATAGTCTCATGCTCTCTGTGTGATGTGCGCAACAAAAAGGATGGGTCTTATAAGTAGGAAAATACAGTAATAAGTTTTATACACATACTAAAAAATAATAATAGTTTCATTTACAGTATCAAAGTTAGAGAAAGCTTAAGGTTTAGCATAGCTAATAGAGGTTCATTAAGATTAGGTAAGAGATTCTCACTACGAAAGAGATCCACATTTTACGTATTATTGCAAACATGCCCATTCCAATGCACACTGCTATTATTAATCAATAACATATCATTAAAATTCAAACTAACAAAATTTATGAAATCTAAAAGCAAAGCTTCCAGTTGGTGAAATGACATCATAATTAAGATATTTTAAAACTTTGTGATTTCCACTACTTATTAAAACATTCACTACCAGTTAAGGCTGTCCAAGCCATCGTCAGGTATGGAAAATTCAGAAATTTAAAGAATATTATAATATAGTGTGCAGGGGATCCCTGGATTTATTTACGGAGAGGGGAGGAGGAAAGGGAGTGGAGTGGTCATGAGGCAGGGTAATACATAACAAGGGAGATTGGGGTAGGGCAGAAGTTCCCCAAGTGTGCACACTGTGGAGCCCCAGGTTACCGAAGAGTAAACAGGGTTACCAAAGAGTAAACGGGTGCCATGAGGTACTCCTGCAAATGCAGAAAGATTTAGCAATCTGGTATATTCTAGAAAGAACTGATAGCAGATATCGCTCAAAAACTGACGAGGAGTGAGAAATGAAAGGGGCGGAATCAAACCATATTCTGTGCTTCGAAAAATGTGTGGCAATCAGCAAAATCACCCATCACATTAACTTACTAGTGGGGCAAGGTTTTCACCATTTATTCACGCTTTATTTGTATTTTCATATTTAGTTTGACGGTTCCCAAGCTTTAATTTTAATAAATGTGAGGTTTATCTTAAGAATTGCTTTCATTCATGTGCCTGATTTATGTCATTGTACACATATTTGAACCAGGGCACCGAGAGAAAATAATAAAAACCTGTGCGCAGAGGACTGATAAAGTTTGAGAACTGCAGGCTTAGGGAACATAATTTCACTGACGAGGTTATGTATTCCCTGAAGGCCAATGTCTTGCTGTCGCAAGGCATCCATCTGCTATCCCTTCCCTGTGAAATGGAATAATTCCGACTTGAAATCTGACGGTCCATCTCCAATAAGTGTCGGGCAAAAGCTGATGACAACTTTTTTCCTCCAGCATGCCTTATACTCCTTAGTTCTAGTCTTAAAATTGCATCCAGTTTGATCCTCTACACCCTTTATAAACATGTACAATTTATGAGTTTTATACACCTGATGTTGATTTATACACCGGCTTGATAGCTGTAACCAGTTGTGAATATTTTAACAAAATGTAGAAATTACTGGATTTTAACTTATTTTAATTATCTCCAAAATTTAACGAAAATTAAAATATACTTGACTTTGAAAAGAAGCAACAATGCTGCCACCAACTGGCACATATGCTTATGGTAATCAAAGACAATGCAGAAGTTCCTAAACTTTTTGGTTTCTGACCTCCTTGCCTTTTATCTGGTGCCCTCAATTCATTACAATAAGAAATAAATTCAAAGTTATCTATACAGATTTAAAGAGAAGAAAATGTCCAGTCATTTTTCTGGTACCACTGAGAGACATTATGAACAGTGAAAAACCTTTACATGATGATGTCATAATTATTTCCGGCATTCAATAATAGCATAACACATTCACTTACCTACCACCCCTAAAGGATACAGGTACCCTAGGTTGGTAATGCTGCTATTAAATTTGGATAAGTTTAAAATTTAAAAGTACATTAGATTTTTTGGCACAGCATTGTTTTCAACACTGAATTTCTCTTATGCATAGGTCATCGTATAAAGCAATTAGCATACAATCACTTGCTCACACACAATGCTCCTATCAGTGAGATCCAGGAATTCCTCAGATGCTTGGAAAATACACAACAAGAATGCATTTCAAATATAAATTTTTAGCATTTTCCTGATCTTAAATACAAAATACAATTGCTAAATATGTTTGAAAAATATTTTCTCAGATTTTTTTAAAACTACAATCCAAAGAGTATTTCATGTACAAGCGAATGCAGTACATAAATGAAACGTAGAACCTTTATTCAGTATTTCTTTCTTTATATTTTGAGCTGAATTACAGTCCAGCATTGAGGGAAGCGGAAGCACCAAACAGTTGATATTGCCAAATAATGGAAAGTATCATGTCAACCAAAATCTTCAGAAGTCATTTATGGTTTATTAGGAAATCAGTTTCAGTGCCCTTGTTCAGTGAGGTAATATTCAATGTCGATTCTATTGGTCAATCAATTAAACATAACAATAAGTTAAATGTAGTGTTTGAGAAAATCAATTTCAGCAGTACATTAAGGAGTAGAAATTTAGAGCTGAAAAAGGTTCATCAGCATAATGAAGCCAATGGCCACTGCCTTAGATTACCCTCAGGGCCCGTAAATCTCTCAATATGGACTATTACTCCTTACTAATGTCTCTGAGAAGCAGGTCACAAAATTTGACAGAAAATAATTTGCATCACACAGCTGAATAGCATAAGCTATAGGGAATAATCTACTTGCATGACAGATTTGAATTTTTGCAATTTATCTCCTGAAGTGAATGAGGGATTTTGGGCAAAACAGGTATACAGCAGAGAAAAAATTGCAAAATCATTCACCAGTCAAGGCTAATTATTTTTTTTCACTGAGGAATATCTTCTATTGTGCAATTTGGGTAATGCCGTTAAAATGTTCATCGCTGGTACACAAGCTTTGAAATCGTTATGAGGGATTCTGGCTTCTTTCTGTCATCCAAGTTTCAAATTGTGATGACTTCTGAACCTCATTCGGACTATGAATGCAAACGCATCCAAAACCTCTGTACCGTATTTACCCGATTCTAAGACGACCCTGAATATAAGACGACCCCTCATTTTGAGCACCCAATTGAAATTATAATGACAAAATTACCTATAACTAAGCTATTTGTCTTATATTTATCAGTTCCCTACTTTTCTTGCACTAAATTGGAAAATGAAAAATGCACTCTCTGGAGTTTCGTCCGAATTTCCTATTTGGCTCAAAAGATAATTATTTTTTTACAAGTCCAATCACATGTTTGGTAAGCGATTAATTCTTCGCTGTGGTCTTTGGGAAATTTCTGGCACAGTGAAGTCCTGCGCTGTAAAGAAAAATTATTTCGTTGCATGTCTGCTAAGTCTCTAAATGACGTCCTGCATTTTGTTTTGCAGATCTCCATCTTCACACATTTGTCTCAGTAACTCCAAACTTTCTACTTGGCATCACAGTTATTTGTTTTATTGGCTTTTGTTGACAAGTAGCTTAAAATTTGGATCATAACTAGTGATGGACGGATCCAGGTTTTTTGTCGGATCCGGATCTTGCCTGGGTTTTGGATCCTTAGTTTCACATATTCAATTCAGATTTTCAAAACCTAGATTTTTTAAAAAATATATAAATACAGCAACAATAGAATTGCCAAAAAAAAGTGAATTTATTGTCGAAAAAATCAACTTCCAATCATCCTTGTAGATAATATTTTCCTAGATCAAGATTTACGGATGCAATAACTATATCTTATCACTTCTAATATAAAGATCAACTTCCTTATCACATACTCATCATGCAATACATTTTGGAAACCTGTACAACTATTCTTTAGAATGCAATTAAAAGAAACATTGTAAGTTTATTTTCATTAAGGCGAATGGTGAGTGGCCTATGGTGTGAATCTCCCCTGCCAAGATGGAACCACAGTCGATGACTGTCAGCGCTCCATGACACTAACTAAGTGACCTGACGATTCCCAAATATGGCCTTGTTCTCCCCTCGGACACCGGCTCTACCCTCCCCTACATCGCCCATACCCTTGCCCCACTCCTAACATTGCAACATCGCAGCAGTTTTACAATGTCTCGCTCGGACTGCGTCTAGCCAGAATATCTCGCCTCGGCTGCCTCTGGCGTGAACCGGCAACCCACCCACCCTTTTCCTTTTCTGTGGGAACTGGGAAGCCGTCGCAAGCATTGGTCATTATTCTTTATTCATCGTTTTCTGCAATATATTTTTCACTATTTGTATCGGAAGAAGACTGCATGATGACTGGCGAAAAGATAGTCCTAAAAATAGAGCAATGCGGCGAAAGCCTCGAATCCCAAGGATGTTCATCAGAAGCCACTGGGTAGCCTCGAAAACAATCCACATCGCTCTTACTAAATGAAAAATATTCTACAGCACCTGGTAAGGTAGGAAATAAGACGAGTTCAAGAGGTCGGCAGGAGAGAAATTAGGAATTTTCTTTCCAGCAGCGCATCACACATCACCATTGCTATGATAACATTTATCATAGTTTTTTAACAGACTAAAGGTAGGATTTCACAAAGCATCTCCATTCACTGTCAACCCCTCATCTCGGCGTATTTTTTTTGCATCCGCACCACTTTCCAACACCCCTCATCTGACATGCTTCACAACCCTCTTCTCCTTTTTCCAAGCATTCCACCCTCAAGAGCTATCTTCAACATCCTATCGCCACCTATTACCTACTCGCCCCAGTGACATGCTTTGTCTTATCCTGATTTCCAAATATCTTCCCTCCCCCAACATGTCCACTGAATCCGCTTTAATTTTCTTTTCGCTCCGTCCTACGAAGATGACGGCACGAAAGATGTCTGAATCACTTTTCAGGTGGCGAGCCTGAATGGTATGTTATAACATACTAATGTGTGCTAAATACTTGCTTCTATCTTCTATACTGAAGTGTCATATGTTAAGTTACTTCAGGACGGATTTCAAAAAGGAGTCCGTGTTCTGTTCCCTCTGTAAAAGAGCGCAGCTTATTCTAGGCAAAATTGGAATAAAATACTAATCAACAGAGTAAAAAAGGCTTCAGGTGGGCATTCCTTGATATCAAATCGGCTGTAACAGAACTCGAGTGACATGCAGAATAGTAAAACGGGTAGTAGAGAGTAGAGTGATAGGAGCGAAGTTCTCACGCGGATCATATTCCGGCCAGAATAATTGGACCCGATGGAATATTACGCCCTGAATTCGATACTTGCAGAAACCCCTTGACCTGCTCAGAAGGGGCTGCGGGGCATATGTTCTACTCGTAGCAAAATTCAATAAAAAACTTTCACAACTAATTACTGTCAGGAGTAAAACCTGGATGTTTTCACATAAAAGCTTGGCCAGTAACAGCAGCAGAATAGAGAACATTGGAAGCGATGGAAATGAGTGGTGTTGTAGAAGATAAATGAAGATCAAACGTACAGACTGAAATACGAATAAAGAAGTTGTACGAAGAGTTGGGGAAAGACGTTTTCTGTAGATGATTTGCATTAGGAGATAATCTCATCGGACATACTATGAGGCATAACAGCCTCCTGATGACAATCATTGAAGGAATAGCAGACGGATAGAATTACCACGGAAGGCCAAGGATAGATCATCGTGAGCAAATAAATGGATACGCTAAGGTAAGAAATATGAGGGAGTAAAGAGGTTCGTTGAGAAGAGTGCAGATTGTAGAGCTACAGCATAGGTACCAATTTTCAGATTGATGGCTGCTAATGACTTAGGAGTAATTCGGTGCATTAACATGAATTTCCTATTCTTGAGCCAACATTGCCGGTTGTATCATGTAATTGAAAGTTTAAACATTTTATAGATGGCAATAATAAATGTACTTTAACACTATTCAAACTTTTATTTCCGGTTCTCTTATTTCCATAGATCGGAAAAGTCGGGGGTCAATTATTTCGGGAAGCAAAGCTTTATTATACAATTAAAGAAATTTGTTCTCCATGCGATTCTTCCAGAATTCACCATTCCGGAAGATTATTTGGATTTTGCAGTCCATAGGAGTCCACACCATAAAATTACAAAAGGAATATCGGGAAACATGTAATTGTCCCTGAATTTCGTAGTAATAATTATGGTTTAAAACCATTGGTTTTCTTGAGTTTAAGATCCTCATCCAAGCAAAAACACTTTATTTCCTCAGCTGCCTGTTTTAATGTCATATGTTCCGATGATATTGGACATTTTACTTCAATGATGCTGCATCATTTGTTTTTCCATCAGGCGAGGCTGCTAGGAAACAGTGTCCGGGATCAACAAAAAGGCCACATGGAAACTCTGCTACCCGTTAACTCCTCATATTTCTTAATCGCATAAATTCATTTAGGCTACCGTATCTCATTGTATCATTTTCAGATGACTGGGCATAAAACTTTTCTTTTCTTTGTCTTTTCACAAGTGATTTTCCCTTCTCCTACAAATAACACCAAAATTTGATTACGTCAATCTATTCTGTCTTTCATCAAACCATTGCTCACATTCGGTTTGGACCCGCGTCTCTCTCTCTCTAGAGCTTCTATTGACCCCTCAACCGTCAATTTCTTTATCAGCTCTTCGATTTCTACATCCATTTCCTATTGGTCCATGTCCAATTTCTGACAGAACTCTCCATAATCCTTAGTTTCTTTTGCCTCATAAATTTCCCTAACTTTCCTCTTAGGCTTTTTTGCAAGACACCTCCTAGTTGACTGTTAGCGTTTAGGCCTTCGCTCGCCAAGTCTGTGTATACTTTTGAAAGGGCTTCTTCCACATATCATTTTCTACGCAGAATAATTCCACCCTGGTCCCAGCTGAAAATCAAGCCCCTGCACCCTGCACACGATGAGCATACAAACTACTTTTTCCGCGGTTCACTTGCTTGCCTCCCATAAACTTAGCCACTAACGACAAAATTCTCCGCCAGATTACTAGTGTCAATCATGGCTAGCATAATTGATTTCCATACCTAGGGTTTTAATAATTCGTTGACTTTTTCCAGGGCACCCATCTCCTTGTCGTTGAAAATGTTTTCCCTCCCCTCCTGATCATTGCAGTTATATACTTTGCAATTCGAGTGCTATTGAATACGCGAAGCGGCCCGTTTTTTAGATCCTCAACTAGTGAGTTGCAGCCATATTTTTCTTTTACTTTCTTTTGTTAGAAATAGTTTCAATTCAGGGTGTTCATCCAGAATTTTGAAGATGGATTTTGTATAACATGTAACCTCGTGACTAGAACAATCACTTTTCTTAACCAGTTTCCCACATGGAACGGATTCACGCACCTTTTCAAAAGCACTCGAATCACCACTGCCTACGAGGAAATGGTATTGAAAGAAAAGTAATTGCATCTCCTCGCTCTATCGAAATGCCTGAACAGACATGTCAGCTTCCATGCCACGTGATGATCCACTTATGGTGACCAACAACTATATTTGAAGAAAATAAGGGAGATTTCCATATTCTTGACCAAAAATAAGGGAGATTTAGAACACGGCAAAATTTCATAACAAAAAAGAAAAAAGCTATGCAGTTCTTGTAAACAAAATTAAAAAGAACTTTATTTTATACTTTGAGAAGGCCTAAATATATTTTGCCGCAGATTTTGCTTCATAAAATAGTTTGCCATCACTTTTTTTTATTGTTATTAGATTTAAAATTCAATTTACATTTCGTCATGATTACCGGGGGTTTTACTAATTATATAATTAGTAATTACAAAAAAAAACAAAAATAATGCAGGAATATAGGACGTGGCGATTCCAGGCTGAAGATAACTCTCTCAGAAAGTACCACGGTTTACTCATCGGATTTAATAGGAACAAACATTGCGTCTCTTGCAATGTAAAATAATATCGCTAACAATTAAATGACTTTTAGAAAAGTGACGGATACATTTTCGCATTCCTCATGTATATTAAGATGAAACTGATGAAACCACTGTCTAAACATACTGTGGTGAAACAGTCAAATCAGCCATGGACAACAATTATACTTAAATCTTAAATGTTTAATCTGTTCCGGTGAGGCTAGGTCATTAGCAGAAACACGTATTTTTCTGAGAATCGGTTTGATGAAAACAAAAAAACGTACAAAATCTGAAGAATTGGTTCATTGTAGTCGTCCTCAACCAAATAATTACTTCGCTTGCCATTTCCTGAGACTCCCGGCAGACCTTTTCTTTCGTTTTGCAGATGAGAATAGACCACGTCTTTCTTACTTCGGGGATGGCCTTTTCTGGCAGTTTCCATGATAGTCTTTTTTTCAGAGATAATTTAAATCGAAGAAATTAATTGTAAATTATTTCTTGACTCACTGAATGTAGAAAAATTTCTTGAAAGATTTACGCAAATATTAGGCAATTGGAAATAGCTCTCGATACGAAAAGTCGAGACGGACTGAGAGCAACGAAGAGGGACGCATAACCTTGCGACACCCTGCGCGCTGTCCTCTTCTCAGCAAAAACACAAGGTTGCAAGATTTGTCTTTCGTTCGTCCCTCCCCTTAAACGCCTCCAGCAGCATGGCCCTCATCCCTCCAGCGGCATCTCTCCCTCCCCTCCCTCATCGCTCCTCGGGTGCTTCGTAATGGTTCCATGATTTCGCCGCAAGTGACGCTCCTAGCAGCGCGTTTTTAGTGACTTCTAATTATTCTAATTACTAGTTATTACCTTCTCGTAATATTATTTAGAAAATTGGAATTGATTAGTGAAGAAACTCGAAAACTTCGTAGTTTTTCGATTTTTATAAATAACAACGCATTCTGCCATTTTGGTAATTTTTTATCATGTTTTTTAATTTTTTGCAAAATGTAAAAAGCAAAAAAGAATTTCATTGGCCAAAAAAAGTTGATGGTGAAAGATTCATGTCGATAACTTTATTTGCCTAGCTGCGAGAAGAAAAACCGTTTCAGGGGCAGTCACCATTGGCCTTAATAAAGGAATTATTTTCCAATTATTAATCAAATCCTTGAATGCTTTCAAATTCTTTTTTAGAAACACAAAATATTTTAATGCGGCCAAGAGATTCCATTTATGGAATATCCGGGGATTCAATTTTCAAGACGAAAATATTATTATAGAATATTTCAAGCTGCTAAACTAGTAATTTTGCAATTCTCATTAATAATAACCTTTAAAATTAAATTTGAGAATTTTATACTCCTAAGGAGAGGTTGTGTAACTCTGATCTTGAAATGAGATTAGCCGTTTTTCATGCTACTAGAAGCAAAAATTAAAAAAGTCTCGGATTTTTTCTCCATTGGCTCGGGTTGGCAAGAAAAAAGTAGAATGACATGTGGGGAGCGTGTACTCTCCAAAATCAGGTAAGCCGACAATAGCAGTTCGATTCTTATCGCTGTTTAAAATTTTTCTTTCAGCCATTGAATCAAAAAATTTATCATCCTTCATTTCCAATATTTCTGTGTGGATACCGACTTTTTTGTACTTCTATCGTTTTAAACTACATTTATAAATGCGTTGCTAAAAATACATGGGAAAGTTAACGTAATGATTCCACGATTTAATTCTGCAATAAAAAATTTTTCCAATCATTTCACTAACTCCAATTTTTTTTTTACTTATAAATTGACTTGAAATTTCTGTTAATCCACTCTTTTTAACTGCCTACTTGCATCACCCTAGGAATACAGCATAGCCTATATTCCTAGGCAGTGTTAAGAATCGAACTCGCGACCGGCAGTACACTAGCCTTCATTTTTAACAACTACGCTATCATAGGTGCATGGGAATCTGGCGAATGTAGGCAACCCGCGTGACATTCGGCTTTATTTTTTTTCACGCGCATCCGGGCGTATGGGGAAAAAAGTCACGACGAGTATTTTTCTATTTTGTTTTTTTTTGGCACGGAAAAAATCTTCTCATTTCGCGACCGAGTTACACACCCTCTCCTTGTCAGTTTCTACCATACGTATGTACATTCCGTTCGCGGGGCGAATCGATCACTAAGCCGCGAAATTTTAAAATCTCCAATCCGGATCTGAATTTTTACTGTCTTTGGATATGATTTCAGTAGCGAATGAAATGAAAGACCCGTGGATCCGACCAGACCATCCTTAATTTATTAATGGTACATTTGGAAATCTAATTTAAACAACAAAGGTACAATAAAGTGAGTATTCAGATTTAATGGTTTGAAATTGAAGATGATAACATTTTCAATGCAATGACTGAAATAAAAAATTAAACTGCGATAGGGAGCGAACTTGGCACAGTACACTAGCTCTCATTGTCCACCTGATCCCGGCGAATGTAGGCTACCCGTGTGACATCCTACGGTTTTTTTTCTCGCGATGCCAGGGTAATGGGGAAAAAGGTCATTTTCTTTATTTTGCTTCTAGTTGCACGGGAACATTTTCATCTAATTTCGTGACCTGAGTTACACATCCTCTTCTTGTCAATATCTACCACAACTACATTCCATTCACGGGGCGCTTCGATCGCTAAGCCGCGAAAATTTAAATCTGATTTTACTCCGTGTCTTTGGATCCAAATCCGGAACCGAAAAAATGAAAGATCCGCGGATCTTTGGATCCGACGGATCCGATCCGGCCATCACTAGTCATAACTACACCTAATATACTTGGTTAACTTTCCCTACGCACTCACGCCACATATTTCTACATGATCTGTCAGTTTTAAGTGGTACGTACGTGAGGCACAATTCAGTCTCGAATTCAAGACTTCTGATAAATGTGAAAGCAGCTGAAAGTGAATTCCAGCCTTCGTTTGTTTTTGCGTATATGCCCGAAGCGCTCGTTTGAAATACATAGCTCTGGCTAAGGATAATCGTTAGTGCCAGAAAAAATTATCATGCATGCAATTGTAATAAAATTTCACCTCAAGCATTGTTTATTTAAGTAATTATGGCAATGGATTCTCGTGGAATGGATCTCTGTTAATCACTTAGTCACACCCATTCGTGTATTCATAGCGTAGCACCACGTAAACACAGTTATAAGTTGTACTCGAATCTAAGACGAGTCTAGATATCTTTAGATGAAAATTAGGCAAAAAAGGTCGTCTTAGAATTGGGTAAATACGGTATTTATACCTTAAGAGTCGTACATTGCCAGTACGTGTGATGATGCACGTGACAATAGTGATGGAAAGAATGATAACTTTTATGTGCTTATGAATCCTTAGTTATAAAAGCAGCAGTCCCACATTATCCTAGCATTAAGAAAATATTTGTTAGATTTAAAACAAACCCATTCTCATTTTCACCAGTCAAAAGACTATTTTCATTTGATAGCTTTATCCATTCTCCTGTGAAGGGATCTCTATTGACATACTTTTTGCAAAAAGTCATTTGAATGTACACCTTGGAACAATTCCTTCAGATTCCTTATTGAGGCTTCCACGGAGTGTCTGGTTTTAGGATCCATCTGTTTCGGCATTTCCTCAGCGTGTGTCCACTCTGGGGTGACAACTGTTTTGCCAACATTTCAGTTCGCGTCTTCAGATCTGAAGTGGGCACCCCAGAATGGACACACGTGGAAGAAATCCCGAAACAAATGGATTACCAATTCCTTCAGATATAGCGTCACTTAATAAGTTTTAAAATTAAGCCCATTTCAAATAATTTTTGATACAGCACAAGGTCAAGGATAATCAATACTGTGATAGCTTCCCAGGATGATGTGATATAGAACCCATTTGCTTGTGAACATGCATGATATCTATTATAAAGACAAACCAAAGTTTTAGGAAATGCTTCAAGAAAATTGATAGTACTAAATAATACATGGAGCACACATTTTTTTGTAATTTAATGTTTTCTGTATTGAATCATTATTTGTGTATGTATTGCATTCCACGCTACATTCTACATGTGTCCTATGCATTCCATGTTTTTTGACACTCCTCATTTCCTGTTCAAAGATACAGCATAGTTTATTTACCTTTGATGTTTTTTCCATGATGACTACATGCAAATTTATTTTCCTACAGTTAATAAACTTCTATTCTATTCATCCTCCCTTATTTAATTGATTTCATACTTGAAGTGGTACTAGTTTGCTACTAGCTGCCAGTAGAACCTAGTAACCACCAACCAATCAAGCATTTGCAGTTGCTGTGCATTCTTCTCAGCTTCATAGCAAGCGCAAATTCAATGATCGTGTGAACCCTTTTTGCACAGTTTCAATTATGCTAGATTCTGTCCTCACAATAACTTAAAAGGTTAGCATACTAGGCTTCGTGCTGTATCAAGTATTGTGTGAAATGGATTTTGGGAATGTAAAAACCATAGGTTTACTACTTTCTTTCTCATGCAATGTTTATAATGTCCTTATTACACTTAAATTGGTAAGCAAATTTTTAAGTTTAAAATAATCTCATTGTCTCCTTTCATATGTATTTTTTATCAAACAATGTCAAATACTCCCCGAGCAGTATTTTCCCCAGCCCTGTGTGTAGTTCAACATAGAAATACTCTATAATACAGCTAGCTTGCCTATTACAAACTTGATTTTCAACGTTTTGTGAAAATACCATATGTAGATCAATACTCTTACACACAGCATATTCACATAATTAATAACACATTGAAAAGTAAGTAAAAAAAGTAGGGCTATCAAATCAATATACATTTACTACAATTTAAACCAAGAAAGATGTTTTGATGAAATTTCACATCTACCTCGCAATGGAATTGGAATCAAATTGTAACTATGAACAAATACCTTATACTGTAAAACACGCTTTACAGGGATGCACTTCCATCAGCGACCAATTTTAACTCTATATTAGGAGTAAAATAAAAAGCCTTTTGTAAAAACAAACCAACTAGTACCACCTCACCTTCCAAAAGATCCATGGTGACCCCTTCCAGAACCATGTCCCACCAGCGTAGATGACGAGGGGTCCTCCCAACCCAGTCAGTGGCCTCAAACTTACTCAATTTTCCAGCCAAGTAAATGAGAGCCACTGCAATGACTTCTGGCTCCCATTGCAAGCAGAGGGTGGTACAAAGGCTACAGGTATTATAATAAGGTAATTTCATTAGCCATTTTAGGTTCCCTTGCGAAATGAACAGAAACTCGGCATCAGGGTAAGTCATAACTCAATACCAGTCCAAAATCTAATCATTCAACTTACCTATCGTTAACGAAAGTCCATGCCATCTGCACCATTTTTTGAAGTCTGTTTTTGTCACCTAAAAGTTTTTAAATGTAGGTAGGTATTAGGGGATGTATTCAAGGAAGATCACCATCCACAAAAAATTAAAACAATTTCGACATTCGCTGCGAAAATAATCACCTTTTAAACACTTGGCATACTTGAGAAGATAATTGTACGGATGCTCTACTTGCAGGTCAAACTTAATAGTTTGAAGAAGGATTCTTTCAAGTGTCATGACTTCTTCCTATTCATGAAAATAAATGTATGTTGAAACAATCCCACTACCACCTTTCATGAAAGAATGCTTGGCAAACGATGGTAACTCACCTTTGGATCGTCACCAAACTGAAGAAACTTCTGATCGGTCAATAAACTTCTAGCAGTTTTGATAATATCCTTACATTTCTTTGGAGTTTCTTCCACTTTTCCAGCAAGAAAGAGACAGCAGCAAGCAGTAACCTAGAAACATAAGTCTTACGGAATAAATGAAAATTTATAAAAACACAACAGTAATATAACTACAGGGCACACTCACGTATCTAGGAAAATTCCTAAATGAATGAAACATGTAGAAACGATGAAAGTAAACCACACCAGTTGCCATTGTGTTGCAACCTAAATCCATTTTTGTTCCAGTGTCAATGATAAACCTAGCCCCCTCCTTCCGATAGCGATTTTCCGTCTCGAAATCAATCCCATCAATGATTGAAGGAGTAGCCTTTAAATCTCTCTTGTCATAATACCAGCAAGGCATTTTCGCTTTTGAGAGAAGTAACAGTAGGTAAATATTAGGCTTCACAGCCGTAAAAGAAACTCTCCTGGCCTAACTTATAATTAATTGATGATAATAATATCCACTCTCAAGGTTTACATCGCAATGAACTCCTGATGTCATTCGCCACCATTACACTGTCGTAAACCCGACTTCAAACATTACATTGGGCGAAAATATTCTCCCTAGAATAAATGTAACTACATAACCCATACGATGAATAATTCACTATTAACGTACACCAGATATCAGAACATCAAGCGTCTATTGCAATAAGTACTTCGCAGTCATTTAAACAACTTAATTTAAGTTCATTGCAACCAGCCAAGATTGACAATAACAGACGACAAACGAAAAGGGCTGCCATATCAATTATGAAAAACGTATTTACGATAATTACGGACATTTGTTATTAAAGCATTTCTACTACGTATAATAAGGTATTACTAATAGTTTCAAAATTTTTATAGAGGTTTCCGTTGTGAAACTGAACAATATATTATTTAAATAGAGATGTCATGAATAGTATGAAAAGATTTTGGCAAACAATTGATACTAATGCATAAAAAGTTTGACCCGTTATTATTGGAAATTGTTATTATGCATTAAAAATATAAAATTACTTTTTTTTTTGAATTATTATAATGAAAAACGTTACTTGAATACAAAATAAAGACATCGTTTGTATAGGTGGCAGCACTTCCCGTTGCACGTTGATGAATTTCTTTCAATCCGCCATTGCTGAAACGTGCCCGTGTAGTGATGAGGATTTAAGAGGTAAGTAGCCAATATTGTGCTATTAATCTTCTTAAAGTGCATAAACGTCTTTGTAATCTCTATTTATGTACCTCATAGTCAGCGTTTAACTATTAGCTGCGTTAATTATTTAGTTTTACTTTAACACTGGCGATAGGAAAAACGTGGTTTTTGACGCGGCATGTTAGCATGTTGACAAATTAGGAGAGATTTGTTTTAGATATGAATCGTGTGGCCATTTGTCTTCTGTTGTTGTTATATTGCGTTGTGAATCTGGGGTGAAGCTATCACTCAGATTTGGGCAGATAGCAGGTGACGATTTAATGTGACCCGTGTTTTTCGGCGTGTTGCGGACGAGGCGTATCCTTGAAGTACGCCGGGTGAAGAGGACCACTGTTGATGCTGTTGTATGCAAGGTAGGTTTTTAGTCGGATTTATTTTACCAGTTAATTCTGGGCATTTCATCATTTGATGTGGAAACTCCCGAATTTTGGGATTCGTTGGGCCCCTGACAATCTGCCCACATCTGATTGAAAGTTTTCACCGATTTATTTTTTGCGGACGATTATATGTTGATCTCATTTCAGGTCCTTAGGAAATCGAATACACCATGCCTCAGAATGAGTACATTGAACGCCACCGGAAGCTTTATGGCTACCGGATGGATTACCATGAACGTAAACGAAAGAGGGAGGCAAGAGAAGTTCACAAGCGTGCAGAAAAAGCTAGAACACTTCGGGGTCTTAAAGCAAAAATGTATAACAGGTGTGTATTAACCTTGTATGCAGTGAAGTACAAATCCTTAAGTATGTGAGGGCTATGCTAAAGTAGCATCGCATTACTTTCTTGATTTTTGCCCTATTCTTGAGTGATCAAGACATACCATTTTTTACCATACCGTTTCATGCTTTTCAGGCAAAGGGCCACGGAAAAGATACAGATGAAGAAACGTATCAAGGCACATGAAGAGCGAAACACCAAGAAAAAAGAATCGCCAGTTTCTGGCCAGGGTGCCCTGCCAGTATATTTACTGGACCGTGAAGTTCAGAGTAATGCCAAGGCCCTCTCAAACATGATCAAGCAGAAACGTAAAGAAAAAGCTGGCAAGTGGGATGTGCCCATACCGAAAGTTCGAGCGCAGGCTGATGCGGAGGTTTTTAAAGTACTGAAGAGTGGCAAAACAAAACGAAAAGCGTGGAAACGTATGGTGACGAAGGTGAGAGCGTATTTCCAGTGGTTGTCTGCTTGGCATGTTTTTTTCTCTTTTGTAATCAACTCTTTGCATCTTTGCAGGTTTGTTTTGTTGGTGAGGGATTCACGCGAAGGCCTCCGAAATTCGAACGTTTTATTCGACCAATGGCTCTGCGATTCAAGAAAGCTCATGTAACTCATCCTGAGCTGAGGGCAACGTTTCAAGTTCCAATAATAGGGGTGAAGAAGAACCCTAGTTCTCCAATGTATACATCTTTAGGTGTAATTACTAAAGGAACAATAATTGAAGTAAATATATCAGAACTAGGACTTGTCACTAGTGGGGGCAGGGTAGTGTGGGGAAAGTATGCCCAGGTTACAAACAATCCAGAGAATGATGGCTGCATCAATGCAGTGTTGCTTGTGTAAATGTACAATGGAAGTATGTAAACCCCTGGCCTCAATAAATTTCTTTCCAATGGTCTTAGTTTTTTACTTACCTGCTATTGTACCTATTTCTTTTGAGTTATAGATTTGTCCTGTTATTTGTAAAGTGTCCCTCTGTTGAAAGACTTATTTGTTTTATTTCTACGAAACTTGCATGTTCGCGGGTATTATATTAAGTAATTTAGGAATGCAGTCGATGAGAACTCAGTTTGTTGAATGGAGTAAAGTCTTATTTTTTCTGTATCATATTAATTCTCATTTATGCTACTATCGAGATTCTATGCTTAAATAGTCATTTTCTCCTTGTATACTTTGTCATGTGCTCTTTGTAATGCTATCAAACTGATCCCGTTATAACTTATACCCATTTATTTATGTGAAGGGTTCCAGGGTGGAAGTAAAAGTTCCAACACTGCAGTTTCCACATGCATTTCTTTATTGGAAACTTTCATGGATTTATAGTAGGGCTTCGGCATCAGGTGAACCGTAAGAAAAATTGCCTGTATATATAACACCGTTGAAATGGGGGTGGGTGGGAAATAGAGGAATGGTCAGGAAGGTATGTGTGATGGGAGAGAGGTGTAGTGGTTAATATATGTAGTCTCGGGGGGGTAGGGGAGTGGAGAGTTACACGTGGTCATTGACAAGCTGTCTGAGTAAGGTGACCAAAAAAATCTCCACCTCTTCTAAGGTATCTAATCTGCCTCCTTTCCTTGCCATCTCTCTCTTTCCAACCTCCCTTTTTTTCTATGGTTTTTTGGTTACATAGATACTGTTAAGTTCTGTCTTACTGTTCTTCTGATACTGTAGCCATGCTATGAAACCATGGTCATATCTAATGAAAATCCATGTGGAAACTCCAGCGTTGGAACTGTGCTACCAGTGTAACTAACTTCCACAAAGTTTTGCCTGAAACAGTCATGATTCCAGGGTGTTTCAAGTAGTTGTTTGACTGTATTTTTCCATTTAGACAATTACTGTTTAGTAGCAATCTACAATGCTTGAGAAACTGACATCAGTAGAGCTCAGCCAAAGCAAGGAAGGCCCTGCAGATCCCTTTTTTCTTGTGGCACCGATTCAATGCTCCACCTGCCATTGAACATAATGCTCTGTGGTAGCTTCTGCTCCTTGTGTGCCATTCTATTTTTCAGTAATGGTTAGTCTGGCCATATACAATTCAGGTCTTAATTGAAGGAGCCCTTTAAATCGAATCACTTTTTTCAGGCCCCAACTAGGTAATGAGTGAGTCAATTGCTGTTCTTACTGAATGTGTTAATGTACACAGTTTTTTAACCCATTGGCTTAGTCTTTTTTTTTACACTTTTTTGGTTTTATATTTTTACTCCTTTTAAATTGAGGGACCTGGCTCATTAACGGGAGGCCCAGTTCTGCCAGCTGGCGAATTGCAGCCTCTTTAAGCTAATAGGTGTTTAAGCTAGGGTTCTTATTTTTGGGAAAATTTTGTTAAAAATAGTTGTCATTTGTAAGATTTTCATCGGTCTGCAGAGAATTTTCATGAAAATATAGTTTAAGAAATATTCATGGAAACTAATTGCTTAAAATTTAGTGTGAAGTTGTAGTCTGTTACTTGAGGTGATCGGATTTTTCAAGGGACCTAGGTTGCCTTTAGCTGGTGGTCCACAGTTCCATTCTTAGTCCAGAAAACCAATGTTCAATACACTTCCTGTGCAGAGGAATATTTATATGAAGATAATATCTTTAAAGGTGGTCTATCAATTACTTAATGGAGAAGAGGGCACGTGCAATTGTTTACTTGTATTGTCAACAGGGTAGGGGTGACAGCATCCTTCTATTATGCGAGGACCGGACAGCTAATTTATTTCTTGTTCAGATAATAATAGAATTAATATTATCATTGCAAAATGATTTCAGTTCCAGGTTCCTTGCCAGTTATTTGAAAATTAAATTTCAGCTTTTCTAAAGTCTTCTGCAGCAGGAAGACAATGGAGTAATTTTTGCGATTACATTCATAGCTCGGTTATCTATGGAATGTGAGCTCTTTTTATTGTTTTCAGGCTCCGAATTTAGATTTAATATTAGTGCGTAATTTTTTTTGAAGGGTCATGTATGCATCCAAGATTTACTTGAACAATTTCATTGATGCTCAAAAATAATTGGCGGAATGCAATCCATGTTTTGTATTATTTCAGAATTGCTGTTGTTAGCTAGAGTTCAACATGCAGATTTTTGTGAAAACTCTAACTGGGAAGACTATCACCCTCGAGGTTGAGCCGGCAGATTCCATTGAAAATGTGAAAGTGAAGATCCAAGACAAGGAGGGTAAGCATAATTAGTGCTAATGGATATTTTACTGTTTTGTGCTGAGATGCTGTTTTGTGCTGCAGTTGGTTATTCAGGGTGGCGATCATCCGGGAAAACCTGGAAATGTCAGGGAATTTTGGAAATCTGGAAAAGTCAGGGAATTCTCGTAACAGTCTGGGAGAAACTGGGATAGGAAATTCTAGTTATTTTTCTACCATTACGTTGGGGCAAGGGCCTAGCCACGTTGATACACCGGTTCCCGTCAGATCACCGAAGTTAAGCAGCGTTGGGCCCGGACGGAGGTTGGATGGGTGTCCCCCTTCCAAACCTCTACCGTGGTGTTCTTGTCCCCTGTCTGCAAGTGGCGGTCAGGTTAAATGTGGGTTGCCACAATGGATCTAAAGAGGTCTAAGTGCCAGGGGGGCTCCAGAAGGCCTCCGCCCACCCCTCCAATTTTTACATTTACCATTACGTTGTAACCCTCACCCTTACCTTTTAAATCTTCCGACTAGCTCAGCTCTGTTTTACCTCCCACACACACACTTATATAGGTACATATATTACACACATGTATCAATACACTTCATTTAATGGTCAGTGAGGACAAATTAAACAAAACACTATTTATATTGTTCATGCATAAAACATATATATTTAATTCCTTTTAGTTTAGAGATTGGGCCCAATTTACAAGTTCATACGTGTACTTATTCTAATCAATAGTTTTAAAGAAATATTTGGACGTCATTAGGCAGTGGGCTGTTTCTTTAAATAAATTGTGAAAATGTTCTATTAATTCCCAATTATCGTGGCTAACTCGCCTCGTCCTCCCTCTGTGACCCTGGGCTGGAGTGCGCCTTCCCTGAGGGAGTCCCTTTCTCGGGGGCCCGCCGTAGAATCAGCCTTTCTCCTCAGATCGGGCCTTCTCTCCTGACGCGTACGTCTCGTTCACCTTGGCTCCCGACTCTCTCCGTGCCCTTTTCCTCACGTTCCACCTCGTGTCCTTCTGACTGTCCTCTTTCGTGGTCGCTTAACTACTGACGCAATCTACTTTCATTCTTGCCCATTCTTACGTTCGTTTTCTCATCTGTTATTTCGCCAGGTGTAATGCCAGGATGTCGATCGATACGGGAAATTAACATTACCCTGGAAAATACGGGGAAATCCACATAGTGTCCATTTCAAGAAATGCTCTGTAATGAACAGATCCAGAAGATCCCCATATTTTCGGTTGGTGGGACCTTAGCAATGCGGGAGTCGCAGTGTTTAGCCCACGAAGATTTCGTAACCCACTGAGCGCAAGGTTGTCATTTCAGCGCACGTGACGCTGACTTGGCAAGTGGCAACAGCAAACACACAACGTCTGTCGCCCTTGCCACAGTAGTAGGTTTCGCGTCGCATGATTTTGTCGAAAAATGCAGCGTGATAATGTGACTTATCCGGTTCGAAAGTCTTAATTTAATAAGATAGGAAGTTTAATCACTTTATTTTACCTGTTGTACTAGATAATGCATATGGCGAATTATTTTGTAACTATCAGTGTAATTTGGACCGGTCCAAAATACACGCTCTTCGGTGGTTCGAAATACACTATTAGGATCAAAATAAAATGAGACTGAATTTCACAGAAACATCCTTAGATACATTAAAGAGAATTATTTGCACTTTTATACACGAATTATGATAAGAGTGGAGTAATTCCTGTATTTCAACTGGCAAAAGTAACTTTATATTTCGCTGTCGCCTTAGGAGTCAGAGCCATTCCAATGGGTGTATTTGTCTAGTGTGTGTCTTCGTTGTTTATGCTTTGTGTGGGGGAAGGGAATTTCTCGATTTCGCTCACTTAGCCTTTATGCCTCAATCACCTGGGCTTGATTGTTGCAATTTGGAGAGAAGACATTCCAAAGATACACCCAAACGTCTACACCCTAAATATGTTGCTACCCTTAATGAATACAAAGTAAAGCTATCGGTCCGAATTACACGCCGGTTCAAATTACACGGACTTCTCCTATACGGGAATTTAGCAAATAATCATCTGGGAAATACGGGAAACGTACGGGAATTTGAGATTGGGCCGCCGATCGACATCCTGAATGCCAACCCCCCAGCGTTTAGCCGATACCCCTATTGTTATCTGCGCCGCGGTGCTGCCAACCCGTGGCGCTGAACATTCAGTTGTGAATCAGTCGTACAATGTATCCCTTTTGTTTATCCTTAAAGCTATATTTGCCTAGTAATGTTAAAATTCATGATCACCATGTACTCTGCTCATCATAAGGAATCCAAGGCTATGTGTTTCGGAAAATTTTACCTTGTGTTTTTTTTAATTTCCGAGACTCAGGTTGAGAGGTAGTTGTAGCACACTAGCTTGTAGTAAGTACGTGCTTGCAGTTCTATAAATAGGAGACTATGATTATTAAAGCGGCAATACATGTACGATCACACAAGGAAAATCTTACGAGAGTTCATCTTCGATTTCCTTACCCCCCTTCTCGAGACCATAAGAAGAGTTCTCGCGCCTTTCGCGCTCAATGTAATTATTGAATGGCCCCCTTAGCTCCCTCTCGAAGCAATTTATTTAAGTCATAAACCACCTCAAATGTGGCATTCCTAAATATGATGCTGCCGTTGCTAATTACCTCCTTTTTTTCGCTCACAGTGGTGCGATTACGTTTTGTTTGTTTATACAAATATTTTTACATTTTTAGTTCCCACTTACAATCAAGGGGTTATGACCACGTTAATCAGGTTGTTATTCGATATTATAACTCATGCCATCCAATTTTGATCCAGTCCAAGAACTTGGCTTTGGTTTGTTTTTTTCACGTATCTTTGTGATACCTGTGCCGGAGTCTGCCAGTAAATTGACCATTAACTTTCCCTTCAATGCCTTTTCAGTAATCTTCAACTTCCCAGAACTACCACGACACACCTCTTCCTTGAAGAATTAGACATTTTCAATTTGTAATTTTTCCGAAGGAAACATAAATGGCTGCAAAAAATGCATTGAAGTGTGTACAATTTGTGTGAGGGCTTAACTTGTCAAGGTTTTATATATTTTTTTCATTCTTATAGCTTTTAATGTATTAATATCAGCTTTTAAAATTTTCGGAGTTTTGATGAAAATTTAATTCAGCAGAAATAAAATATTCCGATAATAGGAGGCCTTTTGGCGAACGGTCAGGGAAATTGGTAAAGCCATCAGGGAAAAGTCAGGGAATTTGAAAATTGATTATCAGTAGCCACCCTGTTATTCTTCTCGTGAATGATGGATGTTGTAGAGAGCATGAGGTTGGTTGACTAGAAAACAGAAAAGGTTTCTTTTATCCTGGAAGTTCCTTCCTAAAGACTTCATGTTCATGATGTGGTGGTTGATTGCCATAATGGTGATGGTAATCCGTATTTGTTATAGTCTTTTGTTACTTAATTTTCACATTTATTGTAATAATGGAAGACCAGAGAATGAAAAACCCATGATCTTTCTATTCCCAGAGACTTAAAACTGTTTTCTTTGTGTCATTAGTGGGGGATTGACAAGTTTTTGTCTGTAGTGGAAAAATACTCATAGGTTTTTAATGCTAGTAAGTTGGTACAAATAAATGATAATCCTTCCCAGGAGTGACTACTTTATTAAAGATCACTAAACATGTTTGGTGATCTATAGTGATGATGATAATCTTCCCTTGACTCCATCATCAAATCCCTTCAATTGATTACTTCATCGTTCTTCCTGTCCAGTCCAGTTATTGGTGTTGCCATTCCCTTATTTGTCCAAGCCTTGTTGGCAACATAGTCTCTTTGGTGATCATTGATTTGTGTGGTGGGATTTTTTTTTCTTCTGCAGATGGTGAGCGCATTTATTCATAGTGGATTATAATGAATAGTGAAAGGCCCCACTCATATTCCCTTGCCCATTATCTACGCGATACATCTGTGCCACTCTAGTTGAAATAGTTCTTTTTCTCTGTTTACTATACTCCTACAACCTATCATTGAGTTTTTGATCAGACTAATGAAATGGTTGTTTGGTAGTGCAACCCACATGATGGCAGAAAAATGCCATGTGAAATAATGGCTCAAAACTTAAAACTTGAAAGGCAAATAAATATTGACTTGGTATTTCGGAATTCATTACATTGGGTTGCTAGTATTTTACCTGAAGCATTTAGAACAATGGTAACAATTAAGACAGTCATTGATTATTTGTCACTCATTGTCCCTCTAGTTTGATTTTCTTTGCTCACAATATTGTAGGATGTTTTGCTTATCATATTGAAACTTTGATTTAATGCTTTTACAAAGTTGTAATAAATTGTTTTACTTATTACTTAACAGGTATCCCTCCTGATCAGCAGCGATTGATTTTCGCTGGAAAGCAGTTAGAGGATAATAAAACTCTCTCAGACTATAATATCCAGAAAGAATCCACATTACATTTAGTGTTGAGGCTTCGTGGTGGAGCTAAGAAGCGAAAGAAGAAGAACTACACTACCCCCAAGAAAATCAAGCACAAGAAGAAGAAGGTTAAGCTTGCTGTCCTTAAATACTATAAGGTAGGTCTGGAGAAAATTTTCTCAATTGATAATTTATTGATGTGTGTTTTGTAATAAATTATTCTATATTTTGTATTCCAAGTTCAATGAATGTAAACAGGCATTCATTGGATTAGCCCAGTTCTTGCATTTTAATTAATTTCTCTGAATAAATTGTATTTCTTTTTTTCTGCTTGTGGAACATTAAGTTGGTTTAAATTTATGTAATGCATATCATTACGCCATCATGGAACAATTGGTAGCAGCGCAATGCTTAGGGTTATGCATTTGTGTGAGAGGTTAACAATGGAGATGGATATAAATGTTCCAAGTAGATCCACCGGTCTATTAACTTCTTGTGCTGAAGACTAATGTATTGGGTCTTGCAAAACCAAGTTGTTATAGCTAAATAATTGTTCATTTTCATCATTTTAGTCGAAAGGAATAATTACCAATAAATACTTAATTGTTTGTAAATTAAAGAAAATTTCAAAGTGATATTTACAAAAAAATGTTTACTAAGTGTTTTCTAATCTGAGGTGTTAAGATCTTGGGGGCACTTATGGCCAGGAAGGTTAATTTTGGTGGCACTGAAGGGTTAACCCTCCAGCTGGGTAACTTTTTTTTCTATGGCCTGGTCAAAAAATTTATTTTTTCCTTTGAAATAAGGAAGTCTGAAGAAAAGAGGGAGGTTCGTGTGATGTCATCCTTCAAAAAGTTAATGTAGGTGCCATCTATTGGTGAAAATGTAGAACTACATCACCAAAGAGCAATGCAATAGGATAGAATGATAAGATGGGGAAATTACGGGATATGCAGGGCAGATGTAAGGAAAACTGCGTCCCCGTGGAAAACATGGGATTTGCAGGGAATGGAAGGTTGACTAACCCGTAGAAATCGTGGGATAACCAGCTGGAGGGTTGCGATCTGCTCAGGATGTATCCTAAACTTATCAGCACTTGCATATATGTACTTGAATTCTCACTCCATCTTTAGATGTATTAGACCTTAATGTATAGATTCTTCAGTGTATGTTGTGAATTACCTTTTCTGTTGAATTTGTTCCAGGCATCAAGGGGGCAGATCATGAAATTAATGATTTCATGCATTAATATAATGTGGAATTGAAAAAAAATTTGTAATGCTTAGTAACCTGGCTTAAGCTATCCTAGACTACTTATTCGTCCCACTGAAGTATTTGAGTATTGCGTTTGTCACTCTTGTAAAAAAGATTATCAGCCCAAGCGATTGTCTTTTTTCTCTTGCTGTCCTCTGTGCATGAATGCTGCCTGCAGAGTGCATTTTAATAGTCATTTAGTTTTGGAAATTATAGTCTAGGACCCTTATTTTCCCGTAAAGAATGAAAAATAATGAAATAAATAAAATTTCTATTTGGTCATGTCTTGAAGGGCATTGTTAACATCCTTCTTGTGCAATAATAATGGGGTAGTATGAATGTTACTTGATGCTAGGTGGCCTATCTAAGCACTGCAGTCTCCTATAATGTAAATTACCAATCTCTGGTTTTGAATTTTTGTCAAGTCTCAGAACTTAATTAGGTACTTAAGGGTTTTTAAATCAAATGTTCATGATTCAGTTCGAGGCCAGTTGATTGAAAAAATTAGTATGAAATAAACTTAATCTAACCCTTAAAATTAATGACCTTAGGGCATTTATAAAAAATTGTTTGGATTGGACACTATCTATCCAATTTCGTCAGAACTAAGCATGAATGTTATGTGCTAAGCGTATTTTTCAGTATTAACTAACAAAAAGCTTCTGGAAATATCTTGTCATAGATGCAGGAAAACTGCTGTACTGTCTGGGGAAAAGGGGGTACCCTTCTATTGCACATATTTTATCCTGTGATATTTTCTTCCCTTAATGCATGGAAAATATTAGGTAAGCACTGAAGTAAGGTGTTGCAACGAATGGCTATGACACTGTACTAAATTAAATTCATGCTAATTCAAATTTGCACAATCCTTAAGCTAATTTTTCTGAAATGTTGGACTGGTTTCTCACTAGCTTTTTCTATAAACCAGCCTTTGATGGCAAACTTGTTTTTAGAGATTCATAGGGTGAGAAGTAACTTTTTTCCCCATTTTTTTGTTTTTGCTTAGTAATATCCAGAAATGTATAAAATGTTGTCCAGGCTTCAAATTATACCCTGAGGGAGTTAAAACGTACGGCAGTGCCTCTCGTATAACAATGCTTAGACTATATTTGGATCTTCTTGGAGATTTAATATGCTTGGTTTATTTTACTACAGGTGGATGAGAATGGGAAAATCCACCGCCTAAGGCGAGAATGCCCTTCAGAACAGTGTGGTGCAGGTGTATTCATGGCAGCCATGGAGGATAGGCATTACTGTGGCAAGTGTGGATACACTCTTGTCTTCAGCAAGCCTGATGAGAAGTGAACAGATGAAATGGCCAGGTTTCAGCACATCTAGACACCTATTGGCCAACTTAACACTTCCCTTCTCTTAAGTCTTCATCTGTACATGGTTTTATGTTAATAAAATGGTGTGAGAAAGCCCATGCTGAGTACTTGTTTGTTATTTCTATCTTTAGGTTTTATTATGGAGCTGACATTGCTTTTAAGTCAACTGGTTTGAATTGAAATACGTGGTTCATTTTATTCTCAGCTAATTATAGCAGAAGTAGTGAAAAAGTGTAGCAGTTAATTGATAGAGTAGCACTTATGCACATTTACCGCTAACTACAACAGTATCATGCGTCAGGATTGTTCCACCCTGACGGTTGTGACATTGACGATCTCGACCCCCTTACTTTTATAGGGCCCAGCTCCTTAAGCTGATTATGTATTCCATGGGTGGCAACCTTTTTGAGGGTACATGCCAAAAAAAATTTTAAAACATGACCTGTGAGTGATTATGTAAATGGTGAATTTCCACATAAAAAATCTACCCAAACTGGGATCGAACCTGAATCCCCTGTCTTCTGGCCAGGTATTATTCCATGTTCCTGCTGTGTATCTTCACAGAAGTTGAAGATTTTTTATTAAGTGAGGGCAAGCAATTGGGAATCGGGGTAACAGGTATCACTACAGGCAGGCAAGGCTGTCTGTTATCACCGGTACTTAACACCCCAGGGAAGTTGAGAAAGGCCTGTGATGAGGTCCAGTTAGGAGTAAAGGTTGAGGGAAATTGGTGGGTTAAGAGCTTACAAAAAATAATATTCATGGCAAAGTTTGTGGGAAAGATAAATCAAGAAAACCCAAGTAATGATATTTTCAAGAACAGAAAGGGCCAGTTATTAGCAGATTGGGGTAGAGTGCCGGCAATTCGCCTGTCTACCTTATTTTTCCTTAAGGTAAAGAGCCGGCGATTCGCTGGTCACGTGAAGGAAGTAAAATGTTCTAATGCAGTTCTTTTTTCCAAATCATATGTGCTGCAAGTCTTTTTTTGATTCAGTGTGAATAAGTTTCGAAATATGTAATGCATAAATAATTTTAATTTCAAAAAATTCCAATTGATATTTTTCATAAAATCCATGGAAAATTAGGAGGAAAATGGGTTAAAGTGGAGCAATTACACTATCTAGGTAGAATTGGGGGGGAGAGTAAAGTAGAATTACCGTGACAAGGAGAATCGCAGTAGCAAAAGAGTTTTTACTGACGTGAACTAATTGCAGGATTATTTGAGTAGGGAAGTAAAGAAAAGACTAGTGAAAAGTTTACAATGGTGCTTGGCACTATAGGCTATAAAAACCTTAGAGCTTCTGAGAAGTGCGTATGGAGAAATTGAAGTGGGGTTGAAAGGACAAATGAATTGGTAGGAGAGGAAAGAAATTTGGTTGATAAATTAGAAGAAAGAGTGGATGGTGAAGGAAGTAAAGGATTGTGGTATTTTGAGAAACGACGGAGGGAAGAAGGTGGTTTTTACAATGATCAGGGACTGAAGAGGAAGTTGTGAAATTAGGGGTGTGGGAAGAATTGAATGTCCATTTAGACCTACTTTTGCCGGTATAAAAATAAAAATAATCTCTTTCAGTTTGCCAAAGTATCTTATCATCTGATAATTAGGTGTTCTCCATCAGCTTTGAAACATCATTCCAAGACTGCTAGTATGAGCAGTTGCTAAAATTAGCTGCTTATTGGGGTTGGCAGTGGCTAATAGCAAGATATTCCACAGAGAAAAAATCATTCGCCTTGACCAGGACCGAATGATTTTTTCTCTGTGGAATATCTTACTATCGTGCATCTCAGTGGGTAACTGCTCAAGTTTTTGTGGCTAGCTCGCGAGCTTTGAATTTGTTAGCAGTGGCTGTTAGAGGCTGCTACTAAAAAATAGTAGATTAGCCCACCCTTAGTGGAAACATGAACTTTGCTTAGTGAATCTATATTTTTGTTGTGGGTTCTTCTCTTGCTTGAAGAAGACTATTTTGATAAAGAACTTCTATTCCTGAGAAATGCTGCTTCGGTGGCCTACTCCTAGGCAGTGAGTTAAATTGTAGTTACAACCAAAGGTGAAATGAAAACTAAGCACTTCTCACCCAGGAATGATTTTACTTAACTGTATCTTAATCAGCCTCATTGTCGTCTTAGGCGTGCCATCATATATGGATCATGAAAAATGAGAGCTAGCTGAGATTCTCCTAAAAATTGCCTTCAAAATCTGGAATTCTGTGTGGCAATGACCTGGCAAGCTGAAGGTTTATGGTTTGAATCCCAACCTAGGAAACCATTTTGAGATGGCCATTGAAGCAAGTCTGTAACAGTTACAGATGACAAACAGCCAAGTTAATTTATGCAATTTGAGACAAGAGGATAAATTGGTAGGAATTTAGTAATGATCTATTTAGGTCTTCTTAGGGAACATAGGAAGGTTGGAGAGAAGCCCAGCTTTGGTATCAGCCAACTCTTGAAGTCAAGTGACTGGTGTAACGACGTGAGGCTTCTGGCAATACTCTGGTATCCATAATATGAGGCAGTACTGACAGTACCCCCGCACAAATCTGATTCCTTTTAAGTAAGTCATTGCTTCAAGATGAATAAAACTGAATTTTTGAATAGGGCAAATAGGTAAGGAATTGGTGTTCCAGTTTCATTCACAATGTTCAATGGAAGGCACCTTGGAAGACCAAATCCACAGAAATATTCAAATGGTGCTTAGTGTTGGTAACCACCACCAAAATGTGATCCATTTTTCTCACTCAGACATACATTTTTAAGAAACAGGATTAACAACATTTAGGAATTTTATAAAAAATTACTGCACCCACTGACCCACCAGTTGGTCATTCTGTCCTTAGATTTGTACATAAAATCTAATTGAAGCCATCGGTTAGCAGACAAAAGTGTCTTGCCCCAACATATATGAATATTTAATGTATAACTGTCAGTGGCGAAGCTGAAGGGTAGTCTGGGAGCCTGAGAATACCCAAAATGATTACAGTAAAACATATACTATTTTTTCAGCTCTGTCATGCATTTTATGTTGCCAAGAAAGCATAGGAAAAATAAATATAGCCTATATTTCTGCTCATTGCGTTGCGTTGAAGTGGTTTGGATGTTTTGGAGGCTTGGGAGTCTGGCTGCTGGTAGACTCCAAATGGCCGGATGGCGCATGCGCATATGCTTATTCGCCGCCGGATGCTTGCACCTGAAACTGTGTGATTCTTGCGCGCTGAGAGCCTAGACATTCGCGCCTAGTTCTCCCGCCCTTCCGAGTCTCAGCGAATGATCAAGAGATGGCGAGACGGAGGGAAATTAAGAGAGTCTGATTCTGTATGATACAGTTCCGCTGCATGTGAATTTTTTCTTCGTTCAGTGGTTGGAAAATAACAAGTCAACCTACGGCTAAAGGACTGAACAACAACAACCAGGATGGACTAGACACGTTTCACTAATTCAGAAGGCTCGCTTTTGAAATAATTGACACCTTCGTTGTCCACATGGAATCTCATTTTTAAGACTTCAATAACTTCTATTTTGCAGAATTACTAGATGAAGATCCTGCATAAAATACATCATTTCCCTCAGCGAAATTGAGTAGCCTAATAAAATTAACTCATTATTTAATAGTGAACAGCTAAAAAATGAACTCATTAATGTCTATTCCAACGAGAGTAAACACTTTCTGGCACATTTGTTACTTAAATATTTTTTGGACAATGGCCCGGATAAAGTAGGTATATCAAGAAACTGTGGGAATCATAAGACTGATTCAGACATTTCCTGTATCAACTGTATTGTCCGAAAGAAGTATGAGTACGTTGAAGACAAAGGACACATTTTTAAGAAACTCCATGACGGACTCCAGCCTAAGCAATTTAAGCACCCTGGCGGTTGAAAAGGCTTTACTGAACAACCCCTCAAGCGACGAAAGTTTCAAGGAACGCGTCATCGACACCTTTGCCCAAATGAAAACCCGCCAAATCTACATGATCAACGGAAAACATAAAGGCAAATTACTTAGTCCCTCAAGTGCTGACCTCTGTGCATGGTTGGGTGCCGGAAAATTTATTTCAAATTAACAGTGGGGCAAGAGGTAAAGAAGTGAACAAGCATCTAGCGTTCTCTTCGTATGCAATGCATGTTAAGAAAACTAGATTTTAAAAACCCACCGGAACAGAAGGTTATAACCCATTTAAATAGGACGGTACACAACGTGTTAAGTCAACTGATTTTTGTCAACTGGAATATTTGAGTCTCTGAAGCAGCAAATTAAGGGGCCGATGAGCTAGAATACCCATTTCGAATACCTTAGCTTCGCCACTGATAACTGTTACCCAATGAATAAAAATGTTCTGCCTATGAAACATGCAATAGAAAAGTATTTAACATGTCAGGTGTGTTTAGAAAGATAGCGAAAAAAACATATACTGTGGTAATAAAATTTTATTTCAAATTCACACACATCATTCATGCCACTCACACTTTGTACCATTCAAAGACATACTAAGTTTTTCTCCAAGGCATATTTACAAATTATGGTTTTATTTATTCAATGACTGATTTTTTTCAACTGCTTTCCAATTGAAATAGCTCTCACAAAGAGCTTTAAATACAAGGATATTGCACGTGGTGAGTCATCATCACCTGGTATAGGGTATGTAATTAAATTAGGGTTACAGTCAGAATCAACTATGCCAATGGTAGGTATACCCATTTTGGCAGAGTCTCGCACCAAGTAATGCTGATCTAACCTAGATGCCAAGGGAGATGAAGGCTTCACATTAGTCATTATGACTAGATCAGGAAGCCGCACCTGTCACAAATAGTTAATGATTTTTTTAAGCATAACATAAAACATATTTACAAATTATATTGATAAAATTGTCATTTCCTCATGAACGTACCGTACACCCAAACTGAAATGCAGAGTTTGTGAAGACACCTCCCTTCCATGCTCTTACGTGGGCATATTCTCCAGCGTCTGCTGCAGCTTTCTCAACAGCATGAGCATTTCTGGGGTCACGACCAGAAGCAAATAAAATTATTCCGCTACCGGCCGCTATCCCACATGTAAATTGAAGGGCTTTATGCAGGTGCTCAGCAGTTATGTCCAGATCAAAAACACAATGCCCCAACCGCTCTCCGAACAAGTAATGTGCCATTCTTGGATCAAGAGACCCTATCTTATGCCCCCAATGCACCCCAGCATCAAAAAGATCCTTCATTTTGAATCCAGGGTCTGGCAATAAGTCGCCTAAATGGACAAATGTTTTCCATGAATGACCAAATACCCAAAAATAATAAGCTACCTACTTCAATACTTATCAAAGACACTAAAATAGAGGATAGTGTTTCAGATCATCAATGACCCCCGGAGTTTTAAGGTCTGAGAATCAGTAAATGCATTACCCTGCAAGCTTTAAGTAACAACTGGAAAAGCATAAGGCAGTGACTTCAACAAGTATACCAGAAGGACAGTTTTTCACGGGCCCGTAACATTATACAGGTATTTTTGGTTGGTTGCCATCGTGGGCTAAACAGAGCAAATCGGCAGGCAAAAGATATTAAGTGGATAGCAAGCCTATTATCTGGAAAACCTTTATTAAGTTAGGGTAAAACGTTGTGGAGTGAATATTTTACAGCAACTATCACAAAAAAATTTACGAGCCAACACTTTTTTTTTTGGAAAAGCTGATGAAAACTAAATATTGGAATACGTTTCATTGAAACAACGGCTTTTAAAATATTACTAAAAGTAAAAAACCTTTTTCAATAGGTGCATCTTCTCCCTCGCGGATTTTTTTTGGATTGCTCTGTGTTGTAGCATACAGAGCAGTGGATTTATTAAGGTCATACTTCTTGGACAAGAGACCTGCAATGAAACAACAATAACAGAAACCGCCACACTTTCAAGAATAGAATGATGCACTCGATGTAATGAATTAAACTTCACTACCTAAATTCCTGAGTATATAACGTTGGTGTACCATGCTGAATCAACAGTTGACAAACGTAAACCGTGGTTGTTTTGAACATTTTGAAGGAAGAAAAGTTGAGAAGTAGCCCGAACACCAATGGAAATGTTGTGGTTTTTTTAAACTTAGTGTGCTTGAGTTAATCGTACCTACATCCTCAGATTCTTGCTTCGTAATGAAACCGGAGGCCAGGCTGGAAGTCGCTAGCAATTCGCGATGTCAAGCTGAAGTTTATCTAAGTAAAAACAATCCTGGGCGAGCATTTGCTCATTTTCTTGTCGCCCTAAACCTCTGCCCTGATTGGAAACCGGAGTTGAGATTAAAGTTTTCTTCCACTCTATGTCAGTATTTAACGACTTTATTGTTGCTCTGGTTTCTACAAACTTCTTGCTCATATTTTTCTTTGCTTTCGAAGGCGCATGGGGCACCGAATTGGAGAAACAGAAGCGTTACAAAGATTTATTTCATTGCTACGAACAAGCTTTAGAAGTATTTCCAGATTGTGAAGATATTCTTAGCAACCTCGGAGCACATTTATACAGGCAAGTTATGCTTAATTTTGTATGTGAGTGAATATTCGTGTTACGCTCTCGTTATTGAAAATTGCTCTCAGGATGAGTTGAATATGGTCGGGCAAGACAAAAAGTGGGAAGCTGTATTTATAGAGAGACTTGGTAAACAACGCAGAAAACATTTTTTTGCTATACGTTCATATCTTGAAGCTGTCAACTGTGGTATTAAGCCGGCTTATTTGTGGGACGTGTGTGCTGTACCCACAGAACTTATCATTGCCTTGTTGAACACCTTGAAAGAGAAACAGATCCTCGGCGATCATGTGGTTATCATATCACTATGTGATGACGTTTTTGTCCTAAATTATCCGAAAATTATTGATGTTCTCCAGGGTGTGGTGTCAGGAAGAGTAAAGAGACAATTTGTCGACATTACGTCATGCCCAGAATGCCCCATTATAGTGAGTATGCCCAATTCTGAAGTGATAGTTTCTATGTTGGATAAAGTTGCTACCCAATTGGGCGGGTGCCTATTGGATGTGTCGAAAATGTTGATCATTGACGTCGAAGATGATTGGAGCATTCCTACCATCGTGGGAGTTATTCTAGGATACCCTGTGGTGTATTGGTGTTCCAATGGACCTGAATGTACTTCAACATTAAGTATTTCAAATGTGCCTTTGGTGGTCTTCAATGTCAAAGCGATAGCATCTTTTGGCAGCACTCTACCCGTACCATCCTCCCGAGAACTTTATTCTTTTAGTGTACCCTTATGCTTATTGTCATCTGTGAAACATGCTATCTCAGATTGGTTTCGTATCGAGATAGAGGGGAGTGCACAGAAACTGTTTTCTTCCCTAAAAATTGATGATGAGGTCAAAAGTTTTTCGCTTGTTGCAATATGATCATAATTTTGCTGTACCTAACAAAATATGTTTAGTTATCCATTTGTGAATCAATGTCATGATTTTGAATGTTAAATAAATTTATTTTTACTGCTTAATTCTGTGAATTTATCTACTTTTCAACCATAATTCTTAATGATTCCTGCATACATTAAACAACAAAAGGGCTAGATAAAATTAAAAAGTAGGTTGGTTATGAGTTAAAATTGGGATCAATTTAACTGGGTACCTATATGTTATATGAAAATTGGTATGGCATCAGAGTTTGGAGGAGAATTGTATTGCATTTCCTTGTAGAAGTGGACAGGGATGTTGACTAGGATTGCAAATATTGTAGGCTGTATGTAGGCTAGCAGAAGAATGAAATGATGAGCCAAATCAAACTTAAGTAATGATGATGCATTTTTCTTTAGGGCTACATCAAGCTCTTGGGGACAGTTTTATGACCAAATAGGTGATAAGGATACTAGAATTCAATTAAAGGAGCCTGTATTAGCTGGTAAAAATATTTGTCATTCTTCTCAATAAATCCCATCATTCCACAATCTACTTCTCAGCTCGATTGAGCATACATATTGCCAAACATGCTCTCTTTACACAACTGAATTGAATGTGTGTACAACCCGAAGGTTAGTTTTTTTTATAGGTGAGAGTAGAGCTCGCCCCGTACTAAGCCATTGGCGTATGAAATTCACACATTCAAGGTAGGGGGGCCAGTTCCTTTCCCTGGGCCATCTGCAATTTCCTACGAAGTTCTGACACTCAGAAAATTAAATCGCGAGGATTTTAGGTGGGGGTTTCCAGAAAGGCTCTTGCCCAGGACCCTCAGAACACGGGACCCTCCAGTTGGTAGCTCAGTGCTCTACCCACTAGGCCACCACGACCCCCTTTACACAACTATCCTTCCCCAATGTTATCATTAACTTACTTCCATTCCTTCCATGTGTACTTTCAGCAAAGCCATTCACCTCTCAGTCGAACTCAGTCCCTACTCTAGGCAATGGCAGAGATATTTCATAGGTGTACAGGCCCCCTACTTGATTGCTATAAGGAAAGTATGTACCTACTGTTTGTGGTCAGTACTCCATCCATCGGAAGCTATGAAACTCTTGGCTTTTTTTGTTAACACCAGGCTAATGCTTACACCAGGTTTCTCTCCTCATTTCCCTGAAATATTTCAACTTCTACCCTATTACTATATATCCCAAAAAGGCACAAATATTCTAAGTTGTAATTCATCTTCCCTGAATAACTACTACTCTGTCTCTACTTATATGCTGATAAATCTTCCATTCCTTTGGAGGGTTGCAATCCCCACTGTCTTTCCTGTAACAGTTTGTGTGTCAGCCTCTCTCTCACTTTCAGAACACTCGTCACTTTGCTATAAAGCTTTTAATAGATCTCATGTTTTCATATCTACTGTACTGTCTAGCTGTCTTATTTGTCAGTTGTCAATAGGGACAAGGATGTTTGGTCTGGGTGTTACGATGGACGGTGGTTGAATATGTTAAGGAGAATAAAGAAAGAGCATAAAGAAAAGATTTGATGGTTTAATCAGGGTTGGGTCAGTAGAATATGTAATGTAGAATATTGCTAATAGTTACTTATTCTACGTGTAGAAAATTTATTTTTCATACCTGTACTGATAAAGAAGTGATTACGATTATTGGAAAATTTTATTATAACAATATACTAATACATTTCATTTGTTACAGTAAATTAACATCCACCTCTTTTGAGTCTCCGGCTAGCATCAGGTTTCGTTGTCGTCATAATTGCCGGAGACTCGAGAGGGGTTGCACCTAAGGGTAGCCATGTCCACCACCGTCAGATAGGTGGCTACCCAGCATTAGGGTCATGCGCACGAAGCAGGGGGAGGGACCCAAGAAGGATAGCCTTCTGCGTTGCACGTGCAAGTGCATCCACCCTCACATTTTAATAATTAAACCTATATTTAGTGCAGTTTCAACTTAAGTAACCTATAACAAGCCTACCATTGCTAGGCCTGCCAGGAAATCAATAATTATCCAAGACAACTGCCTAAATGCTAAATAATCCACAAGTGAAAGCAATATTTTCTAGATTGATTGGTGTAGGCCTGAGTCATTTGTAACCACTTCATATCATTTTAAAAATTTTCTATGGCAAGTACTTGCATTTAGTTATGTATGCAGTAGGCTAGATTAAGGACTATATTAATGTATTTTAACTGAAGTGAAATTATGTCCATTGCCCCTAAGTGAAACATTATAGGAAGTATATTCCCACATAGCAAAGCCAGTTGGAATCCAACTGGATTCCAACTGGAATTCACCAGTGTGCAAGTGTAAATCCAGCTGGATTAATCCAGTGTGAAAGCTGGAATCCAGCTGGATTCCAGCTGTGCTTTTTACATGATTCCAGCTGGAATCAAGCTGGATAACAGGCTGGATTCCAACTGGAATCCAGCTGGATTTTAAGCTAATAATCCAGGCTGTCTCAACCAGCTGGATTCCAAGTTGGAATCCGACTGGAATCCAGCTGGATTCCAAGCTAATAATCCAGGCTGTCTCAACCAGCTGGATTCCAGGTTGGAATCCGACTGGAATCCAGCTGGATTCCAAGCTAATAATCCAGGCTGTCTCAACCAGCTGGATTCCAGGTTGGAATCCGACTGGAATCCAGCTGGATTCCAAGCTAATAATACAGGCTGTCTCAACCAGCTGGATTCCAGGTTGGAATCCGACTGGAATCCAGCTGGATTCCAAGCTAATAATCCAGGCTGTCTCAACCAGCTGGATTCCAGGTTGGAATCCGACTGGAATCCAGCTGGATTCCAAGCTAATAATCCAGGCTGTCTCATCCAGCTGGATTTTAGGTTGGAATCTGACTGGAATCCAGCTGGATTCCAAGCTAATATTACAGGCTGTCTCATCCAGCTGGATTCCAGGTTGGAATCTGACTGGAATCCAGCTGGATTCCAAGTTAATATTACAGGCTGTCTCAACCAGCTGGATTCCAGGTTGGAATCTGACTGGAATCCAGCTGGATTCCAAGTTAATATTACCGGCTGTCTCATCCAGCTGGATTTTAGGTTGGAATCCGACTGGAATCCAGCTGGATTCCAAGCTAATATTACAGGCTGTTTCATCCAGCTGGATTTTAGGTTGGAATCAGACTGGAATCCAGCTGGATTCCAAGCTAATATTACAGGCTGTCTCAACCAGCTGGATTCCAACTGGAATGTTGCTGGATTTGAAGCAATTATTGCAGGCTGATAGGAGAATTTGGATTCCTACTGGAATCTTGCTGGATATTAAGCTATTATACCATAATAATAAGCTTGTAATAAATGGCTCGAGTAGCTGTATTTTAAACTAACATTCCAGGCTCAGGGAAGTGAATAGAAGATGAAAAGAACCATCGCTAGGTGAAAATTTGATAATTTATTTCCAATATAAAATACAAATACAGTGTTTTCATTGATTTGAACATTAGCCAAAACCATAGTCAATCCTCTGTTACATGTTGAATCTCCTCAGCCCTGGATGTCTTCTCCCTGAAAGAAAAAGTAGGAATGAAATCACTAAGTTGATAAATTCAGGGAAATCAAGGTTATTCTCTAAAAGTGGCAAGAAGGTCAGTGGCATGATCCCAAATCGTTAATTCTCTGATCTCCTGAAATTAAGTCACCACATGCCTTAAACTAATAGCTCTCTAAACTCTAAAAGCATTATAATGATTTTAAATGTTAGCACCATAGGTAAGAAATGAAATACCACTCACCTCAACTGTTCACAGGCAATAGGGGCACTGATGTCTTGCAGGAGTTGTTGCCTTAGACTCCGGCAAGGCCTTTGTGCGTTACAATATGATTTGCAAGAATAACCGCAAAGATCTTAAACTTAATAAGTACAAAAATGAAGGCAATTGGCTATTCTTTCCACCTGGTGAAAGGAAAACTTCAATTTCCCAATTTAAAATTCGCTAGGAAGCATCAAAAGAAAAGTATGATTGATGAATGAATTCAAGTGATGCGGTAGAAAATGAATGGAGAATGATTTATGGAAGATAAATGTAGGATGAAAGCTCTTAAATAACTATTTAACAAGCACAGAAAATGGCAAATTGTACAAGGCAGGCACAACGAGTCTAAGCACAACGAGTCTAAGCACAAGGCAGTCAAACACAGAAGTGGGAATAATTCAAGGAGGGTAACTATGATGATTATTGTTATGTTAAACAGTTAATTTATTTATTTATTTATTTTATTTATTTATGTAATGTTTTCCCAATAATCAGAGGGAAAAAATTTTTACAATTTATTTATTTCAAACCACAATAATCAATTTAATTTCAATTTAATATTCAATTAATGTTACTATGTTCATTTATTGATGCTGTTTATGTTTACTATACACAGAAGTTGCCATGTTAAGATTTATTATGATTGTTGTAACACATATATGTTACTGATACTGACAGTGTGATCCTGAAATTTAATAAAAGAGATTAAAACATGGCACAGTCGGTAAAAAAAATGAAGTACTGCCAACCAAATGCTTATCAAGTTTTTTTTAAAATAAAAGATATGCTGACTAGGTCTCCTGTCTTGCATTATAATACTGTAAAAAAAACAGTGGTGCTGAGTGTGGGTGCATCAAAACATTGTCTAGGGAATATACTGATGCATTATAACCTTTCAGTTGTATATGCCAGCAAAGCTACTAAGACAGAAGTTTAAGGTATGGATACATTGAAAAGGAAGCCTTGGCATTTGGCTAAATTAAATTTGATCGCTACTTACTTACATTTATGGAGGGAGAAAAGTAGTGGTGAGTGATCATAAGCCATTTTAGATAATTTACGAAAATACAATTAATGATTGCCCATCCTGACTACAATGATTTTGGCTAAAATTGCAAAGATATGACATTGAGATTATATATAAACTCATCAACTACAGTCACCTTGTAATAGAGAGGTTTAAACATAGAGGATGAGAGATAATGTTTTCGCCAGCTATGAATATAATGATGTTGAGTAGTTAGTAAAAAAAAAAAGAACTGTACAATGTACCTACATGAAATAAATGTAAAAGAAACATTTTTAAATAGACAGGTGCCCACTGGTCCTTGGCATGTACTATGGGTATAGATCTTTCCACTTTACTAGTTCAGAATGGTTAATAATTATTGATTACTATAGCAAAAAAATGTAGAAGTTGAGAGGCTAAATAATATGTCTAGTGAGTCTTGAATGTGATGATTGAGTTTCTGCAACCAAATTAAAATAGGTGCAAATGAATTTTTAAAAATTTTTGTTGTAAAGGAAGAGGATGCGATGATTAATGTAATGTTATTCAGTTACTGCAGCTATGTTCATGTTTATTGATGCTGTTAGTGTTTACATATATAGGTTGCTATGTTAATATTTATTATGGTGACGGTTATTGCCACAGATGCTGACATTGTAATGACAGCCTGACATTGTCATCCTGGAATTTAATAAAATAGATTAAAACAATAACATGGTGGTAGTTTGTGGTCATAGTACTTCTGTTTAGCCAGTATTCATTTCGTAACCTGGGGCCCAATCGCTCATATGAAGATGATAAAAATTTTTTACATGCAGTTTTCTTCAAGGTTACTGGAACAACCGATTATAACATGATATAATTATACTTATTATTATATAACATTATTATTGCATATCATATGAAGCCGCTTAGAACGTTGACCCGTAAGGTGGGAGGTCCGTGGTATCAATTATGTACCGGCTGAGTCAAACTTTTCCTCATCATCATCATCATCATCATTGGTCAACAATCCTAGGATTGGTTTGACGCAGCTTTCCACTCGATTCTTCTATCGGCCAACCTTTTCATTGTGACGTAATTCTTCTCTTTTACATTCTTCACAACCTGTTCCATGTATCTCATACGAGGCCTGCCTTTTCCAAAAACTTTTCCTATTGAACACATTATGTTAACGTACCGGTATGTAATGCACCTGTGCTTCACGGGTCATTATTGAAATGGTAAAGGCCATTTAATGCGCAGTCCTCGTGGGTATAATCCTTGGCACTGATGAATAGTTGCAGTACTCTTCCATCGCTATTGTGGGTGCAGCGTTGTACTGACTTAGACCATCAAAATAATGAAAAGGAAATGAATTTCCTATATGAAAACCACTATAGGTACATAGTGAGAACAAATAACTGCACTCCTATGACTCGTTTAAGATTTATTATTCAAGCAGAATTGAAGCCCCACTTTCAGGCTGGAATCCAGCTGGATTCAGACTGGAATAGTCCAGCTGGATTCAGACTGGACTATTCCAGCTGGATTTAGGTTGCATACTCCAGCTTGATTCCAGCTGGATTCAGACTGGACTAGTCCAGCTGGATTTAGGCTGCATACTCCAGCTGGAATCCAGCTGGATTCAGACTGGACTAGTCCAGCTGGATTCAGACTGGTCTAGTCCAGCTGGATTTAGGTTGCATACTCCAGCTTGATTCCAGCTGGATTCAGACTGGACTAGTCCAGCTGGATTTAGGCTGCATACTCCAGCTGGAATCCAGCTGGATTCAGACTGGACTAGTCCAGCTGGATTCAGACTGGTCTAGTCCAGCTGGATTTAGGTTGCATAATCCAGTTGGAATCCAGTTGGATTCAGACTGGAATAGTCCAGCTGGATTCAGACTGGACTAGTCCAGCTGGATTTAGGCTGCATACTCCAGCTGGAATCCAGCTGGATTCGGCCTGGACTAGTCCAGCCTGGATTAAAGCTGTATAATCCAGCTGGAATCCAGCTGGATTTAGGCTGCATACCCAAGCTGGAATCCAGCTGGATTTAGGCTGCATACTCCAGCTGGAATCCAGCTGGATTCGGCCTGGACTAGTCCAGCCTGGATTTAAGCTGCATACTCCAGCTGGAATCCAGCTGGATTTGGACTGGACTAGTCCAGCTGGATTTAGGCTGCATACTCCAGCTGGAATCCAGCTGGATTCAGCCTGGACTAGTCCAGCCTGGATTTAAGCTGCATAATCCAGCTGGAATCCAGCTTGATTCCAGGTTGATTAGTCCAGCTGGAATCATCCAGCCAAAATCCAGGCTGGAATCCAGCTGGCTTGCTATCTGGGTTACTGCATCTCTATCAAGGTCAAGAGAAAGTTACCACAAAAAAACAACTTAAGACCTCTATGTTTACTTGTTGTTCCAGGGCTCACTGCTCTCTTTATTGCTGGTCATTTCTCATTCAGACAGCGGAAGGTAGCTCTATTGTTTTAAAACTACAATTATGATGCATTTTTGGGAGTTCTACGGAATGATTACAACATAATACAATTAGAAAACATCAAGAATAAGACTACAATAAAGCCACATGAGAACAGATTAGTCTCTAAGTTGTAAGATTTAAACAATAAAACTATAATTTTTGGTCATGTTAAGTCTCATCTTTAACAGGTTGGCATTTATTATTGTTTTATAGTATTAAATTTGGAGATGTCGTATAGGACAGTGCAGGCCTACTTAGTTTTTAATGCCTATTTTGAGCTATGTGGGATAGATAGATATTCTGCTGGAAACACTAGGGTCATGCATATATAATGTTCCTTGAGTAGGCGTAAATGTTTTCATTTCTAATTCTATGAACATAAATGATTGACACTTACCCCCTTTGGAGGTGTAGGCCTACCAACTAAAATCTTATCTTCATTCAATTCTTCTTCAATCAAAATAAATTATGTTTTGAGCATATTGTTAAATATCAGCTACTGTTAGAATAACAATGAAAAATACTGATAAGTAGGGATTACATATACTCCCCTAATTAATTAAAAGAATTTAATGTTTATTAATGTTTTTATTTTCCAATGGTTAATATTCATCAGATTTGACATCTTTGAGTTTAAGTGTATGGTAGACGGGTAGTAACCTTTTAGATTTTTCAAATGTAAGCCTTTTCCTTAACAGGCAGTGTACATATGACCAATTACTAAACACTCTTTCAAGTTGTGCAGAAGATGCAGGGACATTAAGTAATTTATTTGCAAGATTTCTTAAAACTGGATTTAGCAAGCTCCCAAAAGGTTGATGGACTTTTGATGCCCTTGTTTCTCAGCACACGAAAAATACTGTCTTTGCTATCTCTGATGAATTTCGCTAGGTCTTCCAACCCATCTCCATCACCCGGGATTTGAACCCGGGACCCTCTGGTCAGTAGCTCAGCGCTCTACCCACTAGGGCACCACAACACCTAATCAATGTAATACTTTACTTTATTTTTTACTTGTAATTTTCTACATTTTATTAAAGGCAAAACATTATTTTACAGACAACAAAATAATCAACATAATATTCTACATAATCTGCACAATATTCTACATACTCGGTCGACCCGGTCAGCAAAAGTGCACTTCCAATGTAACTAATTCTGATAGTGCATCTTATCAAAGTGTACACAAACATCCTATAAACTTTCTATTTTTGAATATCCAATCCCTCAGGAACAAGGGTTATGATCTTGAGGTAATCCTACAATCTTTGAATGTTGATATTCTACTTATATGTGAACACTGGCTGAGTACTTCTGAAATTTCCCAATTCTGCCTGTCAGGCTATGACCTGAAATCTTATTTTAGTCGTTCTCTTCACAAAGGTGGTGGTGTAGCGATTTATTCGCGACCCGGTATAGATATCTCTTGTCTTAACATTAGTGAATGCTCTGAGATGGAATTTGAATGTTGTATTGCTAAGCTAAACATCAACTCCTCCATCTGTGCAATCTACTGTGTTTACCGCTCCCCAAGTGGCAATCTTAAACATTTCATTGATGCTCTCAATGATGTAATCTTGTTTACTTCGTCCAAAAGTGTTGATAATATGATTCTATGTGGAGATTTTAATGTTGACATCTTAAGTGACTCATCTTGTAGATCCGACTTTTGTAATATGCTTGAGAGCCATGGTGTCATGATCATTAACGATGTGCCTACTAGAGTGACTAAATCCTCATCATCTATGATTGATCTACTCATTTCTGATATACCACCTAGGCAATTTGTATGTAATACTTTAACCTCTATACTATCTGATCACCATGCTCTTCTTTTCTCGCTTGAGTCCTTGAACAAAGCCTCTTACAAAATCCCTCATCTTATCCATAAGAGAACTTTTGATTATGAATCAATCATTAACCTTGTAAATTCAATAGCTCTTGAAACCTGGGATGATATTTATGAAGCAGGACATGCAAAAGACAAATTTAAAAAATTCATTGATACCTTCACCATGTATTTCAATGCAGCTTTCCCCAAGAAATACCTCAGATGTAGACCGAAAGACTCCAAAAGAAAGCTCTACTCCCATGACCTAGTAGTTGAGAGTCGACGCCTACGAGAGCTTCATCAGGATGCTAAATATGTTGATAATTGCCTAATGGCCTCTTACAAACAATCTCTTAAGGTCTTTAAAGAGCGAGTGAGGACACACCGCAAAATCAACAACGAGATGTACATCACTTCCTCAACCAATCCCATAAAATCAGCATGGTATGTTATTAAGTGCAACACCAAATCAGGTCAACATAATGCTATGCATGATAAATTCAATTTCAATGGTACCCTAACTACAGATCCTGTAATAATTGCTACCAATTTCAACTCAACTTTCAGCAGAAAAACCACTGACTCCCCTCCCCCATACCCATTACTCACCAAAAGCTCTCCATCCTTTAGGTCCTTTTTTCTTTATCCCACTTGTCCCAGAGAGGTTCAAAAAGTCATAGAATCCTTTCCAAATAAATGGTCCTCAGGTTTTGATGAAATCCCCATTCCAATCATCAAAGCAGCTAACAAATTCATATGCCATCCCTTGGCAGACATCATTAATTCCACTTTTGACAATGGATATTTCCCCAACTATCTTAAGTTAGCCCACGTTACCCCTATTTACAAAAAGGGCTCCCGGTCAGATCCATACAACTATCGGCCTATATCCATTCTCTCATGCTTCTCAAAAATTTTTGAAAAAATCTTCTATAACCGTCTTGTATGTTTTTTGGAACAACAAAAATTGCTTCATGAAAGTCAACATGGCTTCCGAAACAAAAAATCAACAACCACTGCCATATTCCAACTATTAAACTATATCCACAAGGCTCTAGATAATAGAAATTCCACTGTTGGCATATTTTATGATCTTAGCAAAGCCTTTGACAGTATTGATCATGAAATTTTGTACTTTAAACTCTCGAGGCTGGGTATCAATGGTAATGCCTTCCTCTGGATAAAATCCTTCCTTACTAACCGGCAGCAGCAAGTCAAATTTAACTATCAAAATGCGAAAGGTCCCAAAATTACCCTGTCAGAGCCACTAGAAGTTCATCAAGGTGTGCCTCAAGGCTCAATACTTGGACCCCTGTTCTTCCTAATATTTGTAAATGACCTTCCCAATTCAATTACTCTTGGGAAACTCCTCCAATATGCTGATGATACGTCATGTCTGCTACAATCAAAAAACTCCACTGAACTTGGATACCTCTGCAGAACCGCTGTCTCTGATATGAACGAGTGGTGCAGATCCAATGGTCTCACCATAAATTCCACGAAATCCTTTCATCTTCAGTTTCATCACAAAAGAAGTCCTCCCTCTTCTAGCCTCCTACTCCGAGTAAGTGATAACCCCATCCTTCGTTCCCAAGCCATTAAGTTTCTTGGGTTAACAATTAATGAAAACCTGGATTGGTCTCACCATGTAAATAATGTTACCAAAAAAATAACAGTTGGCATCTTCCTCATTAGAAGATTAGCTCCAATCGTCACCTTAGACACCTTGAAATTACTTTTTCATGGTAAAATCCAATCCCACATCAACTATGGGATATTATTCTGGGGAAATGACTCTCTCTCCAGAAAGATCTTCTCTCTCCAAAAGCAAGCCCTAAAAGCTATGTTTCGCCTTCCCTCACGTACCCCTGGCAGACCCCTATTCAAAAAACTGTCAATTCTTACTGTTCCATCCCTCTACATTCTAAACTGTGCCCTATTTGTAAAGCAAAACCCAGAAGATTTCCCAGCTCACCACAAAGTACACTCCTACCACACTCGTAATCATAATAACATCCACCTGCCCCATTATTCTCTGTCCTCATCTCAGCACGGTCCACTTCACTCAGCTTCAGTCATCTACAATAGCTTACCACCGAACATAAAATCCATTACATCCATATCCAATTTTAAAAAATGTCTAAAGGAGCTCCTAATTAAGAAAGCATACTACACCTTAGCAGAATATTTTGATAATGACTGTGATTGTTGTAAAATGTGACCCTCTATTTTATGCCTTGTATATATTTATGTATGCATGTATACCTGACGATTTCTATGTTGCATAATGTAACCAACAGAAATAAAATTATATTATATTATATTACATAATCTACACCATTTTCTATGTGTATGTATAAAAATAATATTCTACGTGTAATGACCCAACCCTGGGTTTAATCCTCAAATTAATTCATTAAAGACATTTTGATTTCAATATAGCATGTACCTCACACTTGAAAATAATGTGCTTCAACTCTGATATTGTGATAGTGGTCGTACTCATAGTCTTGAGCTTTAAATCCCCTGGTGCTGATTTCTTTACTATACCTTCAACTCCCTAACATCCACTGATATTCCCTCACATACTTTCTTATTTCTTTCACCAGTGAGTCCAGCTTTTCTATATGGTTGTTGCACTGGTGGCTGTTTCTGGATGGTTGTTGCACTGCTGAAAATTTTTAAAATTCATGATATTTTTGTCATATTTATATATTAATCATGTTCAAGGCTTCTTTATATTGATGTTTTTTAACGCTCATCTGCTCTACGTAGCCAACACTTTCAGTCCAATTTCAAAGCCCAATTCATGCTTAATCTGTTTCTGGGCATGCCAACCCTTTAACTACACAGCATTATGCTCCGTTGTATCACTTAACGCCAGCTTTTTCTTTACCTCCTTGCTCAAGGACAAGGATAGTTTCTTGAAAATTGTTGAGTATTTTGTCTGCAGGATTTTTTCCCCATATTTTGTTGCAGTTTTCTTAAAGGCCACTTTACACGGTACATTTTACTGTACAAATGAATGTATGAAACTGAAAAAACTGTGTTTGTCTGAATGGAATTAGAACAGTTCTATTTAAGTTCTATTTTCCATTCAGACATTCGCACAAGTGTTTGCACAATTTGCTGCTTTACGCAGTATAATTTTCTCATACAAGCATTTGTACAAAAAAATGTACCATGTAAAACAGCCATAAGATAATTGTTGAAATTGAGAAAAGAATTGAAGAAGAAAAATTGGTTTGGTTTTGGAACTGAAAAATATATATCCCAGTTTACAGTATAGAGATATTATTAATTTCCCTCATCGTGATGAGGGAAATTAATAAATTCTTTTTGCAGGATATGCAGCAGTAGGCCCTAGGGTGAGCTTGCATCCAAAGTTCAGTCATTTCATTCCTATATTGTTTGTGTTTCTGCTTAGTCGTGAAAATAATTCTGAACTAATGGCCCTTAAGTACTTTAAAGGTGAACAAGTTTTTTATTTAATTAAAGTAGGTATATAATAATACTGTTTATTTATTGATTAGGTATTTTGAATAAAATATGTCTCATCAATTTAGAAAAGAAAGAGATAAATATTCTACTGCAGAGTGCAGGACAGTGGAGATCAAACATGCATTGATAAAAGTTTTTAATTTGGTAATGCTAGCCAATCTTGCTGTTACAGGCAAGTGATTAAACAATGTAATGACCAAAGTGTTTTAGTTAACCTGTTCAGGTTCCTGGTTGTGAAATTCTTTTTCTCTGCACTATACTTACCCATGAGTATCACTCTGTCTAGGGAAGAGATAGAGATTTTCTTTGACATTTAATAATACTTGAGATTCTTACAAACTATTCACAGTCAAAGTTTTTTGAACAGTGGTTTACAATTTTTCAGTGGTGAGGAAGGTGTGATTATTCAGTGATCAGATTATATTCCATTGATTTTAACTAAAAAAATCACTGGAAAACAAACCAATAAAGTCATCTGAAGGATTGTGTGGGTTTTAAAGTTTTTTCTTCAGCCCTGTTGCTTTTCAATCATTAAAATGTATCACTTTGGCTGTTTATAACAGCAGAAATCAAATAAGTCATCTTATGTCCAAATTTTTAAATGTTCTCGGTGTGCATGTTTCAGCTTTTTTGCACTAAGCACTTCTGAAATTCGAGATGGGAAAAAAATCAACCGTTTAATATCCAACCATATGATCTGAGTTGCATTGGGCATCTTCAAGACAGAAGTTACTTTAGATACCTATAGGTTGCTACCAGAAGATGCCAACAGCAATACCACTGAAACTTTGGTTCTGGAAATATGGACTGACAAGGGAGACAAACCATAAGAAGCTTATCGTCAGCACTATTGCATCTCAGAAGCCTTCTTAAGGAAGTGTGAGGTACATATTGTCTGCAACATTGTCTGAAACTCAAGCTCTTTCTTCATTCCATGCCTACAATGGCAGACTTCTTAATCATCCTACCCTCTCCCCTCTCCATACAGTTTTTCATGTCACACCCCTCCTCTTTACCAGCATTTATAGGGATTTTGTGCTCAAATCTATGCCTGCAGTTGACACCCGTGAATTGAAAAATAGTTTGTACCCAGGAAATCATGTATTACATCATATACAATTTTACAGCCCTGAAATTTTCCTCATAGTTGCAAGTGTATAATATGCCCAAGCAGCATCATGATATCTCCCCAATATCATTTTTACACCATACATATCACTTATTGGTCAATCCGATATTGGCTACCGATATCGGCAAATGTCAAAAGTGATAGCATTTGCCATTATAAAAATGACATTTGCTGACGATATTGGGCCAAAATAAATTTGATGATAAAAAGACATCTTTCACCACTATGCAGTGGCATAAAAATGATATTGGGCCGACGTATGTTTGATATTACCATGGACTGATTTTTCACTAACATGATATTGGGATGATTTAATAAGTAAGATAGTCAAAATGGATCCTAGATAAACATGTTAAAAATATTTATAATCAGAGACGGTTGTACAATAAAACTGTGATGGAAAAAGAAAAGGCGAGAAAAGGCCTTTCGAGAGGCAATTTCGCTTAACCCCTGGACCAACTCTCCTTGTTAAGGAATGAGTAATTTTAAGCATTTATGTTAGAAATGAGATACCTACTTTACTCCTGACCCAACTTCTCTTAGTGAAAGATGCGTAACTTTAAGCGTTATCATTGTAATAAAATAATTCAAACTAATTTTCTGTTGAAGTTATTGGAGTTATAACCCAATATGGGTTATAACTCCAATGGGGGTTCACATTAATTGCCATGCGAAAAAATTCACCTGGACCAGGAATCGAACCTTGCACCTTTGGCTTTCCGAGCCACTACGCTACCCAGGATCCCTAATTCGCATGGCAATTTTACTGAGGTTCAAGGTACTAGATGTTGAGCTCTTGCGGTCCATCAAGGATGGCAACACAAGGGAGAAAGGGCTTCAAAGAAGCCATGACCAAAGGTGAACCCCATCCAGCGCTAAATCCACGCTTGGCGGTAAATTTAGGACATTCCAAGCCTGCTGTGTGAACGGCAATTCGTAAGCAAACATCAATCCTAAAATAATCATATTTCTAATTTTATATGTAGGCTTCCAAATGGTTTCTCATGTTCTGACCAATCACGAATTTTTGACTTTCTTCTCTCTGATGTCAGAGGACAAAATGTGAAATCTCAAAATTATAAAATCCAGCGACCAGAAAAATATGATCATTTGTATGCCCTTTATTAGTCAGCTCAGCTGGCATCATTTTTGCATCAGAAAATGATATCTATTAAATATCACTTAAAGATACGATCGACGATATCAATTTTACATCGGAGGAAGGTATCATTTATATGTAATTTTTATATCGGCATTATCAGCCCATGTTAAAATGACATTGGGCCGAAGTATAACTGCCATACGATGCTGCTTGGGACACTTGATAGTTTTTTTTTGGTAGAGCTGTTTTTGTTTATTGAAGAGATATACTCAATTTCCAGGTTAGGACATGTCCGAGAAGCATCCCACTTCTTCAGGAAGGCTTTAATGATAGATCCTGAATTCCTCCCGGCACGTCAGAACTTGCAGACTGTGTCTAATTTAGTAGTTGAGCGGTGGCATTTCAGGATGTTGAATGACAGGCTTCGTAATGAAGCTTTTAGAGAAGCCATCTTCAAGAAAGTTCAGCAGAAATTTGATAATGTACTAGATATTGGTACTGGAACTGGAATTCTGAGGTATTTTTTTTAACTTTCCGTCTCTTAAATAGTTTTATAATTAAAGAATGTATGTAATGTATTTGATCTATGGTGCATAATTTAAATGTTATTCTTGTGGATATTATACTGTTCTACGCCAGCCACCATTCTGAATGTATAAATGGTATTTTGATTTATACTTCTTCCATTAAGCATTGGCCTCCTTATGTCTTTCATATTACAGCTAATCGAAGAAGTGATTCATAAACATTTCACTGAAGTAGAGTGTCAGTCCAGTATTTACATTCTCACCTCAATTAAAAGGTAGTTTCATATTAACACCTCATTTTTTAAAGTTTTTTCATGTACACACATGTTTTAAACAAAAGATATTCGTAACTCCAAAACAATTTATAATTTGATAAATCATTCTCTTAGTAATATCATGTAATCATGAAAGAATAAAATATGAATGTCTAGGATTTAGTATGAATCCTTCACATCACAATTTTAAGCTTCGTTGATCTTGATAACATCCTGTTGACTGATCCAAAACATTCATTTTGTTTACTTTTCACAGTATGTTTGCTGCTAAAGCTGGTGCTCGAAATATCTACAGTTGTGAAGTATCTCCAACTATGTACCAAATAGCAAATGATGTCATCAAGACAAATGATTTTGCTAGAAAAATTAATTTGTTGAATAAGTCATCTTATAATCTACAAATTCCAAATGATATACCTGAGAAGTGAGTAAAGATATAGCTGAGAAAGTTATTTGTTGCTTTTAAATCAAAATGTTTTTTGTGTTAAATGTGCTGTTTGGCTATTGTTAGTTTGGACCATCCACCCAAAGTAATCATATGATTTCGCTGTGCTCACCAAAATTTTAACTCCTGATTTTGAATGGTTGAATAAGACATTGATTACCAGGCCAACCATTTTTGCTCCCATTATATTCTTTCAAATGCAAAATGGAATAGAATTGAACCATCAGGCTGCTCTATCTACGAGTTTTAAATCTCTCTTTCAAACCTAACCTTCACACTACTATTTGTACCCAAGTGGTGCCCAGGATGGCAAATATTCCACAGTGCATGAAGCTGGAGTGCTGCTTGTTCCTACATTTTGTTGCAAGGGCTGTTCATTTTGTGATTATTTTCAGGAATCACTTGCTTTCTTGGTATATCACATTTCATTCATTCAAGAGTTCGTTACTCACTGGCAGCACCTGTCATTTACCAATTCTTTGTGAGTCTTTTCTCTTTTCACTGCACTGCTGAAGGCTCTAATTACATCAGTTGGCCCAGTAGGCAAATAAAAGAGCATATACAAGATTAAAACAAAACACAGCAGTTTTTAAAACTCCAAAGTTTTTTATTAAGCTTCAAGCAATTTTGATGCTAAGCATATTTCATTCTCAAGAGGTCTAGTAAGGAACAAAGGTATGGTGAATCATGAATATGTGCTAGGATTTCTGAGGGTGCAAAGAAATGGGGAGGGGTAAGTCCTTCAAGACTCAGGGTGCAATTTGTGTTGTCTTTTTTGGGTAAATTGAAGTTTGTATGGTCATAGGGAATGGGGGGAGCAAAAAGGGATGGTTAAGGGGGGGTGAAGGTGATGTGATGAAGTAGGTATTTGGCATGTTTATAACAAGTGTATCTAATGCTCAGGATAAATTTTGATATGTGTGGCACCTCACATAAATTCTGAAAAAAAACCCTCTTGTCCACATCAAATGATGCAGCTGAAAGCGTTAAATCTTATGTTGAGCTTGTTATCCAAGCCCGTGGTAGGATCAGTAGCCTTTGGGTGGTTGGGACTGCATATCACTGCCTAGTTATAATAGCCATGTTTTGAATTAATATCATTCCAATAAATTTCCATGAGTTAATGGCACAATTTTTTTGGTCTTGCTCAGGGTATCTCTAGTAGTAACTGAGACAATGGACTGTGGCTTGCTTGGAGAGCACGTGCTGACTATTTTGTCAGATGCCTGGAAAAGACTCTTACTCCCCCCGTGCGAAGCTTTTTCATCCCACAAGAAGCCATCAACTTCTCAGGAGAATGAAGTGTTGGAGGACAAAAGGTGATTTTTCACTGCCCAAATTCAGAACAGCCCATGAGCCTTGGGATTGTTAAACTTCAAAGTTTTTGTAGTATAAAGTTAATTCCCTTCTGGTGTGAGTGGGTTTCAATCATTGAGGAGATGAGCCCTTTTACTACCAGTGGGCCAATCTTTCGACCCGCCTGGGATTCCTCAAAACTGCTATTTGCTGACTTTGTTTAGTTTCAGAGATTTACCATAATGGTGACCCTCTGCCTCAATTAATTTTATGGTAGAGATCTATTATTTTTCAAAAGCTGAAATGTATTGTCATTGTTTAGATAAATTTGAAGTTCATTAATAAAAATTATGTTCTTTGTGTAATTTAAAACCAAGAGTCCTTCTAGTCTTTCTCTTGAAACTGTGCTTGGCACCTAAAAGTGGCTGGCAACAAAAGAGCAATAAGAAAAACATTGTATCCTTTGGAGCATGAAAAAAATCCTTGTGAAAAGTATTTGTTTTGAAGGTATTATTTCTGAAAATTTTATTTCTTTGTGCCCACTTATCCGTCTTAAAAGTTGTGGTGATCAGATGGTATTACAAATTGCAAGTGCCTCAGTAGCTATTTGCAAAAACGCCTGGAATATCTAGTTATAATTAATTATCTTTTGAGCCAATCATATATTACATAATCTTGATTTTCCACTTTTTATCCCACATAAGGCACTGTAACTTTATCTAAGACCTCATCCTCCTCAATCACATAATGCTGCCGATGAAATTCTCTTTTTTGTGAATGATAAAATGGAAATGATTCATAAATACCTTGTTTATATCTCAAAACTATTATTAATTCAAATTATTGTGTACCATCATCATTATTATTTGAACAAGGAATGAATTTTTTATGCATATTTCTCCTAATATAATGAAAGGCTGTGCCCCCCTCCCCTCTCTCCTTGTGGATAGTGCATCATAACAGTTGGCCCCCTTTCGTCTTTAGCGTTGCTTAATTTATGAATGAATTATTTTCCCTGTAACTGAAAGAAACCACTTAAGTCCATCTGATTTCCAATGTGGCTGAACACTTAGTGACAGTGCAATAAGTGAAAACACTTAATTGTATCATTCAGTTGTATCTCTTCTGTGTCTCATGATGTCTATTGTTATTTTTGAGTCATTGCAAATGATGCTTCAAATGTGATAATTTTTCAATGATAATTATTTTTTTGTGGCAGCGATGAGAAACTATCCCCATCTGAACTACCTGCTCGTAAGGGTCCAATGTGGAACCGTTGCTTCTGGAGGTATGAACCAGGAGGATCATCTGCAGGAGGTCATGGCATTGTCATCCCATTTGGTGCATCTGTGTGCCTAGCTGCTATTGAATGCCATACTCTCTCCCTCCGTTTCCACTTACACTCCACGGCGTTTGTGCAGCAGCATCTTAGTTTCCCTAAAATAGTAATCGCCAACTATGCAGGGAACTGTGATTTAGGAGATTTGTATGATGGTGAAGATTTGCATCGATTGCCGGGTGGATTTCGGTAAGGAGTCACCAACTGAGGCATAGTGTACTATGTGAGGGTTCCCACCAATAAAAAAAAATTGTTGAGTGATGTCAAATTTAATTTTCAATTCAATTCAATAATGTGTTATTTATCATTGATTCATTGTAAAATTTGCAATGATTCTTAAAGCATTTCTAAAGTGTACCATCAATTTTTGCTGATTTTTTCCAATGGTACATTTTTATGTAGATATTGATTTATTTATTATTAATACGAGGACTATATTTAGTATAATTTTATTTTTGTCAGGATTCAAATTTTTATTTTTGTGTGGTTTATTATGTTTATGTTTAAACTCTTTGAAGGGAAAGCCCTTGGATAGTCTGTTAAAAATTATTTCAAATTACAGTAAAACCTCGTATTTACATTATCGGAATTTACATTTTCCCGCAATTTACATCATTTTTATCGGGTCCCATCCAATTTCCTATATCTCCAACATATGTAGAACCCTGTATTTACACCACGAATTTTCTTTTTTCCCTCTGTTTGCGTTAAGAATTCGATAGATTAAAAAAATAAAACTACCTTCTATACATTCCTTCTATATATTCCCTTGCCACTAGTGATGGAAAGACAAAATATCACTCACGATCATTTCAGCAATCGTGATAGAAACTCGCGATTTTTATGCTATTGCATAAATTGATCATATCGTGAAGAAAGAAAATGAATTTTTACCCAGTCATTATGAAATGTTAAAAATACATCAACTGAACTGGTGGACGATAACAGGGGATCATTCGTTCCCCCATCGTGCTGCATTAATTCAAAAGTTTTACTACACATTACTACAAAACAAAACTTATTGAAACTATAGTTTTATCACGTGAAAACAGCATTAAATAAATAAAATTATTTTGTTGGAAATTTTTTGTCGTTGTCGCTGGCCAACCAGTGAGGTATCTCAATATTCTCATGTGTTGTTTATGTTATCCTTAATTACTCCAGAGCGTAAATTTTATTTTACTTGGAAATGGGAATTGGATTCGAATTACGATATTTTCAGATGACTCTAGGGTTTTCGGGTTTCTTCCGCGTTGGTTCATCCCTCTGGAAGACAGTTTCGTCGAAATTCTAGACACCATCTTTAGGTCTGAAGATCGCAACCCATCAAATTTCCTATATCTTCGTTCTATATATTTCTCATGTCTTCAAATTGTCTTTTTCCTATACTTCGGCCCTGAAGTGGCCATCTGGAATGCCGGCGAAACTGTCGTGCAATAAGGTGAACCAACGAGGGAAAAAAACAGAAACCCTCAAGTAAACTTCTTATCACCAAGGAAGCCTTTGCAGCAACTAGAATATTTTGAATTTAGGGATAAATAAATATTGTGGAATCTCATGATGCAAATCGCACTGATATAGCGAAACATCTAAGATTACCGGTCTCTACGATGGATGCAATTATGAAAAACAAAAAATGTCAATAAATTATGGTATATGGGAATACCACCTTAAAAAGTGGTATTTAAGTTCTAGATCATCCTATATTGCCGTGAATAGCTTCGTCATAAGAGAAAAGGCATTGCTTAATGTATAAATTTGGGAATTATTGATTTGACAACCTCCAATGTTTGGTTGAAACATTGATAGAAAAATATTGTACAAAATAAATCAGGACAGCTTTTACTTTAAGAAATTAAGACTTTAAGAAATAATTATAATATTGCTCTAATTCAGTTTATTGGCATTTCTTATTTACATATTTACTTTGTGGCATTTTTTTGGTACCCCCACCCTTATCCCCCCCCTCGTTGGACATAACCCCTCGGCGGACTAATTACCCTCTGGACTTAGCCGAAGGACTTGCACGACAGGCGTAGCTAACGACAGGTGGAGCCAACGATGCCAACAATGCCTACGATTCCAAAATGCATCGATTCTCGCCTGCACCGATTCACGCCTGCACCAATTCACGCCCGCACCAATCACGGCCGCACCAATCACCTCACCACATCCGCTCTCACTTATATAGCCCCCAAAGCGCGGAAGAAGACCAGAAATTAGGCCATCGTACAAGCCGTTATTTGGTGTTCCCCCGCCGGATTCAAAAAAGAGTTCCTGATCACCCAATCCTAAGCTTCCACCTCACCCTCTTCACATCATGCCACTTCCCCGCCCTCAAATTGCACCTATGGAATCCCATGTTAAGCCCCATTGCACTTTGACCTTGCCGAAAATACCCCCTCCTTACCCCAGAGAATACCTCCCCTCTCACACCCTCTGTTTGAGTCGAGACGGCAATGACACCACTTCGAGGCTAGGTCAGCGGAGACTTGGTGATTGTCGAGTCTCCTTAGCGCCATGGACTCTTGGTGCAAGTTATTAGCTTTTCCCTGAATTGTGAAGAGTATTTCAATTTTGTTGGTTTATACTTTGTCTTTTGTTGTTTAAATAAGGTGTTTGATTAGTTAGATTCTCATACTTTTGTGGTTTTTTCTATATTTGACCTCATCTTGCTCACCCATCTTGGAAAGAATTTTTGTCCCCTGGACAAGCGGTTCTCGTGAACTGCTGTTCTTCTACGGAGAAACGCTGCAACTTTATATTGTTAAAGTATGCATGTGAAACTGAAAATTGTCCTTTTCCCACTACATATTTACATTTTCCCACAATTTACAATTTTTTCTAGCGGTCCCTAAAAAAGTGTAAATAAGGGGTTTAACTGTACACAAGTTACCAGCATAGTGTTTGAAATCCTCAGGATTAATCATTTGATATATGTGTGTACATATGTACTTATGAGAGAAAAACATATTTATTTGCCTCCTCTAAAGTTTCTTTGATATTGGTGTGAAACTTAGTTATGCATGTGATTATTATAATGGATAAAGAATTGTAAGAAAAAGATGTTCAAATATATAATCTGCCTTTAAAATAACCTACTCTAAACTGCAGTTGAGTGATAAAAGATCAGTTGTTTTAACCCTCTTAGTGCAAACCTTTCCTGGGGTACTAGCGAGAAATGCGGAGGTTAATTTTATAAATTTTAGCACCTTAGGTAGAAAAACTACATGAAGCTATCGTTATAAATATCCAAATGCATTTTTTTCACATTACTTAAATTGAACTAAATAATAATGACAAATTTTTTTTACGGTGACTGAAAAAAAAATGTTATTATTTTAGTGTCATAAAGTTGAACTATATATTGATATAAAGGTTCGCGGTCTTTGAATTCATTTAAATAAGCACCTTAGTGTTTAAAATTCGGCTTAACCTCGTGGACAGTGGTGCCTTGCGCACGACTACGGCTGCATTGTGACATGATATGTCCCGCAGTCCGTTAACACCTAGTTCCTTTAAGCCTCGTTGATTTCCACAGAGAAAGAGGACGTCTTGGTAGCTCAACTGGTAGAGCACCTGGCCGGAAATCAGGGGGTCCGGGTTCGAGTCCCGGTCAAGGCGAATAATTTTTTCTCTGTGGAACTCCTTGCTATATATTGATATTGGGACAACGTATTGGCCCGCCATACTTTTCACCCAAAATGCAAAAGCCGATATATCGGCCCACTGCACTAAGAAGGTTAACTGCATATCAGTAATTATTCTGTAGATTTTTCACTAATTATTAATTTGAAAGTTTAAATCCATTGTTTTTGTAACTGTATGTTACTGATGAAATATTAATGAATGCATTAATGACCCAGGTCCATTGGAAGTGTCGTTCATTAAATGAAATACAATTGATGGTTCTATTAAAGTGTTTTGTTGTCTGTTGGTTCTGCATCTACTGTGTTGTCTTTTTAAGCTATTTCCTCACTGAGCGTGATGATTAAGTGGTAACATTTTCATTTTAGGTACAATTCATATTATGATCATTTATTGTATAATACCATATGGGTTACTAGTAGTTCACAGTCAGTTTTGCTACTGGATGGCATGACCCACCAGAGGGTTGCACCACCCTTAGATTTGTGCACAAAAATGAAGAGGATTGGACTATAGTCAAAACTTACCTACTTTTCCTCTACTAGACAAATATTTAAATTCTTCGATATTATATCACAGCTCAAAATAACATTTTTCACCCTCGTGCCATCACTACAGCATGTAATAAAAAATCATATGCCAAGTCGAATGTGTTAACTAATCAGATTTATTCATTCGGTCCTTTTGTTTTTGTTTTCTCTTGTATAAATAGTACTAGTGTCATTTTCATTTATCAATTTTGTATATTTTTATTACCTATTCTGCAATTTGATTATTCATTTGAAATTATTGATGAATTATTCATAATTCTGTGTTGATTCAGGAAATACAATGAAAAATCTTCCTAGTGACCTTGTTAATGCCATCCCGTTACCTTAACATAGCCTGGCTGAATATCTGCAAGTGAGACTTTGAATGGTAGATGAAAAATGGCTCTAAAGTTTCTTCCATGCCATCCATATTGATAATTTTGTTTAGAATGAAGGTTGGAGTAACAATGAGGTCTCTTCCCCGCCTTTCGTGAATAATTGCACTGCTGCACTTTCATCACCTCCAATCTACTGTTATTTTAGGTATTTGGGGAAGGCCACAGAAGCCATCTATGTGAACTTCAATGATCCAAAAGAAATTGAAGCGCGATTATCTGGCTCTCTCCCTCCAGAGATATTGAGGGTGACAGCATCATCTTCTGGAAGAATAGATGCAGTAGCAGCCTGGTTCATATTGGATGTTGATGAGGATATTAAATTGATCACTGCTCCAGGGAAAGGATCATGTTGGGAACAAGCTGTGTTCCCACTGTGTCCTCCAATAATGGTCACTGAAGGCCAGACTATTGAATACACTGTTTCCAACTCAGGCAAAAAGTTAGCGGTTACAGCAAAAATTGTTGAATGCCTTGAAAGGTAAGAATGAAATTTCATGCCAAGCAGAATTATGAATAATTTAAAAATTACGGTGTTTTTTTCTGGGTTTGCATCGTTATTGATTTTCAATTTACCATATCCGAGACTCAAATCACTGATGGCAGTGCTGCTGTCGTTGATGTAATTTTCCAAGATGGCCACCCAAACGATGTCAACGCTGAGATTCACCTGAGTCACATATAGTGGTAATAGCGGACTCCTACTAAGATAATGAACGCTAGCTTTTAGTCCACTGCGAATAAAATGTAATTACCCCTTCGGCAATGCCAGAGTGGCCACTGCATGGTATCTTCATTTTCATATAATCTCTGGAGTGAATCAAAACTCACCATTTGGGCCGACATGGGCCGACACCACCATTCATGGACACCTCCATTCACGAGGCATAATAGAAGGGGAATTGTATTTAACGCTGAAGTAGTAGTTTTAGAGGGGTCCAGGGAAAAAAGTGAGCGGATTGTGTCAGTATTTACATTAATTCTTCAAATCAGCACACAATGGGTTGAAATCAAATAAAGCTGGCTATAATTCCAAAAAATATACAGGTAATTATAATAATTTATTCCGTCCTGGAGACATTACAAGAATGTATTGAACAGGTCAGGTATATAAAGCAGATTAATTCTGCATAAAATACTCTTGCACACTGTACAAACACTTAGACATCAAGAACTTCTCTAGCTGGCATTTGAATGCAGACATGGTTGGAGTGTTTTTTAAATGCACAGGAAGGGCATTGTACAATTTTCTGGGAGAAGAAGAAGAAGCCATTAAGTTTTGTTGAATCACATGTAGATCAGTTGTATGTCTAGTATTGTGTTCATGATAACATTCATTTTTAACAAACAAAGATAAATTTTCCCGGGTAAAAACCAATGTACAATAAGTATAAATAGCTGGCACAGTAAGCAAGTCTAATTTTTTAAAAAGAGGTCTGCAATGGCTCCTGTTCCGAGCATGACACATAGATCTTACTATCTTTTTTTGACTTCTAAAATATTGTTAGTAAGGAGGAAGAACCCCAAATAACAGTAATATATGACACATGAGAAAAAAATATTTATAATAAACACTTTTGAGCACATCTACATTAAGCGAATGTTTAACTGTGGACAATAAATAGTAGGGAGAGTTTAATTTTTTACCCAAATACTCAATGTGGTAAGACCAATTTAATAGTGGGTCAGTTAGGATACCGAGAAAATTAACCCGGGAAGTCCTTCACAACTTGCTCCATATACCTCATGCGAGGCCTGCCTTTTCCTTTCTTACCGTTCACTTTTCCCTTGATGATTGTCTTCATCAGGCCATCGTGTCTTAAGATGTGGCCTATTAAGTTGTCCCGTCTTCTTTTGAAGGTTTTCAGTAGACATCTCTTCTCTCCCACTCTTCTTAAGACTTCTTCGCTTGTCACTCGATTAATCCATTTTATCTTCAGCAATCTTCGGTAGCACCACATTTCAAATGCTTCCAGCCTGGACTTCTCTGGTCTATTGTCCATGCTTCGCTGCCCTATAATAGAATTCTCCTGATGCATGTTCTTATGAAATGTTTCCTCACTTCAACGCTTGTAATTGCAGCTGTAAGCAGAATCTTCTTCTGGTAAAATGCCCTTTTCGCTTGGGCAATTCTACTGACAATTTCTCTTTTTCCTCGTCCATCCTGGTTACTCGGCTTCCCAGGTAACAAAACTCTTCCACCTCCTCAATTTCTTTTCCTAGTTTTACATTGGTCCTGGCTTCCTTTCTTCTTCTGCATACCAATACCTTAGTTTTCTTTTTATTGATGTTCAGATGATATCTGGTCATTGTTCTTTCCATATTTCCTAGTGTTTTCTTTAAATCTCCTTCTCTTTCTGCCATGACTGCTATGTCATAGGCGAATCGTAGCATGCTGATTTTCTCCCAGTGGATATTCACTCCCGGATACTTTTTTTTGACTTCTTGGATGGCTTTCTCGATGTAGATATTTAATTATACGGGAGACAGTGCACAGCCTTGTCTCACTCCTTTCTTTATGCTTGCTTCTGTACTGCTGGGTCCTGATTTGATTATGGCCACCTGGTTTTTATACAAGCTGTGAACAACTCTTCGGTTATTGTATGATACTCCAATTTCTTTCAGAATCTGTAGCATCATGTTCCAAATCACGTTGTCAAATGCCTTCTACAAATGCAACAAACATCGGTAGATTCTTCTCTATTCTCTTCTCTATCAGTAGCCTGAGGGCCAAAATCGGCCAGGAACTCCTCAGCTTTTCATTCTATTCTTCTATTGATGATTCTGGTCAATATCTTCGAGGCATGTGTCGTCTGGTCAATATCTTCGAGGCATGTGTCGTCAGGCTTATGGTCCTAAAATTCACAGTTCTCAGCCCTCTTCTTTTTGGGAATGGGAATGATGATGTTCTTCTCATAGTCCGTATGTATCTTTCCTGTAGAGTATATGTTGCAGATGGTTTAGTACATCTGAGTAGATAGATGTCTTCTCTCCGGCATTTTTAATTAGTTAGACAGGAATATCATCTATTCCTGAAGCTATCCTCTGATCCCTTACAGCTTCGTCAAATACTGATCTTAAGATTGGGGCTCCCAAATCATCCTTATCGACTTCATTTTCCTCTTTGAATACCTCCGCACTAAGGTAGCTTCCATTGTACAACTCTTCCAATATTCCTTTCATCACTTCACGTTATCCTCATGTTCAATTAAGAGTTCTCCATTCTTGTCCCTGATTCTGTTACATCTTGCAGCCAGTTCCTTGAAGTGATTTCTCACCATCCTGTAGTCCAATCCTTCCACATTTCCATTTGCGAGGTTGCTTTGTACATACGAGGGCAGATCGGAAAGTAACGCACAATAATTTTTTTCTCCCCTGGTATTGCAGCTGGAATGTTGAAATTTCATGACGATATAGTTTGAAGTTTGTGCTATAGAGGGTATTTTGTTTTATTTTATTATAGTTTATATATATATTATATTAATATATATTTATAAATATTAATGTAGAGGGTATTTTTGTTTTATGTAAATGAATGCACCAGTGAAAACTGTTTTGTTTTGTAGTATGTATTCCTATATGCAGCACATCATGATTGATTTCTTTTTGGGGTAAATTGATTCAAGGAAGTTAAACATGAATGTAGTAATTATTATATATTTATATGCTTTATATTTTTAGATCTGAAAGAGTGAGTCTTACTGCTGCAAACACAGCTCCTTGTTCCAAAATGGTGGATAAAAGCATTCCGTCTTCAAGTGGTCTTTCTTCAGCACATTCTCCTACTCCTTGCTTAAAGGGGAGTATTGAGTGTACTACAGAAGGTTCCAGTTCCTCAAAAAGCATAAGTCCACCTTTAGAGGGGCCTAAATTGTGTGGGTGAGTTCCAATTACGGATTTTAAATCTTAATTAGTAAGCAATTCAGAATACGATGGACCATTAACTTCATGAACCAGAAAAATTGTTACGCCTCTCGCACAACCTCTCCACAAGTGTAAAAAAATTATTAGTGGTTCAGAGAAAGTTCTACTTATTATAATTTATTTCTATTTATTATAATTTACAGGAATGTTAGGCCTTACAAGCACTGAGTAGGTAACTTTCTGCAGAATAGAGCTAGAAATATAAGAGACCACTTTCAATCTCTATAAATCGCCCCAGAAAACAGCTAACTTCAAGATGTTGGAATCATGCTACTACTTGCAGTACCATGGTCGGAATCATAGAGACCGATATCATCATCATTTAAAAGTATGCGCATAATAGTAATTAATAGTCATTTACTGCAATAATTATATGTGGAATATTCTCTTGATTATATGAAATCATAATTGTTGCAAGCAAGGCTACACACAAGCGTTTGTAAGTTTCAAATTTAATTCCAAGAACATACATGTAATTGTTGTAAAGGTATTTATTGGTTCAAGTGATGTTATATCGTTGGCCGTGACTGAAAGACTGACAGCTGTGAGTTAATGAGAGACACACCCACCTCTGTATAGGTGGCAGCACAAGTACATACCGTGATACAGTGGTGACACATATAACATCTCCTTTCCTTTAGTCAGACACCAAAAAACATTAATTTCATTTTGTCTGTCAACCAGCAATACATTGAGTATATAAGAACTCAAATCATTGAATATATAATTAAAATACATATTTACTTCAGTACGTTAGAATACAATACACATCAATCATCAAGGAAAGTCAGTATACACCAATAGAAATGAGCATCAAGGAAAGTCAGAGTCAGAGTATCTCTTGGGAGGCTTAACAAGTCGACCTGACCTAGATCTAGTCTGAGGTATAGTTACTTGTTGGTCCTCTTTCTGTCTTTCCCTTAACACATCATTGCTAGTGCCTGGCAGTGTCTTAGGAGTCGGTGGTTCTGCCAGGTTAGTTGAATTCGGCATGCAATGCAAATATTTTTCTATACTAATACCTTTTGGCTTCAAATGATGGCGATTTCTACGATAGATAGTACCATCGAGAATCTTAAGGTAATATGACCTGGGGCAATTGTCTGCTGCGGCTGTTATGACACCATGTTGCCAATAATCATTTAGAGACTTCTTAAAGTAAATATTATTCCCAACCTTTTTAATGCTGGCAATTCTTTTGTTCTTTGATTTGCATAAGTTTTCATATAGTTTCTTAGCTTTGTAATGCCCCTTTGATATTCTTTAAATGTGACTGTTTTCGGTTGTAAATTTTTAAGAGAAATAGGTAGATTAAATCCCAGGTAGAGCCAATGCACATTAAATGTGCATTTAATGCACATTAATGTTAGCATTTAATGCACATTTAAAATGTACATTAAAAGCACATTTTTGTCCATGCCTTTAATGTGCATTAAATGCACATTCTTCCTGCATATAAAGTGCATTGTGAATGCACCTTTACTAAGGGTATATTTTAACTGTGGGGCACATTACAATTACTCACCAAGTACTTGAGACATAAACTAGAAAAGGAAGAGCATAATGGAAATCGGCTAGGTAAAAAATATAGAGGGAGCATAATTATATCAGCCAAGAAAGCATAGAGAGGAGTACTCAAATTTCAGTAAAGGTATAAGAGACAAAGTGATGGTCAATGGACCAAAGGAAGACAATAGAGTTCTGGGAAAGATGGAGGACAAATTTGCAGGAGGAAATTAAGAGGAATAGGCAGAAATGAAGAAGAGCAGTTTATGAAAGGGGATGGAATACTGAAGGCTTTGGAAGATAGGATGTAGCAAAGGATGTAGGGGAAGAAGGAAAGGCATTTAGAATGGAATGATAGGAGGGAAATAGGAGTAGAATAATCCATCAAAGTACTAGCCTGACTGGGAGAACACTAAACAATGAATTCCTCTAACATCTAAGGGAGTAAGATTAAATTATGCAAATTATGCAAAAAAAGGTGCAAATGTCCGCCATTCGTGGTCTACTGGTAACCATTAATGTAGGTTTTCAGCATACTAGATTTAAAAGAAATAGTTTTCACGGTAGTGCGAAAATCAACACAAAAATGTAAAAAGGCAGTAAACTTGGGTTTTCCACACAGAATATTAAAATACCTACTAACTACGTAGTTTAATATTTAATACACTAACTACGTTACGTACGTTTCTACGACACGTTATCATCGGGTAAACTAATAATTACGCTGCGTAGTCGAAATTATAGTGGTACAGTACAAAGCTCACATCTACCAACAATTTATTTGACTATTACAAAAAAATGACTTCGTCAAAAATGCCTGAAAAACACCAAATCCAACCGCTTCTACAGGAATTACGCTAGAAACCATCAACACATAACAAAAATATAATAACAAATACCTTTATTTACCAGAAGACCAGTGCAAATGAATTATACAAAATTTAAACAACAGCACCTCAACACACAATCAATGGCACTTCCTCAGCGTTTTCGAAGACACTGTCTATGCATTACCAAAATTTTAAACGATAAGAAAGAGTTCACCGATATCACACACTATTTTGTTGCCAAACACGGTTATTCACTCGGCAATATAATGCAAACCAAACGAAACGGAACCTCACTTGGCATAAATTACATGAAAAAGGTCCAAATACCCCACTACAGTACCATATCTGCTAGCAGTAAAGTAACACACGTTGAAACTTCAAGGATCCTTCGTTCAACGACGTATTTTTTAACAACTTCGTAATGTTACTGGTAACTTCGGAGAACAAGTATTCTACGGTTGAAAAAATCTGTAAAGACAATATAACGCAGATGCTACAGAAAGAAAAACGGATTTCTAAGCTGACATTATTCCATTGCCTTTAATTTCAAAGTACACTTACCACTACGATACAGCCTCAGTACAGAAGTACCTAGCGGATGAACCGGAACCAAATTATTCTTTAGAATACAAGAATGCATAAGACAACTGTATATTATGTAACTATAGTGTGCAAAAAAACACTGAGATGATAAATTTCAACTACATTCCAATAAGATTCTGCATTCTCCACATGTTTACGTGTGCTTCTTGCGTTTCCATGCACGGGCATGATTTAACAAAAGAAAACTGCCGAAGCAAGCGCAACCAACTTGGCCATATGAGCGGAATTTCTACCGGATGATATTGTTTAAGCGCAGTAATGGACTGATAATGACGAAATAATGTTTGCCGATGTACCAGTAATTCGGTTTTTTTATCGATATTTAACGGGTCTCATGGTGAACTATTGAAAAAATATTATGTTACCATTGTTTTGGTTGGTAATTTTTGGTTTCAAATGTGGTCGACAGCATCCGTCATTAGGACTTTATTATAGTGTCTACATTAGGTCAATTCTTGGTCTACAGCAAACTTCAATCATTGAAGTTATCCGTAGACGTAAAATTGACCAAATTTAGACGTCTACAATTTTTAGTGTGCTCTCAGGGTCGCATTAATAATGCGCGTATTACGCGCCTTATTAATGCGAGACTAATGCAGATTCCGGAACGAGGTGGTTTTATGCGCATTTAATGCGCATTCAATGCACCTTGGCGCTTCTTGGGATATTAACTTTAATTATTAATGATAATTAATAATGAAATTATTATTAATAGAATTATTTCTATATATTAATTATTAATCCAAAATTAATAAACGCCCATTAATAATATTGATGGTGAAGGCAAATTAGTGTTAGTAGTGGTCCTATAATGGAGCAAAGCAAGATAAGGATCTTAACCTTCCTCATGACTCTTTAAGAGAATAATTTTTGCTATTCCCATGGGCAAAAATCCACTATTAGTGAATCCACAGTAAGTGGCGATTTCGGCATCCACTAAAATTTTAGTGGATCCACAATTAATGGATCCACAAATAGTGGCGATATCGGAGTCCACTAAAATTTTTGAAGATCGACATGTTTAAGCAGGAAAAAGAAAGCAACAACCACAGTAGCGTTTGCACTGGTTAAGGCACGAAATTTGTCGTACTCCGGGGTTTTCACTTCTCGCTGTAGCTTTTCCATCTGGGAATTGTCCTCCATGCTACTTCTGAAAGCTTGGTAGAGTGTTTTTGGGCTACATTCTTTTTTATTGAAGTCTTTTATGAAAGATATCGGCATTATCGCCTTTCCACTCTCTCCGCCAAACGTTATACATACGCAAAGCTCACCATGGCCTTATGTGAAAATCCTCTGATGCAACAAAGATTACTAGAAACAAATATCCGTTATCAATATGACTGGTTAAACAGTTTATTTGTGCCACGTCTGTTATTGGTTGTTGTTGTTACTATGGTTACGATCGAACGTCACGTGACTGCTAGATTTACGCTGATCAACACGAATTTGATTAACTACGGCCATATAACTCAAAAACTAGCGAATTATGATAGAAAAACAATTGTATATTGAAAAATAGATACCTATCTACCCTGCGGTTTTGCGGCAAATCGTATTACCAACAATTTCATCGTCTACCTATAATATTGGTAGTTAATATGCGTAGACGCAGAAGAAGATGTCATAATCGTCGCAGAGTGTCGCCGTCATGATTAAAGCAAATTCAAAGTTCTACTTATGGGAAAAGTTATAGCTATTATAGTCGTGAAAAATAGATTTTATAATTTGATATTATTTGTGGGACTAAAATCCATAGGTTGTTTGCAAAAGTTTAACCCCTAATCAATTGGATGGGGAAATAAAAGATGGGAGGAAAAGAAGAGTTATAAGGGTTATAACAGTTATTTTAACAGGATCCTGTCGACAAAAATGGAATTGTTAATAATGCCATTTATCATATCCAATAAAACGTGCGTATCCTCTGAAAAGAGGATATCCACAACTTGGTTAGTGGATAAATCTAAGGATCCACTAAAATTTGTGAACATCCACAATCTATGTACTTAAGTGGATTCACTAATGCCTATAGGCATTGGTGGACATATTAGTGGATCACTATATTAAGTAGATATCCACTACATGTTAAGTGAATATCCACAGATTTTAGTGGACATCCACTAACTCTAGTGGACATCCACAAACTTTAGTGGACATCCACTATATTTGATGTGAATATCCACAATAATTAGTGGATATCCACAATATTTAGTGGATATCCACTACATGTTAAGTGGATATCCACAAATTTTAGTGGACATCCACTATATTTTATGTGGATATCCACAATAATTAGTGGATATCCACAATATTTAGTGGATTTTTACCCATGGGTTTTAACAAAACTTTTTACTTGGCCATTAGATCTAGGATAGTATGGGCTAGTGGTGACACATTCTATTTCCTATTCAGAAATGAAAGATTTAAATTGTGCTGAATTGAAAGGAGGGACATTGTCAGTAATCAGACACACTGGAAAACCATGGTGAGCAAAAATTGACTTGAGTTGGGTGACCACTAATGATGCAGTATATCCTGATGTAAACAATACCAACTTAAAATACTTAGAATAATAATCTCGTACTACTAAATACATTGAACCTCTGAAGGACTATAAATCAACTCCAGCTCGTTCCCATGAAAATTTAGAAATTAGGTAATTAACTATCAGTTCATGCGGTTTATGACATCGAAATTTAGCACAAATTTCATGTTAGCTGATTAAATTTTCTAATTCAGAGTTAATGTTTGGCCAGTAAATGATGCCACGGACTAAATTCTTGGTTTTAATGAGCCCTTGATGACCCATGTGGACTTTTTGTCAAATTTCTTGGCGTAAAACAGTGTGGACAACAAGACTCGATCCTCTAAAAACTAAGTTACCTGCTACATGTATTTCAGAGTGCATATTCCAGTATGGTTTAGTGCACATCCCACTTTATTTTTAGAGCTTAGCCAGCTTTCATAATAATATTTTTTGAGAACTGACAGTGTTGGATCATTGTTTATGACAGCAATGAATTCTTTACGTTTTTGCTGAGACATGGCTAAATTATTTAACAATAAATTAATATGGATTTCTGCCTCCTGTTCAATGTCTGTGACGTCAGTGTCAGGAAGAGGAGCCCTTGACAGTGCATCAGCAATAAGTAGGGACACCGAAAAATGGTAAATAAAAATCATCAAAAGCGGTGTTTAAAATGACAAATGCTGTAAATAAAATCGTTTTAAAAAGGTGAAAGCTGTGTTTAATGTTGGGAAAAAGGAGTCATAAAGGAAGGGTTTTTTTTAAATATTATTAATAAAGACTTCATACCAATATGAACAAACAGTTAATAGTACATACATTTGAGATCCAATACAGAAGTTATGGCTACCCTACACAACATAAAAAACACAGTAGGCAAAATTAAGTTAAAGGCAAATTAATGAGATAATGGTAACAACAATAACAGAGTAGAGTAGTGGACTGCAGGTAATGAAGTTCGATTCTTACGCTGTTTAAAATTTTTCTTTCAACCATTGAATAAAAAACTTTATCATCCTTCATTTCCAACCTTTGTGTGTGGATACTGACTTTATTGTACTTCCATCGCTTCAACTAGATATACAAATGCGTCACTCAAAAATACACTGTAAAGTTAACTAAATGATTCCACGATTTAATTCTGTAATATAAATTTTTTCCAATCATTTCCTTTCGCCTAATTTAATTATTTTTTTACTTATAATTTGGCATGAAATTTCTGATAATTTACTTTTTTTAACAGCCTACTAGCATTACCCTAGGAATACAGCACGGCTGTATTCTTAGGTAGTGTTAAGGATCGAACTCGCGACTGGCAGTACACTAGCCCTCATTTTTAACAACTACGCTCTCACAAGTTCACGGGAATCTGGCGTATGTAGGCGATGCGCATGACATTCGGCTTAATTTTTTTCTCGCACATCCGGGCCTTTGGAGAAAAAGGTCAATACGAGTATTTTTTATATTGTTTTCCTCGTTTGTGGCACGGAAAAAATCTTCTTCTCATTTCGTGACCCGAATTACTTAACCTCTCCTTGTTGGTATCTACCATACGTACATACCATTCGCGGGGAGCATCGGTCACGAGGCCACGAGATGTTAAAATCTCCTATCCGGATCTGAATTTTTACTGTCTCTGGATATGATTTCAGTAGCGAATGAAATGAAAGACCCGTGGTTCTTTGGATCCGACCCAACCATCCTTAATTTATGAGTGGTTCATTTGTAAATCTAATTTAAACAACAAAGTCTAATAAAGTGAGTATTCAGATTAAATGTTTTGAAATTGAATATGATAACGTTTTCGATGCAGTGACTGAAAGAAAAAATTAATCTGCGATTGGGATCGAACTTCGCACAGTACACTAGCTCTCGTTCATGGCTCTCGTTATATGCCTGATCCCGGCGAATGTAGGCTACCCGCATGGCATCCTACGTATTTTTTTCCCGCGATACCGGGGTAATGGGGGAAAAAAGTCAAATATCTTTATTTTGCTTCTAGTTGCACGGGAACGTTTTCATCTAATTACGTGACCTTGGTTACAAATCCTCTTCTTGTCAATATCTACCGCACCTACATACCATTCACGGGGCACTTCGAGCGTTCAACCGCGAAAATTTAAAATCTACGATCCGGATCCGATTTTACTCCATGTCTTTGGATCCGAATCCGGAACCGAGAAAAATGAAAGATCCGATCCGTCCATCACTAAAGAAAATATTTCATGCTACACAAATTCGGCATTTGCAAAATATCTCAAATTTCGTTAAAAAATCGCTTTTCAAAGAAGACACGGTTAATTTCGTGAATAAACCCTAAAGTCGCTTATTTCGTGAATCCTGTCACAAAAAACGAATCGCGAAAATGTCATGTCCCTAGCAATAAGCATATATTTACCTGGAACATAAAAAACTTGTAAATGGTAAGACTGCAGTGCTAACATCATTCTTTGCAGGCGACTTGGTACATCTGCTAATGGTTTTTGGGACAATGTAACAAAAGATTTATGATCTGTTTCAGCATTGCCCATATGTCCATAAACAAATTGATGGAACTTCTGACAACCAAATTGAATAGCATATAATTCTTTTTCTATTTGTGCATACTGCTGCTGACTTTCTGTAACACTTTTAGAAGCATATGAAACTGGTTGACCCTTTTGCAACAAAACAGCTCCGACAGCTATGCTAGAGGCATCAACTGACAGAGTGATTGGTAAATTAACATCAAAATGTGAAAGCATTGGTGAAGTAGTTATTATTTGCTTCAATCTATTAAATGCGCAATCATAATTTGAATCCCATGTCCAGACAACATCTTTACTAAGAAGCATTCCCAGTGGTTCAGATTCTTTGGCCAAATTATTTATATAGGGACTTAAATAATTAATCATACCAAAAAATCTTTTTAATTCTTTAGTGTTTCGTGGTCTAGGCATTTCACATATGGCCCTTACTTTAGAATTATCTGCCCTCATGCCATTCTCATGAAAAGTATGACCTAGAAAGTTAATTTCCTTGACTCTAAAGTGGCATTTCGATTTGTTAAATTTAAGATTAACTTTTTTAGCCCTTTGAAAAACTCTTTGAATTTGTTCATTGTGGAGACTTTCTTTTTCTGCCCAAACCAGAATGTCATCTGAATAGACCAAAACACCAGGGATATCAGAAAATATTTTTGTCGTGATCCTACTAAATATTTCTGGTGCAGAATTAAGACCATAAGGCAGTCTCGAAAATTTGTACCTGCCAAACGGGGTTTGAAAAGTACTTAAATCAGCACTCTCTGGTTCCATTGGTATCATCCAAAACCCTGAGTACGCATTGGGATGAGAAAATAGCTTAGCTCCCTTGAGTTCATATCTTACTTGTTCAATTGTTGGAAGAGGATAATGAGACCTCATTAATGCCCGGTTGAGATTATGAGGATCGAGACAGATACTCAACTAGCCTGACTTTTGAGCGCTACAATTGAGCTCTCCCAGGGTATTGGGTCAGATACTTTTGTTAATACCCCAAGCTTTTCCATTCTCATTAACTCCTCTTTGAGCCTTGGGTATAAAGAAAATGGTACCTTCCTGAAAGGTTCAACCTTGGGTGGTACATCAGAGTACATACTTAGTGTACATTTGTGTGGAAGACATCCCAAACCCTGGAAGAGGTCAGAATATTTCAACAATAACCAGTCAACTGTGACACTTTTTACAAATATATTAGATTCTGAGGTCATCAAAACTCTCTTGATGAGACTTAAGTTCTTGACATGTTGTGAGCCCTATAAGAGAAAAACATGGTTGGTCCGCGACCACAAATTTAATTGACACAACCCCTCTAGGACTAAAGACACATTTTAAATTGAAAATTCCTCTGACTTTAACTTCACTACCTCCAAATCCCGTTATTCTAATTGATGTTAGTTCAATATTGGACTCAGGCAAATTCAACATTTTAAATGTTTCATAAGAAATTACATTGATCATGGCACCATTATCCAAAATAAATGGGACTTTTATACCATTAATAAGTAATTCTATTTGCCATGCTGACGATAAAACATTATGAGACATCACTGGTTTGTCATTGCTTGCATTCGACTTATTTTGACGGTTTATGGTACCAAAAAACAAAGAATCATTTTGATGATTAGTATCGACTGTCACTGTTTTAATGGTGTCATGAAAGAAACAATATTTTGCGTAATGACCCTTTTAGAACATGCACGACACTGGACCTGTTCCGCAGGACCCTTTTAGCAATGAACAATACCACATTTGGAGCATTGAGTCTTCCGCAGCGATTGCTGCTGCTCAGACTGTTGACGTTGTGGCTTTGCATGCGTAGGCATTTGCTGATTTCCCATGCAACGTGGAGTTGCCGATATGTGCATGTGCATAGCCATCCTCCGTGATGGACTTGCTCTGGGGCGGGAACATTGATCAAAGCTTACATCAGCCACTTCTAGTTTCTCTTCGTCTCGTTGTGATGAGAGAATAACTTTGGCAAGATTAACTGCCTTAAGGAGATCGAGGTCTGGCTCTTGCAGTAGTTTCTCTCTAACCACATGATGACATTGATTCATATTTAAAATGAATATGTCCTTCACCAGCGACTCACGCAAATTGTCGAACTCACACACATGACTCAAATTTTGAAGGTCCGTCAAGAAAATGTCTGTATCATCCTGACCTTGGAGTCTCGAGAAAAATTTATGCCTTTGCATTGTCAGGTTCTTTTTTGTTAGGAAGTGGTCATTCAATTTCCTCAACAATTCATCGAACGTCACCTCTGATCTGTTCAGGTTGAAGGAATTGAACACGTCCAACCCGTAGGGGCGTAACAAGGAGCGTATTAATGGAGAAACAATGCCACCTAATGCTCTTCCTTTTCTGTCACAAGACCTCTGGCAATTAAATATATTTAAAAAGATTGATACCGGCATTTCCAGTTCACTGCAACATTTCCCTCTGTCTCCATCAGGCACACATGGCCTGACATGCCGATCGAAGTTTGCGATCGCGGTTGAATGTCCGAATTTGACTGCAATTGTTCGGATTCATCATATATGTAAAGACATCTTGATTTATTCTTGGTTGAAACACGACAGTTGTTGCTCTAAATTAAAAATACACAATAAGGTAACGGGAGGATTCGGCCACTTCTGACACCATGTTGTAAAGGTATTTATTGGCTCAAGTGATGTTACATCGTCAGCAATGACTGAAAGACTGACAGCTGTAAGTTAAAGAGAGACACACACCTCTGAATAGGGGGCAGCACAAGTACATACCGTGATACAGTGGTGACACATATAACAGTAATATCTTCGGCAGTAATGACATCTAAATGCCAGCTGTGAGAATTTTTTGTAATAATGCCCGGCCGCTCCACTACTTTTGTAATCATTAATTATACTAAGTTTTACTTTTAGATTCAATGACTTACGTTTCCCTGCCATGAAGTTGGCTTTCAAAACTGGCTAACTAAACTGCTATCAGAGATGACAAGATAACAAAAAACAGTGGAAAGTATGTGGGCTATTGAGAAATTCATAAGTGCTCGTATGGGTATGGTTGTAATGTTTGTTGTAACCATACATCTGACGATTGGGTGTAACATTTGTGGAAAAATTTGTTTTTATTTTAAGGCAAATGATTGATGTAATGAACGCAAGCTTGTGCATAAATTGTCCCTTGGCCATCCCTCGCTATTTTGAGCTTCTCGTTATTTGTTGTACTCATTATATGGGGCTTCCACTGAAGTTGAGTTCATTTTTGCTGTCGTTGATTTATGGTTCAAATTATACGCTTTCATTCTCAGTTTCTAGCCATCTGTCTGTGCCTATCGTTTTGAGCTCATGTTGATGTGAATGACACCTTAGTTGAATATCTTACAGGTATCATGTTTCATACATAATCGAGAACAGGTAGGCTAGAGACTGCTGAACAGACATTTTAAGCAGCATGTTATCACTTCTGAATAGAAATAAAATTTGAATGAACTACATAATACCTGATTTGTACCATGCTGAGTGTATGCCATTAATTTTAAGGGTACTTGTCTCTGGCAGTTTTTATCCACCCTTTGTCTACCCTTTAGTTTAATTGTGCATTCCACTCTTTATAGTGTCCCTTCATTTATATTGCCCAGCCTAAAAGATTGTATGATATCTTCCCTTTAGTATCTGTCTGATGCTCTCTTTTTGTTTTACAATGAAATATTTTCCTATTTTTTGTCTCAAGAAGATGATTTTTTGTTAATCTAGTCTTGATACTGATATTTATGATGTAGTTAGTCCAACTATCATTTTGCCAACGAGTCCTTTTAATTCTTTTCTCAAGTATGTATTTTACTGACTTGAACTTCAAGGCAGCCGACTGTGGCAACTTCTTTGTTTTTTTGGTCACATATTGCATTACCCTTCCTTCAATATACATATCTATTGTTCATATTTTTCCTATTCTAATGTATTGAAACTTTCTGTATTCTATGACTGTTCTGTTTGGTAATATGTCCATTTAATTTGCATTAGAATGGCTCTTTAAATGTGATATGCTATATTTTTTTACACTAGATGATCATGCATCATTATATTTTTTAGTGTAGTATTTAGAAATCTGCATGTTACAGAATTGCTGGCATAGTAGAAAAGTGTATCATCTTAATCTCCCTTTTATTATCTCTTAACAAGGTGCATTTTTTGCCTCGTCAATTACCATACTGAATAGTAGCAGAGTGGTGATTTTTCTCTTTTGATACCCTGATACCACTAGATAGGATAGGTCTAATGTGTTGTTGATGTGGGCTTGATGTATACTGTCTGAACATAACATAGCATCTGAACATATTAGATATTGTTGGTAGCCACATATCATTTATAAATTTTTGAAATTCAAAGGTTTACCAGAAGCATTAACTAAATTTCTAAATTATTTTTGAAAACCTATATGTATATTAATGCACCCTGAAAAGTCATGTAAAAATGTATCCCATATTTTTGGTCAACTTAAATGTTCATCTCATAACTTTGACTTTAAAAAAATTTATCCTACAAGCTAGGTGTACCATTTGATCTATTTTGTTTCATTCAAGGCCACCCGATAAGGAACCAATTGACTGTGATTTACATAGCTTGGTGGAAAACTTCGCTACTTCAGCAATTAGCTCATCTCCTCAATCTGATTGGCTCTGCCTCACTGAGAATGCCATTGCTTTTCTGAACGATGACCAGTGGATCAAGGGGATAGTGGCTGCTGCTGAGACAGTGGCCAAGAATGGGAAAGTTGAGGCAGTGCTTGATATGAGTCCATTTCCAGTATTTGGTCTGAAAATGATGAAACTGGGTGCAGCAGAAAGGTATGCTTTTCTGGGCTCACATTTGTCTTTGATTTCTGGTTGAGGTGTAAAAGTGATCATTTTGCTATAATTACATTTATTAAATGCATTCAGATATCTTATTTACTCATGGCCCTTTTTTACTGAGGTTTAAGTAAGTCTCTTCTTAATATTTGTAGACCCTACTGGAGAACGTCTTCTCTCCTAGACCTTATCAAAATCTGTGGGAGAGTAGTTATTTATACAGTGAAACCTCCCGATAACAAATTCACAGGAACTGGAAAAATTATGGCTTTGTTGTACGGAGGTTCGTTATACGGAGGTTGTATGTGGATTGCGTAGTCGTCAGGAGAAGTCAAGAATTCGTGTTGCTGTAAGATTCAACCCTTAATTAATTTGCAATTTTAATTAATTCAGTTATTTTCTTATGCGGCATACTGCCAATTATCCATGGTAATTGTAGGTGAAGCCTGATTCTATAAGAGTCATGGATAGTCCATTCATGTTCACTTTCATATTAGCTTTGCCCCTGGTTTCAGTGACATAGTCTTACCCAGCCCTCTGAATATTTTATTGAAATTATCACTTTTTCCTACAATTTCGTTTGTTGGTCAATCATTTATTCCATTTCATTACCCTAAACTGTACACCACCTAAAATTAATGCCTGTTATTTATGCATATTGAATTTGACTCATTTTGTGGAACATTCAGTTGTGCATTTTATTCTCAGATGTGCAACGCTTTGCATATATCTACATATTTATAGCATATGAATAGCAATGTTTGGTCTACAATTTTGGAAGGATAAGGATAGATCAACTGTTGCAATATCAAAATTTTTATCATAGTTTGAATTAACTCCCTAGTTAATCATGATTAAATTAAAGGGGATCGGTAAAAAAAAGTTACTTCGTTATGGCGGCACAAAAAAGAACAGATTTGTTTATTAAAAATAACGCACCATGGTGCTACATATTTACCGACATATGCAATTTATTTTTGCCTATAAACATAAATCTAACAATGTTATGTTGTGCACTATTAGGAAAAAAATGCACCAGCTCAACTGCAGAGATTGTCAGCCGTGGCAGTCCACAATCTGGGTGGGGCAGCAAATCTCATTGCGTGAAATATGCTGTTTCCCTTTCTTGAAAGAAAATCACTTCAGCTATGGTTATATCTATGATTATTCACAGTCGCGACTGAGCTCAATTTTTCACTTGAAGAAAGTATCGGATGACATTTCTGTATCAGGTATCATTCGCTGAGGCGCAGGTGGCTGTGGTGGGGAGATATGCAGGAGGGGGGCTTTGAGACATAATTGGTACACATAATCACAGTCCAAGGAATAGTCATCTCTGCTAGCCACCAAAAAAATGTACCTCAGCTTAGTTGTATGTTTCTTTCTTTTCTGTGATAAAATGTGGCAACATTGTAGCAACTGTGTGCAGGCTGGTAGGGGGCGTGGTTGTTGTTAGGGATTTCCCATGGTAGTGAGGCGAGTTTCTTTGGACTAACGTTAGAAGGGCATATAGAAGAATTCTAGTAGAATATCTTCTGGGTAGAGTGGAAAACAGCCGTGAACACCCTCCAAGTCATCTCTGTGTTGCTTGGGATGGAGTGAATAAGTGGTGAGATACCTAACTGATTTAAGATAGTAGGCTTCCCCGTAGAGATCAAAACTCCAGACATGGAAACATAATTGAAAGAGAGAAGAATGGGGTGAGGTCACCCATACTTTTAACATCGAGGGAATTTATTTCAATGATTACGTATGTAGATGAAAACCTAGTCATATATTCCAATTGTGGCGGAAATTAATCACAATTTTCAACATAAAAAATATTTTAATATAACAAATAAATTGAAACAGTAAATGATAACAAAAGTTTGGAGAGGTCGACGAAATCCATTCCGAAGGACCAGCCGTGCCCACGCCGAAAGAAGTCCGTCCACTGGTATGCGACGGGAAGAAGAGAAGTCCAGGCGTTGTACGGCAGAGAGAGAGAGGGAGAGAACTGCATCGGCCGACTGCACACGAGAGAAAGAGCGAGCGAGAGACTCCTTCGCCTGGGTTCCGAGAGAGGGGAAGGAAGGGAGGGCGATAGCAGCTCCACCATATCGAAGAAAAAAAAGAAGGGCGTTTAACATGATATCGAACATCCCACCCCCCTTGAACAACTTGTTCAACAAAAGAAAACAGAGCATTCATAATACAATGAAGAAAAATTCAATCAATTACAAGAAAATAAATTCAGCCAATCACAAAATGAACATGAGTAATCAATGTGAATCATTTTACGTCAATCGTCAATCGGGAGAGGGTATACTCGGATGGCAGGACGGGTAAGGGTACCTTTGGGGGTATGCAGCTGCACCACACGAACTATCCCATCGTCACCTGGTGAGGTCCTTGTCACACGGGCTAAGCACTACTGGAGCAGAGGAGTCTTTGGTGAGTGCACTACAACTAAATCTCCAACCTTAATATTGTCCTTTCGTAAAGTCCATTTGGAGCGTTGTTGGAGAGTATGTAGGTACTCCCGATGCCATCGGTTCCAAATGCGTTGAGAGAGTGCTTGCACCGTCTGCCATCTGCTCAGTCGATTTATGATTAGGGCGGCGTAGTCATCCTCGGGAAGGGCGGTCAACGAGGTTCCGATTAGAAAATGTCCCGGGGTCAGCGCCGATACATCAGCAGGATCTGATGAAAGAGGTGTCAGTGGACACGAATTTAGCATGGCTTCTTCTTTGACAACAAGAGTAGTGAATTCCTGCAGGGTGAGAATAGTTTGCCCAATGGATCGACTTAAAAGAGTTTTGGCACTTTTAATCGCCCTTTCCCACAGTCCTCCTTGGTGTGGCATGGCGGGTGGTATGAAGTGGAATTTAATATTGTTGTCAGCTGCAAAATGGGAAATGTCATCTTTGATGATTGGGGACGAATAAAATCTCCTTATTGTCCTTTTCAGCTGAGTGGATGCTCCAATGAAATTCGTCCCACAGTCTGAGTAGAGGTCGGTACTTAGTCCTCGTCTCGATACGAACCGAGTTAGTGCGGCAATGAAGGTGTCCGTTGAGAGATCGGTTACCACTTCGAGGTGAACAGCCTTTGTGCACATACAGATAAAGAGGCACAAATAGGCATTTTGGAGTTCTTGAGATGAAAGCATACCATGTTCACTGTCCGGACGGCGACAATTTTGCGCAAACCGTCTGATGGCTATTACGCGCTGCAGTTTTGACCACTTGGAGAACCTAAAAAGTATATCCCACTCATTAGATACTGTGGAGGAGCAAACGTTGAATGCGGATTGTTTTGCTTCCGGTAAATCCTCGTCCATTAGAGTGAATTGAGATTTCGGCCAATATTCCAGCGGAAGAGAGAGCCATCGAGGGCCAGACCACCATATGGAATTCTTATCAAAGAGCAGAGTGGGAAGGCCCCGTGAGGCACAATCAGAAGAGTTGTGTTGCGATGAAACGTGAAGCCATCTTACAGGAGGTACCCATTCTTGAATCTGAGTTAGTCGATTGGCTACATACAACTTTAGGCGATAAGGAGTGCGGATCCAGGACAGAGAAATGGTTGAGTCACACCAGGCTGTGACGGACTCGATTTGGCTGTAATTTGACACCAAGTTAACACTGTGGCGGATCAGTTTAGCTAACAAATATGCACCACAAAGTTCCATTCGAGGTAGAGAAATACGTTTGAGGGGTGCGACACGAGATTTAGCCATGAGTAATGTTACTTTGGGGTTGATATCAACAGAAGCACATCTTATATAAACAACTGCAGCATATCCTAACTCTGATGCATCGGAAAATCCATGTAGCTGGACACTGGTTGATTTAGTAAGGAACAATGAGCGAGGTAGAGTAATTTCCGTTACTCTAGAAAGATGCTTCAGAATTTCCTCCCACCGGAGAGCAACATTTGGAGGGAGTGGATCATCCCATTGAAGGCCCAGGGTCCATCGGTATTGTATGAATGACTTGGCTAAAAGTACCACAGGAGTCAACCAACCGCAGGGGTCGTATATTCTTGCAACAGCGGAGAGCACTGAACGTTTAGAGGGAGGTATGTTGAATATATTCACAGCATAAGAAAACTGATCAGATGCAGAATTCCACTGCATGCCCAGTATATTGTAGATAGGTTGCTCTGAATGCTGGAAGGAGAGAGGTATTTCCCTATCTTCTTCCGGAATATGGGATACCAAAATATCCGAATTGCTGCACCACTTTCTTAGCTGAAAACAGCCTAATGAGAGAAGCTGTGCTAATTCATTTTGAAGTGTGAGTGCCTCTTGCACACTATCTGCGCCAGCAATGATGTCGTCAACAAATGTTTGAGAGGTTAGGACGTGAGCAGCTCGTGGAAATTTGGCGCCTTCATCTTCAACCAACTGATGAAGGGTGCGGATAGCTAGAAATGGTGCGCTTGTGACTCCGTAAGTAACAGTTGTCAATTTGTATACTGTGAGAGGGTCCGTAGGGTTTTCACGCCAAAAAATTAACTGGAAGTGCTGGTCATCGGGATGTATTTTGATCTGTCGATACATTTGACGGATATCACAGGTGAATACAACTGAGTGGCACCTAAATCGCAGAATAACTTCACAAATGTCATTTTATAATTTGGGCCCCGACAATAAAATGTCATTGAGTGAGACGTTGGTTGAAGTCTTTGAACTAGCATCAAACACTACGCGCAGATTGGAATTAAGATCCTGATTTTTAAAGACTCCATGGTGCGGTAGGAAATAATGTGGAAATCTTGAGAATTGACCACAAGCTTCCATATGACCTACATCTAGATATTCTGACATAAACTTAATATACTTCTCTCTCAGGAGGGGTTGTGCTGACAGTTTTCTTTCCAAACCGAAGAATCTTCTTTTGGCGTTAAGCGATGAGTCTCCGAGATTGGGATGATGATTCTTGAACGGCAACCGAGTGATGTAACGTCCCGTTTCATCTCTGGTATGGGTAGATTGGAAATGTTCTTCACATAGTCGGTCTTGAGGGGAGAGAGAGAGATGAGGCACTTCCTCCAGCTGCCAAAACTGTTGGATAGAAGCAGGAAGATCAGAATCATGAGTTGAAATTAAAGCGACGTAGTGCTGTTAATTGCTGTCAGAAGCTGGAACGATTGCAGTTTTTCCAATTAGAACAAAGCCAAAAATGGTATCAAAAGCCACTGGATAATTATCTCCAAGGATGCAGCGAAGTCCCGTGAAAACGTGAGGAAAAAGATCAGCTCCAATTAAAACATCAACAGGAGAGGGTACATCAAAGGTCAGGTCCGCCAAGACAAATTATTTTACTTTCTCCTTTACTTCAGGCGAAATAGTTGCGGTAGGCAAATTGGAAGTGATATTTTGTAAAATAAGCATCGGATGTGAATGAGTGAGCACCTTGCCGTTGATTGAAGATAAACTAAGATAGGTTACTCCATGAGATTTCACTTGAGATTGTGATATTCCATTAATGTCATTGGCTATTCTTCGGCGTGAGACGTTTAAGACTTGATCGAAGCGTTCCGAAATGAAACTGCATTGAGCGGCAGAGTCTAGAATTCCTCTAACGACATGAGAGAAGCCACCAGGTGTAGTCAAACGAATCAAAGTCGTTGCTAACAAAATTGACATATTAGGTTTGGCCGACGATATGCCGACAAAGTGTTTTTCAGCTGATAATTCCGGTGATGAGTTAACGGAAGTTAACAATGAGGTCAGTTGTTCACTAACGGTTGCGGTATCCTGGCGACTATTTGGCGATGAATGAGAATTCAAGTCAAAATGCAGTAGGGAGTGATGTCTCTTAGCACAACTTATGCATCTCCGGGAGGAATTTCACGATTTTACAGTGTGAGATGTTCCAAGACAGTTGTAACACCACTTTTTCTCCCTCACTATTTCTTGCCTTTGTTGAGGCGATTTCTCTTTAAAGGCAGAGCACGAATAAATGATATGGCTTGGGTTTCGACAGAATGCACAGCTATTCCCCGTAGTAGTAATCAGAGCAGTTTTATGAATTTTGTTCTGAGAATTTTTTATTGTTCCCTTTGATCGGCCATCGATTATTGCGTCTTCAAAATGAACGCATTCGGCTTCCAAAAACTTGATCAAATCGGAGACCGCAGGAAGTTCATGATTGACGCCTCGCGTATCTTCAAAGCGCTTCCGAGTTTCGAAATTCAATTTCCGAGTGAGGATTGAGAGAAGCAAAACGTTTTCTTGGGTAATATCATACTGTAAAGCAGTTACTGCTTGCGTATTTTCAAAGTAAGTAGATAGAAACAAGCGAATGCTTGAAAGTGATCCGTCAATTACAGGTGGCATGTCCATAATCTTGCTTACATGGAGAGAAACTAGTTTCCGCACATTGTGGTAGCGCTTATGTAGCAAATCCCAGGCAATAATGTAATTTTCACCGGTGATGGGCAGTCCAGAAATTAGTAGCAGAGCTTCGCCACGAAGAGAACTTAACAAGTACTGGAATTTCTCGACTGGGGCTAATACTGGATTCTTATGGATTGTCATATCAAACGCATTATAATAGGGCATCCATCTAATGGGTTCGCCAGCAAATTTGGGTAACTCGAGCTTGGGTAAGCGAACAGAGGATCGCGGTTGCGGATTTTCACAGGGGTTTTCAGATTGACCATTAGCATTCGGTAGCAATGCAGAAATAACACACGCTGTTTCGACATAGAGGTCTAACATTTCTTCCCTTAATCTCATGACAAGTCCATCATCATCTTCATCCAGGGTCGTCTCTACGTCGGTGAAACGATTAACTAAATCATTAAATTCACTCATAGTGCTATCAAGCTCATTCTTCCAACACCGTAAACGTCTAATTTGGACGTCCGAAAGGGGCGAAACTTTTGCGGAGGCTTCCGTTGTGAACACGGAACCTTGGATCTTTTCAAGTCTCCTTTTCTGGAGATTTGACTTCCGGGCAAAGGTTGTGGAATTCATTTCACTGGCACACTCACACTAAGGAGATAATAATAAATGTCCTTACCACTTTTCCGTGGGCAGCCGCAAGGTAGAGAACGGGACGGGAAAAGAGAGGAGTGGTATAGCATACGCTTGTCGGTGACCTCGTCAAATCCGCGGAGTCAGGAGCACGTGTCGTCATCCGTCAGTAGTCCATACAACTCAATTCCACGTTCAGAGATAAAATAAACATAAAAATGAACAAAAGCAGATCCACAATTAGCAACGATACTAATTTCCTGTATCTACCAAGCACTGGATACAATGAATCCGGCCCGAAGGACCAAAAGAAATGTGGCGGAAATTAACCACAATTTTCAACAAAAAATATTTTAATATAACAAATAAATTGAAACAGTAAATGATAATAAAAGTTTGGAGAGGTCGACGAAATCCATTCCGAAGGACCAGCCGTGCCCACCCCGAAAGAAGTCCGTCCACTGGTATGCGATGGGAAGAAGAGAAGTCCAGGCGTTGTACGGCAGAGAGAGAGAGAGAGGGAGAGAACTGCATCGGCCGACTGCACACGAGAGAGAGAGCGAGCGAGAGACTGCTTCGCCTGGGTTCCGAGAGAGGGGAAGGAGGGGAGGGCGATAGCAGCTCCACCATATCGAAGAAAAAAAAGAAGGGCGTTTAACATGATATCGAACACCAATAATGAAACCCTGGCCATTGATGAGTATTAAGGCACCTCATGCACCTTAAGGTTCAAGAGAAGCCATATGTAGGGGGAGGAGAAGGATGCAGTCCTGCGGGATGAGTGTCTCTCGGCCGCCGTCTTTCGGCCTTGCCTGACGAAGGCATAGTGGCATGGTGGTGGGGGGGATTATCACAGTAGGCCACCCCTGGTCGTCGAGCCCAAAGGTAGGAAGATGGCGGTGAAAACACTGGTCTCTGGCCGTTAAGGGGTATCCCGCTGTGATGCTCCGAACGCCAGGTCCATGGAAGGGGCTGAGAAGCTCAGGGAGTGTGTCCACCTAGGTCGGGGGGAGGGGGACACTTGGTTAAGATAACACAATTAAAACACGTGTGGGCAGGCGAAAAACCAGTGAGTGGAGGTGAGGGAGCACTTGTCTAAAAACACTCAAAGTTGGAAAATGATTGATAGAAGTGGTGAGGGGGATGAGTATAATTGCACGTCTTTGAGGAGATTGAGATTCTTATCCCTTCATTGAATAATTTCAACCTGCTCCATGGCGTCTAATTTCTTGCCTTTGTCTAAGGTGTGGAGCAATTTAAATTCAAAATTAGTGTAGATTCTATCAGGTGTGTGGCGAAAATGGAAGTTATGTTGCCTGAAATGTAGCACTTTTTGTGTTCATTAATGCGTGTAGAAAAATTTCTCCCTGTCTGGCCGATGTAGATGGCTCCACAGTCGCATTTAATTTCATAGATGCTGCACTTTTTGATGTCATCTATGGGGTCTTTGTTGGAGCAGAGGGCTTTGGATAGGGTCAAGGGAGCATAGAAAGAAACACACAACTTATCTTTGGGAAACATGTTGGCTATCTTGTACGATAATGTATGGTGGAAAGGGATTTTGCACCACTTTCTGTCTGGAGCACTGGGACCTAGTAGGAGGGAGGTGTTTAAATTCACTGCCTGTTTTTTTTCCGTTTATCACTGAGTAATTTGTCGATGATGTCCGAACTGTAACCATTATTCAGGGCTGTATATTTTATGGTCTTCAGTTCACTTTCAAAGTTGGAAGTTGACAGGGGAATAGTGATTAGTCGGTGGATCATGCTGTTGAAACTGGCTAATTTATGGGTGATGGGATGGCAGGAATCAAAGGGTATCACTTGATCCGTGTAAGTGGGTTTCCAAAAGATTGAGAAAATGTGTTTGTGGTCACTTATCTCGATGGTGAGGTCCAGGAAGTTAATTTTGCCATTCACGCTTGGTTCCATGGTGAAGTTTATAGATTTGTGGATAGAGTTAAGGAATTGTAAGAAGTGTTTCCAACTCTCTTTCACTATCTGTCCAGCAACACAGCACATCATCAACATACCTGAACCAATATAGAATATTTTTAGAGAATTTGTTAGCATTGAAGATCTTGCTTTTAAATTCGTCCATGAAAATTTCTGCAAGGAGTGGGGAATGGGGTGATCCCATAGCCTTTTCTTATAGAAGGAGCCACAAAATGAAAAATAATTTTGGTCGACACAGATTTTAAATAGTGAACTTAATTCATTGATGAGATGTTGATTCACATCGGCGTAGGCTAACGCATCATGCGTCAGAATGGAAGTAAAAAGGCTGCACACATCAAAGGACACCAATTTAGCATTGGGTGGCAAGGTGATGGGGAGAAGACATTCAGATAAGGCAACTGAGTTTTCAATTGCATATTTGTGTTTGAAGCCAGAGAGTTGGCGGTAGACCTTATTTAATTTAATGGCTAGCTTTTGCACTGGAGCGCTAACACTTAACACAACTGGGTCCTTATTCTCTTTCTGAAACTCTCGTGGTATCCAAGGGATAACATAGGTTTTTCGGGACTCGCGTTAACTTTTTGTAAACATTCTAATGAGGAAATCAATGAAACGCAACCTCGGTTTCGTTGCTGGGGAGATAACCGAGGTTGCGTTTCAAACGAGAATACGGGCCCTGGTCTGATGGTCATGTCTTTTTTATGGAGTTTAGGTAAACCATAAAGCCTGGGGGGCAACAAATTCATTGAAGTGAGGAAGAATGGTGTTGAAGAGGTGAACACAGATGGTGATGGCCTCTTTGACGCGCTTTTGATAAGTGAGAGTGGGATCTTTCTGGAGAATGTCAAAAGCATTGGAAGAAAGGAAACTTTGGCACTTGCTGATGTAATCTGCCTCGTCAAGGTTGATGGTGCAATCGCCTTTGTCTGCCTTGCCAATGATAAGATGCTCTTCCTTCAACATGTCCCGGAGTGACTTTAGAGAAAAGACCTCAGGTGGTGGCCATTTAGGATGCACTGAAAAATTCCTCAGGTCTGTTGATATGATGTCCGCAACCAACTGCTTAATGCCACAAGGTTGATTTGAAAGGACTACTTCGCAGTCTGTAGCCAGGTTCTTGAAGCCTTTGGTTGAAGTAGTCAGGGCTGGGACATATTTCAATCCTTTGTTTAGGAGTGAGAGAGCATCAGGGGGAAATTCACACTTGGATAAATTTACATCTCTACTGGCGAACTGATGATCACAAGATTGCTGGGGGAGTATATCACCACTGGAAGAATCACTACTACCTGCCGAGAGGTGTAACAGTTTATCACCTAACGTTAAGTGATAAACTTGCGGTTTATCACTTAACGTTTCCTATCCACGATATCCATTGCGAGGGATCTCACTCGTTCATCGAGAACACGAAATTCAATAGGATGGAGTTTGTGGGTGAGTTCTGTGTGGAGAAGATACAAGTAGTAGGACATGGAATCACGTTTACTATACCACGTTTTCAGCTTCGTCTGGATCCAAACTTTCTTCGCCATGGAGACTGTATGTTGAGCTGCTGCAGATGAAGAATTGGTCGTGATGGAAACATACTTGGGGGTTACACCATGTTCTAGGCATTGGGAGTTGAAGTGAATGTTAAGGGACGCAATTTTAAACTTGATGGACAATTTGAGAAATCGCTTTGCCTGCTTGCCTCCACCCCCCTTTTCCGTTGTCACCCTTGGTTTAGTCCCCCTTCCCCTCCTCTTCCCTCACTCCTTGTTTTTTTCCCTGGTTCCTCTCCTCAGTTTGTACATATACTGGACTTTGGTGAGATTTGGTCACCTGATGATGATATCACATCAAAACCAGTCGTAGTAAAGATTTCTTTGTGGAAAATTGCCAATATTATTTAATTATGTTATTCCACCACATCACGCATGAAACGACTCTTTTTATTCCTGCAATATGTTGAAAGGATATTAATGGTAAAAATCAATACCAAGCTTACAGATACAGTTGGGGTGCAGCTTAACATGTCTACATCAGTTTATAAATATGAAGAAGTGGAAGATGTCTATGATGATATATAAGACATCAAGGAAGCAATGAAACAAGTAAAATGAGAAGAAACCTTAATTCTTTTAGGAAATTGAAACGTTATCATTAGCAAACTTTGAGATGAAAGAGTAACTGGGAAATGTGGATTGGGAAATCAGAGTGAGAGAAGAGAAAGTGTATTAGAATACTGCAACAACACAAATTAGTTTATTTAAAAATCTTACTCGGCTAGAAACCCAAGAATGTTTTTTAAATATCATTCGCCTAGAAAGAACAAGATCATATATAACACAAATTAGTGTTTGAAAACACATCATTGAAAAACCAAAGAAGATATACTTGGAAAATGCCAGAAGATTGAAGAAGATTAAAAAATAACTATTTTTCAGTGAAGCAGACATTTAGGACCCAAATGAAGGACTCAAAAGCTACTCGGGGGCAGATGTCGACAGTGACCTCCATTAATGGAAAGCTGCATCAAACCAATCTTAGGGTTGTTGACTCATGATGAAGACTTATTCAGCTTTGTATTCCCCAACAGCAAACTGGAATAATTGAGCATGGGAAGAAGATAACATAAGTAAAAGTCATGTTTTTAAGGTATAATTGATTGAGATTTGGTTCTTATAATCACATGTACATGTTTTCATGTTTGTAAGTTTTGTGTTTTAAGTGAACTTCATGCATCATATGCTTATAAAATGTTGCTGAGTTGATTTTTTCCAGCACAAATTGTTCTTGTATAGTGTCAAATAATTTTAAATTTCTTTGAAGCATTACCTCCTGTTCTTGTAATCATAAAACATATTTCCCTCTCTTTTCTTCTCTGATAGACTTTTGTATTTGTGATGTACAGGCTGGTGTGGTGTATATCTTCTGATGAATCTCAAAGGATATCACATGAGCAGATCTTAAAAGAGGTTGCTGCACATAATGGCATCGACACACATAATTTGGCCTGCCAGTCAGAGGAGACCTTGCATGGAGAATTTGATGTAATATATGTCGATTTGGTGGATACCACTGGGGAACTTCAGGAAGGAGCCATTGGAAAGCTACCTTCAATAATGTAATTACTAAAATTTTAGCATGTAAACATTTTTACATATGTACATATTTATCTGTGCCTTGTTCTTTATTATTTTTGACTGGATATACAGTGAGAGTATAGGCCAACGGCCTAAAGTGGAGGGGCTATTTGTGACCAGCATTTCAACAGATTCAGCTTACTCTTGTGACCAGCATTTAACACATCTGTTAGAGATTTATTTTTACTTTTCATAAACAAAGCAATACTCACAGAGAATCCCATTAAAGTTCCAGGGACACCATTATACTTTTTTGAATTTACTCCAGAAATTGCTTTATCATTTGAAAAATAGAGCAGGATATAAAAATCTCATTCTGCTTAGGGTTAATTAGTTAATTAGATTTTCCATTTCAAAGACTCATAACGTTAGGTAGGGAAATGCCAATAATGAACAAAAATAAAAGAGAGCATGAGTTCCACAATGATCTGTCCTTGGACCTTTGCTGTTCATTATTTATGCTGTGTACTATGCAAAAGCAGGCTGTTTATGATAGTCGGATACAAAGATGATGTTATACTAGCAAAGAGTAAACCTTTAAAAATAGCAGAAAATCTTGTATCAGGACATTTAAATATGGGTGACTGTATTTATCAGTGTTCCTACTGCCTAAATGCCATGATAACATGAAGTAAGACCTTTGTAGCAAATCATTAGTATGTACTAGGGAATATGTCTGTTATGGTGGCATCACCAATTTGGGGACAACACTCTGAACACTTGGAAAAATTTATTGGTTCCTTTGATTTTTTTCCAATAAAAGATGTTTAAATGATATCAGCCAACCATGAAAGATTATTTTTTCCAGTAAAACAATTATATTTTGAAAATATATATTGAAATTCATTCATTGTGAAAATTTCATAAATACCTACATGTTTTGAGGAATTTCATTCATAGCTGATCATTTTGTATGTTCCTTTTTACTGTAAAATTTCACCTCCTTAAGTGGTTATTATTTTCTGGAACCAATAGTGCTTAAGGCAGGTTCCACTGTATCTCTTTATGAGTATTTCATTAATACTGATTGATAAATAATACATCAAATACCCTTGTAATATGTGTATCATTAAGTCTATTGGAAATTTAGGAGTGATCTCCCTGGGTTTTTTTAAATTGTGGACTTTTTGTTTTGTTATTAAGGTTTTCTCAGTTTTGAAGTTTTTCCATGTTTTATCATATTCCATAATCAGTATACAAATATTAAATGATTCCTTAATACATGCTGCATACTCAGCATGCATGTCAGTGATAAGAAATATCATGATTAGCTTGATTAGTCCCTATTTTAATGTTAAACCATGCATATCACCATTGCTCTTCATATAAAGCTGGTGTTTTTTTAATACTTCTGATTTTTTCAGACAAATGCTGAAACCAAAAGGAATTCTTATACCTGAAAAAATTACTGTTGTTACTCAACTTATTTTTTCACTGTGGCTTGCAAGAATGTCACAAGTTTTGAGTGATGAAAATGTTTGTAATTATAAAATTTCAGAATTCATCAATGTATATAAGGTAAGGATAATATATGATTTAGATATTATTACTATTGGACATTATGAGAACCATACGAGAAATTTGTGTAGAATTCTGAAATTTCCATAGCTCTTAGTTTTACTGTGCTCTCAATTCTTCTCCCAATTTAAGTAGAGAATATAATTAGAATTTATAAATAGTACTCCTCTCTTTGTAGTTCAGTAGTGGAGGCTTTATGATTAAGATTGCTTCTTCTACCATAAAATTATAGTTGTTAAGGCCGTTTCACACATTTTTTTGTGTAAACGAATGTATGAAACTGAATGAAATTATATGTTTATTTGAATAGAATAAGAACTGGTTCTATTTTCCATTCAGACATTCGCACAAGTGTTCACACAATTTTCCACTTTACATGGTACAAATTTCCTCATACAAGCATTTGTACAAGAAATTGTACAAAAAAATGTACTGTGTAAAACGGCCTTTAGGATCATATTTTAAGGCATGTTTCTAGGCTGTTAAGGTCTTAAATTAGCATTTTGAGATATGGATAATGGTTACAGTAAAGTTTTGTTATTGATACATGGAATCATATGAAGGCATTTTTAAGAATAGAAAATAAGTTAAAATCAATAGCAGATATTCCACGGATAACCCGGACCTGATTTCCAGCCATGTGCTCTACCAGTTGAGCTACCAAGATGTCCTCTTTCTCTGTGGAAATTATAGGGGCTTTAAAGGTTATAGAAATTATAAAGGCTTTAAACAAGATGCTCGCAGATTGCTAGACATATCATGTCAAAAAGCTATTGTGCAATTTCAGCGGGTAACGCCGCTTAAGTTTTCACAGCTAGTTCGTAAAATTTGATGGAGTTATAAGTAAGCACCATAGTGTTTCAATATTGACTTTAACCTCGTGGTCGGTGGTGCCATGCGCACGACTTTGGGTGCTTTGTGATATGATTAGCAGTCCGTGAACATCTTGTTCCTTTAAAGCCTCTACAATTTCAACAGAAGAAAACACTTGGTAGCTCAACTGGTAGAGCATCTGGCCAGAAATCAGGGGGTCCAGGCTTGAGTCCCGGTCAAAGTTAATGGTTTTTTTTCTCTGTGGAATATTTCCTATGGTGCAATTTCAGCGGGTAATGCTGCTTAAGTTTTCACGGCCAGTTAGTGAACTTTGAATTCGTTATAAGTTAAAATCATCTGAATTAGTTACAGGATGTTGAATACCGTATTTACTCGTGTAAGCCACGTGCCTTTTTTCCCGAAATGCCGGTGAAAAAATGGGGGTACGCAGCTTATAGTGGCGACCCCATCGCCGCACCCTCCATCTGTTCGTAATGGCACCCGTTCCATAGAAAAAATGAGTTCCTTAGGCAGTGCTCCACTAGTTCCGAGAAGTCCTTAGGAATACCATTGGATGTGAGCGATGTAATAACTTCCACTGCATCTTGAATCGGAATGTTGGTGAAAAGCAACACCACGCCGAAGCTCACTAAAATATCGCTTTTGTCGATGGAGACATTTTTTAGAATGTCGATGAAGTGGGCCAAGTTCTTCGCATATGATGGAGTTTTCCCATCGTGTGGCTGCACCAATGTTCCGATTCAAGATGCAGTGGAAGTTATTAGATCGCTCACATCCGATGGTGCCGTATTTACTCGTGTAAGCCGCGCACCTTTTTTCCCAAAATGCCGTAGAAAAAATGGGGGTGCGTGGCTTACACAAATCCTCCAGATTTTCGTGTAAGCCACGCACCATTTTTCTTAAATTCCTGTTGTTTTTTCCTCGTAAGTTTCGCATTCTGTGAACATATCGACGTAATTGGTAAGTCTGGTCTAATAGTAAATCGTACATTGTAAAGTATTCTGAAATTTATAATTAATTAGTGATAAAAATCCATGTATAACAAAGTCTGAGCGTACAACGGTACTTGAAGAAATGCTAGATCAGAAACACCACTTGGCAAAGCAATAGATTTATCGTGTATAGATCGTACGTAGAAAAACACATAGTACAAGCAGAGTTTGTTTCGGTATCACGTCTTTGTAGTAACATTTTTACATAATAGGTAGCTCCTTTTGCATACACATTAAAGCTACATAGCAAAGAAACAACAAAGAATTTGTTACTTAGTGGCAATAGTCGTATGCTCAGAGATTATATCTTCTTACTATCCGTGCTATCCACTCTGAGTGTGAGAGTAGTAAACGAGTTCGAATCGATCATTTAGCATTTAAAATAATTTGTTATTATCACCCTAAAATGAATTCTGATGTGAAATTGCAATCGTTTCCTGTGAGTGCAAAACTACATATCATAAGCAATGCCGAAAAAATAGGAAAATCGAGCTGCAGGAAGGAAATATCGTGTATCTAAATCTAGCAGTGGCGAAAACTAAAAATGAGAACTGTTATGAATATTCATTAGTGATTTATGATTCTATTTCCGGGAATGTGTTTATCTGTTTTTCTAGTTTTATAAAAATTATAATTGTTATTACATTGAGCTTAGTTTTTTCCGTGTGTTCCCAAGACTTTCCGGTGTTGTTAAATCATCCAAATTCAAAGCTACTGTGCAGAGAGCAGACGAGACCACCACTATTAGGTACGAATGGCATTCTGCTTTAATTTGTTGATATGCCAACAGATTTCTGTAATAATAGAGTAATCATAGGTTGAAATTATATATATTTCTGCAATTATTTCAGTTGGATGTTATTTTGAACAGATGCCATTTTTATAGCTGGATGATGTAATCGTATGTAACTGTGATTACTGTGAGATGCTACGATAAACAGATGCACAGTAAAAGAGGCCGTGCATCGATGCATGACGCGATGATGACCGTGATGATATTAACACATAATTAAATCAATTAATGAGAAAGACGTACACATAATTTAGGCACAGCATTTCTATTGAAGAGCGTGTATTCATGTTATGACGAAATGATGGAGACTTAAGGGCAAAAATATTTTTTTTATAGAAGTAATTTTTTTCCTCATGAACCTGCCCGAAAATAGGGGTGCGCGGGATACATGGGGGCACGGCTTACATGAGTAAATAGGGTAAGTTTTCTTTTTTAAATGTCTTTGCTATCCTTCACTATAGGCAACCTTGTATATTCGTATCCTTGAGTTTAGACAACCGGTAATGCTTGAACACCTGTTACATATTTTCAAGTATTGCAATATTACATCATGGTATTGGAAACAGTTGCATACTGAAAAATGCATAAAATTCAGGACAGTATTTTATTTGAAGAAATAGCTACAATTAATGGGGCTCTTAGTATCATGCTCACTGAAAGAGTATCAATGAGCCATAGTACAAAAGGACACCTCCTAATCAGGGACTGCAGAGCACTCCATTTCAGAGGAAGGGCACACTACTTGAATTGACCTGACAAAGGTTTAGCCTGAGAAAGACTATACATACTGTGACTAATAGGTGAGATGATTGAAATTGAAAAATGCCCCAAAAATTTCTATCAGGACGACGGCATCCGATTCAGTTTATCGTGGAAGGAGCTCTTCTTGATAATAAAGATCTGAGGAAAGTTCTCGTAAGATAAGAAACGATAGCATAGCCGGAACTGACCGAGACAAGGACTAAGTACCACAAATCATGAGGTCAAGGCTGAGTATGGTGTCCCTTTGATGTCAGAGGCTTTGCCCACCATCGACAAGAGGATAGGGAATATATGTATGTATCTATATAATGTCTTTCCAATCATCTTAATATCCTGAAGACCCACCCTACAATGGACATGAAAGCTTGACCACAGACAAAGTGTATAACGCAGCTGCCCCTAAAAACCATTAATGATGGCAATACTCGTTGCAATAACCATAGATCCAAATAGTTATAATTGGTCACTAATTTCTCTGGGTAGGCAATTTTTTATCAGTGTTTATTAACACATTTGCTGCTGATAAAACTTTTATAACTTTTTGAGGAGCAGCAGTCTGAGCTTAGTGGGTTAGCCTAATGGCACCTGAAGCCAATTGGTGTTACCCTGATCCCACAGCGAACAAGTTTACAGATTTTTAGGTGCAATGAGAACTAATTGTCTCATACCTTGACACCAAGTATTAATAAAATCCTCAAAAGAAAAGATTTTAGTTTTTTGCAGGAATAAGAATGAGCCTTTCTCGGGTTTCACTCTGGGTGATAGCATAAACAACCTCTAACATTTTGATAACTCTAATGATGATAGCAGATTAGGTCATTGAAACATTAGTACCCATTAATGCTATCACATGGTGTGAAACCAGAGAAAAGTTCATTTATATCCTCAAGTTTACTGTCATCCATATGTAAATTAGGAAAACTAAATGAAACCTATTTACCAGGAGTTAATACTGAATAGTAATATATGTTTAATATGTGATACCTTGTATGCATATATTGTCATAATATGTACTGCTGGACTGCTTGGGTGTTCCTTGGTTTTGAATTTCTAAATCATGATAAACAACAAGATATGGCACTTATTCCACAGGTTTTTATTAGTGGTACAACGCGTTTCAGCAGTTAAGCCATCATCAGGTACAAAAATTGTGAGTCCAGAAAGCGGTATATATACCCAACTAGGAGGGGGTGGGGGAGGGAAGTGTTGGGCGAGGGGAGGGAGGTATTAGATGGGGAGGAGGAGTTGGGAGGGGGGACACTGGTGGCGAGTCAATGGTTGATTTAGGGAAAGGAATGGCTAGGATTGGGGAGTGATATTTGAAAAGCTGGTCGTTCATGAGGAACTCCTCTCCTTGCTGAACAATTTCAAATTGTTCTAGCGCGTCCAATCTCCGGCCTTTCCTCTCCACGTGGAGTATCTCCGGGTTGAATAGGCAGTGGTGTGCTGTGTCCAAGAGGTGTTTGGCGACGAGGGAAGATGGGTCCTCTTTCTCCCAACATTTGCGGTGTTCCCTCATACGGGTGACGAAGTTTCTACCTGTCTGCCCAATATAACACTTCGCACAGTCACTGCACTTAATCTTGTACACTCCCGACTGGAGAATGGGGTGAATTGGTCCTTCGAGTGGCATAAGAGGTTGCTCAGCGTCACTGGATTTTAAAAGGAGATTCTAAATTTGTCTTTTGGAAAAGTTTTGGCTATTTTGGAAGAGAGATTGCCAATATAAGGCAATCTACACCACTTTCTAGGTTCTAGAGGGGGTACTGTAGGAGTGTAAATATTGTTGATGGCCAACTTCTGGCATTTTTTACGCAGAATGCTGTCGATTGTATGTCCTTGATAGCCATTCGTGGAAGCAATGTGCCTAATTATCTCCAACTCTCTGTTAAACTCAGGGGGCTGCAAAGGTAAGGTCAACAGTCTGTGAATTAACGAGTTGAAAGCTGCAAGCTTATGAGACATGGGATGACAAGAGTCCATTGGAATAACTGCGTCATTGTAGCACTGTTTCCGAAATACCCCGAAACTGTGTCTGCCGTTAACTATAGATATCTCCAAATCAAGGAAGTTCAACCGTCCTTCAATGTCTCTCTCCATCTTAAAATTGATACGACGGTGTTGGCTATTTAAAAGATTTAAAAAACAATCCAACTGACGAATGCTACCGGATCAGCAGCATAACACATCGTCCACATACCTGAACCAATACGTCACATTGTTTAAAATAATATGTCCACAATTAAAAAGTTTAGATTCTAAATTATCCATAAAAATCTCGGCAGCAATGGGGAAAGGGGTGAGCCCATGGCTAGGCCATCCGTCTGGTGGTAAAATTTGCCGTTAAAAAGGAAATAATTCTGTTGAGAGGAAAGGCCGGAGATTGGACGCGCTAGAACAATTTGAAATTGTTCAGCAAGGAGAGGAGTTCCTCATGAACGACCAGCTTTTCAAATATCACTCCCCAATCCTAGCCATTCCTTTCCCTAAATCAACCATTGACTCGCCACCAGTGTCCCCCCTCCCAACTCCTCCTCCCCATCTAATACCTCCCTCCCCTCGCCCAACACTTCCCTCCCCCACCCCCTCCTAGTTGGGTATATATACCGCTTTCTGGACTCACAATTTTTGTACCTGATGATGGCTTAACCGCTGAAACGCGTTGTACCACTAATAAAAACCTGTGGAATAAGTGCCATATCTTGTTGTTTATCATGATATCATTCCACTACATCTTGCCGGACACAGTTATGTTCTTTCTAAATCATGGCTGGTGAACTGTACTTGAAAGAATGCTGAAAGTAAATGTCTCACTGGAAGTTATTCCGGAAGAGAGGCTGACTGGAAGATGTTTTTAAAAATGGGCTTGGAGGCCAAGAAAAATACCTCCATAGTAAAGCCATCACAGAGAGAGCAGATTGGGTGATTAGAGATGTGGTTGGTGATTGGGTGATTAGAGAGGTGATTGTTGATCACTTGAAATTGGATAAGCATACATCATCCCATATCTAGCAAGCTATAAATCTCCAATGGAGTCAAAAATGGCTTTATTTTTTCTGATATTGCAACTTAGTCAATAGTTACCTTTCACAAGTATTTAGAGAATAGGAGAAATGTGAAATGGCTTTGAAGGTATACTATTATAACCCAAATGAGCTATTAACCACTTGATATTGTGATTTCATGAGAGTGCATTGTCTAATAATGAACTAGGAAGTTCATGTCTAAAATTAATTCATCGGTGATACAATCACATTATTGAATCAACTGTTAACTCACCAAGTATGGCATTGTAATGGTTGCATGATGAGTGGCTATAGGGAATATGATGTAGATGACAAGTATGAACAGCACAAAGAAAAAATGAGTAACATTCTGAAGCAAAATGTTTAATCATGATTGGTGATTGGAACAAACCCTGAGAGCACAATTTTTGCAGTAGACCTAATGTAAACCTAATTTTAACACCTACATCTGGTATTCAGCAAACCATAAGGTTCGCTGAATTCCAGATATAGACATCTTATTTTGGTGTACATTATGTCTACTTGTGGTTTAAATAAGGTGCAAATGTCCACCATTCATGGTCTACTGGTAACCATGCAAATTTTGGAGCATACCTAATGCAAACCTAATTTTAATGTCTACATCTGGTACACAACAAACCATAAGGTTAGCTTCATACCTGATGTATACGTCTTATTTTAGTTTAAATTATGTCTTCATGTGGTCTAAATAGGGTCCAAATGTCTACCATTTATGATCTTATGATTTATGGTCAGGGCCGTATTTACCATATGGCGTACCCGGGGGCCTCACAAACGCTGGGGGCTTTCCGAGAGAGAAATTGTAAATCTAGTTAAAAGTAACTTGGCGCTTACTAGCAGAGTATTTATAGTGATAGATATTTGTACTCATTATGTATTGTCTTAATATACAAGGAAAGGTGTATGTCAAGCTGCCAGGTTGCAAGACTATAACATTTGGGGGCCTCATTCTAGATTCCCCCATGAGCCTCAGAAGTCATAAATACATCCCTGCTACTGGTAACCATTACTGTAGGTTTGCAGCATACTAGATGTAAATGTAAAATATTTTTCATAGTAGTGCTAAAAATCAACACAAAAATGTGAAAAGGCAATTAACTTTGGTTTTCCATGCAGAATATTTAATATACTAACTACGTTTCTATGACTCGTCATCATCAGATAAACTGATAATTACGCTGTGTAGTTGAAACATAGATGGTTAGGTAACTATTCTGTGCACAAAAACAATTTATCTGTTTCATTTGGAAAAACAGATTTGACAAAAATGCCTGAAAAACACCAAATCCAACCCCTTCTACAGGAATTACGCCAGAAACCATCAACATATTACAAAAATATAATAATAATTACCTTTGTTTACCAGAAGCCCAATGCAAATGAATCATACAAAATTTACACAACAGCACCTCAACACACAATCAATGGAACTTCCTCAGCATTTTCGAAGACACTGTCTATGGGTCACCAAAATTGAAAAGAAAAAGTTCACTGATATCACATTATTTTATTGTCAAACACGATTATTCACTTTATATATTGCAAACCAAACAAAATGGAACCCCGCTTGGCATAAATTAAATGAAAAAGGTCCAAATACCCCACTAAAATACCATATCTGCTAGCAGTTAGGTACGCACATCTTCAAAACTTCAATGATTCTTCGTTCAATGATGTAGGTATTTTCTAACAACTTCGTAACATTACACGTAATCTCGGAAAACAAGTATTTCATTCAAGTTGAGGAAAACTGTAAGGACAACAAAATGCAGATGCTACAGAAAGAAAAACGGATTTATGAGCAGACATATTTCCATAGCCTTGAATTTCAAAGTTTGTACTTTCCAATACGATACAGCCTCAGTACACAAGTACCTAGTGGAAGAACCGGAACCAAATTATTCTTTAGAAAACAAGAATGCATAAAACAACTGGACATTATGTAATTAGAGTGTGTAAAAAACAATGAGATATGAATTTCAACTACACTCCAATAAGTTTCGGTACATGTTTACGTGTGTTAATTGCGTTTCCATGCATGGGCACAATTTCTGACAAAAGAAAACTTCCAAAGCAAGCGCAGCCAACTTGGCCCCATGAGAGGAATTTCTACTAGATGACATTGTTTAAGTGCAGTAATGGACTGATAATGATGAAATAACACTTGCCTACATACCAGCAATTCCGTGTTTTATAAATATTTTAACAGATCTCATGGTGAACTATTTAAAACGCATTGTATTATATTTTTTGGTTGGTAATACTTGGTTTAAAATTAGGTCTAGCATGTCCGTCATTTAGTTTTTATTATTGAGTCTACATCAAGTCTATTCTTGGTCTACAGCAAACTTCAATCAGTGAAGTTATCTGTAGATGCTAAATAGACAAAATTTAGACGTCTACAATTTTTCGTGTGCTCTCAGGGAAGCAGTCAGTGAAGGTAGAGATGGAAATAAAGTAGGCAGTGTGGTTAGGTAGGAAAAATGACCTTGGTGAGAAAATAGTTAAGTTTTGAAGTTGATGTGGGCCAATACCATGAAAGACATAAGTACTCATGGAAGATGGTGAACAATCTGGGATATATCAAGTATACTATAATAATTATTGTTAGGATGGGGCAAATCCAAAATTTGATTGAATCTGAATCCTGTTTTTTTATCGAATCGAAATCTCGAATCTTAATCCCAAATCCTAATCTTCCTCAATTTCATTAAATTGAAATCTTCCTTTTATCTGTAAATTGTAAAATATTGCTTTCTTTCTCGTGAATTCTCTAATTAAACCCAATCTAAGCTGAATCTTATTTCTTAAAGTAAATAATAATTGTCATATAGTCCCCACTCAATGAAATTAAGGACATGTTCGAGGGAAAATATAAAGAATGGGTAATTTCAAATGAATCAAAGTTTAATTTTTCTTAAATAAAATTGAAAATTCAATGAAAACATTCAAAGTTTTTGTTTATAAAATGCAGTATTTTCACTCTGTCAGCATCTAATCAATTTTGTTTTTTATCATCCAAATTTCCAGCAGTACTGAAGGCTTTTTCTGAAAATACTGTTGCTGGAAGAATGCAGAGGAACTTTTTTGTTAGAATTTTCAAGTTTGGGAATTTCAAGGAATTCAGATGTGGACAAGAATTATTAATTTACAATATGCTGCTTAAACATTTCCTACCATAGTATTTACGATTTAAATGCTGAAACGAGCAATTACAGTGAGTCCTCTTAATTGCATGGATCTGAATTACACAGATGCGGAGTTACGTGGATGTTCAGTTAGGTCGGTGACATGCTTGCGTTTCTCCGTGTTTCTGTTGCCGCGACAGATTCTACTTTGTGACGACCAGCGACTCATTGCCTAGCATGCAAGAGTTGATGCCAAACTACGGGTGTTCGGAACGGCAACTCTAGTTTAAGACAAAACATAGTTTGATAGGTGGTATTTGATCATTGTGATGGTGAAAAAGTCTGATGTGATCAGAAATCAATGTCATTTTTGGCGTAGTTTGACCTTCCCGCGTAAGTCGACACGTAGTTAATTATCTACTCCACAGATTATACCTGTTGTCAATTACAGCAAAAAAAAAAGAAATCAGCATGAGTCGAAACACCTACCTATCCATTTTTGAACCATTAGCGGTGCCTTTTTCATGGCGACAATCTGCGACGATTACAGAAAATGCCATCCTTTGAGAGGCCGTTTTAAATTAACATAATACGACAAAGCTGTGGGTAACACAAACCCAATCTTTATTTCACTAGATATTTAAATTTAAAATGAGTATAATTACCTAAAACTTCTTTTTTTGCTGAAATGGACAACAGGCATCATCTATGTACCTAGTAGATAACTATCTACACGTCGACTTTTCGGGAAGGTCAAACTACGTTGAAAAAAGATTTTGTTGCCCGATCACATCAGACTTTTTCACCATCACGATGATCAAATATCACCTATCGAATTATGTAATGACTTAAACTAGAATTGCCGTTCCGAACACCCGTAGTTTGGCATCAACTCTTGCGCACTAAGCAATGAGTCACAGGTCATCACGCGGTTAAATCTGTTGCGGCAACAGAAACGCGGAGAAATGCAAGCATGTCACCGGCCTAACTGAACATACACGTAACTCCAGATCGGTGTAACTCGGCTCCGCATAAGTCCAGGACTTACTGTAGTTCTCCGCCACTGGTACATAGAATCCATACGACAGGTATTCAAATCTTTAATCCATTGATTTGATCGAATCTTTTGACCATGGATTCGATCAAATCTCGAATCCATGGATTCAATAGGATTCGACCGAATCTTCGAATCCCTACCCAACCCTAATTATTATCATTGGTTCAAAATAGTATTACTGAGAATAGTGTTTGTTCTCCTTGAAGAAGTTACTCCTTTCATGATACTTGAGTCCTCAACCCCAATTATGAAATCTCATGTGGCTCACTCGTTCAGTTAAAATTGTTTACTTTCTTAGTGCATATCTTGTCTGGTATCATTAATGTCTCTCTTGTCGTGGTATGCTGTTTAAAATTTAATTTAACTTTTCATGTCATGTATAATGTGTATCTTTTCAGGTTTCCCAACACTTGGATGTAGATATGAACGTCCTTAAAAATGATGTCTGCTGTGAGCCAATGAGAGTTCTAGAGTTTGATGTTAAAAATCTAGCAAAAGGTATGGTTAATTATTGAATACTATATAAATTGTGTTCTAGTTTCAATAAATTTAGAATAATGTTAGTTTAGATCACCTGTAAAAATAGAACAGGATGGAGTTGTATAATTAGAAATCCCCTATTTATTTTCTTAATTCAATTAATTTCTGTCTTATTGGAGTATTTTTAGTGGTTTTCACCAAGCTGTCTTTTTTGTGTAAAATCTATTTAACATGCTAATAATTCCTTCTGAAATAGTGACCCATATAAATGCCATTAGAGTATTGATATATTTTTGAAACTGTACTTTACCCAACCTATACCTTGAATAAGAAGATTTAATATGGCCATTTTCATTTTAAAAATGAAAAATTGCATTTATTCTCAGGGTAATTATAATCTTAACCACATTACAGAATACAATAGGTCTTTGCAGAAATTAAAATAAAGTTTCAAGGACCTAACATTTAGAAAGGTAACATTTCTCAGGGTGGTACCAATTCTGGGATTATAGATGTGAGAAGAATGGATGAATAGATGGGCATAGGTTGTTGGACACTCAACAGTTTCTTAGAAATAGGGAAATTTCCATTAATTGGTCAACACTTGCCTATATCAACATTTTTTTATATAGGAAAAACATCAAAAAATAGCAAAGTTGTTGAAATGAAAGTGTCCAAAAAGTGCCTAGTAAATGCCATTGCTCATTGGTATGAAATCAAGATGCTGGAAAATGTAACTGTTAGCAGTTTTGGTGTTGATGGGCATTGCAAGCAAGTTACCACATTATTGCCATCAGAAATAGAGGTAAGGGAAAATTTTAGACTTAGTTATTTAGTTTTATAAATTATTTTGCAATTCAAATTATTAAGGAAGCTTCATGTGTAACTAAAGCCATTCATCTTCCATCGATGTACCTGTTTTTGTCATTAGTGTATATATGTATTGTTAAGATGGTCTATTTTGGGTAAGTTTAGGAGTGTATGTGGTTTTTGACTCTGTAGAGTCATCACTGTCAATGATAAACACTTTTGGTATTGATTTCTGTCAGCATATAGAATGTATCCAGATTTACCATTCAAATGAAAATTCTGATTTATAGAGTAATGGAAAGACTTTCATGTGGCTTTTTCTTGTAGAAATTGTACAGAAAATGATACATTTCTGAATTAAAACCACTTTTGTTTTGTTTGCTACTCGGTGTTAATATGAGAAGATAGCAAGCACAGTTGGAAAATTTAACTCTCATATTTTGTCTTGTCATATTGACTTGAATTTCCACACTTTTTGTGGGGTTTCCTGACACCATAGGTGGTCTCAGAAGTACTTTAATGGCTCATATGGGAATGAAATAATCATTTGATGCAACAGTTTGTAGTGTTGCCCTGTAGTGCTTTGCAAAATATATAGGTGGGTCATAAGCAATCATCATATATAATTTTGGAATCATGAGTAAACAAAAGTTGGGACAACCTGAATATCTTTTTATATAATTTTAATACTGAATTTACCTAACCTTTAACCCTTGGATATTTTTAAAAATCTTTTTTTTTCCAGGTGACCGCAGAGGAAAAACTCCTAGTGAAAATCATGCATTATCAGGGACTTATACATTGTCAAATGATTGAATGTGTGCCAATGCAAGAAGAAGGTCTTGCAGAAAATTCAGTAAAAAATAATAAAAAAGACTAAATTGAACTGTTTCAAAGAATCATTTCATCCTAAGATACTTGACATCTTTGCGGAATGTCTCAACAAAAAACATATTTACTATTTTCATAAATCTATAAGTTTATGAATAAATGTATTCCTCTCGTTATAAAGGAGTATAATGTACAGGTTTCTCATACATTTTTAATATTCATAAACTTCTTTAGCTTTGAATGTGTAATATTTTTTAGTGTGCATTTGTCCACAATACCATCAACACAGGTATAAGAAAATTAGATCCTTGATAGATTAAATTACAGTGAAACCTACCTTCAATGCCTCTTGGTACTATTATTGTTTCCAATTAAGGTAGTTTTTCACTTAAGTCAAGGATGTCCGTTTACGAAATTACATTGGAGTCCTTTATGACATGTCCATGAGATGTTCTGCATATTTTTTGCTAATATTCAACAGACACATGGAAGTTAGAATGATGAATATGCAATACCATACTATGCATGCCCAAAAAGTTTTTATTTTCAATATTTAGCATTGAAATATTTTTACAAAATGTGTTCATATTCAACTTTTGACTGATTTTCTTTCTTTTCTAGTATCAAGTTATTCTCACGGTCCCACATCATGTATTAAATAAAAGCAAAATTGCCTTTCTGACTTTAATTCCACAAATCTTTTATATTAGTTAGTATTTTCCAGTACGATTTATCACTACTGTCCCATTTCAATTCTAAGTGTCCATCATCAACTGATCCACTCTCAGGAACATCCTCTAATTGGTCAGCCGCTATACCACCCTCATCAAACGCCAGCAGACCTTCGTCGAAAGTGACGAACTTAAAAGGATCTGAAGTGTTGCCTATGATGTCCCATAACTAGCGTAAGTAACCTAGTTGCATGTCAATAGTGTACGTTTGGTGATCTTCACCCCTTGCCACTCTCCCTCCCGGTGACTTGCAGGGTATTGCATAGATGTAGACGTTACTCAAATAATATTGTTCAACAGTTCTTTAATAGGGAGGTTCATGTTAAAACATGCATAAAAATTCAAAAGACGGCAAGTTTGTTAGCTGGTACACTGGGAAAATCCATTGCAGAGCTCGTTTTGACATGCACCCATGCAAGTGAAATTTGGGAAAAGTTACATGCAAGATTTCAGCAAAGCAGTATGCAATGGCGAAATATGTTGATCGAAGCTTTTTTTCATATTCAACGTGACGAAAAAGAGGACATCACCACACATGTTGCGAAGCTACGGAAACTTTTTGTGGATTTGAATAATGAACTACAGAAACACAAAGAAAATGTGTTATCTGAAAGAATGTTTAATGGTCGAATTTTATCCACGCTAGGAAAAGAATACGACAATTTCAAAGACTTGTGGGACTCAATTCCGTTGGGAAATTACTTTTTTGATAGCCAATCACTACACAATTTTTGTGAAGAGACCACATCAGGTCAATTAATGTATAATCCCCCATTCAACCCCTGGGAAGAGATAAATTTTTCATCCCCTACATCGTAACAGTCTTGTATGTTGGATTTTGAGAACTTCGGTGCTTGAAAGTTACATGAAAAAGAAAGTTTGTGCAGAGGCAGAGCACTTTTAAGTTATATTGCAAGGTTGTCAATCCAGATACATGTAGATATGTAGTGAAAAACTTAAGGTGTGACCAAAATCCAATTTCATTTTGCCAACATATCTGAGAAATTAAAAGATATCTTATAAAATAAAAACTGACTTAAAAAAGCCAAAAATTCTATATTTCCTAATTTGTACAGAAATCTTCTAAATTGATTAAATGCTGTGTGCGTGAACATAAACACTCCTTGGAGAAAAAGCAATTCCTCCTCTCTGCCGACTCGGAGCACATGTCGTCGGGACCCGGCCACCAAGTGGACTTCGAAAAACCAAAACTCATCCGGGAGGCAATACAAATCGAGAAAAGTAGACTTCATGCACACCACAACAAGTTACCGCAGCAAAATCCATCATCTGACGAGCATCATGCATCATGCTCATCATCACCATTGTGTTGTGTTTGAGTCATGTGTATTTCTTGTGCCAATCTATTTGTTTTAACCATGGTCCCTAAGAAAGTATGGCATTGAGAAGAAGAGAATGGTGTACCATGAAATGAAGAGTGAAATGATTGATAAACACAAACATGATGTTCATTTTGTCTACTCCGTGACACAGCTCAAGTGTAGTACTTCTACAATATACACCATACTGAAGTAGGAATAGTTCAAAAAATGCTGTAATGTCAGCCAAGGACATCAAAATAATCTGCAAGAAGGCACGAGGTATTCATTTTGAATTGTTGCAGCAGACTACTGGTACTTCCGCAGATAAGGCATCATCGAAAAAATATGTAGTCAGGGCTGATTTGTCAATTTTAAATGGACCTGAATCCACTCTTTTTTGAGACATGGTGAGGCAGCAAGCTTAGATGTGAAGGCAGCTGAAGGATACACCTCCCAATGTATGTTTAGAAGTAACAAGATGGGGCTATTTTGGAAGAAGATACCAAAGAGGACTTACATAAATGCTGAGCAGAAGAAGATGCAAGGCCCTCATCATCTTGTTTCTGGATATGCCTGCATGGCCTGGCACCCAGAAAAGTTCCACCTTGCTGCATCTTCTTATCTCATTGAGTGCCTCACAACACTCCTGCAGCAGGTATGATTTGCGCCAAGGTGATGTTAGAGCTTTTAGAGTGTATTGGTCTGCCAAACATCCCAGCCTCATTGATAGCATACGCCCTGGTCAGAAGTGCATATACCTCTGCCTGGAACACCGTAACATAGGTATATTTTCCCAGAGGGATTGAGAGCTTCACTGGTGTACTATAGCTGTAGTCACCTACTCCCACTCTTTCTTCTTTACTGAAGCCATCTGTATACCATTCATTGGCCCCCAAATGAAGTTCCATCATTTCTTTTTCAGCCCACTGTTTCCTATCAGGGAAGCAGGTCTTGTAATGAAGGGGAGATTGGTTGAACCTTGCCATCATTCCATCACAGCAAGGATGGGGCTCGACTTTGTTTGCATAGTCCAAAATTGTCTATAACCAAAAGAACTTTGTCATACCACTGTCCCTCACATTTAAGACAATAAGCCACTTTCCTTGCCAGAACCTTAGCCTCTATGTAAAGTGGAACAAGATTCAGTAGTTTCTAGTGCTTATGTTGTGGTTGCTCTTATTGCCCACGATGGACATTTCTTTGAAGGTGGTCAAGTTTGTTCCTAGCAGTTTTCTGATGGCTCTTTTCCACAAAACTATAGAGCAGTGCTTAAAACTATGTTTAACAACTGCCATATAAATCCAGTGAATGGCTTTTGGCTGAAGTCCCCATGTTTTACCAAGAGCCTTCCTACACATCTATAGAGAGGTGCAGGCTTGTCTTGTCTTGGGTTATTCAGGGGAGGCGACTGACAGCTGAGGTCATTTGCACCATTTAGGATAGGTGGGTAATTGGGTAATGGTATGAGTTTTCAGGAAACGGAGGAAGGGTGGAGAGAAACCTGGTGTCGGCATTAACCTACTCTTAACAAAAGGCGCCAAGGGAACCATGGCTTAATGTCCCATTCGACCGACAGAGCACTGAACTTGAAATGTCCTCCACTAGGCACTCTAAGTGGGGACTGGTTTTCCACTGAAAAATCTGCCACTGCTGGGAATCGAACCCAGGCCCTCGGGATGGGAGGCCAGTACTCTAGCCACCACACCAACCCGATCCCTTTGTCTTGCCTTTACCTCAAGATGCATCCCCAAGTTGAGTTTGGAATCCAGGATAACTCCAAGGTTCTTGACTGATGGTGAGGGCTGCAGGTACTTACCCTGCAATGCAGGGAAATCTAAAACCCTTAATTTTCCTTTATTGGTAAACAAGAACAAGCTTGGTCTTCCCTGGATTCACTGTCACCCCTATTTCAGCACACCAACCCAAGGCTTTCTGCATAAGTCAGGAGATTGGTTCCGTGTACTTTCCAATGATAAGTATAGCTACATCATCTGCATATCTCCTGAGTGTATGCACAAGTCTTATTCAAACTTGAAAGAAGACTGTCAACTACTACCATATACATGGTCGTTGACAGTCGTTATACCAGAGGAGTGGAGATAGGACTCCTCCCTGAGTGCATCCTTGTGTCATGGCTACCATCATATGAAATCAATATTGAAGTCTCTATCAGCAACCTTGAGTTACAAGCTCGGTCATGGAACGAATTCAACCAAGTCAAGATATTACTGTAATATAGTATGTGTATAATATGGGTAGGTACTGCAGTCAAGCGTGACTGCAGTAATGGTATATAAAATTAAGTGAGCACCTGCTAAAAATTAAAGTGTTCGTGTTTTAATGTACAATCCTCAAAAAAAATAACATCGTTATTAAAACTTATTTCAGTGGGTTTTTATTTTAGAATTATTTACGAACAATTATTTTTAGATCTGGCCAATGTAAGATGAGGCAAATGATATCCTCAGTCCTGTGTGAAATTCAGAAACTTATATGAAAAGGAATGCTACACTTCAAAATTAAACAATTGCAGTGTATTTAGCTCCACCCTTAGAAAAAAATACTATGGAACTATATATAGTGATTATATATAGTTATCTATAATCACTATGGCTATAGTCCTATAGTTATTTGGAACATAGTGATTATAGGACTATATATAGTGATTATATATAGTTTTCTATAATCACTATGGCTAAGGTATTTGGAACAATACCCATGTAGCACAGATGGCTGGGCCAACGTTTGGTCATGAGGATTCCTATATTATTATTATTCTAGGTGCAGCGGTTGGCCAACCATTATTCGTATCCGTTTTGCCAACTGTTCCCCAAAGGAACAAAATTGAAAAAAAAAAGGAAAATGAAGGATCGTGATTCTCACTTACTGAATGATTAATATCTTTATCTCACATGCTACTTATACCCCTACCTTACGACCTACACTTAACTTCTTAACTACTCTGTATCCTATCAACCTTTGACATACGGCCTGACACATTTTCCAATTATGGTAATGAGTTGGTTGGGGTGTACATCTGCCTTTCACAGATGTGGAGTCTGTTCTGCTCCAGCGGGCACTGCAGACTGGACTTCTGACGGTGAGAATCGGCGAAAATGGTTTTTTTTTTTTCATTTTGGCCGCATTATATATGGCGGGGATGTCCCCCGCCCGATCGGCCCTTTTCAGGGCCCTCCGGACTTAGAATTTCTTGGGTGCTGTTAACGCCGCTGTCGCGGCGGCTTGTCGTCGGGATCTCCGGTGCCGGCTCTTGGGCGTCGATGGCGGTCCCACGGCATGACCCTGAAGTCGGCGATGCGGTGAAGTTCGGTGTAGGTGGATTTTTCTGCTCCTTCGAAGAAGCGTTTTGTGGCGGATTTCCATGTGTCGGCCAACGAAGGTGTTCCGGTGAGCACGGGCAGGGCTTCATTGTGAGGCGTCCATCCGAGTCGTAGGGCTTGTCTTTGCGTTTTCCGATCTTCTTTTTCGAGGATTGTCTTCGCTTTCTGGAGCGCGATTCCGCTCCAGGCAGGGGCTGCATACAAGAGACTCGGGCGAATTATGGTTTTCCATAGTAGGAGACGCGTTTGGACGGTCAGGGATTGCTCTCCCAAGATGCATCGCAGTTGGATGCGGCGAGCGGTAGTTGTAGTGGCGATCTTGCGAGCGTGAGGAACGAAGGTCAGGTGACGATCTAGGATGACCCCGAGGTAGGTGATACTTGGCCGCCAAAGGACTTCTTGGTCGCCCACTAGAAGTTCACCTGGTTCTTCCTCGCGGAGGGAAAAGACGATGGTCTGAGTTTTGGTCGTGTTAACGGCAAATCTCCATGTCGAGTACCATGTTGTAAGGGTGTCCACGGCTCGTTGGAGGTAGGATGCGGCCATGTAACCTCTCCTCGATCGTGCTAGCAGGGCGGCGTCGTCTGCATAGAGTGCCGTGATGACGTTGTGTGAGAAGTCAGAAGGCATGTCCGCAACGAAGATGTTGAATAAAAGCGGGGAGAGGACGCTTCCCTGCGGCACGCCAGCGGTGATCCTGCGACGTCCAGATGTTGCCTCCCTCCAGACGACCTGGAAGCTGCGGTCCCGGAGCCATGAGGAGATGAAAGAAATAAGCCATTTCTCGTACCCGAAGCATGTTAGCTTGTGCAGCAGTCCTTCGTGCCACACGCGGTCGAACGCCTTGCTTATGTCAAAGAAGGCGCCGACCGCGGTGTGGTGCCAGTTGAAAGCTTCCGTCACGAAGTTGAGGATTCTCGCAATCTGGTGAGTGGTTGAATGCTCTTCTCTAAATCCAAACTGCTGATCCGGAAGGACATGCAGGTCTTCGGTGGTTCTCCTCAGGTGTTCCAGGACCATTTTTTCAAACAGCTTCCCAACCGTGCAAAGAAGGGAGATGGGCCGAAGGTTTTCCGGACGGGAGGTCGATTTCCCGGGTTTCGGGATGCAGATCACCCTGGCGTGCTTCCATATAGCGGGAAAGTGGCCAAGCGCCAGACATGCGTTAAAGAGAAAGAGTAATGCATGCGCTAACGAGCCCGGCATTTGGAGAAGGGGCTCATTGGCGATCCCATCATGGCCTGGAGCCTTCCTGCGCTTCAGCGTCTTGATGGCCTTGACTAGGTCCTTTGGATTTAGGACAGGCGGCGGGTCCTCGATCGTTGGAGGTCGGTGGGGCGTCCTTGGTAGGGCGACTGGCGTGGAGAGCGGGTCTTCTGCGATGCTTGAAGCTGGTAGGGGAGAGAACGCTTCCTCGAGGTAGTCCGCCATGTAGTCAGCTTTCTCTTTGGAAGTCCTCACGGCACCCTGTGGCGTCGTTAGCGGGGCTTCCTCGGCTTCTGAGTTCCTGAGGTTCCGGGCCATCCTCCAGAGGGATCCGTCGTCGGTGGAGAGCGTTTCCGCTTTTTTCCGCCAAGATTCTTCTCTGAAGACTCGGATGTCGTCGCGTATGCGATGTTGGGCGTCGAGAAGCAGTTTCTTATCCTCCGGATCTCGGGATTTGTAGAACTTCCGGCGGAGTGCGTTCTTGAGACGGATATTTTCCCGGATCCATGTCGGTAATCTCAGATGGTTGGCCGTGTGGATGACTTTTTTCGGAATTGCTACGTTGATCGCTTCCTCTATAGCCGCCGTTATCTTTGTTGCGCTGCGATCGATATCTTGGGGCGTCTTCAGAATTGTGTTGGAAAGCGGCTGGATTGTGTTCGTAAGTTGTTTTCTGTACAGCTCCCAATCCGCAGCTTCGTAGTTCCGGACTGATTTCTGGGGAGATAGCAGTGGGCGGTGACCGGTGTGAAAAATCACTGGTAGATGGTCTGAATCAAGAGCAGCGATGGATTTTGCCGAGAGAGTCTTGCGGAGATTCCGGTGTATGGCGATATCTAGGATGTCGCCGACGCCGTTATCGTGGAAGCGCGTGGGCGTGGATGGTGCTGCGATGGTAGCGTCGGTTGATGTCACCCACTGATGAAGGCGCAGTCCGCGGATGTTGGGGACTCTCGAGTTCCAAGCTTGATGCTTGGCGTTCAAATCCCCTGCTGCGATGACTTGCGTGTTCCCGTCCAAGATTGGCCGGAGTTCCTCCGGTTGAAACTTTGTGTTTGGAGGGATGTACACCGAGGCCAGCCGGATAGGTTCTCCATCACAATCTATGAGGACGGCCGTGGCTTCTACTGTCGATTTTTGTGGATCGATGTTTAGAGAAATCCTCTGCGCCTGGATCTTTGATGATACCAGAATGGCGGTGCCGCCTCCGCGTCCGCGACGGTCATCCCGGAAAACAGTCCAGCCAGGGACGGTCCAGCGAAGGTCGGGGCGTAGGTGAGTCTCTTGTATTAGCGCGATGTCGCATCTCTGCTTCTTGAGGAATGCGAGCAGCTCAGGTGTCTTCCATTGTATGCCTCCACCTGCATTCCAGCAGGTGAATGTGAGAATGGTTAACGATGGTGAGGGCCTAACGTCCATGTTGGTTTTGAAGGATCGACGGGAGCTGCTGCAGAGTGGAGGTGAGCACTTGCAATTGTTGATGAAGGGCCTGAGTGACGTTCATCAGGACGGATAATATGGTGGACATTGTCGGTGGCATATTCTCCGCAGAGAAGTCGGCCGCGAACGTAGGATGAGTGTTGTCGCAGGTGCTGTTGGTGGATGTGCGTTGCCCTCTTCGGGTGAGCGGGATCCTGATGGACTCCGCTGTTTCCCGTTGGGTGGTGGGTGGTCCTTGTGCAGGTGGCAAGACGGGAAATGCTCGTAGCTCCTCCTCATAGTTGAGAAAATCAGACTGTCGTGGCTGGTTTCCGACGGTCCTGTCCTGGTCGTGCGTGGACAGAGGTGCTCGCTGGCCTAGTGGGGTGACAGTCCAGGAGCGTTGCTGTTGGGTGCGTGCGTTGGCGGGTCGTCGTGGTGGCTGGTGAGTGGCAGGTGAAGTCGTCAATTGTGGAGCGGCGCCCTGCGAACGGCACTTTTCAAGGCCCTGCGGGCGGCGAGTTGGTCGGCCAGCATTTGAAGGTCTCGCGTTTCTTTTCTCCTTCTCCATGATCCAGATCGGGCAGTCTCGGGAGCAGGCTACGTGCGGACCATTGCAGTTGCAGCATTTTATGGTAGACGCGGTGCAGTCTTCGCCTGTGTGGGGACCGCTGCATTTGAAGCAGCGTGCTACCGCTGTACAGTGAAAGGAGCCGTGTCCAAATCTACTGCAGCGGTAGCACATTTGCGGATCATTATGCTTGAACAATTTGACGTGGCATACATTATTGCCGATCTTCTTAATCTTGTTCAGCCGCTCCACAGGCCATTCCTCCGAAGGAGAAATGGCGGCGATGAAAACTCCGATGGGGCGCTCGCCGTGTCGAAGTTGACGTATTCTTCTGATTTTGATGCCCATGGCATCGATGTCTTCCATGAGCGCTTCCGCGCTGTGCCGCCCAGTAAGCCCCCGTATTTGGAAGGACTTAGTCCTTTCCTCGCCGATGGCATATGTGGAAAATTGCGCGTCCTTGTCCTTCAGGACGCGAGATACTGCGACAAAGTCCTCCTTATTCCGGAGAAGGATGCGGGATTTTCCTTCAGAGTGTATCAAGGAGAAGTCCTGATCTTTCGCCGTTTGGCGGATGAGTTCGCGAAATGCGGCTACGTCACTAACCTCGTAGACGTCTATAGGTGGTGGTTTGGCGCTGTTTGGGCGCGGTGCTGCGGTGGTTTGAGCGTTGGCAGGTGTGTGTGAAGACGAATCCTCCATCATAGATACGTCCGGGGTGACGTCGACCGGCAGAGGGTCAAAGGAGTTTCTTGTTTCCACATTGCTGTGGATGAGAGGTTCATCAGAGGTTTTTAGCCGTTTCTGTTTGGCCTCTTCAGAAGTAATGAAAGGCCGCCTGGTGCCAAGGATGGGTTTAGTGGAACGGTTGCCTTGCCTTCGGGGTGGGATCTTGAATTCATCTTCGTCCGCACTTTCGTGCGAAAGAGTGATTGAGGCAGATGAAGCTTCCATGATGTTGTTTTCAAGGAACACGGCTTCCGCCGTGGTGGGAAAGGTTGACGCCCTGTGAGAGGACGCCGTCCGTGCAGAAGTTCTTATTTCAAATCCAAAATCAAGGTCCAAGGAGTGCGAAGGTCAAAAATTAAAGAGAGATTCCAGAATCAAGCGCGATTAGAACTCAACAATGTCAACAACCATGGTAATGAGACAGGGAGGCCATATATATACTGCTGCTGGCTGGCATTAAGTCGTTTGTGATTACTAACATTACTCTAAGATTGAGACGGATAATTTGCACCGTTAAAGCATTTCCCTAATAACCATTTTGTGGCTAAAATTAAGCATGACCATTATAAATATACGTCTCTGATATTCTTTGAACTCTAGGAGAGATAAATAAGAGTTTCCTCCATAATGCTGAGAACCTGTTTTCCGGCGAGCGCACCAGATTTTTCTCTAAGTCCGATACCGTCTACGAGGGACTGAGGAAAATCATACAATCATGGATATCCATTTGAATGGATATAAGATGAATGTGACATTTGAATCCATATGAGATGAATAAAAAATAAAATGTTCAGAATGTTTTGCTTTTAAGATACATAACTTGAAACCTCTCTCCTATAGACAGCATGGTCCAGGAGAATATGTCTGTATATGAGAGGTCTATGTAAGTTATGTATGTATAAACTATAGAACTGTATCCTATAGTGATTATAGGAATATACCCTATAGTGATTATAGGACTATAGAACTATACCCCATAGTGATTATAGGACTATAGAACTATACCCCATAGTGATTATACCCACATAGCACAAGTACATCTCGGATACATCTCAGAGACGTCTCAAATGTCTCATGTTACCTCTCAGAGACATCTCCAAAGTAGCCCGAGATGTCTCAGAGACGTCTCAGAGAGAGCTCTATGTCCTCTTGTTAGACGTCTCTGAGACATCTCATGAGATGTCTCAGAGACATCTCAGATACATCTCGAAACGTCTCAGAGACATCTCAAAATGTCTCAGAGATGTCTCAGATACATCTCAGAGAGATCTCAAGATGTCTCAGATACATCTCAGAGAGATCTCAAGATGTATCAGATAGCTCTACATCCTCTACTTGACGTCTCACATATATGAGATAAACAACCTTCGACATGGGAATGGAGGGGTTAAAATTGATAACACTGAATGCAATCTAAGTAAAGGAAACATGATTCCAATTTGCAATTTATTTACATACAAAGCAGATAGTCATAATACAGTCACACAAAACATTGTAAAGAATCACAATAATTACATAAAATATAAAAATTACAATAGTCACATAAAACAAATAAAATCACAATCCCACCCTCTGCTAAACATTCTCTCCATCTTGCCTGAAAATAGAAAAGGGTAGCAGGATCTAAATAAATTTCTATTTAATAATAGCAATCAAAATATTACTTTTAACAATTAAAACTTCCTTGAATATCTTTTTCTGCTTTAACCTCAACATCTATAGGCCATTTTACACGGTGACTGATCATCCGAATGAATTTAAGTGATGACCAGAAATTGCTTCCGCTTAGGGTGTTTTGCACGGTGAATGATCATTCAAATTAATTCCATGAATGTTATGTGCAGAAAGGATGCGCAGTGGTAGGCCTATCGATAGTACATATTGGTCCATGGGAGATTTCCGACCAACGCAGCTGTATCGATGGTCGAAATGATTTGTTTACGTCATCGGATATATGTGATAGATTAAATGACACTCCATTCGTCCATTACACTCTCATCATCACTACTTCCTGCTGTAACATTAGGATTAATATCAGTTTTATCAGAGGCTGCCGGCGAGGGGGAAGAGAAACTTCTAGCCCCCACAATACAGGGTGCCTCAATATCTGCAGAAGCTTTTTTGGAGAGCCTCCTCAAATGTCTAATGCTAACTTGGTATGGTTTTTTCCTGCTTTTACTGCGATTATCCATCCTACAAAAAAAATTACAGCGCTAAGAACTAAATAAATGCACCACATTGTTAACTGTAAACATTGCTAACCTTATTTTCCTATCATCTGTATAATGCCGATGTTAGGTCGTTGAAGATTAAGGACCGAATAGAAGATGGATTCAAAGGAAGGAAATAGGAAGTGCGATGAATGGAGAAGGTTAACAGAAATGAAAATGGGTAAGGAAGGAATATATATAGGATGCTGAATGCGATTCAACCTAGTACTACTTACGTTTAAAGATGGAAACGGCAGAAGTCTCAGCACAAGGCAATCTCGATGACTCCCCAAAACAACGTGCTCGGCAGCAAAGCGTAACCACCGAGAGTTAAGGCCGGCGCGATGAGTCGTGACGTCATCCTGAGTGGTGCTATGGTTGTACGTTCAGCCATAACCACCGAAGCAAAATTCCACCCGGCTCTGTCAGCACGTATACTTTACTTATACAAAGCCGTACGTATGACCGAACGTTAACTTTAAGCCATTAGTACTGGTATTGATAAAGGTCTATCTTTGAAATTCGTAAGCTTATTGCCTCTTAAAATTAAATTCAACGGAGAATTGACTCTAGGATAAACGAAACTACCAACGTTATACCACGGAAGCTATGGGAAATGCGAAAATCAATCGTTACTTGCTGAACGATCTAATGACTTGGAATAATTAGGCTTCACAATAAAATCAGCAATTGGAGGCTTTTGAAGATAGTATTTTAAAGAGTTCACAAAGAGCTAAAGAGACATGAAATCCAAAACTTTGAGTTCAGCAGATAGATCCGGAAATATGAGTTGCATGAAAAAAAATTGATCTACGCAATGCTTAGCTGAGTTTAGTTGACAAACGCAACTTACATAATCCAAGGCATAAATACTTTTAGTAAAGAGGAACAAAATATTCAATTTCACACTCACCTACTCGGTTTTAAGTACATCTCAGCCAACAGCCAAGCAGATATCATGTTCCTACTTAAGCTATTTAAGGCCTAGGTTGATAGAAAAGAGATACTCAAAACATTTTAATGCAAATAAATTTATTACAACAAATATGTGACAAGAATATACACAATATTTTTTAAAAATTTTCAAACATCTTGCCGTCATTGTCTTTTCCTCAGCCACCAAATCATTATTTTTTGCAATAATTATTTAAAAAATGTTAGTAGCTGCACATAACAGAATTTTACCTACATCTATTGGTCCAAGTTATTCGTCTAGTATTTTCCAGGGATAACGTAGGACACACCTAGCTCTTCATTGCAGTACGACGCTATGTCTACAATGGTATACTTTGGGCAGTTCGGGGACAGGGATGGAACAGTTCCTCATCTCAGCCTTGGCCATTTCAGTGGAGAACACAGTATTTTTCTTGTCTTCTCTTCGTATTCCTCCACAACTCGCAAGATATCATGCGGGTCAAAATGATCTTCACAGACCTTAAAGAGGAAAGTTTCAGTAATATTAATACAGAATACCAATGCAATTTATCTATTATTCCCCCTATTTATGATACGCGAATATGAATTATTCTCTTTCAATTCAGTGAATTAAATTCAAACTAATATCAGAGCTGGGTGAAATAGTTTGGCTATTCTTCAAAGTCTAGAGATGATTTCCTTCCAACTCTTGGTCATGAAATTTACACAGTCTACATAGTTCGCAAGGGTTTACTGCTAAAAATTATCTACATCAAAGTGGAGATAATAGTCCGCAAGCCATCTAAAAGGTGTGTGACATTGCAACGTCGTCGATTCGCACTAACCTAGTACCCTTTTAACAAATCCCAATTTACGTTTCGCTCGACCAATTATTTCGCGAATGTTTTCCTCACGTGAGATCATAAGTCGACTTATGTTTTTGGGTGGGCAGTCTTCAGCAGAAAGATGTATTTTAATTCACCATTTCATAATTATAAAGAAACTGTTGATTGCATTAGAGAACAAGTATATTTGTGAGCAAGCATATTTACAAAGAGATACCCTCAATCCCACTCAAAATTTAAGTCAGTGAAGACGAGCTACGCGTATTTTATTTTCCATGGGAAAGTACTTCATAATCAGTCTGTTCATCTGAAATGAAATGCCTACATTTGATCTAATCTACATTTACTTAATACCCTGCGAGCCACCGCGAGGGTGCGTGGCAGGGGGTGAAGCTCACCAAATGTGCGCTACTTACTTGCTACTAAGAGCTACAGTGATACCTACTATTGCATGGAAAAATGCTAGGTATAAGATCCACGTGCAACTAGATGGTTACTGTCAACTTAGTGACGAAGTGGTTACTTGCCAGAAAAGTTGTCTCTATATATAGGTATTTTTCTTCATTTCCCAAGCAAACTAAATTATTAAACATTCTTCATGCACTACAGACTACTCCAACAACTTTTTACCTACCTATCCCTTTGCTATGCTACCTATTGTGTTCTCTAATCTACTTGGGAAAAATTACAGTTTGAATCTATCGGTACGGCATTCTATCTCTCTAATCTTGTTTATCTGATCAAACCTAGCATAATATGCAGGGGCCCTTAAAATATATCTAACGTCGTCACTAAACATAACCCCTGCCACACCCTCGCGATGGCTTGCAGGGTATCGCGTAGATGTAGATGTAAACAAATTGGCTTTGAGTTTACTCAAAAGGTTAAGCCAAAAAATTAACCTGCGTTATGATAGCAATGCTTCTTCGGGGAGAAAAAATATTCGGAAGATTTCAAAATGACAATAGTAGCCATTAATTGCATAATATTATTGGGCATATGCCTTTTAGACCCTTCTTACTAAATTAATTAGCTTGTCTGAAAGTATTCCATGACTTCAATATCCCACCGCGTAAATAGCCATACTTTTTACCGCGACAAATTACGGTTTATAATAAGCATAGAATAAACAGGAGAGTTTAATCGGCATCAACACTTATGAACTCAAGTATTGCTACCAATACGCAGCGAATTTTCAGAATAATTAAGCCAATTTCTAGTTACAAATACAAAAAATAGGAATAATAACTTAAATGATAATACGTTAGTGGGGATAATAACTCAAGCACATACCTTGCTTCTCTTGGAGGGCCCAAATTTCTCCCTTTTGATGGAGCGTATCCATTTTGCTCGGAGGTCCTCTTCCGTTGGAATGTTTAAAACGGACACTTTAGACCCGTTCCTGTAATTTCCGCGGCACCGTGGAACACAACAGGAGGTAGGCATGACACAACACCACTAAATATTCACCAATACAGTGAAAAACAACTTATCAAGCGCGCACAAAAACTGCAAAAACCAGCGTTCCAAATGCGACTTTTGTGTTTACCAGCGTCAATCAACAATCAACAACAATCTGCTATAGCAATTCCGTAGACCCTCTATGGAATATTGTAGCACCACTCACAATGACGTTACTCCGTAAACCTCATGCTTTGCGCAGGCCTTCTCTCTCGGTGGTTACGAGCAAAGACAGCAACAATCAGCTACTCGCGTCAAGGTAAAATTGTGATGCGGTAATGCTTCCACAACGTGATCGGATCGAAGGCGTGGAACGCATGGAAGGCATTTCGTCGTCACTTGTTACGCTTGTTGCGTTGTTGCTAATAGAGGCCCTGTATTAACAGGCCCTGTTAATAGAGGGCCTCTAGTTGCTAACCGCACATGCTGACATCTGTCAGGCAATGAAGAAATCATTCTCGTATGGCACTAATTTCAAACTCATCTTAGGCTGATCTTGGTTTACATATATTATCATCCCTTGTACGCAAGGATGAATGAAAGCGGAGGTTAATATCTTACCATTGATACTCTGACCAAACTTCACCCAAAATTTATCATACATTTATATATTACTCGATTTAATCATTTGTTAAAGTCCATTATATTCCACTTAAACGTTTGTCTTCAACAACTTGCTAAGTCATCTTCTTACACTTTTTCCTGCAACAATCGGGTTAAATGATGTACGAATATGTTGCGATATTAACATGAAAATATGGCAAGGGATGGCACAATGATTTTAACCATACACTCAGCATAAATCCATGAAAAGCGGTCTTCTTGGAATAGCGTACTTTCCGGCACGAACACACTATTAATGCTGCATTCATAAATTTTGCAGGTTTTTTTCGCAAATATCGCGGTGGCAGCATTGATAGCCATTAAATGCATCGCTCCAATTGATTTTGCGCCACATAACGAGGGAAGGTGACTTAAAAAGTGGCAATTGTCAGATAAATAGCTTGCTTATGTGAAATATCTCAATATTTCTCTCAGAGACGTCTCTGAGACGCTTCGGATGGCTAAGCGTGAGACCACTGCAGCGGTCTCGCGGGTACCTCTCAGAGACGTCTCTGAGAGGTACCGAGACGTCAATGTCTCAAGAGACGTCAATGAGACATCTCTGAGACATGCGTTGCTATGTGGGTAGGACTATAGAACTATACCCATAGTGATTATAGGACTATAGAACTATACCCTATAGTGATTATAGAAATTTCTATAGTGATTATAGAAATTTCTATAGTGATTATAGGACTATAGAACTATACCCCATAGTGATTATAGGACTATAGAACTATACCCTATAGTGATTATAGAAATTTCTATAGTGATTATAGAAATTTCTATAGTGATTATAGAAATTTCTATAGTGATTATAGAATTCCTATAATCACTATATATAGTTCTATAGTATTTTTTTCTTAGGGCAATCTTCAAATATCATGGTGGATTACTAGCGCTATGTTGGGTCTGATATGAGCTGAAAGGTGAGTTCGAACTGGCGCCAATGATATGGCATTTCGATCTTCGTTTCATTTCTTGCATGCGGCTACCGTCATCAAATTTAAGATATCGGAAACTTATATTTAAATGAACTTAGACTTTAATTGAGAATTGTCGAGATTTTTTGTGCTTTTATTCGTACAGTCTTCAAGAATTCGTTATCTTATTTACCGCTGAACATGTAGATTTTTGTAGATATGTCATGTAAACTGTGCAACGTCAATCGTGCGCTGTCAATGACGGATAAACAGGTATTGTTTATGGTGCCTACGCACCGAACTGTGAAAAACACGGTTTTTTAACGTATTTGTGCGTTCATAGAACACAAGCTTGCAATTAACTCTCCTTCTTGTCATGGTTTTAACCAGAGGAAGCGTAATATTGATGTCATACCGTAAAACTACTTGAAGTTGAACGGTACTCACGACGAAGGAAATACAGCATAAGGGAGGAGTAAAACGGCTTCTAATAAAGCAGGGCAGAACTGTGTTTGTATTGTGGGTTGATAGTGGCCGACAGACAGAGTAGCCGAGAAGTATGACCAAATGTGAGCCCACAATCTGCTGGCTTATCAATTAATGTGAAGCCCCGCGATGCACAACTTCTTCATACTTTTGCGTTTCTGTGGTCAATAGTTTTATCTACGCGTACGTGGCTACACGTGCGTATGTGTTAAGCCATGGTTTCTGGAAGGTTTCCTGAATTAGTTATTTGGTGAGTTATTGGTAAACTCGCATGGTCCTAAATGAACTCGTGGAGTGGTATTAGTACTTTCTTCTAACCGAATACGGTGTTTGTTTTTATTCTAGCCTCCTTGTTATTGGATCAGTAGCAGTGATTGTTTTTCTGACTGTAACTTTGAAGTCATTACCAGGATATGAATATGGCAATGACAAGGTGTTATTTTCTTTGCAAGACAGTTGGGTTTTTCGACTATTCCTCAACATTCTTGGGTATGCAACCATATTCATGCCTGGGTACTTCATTTTTAAATATATCAAGACGTCAAGATACCTGGAAAGAAAGGGTATGCTTATGTGACTATTTTTTATTTGCCTTTTCACTAAGGTTACTGATCTTGTGGGATAATGAACATACTTTTGTTTCCTCTGGGGTACAGAAGTAACTTATCAATCTCATTCATTGTCTTTGAAAAAGGTAGTGGCTGTTTTCCATCTGTGATACGAATGTGCGTTGTGGGTCGTTGGTCTGAAGGCGATTCCACCACGGAACCTTGGGTAGGCTCATCAACTTCTACTCATTCCCATGCACCACGCTCCTCACTCCATGAGGCAGTTATGGTCATGTTTTGCTTCCTTGGCCTACAAGCAAGTTACCTTACCTGGGGAATATTGCAAGAAAAAGTTATGACCCAGGTACGTCAAAGTGTTGCTTTTTTTTCAACTATTTATAGTCATTCACATGCCTTCCTTCACTTTGCTACCAGGTATGCATTCATGATCTTACTGCTTTCTGATATATCTAGTTCAATTAAATGTTTACCATAGAATTAAGTTGTGATTAGTCATTCAGGTTTTCATATTCAACCTGGTATTGGAGTATTCCTACAGGCAATTAAGTAGTCACCCTATTATTCATTCAAGTATTCATTTTCTCGTTGGTCATGTGCTCATTGAGATACTCTTGTATTCATCAGGTACCTATGCATTCACTCGGGCACTCAAATACCTGTAAAATAAATTTTTTCCCCATCCAAGTGTAGATTTGAGTGTTTCTAAACTCACACTATGCTGATACTGATCATTTTAAGTTAAAGATCTACTGTAAAGGAAGTAAAAGGAAAAGTAAAGGCGCAAGTGAAGAGATTAGCCCTTAGGCTGGTCATAGAGAAGAGATTGGAGAAGAACGAACCAACGTTCATTGCATTTATGGATTTAGAGAAGACTCCTGACAACTTGGATTGGAATGCAATGCTTAAAATTCTGAAAGAAATTGGGATCAGTCCTGCAATGACTGAAGAATTATTCACAGTTTGTGTAAAAACTAATTAGCTGTGATTAAATTTGTACCCAGTAGTGGAGAAATAGGAAAGGAGTGAGACAAGGCTGTGCACTGTATCCTGTAATTTTTAATGTTTACATCGAGAGAGCCATCAAAGGGAATTCTTCTGGGGGAATATCCACAGAGAAAAAAATAGCATGTTGCGATTTGCTGATGACTAGAGTGCGGAAAAAAAGTCTTTTGACTTTTTGTAAAAGTGGGACTTCTGTGGTTTTAAATGCAAATCTTCACCAATCTCATCAAATAAAACAGTTTTTAATGACTTTCTTAGAGACTTTTTGGGACTTTTTTTGGCGTGGCGGGACTTTTCTGATTAAAAAGACTTTTATGGGTCTTTTTATTTAAACCACAGGCCTAAGTTAATATTTGGCTGTTGTGATCACATTTGTTCAACTGTGTGTTGGACGCATCTGTGTTTTTCATGCGGTACTACACGGAGCAGAGATGTACTGAAAAATGTAAGCTCCTAACAATCGTTAATGCGAAATTTTAATAATAGCTCCGGAAACTGTAATGAATTCTTTCTATTGCTCCACGGTTCATGAAATAATCACACTCACTCAGTGCTTCAACCCGAAGGTTGGTTTGGATAGGTGGGTGTAGAGCTCACCCCGTACTTATCCATTTGCATGTCAAATTCACATATTGTTCCTTTCCCTGGGCCACCTCGCACTTCGAGTTTTTTTTTGCTGAGGGTGTCCAAAGACTTCACAAAGGGATAGATTGATCAGAAAGAATGCATTGATCTAATTATGAACCAGCTTATTTGAACCCGGGTGGTCTGCTGACAAGCTGACAGCGCTACACTGTATGCTAGCACTCCGCTTTTGCTTAGGAGATAAGTGGAAAAATGATACAATTATATGAAAGATCATCTAGAATTTCCGACAAGGTGAACATGTCACATTGTGTGCAGATGATCATTAAATGAGCCTACATTGTAGCGAGGCAAGCATGACGTAGATGAACCTGGACCCTCGGCTGCGATCAAGCGGAGAAGAAGATTTTTAAATTATCGCAAAAAACAAGAGAAAAAGGTCCTCAGCTTCCCTGAAAGTAGGGGTCCTGACCTGTACAATGGACAACAAATAAGTACTTTTTTCTCATTTTCGGTTTTTCTTGAGCAGCAAACTAAGTTTTGAACTATTAAATCATGTTTCAACTGCCTTATGACATTATTTATCCTGTGTAAAAACTTGTTTTGTTTTGTATATTATAAAATTTTCCCCTTTAAATTTGACTGACAAAACGCCCTGTTTCCAAGGTTTTACAATGGAGTGTACTTCCACCCTCTTTGTCATCTAATGCCTTTTTAGTAAGAGGTAGAGTGCTGGGGACTTCCAGATATTGAAATAGAGGAACAATGAAATGGGAGGGTGAGTTTCGAAGAAAATGAACCATGGGGAGACGGGAGAGCGAATATAAACGACGTGAGTGGTTGAGCGGGGTTGCATAACTTGGAGCATACAGCCCCGCGACGCCAAGGCGCATGTTTCAGGGCGCGCTGGCCCCCTGTTCGTCACACGTTAAAATGTTAAGAATGCCTTTTTTGTTGCTTATATTGTCTACTTTCCAATTATCTGATTAGTTTTTCCCAAAATCAAAACTACACGATTTAAAAACTAAAAAAGCGATTTTTGGAGTGTTGTTTTCAAAATTTGGGGGGATTGCAGGGGGAATTTTTGTTGGGAAGTTAGAAATTCGGATTCAGCGACCCAAAAAGCATAGGATAAATCAATTTCCAGAACTACCTCTAATTTTTCCATGTAAAAACCCCTAATGCCTGGACTAGCATCTCTAGGCTCTTTTCTCCAACAATTCAGTTAAATTCAGCAACTTTCTCACGGAAATAACTCAGACTTTAGAGAGGCTTTTTTCAAAAATATTGGTGACTTTTTAGGCGACTTTTTTTTGCAAAATTGAAGACTTTTTTTCCGGGCTCTACTGATGACGTAGCACTCATAGTTGAGACAGAGAAGGATTTGAATAAGATTCTAACAACCATGGAAGGCACATAAATTACCAAGGTTCAAGGTACTAGATTTCGAGCCCTCATGGTCCATCAAGGATGGCAACCAAGGGAGTAAGGGATTCAAAGAAGCCACTACAAATAGTGAACCTCATTCCAGCACTAAAGCTGCGCTTGGTGGTAAATGTAGAATATTTCAAACCTGTGTTTGATTAATGTGAATTTCACTGTTGTTCACGTGGCAGGTTTGATATATTCTACATTTGCCGCCAAGTGTGGCTTTAGTGCTGGAATGAGGTTCACTATTGGTTGTAGTCAAGACATTTCTCCCTTGTATTACCATCCTTGATGGACTGCGAGGGCTCAAAATCTAGTACCATGAACCTTGGTAAAATTGCCATGTGAATTACGGATCCTGGATAGCGTAGTGGTCTGCACAGTGGCTCGGAAAGCCAAAGGTGCACGGTTCGATTCCCGGTCCAGGTGGATTTTTTTCACATGGCAATTTATGTGAATTTCACCGCCGCTCATGTGGCAGGTTTGATATATTCTGCAACCATGGAAAAGGCAATGGGCAGATATCAGCTGAAGATCAATAAGAAGACTAAGATACTGGTGTGCAGCAAGGGAGAAGAAGCCAAAACCTACATAATACTAGGAAAACAAAAAATTGAAGAGGTGAAAGGGTTCTGTTACCTGGGAAGCCGAGTCATCAACGATGGACGAAGCAGAAAAGAAATAAATAATGAGTGGAATAGTCCAGGCAAAGAGGGCATTATATCAAAAGAGGAATCTTCTTTTAGCGGAAATACAAGCTTAGAAGTAAGGAAGCAATTCATCAGAACGTGCATCTGGAACATGTTTCTTTACAGCAGTGAGGCTTGGACGATGACAGATGTGGAGGAGAAAAGGGTGGAAGCATTCGAAATGTGGTGTTATAGAAGAATGATGAAGATGAAATGGGTCGACTGAGTAAGTAACGAGGAAGTCCTAAGAAGAGTGTGAGAAAAGAGAAGTCTTCTGAAAACTAAAAAGAAGATGGGGCAACTTAATCAGCCATATCTTAAGACACGACGGCCTGATGAAGACAATCGTCGAGGTAAAAGTGAACGGGAAGAGTGGAAAAGGCAGACCTCGTATGAGAGACATGGAACAGTTTGTGAAGGATGTAAAAGAGAGGAATTACGTTAATATGAAGAGATTGGCTGATAGAATAATCAAGTGGAGGGTTGCATCAAACCAATCCTAGGATTGTTGACCAATGATGATGTAAAGGAAGGTGGAAATAAATCTTTACTCATAGGTTTTTATGTTCCTGAGCCAGCATTTTCTTAGTCAAGTAGTGGCTCTGTAAGCTCTGTTAACTTGATTAAAGTACTCACTGGATACTTTTAGCTTTAACTCATAGTTGTTCCACATCAAATCCAAAGTGGTACAAAACTCAATCAACTTAATGAACACACTTGATACTCTTTGGCACATAGTTGTATCACATCTAGTCCATCATGGTTCAAAGCCTTAGCATTTCCTGCATATATTTCAGAAATTTTCCTCTGATGAAAATCAAGATTCAATTTATTCTTGGTGCTGTGGTGTTACCATGTTGTAATACAGGTGTTATAAGCTCCCAAATAATTGTTTGATAGATAAAGTTGTTCATTTCCTCATACATACTGCCAATTTAGTAGTGAAATTGTTTTTTCATTCAGAGATTATTGGTCAGATAGCTGCTATTCTATTTACAAAATTATTAGTGAATGTCACCAGTTTAGAACAGTAGTATTAGTGCTTTAATTTAGTGTTTTCTCGGTGATTTAGATGATTTGGGAAGTGGTAGTGATACTGGGGAGACTAAGGATGCAGGATGATGACACATTCTCAGCTGTTGAGCTTTGATCCTGTTAATGTAACCCTCGCCTTTTGAACTTCATTAGATTGATCTTGGAAACTCCTCTTTCTCTCTATCTGATGTAATGTACTTTCTTCCCTTGTCTCTCAAACTGTTATATTCCTTCCTGGGTGTGAGTTTTATATCATTGCTTCCTTTCATGGGCTTCACAAAAACATGCTACCTATATACTTTAGAGGAACTACGAAACCATCTAGCATTCGGTGTTGATTAAAATCAGAGCATTTTGCAGTTGCATCCCCGTTAGTTCCCCATTTTTTTTTATTTTCCTTACAAACACTTGTAGGCAGGTGCTGGTGTATAGAAATTGTGAATTATATCATTGGGAAATGTGAAATATGCATTTTCTGTTGTGTTCACAATCCCGATAATCCCTAAGTTGGGTGACCCTAAGACCAGGGCGGTGAAATGCCAAGCAATGTCAGAAGAGTGTGAATTTGAATGGATGGTTAGATACCATCAGTTCTTATGACCACATTTGGTTCTGACAGTACTGTCGTGAGTCAATTTGGATGTAAGTTCAATGTCTGTAAGTCTTTGGTGGATTTTGGTGGAAATGCTTTCTAGAGATGCCTTCTTTTTCCCAGAGCAACACAGAGTGCCAGCCAACAATCTAATTATTGAACAATGTGCATATATTTATATTACATTGTCTCGCGACAATAAGCTCTTTAGTTTCTTTGACATTGATGGTTTCTGTTCTTGGTACCATTCATTCAAGTTTCGTTCAATTATGCCACAAATCAAAACGAATGCAGCTGCAACCACTGCTGGTAACAAAATGAAAATTGTGAGCATTGTAGTGCTATCAAACTGAGCTGTGTCATTCCTGCCACTGACCAATGCTTGGTCATAAGTCAAATAGTTGTGTGTCGAACATGTCTGCATTCGATGAATACCTCTTGCCATTTCCCAGAGTTCCCAGAAATTCACCACATTTTGGAATGAAAGTTATGCCGTGGAATGATAAAACACCATTCATAATGTTTATTTCATAAACTCACCTATCCTATTTAAATTTTTTTTCCCTGGGGCACAGAATAATGGCTAATAGTTTAATTTTGTAGCATTTTCACTTATGCATAATATCCATACTGGTTTTGCTTGCTCTCGTGGATTGAATTAGAATTTGCATAATTTTGACATGTCACATTGGTTTTGTTAGCAAATGATGTATTTAGTAGGTGAATGACAATGCTTGACATATGTTTGCTTTTAGAGTAACCATCTTTTTTATCTACAGGAATATCTTACTGGATCTGAGGAGAATGGACAAGGTGGACACTTCAAAGATTCCCAATTTTTGGTGTTTGTCAATCGGGTTTTGGCCTTCCTCCTCTCTGGTGCTTACATTTTGGGCTGCCAATGGAAAAAGGGGGCTTCTGAACCAACAAAAGGCCCTCCATGTCCCCTCTATAAATATGCATACAGCTCTTTCTCAAACCTTGTCAGCTCGTGGTGTCAGTATGAGGCACTCAAATATGTCTCTTTCCCATCACAGGTGAGAGTCTTAGAATTTATTACTGACCATGCAATTTAAAATAGCAAAGTGAAAACATTCAAGTTTTTCCAGCCAAGGCACATGTACAACTGTATCCCCTCCTTCCATTTTCCTTTGTCTCCCCAAACCACCGATGACGTCACCTCCTTTCAAGATGTATGAGCTCACAGACTCACTTTGGTCTCCTTGATGATGATTGAAATGTAGATCAGAACCTAAGTCAGTGTCAATAAAATTTCTGTGGAATATTACCAAGTGTTTCTCCTAGTTAGTAACATGTGGTTCCACCAAGTGAAGCCTAAAGATTTACTTTTTATTCATTGATCTCATTTAAGTTTAATCAACAACAGTAACAGTTAGTTACCTGCTTTTTTCTTAATGGTGAGGCAGACAAAAAAGCTTTCAAGCATTAGAAATTGATCCCATGGAGTATTCCAAATGAGAAATACAAGTAATAAAAATAAGTTAATCCTAAGTGAAAAATAAAACATTCATTTAATACATTTCAATTGCAATGATTTTGTAGAATATTTATCAATGTAGATATTATGTCTTGTCTTATAGGTGCTGGCCAAGGCATGTAAGATTATTCCTGTTATGCTTGTAGGCAGAGTCATGTCCCATAAGCGTTACGAGCTGTATGAATATGTTACGGCCATTCTCATCACTGTGGGAATGGCTTTTTTTATGTTGGGGAGTGCTGCTGATCATCCAGGTAATGTTGGTTCTCTTGTGTTTCACTGATTTTGATTGCGATTCTGAATGTGAGGTTCAGATTTTATCCCATTGCCTATGTGTCATTTGGATGCAACGCTTATACAGCCGTGGACGACTACTGACTTCCTTTCATTTCCTGTGAAAAATGCGGAGAATGTCAATTGACATCATGTCTACTCACTTATTTGTTTTCAAGCGAGGCAATTAATTTGGTGATCTAGTGTTACTCTGAAGCCTAGATTAGCCTTCTAATTTATAAAAAAGTTGTAAGATGGAGCATGCATCAGGTTTTTCGGACCTGTTAAAGAAACTAGCTGCATGATTTTATGCACTTTGCATACAGATTATTTCATTTGCAGAAAACAATTACAAAATTGTATGATTCTCAAGCCCAAAGGTGGATATATGCTCAAGTCTCCGGGTCCATCAGCGGGCGACCAGGGAATGGAAAAGACAAGACCAGGCTTTCATCGGAAGATTCTTTATTTCGTCCTCTCCTTTACATGCCCCCGCACCAACTGCCCCAAGGCAGCACCCGCTTCGTGGCATCTCCTCAATGGTGTACCCCACCTGATGCCCCGTGGTTCTCTAATTGGCCATTCAATTTCTCAACTGCGTCGTCGCTCAGGCCACAGTCCATCGCTGATCATGCTCTGTAGAATGTTACCGGCGAGGACCGAGTCTCGCAGCGAGAAAAGAATGCGACAAGCTGCAATTTCAGTCAGTGAAAGGGGGGGGTGGGTAGGTTGAAATGGATGCGGAGGAATAATGCGAGGGTGCAAAATCGGCAAGAAGAGTGGGAAAACACAAGCGCAAATCATGGGGACATGCTGACACCTAGGAGCACTCTTGTGCACCTTTACAAAATGTTATATTCATGAACAATGTTTTATGAGGAATAAGAATTATTTATTTTACTTCTCGTATTGCTGAACATTTTATGCATTTACAATTCATAGATTAGAATGATTTAAAGAATAAATATACCTAGTAACAATTTTTCATCTTTGTAAAAGCTTACCACAATTATGAAATAAAAAAACACAAACTTTTTATTTATTAAAATTCAGTTCTTTGATCTAACGAAAAAAGATGGATCTTTCTAACCATTCCAAAAATATATTTTTATCCAATACCCAGCATTTGTATAAATATTTTTTAAAGTACCAAAAAAAAAGCCAGCACTCTTTTTAGAGTTTTCCAATTACATGGCCAGCAGTGTGTTAAATGGCCACGAAAAAACTTTTACATTGCTGTTAATAATCTCTATTTCCTTTCATGGTAAATTTATTCGTGGCAGTGGTGAAATTTCATGTTTCTTCAAATGTGAGAAAATCTGTTGTTTTATGTTGAATTGAAGAATGAGCCATTTTACCAGAATTGCTGTACTTGGGAGTGCAAGATTTTTGATAATTTACTGGGTCTCATCATTAATTAATGGATAATCTAGCAATGAAAAATGTTAGGGAGCTGTGAAATTCTCACTTACTCTCAGGGAAATTATTTTAGTTATGTAGTTGTATTTTATAGATAAAGGGAAGAATTATAATTAGGCTCTTGGGGACATCAGTATCATCTATCACATCCTTCTTAGGTCCTTTAAAAAAAATTGGTTGTCATCATACACATGATATATAATAGAAAAATATATGTTTGATTAATGTCGACTAGAATGCTGATATCAAAATAGTATTACTACTGGGATGAGCAGAAGTCCTGCTGTATATGTATACCGGTTACTGCAATCAAGGTCTGCTGTATTCATAATTTTTGTCAGGATAAGTAATGTGTTAAGAAATTTCATGAATATGACATTAGACTTAAACTCTACTTCAGGCATTTTCATACTCTTACTATATTCTTTAGCACTAGGAATCAATCGTGTTATAAATTTCACATGGTTATGGTGGCACTGATAGATGGTATGAAGGATTTTTGCTTTTGCTCTATAGTTTCCTTGTTTTAATCTTAAATGTTCTTGTGATTGAATTTAGATGTAGTCTGTGAAAACTTAAAGTATTAAATTAGGTTGAAAGGCTCTATGGTTGTTTACCTCTGAGAGAAATGTAATGCCATCCTAAAAGAGTGTTTTCATGCTAACTATAATCTGAGATCATTTTGTGGCCTTTAGTAAACCTTTTTGCTCTCTTTTTTATTAGGAGGTCCTGTGACAACATTCTCAGGCTTACTGCTTCTGGCATGCTATTTGTTCTGTGACAGTTTCACATCCAACTGGCAAGGAGCCCTATTCTCAGCCCATGGAATGCCTCCAGTACAAATGATGTGTGCTGTCAACTTGTTTTCATGTCTTTTTACGGCAGTTTCATTAATACAGCAAGGAGGTTTTGCTGCATCTATATCATTTACTGCCAAAGTAAGTTGTTCAATTGTGGTGTTTTTGGTGGTCACTCATGTTTAAGATGTGCGCAAAATCAACAAACAGTTTTTTATACCATTGTCAAAATTTTTATTTTGATCTTAATTGACTATGAACAGATTGAAAAGGTCATGACCAGTGCCATGTTCTAAAAGTAACCTGAATGTCAAGTTTTTACTTTCACTAATCCTCTTATCTTTTCATTTACTTACCTTTGGTCAAATAACATATAACCACTTGACTGGGTTTAACAAGTATACTCGTCATTGCTTGCTTTCCATTTGACTGTGACGAGTATAGTTATCATGTAGGTTTTCTCACTATTTTGAATGGATTTGATGGCTTAATTCTTCTGGAACCATGGTGCTGTCTTTGAATAGCCTTTGAGGGCATATTTTGCAGAACAGCAGTGGGTCACAATGTTTCTTTCTTCTGGAATATCATTGTTACTCTAACCATGAATTGTGTTGTTGGTTTGTATATCCTGACCCTGTAATATCCTATGTAATAAGATTTACGTGATGTGGTGGTGATAACGCTACATTGCACTCACCTTAGGTCCGTGGGTGCTCCTGGGGAGAGCAATGTAGCAATGAGCAATGAGAGACCCCCTCCCCCCTATGATTCAGGGTTTTGTTGCACGCCTGGTATACACCCAATATCCGACAAAAGATTCACTGTCTTAAAATATCTTAACCTTGAATCAGTGTATCAGTTGGTAACTCTCTTTCGTAGTTATGGTGTAGATTCCATTTCATGTGAAATCTCGGTCATCTCTATGGACCCATGGGTTCCTATCAAACTACTCCATGAAAATGTAAGTCTTTTCTAACATGCTATTATCCTGTGTATCAACTTGCATCCTTCCATAATAGTAGACAGTTTGAGAAAAAGTAATGTTTTTATTACAATGTAGTTGTAAGGAAGATTCATCATCAAGATTTGTGAATCTTCAATTTTGTGTGCGGCTGGTAGGTAGTCGAGTATATTTCAATTCAGACAGAATTATTTTTTTCTATGTTGCTGTTTCACTTTCTTCAATTATAATCCTAGTAATGAATTTTCAAATTCCTTTTTTCACCATTTTATAACTTGCATACTGTGTGAGTGTGAATAAGAATATGTGTGGAATATTATGGTATTTACTGACAAGGGCTCATTGTTCAGTGGAAAGTATAAAGATGGAAATTTTAGTGGCAGGGGTAATTGATTTGGCTGATAGCCTTCTACATAATGGCCCTACACTTTATTTAGATCACTAGTGCTGTGTAAATAAGGCAAGTGCCTTTGACACACTGGTTCCCGTGAGATCACCGAAGTTAAGCAATGTTGGGCCCAGACAGAGGTTTGGATGGGTTACACTCCTCCATACCTCTGCTGTGGTGCTCTTGTCCCCTGTCTGCGAGTGGCAGGCAGGTGAAAATTGTGTGTTGGCACAATGGATCTATAGAGGTCTATGTGCCAGGAGGCTCCAGTAGGCTCCAACCTACCCCTCCAATTTGCATTTTACTGTGTAAATACAACAAAGAATGGGAAACTGACTAGAAAATACTTTTCTCTTGTGTTAGTGGAAATGTACTTTCTAAACCAAGTAAGGCCCCAGTCGATTTTGGAAAAAAGAATTCAGTCTTAACTAGGCTGGCTGAAAGATATATCTCTGAAATTATTCCTCCCACTCCTCAAAAATGAAATCTCCCCTTAAAGATGTGAATACATGGCTCTAATTCCATAGTTTTAAAATTCATTGAGTCGACATGTTTCACTGCATTTCAGCATCATCAGGACAAATTAACATTCATTGAGTTGACATGTTTTACTGCACTTCAGCATCATCAGGACTAATTACAAAGTTAACCACAAGTGATTATGCATATATATAGTGAGGGAGGTGGGGGGGTAGAGGGGTTTGAGGAGTCTTGAGGTTTTAGTGGAGGGGAGAATTGGGGATGGGGGAGATCTTAGGGTTGGGGTAGTGGACTGCTTGTGGGTCTGTGCGGGTGGGGGGACACCTGCCCGAGGGTGTTGTGAGGGATTAATGTGGATTAGCTGCGGAAGGTCCAGTGAAGGGGAGTGGAATGGAAAACATGGTCATCCTTCATGACTTCTTTCTTCCACATGGCTGACAAGATGGTTAATTGTTCTAGGATGTCCATCTTTATCCCCTTCCTCTCCTTGTACATCATCTTCGGTATGAAATCTGCCATATTTCCGTCCGCTAGGAGGTTGGCTGCGAACTGCGACTTACCCTCCCTCTCATTGTAGTTCCTCTTCTGTTGTGCTGCTCAAACTCTTGGGCTTCTTCCATTGTGTCTTATATGAGATGCCTTGCAATCTGCACACTGCAGCTTGTAAATGCTACTCTGGTCCATTTTGCTTATTGTTTATTTCAATTTTGGGAACATTTGATATTGATGTGGTTATGGAAAGCTGGTTGGATAGTTAGGTGTTAATGGAAATTGCCTAATTTTATGAAGGCATTCCCAATGTAGTTGACCTGATGCCTTCCACTGGACAATAATTTTAAAACTGTGGAATTAGTGTAAAGTAGTAATTCCTATCCTGAAATGGAATTCCATAAACCATCATCCTCAACCATTCTTCACTAGATGATGAGAGATGTTAATAATAATAATAATAATAATATATTTATTGGTTCCCAAAAGACATGTCTTATCCATGTATGGAACAGGTCACAAAAATCAATTCAAAGAATCGAAAAAAGATAAACAATCAAATCACCATACAAATACCAACATCATATTATCAGAATAAAATAAAAAGAAAAAAATATAAGAAGAGAAACAGTCCAACATCATCCACCCTCACATAAATACCTATAGGAAATACATAATATAATCAGAATACATGGCATACAGACATAAACTCATCTATTGAGTAAAATGGGTGGTCACAAAGATATTGATAAAGATGACATTTAAATTGAGGAAATTTTTCCATAAGCCTTAACCTCCTGGGTAAGTGATTAAGAAATTTTATACCAGCATAAATGGGGTTCTTGCTGAACAGAGTGGTGTTGTGTGTTATAACCCTAAGATCATCACACCCCCTTGTGTTATAATTGTGGACATCATAATTAGCTCTAATGTTATAAGAAAGTTTATTTTTGTGCACAAAGATAATAGCATGAAAAATGTATAAGCATGGTAAAGTAAGAACTTTGAGGGATTTAAAATGTGATCTACAACTGCTTTCCTTTGGAATTTTTTTAATAATTCTAATGGCCCATTTTTGTAGTCTAAAAAGATGAAACGAGTGGTAAGAATGACCCCACGCTGCAATTCCAAAAGCCAAACGACTATGAATAAAGGCATAGTATACTGTAAGAGCAGTGGCAGTATCTACAAGGGACACAATTCTTCGAAGGAGGTAGCATCCACTAGCTACTTTTGAGCAGAGTTTGTCTAGATGTAATTCCCAGGATAGTGACTCGTGAATATATAAGCCCAGAAATTTAGTCACTGAGGAGGAAGTAATAGAGGATCCATTTAACTTTAAAAGAGGAGAGGAAATAATTTTTCTTTGGTGAGTATGAAATTGAATAAAAGTGGATTTATCACTGTTGATAAATACCATGTTGTCCTTGCACCATTCACTCATGCAATTAATGTTCCTTTGAACTACTGCATGGTCCAAGTCTTTAGAGGAAGTAAGGTGGGTTGTGTCGTCTGCATACATGTAAACTGAGCCACTGCTGAAATAGTTTGGAAGGTTATTAATGTAGATAATGAAAAGAAGAGGACCCAGTATAGATCCTTGAGGAACACCTCTAGAGATTGTTAAGGGGGTGGATGTTATGTTAATTAAATGTTGTGGGTTACCTCTGTTGTAGTCAGTATGTCTTCAAGTGATTATGGTTTAACTTCCTCTCTCTGTGTGCACCCGTGTTAGATATTCTCATGTTTTGGGAAGAAATAATTTCCTTCCACGTGTTCTGTGAATCATGAATTGCTGCCAAAAAATTTGAATATAAAAACTGAAGTTTAGAAATAGAAAATCTAAGATTCTTCCAAACAATAGTGTTGTTTACAAGATAGCAAAATGAAGGAAAATTGTTGAATGTTGCAGAGGGAAGTTAGTCAGATTTAGATGTATTGTATTTGCATATTTTTACTGAAAACTCAAGGGCAGCTACATTTCAAACCTAGTTCATCATTGATGTTGGCTAGAAGTGGTAGTATGATTTACCATTAACACCTTTGTAGGGAAAAGTGTGCCTTTTATCATTTCTACTCCTTTAGGTATAAGTTTATAGGTGCTCGTCTTTGCAAAATGATGACACCTGGTCCTTTTCCACTTAAATTTTTCTTTTATTCAAAAAAACTAATTTTTATTAAAAGGGCTCATGTGTAATTTTAATGTTATCTTACTATACATGTTTCTATTATAAATGTGGATCCTTAATTGCATAATTGAAGGGTATATCTTGTTTTTACTTTGCTTATTATTTTAATTCTAATAACTCCTTATGTACCTTTAATTTTTACTTACAGTATCCTAAGTTCCTCTTTGACTGCCTAGTGCTATCTGTCTGTTCAGCTGCAGGACAGCTGTTCATCTATTTCACAATTGCACAATTTGGAGCTGTAGTATTTGTTATAATTATGACCATTAGACAGGTAAGAGTGTAAAGTTTTTCTTCTGTAATGATTATGAAAATATTGAAATAGATAATGTTTATAGGCTACCATAAAGGGTATTATGAAAAGACTTTGTCCTCTCAAATATATAATGATTCTGATTGGTTGCCACAATTTGGTGTCTTTTTCAATTGCATAATGATTTCCCTTTGATGATGAGGTGAAAGTGAAGAAGTATCACAAATATTTGTATAAACCATTGAGTTTAATTAAATATTTTGGTAGAGTAGTTCAAAGCTCATTTATTTTCATCATATCTATATTCTTACGTGTTTTTGCATTACATCCAAGTTATATATAAAGGTTATTGCCTCAAAATCTCTTCATTTTATGTAACTGAATTTTCATTTCATTGTAGTAGTCCTTTCTTAATTGACATTCTGCAGGAGTGTAATGAAATACATGTTAACTAAAGCGAGTATGGCTTATAGCAAGAATATCACCATATCGAGTGATTGTTTTTGCGATTCTTAATACGCGTTGAAAGGCATGCAGTGTTTCACCAGTTATGTCATTTCTGAGTGGTCAATTCTGTCAAATGGCCATAACAAGTTGATTTTGCCAGAATTCTCATCCTGGTTGCATACCTCTCACATCTAAATGAAATGGGAAAGGCAAAGTTGCCCAAACTTACTATTTTAACTGTAAATTATCACTATGGAAGAGAAATAAAATGGGTTCTAATGCACTGCACTGGGCCACTACCTCACCTTGCTCATCTGTTACATTGTAATGCCTCAAGAGATGAGGCTTTGTCGATTTTGACATGATTGTCATCCCAGTTGCATCACCCGTGAATTGGCTATTTATATCGTGTTGGTGACAAAATTTTATCATTTCTTTAAAGTGCATGATTTTCATCATTCACCAAGGATCTATATACTAGCCCTATCTAGTAGCTATGATACATTACAAGCTAATTTGCGACTCATATCAGTACTCATCATAATACACTTGTACTGTATGTTCATTAGTGCTGTGATTAATTTATCCAAGACAGAAAAAGTAAAGTTTGTTTTCTGCTTCTGCAGAAGCCATCAACCATGTGAAAATTTTCATCCTCCTATGAGAGCTGTTCTAGTTTGTTTGTGAATTGGTTCTGGCATCACCTGGGCCCTTTATGCAAAGCTGTGGCTCACTGATTTAGCATCATGGTCATCAATTGAGGATCAATCAGGAGCATCAATTTGCCTGGTGCTCTTTCCTCTTGCTCCTAATTTCCATCCCTCTTCATCCCATCAGTGCACTCCATCCCTCCTCATTTTATCCATCAGCATTTACCCTCATCCATTCATAATTCTTGGTTGAAACTTTGGCGGGTCATTATGAATGTACATATATATTTGTTCTTCGGGTGTACCCTGCGTACTATTACCAGGTGTGATAACTGACGTTTCATGGCCGTTGCTGGTCACTTTATCTAACGTCTGAGGTATCTGTCAAGTTGGTGGAGTTAATATAGGGATTCCATGGTGGGAAGAAGATGGGAAGGGGAAGAGTGGAGGGAGTAATCATAGCATTTTCATTAAGGTTCAAAGCAGGGTCCCACATGTGGCTGATTTGGAGGCCACAGGAGGAACCTTAATAAAAATGCTGTGACTACCCCCTCCGCTCCCCCCCTTCCCATCCTTTTCCCACCATGAAATCCCTAATAATATTCTTAGCTGGATAAATATTCCTTAACTGAATAAATATTCCTGAAATACTTGTTGACATGTGTTCATGAAGCGCATTCTCCAAAGCAGCATTCGCAACACAACCTAGTGACAGAGAGAAGAAAGAGTATACCGTATTTACTCGTGTAAGCCGCGCCCTCGTGTATCCCGCGCACCCCTATTTTCGGGCAGGTTCGTGAGGAAAAAATTATTTCTCTTGAAAAAAAATTTTTTTTCCCTTGAGTCTGCATCATTTTGTCATAACATGAATGCACGTTCTTTAATAGAAATGCTGTGCCTAAATTACGTGTACGTCTTTCTCATTAATTGATTGAATTACGTGTTATTATCGTCACGATCGTCATCAATGCCCGGCCTCATTTACTGTGCATCTGTTTCTCGTAGCATCTCACAGTAATCACAGTTTCATACGATCACATCATCCAGCTATAAAAACGGCATTTGTTCAAAAGAACATCCAACTGAAATAATTGCAAAAATATATACAATTTCAACCCGTGATTACTCTATTATTGCGGAAATCGTTGGCATATCAACAAAAAAAAGCCAAACGCCATCCGTACCTGATAGCGGTGATCTCGTCTGCTCTCTGCGTAGTAGCTGTGGACTGGGACGATTTAACAACACCGGAAAGTCTTGGGAACACACGGAAAAAACTAAGCTCAATGTAATAACAATTATAATTCTTATAAAACGAAAGAAAAACACATTCCCGGAAATATAATCATAAATCACTAAAGAATATTCATATCATAACAGTTCTCATTCTTAGTTTTCATCACTGCTGATGCACCATATATTTCCTTCATGGAGCTCGATTTCCTATTTTTTCGGCATCCTTTATAATATGTAGCTTTATACTCACAGGAAACTATTGAAATTTCACATCAGAATTCATTTTAGGGTGATAATAGCAAATTATTTTAAAATGCTAAATGATCGATTCGAACGCGTTTACTACTCTCACGCTTGGAGCGGATAGCACGGATAGTAAGTAGGTATATTCTCTGAGCATACGACTATTGCCACCACGTAACAAATTTTTTGTCGTGTCTTTGCAATGTAGCTTTAATGTGTACGCAAAAGGAGCTATCTATTTCGTAAAAAATGTTGCTACAGATATGTGATACCGAAACAAACTCCGCTTATGATTTTGAAAAAACATAAAACTCCTTGCGGCAGCTTACAGGATACAGTATATTTAAATACATATCAGTGCTACAATGTGTTGTCCTACTTACGATCTATACACGATAAATCTATTGCTTTGACAAATGGTGTTTCTGATATAGCGTTTCTTCCAGTACCGTTGTACGCTCAGACTTTGTCAAACGCGGATTTTTATTTTTCATTACATACTTCAAAATTTCAGAATACTTTACAATGTACGATTTACTACTAAACCATGCTGCGAAGACTAGTATACCACTACTACTAGACAGAATGCAAAACTTAGGAGAGAAAACAACAGGAATCTGAGGAAAAATGGTTCGTGGCTAACACGAAATCTGGAGGAATCGTGTAAGCCGCGCACCCCCATTTTTTCTCCGGCGTTTCGGGAAAAAAGGTGCGTGGCTTACACGCGTAAATACGGTAATTACTTTTGACGTCACATGTAGACTTTACAGGCATTCGATAGTTTTCTATTAGTTTTCATGCCACTGAACTTTTTCACTTTTTATTCAATGGAAAAATACGTAGGCATTTTTAAATCAAACAGTTTTTAAAATATATACTCCAGGATGTTCCTCATGTCAAAAGTTGCTTGCGTTGTAACTGTTATTAAATGAATAAATAATTATAAATTAAATACATAATAATTATAATTTAACTGAATAAATGTTCCTGAAGTACTCATTAACATGTGTTCATGAATAATTAAGAAAAATCATGTCACAAATGACACTTGTGATCAAGACTATAAAAAAATAGGAAATTACCCTATTCAGACTTCCAAGTTTTGTATCCTCTATCTTAATTGTTTCTCTTTTTGACCCCAGGAAGTCCTTTGGAAAAATTTAAAAGACTTTGGCCTCATCTACTTCTTCTTTTTTATGTTCTATTTTACCCACTAGCATGCAGTTGGAACTGAGCCATTTAAATTGTGGGTGTTATGGGTGAATGATCAAAATATTCCATTAAGATAGCTATTACAAATTATATTTTCACATACTTCATTGACTTGTGGATGTATTTTACGGTCAATGACATTGACAGTAATTTACAATGAAATTTCATATCATGTGTAAGTATTTTGGATATAAAATGTCAACTTTTAACAGTCAGGACACAGTGCATTACTGCACTTTCCAAATTAGTCACAGTAGCATCATTGGTTGTCATCAGAGTTCAGTATCATAAGCATTTACAAGTATAAAATAACAGTAATGAATAGTCGTCGACACCAATAATATATGTGGAATATTCTCTTGATTTAAAAAAAATCATAATTGCTGCAAGCAAGGCCGAACACAAACAGTTGTAAGTTCCATATTGAATTTCATCTAGATATCATATTTCATCGAGTAATATCTTCTGCAATAATGACTCTAGTGCCAGCTCTGATCTTTTTGATAATAATGCCATCCTGCCCTGCCTCTATCGTATACATTAATTATATGAAGTTTTACTTTAAGAACCAATTACTTACACTTCCCAGCCATGAAGTTGGCCCTCAATGTGAACTGGTAAAATAAGCAGTAGAAAAATAAAAAAGTGCACGAACTATCGAAAAATCCATAAGCGCGTATACAGTCATGCCCAGAATGTTGTAAATATACACGTGACCGTTGGGCTCGACATTCAGTGGTAAAATTAGTTTTCATTTTCATGCAAATGATACATGTCATGAGCACAAGCTTGTCTACACACAATGTGTTCTATATTACTCATAGTAATGTACGACCTCTGTGAAAGCAACTTTTTGCTCTTGTTATTGCCAATTTATTTTACATGCAAATCATAGGGTAATAAATGGTCCCTAGGCTGTCCCCCTCTATTTTGAGCTTCTTGTTATGTGCTGTACTCATTATATGGGGCTTCTATTATATACAGGCCATGCTATAAACAGGTTTCACCTTAGTCAAGTTCTTATTTGTGGCCATTGGGATTCATAGCTATTGGTGTTTTACGAGATTTTATCAGTAATATATATTGTGATAGTTCTATCATTAAATAATTTTGTCTTTTGCTCAAATCTTAGTCTTCTTCATGCAGGTTATATAACTATTGATTCTAATTTCTTCCTGCTGCAGGGCCTGGCCATTTTGCTGTCTTGTATCATCTATCATCATCACATCACTGCTGTTGGTATCATTGGAATATTTATTGTGTTTGTGTCAGTTTTCCTGCGAATATATTGCAGTCATCGTCTCAAAACCATCAAACGGCTCAGCCAAATGTCAGCAGCATCAAAAGTGTGACTCCTGTGGTTTATCAAGCATTAGGTTTTCTGCTCTACCAAAGTTAAGTGTAGTATTTAAATCAGTTTTGGGTCTTGGTACAGTGAAACCTGTTGTACCACTGATCATAAGTTTTCAAAGTGATATGTTGATGAGATAGCTTTTTAGTTGGGCTGAGTTAGGAGCGTATTGTAGTGCAGCCTTAAGCACTGCAGTTGTATGCTCCTTATTGAGGCCAACTCGAAAGCCATGTCTGAAGTGTATATTGTGAAGGTACAACAAAATTGAAGTAGTAACCAGAGGGGGCAGATGGATTTATTGTTAAAGTTGTATAAAGAGGAAAAAATCAGCATTGCTCTTTAAGTGTGAGCTTTCTGTAATCAAAGTAGTACTCCGACACTCACCAAATAATGCAATTGTTCCATTTTAATGGCATTGCATAATTAAGTCAAAATGTTTTCTTTTACAATTTGCCAATAAAAATGATTTAACAGTTTACGATGCATTTCCAGTTAAATATGCCATGCATTCAAAATCTTGTATGATATCATATTTGCATAATCTAATATGATAATTTTTCCCCTCTAGACTACTGAAGAAAAGTGGTTTTTTCTTACAATCTGAAACAAAATCTTTGACTTCAATTGGATCATCATTCTGATTGGTGAAGCCCCAGTATGTAGCTTTTAATCCATCATTCATCTCACCCTGTTTTACCTATGAATTTTTGATTCTGTTTTGTACTTTGGTATTCTTCCTCCATTAAAGTTACTCATTGGAAGGAGAATTTGTCTGAGAATAAGATAATTTGACGACCCTGCTTCACAATCCCTTGGGCAGAAGTAGTTTATGCTTGAAATGAAAGAAACATCCTCTCATTACTAGATGGAAGTTTTTACCATTAGTGCCATTTTAAGATTTCTGAAGAAGAAATGGCAATGTAGCTAAGAAGATTATGGCAGTGCAGATTAATGACCTTTTTTTTTTAACTTCCATGCACCCAAATACAGCTCATATGGCCAATTTACATCGAGCTTGGAAACAAATAACTGAGACACAACTCACACAGCCATGCCCTGGGCGTTGAAAATGCGACAGAGGCGGGACTCAAACCTGTAACTCCAGGAATGGCAGGCAAGGGTTTTACCCCACCACCACCAAAGCTGACAAACCCTCGTTTGATGCCCGGTTTCATAATGTCTGGTTCACATTGATCATCAATTAATGTAGAATTTGCTTTGGTGGTTATTGAAACATGTTGCAAAAAGTCACATCAGATGAATGATTAGTTTAGATAAATGTTAACTCTCAAAAACCATAACCTCATTCATTTTTTAACCTCAAAAATAGTTAATGGAACATTATAAAACCAATCCAAAGTGTGAGCTAGAAACTCATATAGGTGCAAAATATGTTTGACCTAGTGATCAATTGGATCTGTTGGATCCAAAGATTGGTGGATCTTTCATTTTTTCGGTTCCGAATCCAGATCCAAAAAGACTGTAAAATCAGATCTGGATCGTAGATTTTAAATTTTTGCGGCGCAGCGATCAAAGTGCCCCTTGGAATGCAGGTTTGGTAAATATTGGCATGGAGAGGTTGTGTAACTATGATCACGAAATAAGGGGTAAAATTTTTCCATGCAACTAAAAGCAAAATAAAAAAATATGACACTTTTCCCTCATTACTCAGGTATCGCGAGAAAAAAAATTGTAAATGTCACGCGGGTAGCCTACATTCGCCGTGATCATGCGGACAATGAGGGCTAGTGTACTGCGTGGAATTCAATCCCTATCGCAATTTAAACTTTTCTTTCAGTCATCGCATCGAAAATTTTATCAACATCAATTCCAACCCTTACATCAGAATACTCCTTTTTATGTATTACTTTTACTGTTTAAATTAGATTTATGAAAGTCCCACTCGAAAATTAGGGATGGTCGGGTCCGACCCGAAGATCCACAGATCTTTCATTTCATTCACTAGTGAAATCATATCTGAAGACTGTATAAATTCAGATCTGAATCGGATATTTTAAAATTTTGTGGATTAGTGATCAATGCGGCCCACGAATGGAATGTAGATACAGTATATACTGACAAGGAGAGGTTGCGAAACTCGGGTGATGAAATGAGATGAAGATGATGTTGAGACTAAAACAAAATAAAGAAATACTTTTTTCACCATAGGTCCAGATGCACAAGAAAAAATTGAAGCTGAATGTCTCGTGGGTTGCCTACATGTGCCAGATTCACGTGAACCTATGATGGTGTAGTTGTTAAAAATGAGAGTTAGAACTATGAGAGTGCCGGTCTCGAGTCCATCCATAACCTGGTTTTAATTTTTCTTTCAGTGATTATATCGTAAATTTTATCATCTTCAATTTCTTTCTAGGAGGGAAGGAGCTTTGAAAAGTACAGTTTTGTTCCTGATAATTAGAGGTCCTTGAAAGTGGTTTTATTTTTTGCTAAAATTCATTTTAAAACGATGTGATTTCGGTGTTATAGAAAATCTTGGCGGTGTTATTATAATGTTACAATTTTTGCGCATTTCTAGGCGTTTTATTATATGTGGTACACATTTTGTGAATGCTTATACTTTTATTAAGCATTTTACATAACAAGAAAGGCAGTGAAAGAAGCACTCATAACTAAACACAATCGGAAACAAAGAAACTTGAACTAGGGGTGTGTGGAAATGATTTTTTTTTTTGCATTGAAGCTCAGTGGAGCGCCGAATATCCTACGATCAACCGCTAATAAGTAGCACCCCCTCTCCTCCTATCTTTTCTGTTACTTCCCCCCCTTGCCTCAACTGCTAGCGCTTCCATACCCAGCCAGCGGCCGTGTTTAAGTCTACAAAATTGTTACATTAGGCCCACACTAAAGGTTTTCCTGCAACAAGTTATCCAATTACGCTGTCTACTGCATCGCAGTGAGTCACTGCTCGGCATTGACAAGTGCCGGGCACGTGAGCTTATATTTCCGCTCTTCCGCGGCCATGTTCAGCACATTATTGATTCAGAATATCTAATTCTTCAGGAGAGAAAGCGCATCATTCTAGATATTTCCGAGAATTTCAGGATTGATAAACGTGAATCGAAGAGAGAGGCGGTGATTAATTTAACGGCAAATTCCGGCGGAGACATCACTACAGTGTGCGATATTACACGAATGCGATATGCGCGAGACAAAACAAGCCAATTGACCTTTGAATCGTAATGAGATAGAGCGAATGAACGTCATCAGCGTTAAACAATGAAGGCTTAGACTTAATCGATTATGACTCTTTACATGTGATTTTTTCGCTAATTCACGTAAAATTCACGGAAAAGGCAAAATTTTGTTTTATTTTCCAATTTCACGGTAATTCGCGTTATTTCGCGATGTCGCGTCTCGCGAATGTCACGGATCTCTACTGGTAATGTATTTTCTTCCAAGGTGTAAACAGACCTCCCTAGTGCACATCATATTGTAACATAACCAAACAAAATGCAGACCTTCTATTTTCCTATCAATAGCTGATCAAAACGAAACATTCATTTAGTTTAAACGTCAGTCAAAGCATTTCATAGGCATGAATAAATATTTTTTTTAGTTCACCACTCTCTACTTTTATAACACTTCCAAATAAAGCTGCACGTAGAAAATTTTATTTAGAAGTATAAGAAAAAAGTTAATCACAGTGAACTACATGCAAATACTGATGACAAAATCTCCCATGTTCATTACTTTTAAGTTTTCGATTTTTTTTTACAAGTAATATTCTTCCGCCTTCACCACTACCCTTGGTATCCTTGATCCATTGAAGATGAATGGGCTTCCCATGTCTAGTTGACTATAGTCATGGGCTTATTCAATTTTTTTTACCTAAATTAAAACACAAGTAGATACCTAAATTTTACAGCAATTTTCATAGTAAAGGACAAGATTTTGGAGATTTTCCTTAGAAATACAAAGCAAGTACAAATTAAATTGCTATAATATATTCAAATTAGTACTTCTTTCATCACTCAGCAATCAAGGAGATACCAGGGAGCTCATAAACTAAAATTCATCTAACTTTGATTCTGTACTGTAATAAGAATGGCCAGGACTTCCATCAATACGATAGTTACAATTCATGATGCCTTGTAGATTTACTTCCAAATGCACCAATTAATGGAGAATCACCATGCTAATTTTCAAAGTCCGGGCTGAAAAAGAAACTTTTCAACTCCCAAAGTCAAAAAGTGTTTTTTCTTTATTTCAGTCCACTGTGCATTGGTGTGAACTCTGCCCAGGAATACAGTCCATGCTGTATTCCTAGGGTAAGGCAAGCAGGCACTTGAAAAAAGTAGATTAACAGAAATTTCATGTCAAATTCATAAGTCAACAAATTAAACCTAAAAATAATCAAATTCATTGTTAGTGAAAGTGATAGGAAAAATATTTTATTGCAGAATAAATGTTGCAAAAACGTTACATTAACTTTATGATGTATTTTTGAGTGATGCATCTGTAAAAAGCGATAAACGTACAAAGTACAAAACAACTGAGTATCCTTGCACAAGGGTTGGAAGTTAAGGATGATAAAATATTTTATTCAACAGCTGAAAGAAAAAATTTTAATTGGCAATAAGAATTGAACTTTGTTCAGTTCCCCACTCTGCTATTGTTGGCTTACGTAAGTGGGAGAATGCAGGCTACCCACATGACATTCTTTCTTTCTCCCAAACCCTGGAGAAAAAAGCTGAGAGACATATATTTCTTTATTTTGCTTAGAGTTGCATGAAAAAAGGCTCATCTCATTTCAGGATCCGAGTCACACAACCTCTCCTTATGAGTATAAAACTCACAAATTTCAGCTCGAAGCTCAGCATGAATCAGCAGGGGGGGAAGGTATTGTTCAGTTGTGTAGGAAGGAGAGGGTCGCCTGAAAACCTAAGTGAAAATGAGGGGGAGGGAGAGGGGTTTCACAGTTATGTGCAGTTTACAAGAGCAACGATGACTACAATCACAGCATATGACTTGTGGCTTGGGATAATGGTGGGGAAAAAGACATTCAAAATCAGAGCTCAGTGTGACTGTCCGAACTCACTCATGAACTAAACATTTTAGCGAGGTTTGGTTTATTTTGTTTTAATCAAAATTGATTACTATGCTCACTTCAAAGGGCAAGAAAAAATCTAAGGGTTGTAATGTGAAGGCTATAAGTGAAAATACTTACCTCTGAGCTCCATGCTTATAAATAAATCCCATGTAAATTATGAGAGAGTAACACAAGCAGAAGGCTTTAATACTGGCCAAAAGTACATGCTAAGGTCCCCAAAATCTCACGCTAGAAGAAGGAAAAAAGACCCAAAATTCGTAAAGTTGGCAGTGTCTGGCTTGACTACGTGGAATTCCTTCATGATGAGGTTAAGGAAACAATGCACTTCCACAAAATATATAATTTATTCACTCACGACCATGGTTTTGATGCCTGACCTGAACCTGAAGATGCTATGCATCAAAACCATGGTCGTGAGTGAATAAATTATATATTTTGTGGAAGTGCATTGTTTCCTTAACCTCATCACCAAAATTCTTAATTTAGATGCATAAACGAGGGGTGCTCATCTTACATGGGTGTAACTTACATGAGTTTATTTGGTATTCATGTTGCACTTATTATTTCTCATTGCTTGCCAAAATCAGTAATCAATTATGAGAACACCTATTACAAGAGAAATGGAAAGGTAATGTGATGGGGAACGCGTAAATCAAAGTGATGAATACATATTTTTACTAGTATCCATGGTTTCATTTGACTTCACCATTTGACTACTGGTCCCATAATGTATCGCTCACATATTCAGGGGTTCTGCCGTAATTGAATATGTCAACCTCCTATGATTATTGGTCAATTTTTTTATACATTTTTAGATCTTTGGCATGACTGTATTTGCATGATGCATCTTTTGCAGTATTTGGTGTGTGTCTGTATCGTTGTACATAGTTTGAAATGGAAAGCGAAGCAATTAAAATTGTTCCCCCTTTGAATCTTTTCTATTTGTATCAATGCTGAGCAGGTAATATTTTCCTAAAGTGGTGATCTCTGGAACTAAAATAGATGGAGATCAGCACTTTATTACATTGAATGCTGGTTGCTCAGCCATGTGCTGCATTCATCACATAAGTGATGAAGAAATAGGTATAATATGGGTGCCATTGAGGAAGTATTTCCTTGAGTTTAGTTCCTTAAGCTGAAGATTTATTAGTATTGGATTAGTATTGAATTAGCTTTTAGTTGAAGGATTTGATAAAATTGGTGCTTTGGTTCATTTGATTCATCTCATAATGCAAATCCTCTTTTAAATTTGTTGTTCTGCAAAAATAGTTGTGCCTCTTTAAGGCATTGAACCTCTGTAGATATTCATACGGTCTCTCTGGCAACTTTGTACAAAAAAGAGTTTGCATGATGGTGTCATAAATCAAGCTCTCCGTTCTTTCATTTCAAATGTCATGATTTTATTGCATTTACATACACTAGTATTACCTCTATTTTCATGTGGAAGAGTTGGTTAATTATTACAAGTTCTTTCCTCACAAAGAATCCACCTTTCAATGTGAGAAATTAATACTGTGGGTGCTTCTATTCCAGAGTTACTTATTTAAATGATTTCTTTATGTTATGTATCAAATAAAGCATCATGAGTTACAGACTATGGAGCCAGATTTTTCATCCTCTGTCTCAAAGTTAGCTCTGTATTCATTCTTTTGGTGCTTTTAATTTTATGCCATTATTTTATGATGTAAACCTGCTTTGCCATTATCTCTTTCATTGAGTTACATTTGTAATTACGTATCCCTCCTGCTTTGTGTCTTGTGCTCTCTTCCTCGAAAATGGTTATGAATGGGAATTGTGCAGTTTTGAAGTAGAAAATCATAAAATTTTCAACCTATGTTTAATATTGTTCACTGGATGATTTGTTTGTTTTTTTTTTGAAGAATGAGGAATTTTATTACCACAAGAGTCTTCTTTTAGTGTACTTTGTAATATTATTATGGGAATGTGTGCTATTTATTGTGAATTACAGTGATCAGTAATTATTTTTATTGGTGGTGCTAGTGGTGCCTGTGCAAATATGTAATAATCAACATTTCTTCCTTGAGTACATCACCAGAGATTAGCTTTAATTTTATATTATTAACCATCATCATGTCATACAATACATTAGATACATTGATAAGATTTTGTATTTATTTAATTCCAGTCTTTTGTTCAATCTTAATTCATATTTAAATTATACTGTTATTCTAGTGATTCACTGATTCATATCAACATTTAATAACAATACGACAGTGCCAGCCTGAATTTGGTTGGAGGAAATGCCATAGTGACCCATCTTTTCATTAATGGACCACCAACGAAGTGACTTTCATATGCAGCACACTTTTCCAAAAGGAGAGTCGCTCTCTCCATAAACATACACATTTCATCATGCGTCTAAAATATGGAAAGCATCACCTGAAGGCCCGGCATTGGCTTTTATTCTCTCGTGCAAACTGTCATCATGATAAAATTAAAATACTCTTTAAAATATTATTTAGATGATAACAGTGTAGTCATTTTAATGCCTTTAACTTTTCATTGAATAATTCAGCGTAAAGAAAAAATCGCTTTATTGTTGAATGACCATCGATTAAAAATAAGCTGGTCAGTTGCCAAATTCTATCACATAGTTTCATTTAGTGGTGATGGCTGAATCTGACATTAGATTTTTTTGGCAATGCTTCTTTCAAAAAGTACATTTTGTAATGTTGTTTGGAGCCAAAAATGGTTATTCATAAATCATTTATTGTGTATGGGACCAACTTCTAGCCTGCTTGCTGTTAATGAAATGCCGATGCCAACATTTAGCTTGTGTATGATGGATTGTGTGTTGCCTTGTTCTCATAATTGACTATGACTATTTGGAAATATTGCATCCCATAGAGAATGCTTGTCAGAATATTCATTTTATGCTGGAATTGCTTCTTGATCTAACTATATCGTACTCTTGTACTACTTTGGCATTATTTAAAAACTTGTGGAGCTCATTATGTGTCAGAAGGCTGCTATATATAAAAAACTGGAACAACTTTGCATAGCAAGGAAGTGATAGAATTTGATTCCCATAGGATTAAATACAACTCGCCGAAAGCTACTATAGTAGAGCTGATGTGGAAAGGCACTTTAAGCAGTGGTTGAAACCTAGTTTTGTAGACAAGACATTTTTATATTTGAGGACTGCATCTGTTACTCTATCCAAAAAGCCAACTTTTCTACATTGCACTAGTAGTGCAGGTTTGTTGTGGTGGCTTGAGTCCTGGCCTCCCTGGGGACCTGTTTTTGAGTGCTGGTAGTGGTGGAATTTTTCAGAGTACTGGTCCCTACTTAAGTGCATTGTGGAGTGCACTTTAATTTCAATACACTGTCCTTCAGATGGGATGTTAAACAGTGGACCACTTGTTGCCTTTTGTTAGGGGTAGGCTAATGTCAATGCCGGGTTTCCCTTCATCCTTCCTCCACTCCCTTAGAATTCCGACCTCTCCCCTCAAATTCCTTTCCACCAACCGTTAATCGTACAAAGACCTTACTCACCTCCGTGAGTGGAAACAGTTATAAGAGGCCAGAAAGGTTGGATTCTTTGTCATCCAGTCAGTGATCATGAATATCATTGGTAAATGCTGATCTTTATGTTGCATTAGGATTTTTTCACTCATTGTAGTCATGTTTTCATTGAGTTTTTCACTACACTAAATTCTACCTTGTCACCAAATGGGAGTGCTTGAATGAAATGATTTAGAAGGGGACTGTCTGGGTAGATTCCAAGAAAGAAGTTTAAAACCTCAGTATAGACAACCTGGCAACAAAGAGGGAGAAGATTCTTTTTGGCTCTAAAAGTGAGAAAATTTAGCCTACCCAGTTGCATATTAAAAAAATTGAATACTTATGAACTACGATTTTAATAGTTCTTGGTGTTAACCTCGTGCTACCAAGCCAAAACGTATTTTTTTCTTCATTTTTGCCAGTCTTGCCTGAATTGGAGTTTAAATTTCATTCTTCTAGCCCACCCTATTCTTAATAGATGGTTTGATATAAAGTGACTGTCTAAATTGATTCGATAATTAGTGGAGCATGTATCATAGTACATTAGTTACTGCTTGGTAAGACATATCTTAGAATGTAATTTTGACTCCACTTATGTGTAATTCCATTGTCTTCCTTAACTGTCACATTCCACGGTTCATATCTCCTTGCCAATATGGCCATCCAATCTTTTAAGATGAGAGAGAAATGAAGTCGTGATGGCATTGCCTAATCACTAGAGCCCTTTTTGCAGAATGCTTGTCTAATCATAAAGTTGTCCCTGTGGTTAAATGGAATGGTTAATATGGCCACTTATTCAATTTCTCATGTTGAGAAATGAGGGTAGAGCATTTGGTACCTGAAATATTGCTGTATCAGTTTTATTTCAAAATTGTGAAAATTTCAAATTGCCTATTTGAAATAATCAGAGGTATCAAATATGGCTAACTGTATTTCCTGCCCTTTTCATGTTGATTTTATCCTCCAATTTTTCACAGTGAATATTATTCTTTCTGATCATTTACTTTTCTAATCACGTTAACAGCGTGACTTGTTCACATTATTTTATTATTATTCACAGTGTCATCTATTAGCAAAATACTGTGTACCCCTTGATGCATTAATATCATTCTGGTTTCCAGAACCAAAGATTCTCTGTAGTGAATGCATGTCATGACACAGTGTTTGTGAAATTGCAGAGAATGTTCTGGTCATGTGAGTGAAGGGAGTAGTGCCATGAAGAAATGCTCATTGAAGAGGTTTCACTGTACTTAGGAAGTATCGTTTAATATAAATCAGATAACCATTGGCTGAAAAGTGCACATATTACATGGTGAAAATGGGAATGTGACAGGTGTGTAGAATTAGTTATACATGAAGTATGTCATTAACCCAGGAATTTCTTTTATATGCAAAATATTTTTTACTACCTGATGTTTGATTTATGTTGTACTTAGTACTTCTGATTTAGATTCTCATGCTAAGAGTTTTAGAAAGCTGCTTAATCAAAGGTATAGTTATTCAATCACATTAACAGCCAATCACTATTTAATCACTATCATATCCATCATTGATAAATAATCACAATTATGAGAAAAGAAAAATAGTGTTTAAACAAAGCCAAATATTGAGGTATGTAGTAATGTTAATACCAAGGTTTCATGTATGCATTCTGGCAATACAATTTATTTTGCATATCAGACAAGTGCTGTGCTACAGTGTAAAACTTTTTCGGATGATTTCTGAAGTATTCACCCAGCTGATTCAGTACATGGATGAAAGTGCAGAATGCGATTCATGTATTTATGATGCTTTATCATTTGCATTTACCATTATAGTCATATAACCCATAAAATAATGTCTATTGCATAAAAGTAATTACAAAGCTACGCATATATATTATTTTGTCTCAGGCTTCATTCATTTGTATTGTACAATGGCAGTGTGGTTATAATTGACTCCTACAAAAGTTTTTAGCTTATAAATACATATGTTATTTGCAATTCCTATATCCATTTGAAAATAATATCTCAAAGGAATTTATTTCATATTGTTATTTATAACTGTTCTTAATAAACATTTTAAAACCCTACAATTTATAATATTTTGTATCTTGTTATTTTATGAGTCTGAAATACTTCCTAGGTAATGACAGCCTTAAAATGCCTCTATCATTCATTCTTTACTTTAATCAAATATATGTGTTAAATGTCTTTTGCTGCTGTTGAGTGGGTGTCTTTTTGTAAAGAAGCAATCATGACTCTATGTTTTGCTTCCATAGGTATATGTATTGTTAAATTTTTCAGCAGAACTTCCACCTGTAACAAAAAATAATAAGCTCATGAATAATTAGTTGTTTTACAAGTTTTAATTTCATTAACTGTTTAGTGAGAAATCTATTTTCGGTTTTACAGTTAAAGCTGTATCTTTGTAATTTTATTGAGTAAAGGAAGAAAAATATTTTAAAAATTTACTCAGCTGTCAAATTTCAAGACATGCACTTGCTGTCAGTTTGTCATGTTAAAATATTTTTTGTTATAAAATGACAGCTATGTTTTTCGCACATGCCGGATACTAAATGGAGTTTCTTCAATAAGTAAATTTTAGACAAATATTCTGGTTGATTGGGATGAGACTTTAAAATCACTAATGTTAAAATAATAATAATGCTCCTATAGCTATTCTATAATCAATTCTACTTTCTTAATAGAAAGCAAAATTAGTGGCGGTAATATATTTACAGACCAGAATTTGTAAATCTACTGTCAATAAAGAAGGCCTGAAATAGTAGCATAAAGATTGAAAAGGACATGAAGATAGCAAAGACACTTCATCCTTAAGATTTGACAATTTAGCAACATTAAGCAACAACTTCATATTTCTTAATTAGCTCTTTAAGAGGGCGCAGGAGTGGTGTCTAAATTTTCTTCCAATGTTTTTGGACTTAATATTTAATAGATCGCTTTCAAATTTTTTGTACGTAACCAAGGAAAGATTCCCGAGGTTCTGTGAGAGCTACTTTGAGAAATTGTGTTTTTAATTCATTTTTGTTAATTATATTAGGATAACTATGCATCGACACAAAAATCGGACTCTCACAAGACCTCTGAAATATCATTTGAATAAAGTAGAAATAAAAAACTATTATTATAACCCTTCGGTTTAACGCAAAATACTCGAATATGTTTTGCAAAATTTATGCATCTAGACATGGCGGCTCCTGCTGGCCGCAGGAGGAACAACTAGCCCATTCGGTCGCTTCAGCGGTTTCGCAACATGGGGAGATCCCGTATCGACAACGGAGTGACTGCTACCACTACGCTACCTTTTCACCCTCCCCTCTCTCCCTTCATACTCCGTCTCCTCATTCGAGTTGATCACGTGAGTGGGTAGCGCTAGGACAAGGGCAGTGTATTAGTGTCGTCTAGGAATCAACGTAGGAATTTATCTGCTTTGGTGACAATGGGAAGAATTGAGGTTCTTTACTCGAAGTTATCTCGCAATAAGTTGAACATTTTCAAGAAAAAAGACAAGGTTAAGAAAAGCGTATCAAGTCAGCATGACCCTTTCAACAACATTGATTTCAATGAGGATTTCCATCACGTTGAGAAGGCATTTGGTGATTCCCGCATCGGCGTGGTCTTCGAGGAGTTTCATGATGCAGAAGACACGGCTCAGAGGAAGCCTAGGTAACTGGAAGAAGAATCATGGATGTTGCCTTTTTTCAAGCAGATCGCTGTGCTCGAGCGCATAGTTAAGCATGAATCCTTCGAACTTGTGTAGGCCATGTTTGAAAAACGGGAGGGGCTAAGGTCAGTGTTTACGTTGAATTGCAAAATGGGCCAATTTAAGTCAGTGGTATGGATTCCATCGAAGTGCAGGAATTTTTTGCGCCTCTGAAATTAACAAATTTGGAGAGAGATTAGAAAAGACCACAGTCGATCAAGTAGGCTGCCAACTTGGAATGGAGAAACATAGAAAGCGGTTGACGGTATCTAATTTCGGTAGCGTATGTCCTCCGACGAAAAACAACCGGTTCGGCCACCTTAGTAAGCAAAATAAAATGTTATACAGTGACATCAATGCTGCAGCCATGCAATCCGGACATGACAATGAAAAGCGCGTTATAAAATTACTGCGGCAGCAGGAAGGTGTCGATGTACTATGGGAGAAAACATTTTCCCAAGAAATTGAGCGCCGCCACTATCGCTCGGAGAGAAAATCGGATTCCTTTCTGATGGAACATTAGACTTAGATTTTGCCCACATTGGGGGAATTTCAAACAGGGTAAGGTGATGGACTCACCTTACCCTGTCTGGCCCGGATATGTAACGGAATACAGGCAGCTTGCCTGCCCCGAAATGTAAACCTGCTTGCATCCAGAACGGACGTATATTACTCCGTGCATGCATTTTAAACGCTGTATTTAACTTCTCGTTCTCGCCAAACATAACATTATCTGTCTTTCCTATCTTTTTTATGAAGGCTTCGTTTCTTCTCCCACAGTCTGGAAAGATCCTGGGATTCTCCCGGTGTCCGCCTCTTCGCTCTCTTTCACTTGTTTGAAAAAGTTAACAAAAAACAAATTTCAATATTTTCCACGTCCATATAAACCATGAAACCGTTCCGTTAATGTCAGTGAGGATTGGTCGAACTATAATGTAACTGACTGGAAATACGAAGTTTTCAATTTGAGACCTGACGATGGTGAATGTTTTTCGTCCACCATTTTTTATTTTACGAAAGCCCTGCATACATATTTTATATTTATATTGAAGATACGTTTTAAGAATGTAATGCCATTTGTTTACATCGACCTATTCTTCTCTTTCACCGTGCATACCTATGTCTTGTCGTTCAAGGGAATTCGGATCTTATCTCATGATAGGCAGATGGTTCTATCTTCTACTGTTGCAATTGCTTTCAGAAAGGTAGTCGTATTTCGCCGCTTTTAGAGAAATTATCGGGGATAGTAGATAAAGAAATCCTTTTTATGCCCATCTCTTTGTCTCCTGGTCTAATGGCTTTCTGAAAAAGCATGTGCTGGATTTGAGGAAGAATATCATTCCACCTAACTTGCCTGGGATTATTGCTGTTTCTATTTGCTTTTCGAATACTGCCAGCTATCGTGCAAGGTATCTATGTGTCAGCATCATAAAGTATTGAGTAGGAAGACCGTCATTCGTTCATTCATTCATATAGGCCGTGCAATGTGCAATATTCAGGCCGCATGATGACGCTTTGAGGCCTACAACGTAATGATAATGGGTTTTCAACACCTTTCCTTTTCCAATCTTGTGAATTTTTCATAATTTTAAAATACATTGCTGGAGAAATCGAAGTTTAACTCCACCTGAACTTTTGTGTGCAACTTTTTTTGTTTCCTTAATGCAAATAATCAGCTCAAAAATTTTCAATATAATTATTTTTCAATGATCTTTCATCGCATGTGTTTAATTAATTACTCATTATGAAGTATCTCACTGGATCATCTTCTACGGTAAAAATATTCTTTGGTCACTAAAACGTCACCAAAACAGACAGATATCCGGAATCAACGGAATTTCTTTCGTTACTTTTTCATCAGGCGATGATGATGATCACACAGTCGATGCAAAGTCATCTTCTGTGCAATTCTGTGCCAAATTAATTGACCGCTCCGTATCAACCTCGCAGGTAAAAGATATTTTCGGGGGGATTTTATTGAGGAAACTGTTGAACAAATTTAAGTTTGCTAAACATTTAATTGATAATGACATCATAGTACAATGTACTATGGAATGGGTCAGACCGCCAATTAAATTTGTTCAACAGTTTCCTCAAAATCCACCCGAAAATATCCTTTAACTGCGAGGTTGATACAGAGCGGTCAATCAATTTTCTAGACCTATCAATAGCATTAGTGGACGATAGACATGCCTTCTCCATATACCGAAAACCTAGTTTACTGCGCATGTCATCCCTGCGGATTCTAGGCATTGTTTTACTCAAAAATTGATGCCCTTCCACTCAATGATTCATCGCCTCGTAAATGTACCCTTATCCAAGGAGGATTACAACAAAGAAGTTGATACAATCAAGCATATTGCCAGGCAAAACGAGTATTCTTGTACATTAATTGATAAACTTATACGCAAAAAACAGAGGTCGAGGGCCGTCGATCTAACTTACACCTCTGAATATGTTCCGAGCAGTGATAAGAAATGGGTCCCAATCACATTTTTAGGACAGCTTTCTCATAAAATTTCTAAGAGACTCCCAAAAGAAAATTTCCGTGTGGCTTTCAAACAGCTTGTGACACTTAAAAACATTTTAGTTAAATGCAAGGACACATTAGATCCCATGACCAAAAGTGGTGTGTATTCTTTAAAGTGTAGTGACTGTGATGGGGTTTACGTTGTACAGACATCCAGGAACTTTAACACGCAGACCAAGGAACATTTTAAAGCTTTCAATACCAAATGTGACAGTAATGTAATTTTGCTAAACATTTAATTGATAATGACCACCAGAGTGATTTTAATGTTAATATATTATGTATGTGCCATCGGAGACGAGAGCTCAATTCCAGAGAGAAATTGGAAATTTTAAAGAAAATGGGTGACCCTGGGGCAACACTCATCAATGAGTATTTGTTTCCCGCCTCCTCCTCGATCCTGAAGGCTTCCCTATCCTCTGACCCCCTCACATCGGCTTGCTACTTGCCAGGCAGTTCTACCCATAGTCCTCCCTAATTCACCAACCCCCCCCCCCCCCCCCTTCCCCTCCCTCTCCTCCTATCCCAAACCCCCCCCCCCCTCTGGTTGTTGGCTGGTATATAAAGAGAGTTCGTACCACGTATTTTTACCTGATGACGATTATTTGGACGAAACCCGGGTTGTAAGTTTGTTTAAAACATTTTTTGTGGTATTTTGTAAAAGTTTGTTTTATTAAAATCATTAACACCTCTAAATGTTACGGAGTTTTCCGTGCATATTTTCATTTTTGTAGAGGTCTGCCGCAGGTCTTATATGTAAGCTGTACATTCAATTATGTACTCATGCATAGATTGCATGATCATTGTATAAGCACATAGTAAATAAATGTTGTCAGTTGCATTTTGTATGCGCCATTTCGGCGAGCACCCAAAATTTCCCTGTCTACCGAAGTTTTAGCTGTGCTGGGCGATGAAGATATCCCGATAGTGAGAACGATGGCTTCTGCTGAGATTGTAATTTGAGAGGTCACTCCGCTGTCTTTTGTCTTCCGAGAAAAGGAATGACGGGCAGGCAAGTTGCGACATAAGGGGGGGGAGAGGGAGACCCCACTCCCCTCCCCCCGCTCGCATGGGGCGTATTCTCGGCGCGACTGTAGGCAATTGTAGGAACTACATCCGACGTCGCGAGCTGCGAACAGAGCCATCTGTTGAGAGAAGGCTGCGGAAAGCTTCCTCTCCTGCGCCCTCTTAATATCTTTGCGTGTACCAAGTAATGGTGGTAATGGGCTTTGATTTGGGCAAATTATGTGCTCCACCTTTAGTCATTCATAATAGCTTGCTGGAGCTAAACTATACTGCTTAAAATTTTCCAAAGAAAAAAACATTCAAAGTTTTATTGATAGTGAATCCTGTCCTTTCACTCTCAAAGCATTCATGTATTTCCCTCTTGCTTGCGACTAAATCTTGAAATATTAGCATTATAGCAAGATATTCCACAGAGAAAAAATCATTCATCTTGACCGGGGCATGAACCCGGACCCCCTGATTTCCGGCCAGGTGCTCCACCAGTTGCGCTACCAAGGCGTCCTCTTTCTCTGTGGAAATTCTAGAGGCTTTAGAGGAGCTAGCTGTTAGTCCCGGTCAAGGCGAATGATTTTTTTCTCTGTGGAATATCTTGCTATAGTGCATCCCAGCGGGTAACTCCGCTAAAGTTTTCGCGGCTAGCTCGCGAGCTTTGAATTTATTAGCATTATGTTTAAACAATTTTTTTGCAATCTTTACATAGACCTATAAGTTTAAATGTTCAAACATATTTTGGCTAAATTAATTTTTTCCATTATTCAATTTAATATTTATTTTTGCATGAAACAATATTAGAAGAAAAACCATTTTTATCCTGAGCTGATATATTGGCACGCTGTGAATTTTAAGGAAAATATAAGAAGCCAATATATTGATACCTTGAGTGTCTATGTGATAAAACTGAGTACCCACCTCATCCAGCAAATCCATAGCTTTATCTAAAGTATTTCTCCATGATTCCATCTCTGCATCATTATAATTACCCATGTTTATTGACAATGCTAACCATTCCTTGTATGTGCCAGGATTTGATCTGTGTTGAATAATATGAAGATTAGGTTATTTACATTTTTTTAAAATTAAAGATGGAACATAATAAACAATATGCATATGCCAGTAAATACTTTCATTACATGATGTGACTTTAAAATGTCAAAGAGCCAAAGGACTCTCCTTTGTCATATGCATTATCATTGAAAGAATCAACTGTGAAAATGACGCCCATGGAATTAATCTACTTCCATGAGATAAATTGTCTATGTATTATATATAATATATAACTATATTTACTTACTCTGATGAACTTATATCAAGATTTCCATGTTAAATAATAACATCACTGGTGCAATTTCCACGCATTAATCACTATCACACATCCCGGAGTTGTGGTAGTGATTAAAGCACCTCTTTTTATTTAACATGGATATCAATGGTTTCCAAAAAGTCAATGCTGATACGCTTTTATATATTGGATCAAGATTGCCTGAAATTGGTGTGTTTTCAGGTTGATCTCATTCACTATCTGAGGTATAAACTCTGAAGTTGCAAGTTTATATGGGAGCTCTTATGTTTCTTATGAAATATGTACAACTAATAATGAATATGTCATGAATTATGAGTGCAGTTATGGTGAACCCCCCTGCTGATGTGGAATTAAATATGGTGCAAATTATTCCAGTTATATCCTCTCAGTAGTTTCTTACAAATGCTTCTTTTATAGTCTGATGTCATATAAGTGAAACAGATTTTCCAGATTCTGAGAAAAAATATAATTTCCCTAACATGTATTTTAGGCACTCCGATCAGTTTTTCCTGTAGTTTTGGTCTTTCTCTCACCCTAGAAAGAAATTATTTATAGAGCTGTTGCCCTTGAGAGTATATGTATAACAGTGGTGTGGATTCTGCTTGTTAGCATGGAGAAGTATGAGTGGCTGTTATTTCATTCAGAAACTGGATGACTTACATTACCTGTGAAGGATCTAGTTCTTTCCCGGTGAATGCTACTAATGAAGTCTTCTCTGGCTTCAGTTCAGGGAAATGGCTTCTGCCGATGTTTCAGTGGCCAGCTCTGCTGTCGTCCTCAGGGTGCTGAGTCTGACTTATTACCCTAAGGATGATGGTGGAATTGGCCATTGAAACATCAGCAGCAGCTATTTTCCTAGCATGAAAAAAGCTGGAGAAGACTTCATTATGTAGTTATATTATCTGTATCTTTGGAGTGAGACTAATGTTTAGTCAGAGATTAAAAACTGGGCCCTCAATTTGTGTCATTTAAGGTTACAGAAAGATTTAATATTCTCCCAGAAGTTGTTTTACTCATATCAGTGCCAGACAATACCTTGTCATTGTTCTAAGTCCTCAAGCATTCATTAACATTGCATGTTGACATGTCTCAAGTGACTCTACTGATGCATAGATGCATAATAACCAAAGTATTATGTATCTGAATTACTTCGGATTCTGTGGAAATCTCTAAATAAAGTTTTAACTAGATGTATTTAGCTGTCAACAGAAGTCAACCCCAAAAAAACATACTACTGAGTTGTCATTTGTATCTGAGGGGTGAGTTTTGATATACATTCAGGTGCTCCATTCATAGAAATCACTCAATGACTAATCCCAGTTACTTACATAAATGTCTCAAGGTTGATTCCTGAAGAAGGTTTTGTTTTCATAACGGTGATTCCTTCCAGTGTTTTGAGTTTATAGCAGAGGAAAATGTTGAGTAGTGCGAAGGAAGTCAGTGTAATTGTCAGTAAGAGCCATGATACTCTGTCTTTTGGACTTTCCTTTTTTCCTGAAAAAGATGAAAACAAAAGTGCAACTCATCATGTACTAAAATTTAATATATGTGATAAGTAAAGTAAATTTCAACTGCAAATTTATTTTTTTTCCACAGAGAAAAAATCATTTGCCTTGACCGGGACTCGAACCCGGACCGCTGATTTCCGGCCAGGTACTCTACCGTTAAATTTTACCTCTCTTTCGTTAAATTTCAACTCTTTATCTGAATTTCTTGGTTCATACATACTGATTACTTTTCTTTCCTCATGAACAAGAAATGATATGTCATTTCTAAATATTTGAGGAAGGACAGACATTCGTTGAATATGAATACATCCATTTTCTTGATGATCTTTGGATCAAGGGTGCCTCAAAGTATACACGTCACTATAATCTGGATTACACTGTGTATAATTTAAGTGTTAAGTGTCTTGAAACTTGATCATTAATTTTATACATATATGATATGCATGTATAGGTACTTTGAACTTCGGTTCTGTGACCGGTCAAATTAACTGCTTCATAACAAAGTAATAAGTGAACTTAATGAGTGAGAAGAGATAAGAATGGGCACTTTGAAAGTTAATACCTAGCACTGAAAATTTAAGGAAGAGATTTGTAACATTGGCACCAAATGAGCAAGGCTGATTTGTTTCAAGTTATGCACTCTAGACTTAGCGTCCCCTGAAGCAAATTTCTGGCTATGTGCCTGCCTATATTGCCATCTTCAACAGTCCATTACTTCTCAAAATGTCTCTCTTTAACTGGCTTAAATGAGTAAACAAAAACTTTTATCTGGCACCTATTTTTCGACCTATCTGGCGTGAGTGGCCATACCAGGAACAATTGTGATTGCTGCAGCCAGTGAAGCCATTAGGGTCGGAGTAAAAGCCCGTCCCACAAAGTTTAGGTTGAAGTCTATTGGGTCAATTGCAGTCATTACTATGCATCATAATCATTACAAAGGACTCCTGTTGGAATGGGGTACATTTAAAATACAATCCACCCTTGTTCATTCTTTTTTTTGCTTTTCCTCTTTCCTTTATTGCTATATACATCCCTTAATACTTCTCATCCTACAAGCTCGTGATTTATACTCAAAGCATGGATACCCAATTTCCAAGGAGAAAAAACAAATTTGAATGTCATAGATTGCCCATGGTGGTATAGAATACCTATGTGTGGGCATTTATGCATTTCAACGTGTATTAAATTGGAGCTGATGTTTTCCAAGCATAGGTTATTGATTCCTCTAAGGAACAGGGGACTAATTATTTTGCAAGTGTGGTCTAGGTTCATGTGGCGAGTGTATAAGTCATAAAATATGGAAAGTAAGTAGCAGTGGAATTAGACTGAAGATTTCTGCCTAGCTTGTTTTAAAAATTAACTAGCAATGTTGTTAGTTCATTTATTCTCACATCAATAAGGGTACACTCCTAAATGAGAAATGTTTATACTTTGCCTAAGTTCACAATGACAATATAGACCTGATGTTGAGGGATGTTAATTAGTTGCATAGAATATGACTTACTCTTTCTTCCTCTTGATGCTTTGAGTGACTTTGTTGAGTGATCGATACCATCTTTCACTGTATCTGCTATTCCAGGGCCAGCAATGGCATTCTTTCTCTTGCGTTGTTGAGTGCTACCATCGCCACTGTAATCTGATATGTTTTGCGCATCATTGTCTCCCTGATCACAAGCCTCCTTGAGCTTCGAAGAGAGAGACTCGTAAAATTCTTCGAGGCCTACCCATGAACTCTTTTCTATTATGACTGGAGAAGAGAGAATATTAAGGTAATTGACATGGTTGAAATTTTCATATTCTTTTACCCGTACATTCATCTAAATCCAATTATCATTAGGGAGCCACAAGTTCCAGAAATTTACTCTAATGTTTTAATCCATTTTTGAAACTATAAGTTAAATTTATTTGCACTTTTAATTGTTTAATATTAATGATAAGGCATGGGTATATTTACCTTTCACTGGAGTCCACACAGATTTGGTATATACAAGTTGTGAGTAGACAGACAAATTGCAGGTAAAGTTTGGTGGGACACTTGATATCTGTGAATCCCTATTAGAAGTTTGGCTTGTATTCTCTGCATTCATATTATTCTCTTTTGACTCAGAGTCCTGAGTTGTGTCCCGAAGACAGAAGTGAGTGAAACAGTAAAAGGCATCACAGTAGCGGAATCCTGTTTGATAGGCGCACAGATCTATAGAATATAGTTGTCCTGGCTTGCTGCATGGACGCATAATCTGGAATAATACATAAAGATTGATGAGTATGCAGGAAATGTAATCAAAGTTGACGAAATGATCTGTCAAGATCATTCCATCTGTATCACCAAGACCAAGCATCTGCACTCTTTGAAGAGTTCAGATACTTGGTCAAGACTGTTCCAGGTAATACAAATTCTCTTGTTCGGCTTGGAACATGAAAGCAAGCAGTTTCACCTTTTATATTTTTCTCTAAAAATGTTTTTCGTGCCCCAGTGAGAAGTTTAGAATTATCCTGTTGCCAAGTCATACTTGCATAGCCATACATTTAACAATTGAGAAATAATGATGACAAGCCACTCTGCATAATTTGATGTAATTTATACAAAGGGAATGTTGAAGATGAGGTTAGAGAGAAATATGAAGAACTAAGAATGGGAAAGCAGTGGGCAGTGACCAAATTCCTATGTAGGAATAGAAGGCCTCCGGGAAGATTCAATTAGGAGACTGCTCAGTGTGAAAGTTATGCTGTAAGGATGGGAAAGCAATTTGTAATTTTGGTAAATGTAGTGCATGTGGCTGTTGGGCTGAAGGTTTCCAGTTTCCTCTTGAGGCCGCAAGCAAACAGTGAATAGTGGACAGAGACTTTCTTTGGGCATAAGTTTGTGATGACCCTAATAAGGAAAAAAGAGAAACGTCCAGAGTGTCCCTACAGAGCCAACTTTGGACAGCAATAATGAGCATTCTGAATAATTTAACCACAAAGAGCATCTGGCATTCACCCTTTCCACTGGTGTCTTTTGGTGTTGAAGTGGATTATCTTACATAACATCCATTCAGTGGTGTATATAGGATAGAGGGAGAGAAACAATTGTGGTACATATCATTGAGAAAAAAGAATAGCATTACAACATTGAATTCCATCATGTGACCGGTAAATCGCCGGCTCATTACCTTAAGGCAAATTAAGGTAGACCGGCGAATTGCTGGCGCTTTACCCCAATGGGTTAAAGAGAAATGGGTGTTTTGTAAAGTGGATGCGTCACCAGGGGTGGGATCATGGATCCTCTCAGATTGTTGTTATCCTAATTAATAAAACAACTGTGAACTCATCAGAAGTGCACTGCTCACAGAACATTATCCATCCTAATGACTTGGTTCAATAATTGAGATTGGTGATTTGAAGCACCGCACAAAATTTGAAGAAGCATCACATATTCACTTTCCAAGGGGTTGTTAAAAAAATAACGGTAACATGATCATGTTCTTAATGAAGACCCATGATCGGACCACAAAGTCTATGATGGAAGGGAAGAGAGAAGGATAGAGGAAGAGGAGATTGAAGGTTAGAAATTCTGACTCATACTTAGGAGAGATGTCGATAGTTTCATCTAGTTGTGAAGGGAAACAGTTTGTCTATACGACACTGAACAATGCCGTAACAACCATAGATTCCTTAGTGATATGTGTCACACCTGAAATGAAATCTAATCTAGTTGCCTCACTGATGATGGACCATACTTGGTGAATCTTTGGTTGCATATTTATATTTACATGCGTACCCTCCCACCAAATCATTTGTAATGGGGATGGTTTGGTACAGTTACCCATCAATGGCTTAAATTTTGGTGAAATCTATCATATTTCACTTTCCTTGATTATCTTTTGGCTCTTCCCTGTCAAAGCTTTCATGGTGAAATGTTGAATTTATGAATTTTTATTCCAGTGTGTCTTCCATTTTGATCCATATTTCCTGGATAAGAGTTTAACTGGCATTCCAGTCAGCACTACTCTTTTCCTAGTAATATGGACCAATGGGGAAGGTACCCTAACCTCCTAAGGAGGAAATCTAACTTCTCTTTTGCCTCTGCAATATGTATTCATGCTTTGCATCGTACACGCTTTCTTGCACATGGAATTACTCTCTTAAGGCCGCTTTACGCGATACAATTTCATGTACAAACTCTTGTATGAGGAAATCGGACCGTGTAAAGCGGCAAATTGTACGAACGCTTGTGCAATTGTCTGAATGACTAAAGGGGAAATAGAACCTGTTCTAATTCCATTCAGACAAACATACAATTTCGTTCAGTTTATACAAGCGTTTGTACAAAAAATTGTATCGTGTAAAGCGGCCTTTAAGGGTCTCTTCAATTACTATCCCTGAAGTCTTTCTCAGCCCTATATCTCTCACACTGATACTCATATATGGGCAATTCCATATGTGACGGAATTACCTTTAGAGAAAACTTTGTAATAGGATTTTGTGATAAAATTGTAAAATACTAAATAATTGCAACACTTCTTTCTGTGCATATCAAAAAACTTCTTATTAAGATGATGTTCATATACAGAAACCAAATTAATTAACTGAATACCTTCTAAATATGCCTAAAATTTACATGTGACAGAATTACTGCGAGTTCAACCTCCTATGAGTAATAGTTTCAAACATCTTTAAAACTCTGTGAATCTAAATAGAATTTGAAAACTTTTAATATGGCTCTGAACAATGTTTGAGCCATTGCTTATGATAGCACAGTTTGCCAAAACTACAAATTAATAATATTTATATAACAGTCATAAACAAACACGTGACGGAATTACCGTGACGGAATTACCAATTGCTTCTTGTTTCAAACTCAAAAAGAATATGGTAATTTAACTTCTACCAACTCTGAATCAACAGTCAACAAATAATGATGAGTTAAAACAAAAAAAAATGTAGCTTCTTCGTAATCAAATAACAAATCATGACAAATAACAATAATAAAAGGGGAAAATATTATTTTGCACTAATGTGTGTTTTACTGTCCATTCACTGCATTATGAAAAATGCGATTGCGATTTCCAACCATGTGAAGTATAGGCTGGTGCTCAAGGTGAACGACATCCATTTTGTCAATCCAGCATCTGTCTTCTTTCTCTGAAAATATGTACACCATCCCCTTGTCATCATTTCGGCATAAGTTCAGTACCTCATAACAATCCGAATCTTCATTTGATACTGAAGCTATTTGTGCTACATACATTTGTTTTGTCTTCTTGCCACTGTAGCTTGCCAATACGAAAGTTCCAACTGGCAAGAACTTCGTGGAAGCAACATCGCATCTGAAATATTTTTTTGTTGATTTCTGAAGGCTTAAATGGAATGTCTTATAATTTATTCGTAATTTAATATATAATATATTAATTCGGTAAATGGTTTCAGTAAGACAGTATGCTTGTCTACAACTACAACATTATGGTTATTTCTGGTACCCGATATGCTAGATGACATACTTTCCCATCGTTCCTGATTTTCTTTTCTGTTCGCCTGTAGTTCATTACTTGAAATATACTTCATTTTTATTTTCTCATTTTTTGCACTATAGTATTCAAACAAAGTCTCGGCTGATGAAATCTTGGCTACTCCTGTTAATATGGCAAGTTTTGCTTGTCTTTTAATTTCACCTCCAATTCCATCCACTGCACCTTTACCGTGGCTACTGGCAAAGAAATTCCACTCCAGTTCTTTTAGAGAGAACAAGTCATGTAAAAAAGCAATGTTTTCGAACAAGTACCTCTGCTTGAACTGGCTTGCTGCCCCATCAGAGAAGAATTTTACTTTGATATGTGGATGCAGGGTGCGTAGTTCTTGAAGTAACAATCTCAAAAATCCATCTACTGCATTCTTGTCATGAATCAATTCATCTGAAATGATGACAAACGATTGAAAAGCATCCTGGGTCCACATACAAGCTGTAAAAATAGTAACTTGCTGGTGGTTCCAATGAGCTGCCTGAATTTCATTTTGGTCAATTATTGTAAAGTTCTCTGCGAAATCAACTTGAATGACTACGGTCTCCTTGTCACAGTTTGACTTTGCATCCTTGAAGACTGAACTTTGCTTTCTTTTGATGAATGTATGCTTTTTGAAATAAATCAGTTGATTTTCGAGAACATTCAAACAATCTTCAATTGTACCCTCATGGGTACTTTTTTCATATCTGGTTCCTGTATTCTCCCATTGTTCCCACCTGACTTCAGTCTGTGGATTTTCAAAGAAACCACAGAAGTTTCTAAACATGACTGCACATCCCTCGCAGTCACCTATCATGCAGGATTCTACTTCTTGGTTACATGTAATAGCATCCAAAAAAAGGCCTGAATTCAGTGGGCACAATGAGTAGTGCATCTCCTGACTTTGACAGGGCCCTCAACAAAAATCTTACCTCAAAAAAAACATTTTCATGGTACTTGCAAGTACAAGTTGTGTGTGGTACATCATTCAAACATTTTATGTAGGAAGGACGCAAGCTACAGAACTTCGAAAATCCACATTTGACATCCGGATGTTGTTGTCTTGAATAATGGTATGCTTCTTTCAGTGTCATAAGCATATACTGTTTTTGATGCTTTATTTTGCTGCCATCCGGCTGCCTCGAAATTACAAAATCTTTTTGCCCTGGACACATCCAACTGATTGAATCTTATAAATAGAAGTTCTCAATTGTGTTTGCAATATTATCATTAGGTGCCTTTTGGGTCTTCTGTGGAGATGGTTCACCATATTGTAAATTAAGAGAATGCACAACTCTCTTAATTTTACGCGGACTTTTTGGAAGACATATTTTTATTCTACTTAAAGCTTTACCAAGACTTTGCCTACTTCTGTATGGAGATGTTACATTTGAAGAGGTTTGGACAGTATTACTTGAACCTGGGGTTGTAGATATTGTATTTGTGCCTGCTAGTTTCTCTGATGCACTCTCCCTCCGTTTTTGTTTGAAACGGCGTTGAGCTAATCTATTTTGTTCTTTCAGTTCTTTAATTTGCCTATTATTCATCTGTTGTTTCTTACTACGTTTCCTCTCTCTATCCCTTTGTTTCATTACTTCATGTAATCCAGCTTCTTTTCTTCTCTGTATACTTTCACACTGTCTTTCTGCAGGTGTTTTCGCCATATTTATGTATTGCACTTCTACCTGGAAAGAATTAAATCAATATGATATAGGGTCTAAGGGCAGTTTCTAGTGGAAAATTGCCATTTCTGTGATTCAATAAGGACATTTATGCATTGATTCTTATTGTAGGGCCTACTGATGCACATATACCATATGCGTAGCCCATTGTTAAGAAATTCATTCTTATGGTAGAGATAAGGAGACTGTAGTAAACTGTACCTACAATACTTCAAACAGCTTGCCCACAAATAATTTATCTCATTACCTAACATAACGTAATTACAAAGTTAATTATTAACCTAAAATATCAGCTCAGAGGTAGGCGACTATCCAATTTATTAAACACAGCTATATAAAATGAGGGCCTATTAAAAACACACATCACCTAATTTTAGGTAATTCTGTCACAGTAATTCCGTCACATCTGAGTAATTCCGTCACCCTGCTATATGGCCTTGAATAAAACATTTTTGAGAGAATCTAATATTAAGACCTGTAAGGGTGTCAGAACCTACCTTTCCAGAAAGAAAATAAAATCTCTATGTTATAAAATGGTGATAAAATTTAAAAAAATTTGAGTTTTTGTGATGGAATTACCATTTTTGCATGTGCACTTACATATGTATTTTAAAATCTCTATACATTGCATATAAAAGTTGATGTGTGTATCAGAACATTGCCAAAGCTATACTACACAAAACACGCAATGCAATAAAATCACTGCTTACCTTGTTTGTTGACATATATTACTCTCTAATCTATGATGAAATAGTTCATAACAAATCTCTGGCAGTCATCTTGAATTCAACAATCACCAAATGAGTAACTAATTTTTTTGAACAAATTAAATACTGATTTCATAAAATTCAATCACTTAACTGTTGATTTATCAAGATAAAATATTTCCAGCCTAAATTTTAATTTGAGAAAAAAAGTTGACATTTTCGTGGAAATGCCCATATACATTTCAATGACCACTCTTGTTCATTTCCTCCTCAAAATCAAACACATGAAGTAGCTTTTTACATGCTTCTCTTACATTGGCATTCAAACCACATTTTTTTATTCCTCATATACATTTGCTTGGAACACTTCTCCAGTGCTCTAACAGTCAAGGTTATGGGGCACCATCTAACATAATATCATAATCCTAGGATAAATACAACATCCATACCTATGTAGGATTCAAACCAACCTGGCTACCACGACTGGCATGCCTTCATATTAAGTTGGAATTTTCCTGATGTGGAATGTTCTAGTTTCTTTTCCATGTATAATGTGGGGAAATGAAAACAAATAACAATAATTACCTATTGAATAATTTCACTTTTACTCTTAACTGCTGTTAACTCCTGTGGCTCACACTCGTATCTTTATCTATAAGTTTCTTTTTGTATTTTTAAACTTTATTTCCTTCAAAATTTCCCATTCCCCATTTAAAGTGATTTCAGTATAAAGATGCCTATGAATCATAAGCTCTAATCAGTTGAGCATACCCTACCTATTATGAATAAAAGTAATCAAATGATTCTCTTCTATCGACTAGAGTAATCATTCTACTCTTATCATCTTATGGTCTTCAATTTAGTTTTAAGAAACAAAACCTAGCGACAATTTCATTTATTTTTCAGACTTCAGTCGTAGAAACTGATTTTGTAGTTGCAGGGAATATATGCTTTAATTTTGGCTCAATCCAAGTGCAAGCCGTTAAAAAATAAAATGAGTTTTCTTACCAATTTCTCTGTTACCCGTGTTGTCTTTGGTCCCACGGCTTTATTCAAGCTGACAGTCAATTCAACCTGTTTTTTCTTTCCACCACTTTCTGGGTCATCTTCCCAGGCTGATTGCACTATATCTGATTAATGAAGGATGCAAAAGAATATTTGAGTTTGTTAACTAAAATCTCATGGTTGTGATACCATTTTTCATCAGTCAATCTTTTTAAAAAAAATCGTGCTACAAGATTATTTTCCGATTGTATAAAGTATTATAGGAGATCAAATATCATCATATTTTGCAAAATATTTTTGATTTCCCATGGATTATGATAACACTTGCCTTTCTCAGGAAAATATTTTTGTAGTTCTCTGTGAGGTACCGTATTTGACAGCATAGAATACACTTTCATTTCCAAAATAATGGTTCACAAACTACCCCCAGGACTCGTATGTGAAAGTTAACCCTCTTAGTGCCTCAAGATTTTGGTGGTACTAGCGAAAAGTGCCAGCATGAATTTGAGAGTTTTGTAGATTAGATTAGATTGTTCTGTGGTGGAGTTCCTCCAAGCCCTGAGGCACTCAGACCTATTGGACCTTTGTGCCAACCACCCTTCTAAGGAAATCACCCATAAAGGCCGATCGTCTTTCTTAAGGCCAACAGGACCCCTATGGGGATCAGACCTATTAGCCCATTATGCCAACCACCCTTTTAAGGAAATCACCCATAAAGGCCGATCGCCCTGCTAAAGGCCAACAGATCTCCTATGGGGATTTCCCTTACCTGCCTGGGTTCCAAAAATGGAGACCCCAGGTACCTATTTCGAGTCCTCATCACAGCAGGGCACTCGCATAATATGTGGGATGTAGTTTCATCCCCTTCTTCGCACCACCTGCATCTAGGTGAATCTACAATTCCCAGGAGGTACAGGTGCCTCATCACCTGGTAGTGCCCCATGAGGAGTCCCACTGCAGTTCGTAATTGACCCCTGTTTAGTGACAGGAGTCTTTTGGCAAGCCCAGGCCTAGGTTCTCCTATGTGTAGTTTAGCCTGTCTAAGACTTGGTGTAGTTCGCCAGATCGCAGAATGCCAGGCTAAGCCCCACATTCTAATTTCTGCTATCCCTATTGACATAGCAATAGGTTTGATTGGCTCTGGCCCAATCGGATTTCGGCTGGAACCGGCCCTTGCCAGCTCATCAGCCATCTCATTTCCGGATATGCCTGCATGACCAGGCACCCAGAAAAGTTCCACCTTGCCGCATCTGCCTATATCATTGAGTGCCTCACGACACTCCTGCAGCAGCTGTGATTTGCACCGTGGTGATGTCAGCACCTTTAGAGCTGCCTGACTATCCGTGCATATGTGTATCAGTCTGTTAAACATCCCGATCTCCTTAATGGCATATGCACAGGTCAGAAGTGCATATACCTCTGCCTGGAACATCATAGCATATTTCCCAGAGGGCTTGAGAGCTTCCTTGGTGTGCTACAGTTGTAGACCCCTGCTCACGCTCTTCCTTCTTTCCTAGAGCCATCCGTATACCATACCTCGGCCTCAGAATGAAGTTCTTTCCTCTTTCCTCTAGCCCACTGTTACCTATCCGGGAAGTGGGTTTTGAAGTAGGGGGATGATTGGTTGAACCTGGCTATCATTTCATCACTGCCCATCCCGAGGATGGGACTCGACTTCATGAGCTCTGTCCAAACTTTTCTGTGACCAGAGGAACTTCCTTTGTCATACCACTGTCCCATACATTTGAGGCGATAAGCTGCTGTCCTTGCCTGCACCTCAGCTTCAACATGGAGTGGAGCAAGGTTCAGCAGCGTTTCCAGCGCCAGAGTTAGGGTTGTTCTCATAGCCCCTGAAATGCCCATACAGGCCATTCATTGAAGTTGGTTCAGTTTGTTCCCAGCAGTTTTGAGCCGGACTCTCTTCCACCAAACTATAGAGCAGTACAAGAAACTAGGTTTAATGACTGCCGTATAAATCCATGGCTTTTGGCTGAAGTCCCCATGTTTTACCAGGGGTCCTCCTGCACATCCATAAGAAGGCACAGGCTTTCTTTGCCTTGGTCTCCAAATGCTCTCCCCAGTTAAGCTTGGAGTCCAGAATAACCCCAAGATACTCGACCGATGGTGAGGGATATAAAACCTTTCCCTGCAAAGAGGGAGGTGTAAAGCCCTCCAATTTCCTTCTATTGGTAAACAATACAAGCTTAGATTTCTCCGGATTTACAGTCAGCCCTGTTTCTGCACACCAACCCATTGTCTTATCCAGGGCTTTCTGCATGAATCCAGAGACAGTATCAAGGTACTTTCCATTGATGAGTGTAGCCACATTATCTGCGTACCCTTGAGTGTATGCGCCAGTCCTATTCAATTTTAAAATAAGACTGTCGACTACCATATTCCAGAGAAGTGGAGATAACACTCCTCCCTGAGGGCAGCCTCTAGTCACAACTACCTTCATTGAACTGTCTCTCAAGACTACTTTGACAGTTCTTTGTTCCAACATGTATCTAATCCAGCTCACAATGTGAGCATGGATACCATGTCTTCCTGCAGCAATGCAGATTTGATCGAAGGACGTGTTATTAAATGCTCCCTCTACATCAAGAAATGTACATAGATTCAAGATCTAGGCCTATCAACAGTGGTACAGTAATACATTTTTCCCCCTGTCATGCTCAGGCCCCTGACTCTTCCCTGGAATGTCCAGGGTTCCTGAATTAGAGCTATTTTGACCATACCTTCAGAGAGTATCATTTGCAGAACCCCTGAGGCAGCCTTAGGCCGGGATTACGATGAACGTTTTCTGACGTGACGGAAACGGACGGTGGCGTTGTTGAAGTTAGGAGAATGGGAACGCAATGAAGCTAAGGACGATGGACGGACGTTGACGTGCCACCGACGTACGTTGAGCAAAGCTTGTCAAGGTCTAGCTTTACCGTCACGTTGGTTTCCGTCAGCCAATCACGAGTGACTTGAGGATCAAGTGGGGGGGAGGAGGGTAAATGTTCTGATGAGGTTGACACTTTTCAAAAAATTTTTTCGAGAACTGAAAATCGTCCTTTCTCGATGAAATTTTCACAACATAACCTGCTATGTTCACACTTCACTCACGCTTGAAAAGTTTTGGAAAATGGTAAAAACTTACGGTTTTACCCCAATTGGAACCCAAGAGGTGACTGTTCGCCTCACCGCCATATTGGAAAACGGCAGTGTTTTCTATCTACCGTCGATCGTGATACACCACCAACAATTGAGCCGCTACGTTGCCGTTCACCGCCACCGTCCGTTTCCGTCACGTCAGAAAACGTTCATCGTAATCCCGGCCTTACTGTGTTATAGGTTGGCCTGAAGCACGGCTATGCCAGCCATGGTTTGGCCCCACCCACATCTCCTTCCTCCCTTGTCTCCTTCTCTTCGATGGGATATGGAGCCTTCCCTTAGGCCACTAAATTTGATTTTTCGGAAAACATTTGTCTTTTATTTGCCTTATGATCACAGATTCGATTTCATACTGGAAATATTATATGTCATATGTTTTGGTCCAAGAGTCCATTCATCTTAACTCAGCAGATTAGTCATGGGTTAGAAATATATCTGCTATATGAGCCTGAAACTCTTTCTATTTGAATTTTTCGAGTAACTTTAATCTTGAGCACAACCTGTTATTCTTTATAGCCTTTATTCTTGACCCCTAAAAATCTCTGAGTGAAACTAACTGATTCTATGTCAATCTGTTGGCAAGAACATAAACTTCCTCTTCCTGGCCTTCAGTTCAAATTTTGTGGATTCTGAGTTTTTCAGTGATATTCCTCTCATTACCATGATGGAACCTGTAGTTTGCGATGTCAACTGAATTTTCCTGGTTTTAATTATCATTTTAGGCTCTCTCCTGCACCTTCTGTAATTAATTTTTAATGGAGGATTGTATTGATTACAGGATTCATAATGCTCTCCTTCTTCTCCCACTAATTCTATCCAACTCCCGATCTCCACATCTTGGGTCATGGTTTTAATGTTCTTAGCTCTTGAATTCTTCTCTCTTACTTCACATTTGCACCTAAATGGTTGGAACCAAAAATAATTGGGAAAGTTCTCTCCATCTGTAAAAGTGTCTTTACCAAACTTGGAGTATTCAAATGACTTTTTAGTGTCCTAAATTTTTTAAAGTGCTGCCCTAGAAGCCAAATGAATCTGTGACAGGTTCCTGTCTCGTTACACTGATTTATGAGCTGGAAGAAAACATACAAGTGTTATTGCTTACCTGTAGTTTTTCTTGCTGAATGAAAATCTTGGTAAAAACTTGATTGAGTGAATATCATGTTGAAAAGTTGGTGTACGTGAATGTTTAGATCTAAATTCACCAATTGCCGCCCATCATGTGGTGAGGAACAAGAACATGGCTTTCTAATGCCTGTAAGAAATAGTAGATTACAGAAAAATTAAAATTCAGAAAGTTGATGTTTTTACTTTTTCAATTATGTTCGTTGCATTTTAGTTTCAAATATCACAAATTTCAGATTCAGAAAAATTTTCAATCCATACAATATAAACTGTGAATAAAAGATATTAGCCATTATTTTAAATATAATTTAAGAATTGCACAAAGATGTAAAGCCTGATTGATAAAACTATGCAATTTCAGTAATTTGGAGAGTGAACATTTAAAAATCCGTATGAACAGTCACAGGTTCTTGTTGGCTTTTTTATGAAACATGCCTAGTTTTAACAAAATTCGTATTTACACTCACCATCATTAACAACATCCTCTGTTTCAGAATCTGAGGATTTAACCTCTTCATCTTTAGGCAGTATATTTATTGAAGTTGCTCTGATGAGTGGAGTATATTTTCTTTCTCCTTTTGCACTCCGAGTGCCCTAAAAAGATTTGACACACTTTACATTCTTTTTCATGCAATAGGTGTGTAAAACAATGATAGGTAACTTTTGGGCCTATCGATCATCTTTCCCCAATACCATATAAAACCTCCCATGAAAAATTTATAAAACTTGTCAATAATGTATAAAACCTTCCCTCGCCATTGTTTTATATGTATATTAGTGACCATATATTTTTAATTGTGTAACTACCTCTTAGTTAGTTTTGATATTTCCTGATTTATTTTGTTTCTAATTGGCACTTTCTACTTAGAAATTTACTCTACTAATCTACTTAGGGACAGTGCTGAAAAATTTTTTAATTAAATTTATTGGTTTATGTTTTACATATATAAACATGCCATACATATATTTATGTCAAGAAATTTATTCTTTGTGTGTATGACTCTTTGTGCTTACGAGTTACCTATAAGAATTTGGGCAGTTGTCTTATGTAAATATTTTTCTTTCCTCATCAAGCAAGTAGTAACTTGGTAGTTCATCAGAACTTCATGTTTTGATTCCATGAGTTTCACAATACATATGGTTTATTTATTGTGCTTTATAACATGAAACCAGAGGTATAAACCGAGGCATATTTCATTATCTGGCTGATTTTGAAGCAACATTTAATCATTGATACTCCTTCCCATTCCTTTTATATGAGCACGTATACCACAGGCTCATTTTATCTCTCTAAGTGAACTATCCATACTTTACTTCACCTACAACATTTTATTTATTTTCCTCAACTCTTAAAATTTGTTCAAGTCCTAAATTCCATGTCACTGATTTTTCATTTCTGTGTACCTCAATCCTCACACATCAATGTGAATCTATATCAATATGGCTATATTTGCCATATCCTGAGTACCTATGCAAAGTAATATACAAACTTGGTGCAGAAATTTAAATAGTTCCTTAAAATGTTTTATTGTGTGCCAAGGTGGAGATATGAATATGTGTCAGATGTCACAATTTTAGTGCCATTAGATGTTAATCTTCCTTTGGCAATCTAATGAAAGAAAATCACAGATGAATTAGGCTTTCCTGTAGATCTGACTTCCTATTACTTTTACAGGTGTGGTTTGGGGTTTTGAGCCTCTTCTTTATAACCTGTCATCAATTTGAACTTCACAACTTCATACTCTTATTTTGTTATTTCCATGGAAAATAGTGGTAGTAATTAACCCTTTTACTGCAATGGTATTTTAATGCTGTATGCGGATCAGTTTCATGGGTGCTCTCAAGTAAAAATTTTCTCTCATGACATTTGATGGCAATATATAGGTATATAAATAAAATTTTGAAAGTGACCGTGACTCCATATAGTGAACAAAATACAAGTGTTTTGTCATCCTCTGCATTTCCACATGTGGTAGAGTTAGAATGAAATATGTGGAGAAGACAAATACCCAAGTGACAATTAAGACAAGACATACCATCACCTCAGGTCATTGACACCATTTTGGATAGGTGGGTGATTGGGTAGGGGTAGGAATCTTTCTGGGAATGGAAGAAGGGTAGAGAGAGACTCAGCATCGGCATTAACCTGCTCGTAATGAAAGGTACCAAAGGGTCCATTGTTAAATGTCCCATCCAATGGACAGAGAAATGAACTCAGTGCTCTCCACAAAGAACTGAAATGGAGACTGATATAAATTCTCTGCCACTTCTGGGAATTTAACTGGTCCCTTGGGATTAGAAGCCAGTATACCAACCTGACCTTCATACGAAATAGATTACAAGTACTTGCTATCAACCATATTCTGTTGAACTAATACATATAAGGCTTGGTTTCAGGAATAGTCTGTATTCCCCTCTAGTAAAATACATCAGATGTTGGTTAGGATTACCTGTAATCACTCAATGTCAATGGAATTCTTTTGGATCAAATAATCCATTATTCAATAGTTTAATGCCTTCTAACTGCAAAAATTGTGTACCAGAATCAAATAGTACACTCCGTGTAAATGGTAAAAGATATGCATCAGGTTGCATCCAAATGATTTCTAATACATTCTAGCTCAGTACCCCAAAAAATATAATCATTTTATAAATTTTGAAAGTCACTATTCACTGTGTCAGCAACTACTCACCGCTTCTGATGCCGTACGCTTGACAGCACGGGGTGGTCTTACAGAGTGTTGGTGCAGCCTAGTTCCTCCATTTGTGATTTTTTCCTGGTTATCATTTACTGGAAGCTTCACATCTTCATTTTTCTCCTCTAACGGGGTCATATGCTCCAAATGTTGATCTTGCATGTCCATTTAGAATAATTACCCAATTTTACCTGGGCCAATTCAGAATTTCATAAATTTTTTGCCAGTGAAATGAGTTGTTTCAATTTTCCGTAGTTTAGCTACCATTTAATTTTCTGAGGCTTGTGAAAGTAAGCGAAAATTGTTTTTCCTCATGCCCTCAAGATCACGTACACTCCTAAATCGGCACTGCAAAATTCGCATGACAGTTTTCTCACACCTGACGATAGTTCTAGTTGGGAAGTACAAGATATCTATGCTTCGTGGGAGGAGTTACTTATCTCATGAAACGACACTTAGATAAGAGAGGTTTTATCTTTTTTTATCGCCCTTCTCGGTTTGGTCAACAAGTATTATTAGCGTGAGGGTTTGTGGATTTAAAAGAATATTATTTCCGAAGCACCCAAGAAGCCATGATCCGGGTTCGCGGAAATTATCGGGAAATCGGAAATTGTATCATTTATAGTCAGGTTTTTTTCGTTTGATCTCGTCGGGAAACTCGTTTCTCGTGTCGCTAAATCATTTTGTAGGCCATAAGTCGTGATGCTGTCCTCCGAATAGGTATTAGTATTTTTATCTCGCGACAAAAAGTTTATTATTTTCACTGGGCGGTGTGGAACCGTATTTTCATTCCTGAATTCTTCAGCCTAGACCAGCCATTCGCAAAGTGCGGTCCGCGTCCAACCGGTGTTCCGTGACCCCCAGTAATGCAGAGACCCCACGTGGAGTAATGTCAATAATGAAAGGGGCTTACAGGCCTGTGAGTTATTTGCTTTGTCCAAGTTGACTACGACCATGAAAGTTTGAGGCACTCAAATCTAGATGGTAAATTGGAACCCACGCGCTATTTTTTATTGTGTCTGCTGGACAAATAAACTTATTATTATTACTACCTATGTTGAATGCCTAATTGATAATAACAACGCTTTAGTCTTTCGCATTCATTTACAGTCGACCCCCATGAAGTCGCGGGCCAGGAGTTGGCGGCCTCAGTCGTTCCTTGGAATCTAACAAATAATTGTTCGCGGAGACCACAGTTATCCTTATTTTCGCGGTAGTAAATATATTTAATTATAATGTTGCACGCGTTTTAGCGACAGCGCGTACTGCAGAATACACGCATTGATTACAGTGCAAATAGGAGTAACATGGGAATTAAACATTCTAGCACAGCGGAGATGTAGCAGAACAGTGTAGGGATTTACCTTTATGTTCTTTTAAGGATTATTGTGTATTAAGCTGATTTTGACATTAAATTAGTGTTTTGCGGCTCCTTTGCACCCCTCGGCAATAAAGTTTTTTCTTCATTCTGCGATCAACAGTTCGTATTCTACTTCATCGCTGTCTTAAATGGAGTTAACTGCACGCTTGACACAAGCTTAGTTCAATCAGGCGCGATCTTGAAACGCATTGGCATAAATAAAGAATTTTGAATTTTTCCTAAATTGTCAATTGATTACTCCTAATCTTCTACAGCATACGCCGTAAACAACATTGCCTCTCCCCATTGTCGCTACGCTATTTTACGCCCTTTCCAATCCAATGTTATGCAACCCGCATACCCAGTTACTCGTCTATTTTGGGCAGGAAAGAGTTCAGTGGATTTCTATTATTATAGTACAGTTTGAAAAGATAAAAACACACACAAGTCTAAAAGGTGATGTATTTTCTATTATTGATGTATTAATAATAAATTGTATGTTTTATATCTTGTTTAAAAATCAAAAAAGTGCGTAAATGACATGGTCTAACATCAGAGTGAAGCTGATGAGGAAAATTAAAGTATTAGGCCTTTGGAAAGAAAGTGGAGTAGATTTAAGATTTAAAGTTAGGAGTAGCAATGACTGTTGATTTCATGCCAAATAATCATGCAGTTCAAATGTTTAATACAGTCAAGCCCGTTTATAATGAAGTTGAGGGAGCCGAATATTTAATTCGTAATAACCGAACTTCGTTATATGTCGACCAGTTTTTCCCAGCCTCTCTTTACTTTGTTATAACCGGGACTTCGTTTTTAACGGGTTTGATAAAGTGGGTTTGACTGTAGCACCGTTGAATAAATTTTAAAATGTCATCCTTTATTATTGACTGTTGTATAACCCATTGGCAAAAAAAAATTAGATGCTTGTATTGCTTGGATGTAACCAAAAGCTATTTAGAAAATTAAGCGTGAATTATTGGTCTTCATGTAGTCTCTTTTCCCAATCACCACTAAGGTCATCAAAGCATTCATTATTCTGTAACTCCTCACCAATAATTATTGTGGTAGGTACCGAGAACTTTGGACAAGGATTGAATTTACTCTTCTTTTGTGGATTTATATGCTGTGAACTCTTGTGGATTGGGTGTGTGTTTCCTCATTTTCCCAAATGATCACACCGCATTACTGAAATCACTTTCTGATGGTGCCTCCTTCTACTGTATTCCAAGATGTTTTAAGCCATGATAGTGCATTTCCTGTACTGAAAGATATATAAGAAACAAAACATTTTTTTGGTCTATTCTCAGCACAAGAGACCTGAGAACTCTAATTCTGTGCTGCGCTTTTATGGCCTGTATCATTCCCTAGTCTAGAGGCTGTAACTCGTGATTGTATTCTGAGGTAGAAAAACTAACTTCATAATTAGACAGTTCAGTGTTTGGATGGTAGGTAACATTGTCCAGTAACATCACCACCCTACTCTTCATGTTCTTTTTCCGTTGAAATACTTGAGCCAAATTCAAAAACATTAGTTGTCATCAAAGCTTTCTTGTTGGTTTTCCATGCAATGCCTATAAGGTTCAAATTGAGGTATTTATTGATGTATCGAGGATATTTTCTATGGTGATTACCTTATCAGTCCACCAAACAGTCCTTTCCTGGGGCTAGTGACCATCTTCCTGCAAGCCACCATAAAGGTGTGTGGCAGGGGGTGAATTCTCACCAAACATACACATCTTCTATCCATCAGATGGGATGTTATGAGGTGATTCCCTTGGCAACTTCCATTACGAGCTGGCTAATATCGATGCTCTTATTTGCCTGTAAGTGTTGCATGTTTGGTGATATTCACCCCCTGCCACACACCCTCACAGTGGCTTGCAGGGTGTTCCATAGACGTAGATATAGATTAAGGAGGTGACCGCTGAGTGGAGGTTATCGTTTAGGCATGTTTCACTGTATGACGCAATGGTGGGTGCCATCCCACCAATACAATAATAATACAATAGCTTTTATTGATCCTTAGTGTGGTTTTACAAATGCTAAACATTGGATCCATCAAACAAAACATCATCTGCATATCAATAGTATAAAAATGTCACATAATACAATTAATTCGCAGATAGCACAAATTTCAGATATCACGAAATAGTAAAGATACACAGGGCTTACACACTTTTGTCCATGATGAACTCTTGAGTATTATAAAAGCCAGATCTAACTAAAAAGGTTTTTAATCTCCTGGTAAATATATTTTTGGGGGGGTGCAGATTTGATATGAATGGGTAAATTATTGTAGATAGCAGAGTAGTGGGGACGTTTCTGGGAGTGAGAGTAAGTGTGATGTTTGATATGGATGTTATATTTTCCTCGTGTGTTGTATTCAGTGTTTCGTTTGAATAGATCTGGATTGCATTTAACAAATGTGGCACAGAAAAAAATGTAATGGGAGGGTAGTGATCTATCATATCTCAGCAGTCATAAAGAAGTCATAACTCAAATGTTAACGAAAACATAATAACGGATTATCCAAGAGCCAGTTTATGTAGCAGTCCACCATTAATCGAGGTTCCATTATACTTGTTCCTTTTTCAATATTACACTTCTTACCTCAATTTTGTCAGTTGAGAATGTTTGATTAATCATATTGCCAATAATGGGAAATAAAAATTCCCATTCTAGTATTAATTTTGGTAGTTTACCGTGAGTAGAACATTGGATTTCTGACTGGAGATGCTGGATTGTAACCTATAAAAGTTCTCTTTGGGCATGTCCATCCATAGCATAGCCAGGTGATTTTCTGCATACGAGATCTTCATAGGGAACCAGTGGCAGCTTAGGGGAAGACCTGCCCCCCAAAGCTGATGTATGAATTTCACATACCATATGGCATGTGAAGCTCAATATTGAGCTTACCTCAGCTCTTAATTAATTCATACCTTCAATAACCATACTGACCTTGGAGGTTGAACTCTGTGGTCACAGGTTATTATTCCTCAGAGGAGACCTCTTCCTGTAAATTATCTAATTCAGTGAAGAGTTTCAATGGAAAATAGCCATTAATTTGGATTTAATTCTCATTTTTTGTGTTCTAAACAAAACTTTATATGATCTGTTTTCTTGACCTCGTATTTTAATACATATATTTTTTTAAATTAGGAGTTTAGGTCCATTGAATAGAAAAATTCAAAACTTTATGTCCACGTTTTGGATATGAAACAATTTTTCAACAATGAAATAAACAAAACAAAATTACAAATGTACTTAAATAAAAGACCAAAAACTTGAATGTAATATAATCTAAAAACAGTCTTTATATATTTTTCTTTATTTGTAACTGTTCGTTGTAATTTTTAAACCATACTCTTTTTTTTTTAAATTGTTGTTGACAGTTGTACAATCATTACAGCTCTGATGATGGATAAATACATATCATAAAGTTTTGCTTGTTTTATTCAATGGACCTTTTTCTCTTGATTAAAAAAATATAAATCATCCTTTAGTTTGTACTGCTCAAGTGGTGATCCATGGTGATCTTTCCTACCGGTTTGCGGAAGTTGGATATTAAATTTACCAGTCCGCCACAACCAAACATAGCACTACTTTAATTAACACCGTAAAATCATTGTTCGCGCCCGTTGCCGTGATGCCCCCAGACAAGTAAGGCCCCACAGGGGTAAAATAAAGAAAGGAGGCTGGCCTTTAACAGAACAAACGAAAAACTAAAGAAAAAAACTGTCACCAAATAAAGGGGGTGAAAGAGAAGGAAATTGCCGGGCTTGCGCTCGCATACCTTGTCCGACGTCTTCCGAGGATCGGCTTGGTCACTCACACATTCATACATGCATACCGTTCAGGCAGGCCACTGGTCCGTTCACTGGCTCGCACAGGTCTCTTGTCTTCTGGGCCTAGCCCACACAAATCTCTTCCTCCCTCTCGAACGCCCTCAACGGCCAAAATCTTACTCACGAAACAAAACACGGTCGCGGACACTTGCCACGGCAAAAAGGGAACAGAGGGAGGGAAATCAAAAGAACAAAAAAAAAAGTGGCCAGTCCTCGTGCGAACAATCATCCTTTGATTACCAAGGGCTATTTTATTTTATTGAAAATATCATTCAAATTTACTGTTTAGTTTCTTTTATTGAACTCAAACATACAAAAATACATATAAATGCAGCACCAGTTTATGATCAAAGTATTGTCTGTTTGCATTCCAAATCCAGTCTCACTAATGAAGGCAGAGATGAAATATTTAGTTCTCAAGAAGCTATGTAGCTTACTTAATTATTTCAAACATGATTATAAATATATATGCCTTTTATGTCACTGCTAGGCATATCACAAGCAATTTTGCTAAAATATAAAAGAAGATTTTAACAATAAATAGATTCATCAGAGAACTATAGTTATACTTTTCCAAGAATATGTTTTTCAATCCAGTATATTCTTACAAGTGCAACTTGTAAAAATATAACTTTTTAATGCAGTTTAAAGCCTTAATTACTGAGAACTATGCACCCAAATGCATGAAAATCCATGGAACTCCATTCAATCTTCCATTGTGGAATTCATCTCTTCAATCAACTTCTTCACATCATCATATGATGGACGACCCTATATGTAGGAACATTTAAGGGATAATTAATGATAGCTGCCTTAATTAGCTTAAATAATTATATGAAATAGTCATGAAGAGTACAAGGATATAAATTTGCTAAATACATGATTCCTCTGATCAAATTGACAGATTTTATTTTTTAGTCATGGAAAATGGTTCAATAATACATATTGAAAGTGATAGGCCAAGCTACAAAATAGTCAATACTGTAATACATTAGTAACATTTTCTTGAATGTAAAATTATATATGGTAAATGCAAGTATGCCAAAGATTTATCCACGAATAATTGCAATTTGTGAGCAAAGAGAATGAATCAACTTCACAAATCAGGACAGTAAGTAATAGAAGAAACATTCGTGTGTTAAGTTCAGATATACAAAAACATGCAAGATGGGATGGCATGGCATATTGGCATGGGAGCTAAGCAGAATAGATTTATGTCACAGCCAATACCCCTCCTTGAACACTAGTTACCAGGGGCCCAACTTGATCTGCCAAGGGGAAAGGGCCACAGTAGAGAGGTCCTCAGAGGAAGTCCAACACAGATAGTAAGAGATCAACAGCTAGAGTTGTATAACATCCATGCAATTGTTGTAAAACACATCACTCTATGCAAACACAGTATATAATAAACACATTACTCATGGATATGGTGTCTCATTGGGAAGTGAATTAAAACTTATTGCTTATATCACAGGCTAACTTAGTCGTTACTGGGCAATTGTCAACACTAGCAAACCTCTCAGGGTTCAAATCTAATTGAAGGTCAATGAACACGTAGAGAATGATTACACAGACTGATTTATGTCTGAAGCTTTGAAGCACACCTTATTTACTACTATAATTGTATTTTTTTATTGTATCATAATTAAAGCAAAAAAACATGTCTGATTTTCAACTTCATTGCATTAGGAAGAGATGGAAGAGATATTTTATATACTTGTTCGTAGAATACATGAAGAGGGAATTTGGCTGGATTATTTTGCGTAGATTGTATTAGTACCAATACCAAAAAAGATGACAAAAACAGAATTCGAAGGTTAATCAACAGAAGGATGGACTGGATAGCACACACGTGTCCATGGGAAGATTAATTTGGATTTCATTGCGAAAGGTGAACACAGGATGCGACCTGTGAATAACTACCAGTAGAAAGGACCTTAAGACTTCAATCAGGGTGTATTCGTGTGTTCAATGATTTTGACAATGAAGGTTAATGGAAATATTGCAAAAGTTAGGAGTACATTGGAAAGATGGAGATTGATCCAGGATATACATGTACATGGCCCAGAAAATGCAAGCGAGAGTTGTGAATGGAAAATAAGATTGAGTGGCAATAGGGCAGGGAGTAGGAATGGGATTATCACTGGTCCAGTTTAAAACATGATTTACGTAATAATGAGAGAGGCCAAAAAGGAATGGCTTGAAGCAGGAATAAAGGTAGAAGGAAAGTTGATGAAGTCAGTCAGGAGAATGATCAAGCCCTAGCCAGCTAGTCACCTAGGGCTTACAAAAAATAATAGATGTGTCACAAAAGCAGTGTAGAAGATACAGAATGAAGATAAACCATACGAAAATTAAAGTGTCGAGATTTTCTATTAACAAAAAGGGCCAGATTAAATTTAAAAGTGAGGGGTCGAAAGCTAGGTTAGGTGAAGTAATTAAGCTCCTTGGGTAGCATGTTGAAGGAAAAAGGCTATAACATTAGTAAATTGGATCATCACTTTGGCAAAAGAGGTTTCCTTGTAGAAGAGAATGACAGGTTTGTTGAGTAGGGATGTATGGAAAAGACTAATGAAAAGTCTGATGTGGAACATTCCATCCCACAGTGTCGAAACATGGATTCTTAGGAAAGAGGATGAAAACTGACAAAGGGATTTTGATTTGTGGGAATGGAGATGATAAGGTGGGTAGAAATGAAGTGCTAGAGAAGGTAGGGGAGGGAAGGAAGGTGACTGAATAAATTAGGAGAAGACAGAAGGACTGGATGGAGCTGGAATATAAGGGCGAGGGTGTTTTGAAGGACATGATGGAGGGAAGAATGTATGGTAAGCTGGATTAAGGGAAGAATAGGCAGTTTGGATAGAATAATGGGATGTAGGAAGTATATGAACTTAAAGAAGGACATTGTATCAAAGATAGGTGCTGATATAAGATTTCCATGCCTATCTAAACCTTCTGTAACCAGTAGATATCTAATAATACTATATTCGACTAATTTGTTTAGTTTCTTCAGAGAATATTTGTAGGGAATAGTAGGTTACTTTTCTTGCCAGTCTACACTCCTCTCCTAGCTGCTACGTGGTATTATAAGCACACATTTTCTTGGAGGTAGGCAACATGGTTGGAAATTCACTCAAATTCTTTTCTCCAACAACGTTGCATTGTTGCTCCTTGAGAAGAAAAAGCTTACCTCATGGGATATGTAGATGTTGTTTCAGGTTTATGAAACACTGAAGGACCATTTTTAACTTGCGTAAAACATGCCAAGATTACAGTGGACTGAAATGGGCTTGTCGGAACCAAAGCATCAAGAGTTCCTAGAACCTCCTGATAATATTCTATGGAGTCACTTTCATCCCTCAGTAGTTATTTACTATCGCCAATTCTAGAAAAGACCTGGGAAAACTCATAGCAGAATCATTTTTATGGTGACGTAAAGTTAACTTCTATTTTTAATGACCTAACTTCATGTTTTCTCTCCATATTTGATCCCAGTTTATCAGTTTTAATTAGTTCCTGAATAATTCCTATGGGCACAGTGAGTGCTTAAGATAAGGTGTCTCCGAAGCTCGTGAATGTTGCCCATGGATGTGAGGGAATTGCAATGACAACAGTAGTAATGTGAGCTTCACTGAATAGCTTCCACTTTTCCTCACTCATCATACTTTCCCATTAGGCAGGAGTTAGGGTATTCTTCCCTTTAGAATAACTGCTATCTTCCTTACCATCTCATGTGTACCAGCCCAATCTGCCCTGCAGACTACTGTCATCCAGATTTGTAAACAAGGAATAAACATTTAAAATAAGATTGTTTCCACCAATGTAAACAAGATTATAATAGTTGTTGTCATTTGGTACTTGATGAGGCAGGCTAGTAAGCTAAGTCTGCTAGTGAAAATGGCAGCAGATAATATATGTGACATGTAAGCATTCCATTCATGTGTTCACTTGATTTGATTTTATAAAATTAGTAAAATATTTTTAGTCTGTGAGTCATCATGGTTCTGCTTCCTTTTGGCAATCCTCTGAAACCAAAAGTCAGGAGTGCTTAACAAATTGTGAACTATTGAGGAATATTATACTCACATTACATGCATGGCGACTGACAGCCAACATTAAACAGATATTGCAACACTAGGCCTTAGTTATAAATGGCATATTGTTGATGGAACGGAAATTGTTATGATACTTAATTATACTTAATTCATATACTTTATTCACCAAAATTGTTTGTCTCATTCAGCAAAATATCCCAAATCAGTTTTAACCACTTGACTGGGTGATGGGATATCTTGTCATTCAAAATAGGTTTATGATTAGGGCGTGATAAGATTTTTTGCTTGAAGTTTCTTACCTTGGTGTACCCTTTTTAGCCAGCAGATAACAGACGTTGGGTAGTTTTGCATTGAGCATGTGTTTATGTATAACCCTGCAACTGTATGTATGAGTTGCCTGACCTTCCCCAAATAAAATGCACTTTTTGAAAACAGGGGCCTTACCTTCATAGTCTCAGATGTTATTGAATTTAACATATGTCAAACTTCAGGACAAAGTAAGTAATACGTATATTTTAGTTTTGTCCAAAAAAATTTTTGGCCCGAGATATTGTCCACCGAACATGGGCCCGCGAGCGCTATTTTTCAAATGCGATTTTTGACAAAATACTAAAATGCTCGTATCTCAGGAACGGTTCAAGATATTTTGCTCCTTTTTGTTTTATTTGAAAGATAATAATTTTGTGATTAAAATGATATCCTTGATTTGAAAATGTGTGTCCACATTCTCTTGCTGCAATTTTTTTATTTTATTTTTTTTTATTTAAAAAAATTGTTTTTCTTAAAAACGCCATTCCTAAAAATTTTTATTTTTTTACTGTTTATCGGCACCATAGAGTACTACAATCCCTGAAAAGGAGAACTTCCACTTTTCAGTTTAACAGGTTTTATAAATTAATGTAATTTTTTACCTTCCATGGTGAATTTCTTGATTGCAAGTTTTTATAATTTTGTTATTTTAATACACCAATCTCAAAAAATTTGTACTGTTTGTGATTAACTAAAAACAACAAATGAAACAAAGTTAGGAACTAGTTAAATGTTGATAATTTTTTTAGATTTTCTTTATTAATAACCTTCAAAATCATTAATGATCTTCTGGAATAATGTGGAAGATTCTAGATGATTCCAAAACGTAACTGAACCTTCTAGAACAATTTGGAAGCTTCCAGATAATTTCAGATCATAATAGAACACACTTCAACAATCTAGAAACTTGCAAATAATTCCATAATGTAACAAAATACTCTAGAACAATGTGGAAGCTTCCAGATAACTTCCGAAAGCCTCTGAGGACAATGTGGAACCTTCCACATAATTAAAGAATGTAACAGAACTTTCTAGAAGAATCTGAAACTAACCGGAAAATTCTAAATGTTTGACCTAGCATATAAAAGGGAGGACACATGAACTGACAGTTCAGTTGTCAACAGGCAAACAAAGAGAGTAGTTAACAATTTTTTTGTTAACAGTACCTGTGAAGGTTTTTGAGAATTCGGCTGACTGACTGGGTTGTGGTGTTTGTGGAAAAGTCTATTTGAAATGTCTTCTGACTGGGGCCATAGGAGAGTGAAGTGTGCTGACTATTTTCATATCCATAAAAGAGTGATACATAAGACTAGCAAAAAGACTTCAGGTTGGAAATAAGAGTGCTCAATTTAAGACTCTGTTTCAAAGTAAAAATGTTTCCAGTAATGACTTTTTGTGTTCTAAATGCTTTAACACAATATCAAACATGACAATAAGTGAACAAGAAGCCCCTAATGTTGTGTGTGATGCAGATTTTGTAACTGCAGAGGAAGAACTACATATCCTGAATCAGTCAGCTACAGAGGTTGGTGTTAGTCCTGTTGAGAAACCATGGTCAGTGAAGTCAATTCATGAGATGTATGCATCAAGAAAACAGAGACATTTCTGGAGCAGTGGGTGAGCATACCAGAACAAAACTGACCAAACTCTTCAAAGTAGAAATTCCAACTTCAGAAGAAAAGGAACCAAAAGGAGCTTGTGCAACCTGCCAAAAGTTTTTATCAAACATCAGTTCAGCTGTTGAATCATGTGCATCCTACAATGATAAGGTTCAAGTTCTAACAATTATCCCAGTATCCTTTACAAAGAACCAAATTTTGCACCACATTCCATCTGCATCAAAATACATGGTGGACAAGACAAGAAATTTGAGGTCAGCAAAAGGAGTGTTTGGAAAATCAGATCCATATTATGGTCATCCTGTGAATGAAGCAAATGTTCAAATTGCACATTCATTTTATCTGGAAGATAAGTGGGACTGTTCTCGCCAGAGTGCCAACAAAAAAGACATTATGACTATGACAGTTGCAGGAGAAAAAGTGGTGAAAGTGAAAAGATACATGACCCGCAGCATTAAGGAAACTTTTGCCATATATAAGAAGGAACATTCAACATTGCATATTGGAAGATCAAAATTTTATGCATTACGACCTAAGTGGGTTGTTCCACATCCACCTACAGATGTCTGTTTATGTTTGTACTGTGCAAATTTTGAACTGTGTGATAGCTTTGAAGAACTTACTTGAAGATATGACATATGACACCTTGGTTGGACATGTGAAGTCGTTAGTGGTCTGTGACATAGAACGAGAGATATGTTTGTTTCAGGACTGTGGTGACTGCCCTGGAAAGGGGGGACTCGACTTACAGACACTTGGTCTGGATAGTGTAGCAGATAACTCTTCTGAAGTTACCAATGCAACATGGGAAGAAAATAAACTCATTAAGAAAACTGTCGCCATTGATACCTTCTTAGACGAACTTGGGAGGTGGACAGTGAAAGCAGTAACACACCAACATCTGACGAAAAGAAAAAATTGCAACAAGAACACATTGCAGAAGTGAAGGGATGGGTAGAGGCTGCATGTTTAGTGCTTCACTGTGATTTTGCTGAGAACTGGTCTGTGGTTCTACCACAAGAAGTTCAAGGATATCACTGGAGTAATGACCAAGTTTCAATTTTTACAGGAGTGACATATTTTCAGAACAAGACCACAAGTGTTGCAGTTATAAGTGATGACAGAGGACATGACTCAGCACATGCATTGTTGGCAATACACAAAATTATTCAACCACTGCAATCACAGGTAGAAAAGATCATAATTCTGATGGCGCCCTTAGTCACTTCAAAAACCGTTACCAACTATTTTAACTTGCAAAGTCTCTTGTTCCAATGGAGTGGGCATACAGTGCTACTGGACATGGTAAGGGGCCCTGTGATGGTGTAGGAGGCCTGCTGAAGCACCATGCAACAAAACATAATCTTTCCAGCCCAAGTACAGCTGCAATTCAGAATGCCAAGGAATTTACAAGAGTGGTGCAGTCACACGCATCAATAAACCTGATTCTGTTGCCCAAAGAGGAAGTTGAAGAATTCCGCCAGCAGAAAATAAAAGAATGGTCGAACCAAACTACCCCTGTGAAAGGAATTCAGAAGACACATGTCTGGACTCAAATTGATGGGCGAACTTATATTGCACGAACTTTAAAGAGCAAGAAAGAAGAAATTTCATTTGTCCAACCAAGATCTCATAAATGCCAAGAGAATATTCAAATTCACGAACTACAAAAAGGAATGTTTGTGGCATGTGTGTATGACTGTGACTGGTGGATTGCAGAGATTATAGATATTAGTTGTGAGTTAAGTGAAATCATTGTTAACTTTATGCTGCCACATGGACCAGCTGCTGGATATAGATTCCCAGATGAAAGACAGCAACACCACCACCAGTGCTCACTTCCAATTCGCGATGTTTTGAAGATTTTGGGTGCCCCAGTTCCTATTGGTTCAACAGGAAGACATCACTCAATATCAAAGGAAGATACTGATGCGGTGGAACAAATTTTTAGTTCATTAAATTGCTAAATTCAGTTCTAAGCAGAGTGCACAGAAGTATGTTTCGGAACCTGTACATTTTTTAACCTGCACATATATTTTGAAAGTTATTGATGTTTGAAACTTGTGTCTGTTACCCATATTTAAGAAGAAAAAAATGTCAAGTAAGACTAGAGATTTAAATTTTATGTGACCAATATCTGAGAATGTGGTAATGGAAACTGGCTTAATGTTTGGAAATTTTTTGAATTGTTTATAAAACCTGTTAAACTGAGAAGTGGAAGTTCTCCTTTTCAGGGATTGTAGTACTCTATGGTACTGACAAACAGTAAAAAAATAAAAATTTTTTGGATTGGCGTTTTTAAGAAAAACAATTTTTTTAAATAAAAAAAAATAAAATAAAAAAATTGCAGCAAGAGAATGTGGACACACATTTTCAAATTAAGGATATCATTTTAATCACAAAATTATTATCTTTCAAATAAAACAAAAAGGAGCAAAATATCTTGAACCGTTCCTGAGATACGAGCATTTTAGTATTTTGTCAAAAATCGCATTTGAAAAATAGCACTCGCGGGCCCATGTTCGGTGGACTGTATCTCGGGCCAAAAATTTTTTTGGACAAAACTAAAATATACGTATTACTTACTTTGTCCTGAAGTTTGACATATGTTAAATTCAATAACATCTGAGACTATGAAGGTAAGATTTTTTCTTTGGCTGCCTGAATCGATATGGACTGGGCCAGCTTAAAACACCAGCCACCACAATACATGGAACTACATAACACTTTTCCAAACAACAGAAGGCAAAAAATGGGTGAGTAATAAAATACAACATGTATTTTAAAGAAGAATTTTTAATGATACCAGAAGAAATTCACTGATGTATATTTTTCAATGGCACATCAAATATACACCACTTGGCACACACAACATGCTTGAACATTAAGTTATGTTATTAGCATGTTACAAAAGATGGCAGTAGGCAAAATACTTTTCTACAGCTCTTGTTAATTACTACCATTCTAAGAAAATTGTCAGTCTACACTCTTGAGGAAGATTCATGCAAAAGTTGTGAAGGAGTCAATAGAATGTGCAACCATCATAAATGCGATGGAAATGTTAGATTGGAGGAACATTAATCACTCAGTACAGTTATAAAATTAGGGACATTCACATATTGGAATACAAAAGCATTCGTATAAAACTGGTTTAAAAAATTCAAAATTGGATACAAAAGCATAGTTTCAACTCTGCCCCTACTTCCTGACGTTACGAACCTCCCATAATGTTGGATCCCAGGCTGGGAAATATGAAATGAAGTTTTCTGACTCTTTTCCTTGTCTTTGAGTAAAAATGAGGTTAAGTTCATGACTTCGGTCAGTTGGGTCATTCTTCAGGTAATCCTGCAAAGAAATATTGTTGAAATGAAGTAAAAATTAAGCTGATCATTGTATAAAAAACACATTAAAATTATTTTTAGTTAGTCATGCACAATGTTACCTTAATATTCTACTGAACTCTATCTATTAAACTATTATTTTTTGACTCACAATAAGGGACTTAATGTTACAATCAAATAAGTTTGAGTATAGGTTGATCTCATCAACAGTTCAAACCCCAACTTCTCAGTAAAAAATATTGATTTTTTTCAGTTCTTTATTGCTAGTTGAATGAATTCAAGCTTGATTTAGTGCGAACGAACATATTGGTTAATTAAACCTTACTTTATGTCTCGGGAGAATCAAATGAAAGGCAGCAACTTCAATTTACATCCGTTCTAGGACATGGCAACCGAACAACAACTTGGTCTATTGTTGTTCTTTATTAATAACATTGATACAAGCCATTTAAAGTTATTCACCAAAACTGCAAGATCTTTCATATTGGCTGATGAAGGCAAGAGGCAGGATCCATTACCAAGCTGTTTATTTGGTAAAAATTGCCATTAAGAGAAAAGTAATTTTTAATGATATAAATTTCCTAGAGTAGTATAATTTTATTAGCTATGAGTTTTTCATGTTGCATCAGCGAAACATGGTGTGGTTGATTCCATTAAATTAGCTGAACATATTTATTGTCTCAGCTTACTATTCAACCAACAAAATTTATCCTGTACCCATAGACAAAACAATGTTCTACCTACTAAGAAATTACTACAAGACTTTGGTGTTAACCCTGTGAAAGCTAACAAACTTCAATTACTCTTGGAACTGTGTGTCAATCAAAATAACTTATGTACTTTTTTAATAGAAATGTTTACCAATAAACTTACTGTGTGGCAATGAGTTCCCCCCTATTACCTTTACTAGCCAATATATTAAAAATTCTCTGGAAAAGTGAGAATGGTATTAGATTTAATGTCTTGCTTGGTTTTCAAGCCTGTATTCTCTGATAGAAAAATAGGATATCTTTGTCTTGGTGTTGGGAAACATATCTATCCCAAACTTATTACATTATTTAAATGACTGCAACAACTCTAATTAAATACTTAATTCAATTGAGGTCATTTCAGGAAGTCCCAAATAAAGATTTACTACTTGTTGAAGGTGATTGTGATATTATTAGATAAAATTACAAGTAACATGGTAAAACTATAATTCATAGCAACATCATTTTAATTCATTGCCAAGTTGACCCAACAAATTCGTATAACTAGATGAGATTTTTTGGCTTCCTATAACTAGGAAAAAAATTATTTCCATGTTAGGCTTATTTTGGCAAGTCTTATTCAGATAGATGTGTAAACACTTTTGAGATTACAGAAAAACACCAGGAAAAAGTCACATGGAAATATTAGAGAAGAGGAAATAGTAACAATAGCCAGCTCAATTACAGAATTGAATGGCATGCAGACTTTGTTTGGAATTATGTAATTATCATACCTATCTAGAGCAAGGTTACCTCTAAAGGAAACAATTTTTCAATCATTATGAATACAATCAAGGGCACTTACTTCAGCAACCTTCATTGCTCCTTGTTTCTCCTCTGGGGAAGACTTATCTCCAATCCAGACATAAACCTCATCACCAGTATCCAAAAGCATTATATCATCCTCATCCAAGTCCTAAATAGGATAATATTAAAACTTTGACATTAAAAATAACAATTTAAGAATTTTATATAACAAATATTGCAAAGATATTGTACTCTGATGGGATAGAGACAATAATAATATCAGATATGCAAAGAGTAAATAATACTCGAACACAGTTGATTAGAAATATCACTGAGACGATGTACTGAAAGGAATTGACAACATCGACAATGACAAGATTAAAAATAGTCCTATTCGTTTAAAAAATTAAGCCATAAGAGTGTAGGCACAGATTATTTTAAAGTGTACAAGCATATGTAGTTATGAGATGACGGCTACAAATATTGCTTACCTCCTGCTTGAAGTTCCCAATTTCTTCAACATTGAATCTTCCTCTTGAATCCATGTGGCAGTGGAAAAGACGAGGTTCAAGTTGAGGACTAGTTTTACCGGCAAATTCTTTTGCGTACTCCCCTTGTCCTCCAATAGCCTCCCAGAATTCTGCAGGCTCCTCACCTTCAGGTACCACAATAGGGTCACGGCCAGGTGAGACAAGTCCAGCTGCATTGACAGCCATTTCTTTCTCATCATCAGAGCATCCCTGCCAGGTACATGAAAATAAATACATACTTCTTCATCTTTAGGTCATTTAGAGTAGATTTGCATGTTTGTGTTAACTCAATGGTAACGCATGCCTTGTATGGGTCACCCCTTGCCATGAGCTCTTGAAGTGGTTCCCTTGGAACTATATGCAGATAAAGATACAATGAACTGTACTCAATATGCTATGATCTTTTCTGTTAACAAACGAGGATGATAGATTGCCCAAAATATAGTCAGTGCACACATTACAAGGGACACTACTCATCTAACATGAAATCATTTGACATGTAGCTTGAATGGAAACTAAACCTCATGATGTATGCTTTTTCAATACTTTCTTTGATATTTATTTATTTAAATGATTGGTATAAAAATCAAGTATTTGTGACATTAAATTTTCATACTTGAATATATCCCAATTTTTGTTAAGTTAAGTAATCAATAATTATAAAATTCAAGTATTACACTTCTCCTTCACTGGAACTTTCACTTTGGAATGTGAATACTGATATAAAATTTTCATGTGATCCGAAAGAGCATTTTTTAAAGAGTACATCATCTGTAAATCTTATTTACTATCATGGTTGATTTCCTACAATACTCAGGTCTCTAACTTAAAATCACATCAATCCCTCCCATTTAGAATTATATTTATGAGTAAGAACATCTAGTTTTTCAAGTAAGAGATGATAATGTCAAAGATATCCTACTTCCCATCACATGCAACCACCCAAAAGTATTAAAATTTTGATGAATTATGAGCGACGATTCATTTACCTGGCCTTGCCAAATGTATGTATTCGTAGGAGTTTCAAGAACGTAAGCATCATCAGAGTTCAAAGAAGCTGCAACTTCAGGCACTTGAACAGCTCGTGTGTCATCAGGGCATGTACCTCGAACCTGTTACCAGGAAAATACAAGGATCTTCAATGAAGGATGTATTTTTCAAAATTTTGATCAGGCCAATCATGACCAAATACATGCAAATATAAATTCAACAGACATTTCTGAAAGAGACCACTAACATTTTGCCTGTGAAATTATTTTGGAGACCATCAGACAATTCACTACAATAGTACAGGAAATACTCAATTTCATTCTTAGAAATATAGAATAGAAAAACAAATAGAGAAATAGAAATAGCAAATAGAAAAATAAATTCAGATTTAAGCACAGTTGGATGAAAAATATTCAAAGGGTTAAATTAGTTTTAATTCATTATTGTGGGTACAACTCACAGCAAAAAACAATAGGTTGGTACTTTTCCGGTTAACACAAAAACATTCTCACCTGGAAGAGTCGAGTGCCATCAACGTCATAGGAATCATGATCATGGATGTTACGGAAACCACTAGCATGCCCACCCATAAAGATGATCAGTTTTCCTGGAAGAACATTTCAAACAATCCATTTATATATGTGTTAAGACCTTAGGAAAGGCATTTGGTTAAAATGGACACAGACAAAATAGGAAAATTTGATAATAATAACATGGAAAACAAACATACTGCAATTACTTTAAAATAAACGTCAGAGGTTTCAAGTTACAATGAGAAATGACGAATCCACCAAAAATTATGGAAATATAACCACATCAGTCTGAAGACGTTGGGAAAATACTCAACTAAGTTCAGGGGTCCAGTAAATGAGATTTTACTTTGCAAACATGGGGTTAATCCGCATTGGGAAAATATGTACTCAACTTAAGTTCGAAGTTCGTCTAAATCATATTTTAATGAACAAAGACTAATTGAAATTTAAATTTAGTCATGTAGAAGAATGATGATGATTAAATAGACTATGTAACTTATGAAGAGATTCTAAGATGAGTAGAACTACAAATAAATTGGACAAAAATTTTCAAGAGGAAATGGGAAAACCTCACTGGACATATTTTAAGACATGAAGGTATCACTAAGACATTTGTTCAGGGCAAAGTGAATTTGAAGAATGTATTTAATGGTCCAATTATGAGAAATACATGAAATAAAGATATAAAAGGAAAGTATTTCTCTACTGCAAGGAGGTTATCTGATAGATTAATCAAAGTAAAGAGCTGTTTCAAAAGCAATATTGAAGTCTAGTGATGATGATGAAGAATATTGGTCACCCTAACACCATGTGAGAAAGAAAAAATGTAATGTTAGCTGATAGATGTGCTTGCCGTACAGAAATCAAGCTAGTCAAATGAAGATGAACAATTCCATTGTCCTCCACCACAAATTTTCCTTGGTAATGGGAATCGATTGTCCTAGTCAGGCCATTATAAATATGACGGATGTTTAGGCATAAATATTCTTATGAGGTGGTATACAAACAGCACATCTCCCAATCATATGTTCAAAAGAAAAAGATATGACAAAATGACATTCTATCATCAAGTTGTGAATGTTGCGCATTATATCCGAATGTAAGTGATATTAGGACCAAAGCAACACAAAAAGGGTAGAGGTAAATAATGATGGAGCATAAGGGTGAAGCATGAAAATATTGTCAGTGTTATACCTGCTTAATTCCTTCTCTAAATTCATGGAAGAATAAAGAGATTACCCAAATCAGCCAAGCAGTAATGCGAACAATATTTTCAGACATTTAAGACATTTATTTCCCTAAACAAATTCATCTGAAATTATAATGTACCTTATATGGTCAATATCAGACCTGGTAATTGACAGAAAAACTGTTTTCTGTCCATCTTTCCTCCAAAATTTGCACCAATTTACGTCATTTGGCACATTTTTTACATAATTAGTTAAAATACTGCTTCTGTTTTTGCAACAAATAACACTGATGATAAACTTAACGTTATTCATTTTTCCAAAATATGCTACTTAATTAGGGTGGATCTTGCACACCTATGCTCTTCACCTCATACAATAGAAAATGTTACTTTCTCTGAGCCTTGCATTGTGCTGTTATGCTCGGCACAATGCAGCATTTCAGCACGCAAATACTTTTAGTTCACCACATATTCTAATACAACCATAAAAATATGATCATCTTAAGAAAATCAATATCAAATCTTGCAACCCTGCTCATATGAATTAAATAAAACAATTGTTTAAGATACCGAGATTGCACATGAAAGAAATTCATTTACCCTTAAATATCCTCAAGAAGTGCCTTGGTTCATTTCCTTGAGTAACTCTAACTTGGACGGCTTTACCAGCAAGTTCATTATCCAGCCGAACAGTATGGATTGCAGCTGCAGCTCTTTCATCTTGGGAGCTATCCTTACCCTATTCAAATTAATTCATGATTAAACTTAGCACATAAAAGTGTTATACTTTACATGAACCGAAAAATGTACTTTAGACTATATACAAAAAGTGGAGCATGTTGGATTAATTCATGTTTTTTTGGATGGCTCAATGGTAGTTCACATTATCTTTTCTGAGTTATTCCATCTCCAAAAATTGCTCAAGAGCCATAAAAAAAGATAAATAACATTACTTTCAAATCTCATTTCATGACTTATCATTGATGCTTGTTAGCTCACCAGCCAGAAGTAAAGGACATATCCACGGCGACCATCCTTATGATAAGTATACTTGATGATATAGGAATCGCCTCCGAAAAAGAATCCCTTGGCATTCTCTGGGACTGGTTCCAGTTCGAAATTAACCACACTCCATATTTCAACTTCACCGCTTTGGCCATCATCTGGCATGAAGCCCATGGCACATCCACCACTCTTAACCATTCGCTTGCCTCTTGATGTGCCACGAGATGGGCTTCGAGTTGGACTTGACTCTGGCACAGAGGCTGTGAACAAAGGAAAATACAACCTCAAAAGAAACGTCCTTCCTGTATCTATAGGTTCAACCAAGCCGAATGAAAGCCACTGAAGGTCCCCTAACCCACCATAAATTAATTCCAAAAGAGTATCCAATGTTTTACAGATTTAAAGCATGTGGGTTTGAGCCCTATCTGCAGCTGAGGAGACACAGGTATTTTGGGTATCAGAAACATATTGACTTTTTGCTGGGGGTAACGTAGTCATCTTATTATCTTCCCACGATCAAGAAGAGATATGAATTAATAGATAAGCAAGAAAAAATTACCAGCAATGCCTAGTCTTCCCATTCCCATGGTGTCTCCAGCCTCCCTCCATCCACTGAAGTACTGCTTGAAATAGGATGTTTCTGCATCTTGAACAACTCTTTGAATCTGTAATACAAAAACATGAAATACAAATGACGTTAAAACTTGAGTTCTTCCAAATGATTATGTAGTTGAGCCTCAAGTGAAAACTATTGTATCTCAACAGTAACTGCTCAAAGCCTACAAGTAGTTAGGTTTTGGCAGTTTTGTGTCAATGATGTCACATCTGCCACTTCTTCAGTGTAAACAGTTTAGTCTCAACTGTTAACTAAAAATATACAACAACAGTTACTCTTGAAGAGTCCAACAGTTAATATGCAGTTATATACAAGGATTTTACAGATGTAATGTATTACAACTGTATAAATCATTAAATCTATGCTTTGACATTGTAAATATAGCACTGACTCACTTTTACTTATTTTAAAAGAATAAATCAGCTGTCAGTTCCCAAAGTTCTAGCTGATGCTCTAGTGAATTAGTTTACAGTGGCCTAGCCAGTGAACATTCAGCAATTCCCTATGGCTTAGCCAGTGAAATGGGAATCCTGATTTACTGTATGAGTTGCCATGTATTTCACTAGCTGGGTCAATGACCATTAGTCTGGAAACATTTCAATGCAAATTCAATGAATAATGATTAGGTGTGACCAACTTAAGCCATGACCGACACTGAAGCAGACGGCTTAAGAGTCCTTCAATAGCGATGCACTAAATAGGGACACAGATCCATAATCACAAGGAAGTAAAACTTTGTATTTCCACACAAATATATTACAACTGCATGACTGATTTCACCTGCAAGGGCATCATCAGGAACATAATACCTGTTCATGTAACTGATCATGCCCTAGCGGGTAAAACTGGTCATGCCATTGTAATATGTTTTGTGGGGAAATACAAAGTTTTACTTCCTTGTGATGTTGAATTTCCATAAAGTTACGCTTGAAACTGTTGATTTTATAAATACATAATCACCTTCAATGCAATGAAATTTGTCCAGTGTTCCAGTAATAGGTTCATAGCAGCCACGTAATGAAATTTAGTTCGGTTAAGGAACAATAGATGGCTAAAATATATAAATACTTACTCTGGTCCACTGAGGATAGTTATTGTTGGCAAGGAATTGTTCTGCTTTCCTCATTGCCTCTAGTTTCTCATTTTTGGTACTGCCTCTGCCAATCCATACATATAGTCCAGATGTAATGGTATCCAAAATGAAGCAGTCCTAGAATGGACAAAGTTACTTGTAATTCATATAATTCAGATCATGGTATATGTTAGTTTTATGGCAGAAGAAATTGAAGAGGAGAATTGAAACAGATGAGGAAAATTATTTACAATCTAATTTCAACATTATTAGCATTTAATTTCTTGTGCGTAATTTGGACTAAAGCCTGTTTCACACGATGCTTCATCCAGTGCAAGGCGTAGGACGCTAGTCGCTGCTTGATATTGAGGACGTAAACTACATGCCATGATTAGAGCTGTCCTAGGTTTTGCACAGTCATTCAGTTTGTGCTTGCTATGAAGCAGTATTTCATACTGAAGAAGATAGCGCAAGGACAAAAATGACATGATTGGTCGACAGCCACTGGGTCCTACTGGGAGCTAGAAGCAAACTAGTACAGCATCAAGTATGAAATAAGGTAGCTCAGCGAGCGTGATAGCGATCATGCTTGTTAGCCAGAATACTGGTTCTATATTACACGATACTGGAAAGCTAGCAGCTAGCATACTAGTGAGTATCTTTGACCTTGCACTGGATCAAGTATCGTGTGAAACTGGTCTAAGGGTCAGGGAATATTTGGGGGAAATGTGAAATTAATCAGAATCAAAGATGTGAGGATTGGCTGTTTAATCATGCCTCTTCTTATTTCTTTTGATACGGAATCTAAATGAAGTGTGAAGAAAAAATGTGATCAAAAGAAATAGTGAAGGTGCTTGATAAGTCCGAAAATAAATTTAGAATGGATTCTACTCTAAAAACAGTGTTCATATAAACTTCTAAGATACCTAATCGTTTTTACTGAGAAAACAGTGAGAGGATTTTGTTTGTGATGCTTCTCATACTACGGCTTTAGGTTTCTAATAAACTATAGAGACACTGAAATAGACAAAATGCTATTTTTTTCAATTCATTTCAATTGGTAAGTAGGTATGTACATGTGAATATTCACATTTTTGGGAATATACTGTTTTGGAAATTTATTTGTTGGGAAGGTTTGACAAAATCCTTGAGTTTTCAAAACTTAAAGAGTCTTTTCTCTTGCCTTGACTGTGATTGTGATAATTTAATGCAGTTTGCTAAAATATGAGCTCTATCGAAGAATAACAGTGATATTTAACTACTTACTCATGAAAACTTGGAGTTCCTAACACAAGCCTGCATGCATTAAGGAAACATATGCTCATGAACAAGTGAGCTGCAGTATATCAACAATATATATTTAGTGAGAAATTAGAATAGCAAACAAATCATTTGATAGAGGTACACCAAATAGTACGAAAATAATATTTTTAATGCACAAAACACTTTGCTCATATATTAGAGCACCTGGTGCCTAGAGGGCTTTATATTTTCACGTGGTAAATGTTTCCAAATGAAAGTTATAAATTATACATGCAAGATCATTGCGTTAAGTCAGATTTTTCACCAGAGGAATGCAAAAGGCACAGTCCAGATTCAGCTTGGTTAAAACTGAACATACTGCAGCCTAAGAAAAAGACTTAAGTAACTAAATTTTCATGATGTGACATAAGAAATCAGCTGTAGAAAATGAAACTACCTATTAGGTTATTTACTTTATCATCATTAAGAGGACAAGCCTAAAAAATGCAAGGCATAAATGGGATAATGAATTGTGTTTAAGGCCATGCTACCAACACAAATACTGATTGAAGATGGCAGAGACTTGTTAGATGGCATACAGAAGATGGGCGGACATCATACATCAGGGTTTCCCAACCTCCTAATCACAAACCCAAAATCTTAGAAGATAATTACTCCTGATCCCTATTTATACTGCACATAGAAGTTGATGTTTTAGTAATTACATTATTTGGTAATTATTTCTCACTCCCTTGCAATGCCCTTAGACTACCTGCATCAGTCATTTTTGGTAGCAGCTGTCTGTGGCACCTTGTCAACTAAGTTTTTGCTGCCTTTGCATGTCACATCTTCAGGATGATTCAAAGATTATTTAAAATCACCCTGAAGTTGTGACCTGTAAAGACAGCAAAAGCTTGGTTGACAAAGCACCACATGTAGCTGCTATCGAAAAATGACTGATGCAGACCATCCTTTCTGTGCAAACCTATCAACTGCCACCCTCAGACTTCTCCTGAGATCCGCAATGGGGACGGGACTCCATTGGTTGGAATTAACCCCCTAATTACAATACAATTTCCAGAAAGAGTTACTTTTGCGCCATTACATCATAATTAGTAGCAAGTAATTGAAACATATTAATTTCCCAAGGAGATCGAGAATTATGCCAACAGAGAAGGGCATAATGGATCAACGAGTTTTTATTATGAGTGGTACCTATTACTGACATTTCCAGCATCTATTCTTGCAGCTTTTTCTACATATAATTTTAAGTTTTATGCTGAGGGACCTGATCAAAATTAGATGCAATGGAGAAGCAAATAACTAAGTCACCTTGAGAAAATATAATTAAACCAAACCAAAGCAATGTAGGTAAATGATGTAACTAATAAATGTATATTTTAAATATTATATTTCTATGCAATTCGTTGAATAAAATTTAAACTGATTTTATTTTTTTACTAAATTTATCTCGCAAGATTGGGAGCTCTTCAATTTTATTTGCACAAGAGAGTTAGTAACAAAAGCACTAGCATAAGCACTACTTCTTACACAATATATATTCCAAAATCACCATGTTCTGGAAAACAACGAGGGGTTGGCTCAACTAGCAAAAACCCTTATCAAATGCAACTTGTAAGGGAATTAAATGCCTAGGACTTATTTTGAATGTTCAGATACTAAAGCATAGTGATACTAAAGCATAGTGATACTAAAGCAAAGCTCACTTATGTGAAAGCATAGCTAATATGCTTTCACATAAGTGAGACATGAGTTTGTTTATTTTCATTTCAGTTCAAATAAACTAAAAACAAGCACAAGTATTCAAAGAAATCAATTTCCACTCCCTTTCATCGATTGAAGCTCAGCATTCTTTCTGAGGGATCCTTGATTTCATGTATTTAAATCAATATGCACTGATTTGAAATTACTTTCATATTAAATGCTTTATCTTTAGCTTCAGTTTAGTTCAGTTTTTGGACCTAAACTAATTATATGCAGGACGCAAACTAATACTTTCATTCAAGAGGGAAACTCACATCTTCAGTTTGACTTAGTATTACAATTGGGACAAAATGTTAAATGGGAATAATAAGAGAATAAGCATGAAAGCATGCATCTAATAACATTAGCAATGATACCAACATTATGACAAGATATCAATGTTTTAGCTGCTAGATTTACCATTGGATTATAGAGCATTCGATTCTGTTAGAATACCTACTCTAATAATAAGAACAACTATTAGTGCTTGGATCATACAAAAAATGGACATAAACATCAGTTTGCCTACAATTTTAAAAGTACTCTTGCATAGCAACAGATAAAGGAAGAGAACTTAGGCAGTTTCAGTATCAAACATGCATAAATGGAGACATTAAAGCTAACACATATGATCCCACCACAGCGGTTACTTTCATAGGACTAGAAAATGTGGCACAACTTTACCTGATCACTATCGTCCTGTGGTGACAAAAAAGATGAATAATTAGAAATGGATATTGCATAAAAATCACAACCACACACACACACAACAATATTCATCATCGCATTACAGAGACACCCAACAAAAATCATATCATTCAACACTAATGTTTCAAAATTTACCATTTTTTCTCAATCACCTGCCATACAGTAGTGAATGTTTACAGAAAATCTAAACTCCAAATATGGTTGAGGAATGTGCTGCAAAATATGTGCTTTGTATACTTTAGTAGCTATTTAATTCCTCCTAACAGTGAGCCACTGCTTCACCTAGGTAATTTAATCTTAACTAGAGAAGAGCTATAACTGTATGTAATTGTTTAAAATCGAATTCTCAGGACTAAATTGTGTAACAGATGCTGGAAACTGCTTCAACTCAACTGCACAATCAATTTGAAATAATTCTACCTCCACAGATATAAGTCTATCCTCGCAATACATTGGCTCATTCGACAATAGTGATAAAAGTATAGAAATTCACCAGAGAACTAATAGAAAGCAAAATAAATTTATTTTTCCCCCATAGACCATCAGTGACCATCAATATAACATGGTGGTATAAAATAATACTATCAACAGATCCAGACTTGATATAGTGGGAGGGCAAGGGCCTAGCCACGTTGTTACACCAGTTCCCATCAGATCACCGAAGTTAAGCAATGTTGGACCCGGACGGAGGTTGGATGGGTATCCCCTCCATACCTCTTCCGTGGTGCTCTTGTCTCCTGTCTGCAAGAGGCGGGCAGGTTAAATGTGGGTTGGCACAATGGATCTATAGAGGTCTAAGTGCCAGGGGGGCTCTAGCAGGCCCCCGCCCACCCCTCCAATTTACATTTTAAATTTTCATATAGTGGGAGGTATCCATAAATGAAAAACTTAAAGCTCTTTTCCACAGACTTAATAATCACATTACACATTTCAACTCACAGGGTCATCATAAGGTCCTTTTTCAAATTGCCTTGTACCTAATGATGACTCTGTGAGTTGAAAGGCATAGTCTGATTATTAAATCTGTGGAAAAGTGCTCCAAGTTTTTCATTTATATAAATTAATCATTTCCCTTTCAACTTGTACCCTTCACAACTCAATTCCTTCTTCTCCCTCCTTCAATAGATGGTAACTTAATATCCACTGACAAAAACCTGGCAATGGCTAGTAAGGTAATGACTACATACATGATCATGCTACCTGCAGCAGTATAAAATTTTTCACTATCTAAGCTGTAATCATCCCTTTTCCATGAGAATAAACTGTTGGATTCATGGTGAGTAAAATGCATCATGAATTCAAATGCTGAATGGTAAATTTTGAGCATTTCTACAAACCCAAGACATGTTTTGCAAGCCAAATAAAAACAGCCTTCAATTATGATTTACAGTAAATAAGCTAAACATACCATGTATTAATCATATTAAATTGTTGTAATAATAGGCTGAATGCATGCTAATCTCTCTTTCAAGTTTATTAAATTACCTTACCTCAGTTAATCCACAACACACCACATGTCTATGATTATGGTAAACACGACCTATAGTCTGCTTACCCAACTCTTGCCCATTGTGTTCACCCTAATTAAAATGTTCATGCTTAGAATTCAAAAGAATTCAAAAATTTATAATTGTATGATGATACTTACAGCTGACTGTAACATATTCTGATGAAGTGGTTTTTCGGCTATTTTTTGAACTGACATGCTTCCACTGGCATCACTGATCTTATACAGGGTTACATTGTTCTGTGAAGAAATGCAAGAAATCATAAATGTATATTTTTTACAGTTGAGAGCAGTAAACATTTATCGTTCATCATTGGTAAATAAGGTGCAATGCCTTTCAATTTGAGAAGTGTATCACAATAGCTTATTTCTTCAATAGTCCTTTTCAAATTGCTTTTAGGAATCAGTCACTAATATGTACATGATTCAAAACTATCAGTTGGCAAATGGTTTCTCAAGTAACACAAAGTACTGAAAGTTAGTTACATCAGTCTGCCTCTCAAATTCCAAATCATCTCCTCCACTGGATTCTGGTGCAATTGCAGATGGACTGCCTGAACCAAGCTCGGTGAAGAAACGATTCCTCTCAACTTCGCTGGCATGCTCATCTGGAAATTTTTAAAAAATGAAAACCAAAATCAGATTGTTCCAGTGTTACAATATATGAGAGGAGTTACTGCTCCAGCTTGAAACATACCGATGATTGAAACCCTGGCTCGACCAGCATGATCTTGGTCACGAATCTGATTAGCAGCTGCAATGGCCTTAAGTCGCTCAGTCCTCTTGCTGTTCTCTCCAGAGTACACGAAGACTTCCCTGCCTGCATCAAGTATAAAGCAGTCTCCCTTGTTCATGGAGGAAACATCCAAAGCAACCTGCAAAATAATATACATTGGTAAAAAATTTACATGAAGGATATAATTAACATCAGGTTAAAGTAAACATTAATGCCCATTATAGGCGTATTGTGATGTTCGATAATATAATTTGGAGAGTGAGAGTATTAAGAGAGACATGAAAAGATAATGTAAAATTATCTAGGAAAATTTCATTGATTCTTTTTTAGGAATGTTAATATGAACACCTTTCACTTCATTTCAGTGTTCTTTTGATCATTGTTTTACATGTTCTATTATTCACTTTAATCTCAATTCAAATTCATATCCGAAGTTTCTTTTTTAACAAGAGGGCCAACTTTAACATTATGTTACATATTTTGACAGTTCTCACGATCACTAATTTTGTATACACACCAGCTTAAACTCACCATTTCTTGACATTTGACGAAAAATATTCCAAGAAATGTTTTTCATATATGTATTGCCCAAGAATATTGTAAATACTTCCTCAAACTGCCAAATAACAATCATGAAATGAAAGCACATTTGAAATTTTAGTAAATATAACAGTGTTGAATCCAACTTCTCCAAGTCTTTAAAGGCTGCTTCACACGATACAATTTTTTGTACAATTTCTTGTACAAACTCTTGTATGAGGAAATTGTATCGTGTAAAGTGGCAAATTGTGCGATTGTCTGAATGACTAAACGGGAAATAGAACCTGTTCTAATTCCATTCAGACAAACATACAATTTCGCTCAGTTTATACAAGCGTTTGTACAAGAAATTGCACGAAAAATTGTATCATGTAAAGCGGCCTTAAGGCTCATGCTGACACAATACACATATGTATTGAAGTGACTTGATTTTCAGGTCTTCTTCCGTGTCTATCCATGTTCTCGGGACATTATTTCACTTGCGTTCCCGCTGGCTTCTTCAGGTCCATTCAAGTTTCCATGCTTGTGTTTTCCAGGGTTATATAGCTGCTTTGGCCGATGTAGGAGTGGCCACATTTGATCTTTTATATCCCTCCAAACTTGTCTTCTGGGAGGTGGTCCTTGGAGTTCAGGAGGATGTCTACTGTCTTGGTCACACATTTAAACCTTGTCACCACTTTGTGTCAATAAATCCTTCTCACAATCTTGTTTGTGGTTCCGGGAGCCGGAAATCATATGCCCTGGGTTTCTGTCAGAGGTTCTTATTAGAACCAATTATTTTTTCCATTCTTCCTTCCGTGCCATCCCTAGTATGTTCTCTCATTGGAAGCTATTCCTCTGGAAGGGTCCTAGAAGATGATGTTTCTCTTTGCTCCTGGAGGCAGCATCCAATAGAGAGAAAGCTCAGGGGAAGAAGGTCTTTATGACTCCTGACTTCTGTAGAGAGTGATGATGGGAATCTGTATGCAGATATCGGTCTGTATGTTGGGTGGCTTTCCAGAATATGGCATGTCCTAACATCTCATCTTCTTTCCTTTCAACCAGACATCCAGGAATGGAAGGCAATTGCCCTTTCCCACTTCCATTGTGAAGGCATTGGAGGTGTTTTGCCTGTTGAGGTGTTGAAGGAAATTCTGAAGTTCATCCAATCCATAGGGCCATATAATGAGGTGTCATTGATGTACCTTACAAACAAATTAGGTTTTCTACGGTATAATTGAACAGATTTACATTTTAAATCTTCCATGAAGAGGTTTTCAATTGCCAGTGATACATATAGGGGAACCCATTTCAGTGCCTTCTGTTTGTCTGTAGAACTTCTCATTCCATAGGAAATAGAATTTTTCATACAGAACTCCACCATCTTTGGCACATATTCTGGAAGGCCAGCAGCTATGAGTTTCCTCATAATTTCTACTGCTTCTCCGATCGGAATCTTGGTGAAGAGTGATGGTACATCGAAACTAACCAAAATGTCTTCTGGGTTTAGTCTCACATTCTGGATGATTTCAACGAAGTGGATGGAATTCTTTACATAAGAAGGTGTCTTTCCAGAGAATGGCAACAGTTCCTGAGCTAGATATTTGGCCAGTTTATGGGTTGCCTATGGTGCTCATGAAAACACAAAGATTTTGCAGGCTACCGAAGATCCACAAGGAGGGCATTTCACTACATTCCATCGTGAGTGCCATAGACTCATAAACAGGCCAAATATCTGGCTCGGGAACAGCTACTGTTCTCCAGAAAGACTCAGACATAATTAGATATCATAAAAGTGAGAAATGCTGTCTTAGATTAACTGAAATTAAAATCCCATTCTGGATGTAAGTAATAGTCACGTAAGTTTTAAATCATTTTTATGTTCTAACCAGCCTTATATGTGATTACAAACAACTTTGCGCTCACCTGTCGAACACGGATATTCCTTTTCCCCTTAACTTGAAACAAGCGTTTCTCCACTGCATTGGGATCCACATGATGGAAACCACTTGCAACTCCACCAGGCAGGTACCGTACACCTGAGGTTGAATGAGAAAACCCATACTATAATACAGGAAATGACATTTCGGACTAAAAATTACTCAGCAACAATATGCTGCTGAATTTGTGAGGCTCTATCTTAACCAAAAAATTATAAAGCATAACTGTCAGCATCCGTACTCAGAAGGGACGTTTTAAAAGTATTACCGTTACCTTATCTCCAATTCAAATAATCATTTCATCCTAGTTAGTCACATATGTTGATATTCCTTAAGCAAATCACCAATAAATTCTTGAATGTGCTAACCTGATGGGAAATGTGAGAGGAAGAGGCTTGATTCATGATCTTGCACTTCTCGATATTGCACAGGGGCTCCTCCTAAGGAATCATCCAAATCTACGGCAAGGATGGCAGCTGATCCAGCCTCATCTTGAGAAGTCTGATTGCCCAGCCAATAGTGGATATCCCAGGAAAACTGTGAGCCTCTTCCCTGCTGCTTTGTCTACAATAGTAAAAAAAAAGAATTGGATAGAAGCAAGCCAATAAAATTTTACATGGGTTCAATATTAGGCACCATAAACAACTAGTTACCACAGAGGTTAGCCAATCCACAAAACATGAAGCTTTTAATAAGTATGTCACAAAAACATTTAGGAGCATAGATGTGGTACACCACACATCTGGATAAAAATAATTTCATTAATGAATGTTAATATCATTTACCACCTTGGACAGAGAATGGAGCAATGGACTCAAAGTCAATAAATGGGCTATTACAGTAATGAAATCTTTTAATTAAATTGTGATAACTTCAGGGCACAAATTAATGATAATCCTTGATGCATGCACATCATAAAATAGGCAATTTGATTAGCACAAGACCATATGTCATTGGGAGAGATCAAAGAATGATCAAGCATGAAGAGAGATTAAATATGACTATAAAGCTATTTTAGGACTTTTTGACTTCCTAAAAAAAACCACAACTCCCTCTTTATGAAGAATTCCTGTGAACGGTGTGTATGAAGTAGTTGGGTATGTCCTCCATGTCTATACATCTCCGTAATGACAGTTTCACCAGTGTTGCGGTAGGCATCATCAGGTCTGAAGTTTCTGATCTTCCACTGTCTTATAAGTTATGACTAGGTGTGTCCTGATTGGTCAGTTTTCGAATTAGGCATTTCCACGCATTAAAGAAGACAGCTACACATGATTGAATGCATGGAAATACCTTCTTCAAAAACAAACCAAAAAGGCTACTCCTAGAAGTAGCTGTGGCCTATTTAATATGGTCAAAAGCTAGACAATTAAAAAAATAATGCTACAACGATGCCTGACTACACCTGATGATGCCTGCTACAATAAAGGTGAAACTATCATTACAGAAGTTGTGGCAGAACTGTTGTCCTGCTCTACTCCATCAAGTAATGCATAACCCAATCAAATGCATATATAAATATGGTGTCTTATGTCCACTAGATCAGATCACATATTATATCAGATTATGCTTAAGTTAATAATCTATCTAAGTACTTACAAATAGAACTATGTATGAATCCCCAGTGTAGAACTTTCCATAGTCTTTCCTTGGGTAAGCAACAGCTGAGAAATTCTGTGAAAAGAGAAGACAGAGGATTAATTTATCTACTCTACAACCAAAATCAAGACTTGTAATTTTGGAGCATAATTTAATGCAAAACATAATGCCAGGAATTTTGCTAAACAAATAATCAGCAAAAATGGATATGGTAGCAATGAACTCAAGAAAAACCGAAAATATATTAATACTTTTCCATCAAGAAACTCTTGATGAACAAATCATATAACACTTTTGCTTTTTAATGAAGAGAAAAAGTGGACACTAAAAGCAGATTGTACTTTCCTCATGCTATGCTGTATTTTTGTGATATGAAAAAGACATGAAGTACATATTTAATAGAATATTTCTTTCTGAAGTGAAATCTGTAGATCTGACATCTTCACAGACTTTGCTAGTGAATAGCAGTTACATTTTCCCAATATTTCAAAATACTGCTCGTCTTGTAGCTAAACAATTGCTTCCACAATATGATATGTTTTTCCATCATTGATTCATTTTTACACTAATATTCAGATAAAGACAAGCATGAGCATCAGTAGAAAAATGAGTGGTTATCATGATTGACACAGCAACAAGCAAGAGTTGAAAAAGGCATGAATGGAAAAGAGAAATTAACTGATGTAAAAGAGAGAGTTGCTTTAGTTTAGTTCTGCCAGAAGTGTCTGCCACTCTGCCTGCAATTTTTAATGTGCCAGTTGTAAAAATATAAAACTTACATCGAATCAGCCAGGATACTGACTGGTTTGATGGAAACTAAAGGACGTATATGTTGTTCAGGGAATGTTATTTCGAAATTTTTACTAAAGAGGTCTTCATTTTTGAGTGGATATTACATCAGCACCACACATTCCATATGAAGCCGTTTTGGCATGTTTCAGGTACGCAGTTGCGTTTGACAATCCAGTACTCCTTTTCCTACAGACAAGTAATTTTCGACAAATCAGTCGAAAATGTGTAAATCAAGATAGCACTTTCATGTTAACTGTCCTACAAGATGGAATATGTGACCATACTGAAAGTTGTGCAAATGTGACAGCATTTCTTTACCGAGGTTCAGCCTCAAACCAAGCAGAGGAGGAATGGAGTTGGTGGAGTACCTGCCTCCCACCCTGAGTGTACCGGTTCGAATCCCAGCAGTGAATCCCATTGAATTTTTGCATTGGTGTACCAGTACTCATAAGAACACGTATATGTGTTCAATGTGGAGAGAACTTTTGAGTTCATTACTCCGTCCGTCAGAAGGGACGTTAAAAAAGCAAACCTTTGGCGTATTTCGTCAAGAGTATGTTAACACCAACGCCGGGTTTTCCTCCATCATTCACCTGATCCATTAAAAATTTCCGCCCCTACCGATTTACCCAACTTATTTTATTGGCTCAAATGACCTTACGTATTAATCCCCTCCAATCAATACTAACTGCTAGATACCACAACCAATCAGTTTTTTACACCAACTCACCACAATACTAGGTTCTTAGTTTAAAAGCCAATTGTCACCTCAAATAGTAAAAAAATGCCAAAAGATTTTAACTCGATTCGTTAACTTATCAGGAGAAATTAACATTTTCCTATCACAATAAAAGTTCGTTCCTTACTTTTAAAGAAGGTGATTTCAAGTTTGTGAGCTATGAGAACAAAAATAGGGGATAGAAGATAGTTATGAAATATTTAGTGATTAGGGACGAGTGTGATAGCAAATGGAGGAGAGAGGGAGGGCTAACTCATGATCTGAATTTCGCATTCACTGGCAAGCGACTGGCGGTAATCCTCTGAATCGCGGATCCTTGTAGACACAGCAAGGGATTTTCACAGAAGTGTTTCCGCGTCACAGTTAATTTTATCTTTACGATTCAACTGTGTACATTTTCAAACGGCGGTTCTTGAGACCGTTCGTTCACGCATCGTTGTACAGAGCGGGAGAACACTCAGTTTTCGGGGAAAGGTTAAAAAACACCAGAGGCACCAGTCTATTTTTCGCTCAAATTTAATCTAATTTTCAAGCGCTAGCGCATATCCAGTAAAATGTCTCGACTCGCCCGTGCAAGAGCTATGCTCCCTTAAAAAGTTGGTTTCAATTTAAGGACCATTTGTCGTAAATCACTGAGTAAAACACGAAATGAAATTTAAATTTGGAGAATTAATAAACTAAAGAACTCATTAATTCTCCAAGTGAAAATATATTATTACATTTTCATGTAACTTCAAAATCGTCATAGCAGTGAATTATACCAAAATTATTCAATTTATCCCTTCCGTGCATTGCGTATGCTTGTTTAATTCAATAAAAATTATGTAATAAAAAGTTATTAATTTAATTACATCGGCAGCGGAATCTTCAAGTAACTATTACTCTATCATACAATGATTCATACGACGAAAATTTCTCGTTGAAACTAGATGAAACCAGATTCAACTAGCCAGAAAGTTGCGACAACTCGTACGATTCTGCCCTTAACCCGTACCATCGCCCTTGTACGGGCTGTAATAACTCATCCACCCCGTAAAACATAGACTCCACGCAAAACAATAACCCCCTTATCCCACTAGAAGGAACGGGAATAAACTCGTTCGATTCGACATCTGTCTCAATTACATCCATTTCGTCCATTAAGATCCTCGTGCTGAAAACAATCATCATGTTCTAAATATTGCCATTTCATCGAACAACTTCTCAGTGGAGCTATTGTATAACATGTCCGTACTTGACATTTTGATAAAAACACTCCGAACTGAATCCGAAAACTATACAGATCCCAGCTACAATTAAAAATTATATCGGTGGGAAGGGAATTAATATATTAATTTTGCTTGCCAATAAACTAACGATTGCCATACCAAGTTTAACACCCAATAGTTGTAGGTAATATCCATTAAGTATTGTTTGTAGCACGTCTTTTTCACGTAAGAGTATAATAAATGCATTTTTTGGTATAGTTGAACAACATGAGAATCATAATCATCTTTCTAAAAATACGTTCATCTTTCAAAGTTACAAATCGGAATTTCACCGCAAGAGAACCGATAGAAAATATGCGTGAGCAGGCAGCCATCTGGAGAGATTCAGCAATGTTCACATGTTATGCGGAAGGTACCCGTTTTACCCGCTGCCTTATTTTATAAATCGGGGATTATGGCCGTATAGCCGAATTTGTAGAGGCGAAAGACCTCTTCACAAATACGCATTTCTTCTTAATATTATCGAGGTACACCCCAGATTTCAGATCGATACGGCTACGCTTACATTTTTTATAGTATCACATTCGGCTGTTTTCTTTCATTTTTCAATCGCGTGACCTTCGGAACAAAGATTTCCCATTCGCTAATAAAACTTCATGCACGCAACTTTGAGTGATATCTAGAGGTCAACACAATTTATAATAGTCTCCCTCGCCATTAGGTTAAATGAAGGGAATAACACAATAATCATGATTGACGCTGACGTAAGAGCAGCTACTGAGTTCCTTCACTTACATATGAGAAGTGAGAAAACTATTGATGCCGATGATACTGAGGATACAATACCGTGGGGATAAGTTCCAGTTCTCCTGCTTGGCTGGCTGAGCAGGAGAGTGATTATGGAAGTTATTATCCTCAACTCGGATAGAATATCCTAAGCGTCAAAAATCTGTGAGCCGTTCGAGTGAGAAAATCGAGTTCTGCAGCCATTCTCCGCGTAATCGCAAGACAAATGCTGGATTATTGTCCTTTCATTGCCCACCCTTGCCTCGCCCCGATGAGGGCTGCGGCTCAATCGCGAGAAATCATTTGTCCGTCTCGTAATTCGCTCTTCAAACTAGGCGGTGCGCCATCATTGATTCTGGAATGGGCACTTAGCGAGTGCACTGAAGTGTGAGGTGAGTTCCGTTGACTTTCAAGGTGCCTGAATACGGCGACCACAATGCCATTATTATTTGATCTTAACGATTCGGAGAAAACCAAAACGGTATCCGGTGATCGTCCCGACACGTCGGGTCGCAATCATTCGAGGGTGATCATACTTCGCGAAGATTTTTGACGCAGCAGATGACTCCGAGATTGGCGGCAATCGTGCAGTGGACAGAAAAAACATCCTTTCGCTTCGTCTTTTCATCTGGTCCTGCGCACTGAAATCCACCACGTGGGACCCGAGTAGCGTCCGCATCATCTTCTTAATCCCCGGAGGTCGAAGAGTAGTGCGAAAAATCAATAACGATGCCACTCAATGAAAATAGTCTCCCCGTCTCGTGTGCTACCCATCACCGAATCGCTCTCTTAAAGAACGTCCGGTCCGAAAACGCTTGAGCGTAATACCTTAATAGTTGACTGCATGTTACGTGCTAACAAATCTTCGCAGTAGCCCGATCATAGATCTTTACGACGCTCACGTTGGCGCCATAGTTATACGCACTAGCGCATACGAAACTGAAAACGTGGTCGCAATTCTTCAAATTATGTCTAGCACTTCAAATAACTAATCTCAAACTGTGTTGCAAAACGTCAGAATGATTACTACGAGCAGTTTGCCTCTAGATAAGTTTGCCTTATCAATAGCGACGACGCGATATAAATATCTATGAACCCACCCCTTGTTCCCGGATTTTTCTTTGGTTCTCGGAGTTTCGGTCGTTACTCGAAAGTCGTACCAGCATGGTATGTACCAGCATTACTGAAGGATTAAGGAAGCCAACACTCGCGCACTAAGTCTTTAAGAGGCCAATCGGCGATAACCAGTGGATTTTTATCGCCGCAATCGCCAGCGTTACCCGTTACGAAAATTTGTATACCCATCATTTGTAACTACTCGAAATCCTATTGTAGAACGTGTTACATTTTTAAGCGATTCGAATCAAAATTAAAGAAGTAATAGCATTTTCATATTCTACACAAAACCTTTCTATACCCTTGTTTTAAACCAATGATTTCGTTATAGATTTCAAGGTGAAAGTTAAATTCGGTAATTTCGCTTCAAGGCCACATACTGACACTGGCCGCTCAAACAACGGAGAAAGGAGCCTTATTTTGCGCCACTCAAGCAAGGTAGCCAATTAGTGTCTGTGAAACATACCGCCAAGCACATCCGTGGAGAATTACCGTCCGAGAATCTGTTGCCATATTCTCGATCTCGTAATATTATCATGCGACCGTTTTACCATTACCACCTCATTGCGGCCGATTTTATGTCTAGTTACATAATGCTGAAATAAGAAGGCAATTGTAGATACGTTCTTCTGCTAATAACGGTCATTTAAACTTAACTTCCATCTGGTTTAATTTTCACCGCGCAGATTGTTGGCAAAAGCCACATTAAGTTGACATCCACCTCAAAAGATGGTTAATGCTAATCAGCCATAATGAAAACTGGGCCTTAGTAATGCGTGAATACCTTCAAGTTTTTTTCTAAGTCAAAGAATTGAGAAAACGAAATGTATTCAGCCGAAAACGGCAGCAGATACGTTTTATCAATCCACACCTATAAGTATTGAGAGGGTTCGATGGTGAACTCAGCTTCATCACCACACCCAGCGAAGTGAATGCACTGTGAAAGACGAACAAGGTGCAATAGGGGAAGATTGTAGACCTCTGTCGCGTGAACTTTATTGTATTTTACTCGGCGAATACTCATTCCATATTCAATGTGAGCCAGAGTACTACACGGAAAATATTCATTTTCACTCGATAAAAATCATTCGTTTTAAAATGAATATGCATAGGCTGTTCCGGAAAAGTTAGCAATACGGAAAAGAAGAAAAACACCACAAAATCCATGTTTTATGCGCAAAAAGATTACAAATCTGAGAGGTGGGTCTTCAAAAATCGGAGACTAAATGAAGTTAATATTTCAGAAAATATACGGTACTCTGGTAAACTAGCAGCATACATATGATGGCCAATCTTTCATAATTTTACACATGCCAATCTTCTCTGTATCTCTGTCCGCAGTAGAGGCGCCGATATTAAACATTCAGTGTGGCATCTGACTCACATTCTCTTAGCTTGCCTCGGATTCCAGTGCATTTGCTCCGCGTTACACTGAGAATGAATTTGCGGAAAAAAGATTTTCGGCTTGACTGCCTCCCGGAAACCAATGGCTACCAACGAGTTTCCGCGGAGATAAGCTGAGGACGTCGTTGATGAGATAGGGATGATCTTCATTTTCCTTCACTCCGCACCGATCCTACGCCAAACGTCTGAGGTCCTCCTCCAATATCAAGCGATTGAAATATGGTTGAATGATTATTTTGGCAGGGCCAAAAAACGGACAGTTTTGAAGACTTTCCAGAAAATTCTGAATATAGATATTATAGATCAGGAGGTTTTTTTTCACTTTCTTCTGTCCTTTACCATCGTTTTCTTGCGCCGTTTTCTCTCGCCTTCACCTTCTGGGTCGCATCACCTTGATTATGCAAGGGAGACGTTGCTAGTATTGTGTGTATTCTAAAGCAAGAAGATTTGTGTCGCAGACGAAAGACTGTGCTCAGTAACAATGAAGATTCGTATTATAAGAGGATCGTACGATACTTCGTTGGGATAAGCTATAAATCCTTCGGTAATGAAGTCTTCAGAAAGTAAAAATACTGGGAAAACTATTAACGTTTGCGGGGTAGAGATTCGAGGTTAAACTCTTATCATGGGAGTATTTTAGACGAAAACAGGTTCAGCTTAATCAGGAAATGCGTTGCTTAGGCCTCGAAAGCATTCGTGGCGAGCAGGAAATTAATATGGGGTATCTCTGTGTAGAAACATAAAAAAAAGACAAGTCAAAACCCTAAACTGGTTTGTGGTGTTTTATGCATCAAAAACCTGGTTTGCGGAAAGAGGATGGGGTAAATTAGAGGCATTTGACGCGTACGTGAAGAATGTTAATTGGGCGAAGTGGAAAGCAAATTAGGAAATTTTTACACAGTAAAGACTGAAAGGAAATTGACCGGAGAAGGAAATAAAACTTTTGGAGTGGGCGACAAAGTGGAGAATATCAGGCAAGCACAAAATAGATAGGAAAAGAAGGGCAATCCAGATAGCACGGAGCACAACATATGGAGATTTAAAGAGGAGTTAAATGTTGGGAATCTACTGGATATGAAGGAAGTTAAGAAAAGAGCTACGTCGATGGGGAACAAAAGTTAGGTGTCACCCTCAAGCCCATCCATGACGGGAGAATAATTATGAGATTGATAGCTCGTCTCTTAGCAGGTTGCTGTTGCCATGCTCTGCTGTGCTTCATCATCAACATTACGTCGAGTGAGAATCTCGACAGAGATCTTTGAAGCCTCCTCATGCCTAAAATGTTATTCTTGAACGGGAGCGGTAAACATATGGAACTGTAACTTGATTCTTGGTATACCACATGTTACTGCGCGGAACGCAAACGATCAGAGCTTATCAGCTACATTTTATCTCCTCACGCATCGCAGGAAAACTACGAAATCATATATCAGCAGCGTTTTTCTCTCACGATTTTTTTTGTAGGTATTCACACAACATAAGGTGCAGGAAAGGAGAAACATTTAGTCATTCATTGACATTTGAAAAACCAAATGAATAATCTAGAACTCACCAACGCACACAAGTAGTCGCCCTATCTTCAGCTTGGTTATCATGTAACACTAAGGTTTCATTGATTGAAATATCGAAAATGAATTGAGCGCCTCCGCAAAATCTTTCGAAGAAAAAAATTTAAAATAAAAATGTTGTCTTTTCCTTCGCATATTTTGTGGGAAAGTTTCCAGATCATTTTCCGATGCCAAGACTCCATCGCATCCATGAAGCATTTTTACAACGTTTATTTTGTCATTCATAATGAATACAAGTAAATTCCATAAAGTGAAGCCAGAAACCATTATTTTCATAATCAATCAATTTCACAAAGCATAGCATTAAATTTAGGTTTCCATGAAACTCACCCTTTCAAATTTGTTTTCTAACATCAATTAATGACCTGTATTTGGAACACAATTAGCAAGGTATGATCTGTGCAACCCAATTCTTGTTGTTACACAATAATGCCTAAGTTTGCTACTATTTGATGACGAGATTTTCGTACACAGTGGCGCGAAGTGCTATTAAAGCGTGTTCGCGATGCCTCGCAGTGGTTATCTTCCACGATTACATCCTAAGTTTACTGACGTCTGTTTAACGAGCTTAAGGGCTCAGCAAACATTTATAGCTACGCCATTTTCATTCGCCCAAAGGCAGGCACACGAGGATAAGAGGGTCTTTAGGGAAATGCCATGGTTCATACGTATTTGCAACTTGTTGGGAACACCTCATACCTATTGCCTCAGAAGACCACGAGTTTCCGTCATTGGGGATATTTAGTTGTCATGTCATCACTTTCGTCAAATATACAGTAACAATAGGCAAAAACCTTTGAAAAAACCTATTGAATTTGATACGATCTCGAGTCGATTTTTCACAAAATACTGAATTAATTATTTATCAAATTATCACTTTTTAAATTTCAACTGTTCCATAAATTCAAAATTTACATAATTTATAATATGAAATATGTATAATATATATTCAGTGGTTTTCTACCGGTTAAGGTACATTTAAAAAGCATACTTCTATTTTTCCCTCACTTCTCTGTAGCTCGGTACGATTCTTATCTTTCAAACTTCCATCAAAGCAACCGGTCCTGATCCCCTTTTCCCCGTTTACCTAGCATGGTCTTATCTATGGCGGCATTTAATGCACCATATTCCCTTGTCACCTGCACTATCCACTCGCTCTGATTTCTAATGTAAGCTACCAACTTCCTCTCTTACCATTCACATCCACGTTCCTTCATCCACACGCTTGGATTCCATGAACTTACACGCTACATATCGGATGTAATTTTTTTAACTCCCCTCACCGTACGCGCTCCAAGTCCATTTTCCTCTAACATATTACTAAAGTTAAGGTTTTCTGAAATATTATTCATTCAGACATAATGCTCCCCAATGGAATACGAATTCCAAGTTCCCTCCCTGAATGTGTGAATTTCACACGCCATAGGCTTAGCACGGGGTGAGCTCTACTCTCACTTCTCAAAACCAACCTTCGGGTTGAATCACTGGGTGAGTGAGTGAGTAAGTTCTATAGTTAATATATTTTGAACCTACCATTATTGCATCCAAATTACACGTTCTTCTACTCATCCTACACTACTTACCCAACATTCTTCCCTCTATCGTGTTCTTCAAAACAATCTCGACCTATATAACCTACTTCATCCAGTCCCTCTGCCTTCTTATCTCTCTGAACAACGTCATTCCCTGCCATCTTTAGCACTTCTTCGTTCGTCTACATTCCATCCACATTACCTTTTCCATCCTTCCGCAAAAGCCCTAAGTAATAGTAGTTACTTGGGGGAAGTACCGAAGGCTTAAGTCTTTTGCGCCATCATAGGATAGGTGAGTACTTGGGTATGAGTTCAATTTTTCAGGGATCGGTGGAAGGGTAGCGAGAAACCCGGCGTCGGCTTTAGCATCGACTGAACTTAGGGGCCAAAGGGACCACGGTTTTCACGTCCCATCCGACGGACGGAGTACTACACTTGAAGTCCTCCCTACACCGCATCAAGTACATCTACATAATATCCTGCAAGTCACCATAAAGGTGGTGGTAGGGGGTGAAATCTCACCAAACGTGCACTACATATCATGCATAAAAATTAGCAATAATATTATCGAAAGTAGAGAACGGCAGGCCGATGAAAAATACTGCCATTGCCGGGAAAGAATCCGGGAAAGAATCCCTCGGGATGGGAGACCAGTAAGAATTCTAGATACCACACCAAACTTTCTTGCAAAAGCTCTAAGTCTATATTTATCTTCTTTCCTTAGTGCCCAAGTTCCAGCGCCATACAAAGCCATGATCCATATTAGTAGTTTCACTACCAAGTCAAATATCGAATCAAATATCAAAGTGAATTCCTTCCTTGAAACTCCAAGAAAACCAATACGCTAGAAGATCATGCAGGGAGATGCTTTACCTCTGAAACTTATCTCCAAACCGGTCCTCGAGAGGTGCACACAACGGAGCACATGCACAGCGGTTGAGGATGACCTTCGGTGAGGAAGGCACGGAAATTGCCCGGAGTCACGAGTTTCCGCATCGTGACCTTCGTCGCTTGGCGTAACGACGCGACGAATTAGGGGCGACGGGAAAGGGGAGGGCTGTGGGCCAACTTTTCGGCACCCACACTTGCGGAAGCGCCGCTACGCCATGAGCATACACCAGAGAGCGAAGGTACGAAGGAAACACATTTTCCGGTTGCCTGCCACTCAAGGGCGTACATACGAATTAAGTCCTCGAACAATTTCCTTCGGGATCCACCCTATACTCCACTTTCCACGTCTCTACCCCACTGAGTTCCTCAATTTCCATCAGGCCCCTTCATTCTCCTCTCATCCGTATGCATTTTTGCTTTTTTTATTTTTAGACCCGTTAGAAATTGCTCTAGTGCCTTATATCCTTGCTATAAATACGGTATAAATTTCTATGGTGAGCTATAATAATCAATACTGGTGTCACTCCAAAAGAGATCAATTTATCAACCTTCATTTTCCCTGAAAAAGAAATTTTTTGTATACCCAATGCGTTTGCTAAAGACGATCGAATATTCGTAAAATTAATGAAAAACTGATAATAATTTTGAGTAATAATTTGATTTCACATGGCAAGTATCATACGAGATGAGGTGGAATTTAAGCATGCTGATGGATGAAATAGAAATGAAAATTTTTGCTAATAATTAATTTGTGATTGCATTTTTATCAGCTTGTCAATTACACATATTTGAAGGCCATCAGAGCTAATTTGACTTTGTGACTGAATTTACCAATGTTTAATGCGCTATTCTCACGTGTTACGCATTGCTTTAACTCAGTGAATGGAGCCCTGTTTCTATTCTACACATATACAATGTCCATTGTATATGTGTAGAATATACAATATACACATTCATATAAGTGTGAAGTGGAAACAATATGTGTACATTACACATATATGCATTGTTTCCACTTCTAACTTTACACTTCACGCTGTGAAGAAGGCCAAATCGTCTCCAAATGACTGAAGGGAAGATAAATACCTCAAGACTTGACGTCTCCCCCACGTTTTTTCGCAACCGTAAGTGGGAAAGTATAATGGACTTACAATGGCATTTTATGGCATCATTGCCCCCACAAAACGCAAAAAATGTTATCAGCAATTTGCTCTTTCTTCGATCAAATGAAAAGAACCATTGGGTCCATAAGTGCTTCTTATCTATTGGTCGGATGCCCTCCAGAGGTCGTAGAAGTCGGTGATCCTCTATTGTACAAGATAGTCAAGGGAGAAAGAGGACATATCATTCTTTCTCTAATTATTTTTCTTTTTCTAGAAGAGAAATAAATATAGACTTTGGTAGGGTATCAGTTCACAAGCGCTGGGTGAGTTTCACTTATTAGTGTTCTATTAGAACCGAAATATACTTTAATATAGTTAGCTTCCATTGCTCAAGTCAAGCTATGACATTAAAAAAAACAACTGATTACTATGAGCGATTAATGATAGGCACCACCATTATTAAATACCATGCATCAAGAGGGTAGACTGATCAATAACCCAATAACAAGACCCCAGCATATCTCTCCATTCTTCGGAAGCCATTTTAAACAAGATCATGTAGAGTGGATTTAAATTTATAGAAAGCTTCTCAATGGAGAAAAAAGGCAACTTCGTACTGCCCACAGTGTTGATTTTACTTTCGATACGTTGAAATGCGTTGAAAATAAAATCGAAACTGTGGGCAGTACAAAGTTGACTTTTTTCTTCTTTTTTCAAAGATGCTGTACCACTACATCTCGCCTGATACTATTCAATTTATTCTCAATGGAGATTTTTATTCGAGTAAAACATGGAATTGTACGGAAGAATGCGATGATGCACGAACGACAGCAGGATAAATAGTCCCTGATCCTTTTCCCTATCATATCCCACGCAGCTTGGAGAAATCGAAGCTTCTATAAACAGTTTTGTCTCCAAAAGCGTCTAACCATCTTCCCCGTCCCTATAACTGTTTCCCAGAGGAAGAAATTATTGCTCGTCATAAACTCAACAAAAGATTCAGTTCACTTACAGGTATTAGGGGTGTTCAAGAATTGGATCTTTAAAACATTGGCCTCTAAATGTTCGCCCGGATGGCGTTGATAAAAATTCAATAACTGGGCAGTTTGGCGTCGTCCGGCCCATTCCAAGAGCGATCGCTCTTCGCAGAGGACAGGGCAATCAAGGGTCAGCGCCTTCACGAGTGACACCCGGTTTTCAAAGCCACTCATCATCTCGACATGCTCACGTGACATTCGGATGGGTCCGATGGTGATAGCAAGTAACTCGAAACGAGCTATATTGTCTTCATTCCAAAGTTTGCAGTTTTGTCAGTTCGACATCATGTTTTTTTAAAATTCGATGGCGAGTTAAATATTTCCACAAGGACACAGAGTATAATGAAAAATATGAGGACCAAATTGGTGTGGTGGCTAGAGAACTGGATTCCTACCCCCGAAGGCCTAGGTCGAATCATAACTGTGGTAGAGATTTTTGAGAGGCATACTGAGATGAGTTATGTGCGAAGAGTATTTCAAGTTCATGAGTCCGTCGGATGGGACATTAAACAGTGCGCTCCTTGGCACCTTTGTCAAAAGAATGTTAATGTGACAGTGGTTTTCACCCCACCCTCTCTCCATTCCCTGACACATTTCTCCCTCTGCCATTACCCAGCTATCTTAATAGCGCAAATGACCTTAGTTCTACATCATCTCGCTCGAATAATTAACAAAACTCTAATAAGGTTGAGGTCGATTAAAACCGTGCACTTACTTCATAGACTGCAGTTTCAACTCATGCCAAGCACGGTCGTATTTAGCATTTTTAGGTTAAATTCACCTCTTCAGCAACGATTTCGTATCTATCGATCATATAAAATAAACTATTTTTGGCCTTACGGTTAGTTTTAGCTTATTTGATCACATAAACATGATTAGAGAGATAGAGTATCAGACTGATACATTTAAATGCTATTTTTCCCGCATGCCATAGTAAATCATAATACGCAGTATTGTAAAGTGATAGGTTGATGAAAAATTGTTTGAGTAGTCTGTAGGGCACGAAGTATGTTTTGCTATTACTAAACCATGCATGCTAGGGAAATACAGATAAACATATTTAAAGAAAGCCTTTTTAACCAGTAATCCCTCATTACTACGTAGATTCTAACCACCTAATTGCACGTCACTCATATATCTAACATGTCTCCATGAATTTTTAGCACTGTAGCTTTACGTTGCATATAAGTGATACATATTAGGTGATCTTTCACCCCCTGTCACACACCCTCGCGGTGACTCGCAGGGTATTGCGTAGATATACGAGATGATAGCGTAGATGGATATACTCATAGATGCTTAGTTATGGCAGATATTACTGAGTACTCAGCCCAGCAGAGAATGAAATTTCCAGGATAGGTGTTCCTATTCCTTTTCCTGCCTCTCCCATAAATTGTCAGGAATGCCATGCAATTAACCAGAGTATATCCAAATAGGATTCTCCATGGATTTAAGCGTGGACCGAGGTCAGCGTAACGCCCTACCCTCTGAATGACCACACATTTATTTATTTTATTGCCACGAATGTCCAATGTTCGCGATAATCCTGTCCCGATTCATGCCATCAAGCCATCAAGATTCAATTTACGCTCATCTAAATGAAATTTATATTTTGATGAAACTTTCCCACGTATTTCATGACAACCGACCTTTAATGGCACCGGAGTACTAATTTCCAAGACGTAAATCTTCGCCGGAATTTTTGGCACGCACCGCCGAAGTTGACGGGGGTTGGAGGGAGGATTGATGGCCTGGGTCGTCGAGTTCCCTCATCACCGTTCTCGGGACGAGTGAAAGAGAAGGGAGATGCTGCGTTCATCTAAAGATTAGGGCTTAGGTTAGACGGTACATAAACTTGGAAGTTTGAGAGTCCTGAGACCTAATTCTTGTACTACTACTACGATTACGAAAGATGATTTTTTCTCTCCCTCCATCACGCTTGACTCTTGCTTCCATCCCTCAACTCGGCGATGTCCCCACTTTTACGGAAAATCCCAGTCCCCTACTCCGTCAAAAGAATGAGCCTCCCGTGACCTCCTTAACCTGCTCGTCTCCCTCACTGGTCCGGGAAATTGTGAGGCACTCTCTTTGCAGCGCATACGTGGATGAACTATAGTACGCTCTAATCGATGCAGAATTTTCTTTATTATGCACGTTTATGCATGCTTGTTTTGCTTCTAAAATTCTTTTTAAATTATTATAATTCGACTTATACTCGGAGGAAATGGTGAGAAAGGCTTGGGATGAACTGGAGGCTGGAGTAAAGGTCGGGGGGAAATTGATAAAATCGTGAGGTTTGCGGATGACCAAGCGCTAGTATGCCAGTCTGCCCGTGGCTTGCAAAAAATGCTGGATGCGTTGCAGGGACAATGCGAAGAATACGGGATGAAGATAAACCAGAAGAAAACGAAAGTAATGAGGTTTTCAAGAACAAAAAGGGCCAGTATAGCGATAAAAGTGGGAGGTCAGAAGCCAGAGCAGGTAGAGCAATTTAGCTATCTAGGTAGCGTGTTGGAAGAAAAAGGATATAGCAGCATTGAAGTGAGAAGGAGAATTGCATTGGCAAAAGAAGCCTTTACTCGTAGGCATGAGCTAATGACAGGGGCCTTGAGTAGGGACGTGAAGAAAAGACTAGTGAAAAGTTTAATATGGAGCGTTGCACTATATGGGGCGGAAACGTGGGCTTTGCGAAAAGAAGATGAAAATAGACTTAGGGCTTTCGAAATGTGGGTATGGAGAAGGATGGAGAAGATAAAGTGGGTCGAAAGGAAGACGAACGATCAAGTGCTAGAATTGGTAGGAGAGGAAAGAAATTTGATAGATGAAATTAGGAGAAGGCAGAAGGTGTGGATGGAAAAGGTAATAAAAGGGGATGGTGTTTTGAAGGAGGTGATTGAGGGAAGAGCGTTGGGTAAGCGGGGAAGAGGGAGAAGAAGAACGGGTAGCTTGGATGGAATGATAGGTGGCAGGAGGTATGAGGGGCTGAAGAGGGACATCGTGTGAAATTTAGGGGGTGGGAAGAATTAAATGTCCATTTAAACCTACCTTCACCGGTAGAATACTTATAATAATAATAATTCGACTAAAATATAGCTGCTAATCCTCTTCAAGTGAATATTTGATTTACACCATGAAACACACCTTTTAGGTGGCTTGCAGGGTAGTATGTAGATTTAGATGTACCCTTCGAACCAACTTGAGGGGAATAATGGCGAAATATGCACTACGCACAAGCATAAATAGATACAATACTACTTAATTAGAGATTACATGTTAACCTTGCGCGGGTCAAATACTACACGGTACATTTTTTTGCGCAACATACAAGGAGGTAAATTAAACCAAAGCTAGAACTTAAAGCGGTGAATGATGGACGGGCCAATTTTAGTTTCCTGCGTACACACATGATTTTAAAGATAAATGAATTAGTGTGAACGTCATTTCCGTCTTCTCATGAAAATTCTTTTGTCCTACCTAACTCATCTGCATATGATTTGTAATCATAGGCTGAGGAGAGTATGGGAATTCATCTTTAAAACAACATTGAGAAAAAATGCAAGTTTTTGTGGCTTTGGTAATAACACGAAGTCGCTAAGAATACTTGCTTACGGAATGGCCTCGTATAGATCTAAACAATAAATAGAATTGCATGGATTTTTAATAATGAAAAATGCTTCACGAAAGATCGCACGTTTAATTTTCAATGACACTTTGATTTTACTATAAAGAATAATACTTTGTATGGTTTACTCTAATCTAATATTTAACTTCCCATTTGACACTCTGCCTAATTCGATATTTAACCTCACTTTCTAAAGGAAATATGAATGCATGACGCACAGCTAGAGGCATTTGAATTTCGCGCACATATTTACAAAACCAGCACGTTAAGTTCAAGTTTGATTTCAAAACCTTGCGTAAAGCGACTCATATGCTTTATTTTCTCCCCAGACCTCTTTGAAGGGGCCTCAAATTTCGTTCCGTGACCGGATCGAATAAAGCAGCAGGGTGTTTGAAGCATGCCATCGTTGTGCCTTATAGTATCCTAAGCCTTTTACTCATTCGTAGCGCGGCAGCTGGCGATGAGTCATCGGCTAACGTCGTTCCAGTGGACGTAAAAAATACGGGAAAGTGGAAACCCTGTACTATATTTAGATAATCCACCCTTATGTTCTAAGACATTCCAGTCACGGCCCCAGTAAGCAACTTATGTCCCATAACGTCGCGACAGACGAAGAGATGTCCCCACTCGGGTTGTGTAACCTTTTTCTTACCCCATTATCGTCGTTAAATCTCCGCCAGTTCAAGGGTCGAGTGTCATTTTCATAGACTGCTCGATTACCCCATCTAGCTTTTACCCACGCCTAAAAGAACGAAACTGCACATAACGATTCGAATGTTTTGACTGACAATGTTCCCTTTGAGGACAAAAATTTGGGATTCCACGCGGAGTTATTTTTACTTGGAAGCCGACGCTATCCCTCAAATCTCAGAAGCACCTGAGCCAATTCTGTTACGCGGCAAACATCACAGAAGAATCCTCTAGCATACCGGAGAGCTGTCAGGTAACCAAGAAAAAATTAAGAATAAATCCAAAGAAGCTCTGTTTCCCCATCGTTACATAGACTCGAGCCATATATGGTGCGACAATGATGACGAGAAATAGGAGTGGCGGAAGCGATGAGTGGCTAGGGATTCCTGAAGGCCGCGATAGAGTGGAGAGGAATCCTGAATAAGAGCAATAAAGGTAGCGAAATAATACGGAATTCGTACAGCATGAGAGAAGGGAGAAAAGATGAAGTGTTTAATACGGGCATAATGTAGTGAATATATAATGTTAAGAGATCGGAATACCTACGGATAACCGGACGTAAGGAGTGATCAGGTAGGAGCTGCCTAAAAGTATGCTCTCAGGTTCTAATCTTTACTTTACGCAAAGATATGACCCCCTGTGCATTAAAGGGAAAGCAGATTTTAACTTATTTTAACATCGTAACTTTTAACTTAAATATAAAGATTTTAGCTTCTTGAAGAGTTCATATTGCTATTAGCATAGGTAGGTTTCTGTGGTGCGAATGACCAAGCCGTCGAAGCACCCAAAAAAAACCTAGTCCTAAATCTAATCTGTCAAAGACCCAACCACATATTACGAAATCCCGATGTGAAGGACACAAAAAGCGGAACTCCACCGTGATGGATAAGAGGAAAACACTTTGTACAAAATCCACAAACTTTTTGAATCGCAATCCATTCCAGCGATAGCACGACATTGTCAAGTTGTAAATTATTTAAATCCAATAAAATTAATTTAAAAATTGTGGATTTGTACAGGGTGTTTTTCTTGTAGCCATCATGGTGAAAGTCATCAATTTCCAAAAATTAACGCCTCACTCCATCACTATGGTGAAAAGCAGAAGTTTCTATCTTCTAACAAAAAATTGAAAATTCATCGCAAAAGATAATTGCCAATGAACTCAGAAAACATTTATCTCTGACTTCTTTCTGGTAGGGGAAAGGTATCAGCTCAATCAAATGCCAAACATGTCTCCGTGTGGTTGGCAATAACAGTTTGCAACCACCTGGTTCATCATGTGTCTCTGCCGACATTTTCCAGCTCACCGGCAGCGACTAATTATGGATTACGCCACAAACTTGCTAACTGAAGAATGACACATCAATCGTGCACTGACTACGTAGCATTTCAATTACGTGTCCCCAATCCATTTCCAGCGCTCCACTGCGATACAGAACTTGAGGGATCTCGCAACCATCAATCATATGCTCTTGACGAATTCTCATTAACAAGTACTAAAACGCTAGGGATTAACCGACGAAATATAGCGGAGGTTCAAACATCGACGTGTAATGATTATAGGGAACGATGTAATGCTAGAGAGAACAGATGATAATTAAGGAATTAATACGATGATACATATGACAAATTTCAATAATCACTAAGCCCTCGTTTAATGAGGATTCCCTAAAAAGCAATGATTGTGATACATGCATGAGCCCACCACAAGTGTTGATTAGCAAATAACTGATTGAAGTACTGTAAGCTCGCCTACTTTATATATTCAATAATTATGGCACTGTGCAGAATCTGCTCTAAGTTTTTTCTACGCAGGTGACTAAATAACATGCAGGTACTTTTCCTTTAAAAGGAGAGTTCAGTAATGATTGGGCTACATATCTATCATTAATTCTCAAGCGATTTGCATCTACGTCAGAAATTAACTGAAAATAAAACCTTAGCGTCACTGAATGTGGTTAATTCTCTTTAAAACAAAGAGTTGTGTGCTAAAGCTATGACTAGGAGAATGGTTATGTACAAATGTTACTAACTTACACAGTCATTAACCGAGCCAAACACCGTGGCAAATGGAAGTCGGCTGCACAGGAAGAACCGCTCTTACCTCTCTTCGGTTAATACTGGTCACGCGATGAAGATTTCAAGATACTAACAGCCTCTATCTCCTCATTAAATTCATAAAAATGGAATGGTATGTAGAGCATTAACCAAGGATGATAAATACTGTGGGGGTAATAACAAGCGGCGAGGATTGGCTTCTGGAGTAGTATCAACCATCTCAGACATTCAGGTATTTCAGAATATAACTTCGGAGTCACGCATTTAAAAGATCTCAATAATGCGTGGATAGTATATTTACACTATAACCTTTCTTCGTGCCCAGAAGCAGGACATATTTGTACAAGACTGCGATAACCTGCGACAGTTATAATCTCCAGTATTTTGACCACGATTGCCTGATCGTTTATGTTCTGGAGGATGCCTTTTCGAATGAATGGTGAAAAATTCCAAAGCCCTTCTTCGGGATGAACTTAGACAATCAGCGGTACTTGTGCCCTCGAAGAAAAATCGAGTCCACACTAAGAAAACTGGGCTAAACTTGGACCTAGTGGGTAAATGGTTTTTCCACTTTGAAGATTTCATTTTTTTCCTTTCATATTCATTTTAGCTCACGTAAGTCTATGATAATTCCGAGAAGTCATAAATAAGTGGAGCTTGTATTTAGTCCAAGCTGCTGTAATCCAATTGGAGCCAATATTCCAAATTTTAATTAGACAATGATGGGTTAACATCACTCGCCCAATGATCGATAACTAGAGGTCGACCGAAAATTGTCAAAATTCTAGGTGATGTTCAACCTAAAATCCTCAGTTCTGCAACGTAAAACGTTGAATCCTACCTCATAAACGTTATCGAGCACATAAAAAGACATGCTTCAATAGATGGGATAGGTATCATCACCATCAGTCAATAATCCTTTGATTGGTTTGACGCAGCTCTCCACTCGATTTTTTTTAGCCAACCTCTTTATATTTACGTTATTCTTCTCTTACAAATCATTCACCACTTGTCATATGTATCTCATATGACGTAATGTTTGATTTTAAAAGGTTCTGCCGTGTTTGCCTCCAATAATTTGGTCATCATGACGAAAAATACTATCGCAAACCACTAAAATGTTACAGTCAGGTTAGGCGTGGTTGAAGTTTACGTCGGTGGCTCGGTTATACGACTCGAGATAACAGAATTTATCATTGTGTCGTTAAGTAGGTTACATTTTTTGACAGGCTAATAAAATACGGAGGCTATAAACTGATACTCATGTTGGTAAAAGTGATTCTGCTGTTAGAAAATGCAGCAGCTGTCGTGTTCATTAGTCTTTATTTATCGTAGGTATTCAGCACATGCTGAATCTAGCTAGCACTAGAGAGGCGACCGAAAGCTATGGTAATTTGCGTCATTTCAGGTTAGGAGGGACTTTAGAGGGACTTAGGACTTTACAGGGAGGAAGGGTGGAGTGAAACCCGGAGTCAGCATTAGCCTGTTCTTAACAAAAGACACCAAGGGGACATAGGTTTAACGTCCCATTCGGCGGACGGAGAACTGCACTTAAAAGTGCTCTACGATACTCAAGAAGGGACCGGTATACCAATGAAAAATCTCTATCACTGCCGGAATTCGAAACCGGGCCTTCAGGTAAGGAAGCTAGTACTCTGGCCGCCACACCAACACCATTCCCTTGGAATCAATTCCTTAAGTTGGATGCTGTACAGGCTCTACTTACTACACATGGACAAGATTTACCGCAAGCCAGCTGACGCTTGCTATGCGTTAAGATTCGATCGATGAAAAGCCGGTGCCACGTGTGTATTTTTCATGGCCATGAGAATTACACGAAAGCTAAATAAAACTAGGTATGACGAAAACGGGCAGCCACCTACAACTATAGGAACATTAAATGGGCAGACCAAAATAATGATGATGAAATCCTAAAAAGAGTTAATGAACAAGGATAATAATTAAATACGGGAACAGAAAGGTGTTCAGTGTTTGGGCATATTCTGTAGCATAATGGATTGAAGCAATAGAGGGGGATTGTAGGCAGGACAGAATGAGGTTTAAATTGTGGCCAATTCTGCAAAATTCATGATGAAAGAATTTGAGGAAATGGGATTACTTAAAGTTAGTCCCTATCCAGAGATTTTCGTCATTCGCGAGTGCAGTTAGTGTTTAATTCGGGTAAAATGACAGGATTAAAAAGTCAAAGAGAAAAACAAAATTTAATCCAGTCGTGTTTAAAGTAAATCCCAATTCCTTCGTAAAATTTACGCTGGGCGATTAAGAGGTCAGAAACATATGGATTGTAATTACTTTTCAGTCTATGGCCATTAAGTTTTCTTTGGCTTTAAAGAGAAAAGAGGACTGAACGCTCATCTAATTGTTATCCAACTTCATCTAATTCCATCTATGACACAGGAAATTTCATGGGACGTTGGTGCGCAAGATTCCGAGCAAGGAATCATTGAATTATACTTGCTCAGTTTAAAAAAATTATCATTGAATCATAAAAAGGCTAACCGTGGGAGAACGATAACGAGTCGACCTGCCGATCCAAAGGTCGCGGGTTCAAATCCCTTCCAGGGCGGGGATGCTATGCTTATCTTAACATTAAGATCAGAGCATAGACGATGCGATATAATCTTAGCCGTTGGAGCACCTGTAACCCAAATCCAATACTAAAGAAAAAAGTTTAATAGCAAAGATTCATTGATTAAGTTCAATCTATGGTTATCGGTTTAGCCTTTCCTATTGGAAACGAACATAGAACAGAAATCAAAAGTCAGAAAATAAAATTAATTCTTTCTTCTCAACTATGAGAGCACAAAGCCCACTTTTAAACCTCATCACCCGTAATCTGAACCCACGAAAACCATTCCAAATCCCTCCAACTTCCTTCAGTGCCAAAACCGTTGTATGGCCCAGCTGTGAGCAGATCTGACGCACTCAAAATTGTGAAATGCGTATTTTCTCAGCGAAAGTCACGCTGACGTCTTCATCCGGCTGGTGTATACCGTTCAAGAGGGCGAAGCAAAGGGGTTAGTCATCGGTGGAGGGCATTGGTTATTGATTTCATTGCTTCACGTTGTTGACTGAATTTTATTTCGGGCGATTCCGTCCGAGAAACGAAAAGTATGACCGCCCAACTTTTAAAACTAAAAATGGGTGCCGCCCGCATCGCCGAATTCACGCTCGAAAATAGGTTTCCACCGTCGGAAGATCATTAAATTTAGAGATAAAGAGAGCTCAACTTTCACGGTACAGGCGTCCGGGGGGTATGAGAGCGCTCACGAAGAGGAACTCGGTTCCTGTCCGCTGCTCCGCTGTTGACCTCCAGTGCATTTCTCCACGCGCTTTGGACTTCCCAAGGAACTAAATATTCCTTCCCAGAAACATCAATTAAAAAAAACGCAGGAACTGAACCGGAAACAAACAAACTCGGGGGCCGTTTTCGTTACCCCATTATACAACTACATTAACACTATTCACGGCTAGCCGTCGCACACGCTTTTTATTCAAATTTCAGGAATAGCGCTCGCAGCAAAACTAATTATGTTTCAGCCTTGTGGTTATAGAGCTTAGGTTCTGTTCTCGAACTGTAGGAAAGTTGGAGTTGAGTTTTGTTTAATGCGTCTTTCCTAATGACTAATCATCACTAGTTACCGATCACAAGAGTGGTCTGATGCAGCTCTCTACCCGATTCTAGTACCAGTTGACCTCTTCCTATTTACATAATTATCCTCTTTAGCATCCTTCACTGCTTGCTCCATGTTTCTCAAACCAGACCCCCCTTTTCCATTCTCCCAGTTCACTTTTCTCTTAACTGCCGTCTTCATCGGACCACCGTGAATCAGGATGCGCCCGATAAGACTGTCCCGTCTTCTTTCATGAGTTTTAAACTTATTTATTTCTTCTCTCGCTCTTCTTAGAACTTCTTTGTTATTTACTTGGCCCATTCTTTATTTCTTCATCATATTTTTGTCACAGTGCATTCCAAATTTTATCAGTCTTGCCTTTCCTTAGATTGTTATCACCCTTGCCTCACTGTCATTAAGGAGCATGCTCTCGATTTAAGTTCTAATGAAAAGTCTCCTCTTAAAAGCTTTTTTCTGCAAGTTTCTAATGTATAGTTCTTAGGTTAACTATAGATATTTTCACGCAAATCGGAAGCTGACATTTTTTTTTAACTACACCATAAATATTTTCAAACTCGGTCACACTATGGTCGACTGATTATAGGCGCAAAACTTACGAGTCGAACTTCCGTAGCATATATGTAAATTTTTTTCTCCCGTCCATGATAAACAATGAGAAATTATGTCATAAAGAATATTTAGCTAGGTGAATAATAGGGGTGCCAGCCTATCTATAAAAATATGAAAACACAGCGTAACTACACTCAATGCCCCTCTCTCCAGCATGTATTAATTTAAAAGTATAAACATCTTAGTGAGTGTACATGAATGCCCATGACCCATAGTCTACTAATATGTACGCATGTAAGCATGCAATGTGGTGCACTTGACATTTCACTCCCAAATACACACCGTCGATGCGCTTAGCAACGGCACACACTGTATCTTCGTTGTCCTGTTTTAATTTACTGGTGGTTCATTCTAATGACACAGTAAGGCACAATAATAAGCACATCTTTCTCGGAGGTTAATTTTTTAGTTCCACTGTACCTTTCAATGCCTGTAGCTTACTTATTCTCTTAGTTCTTCGGAGGTCGTCGTAGTTACTCCAATAACCCAGTTACATTACATTCTCTTGTTCCGCGTACAAAGTGTCTTACAAATGTGGGGTAACTTAAAGCAGAGCTACTGCTTCGTAGTAGAAGAGGAATTCCGTTTTAGAGATTTTAGCTACGTGTTGCACCATTTAACCTAAACATAATCCTAAATACAGACACAGCATCCACGCCCGAAGCGGGAGACGAACCTGCGACAATTTGATCACCAGGCCGGCGTGTTATCGATCTGCCTACCGCGACTGCCCACTGCTTCGTATTAACCCACACTAATTTTCAGCCTCCACTAGTTTTGGCACAACTCATGGTCATATTTTAACCGAGAGAGGTTAAATTTTAGCGTTGGTTAATAATAAGCAGCGTTCCTGATTTAATCTTGTCACCATACCCCAAACTGAGTCACCGATTTAAATGAGCCATTTCCTTGGGATTACCAGATTCCTTAAGCATCAATTTATTCTAGTTTTTCTAGCATTTGCAGAAAATTCTAAGGGAAATTGCACCAATGAGAAGTAAAATCTCTGTCATTACATTTACCAATCGCACATCCAATGAAGCCCACAATAACAAAAGCTATTCCGTGTATTTTTATTGCAGGGTTGTCCGAGACAGGCAACAGGATCTATTATAACTCGCCCGGCCATTTACGCCCCGAAATATCACGCAGCCGGTCCCTGCATTTTCTTTGGAGGCCGGTTCCCATGGACGCGAGAAGTGAATGACCTAGCGGACGTCTCACGAGTTGGGACGGTCGGCGGGAATTCCCCAACACGCCCAGAGAAGAAGCTCGCCGTGAAAAATCAGGCGACGTGATCAGGTCTCCTTGCCTTAAAAAATCTCCTGCCCGTCCACTTTCCGTCAGTTTCTGTAGGCACTTTGATAACGCGTCGTACCGTAAAAAATAATGTTCAGGTTTCGGATCCCTCCTAGGTCACTGAGAACGCGGCTGTCAGAGGATTTATATCGTTTTAGACGGTGCGGTATAACATTGACGGTCGGAGCACCTTATAACTTAAACCACCCGCTGCTCTTTCACTTTCCGTTCCCCTCGGCTAAAGGTCGTAGATGACTCCCGCCTAACTTAGATCACCATTGTGTCAGGTGAGAGCGGATGTCGTTGCGTCATTTGTAGCAATTTTCCAAATTGCCCTCCCCCAACCGCCCGCATTTTCCTCCATCCGTGACCCAAAAGGCGTAGCCGCTGATGGAAATTTCTAAAGGACTCCATGTGACTTCCCGTTGGCGCTCCTATGCTAATAACGACGTGATGGATTCATCATTTAGGCGCGACCGTTCCATCGTCTTTGACGCAAGCCAAGGCAATCCCTGATTCACCCCGCCGCACGTCACACACGAAATACAAAGCACCTGAACTTCCTCCTCGATTGTATTCCCCAAGGTACTTCCTCGTTCGGTCGATTACAAGGAACTGCCCAGCAATACCTTGCGTAATACATATCGTTTTTCTCGGTGCGGATTTTCCCCATTCAGAACAGCGAGGGTCCGATTAGATTCTCGTCCATGAAAGCCTTGTTTCCCAGAAATAAGGGAAAACCCTGAATCTCGACCGTCGAGAGAGTATTTTTATAATGGATCTTTTGTGTTTGTAGCTCGCGGAGATCTACTGTTAGTGTCTCAACCCCAAATGAAGAATTCGAATGAGAATAGCTGTTGTTGGACCGAAAGCTAAAATGTACACAGAATATTTCCTTTAAATTCCCAAGCCGCCACATTTTCCAAAGACACTAAAGATATTTAGAGAACTCCAGCGTTTTATAGTTGATTTGAACACGAAAATAAATTTAGAGAGTCCACCAGTGATGTACATTTAAAATCTTTCTTCACGTAAAACAAGGTACGAGAATACGCAGAGCAGAATCGGATATGTAAATGTAATGTAGGAACCGTCAATGGTAACTTATTTGTATAATACCTTCCTATAATATTTCACTAATCCTTGCGTGCCAGCTATAATGAATATAGTAGTGAGTGCAATTAATGATTTAAAACTTCGTACATTTTTATGAAAGTTCATCATCATCTCTAATCATCATCCTACGATTGATATGACGGAGCTATTCACTCTCTTCTCCTACCGGCTAACCTCTTCATATTTATGTTTTTTGTTTTACATCCTTCACTACTTGAGTCATATGCTAAATAAGAGGCTCTCCTATATATCATATATATGGTATATCATTTCCTCCCTTTCAAATTTCCCTCGACGAATGTCTTCATCAGACAACCATGTCTTAAGTTTCCTAAAGTGAAATTAATCCAGATTCAATGATTGCGAACTAGTAGTGAAACACCTAACGGAGTTACCAGCTTTAATTCACAATAGCCAGATTTCCGCAGAGAAAGAGGTAGAAGTCTTGAGTTTTGGATTCTGTAAGGTTAAGGTTACATCTCAACCTAGGAAAAACACAATGTCAATGCTATGGCCGGGATACGAACCCTCGATCTTTAGGTTACCAGCTATCTCTGACCTGGCGACCACTGCCGACTGTAGAAGAAGGATATCACACTGGTAAAAGTTTCTATTTACTTCAAAGGACATTCTAGTTAAATTCACCAATAACAATAGTCTGTTTGCGATTCACCTTCATCCAAGTATCCTCGAGGTGGTTTGCAGATGGATATCTATCTATTCCGTAAATCTAGATGTTACGCCATCGGGAAACGGGGCGTCGGAATCACAAAACTCTCCATTTCAAAATGGTACGACTCAACGACCGGCAACAGAAACCAGTTTCTCGGAACAAGAGAAACTGCTAAGCATCCTCGACTTCACAGTGAGTCACTTCACGCAAGTGAGACCGTCTCGGTCGGGCGGATACCGTCCGTTGTTATTCTTCTCCCAATCCAATCCTCAGACGCATAATAGGGCGGAAAATGCTCAAGGTTGGCCGATTGAATGGATTCGTTATTCTTCCGATATGTAGCGTGAGATTTCAATCGCCAGCCGCGATCTTTATGCACTCCACGCGACTGAATAAGACCAAGGGGGCCATTCGCAACGCTGCGCGAGCGCCAATAAAAATTTCTCAGAGCGGTCTAATGAAAATTACGCAACACGATGGGCTTTGAACAAAATCACTCAAATTCCACTCATCGTTCGACTCCGGGGGCAATAACCAATCCTAATTTTAAACTTCGGCATTCAAAACCGCAAGCAGTAAATACCTCGTTTATGACGGAACACAATTATTACGATCGCGGGATCGCAATAACACATCCTTGTGTCCCAATCTCTGGAAAATGCTGGAAAATGCACGCAATACGATACCCCTCCCCTCAAGCACTCATTACGATACACTCACAAAGCCACAATACACAACGCTATAGTTCCGACTCAGTCTGCATATATACCTATCGTCAGTTGACTAGGCTACAAATAATTTTTCAATTACCACAATTATCTTATATCTGAAAAACTATCCTTACAACACATCCTTACGCCGACAACCGACATGCGGCATGAGGAGGTAAAAAAAACGTAGATGTAAAATTACACGAATTTCTATCTTCGGCGAAGGAATGCCATTACGATCAATGGCAGCGAAAATTCAACCGGTAAAAACACACTTCATTTTAAGCATCTCATAATTATCATTTCAATGGGATTAATGACTAGAAATTCGATCTGGCCGGTTTCCCCAAGAGTCATTAAAAATACTATACGAAAATCATGAAACCATGTCAGCTATTTGAATGACTGTAGCTAAACCGAAAATAATTTCGCCTATGAAAACTTTTGTGCACTCATATATAAATATAACAGAAAATCTGGACTGTTTAAGAATTATCAATTTTAACTCTCACACTGGAAGACTAGACGGCGCCAAGAAACTGAGCAGATCAATATCCTCAAGGACCCATTTATCAGGCAGTTTGGGACTTCGCCATTAGATCAAAACTTTCGCTTTACATATCTACGAGCTTCACTTACTCTCTATTCACTTATTTCATAGACCACTAGGGAGAGACAAGAACGCACAGGATCAAATGAATCTTCGTCACGCGTGTGGCATGGACCTCAACAACTCTCGTCGTGAACTTAAATCTACATCATTAAAGAATATTCCGCAGCAATACGCATCTCACCCAACAGCAGAGGAATTGACACTAATTTTTCGCACAAAACAGTGTAGTAACAGAAAACAAATCCTCAGGAGTACCCGTGTGATATTTGTCGGCATTATTCCCACAATCGACCCGCATCTATTGACAAAGATTAAACTTCCTTATCTTCCGACCCCTTCTTCGGCTGGTGACCTTACATTCCAAAGATCTTTAACGTTCGGAGGCATAAAGGTGTTACAAAAATTTCACTAATTGCCCCGCACATCGGAGTACAGATGTATTCTTCACCATGTGATGATGTGCGAGCATTGAAACCAATCGGGGTATTGATGAAATACGTTTGAAATAATTGTCATAGTATATCATCACCATATCGGTTACACAAGTACGAGAGTCGGTGGAGACGACCCACAACTAAGGTCAGTTGATGCCTATATGACGGTTAAAAATAAAGCACAGCACATAGAGGAATAAAGCGTACGCAATATATTCGTCCGATATCCGTCACGAATGCAATACGCACAACCCTTTTAACTTACGAAGGTTTCCTAGATGAGCTTTATGCTTCGAGAAGCCGAAAGAGTTTTTGGGTTAATACACAAGGTTAGGTGTGTGACTACTAGTAGATGATTTCCTGTTCATCTACAGGCGACGTTATTTGAAAATTAGGCGAAATTTAACGAATAAGTCTCCATTGTAGGTTTAAAACCATGCGGTTAGTTAAGATACGTCCGTTTCGCTGAATTTATGGCAAATCTGGTGATAGTCTTCTGTCACTGGATAACCTTATACCGTTCCCTCAGAAAACTCCATGCAATACTTAACAATTTTTTTTGTTTGCGCAATAATTGAAGAACTTGGTAGATTCTGGATGCTCGTAGGTGTAAGTATTTTGAAAAAAGATTTCTGCTATTACTGCACTGCAAACTGAGCCAACACTTGAATCCATGGCGCATCGCAGACCAAAGGAATGTTTGGGAGTTGCCCACGGGATTATTTATGGGTTCTTTCCATCTGGTCGGCTCCTCGATTTGGCCCCATTGAGCGAGCAATGGTACGCAAAAATGTGAACGTCTCAGTGATATCCAGCCATGTACCCGTCAGTTCAAGTGGTAAGGTAATGGCATATCATTGTAGAGGAGAATGTGCAGGTATCTAGACGCGCTTTAAATTTGCGTGAAAAAATAGCTAATGATTATAAAAATATCACCATTCTCCATTGTGAATATTGCATATATACCTACTCAGCAAGTAACTAAATATTTTTTCATTTCCATTTCATTTATAAATAAGTTCAACCGATAGCCTTCCTCGACATAATAGGGCTCCTAAAAGTTTTCAAGTGGTCCGTAATAATGATGAGCGGAAAAATGATAGCATTGGCCGGAGAGCATGATTATATTTGTCATGATCACCTAACCGCGGCACGAGAATAATAGCAGTATGATAATATTACTCTATCTATTTAGTTCTAATTCTAATCTGAATTCCAATCGGTGTTGCTAGCGCGTTACTGACCTACATCAACAGAACGGCCCTAGGGTTCGCAACATGCTGTGCGTATTACGATCATCTAGACTTAGGTCGGAAAAAATTAGTTGTCTCATAGCCTAAGTCTCTTTGCTTTGCCCTCACGCTAAACTATAATGATAATAAATTAAATCATTCATATTCTCTCGCGGACCCCACAACTCAGCGACGGCCACTTTGCTCTAGTTGCGGCACATAAGCAAAAATGTTTTGTTGCTCGAGATATCGGTAGAATATATTTCTACTGGTTGACTCGAACTAAAATCGCTACCCTATATGCAAATACTAAAAGTCTAGAAATTCGGAAAACAAACATTAGCAACGTATTACGACCACAGATTAGAAGCAGCTATCACCTCATACTGAAGTGTTACGAATTTACGTTACCGAAGCGTTACCTGTCACGAATTTCATGCACAAAGCCAAGAGGAAATGCAAAAAGAAGACGAAAAGTTCTGCTGGACACAATAAAACGTCGATTTCCTGGTTAAAATATCGTTCTCCGGCAGCAATTGGAGGGGAGTTCCATCTTCGCCCCTTTGCACTTCCGCCAAGCTTCCCTTTCCTGGAAGACTATTTTTGAAATCTTGCGGCATGCCGAAAAAAAATCAGCGTTCAATAGACCGAAGACAAATGGCCCAAAATAAATGACTCTTCCCGTCAAATATATTGACAACGAACAAAATGTACACGGTCCCTAGCTAGGGATTATCTATGGATATACGAAGGATATTTATACGCGACTTTGCGGGTACACGGTGCAATTTTACGCTAGTCGAAGTGGGGCTGAAAATGGAAGTCAAAACAACAAGGATAAGAACATATTTACTACGCGACGGATTACTCCCTACTTGGACCAAATTCCTCTCCTCAACCTGGCCGATGCACCCTGGTATTACCAAATATATATTTGAGTAGGACGATTATTTGCCGCTATCCATTCGTCCAGCCCCTTGCCCTTACCCTACAAGGTATGCAACGCTGAAATAATTGTAGTACTATATTGTTCATATGTGCCCGTCTGCTGCAGAAGTAGCAATGCGTCACAACAAATCACATCACTACGATATCATCTTTGGCCTATAACGTAGGATAGGGTGCCAATACGCTCGATAGTCAACTACCAAGTCAAGTTTACAGGAAAGAAGAATATGCCATAGTGAGTATATATTCTTTACTTACCTCAACACGCCAAATTTCAAGACCAGGGCTGCTATTCTGAACGAGATAAGGCCGGCCTTATAAGTCATAATAGCGGAAAAAGTCGATATTTTCAAGAGTATTACGACCCAGTCGTTATTTGCTATTCTGAATGCCGAAGAGTCACCGGAAGTCGCTATTCTACAGATATCCCATAGCGCGGTCGAAATATGGTATTCTGAACGGCAGATAGCGACCGGCCGGGTCGTAATATTATTCCCCGATTCTGAAGACCGGGCAATCTCGATAGCGCGACGTAAATCAGCTCGCTGAATGACTTTCAAATGTTTATAATGTTTACTTCGAGTGGTATCGGGTATATATTCGACGTTTGTTTACTATCTGAAAGGACTGGACGTCTGCATTTCAAGTTTTGGCAATTGTTAATGCATATGTAGAAGCCCGGGGTAGGCTACGGTTAGATAAAGTGATACATATGGGTTTGTTTTTTGTGACATCAGTGGACTGTGGTGTTTCTATTTACTTTGAAGTCGTTGGTGGTGCCTGTTTTAGTTTCTGTGGATGTTGTATCGGAAAATTTCAAGCATGTTCATTTATCTGGTAAGAATTAAATCTTGTTAAGAATTACTAGAAAGTGTTATTTATAAACTTACCGGAGGACCACAGAGTTTCCATCCCATGCCCCTCTGTAAACTGACCACTGCACGCAAATACCTTCGCAAACCGACCACGATTTATAAACAATAATACTAACAGGATGATAGTATAAATTCATTTGAAGTGATGGAGGAGAGATTTATTAACCATTTCCGTGTGTCGAGTGAAGTGACTATGTTTGTAGTAAACTGACTTGATTAAACCTTGCGGCGAGAGAAATCCTGCCATGGCTTGATGATGTGTAAATACTCATTAATAGATCATTATAGTAGACGGGGAAAGTGTGATGTGCCATATTATACTTCATTGCAAAGGCAGTTTATTAATGTGAACGTATTTTCAGTTTATAGAACTTTTAATTAGTTATTTACCTGCCCGATGAAAAGCAATAAAACTCCTACCGACAATAATCCTTTTCATCTCATTGTGTATTTACAACGTCTCCATTGGGTCGTTCTTAATTGTAAATATATTAATAACTGTAGTTACCCTTGAGTGTAAACGATTTTTATTTAGCTTGCATTGTAAACAAACAACAGTGATTTCATGAAAATACCGGTACAGAAACGAAATTGCCGAACGTGAGCAGCTGTGTGTCACTTAATAATCCTGAAGGGTACAGAAACCACAATCATTTCCATTCTCTTAATTTGCAAATTGTATAATTATGAAACTATTGATGTTTGATGATGATAAGTACGATTTTCGTGCGAGTACCCTAGCCTCCGTAGCAAAACGTATTTAATGTTTATCAACATTGTCATGAACATGATGAATGATACAGATCAACATGAAGATGATAAAGTAATTAATATAAGTTCTACCACTTAAGATTTGTGATAATCGGATGAATATAATGAATGTGGTTGCTTACCCCAGAGCGGAGCGTTAGGTACCAATTCATCATTAATAAACTCGTATTTATATACCATTAATAACCACCACATGAATATTGATAATGAGTACGTTTTCAACGAAGGCCCTTTTCTCTGGCATGCTTTTTAACGTAAAATATCCACGGAGAAGTTCATATTTCGTATTTATAGCTAAGGTTTTAATCAACTACAGGCGAAAACAATTTTACGACGAGTTTGGCTGTTTCATATGCAAATGTAAGCAGGAGAGTTACCTCAGTTAATGGTGTTTGCTCGAAAGATACATTGATCTGGATGAATACGCGAATTTTCCAAGCAGGATAATAAATAATTCATTTATAATTTTATACATTAATATCAGCTGTTCGCTGGCCATTGTGAGAGGCGTAAAGTTGGCCGTAAATCTATCCCAAACTGTCCCAGAAAATGTAAACATCGCTTGCTATTGGCTGCCGGAATTTTTGTTTTCTGATCTTTATGGTTCTCATACCGGAAGGGGCGGGTACAATTATTCCACCTCAGAACTGGGCAATTTATTCCCCACCTCGATTCAGAATACCAGATCGGGGAATAATGACCCGTGGAATAGCGCGGCCTTATAATAGCGACCCCGATTCAGAATACCAGCCCAGGGGATCTCCCGGCGTTTTGAAAGGCGGGGTGCATGGCAGAAGCTGATTGGATGGTCAATAAACACAACGTGAGGACGGAGAGAACGACGCCGTGCTTACGGTAACTCTTCACACAGGTGTCTGACGATTCAGCGGCGTCGCTCGACGCTTGCCCCCGATTAAGAGGCGTGTCCTTTGTTGACGTCATGGTACCACCAGAGGCGGCTTTATCAAATCTTCTGTATGAAAAATTACATATTTAATCAAGGATGCAAATACTCACAAAGAGAAATCGTAGACGTGAATGATTTCAAGCTATATTTTAATAGTTATAGCAATTACAGAGAGTTTAAAATGGTCAATTAACAAGATAAAAAAATAACATTACATCGACAGGTGAAAGTACTGTAAAAAAATAAAACGTTACTGCTCAGAGTGCCCTAGGTTACCACGATAAACTATGGCCGCGATGGCCATACAATATATTAAAAGGAATCCTACCGTTGTTAGCTCTCCTTGGAATCGTCGAGAGGCAAAGATGCAGCTTGTTATGGTTGTCTCGGGTATATATAGTGAAACTATCAACGCAGATTCTGAGAATTATTGCGTGCAATATAAAAAAGAAAGAGTTCAAATGATAACCTCTCCATTGCATGATTGAGACCGTTAAGTCAAAGGTCATAGGCATTTCAATCTTCCAAAGGAACTTGCAGAGAACGAGTCGTGTTGACTCAAAGCGAAACAATTGAAAATCATATTGCGACAAATTACGGATGCCGAAAGAACAAAAGCTGCAAATAGCATACGATTACATTGTACCGTTGTTCTTTGTGCTGGTCATGCATTATCATTTCATTGCACGCTAATTTCTACTTTTATATCCACGTCAATATTGAAGTATCGATCCTTTATCCATATTTTTAACAAAAATAGAAAAATGTCATTAGGCGCCAAAATTGAATGCCAAAATTCGAACTGCTGTATGAAGCAGGACAAAGAAATAGAAGTGTTTGTGAGTAAAAATATTCTTTTTTATCAATAGATTCAAAAAAGTATGTCAATTTTCTTTTAACTTTTTTCAGGATGGTTTAGCTAAAACCATAGCTACGATAACTACAAATTTAAGTTTCATTTCCAAGTGTGTTTCCGATAGCTTTCAGTTACGGGATTTGGAGAAAGAAATCAACGATTTAACTGACGAAACCCTGGTTGTTAAAAATGGCGTTCTCGATATTAGTGAGATATATTTACCTCATGTGCAAAATGGTAGGTATTTATCTGTGAGCTTTGTAGCAATTGATTACCAACATTTCCTAGTATTGTGTTTCCACACATTTTGGGGTCAAAGCAACATTCATTGTGTCGTGTTTGTTGATTTTTTTGATGACATTACTAACTTTTCTGTACTTACTTACTATAAAAAATATTATCCGTGATAGTCTGTATATTATCATTGCAGTATTAAAATTGAATTAATGTGCTAATGTTATCCTTTATTGTAAAGCTGTTCATCGAATACAATCTGAACTCAAGTCTCAACAAATGTCCTTGACACAAGCAATGAAAAGTGCCAAGAAATATAATGCAGAGTCGCAAACTCTAAAACAGGAGTCAAAAACATTGAAAGTTCAATCTACAAATCAAGAGCATTTAATATCCTCTCTAAAGGCTGAACTTCTTCAGAAAAATGAACAAGTGAAGTTTTTTCAAGAGCAGCTTTCTCAAGAAAGAAATATGTGTACTTCCATAGGCTCAACGCTTGCTTGCATGCTGTGGAGAGCTTGTCGAGATCCTGATGTTGTGAACTCAATGTTGCATTGGGTATGAAGAATATTCACTATGCTTGCAATTCATTACATGTTCATCTTAAGCTATTATACTTCTTTCTGTTTGCCGCAATACACCTTAAATTGCAATTATTGTTTTCTTCATCGTCATCCCTAGTCATCAATCAAAATCCCGATTTAATGCAACTTTCCACTTATTCTTCCATCAGCTAACCTCTTCATACTCACATTTTTCTTCTCTTTTACCACCTCAATGATTGTCTTCATCAGACCATTATCAATTTTGTAGCAGACTAAATGTATGTCATCAGATTCCCTCTTTTCGTTTATGATACTTTATATGGGATTATTGATTCTCTGTTTGCACATGAAAATATATTGTCATCATGCTGAATACTTATGTAGGTATCCTCTGTTCAGAGGAGTCATAGAAATATTCTATAATGAATCTTAATGCATGTGTATACATTACTTAATCCATACATGTTTTTTGATGGAAGCACCTTCCCCTAAGCCATCCTAAGCACCATTGTCTACCTTAGGGTAAAGCCAGGAGGATTATACATATTCATATGCCATAAAGAGTTTCAATTCTAATATCACCATCGATACTTTCAGTTTTTGGACTGTATGTGGCTGTATTTTGTTATGAAGGCGCCACACTATCTCATAATTTATTCTTTATTAATGGGATAAACCCTTTAAATAGATCAATTAGGTAAAAAGGTTATAATTCAATACAAAAATTTCAAGTCATAATTATGTTAAAGAAAAACAAGGATACAAGAGAAAGAGACAGATTAAAATGGATTTTTTTAATTCTAGAATCTTAATGTTCCTTTTTGCATGGACGGAACCATTAAAAAATCAATATCTTTGCATATTGTATTTCCATCTCTTTGCATTTGGAAAATGGGAAGGTGGTACAGTTCCTCGAAAAGTGGGGGTTACTACACAACATATTTTGTCAAGTAAACATTGAAGGAACAAGATTTGCCACACTTTCAAATTACCAGGAATTACTATAACTGATAGTTAAGGAGTTATTTTACTAGTATTTTATAGTAGTAGTTAATATGAAAGAGGTTATCCACAGCAGAGGTCGTTTGCGCCATTTAAGGTGGCTGGTGATTGGTCATGGGTAAAATTTGTAGGGAGGGGTGGAGATACCCACTGTTGTCATTAGCCTGCTCACGACAATGGTCTAATTCTCAATGCTTCATCCAATGGATGCAGGGACATATTAACCATATGGTGTACCGGCAGCCACCGGGGGCCTCGCAAGCACTGGGGTCCTTGCAAGAGTCATGAGTTTGCATGTTTTTAATGTAAATATAGGAAGTTATTTAATTTAATACAAATATTGTAAGTAAGAAATATGGCACCTACTACCAGAGTATCAATAGTGATAGATATTTGCACTCATGTCTTGTCTTTATAAGCAAGGAAAAGTATATGTCAAGCTGCCAGGTTGCAAGACTATAACATTGGGGGGCTCACTCTAGAATACGCCGGGGGCATCAAAGGTCATAAGTACGTCACTGAATGCATGTATTACTGAACTTGAAAGCGTCTCACTCTTTGAAGTACTCAAGTAGGGACCAAGAATTAACTAAATAACCAATTACTACCTTGAGGATTTAAATGCCATTCTTAACTAAATTACCAGATCGACCCCTGTACTGATTGTTGCTCGGTCATTTTGAGAATATCTTCTCATATACATTTTCCATGCTGAATTGATAGTGAATATTTGCATCTCGATGTAATGGCATTTAAAATTTGAGATGCACATTAGATGCCCAAAAATTCATGGATGTCATTTCCTTGGTGTCTTCCATACAATCTGAGGGAATTATCTTTGTATTAATAAAGGAAATACTACTACATCAGTACTAAAAAACTACTATGTATTAACCATTTTCCAAGATTTTTTAATCTTTGATACCTGTAGCCCACTTGAAATATAATGTTTAAATGCTCTGGATTTAACGAACTGAGTGGCTCAACATGTATTGGAAAGTGTCAATGATTTTCATTTTAATATTATATGATAGCTGTTTCTTCAAAATTGATGAAGTATTATCTATCCAAGTAATCAAGGCTATATAAAGTGAAAAAATTATTACAAACAATCTGTTACTTAGGTACTTATCTCATGTTTTGATCGATGGTATAAATATTTTGTGAAGTTCTCAGCAGCTACTGAAAAACAATTTCCTTAATTACTTGATTGTTTCATCTGAACAAAGTCTCCTAAAAAGTCTTCTCTCCTAAGCTTCACCTTCTCTCATTGTAGTTTTATAATAAAAGTTTGTTTGTGTTTTGGCATAAAATAGCTCAGTTACATGTTTATCATTGTAGACTTCTCTTTCATATTTTTCAAATGATCTGAAGTACTGTTACCATTTACATTGCCTTATTTGAAAAGCATTTTTTTGTCTTTTTTCTTTAAGTATAAATTTCCAGAATTTCTTAAAATTGCTACTGGGACATTAGAAAGCTTCACGAACACCTATATCATCGAGAATAGTGATGTTTCTATTCCTGTGGCTGGAAGTGAAGAGGGACACTTTGTAGCTGGCATGGTTGGCACCGTCACCAACATGTCAGCCACTCCTTCAGGGAGAGAAATATTGTTGAGCAGTGATTATGGGCAACAGCTTTTGGTATGCATGGTCGAGGCATTATGTTGCATCCCTGCTCCACAAGGTGACTATCTCAGACGGTAAGTTTTAATTTTCCATTATAATTGGAGAAGAGAATGATTTCAAATTTCAATAACTCCTGGATTTTAAATGATTTATTTTCAGGACTTTAAATTTAGGTTTGTCCATCAAACATCTGAATCTTCAGTAAAGCTCTCACTTATTCATATTGAAAGATTAGCTTCCAGTGTAATTCTAAGTTTTTTTTATTGGGGAGGAAGTTCATGAACCATTCTCTCCTCTGTTTCACTTCCAGTTAGTTTTATTATTATATGCCATAAGTCTTCCAGAGTAGTTCATATTTATTTTCCTCTGCTCAGAGATCAATTCTTTGCCATCTTTGGTTTAGTGTTGGCAATGTTCGGCATATTGTTTTGGTTTTAACAGACCTCATTTAAAAAGACTTGACAGAAAGATCTGAAGTGGAGGTATTCCTCAATTCTAAATACAAATCTAAGTGACTGAACATTATTAAATTAATATTTTAATCAGAATCTTCTAATTGTTAATATTCTTATTTTTAAATAAATATTCATTAATCATGCTTAACAAGTTATAAGTTAACAAGTAGGATTATTAATAATAATTTTAGTCTGTTTTATTATATAAATGAAAGTCTTATATTTTGGTCCAGCGTTTAAGTTTCCTGGTAGAACTTATGCATGAGCTTATTTTTCATGGCTACACTCTTGGTGATAACTAATTGCTTGTTGAGTTGATCCATGAGTTGCATATTCTCAGTGAATTTCACCTATTCAGTTTTATTTCCTCCAAGAATCATATTAGTAATTATTTTCCAAATGTCTCATCTCTGCGTGAGCTCATTATATACAGGGGCATTGGAACCATTTTTGCTGGGAGGGGCCAACCTTGAAAAGGGCCCGGCTCTTAAGAAAAGGGTGCGGCTCTTATGAAAAGGGCTTGCATTTTTTGCAGATAGGAGGGGGTAGGGATTAGAATTCCGCTAAAAGTGCATATGAAGGTGGTAGAATATGCGTCAGAAGGTAAAAGGTAAGCTGAAAACAAGTAAAATTTAATTTCCATTAATGAAGACTCATTTTTCAAGGGCCTGGGGAAAATTCTGGGGGGGGAGGCAAATTCCCCTCCTGCCCCCTACTTCTGATGCCGCTGATTATATACCTACCTTATTATGTTTCTTTGATGAAGTACATATACAGGAAATAAGAAATTTACCAATGATTCACACTGGCATGAAATTCCGGAAAAGTAAACCGAGGCAAAATTAGTATTGGTGTTCAGTATTAACTTGATTGTGTCCATATCACTTAGTAGAATTCCTACACTATTAAAACAAACTTAGAAACTTAGTATTTCATAGAGTAAAACATTTATAGAATTTTATTATGATTTAGACATCCAGAATTTCCTCATGTAGAAACATCACTATGTGTTTTCCATGTAAAAAATGTTGTACAATTGCAAACTTAAGTATATATCAGCGGCGCTTCCCTTCTGACTCATATTCTACCTCATTCATATGCACTTTTAGTGGAATTCTAGTCTCTAACCCCTCCTATCCGCAAAAAATGCAAGCCCTTTTCTTAAGAGCCGGACCCTTTTCAAGGTTGGCCCCTCCCAGCGATAGTTCCGACTCCCCTGGTTTATATGGAATACGGAAACAATTATTTATATGGAATCACAAATAAGGGGAGTGGTGGACAAGGGACTCTTTTGCTTAAGAAAGTGGACTTTAAGAAATGAGTTTAGGCTCTAGTAGGTATTCAGTGAAGAATAAGGCCAGGGATAAGTGCTTAGGGATGGTTTGCTTCAAATGATGTTTTTCCCACTTTCCTAATTATTCCTGTAGACAATATCTGAGTGTCTAGTCTACATTAAATAGTATTGTGGGGTGAAGAAATGTACATGGTTTTCTTCTCAATCCTTTTACTGGTCACCTTTTGTAACTTCAATGAATAAATTCAAGGATAATAAATTTTACTGGTGAAGGTTCTGATATTTCTGTAATTTGTTGGAATGGTGCAATGGATATATTTCAGAGTTCATCATCGTCCTGAGGCTATATTAATGTTATAAGTGTTGGAATTATTGTTATTCATACAGATTACTGCTAATGGCAATATATAATGTGATCATAGAAGAGGCAGGACTCACCTTTCTCTTAAAATTGGATGGATTACCAGTTGCTGTGGGCAAACATATTTTAGACCAAGAAGAAGAATGTTTGGTTCTTTCTCTGCACATACTTTCTTTATACACTGCTTCAATTCCATTGTCAACCACAAAAGGAGCTTGCAAAGATGTAAGTAGCATCACATGCCCTCAAATACCTGCATGAATTATTGTGATCCAAACCACAAAAAAACAACCATCTGATGGATTTGCGAATATCATTTCAAGCATATTTTGGTGACCAATTACAAAGTAAAAGTAGATAGGCTATTTTGGGTTCAATTTTTTTCTCATCTTTTGGTGAATGCTTCATCTTTTACCTCTTTTCCTCACCCATTTGTTGAAAGCATGTTTTGTGTATGATATATAAATATTCTTTCTTGCTTGTCAGTGAAAATTTTCTGGCACTAATATTGCAAGGTAACAATTTTGATCATTATTTAATCAATGGTCAAGGTACCTAATGGCATTATGTATTAAATGAGGTAATTGTAAAAGTAAAGGCATTGTTAAATGTGAATTTAAGGGAGGACCATATTGTTCTATTGCAACACTTATAGATTGTTTTGAGCTATAATTTCCCCATTAAAATGTTTAGTTATGCATTCCATATTAAATGTGCTTTCCAGAAAATTCCTAGAATGTGAACGTGTATAACATATTTTGATCTCGATTGAATAATGAAATTGGTAACCCCTCAGAAATAAAGTTGTTTAGGATAAGTTTACAGCAATGAGATGGCTAATCTGTGTTGTTGAAAGATATAGAAAGCCTGTACCGAACAGAAAAGTGTTTTAGGGATTCAAAAGCCTCCTAAGTATTATTATGATCATAAAAAGTTTTCTTAACCCAGTTTTATTCGCACGGGGTGCCCTGAACACCCCACCCTGTTTTTCATTATGTAAATTTTTTAGTCTTTATTTCATTGACCTCTCCTCTTCAGTAGCTGGAATGTGATATGTTTTCTTTCTTTTAACACCAACATTCATAGGCATACATTGTAAACAACCTGCATAGTAGCCTCAAAAGGGGATAATGTTCAAGCCACTCAATCTCCTACGACCAATACTTGCACCAAACCTCATTGTTTTTGGTTGCAATTTTGTAACAGTGAAATTTATGTAACAATATAACATGCATTCTCTATTTTACTTTTATCTGCTGGAGAACGTGGAAAAAAGGGAATTGCCACCTCAGATCGTGTGCACAAAACAGAGGGTGGAGAATAGTAGTCTCTTTGGATTTAGAAAGAACATGACTATCTTATCTTATGTCTCCAAAAAAGATAAAAATGTAATTTTGTTGTCAGTAATGCATAGTAGGTAGTATGAGCATAGACAGGTTGACAGGTGACAAGAAGAAACCAGAGATAATATCTTTTTATAGGTCACATTACTAAGGGCAGTGTTGACACAGTGTATGAGATGTGCGAAGCATGTAATGTTTCAAGAAACACTAATAGATGGCCAATGGTAATTTTTTTCCACTTGATAATCGTGGCAGGCATTAACTCTTTTGTTATATACAATAATTTTAAACCAAGAAGCAAGATGTATAGATCAAAATTCCTATGAGAAAGTGTGAGGGAAGCCATTGATGGAGCCATTTATAAGGAGAAGATCGGAAATGAAAATGATCTGGACGATGCTATTTTGGTAATTTAACATTTGTGAGTTAAGGCAACATTTGTGTGTATGCAGTGACAATGGACTACAGTGGATATGCCATGATAACAGTATTAACAGTAGTTCATATTCAAGACTCTGAGAAAGTAATTTATCGTACGTAAGAGAAAGAATTGGATCTGGACATAAATTTTGGGGGGGAGCTTCACTCCCCCCAAAAATTAGCACTCAGAAAATTATGTATAATCTAAGTTTCTTGGTGGCATGGTGGAAATGCTGTTTGGCTGATTGAATAGTTTTAGGATATTAACCAATTTGTGCTTAGCATTTTCTCGATTTTTTCCTGATGGCATTATTGCAGGCAGATGCTATGAACTCATAATATCCAGTTTTCTACCATTAAATATGGCTTTAAATTGCCTACAGAGTACCACCACTTTTGTTGGCATGTGAGTGAGATAGGCATCATTCGAAAAAGTAAAAATGTGCCTTGTAGTTGCTATGAAATTGTTGTTAGGGAAGAGGCTGTTAGCTGAGGTAATTTGTGCCAGAGAGGATAATGGTGGGTAATTTGGTAGAGGGAGGATTTCCATAGAGAAGAGAGAAATGATGGAGAAACACCTGGTGTTGGCATTGGCTGGTGTTAAAGTTTAGCCTGCTCTTAACCGTGGCTGAACAACACCCCGAATCGTGGGGGGGAAGGGGAAGGGGCAAACTCCATGAAAAATCTGTTTAAGTGGAGGGGGGGGGGAAGAGTCTGCACATCAAATTTACCTCAAACCGTTAAAAAACGCTGTAATACTACTGCAATAAATAATAACTAATAGAAAGTACCAATGATACAGGAGGAAATGGTTTAATTATTTCTCCAAAAATAAGGAAATTATTTCATTTATATATGTACAGCCACTGTTTTCTTACCATTTTCGAATTTTATAGATTATTTAAATGGGAAAATCAAAATTTGCCTAGAGTTCTATTATACCTAAGCGAGCCGGGGAGGGGTGGAAGTTTTTTGCTGGAAAACTTTTGTGAAATAATAATGAAAGTTGATTCATATATTTTTTAATGTGTATAATGTTTCACTTGTAGTTGTGCATTGTGATTGGGAAAGTATATTTCTTCTGCCTCTCTATAGGGACCGCAGTTCAATTGTAAAATCTGTCATTGCTGGGACTCGAAGCTTGGTTCTTGGGATAGGAAGTCAATATTCTAGCCACCATACCAACTTGTTCCCCCAGAATTTCGTTCCAAATACTCTAACTGCTATCACACCATCGAACCCAAGCTTCGTCCTGAAGCGAATACGACATCCATGCCCGAGCCGAGATACGAATCCTTGATTTTTGGTCTGCCAGGCCAGTACGTCTCTGGAGCTGCACGAACGCATTAATATGTATGGATTGGTTGTTCACTAGTCAATGTTTACACGCATTTATTGCCGTATATATGATTCGCCTGTGATGTCCGAAGACATCGGCGCTATCTTCTCATTTTATCGGTCGGAACGATGAAAGAAGTGCGCATAATTTTTTCCTGGAATCTCAATGCGTGAGTATTATTTTGGTTTTCCCCCGATCGCTTAGGGGGAGAGGCGTTCATTATCTTTCTGATAATTTCCGACTCCCTCAAGTTAGTGGCGATTCTTTTTCCCCCAATCGCAAATAATGTCATTCACAGCGAGGGCTTCAATGTGTTTGCCAATAAGGTTAAAAGTCATCAAGAGTGAATCACCGAGATATTTGCCGAGGCATTATTATGGGAAGTTAAAATGACGTGTTTTAGACATAGTAGCTATAATCTTTCTGCAAGCAATGTGCTCAATGACGACACTCTCCGTGAATGTCATAGTGTACTTAAAAAATTTAATTCCCCGAAATCTGCATTTAATTAATATGGACGAAACCAATTAATTTAATCAAAAGAACTGTAAAATCAGTTTTTATGTGCCACGGCATTATTATCCAAAGGCGCGCTTTGCGTATGCTTGTCCTGGGTCGATTTTTTCTCCTAACTAACCCATACCTTATACCTTTTACTCTTTCCGGAGATTGAAAGCAATAGAAAAGGAGCTGTTGTTCCATTAGCTAATTGAAAGTCGCATGGTCAGCTAAAAAAAATTCAAGGCTAGCTCGAGAAAGGTCGATGAAATGTCACGGTCGGAATGGTCGGAATCATTTTCTTGTTATGAAACTGGCATTCTTCCTTGGGAAGATAACAGTTTTATCTTCTCTGACTCACCTTTGTGTAATCGTACTTATTGAAAAGAAATGCAATTATCGAATTCCTACAAAGCTGGGTATTATTATAGGTGTTGAGGTTGGGAAAAAAATGATTATATAGGTACTTTCTTAATGTGTATAGGTACGTAAATGGTAGGTAATGACATTATACGATTTGAAATTCTCAGCTTCTGTTTTTTCTTGTATTAGAAAAAAATATATATTCCCATTATTTTTGTTGAGTATTATTTTTCAGATGACGCAATACTTGGCAAGAATCATTCTCCCGATTAAAATATCTCGTACGACTTTGGAGCGGCTGGAGTCTCGAGTACTTGTTTACATAATCACTTATCGGGTGCTGGAAGTGCTGGAAATCGGAGAGTAGAGAAGAATACCTAACTTTTATCTGCGGCGTGGCAATGAGGATGTATAAATCCTAGTATGTACTCTCACATTCAAAGCTCCATTAACCCAATTCGGGTTCTTGTTCGAAGGATCACGGACTTCAACGTGATCTCATCATTCTTTATTGGATTCTGCGGTATTATTTCCTTCTCACTCAGGCTTACTCATTTCTCCGGGGCGCTCTATATTCTTTGTCATCGGTTATTCGAAGGGCCATACCACCTGATTCACGTGGATAACCATGGACTAAGTGTGTCCAAGACAATTAGATACAGTCGATCATCGCGAAGTCGCGGTTCTGCATTTGCGGATTTTCCATATTGCCGACCGAAAAATCGCTTGCAGAAACGGCGAAAAAATATCCTCCTTAGGTGGCAAACTATATTCTTTCATGTGCTTTCACGCTAAATTATTGAGGAAACGCCTTTGCATGAATTAAAGTTTATATAGAGGTAACATCGGTGTTTTACATTCTATCACTGCGAGAGACATAGCAGTATATTACTGTGCACTAACCGGGCTTACCATGACATTTTTAAGGTTCATATTTCAATTTGAGGTAATTATGAAATTCACGTATTTTGGAATATTTAATAATAATAAACGCAATATTTAATGCTTAAACTGCACAATTGCCACATTCAAAAATTTCACTGTTTGCGGATCCTCTAGGAGCTTAAACACAGCAAATTTTGGGCGTCGGATGTATTGAAGAAAGTATGATGTTAGATGGAAAGTTACCAAATCGACACGTGCCGAGTATTCTACGGTACATAAATCCCCGTATCTATTCATATGTAGATATAAAATTGATATTTGGATTGCATCCTTTCATTTTCTGTCGACGCTCATTTAGACGCGTTCCAATTTCTTAGTTTTAGACGGGGAGACAATTGATTGTGCATTATTTGTACGAAACCTTTTCCATCAGAGAAATGATTTTGTTACAACTTCCTTGTGGTTTTAATTGGGCTGCATCCTAGTGTGATAGTTTGCGTACCACGATAATTCAACTGTGGCAAGCATGAATTCGTTACAATTACCCCGAACATTTAAAAAAAGTCGCCACAGCTTTAGGCATATTCAGTATATTAGTACGTATTTTCAACTGGGAGTTTTTATAGACCCTAAGTTGCAGCGCATTTTATTCTACGATCCTCCTGCTCTCTTGTAGCTCATCTATGGTGACCAATTTATCGGCCAGTCTCAAATTTCTTGGGATCGGGTGGGCGTGCTGACCTCATATCACGATGGCCCGGGTTCGATTTCAGGGAAAAAAATCCTGTAGAATCCAGGATCCATCCTTAGATGATGCGTGGAAAGTACTTGAAGTTAAGTACGCCGTACGTCGGATGGGACGTCATACCGTGGACCCCATGGCACCTATCGCTGAGAGCAGGCTAATGTCGACGCCGAGTATCTCTCCACCCTTCCTACCTTACCTGATTCATTTCGCTCTCTTCCCATGTATTATTATTTATGGCCCCTATTCTAAATGGAGCATATTACCGGCATTGTCAGAGAAGTAACAGTTCAACTTTCTCTTCGGGTAGTCAAATGAGCCAGTGTATAATTGATGCTACATTTTGTCTGAAATATCTATAAGTTTTTTCCTAACTGCACGGTGCCACCCTAATATCTGTAATAATGATAGCGTGTGGGCACTATCTCGAACCTATTCCCTCCGGTTAACTCAATCCATCACGTTATCATTTTCTGTAATAAAGCGTTCCACATTTCGTTATTCGTAGGACTTGCACTGAAGGGAGACTAGTGACTTCAAGCACTCAGCGGGATTATTAATATGCGGTCTAAAACATACAAGAATTCGAGCGTTCATTATGTGAGGATCCTTGATGACTCTTGGGGAAGTAATTCACTAAAAACTGCTATTAAGTTCTAATGGGGTATACCCGGCTGGCTTGGAATCAGCAATACGTTCTAGGCGATGATCCTGATTTTTTTGCCTGCTATTTTTTATTTGAATAAACTTTGAATAAGTTTTGACCTAATTTGATATTAGTTTATAGTAAATTGATTTTACTACGACTTTTCATTTATTTGCTGTATTTTTTAAATATTAGTTTATTTTAGATGCATAGCTAGCAATTTCTAACGATTTCATCATTTAATAAATTGATTCGCTAATGGTACAAATAACCTCGGATACAGGGGTTCCTAAACCTACCTTCCTAATTCTTAAATTACCAAATTCCTACATTATATTCATGAATACAGAAATACAAAATATTAATAAAGATTTCCGTGATGTTAAGAAATGTTTCATTTGTGTGGTTTGCATTACCCTCATCCATTTTTAATGTATGAATAAACAATTATTTTACTATTAAAATAATCATCAATATCAATATATAAATATCAATACTAATATATATATATATATGTTATACTAATAAAAAAATCATGGTACTATCTCCCAATTTTGCATAATTTACAGCCTCGTATGATAAATAAATATTCCATGCCTTACTTTTCAAATTTAGATCCCAATAGAAGATCTCAAACGAATATCTAAAGCTGAACGAGGAGAAAATTGCAGGCTCGCAATGGAAATCTTGCAGAACTTGAAAAAATACGCCTAGACGGCATTATATGACTGAGAAGAACTGTCCGTAGATCTGGACGCTTGTTTTTGTCGCTGAAAATATATTTGTTTCTCATTTCAATGGCATTTCATTGTAATATACTCACACGTAAGCAGATTTTCAATTCGATCGTATTTTACTCCTTATGAATCCTGTGTGTGAATGCGTATTAAAATAACAATAAAATTTCAATATTCATTAAGACAATTTAAAAAATTCTTTTCAGCTGCCTTTATACTTATTCCCTCCCCATTAACCGCGAGCATGAGGTGATATCCCACTAGTTTATTGAGAACAGTGAGGTTGCTCATAAAACATCTTTCTGATTGGTGGCCCAACCTACTTGTAGCATTTTGAAACGTTTTATATTCCAAATAACATATATGTAATGAATTTTTGGTCAAAAATTAATTTTTTACGTATGTTCAAATAGTCAATATAAGCTTTTGAAAACACGATGTATTTTGCGGCACCTTACTTGCTAAATAGTAATGTTACCTTTACCTACTCCACCTACCCTAGGTATGTAACTTCCGTATATATTTAATATAAACCTTGTGTTTTTGAGCGATTTTCGGGGAGATAAATTTAAAATTTAAATCTCGTCATTCGGGTGGATATGTTCGTGTCACGCTATATCAAAACCAACCTTCGGGTTGAATCACCGAGTGAGATCAATGAAGAGGCTACCGACACTCCAAAAAAGTAATAAACCCATCTTGATATTTGCGAAATTAGGTAATTTTAATTTAAGGAAAAAAATTAGGAATATGTGGGTTAACATTCACACGATAGATGTGCAAGCATTCGTGTACTGCGATTTTGTTTATATCGAAGACCAAATTTTGAATGGAAAATATCTGTTTGACGATAGATTTGAGTTTGATGGACAAAGATTTCTAGTTGAAAAATGTATGATATTTTCTAGGTTCATGGTTTCCACTTTTCTAGCATCAAATGTCAGTAAATTGTGTTCAAGAGAATTGGGTACCAGTAAGTAAACATTTCGCATCCCGAATGCAGTTCACGAATTACAGGTTGGGGCCCGCTTCATTAGGCGAAATGACTGTAACAAATAATAAATAAATAATTATAAACCACCTAAAACAGCAACATTATAAACTCGTTTTGGTACGGAGTAGAAATGAAGACGGGGATGGTGGCCTAGTGGGTAGAGCACTGAGCTATTGACCGGAGGGTTACGGGTTCAAATCCCGGGCAAGTGCCTTCTGGACACACCCATCTAAAATCCTCGCGATTCGATTTTCTGCGCGTCAGGACTTCATAGGAAATCGCAGGTGGCCCAGGGAAAGGAACTGGCCTCCCTTACCTGAATGTGTGAATTTCACACGCCATTTGCCATTGGCTTAGTACGGGGTGGCCTCTACCCTCACCTATCAAAACCAACCTTCGGGTTGAATCACTGAGTGAGATCAATGAAAACATAGTTGAGTAATGTCTAATGCAAGGAAGTGATGAATATGGTTTTTTTTCTCTCGGAAAACCCATCATTTAAGTGAAATAATCAGTGTTGATAAATAATTTATGCCTCCAAATATGTATTTCGTAAGTTATGGCAAAAATTGAAGTTTTTTCTGAAAATAAGTATATATAAGATATTTGCGTCCTGGTTGAATAGAATTTACAGAGCAGTATTAACTGTTCGATGGAGGACCGACTAACTATGGATAACATAACACCTTGAAGAATAGCTGAAAAACTATGTCGAGACTGTATGAAAAACTGTCGAGATAGTGATTGTAGGTGTGGTGGAGTGAAATTCGGCGTCAGTATTTGCCTGCTCTTCATGAAGGGGAGCAAGGATCTCATAGTTTAACGACCTACCCGATGTGTGCTGAACTTGAAGTGCTCTCCACGCAGTCCTAAATTCGGGTCCGGTTCACCACAGAAAGCTCTCTGCAACTACTAACATTCGAATCCGGACAATTGAGACATGAGGAGAGTTCTCAGTCATGACACTGACTCGAGCTCAGGGTTTTTATTCCCCAGACATCCAATTAGCATATCCCTCCCCTGTTGAAAATTACCCCGGGAAAACCCGCAACCAATTTACGCCTGTGCGCTGCACGATGCCCTTAGTAGCTCCTAAGGGAACAACGCGACGATAATCCAGGGGTTCTACGAGTGTTCATTATCACAGACTTGTACAGCGAGTAATATTTGTGGTTACATCTTCTAAGGTTATTGGGTGTCTAGAAGATTAAACTTAAACTGATCGTATTGTACTGGGCAACTTTTCTCTCATGGTATTCGAAACTAGCGGACGTACTTCGAGCAGCAACAATAGAATTGGGAGTGGATTTCTGAACGCTGATTTTATATTGCACCACTTTACCTAAGCTTAATCCTTACACGACAAGACATGTATATATGTGAGATTTGCATCTGTGATCTTACCGTAGTACCTAGCTACCCTCGCCGGCGTGAGATTTAATTAGTGCACATAGTTTGAGACTTATGAACTGAAGGTTGAAGGGATAGTGGAGAAAAAAGTCGGCTTCAGAATGGCCACTCTCAACGAAAATGTTGGCCTGTATTTTGGATAAAAATGAGTACGCTACTGTGGATTATGAAAATAATCTTGCGCTGGATAAGGAATCAATCACTGATTGTTAGTATATTGCACGAATTGAAGATACCCTGCATGAATATGAAGAAAATTGTGGGTAAAGACTTTGGAATGCGGCTTGACTTCACTTCAATTCGAAGCCTGGACAATTACGAAATAATATGGAATAAGAGGTCTTTTGGGTGTGGATTTGGAAGGAGATAGAAAAGGACAAGTGGGAAAATAAAAGTTAAAAGGAGGCAAGTCCTGACTTTGTGAAGAACGGTTATTGGGCAATTTCAGACGCGGATGAAAAAGTACAAGTAAAGTTCGGTGAATAGGCCGTGGTTCAAGGGTGAATTTGCCCTTGAAAGTAACCTTCGATAAAACACACAGGGTCTCAAGGGAAAGAAAAAGAATCTCCTGGATGAAAGAAAGGACAGCAGAAAGTATGTTGTTTCGATGCAAAATGGAACCATTGAAGTTACGCATACTCACTAAAAAAAACAAAGGCCTCCCAGAGTGAACGTTGGACGCTGTTGACTTATACAGGAAATGTAAAAATATAATTGTCGTACGCATACTTTAAGCTTAGGCCGCAAAGAAATGTATAATGGTTTTAGTGTTGCACTGCAAGTCTTGGCAACATTTTCTACTATTTTTGGTTTACGATCCTGAGGACTCGGTTTGAGAAACCAATGTGCTTCATCTACAGAATAATTTCGATTCTAAAATTATGACTGTCGATTTGAGATATTTGTAAACATCCTCAGGAGAGAAATTGGTGGATAGAAGTGTTGCTGTCATATGGAAAATCGTAATATTGACTTTTACTTTTCTATGGAAAGACATAGACGCACGCAAATATTGAATAGGTATCTTTATAAAACACGAGCTTAATGCCAGAGAAAAAGTATTTTTGAGAGATTTCATGTCAGATCAATTAAAATAAATACATTTTTGACCTCACCACATCACATGTAGCCTAACACATTAGGCCAATATTGGTCCGATATTGGACCATTGTGTTAATATTGTCCCGATGTGGTAGGCTACTTAGGTTCTGATTTTGATGAAACTTAATACGAAGGACATATGTGGTAAGGTAAGTAATTCTTCCAATTGTTATTTTTCAAATGGTCCGAGATACAGACATAATAAAAATTTCGTTAAATGTCGAACTAACATACTTTGAAATGGATGTATATTTTTCCTAAATATAATAGAGTTAACAATTAAACACCATTGAGAGCTAAGATCAATAGATATTTATATTAATACCCTATTTGACCTCCTCATGACAGAGTTCAGTTTTGAGGTCATTATCTGTGACCTTTGACTTACATTATCTCGAAACACGTCATTTCAGAATAGTATGAAAAAATATTGCCACAGAATTACTCTACCAATGTTCGAAATTTATGATTGGCACTTCCATGGAAAGGCAGTACAACATTAACTGGAGTGTCATGTAGCACATCCTTCTGTCCGACTCATCAGGTCTGATCTGAATATTGAAATCAGGAAATGACATCATTTAAAACCTGATCAGGTCTGATCTCTTGATTCCTACAGTAAAAACAAATCTAACTTTGCATCCCACACAGCAACACACCCCGGAAAAGTCACCTTAAACGTTCATTAGAGTCGTACATAATAGGTGCCTAAAGCACCCAAATAAGACTTTTCCAAGGCGCCTAATCCAACCTTCTTCTGCCGCCCTTCATAAGCGTTAAAGGCGTCTAAAAGTGGAGGAAGGTACTGAGAAAAAATATCATTTAGCGTAAAATAGTGGAAATAAATTTGGGGTGAAAATACACATTTGCCACTATATGGTAGGTCGTAGACAAAAACTGCTAGTGACAAGGAAATAACTTCCGGAATTGATCCAACTGTGGCCAATTGATCTGTGGCCGAGCATTCTACCTTTTTCAAGCATTGTACGTAATAATAAAAATAATAAAGTAAGAAATAATCTAAGAACAAACTTTGCAATTAGAGAAATACTTTTTTTTGCATATTTTTTCCAAATTAATATTATTTTTTTGTTTTTTTAGGGGAAATTCAAAATATTGCAGTCTCATAACAGTTTGGCGTCTTTTTACGATTTGATTTTTTTAATTTTGATTTTTTTTCTTCGTTTTTTTGTTGATTTTGTTGATTTTCTTGTAAATTGTAACTATGAAATAATGGAAATAAAATAATCCCCACGGAATTTACACAACAGGAGCGGAGAGGAGTCGGGTGGACTTAATAATTAGTAACAAAGAGAATTAATAAACGTACAAAAAAGACTTTTTTCACGGCAATGGCTGGCTGTCTCACTTTGGCAATTAAAAATCTCAATGACAAGGCGTGAGTCAGTAGAAAACAATACTAAGAATTAATAAAAATAAAATGAATTAACTGCTTAATGCTAGGAAGAAGGAAAGAAATAGGGTAGAATCATATACGATCTAAAATTTAGGAAGGCAGTCTGTTTATGCGTTCCTCGAAATTGTATGTTTGTATGAATGGAATTAGAACATGTTCCATTTTCCGTCCAGTCATTCAGACATTCGCGCAAGCGTTCACATAATTTGCCGCTTTACGCAGTTAATCAAAATCGAAACATATACGGCGACAAATCATTCTTTAAACCATTTGAATGCCAGCGCCCAGGCTACTGATATCGATTTCGGTGCGAACCTTCGACACCTTCGATAGGTTGGAATTTCGAATGGTTTCGACTTGAACTTCGGTGTTGCCACTGCTTGGATAGATCGAAGATGACGTCTGCTCGTGCAATGTATTCTCAGAACTGATTATTTTTTGCCCGATGAGTAGTAAATATTAATTTTATTCCCAGTATGAGCCAGGAACAAAACCAATGAAACATGTCTTTGTTAGGGGCTCTTGGCGCAGCTGTTTTCCGAAGTCTTACTAGAGTCGAAGACAATACAAACAAAGTATTAGAAGTGAAACAGGAAAATTATAGCTCTCTAGTGGTTATAAATCGCCACGATTCTCTTGTCTTGTACGGCACAAGAGATGGAAAGTACGAAGTGGTCCTTCATCTGCCGGTCTCCGTTACGCTATGCAAAGCTTTTAGGTAAGTTTAATCGGGTGAAATGAAATGAATGCAAATCAGTTATGATGGTGCTGTTCAAGTGTGGAGGCTTAAATTTAAAAATTGGCCTCTTCGGACAGCAGTTTTATGCTCCTCCGTGTTAGCTATTATTTTCCGATATCTTCCATTTATTTTATCACTATATAATTCGATTGACGTCCGTTGTTTATGCTAAACATTTCCTTCGGAAAGCCATCGAATCTTACTGTTACTAGAAAAATTCAGTTAATTAGATAAATAGATATTAAATCTTTCAATTGGTACCTCGGCGATTGATGAAAATATATCAGACCTAGAGCTTTTCAATCGGTGTACAGTCCTCTTTCAGTGTTGGGGGTTTTGTCATTGCAAATTGTTTTGTTCACAATGAAATATCAAATGACATAATAAAACTAATAATTTGCTTAAAGAAGATATTAGTATTCACAAACTACAAAAGCAATATCCAATGGCTTCCAGATATATAACCTCAGCTTTAATCTACGAGACATACTTATAAGTCTACTCAATTCTATAGAGTTCCTATAGGGATCATTATACCTCATTTAATTGAATAAAGTAGTCCACTTTGCGTACAGTATGTAATGAAATGATCTGGAACGGTAGTTTGAACAATTCATGTTAGTATTAGTAATTACAAATTCACTCTAATCTCCCCATTTTTCAGCCTACTGAGGACAAACAATGAACCAGATGCCGTTTCCAGATTCTCTTTGTATAAAGAAGTCCTTCCGGTTCTCATTGAGATAAGCCAAGACGTAAGTTAATAGTTTTATTGAATTGTATTAATTTTTCAAAAATGTGTAGCTTGCATATTGACTGTCATGAGAGTCATTGAAGCACCAAGACTTAGGTTCACCATGAAAAGGATCAGTCAGCTATTTCGTTTTATCGTTTCAATGTTGGGATTTTTATCATTGTTAATTGGCATATTGCAACATTGAAACTTGGGTCCTAGTATCTTAAGACAATCAACTAACCAAGTACCAGTTGGCTCGTATTTGGTGTAATTGATTATCATTTAAATGCGTTATTTCATATTTTACTGTCTTAAAGTTCAAAAATTTTCGAGCTAGTGTTTTATTTCCTTTGAGCATTTATTTGTAATCATATGTAGGTATGTACTGTTCTGAGTGTGAACTCAAAGCTAAAGTTGTTGCCTTTCCAGCTTGCTATGGTAGCCGAAGTTCAACGTATATGTGACCTGCTCATTGAGCATCCAACATGGTCAGCAGCACATGTTTCAGCCCACTTTGGTTATTATCTGTGTCTTCAGCATCCGCTTCTTGTAAGGTGGGTGTCTTGGAAAGAATCCCTTGGTTTTTATTCATGATATTTTTATATGCATTGGTTCCAACTTGGTATTGACATGTCCTTGAAGTGTTGAATTTCATTCATTCTTGCATTACACCGTACTAATTGGCTTCATCAGAATCAGGTTCCTGAAATTCCAGCTTTTCACATTTTTGTATTGACTAGATACTAATGGGACACTTGATGTATTAGAGTTTAATTTGTGAAATTTTTCTGTTATTTATTTCATTCAACAGGCAGATTGCCCAAATATACCACAATTACATGTACAATATTACATCATTATAATAACACAAAAAATATATAGATGTTTAAATGAACACTATAGAATTACATACAGGTACACTACACTCAAGAACAAACACTACTAAAGACATAGCATAGAAACATCATTGCACAAAAATACATATCACAATAAGGCACCAAATCCTCATGAGCACAAGTCACAAAATTTCACAAAAAAATTGTATATCCCTGACTTGATTGACAGAACTATTAAGGCCGTTGCACACAGTACAATTTCTTGAACAAGATCTTGTACCATAAATTGAACAGTGAGATTTGACCAAGATATTGTACAAGAAGTTGGTTCACGGTCGTACACGATCAAAGATTTTCATGCAATTTGTGCGCCAATAACATGCGCAGATATCATTTTCTGTCGAACAGCCGAATCGCGATATCCGATGACGATAGTATTTTGAAAGTACTGCCATAGTTACTGGGTTACAATGATTTGCTACCATTAATCTTAGCATTAATAAAATGAAATTATATGGTTGGTTACTTGCACTCTTTCATCGGCTCATGAAACCCATCATTTATCCTCCAAACATATCATGTTTTTGCTTGTTGCATATATTTATTTTTGGTTCAATAACGTCATCTTAATTTCATTGAGGTTTAATGTTTGTCAGTGTGTCCAACTCATCGGTTGAGAAATAGAACACTTCCAACGCAACCGACGAATATCACAATATGGAAGCAACAAAGAATATCATAATATGGCAGCAGCAAAGAATATCACCACATGTACAACAAAAATGGAAGTTTTACCACGCTTATAGGAGTAAAGGTGATCGCAAACAGAACACCAACCTTACGAATACTAGATAGATAGATTGTAATAGTGGTGGAGTTCCTCTCAACAGAGGCCCTGAGGCACTTAGACCCATTGGTCCATTGTGCTAACCACCCTTTTGAAGAAGTCACCCATAAAGGCCGATCGCCCTGCTAAAGGCCAACAAGTCCCCGATGGGGATTTCCCTTACCTCCCTGGATTCCAAAAATGGGGAACCCAGGTACCTGTTTCGAGTCCTCATCACCGCAGGGCACTCGCATAACATGTGGGATGTGGTTTCATCCTCTTCTTCGCACCACCTACATCTGGGGGAATCTACGATTCCCAGGAGGTGTAGGTGCCTCATCACCTGGTAGTGCCCCGTGAGGAGTCCCACTACCGTTCGTAGTTGACCCCTGTTTAGTGACAGGAGTCTTTTGGCAAGCCCAGGCCTAGGCTCTTCAATGTGTAGTTTGGCCTGTCTAAGGCCTGGTGCAGCTCGCCAGATCTCAGAATGTCGGGCTAGCCCCCACATTCTATTTTCCGCCATCCCTACTGACGAGGCAATAGGTATGATTGGCTCTGGACCAATCGGATCTTGGCTGGAACCGGCCCTTGCCAGCTCATCAGCCATCTCATTTCCAGATATGCCTGCATGACCAGGCACCCAGAAAAGTTCCACCTTGCCGCATCTGCCTATATCATTGAGTGCCTCACGACACTCCTGCAGCAGCTGTGATTTGCACCATGGTGATGTCAGCGCCTTTAAAGCTGCCTGACTATCCGTGCATATGTGTATCGGTCTGTTAAACATCCCGATTTCCTTAATAGCATACGCGCAGGTCAGAAGTGCATATACCTCTGCCTGGAACACCGTAGCATATTTTCCTAAAGGGATTGAGAGCTTCCTTGGTGTGCTACAATTGTAGACCCCTGCTCCCGCTCTTCCTTCTTTCCTAGAGCCGTCCGTATACCATACCTCGGCCCCAGAATGAAGTTCTTTCCCCTTTCCTCTAGCCCACTGTTCCCTATCCGGGAAGTGGGTTTTGAAGTAGGGGGGTGTTTGGTTGAACCTGGCAATCATTCCATCACTGCCCATCCCGAGGATGGGACTCGACTTCATGAGCTCTGTCCAAACTTGTCTGTGACCATAGGAACAGGAACTTCCTTTGTCATACCACTGTCCCATACATTTGAGACGATAAGCCGCTGTCCTTGCCTGCACCTCAGCTTCCACATGGAGTGGAGCGAGGTTCAGCAGCGTTTCCAGCGCCAGAGTTGGGGTTGTTCTCATAGCCCCTGAAATGCCCATACAGGCCAATCTTTGAAGGTGGTTCAGTTTGTTCCCAGCAGTTTTGAGCCGGACTCTCTTCCACCAAACTATAGAGCAGTACAAGAAACTAGGTTTAATGACTGCCGTATAAATCCATCTAATGGCTTTTGGCTGAAGTCCCCATGTTTTACCAAGGGTCCTCCTGCACATCCATAAGGAGGCACAAGCTTTCTTTGCCTTGGTCTCCAAATGCTCTCCCCAGTTAAGCTTGGAGTCCAGAATAACCCCAAGATACTTGACCGATGGTGAGGGATATAAAACCTTTCCCTGCAAAGAGGGAGGTCTAAAGCCCTCCATTTTCCTTCTATTGGTAAACAATACAAGCTTAGTTTTCTCCGGATTTACAGTCAGCCCTGTTTCTGCACACCACCCCATTTCCTTATCCAGGGCTTTCTGCATGAGTCCAGAGACAGTATCAAGGTACTTTCCAGTGATGATTATAGCCACATCATCTGCGTACCCTTGAGTGTATGCGCCAGTCCTATTCAATTCTAAAATAAGACTGTCGACTACCATATTCCAGAGGAGTGGAGATAACACTCCTCCCTGAGGGCAGCCTCGAGTCACAGCTACCTTCATTGAACTGTGTCTCAAGACTACTATTACAGTTCTTTGTTCCAACATGTATCTAATCCAGCTCACAATGTGAGCATGGATACCATGTAAGACATGGTATCCATGACTACTTTGACACTTCTTTGTTCCAACATGTATCTAATCCAGCTCACAATGTGAGCATGGATACCATGTCTTCCTGCAGCAATGCATATTTGATCGAAGGACGTGTTATTAAATGCTCCCTCGACATCAAGAAATGCCCCCAGTCCGTACATTCCGTGTTCCAGCACTCCCTCAATCCTGCTAACAAGATTGTGGAGTGCTGTCTCCACGTATTTTCCCTTCTGGTAGGCATGTTGATACAGGTGCAGGGGGTGATCCCGTAATGGCCCATCCCTTATGTACCTGTCCACTATCTTTTCTAGTGTCTTCAGTAGAAAAGACATCAGACTGATTCCTCGAAAGGAGTCTGCTCTTGTGTAGTCAGTCTTACCTGGTTTAGGTATGAAAACCACCTTGGTGACCCTCCAGGCTTTTGGAACATATCCATAAGCCAGGCAGGAGCGAAATATTCTTACCATTGGAAGGAGGAGCAGATCCTGCCCTTCCTGAAGGAGTGCAGGAAATACCCCATCCTCCCCAGCAGCCTTAAAGGGGCTAAAACTCATGATTGCCCATTTTGTAACTGTGTACGTCACGATGCTGGAGGAAAGTCTCCATTCCGTCCGAGCTGGACGGATGGGATTCCTCCCATGATGCATCTCCCTCAACTCCCTGGAGCCTGGAAAGTGGGTCTCCAGCATTAGCTTTAGTGCTTCCTTGTCGGAAGACGTGAAGTCTCCTGAGGGAAGCAGCAGAGAACCCACCCCCGCTTCCGAGTCTTTCGATAGGATCTTATGAAGTCTTGCCATCTGTGGAACAGTCTCTACGCTCTCACAGAAGCTCCTCCATGAGTCCCTTTTACAGCGCTTGATTGCTGCTTTGTACCTCCGTTGGGCAACCTTAAAGTTTTCCCAATCCCGAGGCATTCTTGTCCTCTTTGCTTTATTAAAGAGTTTCCTAGTCTCTCTACGGAGACCGTCTAATTCTGCTCCCCACCAGGGTAATTTACACCCTTCCTTCCTGGTCCTTAGGGGGCAGCTGTCTTCGTAGGATGTGATGATGCTTCTCTGTAGATAATCAACAGCAGCATCTACCTCATCCACATTTCTAAACTTGCACTGAGGTGCCCCCTCTAGGGCAGCTCCCAGCCTTTCTCGATATAGTCCCCAATTGGTAGTCCTGGGGTTTCTATATGTTGTTTCCCTGTAATTGGATTCTAAAAGAGTGAAGAGTATGTGTCTGTGGTCGGACAAAGTTATCTCCCCTGACACTCTCCACCCATCAATCCTGTGCAGCAGAGAACTGGTGCACAGTGTAATATCTATCACCTCCTGCCTAATGCTGTTTGCAAAGGTAGGTTGTGATCCTTTATTGAGTATTTGTAACTCCGTAGACATAAGATACTCCAACAGTGCCTCTCCCCTTTCGTTGGTGCTCCCACTCCCCCACACAATGTGGTGCGAGTTAGCATCACAACCGATCAGAAGATCCCACTTGTTGGTCTTACAGTGACTCACCAGCCTCTCCATCTCATTTGATGGTGGAGGAGCCGGTGCATCGTATGGCAGGTAGGAGGAGCAGATGACCACCCTCTTCCTGTTCTCACCTTCCCCCAGGGTCAGCAGAACTGCTGTCTGATCCCTAGTGGTAAATTCCGATAGATGCAAAGCACTTATCCCATTTACATAGATACAAGATCTAGGCCTATCAACAGTGGTACAGTATTATATTTTTCCGCCTGTCATGCACAGGCCCCTGACTCTTCACTGGAAAGCCCAGGGTTCCTGAATCAGAGCTATTTTGACCATACCTTCAGAGAGTATCCTTTGCAGAACCCCTGAGGCGGCCTTACTGTGTTGTAGGTTGGCCTGAAGCACGGCTATGCCAGCCATGGTTCGGCCCCGCCCACATCTTCTTCCTCCCTTGTCTCCTTCTCTTCGAGGGGGTATGGAGCCTTCCCTTAGGCCACTACCCACAGGGGCTCCCGAGTCAGACTCTACCCCCATGGGGGAGATCAGGATTGGTGCCTCCTTGAAGGTGGGCCCAGAGAGGTTGAAAAGGATGTCGTCCTCCTCTCCCCACGAAGGGTATGAGGGGCAACTGGGATGTGTGGGTCTCCCAGAAGGAACCCCCACAGGCAAGGTTAAGGTAGTAGAGGGTGCGTCCCGACTGGGATCCCCATCGGGGCTCTCCACCGGTATCGCATCCCCCAAGGAAGAAGACAGACTACAAGAGTCCATTTGAAGAGTGCGCCTGTCAGCGCCCTCCATAGTTTTGTTTGAGGGTTCCATGTTTGGTCCCACGAGTAGCTAGGGAAATATGGTGTCCGCCCATGCAGAGCCCCGCATGCATGGGTAAGGCTAAATAAAACCGGAGGTCGCCCAGTATCCGGAGTCTCTCTGTTAGTGACTTCTTACCCTCCGCCCCGCAGATGCGGTCACCCTTAGCACAGAGATGCACCATGGTGATGGGAGCTGTTTATTGACCGCCAGGTCTAGATCCGTCATGTTCAGCGATACCAGGGGCACCTCGAGGAGGATGTGGCTCTTCACCACGCATGACGGTCTTGGTGGTCCATAGGCATGTTCTGCCCTTGTCCCTCCCTGGAGTCACTGACCCCTTACCCCCTTACGAATACTAAACGAACGCATCACTACCGTCACATGTCATGCACAGAAGCTACGGAGTGGATCTTGGATGGTTTCATCCAATAATATAGAGCATGATCTAATTTCTTGTACAAGAAATTTTACCATGCACAACGGCCTTTAAAAGCATCCAGGGTATTTCCAAAAATGTTAAAATTTCTTAAAATTCTTTCCATGGGGGCACCATGACCATAACAAGTCCTGTGGTAGTTGTTAGAAAATACCAAGTTGGTCCTGGTATTGTGTGATGGGACTCTTAGATTAACTGCCCAAGAAGATCCGGGGAGGTTGTTTCATAATTTAAAAAACTGAATAAAAATATTGTCAGCCTCAATTCTTCTATGCGATAACGTATCTAACTGCAGCTTACACAGTATTTCCCCATAATTTACATCCAAAGTGACTACCTTAGATTTGAAGTTTACATACCTCAAGAATTTATGTTGGGTTCTTTCAATATGTTTTTGGTGTGTGCTTTAATGTGTGACTTACGTACTACATTATCTAGGTGCTGGTTAAAACTAAGTTTATTATCAAATATAACACCAAGGTCTTTAATTGCTTCAACATTCGTCAAAGTCTTATTTTCAAGGTCATAATAATTAATGTTTGGTGTTCTAGATTTACTAAAAGAAATGCAATTGCACTTGGAAACATTGATGCACAAACCATTTCGACGACAACATAATGAAAATGTATCCAAATTCTCTTGTAGGTTAACGACATCATAATCACTGTTGATGACACTAAAAATCTTTAAGTCATATGCAAACAACAAAAAACTAACACCATAGAAAGCAAACAATACATCATTTATAAACAGAGGGAAAAGTATTTGTCCCAAATTTGAACCCTGAGGGACACCATATAATGCAATTATTTCACTAGATAGTTGGTGATTAATTTTTACGGATAGCCTTCAATTTGATAGATAATTTTCCAACCACTCCAATAAGCTACCAGAGAAACCGATACACTTCAGTTTTAATACATAATAGCAATGGGATGTTAACTGAGTCAAAGGCTTTACTTAGATCAGTGTATATTGCATCAACTTGATGCCCATTTTCTAGATTCGTTTCAATGAACTTAGGATATTCTAGTAGAGTTGAAGTCGATCTACCCCTCAAAAACCCTTGTTATGAAGGAGTAATAAAATTTTTAAAAAGAGGAGTCAATTTGTCTACCACCAAATTTTCTATCACCTTGGCTATGGATGACTGAATGACCACTGGTCTGTAATTTCTGAAATCTCCCTTATCACCAGATTTAAATATTGGAACAATATAGCTTAACTTCCATATGTGGTGATAAAGGCTATCACTGGGTGACTTATTGAAAATTATATTCAATGGGTGAGCCAAAATCATGTGGCGTACTTTCAGTGTAGATGCAAGGATCCCATCAGGGCCAACACTTTTGTTATAAAACAGAACAAGGATAATTCATATATTTATTAGTCTTATTTTATAACACGATGAATATTTGCATTGTTTTGATTTTCTATGGTGTGTGGCTATGTGCATATGAATGGCACTCACAAGGGACACTGTATTGTTAACACTACCTGAGTGGGAGTACTTGTGTGTGGTCAATTGTTCACTTTTACCATTTGTCGTAGTATTATCCTTTTTTTTTACATGTGATGGTGTATTATTCTTCTCTTTTTGTGGTCAGCCACTACTACTGGTTGTGGTACTATGATTATTGGTATTGGTAGTAATTTTTCATTTCCCTTTGTATACATTTTTCCACTTCCATGTGCTCTAGATTACAGCTTTCAGGATTTTACTTTTCCATACCTTCGTTCTATTACTATAGTCATTGTATACAATAATAGCCTCTTTTATCTCTTGTGCCAATAAGTTCTTGATAAAATAATTTGTGTATTTACGTAGAAGTTGTTTGCATGAAACTACTTTCTCTGAAGTGCTGTGATCTATCTTATCCCAGTTTAATATTTAATGTCTTGTTGTCATTTTGTGGGACTTTTAAAGAAAGTTGCACAAGAATCGTATTTTTTTAAATATACGATTACATTGCAGTTGGTGTAAACCTGTAAATAATATTTAGAGAACAGAGGATTATTTTGGGATCTTAGGGGCCATATTCCAAATCTCAGTTACAGCCTTGCTTCTACTGCTAATGTCATAAAATCTCTGCCAAGTGTTTGAAAACAATTCTTCTCAATATGAATCAAGGAGAATATAGATTCTTCTCAGCACAAATCTGAGAAGCAGCGGCATCGGAAATGGGGGGCAGGAGGGGCCAAAGGCCCCCCCAGAATTTACCCCGGGTCCTTACAGGTGAAGCGGGCCCTTTTGGAAGGCCACTTGTTTTCAGCTTGCTTTTTCCCTGCATATGCACATTCTCACACATTCATATGCTCTTTTAGCAAAATTCTAGTCTCTACCCCCTCCTATCCACAAAAAAATGCAGGCTCCTTTATTAGCAGCCAGGCCCTTTTCCCCCCAGTGAAAATAAGTCTGCTGAGAAGTAATGCTACCTTTACACAGAGAATCTGTACACCGTTTCAAACTCACAGTAGTTTTTATGGCGTAAGCATTGGAAGTAAAGTTGTGGTTGAGATTCTGAATATGGTTCCTTCAGGATACCTAGATGACTGTGAATGCCTGAAAATGAAAGTTTGTTGCAGTAAGTAAGGAGATTATTATCTTTTAGCACAATTACTGGCAGAGACACCCATGATGGCATGTCACCACTTATGGTGGCCATTTGCACAGGAAACTTGAAAACGGTCCAACTATTGCTTGGATTTGGTCCTGTAATCTCTACTTGCCTAGAACAGAGAGACAATAATGGGAACTCGGTATTTCATCACGCTGCATCTACTACGAAAGAAATCATTGCTGTGAGTATTATGTAGTGAATTTGAAGATAAGTAGTATAGTTGTCTTGCTATTATGTTATTGTCTAATTGCTCGTATGAGACAACAAGCAGATGAAATTTATTGCAAAAAAAAGAAATAGATATATATTTTATATTGAATTTTTCAAGTGAAGAAATACCTAATAAGTCAAGACTCATACTGCATAAACTTAGGTATTGTTCAAAATTTTGTAATAAATTTTTTGGCTGAAAGTATGAGTCATGGCTCTAAAAATTCATAATACTCTTAGTATGTCAACATTTTCTGGTGTTAAGGTTGTTACATGAAGTGATGGCTTGTGTTATATTTGTAGACTGTTTCCTTGCTTGTTTGGTGGACACAATCCCTGTTTTTGTAATAATACACATTAAATAAATCACTGATATGTCTGAACCATTATTTATTAGTAAAAATTGAAATAAAATTATAAAAGAGATTTAAATTCAGGTGGAATTGGTATGCATGTATTTGATCTATATTCCATTTAGCTAAAATTCTCTCATCAAATACAGGCTATTATTGCGAGTAAATTTTGTTTTCAATATGTTTTCTTCTTGCTTGGTTTTACAGGATCTGTATCAGGTGAACATGTCTTATTCTCATTGTACTTTAAATCCTAAAAATGTGTGTGTGGTAAATGTAATGTGCCACTTAATGATGCAGGCCATTGTTTATTTACTAGTAAATGTCCCGTCAAGTATGACAACCTAAATATTTAGTATGTCTATAGAGACATTCCATTTTAAATCGACCAATTTTTTGAAAAAATGGTGCCTCACCAACTCAGATTGCAACGAAATTTGGCTTGTAGGTAGTGCCTACCATTGTGACCCATAATCCGTTGACTAAATTCACAGAAAATTTTTTGCCCTTGTGTTATAGGCAAATGTACATCACTCAGACGCTTGAAAAACATCATTTTATGCTAAATTTGTACAAGCTCCAGCAAACTTATTTTACTTATCACAAATATAAAAAAGGTATCAATGGAAAGGAAAAAGCCTATACTTGATACTATTGATCTTGAACGTCGACTTTGTGCAAGTTTTAATGCTTCTTCAACGGCTTTAAGTCAAAGTTCAAAATGTCGTTTTTTTGTAACTTTGGGCAATAGATAAACCCAGATGGACTTAAAGTAAATGTAGATTTTAACCTACCTTCTCGGAGGAAATATCCCAAGAACCTTAGAAATTTGGCAAAAAATGGTTTTTCGGAGTTAAAAAAATCCATGTGGCACCATCTAGGGCATCTGCATAGATTAGATCTGAATTCTCTGTGTCAACTATGTGAAATTTAGTTACAATCAATTGAACGGTGCTGGAGAAATAGCCTATATATGCATAATTTGTGCACAGACACATTTCGGTACCAGTGATAGTGTAGCTGCCTTTTTATGGTGTCATCAACAAATAGAGAATATAATTATACTTTCCTCCATTATAGCAATAATTTTATAAAATTACACTAATGAATTATTAGCTATTTTTAAGGATATTACTTAGTTTCAGTTTGAATGTTGACAAGGAAAATGTTGTTTAGTGTACAGCTATCAGTAAAAATGACTTCCAAATAACATAAGTAAAAGATTAACTAAGTACACAATGAGAACACTCAGTGCCACAATATTCTGCCACGGAATCTTGTCTCTTGGGGATAGGAATTTTAAATTTTTGATTGTAATTTTTGCCTTGATCATAAGAGGTATTGGACCAGAGAATTCTAGAAAATTGAGATTAAACCCTTTGAACCTCGGAATTTTGAAATGCTAATGAGTAGGCTATTTGTCACTCTAGTGTGGATTATAGCATCATATTCAGACCATAGGAAAGCAAGAGGTGTGATTAGTGCAGGAATAGTGTATTTCTTAAATGATTTCTGCAGTGGTGAGAGTAAATACTTGATCAAGTAAATGATAATTGTGTATATCTAGGCTCTGGCGGCAGTGGCCACTACTTCTCCTAGTGGGAAGAGTGCATCCCTAAATGTGAGGAATGGCATGGGCCACACACCCCTTCACGTTGCTTGCTTGAGTGACAAGCCGAATTGTGTTCGTGCTCTTCTGGCTGCCGGGGCAGATGTAAATATCACAGCCACTCGAGTTTCGACGTCTTCCAATTCCTTCAGTTGTTCAACTCCTTCTCCGCCTGGTAATGTGTCTGATTACCTGCCTCAGTTCACCCACAAACTGTATTCTCAGGTTAGTTCCAGTTTTAAATATTAATGTATAGTGGAAATACTGGTACTGTTTATTCATATTCATGAATCATGTACATCCAGTTTATCTAATGAGTGGAATTAACTACTGATAATGATGTAGCGTATGCTATAATTTATGATATTAAATGGTATTTCTGTCATGTGGCAGTTGTAAGTATTATAAATATTCTATTGGGAAAGTGACCTAAAGTTTATGAGTGGTGATTGAATATCATTCCATGTAAAATGTGCTATCATCAATTCTATTATTGTCATTGATGACTACATATTTATAACTCTGTAAGGTCAATATCAATTTAAAATACATCTGCATTTACATAATATCCTGGAAATTAAGATAAAGCTATTTGACTGCAGGACTTTTAAACCTCTGCTCTTATCAGATGTTTTCTAGTGATACATGGTTGGTTTGTTCCCATTCCAGGGAACATCTTTAGGTTGAAGTGTTTCTGGAGACTTTATTTGGTTGTAATTCTTCAATTAAACATGTTTTCTGGAATGGGAATGTAAACTTTTGTCACCAAAAGACAGTGGATGAGTTGACCCGACAGAAATCCTTAGGCTGCAAGTTAAAAAAAATACAGTGAAAACCTTCTTCAAAAAATGTAAAACTATTTAAGGGATCTATCCATAAAAATTTGTGATCAAGCCAAATTTTGTATTTGCAAAATAAAGTAAGATTGCACCTTGTACCTACTGTAAATTGGTGTGAAAATCACATATTCAGGGAAGGGAGATCAGGTTGTTGTGGTGGTTAAGAGTACTAGCTTCCCATCTTGAGGGGTGACATTTGAATCTCAGCCGTTGCAAAAATTTGAGTGATATATGTACCAATCTCTACTTGAGTGCTGTGCAGTGGTCTTTTCATGTTTTGCACTCAGTCCATCAAATGGATCATTAAACCACGGACCCCTAGACACCTTCTGTTAGGAAATAGAAATCCAATGCCAGTTATTACTGACTTTTGCTCCTTTACTTCCTATTAATAGTCCTTCCCAGATATCCATCTACTCCAAAGGGTCAATGACCTTAGTTGGCTGCCAGCCTCCCTGATAACAGTAACAATTTGGAATGGAGGTGTAATTAGAGGCTTCAATCAGAATAGTTGCTAGGATCCTCTACTTTCAGCCTGTTGCTTTACTGAATGAGCAACAACCTCCATTCCCAAATGTTCCCCTATAAGTTGCTTAAAATAATAACTATAACAAAAAATATTTTTCAGCTTGTATACTATTGATAACATTTATGAGTTCTAATATAAATTTTAATCGTGTCATTTTCATGTTTAGGATATGAAATTAGGGGGTACCCCTCTTCATTGGGCTTGCTCACGTCAGGTGATTGAAGTACTCTTAGATGTTGGCTGTGAGAAGAATGCTCTCAATTTTGAGGGACAAACTGCTCTGCATGTGATGGTGAGTTGATGTTACTTGCAATTTTACTGACTGTGTCACAAAAGAAGTGATCCTAGGGGTTTTGTTGTAGTTGCATGCCAAGTAAATAACAGGGTATCAGAATTAAATTCAGTTATAAAGGTGCACTAAGAAAGCAACTTAGCCGCAGTCTGCCTGAGAATGTCAAAACGAATGGAAAGAGTGCTGGATTTAAGTTTATGCACTGGAATGTAAAGAAAAAAGTCTGTTAAGTTGATTGTTTGATCCAATGTTACTGGAAAATGTGTACCAAATTTTCAGTTTACCAAACCTCGTCCCCCCTGTTAGTTTAAATTCTGGCATGTACAGTAGAAAATTATTCTGTTTAAAATTTGGATCACGTGAGACATATTATGAGTGTCTTACACATTATTGCATTATCATGTTATAAATGCCATCATGTGCATATATTTGCACTTATCCATGCCTTCTTTTTCTAAGAAATGTTGATGAATTTGGTGGCTTGTGCATTGGTGTTCTGCATGTTATCTGACCTTGTAATTGCCTTCTATCCACACAGGTTATGCGTGAGAGATTGGATTGTGTAGTATCATTGTTGAGTCACATGGCTTCTACAAATATAGGTGATAATAATGGAAACCGACCATTACATTTGGCTGCTCTACAAGGGAATACTCAGATGATAGAAGCTCTTGTTATATTTGGGGCTGATATCAATGTAAAGTAAGTTTATAAATAAAAGTGATGATATTCCTCCCTTCTCATAGCTTTTCATTTGGTATTTGAAAGAATATTATTTATGTAGAAAATAATTATGTATGCAAAACATTTATACCATTATTCCATCTTTTTGTTTCATGATAGTGTCTGTGTTCTTGTGTTATACTTTAATTATTGCAAATAGTGTAAATCATAGTTGGGATTAGCAATTAAAAAATTAATGATTAAAACTAATCATTATAAATGTGGTTAACAATTTAATTTAATCATTACTTTTAGAAGAGTTGATTTTAACCATTAAAATTATGCATTAACTTATATATAACTAACTTCAGTTAATTTTTTTCATTAATTTTTGGCGTATGTCAACCTGTCCGAATTTGCAGGCAAAGATTGCCCAGCAGACAAATGGGAAAATAAAACGGTATCTAAGAATGCAAGTGTAGTTGTGCAGGAATGCAATGAATAGGCCCAGACGAATACATCCAAACAAAAGTGGGGCTGACAGGAGTGACCGCCAATGTGTAGGAACGCATCCTCAGTTGAGAAAACACGAAACCACGTGAAGACCATGTCCTGGAGGGCTCATATGCCTTATTTGGTGGCATCATGTCGTCAATACTACATAGTTGAAGCTGAGAAAGTGGGGTTGCCTAAAAACCTATGAGGAGGAGGTAGGGCTGGGCGGTTTTCCGGTGCACCGGTTCAGCGGTTCGGTTTTTGTCGGAACTGGCAGGCCCGACTGGTGCCAAGAGAATAAATATCTATGGAAATTTTGCAATGTCTTCCTTCAACAGTAATGCGAACTTCATCGCCATTACAATAACAAAAGGCCATGCATATATACGCCTAAGCCTTGCATGAAAACCATTGACTGACGCAAAAATTCTCTTTTTTTACTGTTCAGTTTAGGAAAGCGTACCCGTGTTACTAAGAAGTATCCTCTTGGAGGAAAAAACACGTCTTAAAAAACAGGTATGATAAAAATTGTAGCAAAAAACCTTTAAAATGACGCGGTACACAAGGAAAAAAAGTTCAATTGAAAAAACGGTTCAGTTGAATACACTTCGTTTTAGTAGAAAACACCGCTTCAGGAGAAAACACCGGTTCAGGAGAAAACACCGGTTCAGTAGAAACACTGGTTTGACCTATTGAACTGGTGCACCCCCGTGTCAAATGGTTTTTTTCAGAACCTAGAACCGGTTCAGTATTTCCTGCACCGCCCAGCCCTAGGAGGAAGGGTTCATTCAGACTAGCGTATCTGTTACAATGTGCCAGTCTATGTATGCATTACTCGGTGACATTACGTCATCAATACATCAGTCCCCAGTGAATCGTGAGAAAAGGTGCGCAGGCACACCCTCAGCATCTACTGTAAATCTATATAACTAAGTGGTTTCCACTGCAATTTTACAATTGTGAAGCGTTACTTCACATTGCAATGTGGGGTTCGGTATCAAAAACTAACCTTAAAGCACTTTCTACCGCTCAGAACTATCTTTTATGGCATATTACAGACACATGGTTTGTTAGAAAGTTTTATATTCCCGACAACTTAAAAATCCCAGAATTGGAGCTTCACCTCAGAAAAATCGCTGAATCCTTTCAGCAGATGCTAGGAAACCTGACCAACAACACTCTGGACACTAAATGGAATTACAAAGAAAATTCCCACTTCAAATATTTAAAATAAATGGATACAGATGGAAGAAACCACAATGACAGTATTCAGTGTTTCATGATATTTTTTATATTTAATTGACGAGTACTGAGATCAGCAAGAAAGATTGTATGTGAGATCTAGTAAACTATATAAATCACTGTTTGAGTGATATTTAATTGATATTGAATAATTTATGTGAACAAAGTGAAGAGTAAGCAACTTTCATATTGTGCTCATGTCTTACCTTTGCTGATTCTTGCTTGGTAGGAATAACACTGGGGTCACACCAAGACATCTCGTGGCCACCGCTGTTCATTCATCAACCAATGCCTTGTATGCCCTCCATGCTGTGGGCGCAGCACGTTGCCCTCCAGGAATGAACTTCCCATGTCAGGAGGGCTGCTCCCATGATGGGACTTTTGATGGGGTGGCTCCAGATCCCCCTCCAAGAAGTCCCTTGTCAGGGAAATCGGAATCTGAAGAGCTCATTGATCAAATGCTTAGGTGTACTGAGAGGTGTGTAATGTATGATGTGTGTTTTTTTTTGGAGACATGCTGCCTCTGTTTTTTATGCTTTCTTCTGAAGGAAATGACACCATAATGAATGATGCTATTTTTAGGTTGCCATTTGACTCATAGTATGCTTGATAAACCATTGGTAATGCAATATTTTGATAACAGGAATTACTCACAGTATATACTCCAAGTAAGAAAAATTACACCGGTCAAGTAACATCATTTAGCTATCAAATATGTCATCAATTATCATCATATATTGCGTGTTTTCAATTTTATGATGACCCCCAATTTCCTCCAGGTCTTTGAAGGTAAAAAACATTTGTAAATATGTTCTGCCACTTGTAGCCATTAATGCTGTTAGTTGTGATTAATTCACTTTTGGCTGATGTAATATCTTCCCGGAGGATGTTTGGCTAGGAAATTTTCCCTTAATCTGTGAATGAAAGCAAATCAAGACTTTGCAAAACTTGAATAATGCTTAGATGAGTTATATGCCTTTAAAATTATTTTTGAAATGCAATTATCTGTTGCATGAATTTAACTGGTATATTTCAAAATTGGCCTGAACAATTCTTGCCTTCTGCTGGCTATTTTTTTCTTTTCTTTGTTTTGTCATCTGTGTAAAGGCTTTAGGCTTATTGTTGGAGTATGGATCTACCATTCCTAAAAACTTAAAAAAAACTAAGTGTGGAAATATTTTTTTGAAAAAGGAACCTTTTCTGTTCAAACTGGATATGGAATTTTCAAAAAATGTTGTACTAACCAAAGGGTGATTACTAAGATTTTTTTGGATAAGGGTGTCATAGCAAAAGCAACACAGGATGCATTAACCAAACTCCGCATTTGACGCATTTGTAAATCTAGTTTAAGCGATAGAAGTACTAAAAAGTCAGTATCCACTCACAGAGGTTGGAAATGAAGGGTGATAAAGTTTTTGATTCAGTGGCTGAAAGAAAAATTTTAAACAGCGATAAGAATCAAATATCATTACCTGCAGTCCACTACCCCTCTCTGCTATTGTTGGCTTACCTGATTTTGGAGAATACATGCTCCCCACATGTCATTCGACTTTTTTTCTTGCAAACCCAAACCTGGCAAAATGGAAAAAAAATCTGATACTTTTTTAAATTTTGCTTTTAGTAGCATGAAAAAAGGCTAATCTCATTTCAATATCAGAGTTACACAACCTCTCCTTAGGAGTAGAAAATTCTCAAATTTCACTTTAAAGGTTATTATTAATAAGACATTGCTCAGTTACTAGTTTAGCAGCTTGAAATATTCTATAATAATTTTTTCGTCCTAAAAATGGAATCCCCAGATAAATGGGATCTCTTGGCTGCATTAAAATTTTTTTTGTGTATCTAAAAAAGAATTTGAAAGCATTCAAGGATTTGATTAATAATTGGAAAATAATTAATTTATTAATGAAAATGAACGTATAATGTTTCTTTTAACTGCACTCTAAAGAATAGTTGTTCAGGTTTCAAAAATGTATTGCGTGATGAGCAGTGGCGGATCTAGGTTTTGACCAAGGGGGGGGCTAACCGTGGGTCTTGGTAATTCCCCTCAGCCGAAGGGGGGTTCGCGGATTTTGGAAATTTGGGATTTTCAAGATTCAAAAACGGCGGTTTTCGGCTAATGCTTAGATAAAAAAGACACTACTATGCACATGTAGTAGGTCGTTTTATTAGTAAAAGGTTTATGGTGGTCATTATGGGCCTAGATTGAAATACCGGTAATATTAATAATAAAAACTTATGATGATGCTTTATCTATTTTTTAAAGTTTGACTTTATGATTGGGAACACAAATATAGACAAATCAATTTTATGATTAGATAAGTTCATTTGTTTTTATTACTAAATTTTTACGTTAAACAACAGTCAGGAAGTTAAAATAGGAAAAAACATTCAAAATGTAATTATAATTAATTTAAATTTGACTGCTTGTTGAATTTTGAACTAGAGATAATTAACAAATAAAGGGGGAATTTATAATGGGTGCTATAAAATAGTAAAAAAATTACTTCCGATTGAATACAGCGGTTTAATTTAAAAAGCAATACTGACATTCTTCACCTAGTTGTGGAAGCTGCGTAATGAATCATTTTCCCAGTTCTCTACACTCATCCGTCTATTCTTAGCCTTGCTAAATGTGCTGATTATTTCGTCTACTGGTATCTCCCTTTCTTGATAGGTTGGAGGGAATGAGGCCTTCAGGAGGAAGGACTCCACAGAAACCTCTGCTGAATCTTGCATCTATCTCTGAAATAAAATGATCCAAAAGGGGCAGGAAGACTGATCTCCTGAAATATTCTTCAGGATTTTCTGCGGGCGCGTTGATTCTGTTTCTTTGACGTATGCATGTTCTCGGTGTTGATATTTCAAACCCCAGCTCATCTGCAACTTGAAGGGAGTTTTCGTACAGACTTTTGAACTCAAGTTCGGCTTCGCGCCGAATAATTTTTAAGTTCTCCAAAATGTCAGTTACGTTAACTAAAGCAGACGAGATATCCTGCTTGGGGCTTTACAACCGTTGACTTAGTCTTAAAGTTAAACCAAGGCAGTAGGCTGCAACTTCAAGGCCAACTACAAATTCGCTTTTTTTGATGGCGCAGGATAACATGTACGCTTCAGACGACACTTATGGCGTTTTGTTGTCAATCAAATTTTCCAGTACTGTGACAACAGGTACAATAAACTCTTTAAATACGATGACGCTATCATGTCTCTTGACCCATCGTGTAAAGTGCCCTCAGTCTCTGTTTCTTTGATTCGGAGAAATTCATCTTTTCGAGAACATCGATAAGAGCATTTACTCGATGAGTGGAGGCCGATAGGGAGACAGAAACCGTTCCAACCGTTCCCATAACATTTCTTATTGCTGGGATTTCGCAACATTTTGTGATGCACAAGTTCAAGGAGTGACTGAAGCAATAAATGTAAATTGCGAGTGGCTGTTGTTGCGATATTCGGGCTTGCACGCCGTGTAATTGTCCCGCCATATTTGATCCTCCGTCGTACCCTTGACCACATAGGTAATCATATGACAAGCCAAGTTTTGACATCTCTTCGTCTATCGTTGATTTAATAGCCAAGCTCGTTGTTGATTTGAGCTCAATGAAGCCAATAAATTCCTCCTTTACTATGGATTTGTTCATATCAATGTATCGTACACAGAATGTAAGTTGCTCCTTCCTAATAACATCGGTAACCTCTTCACATATTATGAAGAAATATTTGGCTTTTTTTTATATCTTCGACAATTTTCTAACGTAAAAAAACACCAATGCATTCTATCACATCATTTTGGATGGTTTTGCTAATAAGTGTGTTGTTGCGTTTGCATGTCGAAAGATGCCATTTTAAGTCTTCGTCGCCTGCATCTATTCTAAATGACAAGAGACTTTGAAAGCCCCCTGTTTCCCTTGAAGAGCCATTTCTTGCTCTTCTTCACTGCTCAAATTGCCATCATCTTGATGGCTCCTCATGGGGAGGCTGATCTGGGCACAAAATAGTATTCTTTTTATTATGGGTTTCAATCGTTTTCCATTTTGCTTAACTATGTTTGCTTTTTTTCTATCGATCATTAGACCAACATGTTTGGTTGAAATTCCAGGAGCAGATTACATAGATTTTTGAAATGTAGAGCTTTCTCCATTGTAACTAAATATAACTAATATAACTTAATACTTATAAAATATAACTAAATACTTTTTACAAAGTGGTAACCTACAAAAATTTCGATTTTATCTAGTGTATGTTTCCACCCAATGGGGGGGGCTATAGCCCCCTTAGCCCCCCCCATAGATCCGCCACTGGTGATGAGTATGTGATAAGGAAGGTGATCTTTATATTAGAAGTAATAAGATATAGTTATTGCATCCGTAAATCTTGATCCAGGAAAATATTATCCAAATAGATGATAGGAAGTTGATTTTTTCTACAATAAATTTACTTGTTTTTGGTAATTCTATTGTTACTGTTTTTATATATACCTATATTAAAAATCTAGGATTAGAAAAGGAATGAAATTCAGAATTGAGTATCTGAAACTAAGGATCCGAAACCGAGATAAAGATCCGAAACCCAGGCAAGGATCAGTATCCGACAAAAAACATGGATCCTTGCATCACTATTAGTACCTATTCATGAAAGAAAATTACTGCCACTCATGGCAAACATATTTCATGCTTGGGACCCGCAGTGAAAGTGTTAAGCATTAAATATGAATTTGGGAGGTTGAGGTGTATTGATTGAGTGATTACTGATCAGGCTCCTTTTCCTAATTCGTAAGTTTCTTCTTTTAATTTTGATAATTTCTTGGTGGTTGATAATATGTTGTAATATAATAGGCATAACGATTTTGTCTTCATTTCATAGGGTAGGTTGGAATGTAGATCTAGCATCGGGAGATGAAAATTCTCGCTCGGGAGGAAATATTCTTTGCTTGGATGGTGGTGGCGTCAGAGGTTTGGTTCTCATCTGCATTTTGATGGAACTAGAAGCTGCTTTGGGTGGAAAACCTATTCAGCATGTCTTTGATTGGGTGTCTGGAACCAGCACTGGTGGAATATTAGCCTTAGGCTTAGCAACTGGTGTGTATATAATATCATTAATTATTCACTTATGAAATTCATGATAAACATTAAATGTGTTGAACATAACTTAGGAGAAATAGTCATAGAATAAACTTAGTATGTGTTGCTTCCTGTTTAATTGTATTGAATAGATGACATCTTGGATTATTGTTTGTATTATTTGTTGTTGGCTTTTTGGTGTGGGCATTTCTCTTGCATCCCTGTTCCTACACCCAATATCGTCCTCATCCATTGCTAATGAATGTTAGTGTGAGGATTCCCTATGCTCTGTGGCAGGGTTTTAATTATTGTATAACCCTGCAAAGCTCACTGGCAATGTTCATTGCCAATTTTTTACTACCTTATGTTTGCATGCCTCCCCACCTAGGGAGCCAGTCACCACACATTATGTTACCAGACAGGAAATGTATAGACGTTTCATGAATATAATATCAATGCCAACCCTTTCCCATTTCTCTTTGAGAGTAAATAAAACCTGGGTAATTTAATTATGGTCCATTGTGAGCTGTTTTTTAATGGTGTTCAACATTTTGAACTCTTTTTGCATGCATAGATTTTGTGTTGAAATATTTTTGTGATGTCTCAGTACCTGCTGCTTATTTTTGGTGTGGCGTTGCATCTTTGTGGGAGTAATACATTCTCAATTCTGGTAACTGGTATTTAACTTTTCCCTCTTTGAGAAGGAAAAAAGAGTATTCTAATGATGGATCCATTCCAGTTTTTTTGATTCTATTACCGATCCCAATTCCTATGGCATTGATGTTCCATTGCTGATTCCAAAAATACTGTATATACAAATTCATTTATTTTAGCATTTCATTTATTATAGACTGAACATTTATGACATATTTAGCCACAAAAGAAAATAAAGTATGTTTGGTGTTGTTTTGAAATTTTAAAATAAACAGGAGTAGTAATGATAGTTACATTCATTATTATTTTTCTTCTAAAAATTGTAGAAGAAACTGAATTGACTGAAAAGACCATATGGATATTTATATACACTGATTTGTTCATAAAACCAAATCAAACAGGAGTTATTCAGCATTTAGGACTCATTTCAAGTAGTGAATTTGTCAAGTTTTTCTTTTTTAACAAAATTATCTTGGTCCTTTGGATTTAACCTATTTCTTTTAGTATTTCCAATATTCCCAGCGGAGCTAAATAGTCTTTTACTTAAGGCTGTTACCGAACTGAACCAATTGTGACCATTATAGAGTGGCCTTAGTAGAGAATAGAGACCATGGAATTAAAATTTCAACAAAAGAATATCTTAGTTATGAATTTTTTTTTGGTTTCTTTGATGAAGAAGTGTTGGATGGATGTGAATGTGATGTGTAATAATTCAGTGTATGATGTTTTAATCACATCAATTTTTTATGAAAAATGCCTTGTAACATCTATTTCTAATGCATATAATTTTTTAAATGTTCCCACAACTGCTCTGTTTGTCTTCTGATGTCTCTAGCTTTAAAAGACCATAGTTAACAAGAATTTCCATCCATATGCATACAGTAAATTTTAAGGAGATAAATATTTAAAACAGAGTTCATTATAGGAGTTCATTTAATTTTCTTATTAAAGTTACAATTTTTTTACTGTTTTATTTGAAATAAGGGTCTTTGCTGCATTTAAATTATTGTGAATAATATAAATTTGTATACACATAGTTGAGTGATATTTCGTGCATAGATACTGTTCTAGCGAAACAATTACTCTTAACTAATGATGACCTCTAATTTATTTGCATAGGAAAGTCACTTCTTGAATGTTTAGGTATGTATTTTAAGCTTAAGGATCAAGCAATGACTGGTAGTCGACCTTACCCCAGTGAACCCTTGGAAAAAATTCTGAAGGACACTCTTGGTGCAAGTACCGTCATGGGTGATATTCGACATCCCAGGTGAGTTTTAGTCTTCGTTAAGATTTGATTTTAAAAACATCTTTTGTAAAAAATCATATTTTACTCTTCGGTTGGTATTTTTGTTATTTGATGAACATAAGGTGCTGAGTGATAATTGAAGCTATTTTTAAATTTAGCAGAATGTGTAGAAAAATAATGAGTGTTGAGGTCAGAATATTCCTTATCAGTATCGGTCACAAGCATGATAATGCAATTTTTATCTTCTCCAAAAAATTTTCCATCCTCTCAAATTTCAATTGATTCAGATTCAGCACCTAATTAATAAATATGAATCACATAGTTTAGCCATTTGGAAGTAAAGTCTGTTCATTTTCTTGAGGGTGGCCGAAAAACTATTCTTTCTGTTGTTTAATTCCACGTAAAAGCTAATGATGTATATGTTCCCTTATCATTTGTTCAAAAGTAAGATTCTTCTGTCACAAAATATGGTTTCATTTAGTCTTTTTATATTCTTCATGATGTCAAATTCCTCCTACCTTCTCTTATTATTTTTTTAAAACTTCTATGTCTTCATTTTCATTCCTTCGCATTTCTTTCTCTTTGCTGCAATGTCCATACCTTTTTCAGCCCGGCAATTTCTTTTTTAGCTATTTCCTATGTTTAACCATGACATATTCAAATATAAATAGTTTTTATCACTATTATTTTAAATTTGCATTGTAAAATCTTATGAATGTATCAAATATTGACTTGGATGTGACTTATGACAAATAATGACTTCCCGTCAGTTCATGTCAGTGTCTATGCTCTCTTTTTAGAACTCTGTCTACTTAACCTTTTCAAAATTCCTAGAACAGCAGCTGATGCGTCTTTTGAAAAAATTATTCCCATTGAAGATTTGTTCACTAATCGATAATTAACTCATGGGGGACCTTATTTTGCTTGCTTTGGCCATTCTTGCTTTATTATGGGAAAATGTAAGCCAGGAGTCACCAATCTTCTTGAAATCCAACTTTTTTTTCTTTTCTCTTTCTACATATTCCTCTCCTTCATAAGTCAAGCTCTATTGCCTCTTGTTTTGTCTTCTTTTTCATTTTGTCGTCTACCTTGTGCATACTTAAATCTTTAGTATGCATTTTGTAATGGGTAACATTTTCCAGTTAACTCACACATATCCCACCATCACACTAACGTTACAAAAACGTCAGTATAACGATTTTTGGTTCCTGCGCACCACTTTTATTAGATTTCCTAACCACCCTAATGGCCAAGTTCTACAGCCACGTCAAGTGGTTTGAGAAAAATGCAAAAATAACGTTTGCCGCGATCCTCTGTCGATTCGAGGAGGGGGCTGGGGCCGAGTCATCGACATGTCGCAGCTAGGGCTTTGCACGTGAGCGAAATTTGCGAAATGGTTCCTTCGGTTTGAACTGTCAGTGTGCGAAGTCTACCTGTGAAATTCACCTGAAGTGCGAAGATTTAAGCACTTAAATAAGTTCTATGTTTATAAGTTCGTCGTGATTTAAACACCTAAGTAATATGTTTATAAGTTCACCACCCCTGTAATGTGATGTTAGGATTTTTACTTTTCCAATGTTGAGCTTTCATAGAGTTTTGTTGGTGATAAGCGGTTTCTTTGCATAATTTATTGGACATTTTGCTTATTATGCATAATATATATAATCATTACTTTAAAGAAGTAGTTGGATTATATCTTGCTTGTCAAATCTTACTGCATTTTAAATTTGATTGAATAGCTGTTGATATTAGTTATATACGGCATCGTTGTCCTAAATACGTCACGAATAGACTCATTGGCAATCAGTTTTCGTTTACATAATTTCATTCTACATTTACTTCTCATATTTATATATAATAACTAAGACTTATAAGTCTTAGTTATTTAATCCCAAACACCTTTTATTAAGTGATTGGGTGGTATACGAATGCCGTCCACAAGGTTACAATCATGTTTTATGTTGTCGTTATTTTAACGTTATCCCCAAACGGTTTGCTCGAAACTTAAAAAAAAATGTTCGATGGTTGGAAATTATAATGTGTTTCAAACCACGTTCGTTCAAACGTTATACTAGCGTAATTCTAACATTTTTGTGCTGGTGGGGATCTGTGTTGGGTAAGTCTTTCCTGTTACTGAGTAAATAACCATGTGCCATACCAGTCTTGAAACCTGACAACTGAAGCCACTGAAAAACTATTAGTTTCTCAAAATAACTTGAGCTCTTCCGTTTCTAGTCTTTCCTTTGAGTTCTTCATTGCAATGGTTCTGTGTGACACTTTGCTTCCATGTGTCACACATCAAATTAATAAAATATTGTATCGACTGATATTTTTGTCTTTGGGTTAGCATGTTGTACATTATCATTTTGCCAAGAATTTCATTGGAGAGTTTATTCTGTTTACCTCTTTATGCAATGCAAATCTGGAATTCAGTGTAAGATGTGAAACTGATAGGGTCGATGGCCGAGGGACATCAGTGGCACCAAATAATAGCACAAGGCTTTTGCTAAGAGTTAAGTACTTCACAATGTATTCTCCAAGAAATACTATATTTGTAGTTACTGTATACATCAAGTCTGTGGGCAGTCTACTGTAACATATGTGCTAGCCACACTGATGTTGGACTATTGTACTTATATGATAGGATCTTCATTCTTTCTATTAAAGGCATGTCCTTGTTCTACACACAAATGTGGCATGAGGTGAATTTTGCAGGAAATTTTATGCGTGGCTCTTCTACTGAGCAGTTCATGAGAAAGCATGCGATTGCCGGAGTAGGTTTTGTTCCTCGAGTAGTTTTAATCTCAATTATCTTATACCCAAAAGTCATCACATACCTTAAAATTTTATATTAGTCAGAATTGTTTTTTATAGATTGTTATTGCTGTGAATGATAGGTGTTATAATCCAAGTTAATATTATATCACATCTACATGATGATGGCATGCTCATAAAGGCTTTATATTTATTTTAGGCTTATGATAACTACAGTTCTTGGGGATCGGAAGCCTGCCGAGTTGTATTTGTTCCGCAACTATGATTCCCCTGCTTGCATTATGGGTGCAGATGATTCTGCCAGTAAAACATTCAAATCATCTTGCAATCACTTATCTGAAGCGATGGCTGGCCCAGATATGCAGCTTCTATGGAAAGTGGCCCGAGCAACTGGGGCGGCACCATCTTACTTCAAGTAAGTACATAGCATTCTAGTATTGTTGTAGAATCCATCTTTTTTGTGCCTGTGGTACCTACTCTTGGAGTAGCCTACACCCAGTGTAGGTCCAACAGAGCTGATTTTTATCTCAATTAAGCTCCCCTGTATCCTACCATATGTTTGTTCATGCCATTCTAAATAAATTAAATTTATCTGTGACAATTATCATCATTAACTTCTAGAGAGGGAAGATATCCTAGACTGTGAATTGAACTATGGTCCACCTTCTGTTATAAAGATATCAGGAGATGATCACTTGGTTACCCAAGAATCCTGATTCCAAAAGCAATTTTCCAAAGGATCTATAGGAATTACATAATTGTAAATGAGAGTAGTTTGGTGTTGTAATTATGAGAGGGAGGCAGCTGAGGTTATTTCAATTGTGACATTGAGAAATCCATAAATCACCAGATGCGAGGGGTGTTTAATTTTCAAAAATACTGGATTGTATGTATGCTGTTGTATATATATTTCAGAGAAAATGCCTGACAGTACAGTCCTTTAGAGAAAGACAATTCAACAAATGAAATTTAATGTTCACTAACTAATTGAAACAGTTCTACAGAACTTTAGTTCAACTGATGCAAATGGTGCCTCAAGAAAACAGTGGCACATCAGCATGGTAAATTTGAAAATTTACTCTGAAATCCATGCTGGAAATTTGAAGAAATCAAATTATTGATGGCTGGATTTTTGAATGTCAATCTACGTGGGTTTGTGGGTGATTGGGTGTAGATAGGATACTTGTGAAGTTACATTATGCACGACCACTATGGTCGTACTAACCTAAACAAGACTCAATCCAATCATGCTACTTGTAGAACTATAACCAAATAATGAAACATTTTTCACTTCACAATTCACACTACGCATTGTTCACTACCCGTGGTACACTATTCAGAACAAGCAGTCACAATTATGTCTATGCTCCAAATAAGGCTTCACCAACACTGTGTGCATGTTCAAACATGAAACCTTTTGGAATAGAAGCTATAAAATTATTTATGCTATAAAAGATATTATAAATAAATAAATCCTTTGGTGCAGTGCGCAAAATTGGTTAGAACACGATAGCAGGGAATGTGTTAAGGAAGGGTGGAGAGAAATAAATGATCTCATACAGTTAATGAAGGATGTGTAGACTATTCCATAATTTTCTGTCTTATCTGTCAGAAAATATGGATTGGCCTCCCTGCAGAACTTAAGTGGGAACAAATATTCTACTGAAACTATTTACCACCTCCAGGATTTGAACCTAGGTACTGTAATGGTTCAACGGCCCGCCCGGATGAAACCTCTTTTTGGGCCGAAAGAAACATGTACAAAAAATAAAAAAAAATCTTCGCGAATCCTTCGCGAAAGGGTTCCCGACCCTGTGCAATTCCCTTTCTTTTACGCGCTCCCTGGCTTTACCGCCGGGGCGAAACGTATGAAGGGTATGGAAGGAATGTGGTGGGGATCGGGGTGATAGGGAGCCTCGCCTCCCGACCCGCGGAAGAAGACGACGCACACACCTTTTCATTCATCAACACACACCACCATTGGCCTCACGGCGCCGACCACGTCCTGGAGCTCTCCGGTCGTCCGCGAACACTCTCCTCACCCTGTCTGGCCCGGTGACGGCGCAAGCCTCGCCCGTGGCTCACTTTTGGGAATCTCCTCAACTCGTCCACCCTGGCGACGGGCACAACTTCGCCCGTGGCTCACTTTTTGGTAATCTCCTTAACTCGTCCGCCCTGGCGAACGGGCACAACTTCGCCCGTGGCTCACTTTTTTGGGGAATCTCCTCAACTCGTCCGCCCTTGCGACGGGCACAACTTCGCCCGTGGCTCACTTTTTTGGGGAATCTCCTCTCGGGCGTTGCTGCTGCCGGCTTTTATATCCCCGGGGATGACGATGGGGTGGGGGAGGGTTCTCGAGGTGGGTGGGGGTTGCACTGGGGTTATAGGCCACCGTGGCCACAGGCCCATATCACCTCACTTGATTTTGGTGACTCATTCACTCCCGCTTTCACTCAGTCTCACCCTCCTCCACGGGTCAAGTCTAGAGGGGGTGGGGTGAGGGTGTGAAGGGGGGGGGGGAGGAATGCGGTCGGGCCAGGGAGCATTGTGTAATGGTCGTACCATTACATTGCCCCTCCCTAAACTGTGGATGCCGCTCTTCAAGAAGAGAAGGATCCGCAGTTTACTAACAAACAAAGAAAACAAACCCAAACGTTACGGCGACTCGCACGTAAACAAAACGAAATCTAACTTTTTGAAAACAAAAAAAAACCTCTTTACATTACATAGGTTCGTGATATACTTTTAAATTCCCGTAATTATAAATTCCGACTTCTTTTCCTTCCCGATCAGACAGGTGACACGAGTTTGGCCCCGCCTGGCGAGAAATGCGAAAAAGGCCCGTACATAAATGAAAAAATTTGCGAAATAATTTCTGTTTTAAATCGGATGACCGAGGGGTTTTCAGGAGGACTTTTTCTCCCACCCTGAATTGATGTCCCTTGGCACTTTGCTGTTCTTTTCTTTTTCGACCTGCCAATTCTATATGAACTCTCGCGAGCTGCTGAATTTCTTCATTCGATTCTGGTTGCCGCGTTGGCAGTTTAACAATCTCATCTTCGCGCCTGGGTTTCCGACCAATTTGAAGTTCCTTTCCTCTGTTTGTACAAATCAAAAAACTTTTGTTTAACGGCAATACCGCTATTTTCGGATTTAATTCTAGAGGCTTCTTGAATAATTCTTCCTCAATTGCGGAAACCTCGCTCCCGGTGTCAATCAATGCTAACGCCGTCTCTCCCATACAGTTGACTTTGATTTGGCGGCATTCCCTCCGCGGGAGAGCTGCCCCTTCTTCCGCCATAAGGTCATTTAATGGATTCCCTTCTAAAATGACGGTAGCCACTATCTCCACTGTCTCTTTCACTTCGTGATCCGTGCCGGCGAGACTATTCGACTCGGACCCTTCTAGTTTTCCCGTTCCGTGCTTTGTACTCGGCTCCTAACCTGGGGGTCAGTAATCGTTTCCTCCCTCGCGCCTGGGGATTGTGAATCATTTACTTGCTCCCTTATGGTATCCCTCACGTTATTCGCTTCCGACCTGTTTGTCCCTCTCCATCGACTGTTTCTCTGCCATTCTCTTCGACTGGTGTTTGCCCCTCCTGACCATTGCATTGCGTTTACACACGGTGGCCTTTCCCTTGGCGGCGGCCTAGCATTCTGCCCCTCCTCTACGCTTTCGTCGTAATATTCTAACAGAATGACTAGTTTCTCCAAGTCCATCGGCTCCGCGCTTCTTAAAAGGTTTCGCACCCACGGAGGGAATTGGCGTGTGAGAAAGAATTTAAGTTCCTCGTCACAAATCGGGGGCTCACAAGATCTAGCTGACGCAATCTTTTTCATCGCATGTTCACTCATTTTGCCGTCCCTCGCACGCGAATAGTACCCAGTCATTACTTTAGCTCGATATTCATACCGCGCATTCTCACCCCAATATCTCTGCAAAAACTTTTGTTTAAGTTCTTCGTACGTTCCAGGCACTGGAAATAAGGCATTCCTCCACAATCGAGCATTTCCCTCCATCATACTTAGAAAAAGATATGGCCATTTAACAAGTGGGATAGCGAGCAGTTTCAAATACTCCTCTGCTTCACTCACGAATATTTGGGGGTTTTGATCCGCTCTACCTCTAAATATTGGTTTAATTAGGCCGATATTGGGCGGAGCAACCGCGGTGGTTATAACCTGGCTGCTGCCTATATGCTCCGTGCGCCCCACCCTGTCACTTAGCCTGTTCAACCTTTGAGCTAAATTTTCTTCGCGTCGGGCCGCCTCTACCTTCTCTGCGATAAATTCATCGGATATTTGACTTATTTGAGCCTTTAAACCCGTCTCCCTCGTTATGGCTTCCTGTTCCTTTACCTCAATGGTTTGCGTCAAATTCTCGCGAATACTCTCCACTTCCCCTTTAATTTCTGTTTTCGCGTTTTCTATCTTACCGTTCATCATTTGCAACATTTCCCTGAACTGTCGATCTCTTCTTTCTTCCTTCGCCTCTTCCTCCCTTCGCCTCTTCTCCTTCTCCCTCTGTCTCTTTTCCTCCTTCGCTTCTTCCTCCCTTCGCCTCTCCTCCTTCTCAGAAAATAAGTATCTTTTGAATTCTGACATAAGATCGTTCGAATCCGGTGAGGCCGGTAAGGACTTGAAACTAGTAGTCGACCAAGCGGCCGATTCATCCCCGACTACTCCTACCTCACTCGCCTCACCGTCCCCACTATTGTCCGAAACCTCCGTCTCATCGATCCTCCGTCCCTCCATATACTTCGTTTCCTTCTTTCTATTACTCATTTTACTGCCAGTCCAAATTCCCAAATAATGCGAAATAAAACTTCCTTCCGTCTTAACCCTCAATCATGCGTTTCCCGTGACTAAATGCCACTCACACACGTGAAAAATTAACGACAATAAACAACAATCGGGTCCCGGATTCGGGCGCCAGATGTAATGGTTCAACGGCCCGCCCGGATGAAACCTCTTTTTGGGCCGAAAGAAACATGTACAAAAAATAAAAAAAAATCTTCGCGAATCCTTCGCGAAAGGGTTCCCGACCCTGTGCAATTCCCTTTCTTTTACGCGCTCCCTGGCTTTACCGCCGGGGCGAAACGTATGAAGGGTATGGAAGGAATGTGGTGGGGATCGGGGTGATAGGGAGCCTCGCCTCCCGACCCGCGGAAGAAGACGACGCACACACCTTTTCATTCATCAACACACACCACCATTGGCCTCACGGCGCCGACCACGTCCTGGAGCTCTCCGGTCGTCCGCGAACACTCTCCTCACCCTGTCTGGCCCGGTGACGGCGCAAGCCTCGCCCGTGGCTCACTTTTGGGAATCTCCTCAACTCGTCCACCCTGGCGACGGGCACAACTTCGCCCGTGGCTCACTTTTTGGTAATCTCCTTAACTCGTCCGCCCTGGCGAACGGGCACAACTTCGCCCGTGGCTCACTTTTTTGGGGAATCTCCTCAACTCGTCCGCCCTTGCGACGGGCACAACTTCGCCCGTGGCTCACTTTTTTGGGGAATCTCCTCTCGGGCGTTGCTGCTGCCGGCTTTTATATCCCCGGGGATGACGATGGGGTGGGGGAGGGTTCTCGAGGTGGGTGGGGGTTGCACTGGGGTTATAGGCCACCGTGGCCACAGGCCCATATCACCTCACTTGATTTTGGTGACTCATTCACTCCCGCTTTCACTCAGTCTCACCCTCCTCCACGGGTCAAGTCTAGAGGGGGTGGGGTGAGGGTGTGAAGGGGGGGGGGGGGGGGAGGAATGCGGTCGGGCCAGGGAGCATTGTGTAATGGTCGTACCATTACAGTACCCAATAGGAAAAGCCTGTACTGTAGTCATTATACCAAACGAATCTGATTAGCTGGGTCCTTATTAGTGTGAGGAAATTGCATTTTCAAATTCAATTGTTTTCACTAATTACTCTTGAGTTAGTCTGGTCAAAGTAAATTAATTAATGTGTTCATTGATATTTTTCATAGCACCCTATAAGAAAAAAATCAACTTTTCTATAACTCACCTCCTCTTCATCTGTTGGGTCCTTTTCCCCTCCCCCCGTCTGTTCCAAGGGGCGAATGTCGCCTTTTTCTGGTTTTCCCTGGATTTGGTTGTCTTGGCAGTGTTGTGTGGTCCCTTTCTCCCATGGTTGCCAACCATAAGGATTCACACCTACCCTTTGGAGTGGGGACTTTTGGCGGTACCGCTACTCAAGGGTTCAGTAACCCTTTCCCATCCGGGCCCTCTGCCTTCGGCGTGGGTGTCGCTTGGGTTTTTCAAGTAGTGTTCGTCGAAAGCCAGGAGCTTCTGGACACAGACATGTGCCATGTGCTTCGCCGGCAATTGAGTGGGAAATAAACTGAGTCGCTGGAAAGGTGTCCTCGCCTTTTTATTCAGCACAACCTGGGGCACACGGATCTGCATGCACATCATCTATATTGAAATATTTAACTGCGCAAAAAAATTTTTCTCATATTTAACATTTGGCTTGGGGAGTTATTTCACATTGCATAGAAGTTACTGGCAAAAATCACATTTGCATGTAAAGAATTCATTAGGTGTTACAGTTACCATTTTTTATTTTCTTTTCCAGGCAGTTCGGTTGTTTCTTAGATGGTGGGTTAATATCAAATAATCCAACTTTGGATACACTCACAGAGATACACAGGAGAAATGTTGCTTTGAATGCTGTAGGACGGAAGAATGAAATTTTCAAGCCAGCAACTATAGTTTCTCTTGGTACAGGAATGCCACCAACAGCTTATGTAAGTGTAATCATTTTTTTTCTATATACAAACTGTATTTTGATACATGTTAAGCTATCACAGGTTATGACCAGCAGGTTATTATTCAGACTTCTCAGTACTGAGCGGTTGATCTTACGCAGCATTAGGGTGTGGCAAAGAAAAATATTTTCATTGAATGGAGTGGGTACATATCATAGATAACCTCCAGTAAAACCTTGTGAATCAATTGATTAAATGTTAAGTATGAGCTCAGCTCATGAAAAACTGAGTGATGAGTTTAACACATCACAGCATGACCTACCAGTGTGCCATAACAGTAGTGTCCCTCTGGACAGCAGCTCTTAAATTTGTGCTTAAAATTTAAAAGTGACTCTTGATTTGTGGTCAAAGTAACTAGACCCCCCACTAAATCAATTTTTTATTCCCAGTATTACACTGCCACCCTTTAAACATTATTTTTCTACCTTAAACCACCCTAGCCACCTACAGGATGTAATAGAAAATCATAAGGCAGGTGAATGTGTTATGGTAATTTTTTTGTTGCCATATACATTGCTCGCCTCAAATGTCCAAGGAGCAAAAAAAAGTAATTTCTTTGTGATGTTCTCTTATGTCTTTATTCTTGCTGTGGCAGTAGTTGAATGGCCTCTCATTTTTGCTGCAACTGTTGTATCAACCTAGAATTGAAATTTATGGTTCCAGATCCCTCAGCAATTTTGCTATTGCGCAAAATGATCAATGCTGTTTTATATGCTCTTTTTCTTCTTTACAGGTTAAAGAAATTGATATTTTTAGACCTGGAAATCTATTGGATTCGACTAGATTGCTTGCAGGACTGTCGGTGCTTGGGAATCTTTTAGTAGATCAGGTGAGTAGAGTATTTAATGACTTGCATATAATTCTTATGATTTCTATATAGACTGATGCTGCTTTCTTTCTTGATAGTTGCTAAAGGTTGTAGTTATCATTCAGCGAAATTTTTAGAATTATAAGCCTGAAGACACATGCATCGAAGATATTAACAAGAATTGTCTACAGAAGAATAGAACGAAAAGCTGATGAGTTCCTGGATGAAGATCAATTCCGATTCAGGAAAAGTAAGGGAACCAGAGAAGCAATATTAGCCCTTAGGCTGCTCATAGAGAAGAGATTGGAGAAGGAAAAACCAACATTCATTGTATTCGTGGATTTAGAGAAGGCTTTTGACAACATGGATTGGAATTCAATGCTTGGAATTTTGAAAGGAATTGGAGTGTCCTACAATGACCGAAGAATTATCCACAGTCTGTATAAAAACCAAGTAGCTGTGATTAAATCTGGACCCAGCTATGAAGAGGCAAGAATAAGGAAAGGAGTGAGACAAGGCTGTTCACTGTCTCCTGTAATTTTTAATGTTTACATCGAGAAAGCCATCAATAAAATCATGGAGAAGTCTTCTGGAGTGAATATCCACGGAGAAAAAATTAGTGTGCTACAGTTCGCTGATGACATAGCACTCGTAGCAGAGACAGAGAAGGATCTGAATAAGACTCTTATAACCATGGAAAGGACAATGGCCAGATATAATCTGAAGATTAATAAGAATAAAACTAAGATATTGGTGTGCTGCAAGAAAGAAGAGGCCAACACCAACGTTTAACTAGGAAAACAAAAAGTGGAAGAGGTGAAAGAGTTCCATTACTTTGGAAGCCGAGTAACCAACGATGGATGAAGCAAGAAAGAAATAGTCAGCAGAATGGCCCAGGCAAATAGGGCATTCTATCAAAAGAAGAATCTACTTACCACTGGAAATACAAGCATAGAAGTTAGGAAACAATTCATCAGAACGTACATCTGGAGCGTGTTTCTCTATGGCAGCGAGGCATGGACAATTACAGCGACAGAAAAGAAAAGAGTGGAAGCATTCGAAATGTGGTGCTACAGAAGAATGATGAAGATTAAATGGATCGACTGAGTAAGTAATGAGGAAGTCCTAAGAAGAGTGGGAGAAAAGAGAAGTCTGCTGGCAACTCTAAAAAGAAGACTTAATCGGCCATATCTTGTGACATGATGGCCTGATGAAAACTATCGCCGAGGGAAAAGTGAACGGGAAGATGTTAAAAGGCAGGCCTCGTATGAGATACATGGAACAGGTTGTGAAGGATGTAAAAGAGAAGAATTATGTCACAATGAAAAGGTTGGCCGATAGAAGAATCAAGTGGTAGCTGCGTTAAACCAATCCTAGGATTGTTGACCAATGATGATGATGACTCATCTCACGGGAAAGGGGTCAAAAGAGCTGAATTTTCCGCAAGGAAGAATTTTCATATACCCTGAGAAGAAGACTGAACAACTTAATTGGCCATATCTTGAGACACGATGGCCTGATAAAGACAATTGTCCACGGAAAAGTGAACGGGAAGATTGGAAAAGGCAGGCCTCATGTGAAATACATGGAACAGGTTGTGTGAGGGATGTAAAAGAGAAGAATTATGTCAATATGAAAAGGTTGAAAAGAATCGAGTGGAAAGCTGCGTCAAACCAATCCTAAGATTGTTGACCAATGATGATGATTTAACTTCAATGAAATGAATTGTTGTGATATACACATAAACATGATATTAAGGAATCTAAGCTCAAATTCATTTTAAGGCAGCCTGTTTTTTTACTCCTTAAATTCCAGCAGTACTTAGTAAGAATTTTCAACATTTTTAAACAAAAATATCATCCTTCCATAAAGTCTAAACCATTAATTTGTAAGAACAATCAGTATTTCACCAGTGTTCGGTGTAAATGTTCATAATTTTCATTTGTACCTACATACTTCTAATATTTTTGCAGAGTTATTGTTATCTTAAACTTGTTCATTAGTGCTCTTTCATTGATTTCATAGCCATAATTTTATGGATTGGATAAGATGAAGATTTGGAGCCGTATCATGCATTTATGTGATTGATATTTTTTTTTTGCCAGGTGTGACACATTTTCCTCTATAATTACTAATCTAAAATACTTTTATCACTTGTAGGCGACAGCATGTGATTCTCATGTTGTGGATCGAGCCCGTGCATGGTGTTCTACTATGGGAGTTAATTACTACAGATTCTCCCCACCGCTCTCAACTGATATTCCAATGAATGAAACTAAAGATGATGTACTCGTCCACATGCTCTGGGAGACTAAAGTGTACATGCGTCACCAGACATTTGATGTCCAGCAATTGGCCAATAGATTGCTAAATCTGCCTACTCATTCACACATGGCTAAAGTTTGATGCTATGTAATTCTGTTTAATGCAATGAAATTCTATATTTATTCAATATAATTCATTTATTTTGTTAACTGTATTTAGGATTTGTCAAATAGATAATATTTTCCTGTAAATATCTTACATTTATGCAGGGAGTTATGTTAGCACATCAATGTGCATTCACCTGTGATTTTAGTTACAGTATTTGTAACTTCCAAGTTGTTAATGAGGCATCTAATTGTTAAACAGTAGGGTAAACTTGTAATTTTGTTGCGTGCATAATGTATTGTTATAAAATTATTTTGTTGAACAATGAGTATTACTGGATGATTCATTTTTTCCAGTCTACTTGTAAAAGAAGTTTTGAATGGAATGTTTTATGAATACATTACTTCACGTTTTAGTGACCATTTGCCAAAATTTGGCAGGCAGGTTGTGAGTGATGTGTAGGTATTCATTAAGTTAATTCAATATTTTGGAATCAGTCATTATATTCTTCATTGGGATAAAAAATCTTGAATGTGCGCACAGGTGATATTTAAAAATGTAATCCTTGAAATTTTCAATCAAGGTGATATATTCTTATCTGTCATGAAATTTTGCCCAAGGCAAAGAAATACAATGCTACTTCAAATTATTTAAGGTAGGTATATGGTTATTCATCCTCAACCATATGCTAAATGTGGAAAACTTGGGACAAATAGTTTTTATGGAAATAGTCAAGCCAGTGAGTTATTCTTGAGAATTGCGGAAAATATTATTTTCATGATGCCACCATTTCCCATTTTTCTGAGTACATGTATTGTACAGAAACGCAAGATATTATTTTGTGAGGTTTTGATATATGATTTGTCAATTCAGTTCACTCTAAAGTAATGTTATTTTTGCTAAGCAAAAGGGTTATGTCATTTACTGTTGGCTGCCGATGAAATTGCTATCTTATTCTGAAATATCATTTCTGTTACGTTTAGAATATTTTAGATTTTCCTGTGATTATTTTCAGCAAAAATTGACTCATATAATTAAACCTTACCTATACTTTTCTCTTTCTCACTTGCCCATTTTAAATCAGCATATGGGCTTGATATGTGTGTGGTGTAAATTAATCACTTCCTAAAGATGAGCAAATTATAATTGAATTCAATGGTTTGTCATCATTTTGGTAAATTTCCTCTGTTGCAATAAAATGTTATTACATGTTGTCCGTTGTGTTGTCAGTCTGGTTTTAATCTCTCTAGCCATATACTTTCCTATTCTTGTCTATGTATTGCTGAGTACCTACTTAGGTGTCCAATGCTACTTACCTCTGGAGAGTACATAATATGCTGTACTTGTCAAGACACTTTGTGATTAATAAGGTTCTCTAAATTCATTGCAGTTGAAATTATGACTTGGTGTTTTATTAATTTTTACTGCACTATCAGTATTCCAATTGAATCCTATGAACTGTGGCTTAGATTTTAGTATTTTTGTGTAGTTGTTTTTTAATATTTGGAATTTTAAACCTTGTTCTGTACAGTTAAACAATGAGAATTGTCATGCACATGCTTTGATTTGTCTTTTACTGACCACCCTTTACCTTCACCTTTCTAATTTGGGGGTATTCAAGAATGAAAGTACAGTCAAACCTTCCAATAGTGTCCACTATTCAGAAGGGTCCAGAATTAGGAAAGGTTATTCTATGCAGTTACTACGATGAATTAAAATACAAAGGAATTTTATATTTTGCATGAAACTTTTATTTATTAAATATTTGAAAAATAAATCCTTATTATGAAACAAATTATTTGTTTTTTACCCTTAGAGCAACTATGTACCATCATCGTGATCAAAACACAAGTCGTTAACTTGGCCCTTAGAAAAGAGATAAGTAGCAGTGTTGTAAGCAGTGAGTGGAAAGGAAGAACAGGCAGGAGCAAAAACTTGTTGGCAGACAACCAGATTGGCTCCTAATTGCTAAGATAAAGTTTTTCATGGAAAAGTTACTTGGTATACGTATTTTCTTCAAGAACCTGAGTTTTTTGAAGCAAAGGGAAGAGAAATGTTTACAGGATGGATCATAGTGTGTCCATTAATGGTGGTTATTGAAGGAAAGATGTTTCTTTCTGTTGTCCGAGTCCATTATTGAGTGTGTCCCCTATTTGGAGATGTTAGTTCCATAATCCTCCCATGTTCTGCTGCCAGGGATTGAAAAACTTTTTTAGGTGTCCTAGGGAGGTTTGACTGTAATCAGATTGAGATTGTAATTCCATTAAAAGCATATGCACTATCTGTTTGTTGGCCACTTAATAATGTTGTCTAATTTTCACCTGTTGTCTCAATTCTTTGCTTACCTAGAAAAAGAAAAGCTTAAAAGTAAATTGCTTATTCTGTTTAGTGCCATAAAAATAAACTGGAGAGGTGGGTGGGGGCCTTCTGGAGCCCCCTGGCACTTAGACCTCTTTAGATCCATTGTGCCAACCCACATTTAACCTGCCTGCCACTCCCAGAGTAGAGGTATGGAGGAGGGTAACCCATCCGACCTTTGATCGGGCCCAACATTGCTTAACTTTGGTGATCTCACAGGAACCGGTGTGCCAACACGTGGCTAGGTCCTTGACCTGTTTACTGCCTTAAGAGTATGCAACCTTAATGTACCAGAGTCTTACTGACATACAGTTCAACCAATGCATAGTTTCAAATTACTATAATAAGGTGACATCACTATAAGGAAGAGAATTTTTTTAATTATATCTCTTGGAGGAAAAAATCTCTTCGCAGAGCCTTCTATTCCTATCAAGTATATATAATGCATGGGAATATCAATGTAAATTTCACATCATGTGTACTTACCAGAATATCTCATGTGAGATACTCTGGTAAGCATATGCTTCGAAGGATACATTTGTTTAGGAGAGCATGGACTTCCTTCTTTCTGGGTTGAACCAGTTAAACTGTGCTCTGTTTAGCACAGAGCTACATGGATTTCATGGATATATTCCCTCATTATTTTGAAAAATGAAAAAAAAATTATATATATATATATCCTTCGAAGTATGTGAACCGCATTACAACGTCGGGTTTCGAACCCCGTACCTCGTAAATGGAGTAACTATACGCCAATGGGTGCGGGACCGATTTTGCGGTCCCCCCTTTTGGATTCCCCCAAAAATTTCGTCCATTTTTCTCTCCGACGTCTCCTTTGGCCGCAAATCGCCATTTTTCGATTTCTCAAAGTGCGACTCCGGTAGTGAAAACGTGCGTGAAAAGATCGTTTTACGATTTTACTCCCATCTACCCCTTCGTAGTGACTACCGCCAAATTTGAATGAGCGATTTTGTTTACACGAGAACTTCCCTTTGTCGCACTTAAAATTTTGGAAGTTTCACCGAAAATATGTTTCTCTCATATGTTAATTTCTAGATTTCACCATTTTGTTTATCATTTAAAGCCTAAGGTTTTTTGTTAAAAGAGAAAAGTATATGTAATGTTTAAAAATATTTACTGATTCTTTTTTACTTAGTTTTTTTACGGATTTTACTCAGTCCTCTTTAGAACATGCTACAGCATACAACGTCTATATTTATTCATGGGGATCAGGTTCTTGTGATGCATGAGGTACTCACCTTCCACCCTATAGGAGTAAAAGATTTTTCATGATGCTGCTTCATACTTGAGAGCACTTCCAGTTAGTTGTCCAGAGGTGGTGACTGATAGCCAAGGTCATTTGTACGTTTTGGGATAGGTGGATAGGATCGTAGGAGATATACAGGGACCGAGGAAGCATGGAGTGAAACACTATTGGCCTACTTTTGATGAAAGGTACCAATAGAACCACAGTTCAATGTCCCATCCGACAGGCAGTGCACTGAACTCGAAGTGCTCTCCACACAGCACCAAGTGGGCGCTGGTATACCAATTAAAACTCTGCCTCAGCTGGAATTTGAACCTGGGTCCTCAGGTACTCAAGCCGCCACACATACCCAATCCCCAAGAGCACTTTCAGTGTAGTGGTCTGTCCCATATGTCTGCAATGTTTAGGACATTATTTGAGCTGAACTTACCTACTTCATCCTCGACCAAAAACCACACTGGCTGCAAACTTTCAAATTTTATAAGAATGAAAATCATCCATTTAGGAATCAATCCTCCTGGTAAAATATTATCTTGCTTAAAACTTCACTTCTTCCTAAATTTTCATTTGATCTAGTTCTAATTTCACAATGGCACATCACTTGAGAACCCAGCTGACACCATTGACTTGATACGTAAAAAAGAAGAAACTAATGAATTTGTGCTTAGTTCAACATGGTACGTTAATAACATGCTAATTCCACTAAATAGCAGAACATACAACAATCATCATGCATCACTGTTGTGAAACTGTTAAAGCATGCCCTGGACCATTTATTAGATGCAAGCCAAAGTATCAATATACTAAGAGTTACAGCACCATGAATAGTGACCAAGGACCAATTACCTCTTGCTTAATTTCTCTTTGTGCACAGAGTAACCAAATTCCTCCCCCTTCCTTGGCCATCCCCTCATCTCTACTTTCTCCATGACCACCCCACCAAACATAACCTAAAAACCCCTCCCTCACTCTTCTGACTCCACTTATTTCCTATTCATTACCTGGATACACATTCCTCTCTGATGAGGCCTGCTTGATGGGCGAAAGTTTTTGACGTTGGGAATCCTTCCCCAAGGTGTGACGGGTCATAGGCAAAGGAGATTCCTCATAAACCCTGCTTGCTTGAATGCAATTCACAAGGGTGACTATACTGTAATGCACAATCTGAGTGATTGTAAAAAGTCCCTTCCGAACCCTGCTCCTGTGTGTGAGAATCACAGGGATGACTGTATAGTTTATGCAAACCCAAGTTTTGATCATTATATTACCCCCATTTGGCTTGTGTGAGACAGATCACCAAGGTGATGGCGAAATCCTCATATACAATGCTTGTGTGAGATTGAATACATGAAGAGGATTGTATTTCATATACAAACCTGATGGAGTGCTTGTGAGAGTTATCCTTTGCTTATTTTACTTTGTATTCCCTCCATTTTTTTGTGTGATGAGTGATTGAGAGGTCTCTTACCTTATGTATGCTTTTTCTCTCTCCCTTATTCTTACTTTCTTGGTACATGGTTTACTCACCTTCCCTCAGCCCCTTAATATCACGTCTTTGGGAAATTCCTTCTCCCTAACGGAACATTCCCTGAAACTCTTAAAACAGTTCAACTTTTCATTCCAGGAGTATGCCTAGATTGTTAGATCTATCCTATTCTTCTTTCATGCCTAACAAATTAACATGTTATTAAACTCTATTCACCATATTGGTCTTCAAGGTAATTCCATTATCATAATTTTATCTATCTATTTTCTATCAGAAAATGGATCTTGACGAATATATGCATCTAACTCCACACACAAAGCAAACAGTATTGAATTATTATGAACCAGACGTTTTTCCAATTCATATACTAATTTGGATTAGCTTCCTATATCCAATTGAGTTTACTATCATACTATCAAAAATTCTTTGTTTTTATTCCTAGCTTACTTTGTAACAAATTCTTAATGCCAATCAAGGATTCTCATTACTTTCATCTTGCCTGAGGGCATTTAAAACTTCAATACACCCAAAGAGAAACAAACTCAATGATAAGTGGTGTAAGACTTATCAAACAAATCCTTCCTACCTCTTAAAAGGAATCTCTCTACATGTTATCACTATAGGTGATTGAGTCTACATTCTTCAATCACCAGGTGATCATTAAAATTAAATACTTTAATCATTCAGAACTCCTCATGCCTGACTTTATACAAGAGTAACCTCAATGTTGGTTGAAATTTCATTTCCTCAGATACTATATGTATAGCAAGATAGGTGTTGTAATATGAAATAAGTAAAACAAATAATTTCAGTTGGATACACTCAACAAACAAAATTTGGTGGAAAAAATCAATTTCACACTATTCTGGAAATCACAGGAATTATAAAATTTCTGAGGCAGTGATGGACTAGACAACTGCTTTAAAACATGACATTTTCTCTTCTTCCTTCCCTTCACAAATACAATTTGAAAGGACTCCGATCTTTGGCTGTTTTCCATAAGCCATTTATATAGAAGTTGTAAAGCAAGGCAGATGAAGCAAACTAGTTAAGTTTAAAAATATATTTTTCTCACTTGCGACAATTTTAAAGCCCCTTTCCCTGCTAGCCTCTTATTTATTTACATTTGACTCCCATAACTTAAATATTCCTCTCCCATTCAATATGAGTTTAACATTACTTTATACAATTTCCTCCATGAAAGTACTCTTTAAATACCATCACATTACTATTGCCCTCAACGTTCCCTATAAATGCACTTATTCCTAAAGCCTTTCCTTCAAGGGTCATTATATTAATCTAGGACAACATATAATGAATATAATTGAAGTGGTACATGGTGAACTGGATGGAAAATCGGGTACTCTAGGATCATTGGAGCTGACATGCAGTCATTTTTATAAATCAGCTCCTCCTAGAGATATAAAGACTACAGAAGTTACCTTCTCAGAGATTATAAAGGTCTACATTTAGACACTTTTAAACTACCTTTTAACAACCTAACCGTTTTGCCTGAGGAAGATATTACATTGGAGAGCACAGCATAATTACCCCTCCTTAAACCTGAAGTCATCACTTAAATATCTTGCCAAATCTGGGGAAATATTCTCACCTAATAATTAGGAAAGATAAGTTTTTGACCAGAACTTATATTACAAATTAACATTTATTTATGCACAAATATATAGTACATCCACAGTTTCTGATGTGACAATAAGATAAAAATGAAATAGAGAATGCAGGTAGCCATATAATCACAGGGGAAGTGCAAACCTTAATAAAAAGTTGTGTTTTCCACAAGAAAATCCTATTTTTTGTGTTGAGACCAAAGATGTACTGAAAAACCTCAACTTTAAGCACTGTTTTCATGTATGGTTAGATATAAATAATATATACGAATGTTTTGGGATGAATAATTAAAAGCATATCCTATTATCTTTTGGGCAATATTGTCTTAGAATACAAGACAACCTGTAACTGGTAGTACAGCTATTGATTAAAATGTTCTATTGAAATTAGCAAGAAACAAAATATTTTAAACCTACCATCCTTCAAAAATGCACTTCTAATTCCAAAAGCATATCACCATGCCCAAATCCATTCCATCTCAACATATTACTTGCAATTGCTGATACATATTAAGACTCGATAAATGCAAAATTTCCCACTTGAATTGGGAATCTTAAAATCCCCACCATTAAACCTTAAAAATGCTAAGCCCATATCAAGCAATTTCTACAAAATGGTATTTTATCCCTAAATTTAAAGTGAACCAAGCTTACTTTATGATAATGGTAACAAAATGTTCCCTGTTTTCCATAAGCCATTTATATAGAAGTTGTAAAGCAAGGCAGATGAAGCAAACTAGTTAAGTTTAAAAATATATTTTTCTCACTTGCGACAATTTTAAAGCCCCTTTCCCTGCTAGCCTCTTATTTATTTACATTTGACTCCCATCTCTCTACCTTAGATGCAAACAAATAGTTGTCACAATATCCCAACAGACCAGAGGACAGCAATGGTCAAAAGGGAAAGTTTGATGGTTAAATGCTGCTTAGTCACATATGCACTCCTGATATTATACTTGGCCACCTGGTGTCAACTTTGAAGTTGGCAACTGTACTATTTACCCTTAAGTTATACCAAAAAATATGGCCATGAAGCACTTTTTATTGAAAAGAGTAATACCATTAAAATAAGAGTGATAATAACCACATGTTTCATACCAATAATTGGTACCAAATCATCCAATCTACTGAAAATGATAGAAAAAACTAGAATAAAAATGAAAATAATTTCCAATTTTAAGTACTAAACAAAAATATGCCTCATCCCTGTACAACAGACAAATTCAACAATAAATTTGAAATAACTATTACAATCAGTCTTTGAACGCTAAAAGAACCAAAACAGGTATATTGTAAAATAGTCATTTTTGTAAAGTAACAATGGCATGTTTTGGGTGTAGGCTTTATTAAACAACTGTGTTATGACATTTTTTAAGACAAAGACCACAATTTCCATATATTGTACAAACTTGTGCTGCAAATGAATATGCACCTGCACTGTCAATACAGCTGCACCAAATCTTTTCACATAAAGAAAAAAATGGCTCTACACCCACGACAGCATCCAGCTTACTCTTATATTGATGTGCTTTCACAAAGTTTTTCTCTTTTTCAATTTTTTTTTCATTTTTCGCTACCAGCATTTCCTGAGTTCTTTTATATATCCAAGGATATCCACATGATTTTGTAAAAAATTAAAATCAAGGCTAATGGTGATAAGTACAACACTTAGGTTTTTCCTAAGCCAAACGAGAAGACAGGCGCTGCGCTCCATTGCACATAGAAAGCCACACACACACACGCGCATACCGTACCTATTCCCTTGCGGACTCTTCTAATTATTTATACGGTGTTTCCTCCGTTGGCTAAGTAGGACAATATACCTAATCTCTACAATCCAGATGCCTCCTTATTAATACCGTATGAAAGAAGTCAGGAAATATGATTAACTAACTTAAGTTCATTAAATGGAATGTCCAGAAAAATGTATTCAAGGTTAAGTGTAAAATAAAAATGTTAGGATAATCGATAATAGTGTACCTCAGCAGATTTTTCGACAGACATTTCTGTGCTGTGCATATCCTAATACTATATTCCCATTAGTAGGTTTTAAAAACATGACAATGTTGAGAGTGCACTATATTACTGTTACCCAAGCCTACCCTAGAGGAAAAGAAAGCTTATTACAGCTAATATAACCCCACACCTTAACATGTTGGATGGAGAGCCATTTAAATAGAATAGTAAAGGTAGGCGGGTACTTTAAAAAAGCAGGGCTGCAAGCACCCCGATAGAAGATGTGTGGGGGGAGGGAGGGAGGACAGTTTCAGACAGCAAAAGGGGTCGAGATGTCCATCGAGGAAGAAGGGATGCACCATCCTGTAGCATAGATGGCTTCAAGGGTCCACCTAGAAATTTCTCAACACATCATTGACATGCCTTTCTCCGATCCACGAATTCATCCCACAACTCCCCAAAACAAAATTATTTCCACACTCCCCATGGACCCCTGCGTTCGTCCTTATTAGCTCCTTTTTTTTTTGGGCCCAAGTCAATCAGTGCTGAAGTTACAGAGAATAAGCTCTTGAGCAGAAAGGAAAAATTGATACAACATTAAATTGCATTATGGGGACATAGTCGCTGAAAGAGGGTGATATGCATGTCTTACCCATCTTTTTTTTTGTTCTCTTCCGTGAGAGTGAAATGCTATTCCTTCCATATTACAGTACCAAAGTGCACATTATAAAAATACTTCAGGATGTCAGTTTCAGAGAAAACAAAGAATAAATAACAATACAATAAAAAGATTGAACACATTAAATGCCTGGAAAAGGAGGCAAAAACTTAGGAAATAAAAAAAATATTTCCACCAAGTGACAGACACGACAGACACCCACACCACATACAAAATATACAGAGCTGCCAAAGATATAACATCCACATTATTGTTAAGTTGCTCCCTAGGTATCATAATTGGGATATGTTTTCTTAAAGAACAAAGTGAATGAATAATACAACTCTTAACATTATGATTTCTTCCATTTAAGGACATCAAAATTATCATGCAAACTGACTCTGCAGGTAAACCTTAAAAGTCTTTATATGCAAATATTTCAAAAATATGAAGGGCAAGTCAAGGGCATAAAACATAGGAATCTACAGAGTGATTTGCATGTATGGCACTACTATCAGTAACTTTGGACTCTCACTAGGTTTGGGATATTTTTTACATTTATTATGCATATCAATAATCAGAATCATCAATTATAATAATGACACACTGATGATAATATTGCCGACAACACGATCTCAGCTATTTGGAGCACCCAAAATTTACACACAGACACATAAATGCAATTAGAAAGAATTTGTGGGTCTTGGTATTGGGACGGTAAAAAATTAAGAAGGACTTCGCCTCATTAAACTTTCAAGCTGGCCTTTATATATTGTTTCCACGTAACCTTTAAGAGGCATGAATTAACGTGCACATTGATGAACACGTTGGTGCATGCTTGTGTCATATTTCGGTGGTGCATATTGGAACAAAACAACCACAGCTAGAAAGGAATTAAGAGACGGGGGAGGGACAAAGATAGACCGGGTTTGATGGTGACAACGTAGAGATGGGCTAACACATAAACATCACACATTTATTCCTAAAGTAAATTAATACTTTCTTAAACACTAAAAAAAGTGATAATACAAAACCCACACCAGCTCCTAAAACAGCCCCTACCTCATCAGAGTTGAAGAGGAAATAAAAACTTAAGAGGAATAACATTAAAAAGAGGAATTAGTGTGACAGCAATAACAAAGGAACGCTGGACGGGGTAAGGAGGAGGGAAGGATCGACAGGCAAAAACGTTAATGGGGGGACGTTAAGGGATGGGCGGCCTCTCGCAGGGAGATATGAGACAAGTGGGGAGGGGAGAGCTAGCACATTTGGGGAGAGCCAACTCCGTCAAGAGGAGTTTTCTTCACTTCCACAACCAACAGCATGAGTTTAGCATTATTCTTCCCCCTCCTCTCCAACCCCAGTTACTCCAACCCCCCCATTTCCACAACCTCCTCCCTTTTTACTCTTTTAAATTTTTACGTTGAAAATCAAGTACAACGGGGGCAATTGGGCCACACTCCTTAAATGGCCAGGGTCGAATTGTCCCACTCTAAATCCTTGCCCTTGCCGCCCATTCCGCTGTTCCCCTCCTCCTCTTCCCTTCCAGAGCCCCCATCATCCTCGTCCTCCTCCTCCTCTTCCTCCTCCTCCTCATCTTCCTCCTCGTCCTCGTCTGACGAGTCCAAGTCATCCCGGTAGCTCGACCCGTCGTCCGAGGTGTCATCGTCGTCATCATCTAGACAAGTGGCACCACCAGAGAGGGTCAAGGCTGAGTGGCCACCGCCCTTTCCCCCACCTTTGCCTCCCTTGTGACCCGACTGTGACCCCTGCGCATCCAGCTGCTGTGGAAAAGGGCCCAGAGGCCAAGAGAAAAGGAGTAGTATGTTTCGCACAACCTGACAACTGCACAACATACAAAAACAGGTGTTCTTCATGCACAAACTTCACACGCAATGTTTACCACATTAACTCACAATGACCATAATGGGAAAAGACTCGAGAAATCCTGTTGTTTCAGTAGCCACTTCATAGTAATCTAATCATGTTACTAAATTGATTCACTGAACCTGGTCATTCTATATAATTTTACTGACCCCGAACAATATAAAACATCACCAGGTGATTAAATTTTACACTAAAGGGATGAACCACTAGAACCCATTATAACAAAGGTTAAAAGAAACTGACGATTATGTTTTACGTTAAAAGCAGTGGCATGTTAAATAAAATTTGTGTGATAATCAAGTGTTAGTGCATCAATTCAGCATCAAGACATTCAATCAGTTCCTGGGGAATATGGTCGACATAAGTCCTGTATTTTACATACTGTCTAAAATATCAAAATCATTCTAATATTTGATCATTAAGCCACTCAACTTTCTTCAACTAATTACTTAACTTTCCTCCTGACTGCAAATAGATGTAGTTTTTGCTAACCACAATTGTATTTAGGTGATTTCTAGGAAGATTTCAAGTTACCGACTTGTTTAAATTGAGGTTCATTACAAAGAGTTACTTTGCATTAACCAGTTGGATTCACCATTGGTTGACACTGTTATCATCCAAATTCACTTCCCTATTCCATGGATGCCCACTATCTAGCAATCAATACTGTTTTCATAGAAGTTACAATTGAACTGTCTTTAATCTAATGAAACACAGCATAAAACACTTAACATATAGACACATCAAAATCTATCCACCTACCTGAAAAGCAGCTGAACCAAAAAATAAACATGGGAGTGATTATTTTATTAGGCATTAAAAAAAAAGGACTACTTAAAGGGAAAATTCCTGCACAATAACACATTAAATAAATTAACATTTAATTCTCACTGCTGTTATCCACCCTGTTAATGGCGGCAAAAAACCAAGATATCAATGATGAGCATTGCTTCTCACAGCAGTATACAACTATTGAAGATGACAAAGCATGGATTATTTTATTTATTTATTCTTTAACATAAACGATTTTGTTAAGCTTTTCCAAGCAATATACTTTAAATGATACCTGTTATTATGATTTCTAGTAATAAAAACCAATTTATTGCCATGTATATCTATGAAAAAATTAAAAACATATTTAAAAAGGAGAGAATATTCCCATTTCTGATATTCAACTGCACAATTACAGTGGACTCTTGTTAGGACGTTCCTTGATAGCATGTTTTTCTCGTTTGCAAGTTGTTTTCTCAGGTCCTGGATCATGTAAGTAATACTGGTTAGCACGTTTTGGTTACCTCATTAGCATGTTTTGAGGAGGACCAAATCAAATGTGTATCAGGAAAATAATCTCCGTTTATGTTGATTTGTCGATGAATATCTCACAAGAGGTTTAAATCTTGCATTAAAAAAGATTGTAATTGCTTAAAAATATATTTAAATAGGTATATTGAGGTTAATAAAATGTTTATGAAGAATCATAAGGGCACCCAAAAGCTCTGCACTTTATCCTGATGTTCGTTTGTTTGTGTCGACTGGACATCAAAATAATGCGAGCACCATTACTTTGTAACAGTAATAGTGAGTATGTGCTTAGAATTAGCCATGAGAAAGCCTCTGGTGAAAAGGTAATTATCAACTGAAAAGCTCAGCATCTTCTGAAAAGGCGACGAATACTCACGTATTAGGAGTGTCGAAATAGCGGCAAAACTTAAAGTTCTACCATCATAATAAAACTGGAGTTTGTTCTACTCCGCGCTTACATTCTTCCCGTTTCAGTCTTTGCTCCGTACTCGTTTTCACAAAATATAAAATTCATATATAGTATTGTGGCATGGTCAAGTGATATGATGTTAATATATTCTTATTAGAAATTTTAAAATGAAGACCAAGTTGTTTTTTGCAGGCCTCTAATGTTGCATAATTACGGAGAAAACCCAGTTTAGAAAATTGAAAATAACTAAAACGAACGTAAGAAAATCACTGGAAACCTTTGAAAAGGACATAATGAAAAAAGTGCAACTCATACTCTATCAAAATTCCCTTTCATTTTTGCATTTCATATTGTTATGAGAACCACCAAAGTGATGCTGCTGCCCTAGGCGATTCTAAAAAATTGGGCAATTTTTCATCCTCACTGCAATAACATGCCTCAAAATTCATTATTAAAAAAAGTCTGTTACCTGCATTAAACAAACCTTAAATTTGAGTCTTTTTGTGTGGACTGTATGTATACAAAACATGCTGTTTGGTCATTATCGTCATAATTAATTATAGAGTTCGAATCAATGCATGGTATCGTATGTATTTTCTTTGGAGGAGTAATAATTGTAAATGAAACTTTACGTTACATTTAATGAACACCATCTATCTACGGAATGATTTAACTTGAGGGTCAGCATATTGTTCCCCTGAAAGCTATGCAACCTGCACATACATCATCAGCTTACCCGGAAAGACCTAACCTATTTAGCACATTTTCCTCGTTACCACGCTCAGGATGTCAGGTCCCTACGAAAACGTTCTAACAACAGTCTACTGTTAATCAATTCTTTGAGTATCATGGAAAAAAATAAATAAATCAACTTTTAATAGTAAAACCTTCATTCCATAAACCCAAAATTTATATCTTTTAAGACTGATATTCTACACTCATCGGCCCAGCATGGTAAAGATCCAGTACCCTTGATCAACAATAGACCCTTAATCAATCCTTAGATAGACGACTCACACAAAAAAATACAAGATTAGGATATTCAGAATCCAGATATAAATTAAGCTCAGCATGAAATTATAGATCTCACCTGTATTATCACACTTTACTAACAAGCTGTTCAATTTATGCAATGCCACTAAGGCATTTATTATAAATGTTTAGTGATAGTAATTGATAATTTAGTTTTGATATACAGAGTTATTAAACTAACCAATAAGTATTCCTCCATACTTTATCGTAAAATTCTTTTTTACACTGAAATATTCCTGGAGTTTTGGATTAATACTCACATCCATAGGGTTGACAGTAATGTTCAGTGCTGAGTCATCCCAAGCCATTTCAGTATCTGCTATCTCTTCACGCTGAGCTCGCTGATGCGCTGCCCTGATCCTGATAACTCCAAGCACAATCATGAACACCAAGAAACCCACACACACGACAATGATGATGGTAACAGCATGACCTGAAATGATTACAACCATATTAATTATATATTAAGTACAGCCAGGGGCATTTGCAATGATTTCGAGAGGGAACAAATTATATCAGGGGCATTGAGACTGTAAATTAAAACCAATTTTGAAAACAAAAAAACAAACACTTCAAAAGGTAGCTAATACAATAGGATTCCAAACAGTACAAGTCCACTACGATAAGCGCAGAAAAAAGTTGTAAATTGACTCATAATATTGCACACTCATTATAACCAACGTGAAACTTTATGCACCCTTGCAATTAGTTAGTTCAATGTTGAACCATATCTGAAACGATCTATCACTAAAAACTGGAAAAAGTAGGTTACATAAATAAATATAAAATTTTGTCTCCAACATATCATTAGCCGGCCCTCAAGATATATACAACTGGGGTGAGAATCATGCCAAAATCAACGAAAAGTTATCTCTTGAGGCATACAAATATCACAGATGAGTAAGATGGGTTCATACCAAATTTCCATTTCCTATTTCCCTGATTTCCAGTCCCAATTTTCGAAATTTCCCTGACTTTATATCAATGGCAAAGCAGTCACATATAGGGATTTTATGGAAAAATGCAGCAAGTTATATTGTGAAATAAAATTTATTTATTCCAGGAAAGTAACATATTCCAGTCAAAATTCAAAAACAACATGAGCAGACCAAGCAGCCAGATCCCGAGCCACCAAGTCGGCACTACCCCTTGTTGCCCAGCTAGGACCGCAAGCTGACAGCAACAAAATGTGCACCTCGGCACTCGAGCGCAGCAACGCTGAGCGTTCAACCACAATTTTCATCTTTTTGCTGCACTTCTGTAGTTTTTCCCTGACCAGAATCTAATTTCCCTGACTTTTCCATAACTTCCAGTCCTGATTATTATTTTCCTGACATTTCCATGACTTCCCTGACCGGTATGAACCCTGGTAAGGTGGCGATAAATGGCCAAATATTCTTCTTTTTCACAACCATAACTAGCTGCATAAGTTGAAAGCTTGAGTAACATTAAGTCTTTCACAGGATGTTGAGTTCCACGAGTTATACAACCGGGACAACAACAGAAATAACCCATTCATTTTAACTGTCGAAACTGAATTTTTTCACCATGGATCAAAAATGGTGGAAAAAAAACACTATGGCAATTTTCTCGCTATACCAAATGTCTGTACTTGGCCTTTGGAGAAATCAGAACTAACACTTCTGCTTTTTAGATTGAAGAATGAATAGGAATGCAGAAAATAATCTGGAGAGTAGCGGTGTAAGAAATATTAGGGACATGAAACTGAAGGTGGATATCCTAAAAAGACAAATTGGAAGGAGGAAGCAAAATGAAATAATAATATATCATATAATGATAAGACTGAAGAGCAGAGATTACACAAAACATATCATCATTGACAATGAAGAGGTGTTATCCAACATATATAAATTACAAGAGACAAAAAGGGAGTAGTGTGAGAGGAAAAGGCAAGGCTATCTCAAAAAAATGTAATGGTTTAGGCAAGAATTATCAATAACTAACTAATATTCATCACAACACCAGTGATAATGAATATTATCTTCATAACTACAATAACCCTTTTACTGCTGAACGAAATTTAGTTTTTTTTTCTATAAATGCCGTGCTATTTTGAGAAAGGGCCCAACAGTCTGAGGATGTGCTGACAGAAAGTAAAAAAAATGCCAATACATGAGTCAGCACTAACATTGATGTGATTCAGAGAGCCCACTCACCACAGACCACGTAACAAAGATTTTGAGAATCATACCAAAACAACTCAGCCAAAAAAACCGGCCCTCCGCAGTTTTCGCATGAGTTAAATGAGCCCATAGATTGACCCATCTGCAGTAAAAGGGTTAATGTTAAAATTAATTTTTAAATAATAGTTTCAACATAGGTTCAACTTACATGGAGAGAAGGAATAAAAAACATCATAAATAGAGTAAGCTGGATGACTAATATAAATGAGCGCAATTAAAAGGCTAGACAAGAGATTAACCATATGCACTATTATACTTTTGATACTTTATTTATATTCTCTATTAAATTTCCCTTAATTTAAACTTGTTTCCCAGTCCCCCACATGGAGCAATACACATCCCAGGAGAGAAAATGGTTTCACACCCAAACAGCATCAGAAACACAGCAATAGGTAATTTCATAAGATTTTCCCATGTCCAGAATACATAATGCAGCATTTTCATAATGCTTAAATAATATGACACATTTTATTTAGGAAAATTAAAGTGCATATGGCGTGAATAAATGAAAACACACTTGATGAAGGAATGCATTATGTTTTGCTTTCATTCCTTACCTTGACATTTATGTATAGATATCCAAGAACAATTTTCTCTCCAAAAAACTGAACTTATTCACTACAGTCTGTCTTAATAAGTTATGCAACACAATGCCTAATGTTTGAGCACTAAATGAAAAGTACTTACTTCCACCAGTTACAACTGCTTGAGCTGTATCTGAAACATCAGCAGTCAAATACACATCACCCATAGTTTGTGATGGATGAAGTTCAGCATGATGCCTTTGTTGTATCTATAATGAAGAACAAATCAGTAAACACAGACAAAATCAGCAGCTTCATTGTAATAATTCAATATCATTATTTTTAATTAATTAACACACAAGGTTATGACCAGATCATGCACTATGAAATGCAATATTCACTTCAAAGAGGCTAGACAAGGAATGAGAAACTTTCGAAACCTTAAAGCCATAATAGGCCCTGGATTTCTCAACCTCTTTAAGACTTGTAGCTTAACTCATGGTTCTAAAGAATCAGAACCCTGAAATGTCAAAAAACCTTATAAAAACACCATTGACATCACAACATTGATATTGTGAAAGGTTAATTTTAAATTTTTTTAGTTACTTTCAAAATGTCAGATTGACAACATTACAACCAAATAGAGTATTCTACAAAAATACAATAATGCATTCCTGATAACTAAAAAATACTTACTCTGACAAATAAAAAATACTTACTGAGAATATTTATTCTTTAAGCCAAATATACAAGGCTGCTTTTTTGTCAATACATACATTTTTGCACATGCATTGGTGGCATGCATGCAATGGTTTTTCAAACTACCCCAGAGCATTGGTGTGTCAAGATCAATATTATCAACTGAATATAACATTGTATGTAATTACTACACACCTGTAGAAGATGTTACTAATAAGAAAAAAACATCAACTACAGCCATGCCCCAGTTGAGTAGGTTGTGGGATGGCATTTACCTGTTGTTTTTCAAACGGCAAATGTAAACCCAGAAGACAACAAAGACACAATCACATGCAGTCCGCTGCTTTTTTTAGATTCCAATGGTACACCACTAATGTTAAAAATGATCAGGATTGGCAGCAGAGAAAATTCCAACCTGGGCATGAGCAGGTCGCGGGGCTGGCGCAGCGACTGACTGAGCAGACTGCCTTCCTGGATGAGAGCTGTCTCCAAGAGAAGCAGGAATACCAGTGGCAGCAGCCTTTTTCAAGCTCGCAGACAACTCCGATGCTTTAACTGGACCATCATGGCCAGAGGCACCAATGCCACCGGACCATTTGCTTGCGTTGCTTCCCGCCAGAGTGGCAGCTACCATTCCCTTCTTAGGCAGCCTGGGATGTATCACTGTGAGCTGTTGAGTCACACATTTGTAAATTAGAGGCTGGTTAAACCACAAAAGTTTACACATTCAAGACAAAAAAACACACATAAATGACAATATAAAAATAACGAACAAGAAATCATATCAGATATGGTGCTTTCTTGGCAAATAGCAATTTTTCACCTGAGAAAGACCTGCGATTTTCTTAAAAAAACAATAAGCACCGTATGTTATTCCTAGACAGCAATATAATTTTCATTGGCACATCTATTTCTAGGGGAGCGTGGTAGAAGTGGGTAGAGCACTTGGCTACTGATCGAAGGGTCTTGGGTTCAAATCCGGGTGAAGCCTTTGGATGCCCTCGAACGAAAAATCCTCTGAGTGCGAGGTGGCCCAGGGAAAGGACCTGGCCCCCCTACCCTGAATGTCTGAAATTCACATGCCTGAGGCTTAGTTTGGGGTGAGCTCTATCCTCACCTATCAAAACCAACCTTCCGGTTGAATCACTGAGTGAGTGACAATTAGATAAAAACTGTTGAGGGTAAAAATAAATGACTTCCTTTCTTAATAAAGTTTCAAGCAGAAATTAAAAGGAAAAATAGATTTAAAATCTTAAGAAAAGAATTATTCCAAACAAATCATTTAAAATAGAAATAAATACTAACTGTGTTACTACAGAGGTTTTCGTCTCATTAAATGCTAATGTCAGAAATTATTGGCATCACTTGAAAGAATTGATGCCTTTATTATGAAGTAAACACTGGAGTACCAAAATATATATTTTGCAAATACCATGCACACTAATTTATTTTGTATTCAATATTTTAAGATGGTTACAGCAATAACTACACCAAATTTCAATCGTTATTTTGAGAAAGTAAATGTATAATGAACAAGGCTGAGTCTGTTGGCTATGTTGATCAATTTTCTTGCGATGTAATTTCAATTGTCTTCCAGAAGTGAATAGCAACCAAGTTTGTCCACATAAAATCTTTAAATTATTTTCCAAAATCATGAATTCAGATGCAATATTCACGTTTATAATGTCATTTTCAAGAGGCAAATTTATTTTCTTGGGAGTACAACATGCCTTAGAATATTGGGGAAAAGGGTTCACATATGTTGCTAAACCTAATGTTTTGAATGAGATGATAGAAATCTTTAAAGAATGGGAATATTGAGGTGTTTTTAAAAACGTCATTAGTGGTTATTAAGTCCATTTACAAATGGCTAGACATAGGATAGGGGTCTACCAAAACAGACATAAATGCACAAATCTTTCTTCTATAAGACATTTCCAAATTCTATTGGCTTCAAGTAGTTAATGCCTATTCACGTAGCCCTCCAAAAACACCCAACCCATTCATTTGACTTGGTTTAAAAACATCTATAAACATATTGCACCCTACATCCTTTCTCAAAAGCATAAATACAAGACGTAACAATAGTCACTTGAAAATCATGGAAAACATTAAAATGGATTGAGCATAAAAGTATATAATGCAGCATTTCCATTAGAAATTATATTCCAAAGCAATCACATTACAAAATAAAGTTAGGAATTATAGAAATTGAAAAAAAATCTAACAACTACTCAAGAGGGCATTAGCATAATTTCAAAATGATTTACATTAGAATGATAAAAATGATTTTACTTACTGTTTGGACATATTCATTGCTTAAAAACCTCCCATTAAGCTCTGAGCATGTGAGCTTAAACACTCGATTCAGGTAATAAGCTGGTTTCCTGTTGGTATACTGAATTTGTCTTAGCACCTGGTAATAAAAAAAAGATTTACATATATGATGATTGCTATCCCACAAGAAAATTTGGTCAAAAATAGCAGGTTACTGACAAAAAAAACTTACCTGCTCATAATTATAAATCATGTCAGCTCCCGAAATAAGAACACCATCTTTGTTGACTTTTGAAACGATTCCAAACTCAGCCAGCATATTTTCAGGAAGAGTTATAGTTTCATGATCAGGATTCAGAGGAGGATACACTGACACACTGCAGGAATCTAATTTCCTCTCAATAACACTCAAGGACTCACCTATAAAAAGATAAAGGAGAATTACAGCACCTTAAGTATAAAATGGATGAAACAACTACTTGATAACTTGTTATACAATCAACAGGGTTTCAGAGTGCTTATATCTCCTTAGTACACCAAAAAGCAACTTAATCCAACCATCTAAAACTCTGGGTATTATCCCCAAAAAGCAAATATCATCCCATATTTACACAAAGAATTATTCCGAGTAACAACACCATATTGATTAACCAATTCTATGACAAATACTTTTTATGCAAAAATGGTTTTTCACCCAAGATGCACTAGAAAACATTAATTGCTTCACTCCTATCACATCCTGTCCCCTAGTCTACCTTTTCTGCTGATTCCAATTCAAGATTGTCACTTCATTAGGAAAAGATTCCAAAATGAGCACTAAGGGCTGAAACAGTTAAATTTATCTAACACCAAACACATTTTATTATTCTGTATACTTATAGTAATAAGAAATATAGTATAAATAATAGATATAGTAATAGTAATAAGTATTGTTAGACCAGTTAATTTTTACCTCTGAAATCTGTACGGATCATGCACAGTCAATGATAATCAAATTGAATATCAAGGCTCCTCAATGCAGAACTCTGAGCAGTTTACGATTTCATTCATAATTAACATGTCATGAGAGGAGAGCTTATGATGAAAAAAGCACAAAAATGTATACCATTCTTCCACAGCTTCTGTTTCTTCTGGCTGTCCCCTGTGGTGACTGACACTCTGACATCGGTGAAAATTCTCACTCCCAAGCGGAAGTCTTCATATTCACGAGCGACATTACCAGTTCCGTTGACCTCAATTGTAGGCCTTGATGGCTGCAGCACCATTACAAATGACTCAACTGATGGAATTTTTACTGATCTACCACCACCACAACTGAAAAAATAAATTTTGTTTTTTAATATAAGTGCATATCAATAAGCTGAGTAATCATACATTCTATCACTAAAATATATGAAGAAACCTAGAAATGTGCACTTGTTCTGTTAGCAGAATATAAGAAAAAATATGAAGTGCATCAAGAAATGTAGGGTCACATAATACATTTCTCTAACAAACTAATTAATGCAACTAAATTCTTGCATCTATTACATTGTACCACCCAACAGTATTGTCCAATTGAGCCCAGTATACACTTTCTTCTAGTGCAAGCTGTTACCATCTGTTACCGCAAATTTGGCTCAGGGTGGCAATAGATCATGAAAATATTGGTATTTCACTACATTTTCCTTTGAGAATGCAAAATACTTAATTTTTAATATGAAAATGATTAAACATGCCAACATCAAACTGGACATTCAAGATCATGCTGCTTTTAAGGATCCACAGCTAAAGATTTATCAACCAAAAGCTGTGAGCCACTACACTTCTTAACAACAGTAACCCTAGCCTTTTTTCACAATGCACCAACTATTTCATTTTGTGAATTTGTAAGCATTTAATAATTTATAATAGAAAAAGTTACTATACGTACAGTGGAAATAAGGGATAAAATAAATTACTGATGTTCATTTCTTTGTTTCCTTGAAGTTTTACATGGTTCAGTGCCACTTAATTAACTTTATCATAAAACAGTCATCAGGGATAAAATTTGCTGAGTAAAATTCTAAATTTTCTCAGTAATTCCTTCTGAAAGAGTTTCGTTAACAACCTGCAGGCAAAATATAACTCAAAACTGACCATAATTCCTATTCAAAATTAATAGAAATAGCAAAAAATAGTTTGGCAAAAAGAACTTTATTTAAAATTCTGTGACTGAGTGTGACCAAGGAGAACTGTACCTAAGGATAAATAGGAAATATTTAATAATTATACACACTGTTGTTCCTTCATAACTACCTCAATTTAAAAATAAAGACAGTTGCAACCTGCAACATCACATAATTTATGTGGATTCTGGGGTATTACAATATGGGTAACTAAGCCCCATGATTTACATAAATCCCTACACACAAACAAAGTGAAGGTATAAAACTATATGACTCTTCACAACATAAAACAAAACACGCAGTAAGCATTAAAAATGTGCAATAATAATAAATCATGTACAAGTTGCTAAAAATTCACAAGAACTTACACCACGGAAGTAGTAAGATGAAGATTTCTGCGACCGGGGGTTGGGAATTCCCGTGAATTTGTGTAGCCAATTTTCCTGACCAGAATCTCCAGGTTTGTTTTGTTATCTCCCTCAATGCTCAACTCAGTGAGATCTAGAAGATGATCAGAAAAAAAGACACCATTAATGTGTAAAGAAGCAGAAGTTAAATTAGGTAAAACATTGGAGTTCTAAGTAATAGATCAAAAAAGATAATAACAATATAAATCCAGCAACACATACCACTGTTGGTGAGAAGCTCCATTCCTGGCTCAAGAAGTTCCATGGCTGGTACCTCCAAGGACTCCTTGCACTTATGTAAGCATGCAAGTACCTCAGGCCTCTCTGTCTTGTGCAATAGCAAAGACAACCCAGCCAAATATCCTCGGAGGTGATGCTTCATTTTATTTTCTGAACCTATAATAAAATGGCAAATATTGCTAATAATTTCACTTGAATCAGTTCCTTCTGAACAGTAGCTAGCAAAGCTGGAGTTTGTAAAGTGAGGCAAAATGCAAATGCATTAATCTATGCATTATATGAAGTTACATTCTGATGCAAATAATTCTCAAAAAAATTCTTCTGACACATAAAACAATGCTTAAACAGTCCTTTTCACTATCATACATCCCTGCCTCCTTGTTTAGGTTTCCCATAACGTTTTCCTTCAAATTTGGGACTTGAAGAAATGTTTACTTATAAAACCTGGGACAGGTCAAATATAAAAATATTATAGTTATGCTGCTCATTCATTACTACTGTTAGCAAGTATTAACAACATTCCTATTTACAACGGAAAGTAAGAACTTAGCCTCTAGTTATTTATATCATGTAAAATATCAGTGATTATTATTATTGTTAGTCAACTGAAATAAGTACTAATAATGTGAATAAATCCATTTATTAATTTTTCCCTGAGAGATAGATAAAAAAAGTGGGACTCTACCAATTAATCAGACTTTTTCATTAAAAATGGGACTTCTAGCAGAAACAGAATGAATGGGGACCCTACCTTTGTTATCACTGTTTTTACACCCGTAAAATTTTTTTCTGAACTTCTTTTTATAGTTTGAATTTATAAGTTTTTTGAGCATACAACTATGCATGCTGTATCAGTTAAGTCCTATGTTCAGATTCACGACAATAGCAACCAACTGTGTGCAATAAGCATGGTCACAGTGACCCAGCAGATCAGTCCTGTTTCAGTCTTCACAACCAAAGTAGCAGGGAACATGTTGAAAGAAAATAGGCTCTACTGTTACATAAAAGAAAAACCAAGAGTATAAAGACTACCGTATTTACGCGTGTAAGCCGCGCACCTTTTTTCCCGAAACGCCGGAGAAAAAATGGGGGTGTGCGGCTTATACGAATCCTCCAGATTTCGTGTTAGCCGCGAACCATTTTTCCTCAGATTCCTGTTGTTTTCTCCCCTAAGTTTAGCATTCTGTCTAGTAGTAGTGTTTCGGTATCACATATCTGTAGCAACATTTTTACGTACTAAAAGATAGCTCCTTTTGGGTACACATTAAAGCTACATTGCAAAGACACAACAAAAAATTTGTTACGTGGTGGCAATAGTTGTATGCTCAGAGAATATACCTTCTTACTATCCGTGCTATCCGCTCCAAGCGTGAGAGTAGTAAACGCGTTCGAATCGATCATTTTAAAATAATTTGCTATTATCACCCTAAAATGAATTCTGATGTGAAATTTCGATAGTTTCCTGTGAGTATAAAGCTACATATTATAAATGATGCCGAAAAAATAGGAAATCGAGCTCCATGAAGGAAATATGGTGCATCTGAATCTAGCAGTGTCGAAAACTAAGAATGAGAACTGTTATGATATGAATATTCATTAGTGATTTATGATTATATTTCCGGGAATGTGTTTTTCTTTAGTTTTATAAGAATTATAATTGTTATTACATTGAGCTTAGTTTTTTCCGTGTGTTCCCAAGACTTTCCGGTGTTGTTAAATCGTCCCAGTCCACAGCTACTACGCAGAGAGCAGACGAGATCACCGCTATCAGGTACGGATGGCGTTTGGCTTTTTTTGTTCATATGCCAACGATTTCCGTAATAATAGAGTAATCACGGGTTGAAATTGTATATATTTTTGCAATTATTTCAGTTGGATGTTCTTTTGAACAAATGCCGTTTTTATAGCTGGATGATGTGATCGTATGAAACTGTGATTACTGTGAGATGCTACGAGAAACAGATGCACAGTAAAAGAGGCCGTGCATATGATGACGATCGTGACGAAAATAACACATAATTCAATCAATTAACGAGAAAGATGTACACGTAATTTAGGCACAGCATTTCTATTGAAGAACGTGCATTCATGTTATGACAAAATGATGCAGACCCAAGGGAAAAAAATTTTTTTTCGATAGAAATAATTTTTTCCTCACGAACCTGCCCGAAAATAGGGGTGCGCGAGATACACGAGGGCGCAGCTTACACGAGTAAATACGGTAATTCTTATGATGAGAATGATGGGTCAGAATGAGAATGAGTCTCTGCCATCAGCATAGCAAATCATTAGACTATGGCTACTAAGTATTCCACCCTCATTTTTCCTCACAATTCAACTTTCCAGATATTCTTACTAAGAATGTTAGCCATATTTTGTGTGTGTCTTCAGTAATGATATACAATTCCTACTTTCTAGCTCTATTACTTTCCCAAAGTAACATCTTCACTGTTTATCCAGCTGAACCCTCATTTTTCCTCACAATTCAACTTTCCAGATATTCTTACTAAGAATGTTAGCCATAGTTTGTGTCTTCAGTAATAATATACAATTCCAACTTTCCTGCTCTATTACTTTCCCAAAGCAACATCTTCACTGTTTATCCAGCTGAATTTTTTGGATTATGGATTGCTACAATGTAATAATGATCAAGTTTGTATTTAACCCTTTCTTGGGCAAAAGTCCCTAAAACTTTTTAATTACTCGGGTCACTACACACACACAGCGGTTGACTGAGCGACCAAATTTCCGAGAGTGAATCGAATGAGTAGAAGGGGAACCTGACATCTATCGATCATCAAGGAAACACAATTAAACATATGCTGAGGAAAACTCATGCAAAAAACCATAGAAACCACCAGGATTGAGGTGGTCGCTCAGGCGACCACCAACCTATAAAGGGTTAAGGCAAAATTAAGACTAAATAGCCCCTTCAAGGGTTTTGTGAGGTGCAGGATCATTAAGTATGTTAAACTTGCATATGAATTTTGGCAAAGTTAATCTTTAGTCCACACAGTAAGCTTCCAGATATTTCTGGCCTGTATGGGGCATTTATGAACAAAAATACAATAAAACTCATTGAGTGAATGGTATACAAATGTACCAAAAATCAACCTACTTCTTCATTCAATTGAATGACAGTTCTAAATGTCTCACATTCTCACATCTAAAATGAAAGGGCTTAGTCTTTGACGATCACATTATCACGAGAAGTTTTGAAAACAAAAAAAATCATCCCTAACCCATTTAAAAAAATTTTCCGATGATTTTGACATTCCATTGACTACATTATTTAGAGGCAATAACATTTAACTTATAAAAAAAATCAAAATCGGTCCAAATGATATGCTGATTGACAATTTAGCAGCATACTAACCTTGCCAGCAAGCTCCAACTGTCAAAGTAGTATTGATTCCCTTGGTTGGATGAAGGGGCCAGTCATCAATTATCTCTGGATTCTTCTTCTCAGACTTGAACAACTGGCCATCAACGTAGAGCTCAACTTCAGGGAACTTGACAGAAACAGCGTAGTGATGCCATTCATTATCACATACCTATGTATAACAAGAATGTGACAATTAAGCTCCAGGGAAAATAAGGACAGCCGACTCTGAACACAAAAGTCATGCCTAATGAGACTAGAGGTATTGAAATCATCACAAAAATGAACATTACAATTTGTACTATCTTTATGGAAATAACTATTAACAGCAATTCCATCTTTATGAAAATTACTACGATAAATATTAGTTAATACACCACTCACAGAAGTGAGGAAAGCACTAACGAAACTGGATCAACCCTTATCACTTGATCTCATAAAAGGAGAGAGAAAAAAGCAAAATACAGTAGACCTCCACCAAAACAAGTGCTGACAAGTTTCCAATTCGCTCCTTATAACACACACTCATTATAACCAAAATTCATTTTCATGCATCCCTATTGTCATGTATCTCAGCAACTAGTTAGAGGAAAGATTAACTGCTAGTATCTGTATAACCCATTGCTATCTGTACTGAAAATCATACACATCATAATGATTGGTGGTGGCTGGATCGGATCCAAAGATCCGCAGAGCTTTCATTTTACTCGGTTCTGGATTCGGATCCAAAGACACGGAGTCGGATCGTAGATTTTAACTTTTCACAGCTGAGCGATCAAAGCGCCCAGTGAATGGAATGTAAGTGCAGTAGATGTTGACAAGAAGAGGATGTGTAACTCAGGTCACGAAATTAGAGGAAAATGTTCCCGTGCAACTAAAAGCAAAATAAATAAATATGACTTTTTTCCCATTTTACCCTGGTATCGCGAGAAAAAAATACGTAGGATGCCATGCGGGTAGCCTACATTCACCGGATCAGGCGGCCAATGAGAGCTTGTGTACTGTGCAAGGTTCGATCCCTATCGCAGTTTAATTTTTTCTTTCAGTCATTGCATTGAAAATGTTATCATCTTCAATTTCAAACCATTACATCTGAATACTCACTTTATTATACTTTTGTTGTTTAAATTAGATTTAAAAATGTACCACTCATAAATTAAGGATGGTCAGGTCCGATCCAAAGATCCACAGGTCTTTCATTTCATTCGCTACTGAAATCATATCCAAAGACAGTATAAATTCAGATCCGGATCGGAGATTTTAAAATTTCGTGGCTTAGGGCCAGTTTCACCAACGACGGTAAAATTTCCCATTATCGCAGTTTACATTATCTCCGTTAATATTATTATCTCGATAATCTCTTGCTTGCGTTCCACCACTGTTATTATTATCTCGGTTTTCTTAAACCGAGATTTCTCTGAGAATGTTTAGGTTGGTAAATTTCTCATACTCCTGACGTCAGCAAACAAATAAAAGCGCCTAACCGATTTGTAATTCAGCTGATTTAACTTCGTGCTTATTGTAACTAAAGGCATTTCCAATGTACCCATGAAGGACAAAATATTAACTAAACGTCCACGAAACATCTATATTATCTTCTACGTATATCTAGAAAACATCTATAATCACTTTCAAAAATCGTCTATATGTTTATAAGATATTTCAAACCCTGCTTTTCCTAATTCTACTAAACATCTCCCCTAAGATATCACTTATTGTCTTCACTGTTACGTTTAGGAGATAGAGAAATAAAATACTGGAATGAACTTAAATTACATTTCCTTTATTTATAGCGTCTCGAAAACGAACAGTAACTGCTATTATAGGTACCTTTCGATCACTTAAAACTTAGCATTTCCTTCGTCGTTGTCATTGGTGTCAAGGTGAATTATCATGCGAATGAATTCATTCACTAATGAATTTAAGTGATGACCTGAAATTGCTTCTGCTTACGGCGAATGATCTTTTTAATTAATTCCTTGAATCCCTGTTACGTGCAGAAAGTATGTGTAGGCGTATCGATAGCACATATCGATTCACGGGAGATTTCCGACCAACGCAGCGGTATCGATGGTTTGTTTACGTTTGTGTCTTCTGCCTTGTTTAGAAGTGATGCGTGATAGGTGAAATAAAGAATGGTGTATATTTAGTAATTATAATATTCATTATACAAAGCTTTCTAGATACTGAGGTTTGAGGCCATCGGAAGTGAAGTAGAGCTATTAATAATGAATCGGTATGGTTTAATTTTCGCATCTACTGCTAGTGTCCATACAACGGTGGCAGCCACAATTCTTCCGGAGAAAGCTACGAGAGAGGAGAAATAGAGGTCTAGGTACGTTAGGCGTGATTCAAAATATACACGACGACCAGAGAAGCAATTTCGGTGACGAGATACTTGATCAACCTTAGGTATACAAGTTTATAATTATATTGTTATTTTACAATTCGATTCCGGCTGGCTGTCACGCTAAGATTTTATAGCGACGGGCAAATCGTTTGCATGACCGTACGCGGCTATAACGTTCCCTGATTACTCAGTAAGAATTCATGAGGGTTATAAAATATGTTTAATTATGGTTGAAGTGTGTAGCAGTGTCTATTGTGAGAAGTGTACTATTTACATTTAAATAAGATAGAGTTTTAGAGGTTAGATACGTGCTATTTGCTTTTATTTATCCTTTATATAACACCAATGTTTCCACGGACGACTTGTCCATCGTCTTCAGGGTGAGTTGAAGTTGGTTGGTGGTGGGTGGTTATATAAATATTTAACCCGGTGGAAATCCCGAGAAGACCTCACCTGAATTGTTGCTAAGTGCTTTTCGTAGCGTTTATTAACTCGGGATAAATCAAATCTCAAGTTTTAGGTTCAAATAAATTGCGCGTTCCTTAATCAACCTAGTAATTGCCTTAAATAACGATAATTGAACTCAAATGTCTCGACTAATATCTGAAAGTAGCTGACAAAATCGCCTGCGCGCCATGTTGCTTTTACAGTATTATCTCGGTTAATATCCTTTCACCTCGCGAAAACGGCCGGTAAAAGTATTAACCGAGATAATGCACCAAAAACGAGTTAAACAGAGAAGTCACATTAACTCGGTTAATCCCAAAATTAACTGAGTTAAAAAGATTATCTTCGTTGGTGAAACTGGCCCTTAGTGATCGATGCGCCCACAAATGGAATGTAGGTATGGTAGATACTGACACGGAGAGATTGTGTAACTTGGGTCACAAAATGAGAAGAATATTTTTCCGTGCCACTAAAACAAAATAAAAAAATAATTGTCTTGACTTTTTCCTCCATAGGCCCGGAGGCACGAGAAAAAAATAAAGCCGAATGTCACACGGGTCGGCTACATTTGGCAGATTCCTGTAAACCTATGAAAGCGTAGTTGTTAAAAATGAGGGCTAGTGTACTGCTGGTCGCGAGTTTGATCCTTAACACTACCCAGGAATACAGATATGGTGTATTCCTAGGTTAATGCAAGTAGCCAATTTAAAAGTCAAAAAAATAATAAAATTTGGCATTAGTGAAATGATTGAAAAATTTTTTACACAATTAAATCGTGGAATAATTACGTTAATTTACTATGTATTTTTGAGTGACGCATTTTTAAATCTAGTTTAAAAGATAGAAGTACAAAAAAGTCAGTATCCACTCACAGAGGTTGGAAATGAAGGATAATAAAGTTTTTGATTCAGTGGCTGAAAGAAAAATTTTAAACAGCAATGACAATTGAACTTCCATTACCTGCAGTCTACTACCCCACTCTGCTATTGTCAGCTTACCCGAGTTTGGAGAATGCAGGCTCCCCACATGTCATTCTACTTTTTTTCTTGCAAACCCGGACCAATGTAGAAAATATCCTCAACATTTTTTAAATTTTGCTTCTAGTATATTGAAAATAGACTAATTTCATTTCAATATAAGAATTACACAACCTCTACTTAGGAGTATAAAATTTTCAAATTTCAATTTAAAGGTTATTATTAATACGACATTGATCAGTTACTAGTTTACCAGCTTGAAATATTCTATAATAATTTTTTCGTCCTAAAATGGAATCCCCAGATAAATGGGATCTCTTGGCTGCATTAAAATTTTTTTTGTGTTTCTAAAAAAGAATTTGAAAGCGTTCAAGGATTTGATTGGTAATTGGAAAATGATTCATTTATTAATGAAAATGAACTTATAATGTTTCTTTTAACTGCACTCTAAAGAATAGTTGTACAGGTTTCAAAAATGTATTGCTTGATGAGTATGTGATAAGGAAAGTGAACTTTACATTAGAAGTAATAATATATAGTTATTGCATCCGTAAATCTTGATCCAGGAAAATATTATCCAAATAGATGATAGGAAGTTGATTTTTTCTACAATAAATTTACTTGTTTTTTTTGGTAATTCTATTGTTGCTGTTTTTACAGATACCTACATTAAAAATCTAGGATTAGAAAAGGAATGAAATTCAGAATCGAGTATCTGAAACTAACGATCCAAAACCGAGATCAAGATCCGGAACCAAGATAAAGATCCGAAACCCAGGCAAGGACCCGGTTCTGGATCCGACAAAAAACCTGGATCCGTCCATCACTAATAATGAGATAATAAAATTATATCACCTAAACATTATCATCAACAGGCCAGAGAATTATGAAATCGGGATGACAATCACGACAAAGTCAATTCATCAAGATGACATTCATTCATCATGTGACAGAAATGACCACTCCTTATAACCAAAGAAACTGAACTCTTTTCACCAAGGACCAACAGTGGCCAAAAAAAGCCCTTGCTACAGCAATATTCTAACTGAATTCCATATTTGCAAAGGTTGATTTCTACTGTACTCATCAAATTACACTTTAAAATAATGCCTCAAGAAGGGAAGCATATAATAATCAAACACCATGTCACAGAAGAGTGTATTACCTGAGGTAGCTTCCATCTCCACTCAGCAGGACGGAATACATTCTGGTCACCTTGAGAGAAATCCCTTCGCAGAAGTAAGATCAAACGGCAGTTGCGAACAAAGAGTGCATAATGATGCCTATTCATCTCTGAAAAATGATATTTTCCATAATATAGTAGTCTGGCAAGGATCTTAGGCTGAATATATTTTTTATCAACACTAAAGATACAGAGCATGTCCATTGACATTAGAACTACCTTTAAACTTTATAATGTTAAGATAGTGAAACTCTGTACATGAATCTCAACTTATTCTTTCACACAAGTATTTTGAACTTCAATGGTGAGGAGAGAAGTTTTTCCACAGGATATGAATCCCCTGATAAGTCAGTACAGAAAATAATTAAGTCTAGCTGAGAACTTATATGAATCAATTCAGCAATATACAGGAAAAATGAGAAAAAAATGAAAAATTAATGTAACTATAGAAATGAGGGGAAGACTTTTTGCAAAAGGCAATTTAGGTTCATATAATTTAGTTGGATCAAGAATAATAATACAAAACTAAGAACCTCAACCTCAGTAGTACATATTGAATTAAACATTATTCATTAAATTTACATTACACACAATGAAAAATGCCTAAATTGGCTGGAATTATATCTTTTAGATTTATTAATAGCTTACAATGCCTAACTTTCAGTCATCCCAAAATGTTATTAAAATACTTATTTTTTAACAAATCACCAGTATTCGTAACACAATTTCATGCAATAAACCTTGATATGCCTTCCAAACTATCGCAACAAAAAGGCTGGCTCTTTCAAAATTTTATAAGATTACAATGGAAGAAGAAAAAGACAAGAAAAAAATTTAATTCTTTAATATTAAAGTAGAACTATACCTAATATGTACAACTCAAATATATACAGCCAATTCAATACGACCTTTCATTGCATGCAAAACAACATATTACAACTGAAAATGAGTGAACTAATCATGGTTTCAATGGATACTCATTTCCTTCGGTTTACTGGCGAAAAGAAGTTATGTCTGTCTTTAAATATTATTAAGAAATATGGGAGGGAGTTAGGGTTAAAATAGGAGTGGGAAAACTAACATTTTTATTTCATAGATTGAAGAGCTGACTCATTTTCAAGTTCCCATTCAGAGGGAGGATTTAGGGTGAAGAGTGAAATGTTCCTTATGGCATGGACGAAAAAGAAAGTAGTAAAAGAGTAATAGAATTCCAGGATTTAGCATGAATATGGTATAAAAATAATTAGCAGCTACTTCACCACTACAGCCACACTAAAATTATAAAAATATTATACGAAACAATCATTATCATGAAGTAAGATAATTAAGATAAAAACTTACTGTGGTCATCAGCTGAACAGAGGATATGCTCCTTCACGTGACGATCCTGTTCTGGGTGCCTCTTGTGCTTCATCCATGTGGCCAGGGTGAACTTGGAACTGAGAGACTCGTCCACCAAGCTCGCTGGAACCACCACAGCACTGCTTCCACCATCAAATTCAAACACACGGTCAGCTTCCCGCCCTTCATCGGTCGGCAAAGAGCGTGTCCATTCAGCACCCATGCCTGGGCTCGGAAGAAGATCAATGCTCTCTGCACTTGCACCTGAAAAGGACAGAATTTTCACATGGTGAATGCCAAACTAAGGAATATATCACCAAATTCATTTCAATTGTTCAACTATGCTAGCTAAATTTCATCTTTATGAATGAAATCAGAATATATTCTTAGAGGTACATTTATCTGATGTGTTTATGGCAATTGAAAATGAGGAAATCGTGAGAATGTAAAATCTAAGGCAATGGTACAATTACATTATTTAAAATGCTCCCAACAACACAGCTATTCAAAAATTTCTTCCCAACACTAATAAGAATACATCGACAAAATAAGTGAATCAGATTTGTCATACTTTCTTATAAGGTGGTCATTCTTTTGGTTTATCCTTAGTTCACCATCCACTAGCAGATTGCGTAGTCCACCAAGAGTGGCACATGATTTTTCCTTGCTTCAATCTAAGTCATCAGTGTGTGCGAGAATGAGTGCTACAACCACCTTTGAACTGACCAGCTTGGTTCCACTGGGGAAATCTGAATTTTTTATTTCCTCTGTCATCTAGTTGTACTTGATATAATTTTCCTGAGCTTGCCAATGTGCTTAACTCTCACCACCTTGGCTGACATTCCACTGTAGAATGCTTTTCTTGTCCCTCCCTGATGCCAGCCTGATCATCTCTGCATGACTATTCATATCCCCTTGCGACTCAGACCCTGATAACGCCACGCCAATAAGAACCCCACACAATTAACCCATTCACCTCTTAATTTTCCATGGATTTTCTGCCCTTTAAATTCTATTTAATTTTCTGAAAAATTTCACGGAATTAAAAAAAAATTTTTTTTGGAAATTAAAATTATTTACTAATTAAATATTTCACAATTTATTTTCACCGAATAAAAAAAAAGACTTGTGGTACATAAAATCGGGAAAAAAGAATAGCATTAGAACATTGAATTCCATCACGTGACCGGCGAATCACCGGCTCTTTACCTTAACGCAAAATAAGGTAGACCGGCGAATCGCCGGCGCTTTACCCCAATGGGTTAACGTGCTTCAGCAGCGAAAATTATGACCTGGAAATCTTAAACTAGAAGGTGTTTTGCTTGTTTACAACCCTTGGTCTTTTCTAAGTTTGAGGGTAATCTCCCCTAAAATTCTATACAGCCATTAATTCAGTGTCCCACAAGCTTAGTGTGTGGTAGATTAGGCTATATAAACTACAATTCACGTATCACAAAATCGACACGAGGGGAATGAACCTCTGGAAAAATTAAACAAAAATGAACCAAATGGAAAAATTATAGTGAGAGAGACTTGACTTAGAACTTCTTAAGACTTTCCTTATCACCTGTTTGTTGATTTTTCAAGCATTTTTTATCTCCCAAGGGCTCATAACATAGCTATTTTTTTATTCACACTACTTAAAACCCACTGGTTTTCATAAATTAATGCAAAAGATAAGAATTTATAATTACAGAAAAGCTGTAGACTTCAGAGGAGATTTAAGAAGTCTTCACGGGTCTTCCACCGGGATAAGCTTTCAATAGGCTTCTATCGAAAGCTTATCCCGGTGGAAGACCCATGAAGTCTTCTTAAATATTATTCACCAGATAAAAACAAAATCAGGTGATGGTCAAGCCTATACAAATTTAATGAAGCACACAACCAATGAAAGGGGCTGGTGTTCACTGAATAATCTTAATGGATGGCTGGGTCTTTTAAATTTTGGCTTTCACCTTGGGTAAGTCACCACATGGTTGAATGGACTGAAAGAGTGTTAGAAATAAATAGAACAATAGAATAAAATAATTACCACAAAGCTTCCGCTGACTTTGTACAGAATAGGTATCCCGGTCACAACCTTTTCCAATGTGTCTCGTGGCCAGGGTAACCTTTGCCTCAATGCTATGAATTCCACTGGTACTAGTACTGCCACCGCATGGTGAATCACACAGCTCTAATTCTGCATCAGGGAAAAGATCTTCCCTCCCTGAGCCAGGAGAGTAATCGATTCGCTCCGGAATACCTGGAAAATGAAACAGTAAAATTGAAAAATGAGCAAAAACAATATACATATACACACATCACATCAAATGATATCACAGGGATGTCTCAGATGTATGGAAATTAAACAGTATGAATCCCATATAAGTGAACCTAATAATCCATCACCCATCCTTCCATCAAATTCCTTGATGATGAATGACAAAAAAATTAAAATATTTTTAACGGCTCATAACTGATGAACATTTAAATGCTGTTTAATGCCAAAAAATTAAATCTTAATTTGAATTACAAAGTTAAAAATCCTAATACATAAGGTCATAGGTCAAGAAGACCTAACAAGGTTTACTACACTATGCCACAAAACTGGACTCACACCACTTCGAAAGCCCCTAAACTTTAGCTCACATGGGTGGTTACTAACTGAACCAACTGAAAAGAGTGAGTGTGCTTGAACAGCTTTTGATTTACTCAAATTGAAACATATTCTTACCTTTCCATCCTAATTTGCATACTCGGTTGACTTTGATGGTGACCATTATGGGAAGAGACTGCTTCATTCCACAATCATATGCAACCACGGACAAAATGTGATTATGACTTCTTTCATAGTCCAATGGCTCAGTGTTACGGATCACACCTATATTATTCAATATCAAGAGAAAAAAATTACAGTGACGATTATAAGGGAGGCATAAAATGCAATAAAAGTTATAAAGTCACAACTGATATTTCCTAATGAAATTTTGCCAGAAAGTTCCTTAGGAAAAAAATATTCCACATTCACAGATTTATTAACACGACCATGATTTCACTGCCATGCAGCATTATCAGGTGTGGATGCTGAACATCTGATGATACTGTACGGCAATGTTTATAAGATGTGAATGTGGAATTGCAATGTTTTTTTCTCAAAATTCATGATAGAGAAATTCCATCAAGTAACACCTGAAACTGTTCAGTTTAAAAACGATAGACTTTCAAACCTGGCTGACATAAAAGGGAATTTTCATATACCACCAATTAGTAGGGGATGGCATTCAGAGAATGGGCTAACAAATGGACATTAGAAGTCAATAACAAACTTCGAATCACATAAAGCAGCACTAAAGCATGGCTATCCTTCATAAGGAACAGCAGAAGAGAGGAGGTTGTTCTCATGCGTCTGAGAATAGGACACAGTCCTCTAACACATTCGTACCTCTTTTCAAAACCCAACATACAGCCTCAATGCAAAGTGTGGCTTAACATTAGCAGTTAAACACCTTTTGGTACGATGCACAATATCGGGACCTCAGGTGCAAATATAATATGCATGGAGAAATGGGCATTATACTAGGGGATGACTCCGTTAGTGTTCAAAGATCATTAGATATCTCCAAGGAATCTGTTTTTTTCTATAAAATTAAATGTACTATAAGCTCTTAGATTAGGTACCAAAGCAAATAAATAACAGTTAAGTAGAAAAGAAAATAAAAGATGTGATAGGCACAAAAGACCATGCCGTCGAGGCACCTTCCAAACCCTATGCTACTACTACTACCACTACCATTTAGTTGGGGATTGACCCACAGGATGTGACCAAATTAGGTCAGGAGAAAATAAAACCAAACATAAGAATAGGTTATAGATAAACAAGTAGCTGTGGCAGGTTAAATAGTGGAGTGAAAGCCTCCATACAGAAGCATAGTCCAAATGAGCTTATATGATCACAAGGAGAGAGAGGCTGAAAAAATACGAAATGTTATCCACGAAAAAATTTCTGACCTTATATGGTCAATATTGGTCCATTCATTTTAGATACAGTAGAAGTTCGCAATCATGAGTCTGACTTACAGCGAGGATATCACTTAAGTTATTTTTCTCTCTTTGGTCGGTCTAACAGTAAAAAGCATTAGGAGTTTTATCAGTTATTGCATATAATTATTACGGTCATACATCTTTGATTAGTTGATTGTGCCATCATTGTCGTCCCAGTAGCATAACTCACAGGACTCAATGCCCAGTGAAAGACAATGCTTTACAAACTTGCACACCTGTGGTAAGTTTTCACTATAAAAGAGAAATGAAATCTCGTCAGACACACTACCAGTTATCACCACTTTGCTCCTCTGTTACATCATAATACTCAGGGAGATAATAATTTATCGATTTTGCCCTGATTGTCATCCTGGGGGGTTGTGTTTGAAACTGTTGGGATTATCTCGAATAGGTAACCAAGAAATCACGTGGTGTTAATACGAATGGTTCATAAATTTGGTGCATTAAAACCACTGATTACAGCCTCATTAATCGTTTACAGTTGTGTTTTATCCTATCTGGTGGCTCTACAGTCGAGACAGATGAGAAAAATTAATGATATTGTAAAGAGCGACTCAGACATGCTAAATTTGCAAACCATTTGTGTTTGTACCACATGACTCCTTGGTTACCTATTTGCGATAATACTGACAGTTTCAAACACATACCCCCTGGTTGCAGAACTCACGGACTTGCTATTGCTATCATATTCTTCACAAAATTGTATCATTTTATTAAGTGTGTGACTATCAGCAATTACCAACAGATTATTACAGACATCTAATAGTTCATCCTCACCCAAACTAGTCACTATGATACATTATGACAGGGATGATAAAAATTCATGTCTATTATGACAAATGAGCATTATAACGAGTGAATTTGTAACTTTTATCTGCACTAATTATAGCAGACCTCCACTAAACTTTATCAAATGACAGTTGAGAAATGGACAATCTTTGCCTGATACAAGGAAAAGTTCACAGGATGATTTACATTAGAATACACTGAGAATATATATGCATATAGCTAATACTGGAGGAGACAATTGAGCAATAATATGTCGAAAATGAAGATGACAATGTTGAGACTGAGCCATGATCTGTTAATAATTTCTTCAAGCCAGTCATGTTCAGTTACCTAATAGTAGATTACCTGATTCAGGGAATGAAAGCACCTCTAGTCACCTGGAGACATGGTAAAAAATCATGGAACACAGCACCAATCATAAAGGATTGGCTGAAAATTTTCAACACAGAAATGAAGAGAAAAGAAAGTTTTCTTTTTCCTTAGCAACATTACTTGCCATCAAAAATAACGTCATACTAATGTGGGACTAGCCTGGTTACCAGTAAACACAACTACTGTTATCTAGCGAATGGACCGGGGAGTAATTAGATTGCTCTAGACACTGAACAGGCAACACAGGATGCGGACCTTTACAGGTTGCAACGATTACCACCTCAAAAACTGATACTACCAGCCAATACAGCCTAAAAGGATATCAGTGCTGAAAATAATAAATTTAAGAAATCTGGCTCTGAAAGATGTACAATCATCAACAGTGATCTCATAATGTTTGAAAAACAAGTGCACTGTTCCATAAATTTCTTTAATGCATACAACGCGTTTCGGCTCACAGAGCCATCATCAGTTACAAGACAAAGTTGTAAGAGTGTACATCACATAATATCTTTTCAGAGGAGGGGGGGACTTACTATTTATTTAATGTGTAGCTCCTCGTTAAAGGAATTTGTCCAGGGTGTTCTGCTTCATTCTTTTCAGTCTCTTCGTGCAAGCAAAGTCGGCACAGGCATCTATGACATCGGACTTCTTTTGTTGCCCTCTTGCATGAATTAGTGTTGTAACCCGCCAATAAACTTCCTGGCATCTGCAGAAGTCACTCGGCTACACTGAGATACGTCTTCATCTCCATCACTCTCCTCATCTTCAACCAAACCTTGTTGTTTAGCTAGTATAGTTTACACTATATCATCTTCGCTGCTATCATTGTTGTCATAACAGTCCACATTGGAGTCGATCCTTTCAAGCTCCTCAAAGTTCTTAACTTGACGCAGCTTGGAAACAGATTCATTTTCACTTTCACCTTCAAGTTCTTCCGATATTTCTGCACTTGAGTGCTTAAAACCACAATGAATAAAACAATTTCTAATCCTTTTACTGGTGACTTCTCGCCAGCTATCTGCCAAAAACGTTACTGCTTGCAGGACGTTCACCATTGAGCTCACTTCCTTGGCAGTTGAAGAAGATGTCAGAAGATTATCTTCTATTGATGCTAAAATGTGATCAATGAATTTTGCGCGGTATATTGTTTTCAAATTTTCGATGATCCCCATGTCCATTGGTTGGACAAGAGATGTTGTGTTGGCTGGTAAAAATTCCAACTGCATGTTTTTTAAGACGTATGAGCAATTAGGGTGTGCCATACAATTATCCAGAACAAGAATCACTTTCCTTGATTTCAGCGCTAGTTCCTTATCCCAACTGCTTAACCAATGGCTGAAGAGGCCTTCAGTCATCCACGCATTATTATTGGTGTAATATTCCACCAGTAAGCTGTTCATTCGTAACCCCTTAAAGCAGCGAGGGTTAGCACTTTTTCCAATCACCAAAAGTTTCCTTTTATCACTTCCCGACATGTTTGAGCAGCACAAAACAGTAATCTGTTCAATCCCTTTTTTAGACCCACTTAGTTCCACGTAACTGTAGCAAAGGGAGCCATTAGGTGTGGCCCGGGTATACAGGCCGGTTTCATCGGCATTGTACATGTCATCTGCACAGAATTCCTGAAGTAGGGTGGGTAGCCTCCAACATCTCCATCTCCTCCGACTTCTTTTTTAACAAGTCCACTGACACTAACTCCTCGTCCACTAACAATGGAAAACCATTGATCAAGAGCATCATTGACAGCAGGCTCCTTACCTTGGCATTGGCGTTTTTGGGGAGCTACTAGTTTCCCTCTACTGCTCCAATCTTCTCTAAGTTTATCCTGTTGCTGTATTAATTGGGCTATCATTGATTTTGGCACTCCTGTTATATCTGCCAAACGATGATGACTGGTTTGAGGTGGATGGTCCTTAATTCGGTCCAGTATTGTAATTTTTTCAGCCAGTGATAAATCAAATTTAAAGCTTGTGATCTAGCTGTGAAAACTTTAACTATTTTGCTATTGTTCAATTCAGCGGGTAACTCCACTAAAGTTTTTGCGGCTAGCTCATGAGCTTTGAATTTGTTTTAAGGACGCACCTTGTAAGTAAGTGTTTAAATGTCGGCTTTAACCGAGTGGACGGTGAAGCCATGCGCACGACTTCGGCTGCTTCGTGTCATGATATGTCTAGCAGTCCAGTAACATCTTGTTCCTTTAAAGACTCTAGAATTTCCACAGAAAAAGAGGACATCTTGGTAGCTCAACTGGTAGAGCACCTGGCCGGAGATCATGGGGTCCAGTTTCAGGTCCCGGTCAAGGCGAATGATTTTTTCTCTGTGGAATATCTTGCTATCGTGCAATTCAGCTGGTAACTCCAATAAAGTTTTCTCAGCTAGCTCACGAGCTTTGAATTTGTAATAAGTAAGCATCTTACTGCTTAAATTTTGGCTTTAACCTCGTGGACGGTGAAGCCATGTGCACGACTTTGGCTGCTTAGTGACATGATATGTCCAGAAGTCCGGTTACATCTTGTTTCTTTTAAAGCCTATAATTTCCACAGAGAAAGAGGACGTCTTGGTAGCCACCTGGCCGGAAATCAGGGGGTCTGCGTTCAAGTCCCGTTCAAGGTGAATTATTTTTTCACCTGTGGAATATCTTGCTACAGTGATAAATCCTTATGCGGCCTGAAATTAGGAACTTTTTTAGTTGAATAGTAAGTGAAGGGAAAAATCTGTACCTAGCACTCGTTGACTACCAGAGATGGGGGTGGAAAAAGAGAAAGGCGAGAAACAGGTGCATTGGTCAGTTTGGAGGGGGGGAGAAGGGAAAGAGTTATTGGTCAGTGTGTGCAGGATATTGTAAACAAGAAGTTCTAGGCGAGTAATGCTGCTTTTCTCTACCATTCTGCCCTTTTCTACATCTGCCAGGAAACTTAGAAACCCGCCCCTACATTCTTGCAGGTACCACCGCTTTCCCTCACCGCGGGTGACGTCCCTCCCTCAATAATCCCTAATGAATTCACCTCCAACCTTCTTTCCTCAAAACATTTTATATCACATTTTATGACACATCGCCTACAGCCTAACCTTCACCAAAATGGTATACTCCACTAATTAAGCCAAGTTGTGTGTCTACACTTTATGCTGCTCCGTGACCACAAAACCCATATCCCCTTCTAGCTGGACTACCTGAGGATGAAGGTGAGTGTACAAAACAGTGAAGCATTAATTGAAAGTGCTTTCATGACTGACTTTGTTTAGCGACGGTAAATGAGACAAAGGTGGGAATAGATTCCCTCATGGAGGATTGGTTCAAATGCATAGGGAAAATGTACCAAATGATTTACAAGAGCTTAAAAATTTGTATTTCTTCAAAGAAGTAGGAGGCAAATGCAACTGATGCATGGCCCGATTAAGCGGCTTCCTGTCCCCATTTACCGGAGAAAACTCAGGGACTTTCATCAACTGGGTTCTGTTCTTGATGATTTGTCCTGAATAAGCGGCTCCCCAAATAACCGGTGGCCCGATTAACCGGGATTCTACTGTACCTATTTCATATCAATAAAACATACCTTAGCATTGAATCTTATGGGATACGCCACAGAGATCCCCTAAAATAATTTTGATGACATGACCGAAATAATTTAAGCTGAAAACTGTATTGACGTGAAAAAAATTGTGGCACCAATAGATTCCATTAAAGGCAGTACTGTATATGCTATGATTTTTTCAATGTATCACAGATGAAAGAGCCTGGGAGCAAAGGGTAGTGTAATCTACTCTCAGAATATTTCAGTGATAAATGATTGAAGATTGATTCACTGACTAAGACTGACAGTCTATCAATACCATAAGCTAACATAAAGCTATACTACTCCTTGTAAACATCCATTCTGCCACAATTTCTATAGGTTTACTTCCACTTAGAAGCACTGATAAAGTTACTTTAGTTTGGCAGTTGCTCAAGTGGCTCACAGTGGTTGGGTAATTTGAAATTAATTGTATTAGCAAAGGATGCTGTGAGATTACTTCAGTTTATTAATTAAAATGTCAATCAGAAGGCACTTTAAATGAATTAGATATTACTCCAACACATGTTATAACATCTTGGCTCTTCGTATGATCTGTATCTGCTGCATCTGTTTATAGCCTGCACTAAGTGTAACAAGAAGTATAAATCCCCAAGTTCTTTCCAAACTGGTATTATCATTAATTACTTAGATAAACTCTGCCAGCTGTTAAAAATATGCCTCCAAATCACAGCATATGATAATATCTAGGATATATTTTGAACTAGTACCACATATTTAGAAAATTACATATGTAGTAGGACTAATTCGTAGCAGATCAGATAAGGGCTCCCCAACTACAAAGGTCACACTACACTAATCCAAGCTCGATCCTAAGACTACATCAACGGCTAAGCCAGGATCCAAAACTTTGCCATTAGAATCACCATGACAGAACATTATCAGCTGATTACTGAAAACAGCCTTTAACATGCACCTCCTAACATGGCTTTGCCATTTATAGATGACGTGAATGCCCAATAAATAGCCAACGTTTTTCTCCCTTTTCACTCATATTACAGCTTCATGGCATGAACATGAAGAAAGAAAATTGAATCAATTTATTACCTCTAACTGATGGCCAGTAAATAAATGGAAACAGATAAAAATGTAATCTTAAAATAAATGGGAGTGAAAAACAGTTTTGAGTTATGGCAAACCTCAAGGAGTATTTGAAAGTTTTTTTATAGAACCCTTTCCTGTTTTATGCTGAAATAAAAAAAAATGTCAAACCTCGTCAGACATTTTAAGTTTTGTCCTCCATTCCTATGCCAGAAGAATTTTGACACTTTTTGTTACATTTCACAGCCCATTACATTGCATAATTTGTACTCTTTCTTGGACCATCACATGTTTTGGTGTAAATAGCCAAGTGTCTAACCTCTTCCCTAGCCAAAATAAATAAGAGTTGGGTGTACATAGGTGGCAATAAAATTAGATTGTACAGGGTTAGAGGAAAACTGCAACATACCTCGGTATATCAGACATTATCAATAATGATTGGAAGTTTAAAGAAGTTTTATTGCCCAGATTCTACTACAAATGTCATGACCTAGTTCTTTTCATAGACATATTTCCTGAATTAGCCGTACAGAGAAGCAAATAATTCTCCGAAAGTCTTCCATAAATCATGACACCAATCATAGACTTTCATTAAATGTAAAAGATAATCTGCCCCACTTTTCCTCAGCTTCACATTTATTACCCCTGCTGCTATTAAGAATTGGTTTTAAGTCCCTGATAAAGGAAGAACAAACTTGGGAATATATTTTACTTGTAGTCAGATTTTGTCATCCATCTTGATGGGAAGCACTGGCTATCGGAGGCACACTGCACTTAAGAAGAGAGATAAGGGGGAGTTGGAACGGGAAGGGCAATGGGGTTGGAGGAGAGGAGAAGCAGAAGATGTCGACAATGGAGCAAGAGGGAACAAACTTCCAGGGCAGAGTTGCCGCAAGGGATATTTAGTCCCATCTGCTTGACGTGGGACGTGGAGGTGATAAACTCCGGTAGGGTAAAAGGAGGCTCCACGAATTTATGAAGTAGATGTCATTTTTGTGAAAATTTCAGGACATTCATTTTTTTGGCCCTTCTATCGATTGGCAATAAAATAATGAGGCCTTTCCATCATATGTTTGAAGAAAAAAGACGTTGAAAATCAGCTATTTTAAACATGATTATACGGCAGAGCATGGCTCTTGAGGTAAAATTTGTAGATTAATAATGTTCAGAGAAATGTTGTTTTGACAAAAAACTAATATAAAATTTGCAATTTTATGTAGAATTTAGCACTGTAAAAAAGTGCTCACCTTACCACACTTGTTTATTAATAAAGGTTTACTCAAAAAAAGCAGAAAAGCCTCCATACCCTAATGATCATCTTAAAATTTTGATCAGCTCTTTTTTCTAACATTCCATTTCTTTCAATGATTGAACCAATATATTCAAACGTTACAATAATGGTATAATTTCTTAAGCTTTACACACCTCCTTCCCCACCATTCGGTGCCAAATACTACAGATCTGCAAACCCTCATTTTCTAACACCCTCCTTTGTCTACTTCAATTTCCAATTCTTCCCTGCCAGTTTCACAACGCAATGGCATCCATGACAAGTATACTCCATGATACCAAGCTCTCAGGGTCTCTAACTAGTTCTGACTAGTACATCCATCACCAGTTTGAGTAATTATGAGCTGATAGCAGATCTATGGTGTAAACATAACCTGATGGGAGAACCCTTCAGGCACACCAACAGTGCTTTTGATCTTAGCCATCACTACAGAGTACACCTCATGCACTAGTCTCACATACTTTTCTGGGACTCTCATCACTATCATGTATTGGCACACCTCTTGTTCAAACAGTTTATCATACACCTCAAGATAATAAAAGCACGTGTTTTACGAAAGGCATTTCTCTTAACTTTTCCACCAACTACCTTGAAGTAAAAACTGTATCAGTTACTCTCCTAACACAGAGCCAAATTGGTCTTCGCTGACTCCCAGTCAGTCATTTATAAATCTCAAATATGTACAACTGCAATGAATTCCAAATTGAAACATAATGGAGCAGATATTTCTACCTTCCAAACTTAACATTAGACCCAGTCAGTTTCCATCTTGGATTTATTGTGTGCATTGATAGAGATGGATGGCAATAACTACACATCAGAATCAAAAAATAGAAAATCACAACCATAAAATATGAATAGCAAAACTTTCACCACGAGACAAATGATTTCCTCAGAAAAGGATTTTTCATTTTCCTCGTCCTACTTAAAAATTGCCAATAAAATTGTTCAGCCTATTACTTGAACCACTGAATGTATGACAAATGAAGTATTTGAGACTTGTGAAGATAACACTGCAGGACTTTATTTCCATATTAAGTTTGAGCTCATCTGATCTGCAAAGCACCTGCATAAATAAGTTATCACCGTTTCTCCAAGACAGCTTCATATTGCAGATAAATTTGGTTTCAGCAACATCATAATTGGAATTTGCAGCAACCAACAACAAAGGCACATCCATTCACCATTAATTCCACCTCATTAGACTCTCACCTAGTTATTATACCTTTATATTTGTCAATTAGTGAAGATGAAATTCAATCTAAAATTCAAGAAATTGAAGAAAACTGTGAAGAATACATGGCAAGTAGAAAAACTGAAGGAGGCTTAACACCAGCAGGCATTTCAAAAATCAGTGGAAAACAACATAGGAGAAGACCTGATTGAGAAATCAGTGGAAGTGTGTTGGGAAAACATGAAATGTAGATTACATGAGGTCGCAAAGGAAGCTCTTGGAAGAAGAAAAATTGTCAAGAAGAAAGCATGGTTCATGGAAGAAGTCATAGACCTGATTGAAGATAAAAGAAAGTACAAGAATGTGAAAACTAAAGAAAGGCAGCTTTGGTACAAAAGACTAAAGAACAAAATAAATTGCAAAGCCAGGAAAGCTAGAGAAATGTAGCTGAAAAACCTATGCGAATATGTACAAAACAACCTTGCACTTGGAAAGGTGGAAGCTGCCTATAGGATAATGAGGAACCACTTCAAAGAATGGAGCACAACATGCAATGCCATAACGGACAAAAATTGAGAACTTCTGATTGAAAATGAAGGCAAAGTGAAGAGATGGAAAGAATATCTGGAAGAATTGTACAACGGTAACAATCTCAGCACAAAAGTGATCGAAGAGGAAAGAGAAGTCGAAGTAGATGATATGGGAGCATCAATATTAAGATTGGAGTTTAACGCAGCAGTAAGGGACCTTCGCATGAATAAGGCTTCTGGAATTGAATATATTCCTGCAGAACTAAGTAAAAATGCAGGAGCGAAGGTCCTTCAAATACTTGTTCTCAGAACTTCAGTGGATTAGAGCGTGTTAAAAAATTGTTTCTTCAAGACTGCTGAGAATAGTCGATCAGCATGTATCAGTGGAAAAAAATTTAGTCAATTATATTTGATTTTCATAGTGAAAGAGTTAAACTTTCCCAATGAAACTTAAAAGAATAATCCAGTCCATGACATGTGCTGTTTCATGACCAAAATTAATTTCCCTTGATAATGGGACTACCCAAGGGTCATCATATGTTTGACTGATACCAAACAACATGTAGCATACTATCTGACCCAAATATTCTTAGATTTAACTATCAGGTAGTTTGACATATGCATGTCAAAATCCCAATTAAGGTTCAATTTAATCCACATTTCCCTAATAAGGCGGCTGTTTTTTCCTCCACAAATCACTATAATTGTATAAAGCATCTATTCCTTTAACTCTCACTCCACAACTTTAAGAATAAAGCTTGCTGAAGTACATAGGCATAATTTTGAAGTTCTTACTTTAAGTACCTAGGTCATTCCATTTGGAAAAAATTACAACTGCAAACCCCAAGGGCACATCACCTGATCTACACTTACCGATTTCTAATGAAAAACATAACAGTAGCTACTGCTTCTACAGAATATATCCTATAAAGAACTAGCAATTTCAGCCAAAGTAAAAATACCACACATGGATATAGTTAAATATCAATAATGGCCCTCGAACAATATCTGACTATTCTTTTCAATACAAGAGACTACTTCAACAAAAATGTGCTATGTGTCATGAAATTAAAAAAGTTTGGGTAGAATGTAATCAAAGTGTGATGACATAACCATATCCTTTCAAAAATAATAAAACAAAAAATCAGGATGAAACTGACTAAATGGAATAAAAATTTCACTATTGTCTTTTAGCACTTTGACCAATTACAATTCATGACTAACCATTATTTAGTGCCATGTACAGTAGTAGTACAGTACCAAGTTCCACTTTTTAATGGTGGATTGAAGGACAAAAAAATCCTTCATGCCCACTGATTCAAAAATCAGTATCTGATCTCAAGATATGAACAAAACCTGCCCAAATACAATAATTTGCTTCATGCTCCAGATGCTATAGAAAGCTCACAAGTACTTCAATGAATTTCCACTATGTCAAGTTAAAAAAAATGCTAACAGTGACTTAACAATGAACCCTATAAGAAAAAAATATTTAAAAAAACAGATGCACTGATTAGCATAAAGCAACTGTCACCAGACAACTATAGAGATAATCTGACTATTGAATTTATTACCTAATTAAAGAGATAGTAAAACTAGAAAATTTGACATGGAAATGAATCACTATTGACCATTATTCCTACTTTCTGAATAAGGGAACTGAACACGATATAAAGTAAAATAACACATTATGTAACAAACTCCTATGAATGTACAGAAAGTGTCACTTGGCTATTGGAAGAGCTATGTCAGGTTCACAATATGGAATGTAATTGAAAATTCAAATCAGGCACTGCAGACATATTTCTACCTCCATACTACATCAGCTGAATAGAATGAAGTGACAAATGAAAAGACTAGGGCTGAACGATACAAGAAATGGTTTTTTCGATACACTATACTGAACTGACTTGACGAATTTGTATATTTTGTTTTTTGTAATGTATCTGACTTGTCCAAGTTTATGAAATTGTACTTTTTGACGACTCCATGCAAATGTATTTGCCTACGGACAATAATCTTTTTTATTATTATTATTATACAGGACTCCGATGCAAAAAATATGCCTTCCAAACATATTCACCATCACTGATAATCCATACTTTATTGTAAATTAATATTTTTTTTCAGCAACCCTCAATTTCACCACTGGTGAACTACCACCCCATGCCACATACCCTTGCAGTGGCTTACAGGTCAACATCAAACCCAATTATTAACTTTTATGAGAAATAAATTTTAAAGAGTGACAAGAGTAGATTGAAGTTACTTCCATCTACATCCCATACATACTAAACCTATCAACACCACAACAATAAGCGACTGTGCCCAATTCACTAATCTTGAATATTCATTAAAGGGGCCATTGGCTTCTTAAGGGCTAAATATTCACCAACTATACTCAATGTAGTTCGAAGAGCCTATCCTTATAAAATACTCACCCTCACTTCAGATCATGGAAGAGGCAAAACAGACCTAGATCCCGAGATAATCATGTATACTTCAATTATTAAACAAATAGTTTCAAGCTTAACTTTGCGGAACTTTTTATTTTGAAAAATAAAGAAAATCTTGAAAATAGATGTGAAAAATAAAATATGATGGTGATCTGTTGAAACCTTGGTCAGTTAAATCATGTGGATTATACTATATTTCAAGTTTTTCTTTCTTTTTCAAAATACTTTAACACTAAGCAGGTCTACATATCACAAAGGAACCTAAACTTACCTTCATTGTCGACTGAGAAAGGCTGATCGCTGGTGAGGATTTCATACTTGCACACATCACCAAATTTTGGAGTGCAATCCCTATCCGTTGCTTCCACCCGCACCACTTCCTCATAGAGCCTGCCTTCGTCCACTTGGCGAACATATGATGGCTCGAGGAAAGTTGGGGGGTATTCATTGATATCCACAACGGATATATGAACAGTGGCACTGAGAAGAAAAAGATAAATATCATTAAACAGTGAACTCACGATGTTTGACCTCAATATGGGTTAAGCCCGTTTCACACAATACTTGATCCAGCATAAGACCTAGTGTGCTAGCCTCTACTTGATATTGAGGACAGAATCTAGTATGATTGGATCCATCCTGGAAGGTTTCACATGATCATCGACCTTGTGCTTGCTATGAATCGGTTATTCTATATGATCCCATACTAATTAAAAAAAGAGAAGTTCGCACAGCGTCGTAATGTGACTTGATTGGTCGATGGCTACTAGGTCCTACTAGAAATCTAGTACCGCATCAAGTACGAAATCCAGTAGCTCAGTGAGTATTCTAGCTAGCATGCTTGCCAGCCTGTATACTGGTTCTGTTCACACGACACTGGAAAGCTAGCATACTAGCGAGTATACTAGACCTTGTACTGGATCAAGTATCGTGTGAAACAGGCTTTAGGGAAGTAATTTTATTACTTTATTTTAAGTTACAAGGTTTCAAATTGGAAAAATAATTTTTCTTAAAACAACTTAGCCCCCAGGGAATGGCTTACTATCAAAATATTGGAACTTGTCTATGTTTAACTAAAACTAAGCGAAAGCCAACCACTCAAACTAAAATCAATACTCTATGGAAGACTTCCATCATGATCAAAATATAAACACACTTACACTTTCCCATAAAATCACAATTGCTACTTAAATCACTTATGCAAATAAATCTTAAATCATCCCCAATGATGATTTCACGACATTTTTAAAGTGCGAGTTTATATCCTGCACATAATCAGCTGGAGTAATTCATAACCCATTTTAAGAAAGAGCCTTTGATGAAAAATTGCTCCGCATTCTGATGTACAGAATTATCAAGGGAAGCATTATACTGTGTGTGAATACTAAGCATCACATACGCAGAAAAATCTATCAAAATTACAGACAATGGCTATAATAAAAAATTCAAATGGAGCTCTGGCCTAATTCAATCCAGAATATGTAAAAAAATTTGATAGCTATTTTTACATTGCATTCTACTTGACCCCCACAAACCCTAGTATACCGGAAATAGAATAGCTGAGAATATCCCATTAATTGTTAAAGGGATTAAATTTGGCTATTTTATAGGAAAATGGATTCAAAAACATTAAATATTGAAGTATCAGGAATAAAATGATAATAACGTGATTGAGAGAACATCTGAACAGCATTCAACTTGATATCTTCAACTAGCCCTCATTAATCATCCTTTTAAGTACACCTACGTGCTGGGTGAATGGACGGAAAAAACAATATCAGGGTCAATATACAATGACTTCCTTACAATACAGCAGAATATCAACACACACTACTGATACTGTACATTTTTGGTTCAATCCAAATTTCAATCTTAAATATGCAGAAGAATAGAACAAAGGAACAATAATAAACAAAACAATACGATTCCAGATGACATTTGTTTATACAAAAATTAGATATACCTAATTTAAGTAAATCTCTTAACGCTCTAAAAGCTAAAGCCAATGAAAACAATCCTGTCACAGTGACTGAATGAAATTAAACTTCAGGAAGTTTTTGAAAGCCATGTACAATTTTATAATCTCTTAGCAAAAAAAATATACCCAGCAACAATCCACAGAGATTGACGGCTTACACATTTAACAAGAACTTTTATTGGCTTTCACATTAGTATTTATCTATGAATAATGTTAAATAATCATGTATGTGTATCATACATATTGCATATTTTTCCTCATGCAACCCCCAATATAAAACAAACTCAACCTCAACAAGCTGTCATGTTATTTTTAACTCAGAGTAAACCCTTGTCCATAGTATTAGTAGCGAAATATGTTAGCTAACATGCCATAATAATGATTATGTTTATTTATGACTTTGGTCTTTAATGCTGATTGGACTTCATAAAATATTCCCCTGCCACATTAAGCCTTCATAAGCCAACCTGGTGATTGCAATGAATTATTATCTCTATTCCAGTAAAACAAAACCCACCATCAAGGACATTACTTGAAGAGAAGTTGGATAGGTGTACTGGAAAAATTAGAGAAGATAAATATAGCTAACCAGGGCAAACATACTTTGCTACAATCTCCATGATTTAAGGTACCCTTAGCTTAAACCTTATTATCTTCAATTCTTTTTAACTCTTCATGGGAAATAATTTTATTTCATTATGATATAAATTAACTGAACTTTGATAAAAAATGTGCAAAGTTCATTGGCTAAAAATAGTTCCTGCAACAAATCAAGATACCAAGGATGAGTACAAAACACGCTTCTAAGCCCTCATTCCAGCTTTAATAGTGAATATCAGCATAAAATATCGTTTTTATCCAAGTAAAATAAATATTAATATTATTATAGGAATCAAGAAAAGGAAATCCAGGGGCTCTGTCCCATACATGTACGACCACAATTACCAAATGCCACCAACATGCTTAAGACTTACAATGTTTAAGTTACACAAGTTTCGCCAATGTGATAAGTACTAGGTACGATTGGAAATTAAGGTGGCTCACATTTTCAACCAGGCAAATACATGTACTTGAAACAAGTACAATGGCAACCCTTTCAACAAGTTTTACAGCTCCTGATTTCAAGGACAATCTGATAACAAAGAATCATAAGAACAAAAGAGGCAAAATAAACGAATCATGAGTAACAAATGTATTTCACTGAATGTGGCCTCCCCTTTATTTTGTTTTAGGCAAAATGACTTTTAAAAGGTTGACAAGACAATAAAAGAATAAATTTATGACAAAGAATCTCCATTTATCCACACAGCAATAACCTCAAAAAGACATTTTATGGCCTAATCAAAAGGCACATCCATTGGATGTGTAAGTATTTAAGTTAGTCATGGCTATAAATAAGATGATCAAACAAAAGAATCTCAAGACACAAACCTGAGCCCCAAGCAAACATTTCCTCAAGGATTCAACACTCAAGGTCATTTAGTCAAGGCTATGCAACAGCTTCTCAGAGGTTTTCAAAGTGGAAACTAATCTTATAACTTGTCCATTTTATTCCACCCAAACTAATGATAAATCAGCAGAATTAAAACCCCAGGCGAAAAAATTAAACTAAATTAAACATTTTCAACGCCGAATTCATGATTAAGATGTTGATTACAATTTATTTATCAGTTGAATCCCAAAAAATACAGACATGAAACACCATTAAAATATAAACAAATTTTAGTGTAGTTTAAAATCACAACTTTTGCACTCTGCAGTTTAAATTAAAGGGTAATTGTCACATCACAATATCTTGCTAAAAAAACTACTTTCCACCTATCAGCCACATTGACGACGAAATCATTGAAAGCGCCGGTATGTCATTCTAATGCAGTTTAATACCCGATTCCAATTGTTTGATCGCTTATGAGTTTACATGAATAAACCACGACTGGTACACTGAAAAATTACAAAGGAATAGTACAATTCCATCCACAAGTTTTCTCTTAACCGTAATACTTACTTTTCAGACTGTTCCCCATCACAGCTCACCGCTGCTATATCAAATTTGTAATTTTTCCTTTTCTCACAATTGAGAATTTTTCTTGCTCTCAGCTCTGCCTCGCCGCGCTCCTTATCTTTTAATACAATCTACATTTCCAAGGAGAGAAAGAAATTAAAATCACACATTACTGGAAATCTAAAAATACCGTATACATCAAGATGTGCGGGAATGTTGCAGTTACCTCAAAAGGCGCCTCCCCATGATGTTTATTAACTATCTTAAAGCTGCATATCCTGGCTCCCACACCCCTAATCCTAGGGGTGACTTCAACTAAGGTCTCATTTTCTTTGATTAGACCGTGGTACCCACTCTCCAAGCTTATTATGTCCAGTCGTGGTACTGAAACGTGATATAAATATTCGTGATGTCAAAAAAATTAAATTTTAATTCGAAAATGATGTTTGTGTTTGTTCTATTGCATTTCATGCACTATGCGGTATTGGAAATCGATCAGAGATAAGAGATTCTGCCTAACACAGGAACAAACAACCACACCGTAGTAACGTGTATCTGCATTAAGCGTATCTGCGTTAATTGACAAAGTAAACCCTGAAATATCATCAGATTTTCAACACATTTATGAATAAAAATCAATTTACGCTAACAAAAATGTTAAGAAAAACATAACATTCTATTCCACTCCGCCCGACTTTTCACGACGCGAGAAAAGGTGGGCCATCTGCATTGGTTTCACTAGTTTTCAATCCGAAATCATAATTATCCAGAGTTTCACGTTCCAACCAGACGTTACACTCCCAAGGAGACAATATGGTTTTAAAAAGTATAACTTACACCATTAGAAAATCAATTAAATGAAAGAAAGAAAATAAAATTTGACAGTTGTTACGCTATACTCAACGCACCTACAGCATCTTGCTTACCTCCATCAAACGATGGCCCCGGGGTCGAAACATACGATACAGCATATCCGAAGCATGCCGCAAGTATTAAATACTTTCCCAGCATGGATAAGATATCAGGGAACGTTATCTCTGAATTATCTCTATTGTGATTAACAAGGAGATACGTTTACTGCCTGCACACCACCATTCTATGGTAATTCTCCCTTTTCGTCCAAAGGTCCCGGATGTAGAAAATCTATGGCAGAATCGGTGTTGGTGGGGGAGGAGAGGGAGTCTTGTACACCTGCGCAGATCACGTGAGCCATGACATCATGCTATTGAACGAAATAGAACGAATGCCGATTACCGTTTATTTTATATTGTAGGAAAACAATATAATGTTATCACTATGTTCTGATTAAGATTCAGGTCTACCTGCAGTAGACTAAGGTTAACGGATCATTGACTTAGTTTATGTTCATCAATTGCCCTTTTTTTCTATTTTCTCGTGAAGATGGTAAGGGACAAATTTTTAAAACCTCACCCACCGTGCGCAGGCATAAAAGTGAGTAGGTCTTGCTAGTGCCATATTTGGTATGTAAATAAAGCTTCCATCTTCGATAATTTTTCCTGACTGCAATACGAATGTGTTTATTGTGACTCTTGTGAAATAAAATCATTCGTCTTGTACGACATCTCCTATTCAGAAGTAAATAAAACAAGATTATCTCGATTAATTTTGAGGGGACAAGCATGAATTTTGTAGGTCCCAAGGAATTTCCAAGAATCAGTACCTCATCTACGTCATGGACCTTTTATTTAACTGTGGAAAAAAATCGCGTATCTTTCCGCATAGAAAAAAACTGCATTTGGTTGCGGTAATGCCGGTATTAAACCTGCTACGTTGTTTAGAGTGACCTGAATAGCCTTCCCAGTCCAACTGGAATTCGGAAAAATGCCAGAATTAATTCACTGCAGATGTGGTAGTGCGGTACAACGTGCGTGCTATATTTTTTCCCACACATCTTAATTCTGGAGAGTATATATTTCCTATTATAATGATGATCATCATTATGCTAGTCTTCGTTATTAATTCATTCACTGTGGATTGTTAAGGAGACAGTTGTTGCTGTATATATTGTGTCGATGGTATAATTATTAGCTCACCATTTGGCTTTGGACTTCCTCGTTATGACCCATACAAATGGAGAGGAGAAAGTTAAAACAGTCAGTCTGCATTATTTAAGTCGTGATGTGTACCATTGTAAACCAAGACATCGCAGGTGTCTGTGGCATAAAGGGCTTTTTCCTTTCGTAAAAGTATGATTCGTTTAGAAGAGCAAATTTTGTCCAAATTCATTCTTATTGAGGATTTAGGTCTGGCACTTATTAACTATAGAGAGATCCTAAGTGTACACTTGTGCTACGCAATAGCAAGATTTTCACTGGAGAAAATAACGACCTTTACTGTGAGTGGAACCCAGATCCCTCGATTTCAGTCCGAGTGCTTTAACCGGTTTAGCTACCGAAGTGTAAGTTGAGTTGTCCAACTGAGTTGAGCGGAGGATGACCTCCTCCCTAATCTTTATTGCAATGTTTTCCTAAACAACTTCATGGGTTGAAGCTAGATCAGTATTTGCTGATTCATTTCACTAGAAGATGAGTCAAAACGCATCCTGATTACAATGCATTACCCTTAACCTTCCCACTTGTGCTTTCGAGTCAGCAAACGGATCCTATTCACTCAGTTATCAATAGCACATTTACTGCTTTGTCCTTGAGACATCTGATGGTCTAAGGTTCAGGTTAACACTTTGTCATCCCCCTGAGCAATGCCCCTCTAGGCAATACTGTGTAGCAAATGGGTGTAGTGATATGTGGAGCAAATTTTCTAATTTCATTCACCATTTAGGGTATGAAACTGAGATTCACCATTTAAATTTTGAGTAATTCAATATCACATAGTGACAGCTATACTACCTGGATGGCAATATCAACCAACCCTACAGGTTATGGCAATATGGAGGCAAAGCTACTCTCTAAATTACAGTATTTACCATACTTTCATTATGAGAATGATAATGGCCAATAAATAACTTGCTATGACAACCTACCTATAAAAAATCTATAGTTGTGCCAGTTACCTCTATATCATACCTTCCAGTTGTGGCCTTGCTCTCCAACATTTCCCTACATAACACTAGGTTTTCGCAAGTTAAATGTGAATCTTGTTGCTGCCATACTATAAAAACATGCCCACTTCATTAACAATAGGTATCATAATTTATTGTTCTGACCTCATTCAATTTTATGAGGAACTCCACCAAACTATCTATCATTCAATGCTTTGAATTCATTTCTATTACTAACCAACTATCTGTTTGTGGCCTACTGATCAATCATTGTATAACCATATTATGCTCAAAATTATTTTATGTAAAGGAATCCGTAGAATTTTCTAATTACTGCTAATTCTGACTCGATTAAATTATCATAAGTGATTTATTCTGTCATCATATTACTTATCTGCTCCAAAGTCCGAGCTGACGAAAGGCAGGAATGAAAAAAAAAACATTCATTGACATAATACCCTGTGAGCCATGGGATTGGGTTGGTGTGGTGGCTAGAGTTCTGGCCTCCCATCTCGAGGGCTGGGGTTTGATTCCCGGCAGTAGTGGATTTTTCAGTGGCAAACTGATCCCTTCTTGAGTGCCTAGTGGAAGGCATTTCAGGATCAGTACTCCATCCGTCGGATGGGACGTTGAGCCGTGGTCCCCTTGGAACCTGTCATTTAGAGTAGGCTTATGCCGATGCTAGGTTTCTCTCCACCCTTCCATTACCTTAAATGTTCCTACCATTACCCAACTATCCTAAAAATGGCACAAATGACCTCAGCTGTCGGTCACCTCCCCTGAATAACAAACCCTATGAGCCACCGCTAGGGTGTGAAAGATCACTAAACATGCACTAGTTACGTGCAATGCTACTACTTCATGAAGGAGTGTTAGATATAAGTCACTTGCATCTAGATGGTTTGGCTATATAGTAACAAAGTGCTTACTGGTTAGAAAGGCTTTGTCTAAATGTATTTATCTGTATTTCCCTAGCATGCATGGTCAAGAAAAGAACAACACGCTTTTATCAGTTTTAGAAACTTTTAAATGGTGCCTAAACTATTATCATTGCAATATGAAGATGTTTGCTATATTTGTAACTTATTTCATAGGTAATGCATATATTGCCCATGCCAATCATTATAACTCACATTTCATATCTAACTAACTTTTCTATAGACTCAATTTCTCCATTACTTTTTACGTACATATACCAATACTTGCCATAATAAATTTAACCAAGGCACCACATGCCTCCCTTTTTGTAGCTTTCGCATTCAAATTCAGTAGTGCTGTGAGATGCTGCAGATGATGTGAAGATATGATCCCTAAGCGTAGGTCATCAGAAAGGTCCTCAATGCTCTCCCCTGAAGAGATAGAGGGCAAAACAATGACGTTTCTGGAAGTTAACTTTAACGAGAACCCATCTGCTCCAAACACTTGGAATGTTTATGATGGCTTTAGAAAAAAGTAGTGGTGGAGATGGCGAAATCTGACTCTGCAATATGAAGAGCTAGGAAGTGAATTGAAAATTTCCTGAGGAAAGAAGTCTCCTAAAGTGGGAACTGAACCGCAAACCTTTTAGGTTTTGATGGCAATGTGCATTGCCCAGACGCATGCCTGTTTTTACCTGAATTAAGAGTAGATAGAAACAAGATCCTATGATTTTAGAGTTTTATGACCCCAAAAATTCCACCCCATTTTTAAAAAATACTCTGCAAGTTCCTCAATGCAATGCAATTCATGCCATGGATGAAAAATTTTACCCCATTGCCTGCATTACAAAGTCTTCAGTTCAACGATGAGCACTTTATGTTTACTATTATTTTGTTAAACAGATGATGAAATCCATCAAATAAATTCTAAAATTAAATGGCAATATAAATTTACGAGGTGTATTTAAAAAGTAAAGGGATTGTTTAAATATTACTTTGTATTTATCTATTATTTAAATTCAACATAATCACTTTCAAAGTAGTTTCCTTGGGATGCCATACAGCACAGGAGATGTTTCTCGTAGCTCTGCTGAAAATCCATTGGTGGAACCATTTTGTAAGCCCATCATGGTTTTCTGAATGATGTCCACAGATGAAAAATAGGGTTCCTTGAGATGATTTTTTTCAACAGAGGCTAGGGCAAAAAGTCACATGGAGATAGCTCAGGGATGTATGGGGGCAGAGATACCACGGAAAGTCCTTTGTGTAGAAAGAATTGTAAGGATGAGTGCAGTGTGACTAGGCCGATTGTCATGGTGAAGTATCTAACTTACATCAAAGCTGGATCTAACTCAAATGACTTTTTCTCAGTCTTTGAAGACATTTGTGGTAGTACTACTGATTCACAGCTTGTCCCAGAGGTACAAACTCTTCGTGAACAATCCCCTGATGAGTTAAATTGAAAACCTGCAGAGTTTTCTTTGGACATGGTGAGGGAAGTTGTGGCGCTCCTCACATAGGTGTATCTAGAAGCACCTGAAGGGGGGTTACCACCAAAGAGTATGGAGGGTATGGAATACCCCCATGTAAACGGGGGGTCCGGCAATTTTTTTACCATGAATTTTTTACCAAATGGAATGTCACAACCCCCAAACCCCCTCCCCCTGGATACGCCTATGACTCCTCCCATTGGGCCTCCAAAGGTCTGATTTTTGATCTCTCAATGTCCCCAAACACAGAGATGCTGAGAACAAAGGCCACCCTGAAAAAACTTGGATTTCTTCACTAGTGATCTTGCTTTTGAAAAAAGCCATATTCAATTTCAGCACACTCCAGGCATTTTCAGCTGTCAAATTTTTTGGAACCATCTTTGCACACAACTTCTAAACGCCCAAATCCAGAGTCGACATGCCATTGTCAGTAGGCAATGTTCAACTTCAATTCATTTCTAATCATACAGAATATCCATTGGTCAAAAAGCACAGATTTTACCCAAATTTTTGTTGGTTTTTTAAGTGGAGGGTATTCCTGATCTGAGCTCATCTTCAACATTTTCGTGACCCTCTAAAAAGCATTGTGCCATCTGAAAACTTGAGCCTTTGATGAAGTTTGCTCCCTGTATGCTTGTGTCAACTTTTGAAATGTATATGCTGAATTTTCACTAAGTTTGAAATAAAACTTGATCACACAGCATGTCTCTAACTTCAACTGGTTTGTTTTCATGTCACATTATGAAAACTCACTTCACGAGTATGCATCGTTACAATGGGCTATTGCCTATAGCATGGTCAAACTCCTACTGCCTATAGAACAGATGCTTGTCTATGCTAGAAGCATGGCAGGAGGCTAGCAGTGTTACCAGATATGTGCTGTGCATGTGTTATCATTACTTTTATTTACCTTGTAGAGCCTCCTCTGCCAGATTTAAGAGTGTTGTACTAAACATTAAAGAGATAATGGACTGGTGAACTGAATATCAAATATCGACTCATTCATACACATTTCAGATCTTGAAAGGCATAGGATCCTCAAAGTAGAAGGACTATCTGAAAATTATGGCAACAACAAGATAAAATGGATATTAAAGGTCTTCCTCATGAATGGTGGAGCACTTCATTGTCACAATAATTTCCACATGGTCCTTGATCATAGATAAAAGAAAAATGAATACAGAAATAAAAGAGAATTAGTGATTGAGTTTTCATATTTAATCAAAATTTCTTTAAAACAAGGCAACAACATTGGGCTAAACACAACCATTAGTACATTTTCATGATATATTAAATACTATTCTCTTCATTTGAAGCAATAAATAGCTTCACTACATTTTAAACAAAGTGACATTTGGAGTTTGATTTTTCGATGCACATACACAAAGTACATCAGGATTATCCATACTCAAACAAGTTAACTTTTTTTGCACATCTAATTACTTGTAATACATATCCATTGTGTACTTAATTTTCCTTCCACGCTTCTTTCTCACTCACTTCACAGAAACCAATGAACATTTACATTCACCTCTCCATGTTTTACATGTCAGCCACTGTACATTAAATTCTATCACGCTTACCGCGAGAATACCTGTTATAGTAAATTTACCAGGTCATACTAGTCAACAGTGACACCACACCTTATTAGCAATGTCTGAGTATGCAAACAAACAAAACAATCTCATCTTGCACATTATACCAACACAAGGCATGTGAAAGTACATACTGAAGCTTGCACATAGCACATGCGATAGAAAGATCAAATTTATGAAATTCAATGAAACATAGGGAGACAGTCAGGAAGCACCCAAGAATGGATCCCATTCTAATTTTGATTCATATAAAATTGTAAAAAGAATTGGGATCATACGAAACTTGGCCAGTACTGCTGTGAGGCATGTACTTAAATAAACAACTCAATAAGCGTTTTATGCACAGATAATTCTCACAATCTACGAATTTATTATCACAATTATCACACTATATTGATGATTGACTTCTACAGACAAAGAGACTAAACTGGAAGAATGAAAATTACAGTAATATTGACACATACTCCACAATGATACGTAATAATTATTCAGTATATGGGGGAGGCTGAGGTAAAGTCTTGCTGCAAATACCTTTCTACAGCAAGTACACATTTTATAAGAAGTGACAGGGTCAATTTGAGCAATTACATGCAATCCATCACAGAATAGTGATGGAAACCTGAGAAGGGTCAATTCACTTAACTATGAGTGATTCCCCTTCCTGCACTATTTTCAAAAAGACACAAAATATATCATGTCAGAGACCATTGAGGCCAAAACCTTTTAACAATATATTTTGTACAAATAATTGTAAAATGGGCTAATTTGGGAATCAAGGGGGCCAAAATGTGTATTTGTGACACATTCTCCTGGATGATTACATTCGTAAACAAATCTAATAGTCACACCCAGATATCTTTTTGATTATAGCTATTCATCAAGAAGGTCAATGTTAAAAACTCCATCATGCACTTCTGCCAAGAAATATGGAACAGTTGTTAAAAAAATGAACGTACGAAATGTAATTAAATCCTTCATCATCATGTGATCACGATGAACCTTTCAAATACAATTTTCAATAATACCACAAAAACTCTCAATAATATTAAAACTAGCTCCAATTTGTCATACTTTAAAAGTGATTTAAGTGGCCGGATTTTCATGTGAAATTTGAGTCATTCAAGGAAGCAAAAAATTATTGAGCATAGATCAACCTATACTGGATAGAAGATCATTGAATTTCAATTTTTTTAAAGAAAAATAAACCTAATATGAAGCTAAATATATTTACACTCACAACCACATCTTATCGACCTACTGGGAACACAATGTAAATACAACTAAATACGTACATGCTTAAAGGCATTAACAGATTCTGTCCATTTCACTCCTAGCAGTCTGAGCTAATAGTAATACATATCTTTTTATTCAACTTCATCCTTCTAAAATACAATGCATCTATTTTTCAATTCTCAAAACTGAGAATTAACCATGTGAAAACTTTTAAGGGAAAAGTGAGTTACTGCCTACCATCAAGCCTTTTATTTAAACTGTTAAAACTAATGGTACTCAAACATTATCATAGGAAATAGGCTAATAACACCAAGATAACTGTTCCATTTACATGTCACAGATAAATAAAATAAGGCCTGTGCTGATTTTTTATAAGAATTTACACAAATGTAACTGTTGTGGAGAGACTAATTCTGTTTGATGAGTTTAACATCATACTCACAAAATGTTATAGGTACCTAAGTATGTTTTAATGACAGTTACGATTAATATGATATACTGAAGAAGTAGTTTGAGTACCATAACCCCCTTTCAACAAGAAAAATCAAAATATAGTATAGATGAACAACAATCTCTCTGATACCAGTTTTCTAAGTAAGTATTTTCAAAACTATTTACACTTATGACTAAATAGTAATCAATGTGCATATTTCTTTTCACTAACATGGCAGTGTATTCAAAGTCTGGAAAAAACCACATTTTTACGAGTCAGGAAGAAGTGTTAGGTCATTTTCTGCACCAAAACTTCTACTAAAGATTGTTAGGGATTTACGCATTGTTTTACAAATTTATCACATGTCCGTGGGGATGTGTTCAATCCCAAGATCCCAATCCCACAGCAAAATGATTGCAAAAACTACCAGCATTACAAAAAAGCACTAAAGTAATTCTTTGCCTCTTCTGTAAGCCAACAAAGAACCAGGGGAGTTATCAAAATAATAATGAATTAAACGAATTCCAATAAGAGGCAAAACATAAAAGATTTTTTTTTCACGATAAATGAAAATTGTAACTGTGGAGTCGCTAGTAATTTAAATGGATACTCTTATTTTTCCAACAGTCCATCAAAGATGTAAATGAGTCAAAAAATATGCAAGACAAATGCAACAAAAAAGGGCACTTTCTATGTGGTTTAAAAGAACTCTGAATGTCACTACCTAAATATGAAATTAATACTTGCATTAATACAGCATCACTTCAATTGCAGGACTTTAGTAGAATATCCTCATTAAATGAATTTGAAGTTGGTACTAACATTATCAAAACTACTATTCACAAAAGAAATATTTCAGTCTCTTACACTAATTTACATTAACTTCTTTGAAAATTAAAATAATGTGCATCATATAAAAGCAAACAGAAGTTGTAACACAAAATGCTCTACTTTGTGTCAGAAAATGAGTTCAAATATGCATTTGTAAATACTTAAATGAAGCAGCAAAAGAGAAGAATAAGCAGAAGATATTCATGCAAAATTCTGGAAAAGTTTAAAGATATGTTTAAAGATCAAATGTTAATATGTACTTCCAAACAAGTAATTCACTGGGCTTTCACTTTTCAGGCAATGAATAGTCTCATTTTTGTGAAATATCTGATGCATTACATAAGAGGAGGTAGTAAGTTTCAATTAAAGTGATTGAAGAGTATTACTAAAATTAAATGATACGTAACTAGAGACGAATGAGTCAATTTGATTGTTTGATTTAACCCGTGCAGAAACTGTAAGCATTACAAAGGGAGGATAAAAGATGAAATCAACAAGAGTATATTGTCTATGCAGCAATAATTTTCCTTCAGAATAAACTTAAAATTATTTTCATTACTACTATTACAGGAAATAACTATGTCAACCAAACAAATGAGCTCCAAACTCAATGATAATTATAAGTGGGACAAATTATCACAAATAAACAGCAGAAACTGAATAAAATGTCATTAACTTTTCTAGTAAGACCTATATTAACTTTGATGTGTTATATATTATACACGTGGCTAAAAATAACTATCACAATCAGCCAACCATTATGCTACTGAATATCAACTAGATTAATTCTTATTGCAAAGGTCATTTGATGAAAATACTCCATTCTAAAAAGTCCTCATATTTTCAACACAGGTTTTTATTGTTATTTAAAATGCATGTCTCTCAGAGCAAAGAATACAGTTGAGAATAGGTGATCAATACCTAATAAAAGGCATTACTCAACTGGAATAAATATGACTAACTTTCAAGACTGCATTGGACTGTATTTCATCCTTTTCCAGACTTGTACAATTAAATAACTTTCATTTATATATGATGTCCATAATGTAAAACTTTAAAGACATATAATATCAATTACAAATGGAACTACATTAAATAATCTATATTTCGTAACTCTAACAGTAGTTTCTTGTCATGGGTTCCCCACAGCCTTTTTAAGGAGAAACTATGCCTGACATATGCCCAGAGGAGATGACCCATTTCAAAGAAAATAGCTATGAAAGAAGTTATTATAAATATGACCATAGCAACTTCAATGACCCTGTTTGAAATAATGAAAGATGGATTATATTATCTATATGAGATGATGATTAAGATTGGTGAAAGGCAAACTGGGAGACAAATTTATTTGATTACTGTATATCTGCTAATTAGGCAACACTAAATTATTTATGTAACAACTACTGCCACTGACTACATTATGTATACATTTTCTTTGAAACTCATCCATGTAATATATATGAACCTCAGCATATTCAATTACTTACACAAAGAATATTTGTTAAAATTCATCCACTTATTCTTACAACCCAAAATCAGAACAAAATTCTAATTGACCCATCCCTAATCACCATGCCATGATAACTATGGCACATTAGTTGCATCAACCAAACCAAACAAATCAGTATATTCATAAATGCAAAAAAATCACTTTAAACAAGAATATGTATAAATTTACATGCAACACAGAGGAATGGTAGCTCCACATAAAACTCAAAACCAACCAAAAATGTTTGAAACAGGAGTCAATAAAAAATAAAAATGTGTCAACACTTCACCCAATACAAAACTCAAATTGTTTGCTCTCAAATGGAATGTTTCTAATGCTTTCCCTGATGATAAATATAACAAACACACGTTTTTTAACATCCAAGAAACTTTTATTTTCACGCCTACTTAGGTAGCTGGTTTCTTCAAGAACATGGTACAATTTAAAAGATAACTAATTTAATGAAAATTGCCATGTTTTAGATAAAAAGGCAAAAAAATACTTATTACACATTTAATTATTATGGGCTACTCTGAAGAAATACTTCTATAAAACCATAAGGGTGTTAACTTACACAATCATAACTCATCAACTTAAGAATAAACTATTAAAAATTGGGCCCTTGAAATAAATTATTTCCTATAAATGCAATCAAAGAATGAAGATAAAAGTGAATCTATGATTGAGTAATGCATGGACCAGGTTATCAAATAACAAAGAAGTAAGCAAAGAGATGGAGAAAGATAGACTAGTAAAAGAATCTAAGAAACCACTTTCAGCAAACATTCCAATACTGAATATAATTCTGTACTGATCATCAACCATTACTCAGTCATATTAATAAGGAAAATTATTATAGCCTAAATCTCAACACTAGCATACTACAATAATTCACTAGACTACTGTCAATAAAATTATTCTTATTCTGCACAAACAGTGTGTACGAATGCTATCAAGTTCGCATGAAATATTAAATCAACATTTGGCACAAAAAACCATGCCAATAAAATGCATAAGGGTACAGTCATGGCCTTCATGAATTGAAAATGCATAGAAAGGTTATAAACACAAAGCTTTTCGACCCAAAATTTTTGCTATCCAAATTTGAGCATACTGGTAATTAGTTGGTGCTGCTGGGCTTCATCTTGCGAGTCTGGTGGTGGTGGTGGGATCGATTCTCCTGGACTGCTGCCACCAGCGTCCTGACAGCTTCCTCATGACCCTCAAATGAGTCCGCTTTCTTTAGAGTGGCTGGCCCGGCAGGCTTTAGTTCAAATCCACCTTGAAATTCATTCGGGTCCTGACAAAACCTGTGTGCTCCCTGCGCACCTACGCTGCTTCCATCCTCAGCACCACTGCTCTTCCCACTCCCTCCACTCCGCTTGGGAGGAAATGTCTCCCAAGACCTCTGCTTTTGGATCCGTGGCGAACGCCCTCCGCGGCTACGAGCCGAACTGCCCCCACTGCTTCCTCCCCCATCCCCACCCTTACTTCCACCTGGTGACTTCCTCCCCAGATCAACTGAAGACCTCCGACCTTCCCGGCTCTTCTCCCCCTTGGAAGCAAGGAGGGACTCGCATGAGTTCTGCTTCCGTTTCAGTGCCGCAGCCACGGCATCTGCCAATGCTGCAAGGGCTGCAGGTTCTGGCGTTGGGGCCTTGCCCCGCAATCTTGCCGCCATGGCCCTCTCACTCGTCATGGCTGGTGGTGACTGACCCCTACTGGCACTGCTTGTCGCACCGCTACCATCAGCATCCCTGTGCACCATTACCTGCACCTCGGTGGACTGGGTCCAGTCGGCTGAGGTTGCCCTTCTGGCTTTGCCTTCAGACAGCAGTATCCTCTGGTAGTCATCATCTATGACCACGATGGCACCCTCCTGTGAATGTCCCGAGTCCCTGAGTGCCCCTGACCGGATCATCCGCCCCATTGAGCGACCCATGTCCTGCAGCTTCTCCTTCAGCTGAGTCTCAATCCTCTCCACATCCACGCAGCTTGAGGATGAGGGCCCATCATCTTGATATTGGGAGGCCGACGATGAATGAGATCGACGTGCCGGTGGGGGTGGGGGAGCGCCACTTCCCCCCTTACCATGGTCAGATGTTGTGTGTTCTGATCGAGGTGGAGGTGGGGGAGGGGGCAACTTTGAGCCTCCGCTACCCCCTGGTGCAACGCTATGGTATAGGGACGACGACTTGGTCCCATCCCGACCAACGCCTGGGACTGAGCCATATCGGGAGACTCCTGATGAATCACCCTTGGATCCTCTCGGGCCTTTGGCCACAGCCTTGGATGATGGGGGGGCCATGGGCCCACGTTCATCATCCCTACTCCCCCTGCCTCCTTCCCCAAGGGATTTGCGTGATGGCCTCGGCTCCTCTGAATACGATGGCTTTCGTCTATCTTCCTTGGTTCGCACCTGAAATTCAGGAAGTGATGGTACACTATGCATGCATGTGAGTTGTGAGTTATTGAAACCTGCTAACTCAAATGAATATAATAATCAGGGCCATCTCGTGATGATTATCTTTTGCAAAATTTACTATCTGCACTCACAAATTCAAGACTACAGTTTTGGCAGGTATACAATAGGGTAATAAAAAATAACACGTTTGAATATGCCCACTTCATTTTAATAAAACCTAACCACATTTTAATACTTCATCATCATTGTTACGAGTTTACTTGCAATGAAATGAGCAGATGACCTTGAAATAGCCACCTATGTTGGTGGGGATGGTTTTAGGAAAGGTAGTAGGATGAACATGTAATTACTGCATTTGTTTGTTGAAACGCCTGGTGAGGGAGAGAGGAGGAGGTGTTGACAGATGCGTAGCACATCAAGGAAAAGGTAAGGAAGAGGAATCTTACATTAATGCTTCCCCCTCCTTCTCACAGTGACTCAACCTGAACACCCCCACCTGACATTTTGCCAAAAAACCTTCATTCCACCTTTACAATTTCTATCCCTCACATCCCATCCTCTTGCCTGTCCATTGTATAACTGATCATCCGACAACCCTGACCTACAAAAGATGAAATTGATTGTCAAAGAAGGTAAACATATCCATATGCTTTTCATGGAAAAATACAGAAGAAAATGCTGAAAACCTCAAGTAGTCTCAACATCACCCTGCAAATGCCTTCATATCAAATAATTTTTCTTGCATGGAATATTCTGTACCATAACAAAATTTAGAGAGTTAGTAGTTCCATGTAACAGGACAAATATTTTGGTTCAGAAGTTTTGTAATATTTTGCATCCAATGAGTAGATGGGGGGGAAGTCTGCCAGGTAATTCACCCTTTATGGTTGCTTGCAGGGTATTATGTAGACGTATATTCAAGTCCTGTAAGAGATATTATCTCTGACCTATCCAGACTCTAATACAGTAAGTCCTCGACTTACGCGGATCCAAGTTACACGGATCCGGAGCTACATGGATGTTCAGTAAGGTCAGTGACATGCTTGCGTTTCTACGCATTTCTGTTGCTGTGACAGATTCAACTGCATGACTACACACAACTCATTTCCAAGCACGCAAAAGTTGATGCCAAATTACGGGTGTTTGGAACGCCAACTCTTGTTTAAGACATTATATACAGTAGAAACTCGAAATTACGAAGTCGACGGGACCGGAAAAATCGGCACTTCATAATATCAAATTTCGTATCAACGAGTATCTTTTAAAAACATCGCGATGAAGCTCTTTGTCGTTTCCTTAAATTAAGATGAACTCTCGCGACGTACTTGCATGATTTACGAAGTTATAATTCATAAAAGTATACTTAAATGTGTGCTCATGCCCACAAGGTGCAAACAGTTTAACGCAACTAATTTGTCGGAGGTTGATTCTTCCCATTTTCGGGATTTCCACCACATCGTTCCATCTTTTCACGGCGGAAATCCCGAAACTCGGAAGAATTAAACTCCCATCTAAGCCCCGCGGAAATTTACATCGCGGCAACTAACTTGCCGTTCTTTTTTTCCAATGAATGATTAGGCAATGAAGCGTCTTTTGCCCAAGTTTTTGTGCAGTTTGGAATAAGCCTATGAAGCTTCATAGCGCATTTTTTTATATTATTACCTAACTGGAGAACTCTTTAACTGAAGCGTGAGCGATGTTTAATCATTAGTATTACTGATTGATGCTTACAATAAGGAAGTGTGCGACTTGCGCGATCATTTGCACCCTATATTGAAATTAGAGGAATAAAATTTCGTTAGAAGATGGTCCTTTCTCCGCGTCAGGCATAATATATGTATCTACCTACGTTAAGCTAAGACAGTGAAAATAAGATTCTCTCGCGGATGCTATGCGATGAATACACGTTATGTATTTTGTATAAATAATGCTAAGCCCATTAATTTGCCGAAATAACAATCGTTTTTCTCCCTTGGATTCAGCTTATTTGTGCGTGGTTATTTCCGAGATGATGGAGATGAAAGAAGAGCTTATAGAATAGTCCAGCTGTGTACCTCCTTTCAGAAGTAGGGTGTACAAGCCACGCACTTCAACGGTGAAGGTTGATAGGTCCTTTTACACTTCATCGGCTACTAACGATGCTAACATTACAAATCAATAATTTTCGTTTTTCACTCTACTACACGAAAGCTTCAGTTGTGGTTCTATTCAGATTAGGTCTGCCTGCCTGCTCTTCATTCATTATATCTCAGAATTATTTTAAACATTCGCTATTGAATTGAAACGTGGGATATTTTTGCTAATCGTTTTTCCTTTGCTTACGATCAAGCAAGGAGACTTGCATCCAAGCATTGCAGCTCCAGGTCAGGCCACGCATCAAGCTGGAAGCTGCCTTCGTTCCCACCTTTCCCCCTCGCTGTGGGTGGGGGTTACTCCATTCGCCCGCTCACAAAAACAGCTGCGAGGTCCATGGTCTCGTAGTATCTTACGTCTGTTGTGAGGGTGATCCACCTGGGATTCAAGGCCAAGGGCTTCGCGCGAAGACTAAACCTCGAATGAATCATCAGCTTTACGCCGAATAGTCGCATCTTATCTTCCTCCTCCCTAACATCAATTTGCTGTGTCGGCGGAGAGGGAATACATGACTCTGGCGAGTGGAGCTTTTACCATGAATCAAGATATGCCCGCAAAACAATATTTACGCTGAGTTAGACCCATCGGCGTGCACAGATTCCTTGAGATTGGGGAGGGAACTTCTTAAAGGGCCCAAGAGCTGGTATGGGGGGCCTGAAAAGTCAGCGTGGGGCATCTCATGCTAGCCTAGAGTTGAGGGGGTGGGACGGAGGGGCACTCGAAGGGGCCTGATATCCCGGAGGGCGGGCATGGAGGGGGATGGCTCGTGCCCACTCATAGAGCGGGAAGGGGGGACACGGAGGGTCACTTGAAGGGGAAATATAGCCAGTGTGGGAGGGATAGGTTAGCGGCAAGTGAGAGAAAAAGGTGATGGGGGAAGTATGCTGAGGTTTTGGAGCAAAGGAGAAGGAGAGCTGGGTGAATTTTCCTGGTGGGGACTGCCTAGTGATCTCTCTTTTAGGATATTTCTTCGATCGCTATGTTGGAGTGAAAGGGGGAGAGGGTACACCATTTTCCGATATAAATATATATATGGGTGCTTGAGCATTTTTTCCCATTGATTTTGCATGCGCCCAGAACTAGTCCTCCTTAGAATTAATGTGCGTTAAACTAAATGGCCCTATGAGACATGCGAACTCATACTTTCTCTATTTTCTTTGCTGTTGGTTGGTTGGTTGGTTATTTAGGGGAGGCGACCGACATCTGAGGTCATTTGCGCCATTTCTTTGCTGTTGGCGGTGGAAGAAGGGAAGGGAAATGCGTATGAAGAGCCTTGCTCGATGACTACATCAAAACGCTCATTGAGGACGGTAAATTAAACATGAGTCCTTCGATGATAACTATTGCCAGCCGGAATAATTATGCCGTCGAGCGAGGTTGAGTGTAATCAGTCTGAAATAGTGAGAAGAAAAAAAGCTTCCTTGGGTTATATTCATGACTGAATCTACTGCTCAAACAACATAGCACCATCTCCGATACATGTCATAGTTATTGCAAACGATTTCTATACCAGGAATATTCATCATGGATTTATGTTTGGGAAATCTGGTAACAAAAAATGCCAGGGATCATGAGAGGAAAATGCTGGTTGTAGCAATTAGTCTCTCGCCGGCGAGTATATCCGTACACGACTACTTTACATTTTTTTACTCGGCAACTCTGTGGACTCGTGGTAACAAAGCAAAACGCATTTTTGTCCGATTGGTTCCATATTTTATGAGCTACGATACCTACGATTCAAAGTCGTCCTTAAGGTCTGGTTTCACTGGGGCGTCCAGCGGCCACGTCCTACTGTCGCGTCTGGACGTCGCGGCTAGACGACGCAGCCGGGTGGTTTCATTCAGGTGTCTACATCCTTTTTCCGCGGCTGGGCGATGTGGGAGATTGTGTATTTAGTTAAATTACAAATTTACGTTTTCTTTACTCGTTGGCAACTCTGTGGACTCGTGGTTACAAAGCCGAACGCATTTTATGTCAGATTGGTATCATATTTTATGAGCTACGATGCCTACGATTCAAAGTCGTCCTTACTATTGTAGCATTGAAAAATGAGATATCGTTCAGGTAATACATTCAGTGCATAATGTATTCGGCGACGATGATTAATTAGATGTTTAACTCTGACAAGGAGCACCGGAAAACGTTACTGTGATCCATCATTATTCGTATAAACGAGTAACTTTTTCACGTCGGGACCAAGATCCGAGGTTCGTAATTTTAAAACTTCGTTATTTCGTAATATCGCATACTGTTACATACACTTAGATACCCTTTTGGTCGGGACCAAAGATTTTGCTTCGTAAAATCAAAATTTCGTAATTTCGAAGTTCGTATTTTCGAGTTTCTACTGTAGTTTGATAGGTGACTGTTGATCATCGTGATGGTGAAAAAGTCTGATTTGATCACGCATCAATGTCTTTTTTCGGCATAGTTTGACCTTCCCGCGTGAGCTGATTCGTAGTTAAATCTACTCCATATATGAGGCCTGTTATCCATTACGGCAAAAAAAGAAGTTTTGGGTAATTATACTTATTTTAGATTTAAATATCCAGTGAAAGAAAGATTTGATTTGGGTTACTCTCGGCTTTGTCGTATTATGTTAACTTAACGGCCTCCCAAAAGATGGCATTTTCTGTAATCGTCACCGATTGCTGCCAATCGCTTTGAAAGCGGCACTGCTAATGGTTCAAAAATTGATAGGTAAGTTGTGGTGTTTCGACTTATGTGGAGTTTTACTTAGGTGGAAATTTTTGGGACGAATTAACCGCGTAAAATGTAAATTGGAGGTGTGGGCGGGGGCCTTCTGGAGCCCCCTGGCACTTAGACATCTTTAGATCCGTTGTGCCAACCCACATTTTACCTACCCACCACTTGCAGACAGGGGACAAGAACACCATGGTAGAAGTATGGAGGGGGGCACCCATCCAACCTCCGTCTGGGCCCAATGTTGCTTAACTTCGGTAATTAACCGTATAAGCTGAGGACTTACTGTATCATATTCATAAACTAGTTATAAATTTTGTTTTCTCATAACGAGATGGGTGTTGAGGAAAATGTGAATCATAATTGCTGGCACAATTGGTGGTGAATAATTCTGCTAGACTTAAGCAGAAAATATTACTTTCCAATCTTTAAATTGCCAAGTGTTTAAAATTTCTGAATGTAGTTACCACTGACTCAAATGCATTTATCTTGGCAGATATTTCAAGAAGATTATACTCAGAGATAGAAACAGACTTGCTGAAAAGAATTTGTACATCAAAGTCTTGTTTTAATTTGAAAAGATGTCCACTGAAACTTCTGAAAGGCTGATAATGGCTTTTGGAAAAGATGTAAATACCCGGGGAAGGTGTTTTTTGCGCTACTTGCATTTCAAAAGTGGACTGGAATCTTTGAACTAGATCCAAGAAATGGAAGATTTTCAAAATTAACTTGCAAATATAATGTGGATTAGGGTAGGTCACTCGTGCACTCTAAATTATCATAGAACTACTGGATGAGAGAGACATCTCTGTCAAATGTCAATCAGAACTACTATCTCAAGCTCTGAAAGGTCTCTGTGAAAAAATCAGGACAAAAATATCAGAACTTTTAAAGTACCAGTTCTTCTTCCTTCAGGACCATAGTGCAACTACTCATTGTAACAACAAAATTCCTGAATTATTTGCATAAAAACCATAATCTGCTTTCCTCTACACAACGTACTCACCTGACTTGGTCTCTGGAAATTTCTATACTTAAATTAACATATAAGGGAGTTATTTCATACCAGTGAAAAATTATAGCACATTTTAGGTAGGTTTTTATTCTGGAAACTGCATTCCACTGTTAAGGAATTGGAAAAGACTCCATGCAATAGGCATGCAACTAGAAGATGAGTACTTTTACTAGGATCAAATGGGATAACCTGCAAATGTTCATAATAAATTTTTTAAATGAGCTCCCTAACTTATTGAACAGCCCTCATACATTGATCCTTCTTCAGATACAGTCATGCCCATTTATAATGAAGTTGAGGGAGCGAATATTTACTTCATAATAACCAAACTTCATCATACATGGACCAGTTTTTCCAAGCCTCTCTTTCACGGGGAATAGCCTTCAATTTGTTATAACTGGAACTTAGGTTTAAACTGGTTTGATATAAGTAGGCTTGACTGTATCACAAAAAATTTTCTTAACAGTTTTTATGGGGAAAAAAGTTGAATCTACATAATCCCATATTTTACTCTTCAATCTAAGTCAATTTTGAGGCTTTTTAAAAATACCATATTTACTCTTTAAGCTGCGCACCTTTTTTTCCAAAACCCTTGTGAAAAGGGGATGCACAGCTGACGTGAATCGTCTGGATTTTCTCGTAAGCCACACACCTTTTTTCTTCAAATTCTTACTGCACATTTTTACCCCAAATCCCATTTCTTGCGTTGATCTATTTCTATTCATTTAATTATTATTCTTTCAGGCTATGATGAAAAGTGGCATGCCCTAAGGCAAATAATTAATCTTTCAATGAAAATATTTCCCCCCCCCCCCTCGCGAGCCTGGTTGAAAATGGGGGTGGGTGGGATACATGAATGCGCAGCTGACGTTAGTAAAATACGGTAGTTTTCATTTCCAATTTCTAAAACTCCTACAACTACTGGCAATTAAAGGTCAGCATCAACATACAGAGTAATAATACTTGCCTTTTCAATCAGCTGGCTAATCACGCCACCTCTTTTCATCTCACGATCTGGAGGTAGGGCTGGTGGGCCATCTGGAACTTTACGATAGACAACAACTACGCCAGCACCACTTGAGCTCCCTGAGCCACCCAGTCCACCCACCGCTATTGGGATTCCAGGCATGCCAGCCTCCATCGACTTGGATGACGGGAGATGTGATTCACCCGCTTGACCCCCACCAACACTCGATGCACTCTGTCCTGTCTCACGGCTCATCTTCTCGCGGCTCCTCATCCGAACCACACCATCAGTTCTCGAGCCAAGCTCTTTCCCTTTTGAATCAGACATGAAGTTAGGATCAACACATCCAGCAGATTTCACTAAAAGGTATGAATAAATACGAAATGAATCATTGTAATAGTTCATTAGTCCTGTAATTTAATGAGCAGAATATAGGAAAAGTATTAAAGGTTTAAAAATTAATGACAATGTTACATTATACCTTTTGTATTATCTTTTATAAACTCCTCTATACTTTTATAAACTACTCTATCATTAACTTCAGAGGATAAAGTAATTATGTGGGCTTTCACACAAATTATTTAACATGAGCCTGTTTTTCTCATATCAGCAACCTGATGATGTAGCTGATGTGATAAAATCGGTTGTATTTTTAATAAATTGTGTGAAAATATGCAATGCTACTTTATTCTGTGATCATGAATTTTCATAAAATCGAGCCTGAGAGGATGAGTTCATCTGTAATAACTTTTTGAGAGTAAAAAGTGTTAATTGGTTTTTCAACATTCTGATGAATTATTTGATGATTGAATTATTCTAATACATTTGGGGACATAATTATAAATTATGGCTTCTGAGTCAAAATTCTTGCTACAATACAAGTGTCACTGAATGACATGATAGATTAACACTAGATTTTTGTGGATGTGATAGTAGATAATGTACAAATTGGTAAATTGTAGGAGGATATTTCCTTTGGTAAATACACAAAGATGAAAAATACACAAACGAGGTGCATTTAAACTTTCAAAGCATTTGAAAAACATCTATCAATCAGCTCTCCTAGAATGTATCATCATGAATGTTTCTTAGTAGTATTTTATTCAAGATTAAAAACAACACAAATTACGAGCAAAATGGTAAGTTAATAATATTAAAACATTTCATTTTTATGGCCATCCATTTCTTCTGGCATAGGAGAATGATGGACCAACTCTTAGTAATAATCACTTTAAAAAATTGATAAGTATAAGCCTCAGAAATTAATCATTAATGATTCAAATATGAAATCAATTCTTTCTGTGTCAAGTAAATCGTATCAGATACATTCCTGAGTTTCTTCCATGATGTTTCATTTTCCAAAATTAGTACTATACGAGAGAAATTCATAAATAGATCAGCGAATAAATCTCAACTGTCATTAGGATCCATTATACTGGATTAGAAAATAAGGGAAATTAGCTAATAACAAGGGCCATAATTAACATCATTTTAATACCTTTCATATACAGCACATTTTCTTCAACTGGTGAAGAGACCTGCTGTTGAGGTTGATGCACACGGCAATCCACTTTCTGCCCACTTGCTGCTGCTTCAGCTCTGTAACTGAAGAAGTAAACCTTAATGAGATTAATATGGAGTAAGCTCAAAGGAGTTAGTCAAGTATTCTTCTGAATATGCAATTAGACGATTTGGAATAACACCAATCAACCAAGATATGCAGGATCTGAAATTACTAACGCTCTCAAATGAGCGAAGATAAATACTGACAAACTTTTGGAATATGATCTGAACGTGTTCACACAAATTGAAAAGTTTTCTTTCGCTGAATTATTATGATTGGGAAACAAGTACTGGAGACGTGAATTGGCTATAAGAAAATAAAATTCACACTCAATGAACTCTATCAACACAACATTTCACTCTTTGCCAATAAAATTACAGAGCTCTAATGCTAATGGTGACAGGTTTAAACAAATTTTGGAAGATAAAAGAATAGCAGGCATGTTCTGCCCTTCTTTAAATGTTCAATTTTTTCTGTTCATATCTTTTAACATCTTTCACCAGTGAAGTAATATGCAACATGAAGAAACTTACTATTGACTGATGATCTTAGTACTTGGTACTGGCATATGGTAGCATTGTCCTGTTCTTAACCCTTTGAATACCAACCAATATCCTCTGAACTATCCTAAAAGTACCAGAGGTTTTTTTGGTGATTTTGCAGATCAGGAAAATAAATTATTTAGCATAGTACATGTACAAACATATGCAAATAAATTTCAGCAGTCAATTTTGGAAGTACAAATGTTTGGTATACAAAGTTCTCCACATTTAAATACATTCTATTAACAATTAGTGAACTACTAACAACGACACTGCAGGAGAAGTGCAATGTTGCTCCCCAGCACATTTCATAAGTGTTGGGAGGAATGGGAACCGCCCTAGCACTCAAAGGGTTAAACTCGTAGGTGAAAAGCAAGTCCTTTCAAATTGAAATGTTTGAGATTTGTGGTACAAATGATCCCTTACGCAGCCATCTGGTGAGCATCTTGTAGCTGCAGCAAACCAATATGCTCCAACAGGGACTGAATGTGAGGATCCAGCTGTCCAACAGTTGCAGAGGTAAGCCCGTCAGAGGGCTGGCCTTGGGCCATGGGCACAGAGGAAGTGCCTGCCGAATGGGATGGCCCCTGAGCAGGGTGCCTCTCCAACACTGTGACTGGTGCAACAGGAACTGGCACACCCTTTACAAAAGGCTCCAGCTGATGGGCTATCAAGCTCAAATGTTTCACTTCCGTCCTCAAGGCAACAATATCATTCATCTGTTTGGAAGAGAAATATTACAGAACTTTAGCCAAATGAGAATAGGAGGTCATTTCCTTATAAGTAGTTGGGAGTGGTTATCTGAGTTTTTCCTAACAAATTGACGTGCTTTGGAAAGATCTAATACAAAGTGCAGCATGCCAATAATTTTATGCCATTAAAAACTAGAGTACATTTAAATGAAACTGTCATAAATGCATTTCACTGGTAGATTATCTCTGAATACTTTATTGGGAAAAGAAATGAGAGAGACAAGAGAATACTTCTTTGAAGTTTATTCACAGGCACAATTGTATTTGATGTGAGCATGTAACAGGGAAAAAAATTAGAAATTTTCCTTTCTATATTAAAAATGTGGGAGAACTTTAGTCGTTACCTTATGACCATGTACAATTCTGACAGTCCAGTCATAGGTTGAATTGGATGTAAGTCGGATATTCCTATTTTTTAGGTAGTTTTCAATATAAATACTGAAGAAGTCCACCATAGTGAGCATGGGCTTATAGCAACAGTGCTGCCAGAGTGTGATTTTACTCTGTATTATTGGTCCATGGCTAAAAGCAAGGTGTGTTTTGTCGATAATACGGAAAGGCCATTTTTGTGGTATAGCCATAACATGTTAATTTTGTTTTTGTTGTTGTCCGGGTTGCATATCTCACAGAACTCGCCACCCAGTGAAGGACAAGGTCAAAACTTGTGCCGCAAGTTTTCACTATGAATGTGAAATAAAATTTGCTATGAACTTGCTACCATCACCTCGCACTACTGTTAAATTTTAATGCCTGGAGAGATTATATTTAATGGATTTTGCCATGATTGTCACTCATACTTTGTTACACAACTCATTGACCAGCTAATGATATCACAAAGGTGACAAAATTTTACTATTCATTTATGAAGAATATGATTTTCAGCATTCACCAATAGATTTTGGTAGATACCCAATGGTTCATCTTCATTGTAACTGATCACTATGATACAATATGATGGGAAAGCATAAAAAAATCATGTTGGTTATAATTAGTTCACCTTATTGGTTGATTATAATGAGTGAATTTGCAACTTTTATCAGCACTTGTCATAGAGGACTCTACAGAGACCTTGTTTTCCCCTGACCCAAATAGTTTCCAAGGGCAGCCAGTTATCTAATTACACTAAAATGCACATACATAAATGTATAATACATTGCCAAGGCGAAACTCAGTCTGAACTTCTCTAGACATTGTCAATTTTAGGTCTACAGTTCCAAAGTTCCATTCAATTGAAACAAAAATGAATATGAATGTAGTCACAACTACTGCCTGCCAATTGAGAACATAGCAGCATTATCCAGTTGCGCAGCACCATTCACATGCTGCTGCCAAATGCTCAGTTATAAGTCAAAATTCCAAGGGGGCTAATAAGGAGATGCATGCTATATTTTATTGTGATTACACACAAATTTGCTTTCCAGTTAGGAAACTGAGTATATCATAGGGAAAAAACTTCTGGGTGAGGCATTATAATTTTACGCACTTGAGGCTTTCCCCACCGTGTGAACCCACTTGGAAAAGACAGCTCACTAGAAAATTGCCAGTGGAAAAATGGTTTCCTGGACTGGAATCCAAACCTTGGGCTTGTTGGGCCAATGTGCAGATGAGCCAATCCAGTTCAAGGCTTTTTCCTCTGGCAATTTTCAACACGATTCCTGTGCATAATGGCAAAATAAAATTTTACAGTGGTGGATTATTACCTGTCGCAATTTATAGGGTCATTCCTGGTGGACAGTGACTTCCTTTACACCAGATTCTGCCATGGTTGATGGACCATAATGGCAAATGAGACCTAGCTCCTATATATCCTCATAAAAATTGCCTTCAGGATCAGGAATTTTGGGTAGCATGGTAGTCTGTTTATTGGTCTGGCAAGCCAAAATTATGTGGTTGAATGCCCAATCCAAGACCCAATTTTCCTGTTGCAATTTTCAATACACTTGTCATGTATAAGGGCCAAGTAAAATCTTAAAGACAGCTAAGCATGCAAAACAAGTAGAGATGGGTCCAATAGCAGATTTCTCGAATTTCAATATTAACCCTCTAGTGCGGCTGGCCAATATATCGGCTTTTGCATCTCGGGTGAAAAGTGGAACGGGCCAATATATCGGCCCATATCAATATATTGTTCAACTTTATGACACTAAAATAATAACATTTATTTTTCAGTCACAGTATAAAATTATTTGTCATTATTACCATATTCCTCCGAATATAGTCCCCCCCTTTTTTTCCTTTTTGGCCGAAACCTTCGCAAAAAAAGTCAGGGGGGAACTATATTCAAGCTCAAGGCACCTAATGTCCGTTGTAAAATTCCATCCCCCGAGTTTGAAGGCCAATATCTCAAAAATGGGTAGTTCAATTTTAAAATAAAGTATATTGAACTAAAGCTTGTTTATGAATGCAAAAAATTAGTGATGGCCGGATCGGATCCGTCGGATCCAAAGATCCGCGGATCTTTCATTTTCTCGGTTCCGGATCCGGATCCAAAGACACAGAGCAAAATCGGATCCGGATCCTAGATTTTAAATTTTCGCGGCTTAGCGATCGAAGCGCCCCGTGAATGGAAGGTAGGTGCGGTAGATATTGACAAGAAGAGGATGAGTAACTCAGGTCACGAAATTAGATGAAAATGTTCCCGTGCAACTAGAAGCAAAATAAAGAAATATGACTTTTTTCCCCATTGGCCCGGTATCGCGAGAAAAAATTACGTAGGATGTCACGCGGGTAGCCTACATTCGCCGGGATCAGGCGGACAACGAGAGCCAGTGTACTGTGCGAAGTTCGATCCCTTTCGCAGTTAAATTTTTTCTATCAGTCATTGCATCGAAAATGTTATCATATTCACTTTCAAACCATTAAATTTGAATACTCACTTTATTATAATTTTGTTGTTTAAATTAGATTTACAAATGTACCATTGATAAATTAAGGATGGTCGGGTCGGATCCACGGGTCTTTCATTTCATTCGCAACTGAAATCATATCTGAAGACAGTAAAAATTCAGATTCGGATCGGAGATTTTAAAATTTCACGGCTTGGTGATCGATGAGCCCCGCGAATGGAATGTAAGTATGGTAGAAACTGACAAGGAGAGGGTGTGTAACTCGGTCGCGAAATGAGAAGAAGATTTTTTTCGTACCAAAAAAACAAAATAAAAAAATACGCGTCGTGAATTTTTTCCCCATACACCCGGATGCGCGAGAAAAAAATTAAGCCGAATGTCACGCGGGTTGCCTACATTCGCCAGATTCCCGTGACCCTATGATAGCGTAGTTGTTAAAAATGAAGGCTAGTGTACTGCCGGTCGCGAGTTCGATCCTTAACACTGCCTAGGAATATAGGCTATGCTGTATTCCCAGGGTGATGCAAGTAGGCAGTTAAAAAGAGTGGATTAACAGAAATTTCATGTCAATTTATAAGTAAAAAAAAAAAAAATTGGAGTTAGTGAAATGATTGGAAAAATTTTTTACTGCAGAATTAAATCGTGGAATCATTACGTTAACTTTCCCATGTATTTTGAGCAACGCATTTATAAATCTAGTTTAAACGATAGAAGTACAAAAAAGTCGGTATCCACACACAAATGTTGGAAATGAAGGATGATAAATTTTTTGATTCAATGGCTGAAAGAAAAATTTTAAACAGCGATAAGAATCGAACTGCTATTGTTGGCTTACCTGATTTTGGAGAATACATGCTCCCCACATGTCATTCTACTTTTTTCTGGCAAACCCGAGCCAATGGAGAAAAAATCCGAGACTTATTTAATTTTTGCTTCTAGTAGCATGAAAAACGGCTAATCTCATTTCAAGATCAGAGTTACACAACCTCTCCTTAGGAGTATAAAATTCTCAAATTTCATTTTAAAGGTTATTATTAATGAGAATTGCAAAATTACTAGTTTAGCAGCTTGAAATATTCTATAATAATATTTTCGTCTTGAAAATTGAATCCCCGGATATTCCATAAATGGAATCTCTTGGCCGCATTAAAATATTTTGTGTTTCTAAAAAAGAATTTGAAAGCATTCAAGGATTTGATTAATAATTGGAAAATAATTCCTTTATTAATGAAAATAAACTTACAATGTTTCTTTCAACTGCAATCTAAAGAATAGTTGTACAGGTTTCAAAAATGTATTGCATGATGAGTATGTGATAAGGAAGTTGATCTTTATATTAGAAGTAATAAGATATAGTTATTGCATCCGTAAATCTTGACCTAGGAAAATATTATCCACAAGGATGATTGGAAGTTGATTTTTTCGACAATAAATTCACTTTTTTTTTTGCAATTCTATTGTTGCTGTATTTATATATTTTAAAAAAATCTAGGTTTTGAAAATCTGAATTGAGTATGTGAAACTAAGGATCCGAAACCGAGATAAAGATCCGAAACCCAGGCAAGGATCCGGTTCCGGATCCGGATCCGACAAAAAACCTGGATCCGTCCATCACTACAAAAAATATATTTTTTAGTTTGATGTGTTAATTAATTTTTCAACCGAGACAGATAAAATCGCTGGATTTTTTTCAAGTTCGAGGAAGCAAGTTCAACTTTGATGCCCATTGAAGATAAACAAGAAAAGCCACTTATTTTCTCTTCGCATAAGATATGGAACATATATTTATCTTAGACTAAACAAAGTTTAAAATAGATTACTCAGTTAACAATTACGCTACGACAAATTTTAAAAACATGCGCTAACTCCACTTGGGGAAGTCGGAAATTTAGTTGATTTTGAGGGTATTCTTCATGTTTGAAAACTAAGCATGAGTAAAATGACTCAAAAAATTGGTAGAATAAGATATGCTTTCAACATGTATATATTTATTTCAGAAACGAAGCTCCACGCGACAGGACTTTCAGCCAGGAGAGATAAGCTGCTCAAGGTTGCCAAGTTATAAGCTACCGTAGGTACCCCGTGCACCAAACACCACACGAAAAAATTTCTCTAGTATGCACAGGAAAAATATCCTTGCCTATGCTTGAATAAAAGTTTATAAGTTGCAGTATTCACCAAAATAAAATCAGCAATAAGAGAGATGGTTTTTGTCCCCACATTTCTCGGCTTCTTGATAAAAGAAACAAATTGCATTTTAAATTATCCTCAACTCCGTCTCCAAAAACTTAGCACGAGGAGGCATAGTGACGGTATGCTTCCAAAGATACCATCCGTTCTTAAACTGACACAGACTTTTATTCTTAAAGACGATACTTTTTTCCGCTATTGTCTAGTCCTCATGACTCATTCACAGCGATAGGCATGATGCTTGAAGCAGAAGATTCCATGCACACCCTACCTTTCTCTTCCAGGCATGCTCTGGGCAGTTGAGCGTTCTTTTGTAGCAAAAAATAAATATATATCAATGTCAAATAACCAACGAATTCTTTTGATTTCATAAGTGGATTCATATTAATGAATCGAGAGCAAGAGAAAGGTCCAAATAGTGATTTCCGGAACGGAAAGCATGCGGGACGGAAAATAACGCAGTCTGACAAATTCATCAATAACAAAAATATTAATGAACGTAATAGTATGAAACTTCGTATGACTATTAACAAAGCCCTTAGCTACAATATGTGAAAAGGAAAGTTTGATATCTCGATCTGTGTTGTTCTTATGATGCCCCAAATCTATAGATCCATCCGGAACTCAACAAAAATAGCTAAAATCCGTTGTTAAACACATATTTCAGTAAAAAAATTTGAAAAAATATTTTAATACCATCAGTGTACGTAGAAATACACAAGCTTTAATTTGATATACTTTATTTTAGAATCGCATAAGCCATCTTGAAGATATTGGTCTTCAAACTCACAGGCGACGAAAATTTTGCAACGGATGATAGGCATCCTAATAAGGGCATTACGGATGATATGGGTATTGCATAAAACTTATAAGTTTTACTATCCATTTTTTTATTTCCTATTTAGGATTATTAATTACATCATTAATTGCCAAGTTCCTAGTCACAGCTTAACTATAATAAATTTTTGATAAAATATATTTCCTTACAAATCGAAAACTTTAATCCACAGGACTATACAAAATTCACATACCTGCTCGCATTCATCTGCAAATGAAAATTCAGCATTCAAACATTATTAACTTGTGTTAACGGATATCGGAATTAACCCTTGCTGATTACGGGTGTTCATGCATCGTGCAAACGGGGGTGATTGACCCAGGTCCTTTTTAAGATTCTAAGTTCTATCATGTTTAGGCAGAAATCCATTGATTTTGAAGAGATGGTGTCAATAATTGGAAACGGGGGTGATATCGTCATTCCTTTTTAAAATCCTACACTGTGATCTCAGTAACCTTGATTTCTTGCAACCAACGCTAGTGTTAAATACAGAGGGTGGCATTCTAGATGAAAAACATTAGGTCGCCATGATTCCCAATGCACATACAGCAGTGCTTACACTTCAAAATTGTGATTTCTCACGAATTCTCTTCACTAATCTCACTTCTCCATTCCACCTAATTATGGAAATATAATTACGATAGCTAGTCAACTAAAATAGGTGAAATAATATTGAGTATTTTGGTAAATATATTCACTTGATACTCCATATTGATAACTGAAACAATGGAAATTTTTATTACTCAAGATGCTCAAGTTGTTAACCTGAGAAAACTATGAGCAATTCCTGCTCTAATATTCAAGGTATTTTGTATTCATGGGTAGTATTCAAACACACTAAAAAAAAAGCCCTCATCACCTGGGACTGGAAGATATCCTGCTCCACATGGATGCGGCACAGCTGCTCCTCCCAGATTGCGTCGAACACGCTCTTCAAGCGCTCCAGCTCCACCTGGTGTCTCTCGAGCTGCTCTTCGAGGGAGGCACACTCCCTTGAAACCCTCTCGACTCGTGCCAGCTGCTCCAACTGGACCTGCTGCTGCATCTGCACCTGGGCGGCCGTTGGCGGTGAGGAGGAGAGGGAAGCTGCCGATGCCGGAGGGGGTGGGGGTGCTGCTGGGGGAGGGGTGGGTGGGGTGGATGGGGGTGGGGGGGAAGACATGGAGGCCCCAGCGGAGGATGCCGCCCTCTGCTGCTGCTGCAGCACTATGTCCCTGTGGAGGTCCTGCATCTGCGCTTTCAGGTTTGACAACTGCTGGCTTAACTCCTGGGGATCACAAGGGATGACAATGGGTGTGAATATAATTTAAACAAGGTCAGGTGTGATGCTAGCAGCAAAAACATAATACTATAAGTCTGTAATCCACATTTCACTCATTTATATGATAACTATAACATATGATGGAAAAGAAAAACCTTCTAGATGTTCCAGCAATGCCTAAAAGAAATACATTCCACCAAGGTACCTATGATAGGTCTTTTGGTGGGTTTTTCTTAATTGGCAATGCAGAAAGAACTGTGCAGCAATTGGCCACACAGTCATTTCTTGATGATACATTTAGGATCTTAAATTTGATGGGATGCAATCTTTGGACCTGAAGATGGCATCTGGAGTGGCAACGAAACTTTCATCCAGAGGGATGAACTATGTTTGAGCGATGAACTTCAAGTACTTTTGAAAAATCTGGATGGCATCCTCAGTGATCTTGTTGATGGACACCCCTGCGATACTATAATTCTTATGGGTGATTTTAATCGTAATTTGATGAGTGATAGTCCCGAAAAGAGGGACTTTATGAACTTATTGTGCTATAATTTACATGCTGTTATCTCCGAGGTACCCACGAGAGTAACACGTGAAACCTCTTCCTTAATTGACAACATAATTACTAATGCCAACGTTAACTGCATTGATGCAGCTGTACTCAATTGTGATATTTCCGATCATTATCCAATACTCGCAGTTCTTCCACGTTTTTTAGTATATAAGCCCAGAACTTTGAAACGCCTATTCAATGAAGCTAATGTTGCTTCCTTCATGAGTGTCATAGCACTTGAAAACGGCAGGATGTTTTTCATGGAGGTAACTTTGATTCTAGTTTTGAAGTTTTTTATCACAAATTTCAATACAACTTCAACTGCTCATTTCCCCTAACATGCACGGCACAGACCAATTGATGCACTAAAAAAAAGTGGATCACCAGCGAAATCAAACAGATGTCTGTCATGCTTAAGGAACTTGCATACAAAAGTAAGGTATCTGATGACCCAAGAGATATGATTGAATATAAGCTTAACAAAAAGGTCTATCGAAAAACTCTTAGCCCTTTGCGGTCCAATTTTTTTTGTGGAATTCAAGTAGTAGCCGAAAAAAATACTTTTTGCAAAATAGGTGAAAAGGCTTCATAAGGTACTAGAAGTTCACAAAAGTGGCATAAGATGGCAGCACCTTACATAAAATGCACATAACCGCAGCACCATCTGATGTCGAGTTCAACTCGACGTTGGACCTGCTGCTAGAGCTAGGCCTGTCGAGCCAGCCTCGACGTTGGACCACAAAGGGTTAACAATGCCAAACGATCATTTAATGATAAAAGGATAGCTGAAGCTTCAAATAACCAAGAGAAATTTGGAACATTATCAACAGCAACCATAATATAGCTAAAACTCGTCTTCCTAACCTAGATGCACATGGGATCCCCATTTCGGATTTTCGCCAACTCATTTCTCCCTGCCACCAACTCCATTTACTGCTTCATCTAATGATGCTCTCCTGACCATTCAACACAATCCTCGCTCTTTCTTTCTTACTCCTTGTTCAGCCTCTGAACTCAAAGCTATAATACTGGGTTTGGGCACTAATCTCAGTTCTGGTATTGATGGCATTCCTGGAAGAATCATAGCAGCTTCCTATCCTTATATCTTGGAACCCATGTTGTACCTAGTTAATGAATCCCTTCGATTAGGTAAATTTCCAAGGGCGCTTATCCAAATCCAAAGTTATTCCTATTTACAAAAGAAAGGGCTATTCCAAAGATTTGCACAATTGTCGCCCAATTTCCCTTCCATCGCAATTTGCCAAAATATTTGAGAAAGTTTTCTACACTCAACTCACAGCATTTCTAGATTCACAGAAACTAATCTCCACTTGCCAGCACGGTTTGAGAAAAAGTAGATCCACATCAACAGCAGTGCAAGAAGCTATGAATTTTATTCTAGCAACACTGGACAACAAATTAGACACTGTGGGCTTATTCATTGACTTCTCTCACACATTTAATAATGTTAACCATCATTTACTTCTAAAGAAGCTGGACAAGCTAGCTTCTTCGGTTCCACTGGTTCTTTAGCTTAGAACCGGTACCACAGAGTATACAGAGAGGACAGAGGGCGCTTTAAGGTGTAATCACCCGTGCGCATTTTAGCCATGTTCTCAGTAAGTTAACCTGGCGGATACAGTGTTTCGGCAAGGAGGTTATGTTGAAGTTGTACCCAACTTACTTGTACCATATTGTGAATTTCATGAATCTTTCATCTTTTAGTCCTCTATCATGGATGAAGAAGAGAAGAAGGGCACCAAAAAAGGTGGATTTGCATGGTGCTCGGCAATTAATTGCCGTAATAATTCCGGAATGCAAAACAGCACCTTTAGTTTCTTCCGTTTCCCAAAGGATTCAGTCAGGTAAGCATTTGTGACTCTATTACTTTCATAAATGCTGTAGTTATTGAATTGTTTTGTTCTCCCTAAAGTTTCAAATTGCTGCATGGGAAATTAATCTCATTTTTTACTTTCCTTATGAACATTTCGCATGTCCAATGTGCTCACGCCTTGTGAAGATGCAAGGAGTGGATAATTCGGTCTCGGCGCCAGGACCTAGAGGGGAAAAGTGCGAGCTATTTGCATTCGAATTGCAGACTATGTAGCGAGCACTTTGAGGACTCTATGTTCTTAAATTATTTTAAGAACAGGCTTGGTGATGGTGATCGTGGACCCATCTCAGTTGTTTTGTTCCAAAAAATCATTCAGTGGTGAGTCATTTGGAGGACTGTCAATGCCAAATAAACTATTTGTGAATTACATTTCTCTTTTGAATAGGGTATTTGAAAGAGAATTCGCCAAAAATTTTTGGAAGTCTCAATTAGGGCAAAAATGTTGAATGCCATGAATAGTATTTTGATAGAGTTGCCGTGTCCGGAATTTCCCCTTGATTATTGCAAAGAGTTGTTCATTAGGATGAAAATATACCATTTCTTTAGAGATCGCAACAATAGGGTGAAAGAAAAAGGTAGAAAGGACAAGAAGTTGAACAAGGTAAATGCCATTTCATAATAATAATGTGTACCCTGCCTAATTCATATGTTGTGGTAGTGGAGCCTGTGAAATAATGTCCTTAATAAGTCACGTCAACTCGTTGGGGACAATTATTTAAATTTTTATATGTACACCTGATTCTGTTTCATAATATTGGCTCTTTGAAATGTTGGGCTTGTGTAGCCTATGCAATAATGCCCCTCTAATTTATATTACTCAAAGATTTATTTTGTTTCTTATGTCTGCCTGATGCATATGTTGTGGTGGTGAAGCCTGTGCAATAATGCCAATCATTGACATGTTGTGGTACTGGAGCCTGTGAAATAATGTCCTTAATAAGTCACGTCAACTCGTTGGGGACAATTATTTAAATTTTTATATGTACACCTGATTCTGTTTCATAATATTGGCTCTTTGAAATGTTGGGCTTGTGTACCCTGCGCAATAATGCCCTTAATAAGACACCTAATTTATTCTATCTTGTCCATTTAATGAGTAATTTCAAGGTTTCACAAAATATTTGTTAGTGCTATTCATTATTTCACCTTATTTTTTGTCATCTGCTCATCTTTGTAAAATATTTGGAATTTTCATGTTTATATAAATAAATATTTTTGCTCATAATTCTTAATATTTTATTACAACGGATTTTTATATTCCCCAATGTACCTCCGAATGTATCCTTATGCTGGTGTCAGGTATGTGGAAAATAGCTTCTTTCAATTAATGCCTAATTTAGATATTTTGCTGTAATTTATGTTGAAATTTTTGTTCTAAATTTAGTTTCTACCATCCTTTCAGTTAGTGATACATCACTTGCCTTGGTATGACGAAAATGTGAGTTTCTTTTCTTCATTTTCCAGTAGCTCTTGAAAACTGACGATTAACTGATAGGTTTCGCCAGTAGCTGGTGGAAATAAACTGGTTGTCGATGGATTTCATTAGTATGCGTCGTCTACTTTCTTGATGCTTATAAACATAACTAATCATGAAGGTTAACTATAGAGATTTAACGCTAGAACTGTACTCTATGGTATTTTATTGTTTTTTCCCCAGTGAAGTTATTCGGACAACAGTTTAAATGCGTTTAATCTCCAAATGGCTACTTTTTTCCTTTTAGGTTTAAACGTACGCAGACACTTCATTCTGCAGCCAGTTGCAGTTGCAGTCAACATATTTAGTGGAATTGGGAATGGACATATGCATGCGTGATATAAAATACATCGGAAGTATCTAATTCCTTTCTTCCAGCTTCCGCACTCAACGCTTCCTACTCATAACGCGTTTTTGAAATCCCGCCCGTTTTAACTTACTGAGAACATGGCCGCCGCGCGCATTCCCGATTACAACATTTCAATGGAAGCGAGCGCTTTTGTCCTCTCTGTATATACTCTGTGCCGGTACCGAGGCCAAAAATAATTGGTACCGAAATAATTGGTGCGAAAACCAGTTTGAAACCTGCTCACACTCTGAAAGTGGAGGCTTCACATTAAAACCTGGTGAAATAGTGTACTTAGATGCTTGAAAGTTGCCGCGAATTATTCTAATTGAGTCGTTAAAATGACTATATGATTTATTTTATTGCATCCAATTCTAGTAAATGATGAAATACCACCATAATAAGGATATTCTGAATGATAGGTATATGTTACGTCCACCTCCTTTGGATGTGCGAGTCCTCATATCATTTTCGCAAATTATATCATAATATAGTATATATAACACAAAAATATAATGAAGTAGGTATTCTTTTTCAAGCAGTATGTCTCTGAAAATGATTATTGATTATCTTATCTTACCACTAAGCAATGCAAAGTAAGTGGTAAATTAAGAACCAGAACCGAGAATCGGAACCGAGAGCCGAAGTTGAGTTAGTTTGAATATTAATGGTTCCAAGTACAACTCCACCTCGAAAGTCTTCTGTGGTGTTCCTCAGGGATCTATCCTGGGCCCTATATTATTTTTGATACTTATTAACGATCTCCCTTTTAACCTACAAACTAACTGTTCTAAGGTTGTCCTGTATGCTGACGATACAAACATTCTTGTTGCTTCTCCTTCACTACACACTACAGTTGAGAAAAGTGAACTATTACTACAGCACATGAGTGATTGGTGCTCCATAAATTGCTTAGACTTAAATGTTGATAGATCTCTAGCTATACATTTCAATCTCAAGAGTAAACAACATACCGCTCTTGATCTTGACCTTGATGGTCAGCCCATTCATCAAGCTGAAGATGTCAAATTCTTGGGACTTGCAATTTCCGCAAATCTCTCATGGGATGTGCACATCTGCAATCTGCTCAAAGTACTAAGCTCTAATTGTTTCCTTATACGTTTTATTTGATTTTCTGTTATTCCTGATTTGCTATTAACAATATATTATGGTCAGTTGTATTCCTGCATCATTTCAAGTATTATTTATTGGGGATCTTCGCCAGCCTCACTCAAGCTTTTTCGGCTGCAAAAGAAAATTGCACGCCTTTCGGTTTTCGCACCTATCAATGCCCCATGCCGGCCCATTTTCAAAAATCTTAATATTCTCCCACTACCATGTGTTTATATCCTTTCCGTCCTTATGTTTGTAGAATCTAACTTCAGCGAGTTCCCCGAAAACAGGGATGTCCATGATTATTATACATGTGGTCATGATGCCATTCACTATACGTATGTCAGGACCAAATCAGCCTTTTGAGGTCCTAAAACTCTGGGGTTGTGCCTATTTAACAAGTTACCTACCAGTCTGAAAAATTACAAAACTGCTGACTCCTTTAAAACAAAGGTGAAATGTTTTTTACAAGACAAACTCTATTATTCCTTAGAAGAATTTCTCCATGATAATAGTGTTTAAATATTTTGTCTATGTATATGTTCTGTGTATTCTTGATGAATCCTATATCAGTGTAATCTGGTCTTTGGATAATAAACCTCATTACCATAATTATTATGGGATGAAACCCAAAAAACCCTCATGTCATCTGAAAGTATTGTAATTAGCATCCACTTCCCATTTCCAAGTAAAATAAAATTTACGTTCCGGAATAATTAAGGATAACATAAACAACACAAGAGAATATCGAGCTACCTCGCGGGTCGACCAGTGAACCAGTTATTCAATTGCAAAAATTTCTCAACAAAATAATTTTATTTATTCAAAGTGGTTTTCACACAATAAAACAACTTTCAATAAGTTTTATTTTGTAGTAACATGTCCCTAACAATACAACTAATGGAAAAATTATTCTTCACACGTGTATATGAATATTTATCTTCAAAGAAACTACTCCATGAAAACCAACATGGTTTTCGGAGTGGTAAGTCCACTACAACTGCCTTCTTTGAGCTCATTAATGAAATACTTCTTGGCCTTAATGACAAACTTCTCACCCTTGGTATTTTCTTTGACCTAAGTAAGGCATTTGACCTCATTGACCACAACATTTTAAAAAATAAGCTCAATGCTCTTGGGATCACTGGTTTGCCCCTTAAATGGATTACGTCCTATCTTAGTGAAAGGATGCAAGTTGTCTGCTATTCCAGTTGCAATTCGACTGTAAAATCCAGTCCAATGAAACTCTCCTGTGGGGTATCTCAAGGGTCACTCCTGGGACCACTCCTATTCCTATTGATCATCAATGACCTTCCGAACCACCTATCCCATAGCAAATCAATTCTCTATGCAGACGATACATCTGCCATCATCACGGCTGACAGTCCCCAAAATCTAATCCACCTCAGTAATGTGACTGTCAATGAAATGCAACAATGGTGCAGCATGAATAACCTCATGCTCAATGAAGAAAAAACTGTCTCTCTGCAATTCCTGCATAAGAGATCCAATAAGGTGGTTCTCTTTCCCAGCAATAATAAAAATCTACACGGAAACAGCATAAATACCACTAAGTTCCTTGGGCTTATCATTTCTGATACCCTAGATTGGTCACATCATATCCAAGCCATAATCAGTAAATTATCGGTAGGCACCTTAATGATTAGGAAGTTAGCACCTGTTGTGTCTCCTGATACTTTCAAAAAGGTGTATTTTGCTAAAATACATTCTCATTTATCCTATGGCATTTTGTTCTGGGGAAATTCAACTGCCTCAAGAAGAGCTTTTTCCGCTCAAAAGCAAGCCATCAAGGCAATGTTCCAAGTCTCTATACGAACCCCAGGCAAACCTCTTTTTTCAAATGCAAAAATCCTCACACTGCCTTCTTTATATATTTTGAGCTGTGCTTGCTTCATACACTCCAACCGGGACAAATTTCCTGCCAATGCCTCTTACCACAATTACTCCACCCGCTCCAGAAATAACATACACACTCAGCAATACTCTAGTTCTCTCTGCCTGAATGGTCCCTACCACTCCGCCTCTGCAATTTTTAATAATATCCCAGACGAAATTAAAGCTGTCTCTTCACCTGTTTTGTTTAAATTAAGGGTAAAAAATCTCATACTCAATAGGTGCTACTATAGTGTTACAGAATACTTTGAAGACTCTCATATAAACATATGATAGTGTAGTCTGTATTGTATGATTTTTCCTTTTTCTGTATTCCTCGCTGTGTATTTATATATGGTGTATGTATCTCTTAATGTTTAATTTGTATTTTATATTGCATTTTATATATGCAAACCTTTTGACGTAGCCATGCATTGTATTTTGCCAACGGTGATAAATAAATATTATTATTATTATTATAGTAAAACTGTTTAATCAATGCAGCGTGATGGTCTGAGGAATGATCCCCTGTTATCGTCCACTAGTTCAGTTAATGTACTTTTAACATTTCATAACGTCTGGGTAAAATTTCATTTTCACTTTTCACAATATGAACTTCGGTACAGCTTAAATATACTTCCACATGGAACAGGTCGTAAAGGACGCGAAAGAGAGGAACTACGTTGGTATGAAGAGGTTGGCCGATAGAAGGATCGAGTGGAGGGCTGCGTCAAACCAATCCTAGGATTGTTGACCCTTGATGATGATGATGATGATGATGATGATGATGATGATGATGATGTGTTCCTAAATTATAAATTGCATCCTATATGCATTCATTTCATGGTACGAATATTTCCTTATTTTAATCACAATAATGTAAATAAATGAAGCAGATAACAAAAAAACTGGAGCAAATTTAAAAGGAAAGATATTTCACACTCAGTTTAACACCATCAATACTTAACACCATCTAAGCCAAGTCTAATACTGACATTAACTGCATAAGATTAAGAGTTATTTTCTATGAATTTATTTTGAAAAACTGCATTTTACACACAAAAAAATATGCACTAATCTCCAAGAAAATATCTCTCACTATTTAATTAGAAAATTGAGCTGAAATCGCACTTTTTATTACCTTTAACTGAGCATCAAAACTACGGCAATGGTTAGAGAAAGGTCCTTCACCCTCAAGGGCTTTGGCTCGAAGGGCACTCTGCTGTCTCCGTGACGGTGGATGGAAATATGCAGACTGTGCCCCAGGGCCACCGGCAGGTTGAGCAGCACCTGCAGCAGCATGGTGGGCATGGGGGTGAGAGGCATGGTGAACAAGGTGGGGAGGAGCACCAGATCCAAGCACGACAACACCACCGCCTGCGGTGGATTCATACACTCTATCCGTTCCCGGTACTACACCACCTGCATCTTGCGCGGCTCCTTTGCTACCTATCCAAGGCTCCAATGCCTGCCCAAACTCGGCACGAAAATTTGTTCGAATCTGACTAGACTGGGTGGGCCTGGAAAGACATTATGCATACAATTAAATGAGGCACAAACATTTATTTGAAATGGGAGTATAAAAAAGAGAATGCATAATCATGAAGTTTCAGGCACAGTAGAAGTCCAATACAGCAAGTATGGCTTTCAGCGAGAATATCACCTTAGCGAGTGATGTTTTAACATTGTTGGCCCACAGAGAGAAGGGTGCAGAGCTTTGTTGATTTTAATGAGTGGTCATTTGTGTGGTATGGCCATAAGGTGCCAGTTTTTCCATGGTTGTCATACTCATTGTGTAAGTCTCAGTCAGGCTTATGATTTCGCATTAACAAAATTTTATTATTTCCTCAATGCCCCAAGAAAGACAAAGTCACAGCATATGTGGCACGTTATTACAATGAAAGAGAAATAAAATTTTCTGAGATGCACTCAATCAGCTCAGATCAGTTACCATCGCCTTGCTCATCTATTACTTTGTATTGCCTTGAGTGATTATATTTGAGAATTTTACCATGATTGTCATCACAGCTATATAACTAGCTGTTGGCTTATCATATCACACTGATGAAATTTTATTATTTCCTTATGAAGCATTAGATTTCCAATGCATTTACAGGTGAATTGTTTATACACTCAAAAGTTCATCTTCACTCTAACATTGCTACTATTCATGCCAACAGGGATACATAAAAATTCGTGTTGAATAAGATGAATGTGCCTATCAGTGAGCAAATTTATAACTTTAGTCAGCACTCTTTAGAGCAGACTTCTACTGTGGCTCTAGACCATACACACAAATCCTTTGCTTGGATTACAACCAGCATTGTGGAAGGCATGGCACATTCTATTCACCACCAGAGCTTTACTGTCAGCATGAAAATTGCTCCTGCATGAAAAAACCACCCATGACAGATAGTTCATTGGGTAAATAAAGCTAGGGGTAGTTCATTCAGCATTTGCTCCTCAGCTAGGCAGCTGCAAAAGGCATCTGACCCTGATGGGATGGCCTATCAAGTGTGGGTATCACGTTAAAAATGTTATTGCAATGGCAATTGGAAACTGCACTATTTCTTCTTCATAGAAACTCAATCAACATCATATGTTGTCGAACAAAATTCTTGCCAAGAGGCAAAAATAACATAAGCAGTGAAGAAGAATAAGAAGAGAACCACAATGATTGAGATAGGAACACAGAATGCCAGAACAATGCTGAAGTTAAGCATGTTAAAAATATTAGACAGGAGATGAAGAGGAATGCTGATAAACTAGGATTCAACAAGATGAGATTGAGGGAGAGGGCGGACTACTCCAGCAAGAGAAATGCAGTAATTAGAGCGGAGGGGAACTGCTTAGCATAAGCATGATTAAAACTGGAAACTCTAATTCAGAAATACTTAAGTTAGGTAGGATTATGAAAATGAAATCATTGGGCATTAGGTCACAATATTCCTGGCATGAAAATCGTGGACAAAAGGTATCTTTGTAATCAATTGCCATAAAGAGCTTTTATTATACGCCCTACTCATTATATAGGACTTCCATAATTTTAGACTGGAAGAGAGGAATGAGAAACAGGAGTAATGGACATGAGAGATATATACCAGTCACAACAGATTTCTGCACTACTCTAAGTTCATGGAAAAAGGAAAGCAGGCAATATTTAACTTTTTCAAATGACTTTTGAGAAAGAAGCATGGTAGATAGGCTTGGAGAAGACAGCATTAAATCTCACCACTAGGAAGAAGTATGCAGCAATGAGTAAAGTATAAGATTAGTAATCTAAATTTTCGACAGCAATATGGTGGTCCTAAGGGTAATAAAGTGAAGGTTAGTGAAAAGAACAAATATTACTAGCAGCTAGATCCTGTTGATTTTAGGAATGAATGATTAAATAGCTATAATGAGACAGTAAATATGTAGATAGGAAGGTAGTATTTAATTAAGATGTATTGGTTGGTTAGATGGAGTTGAAGAGGCATTTTACAAGGCATGGTCTGGGAGAAGTTAATGAAAATATTGCAGCAACTACAATTGACTGGAGGAAATGCATCTAATTGGGATTGATACACATCTTAAATGACGTGAGCTAGAGTAGAAGATGATGAATCATGATAGCGAATAATGGGCAGAGAAATGAGACAAGGACAGAGGAGAGGTGCCTATTAACACCAGAACCACTTCAATCATTGGCAGAAGAAATTGAGATGCAGGTGCATGATGAGCTTGAAAAGTACGATTAAAGAACTCAGTGAGCTCATTTAGTCCATTTAATCAATTCAGACTAATTATAAATGCTAATGGCATGGAAATAAAGCCTTTGCTGAACTCACAGGATGTTTGAGAAGCACAGGATGTAGGTTAAAAACAGGAAAATAAAAATAATGAGACCCTCAACATATGGGACGTCTAGGCTAAATGCTGAAATTGGAGGGCAAGAGTTGCAGCAGGACGATGACTTAACTTACCTGAGCAGTGTTTTGGATGAAACTGGTTTTAGTAGCAACGAAAGTACATAAGAAAAAGAATTGAATAAGCAAAAAAAGCATTTTCAAAGAAAAGGGAATTGATGAGAAAGGGTCCAAGTGATGGCATGATGATGCTTTAATAATATCACTTAATGGTTGTGAAACTAATTTTTTGACAGTGGAGGAGGAACATTGATTGAGAATCTTTTCACGGTGAGGTTTCGCAGGAGGAAGAAGGTAAGCTGGGGAAAAAATGATGTATCGAGAAGAAAGAGCAAGCCAGGGAGGATAGTCATTTGTTGGGAGAAGTTTGAAAGCGGCGGAAAAAGTGGAAGGAAGAAGCAATGAAAGGCAATAGATCCTTGATGACAGTTACAGATGAATGAATAAGGGGGAGAGGGAGAAAAAACTGCTAGTTTGAACAGCATGAGGGGAGATTGAAGATTAGATGAATATCATACGGCCATTTTATAGGGCACATTTGATGATAGTTGACAAAATGGCAACGGGTCATTTGACAGGGGGGATATTTATTGAGGGTTTCTGTCTGGCAGGAACTGGTAACGTAGGTATTTCTTCCAATAATGTCACTACTATTATTGGTAGAATAATAATGAAACAAAATAAAAATAGAATAATCATGAAACTCTTGAAACAAACGAAATATTTGGTATTTGAAGAAAAAGGACTCCAAGGGAAGTAGAGAAAAATGTATCCATTTCAGTATTTTCACGCACATCTTAGACTTGGCATCTCATTGATTATTGAATTTGTTTAGACAGAAGATCAGGATGCTTCACAATATGTTAAAGATGGGAAGGGATGAGACTTTATTAAATGTACATTTTGTTGTACAATTAAAGGCGCATGCAGATTCTTGCCCTGGGTAGAGAAAACACCACCCATGTGGGATTCGAACCCGAGACCTTAGGCTTGAAAGATGAAGGGTCAACCCTGTAACCACCGAGGCTGAATAGAGGTAGAGCCCAAGAGGCATGATGGGAGATTTTCGCACCACAGATACATTTTTTATTTGAACACGCCTTAGTGCCAAAACATATGAGTACATCTAGACACAAATGGAAATATTACATTAACATTATGATTCATGACAACTTAAAGGTGGGCAATGAAAAATAACATTTCTCAGTGATGGCAAGGAGAAATAAAAAAACATGAAAATAACATAACCTATACATTATATCCCAACTAACCATAGGCACACAGTTGCCAAATATTTTAAAGTGCCTACAGTACAAAGATTGAGGCTAATGAGGAGAAGCTTGAATGGTAAGTGAGGAATAAAAATATGAGCACTTGATGCTAACACAATTAATGTTTCAAAGGTTGGGTACTCCCTGCATATGGATCAAGTTTCCAAAAAGAAAACTGAAGCCTCAATTACTTAATTTTAGAAGGAAATCAAGAGTAATTCTGGTTCTGGACATCAACAAAAATTGAAGAAGCTGTTTCTTCTTCCATTGAAATATTTTACACATTAAAAGTGAACAAAATAAGCATAAAATTATTTCTCCCAAATCCATGCAAGGGATCAGTGATATAATTAATTTCATTAAAACAACAATAAAACGATCAAACTTAATTTCCGAACTTGTTTTTCATGCATATGCTAACCTTGCTGAATGTCCCAAATGTGATATGGCAAGAAGACGGTCAATCATTGCATGGGATAAATCCAAGAACTCATATTTGTTAGCTGCAGAGGAAAATGCAGAGCAGAGGAGAAGGTGAGCTTGAAGTACAGGGAGAACAGTGCCTAGGTTTGATAGCTGCCCACGAAAATGACGTTCCTTGCTTTCAAATTGCCTGTGGAAAGGTTAACAGAAAGTGACTGGATTAGCAAGTAAAGGAGGGAGCAAGGTAGGAAGTAGTACAAGGAAATAAAGCATTATGTTGGCAACAACACTGCATTAGATTATGATACTTTACTGATTACCCTCTCAAAGAGAAACTGCAATATCCATTTCAGCAGTCATTCGTCCCCAAACGTGACTAAAAAGGCAATTTTTCCACCTACTCTCTGATCAATACTGCTTTTATAATAATTTGCACATAAGCCTGCCCTGAAAACCTTCAATTACCTCAAACATAAAAGTTTGTAAAACAAAAGAAACATAATATTTATTATTTATTACATACTTATTATTTTAAGAAAATGAGGTAATAATTTTTGACTTACTCCCAATAAATGGCTGCATGTTTTTAGTGACAAGCGGTGAGCTCTTTATTCTTGAAAGTATATACAAACTAAAAAATCTAACTACATCATGAATTAACCTCACCCAAACTACAATAATCTTTTAAGCAAAATTAGAGAATTTTGACCAAAGTTCTAACTGGTCTAAAAATTAGTTCAAATTCAATTTCAACTATGTACTTTCATTTAGACCAAATATTTCCTTGCAAAATCAAAATAATAAACATAACTTAGAAAATAATATTTCCAAACTTTCATGGAACATATCAACTCTTTCCACATGAACTTCACAATTGGGAGAAGCATGCTATAATTAAAATGGACCTTTCAAAACATTCCTTTAGATACCCAATTAACTGATTTCTATTTAGCCTGTCAATAAGATTTTTGCACAAAATGCATGACAGAACACTTTCTCGTACACTCTTTCCAGCAAAATAAGCTCCTAGCATTGAAAATAATTCATACCTTCACATTTGATTAATTTTTTTACTTTCTCCAAGGCTTGCTTGGGTTACAATAACATGAAGTCCCACATACCTTTGATCAACACCATCTTCAATCTGCAAACAAATGGTGATTAGGAAAGATTATGCTTAATTTTACAAATCTTTCAACAGCAACAGGTCAAATTGTAGCTGTGCAGTCATTAGAAATTTTTATGAAAGAGGGTATTGTCTTTTAGACCTTTGATAAATTCTTCCTACAGCTCAAATTGTGAAATAGAATCATGAAGTCTAACACTTTTCCATGCAGCTCTGATGCCAATTCTGTCATAAAAGAATAGGCCCCTTTAACCTTACCATGAAGCAATGAACAATTATTTCTGTATTATCTTCATTGCCAGCATGATATGTAATCACTTGCTTAAGTAAATATTTACATAAAAATGATAAAATATGGAGTTTGACACAAGTTCCAACATTAAAAGGTATCACACATTAATATAAAATCTCCAAGACACATTGACAGTGTTAATACTTCCATTAAAAATTACTATTTAAAGGCTCTACAGAAGGATAATTATCACAACTGTGAGCAATAGGTACTGGATTCTTCTAGTGCATTACACAACCTTTGAAAAGTGACACACACCATTAAATTCCATTGGAACAGATGTAATCACTTATAAGTTTCAAAATACATTACCTCCAGAGTGGTACAAGTAAATAAGCCAATAGAACATTTAGAAATGATATCTTTCTTTACTCAATTGCGAAATTTCCCTATGTATAATGGCATGCCCTGGACGTGTATTCCATAACAACAAATTAGTTTACTGCCACATTAAACATTTTTAATGTAGTTGGCTGGAATGCTGTTTTAATTTCAAAATGTTACAATAAACATTAAGACACAACAATTTTAGTCTGCAGAACAATAAACGCAATAGATAAAATTGATATCATCCACCATTAAACCACAATTTGTATATAAGCTGGGCTAATAGAGATGGACTCAGAATAGATGACCATATGATGAAAATAACTATTCAGTTCAACTGAAATGATGGAAATGTGTCTTAAAATCTCATCTTATTATGCTTGCTGGAATAACTTTCCAAAGAAACATAGCAACATAACTCTTTTCCTATTTTTTCAAAACTGTGATTAAATGATAACCTAACCATATTTGTTTTAGTTAGCAATCCAAAAAATGTCTGCCCACCAAGTTCAAGGGGCCTGTAGGGCGATTACCTAATTCATAACGCCCTAATTTCGATGTTGTGGAGTGCCCGACGAGAGCCATACTGCCTGTCGCGATTACTGATCAGATCTTTTCACTTCGCTGGCGCTGCTCAATGCCCACCATGAAGTGAGACGCTCAGAGCAATCACATAACTTTAAGAGACGTTACAGAATGCCAAAAAATGCGACATTACACATCAATGCGGCTGGAGTCTGTCTTTTACAGCGCCTGCTGTATTTAAAGTATTTTATGCTGTTAGTTCAAGGTGCTGAGTAGGTTGTTAGGCCCTTGGAATAGAAAGTGTATTATTGAAGTGGTTATGAAAAGCAAAACTTTCTTTGGATTTAAAGTAATGTTTGTCAGAGTATACACTAAATAAATACGCATACAGTAACATTCCCAGTAGTAGCCCTCTCTGAGCATAGCCGAACCATTTTTCCTCCTACTCTTTCCTTTATATCTTTCGAAGCCTGGATAAAACATTCCTAAGTTAAGCTTAGGATAAAAGTTTCATAGATAATATTTTTTACAAAAGAAATATTAACCATCCTTCAACTGCTCCACACTTTTTGGTGGGCCGTTCATTTTACAGGTCGCGTACAGTTTTCCATTGTCTCTCGATGACCACCTTCCCACTTCGTCCGTCAAACTTGCTAAGGGTAAAATTCTTGTGCCTGGTACATTTAATTTATTATAATACGGTTGTCTGTCCCAAATTGATCTTCTGGAATAGCTTTTGTTGCTGTACCTTAGGTAAATAATGTTAATTTCTCCAGCCATTGTAATATGGTAATGAAACAGTTTGGAATTAATAACGTTAGCCCTAATTCTATGAGTATGTAATATTATGCTATATCCTAATCACCCTAAAATCCAATACGCATTGATTCCTTTAAGAAGTAAGTCTGCGTTAAAATATCGGCATCTCTGTCAAATAAATATATATGCAATGTTACACAGCATAACCTCGTCCCTTAATATATCGATGTACGATCATAGTCAGCTACTAGAGTTAGCTACACATGACATGAAAATGCAATTATCCTCATTGCCTTCTTGCTGCAGCGGTATTTGTGCTTCAAGGTTTAACATGATTTCGTTGGAAAGGCTGGAAACATTATTTCTACAGGCTTTTCAACAGTATATAGCATACAACTATAATCATCATATCTGAATCAGTTATATGTTAGGTCGTTCATTAAGTAGGTGGTTAGGTTATAGTGAGGACTATATAGTGTGTAGGTAATTATATCGTGTATAATGAGAAGTAGAACTAGTGTAATCATTTTTCGAATAAATATGCTACATCTAGTATTCGCATTTATCTTTTTTTCAATTTTGGTACTAGGTGCACCCATGCACGTATTCTAGAATGATTTTTTTGTATTAGCTAATTTGTTTGGCTACATGGGTATGGCTCCTCTGTAAAACTGTATGAGCTCTTGTCACAGTTTTTATGTATGGAATGTGGTTGAATACATCCTCATGAAGACTCAACTGCAGTTGTGTTCAATAGATATTGAATACATATCCAAATACATACTGAATATATCCTTGTGTATTCAATACGTATTAATTGGGTATGAGAGCCTACCTAGGTATTGAATACGTATCCTAATATGCATTGAATACACCCTAGGTCCACTGATATTCAAGGTAGGACGTAAAGCAGTATCGAATATGAACATAATACATATTGAATACTTCGTGTAATCCTTTCACAATATGTAGGTATTAAATTCACATTATGCTGGCCATCATTTATTTAATAACACGCATTCATCAACCATCAATGTATTCTTCATCATCGTTAGCCCTTCTGCTTCATCTGCTACATAGAATCGACCACATGACTGCTTTCTAGCCTTGGATTGGATGGAAAGATTCGTGCAGGGAACGGACGGGACAAACCACAGAGAAACAGAATGGAATAATGATGCAAGCATAAATTTCTCATACTCTCGGTAGCACCTCAATTTCGCCGATGTTGAGAACTTCGCCTAAAGATACGTAATTGCTGGGGGCGAAGTTTTTGGATGTTACAGAGTGCGACATTATGAAGCGTGGGATTTTACGTAATCACCCTACTGGTTACTTAATAATAATAATATATACTAATTTTGTTGATAATGCAAAAATAATTTTTTTTAAACTAAAGAAAATCAGCTACTTGCATTATACCAGCTACTTTCTTCTGTATACTTCCAGCCTAAAACATCATTGCAGAATATTCAACATCATGGCAAAAAAAATGATCATTTTTCTTATGGTCTCTCAGCATTCATGATGGCTAGGAGGCCCGTTTCTTTTTATAGGGTGGCTATTGACCAGAGATCCCAGGTTCAAATCCATGAGAAGTGTCTTTGGACTCATCCAGCAAAATCCAAGTGGGGTGATTTTCTGTGAGCCAGATCTTTCAGGAATACCACAAGTGGCACAGGTAAAGGAACTACCCCCTCCATTTACGCATGAGTTTTATTAACTGCGAGGCTTTTAGGTACTTGGTGAGTTCCACTCTGGCCAACCAAACCACCTCGGGGTTGAACACTGTGTTGGTAACAATTCATGAGCTATTCTATTGATTCCGATGTTGGTACCGATGAAATTGATACGTTTTTCATATTTAGAGGCAGCACAAGTGTTCATTTACAATCTGATGCTGCAAGAGAAATTGATTGGACAACGAAAATTGAATAGAAAGAAATACGTTATCATCCTTACGAAATGCAACCCGCGGCGCAGGAGTGTTGATGGTTTGTTCTAAGTACATAACTTTAAGGATAGATTTTGTTAATTGTAGAGGAAAATATGTAATCATAGTTCTATTATGGAGTTCAGGGGCGCCGGAACTATTTTCGCTGGGAGGGGCCAGCCTTCAAAAAGGCCCGGTTCTTAACAAAAGGGCCCGGCTCCTATGAAAAGGGCACGCATTTTTTTGTGGGTAGGAGGGGGAAGAGACTAGAATTCCACTAAAAGTGCATATGAAGGTAGTAGAATATGCGTCAGAAGGGAAAAGGCAAGCTGGAAACAAGTGAAATTTAATTTTTATTAATGAAGACTCATTTCTCAAGGGCCCGGGGCAAATTCTGGGGCTGGGGGCAAATGCCCCTCCTGCCCCCCACTTCCGACACCGCTGATGGAGTTGTATGGTGTACTTATGTCCAACTACCAGTCATAGTGCCAAATAATTGCACAAAAAATAATGAGCTTCAATATAATAAATTTGAAAGAAGAAGAGAGATGGTGGTGGCACATGTGAAATGAATTCAATGCATAGTACCTTGGAAGAGACCCTTTTTTGTGCCATATATACTGAAAACATTTTGTTTGATGTTCACCTGATGTTGTAGCCTTACTACAAAACCATGGTCGTGCCTAATAAACGTCTTTGTGGAAACTGCAGTGTTGATACCTTTAGTCCTACTATGATTAAAAGGAAACTAAATGCAAAATATACATGCATAATGGAATGTAGCCTGACTTAGTCATTCATAATACGCACAAATATTAACCTTCATCTGCCACTGACTTTCAATTACTGGAAATCACTTGATATTAGGTGTCATCAACATTTTTTGTGAATTATTCTGTGATTGAGGAGATTTCTCCCAGTAGATCGTATCACTATTTTAGGGCAAGGGCAAACAGCAATCAAGTTACACTCTTCTGATTGGAGCACTCTAAAGTAGGTCAGTATGCAGGCATGAGCGGGAGACCTCAAGTCCTAGTTTTAAGACAAAAAATCTATAGCCAAGATTTGAATTTGATATTGGTTACAAAATCAGTACATAACCAACTTTGCAACATTATGGGCTAGGGGTTATCGGAATATTTTTCAAAAGAAATGATCACATAGCATACCATCATCACATACCATAAGGTCTTGAGCATCATTATTCTCCTGAACTTTCACTTTTGGAGCATCACCAAGAACCCATTGTTTAACAGTGCACTAAAACATTTGCAATAATATAGCAATATTCAATGTTGCCATACAGAAAATATAAATGGGCATTCCTCAGCAAGTTTCAGTAGGATGAGAATTTTACTCCTAAAGGAGGCAGTACATAAAAATAACAAAATTGATGCCTGAACTAATAAATGAAACAAATTAGCATTACTAAGGAATATGAGGCTAAACACAAGAAAACGTGTTATACCCGAGACCAGTATGGGCATGTCATTGTCTTACTTTTATCATTTCTGAACAGGATTTGACCAATTATGTAAGATAATTTCATGAAATTATTCTTAAGATGCATTGGTGGGATAACAGGTTAGAAAACTACGACTAGTTCCAGGGAATCTAGTAAAATTATGTTCAACCCAAAGATATCTATCTATCATAGAGAATCTAAAATCTTCAAATTGAACCACTGACTTCTTAATAAATCTAATCTCATTAATGCATATAGTTTACTGCCAACTGAAGAGTTTTATACAAGTGGAGGCATAATGTTTAGTAACATTACTGTCAGGAGAGTCTGGGTTCATGTCATTTTGTCAGATTAGGAAAGAAATGATGAATAAAAAAACATTGTATGCTATGCTGCCAACTACATACCTCAAAATACATTTTCAAAAATAGCTATATTTCATCAATAAACCTACCTTCAAGGAAACAATTCATCAGGACGTAGATTTGGAGCTTATTTCTTTCTTTATGGCAGTGAGATATGGACAATGACAGCAGTGGAGAAGGAAAGGGTGGAAGCATTTGAAATGTGGTGCTATTACAGAATGATGAAGATTAAATGGGTTGACCGATTAAGTAATGAGGAAGTTCTAAGAAGAGTGGGAGAAAAAAGAAATCTTCTGAATACTCTTAGAAGAATACAGGATAACTTAATTGCCCACATCATGAAACATGATGGCCTGATGAAGAAATCGCAATTCGCAATTGTTGAAGGACAAGTGGATGGAAAGAACAACGAAGGAAGGCCTCGTTAGAGATTTATGATGAAGTGATGAAGGATGTGAAAGAGAGAAAGTACCTATGTAAATATGAAGAGAATAGCTGATAGAAGAATTCAGAGAAGCTGCATCAAACCAAACTCAGAATTGCTGACTAATGATGATGATGATGAAATCTACCTTAAAAATTGTAACATCTAGATAATGCACCAGTCAGAATTGTCAAGTGTACAAGTGTTGGGTTTGAGGATTTCTGATGATAAATCTTGGTCAATAGAAAAGGAAAACTACTAAAAAGTTTAGATTACAGAATAAGGGGTAGAAGAGGATGTTCATAAGAGTGACATGGAGTGATTATTCACCACATGATAGCAGAAAAATCATCATTCTACTATTCCCAAGAGGAAATTCTCATGCTCTTCCCAATCTTAGAATTGAAATTTAATTTGGCATATTAATAGACACTAAATTTTGTTAGCACACAAGGAGACTCAACTTGCCCATGATTAACGGAAATCTTATTCATTAAGTTGTGAAATTGTGGATGCTTAAATTTTTAATGATAGCAAATACGCAGAAATACATAAGTAGAAAATGAATGAAATAGATTAAATGAATGTGAACTAGCCAGGAAAAACATGTAGTAACCCACTGATGTGAATAGTAGCAAGATTCCCATGGAGAAAAAATTACCCCGACTGCAATTTGAATCAGATACACCAGTTTTCTGGTTTATTACTTTAGCCTGGTAAGCTACCAAGCTCCTTCTTCCCTTAGATTTCTAGGGGCTTTAAAGAAATCCCCAAGGAAGGATGCCTTGGTATTTTAACTAGCAAAAGTACCTGATCAAATATCAGCAGGATCCAGGTTTGAATCCTAGTCAAAGTGAATAATTTTTTTCTCACTGGAAATCTTGCTAGAAGGAATTTTAACCCATTGGCTTACAACGATGGCCAAAAATTTGCCGGTCTCATAATTTAATTTTTCTAAGCGATGTTATAACATTACTATTATAACAACGCTTAACGATTATTGATCGAATATTTATCGATAGATGACTTTGTAAAAATAAATAGGTACTTTTGAGGATGAGCATTGAGAAAAAAAATGGTACAGTAAGTCCTCGACTTACGCAGATCCGAGTTACACACAAATCCGGAGTTACGAGGATGTTTGGTTAGGCCGGTGTTAAGGTCTGCACGAACCGGCGTGGGACGCGGGAGCAAAATTAGCGCCGGACAAAATCTCTCGGCAGGATACCAGTACGCGCAAACCGACGCGAATCCCGCCCGGTGGAACGCGGTCCCGCCGCGAATATTATTTAGTTTGCTGCATGCCGCATTTCCCTCATCCCACGACAAATCTAGCGCAAAATTACTGTGAGAAATGTCGACAGGAGAGTTCATTGTAGCGTTTAAGAAGTATCCGTTACTCAATCCGAAAATCAATGAAAATGATTAGGTCAAATACATATATAAACACGCCTTTGAACATTTATTGCAAACAGTATATTTTTTAATTAGAAAGTATTGCTTGCTAATATTACTTTCTCGCTATTCGTCTTCTGCGAATGCGATTTCGAAGAGAGCTTCATCTTTGTCAGATGACACTTCCATAGACTTAACACTGAAACGGAAGTACTGACGCCCGCACGCACCCTAAGGTCCCGCTAATGTATCGCTTTGGTCTGAGGGAGATTAAGTTCGCCCCCTTGGCGAATTACGCTCCTGCGTCCCGTGCCGGTGTGTTCAGATCACAGATGTTCAGACCTTATGTTTGCATTTTCTCCGCGGTTCTGTTACCGCGACAGATACATACATAGTTCGATAGGTGATGATTTGATCATGGTGATGGTGAAAAAGTCTAAACCTTTTTCCTTTTTGTCGTCTTCGCCAAACCCTTCCCAGGCTTCTCGCAACACTGCTGAATTTTTAACCTTCTTCTTACTTTTAAGTCTATAAGTCCGAGCGCTTCACATACAATAACGCCTCCCTGCGAGACATCATATTTATAAGTAATTGCACGTTAAACATTAACACACAGCAACCGCAATCGATACACATTCACACCAGTAGGTGAGAAAAACAGACTGGACTTACAAACATACGGAGCCATAAGCAGCGTCGCGTCTGGCAGTCCTCGGTATAAGGAGCGTACATTGACTAATTGTTCCGTCATGCCATAAACACGACATTCAGCGCTTTGAAATTTTTCGCTGGTCGAAAGCCTGGCCGGCTCCATAAGAATCTGTGAGTTTGATCTTTTACTAGCTGTCGCCGTGTTACTGTCGCGACGACAGAAACCGGAAGAAAACATAAGCCTGTCACCAGCCTTACGTGGCATCATCTTTTTTCGGTGTAGTTTGACCATCCCGCGTAAGTCGACGCGCAGTTCTACCCCATAGATGATGTCTGTTTATACACTGTATAACACAACAAAAAAAGAACATGTTTTGGGTAATTATACTTACTTCAGATTTAAATATCCAATGAAATAAAGATTGGATGTGTTACTCTCGGAACTGTCGTATTATGGTAATTAAACGGCCTCTCAAAAGACGGCGTTTTTTGTAATAGTCGCCGATTGCCGCCAACCGCGGTAAAAGCGGCACCGCTAATGGTTCAAAAATGGATAGGTAAATTGTTGCGTTTCGACTTAGGTGGAAATTTTTTGGAACGAATTAACCACCTATAGTAAGTTGAGGACTTAATGTATATCAATGGGTTAAGCCTTGATTGATAAAAATTAGATATGGAGTAACGTAATGAACGTGTCTTAATATACCACCAATACGAGAGATTCAGTTTTGATCTACAATTGGGGTATCAACTGCAACAATGCCGGCTTACTGGATTTGGATGTTATGAACACGTCTTAGTTATCCCCTGATTAGAGAGTTGAATTCAGTGTTGAGGGGTGCAATACACGAATCAGTTGACTGTGAAGCCCAATTTGCATTTTTGAACATATTTTGGAATGTAAGTTCAGGTCAATATAGGGCATTTGTTGAATACTTTCAGTTCATGTTTGAGCTATTAACAAAGTAAAAGCTTAAAAATTAGATTTTTTTCTCTTGTGGACTACCAAAAAAGGCCGTCTAATAATTTTTTGTTTTAGATTTGTGCAAGTACGGTAGTATTAATTGAATATTGGCTTTAAAAATGACATAGTCAAATGATGCTGATGTAACATTGAGGCATTTTTCCATTATTAGATGGCATAACTGCCAAAACCAGTAGTGCAATCCTGGAATTGAATAAATTGTATGAAAATGAGATGATACTTGAGGAATAACGTACGAATCAATATGTACATCCCAAGAAACGTAATGCACACCTACTCTTAGATAGCACCCAAATGGAATAAAGCTGCATGCAAAGGATGGTGACAGCAGAGATAAGTGCAATTAAAAAAGAAAGGTAATGTGCTTACATCATTGTAAATTTTCCATTACTGGTATCAGATTTTTAACGTCATGGTATGTTAGACCAATTTTCATTCCCCACAAACAGAATTGAAGCAAGTTATGTCAAGAGCGGACAAACTACTACCATTGGTACTCCAATATAACGCTACGAAATACAAGGCAAGGGTTATAATCAAGCCTTAATTTGTGCTTAAGTTAATTAATCATTATATAAACACCAATGACTGTAAAATAATATATAAATGGTAGGGAAGGTCGGATTGGATACACGGATCTTTCATTATAAAGTTCCGGATTCGGATCCAAAGACTAGGAGTAGAATCTGATCCGGATCATAGATTTTAAATTTTTGCGGCTGATCGATCGAAGCTATGAATGGAATGTAGGTGCGGTAGATATTGACAAGAAGAGGTTATATAACTCAGGTCACAAAATTAGAAGAAATTTTTCCGTACAACTGGTAGCAAAATAAAGAAATATAACTTTTTTCCCCATTACCCCGGTATCGCGAGGAAAAAATACGTAGGATGTCACGCAGGTAGCCTACATTCGCTGGGATCAGGTGGCCTATGAGAGCTAGTGTACTGTGTGAGGTTCGATCCCTATCGCAGTTTAATTTTTTCTTTCAGTCATTGCATTGAAATTGCTACCATCTTCAATTTCAAACCATTACATCTGAATACTTACTTTATTATACCTTTGTTGTTTAAATTAGATTTACAAATGTACCACTCATAAATTAAGGATGGTCAGGTCAGAACCAAAGATGTAATCTTTAATTTCATTAGATACTGAAATCATATCCAAAGACAGTATTATTAATAAATTCAGATCCAGATTGGAGGTTTTAAAATTTCGTAGCTTAGTGATCGATGCGCCCACGAATGGAATGTAGGTATGGTAGATACTGACAAGGAGAGATTGTGTAACTTGGGTCACAAAATGAGAAGAATATTTTTCCGTGCCACTAAAAAAATAAAAAAATAATTGTCTTGACTTTTTCCTCAATAGGCCCGGAAGCACGAGAAAAAAATAAAGCCGAATGTCACACGGGTGGCCTTCATTTGTCAGATTCCTGTAAACCTATGAAAGCGTAGTTGTTAAAAATGAGGGCTAGTGTACTGCTGGTCGCGAGTTCGATCCTTAACACTACCCAGGAATACAGACATGGTGTATTCCTAGGTTAATGCAAGTAGCCAGTTTAAAAAAAGTAGATTATCAGAAATTTCATGTCAATTTAAAAGTCAAAAAAATAATAAAATTTGGCATTAGTTTGGTATCGCGAGGAAAAAAATACATAGGATGTCACGCGGGTAGCCAACATTCGCCGGGATCAGGCGGACAACGAGAGCTAGTGTAATGCAAGAAGTTCAATCCCTATCGCAGTTTCATTTTTTCCTTCAGTCATTGCATCAAAAATGTTACCATCTTCAATTTCAAACCCTTACATCTGAATACTCACATTTTTACACTCATATTATTTATATGTATCACTAAAAATTAGGGATGGTCGGGTCTAATCCAAAGACCCATGAATCTTTCATTTCATTCGCTACTGAAATCATATCCGAAGAAAGTATACATTCGGATCCCGATCGAAGATTTTTAAATTTCGCAGATTAGTGATCGACGTGCCCCGTGAATGGAATGTAGGCACGGTAAATACTAACAAGGAGAGGATTTGTACTTCGGGTCACGAAATGAGATAAAATTTTTTTCCGTGCCACTAGAACAAAATAAAGGAATACATTCCTTGCTTTTTTTCTCTCCATATGCGATGTGCGGAAAAAATAAAAGCAGAATGCCACGTGGGTCACCTACATTCGCCAGACTTGCATGAACCAATGATAACTCGTAGTTGTTAAAAATGAGAGCTCTTGTACAGCCATCCACGAGTTCGTTCCGTAACACTGCCTAGGAATACAGTCCGTGCTGTATTCCAAGGGTAATGCAAGCAGGCATATAAAAAAGTAAACTCAGAAATTAATGTCATTTTATAAGTCAAGATATTAAACTTAAAAATAATAGAAATTGGCTGTGTGAAGAGTTCTCGGGTTTCACACCGGGTCAGGTTCTCCATATCATACACGCATCGAAACGTCGGAGGAAGATATGGAGAACCTGACCAGGTGTGAAACCCAAGAAATCTTCACACATATTATTCGCTGGGAAAACACCAGATCTTACAATAGAAATCGGCATTGGTGAAAGTGATTGGAAAAATATTTTATTACAGACTTAAAATCATGGAAACATTACACTAACTTTAAAATGTATTTTTGAGTGATGCATTCGTAAATTTAGTTTAAGTGATAAAAGTACAAAAAGGTAGCGTCCACATACAAAGGTAGAAAATTAAGGATGATAAAATTTTTGATTCAATGGGTGAAAGAAAAATTTTAAATAGCGATAAGAATCGAACTTCATTACCTGCAGTCCACTACCCCACTCTGCTATTGTCGGCTTACCCGAGTTCGGAGAATGTAGGCTCCACGCATGCCATTCAACTTTTTTCTTACAAACCCAGGCCAATGGAGAAAAAATCGCATATTTTTCAAAAAATTTGTTTCTAGTAGCATGTAAAAAGGCTCATCTCATTTCAAGATCCTAGTTACACAACCTCTAATTATGAGCATAAAACTCTCAAATTTCATTTTAAAGGTTATTATAAATAAGACATTGCAAAATTACTAGTTTAGCAGCTTGAAATATTCTATAATAATTTATTTCATCTTAAAAATGGAATCCCCAGATATTCCGTAAATGGAATCTCCTGGCCGCATTACATTTTTTTTTGTTTCTAAAAAAGAATTTGAAAGCATTTAAGTATTTGATTAACAACAGCAATCATAGTTAAAGCAAACCTATTGTGCACTGAATTAATTTTAGATTTTGTTTATTATTTAATATTTTATATTATACTAGGTGAAGGTGCTCATGAAAATTCAACGGGAGGGAGAAATATAATATTTACAAATTGTATTAAGAAATTTTAACATTTTTTGTGAAGGGGCGAAAACAAACTTGTGTTATGGAGTTAGCTATGGCTCCAAGTCACTACCATTACCATAAATATAATTTAAACCGATGTAAATGTCTAATTACTGCCTGGACTCATACCTGGGTCTTTACAAAAATTACAATATTATTTAGAAACTTTCAGGCCAGAAGAAACAAAGGAGGTTAAAAGGGGAGGTGCATACGTCTATCTATTGCTGACAATGAGGCCAGATTTGGGTTTTTGGGAATGGTAGCACCCACCTTTTCAGCAAAAAATTTTTTCTCTGGTCTTTTATGTATGTTATGTTCGTCTCAATTCTCCAACTTCATGACAGTGGCATCAAGGAACTCCCTACTGATAAGTATTAATGCATTTTACTCCCAGTAGAGTAAATTCTTTTCTAGTCCATCTAGTTTTCCATCCATTACCTAGTACAGATTTAGCCTACTTAAACCTGGTAATTGTCGCTCAGTTGCATATATTTACACCTTCTGCTGTATACTTGACGTATAAGCATTTAAACAATATACTTTTAGTTTATCCGAATGCAAACCTACTTGATCTGGGAGTATCATGAAAAGTAAGTCCATATGATTTTTCCAAATGAAATGGCCGCAATAGATTCAAGAATTAGCTGTGATACCTCTTTTAGTACCTTATAATATCTTAGAGTGAATTCTATCATCTTATTACCTAGTACAGTTTTAGCCTACTTAAATCAGGCACTTGTTGCTCGGTTGGATATATTCTCACCTTCTACTGTATATTTTGCCTATATTACAATTTTTTCATGTTGCTACACTTATTTTTGATTAGACTTCATTTAAGTTTCTTATCATATAAATCCATAAAATAGTCACCTTTTGAAACCCGCAGAAACTTTCATTTAAATACTTTTAGTTTTACCGAATACAAACCTACTTGATCTGGGAGTAGCGCAAAAAGTAAGTCAGGTGCGAAAATCACCTTTTGCTTATTTTAATTTTTGATTTGTGAGTGAATGGCTCCGGTTAGAAGATTAATTTTTTCACTATAATTCATTTTTCGTTTCCATCTAATGATTTCATGTACAAAATTGCAATTGCAGTTCGAGTAAATTTGGCATCCCTCACATTTTAATTAGATGTACTTGAAAACAATTAAATGTAATCAGTCCTACATCAAAGGCACTTTTTTCCCAGTCCACTTGAAATTCAATGTAACAATAATAAACACACCTGTAAATAACATAGCGATGAGACAACTTGATGGAAGCTAGAAGAGAATTCATTTTCAAATACTTTGTTTTCCAGCTCATAGGATGCATCACCCTATAGAGAACACTGACTTATCAGTCTACATTCCAAAATAAAAACTATAATAATTGATGTTAGAAATTTTTTCTTTTGGGGGAGGGAGGAATGGTAGTAGTGCAAATGTTTTTCAACAATGATTTTTGATAAGTGAAGACTTGAATTATTCAGTTAATTTACTTACAAAACCGAGAAATGCAAAATTCTTTAAGAGTGTCATGAGTTAGGAGCAAATAAAGAAAGGTGAATTATCTGAGTACAAAATTAACCATATAATGAATGATATGGGGTCAAAATGAAACTGTTCGACTTATGCTTCACATATATTAAGCACACTCTCTTTAAGGACTATATAACCAAAATGCCACTACACTTATGTAATGATTAATACAAACATGAAGACTGAGAAAATCAAATGGAACTAAATAAAAATACTCTATTTTTTTTCCTCATAAATAAAGCAAACCAAATTTACTGAATGGTGATCATTAACACAGTAAGCCATGGATATTGGCAATAATGTTTATAAAGAGGACTAGAAAATTGATATTATTCATGCAATTTGCTGTTACTAAGATTAGCTAGGATGAGAACGTTTAAAATTGTAATTTATCAATTTCCAGAATAAAAAGAAAGTAGTACACTAAGCTAGGGACACAAAGATATATTACACAGTTCGAATCAAAAATTTACGATTACCTAAGAAAATAAGCTTTAACATAGGACTAAACATGATAGATTCACTACCTACACCAAAATTAGAAGTACAGCAATTCCCTACTATACGTCAAATATGAACCCTGATGTCTGTAAGATGAAAATTACAACAGGTATGATAAATATTATACTACAAAAAAGGAAAAATCATTACTACTCTTAAGATATGCCAAAATATTTTTTATCGCTAAAAATGGCATGCTGATGTGATGAATAATGTACAATGATGAATATTATTATTTGAATGAATATGAAGGCAATGAAAATGATACCACTTACAAAAAAACTCCATTGTTTAATGATATTTAATGATCAACCATATTAGCAAACTTTATGCCTCACACAGCAGCAAGACGTTTTCCTTGGTCAAGAACAGATAAGGCAAATCTTTCATAAGAGAAAATACAATGTTAAATTTTACTATGGGTATTATAGGAGATGATGCATCCACAATTATTACATAAATTCTGTGGTGCTAACAGTAATAAAGGTCAAGGGCAAAACCACACAATAATTTCCCTTAAAATATGCATCACATCTTAGGGTTCAATATATTCTGCCACACCCATGAAAATGTCTTCCTCATCAGCAACTGCCATCTTAGAAACAGAGCAAGCCATAATAATTCAAGAAATTACAGAAGATCAATCCAAGGAGAAGAAATGGAAATTTTCACTCAATATAACAAAGGCAAAAAATACTATTCACACACACGTACACACCATTGGTGAAGCATAACATCCTAACCATTGCATACGTAAGATTGATTTGCTTGCATACCACAATCATATAATAGGCATCTTCATTAATGGGATGAAACCACAATATCCTGAAGTTGTACAGTATTAATATACATTGATTTGAAAACTAAATCACGTCCTACCATTAAAAACAGATATTATATGAAAAAACCCTATCACTGCAGTCTGTTGACAGTTGCACAAATCACTCAAAGGCTTACTTTGTCATTTTTTAAATTCAGTCGCATTTATTTTTCCGTGTGAACCCAAGTTAGTAAGCGACGTATGGTAAGGAATAACTGTACCAGGGCATGCCAATCCAAATAGTCAAACCACTCCTTGGCCTGATTCTAAAAAACTATGTTGCATAGCATTCAATAGAATCACAGGCTTAAAAAAAGTACACTTAATTAATGAGTGCTGCCTTCCGGATCCTGGGAATGAATGGGCAGCCCACTGCATTAATTCCTCACCTCTGGACTTCCATGATCATGCTCGCATGGGTCTTGGCGATTGCTTCTTGCATGCCCTGGCAAAAGGAATTGATAGTGTTTTTCTCGGTCTCCATGTTCCTCCTCAGTTCCTCCAGCAACATCTTAAACAAGGCCATCCCTTCACGCACCGACCCCTGTAGCTCACAAATGGACTGGGTATGGTTCAAGGATAGGGGGTGACAAAAGGGGGTTTGACCAACAAAATCTCATATCAGGTAAAGGGGTTCTTGGTAGTATCTCTTTGTGCACTTCTTAGCATCATAGAGAAAACACTAGGCATGCATTAAAAACATTTTGTTACACTTTTGCAAAGGTATGGATGATAAACATAACTAGAAGAGAAAGACAATGTCTCAGGCACTATTTTATGGAGTAACTCCATTGTGTCAGAATGAAAAGATAAAACTCTGCCATTTCGAATAAAATTCTTTGAACAACTAGTTTTGTAACAGTTATATCTTCAGGTGATTTACAGGAAATTCCCACCATCTATATATACATCCAGAAGTATGTGGGGAATGTAAAGAGGGAAGGAAGGATTGCAACATGATCTATGTGGGGCAGACGGGATGAAGTTTCAGGAGCAGAACCAGAGAACACCGAGCCTGCTTCAGGAACAACAATACCACCTCCCTCCTCAATAAATTTCCTCCAAAGCTATCACAAGTGTGATTTCTTCCCCAAGATTTTACACAGTGAAAAAAAGGCCACCACTTTGACACACTGGAGACACTGATTTTTCTCAACTCCAAGAATCACTTTGTAAATGAACAATTGTAAGTCTCACTCCCTCGTCTTGCAAATGCCTTTCTTGGGCCAATGCCCCTCGCCACCATAAAAACCCTCCACTATAGTTTGGAAATAATATCACTTAGTTATATTCCACAGAAAGTTTTATTACTTCCAACTCAGGGTTTAGACTATTGTACAGTCATTATCAAGGTCTGTTTTTTCCAACTTTACAATAGTGGAAACCATGGGTTGGAAGAAATAAAAATTTATGGCGAATATTACTAGGTGAAATTAATTCCAAACTATCGCAATGTGGTTCCACCAAGTTAAGCCCAAAAATATAATATACACCCTCCACTACTTCAAATATCCCTTCAACGTTCACCGCCACAGTGATGCCATTAACAGCAACTCACCCGCCATCCATGTACAGCTTACCAACACCACCACTACATGTGACACAAATATCTCTAAGAAACCTTCCTACTCTCCCCCCATATACTTCTAAATGTATATATAGACGACAGCAATTTCCTGTAAATGATGAAAAGATGTAACTGTTACACAACCTGTCATTTATGTGGAATCTCAAAGTTTTATTTTTTCATTGTGACACACAGCTAGAAGAGCACTAGATGGCTAACATGTATCCACAATGGAAAGGCAATGGAGCAAAACGACAATGTAAACGCAATGATCAACAATGCCTTTGACTAACAGAAGAGAAATTAAACAAAATCAATTAGATTAATAAAATCGACTTAGGACGAAGGAGGCAAAATTATGATTCACTTATCTTGATAGCTTCAAATGACACTGCGTTCAATTAAAATTTAACTTCATACAGGGGCAGGAAATTTTCAATTAAGGAATAACATTACACCTGAACTAAATTCAAACTCTTTACATTAATTTCTGTACATCTCTTATCATCATGTTATTCTGTACTTTACCTTTTAAAATATATCAGAAAACATCAGCAAGGGCTCATAAATTTTACATGGGGTAACAAAAAATTCTTAAATGGCATAAAACAGTTTATCATTCCTATAGCATTGGTTATTGAAGTTATTGTCACACAGTATAATAAATATTTAAAAATATTCTGTATCTTCTCAAACTTCTCAGTGAATGTATAATCTATGCATCTTTGATGGTATAATAACAATTCTTTAAATTGGTCAATCAGCTACATGCAAAAATACCTTGAGTTCTACTTGGCCAATCAGACACTAACTTTTATGAAGTTAAGACATTTAATACTTTTACTACTTACTACTTATACTAGACCTTTGTACTGCTAGTAGAACCTTAATTTTTCAATGGAATCAACCAGTGAACATTGATATAAAATTTTATTTAACAAGAAATCATGGAACACTAAACTGAAATATGTCAACTAAAATTTCATGTATAATTTTCATAAAATAGCGTGCTTAAGACGAACAGACAACCCCATGGGAACACCAAACTATTTAGTTGTGCTAGAAATTTCATGCAAGTAATGTTCATAAAATGGCACATTTACATATGATTTGAAAGCATGATAATTAATATTAATCCCCTAGAGTGAATAAATTAGAATTATAGAAAAACATCAAGCACAATATTTATTCTTATGTTAAAAGAACTCCCTGGAAACACATTATGCTCAAAGACTAAAAACCATGAACGCCAATAAAAATAAAAGTAAATATGAACAACGTGCAACTGTTATTTTAAAATAATTTCCTAATACATTGAAAATCGTTTTATGTGAATGTTTATGCAAACATTATCTGCTGTTTACTTTCTAAACTGACTTTTTGAAAACAGACTATAAACCTATGATAGTACCTATTGGTACAAATAATTAAAACTCCAAAGTTTTTGAAGATGTTTCTTCAAAATGACGAAATTTAAAGGCAATAGGAGGCAACTAAGAGGATGCCAATTTTTTCAATTGCTGTTATGTATTCACATTTTCGTCTCCTGGCATTTAAAAATATTTCAAGAAAGACAGTGTAATACTCAGGTCTTCAGAATCGATTCATAACTATGTCTCAGCTCTTTTTTAAAATCAAGATAAAATTCTTTCTATTGCAACATTAGCAAATGTCTTAAAAATTGATGCTCTACTGACTTTGAAGTGAATTATTTCTGATAAAATGCATGGTGAATCACTGTGGCCCACACAACAATTATGGAGAAAAAGACACCCATCAACATAACCATGAGAATAATTGACTCATTTTTAACACTACAATATACTGCAGTTAAAGGCTTAGAGGGGAAGTGAATTTTGGAGAAGACCAAGAAAAATTTTTGTGCTCCAGAATGTTGTTACTACTGCTTACCCAATCAAGAGGCATGCATTTCAATCTCGTGACTTTGAAGATACTTCAAGCACTTGAATCCCCTCAACAAACAGAGAATTCCTAGCGACAATGTGCTTCCTTTCACACTTATCACTGGCTGCTTTGTAGACCAAAGTCAAAATCAATTGCCCAAGATAACAGTGGCCGTCATTTACTTATTTATCTTGGAATATGCTGTTAATGCAGACAATATTACATCCGAAACAGAATTACTCAGGCATTGATTCCATTGAGCTTTGATCTTTTGCAATTTAAGCAATGGTGCAATGACTTTAGACTGTTTACAAAGGAAAATTCACAACAAATTTTGTCAACCTTCTATACATTTGTGAGATGTCCAATGGATAATGATTCATTAATTCATCTGAATGTGTCATATAGAAGTTAACATGCTATTTAAAATACAATCATGGAGAAGTATGAGTAAAATGTAAATTTTTTTACCCGAAGGATTAGCACAGAAATCTAAACCAGTGAATTAAAATAAACTGCTCTCCAATGCCTAACTTTTCTGATGCAATATATAAGCTAAAACAGTACAAACATCTACTTTAACATACAATTATTGAATCCATAGTCTTATTACAAGCTGGTGAGTGTACTGAAAGAAAGTAATGAAACTGATGAAGATAAGCAACAAAACTTAAAGCACTGAAGCAACATAATACTTTTAATAAGTTTTCAATATGTCACTGCCAATGCACTAAACTAAACTGACTAATTCCGGTTCATTAAGATAAATGAGGACCAAATATTTCACTAACCAGGACTGCTCGATCCAACTTCTTACAACTTTGAGCATAAGCAGTGTCTATGTCAACACAGTGTAATCTTGCATCTGCAGGTGTATCACGAAAGCAGTTTATACATAACATCGTCTTCTGGGTGTTGGAAAACATTATGTATTGCTCACCATGTTGGCTACACTGAAAATTTAAATCATCGTCACTAAAATATTCATTGGAATTTTTTAAAGGGCAAAATTCACAAATCAGCGTGAAGTTCTCCTGGGTTCACCTCAGGCAAGTATAAAAATGATAAGTGCTTACTCTCTTATGAGCTTCCTTCATACATTTTGACATATGCATGACCTCATGAGCGGAGAACATTTTGGCACGATGGGTGTTTTCTCGGCAGTGGGAACATAATGCTTGACCTGGAAATTACAAATAGACCATTTTACACAAAATAAGTGCAAATGTGGAAAAATTGAACATTTGTACGTTTGAAACATGAGAAGTACCTGGTATGGTAAGGCAGTAAGATTACGAATTGTCTCAACACAAGGTCAGGATTTATTTGACTAGATTTTGTTCAGTAATCAGTCATGACTAAAGCATGAGGTTTCAACTTTTTAAGAGCCACACAGGTGCGAGAAAACAATTTTAAGATGAATAATTTCACAAAAAAAGGGATTTAGAATTTAGAAAATTTTTAACAGTTAGGAATCACTCAGAATAAAGAGCAAGGCAATTACCCTAGTAGCACAAAAGATGCTGAGCACATGCTCACGGCATTTCCATTATGCTCAAGGAAACATTTTCGAATCATATTGTGAGCATGTGCTGAAAATGTTTTCATGTCATTTTAGGATCCACACATTTTATAGCATACAGTCCACATATTTCTAGTATATGTTAGAAAAACATGCTTAAAATATTTTGATGCTATGTGCTCAACATATTTCTAGCATATGTTCAAAGAATATGTCTCAAATATCTTGATGGAAATAGCTCATTGTTTATTGATAGACATGTTCATTTACACGTTTCCATAACTCTTAAGTCTATAACTTTGAGTTTTGAGTTGAGTTTACCAGAGTCCACTACATGGTCCACTCCTCCCATCGTGTCGTTGTAGTCCACAACGACCCATGGTTTTTCTTTTGTTTCCCCCTCTTCACGACACTTTTCATGGCACTAATATGGACTGATGACAGCAGCGATACTTCCTTTTTGTTCTATGACTGAATAACCATGATCTTTCCCTTTGAGAAGGCTGCCACTTCCCCCTTTTTCAGTTTCTTCCCTTTGAATGCTGTAGTTACTCCTCACCTGGTTTTCCTCAACGTTCCGTAGGTATCCGTTGATCGGGAAACCAACACCTTGGCCAACTCAGGAGATGTGTAAAAATTGTCCGTGGTCAAACAGTACCCTTTATCAAGCAGTGACTTCATTAGCGACATCACGACTTGTGAGGACATAAGCATGTAGTTGAAGTCTTTGTCTAGCACGGTTCCCTTTCCCGTACATATTATGCTTGACCACATATAGCCACTCTTTGATGCACATAAAACAAAGAATTTTATGCCAAAGCGAGCTTGCTTTGCCAGCATAAATTGCCTCCATCCCAATCTGCCCTTGAAAAGGAGCAGGCTTTCATCAATTGTAACATCCATCTCTGGAGTGTAGAGTGCCTTGAACTTGTCCTCCCAACTTCCGGTGCACCTGCCAGATTTTGTTTAGTTTCGTGTTCAGGTGTGTTTGGGGATCATAGTCAGCATTATTCACATAATGCAGGTACTGCCTTATTTTCACAAATCTGCGATAGGAGATTGTATGGCCAAAAAATGGAGTAGCAAGTATAGGATGCATCGACCAATAAAACTCCGTATCAGGCTTTCGCACAATGCTCTGTAATATCACATGAGCCAAAAACCCTCGAATCTCAGCGCTCGTGATGACACGCCACTGATTTTGGCCATTGCTACTCGGTCCCGTTTCATTTTTCAACGAGTCACTAGCATAACGATTGGTTTCAACTGTAATGAACTCGATGAGTTCATAAGTTAAATGAAGAATTTCCTTCAAAAGGAAACCTTGGAGGTGCAGGAGAATTCGATGTCTACATTTCACACCTACGGTCCTTCTTGCAATGGTACCGCTGCATCTTGAGTCAGAACTCATTTCTCCGAAAAGCTTGATTCGGAGCCGGAGTCTTCAATATCCAACTCTTGCGAGTTGGAGCTAGTGAAATCCGATTCCTCTCCTGAATCCATAGCTCAAAGTATCTGTCGCCACTTGAAAAAAATGGAAATCACCACGGAAAGGGCTACTGTGACAGCCAAAATATTTGAAGATGTCGAATGCAGGCAAAAGAGGGAAGACTATGCGTGTGCACTGAATATCAACAAGAAACTGAGACGGATGGAATGTGCTCTGAAGGGAATGGACAACTTCGCACATCTATTCAAAAATTGTCCCCTCCCCGTCCTCTTGCTTCCGCACATAACATAAAGAACCGCAGATACCAAAAAATCCAAAGCGCACATGGCGGTGAGCCACAAAGGCCACCGAGACAAGGGGCAGAGTTCGAACCTAGATGCAAAGTCTGTCCTTCGTCCTGGCACCTTTACATATTTGTACATCGACAAAAGTTCCGTCGCCCCTTTTCTTCAATCGCATGGAAAAGGGTTTTACCCACATGTGTGTACTGCGACCATTTGTGTCCTCCAACTAACAGTAACTTATGCATCGAAGAGGTTTCCAGCGAAATGAATTTATATCACATCGAGTGCCATCAAATAAAACCTGAGCTATCATCAAATCTTAGCCATCAAAAATTTGAATAATTTGTGCAAAGATCACATGCATAAAAATCAAGTTGAAATATGATTCAAAGCTCATGAGCTAGCCGCGAAAACTTTAACGTAGTTACCCGCTGACCCGGAAATCAGGGGGTCCGGGTTCGAGTCCCGGTCAAGGCGAATGATTTTTTCTGTGGAATATCTTGCATTTGAAATATGATGTTATAAAGGTAGAAATTTGTATTAAAATTGACGAAAACATGGACAAAATTATATTTCAACATTTATAAGCAGTTTCATACCTTTGCAATCACTGAAAATAATCGGTAAAATACTAATACGTAAATGAATGGTATCCCCATTTGAGAAACGCACCACTAGGCTGGAGTAAACTACGGACTCTTATCTGTTCCTCTGATGGCAGAATAATGAACTACCAGCAGCTGTCGAGAATATTCGGGTATGAGGGGAAGGAGACGCATCAGGGTGCATGGGCGCATCAGAATTGAGCACGAGTTGCCCGAGTTTTCTTGGGCACGTCAGGGAAGTGGTTAAGAACTCTTCACTAAAAAAAAAATTAATTTTTGTTTGTTCCATTTTTCTTCAAATTTTGAAATTATGTTTTCTACCTAATTTAATGATAGTAGATTCACACTGCTGCAGTGTTCCATACAAAAAACATCCTACCTAAAGCATCCTGCACCTCTTTTTTGATTGTCACTGACATTCACTCCTCACCATCACCCACTTATTCTATATAAATATATATTGGTGACTCCCCTCCAATTTCTTCCTTTACTTCTACCACCATGCCTGTGAGAAAGGCATTGTCAACATTTATTCAGTCATCAAACTATGATTGAACATTATTTTATTTATCTCATGCCACTCTGTTGCCTCATCCTCATACATAATGTCTTCCTTGCTGCTGTCCCCCATGAATCCAGCCTGTGCATGGCATGCATTATACTCCACAAACATAGTTCTTATATCATTTTTCTCATTAACTGTCTGCAACATGAACACCACTCAGTAATTTCTCTTCACGTTGGAAATACGTATTCCTTTATCAAGGGGTTGCAATTTACTGGTGGTATTTGGAAAAAAATACTCTATTTTGATGGTTGGTAACACAATCCCCTCCATTTTATGTACAGTACACCGATCAATAAAGAGGACTATTTTCCGGTTGCTCATTTCCATCTTTGAGCATTTTTAAAGCCTCTAGGCTTTAAATTTAAAGGTTTATACCATACTAAAATCATCTGCAAAGTTTTTATTCACTCTTCTACCGCGTATCACTTACAGTAGCTTCTTCCATACACATCTTCAATGTTTTGACAACGCACTTTAAACTTTTGTAGCAATCCATTTGATTCTTGAAAATTTTCAATTATCATGTTTACAGGTACTTCTCTTGACTTTGCTGTAGAATAGATCCATATATGGAAATATTTCTGGCTCTACCTTCCATCAACCAATCAAATATGTGCTCATCCAGCTGTTCACTTTTCAGTGCCTAAGACTTTTTAATTTATAACCCTCCATGTGTTGCTTCTTCAGTTTCTAAACAAAAAAATGGATATCAGGGTGGATGGTGGTTTTCTAAATGTCAAAGCAAAGTCTATTATTCGCCTTCCCTCATCAATGACTTGGAAAATTGTTAATTTAGTTAGTTGTTTCCAGCTGCCTCTTTTTTTTAAGATTTGTCATGTCCATCGAGGACCTAAAATTTATGATGTAATTTACGTTTGTGTGCATTTGTACAAGCAAATATTTAAAAATTGATATAAAATTATTTAATTTAATATTGATAGAAAATTATCAAATTAAAAATAGGTAAGTACATTCATAATCTGTATAAGACCATCAAATAAATAAATGGTAATTTCAATGCAGAGGTGAGGCCTATTTCACTGACAGATGTCTTCAACTACAAAAATGTGACTCTAATCACAAATAATGCTGCATATGGGCTGACGGCAATGATTTTTTAAGAGTGGTAGAGTTAAAATTCGCTGCGAAATTACTCCAGAAAAACAGACGACTGCTGCGAGGTGTAAGCATGGAAATAAACACAATGTAATTTTGTAAGCGTATGGTCGCAACAATATCGAGATTTTATGGAGAACTGACAATAAAATGAAGTCAGAATAGGCTAAATTTCCCTTAAAAATCATTTGAACCCTAAAATATAACAAATATTCGGATTCAGGTATAATAGTTGCATCAGATGGTAATCTCTTACGTGGGTATGAAGGAGTTTATCTGAGAGGTTTACATCAGTTTTCAAGTTCTATTCAGACCTGAGGTTAGTTTTACTATCATTTTCGCTAACATAACACCTGAATATTTTAGTCCTTGGAGATAGTTGGCTTGTCATTGGGGTGTATTCTCAGTACGAAGTATGGAGGTTTTTCGAAAATATAGAGGTACGATAGGAAGAGGTTTCTCCATATAATTGCTTACAAAACGAGGGTGTGTGGCAGGGGGTGAAGATCATGCACGCCTGGTGATGGTTCACTCCTAGCCACACACCCTTGCGGTGGCTTTCAGGATTTTATGCACAAAAGATAAAATTATTATGTTGGACAAACAGAAATGAAAATTACATGTTGTATTTTTTTAATTTGAGCATTCTTGCATGAAATCCTAATATGAATAATGCATGCTTGTGGTACTTCTCTAATGTTTTTATTAGTAGATACTAACAATCTAATTAGCATGAGACTCTATTATATAGCATGTTTTTACTTAGTAGTTTGTTTGCACGTCAATAGTGCATGCTTGTTGATCCTCACCCCCCGCCACACACCCTAGCGGTGGCTTTCAGGGTATTGCGTAGATGTAGATGAAAAAAAAATGAATCGGGGTGAGCCACTCCAATATGTGTACTGTGATGATAATACTGTTGTCGTTCAATGGAAGGACAATAACATGGTTTTTAGCATCCACCTGTAGTGGAGTCGAACCACAGCAGCATGTTCAGCGGTGGTCTAAGAAAGAAAAAAAATATGTACATGTATCTTGCCCAGCTTTTGTCCAAAGATATAATTAATCAATTGGTGGAGTTGATCTATGTGATCAAATGATGGAGAACTACAGAATTTGGTTTAAAACAAAAAAGTGTAATGTTTATTTATGTCTTTTAAAAAACAAAAATTGTTTCAAAGATTTCCACACAAATCATCCTTAAATTAATTTCTATTTGGTGGATATTGGGAAAGATTTAAAATATATTAATACCTTTTATCACTTATGTATATTTTTTAGCTAAATTGGATTCTCCAGAGAAAAATGATATTTTTTTGTTAATAAATGCTGTGATTTGTGTTGCATATGGCTGGAATAAATCCTGTTGAAACAAAAATTTTTGGAATAGTTTTCAGTCGTAATTGCACCCGAACCCGCATAAATGTGCAGGTGAGGTTTTTTCCTGATAACACAATTACACCCTAACCTGCACGATTTTGCGGGTACCTTTCCACGATAACTGTTGGTCTGAAATTTTTTTTCTTATTGATGGCTAAAATAAGTGTCTATGAACCAGAAAAATGCAAAAGTTTATTAAAATTTACAAAAAAAAAATTCTCGGGTGGAAAAGGATTATTTGATAATGGGATAAGCATTCATGTGATTCAGGTGTGGTGAGTAAATGTACATAATTGAAAATAGCTTTTGTTGAGGAAATGTCATTAATTCGTCATTGTTTTAAATACCCTTCGAATGGTTTTCATTGGATTCCTGCCAATAGTAAATGGCAATTCCTATTCTTCTCTCAGGCATGCTACTTTATTACCGTACTCAGTAATTTGGAATGAGCTAATGAGGATTCAGCTCATTATTCAACTATGAACGTGAAAACATCGGAATGATTGCTTAACCTAAGTGGAGTGACGTGTTAAAACAATTTAAAAAAAACTTTCTCTTGGGAAAATGTAGTTACATTACTGAGACTAGAGTGGATTAACCCTTTAACTGTCAGCCCCTTAAAAGTAGACTGAGCAAAAACTGCCAAACCCACTTCCATGAATATCGTAAGATTATGAATTTTAAGTATATTTGAAGCACTTAATTTTAACATATAAATTATGTATTTTTCTCAATGATGATGATATATTTCAATTTTTATGAGGATGAAAAATCATTCTTGCTGTCTCTGATTTAAGGAAAATATAATATTATAAATATGTAATGTAGTTAGTCAGGCAGTTGCAGTTTTTGCACAACCATAGAGGGCAGATATATCAGCCTGCTGGCAGTAAAAGGGTTAAAAATACCTTTGGTTACTGAATATGCAGAACAAATAAATTTAAAGTTGAGTTGTTAGCGTTTTGCAGCAAGCAAAGAGTGATCGTAATTCTATATGTCCTCATACTGTGTGCAGTGATATTGGTATGTTTTGTATTCGTTTTTCTCAAGATGACGCCTGGTATGTTGAAACCTACATTTTAAAAGGTGCGGATTGTCAAGTGAATGAAATCATTGAATTTTGAAGGAATACTATTAAATATTTAAATCTAGCTGCTTTGATTTAAAATTATTTCCTGACAGTGGTAAAAATTTAAGTGTGACTATATAGGAAGCCAGTGAAATTGCAATTATGGGTACTTCATTTTTCACCTGTGGAAAGGAGGAGCAAAAGTATAACACTACGGATAGTTGTATCTTGCATCTAACTGTAAGATTAAATACAATTGGTACATGAATATACAGTTAAATACGATATCTTGAATAGCTTATTCAAGGTGAGCACGTTGACTGAAGATATTTCATTCAAATGAAAATAAGTTTGGAAAACTAATTAAATGGAAGAAATTCAAACTCCGATACTGATATTTCAGGTGACCATAGTAAATGGTAAATTTTTGACTGAAATACCAATATGGAAGTTCAAATTTCCTCCACTTAATTTTCTTTATGGACTTTTCTTCCTCTGATACAACGAACATGAGCAGTGATAGATTAAATACACTACAAAACAAAATTGAAATATTCTCAGCGTGTTTTGTCAAATATGCCATGTTTGTTTTGACAACATTCTCAATATATTTTGTAAAATGTTTCCAGCACATTACATAGCATATGATTGATTACCTACCCAGACATTTGTGCACACTTAGCATATGCTTGAAACATTTTCTAAACATTGAAGATAATTTACGAATATGTGCTCACCATACTGTGACCACAATTGTGCTACTAGGGATGAAATGACATACATGGTAGCCTTTTATCCAAATTCATGCTCCTACTACTACTAGTAAAACTCTAGTTTTCATGGACAATTAAGACACCATTATTTTTGAGCTTTCAGCAAACTGAACAGGGGTTCCAAGTGGCTCTTTAACTAATCCCTCACAGGATTGGTTGAAATATTGTCAGAAAATTGTGAATTAAAAATAAGATTTGTGACACACCTGACCTTGTCTTGACAGACATAACATAAAATATTACATTAACTTGAACCCATATGCATCCTCTCTCTTGAGATTTTAAGAGACCACCAACACCACTGACTTTTAAGGTATTTATAATCACAAATGTAGTTTCTAAATTGATGAATAGAAAACTTTCCAATGAAGCTGTCAGATAGCAGATGCACACTGATACAGGTGACTGACCAAAAAGTTAAAAAAAATAAATAAAAAATAAGATGGCAGCAGCATCAACCTACAAGTAACACAATGGGTTATGGGTACCAGTATGCTTGCAGTGATTGAGGCCAGATCCAGTTCACGTACCAGTATGCATATGGATGCAAATGCGTTAAACATTATGGCCCAAGCCATATTAACAGACCATCTTCAGTGACTAAGACTGAAATAGCAAAGAACTTGTTTATAACAAATTCATCATTGAACAAAACAATAGAAAGCTACATTCATTATAATTGAAGATATGCATTCTTAAAGTTGTATAGAAGTTTATTTAGTAGTGCCAATATCCTGGAAAAATAAACTTTGACACTAGAAACGTTTTTGAAATGCGGGAACCTGTTTTTTTTGTTGCTTTAAGAAAAAGTTGCAAACAGTAAACATCACAAGAGCACGGACCTAAACAGAATTCTGAGGACTGTATTACTCTTAGATGTAATTTTTACAATGATGAAAGCAGTGGTATTCACCTATTAAAACATGCACTCTAATATCCTGCAAAATGAAAGAATAATAATGCCATTAAAATGCATTCAAAGCCATTAACTATAAGTGTGCTTGAACTAATTTCAAAAGATATTCGCATGTAAATTACATTGGAGTGCTTCTAATTTTGAATTTGAAGGCTGTCACAAGGGATATAAGTGGGACCAAATGAAAAATAATCAACCTTTTTAAGCCAGGAAAAGAAGTTAAAACACGTAAGAATGGCCATCATGCACACTGCTTCAACAATTCCACTTCCCCTGGCATGAGAATTCAGCCCAGTTCTTCTTAAGCTGGATGCCATCAGCCACATGCTACGTGATGAAGAGAAAATCAATAAATAAACTTAAAAAGAGGACATAAACTCAAAGGATGCATATAAAAAGCATAAAATTGTGTCATCTCATTACATATACGTAATCACCAAAGTATAAACAAAAACGATATTTTTAATGATGAATTAAAAAAAAAACTAGGCAAATATGTGGCAGTGCTATGCAGAAAGGTCAAAATGCAACTATTACTTGGATTAAATATTTAAAGCATGCTTTAAGAAAATGAATCTTTAATGAACACATGCTTAATATGAAAATAATTGCGTTCCCACCACATGTATTGCAGAAGTACATGGCCGATTTGTTTCTCTTATCACAGTTGGCACAAGGTGGATTCTCAGCATCTGATAATTCAACTAACTGGCGCATCAATGGATCTGGAGGGGGGAGACTATTTCCATCTTTGAGTATTGTCTGCTGACTACAAGGAAGGAAATAAATGTATTTATTCCATAAGTTCTAATACTCATTTAACCATCTATTATTTAATAACATGCATGGAAGAAACAATATTTACACAAGCCTACCAAGTACAAGACAAGGAAAAGGTAATTATAAGGCTTTGGGTTAACAGCCACAATTGTGAATAAAAAAATCACTGCATGAGAATCTAAAATGCTATGAATACTAATTTTAAATGTCTTAAAACGAAATAATAATATTTGAATCTGAAAACCATAGTATTATCAATGAGGATCAACATTAAACCTTCTTTTAAACACCATATATTCTAATGAGTTGCAACATAAAAGGAAAAGAAATGTAGACCTAGTATAATGTCATCTTCAAGATCACGTTTTCATTTTAAAAAAATAGTAAAAAGGTCACAGAATTGAGGTACCATAATGCATCACTATTAGGAATAATTTTTTTGGAGCTTTCATAATGTATACCAGCTTACTGTGACTATTTCTCAGGGAAAAACTTTCTATCCAGTTGGCAGATAGCATTAAGGGTCAGAAGATTTATAATTAAATTTTTGGCAGCAGAAAAACAATTTATAATGCATCACCTACACTACCTTATCACTTAGCCAAATCATAAGACCTGTTCCTGAGTGGGTTCCGAACCTGCAACCTTTGAGTTAACAGGTTGTCACGTTAGTGACTGGCTGGTGGCTAGCTCAAAATTCATTAGACGTAAAGGAGATGCACCACTACACTAGTTTTCTAGAGGCAATGTGCCAAACAATTGCTCAAATAGAATTTATGCATCAGTCTCACTAACAATTACTCGAATTGAATTTTTGCATCAGTCTTACTAACCACTTGCGAAAGAAATACATCCCTCTTATAAATGCAGCAGATCAGAAGGTGAAACTGATTAAGTTCATTAAGCTTCACATTCATGGAATGTTAAATTATTACACTAATAATACTCTGCATGTATATTTTATGAGGTAGAATGGCAAATAAAAATCACGCGATAAATTTAAATTGTATGGATTTGAATCCAAGTCTGCATATACCTACAATTCTACCTCCACATTGCAGGTGCAGGATGGGCAGAAACAAAATTTTTTTTGGTGCATTTTCGTGCACAGTAACAGCTACTAACGAAAAAATGCATGGGTAGAAGCAGTACTTCAAAATCGTAACTTAAGTTGCCACAATAATCAGTGTGCAAAAATTATAACACGCAGTGATAAATGACAAATTATTAGCCAGCACAGGCTGAAAATATATTTGATAACCTTTGAAAAGGCTTAAATCCTAAACCCTTCAGCAAATAGAAAATAATCTTCGCAAGATCTTTATTTCACTTCTACCCTCACCAATATCTTCCACACATCCACAATGTCTTCCACACATTTTGAGTCTCTAGTCAAAGGATACCTAAATATAATATTCAGGAGTAAGCACTCTCAAAGTGCTTAGTAAAAAAAAGAGAAATTAGAAGATCTATATTTCTCATTTATAATATCTCACATAGACTGTAAAAAACACTAACACATAGAGTATATCCCAGAAAATTTTATCGAGTAGAGAAAGTAAACATCTACAGTGACCTTCACAGTAAACTCAGTGAAAATAGTACCAAATGCAGAAAAGGCTGAGAATATTGTACTATACAGTACATATTATGAAGATCTTACAAATCATCATGTGGAGTGCTCGTGAAATCATTTTTTTTAATCTTCCACATTCATAGAAAAGGGGATACCTTAACAATTTAAATCTGAAGCGATTATCATTAATAATGGCTTTTGGGCAAACCCCGCATTATGGTGTCTTTTAGGGACAACATTTTTTCCATTCATTCCACTGGGGTCTTCAGGTCCGAAGCCAGCTTAAGAAACTGGTTGATGGCTGGAGAAATCGTTATTGCTAAAAGACGCCATAATGCGGAAGAACATCCGAAAAACATTATTAACCATTCTTCATACTTTTTCTAGACTTCAGATTGCCACTCTCATTTTATATAGAAAGATCCAAGGCTCCATGCAATCCACAGCAAGCTTATGCATTAGATATGCATAACAATGACATACTAGAATTTCCATGTCAGCACCCAAGAAATTCAGATGAGAGGTATTTCTAATACAGGTACGATAAGATTGATGGGTTATGAGGTTCTGACACAAAAAAATGTCAATAAAATCTGCTAGTAAGTACTGCCCACTTTGTGATTTTTAATGTTGTTTCAAAGTTGACTGTTAATGTCAATGTTCTCATTCAGACCTTAATATAAAAAAATAACTTGTCTCAAAATAACACTTTTCCGAGCTGATGGACACATAATTGGGATATTCTCAACTATGATCATCTTTAAATGAATTCTTTCTTTACATGAGGGCTGTGTTTCTTATGTAAATTGTTTCAGTTTATAGTTTCTTGACTCGAATGACAGTTGTAACTTCCTCTACAGAAACAATTTTTTGTTTCTTATTAATAACAAGCAGCTTATTTCTTCCACCCCACTTTTTTCATTCATCCCCAAAGCCTCTCTACTCCTTTATTTTCTCGCCTGGAAGAGTTAGTGACTATAAAGCACTTCAATTGTCGTGTCCACAGCATAGAGGAAGCCATAAATTCCCTCTCTTTGCTCAGAAAATTTGTAAACCCATATTTTTTTTTAAAGATCTTACTTATCTACATGGTTTCTATCCTAGAGGAATTTAGTGTCTCCAATGATGACCACCGAGGTACTGGCAGTGAACCACTGTAGATTTACCCATGATAAGACACTTTCAATATGGTACTCTTACCTTCATTCATACATGAACTGGTGCTCATTCTGATATGTGCTCCCCAATTAAGTTATTGTGTAAAATCCACAAATTTTGATCTCTCAACTTTCATTTATTTATATCTTGCCTCTATACATGTATCTTAGTGAGTCTGCTATGCTTTCATGAAATATTTAACAGCCTGTGGGGTGATTCAAGTACCATTATTGGCACAATAGGACTCCTAGTCTACTTTCAATCTACATTATATTCTGTGAGCCACCACATGGGGGCTGTGTTTCTTGTGTAAATTGTTTCAGGAGGGTTCACATTGAGAATAAAAACTTTCCACCTTTTCATGTAACTGATTGAGAGGTTTCACAACTGAAGTAATCTGTCCCATTATAGATGGGCTGTCAAATAGGAGTGGGCCACATTCTTGTACAGGACAAAGGGCAGGCAAAAACTAGCGTGTAATAACCATAGTTGAACAGTGGATTCCATGAAGTTAGATAGTGCTGAGTCTAATTGAAGTCAGATAGTGCTGAGTCTAGAAAATTTGCATCTAAATATGTGTATATTCTGAGCAATTGATTAGAACTGGTGAGGAAAAAATACAAACACAAAAATCACGTGTGGTTTGGTGAAGGAAACACAAGACCTTAACCATTATGTGTATAAAGGACATTCAGTGGCCTAGTAGTCAGCAAATAATAATACTTGTCAAAGAAAACAATGATTTCATAAGACAGCCATTTAAAGATATGTATGAGTATGCACAGCTTTATGGGAGAATATGAGCATGCTTAAATGCGGCAATATTTTTATTTGGGGGGATAAATTTTAAGAATTTATTCACTAAGATAAACAAACTGCTTTTATAATATCATTTATGCTGGGAAAGGGTGAAAAAATGAGGACTCTCTTTGGCCACCTGAAACTATGAAGATACACTATGAGAGGCAATAACTTACTTAGGACACTCCTGTTTGAATGGTGACTAATTGCCATAAGGTCAAGAATGATTTCTTTTATATCCACTAAGTAGGTACATAAGGGGATTGATTTATTTCATATAAACTAACATGGGTACATTATAAATGCAATCCAAAGAACACTATATCAATAGTGAGTTAAATCTACACTCAAGCAGTCGAGAGGCAAGCTAGGAAACATATGAATTACACTCACCCACAAAGAGGGCATGTTATCTTGCTGTCAATTTCACGGCCACGGAGACAACGAGCACAAAAGGTGTGAAAGCACGCAAGGAGACAGGGTTCCTTGTAATAGTCGTCACAGACATAACAGAGCAAGGGGTTGCGAGGATGTGGGGGTGGTGGTGGTGGGTTATTCCCTCCCACACCTCCCCCAGCCACTCCACCACCTACATTCCCAACGTCCTCTCCTGCCACTCCAGAGCCAACAGGAGCCCCACCACCTTCAACATTGACTGATTCCTGCGATTGTTGCTGTTGTTGTTGCTGCTGTTGTTGTTGTTGTTGCTGCTGTTGTTGTTGTTGTTGCTTCATGGTAAGAAGTTAAAAATATTAGAAAATGAACTTGGGTCAAATTACAAACTATCATGGGACTTGAAACAACATACTGAGAGTAGGAGGAGAAGATGGTGATGATGCTGAAGGTGCTGATGAGGATGATGGTGGGGTGGAACTCCCCCACCAGGCATCATCTTTCTTCGATAACAATTCTACAATCAGTGCGAGTTCCTCTAAGTGGACTGGCTATGAAGGGCTGGAGATGGAGGCACTTGTAGTCAGACATGAGGAATGCCACACTTCCGTAACAACCATGCACTTGAAAGCAAAATATCAACGAACACCAGCATGGCTGTAAAAGTGTAAAGGACGATGATAAGATGTTATAGTAATAGTCTTTACTCCGAACAAGCGTAGACTAGCTTTAATAGTGGGGTCATTCAGCGCGTATGAGCCAAAGTTCGGGAAAAAATAAGCAAGGAGCATCTATAACATACACAATTCATAAAAAAAAGTGGTCGACAAAATGTAAAAATGTAGTATTTCAACCTACTGAAACGTAATGACCATTTAAATATAAAAGTGCACACACATTTCACCATTGCAACTTATTTTCTCAAATTCTAAGTTAACATCTTTTGACTCGTCTTGTTTCGGAAAAGAAAAGCCATTTTTAATTTAGCGCAAAGATGAGGATTTCATTTTAGAAATATCACAACTATCGGCATCTGAAATGAATCGAAAAACTGCAACACTAAAATGATAGATGCCAATAGTCCAATTCATGAGATTCATCACGTGTAGTATTTAGCGAAACCGCCCAAATTAATGTGATTCTTTCATCAACAAGCTGACCGAAATTATTCTAATAAGCATATCACCCCGTCTTGACAAATTTGAAACGCCGTCAATTGATTTACATATTGTTTGACGAGTTGACAGGAACCATTAAATCATTACGATTAACGTAAACCGCAAATTAGTCTTCAGTCATTGATCTGGTCTACCTGTAAGTAGGTCTTGATATCTGGCCTGTCTTTCCGTGCAAGGAAGAAGAACAGCTCCGTTGACTTCGTAATCTACAGATTCACATTTCTTAATGGATGATGTACACTGAAAACTAACGATATGTTTCACTAAAATGATCCTTATTTCTCATAATTAATATAAAACTGTGACTCTATTCCTACGTTCCTGCCTTACAACGCGCATGTTTGGAATTTCCGAAACTGTGTCACGGCTCGTGGCGCTATGAGCGAGCAGATGGGAGCCTGGCGCAATAGTGATTAAGGGTTCGTCGTGCATGACCTGAATACGAGTAGTCATCAAGGGATGTCTTGTGGCATATTAACCTTGTTAAATCAGCATTTGCTGAAATGTAGTAGCTCGTCAATAAATGTATATTCATGGGCATCCTTAATTATGCGAAAAACAAGTAAAGGTGTTAAAGGGATTAAATAAGGGTGCGGGAGAGTGATGAACAACAAGCTGAAATCCCTGAAAATGGACATTGTTCTTGAGTAGGCATGATAGTTAGTATTTTAATGAAGATGTTTAAATTATTGCAAAACATCACTTGATGCAATTCACCTAAAATCAACTATCGGAGAGAAATGTGGCTTGTTACTAAGATTATCTCATTGAAAGGGTTTCCATGCCCTAGGATTTTTTCCACATAAAATAACTCTGATAGAAATAATTTTGGGCATCGCAATTCCCTCTCCTACGGGGTTCACGTTTTCCCTGGATGGTCTAAGGATAATAAGGATGCATAATGGTTTTTCGAGTGATCCTGGTTTTTATCTCATAACGTCTTGGATACGGTGAAAATATCGGCGAGACTCAATTCCATCCATCCACGAATTAACCTAAGAAGTTACATATATCCTCCGTCTTATTGCTTCCAAAATGCTTCAACTTCCTCCATAGTCACATATATCCATCTTAGTCAAACAATTCGAATTGGTAGACGATGATGGATGGATGATCATGACAAGGAGAGAGAGATTCATCCTTCTCCTCATACTGCAGCATATTAACTCTCGGAGTACATTTTAAAAATTCAAATCTTATCCCTCATTTTAGTTTCTCGACTCGAATGACAGTTGTAACTTCCTCTACGGAAACAATTTTTTGTTTCTTATTAATAACAAGCAGCTTATTTCTTCCACCCCACTTTTTTCATTCATCCCCAAAGCCTCTCTTCTCCATTCTTTTCTCGCCTGGAAGAGTTAGTGACTATAAAGCACTTCTATTGTCGTGTCCACAGCATAGAGGAAGCTATAAATTCCCTCTCTTTGCTCAGAAAATTTGTAAAGCCATATTTTTTTTAAGATCTTACTTATCTACATGGATTCTACCCTAGAGGAATTTAGTGTCTCCAACGATGACCACTGAGGTACTGGCAGTGAACCACTGTAGATGTACCCATGATAAGACACTTTCAATATGGTACTCTTACCTTCATTCATACATGAACTGGTGCTCATTCTGATATGTGCTCCCCAATTAAGTTATTGTGCAAAATCCACAAATTTTGATCTCTCAACTTTCATTAATTTATATCTTGCCTCTATTCATGCATTTTAGTGAGTCTGCTTTGCTTTCATGAAAAATTTAACAGCCTATGGGGTGATTCAAGTACCATTATTGGCACAATAGGACTCTTAGTCTACTTTCAATCTACATTATATTCTGTGAGCCACCACAAGGGCAGGTGGCAGGACAACAATGATACTTGAAGAGCTTACCATCGCCTAAAAATTGCACCTCATAATGCCATTCACACACAGAGCTTCTCAAAAGAAACTCATTCATTGTATGAATTGTTTATTGAAGAGGTGGGACCCTATGGCTCTTTTTGGGTCATTTTTTTGTCAAACCACATTTTTTCCCACTCACCAATTATAAAAAGAGCACTGGAGGACCACAATAGAAATATGTCAAGGAGCGTTAGTGATAAGAGTTACTAACCAGTCAATTATGAGTTACATCTGGTGTAGTGCCATCAGATGTTGCAGTCAATGCTACCTGTTAGTGACCCATCATCTACCATAGTTTGTGATTGGTATACAATGGTATGTGTGATCAATAGTTACGCTGTTGCTGCTAACCATTACATGGTCCATGCCTCAGCTGCAGAGTCACCTGGGCTATCAGTTACTATCCATTCCAAAGGTTCTTGATCATTTCTCAGTTTTATTATTATAAATGGTGCTACCATGGTACCATCGCAATGTCAGCAGATCCTTGAAGCATTCCTTTGACATATGGTATGAGGAAACAATACTCATCAAACATCAACTCAAGACAGAATCATTGTTATAAATGCAGTGCTCCGATCTTATATGGCCCTTCTCATAAATATTCTACCCTATTCACAAGCTACACATACCCTTCCTGGAACTCCACCACATATATTTGTAAAACAATGGCAAATATATATTCAGGTGAACAAGTGCTACTTCCTCAATCACTCATTCAGTGTCTCATGGAAAAAATAAGGTCAAGGATAGAGAAGGATGTTTCAAATGATCATTCCATGGAAATGCTGATGCCAGACCTGAACCTCTGTCTCACCCGTGGCATTTTTTGTTCACCCCCCTTTTTTCAGATTCCCCTCTTTGTATGTGTTTTCCCTTGGCAGACTTAGGCAAATGACCCTGCAGACTTAGGCAAATGACCTTGTGTGTCCTCAGTGAGGCGTTTTTGAGAAGGCATCTGATACCAGTGGGGCAGCCTATCAAGTGATTGTGTCACGTTAAAAACACTATTGAGGCAGGCAACGGGAAACCACCTCAATTAAACTCTCCCAAGAACACAATGGACTTGAGCAATAGAGAATTGAATCCTGGCAACTACGTGGCCCGGGACTGAATTAGTTGGATGGGTGTCGTGCCCGGCAGCAGGGTAAGCAAGGACTCTGCGGTCGTCATCTCACAAAATCCTTGCACGAAAAGAAAGAAGGCAGCAATGGCAGCAGCAGCAATGAAGAAGAAACCAGAGAAGAGAGCAACAATGCTAAAAATCGGGACATGGAAGTTAGAATGATGTTAAGGGCAGGAAAACTAGAAAATATTAAGCGTGAAATGGAGATGGGGGAGATCGATTTGTTGGGATTAAGCGAAGTAAGATGGAGAGACCAGAGGGACTTCTGGAGTGAAAAGAACAGGGTTATACACAGTGGAGGGGAAGAGAGCCAGTGGGGAGTAGCAGTTGTATTAAATGCAACATTAGGAAAAAGGGTAATGAATGTGGAACAGGTAAGCAATAGAATATTAGCTATCGAAATCAAAGCGAAGCCAGCAAATGTAGTCGTAGTACAGGCATTAATGCTGACAGAGGGACATAGAGAAGAAGTAGAATAAGTATATGACCAGTTGGAAGAATTAATTGGGAAAGTAAAGGGCAGGAAGAACCTAATAGTTATGGGAGATTGGAATGCTGTAGGAGGGGAAGGGAGGGACGGAAGTGAAGTAGGGGAGTATGGACTGGGTGTAAGGAATGACAGGGATGAGAAAGCAGTGGAGTTCTGTAGGAGGAATAATTTAGTGATTACAAACACATGGTTTAAACACCACCCTAGGTGTAGGTACACATGGAAAATGCCGGGGGATACTGGAAGGTAACAACTAGACTACATCATGATTAGGCAAAGATTCAGGAACAGTGTAAAGAACTCGCATAGTTTCCCAGGTGCAGATGCCGACTCCGACCATAACTTCGTGGTGATGAAATGTGAGATGAGACTAAAAAGGTTGAAAGTAGGAAGGAAAATAAAAAAGTGGGATGTAGGAGCACTGATTGGAGGGAAGAGGAGGGAATATCAGGAGATTGTGGATAGATGCATGAGGGAAGAGGGACAATAGATGAAGAGTGGGAACCGATAAAGACGGCATAAAAGAAGCAGCTGAGAAAACAATAGGAACAGTAGATACTAGGAGGATCAAGAAACCATGAGTAACAGTGGAAATGATGGAAAGGATCGAGGAAAGATGGAAATGGAAAAAATGTAAATACAGAGCTAGAAAAAAGGTGTTATAAGGAGATTAACAACAGGCTCAGGAGAGAAACAAAGAGAGCAAGAGAAAAGTGGTGGAGTCGGCAATGCAAGGAGATGGAGAGACTCCAGAGAGAAGGAGAAATAGGCAGTCTGTATTCAAAGGTTAGAATGTTATTCGGAATCAAGAAAGGGAAAACGGTCCCGTGCATCAAAGACAGAAGGGGAAATTAAGCAATGGAACCAGAGGAGATCTGGCGTCGTTGGAGGGAATATGTTGAGGAACTGTATGACAGCAAAAATAGGACTAGGAATTTGGACATAGGGGAGGAAAAGGACATAGATCAGGATGATGTGGGTCCCGGAATACTGGATAGTGAGATAGAGAAGGCACTGCGAGAAATGAAGGCAGGTAAAGCAGTGGGGGTATATAACATCCCAGCTGAGCTTCTGAAAAACCTAGGAAGAGGGGGAAGGGACAGATTTTACGAAATTGTTCATAGAATATAAAAGGAGGGGGTTTGGTCGGAGCATTTTGTAAAAACCGTGCTGATACCTATACCGAAAAAGACGGTGACAAAAGAATGTGAAGACTATAGAATGATAAGTTAGATTTCTCATGAGGCAAAGGCATTGCTTAGAATCTTCAATAGGAGAATGGAAAAGAGAGCAAATGAATTCCTAGGCGAGGATCAGTTTGGATTTAGGTAGGGGAGGGCCACTCGGGATGCGATTGCAGTGATGAGAGTACTAGTGAAAAGGAATCTAGAATACAATCAGGATGTATTTGCATGCTTTGTTGATTTTGAAAAGGCATTCAACAGAGTGAGGTGGGACAAGTTAATGGAAATATTGCGGAACATAGGAGTAGACTGAAGACTGATTCAGAATTTATACATGGCGCAGAAGGCGCAAGTGAGAGTAGCTGATGGAGAATCGGATTGGGCCACAATAGGGAGGGGAGTTAGGCAGGGCTGTCCATTATCGCCGGTACTTTTCAACATATACTCGGAGGAAATGGTGAGAGAGACTTGGGATGAGCTGGAGGCTGGAGTAAAGGTCGGGGGGAAATTGATAAAATCAGTGAGGTTTGCGGATGACCAAGCACTAGTCAGCCAGTCAGCCCATGGCTTGCAAAAAACACTGGATGCGTTGCAGGGACATTGCGAAAGATACTGGACGGAGATAAACCAGAAGAAAATGAAAGTAATGCGATTTTTAAGAACAAAAAGGGCCAGTGTAAAGATAAAAGTAGGAGGTCAGAAGCTAGAGCAGATGGAGCAATTTAGCTATCTAGGTAGTGTTTTGGAAGAAAAAGTGTATAGCAGCATTGAAGTGAGAAGGAGAATTGCATTGGCAAAAGAAGCCTTTACTCGTAGGCGTGAGCTAATGACAGGGGCGTTGAGTAGGGAAGTGAAGAAAAGACTACTGAAAAGTTTAATATGGAGCGTTACACTATATGGGGCGGAAACATAGGCTTTGCGGAAAGAAGATGAAAATATACTTAGGACTTTTGAGATGTGGGTGTGGAGAAGGATGGAGAAAGTAAAGTGGGTCGAAAGGAAGACGAATGATAAAGTGCTAGAATTGGTAGGAGAGGAAAGAAATTTGATAGATGAAATTAGGAGAAGGCAGGTGTGGATGGAAAAGGTAAGGTGTCGTGGGACTTTATCAAGGCCGTAAACAATTAACGGATAATTACTTTTTAATACACAGCCAGATATACACTCAAAATTTCACAGGAACCTCGCTGGAATAATGAATTTTTCGGTCAATAGTGAACTTCAAATTGGCAGAAAATAGATAGTAACTGTTGTCGAAGTTAAGTCGAAAATATTTGGAATGAGATGAGAATGAGGTTTCAAAATTGCAGTTATTTGTTAATAGAACAACGAGATATTACATCCCGAAAGGATGGTATTAAAATTGAGGAGAGAGATTGAGCGGATGGCAAAGAATAGTTCTGCACCAAGAACTTTTTATTAACCTCCCACCAGAGCAGTACACTTGCGTTTCTTGCGGGTAACATAATTCTCGGACATTCAGGAACACCGTTCTATCTTCTACCAGTTTTGATGCATAGCAAGCATAGCTAATCATGTCGCTGAATTCAGGGGAAGATAGCTGATGGTGGATCAATTAATGAATTAGATACAGTCCCACGACAAGTCGAAGTCCATCCTATGCACGGAAGTACCGTTGTGCATTACAAATTAAACATTTTAGGCCTGTCGGCACGTGAAGCCTCTTTTCGGGCAAACACAGAATTCCGAAATTTGTTTCGTGGGTTTCCCAAAGGGGTTGATTGAAAATCCAGCAAATAAGGTGAAAATAAAAAATATTGCTGTTATTGCCGTAAAAGTATGGGATTGGGCAGTTTACAGTGATTACGTAAAGTCTTCGAAAGAAAAAAAAATTGCACGCCCACGGCCTCGAACCCATGATGCCGCAATAATTATGCCTGCCATAGCACCTTAACCCACTCGGCCACGGAAGATGTTGTAAATAATGCGTGAATTATAAAGGATTTATACGGAGGACAATTCTTCAGTAGCGTTTTTCTCGCGAACCCGGGTCTATGGGAGAGAAAGCCGTGACACTTTTACCGCATCCCCTCTACAGTTCCTGAAAATAGTTTCGTCATTTGGATGCCGAACATCAGTCTCGCGATGTCTCCTTGTCAGTGTTTTTACACAATCTAGCTACATGATATACAGTGGTCTTCTGCATCCTTGTTTCCTAAAGAATAATTTGGTTGCGATTCATCCACTACTTGTATACTGAGGCTGTATCATACTGGTGAGTGCAATCTTTGAAATTCAAGGTTACAGAAATGCCTGATACATTTAATCTATTCTAAGTAGGATTCCATTTTGTTTGGTTTGTAATATATAGCGATTAATCATGTTTGGCAACAAAATAATATGATATGAGTTCACTTTGTTTTCTTTTCATTAAAAATTTTGGTGACCCATGGGCAGTCTTTGAAAATACTGATGAAGTGCCATTTATTGTGTGTTTAGGTGCCGTCGGGTAAATTTTATATCATTTATTTGCATTGGGCTTCCGGTAAATAAAGGTAATTATTATTTATTTTCGTAATATGTTGATGGTTTAGGCATAACTTGTATAAGTGGTTGGATTAGTTGTTTTCCAGTTTTTTTTGAGTGAGTGAGTAACCCAAATGAAACACACAACTTTTTTTTGCGCACAGAATAGTTACTTTACTACCTACGTTTCAACTACACAGCTTAATTATCAAGTTACAGTTTTCCTGATGAAGACATGTCATTGAAACATAGTAAGTACATTAAATATTGTGTGTAAAAGTTTACTATCTTGTTAAATTTTGTTGTTGATTATCGCTACTATAATGAAAAATATTTTATGTTTACATCCAGTAAGCTGTAAACCTATATAAAATGTTACCCATAGACCATAAGTGGCGGACACCTGACCCTAATTTAGACCACATGTAGCCGCAATGCAAACCTAAATAAACAGCAAACCTTATGGTTTTCTGTACACCAGATTTAGATGCTAAAATTGGGTTTACATTAGGTAGGTATACTACAAACGTTGTGCTCCTAGGGATTTGGTAGGTTGACTTAAAAAAACACTGGAAAAAAAGCAAGAGAAACAATTCGGCTAATTCTCAGGATCTTAGACTTGGGATGATTTGTAGTGAAATAAAGTTACTTGGATTAACAACATTAATTTATTTTCAACTATTGGAAGTACATAGTGCAACTATAAATTCCATTGCAACTAAATACAACTCTCAAGTGATTTTTTGATATCTGACAGATAGGGGAGAAAGTACTCTCCTTTAATGTGCGTTCACAAGTTCTAACTCCTATTAATTTGACATTAAAGCTTGAATGTAATTCGCTTGAAATTGGTCCCATAGTTGATGACTTTTCCAAGTGTCCTGAATATGAAATCATCAGCGACAATGATTTATGAGTGTTAAAACCATTTCACAGATAAATACACATATACATGTAAAAATCATCATGAAAATAACCAGCTATACATAAAACATATAAAAATATGAAAAACTCCTGCTGTTAGGCAAGAAAAAAACTCAAGCATTGTAAATTACTGTAAAGACAAACGTTTATAAATTACAAAGTGACATTCAATGCTACAAACATGAAAACCATTGCTATTATAAAAATAAATTAACCATACCTTCAATGGAAAAGCCAGTGTCATGTGAAATTTGTATACATAACAGTTTTATGTGCACTCACGCAAAGATCAAATTTCATGATAACTCAAAATGGTATGCACACAGTGCAGAATTAATTACGCCAATATGTGATAGACAATTTGACACTACACATAATACAAGCGGACATTTGATGTGGACACCAACAAATCATCATCATAGAACTTGGTTTCTATCACCACGTTTCCACTGCGGATAAAATAAAGTGCCGTCAATTACAAATGTGGTCACAATACTAAAACGTGCAACGATCTAAAATTTAAAAACAGGTTTAAGGAATTAGAAATAGGTATTATGATGGAAAAATATTCAACATACTTACTTCAAAACATTCGCAGGCATCATTTGCGACTCGGGAGCTGCTTCAATTAACGACTGCCAAGTGTTGGTCGAGTTTGGTATAACAAAACCAAATTCGAAAAACCACTCTTCCAGACAACGTCCCTAACGGAATAAACCAAACAATTTCAAAATTCGAAGACCAAGTAAAAAGGCCGTTTTTCACGGTACATTTATTTTACAATTTCTTGTACAAACGCTTGTATGAGGAAATTTGTACCGTATAGGCGGCAAATTGTGTGAACGCTTGCGCGAATGCCTGAACAGAAAATAGAACATGTTCTAATTCCATTCAGACAAACGTACAATTTCGTTCAGTTTCATACATTCGTTTGTACAATAAATGTACCGTGTAAAGCGGCCTAAAGACACACAGTGATCCACATCATTGACATTATTACCTTAAATAGAACCTTCTGTTCCAATCTGAATTTCTCCATTGGTTCAACCGAAGAAAAATTTATTTCCCTTGAAACGGCTCGACATTTTAGAATCTTCTTAGGTACTTTAGCTTCATGTTCTACGTCCGGTATTGACCTATTGAAAGAACGTGACGAATTAGACGCTAAATAAAAAGGGTTTCATTCATTCGGCAACCAGTACTCATACTTACAAATCCTCGTTTCCTTGCCATAAGATTTTGCCGGTATCAGCATCTCGTAAATTCATCCAATTCCTAAACAAATGTTAAGGAAAATACTTACGACAAAATGAAACCAATAATCAACTCAAAGGGTCCGATGACAAAAGGATACACGATGAAGCCTTTCAAAATATCTTCACTTCGGGAAGGCATTTCCGGATGGAGATATACTACACGATTAACACTTAAGATCCATTAATTAAAACCTGAACATTCCGTAAGCAAATGAATGCCTCTGGGACCTCATGCAATGAAACATACTCAACGGATATCGACACAAATATTGACTATTGGAAAAATTAGCTGCAGACCGCCGACGGATTAACGCCACAAACAATATTTCGACATCAATACATGTCGTAATGCGCAAATTGCGAATTGCGTTTGTCTTTTGTCACAGCTTTCACAAAATGAGTATTCAAGCGTGAGCCCTAAATAATGTATCGAACAACGATTCATCAATATATTAATTAGCATATTATTCCATTCAGCTACAAGAAGAACGTATCTGACTCAGGGACCCGCGCCTGTGGGCTTGTATTATCGCGTTTTCTTTTGTTTGCTAGTTGCCATCGTTGCTATGGTACCGGTAGTTTTAAAATCCTATCTGGAAAGACATATTGGTTTATTTCTTTCTAATTTCTGACCCGGATTTTTTTGCCTGTTTGATACCTATACTTTGTTTGGGCTTTAAATTACGGAAAACATATTTTGCTCGTTCTTGGTAACAGAATTTTTACGACCCTGCTTTTCTTGGACTTTATAGTGTGTGAGTCGTGAGCGTGTGCGATTTTGCATAAATGTTGCCAACCTTCATATTACTATGGTGAGTATTGTATTTACTTGATTGTTTTTATGAACATATTAATATTGTGTTTCTCTGAAAGTTTCATTTGATTATTTTGAACCTTAATGTGCTTAATGTGGCTGCATGCTAATATGGTACTTTTAATAATAATAAAATAATTTATTCACGGGCACTGCCCTTTCTTCACAATACATGTACAAGAATGTATACATACTTGAATACAAAAGATGCAAATAAAATAATACAGATTATATCATTAAATAATTATATGTTGCCCTTGTTACTCTTTCGTGAAAACGTACGATACTTATAAGGCAAGTGATTCTTTTAAACACTTTATTTGCAAACACTCCCTGCCCCCGACGCTCTCATGGGAACATACACACACGACCGACTCACAGCAGTGGCGCAACACAACTTCAAAAAACAAGAAGAGTGCAATTCATGGCATTGTTACAAACTGTCATTACTATTAAAGCATTGTTAAGGAATATCTGTCATTTCAATACCAACAGCCCTATTATAAATTGTCTCAAGGACAAATTAAAAAAAAAATTTAAGTTTGTGACTGGTGAGACAGATGCTTGGGTGATGATAGTAACAGGCTCGATTTTTTCGTTGAAAACAAGGTTTTGGGTCTGGGTGGGGGATATGCTAAACTGATATTTATATAGTACTTTAAATTTAGTGGATATTTCACAAGCACAAGGGTTAATGCCATTTGCCAAAATGTTAACATAATTTGTGTACATTCTCTCATGGGTATTCATTAGAAATTTGTTTAGCCAAGTAGATGTGTTCAGTGTCAAGTAAGTTAAATACAGATATGACATGCATACAAATATTTTCCCTATTAAATTGTTTACACATTTAATTACAAGCCTACACATATTACTTACATACGTATACACACTCTACAAACACTTATTATTTCCATCCTGGATTGATGCTTTGATCATAAATTTTGAATCTAAAGCTACCCAAGCAGCATCATACGATGCTGCTTGGGTAGCGTATGGCAGTTATACGTTGGCCCTATGTCATTTTGATGTCACCAATGTCGTTTTAACATCGGCTGATAATGTCAATATAAAAATGACATATAAATTATATCTTTCTCCGATTTAAAACTGATATATTCGATCGTATATTAAAGTGATAATTAATAGATATCGTTTTACGATGCAAAAATGATGTCAGCTGAGCCGACTAATAAAGGGCATAAAAATGATCATATTATTCTGGTCGCTGGATTTTATAATTTTGAGTATTTACATTTTTTCTCCCAACGTCAGAGAGAAGAAAGTCAAAAATTCGTGATTGGTCAGAACATCAGAAACCATGTGGAGGCCTACGTATAAAATAAGAAATATGATTATTTAAGGATTCAATGAGAAAGAAAAACACGAGCCTGTGTTATCATGTTTTGCTTCCACTCCATATCGCCGGAATCTTCAGAATTAGTAAGTATTCCATGTTTGCTCACAAATCGCCGTTCAAGTGGCAAGCTTGGGATATCGTACATTTACCACCAAGCGCAGCTTTAGCGCTGGATGGGGTTCACCTTTGGTCGTGGCTTCTTTGACGCCCTTTCTCCCTTGCATTGCCATCCTTGATGGACCGCGAGGGCTCAAAATTTCGGTCCGTGAAGAAAAAAAGGTCCGTGGTTGAATTCCCGGTTGAGGTGAATTCTTTCACATGGCAATTAATGTGAACCCCCCATATTGGGTTATAACGAGTTTGAAATATTTAATGCTATGATAATGCTTAAAGTTATGCATCTTCCATAAGGAGAGTTGGGTCAGGAGTAAAGTAGGTATGTCATTAGTATGATAAATGCTTAAATACAATCACTTATGTCTCATCAAGAACAGTTGGGTCAGGGGTAAAGTTCAGGGTCCTCAATGTGAACATTCTAAATTCGATATCATGTCTCACCAATTTTTTTCCATCGTAGTTTTATTGTACCACCATTCCCTGATTATAAATATTTTAAACATGTTTATCCAGCATACATTTTAACTATCTTACTTATTAAATCATCCCAATATCATGTAAATGAAAAAAATCAGTCAATGGTAATATGAAACATACATCGGCCCAGTATCATTTATGCCACTGTATAGTGGCAAAAGATGTCTTTTTATTATCAAATTAATATCGGCTCAATATTGTCAGCAAATGTCATTTTTATAATGTCAAATGTTATCACTTTTGACATTTGCTGATATCGGTAGCCAATATCGGATTGACCAATAAGTGATATGTGATGGTGTAAAAATGATATTGGGCTGATATCTTGATGCTGCTTGGGTAATTTTATATTTCAGGAAGTTTGATTGTGTTACAAAGTTCAATGAAGGATGTTCTGGAACAGTGAAGGATTTTGCAACAGATCCCACATAAAATGAGCAGAAAACAATCTCAGTATGGTCAATGTTCTTGTTTACTCCCTAGGGAGGTAATTACCTAAGGTTAACATGAAGAATGGGCAAAAGATAAGGTACCGGAAATCGTGAACCTATTTCCATATTCAGTGTAATACTTTTTTATCTAGACTGCCTAAATAATGAAGCTGAGATCAAGAATTCTACTTTAAAATATCTCCATTAATGAATGGTAAAATTTCCTTACTTTGCCTGATGACCATAAAATTTTCATATTTACTAAACTTTAATAAGTTTAAGACAATTTCCTGCACTTACCCATCCTGTATGTCTCTAGCAAAAATATATATAACTGCTTTGTTTTAATAAAGCTAAAAAATAAAGGGTGGTCTCATAGTATTTGCCAAACTTTCCCCAAACAAACACACTTTCCCCAAAATTGGGCTTTCACAAATTGGTCATCTGCACCGCTGAAATGAAAAGATATGTACATTAATGGTTAAATAATGATTTAAAATGCCTCGGAATAATGCAACATAATTCCAAACCGTCCAATACCAACACGCTCACAAACTCATGACAAGAAGTACGGAAGTGAACGAAATTGCTTGCCAAAACCCAACCGTAAGGAAAAATGACTCTAGTCAATGAGTTGAAAACATTTTTTTCAAAACTTGGAACTCAGAAAAATGCTAAATTTAAAATGAAATGCGGCCATATTTATTTAATAGGTACTCTATAATTTACAAAGAAATTACCCATGGTTAAAATGTTTACGAAAATTTTCTATGACTTCGGTAACATTGTATCATGGATTATGCATGGTATTCATTTGGATTCCATGTCACATTTCCATGGTAGTTAGTATGAAAATTTCTAAATGGAATCAATGGATAATCCATGTTGATTCCATTCCTTAAATCCATCATGGACACATCCATCAGTTTTCCACCATGAACGAGTGCTGTCTAGGTTGAATGACTGCATATTCTTACAATGTAACTTCTTACTGCTGGAAGATAATGACATTATTTGTTTTAGATTCTATATGGGATTTTTCAGAAAATATCATATACCCAAGTGGCTAAACGATATTGGGGATTCATTGGTATGCCATATTGGCTGAATGTTAGCGATGAAATGAGAACCAATGAATAGCCCATATTGGCAGGTCCACGATCTGCTGATATTGCAATTGCGATTCATAGGGTTGCCATGGCTACCCTACAAAACCCCACATTGACTACCTTTCAAATTACAATACAGGCAAAACAATCAAGTTTGGTTCAGGAGTAAATGGATAAGGATGAGTTGGGTTGGAATGGGTTTGTTAAGGTTGGGTGCGTTATGTTGGGCCCATTTGAATCCGGCTGTAATTGATTGGGTTTCGTTTAGTTGCTATTGGTAGGACCCTACTGTTATGTTTACAGTATATGGTAGGGAACCTGCATTAATTACAGGTAGATCTGAGACACCAAGGTCATACTGGGTAAAGAATTCCAATAATAGAACATTAAGAAGGAATAGAGTAATGTTGAGAGGGAATTCAAATGAATACTCTCCAGCTAGAAATGAACTGGGAGATTTACATAATGGCAGCGCAGAGAAGTCACTCAATAGTTTCCCTAGTCCAAGACCTCAGAGTATTGTCAATAAGCAGGCTCCTAAGAGTCAAAGTAGAAATGTTGATAACGGTCCTCCTGTAGTTCTAACCCGCTCTGGTAGAAGGGTTAACAGACCAGCCAGGTTTTGTACATAAGTTTTCTTTTTATGTTATTGTAAATTTTGATTTGTGAAACTGATGAATATGTATTTTTCATGCCAAGACAATACTTAGTTGAAAAGGTTGTTCATTTCACATGAGACTGTGATTATTTGTATGACATAACTTAAGTCTTTATATCTTTTAATATTTGTTAAAGGGGAGATGTTATGTAGTTATGTGTTTGACATGTTATGTAGTTATGTGATTGAACTTAGTGGTGACCGGAAGGAATGCCAGGAGTGACAGAGCACCAGAGAGAGGATGCCAATATGGCTGAGATGTGACAAGCCTTTGTAATTGCTGCTGTATCTTTATCTTAAGTGAATAAAAATCCTGTTCCTGAAATGCAATGCCTTATTATTTGAACTCCATAACGGACATGACATGGTGTCAGAAGTGAAAGGACTACTGAAAAAATAGACAAGAGAAAGTTTCAAAGTTAAATAACGTGTTTCGCGATAGTACTTGCAAGATGGCTATTGTATTTCAACCACTGAGACAGCTAAGTCTTTCTGGAAATGTGTTGGAAAATTGGAGGAGATTTAGGCAAAAGTTTCTAATTTTTCTGGAAGCCACTGGGAAGACAAGTGCAAATGATAAGTTGAAAACTGCAATTTTGCTGAACCTTATTGGTGATGAAGCCTTAGAGGTGTGCAATACCTTTAAATTTGAAAATGAGGAATAGAAGACAAACTTGAAAATTGTCTTAGATAACTTTGATACTTATTGTGCACCGATGAAAAATGTTGTACTTGAGCATTATAAGTTTTTTTCAATTGTCCAAAAAGAGGGACAGGGTTTTGATCATTTTCTTCCAGAATAAAAACAGGTAGCTTCAACATGTGAATTCCTGGAAGAAGAAGCCTTGATTAGAAGCAGAGTGGTTATTGGCATCAACGATAAGATGTTACAAGAGAGACTGCTCAGAGAACCAAGTCTGACCCTGAAAAGAGCTGCCGACATTTGCAGGGCTGCTGAGGCAAGCCGTGAGCAGGTCTGGGCATTACAAAAGTCTGTGGATTATGTAAGGTTTAAGACTGATAAAACTAACCACACTGCGAAACTGAAACAACAGCCAGGTAAAACTCTAAAAATGCATTTGGCAAAGGTATGATAAATTGTAAGTTTTGTGCCTCGGAACATGAGGCGGGAGTGTCCTGCCTATAATAAGCTTTGCTCGTACTGTAAAAGGAAAAATCATTTTGTAAAAGCATGCTTTAAGTTACAAAAGTCAAAATGGGTAAATCTTGTTGAAGAATTCCCCGTTAATGAAGAATGTAATACAGTTTATATGGGTACATTACAGCTTCATGATGTAAGTAATGAAATGATTGTAAATTCAGTAACTAGCAGTTGGGTTTAAAGTGTTGAGCTTTATGGTGAGCAAGTGAAATTTAAATTAGATACAGGAGCTCTAATTAGTGTGTTGTCATACAAGATGTTTGCAAAGTTGAAGTGCAAAGTGAAGCAATGTGATAATGAGGGACTCTCATTGTGTTGCTGACTTTTGGCAACAACAAAGTGGTGCCTAAGGGCTCTGTAGAAGTAACATGCTCATAAAGAATGTGTCAAATCAAGTCATTAATTTTGCTATTGTAGATATTGACTGTGGACCGCTGCTAGGACTGGATGCATGTTTAAAACTTAAATTTTGGCAAAAGGTAAATTATTGTGAAACCAGAAAGCTTGTAAACAAAGATGATGCAATAATTAAGTATAGTGATGTATTTAGTGCTCAGGTGAAATTTCCTGGTAAGCATCACATTACGCTAAAGGATGATGCTATTCCTAAGTTACATGACCCAAGAAGGGTACCTCTAAGAGTTGAGTGCTAAGCTTAAAAGAACATTAGACAAACTTGAGGAAAAAGGGGTTTTTTCAAAAGTTGAGAAGCCAACTGAGTGGGTAAACAGTCTGGTTATTAAAGGAAAGATAATGCAATTTTCCACAAGTAAACAATTTTTATTCTGACTAGTTTCGGTGTACTACACCATTGTCAAGTCTTGACTTGACAATTACACCGAAACTAGTCGGAATAAAAATTGTTTACTTGTGGAAAATTGAATTATCTTTCCTTTAATATGGAACGTTTCCACCACATCTCACCTGGGGGGTAAGTCTGTAACTTTAGGCGCTTCGTTTAGGAGAAAGAGTTCTCTACCAAAGTTTTCTCCCGACCGAAGTCTGTAACTGGGTGGAGAAAACTTTTTCTACTGACCGGAAGGGAGAAAACTCTCGTTATGAAAAATTTGTAAGGCGAAGCTGATGAACTTCGTAAGGACCAATGGAAAGTCTCGTACCTTAAAATCATGGTGGCCACAGCTGTTTTGCCTCGGTAATTTTGTAAACAAACCTTTGAACAATTAGGAATGGAGCTCAATGAGGTTATGAGAGTGATTTTTTCGTTATTTGCTTTCGCTAATACTTGCGTGACATCGTGGACATGTGTGCATTTAAAGCCAGTGGTATGAAGTACCGTCGTTTGCCTCAAAATTTCGATTGTTATGAATACAACGAGAATAAGTGAGAGATATTTACTTTGAATCCTTTGTTTATGATACTTATTAATGCGGAGTACGAAGGTTAGGTTATCGGAGCGAGGCACAAATCTAGAGAATTTTCCTTATCGGGAATTACTTACCCTTGATTTAATTGTTCGTTTTAAGTGCATTATAGGGAATGGACTTCCCAGCGTACGACAGTATACTGGCAATAATTAATTACGTTATAACAAGAATAGTTGATGTCTTGTTTTCAAGACCAATAGTACGAAGCTCGCTTATCCACGTCATGCTGTTGGATGTTAGGTAAAAGGAAGTTGAAGCATTACTTATCTTATTTTCGCCACAAGTATCGCTGAATTTTGAAAGTCGTAACCCTTAAGCATAAAAATGCTCACATTTACCTCTCTACCAACATTCACCGGTTTAAGTGCTGTGCTATGATTTAGTTATTTTCATCGGACATTCAGCAAAATACATTGCAATAGTCTTTGTCAAGAAACAACACTAACATCAATATCAGAAGGAAATGTCAATATTTTTACCGTCAGTAAATTCATTTAGGAATTTAAAGTGCAATGTTAAAACATAAAACTATCTTGATTGTCCTTCTTTGCTGAATAAATACATTGGGGGCATTCATGGGCATGATTCCATAGTTCTATCCCATATATTAAATGGCAGTGGAACAAGGAAAGGTAGTTTGTTCGCAGGTAATCCTGAGAAATCTGAGTTTTTAATTTACGGAGCATGTAGGTAACTCTCGACAATTTATTGGTAAGTTTTGATATATGAGGATCCCACTGTAATTTACGATCTAAATTAAAACCAAGCAGATGTAAGTTGTCACAATGAATTGCCAATACACTAAATGAAAAGGCTGCCACCGGAGTTTTGTCCTTATTTAAAGCCGAACTATTTGCTTAAAACCACTTTGATGCTATTGACATAACTGAACTGGAGAATTGTTGTGTTGTGAATCTATTATGTTGTCAGCATAACCAAGAACACACTTCATGTTGGCAGCACTGCTGTGACGAGTGGTCACATGTGTTCGCGTGTGGCCGAGTATCAGTCTGATTCCGGGTCTGTTACAGAGCGGTTGTTCTTGTGTTGTATCCATTAATATTATTTCTTTAAGAGGCAATAAAGGCCTTATGTTCATTGAAGGCGGATTAAGTTATTTATGTCTGAATAACCCAACAGGTTATGGGCCCAGACCTCAGAACTCGTGCTATTCGTAAAAAAAAATCATCGCGGCGGAGATTATCTCGCGGGAGAATTTGACTGTCTGTAGCGCTTGTGCGATTGAAAGAGCACCATGGGAGACGGTGTTGGAACAAATTCTATCTTGGCGAGTATTCCAAAATTGAAAGGTGTGCAAGACTTTCAGGACTGGAAATTTCAAGTAAAGAATTATCTGGAGAACAAGAACTTATGGGTAGCAGTCGTTCCGGAAACCGACAAGGACGGTAATGAGTTGCCGTTAAATGCAGATAAAGACAGACTAGCTCGCACAACCATTTGCATGCTGTTGGAACCCGTGTGCTTTACCAAAGTACGAAATGCGACCTCAGCGAAAGCGGCCTGGAAGAATCTCTGTGACGCATATGAGGACAAGGGTTGGGGCAGACGCCTGCGACTTCAACGAAGTCTGTGGCATTGCAAATTGGAGACATCGCGATCAATGGATGATTATTTAACGAAAGTAATGAATCTTGCTCATCAGCTAGAAGACATCGACGCCAAGGTTAGTGAAGATTGGCTCATATCGATAATTCTAGGCGGGCTAACTGATCATTACGCACCGTTCATCATGTCCATTGATAATAGTAAGGAAGTAGTTAAAATTGACGAGCTAATGAATAAACTTTTATCTGAGAGTGACCGGCAACGATCCAGTGAAGTACCGAACCGTGACGATGTGGCCCTGTACACCACAGCGAAGAAGAGTGCCTATGGTAAAAAATTGGGCAAAGGGCGTGGAGGTGAATGCAGGACTGCTAAGCAAACTGATGGGAAGAAGTTTGTATTCAAGTGCTTTAAGTGTCATGCGGAAGGTCACAAAGTGTCTGAATGTCCAGAGAAGGATGACTACAAACGAAAAGATTTCTTTGGAGTGAAGAGAAAGAGTGGACGAGAAGATGGGCATGCCTTAACAGTACATACTGAGCGGTTAGTTCCTGGAAAATGGTATGTAGACAGCTGCTGTAGTCATCATGTATCACCCGAAAAAAATAAGATGGTAAACTTTTCTTCTCGGGGATCAGATCTTGAAATATCTGTTGCTAATAATGAAGTTATCAAGGCTGCTGGCAGTGGCAACATCCCAATAAAATTGCCGAACAGTCGTGAAATATCGTCAATATCTGATGTCTTGTATGTCCCAGAGGCAACTGCTAATTTGTTATCAGTTAGTAATACTGTCCGCAAAGGGTTTTGCATGTTTTTTAGTGAAAAGGAAGGATGCCTAATCTTTCGTAAGGATGGATGTAACATTACCGGCGATTTGGTAGCTGTGGCCAAAGACATCGGTGGAATTTATCAGCTGGAGGTTGAAACTAAGGAAGATGTGACAGGGCATGAGAATCCACAAGTCTGCCTTATCACTACTAGTACAACCAGACTGCATCAACAGGAGAAAACAAATCCTAATGCTGAGGTGCTGTGGCATCGGAGACTGGGACACCTAAACAGGCAAGATATGACTAAATTAAAGACATTGGCTTATGGTGTCAATTTTACAGGCGCTATGGAGATAAGTTGCACTCCCTGCATTGCTGGAAAGATGAGGAGAGCTCCATTTGAAGAAAGCTTATCAAGGGCAAACAAGAAATTGGAACTTGTGCATGCTGATCTCTGTGGGCCAATGGAGGAAAAATCTTTTGGAGGGGCAAGGTATTTATTGCTGATGATGGACGATTATTCCAGAAAGTTATTTGGATATTTTCTTAAGAGTAAAGCTGATGTGCTGGAGTCGTTTAAAGAATTCAGGTTGTTAGTTGAGAATCAGACTGGTGAAACTATAACAATTCTCCGTACTGACAATGGGACTGAGTTCTGCAACAAACCATTCGCTGATTTCTTAAAGAAAAATGGAATTAAGCATGAGAGAACTGTGCCATATTATCCAGAACAAAACGGGAGAATCGAGAGAGGTAATCGAACTGTCATTGAAATGGCCCGAACCCTACTTCATGAAGCTCATTTAGATAAATCCTATTGGGCTGAAGCAGTGAATACTGCAATTTATATTAGGAACAGGTGTCCTAGCAAAGTAATTTCAGGAAGTGTACCAGAAGAACTTTGGAGTGGAAGGAAAGTTAACCTTTCTCATTTAAAGGTATTTGGTTGTTTAGCACATGTGTACGTCCCAAAAGAGAAGAGACATAAATTAGATCCAAAGTGTGAAAAGATGATATTTGTAGGTTATTGTAATGAGACAAAAGGATATCGTCTCATGAGCCTCAAGGTGCCTGGTAAATTAACAAAAGCTAGGGATGTTATATTTTTTGAAAGTGTCTTTCCAGGAGGCGAGAAAAGTGAACCAGAGGTGAACCCCACTGTCGTGACGAGTAACTGTGCTCTCTCAGAGGCAGTCTCTGAAGTTAGTGATGGTGAAGCAACTGAGGGGCAGGACCTGGTGGAAAGGGAGGTGTCAGATAGTCTTGATCGTAGGTACCCATTGCGAGAAAGGAGGCTGAAGGAATTCCCTGATCACATACTCTATAGTTCGGTATGTACCAGTGTGGAGCCAGAGTCCTTGTCTCAGGCTTTGTCTTCTAAGGACAGGGATAAGTGGATGCAAGCTATGCATGAAGAGTTAGATTCCCTGAAGGCAAACGATACTTGGGAACTTGTAGATTTACCATTAGATAAGAAACCAGTACAAAATAAATGGGTATTTAAGATAAAAAGGGACAGTGAAGGTAATGTGATTAGGTATAAGGCAAGATTAGTGGCCAAAGGCTTTACCCAAAAATATGGTGTGGATTACTTTGATACTTTTTCCCCAGTGGTAAGGTACTCAACATTGAGGGTGCTCTTTGCTCTATCAGCCCACTTTGGCTGGCATATGGACCATTGGGACATTAAGACAGCATTCCTACATGGAGTACTGAAAGAAGAAGTGTATATGATGCAACCAGAGGGTATGAAAATTGCAGGAGAAGAGAAGGTATGCAAGTTAAAAAGGGCATTGTATGGTCTTAAACAATCATCCAAAGTATGGAATGAGGAATTGCATTCTGTTTTGTGTCAGTTAAATTATAAGCAGTGTGACTCTGAACCATGTGTTTACAAAAGGGTGAGAGGGAACTGTATTCTTGTTGTTGCAATATTTGTTGATGATATTTTTGTTTTTGGAAATGATTGTATTGAAAAGGAGATGCTCAAAAGTACACTTATAAGTATGTTTGATTTGAAAGACCTCGGAGCAGTAAAAAATGTCCTTGGTATGAGAGTAATAAATACAAGTGATGGCATATTGGTAGATCAAAGCAAATACATTAATGAAGTGTTGACTAAATTTCAAATGTCAGACTGTAAACCAGTTGATACACCTATGTTAACAGGAACCAAATTATCAAAAGGGAATTGTGATACTAATTTCCCTTATCAGTGTTTAATTGGATGTTTGATGTATATTGCTATTTGTACTAGGCCTGATATTGCTCATGCTGTTAATGTGTTGTCCCAATATAATACATGTTATAGTGATGAACACGTAAAAGGGGCAAAAAGAGTGTTGCGCTATTTAAAGGGGACTTATGATTACTGTTTATTTTTTAAAAGGGGTAACCAATCAATACTTAATATGTATGGTTATGTAGATGCATCTCATGCTAATGATCTGGTAGATCGAAAATCATATACAGGACTTGTGTTTATGTTAAATGAAAATGTTGTTTCCTGGGAAAGTAGGAAACAACAGACTGTAGCTATTTCCAGCACGGAAGCAGAGTACATGGCTCTCACTGAGGGTACCAAAGAATGTATGTACTTAACTAATCTTCTCCATGAATTAATTGGAAAGATCAACTGTGTACCCATTATCTTTAATGATAACCAGCCTGCTCAGAAACTTGCGATGAATAAAAGGTTTAGCCATAGAACTAAACATATTGATGTACGTTATCACTTTGTAAGAGAGGCTGTAGAATGTAAAATGATTGAACTTCGGTACATCCCAACGGAAGAAATGATAGCCGATATTTTTACAAAACCTTTGAGTGCATTTAAAGTTGCAAAATTTAGGAAAAGGTTGAATTTAGTACAAAATGTTATCATGTGAATATTGTTTCTTTGTTGGTGAGAAGTGTGTTCTGGTTAGGGGGTGATGTTGTGTTGTGAATCTATTATGTTGTCAGCATAACCAAGAACACACTTCATGTTGGCAGCACTGCTGTGACGAGTGGTCACATGTGTTCGCGTGTGGCCGAGTATCAGTCTGATTCCGGGTCTGTTACAGAGCGGTTGTTCTTGTGTTGTATCCATTAATATTATTTCTTTAAGAGGCAATAAAGGCCTTATGTTCATTGAAGGCGGATTAAGTTATTTATGTCTGAATAACCCAACAAGAATTCACTTATAGTGCTAGACATCTCATTTACATCATGCACGCATGTGGTATCATCGGCGTAAATTAAATAATATACATGGAACATTGGAAGGCAAGAACAATGTAGGACCGAGGCAATAAAATTAACATTAGTGTGTAAAAATCTGCTGCTTATAACTTCGGTAAACTATGCTTACTTGACTTATTATCAGCACCTGCTATTCAAAACACTCAACACAAATGAACCAGCTTATTGATTTAAAAATCATTACCGTCCGACACCCAGCAATCTATGGAAAGGTATTAGTATAAGTTAAAGTGTTCTTTAATCATCACCATATCACATTCAATGCCAGCATAAAGTTTGTAAATGGCTATAATAATTCAAAGACCTGAATTTCTTCAAATGTACTTTGTAGCCCTTTAACCTTTGTGGGCCACAATCAACTTTTGTGGCAGTATATAGTATAGCATTACCTGAATGTAATTCTCATGAACATCAACACTATAACTACACCATCGTAACATAAAACCATTCTCAAGTCTCAAATACATAGTAAAAAAAAGACACAATGACCCTTGGTCTTATACTTGCCCCATGTTATGCTAAAGAGATTTGATGAGCACTGAACTACGCTGCTACATTACGTTACAGAACGATTAAGATAAAAAAAACTTCGGCACCAAATCAATAGCAAAGTATATATACCTGGTTAAGGTATTGTTTCATTAACTTGAGAGCATCAGACCTAATAAACGCGTTCTCAAAGAAACACAGCGCACAGTGAGTACATTTCAACTCAGCTGGCACGTAAAAGGATTCGGAAATTGAACTATCTTGACTCTAACTGGTAATTCGTATCGAGTAACAACACTATCTGTCACCTAATTTGCTAATAAAATTCCTAAAACACTACTCAGGGCCGAAAAATAGCTTCTGACGATTCGCAGAGCAATGAATGTTTTGGAAATAATCAACAAATCACTGTCGAGATGCGCACTTTCTCCACGGGAGAAAAAGATACGTCGGGCTCTCGAGGGGGACGTAACTGAGGCGACCGTCTGGGGCGCCGGAAGTCGCTTGAGAGGGCTTACAGACTTGGGTCGGGAGAATAGTTTTCTCCAGTCGACAAATTTGTCTCCTTTCTCCGGCGACAGGCGTTAGAGACTTCGGGCGGGCGACAACTCTCGCGCAGGCGCCTCACGAAGCTCCTTTCTCCCGTTTTCGGGAGAAAACAGAGTTACAGACTTGCCCCCCTGAATCTGGTTTTTTTAGTCTAGTTATTGTTGAGAAAAGTAATGGAGATTTGAGGTTGTGTCTAGACCCAAGAGATTTGAACTTAGCTATAAAAAGAGAGCCTTACATTATACCAATGATAGAAGAGGTAGTATCTAAATTGAGTAACAAGACTGTATACACTGTGGTTGATTTGCAAGAAGGGTTTTGGCAAATTGAATTGGATCAACACAGTGCTAAAATGTGTTCCAGCACTCCCTCAATCCTGCTAACGAGATTGTGGAGCACTGTCTCCACGGATTTTCCCTTCTGGTAGGCATGTTGGTACAGGTGCAGGGGGTGATCCCTTAACACTAGAAGGGCGGAGGGGTCAAATTTGACCCCTCGGCGTTTTTAAAATGCTGACGATTTCTTAATTTTTTACTGATGGAAATGAAATGTCGTGACTTTTCGTATTTTATGACAAGACGTTAACGTGGTGAATTTCTAAAAAAACAGTTGATTGGTTAAGTTGAAATTTTCATTTTTACCTTCGAGGCCGGAGGGGTCAAATTTGACCCCCACGCTGTGATACAATTTAAAACTTTTTCTTTTCCTTATAATATTGCTATTAAAACTATAAATGTGTTTATTAAGTGTTAAAGAATGCCCTAATGTAATAATATCTCTACTCCCTATGCCTTCCACTTCTCAAATGCCCACTCTTTACTCCTTTGCCACGTCAACATGCTTGTGTTGCATTCCCCCTCTGACTTTTATTTGAAATTTCAGTCTCTGTAGTCTCAGAATTGAAACTTGATTTTCGTTGATTATCTTCATAATTTAAATGCGTAAATTGTTCGAATTTAAGCTAACTAATTCGCTGGGTCGCGTTGTCCGAGCCTACGAGAACATCTGAAGAGGCGTGGGAGTCGAGGAGGATATGCCAGGACAATAGCTTCAGATGCTACGGATTCTCAAAAGTGTCACCTAATAGGTAAAAAAGGTAGAAAAAATTGCCGTAGGTACCTCGCTAAATGCCGCAAACGGTATTGAGTGGAGAGTAGTGCGCCCAAATGAAGATCTTCCCGGGAGTCTTGCCAGTCAAAACGTGTTCGTGGATAGGGCATGATTCACAGCACATGCCAAGCGATATATGTGTGTCATAGCTGTATGAGTCCCTATATAACCCAACATAGTTGCATGAGACCCTATTATGTAGCATGTTTCCATTTATTAGCTTGTTTGCAGGTGAATAGTGCATGGTTGGTGATCTTCACTCCCTGCCACACACACTCATGGTGGCTTGCAGGGTATCGCGTACATACAGATGTAAATGAAACCTGCTCGAGCCCCTGGAGGCTCATTATAGCCGAAGAAATTTTTTGGATAATAAATAATTGAACTGAAACAGAAGCTCAAGTGAAACTTGGAGATAAAAATTGGTCTGTGACATTAGAAGAACTAGATGCTTTTTTAGGAATTTTTTACTTGAGAGGAGTACGCGGGGCCCAATCTCTTCTTCTAAAATCATCGTGTTCAGTGAAGTGGGGTTTGCCCCTGCGTAAAGATGCAATGTATAGAGATCGTTTTCTGGAAATTTAGCGTTTTCTTGGATTTGACATAAAATCAGATAGGACAAGTAAACTGGCTACAGAGAAATTTGTGCTTATATTCGAGGCATGGAGCATTTTCATTCAAAATAGTCAGGCATGCTGTATTACAGGGCCCTACGTAACAATAGACGAACAACCCACTAAAGCCCGTTGTCCATTTTTGCTATTTATATCAAGTAAGCCTGATAGGTACTGGCAAATAATTTGGCTAGCTGTGGATAAAAATAAAAATTATATCATAAATGCATCATATAATATAAATTATATCATCAAATAAAATTATATCATTCCCTATCTGGAAAGAGATGATTCCAGGCCAAATTATATGCGTCTAGGTGATCAGGTGGTGCTACAGTTTATTTCTCCCTTTTTAGGAAAGAGAAGGAATGTAACTTGTGATAGTTTCTTTACTTCTTTTTACCTCACAGAGACTGAGGAGTAAGCGCACTAGTTTAGTTGGTACTATCAACGTTTCAAGAAGGGAGGTCCCTTCTGAAATCAAAACCTGTCGCTTGCAGCTACTCGAAACAAGAGTTCAGAAAAAGGATAACACTACACTAACTGTATTTCAAGGCAAGTGATATAAAAATGTTATAAGACTAAGTATTATCCCCCCAAAAGTGACCGTCAATTTAGACACTAAACATAAACCAGAGACAGTATTATTTTGTAATGAAAACAAATACGGCGTAAATATAGTAGACATAATGGTGAGGCTTTATTCAGTGCAGCTCGACGTCGGCCTTTTCACACTTTTAGAAACATTCCTGATTTCGCTGGAATAAACGCTTGGGTTCCCATTAGAGAGGTAAGATATCTTGCCCTAAGTTTCTTCTTCCTGTTGTAGAAAACTTGCAGCTGCTAGCACACTAGCACGACAAAGAAGATGAAAATCACTGTGAATTAAGCGACAAGCGCAAGAAGCGTCAAGTACACTTCAAATATAAAAATGGTGCTAAGGAATTTCTGATTTGTAAAAGTTGTAGGAAACATGTCAACAATAAATGTATTTTTTAGAACGAAAGGTGGTTACATTGTGAATTGTCAAAGTTCTTCTAAAGATGCTGTACAGCCGAATTTGGTTCAGCGACGATTTTTTTTTCACTAAATATAAACATGGCTTATAACAACAAAAAAATGTAAAAAAACATGAGTTGTTTCAATGCCATTTGAAAAAACACTAAGTAAACCGTTAAAAAGCATGTTTTTAAAGCCATTGATTGCCTAAATAAGACAATATCCTTGTTAAAGAACTGGCACAAACATCAGAACGAGGCTTTATTGATAGATAGTTTCCCACAAGAATAGTCTACAAGGGAAAATAGGAAAGATTATAATTATACCTTTGATAGGATATAAAGTCCTTATTTACTAGTATTAGGTAATCCCTAATTAATACTTTACTATAAGTCGCATGAAATGAATAACGCAGTCTGCAATTGCAATTGCAGTCTGCAATTGCAATTGCAATTGCAGACTGCGTTCTTTAAAGAACGAAGGGGTCAAATCTGACCCCTCCGGCCTCCAAGGTTGAGCGAAATTTCCGTCCTCCTAGTGTTAATGGCCCATCCCTTATGTACCTGTCCACTATCTTTTCTAATGTCTTCAATAGAAAAGACATGAGACTGATTCCTCGAAAGGAGTCTGCTCTTGTGTAGTCCGTCTTACCCGGTTTAGGTATGAAAACCACCTTGGTGACCCTCCAGGCTTTTGGAACATATCCATAAGCCAGGCAGGAGCAAAATATTCTTACCATTGGAAGGAGGATCAGATCCTGTCCTTCTTGAAAGAGTGCAGGAAATACCCCATCCTCCCCAGCAGTCTTAAAGGGGCTAAAACTCATGATTACCCATTTTGTAACTGTGTACGTCACGATGCTGGAGGAAAGTCTCCATTCCGTCTGAGCTGGACGGGTGGGATTCTTCCCATGATGCATCTCACTCAACTCCCTGGAGCCTGGAAAGTGGGTCTCCAGCATTAGCTTTAGCACTTCCTTGTCGGAAGACGTGAAGTCTCCCAAAGGAAGCAGCAGAGAACCCACCCCTGCTTCCGAGTCTTTCGATAGGATCTTATGAAGTCTTGCCATCTGTGGAACAGTCTCTACGCTCTCACAGAAGCTCCTCCATGAGTCCCTTTTACAGCGCTGGATTGCTGCTTTGTACCTCCATTGGGCAACCTTAAAGGTTTCCCAATCCCGAGGCATTCTTGTCTTTGCTTTATTAAAGAGTTTCCTAGTCTCTCTACGGAGATTGTTTAATTCTGCTCCCGACCAGGGTAATTTACACCCTTCCTTCCTGGTCCTTAGGGGGCAGCTGTTTTCGTAGGATGTGATGATGCTTCTCTGTAGATAGTCAACAGCAGCATCTACCTCATTTACATTTCTAAGCTTGCACCTAGGGCAGCTCCCAGCCTTTCTCGATATAGTCCCCAGCTGGTAGTCTCCTGTGCAGCAGAGAACTGGTGCACAGTGTAATATCTATGACCTCCTGCCTAATGCTGTTTGCAAAGGTAGGTTGTGATCCTTTATTGAGTATTTGTAACTCCATAGACATAAGATACTCCAACAGTGCCGCTCCCCTTCCGTTGGTGCTTCCACTCCTCCACACAATGTGGTGCGAGTTAGCATCACAACTGATCAGAAGATCCCACGTTTTGATCTTACAGTAACTCACCAGCCTCTCTATCTCATTCGATCGTGGAAGAACCAGTGCATTGTATGGCAGGTAGGAGGAGCAGATGACCACCCTCCTCCTGTTCTCACCTTCCCCCAGGGTCAGCAGAACTGTTGTCTGATCCCTAGTTGTAAAGTCCGACAGATACAAAGCACTTATCCTATTCACATAGATTCAAGATCTAGGCCTATCAACAGTGGTACAGTAATATGTTTTTCCCCCTGTCATGCTCAGGACCCTGACTCTTTCCTGGAAAGCCCAGGGTTCCTGAATCAGAGCTATTTTGACCATACCTTCAGAGAGTATCCTTTGCAGAACCCCTGAGGCAGCCTTACTGTGCTGCTGTACGTTGGCCTGAAGCATGGCTATGCCAGCCATGGTTTGGCCCCGCCCACATCTTCTTCCTCCCTTGTCTCCTTCTCTTCGAGGGGATATGGAGCCTTCCCTTAGGCCACTACCCACAGGGGCTCCCGAGTCAGACTCTACCCCCATGAGGGAGCCCAGGCTCAGTGCCTCCATGAATGTGGGCCCAGAGAGGCTGAAAAGGATGTCGTCCTCCTCTCCCCACAAAGGGTGTGAGGGGCAACTGTGATATGTGGGTCTCCCAGATGGAACCCCCGCAGGCAAGGTTGAGGTAGTAGAGGGTGCATCCTGACAGGGATCCCCATCAGGGCTCTCCACTGGTATCGCATCCCCCAAGGAAGAAGACGGACTACGAGGGTCCATGTGAAGAGTGCACCTCTCAGCACCCTCCATAGTTTTGTTTAAGGGTTCCAAGTTTGGTCCCACGAGTAGCTAGGGAAATATGGTGTCTGCCCATGCAGAGCCCTGCATGCATGTGTTAGGCTAAATAAAACAGGAGTTTGCCCAGTATCCGGAGTCTCTGTTTGTGACTTCTTACCCTCTGCCCCGCAGATGCGGTCACCCTTAGCACAGAGATGCACCGTGGTGATGGGAGCTGTTTATCGACCACCAGGTCTAGATCCATCATGTTCAGCGATACCAGGGGCACCTCGAGGAGGATGTGGCTCTTCACCATGCATGACAGTCTTGGTGGTCCATAGGCATGTTCTGCCCTTGTCCCACCCTGGAGTCATTGACTCCTTACCCTCTTGGGAACCTGCATTAATTACAGGTAGATCTGAGACACCAAGGTCATACTGGGTAAAGAATTCCAATAATAGAACATTAAGAAGGAATAGAGTAATGTTGAGAGGGAATTCAAATGAATACTCTCCAGCTAGAAATGAACTGGGAGATTTACATAATGGCAGCGCGGAGAAGTCACTCAATAGTTTCCCTAGTCCAAGACCTCAGAGTATTGTCAATAAGCAGGCTCCTAAGAGTCAAAGTAGAAATGTTGATAACGGTCCTCCTGTAGTTCTAAGCTGTTCTGGTAGAAGGGTTAACAGACCAGCCAGGTTTTGTATATAAGTTTTCTTTTTATGTTATTGTAAATTTTGATTTGTGAAACTGACGAATACATATGTATTTTTCATGCCAAGACAATACTTAGTTGAAAAGGTTGTTCATTTCACATGAGACTGTGATTATTTGTATGACATAACTTAAGTCTTTATATCTTTTAATATTTGTTAAAGGGGAGATGTTATGTAGTTATGTGTTTCACCTGTTATCTAGTTATGTGATTGAACTTGGTGGTGACCGGAAGGAATGCCGGGAGTGACAGCACCAGAGAAAGGATACTAATATCGCTGCGATGTGACAAGCCTTTGTAATTGGTGGCTGTATCGTTATCTTAACTGAATAAAAATCCTGTTCCTGAAATGCAATGCCTTATTATTTGAGCTCCGTAATGGTCATAACACCTACCAATAGCAACCAAACTACCCAACGTTGGGTTGAGAAATTGGCTGGGTTGGATTGGGTCGTGTAGGTTTCAGATCGTATGGCTTAGGTTTGGCCCAAAAACCAAACTCCAAGCCAACCACTCCCAATCCAATCAAAATCAGCACAACCAAACAACATAACCCAAATCAAATCAACCTTACCAAACGTAACCCAATCAAATGCAACTTATCGCATTAACACCTAAAGAAAACTCTTCAGGACAACCTAAAGGAATCAGGGAAAGTTTTCCTTACTACAGTCCTAAATACTATACTCACCTTGGCAGAATATTTAGTTTGCAAATTTCCGCTATACCGGACACGTTCGCGACGCGCACACAGACCAGGAAAAGCCGGGTCAAAAAATGTCTGCTACATAGTGAGACCAAAATATCTTTTCCGCAATTCAAAGTCCAAACAAAGCCTGGTCAAAGTAGTGGTACGAAACCCACAAAGAAAGCCGCGTTAGAAATCACAACGAAATATTACAATATGAATTCCCAGATATGGTTTTAAAACTACCGGTACCATGGCAACTAACTGACAAAACAAAAACGCAATAATACAAGCGTGACAAGTGGTGACAAGCGCGTAAACAGGTAGGGGAGTAGGGGTCTTTGATTGAGATAGGTGATTTTCGTATCTGAAGAAGAATGTAATGACATGATAATTTTATACTGTTGAATCATTGATCGATATTGCATTTAGGGACTAGCGCTGGACATCTCTTTAATTGTGGGAGCTCTTGAAGTCATTTGCAAAATTCCTCAACTTGTTAATAATTTTTGTCTGGCGATGGATCTCTTGGATTGGGCGTCTGTTTGATGGAGTATGGTTGAATTAAAGTGATTAGAAGAAACATGTTACGTGCCTCGTGGATGTATGTGCTGTAAAATAGAATTGGGGAATACGGGATAAACTTGTCAGCGAGAATAAACAGCATGTGTGGCATTTTTTGTACAGTTACTTCAACTAAATGTGGAAAAAATGTGCCTTGTGAGTCAAAGGTGAGTAGTGGGGAAAATTTTTGTGGGACAAGATAACACAAGTACATTCATATTGAGAAATTTGTATTGTCATGAGCAATTTAATATAATGATTAGAGTAAATTTCAGCCAGTGAGTAGTTCCTCGAGTCATCAAGTTTACCCATTTCTACTCTAAGCATACTCAACTGAAGCGTACTTAAGTGCCACAAGTGAGTCTCATAATTGTTAAGAGATGACAGTGACCGAGAGGACCACAGGAGTTAATATTGAGCAGTTCCTTTTATGCACATAAAATGTACCTATGTGATCTGCTCACATTTACTGCTTAAGTTTTTTTGCCGAATTCGTTTCTGAATCAGTGAATACATAATGCTACGTAATTATTCCGTATTGAGCAAAGAAATAGAGGCATGGTTCATTATGCTAACATGCATACTATTTCAAATCTTTATTTCTGAAGAAATTTTGTTGTGCGAGAGTTTGCCCAATAGGTACATTATGTGAAAATACCTTCAGTATAGATTTTGAAAATTTATTATCAAGTTATTTCTATTTTGAGTCTCAGTTTCTGTAATGGACTTTAATTAATTGTTTGAGACGATGTGCAACAGTTGTAACTGTTCTCATCACAAAAAAATTCTTCCTAAGCGCTTCTCTTTAGATTAATTTTAAGTGAAAAAATTGGTTTTAAAGGTGTTTTTCACAGTCAGTGTTTACTCTTCAAGTCTTCGATGTAGATGAGCTCATTCATTAAATATTATCTCATAAAACGAAGGGCTGGTTATCTTGTGAAGGCCGCTTTACACGATACAATTTTTTGCACAATTTCTTGTACAAACTCTTGTATAGACTGAACGAAATTGTATGTTTGTCTGAATTGAATTAGAACACGTTCTATTTCCCGTTCAGTCATTCAGACAATCGCACAAGTTTTCGTACAATTTGCCTATTACACGGTACAATTTCCTCATGCAATAGTTTGTACAAAAAATTGTATCATGTATAGCGGCCTTGAGAATGCAAGTGCAAATAGTATGCATTAGCATTTGGATTTACACCATCAGAAGATTCTTGAAACAAGAAAGATTTGTACAGTGATTGTAAAACTCTCAAAGAGTTTTGCCTATTCAGAATCCAGCTCTTCTTGTAAAATATTTTTTCCCACTGCTTTTTGTGAAAATGTGTGATATATTGCAATTTACCTCACAACCAATAAATTTAATATACAAAGAAATGGATAATAAGCGCAAATTAAATAATAGTGCGGTAAAATCACAGCTTCAAAAACATTTGGAATAATAGTGAATGAATACCTATACATATTGAATGTATACTGAAAAAAGGTTGACAAAAATACTGAAAAAGGTTGTTTCCTTTTCATTATCACAAATTATTATGAGATTGCTGAATGAATTACTGGTTGATGACTTTCAGGTGTCGAGAAGATATGCAATATTACAAAGGCGAGGGCCAGATCAGTCTTTCACTGTTGACCTTGTGGCCCTAAGTTGGAAATTTTACTTTGAAGCTCATGTTTTGTGGATGCAAGGCAGGAAACTTGTGGTTCAACCTTCTACGGATGACTTTGGAAACATACTGTTATGGAATGGTGATATTTTTAATGGCAAACACAAGGTATTCCTTTTTGACATATAATTGAATTATTGTTAAAAACCATCAGTTTTATTTTTTATATAATATTTTTATATTATATCCTTGGAAAGTTTTAATGTTTCCTTAGTTAAGTAAATTAGAAATGGACATTGATGTAATAACTAATTCTTCAATGAGTAAGTCTTACATTTTGCAAAAAGAGTTGCAAATATTTTTGAAAAAAGTATCATAAGTCCGAGGTATTTTCATGAGAAAGTTGCTAAAGTTAGCTTAATTTATGTAAAAAAAATAGCCGAGAGATGCAGGTTTATGTGTTTTTGAGTTGTTATATGGACTTTAAGAAAGGAAAAACCACAATTGACAAAATATTTTTTTATTCTGTATAACACTTTGTTTGATGACCATCATTTTTTTAAATTGCCAAATCTGATAGAGTTTGTATAGTAAAAAGACCTGTATTTTTCCATTTTTCGATCCGTCAATTAGTTCTTGAGTTATAAGCGGCGAAAACCTGATGTTTTTAACCCTCTCGGAAACGTGGGCGTGATACGTCATCCACTTCGTCCAATCACAGCTGAGCAGGCGAAGCTACCTCACCTTATCGCAATGGGGGACACACAGCTGACTCCTCATCCACTCCCTTCCCTTTCCTTAAAAGCAGTCAAGTACGGGAGGTAAATGATGTCAATTATCTCAAAGCAGCTTCTTTGATGGGTGTCACCTTTTGCTTATTTTAAATTTTGATTTATGAGTGAATGGTTGTGGTTAGGAGATTCATTTTTTCATTAAATTCATTTTTCGTTTCCATCTAACGATTTCATGTATAAAATTGCAATTTCGGTTCCGAGTGAATGTCAAGAAGAAAAATGTCAATCCCTATTACTATTTTTATAGTTGATAAATGTCCTTCTTTATTTTGGGAAGTGAATATTACAGTTAAATATAAGTTTTAGACGACAGATTTTATTTTTTATTACATCATAAAAATATAAAAAAATATTTATCTACTTTCATTTACTTTTAAGTTTCATTGCCTTGAAGACGTGTCATATAGTAGCGACAGACAAGATATTTTCCATAGGGAACGTTGTGCGATGGTTGCTCAAAATAAATTCATCGTACATTTTGTTTGATGTACATATTAAAATATGTACATAGAAAATGATCGGTAATTTCACAGGTTGTCATAGGGATGTACCTCCACTTAACTTACAGAGGGTTTTTGGAAAATATTAGATGTCTGCCCCTTGACCTCTCCATTGAGAATCTGAGTTACATCTTTCATCAACTCAAAGCCTTTGTCTGTACTCAAACGTTACAGAATTTCATATAAACACTCATGGCTTGTTCACCCTTTGCATATTCAAGTTTCTTCTCTACATCCGTAATTGATGACACTGAATCACTAATGCTCAGGATGGAAGATTCCAAGTGTTTGATTTTTTTCTAGCAAAAACCCAAAGGATTGAGACGAGAGAAAAATCAACTAAACTTTGTTCTTCCACACTATTTTTTGGGTACAGCCTGACCAGTTTCAACACTTCCGTATCATTCTCAAGGGACAATACAAAGCTTTCCTATGATGATTCTTTCTTGCATCCAGGGGGGAGGAGGGAGGATTTCGGTTGAAATATGGGGAGGGGAGGATTATAGGGAGGAAGGGTGACTTAAGGTAATGAGGCTGTGGAGCTATGGTTGGAATATTTGGCTGAGAGAAGGCATCAAATTCTCTTGGGAGGGACAGAAACCTCGTCCTGTCCCTCCTCTTAAATCTTTACCTAGAATTTATTGATGTTTCCAGGGCTATTAATAAAATTTCGCATAAACTATTGTCAGGAGCTTACATTTTTGCAGCACATCTCTGCTTCATTGAGTACCGTATGAAAAACACGTGTCCAATACCATGTCAAACAAAAGTGATCAGAACAACCAAATATTAACTTAGGCGTATGGTTTAAATAAAAAGGCCCAGAAAGGTCTTTTTATCAGTAAAAGTCCTGCCATGCCTATAAGTCCCAAAAAGTCTCTAAAAAGTCATTAAAAACAGTTTTATTTAATGAGATTGGTGAAGACTTGTATTTAAAACCTCTGAAACCCCACTTTTGTGAAAAGTCAAAAGACTTTTTCCACGCTCTAGTAATAACTAGTCAGTGCACTGAACTGTCCCCATTAAGCTGGTTTTATGAGTAAAATTTCCTTTGTTATACATACCTGATAATCAACTTTCCCTCACGTCTTAAAGGGTATTAGATTTGTACTTAGTTTATGGCTGCGAGACATGGACAATAACAACAGCAGAAAAGTCGAAGTGGGAAGCATTCAAGAAGTGAAGCTAAAGATAGCTAATGAGTAGGGACATGACATTTTCGCGAAACGTTTTTTGCGACAGGATTCACGAAGTAAGCGACTTTAGGGTTTAATCACGAAATTAACCGTGTCTTCTTTGAAACGTCACGTAATTCGATGAAATGTTCCCGTGCAACTAGAAGCAACATAAAGAAATATGACTTTTCCCCCCCTTTCCCCGGTATCGCGGGGAAAAAAATACGTAGGATGTCGTGCGGGTGGCCTACATTCGCCGGGATGGCTTACAACGAGAGCTAGTGTACTGTGCGAAGTTCGATCCCAATCGCAGTTTAATTTTTTCTTTCAGTCATTGCATCGAAAATGTTATCATATTCAATTTCAAACCAATACATCTGAATACTCACTTGATTATACTTTTGTTGTTTAAATTAGATTTACAAATGTAGCACTCATAAATTAAGAATGGTCGGGTCCCATCCAAAGATCCACGGGTCTTTCATTTCATTCGCTACTGAAATCATATCCGAGGACAGTAAAAATTAAGATCCGGATCGGAGATTTTAACATCTCGCGGCCTCGTGATCGATGCGCCCCGCGAATGGAATGTACGTATGGTAGATATCAACAAGGCGAGGTTAAGTAACTCGGGTCACGAAATGAGAAGAAGATTTTTTCCGTGCCACAAACGAGGAAAACAAAATAAAAAACACTCGTCTTGACCTTTTTCTCCATAGGCCCGGATGTGCGAGAAAAAAATTAAGCCGAATGTTATGCGGATCGCCTACATTCGCCAGATTCCCGTGAACCTATGAGAGCGTAGTTGTTAAAAATGAGGGCTAGTGTACTGCCAGTCGCGAGTTCGATCCTACTTCGAACACTACCTAAGAATACAGCCGTGCTGTATTCCTAGGGTAATGCTAGTGGGCAGTTAAAAAAAAGTAGATTTTCAGAAATTTCATGTCAAATTATAAGTCAAAAAAATAATTAAATTTGGCGAAAGGAAATGATTGGAAAAAATTTATATTACAGAATTAAATCGTGGAATCATTACGTTAACTTTACAGTGCATTTTTGAGTGACACATTTGTAAATCTAGTTGAAGCGATAGAAGTACAAAAAAGTCAGTATCCACACACAAAGGTTGGAAATGAAAGATGATGAAGTTTTTTATACAATGGTTGAAAAAAACATTTTAAACAGCGTAAGAATCGAACTTCATTACCTGCAGTCCACTACTCCACTCTGTTATTGTCGGCTTACCCTAGTTTGCAGAATGCATGCTCCCCATAAGACATTCTATGAGTGCCTATTGTGTTTTTTATGTTGCGTAGGGTAGCCATAACTTCTGTATTGGATCTCAAATGTATGTACTATTAACTGTTTGTTCACATTGGTATGAAGTCTTTATTAATGATATTTAAAAAAAACCTTTCTTTGAGACTCCTTTTTCCCAACATTAAACACAGCTTTCACCTTTTTAAAACGATTTTATTTACCGTATTTGTCATTTTTAAACACCGCTTTTGATGATTTTTATATACCATTTTTCGGTGTCCCTACTAATGAGTATAAAATGGAATGACCAAGTGATAAATGAATAAGTCCAGGGATCAGGTTGTTGTGGTGGTTAGAGTACTGGGTTACCATCCCAAGGGCCCAGGTTAGAAATAAGTATGAGGCAGAGATTTTTATCGTACACTGGTTACCACTTGGGTGCTTAGGGGAGAGCACTTTGAATACAGTACTCCTTTTGGATGGGACATTAAACCGGGATGCCCCTATGCACCTTTCGTCAAGACAGGCTGATGATGATGCCGAATTTCTCTCCATCTCTCTCTTCTGCTGCGTTTCCCCAAAAATTGCTGTCAATATACAATATCCCTCTAATACTAAATGGTGCAAATGACCATATCTGTGGGTGGTCTATCCTTAGTTATTAACTAACTAATAAATAAGGCCTAAAAAAAGTGGGAGAAAGGGGAAGTCTTCTGAAAGCTCTAAAGGTTGGAAATTATAATTGGCCATATCTTTAGTCATGATTGAATGATGAAGGCAGTTACGGAAGAGATAGTGAATGGGAAGGATGGGAAAGGAAGGCCTTGCTTGAGATATTTGGGACAAGTTTTTAAGTACTTGATGAGAGGAATTATGTAAATATGAGATGGTTAACTGATAAGAGAATTTCTCACTTTATGTTATGACTCACATAAATGTGATGTTGTCTCCGAGTTAGCCTCAATAGTCTTCTGAGTTCTGTTATTCCTTTCTATGGAAGGAAATACAGGAATTCATTATATATGTTCTTGAATAGTGGGTACATTTATGCTTGTGGATTAATTTGAATGATTTGAGAAGGATATCATGAAATCCAGTACTGCATCTACATAGCCATGTGGTGTTGTGTAATGTAGACTATTGTTCTTTGGAAGGAAAAAGTCAGTGGTGGAGTTTAACTTATGAGTTGGAATGTTATCTGCTTCAAATTTTAGGATTGTGTTGATTCAAGGATTGCAAACTAGCCGTAAATCTGTTTACTAGGACTCCATCCTGCAACCCCCTGATTAATGGCCAGGTACTCTGCCAATTGAGCTATCAAGGCTTCCTTCTCCTCTGTGGAATTCTAGAGGCCTTACAGGACAAGATGTTACTGGTCTGCTGTACATACAGTGTCTCTGGCAAGCCAAAGTCGTGTGCACAGCACCACCATCTATGAGATGTTTTCTCTGTGGAGAATCTGCAATTGTGCATTTCTGCAGGTGACTTCGCTAAGGTATTTGCAGCTAGTTCGAAATCTTTGTATTAGTTCGACTAAGCACCTTAGTGTTTAAAGTCTACGTTGACCTCATGGATGGTGGTGCTGTGTGCATGATTTGACGTGCCTGTGATATTTATTTACAGCATGTGAGTAACATCTAGTCCCTTAAGGTGTCTAGAATTCCACTGAGGAGAAGGAAGCCTTGATAGCTCAATTGACTGAGTAACTGGCTGGAAATAAGGGGGTTCTGGGTTTGAGTTCTGGTCAAGGTGGATTTTTTCTGTGGAAATTCTATTATTTTGTGTTACTTAAGAGAAACAAATGTTTTTACATTGATGTGCTTTGCTTTTTTGTGCTCTATTCATCTTTTTACTACCTGCTGTTGAATATGCTTAACACACTCAATGCTGGCCTATTTCATGAAAAAGTATTCATGTCCTAAATATTTTTTTTTCTTTTATATGAATAAATACATTATTATAAATGCTTTAAACATAAAATTTATGCAATATAATAATAATTTTTGACTTAGCTACGAACATAATGGGACCCCATGCCTTGACATCAAGGCATCAAACTCCCAGGGTAACGAGGCATGCCTTGAATTCAAGGCATCCGCGTTGAGTGTGTTAATCAGCAAATGCTACTTGGTGGCAGTTACGCAAATTCTGTAAAGCTGCCTTGAAATTTTGATGTTCATAACTCATTTTACCTGCCCTTCTTTCTTGGAAAGAGATTTACTGAGAATTAAGATTATGTGACAGTACCAGTTTCCCTTAAGTATTACATTAAAGATTTATTTCCATGGCATGTTGGAAATTTGTAAGTAACAAAAAATTTACCAAAAAACTGACAGACAAAAGACAGACCAGAGATATGGTGAAAAATATTTGTGATGAGTGGTGTCATTCACAGGAAGCCTCAGATGGTGTTGGTGATACAGCTGCGTTGCTAAGAGCCTTGGCCGAAAACTCTCCAGTAGATGTTTGCAGGACTTTTTCAGAAGTGATTGGTCCCTGGAGTGTAATTTATTGGAGTCAAAGCAAGAAAACTCTTTGGTTTGGAAGAGACCCCCTCGGAAGGCACAGTCTGCTTTGGTGCAAAGAAAATTCTTCGATTGCTCTGTCATCTGTTACTGAGAGATGCCAGTCGGTGGGTTTTAGACTTGATGTAGAACTCATTGTTGTAAAGTATATGATAAATAGTAATGAAATTTAATGTTGAACCTTTATTGCCTCCGTAAAAATAGCAAAAAGCATTCATGGTAGCACTGTCACTTTGTAGTGGAGACAGAAATTGATGTATAGAAGTTGATAAAGTACCTTTTTACAGCAAGAAGTCAGAATTTAAATCCCTTTAAATTTGTAAGTGGTTTTGCTGTAATAATGTCATTACTGATTACTGAGTAATAAGTACTGGAAGTGGGAGTGGTTTTTATGAAAGATGAGGGATACGCTGTGCTATTTGCAGTGAGAAGAGGATTAATGGATGAAGGAAAGGGTATTTGTTGGTGATTTCTTCTTATTCTGTGTGTCTTTTTCCTTGTGCCATAGAGAACTTACTTCCTTATTACTTAAACCATTTATTCTCAATCTTTGAACAATTCAATGAACAGATTTGTTTGTTTGTGTGTTGCTACTCAACAGTATTGAAGTACCTATATTGAAACAAAGGGTAATATGTACTGTGTGACAGATATTGGGTAGGAGTTAATGATAAAAATTTATTGCATTAAGAAATGAATCCTGTAATAATTCCCTATTTTCCAAATCATATCCAAGGACATCAGCTTAGAAAATTACTGGTTAAGAAATGTGTGGAATACACAGGTTTTTGAATGCGCACAGAATGGTGGTATTTTAAAACTTTTCAATTTGGAATTTCTGATAAAAATAGTCCAACTATTTTGGAGACTACATCAAAATGAACTGGACCTGTTGATGTTACGTATCCTTTTACAAAATCTTAAATACTGTGGTGGTGTACCTTCTGTACAGAATGCAGTTCCACTATTTGTGCAATGAGGACATTTTCAATGCTATTATCATCGTTTGTGAAAACCAGATTAAGTTCTTATGTGTTTTGGTGCTTGAAGCCAATTTTTAAAATAGTGATACATATTATGTACCTCCAGGATTACACACTCCTCTCTTTGCAAATTTTCAGTTTGCAAAAATTGAACACCACCTGAAATACAGTCACCTCTGGAAGTTAAGCATGGCACAATACATATTTTGCAAAACTGCAGGGAAAACAGGTCCAAATCTTTATTAACCTTAAGATGTGCAAAGAGTAACATACAGTGGTGAAGTTATGAGCCATACAGGCATGAAAGTTATTGTTATATTCACACCTAAAAATGAAAATTTAATTTTCAGGATAAATTTATGGAAGTCCCAGCCATAGGGCTCTTCTCTATAGATTTCAGCACTGCAGAAGCTGACTCATTTCCTGTTCCTACTCTACATCCATGGAGTCACCTGGAGCCTGAGTTGTCATTTGAAAGTCATCCCTGCTTTTCCCAGGTACTTTATGTTGTACATTTGTTCTCAAACCCTTTAACTTTTAGTGATCTATGAAAAACTTTTCATTCTATTTTATCCGTTACTGAACACGTTGAGTAGAATTTCCTCATAGCAGAGCATAGGATGCATAGTAGTTATACCCACATTATAGGCAACCCTATTCTATTCTGAGAAGGTTTATGAGATAAATAAAATCCTGCATGAATTTCTACAGCAAATTTAATAAAGGAATACAATATTTTATATTAATTTTGTTCATCCATTGTTAAAATAGTCCAGTATTTTCTTTTGATATGAAAGTTGACTGCTTTTCTTTGTCAAATACATCTTAATATTTTGTAAATGCAAAAAATAGATAGGATCACAATCAGACTTTCTACCAATTCATTACTTCAGGGTCTTAGCAACATGAGTTTCTGGTCGCAATGATGGTCAAAACATCGACTGAACTGCAGTTGCATATTTACTAGATGAGAATTCTGCGTGGAAATACGTGCCTTAGCATTGGGATTGGCAAAAAAATCCTCTGTACATAGTTTCAAGTTACACAGCACAAAATATGTTGATGTGAAGAAATGGACGTTATCAATCATGATTTGCATCACTGGTTATGTGAAAATTGATCAAAAAGTGTGTAGAATAACCACAGCGAAGAAAAAATCAAAACTTAACTGTGGTAAGTTATTTCTCTACTGATTTTATTTATTTTGCACTTACAACTTTGGAAATGGTCATCGGAGGTGTCTGCATTAATAGAATCATCTTCTTTGGTCGGCGAAGCTGGGTAAAAATTTGGGAACCGTGAAAATTTGACTGATGGGAAGGTGTGTTGGGAGTTTTTTCAGTCAGCCTCACTCAGTCACCCAAAGCCCTCAAAACATAGCCATGGATAATTTAGGGCCACCATTGATAAGGAAAACCAAAGCATACTAATTTGTAATGTTTCTGCCGAACGATGATGGATCTGAAGCGAAGTTACCATCATACACTGAAGCATAGTTGTACGAAATGTCTCGTGATAAATTCAATCTGTAACCAGTGAACAAGGAAAAGAACTGAAAATTTTGGGAGACAAGCCCAGACCCATGGTATATCTGAAGCCGAATTATACTGAGATGCAGATATATAGTCGTAATCATGGAGCCCAATAGCATCAGCATTTACAGGTATAACGGTAATCAGTAGTAATTAATAGCAATAATTGTAGGTGGAGTATTTTCTTTATTATTCATAATCATATGTACCAAAAGCAAGGGTTACGCACAGATAGCTCCAAATTGAATTTAATTTAGATTCGCGTAATATCTGCTGCTGAAATGACTTTAGTGCCTGATGCATGACCTTTTTTTATAATAGTTCCTTCACACCCAGCCACTTTCATATTCATTAGTTAAGTGAAGTTTTGCTGATAGATTAATTACTTACATTTCCTGGCCATGAAGTTGGCTCTCAGAGTGAACTGGCAGAAGTAGCAGTAGAATGACAAAAAACCAACAAAAAGAATTGGACTACAGAGAAATCCACAATGCACGTATGGGTATGCCTGGAATGTTGTCAGTGTACACTTTACCTTTAGGTGCAAAAATGTATATTTTCATTTTATTGTAAATGATAAATGTCACAAGCACAAGCTTGTGTACATGCAGTGGACTATATACTACTCCTAATATCGAACAACTCCTGTGAAAGCAACATGTTGCCCTTGTTAATGCAGATTTATTTTACGTGCAAATAAGGGGTAGGGGTACATGCAAATAGGGTAATAAATGGTCCCTAGACCATCTCTTGCTATTTATTCTTGTTCTTCTTGTTATGCTTCTTGTTATGTTCGATATTCATTATATGGGGCTTTCAGTATATTAATAACAGATTTTGATCATGTAACATATTAGCCTGGGTTTATTTAGGGAACATTATTTCATATTTTTATGTCAATATTTTGATTGCCTAAATTACTTCAAAGTTAACAACAAAAGATTTAGTTTATTATATTTTTTAAATTAAAATTGTGTGCAATATCCTGAGCCCTAAATAGTAAGGTTTACATTGAATAATTTTTGTCCATATTGTTGAGCATAAGGACTTAAAAAAACTGCTTGAGCAGATTTATACCTTTTAATAGAGTATTATCTAAATTTTCATTGTAAAAGTCATTTTTTTACTGTAAAAATGTAAAATTCAAGGACACGATCAAAACATTTTCTTAAACTGCATTTTTTTTCTATGTGTTTCTGATTTTATTCAGATGTCAAACTCTTAATGCAGCTAATAGAAAGGTTTAAAAATAAAGATAATTTGTTCAAAATAACCAAGGTTATTAGGGAACTTAAAACTTAAAAAAAGACTTTAAAAAATCCTTGGGAGTAAAAGGTGGAGGACAGAGTGTAAATTCTCATTATATTCCATTCCAACATGTATAACAGCTGAAATATTTTCTTTGTGTCTCAAAGAATTGTCCTGCAAAAACAAAATGCCTGGAAATATGTCAGTTAGAGAAAATTATAATGATAAAGACGATGATTCTAGCCTTCGATTTGTATATAGAAAGTTATACTCATAGAAATACAAAGATATATTACGCATAAAAATTTGTATTTCATTTTCCATATATTTTGTGATCCTGTGTATTATTAACCATTTTACTGCCAATGGAGCGATCTATCTGCCCTTTTGGTGGTGTAAAAACTGCCATCTATAAACTGATATGTATACATTACATTGTTATAAATTTGTAATTTTTTATTTCCTAAAAATTAGGGTCATCATAAATAATTTCATCATCTTCCTTAACCTCAAATATATTTCAATATTTAGTTAAATATGTACCTATTGAATAAAAAAAGTATTAAAAATAATGTAAAATCATTAATCTTACATACTTCATGGAAATGTACTTGGCAGTTTTTGTATTGTACCTGCAAGAGGCTGACAGTAAATGGATTAATGCCCATTAATGTTTCCTAAATTTGATGCATTTAGCTTTTAGGTGACCACAGTTCCAGCTGTTCAAAGTTTTCCCTTTCAACGGAAATAATTAGATCACAACTCAACCTTGGTATCCGTCATGAAAGCAATTTGGAAAACTCAGAAGCTTTGCCAGCTGAAAATATTGAAACCCTGCCTCCCTATGAAGCTCTAAATATCCTGATAAAATCATGGGTTGACATTGATGTCAGACTGGAGGCACTGCTGGAATTGCTGAAAGAATCAGTGAAGACACGAGTTGAAACACAACCAGGATTATGCAAAAATTGCATAAAGGGTATGTTGGTGATATACCAAGTGTGGTATTCATGACTGAATAACTCTCCCAGTTTTGCATGAATTTTTTAATGGCATGTATTAAGTTAACTAATTGCTTCTTTGATTTCTGGTAAATGCCTGTGTTGCCAGCTGAGAGGCCAATTTTCACTTTTTTGCTGCTTATATTTCAGTTTTCGTGTTGGGGTATGCTTTTGCCAATGTTAACAACTCAGTTAACAAGCCTTCTCTTTAGATTTTTAAATGAAGGTTAGCAAAAAATTTTTGTTGAGAAAATAGAATGCTAGTTAATTACAGTAGAAGCTCTGTATAATGAAAGCTCTTTTGAGTTTGACAAAATTCTATTGAGTTTTATCATTATATTTGCTGATGTGTTAATCAGAAATAAATTTCATATTGAACCTGGTAATTTACTTCAGTAAGTGTATGACAAATGTATCTTTGAGCTAGTATTAACCTTCCCTTCTGACGTTATGAATTGACTACTACTAGGATGTAATTTAAACTTATGCAATGTTTTCTATTTCAGGTCTTACAGAAGTGGATAAAAGTAATGTGCGTTGCACACATCCAAAAATCTGTGTTCTTTTTTCTGGTGGAATAGATTCGACAGTTTTGACTCTTCTAGTTGATCGCTTTGTTCCTGAAAATGAACCTATTGACTTGCTGAATGTAGCATTCGCCAAAGAAAGAAGTGAAGAATCATCTGTGAAGTTAGAAGTTTCCGGTAAAAGTTATTTCTTAAACATCCTTATTTTTTACTACTGTTGTAGTACTAGGTACTGCCCTGCATTTAATTGATTTGATTTTTATTGATCAGTGAGTTCATCAAATGCCTTAGTTAGATGATGTTTCTTCTTTTTTCTCATTAATTCTCATTAATAACCTAATAACTCAAGCAAAAAGTGGTTAGATAGTACCATATTCCTCCAAATATAGTCCCCCCATTTTTGAACGAAATCTTTGTGGAAAAAGTCTTGGGAGGACCATATTCGAGCTCAAGGCACCTAATGTCCATTGTAAAATTCCATCCCCGGAGTTTGAAGGCCAATATCTCAAAAATGGGAAGTTCAATTTTAAAATAAAGTATAGCGAACTAAAGCTTGTTTATTTATATGCTTATTAATGTCAAAAATATATTTGAAGTTGGTTATATTAATTAATTTTTCGACCGAAGCAGCTAAAAAGGCTGGATTTTTATCAAGGCATGACAATAGGGAATGCATTAAATGTGTCTCAAAAGATACAAATCCAATTTATAAATTAGAGTGATTCCTCCTATTACAGTACTATAATATTTTTGGTGTTAGGAGTGTTGGATTAATGGTTTAATTGTGCATAGTGATGTGGAAATTTACTTCCTGAATTACAGCATATAGTACTCAGAAAAGACTTACATCAGAATGATTACATTTTGTAAATGAATGTTTATACTTAATTCCTTATGGTGGCAAAAATGTGTAAAATTATAGTTTTAGTACTTATAGGTATGTTTTATAAATTATATGTATTGCTAATATCCTCCTAAAATTTAGTCAAGTCTCATAATCATCTTTTAAAGTTACTTTCACAATTCTGAAGTATTTTTGTATCTTGTATATGAAAAGTCATAATTTTTGTTTGGCTATGCAAAATTCATTATCTTTACCCTGTTCTGTTTCATTGCCTGAAAATTAGAAAGTGTTAATGTTACACCTCTAAGAGAGAGAAGGAAATATCATCCCACAGATATTTCTAAGAAAACTCCCGCTGGCCATGCATTTGATGATGTTCCTGATAGAATCACTGGAAAACAAGCTTTGGCTGAATTGGCATCACTTTGCCCCAAGAGGACATGGAATTTTGTAGAGGTAATTGCTAAATTATCTGCAAGTTATAGTTGTAACATAACGTTGTAACATGCAGGAATGACTTGGTATTTTGTTTCATATAATTTCAGATCCATTACTTACAGAAATGTCAGGAGTGATATGTGCCTTAATCCTTTACTTCATAATTGTTTTTCTCAAAGAACAAAATTTTCTCTCTTTCCCAAATAAACCTAAAGAATTTAATTCGAATTTCAACATAAATATTCCATTGTAACAAAACATATTGGAAAGTGTTTTTCCTGTTACTTTTACTCACTTTTGTTGATTTAGACTGCATCTTTTTAAAATTCATATAAGAAATTTTGAATTATTTGAAATTACTGATATAATCTTTCTAATTTTCCCATTGAAGATTGATGTCTCAGTACCAGAATTAAACAAGATTCGTCAGGAATTTGTATCAGATTTAATCTATCCATTAAACACTGTCCTGGATGATAGTTTAGGATGTGCTATGTGGTGTGCAGCCAGGGGTTTGGGAACTCTCTACTCAGTTAAAGGAACTGACAATTGGGAATCCTTATGTGTTTCCAAAAACTACACCTCCCCAGCAAGAGTAAGTATTTAAGAATTAATAGTAGTGTCATGCTTTTCTATTTTTACAATAATATAAACCAAATTATTCCTGAACCTTTAGTGGGATTTAGATGAACTTTCCAGTCAAAAAGTTTTAGTGATGTTACATCATGCAATAGTTGGCTCAACATCTTGAAAAAGTATGCTTGTATTCAATATAGGTTGCAATTCTTGGAAATGGGGCTGATGAACAATTAGGGGGATACTCTCGACACAGGTCTGCACTAGAAGATGGAGGATGGCCTTTATTGGCATCGGAGATGGAAAGACAGGTATGTTGCCGAGACAGACATTCCTTTCATAATGATTCTGTGGAAATTACTCTAGACGAAGATGCATATTGTTTAAAATTGGTTAGAAGAAAACAATTTAAATACTGTGGCGGTGGTAAATGTAAACATAAGAAATGGCGAGCAAAAAACTACAGTTTTTATTGAACTAAGGTGAGAAAATTTTCATACAGATGGAAATATTTTTGTCTCATTACATATTCAGGTAGCTATCACAGAATTCTCTCTCTTGGAAAGAGAGAGGGTGTTTGTTTTTTTGTCGTGCAATGCTTGCAAAGTCCATGTGTATAAGACTGTTTGAAGACTGTGTTGTGTCAGTCAACATATTGACATTAATCATATGTTCCTGATAGGTGAAGAATCTACCCAGCAGGAATTTGGGAAGGGATGACAGAATATGCTCTGACCATGGACGTCAACCACGATTTCCGTTCCTCGATGAAGCTGTGGTGTCATATTTATCTTCATTACCTCCTTGGGAAAAGGTGGCCGCATGTGTACTTACTTCCAAGAAGAAGAGTGGTACTAGTTTGGGGAGGACTCCCTTGACACTGAAGCCAGGGGTTGGTGACAAAGCACTTCTCAGACTACTGGCTCTCAAACTTGGCTTCAAAAATGTGTGTACTTTCCCAAAAAGAGCCATGCAGTTTGGAACTCGAGTTGCCAAATTGGAAGCAACAGGGAAAGAAAAAGCAAGTGATATATGTGAAAGACTTGTAAGTTCATGATTAAAGTATTTTTATCATTTTTAAAAAGTTTGATCTAAAAATTGGTGAAGGTGTAAATACCTATTCCCCAATTGCCTTATACCCCATTGTTACTCACAACACTCATCATGGTGTTTCTTAGTAATGTGTGATTTGGGGTGTTCACTCCTCATAGGATAAATGAGAGGGACATTGAGCCCTCAGTGTGATAGAATGTGCAGCTGGTGAAGCTTATATCCAAGGGCATGCAAAGTCAACAAGTTTTAAGTAGTGCACCTCAAGTTCTATGTGTCATAATGGAAGAGGCCATATTTTGTGGCATTTCAATGGATAGACCAGATGTGGTGAACCTTTTTGATTTAGAAGGCAAATTGATCCATATAAGATGTCATAAGGCTGCATTATCATGTACAGGTGCTGTATTGAGTACATTTAGTAGTATTGTTGTTGGAGATTACTAATTGATGGCATATAAGATGTACCTTTTTTCCAAAATTATGGCCAAAAAAAATCTTCTTCAGCTGGAGGAGGTCACTACTCGGAGGAGATCACTACAATATATATACGTAAATTATATATATATTGTATATGGGAATAAGTTTCCACCCATATTTGTTACAAAAATGGTTTTTATGAAAAGTTGCATAAATAAAGTATATTCATTCAAAGTATGCACCATGGGCAGTCACAACCTACTCCCACTTTGTAGGTAGTAAACTGAATCCTCAAATAATAAAATGTAGTGCTTAAAAAGTAATCCATTCATCAAGTCAATTCTGAATACTTTTATGAGAATTGGACCGCTTTATGGAAGGGGCTTACTGCATTGATCTGAACAAATGAACATCTGAAGGATTAATGTCAGGTGAATACAGTGGATGGTGTAGAATTTCCTAGATGACATCTTCCAAGCATTTCTTATCTGGTCTTGTTATGTACGTCCATGTGCTGACATTTTACAGGTTAAGCTTGTCATGCCTATTGCTCCATTCCAGTCATTTCTCTTTCAAAAGTAAAATTTGTGGAGAATATTGATCGCCAGAGATTGTTTCTAGTGGTTTCAGCAGTTCTTAGTATACAAAACCCTTTTGATCCCACCAAATGCACAGCAAGACCCTTAAACCATAAATACAGGGTGCAGATACATAACTTTCTTTTTTATATGAATATATCCATATAAAAAAGGAAGTTATGTTGCCGCACCCTGTATTTCAGTTTGGAGTAGATGGACCTGCTTCACCCAGAACCACCTAGGTGTGCTTTTTAAGGTTTAGGGCTATGATAATAGATCCATTTTTCATTGCCATTGGCAATTCGATGCATAACATCTTTTCCCTTTCATCGATTGAACAAGATCTTGCAGATGAATAAACGATGATGTCTATCTTTTTAAACTTGCATGTACAACAGTAGCACTAAAATGAGGGATTCAGAACTTTTCAGGATCTGAAAGCTGGTGTTACAGATTCATGCAAAGGCATGGCTTCTCAATGCATTAAAAAATGACTATTGCACAGAAAATGCCAGCAGTTATGATGAAAAGATATCAGCATTTCATAGATTTGTTAACAATGCAAGATTGTAAACTTGTTTTGAACTGGGTCAAATAGGAAATATGGACAAAATTCCATGTACATCTGTTGTACCACCCAGCAAGATTGTGGTTCGAAGGATCTAAATCAATTTTCGTAAACCACGTTATAAAAAAAAACTCAACGTTAACGGTAGTTCTAAAATGTTTTGCTGATGGCACTTAAGTACTGCCATTTTTTTTTATTTTCAAAGGAAAAACTCTTCAGAATAAAAACTTTCAATGGCTGTATTTGTTCATGTCCATGTGTCCTCCAAAGGGCATGTGGTATCTTGCTTTTCCCACTCTGCATGCATATAAGTATGACGGATGGTGGCAGCTGGTTCCCCACTGGTGGACTAGATCTTTTTTCTTTATTTTCACTGCTGGACTTATTTCATGACTTTCGATTTGATGATATTGGTGAAATCACAAGTACAGGTGATAGGGTTGATATGATGGCTACAGTTCTGGTTTCCCACCCTGAGGGTTCCAAACCTGGCCGTGGAAGAGATTTTTCATTGTTATATGAGTCCTTACTTTAGTACTATGTGGAGAGCACTTTAAGGTGAGCACCCAATCTGTCGAATGGGACATAAACCGTGAACCCTTTGGCATTCTCTTGCCAAATCCTTTCTTTCCTAAACAGTGCCAATGACATTAGCTGTCAATCACCTCCTCCAAATAAAATACTATTACTACAGAAAAAAGATATGATAGCCTTTTTATTAATATATTTCGATTGATACAGCAATGAGTTTTATGAATTTAAAATAATAAATATAAGGAAATGAAAATTATTTAATTCTTATTAATATTTACTGGAGAACACTTAATATGTTTGCTAGTTTCCTATTTGATGTAACTGTTTCAAATCAATCTGATTAATCACCCTTCCTATAAAAAAATAAAATTAAATCTCTCAAACACACTTAAAGCCTCTCGAATCTTTAATGTTATAGCTGTAATTTATATCCTCTTCATCATTCTATTATCATAATTACCTTCTTATCATATAATTTTTTCTTTGATTATGTCTTCCCCATTGTATGCCTCCAATTTCATTTACATCCCCATTTGGATTCATGACAGTGAGTAATTTTTAATATCATTAAGTTCATTTTAAGAGCAAGTCTGCATTATTGTCCATTACCTGTTATATGAATTGGTCATCATTTTAGTATTTCACATTTATCACCCTTTCATTCACCACAGCTACTGTAAAGGAGGTCATAGTCATTGTGCCCTACAATGACTATTTTAGGATTTTAAGTAGCATAATATTTGGTGTGTCTACCTGCTTTTCACGAGTCTTCAGCGTCTATCAATCAAATTTTTGTCTTTTTCACTTAATTTCCATATGTTTAAATAACTTTATTCTAAAACTTGACTAAATTTTTTAATTATTAATTGTAAAACGTGAGATACCTATTTCTCCTTTCATGTGGCATGGTAGCATATTGATTCAGAGCTTATTCTGCAAGCCACTCAGTTTTAAGGGAAGACAGTTATGCAAAGTGGTTGGCTAGAGAGGAGATAGGTAGCATTTGAGTGAATGAACTCATTTGTCGCCTTCCATGTGAGCTGTGAGAAAAGTAAGGTGTTCTGAAATTATTTTCTTTTATCAGGCACCATCCACGAATGTGCCTGTAGACTTGGGAGGGGATTCTGCCCACCAGAATTCCTTTTGACGATGGTAAAGGGTGGTTATGGCTACGTTTAATGTTACTTTACTATATCCCTCTATTTATCGTGATTTAAGTTTCAGCTTTTTAGTAAAAAATATCAGTTTTACATTCTGCTAAGAGGTTAAAATTCTTCATATCCATCTGGAATGTTTTTTTTATGAAAAGCTAAAGTCATCAACTACTAGGCAGAATATCTTTTTCTACTTAGCTTCGTCGAACCCCAAGGTTAGATTTTCCTCGTATATGGGATAGCCAAATGATCGACCGATTGTGGCTTGTCAGAATTCCAGGGGCACACCTAGAAATAGGGAGGCTTCATCTTGTTCCACATTTGTTTTTTAGAATTCTTTGTTCCGTTATGAAACACGCTGATTGAAAAGTACTCGGTTTTACCTCATAGTACATAGTCACTGCTGGTACCGAGGTTTTGAGGGCCGAGTTTGTCATCATTATTGGTATAAAATCGGGTGGGAAAGTCTGTAATTAATAAGAGAATTCTCCCGGAAAATCTTGGATCCTTCTTAGATGAAACATTCCCTCGGCAATGGTTTGCTTGTTCATTTTTCAAAATGGGTAGTGGGGTATCCAAATAGTGCCAGAATGGAGTGCTCTGGTCGTTAAGTGTTCTGTTGATGCGAAAATCTATGCTTCCTCGTACCGGCTTCTCATCATATTCATGCCAATACTCAATTACGCCTTTCCGTCCATGACTATGAATAACTGCATATTATATCACTCCCTCAGTGATTCAACCCGAAGGTGTTTGATAGGTGAGATTAGAGCTCACCCCGTACTAAGCCAATGGCGTGTGAAATTCACTCAGGGTAGGTTCCTTTCCCTGGACCACCTGCGATTTCCTACGAAGTTCTGACACCCAGAAAATCGAATCGCGAGGATTTTAGATGGGGGTGTCCAGAAAGGCTCTTGCCCGGAATTTGAACCCGGGACTCTCCGGTCAGTGCTCTACCCACTAGGCCACCACGACCCTTATATATTATATAATTGCGCGAAAAAAATTTCGCTTTCGCGAAACAATTATTGGAGGTAGGTATCGAGCCACAGAAGAAGTGCCTGAAAAAGTAATTTACTTACTAAGACATCAGCGGGTATAGTGTAAGAAATTAATTCGCTTATCTCGGACTGCATGGGACGAAAATGCCTGACGCGGTAGTTATGTTGATGACGCTCCGGTTTGACAACCCAGAGTTTGTGGGGTCGAATCCCACTGAGGGCATGATTGTAGCGTTTGTCTTTCATCAGTTCATGTTGGAAGGTACGATTCAATTACTCTGGTAATTAGGTATTTGATAATTTGAAAACCTATACATATTTCCAACTACAAATAGGGATTGGAGTGTAGATATTGAGCTGCAAAACTTACACACTAAGTATGTTTGTAGGGTAAATTTTAAAACTAATATTCCTCACCTCCATAGTTTAATTAAAAAAACCTTTTAGTGCTTACAGATGTATCGCCTTATGAAGGTCTGATGACAAATCCGTGGGCAAATTCAACTGTTTCCTGATATGAGATTGCTCATTTTGTTCCGTTAAATATAATGGGTTAATAATAGGTAATACACTTCGTTCGAAGAATAATGATACCAGTTGCGAATAATTTTCGCGAAATATTCTCATTAGTAATTGCTTCAGGGAGCATTTTAAAGAAGGACCATGGTTACAATTGTCTCTCAGCGCACGAGCGCCAGAGAGTCTAATTGAAAATTAAACCTTGATAAAATTATTCCTCTTTATTGAGCGTATTTTTTTATCTAAATGTAATGCGAAGTGCATATAGTCGAAGAAACTATTTCGTGGTAAAATAAAATGGATACCATCTGTGGTTTTTTTCCTGGCGTCTCACACATGCGCATGACTCCGCGGCGTGGAATAAATCATCCGTAAATTTCAGTGAAAAAAATCCCAAGGGAGCAACAAATAAAGGCGGGGAAGCCTTACTTTTACTTAGGTCTCCTCCATTCAAACTCGACGAAATAAAAAAAAGGAGACGAAAACAGCGATGAATTTTGAAAAATGTGGGAAAGGCGAGGCGGAGGTTTTGTCTCTTTCAATCTTCCGCAACTTATAAAGCTTCTGCGTATGTGAAAGTCTCTCGAATTTTTCTCGGTATCTGATCATTTAAAGAAAAACGATGCCTTTTTCATCGACGTTCTTGTTATGATGTAGCAGCCACGTTATTTGCGTGTTTATTCTAGTCATAGCATGTAGCTCATGTATACACAATGAATATGGCCCATAAAAGCTTTCGAGTGCACCGCTTTCTGCATGGCAAAGTTGTCTCTCGGAAACACAAAGAGGGAATTTTACTTAAATGCTACGACCGCGGTTGTCACGTAGGAGTAACTTTGTTGTAATGTAGCTCTGGATGTATATATAGATCCGTACTTTCTGTCAGCTCGATTTGTCGCATCTCTCCCTTTTGATTTTTAAGGGTATAATCCACTGACCAGCTTTGCATTGTGCAGTTTTAAATAATGTTATTTCTTCTACATATGGAGAATATATCGGAGAGTTACTTCACTATTGTAAGTAATTAGTTGGAAAGTAAAAATATTAAAAATTAAATGGACCCTATGCGAAAAATAGCTCAAATGGATATTCTGTAGCGATCATGAACTTTTAAATGTACGAATTGATCTATTTCTTCTTCATCGGCCAGCCTTTCGTTTGGCATTGGTGGAGGAAATTGGAAAATAATTAATGTCATGAATATATGAGGATATATTAATACATGAATGGAACCGACTGTACCGGATTTATAAATAGAAATAGAAAATTTCTATTACTAAGAGGTTCAAGAGCATAAAGAATTTTATCATTTTTTAGGTTTGATTTTTAGTGATGTAACTGCAATGAGCCTCGTGGGCAGAGAAACTGATTTTTACCGGCAATCACATTGCATTAAAATATGGATGTATTGTAGTATAGAGAAAGAAAATGCTTCAAAACCAATTGCTAAAGGTTTGAAACCGAATTTAACTGAGTCTAAGTGTTCAAGGATATTCTTTTCCAGAGAACTTAGGCGGCCATCTAACTGGTCTTGAAATTAAAAACAGCAAATGTGATACGTATCCTTTTAGCAGTTTTTTGATTAATGAGAAATTTATTATCATGAAGTATTTGCTTATAACCTAAAGGGATGCTGAGCAAAAAACGGTCGTTGAATCAACCCAACTTTAGATTACTTATGACATGACTAGCAATATTACGCTTTATCGAGTGGTTTGTCCAATAAATACTTCAGACAGAAGGTAATTGTTTAAGAAGGTAGATGAGGGACGCCCGCTCTTGACGTGGCTCTGAATGACAACTCATTATACGTCCAGTTTGATGGGTGTAATCGACTAATAATAATTATCACTCAATCCCGTAGCTACATTTTGTAATGTAGCAAAATTATTACAGATATATACACAGATCACATCAAATGAAAACCCTGGTGGCACTGTTAACCATGGGGAGTAATACTTAGAGGGAGGTCACGGGCACAAAACGCACAGTTTTAAAACAGAAAAGGGACCCGGAATGCATCCCTTCTCTTACCGATGTCCTTATGGAAATGCCAATTTTTTAACACGCGATTCGGTGCACCCTGGATGGGTGGCTTCTCGCACCGTATCACCGAGAAACGTGTGGCTTCTGACGGAAAACATTTGTGGGGAACGTGTCACTCATGTCTCCCTCGTCCCCAACCCTATTGCTATTCTTCCTACTCAGGGCGATAATTAACCCAAAAACGTATATTCCGGCGTGTGGGCTGAGATTGAGACCGGCTGATGGAGTGATTGTGGCGGGAACCGTCGAAGACGGCAGCGAGGTAATTGAAAACGTCTTTTATGTACGCCCGGAAGACCTGAAAAGACGCAATTTCTTCCACTCTCCTTTTCTCACGCCCCTCCTCCGCGGAAAATTTCAAAGTCGTCTCCACTCTGGCGCGGCGCAACATTAAACGACGGGAGGGGGGATCAGGGAACAGGGTATGGGGGGGAGGAGACGAACAACTTAAAGCATTTCCTACCCCTGCCCTGTGGGATCGGGAGGGAGGGGGAAGTCGAAATTAATTTTCTCGGGCGAATGAGGAAGTTGGATGAAAGTGGTCGGAATGGGGATGGGGAGGAAGGAAAGGTGGGTGCAAGTAAAAAGCGCGTTAATTATAAAAATGAAGAAGTTTAAGGTCTCGGCGGGAAGGGGGTGAGCGGGCTTGGGTCATGGGGACGGGTTTAGTCGGAGGTGGGAAATGCGAAGGATCGGTATCCCACATCGTTGTCCTGGAGGGAAGGGTGTGGGAGGAATTCCTGAGGCTTGAGACGTGTTCGTTAGGTCCAAGGTACGGTGTGTGGGGAAGATAGAAACCCCAATCGAGAAAGCATTGAAAGGAGGTGGAGAAAATAAGCAATACGACAAAAACTTCAAGACTCGTGTACATTTGGTCCGTGGCTGGTGAACTGGCTCCCCATTCCGAGGAAAAGTGTTCGAATCCAAAAAGTTCCGAGATTATTGGTTAACCGCTGGGATGAAGAGGGAACCGTTGCCAGTACTCGGTCGAGGATAAGATTTTGTGTCCTTACGAACTCTTTCCCCTTAACAGAAGATGAGGTCCAACCACGACGCAATTCATGACTGAGACCCTTCGATCAGTGTGAAAAATTACCTGACATCGACAAATAAAGGGATTTGGGTGTCGAGCAGCACGTCTAGGAAGTTCTTGGTGATAGAATAAAGTAGCGGTTCCCAGCCTGTGGTACGTGTACCGGTGCGGTACGCATTCCTCTCGCCCAAAATTTACCTGCACTTGACGCCCTAAAGGTCGGGAACCACTGACCTAGACTAAGTGTGCAATGTCTTGTATGAGTTACGACTTTAACTTATTTTAATAAATTGCAGTTTTGCTTTATATGAATGTGCCGATTAAAGTACTGTAACATGGCGCTCTTTTTAGAGTCAGTACGTAATAAAAAATTAACATGGTGAACACGATTAAATTTGTGGGAGCATCTGAGAAATCAAACCTATTAACGACTTATATTTATATTCCAAGCCCCACATGCATGCATCTTACTGTAATTTACTTCTACAGTGGACTCGGAAGTTAAAAAGTAAACCCCTTGGAGTTTTTCATTTATAGCATACTAATTTCACCTGCGGGTTTCGTTCCACCTGTATTCCGTTCGATAAAAAATTATCTTTATTACCAATATTATTCACATATTCCACGGAGAAAAATACCTTTATTCGGTTTTCACACTCATAAGTTCAACTGTTACTCTTTCATTCAAACTTCACAGGGAAATCAGAAAAATATCTTAATTGCTCAGTCATCGCTAAATGACGAATAAAATGTGTTTAGGAAAGGGTAATCACAGCAGAATCACTCAGTATTAAAAAATTAACCAAATTCGAGTTGACCAGTTTCCAGGACATGAGGAAAATAAGACGTGCGCTTCTACCCCCTCTATCAATATGTTCCCCCACCTTTCCAAAACCATTCACGTAGCGGAGGGCAATTAAGACCCAAGATTAGAATGAAGAGAAGAGACTAGCCGCGTTCGAAGCGAAGGAAGGTGGACTCGCGAATCCGTAGGAGTGTGATTGCGTTGCATTGCGGCGGTCGCAGGGATATGGGAGACAGTGGCGCGGTGGATGTGATTCGGCGATTTTGCGTACCTACGCCCCAGTCCCTGCGGAAGGGAAGTCCTCGAGTGAGTCCTTATGCTCGCGCTATACGGGGAATCCTGTGCATCCATTCCGTCTAGGTGTACCACAGAGACCGAGGAAATGGATTCTTAGAATGCGCACGTTGATTAATCAAATCGGGTCGAAAAAAAGAACGCCCGGACAGGAAATAGAATCTTCTATTTCAGGGAAGGGAATTGGGGGAAAGCATGCGGTAATTAAAACACAAATGAGCCCAATCAAGTAGTCACTCATTGGTTATGATCTTGAGAAATTGGGGCAACCAGATTCCGAATCGTGCCTCTATATCACTTTCGTAATAACATAAGTTTCCACGATAGCTTTATGCGGAGGTTATGGAAACCTAGACGTGAAAAGTTTAAGGTCCTGTACAATCAATTTCTTGGAATTGCAAGGACTTTTCCAAATATTAGCTAGAAAAGAAGGCACGGGATACATATCATTGTCCATCAAGATAGCATAAGGCATAAAGTAACGCTACGGAATCCGTAAAAATGTACGAATAATGGAATAAAAACGCAAGTATGACTATTTTTTGTTTTTTATTCTCATGTAAAATTATTTTAACATTTTCTTTATTTCTTTATGGAAATGGAAACTGCTCCTGGGAGAGACTCCTTTCTTCACTTACGGAGTTGAGAAATTTATTTGTTTCTCCAGTATGGAGTAGGAACTTTCTGGATTCTGTTAAAGTCATTAATATTTCCTATGATACCCATTATTAAATAATTTATGCCTTTATAGTCATCGTTTACTTACCCCATAGTGCCGGCTGCATATTTTGTTTCAGCCAACAAAATGTGTTAAATCATTTGGTAGTGACCGCAAAACTTGGATAATTACTGCTTATAGGTTAACAAGAAACAGCATTTTTAACTATGTCTTCGGGCAGCCAATTATTTTTCCTGGAAGGTCATTATTTTATTTCAATGTGGAAGGTCATTATTTTATTTCATTTTTTGGAAAAGATAAATACATTTTTCTCTGGTAAGACATCACCATTTATCATCAATCCTAAGATATTTTAACGAAATTCTCTGCTCGATTCCTCTATGAGCTAACCTTTTCCTTTTAACACGTTTATTCTTCCTTTACATCATTTATTGCTTCCTCCTTATATTTCATCCATGGTCTCCCTCTGCAGCTCTTTCAATTCATCTTCACATTCGCAATTCCATCTTCACGAGGTGATTTCGTCTTAACATGAGTATGATAGGGTCGTATCATTCTCTTTGTAATTGGATTGGATTCAGGTTGTAATTGAATCATGAATTTCGGAAAGGACTCGGCTCGAATTTTTGAAAAAAAAATTCAGGAGAGGCAAAAAACTGAGTTTCTGTCTTAGGTATTTGAATAATGAGCGCAGTTTCTTACTATGAAACACCTTACTATTGTGCTAATTCATAACTTAGTAAAGTAGCCCGCCCATAAATACATTGGTACATACGTGTGCATGAAAAAATTGGGAAAAAGTCCATTGAAAAAAATTTCGATATGAGCCCTTTTTAGAATTTATAATTCAGTTCTTCTTTTCAGAATTTTCACTGCACTTCTTTCCACCCAAAACTAATTAAAATATCATTACTAGTTTAAAATGGTGTATCCGTTTGATCCCAGTTATTCTTCGTTTACACCACCTATAAAATATATTCAGTCTCGTCTTTTTTGCTGCTGTTACGGTCCATATCTCGCCCCACATTGGACGTAAAGTTTGGGATACAATCAACGTAAACGGGTGACGTGAGTCATTCACGGGAAACGTGAGACTGGAATTTTTTCTATGCGACCCTCAGGAAAAATTTGACCGACGAAGGCGCAAAAGGGATTTCGAAGCGAATCTGAACAGGAGCTAACAACTAATTTTCAAGACAGTAATGTACTTACGTAGTCTATGCCGTCAATGAATTTACCTGATTGCATAAGTTTATTATAATTCACAAAAATTAATTCGTGAAAACCGTGTTTAATCATTCCTATCCAAATTGTCACGATCTAACCATTGGCAACATTCTCAAACAAGCTTTTTCATGTCATAATCTTGTAAAATCTCACTACCGTGATAGCAAAGCCAGTTGGAATCCAACTGGAATTCACCAGTGCGCAAGCGTAAATCCAGCTGGATTAATCCAGTGTAAAGCTGTAATTCAGCTAGAATCAAACTGGATTCCAGCTGTGCTTTTTACATGATTCAAACTGGATAACAGGTTCGATTCCAACTATAGATTCCAGCTGGATTTCCTGTTTCTCTCTCTCTCTCTCACTCCTTCCATCGCCTCTGTTGATGTACTGGTCACTGCTTTTCGACTGCATGTTATTTTAAGGCATGAGGCTGTATATGCTGTCTTCAGAAAACACCTTAGGTTCTTAATTTTTATTTTGCTATTAAGTATTTTAATGCAAAAAATCGGTTCCAAACGATGAGCAGAGACTTACCTCTTCATATTTACTTGTTTCTTCTCCTTCCCATCCTTCTCAGCAGGATTTAAGCTACATATTCCAGCTGGATTCGTCCAGCCAAAATCCAGGCTGGAATCCAGCTGGCTTGCTATCTGGAGTTATTGTGTTTTATAAAACACAATAACTTCAAATAATTATTCATTCATAGATTCCCTCGTTACAAAAAAGTCAGGTAACTCTCTATGCTAAAACCAAAGACTGAATTAAGTTTTACAGTGTTAGAGACTAAAATTTTCGTTCGGAACAGGCATATATCCACTTATAACTTCTATAACTCCCCACAGGTTGCTCCTTTTCGTCAAATTCTGGGACAGTTTTCATTGGTTTTCATGTACGTGAAGCCCATCTCCCACATACACGGTCTCACGTTACGCGCTGGTTGTGTTCGTTTCCGTTCTCCCACCCATGTGCCATCTCTTCACGTTTTACGATACAAGTCTCACGTCACCCGTTTACTTTGATTGGGGCCCAGCCTTAAGGAAGCTCCACCGAATGATGAAGTAGATGTCGTTTTTGTGAAAATTTCAGGACAAGTCATTTTTTATCCCTTCTATCGATTGACAATAAAATAATGAGCCCTTTCCATCATATATTTGAAGAACGAAGACGTTGAAAATCAGCTAATATATGCGTGGTTATACGGCAGAGCACGGCTCTTGCAGTAAAATTTGCAGGTTAATAATGTAAAGAGGAATGTCGTTTTGACGAAAAACTAATATAAGATGCGCAATTTTATGTAGAATTTAGCATTGAGCATCGTGCTCGCCTTACCACACTTGTTTAATTGATATTAATAAATGTTTGCTCGAAAAAAAGCAGAAAAGCCTTAGTTACATGAAAGTGGCGCTACAGTATTTTGTTATCATTGACAACGGTACTTGTGACGGAACGTGCTTACAAGCATATTTACTAACTTCATCTAGGAATACACCTAACCAACGTCCTTCTAATATTTTTTAAGCAATTAAATATTTCATTGGTTATGGACATTGTGCAATTAATAACAATGTTTCCAAATGGTAGCAGCGTCATTGTTGCTAAATAATTTTCAAAAATATGAATATTAATAAAAGTCAAAACAAAGAGTTGTATTTTCAAGGGAATAGTTTAAAACTAAGTAATAAAATATTTAACCTATTTTAGCATACGTATTAGAGGGATTGAGCATGCATTCTCACTTTGAAAATTAAACGTGGCAACAACACGTCAGTCATGTTCCGACATCAAAATGAGTTTGAAGACCTTGTAAAAAATAGAATGCAAATACAGCACGCTATAAAATAGCATAATCATAGAATTTTTGTGTATGCGTTACCACCCTATAGATTATTTTCCATATAGGTGTTTTTCTGGATCGGCATTTACCTATTCATTAAATAACATACCTCTTTTACGGGATTTTGAATCGCGGAGTCGTAGTGGAACCTCCTTCAGTGGATGTAATTTATTTACGTTTTAAGAAAGTGCTCCAATATTCTCATGCGTGTGTTCCCAGGTGTTAGTAGAATTTACTTGTTCTCTAATGCCGTTTATACTTGACCTGGAATATCCTTCTAATTTTTCCTTCTTCTTTTCTTGATTTCCTTGATTACCCTGTAGTGAAGACCAATTTCTTAGGTTTTATCGTAACGCCTAAAATAATGTGAAACGTATGGTGAGCTAATTCCCGAGGCGGGATACAAACTCGCGACCTTTGGAAAGCCAGGCACGTTACCGACCTGGGCCTCGATCATGGATCTTCATAACGCATGCGCTAGCGTTATCGTTATTTTTTGATTTAACTTATATCAGAGAGAGCGTGATCTCCATTCTTCATTTTTCGCACAGCACTTCAAATCGCTTTTTGCAATCAGTGGAGCGAATTTTATAGACGGCTATTGTTAACCCTGCGCTTCTCTAGGGGTAAGCGTTAACGATAAACATTGCGATAACGCGAAAAATAGATCCGTGATTCCACACCTGGCTACGGCGGTCTGACCTTAGAATTATTCGTGCTTTAATGGGTACAATAAGAGTGTGCGAGTAGAATTATTTAACGCTCTTGAAATTCTCATTTTCTTCCGGCTCCTTACACTGGAAATGACAAGTAATAGAATAGAATTGGAAAAGATAATGCCACATTTACCTTGATGATAAGCGACCGAAATCGCCTCATCAATACGGTGAAACAAATAGTGATCATACCTGATCTTCTTAATCTTCAAACTTTGCTACCGCTACATATTACATAATATGACAACACAGAACTCGCTCTATATTTACTGCTATTTGCGAATTGTTCTCGCTTAGCTCTCTCTTTCTGCGAAGCTGTAACTAATGGAACCAGCGACTCAATCACTGCCAGGAAAACGATTGATGTGAACGAACAGCATAACTACCTCATTCTTTCGGAGTCATGTACATGAATAATGATCATGACATGGTATCAACGTCAAGTTATTGCTAGGAATAGAGTACGGGAGCCATTGACTAGTAATTACCATATACAAACCAATTGTATGCATTATATTGTATGCAAACCAATGCAACTGTATGCAAACCAACAGTCTGATATACCTTGAAAGTGATATACTGATGTATGCTCAATACAAACTAATAAAGCAGACCGATTGAGTATACTTAAGTGTGTTGATACCACGACATCAGGAATTCGGTAGTCATTTGAACTGCTCAAAAACAAGATAACCGTTCCCGGTTATATGAGTGTGAACACGTAATGAGGTCATTGACGAACCCCGTTCCGCATGAAGATAGAGCCACTTTAGTCCCTCATCCGCCATATTCCGTAAATATATCCCATCCTGAAATAAAACGAGCTTGATAACCTACATCCTTAAGATGCACTCTTGACGATATGTTAGAGTTGTTCCGTATGGAGAAGGACGGGAGTGGAAGATAGAGAGGTAAAGATGGAGGGGGAAGAGAGAAAGAAAGAGGAGGACGGCGAAGGGAATGCGGGAGAATATTATGCAGGAAGGTAGTAACCGTGGATGGGGGGGTCTGACAGTGGTTGTGCGAAAGAAGCCCATGGAAGCCATATGTAGATAAAAGGGAGGGGGGAGGGGCTTAGAGAGGGGGAGGAGCTGTCGGTGAGGGCTGAGTCGCGAGAGACTAGGGGTCCGGTGGGGGACGAGGTGGAGCACGGCAGAGCTAAAATATAAAAAGGAGCGAGAGGGTGGGAGGGGAGGAGGGAGGACTCCTAGGGCCCCTTGGGGTGACTCTACAACCCTCCGAGACCTACATACCCATGCGCCCAATGTGGTACACACGCGCCCTTTCTTTCTCCTGTAGGTGGGGCGGGAGGCGAGGGATGAAACCGTGTTCGTGATGCATCACGGGCTGGATTGTAGAAACGGCATTTCTTTGTTTTGTACAATTATTTATTTTGTGCTTCGGAAAATTCTGTCAGAAGCATAACGCCTTATCTATTGAGGAGGGAATTAAAATATTTGCCGTAAAAATATGTTAAAGTTTTCTTAATTAATAATGTATAACATCTGAATGCCTATGCCAATTTAGTGATGTGAATCACCAAACTTTGTACCAAGTATACGCAAGAAACGCTTTGGAAATGAACATTAGAGCTGAAAGATAAATAATATTCAAGTTTCGCTTTTTTATATTCTATTTCATCGTACAATCTAAGTTATTTATGTAAAATAATATTTCTTAGTATCTTCTGTTTAAATTTTCATGGCATAAATACAGTTAACCGTATATTAATTGCGTAATGGTATGGTACAATTCACAGTATCAGGCGTCACGTAGTGGAAGTGAGGCATATTGGATGAGTAAGAAACTTGAGCACTTTTCCACAATATATTTAAAATAATAAAATTACACTAAATATATCGTGGAAAAGTGCTCAAGTTTCTTACTCATCCTATATGTTTCACTTCCACTGCACTTTTCCACAATATATTTAGTGTAATTTTATTATTTTAAATATATTGTGGAAAACTTAAAAGTTTATTACTCATCCAATAATGGTATGGTAATGAAAATATTTGTATTTGTGTATACAATCGTGGGAAAATCGCATTCGGCGTCAGCGTAAATGCAACAAAAAATATACGAATTCAGCATAAAAAAAGAAAGAAGATATTGTTCGCTGTTTCAGTAGAAGTGAGACATACTGGGTGAGTAAAAAACTGGAGCAATTTTCCGCTATTATATTTAAAAATTAAAAAAAATATAATTATAAGCGTACACCTGAAGATGCCTTAGTGAGCCGAAACACGTGTAGTGTAATTTTAAAATTTTTTAAATATAATTGTGGAAAAGTGCTAAAGTATTTTACTTACTCAAAGAAGATATTTGTCAGTTTTGTGTTTTTTTATATTCTTCTAACGATATCATGGTTTTATTTAATTTCACGAATATACCAGGAATGCGCGCACTGCATATAGTACATACCTACCTAGTGACTGCGTTAACTTGCTAAGATTTAACAATCTACCTGGGACGGAACGTCATTACGCCGTAAATTTATGCAACCTTACTGACAGTACTATCAACCAATTGCATAAGTTGAAGGGGATAGCAACTGTATTCCTTTCCTTTCCGTTAGTTTCCGAGTACTTATAAAACTCCCTAATGCACACGTATTGTAGAGGTGTTACAAACGAGTTTGACCTCGTTGGTTTCGTCACATTCAAAGCCAATCAACCACTACGTCCAGTTTTAAGTTCGGCATCGTTGGTAGGGTAGCGCCACCAATTACTTACATTGTATGAAAATCTCATTAGGGGAGTTATGCTTTGTTACACGGGAAGATCAGATTCCCAGAAAATCCTTGGAACTGTGTTTACCTTACTTGGACGTGAATAGAGAGCCCTCTCTTGGATTTGAACCTGCGATCTCAAGTCTGTAGCCCACAGTGGAACTACTGGGCCACCACGTCGAAATGGTGCTTAGAAAAACCCATGGTTGTAAACCCTTGTAAACCTATGATTTTCCTTTACCTTTCATGTAATTTAATATTTTATCTTTATTGTTCATTCCACCTACTCTCAATTTTACCAAAACAATGAACGACACCAATTGATCCTTTTCAATTAAATCCACCCCGTCCTCCCTCGCTATTCAGTCCCTTGTCCGGTGAAATGAATGGTGGAGGATGATACTTTGTGGAAATCCATTGTAGGACATGAATTAAAGATACTTTGCAACTATTCCACATAAAAATTTATTTCGAAAGAGTCAACATGTTTCACTGCACTGCAGCATCATCAGGACTTCTGAGTCAACCAACTTCTAACTCTAACTAACTCTAACCAACTTCTGAGTCCTGATGATGCTGCAGTGCAGTGAAACATGTTGACTCTTTCGAAATAAATTTTTATGTGGAATAGTTGCAAAGTATCTTTAATTCATGTCCCTTGTCCGGTGTTCATTCGATATCCGTCCATCCTCTGAACTTGGAAATCGTGATGCCCTATGGAGAAAAGCATAAGTTTTCAGATTGAAAATTTCAGGTACATCTCCAGTAAGGTCTCATATGTCACTACCATCTAAATCCAACTTGCCTGAGGTTCTACGACTCACTAAAAACTTATGCTTGCTTAACAAAATGTAGAAAATGTCGAATAGCATGTCTTGTAGAAAATCTTTAGTTTAAACGTTATACGTTCAATCTTAGAACTGAAAATAATGTATACATGTATGATATTAGTAAAACGGTACGTGGGAGTAGAGAAAAGTTGAAAAATTAGTAAAAATGAGTGAATATTTTGTTTTAACCCTAACAGTAAGCCATGTTTTGTAGTGCCTATTACTAATAATATATCGAAAAAATGTAATTATTGCAAAACATGGAAAACTATAATCATAAAAAAATGAGGGAAATTCAATTTTGTTTTCAAAGTTATTAATTCTGAAATAATTGTTTTTGTTTTTAAAGTACAAACTTTTAAAAAATATTGACAACTTATTGCAAATAATTATTGAAATTAGGTATTGAAATGCGATAGTTATTTACGAATTAGGTATTACTTTACACGGGAGCAAAACATAATCGAAACCTTCAGTAGAAGATATGTATCAAAATATAGAATATGCTTCCTCCTGGAGATTGCCGCTCAAATGCATGCAAACACCCGCAGTAGACATAGCCCTTCATATGATGCATAATCATTCTGTCCACCAAAAATTAGTAATTAGTAATTTAAATACATACTTAGCAATTTTAGATGCTATTATTTTAACCGTCCATGGTGTTAGCGACAACTTGCAATTTTAGTACAGAGGACAAAGTTGCAGGATATAACGGAAAAAACACGCACCTAACACGTGGGAGGTGCCAATACTAAGACAAATAGTGGGGTTAATAAAACAGTCGCCAAAAGGAATCGTAAAATGTAGCGCATAAATAAAATATTATTCATAGGGATTGGATGAGTTCCGCAAGGAGGAAATACTTGGAGCTTTCGCATTGGTAAAGGTGTTAGGATGAGGCTGGTTCAACATGGACACAATGAGTGCACGAGATTAAAGTACTAAGCATCTAACAGCAAGAATAACACATAATATGCAATCAAATAATAATTTCTGAATGAGAATTTAGTTTTGCGTGCTAAGAATAATTGTCTCTTTGGGTCAGTCAGTTTTGGATGAATTGTCGGCACACGAAATCTTACATGAAAATCCGTATAATCCCAAAATCAACTGTACCGCTTTGATGTTTTCCCTTTCTTCACAGCAGGAACAGACTTTCGGATTTACTCTTTTCAAAGGAGTAATGTAATTATGGCGGATTTTCGGGAGGGTTGTCCATACGCATCAAAGGTCCTCTCAGCGAGAAAAAGTTTGTTCATTCTTTACTGGGACACCAGAAAGGTTACGGTTTATGAATCCTCAGAGATGTCATAAGCCCACTTTACATGAGAGGAAGTAGTCACCGAAGACTTTGCAAAAGAGTAATTCGTTTGTACAGTGTAATAAAGGCAAAATATGACTGATCCAAAAATAACTCACACGACCTTATTTTTGAGTCCTAACGTTGGCATGTACTATCAGTTGCGAAAAACTCGATAAATAATTGTGACGCTTTAATATCTATTAAGAATCTATTAAGGTATTCTTACAGGGAATAAGAAATCAGTGGATTGATTTTAGTCAAGATTCACAACTGCAAAATAAATAGCTATTACGATAACTTCGCACAAACGTATTGGAACTAATTAATGCTTACGAAAAATTCAAAATATAGAGTGAGTGAAGGTATCTACAAAGTCACCCAGTAAACCATATGAGAGAGTGCCAGGGTACCATAGTGCATCATCAACAAATATGTATTAGTTACCAGTTCCTACCTATTGAAAAATTGTGTTGTTGGACATGCACCTGACAAACTCTGATAGATTATGAGAAACTATGAAGGAATATATTTTTATTAATCTTTAAACTTTACGCAATTTCACTGCGATATTTATAAAATTTGGTCGGCATGGACATTTAGCATTAGTAGAACTAAGAACTTTTTCAAATACACTACACGATATAAAATGAATAACACATACAACTGCTGATTGTTAATCACAACGTTACGTTATTTGTGTGAGAAGAATGCATTTTCAAAGATACCTGTACGGCAGTTTACCTTCTTATTGTATTCTTGATTGGCTGTAATATACTGGGCACTAAAAATATTTCTAACGTCATTGGAAGACAGAACGGCTACAAATGTGTCATGTGATCCTGATGACCTTGTGGCCATCTGAATAATATGACACATGCAACCATTTCATTCTAGGCCTAATAGACCTTATGGTCTATTAGAATTCCCATTCAAGTATTTCTTGTGATTTTGATACTAACGCCATTCAACCTTTCACAAATTTTGCTAAAGTACTACTTCCACATTTAAACCTACCTCTTACGAATCTAAAATACTCTAAATGAGGGAGAATAAGCATAGTTATGTCGTCACTGTTTTTACCATGTGTCATGAATTTTAATCCACGTTGCTAGGACATTTATTTTTATCCTTAACGTACCCCGCGACATATCCAGTTGGAGTTGGAGGATGAGAACAATTAGAACTCTGGCCGCCAAAACCGATACAGTGGCAGTCAGATTTACTGGATTTTCTTAACATTCAGCCTAAAACTTACGAATGCCATTCATCATTTTTTGCTAAATAAACTGGTCTAAAAAAAGAATTTTTTTTCTGTCATACGAAGGAAAATACCTGCTTCTCACATAAATTTTCACGCTGAATTTAAATGTGATAATGATTTTTACCCACCAGCCTTAGTGTTTACGAGACATCCAGAAAAACCAAAAAAATCCAGATTATCCTATTCATATCTATTATTTGTGAAAAAAAACAGCACAGATCCCAGAAAGTGAACTTCCTGATTTTGTGACTTATTTCTCACTAGATTTGTGTGCAAGGGAAGGCATTGATTCCGGACATAAGAAGTTAAAAATGCGTCGGTAGAAGAAATAATAAAGTAAAAACAATTTCAAATTAGAAATTTTACCTAAATTATTTTCTCTTCGATTTCCTGCGTAGCTTTGATTATTCTCGAATGTCTGACCATTTTACTTACAAAAATTCAAAATTTCGAAGTCCTTCCGTAAACTTGGAAAAATTGATTGACATGCTATAGTCAATTAACATAATAACTCATTACCTAAATAATGATTTTTCGTTGCGTCCTGCTGTGGTTTGTGGCATATTGCATGCGTTGTTTTAAATAAATTGCTATTGAGTCAAATTTTTTTCTCGAAAAATGCTTTCGACAATCTACGCAGCAAACAAAGTCTATTCTAAGTCACAACAATTTACTTTATTTTTCAGTGAATCTTGCCTCAATTTCATGTCCAAATTTATTAAAAGTTCATTCCTCCACATTGCTTGACCATTTCTGCTGTACATGGAAGAGCTTCATGCGAAAATTTCTAGGAGATCATTGCTCAACCGTCAGGAAATAAAATCATCGAAAAGGGATGAATGCCGAACATGACGTGGTTGGTCGTAAGATGGAATGCGGTTTTAAGTCCGCGGGGTTTGGGCGGCGGTCGAGGAGAGGGAGAGGGGATGAATGGAAACGAGAGAGAGGGACGAGAAGGGCAGCGGATGGGACGGAGGGCTGGGCAAGGTTTGACGAGAAACCTTTCATCACCTCGGGGGCTTTGTCGAAGAGAAACTGCTCTAGCCTCACGTCCTTATCGACGAGGTTAATACAACGTCCCTCGACAAATCCCGCCCTCCCCCTTTCACCCATAAAGGCTCTAGAATTTCCTCCCCGACTCTCGCATCCTGGCGTAGTTTTTTAATACCAAGGCTGGAATCATAAGACCCTCGTTGAAATCTCCCACCAGTGAACTCTGCCTCCAATCTTTTTGTAGCGCTTAGAAAATAATCCCTGGCACGTAAATATAGATGTAGACAATCGCAACTGACTATAGTTATTACTTCCCACTTGAAATATTTTTTGAATACTTTTCTCTGGTATAATAATATAATGTATTTTTTTGGCAAAATGTAGTCTGCATCAATAAAAACGGTTAAAATCTCTGCGGGATAAATTTATTTTGGAGCTAAGTGTTTTCGAACCTTTCTCAATATTGGGAAACACCAGAAGAAAAAACAAATTTCTTCGTCGATTACGCTAGTGTAGGAAAAAAAACTCTTTCCAATCTTTGGGGAGACAGGATGAGAACAATAGAACAAAAAAGATGTACTATCAGATCGAACTAGACAAGTAAGCGTAATTCAGTACAAACAAACCACTGTTTTAGAGAAATTCTGCTCTGGAATCTTTGACAGAATGGTGCAAATGCAAGAATAAAAATGACGAACCTCAAAAATAAAAATAAAATAAAAACCTCTAAAAAGTCTCGTAACTTGACTTCAGACTAGAGGTTGCTCGACGTTTACCACATTCCGACTCGAACAGAGGGCTTGAGAGGGGGTGAGTCAAATCAGAAAGTTTTTTTTGGCAAGGTCAAGGTGGAGTGGGGTGAATTTGGATTTGACGATAGGTAGCTTTAGAGGGGAGGAAAAATATGGGATGGGTACATAGGTGAGGTGATTGTTTTCAATTGGAGCCTTAGGAACTCTTTTCTGACCCCGGCCGCGGAACACCGGGTCGTGGCATTTTTGCTTGTTCGAGATTCTGGTCTTCTTCCGCCTCCAGGGGGCTATATGAATGATGGCGGATGTGGTAGGGAAAGGTGCTGCCTAAATGGTGCGGTCCAAACGGTGTAGGCCGAAATCGCAGCATCATGGAATCTTAAGCGTTGTTGGAAACGTTGGCGTGAATGTAGTTAGCGCGCAGGTTTTATCCTTCGGCTAAGTCCGGAGGATAAACAGTCCGCCGAGGGGAAGCATGTCCAACTAGGGGAATCAGAGAAAAGAAGAGGGACACCAAAAAAAATGCCGCACCAATCATCATAGATACTTCAATATTTCGGGAAGATTATTTGACAAATAGGATTCTACGTGCAATACAATCACGGTAATTCTAAGATGCATATCTGATATTCTTTGGTCATGAAAATAGGTTTTACTTATATTCATACGCATCGCCACATTTTTTAATGTGTAAAATATTTCGATATTAAATGAGAAGAAGATTATGTGAATGAGAAATCATTGTGTATGAATGCACATTGCTTACACCTACATAACGGTGATAACTGGATTATGATAACATGTTAGGTAAATAAAAGAGCAATTTATTTTTTAAACTCCCGCCGAAAGCATTACAAATATCACTATCAGTATCAAATAAGAATATGATTCTTCCTCAATAATGACAATTTTCCGTAACTTTTTGTTTTTTCTCACAAAAACAAATATGCTTAATTTCTTTCCTTTCCTCAACTTCACTCAACATTTATGACTGATTAGGGATTTGGTGTTTTCCTGACTGGTTGTCATTTTCAAATGATTATGAAAACTTAAGATACCAGCGCATTAAAAAGGGCACTGATTTATTAGTGCATGCAAATATCTTAGAGTACTCTCAAATCTTACTATAGGAATAACATCTTGATATCATTGTTAATGTAGCGATATACCCACCAACGTAGCGCATAACATATGCACGAAACGCTCTGTATTACAACTCTGTTATCAGAAAGATAAATAGAACTATTTATTCGTAATTTTTTTCATCATTATTTCATCGTGAAACCTAAGTTATTACCGCAAAATTCATATATCCATTCGCTATTCTTTGCCGTAGTATCCTGTTATAAAGGTATTGGTTTGTATATTGAATGGTTTATTATATAAAGGGGTTATACTCGTTGCGTTAATACATCACACATTACTAATCTATTCTCTGTTGCATAATATAAAATGATAAGCCCAAAACGTTTTACGTTTTTGTAAATTATTGCAATGCTCGGTTTCTTTAGAGAACCATCTGTTGCACAGACTTGAAACTTGATGAATAGTTAATACCGTCAACCCGCAGATTATAGGATACTTTATATTCACCTCATGTTACCAGGTTCAACTTTGTGTGCATTTTCTTTTTCCCATAATAATGCACGGTAACAAGAGTGCAGCATCATTTTCTTTTGAAAAATTAAATTATTGTCTATAATCTACAAGCACTGAACATAAGCCGTAAGAAAGGGAATACCGTACATAATCTAATTGTTATCATAAAATGCAGTATACTGTTCCATATCACGAAAAAGTTGATAAAATATACCGATAATACGGATATTTGCTAAAAATTTGCTGTTTTAAAAAACCTTTACCTTTACGGCCAAAGGTGTTGTAAAAATTGACTCATAAAAGTACATGGGGAAGATGGGCCGATAAAAAATGAATGGGGGAAAAATGCCGGCATATCATGTGAAGAAAAACGTTTCCAAACATAGGTAAGTTAATGGCGGGACTAGTGAAAGTAGATCTTTCAGATAAGATCAAAAAATTTGAAGTTTGATTTGGTGTGTTTTGTGTGATTCCCTGTCCAATTATTGTTCTATTATTTATTTCAAGGACATATGAGGATCGTTCGCATTGCACCTAACATGCACTGCGATAATTCGTCAAGGCTGTCGATCTGGGACAGGGCGTGAGTTAGTTCGCCGTGAAGTTATGCAAACAGACATTCACTTATGGCAACCTGTAACATAAGGCGAAGGGGCAAAAACCGTGACCCCTCTCCGTTCCTACCTTGACACTCGTTCAATTAAAATCAGTAGACATATGCATCTAACCGGTGTTACAAAATAGCAACTTCAGATTGCTATACCGCACCGTAACACTGGTACAGATGTGCCCTTTTTTACTCTTGTTGGTGGGGCGAGACACGAAGGATGAAACCGTGCTCATGATGCATCATGGGTTGGGTTGTAGAAACGGTAATTCTTTGTTTTATACAACTACTCATATTGTGTCTTATTGGTTTGGTTGTATTCAAAGCCAGCCAACCGATATGTTCTAGCCGAAATACGGCACCGTTGCGCTAATATAAAGCAACGGTTTATAATGTATTTTTGTATTACATATTTGACAGTACCATAAATCGATTTGACATGTAACCAATGATTCTGTTGGCCCTTCACTATCATCTGTTTTGTGAGTTCCTTATTAATCATCTGCTTTTCAACCTTATTGATTGACATTTCTGTGAATTATGGTAGGAAAGAAAAACACACGAACCAATTAAAAAAATACGTGTTCCACGCGAAGGATGCCAAAGTTGGTGAGGGTGGAGCGTAACGAGTAGAAAAATCAGCGGACTTTAAAATTATTACCTCAGGGAAGGTGATCTGTCACAGATCATGTTTATATTGTCACTAAATTCATGATACATAGTATGCAAGACCTTTTTTTAGGGAAACGAAATATCTTCGAATCCTCGTTTTTTAAAAAAAGCATGGCGGTCGTGATGATTGAATTTACAATACAAAATTTTCGTTGACAAATGTGTTACATATTTATGCCATGCATACTTGGCAATGTTAATGCTTTTAAACACTAAACGTGGCTCGATTATCAACCGTCTGAAATCCAATGTGACGTGGCGAACTCGATATGTATTTCAACAATGCCGTTTCCTCTTTATCGATGACCAGAAGATGTCAAATCACCATGAAAAAAAGGTCTTCCAAGTATATTTGTCATATATGCAGCCAAGCACATAGTAATGGTCCTATGTTTGACCTAGAATAGCAGGATTCATATTTTAAATATTAATAAAGGGTTTATGTTTTCGATCCAAACAAACACGTTTGCCACCATCCCTTTTGCTAAACGAATCAAAGCATTTAAGTTGGAAATACGTTTTCCAATGGTGAATATACGGAGATGGCTTGAGTAAGTACGCAGCTAGTTGGTATGCATAGGTTGTACGACTTCCCATGAATACTTGGAGTTTACCATTCTTAGCTAAGTGTTTCCGAGGAAGAGGAAATTAGGGAAATGAGAGAATTACCAGGAAAATATTAAAACCATTTAGGAATTTAAACGTGAAGCAACGTGCATAAATATATGCCATTAATACTTGACGTAAAACTAAGTTTCGGCCAACTTTTGTTGGAAAATCAGCTTTGAGCGTCACATACATATAAATTAGCTCCTTCTTTGATTGATTTAAAGAAAATAGACTACCCTTACTGGGGAATGCGTGACGACGTGTTTTTAGAAATAATGCCGTTTTTAATACTGGTCGAGACGTTAGCTATTTGTGTAAATGGAAGAACTTTATAGTTTTCCACTCAAATCTTACGAAGATCAATCACATTACTCCACATTTTTGTACATTACTCCATCATCAAAATGAGGTTTGCCTTCAATGGAGAATTCATGGTGTGACGAATTATTAAGCTTCCTCATGTATCACAGGTATGTAGAAAGACCCCTCGTTTGAAACATTTGCTTTTGCTAATGAAGATCTGTATAGATTCCCTCCACCTGCTGTGCTCTCAAGAACTTAAAAAAAATTTCAATGCAAGCTGTGCTGGATGCAATACCATTTCCATTTTTTTCGATGGATTATATTCACTATCGTATAGCAGGGTAGTCAATAAAGTAGCATGGGAACAAATGAACTGTGGACTGGAAATTACGAGACGGAGTGAGGTGCTGATTGAAATTAAGAATAATGTGATGATTAAGTCTATGATTCAAGATAAAATCACTCGGTTGCAGGGAAAGAAAATGTTATGCTTTTAGAAATAATAGACGGAATTTATAATTAATATCTATCGAGAAAATTGGAATGGTGAGAAGAAATCGGAGTTTTAGAGCGAGATGGAGAACTATTAATACTTCTAACAACATTAATTATAAGACAATTAACATTGGCATTTACATCAACCCGGCCGGATTCGTCGAATAACCGTCATCGTCAGGTGTTGACTATTCACCTCGGTGCTTCTCTAGGTGGTGAACAGTGCAGTGTGGGCCCGTGAACGGTACGTACGGTTCAGAGTATGTTTTTTCGAGAAGGAATTATCAATGAAATTATCATCGCTTAGGGTATTCTGTCGATTACAGATTGGTTTGGATGGTCTAAAATGTTGATTGTTTCAGGACCGATTTTGGAAAACTTTATTATTTACATATAACTAAACTTTGTTGATTTCACTCAATTATATTTGGCACGACCGATTTTGTTGAATTGTCAGCATCATCAGGTGCGACAAATCACTTGATTGCTCCTAGTGAAGTGGATTATTCGACAAAATTGGTCGTGTATATATAATCGTGTGAAATAAACAAAGTTTGCTTTTCTATACAACATTGAAGTTTCACAAAATCGAGCATGAAGCCATCAACTTTTTTAGGCCATGCAATCCAATCTATAATCGACAGAATACCCCTGGCGACGATAATTTTATTGGCGTTCCTCCTCAAAATTCCAGTCGGCACTGTCCGCTACGTTCATTGGACTGCACTTCACTGGTCACCACCAACTCTTCCGGCACCCATTGCTCGCGGTGGCACTCCAACGTGTGCAAGACGCACCGTGACGAAAACAAAGGAAAAAGATAGATTTGTGTCGTGAGGGGGGCAGGGGGGAGGGGAAGTGGCGGATGGGGGAAAAAGAGGGCAAGGCGGACGTCGAAGGCGTATCGGGACGAAAACGTGGGAAGAAGAATAGGCGGGGGAGCAGGAGTGGGAAGGGAGAGAGAGAGAGAATGAAAGGAAGAGTGAGAGAGAAGTTGCGCGCTATGCTTTTGTGGGTCTTCCAGGAGACGACGAAGCAAGTCGAGGGACGGTGGGGGGATAAGGGGAGTTGTTTGAGGGACTGAGAGATAGGGGGAATGAGTGTGGGGGAGGGGGGAGAGAGAAAAAAATAGACGGGAGAGTCGGATGGAAGGAGGGAGAAGGTGTTTTTACATTAGAATCAAGTTCGCGGAGTGGTATGGGCGATAATGTCCGGGGGTTGGACGAGACGAAATTCGGGCACGGGGTGGAACTCGTCGTAGAAACGTTGGGATGGAAGAGGACGTGGGGGGTGATGGGAAGGAAAATCCAAAAGCAGAAGGATTGGTGGGCAAAGCGGAGGAGGAGGTTGGCGGTTGTAGCGGGCAGGTCGCGGATTAAAGAGCGTGCCACCTTTTCAGATTAGTCTTCGGAGGGACGTCCGAGCGAGCGCCGGGGAACGGCGGTGACAAGGCGCTACCCTTTTGAAGAAGGGCATTACGCAATATTTACGCGCCGAGGTATTGAAATTCACAAACGGGCAGATTCCGTACTGATCTCACCGAGTGAGACCAGAAGGCTGTGTGCATCCATTCCAGCTAAAACGATCTTCCTATTATCGGAATTGAGCCTCTTCTCAAGGGACTGGATAATATAGTCGTATTTGTTGCACATAAATATAAAATGTAAGGTGAGGTCATGTCGATGAAAGGGTAATGTATTGGTTAGGGAGAAGTTGAAAGGATTCCTGATTAATATTCTGCCTTTCATTTTTAAACATAGTAACCTATCACGTGACATGCTCAGTTAAATCACTCCAAAGCATTCGATTTTCAGCTTCGCGGAGAATTTGATCTAGTGTCTTGTTAGTTCTTACTTTCATTTCTTCAAACCAGCTCATAGAACATCTTCCACAAACTGTTTGTGGATATGCAAGGAATATGAAATTGGCGCAAAGAAAAAGTACTACCCCCCTACACTGAAAAAGTCTTACACATCCAGGATTGTGTAAGTTCTATTTTCACCTTTAATATCAAATCAGCTTGAATTAATTATCGATAGGGTGTATAGCTATAATTTCCAATGCTTTGGTAGATATAATTTTTTCTAAGTGTAATAAAATGAAACTGGTACTCATCTCCCCTCTTCATGATCATACCAAAAGCTGTTTTGATTTAATAGATAAGATAACCCATTTAACATCAAGGAAATAAGAAAAAAAGGTGTAGATTCTCCATCAGAATCTACCCTAAACGGTGGAAAACTACCTATTAGTAGGGGTTACCCAATACTAAACCCTTCTCCCTCCTGAGATGTTACAAATCCGCTTTTCCAGGATTGGGGACCGGTACTCGTCTCTGCGCAAATTTCGATTACCTACGAAGTCCTGCGGCGCGGTTAGGAATCTTTTCAAGTGAGTTTACACTAATCCTTATTTTGTCTTTGATACGGGGAGCGAAAACGTTATATCTTCATGTATTTTTCGCTACTTTACATTACTAGTTTTAAAATGTTCAATTAGGCGTATGAATGACAGTTGAGGTCTATGAGCGCACGTTGATGTTAGTGTTGGGGATAGCGATTCCGGCAGCTCACGGGAAAGGTCCGTGGTTTCTCCCTGGTATTCAGGAAATAACCCCAAGATGACTTTGATCCGATTATCAAATGAGGACCGCCGCTTAGGATTCGAATCCACTACCATTTGGTCCAACGCTGAACGCTCTACTTATTGGGCTGCCACGCTACCATACCATTGTTGCCTGTTACAAAGTAATACAGGGAAAACAACATATCTTAATATTAATAAAGATTTTTTCTCCTCCGACTATCCCGTCATTTTTCAGTTTAGAACGATTTCCTTCCATTAAGACAACAACAATAGGGTAACTTCTTCTTGATTTACCCGATAAAAACGTGCATCATCATTACCACGGGGCTTTTGAGGCAATAACACGTTTGATAGACTCCGATACGAATGTATCACTAAAGAAAGGTAGGATGTATAGCATTCTTCTAAAAAGGATGGTACTCTAAAGAAGAGTCTTAGTGACAGGCTAGAAAGAACCTTCCTGGGCTTCAAGTACATTAATAAAGATAGCGAAATTGGAGTCAAGAGTCTTTTGTCTGTTATCTAGTACACCCAAGAAGCTTTATTCCTTCCGTATTCGATAAATTACTCTGATTAGTGATATCTAGTCTTGAACGAGGAGACTTGAGACTCGTACGCCTTAAAAGTGATTATGAATTCAAGGACATTTACCTTAAATAAAAAAAAACTTGAGTGTATTTTAACTATGTGTAGACTAAGCGCCAAGTAAGAACAGCTTGTGGTATTCTTAGCGAAAAACGTATCCATGGTTGGTAAATTCCTTTAAATGAAAAAGGTTATTTTATGTGAAATACGTACATTTATAGTAGCCGGTCAATATTTGCGGCATTAGGGAAACAAACAAAGCTAAAAGTAGATGGGATAGCACTGACCTCATGAAGAGAGGGTAAATTTGAAAATGGGTCGGTGAGTCTGATAAGTACTAGAATGGAGATTCATAGGGTATCATGGGCAACTGACCTTATCGTGCCAAAGCGATTAAAATGGAATTCCTTGTATCTCTTTGCACTTTTATTTTTTTGCACTCAATTTCTTCAATTAGTTCACTTTATACACATTAACTTTCTTGCAAGTAGTCCTCTCTCCCTTATTTGTTATTCACTATCACAGTCCATCCAAATTATTGAAAACATGCTGACAACCAAAAATATGGAAAAACAAAATTAAATTCACTCTTTGACAAATGAATGAATAAACTAAAAAAAATGCATAAAAGTGATTATTGGATATCACTGAATTATCCAGTCATAGCCATATTAATAAATAGTCCAGTCAACCGGCGTCAACCTATTGAGAGGAGCATGGTGTACTTATCATGCAGGGAAATTTTGTTTCGTTGCTCATCAGTGGTAGCTATTTTGTAAATGTTTGTTTTCCTTCATAAATTTACTCACTATGGAGTACCACAAAGTTACTGAGGACAGTTTTATTTATACATTTCTTAGCCACAAAACGATCAAGACAGACTGCAAAATATTCGTAATCAACTGCAAAATGTTCGTTATCTAATCTTATCTAAAATCAACCATCTCGATATATAAAATTTATGCGTATAGTCATAGCCGCTACTTAAACTTCGGATATCGCCGTGCGAATCACAGTTCCGCTTATTTATAACATTTTAATACATGAGGGTGTAATGTAGGAAGAGACAAACATGAATTTCCTCTTACTCATTGGGGAAGACAATCAATCATCTCGATAAATAATAAATAGTAGTTATTTGCACAGTCATACATTCGATACTCTTCCGTGCCTTCAATAGCACTTCCCTCTCGCCGTAGAGTGAAATGTTACGAAATCAAAATTAAACGAATATATTCGTGGAATAATACGAAAGGTCCTGCAATCCGCCAGTCGGTAGAAATTCTACGTGAAGTATAAATTAAAAGTAAGGGAAAAGGAGTTGCTCGAGTAGTCTGGTAAAGCCGGAAACAAATGGCTCTCTCCTTCCCTATAACACCCAGTTTTTTTAAAAAAGAAAGAGAATACTGGAACAGACCCGCGTATATGCAGATGCCTCCTATAAGATCAAATGGGTTTTCAAATTTCAGGTTTGGAAGAAGAAATTACTCTGCGCTATCATGAATATTATCAGCATCTAATATTACCGAGTGAGACGGATATGACCAAGGTGTCATCGGTCAATGAATAAGGGTTCTTTAGTAATGCTTCCCACGGAAATATACCTGACAGTGATTACCATAGCGAATCATCAGTGAATGGAGCAAGGCCAGACCGAGTGGTGGCCCAGTAAATAGAGCGTGACATTTGAGTTTGGAAGTCTTGAATTCGAATCCGGTTGAAGCCTTATTGAATACGCCCAGCCTAACTTGAGCTGTATTTGATTTTCTGGATGATTTCCTGGATACCAAGTCTTTCTGAGATAACACAGACGACGTAGGGAAGGCAACTGGTCTCCTACCCTAATGTATACATTTTATATGCCGTTTGGCTCAATTATTGTTGATCCAAAACATAAATAACTATATTCCATACCCTTCACAAGCTTTACCACCGACATCGTTTTCCTATAGGGAATCAAAGAATGAGTAACATTTTCTCAGCAATACATTGAAGATCATACCTGATGATGACGATAATTCGGTCGAAATCCAAGTCGTGAAAGTGTATGTTTCACAAGTGGTATTTTGCAAATGTTTGTTTTCCTTCATAAATTTACTGACTATTGAGTACCACAAAGTTACTGAGGACAGTTTTATTTATACATTTCTTAGCCACAAAACGATTAAGAAAGACTGCAAAATATTTGTAATCAACTGCAAAATATTCGTTATCCAATCTATCTAAAATCAACCATCTCGTTTTATAAACTTTATGCGTATAGTCATAGCCGCTACCGAGACTTCGGATATCGCCGTGCGAGTCACAGTTCCGCTTATTCATTACATTTGAATGTATGAGGGTGTAATGTAGGAAGTGACAAACATGAATGTCCTCCTACAAAGGCATCACATGCAGTGCAAATGGGGCCATGCATACCACAGGATTGTGCGTACTGTGTATAGGGCGTCAGCCTCCGGGGGCCGGTATTCTACGTTTATTCTAATACCTAATTGAAAGTTTCCAATATTTTTTTAGCTTCGGGGTAGTACTATCCCAAATCTGATAAGCAAAATTTTATTTCACTGCGTAATTTCTGTAATTCCTTGCCAAATACATACGTATTTTTCGTAAATGATGTTCTAATTCCGTCCTGGGAAGAACTGGACCCTTAATTATTTATGACAGTTATTATAAATTAAATTTCGTGAGCTTTGTAATCTCTCAGTTGTATGATCAAACCTAGGCCCTATATTACAACCGATTCTTTTACAGTATACTCCTTCGTCTGCGTAGTTTCGAGGATAATATGTTAGCTCAAATTTAGTGAGAATTAATGACAACTGACGAAGATGGGGTTCAATCCCTCATATTCTACAGAAATAGCAAATGAATCACAAGGGGGTTGGGGGTGGTGTGGTGACTAGAGTACTGGCTTCCACTCCGAAGGCCCAGGTTCGAATCTCAGTACTGGCGGATTTTTTATTGGCATACCGGCCCCTACTTGAGTACCTTGTGGAGAGCACTTCGAGTCCAGTACTCCTACTGTCAGATGTGACGTTAAACAGTGGACCCCTAGGCTCCTTTCGTGAAGAGCAGGCTAATGCCGACACCAAGTTTCTCTCCACTATTCCTACGTTCCCTGGAAAACTTCTACCTTTACGGAGTTACCTACCTTCCCTCTATGGCGCAAACGATATCAGTTTTCGGTCGCCTCCCCCAAATATCAACAAAAACATCAAAATGCCGAGCAGTGCACGATACAGCGTTTTACTTTAACAGTGGGTAAATGCCGACGCCAGGTTTCCCTTCTTTCTCACTACCAATTGAATTCACCTTTAACCACTAATAACTTCAGCTGCCAGACCCCTCAATTAACTAACACAAATCAACATATTTGCACCAGGGTGGAAACGTACGCGTATGTCTCTCTTATGGATGTGGTTGGAAAGGAACAGCAGGTGTATCCGCGAAAACTGACGAGAAGGGGTGTTACACCCTTCGTAACCCTACCCCTCCTCCCACAGGGAAACGGTTACCAAGGAAAGAGGACGGGGAAAAGGGAACGCAGAAGGAAGAAAAGAGAGAGAGAGGAGGGGGTGTATTGAAATGACGAGGAAATGAGGCGGTAGTGGGGGTGGGGGAGGGAAGTTTTTCGCTGGAGATGGTGCTTAGAGTGTGCGGGAATGTAGGGAAGGGAAGGAGGTGGAGAGGGTGGAGCGTGGAGGAGGAGAAGGTGGGTAGGGTTCGACACGCGGAGGGCCTTGCAGCGGGGGTGGGAGAAGTGCGGGGGTCGAGGGAAGGGGGTGTTTTAAAAGGCGGGGGAACCCCGACGTGTGTCCGACTGCGCTTGTCTATGTGAGGAGGAGGAGTCGACGAGAGGGTAGTGGGTGTGTGGGTGTGTGCGCACGATCCGAGGTATGCATGCGAGGTGGGATGTGCTCCCTGGGACGTGTGGCCGCGTGTGCTCCTGTGTGTGGCTCGCCTCCCGCCGGCACGGAGGCGATATCTTCCCCAGAGTCCTCAGCGGAAGGGTGGGACGGTTTGGTCTTCATCCGACCTCGGTCGCCGACAGCGTATCCGCCGAGCCGAAGTCACCTCCGAGGACCCTAACCAAGGAGGGATAGTGTCGACTCCGGTCTGGACGACGCTGAGGGCTGGGAAAACCGAAGACCCCTTCGCGAGGAGAATTGGGCCGTGGGAGCGAAACGTTTGTAACGAGGAAAGGAGAGAGACTGACCCGTGTTTAGAGTGAATTCCCCGACTTGAGGTCTACAAGACGAAGACAACCCCTTGATTCGCAAGGGACTATTCTTTTTATCATGTTACGGAACTCACACCCACAGTTCTTGGCTTCCTGGTGACCCCAAGGGAATGTCATCTATGAATGTGCTTGCCCGTCGACGTTTCGGAAAGTTTCAAGACGTTTCTGCTTGTTTCGATGATAATACTGCTGTTTTAGACGGGTTATTGGCAGATTTGGTCAATGTTTCGGCAGGTTTCGGCGAGTTGGTGGCAGGTTTTGACAGCTTTTCTGCTGGTTTCCAAGACGTTTCGGCCGCTCATTACGTTTTTGCTGGTTCCAATGGTCCCAGTTCACCTCCGCCGCCCTGTCATCTTTTTTTACTAGGGGAGTGACGTTTGTGTTCATTTTTGCTCTCGAAGGGCGACGGATACGAGTGCTGTTACGTGATACGCGGAAGGGCAGGGCGCGGCCATATTCTCCACAACTAGTGGCCACGCTGGCAATTGTCTCGCCGTCCACAACGTGGTGCCACCACCGCCAACAGAGTGTCCTCCAAAATTTCAGCCAACATAATTTTCAAGCGTGTGGTTCAGATAAGATGATACGGGCCACTCGGCATAAAAGTTACCATTTATATTCTCCTTTCCCGAGGGTGAAAATAATTTTTCAGTGCCTATGATGTTCCCAGGGATAAAGTAATCCGGATCCGCATCGTATCGAAAAAAATCGATTCTCCTTATTGTTCTTAATCAATATCGATTAGTAATATTTTTATGAGAAAAATGGAGATGACTATGAAGAGAAAAAGCTAAAGAATCTACGCCTATTGCTTTTTCCGGGCAATTTCCTCAATGAGAAACACTAGGTAATTCGAAGCGACCCTTTGTCAAAACGACACACCAATTATTGAGACTGTACTATGCGCAGGGATGAGATAACGTTCATTAAGTTCCAATTTCGCCATCCTTCCGCGATTTGCCTCCGTGGCAATCCCTGACTTGGAAGATTGCCCACTGGCAATTTCGAGAGCTGCCCGCGTCGTTACCGAGGAGGGAGGACACTACCAATTCGGAGACTCCACTAGGAGGGATTAGCGGGACGCTGGACGGCCTCAAAACGTTTTTCCCGCCCTTCGGAACCGCGATGGACCTCAAGCCCATCCTGCCCATCTCGCTTGGGTCCTCCCCACCGCCTCCACCCCCATCATCCTCGCCCTCCTCGACCATCACCTCCTCGCCCTCCGTCTCGTCGCTGGCCGCCGCCTCCTCCGTCTACTCCATCAACGGGCTGCTCAGCTCGCTCGGGGGCGGAGGGGGGCCGTCGCCCCTCTCTCCGCCCCCAGGCCTTTCCCTCGGCGTGGACGCGGCCTCGGCGGCTTCGGCGGCGGCCGCCGCGGCGGCTGCGGCCTCCGCCAGCGTCGCCGCCCTCCTCGCATCGCCGGGGGCAACCTCTCCCTTCGGCAAGTTCGGTAAGTCCCTCTGAGGGTATACACAGGATCCTTTAACTTTGATCGCCGTACGGAGAGCGCTTCAAGTTCAGAACTCCCTCCGTCTGATGGTGCGATAAACTGTGGATCCCCTGACACCTTTCGTGAAAAGTAGGCTGATTCCGTAGCCATGTATCTCTCCGCCCTTCTTCCTTTCTCTGATAGTAGTAGTAGAATTCAGGCATATGCAGCATGAGTATAAGCATATAAAATACAGAATATCCTTGCACATGGCGGAATTCGAACCCTCAACCTTTGGGTTTTCAGGCCGTCTTGTTACCGACCTGGCCGGCCCTTTTTAATAGATCCTACCCAATGTCATCATCAATCATCTATCCTAGGGTCCGTTTGACGCGAATCTTATATCGAATAACCTCTTTATATTAGAATAAATTTCTTCTCTTTTACATCTTTGACTACTTGCTCCATATATATTTCACCCTGTATTCCTTTGCAGCTCTTCCCATTCATCCTTCCTATCCAGAGACCATCATGTCTCTGATGTGGGCCTCTCTTTCAAGCTCTGAATTTTTTTGAACTTCTTTCTGAATGCCAGGTTTTTTCTCGCTCTAACTATTTGGTTGTAATCATCGATGGCGCTGATTAGCTCTGCTCTCCGTCTCATCTTACGTTTAGCTACAATCTCTCTCACTGGAGGGTTGGTAAAGGCTCGAATTCGAAAGTAGGTGTGACCCAAGCGGTCACAGCCTTAGTTAAATTGTACGTTGTCAAATGACATTCGTCCAAAAATTGAGGATCATTTAATTCTCTATTTGTTGTGCTTGGTTAAATATTTTTGTATAGTCACAATGGCTGTGGGTTGATGATATCATTTCTCGCCGATAATACTCGCGTAAATTACCAGAAACGTTAACTATAGCTATCATGAAACTTGTACTTAAAACGTTAACGTAATTTCCATCTAGGCTCCGACGCTATGCCCTTGAATGAAATGATTACGGAACTATCCGTGACTATTTAAAAAGTGGTAAGTAAAAGAAAGGATTCTTTTCCGGTTAGAAGGCGTACACCAAACGAGAAATCGATTCTCACCTGTAGACAAAAGATACTTTTTGGAGACCTAGACGTTTTTTATGCGGTACATTTCGAGGATTTTTAAAATCATGCCGTTATTAAGACCGTCTTCAAATTGAATCTTTAAATAATGCAAAGAGTATAATATCAATTGAATAAAAATCTAAATTGGTCTGATAATCAATGCCTTTCCCTGTGTCTCGTTTCCTTTCCCAAAAGATACTACGACTCTACGCTGAATTTATTCTAAGCTGTTATGGCACAACTCAGGAAAAATATAAAAAATAATGCATTTTCCAATGTATTTTGAACAATTTTGGAGATTAGAATGGATAATTTCAGCAAATATAAAAACTACAAGGATGTACAGAACGCTAAGCATGGGCGATCTGCTTTATGTTCGATGGTTTATTCTATGAGATTACTTTGTTTTCACCCGTTTTCTTTCCGATGAAGTTCATTAATTACAGATTAAGTAGCTACAGCAGCAGTTTACGTTATCCATTGTAGAAAAGCTACGTTAATCAGTCTCTTAGAAACTTCTCGCGCGCTCGGAGTGAAGTATTTTGTAATCCTCGAGGAAGTTTCGAGGTTCCAGGTTGCCAGTTTGCTCAAAGGCTGCGGTCGAGAATCTCACCAATTCATGATACATATTCCATGTATGTTCTACTATGCACTTTACGGGTCCTCAGATACCTAACATGTAAAAATACTGTCGTTGACATTATAAATTTAAATAATTCATTCACGGGTATTTCAATATAGATACTAACGGCTATCGGCTATCAAATGCGAGATATTCTAAGAATCGTATATTACAAACATAACTTTTCTGTGATAAAGTGACAAAGTGAAAACGACCATTAATCGCGCAACATTTTTATATTTTGGCGTCATAGTATGTACCAGCATACCCTGCCCACTTACCCTAGTTTTATATTATTTCAGCTGATATCGCTACCATTTTACAAAGGAACCCAAACATCAAACATGACCAATTCTGAAAGGTAGATCATAGTGAAAAATCACTCCCTTAAGTAATTAGACAATAATTATTGTTATAACCTAAGTTACGGTGAAACTGGATTTTAATAACTAAAATATCATTCTTATGATAGTTTGGTTATTAACATTTATTTATATTCTATATGTGGTAACGGTGTGATGAAACATAATCAAACGGTTTCTCAAAAATAATTTCTGTGCAAGACTATCTCTATGAGTGATAATAGTTTTATACCGGTTAAGTTTGGTTTTGATGGAAAGTCCCAACTCAACTCTAGATTTTCCTTTTCTACCTCGATTCTTTCTTCCGATTCAACATACCTTCCACCTCTCTTTTCACTATCCAAATTGCCTATATAAAGGCCACAGAAAAGAATCACAGGACAGGAACACACCTACGAACTCAGCCACCAATTTACTTTTCCACCGACAGCGACGATTTTCTTCGGAAGAAGAGGGAATAGAGCTTTTCTCTGTCACTACCCTTCTCGGATACCACTATCACCATCCCTCGAGATGACGCCGAAAACCGAAAAGAACTACTCGTTTCAACACAAGACTGCGCGGATGTTTCAGAAAACTTTCAAAAGTGTGCACACGTGCGATGACCACCTGGATATTTATACGGTCGGAAAAATATATTCCAACCCCGTAGTATATTCCAATAGCTCGGTGGTGATGAGGATGGTAACGTGGATGAACAGCTGGAGTAGTCACCGCCGGTGCCACCGACCAGGACGATGAATGGTAACGGGTCGCTTCGATAGATGTAGGCGCCACCGCCGTACTCTGAGGGCACCGCACTGTCGCGTACCGAGCGACCAAACATCGGCCACTCCAACGACTGCATCCCTTCAGACTCCCAAGACCTACGCCCGTAGCCACGACCCCTCACTACACAGACTCTATTGAGTTATTTCTAAATACATTAAATTCCCCCTTCCCTCCGCTCCCTACCTCCCCACACTTCGACAAGGCTCCCTTCTCCAGCCTGCCTGCAATGTGGTTAGCCCAACCCAATAATAATGTAAGCTAATTAGAAGGAGAGAGGGGTGAGGGGTTGGATGGGAATGAGCAAGGGGAGAGAGAGAAAGATATATATGGTAGGTCACAAAAACCGGCGTAGCCCAATGAGATCACCGGCCGCCTCGTAGTCTTCGTACTGAATGGAGCATCCCGGTGGTTTGAATGCGCCGGGGATCTTCCATCCGCGCGAATCATGTAACTCAGAAATAAGTTGGAGGCTTCGTAGATCAATTGAGTATCACAACCGCATTGAACATAATGGGTGACTACGTGCTCTACAGCCTGAAATATGAGGAAACAGGTATCGCTGGAATGGCAAACATATTGGGTTATTGCAGAGATATAAACCAGATTTAAAAAATACTATTTTTTCCTTTGATTACGAAACGTATTCTTCACGCTACTCATAAAGGGAAGGAAAGAGGCAGACAAAAGCTTCTTCGAAACAGAGTGATTAATAACTGAGCTACCTTAAACGGAGTCATCAAATGGACCGGTGGTATATGAACACACAGATGTCGAATTAAACGTAAGGAAGGAGATTCCATTCCATTAATCTTTAATTTGGAGTTTAAAAAAATTAATAAGAATTCTGAAAATAAGCGTACAAAATTGCAGCTAAAGCGTTTCAGTTTTTTCCTGAGCATTCACGTTATGAAAACCCAATGACTTTCCATAAATACGAACTTAGTTTACGGAATATAAATTTTCAGTTATCAGATATATGGAGACGTTTCCATAAAACACAATCATCACATTTCATGAAACGCTTTTTACAGACCTTTTAGTTACTAAATGCATGGAAATTATGAACGCGGAAGAACTTTTGTACATTTATAAGTTTCGCAAAATATCACTATTGCTATTTCTTTATTTTTTACCAAACCCAGCAAGGTAGTTCACGTGCTAATTAATGTGATACTCGATTTCAATTTAACTCGCGTCCTCCCATCCGCATGAGCTAATTCCATTCTCATATCCTCCAGCCACGAGTAGTAGAGATAATCCTCTAAGCGCTAGCTTTAGCCACAAGGGTTTTCCATCTTGTTAAAACATAAAAACAATGAGCCAGCATCGACGATGTGGTCGATGGGTTGTTGGCTATTGGATGATGGCAGGGTGGGTCGCGGATGAGGCCATGGAGCTTTATGCGGGACAATGCCTTTAATTATACTGGAGAAAGAGTTCTCGTGTTTTCCACCGGGTCGCAGTGTAGTTTCTCACCGGTGTTTCGAAGGTTAAAGTCCGCCATCGTCCTCAGGGTGTATCTCTCACCCTATTCCTAACGTATTTTCAGTAGCATTTCTTTTTAAGGCTGAATTCTCCATCGTAGTCAGGGTGTATACCTGAATCATTCACTTAGAGGAAGATGGTGGAGTTAACCTTAAAAATACCTACGTGCGGTTCAAAGCGTCTAAAATGCCTCAACTACATTGATCCCAAAATTCATGCTCTCATTTCCACAATGATGATTAGGAAGTGTGCACCAACAAACATTGTTTTGTACATAATATTTGTTTAAACGTTTTTAACCAGAGACACCAAAAAATTTCCACGACTTATTTTATAAAAAATTATAAACATTTACAATTTATTCCATTTGATCCCCTTCAAAGTGCTCTTCTTACCGTTACGTAAATGTTTCCCGTTTTTTATATTCCAGGAAAGTTTTTAAACGCAGTTTCCGGAGTCGAAAAAAGCCCTTGCGTCGAATTTGGTTTTATTTTAGATGACCTGAAATCGCCTCCTTTTCTGCGCTGATTTAAGTTTAAAAATAGGAAAAGTCGTCGGGTCGGATGAGTAAGGTGACCGGGGGAAAACAGAAATAGAATATATTGCACAACACGCACGAATTATGATCGTTAAATGAGCAGGCGCACTGCCCTACTGAATTAAAGTTTCGACCTTTTCTTCTGATTCTTTCACGGAATTCATAAGCAACTCCAGATATGAATTCTGATTTACAGTTCCACAGAGATGTAACGCTGTTCGGCGAGACTGTTCGTGAATACAATTAGCCGCGGACGAAAAAAGCAACTCCGCAATTACTACTGTAGCTCGAAAACATGTAACAGATATCCACGAACAACGGAAGTGAAGTTTCAAACCACTAAATGACAGTTGGGTGCATCCAGGGGGAGTAGGACTCCCAGGACAGTGAATCTCAAAGGAATAAATAGTCGGCGCGCAGTTCAACCTGTCCTGGAACGTTTTGAACAGGCCTCATATAATGCATGCATTTAAAAAATTACCTACTTTAAAAGGAACACTTTGGGATCGGGAGCAAATTTTTCGACTGGTAATTATTTAAGCTTTTAATGCAAAAAGCTACCTCTTAGACGTCACAGACTTCAAATACTTATGGAGCCTCTTTGACTCGTAACCTTTCATTTAATCTCTCCCAAAAATTTACTTTTACTCGAATTTAATATTAAGAATTGCAATGGAGAAAATACTGTGGAGGTTGAGGCCAAAAGACGCTCTTTCCCTCTTTAATATAATATTCATGCTGGATTGAAAGTTAACTTTCCTAGCCAAGTAGATTGGGCTATGTACCTAATACTCTTGCGGGAAGTTATCACTGAATAGTTAGTAATTAATTAGTGCTCTTTAGTAATCAATCACTGCTCACCAGTAATTTATTTCTGATCTCTAGTAGTTCTATCTGTAATATTATTTGTAAGGTAGCAGAAGTAAACTATAATAATTTACTAATGGACATTGATTAATTACTCAATAGAGGCAATTAATTACTAACCATTCAGTGATTTTCTGTATGGGTAGTGGCGTAGAGTAAGTATAAATTACTATACTTAGGTACTCTATGGTAGTTGTGTCATAAGGGAATTTGGAAATAACTGGGTATTCCACAACCCATACGTTAGTGTTTGAAATGTCAAAAACAACTTGAGAAAACATAATTCCATGATTCAGTGACTCACTGTAATGGAAAATGTTAAAAAAAATTTTACTCTCTCATCAATAGAAACAACTTGAGAAAATATAATTCCATGACACTCAATCTAATGGAAACTGTTAAAAAAAATTGTTTTACTCTCTCAACAGTTTATTTAAAACAGATGGTTCACGTGGAAAGGTAGGTTTTCTAATGACATTGCATTTAACTTTCCTCATTACAGTGTATGGAGATGTGGCCTTAGGATTAACGGGGTCAGTCGGAAGTCCAGGGGTAGGGCTGGTTGAGGCAGCTAATGCCTCACCATGTCCTTCGCCTCCAGCCCCAGCATCACCAAACACCTCTTCCCTCATCACCTTCTCATCCCTAGGAAGCAGCCCAGGAAATACATTAGGGGGCGGGGGAGGGCCAATCAAAAGGAAGCAGAGAAGATATAGGTATGTTATATTCTCTTTTTTTATTGATGAAATGTGAGAGTAAAATGTATCCTTAGCAGGATAATTTCTAATCCATATTTGTCCGACATATATGGCTTACTATACTGTAATTTATGACACCATTAATACTTAAGGTGAATAAAGATAATTATTGTTTTTGATGATTTTTTTAAGATTGCGGAATGGATACAAGAAGATATAATGAACTACAATCTAGATGATATTTTTGCTCAATGATGTTTTGGTTCCATTCAATCAGTCATTAATTTTATTGCTGGCACACAAAGACCAACCCAGATTGAGAATCTATGCATGTGCTTGATGTGTTTGTGATTGCTCTAAGCTGCCATGTCCCAGTTGAACTATTATTTAAAGGTTGAACAATAAATGAGAATTATGTACAGTACCTAAATATTCTCTATCAAAAATTTTCTATTGGCGTGATAGAAATTTCTTATGGTATGTATAGGAGTCTTATAGGAATGTCAGAAATTCCTATATGAGCTTAGATTCTCATAGGTCTGGTAGAATTTTCTGTGGGATTCCTACAGGAGTCTTATAAATCCCATAGATTTCCTATAGGAATCTGATAGGTCTGATGGTATTTTACTATAGCTCCCAAAGCCAACATCTATTAGACTTCCTATAGGACATTTTTGATAGGGGATGTAATGTTTATAGGTTAAACATTTACTTCCAGTCTTTTTTGAATAATGATATGATGACATTTCCCAATACTTTGAATTATATTTTAGCTCTTGCATACTAGGTAAAAAAGAAGTTCAGAGCCCAGCTATGATAAAATGTAATTAAAGGATTCTTAATATTTTAAGCATTTTTTTATCTTCAGTGAATTTTATTTCTCAGGACCACATTCACAAATTTTCAACTAGAGGAGCTAGAGAGAGCCTTCCAGAAAACACATTATCCTGATGTATTTTTTAGGGAAGAACTTGCTTTAAGGATAGAGTTGACTGAAGCAAGAGTGCAGGTGAGATTTTTTTTTACAATTGTATGAAAAATTAATGTTTATGTCATGTGTACATATTGTCTAGAAATATAGAATTTGCATCATTTTTCATACTTGAGTAATAATCATGTAAGTACCATGAAAAATCTACATGAGCATCCCAGCATGCTTAAGTACTCAGATAAATTTTCCATGCTATATGCATATCATAATATTTTCAGCAGTATACTAATAGTTCTTGGTATGATGAGGTTGTGGAGCTGTGGATGCAAAAATTCCTTACCTATCCTCTCTAGTTAGGCATTACCATATGAGATCAAAAAAGTGCTTGAGTCCTTTCCTAGCAAGTGTTCCTCAGGGTTTTATTCATATACCCATTACAAAGGCAGCTAGTTGTATTATATGTAACCCCCTGGCTGACATAATTGATACACTCTTTATTAACGGGCATTTTTCTACCTACTTCAAATTGTCCTGTGTTAACCCTATTCATGAAAATTTCCATTGCCAGACACAAAATATTATTGGCTGATTTCTGCCCTCTGTATATAGTTTCTTCAAACCCAAAAAAAAGTTTTTGACTCTCATCAGCTGTTACATGAAATACAACATGTATCCAGAAAGAGTAAATCACCATCCACTGCACCAGTCGCAGTGGATGATGATTTACGTACGATGGTATAACATAATAACCAAAATCTTTCAGAAAATATACATCTATATTTTACCCTGGACTTTTTCAAGGACTTGAGGTAGGGAGTGGTTGGTAACGAGTCTTGAAGTTGAGTTTTAGCTGAAAAAATCTTAATTGTTAATGAGTATAATATATAAAGTATTTGAAATTATTATATGTTTTTGAGAACTGAGTTAGTTTGTAACTCTGTGAGTGGCTGTATTTGTTTGCCAGAGGATAAGGTTTCTAATTTTCATAATTTAAAGCCTCAACATCAGTTAATTTTAACCCTTAAGTAACCTCAGTAAAAGACCCCACGCGCCTACTTAAGGGTTAATGTTTAAACCTTTTACTGTTGGCCAAAATTTCAGTGTTTTTTCTAACAATTTAAAGCCATTTTTTGAAATAGTGAAACAGTGAAGGTCTGAAGATGTGCTGTCAAAAAGCACCTCACTTTGTGACGTAAGTGGGCGCGTGGGGTCTTTTAATACCCCATGCGGAATTGTTTATAACTTCGCCAAATTTCTTTATTTTACATTGCTATATTTTTACACTAAATATTCAAAGATGGCTAATTCAACATACATACTTTAATTTTTTCCTATTAGTTGAACTATGAGGTTTCATAGCTTTGAAAGTGATTTATGAGATAAAATATTTCGTTTGCAAACCCTTGGGGTCTTAAAAGACCCCATGCGCCTACTTAAGGGTTAATGTTTAACCCTTTTACTGTTGGCCAAAATTTCTTTGTTTTTTCTAACAATTTAAAGCCATTTTTAGAAATAGTGAAACAGCGAAGGTCTGAAGATGTGCCGTCAAAAAGCAAAAAAAATGCCACTGCTAACACAAAGCAAAAAAAAATATGCCAACACATGAGTCAGCAGTAACATCGATGTGATTCAGAAGCCTACACTCCACAGATATCGAAGACCTTGAGAAACATAGCCAATAACTTGGCTGAAAAGTCAGCCCTCAGCAGTTTCCGCACAGGTTAAATGGGCAGATAGGTCAGCCCATCCGCAGTTAAAGGGTTAATCGTATTATTTTGTTCATTAAAAGATAAAATATCATTGTTCTTATCACTGCTATTTCCCTTCCTTTTGATAGAGCTATAAATGATCATTGCCATCACTATTAATGGGCCAACATGTGGCCATCCAAAGCTAATATTGGATTGATGATATTCTGATGCCTGCTCAAAATTGGAAGATAATATTAATTTAACTGGGTGTACGAGTTTAAATCCTGACATGAAGCCAACTTTGGCACCCAATATTGACACTACTATCATATGCCAACATTAGATGGACATAGAAGTATTGTTAGTTACCTGAGTAACATTCATATAATTTTGCTCATCTGATGCAAGGGGTAAGTAGCTGGTATTTATGGATCCCAAAATAAAAATAGACTTTTATCTTACAGGTATGGTTTCAGAATAGACGAGCCAAATGGAGGAAGCAAGAGAAACTAGCTGCAAAGCAACAGCAGCAAAATCAACCGCAGCATCATCAACAGATTCATTTACAGCAGCATCAGCAGCAGCAAATGCATTCTCAGCAAGCAGTTGTCCATTCATCATCAATGGCGCAGAATATCATCACTGTCCCAGGTGCAGAGTAGAAAAAATAAAGAAATTCAATGGGAATCATTCACATTGAATATTAATGCTCTGAATATATGGCATTAATTATTGTTTCTTGGGTTATAGTGTTCAGTTAAGGCCATGGTTTGAGACTAAACTATGTATCGATTAGGGTTACAATGTTTCTAAATTCATAAAAGATGATTGAAATTTCAGCTACTAAGTAGGTATATAATTTGGGGAAGCCTATGATGACCATGGATGTTGATTCCTTAGCATCGTTTCCAATGTTCTTAGATTCTTTTCGATGCAACAACAGTCTAAAAAAATCAGTTTTGTCAGACGGGAATGCGTATATTGTTTGGTTATCAGCCTATCTGAATGGTGAAATAGTCTATAATAACTTAGTTTCCCTGAAGTAAAAACATTAATTGTATAAATGTGCTACATTATAATAGAAGTATCAGTAAACCTGTTAGAAACTTTTGCACTTCCTACCCATCAAAAACAATCACTTATCCCGGTCAGAAGCCTTCCTGGATACCCTCACCTAAAATCCTCTTGATTCGATTTTATACATGTCAGACCTTTGTAGGAAATCACAGGTGGCCCAGGGAAAGGAATTGGCCTCCCTACCCTGAATGTGTGAATTTCACATACCATATGGCTTTGTGCAGGGTGGACTCTACCCTCACTCATCACACATCAACCTTTAGAATTGAAAACTAATTTTTTAAAATTATTCTGTTGGTTTGATGAAATGAAATAGTCGGAGAAGTGTATATGTAAAATAGCAAAGGCAGTTTGTTAATGTGAACGTATTGTGATTTATAGCTATTCATTTGAATGATTAAAAGCAACATACATGTCTCCTGCCTGCAATAATCCTTCTTTTATCATTTTTTATTTACGCTTTCTCAATGTGATCTGAGGGTTCTTGTTTTGCTACACATTTGTCTAAAAGATTTTTCTTTTCACTTAAAGTACAAACAAAAAATATCTTTTAACTTAACCTCAGTATACAATATCATGAGTTGGTAAAAAAATCTTGCCCACTGATTATTCATCACTATAGGCTTTGTATTAGTTGAGAAAAAGGGATGTCAGCAGCAGAAATAATATATAAGATCATAGGATGTACTGCATCACATGTAATATTTCTATAAATCATAAAAAATATGCTTGAAGTAATATAAAAATACATTTATACAATACAAGCTGTAATTGCATTTTTTTCAGTGTCAGCAACAAGCCCTAGTATGATGGGTGACTCTCCTCTGCTATCATCTCAATCGTTAACCTCATCTTTGAGTGGTGGCAGTCACCTAGGAAATTTGAGTGAGTATAGACAAAACCAATGGCTACTTCACTACAAGGAATAGCTGTAAATGTATTTCAGCCTATTGACTGCACATTTGTTCAGAAATTGTAACCATAAAAGTAACCATATATGGTAGTCTGACAGAGAGTAGTATGGTAGTCTGACAGGTAGACAGACTATAGTCTGTCGTAGGTATAAAATTATTTCCCTCTTGTTTTGAAGAATAACCATTTTGCCGGCTTACTTTGGGCAAACAATGGCAGGAAGAACTTAGACTAGAAAACTTAAGCAGTTTTATTCAATTATTTTTATCAAATTTCAACATTCCAGTAAGTCTTGACCTCAATATTCAACCATGTGCAAAAGCCAATAAAATAGGCTCTAAACCTACAGTACAGTGACTGCTTGTCATTATGTACTTTTCTAAGGAATGTCCATACTCGTTCAAAGTAAGTGGCGGTCCAAGTAAAAATTAATTATACATTTCCTTAAACAGTTGAAATTTGCAGAGGGTTAGCACACAATTTTTTCAAAGATGTCAGTGATAGGATGTATCAGTTAGAAACACCACATAGGTTATTAAATTGTAATTACCTATTCTACATGTGGGTGCTAATGATATGTTTGATAAATTAGTAGAGCACCATTAAAAGGCACAATATAATATTGATTACTACTACGTTAGAGAGAAACCATTTGACTCAGAAAAGATATCCAAATGCAGTAGCTGAGAATTCTTGGATTCCTGGTGCCCAAGTCTTGAATCTTTCATTATGCTATAACGAATTAAATTGGTTGTTATGATAGTGTCATTTGTTTCAAGTTATTCATTTATCCACATTGATAACAAAATATGACGTTTTCGTTGGTAACCAAAACGTCAATATTTATTCGGTGAGTAACAAAAGATTCAAGAGTTGGGCCCTTAGTCTTTAATCTAAAAACCATAATACATAGCTTATGCCCGATGACATTTTCCTTTGGTGTAGTTTAGCTTATGAATGCATTTAAAAGGCATACATATTTTGGTTCTCTTTGAGTTCCCTCTGTAGATACTGTTGCTTGCACCAAGTGGTTACTGTCATTTAGCCATAGAAATTTCTATTAATGAGCAAGAAGATGAAAGGAAGAAAGTAAGTCTAGTTGTAGTGCTTACTTACTTAAAATTATACATGCCTGCAGGAATTCCTCGGCATAGAATTCCAATGAAGTTTTTCAATAAGTGCACCTATGAGCTAATGATGACAAGGTTTGCCTTAAAGACTACATAGCCGTTCATTCATTTGGCACAGCATGCATTCCTCTACAGGATGTGTATCAGCATGCAATTTTAAGACTCATCTGTTCATTTTTGTCATAATATCAATGTTTGAAGGTAGATTCACACTTTTGGTCGCCTCCTGATACCAGGCAGGAAATGTAAAAATATCATAGCAATCATCATCATTAATCCTCAGATTGGTTTGACACACCTCTCCACTGAGTTCTTCTATTGACTAATATCTTTATATTTACGAATTTCTTCTCTTTCACATCCTTCATCACTTGTTTTATATATCTTACACGGGGCCTTCCTCTGCAATTCTTCCCATCCACTTGTCCTTCATAGCAATATCCTTTGATTTCATACACATGGTCCTCACATGGTGTTGAGATTATGAAGCATTTGGCTCATGAAAGCTTGGTTGCTCTTCCGATAGGCAAAATGCATGTCATAAGAAATGGTTTGCAATTTTCAGCTTTCCAGATTCATTGAAGTCCTTCAGATGATGCTGAAATGAGCCTCTACTTAAAAACCGCCCACATTATTGCAACTGAGGAGACTAAGAGTCTCTGGATTTCGGCTAATCTCAGATAGTTCTTGTCACGTCTGAAGGACATGACAAGACCTATCAGAACCTTATGTCCTAGTCATACTCAACATATTGGGGGCAGGTGATATAGGGAGAAGATCAGGATTTTGGACATTAGATTTAAAATTTATTTTGATTTGTTTGATATTAGTAATATAGTAAACATGCTCTTAGAACTATCAGCTGATTCTATCTCATTATTATTAAGATAATTAGATAGCTGTTCACCAATTATCTTTGACAATTTAGTAAGGTTATCATAAAAAATTTCCAAGTTTAAGGTGGATTCGTGATAAAGAAATCCTGTCCCTAGTTTTTGTTACCAGTTTCCTGTGAGTAACCATTTGCTACGACATTAAGGCAGCCTATTATTTCAGCTTAAAAACAAAAATTGCCCTCTCTCTCATTTGTTGTAGGCTTTATTACAGTCAAGTTTGAGGACCTTTTTTGATTTTTTTTTGAACGTTCAGTTTCCATATTAAAGTGCACCTTGTGATTGAGGAAAATGGAGACATAAAGGGGCATTTAGTCTTTCCCATTATTTAAAAAGAAAAGGACCATGCTCAGAAAGACAGACTGATGACTATTAAATTTTTAATTCTTTAGAGATTTTTATGCATAAAAGGTGTTCCTTAATGACGGCTAATAAATTAGTAAAGTCATGGGTAGCAAAACAGAATTATTTTCTGCCAATTAACCTCGAGTTAGCTATAGCCAGGAGAGACAGCAAACAACTATGCATTAGCATTAGTCTACCTTAAATGAAAAGTTCCAAGGGGTTCACAGTTTAATGTCTATCCAATGAATGGAATACTGAAATTGAAGTGCTCTCCACTCAGTGCTCAAGTGGTGACCAATATGCCAATGTAAAATTTCTGTCACTGCCCGAACATGGTGAACTTTGAGCCAGGATAGCAACAAATTGGTGTTGCTATACAATAGCAAAATTTCATTTTTTACTGATGTAAGTAAGATGCCTATTTCAGTATGATTTTCAATATGAAAAATTAAATAAGGTGAATTAAAAGTAGCCTACACTCTGTTGGTTGACAAAATTTGATGATGTACCAAGTTTCATGTTTGTGCAACTTATGGTTCTCCAAATAATCAAGGATTGTCCTTTTTCGTGATGCTTTGGGTACATAAGTTATATTATTGGAATATGTATCTTGTATATCTCTGAAGTACCTACTCAAAATGGTTTCAAAGCAGTAGTTGAAGCCTGTCTCCACCTTCAGTGGTTTAGTTCAAATTCTGGTCATCATTTTGAATCCTATCCATCGTTCTTCTTTTTCTCCACTTTGTGATCTGCAGCTCATCCCTCGACTTCCTACCTCCAATGGGAAACTGGTGTCAACCCCCTACTGGGACCCTTTAGCCCCACCATCCCTGCGTCCATGCCCTCCTCCTCATCATCGTCTTCCTCCTCCACCACCTCCCCATCCACCGCCAACATGTACCTCGGCATGGTTGACTGGGGACAGGGATTCTCCCCACCGCTCCCATCCCCCTCCTCTCACCAACACCAGCACCATCAGCACCACCCCCACCACTCGGCCATGCACCACCACACTGTCGGATCTAACAATGCTTTTGAGCAACAGAACCAGCAGCAGACGCAGGGTATGCACCCCCACCTCCAGCCACACTCGCACGTGCTCACCTCCTCCTGCCCCCCGCCACCTCTACCCCCCCACTCCTCCTCCTCCACCCTCCAGGGCCCTCCCCCCTCGGCCCACTACCACCTCCTGCCCGGCAAGCCCCTCCTCGAAGAAGACGAGGATGAGGAGGAGGATGAAGAGGAGGATGATGATGACGGAGAAGACATGGAGGACAAAGCGACCCACCTCCTGCTCGTCGGGGATGATGGTGTGGGGGTCGTTGCTGATGACGCTGACCCCGAGGAGGAGGGCAATGCTGGGAGCCCTGTGCCTGGCTCCCTCGGCAGCATCAAGGTCCTCGACAGCTCCCCTCATTCCTTGCTCACACCCAAGTGAAAGCCTGGACCAAGCACGTGGGGAAGAGCTCTGGGTGATATCAGTTGTGCTTCATCCGGCAGCCGGTCATGCGTTCTTCCACTCATCATTCAGACCATCACATATTCCTTCAAACCTATTGTAATTCAAGGTGATGGGATGTGGCGATTGTTCAAACAAAACAGTTGGAACAAATGAATATCTTTGGCTAGTGGTTAAGATAGTTGGCTCTGCATACATTTCTGAATGGGTAGTAGACAGTATGTGAGAGCAGTGTAACCAACTTATAAATAATTATACATTGGGCTGACTAATGAAGGTCCAAGGCTGCTTGCAGATGACAATAAATCAGGATGAATGATTGTGTAGGTCCTTGGAGGTAGACAAGCCACACCCATGAATGAGGTGAAGAAGTTAAAGATTTATTTCCTCCTAAGATTCAACTGTGCAATACTTTAGTACAAAGAATCTGCTATTTCTGTTTTTTTTTAAACTGAAGACATCAGGCAGTTAGAATATAACTGAAGGGTTGCCTTGTAAGCCTAAAATACTGCTAAATATGGAAATGCACCAGTTGACATCTTTTGTAGAGCAGAGTGCATGTTTTCATTCCTGATTGTGGACAGTGGAGCCTACTGTGGTGGATAAATATTTTGCCTGTTTGGTGAGCTGATGGGAACACAATTCCCAGATTGTTTCATCAAAACAGCATGGCAGGGCAATTACAAGAATACATCAAACTATATTCTCTTCTTTATTTGAACACTTTTGTTATACTCCTGATCGTCATGCTTAAGTATCTTGGGGATGCCACGGGACATGGCATAGTTGAGGGGGAGGTAGCCCAGAAACTCACAGGTCATCATGGGTCAAGGCACAACTACATAATTCAGGAAATGCTATACTGGCAACATATTTCATTAATGAAAAACTATTTGAATCAGGAACAAGAACTTCAAATAAAGATAATATTGCAAGGATGCTTACTTTCTTAGCATCAGGAGAATGCTGTTGTACCTCTTTCAAGTTTTTAACAAAATGGAAGAGAAATTTCATTCCATAATAAAAAGTAATGCAAATTATATAATTTCCCAAATGGTTTGTACAGGCATCACTCCTGATTGAGAGCAGCCTACACAAATAATTGCAATATCAAAGAAAACAAAGTAGGTGCATGTAAATTAATGTTAGTTATTACTAATTTAAAATATAAAAAAATGTAAATCAACCTACAAAATTGAGAGCATTTCTTTTGAAAAATATAGCTGGGATTTTTAGTTATTCTTTTGACCTAATTTGCAAATGACTATACATGAAGGCTATGTCCTGAATGATAATTTCAAAACATGAGACTATCTACTTTGGAGTTGCCATGAATATCACCATTGAGTCACCTAAAATTCAATGGAATCTTACGACTCAACATATTATGAGTTTTTCAAAAGTATTGTAGTTCCGATGTGATGGAAACTTAAATAAATTTTATTCAAGTCTTAGATCTTTCATGATTTTCTCCACCCAAACCTTTTTAGTTCTGAAAATTTTTTGATGTGGTTGACTCGGAATCTTGAAGACAGCTACGTCTGAAGCGAATGCTTGCATTTGCCACTGCAAATCTGAAGGACATCCCTAAAAATACCTATCTTCAAGAAATGCTTCCAGCAGCTGAAGGATCAACGGGCTGTGCTGACATGCAAGGATACTTTGAAGGTTATTAACTCTTTCGTTGCGGCTCACTCTCCGGAAACTTACTTGTAACATGCGGCGGAAAAGTGAAAGTGCTACAGGGAGAACGAAAAGGTACGTTCACAGCAGCCTATCATGCGATCATACTAGGTACGTTCACAGCAGCGAAAAGGTTAAATAGGGTCCCAAACTGGTCCGGTATGAAATTTTCCTTCTAGCCAAATGTTGCACGCTTTTCAGAAAAACCATGTATGTCCTTGGTGTCGACTAGTAGGAAAAAGAGTACACTTGACTGCCTTGGTCATTCTGAGAGACTGAAGGGAAGTTCAATTCATTCAAAAGCCATTCACAATCATAATAGAAGAGAGAATGGTGCGAGAGAGGTTGGAAGACAAAGCTCTCACAGTTTCATTCACCAGGTTTGAAAGCCAGCAGAGCCGCTCAAAGACTTCGAATACTGCCTCATGCATGGACACTGCCATTAGTTTACGATTAATATCTTTGTATGTTAGACAGTGAGATATAACCTTAGCCCTAGAATAACCTAAAAACCCAAGTCCCACTGCAACTATGAGACTCATTGTGGATTGTAATTGAAGGGTCACCAGAGAAAAGGATCATAAATCTTACTGGTTGAATGATATAAAGCAATAAACAATGCAAGACAAGGACAAATGCAAGGATAAGGCAATGGGAATGAACTTAGGGAAAGAGAGCTTGATTTGACTGAATACTGGGGCTCATTTCCTGGAGAAATGCGAGGTCGACAGCCATTAAAGAAGAGTTGTTTTCTGGCATAAAATTACATTATTTGTAACTACATATATATATATCACAAAATCCCTAGCCTCTAATGAAAACCAATCTGAGGGGGATCGGGTAGGTGTGGTAGCTTAACCCTTACCTGGCCGAAGCACCCGAAACCACAGTCAGTGTACCTTTAAAGGAATTGGGTCCATGGCGGGGAATAGGGGTATTTAAATTTGACCGGGAAAGGGTTAAGTACTATCCTCCCATCCCAAGGGCCTTAGTTCAAATCCTGTCAGTAGCAGAGATTTTTGATCAGTATACTACTTACTCTCCCCACTTGAGTGTTTAATGGATCAAAATTCAAGTACAGTACTTTGTCCACCAGATGGGATGTTGAATTATGGACCCCTTGGTGACTTTCATTAAGAACAGGTTTAAGTGAAGAAAACCCAGCCAAATGTGGGTTTTTCTCCCCTCTGGCTTCTGGCTCCATTCCTTTAAATATTTCTACCTTCATCCAATTATCCACCTATAATAAGCAGCACAAATGACCATAGATGTCAGTCGCCTACCTCAAATAACTACTATTATCTTTACCAATCTTGCAGAAAAACTAGCATATAGAATTCATATCAGGTATTCTGATAAGTAAATATACCTTTATACCACTAAGCCAAAATGAAGGGCACCTCTTCTGTCAAATTTTACACAGATGGCACACAACAATATTTTAACCAATAAGGTTAAAATATCAACTCCGCTAATAAAAGACTGATCTGAATTTGAGATTTTTACCTCAAAATGCAGAACTTCCTCTTAGCAAATACAAATTTCTCAAGTACTAGATGATATGCAGTAGGTAAAATTGTAATTAATATTTGAGGACACAAAGAGTACAATTCCAGGAGTATACTACGTATTAGAAAAGCCTTTGTTCAACATCAAGTGCTTAGTAACGGAAACATCTATTTTAGCTATCTTCTCTGTAAAAAGGTATCTCATCGCCATTTTATACTTATGCAACATTTTTCCCAATGATAACATTGGCAGAAACTCTTTTTTTTTAAATAGCAGTTTTTCCTCCCCTTTACCATGAACCATTTTGCACAAGAAATTCCTTACGCAAATAAAAGATTTTTAACTTGCAACAAAAGAAAGGAAATAACTCATCTTCATACTGTTGGATACTGAGGTGCAGTTGACTGCCAATTTATGGCTAACTTGCTATCTCAAAAAAAGTAATGCATTAAATTCTTCAGGACACTTATTGCGCATAGATATCCTATTTTTCATAGAAAGGCTTTCAAGATTGCTATACTACTGAGGTTTTATTATCAGACAATCATCACAAGGATATATCACAGCAGAAAATTGTTTGCAGAATATGTATTGGTGCAGGGGTGTATGAAATGGAATTTTATCTGAAAAATCATCCAATTCCTTCACTCATATTCTACTAAGGTTAGTCGATCAAATTGCAAACATTGTAATTCCCAGAATTTTCATTCCCAGTCAAATACAATGACTCTTTACAAAACTCTTTGGCCAAATTCATGATGAGAACTTTTAACTTTCCTTTGATAAAAAAAGGCATCCATGAATACGTAAAACATACAGATTTAAAAACCCAATCAATATCCACTTATCAGTTTAAAAATAGATGGATACATTCATAGAAGCAAATTCATCACAACACGTCAATGACCGAATAAGAGCAAGTGAATAGTTGTTACTCATATGAAATTGGGAAGATAAAAATCACTTTTAAATATAAATTTATTAAATACTGCACAATTATAAATAGGTACATTTCCTAAGCACATTATTTAATTCTCCCCTGATGCTCAGCATCAACAATACCCCAAAAACATGGTTGTACGGCAAGGTAAATAATTATACACAAATCAAGTTGTGGAAAAGCCAAATTATGCTGAAACATTTTATTTATTCTGAAACATTTTATTTATTCTCATTCAATCATACTTATGCTCTTTGTACACCAAGCCTTTCACAACCTGTTATTTAAAAAAATTCTATGTCCATGTGGTGGCTTCTGTGCTGTATACACGCAATAAAACTGATGGGTCTGATGTATCTACAATGGCGTGTATTAGATAATTTGATTTTAAATTATAAGGCAGAATTTGTAATCTTGACAGTATACACCACATATCTCCTCATAACTTTACGAAGAAGGATATTTTGTCAAAGTGAAAATCTTCTTACTTGCGATTTTGTGCACTGGATAATTTTGGTAACAAATAAATAAAAACAAACCCAATTTCACTGGATATGTGCAAACAACATTACACAATCACAGTTCATTATAGGTAGATATTAAAATAACCACAGTGAAATGAAGCATATTGTCCATTTTTATGCAAAAATTACTTCGGTAGAATGGTTTGTGTAGCAACAAGCAACAATGAGATGAATCTAATGTACAAGGCTGTCCTGGCCCCCATATGCATTATAATATATGCATTTCTCTGCATACAGATCTTGATTCCTAAACTTCACCAACAGCACATTCTCGTCACTGTTCTGGTAAATGGCGGCCAAATTTAAGGCTCTTGATGAAAAATCACTTCACCACACAAGTAGATAAAAGATGCTGGTTTAATTTATTGAACACCAACATTTCCTTATGAGTATCAAGATCACACTCGTACTAACAGGCAACTTCATAAATGGTAGGGAATATCAATTTGCTTAGGTCCTTGCAGTACGTAGTTAATGGCAGCAATAATTGATTAGAGGATAAAAGCTTCATAAAGAAACAACATTCCATTGGTATCATTTAATGTCTGTGTTCACCACCATTTCCTGAGCAAAACACATTACTCAATCCTTGTCAATTTATATATTCTTTTAAAACCATTTCTTCCCACAAATGGTTTTTGGCAGTTGCAACACCACTTCATGGTTTAGATACACACACACACATATATATAATAGATATATATTAACCAGTCTTAAAAATATCGCATAATCACATAGCTGAAATTTTTTACATAAACCATTAAATGGCAAGTGCATTTCTCCATGAGCATCACATAAATAAATGTCAGGTCAGACAGAGGCTGACATTTATGATATTCACAGCTATCATTCTTTAGATATTCTCACTGGAACAAACTTAGAACTGACAGCTTTCAACTCTTTGTTGAAAGACCTTTTGCTGTTATTTCTCCTTGAACCTCCATATGATGTTTAACCTCCAGTGTTTAACCTCAGGTGTTCCAGAAAAAATACCACGTCAGCTTTGGCCACCTTTCATCAAATTTGTATCATTCCTTTCTGTATAAACTTGCCTCCAAGATGATTTGTACACTCTATAACAAGCTTTTTAGGCAACGTAACTGTACTCATCAGCTGAGTTAGGAGTTCGTTCTATGTACTGCTTGTCAATCAATGCCTCAATGCATTTCTTAATCATGCTGATAGAAGGAGCAAAGGTTGCCTTTGACTGACTTAACACCTGAAGTAAGAACAGTAAGACAATTTATATTTCCATACATAAGATTATCGACAAAATTGAATCTCAAAACTTTTGTCACTTATGCCACTTTAGATATAAAACTTAAGGGAATGAGAAAAAACAGCATTATAATATTCACTATAAAAACTCACCTCTTGAATCAGAGCATTGTGACGTAGAACTTTGCGTGACTTCATTATCCTAACTATAGCAGCTTGAAGATAGAGTTTCCTATCTTCATCAACAGCTGATAAGGTAGCTTCTGCTTCTTGAGGAGATTCTCGTTGTAAGGCAGCTGTTATTCGGAACTTTGTCCTTTTATTACTATAATTCAAGTTGAGGTGCAATACAGAATCAGGACCCATATTCTGTATGGAGAAAAATTTTATTATCAAAAAGAACAATCAAAATATTTAACTACTGTCTGAGCAATTTTTAAAAAAGAAGAAAACATTATAATTCTAAGTGGAACATACAAGTGTAACTGCCACGACTATTTCCCTCACCAATAACCCAAAACTGACACGATCAGATCAAAGTTGTTTTGAAACCTCAACTAAAATACGGTAAAAGATCACGGCTGGAATCCTAAACAAAGGAAGTAGCTAAATAGTGGAACATTTTACCAAATTATTCAAGCATTTCATTTTTCATGTTGCACCATCATAACTTAGCCGGTAAATAAGCCACCTTAAGACCATTTGACCTAGTGCCAACCCGCAGGCTGCCACCAATAAAATCACTCTTTCCATCCAAAGAAGAGGATTTCACTTTTTAGACGAGAATTAATTGACTGATAATGAATGGTGATGAAGCACTGCTAAGAAAAATTATTCAATACTAACTTGGATATATGAAAATGAACAATGGCCATCAGGATAGGAAGCCTGTACTATACTAGCCCAGCCAATTATTTACAATTTCACTAATGACTGTACTCAGGTAAAAATAATAAGGTCACATTGACCTTCAAGAAGAACTTTTTTTCCTCTTAACTAAACTTATTAGCACATTCTAAGCATACACAGTGGGTGCAATTTGACAGGAGAGATACCTCATGCCTCAAAAGCATTTATTTGGATTGCCATTGAGGCATGAGGTATCTCTCCTGTCAAATGTGCACCCACCTGTATATGTAACCTGTAATGCCATTGAGGCATCATTTATAACAATGATCTATCCCACCCCCATGCAATTAGATTCAATTCCAGTCACTATTTCGCTAAATAATAAGGATTTAGAGACACTAAAATGCTCACATTTTTTTCAACACAGTTAATTGTGTGCTACAGCAGCCTCCTACTAATATGGAATAAATATGTTTAATACTCCTCATGCTCTCTTTACCCTGATAAGGTACACACTGAAACTTTACCCATGACAATACTTGGAGATAGATGCCATGCTTGGAGCTCAAGATTAAATTGCCCTGTCCATGGTTACTAGAGTCTTCTTCAAATCATTCTCTGTCTCAGCCATCACTCGTGCAATCAGCAAATCATAGTATGCTAAATTACCCCCTGAATATTCACAAATGAAGTCTTCCCTTTGATTTTGTTCATGGCATTCTCAATGTAAACATTAAAGATTATGGGAGATAGTGCACAACCTGGTCTCACTCCTTTCTTTATTCTTGCTTCTCCACAGCTGGGTCCAGATTTGATCACAGTTACTGCTTTTTATTTAAACTGTGGATTATTTTTCAGGAATTTCAGAACACTCCAATTCCTTCAAGAATTGAGTCGTTTGCCATATTTGTTTATTGTCGAATCCAACAGTTTGTATTGTAAAAATACCTATATATTTTCAGTTTTTCAATTTGCCACTTAGTTCTCAAGGTATAAGCAGCAAAAAACTGATGTTTTTAACCTTTTCGGTAGAGTGTGCATAAAAAAGATTCGAATGCCACCCCTTCATCCAATCACAACTAAGACTCCGCAGCTCTTTTGCTCAATCACAACGGGTGATACGCAGCTGACTCAGCTAGTGTTAGACTCCATGTTGAGTATTTTGAAAAGCACTGCAGATTCGACTACATCGTAAATTGAGAAAAAGTAGGCATACAGTCAAGCCCATTTATAACGAAGTTGAGGGGGCTAAATATTTACATCGTAATAACCGAACTTTATTATACGTGGACCAGTTTTTATCTTTGGTGGGGAATAGCCTTCGCTTCTTTATAACCGGAACTTTGTTGTGAACGGGTTTGATATAAGTGGGCTTGACTGAATAAATTTCAGTACACTGTTTATTCACGCCACATTTCTTTAGCTTTCCGTGCTTTGCAACTTATTTAATTTCTAATTCTTTTGTAGCAAAGCCGCCCTTTCTCAGTTTTCACATTCTTGTGCTTCCTTCTTTTCTCAATCAGGTCTAAGACTTATTTTGAGATCCAATGTTTCTTGATAATTTCTCTTCTTCCAAGAACTTCTTTTGCGGCTTCCTGTAGTCCACATTTAATGTTTTCCCATCTCACTTCCACTGATTTCTAAGTCAAATCCTCTCCTTTGTTGCTTCCCACTCTTTTTGAAATGTCGATATTGATCCTCCAATTTTTCTAATTGCCATCTTCACGGTCGTACATACAGGTCTGGCCACTTCCTATATTACCCTACAGGCCAGCTGGCAAACCCTTGAGGCTAAGAGAATAGTTCCTGCTTAGTGGCGCTGGTAGTACCCACCACAAGTTTTCCGCTAGGATTATATGGTGAGAGAGGCGAGTTATACGGTGCTCGAGTAGAAAAGTGAGAAGATCTTTGTTCATGAGAGGCAATCAGTTTTCCTTAGATTGTAACTGATTCATCGGTGAGTATAGATGTTGATTATATACCGATGTGAGTTATTTTTGAATATACTGAGCCTAAAATGCCATTTATCGTGCAGGTGTTCATAATCCTCAGCAGTTGTGTGGCTCCGGGTTGCAAGGAAGGATACGGGTCGAAATAGTCATCATTGTCTTATTTTCCGTTCCAAAAGACCCCAAGAAGCGTGCCAAATGGCAAGCTGCTATTCCAAGAAAGGATTTTGTATTAAGGGCAAGACAGGTTGTTTGCGAGAAGCACTTTGCACTTCAGGACATTCTAGGGAAAAGATTTCTTAAAAAAGGGCGATGGAAATATCATTGGAGAGATAAGTGTTTCATAGTTTTAATTATAATTATGCTCCCCTTATTATTTTCATGTTAATGATAGATATCATTAGAGAAAAGCCGAGAACGATGGCTTATTCTGAGTCTTTTCAGCTCAATCAGACAGATACTGTTAAACCATGTCAGGTTACCATCAGTAATTTTCCTAAAAATTACGTATGTGAAAGTAATATTCCTATGATGAATTTATTAATTTAATTAATATATTATTATTAAATTTCTTAAAATAATATTTATATAGTTATTGTTATATTGTCATTAATTTTAACTGCTAGAACAAGGGCGTCGGAACTATTTTCGCTGGGAGGGGACAACCTTGAAAAGGGCCCGGCTCCTATGAAAAGGGCTGCAATTTTGCAGATAGGAGGAGGTAGAGACTAGAATTCTGCTAAAAGTGCATATAAAGGTGGTAGAATATGCAACAGAAGGGAAAAGGCAAGCTGGAAATAAGTGAAATTTAATTAATTTATTAATGAAGACTCATTTCTCAAGGGTCCGGGGCAAATCTGGGGGGAGGGGGGAAATGCTCCCCTGCCCCTGACTTTCGATGCCGCTTTTCTTGAATGTATGTAACCCTGAACATGTTTTTAAAATACTTTTTCAGGGGATACTTGCAAGTGTCATTGGTCCTTATTCGAAGCAATTTCTGGAAACCTTTGTCTTTTAATTTCCCATACTCTAGAATAAGGAGTGGCAGTTTCTGACTGGAATCCTTGTGAATCACATCAGCTTCGTGTTTCTTGTAGATGTTTTTGGAATTTTGAGTCACTGTTACAAATAAAATTTTACTAAGTTTGTTTGGCCAAATAAGTTATATCTTGATCTTCAACAATCTTACTGTGACATTATATGACTTAATGTTTTTTGTATTTTTCTTAATAAATGAATGTTGATTCTTGAATTTGTTTTCCTTTAATATTTTGAACTCTATATAGATATATGTAGATCTATATGCAATTACAGTTGAGCACCCTTAATCCGGGAACCCCTAACCTGGGAACACCCATAATCCGGCAATTTTGCCATGACCAACTACCTGGTACTTAGTGGAAAATACCAAAACATTTTTAACCAGAATATTGCTTCATAACTTGCTGAGATATTACTCTTAACGTTAATTTTCCCATTTTGAGAATCAGAATAATTTAAACATATTAATTTCTAGTACTTCATGTACATTGGAACTTTTTTGGAACCTAAAGTAAACATATAAATTTGAAGACATCCCCAAAATGGACAACGACTAATTTACAGATCTGCCACTTTCAATGGCGAGCGCATTTTTGATTGACCACTAGACATAATTTTATAAAATTTATTTGTTATCTGCTTATGTTTCACCCAAAACATATTTCATCCATACAGTTGTGGCAACAGCGCAAAACGTTAACCATCGCAGAAAAAGTCCAAGTTGTGAAAAAGCTTGACGCCGTTGCATTAGCAAAGCATTTCACTGAAACACACTACGTGGAATCTTCAACAATATTACACATTAAGAAGCTGAAAGAGAAAAATCATCAAAATTTTACTGTTAAAGTGACACGAAGAAGTAGATAACAAAGAGAAAAACTATGAAAGAAGATTTAAGTGCTGATTTAGATAGTCTGGTTTCGATTGAATCAAAGTGAAGGGCTTAGTTAGTATTTCTGGCCAAATGCTAATGGAGCAGGATAAACTATTTCAGAAAGACGTGATCAATCCAAAAGCCGTGATGTGGGAAATTTCACGTGCAGGCAAGAGCATTTCACCGTCCGTTCTAAAACACACGTGGTTTAAATTGTGGCCTGCTTTAAGGTTTGATAAAGACGAAATAAGTGGGGATTTAAAAAAATTTCATGTTTCTGAGGATAAAAATATGATGATGGAGTTTGCAAACATCATCCATAACCCTGAATTAAAGGAAATGGAATTGGTAAATTTAGATGAAAGGATAGTTAGCGGCCACGATATTCTCACCACACAACATATAATAGATGATGAAATTATTGAAATGGTAATTAATTAGTGACGGCTGGATCAGATCTGTTGGATCCAAAGACTCGGAGTAAAATCGGATCCGGATCGTAGATTTTAAATTTTCGCGGCTTAGCGATCGAAGCGCCCCGTGAATGGAAAGTAGGTGCGGTAGATATTGACAAAAAGAGGATGTGTAACTCAGGTCACGAAATTAGATGAAAATGTTCACGTGCAACTAGGAGCAATATGAAGAAATATGACTTTTTTCCCCCATTACCCTGGTATTGCCAGAAAAAAAATACGTAGGATGTCACGCGGATAGCCTAAATTCAGGGCTATCAGGCAGACAACGAGAGCTAGTGTACTGCGCGAAGTTCGATCCCTATCACAGTTTAATTTTTTCTTTCAGTCACTGCATCGAAAATGTTATCATGTTCAATTTCAAACCATTACATCTGAATACTCACTTTTATTTATTATACTTTTGTTGTTTAAATTAGATTTACAAATGTACCACTCATAAATTAAGAATGGTCGGATCCCATCCAAAGATCCACGGGTCTTTCATTTCATTCGCTACTGAAATCATATCCGAAGACAGTATTAATTTAGATCCGGATCGGAGATTTTAACATCTCGGGGCTGCATGATCGATGTGTCCCGTGAATGGAATGTAGGTATGGTAGATACTGACAAGGAGAGGTTAAGTAACTCGGGTCACGAAATGAGAAGAGGATTTTTTTTGAGTGCCACTAAAACAAAATAAAAAAATACTCGTCTCAACATTTTTCTCCATAGGCCCGGATGCACGAGGAAAAAAATAAGCCGAATGTCATGCAGGTTGCCTGCATTCGCCAGATTCCCGTGACCTATGAGACCGTAGTTGTTAAAAACGAGGGCTAGTGTACTGCCGGTCGCGAGTTCAATCCTTAACACTACCTAGGAATACAGCCTTGTTGTATTCCTGGGGTAATGCTAGTAGGCAGTTAAAAAAAGTAGATTATCAGAAATTTCATGCCAATTTATAAGCCAAAAAAATAATAAAATTTGGCGTTAGTGAAATGATTGGAAAAATTTTTATTACAGAATTAAATCGTGGAATCATTACGTTAACCTTACAATGTATTTTTGAGTGATGCATTTGTAAATCTAGTTTAAGCGATAGAAGTACAAAAAAGTATCCACACACAAAGGTTGGAAATGAAGGATGATACAGTTTTTGATTCAATGGCTTAAAGAAAAATTTTAAACAGCAATAAGAATCAAATTTCATTACCTGCAGTCCACTACCCCACTCTGCTTACCAGAATGCAGGCTCCCCACATGTCATTCTACTCGTAACGTCGGGCAAATATAATGGGAGAACTCTAATTTCAATAAAGAAAACGCTGCTTATCAAACTCTCCTTTATTCTTCCTCTCTCCAAAACCATCAACAACCAAACAATCCCCCTGCTTCACTCCCCCAGCAACCCAACAACGTCTCCCAAATAAACAAAACAAATATCAGACGTTACATACTTTTTTCTTGCAAACTGGGGCCAATGGAAAAAAATCTGAGATATTTTTTAAATTTTGCTTCTAGTAGCATAAAAAGAGGTTAATCTCATTTCAAGATCAGAGTTACACAACTTCCCTTTAGGAGTATAAAATTCTTAAATTCCATTTTAAAGGTTATTACTAATAAGACAATGCAAAATTGTTAGTTCAGCGATATCCTAAAATGATTTTTTCGTCTTAAAAATTGAATCCCTAGATATTTCATAAATGGGATTTCTTGGCCGCATCAAGTATATTTTTGTTTCTAAAAAAGAATTTGAAAGCGTTCAAGGGTTTGATTAATAATTGGAAATTAATTCCTTTATTAATGAAAATGAACTTATAAGTTTACTTTTAACTGCACTCTAAAGAATAGTTGTACGGGTTTCAAAAATGTATTGCTTGATGAGTATGTGATAAGGAAAGTGATCTTTATATTAGAAGTTACAAGATATAGGTACTTATTGCATCTGTAAACTTGATCCAGGAAAATATAATCCTCATAGATGATAGGAAGTTGATTTTTTCTACAATAAATTTACCTGTTTTTTTGGTAATTCTATTGTTGATGTTTTTATATATACCTATATTAAAAATCTAGGATTAGAAAAGGACTGAAATTCAGAATCGAGTATCTGAAACTAAGGATTCAAAACCGGGATCAAGATCCGGAACCCAGGCAAGGATCCGGTTCTGGATCCAACCACAAACCTGGATCTGTCCATACTATAATTAATAACAATAAATTTGAGTGGGGATGAAGATGATCAGCCTGAAATTGTTGAAGGTAGTCTACTATTGATGATGGTCTTTAAAGAATAATCCAGTCCGGTACCCGCGGCGACATAGTGATGGGCGGCCATACACACGACAACCATGCGTTGACTTCGCACTGAATCAGCTAATAACAAATCAAGTGCAGTAGGAAATTATGTTATTAATAGCACAGCAAATGAAATATCAAATGGTATACTCTTTTCCAATGATAATATGAAAATTTTACATGTACATCAATATGCACAATGCTTTGATTCCGTTATTTTCACTCACTGCACAACTTCAATAATTTTAAACAATAGCTTTGTGAATTACGAAACCATTTCTTTTTGATTATTCTCAGAAACTCTTTTTAAAATAATGTTCAGTAAATGGCAAACGAATATATTTTGTTATAAATAATCGACTCCTTTCAATGAAAACATCCTGGACGTCAGAAATAGACCAGTTGCCATGCATGACCCATAGTCCAGCAAAATCCCTAATCTGGCATCACTTCGGTCCCGACTGTGCCAGATTAAAGATGCTCAACTGTACCTTGTATTATCTGTGTAACTTAGTACTTTTTGAGTTTCTCACAATGTGCAGCATTTTGCATTAGCTTATGTGGCATGGTTCCTATTCATGGGGCTTTGGTAGTGGTAACGGAATTAGAAAAATAGCAATGATATTGCGGTATAATGACACTTCATTTGCGGTTAGGACTTTCTGCGAAAAATACTGAAAGACCAGGGTAGGTAAGGTCAATGGGGCAGCCAATAAAAATTGGGAGCCGACTTCAATCGCATGTTCTGTTCATATACGGTACGCAGGTATGTATATATCGATGCTTATGTACGGGAAATTATACTTTGCCTTGTAAAGACAGTCTGATTCCAAAGAGGCAACGAAAGCTTTTGAATGCTAGTATTGCGACCAATAATAGGTACTGGAGAGACTGACAACCCTTAAGAGTAATAAAGTAACGGAAAATTACTTCCACGTGATATTGACATTAGAGTATGAATTCATCCACTTCCAAATTAACATTAGATTTCCCAAGCAGACGGGAGTTTTCTGGACACGGTGACTACCAGCGCCACATAGTTTACTATTTCGCCACGGCCTCAAGATTGAGCCAAACAAACCACCTGAGTGTCACTGGCGTGGCCATCTTCCCTGTTTTCTTCAGTTTCTTGAATTTTAGATGGCATTTCACTATCACTAAGTTTTGGTCACTGTCGATATGTGCCCCAGAGCAGCTTTTGTAGTCCTTCACCTGGTTCCTTAATTTCTGCTTCACTAGATATACTCTTTATGGCACTGTCTAAGGCAAAACTTTGTGGAAGTCCATCATACTCAGATAAAAGACCCAACGCTGCAGTTTTGACAGAAATTTTTACTTGACACGACCATGGTTGCATGTCTCATCATCGGGTTAAAAGTTCGGAAAATAATCAGTATATATAGCACAAAAAACTGATGGAAAAAGGGGGGAGAGGAAGATGGAAGGCAACTTCACTGAATGAATTCGCTGTACTAAGTAGGTTTTCAATTCAATAACTATAAGAAGAAATTAACAATTAGTAGTCTGAACAACTTTACCCACCTCATTTCTACTAGAGATTTTTTAAAAATATTTCACCACCCTCAACAGGATGTGTATGCAGACTGTACAACCCAAGAATTACATTTATACAAAACTGAAAGGAAAAAAATAAACTTACCTCCACTGTATCACAGAGCAATATTTTGCAGTCTAAAAGTGATGCCAAATGTTTTGAAAATTGTTCACTATTCAATTGGAGGGTGGTCTGAAGCTCTTTGTGGGTGAGTGAATCAGTCCTTTCAAACAATAATAATATTGCCATTTGAAACGTCTGCATCGTAACTATGTAAGGTTTACTAAGGTAGGTCAACTTCAGCTCCCCTGGAATTGATTTTTTTAATAATTTGGTCATTTCACTGACAATGAGGAAAAGGACTAACAATAAGGATGGAACAAATGGTCATAACACTAAGTCATTGATTACATACCTTGACACAAATGGTGAAGCCACGTTAATTTTCTTCCATTAAATCTAGTATGGTAAAAATTTTCAAACTGAAAAAAATATCACATGTCAATATAATAAAAATCATGTTAACATACTAATTAGATACAACACAACAATCATATGTTATAAGACAATGGAGTGACACTAACTCAGGGAACCGATCAAAGATATAACATTTTTCTATTGAATGCTTCAAAGTCATTACTATACATAAAGCTGCGCAGTTCACTTATTGATACAAATTCTTGGGCATTTCTATAAGAGGTAGAGTGTTTAATTTTTCAGGGAATGTATGTATACCTTATGATTTATTTAAAAGATGAGGCAAGAACAATGTAAACAGTTTTCTTCATCCATGAAGCCAGGTTTATGAGTAGGGATGGGTGATTACAATACCAATTAATCGAATAATTGATTATTTTTGTCAAATAATCGAACATTTGGAATCAATTATTGCAAGAGCCAATATCGATTATAACGTATATGTATCCCAGATTAATTTGAGCGATTATTCCGGTGTTTTGTGTCTGGTGAACTGTGAAGGCTAGGGCTGCTCACGATCACCTTCAGTTCGAGAATTAAACTGTGGCTAAACTGCACACGACAATGCCATAGAGGTTTTAAAGTAGAATACGGATGACGTGACTCTACACGGCACCGTCTTTTGCCGACCACTCACGTGTCATGTGTCAAATGTTGCTTCGCCAGACATAGCCGCGTGTTATTTGTGCTTGTTTTTTTGATAATAAAAGTGGTTACACGTCTATACAATGCTGGACCCATGGTTCAAAAATTGCACTTCAAGAGCCCAATCGCCATGAGCACCGTCATTGTTGTGATGGCTGAGTAGTTTTGCGAGGAGAATTCGATGAATGCCCAGCAGATGTTTTCACATGCTGAACGTGATGTACCACCATCAGATGACTTCTGGAGGTTTCATGACACTGAAGCAGCATTGCAGAGAACCCTATATAATGAAAATGTCGCTGGTGAAACACCATTTGAGTTATGGCAATTCCTCAACCCAGCTGTCGTTGACCACCATTTGAATCTTTTTTCAGTGTGGGAGTCAATGAAAACTGAATGCTGTCACTTATATTAGGTATCCAGGAAATATCTGCGAGGAGTACCGACATCAGTTCCATCAGAGAGACTCTTTCCCGAGCTGAGACTAATTCGATCTGACCTGAGAAGCCGCCTTACTAATACCCACTTATCAAAATTGCAATTTTTAGCTTCAGTTCCTGTAAACATTACGCTATCGTCAAAAATGTAAATAATTTAAATTCAATTGTGAAATTTTTCCAACTCTGTTCCCTGACATGGCTTCTGGAGGTTTATCTAGATTTTACTATTTGTACTCACGATAACATTACCCTAATAAAATGTTAAACAAATTATTTTACTTTATTTATGAAGGGAAAGGGAACCATGAAAGCTATGATTTTTATGTTGTCATAATCGAATCGATTAATTGATGTATCGATTAATAAAAGCAATTAATCAGGTGCTATTAATCGGATGTTTGCCATTAATTGATTTAAGATATTATTTTTTTATAATCACCCATCCCTATTCATGAGATTTTAATGGATTTGAAAGACAAGTCTTCTAAACAATAATAGCTGATGATCACATAACAAAAGACATTCTAAGTTGTATACCTAAACCTTGAACCAAAATGATATAACAGTAAAATAAATTGAATCCTTACGGGGCATCAACAAAACATAAGCCCATCATCCCTAGTAATATAAGTCATTATTTATAACTTCAGACCTCTAACCCCAGTACAGGATCAGTTACACCATTATACTCACAGGCCAAGCATAAAATATATATGTATTATATAAAATATAAGTTATGGGACTACAGTGACTCTGATAAGAATCAGCCTGACATTTCCCTAACCTATTACCAAGCATTCATTTCACAGAGAGAATATTGACACAAAGATATTTATTTTGGAAGGTACACAAAGTAATTTAATTACTACCTTGGGAAGGTGATATCTGTAGGAAAAGGTGAGTAGTGAAGAATAATTAACTCTGTACATCACATCCAACAAATATAAGTTCAGAAGATTATGAGAAACAAGATTAGAAAAACCAGGCAGTAGGACATGCCTGAAGATCATTTACTGTTAAAGGTTACTTAAAAATATACTAACCATTTGTAAGGACTTCTCCAACTCTTGAGGAACTGCAAACGAAGTCAAACTGCTCTGTCCTAATGGCCATGCCCCAGCCTAAAGAAGATGACAAAAACAATTTTCATAATATCCCTCAACTTCCATTATTTGGTTAGTTAACAATGGGTATATTAGCTTCTATGAATGCACTTCAGAACATTTATAGAAAAAAACAAGAACTACTCAATCTATGCTAATTAAAGTGTAAAAGTAATGCACTGTTTCTGATGCTTAGCCTTAAGTCTATGTATACAACACTCCCACCATAAAAAGCTGCCCAACATCATGAGCTGCGCATACAAGCACAGGTAAAGTCGTTAGCTCCACCATGCACAAAATGATACAAAGACAAGATAACTTCATATTTCATATTACCTGCAAAACATAAATAGAAAAGTTTATTCCCAAATCTATATTATCTTTCTTCAAAAATTCACTGAATTTATTATTCTGGTCAGCAGACAAAGATATATCAGTGAACATACGATGAAGTTTGTTTGTAAATTCATAACCACAAGCTTGCTGAAATGGTAATGAAAAGTCAAATTAGCACAACAAGGTTCTATTTAATTCATTTGAAAATAAGGCAGTATTTTACAATCAAACACTGGAAAATTTCAAAGTAATGAACAAAGGGTCTCTCAATTAGAACTCAATTTTGATCTAGAAACTAATGACATATCAGCGAATCATATATTACAATCAATAGGATGGATAAAAATTACCTTGAGACGATTAATCATGGATTCTTCAGCATCCATTGACTGACTTTGCTGATGAATAAGCCTTTTTGCCAGCATTCTAGAATAAAACTTCTGAAACACATCCTTGTCATCAATGTACTTGAAAATAGTTATGGACCGTGACAGTTTTTCATCAATTTCACTTTCTGAAATCCCTTTGGATGACTTCTTCAGCAGAGAATCACAATATTTTGCCAGCTATTTATTAGAAAAATGAACAAATTGCATGATAGGAACCATTTCACATAATTGAAAAAAATGAACTTGACAAATAAATGACCCATTTCCATTTGTTTTCCCTGAAAACAAAGTAAACAATGCCACCTTACATAAATATTACTTTTGTCTGCAAAAATTCCATTCTAATTACATTAGTTACAGGGTTTGGAGAGATTACTTGGATGAGACTATCAAAGTGTATATCTGTTCCATAAATGAAGCAACAGCCAAATTTCATATACACCTCAACTGATAGTTAACGTTAACAGACATTTTAAAATCAGGCTTCAGGATAGTGGAAAGCTGATCAAAATTATCATAATATCACCCTGCAATAACCAATTTTGCAAGTAACATTTTTCATTATACATTGCAAACTCATTTTTACCATTAAAGAACTGTGATACCTGACAATTTACCATAAGGGAAATTCTGCATCGTGCACTGAATTAGCAATAATATGTAAGAAAGTTAGTACAACCCTAACTGAACACTAACCTAATGCACAAAATTAAAAACATCAATAATTTAAAATAGTGTCACCAAATGGCATTTAATAGCCATGGGGGTAAAAAACAATAATTTCCACATAAAATAGGTTTAGGAAAATCAATACTAAAAATATTACCCATTAAATATTGATGAATATAATCAGAACCAAAAAGAATTTTTGATAATGTCCAATCTTTAAATCTCTTACCAGCTCAGGAGAGCGACATGCCTGCCTTGGATTTAGCCGATGGTTTATAACATAGCTGCAGGCTTTGTCTAAAGCACCCATGAAACTTTGATCTCCAGAAAATACATCTTGTATTAAGTCCTTATATTTTTGATGTACTCCCAGCATGCTTTCCACAAATTGAATATGGACCTAAAAGAAAGTAATAGCCATGAAATAAACAGGCTCAGAAATAGGATAAATGATAACAGAGGTATTATTACATCAACAGAAAGCAGAAAACAACTGTTGATATGCTTAAGTTTGAATAGCAGTAGCATGCGGATTTTAATTAAAAAAATGATAGTTAACAGAAAAATGAATCTTATCCACCATTGTTTCAAGCATGGATAGGTGAGAAACAGAGTAATTTAACCATATATTTAATCTCATTGATAAAGTGTTGCACAATGCTTGCCATGTTTAGGAGAAACTATGGATGAAAAAAATAATTTCTTTGAAACTGATTCAAAAGTATGAAGAAATATAAATTTTCTCGCTCTAGGAAAAATTGTTTCAGGGGTTTCCGCCTCTGGAAATTTTGCCTAACTCTAATCAGCATACTTTTGAAAGGACAGTCATGCAAGTCCAGCCCCTTGAGGAAACATTGTCAAATATTAGGAAGATTTCCACTGAGAAAAAAATCATTCATCCTGACCAGGATTCAAACCTGGATCCACTTGAGATCCACTAAAGCCAGTTAAGCTATCAATGAGTCCAAACTCCAGAGTTAAAATCCTCGTCAAGATGGATTATTTTTTTCTCTCTGTGCACATCTGATTGCTGAGGCATATGTGTAGGTAACTCCATTAAGGTTGAATTTTTGCCACTACAATAAAACCTTGATCTAACGCAGTGTAAAGGACCAAAATATGGGCACTGTGTAATATCAAGACTGTAAAGAGAGGACAACAATGCGAGGTGTCTAGTTATTTAGGATGTCTCTTACAGTTCATTTTTAATGAATGTTGCCATATATATTATTTTACTTAAGTAAGGAATATTTAAACAGAAGGGTCCTTAAATTTTTTCTCAAATTTTTTTAATACAGTAAACCTCATATTTGTGTTACCGGACTTTATGTTTTCGCATGATTTACAACATTTTCACTGGGTCCTATCCAATTACCTATGTATCCAACATATGCAGAACCCTGTATTCACACCGTCATTTTCTGTTTTCTTGGTGTTTGAGTTAGATGTGGGTTAGAATGCGATAGATTAAAAAAACAAACTTTACTTCTAAGACATTTATCCATACATACCAGTCTATATAAAACACTTTTTTAACTCATTTCATGCATATACACTTCAAAAACATGAGAGGGCAGTAAAATTCTTTTTTTATGGAGGAATATGAATGTAGCAGAGCAGTACATAGCGCCATTAGTGATGTGAAATATTTACTCTTGTGATGTCTTTGCCAGGGAAAGATTCGTGCTAATGGATGCCATTAGGATGCAATTTATACAATTTAAGAACACCAGCGGGAGTATATTTAAACTGCACTGAGGTTCATATTATGAAGAATGAAAATGAATTTTTACCCAGACATAATGAAATGTTAAAAATACAAGAACTTAACTGGTGGCTGATATAGTGGGATCATCCGTGAGATCATCATGCTGCATAAATTCAACAGTTTGACTAAGGGTTAGATAGATAGATAATAATTGTGGTGGCGTACCTCAAATGAGGCCCTGAGGCACTTAGCTCTATTGGTCCATTGTGCCAACCAACCTTCTGGAGAAATTACCCATAGAGGCCAATTGCCTTGCTGAAGGCAAACAGGTCCCCTATGGGGATCTCCCTTGCCTCCCTGGGTTCCAGCAATGGTGAACCCAGGTACCTATTTCGAGTCCTTATCACAGCAGGGGACCTGCATAATATGGTGGATGTGGTTTCATCCCCTTCTTCGCACCACCAGCATCTAGGTGAATCCACAATTCCCAGGAGGTGCAGGTGCCTCATCACCTGGCAGTGCCCAGTAAGGAGTCCCACCACCATTCGTAATTGACCCGTTTAGTGACAGAAGTGTTTTAGCAAGCCCAGGCCTAGGTTCTCCTATATGTAGTTTGGCCTGTCTAAGACTTGATGTGGTTCGCCAGATCTCAGAATGCCGGGCTAAGCCCCACATTCTAATTTCTGCTATCCCTATTGAGGTAGCAATAGGTACGATTGGCTCTGTGGCAATCAGATTGCAGTTGGATCCAGCCCTTTCCAGTTCATCAGCCATCTCATTTCCGGATATGCCTGCATGACCAGGCACCCAGAAAAGTTTCACCTAGCCGCATCCACCTATATCATTGAGCGCCTCACGACACTCCTGCAGCAACTGTGATTTGCACTATGGTGATGTCAACGCCTTTAGAGCTGTCTGACTATCCGTGAATATGTGTATCGGTCTGTTGAAGTTATACTGCTTAAAATCAAAAAACTGCATAAAACCAAGAAACTATGTAAAATAAAGTTTTTACCATTGGAAATCCCTATGGTTCCCGACCGGACTTCCATATCACTGCACAAAAACAAGAATGATGTAAAATAAAAGAGCGCAAATTCAAAGTTTTACTGTAGTTCTCAATCCTTTGTTTTGCATTTGCTACAATGTTAGATACCTATTTGTCATTAGTATTTTTTATACTTCTGTTTTCTTACTATCAAAACTGCTCATCTTTGACACCCATACTGCCCTTTCAATTGCTCTTATCATTATTCAGAAGAGTAGAAAAAATAATCTCTTTCAAGCAAACTACACTACAAAAACAACTACAGAGGAAGAACTTACATTTTCACCATGCAAATTTCCAACAGCCTGTAATCCCTGTTGTCGTACATGCTCCAGAAGAGCATCTACTAGTGTTGGTAATCCACCTTGGATTGGTCGTAGGAGAGGGTACATATTCCGAAGATCCTTTCTTCTCTCCCCCTTGACCATAGCTGCACATTCCCCATGTAAAAAGGGTAGGTGATCAGCCACCATTTTTTGCTCACAATGAGCACGAACTTTGACAAATGAGCTGAAAATAAGATCATTCAATTGGTTAGATGGGAGTGTCATTTATAATGGAAATCCTTTGAGGGAATAAAGGAATATATAAATTCACCAGTTACATTCAGCGCAATGCACAGAAACAAACTAACATACATTAAATGACAATGTCATTAGATTATTCCTAGTACAAAATGAAACAAAAATAAGGAAATTTAAAATAATTGTAAATTCTCGTCATTTCATGAGATTCTTCCATCACATTACATCCAGCACCTAATGTACAATAAATATTTCTATAATTTTATTTATGTGATAATTTCAAGGATAAGATGTATTTCAAATAATTATTCACTATGATAATAGCATAATAATGCACTTTTCAAGAACATATTTATTTTATACACATCACAATCAACAGTAAAAATAACTTCTATGGAAAATAAAGTTTGAATAAACCAATTTTCCAACACTTTCATTTATAGATTGCACTCACTCATTTTTACCATAGTTAGATATTTTTATTTAAATGATGTGAATGATCTACCAGAGCCTACACTGAAAAAATAATTACCTCGAATGAAGAAACTTTTGACTTCTACGTGCTTCCTCTTCTAGCCTCCTCACAACACATTCCATATATTGGGAGACATCACATTCCTGCAACAGACCACTTGCCTCCCGTTCATAATATTCTCCGCTAGCTTTCAGAAATCGTTCTTCAAAAATGCGCTCATAAAGCTGTGGAGCAAAAATCAAAGAAATAAAATCATCAAACAAAAAAATGGGACTAAACAACTTTGAGACTTGAAGGTTAGCTTCTTTCAGAAAACAGCGAAAATGTTATATAGTTGTATTATTACGATTATAGCTGCTCGAATTTCTGTGGCAAACACACTATCCAGCACACTTTTATCACAAAGCAAATACCATTTCTATGCCTAAGCCCTGAATTATGACATTACACTGGGTTAATTCTAATTATACACATGTACACGCTTGTGAATACCAAAGAAAATAAAAATAGAAAATGTAATAAATTATAACAAAATTAGGGCAGCAATATTAGTGATAAAATTAATAAACCCTTCTTGAAGTATCCATAATTGTTTGTGAGTGAACAGTAACGGTTGTAAGCTTTGCACCTATTCGTCATGAAGAAGAATTACATTAAAATTTAAAAATATTTCAAAGAGCAAAAGAAATTGAGTTACAATAAGAATATAATGATTAATATAGTCAAATTATCATAATTGTGTTTTCCAGAAATAGCCCTTATTCCTTATCCATAACTTATACTGCTAAAGATTTAAATGAGCAAACTTTACACAATTTTTGTAATTCATGACCCAAGAAACGTTCAATATTATAGAAAAAAATACTTTGCATCTCTCTGGTATTTATCTTTTGTTACTGTCAATCTCTCATCTCACGAGTATAGTTGTAATCCAAGGGTAGGAATAAAGACTGTCGCCGTAACCAATATTACAGAAGTAGATTCCTGCATTTAATTAATGCAATCATGATTTCGTCATACAAAAAATAGAAACTTACCTCTAAATTACCCTTTTTCTTGTACTCTTCAACACTAACAAAAGACTGAATGACACCCCGAATTGTGTCTGTAACATGTAAAGGTGCATCACCAACACGATCTTGTTGAATTCCATCCAATAAGAGAGTCCCTAAGCTATCCCACAATGGTTCTATCATGTTACGCTTCCATATTTCAAGTCCTGCAAAAAAAATTAAGCACCAATGAATGTAAACCAATAACATATAACTAACTGAAATATGTGGTCAAAAGTTTACTCCTGAGATTAAACACAAAACATGTACTGCACTTACTATTGGCTCAGATATAAAAACAATGTCTAATAGATGACCGATCAATATATTTTTAAGATATGGAATCTGTTAAACAAAGATTCAAAAACAATACATACACACGAAATACTTTTGAGCACTGAGTTTTAAAAATATTCTTCTCCCAGATTTCATAAAATAGCAGAGAATAACCGGCAAAGACTGAAATTATGCCTTGAAAAAAAGCATAGTCCTGAGTCTAGTGGCTAGAAACCACAGATTCATCTAAAGCCAAAATCAATACCAGTAAAATTTACGCAGCCTGATATTACTGAAGTAAGACATACCTAGATGGCTATTATGGCTAAAAATTGGCTATTGCGACATTAATGATCAAAAAAATTGCCCCCACCGCCTCACTAGAAACTTTAAAACTAGTGTACTATGCAAAAGTCCACTCTTATTTGTCTTATGGAGTGGTTCTCTGGGGGATATTTAGTATAGCATTGATGGAATTTTCCGTGCAAAAGAGATCTGTTAAGGCAATGGTAAATGTGTCTATCAGAACCCAAGGAATGCCACTGTTTAGGGAACTACTAATAATGACTCTACCGCACATATATATCCTTCATTCTGCCTTATTCATAAAAAAAGAATCCATCCCTTTTTTTGCCTATTCCACTGTGCATTGACACCTGAGTGGGAGAATGTACACCTGAGGACCCAGCCACTAGCTTTGTCCAAGAAAGTCCCATGCCACTCCATACCCTCCATTTACAATAAATTACCAGCTAACATAAAAAATAAGTTAATTTAGTCTTTTTGAAATGATGGTTAAAGAGCTACTACTCCAAAAATGCATAGATGAATTTTGAGTGACGTTTGTAATTTTGAAATTTTTAATGATAAATACAGTGGAATCCCGGTGAAACGAGTGCTCATATCCCTCGGAAATCACTCGCTAAATCGAGCGCTAGTTATATCCTGAAAAAACCCACGTAATTCTCACAGTCGTTCGTATTTACAGTTTTTCTTTTGTTTCCGATGTATTTGACAAAGGTAAACAGCAATAAAGTCATTTCAGGCACAATCTGGTAGAATATCAACATATTTCATGAAAGAAACAAGACATTTTCCATTATATAAAATATTAATTCCCCTAGTTTCGGTGTTTTTCTTCCAGTTCTTCTGTTTTTCGATCGCCGAAGAAAGCTGTTAAGACAGCGTAACTAGTCGGAATTAAAATGTTAGGTATACTGTGGAAGTTTTTGGATAATTTTGTGAAAATGTCATGACGATAATATCAGCTTTGTCGAGTTTTCGAATGTTAACCGGCACGTCCATCAATTGATTTTGAGTTTTTAAAATTGACGATATATCGTTGCTCGATTAATATCGTCTTATCGTGCACCGATGAAATATCGGGGCACGATAAGATATCGGGAAAAGATAAATATCGCGATAAAATACCATGATATCGCGTCCCGATAAAATATCACGATATCGCACCGCGATAAAACATCACGATATATTATCACGATAAAAGAAAGTGATAATGCGCTCATTCAAATATCGCGTAATCGCACCCGATGAATTATCGTAAATTTGCGCCGGCTAATCGTGTTGGAAAAAGACAGCTGTTGGGTTGGCCTTCGCTTTAAGCTGGAGCAAGTACGTCACCTATCTGTCCACGCAAGTACGTTAACTATCAGACCACTGAAATTGAAAAAGAGAGTGTGAGTGAGAGAACTGCTGAGAATTTGAATTAGCAGATAGCAGAATAAGTTTTCAAACGTACTTGCTCCAGCTTAAGCGAAGGCCAACTCAATGGCTGTCTTTTTCCGACACTCGAGTAACCGGCGCAATATCACGATAATTCATCGGGCGCGATTACGCTACATTTGAACGAGCGCAATATCACGATCTTTTATCGTGATATTTTATCGGGGCGCGATATCGTGATATTTTATCGGGATGCGATATCATGTTATTTTATCGTAATGTTTATCGAGATATTTATAGCGACATTTATCGTACCCCGATATCTTATTGTGCCCCGCTATCTTATCATGCCCCGATATCTTATCATGCCCCGATATCTTATCGTGCCCCGATTATCAATATCGCCCATGCCTAGACCTAACTCCCTCTCCTACTCTCATCTTGCTCGTCGTCCGCCCACTCCCCTCCCACTGATTACTGGGCCTAACAAAAGAAGAACGTAAAATGGGAGCGCGCAGAGCGTACTGAAGGCCGTAAATCGCTAATGTTTGGACATAATTGGCTTTAGGTGTTGTAAATATGGCACACATAATGTATTTTTAGTTTAATTCGCAGATAATATAATATAAATAGTTTATTTTTGCTAGGTATCGCCCTCGAGAGATATCTGTCGTAATACCGAGCGTATACCGTGGTAGGGACATTTGGCCTCGCTATATCTGCTTTATTTTACATGTAAAACATAGGCCTTTTGGCCAATCACTCGCTATAACGCGATTCTCACAATTTGCCGTACTGACTATACCGGGCTTCTACTGTATTGTAATGTATGCAAGTATAGCAACATATTCTTATTTTTTTTGTTTTACTCATCTTAAGATGTTTTTTTTAATGCTTTAACTTTTCTATGACCATGTTCTATGTCAAGTGCCTGACCAACAGAACAATAAACTATTATTATTATTAAATTGGGAAAATACACCACTGCTGTCAACTGCAGAAGGGCTGCAATGAACATTAAACAATACCTCTTCATAGTAATGATTCATAAATAACTGATACTTTAACACTAGAGTATCATTTAATTACTCTAACATTTTGTTTTTTTATAACAATACAAAGGACTCCATACTAGTAAGGTAAACCCTGACCAAGCCTGACCCTATTCCCTGACAAGGACCACACCGAACAGGAAATAATGCCAATGCCTAAGTTTGCTCTGGGTTACAAACTCAAGTTTGCTAACAAAATGTGGTAGATTGATTAAAAAATAATTTTAATCACATATTTCAGCACTAAATTTTACCTTCCTCCAACTTAGAAATCAGTCTGGTTGGTGAGGGCAGAACTCACTGAATACTAAACGCAATGGCGTGAAGAATACACACATATGGAGAATGGGACCAGCTCCATTTACTGTACCACAGTGGTTTCTCAGAAACATCTGGGTCCCAGAAAATCACTCATTTTGGATTTAGCTGGATGTTTCCACAGGGACTTCTCCTGGAATTGAGCCTAGGAACTCTGGTCATCAACCCTATGCACAATACACTGGGCTACCACATAATCCAAGCATTTATTAATTGCTCGAGGTAATCAGTTTACACCTCACTAATGAAGGGGTAGCTGAGGCAATGTCTGCCCTCCGTATACTACCAGAGCTCACCAACGCCATCGATACAGAGAGTAAAAAATAAATCCCTAGATATATCATTTATTGAAAGAGGTGTGAGACAATGTAGACTCATTCATTTGGAACAATTTTCATAGATTTTATTTATTTGCTTTCTCAACAACATGCAACACCATACTCACCTAGTTCTCCAATCTCCATTTGCTCCTGAGAGTCTGGAGTCGAATTCCCATAAATTATTTCGGCTTCAGAAAGTTTTTGCTTCTTAATGTGCTGCTGATTCAAGTATCTAGACATGAAGGTAAGATAATACATGAAAGAAATAGATAAGACAGTATGTACATTAGTGAGTCCCTTATCTGAGCAAAAAAAAATTTCAGGAAAATTTTTGTGCTCACTCTTCACATTTTTTCCTATTGTCTTTTACTCAAAAACGAAATTTCAACTCAATAGGATGAAATTTACCATGCTTAATTGAATGCCAAATGTGAATTTAAAAAGTGATGTTTTTGTAGGATTAAATTGGCGTGAAAGTTATTATTAACTAGTGGAAGCTACCCGTTGAAATTCAACGGGTGTTAAAAACGTTGAACTTATTTTGTAAGAAAACCACTGACTGAAGAATACTGTTAGCACGGTCATTTGAGGAGTTGGTGACCTATGTTGTACATAGAGATCGTTGTAGTAGACACGCTGACCATTTTCCAGGTGTACGGAGAGATGAGTGACTGTTGGTCCTCTTTCATGCACAGAAAATCCAAAAATGGCCCACGCAAACTCATCACCACGTAAGATAGATGACCATATTGTATTTTCGGTTATACATGCAGTGCCCCAATGAGAGCTACTTTGAGAATATATATTGAAGAGTATACTTGTTGTAAATATGCATTGGATTTATAGAAAAAAAGTTAGAAATAATGATGTAGTTCTATTTGTATAGAAGGGAATCTTGCTTTCTTATCTTAGATTTTATTTATGAAGAGCCCTTGTGAGTTGCTCGTTTAGCAGCTTAAAATATTTTCTGATTTTTACTATTTTCATACAGATAGCAGGATTGCAACATATCCAAAAAAAACCTTGAGAACCGAGAAAAGTCAAGGAATATGAAAAGGGTCATGTAAAACATGAATAATTTAGAGAATATGAAAGACAACGTGGGAAGTTTTTAAGCTTTAACCTTGAATCTGTCGTTTTTAAAACCTCATGCTTTAGTTTTCGATTTTTCAAAATTTTGAAGTGATCCATCAAAGGTTTTACAATGATTGCGTACCAAGCATAAATTATGGTGTTATCCCCTTTAATTAAAGAACGGGTTAGCGAATCCGCATTGCCGAACAGCTCATGATAGATAGAACTACATAATTCTCTACTTATCGTGATATCAATGTTTAGCAATTTTCACATTACCCTAACCTACCGACTCAAATCACGTTTAGGTGCACCAACCAAATGGTCAGTCAGCGAGAGCACAAAGTACCTCTATACATATTATATGTGGCTCGTCCCTCGTACTGGTAAGAAAACTTTTTTTACGGTTCTTAACATTACCCGAGAAACGCCACGAGGCGGTGACCATTATTCGTTTCTCTTTTTTAACTTCTTTTTCAAACCTTAAGAGACATCAAAAATGGGACCCTTGTGACTATGGGCCCCACTTATAGAATTTATTTCTGTGTGTTACCATGGGCCTGCAGAAAAACGTGATATTTAAATGCTAGAGGCTAAAATGTCCTTTGAAAATCAAAGGACATTCATACCGATCTCTGGTTGTCAAGGAAATATGTTATTGTTAACTTCAGAGAAAAATGTGAGATTTTTCAGCTAAAAATATTATTTTCAGACAAATACTTAGCGTAATAGAAAATTGATTGAAAGAGTTAGAAACTTCATTTATTCAACCATCCGATTAAAAAAATTCCAGCCCTCTGTCTTCAATGGAAGTACTTTAAATAAGTAAAAAATGAGACCACTGCACCGAACTCAATGCCAGGGACCACCAGGATCCATCTAAGGGCCCATTCAGGGGCTTTTGGGGACCCTGAGGGTATTTTAACATAGCCTATGTTCTGCCCAGACACATTTCCTATCTACATACCAAATTTCAGCTCAATCGTTTAGTAGTTTTTGCGTGATTGAGCAACAGACAGACACACACACACCATTACATTTTTATATATTAGTATGCATATACAGTATATCTGAATTATTGTTTAAATTATAAATATTCATACTCTTCAATGTACATTGTGGTTTTCAGTTTACTTATTGATACTTTATTTTCAATATTTCCTTCCAATCCGGATGCAGTTTATGATATCCTTCTTAACATCATAACAAAAACTGCCTTTGGCTCCTCATGTAAGTCGAAAAACCATGACAATCTTGCACTTAATTTAATACCTCTTTCAGCAGAGTCTTTAACAGATTTTAAGTTCCTATTTAACAGATTTTAAGTTCCTATTATCAATTGAGATGCTAAACAAGAATTGCTAGTCTTCCATGTCGAAGGGAAAAACCTTGTATTAAATTGACATACTTGGAGAAAAAGTGCCTATAATTAAACGAGAGAAGTGATCTCTGCTCTTGATTGACACATGGTCACCCACTGATTTCACTGATTTAAATATTTGATTGAATATTAAGATGCAAATAAAGAAACTAAAACGAAAATGAAAAATATAAATTTTGTAAAGAATGGTTAACAGAGGAAATGAAACTTAGCATATTTGCCTGTCCAATTCTCCACAAAAAGGAATATGTACAACTCTTTTCACGTGTAAAATTTCTCTGTCACAGTTTTCCATCATTTTAACATTGGTTTGTACATCTACATCATCATCAAACAGTGATAAAATAGCAAACTCTTCCGATAAGTACCATGTATGGTAACTAAACAATTACCTAAAGATCCATGAGTTCAGGGTAATTGCCTCTCAATGTTATTTTTTGTAATTCACATTCATAGAATCTAACATTTCCTTGATTTTTGACAGACTGAAAAGTACTGTCAATTCCTTCTTGGTATTTTGAAAATTATTCGTATCAACCCTTTCCCAGTTTTTCCTTCAATATTTGAAAAAAAGATATGCCAGGACTGATGGCTTTATCACGTAATTTACATTCAAATACACATCCTAAAATTTGTTCAAGATGTGACGGCGGAACCAGAAAAAACAACTCCTTATCCAATTTCTGTTCAAGTAATGCACATGCCCTATTAAAGCGGCCGGCGTTTGAGAAGCATTGTCACTGCAAAGAATTTGTACATTTTCTTCTATTCCCCAGTATGATCCCTGGAATTTAGTGCGTGTAACAAGAATGAAAGAATTCTGTTACCTGGGAAGCCAAGTAACCAACAATGGACGAAGCAAGAAAGAAATAGTGAGTAGAATAGCCCAGGCAAAGAGGGTGGCATTCTATCAAAAGGAGAATCCACTTACAGCTGATAATACAAGCTTAGAAGTAAGGAAGCAATTCATCAGAATGTACATCTGGAGCATGTTTCTTTATGGCAGTGAGGCATGGATGATGACAGCAGTGGATAAGGAAAGGGTGGAAGCATTTGGAAGATAGTGCTGCCGAAGAATGATGAAGATTAAATGGATCGACTGTGACAAACCTTTGTTTGTCTTAAGAAGAGTGAGAGAAAAGAGAAGTTCCAAAAAACTCAAAAAAGAAGACAGGACAACCACATCGACCATATCTTAAGACACGATGGTCTGATGAAGACAATAGTCAAGGGAAAAGTGAATGGGGAGGATGGAAAAGGCAGGCCTCGTAAGACGTATATGGAACAGGTAGTGAGGAATGTAAAAGAGAGGAATTACATTAATAAGAAGAGGATGGCCGAAAGAAGAATCAAGTGGAGGGCTGCATCAAACCAATCCCATGATTGTTGACCCATGATGATGATGACAGTTAACCATACCAATTAATATGAAGGATTACAGGGATATCATTCTTGAAAGTGGATTTATTGCTTCAGTCTCATTCAATGAATAGATGATTTAATTATACAGTATTATACGTATTTTTCAGTATTATGGCCAAGAGCCATTGCAGTGGCCTGAGGCCAAGTACCCTGTAAAGTCTTTTCCACAATCTCATCATTGCTCATTTCATCTGAAATTGGAAATGTCTCACCTGAATCTTCAAACAATAAAAACGGATAGGCACTAGAAGATGTAGATGCTGCACACTGATGTTTCTCTAATCTTTTCTCTTATTGTTATTTATTTTTGCTTCCCCCTTTTTTCTTTTTCTACAAGTTTGCGGTCCACTTCTGGTAGATAGCCTGTGCAACTTTGCTCTCTCTGTCGCAGCAAAAAGATCCTATCTTCTTCCAACTTGATTGATAGCAGAGCATTGGCATTTACAATATCAAATTGATTATTCAAATTCTATCTACACTCCTTTTCACTCCAAAGTTGAACAATGCTGAAAAGCACTGGTTGGAATTTTTGCTTTCTCCCAAAATATCATGCACTCAGGAAGCACAAGATTTGCACTTTCACGACAGTTAGTTTTACCTCCCATGTGTAGTAAAATAAAACTACCAGCATTTGTCTGTTTGATGGCAACATTTGTCAAGTTATTTGATATTTTACAACTCTTGTTGAAAGTCTACGTGTCTTGGTAAATCATGCGACATTATGTTAGATAAGCGATAAGGAAATGCATCTTGAACGATTGAGAATAAGTGAAGAACTGATGGCTCTGCAATCTGCTCGTACTGACAAACTGGCCTACGCATGAAAAGTCTGGGTGTCTTTTGCAAGAGTTCACGCTTAATTCGGCACAGGTTACACTGCTTAGACCTCAATAACATTTTGTGCATGTTTTACAGTCAGTCTAACAAAATTGTGGGGTGAGAGTTAACAAATTTTCGAAGTCAGATAATAAGGGACACCCTAATGTACACAAAAGATAGATGAACTAGATGACATAATATGCTACCCTCCCTTTAAATCCTTAATGCATGCACACAGAACCCTCATTCCCTTGGCACATTTGTTCTGAAATTAATTACATAAATGAATTAAATTACTAATTCAAACCATAGATGATTGCCAACACTATGCATTAGTCACTTTTTCACAGAAAAATATATGCTGTGAGTTTGCGTTCCCATTACTGCTTTAATGTCATCATAGAGTTAATAGAAGTTTTTTTAGGCATAGAAAATCAAATTCAATGGTAAAATAATAACTCCAGCACATCAGTAATGGATAGTCACAAACATGGTTGATTGTACTTGTGCTTGGTGCTGTAGAGATGGTGTGAGATCCTTCCCATCCATGCCCTAACAGTTAAGTGTAGGGTAATTGTTGCTTTGCGTTCAGTATCTTGGAATCAGTATCTTCTCAAGTCAAAATGATTCCCTCAGGGTGTTGACCTTCCAGATACCATATTTTCTCCATGTTGTACTGTATCAAAGCATAATCACGATGGCTGAGGAGGATAAGAAATGAAACCATCCCTGCCATTTCAAGCTCACAACCTTTTGCCTTGCGGAATAGGGGGTGTTGTGGCTTCAATACTGGATTCTCAACCCAAGAGGCCAGGTTTGAATCCTGGGAGAGGCAGAAATTTTTCATTAATACACCAAGCCCCTACTAGACCACATTGTGGAGAACACTTTAAGTACAGTACTCCCACCATTGGATAGGCCATTAAACTATAGACCCCTGCCTTTTGTCAAGAGCAAGCTAATGTTTACATCAGATTTCTCTCCTCATCCTCCTCCACACCATAAGTCCCTACTTCTATACAAACCACTAACCTACCCTCATTGGTGCAACTGTCCTTACCATCCTGGTTTTTCTGCACAGGATGGCTCAAGTTCAAACTTATGGTTGATTATTACTAGAAATGTTTACTTCTTTTTTGTACCAGGTGATTGGGGAAAAACTGAAACTTGAGGGCACAAAGCCAGTGAAGTGAATGCCTACTACATGTATTAATGAGAAACTCATTTACTGAACAGCTTCAAATAACTAGCATTCACAGAAGTAAATTGTAACAAAAATACATATTAATGCTGAGCTATCACGTCAAATGTAGCATAGATCATAATGCCATGTCACAGCAGTGGGTAACCCACATCCCATAGGTAGGGGAATAATTAAATCTTTTTCACGTAATAATTAGCAGAAGAGGAACATGCAGAAAATAAGTCAATTTGCTTAGAATTTTTCCTGACCAACACAAAGTTACCTTTTCGTGATAGAAGATACAACATATGATTTTTTGAAAGCATAAAGAATGCAAAGCCATCTATGTGAAAAGTGATTTCCTGACATGTACACAGAGAACATGTCAGTTGTGAGTTACACCTGCGAATTCAAGAATCTTGGATTTTTCCAATTTTTACTATTCTAACTAGGTCATGAGCGAATTGATTATTTCCACAGGAACTATTAAAAAAATGGATTACATAAATTACTTTTGACATTTTAATGAACAATGAAAAAAAAAACAAACATCCTCCTGACACAAGGCAATCACCATGTATATAAATATAAAAACTTTTTTTCTCTTAGTACCTTATAAATAAGGAAAATTAACGATAAAAGTTAAGGCCATTGCTTTAATCCCAAATTATTTTCAATTACACAGCCATATGGTGTAAAAGTAAGAGAGACTGCTTTGATGCTATCCTCATGCTTTTCAGCAAAGGATATAATGGGATTGAAATCAATAATGAATAAAAAACTTAATCATCAGACTTTCACCTTCTCAATGGTGTTCTCCCACTTGTTAATTGACAATGATTAATGCAAAATATTCATCCCTTATATTTTAATCAAAATTACATCTTATTACTACGTCCTTTCTACGGCACATTTTCTTCCAGAACAGTCTGGAGAAAGTCTCTTCATTTATCAGTTACCCTGGGCCACTTTGGGCTAATCTACATCTGAAGCAACTTCAGCAGAAAGAAGTATAAACAGCTGGATTACACATGAGATAGCATGGGAAAGGTCACCTCCGAAAGTGGAGGTGCAGGAAGGAAGAAAGACGTTTTTTTAAGTCATCAACTCTGACAAACATGCAGTAGTGTTTTCTACAGCCACCACTAGAAAGCTACACCATAACAATCACTGGAAAATGATTGTTTTCAGGACCTCTTGAACGGTAGCACGATACAACAAATATTTAATTTGCATGAAATTCGTGCTTCAAAAAGTAAATTTTTAAGGTATACCTTTGCATTTCAATCAAGAGCTTTTCTCAAAATTTGAAAAATTTAACAGTGAAAGGTTACTTACAAGTAAAGCCGGTGAAGATAATTTATACCCTGACTATACTCCATCCAAGCACTGTGGTAAGCGCACAAAAGGTTCTCTTCGCCTTGTGATTGAACATCTTCTAGTAGACTGCGCACATGGCTATCTAGAAATGCTTTCGTCTCCTGATATAATCGATCAGCAAGAGGTTCGGGATATGCCACACACAATGAGTACACATCACTGCAACAGAATAACCAATCAATAAAACAGATAAATAGAAAAAATTTAAAGCTAAAATTATCATAGAATTAAAATATTACTTCAAGTATGGAATTACACCTGATTTATGGCTCTACAGAGCACTTCGGGGAATATTGTATGCAGTAACATCTAAATAAACAAAAAAATTCATGCAATAAATCTTATCAAGGGCGATGTCAGATATAATGAGGATATATCTGCACTTATTTTTTTATCACTGAAGATCTGGGGTAATGTCAAGCAACAAGGACATTGAAATTAACGCATACTGTAGGATGTACACATTATACCAAGTTCATAGAGATAATACCTAAAACGGTCATTCCAGATCGCTCTGGGCACATTTCCTAATGTGATGACACCTTTTACAGTCTCCTGAAGGACGTTCCAGGTCTCGTTGAAGTCTACTCTTTTCGGTTTTAAAGACATGCTGGACTACTCCTAAGAAAAGTCACACAATGAACATTGTGAATTTACAAGCAGCACAAGGCGAGTTTTACAGCAATCGAACACTGAATATAATTATAGTAAAAGAAACCGTACAGATATGACAACTTCCCGTCACCCTATATTGAGAAAAAGTTGGTCGCATTGCCACACAAATACAAAATAAACCTCATATTAAGGTTATTTGCAAGTTTACAGTGTCAAATAATATGACTGCCAAGAGGAACAAACAATTCATTACGCAAATCCTTAAGTTTTCAGCTGTTTCATTCTGAGCAATCCAAAGTTCGACACACAATAAATACATAGAGCAGAAACACTAATATCTACAATGATGACGAACAAAAGTGACTGATCACAATTCACGGACATACCTTTTAAGTCTTAATCGATTAAATTCATCTAAAAACTGTGAACCGCAGAGCACTACGACAATTTAGTCTCCCATTCCTAGTAGGGCGATCCACTACGGACAAGTATTCGTAGGGCTCTGCCATCTACCATTCAAAGAAACAAAAAAAAGCTGAAATCTCAGCAGCGCATTGTGGTTTCGAGAGAGGAAAATATTCGGAAGACCTCAGATTAGGAAATTAGTTCATTTTACAGGATCTATAGAAAACATTTAATCAATAGAATACTAGTTTTGATGTAAGTATCTTGCGGACGAGTGTTCTAGTGAATATTATTCAGAGAAATTATTAACAGCCTTGTCATATCTATAGCACCACTCACGATCTGGTTTACAAGAAGAATTCGCGGCAGAGCATTCCATCTAATCGAAGACTTGTGCTCAAAATTTTCCCATGTGGAAGGAAATTGGTATCCTGTAAGCATGAAACACGGTATATCCCTCGGAATCCTATATTGGGTACCCTTAAGCGTAGATCTCGTCAAAGTGGCGTTCAGGATGTGGACCAGCTGGGTGCATTAGCCTTTCGACTATGGTTTCGTTTACGTCGGACGACAAAGCACTTACCTACCCCAAATATATTTCGGATCCGTGGTACCCGTGCTTTTGCCATTTCTACGTCTGTGGTTCTATAATTTCCTGTCATTTTTCATTATTTTCTGACTTGCTCTTATACTACCATGAATGTTCTGTCACTCATGACAATGACTATTGCTGCCAACGGGTGAGCTACTTGGCATGGCTCCAGCATTTTTTTTACATTCCAAGTTGCGAGCGTTCCAAGAGTGAGTCGACACTTAAAATCAAGTTCCTCTCGTCAGGTTTAGCAATTAGATAGTAATACACAATTCGCTCGAAATCATGATGTAATGCGTGCATTCTCATAATCAAGACCATTGAATTTGATTGGGGCTGATCATGATGAATGTACCCAAGATGTTGCTACTTAAAACTGTCTTATTTGAGAATGCAGTATCCAGTGTAGGATACCTCCCTGAAAAATGGTGTCTTATGACTCATTCTGTCATTCAATAATATTGGTAAAACTTAGAGTTATTCAGTAATACCACAAGACAATATTGAAAAATCTTTAATCAATATTATTAGTCACATTTCTCTTATCATGAATGCCACACACTTGGTCCCAGACAATTATTTGTACTGGATAAAAACTCAAATGCATGATTTTCCTCTGTTCATGCTCTATCAAAAACTCATTCCATTGGATCAAGTTCCATAAAACTGATTTTGCACACTCAAGAAAAGAACAAAAACCTCGAGTACTTCATTCATCAACATCACCAATAAACACTGAGTGTTCTTTATTATAATTGAGTTCAATGAAGGGTACCACTTGACTGATTTGTTCAGTTGGCTGGCTGGTTGGTTGGTTCAGTGGCTATCCATGAACTGGATATCTGATAAGAGGAGAAGTGTTTTTGGAAGTGGGCGTGGTTGAGGGGAGAGAACAGTCATGAGCTGCCTTTCCATGTCCACATTGGTTCTGAAAGGAAACAAAATTCAAAGTTAATATTTTATAAAAAGAGACGTTTCAGGCGTTATATGGTGGAATAACATAATTAAATGAGTTTGGCAATTTTCCACAAAAAAATCTTTACTTCGACCGGTTTCGATGTGATACATCATCATCAGGTGATCTGATCTGAATGTGATACATCATCATCACCTGATGATGATGTATCACATCGAAACCGGTCGAAGTAAAGATTTTTTTGTGGAAAATTGCCAAACTCATTTAAAATAGTTAATATTTTAATATAAGTACATTTCTTATCAACAACAATATCTACTATTATATTTATCAACTAAGAAGTAAATTTCAGGAAAATTTTCTTCTGAAGACCCGAAGTACAATGTAAACTAATGTTTACTGAAGGATAATGACGTAACTCTTCAAAAGCATTCTAGAATTAACATTAGAGCAACTAAAATGTCTGAGCAGATAGTCATGCAATTCAGGAGTAATTGTGAACAAAGACTACTCCCAACTCTTATTGGGCCATCTATGCAAGCACAACTGAAAAGTGGGTTTCCAGGAAGCAAAGGATATCAAAATTTTAAAAACCCAAATGCAGTGGTTTTCATTTTATGAGATCCAATAACCATCAAGGGTGAAGACTAACCAAAACAGAGGATTCAAAAGCCTGGGATATCTACATAATTGGATGCAATGCAATATATTCAACTCTTATAATAGCATTGTTTTTTTCGGATTGTAGGATATAATACCTAATAATATTCCAAAACTTTACAAGGTCCACGACTCACAGAAGGCTTATTTGTCAAATCATTCTTCCAAAAGTTCTGATGTCACATGTACGCTAGTGGTATGGACAGAATCACTGAATATTAATACACATTGAACATAGAATTCATGGATTAACATCGCCATCTAGTTACCATCCCCCTAATGTAGCTCAACGTCAAGTCACAATTGTAGGACAAATCAAATATTTATGAACTAAAACATTTAGTAAACAATTCCAAGTGAAGGCTTTCACAGTGGTAGCTTGAAGATACTTATCTTCAGGGAGTCTGGCTGCATTTGTCCATTTTTCCAGACAGCACTGTTGTCTGAAAAAATTAATAATGAGGACAATCATCTCAGACTAAACAATTCTTTGATCTGCCTGCTGCAAGGTGGTTACCAAATGTAGAAAAGGGTTGTTTTTTCCTCACCTAATGGTTGAGGAAAGTGTCCACTTTGCTGTTACGGTTTCACAGTTGGGAGAAAGTATTAACTGGGAAATTTTTCCCTTAGCAGGAAGAAAAATTTATTAATTCGGCCCACTCCCAATTTTCCACGCTAATCACTGTTAAAGGGTGCATGGATAATCAGGAAACATGGATATTCCGCTGCTTGGTTTTTTACGGGTTCATTTATCTATGGTGTGCCACCAAATTAAAAAACATCCATAAGAAAATAATGCATTCTGCCAATGAAAAGATTCTTGCTGAACATAATAGCATTTCATGACAAAAAATAATCCAGTAGTGCTATTCCGGCCACAATTAAATTTTCACAAGCCTTGGATGGTGGCACGAAGCCTGGTGTAAGATATCGAACCAGTCGGTCGGGCCGTAGTGAAAGTCACCACTGGAGGAAAATAACAAAATTTTACTTACTTTTGGGACCACTGCAATAGACTAAATAGATTGGCGATGCACGGATAATTCGCAGCCTGGATAATACGAGCAGGGGTAATCGGCAGTTTACTGTATAGGGAAATGATATGGCCAAGGGTACTCCGGACGGCGGAGTCATTTTCCTGCATGTTAACCAATTTTTCAATGGCTCTCATCTTAGCTTCTGCTCCCAATTGAGCATTTTTCATGATGACCAGAGGTCTTGGTTCCCTTGTTGCCCCGCACAACACTTGCCCCAGTTGGATGGGACATGCTTCGATTCATTTCTCCACTGTTAAATTCCATCGTGATTCCTGAGATAAATTACAGGGTGTCCACTAAAGTCAAAATATAAAATTCAAGCATAATTCAAGGTTTTCAAGGCTAAATTTAGAAAAATTTCCAGGCTAATATATCGCGGTTTTTTTGCGAGTCAAAAGTGATGTTTTTCAAGTTCTATGTAGAGTATGGATTTTTTGTAGTTCAACCCATAGCATAATATAGATAAAGTAATTAAATAAGAAATAATTGATAAATTAAAGAAATTAAATATATAGTTTTATTGGTAGTAAGAGATTCTCTTTGTTGGTTGGGAAAGATAAACTACTTTTTGATTGAACACCCTCTTTCTAAATTAGCATTTCCATGAGAAATTACAAATTCTTCTACAAGAGGAACTTAAACCCACCCACTGGCCAAAGTCTTCAGCATTCAACCACTGTTCTTCGAATGATGATTTTCTACATTAATATTTTTTGCCATGCTTTTCTATTTTAAGTCTCAAAGCCTCAATTTTCTGTTCACTCAGAATCAGAATGTAACATTTTTGTACCGGTAGACTATATAGAAAAAAGTGAAATCATAACAGTCTTTAGTATCCTACACCATCTTTTTCTAACAAAAATTAATGTAATAAAAATCCTAATTCAAATAAGCGCATCCTGAATATATCTAACAAACATCATCAATTAGATTTCTCAAACAATTATAGATAAGTTGGTAAAAAATATATTGAAAATCCTACCAGAAAGCCAACTTACACTGTACTTACAGTAAAGTATCCGATCACATCAAATGTGCAGTTAAAAGAAACATTATACATTCATTTTCATTAATAAATGAATTATTTTCCAATTATTAATCAAATCTTTGAATGGTTTAAAATTCTTTTTTAGAATCACAAAAAAATTATAATGTGACCAAAGGATCCCATTTGTGGAATATCTGGGGATTCCATTTTTAAGACAAAAAAATTATTATAGAATATTTCAAGCTGCTGAACTAGTAATTTTGCAATGTCTTATTAACAATAACCTTTGAAATGAAATTTGAGAATTTTCTACTCCTAAGAAGAAGTTGTGTAACTCTGATCTTGAAATAAAATTAGCCTTTCTTCATGCTACTACATATAAGCAAAATTTTAAAAAAGTCTCGGATTTTTTCCCCATTGGCACGGGTTTGCAGGAAAAAAGTAGAATGACAGGTGGGGAGAATGTATTCTCATAAATCAGGTAAGCCGACAATAGCAGAGTGGGGTAGTGGACTGCAGGTAATGAAGTTCGATTCTTATCGCTGTTTAAAATTTTTCTTTCAGCCATTGAATCAAAAAGTTTATCATCCTTCATTTCCAACCTTTTTGTTCGGATACTGACTTTTTTGTACTTCTATAGTACTAGACTTACAAATGCATCACTCAAAAATACATTGTAAAGTTAACATAATGATTCCACGATTTAATTCTGCAATAAAAAATTTTTCCAATCCTTTCACTAACGCCAAATTTGATTATTTTTTTAATTATAAATTCACATGAAATTTCTGATAATCTACTTTTTTTAACTGCCTACTAGCATTACCCTAGGAATACAGCATAGTCTGTATTCCTAGGCAGTGTTAAGGATCGAACTCGCGACCTGCAGTACACTAGTCCTCATTTTTAGCAACTACGCTATCATAGGTTCACGAGAATCTGGCGAATGTAGGCTACCCGCGTGACATTCCGCTTTATTTTTTTTCTCTCGCATCCGGGCCTATGGAGAAAAAAGTCACGACGAGTATTTTTTTATTTTGTTTTTGTGGCACGGAAAAAATCTTCTCATTTCGTGACCAAGTTACACAACCTCTCCTTGTCAGTATCTACCATACGTACGTACATTCCATTCGCGGGGCGCATCGATCACTAAGCCGAGAAATTTAAAATCTCCGATCCGGATCTGAATTTTTACTGTCTTCGGATATGATTCCAGTAGCGAATGAAATGAAAGACCCGTGGATCCAACCCGAGCATCCTTAATTTATTGATGGTACATTTGTAAATCTAATTTAAACAACAAAAATATTATAAAGTGAGTATTCAGATGTAATGGTTTGAAATTGAAGATGATAACAATTTCGATGCAATGACCGAAAGAAAAATTAAACTGCGATACGGATCGAACTTCGCACAGTAAACTAGCTCTCGTTGTCCGCCTGATCCCGGCGAATGTAGGCTACCCGCGTGACATCTTACGTAATTTTTCCCGCGATAGGTACCGGGGAAATGGGGAAAAGTCATATTTCTTTATTTTGTTTCTTGTTGCACGGGAACATTTTCATCTAATTTCGTGACCTGAGTTACACATCCTCTTCTTGTCAATATCTACCGCACCTACATTCTATTCACGGGGGACTTCGATTGCTAAGCCGCGAAAATTTAAAATCTACGATCCGGATCCGATTTTATACCGTGTTTTTGGATCCGAATCCGGAACCGAGTAAAATGAAAGATCCGTGGATCTTTGGATCCGATCCGGCCATCACTACACGTTAGGCATATGTTTGCGTATCATGGGCTTAGTCCGATGTGCAATGAATGAGAACAAAGGGCACTTGACGTGATGCTGAAGGCATCCGTTCGACAGTCGAACAGTTGAACGTCTCCGATCCACACAGCGCTGACGATACATTGAGCCTAACTGCTTTTCCGTCGTTTATTTATTCATTCATACCAACGGCAAATCCATATCTTAAAGTCACCGTTATTTATCCTGTTTATAAAATAAGGATTTTTTGTCTTGAATTAAGAATTTTTAAAATTCCCAACTAAGACCAGAAAATCACGAATAATTCACGAACAATTCCCTGCACTGAAAATTCACGAATAATTCCCGATTTTCCAGGTTTTCTGGGTCAGTGGACACCCTGAATTATGGCTTGGTTTCTGATTACCTTCCCCAACATTTTTGTAAACTCTGGGAAGACAGTCAGCACTCATTTGACAGTTTTAGATTTTAAATCGTCGATAACAATGAGACTGTTCAGTAATTTTTTTATATTTTTTGTTCATTTCTTTAATTTCACTAAGGATTGTATATGATGTTTTTCTCTCTTTTTGGTCAAGTTTCTTTCCCCCTTTCATGTAAATCTCCTAGTTTTTTATCTCCCGTAAGTGAAATATTTTACTGTAGACAACAAGTAAAATTAGACTGTTATCCCCTTACAAATTACTTTTTTCTGCTATGATGAAATGCATTCATTTTGCCTTGCTTCAGAAATGTGGAAAATTTTTATCAAAATTGTATTGTGTGTTGCATACCCTCTCAGAGCATCACTGTTGCTGAACTACTATATCCTTCAAAATGCAATGTCCTTTCCCTCAATTTATGACTAATAAGCTGATGAATATGGAGTAAATTATTGGATGGCAGCCCAAGCTAAAGAGAGGTATTTTCTCAATGCTTTCCTCTAATTAGGAAAAGAAGAATCAATGCAGTCAGGACAAAGTATAGGATGGACTGTGATGATGAGCCTTTTGTTGCCGTACATAGGAAAGAGAAGGAATGTCGCAATGGATAACTTGTTCACATTCCTGTATTTGGTTAAAATGCAGAGTAAACAGCATTGTGGGAACTCTAAATAGGGTGAGAAAAGAAGTACCTCCCTCTCAGCTCAGAAAGCCAAGGACCTTTTGTATAGCACTGTAATCTACAAAACTGGAGATATCACCCTCACCTTATATCAGGGAAAGAATTCCAAGAATGTCCTCATTCTGAGTATCTTGCACAGTGGTTTTATATGTGGACCAGAATACTGATAAAAAGAAACAGGAGACCGATTATTTATAAAATGAAACTGTGAGATGTGACAGTATGGACCAAATACGTCGTATATAATCTGACCTGATGGTGGTCATGGAATGTGTGTCTTACTCAAGGCCCGGTAGTTCCCCTTGAATTTTGAAGCCATGCGATGCACGGCGCCGCCATCTTATCTCGACCAACTCTTCAAAGCTTTGAATACGCAGCCTAATCCATTTTTTTTCAATTTATTTATGATGGAGGCACAATGAGCGATTCCTTTGATATTATTTTCATTAGCGAGAGGAAAACACTGGTTTTCTCAGCAAACTACATGCTCAGAAAGGATTATTCCATTTTTAAGATATATAAGAACATTGGCTTCTGACTTACTGTCGATGCAGAAAACGAGTTTGGATACAAATAGCAAAATAATAGGAAAGCCTACGGAAAAACTGATCACACCGTAATATTTATGGAAACTACCCAAACTACAAGCTCAGAAAGGATTATTCCATTTTTAAGAGAAAAAGAACATCGGCTTCTGACTTACTGTCGATGCAGAAAACGAGTTTGGATACAAATAGCAAAATAATAGGAAAGCCTACGGAAAAACTGATCACACCGTAATATTTCTTGATTAATTCCGTGCTTTTTGATGATAAATTGAGATTTTTCAGATGAATAATAATATTTTTATCATAGGTTGTTATGTACCTGCGTAAAAAGTGCCAATTTTTTATGGTCTTCGAAGAAAGTGATGACTTTAATGATTTGTAGCCCAACAACAAGTTGTTCAATAACATCCAATTTTTGAACATATTTTCCAAGTAAAAGACTCTCCTAATATCTCCAGTCCTCCTCCAGTTACGCAAGGGTCAAAGGTCACGAGGGATCTTTGACACCTGCGAGGGTAGGCAAATATGGGCAACAAATGTGACGTAAATGGTTGACAAAGTAGGGACCCTATATCCATCTTCTCATCTGTTGATCTCCAAGGACTGCACGGGGGTCAAAGATCATGAGGTCTATGTGAGTAAATCGGGGCAAAAAACGCATCGTATCTTAGGTTTAAATGGGTGCCAAGTCGATGATAAAATTTCAACATTCCTCTTGTCATCCTATTCCCTCCAAGGGTTACGCCAGAGTCACTTTCAGCAACCTCACCTTGCCACTCCGTTTCTCTTTGGTTTCTGTTCAGGGTTAGTCACGATGGTTAAAGTCCCCCTGAGAACAATATTCCTTAGTTGAAGGCTAAGATGAATGTTGAATCATTGAGATTCACGCATTGAAAAGAAATTCATAGAAAAGCTCGAACTTCTTTTTCCAACTTCCTCTACTGTGCACAATTTTAATCCAAGTGCATGCAGCTTAGGGAGAAAATTGTTTCCATGTTCAACACTTCAAGAAAAATGGTCACTATAGGCATCCCTTTAATTTATAACCGCAACGTAGCAGAAGCAGGGAATTGTGACAACGATTCTGGCATTTCCATCACATCCTATCCATTGCCGTGGGCTGTCACTGGCGTGCCAAACACATCTCCAGCCTGAGCACCCTTTTAAACCTACATTATAACCTAATATTTCATAATCAGATCGTAGGTTAAAGTAAAGATTAAATCTCTTACAGGAATTTAAAACGGATATCTTTACTGAAGATGATGGATATATATTTTAAAACACCAGCGTATTATGCTAGATTTGACCAGATAAATAAGATTACAGAGATAGAATGTCGTACCGATAGATGGAAAATGTAAATTTTCCCCCGTACTATTAAAGAACACAAAAGGTAGCATAGCAAAGGGATAGGTAGGCTAATTATTGTAGAGTAGTCTGTAGCGCATGATACATGTATTAGCAACCAATCCCTTTACTACTATGTAGATACTTACGTGGCTGCATGTGGCCCATATTATTAGTATCAGGATGGCTATTGAGACCCAATTTTTAAATTCCCTGAATTTTCCCTGATTAACTTACCAATTTCCCTGACTGATCGCCTAAAGGGCTCCTATTATCGGAATATTTTATTTCAGCTGAATAAATTTTCATCAAATTCAGAAAATCTTAAAAGCTGAAATCAATACATTAAAAGCTACAAGTACACCCTAATGAAAAAGTATATAAAACCTTCATAAGTTAAACCCTCGTCGAAATTATACAAACTTTTCATACACATTCTGCGGACACGTATCCGCCTCCGTGTATCGTATTTCCGTGGCCGAGTATGTTTCCTTCGGTAAAATTACAATGATGATGTCTAATTCTTCAAGAAAGAGGTAGCGTGTCGAGCTAGTTCTGGGAAGTTGAGGATTACTGAAAAGGCATCAAAGGGAAAGTTAATGGCCAATTTACTGGCGGACTCTGGTACAGGTATCACTAAGGTGCACGAAAAATACAAACCAAAGCCGTTGTTGGACTGGATCAAAATCGGATGGTACGAGTGACATTCAGAAGTGAATAACAATTTGATTAACGTGGTTATAACCCCTTGATTGTATGAGGGAACCAAAAATGTTAAAATATTTGTATAAACAAACATAACGGAATCGCACTGTGAACGAAAACAGGAGGCAAATAGCGACGGTAGCAGCATGTTCAGGAATATCATATGTGAGGTGATTTGTGATATGACTAAATTGCTTTGAGAGTGAGCCAAGGGGACCATTCAATAATTACGTCGAGCGTGAAAGGTTGGGAGGGAAGGAGGACTCTTCTTACTGTCTCACAAACAGGGGTATGGGAATTAAGGATGATCTTACGTATGATTTTGTTTACACGTGTTATCGTACTTGTATAACCATTCTATAATCATCATCTCGTATTTTTAGAACTGCAAGCACGTATTTACTATGAGCTAGTGTGCTCCAGCTGCCTCTAGATCCGAGTCTCAGATGTTAAGAAAAACACAAGGTAAAATTTTCTGAACGACATAGCCACGTTTTCCTTGTGATGAGCGGAATGCATGAGATCATGAATTTTAACACTACTAGGCAAATATCGCATTAAGGATATACAAAAGGGATACATTGTACGTCTGATTCACAACTAAGTAACTAAGAGAGACAACTTATAAGATTCACAATTGAGTGTTCCACGAATTGATGGGGCTTATTCCAACCACGTCAATGACGGATATTAGTTTTAGTTGGTGAAATAAAGGGCAGTAAGACTGGCCGATAAATGTAATGGTAAAAAAATAACGAGAATTTCCATTCGTTTCTCCCCGACTGTCATGAGAATTCCCTGACTTTTCCAGAAATGCAAATTCCCTGACAATTCCAGGTTTTCCCAGTTTTCCTTGATGATCGCCACCCTGAGTATGTTTCTATGTAGTACCCTATTTACATGTCAGTAGTGCATGTTTTGTTGATCTTTACCTCCTGCCACACTCTCGCGGTGGCTTGCAGGGTATCGCGTAGATGTAGATGTGTACTACGTTTTTTCCCCACTTTGCTTGCCTAGACCTCGTGACCTTTGATCCTTATGTAACCTTGGAAGTCAGAGAAGGCCAGGAGGTATCTTTGGACATAGATTAGGGAATCCATTTAAACCTACAATACAATACCCCTGATTTTCCTGTCCATACCTCATGACCTTTGACGTCCGCGTAATCCTTGAAGGTCAAGAGATGACTCGTGCCATCCACTTTGGCAACCATTTAAACATATTACAGACTCTTCCTATGATATGACACGTTTGTTAACGGGTTTGTTGCCCCGATTCGCTTTTATCACCTCTGTGTCCTTGACTGTGCCCTGTTATGGGTCACGGTTAAAAGTGATTCCATCTTGTTACTCGTGCCCAAAAACCCATCTATTAAAATTTTGTCAAAACAATTCTGACCTTCTTGTATCTCGATATTTTTACATTTAAACCTTATGAGGCTAAATTTGATTTTATTTTGGACCTTTGTTCCGGGATCAAAAAATTGGATTTTTAAAATGATGCTCACACTACACAAAACATGGGACCTTTTTCTATCCTTGCATCAAATTTCATCAATGAGTAACAAATAAAAGTGCCTTAAATTTGAGGTCCTAAATGACACGCAATCCATGGAACAGTCTGTATAGAAACATCGGTTAACCTGTTATTTTTCTTCTTCCTCCCTTGAAATAGCAGCCATACACTGAGCAAGTATTAGCCATTAGTCAGGTATTAGCCTATGATGAACTGTATTTTCTCTTCAGTAATAAAAACCACTATATTCAGTGAAGCACTCTTCACGCTGAACTGGTGTGGGTAGTGGTAAGATGGAGGGTTTGCGCAATATGTCGAGTGGGTTGCGTTAGGTTGGCTTCAGCCCCCTCTATGCATGATACATTGCACTGCCCATCTATATCTCTATATCTGTGGTCTTAGTACATGTTACACTTGACCATGATAAATGCTTGCACCCTATATAGAACTCTGTATCAGACCAAACTATCCAGATGCTTGTTTATCCTTTGAGATGTTGAAGAAATTAGCTCTCCCATACCCTTTGAGTAGAATTGTTGCCTAGTACGCGAGCAAAAGCACCCTATCTCACAAAACTGAAAGAATGTTCAAGCAATGTCAAATTGAGTCTTGGTAATAAAAATAAACAAAAAATTTGTGTGAAAGCCCCGTGAAGACTTGCCAAAAATGCAAACATGAGTAAGTAACACTAATTGCAAGAAGCATAACTTTAACTCTCAAGTTTACTTCAGCATTAGCATTTACATACCCTATTGAATAGTACCTATTCATGCTACAGAGATTCAATCATTCGGTATATAAGCCCATATCACCATGTTACGGTTGCTGTCAATAGGAAGAATTGGAAACTATAATACTTAATGCATATTCGATGAAAACCTTTATAAAAAAACCCAACTGAGTCAATAGTAATGGAAACCAGATATTCAGGCTACAGCCTACTCCTGATCTATCCCAAGGCTTTTTTTGTAGCTGGATTCAACAAATGATTTAGTCGGCATACAACTTCAGCTAGAAATGGAAAGAAAATTCACTTAGTATACTAAAGTTTTATAAAAATTTAGTGTGGAATGTAGGTACAAAGTGAATTTTCTTTTCCAATCTTGTGGTTCCACAAAGTGAAGCGTCTAACATTGAACTTCAGCTAGACTGAGACACAAAGTTTGGATGATTTTAAATGAATCTAATCCATGATTAAGAGCAGCGATATCATAGATCATGAATATATCTGATACCCATGCCTCATAGAATGCTGAGATAAATTTCAAAAAATAAAGACCTTGAATTACACAAGTTAATGAGGAAAATAACATATGCTGCTAAGTTACCTAGTTTTGACCTGTGAAATTCACAGTAAATTAGCACCTTTATACAATATCAGATTAACTTCTCCAAAACTTACACACAAACAAATCCTGCAACATTGCTTTGTATGACATCTTCATCCAGAGATGCAGCAAAGCTTACAGCCAGTAAATGGTGAAGAAGATTTGTACCTAAAAAAGGAACACAAATTAGTTTCTAAGCATAAAAAAATATAGAAAATTACAACATGTAAAATGAATTTGAGTTGGAAGAATTGTAGACCCAACAGATCTCCAAAAGCTTATTTGGAGACATTTTACAGAACAGAAAGTACTAGCCCTTGAACAAGGAAGCAACTGTATATTTCTTGAGCATGGCAAAGGAAGTTACTGGAAGAAATTAAGAGGATGCAGCTGACATATAGAGTACACCTTCAGAAGCAGTGGAATGTTGAATGCCAGAATAGAGTGAAATTCAAGTTAGTAGTGACTTGAAGTCTTTTTCAAAGGCCTAAGGAGAAATAGATGTTTGCAGGCCTGGAGATGGAAATAAATGAAGAAATTTAGGTTCACTGGAGACATTGAAAATAGTTTCTTTCAGTAAAGGAGATAGAAAACTAGGGGAATTTTCTTGGTGGGGACTGCCAGGGGAGAAAATAACATGGGGATGGGTGGGCATTTCCATTTATCTTTACAATCACTTCTGGCAATATGAGAAAAGGGGACTGTGAATAATAATTCAAGAAGAAATATGATGAAAAAATGTTTATTACAAAAATCTTATCAGCTCTTCTGTCGACAATTTGACCAAACAATTCTTCAACAACACGTCTACTTAACTTTTTTGATTTAATTTCGTGAATCATTTTCACATTCTTTTCCAACGATATTCTTTTTCTCTATTTTGAGAGGGTTCCACGTCCTTCACCGTGTTAACACACTGAGCTCCTTGCATCAACACCCCTACCCAAAGATCCCGGTCAATTCGTGTCCTGCTTCTGAACTTCGAGGGGTCGTGGTGGCCTAGTGGGTAGAGCCGAGGGCCTAGAGGGTAGGCTGCTGACCGGAGGGTCCCGGGTTCAAATCCCAGGAAAGAACCTTTCTGGACACCCCTACCTAAAATCCTCATGATTCGATTTTCTGCATGTCAGAACTTCGTAGGAAATCGCAGGTGGCCCAGGGAAAGGAAATGGCCCCCCTACCCTGAATGTGTGAATTTCACACGTCAATGGCTTAGCACGGGGTGAGCTCTACCTTCACCTATTAAAAACCAACCTTCGGGTTGAAAACACCTTTTTTGCAAACTGGCTGGGTACCAATTAACTCCCACTCCTGATGTCCTCTGGGGTGTATAGTCCGAAAACACAAGGGAGGGATGAAAGTTCCTCCAATTGGACTAGGATTCAGACAAGGCTTTTTGCTCCCTCTCCGACGGCATTAATTAGGGTTTTTCATTGGATGGTTCTACTTATCATCTAGTCCTATGTGTATCTCTAAAAAGGATTAGGCTAAAAAATCCTTATCAGATTCCTTGTCACTCCGGAAGATCGCAGCTGAGAAGCTGTCTTTTAGGATATTTTTTTGATCGCTGGGTAGCAGTGAAAGGCGAGAAATGTACACTATTATTCGACATAAATATGTATGGGCATATGAACATTTTGTACCATTGATTATGAATGCGCTTAGAACAAAACATCATTTAGAATTAATGCAACAAACTAAGTGATCGTATTGTAATGGTTCAACGGCCCGCCCGGATGAAACCTCTTTTTGGGCCGAAAGAAACATGTACAAAAAATAAAAAAAAATCTTCGCGAATCCTTCGCGAAGGGGTTCCCGACCCTGTGCAATTCCCTTTCTTTTACGCGCTCCCTGGCTTTACCGCCGGGGCGAAACGTATGAAGGGTATGGAAGGAATGTGGTGGGGATCGGGGTGATAGGGAGCCTCGCCTCCCGACCCGCGGAAGAAGACGACGCACACACCTTTTCATTCATCAACACACACCACCATTGGCCTCACGGCGACGACCACGTCCTGGAGCTCTCCGGTCGTCCGCGAACACTCTCCTCACCCTGTCTGGCCCGGTGACGGCGCAAGCCTCGCCCGTGGCTCACTTTTTGGTAATCTCCTCAACTCGTCCGCCCTTGCGACGGGCACAACTACGCCCGTGGCTCACTTTTTGGGGAATCTCTTCTCGGGCGTTGCTGCTGCCGGCTTTTATATCCCCGGGGATGACGATGGGGTGGGGGAGGGTTCTCGATGTGGGTGGGGGTTGCACTGGGGTTATAGGCCACCGTGGCCACAGGCCCATATCACCTCACTTGATTTTGGTGACTCATTCACTCCCGCTTTCACTCAGTCTCACCCTCCTCCACGGGTCGAGTCTAGAGGGGGTGGGGTGAGGGTGTGAAGGGGGGGGGAGGAATGCGGTCGGGCCAGGGAGCATTGTGTAATGGTCGTACCATTACATTGCCCCTCCCTAAACTGTGGATGCCGCTCTTCAAGAAGAGAAGGATCCGCAGTTTACTAACAAACAAAGAAAACAAACCCAAACGTTACGGCGACTCGCACGTAAACAAAACGAAATCTAACTTTTTGAAAACAAAAAAAAAACCTCTTTACATTACATAGGTTCGTGATATACTTTTAAATTCCCGTTATTATAAATTCCGACTTCTTTTCCATCCCGATCAGACAGGTGACACGAGTTTGGCCCCGCCTGGCGAGAAATGCGAAAAGGGCCCGTATATAAATGAAAAAATTTGTGAAATAATTTTTGTTTTGAATCGGATGACCGAGGGGTTTTCAGGAGGACTTTTTCTCCCACCCTGAATTGATGTCCCTTAGCCCTTTGCTGTCCTTTTCTTTTTCGACCTGCTAATTCTAGATGAACTCTCGCTTGCCGCTGAATCTCTTCATCCGATTCTCGTTGCCGCGTTGGCAGTTTAACAATCTCATCTTCGCGCCTGGGTTTCCGACCAAAGTGGAGTTCCGTCGGCGTCATTCTTGTGCTCTCATGAGTCACTTCGTTAAACCAACTATTAATGTGTGGTATCATTTCTGGCCATTTGGTGTGCTCACTAGAGCAATATGCCCGAAAAACTCTAGACAATTCCCTCATAACTCTTTCACTAGGGTTGGTTTGAGGTCTTCTAATAGACGAATAAATTAGGCGTACTCCAAGTCCCTGTAGTTCGGTTTTCCACTCATTACTTGTGAATTGAGTACCGTGGTCGGAGAGTATGCTTTGTGGTTTACCACAGAGGGGAAAATATTTATTTTTTAAGACGCGTAAACAGTTTCGCGTTGTCGGCTTGTTGATTGGATAAATTTGTACGAATTTAGAAAATACGTCTAACACGACAAAGATATAACAATTTTTGAATTTTGCCTTGGGGAGGGGTCCATATAAATCTATTGCGGCCAACTCCCTAGGAGCTAGAGGAATTATGTTTTCAAGAGGCCCTTCATAGCTACGATTAGGGTATTTTGTTTTTTGACAAAGGTCGCATCTACGTATTTTTGCTCGTACTTCGCGGCCCATATTAGTCCAATAATATTTTTCCGCGAGCCAATTTTCCACTTTTCTTGCACCGCAATGCCCGTATTGGGTGTGCGCATAATGGATAAGGGCATCCGTAACTCCTTCTGGGACCCATAATTTGAATTCCTTTCCTCCCCGGGCTGTTCCTATTTTCTTTATTAACGTGCCTTCAAATAATTCGCACGTCGTCGCGAGGTTTGTAGCTCTCTTAAAATACGGGTCATTCGGGTGCAACTCACCCCTCAAATGCTTTATAATCTTTCCTAATGCGGGATCTTGCTCCTGTAAATCACCAATCCTCCTTATCTCTTGAACTGGAAATTCTCTGACATCTAACTCAATCACTGCCGTTAGGAAGTTCCCTTTTCTTATATCCTCGGATTCCCCGTTGCCAATGGCCTGCCGGCTTAACCAGTCGGGAACTAAATTTTTCCTACCAGGTCGGTGTTCGACTCGAAAATTAAATTCTTGGAGGGCAAGTATCCATCGAGTTAATCGGCCGTTATTTAATTTACATTTGGTTAAGAATGTGAGAGCTTTATGATCCGACAGGACGATAAGATCCTGCCCGATGACTAACGTTCTTAGTTTCTGCAGAGACCAAACGATTGCTAGAGCCTCCTTTTCAGTGGTCGTATAGAAAATCTCAGGTCCCTTAAGCGTTCGTCCAATGAAAGCAATTACCGCTTCACGGCCCTGATGATCATGTTGGAAAAGCACGGCCCCCAACCCATAATCGGAGCTGTCCGTTTGCAAAAACATCTGTTGACTAAAGTTAGGATGTTTGAGCATAACTGCCTTTACGAAGGCCTTCTTTATCTCCTCGAAACTACGTTGGTGCTCCGCCGTCCAAATCCATTTTTCGCCCTTTCTGAGTAGATTTAAGAGCGGAATAGTCAAATGTGAATACCCTTCACAAAACCTCGAATAATAATTACACACCCCTAAGAACCCACGCAATTGCCGGATACCCCGTGGGGGCTTTGTTTCTAATATTACTTCTACTTTCCCCGGATCAGCTTTGATACCCTCAGGTGTTAAAATGTGCCCTAAAAATGGGACCTGCGTTCGACAAAATTGTGATTTATCTTTATTGAGAGTTAACCCCGCCTCAATAACCTTTCGTAAAACAATTTTTAAATGTTTTATATGGTCTTTGAACGTAGGGGACGCGATCAATAGATCGTCAACGTACACTGTAGTGAACGGTTTTACTTCCTCCCCTAGTGCTTCGTTTAAACACCTTATCATAGCTGCGCCGCTATTTTTCAATCCATACGGGACTCTTTGGAACACGTACGTTCTTGAGTCATATTGAAACGCGGTATATTTCCGGTCCTCAGGGTGTAACGACATCTGCCAATAGGCTGATGTAAAATCGGTTGTGGAAAAATATCTCATACCACCAAACTTCGCGAAAAGGTCTTCTATCCTTGGAGGCTCGTCTCTTTCGGGTATGGTGACGCTATTTAGTTTCCTCGCGTCCACACATAAGCGCACGCGGCCGTCCTTCTTCTTAACTACTACCAGTGGATTCACAAAGGGACTGGGTGCTCGGACTATTATGCCCCCTTTTACCATCGTGTCTATCTGCTCTTTGACTTTATCGGCAAACGCATGTGGAATTGGGTACGATTTTTGCGCGAATGGCGTTTCGTCACTCAATTTAATGCGGTGTACAAAATTCTTTGCCAACCCTGGTGTCAGTGAGAAAGCAGCCTTTTGTTCAGTTAATAACATACGCAGTTCGCTTTCCTCAACGGGTGTTAACTGATTCTCTTCGGAAACTGAATCCCTAGTGTAAGTGCCTTCTTCGTTATTACCTCTGTTTGGTTTGCACGGTCTTTGACTTCCTGATATTTCAGATGACTCCTCCCATTTATGTGGCTTATCTATTCCCAACTTTACCTCATTATTTTTAAAATCTATGACCACTTTATTTTCAGCCAGCCAGTCTGTCCCCAAAATTAATTTAGTAATTAAGCCTTTAACCACTAGGCATACTGCTTCGCTTTCTCTTCCGCCGGTAGCTATGGGAATAAAAATTTGTTTGGTAATCGGGTTAGATTTCCCTCTGTTTGCACATATCAAAAAACTTTTGTTTAACGGCAATACCGGTATTTTCGGATTTCTTTCTAGAAGCTTCTTAAAGAATTCTTCCTCAATTGCGGAAACCTCGCTCCCGGTGTCAATCAATGCTAACGCCGTCTCTCCCATACAGTTGACTTTGATTTGGGGGCATTCCCTCCGCGGGAGAGCTGCCCCTTCTTCCGCCATAAGGTCATCTAATGGATTCCCTTCTAAAATGACGGTAGCCACTATCTCCACTGTCTCTTTCACTTCGGGATCCGCGCCGGCGAGACTATTCGACTCGGACCCTTCTAGTTTTCCCGTTCCGTGCTTTGTACTCGGCTCCTAACCTGGGGGTCAGTAATCGTTTCCTCCCTCGCGCCTGGGGATTGTGAATCATTTACTTGCTCCCTTATGGTATCCCTCACGTTATTCGCTTCCGACCTGTTTGTCCCTCTCCATCGACTGTTTCTCTGCCATTCTCTTCGACTGGTGTTTGCCCCTCCTGACCATTGCATTGCGTTTACACACGGTGGCCTTTCCCTTGGCGGCGGCCTAGCATTCTGCCCCTCCTCTACGCTTTCGTCGTAATATTCTAACAGAATGACTAGTTTCTCCAAGTCCATCGGCTCCGCGCTTCTTAAAAGGTTTCGCACCCACGGAGGGAATTGGCGTGTGAGAAAGAATTTAAGTTCCTCGTCACAAATCGGGGGCTCACAAGATCTAGCTGACGCAATCTTTTTCATCGCATGTTCACTCATTTTGCCGTCCCTCGCACGCGAATAGTACCCCGTCATTACTTTAGCTCGATATTCATACCGCGCATTCTCACCCCAATATCTCTGCAAAAACTTTTGTTTAAGTTCTTCGTACGTTCCAGGCACTGGAAATAAGGCATTCCTCCACAATCGAGCATTTCCCTCCATCATACTTAGAAAAAGATATGGCCATTTAACAAGTGGGATAGCGAGCAGTTTCAAATACTCCTCTGCTTCACTCACGAATATTTGGGGGTTTTGATCTGCTCTACCTCTAAATATTGGTTTAATTAGGCCGATATTGGGCGGAGCAACCGCGGTTGTTATAACCTGGCTGCTGCCTATTTGCTCCGTGCGCCCCACCCTGTCACTTAGCCTGTTCAACCTTTGAGCTAAATTTTCTTCGCGTTGGGCCGCCTCTACCTTCTCTGCGATAAATTCATCGGATATTTGACTTATTTGAGCCTTTAAACCCGTCTCCCTCGTTATGGCTTCCTGTTCCTTTACCTCAATGGTTTGCGTCAAATTCTCGCGAATACTCTCTACTTCCCCTTTAATTTCTGTTTTCGCGTTTTCTATCTTACCGTTCATCATTTGCAACATTTCCCTGAACTGTCGATCTCTTCTTTCTTCCTTCGCCTCTTCCTCCCTTCGCCTCTTCTCCTTCTCCCTCTGTCTCTTTTCCTCCTTCGCTTCTTCCTCCCTTCGCCTCTCCTCCTTCTCAGAAAGTAAGTATCTTTTGAATTCTGACATAAGATCGTTCGAATCCGGTGAGGCCGGTAAGGACTTGAAACTAGTAGTCGACCAAGCGGCCGATTCATCCCCGACTACTCCTACCTCACTCGCCTCACCGTCCCCACTATTGTCCGAAACCTCCGTCTCATCGATCCTCCGTCCCTCCATATACTTCGTTTCCTTCTTTCTATTACTCATTTTACTGCCAGTCCAAATTCCCAAATAATGCGAAATAAAACTTCCTTCCGTCTTAACCCTCAATCATGCGTTTCCCGTGACTAAATGCCACTCACACACGTGAAAAATTAACGACAATAAACAACAATCGGGTCCCTGTTCGGGCGCCAGATGTAATGGTTCAACGGCCCGCCCGGATGAAACCTCTTTTTGGGCCGAAAGAAACATGTACAAAAAATAAAAAAAAATCTTCGCGAATCCTTCGCGAAGGGGTTCCCGACCCTGTGCAATTCCCTTTCTTTTACGCGCTCCCTGGCTTTACCGCCGGGGCGAAACGTATGAAGGGTATGGAAGGAATGTGGTGGGGATCGGGGTGATAGGGAGCCTCGCCTCCCGACCCGCGGAAGAAGACGACGCACACACCTTTTCATTCATCAACACACACCACCATTGGCCTCACGGCGACGACCACGTCCTGGAGCTCTCCGGTCGTCCGCGAACACTCTCCTCACCCTGTCTGGCCCGGTGACGGCGCAAGCCTCGCCCGTGGCTCACTTTTTGGTAATCTCCTCAACTCGTCCGCCCTTGCGACGGGCACAACTTCGCCCGTGGCTCACTTTTTGGGGAATCTCTTCTCGGGCGTTGCTGCTGCCGGCTTTTATATCCCCGGGGATGACGATGGGGTGGGGGAGGGTTCTCGATGTGGGTGGGGGTTGCACTGGGGTTATAGGCCACCGTGGCCACAGGCCCATATCACCTCACTTGATTTTGGTGACTCATTCACTCCCGCTTTCACTCAGTCTCACCCTCCTCCACGGGTCGAGTCTAGAGGGGGTGGGGTGAGGGTGTGAAGGGGGGGGGGAGGAATGCGGTCGGGCCAGGGAGCATTGTGTAATGGTCGTACCATTACAGTATGAACCAAGTGAACTCAAATTTTCTCTGATTTTCTTGGCTGTTAGTGATGGAAGAAGGGAAGGGCAATGTTTACTTACAAAGATATCCTTCCTCAATGACTACATCGAAAAGCTCAATGAGGACGGTAAATGAAACCTTATTCTTTCGATAACTATTGTCAGCCGAAATAATGAGGCCGTGGAGTTAGGTTGGGTAATCAGTGTGAAATACAGTTAACTCTCCATAATACAAAGTCAGCAGGACCGGAAAATCAACAATTCGTAATTTCGAATTTCGTAATTTCGAACATTTTAAAAACGTCATGAAAAAAATTTTATCTTTGTTTTCTCTAACTTTTGTTCTCTTTCGCAACATTGTATTTCTTTTGTGGAAATTTGTGAATGCATTCTTAAAAGATGCATGTCTTATTTAAGATCATAAAATAAGTACCCACTATGTCAATCCTTTTAGGTCGGCGATTGTAGTGTTGGCAAAATTTCATCCCAGTATCAAAAACTTATAGAAAACAAAGGTTGAACCTTTGGTAATAAGAATTTTATGTGCAGAATAGTCTGTAGAGATGGGAATGTAGTATGTACGCTAAAAATAGACATTTGCTTCAAACATCTATGCTATTATGATGGCAGCTGTCCCAACTGCGCAATAGTTGTCTTCTATTGCCCAATCATAGTTATAAAAAACCACGGAACTAAGCCCGTTTCCAGGATAAAAATCATCCACAGGTTATTACTTGTAGCGTCTTCTGTCTATCATCAGCGGAATAAATGATTTTGGGAGGTAATATTGTTTCTTTTCTACTACTAAGACGTTGATGACAAATGCTGTCTGATACCGCATATTTTCCACATCGTCTCCACAAGGATTGGGGGGTTGTGGAGAGGAAAGATCCCAGTTGCGGGTGAATCTGTATAATTCTGTGCATCTGCCCAAATGTACTAATGGCATCACCCACCCTCACTCAACCCGTTCATTCTACAAGATTTCGGTGCGGACATCCCCTTCACAGAGAGCTGAGCTAGGATTGCTCACCTCAAAGGATGAGGTAGGGTTGACACAGTGAATTTGAACTGCCATAATTCCAGCCAATATGAATTATAAGTCCAGAAACACGATGTTGTGAGTGGACAGAAGATATCACCAAAGTCAATTTCAATTTAATAACTCACCAGGAGTCACCGAAACCAGCTTGGTCATATTATCTTCAGCTTTCATTCCTAGGGGCATACAAGAGTCTGGCAAGGAAGGTGCCCCAATTTTGCAGATTCTGACATCTGAAAATCGGACATCAAATGAATGTGGGTAGAGACGAGACCTGAGGCCATAAAAATACTCCTTCACCCGGGAATCTCGAGCTTCAGCCCTTGTTGCTTGACTGCGTTCAACCACCTGCATGAAAAAATGAAAGCAATGTAATTTTGTAACTATTAAAATGAGTAAACAGTAGCAAAGCATTACGACTAGTGATGGGGATTATATTTCCCTTTGAGGAATAGTTCACTGAACTATAGTTCACACATTGGAACTATTGAGATTAACTATTCTCTGTTGTGTCTGTTGCCTATTATCAAGGGTACCATATGCTGCTAATTAAATAATAAAAATAACTTTGTTCATTCCACAATATAATTTATTGTCCTCCATGACTGTACTCCTGATTATGCCATAACTAATGAAACCTGGGTCGACAAACAATTTATACTGTGGAACAAACAGTGGACAAACAAAAGTTATTTTTATAATTTAACCGTCTTAGTGTTAACCTTTCTCTTGGGGTACTAGCAAGAAATGTGGAGGTTAATTTAATAAATTGTAGCACCTCAGGAAAAAAAAACATTACGAAGCTATTAATATAAATATCCAAATGCATTTTTTTACATTTCTGGAGTTGAACTAACTAATAATGACAAATTTTTTTACAGTGACTGAAAAACAAATGTTATTATTTCAGTGTCATAAAGTTGAAACATATATTGATATTGGGCTGATATATCAGCCCGCCGAACTTTTCATCCGAGATGCAAAAGCCGATGTATCGGCCCACCACACTAAGGCCCACACAAGAGGGTTAACTATGCAGTGGTTCCACCAAGTGATGCTGTAAAGTATTGATTTCATATGTTGCTAAGTTTCACTAGGAATGAATTTAATAGGAATCTATCACTTCCCTAATATGTTTTGATCATTACTTATACTATCATTTTTAATGTTCAGAGGCAATCATCGAATGGTATTTTGCACATTACTTCCAGTGTACAGTGGTCAAAGCCTCTTGACCATCGGCAGTGACTAAAGCTTACTGCAACCTTAGAGGTCTGTTCCACGAAAATGCCTTCTGACAGGGGCAATATTGATACATCCAGATGCTTATGAAAGAGCAACCCTACTGGAGGGGAAAATACCCTTCGAAGGCTAAAGACACAGTCTTGAGCTTAGGGTGGTTGGGAAAACCAGACCTTACTCGGCCCTTCGGCTATTGACCACCTTTCCCAGTATGTGTGCAATTATTTAGTGGGAGTGCATCCTTCATATCACAGGTATATCTATGTCTGCATTTCCAGGAGGGAGGTGAGGGGGCTAAATTAAAATTAATTGTCTTAACAACGTGAACCCTCATGGTCAAATAAAGAATCCAACAACTATGTACATATATTTCCACTTGAATTCACAGTTCTTATTATCTTCATCTAATTGTCTTTCTATATGCCTATACGTCTGTTTTATAATTCACAGCAATGGCTTATGAGCAGAATAATCTAAGATATAAATAGAGCACGAGTTTTTATTAGGATTCAAACTCAAAACCTGGGGTCAGAGGTTTCGTTGGATGAAGAGGATGCAGATCTACTTACATTGGATGATGAGGCTGACACTTCACAGGGCACGAGGTGCCTAGATTAACAAAACAACTTTTGCTTTTGGACAACTAAGAAAAGTGCTTTTTTATGACGTAAAGACAAAACAATTTCTCTTGTTGCATGGTGTGACACAACCTCAAACGTAGGCCTTGCAATTATGACTCATAAAAATAAATTGGAACTAGGATACAGTTGAAGCTCTATATATGTAAAGAGAGTTCTTGAAAGCCAAAAAATCACTCACTATATTGAACTCTCATTATTACCAAAGGTGTTTAAGTAATCATTCCACAGCCTATTCCTACAACTTTAATGCAATGTTAACTAATATGTGGGCATTTTGGGTGAATAGCCAAAAAATTCCATTAATATAGATAGATGTTGAAAATGATACTTTTGAACACTTCATTGGTCCATGGTTGTATTTAGTGTCAATGGCATTAAATTTCATGCTATGTATATAGGTATGTTATTACTTGGAATATAAAATGTCAACTTATGACACTTAGGATACTGCATATTACCATACATTTTTGAGTTCCAAATACGTTGTAGATGCAAGTAATATATAGCAATCTGATGAACTCTATTGGCAAAACTTAAGAAAACTACAAAAATTAACATACTTCTCACATTGCCTCTCTAGAAGGTGTAGAAAAATATAAATGTGTAAACCAGCTAGATAACCTTTTCCAGAATAGAGGCAGAAGCCACTTTCAATTGCTATGCAAAAGTATTCATGTTGACAAATATACATATACACTACCGGGAGAGGGTAATTTCTGCTATGAACAGGGGAAAGCTCAAAGGACAGGCCTCACAGGTATACATGAGCTGCATAGAGAAGAGGGATAGAATGGTTGACCGAGATAAGTTGATTCTCTAACCAGGAAGTGGAAGAGATTTTATCCTGCACTAAAATATGTAGAGAGAACATTGAAAACATATGAATAAAACTGATTACTACAGTGGTAGGCATATTTTCTGTGCAGATAACTTAGGAAATAGCTCCTCTCTTATAAATATTCCTAAATTATTTTACTTTTGGCAGGTTCTTGTTTGTTTTTCAAGAGCTACATATTTTTACTATCTTCATCATGAAACATAAATGTTTATAAAATGAAAATTTAATACCAGCCCAAAAATTACTTTGATGAAGTGCACATTTTCAAGATTTTCTAATATGCCTTAAAATGATATAATGTTTTTTGGATTTCTGATTGTAATATCAATAGGGTAGTTTCCTTCATCAAAGAAAACAGACTTCATTAATTGCGATTTGTGCCCTACCATAAATGTATTTAATTTACGCAAAATGTTTGTATTGAGAAATCCCAGTTTACTAGAGAATTAAATGTTAATTTTAAGGCTATTTGAAAAGGCTCTGAAATGGCAGGATGCGCTGCCTTCATGCTGACGTAACAGGTACGTAGTTTACGTTGCGAAGCATAGGAAAATTTGTCTCCTGAACTTACCATTGTATTTCAGGGCCCCTCAGCTCTGGTGAATATTTATTAGTATTAACCTGTAAAAACCATCAATGTTGGAAAAGAATTCTCAGTTAAACATGGTATTATTAGTCATTTTATAGGCTCAAGCACGTCCTGCTCGCTGTGTCTTCTGCTACGACGAAGCATGGCATGAAGGTCGTGCGGCGATAGGCGAACTACATGATATGCTTGTGAAAGGAATACTAACTGATTTTAAATGAATCAAATGCATAAGTAATGTTAAATAAATAAATAAAAGTTAATTATAATTAATTAACGGAATAAATATGCCTCCAATACTTGTTCATAAGCTTTAACGGAGTGCGGCGTCTATTTGGAAGCATCCGCAGCACCACCTGGTGGCAGGTAGAGGAACTAGTTTGACGTCACACGTAGGATTAACCGGCATGCAATAGTTTGCCGTCATGTTTTCGCGCCATTGATTTTTTTCACTTTTTAATTAATGAGGAAAAATACTAAACGTCATTTAAAAATCGAACGGCTTAAAACACGTACTCCAGAGGTTATAAACTTTCGATCAAGACAATAAAAAAATAATAGGAAACTACCCTATTGGTCTGTGGTTTAACAACTGCTATCTAAATTGTTAAAGCAAGTAGTGCATTACACTTTCTTTCCAATGGATTTGTTGTTCAAAGAGGTTGATAAAACACTTTGTTATTACAGACTTTGCCTTGTGTTTATAACAGATTAAAAATCGCTCTGACCGATACCAGAAGTGCCCATCGTTCTTTCATCACTCATATCCTATTTATGTATTGCACGCCTGCAATAATACACATTACGTAACTGGAACATTATTTTCTTTAGCTCCTCGCCTATAGTTTTAGTTATTTCACTTTAATGCGATGAAAATGAGTGTTAGATCGACTACAGTAGCTTTTTCTTACTTCTATTTATTGACTGAATCTTTCTAGGGTTGTTCTGCATTTGAGGAACTATTCATCTGCTGGTTTCCGCAGTGTTGCATAGATTCTGTATTATGGACTTTCCACTACATTCGCTTCTGGGTAGACATCATTATCGTCAACTGGCAACCTCTGATCATGGATCATCAGTAGTTCATCCTTGACCTGAGGACACCAGCAGATCAGCTGGTGAAACTGTTGTAAACCAAGCAATGATGGAGGATATAAATCCAGAATGCAAAATTCATCAAGGAACTATTCCCAGAACTACATGCTAAATAGCCTTAAAGCTCCTGACCACTTCTTCTGGAACTACTGGATCCACTGGAACTAAGTAGTTCCGGTGAATAGTAAAACAAACTATTTGGTTCCACCAGAGGTACACCAGATAGTACCAGAGGTTCCAGAGAGCGCCTCCTTCTGGCGAGCTAATGAAATGATCAGGACTAAGAGGAACCAAAATGCCCGGAACAATCCTGTCAGCCAAGGCCAGTCAGCAAACTACAAATGGTGCCACCATTCAGCAAAATTAAATGAACTCAATGCCAGCACCACCTGAACTATCGGCTACCTAATACAAAGAAGAATTTTAAGCTCATGGAGTAGGCAGCAGGTATCAAATTTTTAGTTCAAACTGTACATCAATTCTGGTTTTTTCATAGCTAAGAGTTAGCGACTGCTAACTTTAGTGAATGCTATCAATCATCCCGATTCTGGTTCTGGATGACTTAGCAACCTTAAAGGTTCGGGATTGGTTGCAAAATTACCCATGAATGTTGAGAAATAAGTGACACCATTCATACCAAAAAATGAGGTGAAATAAAACTAGAACAAAATTCTATAACATAGTAACCATGGGAAATGAGTATCAAACAACTGTATGGAGGTGGCCATTACGCAAATAACATTGGTGAGTATTTTCAAAATCTTTTATGTTTATGTTACTAGATAAATATTTCCCTGCAGGCAATATTCTGTATTGGATACATGTTGCTATCAAATTCAGAACTACATTAAATGTTTTTGTTGTTTTGTACCTACTCATGATACTGAGAGGGACATTAACTCAATAGCCATCGACTCTAAATATAAACAAATGGTATCAACTTTACGATTAAGTAATGCGATTCAATAATAAAATGTTGGTGAAAAACAAATTATTAACAACTCAAACTACTCTCTAGGTATGAGTTTCAAAATTGGGGCTTCAAAATTATGTTTGACATATTCTCTCAAGTAATTAAACTTAAATGGTACCTTAGAGCGACCTTATGATCAGTGATATGCTGATTGGCCATAGCTATGATTTAGCTAATGCTAATACAACCGGGTATAAGATTGTTGTTTATTCCCTTAGGATTGTTGTCGCTAAGGGGTCTTAGCGACCGCTACCCTAGCTTGAAGCAAGCAAAAATAGAACCAGAACTTCATTTCTAGCGATCTTGCTAATACCATCACTGCGACTGCGACCATAATACCTAGCGACTGCTAAAAGAACTAGAATTGATACAATGAACAATTCACTGTTTGAGGAAGTGACTACTTCACCTAGTTCACTGATGTCAGTAGTTCCTTTTGAATAGTTTGTTTGTGGACTATCCATCTCTAATAAAGACTTCTCACAAGTATATCATACAACAAAATAAATCTTATGAGAAATATCAAATAACCTAGCAACAATGGCTATGATATGATGCAAGAGCAGCAGTAATGCATTGCAAAGGCATTCATTATGTTCTGATTATTCACATACTAAAAGATAAGATAGATCCTTTCATCTGATTAGCATTCTGTTAAAAAAAATGTATTCCCCAAAACGAAAAAGTCTTTTAAAGGATGACGGCTCAAATATAAAAAGGTAAGTCTCCTTGTGACTGTACTGAAGCGTTGAAGGAGAGATAGAGGTCGTTGATGTCAATACAAAGAAACCCTTTCTCTAAGACCAAAAATAACTTAAATATCATATTCATGGCATGAAAATGTGTGAAAATAACACATGGAAAGAGAACTTGATTTAATCACCACATAGAATACAATGACAGTAATTAGTGAGAGAATAAAACAAATGAAACATTGTAGTGCAAGGTAGGAAACATGCAGTAGAAATCATGGCAGCAGACTCGGTCTTATTTTTAATATTCTCTCCACTAATTGTTGGTGGGCTGTAATAATTCCACATCGAATAGTTGCTCTAATCCAAAAAATCACCCTTTATAGCAATGATTTATGACTAAGGATGAACTGAAAGCATTAATGCAATTACTCACCCCACCACTCTTAGGAAGAAATACAACCTTCACAAATGAAGGCATATCCCGCACCAACTCATTAAATAGCCGCTCTTGATCCAACACTAAAATGACATCAACTTCAAATGCCTGTGCAACATGCGTTAGCTGACGGTAGCCATCTCCTTTCACCCACCCACAAGTGTTGATGACCACCCCCGATGCATTTGCTACAATGGAAGATGCATTCATGGGTTGAAAATGAACACGAGTCAAATAAATCATTTCTCTCATCAGAAATTAAAACTGAAAAAGAAAATTAGTCACCTTTCCGATTAGAGCTCATCCTCTCTTGAATTACCTCTGCAAGCCTTGAGACTAACATATTGTAAAGAGCAGGATTGTTACCAGGAGACTTATGACCATAGTGGTACACTAAGGGAGCTTGTTGAGAAAAACCTTCCTCCACAGTGGCTGGTCTTTCAACTAGAAGTGCCCCTGCAAAAGAAAAAAGCCATAGCTCACGAACAATGCATTTATAGCAGAAAAAGGTACTACCCAAGAACTGGAAATTCTTGACGATTTGATTCCATATTAAATAAAGTATACCTATGGTTCCCGGGACAGATATTTGCCCTTGGCCAACATCAAGGTCAACAAAAACAGGTCTTCTTCCCATTCTGACAGCATAATTTAAAAGCAACCTACAAACTGTTGACTTTCCAACATCAGTAGGGCCAACAACCATGGCAATAGGACCTCGACCACCTTCCCCATCAGCTTTGCGCCTCAACTGCTCCATAGCTGCATGAGCATTTAGGTACATGATCTGTAATCATTTAAAGCATTTGGTTGAGAGAGCAGGTGTCAATTTAATATAAGCATGAACAAGAAATTGCAAAATTATAAGTAAGCACACATTTGATTTTACCTTCATGAAACAAATCCACAAAAGCATTTCAGCCAAAAGGCAAAAAAGCAACCACCACTCATACAAATTATGCAACATAAAAGGCAACAGACCTCTTGAAATAACACATTAACAGCAGGAAGTAGAATTGGTGACAGAAATAAACATGAGCCCATTTTAAATTGCAGTAGAAGTCTGCTGTAACAAGTGCTTATATTCGATTACAATGATAATGAGTGAGTGATTATTTAAGTCGCAATTTTGCTCATTATAACGCATTTGTTATAACCGACAAATGAATTTTCATACCTCCCTATCATATATCACAGCAATTAGATGGGTCGAAGTTGAACTACTGAGAATCTATAAAAATACATGGGCAAATGCGTTGGTAATCACATTCTCCATTAAGAAATAATAAAATTTCATCACAAATATGACATTGGTAGCCAGTCAGTGAAATATGCAGATGGGGATAATCACGGCAAAGCGACCAAATATAATCCATCATGACCACGGTCGTAGAGAAGAGACATGACATGACAGCTCATGACATTATGGTGTAACAGCTGAGAATTACAATAACTAGTAATGTGTTTCGCCAAATTTTATAGCTCTTTCACAGTAATAACTTCCTGCATAAGCTTTCATAAAATTATTTCACAGGGCGGAGTCCTGTGAGTTATGCTACCGTACTATGCTTGCTATTACTATGCTTCGTCCTTAGTCAACCAATGTTCATTCAAACAAATATTGTCTGATTTATGCAGATCAATTGGTACTTCCATTTGCACCACCTTATTGGGAAAACAATGTACACGTGTACAATGTAATACCACAAATTTCCTGGTGTTTACAGGCCTTATGGACAGGGAAGAAGTCTGTTCACAATATCTGTCCTCTGTTGCTGGTCATATCTCATTTGGGCCTGCAGCTTCAATTTGAGGTGATCGGGAATCAACATTTTCCATTATAGTATACTTCGAGAACAAAAAATGATTCACTACCACTCCAATTGGCCAAAGTTTGGGATAATACAGTTTTTCCACGCTACTCCGAAAAACTGTTATGTGTATTAAGAAAATTTTAAGAAAGCCAAGCACTGGTGGCAAGAAGAATGGTGATAATGATGCCTACTTATACAAAAAGTGTAATAGCTGTGGAAGACATAACCATTATGTCGTGGTCGTTTTAAAAAATTGGTAAAAGACAACATGTGTTTATGAATTTACTATAGGTACAGTGAGCATTAGAATGTTAGAGAATTGTCATTGCTTTCAAACCGTAATTATTAAGCAAAAATAATATGATGGAGGAGTGGGGGAGTGACAAACTCGATCAAACAAAAAAGGATCGATATGCATCCGAATACTCAATTTGTAAATAAATAAACAGCCAGAAAAACTGGGCAATACCAATTCACCAGACGCTTGCGCTACACTTACCATTGGCGTTTCCTTTGCAATGTATACAACATCTGTCTTCCCTTTCAGCTCAACAGTACAACCTTGCCATGTGAACACAGCTATTTTAGCTCCAGAGGTAAATACATACGCTTTCCCTTTGACTAGTTCAGTTCCAAACACTTCTGCCATACCACTCTTCAACTACATATGAAATATAAAAGGCATAAATGAAAATTTCGGTGAGGCAGAACTGAAGGTCTTTCCTTCCAGGCCAGAAAAAGAGCGCATCAGTATCGTCAACAAATTCCGTAATATATTAAAGTTATTACTAATATGTATACCCTAAACATTTAGTACTTGACGAGCAAAATCAAGTGATGTTTTGATCGGCCAGAACATTACTGTAGCTCCTGCTTTAATTTGAATTTCTCTCACTTTTTTAACATTGGCACAGATGAACCAACATGTGGAATTTGACTGAGGAGTTCATCAACAAAACATTAATGCGAAATATTCAATTAGTGATGCTAAGGGATAATAATAAATGATACAAACCTCTAACGTAACTTCATTTTTGGATTCTACCTCAAATCTCAATTCCGTGTCAGGCTCCAACTTAAACTCTTGAACATTAGAATCTTTGTCTTTTTCTTCAGACATATTTACCTTCTTTCACTGACTTGAGATAAATTACTTCTGAAACACGAAATTCACACACAAAAGTATGAACTTGCCGCTCTCTATCACGTACTTAAGTGGAATCACAAGTAGCGCATCACACGCTATGCCACATGAACCACTGCATTAATATGCCATGAGCCAAATCAATCGTCCTCAGAAACAACATGAAACGTTGGTAAGTTACAATATATTAATACATTTTATATTAATACACAAACCACGGACCCTTGTGCAGCGGCTATACCAACTGTTTCTTGTTTCCGTGCCATCTCTCGGAGATTTTCAATGACTTTCGCGTTTCAATTGTTTAAGCAAGAGAAATTGGAAGGAGCTGTTGGTCGCAATGGCTGTTTGGAGTTCTTTGCGTACAGCAATCAGTCGAAATTTAGTTACCAGTAGCGTATTTCAGCTTCGCAAAGATCCAGGTGTCCTTAGGAATGTTTTCCTTGGTAATATGGTTTTATTGTACAGGACGGTAGCGTTCACTGTTGTGTTGATTCGTGGTTCATCAGTGCTTCAATTTTGTTTGCAGAACAAAGAGCAAGGATGTCCGGTGGTGACCATAGAACAATGCCAATTGTTCCTTCACGCTGGCAGTGGCATAAATTTAAAGATCTTGTTCACTTCTACATAATGGTTGGCCTTATTCCTGTAACAGCGATTGTCTTGTACTGTAATATATTTATTGGTCCGGCCAAGCTGGCAGAGATACCCGAAGGTTATATTCCTAAACATTGGGAATATTATTCGGTAAGTTTAAGTCCGTGGCTCATTTTTCGAAATAAATGACAACAGGCAACCTTGATAACTCCAATTTTTTTTCAGCACCCAATTACTCGGTTTATTGCCAGGTATGTCCTGAGCAATCCTCAGCAAGAGTACGAGAAACTGTTGCATATGATATATGAAGAGGAGGAAAGAATGAAATTAAGGTAGGCACTGCACTTATCGTAGTATCTAATTGTTGTTTATAGCATTATTCTGTCTTACCCTAAAGGTGGACCTTAGTCAGTAATGGAAGTGTTGTAGTAATCAGGTAGATGGTGCATTGGATGGGCTTTACCAGTATTTCTTCTTCTTTGTGCCATCATCTTTGTTATATTTTTTTTAAGGTGACGCCTCGGAGTATTAATCAACCACAATCATTTTTAGATTCCCTTTGTCTCTTCTGCGTTCGAGTTGGACACCTTTTGTTGCCCTCTTGATATTCGAATTTTTGGCGATGACAAAGCTTTTATATGACTCACACATTCCTTATTTCAACCTCTTTGGAACTGTGAGAAGGTTTGAACGACATAAACTTAGCCTTGTTTATGTTACAGCCACCCGTCTTCATATTAGCTGAGTGTTTGTATTCTTCCTCTAAATAACATCCTAATTTCCTTCAAAATATGTTGCATTAATTTTGCTTCCGTTTTATAGATATATTTCTATATGCATTTGATATTGGCAGAAATTTCCTTAAACCCCCATTCTTCACCTAAATTCTAGCTGGCCCAATTATCGATAATTCTTTTGTATTTACACCTTTATCTACCTTGGTTTTATTAAGGTGTTATGTAATTCTGTGGGCAGTTTTTGTCCCGGTGGGTAGTGCAAACATAAGAGTTTATATTGTTAAGTTTTGTAAGCATCTCCTTCAGTTTTAATCAATCTTAAGGGACAGATCTCAGTACAGGAACTTAATATATTTGCAGGACCCTGATTTCAATGTTTAATGGTAATGATTCTAAATAAAATTTAGTCATTATAGCCCTCTTTGACAACTTTTGCATGAAAATTAAATTTAACTTAAGCTAATAATAGAAGTGCTGCAAATATTTTCGAATCTTTTCGACTTTTATACAAATTTCTCTTTTCCCAAATTGCATCAAATCTGGTGACAACCCGGGAGTTTCTTAGGTGTCTCCCACATTTGCAAGTAGTAAGTTGTCTAGTACCATCTCTACTTGAAATTTTCTTCCAATAATCTCTTGCCCACTAGTGAATTAATTTCATTTTTTTATAAAAAAATTACAAAGAAGCATAGAACATAATTTCAGTGGTTTTTGGATTCTGAAGAGGATAAATTAATTGATATGCTTACTCAGTGAATGCAGTGCTGATGACATGGGGTTCTTCTGTACTTTTTATAAATAGTTTGAGTATTAGCTGTCGGAAGCTACAATAGAACACACAAGGGGTTGGCTTGGTGTAGTGATTAGAGTACTGCCCTACCACCGCAAGGCTTGAGTTCGAATTCAGGTGTGGAAGACATTTTTCATAATTAAATCAGCCTCTGCTTTAGCGTGGAGATCAATTATGTACAGTATTACATTTGTTGGATGGAATGCTAAGCCATGGCCCCCTTCGTTCAGAGTAGGCTAATACTGAAGCTAGGTTTCTCTCCACCCTTCTATGTACCTTCCCTCCTGGTCTGAAGTGCCTATAGGTGCAGGTACACACTTGAAAACACAGATGAGACATCACATCCAAGGAAAAAAGAGACTAGGGAATAGTATTATTTGTGGCTGTTGTCCTAGGAAAGGATTGATGGCTCTGGAAAGAAATGAAAAAGTTTTGGAAACAAACTGTTAAAGTTTTTGGCGGTTAGTTTGTGAGCTTTCAATTTGTTGTAAATAAGCACCTTAGTGTTTCAATGACAGCTTTAGCCTCGTGGATGGTGGTGCCATGTGCACGACTTCGGCTGCTTCGTGACATGATATGTCTAGCAGTCCATAAACATCTTGTTCCTTTAAAGCCTCCATAATTTTCACAGAGAAAGAGAATGTCTTAATAGCTCAACTGGTTGAGCACCTGGCTGGAAATCAGGGGTCTGAGACAAGGAGAACGATTTTTCCTCTGTGGAATATATTGCTATTACATTTTCTTTTAGTGTGTGTATTTCATCATCCTATTCTTCTCTCCTATCATAGCTGAGATAAAATAATTTTGACTGTACAGTCCCGGTACAAAAAAATTCTTACCACTTACCACGGGACTGGCGGCAGCACAGTCAAAACCCCTATTTGCAGTCTTAATATTGTAATGCTGTGCCCCTACTCTGTGTTTTGGAGGGTGGTGAAGTTGTCCTTTTGAGGGAGAGTAGAAAGGCCACCTCTGTTTTACGAGTAGCTGGAGTTTGGCAATTTTTCTCCGTGCGGGGACCGGGTGAGGAAAGGCAGGAGTGATGGTTGAAAAATCAGTTTAGCAGGCCACAGCTGCTTTGCGATTTATAAATCTAAACTTGAAAACAATTTATACCTTATTTATTTACACAGTTAGAATATGGAGTCAACATTCGTTTGGTTGGAAAATATAGAAAAGTAGGGGGGACATGCTATTGCTTGCTAGGCATTGTATTGCTGCGAGTATCTAAGATTGAGGATTTAGGTAGTGATGGGAGAACATCTTGTACACGCCAATTCATATTAATTTTTTGTTTAAATATTTGGAAGTCTTCATAAAATTTCATCTGTTTCAATGAGCACTATCAGCTACATGATTGGGTATTATGTTTGTAATCTTTCCAATTCTTATACATGAATCTAGTTTAATTGATGTCACTCAAGGATTAGTATAGCCAGAATGAAACACAAGATAATATACCAATTGCAGTCTCTGTCATCCATAATCAAAATGATTTGGCTGCAGACTCTATTGAGCCTTATGTCCACTCGCCAAATGAGAAGTTTTATTTCTCTGAAACAGTAACAACTTTCTTGGGAGAATTGAATACTTTTTCACTGCAAAAATCAGTATTTGCTTTCTTTTCAGCAGTATTTTATCATGATATCGCCTGTCGTTCTATTAGCGATCTTTAAATCATAATTGAACTAGATTTGATGAAGACTCACCACAGAAAATACATTCAATCAAGTTGTAAATAAGCCCGGATCCACAGATGAATTTGTGATATGATGCCAAAACCATTGCAATATAAATATACTTAATAGATTGGAATAGAGCTGCTGACATAATTATTAGATCCTCATTCCAGTGTTTTTTTTATGTTAAAACTGTAGCATGAAAAATACAAACTTCTCTAGCTAGGTATTTCTCTCGCCAACTAGTCTGATGGAAAGGTGGGCAGATGAACGATCTGATTTTATCTCCTTGGTGTTAATTGAGGCATCTTCTCGTCTCTTCCCTGTTCTTAGCGCAACTGTTCTTTCTGCCAGCAAGACCCTAGGGCAGCATCATTTCACAGAATGCTATTCTAAGGTCTTTGTTTTTCTGAGTCCAAGTTTCCCAATTAACAAAACACTTCCTTCCATTCACCCTTCTGCAGTCCATGTCCCCTCCTCCCCAGCTGTATTCCTTAATCCACCACACATCGACATTTTCACATTTATAATGGTGACACAAGATCAAATAGTTAGTATTCAATATGCACAATGGGGAATTCTGTACATACGGAGATGAGCCCCCTGCCTATAACTCCCACTCACCACAAGGAGGAAGAGGACAGTAGATGAAAATAAGGGGAGAATGGAAACTCAAAACTGTAGGTATTTGAGAGGCCTACAATTAGCTATTTATTTCTCGTCTTGAAAGTCGTAACTCATAAAAAATCAATTGGGTTACACAAATCATAAGATTGTGTGAGACCGTGAACAACTAGCAAATTTTGAAATATGATGAGATGAACGTGGATATTACATCACTGTTCTGTGCAAATGATGTCAAGTAATATGGGGCAACATGTCAATACTATTCATGATTGATGGACTAGTGATATAATGAAATGAAGATTCAGAAAATTGCGATGGGAAAATATAATAAAATAGAAAGCATTGAAGTAGGAAACATTTCATGTTTCGGATGCAAAGTGAAGTATGTCATTGCAAAACAGCCGGCAGCATATTGTCTCATTGTTCAGTTACATATGTCATTGCTTAGCCTTCACTATGCTTTAGAGGGTCATTTATTGACATGATGAAAGGCATGCAGGGCTGTTGGCTCAGCCAACACAGAATCTTCGTCATTCTTCTGTAGCACCACCTTTCAAATGCTTCCAGCCTTGACTTCTCTACTGCTGTAATATCATGTCATGCAATAAAGAAGCATGTACCAGATGCATGGTGTAATGAAATGTTTCCTTTTTTAAGTCAGCATCAAATGTTGATGAACTGAATTTAGTATTTTAATTTTTATCCGTATTTCATTATTATTAAAAATTTAGTTCCCTTATTCCCATAGAAATGAGATCATCTTTGAGTTTGCCTTAGATTTGTTACAATACAGTAGTAATTATTTATGGTCTATATTCTTCTAGCTATTACATTCCACATTGTGGTGAGGCTCAATCAGTATGATTGACTAGACAGCTTTTAAGTGGTCATTAGAGTGCTTTGCATTTCACTGTAGAGAAGGTGGGAGCAAAAATATTAGTGGCAATAGGTTCACCATGGCAATTAGATAGGATGGATTTGGTGTGGCATTTAATTGGCCTAAACTTGTATGGCCTCAACCTGGCCAGTCTGGTCTCCGCATGGTACTAACTTACCTTGTGGGGACTACGACATCTATGATCAGTAGTTACTCAGTAAAAAAATGAGTATTAAATCCATTCTACTCATTAAGACCTGTGTGATCATGAGAGGGAAGGCTGGTAAAGGTGACAGATTAATATGATGTTGTGTTTCAGGGAGTTCAGTGTTACCAACAGAAATGCTGGTAGGTTGCCTGTTTGATAATAGGTTACTAAGGAGATGGCACCTTTAATAGTTGGTCTCATTGAAAGTTGCCTCTATAAGTGTTGTATTGGGATTTGAAATTAAAAGTACTGTACTTTTATGGTGAGGTTTCATTTATTCAGTGAAATTGTCATAGTGACTGAGTGGAGCTTTTGGATCTTGTTATGTAACCTTATTTGGCTTTTAATTCCCGTTGCATCAGTTTTCATACCCAAATTGATGCAGAATAAGTTGTCATTTTATATATTTTTTGCAGGAAAATAGAGGCAGATGTTAGACTGAAAATGAGTCAGCGGGCTGACTACAAGGCGTACTATTATTTGCCTGTGGACCCTAAATATCACCGTGTTAGTCGGGAAGCTGCTGATAAACTTATATCTGTTGAAGGAGAATAAAACTATTTTTGTTTTCACCGTAGCTATACATTTTTACACTTGGTGTTTATGTAAAAAAAACTGTACAGGAATCCTAGTATGTATTAAGTTGTAATAAAGAGACTCTTAAATTTAATTTTCATTGAAACATTATCATTGACATAAGAACCACCATTTACAATGTGAGCATGCTTAATAATGATAAACATGACTCTTTAAACCACTTACTTTTTGGCATTACAAAAAAGGACTAAGGTTTCTTTCGGGTGTAGAGGACCACTGAAAATCACAGTAAATCCGAAGAAAGACAATTCAAAATGCCACCCAGGAGAGAGGAACATTATCACATCATAAGTATTACTCCTCTTAATGAATAGCCAGCAATTTCATCAAAGCATTCATAAGAATTTTGCTACCCAGCTAAGGAAAATCATATCAAAATTGATGAATAGGAGTTGTTCAAAACAATTGATTAGCAGGTTAAAGTGGTTTTGGTATTATTTTTCCTTCTTACTGCACCCATCAGTTAACATGATATTCCATCTAGTATTAGCCATTAATCATTCACTTTGCTGAATTATATCCATATAACAGCAAAATATGGACCCAAAACAACTAGTGTAACCAGTTTTGACGAAATCTTTGTTTCTTGATTAAAAACTGAAAAGCATACAGACAATATAAAACACAATGGGAGTCAAATACTGTGCCTTAAATTCCTTCGCTATCAGTAAAACTGAAACAACCCAAATTGAAGAGCTTTTGCAAGGTATTTGGTAGGACTGCAGTATTATTTTCTCATGCTCCACACACATCTATGGCAGTCATATTGATTTTGCCATAATTCTCTGTTTATTCACAAGTATAACAGTTAATGTCTATTTAGGACATTTAAATGAACAATATGAGAAGCTAGATAAGTTCATGGGTAATAATTGAAGATTCACAAATGGGAGTCATTTGCCTTTATATTTTAGTGTAGAATCAAACAAAGGGGCTTATGTATCAGAAATCTAGTTCAGTTTAATGAAAGAAATTGATATGTGACAACAAATTCCATTTTCCTAAATGCATTTCATGCCAAGATCACTGCATTATGACTGTACTTTCATTACTTCAGAATGGCTTGAACCCTCTGGGAGAACTGGTCATTAATCAATGGTAGAATTGTATTACAGGCCCAAACAATGAGCTCGATAGCGACAGAACATGGACAATTATTAGACCAAAACCACATTGCCCGAATAATCAGTTATTAGGAACCTATCCACTTCAATTATATCCATTAGGATAACCATATAATACTTAATCAGAAATTAGGTAAGAATTGTGAGCTCCAGCACATTCAATATTGCATTCACACACTTCAACAATACTTATTTACAAAATGATATTTAATATCACAGGAATGGTTTGAGAACATCAATCTTGTTCTGCAGATGGACAACATTATTAGCTCTTTCCAAGAAAGCATACTGTATGATAATGAAACAAACAGAGGAAGGGATACTAATATACCACATGGTAATATCGAGTACTTCAAACTCTACTGAAAATTATCACATGCTCCCTAATCAACTCCTAAAATGGAAGGAAATTTTCTTCATACTTCATATAATGTTGCAAAATATTTCTATTGTCATTGTCCTATTCCTGAAACTTCATGAATGCATGGCTAGCTTTGATAGCTTCTCCCTAATAATTTGTATTGGCATGTATTGTATAAAAATGCAGAAATTTATTTCTGTAATAAAAAATATAATTCCAATGAAATGATGGTCACCATCATGATGGTAAATTAAGTATCGTCTAGTCACAGTCTATTCTATTACAAAATAACTCACAAAATACACTTGTGTGCGTAAAAAAGAGAACTTCAGGAGAAATTTGAGGTAAGCAAAGAGACTAGAAATGATTGTGGTATAAATAGCACTTGGCTGAATTTCACAGACTTTAAGGTAGGTAACTCCAAAGATACATTATTGGCAATCTTGCATAAATATTTTGTTAGCACCAAATATTGATAGCTATAGCCACCAGTTTAGAGGACAATTAGGAAACATAAGAAAATTCTCGATAATTAGAAAATTGTTCCATTTTTGGACAACTGCGTGGCCTCGGCATACTACACTGCAATTGTAGAAATTAATTTTTATTTAAGTGTTATATAAGTGTTCATTCAAAGCAATCCAGAAGCTAAAAATCTAAATCAATCTCTTTAATGTGGTCACTAATCCATGTAACATCTTAAATTAATGATATTTGGTGAATGAACCCTCAATATTAAATGGTTCCTAATAGACAAGCAATAGAAGGCCTGTATTATGTGAAAGAATAAATAATTGTTTGATTCAAGTATCACTGCTAGGCTGTAAAATAGTTGGCCTGAAATAATATCTAACTAACATAACCCGAATCATAGAGAAATAGATGCTTCAATCCTTACAAAATGTTATACAACAAAGAGATCAATAGATTATGATTTCTAAGCAATACATAGGTAATGAATTGAAGTCTGCCACTTTTACAGACCACACTTGTCTTAATAGTACTGTAAATTGACGATCCAAATTATTATTGAAGTATTTTTTAACAATGAATGAGTGATACCATAAAAGTCTTGTTAGCTGCACATTGTTAACAGGCAGAATCTGGCATGTGATTCAATGCCTGTGTTTCTTTTGTTACACCATGCTTGGTACACCCTTAATTCAAGAGATTCAATATGCAACCAATGGCTTATTCAAATATGTCAAAAGGAATTTAAAACTGCCATAACAATATTTCTACTACTGAAACAATAAACAAATAATAAAACAGCAATTTCCTTGGAAAACATCTTAAAAATGCTTAATATTTCCTTGGATATTACTAGTGAAAATAGTAAGTACAGTACCCTACCTTGAAAACAGTACCTATAATCAAAAACATAAAATGAGTTACAAGCCTATATTTAAGGCAAAAATATTAATTCTGGTAGGATAGAGCCATGGCCACGATCTGGAGATGGCAAAATAAATGTTCTAGCTTTCACTGCCTTTTTCCTCCGACAATAATTTAAGATTTTTCATCATGTGCAGTTAGACATTCAATACTAATAAGAATATATACATGTAAGGATTATTGAAAGCTGTTAAGCAAAAATAGATGAACACCAGAAAATATGCTGTCTTAAGAATACATAGTAAACTGATGTATAGGAGTACCAATGATTTAATTATAACTAAAAATATGCTCACCAATAACTAGCCTCAGTAAACAGTTTCACATAGCCTATCAAATGGCCATATAGTAAAACATCAAAGGGAGCACAAGTTGATATGAAAGAACAGAGTACACCTGCATCCTTTAGCCAACAAAGATGTCTGCAACCAAGGCAGTGAACAATGAATAAGATTGGAAACATTTTCCCCACAATGCCTAAAAATATTTTCCAACTGAAATGGAATGCATGAACAGCTTTGGAATGTCCTTTCATTTACAATAAATGAAAAATGGGAATTATATAGCAACACAATGCCAAACGGGCATACATGAGTAAATTGATCATAAGAATTCTTCCCATGGAATGTCACCATCTGCTGTACATTCAATTATTTGCTGAGATTATGGGCATTTTCCCTCACACAGTCCAACAATAGAAATATCTAATAAGGCATTATTTATTAAGATAGCGCTCTGAAAGCATTACTTTCCTACAGTCTTCAACTCTCAATAAAAATCTGAATCTGAGCTATGCCTGGATAGGTTGGATGAATTCCCCAAGCCATTTTTACCCTGAATGGTATCCTCGTCATCCCCTGGGGAACAAGGGCTGCATAAACATTCATCACCACTAAATACGTTGGTATTACAACTTTCATAGCCACTCTGATGATCTCCGATGCTTTCCAAACCAGCAGCACTTAAACCACCCTTCGCTCTCAGCTGATGCTGAAGATGGACCAGATGGTGGAGAAATGAAGCATGGCTTTTCAGATCTGCAGGGAAAAGAAAAATACAAGGTAATACCTATATTGAAAATGAAATTATAAACTTTCAACTGTTACAAAGTCAATGCAGATTTTTTTGATGGCAAAAGCTTGAGTCAAGTGATTACAATATTCTAGGGCTGTGCGAGTCTTGACTTTTCGAGATTTGAGCGTATAAACCGACGGGTTAAGCGCCACGGGTTGGCAGCACCCACGGCGTAAATATCAATGAATGATTAGATAAGCACGGGGAGTTGGCATCACGCGCGGCGTAACAATGGGTTAAAACAAAAAAAAAGTAAGGAGGCAACAATCAGGAAAACAAAGTCGGTAGTTACGTGGCGAGAAAAGAAGGAGGTGAGAGTGAGAAAGAGGAAAGGAGAGAAAGAAAAACGAGGACCCAGAGGGAGATAACAGAAAAAAAAAGGAGGATAAGGTGCACGCGTCAGCGGAGCAGTCCCGGGCCCGTGATAAGGCAGGCATCGGCGGGAGACAGAGATCACAAGAAACGGCAGTCACGATAAGTCTGTAGACGTTGGAGTAACTAGTTAAAAGGAAAAGCCCACTATAGAGTTAACAATAAGGATTGGATCAAGATCACTGATTAAAGTATATTTGATATGAAATTGTAAATTGGGCCCAATTAAGGTTAAAACAAATAGTAATACAGAAATATTGTGCATGAAATTATAACTGTTTCCTTGTCTGATTTCTTGACCCCAATATCAAATTAACGGTATTAACGTATACAAAAGTGTGAAATATTTAATTGTATAAGGGTGTGTGTGGAACCTAACGAGCTAGCCGGAAGAAAGAAAAGAAAGCAAAGGTAGGTACCCGAACGTTGAAAAGGAGTACGGGTACAAGCGAGATAAAAGTACTGCTCGAATCTCTCTCGATTTCAATCTCAATACCCTTGAAAAATGAGTCTCGAGCTTGTCTCGAGATCTCCTTCGTGGTTGACGTAATTTTACGGGGCCTTGCATTATAATGCAACGTAGTAAATTAATATTTATTCCCTTACTTTTGCATGATTATTTCATGATGTCATGTCACAAAATGTCAAGAAATCTCTTAGTCTTAGGTTTAGACTCGAGAAGTTAGGAAAGCCTAGGCCTTGGCATAGGACCTAACCGAGCCCCTGCTCCATTTCGTGAATGGAGGCCTAGAGCCTACTAATAAAGGACACATAAAACTGGCATGTATGAACATAAGCTACTTCTAGCGCTAGCATACACCCAATAAGTTAAAACAAGATGCAGAAAAATCCGGTTATAATGCGGTTCAAGGGTGACAGAGTTTACACTTGCATTATCAGCTATTAACGGAAATTTCCTGAGGAAGAGTAAAGTAAACCTATAAAACTAAATTTTATAACTAATTTATTTGTAGAATACAATGTAAAACGTTGTTTTATGGTTTAAATGCACACCATACTTTAACGGGAGTTCCTAAAATATTCTGATATTTCTTTTGCCGTGGTAGTTGATAGGATTTCTTCATCACATAAGTTTTAATGTTTTGCAAGTGTGACAGACGAAGATCATCACAATCTCTCTGTCTCTTAGACAATTCATCAGTTCACCGATGTGATCGAGTACTTTTTCTATTTAGTCGTCTCACCAAACTCCCATAATAAACATTTTATATCACCACGTTTCACTGTCGAGCATGCCCAACTTTTCCTTTAATTGTATAAGTTAATTTCCTTTTGGTAGACATCGTTTCCCTTAAAATCAAAGAATACAAAATTTACATATTCATACGAATTATGCTGAAGGTAAAGGTGAAACAGCACATTCATCACAAAAATTCTCTAAGACTGTAGAAATGTATTAACTTGGTTTTAGTGCCGTGGCAGGAATGTGGAAATCTACCAGCGTGGGAGTAATGCATATATAATTCACTCCACTGATTGTCTGCTCTAGGTCACAAGATACAATGACCAATTTCGATTTGATGGGTTGTTAATTCTGTTATGAAACAATGCATGTGGTTACATTCTTGCGGTTGTCTTTCTTTCGTATCGAACTACATATTAGTTGGTGTGATCTTGATGATAGCTTACAGTGGTATGAGCGCCTGAAGTAGCGCCGTTGCGACACGTTGGGATAAAATCTGCTAAAAGAGTAACCTTCGAGAGTAAAGCTTACCTTAAGAGTACAAAAAAAAGAGTAACCTTCCACTTCGATGAAAATAGTCAATGGAATAATTTAGGGGGACATGGTGAGATGAGTTTTAATGTATTAGACATGTCGCTGACTTCGTAGATCTCTTGAAGTTGCGCCGTTGAGAGGCATCGGCTGGGATGTCGGGATAAAATTTGCAAAAAAGTTACCTACTTGTAGCACGAAAATAGTCAATGGAATCATTTTGGGGGACATGGTGAGATCCGCAGTGTAGTGGGGTGCATTCTAACCAGATTTTACTCTATCTATCTAATTTATGCCTAGCTTGTCACGATTTCCATGACCGACAATCTGATCTAGCGAGTTCGTAAATGATTTAAGTACAGTGGAATCCCGGTATAACGAGTGCTCATAATCCCTCGGAAATCACTCGCTAAATCGAGCGCTCGTTATATCCGAAGGTGTTGAAAAAACCCACATAATTCTCATAGTCGTTCGTATTTACAGTTTTTCTTTTGTTTCCGTGGTATTTGACGAAGGTAAACAGCAAAAAAGTCATTTCAGGCACAATCTGGTAGAATATCAACATATTTCATGAAAAAACAGGACATTTTCCATTATATAAAATATTAATTCCCCTAGTTTCGATGTTTTTCTTCCAGTTCTTCTATTTTTTGATCGCCGAAGAAAGCTGTAAAGACAGCGTAACTAGTCGGAATTAAAATATTAGGTATACTGTGGAAGTTTTTGAATAATTTTGCGAATGTCATGACGATAATATCAGCTTTGTCGAGTTTTCGAATGTTAGCCGGTACGTCCATCGCGATATTTATCGTGATAATATATAGTGATATTTTATCGGGGCGCGATATCATGATATTTTATCGCGATGTTTATCGTGATAGTTATCGCGATACCTACTTATAGCGATATTTATCGCACCCCGATATCTTATCGCGCCCCGATATCTTATCGCGCCCCGATATCTTATCGCGCCCCGACATCTTATCGCGCCCCGACATCTATCGTGCTTCGACATCTTATCGTGCCCCGACATCTTATCGTGCCCCGACATCTTATCGTGTCCCGACATCTTATCGTGCCCCGACATCTTATCGCGCCCCGATATCGTACCGTGCCCCGATATGTTATCGGGGCACTATAAGACGATGTTTATCGTCACGCTGAGTTATCGTTATCGCCACCTTATGATATGCTAAAATTACCGTATCCCGATATTGAATTATCAATATCGCCCATGCCTAGACCTAACTCCCTCTCCTACTCTCATCTTGCTCGTTGTCCGCCCACTCCCCTCCCACTGATGACTGGGCCTAACAAAAGAAGAACGTAAAATCGGAGTGTGCAGAGCGTACTGAAGGCCGTAAATCGTTCATGTTTGGACATAACTGGCTCTAGGTGTTGTAGATATGGCACTCACCTTGTATTTTTAGTTTAATTAGCAGATAATACAAAACCCAATAGTTTATTTTTGCTAGGCGGTGCATCGCCCTCGAGAGATATCTGTCGTAATACCGAGCGTATACCGTGGAAGGAACTTTTTGGCCTCGCTATATCCGCTTTATTTTACATGTAAAACATAGGCCTTTTGGCGGTACAAAGACAATCACTCGCTATAACGCGATTCTCGCAATAAGCCGTACTCACTATACCGGGCTTCTACTGTAATTTAATAAAGACCAAGCTCAAGTTTGAAATCCTGCTATGTTATTTTATTTGAAATGTATTTATGTAAAGATAGGCCAGGCATATAAAAATATACCAAGTTAAAACATGGGGTGAGGCCATTATGCTTAGGTATTAGGTGATGGTATTTATACTCAAAAATGTTTAAATTTTAGTGGTGAAAGTATATATATTCATAATTCGATGGAGGCCTATTATCGCATAAATACAGGATACCTTCATCCTAATGATTCCACGTAGATGTTGATCTCTAAAAGTAAATGCTAAAGTTATGCTGAACAGAATTTGGTTAATAATGCCTAAGCTTAAACTTATATTTGTGTAAGTAGAAAATTAGTACCTACATAGATTAAAGTCTGTACTGCAATTTCAGTGTGCTTGAATCTCGCTCGAGATTGAAGATTTTTCAAATTCTCGCTTGATCTTGCTCGACTTAAAAAAATCCCTGCTTGCACAACCCTACAATATTCCAGTTGCATACATAAGGAGTGAATGACAATGCAAGTGCATTTGTACATGAGAAAAAAAAAATGGTACAAAAAAAGGATTTGGAAGACACTAGAGCTGGAATATGGATATGATAGCACTTAGATTCAAAGTCTCGAATATTCTGTACAAGAGCTATAGGTAATAAAATCGGAAACTATCTATTTTGCAAACATTAACTAGTACAAACACATAATAAAAAATTGTAAAGTTCAAATACCTGAACTAAAGTTCTCCATTTCATCCTCCGATAATGGATGATGGCACTCTGTACCAAAAAATGTTCCTACAGATGAAAGAATTAAAGCCAAGCAGTGGGCAACTCTGCTGTTAGGAGTGCAAGCCAAAGCAGGAGTGAGTCCATAATTGTCGGTAACCAAAATTGATGACCCACGTTCAAGCAAGCGACGAGTGACATCAACGAGGCCATTCTGTGCACTTAAATGCAGAGGTCTGCAAAAAAAAAAAGAAATTTTATTTTCATCACTGTGAGTGAATTTTTAAAACAGTCAGAATCTTGGTCCACCTGAGTAGGTTTTGGTTAGAGTCAGAACAAGAGCATTAAATACAAAGTGGGCTACTGATAAGTTAGTTCCAAGAAAGCTATGTTACCAATGTGGACAAAAAAATGCTAAAATGCAGGAAAGGGACTATAAGAAAGATAAATCAGGTGTCATATATTTCAGTAAAGATTACTTCCTGGAAGTAACATCAATTGCAGAATGAAATACTGGACCAATATGCAATGAGTCTTAAATTTCTATGCAGCACAGTCCATGATTTCCGACACTAACTGAATGAAAAATACATCAGCTAAAGCAGATATGCTCTTATAGTTAATTAATCCAAAATAGGATCCACTATTGCCAATAGACTGAGTATATCATGTCTCTAATCTCTTCATGGCACCTGAAAAATCTTTATTGGGAACTTTGTTTTTGTTTAATTGCTCATTCTTTTTAATCTCCTCAATGGCATTAAATTTTGCAGCCTCCATCTGTTACTTTACTTTAAGAAAGAGAAAACAGTCCAAGAGGAGAATATCTGGTGAAATAGAAGTGTGGTGAACCGTTAATAACATCTCTGATTCAGAAACTGATGATCAATTGCTGATAAGTAAGTCTGGAGTGTAGGCGAGATAAGTGTTGTCTTGCAGGAAGAAAAAATTCACAAGTGCAGTAAAAGTAGGGACAAACATGTTAAATGCAAGCAAGAAAACATTCCAACACAACGTTATACATAGTATTATTTATATATATTTTTAAATCAGGAGTTTAGGAGGTTAGGCAGCATTATTTATTAACTGCACAACCTTTTGGCATAATGCCTTAGTAAAAATGCCACACCTGACACAAAATATGATCAACATACATATAATTACTCTTATGATCAACATACATTAATATAGTCTTATAATTTTTGCTTGCCACTACCTTTGCCATCCAAGGCAGACTCTGTACCCTCCACAAAACATTTAGGCCATTAATAACTTCTTTTTGACTTATAATGGAATCATCACAAGCCTACCTAATCAATTTTGCAGTAATTAGGGCTGTAAAGAATAGCTTTGGAACAAAATTCAATTGCATTCTGTTGTTCCTTCCTCATGTTCCTTTGGGGAGCACCATAGTTGGGATTAACGTTTTAAAAAATTAATGATTACAATTAATCGTTAAAATGTAGTGAACATTTATAAATTGTAGAGAACAATTTAACATAATCTTTACTTTTTAAAAGAGTTAACTTTTAATCGATAAAATTATACATTAACTGAAAGAAAACTAACTTCAGTTAATTTTTTTGTTAATTTTTGGCAAATGTCGACCTGTTTGAATTTGGGTGCAAAGCTTGCCCAACAGACAAAGGGGAAGATAAAACGGCATCTAAGAATGCAATATAGCTGGGTAGTTGTGCTAGAATGCAATGAATATGCCCAGATGAATACACCCAAACAAAAGCAGGGTTGAGGGGAGTGACCGCCTAAGTTTAGGAATGCACTCTCAAATGAGGAAACACAAAACCATGCGAAGACTATGTCCTGGAGGGCTCATATGCCTTACTCAGTGACATCATTCATCAATATATACTTGAACATGAGAAAGGGGATCACCAAAAACCTATGCAGGGTGGCTACTCATATCCAATTTTCAAATTCCCTGACTATTCCCTGACTTTTCCCTGATGGCCTTACCGATTTCCCTGACGGATCTCCAAAAGGTCTGCTATTATCGGAATATTTTATTTCTGCTGAATTAAATTTTCATCAAAACTCAGAAAATGTTAAAGGCTGAAATCAATACATTAAAAGCTATAATAATGAAAAAATACACTAAACCTTCACAATTTAAGCCCTCACACAAATTATACACACTTTTATTACATTTTTTGCAGCCTCGTATCCGTGGCCACGTATCTTATTTCCGTGGCCGTGTATGTTTCCTTCGGTAAAATTACAAATTGACAATGTCTAATTCTGGAGAAGAGATTCTCTTCTCCATTATGGAAAAATTCCACCAAGTTACCCCGGAAACAGTTTCTTTTAATGTCTAATTCTTCAAGGAATAGATAGCATGTCGTAGTAGTTCTGGGAAGTTTAATATTACTAAAAAGGCATCGAAGGGAAGGTTAATGGCGAATTTACTGGTGGACTCCGGCACAGGTTGCGCGAAAAATACAAACAAAGCCCAAGTTGTTAGACTGGATCAAAATCGGATGGCACGAGTGACATTTAGAAGCGAATAACAATTTGATTAACATGGTCATAACCCCTTGATTGTAAGAGGGAACCAAAAATGTAAAAATATTTGTTTGAACAAACAAAACATAACCGGGCCACTGCGAGCGAAAACAGGTAATTAGCAGCGGCAGCATCATATTCAGGAATATCATATTTGGGGTGGTTTGTGACCTGACCAAATTGCTTCGAGACGGAGCTAAGGGGGCCATTCAATAATTACGTCGAGCGTAAAAGGAGGGGAGGGGAGGAGGACACTTCTTACTGCCTCGCGAAGGGGGGTATGAGAATCAAAGATGATTTTACATAAGATTTTGTTTACACGTGTGATCGTACTTGTATTACCGTTTTAATAATCATCGTCCCGTATTTTTAGAACTGCAAGCACGTATTTACTAAAAGCTAGTGTGCTGCAACTACCTCTTTACCTGAGTCTCGGAAGTTAAAAAAAAATGCGAGGTAAAATCTTCCGAAAAACATAGCCTCGGATTCCTCATGATGAGCGGAATACATGGTGATCATGAATTATAACACTACTAGGCAAATATCGCATTAAGGATATACATAATACATACATCGTACGATTGATTCACAGCTAAATAACTAAGGGTCACAACTGAATGTTCAACGACTTGACTTATTCTATGCATATTCTGTGCTTATTCTATGCACTTCGGCGATGGACATTCATTTTAGTTGGTGAAATAAAGGGCGGGAAAGACTACCCGATAAATGTAATGGTAGATTAATAATGAGAATTTCCTATCCCAGTTTCTCCCTGACTTTTACGAGAATTCCCTGACTTTTCCAGATTTCCAATTTTCCCTGACAATTCCAGGTTTTCCCGGTTTTACCTGACGATCGCCACCCTGCTATGACCGGTAGCAATAGGGGGAGTGGTTCATTCAAAGTAACGTATCAGTTACAATGCATCCGTCTACATATACCTTACTAGGTGACATTGCATCATCAATACATCAGGGTGGATCAAGAGAAAGGGTTCACAGGCACACCTCCAGCATCTACTGTAACTCTATAAAACTAAGCCGTTTTCACTGCAATTTTGCACTGCAACTGCATCCTGCAACTCAGTCGGTCGGTAGTAGCAATTGGTAGGTAGAATCGGCAATGGCTCAATCAGCTGCACAAGGAACCAGATTGCCTATTTTGAGTCCACCTTGCCTTATCTGCCTATGAATCATTACAGTATTACTACAATCCCAGTAGTAATACTGTAATGATTCTCACCATTACAGTAGTATTTCTAGCAGAACCTGGTTTAAAAAATAAAGTCATATGAAAGGTGTGACAGGCACCTTTCATATAAGTTATTTCATACTCCCCATCTTGCCATATCACCCATATAGCCAAATTGTATGTTATCAAGAGATACACGGACATGTAAATGCTAATGTCACACCTATTGGCCCATAGTGCCAACCACCCTTCTAGAGAAATCACCCATATAGCCCAACCACATTCCTGAAGACCAACAGGTCCCCTATGGGGATTTCCCTTACGTCCCAGTGTTCCAAAAATGGTGAAACCAGGTACCTATTTTGAGTCCTCAACACAGGAGGGCACTCACATAATATGAGGGGTGTAGTTTCATCCCCTTCTTCGCACCACCTGCATCTAGGTGAATCTACGATCCCCAGGAGGTACAGGTGCCTCATCACCTGGTAGTGCCCCGTGAGGAGTCCCACTACCCTTCATAATTGACCCCTGTTTAGTGACAAAAGTCTTTTGGCAAGCCCAGGCCTGGGTTCTCCTATGTTTAGTTTGGCCTGCCTGAGGCTTGGTGTAGTTCGCCAGATCTCAGAATGCCGGGCTAAGCTCCACATTCTAATTTCTGCTATCCCTATTGAGGTAGCAATAGGTATGATTGGCTCTGGTCCAATCCAATTTCAGCTGGAACCGGCCCTTGGCAGCTCAATAGCCAACTCATTTCCAGATAAGCCTGCATGACCAGGCACCCAGAAAAGTTCCACCTTGCCATATCTGCCTATATCATTGAGTGCCTCACAACACTCCTGCAGCAGCTGTGATTTGCACCATGGTGATGTCAGTGCCTTTAGAGCTGCCTGACTATCAGTGTGTATGTGTATCAGTCTGTTGAACATCCTGATCTCCTTAATGGCATACGTGCAGGTCAGAAGTGCATATACCTCTGCCTGAAACACTGTAGCATATTTTCCCAGAGGGATTGAGATTCATATAAGTTCGTCTTTCATATAAGTTATTTCATACTCCCCATTCTCACCATTACAGTATTACTTCTAGCAGAACCTGGTTTAAAAAATAAGAAGATTGAGTTGGTGTAGCATTTAAGTACTAGCCTCCCACACCAAGGACCTGGGTTTGAATCCCAGAAGTAGAACATATTTTTCATTTGTTAACTTGCCCTACTTGAGGGCTGTATGGGGAGCACTTTGAGTTTACTACTCCATGCATGAACTGTCCATTAATACCATTAGATGTGGTCTCTTTGGCATCATTCGTTAAGAGAAGTATTCCAGGCCGAGGAATGCTGGCCAGGCTGATGCTCTCCACCCTAAAATTTTCATCCTTGTCACTTTCCTCCCAGTCTGACACCTTGGACAGGGACTGAATTAAAAACCATAGATGATGGTTTCTAAAATTATATGTTATCAAGAGATATGCGGACATGTATCTGCTAATGTCAGGTCATAAAAAAAGTAAAACTTTATGAATGCAAGAGGGTAGCACAATATTACTTACACCAAAAATAGTAGGATTTCAAATGTTATGGTCCATTCAATTTATCATATTGAAATTTTATCACTCTGGAGTTATAATAAATCTTTGACAAAAAAGTAAATGACAATCAAATGACATGTATTACTTGACACACAAACTGTAGTTCGCAGAATCAATGATGTATCATTGTAATGAGAGGTTAACATAGTTTAACAAGTGAATGATTCATTTTATCACTATAACTGGAAGGAAAGGGTAATATAAAATTATAATTAGATACAGGATACTTTATTGTACCAACTAGTATGAACATTAAACTTACGTTTGCCCTCTGCGGTTTTGTATGTTAACTATATGGGCAGTTTTACTAGGATCTTCTCCCATTCGGTCTAAGAGGAGCAATGCACACTCAGAATTACATTGCATGCATGCATGATGGAGAGCAGTAGCACCTTCACAGTCAATGGCACTAACATCAGCCTTCCAGTCCAATAATATTTCTATATGAAAAGAGAAATAAATTAGTACCAAAAGCAAAATGAAAAGGCTTTAAAATAAAAAGCACATACATAAATCACCTTTAAACGAACTACATTTAAGGCGCAAAATGAGAATAATGTTTTACTTTTAGTAGATGTTCACTCCTGTAATGCTTCTTTTTATGTGATTACACTATAGCTCAAATTTGGCTGAAGATTTGAACAAAGTTATGCAATGATCAAGGTTGGATTTCTTTCCCCTGTGTAAGACCACCAGCACTAAGCATAAAGATAGGGAGTAATTTACACATTAAAGTTATGAGAGCTGGCTCCTTTCCCTGGGCTACCCTTGGTTTCTACATATTCCTGGTGAAAAGCACACAAGGGTGTTAGATAGACAAGGGGTGTCAAAAGAGATGTAATCTGGTTTAGAAACTGGTACACTCCAATTTGTTTCAAAATGTACAATACTCTTAGGAAAATCATAATAATAATAATTTATTGGACGGGTAGAAACACCCTTTATAAAATACACATTCTACAGATTATAAGAAAAATACAAGAGAAAAAAACATCAGGAAATATTACTTACTACTATATTTTTTAACAGTACTGATACAAGTATTAAAATGATCAAAATCATTGAGATAAATATTAGTGTCCCCCATGGAGTGGTGCAAAGGTAGGTAGAATGAGTAATTATTCTGTAAATAAGGGATGTGAAACAAATTGTTATGCCTTGCATTCATAGGGGGAACCTTAATTGATACAAAGGACAAAAGAGTAGGATATTTCACATGATAATTCATAATGTAGTACACAAATAATAGTGCAAATTGCTTTCTTCTAGACTGCAAAGTGGCCAAGCTGAAACATATCATGACATCATCATAGTCACTCTAGTACCACATAGTATCAATTTACTCCTTTGTTAGGCATAGTTTATGACAGAAATATCTGTGGAATTCTGCTATGCACTGTGAAATATGAAGCTGAGAATATAGCCAATACCTAAGGTTGCTGCATTTCCCACACGGGCGGCAGCTATTAATGGAGTTCTCTGACGATGATCTTTGGGATTTGGAGAAGCGCTATGCCTGGATATCAAGGCAAGGGCACAATTTGGATCTCCCCTAACAGCTGCCACATGGAGAGGAGTTCTTCCTTTGGCATCTAAAAGACTTCGAATGGCTTCACTACCAAAATGCTCAGCTAGATAAGCCAGACACCGTTCGCCACCACGATAGCTGAAATAAAACATAATTTATAGTGAACATCGTTCTGAAGTACTTTTTATATCCAAACTATAATATATGTATATGCTTTTTAGACGAGCAAATAAATTTACCACACATACAACTCAAAATAACATCGATTGGGAGGTGAAAGAAAAGATTTTGTTGAGAAAACCATGGGTGATAGATGAAGACAGATATTACAAAATAACTCTGGGGGATATTAGTTAGTTATACATAGAGGTAGGCTATTTTCGTTTTTGACAAAATCAAAAAATTCCCGAAAGAAGTTCAAAAATGCCGAACATTCATTTTAAGATGCATTACCGCTTAAAAAGGTTGAATATTAAGCTTTTCATTTTCGCAAAATTCATACTATTTTGCAAAACCATTAATAATTCGCGAAATCTGCTGTGAAATTATCGTGTTTTAATGCGAAATTTCATCGAACGCGACATTTGGAAGGTGCGCATCAGCAATAGATGTTTTGTAGTTTTTAACGTGCGGAAAAACAATCAGTAATCGCGTTAATTATTTTGAAGCATATATTTTCATTGCTAAAACTGAGGCCATAAGTATTATTATCAGGTAAACCTCTGGAAAATTCATCTCACACTCAGTGAAATTGCCTCATTATAATGAAAAAATGAATTAAAAACTTAGAACAATTCAAGGGACGAGAAAGCGATAATATTATTAGACTTGGACTGATGCCGATAGTAAGTATCGGGTATCGGTAGGGACCCTGAAAAGTGGTAAAAAAACTATAGGGGAAGGGGTGTAAAAATCATAGTCCCAGCGGTGCAAAAATCGCAAATATTATCCTCCTGCAGTGAAAAAAATATTTACGCATTTCTCAATTTAAATAAACAAAGAATTGTATTAGAGACATAAATTGATATCTCACTTATTCTATCTAACCTTCATTGATAGTTAACAAAATACACAGAGATATCTGCAAAATACAGAATATAACAAAGGGGACTCAATGGCCACATAGCTTAAGAACGGTGTAGTGTGGGTTGCCTACGACCAATTTCCTTGGTGCTGCTTCTCTGTGTATTATAGGTTGAGTCAAATATATATAAACCTATATATATCGCTTTAAAACTACTTTTGGCGATCAAATATGCTGCCAATTTTCGGTATTATGGTCTACAGAGATACTTTTTCTGATCAACAGTAGCTCCGATCGAACTATAAACGTTTGGTGACTAGTTTATCCAGAGATACTGAGAATCGGAAATATATGCCTACCCAGACTTGTATTTTGTAGGTACCTCCCCGCTGTGGCTTATTCAAAATGACAATACCAGCTTACCTTGACTTAGGCAATTTTTCTAAAATTCCTTTCCGGAAAAATAATGCACCGCGTCATACGTATGTATTCAAATTAGTGTGTCCCTATCTCACACTTTTACCACCCAGTCGGTGACTCTCCAGCCACCGACCCTCCACCACAGGTGCCAAATAAGTTTGCTGCGGCGCGAATGCCATCGTGCCGGAGTCATCCCGGAGTCGGAGTCAAAAGATGCTGAGCACATGTTCACGGCATTTCCATTATACTCAAAGAAACATTTTCGAATCATATTGTGAGCATATGCTGAAAATGTTTTCATGTCATTTTAAGAGCCACTCATTTTATAGCAACAGTCCGCATATTTCTAGCATATGTTAGAAAAACATGCTTAAAATATTTTGATGCTAAGTGCTCAACATATTTATAGCATATGTTCAAAAAATATGTCTAAAATATTTTGATGGAAATAGCTCATTGTTTATTGATAGACATGTTTATTTATATGTTTCCATAACTTTTAAGTCTACAACTTTGAGTTTTGAGTGGAGTTTACCAGAATCCACTATCGTGCTCAGTTATGCTATGATAACTGATCATACCAATATCCATCATCATCCCACTTAATTTCCTCTGTATATCCATGGTTTTCTAATAGTTTAGGGTTGGGGCAGGGATTCGGTCGAATCCTATCGAATCCATGGATTCGAGATTCGATCGAATCCATGGTTAAAAGATTCGATTGATCCAAAGATTCGATCGAATCAATGGATTAAAGATTTGAATACCAGTCGTTCGAATTTTATGTACCAGTGGCGGAGAACTACAGTAAGTTTTCGACTTACGCGGATCCGAGTTACACAGATCCAGAATTGCGCGGATGTTCAGTTAAGCCGGTGATATGCTAGCTTTTCTCCGAGTTTCTGTTGCCTCGACAGATTTAACCTCGTGATGACCTGTGACTCATTGCCTAGCACGCAAGAGTTGATGCCAAACTACGGGTGTTCGGAGTGCCAACTCTAGTTTAAGACATTACATAGTTCGATAGGTGATATTTGATCATCGTGATGGTGAAAAAAAGTCTGATGTGATCAGGCATCAAAGTCTTTTTTCGTCATAATTTGACCTTCCCGCGTAAGTTGATGCATAGTTAATTATCTACTCCATGGATGATGCCTGTTGTCCATTACAGCAAAGAAAGAAGTTTTGGATAATTATTAGGGATAGGAGGATCCAAAGATCCGCAGATCTTTCATTTTATTCGGTTCCGAATCCAGATCCAAAGACAGTGTAAAATTGGATCTGGATCGTAGATTTTAAATTTTTGCTGCATAGTGATCGAAGTGCCCCGTGAATGGAATGCAGATACGGTAAATATTGGCAAGGCGAGGTTGTGTGACTATGGTCACAAAATTAGATGAAAAATTTTCCGTGCAACTAGAAGCAAAATACAAAAAAATGACCCTTTTCCCCCATTACCCCGGTATCGCAAGAAAAAAATATGTAAATGCCACGCGGATAGCCTACATTCTCCGCAATCAGGCGATACATAATAATTAGCAGTGATGGCCGGATCGGATCCGCCGGATCCGATCTTTCATTTTACTCGGTTCCAGATTCGGATCCAAAGACGGAGTAAAATCAGATCCAGATCGTAGATTTTAAATTTTCGTGGCTTAGCATTCGAAGTGCCCCATGAATGTAGGTGCGGTAGATATTGACAAGAAGAGGATGTGTAACTCAAGTCACGAAATTAGATGAAAATGTTCCCGTGCAACTAGAAGCAAAATAAAGAAATATGACTTTTTTCCCCATTAACCCAGTATCGCGAGAAAAAATACGTACGATGCCACGCGGGTAGCCTACATTCGCCGGGATCAGGCGGACAACGAGAGCTAATGTACAGTGCAAAATTCGATACCTATCGCAGTTTGATTTTTTCTTTCAGTCATTGCATCGAAAATGTTACCATCTTCAATTTCAAATTACATCTGAATACTCTCTTTGTCATACTTTTGTTGTTTAAATTAGATTTACAAATGTACCATTAATAATACCATTAAGGATGGTCCGGTTGGATCCACGGGTCTTTCATTTCATTCGCTACTGGAATCATATCCGAAGACAGTAAAAATTCAGATCCGGATCGAAGATTTTAAATTTGGCGGCTTAGTGATCAATGCGCCCCGTGAATGGAATGTACGTATGGTAGATACTGACAAGGAGAGGTTGTGTAACTTGGTAACGAAAATATGAAGAAGATTTTTTTCCATGCCACAGAAACAAAATAAAAAAATACTCGTCCTGACTTTTTTCCCCCGGATGCGCAAGAAAAAAAATAAAGCTAAATGTCACGTGGGTCGCCTACATTCGCCAGAGTATCGTGAACCTATGATAGTGTAGTTGTTAAAAATGAGGGCTAGTGTACTGCCGGTCACGAGTTCGATCCTTAACACTGCTTAGGAATACAGGCTATGCTGTATACCTAGGGTAATGCAAGTAGGCAGTGAAAAAAATTAGATTATCAGAAATTTCATGTCAATTTATGAGTCAAAAAAATACTAAAATTTGGCGTGAGTGAAATGATGGGAAAAATTTTTATTGCAGAATTAAATTGTGGAATCATTATGTTGACTTTACTATGTATTTTGAGTGACGAATTTGTAAATCTAGTTTAAACGATAGAAGTACAAAAAAGTCAGTATCCACACACAAAGGTTGGAAATGAAGGATGATTAAGTTTTTGATTCAATGGCTGAAAGAAAAATTTTAAACAGTAATAAGGATCGAACTTCATTACCTGCAGTCCACTACCTCACTCGGCTATTGTTGGCTTACCTGATTTTGGAGAATACATACTCCCCACAGGTCATTCTACTTTTTTCTTGCAAACCCAAATGGAGAAAAAACCTCTTCTTAGGAGTATAAAATTTTCAAATTTCATTTTCAAGATTATTTTATTTTATCAAATTATGACATACAAATTTGTTAGAATCTTAAGAAATCTAGAATTCCTTTTACTGAAATACTATAAGCATCCTTACTTTCTCTAGGTTTCTTTCTGACAGATAAAGTAAAAAGCATTTTAATTTTTCGCACTCAAGTTCAAAAACTATCATGTTCAAAAACATTGGTGGCACCCTATTGTAAATAGATGCCTCTTAATTAAGTTGAGAATTTTCAAAGTCATACATTTAAAAGAAATAAAATTTATGGCTCTACTCACACTGCACAATGAACTGGTGAAAAACTGTTGCCAATATTAAGGCCATACCTCCATGTTTTTAAAAGTTCCTTTAAGTTTTGATCACGACCTGCAACATAAATTTTAATTACAATTTTTAGTTTAAGAAATTGTTATACCAGAAAACCAAGATGAAAGAACAACAACAGCTAGAACACATTAACAGAGATGGGCAGTATCGAAAATACATTTATTTGAAATACGTATTTTCAATACTTTTTTAGTTTGTAACTGTACCAAAAATACATTTTACGAGTGTATTTTGAATTTTGTGATGAAAATACATTTTAAGAGTATTTTGTATTTTCAAAATACGTGAAAAAAAAAATTATTTTCTCTGAGTTGTAAGACATTGGTTTGGCAAATGACCATCAAGTGCACCAGAGCTTTGAATGACCTAGTATTATCCTGCCATCTGTGAGGCAGGGAGGCAGTAAATTGTCCCTTAATACACTTCTATAACCCTGAAGTAAAGTAGTAGTAGCACTCTGAAGTAAAAATTTGCAAAACGTGGTTGCGGACGTCGCTGGCAGTAAGTATCTTGTGGAGTTACCGACCTGCTATGACTGACACTTCCAAACAGTACAAGTGAATGATGTCTGGGGAAAAAGAAATAAAAACCAAATGTGCAATATTAGAGGGTAAATACTTCACCGTTATTACAGTAGTTTGAAGGAAAAGTAAGAGCAGAGTGCGAGCTGTGTGAAACTGGAATTCACCATCATAAATGGTACATATTACCACTAATTACAAGACAAGAAAATATTCACTACTTTGTATCAATACTCTTTGTGGGCTATAGTAGGCTTAATGCCTACTCAAATCAGCGTTGTATGGATAATAAATCTCCAAAACTTCTGAAGATCATTATTCCCTATAGAGTATTAAATTACCTAGACTAGCAGACCTGCGGCCTACTTTGCAGGCAGTCTCTGTCTGGTGTGCTCTTGAGATGAACTTTGTGTTTTAGTGTCAAATGAGGTTTTACAAAGTGTTTGGAAACTACTGATTACACAATACCAATAGGTGGCAGTAGTGCTTGTGCTTCAGGCAGGCAATTACTGCTTCACTACTCAAAGTAGTCTCTGCACTTTTTTACACTTTTGTGCACTAACTTTTCATAAGCATTTCGTATGCAGAGAGAATGTAATGGCTATTTTATAAATAGAGAAATGTGTCCCACTCTAATTATCTGTTTTTGTACTTTTTTCTACACATCATTTTCATTATATATGTCTCCCACTCTCAAAAACCACGTTTTCTGCATTTTTCTCTGCACTACAAACTGCTAATAATCCAAAACTACTTACAAATCCTACAGACAGGGAATCCACACTCAACACACCAAACCTCACCCTTTTAGCTCAAAACTTGGGAGAGAACAATAAACGAATACAGAATTCTGACTGACTGACTGAAACACCACAAAATTACACCCAAACCAATGCAAAGGTGGCTGTGATATTTTTCTGGGATCATCTGGGTGGTTTAAAAATAGAATTGGTCCTTTTAGGCTTTTCAAATATTTTAGGTGGGTATGTAAGTGAATGTCTTTTTCAAAACTGATGAAAAATGGATTATTCTAGGAGATTTTAATATAGTCGATCGAATGGTTTTGACAAATATTTGGTAAATATTATACCAAAGCGATGTGAAGGTTGGTGTAATATATTTCTGGAATCGTCTCAGTAGATTTATTTTAGAATTGGTTTTTTGAGCTTTTGGAAATAATTTAGGTGAAACCTGCCTGCTTGTCGACTGTAAAAAATATAGGATGGAACGCAAACACCACAAAATATATGGGGATCTGAGCAAGGTATAGGGTGACAATTTCAAACGTGTCGATTGTGTTCTAAAATTTCTTCATGAAGTGAATTTACTACCCAAAAAAACGCATTGTAATCTGCCCAACAGCTCCAAATGCAACTCTTTTTCCATATGACTAATACAGAGTTGAGCCTATTGTGTCCTCTCATAGTTTACACTATTTCTAAGTAATACTTATATACTATTCTATATACTTACCAAGTATTGCTTTTCTAACCCATGTTTTTAATCTGGTTTATTAAATGTGCAAAATGACCTTAGTAGTCACAGGACCTTAAGATAATTATATCTATCTTTTAGGTGGAGATATAAGTGAATGTTTTATTTTAAATTGATAAAAAACGGAATGGTTTGGGTTTAGGACAGCCATTGATAATTTTAAAATGGTGGGTGTATTTTCAAACTTTAGCAATGAACATTAATACATAATGAATGTTTTATAACCTTCTTTCAACTATTGGAAAAGTACTTCAAAACGCCTAGCTCTGATATTCACATTTCATACACAAGAACAGGGCCGGTAGGCAAAAATAGTTTTATTTCACTATCTGTACATCGAAAACGTCAATAAATATTTTCATACTTACAAAATTGATTGATGACACTAATTCTACTTTCTTCAACTTCTTCAATCCAACTTTTGTCCCTTTACCAAAAACGTAAACAGATTTACTTAGCAGCGTAAACAAATATGCATATCAACTGGTTTCCCATGTCAAAAGATAGGGAAAACACCATTTTTCTCTAGCATTTTTCTCTGCACCACAAACAGCTAAAAATCCAGAACTACTACCAAATCATACAGACAGAGAATCCAAACTCAATGCACCAAACCTCACTCTTTTAGCTCAAAATTTGGGAGAACGAGACAAAATGGATACAGAATGACTGACTGACTGACAGGCTACAAAATTAATATATATAGATAACATACACGATGTTCGCAGCCAACCACCCTACCCCACATCTGACACCAATATGTCACCGGGGTGGAGACATTTTGGGGTATCAATCAAAAGTGGTTATAAATGAGTAAGGCCGAGAGAAGAGAAGAGCAACGTACCACTCACTTTTCCAACTCACAACCCACAGGTGGAATCTCCCCCCTGACCCGCGGCATCAGATCTTAAATATCGGTGTTGAGATAATGGGTAGGGGCAGGTTTGAAGATTAAGCATCTTTGTGGCAGTGGGTAGGGGAGATATACAAATGTCCCCAGTCTTAAAGAGCATTCGGCACCCTAAATTAAGAAATGGACCTTTCTTGATTTGAGTGAGCATCTAGCTTCACGATATTGCTGTGTTCCATGTACATAAATGGGCCCTTATTGCTCTGATACAGCAGCTAGGGAGTGAGTCGCCAACCAGCTTCTCCTCTCCCACATTGCTACCATTTCAAGCATTGGGGAAATATCCTGTTGAGCTGGCAGCCTGCTGCACTTGGCTATGAGATGATGCTGCGCATCGTGGCTCGCGGTAGCTCAAGCTGTGTTGCCACCACTCCACACCCGCATACTGCAGGCTGACTACAGCTCTTATTGTGCCTCTAGAACCCCAAGTAAAGTTCTGGGATATTAACCACAGTGAAGTTAGCACTAGGTACAAGTCATCAGTATTTCTTGGTCACACAATGGCTGAATATTTTGAGGGTCAGCTTCATAATGTCAGCTTCTGGGAAAAAAGAAGAACCTGAGCTTTTGCAAAAGTGTGTTTAAGTTTCAATGAATGTCCCATCAGTAAATTGCTGGTTTCTCAAAGAACTTGAAAGTGAAGTCAGGCATGATGAAGACCATCCATATCTTCTAGAGTGTGCTTAGAAAAATTCTAAGAGGGTTTGACAGAGAAAACGACTGTTTAGATCACGTTTTGTAATCAGCCATTGGCAAAAAGAAGACTACAAAGACAATTGGCACTGTGTCAAGACTATACTTATACTGTCTAATGGGAACGCTAGAGAGCGCTTCGTAAAAAAAAGACATAATGGTAGAGAACATGTTAGGAAATACATTAATAGGGCTTCGTTATGATTGGGACTACATCTCCCGTCATGATGGTTACGTCAAATCCATCATGCAGTGCAACCTCTTTAAAACGAGACCTCACCGTGCCCAAGAAAACCCTCGCAATAGTGAAGTATCGTCTTACTGAGGTTCGTGTGAATAATCATCATGAAACCTATTGTCAACAATTTTCTTGAAATCAGATTGGTGTGGTGGCGTAAGTATTTCCATCCGGAGAGTCTGAACACAATTCCCGTAAGAAGGGGAAAGTTTTTACAGTAATTCATATCCCTACTTAATTTACCAACTAACCATTAGATCAAAAAGCACCGTACCTGCTCCAAAAAATGCAAAAAGCCTCGAATTGCCGACCATTTTCCAAAATGCACAACTGAACAAACTACTCTTTTCTAATGGTTGTTCCATTTTCTAATGTTCATTCCATAATTTTGATTAGTTTCACCAAAAATTTAACCCATAACTGATAAATCAAAATCGTATGGCCTTTATTACTAGCCTTCATGCTTTCCCCTGGTTGGTCTTAACTTTTATGATCAGAATATTCACGTTCTTCGTGACATTTTGCGTAAGCCATTTGGAATAACGTAACACATTTGTTTCAGCAGACGAGAAGAGACCATGGAAGTGGTGGAAGGGATCCTGCCTTGGAGGGCGTTTCTTTCATCTGAATGTAATGTCCACATTGAAAAAAAATCTGCTTTACCATGTATAACAATTTTATTGAAATAGTGGTTGTATCACATTAAGTTCTTTTTAAAGATGTCGTTAGGCCCTTGACGTACTTACAGTAATTTTGTCGGATGTATTATATGCGCAACAGTAGTATCATAAAAAGGACTGAAAAAAATGGGTCTAATGAAGAGCCCTCCTATGCCAACAAATATGTTAAATATTAATTCATATAATTGCTCAATAATGGCAGCAACACATAGAAAGGAATATAGACGTATTAAAAGTCAATAAACTAAGAGCACTACTCCTTTGGTACCGCGTTCATCACATTACATCAAGCAGTTATAGGTATAGGTAACAAATAATAATTTGCTAACTTCAATAATCTCGTAAATTATAAAATTAACTCACGAAAATGTCCTACATTGATAAATGAAGAGTGAAAGAAAATATAAAATCAAATTTAGGAGAGACAATTGAGGAGCATGCCATTTTTCCCTTCCGACACTTAAGTGCTTTGCATTTTAGGTCCATGGTGTCTATCTTGGAAATGCTCTCAACTCACAGACGTGAGAGTGGTTTCTCGACCACCAGGGAAACAAAAGAAGATCAAACACGTATTCATAATGCTAATGCTGCAGTATTTCCACCAGTATTAACAATAAATTAATTGGATGGTGATTTATGATGTTATGAACGTGCAGTTGATACGTAACACTTCATATTAATTGAACTCCAACCAGATCACAAGCTATGGCAGATGTCGGCCACTTTTGGTGTTTGTTTGCCGTTGACGGAAACTCTTGCAATGGCGGGGCCAACACCAAAAGGGTCTCGTAAAAACTGTATTTTTTTACATGGCAATAATAGGGTCAATTGATGGTGCCCCTGCAATCTCTCGTAATGGCGGGGATCTCGCAATAGTCCCTACTCGTACTACCGTGGTTCCACTGTAATTACTAAGGACATGGTGAGGTACGTGTGATCAGCGCACATGCTTCACAAAGCTACCTTTGAAGCTAAGGCTCAGGTAGAAAGGGATAGCAAGAATGGGTTACAGATCCAGGGGGAGGAAAGAAAGAGAAAGGTGGAGGTATTAGAACAGTTAAAGCTAGTAAAGAAGAAGACACCAGGAATACTTGATAAGTTGAATAAAGAAATTATTAAAAGATCCAAAAAGTAATTTAAGTACCTATGTCTATTATTGTAATACAACCTACAAATCTCCATGATTAATTTCCTGTTCTTGTTCGCAAGTTTTGATCTGAGGCCAATTTTTAAAAAAATTTTCAATATTTCTATGATTTTTTTATTTTAACTTTGTGCTCCTGTTATACCAGAAACTGCATTTTGCATGAAAAGAGAGTGGAAAATATAGCTTTATACAAATAAATGCATCCTGAAATGGTTAAAAAGTCAGGGAAAATAAGAAACTAAAATTGCAGGGGACCCTAAATTGCTAATAGTGTGTATCTAGTTACTCAATCTTGAACTCACAAAGAATTATTAAAACTTCAGTGTCTTAATGCATGTTTTAAGTAATTAGTTATTCAGGGGAGGCAACCGACAGCTGAGATCATTTGCACCATTTAGGATAGGTGGGTAATTGGGTAATGGTAGGAGTTTTCAGGGAACAAAGGAAGGGTGGAGAGAAACCTGGCGTTGGCATTAGCCTACTATTAATGAGAGGTGCCAAGGGGACCATGGCTTAACATCCCATCCGACGGATGGAGTACTGAATTTGAAATGTCCTCCACTAGGCACTCAAGTGGGGACCGGTTTTCCACTGAAAAAACTGCCACTGCCAGGAATTGAACCTGGGCCCTCAGGTTGGGAGGCCAGTACTCTAGCCACCACACCAACCCGATCCCCCCCACAATTCATTATTTGCAAAGTTGATATTGATGACATGATCAATCAACAATATATTAAATAGTATGGGTATTTACATACGAGTGCAATGTCAATCTATTCACACATTAGTTATCACACTGACAGAACTTTGTCATAGGATGGGGGAGTTACCACTTCCTAAAATTTTTCCAAGATACTAAAAGGACTACCACCGAATTATTAAGACAAACAGAGGATATTTAACACACACTACAGGGTAAATTGGAGAGTTACCATTATAGCAGCACCAGTGTAAAGTGGTACACCCCTGATCATCTAGTTGATCCACGAGATTCTGAGCTTCTTTGTGATTCAAAACAGCAAGGAGACATGAGTAATCAGGTGAGGCAGCAGCCAAATGTAAAGCAGTTTTTCCACCAGAAAGATCTGGTACTTTTGATTTATTTTCATCAACAGCATGCTTCTTTGAAGTTTGAAGTTTCTTTGGACGGTCTATTGATGCACATGCATGAACCAAAAGATTCACACATTCTTTTCTTTTAAGCACCACCTGTCAAGATGAGAAACACCAGAAAAGATTCCATTAATGGGATTAAACATTTGTCGAATGAATAGGATATGATGGGAAACCAAATAGATCTGATTGACAAAATCAATGTGCCAAGCAATAGGCAAGAAAATAGAAATATTGGGCACAAAAGTTTTATTCTCATGAAGTTGTAGTTTTGAAATTCAATGCTGAGAATTCTAAAAGAAATTTGAATGTCATGCCAAAACTGAGGAATTATTCATAGTTTGTATAAAAACCAGGTGGCTGTGATCAAATCAGAACCCAACAGCAGAGAAGCAGGAATAAAGAAAGGAGTGAGACAAGGTTAATCACCTGTACTTTTCAATGTTTACATTGAGAAAGCCATAAGTCTTTGAGACCGAATACAGGGAGAAAATCAGCATACTGCAATTTGCCAATGACAAGTGGTGGTAGCAGAGGGAATTTGGAGAAAGACAATAGAATACAAAGAAAGAAAATAGAAAGGGATTTGAAGAAGACTTTAGCAACCATGGAAAAGACAATGGCCAGATATTACCTGAAGATTGATAAAAAGAGAACTAAGGTATTGGTATTCAGTAGGTGAGAAAAGGCCAATACCAATGTTAAACTGGGAAGACAAAAGCTTGAGGAGGTGAAAGAGTACTCTTGTGCAAGAAGAAAGTACAATAAGAACAATAAACATGAAATGCGGTTTATGCCGAGGATTCCACAGTGACCTGAAAATGATTTGTGATGCATTCCAGATTTCATAATGTGTATTTATTGTAGTTGTTGATAGCAAATAGATGAAGTAACCTGGGAAATAAAATCAAATTGAATTTAGTGTTTCTACAGAAAATTGAGAAATCCTAACCAACCATTTTCGGCAATGGTATGTTGGAATCTAGGAAAAACAATCCAATGCATAACCTGAAATCCATGTTATTAAGGGAATTATAAAGGGAGAATGGAAGCAAATAGTTTATCTATCAAGTGGAGACAAAGAGAAGTAAAAAATTTAAGACAATTTTCATCAATAACACCATTCTGTAAATTGTATATTTTCCATACACTGGTTCTTAAATTTGTTTCATACAAAGATTAACTATTATCAAAAATCTAGGAAAACATAAGAGATAAACTAACAAAAGCCTTAAAATAGGCTATACACAGCAAAATGATACCACAAAATGAACTAGTAACTACTCTGCCATTCTTCAACATCTATTAACAGCTTGATAAATTTTTTAAGTCCTACTTACTGCTCTAAACATGGCATTCAAACAGTTTTCATCGACGTCATCTAAATTTGCCTTAGCCTGGATGAGAACTGTCACGCAATCCTCATGACCCCTCTCAACTGCCAACATGAGAGCAGTCCTATTAAAAGCAAAAAACTTATTTCAGCTCCACACATGCAAACACTGAAGAAATGCAGATACAAACAATTTGTGCACCAGAACTTCATTAGTATCCACAAAACATTCATAAAACAAAGGCTCACATTCGTAACAATAACACCCCAGCAAATTTGTGAGTGACAAAAGCAAGCAAACATATCCTCTTCAAATAAGCAGAATTCAATAATTAAAAATCTCAGAAGAATAACCAAGAATGGTAGAATAAACTTGATATTTCCACAATTATTTATGTCACACTACAACCACGGTTTCGATGATTAACGTAATTAAATAATTGTGGAAATACAAAGTTTATTCTACCATTCAATATGTACGAAGGCAATTTCCATAGAGTAATGCCTGAAACCATCAATTTTATCAAGAATGGTGTAATTCACAGGATCAAATTGAAATATACTTTGTGCATTCCTTTTTAGAAAAACCTCATCCATAAAATAAAAAAAACTTAATTATGAGTAGGCAAATGTAAAACCTCATGCCATGAGGATGGTCCAGCCCTGCATCACAAAATTAAGGAATTCATCACCTACAATACAAAAACTATGAAATTTATTATGTTATTCCTTGCAGCCATGATGTATGGACAACTGTTTTTATTGCACTGCATTACAGGGCTCATCCTTTTTCAGAGGTTTACATTAAAATCCCTCCAAACATACACGATATATGGTTATCACAAGTGGATGATTAATTTTATTATAACCAACAATTTTTTGCCGGTTCCAAAATCAAAACAGTGCAGCTTTTTTTTTAAAGCCAAAGTTGCACGGGCTTTAAAAATCAATTTTCTTGCACAGTAAATAAGTGCCAATGAACTATTTAAAATGTCACTTTTGAGACAGCCACACACTTTTTAAATAGAACGATCACCATGACAAGTAAGGGTTGCAAAATGTTTCCTTCTATCATGCTGTAGGTAGGACTAAAAGGAAGACATTCATCCTGACTTAAAAAGTTATTACATATGAAGATTGTTTGCTTTAATGCATCATTAAAGACTTCATGTATCTTAAAAGATCATTAAAAACTGTATTTTTATGGTAAACACAGATCTCAATTAGTGACTAAGCCAATGGGGGTTCACAAAAATGTGATAAAAAGAGATATCTTATAGCTTACCTAGCTATTTAATTCAATGCTATTAAAATCCACTTTTCACTAACATTTTCACATTGTTAGGGATTCAGCGTTTCTCTATTTTAGTCAGCTAAGGCTCTCCACTACTATCAGACACTGATGTGGAACTTGGCACACAGTTGAGAAATTTCTATATTAAGCTTAAGTAAATTATTCACCACAATTTTTCATTATTCCCTTCAATGCTAGCTTGAGTTCCTTTTATTAATCAATATCCATGTCCTCTTTAATCAGTCCTTTGGTCTTCGGATGCATACATGATCGCAGGATAATATCTAATGAGTGAGGTTGGTTTATATTCAAGTTAGCATGACACAGCCGACCAATGAACTTTATGACATAGAAATCTATTACAATCTAAATCTAACTAAATTCACTGTCACCAAATAATAAGCGTCTCACAAATACCTACTAGAGGCCCCTAGTGCTTTATCAAAAGGCATTAATGGATACTGTGGAAAAAAGGATGGATCTTAAGAAAGTTATTAAACCTGAAATTACACTTATTCAGGTATCTCACATTATAACAAACACCTTCATGCAGAAAACTTTCCATGCTCACAAAATAATCTGACTTTGAATTAACTTACATCCCATTTCATTTGAATCTTTGATTTTGTACTGTCCCAATAGCCAAGTGGCATAAAGGTCCACTCCATATTGTCGTCTATCAAGATTTCACTGAATATCTATCTACTGATGCCTCAGAATACATCACTGAGAGCATTAAGTCCTGTAAAAGTAGTAGTAGGTTTTAACCCACTTGGAAGGTTTTGAAACTTGAACTTAGCATGGGGATAGGAATCATTGGCCATATAGGACAAATAATCAAGATATCAATTTGAAGACAATATAAATACCTGTTTCTTCACACAGAAGTATATTAAATAAGCCCCTTGGAAGCAATTTTTAAACACAATCATTGCTTTATCACAATAATAAATACACACTAATAAAATGTCACTTGAGATTGAAAAAATAGTAAAATCTTGGTGGAGAGAAGTTTACTAAACAAATGAGGTTAAATGAAAAACAAGCAGTACCTTCCATGATGATCTTTAGCATTGACTATCGAACTATTGCCAGCACATCCCAGCAAAAATTGTAGCTCTTTATGATGCCCATGCAATGCAGCTTTGTGGACTGGTGTATGGCCATTAATATTGTCTTTCACACATACAGTAGCATGTTGCGTACAAAGATGCTGGATACAAAGAAAATTTCCTGATGGGCAAAAAAAAGAGAAAATTAAAAGAAAGATTAAAAATAGAAATATCATTTAACTTTTCACATGAAATTAGAATGGACACTATAAATAAGAAATAAAAGAATGCTGATTGTATATTAGGTTCCAAAATTACAGGGAAATGTCATCAATAGCTTTGAAGTAGATGACAGTGTGTTATTTACTGCCGTTCATATTATCAGTCAATCATCTACCAAATCAGTATCATTTAAACATACCACTGATAATGAGCTGAACATTGATTCTAAGAGATGAATTTCAGCACTGCTCACTAGAGGCCTGCACACGGGTTCAAAATATGGGCGAGGGTCACCCACTGTGTGCGAGAGACTAAGAGAGAGGCACAACCCAAAGACTGTTGATGGACTTTTCTGAAATGTCACTAATGTGACCTAACGGAGAACTTGCTGAGTAGAGGCGGTCACCTGTTGGCTGTGCGGGCAACCGCCTCTAGACTGGGTGACCGCCCTAAGATCGTCACTGACGCGTATCTTTCTCAAGGGTCTTTGCCATTTGCAATATTTTTCTTTCACTCTTTTACCACCCCTCCCCTCAGTTTGGGTGAGCAACCCAGGCACCCGCCTAGGATGTGGGCACCCAGGGCGAACGGGCACGGTAGGGCGACTACGTCACACGGGCGGAGGTGAACATGGGCAGGCGAGGGTCACCCAGATTTCATGCCCATTTGCAGGGCTCTACTGCTCACCTAGATACAAGATGTCTTTTGTAAGACCTTCTCTTTATTATATTCAGAGCGCTGAAGAAATTATAAAAGATTTAAGAATTACTAACATGTAACTCTAGCATACCATAAATACTTACCTCTTAACATACCTATATAATCATAGAAAAAATGAATAAACGCCTTGAATTATGATACATATGAACAATCACAGCTTAAAAGTTGCAAATTATATTCCAACGCCTTCATACATTTAAAATGCTTACCACAGTATTTTACACTGAGCACTTTACATGGTCAACAAACCAATCTATCTCAGTCCTAAGCACGAGGTAAAGACAAAAAGAATAAAGCTAAAAGAATACATGATAACTTTCATGGTTTTACTGCATCAATGCAATGTTTTCAATTAAGTTTTCAAGAAAAATGTTGGTGTATTACTTCTTCAAAGTATTTCTGGAAATGATAAAGATACAGTAGACTTACAATAATATGAAGTCAGTGGGAGCAGAAAATTGGCACTTCGTAATTTCCAACTTCTTAATTATGAACATTTATAAAAGTCACGAAAAAATTTTATCTTTGTTTGCTCAAACTTTTGTTGTTTTCGGCAACATTGTATAACTTTTTTGGTTGTGGTTGAAAGTGTTCTTAAAAGATACATGCCTAAAAAGATCGTAAAATAAGTACCTACTAGTATTTCCTATGCCAATGCCTTTAAGTCGGCAATCGTAGTGTAGGCAAAATTTCCTCCCAGTATCGAAAACGTATATAAAACAAAAGTTGAACATTTTGTGATAAGAATTTGATTTTCAGAATCCATAGCCAGTAGATGGGAAACTAGTACGGGCACTAAAAATAGACATTTGCTTCAAACACCTACGCTGTTATAATGGCAGCTGGGCCAACCGTACTTTAGTTGTTCTCTATCACCCAATCATAGCTAAAAAAAGCATGGAATCAAGTCAGTTTCCAGAAAAAAATCATTGACAGGTTATTATTCGTGGCATCTTCCATACTGTCAGGTGAATAAATGACCTTGGGAGGTAATATTGTTTCTTTTCTACTACTAAGACCTTGATGACAAATGGGGTATGAGTCGGCATATACTCCACATCGTCTCCTCAAGGACTGTATGACAGCCGGGGAGTTTGGGTTTACGGTGCGTGAGGGAAAAGGGTCTGGTTGTAGAGAGGGAAGATCCCAGTTGCAGGTGTATCTTTATCTGCCTTGCTGAGCTTGAAGGGGGGAAGTGGGGAGGGGTGGGGGAATGGCATTGCGGAATGTCTGTGATGTTCCTTCCTCTTCTTCTGGGCAACCCCAGGGGGTGCGTGCAGGCGGTTGTTTGGAACTTCTTCGGGTGCTGAGTCGAATGGGGAGGGTCGGGGATGCAGCGTCCTTTACTTACGGGTGGATCTTTGAGGGATATGGGGGAGGGGGGGGAAGGGGATGGTCTTGTGGTGTCAGAGTGCGAGAGAAGGGGTCCATGACCCTCCCGAAAACAAAGGATGTTGCATCCTGGACCCTCCCCATACCACTCAGCACCCGAAGTGGTTCCAATCAGCCACCGGCATGTGCCCCCCAGGGTTGCCGAGAAGAAGAGGAAGGAACATCACAGATGTGACATGACGCCATCCATCCACCCCCTCCCCACTTTTCCCCTCATCCCCTTCACACTTGGCAAGACAGATAAAGGTAAGCCCACAATTAGGACCTTGCCTCTCCACAACCAGACCTTTTTTCCCCACGCACCGTAAACCCTGATTCCCTGGCGATCATAATCCTTACCCTCACCAACACAACCTGCCTAAATTTCGTGACGGCACCACCCCGTCCCTCTCACCCCTCACTCACCCCGTCCATGCTACAAGATTTGGGTGCAGACAGCCCTTTCATGGAGAACTGAGCTAGGATTGCTCGCCTTAAAGGATAAGGTGTGGTTCACCGAGAATTTAAACTGCCATAATTCCAGGTACACGGCAGCGAGCATGTTATGAGCCATCACACTAAGTTTTAATCAAAAGAGAACAGTGCACATGATGAAAATACTGATAACACTTAAACACAAAAAATAACCAGGATAAATAATGACATTAGCGATGATTTCCACAGTACTCAAGGATACTTGGAGTTAGATGTGGAAAAAGATGGGGAGAGACTGGCATATGTGGGAGATGAATGCACTACTATTCACGCATTTCATTTTTGATGCACCATAATCAGCAACACTGATTTGTTATGTGTCTATGCCATCAAAAATAGTTGTGCTGAAGAGGTTTTTCAGTGAGGTTAGTAAAAATGAATTCCATTTGTTCCCGAGGACCAGGCTCAAAGTTCGCAATTTCGAAAAATTTGTATTTTCAAAATTTTGTATTTTTGAATACTGCCATGTTAGCCATGACGAAACCATAACCATGACAAAAAGCCTATAACTATAGGCTTTTCGTCAGGACTTGCAGTTTTGCTTTGTATAATCGAAACTTCGTATTTTCATACTTCGTATTTTCATGCTTCGTACTACTGAGAGTCTACTGTATATTGTATTTCACAAAAAATAAAGGACACTGATCACTATTTGTTGAAAGAAAATTCATCCAAGAAACTTGGTTGCAGTTCGAATTTACATATTCAGACCTTACAGAGTAAGAAATGAACAATGTTTATAATTAGCTAGATGGAGTAATATGAAGTGCTCTGGCAGGAAACATCTCATAAGGGGGTTTGAATGCAGTTGTTAGCATAGGAGGAGAATGAAATGAGGTTGGGGAGTACAGACAGTACAAGGAATGACATGGGTGATTCAAGGAAGCATAGCAAGGTACGAAACTCACTATACTATAGCTACACACTGATTTTATAATAATGTCACTGTTTCTAAGTTGCCCATTACACTTCTGCATTTAAATATTTTTTAGTGCAACTAAAATGTGGCCAAACAGCAGAAAATAATTCAATAACGTGGAAGCTCCACATAACAAGAGCTCTTGGGAAACGAAAAATCACTTGCTTTAGTGAACTCTTTTGTTATTACCAAAGATGATTAAATAATCATTCTGCAGCCAATTTCAATGACTTTTACACTAGTGTCACCAATATTGTGGGTGTTTCAAGTGAAGTGCTAGAAGATACCATTAATATTCCTTTAAGATCGCTACTGCAAATGATATTTTCCCACACTTTATTGTCCTGTGGTTGTATTTACTGTCAATGACTTTAATCCATGTTATATCCTATTCCTAGTTGGTTGTAAATAATGATAAAACTACCTTTGCACACTTCCATGCAAACTTACCATCTCACAGCTGCAAAGAGATTATTTTGCACAATCTTACCCCCTCTAATGATATAGAGTTTTTAGGATTACAGATTGCAAATAATTTAAATTGGTCACTGCACATTGATTCCCTGATCAAAAAAATCTCTATAGGCATATTTATGATTAGGAGGTTGGCTCCGATTGCCTCCCTCCCCATTCTGAAATCGTTATATTATGCCAATGTTCATTCTCTAATTACCTTCACTGTCTTATTTTGGGGTAACCATTGGGAATCAGCCCAAGTCTTCTCTATACAAAAGCAGGCAATTAAAGCAATCTTTCAGTTATCCAATGTACACCAGGTAAGCCTCTTTTCAACAAAATTAACATACTTACTCTTCCCTCTATCTATACATTTACTTGCACAACTTTTTTTTTTAAATAACCCAGGAAAATTCTTCACTAATGCTACAGTCCATTCTCATAACACCCGATATAAACTAGATGCACATTCTGATCATAGTTGGCACTCCTCTAATCTTAATGCACCATACAAAATGGCCTCAAAATATTTTAACAAACTGCCTACTTAACTGAAAAAAATTCCCTCCTCCTCATTGTTCCAAAAATAATTAAAGGTTTTGTTGCTAAACAAGTGCCATTACGGTGTTAATGAAGTTTTCGAGGAAAAGAGTGTTGTAGGATTTAAGACATGGTATTTTAGCTCATTTTCTATTATATATATTTTTTTGCATCCGGACTATTCTGTTGGTACATATACCACTGGGATCTCAATAGGCATTTGCCAGTCATCACGTTTCCCAGGGAATGAACCAACAGAGCTTGACATACATCCATACCCTGGGTGGAGAAAAACCCACCCAGGTGGGACTCGAACCCACGACCCCAGGATTAGCAGGCGAGGACTTTATCTCCCCACCACCAGGGCTGGCATATGCTCATGTATGTCATCTATTATTCTTTGACTTGTCTTATATCATGTATATGATCAGTGGACAGAAAATAAATAATAATGGGTCATTCCACCTCAATTCAACAAACGTTTGTCCCATAGGGTCTCAGATTTTGATAAAAATTGGTGTATGGGTACAAAATCAACTCAAACTGAATACCCTCAAACCGTTTTGTGAAAACAAAATTTTTGAGTGAATTATGCATATTTTTATTTTTTCGCATTTTTAGCAAAAATCCGAGCCTTAAATCATATTATCACTTATATCTCCGCTTGTAATTGTCATACAGCAATGATTAATACCTCTTATTAAAGCTAAATCTTTATTGGATGCAAATATATCAATAAAAATGATTTTCTTCTATACCCTATTGTGGTAAATTACTAATGTTTAAAAAATTGTTAATAAACTTTTCTCAAATACTCCACCTCAGAATCAGCCAAAACTTTTTTCCATAATCTAAACATACCCAGCTAACTATTCCAAAAATAAAATTAAGTGGCAATTCATAAATACGTTTTTTATAAATATTTAAACATTTACAATTTTCTCTCGTGCGGCCCGTCGGCTTCCCCATTTGGAATACAAGCAGCAGACACGCGATGCAAGCCTAAAAATTTCCTAATTGCTCAAGGTTGTGGCTATATGAGATAAAAACATATTATAAGCTATAAATGTCAACAAAAAAGTAGAGCAATAGAGACATTATAACAACAATAATTATAATGTCTCTATTGCTCTACCATGGGTAACACAAGCAAGTGGGCTTGTTCCAGCCAGTTTAAACTTTTCCACTTGGGTGTCGAATGATTCTTGACACAGCATAGCTCACTACCAAATCGCACGTCAAGTGTCATTCGACACACGACACGCGAAATCCAGGGGCACTTAAAATTTAATTCCGAGTGGACTACTGGTATGGAGGGTGAAAAAATCCGAATTCATTGGGTTAAAGACCTTTCTTCCCAAAATGCTACTCCATCGAACCAAAAGCTTTCACTGCCCATGCACCACCCTTCACCATTCCAAGCTCTTCAAACCTAAAAGCATAACTCTCAAACAAAAGCATTCTTGACAAGTAAATCTCTCCCTATAGTAAAAATAACCTTGAAATGTATGAGTCTATTTTCACAAATTTCGATGACTGGAATTTGACCCATGTATCTTTGTAGCACCCTTAAATGCAGGTATCATATTGATTCCTCTTGATCATGCTCATACCTTCTGTCATTAAATGTCACCTACAGAGACAAGTTACACCAAAAATTTGTGCATATCATTTAGTGACTAAGGACAATAAAAAATAAGGTTTATTCATCTTTTAAAAATCACCTTTTTTTACCTCATTATTATTTCCTCTCAGGGCCGGTTTTATAATGTCTGGTTAAACTTCTAGTTAGTTAACGTGGACGTTAAGTTGAGGTGAAGTTTAACCTGAGGATGGGTTTTATAAAGATAAACAGACCTCCGGTTAGTTGACTAGAACCCTAGAGACGGATTTGTGTACTTAGGACAATTCTCATACCGCGAATACGTCAGAACTGGCCATAACAAATGAAAAACGATAAAAAAATTGCCGCGATGAAAGCATTTTCAAGTTGTAAACTTACGACACAAAATTTAATTATCACCAATTCACCGTATTTCTACCACATATATCTCATTAGTCAGTGTCTTTGTTTATCATTTCCTTGGACAATTACTTTAAATTTCCTCACAGAGTGAAAATGGTCAAGAAAGTTCAGACATTATGATTCTCACCCAATTCATTTCCTCTTTTTTCTCGAATTTCTTGCTGTCTTCCTAACAGTGGTAAAAATATCAGCAATATAATTGATAGGAATTACATTAATTTAGAAGATGGAAAAATTGTTTTTCATGTAGAGGGTTTACTTTACAATTTTGGCTCTGGTAAAGGTCTTTTTTTCAGTGGAGTAATCAAAGGCAAGTGTGAAAGAGCACTATATTACCAATTTCTAATTCATTAGATGTAACATTGCACTCCAGAATTCTTAGCATCGTAGCCAATGAGTCTGACCCAGTAATGTCATCTAGATGTCTTACCTTTGCCTGTACAATTATATCATTACATAAAAACTTACCTATTAACAATAGTGCAATGATTTCTGCCAGTTGCCTCCCATGAAAAGCTACATGAATATAGAATCTTTATCATGATTTTAATCTCCTACAATAGCTGATCCTCTCACCAATAGGAATGATTTATTTTAAGAAATATAGGTATCTGTTCACTCTAGGAAGTTATAAGAGCTTAATTCTCCATATATCATGTCAATTTATTGGTTTTGTATGGTCATTGTGTATGACATGAATCAAGTAAATAGGGGTATTAGAAAGAGGGAAGTAAAGTATAAAAATCTGTATGGATAAATCCTCATTACAAATAGATTAACTCACAACAAATAAATTGTTAATAATCAAGGTTTAATTACTACTCATTCGAGAAAAATTCATCCACAGATTAGTGTGCCTTATTTAATAATATTTGGACCTTTGACTTTAAAGCACTTGTGGAGGCTATTACATTGGTATAATGAAGCTGATATTGCTCATCATTGCGATTGAAACACCATTTACCTTCTAGGTACAAAAAAGTGAGTTTAAAAATGCATTTTGGCAGCTTTCTTGTGTTGTGACACTCATTTTTTACCATGAATGTTTGGCTTCTTTTACTAAAATTGACAAAACATGAAATGTAAACACTGTTAGTACCTTTGTGCCACGATGAAGATTATAATCTATATATAGGTCTAATCTACCAATCATAGTTTGCCAGGGATATGAAAATAAACACCTAATATTGCACTTTTACCAGGAAAATATTTTTCTAGAAAGTCCTGATTTCCCCAAAAGATTAAGGAATATGAGAGAATGGAATGCATTATGCCACAATAAAAATTTAAGAAATTCAGTTGATACATTTGGTGTCAACTGTCTAATTATAAAGTAAATTGAGGGAATTTTCTGACATAGTAAAATGACGTGATCATTTGTCAGGGTTTCCATGAAATATAGTTAAGATAATACATTATCATGGAAATTTGTCACAAGGAGGTATTCCTTAGCTTCAGTAGTTGGCTGGTATTATGACTTCCAAATATGAAGTGTCTGAGCTATTTATATTACTTTTAAGTTTATTGTTTTCACAGGGTTTAGGCATTTCATTTATAGAAGTTTGCTTATGTGATCAAGTTATAATCACGATAAATAAAAAATGTAAAATATCAGTGCTGACAAACCAGATAGATGATTGCCTCTTAATCAAATTACCTCACTTATGAGACATCATGGAAATATTGTGAAGAGCAACACTTATGTTTGACTGGAATAAAATATGGCACTAGACAATAAGTATAATTGATAGGTATCAGCTTGATTGGTGTTAATACACAGTAACATGAATGAAGACTTCAGTGGAACTTGACCATCTTGCTTTGACATGACCCGTACACATTGAAGAAATGCAGCAGATTCAAGCAAAATAGCCTATTCTGAATCTCAACCCTCTCTTTTCATTGACTCCTGAGAGGTGAATTAGACATAATTGGCAATTCTTTAAATCTAAGATAGATTATCTTCTTCTTTAAGGAAATACTTTTAATGAGAATCTCACTTAATTCCTTGCATTGTCTTAAAATGTTCTGATTAATTAGTTGAAAGTAGAACTTGGCAGTAGTGTTTATGCCTAATATATGCTCATTCAATAACTTCTAACTGTAATTTACCTACATACCTTTAATTAAAGGCAGGTAAAGGTTTTTGTTCAAATATGCCTAAAAACATCATTAGGAATTATATTCCATGCCCTACATACATGACAAGTTTTTTAAATTCCTGACTGCAAAAGAATAGATGTACTATTCCACTGTATATTAAATATTCACCCTACTATCAATACAAGGTTGTCTTTGTAAAACACATTAGATCATTCATTAGCCTTAATCATTCATAATCCTTGGAGGGAGAAATGCATCTATTTCTCAAAGAGCTTATTGCAGGTTAAAATATGAAAGGTACAGATAATGATCTATCACAAATTTATTCCACATTATATACTCTCTGTCTATGCTTATTCATAGCTAAATAAACTTTTATCAAGGCAATAGAAAAGTATGGTAATAACACTAGAGATAAACTTGAGAAACAAATCCTGGGGGGCTTGCTATAATGCATGAAAAATGTAAACAAAATGTCATGCCATATATACTCATTTTTAATCACAATGAATTTATCGAATTCATGAGTTTCAATACATAATAACTCATTGAAAATACATCTAACTATATAGTGGTATCACTCTGTGATAAAAATTAGTTAAATATTCAAACACACTAAAATTTCACAGCACCTAGAGCAATTGAAACACAGGACTCTACAGAACAACATACGAAATTAACCTCGGCATCTAAAGTAAATGCCATTGCAATCTAAAAAATCATCACATCGGTCCTTGTTATTATTTAGAATCACAAAGCTTTGTAATTACCTATATTCTATCTTATGTGGAAGTGAATATAGTAGTCTTCCACCATCAAATTCATGAGTTTCAATACATAACAAATCAATGGAAATACATATAACGATATACTTAGCTGACACACATACTTCCTGGGTTAAAATTTAGGTACTCATTCGAGCACAATAACATTTCACTTCGCCTAGTACAATTGAATCACTGGGTTAAAATAGAACAACATGCAAAACTAACATCTACGTCTGAAGTAAATGTCATTCTAATCCAAATAACGTTCACATAGGTCGTAAACTTGCTATTACTTTACATCACAAAACGTTTTAATTATATTCTATCTCATGTTGAAGTGATCATAGTTATCTAACAGGACTCATTGTAAGGTTTGACACAATATAATCATTAATTAATTGTTCCTAGGTTTTAAAAAGTTTTTACGTGACTTGTTGATGGCGTTATATAAACGCTTATGGTATAACTTGAGTAGTAGCACAGGAAAATTGAACGAATGAATGAAAAACGAACTATCGCTGATATTTGTATAAACAAAGGAATTCTCAACTAAATCCTTTCCCACTCACTTCCTTGTGTGGGACAAATAATGTTTAGAATAGCTCTCATTGCTTGCACGAACTAGTATTCTTCGGCATAAACGCCCATTTAATCTTCTATACTTCCGTTATCACCTGTATTCCGAATACTTCACTCAAAACTCATTATCTTCCGTTATATTACATCACCTAATACCTGTATACCACAACAGAAATAAAATCACAACCCAACAACGTCAACACAAGAGCAGAAAATGAGGCAGCAGTGGATGTATCCCAAACGTTGCCTAACTTCACACTTTCAAGGGGTAAATCCCGCTCAACTCCGGACGCCTAGAATATGATCAAACATTTTAACGTAAATTAGAGGGTACATAACGTAAACACTGGATCTTAGAGTAACTACAGTCTATCTTAAATCACCTTGAAAGCTCAGAAACCTGCTGGTTTAAAATCTAATTCCATCGATGGTAATCACCAATAACGTATTTACGTTTTTACCGTTGGCTTTTGAAGGACGAAACCTTCCAAAACACTCTGCATCACTCAAAATTACCAAAACTACTTCGAATTAGAATTGCAATGCCGTATTTTTTTAATTCTTCGTCTTCAAAATCTTCATCCGTAGCAAGAGTCCCGTCAGTATCTTCTAGTTAACCCATGGAAATCCGTTGTTAAGATAACTAGCACTTTGACCTCCAGATTAGACTTAACGACCGATTGTAAAACTGAATTTTCGGCTTAAGCGTCGGTTAACTCTAACGTCCAGTTTAACTAGACATTATAAAACCGGCCCTCAGAGAGATTGTATTTACAACCTGGTTAAATTGATTACAAGTTCATTGTAGTGAATATATTAAAAATAGAATACTATACTTCTGAGAGAATTTCTATACTTATAATTAATGAACATACCGTAGAACCTCGGATATACGACAAACTCATTTATACACTGTTTTTTTTGGTCCGGTAAATAACCCCATAAGACCCCATGTATTTCCAACCTCCCTTATGAAATTTTTCATTTATATGACGAACTCAATTATAAACAGTTTTTTTTCAGTCCTTTGGTAGGAAGTCCCTCATTTATACGACTTTTTGGTGACTGATCTACAGAAAGACATCTAATTTGATTTTTTGTCAACGACTATTATCAGTCTCGTATTTTCATTTCTGCACCATTTCAATTATTTGTAATAAATACGACTTTTTTCCCAATTAACCTAGTATCGCACGAAAAAAAATTACACTGGATGTCACGCGGGTAGCCTACATTCGCCAGCATTAGGCGGACACCGAGAGCAACGCGAAGTTCGATCCCTATCGTAGTTTCATTTTTTCTTTCAGTCATTGCACCGAAACTTTTATCATCCTAAATTTCAAACCCTCACATCAGAATACTCACATTTTAATACTCATATTGTTTAAGTTATATTTACGAATGTATTACTCAAAAATTAAGGATGGTCGGATCGGATCTAAAGATCCAAGGATCTTTCATTTCATTCCCTACTGAAATAATATCCGAAGACAGCATAAATTCGATTCCCGACCGGAGATTTTTAAATTTCGCCATCCCATGAATGGAATGTAGGTACGGTAGATACTGACAGGGAGCGGATTTGTAACTCAACGAAATGAGATGAAAGTATTTTCCTTGCACTGGAACAAAATAAAGAAATATATGGCTTGGATTTTTTCTCCATAGGCCCGGAGGCACGGGAAAAAATAAAGCAGAATGTCACACGAGTCGCCTACATTCGCCAGACTCGCATGAACCGACTATAACACGTAGTTGTGAAAATTAAGAGCCGAATAACCAACGATGGACGAAGCAAGAAAGAAATAGTTAGTAGAATAGCCCAGGCAAAGAGGGCATTCTATCAAAAGAAGAATCTACTTACAGCAGGAAATACAAGCATAGAAGTAAGGAAACAGTTTATCAGAACATCATTAGGAGGAGGCATGGACGATGAGAGCAGCGGAGAAGAAAAGGGTGGAAGCATTCGAAATGTGGTGCTACAGAAGAATGCTTAAGATTAAATGGATCAACCGAGGAAGTCGTAAGAAGAGTAGGAGAAAAGAGAAGTCTGCTGAAAACTCTAAAAAGAAGAAGGGACAACTTAATCGGCCATATCTTGAGACATGATGGCCTGCTGAAGACTATCGTCGAGGGAAAAGTAAACGGGAAGATTGAAAAAGGCAGGCCTCGTATGAGATACATGGAACAGGTTGTGAAGGATGTAAAAGAGAAGAATTACGTCACAATGAAAACGTTGGCCGATAGAAGAATCGAGTGGAAAGCTGCGTCAAACCAATCCTAGGATTGTTGACCAATGATGATGATGAGTGTACTGCCGGTCGCTAGTTCGTTCCTTAATACTGCCGAGGAATACAGTGCATGCTGTATCACTTGGGTAATGCAAGTAGACATTAAAAAAAAGCAGATTATCAGGAATTGCATGTGTTTGAGTCAATATATTAAACATAAAATTAATAAAATTTGGCATTAGTGAAAGTCATTGGAAAAATATTTTATTACATAATTAAAATTGTGGAATCATCACGCTAACTTTACAATGTATTTTGAGTGATGCATTTGTAAATCTAGTTTAATAAATAAAAGTACAAAAAGGTAGTACAGTTGAGCTCCCTTAACCCGGGAATCCCTAATCTGGGAATACCCATAATCCGGCAATTTTTCCACTACCAACTACATGGTACTTTGTGGAAAATGCCGAAAGATTTTTACAGAAACAGTGCTTATAACCTGCCGAGATATTAACTCATTCTTAACGTTAATTTTCCAATTGCGAGGATCACAATAATTTAAACATATTAATTTCTGGTACTTCGTGTACACTGGAATTATTATGCAACTTGAACTAAACGTACAAAATGACGACATCGCCAATGTGGACTAGTTTACAGATCGGCCACTTTCAACGGCGTGTGCATTTTTGATGGACCACTGGACGTAATTTGATAAAATTATTTGTTATCTGCTTATGTTTCTCCTCAACCATGTATAATCTATATGGTTGTGGCAACCGCAGAGGAGTGTGCATCAGTACAAAACGTCAACGATTGTAGAAGAAGTGCAAGTTGTGAAAAAGCTTGACATCGTTGAATCGATGCACCAATCGGTAAAACGTTTGCCCGAAACGTACGGCGTGGGATCTTCGACAGTATAACGATATAACACATTAGAGAAAATCCTCCGAATTTTACAGTTAAAGAGACACGAAGAAATGGACGACAGAGAGAAAAACTATGAAAGACGATATAAGTAATGATTTTACATCGCGTGATTTCGATTGCGTCGAAGTGAAGAGATTAGTATTTCTGGCCAAATGCTAATTAAGCAGGCTAAACTATTTCATAAACAGATATAATTTAACAGACGTAATGTGGGAAATTTCGCGTGCATGGAATAGTATTTCACAGTCAGTTCTAAAACACGCGTTGTTTATGGCCTGCTTTGAGGCTTGATGTAGACGAAATAAGTGGGGATTTCAAAAGCTTTCATGTTTCTGAGGATAAACATATGATGATGGAGTTGGTTGACTGAGCAAACAGCATCCATATCCCTGAATTAGAGGAAATGGAATTGGTAAATTTAGAGGAATGGATAGCTGGCGGCCACGATATCTGTCACCACACATTTCACCGGTGATGAAATCACTGAAATGGTAATTCATAACAATAAATCTGAGTGGGGATGAAGAAGACGAGCCTGAAATTGTTGAAGGAAGACTACAATTAATAATGATCTTTAAAGAATCATCCAGTCCGGTCGCCCGCGACGTAGTGATAGGCGGCCGTAGACATGACACCCACGCGTTGACATCGCGCTTAATCAGCTGATAACAAATCAAGCGCGGCGGAAAAATGTTGCGCGAAGCATCCCTCCCATGCGGGCATCCACTCCCGCTAACCACTGCTGGAAGAGAGAGGCAGTCATCCATGCATTCTTGCTGCTTGCATAGGGGCAAGGCATATGCTTCACATTCTCTAAACACCGCGGTTTGGCATATTTTCCCACTACCAAGGGGAGCAACTTCTCGGAGCCATCACAGTTGGCACAAAATAGCACCGTAAAGCACTCCTTACTCATCTTCCCCCCATGGCAGGCCTCTCCTTTCACATTTAATGTCCCGTCTGGCAGCAGATTATACAAAAACCGGCTTCGTCAGTATTAAAAATGTCTTTTGGAGTGTAGCCCTCCCCAATCAATAGCTTCAATCAATAGCTCCCCAATCAATAGCTAAATTATAGCTTCTCTGTCCAGCTCTCCATCACATCAGGATTAACCGCAGCCTTCTCCCCCGAGATTTTTAATGTTGTGAGGTTCCAGCGTTTTTTGAACTTTTGGAGCCATCCGTTGGAAGCCACGAAGTTCTCCAGTCCTAACTTCAAGGCTTCCATTCTCGCCTGCTCCTGAAGGATAGGACCTGAAATGGGTATCAACTTTGCCCATGAACGAGAGAGCCAGTTGAATACGGCCTGATCTAGGTCCTCGTTAACGTTAGTGCATATCCTTTTTCTGTTGGGTCCCTGCAAAGCTGCATTACTGATGTCCGACCACTGGGAAAGGATGTTGGATAACATTGACGGCCGTATATTGAATCTTTGGGAAACTTCTCCCTTCTTCATCCGCAGGTCCACCGCCTGGAGAATGGCTACTTTCTCCTCCAGGGAAAATCATTGTCGCTTTGTTCCACGATTAGACATGGCCTAAAAAATTAAGTATAATTAAGTGATGAGCGTTATGAACCATTTTTATAAATCATGAAGATTATGTATGGGAAAACTTAGTGAATAAATAACGAACTTACCTTGAAAAGAAACAGATGAATAACCAAGGATAATAGCTGCTGTTAATAGCCAAAGGCAGGTTTCCCTTGAACAGCCTAAAATCAAAGCGATTGCAAAATTGAACTGCAGTAAAGCTTCACAGCACCAAAAATTTGCACGAGATCACCGAACTAACCACCACTAACCACGCCGTCAGAAAGAGTGACGCTTGGTGATGCGGGTTAACCAGAAATGTCGTGATAATTTCACTTCAACAATAAGTTTTCTGATTGGCTTATTGCTACCACATCTCTGAATGGCCCTCTTAACTTTTAACTCATATGTATTCTGCAAAAATTACTTTTAAAATAACTTTTTTTTAAATAATGTTAACAAGAGGTATATTTTATAGAACAGGACTGAGGGCAAGGACCTAGCCACGTTAACACACCGGTTCCCGTGAGATCACCGAAGTTAAGCAACGTTGGGCCCGGACAGAGGTTGGATGGGTGACCCTCCTCCATACCTCTACCGCGGTGTTCTTGTCCCCTGTCTGCGAGTGGCGGGCAGGTTAAATGTGGGTAGGTACAATGGATCTAAAGAGGTCTAAGTGCCAGGGGGGCTCCAGAAGGCCCCCGCCCACCCCTACAATTTACCTTTTTTTTTAGAACAGGGCCAATATTTTATTTCATTAATTGGGAGTTTTTGCAAAGTAGGAGTTCGTTCATAAGAGGAATTTACTAATTTATTAACATAGTAAGTTGGTGGTACCAATGGGACTTGCTCTTTAATTGGAGATTTTCGTTGAGCGGGAGTTCGTAAGGTAGAGGTTTTACTGTAGATTTTTTCTACAGTAAATTTACTTGTTTTATAAATACTATTGTTGCTGTTTTTCTATATATATATTTAAACAGTAGGATTAGAAAAGGAATGAAATTCAGAATCCAGTATCTGAAACTAAAGATACAAAACCAAGATAGAGATCCAATACCCAGGCAAGGATCCGGTTCCGAATCCAGATCTAAAAAAAAAACCTGGATCCGTCCATCACTATTTACATAATTAACTCTTATCATTAATAAGGGGTAAATAATATATGATATGTCTTAACCTCGACAATTGAGATATACCATAAAAGTTCTTTGCATGAATTATTTGCCTGTGCATATTCACAATTTGAACAACCTTGTCAGGTATCGTACATTGAGCGTCATTTGTTTTCACATCAGTATGGGTAAAAATTTCTTTGGATTATGCAGTTGAGCTATTAAATGTTAAAACTACATTTATTTACTTTAATTTACCATAATTTTTCATGAAAATATGAAAAAAATTGAAAGAATCCTTAAATTGAAAATCGTCTTGGCTGCTACCCATCCCTGAGGGGGTCGAGACTTATATACTCTGAGGTCGAGACTATGTCATGCTATGTCACGTCTGCCTCAGCCTGTGATTTTTATACAATATTGCTAGTTAAAGAAAAATCTTTTCTTTCACCATCAAATGCTCAGACCTACAATCCCGACTTAGTAATATATAATAATTTCAAAATGGCTGAATGAATAACAATATCTAACTTCTAATACTTATTGCTTTCTGATATTTAATAGAAAATTAAAACTATTTTCAGTAAGAGCTCTGTTCATACCTGGTGATATTGTTTTAGAAGAAAAATAGTTGGTAAAGGAAAAATACTACCTATTATTCACAGGTGAGTTTTTAGTAATCAATACTCCTGCATAATCTGTTGCTTGTATGTAGAAAATGAACTAACAATAAACACCATTATGAAATGTGCCAGGCATTAATTGAAACTAGGCCCTGCTGGTCAAGTACCAGGAATGCTAACTATTAGGGCAAGAAATTCAACTTGGGAACAGATCTTAGCATATTTCAGGATTACAAATGCACACTGTTTCTGTCTAGGTGTCATGAACATACATTTATTTGTATAGTTGCTTGTAATATAATAAATTAATAGGCTTCATTTGCCTGCATTTAAACATGCAACTGCAACCATGAAACAAAAAAGACTTAATTGGACATTTGAAAAGGGTTTCAATTTCCCTTACTATGAAACCTCTGTTATGAAACTTCTTCACTTATGAAACTTTTTTTTGGTGGTCCGCTGAAAGTTTCATAAGTGAGTTTCTACTCTACGTACTTTCAATTAGATAGATAAATAACATTATGATTATTTTTCCCTTTGAAAATGATTCCTAATTTTTCCAGCATAACCCCTGAATTCATGTAAAATCATTTACAATGCCAGAATAATGAGTCACACATACATCCTGAGGTAATTTTTTTTCTTTTACCTTGTATTTTAAAAATTTTTAATCTTTGCGTTGTCAGAAAATCATTCCTCTGAACCAGGATTACCACCGTAAAGTAAGGTATTCCTACATGATACCACTTCATACAAACAAAGAAATGCTTGGCATAGAAGTGTAGAACATGGGAATGGAAAACAATGTCAGAAAGCAATTTAAATATCATCAAAACTTTGCCCAGAGAACAAATGGTATCAAAATGCATGACAGACTTATTTATTGAGTAGGCTACATGCATCTATAATTGCGAGAACTACTATAATGAATATTGTGCTATAACTAGTATATACAGTAAAACCTCGTATTTACGTTATCGCAATTTACATTTTCCCACAATTTATGTTTTTATCGGGCACCATCCAATTTCCTATGTCTCCAACGTATGTAGAATCCCCTATTTACACCACAACTTTTCTGTTTTCCCGCTGTTTGCGTTAGATGCTGGTAAGAATGCGAAAAATCAAAAAAAAAAACAAAATTTCCTTCTATGACATTTAGCCATACATACCAGTGTATATAAAACACAGTTTGACCTCGTTTTGTACATATACACTTCAAAAACAAGAGAGAGAACAGTAATTTTCTCCACTTTACAGAAGAATTTGAACTTAGCGGCGCAGTACACAGCACCACTAGTGATGGAAAGACGCTATTGTTTCAGCAATCGCGAGAGATCGCTGAAGACATCTACCGCGATAGACACTCACTATCCTTTTGCTGGAAAAAGATTCCTACAATGAAATAAATGCATATAGGGCGGATTTATAATTTAGGAACCCCTGCAGGAGTATATTTAAGCTGTACCGAGGTTCATATTGTAAAGAATGAAAATGAATTTTTGCCGAGACATTATGAAATGTTAAAAATAAATGAACTGATCCGGTGGACAATAACAGGGGATAATTCGTCCGACCATCACGCTGCATTAATTCAACAGTTTTAATACACGTTACTGCAAAATAAAACTCATTGAAACTACTTTTATCGTGCGAAAACAGCATTTAATAAATAAAATTATTTTGTTAAGAAATTTTTTGCCGTTGGATAACTGCTTGCGCTGGCCGACCAGTAAGGTAGCTCAATATTCTCATGTGTTGTTTATGTTATCCTTAAATACTCTGGAATGTAAATTTTGTTTTACATGGAAATGGATGTGAATTACAATATTTTCAGATGACTCAACTGTTTTCGGGTTTCTTCCACGTTGGTTCATCCCTCTGGATGACAGTTTCACCGGTTCTCTAGATGCCATCTTCATGTCCGAAGATCGCGTCCCATCAAATTTCCTATATCTTCGTTCTATATATTTCCCATATCTTCATACTATATATTTTATATACTTCGTACCTGAAGATGCCGTCTGGAAAGCCGGCGAAACTGCCGTACAGTAAGATGAACCAATGTGGAAAAAAAATGGAAACCCTCAAGTAATCTTCTAATCACCACGGGAACCTTCACAGCAACTAGAATATTTTCAGTTTAGGCGTAAATAAAAATTGTGGATTCCCATGATGTAACTCGCACTGATATAGCGAAACATGTAAGATTACCAGTCTCTACAATGGATGCAATTATGGAAAATTGTGAAGTGATTCCGAAACATGCTAGCTAGTGCAGGCACCTGTCAAAAAAGAGAAAAGTCAAGAAATCATGGTATGAAGGAATACCAACTTAAAAAGTGGTTTTTAAGTTCTAGATCGTCTAATATCGCCATGGCTTCGTCAAAAGAGAAAAGGCATTGCATAATGTAAAAGTTTCGGAAGTATGGATTTGACAACGTCCATTGGTTTGTTATGTTGGTTGAAACATTGGTAGAAATATATAGTACAAAAATAATTCAGGACAACTATATACTTTAAGAAATACTTAATAATATTGCTTTAATTCAGTTTATCGGTGTTTCTTATTTATATATTTAATTTATATTGTTAAAGTATGCATGTGAAACTGAAAATTGAACTTTTCCAGCTATTTGCATTTTCCTGCATTTTATACTTTTTTGAGTGGTCCCTAGAAAGGCGTAAATAAGGGGTTTTACTGTATTCAAATTAAATGCAAACAAAATTTACAATAAGTTAAAAAAATTATTAATCCCATGCAACATGTTTTTACATTATCAAATCCCCTCAAAGAAAATAACCCTGTTTCTGATAGGAGTTACTCTAGGATATCAGGTAAAATACCTATGTACTGTTGAAGGAAGAGAAAAAGAATGGTAATTTCACTGAATCGGCCATTAGTTATATCAAGTCTTCACACAAAACCTACTTTCATTACCAAAAATAATTAGAGAATAAATTGACATGTCTTGAATGTGACATCCATGTTCTGGAGAACATGTTTCATTTATACATAATCACATCTAAACTATGGGAGATGCTATTCTGTGTTAGTTTAGGCTAATGAATCATTCTATTTGGTAAAATTCACAAATTGCCATATGCCACTGACAGAAATAATTGCCACCTTTCTATCTATAATTAAATTAATATCAATGATGCAGCCCCAGTTGACAAAAAAGAAATATTTATATAAGAAGAATATTTATGAAAATGGACAACAGGCATTAATTACTTAGTAAGTAAATATGACTCTGGAGACAGCCTCTGCTTGATTAATGAAGGCCATCTATTCCAAGATATTATGAGAGCAGACCAAAAAGCAGCCTTCCATTAGCAAGAAAGAATTTCAGACTTATATACATGACTCCTATCCTTCACCAAGATTAGATATTTTTCTGCAGGAAGGAATGTCATACCTACCCTAACCTTTGCAACTTGATCCAGAAATTTTTGAGAGTTCCTCCAGCCAATGAATTTTCTGATACTCTCTAGTACAGCCGGCCTTATTTGTGATCAGAAAAGGAATAAATTAAACCCTTAGGAGGGGATTGTATCAGTTTTCCAATTTAAAAAAAATAAATAAAATAGGGGGATTTTTAATTAGTTGTAAAAGAAGAAATAAATGTTCAGATAAATAAGGTTTCTACATGGCTAGATATTTTTTAAATTATTTCCTTCAAATGCCTTAGAGGTTTATAAATACTGTACCCTTAAACATTCATTACTGACTACAGTGTAGTGGTTTTTAACATTGTAACACAAGAGTTAAATGATGTTGGTGCATGTTAAATGAGGAAATTATCACAGAAATTTTCTACAGACTCCCACATGCTCATTCAAGGCAATTTTTAACAAAGGGATCTTACAAATCTTTGGTGATTTTGTAACCATGACTACAGAAATAATATTAAATTCGTACTAAATGCATTAATGTAGGTATCAGGTAGACTGGTAAGTAATTATTGCATTATTAGACTGATTTGATGATTATATGTAAGTTACCTTGAAGTCAACTATTTTATAAGGTAGCATGGCATCTTTCAAGTTCAGGAGCATATAATTAACCACACAACTGGAGTCATAATTTGACGAGATTTATGTATTTATTATTCAATATCACTCACCACGAGCAGCAGCCAGAGCCAAAGGTGTCCTCCCTTTTTCTTCTTGAATATTAACATTTATAAAGTATGGAAATAGCATTTGAAGAATAGCTGGATGATTGTGGTAAGCCTAAGGTAGAATAATAAGAAAAATGTCTTTAACTGTTTTTTTTTCAAATTAATTCAAATACTGAGTAATTTCATGCCAGCACTGACGTTCATTGCGCTAAATGGATAGAGTATCTATTCCTCAGGATATCAACATTTTTGATACAAATACAGATTATAAGTATGGCTGATTAGATAGTTGGTAGTACCTTAATATATCACAGCAGTTTTAATAACTTAAACACTTAATTTTTCATGGAAAAACCATGTGCACAATGAATTCAAGTTACCAAATTAGAAAAACCGTAGAAGCTTGAAGCTACAAACTTCAACATTACAAAATTTTTGAAATTATAAAGTAATGAAATTCAATCACTGTCAAATTGAGGAAAAAGATTCTTGTTTTTATGAACAACAATGGAAATATGTGCCATTATAATGAAGTGATGCATGTTGAATTAATGAATTTAAGTATCCAGCTTTACAAAGTATGACTGAATGTGACAAATGGGTGATGAGAAAGCTTGATTCTCCCCCATGCGTTCCATAAATCTAACCAATTAAAAAACCCTTGCGATTATCATAAAAAAATATTGTACGTTTTAATGATGACTCCAATATATCCCTCAAGCAGATGGGTTGTGCATACTTATTTTATCTATAGGAATATTCTACAGTTTCCGAGAGTGAAAGCATCGCATTACTATGTTAATGGGATTGAAGAATTTCCTCAGGATTTCTTTATTAGATTTCACCAAATAAAGGCAAGTTTTCCTTCCCCACTTGAGATTACAATGTAATTATCAGAACTAAACCAGAGGTTTGCCAAGGGCCATCAACCAATGAAAACAAGATGTGTATAGCAAATTTTAGGAGAAGATAATTGAGATTATAGTACGGTTCTCAAAACTAAGTCAATGGCTTGCAGAAGGCCACCAAGCAATGAAAATAAGATGAATTATAGAAGGGTATAAGTAATTCGAATGTGAATGATTGAACATGAAGTGATTATCAAATGTTATACATCCTTAGAAGAAGAACTAGATGTTTTACACTGCAGAAATGCTCTTGAGCAGCACAAAAATCATCTACAATAGCATAAAACTTCCAAAAAAGAGAAAAATATATGGTTCATTTGCTGCATTCCTGCTGAGTCAAAAAGAATCTGAGATAGCATTCATTGTAGAAGCCCCTTTATCCCTCAGGGATATCCAAGTGACCGGGTGTCCAAGGATGATCTGATGTTCAAGTGACCCCTTGTGAAAAAATTGCCTTAGACCCAATGAGACATGCCCTCTCTCGTGAGGTTAAGTCTTGTCAGCACCTCTCAAATGATCTGAAGCACTAGACTTCAACTCCAGGTAGATGGGAAAAATGCATAACCAATACGTTGGGAATTTGTTGGCACATAGGTAGCTTTAGTCGCATTTGCTCACTTATCTGCAGAGAGAGGCAGAGAGCAGAGTGATGTTTACCAAAATGTGTACTCGACAAAAATTTTCTTGCCCATGTTGTTCATTTTAGTGCAAAGTTTGAATAGCTTTTCTTTTACATTCAACTAAGCATTTTTCTGGAAAAGGCTGATTGCCAAGCAATTTTTGATGCTGGGAAATCCATTTCACCCTCTTTGATTAGCAGCATTATGATTCTGAGGTAATTATATTGTATATCAAAGTTATTCAGCCCTAATATTGCAAGTATTATTAAGTAAGAAGTCATCTCTATGTCAAAATCATTCACTGCAGTTATTCAGCCATCGGCATCATGTTTTTACACAAAAGAACTAATTGTTGTTCAATTAAACCTAAGGAGTTACAGTGAAAATAGTGGTTTATAAGTTGAAATTCATAACAGAATATCACTGAGTGACATTGAGAAAAAGATCACACGTTATACCAAACAAACAGAATATATTTAAAGGCTAGCATTTCACTCATGGCTCAGGCAGTGAAAAAGCAGAGTCTACATTATGATTCACGCTAACCAATGATCCTACCCATAATGCAATATTTCCAAACTCCATATAACTATATGAAAGTCCTGATCATGAGTCTTCATAATATGAGAGAATGCATTATTGTTGTCTAATAATTATGCTTCAGAAAGAGAAAATGTGATGCTGATTCCTCAAATTTTGTCAGACACTTCGAATGTAAAATATAAGTTGGTACAGCAAGTCATTGGGATGGTTTTTGTAAGCAGTTCACTTTAAGATAACTTGGATTATTGATGACAATAACAACAATGTGACAGATCATCCAAGATTACTTACTGCTAAATGTAAAGGAGTGGTCCGAGGCATATCAGGCCCATCCAGAAGAAAATCCTTTGGTAAGGCTCCAAGGAGAAGTTCCATTGGTTTAGTGTTATTACTACTAGTAGCTGCATAATGAATGGGTGTAAAGCCATTGACATCTGCTGTTACTGGATCAGCCCGATGCTCTAATAAATATCCAATTGTGTCACTGCAAAAAATTCCAATTTATTAGCTACCCCTACAACCACTTGGCTGGTAATAATGGGATATCTTATCATATGAAACAAGCATATAATTTGGACCTTAAAAGATACAGTGGACTCTCAAAAATACGAAGTCAGTGCGACTGGAAAATCGGCACTTTGTAATTTCAAACATTTTCAATAAGTCATGATAAAAATGATATCTTTGTTTTCTCTAACTTTTGCAGTCTTTGGCAACATTGTATAACTTTTTGGTCATTGTTTTTGAAAGCATTCTTAAAAGATGCTTTTGTGTCATACACTGTATCGAATGTCTTAAAAAATCATAAAATAAATACCAACTTGTACTTCCTATGTAAATGGTTTAAACTCGTCGATCGCAGTTTTGGCAAAATTTCGTCCCAGTATCAAAGACGTATGCATAACAAAAGTTGAAAAGTTATGTAAACCAATGTCCAAAATTGCATACTCAGCCTCGACCACTTACCGTATCAAATTGGTTTGTGACATCGAAACAAAAATTGAATTATACTGGTCAAAATACTTTGAGGCACTGACTTTTTCACATCCATGAAAGATGTGCATAATCTGAATTATGTGGTGCTTTCAGCACCTCATAACCGCGTCAATGCATCAACCTGCAATAGAAATTTCTATGCCAAATGTTTCAACTATGTATGTCCAGTTTTTCTCGTTCTACTCAATTCACAGAATTTATCTGCATAACAGGATCCCTCGATCTACTTTTTGATCGCCATTCACGGTTACTGACCATAAGCCAGACAAATGGACTTAATAAATTAGCAGCTTATTTTATACATTTTACGAAGTTGAAAAAAAAAATATGGAAGCTTCGCAGGTACTCTGTAAAAACTTTTCTGTTCTATGACTCTCGTTAATATTAGTTTAACATTATCAAAGGTAGCTGACTTTCTATAAAAGTGACTAATGCATAAGGTAGGTGATGAACTGCAGCTTCTATTAAACATAAAATGCTCATGTGGATATGGGGTTCACACAATACTTAATTAGCCATTACACACAAAGACCTATGAGATTTGAGGATGTAATATGAACATGACTCATACTTATTCATAAAAGCTATGCATTCGGCATATCGCTCAGACGATATTATGCTGTGTTAAATTTTAAAGCAGAATAAATTTGTAAAAAATTAATAAGAACTGGCCACGGCAGCTAGGTAAGGAATTCATAGACTAAAAAGTCCAAAAATTGCAGGTTCAAATACTTCCTGCAATGTTACTTTGAAACATGCAATGTAACAACAACATTTAGAGTATTATGCCTACAAAGTTAAAAGGACTAGACTTCTCAGTTGAAATCCCAGTAATCTCAAGAGCAGGCAATCATGTCACTTAAATATATATTTTAATGTTTAACCAAAAATAATAGTGTATGCGCAAGGGAAATACTATGGCTGAAAATCAGAAATCAAACATCTGCTGCCTATACCCGAGCAGAAAAATGCTGAAAGAGGCTAACTATTGTAGTTGAAAATACTTGCACTTCGCGCTCATTGACTTAAACGGTAACAGGAAACCTATACTTCATTCTAATTTTGCAGACTATTACATAAGCAATACGAGTCAATAATCAACCATTTGTCCCTGTCCGAGGAAAAGGAGGATGCAACCAATGCAACCGTAACAGAGAATTTACCTCGACCTATGAGAGAATTGTGCCATCACAAATTACCAAAAACCGGACACTGTGGATAGTGTCTGACTAAGCTGTAACAAATCAGAGTAATGGTGATCGCAACAAATTAATGGTGATGGGCAGTGAGATTTAATACATTTGCCGTGCCTTTATATTGACACAAATAGGATCGCCAGATTCCAACCACTTAAACCTCTTTGCTGCAATGTTTCACTACAAAAACGTGACCTAACCATCATTCTAGTGCATCATTTATTATCCTTAAGCAAGTATAAACAGGTTTCAAACAACCAAAACTGAATTGCCATACTAAACAATACAAAAAATATTAAAATTTCTCTCTCCCCAATTAAGAGAATATCATGAAACTCATATTTCAAGGTTTTTGCCCAAAATTCCCATCTAATTCCTGGTTTTTAAGGTCCAAATGAAATCTATGTCTTTTTCCCAGTTTTTGAGGTTTTTAAGTTTCGAAATTTTGGTAAATACCCTGTCATCATAAGAGATTAAAAAAGAAACATTTTCTAATCCTATAACCATAACAAATACCGATGATAGATACTCATCATTACAGGCAGTACACTTAAAAAGCAATGAATGGCTAAAAATTGGCTTCAATATCTAACATAAATTAACTTATCATACAAGTCATTTACTTACACAATAGCATCAATTCTATCATCAAACATATCACATATGCAAACAAGGTGCAAAGGGGTGCGTCCCATGGAATCCCGAGCATTTGTTGAAGATCCAACACCAACTAATGCCATAACACAATCAATATGTGCTTTAGCTGCAGCATAATGAAGTGGGGTGAGCCTGATATTATCCTCTGCTCTAAAATCTGCTCCACTGCTTACTAACAGGTCAAGGCAGTCAACTTTCCTGTGTAATGAAAAATACCATGTTTTATATGGAGAACTTTACAATTTTATGTTTGTTAAGAGTGTCCCTTTAAAGTGATTAATCACAGTTGACAACACACACTATAAACCATGTTGCTTCATGACACATTAGTCGCAGATGATGAAAATTGGTGTCATCCTTGACTGGTTGGGAGTGGAGTGATGCCAATGACATTAGGTAAATGTGTTAAGCAGCCTTTCAACATGGTGAGTATAGTCTGAGGAATATTGTATAAAGTAAAGGTATTTTTTTAAAGTAAGAGGAGGTTTTCTCAATCACAACCGTTTATTCACACATAAGTGAGTATATGTTATTAATTACTTCTCTCTACTAAGACTTCTGAAGTTTGATAAATTCATCATTCTGCTTTGTCACTCCAAGTGGTAAATTGCCACGGTTATACTGTATTCCTCAAAATATAGCCCTCCCCCCTATTTTTGAAATTGCAGTTTTAGGAAAAGTTTTGAAAATGCAAAGCAGGACTTACACATATTATTCCCAGGTTAACAACTCAAACACCTTGAGTTTTAAAAAATTCCACTGTTTCAGTTAGCAATATGGAGAACCAAGTCGATATATTTACACTGAAAAAATCAATATTTGTTCACCTTAAAAAGTTGACTAGTCATTGTATTTATGAAAACTATGTTTCTGCAATTAAGTGGAATGGAAAAGTGAAGAGCCTCTAAAAATGATCAATTTTAGTCACAGTCATTGTTTTAAACTGCACAATATCAAAATTTGCATTGAAACTTCTTGTGACACAACAATAGATATTATTACCATTCAAAGTGACCAGGAAAACCATCAGTAAGGAAAACCATAATAAATTCAAACAGTCATGAAAACAGATATTTATCTGATAAGATAATCAAATTAAAAATAGACCGTATTGATATTAAGTTCCTTATTTTATTTTGTTTAATGTAAACTAGGTATCACATGCCGCTGAACAACGTGAGCTGTTGTGACATCACTACGTTCGTTTGCGGGCAACTCAGAAGCGACTATAGTTTTGTTGCTCAGAAAAAGCTGATGAATTCTTATTTTATGGTCAACAACATCCAATACTCTTCTTTGCATGTATTGGGATGTAGCCTTTGGAGAGTAAATAACGCACGTGAAACCCATTACTAAATAGGTGTTCCATTAACATGCCATGGAGAAATTCACTGCAGATGATTAATGCAGATATGATTACATTGCTTTAAATTAAATGACCGAATGTCATTATAGGTGAACAACAGTCAGTGCAATTTTGCTGAAGATTTATTAACTTTGTTATTTAGTTTCGTAAAAACAAATGATACTTTTGCTAGGGACCGAAATAGCTTTACGTAAAACCATTACATCAAATTAACATAATTTACAATAATATTTCCTAAAAAATACCAATGGAATTGGCTAGGACTGCTCCTTCACTTGTGTAAAATAAAATTTTTGGTAAAATCGGTATAGGTATGTAAAACCCAGATTCTACTGTATTTTTATAATCCATACTTCATTTCATGATAACAAGCACAAGTTGAACACGGGAAAGATTAGCGAGAATATATTCACTCAAATTTTCACTTTTCCTGCACAAGTGTTTATGACCAGGTCTTCAAGGAACTTGAAAACCTATTACATATATAGGTTAGTGGAAAAAAATTCATCTTTGACAATGCAAAGGTGGAAGAATAACTTGCTTGAAACACAAGATTTCCCCAAATTTTGCAAGCTTTGAAACTGTACAAGTTCATATGAATATTTTCAAGATCATTTATTAAAAGTTCATTGATCCATTGGCTTACAAAGACAATGATTCCCAGGCCTCTTGAAAGAGGCATTCGCTTCAAAAGCTGGTGAATAAATGGTCTTGATATTCTTTGGCACTAATGTTTCCATGCATAAAAGAATTCAATGCTCATTTGGTATGAATATGCTTCCATTTTGGCATGGAACCCAACACATAAGTGCATCAGTGTTATTTGCAATAGTGGATTGACTGTTCCTGCATGAAATGTGGTTGGAAGCATTTGGGATTGAGGTCATGCCTTTCCTCTCAAGCTATGCCCATGGGAGCCTATGCGGTGCATCTTTGGGTGACTTGCTTTCTAGCAGCAATCTCAAACAAGATGGCTTGTCCTCTTAAGGGAAGGGTACCCCCTACTGCTTGGACAGGAGGGGCCTCTCTAGATGGTTTTGGCACTTAAACCAGCCACGTCAAGGGATTGAGTTGCAGCATCAAGTCTCCTGCAACTGAGGACTATGAAACATTTCCCTCTGAGAAGATTTTTTATGGACTAAATGACTACTCTAATGATAAGACAGCAATTGATTTCATTCCAGATTTGTTACTGTAAATACATGGTGAAAAAATAAACATGAAATTCAAAATCTATATTGATTCATCAGGGTCACAAAAATTCAGTCCTAATTCATGTTACTTTGAAATATTATGTACCTAACTACAGGGGGCCCTGCCCCCCTGTCCACCTATGGTGGCCCAACCTTTCGCTCGCTTCGCTAGTGTTTTTCAGTGCCTAGCAATAATTTTCTTTTGGTGGTTTTTCAACACCTTAATAAATCAAACTTAAATAACCTTGCATATAGAGGATTTAGTTTTGATGTAATTTTTCTCCACAAATTAATTAATTCATCACTGAGAGTTTGAACCTCCTTCCTCAAATAAATTCACATTCCCCCACAAAATATTCGGTAACAATTGATGCTGGCAACTAACTGGCATCACACTAGTAATTCCTCTTTTTCCCATAGATAGAATGATGCGATCAAAAATAGATTTAACTAAAGCTAACTAACAAAATAGAGTTAGACTTTTTTGATTCCTCCATCTATAAATTAATTAAATGTTTAGAAAATTACCACAGTAAAAATCTGTTGACATAGATCCTTTAATCTTGTCAAGTGCTCTGCCTAATACAATTCAATTGATTTGTATGTAATCTAAATAAGCTTTATGAAGTCACTGGTGTTGAAATGGGATTATGTTTCCTGTATTATGTAATTGGATCATTGCTTAGTTACTTATATGTTTCTTATGACCTTTTTGAGATGTAACTACTTTTTGAAATTTTTATATATGTAATTGTGTTTGCTGTAAATAAATTTTCTGGATTCTTGACACCTTTCTCTCTTTGCTATCATAGGCCCAAGGAGTTCGAAAGTCCAGGGGCATTGTGTTTGAAACCGTCGGGACTATCTCGAATACATAACCAAGGAGTCATGTGGTATAAACCTAATAGTTTACAAATTTAGTGTGTTGAATAGCTCGTTATAATTTTATCAATCATTTTCACTTGAGTTTTTCTCATCTGTGCGACTAAAGAGCCCCCAGATGAGATAAAACACAAGTTTAAACAATGAACGAGGTAATGATCAGTGGTTTTAACACACCAAATTTGCGAATAATTCATCTTTATTCCACGTGACTCCTTGGTTACCAATTCGAGATAATCCAGATGATTTCTAACGTGCCCCCAGGAAAGGGCACATGCATCCTAGCCTACAGGTGACAATGAAGTCAGAAAGGGGGTGCTTAAGAAGGATTATGCCCTACCTCTTCGTCACCGAGCTTTACTTTTTCTATGGCCTCCTATGAAGATTTCATGTATATTACAATATGAATGTCAAAACTGGGATTGGGTTGTCATGGTAGCTAGCCTCTCAATCTGGGTCTGAAGCCCAGCAATAGCAGAGATTTTTCAATGGTTAACCGGTCCCTACTTAGTGCCATGTGGAGATATCTTCAAATTTTGCAGTCCATCCATCGGAAATGATGTAAAGATTGAGGACCCCTTAAGAGCCTTATGTCAATAGCTGGCTAATTCCTATGCCAGGTTTCTCTCCACTCTTCCCTTGTTTCCCAAATTATTACCACCTTTACGCAATTACCCACCTATCCTTATTGGCAAAAATGATCATAGCCATTGGTTGCTATACCCGAATAATTTTACTACCACTACCCAACAATAGCCTGAATTTCATCACAGCAGTGTCAATAATCTCAATAATGACTATTTTAGACCCGTAAAAATGCATTTTATTCTTAACAGATGGTACAAGTTTAACCCATTCAAACTATGCATTTGTCATTTGTTTGCCTGGTTGCACACTTTCCCGTTTGTATTTCTACAGAATTTCCTTCATATGATGTACTACTCTTATCTTGACTGTGAGCATCAACAACTTCATCCGTGAGTAGTAATTCTATGCCTGTGCCTACCGAAAGTGGCTGACATTGCTCCAGGATTCAGCTGCGATGCCACCACCATCTCACCACCATACATCGGCATAGCTTCACAATAAACTTCATGCTTAATGTAATGGCCGATCTTGCTTCACGAATCAGCTGAAATACTGCCTCCAGTACCCTCTAACCTTCTTGTTTAGCCATATCTTTCCCATTAATTCTGATGAGAATCAACTTCAACTTTGTTGGCAAGGTAAAGGTTACTCAAAACCACAAAATTTGACTTAATTTAAGCTCGCTTCACATGGTGCTTGATCCAGCACAAGGTCGAGTATACTAGCAAGTTTACTAGCTTTCCAGCATCGTGTGAATGGAACCAGTTTGCTGGCTAGCAAGCATGCTCACTAGTATACTCCTGAGCTACTGGATTTCATACTTGATGCGGTACTAGATTTCTAGTAGGACCTAGTAGCCCAGTAGCTATCGACCAATCAAGTCACATTACAGATGCTGTGCGAACTTCTCTTTTTTTTAATTAGCATGGAATCATATGGAATAACCAATTCATAGCAAGCACAATTTTTGATGATCGTGTGAAACCTCCCAGGGTGGTTCCAATCATACTAGATTCTGTCCTCAATATCAAGTAGCGGCTAGCACACTAGGTCTTGTGCTGGATCAAGCATTGGGTGAAACGGGCTTTAATTTATAACTTGAAACAGAAATTTATATTTCATGATGAGAATTAGATTCTTTATGGTATTTCCTTTCCTTTGGTTCATATCTGTTGCCTATAGGGCAATAAATGTCAATTTAAATGGCGAAAAGAAAACTACATGCCAAAAAACTGATTTTACTATTTATTCTTTCTGGCACACTGAAAAAGTATCTAAAGTCGAAACCTGGACTATTAAGTGAATAAAAAGTCTCTGACACTCTGCGGGTTGATGACATTGAATGTTTTACCGAATTTCTTGTTCATTCACCTATGGTTCTCAAAACGAGTATTGAACTTATGTGTGGTTGGTTTTGGCTAGTCATATTATAATAGAGAATAGATTAGCATAAATCCCTGATGCAAATAAAAGAATAGTTAAACATCTATTCATAGGAAGATAGCAAAATATTATTTCCTAAATAAGAAATGTAAATTGAGGGTAAAGCACGAAGGGAAAAGACATTTCCTGAAAATATTTATGAGAGTTATAAAGCAATTCAATTATCTTTAATAATAAAAAGGAAGAAAGAATTATCAGAATTACCCTCGATATGCAGCAATATGTAAAGGTGTTTTTCCAGTGCCGTCTTGAGCATTTAAGTCCACTCCTCGCTGAAGGAACTTACGACAGCACTGTACATAACCTCCAATACAACACATGTGTAAAAGAGTTCTACCTGCAAAGACAAATGCCATTAACATCACAGTAATAAACTATATGGAATAAGTTAATGTAATGCAAGCAAAATGCAGTTGAAGGTTTGTTAAGTTAATTCACAATTGGTTCTCTTACAATGAACCAAGAGGAATCACTAAATTATTACTCTCTATAATATGTTCTTCCACCTGCATTATCAGGAAGGTAATGAGTGAGAAACACTACGATTAACACTAATTCATAGTAAAAAAAAATAAAGTCAAACAAACCTCTAAAACCTCTAAGAGAAGGATTTGCTCCAGATGATAACAGAGTGCCACAAAGAAGTTCATGACCATTGAGCGCTGCTATGTGTAAGGCAGTGAGACCATTTCGATCTGTGCTATCTATGATGGCACCTGTGTGAAGAAATAATTAAAGACTACAGTTAAGTTTACAGTGGATTAAAAATACATTAAGCAACGTAACCTCTATCTGAAGGAAGATACAAAATACAGTAGCACTCTGCTGTAATGAGAATATCGCTATAGGGAGAGATTTTTCACCATTGTTGTGATGGTGACAATCATTTCCATTGCATAACTCATGGAACTCAACACCCCATGGAAGACAAAGTTTAAAAACTTATTAAGGCAAGTTATCACTATGAAAGAGAAATAAAATCATTTCCAGTTGTTGTCACCTTGCTCATCTATGACTTTGAAATTCCTCTAAATATTAAACCATCAATTTTCCCATGAATGCTGTTTCAATTACATAACTTGTGGGCTGACTAAAAATATTGTAATCATAACAAAATTTTATTACTTCATTATGAAGCGTATGATTCTCAATGCATTCACGATGGATTGTTACAGACACTCAACAATTCATCTTCCCCCTAAATAATCACTATCATACATGACGACATGAATTCATAAAAAATCATTTTTGCTATTACGAGTGTACCTTATAACATGAATTTGCAACTGTTGACAGCACTCATTATAGTGAACTTCTACTGCAGTACACAGAATTCAATGACAAAGTAAGAATCAAGTAAAGGGATCCATGACTAAAAAACTAAACCATAGGCAGTGTATCACTCACACTCAGGGATTCAACCTAAAGGTTTGGTCTTTGATAGGTGAGAGTTGAGCTCACCCCGTACTAAGCCAATGGCGTGTGAAATTCACATATTCAGGGCAGGGGGGCCAGTTCTTTTCCCTGGGCCACCTGCAATTTCCTACAAAGTTCTGACATGTAAAAAATTGAATCGTGAGGATTTTTGATGGGGGTGTCCCTCTTGGGCTCTTGCCCGGGATTTGAACACGGAACCCTCCAGTCAGTAGCTCAGTGCTCTACCCACTAGGCCACCACGACCCCCCAAGGCAGTGTATGCTGCATCTTAATGATATTTGTTCCTTACCCATTAATGCATCACTAGTATAGAAATCATAATCTGCACCAAGAAAACCAAATTTCACCACCTGTGCACTTCAGTCAAATCCCAAGGAAAATCAAATACTAATCAAGTACTCAAAAATGGTAAATCAAAGACGTCATCTTTCACAGTGCATGGGATTGCCAGGTTTAAATAGGACTGATAGGACAAAGATGAGCCAAAAATTAATTTATTAATACTGTGATTTAAGGGAGAAACTGTCAATAATCTACTATAGGACTACAACAAAATAATAGCTCTAAAGAAAAAGGCATAATATTATAAATTGGAAGAAACAAGAATGACAACAAACCATTGTCTATGAGTATTTTTGAGCGCATGAAACGGCCATGTATAGCTGTCATATGAAGTGGTGTGCGTCCATCAAGTGCTTGGGCATTGATGTCAGCCTTTGAATTGATGAGATATTTAGCACATTCCTGCCCTCCCGTTGAGGCACAAGCCACATGAAGAGGAGTCTGTGGGAGAGAGAACAATTACAATTGAAGATAAAACTTTTGAAAGGAAAACATGAAGCAAAGCAAAATGCTGAGATGATTTTTCCTTTCTTCCATACACACATTCATTAATTCATAAATTTACAATGACCATAAGGCAATTTCATAATAATTAACATTATTCAGATTGATTAATCATCATGATATATAAATGAAGGTAGAGTATTCAGTTTTCCTCATGACACACAAACTCTTTCATAGATTTATCATGGATTACTGTTTATCCACAGCACAAGTGGAAAGATAGGAGGGGCAAAGGTAAACATTCCGTTAATATAAATACTAAATGAAACCCCTGAAAATGTGATATACTCTATCATCATATCAAAGAAAAACTAACAAATAGTCTGTTTATAATCTCTCAACAATCACAAGTTTGTAATTCTGTACCATGATAATAAAATATGATCACTAGATCACCAACATAAGGCTGAGCATCACCGATGACATAGTAATTGTTTTCTGATGTGCAACTAAATAATGTACAGTTGAACCTGGGTAAACGAGAGTTCCGGGGATTCGGATTTTTTTCTCACTAATGGAGGTTTCTCACTTATAAAGGTTCAGGTTTCTCTCATTTGCAGAGGTAAAATAAAAAGGAACATAGGAGGAGGGATACAATGTAATGTGTAAATGGAATTCCCCTTTGACATTAAATGAAAATTTTCATGGAAAATCAGCAGTAGACTGTGACTGATAGATGGACAAATGGATGACTTACAAACAATGGCTAAGTGCCATGAACTAACTACTTACAGACCAAAACTGCCACAATGCATTTTAAAAAAGCCATGGATGATACAAATTGATTTATTGTAGGGTAATGAATGTGAAATAGGGTGACAATGATCAGCCTCATGCTCTGGTAGATGCATTGTATTTTGCACATTAGCACAATATTCATACTACTTACATACAAAATATTAAAATTTATGGAAGACAGTGATAATGAATATGAATGTTATAGTAACTTTAACCCATGGGTAAAAATCCACTAATAGTGGATCCACAATAAGAGGCGATTTTGGCATCCACTAAAATGTTAGTGGATTCACAATTAATGGATCCACAAATAGTGGCGATATAGGAGTCCACTAAAATTTTCGAAGATCGACATGTTTAAGCGGAAAAAAGAAAGCAACATCCACAGTAGTGTTTGCACTGGTTAAGGCGCGAAATTTGTCGTACTCCGGGGTTTTCACTTCTCGCTGTAGCTTTTCCCTCGGGGAATTGTCCTCCATGCTACTTCTGAAAACTTTTTAGTGTGTTTTTGGACTACATTCTTTTTTATTGAAGTCTATTACGAAAGATATCGGCACTATCGCCTTTCCACTCTCTCTGCAAAACGTTATACATATGCAAAGCTCGCCATGGCCTTATGTGAAAATCCTCTGATGCAACAAAGATTACTAGAAACAAATATCCGTTATCAATATGACTGGGTTTATGTGTGCCGCATCTGTTATTGGTTATTGTTGTTACTATGGTTACGATCGAACGTCACGTGCATGAATACATATTCATGATCACGTGACTACTAGATTTCCACTGGTCAACACGACCATATAACTCAAAAACCAGCGAACTATGATAGAAAAACGATTGTATATTGAAAAATAGATACCTACCTACCCTGCGGTTTTGCGGCAAATCGTATTACCAACAATTTCATCGTCTACCTATAATATTGGTAGTTATTATATGCGTAGATGAGAAGAAGACGTCATAATCGTCGCAGAGTGTCGAAGCTAGCAATACTGATGGAGGACAATAATCAAATTGCCCCAAAAGATGAGGGTAAAAGGGGCTGGATTTAGAGCCGATTAACCCGTACAACTTTCCACGGCCTACGATGCCGTCACGATTGAAGCAAATTCAAAGTTCTACTTATGGGAAAAGTTATAGCTATTATAGTTGTGAAAAATAGATTTTATAATTTGATATTATTTGTGGGACTAAAACCCATAGGTTGTTTGCGAAAGTTTCCCCTAATCAATTGGATGGGGAAATAAAATATGGGAGGAAAAGAAGAAGTTTAAGGGTTGTAACAGTTATTTTAACAGGATCCTGTCGACAAAAATGGAATTAGTTAATAATGCCATTCATCATATCCAATAAAACGTGCGTATCCTCTGAAATGAGGATATCCACTAAAAATGTGGATATCCACAACTTAGGTTAGTGGATATATCTAAGGATCTACTAAAATTTGTGAACATCCACAATCTATGTACTTAAGTGGATCACTGTATTTAGTAGATATCCACTACATGTTAAGTGAATATCCACAGATTTTAGCGGACATCCACAAACTTTAGTGGACATCCATAAACTCTAGTGGACATCCACTATATTTGATGTGAATATCCACAATAATTAGTGGATATCCACAATATTTAGTGGACATCCACTTCATGTTAAGTGAACATCCACAAACTTTAGTGGACATCCACTATATTGAATGTGGATATCCACAATAATAAGTGGATATCCACAATATTTAGTGGATATCCACTAAAATTTTAGTGGATTTTTACCCATGGGAACTGGGCTAACATTATGCATAGTTGTAAGAAAAAAGATATATAATAATAATAATTTCCAAATGAATGCATTAAAGCAATATTGCACGTTAACAATGAGATATTGAATGGTTGACATAAGTTAAAAGACGAAATAAAAATATTGTTATTGCTATTTATATTAGTAAATACATATATACAAAATGAACCATCATGAGTTACCATAGCAAAAAAATATTAATTATACAAAGAGAATCTTGGTGTTAATTGATTATAAGATATGTTTGTAGATATGAGCTAGATACCAAAGGCCATCATTTCCGCACTGACTTTTTCATAAATCATAACTAAATAAATAATCTCATTATGATGATCATTTGTTATTACATATCCTGGAATTTACCATATAAAAAGTAATATAGTAATGAGATGAACAAAAGCAGATCAGGTGATAGAATTTGAAAAACCATGTGCTAAGGCTATCGCACAGTCTACATTTTCCAAACATGTTCTTCTGTAAATAACATTACAGAGCAGTAGCATTCATGTTAAAATAGACTGGCTGAACTCTCCTGAAAATATTTTAGAGGATAATCATACTTGGCCTTTCAGGTTTGTAGAGTTCAATGTGGCTTTGGATAAGAGAAGTAGATTGGCCAGCGTCACATAACCACCCAAACAAGCACAATGCAGAGGGGCATTCCCCTGAACACTTGGCGCATCCACATGTGCTCCAGCATCGATGAGCTCTTTAGCAGCATCATAATGGCCTCTTGCAGCTGCAGCATGCAATGGAGTGTAGCCCTACAAAAGTCATAAAAACCCACAGTTTAACAAACATGCCAAAAAGATTAAGTAAATCTGAACTGATGTCATTCACTTGATAAGTACAGGGAGGAATTTCCTCCTTGAGGAAGAATTCTCTTTGAGAAATAAAAAGCTCCACCTTCAAAAGCACAAAAAAAATACACAACACATAGTACACCATCGTTTTTGACATTTTTGGTACAACATCCAGAGTAGAGGAGTAGGCAGTTTGGTTGATCAGCAACCAGCTACAGTCATTAGCATATCTAGAAGCATCTGAAGGCAGGGGTCACCACCAAAACCCCCATGTGAACGGGTAGTCCAGCAGTTTTTAAAAGTATGTATTTTTTTTTACCAATTGGGGGGAGGGTGGATGGGGGAGGTTACAACCTCCAAAAAAACCCCTGGATATGCCTACGTTCAGCTGGCACCTGACCACTGAATTTGTCTTTCTAGGTGTTTTTGTCTGCAGGAGCTGGTTGATTAATTGGCACTCTTGCAATGGAAAAGTCATTGTCCAATTATACGATCCCCTCCATAAAACAAAACAACATGAGATCCAGCACTATGTCTACTATTGACCAAAATATTACGTGCACTCCAGTTTGAAGGGTATTTATGAAGCAACCAAAATTACTATGCAGAAAATTTAATTATAGGTATCATGTTTGTTCTCGTTTAATTCTATGCTGATTGTTGTAAACATAATTTAAAAAAATTATATTGCTGTATTTTTTATTAAAGTTTGAATGGAAAAAGCAACTTTTTTTTTCACGTGTTCAACAATTACACCAACATTAAAAATTTATTTCTCAAAAACTAGGGATGTGCGAGTAGCACTTTTTGACCTCGAGTCGAGTATCGAGTCGAGTTGTAAAGTACTCGCGAGTATCGAGTCGAGTCGAGTTTGTACATTATTGTACATGAGTGAAGAGACCCAGTTCTTACTTAAGTCATCGCAATTAAAGTTAGCCAGCAATCTGACTATCAAATGGCAGGTCTACCTACCTAATGCATAGTTATAAACAGTCAAATTAATATGGCACGTAGCGCAGGTCAAAAGACATAATGGAAATTTTTCCGGTAGCTCTCGAAATAAGAAAATTACCTTCATTCCTAGGATTACTCAAAAATGTGTAAATTAGCTTGCAGTACGGTGCCTAGAGTGTACTTAGGCATAATATGAGGCCTATATGAGTGACATGCCCTATTAACTTTAAAGTAAGCCAGGAAGCAAAATATTTTTTCTTAAGGAATATATAAGCCTAATTAGAAGAGCATTCCTTGTATTTCGCATTCCTATGTATTTCTTTTCAGCATCTCTTCAAAATCGGTAATTTCTGCCTAAACATGATAGAACTTAGAATCATAAAAAGGACCTGGGTCAATCACCCCCATTTGCACGATGCATGAACACCCAATATCAGCACGGGTTATTTCCAATATCCATTAATGCAAGTTAATAATATTTGAACAATGAATTTTCATTCACGGATGAATGTGAGCAAGTACATGAATTTTGTATAGAGTCCTGTGGATTAAAGTTTTCGATTTCTAAGGAAATATATTTGAACAAAAATTTATTATAGATAATTATCTTTAGATATTTATAATTATCTATCTTAAGATATGACTAGGAACTTGAAATTAATGATGCCGTATTTAATTAATTATTAATCGTAATTAATAATCCGTACCGTACCGTAATTAAAAATTATTATCGTACATGTACCGGATGTACGGTAAATACGAAACCACGCGAAGACAATATCCTGGAGGGCACATATGCCTTCTCCGCGACATTATGTCGTCAATAATACTTAGTTGAAGCCGAGAAGGAAGGGTCACCTAAAAAACCTATGACGGATAACAAGGAGGGGTTAATTCAAACTAATGTATCTGTCACAATGCGCCAATCTATGTATGCCTTACCCGGTGACATTGCGTCATCAATGCATCAGCCCCCAGTGAATCCCGAAAGAGGGCATGCAGGCACATCCCCAGCATCTACTGTAACTCTATGTAACTAAGCCCTTACACTGCAGTTTTACAATTGTGAAGGGATACACACATCGCAATGTGGGGATCGATATCAAAAACTAAACTTAAAGTACTTTCTACCACTCAGAACAACCTTCTGCGGCAAATTACAGGTGTACCATGGTTCGGCAGATATTCTTACATTCATGACAACTTAAAAATCCCGGAATGGGAGCTTCACCTCAGAAAAATAGCCGAAACCTTTCAGGAGAAACTAGGAAACCTGACCATTGACACTCAGGACATTAAATGGAATTACAATGAAAACCCCCAATTCGTATATTTTAAAACAAATAGATGTGGATGGAAGAAACCACAATGACAGTTTTCAGTGTTTGCTTTGTTTGTCAAAACAAAAAACCATCAAGGCCTCTATCACCACAGCATCAAATTTGCCAAAGCAACTTTTAACATAATTTTTTTTTTTTTAACTTTAACCAGTTACTTTTTCAGAAAAGTAACTTTTAACTTTAACTAGTTACTCTTTACTGAGATTAAATTTAACTTTAATCAGTTTTTTATTATAACTTTCCCAACAATGCTGTAGTGTGTAGCTTGATATCCAGGGCAGAACCTAACATGATTGGTGGAGTCTCAGACAACTTTAACAATCCTGGAATTTGAACCAGTTCATGGCAGTGTCTAGTACTTGTTCAAATCAATATACATAGTACCTATTCATAATTGATCAGTATATGATCAACTGAAGGATAGGTAATATGTTCTGATGGATCCCTGATAAGTTACCCAACACATATAGAAGAGAGGATATTCCTGGATCATTTACCTTAAGGGCTAAAATGAATGAACCCAGTTAGAAATTAAGAAGTGTATCATGAAACGGGAAGGTGATAGCTCATTTGAATGGTGATGGCAAATGCCATTTGGTATACTGAGGAGTGTGAGATTATTATGCCTGAATAACATAATCAGAGACAAGTTCAGGGATGACTAGAACAATAGAAAATGATCCCTGAGCTCATACATGAAAATGATCATGCAATACGCTTCAAAATAAAGTTATCACTCAAATGAGTTTTTTGTTAAAAACTCAAATTATTTTTCAAACGACCACAGAATATCTGGTATGGAAATGGAATCCAGCCAAAGGCATTTATTTTCTATTAGGAATAGCATCGCATAGAGAGTAGCAATGAGATCCAAAGAGGCAACCTTTACTGTGGAAGCACCCCAACAAAACATAAAATACCAGATTTCCTCTGCACTACAACATAATAAAGCAATCCAACTCACTTTCCAATTCATCACCTCACTTTCCAATTCGAAAATAATAATTATGATCAGAGTAAATTCAATTGTGAATCTATTTCAGTGATATTCCTGAAGGCAAAGCATAAAAATATTTACTTACATCTTTATCTATTGCATTTGGATCAGCTCCACTCTTAATGAGCAATTTTACAATGTTATTATGACCATTACATGCGGCCCAATGAAGTGGTCTTCTATCCAGTTTGTCTAATGCATTAACCAGACAACCTTTAGAGAGCAGAAGCTGAACCATCTGAAAAATAAAAATGTTAAAATGTGAGTGAATATATGTGAGCAAGTGTAATCAGTTAGGGCTTAAGACTAGGAGCAACAATATTCATTCTTAATCTTTGTGGGCTCATTCTTAGCATACCAGCACACTCCAAAAGCCCATGAAACATCGACATGAATTTAATAGCCAGTTAACTGTGCATTGCCTGATTAAAACCAAACCTTGTTTTTACCATTGCCTATTACTTATATGAAGGGCTCCTCAAGGACAAAAATTTTGACTGAATTCATAATGTGAACCTAATATCAGCTGAATTGAGACCATTCTATTCATAAATAAACATCATGCGTTATAAAGCACCAATATGAACAATTTTCAACAACGTATATTACATAATAGGGGCGTCGGAACTATTTTCCCTGGGAGGGGCCAACCTTGAAAAGGGCCCGGCTCCTATAGGCCGCTTTACACGATACAATTTTTTGTACAATTTCTCGTACAAACTATTGCATGAGGAAATTGTACCGTGTAAAGCGGTAAATTGTACGAAAACTTGTGCGATTGTCTGAATGACTGAACGGGAAATAGAACGTGTTCTAATTCCATTCAGACAAACATACAATTTCGTTCAGTCTATACAAGAGTTTGTACAAGAAATTGTGCAAAAAATTGTGTCGTGTAAAGCGGCCTTATGAAAAGGGCCCGCATTTTTTTGCGGATAAGAGGGGGTAGAGTCTAGAATTCAGCTAAAAGTGCATATCAAGGTGATAGAATAGAATCAGAAGGGAAAAGGCAAGCTGGAAACAAGTGAAATTTAATTTTTATTAATGAAGACTCATTTCTCAAGGGCCCGGGGCAAATTCTAGGGGAGGAAGGGGGGGAGAGGCGGCGAAAGCCCCCCCCCAGAATTTGCCCACTTCCGACACCGCTGTTACATAATACATAATAGTATTTCAAAAACAGGTCAATAAAATTTTATGCAATTTAGAAATAAAAATAATCAGTACATATGAAAAAATCACACTTCCTGATAAAATAACAGATTGTCAAAAAAGTGCCATAATAATGTCTACAATCAATGAGTAAAAAAATCAGCTTTGGTATATTACACTTCATACTGCATTATGATTTTCATGGTTTTTCAAGTTTTTCTTCAACTAATCTAAATGAGGCACTATCCAGACAACTTCTTAACCCTTAAATATCACTTCATCAACGATAATTCACACTCTTTCCATTTAGTTTCCAATAAGTAACTTAGTGAAATACACAGATCCAAATGCTGGATACAAAGATGAATACACAAATAGGTTCACTATAGAAATGGTTATAACATTTTCCTTATGATTCACTCACTTAGTGATTCAACTCGAAGGTTGGTTTTGATAGGTGAGAGTAGAGCTCAGACCCCGTACTAAGCCAATGGCGTGTGAAATTCTTACATTCAGGGTAGGGGGGCCAGCTCCTTTCCCTGGGCCACCTGCAATTTCCTACGAAGTTCTGACACTCATAAAATCAAATGGCCAGGATTTTATATGGGGGTGTCCAGAAAGGCTCTTGCCCGGGATTTGAACCCGAGACCCTTCAGTCAGTAGCTCAGTGCTCTACCCACTAGGCCACCACAACCCTCCCAATGATTAACAGCAATAAAATTATGAAGTTTTTGTTTATGCATTAAAGTTAATGAGATTTTCTACGGACAAATTGATCTTCTGTGGCTGACCAGTTTGTCCAGATCACCACTAAAATACTCCATCCCATGAAGAACCAATTGACAACTCTCTGAAAATGCATATCATTGGTGTTATATTGTCAACCTTCAATATATAAATGCCATCTTGCCTTTAAGTGTCCATTGTAGGCAGCATGATGCAAAGCTGTGCGACCACCACGATCTGTTATGCTGGGATTATCTGTTCGGGAGAGAAGTGCACTTGCACACTGAATAGAACCATTAGCTGCTGCTATGTGCAGTGGTGTTTGCCATAAATGATCTCTCACATTTACATCTGCATCATGATTCAGAAGCAGCTCCACCATTTCCTGAAATGTACGACATTAAACATTTGTGATACGTTTTCTATGCTCAACATAAAAGTAATTTATGTTTCATTATTATTACATGATTAATATGTTCCTGCGGTCAGGATTATTACCTATAGAAATAATAATTAATGCTATTACTCGCTGAAGAATCACAAATAACATTATGAATCCTGCATTGAAATTATGGCAATGACTGATATTTCTTCACTATCAAAACATTGCTATGATGCTGATATTATTAATTCAACTATGTAATAATCTAATTGCTTGTTCCTTTCTTCTTGAACTCTTTTGTGGTGCTGCCTCATAGTTATTCTGGGGACTAACAGCTGAAGTCATTTGTATCATTTAAGATGAGAGTGTAATTCATTACAGGTAAGAATTTTTCTTGAAACCTGACATCGGAATTAGTCAACTCTGAACGAAAGACACCAAAGCATCTTCACAACATTTAACAGCAATTTAGGCCAATCTCATTAGCTACAGAGTTCCAATTAAGGGTAAGTTCTGTTATAATAACAATAATTTCTTTATTTTTTAAGGGGTTCCCCCAATTACAAGCAATTTAATACACGGACGTAACACATTTGAAACCACCCATGCCCTGGATAGGTATTTTTTTACCCAGGTGATACTCGAACCCGCAACCTTCAGTTTGGAAGGCGAGGACTGGGACTGCCACCACCGAGGCTGGGTGTTGTTGAGAGCACAGCTGATGAGCTGCTATACCCAACAGCTTTAGAAATTCACACATCTGGGTAAAGGTTTAGTTCCTTTCGATGAATTGATTAGACATTTTCAGATCTAGAACTCATAATGCCACACAGCTTGAATTCAGCTGGACATGACCACAATCATTTTCTAAACTATAACATAGGACCTCCAGTCATTGTCCAATGCTCGGCTATCTGAGCTACCATTTTGTCATCGACACCCAAATACTAAAATTACATCAAGAGTAGGCTCTTAACTGAAAAAAGCAACAATGACATTATTCTGGGGTGGATGTTAATGAAACATTATATAACACTTTCAAATAAATAGAGCTTTTACAGAGAAAGTTAAGGAACAAACAACATAAATACTCGCAACCCAGAGACAACATGAAGCTTTAGATACTAGGTACTATAGGTTAAGGTTCTAATCAGAAATTGGATGGGATATTAAACTAAGCATTCTTTAAAGCATAATTATGCTCATTAACATTAAAAATGAGCTACCATTGACTTTCAGATTGTTATTAACTCTATTTCTGAGTTTGAATCAGCAGAAGTAGTGGAGAACAGTATCAAAGCTTCAGCTACATAGTCAGAATGAAAAAGATTTAACTGGGGCATAGATGAAAAATTTCAAAGAAAATGAGACTCATATCATTCCCATGAACTATGTCATGAACCATAGAGCCCAAAGAATTAATTTAAAAAATAAAATCAATCAAAATCAATTTGATAACAGGCACTTGAAAACAGTTTGTTCTTAAGTATTGGAAGTCTACATTCCCTTTTCAAAGTATTTGAATCGAACGAAAAGCGTCACCCAAACAGCTTTGGCATCTGAGGAGATATAACCATACATTTAATTTCGCAGCTAATTTGCAATAGTTTGGTAATCTAATTTTGTGAAAAATTGCATAAAATTAAGCAAATTGTGGTAGCACCATACTACCGAAGCCAAATATTATAAAACCATCGATTAAGGGAAAGCAAACAATTATAGAATACTGTAATATATATTAAATACTGTTTAAAACATTCTTCGACCAGCAATGCATAAATATCTAACCCACTATGATAGAATGGCATTTACTTTGCTCCCTGAGCAGCATGCTCTGTGCAAAGGAGTGATCCAGGAGTTATCTCTTGCATTCACTCTTGCGCCGGCGGAAAGCAAAAATTCTCCTATTCGATAGTCTCCACAAAAGGCAGCCGCATGAAGAAGAATTTTAGAATGGTAGTCATCATTCACAATGGAAACTGAGCCATCGCTCTTTTCTTGGTCTAGCAAATGGTACACTTCAGTGAAGTCCTGCCGGAATACTGCCTGCACCAGTGGAGGTTGCTAAATAGGGCATGAAAACAAATAATTTGTGAACATTCACGGATAATGACTGAAATCAAGACCAGCTAACGTCGCGAGAAAATTAATACAAATATCAGCCTTTTTTCTGCCAAAAGTGTGAATCACAAACATAAGAATTTACCTCGTCAATGTCCCGCTGCATATTTAGCAGAGTTCTCAAAAAATATCACAGTCCTTCGGGGTAAATAACAGAGGATAAAAAACGGAGCAATTTGACGTCCTCACTCGTACAACGAGAGGTTTCCCAACCATTTGGTGGTCAATTAGAACAAATGACCATTATAAAATTACGTGAAATAAATTGAGTTTTTTCATTGAAAGGGATGCTTCGGCAAGTATCTGAGTTACCCATGAAATAATAGTGACAGTAATATTTTTAAAATTAATAGCACCTTCAGTCCAATTATCACAGAATTCACTAAATAGATATGGACAAACTGTTTTATATGATCAAAAACAGTAAAAAATGATTCTATTTAAAATAATCAGCAAGCATAAGTAATATAAATGAAGTTGCCGAAATCATCTACGCTAACCAACACTCCCGCTTTTAATAATGCATAGGTAACTTAACAAGCGCAGATGAAAACAAAGAAATGTGAAATATTTTTGGAATTCGGTCCTGAATTTCATCTGCTGTAAGTTTTGCGTTTACAAGGCCAGGGTCATTATATTTTGGACGACGGCTGAAAAATAGAATTCAAAAACTTATTTCAGTGTATATCCTGGATATCCTGTAAAGCGCAACAACTTCAATTCAATACAAAATGGCGGGTATGTAGTCAGTGACTCCTGTTTCTGGTTGAAATTCGTTTTTGCATGTCACATCTAGCGAAATTCTATTTACATTAGTGCTTATATATTTTATTTTCACACTTTTTCCTGCTTTGTATATAATCTGTTTGTTGTTGCTAATGATAACAGCTATTGGGTGATGGAGTGAAACTTTTCAGTAAATCATGTACTATACAAAATACGCTTGTAGTATTGAAATATAATGAAATTTAGGCTCTTGGCTTGTTATAATAAGAGCTAACATAGTTTGCATAGTTAATTGGCCCCAAGAAGTGGGGTTTCCTTTAGCCTTGTTAAGTAGAGCAATCATAATATTTCATGCTTCCAGATGACGAGATCCCGTCTCCATCGCACAGTTTATCGTCATCCAGTGTTAGGAAGTTACAAAGCCTTTCCGAGGGTAAATGTTCCAGATCGATATCTCAGGCAACATCAAACTCTTCGGAAAGTCGAGATGGTAAAGAAAAACAATGGAGGTTGTCTTTCAAGTGATTAATACTTTCACAAAGGATGATATACAGAGTCATTTTCACGATTTATTTACAGGTACAAAGAAAGCACGTATTAATGCCTTAAAGTCAGCTAAAGTGTCTCATATTAAAATGAACTCGGCAGCTCGTTCTTCTACTACCAGAGATCATTGCAAGAGGTAAACATTTGAATTGTTGAGTCTTAAAGGGCCGTCAATGACATTTTTGATAATTTTAAGTGGAGTTTGTAAATTATATTACAGGATCCGTGTCGATCTGTTAAAGGATGGTACTGGTGGATCTCCTATTGGGAAGTCAAGATCAGTCAACAAAACCAAATGTAACTCGCTTGCATCTAATCCTGTTGGAGCTCTTGTTGCTAGTTTGGTATGGTTAGGCACATGTTGTGGTGTTTACTTTGTATTTTTGTTTGTTTATTTGTGTGGTCACGTCTAATTTTTTTGTGACGAATTGAATTTTTACTTTCAGTCTAAATGTGTTGTTAGAACAGAAGAAGATGCAGAAGTAGCTATGAATGTATCGTTGAAGCTTTTTAAATCATTTTTGGACTATAGGGTGAATATGAACGCTAGCAGTGCTGAAAAGGTACTTTTTTCCATTTTTTTCGTTATAGAGTTACGGTTGTGAGCCCTCTGATTTGTTTATGGCAGTATTTTTGTCTGTCGTACACCAAGGTAATGTTAAATTATTTGTCAATTTAATTGTTTTTGTGGAAATTAGTTTTTTAGGAATCTCTTAATGGAAATATTGGTTTGTAGTCATATTCTTGCTTTTCATATGTTCCCCATCCCAAGTCAGTGAGTATCATTGTGTTAGTGGTGTGGTCTTGTATGTTTAGTCATGGTGTGAGGGAATTTTCACAGAGTCACAAGAAAGGTGACTAGTATACCGAGTACATTTACGACACGAAAAGTTTTTCATACCTTGCACTGGCATCTTGTGCTCTGTGCACTTTTGTTCAAATTACAGCGTGTTTATTTCTTTATAACATATCTTTTCCATGAATGTCAGTATTTGAACCCAGCAAGTGAGTGTTACTAAACCTTGCTTGGGCTTTTAAATGTTTGTTTGTCCTTATTTACAATGGACCCTTTGATGATTTTCACTATTGGTGGATTGTTTGATTGCCAATTTTTCTCCTTTCCTAAGTTCCTTGATGACTAGGGTGACCAACTGTTGAAGGAAGGAATGAGGGACAAGACATTCTCTAATAAGTGGGACATTCCATAATATTGGGGGGACAGCTACAGTTTTAGCTGTAATTATAAAACAACAAACATTTTCAATAGCATTGTACTGCCAGTTTCCCTATTTTTTGACGAATAATACTCATAATGAAGTAATAGCATAGATAAATACATTTCCCTCATCTTTATTGTGCAATTTCTTTTCCAGTCTGTGGACTGGACACCGTCATCTAAATGAAAACCTACAAAAATGCACAAATTCTGAAATAAAATAAATATTGAACATTTTATAGCCTAAATGTTAACTCAAGTTTCTTTTAAATTGGAAATAAAAGAAAAAATACTTGTGGCACTTTTGAATTTTATCAGTTATATGAAACTTTCTAACAGCACTTGTTCTAAATTTAATCATCTAGTTATTACTAATAAGTATAGAAATACAGAGAGCCTCAACATAAGTAATACAATTACATCATTTAGGTATCTAGCTTGAAACTGTATTTATTGGCACCTATTGCACGAGTCAAAATTTATTTTATGTGGTTTTGATTTAAGAGTATTCATATTCAGTATGTTCCTTAGGTCTGACCATGAAATTTTCCCTTGGTTAAGGTTATTTCTGCAAAGGCAATTGATTGAGGAATAGAACCCAAGAACTGTACTAGATTTGAAAAATTGCCATTAATTTGTTTTTATTCAGGTAGCAAGTTTAAAATAACCATCTATCTTTTTTAACAAGAATATTGAATGACAAGAACACGAAAATACATTCAGATGGAAAATGAAACAATTGCAGGACTAATGATATCCCACACAGGACATTTACAGAATTCCTTAAAATATGGGATGGTTGGTCACACTATTAATGACCTATATTTTCTCACTTTTTTCTTGTTTCCAGTGACCTCCACTGTCGGTTAGCTCTCATTAACCACAACAATCACTTGTTTGGTTTTCTGTATATTTCTGGAATTATGAATTAATTTTTTTTGTGTACAATATGCAACATTTATGTATTATATTTTTGTGTGTACATGTTAAGGTTTAATATTCCTCTTTTTTGTAACTTTATTGCTGTTGATAGCATTAGTATATGAAACATTGGTTCTTGTATGCATGTTTAAAGTACTAACAGTGACAGACATTAATGTGTTCAGGCAATGACATAATTTCTTCAAAATTATTATGCCTCTCAATGTTTTTTCTTCATGATTTGCATTGTGTAATGAATTGCTTTTGAATGTATCAAATAAGTTCCTACTAATGAGGATGTTTTGTTTATATTTTTGAGTATTTTATTATTATTTATTCACTCTTTTTCATTGCTGCTTATTGATATAAATGCTGAAGATGTGGTTGAAAAGTTTTGGTTAGGAATGAGTATTGGAAGGAAAGTAGATGGTAAATTGGTTGTCAAAATATGCAGATAATCATGATTAAACGATTTGGCCACTAGTGCCTGGCATCATGTGGTAGAAGGCCTCTAATAACGAGATAAAAATGTTGCTCTTTCAAACATATATAAGCAGGGTTATTTTGACCCAGGTATATTTGTTGACCCAGAGAGCCATTATTAGGTGCCAATATTTTCCCTTAAGACTGTGAGTGTAAGCATATTATTAACCTTTAAAAGTCTGCATTTAAGTTCCTGCTCCTGGTTCTACTGGCTGGAATATTTGGAAATGTTGTTTAAATAGTGGGAACAAGGATTTTCTTTCGGCTAGCAGCACAAAGTTTTTGGTGATGTTTGAGTTCCCTTTAGTCTGATGAAGGTTAATGAACCTGTAGGTCTGCAGGTTTTGTCCAATGTTGTCTCTAGTTCGAAATAACTAGATCGGCGCACTTTCTTTAAAGGAATCCCAGTTAATAATTATGCACAGAGAACACGACTTGGTATCACGCCATCTTTACTGATACAACCAACGCAATGCAGCTCTCTCCCTAGTTACATGCATGGTCACCCGCGGCGCCAATAGACACAGCGGCAAAACATTTGAAAAAGGGCAAAAAGCGCACGGACAAACATGTTATTAACTTAGGGCCCACAACGGGTAATATATCAAACCAAGCACAGAGTATACAACACTCCCCCTTGATTTTGTAAGCATACACAAATCACATCATAATAATCAAAGGAAATAAAACACTTAAAAAAATGACCTCTGAAATCCTTAAACAGTGCTTAGCTTAAGCAAATAGGCTTATACATACAAAAGGCCATGTGCATAAAAAATAACAATCAGTCAGCACACCTATTTCAATGAACATCTGATTCATATATTTTCATACTGAAATAAGTCTCCCCCTGGAATAAATGTCATAATCAAAGTTTGTCATTAATGCCAAGAACTTTCCTCAAACCAACCATCACACACAATTGCTGTGTTTTAGCTCCTGAGAATCCCTTAGTTAATAAATCAGCAATGTTCATATTGGATGACACATACTCAATGGAAATCTTTCCCTTCTTAACAACATCCTTTATGAAATGATATTTCACATCAATAGCCTTGGATCTGTCATCAATAATATCATCTTTAGCCAAGGTGATAGCTGCCATATTGTCAGCACGAATTACAATAGGGAATGTATAAAAATTATGCACATTCAGTTCACACAACAAGTTTTGTAACCATATACCTTCCTTTGCAGCAATAGCCATGGCAACATATTCAGACTCCTGCGTTGAGGTAGCAACGACGGTTTGCTTTTTACACTGCCAATGGATAGCAGCACCAGCCATGATCACGGCCATACCGCTAAAAGATTTCCTATCTAGCCTATTACTAGCAAAATCAGCATCACTGAAGATGACAGGTTCCTTACCAGACTTTGAGTATACTAATCCATAATCAATGGTAGGTCTTAAATACCGAAGTACATGCTTAGTAGCGGCCCAATACTTTCTTGTGGGATTGGCACAAAATTGGCTAAGGTAGGAAACAACAAAGGACAAATCGGGCCTGGTTCCATTTGCTATGTACAATAGCATACCAATGACCCTTCTGTACAGCTTCTCGTCAACAGGGGCATCAGGTTCGGCACAGTACTTGTTCAAGGAGGCACTGACAGGACTAGACTCATATTTAACACTGTCAACAAGATTGAATTCATATAAGATCTGGTTAATGTAGGCACTTTGATCAACACAGATGGTATTCGCGTCCAGTCTTTGTACATGCAAGGACAAAAAGTCTTGAATACTTCCCAACATTCTCACCTCAAAATGCTTAGAAATATGGCACTTAAACCAGTCTATGGATCCATGGCTTCCCCAAACAGCCATGTCATCTACATACAATGCAATGTATAACTCCTGCTTACAATGAAAAAATAGACAAGGGTCACTAACAGTTAGTTTAAATCCCATACCAATAAGTACATTCTTGATCATGGCATACCATTCTTTGCCGGATTGTTTCAGTCCGTACAAACACTTATTCAATTTACATACAGTCTCAAGCTTCTTGCCTATAATAAAAGGTTCAGGCTGCTCAATGTAAATGTCCTCTAATATGGGGCTGTTTAGATAGGCAGAGATAACGTCAATATGCTCACCTGCTAATCCTAATTCTACGGAAAGAGCTAACATCAATCTCACTGATTTCCGTTTCACAACAGGGCTATAGGTGTCAAAATAGTCACGTCCATACCTTTGACTAAAACCCTGTGCTACCAACCTGGCACGGAACTTGACATTGTCATCACTGTCCACCTTCACCTTAAACTTCCAGGTTGAACCAACTACTGGTTGGCCTCTCGGCCTAGGGACTAGTTCCCAGGTATTCATCTCCCTAAGACGCTTCAACTCCACTTGCATGGCAGCCTCCCACTCAGCACGGTCGGGACCTTGCAAGGCCTCCTTCACAGACAGCGGTTCAGAAGGGGGTTGCTGCTCATCTTGGGTGTTTTCGTCTGCCCTTGCCAGGACAGCAGCAGTGAAACAGGCAGGACAGGAACACTTGACTGGCTTAGGGGCTCTGGCAGAATGCCTGGGCAGAGGTGGTTCCTGCTCCTCCACATTGGCTGGCTGCTCGTCATCTGGCAATAGACCTGGGCCAGGGCCATTGAAGTCATTGTACATGCCTGGGTCCAGTGTGGGCTCAGGATTGACTTCCACTTCACCATCCTCCCCCTCACTGGCCGGGTCGTCAGGAAACAGAGAAACATTATCAGGAATGACATTATTAGGTCTAACAGGACATTGTAACCTGAATGGGAATGTATTCTCATAGAACACAGCATCTCTCCTGATGATTGTTCTCCTGGTTCGTAGATTGAAGAATCTGTAGCCATCCTTGGTGCCCTTCTCATACCCCAGGAAGACACATTCTTCAGTCTTGCTGTCAAGTTTTCCCCCTCCCTCAGCATAAGCTTGGGCCCGGCACCCAAATGGCCTCATGAGGTCTAGCTCCTGGACACTCAGCTCCCTGCCAGTCAGCAGGGTCAGGGGAACTTGATTGTTGATCGCTCGACTCGGACACCGGTTTCTGATGAAGGCTGCAGTGTTGAGGGCTTCCGCCCAGAGGTCCTTTGGTGCACCGGACTCCAACATCATGCACCTGGTCATGTTCATGAGCGTGTAGTTTTGCCTTTCGGCTCTCCCATTCTGTTGTTGTGTGTAAGGCACACTCTTCTGATGGACAATACTGCATTTTACTAAAACATTCTCAAACTCTTCTCCACTGTACTCACCACCTCCATCCGTTCGGAGGACTTTCAACCTCTCGCCTGTCAGGTCATGCATCATAGCAACATATTTCAGGAGGTTTCTGGACACTTCATTCTTGTGCTTCATTGGCATGACAGTCACGTGTCTGGAAAAATCGTCCGTGAAAACTAAAGCATAATGGGCTCCTCCCCTTGATGCTGGCTCAAACTTGCCCATAACGTCGGAGTGAACCAAATCTAGGGGCTTGCATGCATGGAACTCACTTTTCTTTGGGACTGGTTTCTTTCTCAGCTTCCCGGCAACACAGGTGTCACAAACTCCCAGATTGTCACTCTTCACACTACCTAGGGCGGGGATCATGTCCATGGCCCCTTCGTGGACATGGCCTAACCTACGGTGCCACTCTTCCTTGGTCCGAAGTGCACTGGCAGGTAGGGCGGTGATGCAACCGTCGGTGCTCTTCATGTGCTGAAAATCAAGGGCATATAGGTTTCCCCGTCTATGACCACAGAATATCTTCTTGCCGTTCTTGCTGCCTTCTACTTGGTCCCTTGAGAAGGTGACTGATACTCCCTTATCTGTCAGGCGAGCCACTGATATCAGTGGGCATTGTAACTCCGGCACATGGAGTACTTCTTCGAAGTTAAGATTTCTCTTCTTGCCATTCACAGAAGCTTTTACAGACACAGAGCCCTTGCCACTTATCTTAACATCATTTCCGTCACCAACCTTCACAGTTCCTCCATCGAACAGCTGGATCTTGGTGAATGCACTCTTGTCAGGGCACATGTGGTCCGTTGCTCCAGAGTCTAGAAGCCAAGTGCCTCGAGGGGACTCAGGTGAGGTGCACGATGAATACACTACAAGGCCTACGCTGCCATCGCTTTCCTCAGAGCTCCTCTCCGCATAGCTGACAGATGCATCCTGCTTCACACCCTTGTGCTGGGAGAGCTGGCCTTGCTTGAAGGCGAGCCAAATGGGGCAGTCCTTCGCTAGATGGCCAAAGTTCTCGCAGGTGTAGCATTTCATGTGTGACATCGGTCTGTCTCGGTCCAGCTGACCCTTTTGTTGCTCCTGACCTGCGCTCCTGTACCTCATCCCTCTCTTACTATACTCCTGCCTCCCGCCTTCCTTCACGGTCAAGGCTTGCAGGGCGACAGCGTCAGTGTCCCTTTCCTTTTTCTTGACTTGAAGTCGCTTTTCTTCCAAAAGGAGCTTCGTTTTTACAATGTGAGCAGTTATGTTATTCTCATCTTCTTCAAGTGACCTGACCAGGTTGTCATACTTGGTGGGTAGGCCCATAAGAAGGAAGAATGCAAACAACTTGTCCGGGATTTGGAGACCCCCTTTCCGTACCTTTTGCACCAACTCCTGCATTTCACTTATGTATTCTTGCATATTGACATTTTCTTTCTTTTGGGTGGTGCATAAATTCTTGAGAAAAACCACTGTATGCATCAACGAGTATGTGCCACACATGGATTCTAAAGTTTCCCAACATTTCCTAGCGAATTGATGTTCCCCGATGTCATGGAGGAGTGTGTCATGCACCGCATTGAAAATGATGGCTCTCGCTTTCCTGTTAAGTCGTGCCTGCTCTGAATTAAGTTGCGCAATAGCTGCACCTTCATCGGGATCATCATGGATTGCGGCCCCAAAACCTGGGCTAATAGCAGTCCAACAATTCCGGTCAACTAAATAAGATTCAGTCCTCTTTGACCAGGCGTAATAATTTCCACCGTCGGCGTGTAGCACGGGATGCCTGAGGTGCTCGTCCTCTCTCGTATTTGCGGCCGCCATACTTATTGCGTCGCAGCGTACTTCTTACTTACGGGAGGATGGGTGTTACTTGCCAGCACAAATCACAGTCTACCTCACAAAACCGCAGTGGAAGCGTGCTGGGCCCATAACCTGTTGTCTCTAGTTCGAAATAACTAGATCGGCGCACTTTCTTTAAAGGAATCCCAGTTAATAATTATGCACAGAGAACACGACTTGGTATCACGCCATCTTTACTGATACAACCAACGCAATGCAGCTCTCTCCCTAGTTACATGCATGGTCACCCGCGGCGCCAATAGACACAGCGGCAAAACATTTGAAAAAGGGCAAAAAGCGCACGGACAAACATGTTATCAACTTAGGGCCCACAACGGGTAATATATCAAACCAAGCACAGAGTATACAACATCCAACGCATTGCTTTATTTGATTTTAGAGGTTGGAGGTGAAGGGAAAATAAAGATATTATCTTGAATTAGGCTTTAGGATAATTTTAAGATAAAATCATAAAAATATGAAATATTGCATTACAGAAGAAAATGATCACTTCTGAAGAAGGGTTAATATCCCATGAATGTAGAAGTATTTACTTGAATAAGAGAATTTGCATGCTGAGTAGTACAGGTGTGAAAGATTTTCATGGAGTAACTCTCAGCAGCTACTTGGATATAATTAATCTGTTTCCAAAAACCAGATTACCTGATGACTTTTTAGAATGTGCCATGTGTACAATAGCAGCTGATGGAGGGATGGAAATAAGGGATTAAAGTTAGGAAAATCTTAGGTCTGCAGAAAGATCTAAAATGGACAAATGTTCTGTCTAAAGAATCATGGTGTGAGGCCAAGAATTAATTTTGAGGAATAAAATGTGGTAGATATCAGGGCAAGTAACTGTAAATAATTGAATTGCTTCACAGCTTGTGGAACTGCTACAAGCCACTCCTGAGAAAATATCTGTGATGATGTATTGTTGAAAGTAACTGAGAAAATATCTGTGATGATGTATTGTTGAAAGTAAAGGCCACTTCGAAGTTTCAAGCCTCATGTTTGATAATATTTTGTGGTTGGGAACTTGTGTTGTTGATTTATTTCCTTATACTGCAATAGTATATGTTAATTATGTTGGTATCAGTATACTGATAATTGATGAGGTAGCCTTAGCTGTGAACTTAGTATGACCTTTTTTCAGCTTCATTATGCCCGAATAAACTTAAGGATGATTTTGAGCCTATTGATGTCTAGTTGGAGGTATAAATTTTGCTTATAAGATTTTTCATTTCTGATTTCAGTTGGTTAAAGCATTTATTGCTCTAATTAGTGCATTAGAAGAACACTTACCAAATGTGAACCCTCAACAAGGAAAAGAAGGAAGGGAAGGGAATGATAAGATGAGCCCAAAGCCTTCACCCACTCTAACCAAAGCCACAGATTCCGGGAAAAGTATGGAGGTCACTTCATCATATACTGAGAAGGAATCAAAGAAATCTTCATCTCAGAACAGTTCTGGGGGGAATTCCTTCAAGTCAAACCCTCCCCCTCCTCCTCCACCTCCTGAGCCGGAGGATGATGCCCCGCCGCCTCCTCCACCCCCACCACCTCCTGCCGTCCCACCCCCAGAGTCTTCTTCCAACCCACCTCCGCCCCCTACCTCTGTCTACCCCGGCACCTATGCATACCCGCCCCCCCCATTCACAGCCACATCACCGACTACTTCCTCACCTGTGTACCCCCAGAGTGTGGTTGGGACAGCTCCACCAACAGTCCCACAAGTGTTCCCCCCTGGCACAAGTACATTCCCTTCTCCCCCAACAGCTTCACCGTACCAAAGTTCTGGCTACACGATACCTTCTGTGGCGTCTCCAGCAGCTGCCTTCTCTCGACCTCCACCACCCATCATTAGGCATGGATTTCCAGGACCAGGGAGGCCACCATTTGCAATGCATCCAATGACATACTCAGCTCAAAGGCCTCCAATGCCACCCCATGTTCCATACCAGGTAAGATTTGATTGTGGTTCTCCTCAATTCATGGGGACTGATGTTTGTTGATTGTAACAAAGTGGTTGATATGCACACTTAACCTTAAGATCACACAATAGAAAAGAATTTGTGTAACATGTTTGTGCATGAATGAATTTTTCTGCATTTGCGAAATAAAGGAAATGAAAGCAAATAATGAATGTGATTATGATTGAATGTTTAGGCTTATATTGGTTGTACCAGTATCTGTGGAAGATCCACATATAGGATGAATTACCGGTCATTCTGTAATTAGTTTTTCCTTTTTTGAGTGAATGGTACAGTATTACTACATATTTGAATCATTACTACACTTGATAAGATTCTTTTTTATTTATTGCATTGATTGTCAGATTTATTGATATTGTCTGCAAATGTAGCGAACATATGACACTGTTCTTTCCATTCTTGTTTTGTTCCCTCAACAACCATGATAAGGGTTGATTTCAGTTGTAAAAAAAAGTAGCTAAAATATTCATATTTTCCAGTATGCTTTTTTTACCATTTTCCTCTCCATACTAGATTTCAGTCAGGCAAAAACATTGACTGTATTCATTACCATTCTGCTAGATTACTTCTGTCACCCTTGTCATTTAATTGGTGCAATAGCAAATATTCCACAGAGAAAAAAAACATTCGCCTTGACCGGGACTCGAGCCCAGACCCCCTGATTTCCAGCAAGGTGCTCTACCAAGGCATCCTCTTCCTCTGTGGAAAATATAGAGGCTTTTACATCTTGTTCCTTTTAAAGCCTATAATTTCCACAGAGGAAGAGGATGCCTTGGTAACTCAACTGGTGGAGCACCTGGCCTGAAATCAGGAGGTCTGGGTTCGAGTCCCAGTCAAGACGAATGATTTTTCTCTATGGAACATTTGCTATTGTGTAATTTCAGCGGGTAATGCCACTAGTATCCACAGCCAGTTTTTAGAACTTTGTATTCAATTGGTGACTAATTGATAATAAAGTTTTGTGTTTTTTGTATTGAAGTTTCATAAATATTAGTGGAAAACTTTGGAATTCCATCTAAATTTTTGTAATAATCCATTCAATGATAATTATACATGTATTTGTCCCCAAGACACAGTGCAGTTGCATAGGAAATGTGTACATAACTTAGGGCTCTTGAAATATTCGCTATCTAGCATCAATCTTGTTCTTAAATGTTGTATGTTATTTGCCAAGTACGTTATTGATATTATTTTACTATGTGCATATTTTATTTGACCAGTGTTTGATTATTATCATTATTTTGGTACCTTATCAATTTATTTTAAGATTGCAAGTGTCTTGGTGGAATTCTCCCTGTCAATATTTGTAATATAGTTGGCAACACTGTGTATGTAATATAGGTGGCAGCACTGTGTGCCGGCCTAACCTGGTTGTTCAGCATTGTGCAGCAGAGTAATAAAGAACGTCAAACCTGAAGGTTGTCGTGATAATTTAGTGCCATCCCGATACATGGTGTCAGAAGTGGTGATAATTTAGTGCCATCCCGATACATGGTGTCAGAAGTGGTGATAATTTAGTGCCATCCCACTTCTGACACCATGTATCGGGATGGCACTAAATTATCACGACAACCTTCAGGTTTGACGTTCTTTATTACTCTGCTGCACAATGCTGAACAACCAGGTTAGGCCGGCACACAGTGCTGCCACCTATATTACATACACAATGTTGCCAACTATATTACATCTCCCTTTTTTCTTTTACTTTAAGCCTCCACAGGGCCTAAGCCTTTCCGAAAATTCGTCGATTAATTTGACGACATTTATACAATGATTTGAACTGTTTCTGATGGCAAGGGGAAATGACAAAAAGCCAGAAAAAGTTAAAGTTGTGATGTTTCTAAATTGTGTAGGTGAAGAGTCTTTTGAAGTTTTCAATAACTTCAACCTGGACATTAACGAGGTCAAATTAGAAGACGTAGTAAAAGCCTTCAAGGATTATGTTAAGCCTCGAACAAATGTAATCGTCGAAAGGAACAAGTTTTTCACACGTGTCCAACTATATTACAATATTGATATTTTTGTGTGATATGAAGATATACTGAGTGTTATAGTGTTTCTAATTTCTTTTTAAGACTGTTTCAGTTATTATTTAAAAAAATGAAATGATCTTGAAAATCAGGTCAAGATCATATAGGTATGACATGTGACTGAATGAAGTAAACCCTTTATCTTGAATCAGAATCTTAAGGCTGTTAGCATGGTTTTCACAAACATTTGTCTTGAAACCAAAAGCTGGCAGTTTTTAAGCCTTTTGAGTTAAATTTTTTTAATTGACTTACATGGAGAAATTTTCATCTGATTCTAACGGTTATGGGTTCCACCTGCCAGTAAGACATGGAAATAGGTATGGGGCCTGAAGTAGTTTCTGTTGTGCTAAGTATTTATATCCTTGGGTAGTTGGATATTTTTGAGGTTATATGTATCAGTTTTTGGTTAGGCTGCCTGTAGATCTTAACTGTAACTGGTGCTTTTGTTGAAGAAGATGATAAATTATGCTCTTAAACCAAGGTGTTGCTGTGTAACCAGCCTTTATGTCTAGTGTGGGGAAATGTCATTAATAGAATCCTGAATCTTTGAGGATTCTGGCACAATTTGTGTTAACACCTAGTTATTTCATATTCTTAATTTTTTCTGTAGTGATCCTGATTTTATCAGGGAGAGGTTTGCTTTTGCTAATCATATGACATTGAATGTATTCTCATTATATTATGTGGGACCACTGATATTTTGTACAAATTATCTGAAATGGGGAGTGGGTACTTCGATGATTTGTCATGTTATTCACCATATCCAACTAATGTATCAATTATGATCAGCAAAAGATAGTAGTACTAATCCCACAAAATGATACAATGGATTCTTCCACATTTTTGAGCTGCCGGACAATCTGTAGACTAGTTAATGGCTATATAGTCTACGTTAATCTGATGTAAGGGACCAAGTTAGATGTTATTTTAAGTGTTCTTATTCTGATTGCACTGCACTATATTAAAAGTGATACTTTTCATTTGAATACCCTGATAAAGCACAGATTGAAGCTTAAAATCATTGCAATATATATTGGCTGTGTTTATCACTTTTAAATTAAATTTATTACGAAGTACCCAAAACTTTCTGTAACTGAACGGTGTTAACTCTCTAGCCTCATAAGATTTAAGAGGAGGTGGAAAGTTAATGAATCTTCACCTTAGCTGCTGCTCAGGGTATTTCCTGTTAACAGACTACCATGCATTGACACTGAATATTTCCTTGTTTGTGTAATAATTTATTTTGTTTGAAATAGATTATACCAAATGGTTGTGTGTATTTTGGTACAGTTCTGGTTTCTTTGCCGTCTTTGATATGCTGAAACTGAACTGGGTAATATTCTTCCTCATACTGTGGGAACTTAATTACAGAAATCATCCACATGGACTAAGAAATGTTATCTTAAGCGTAACCTATATTAAGTGTTGTCTCGGCATTAGTTAAGTCTATCTTCTACTGAGATTATAAGTGTCATAACCTTAGAATTTTTTCAAAGAGTAATGAAAACTGCTTCTATTTTCAGATGCCTGGAATCCCATATCCATACCCAAGGCTGCCATGAATCAGTTAGGGCTACATGCTAGCTTAGTGCCAAATTTTGATGGAAAATTATTAATGTTTGGCATATTTTCTGGCATGAATTTGTGGTCCAATTGACTAATATTTTAGTAATACTTGGCAATACTACTATCTTGTTTTTATATTATTGAGTGACGGAGATGGAATGTCCAACAGCACCTATCATTGTAAAGATCGTTTAATTTTTCAAATGTATATTTTCATGGGGATATAAATATCAGTTAAATTTTTTATATTAAATGAAAGTGCCATTTTCAAAAGTTTCTTATTTATAATATACTCTTTTTGATGTAAACAACAAAACTAAATAGAGTGTACATAATATAACCTTTATATGAAATACAATAAAATGATCAATTTAACAATTTTTAAATCAAATTAAGCTGTTTTTGTCTTTCTCTGCAACTGAGATGCCCAAGAGCACCTAAAATTATTTAGCTTGTAAATATATATGTATATTTTATTCCATTTGGCTATCAAATAGACAATTTTGTAAATCACAACAGTGGTATTTATGATTTTTCAATTGGAATGATAGTCACAATATTAAATTTGGTCATAAAACCCTAAAGTAAAAACCAATTTAATCATCAGGGTATCTCACTCCAACTGCATGATTAAGAAAATAGGGCTAAATAATCAACAACTTTATAAACATGGAAATGCAAGTAAATATACAAAAATCATATGACCTCACCTTCAACATCACAAATTTACATCATACAATCAACCTTCCCTTACGCACCAGTGGCACTTACAAAGCAAGTAAAACATTCATACTGATACCGATTCCGGCTGATGCACTTTCTTGGCAGCATAAAAAGCAGTCTAGTTTGAGATTGCACTGGACCATTATGGAGTACCAGACAAAAATGAGGTTAATTTCAAAATCAAATGGGGTGGTAAACTTTAATTATCCAGTCTGCTTAGTATATATCAGTTATGGATGAAAGACTGTTTGGAAATTGTGAAAGAATACAAGATGTATTCAATATCACTTTGAAACAATGGATGAGCACACCAGTCCACACACCTACGCTCCTTCCCTCATCTTGGTTAACAGAAGAGGAAGGAATCATGGTGTCAAACATTATAGTTCGGTGCTTTCTTGGCCAATGGCCGTAGAAGGGTGCACACATGAGCAGCTGACGTCACCCCCAGCCGCACAATTAATTGCAAAGTATCTCGAACTGCCCAACTCCAACCAGCAAAACTTAACAACCACATCACTGTAACTGCAGCCCATGACTCAAGCAGCCGATACCTCGAGTAGTAGACTAGAAGATAAAACTGAAAAAATGCATATTAGATGTAGTATCTTGTTCCTGTCATCACGATATTATGCAAGAAACAAGTTTATGTTTTAGTACACTATATAGACTGCGTGGTGCAAATGACCTTAGTCGTCGATGCACCCATAAAAACTTAAACCTACCTACAAGTTTATGCTAAACCCAAAATTCAAGTTCATTATTAGAGACAGCTTTCACAAGTGACATTATAGTAAGTTACTTTCAAGTAGAATTGTCACATGGCTACGTGGTTCAAATAACCAATCATGTGGCATGCTGGGAAATTTTTTTAGGGATACCATGGCTCACAAATGTAGACAACAACCAAGAGGAGAATTAACCTTACTTCTTGCCCTTTTCTAAAGCTGGAAGGATTTGGTGAAGGGGATAGAGCATTTTAATCCCACTATCCCCAAGTCACAATCCTGGAAATGACATATTTTACATAGAAGACAATTTTATATCATACATGAGCCAGAATTAGCACATTTACATGTTGAAGGTTCGCGAACTAGCCGCGAGGACCTAAACGGCGTTACCCGCTGAAAATGCACAATAGCAGAAATTCCACAGAGAAAAAAGGCAGTCAAGGCGAAGGATTTTTTCTCTGTGGAATTTCTGCTATTGTACATTTACATGTCTTTAATACGTAGCATATAAAATATTAACACCATTCCATAAACTGCCTGGGTAACAGACTCATCACAACTGACTGAAGAACAGAAAATTATTACACAACCAATGCATAAAGTCTTTTCATAGAGAAGATTTATTGCATTTATATTCTCATTAGCTTTCCAGTAACACCGCAAACAATGTTTTACCAACAATACCAACCTTTCCTAACCATGCATGACAGTAAGCATTGGGGAAAAGAGGCTATTTAAAAAGAATGCAATAACACTTGGAAAATGATATTAATTTTTAATAGGCCTCTAATATATCTACACCACGTTTATTGAATGACTTAGCATCACAAGTTTTAAAGCAAATATTTATTTATGTAAAGAACAACATAGGAAGCATGTTAGGGAGACAGAATTAACTGCAAGATACGGGCATAAACGGATGTGTGTAATAATTGTGGCGCATTGTGGCCCAAGCAATGCAATGCACTCTGGAGGTTCTTAAGATTAAAAAAAAAAAAACATGTTGTCCTAGAGTAGATAGTAGGTAAACTTTCAGGAATTCAGCACTCCTGAGGTGGGGTGAGGAGAAAACTAAGACTGATTGACTAATAAATGAGGAAGAGTTAACCAATGACATAAAGGGCCAATTTATACTCATGCAAGAGTATATCTTTGATGTCTTTCTCAGTGTTCTCTGACCTCTCAAATCATTGTAAGTAATTTTTTCCTGGTAATCATACAACTGTGGTCATTCCACTGGATTGGTTTGACCCATAGTGTAAGAATATGGGCAGTAGAAATATGGTAAGGCAATTCAAGGGAGATGGTACAGGGTAGGATTTCAAACATTTGTGGATAGTTTTTCAGAATGGGTAAATAAAGAAAACATGGGAAACATTTTAGGATATATTTGGGGTTAAGAATTTAGAAATATTATTGAATTGTTGACAGCTCTTTTGCCCAGACTCCACAAATATGGAGAAAAAAAAGAGGTGCATGGATAAAGGAATCAAGCAGAAATATGCACCAAAATTACACATAACCTTGTAAGAATCTTGAATAATGAGGGAAAAATTACCACATATACACTATTGTGGAGAAGTTGAAGAACAGATATGAACTCTTATTTTTAAATATAAAACCACAAAATGGAACCAACTATTTTGGATATTACTAATTCTTCACATTAAATGTCAGTCAATGATCGAGATTGGAGCTCGACAACTTACTTGCAAACATTGCAGAGTGCCTTCCAGGAGGAAGAGGAAACCATGGGCAGGGGAGGGGCCATCATATTCCTATAATGATAATTTTGAAATTCAGCATGAAGTTACTAGCACAAGGTTGGCAGGTAATAATTTATTCTTAGTATTTACACTTGCCTCTATGCTTGACACACTCAAGGCAGATATTCCTCTGTACATGTCGATGGTTGCCATGAATAAGGTTGATATGACTGATATAATAGTGCACCAGGACATCGGCTCTAACTTCGCCGTTGGTCCCACTGTCAAGGGTTATATTTGTCATTGTATAAACATTGATCAGAGCATCGAAAAGGTTTTATAGCCACATAATTTGCAACTCTTACCCGTGACAGAAGTAAGATTTACTTTGCCGTATCCATTTTGCAAAGGCTCCACATCTTCACTCGTAATTACAGCAGGAGGGTTAGCTTTGATATCGGCACTTAATTGTGAAATATTTACTTTCGTGCTTAAAGTTTGGGGTTTATTGTAACGTTGTCTTGTTTTATGTATAATATTATCTGAAAACAGAGTAAAAATTCCCATGAGCACAAGAATATGAAATTTAAAAAAAAACAAGAACAAGAACTTCAACCTACCAAATTCAATGAAAGAATAAGGCCTCCTAGATTCACTTATTTTTCTTTCATCATATTTTGTAGTGAATTCCTTGGCTAGCTCGTTTAGAAAGCTGAAAGCAAGAACTGATAGGTACGAAGACTCGCACAACACTAAATACGAAACTCCCCCAATGGTGCTGAAACTAAAAATGATTCGATTAAAAACTGGTGATACCTGATACCACAATCATGGGAATATAACCAAAAATATCGAGTCAAGGCAATTATTAAAATCTTACTAAATATCATGTCCATTTAGCTTTAAGTTACATCTGTCAGGAAACCGAGATGTTTTTCTAGCGAGCACCTTCATAAGCCTCTTACTTTCCTTCACGTTCTTATTTGTGTCATGATTGCAATCGGTGGTGGCCGACAGTGGCATCCCATCCCTGGCTCTCATAATCATGGCATATAAAATCATGATTCTCTCATACCGTCTGGTATTTAAATAATTAAAACGAAAACAAACTACACTATGCACACGTCACACTTCATTTTACACCTCTTGAACCAACAACTGCCGCTACATGCATCAGATGTTCAACCTAATTCCGGTCTAAGAATACTATAAATACCAGTTAATCAACTGGTTTGCCATTAATTCCAATTCAGTAAAGCATAAAAATATCACCACTTGGTAAGTATATACCACAACACGCTAGACTTCTTGAATTATTACGCATATAAAAATTAAAATTTTGTTTTTACTATAAATATGGAATTTTTTAATTGCTATTCGCAAACGAATTAGTAGTCCTTCTTGCATATACACTCGTAAAAATAATTTCGATTTTCATTTCTACCCGTCGAGCTCCATGATCCCTCTTACCGCCATGTTCAACTTCCTTCATTCCTACTTTCAACTGCGGTCTTGACACAAAGACTTATGATGAGAGAAATAAAACTTATCGAACACCAAATAAAAGTTATTTCCAAAAAACAGTCAATTTTATATTAAAATATATTCAATATATTATAAATGAGTGAAACATAGTATTATACAAACGGCACACGGCTTGGGTCACATTTGGCGACGCTTGCCAGAGTGGCTTTCGAATCAACGCAAACGCTTTCAGATTCCTATGATAATGACTACATGTTAACGAAATTAGTACTCATTTTAAAAGAAAAATCATTAGAAAATCGTTTAAGATATGTTTCACCATGTATCATTACATTATTATGTATTATTTTGAAACAAGATTAGAACGGTACACTACCCGGATGGTTACAGAATATATTTCTTTCTAAAGGCCGCTTTACAAGATACAATTTATTGTACAAACGATTGTATAGACTGAACGAAATTGTATGTTTGTCTGAATGGAATTAGAACACCTTCTTATCTCCCGTTCAGTCATTCAGACAATCGCACAAGTTTTCGTACAATTTGCCGCTTTACACGGTACAATTTCCTCATGCAAGAGTTTGCACAAGAAATTGTACAAAAAATTGTATCGTGTAAAGCGGCCTTAAGAAAAACATGAAATCATAATAGTCAGCATAATTTCAAGATATATAGGTTGATGTAATTTGATCTAGTTCGCAGTGCATCCAAAACCATATCTTAACTCTGCGTATTAATCTAATTAGATTTAAAATGAATTTAAACTGTACCTTAAGGTAGGTACCATAGGTTATAATCATAGCGTACCTTATATAGAAATCAAAATGGATTCAATGAAATGCCTAAGACATATATTATTAATGTCTGCAGTTTTAGGTCATGTATTTTCACGAGAAACTATACAACTAAGGCATACAACAGGAACGTGTCTGGTTCATACCTAAGTATGAAAACGTTTATCTGATTCTCAGCCTCTAGGTGGCAGGGTACCTCTGTAGATGCAGATGTGATTACACTTCAAAAAATATCCAAATTTTTGTGTTGCAAATACACAAATTACAAGAATTTAGATGCAATGGAGTTCTAAATGACATCAACCATCTGATTGATGACATTACCCTCAAAGGTGGACATAATGCTTATGCTAATTTCTAAATTAACGTAGGTGCGTGGTAGCGCAAAGGTCGGGGAAGCGAAATCTCCAAACCTCCCGACGGTAGAGGTGGAATTACTTTTATGGAACGGAAGACCTCTAAGCCGTCAGCCGGGATAAGAGGGCATATTGCACAATTCAGTCTTCGGGACACTGCAGTAGGTACGAGAGGAAAGGCGCAGTTTCTAAGCCACAAAAAAGTCATGATCTAGATCCCAGTCTTTTTAGATGAAGTTGAAAGGAAAATAGGAGAAGGTAAGGTAAGGTGGAAATGAAAACAAATGAGGAAGTGCTGGAAGTTGGAGGAGAGGGAATCGATAGAAGAAATTATACTAGGAGACAGGGAGTGGATGGAACGGGTAATAAGGCGGGATAATATTTGAAGGGCGTGGTAGGGGGAAGAATGTTTGGTAAGCGGGACATAGGGAGGAGAACAGGAATTTTGGATGGATGATGTGAGGTGGGGAGTATGCGGAGATAAAGAAGAGCATAATGGGAAATATAGGCTGGACCTACCTCGTAGGAATGCTTAGAAATATTCAGAAGATCCCTAGTACATCTAGACATACATAAACCGAACCCTCCCTATTGATAATTATTTAATAAAAACTTTTTGCATGATAAGTGTAACCGTAATAGTATCAATGCACGTAAAAAATACGCGCGAGCGGTTACTCCAAAATTAATGTATATTAATTCACTTAGTAGTTTAATTTTTAATGTAATTCCTGTAATAAGTGTACAAATAGTGTTCGAACTTAATTCGAAACATTCATTGAATTCAGTCCATAGCAAATGTGGGATACAAAAGGAATTCGACGCAATATTCCATCGCTCCCGAACTTACAGGAACCACTGCGAACCCCAAATACACTAAAAGGATTTCGAATATTTTTCTTATGCGCGATGGTGCGCTCTCTGCTTGTTATCATTAAACTGCCGGGCAATCACATGGAAAGTGATTAGATTCTAAATAGGATTAAGCGAAAACTAAATCTTTTCAAAACCCTACACCGAAGAACGAAGTATCTCCAAAAAAGGAGTAGTCTTGAGTTTCAGTTGCTCCAGTGGATGAATTTATATAGCACCGTACCATACGATTAGGTTTGACGTCAAACCTAAAATCTCAGTCCAGGTCCAAACACAGCATCCGTGTCCCGGGTGGGATTCGAACCCGCGACCATTGGGTTGCCAGACCAGATCACTTGCGTTGCCGATTAATACGCCAGATAAGATTAATTTAATACCTGTGTAATTCCACTGACACATAAGGCACACATTTTCTTGATTTGTTTCTTAATGTACGGTCATACTGTTATTACAGCCGAAGGCTGAAATAAAAACTATAATCGCGAGAATACTTGAATACTCCTGGGCGCTGGTTATGCCAATCGAATCAGCTCTCACTATGAGAGTTATCGTTTCCCGAGAATATTGATACAACCACATAATCCTACACTTTTTGATAGCATTCTCTTTCGCTAGCGAACACTGATATCAGTTTCATGCGGATTTGTACGCCAAACAAATGATCGTGTGTTTCTAAGACAATCTGCGAAAGGAGTTTCCTCTGTTTCGGAGAAAAAGGGAGGAGGGAGGCGTTAATCGGGATCACCACTGCCATCGGGGAGGGCCAAGATCCTCCCAGACTCATTGTTAGTGGATTTGCGCGGAAACAGAAACATCAACCACTTATGACAAAAAACCAGATCTAAAAGAACAGGAAATCAAGGATGAAGATAGTGAGAAGGGTTAAAAATTTAACGTATATGGATGTAATTTTCCATGTACGAAAAAAAACATGGCACCTATATTCATGCGGTAATAAAGTGCATGCCACCCGTAAACAACGGCATCGGAAGTGGGGGGCAGGAGGGGTCGAAGCCCCCCCCCCCCCCAGAATTTGTCCCGGGCCCTTTCAGTCGAAGCAGGTACTTTCTGACACACATTCTCACACCTTAATATGCTCTTTTATCGAAATTCTAGTCTCTTTGATGTCATTCTCAGCGTTCTCTGACCTCTCAAATCGTTGTAACTAATGTTTTTCCTGGTAATCATACAACTGTGGTCATTCCACCGGACTGGTTTGACCCATATTGTAAGAATATGGGCAGTAGAAAAATGGTAAGGCAATTCAAGGGAGATACAGGGTAGGATTTCAAACATTCGTGGATAGTTTTTCAGAATGAGTAAATAAAGAAAACATGGGAAGCATTTAAGGATATATTTGGGGTTAAGAATTAAGAAATATTAAGATTCTTGAATTGTTGACAGCTCTTTTGACCAAACTAAACAGTAAAAGAGGTGCATGGATAAAAATGCGGGACCTTTTCTTAGGAGCCGGGCTCTTTTCAAGGTTCCCTCCCCTCCCCCCCAGTGAAAGTAGTTGCGACGCCCCTGCCCGTGAAGGAAAGAAAAAATGAAACTTTCAGAATGCTTCTCCAAAGGAAAGTAAATATCGAATATTCTACACCAAATTTTTACCACATTCATATTATAGCAAGGATTAACTGTCATTTATCTGTTAACAAATATTTATCAGGTATAGATTATTTTATTCCTGAGTAACTCCAATGGATGCTGATATTGCCATAACGATCAAATAGCGCCATCAGTGAATTAGGCCTGATTAGTAGCGCTAATTTCCGGGGAATAATAATTCATACCACATTGGACAGGGACATTTTTCTGCGAGCGTATAAATACGTATGTCACAACGATCATCAACTTTTCAAGCACGTTCTCTCCTAAATAATTGATACCTCGATGTCCCAAAACTTGAGTCGGGGACCTTGACATAGAGGATGATAAAACAGTTGATTAAATAAATAACTACTAAACAGGCGGGTTCACTTAAGTTTCACCACTTCATTTGAATTACTTGGACCAATACTATAAAACGAAATGAAACGTACTTTACCTATTGGCATAGAATAGGATTTATTGCAATGCTTTGAGTCAAACCCCTAAAAGCGTCAGAGTAAATACATTGTGAAGTACATTAGCTTTTTACATAATAATAAATGACAGAACTGGTCACAAAAATATAGCAAAAATTAAAACGTATAAATAAGAAATCAGCTGTCTTTTTCAGGATAAATTATTACATAATTTATTTTTAAAACAGGAAATTGTAACAATTGTTCTTAAAAGATCTCAAATTATCAAAAGTTTTTAATTCACTAGACCTTGAAGGAATTGAAACCTTAGACCTGACGACGAAGGATTTAGGAAACATTGTAGTTCTGTGTGCAGGGAAATTGATTGGATGGGTTACTTCTAGTCAACATAGTTCTAGCTTCAGGTGGATAACAAAAAAGGTCTAGGCGAGGTTTTTTTTATTTTTGAATACGGAGAATAGAAAGACACAAATCAGATCTTTCGGTATAAAATGCAGCCAATCCAGCAAAAAATCTAGCCAATGGAGCTTTTCCCTGTGAGGGGAAATATGTTCTTCCTAGCAGAGGCTATGAATGAATCGAATTCATGAATTTTGTAGCCGTTGTAGTTTATTATTAAATTCACCTAACAGATCCCCGAAGGATAGGGTGCAATAATCAAATTGTGGAAAAATTAGTTTCGTGATTAATAGTTTTCTGGTGTACAATGGTGGGATTCTTCTCCGGGTTTTAAGCTGATATAATATTTCATTGATTCTGTTAGAAATGGCATTTACCTGATCGTAGCACGTCAGGCTTTTATTCATAATTACATCCAAATTAAGGACGTAATTGAAATAAGGAATAACTATTTCATCAATTTTCATCCGGGTCAATGTTTCAAAGTTGATTTTGTTAATCAGCTTAACGTCACCAATATGATTGACTTGGTTTTTGTTTGATATAAAACTATAAAGTTTTGTTCATCCCATTCCAAGATTGTATCGATTTCACTTTGAATAACTGCAAAGGCTATATTATAATGTAAGACCTTATAAGGTTTTTCAATCGGCAGTGATGGTAAATTTCAAGGTCGGTATTTGATATAAATTCAGGTAATCTTTCTTCCCCAGAAATAATTTGCATCGCAAATAATCATAATCATTAATAATGATTTGCTTCAATGCACTAAAGGTGGATCCAAGTCACATTGTAATAGAAAACAACAGGGAGGCAAAAGATACCCTATCCGAGCGTAAAATCGTATCTGTTCCGCTATGGGCGGGCATCACGCGCGCCGAAAATTGCACACGGAAAAAGCATTCAGGACTGGGAAACAAAATAGTGGAAATCAAGAAACTGTTTCAGTTTGTTCCTATCAATAATTAAATTGAAGAATAAAGATCATAGGTAGCTTAGTTATATGCGCATTTGTGCGAAATTCCAAATGTCTGCGGTTAGACTCCCGGTCAAGAATATCCTTTTTCCACAAACGATAGATCAAATCCCAGAAAACTGTTCACGAATCCCTCACAAGAATTCGCCTTGCAGTTAAGATCTTCATTTAAATGCGTACTCGCGAAAGGATTGTGATCGAAACTCTTGTTTCCGCAACGCTGTAAATTAAAAGCGTGACTCATCATTTGTAAACTACTTTGTTGGTTAGAAACGCTCCTTTTAGCAATCCTAAATTTTAGTAAAGGTAAGAATGTTTCCCCTATTTCTCAGTTACCGTACTCACTCTCATAGGTTTAGAAAGGTATGGGTGAAACACTTGAATGTGCAATAGCCTTTGGAACTAGATCAGTCGCAACTTGACCCATGTGCACGGGATCTCGGGGAGGAGTGTGAAATGAATCAGCGGCGGAACCATCTGGGTTGGAGGTCCACGGTTCCCCCACCCACACCTCTGAAAACGCCCCCAGCCTCCTCCTCCCCCGCCTCCTTCATCCACACACACTCTTCCTCAGCCCCCTCACCCTCCCTTGACTTACAAAACGCACTTCCCTCCACGAGCACCCAGGGAACGGGCCTCCTACTTCGTCCAGCTCCGAGGTACCCTGAAATCGTCGACTGGACCGTGCACACACCCTTGAGGACGTCTCGGGCATCAACTCGTCGTCAGACACCTACGACGCAGTCGCGGATCCGAAGTCGGGAGACGCCAGACTGAGGGAAGACTGACGCCTTGGTGGGTTACCGTGAGAAAGAAGAAAACTCAGCTCGCGGGTCGGGAAAAAGGAGTCCAGCGAGGAGGATGGACGGGTTTGATCGCAGGGACAGCGGGGATGAGCGGCGATTCTACAAGGATGGTGGAGACTCGTCCAGCCCCGGTGGCTGCGCCAGTGGATCCAATAACATCCCCGTCAGGCACCGCAACCAAGCGAACGCCAGGGAACGCGACCGTACGTACAGGTGGGTGAAACAACGTTGACGTGAAGACTGGGAGTGACTCCTTTCAATTCTGACGTTCGTCAGAACCGATTTGAGTTGAGTTTGCAATTCCCTCTCTCACTTCAGAAATGTCAACCGCTCGTAACGTAGCTGTAGTCTGTAGTGCACCTGAAAATCGTATTTAAACCTACCAACAAATGTAAACTGCGCACTTGCATGTTCATTTATGAAATTACGACCAATCCATTCAAACATATGGCTGAGTGAATATCTGTGAGCTCTTACATAGTTTTTTGGGGAAGGCGAAATACTCCTAAATTAATATGCACCGTTTAGAATACGTAATTGGATATGAGCCGAGATTTTGCAGGGAACAGTGGAAGGGAGAAGAGAAACCCGGCGTCGGCATTAGCCTGTTCTTAACAAAAGGCAGCAAGTGGTCCACAGTTTAACGACCCATCCGACAGTCGGACTATTGTATTCGAAGTGCTCTCCACAAGGCGCGAAAATAGGGATCATTATACCAACGAAATAGCTCCGCCAATGTCGGAACTCGATCCCGAGCCCTCGGAATGGAGTGGAGATGCATACACTCTTGTAGTATCATATGCAAAATACTCATAATCCTCCCATTCGGATTTCCGCATTTAAATGGATCTCATCCGATTTCTCCTTTCCTTGAAATAGTTAGTGAGATGGAAAATCACATTCAGCGTTCTACCTTGATTTAGCTTCTTGAGCGTTGATTCATAGGTAGTCTCCGCAAAGACAAACCACTTTGCCATCACGTAGTCACTTTAAGATAGATTTGCATGGACTGCTTGCTCACGTGAGTACAGAGTGCTTAGGCTGCTGACACTAACTCCCACAATTCATTATTACCCTCATGACTGCATTGAATTGTTATGGCTTCCAACTGCACAACTCTCGAGTAAAAAAAAACCATCTATCATCATCACAGATTGGCTGGTATACTCTGACCAAACACACGTTTGAATATCTTTTCATAAGGGGATGAGACTCATGACGTAGTTAAAGTATCCCTAGATCTTATTGTCTTTCACAAAGAGAACGCTACACGGCTGGTTGTCCCTCCACCAACCTATATCCAATCACCCACATATCTTTATCGGCACAGATTACCTTAGCTTTATAGTGATATGGATAATATAGAATTATATAGATAAAATATATATTATATCAATATTATCCAAGTGCCAGTTTACGGACGTTCCTGAATGTCCGAATGAACAGAGGTGTACAAACCTCGGAAACATATTAAGCCTTCTGTTGTGTATGTACTTCCGGTCGAAATGTGTCGTGGAAAAAAAATGTATATTTATATATTTTGCGACATGTCACCAGTTTTGTACCTGCGTAGAAATCTCTCCAGGAAGAAAGTGAAAACTAAGCCTAATGTTACGAGAGAAAGCTGTTAAAGAAGGGGCAAACAAACAAATCATGTGTAAGTAAGGTATCGTGAGGTGGAATTGGACTTGGAAAAAAGATAAAATGAGCGCAAAAATGGAGGAATGAGGTAGGAACAAAATAATTTTGCAAGGATAGGCCAGGGGGAGGAATTCTATTCCATGTCTATTTCTTAGAAATAGACATGGAATAGCCTGAAAGCCATGCTTAAACCATTAACGAACCTTTATTTAATTTCCCTTCCCTGTAGGTGTAGTGGGTAGCGGTGGACGGAAAATTGTAGCATGAAGGTGTAGGTTTATCAAGGTAAAAGAAAATTTTTAAAGAATCTTTTATTTATTCCTTCTATTAGTAATTTGCAAGTTAGGGCTAAGACGAGGATATCTAAGGCCCATCGAAGAACCGATGCACGAATCAAAGGAGCTATTTGAAATTCCCTTTGAATAAGATTTACCTTTTTACTTTGAGGCAATATTGGAAAAAAATAGATAATAATGTTATATGCAGTTGCAAAAATATAACTTGGTTTCTGATCTGATTTCTTGCTAATTTACCGCATTTTTCACTGTAAAACTTTCTCTTATTTTGACTAAATTCTAGTAATAAATAAGAATTTATCCATAATCAAAGCTTGTATCAATAACCTCTATCGAGAATTATGTATGATTGGATTATTTTTAAGGATAATTTCAGCTTTCAGAAGTCTTTCCCCGATATTTATCCCATATTATTACACTCCGTGATGAATTAATGTCTTCGTGAAGTCACCACCCGAATCCCGAGAAAATGTATTATTCGTTGGCAGTATCACCGCCCAAGATTGATAAAAAGGATGCTTGAACCAGTGTCTGAACATCGCCGAGAAGAAAACCTCAACAACCGGGTTCTAAAGCGCTCCGACAGAAGAGATGATATCTCTTAGCTGATTTCAGGGAAACTGGAATACAACAACACATGAGCTGGATTTACGAAGACTACTGCCCTTGACCTTCGGGTAAGCTGGCGAGCATTAAACTTCCGAGGCCAGCTGAGGAAACAACTTGACAAAATATAGCCGATAAACCAATATAATTTTCCGACTCGTGTATCACAATAATGACGGCTTTGTAGTTATTAGGCTACGGACTGGAGGTCCCGGGTTCGAAACCGAGAGAGAGAGAGAGAAATCTGGACAAGTTCAGTTGTACCCGAGCTTTGAAATATTCTGAGTACGATCTTACTGGGACACTGCAGGAGCCACAGGGTAGGAAAACTACCTTGATGTGTGAATTTCACAAGCGGTAGAGCTAGATTCTTGGTTATCTCTACCCTCACCGAACGGTATTCGGATTGAACACTGTTTTGTTTGAATCACGATAAATTTTCTTCACGCGTTAGCATAGAATACGGGAACGATATTATCGGAATTGATTACTGAAAATAAACCTTTTTCCGGTAAATTGTCATCAGCATTCTCACGAGCGTTCATCTCAAGCCCTAATTACGGCAATTCTATTTAGCTGTTAGGGAGTTATATGAATAACAGAACAATCCTTAGTAGCAGGAAATAGAGAAGATATAAGGAACAAGCACATTGCCAGAAATTTGCTTCGGGAGTGGGGGGGCTAAGTCTAGTGTAGCGTTTACCTTGAAACAAATCAGCCTTGCCCGTTCTTTGCCGACATGTTACAAACTCTTCCCTTAATTTTCATTACTTGGTATTTACTTTCACAGTGCTCATTCCTATCTCTTCTCACTGGTACATTTCACTGCTTACCTTGTTACGAAGAGGTTATTTTGATCGGTCCCAGAACAGAAGTTCAAGGCATACATACATGTCAGATCAAAAAGAACTATTATTAACCACAAACATGCGTCAACGTGGTGATCACGTTTCAAGGCACATAACACTTGAATTATCCGGATTATCATGTCGAGTTATAATCAGAACAATAAAATTAATGGAAAAAGATTTCGGAGGGGGTGGGGAGGGGGAGGGGGCTGAAGCCCCCGCTGGCTACGTGCCTGATAATGACAAACACCGACGACACCGAAGCACGAACCTCTGTCCCGGAAATATGTACGTATGTGTGTATCATACCTCCATACCACAGTCATTAATTTTAGATTTCTGATCTTTTCTCAGTCGTTAAAAATACGAACGCCAAATAACGATGATCCAATGGGAAAATGGAGAATTTCCTTACCTCTATCACAAAAAAAGCCCGAATACCCAATTTGAATTAAGTAAATTGATCAATGTTGTAATACATCAAATGATGCGCGCGATGTTAACTGCGATGCATATCAGAAAAAAATCACAATAAACCAAATGATGATGCATGGATTAGCTGATATGAAGATACTGTTCGGCAGCTGCACCATGAATTCAGCTCAGCATAGATTCTCGATGTCAAAAATTTGTAGTCGTGAGTAGGTACAGAGGGACGAAGGGAAAACATATTTTTCATATGCGAATCGAAATTAGAGCAGTAGTATCTATTACGTGAGGGCGATCGACTGCCGAAGCCATTCGCATGGTTTAGGAAAGGTGGGTATGATATATGAGTAGATATTGGTAGAAATATTTTTAGCGACGGAGAAAGGATGGTTTGAAACCCGGCGTCGGAATTAGCCTGCACCGCCTGCACTTAACGAAAGACGCCAATGGGTCCACGGTTTAACGTCTCATCCGACGAACGGTGTTCTGAACTCGATATGCTTTCCCCATAGCATCCTAGTGAGCACCGTTATTCTGACGTGATATCGGTCACCACACCAACCCGATTCCCTCAACACTGAAATCAAGTTTACAGCCGGGATGTAAATACTGTGCATATGCAATATGAAGCATTCACTCATTGTCACCTTTTCCAAATACATCGCACCGTGATGCCCTTTCTCGGTTCTGAGTCAATTTCACAGGATTCCTTTTCTCAAATACGAGCATATCTGGGAGGTCTTAATGGTGCACGCAATGGTGCGGTGGGCCATCAACCCCACGGCCCACCGAGAACTCACCCACTTGAAATGAGACCGAGAGAGATTAGTTGGAGGCGGAGTTGAGGACTGGTCAAAAGACTGAAAGGCATGCAAACGACGCGTGTAATGGGAGAAGTGAACCTTACCACCCACCCACTCCCTCCCCTTCCCAGTGTAACCTCCCAACCCTGAACCCTCTTCGTGAGCACCACTCTCTCCCACTCCCTCTCCGCCTAATGCGTCCGGAACATGCGGAAAGCATCAACTGCTTGGGGAGCGAGTGAGAAAGCCTTGGGACGCTGGGCGTTAAACCCTGGTGTGGGTCAAGGGAGGGAAAAAAATAACACGGAGGGGTCCGTCCAGCGGGGAAAGAAAGGCGAGGAATGACGGCATGTGTTCCTCGACAATGAGACGGCCTCACCACTGCAGTTGCCGGAGTCATTTCTCTCTCTCTCGTCGCTCTCCTCTTTACTTCCTGTTTTGTTTGTTGCTCCAAGAGCCGAGAGAAGGACGAGGAGGGTTGAAATGGAGTGTCGTCCTCATCGGGAGGGTGATTACGACATGTCGATGGAAATTGCGAAAGATTTCTTTGATGTGGAACTTGCGAGCGGCCTACGGAAGAAGATTCTTTTTTGCGGTGATGCTGGGAGTCACTTAAGCAAGCGAGAAGAATTATGCGGAGGGTGGGGTATATCTTTATTTAAAAAAATATGATTTATATCAGCAGTAGAATTAGGTTTTAAGGTGCTACAACTGCTAAGGTCAGAGTTTCCCAACCTGGGGTCCGCGAAGAAAGTTTAATAATGGCGGGAGTAGTGTTAAGCACACATTCATCTGAAATTTTATATCTAGATATGAGCGAACAGCGAGCATTGTATTATGGATGATTATAAAATCATATTTATTGTAATTACACTGCGGATTCAACTGTAAATGAATAGCAACTACATAAGTTACAAGCGTGGCTCATGGGATAGATTTGGGAAATGGACTGCCGAAGGGTACCCAGGTGAAAAAAGGTTGGGAATCGCTGGATTAGGTTATCTCGCACCGTCCAATCTAACTTAATCCTAAGCCTTATCTCAGGATGAAAATAACGGTCATTCCCTAGGCGGGATATGAACCCAAGACCTTTAGGTTGACAGGGCGGCGCATTACCAACTGCTGCGGCCGGCAAATATGACTTATTCACGACTCATTTCAAAACAGATATTCATCATCAGATAGAAGGCGATTTTCTGCACAGAAAAGACTTCACACACTCTTGAATATGGAGAGTGGGATGTGGCTCGTAACCAAACGTTAAACTAGACAACTTTGCCGGTCCTCCGAGTACGTTACGTGACAATCGGAAGGAATTATCGTCCAGCCTCCTGGTGATATATATAACCAGACCATAGGAATTAGAATACAAAACCGACCCAACGTAAATATTACGAATACGAGTCCAAACAAAATAGGCGTAGGGAAGGCCAAGATTTTATCTCGGACAAATTCCATTGTTGCCCTTTATCACATTCATGCACCAAAAATAAATATACGGCATTTATGTGCGCCATGAATAAACTGTGAGAATGAAGCTTTAACATCAATAATAACTAAGCAATTAACTTATTAACTTAATCCTTAACGCTTAACCTTAACGAAAATTATGGCCATATTTAAGGGTACAGTCAAAAGACGAAATAAATAGGAAAATATTTTATTCCCTAATGCCGCTCGGGGTTTACTCGGTGTGAGTTCTAGACATCTTAAAGAGTGAACCCATAAAAATGATGAGTAAATCTTGAAAACATGGTTGGGTCGTATTGAACTTATAAGTAGAAAAGGATACAGGTAAGTATTATATTTCCGAAGAATGAGCTTCCACATAGTTACCCCTGAAGATGATACTCCTCATTCACTCCCTTGCACTGAATGTTTTCTGTCCATCGCTAAAACTATACCACGATAACCCTCGTATCTAAAACGTATCGCATCTAAACTTATATTTCAGTGCCTCATCTAATATCTTATAACTCTCCTACATCAGTATACAGCGACACTCCGTCGTCATTATTTTTAGTAAATCTTGATAGTTACCAGAAACTCGGAATAACCCCCTCAGGAAGTCGCCAGCTCATGGGGAATTAATTATGATTAAATATCCTTCGATATTTACCTGTATTCTCTCGATTTCATTTCAAATAAAGTTAAGGTTTTAACATTAACGGAAACGCACTGCACTAAGCAGCCCTGAGACTACGAAAATTGTGGGGCATAAGGTTAGAGGGTGGAAAGTAATTTTTTCAATTATAGTTTCAATGACCGGGAATCGATCACGGGTCTTTGGCTTTTCCGATGGATACACTGGCCACTACGCTATCCGCGATAGATGCACAGCGGCATAGATAATATCTTAAAGTGGATTGCTTATCGTGTTTTGTGATCTATTTTCCAGGACGGAGGTCTCTTTGAAGCCAGCTGCCGCCTTACTAATGGCGAATGACTAGCCCCCATAGATCCTCAAATATTTCCTTTGAAATAAGAAATCCTGGGTAGCGTAGTGGTATGAGCAAAACCCGGGAAAATAAAAGGATCTTGATTACTGGTTCAGGGAACATTTTTTACCAAGCAATTTTCAAAGAACTCGATAGTGGTAGTAGCTTTCAGTTTAGATGCTACAAACTGCTTAGGTTAATTATCCCCCATCAACCTAAAATTAAACCCAAAGATGAACACCAAAAAAAAGATAGTAATAAAACTTGCTTTTCCCTAAATGTGGTATTCCATGTTTGAGCAAGTATAATAGAGAAGAAACAAATACAAAACAGTTAAAATCAGACATACGCAACCCTGGCTTCAACTTTCAAGTTCAACGCTTGAGAATCACCAGGACCTGACAGTAGAATCGTGCATATGTTCAATTTTTTCATTCTTCTGCAAAGGGATCAGTTTTATTTTCCAAGAAATTCCCTATATATACACCCACAGTGCAGTCAACAATCCTTCTACTGGTTTCTACTGAAGGGATCATTGATGGAAACGAACTGTTCGACTGTGAGTGGCTATCTCCGATTCCAATGAGACGCGACTTCATGACAACCACAGGCTTGAAATTCCTAAAACCAGCGACTACCCACTTTCATTTGGATGGCGTTATCTCTTTTAACCTGTGTAGGCATAACTCGGTCCTCAAATATGAACAGGGAGAGGCGGGTATGGTCCTCTTGGAGGCGTGAGTCAGGCACGTTCGTACCGTAGACAGGACAGTAGCGGTGGATTTGAGTTTAAGGTACTCCAATAGCTTAGGTCACGTCGCACCGCTTACACTAATAGTTTAATCATAAGGGAAACGCAACATCAATGCTCGAAGCGGGATACCAACTCGCGACTGCACGGTTGGTTGAATTTTCGGTTGCATCGTCTCATCAAACCGAATTTCATTATTATTACCTGCTCAACTGGTGCATTCAAAATACTGCCGTACATAAAACCACGAGTTAAATTTTCAAAGCACTAAATTAAAATACGAGTGAAAGCAGTAACATTTAAAATTATATTCTGTTTAAATCATGGGACCAGGGATATTTTGGCAGCAAATAAAGAGATGCTATTTTCGATGCCAGGCGTAAGAATAGACATTCTTTCGGGCATTCGACACTTTATCCGGAAAAGCTAAAGCGAACGAAAGAGAGGGAAGCTGAGGTCAAAATTCAACCAGATAAGTCCTCATTGGGCGAGTTGAATGAATTAATGTGAACGGCCGGGCAAAATCAAAGGTTACGACCCCTTCCCTTCCGCTATGTAAGCCCGCTCCTATTACAAAGCGTTTTACTTCTGGTTGCTCGGATAGGCGAACTGTCCGTTATTCCACTGCTGCAGGCACGTAGCCAGAAATTTGATTCGGAGGGGGGAGTGGCTAAGTCTAGGGGAGCGTAACTTGAAACAAATCAGCTTTGCCCATTCGGTGCCGACATGTCACAATTCTCATCCCTTAATTTTTAGTGCTTGCTATTTACTTTTACAATGCCCATTCCTATCTCTACTCACTGGTGAAGTTCATTGCTTACCTTGTCATGAAGCAGTTAGTTTGACCGGCCCCAGAACAGAAGTTCAACGCATGCATACATATAAGATTGAAAAAAAGAATTATTAACCACACGCATGCAGCAAACTAGTGATCACGTTTCAAGACACAACACTCGAATTATGCGCAGTGTAATCCGGATTATCATGACCTGTCAACAGAATCAGAGCAACAAAAGTGTTGGGAAAAAATTTCGGAGGGGGAGGGAGGGATGGGCTGGAGCCCCAGAAGCAACCCCTGGCTACGTGCCTGCACTGCTGCAAGAGTGAGACGGGCTGAGGAGTTCTTGGAAGCACATTCGAGCCTTGCATGTCCGACCAATCGTCGAACATGTAAGCTTATATTCCACATGTCTCGTATCTAGTACGACGTAATTTTCTAGCCTTCATGTTCTAATTTTGATCGCATGATCATGCGAATGAATTTCATGCGAGGAGATTTCCGTATTACACGACGCATGAACTTCATGAGCATGATTTCATTCGCATGATCATTCACCGTGTAAAACGGCCTTTAAAGTTTGTACAACATGCGTAGAGGAGCTACTATAGGAATTTAGGTAGGAGGTGAGAATATGAAGTAGTTTTATTCGCGGATGACCAATATTTATTCTGCCAGTCAGCTTGTAGTAGTTTGCTAAAAGCAATACGGATGCAAGACATGTAAGAGGAACATCTGTCATCAGGAAACTAAATTATTGAGATTTTTCAAGAAAGAAATCTAAGCATTGAGGTAGCAGGGCATGAACTAAAACAGGCGGAGAATGTGAATTACTGTGGTGGTATATCGTCTTGGGTGTCTAGATGGTATCGGATATATTTCAGCTGGTAAGCATAGCCATGGTAAAAGAGCTCACCAGCAAAAAAGAACTTTCAACATGAAAAATAGATGATAGTGTCAAGGAGATTTAGTCAGAAATTTCGTGAGGAGCTTGGTGTTGCATGACAGCAAAATTAACATCAAGTGACGAGGTAGAGAATAGATTAAATTTTTTGCGTTCGGTAAAGAATCGAGAAAAGATGGACAAAAAATACGAAGAAATATTGACGTTAGAGAAAGAAATAATCTGCTGGTGTAAATCAGGAAGAAGCAAAATAGTCGGAAGGTGTACGTGATTTCTCACGATTATTATTTAAGGTGAAGGGATACCTAAGGCCGTTTTGAAAGGCAGACTACGACAAGAGCAGAAGAGAGAGGATAGGTATAGTTACGTTCTATGGAGATGCATATAAATAGGAGGTATGATAAATTGAGGAGAGAACGAGTTTAAGGTTAGAAACATAGACGGTATACAATAGAAGGGTTCCACGATTACCTACGCTATCCGATGCTACAGTTTTAATTCACCACCAAGTACCGTGAAGAAATGTTTTGTCTAAACATCCGGAAAAAGAAAAACTATTTTACTTTCGACCCCGAGTAAAATGAATGGCATCGCGGCGAGGCGCGTCACGAAGGGGAGTAATCACAATAAAAATACACGAGCAGCACAACGAGCGGAAAGGAGATAGAAAAGAGCAGAGAGAGACGTTGGAAACGTCGACGGTGTTTTTCTCCCTTCAACCGGCGAACAATCCATCTGATTTTCTCATCATGGGGGTCGGTGGGAGGTTGGGCGTCTCTTGAGGGGGAGGTGAGGGAGACGGGTTGGTTCTAGGAGGGTGGGCGAGGAGGAAGGGAGGGTCTCGTGGAGAGAGACAAGTGAGTCAGCGAGGGGAAGATTCAGAAGCTACTTTTGGCGAGATATTGCTCTTCATGTTCAGCAGATTCAATCGCGCAGAGAGCGTATTCAAGATACTTTCAAAGAGGAGTCGAAAAATCAACCTATTCGAGTGACGGAGACCTTAGGTGGACTTCAATTTGGTGGTACGATACCACACGGTAGTAAATTTGATCAAAATACACGGAAATAGTGGCAATCGATCTAGTTCGCTGCCGTGAACAACTTATCGCAATTTTTTCTCCCAGTATTTGAACTGACTTCTGCATCACTATTTTTGGTCATGGCGAGAAAATATTTCCAATAAAAATTTTCAAACGTCATCTCCCAGTTGTCCGTCGCTCTTAAGATTCTCGCGATGCATTGTGCTACTTCACTATTACAAATCATTCATTTACTGCCACAAGTAGTTCAGTATCTCTCGACCTAGCCTATAAAATAGAAGTATGGAGTATAAAAGTTTCCGAAGTATGGGTGGAAAAACTGGATTATTCCTGATAAAAAAACGAGAAGGAATACTATCGCATATATCACTACGCTTATCTCTGGATTTTGAATAAAAGTCCTTGACACTGGAAGATAAGATACAATCTTTTCCATGTAGCCCACATCGGAGAGAAGGTGGATGCGAGGAGAGTTTATGCCAATATTCACGCCATACGTGTTATCGGCGTACGCCTACTTATTCGGAGAGTCCCTTCAACCGAAAAAAATAAGGGAAACTTTATACATTGCAGGGAGCCAGAGACTACGATATCACCAAATAATGAAAAATACATTTACCATAAGTGAATGGATTTTCACAGAATCAAACCGAAACTCATCCCTGTGCGGCCAATCCGGTAATGTACCGTCTTGGCAACCCTGAGAATTAAACCTCACCTCGAGCATCGATGTTGTGTTGTCTTGGAAAGAATAACTTGAGTTAAACAGTGCGACATAACCTTAGCAGTCAGAGAACCTAAAACCCAGCCCTACTTCTAATACTACTCCTCCTTGAAAGTTTAACTTTGTACACAACATTTCCATGTTATTCATACGACTACATTGGCCAAACAATGATATGGAAGCTTTTGATTCAAGGAGTGCCATTGGCATTGGAATTGAGGTAGTTGTTTAAAAGAACTTGAAAATGGATCCGATATGCATTGGGAAGAAATGAGTGCTCGATATAGCTTCAAGTGTTCGACATTCCGCCCGAAGACAGAACGTGTGGATATGAGACCAAGGGAGTGAGAGAACGCAGTCAAAGCGTTACGAGTCCCGCAATAGCTGTCACCGTGAGCGATGCTGCTGCTGGAAACAGTCTGGGATTCATAACTCCTACCGTTGACAAGCATCGCTCAACCACCTCATCGAGATGGGTCCATTCAGGCGCAGAGGGCTCTCAGCGCGAGCGATAAAAACGCGTTGACGCAGCGAACCTCGACTCATCACAGCTGATGAGCGACAGGAGAATAACTCTCTGTATTTATGCGTTGATTGGTCTCTTATGCGAGAGGTTTGAGTCGTGATAAATGGCGAAATCGTCCTTCTTGCTTGGAAATGGAATATTTTCATGGCTAAGGACTGATATTGTAGACGGTGGTGACGTCGAAATGAATTTTGGTGCTAAATAAAGCTTAAAATCGTCTGAAAGAGAACTCTGAGGATATAGGTTCGATCACCCGTCTTTATAAGAAGCGCGTTCATTGTTAATATCGTATTGCAGAGCGAAAATATGTTGGTACATGCTGAGCAATAGAGATCTGAGTAATATTAATCAGATCTTATTTAAGCTAAGAATAATCTAGCTAATAAGTGACTTTAATCAAATTAAGCTAATAATATCGTACAGCGAGCCATCAAAAAGGTTAATGTGACTAGTTCGCTTCTAGAGGAGCGCTTTAGATGACAATAACAAAAATGGGAAAGATTGATGATGATCTATGATTTTCTCAGGGGTTCCATGGAATCGAGATTGCAATCTCGATTAAATTAGATTAAATCTTTCTTACGAGAATTCGCGAGTTACCGTGCTTCATGTCGCGAGACAGCGTGATGCATATTTTTCAGACACAATAATTGTAATTGTTGCAATAAGACTCATGATTCATGCCCATTTCCCTGAAGAGGGTGGGTGGAGCGACATGCAACATTAGGTACCCGAAACCATGGTCTTCACCAGCTGAGTCATTCCATTTTAATCAACAAATGGTCCGAGCTTCACCATCTCAGATTTAAACTAAAATTGTTTCATAGATGCTATCAACCTTCCTGAGCCAAAAGCCATTCCCTGTTTTTAGTAGAAAAAATTTCCCCTGAAATGTAGGCAAGCGAGAATTGCGGTAACGCCTGAAAATCGTCTTTGTACACTTTTTTCTACAGGTTGCAGCAGACTGGTTTTACGTGACATACACATGTAAAAGGTGCCAATAGAAAGAATATGAAGTCTATATGTCACTAGAGTAGTTTTAAATGGACTGTTCGGAAGAATAAGTGTCTTATTGTCGCTGTAAATGCAACTTCCAAAATTCATTTTTTTCAAAAGTTTAGCCTAAAATTACACCAAGAAACAATTATGGAAAACGGGCCAGTTCTTCTCACCGTAGCACTCATACGTACTTAGTGTAAGAATATATTAATAAACATGGAATGTGAGCATTTCTCACTGAGAAAAGATCACTTGAATTTGAGAAATATGGAAAAAATTGGTTTTTCGGACCTAAAAAAGTCCATGTGGGACAGGGTTTAAAAATTATAAAAGCATTGATTTAAAAAGTCTTAATGTTGTTCTTCTTGGTATAAAGAGAATTTTTTTTTGTTTTTTTAGGGGTTTGGGAGATATGGCCAATGCAAAAACAGTGTTCATTTCCCACAGGTAATGGACCTACACAGACTTGCGTGCCAACTATACTATACTTTAACCATCATTAATCCTCCGTTTAAAAATCATAAAATCATTGGGTTATAAAGTCTAAATGTTGCTGTATCAGGTACAAAAAAAATGTTTTCTCAAAAAAGAAACTCAACGAATCTAGAGAAAATACAAAGATCATAAATGTCTTGAATAAACATATTTCAAAGAAAAAAAATGATGCAAAGTCTTAGAGGATAGCCTAAAAGTATCATAGGCTGTTAAAAGGGAAGCGACCAACAGTAGAATCCATGATGAAAATGAGCTTTGAAATTGTTACAGAAGGCATGGATAGAGACCCTATATTAAACCGATTTTTCCATAGGGTTTATACTAAAATACCAGCAAACCAATAGTGATGTGAACACCATGAAAATAATGAGTGACACAATTAAGCGAGATCAATGCGGATTAGTTATACAAAATGAGATAAAATTAAGTTGTTGCATTTTTATTTACTTTTTTAAAAAAATATTTTAAATCATTATTTTTTAACCATACCCATATTAATTACTAACATACATGATACCATTTGAAGTACTTCTTAAATGTTTCCTTGCATGATGGATGAAAAGTAGAACTTGTAATGTATAGACTTAAGGCTTTTGAGATGTGGGTGTGGAGAAGGATGGAGAAAGTAAAGTGGGTCAAAAGTAGGATGGTTGATGAAGTGCTAGAATTGGTAGGAGAGGAAAGAAATTTGATTGATGAAATTAGGTGAAGGCAAAAAGTGTGGATGAAGAAGGTAACTTAGGGTGATGGTGTTTTGAAAGACGCGATTGAGGGAGAATCTTGGGTAAATGTGGAAGAGGGAGGAGAAGAATGGGTAGCTTTGATAGAATGATGGGAAGTATGAAGTATTAAAATGGCTGAAGGAGGTCATGGTGCAAAATGTAGGGGTGTGGGAGAATTAAATGTCCATTTAGAGCTACCTTCACCAGTAGAAAACTAATAATAATAATGATTTCTCGGAAACTACAGGCAGTACATGGAATGGTAAAGGTTCTCCTATTTTTTCCAAACAGACTGAACTTGGGTTGAACACAAGTAATGTTTTTGGTATTCCCTAGAGGCATGGAGAAGTTATGAAAAATAAAAACTATATGATATTAATAATAAGAAAGAAGACTAGTTTAAAATGGAAATGACCAATGATTCCTCTGAGTAAAATGCAAACATACAGTTGATATATAAGGTAATTTTTCATGGGTAGTGGTTCACTAAAACACAATTTATAAGCAATGCAACAATTGAAGCTGAATTATAAAGTTTGTTTTGCAAGGATGTTACTGCTGCTTTGGGGATAAGAACAAACGAAATGAGAATGTGCATTCTATTGAGCCAGTTTTCTATTCATTTGCTTGTGGAGTGTGTTTTCCCAAGTCTCTGTATTGGAAAATTTTTATTATATCCCGAGTATGAGACTGCATTGCACTTGTAAGATTCACTGGCACTGCCATTAACACATGCGTTTCATAATCTTAGTTGCCTTTCACATGAGCAAGGGCCTAGCCAAGTTGACACACCCTTTCCCATAAGATCACCGAAGTTAAGCAACGTTGGGCCGGGACAAAGGTTGGATTAGTGACCCCCCTCCATACCTCTACCATGGTGTTCTTGTCCCCTGTCTGTGAGTGGCGGGCTGGTTAAATGTGGGTTGGCGCAATGAATCTAAAGAGGTCTAAGTGTTAGGGGGGCTCCAGAAGGCCCCCGCCCACCCCTCCAATTTACATTTCACCTTTCTCATATTCTATATCCAGTAAACCATCTCTTTCTCAATCTCCCTGGGCCATGATATATGTATTTTAACATATATGCATCCCTTCTTAATATCATTAATGATGCTCAAAAATTACTGAACATTTTCCTTGCATGTGAATGGCATCTGTAATTTTCCATTATTCATCTGAATTTTCTCTTTTTCATGATTGCACCAAGTGTCAATAGTGCTTTCAGCACATTGAGGACTTTGATACCTACTGAACCAGCAGATAGAAAACTCTCCAAAATAGAAACGCTGAGGCTTGCTTCCAGCTATATTTCTCACCTTGGAACTCAATTACTGGCAGGTACTTAATTTTTATATACAATACAATAGTCTACACTTATCATGAGTTAGAGTTTACTCTACTCGCAAATGACAAGGCTTTCAATATCCTAACGGAGGACTTTCATTCTTCATTACATTAAAGTCTTGGTCCAAATGATTTGTTGGAGGTAGAAAATAACTCTCACTAGAAGCTATAAGGACAACCTATTTAATATTTTTGGAAAGCTCACAAAACATTATTCACCAACATTACTTAAGTCAAAGAATATCCAAATTCACTGAAATATAACCATTCTATTAAGATTTATAATCTAGTTTTCACTACAATAAAAAGCTTTAATCTTTCCTACCATTGTTGTCTGTTTCACCCTATGATAGGACCCATGGATCAGCCCTGTCTCAGAAGTGGATATGGCATGTCACACTTAAACAGGCAACAGCAATCTAGGAATTGTCCAGGCACAAACACCTGCTCCATGGAGGGAAATGCACAGCCTGGACCTCGACCAGTCTGCACATTTTGTCTCTCCAGTGGAAAAAAGATGGTTGGTCCAGAGTAGATGTACCCTGCATCTAATGGAGAAAAAATTCATATAATTATCTTGAATGATAAAATTTTGAATGGGATCAGTGAAAAATTATGAGTCATTATCTCACTCAGACATATATGAAGTAGATGTTTCGTTTTCACGAAATCCCTGACCTTATTTTACATGTTAACATTCCAACCAAAAGTGCTTAGCTGTACGTATATTAAAGCATAATAGGAACATGGTAACATTGCTTGAGGCCACAAATGAGGGCAATTATATACTTTCTACCAGGCTCAGTCACATGACAGACATCCTGGTTTATATTCGTGCTGCATTTTAAAAGAGGATAATTTTTCCCAATTTAGACCTTAAAATTTTAGCAAATAAAAATTTTTACACCAAAAATCCTCGTGATTCAATTTTCTGTGTCTCAGAACTTCGTAGGAAATCACAGGTGGCCCAGGGAAAGGAACTGGCCCCCCTACCCTGAATGTGTGAATTTCACACGCCGTTGGCTTAGTACGGGGTGAGCTCTACCCTCACCTATCAAAAACCAACCTTCGGGTTGAACATACCCTTTTTTTTAATTTTTAATTAACCCTTCAGTAAGAGTTCCAGATAATTACGGTGCAATCATACTCTTATTTAATGCTTTGCCATGTACAACCATATGATTGTATAGTTACATTCCTGATTTATCCATGAAATAATTCGATTTTTTTAATACCATGCTCATTGTTCAACAGCTAAACCTACAATGGAAGTAATCAGGTTTATTGTTGAGGAGGAGGGGATAAACTTTATAAAAATTTTATATCAGAGACTTTTTACATATTTTTGAGGGGGAGGACTTTGTCAATCATTTGCTATTTTCAAGTAATGCATGGTCAGGTACCCAAGCAGAGAATTTTTTTTAAGTACACGGTGGTCTTTACTTACAGTCTCTACCTATCAAACGAGTGATATGCAGGCAGACATACTTCAAGAGATAAATGTAATCATTAAGTACATAGCTTGAATTAATTTTGGTTATTTCCCTTTTTGTACTTCCTGAGAGAGTATAATTAAGAAAACAGGTGGTATATGGCATTATATTTACGCAAAAACACAGTCAACACAAAATCTTGACATTCTATAAGCAGTATGAACTTTTGGAGTAATAAGTATTACTCGGGTATAGCTTGACCTCAAATTCTGCTGAATATTTTCGTCATAATTTGAAGTGGATTACATACAATACATATATTTATAATTAAATACTTAAAGATTCAGGAAATTAAGAAATGAATAATGAATGATTCACAGTGCATTGACTCTTGGTACCATTTATGTATAACATTGCCAAGATTAAATGATGATGACAAAATTGATTTTTGAGACCGATAAACTTTGGTTATTTTCAGAAAATAGGATCATCCCATACATCAAAGCAGGAGGCAGTGCAGCATTACCAAAGGGAAAAGCAAGAATGCAGCCCCAGGATCCAGGAAAGGTTTTTCAGGAAAGGGATTGAGCAAAGTGATACGAATAATCTAGGTGTAATCGAGAAAACACACTGTCCTAGCATCAGGATCTCAGCATCAAACCCTCTACACAATATGGAAAATGTGATGGACACTTATGAAACTAACTTGAATTCAATGGACTCTGAGCCATCAAAATTGACCAGTCTCTTATTTCAATAACATCTCAATGTCAGATAATACACTTATCTTCAGGAATATAAGTTTTTGGGTGCTTTGCAACATGTATTTGAAAACTTTTGTTATCTAAGAAGAATTTATGACCAAATTGGCACTATCCAGTGGCTGATAGGTATTTTTAAATGTAAAATGCACATGAATATGATTATGTTAGCAAAGTAGTCCCACAAGGATGGGATGGTAAGCAAACACTCATTTACTATGATTTCATAGCTTTAAGTGTTGGAAAAGTAAAAAAAAGCAGTGAGAGAGAACAAAGAAGTGGTCTAGGAGAGGTAAGAAGATGCACAGAAAGTTTTTAGTGGACCAGTAAATTTTAACGCTGACCAATTCATTATATAAACCTTCAATAGTCCATTGCAAAGACTTTTAAAAGTCATAATAGAAACAACTTACAATCACCTTCAATTGAATGCTAAAAAAGTGTTTAGCAACTATATGAGCCTTTCTTCCTTCAGTTCTCTGCCATGTCACAATTGATGGCCATTCATTTGTTGAATTGTCAGCCATTATTACGTTAAAGTATTCTATGTTTCTATTTAAGATGTATCTCATAATTAGGTACTTACTGAATTATTTCTTATAATGTAGATTTACTTATAACTATCTTTTCTAATAAATGTGAAAAATTTTACAGGATTTTATAATGTTAGCGTTTCTAAAATTTTTACCAACTGAAACAAATGTAGGTGTAGAAAACCTAGATAGGGTATGAGGTAAGGGTTGATTGTGGGCATTATCAAGAACACTAATATATAGACTGAATCTCACCACCCTTCACTGGAAATGGTCATAAAGGCAGATTAGATGTACCTACCTAATATACAGTCATTCATCAACTTACAACCTATTGGACATACAATGGTTTACTTTACTAGCATTTTGTGGTGCTGTAAAAGGTGCTCAGCTAGATAACACTACAAAACTTCAGTACAAAACCTTACAATGTCAAGGGAACTTAATAACTTAGTTTCACTGCCACCTTTATATTAATGTACCTACACTATAATGTAATTAGATTAGTGTATATTCCAAATGTAATGTCTGGGAAAGACTCATATTTAGAAAGTATTTCTATTAAAATCTACCAGAGTATACTTGACAAACATCCAAATTTGCCTATGACTGGACCGTTGGAACTGAATGTGGTCTGAAGTCAATGACTGTTCTTATGATGAAATGATAGCATGCATCAGAATTTCTTAATGTAGGGATATTTTTTATTAGTCTGGAAGTAGAGATAACAAGCACAGCCAAGGTATTTATGGAAGAATGGTTGCTTTTGAAGGATATTATTAGATAGAACAGTACATTATTATCAGAATACTCAAAGTGTAATCATTTTGATGTCATATATATTGACAGAACAGAAAGAAATGTCTATGTCAGAGTGAGCAAGCACAAAAAGTAGGTACTTCAGAAAGAAGAAAGTACAGTCCAAATTTGCCAATCACCTGCTAGACAAGAACCACCTGAGTAACTTCGTGCTGGACATCCTGCACTCAGAAGGAAATAGAGGGAGCCTCAATGCCTTGGAAATTCTGAAAATCATACAGAATTTTTATAAACATGGCAAACTAGCAAGTGCTTCCTCCTCATTCACCCTTATTCTCCATCCCTCTAAATGAGCTATTTCATCAATAGATCCTTCCGGATAACAACGATGATAGTGCTTCCTTCTTCCCCCACCTCTGGAATAATTCCCAGTGACTGGACCACCAGTGATTCAAAGAAACCCAAAGTGCATCTCCATTCAACTACCTGAAAAACTTCTCTCCAAATAACACCCTCATTTTTCAACTGGGCTTGCTGATTACCCACAGTGACTTTAAGGTGGTGAAGTTGTAAATTCTCAGAACTTATTCTGATATGGGCATATTGTGTTTCCCTGCTAATCCTCTCCTTTCTTCCTCCTTACTCCCCACCCCCCCTGTTTCCCCGAGAGTCATCAACATCAGAAAATCCCTACCCAGCCTAACCCTGCCCTCCCCCCTCCCACCCCCTCCCCTCTGCCTCCTACCTACTACATCATACTCCAACACCTAGTCCCTTTTTTTCCCTTCTGACCCCAACTCACTTAGTTTTTTTTGTATATGTATGGTATAAAATTGGGATGTGTTCCTGATAATGTTATTATGTAATGATTGTAACACGGGTTGTACTCAATACATTTCTCTAGTGAACTGTACAAAGTGTAGTAAAGGCCGTTTGGGTGCTCCACCGGGTCTTCCATCACTGCTGACGTTTCGAAGAATGAGTCGTTCTGGAACTGGAAAAATCTGAGGTTGCCGAACATAGTATTGACCGAGACCATCTATTGGGACAAGGTGAAAATCCTTTGCCGGGAGAGCCATCACTGGGAGCGGTTGACAAAGGAAGCCATAGAAATTACTCTATAAGATAATATATCAATTGGGATGCTGAATACTCTCCCAGCAATGCGTGGAAACCCATACTGAGGAGCAGCCGATTGGCCAGAAAAAGGTGCGAATTGACGGATCTATCACAAGGAACTTGACTTCCTAGCCATGGGTGTATAGAGATGCCACTTTTAATAGCCACGACACTCAGCCCTGAGGATGGAGAACGACTCGTTCTTCTTAAAGTCGGCAGCGATGGAAGAAATTACCTGGTAGAGCAACCCAAACAGTCTTCACCACCAGCATACGCCGGGAAAACAAGCAATCTTTTTTCGTACCAAGTGTATTTTTCAACATCTCAGATATGGAGAGGTTCCATATAATAGCCTTAAACCATTAGTCAACAGTTGTAAATTATTCGGAAGAGGCGACCAACAGCTAAGATGATTTGCAACATATTAGGAGAGGTGGGTAATTGTTTAAGGGGTAGGAATTTTTCAGTATATGGGGAAGAGTTGGAGAGAATACCAAGAATAGGGAGCACTGGCATTAGCCTACTCTCAACAAAAATAGGTGAGCAGTAACTGTCTTAGGTTTAGGTGCTCCAATGACAAATGTTTTATTGCACCATTTAACTTAAGATCTTAAATTTAGGACAAGCACAATATCCATGCCCTGAATGAGATATGGTCACATGACCTTTAGTTGCCACGACAATGCAATACCTGACTACCAATGCCCAAAGAAAGCCAAGGGGTTAATGGTTTAGTTCCCTATCTGATGGACAAAGAATTAAAATCTAATTGATCTCCACACAGTACTAAAATAAGGACCAATATACCAATGAAAAATCTATGCCACTGCTGTGGTTTTAACCCAACTCATTGGGATGAGGGCCAGTACTCTTACCACCATACAACTTGATCTCCTAGTTAGCTGTCTTCAGGTGCCTGGTATTAATCTTGTAGCCTCAGTGTCATTGATACTACCATGCAAAGGAATCAGCTTGATAGGTGAGGCAGAAAGTGTTCTCTTCATATAAGCAACAATCTGTTCCTCCTTTCAATCAGTCATATATCCTAGGACATAATCAACCCACATAACAAGTAAGATGGATTGTAGTCTAGATTTTCATTGGAAGAATCCAGCAGAATGTATCAAATTTGAATCCATGAATGTGTAGTGTTCCTCTCACTGAGCTCTATGACATCCTTTGTCAATGGCCATCCTGGGCAGGATTGTCCAACACTAATACAACCAAGCTAGCTTTTGCAGGTATGAACCTATAATAGCACTGTATTCCAGCACGAATGAGAGCTATTGGATAAAGTGTGATCCCAGCAAATCAAGATGGAATCCATCTTCCAGACCAGGAAAATCTGGAAAGGATTCTGCTGGATTCTAGTTTGCTTTAGTATCTTCCTTCACTCACACTTATTACATTCATAATTCCATAATCTAAGGCTGATGCAGCAATCCTCATAAGATGGAAGCTATACTATATTAGGCATGAGAAAACTATTTCACCATATAAATTACCTTAAATTTTTGGGCATTCTGTGGATGAAAGGATCCTTTGATTCAAATCAAATTATGAGCTATGTATCGCACTGCCATAAGAACATGCAATGAATGAACCAATTAAACTACATAAGCACGGTATTATACTATAGTGTAAAGAATCAATTGTAAGGTAAATCATATGTGCTCATGCATTGTAAGATAATTATATGACACATTATCCAATCCATACAAAAATCACCATTTCTTCCATTAAAGATTTATACACAACATAGCTTTCAATATAAAGCACTACGTACTACATAAAGCACTAAAATAATTTCCCCGAGCTATGCAAGTTCCTACTTCATTGAGGAATACCTACCTCAAAGATGGCAATGCTAACTGGTGACCACATCAATAGATAAATAAACCCTCCTTCATGTCCTGATACCTCCCTGTAATATAATTGATATGTGTTAATCACTTGAATCAACTACCCTGAGAATCTAGACTACAATTACTGCAAAATTTCATAAATTACTCATTGAAGCATAATTTTCTTTATGCCTGAAATATAAGTTGACAGTTCTAGATTGTTTGCCATTTGGCATTATACGGAGCATTTACGTTGGAATTCTGACTACATTTATTATTACGTTACAAATATTAAATGATGCTATACCATAAGATGTGTGAAGTATCTCCATGGTATGAATAAATAAAAAACAGGAAGTAATTTCCGTCCTCATTCCTCCCGCGCTACCGTTCCTAAAGTCGATGGTTGATTACCATCGTGATTATATCGATAAGATCGATAAACAACATATATCGATTTGAATTATCACCGTCATTTAAACGCCTCTGCGTTTCGTGTAAAGGCGTTAATGTTTGTGTATTAGATATGATTGTTAGGTGTTTTCTCGAGTGATAATTTGAGCTTTTGTTAATTTAGGTAAGCACGGTTATAATCCTTCGAACACTTTGGCCCACCTCCTGTAATGTCATCTTCTTTTATTTTTCTTCATTATATTATACGTGGTTTCATGTAACATCGCTGTTCATTCATACGGTATAACATGTTTTACGTTTACTTTAAGTGGCAGGCAGGTTGCTTGTTCGACCGAAATGGATGACCATTATGTGGAGCTGCTGTCTACACTACGGGAGAAGTACGAAAAAGTTCGTCGCCTCCTTGAAGATAGCAAAAGAGATCCAGAAGATGATCCTTATCGTTCAAAGTATATTGCTCGTGAGATACTAAATGACATCAAGTCCAGCTTAGTAAAAATTCTTGATGATGTGGGTGGAATGGGGGATGGTGAAGGCAATGGTTAGTAGCATTTCCATGTGGCATATTACATTATTTCCCCGTTTGTGTCATTACTTCAACAGGCATAAGTTGTTGACGGATGAGCTACATCCCTAGATTGTAAACGTGTGGGAAAGAGTAGTACTTATCACTTAAAACCGACTTTAAATTTCTGTATTTTATCTAGTTGACTGCATTCCTTGTGGTTGCTCATTTTCATATGCGCTCTCCCACGAGCATTTTTCAGTGTTTTCCTCTTAGCCAAACATAATTTATGTAATTTCGAAGTTCTTTTTCATGTCTAACGGGGAACAATCTGTAGGATTTGATGTTATTAATGCATTGATGGAAGACTTGGATGAATCACATGCGTATGTTGTCAGAAATACGAAATACATGCATTCTGAGCGTATTGCAAAGGAAGATAGATTAAAGAGAATAACTGCATGGCACACAGTATTGAATTCTTGAATTGAATCTTGAGAAACTATACGTAATCTTACCATATGGGGACTAATGGTGAATCTCTGTGTGTGGTTATCTATAAAATCTGTATTAGTTTATATTGTTGTTGGAACTGTTCAATGTGTTGTCAAATTAATGTTGTTGAAACTATAGTAAAGTTATATACGTACAAAATGTGGTGATATTGATCAGTTTTTCAAAAAATGTTTCAGCATCCCATCTAAAACTTCTTATAATGTTACATTAATATCATAGGTACCTAGTCACTATTTGTCATTTGTTTGAAGTACTAGCCAATTTGTTTGGTTAAGAGTACATACCTTCTTGGTCTCATGATTAATGAAAATGTCTCAACTATTGAATTAATTATATCATTTACTGACAGTGAAAATGTTATAATTATACTGTGATGCAACTGTCAACAATTTCCTGACATAAAATCCATATTTACCTTGCAGAATATGGGCAATGATTGAATAATTTTCTATAGAACATTGTAGATGACTGTTCATAAGGCTCAGTTGTTTTACTGTGTATTGCATGTATATGTGTATAAGGTATTTAATTATATAAAAGATATTCTGCACATACTTAACTCTAAATATGAAAAATCACAATTATGATACAGGAAAAAATATATTCCTCTCTGTTGACCAAGTAAGCTTACAAAAACCCACAACTCTGCCAAATCAAGGCATCTAATTATTCAATCATTTACCTCTATCAGTATGAACAACCAGCTTAGCAAAATTTAAGTCTGTGATTTACTCCTGGCTAGCCTCTACTGCTCTGTACTCTGTGGCTGAGGATTTTTGCATCTCTGACTTTGTTTTTTGACATCTTCTGGTGTTACTTTATTTAATGCTCTATAATTTGATTTTGCTTAAGATTTCTGGGTGCCTACTTTATCCCCTTGATGGAGGGTATGTATTTTCTGAAAACTTAAACTGAAAACTAAAAATACTATTATTAATCATCGCCTATTTTTTAAGCTGTATTCATTTAACATTTTTATAACATGTAAAAAATGAAGCTAATTGTTTATTTATTTTATCTGTGATATCTACTTCTAGGAGAGCATCTTCACATGCCTGGTGTGTTTCGACTTTGGTGTCTTCTTGGTGTCATGTGGCTCAATTTGGGGACAATAGCGGTGGAAACTGAGGAGATAAGTACGGGTGAAGAGCAGCTGACACAGTGTCTAAAATGTATCCCTGAAGAGAAATGGCTAGAGTCTGAAGCTTTACTGGTCATACTCAGCACTTTACAGCAGTTGGGGATTCTCTGGGCGCAAAGAGATAGTGCTGAAAAGGCTCAAGGGTTCTTAGAACGTGCTGAAAAGCTGTATAATGAATTCCGTGAACTTTCAACATCACCTCCAGTCGATATGATTCAGCTGTTTAATTTTGGACCAAAGAACAATGAAGGAGATGACAGTGACCAAAATCAGACCAATGACATTTTGAATGCGGAAAATGCAGTGGAGAAAGCTCATACGCACACTTTGTACTATCTAGCTCAGGTTTATGGCACATTGGGCAATACTTCCAAATCTGCCATATATTGTCACACAACTCTCAAGCGTATGCTTGAGCGCAAGGAATATGAAGTTGTTGATTGGGCTCTGAATGCTGCAACCCTTTCCCAGTTCTTCATCACTAGGAATTGCTTCAAGTAAGTCTTTCTTTGGCATGAGCAAATAGTGATAAAGCTAATAAAAATTTTGGAATTTGTTCTAAATCCTCTTAAGAATTATGAATTGTTCAATATTTTTCATTTTTGGATAAGTAGGTAACTTGTATTTATTTCTTTAACCCATTTATGCCGAAGGTTTGAAAAATGCGAATTTTACCCTGATTTTTACATATTATAGATAAAAATACGTATGAAAACAATATTCAAAAGAAAAAACAATGTATGTCTTGCCAATTATTAATTACGAGGTGTTCCAAAAATTGAACACTAGGCAAATCCACTACCATGACGTACTCAATGATAGCAAGCAAATCATTTGATCCAGACATTTATTAACTGACTATTAACAGTGATATCCAGGTGAACACTTAAAATGCAACGATACATTGCATTTTTTACATTGAAAAGTGGTATTTTTGTTGACATTGGACACAGCGAGTATGCTTTCCTTGCTTTACAATCGTATGATTCATGCCGTCATGACGTGAGTCAAGGTTACGCTTCTTAGATGGTCTCCCTTTCCTACCAGGCTCAGCAGTGTTACCATGTGTCTCTATATAGTGACAGGCCACACGGCGACGAAATTCAAAAAGATCCATTGGCTTTACATCGTTTATTTTATGCAATTGCCAAGCATTTTGTAAAGCCACCTCAAAGTAGAATAACAGAGGGCTCGAGTACCATTTCTTTCCGCAGATAGTAAAGGAGGTTTGTCTATGCGATCTTTTCTCGCTGTGCCTGTTGCTTGATGGCCCATTGAATGAAGTTTATCAAGGAGTGCAATGCTTGTGAAAATGTTGTCGAACACAAAATGGTATTTACTAGGATGCTGCGTTGTGAGTGCCTCAGTCAATTGCAAAACAACTGAAGCACCTACACCATATTCTTGGTATTGAGTGTTCGGGTTTTTTCCTTGATAAGGCTGAAACCAGCAAATGTAGCCTAGACGCGCACCACACCAGAATTTATATCCAAACCGAATAGGCTTACCCCAAATGAACTGTTTGCACCCGTGACGACCGAAATAGGGAATCATGACCTTATCAAAGCTGAAGTATATTTCATTTGGTACAAATTTCATACATCTGTCATTCAGTTGCTCTATGAGAGGTCGCAGCTTGGAAAACTTGTCCATGTGGTTCAAGTTAGAATTTTCAGCAACATGCAAATTTGAAAATATTGTTTCAAATCGGTCACGTTTACTTGCACCACGAACTAGAGAATTATGCGAATCTGGTCTTTGCTCCCAAAACATACGCCGTCTCGGAACAGAGACGTAACCACTCAGGAAAATTATTCCCAAAAAACACCGACAGTCAGTTCAAGGTTTATGCCCTTACTTGCAGCATATAAATTGGAATATTTGACAATCATGTCAATCACTTCAATATCCAGAAAGAGTTCTAAATATTCTGTAGGGGTTTCATTTTCGTGATTTGTTCTTCTGAAACTCTACCTCCTACTTGCTGGGCAGTCAGATCGGCTTTCTTCCATTTGTGCAAAACTATGGTTACCTTTTTTCTTTGAGCAAGAAGATGCTGAGGCGACGCAGAAGCCGATGCACCGTCATTTTCAGTAGTATCACCATCCGGTATCAGCAAAAGGTCAGCATGGTCAAAGTTCTCGTCAGAAGAACCATGAATGAGATGAGCAGGAGCGCGCAGCAATGAACAGGGAAGATTATTAATTGTTCCACCATCTTCATCCCCAGAGTCCTCATCAGACACAGGTTCTGTTGCGTTATCAGGGGGTTCAATGATGATATCACGTAATTCTATGTAATCTTCTGTCTCTAATAGATCAGTTATTTCATGCTCTGTCAAATATCTCGACATCCTGGTACTTTTTGCTAAAGACGCGGTCACCCTTCACTTTCTAACGGACGGGACGCAAGACACATCCACTTCACGAGATCGCACTCAACATACTACTACTGTAAAAACCCAAGCGCCCCTGGTGTCACCCACGCTATGGCCCAAGGACCAAGAGAAAGGGTCACTGCACTCTTGGCCGACCGTGGCGCTGAGGATTTCAATTCCTTAGAGAAAAGGTTAAAAGTCCATTTGTTAGACACGGAGAGGGAAAGGAATAAGCATTACCTGGGAAAAACCCTCTAGTCGCCGATACGGCAGGAGTGGGGGGGCGGCGTGTCGCTCTGTGCAGGACAAGTGCATAGCCCGAACACTTACAATAAACTTTCTGCTAAAAAGAAAAGGAGAAGAATATTGGGTGCAAGCAGCCGCACTTCACGCATTGATAAGTGTTCATGACGTAAATATGACCCAGGGGGCTTGGTCCCGAATGGAAGAGTGCACAGGGTGGCTTTCATATGTTTTCATCTCTCTGTTCCAAGTGATCAGTTGGTTATCGATGTATTTATTCTTTCACTGAAATGGAAATTGATTGTAGCCAAGACGTAGCATCGTTTTCCTCAGTCACATAACATCTAATTGCTTACTTGATTTAAAATTAAAGTGAATATTTCAGTGCGCCTGAATGCACGCATATTAGTAGTGGATTTGCCTAGTGTTCCAAAAATGGAACACTGTTAAATAAAAGTTTATAACTAAAACAAAATACATTGTTTCAAAATGTTCTTCTTAAAGCACTATAGGTTAACTATTACTGAACATGCAGGGAAAAATTTACAACATTTGGGCGTAATGGCAAATAGTTATTAATATAACATTTGAAATGGTCTCAGAAAAACTGCCTTTAAAAAAAAGACCGATATTTCTCAACACACTTGCTGCGATGGGTTGGCAAAACTGACTAACTCTTTGCGCCCTGTAATACAATATATCTTTATAAAGAGGTACAGAAAGAAAAACCGTGGCATATTGGTGTATAATGAGTCGTAGTCATTTAATTAGAAAGTCGTGTCAGGTGTTCCAAAAAGGGAACACTAGGCATAAATGGGTTAATATCACTATGTGTCTCATTACTTACGTCTGCTCAGGAGTGTTCTGAAACTAAATTATTTCATTTAGAAATGGATAATAAAATATTAAAGGAAAGATAATGCAATTTTCCACAAGTAGGAAATTTTTTTTCCGACTAGTTTCGGTGTACTACACCATTGTCAAGTGAAGCTTTCTGTTTACAAACAAGTGTATATATGAGCAGGTTGTTGGGTGGGGGGGGGGGAAAGGGAAATGAAGAGAAACAGAACAGTGAACAAGGAGTGATCTGGTTGGAGCGTGGGTGGAATTCAAATTTGTGAAATCTGGTCTCGGTTGGTGACATTTTCGATGCCAAAAACCATCGGAAAGGGAATATCATCATTGGTTTCGATACGTAGACGACATCCTCTGCTGCTGGGGTGGTACTAATAGACAATTGGATAATTTCATTTCACACCTCAATTCCCTACATAGGAACATAACCTTCGCCAGAGAACTAGAAACTAACCAGTCCATTAATTTTCTAGATTTGAAGATCAAGAGGGAAGGCTCCAAACATGATTTTTCCATCTATAGGAAACCCACTGCCATGGACCAAATAATACCAGAAGACTCCTTACATCCCATTTCCCACAAATTAGCCGCTTTCCACTCGATGATACACAGACTGCTACATATTCCACTCACTCAACTCCATTTTGAGAAAGAATTGCAAACCATTAAAGACATTGCCATGAACAATGGATACAGTGAAGGTTTAATTAATAAATTAGTATACAAAAAACGGAAAACTTTAGCAATCCAGAGAGTTACCTCCTTAACCCCCTTATCTTCTCCAACCACACAACGTTGGTGCAGAATTCTATATGTCGGCCATTTATCTAACAAAATTGCAAACCGTCTCCCTAAGGAGAAATACAGTGTGTCCTTTTATACCCCCATGAATCTTTCTAAATTAATCAGTAGACCCAAAGATAAAGTGGACATACTAGAAAGATGTGGGGTTTACGCACTAGAATGTGATTCTTGCAAAGGAATATATGTGGGCCAAACAGGCAGAAACTTCCACACAAGAATCAACGAGCATCGGAATTGCCTTGTGAAAGGACAGGACATGTCCACCGTCGCCAAGCATCTTATGGACACAGGTCATCAGTGCAGTATTGTCCCAAACATTTTACACGTGGAAAAGAAAGGGAAGAAACTTGATGCCTTGGAACAATTAGAAATAATTCAATATAAAAATAATAATATCCCACTCCTAAATGATAACACCTTTCCATCCCATTCCCCGTTACTGTCCATAGCACTTCGTTATTCCACCGCCACCCCTACTACCCCCTAGCCATCCACCATTTCCCCCTCCCTTTGGTAACACCACACCACTCCGAGCCGACATTCTGGATATTCCCTTTACTTGGGATACCTCAAAATCAAATTACAATGAGAATAATTGCAACAAAGATAAGTAAACTAGAGACTAGATATGTAATATAACATTAACAGAAAAATATAACAGTTTGTAGTGAAATCTCAACTTTTCGTACATACAGAATTTAGTGAGTAGTAACCATAATATTAACAAAAAAACACATCTAGATTTTCTACATCAAATAACCATTTTTTACTCTTTTTAAAAATAATGTTAAACTAATTGTACCTCTTATATTATCTGACAATCTAAGAAATAGTTTTGGCCTTATATAGATAAATGAACGTTTGAACGGACAAATTGGGCTTGGGAAAAATATACATTGTTTTAGTTGTTAGGTTGTATACATTGGTTTTTTTGTAGCTTTAGAAACAGTCTAATACACCATCGATCGATATATTAGTCTAATGTCCTCTGGACTGCCTGTTTTAAATTCCCTTTTCATGTATTTTATTCATAAAACACATTGGATAGACCAGGAAAATTTAGTGGCGATGTTTCTTGTTATGTTATAAGGGGCCTGAAAATGACAAGTTGTTGAGCAATATTCGAAATTGCAGTAAAATCTCTGAAGTTGTTATACAACTTGAATATTTGAAGTATTTAAGAAAGTATTTCCTTTACTGGAATTGCTGTTTTGGGACAGGTGGATTATTAATATTAGATGGCCATGGGAGGGGCAATTATAGCAGTTTTGATCTAAGGTTTCCACGGCGTTCCTTATTGACGAAATTGGCTTTCGGGGATTCCTCCGCATCTGGATGTCTCTTGGCGGCAACAGTTTCTCCAGCCATCCTGCTGGCATCAGGTCAGAAGTCACTTCTGACCTGAAGTCGCTAGCAGGATGGCTGGAGAAACTGTTGTCACCAAGAGACACCCAGACGGGGAGGAATGCCCGAAAGCTGATTTCGTCAAAAAGCTATAGCAGTTGGTAATAGAGGCATGCTCCAAGGTGATTGTTCAGAATTTGTTATTCCAGTAATAATTGTTTTAGATTTAATTCACAAAATACCCTTAATATGCATTCTAACATGCACTTTGTCTTGGTCAGATTTGAACTCCTCAATCTTGTTGACTTACTTGTGGCATTAAAAAATCTTATAATTTCTCCATAATGCTTTTGGATATTGTCTAATTACGATTCATGACTAGTCAAAAATTGCAACAGTATTACAACTCTTGGATATGATCCTTTTATGTTTCATCATCATCAAGGGTCAACAATCCTAGGATTGGTTTGACGCAGCCTTCCACTCGATTCTTCTATCGGCCAACCTCTTCATACCAATGTAGTTCCTCTCTTTCATGTCCTTTACGACCTGCTCCATGTAACTCATACAAGGCCTGCCTCTTCCATTTTTCCCGTTCACTTTTCCCTCGATGATTGTCTTCATCAGGCCATCATGTCTTAAGATATGGTCGATTAGGTTGTCCCGTCTTCTTTTTATAGTTTTCAGTAGACCTCTCTTTTCTTCCACTCTTCTTAGGACTTCTTCATTTGTCACTCGGTCGATCCATTTTATCTTCATCATTCGTCGATAGCATCATATTTCGAATGCTTCCACCCTTTTCTTCTCCGCTGCTGTCATCGTCCATGCCTCACTGCCATAAAGGAACATGCTCCAGATATACGTTTTAATGAATTGCTTCCTTACTTCCAAGCTTGTATTTCCAGCTGTTAGTAGATTCTTCTTTTGATAGAATGCCCTCTTTGCCTGGGCTATTCTACTCACTATTTCTTTCTTGCTTCGTCCATCGTTGGTTACTCTGCTTCCCAGGTAACAGAACTCTTTCACCTCTTCCAGTTTCTGTTTTCCTAGTTTAACGTTGGTTTTGGCCTCTTCTCTTTTGCTGCACACCAATATCTTAGTTTTCTTCTTATTGATCTTCAGCTGATGTCTGGTCATTGTCCTTTCCATGGTTGTTAGCATCTTATTCAGCTCCTTCTCTGTCTCTGCTATGAGAGCTATGTCATCAGCGAATCGTAGCATGCTGATTGTTTCTCCGTGGATGTTCACTCCAGGACACTTCTCCTTGACTTCATTGATGGCTCTCTCAATATGTTTATCATCACAAAATCCAAGCAAGCTTGATGCTACAGCATTAGATTAATTTCCATAATGCTTTCCAATATGTCCTGATCATAGTGAATGAATTTTTTTCTGGAAATTCCACTGTTATGTAGAGAGGTAATTCTGTTGATTTTTTTGGGCTAGTTTTCAATCCTTCAATTTGTTAAAAAGTATGTTAGTGTTTAATGTTTGATTTAACCTTGTGGATGGTGGTGCAGTGTTCATGATTGTAGTTGCTTTGCGACATGTATGCTTTGAATGTGCAGCAGTTCATCAGCTTCTTGTTCTTTTGTAACCTCTATTCCTAAATTCACAGGGAAGAAGCTTTGGTAGCTAATCTGACTAAACCCATTGACCAGAATTTAGGGGGTTATGGGTTTTGGTCTGGTAAAGATAATTTTTTCCTTATGGAAATTCTACTTTTGGTGAAATTATGTCATTGGTAATGTAGTGTTTTTGTTTCGTGTAGTTTTTACCTCTGATGCCTTTTGATAGCATCTTACTGAAATTCATCATCATACATCATTTTACTTCCCATTCCAATACTTTGTGAGTTCCATTGAAGGTCTTTAGGTGACGTGATTTGGACTTGTGCCTCCATATGGATCCAGGGAATGAATCATTGTGAAAAAAATCCTATAACTTTTTTGTGGAGTGTTGATTATTTTTGTAAATCACCTCATTGCCATGTCCATTTCTCACCTATCATCATAATGTAAATTTAAAAGTTACTTATTACGTGGAACCTAAGTGAAATTGGAAAATAATCATAGGTACTTTTACCTCTCTATATTATCTTAGGAGCACTGGTTTGGTGATGAGATTGAGTCATTTTTTCTATATTTACTCATCTGATATTTCATTTTAATTTCTTAAAAATAGACAAGCCAAGCACCACTTGGCTGCTTCAAGTTTCATGCTGGACCAGTTTGAGAGTGAAGTTATCAAAGAGGGTGATCAAGGAGAGGAACTGGAGGCAAAGTAGGTGGATTTATGTAAATTTTTGTCTCTGCTGTCTTGTAACATTTATATATGCCATAAATGCCTTCTAAAAATACTGCTGTTTTCATTCCTAAGATGGAGCAATTTCCATCATAGAAGTGCTGATGTGGCTAGGTGTTGGGCTAAATATGGATTAGTACTACTGACTGCCTCCAGGCAGAGGCTGATGAAAATGGCTGGCGAGGATGTTGATGAGGATGGAAATGAAAAAAATGAAGCCGAAAGCGAAGAAGATACTACTCTACTTAAAGGTATCTCAAAAGATATTACTGATGTATCACTAGCAAGTAAGCTCTCAAGTGGGTCGACTTGATTTTTGAAGTTGATTCCAGCCATGGTATTGGAAGATACAAATATTAATTTTGCGGGGATATTTTTCTGCTTCCAGTCATTATTTCTCCAATATTGCCAAAAGCATGCTCAGAAAGGGAGTGTGCCTGCTGTAGCTCTTTTTACGTTTAGAACTTAATGCCCTTGGCTCCACCCTTATCATTTTTGTGTATGCAGAATTTGCAGTCTTTGCTTTCTTGCTTCAGCTGAAGTCTGTTACATGTTCATTATTTTGCTGAATGTGTAATCACTTACTTGCATTCGGAGGATGGTAAATTGTTTCGAGTAGGCCTTTGATACTGCAATATTAGGTAACTGTTTCTCTGATCAGGAAGTACACTAAGTTTGTAGTATGGTTTAATTTTTCTTCGTACACTGCTAACACTCCTGAATCCTAACACTGGGCTGCCATTCTACCTAAGTTAGCCCCAGTAACAATTGAATGTTCACATCACTTCCATTAATAATTGCTTGTTGTTTTGGGAATCAACCATTTTTATTTCATGAGGAATAAGTTATAAACTTAACAATATATTCCTTTCTCGGGATTGGAAATTTCCTTACAGTTATTCCTGAGGAAAAGGGTCACTAATGCCTAGATATTAAAAAAAAGTTGTAAAATTAAATATAAATATTTTTTTTAAATAAATAAAATGAAAATAAATTGTTTGTAAACTGTTTTAAGCCTGATTTTTCGGTTAAGTCTAGTCATAATATAAGTATAATAACTTTGTGCTCTATCCACAATTTTATCGTTAATGTTTTCTTCAAACTCATGTGTAGAGATCCGTGAAATTTGCGAGACGCGATATCACGAAATAACGCGAAATACCGCGAAATCGGAAAATAAAACAAAATTTTGCATTTTTTGCGAATTTTACGTGAATTAGCGAAAAAATCACATGTAAAGAGTCATAATCGATTAAAGCCTAAGCCTTCATTGTTTAACGCTGATGACGTTCATTCGCTCTATCTCATTACGATTCAAAGGTCAATTGGCTCATTTTGTCTCGCGCATATCGCATTCGCGTAATATCGCGCACTGTAGTGATGTCTCCGCCGGAATTTGCCGTTAAATTAATCACCGCCTCTCTCTTCGATTCACATTTGTCAATCCTGAAATTCTCGGAAATATCTAGAATGACGTGCTTTCTCTCCTAAAGAGTTAGATATTCTGAAACAATAATGTGCTGAACACGGCCGCGGACGAGCGGAAATATAAGCTCACGCGCCCGGCACGCGTCAATACCGAGCAGTAATTCCGGTGACTCACCGCGACGCAGTAGACAGCGTAATTGGATAACTTGTTGCAGGAAAACTTTTAGTGTGGGCCTAATGTAACAATTTTGTAGACTTAAACGCGGCCACGGGCTGGGAACGGAAGCACTAGCAGTTGAGGCAAGGGGGGAAGTAACAGAAAAGATAGGAGGAGAGGGGGTGCTACTTATTAGCGGTTGATCGTCGGATATTCGGCGCTCCACTGAGCTTCAATGCAAAAAAAATCATTTCGACACACCCCCAGTTCAAGTTTCTTTTTTTCCGATTGTGTGTAGTTATGCCTGCTTCTTTCACTGCCTTTCTTGTTATGTAAAATGCTTAATAAAAGTATAAGCATTCACAAAATGTGTACCAAAAATAATAAAACGCCTAGAAATGTGCAAAAATTGTTACATTATAATAACACCGCCAAGATTTTCTATAACACCGAAATCGCATAGTTTTAAAACGAATTTTAGCAAAAAATAAAACCACTTTCATGGACCTCTACTCATGTGTCATTCTAACTGGAATAAGACATATTTGTGTTTTAATTGTAATGGCTCATCATCATCATCATCATTGGTCAACAATCCTAGGATTGGCTTGATGCAGCCTCTCGCCACTCGATTCTTCTATCAGCCAACCTTTTCATTGTGATGTAATTCTTCTCTTTTACATCCTTCACCACCTGTTCCATGTATCTCGTACAAGGCCTGCCCTTTCCAATCCATTCTCCTACTCTTCTTAGCACTTACTCGTTTGATCCATTTAATATTCAGTATTCTTCTGTAGCACCACATTTCGAATGCTTCTACCCCTTTCTTCTCTACTGCTGTCATCATCCATGTGTCACTGCCGTAAAGAAACATGCTCCAGATGTATGTTCTGATGAACTGTTTCCTTACTTCTATGCTTGTATTTCCTGCTGTAAGTAGATTCTTCTTTTGATAGAATGTCCTCTTTGCCTCGGCTATTCTACTATTTCTTTCTTGCTTCATCCATCGTTGGTTATTCGGCTTCCTAGGTAACAGAACTCTTTCACCTCTTTTGTTTTTGTTTTCCTAGCTTGACATTGGTTTTGGCCACTTCTTTCTTGCTGCACACCATTATCTTAGTCTTCTTCTTATTTATTTTCAGCTGACATCTGGCCATTGTCCTTTCCATGGTTACTAGAGTCTTGTTCAGATCCTTCTCTGTCTCTGCTATGAGTGCTATGTCATCGGCGAATCGCAGTATGCTTATTTTTCTCCATAGATAGTCAATCCAGAAGACTTCTCATAGATTTCATTGATGGCTCTCTAGATGTAAACATTAAAAATTACGGGAGACAGTGCACAGCCTTGTCTTACTCCTTTCCTTATTCCTGCCTCTTCACAGCTGGGTCCAGATTTAATCACAGCTACTTGGTTTTTGTACAGACTGTGTATAATTCTTCAGTCATTGTTGGACACTCCAATTCCGTTCAGAATTCCTAGCATTGAATCCCAATCCACGTTGTCAAAAGCCTTCTCTAAATCCACAAATGCAATGAACATCGGTTTTTCCTTCTCCATTCTCTTCTCTATGAGCAGCCTAAATGCCAATTTTAATGGATATGGATCATTTTGTGTACAATTATGTGTACATGTGAAAAAATGTGCATATTTTGTTTACGATATGCTTCAAATAAAAGGGTCATCTAGTACTTTTAGTTTTAACATCAGTTTGTTAAGTTATTTTTGTCTGTGTCATGGGGTGTATTTGGATTGGAGAAGGCAATGTACCGTATTTGCACAACACTAAGATAAACTTGATTCTAAGATTACCCCCCTGGCACTCTATATAGGAAAACATTAATTTTGAACCGTCAGCTTTGTTCATAGGTTGAGCGTGAACTGAAAGTATTCAGCAAATGTCTAGTATCGACCTGAACTTGCATTGCAATATGTGTTCACAAATGGGAATCGGGCTTCACAGCCATCTGCTTTGTGTAACTGAAAGATTAATTCAGTAATGAAAGTCAAACCATCAGCCTTTCATAACTGAATTAATCTCTCTAATCGCGAGGAAACTGAAAAACGAAAACATTGGTGACATTGCTCTGAATTCTATGCGCTGGCATTTTTGCAGTTCATACAAGGGTGGTGGATCTGAACTGGTGGACTGAATCTCTCTAATTGGTGGAAAAATAAGATGTGTTTGTTATGTTAATCTGAGTCAGCTGCTCCAACATTATTGCAATGTGTACCACAACAGCAGGTTGTAACTGAATCTTGGTGGAAATCTCTAGATGATGCAATCCTATTGAAGGGGAGGATTTTGTTTCTGATTGTTAAGTGAACAAACTATTTTTTGGAAGTGCGGAAGGGAAAAATAACATTGTATTAGATTTATGCAGTAATTTGTGTGTTGTTCAGTGAAAAGATGTGGATTATTGTGATAATTAGTGGAAGGTCCCATTAAGAAGGGGTAGCTGGAGTCAGTTGTGTAATAAAAAATTTATTTGTAATAAAACATTTAGCATAAAACATTAAACATTTGTATGCGAGTGGATATGAATTTCTTATAGGTTAGGTCATTCTGTCTGTCAACCACTTACCACCTATTAGGTGTATGATGGTTTGACTTATGATCAAGTGTTCGACATTTGCGTAAATGGTGCTGCTCATAGTTTTCAGTCTGTTATCATTAGTAGTTGTGACTCTGTTCATTTTCATTTGTTTTAATTGAACAAAACTTTTGAAATTAGAACAAAAATCAATGCCTTGGATTTGAAGTTACTGAAGACCACATCTGCTTGTTGACTAATGCTGATAAGGAAGAAGTCACTAGTGAAGAATTGATTGAAATGGAAAATTTGGGGGTAAAGATGGTGAAGCTACCTAAACTGCTACTCTTGATGGCTGTTTGCATATTCGAGGCCTTCGTAAGGCTTTTTAAACCTGGTGAAAAGACTACAGGAGTTTCAGATCCATGCTATGAAAGTTCTTAAGTTGCTTCAGATTGAATGAGGGCTCATTCTTGTAACCGTAGAGTTTATTGTGGTATAAGAAGGGATTAAAACAAACCTGTTGACACTGAAATCCATTCCATATGAAATTGAAAAGACTTACTTTCAGTGATGAGCATTTTCCTGGTATTGTTTGTAGTATTCTCACTTTTCTGTTGCAGTTCACGCCAAAATTTCCTCCTAAACTGTTATATGACTGTTTATATCCCTTCGCTTGTATGTGTGATGCTTTCACCATCTGGTTACACTCCATTAGTTGAAGATGCGAGGAGTTCATCATCAAAATGCTCTCTCAGTGTGTATCTCACATGGTAACACAGCCAGTTTCAGACCTTAAACCATTATTACTGAAATTATTACTTGGGAATTACTGGGTAAATTTGTAATATGTACATTTGTTGTATGATGCAGTTGCTCCTGACTTTATTTTATCACCCATCTTCTATTTTTACTCTCATTTAAATCCCATCCAAATTCATTGTTAATGGTGTGCAAATCCGGCTTATCTTTCAATTTAAGGACACAGACTCTGTTATGTAGGATGCCACTCCACCTTTGGATAATTTTTTGCCTACTAAATCAGAGGCCTACTAAAAACCTTTCCTTGGCACTCACAATGTCCTGGTACAATTATTTTTTTCTCTTACAAATCCTCTTGTTTTTTGTGCACTAGTGTAAAGTTATCCAAGAAAACAATGCCAAAACCCCTTGAAATTCTCCTGTAACTTATGGAATGCTTTAAATTAGCTCCCTTTTTCTCCTACTTCTTTTTCTGCTAAAATAGTTTACACTATATATGCATTACTAGGCCCGATACCTCTGGTAGCATATATTGCTTTTCCCATGCTTATAGTGTTCTATATAATATTGGTGGGAGGAAAGTCCACCCCCTCCACAACTCCAATGACTTGTCTATAGATAGTTCTTTATAAGGGCCATGATTACCGTGTAAAAGAAACAGATATAGCAAGGCCAAGAAGCTCCTGCCACAGTATATGCTCGGTATTACGAGCGATGATTCTTGAGGGAAATGTACTGCAAAGTACAAATTAATGCATGTTATTTATCTTTTGTAGCCTTTTGGTCAACTACAACTTAGAACACAATATTTTTGCCATCTCTACATTATCCAATCCAAATAAGTTCAATCAAGTCCATGCACCGACAATTTACGGCCAGCCTTGGTACACCTTGCCCACTTTTTAGTTGTTCTTTTGTTAATCCAAGTTCAAATGGAGGCATAGGAGCGGAATGGGCGGAAGATGAACAAGCGGAAAAGCATCTAGTCAGTCACACGACAGCAGAGAGGGGTGGTGTGGGTAAGGGGCAGAGTTCAGCCCACCTGTCTTTGTCTGCCAGTGCGGGAGTAGTTGATAGACGAGGAGTTGATTCACTCGGTGAGAAACGAATGTGACGAAAAAATTAGTTCTCTTTCGGAAGAAGAAACAGTGCCTATGCTGACTAGAGCTAAAGCACAGCAGGCTCTCAGAATAATTAGTGCCGTTTACGGGTGATGCTTCCCCCGACGACTTTAACAAATTTAGCAAAGTGGACGGGTTGTGCCTTCGGCAACTGCCAGTAGACTGAAGCAGAGTGCTTGAATGATTTTTAACTGGGAATAGAAATTGAAAGAATAGAAAGTACTGTGCTGTTAATGTGTGATGCTAATGGTCCTATGCTTGTTTTGTTATGGTTATTAACCTTGTGACGATGTTGTCAGTTTTCCGTTACCAAAGAATTATTTATATCCTTATAATTTTATGGTTCATCCTGCTTTTGATTATTTTTCCTGTTAGCAGAAGTAATGGGAATACTTATGTTTTCTGGTACATTTGTGTTAGTTTGTACATATTTTTCAATGTTTTGTAAATATTCCCAGGGACGATGTTAATCGAATAATTAAAATTTGTCCCATTGAAAAGGTTTTTATTTTATTTTATGATTTCTGACTTCACGGATACATATAATTTTGAGTGAATGCATCGAAAATTCTTGGCAATAGTATTTCACGGTAATCACCTCCGTTCACTCTAGATCATCCAGATGGCAGCACTAGTACAACACAAGATGTGCAGTGCAACTGACAGAGACATTTGCTTGTGTAAATAAATAATCACTGCAACAAATTTTCGAGAGATAACTGAATGTGAATTTTAGGAACGACTAGAAAGAGGTAATTATGCAAGAAATATTTTCGACTGCTGAAAAATGCTGTATTTCTGCAAATCGTTACTGCAACTTTCCTAACCAATGGATGTACTGGTTAGCAATCAAAGACTTCAGTAAAGCGTAAATTATTAATTAGGAAGATTTAATTGGCAAATAATCGATAAATATACAATTGTGCACGAAAATTGCCCTTCTAATAGCAACTGTTTCTAATAGCATGGTAACGAAAGAAAAACGGAAAGTAAGAACAAGTGTGGGAATTGGGAGGCTTATTCCATCACCTTCGGATATAATGAGCGCTCACTATAGCGAGTGATTTCCAAGCCATTGGGAGCACTTGTTATAGCGAGCTTCCACTGTATGTGAATTTCAAAATCAGGTTCACTGCAAGAAGTCTACACAATTGCTACTAAGGTATACATTTTAGTAACACTTCAAGATTATGTAAGTTATGGCAAAAAACCTGTACTATATGTATATGTTAATTATACTTCTCCTCTGTAATTTATTATTTGTGTTATTTATTGAATTTAATTACGTCATCTCCTTTACTATCGTCATACACAATGAATCTCTTCTCACAAAACATATATCATAAACAATATAACCACAAGCATATAAACCATATAACCAATAAACAATACCCGCCTTTTCTTTTAGAAAAACACATTCACTTTCTTATCTCTTCAGGCTCTAACAGACAGGCCATATATCACTTCACATATATTCAAGAGCCACTTCACTGTTCACTTTGCACACACATATCATTAATTACCCTCTTAAAATTACGTACATACAATATTAGTGGGGAGTGGACCGCTTTATCCCTCTAGTACGCTCCTGTGTCTGGCTGTGTCCTCCAACATGCGATCCCTGCCTCTTTCTGCACCCTGATTTCTCTGCCTTGGTCGCTGAAGATCTCCCGTGCATCTCGACTTGGCTGCGATTCCGCCAGATGATTCCCCGACGTGGAATCAGCTTCCCACCAGCAAATTCATAGACCTTGATGGCTTTCTTTTATCCTTCAGACAAAAACCCGACGTGGGTTCCACTCCGATCGGGAGGATTGTTGTACTAGACCACCCCGTCTCGCTCTCCTCTCCCCTTTATATAGTCAGCTCGCTCATTGTTTACGCTCGGCCCAAATATAATTTCCCTGCGTATTTTGCTGCGACGATCAACAATAACCTCGGTTACGTTTCCTTTTGTTAGACTCTGTATAAAGTCTCCGCATAAAATTTAGGATGGCTGCCCCTTGAATCCCATGCATGACATGGCTAGTAAATGACATGTTACACCTCTATAAAACCATTGAACTAAAAAAGACATATACCAATGCGGCATGAAACCAAGAATATGCATGATAGAAGAATGCAAAGATAGATAGAAGAATGCAGAAATCTTCACAGTAAAGAAATATTTTGTTCTTGGCCCAATAAATTAAATTTTCTCTTCACAATCTTATATGAAAATGATGCAGAAACCACAGAAACTAGGAATGTACATAACAGGTTGGTTAGGGTTCAACTAATGCCCGAAGACTTGTGACAACCCTTATAGCAGATATTAAACCCAAGTAGCCAAAAGTACCTTTAGGAAAGTTGTGGACTCAGTAGAGGCCACTTGTCATTTGCTAGGCATATCATCTACATCAGTAGTGTTATTAATGAAAAGTGACTGCATAAGCCTTGTTTTATTTTTTCTTTGATAGATTTATGTATGGAGAACTCCACTGAATGTGCTATCCATCTATTTGTGTGACCATGGAGAAGGTTTTGCCAGGGAACATAACTTTATTTAATGCATAGATAATAATGCATCATTATACCTCACTTTAGGAACTCCGACTTTACAAGTAACTGTATGGAGTGGATTTATTAGTTAATCAAGTTTTAACTGTACTTGGAAAAACTTGCTACTTATAGTTATGTTGAACATGTTTGAAATTGGTCATAGGTTTTGTTGTGAAGCATTTGTGATGAGGGAGACCATAGACTTGTAAATTACGAAACAATGAATGCGTATCTTTACACTAGTTCTAATACAGTGCACTCAATTTCAGAGAGTACAGACCAACTTTGGTTCACCTCTTTGGAGCTGTTGCCATATGAAGAGCAAGTTACTGATAAATATGCTCTGACCTATGAAGATGCCAAAGAAATTTTCTTGAATGCTCAGGAATGGTTGAAGAAAGCACGAGAATTTTACCAATTTGATAGCCATGCTTCAGACCATGTCCAGATTGTGCAAGATCAAAGTCAACTTTTCAAGTATCTTGCATTTTTTGAAGAAAATGAACAAAGGTGAGGCATTTAATTTTTGTTAATCAATCTATACATGTGTAGCATCTTCGTAAGTAATGGAACTTCGTAGTGTAACTGTATATTATAATCTATTGTGCTACTGTGGATAGGATTTTGCCATGGAAAGGGCAGCATGACGAAAAGTCATTAAATTAGCAAGCCTAATGTTCCTAGCATCCTACTACTGATTGGCTTTCTACAATTACGGTAATTTCTTGACGTGCAAACATGCAAAGATATGATAATACGTGTCCGAGTGCCAAATTAAAATGGGAAGGATGGTATAAGAATGGATTTGGAAGGGTAAAAAGTAGAGAAATGCGAATACTACCCACTTATACTCAAATACCTCAAATACTCATAAGTACTTGATGTTGAAGGTCTCAAATAATTATGCTAAAAGATAAAGCTATGAATACCTCAAATATCACACCAAAGACCATTGGGCACCCATACAGCACTATACATAACACGTTGATGCACTATATGTGCTGTGAGATGACGGTGGATATACGACTGTTGATGGGTCATGCTTAGAGATGGGTAAATTACCGTAATTTTCACTTGAGGTAAATTACCGTGGTAAATTACCGTAATTTTCCAGTAATTTTAAGTTTTGAGCTGAAAATCCTTATCAGAGGACTCCGAACGAAATCAAATAGCATTGAGATATAAATGCCGACGTTTATATCAAACATATCGTGACGTTTATCAATAATAACTCATTAAAAAATTAAAACAAAGTTGGCAGCAACACGCAATTTGCCTCTCTTTTGTCACACTATGAGACATTTTCATTCCAAAGACATACCTCTGCACAATGTGCATTTGTTATTTTACTCTGAATTAATTGGAATTAATCATGGACACAATGTAAAACAAATCGTTTTAGCTTAATAATTTATAATATTACCAATTCCAATGGTTTCTTCATGAGGAAGAAATTTTCTGAAAAAGAACTTTTCTGAAAATTACCGTTTATTACGGTAATTTTCAGGGGTGTTGGTAATTTACGAAAAATACCACGGTAATTTACGAAAATTACCGCTGTAATTTACCAAGTTGCCCATCTCTGGTCATGCTGCATAATTAATGCTAGACATGACAACAGTTGCAACATAAGGAACTCCGGCAAAACTGTAGTCTTCTCTCCACTGATGACACACCGAAACTAGTCACCGCTAGTTAACATTCAAAATTGAAGAAAGTTCTTAAACATCACATGTCTGGCCGAGGACGACGTCGAGGATGTCCTAATACACACGTATTTCGGCGTGATTCCAAACTTAAGGCACTGGTTATTAAAATAGATGTCTATTTTAATAACCAGTGCCTTAAGTTTGGAATCACGTTCTTAAACATCGTCGATTGGTATTTATTGGTACATTGGTAGCCGCTCCATAAGAGCTTCGCTTTTACTCTTTTACTAATTCATCATTAATTCATAAGAGGTCACACAATGTGTCTCTTCTTCTATGTAGTGAATTCATGAATAGCTAATGAATTTTGCGTAAGAGTTTCTGAGAACTCATGCCTCTACTCTGCAGAACTCATGCCTCTACTCTGCTATCACTACGAGTCATTGTCGCTATTTTCAATCAAGACATCGTCAAGAATACGCTGAGACCCCAGAGTTTGATAATTATATCTTCTGAAAGAGGACCCAGTTTTAATGGAGAAAAAAATGTATCTGATAGAATGTTCATTCCTTCAAATATTTATGCAAATAAATTTTTTTTGTCACCTTAGATAAACTTTTATAAAATTTAATTTTGATAAAAATCATTTTTGTGACTTAAAATCTGATGACCAAGAATTACATGCCTTTTATTCTGTTAGCTGTCCTTATGTTAAATCAAAATTTCAATTGAATAAAGGCAATGATGAATTTTGATTTATTTCAAGTACGTATTCAAAAGTTATTATAAAATTTGAAAAACCGCACTACAAAACTGGTGACTTGACTGAAATTTGTTTGGGACAATTGCAGTCATAGTTTTTTTGGTAGGAAGAGTATAGGGAAGTAGAGAAATAATAATTACCACCATTGCCTAACTGCATTAAAATTGGTTTTCTCTTTTAGAAGAGATAGCTTCTCAAACTCAGAGGTACAGATGTACTTTACTGACAGACCCTTACTGAACTGTGTGTCAATTAAGTAGAGCATGTTTGCCTGGTCATAGTAATGCCACAGTTCATTCTATTAAATATGAGGTTAATATTTCCCACTTAAACCTTTTCTGTAAATTTTCAATTTACTTTAACTTTTACACTAGTTCATGGTTAATTCATAGCTGGACAGATCTTTCACTCTTTTCTGCTCACTTATCAACCATTATAAAAGTTAATGTATTCAGTGGTCCATAGTTGGTTGTAAAGGTATGACATTAGGTATTTGACATTTTAAAACTAGAATTAAATTTTTTAATTTAATCAAGTTGTAGCTTTTTACTTCAGCTGGCTCAAATAAATTATCAGAACAACATTTAAAATTCAATTGCAATTCTATATTTGAGGTATTCAAGATATTCAAGTATTCGAATCATGATTTAATATTCGAATTCGAGAAATCTGCTATTCAACCCATCTCTAGTAAAAAGTGCACGACCTACGTGAGTGATGTGTGAATTGACATAAAGCACTGTTTGCCATAGGCTTACTACAGTTTTGGCTGCCTTTTTCAATATTTCCTGACTTACGAACAGATTCAACTTGCAGACATGTCCTTGGAATGCAACTCGTTCATATGTTGAGGACTCTCACCATTTTGTAGCTACTATTTCATGTGCCATGTTACCTTTTTATCTCCCTAATTTTTACAATATTCCTGAGAATAATGTCTACCAGTGTCTTATTACAGTAGATTCCGGTTAATTGGGACACATCGGGACTGGTGTACTTTGCCCCAATTAAGTGGCTGCCCCGTTTATCCGAAGTATCCCGTAAATATGTTTAAGTAAGTGTTTAAATGAAAGTCAGAAAGCTAAATGACAATTAAAATGCAAAATGTTTAATTTTAGTACTTAAACAATAAATTGACTAGAAAACATACATTAGGTATTAACATTTTTGGAAATCTTGTGTCATAAAAAAATCACTTGGCATCGATCTACTTTGGATAAATTCCCTTTACGAAATCCTGCAAAAGAAGGATTAGTGATTAGACAGAATTTATGATGAAATGCTAGATGAGAATAATTGGTGATCTAAAGCTTCATTTGCATAGAAACCTTACTTACTATTTATTTAATGTGTAGCTCCTCGTTCAAGGAATTTGTCCAGGGTGTTCTGCTTCATTCTCTTCACCCTCGTCGCGCATACAATGTCGGCACAGGCATCTAATGATGACATCGGACTTCCTTTGTTGCCCTCTTGCATAAAGTAGCGTCGCAACCCATCAATAAACTTCCTGGCATCTGCAGAAGTCACTCGGCTACATTTAGATACGTCTTAGATCTCCATCTTAGATCTCCATCACTCTCCTTGTCTTCAACCAAACCTTGTTGTTTAGGTAGTATAGTTTCCACTATATCATCTTCGCTGCTATCACTGTTGTCATAACAGTCCATATTGGAGTCGATCCTTTCAAACTCCTCAAAGTTCTTAACTTGACACAGTTCGGAAACAGATTCATTTTCACTTTCCAGTTCTTCCGATATTTCTGCATTTGACTGCTTAAAACCACAATGAATAAAACAATTTCTAATCCTTTTACTGGTGACTTCTCGCCAGCTATCTGCCAAAAACGTGACTGCTTGCAGGACGTTCACTTTTGAGCTCACTTCCTTGGCAGTTGAAGACGATGTCAGAAGATAATCTTCTATTGATGCTAAAATGTGATCAATCAATTTTGCGTGGTATATTGTTTTCAGATTTTTGATGATCCCCATGTCCATTGGTTGGACAAGAGATGTTGTGTTGGCTGGTAAAAGTTCCAACAATGTTTTTTAAGATATTGGAGCAATTAGGGTGTGCCGTACAATTATCCAGAAAAAGAATCACTTTCCTGCTGTAGTAGAAAAAGAATCAATCTGCTCTAGTTCCTTATCCCAACTGCTTAACCAATGGCTGAAGAGATCTGCAGTCATCCTCGCATTTTTATTGGGGTAATATTCCACCAGTAAACTGTTCATTCGTAACTCCTTAAAACAGTGAGGGTTAGCACTTTTTCCAATCACCAAAAGTTTCCTTTTATCACTTCCCGACATGTTTGAGCAGCACAAATCAGCAATCTGTTCCATCGCTTTTTTAGACCCACTTAGTTCCACATAACTGTAGCAAAGGGAGCCATTAGGTGTGGCTTGGTAATACAGGCCAGTTTCATCGGCGTTGTACATGTCATCTGAACTGAATTCCTGAAGTAGGGTGGGTAGCCGCTTACATCTCCATTCCTCTGCACTTGCAAAATCAGCACTATGTTTTTCTCGGTGAGCATTTTTGAACTTTATTTTGTTTCTACTCTTCCATCTAGATAGCCAACCATCTGTTGACTTGAAATCAGTATGGCCAAGCTTCAACGCTAACTCCTCCGACTTCTTTTTTAACATAGGTCCACTGACACTAACTCCTCGTCCACTAACAATGGAAAACCATTGATTAAGAGCGTCCTCGACTTCAGGATCCTTGCTTTGGCATTGGCGTTTTTGGGGAGCTCCTTGTTTCCCTTTATTGCTCCAATCTTTTCTAAGTTTATCCTGCTGCTGTATTAATCAGGCTATCATTGATTTCAGCACTCCTGTTATCTCCGCCAAATGACAATGACTGGTTTGAAGTGAATGGTCCTTAATTCGGTCCAGTGTTGTAATTTTTTCAGCCAGCGATAAATCCTTACGCAGCATGTTAACTTAAATTAGGAACTTTTTCTCTGCTCTCAGCACTAAAAAATATGTAGTTTACTCACACAGAATTAACTTACACACCAGATGAATGATATCACTGGTATGAAACTGACACTGGTTTGATACTGTTGACTCTACGAAGTCGAATAGCAAGTGAAAGGAAAAACTGCACCTAGCTATCGTTAACTACCAGAGATGGGGATGGGAAAGGTGTCGCGGCTGGCTGAGCCACCTGGTGGCCTACTGTAATAAGGGCCTTAGTCAGTGTGTGCAGGATATATCGTAAACAAGAAGTTGTAGGTGAGTAATGCTGCTTATCTCTACCATTCTCCCCTCTTCTACATCTGCCAGGAAGCTTGGTAACCCACCCCTGCATTCTCGCAGGTACTGCGGCAACCACAGGTGTCGTCCCTCCCCTCATAATCCCATAAGAATTCACCTCCCTTCTTCTTTCCTCAAAACATTTTATCTCGTGACACATCGCCTACAGCCTAACCTTCACCTTAATGGTATACTCCGCTAATGAAGCCAAGTTGTGTACCTACATTTTATGCAGCTCCGTGACTATTAAACCCAAATCCCCTTCTAGTTGGACTACCCGAGGGTGAAGGCAAATATACAAACAGTGAAGCATTAATTGAAAGCGCCTTCATGACTGACTTTGTTTAGATTAGGTAAATGAGACAGTGAAGGTGGGAATAGATTCCCTCATGGGGATTGGTTCAAATGGATAGGGAATATGTACCAAATTATTTACAAGAGCTTAAAACTTGGTATTTCTTTAACCCGTTAACGCCTAGCGGTACCGTTTGGTACCACTTGGTAGTGTATTCCTAAACTTAATTTTATTCATATTTATTTAAATTCCTTCTGATTTTTTTAACTTCACATCAATTTAAATACGTTGAAGCATATTATTCCACAAATTGCGCTCTTATTAAACCATAATTAACGTGTATACAGATGTTTGAAATAAGGGAATTTTGAATGATCGCCAAAAAACGATTTTTGTCGTGCATTCATTCCAATTTTTTTAACTTTATCCAGTCTTATCCACATCTACCAGAGTTTTTCAAATAATATTAAATCTCAATACATGTAGCTATGAGCTAGAGTAGACTTTTTGGATTTAGATGTATTCTTAGAAAAGTTACAATGTGTAATATATCTGTGGTACCATATGGTACCACTAGGCGCTTCCCATGCTATTTTTATGCGGGGAGCGAATTCCTTCTGCGTTTGTATTTCCACCTGATTCTTTTGCGATATTGTGTTTTTAACACTATTTATCAATGTATTTATTCTTTTATTATTATTATAATTATTTTAAATGTTTATTTGTATTGATACATGATTATATTGTGAGTTTAATGTATGTACACCTCGCAGATCGCAATAGTAGTCCGCATGTGGTGAACCTGGTCTGAGCCGTAAATCACGCAAGAGACCTCAAATACGCGAGAAATTAATCATTTGGGATGATAAAGAAATTACTGTACGTGACACGATTTTGCATAATCCTGATTACTCCTTGTTTCGTGAATTGTCCACTGCCACAGTCTTTGAACTTTTTTTTGATGAAGAAGTCATTTCTCACCTAGTGCTGGAATTGAAAAAATATGCCCTGTTCTGCAAATGTACTAATCCAAATATTACACCTAAAGAAGTGAAAGTGCTTGTTGCTGTTCTTTTCCTTCGTGGGCAAAATATGGTTCCTAGTGGAACCGTATTTTATTGGGAGGAGCACACGACATGAGAAATGAGATTGTGTGTAATTCAATGAGGTGAGACAGATTTATTTATCGTTTTGACAATACTGCTGTAAATACCTCGGATGAAATGTGGAAAATGTGCACTCTTATGGACATACCGAAGAAAAAATTTCAAAGAAGAGCAGTGCTTGAGTTTCGATGAGTATGTGGTATTATATTTTTGCCGGCAGGAGGCGCTCGAGCGGCCTTCGGAGCGTAGCGCCGCGACGCTGCGTGGGCGGTGCATATTACTCGCGGCCGCGCACTCAAAATAGACGATTTGTGGCTTAACAGCTGCAGATACGTACAAATGGACAAAATTTTTGCCCTAAACGGCCGCAACTCGGCAAATTCCATGGGGAACCGATTTAAAAACATGACTTTTTCCATTTTCAGCCCCCATCCCCATAAATGGCCACGGCGCGAGGGTCTAGGGTTGACCTAGAGGCCCCAAATTTTTCTGGCCTCATTTTGAGTCACTTTGACAACTTTTTCCAGAGGGCCAAGTTTCTCCGCGAAAAATCGATTTTTCCGATCCGCCCTATTGTGCAGACATACCTGGAAAGATTCAAGTATCCCCCAAAATCTGTGGGACGTGCATCTGCATCTAGAGGACGTGGAACTGGAATGATGATAGTAAACTCATCATCAGATAGCATATTATTTTCAATAGATTGCATTTGATTGCTATCGGTCGATTTTCTTTTCTGTGTCTACGATGTAGTAAGGTACGACGGGTACAACTACCTCTTGAAATCCACTCCCCCGCGACGAAGGTGTGCCCATGAAAATTACACCAGTAGGACACAAACAGAATGTTTGAAGTGTAACTTAGTGTTATGTATTGTTTTGCGCCATTCAATTTCTGGCAGCGATTTATGAATTCCTTGAAATGAATTTTTATTTACCTTAGGAAAATTTATATTTTAAATTATTATTACGATCGTAATAAATTGTTTGCATATTTCTTGGTATTTCAAGGACATTATATGTTAAAAATTAATATTCGGATCATAAAATATAAAATACGAAGTATTTTCGACAGCTACAGTATAATTTCAGGAGATTCTCCAAATCGGTTACATTTTATACCCTCAAGCGCCTAGCGGTACCGTTTGGTACCAGGCTGTATCTTCATAACTACCAATGTTATAAGAATAAAAGTTGCACGTTATATATCAGAAAATGGTGTTAGTTGAAATATTAGTTTATCACTGAATTCCGAGAAACTTTTTTTTCAGGCGTTACCGGGTTAAGGGAGTAGGAGGCAAATACAGCCGATGCATGGCCCGATTAAGTGGCTTCCTGTCCCAATCAACTGGAGAAAACTCAGGGACTTTCTTCAATTGGGTTCTGTTCTTGATGATTTGTCCCGAATAAGCGGCTGCATCTAATAACCGGTGGCCCTATTAACCGGAATCTACTGTACTGTTTTTTGTTTCTTGCTCTGGTAGTGACTTGTAACTTTTCATTTAATTTCATAGTCGTCATTGTTGTGTGTATTGGAGGATCTGTGTGAGTGCATAGATGATTAATTACTGCAGGAGAACAAAGGTAATGAGATTCTCAGGAATCAGAAAGCTAAGTTAGTCATAAATTTTTAGAATGGATTGGATCTGGTGGAACCATTAGAAACTGGGTAGAATTTTGTAAGAAAGTGGATGTAATGACGAGATCATAAAGTGAGGAATTTCCTTGGTGAAAGTGGCTTTTACAGTTAAGAGAGAATTGATGCCAGAACTCTAATCAAAAGCAATGAGAAAACATTCATTAAGACTTTAGTATGGAGTTAAATCTGGGTTTGCAACTTTCTGGGGTAAGGGTGAGTTTAGGTAGAGGTTTCTTGAGATGTGTTCCTAAAGAAGACTGCATAAGGTTATATGGATGGGGAAAAAGATGTTTGAAGCAGTATTATGCGATTGGAGAAGAAAGGATGTTGGTAGAATTTTTAGATTGACACTGAAAATTTAAATAGATGGTTCAATCAGAGGCTAGGTATTCAAGAAGGCTTCTACAGAAGGGAGAGTATAGGTTAAGATGGCAGGATTGAGGAAAATGGGAAACATGTATGAAATTCATTTCATGCATATTGATGATGTACTTGATATGAAATATTTAATAAATGTAAACATGTAGCCAAAATTGTCTCTACCAACCATAAATATTATTAAATACTATTAACACATTGAGGACCGGCCATTTAATTCCAATCTCTTCACGTAGGACCGGGTATTTAAAGGGGTTTTAACCTAAATGACACTGATGCATGAAAATTGGTCTAGCATGCTTAATTTTTAACGTATTTTAATAAAATTTGAAATGTTACACACACCAGATATTTTAGTATTTCTTTTTGGTGTGATATTGGGTAAAACACGACCCTTTATGCAGGGGAAACTTGCAGAATCCACAGATATACCGAGTTTCCTTCCTAAGTTTATTTGCAGAACAAACTCGACACATCCGAGATGGATATTTCTTCTTCCCGTACCCCACTATCCTCTCTAGAGTGTGTTTCACCATTCCTATAGCCTTGCCGGGTTATCTCGATGAGGCGCTCGCTGAGTCGGCCCTCCTCTCTTGCCGTCCATGTCGTCATCGCTGGAAGACGCACTCCTTCCCTCCTCACACTTAGCCCAACCGTTGGCTACTTTTGGCTATAGCCTTGGCATATTGGCTATATTTGTTCAAGGTTTTGTACATTACGAAAGAATTAAATAATGCACTGTTGATTAACCACAGCACAACTTTTTTTGTCCACTTCATAGTTTTTCTAAGCACTGAAAAGTATGCCAAGTACATATCTGCTCTATCTACTCCTCCTATGTACTTATTATATTACAAAATACATGTTGGTTTTTTCCATATTTCTCCTGTCCACCTGTTTCATTTTCCTTCGCCCATACTCGAGTCATGAATTGTGGAAATCATCCTCACCTTCCTTTTGTCCTTCCACGCAAGCAGCAAAACTTCCCTCTTCTACAGAATGTGTAGTCACCTTTCTTCATAGTTTTAATTTCATTTCTAAAATCAGTGGGAAGTCCCCTGTTGGCACGAATGGTTCCACAAACGCGTGTTTTTTTTACTAGAATATTTTCTGCTATTTGTACGCTGTTATAATAATTGTCTTGGAACACATGATGCCAACGGTGTAAATACGGATCGAGAAGAGTCAATATGGTTTCCTCTAATTTTTTCCCCTCAGCTGTGTATATTTCTGCATTGCAAATATACCCAGTTTCACTCTCACACACCATTCGCACCAATAATCCGTACTTCACCAATTTCCCTGGATTATATGTTCTAAACCTCAATCTTCCCCTCCAAGGTATTACTCCTTCATCGAGAGAGAGATCATGTTTAGGCATGTAAACTGTTTTGAATTTTTCTAATAAATATGCTAGAATTGGTCTGACTTTATATAATCTATCGGAAGATTCAGAATTTGATTCATTATCACTGAAATGACAAGAATTCCAATTTTGTTCAAATCTGTTCCTGCTGAGCAAATTACTACAAATAGGAGTACTGATAAATTAATCTGTGCTCCAATATTCCTTAATTGAATCTTTCCTAATTTTTCCCATCAAAACAATTATTGCTAAGAAAACTTTCATCTCTCCCACCGTTACATTTTTCCATTTCCCAGTTTTCTGTGAGTACTTGTATCTGCCTTCATTCTGCATGTGGTACAAGTTGGTCTCATTGCACATCGTTTCAAGAAGATCATCCCCAAAAAATAATTTTGCTACTTCTAAAACACATTCACAATTATCAGGTGCAATGGTGATTCCTGTTACTCCCTGAAAATCTTCCAATCTTCTTGAAGGGTCAATTTTATTCCATGTCACAGAGGCGTCCTTCACTAAGCTACCATCGCTGTCACTTACTTTGGAATCACTATCATCAGTGTAAACTAACTGTGCAACCTTACTTTTAGATTGTGTTCCACTAATCTCATAACCAATTTCACTATCTGCGCTCTCGCATTCACCCACACAATCATCTGGCACGTCCGATAATACGTCAACCGAAAGTTCTTCGTATATATCCTTCTCCGTCATTCCACAAGATGCACTAGTTGATGCCATTATTATAGAATTCTAATAAGGGCTTATTATTTCTGGAGTAACTTCTCGGGAGACAAGATATACAGGAATTATTGCTGGAAATTAATGAAATCTGCCCGGGCTTTAACGTATGCATGCACTTTCATAGGATAAAAGCACAGGTCATTTCAACTAAGGAAATGATTTTCCAGTTGACTACGTGACTTGAGATCTCTAAAGAAGAGAGCACAGAACACAAGAACGTTCCAGAGGAGACTAATATGCCTTCTAAGAGAAACCCATAAGGATAACAAAGATAAGCGTTGTGGCCATCTGGTCCTTTTCTACCAAGGACCGAAAGATAGAGTGAACGCTGAAAGGCATCTCATAGATCCTTGGCCCTCTGCAGCTAATGTGTTTACGTTGAACAATGTAGATAGGATGCCATGTGAGAAACCAGATCATAGTGAGTGTGAAAGCCAGCCATGAATACGGACGGATCCAGATGGCATATTCATTGACCTCTTTAGGCCGCTATACATTAGACGATTGGAGAATTACCGAAGAATAGATTTGGTATTAGCACTGACTGAAGAAAAACAATCCGATTATAAATTTTTTTTATTTGGTAAATGTATATAATTTATGATTTCAGAACACTGGAAAGATTACAGAGTTAGAGTATTGGAAAAATAATATTTAATCGAGTTTTTTTCATGCGGTGATGCTTAGTGAACTTTTATTCATGCATGTTATGAATCGCTGAAAATGAATGAAGTTCATTTAAAAATTACTTAAAAAATAAAAATTTTAATGGAAGAAAACTATTCGAAATGATTGAAAGAACATTCCTAAATACACCAGAAGCAAACGGGAAAATAAGTAACTGATATTAAAATAATCAGAATAAGTTTTGTTCTCATATGCGAAAACACGGAAATCTCCGTGACCGGTCCTCAGCGTTCGGCACGCAAAACACGGAGATTTCCGTGATCGGTCCGCAACGTGTTAACATGTTCCCTGAAATTGACAGAAGCCATTTGTCTTGAAACGCCTTTGATGTCACTACACGGTATAGCTTCCATATTGCTATGGAAACATATCTTTATTTTAGAAGAATTACAAAGGTTTGGTATCAGTTCTCTGCATTAAAATGCCATTAGTCAACAATCAGTTAACAACCAACTATTAATAATGACAATACAGAACAGCACTTTTCGCTAGAGTTCAGAAGAGTGCAATTGCACTCCCCGGCACTCTAAGAGTTAGAAAAGCACAGTCTGACAAATTGCCTTTGGTTGACTTATGGTGGCCTCCTTAAAAAACAATGATTGGTTTGTCACAGCAGACATTTGTAAAGTGAAAACAGATAGCCCACTATACAGGTATTATATATTTTATGGATGTTGATAGGTGAGGTTAGAGCTCACCCCGGACTAAGCCACAGGTGTGTGAATTTCACACATTCAGGGTAGGGGGGCCAGTTCCTTTCCCTGGGCCACCTCACACTCCGAGGATTTTTCGTTCGGGGGCGTCCAAAGGCTTCCCCTGGATTTGAACCCGGAACCCTTTGATCAGTAGCCAAGCGCTCTACCCACTAGGCTTCCACGCTCCTTGGGGACTGGTATATCAATGAAAAATCTCTGCTAATGCTGGGATTTGAACCTATTTCCTCGAGATGAGAGCTAATTTAGCTACCAATTAAACCCAATCCTTAATTATACGTATGATAAGTTTAGAGATTGCAAGCTAACCTTAACAGAGTTACTAGCTGATATGCCCAAGAGCAGAATTTCCACTAAATCCTGATCAAGGTGAATGATTTTTTCTCTGTGAAAATTCTGCAATCATATACACATGATAGAGCTGAGCTGAGTATTAGTAATTTTAACAAATATGTGGATTCTCTAAGGATTCATTGGTTATACCTGATGATAATAGTCTTTATATGTGCATTCTATAGCCTTAATTAGTGACTGAAGGAAATACTTTTTTGGTGAAATTCTGTACATGTTTGAAAAATTTTGTTTTGACCAATTATTAGTGTTGGTTTAGTAGGCTTTGATAGTTAATGATTGTAAATGATTTTATTTTTCAGGCAGTGTCGGATGCATAAACGACGGGTTGATCTTTTGGAACCTATAATGAAAGAACTGAATCCTCAGTACTATATGCTGGTGTGTCGTCAAATTTGGTTTGAGCTTGCTGAAATATATTCAGATATGATGGATATAAAATTAGCACGGTTGCAGGTGATTATGAAACTCATTATTTAAATAAAAATGTTTAAACTCTGTTAAGTGATGAATTTTGCCATTAATGTTATGCATGATTTTAGAGTATTTATTTTGTCATAGTATTGTGTGAGCCTTAATGATTCTGAACATGATAAATTAGTCATTTAGCAAGCTAGTTCATTAGGTGTTATCAGCTGGGTTATCAGACCTACCCTGGCTAACAGGAGTTTTAAGCCTGAAAGTTTCACTTTCGTAATTATTTTCATCATAAAAGTTTTTTACATGAATGCTCCTTGTACTCCGTGTCATTTCACATTTATGAAAATTTCAAATTTTTCAGATTATTTTGTTGCAGTCATAATTGTTCAAACCATGTATACCATCATTGTTATATGTACTAGATTTTTAAATTTTTGCTAATTTACTTTGTCATTTGTGTTCTATTGGTGTTATGCAATAGGAAACTGATGAGCGGCCAACCCCACATGCATTGAGAAAAGTCAACTTATTAGCTGAGCAGAGTATTGGTAATTTTAACAAATATGTGGATTCTCTAAGGATTCATAGGTAAGTACATATTATTACTAATTATCATTAGGTTACTATGCAAAGGGATGGTAAATTTTAAATGCACACCTGATTTGATACCTCATTATGCCATTTGCATAAAAAACACATTTATTTCACTACATCATGGCACATAAAATAAAAAAAACTGAAATTATCATTATTGTTACCTAAAAATTTCTTAGTTTCATAGAAATTGAACTACACTGTTTAATGACTTACTCATTCTTTCTCTATTTTTTCTCAACTTATGGCGTAACATACTTGTATGCTGGAACACACACCACCTCCAATTTTTCATCTTCATACCCTGTTTTTCCCTAAGATGGTACTATCCATTAGTTTCATCATAAAACATGACCTTTAGTACTTTTAAGTAATAGGTGTAATGACTCCTTTGGAGATAAGCAGTGGGATTTCAGTTGTGATTTTGTGTGAAATAGGTATGTAATAGTGATTTAGATGAGTAATGAACATAATTTTTCATTTACAAGGGCTGATCCAGAAAGATGATATTAATTTCTACATGGTCTTTTTTTGAAGTATTTCACTTTCAATTGAATCCACTTTTCATAATATTTTTCCAGTCCTGAAACATGTACTGTAAACCATTTTTTATAAGGTTCTTCAGATCCAACAAGCACAACTTAAGCACCAACAATTGGTTCAGCTGTGACTTTCATCCTGTTGACTTCCATCACAGTACTTACGGGTGTCTTGAGCCTATCTTCCTTGACTAGACCTTTTTAAACTACTGAAAAACTGTTGCACAGAGTAAAGCACTGTCACCTTATACCGTGAAGCTTTTATAGTTTCTGTAGTTGTTTCACTAAATACAAACCAAAACTTAATAGCAGCTAACTTCTTCTCATGTGTCACCTCCTTGTTGGTGTGTGAATGGGGTCGTTTACCATATTTTTTTATTGCCGAATATGATAGAGTTTGTAAAATAAAAAGACCCGTATTTTTCCATTTTTTGATCCGTCAATTATTTCTCGAGTTATAGGCGTCGAAAAACTAATGTTTTTAACCCTTTCGGAAAAGTGGGTGTGGTGCAACCTCTGACGTATAACGACTTCGTCCAATCACAACTGAGCCCGCGAAGCTACTTTGCCTTATAGCAAAGGGGGGACACAGCTGGCTCTCCCAATGGGAACAATTGCGACAGGATTTGTGTGAGCAGACCTTCCGAGAATCCCTCTACACTCCCTTCCCTACCCATGAGAGTAGTCAAGGACGGGAGGAAAATGACGTCAATGTTATCAAGGCAGCTTTTTCAGTGGGTGCCACCTTTTGCTTATTTTAATTTTTGATTTATGAGTGAATGGTTGTGGTTAGAAGATTAATTTTTTCACTAAATTTCCTTTTTCGTTTCCATCTAACAATTTCGTTTACAAAATTGCGATTTCTGTTCCGAGTAAATGCCCCCATTGGAGCTAATATTTACATTTTGCAACAATGGCATCAACCCAGGTCAAATACAGTGCTGCCAACCTGAAATATTATGCATTGGCAACCTGAGATATTGGCACCAAGAATTGACACAGTAAAGCCTTTTTGACATGGTCCAATTTATTGGCTATTTCATTGGAAATTGAACTGTGGCACGCACATACCAATTTTCTGCCCAATCTCAATGCCATAATCTAATCAACAATCTCTAACCCAATTCGTTCATTCATTGTAGAGCAAATTCTATTTCCTGCTGTCCAATCTCATATCAGAGGCAAACTTTGCCTTATCCTAGTGATGAAAGCAACAGCACATATCAATGCTGCCAAATTGGCATTAATTTCTAGGCAGTTTTAAGCTTCTGTTTTATGAAGTTATATACCAGCAATCTTTTATTGCATTTTTTTGCAGTTTATTTTATGCTCTGATGATGGAATAAACTGAGAAATCTGTCCATAAGGAAAAATGGCGGAAACATCAACACTTGTATTACCCCCCTACGTATTCATATTCTGGTCTGATACTGATTGAATACAGGCTTTTGTACTTATCTGTTTGCATGGTTTCTTTATAGTCAAAAATCATCAGCAAATAACCTTATGTTCCTGGAAATTTTGTTATTGATATCATTGATGTAAATAAATAATATGGAGCCAATAAGATTCCCATAAATTACAACAGCTATTGTTTAATTTGATTTGACCATTCAATCCGAATGCATAACAATTATGTAGATATGATACCTTCATCTACACATTGTGAAGGCTTAATTTAGCTGGTGAATGAAAGGATCTTCTTGGAAAGCTAGCAAAAAATCGTCATTCCCTTTCTCAACATTCAAAGCTTTAATTTGATTCATTTTTATTTCAAATTACCTGTTTTCAATGCATATTAAAAGAAAAAAGGGCACAATTCCAAAAAATCCCATCATTTTCATTTAAGAGCTATTGTATGTAAAAGCTGATTCTTGATTTTTCCATTGGGAGTGAAGACCTGGAAAGGACTAGAATCATATATGTAATGCACACTGTCCCAAATCCAAGAAGGTCTTGTATATTTCTTTGCCTTTCAATTTCAATCTTTCCACATCATATTGTGCATTTCTTCATAAACTTTCTGTAGCCATCTGTATATTATGTAACACTGATTGTCTACTTATTTCCCCTACCATTTTTTATGTTCAATAACATTTTCTTTGATTCCTCCTTGATAACCTGATTTATTTCTGAATACTATAATTTATTCTACAGTTATCATTTATATAATTTTTATTACGTGAAAAAAGAATTAATCTGAAATGTATCTTTCCACCTACTTAACTGAAGGCCCCTCCACCCTGTCATCAGTTGATGTAACTGCTACCACCTTTACCTGCTATATAGAGTTATGTAATTTATGGACAGCCCCTTACTTACATCAAGGAGAATATATTTTTTAAAGTTTCTATTCAAGAATGAAAGTAACACCCAATTAACAAATTCTTACCTTTAGTTTGATCAGTAGCTGTGATTGATCCATGTTTGACATTCTTAATGATATCTCTTGAAATGATACATATAAATATTCAGCCTCCTATAATGAATATTTTTACTGCAGTTAACTACTTCCTGCTGGTGAATAATGACTGCTATAATTTGAAGTTATACACCACCAATCTTTAATCATTTTTTTCCAAGGTGTAGATATTTTTGGCAAGAGTTCTTCAACTCCCAAAGTTGAATAAACTGAGAAATCTGTGCATAATGAATGGAAAAATGCTGGATGCATCAACATTTGTATTATGCCCTACCTGGTCAAGTCCTGGTCTGAATCTGATTAAACACAAATTGTCAATTTTTTTGAATAAATTATCAGTAAATTTTTCTCTTCTGTGTTTTTGTTTTCATTATTCTTGTGTCATTTGCTGATAACTAGAGGTTGCTGTTTTGAATATCTTGGCGAAAGGTGTTAAGGACATTAATCTTGCCAACGTTGAGCTTGAGCTGCCCTTCTCGGAAGTAGTCCCCCACCCTCTGGTACGGAAAGCTACCAACTCTCCGTACCAGAGGGTGGGGGACTCAATTACTACCCTGACTATCCTGAAAGGCACCAACCCACACAAATTTTAACCCTGTATATCAGCCAGCTAGATACTTGAAATAGATTAAAATAAAAACTAGACTTGTACCGATACCACTTTTTCTGATACCAAACCTATACCTCAAGACCAGTGGCCTATACCAATAGCAGTATTTGCCGATACCTTACTTATTTTTCTAAAAAAATTCCTTCTCATAAAGTCAACGCAGTAATCAAAAGTGTTATAAAAGAGTACCTAATTATTGAGAGAAATGACATTGTGACAACTTTTATTTTGCTATTCTTACAATTATCACTGGAATTAGATTTCAGACTCTTAATCCCTCTTGCATGTGTAAATACTGAAAATTCTATTTAAGAAATAATAGCTGCTGGACATGCTCAGCAGAGGGTTCTTCTATCTGGACCATAGCACCAGTCTCTGAAAACATTTGCTCAGGAAGCTCTAAACCAGCAGGTACACCCAAATACAGTGGACTAACAAAAGCATGTTTTTGTAGGGACCCAAAATCCTGAAGATGGTAACGAGGAAAACTTGCTGAACAGGTTAGACCTTCTCGGGTAATGTTGAAGATGTATGTGCAGGTTGCATGACTTCCAGGGACCATATATGCGTGCCATCATGTTAGTTCATTGCTGGATTTCATTCATTGTAACAAAGTTTCATTTTCAATTATTACTCCTCCCAAAAGTACACATGATACCTTGGTTTGATGCGCACTCAATAGTTAATTATGACCATATGATCAAATAGCACGTTTTGTGTATACTATTCACCCCAAAAGTATACATAGACTCGTCTTTATAGGCTTGATATCCCAAAAAAGGAAGTGAAATTCATAGAGAGCATATCAGCATGCATATAATTTAGCCTTTCATTAAATGCAGGTACCAGACTTTTTTAAATAATTACTTTTGAGGCATGTTTTTGCAGCGAGTTGTAACCATTAAACACCAAAATTGCCAAAATTAGCACGCTGGTTGCTAGCTCTCACTGCCGAAAATTCCAGTTTTGGCACGTTCTACTTGAACTCTTCCAAGCCACATTGCATGTCTCCTATTGGCATGAAACTTGTTCAGAATATATTTGTAACTCATTTCATACGAAATATGAAGGTTTAGGCCTTTTTCCTTGTGAGGGGACGGATTAGCAGGGCAAGAAATCTCGGAAAACCAGTCGGTCAGGAAAACGTCAGTCCGCCAACGCCGTCCTCACGCTCTCTAGGCTAATCCTCTTTCTGAAGAGGGAGGGGTCATAAAATTTTTGCCTGCTTAGGGAGATGCTTCCTATACTGTTATTCCTTTCTTTGCTACTATCCTACCATTCTTTGGTGTATGAGCTTTTGAGAGTTGTCACTTGCTTCCGAATCTCTCGTCTGTGAACTTTGACAGTGCGTTTTCTTCGACCCGTTTGATACTTGCCAACATTTCGCCTGGTAAGAACTCCTATTTACCTTCTTGGCTACAAGTCTTGTAATAAAGAATTTGCACTGTTATCTCTTGCGTACTCATTTTAAGGAATGGCACCTAGGTGCAAAATGACTGACGTCGATATTGAGAATGAACTTTTCATCGACTCAGACTCAGAGGCTTAAGAGTTTGAAAGTGCATCTGATGATTGAGGGTCGGAGTTGGAGGAAGAGGATCCTTAGGGAACTAGCTCTTCTTTGGAGACCAAGTGGAAATCTCCCGATCAAAAACCCAGGATTATCAATCGACGTGTCAAACCGTTCTCCGGCAGGACTCTGGGCTTCAATCTTAGCGAATATCCGGGAATAAATGCGGATTCTTCACGTGTGAGTGTTTTTCTGCTCTATTTTGCGGAAGTTATTCAACTTTTGGTGAATGAAACTAATAGATACTACCACCAGTATGTAGACAAAATAGACGAAGGACCATCTCCCCATTCTGATGTGTCAGAGTGTGAAATGTTTCTTTTTTTAGCTATCCGGGCTTTGACCGTAAGATGCTAAAACTGAAGCGCGGTGACTTGCGTGTTTCAGTAAGGAATGAATTGGTTGCATTAGCTTGGAAAGATAAGAGAGAAGTGTTCATGCTGACCAATATGCATAGTCCACCAAAAGAAGGGAACTTCTGCAATGAATTGGGTAAAGCACGTAAGCCAGGTATTATCGAGACTACAATCGACACATGGGGTATGTGGATAAGGGAGACTGAATGGCCACAAGCTATGATATTAGCTGTAGAACATGGAATTGGACAAAGAAACTTCTCTTTCATCTCCTAAACATTACAGTGCTCAATAGCTGTGTGGCCTTGGCCTCATGCAGGGGAAAGATGACTCAGAGGCAGTATCGGCTAGCTCTCGTGAGACTGCTGATAGAAAGAGGTGCTTCAGCATTTCCCTCTGTAACGACGCAGTGGGGAAGACCAAGCATGAGGGGTACTGAATTACATCGTTTGGAGGCAAAGGCTTCAAGCATTGGCCAGTGAAGGGGAGTCGTTCCCGATGTTGTATGTGCGCTCAAAAAGGCAAATACTTGAGAACACAAGTAAAGAGTAAGATTTGCGATGTTGGACTATGTGTTTTGCTGTGTTTTGAGGAATATCATACAAAATAATAATGTATATCTAGTTTTACTATGGATATGGATAACTAACTTTCCGGTTTTATGCCAAAAGATAAGTACAACAATGCATTTTTTATTCTAACTTAGTTTGGTTTCATTGCATTTCTTTCCTCTATATTCCTAATTATATCAAGTATATACATTTTGTAATGTATAGCCTTTAAGATACTTTTTATTTGAACAAATTCTAACAAGTAGTTCAAAAGTTAGAAGCATTTAAATACAGGATAAAATGCAGGAAAATATTGTGAAGGCAGATTGAAATCCGACAGTGAGAGACATTAAGAGGCATTTAAATCTGGCATTTAAAGGTTGAAATGGCACATTTCTAGAGTCACAGAGGCCAGCATCACTTTGGTGATTGTCGTAACAATATGAAAAGCACAAATGAAAGGAAATTTTGATAGAAATTAATTGTACTTTTGCCATGACGTCCTTTAAGTTTCAAATATTTACTTATATTCGTTTAAGTTATTCTATAGTCAATTTACGAAACGGGGTTTTCTCCGTAAGTATGCAACATTGGAGGCATGCAACAAATCCCTCTTCATTTTAAAATTTCCAATGCGAATCCAATAACATCATAACACTTGACCATGCCATGATATTTGAATTTTGTATTTTTGGAAAATGAGCTTGGAGAATGTAGGCGGAAACGCCGAACAACATATGCATTGAGGTGAACAAACTTGAGTTGATGGCAGAATTTAAATTTTTGCTGCTGTTTCTGCAAACTTTGTTCTTGCCTGGATTTTCGTCTACTTTTTGGAGGAAGTTGATCTTTTTGCCTCAGGCTTTCCCATAACCAATGCTAAGATTATGTCTCACTTTTGCCGTCACGAAGATTGCAGCTAAGTAAACAAATACGGGACACGTTGGTAAGTCAGTTGAAGAAGGCGGGATTTCAAAATTATATGTTTTTAGATGATTTTCACCGAACGAATACTTTCGAATAAGAGTATCGGGAATATGGCCGATACCTGATACTCACTATCGGTATCGGCCCAAGTCTTAATAAAAACCAATGCACTTTGTAAATTTATTGAGTTCAAACAGTTAGACATTCACCAACATCCTTCTCAATAGGTCTGGCGGGGACCAAGGGTATGGCAAGTTCTTAAATACAATTCTGGAGTTCTGGTGAGGTCATGGTGCAATTGGAGGTTCTTTTTTGGAGGAACTTAAAGACAACAGAAAGAAAAAAAGGTGGGTAGGTTTGCAGGGATAGGGATGGAGAAGAGAGGAGGGGAGAGCAGAGGGTGGGTTACCAGAACTTCAGCCCACTTCCCACACCCCCAACAACCTTGTATTTAAGAACTTACCATACCCTTGGTCCCGGCCAGACCTCTTGAGAATGACATTGGTGAACGTCAAAACCGGTTGAGGACAATAAATTTAAGTGGTTTTTTTACAAAGTGTTGGGTTTTTATTTTAATCATGTCACAGTTGCACAAAGTAAATCCGTCTACGAATACCCTGATATGAAATAGATAATTACAATTGTTTATTCATATTCAAAGTTTGTAAGCTAGATGCGAAAAACCTCAACAGAGTTGCCCTATGTTACAGCGTAGCAGATCTCCAGTGAGAAAATTGAATCCATGTCAAGTGGATGAATTATTCTCTGTAAAATATTACTGTAGTCATTTATATGTTTTTGTTAAAAATGACTGATCATTATTAGAAATATTAGTGAGATAAAACATACTGATTCATAAGTATAAGATTTATTATGTAACTATGAGAATCAAGTCTTCTTTTGTTCTTCTAAAATAACTATTGAACCAGTTTAAAAAATGAATAAGACCACAGTTGAAAGAAATATGTTCAAAGAATCTAATCTACATTTTTATGTTTCATCATTGCTTATGTTTAAATTTATCATGTTATCCAGGACATGCTCAGAAATATTGGTGAAAAAGTGTGAATATCCATTACCTCTCAATGTAGTGCATGTGATTTTATGTATATTAGGCAGTATTTAAGATTTTATGATGATAACTTTGTGTTTAATGAGAATATCTTTGAATATGTTTTGATCAACCATATTTCAAATCCAAGCTAAGTTAACTGGTAACTAAAGAATATCCTGCTACCTTTTGGTTTGGTGCTATCTATGATTTCATTCAAAGTGATTGGTGGTAATTCTTTCCATTGATCTCTATTTTATCTATTAAAACACACTCTTATACTTTTGCTCTTTGCTGTTGTACAGTTTGTATTTTCTTCTTTTATTTCAATAGATAAACTCTTGAAAGTATTTTGATCAAAGAGTCAGCATTAAAATATACCCTTTTTATTTTTCTCAGCACTAATGAAATGCCAAAGAAATTTGATGAAGACACAGTGAGACCAGCATTGCTTGCACACTTCTATCTCGGCCGTCTGCATAGTAAAATCATTCAGCCTGATAAGAAAGCACAGCTCGAAAATATCTGTGAAAGCATAATGAAGTATAAGGTATGTAATCACATGAGAGTACATATTTTAAGATTTAGTCTCATCTCTATGGTTGTAAAGTGACCACTAATGTCTTGCTCCAGTTTTTAAAAATTAATATATCATTCTAAATATCATTTAAGAGTTCCTGCTTGTGGTTTCATTATGGAAATGTGTGGTTCCATGTGAGAGAATGAAGTTTCTTTGTATTATTCGCTACTCCCAAGTAATAAATGCCTTATTACATTGGAAACATTGCAAAATTTAACCCAGTGAGTACTGGGATGAATTCACCATTAATATATTTTGGAAGAGCATTTAATCTCTTTTCAGTCTGATTACCTTTGGATGTATGTTTTAATTGTTATTGTAGAATTAATCGCTGTTAATTTGCAACCTTTCCGGTAACTATTGCCGGGTCCTTTGGACACTACTTCCTGGTCATGGGTCTCCCGCTCATCACGCCATCACTCCGCAATGGTGATGAGACAGTTGATGCTGGATGCATTTTCCTAGCGACATTGATCTTGCGTGCTGCTGAGTAGTCCTTGTGCACGAGGGATTGTTCTTGCATCATCTCCATATCTTGTCCTATTTTAACTGCCTCATTGAGCGTCAACTATTTCTCTGCAAGCAATCGTTTTGTTGCAGTGTGTTCTCGTAATCCCACTATTAACTGGTCACTAAAGGCTTCTTGCAAAAAAGCCTTAAAATTACACTTCACTGAGAGATTTTTGAGGGCCGCTACAAATTCACAAACTGATTCTCCCACCTTTTGATGATGGCAGTGAAAGTGGTACCTCTCAGTGACTTCCAGTCCCTTGGGAGCATAATTTGCTTTTAACACTTCAAGCAATTCTGTGATAGTTTTATCCCTCAGCCCTTCTTTGGACACCATATTCTTTAATGCACGGTAAACTTCGGGACCTGTTTTTCTGTAGTACTGTTCAATGGAAAGAATGCCACCAGCCATTCCAAATAATTATCAAAGGACTCGATAGACTTGGAATAAGGGTCAATATTACCAATAATTGCCCGTCTAGGCTCCTTACTACAACTAGTAGATGCATAATTGGACAATTCCTTCATGCCAGTTCTGTTTTGTGGCATGGTGGGTCCACTTTGACATTCTCCACGTCATACAAAAAAATTAATTACTTCCACGGCATTATGATAAGAAAACCTCATCATCAGTGTTATGTCATTGCGTACACAGGGGCTGGAAATTATCCTAAGCATCTGGTTCCAAGCGTTTATTACCTTGGTTGCTAGTACAAAGATATGTTACAATGAGAGTATACTATGGACAACCACATCTCACGGGACACAAAACGAGACTGCCCCGTGCTCACAACTAGAGCTGCACCCTGTTGACACTGCGCAGGCATCCTGTGCAGCTACCAACCCATCAATGATACATGCATAACTATTTGGAATGCAATAAAAATTTTTAATGATATAATAGTAATTTTTAGTAATGGCAGTGAACAGTCTTAAACATTCTTGCTCTGTTGTGTGTTGCACACCATAACAGGGGTGAGAGATTCCCTCCCTCATCATTTTTCTCCTTCATATGAAAGGGTGTACAAAAGGAAGCTAGTTTGATATTCTCGTAATAATAACATAGAGCAGTGTTTCTCAAACTGCTCTGGGGTGCCCTTGGGGCTTCATGAGTGATACTCAGGGAGGATTCTGAGGATTCTCAATACTTTCCTAGATAGTACTTTGGATTCTACTTGATGATGGAAACAGTAACAATAGATAGAGCTAATTTTCACTGGAGCCTGGAAATATTTTCAACTGAGAAGTGCTATGAATGGTAATTGGGTTATCTATGTGCAAAATCCTTTGTTAAAAATGGTTGAATGAAAAATAAGCATTCTTGTGAGTGGAATTCTTAGCATTGCAAATGGACTATTTTTGATAGGAAATAGACTTAACTTTGATAAAATTGGGACTTGATTATAACAGGTATGTTATAAGTGGGCTTGAATATAGTTCGCTATATGGTGTGATGTATTCAGTTTATAGACTACCCGTGGCGACATGCTTATATGATGTTTCTGATAAAAGTGGAATTTAAAAATTAAACATCTAATTTCTAATTTACATCATTCAAGATGTAAAGACATTCAAGACATTGTTGTGGTGTAAATTTTTATCATGAAAAAGCATTCATTTCGAAAATTTGTGTACTTGATAGAAGGTTTACTATAAAGTGCATAAACAATCATTTCTCTACAGTTTTTCATGTTTTGCAAATGGTCATAGCTATTGGCCAATGCTACTGAATAAACGACTAACATTTATGCCATTTATTGTCATTAATACAAATGAAAAGGTCATGCGAACTAATTTGGTATATAATACTTTATTGCAGTTTGTTGTGGAGTACTGTGAAGAACATAAGGAAGCAAAGGAAGTGATGGGTGTTGAACTTGGCATTTCCAAGGAGATGGTAACTCTTCTGTCTTTAAAAATGGATAGGATTAAAAAGCTTCTTGAACAACAGGCATAATGTGAAATTTTCACCTCATTCTTGTTCAGCTGGCAAGGTAAAATCACTAAGCTTTGGTGTCATAACATGAAGTGTATTATTCCATTTTATTTTGTGATTTAAGTCAATTCATGCCATACTGCTGAATACAATTGTTAAAATTCATTGTCGAAATTTGTTATACCTTATTTATTAATGGTATTTTTGTTATTTCAGTAAGCAATGATTATTTAATATCAGGATATGGAATATAGTGATGTCAGTAAACATGCATTTGAAAAGACTGATTGTGGGCCAATCACTTTGCTTGCTGTTTGTCATAATTAGCCACTAATGATTTTGCTCAAGTTATTTGACTGTTGTAAGTGTAAATTATGCTCATATGAAGAAACTCATCACAATTCCATTTATTTACAATGCAGCAATCAGCACATACTATTACACATTCTGGCTGTTATTTTTTGTGGAAAAGGATGTCTCCATGCTGAAAATCAGATATTTGATATCTTACTTATTTCATTTTGTTTGAAGCTACACCATTGAGTTAATTGCCTAGCATAAAGCAATTGATCTTGTTCCTTGGTTAACCCTCAAGTCATATTTTCAAGACCAACTGTGCACCCATCAATCATTTTTAGTGATGTAGATTGTTGCACAATTATAGGATAGGCATTAGGATTGCGAGTTATTGGATTTCCAAACAGAGTAATTTCTTCTAGATGAGTAATATGTGAGATGAACCTCAGTTGCTCAGTTTCCTGTGAAATAAATATTAGGATGAGATTGAGCAATTCATTTGCTCATTGAATATTTTATTCGTTATTTTTTCTCTATGGAGAAGCATCATTTTATAATGTAATATACTACCAAAGTGTTAAGAAAGAAAGATCTAATTTTAAATTATCTTTATTCATATAAATTACCGAGATTTATTTTATTTGAAAATTAAGAAAATTTTGCCTGATTGCACTTCTTGTTATTGATATTTGTTTATGAGGTTGATCTCCGTATGTTGCTTGTGCATTATGTGTGAAGAATTTAATTACAAAGTTGTTGTAACCAGCTGAAGGCAGTTGGATACTTTTTTGTTGATTGCTTCATTCATATATAATTCTCCTCCCAGTCATCAGTTATTACTATTTAATGTGGGTGTGGGTTCACCTTAAACAGTCATTAGAAAAGCCTTCTAATGAATGTGGTGAATAACTGCTTCAAATTACTGAGAAAATGTATATATTTTAAGAATTACTCTGTCGAAATATACCATTTACTTGGCCTGTCATGGATTACTTCCCTTGACACAAAATGACTAGTTATAGCTATTTAGCTTTTGTAGCCTGATGTCGATATTTGACTTTGGTTTTTATGTTTTTATATTTTTGACACACATTGTCAGTCATGTAAATTGTGTGGATTATTTCTTTCAAACGACCAAGCTTTTATGAAAGTGACATCCTTCCACTAGGTATCTTTTTAAGAGATTTTCTGCAGGACTTTTTTAGTCAGGCATTGTATTATGCAGTAAATGAGATGCCCAGGTATACAAGAGGTACTATTATGCAGTACATTTTGGAAAAATGAATAACTCAAAACTCATTGTTTTTACAGTAAAGGTGAGAAGCAGTCTTTTATAACATGCGATGGCAAAGTACAGCAGATTAAGTGCAATTAGAGTGAATTTCAAATGGAGTTTTGGAATTCATTTTACTGGAACTGCATTATCACACAATAGTAACAGTAGCCTGACCGTGATAGATTTTATAATGGTCAAGAGTGATTTTCTCGCAAACCCTTGTGGAAGTATACTTTGTATATGTTGGGAATAATTTTTTGCGCATCTTGCAGTTATAGTGCCAAGATTTGGTATTTTAGGTTGGTGTGTATTTTGTGAATTGAAGTTTGAAATGTGATGGGCAATATAGAATGGGCCTTAAAACAATGTCATTTATGCCAGCAATTACACCCGATTTCTAATTGCAATGGATTTAAGAGATGTGGCAATATTAACCAAAATGTCCTCTGTCACAACTTAATGACCAAGTGCTTTACAACCTGGATATTCAGTTATTAACCTTTATTGTTAACAGAATCATTATTAACTGTTGCTGAGATTTTCACTTACATATTTAGTGATTTATAATTCCTTTGGCTTTTTTGGATCAACTCACCCAGATTCATTGTTTCAGAGGAATGTAACCCTTTGTCAGTAATGAATAGTAATTGCCCAATTAAATTTTATTGCTCCTGATTCAGCTTAATGATTTTTAATAACTTTATCCCTCTCTGTGTTTTGTTCTGGAAAAAAATGCTGACAAATTATCAGATAATGGCTTTACTTTAAATCACATTCTCTCTCTGTGCTTGTGTGTAATTATCCTCATTAATAGTGTTGGTTTTTATGGTGGATTTTTCTTATGGCTAAGGATAACATCAGAAGATTATTGCACTGTTAGAGTACATCTATTGAGAACTGTCATTTAATAGTTAATGTGCTAATGATTGAGTGCATTGACAGCCTGTGATGAGTAGATAATTAATGTGATTAATTTTGTGATGAGTACCATACTATTTCATTTAATTTGTGCCCACAAATTGTCATTAACCCCTTGTATTAATACTACATATATATTTTTATTTTAGAGTTTCCATGTGTGACAGATAACAGTGGTAGGAGTTAAAGTTAATGACAATTGAAAACAACTTTTAAATAATGTGTCCTATACATTGTGGTACAGATGTCGCTTATCTTTTACTCATGGCCTACTTCTTATATACTAGATTTCCTGTGGTCTTTATATTCTAAGGTAGTGTTGATTGGAGACTATGTACAATTAAAAAAAATCAGATGGTATGGAAGCAGTCTGGCAAGAATAAATTATGAACTAAATACTATGCTTTGGCAGAAGGGACATGTACGTGTTTCAGTATATGATGAAAAAATTAAACTTTTGTTAATAAAATATTTCCCACTTCTGTTAAATCATTCTGTGCCTATGAGTTACATGATCCCACCGTAGCATGTAAATCTGTGCCTTGGACTAAATAGGATATCATTGCATTAAGTTTTGGATAATTGAGATATTACTGTGGATGTCGAAATGAAATTGATGCTAGTCATAATTATTTTGTATATAATAAGTCTAGTTTATTGCCATTATTGATTCAGGCGTGTAAGAACAAAGAATGCTGAATGAGGGGGTGGTTGAAAGCTGTAATTTGTAATAAGGAAAAGTGTCATGTAGTTTATAAGATTGGTGTAGTGGTTTTGATGTGCTTTCTCCTGCATTAAAGACCACAGTTAACATGATATTGGTTGAATTTTTTCGTGTACTGATTGTAGTATCTTAGGATGCTGCATGAGGCACACTTAGAAGTCTACAAATTTATGCATTGGATTACACCTTAGCTGTGGACCCTTAGTCTTTCACTAAGAGCAGGCTTAAGCTTTTTTTGGGATTCTCTTCATCCTTACCACGTTATTTATAATCATTTTAACGCTAAGTAACCTGCCTATGAGTACATACTTATGCTAATATACTCTGCTGTTGGTCACCTCTCATGATAATCTTTTCCAAACGTCTGATGCCCGTGTATCATTTCCTGTCTTAACCTTTGAAATTTCTTTGTGTTGATTGGTCAACTCTGGTTAAATTCTTTGAGGAAAACTACAATGACATGAATGATTTTAAAAATTAAAATTTCATAAAATGATTTGTCTTCATGTCATAGTGTCATGGTGAAGAGTACTGTCAGGTATATTTGATGACTCTTTAGCCATTTTTTAAATCTGAAGTTTTAGTTTTTTTTTAATGTGAAGTTAATTTCACAGAAGAACTTCTATGGAAAGATCTGCCCCAATTTTTTATTATTTACGGATTTAATAATTTTTTCAGGTGACCAAAGAAAAAATATATTGTTAAAAGAGATTACAAAGGTACAGTCCATTATTATGGCTTATCGGGACTAGGCCAATGTTGTAAGTGTTATTTTGGTGTTGTTGGTTTTTTGCCATCATTCTGATTCAATCTATGTGTATCATTTGTCATGAGTGATGGTAAGGAAATAAAAACATTTACTCCACTTCAGTGAGTTGTCACTGAAAGACAAATGAAATTTTGAATGGTATCACTGGTATAATCATCATAATCCTGCCCATTATCATATTTCCCAGCCCATAAGATGCCTTGTAGTTTTTTGCAATTTATTTGCAAAGAAAAATTCACCAGTTTTTTATTGCAATAGTTTGCAGGAAGATATCAGAAGTGGTAAATTGTAAAAATAACGACTGCACTAAAATAATGCTGTCCACATATTATACGAGTGTCCTGTTGTGATGAGGACTTGGAATAGGTACCTGGGCTCACCATTAGGGCGGATCGGAAAAATCGATTTCTCTCGGAGAAACTTGGCCCTCTGGAAAAAGTTGTCAAACTGACTGAAAATGAGGACAGAAAAATTTGGGACCTCTAGGTCAACCCTAGACCCTCACACCATGACCATTTATGGGTAGGGGGGCTGAAAATGGAAAAAGTAATTTTTTTAATAGCGGAATCCCCATGGATTTTGCCGCCCTGCGATCCTGTAGGGGAAAAATTTAGTCCATTTGGACGTATCTGCAGCTGTTGAGCCAGAAATTATATATTTTGAGTGTGCAGCCATGCAAATATGCACTGCCCATGCAGTGTCGCGGTGCTTCGCTCCGAAGGTTATTCGCGGGTCCTGCCACTCGTGTCTCCTACCCGCTTGCCACGAACGCGGCACAACTCATCATGGATGCGTCTTCCGTTGTTGGTCTAACTAATATTAGATAATTAAACAATTTCTAGGGAATAATAATCACGGAAGAATTATTTGAAATTAATATAATACACCGTCATCATTCAGGGAGTAGAGAAAAACTCCCCAATTTTTAGTCTACTTTTACTATTCTTTTTCAACATGGAGAAAGAATGCAAAAATAGTAACCAGAGCTCACAACATGGAGGTACCTGCCTATGAACTCCCCCAGCCACCCACCCACTCATAAACTTGAGGAACGCATTTCCTTTATCAGATTATATGCTATCTAAAAAATAAGAAAATGTTCATTTTGTAGTACCAATTGGTTTATGTGTGTAAATGTGTGTGTATTCGTCTTTAAAAATTATTTTCATTTAACGCTAAAGGTCATTGAGCTGAACCTTGGTTTTGAAGTTTGACATTTTGGTTCTCCTTTCTAGTCTTTTCAGTATTTCTAATTGTCTCTTGTTTTTGTGGATGTCAATGAAGCTTGGGTTACCTCTTTCACAAATCTTTCCACTGCTTGCGTGTGACAAGGAAAATTGAGTTCCAAAGTTGAGCATTACTCAAGTAATTCTCGAATTTCTTCAGTCTTCTGATATGCGATAGAGCACGGGGGTCAGTGTCGTCCCATTTGATCAGCAACTTGTAGTCTTCTGCATGAAATTTAAAATCTGTTAATTCGAAAGTTCTTGTATTTTCGGTTTCACGCATATTTCTTCGTGCCTCTTAAGATTTTTTCCACGCATCTCTTCGCACTTCCTCTTGATGGTCAGCAATCATTGGGAGGAGTAAATTTTCTGGGTGCCTGAAAAACCCGTTTCTCTGAATAACAGGATCAATGACTCTTTTAAGATCTTCCGTTATATATCTTGACCAATTTATTAGTTTCCATAAATTTACAGCACCGTCATGTATACAATGGTTTTGCTTCACTGAAAACCAGACAGGTACATATACTTTTTGAATGAATGACACTAAATTTTATCAATTAGCGCTTGAATGTTCAGTGGACACGTATAGCCTCAGTAGTCGGATGGCCGTGGTAAGTGAGAATGAGCCACGTTTCCTGGAGTTTATCTGGCCAAATTTTCCGAGCTAAATCCTTTTGACACAGCATTAGAAATTTCCAAAAGATACTGCTGGTCAGTGCTCAGCAATGTCAAGTCTTCTTCATGGGACAATTTTGCTGGAATTGGCTTGAACCTTATGATATCAAGAGGGTGGCATTCTTGAAGGGCGGAGCAAATAGGTCCTGCAAACAAATTTTGACCCTTAGTTTGCCTGTCTAATGTTTCTACCAAATGCCGCAGCGTTAAGTCAATCAAGTGTAACTGGCAAATAGACCACTGTATGGGACATCGGAGTTTTTTGCTTCCAGCAAACGGATAATGCTTCCTTTCTGACCTGTATTCACTGGCAAGTGTGGAAGTGATGCAGTAGCATCACTTCCACACTTGCCAGCGTTTTCGTATCTCAATACGAAAACGCCGGCAGTTTTCAATACGTCGAGAACATTAAAAAAATATTTTATCACTTCTTTAAAAGTTGGTAATGTCGATTCGTTTATGTCGACTAGACACCAAAAAAGGTTATAGTGTGTACTGTATAGGCTATAGAAGTGTTATATTAATTTCAAATAATTCTTCCGTTATTGTTATTCCCTGGAAATTGTTTAATTAGCTAATATTAGTGAGACCAACGATGGAAGATGCATCCATGATGAGTTTTGCTGCGTTCGCGGCAAGCGGGCAGGAGACGCGAGTGGCAGGACACATGCGAGTGGCTTTTGGAGCGTAGCACGGTGCGTAATTACGAGCGGCCACGCACTCAAAATAGACAATTTGTGGCTCAACGGCTGCAGATACGTCCAAATGGACTCACCGGTGGGTCACACTAAGTGTCACATAGTAGTCTATTATTTGAACTGTGACTAACCTCTGGGTGAAGTCACTTGAGAAGTTCTCGATTCCTACTCTCACAATACTCCTCGCAAGTTATGACAATTCAAAGAATTATATGGCCGCGGTGCTAGTCGCATCTGTGTGACCCACGGTGGGTCACGCCGCAGTGAACGTGTTAATGGACCAATAGGACTAAAAATAAGTGCCTTAGGGCCTCCTCGGGAGGAACTCCACTGAAAATGCAATCTACATTGAAAATAATGTTGTAGAATTAAAATAATGCAGAAATAAATTACGATTGAGAGCATGCATAAACCTAGCTGCCACGAGAAAGTGTGCAGCAAAATGAGATAAATGGATGCCTCTGACTGTAATGCAAGATTGTGAATAAGGCCTTTTACCCTCTGCCCATAGAATGCAAGCTGATTTTAAAAAAAACTTATTTTTGAGTAAAAAAAGTACATTTTATGAGGGAAGAAATCCTGGACGTAATAGTATTAGTAGCCGTGGGATTTTAGTTCTCCGATGGCTGAGGTTATGCCGCATTATCTAATCTAATATGTATTTTAAACTTAGGATAAACACAACATCCATCATATTCTCAATGGTTTCTGGTTCAACTTTGTGCAACATCAATATTCTGGATGGGATTCCAACCTGAAACCTTTGGTTTACGAGGCCACTGCATTACCCACGTGGTGAAGATGCATTACCATTTTCCTGGGGGGTGTGCTTGAATCGTTCGAGATTTCAGAACATAAATATGGACTCACTCATACAATTTTAAATGAGTGAGCCCTTAGTTATGTACTGGAACTTATCTGAAATGATTCAAGCACATCTCCCCAGGAAATGGTTATGACTTGTGGATTTACAGAAAGAGGGAGAGAGAAGAGATTGTGCTGCAGAATATTCTGATATTAATTCAAGGATGCAGTGACGTGTTTGGTTGTTGAGAGGAGGAATTGGTCCTTTTTGCACCCTAACTCAAGGCCAGATGTGAGATAGATGGCAGTGTAATTGTGAGTTCTTTCCCATCTAATTTCAAAATTTTTTTTCCCTTTATCCCCTTCGAGGATTTGAAAGAAATTCCTAAAGCTCTAAGTACATTACTTTTACATTTTAATCCCACCTGCCAATATGTGGTGTAAAATCATACAAATCATCAGGATAAGCAGTTATTTTCTTGTGATTGCTATTCATTAATGAGCTGTGATATATTTTTAATTATAATGTATGAAATTCAATGGTTTTCTGGGTGTCAGGCTGGTGTAAACAGATGGCACAATACGAATTGAAAAGAAACTTTACTTACATACTTGAAAAACTCATATTATACACCACCTTGCTAAAGCATTACACAGGATGATTAATTATGTACATAATTGTTTCCATTTGAAATATCTAATCCTGTGTTTAATTTTGTCATTAAATTAATCTGTGAACTATTTTCAAAGTTTATGCCTGGAACAGTGCTTGAAGTTTGCAGTACTAAGAAACGTAGAGCATATCATGCAGGTTATCTAATCCCATAAAAAAATGCTAGAAAGAATTTTGTTTTTACAAAGTTGGTGTATGGAAGTTTGTGAATTACATGGCAAAGCAAATATGTTTACCATGCCATTTTTTCATTTATGGTACACTATTGAATGAATTGCCAAAATTACAACTTAAGAATATTAGGGAAATATAAAGTAGTTTACCACACGTTGAAGTTATTCTCTTCAATAAATTACTTGCTATCTATCAGTTTCTTTAGGCAAAGTATGCACAAAGTTGTGAACTATTAATATGTAACAATTTGGGATTAATCACTGCACATGAATAAACCCTTTAGTGCAAATACCTGTCAAACTTATTTGTAATCCGATTTTGGTAAGGGAATAATAATACTTACATTGACCTTGTTCATGCTCAGAAATAGTCTGTGAAGTGTGGTCAAATTGATTAGAAAACTTAAGTTACTGATTTTATTGTTCTCAAGATAAAGCTCTTGAATATTTGCTAATTTCTTTACATCATTTGGAGCTATCTCTGTTATGTTATTTCCATCCAAAACTAGATGTTTAAGGTTTGTTGCTGCATTAATTCCTATAAAATGGATCTTATTAATATTCAATATGATAATGATAGTGTAATAAAATAAAATCTACACTAAATGTATCAGAGTAACACATCACGTTACCCATTAATTACATGCATAATATCAGGTGACAAATGCATAGTGAATATTTTTTTCTGGCTGGTTTTCAGGAAGCACAATTTTAAATTTTGATCTTAAATTTTTAAGTGAATATTAAAATCAAACCTTTGATGGATATCAAATCATTACTCTGCATGAAAAGTGTTTGAAGTTTAGGAATGTGGTTAAGGTGTAGTGCAGCCAAAGTGGATACATCATTATTATCCACATGCAAAATCCTTAAATTTGGAAATACTTCATTGCCTTGGCTTTCCCTTTGATCTTCCTGTGGAAATCCATCCCTCTCTAATGAGAGGCATGCTAGATTGTTGTGAGATAGAGATAATGTCTCTAGTTTAGGTAGTTCATGAAGTTCCCAGAAGCTTGTTAAGTAGTTGTAGCTGAGGTCTAAGCTTTTCACATTGGGGAGCATTGTAGGTGTCAAAATAATCTGCCAAATTTAGAGAAAAAAAAAACACTTTTTAACATCAGTCATGGTTGGTATTTTATCTGAAAAGAATTGAACATCATTATGGGAAGAAGTTTTTCATATTTTAATTTCCGCATTTGACTTCATGTGAGATCCCAAGCAGCATCATGATATCGGCCCAATATCATTTTTACCCCGTCACATATCACTTATTGGCCAATCCGACATTGGCTACTGATATTGGCAAATGTCAAAAGTGATAACATTTGCCATTATAAAAATGACATTTGCTGACAATATGGGGCCGATACAAATTTGATGTGAAAAAGACATCTTTCACCACAATACAGTGGCATAAAAATTATATTGGGCCGATGTATGTTTGGACCATGTATATGTATTACCATGGACTGATTTTTCATTAAAATGTTATTGGGATGATTTAATAAGTAAGATAGTTAAAAAGAATCCTGGATAAACATGTTAAAAATATTTATATTTAGGGACAGTCATACAATAAAACTGTGATGGAAAAAGTAATGGCAAGAGGTAGTTTTGATCTAAGAATGTTCATATTGAGAATCCTGCACTTTACCTCTGACCCAATTCTCCTTGTTCAGAAATGGATAATTTTAAGGATTTATGATAGTAATGAGAAACCTACTTTACTCCTGACCCAACTTCCCTTAGTGAAAGATGAGTAACTTTAGGCATTATCATTGTAATAAAATATTTCAAACTCGTTTTCTGGTGAAGTTATTGGATTTATAATCCAATATGGGGGGTGATTTGTAAATCATTAATCAGGGACTACCCGCATTCCAATTTTCGTCAGCATCCCAGACCTGAAACTCGGACACTCCCTTTGTAATTTTTTAGATTGCTCTGAAAAATTATTCCATTGACAAAGAATTCAAGGAACTATAATCTTATTAATCTGACATCTACAGAAACCATCTTATAATACCTACATATATAGAAATTATATATTTCTACAGAAAAATACTACAAGAATGCATAGAAAATTTTGCCTAGAGCGGTACGCTTGTAACTTGTTCATCGCTTTTTGTATTCAGATATTAAAATTTGCATGTTGGCTAGGAAGTAAGTAATCAACATGGACAATCGCAACCTAAGTGTTCAATCAGAAAATCTTCATTAAAAGCCTATTTCGAAATTACCCCAAGCAGCATATCATATGCCAGTTATACATTGGCCCAATGTAATTTTTATGTCACTGAATATTCGTGAAATATATCATTTTAACATCAAATTTATATCGGTCCTATATCGTAAGCAAATGTCATTTTTATATCGGCAAATGTTATCATTTTTGACATTTGTCGTTATCGGGTTGACTTATAAGTGATAAGTGACGATGTAAAAATGATATTGGGCTGATATCATGATGCTGCTTGGGTGGTGTTATGTTTGGATAATTTGAGTTGAACCTGTTAAACTATATTCATGCCGAACCACCATGAGTATTGTTTAAGTCAATCTAAGAATTAGGTAAATCTAAGATACACCTTAGTCTAGATTTCGACCCAACCTACATGAATATGTACATAATTTGAAGAGAGCTAAATCTGCCTTATCAGTGCTTTGTTTAAGTAGTCATTGAGGGGAGGCTACCAACAGTTTAGGTGATTTGTACCATTTAGGATAGGTTGGTAATAGGGTGGAGATAGGATTTTTCAGGGGATGGATAAAGAGTAAAGTGATCCCCAGTGTTGCATTATAGCCCTGCTCTTTCTGAAAGGTGCCAAGGTGTCCATGGTTTAATTTCCCATCCGACAGATAGAGAACTGCACATAAAGTGCTCTCCACACTGCACTCAAATAGGGACTGGTATTCCAATGAAAAATCTCTGCCACTTCTAGGATTTGAACCTGGGCCCTCTGGATGGGAAGTGAGTATTCTAGCCACCCCATCAATCCAATCCCCTATTTGATTTCACTTAGGACAGTAGCTACGCAAATGTATATTTTAGCTGTCTCTGGTGTTGCTGGGTATGCTTCTATGCATTTCAAATAATTTAACCATTTGCAAAAATAGAAATTAGGCTAAAAATTAATTATAGTACAAACATTTTTTCAAGAAATATCCTTCATTGAAGTCAATTACATAAAAATGTTTTTTGAAGATTTCTTCAGCCCTTACAGCTGAGAGAAAATGATAGTGTAAAATTTCAATATGAATTCTTTGTACAACACAAACCTTAGCTTTGATGTTCCTGAGCATGTCGCACTAACTTCAAATATAACTTAGAAATAAGGAAAACTGTTATATTCAAGCATTATGAGTATAAATTACATCTCAAGAATTGTGCTTAAAATGTCTTGTGTATCTTCCCTATTATGTTGCCAAGAGTGCCAGATGTGGTGTACATATGGTCCAACTTACATGATATCCATTAAAAGTCTGCAGTCGATGTATGTCACTTCTGTTTTTGGTAAATTTTTTCATCGTAGAGGGATGTTAAGGACCATATTTAGAATCTCAACTACAGTCTCGCTCATACAACTTGAGACATAAAATATATATTACGTGTTCAAACCAGTGTACAGATTCTCATTAGTATGGTTCAAAGCCATATACAGGTACTTTTCATAATCATGCTAAGAAGTAATGTCACCTTTGTGGGTAGAGTATGAACTTCATTAATGGTTAATATTTTTTTGACTTTGAATGACTTTCATGGAGGATATTAACATTGTTTTTTGTTGGCAGTGAGAATGAAGCATAATTTACCTTTTTAATGGAGCAGTCGCATAGTGTTAACTCTGTTATATTGTGTGTATCAGTTATTTTATATTTTCGAATCAAGAAATCTTTATCTAAACATCCTCCAAATATTAGGTTTGCCTCTTCCATGTCAGCTTTATCCACACAGTGACCATTAATTATCTGAAATGGAACAGAATGCTTTGTTTTAGTATGTAGGGAAATAATTGTGCTAACATGTTTTTGTCTTATTTGGTTTCAAATATTTTAAACAGGTTTGCTTGTCAAGTGCTCTTCCCCATTGCCTTAAATAGGTCAAAAGAAATGTATACAGAAAGTATACAGCCATTATGTTTTGGATCTTGCTATCTTTGAATCAAAATTACTATCCGTTTCGGTAATATATGCTCCACACATAGCTAACACATTTATCCTGAAGTGAAGCCATCCACCTTCCCACTCTTTGCATTGTGTTATCCTGGTAGGGTGATTTTCTTTTCAAATCTTCAGCACATAGGATTCATGTGCCTGTCGTTTTCACTTCTAAGTCCATGGACTCCCAGAAGTGCACTTCTTACCCAGTCTATTACTATTGTTAAAGCTTTTTTGCTTTTAGTGCTAACTTTTTTAATGAATGTGCACGAAACACTCAATCTACTCTGAGAATCATTACACTATTCATTTTTTAAAAGCAATAATTATTACCATTTTCCTGTTTATAATTAATTTGCTACTTTCATATGTGGTTGAATAACATATTATTATTTAAACATTGAAGGATAATTATTTTATACTTTAATGCGGTGCATTTTATATTTTTTGTGGGATTAAAAAATGAAGCAAATCCTTAGGTACATATAATTTATTATTTTTCTTCTGTAAACATAGACTTACCTCAATCGATCGCACGTAAAATGTAACATACTTCATAAAATCTTTGTCCTTTGCAACTTTATTGGAAGAAAGATCTAGAACTGCCATGTTTTCGCAACTCTTCAAGGGATTCAATGCATCGAAAGAATCGCAATAATTGTAATATGCATACAGCTCCAAAAGAGAAGGACATGCTTCTATTCCAGACAGGTTTGTTAGTTGATTTAGGGAAATGTTGAGAATCTGCCAAAAATAATTTAAGAGTGTGACTTAAGAGCTATGAATAGTATGTAGCCTCTTCCCATTACAGTTATATATGACTAAAAAATTTACCTTGAGTGATGGCAGTGAGCTTTTTGATAGTGAGGCCATACTAGTAATGAAATTGTTGCTTAGATCCAACTTGGTCAAATGTTTTAGCTTGCTCAACATTCCATCAATGCCTTTGAGTGAGTTATTGGACAAGGAAAGTTCTTCAAGATGGAGGGATTGTTTTAAAAATGACAGGTCAGTGAGGAAATTATTATTGAAATTGGCCCATTTCAGTTGCTCAAGTTCCTTGGGGCATTCAACTGAATTAATGCCTTCACTTGGCCACATTATACATATAATATGATAACCACTTTTTATGGAGATTTTTTCTGTGCATTCCAGCTTATGGCATAGCTGATCACACTTCCAGCATGTTGTTAGAGCTGCAAGATCCTGGAAGTTTTGTGAGTCAAGATCTATAATTGGTCCAATTTCTGTCACTGTTTTGATGACTCTCAAACTGCCTGAAATTGGCTGTCCATTGAGTTGGTGTAATCTGGGTAAAAAATCTTTCACCAGAATAGCCATGTGGTCAAAGTTGATTATGTCAGAAATGGGATTAAAAGATATTTCCAGTTGGTTTAAGTTGGATGTGGTCCTTTGTAACGTGTGTAAAATTGGCATAAATCTTCCCAAGTTGTTCCATGATATATCAAGCAGTTGCAAACTTTTCAATTCCTGCAGGAAAATGCTGTTTGTCACATTTGGCAAAGGAAATAAAATGGGGTATGGAAGAAAGAATTACTGTTAGAAGGTTACTAGGTTTCCACAATGATGGTTTGATCTCTGCATTGTTTTGGGATTTCTTCCGCGTCAGTTGGCAACTGTTAGCAGACAACAGTTTCGCTGGCTCTCCTGCCAGTGTCTTCAGGTCGAAGGTGTCAGCATGTGATTTCTGCCTCACTTATGCCAGAAAAATTACTCTTCATAAATTCTACTTAAGATTTTTTTCATTCAATGACTTGAGTTTTGACACTTCAATGTCATCATCAGCTTTGAAGCTTTGAATAAATCTGGGTCATAAGATAAAAGACTTATTCAAAACCTTTGAGATGCTCTTAATCAAATTCTTACATTGAAAGCATTTTAAAATATGGTAGGCTGACTGGGTGCTGTCTCTTTGATGAGTCTTTTCCAGGTGCTGTGAACGAGTTATCTGTCCTCTGTTGATATTCAATGGTGTTTTTTGAATTTCTATGGCTTCACTAATTTGCCGAAGGAAGTATTGGCACTCCTTTGTCAAAAGTTTTTGGAAATTCCTACATTGAAGAAACCTGCCACTCCATGAATGTGTGGATACAAGAACACCCGAGGACGACGGAAAATAAGCAACTTCGCCTTTCCGCCCTTGCTGAACAAGCAAGGTCAGAACCTGGCCATGACATTAAGGCCCGTATTCATAGTCATTGTCTCAAGATTTGCTTGAGATCCATTTGAGAATTTGTGCGATTCCGTATTCATAGTCACTATCTCAAGATCGCCTTGAGATCGCGTTGAGCTAGATTGGAGATTTTGCCAAGACAACGATGGGGCAGTCTTGAGCCGATCTCAAGACCAACTTGCACCAATATGGCTGATGGCGTAACACCGAATATCGTTTTTAGATTCATTTATATTCCATACACTTCGACGTTTTGGAGTTATTTTAACTTATTTGTTGTTAACAATAAAGGCAAACCACATTTTAATTACTTTGACGGGTGAATACGATTGTTGTTATTTGTTTGGGATACCGCTTGAAAACACATTGGGTGAATGAACGCTCGAGCGCTAATGCAATTATTCTTTGCTATTATATACTATTTTTGTATATTCAGGTGTGTGGTGATATTATTTACATTATTTGACGACGATTACTCTTGTAAAGTACGGTCTGGTGCTTTCCCGGATCTGGTGCGCTCCCGGATCTGGTGAGCATAAAATTCACAAAGTTTTCACGGGTGCTCCACCGGGTCAAGACTTCATTCTCACTTGATGTGGATATATCTTTTGGAATACGCTCTTGATCTTGGCTTCGCTTAACACAGGTAAGAAATTGTTCTGCTGGGTCGTTTAACGTTGCAATTTTGACCAATTTAAGTCACTATATTGATGACGATTACGATCAGTTTCATATTTGTAACTCTCCTGTTTTCTTATATTTTCTGACTCTGACATTCTCGAATTTGATTCTTGGTGAAGTGATCTTGATTTTAGATGGGTAATGGTCGGTGTTTTGTACCATGATTTAGGAAATTGATGGGCTTTTTTGGCGAAGATGAAGAGAGAGTACCGAAGCGATATATTAGGGACAATGAGAACCCCATGGAATATTATTCCGACGAGGAATTTTACAGACGGCGCCTATGTTCTGAAGACACCGTTTGAAATGGTATTTATTCCATCGTGGACATCGAAGAGGGCCAGTGAAACAGGGGTCTTCCAGTTCCAGAAATGCTACGACTGCTAGTTGCTCTAAGATTTTATGCAACCGGAGACTTTCTGCAGGTGTGTATAAATATATTTATGTTGTCTGATTCACATTATATATATTAGCGCTATTCTGATGCCAATATTGATAATTTTCCCACAATTAACTTTTAGGATTAGTGTTTGTAGTCAATGTACTGAATGAAAAATATGATTGCATACAACATACACAGCCAATGCCAATATCACAAATGGAAATAATGGCATCGGCAATGAGTCAGCATTCATAAATTATGCAAAAAATGCAGTAGAAAGATAGTTATTAACGAGTGATTGAGGATATTTGGCATTATATGAATTTACTACCCATGACAGGTGAAATAAATAGAAATACCTATACAATTAAATTCTATTTGCTAACAGAAAGTGAATTTATTGAAGACAATACTGTGTCAATACTTTGTTCGTGAAGCAGGAAAACTTTATGTTGCAACATTTCTGCTTGTCTCTCCTGCCAGTGGTAGTAAGTTCACAGCATGTCCAAATATTCAAAACTACCCTGCATTAATAGTATAATTAGAGAACGCTGCCAATATTTAATACATTGGTGTAATTAGTAATTTAAAAATTATGTGGGATTTGCACATTGGCTAGAATCAAAGCAGTCTTAAACATTAATAAGCTATGAGAATAAGAAATAATTGCAAAGAAAATTAAACAGAACCTATAATCGTTCATTAATTTATTATAAATTATGGGTTAATTATTTGGATAGGCACCTATAAAAATGTATCAATTCTTTAGTAATTACCATGAGAAAATAAAGTGAAATGTCTCACCACATACTAATCATTCTTTAGTAAATATGTGGCTTTCTTGAGTGTTAGGAAAACTAAAGAGCGCAGCTCAAATGCATGTGGTATTTCACTATATATAATGTAGTTTTAATTCTCGAAAGACAAAAACGCTCTTTGATAACAAAAAACTTATTTTCCAGGTGCAATTTAGCCAACAGAAGGACAAGGAATATAATTGAAATGGAGTTCTGAAACAAAAGTTCCAGTGTCTTCGAAGAAAACTTGTATCAAATATGAGGACAACACAAGTTTGTTGCTTGTACTGCACAATATTGGGGCACACTATCAAGATCTATGAAATGTAATGGATGACGAATCAAACACAGTACCTGTGCCCCATGCAGCCCAAAACCACCAGCCATTACCCATCTAAAATCAAAATCACCATGTTGAAATGTTATTTGGCAGTAGTTTATTCAAATCATTTTTCAATATAGGGTTGTAAATGAAGAAATTTTTACAATAAATAATAAAACTAGGTTGTTTCAATGTAATCAATTATTATCTCTGAAAATTGTTACATTTTAAGTTAAGTTGCTATTGTAATATTGCCATTTGAAGCCTATGGAGTTCCCCTTTTCTCCTCTCCTCAACCTCAAATGCCACTCTCTTTATTTCCTCCTCCTCCTCAAGCAGTCTCATCTTCTCCTTAGCCTACTCCACCATGTATTTATGTTCGTTGGTTACTCGGCTTTCTAGGCAGCAGAACTCTTTCACCTCTTCCAGTTTTTGCTTCCCTAGTTTAATGTGGGTTTTGGCCTCTTCTCTCTTTCTGCACACCGATATCTTAGTTTTATTCTTATTGATCTGCAGATGATATTAGCAATTTTTATCAGCAATTAATTTGAATATCATAATCTCATTGCAAAAGAAAATTGAGGCAGTTTCATTGATTGTTTGCTAAAAATACGTCACATTGCTCTTATCTTATCGATGTAATGATGAACTAATAGGGAATAAATGTTGTGACTTTCAGTGAATTCCCAACTTTTTTAAAGTGCTGAAAGCCGGCTTTTTTTACCTACACTATATATGCAATAAATGTTTGGTAATTTGAAATCTGGGGAACTCATGAATATCCCTAATTATAACCAGTTTATCATTACGTCCATTGGTGCTATTACACGTTATAGGTATTTGTTATAAAGGCTATACAATGTTCATGCTAGGCATTAAGATCATGCAATCTTTTGAGTTATACATGGATAGTTAATCTAGCACACATAGGTACTTTTCCTCCCGTTAATAAACATGAAAATTATGTATTCACCAGTATATTAGTCACCAGGTCATTTCAACTCCAGCGATAATCCGCTTCTCCTAATTTTTTTACAAGTTTCTTTTCAATCACAATTGATATTAATTAATGTGGAAGGCTATTTGTGCACTAATAATTAAAGCAATAAATAAAATTGCTGTATTATAATAGATGGATATGCTCGCAATTGAATTGAAGCTGCTTTTCTTCTACAGAAAAGAGCTTGTTTATTCCCGCCATAATTTTAAGTTTACTCTCACCGTTCTTGCGGAGTGCTGATCGTCACTTTTTCCGGTATGAGAAAAACGATATCCAAAATCACCGCGCATCGCTGGTCTCAAGCCGATCTCAGTCTTGAGATCACGCTGAGAAACAACTATGAATACGGATGGCGGTCTCAGTCTCATCTCAGTCTTGAGCTGAGACTGAGCTGAGATCGACTCAAGACCTGACTATGAATACGGGCCTAAATCTGAGGAGACGAAACTTTTGACAAAGGAGTGCTGATACTTCCCTCGGCAAATCAGGGTAGCCATAGAATTTCAAAAAACACCATTGAAATTCAACGGAGAGGACGGATATCTCCTTCATGTTTCTTGGAAAAGAGTCATCAAAGAGACAGCCAATCAGAGGGTAGCACCCAGCCAGCCTACGGTACATAAACGAGGCAGAAACCACATGCCGACACCTTCGACCTGAAGATTTTGGCAGGAGAGCCAGCGAAACCTTTGTCTACAAGCCAACTGACGTGGAAGAAAACCCAAAACAATGCAGAGACGAAATAATTACTATATTATTATCTAATATAGGTTATAATATGTTTCAGATGACCAACTCTCTATTCAGAAAATTGAGACTTATTCAAAACCTTTGAGATGCTCGGAATCAAATTCTTACATTCAAAGCATTTAAAAATTTTATATGATGAGATCAGTATCTTATCATTACACTCAAGACTTGCCACCATTGTGGGGATCGGGTTGGTGTGGTGGCTAGAGTACTGGCCTCCCATCCTGAGGGCCCGGGTTCGATTCCCGGCAGTGGCAGATTTTTCAGTGGAAAACCAGTCCCCACTTGAGTGCCTAGTGGAGGGCTTTTCAAGTACAGTACTTTGTCCGTCGGATGGGATGTTAAGCCGTGGTCCCCTTGGCGCCTTTCGTTAAGAGTAGGCTAATGCCGATGCTGGGTTTCTCTCCACCCTTCGTTCCCTGAAAACTCCTACCATTACCCAATGTATCCACCTAACCTATATGGCACAAATGACCTCAGCTGTTGGTCGCTTCCCCTAAATAACCAACCAACTTGCCACCATAATAAGGTCAGCATCAGCTAAGTACTTGCACAGCTTGTTAAAGTGATGAGTTTCTGACATAAAGAGACTTTTGGATGAAAAGAGGAAAAGTAGAATGAATGTTGAATTGAAAGGCAAAGTGGTGCAAGGGAAGAAATATTTAAACCATGGCAAAATATAGTAGATATCTATTTAAAACCCAATTGGAAGGACACTGATCACTGTCGATGATTTACTAATGACTATAAAGAATAATGCTGTTAACATTATTTTTAAACAATTGAAATGTAATGTCGAGCAAAGTATGTATTGTGAATCATCATACAGTGATATTAACCTTATTTCCAAAGAAAATCTGATGATATTACCATATATTCTTTTAGGTTACATACACATAATGTGTACAAAACACACAGAAAAAAGTAAAAATGTTAATATGTTACATGCATTGGGAAATCTCTAAGTTAGTGTAGTTCCCTTTTCATTATCTCATAGAAAAGCATTCCGAATATGAATTTTACTGCATGCGAAGTAAATATACTATGACTTTTTTGAAAGTGCATTATTACGCAATTATTGGAATGAGGACATTTTCAAGGTGTTGTATAATTTTCACAGTAATGAAATTTTTGTAATCTGGAAGGTGCACATGATATACCGAAAAATATGATAGTACAATACAAAAGTGTTAAACCTTGAAATCAGTCGGGTTATTTAGGATTGAGATCACCAATGACTGTCCAGCAGCAGGAGAAATCTGCACAACTTCATGTGTGCTGATTGTAGTTACCTAAAATCTACTTGCCAGAAAATCATGGCTCGGGTTTTAAGCTTGAGTGTCCGACGTCTCTCCTGAGTATGAATTTGAACCTCTGGTCAGTAGCACAACACTCGAGGAACACTCACAAATTGTCATTGGTATACATAGTGCTAAATATGAATTGAGTTGCGATACTACTAATATGGATTTTTAATTGTTTGTATCACAATCTCAGTGATGAGAACTTTATGGCATTCAATTTGCAACTGTGTATGAAGTTTGAACTTGAGGATTGCATTGTCCTAGTGGCTGGCATAGATGGCTACACTTTGTTGGCTTACCAGTAATTTTGTTGGCTGTACAGCATGTGCAGATGCCTTCTAATAAGGTTAGGTGGTCTTGTGGGCTGTGTAGGCTCCTACATATGCTATACATATAGCACTTTTTCTTGGAGTATGTACTTGCATGGAGTTTGTGGTAGTAGCTGAAGAACTCAGTTTTTAGATACTCCAACTGCTTAGGTTAACATTCCTATATAAAAAACAACTATTTCACTTCATAAATTCCACTTAAGCTTTTTTTCATTCAATGACTTGAGTTTTGACACTTCAATGTCATCGTCAGTTTTGAAGAAATCTGAGTCGTAAGATAAAAGTGTTTTAGTAGAATTTTCAGAGTGAGTTAGTTGTTTTTGTGCAACATTATGTAATAATTCCGAAAGGAGAAGCCTGATGCTGTTAATTTAATTTCGTATGTAAATTGCTCCATCTGGTATAAATTTAATCCTAAGACTAACTCAACATCCATGACCAAGGTGGGATTCAAACCCATGACTTTTGGATTTCCAGGCTGGCATATTACTGGCCTGAATACTATGGCATGGAGTTAGCCAATGTATGATATTTCAAACAAGAGTTACTCACCGCCAAATCAGCCAGTGTGCAAATATTATTATAACGTGCTTCAAAATTGACTAAATTTGGAAAGCTCTCCAAACCACCCATTGAAGTGAGTTTATTGAATGACAAGTCTATGGAGTTTATATTTGGTAGCACAGGAAGTTTTTCAATAGTTTTGATGCCATGCCCCTGGAGAGATAGTTTTGTGATGCTTTCCCATAAATTTTCTGGTGACACTTTCGTGAGGGTGATAGAATTCAGAAGAGTCATAGTTGTTTCTTGTTTTTCGAATTTTTTTTCAGGGAGTTGTTCCCTTGGTTGCCTACTTTCTGGTCTTTTCAATGTAAATTTTTCCTAAGAGAAACAATAACAAGTATGATATTAGATTTAGGTAATTCAATACAGTTGTAGTAACACATGTATCTAATGTGCTAATAAAGAGAACAGCTGGGCAAAAATGATTAATGGAACAAGGAATAAAACATTTTTGTTTTCACATTAACTTAATGATACTAAAAGTGGTCTTACTTCATGAACGTACTCGTATTCTACCATGAATGCAGGGATCACGTAATCTGGATTTTTGACCTTGAAAGTCTTACAACAGTTTGTGCATCTGTTTTTATGGTGCTTCAGATAGCCTCTTTCACTACACCTGTGATGGATAGATATTGCCTATATTTAATTGGAAATATTCTTGAAAATAAAATAATAGAGAATATTTATGAATTTTGAGTGATTGGTCTAAGTTACTTGATGTACAAATTTTCAGGTTGGGCTTTTACTATTAACATGATCCTCTTCTCTTCTTCATATATCTTATTGTGGCCAAGAGATAGGTCATACTTCTTCTTTGCCTCTTCCAGCCAATTACAGTCAGAAATTCCTATACAATTGGTGACTTCCAATGAAGTTTCCTTGAAGAGTAACATATATGTAAAATATATTTATACTCATTTTATATTGTTTACCCTATCCAATTCAATTTTTTGGAACTGCTTCATGCTTAAGATAAACTAAGTTATTTTTTTGTACTAGTTTTCCTAGACCTTTATCTTTAGACAAATGATTAAACTATCATTATTGTTGACATTAATGTTAAATTTAATAATTATCTTTTTTCAACCATACCTATCTGTCAGCCATGTTAGTCATGAAAATGTTCTACCAACCCGAGTTTATATGAATTATGCATTGCAATCAATGAGTATGAATTGACTCTTAATCAAAGCAGTAGTGAAAACTGCAAGTATTTAATGGGTGGTTCATAAGCATGATAAAATTAAATTTTTATCAAAATGCTATTCATAATTTGATTTGTCTTCAGAAGGGTTTAGGTACCATCGGTAGGGACACCGAAAAATGGTAAATAAAAATCATCAAAAGCGGTGTTTAAAATGACAAATGCAGTAAATAAAATCGTTTTAAAAAGGTGAAAGCTGTGTTTAATGTTGGGAAAAAGGAGTCTTAAAGGAAGGGTTTTTTTAATAAATATTATTAATAAATACTTCATACCAATGTGAACAAACAGTTAATTACATACATTTGAGATCCAATACAGAAGTTATGGCTACCCTACGCAACATAAAAAACACAGTAGGCAAAATTAAGTTAAAGGCAAATTAATGAGATAATGGTAATAACAATAACAGAGTGGAGTAGTGGACTGCAGGTAATGAAGTTCGATTCTTACGCTGTTTAAAATTTTTCTTTCAATCATTGAATAAAAAACTTTATCATCCTTCATTTCCAACCTTTGTGTGTGGATACTGAATTTTTTGTACTTCTATCGCTTCAACTTGATTTACAAATGCGTCACTCAAAAATACACTGTAAAGTTAACGTAATGATTCCACAATTTAATTCTGTAATATAAATTTTTTCCAATCATTTCCTTTTGCCTAATTTAATTATTTTTTTTACTTATAATTTGGCATGACATTTCTGATAACTTACTTTTTTTAACAGCCTACTAGCATTACCCTAGGAATACAGCACGGCTGTATTCTTAGGTAGTGTTAAGGATCGAACTCGCGACTGGCAGTACACTAGCCCTCATTTTTAACAACTACGCTCTCATAGGTTCACGGGAATCTGGCGAATGTAGGCGATCCGCATGACATTCGCCTTAATTTTTTTCTCGCACATCCGGGCCTATGGAGAAAAATGTGAAGACGAGTGTTTTTTATTTTGTTTTCCTCGTTTGTGGCACGGAAAAAATCTTCTTCTCATTTCGTGACCCGAGTTACTTAACTCTCCTTGTTGGTATCTACCATACGTGCATTCCATTCGCGGGGCGCATCGATCACGAGGCCGCGAGATGTTAAAATCTCCGATCTGGATATGAATTTTTACTGTCTCTGAATATGATTTCAGTAGCGAATGAAATGGAAGACCGGTGGTTCTTTGGATCCGACCCGACCATCCTTAATTTATGAGTGGTTCATTTGTAAATCTAATTTAAACAACAAAGTGTAATAAAGTGAGTATTCAGATGAAATGGTTTGAAATTGAATATGATAACATTTTCGATGCAGTGACTGAAAGAAAAAATTAAACAGCGATTGGGATCGAACTTCGCACAGTACACTAGCTCTCGTTCATGGCTCTCGTTATATGCCTGATCCCGGCGAATGTAGGCTACCCGCATGGCATCCTACGTATTTTTTTCCCGCGATACCGGGGTATTGGAGGAAAAAAGTCATATATCTTTATTTTGCTTCTAGTTGCACGGGAACGTTTTCATCTAATTACGTGACCTTAGTTACACATCCTCTTCTTGTCAATATCTACGGCACCTACATTCCATTCACGGGGCACTTCGATCGCTAAACCGCGAAAATTTAAAATCTACGATCCGGATCCGATTTTACTCCATGTCTTTGGATCCGAATCTGGAACCGAGAAAAATGAAAGATCCGATCCGGTCATCACTAAAGAAAATATTTCATGCTACAAAAATTCGGCATTTGCAAAATATCTCAAATTTCGTTAAAAAAATCGCGTTTCAAAGAAGACACGGTTATTTCGCGATTAAACCCAAAAAGTCGCTTATTTCGTGAATCCTGTCGCAAAAAACGTTTCGCGAAAATGTCATGTCCCTAACCATCGGTAAACTTGATTCTTATCTATCTCCTCAAGGCCTTGACACAGTAAACATCAAATCAATAACATGTAAGTTAGTTCTTTTGCTATCCATTGAAAAGAAAAATAGGCAGCAATATATGCTGCATTTTTTTCTTGACAGTAGTTTTTAATGATGGATTCACTACTTTCATCACTATAGGTTATTGTTGCCTCTGTACATTGCAAACGGAAACCTTCTATCTTTTATTCTTAGTCGGATTGCTAAGAATAACGAGCGTAGGGTATGTGCTTGTTTCCATGGACTGGCAAATGATATAAAGTAAATTTTAATAATTTTCTTGAGGTCTTTCCTTTCCCTGTTAAAGATGTTATTGCTGAGAAGAGCTACAAAATGAAAGGAGCAGTTTTCCTTTTTTGTCAACAATGCTTTGTGTGAAGAGTGAACTTTGTATGAATAGGTACTTAAATGCTTTTTAAGAAAAAAAATTGAGGTACAGTCACAAGGGTTGAATTTTAGAATGTGTTGTACTATTTTAACTATAACCTCATATTACTCTTGGGAATATCCAAAGCGTTGGTTATTTTTATGACAATAGTTTCACCCCACATCCTGGGGACATCTTCAGATTGAATTAATATACTACTTGTTCCTATTTATTGGTTTTGCTATTTGTCTAGGTTGTTATTTATCTGGTTTCTATCTACCCTTGACTACTCTTTTTTTGTCTGTTCACTATTTTAATTATGTTTAAAGTTAACACGAATAGAATTTTTAGAGGTGATTGCATCTTTGGTAAAACTAAAATTTAAATGTAGGGTAATTATTAGTCTGACATAAGGGCTTTTTTGTAATATTTATTTTAATACTGGTGTTATTGGTTTGATCATTGGATAAAGTGCATGTTACTCCCTCGGAGGGAACTGCCTCATTACCTGTATTGACTATGCTTGTAATATATATAAAGACATAAAACTTCAAACTGTTACATATAAAATACATAATTGGCACATATGTAAGTGATAGATTGGTGAATATGCTGTGCAGGAGTATGGCTTAAAACTCATGTCTAGAGGACACTTCCATGTCTCTGGACAACTCCACCTACCATCCTTGTGATGCGATTTTCTGATTGTCAGATTTTCAGGGAAAATTACAAGTGGCCTAGGGAATGGAACTGGCCCCTCCACCCTGATGTGTGATTTTCACATGTCTATGGCTTAGTGCGGGGTGAGCTCTACCCTTGCATATCAAAGTAAACTTCGGGGTTGAACACTGAGTTGGTGAATATCTCAGCAGTGTAAACAGTAATTGTCTTTTTCTTAAATTACCTTATTTACCGACATATAAGATACACCCTCATTTCAGCAGGGTATATATCTGAGGAAATAAATAGTAAACAGATGGAGTTTTGTGTGACCATACACTTGTGCATATCAGTTTCGTTGCTGATCTTGCCTGTGCCTCTTTCGATATTGTGGAAGTAAGCCAAACTATGTATACTCTAGCGCAGATCATATTTTAATTATGCAATAATATCAATTATTATTGCGACATTCCTCATGTTAATCATAGAGGCTGAACCTATGCATGTTAGACCCAGAGATGATTTTTTGAGCCATCATTATATAGCAAAATTGTGTCTAATATGCCATCCAATACAAGATCTTTTCTGTGTGAGTTTTAAATTTTATTTTTTGAAGCAAGTAAGATAGCTAGATTCATGTTTCCTATAAAGTTAAAACTTAACAAATTTTCACTGAAGGATAAAATAATATAGAACATCCTTAGCTCCACTCTGGCAGAATATATTGTCATCCCAGCTACAGTATCAAACTTAGGACTAAATATCATCTTTCCCTTTTTATGAAGAACATAGGGAGACAGGTTGTTATCCTGGATTAAGGGTAAATGTAACTAGAGGCTGCAGAAGTAAATTGGCTTAACTGGTCAAGGCCACACTCCCTCCCAAGAGCCCTTACACTTCACCATGGGCTTTGCTTTATTTATTCATACGCAATGCTTTTGTACATTTTGTCTCTTGTATCTCTGGTACGAAATGTATGATTTCTTTATTGAAATGTCGGTGGAAAAATCCTATGAATGGGAATGGTATGGGGAGAGAGTGAATTTGTCTTTTTTCATCTTCAGTCCATGATATATTCATAAATCTTATTTTACACGCCAAAGTAATAAAATTGGATTTTCCCTGAAATTCTACTTGTTTTACTTGGTACCTAATGTCGGCTCCAACATGAAACAGGTGCAGGAATGTTGCTGTATTTGTATAGTTCTGCTGTTCAGTGATTATTCTGTTTTGATGGGATGCAGATTAATTTTTTTACATCCTAAAAGAATATTTTTCGCAATATAGTATGTTCTTGAATGTATTTGCATGCCCTCATCATTTAATTTTTCTTGCTAAACCTTTTAAATTAATTGCCGACACCTACTCACACGTAAGAATTGGAATACAGTTGGTAGAAGAATATTAACACAGTAATTGATATATTGATGTCTTCAGAAAATTGAATGGGAAATTAAATATCTTGAGCATATATGATGGTGTATGCTTTGGACAAATTGAAAATGTGAACTAAGAATCGTATAGATATTTTCTGTTGCTAACTTGCTCCATAATTTTTAAGCTATGTAAGCATTATACCAAGTTGTTTATGAGGAAACATACATAAAACCCACCAGACATAAAAAGTGATATCTTATTCTCTTATGGATATTAACTTACCTTCAGATTATGAAAACCATTCTCAACAATGGACATTGGCCATAAATACATGTCTTTTTGTCTGTATCTATTGCACAATATGTAATATTTATATGGTCTTGATCTACTTGAGCTTTTGTTTAGAAACAATTGCATAGAGTGAAAAACTTTATTGAATATTTTTGTCATTTCATGTATCTTTATGGATGAAATTCCCAATGCACTACAATGAGACAATAGTTACTTTAGACTTCCAGTTTTGTTTTATGTATAAACAATTATAGATATTGCATTGTACTTACCTAAAAATGTCTTTGCACTTGAAAGCCTCCATTATCTTTCTGAATCCAGAGTAGTCATGGTTTTTAGGGATGATTTTCTTGCAAAGTGCATTTCCAACATACTGCAGTTCCAAGTTGATTATGGCCACATTGATCTATATTAATAAAGTGTGTTGCTGCTATAATTTAAGAATCATTTTGATTTTTACCAAGGACTGAATGACTAATTCTTGTGATTCATTAATTTTCAATTAGCTAAAGTAAAGGCTGATATACCTACCATATATTTAGTTTAATAGTTAAATAACAAGTGTTGCACATGGGAACTATGTGGATGATGAATTTTTAGGCATATAATCTATAGGTATCCATTTCATTACTTCATGCCCCTAATCTCCATTTCACTAGTCAATTAAGTTTTAACAGGTGTAATTTACTTATTTTCAGCTAGAGTATAATGTTCCATGCAATTGCCTATAAATTATAGAGTAGGTATGTTATGCACACCCATGCGCAGGTGCCATTTAAAATACTTTGATTTGTTTCTTAACTTTAATGTGTAAAAATCATGGTGCATCTCTATCACTGCGTGACAGTCACATTATATCATAGGCAAGATTTAAGAAGCATATACAACCATAGTTGGGATTAGCGATTAAAAAAATTAATCGTTAAACATATGGTTAACTAGGTATTTTATTTAATCGTTACTTTAAAAAAAGTTAACTTTTAATCATTAAAATGATGCATTAACTGATACAAAACTAACTTCAGTTAATTTTTTTCGTTAATTTTTGGTGAATGTCAACCCGTCCGAATTTGGGTGCAAAGTTTGCCCAACAGACAAATGGGAAAATAAAACGGTATCTAAGAATGCAAGGGTAGTTGTGCAAGAATGCAATGAATGGCACAGACGAATACATCCAAACAAAAGTGGGGCTGAGGGGAGTGACCGCCAAAGTTTAGGAACGCACCCTCAGATGATAAAATACGAAACCACACGAAGACAATGTCCTGGAGGGCATGTATGTCTTACTAGGTGACATCATGTCATCAATACTACATAGTGGAAGCTGAGGAAAAAGGGTCGCCTAAAAACCTATGATGGGTAAGGGGGGGGAGGGGGTCATTCAAACTAATGTATCTGTTACAATGCACCTGCCTATGTATGCAGAAATGGCGAAATTGCATCGTCAATACATCAGCCCCCAGTGACTCGCGAGAAAAGGTGAACAGGCACAGCCTCAGCATCTACTGTAACTCTATATAACTAAGCCGTTTCCACAGCAATTTTACAATTGTGAAGGGATACTTCACATCACAATGTGGGGATCGATATCAAAAACTAACTTTAAAGCACTTTCTACTGCTCAGAACAATCTTTTGCGGCAAATTACAGATGCACCATGGTTCGTCAGAAAGTCTTACATTCACCACAACTTAAAAATCCTAGAATTGGAACCCCACCTCAGAAAAATCACCGAATGCTTTCAGCAGACACTAGGAAACCTGACCTACAACGCTCTAGATGCTAAATGGAATTACAACGAAAATACCCAATTCATATATTTATAAACAAATGAATATGAATGGAAGAAACCACAAAGACAATTTTCAGTGTTCACGTTGTTTGTCAAAACAAAAAACCATCAAGGCCTCTATTACCACAGCATCCAATTTACCAAAATAACTGAAAAAGTAACTTACGTAAAAGTTACTTTTTAAAAAACCTTTAATCAGTTACTTTTTCAGAAAAGTAACTTTTAACTTTAACTAGTTACTTTTTACAGAGATTAACTTTAATCAGTTTATTTTTTTTGGTAACTTTCCCAACTATGCATACAACCCGCACAGCAGAAAGTGTTAATGAGTGATGACTATAGGTACATCACCGTAAATGCTACAGGCCAAAGCATGAAAAGCAAGTCTATAAAAAGAAAAAAAAAGAATTATTTTCAAGTTTAATACATAATTTTCATAATTTGTATTGTGTTGGGGAATTAAAATACAATGTGCTTTGGTTGCATGTTCAAGGTTTACCTCGGATATCTTTGCATATTACTCAGATATTTTCTGACAGTAGAAGTTGTAGATGTATATTTATTAATTGAATATTGTTGAAAAAATGGTAAAAATTACCTTGTGTTTCTCTGCCTTTGTGGACATATTTAGATTTTCTTTATGTTCCCATGCTTTTATTAAATGTTCCATATAATCTTGCTTTTTACTTATTGATATAGGACTTTCATTTCCTTGGGGATCCATGGTGTTATCTGTCTGTTCTTAATTGAAAATTGTAATTTCATGAGCACTTACTCATCCTTCTCATACATTTATATACATATTACTTTTAAGTACACTATAAAAGGGCCATCAGCATATGCTTTGAAAGGAAAAGCTCTCTTACTGATGGTGCTAAAATACTCTTCAGCAATTTTGCTGTAATCATTTAGACACTTGAACTAATACATTAACATCACTTTCCAAACGTGAAATTCCACAATTTTTCCTGCAACACCTGATCCTTATTTGTGTTTTTGTAAATTATTGCTTTACTAATATTCAAACTATATTTTTCAATTTTGAAGGAATTATTTTCTCAGTCTCTATACGATGCCTGAACCAAACATGTTTCACAACGATAAAATTAGTCATATAATGTCAAAATCCGTTGTATGAAACTAATTATGTTGGGTTCCCTTAAAATGGATCACCACGTGTGTGTTCATTCTATTGTGACAGGTTGCCTACATCGCAGGAAACGTCGCAAATCACAATTTTACATTGGTAACAGGATTTAGAATCAAAACGAGCACAGCTATGTGGTATTAGTCAAATGGTTAACATTGAATAGAAACCTGAAGTTCTTCCATCTTCAAATCATATGCCATGTCTTTGAGTTTATTCATAGCTACTTGTTTGTCATTTTCATCTCTAAATTTATCTTTGTAGTAGTAGTAATCTGTCTGATTTTTACGCATGCTGTAGAAAATTATCTTCCTTCTGATGTATTCCTGTATTTAAAGAAATCAATGAAAGTATATGTTAAGAATTTATTTCAGATGACATCATTAATGAAAATTTATAAGTTGATTTGACTGAAAGGTGATAAAAACCTGTGCCAATTTCCTTTCTTCTTCACTGACAGCAAATGAGTCCAGAATATTTAAATTTTTCCCCTGGAAAATCAACAATGTCCGGTAATGACATAAGTGAGTCAAGGGGCAGACTTTAAAGACAGGATCTGAAAAACTCAGCGTCTCCATGTTAGAGAGTTGAAGAGTGTCCTGGAAAATTTTTCCTTTTTAGTGTAACTAATACATTTCATTTCATTTTTGTGTGACTGGATTTTACTTACCCTCAAGCTAAATAGAGGATTTCCAGATAAGTTTAACCTTTTCAGTTTCTTGTTCGCAACGAGGGCTGTGCCTATCTCTCTGATACAGTTGTCGCCCAGATGAAGTTCTCTCAGCTCACTCAAATGACCAATATTCTGGAAATAAAATTTGCCGTAGCTGTCAGCAGGAAATCTTGGGGAAAATTAAGTAAGCAAAACCAATTACATTAGCTCGATCTGAGTAGAACTTTACCGTGATATTGCTTATTTTATTTCCAGAAAGCCATAATGTATGAAGCTTCCTTAGGTTTTCCAAACCTTGTATTTCAGAAATTTTGTTCGAATACAAATACAGTTTTCTGAGATTTGTGCATCCTTCCAAGCATTCTATTTTCTTGAAGAAATATAGCAGGAATTTGGAAAACGATGAGCGAACGAGTTAAAAAATAGAAAAATGTGGTCAGTTTGATTCAGTAAGCTTTACGATTTTGTGTTTAAATAAGTAGCTGCAGAAAATTTTACCTGAATTGAACATTCTGCAACCCATAGTTCATTTAGTAGTACCATCTTCTCGATGCCGCTTAGGGAATGGACGGGTTGGCATATGATCACCAGCTTTGTAATAAAACTCGATTTATGAAATAAGTTCTTTAAGGAGTCATAATCGTCAAAGAAAGAGTAATGTTCTGATATCGGTGATGATCTTTCATCTTCGTCATTGATCCTGGACAGCATATCAGTCAATCCATTATTTCCCGAGGGGCATTTTTTACTGCCTTCCATTTCTATATATGCCGGTACTCTTACATGCCATCTGTTTATTTATGCACACTCATCTATTTATTGGTTCGAAGTTACGGGCGCTGCGACAATGACGTACGAAATGAATGATTCAAGACAACAAAACCAAGGAAACGAATTAAAATGAATTAAGTGACTCTCTCCGTGAAGAAATAGAAACCGTAATTTTTAAGGAATATAACGCATGTAAAAAGTAGTGTCCACAAACTATTTAGCTGCAGAGCCCGTTTTGACGCGGTAAAAACGTACCATGTAGTAAAAATTAGTTAATATTTTCTATTGTGCTCTACCCGATCTAATAACAATAAAACCTAGATAAAAAACATAAGGTTTGTCAAAAACACGCCACTGCATCTGTAGGTGAAGCAGACCTTTGATGGGAAAAGAGCTGAAAAGAATGTTTGCTGCTCAATGACCCGTCATAAAAAAATGAGAACTTGCACATAAAATGATTATTTTCATGATTACATGTGATTTTTACCCCAAATATGTGATATTTTGGTTATTTATGACAAAACTTGGCGTTGAGAAACAAGTGGACGTGTTTATTTTGTGACCGCAAGGGCGGTTTTTTGCTCGGTATTAGCTTAACCTCATGCATTTTCAGCCATTTTAACCATCACGTTCAGAAGAAGGTTATCAGCGTCACTGACTACCTAAATATGACGTGGAATGTCGATGCTTCTCTTGGTGTGAGGATAATACTGAGAGTAGTCGTATGTAGTTGAATAGGATACAAGAATAAGGAAACTTGGATTCTAGAATCCACGACTATTAAAGAACAGTGTAGCAAAAGGACAGATACCATAATTCATAAAGGTCATTTTTCCTTCAAGGAATTGAAATCGGTAAAATGTACCAAATGAGAACGGAAAGGTCTTAAGAGCTGGGCTGAAGATGGAAGGCTCTGGAGGTACCCTTGCTTAAAAATTCAAGTGGTACAGTTTTCGGACAGTTCTGGTTGGTTGGTTATTTAGGGGAGGCGACCGACAGCTGAGGTCATTCGCGCCATTTAGATAGGTGGGTAATTGGGTAATGGTAGGAGTTTTCAGGGAACGGAGGAAGGGTGGAGAGAAACCCGGCGTCGGCATTAGCCTACTCTTAACGAAAGGCGCCAAGGGGACCACGGCTTAACGACCCATCCGACGGACGGAGTACTGAACTTGAAATGCCCACCACTAGGCACTCAAGTGGGGACCGGTTTTCCACTGAAAAATCCGCCACTGCCGGGAATCGAACCCGGGCCCTCGGGTTGGGAGGCCAGTACTCTAGCCACCACACCAACCCGATCGGACAGTTCTTTGAACCCACTAGTGGCAAGGGGAAGAGAATTGCCCTAATCTGCCACGGATGTGTGAATTTCTTGCGTCTTTGGATTAAGTACGTTGAGCTCCACGCTCACTTATTCAGTCAACTTTTGGGTTGAATACTTTACGATAAGCTCCCCGTAATTCTTCTTTCATGCCTTTCATTAACACAATATACAATATATAATTTCACCGTACTTTTTTGGAGAAGGAACAATATGCTTGCAAGTCGTAGTGAATCGTACAGCGTGGGAAGGTTAAAATTGCAAAAAAACGTCGTTTTCCTTCTTTAATGACTCAAAAACACATGCTTGCTTCCCAGAACTTCATAGCACCTAATTAAATGTCGAGCGAGCAGGGAAGCAATCCTTAATAATTATGGAGGGTTGTTTCGAATGAATTCTTGAACTACCTATGTAACGAGAGAAAAAAAATCTTGAGTGTGAACCAAATAAATATTCCTTCTCACAAAGATCTTTAGTTGCCTGAATGAGGTAGCAAAATAAATGCTAAAAATATAGAATTTGAAATCAATGTAGAAATACGCAGGCATTGAAATATGCTCGTTCGATCGTGCATGCCTTAATGCTACGTCCGACCGGCCTTTGCTGAAGCTACGTAACACTTTTGCGCGAATTGGGTTACTGATGCAACAGTGCGATCGATGAGCGAGAGTATAAAGGGAAGAACATTATGAGCGGTTATTAAGTTGAAGGGAGAGCCTAAATCACTGATAAAAAGGCATGTGGTGGACCAGAAAGGAATATGCTATGGATTGGCTTGATGTGAATTCAAAGGTGAAGATGAGAAATATGAAGCAATGGGAGAACAAACTTTGGGCTGTCTACCATTTTAACTGCAAATAAACTTGTTGTATACATTCTTCTAGCTTTTCCAGTCACAAAAAAGCATATTTTTTTCAATTTAATATGTTATTCACAATCCAATTAAAATGCCCTCGTATTCACGTAAAAGGGTTACTCCAGCCTACGTACATATGCAACCCACACTACGCCAATGAGGCTAATGGTTGCATAACTGCTGCAGGATACCTCTTTATTAGCACTCCAACGCATGTTTGCTGGCTGCGGATTGTAATCTCACATTCCCGAAGGGTTCCTATGTCACCGGCTGAATGATCTAATGTGAGCTTGAGCATTAAGATCAAGTAAACCTAATTATAACTGCTGATTTTCTGTGATACAGCGGTTGACCTTTAGGCGAAAGAGGATGAGCAGAAATTGAAGGTATTTATGATATGGGAGAGGAGGATGAATGGCAATGTGTAGCAAGACGAGTGCTAGTTAAAAAGACTAATAAAGAAGGGTTAAATATAGAAGGAAAGGAAAGAAAGTTAGCAGGCGAAATTGGAGTATTGCAAAAAATGTGGATTAAGGTCATTTTGAAAGGTAGGTAATGGGAAATAAAATGTTAGGCAATCATGGAAAAGGGAATAAAGAGGCATTCTGGATGGAAGGAAGGCAGGCAAATGAGAAGGTTTAGAAAATAATTTACTGTAGGAAGTATTAATAAGGCAGTAAGGAAGGGAAGAGACCTACATGTGCCAGGGAAGTAGGCATGAACTTTCTAAAATCTACTAAATATACAGAGCTAACAGAACACTGGTGATGATAATATGTACAATACAGAATGATTAGATGTCACCTTAAAATTATTTCACCCGTGAAAATTTTTGAAATTATATTTAGGGGAAAAAAATTACACACCTCCATACCTCTACCGTGGTGTTCTTGTCCCGTGTCTGCAAGTGGCGGGCAGGTTAAATGTGGATTGGCACAATGGTTCTGAAGAGGTCTAAGTGCCAGGGGGCTCCAGAAGGCTCCTGCTCACCCCTCCTATTTACATTTTTCGGGAAAAATTAAATGGCTCCTTTATTTCCTTTGACCTTTCATGACCTAGGTCTGCCTTTAGCTCATTTGTGAACAAGAACATACGTATTTCCTTTACTTTCTCTATAGCATATGCGTAATTTAACATGAAAACAAATGCATCACGAATGAAGCTGTTTTCATACCACTCAGAAATATTGCACTATCAGAGATTTATATCACCGCACTAACAGTGACTAGTACCGCAGTAACTAACTAACTGCACTCACTGGCATGAAATAATAGCTTTCGCTGATAAGCGATAAAAACATTTGATTACATTTATAATCTGGTTTCAAACCTTTGTGTCAAGAGGACTGCCAAGAAGGCATCATATCCTAATGCTCACCTCAAAAAACCAACAGCCAACTTATCTTCATAAAATCAACTGTAAATCAGAAAGTACCTGGAAAACTGAACCAATATATCTGAATTGATCTCTCATTTAAAGAGTTGCATTTAAGTGGCTTATTTACAACTTAAAAAAATAAGTAAGTTTATTTCTTATACCATTTTTATTAGATACCCCACTTTGCTGCATGTCCTTTTGGTCATGTTATTATTAGACAATGGTAAAATCTAACTTGCAAGCCCATTTGACACGATCCAATTTACTTGCCAAACCATTTGATTGAGTCCCACTTGACAAATATCCCACAATCTCATTGACATTCTCTTATTCAGTATTGGACAGTAGAACACATTTTATTTTCTGCTGGCCAATCTCCAAGCAGAGGTTAGCATCGCCATATCCTAGTGACCAAAACAACTACACGTTTCAATGCTGCTTCTTCATCATTTATTTCTTGGCAGTTTTAACCTCAAAATTTTTTTTGAACAGCTTCTAATATTAAATAGTACTTTTATTTCCATCTATTTTCTATATGATATTGAAAAAAACAGCATCTCACGATGTATTGATTTATTATGATGTGGTGTACTAATGTAGTCATGAGCATTGTTATGGCCAATATTGGTGGTGGTACATATGTATAGACAATTTTCAACCCAATATTGCCTCAATTTATTAGGCAATAAATTGGACCATTTCAAACAGGATTCAATGTTTAAGTTAGATTACTGCTCAGTAATACATCTTATTTAACAGATGCATGCAGCTGCCCGGCATCTAAGGAGTGCACAAGAATTTAATGATGGGATAAATAAATGAGAATTAGTGAGGAAATATGTATTTATTTGTAATTTAAATATTGGATATCATATATATAAAATCCAAAAGGTATTAATCATATTGAATCACAAATGCTACTTACATGATGCATGAGTTATATACAGTTCTCACCTAAGAGGTGCAAAGGTGACCAAAAAATATCAAAGAAAAAATAATGATGATGAATTTGTTCTGGGATGTCTCAGTCCCACCAAATAAATACTTAAAAGAGCTGAAACATCAAACGTTTCAACTGAGCAATCCATCAAATAATAACTGACACAACTCAACTATGTTCCATAATCACATCAATCGCAGGATTTCAAGAGCTTTTCTGTTGTGCTACCATTTTACTGACTCGAGGAGAGAATGGAACTCACTTTCTTCACCTAAATATTCCCTCCTGGAAATAAAAAAAATGGGGACTATATTAAATCACACTATGTTTAATAAGGTCTGGTTAACCTAATTCATGAGTTTATATGGCTAATAGGGTACTTAGGTGGATACAAAACCTACAGTTACATAAGTTCATTAAATGAAAAAATAGTAAAGATTATTATTAACAGATTAACAGAAAAGCAAAAAATAGTAATTTATACCATCAAAAATAGCTAACCAGGCATTATAAAACCAAGTAACTATGTTGAATAAGGCATAAAAGACTACTGTTAGGTATTTAATACATTGATAGTACATAAATCTGATATTGTCTCACACAGTTTTCTTGGTTTTATTCAGAATAATACAGTAAGTCGTCGACTTATGTAGATCCAAGTTACATGGATCCAGAGTTATGCAGATGTTCAGTTAGGCTGGCGTTAAGGTCTGCACAAAACGACGTGGGATACGGGAGCGAAATTCATGCGGGACAAAATCTCTTGGGGGGATGGGGGGATACCAGTACGTGCAAACCGCAGCAAATCTCCCGGTGGAACACAGACCCACCACGATATCATTTAGTTCGCAGCATGCCACGTTTCTCTCGTCCCACGACTAGTCTAGTGCAAAATTACTGAGAGAAATGTCGACAGGAGAGTTCATTGTAGTAATTAAGAAGCATCCGTTACTCAATCCGATAATCAATGAAAATGATTAGGTCAAATACTTATATATACGCAAGCTTTTGAACATTTATTGCAAATAAAATTCTTTTTAAATTAGAAAGTATTGCTTGCTAATATTCATTTCTCGGTATTCGTCTTCTGCGAATGTGATTACGAAGAGAGCTTTAACTTTGTCGGATGACACTTCCATAGTTTTAACACTGAAGCAGAAGTACTGATGCCCACACGCACCCTGAAGTCCCGTATCGCCCCCTTGGCAAATTTCGCTCCCGCATCCCATTTTTGTGTTCTGCACCGGTGTGTTCAGATCACAGATGTTCACACCTTATGTTTGCGTTTTCTCCTCATTTCTGTTGCTGCGACAGATACACCAGTGACGACCCACGACTCATTTTCAAGTGCACAAGAGTTGATGCCAAACTACAGGTGTTCGGAACGCTCACTCTAGTTAAGGTCATAACATAGTTCGATAGGTGATGATTTGATCATGGTGTTGGCAAAAAAGGCCTCTTTTGATTACCTTTTTCCTTTTCGTCATCTTCGCTGAACCCTTCCTAGGCCTCTCGCAACACCACTGAATTTTTAACCTTGTTCTTACTTTTAAGTCGATAAGTCCGTGGACTTCACATACAATAATGTGAGAGAAAACAGACTAGACTTACAAACAGATGGCGCCATAAGCAGCGTTCATTGCATTCCTCGGTATGAGGACAGTACATTGACTATTTGTTTCAGCGCATCATAAACACAACATGCAGCGCTTTGAAATCCATCGCTGGTTTAAAGCCTGGCTGGCTCCATAAGAATCTGTGTGTTTGATCTTTTACTAGCTGTCACCACGTGACTGTCGCGATAACAGAAACCCAAAGAAAATATAAGCCAGTCACCGGCCTTACATGACATCAACGTCTTTTTTGGTGTAGTTTGACCACTCCACATAAGTAGATGTGTAGTTAGCTATCTACTCCACAGATGATGTCTGTTATCTATTGCAACACAAAAGAAAATGTTTTGATCCAATGAAATAAAGATTGGATTTGCGTTAATCTTGTAAGATCGTGCTCGTAATTGTCGTATTATGGAAACTTAATAGTCTCTCAAAAGATGGCGTTTTCTGTAATAGTCACTGATTGCCGCCAACCGTGATAAAAGCGACACCGCCAATGGTTCAAAAATGGATAAGTATGTTGTTGCGTTTCGACTTACGCGGAAAATTTTTGGATTGAATTAACCACGTAAGTCGAGGACTTACTGTATGTAACGGCAATTAGTGTAACTGAAGACTGAAAACCAAGCATGCCTTTAATGGAGATGAGTTTTCAAATAAAATTAAGAGAACAGAAGGACTTTCGATACTTTGAAATTCTAGCTCGGATTTTTCGTTGGCTACATCTGCACAGTGTCAGAAGATGTTGCTGCACTATATATTATGTATCAAGAAAGGCACATTGTGGTAGTCAAGTGCATTATTTGTAAAAGAGCAAAGGACGTAAATGTAAAAGAAGATAGTAGCATGTTCCAAAGGCGATCTGGTCATGGGAGTGTTCATTAGGGTTAGGAATCAGAGGGATGAGGAGATGAGGGTTGGATTCTAAAGGCTGTTCTACTAATTCATTGGCATCGCACAGGCTAGTGTAGCATCAGTTTATAGCTTACCATGATTCCATCATCGGCACAATGTTTCTGTAGCAATATTCCATCAAGTAATGGTTGTACCATCCATATACCACATGCTGTCAAGACTGATCAAGTAGCAATTAAATGGACGTAAGCAAAGCAACTATATTCAACACCATAAAATATGTTTCAGAACAAACTAATGGGGTAACTAGCCCCATTAACTTGGTCAACATATCCCACAACGAACACAAGGCAGAGAGCCTAGTTACCTACCTAAAGTTGGGGCATCTCCCTTACACGGTAAATTAAAGCTTCATGTTGATCAATTGGCCAGCTCATGATTATTGAACTTAATGCACCATAGAAAGACTTAAGTGTAAGCAAAAACACCTTTCTCAGTTGACAACAACCTTTTTAATTGTTAGAAACTATGGTGGCAGTTAATTATTACCACCTCAGCTCCATGAGGAGATGAAGGTGAGGGGAAAACAACATGAAAATTGCACAAACGTATATATTTAGGATGGGATCAAGTATTTGTGCAATTTTTACATGCAAGTCATTACTTTACAAGATGCAATTTTTCATACATAAGTGTTCTCACAATAGCCTGTGCAAACAACATAAAAGTCTAAAGAAAGAAGTATCACTAAATAGAGGACAATAATGATAATTATTCTTCTTAAGGAGGAGGTGCATGACAATTGTTTTGAAACCGACAGGAAGTCAAATACCTTTGATTTTAGTTCGGAGATGATTAAATAACACCAAGGCAGAGTGGTAGGTACCTCTCAGACAGAGGGTACTGGGTATTGTTTGGAGAGCATATTATTTCTGGAGGGAGTAGAATGACTATGGTATGTGGAATTAGCGGGAAATTTATGGTGGTTTCCTTTTATAAACCATACATACGTTAGACTGTAAATAGAAGGCAGTGTTAGAATATTTACAGTAGCAAAAGGAGGTTTTCCAGATGTACAGATAGGGATTTGGTACATGGGTCATTATAGTTTGTTTATAGGCAGAAAAGGCCTTCGCTGCAACAAGGGAGTTTTCCCAGAACATGATGGCAGAGGAGATGTGTGAATGAACTAGAGTATATTAGACTGATTTAAGGATTTCAATTTACACATTGGGTGCCAGATGCCTTGCCATGCCAGATGCCTACAGTCGTCTTCAGTAATTAAAAGCCCTAGATACTTTAAGTAGTGGCTTTTTGCATGTGACTGTTATCATTATTCACAAGGAAAATGAGAGGAACTACAGGTTGAATGATGAAAAAGAATAATCATGTACCTATAATACATCAACTTGATATAGTTGAGGCATTGTAGTATTACAGAGGAACTTTAAAAACTTTCCTCTCTTATTACCTGGTTCTGAAGAGTTCAACCAAAGATAATGTTTGTTGAGGATACATCTTGACTATCTCTTTCAGGCTTTTCAGTTCATCAAGATTCCAACACTGAACCCAATGCAATAACATCAAAGTCTTCTTCAAATTGTCTCCATCACTAGCAACATCTGGGTTGGTCTTCAAATATACTGCAAAGCAATTTTTAGAAACTGTACCATAGGTATATAAATGTTAAATATGAATTTATTTGTACAAGTGTAAGAATAGATTAAAATTAACTTTGATTGAACATTAAAAAATTACAGGAATAGTGAGAAGTTCAATGAAAATCAAATAAATATAGATTCAATTATGTAACCTCAGTGAAAAGTATGACATTTCATTTTTCTATCAATATAGCATGATATGTATAAGTAAATAGGACAATTATTCACCTAAACCCAAAAAATTGACCTTTTTGATTTAAAGTAAAATTCTCTACTTTGATACCAAGGAAAACCAGAAAATATTACAATGGACTTACCAAACAACTGTGGGAGAATGGTCTTAATTGAGCAATGGAAAGCTGCTACTTTGCATCGCTGTGCAATTTGGCTCAATATTTCTACTGCTTTTGGGCTAGGAAAACCTAAAGCTTTTGGTAATCTTGCCACCCAGTCTTCAAAACCTGATATTCTATAAGAAACAATTACATCTAATATATAAATTACATCAATATAACTCATTTTTTAAAGTAAACACCCCAACTATGCTCGCAAGTACACATGAAATATTACCAGAGATCATTAGTTTCTACTATTTGATTAGATGTTATGGATTTCAGCTGAGAAAACCATGTTTATTGAGATACTCTGTTTGCAAAAGCATATACATATTTTAATCTAGGAAGAAATTCAACATAACCACATCATTTTACAAACAAGAAATTGGAGAAGTCGTATGCGAAAAATGACACCTCAAGTAATATTAGAAATTAAGTAAATTTATTTAAAAACATACCTTTGTAATTCAGCTAATTGATTATCCTTAAGGATGTTGCAAAGAAGTTTGAAAAATGGACAGTTCAATGTGGCTGAATTTTTTTCATGAGGACAGTTACTATCACAACACGTTATCACAGCTTGAACAATGAGCTTGATGTCATCCATTTTGACTAACTGGTTTCCCGGAGATATTTTCCTGCATGACACAATATTCCATACAAGGTCACTCATCTGCTTTCCATGATGGTGACAAATTGTGCTGTCATTGAAAGTTTCTGCAAATAGAGAAAGGGAATTCAATTTGTAAGCCAAGACATAGCTACTCCCCAAATACACAGATTCAAATTAACCATGGATATGTGACCTCACAAAATTTGTACAGAAACAAAGCTAAAAAAAGCAATATACGTAAAATTTTTATAGTTAGAGCGATATTAATCAAAATATCTACAGCCACTGCTTGACTCCAGGCATGGTTTTTGTATTTAACATACATTCTTCCACATATATCAGACTGTTTTAAGTAAAAATGACAGAGCTCCATAAAAGCATAGAAGCATAATAAGTATATTGAAAGTATTACCTCTGGATAATGCACATGTAATATTGGTTTAGAAGCATAATTTCATGCAAATTTCACACAGTAATTTTTTTCAAGGTTATGCTTAATCCCTTCAGGTAGCCTGTTTTAAAGCTAGTGGCTCCTAAATGTGCAGAACATCAGCAAGTAGAGGAAAGGGTATAATTGGGGGATGACACTTGGAGAGAAAGGGAAACCTCTCTCTTAGGTCAATTACCAGGCGAGAAAGAGATAGGACAACCCCTAATGTTCCTGAGTGAACTGTTCACCAAAATAGACTTGTCCAGGTCTAAAATGGGCTTCTGTGCACATAAGCTTTCGAACAAGCTATGTTCTTCCATGATATTACATGCAAAATGTCTTACCCAAAAAACATTTGCCCATGTTTATGTTCCAAGAGCACTTAAAATAGAGAAATTTATTGGAAAAAAATGTGATACTTAACAGGGGTGTGGGGTTAACAAAACACCTAGGACCTAACCTAGGTTAATCTTGCAAAATTTCCTTTTTCGATTTTCAAGAATTTCGTTCAGTTTCACTTTTCTTTCCCATGGCAAGAACTCAAGGAATCACCAGAAGACAAACTTCCCTTCTGGGGATGTAAAATGTACATTTTCCACATTGAAAGGGTTAAAGAATATGGACCTTGTATAATTTGGAAACAATTTACCAATACATACTATGAAGAAATATTAGATTTGAGACAAAGAAAACATTCGAAAAAATCAAATTTTAGTAAATCAAAGCAAGCAAATAATCATGTTTCAATCAACGCCTGGCCTTTTTGTTAGGAGTAGAATGAGCGAAGTATGAAGCCGAACACAAGAAAAATAACCCATGAGTAGAGGGGCCAGTTACTTTTGCAGAGGTGGCTGTGATTTTACCGAAAGATCTGATACTCAAAAATTTAAAAACTTGGGCTAACCCATGTAGTTGTACATATTTAAAAGTCCAATCCCTATTTTGAACCAAAGTAGAATGAGTAAAGTACGAAGCCGAACACAAGAAAAATAACCCATGAGTAGAGGGGCCAGTTACTTTTGCAGAGGTGACTGTGATTTTACCGAAAGATCTGATACTCAAGAATTTAAAAACTTGGGCTAACCCATGTAGTTGTATTTAAAAGTCCAATCCCTATTTTGAACCAAAGTAGAACGAGTAAAGTATGAAGCTCAACACAAGAAAAATAACCCATGAGTAGAGGGGCCAGTTACTTTTGCAGAGGTGGCTTTGATATTACAGAAAGTCTGATACTCAGAATTTTAAAAACTTGGGCTAACCCATGTAGTTGTATTTAAAAGTCTAACCTCTATTGCAAAATGACCTAGCGGGCAACTTTAATCCAATCCATATTTTGAACCAAAGTTCTCCAGTCATTTGTACAGCAATATCCATTGCTCAGCCATGTCATCAAGCAAACATGCATACCAGCCTAAAATAGTAATTTCTTTGAGTTCCACTCACCTATTAGAAAAGTTATTATTTTACTGAGGTACTTCTGATGGCTTGACATTTTCTTTCCCTGCCGTTTAACTCTTGCAGGCTTCAGTTCTAGAGAACAGTACAGATGAGCCATCAAAATACTGGCGTAAAAACACTGCGAAGGTGTCTTTTCAGTTGTAGTTCCCTTATTAGCTCCAATAAGATTTCCATCCTTCTCTTTTTCGATGCTCACGACGACCCACTCAGAACTCTTGCGCCCATCAAATTTACTTTTCTTTCTTCCACTAATGCCCGAGCTATGAAATGGGAAAATGGGCATCAAGAGATCAAAGACAGACCAACTGTAAGATGACCGGAACCACTGGACCTGAAAGAAAATCAGAATGTCAAAAATAAGTTAGCATATTCCTCTTGGTAATTTTTCACTGGTGTTGCAACACATGGTATAATCAAGGCCTTTAATACTGAATGTATAATAATAATGTTTATTTATTTAGCAGCAGTTTCTCAATTTTTAATTAAAATGTAGAAATAATGCATAGATTTTTCATACAAGCCCCCAAAAGAGGAGAAACAATTCAACTTTGGCTTCTGAAAAACACCTTCATGAAAATTTACATCATATGAAAATGCTTTATATTCATGATGAAGAAACTTCTAAAAATGAGTACAACTTTAACAATTTTTGACAAAATCAAGCATGTTTCAACAAAATCAATATTATTATCAACTTCATGTAAAACCTCATGTAACAAAAAGGGAATAGATATGACTAATTATAAGAGTTGAGAGAAAAATTAAATATGTGGCTCAGGTAAAGGGTGCTGGTGAAAAAAAGAATAGTTACATACAATAACATAAGAGGTCTTGCAGTGAAAGGGAAAAATGATTATAACTATTACTGTATTATACTAGACACTTAATACAAATATGTAATTCAAACTATCATTTCAATGAACAATTTTGAAAAAAATAATACTACACCAGATCAGATGCTTCAGCTGATTCTTTATCACATAGGGTCAATGCTTCCAACGTTATCGTAAGGAGGTCAAGCATAATCTTCAAGAATTCTGCTGCTTCTAATGTTAGCACTATCAAGAAAAAAAGATGAGTTAGATATTTCATAAGAGATCATGTGTACAGAAAAAAAACATTTCTCACAGGAAATGCAATAACTGCTACTAAATACCCCAGGCCAAACCAATACAATATCATTTTGTATGGACACAAATGACATTGCAGCTTTCCAACCTGTTATTCTCTCTCAACACAAAACCTCAACCTCCTTACCAATTACAATGTATCATTTCTTACTCTCAGAGATACAGATAGATTTCAAGTAAGGATGGGTCAAATCCAGGGTTGATAAAAATTATGATTTTTATTTTTTTTTAAATCATAGGTGATTTTTTTATTTTTATCAGATTGTTTTGATTTAAATCAGATTTTTTTGATTTACATCAGATTTTGGACACTGGCTTGTATTGAAAAAAGTATTGGAAGATGATACCTCAATGGACGTTGTAACGTATGGATTTTCTGCTCAAGTCCTCAATTTTCTTAGTCAAAATCATCATATGAATAATATATCAGAGCATGTAACATTTGTCTTTAAGTACTTCAGGAACAATCACTTTGCATCATCAGAATTTAAATTAGAGACTGGGAAAGCCAAATCTTGTCTTGAAGTTCTCACTGAAATTCAATGAACACTGTAGATGATACTTTGGAGTGTTATGTACAAAACTGGGCACTTTTGATCAAAATTTGTGAACAAAAAGACGAAAATAGATAAGTTAGTTCCAAAAAAAGGTATCATACACAGGCGTAAAATGCAGTGTGGAAGTTTTACTTTTATTTAATGCAGTTTTCACATGATAAAGCTAGTTTTAATAAGTTTTGTTTTGTAGTAACTTGTAGTAAAAATGTTTAATTAATGCAGCCGATGGTCGTACGAATGATCCCCTGTTATCGTTCACAGTTCAGTTCATGTATTTTTACATTTCATAATGTCTGGATAAAATTTTCATTTTCACTCTTCACAATATAAGCTTCGGTACAGCTTAAATATACTCCCGCAGGTGTTCCTAAATTATAAGTTGCGTCCTATATGCATTAATTTCATAGTAGGAATCTTTTCTTAGCAAAAGGATAGGGAGTGTGTAGCATGATCGCTGAAACGATCGCGAGTGATATTTTGCCAACACTGGTGGTGCTGTGTACTGCCCCGCTATGCTGCTAAATTCAAATTCATCTGTAAAAGGGAACACATTACTGCTCTCTCTCTGTTGTTTTTGAAGTGTATATGCATAAAACGAGGTAAAACGGTGTTTTATACAGACTGGTAAGTATGGCTAAATGTCATAGAAGGGAATTTTGTTTTTTTCATCCATAGCATTCTTACCCGCATCTAACGCAAACAGCAGGAAAACGGAAAAGTCGTGGTGTAAATACGGGGTTCTGCATATGTTGGAGATATAGGAAATTGGATGGGACCTGATAAAAAAGTTGTAAATCTCTGGAAACTTAAATTCTGATAACGTAAATATGAGGTTTTACTGTACATGGAAATCAAAATAATGCATAACCTCCCTCGAATAACCGGTAGAAATAGCAAATTTTTTCTTCATCCCACATGTGTATTTTGAGCAGATAGACCAGCTAAACTCACTTTTTCAGGTAAAATTTGACTTGGGTACCAGTATTTTCTACATATTTTGTTCGATTAATTGGTCTCGATGATGTTTGTAATCAATTGTTCAAAAGTATGTACTTACATACTTTTGTATGCACTAATCAATATTTCCTTTAAATAATTTATCTCACAATTCGAACTTATGAGATTCTTAACCCTAAATCTGTTTGCTATTCTCAAATTGAAATCCATAATTGTTTTTTATTTGAAATTGTCATACTGCAGTTATTCTCCTAATAATATTTGCTTTTTTAAGATGTATAATGAACACATGCATAGTCAATGTCTTTAAAAATAAGTACATATATATCAAAATAATACATGCATGGTTTGCTATTTTTAACACTCAAAAATGAACTATTATTTAGATCTGATTTTAATTTAAATCAATGTGATTTAAATCACTCAACCCTGGTCAATTCCAATCCTGATTTCTATGCTGTTGATTCTGAAATGGTACTGTGAATATAAATTTATTTTCAGTACCATTTAATTCACTACAGATGGAAAATTTAGGACTTATTTTTGGCAATTAACAAACAGAAGTAAGGACAATTTCATTTTTTTATATTTCTTCTAAAAATTACAGAAAAATATTAGGTGAAGAAGTGATTATATGGAGTATGTAGATGATAATATGGATTTTGATATAAGCTGACTTGTTTAGAAATTTAAAACAAATAGGAGTTATTTAAATTGTAATTTAACTTTTCACTTCTAACAAACTAGCAGAAGAAAATGAAAGCAATACACATATGAATTAAGACAATAATGAGATTTAACTTATCCAATGATTACCTTTCAATGCATAAAGGCATCATTATCATATAACCCAACAGTGGTGACTTGAATTTTTGGGACATCAGTAGTGACGCCTGTCTCCTAGACCTATATGGACTCGGGGGTTTTTTGGAGGGTTAAATGAGTATTTACTTGAATTATCTTTAAATAATGAAATTTAATTGATTAATATACTGGTTCATATATCACAATTGCAGTGTAAAATAGGTAGCTAGTGAAAAGCATGAACTGGAACATAAGATATTTCACCTGTGTCACCAATAAGATTATACCTTCAGTCTGTCAGACCGGGCATCACCACTCTAGGGTTAAACATCCTTTACATTTCACTACAAGAAAATAGTAAATGAACAAGTCATACAAAAGGGAAATTTCTACGGCCTATTTATGTAAGCCAATGAAAAATCCAATGGCCGTAATAGTTTTTGCACGGCATGAAAGAGAAAAGGCAAGAATTTAAATGAAAAATATAAAATTAAACTTGGATGGCCTACCCATGGGGGTTTATGGGGAGCTTAATCCCTTGCCAGTAATCAACCACAGGATTGATACACTCAAACCAAAATGGGGGAAACTTTCACACTTTCTATAAATGTTTATGGGAAATTATTCCATGCCAGCGACAATCACATAACAATCACACTTCACAAGCAATCTTAATATTTTGACAGATGGTAAAAAAGGTTTAAAAATGAGGTGCTACTGAAAAGAAGAGATGAACAATCATGACTAAAGTTGAATTATTGTGGTTAAACCAATCAACCAGGTCTATATTTGGGGTAGAGATGGGAATTTTCAGGGTGCAGAAGAAGTGTGGAGGGAAATCCAGCATAAGCCCGCTCTTAATGAAAGACACCAATGAGTCCACTGTTTAACGTCCCATTCAATGGATGGAGTACTGCACTTGAAGTACTCTCCATAATGCACTCAAACAAGGCACCAGTATATCAATGAAAATTCTACCACTGTACAAATTTAAGACCCAGGCCCTCAGAATGAGTGACTTATACTCTGGTCGATCTCTAACTGTGAGCATGATTTATATAAAGCTCTGGCAGAGATACCTAGGTGGCAGCTCCAGAGCGAAAATAAAATTTGAGTGGGTCAAAAAGGTGAAAAACAACATTAACATTAGCAACATAAAACTTAGATGTATAATACTCTTCACTAAACTCACAGTCATTTGAGGAAGAAAACACACGAGGTCCGACTTCCTTCCATGACTCCACCAGTATTGGTACAAGTGATGAAACAATCATTTTCAGTTTCTCACTCTCTCCCAAGGGCTCAGAAGAGGAAATTGAAGAAGGGACAGTGAATGAGGAGGTCAGTGTCCTTGACAAAGCCAGTCCCCGTATACTCCCATATGATGGTGCATAACAAGACACATAACCACCCTTGGTGGCAATGTCCTTCCACTGAACACATTTTGGTCCTTCACCAGAAATCTCATTGCAACAGGATCTTCTTCTCATTTCAAGGGCAGCCTTCATAAGGGAACAAAGCTGGGCCAAAACCTGATATTTTGGAAAACATGCATGTAACGTGAGAAAAATAAATAGGGTGTATACACTTTTAAAAAAATTTAAAAAATGTTCAAAATTTTTAGGTTAATGCTTCCCAACATCTTACCCTCAAAAATAAAATGTAGTTTTGGTAGGTCCCATGTCTGTTCAGTGATCAAAAAGTTTGTATCTTAAATATAAAAGGCATAAGCACTCATGCTTATAGGGCAAAAAACTGCTCCAATAAACATCAACAATGATTTCTTTACCAAGCAAAGTAACTCAAGAGAACCTTAATCATTAAATACCCTATTTCTATGTTCAACGGCTGCACATTGTTATCTTAAATGACTGTCTTTTACCCTTAACAATGCTGAACTGTAGTTAGAATTCTGTGAAAACAGATGAGAAATTCACCAATATTTGTTTATCCATTATGACAGTAGACTAAAGCATTAGATTGCATGATGTAGAAATGAATGCCATATTTAAATAATCTTCTATGATCAATGACTTCCGTACAGCCAAAGAAAAGTTTATTTTATGTGACTCATAGAACAAAATGGTCACAAGGAATAAATCTGAAAAATCTCTCTCTGGAGAATTCATAGATAATCTAGATCAATGTTTCCCAACCAATGGGTCCTGATCCTATTAACAATAATAATCATATCCTTTAATAAATAGCAGGTCTATGAAGTCCCATCTTGTAATTTAATCAGAGATTGGTATATAAGCTCTAGATATTGCAGTTTATACAATATTGACTCATATTTATAATGTATTTAGGGGTGAAAGGTAATCGTGCCTTGGGGTCAGAAATGAAAGTTTGAGAACAAAAGGTTTTCTTGATTTTGTCCTTACTAGATATCCTTTCACCCAATATGATAGATTAGTGAGGGTTTACCTTATTACTAAAGCAAATAAGAGAAAAAATGACAAAAACTGAGCTGGACCAGCTTTCATGCCACTATGACATTTTAATTCAAGATTAATTCATCTATATTAAAGTTCACTTAAGGCCATTTTAAGGACCATGGCCATTTTACATGGTACAATTTATTGTACAAACGAATGTATGAAACTGAATGAAATTGTACATTTGTCTGATTGGAATTAGAACATTATATTTTCTCATAGAAGCGTTTGTACATAAAAATGTACCATATAAAACGGCCTTTATGAACACTTTGCCAGAATTTTTACTGCATCATCTTCTCAAATGATTAATACGTTTTGTCGCATAGAATAGTCTGGGTGGTAGAGATATACCTAGCTTCCATTTGTTGCAATATACTGAACTCACAGTAATGGATTAGGTCAGGGTCATCTATGTAAGAGGTACTTAACATGAGAAATGGTGACATGGTGAGACTTAAAAAAACAGTTAAATAAATGCATTTGCTGAACCTATGTTCGAAGGACAGTACTGCTCAATAACATGGAATTAAAGTGAATACCTAACCATGCCTGCTGAAGATGAATGTTAACAAAAAATTACAATTACCTACTTGCAAGATTTAATAGTATCCTACACAATCGCTAAAATGGGAGCTAAAGAAATGGGCATAAAATATTTAATAATAATCCTTTAAAATTAAAATTGAAAAGTCATCTACAAAATGAGTTGTTCTACTCCACCCAGAAATACTTCAATGATGTCAGAGACAGATCTAATCATATGTAATTTATGTGGATATGCTTGTATGCATGCATTTATGAACATGACATGCCCTGCGTCCTGTTAAAATCAATGTATCCAATTCATGAGAAAATAAAGTTATTTTATTATTATTAAGCAGCAAGCAGTACTGTCCCTTATGTCAGTGTCATCAGGTCAGAGAATAATGGTCCAACGAGCTTGCATATGTATCTATCACATAAGGAAAAAAAATTAATTTCTTCTTAACTCTTTTCCATACAAACTCTGGCATTTCATGGAATATACGCACAAAAAAACAAGGAAGGAAAATGTATAATACTGAAACTAGGGTTAACAGCAAGGGTTTCTAACTCAAACAAATAACTAACACTTCAAAACTAGGGTTAACAGCAGGGGTTTCTAACTCAAACAATTGTTTAATTGTTTTTAGTTAACTAACACTTCACAAGGGGTCGTATTTGGGTAAATATATCATCGCATAGTAGATAATAAGAAGTAGCAAACCTTAGTCCGCCTCTGCACATCGCCCATTTTTCCAGCAGGGTTAACACTCAATTTTCTCTCCCATCCTGAATTGTTACCCTTGGAAGTTTCTCTTTGCTCAGAGATTTGGTTTATAAGTCCTTGGAGGATTAAATCAAACGGGTGTGAAGACGATGGAGATAGTGGAGCAGTCGAAAGAATTAATGCTGCAATATTAGGACGGGAAAGCATTCCATCAAGCAGTAATAGAGCATCTACTTGAATGTCCTTGTTGATGTGACTGAGAGCTGCACCCAAGTAGGAACATAGCAGGCACACGAATGGCGCCAGTTTTGTTGAAGGGACCTGGAAGTTTGTCAAAATGACAACAGAAAAAGTACAATTAGCAACCTCTCCATGCAACGACAAAAAAATCTAACACACAAGATATCAAGATATATTGTTACATGCCTGCCCAATGAGACTGGCTAACTGAGAAATCGCTTCTTTCCTCACAGACGACTCCCGATCTGATATCAACTCTGCCAACTTTTCCAACACAGACTGAAGGTTTCCTCCGAGTAAATCTTGATTATTGGTCAGGATTTCTTTTAGGCCGCTGAGATTGTCAAGTTTAATATTGGTATTATAATGTTGCAAACGCGATAAGGTCTCCTGCAGATGAAATCAATTGGCTAGTGACTACAGTTCACTGAATGCAACGGACTATACTCATTACACTCACCTTGAGGTTTAGGTTGCGCTTTGTCACCGGTTCTAATCCTCCACTTTTCAGCTGTTCTTTGATGACAACTTTCTTTACTCTAAAAGAAGTATCTGTTATATTCTGACCTTTAGGCAACGTTCTTCCAACTTTGAATTTCACTTTGTTTTTCTCCTTTTTCAGATTCTTCTTATGATGGGCGTTTTTGCCCATTTTGAATTCAGAACTTAAAACTAATTAAGCTGATAAACCTGAACGGTGCACGATGGCAATGTCGTACAGTGCCTGTTTAAGACTACGATAAAAATCACTGCACTTCGAACGGCACGATTCGGGGTAAAGAACTCATCCGTTGCGTCTGGATTATCATAAAATCAGAGGTTAAATGTGATTTCCCACAGCAGTATTTAATATTTACCTTTCATCTTGGTTTAAACCTCAACCCCAGTAAGATTTACGGATCTACGACTAGCTGATTTTGAGGAAGCTCGTGTTTGTTTACAAAAGCTAGCCCGCTGCCGCCCATGAACGCACGTGGAATGGTCGAGTCGTGAAGATAGTCCACGAAATTAGTCTCAGTTGAGCGGGAAAACATCACACCAGGATGTGCCGTAGAGACGTTTGGAAATATTCTTCGAAGTGCATCGAATGTCAAAGAAATTGCATTAACATCATGAATCAGTGTTTGGTATTCGCTCAGTCACTCATGTATCCCCAAGTCAAAGCAAAGTTATGCAGCTGACGGTGTCGTCACCTGTCTGTCACCATGGCGATCAGCAAAGAAAGAGAGCCTGTGTTAGCCTTTTATCCTTCTCATATGAAGATACCCTTCTAGTGTAGCTGATGAGAATCGTTATTCCGACAGTTCCATGAGCGTATATTTATTTTACAGCGCCTTAAAATTAAATTTTAGAATACTTGAACTTCTTGGACTCACTTTACGCAACGGCATCATTACCATGGTTACCGCCGTTACAGAGATTTTCGTCATGCAAATCGAGCATGGTAGTTAAAACTTCAGTCTCTCTTGGATATAATGTTTTAGCCTCTTTAGATTAAATGTGTACTCGTGTTGTTTCGACCTGTGAATTGTTTTTTTTTTCAACAAATTACAATTTCTGATTGTGAGCGTAGCGTAGCGTGAGTCTTCGCTAGACTTGAAAGGTTGGCAGGAATTGGCCATACTTGTTGCCGAATTCAACTCTTTCTTCAGTGAAATGTAACCCGTGAACTTCAATCGTAGAAGATTTTTATCAATACATACACCTGTTTCTACTCGAGTACAGCATGGTAGGCACGTCAAGTAAAATTATAGTAAAATTGATTTTTTAGTGCCCTAATAGACCAGTGCTGTTCCATGATACATACTTTCCTGTCTTTGGAATTTGGATAATGCTTTTAATAGTCCACCAAAACAAAAGGTTTGAGTATCACTGATCCATTAGGGCGCCTACACCTAGCTCTTAATCCAATGATAAACAGAATCAAAGCCCGACGCAGGATATAAGCCAATGACCATTGGGTTGCCAAATAGGCACCTTTGTAGATACCAAGAACACTAGATACCATGCCCTGATGCAAGTTTTGCACTCCATCAAACAGAAGGGATGTTAAACTGTGAAGTCCTCTGAGACCTTAGCTGTTGGCCAACTTCTCTTTCTAACTATTGCAGCATGTAATCTATTCCTGCTAAGTAGGAAAATAAGTCGGATAAAAACTGGCGATTCGACCAAACCCGACTGTAGCCAATTGGCTAATTTGTTAACAAATGAATCAAAAGATGGGCAGTGAACATGTATCAAATTAATGCGTAATAATGGAAAAATTTCCTTGGTTTTTCATTCTTTCTAGTTCCTCAAATTGGATTGAACTTATTTCCAGGAGTAGTAGACCTAATTGGTATATTTGCCTTATCTTCGGTGTGACTACATCTTTTTAATGGACTCCATTTGTTCTTGGGTGAGTAACTATTCTGTTCTTGCATTGCATTTAGTAGTAGATTTCATTTGAGGGATTGTATTAACCAGAAAAAATAATGATGTTCTGATTGCTATGAAAAAATTACAGTGAAAGTAAATTTTATCATAGTGAGTTCATGCTTATTACATGGATTCAAAACTACTGTTAAATCAAAAATGGGTTCCATGTTTACTTCCAAGGGATCATTTTATTTTCCATATTTACTCTTCATCTAGCTGCCACAGCTCCAGACTATCCCTGGGAGGTTAAAACCCCTCCATTCAGTTGAACATACCCATGCCTTCTGAAGCTAGGGACTAGATTCCTGGATTCCCTTGCCATCTCTAGTTGCTCTTTGACCCTCATGATGGTTCTAGACTTCTGAAATCGACCTAATTATGAAACTGATACTGAAATCGACCTAATTATGGCTCGTTTGAGGGGTTATTGAGAAGTATTTAAGGAGATTGAACACCTCAACAAATATGCCACTGCTGACTTTTTATTTTAAGTGTCATTTAAGCTCTCCATAACTGCATTAGCTATTTAAAAACAGAAGATATAACAAGTGAAGAAATTGATTCTTCAGAGAGCTCAATATAGCAATAATTAATGTAATAAAAAAATAAAAAGTGCATGAATTTACAGAATAATAAAATTGGAATAGTCATCATCGATCAACAATCCTAGGATTGGTTTGATGCAGACTCAATTCTTCTGTTGGTTTATCGTCTGATGAAGACAATCGTCGGTCTCGACGATTGTCTTCATCAGGCCATCGTGTCTTAAGATGTGGCTGATTAAGTTGTCATTACTTCTCCGAAGAAGTCTTAATAAGAGTGGGAGAAAAGAGATTTCTACTGGAAACACTAAAAAGAAGACAGGACAACTTAATCGGCCATTGCTTAAGATACGATGGCCTAATGAAGACAATCATAGAGGGAAAAGTAAATGGAATGAATGGAAAAGGCAGGCCTCATATGAGATATATGGATCAAGTTGTGCAGGATGTAAAAGACAGAAATTACATTTATATGAAGAGGTTGGCTAATAGAAGAATCAAGTGGAGGGCTGCGTAAAACCAATCCAAGTATTGTTGACCGTTGATGACAGTTTTGAGAAGCAATTTTCACCCAACTTCAAGCTTGGCACACTCCAGATATTGAAATATTTGTAGGTCTTTTGCATGAGGACGGCCAAAAATACAGGAGTTATTCTTTCCATAAGGTGGAGAGTGTAGTGACTTAGCCCATTGATGGTTGTAGCATAAGTGACGCAGAAATGCCACTTACTGGTTTATTGGTGCCAAAAACAATCGAGTAACATAATGCACCCACATACAAGAAAACAAGTACATACACAAACTAACATACATTACAGGGAGTTGTAAAACTTATAATGTAGTTCAATCCTCCCAATAAAAGTGGGGACACATAGCACTAAGCGTGGGAACCGAAGACACAAACATCCACCTGGATGGCTTTTGATGTCTTATCCATCCACCCCTAGGATATCCAGGCAATTCCCTATTGGAAATTTCTTATAATTCATGTAGAAATTCATATAAGAATTTTAGAATTCTTATAGACTTATAGAATTCTTATAAGACTTATGGACTTCTTATAAGACATCTTATAAAAAATCTGAATCCTGATAGAATTCTCATAAGAAGTCTGTGAGGTCGTATAAGAAATTTCCACCTTTGTAAAATTAGACTAATATTATTCTGTACTAAGAAGCTTTATAGGCTATTATGAATTCCAATGAATTTTATTGAATGAATGAATATTAGAATTTTCTATGGGATTCCTATAGGAGTCTTGTAAGTCCCATAGATTTCCTATAGGAATCTTATAGGTTTGACAGAAATTTCCTATAGGTCTTAAGGCCAAAATCCAATGGAATTCCTATAGGAGTGGCCTATAGGAAATTTTTGATAGGGTTCTTGTAAGAATAGTTCTTATAAGAAATTTCCAATAATCATTTCAAGCGCCATGCAGTGTCCTTATTCCTTGCGCATTTCATCCCTTACGATATTTTCTTCATTTGTTTCTCAGTTGTTTCATTTTATCTCCATCATTCATTAAACGTAATCACTTTTTTCTTTTGTGTAGCATATGTCTGTATGAGTTAACTCTCTTAACTTTATTTTTTATTCGTGCAGTTTTGCTGTTTAATTGTACAAATAATGCATTGAAAGACCTGGGAATGATCCTAACGCACATTGTATTCTAACATAAACAATTAGACGTTATCAAGGATGTTTTATTGGAACTACGTGGGACACTATGGTAACTTTGCAAATGCCACACGAATTTTATACTGATTAGTTACCTGTGCGTTTTCACTTAATTAATTCCCACGTCACATTCGTTTTAAAATGTCACGACAGCGGATGAACTTTCATGCCAAAAGATTTATTACCCTAGCCTCACCGACATTGGACATATATTTTTGCGTGTATGCTTAGGTGTCGTTCAAATGGCTGGGAAGGAAAGGGTGAGTTCGCAGCGTAACTGTAATCAGAGAAATCGAGACCGCTATCTTGATTGAATTTTCCTGTGCACTTCCGCGTTAATTGTAAGAGACAGGGATTTACATAGTGACTGGGGCTCTTAAGTAATGGCGCGAAGAAAATATCGGAAAATTCTCGTATATCGAAAGTAGCATTATGTGGTGGCGAAACTTGGTCTTTGAGAAAAGGACGGACGTAGGATGGAGACTTTTGAGATGTGCGTTTGATTCGGGATGGAGAGGGCAAGCTGGGTGGAAAGGAACATGAGCGTACAAGTGTTTGGCGTGGTGAGTGAGGAGATGAAGTTGTTTGGAAAAATCCGGATGACGCGGAAAAAGTAGATGGAGGAGCTATTGAAAGTAATTGACTCATGAAATCTCCGTTTAATGGCGAATAATGGGTAATAGATGTAGAAAAAGAAGACGGATAGGGATTCCGAACAGGGAAGATTAAAGGTATTAAGAGTTTGAGAGAAGTGTAGTTGAAAATGAAAGCTGCATCTTCCGGGTTTCACCGCGTCGTCGTTGATAGGACAACAGTTTCGGGAGTGTAGTTTACGGCATTACTAGCATTATGCGAGGAGAATGACCGTTGTATCAGGAAGGGGCAGAGGAGGCACGAATTGACTAAGGAGTTCAGTGGAGACCTAGGAGCAGACAACAAAAATGATGACGATCTTCACCATTTTAATTTCATTCAAACGTTTATCATTATCATATTTTCAAGCTCATAAAGAGTACTTAGTTTTACAGGATTTTACTGGGATTACATATAGCCGACAAAAAAAGGCTGGTTTACCGCAATTTCAGCTGTATTTGCATAATCAACTTGTGTTACTTTGTCCCACAAAAAATATTTTCCCATGGACTCCACGAATCTCCGTAACGGCAGGACTTCCAGCAGTAACGGATTTCTATGTTCCCTGTCACTATTCCTTCCGAGTGCGTACACGTGGCTAATTAAACATAAATTTACAACTTTAAATGGTCTAAGCGATTTGCACATTGCGATCGCCAAAACATTCGGGTCAAATACATGTCCCAGGTTTGAAATTTTTGGAATATAACAATGGACATTGTCAAAATAAACGATCCCCCCAAAACACCTTTTTATCAGGAAATACTCACCAGTCACTGATACTAACAGTCACGTTCATGCGAGGTGCATTACCGCTCAATCTCTCTCATTCTTTCGCTTCCTTTCTTCTGATCACGTAGGAAGTACACGCCGATCGGTTATTCAGCTGAGTACTAATCAGTTTCGTACATGCAAATTGCAATTACTCCCAAAGTAATTCGTTTTTCCCGCTTCATTTCTTCACATCACCTAGGGAGTACTTAGAGCTGCACGAAAACGTAGTCAAAACGAGCGTCACAATTCCCTGAGGAGGGGGCGCCCCAGAGAATAGAAGGGGAGGTGATTTTGTTTAAGTAAGGGGTGAAACAGTTGGGACTTATGCGGGGTATTTTATTTTAGGGAGGAGTGATTACTTTGTTTCGGGTAAAGAAATTTTCGGGTGGGTATATTTTAATATGGAGGGATCGTATGCCTTGAGTTTTATTATACTTGATCTTGCGCGCCGCCGCACAGTGGTCGGAAACCGGAAATTTTTGGACAAATTCAAAAATCGCTTTTTTTGAGATATGGACTTGAAACTTCGCACATATACTCACAAAAGATTGCTGATTAAAGAATAGTACGTCATTTGCCATGATTCTAAACCGTTAGATAGATACAGGGGCTCAAAGATGACCAAATTTCCAAAAAACTCCCGACTTCGTTTTTCTCCGAATATCTTCAAAGTTATGTTGATGGTGTCGTTGTGGGAGGAATTTGATCGAATAAAAAATGGTATAATCTATTAACACTATGCTTTGTCTCTACTATGCTTTAGTTTCGAAGATTGTTTATAACATTTGTGTGCTATTACGTTACAAAATGGCGGAAGCTGTTTTGGGACAAAATTTCACATAAAGTAGAGAATATCTAGCATTTTAGGGAGAGACCTGTCAAGTGACTTATATCAGAGCGTTTGTTGAAGACTTTTAAATACGAAACTGAAGAGAAATAAAAAATAAGTTTGCGACGCCGAAAAATGCATATGATTTTCCTACTGCGCGTCCGGGGTACGACTCCGGGCGCCGGGGCTGGAAAGGCCGAGACTCGCTTGCATTGCTCACGTGGAATGAACCCTAAAGCTTCGGATTCGCCACGTTTCTGCTGTACACATTGTCACTAACCTCCACAGACTCTCCTTGGTCGAAAATGGTGAGAATATTGTATCGAGCGAGCGGATAATTGTACGTGTAGTAGCGTTCAAGTTATTTTTGTTGCGAACGTTCGGGAAACATACTTCGTATTTACGTCCTTTTACCAAAAAAGTGTGTAGTCTTCGTGTGGACCATGCATCCTTCTAGAAAGACACCGCCTGGGATTGTTTTTTATTCCTTTTGCCCCTCTACCCGCACGCACGTGCTAAAAGATGCACCGAAGAGGTCACGGTCCAAGCCCCTGTCCCAAATGGGTCCTGCGAAAAGGGACATTTATGACATTGCGGAACCTTTGACGGTCTTAAGCGGGAATATCCGTAGAAAATTTTCTGTTTGTAATATGTTGATATGTCATTGAGTCAAATTTAGACGCATGTGGTATGACTGCAACTGTCGCGACATTAGAAAAAATATAATCAGATGTAGCACCTCATACTTCCACTACCGGTCAATGAATTGCATACCTAAGAGAATTGGTCTTTTTTAATTCTTTAATAGCATTTCATAACAATGTCATTATAAAATACATCAGTATTACTTTTCCGTTAATCATAGTTAGCAGCAAAGAAAATTTGATGGAGTAGACTCTATTATTGAATGCTTTTAGGTCATCAGTTTGTTTTTGAAGATGATTCCTTTCTGCAATTGCTATTTCCCTTGCCTCCTTTACCTGCTGAAGGCGAATCGGTCGGAAAATCTTGTAGATGAAGGCCGAGAATTAGACCAGATTATCTCACCTAGAGTTAGAGGAAACGGGGGTTTTTTACCTATGCATTATTTTCAATTCGTCATAAACAACGTTTAGGTGATGGGATAACTAGAGAATTCAGAGTATGTTGCCTGCAGTATCATTTACTAAGCGAAGTGGCACGAAGGAGCTCATGAATAAAAATTCATCAGATGTATTCCTTCGTTGCCGCACTTGTTTGTACTGAGAATGGCCCAAACTGCCATCAAACTCATAGTTGCAAATCAATGAGCAATTTATTTCCTCTCCCGTTGGTTGAGTTGAGGAAACACGCCAGGATCCGTGATGCAGTGTGATTCAGAAGAGCTTGAAGATATACTTCGCACATTTTCTGTGACTACTATTCCTTCCGGGTATGCTGCGCTTATAGCTCGTAGTACTCGGTCATGGTTAGGATATAGGTCATGTCCGTGGCTTAAGGCTGTGCTACGCAGAGTTATGTATTGACTCTTGGTCAACTCCGTAGAAATAATAAGGGATAAAGCCTTCTCAACAGTCATGTCAGATTGGATAACATTAATTTTCCTCTACTTCGATAAAACTTGTTGCCCTAGTTGGTGTAGTAGTTGCTATTTTCGTGAGTAATTTAGCTGCCGAAATGTCCCCTTTCTCCTTTAGACTTATGGTAGCTGCTAAAGTGAGTTCCGCAGTAGAGGCAGTAGTTTTAAGAATTGGAGCTTTTCCTCTCCTTGTTCTATCACAGAAAGTGTGAAACTCTTTTGCCGGTCGTCCTGTTGCGCGTAATAAAGTATTAATAAATTTTTCCAATACGAAGTTCAAAGTTGCAAAATTGTTTAATTAAACTTTATCAAAAATTTAGTACCAGGAAATGTTAGCATTTATCCAAAAATAGATGCCAACAGGTGTAGAGGTACTTGGTAAATAAGTTAGTACAATGTTAGGAAATTTAATGCACTCCTTTAACCATTCATTAATTTGTCTAATGAATATGTCATTATTACGACAGCTCTCCTCCCACCTTTTTACGTATGGTATCAAAAAACGCTTCCGTATCACTTAGAGAATTCAAAGCGTCTGTATGTTCTGACAAATTTAATCTTCTTGATAGAAATTCGAAGAAATACTCTTTCTTCTCAGTCACTGACTTGTTCTTCGACTCCGAAAGTTTCATGGAGCTCAAGGCGTGAGACGAGAAAACCAGTCATTAAAAAATGAAATTTCTTAAGTGACCTGTATAAAAGGCAAAAATTATGAAGAAAATTATGAAAAAATTCACGTATTCATCACTATTAATTTGATTGATACGGGAGTGCACGCGGTAAAAGATGCCCTGAGAAGGGTATTCTGATGAAAATACTTCAAGTTTTTTTTAACGACATTTCAATGAAAAAAAATTATAGGAGCGGTCACATAGCTACAAAATTCTACGGAAACAAAAACAATATACAACATACCTCATAAAACAGTAACCAGACGACTTAATATAAATCACTTCTGATCGAAGAACAGGAAAAGCTACGAAAAGTGTAAGATACTCGACGTAATCACAAGCTTAATCACAAGATTTAGATCCTGCAAATTAATGCTGCACGACCTTCTTTCACCACTGCCATGAGAGGACTGATTTACATGAATGTATTTCTTGAAGCGAAAGCACATGTTTCACTTGATGTACCCGCTTAAGACCGTCAAAGGTTCCGCAATGTCATAAATGTCCCTTTTCGCAGGACCCATTTGGGACAGGGGCTTGGACCGTGACCTCTTCGTTGCATCTTTTAGCACGTGCGTGCGGGTAGAGGGGCAAAAGGAATAAAAAACAATCCCAGGCGGTGTCTTTCTAGAAGGATGCATGGTCCACACGAAGACTACACACTTTTTTGGTAAAAGGACGTAAATACGAAGTATGTTTCCCGAACGTTCGCAACAAAAATAACTTGAACGCTACTACACGTACAATTATCCGCTCGCTCGATACAATATTCTCACCATTTTCGACCAAGGAGAGTCTGTGGAGGTTAGTGACAATGTGTACAGCAGAAACGTGGCGAATCCGAAGCTTTAGGGTTCATTCCACGTGAGCAATGCAAGCGAGTCTCGGCCTTTCCAGCCCCGGCGCCCGGAGTCGGACCCCGGACGCGCGGTAGGAAAATCATATGCATTTTTCGGCGTCGCAAACTTATTTTTTATTTCTCTTCAGTTTCGTATTTAAAAGTCTTCAACAAACGCTCTGATATAAGTCACTTGACAGGTCTCTCCCTAAAATGCTAGATATTCTCTACTTTATGTGAAATTTTGTCCCAAAACAGCTTCCGCCATTTTGTAACGTAATAGCACACAAATGTTATAAACAATCTTCGAAACTAAAGCATAGTAGAGACAAAGCATAGTGTTAATAGATTATACCATTTTTTATTCGATCAAATTCCTCCCACAACGACACCATCAACATAACTTTGAAGATATTCGGAGAAAAACGAAGTCGGGAGTTTTTTGGAAATTTGGTCATCTTTGAGCCCCTGTATCTATCTAACGGTTTAGAATCATGACAAATGACGTACTATTCTTTAATCAGCAATCTTTTGTGAGTATATGCGCGAAGTTTCATGTCCATATCTCAAAAAAGCGATATTTGAATTTTGTCCAAAAATTTCCGGTTTCCGACCACTGTGCGCCGGTCGGTTCTTCAGCTGAGTACTGATCAGTTTCTTGCATGCAAATTGCAATTACTCCCAAAGTATTTCGTTTTTTCCCTTCATTTCTTCACATCACCTAAGTAGTACTAGTGAAGCACGAAAACGTGGTCAAAACAAAGGTAACCCCCCCCCCCCAATTCATAATTCCCTTGGGAGGGAGGCACCTTAGGGAATAGGAGGGGAGGCGATTGTGTTTAAGTATGGGGCGTGGCAGTTGGGACTTAGGCGGGGTATTTTATTTTAGGGAGGAGTGGTTAATTTGTATTTTAATTGATGGAGGGATCGTATGCCTAGAGTTTTATTAGAAAGTAGCTGAAGGTACCCGTTGAAATTCAACTGGAGGGAGAAATATTATAAAAACAAATAGTACTAGGAAATTTTTAACATTTTTCATGAAGGGGCGAAAACAAACTTGTTTTATAGAGGCTATGGCTTCAAGTCAGTATCGGAACCGTAAATAAAATTATACCTATGTTACATATATTAACTGCCGGAATCATACCTGGGCCTTTACAAAAATAAGAATATTATTTAGAAACTTTCAGGCTAGAAGAAACAAAGGAGGTTAGAAGGGGGGTGCATACCAATGAATCACTATTTCTGACAATGAGGCCAGCCAGAGTCGGATGTTTGGGAATGGTAGGACTCATATCTTCGGCAAAAAAAAATTCTGTCCTGTTATGTATGTTATGTTTGTCTCAATTCTCCGACTTCATGACAGTGGCGTCTGTGAACTTCCTGCGGATACGTAGATATTAATACATTTTATTCAAATTAGAGTAAATTATATTCTTATTACCTAGTAGATATTTAGCGTACGTAAACCAGATATTTGTCGCTCGGTTGCGTATATTCACACCTACTGTATGCTTGACATATAACTATAATTTTTTTATCGTGCTACTCTTATTTTTGGTTAGAATTCATTTAAGTTTCTTGTCATGTTCCTGTGTCTCAAATACAACAATTTTGAAAGCGGTCCACTTCAGAATATGGTATAAAACTGTAATATATTCACCTTTTGGACCCCATAGAAACTTGACTTTAAATACTTTTAGTTTTACCGAATGCAAGCCTACTTGATCTGGGAGTAGCGCTAAAATTAAGTCCGTATGTTGCTGAATTAAATGGCCGGTCTAGATTAAAAAATTAGCTGCGATACCTCTTTTATTACCTTTCAATATCTTCACGAAAAGAGCAATGCAGTTAACGGCATCTATTTTGGACGAACGTTTTTAGCATCATTGCTGTGGCATCAATGAACATCCCACGTGTACGTAATGAGACTTTATATTCCACTAGGATTTGAATTTTATTCCCTGGTTTTTGTTAAACTATCTCAAATCTCAAGCTATCTCAATCGACGACGATTTAGAAAGCGTTCCTTCTCTTCTCTTCATGTTCCACATCATTTCAAATGCACAAATCAGTGAATAAAAAAACACCGTAATATTATTCATTTAAATACTCCTAATTTTAAGCGAATGCAAATTTACTAAAGTCGTGAGTATCGCTAGCAGTCATCATCTTTGTGCGGAAAAATATGGCTGACCGTGTTTCACGAATAGCCTACAATTTCTTCAGTACCTTCATATATCTTCACCAAAAGCACAATGCCGTTTACGGCATCCCTCTACGACGAACTGTTTAAGCATCAACGTTGTTTTAATTTCGGAGGCGATAATGGCAAAGGACTTAGCAACGCTCAGAAATTAATCAAAAAAATAGTAAATTTCAACGTAAATTACACATTGCCCAGAAAGCTAGAGGGTAAAATGTAATTCGGTTAAAAGAACAAAAAAGTGCAAACATTTACTCGTTAAATACAGAAAGAATGAAAGAAATCTATTGACATTTAGTTATTTTACAGAGCGAAAGAAAAAAATCTTGCACTTCCATAAATTGAAAAAGTCAAAGTAAACACATGATTAAGGCCAGGAATCGGATCCGGGTCTTTACAAAACGGGTAACAGGGTCTTGTGGGGCCCTGAATCTTTTTTTATATAGCCTATAGCACCTTCTAGTGTATACGCTAGAATCCTACAAAATTTCAGCTCAATCGGTTCAGTAGTTTTTGAGGAGATGCGTAGCGAACATAGAACATACAGACAGATGGACACCACTACATATTTGTATATTACTGTGATTAGTTGGGTGTATAGGGAAGCTATTTTACGAAGTTTTCAAGCGGGAAAGGCCTTGCCGTTTTTCTGACCGTGCCGCAGAAGACGCGTTCTAGCGGCTTCAAGAGGTTTTCGGTGACATACGCCCATGCAGGAGCTGCGTTCGTAATCTTAGGTTCGAGGACTGCCCAACAGATGGCCAGGCGTTCCCGTAAATCCAGTGGTGAGCGGTAAATCCACTTGAAGAACGACGCGACAGGGTGTGAGTGGTTGCGTCAGGTTGCGTTTTCCTTGGATGTAATTCGCTGCATGCTCCTTCCACCGGGGATGTAGCTGAGACGAATCCGTAGAAATTTTCGGGAATATGTGTACTGGAGTTGGATACTGTCCATGATAATATTTGGGTTATATTATCGTGGACATTATTATTAGGTTTAAATTATCTTCTAGCCAACAGAACAAGGATGGAGCCCTTCCATTCCTATCCTTATGCCTTTCCTCCCGGTCTAAAAGACTTGAAAACACCCATACAAGGGTGGACGTTGCAGCGTACTCACGCAACCTCAATTTTTCTTGCTATTTCTGAAATTCCTTTTGTAGGTATTTCCTCCATTTTTGTGTAAACGGATGCTGGAAAAACCGGACGGAAAGTGTCACATCGTCCGCTAAAAGGTACTATCACCATTAAAAGTTGGTACCCACGGCGAGCGCAGCCGTCTCCGTAATATTCCGAAATCGAACTTCGCGTATTGTTTACGTGTTCCATGCGTACTGATAGTCAATTTGATTTATCAGGCTGGTGCAACTTGACTCTCAAGTACCTGCCAAGAAGGTCACGCATGATTTCGGACCGCGAATGCCCTTATGGCTCCCACTCCCAAAATGGTTCACCAGCAAAAGAACCCATGAATCCTTTGCAGGTTTAGTAGGGAGTTCCAAACACGAGGAAGATAGCGAAATATTTCCTGTGTAGTTACTTGGTTATAGGTCGCCATCAAGTCGAATGTAACGCAAATGAACCTAATAATATTTTACTATGCACGTCGAGATTGTAGTATTTAAATATTTCGGGCGTCACACTCCGCAGGTGTAAAATACGTTATAAAAATGCCAATGCAAATGTTATCTCCAGCCATTGATTGAAGTACGGATCTTGGGATTGCCTTGTGTATCCTGTTTTTCTCGTTTCGGGGGAGAAGAATTTCAAATAATTATTGAATGGTAAAAATTGAAATTCCAAGCAGTCCAAAGAAAGAGAATAAAATTTTCCAAAACTAAAGAATTGTTACTGTCTCTTGACAGCTTCATCTTCGGGTAATATCTATCTGTAATAATAGTTGCCAAATGTTGTTTCTTGTTCACCCATCCTTCCGTCCGTTTGTGCGTCTGTTCCCCCTTCTATCTTGGAAAAGATTCGTCTAGAGAGTTGCCGTAAACTGCAGTACTAGAAACACAACGCATGAATTGTGGCCCGAAATAACCATTAGCATCTTTACAAAGGTCCGGGTTCGATTACTGGTGGCGATTATGAGTTTTCATTTGTTTGCATTAGGTCTATGATTTTAATCGAGTGCAAGACTGTTTACATGCCACTCAGTTAAATTCTTAATTGTCAATAGATTTCTGTAATGTTTTCTTTATTCAATGGCAAAGGCTTCATATATTTTTATTCCTGCAGTTTTTTCACCCTTTGTCATCCATATTTATCGTAAGTGTGCAGTTGCGTACGCTGGATTTACTTCTGGAGGGGGTTCAATAATATTTACGTGCATCATCGTAAAATGAATTTTAGATTACTACTCACCGAAAGAATAATTAAATTAACATTTTCTTTTCGTGAAAACAATTCAACTATATTTTTCAGCCAAATAAACAAGGCTCTAAACGCTAGTACAAAGTATACAAAATGTAGTAAATTACGGGAAACAGTAAAACTGAATACTAAAAGTCGAGCCGTGTGCCGAGGGCCTAATAATCTAACCATACAGGAGAAAGAGTCTCATTGCGGGTAGAGCGTAAGACATTTAGCCGAGTGAAGAACGTGATCATATTTTAAACGTGCTCAGGGGTAAAGTATGGGTGGAGCGTTAAACATACCTAGCGATGAAAGTGATAAGTTACGAATTCAGGTAAACATGCTTTTGAGGGTGTTTAAACCCTATACTCCCTCTCCGCCTGTACGCCACTGAATGTGTGTAATTCCTGTCAAAATGTACTGCTTTTTTCCGGTTCTTTTTAGAGCGACGATAAGGACATTGTCATTGTTTCCTCCGAGTGAAAATATCAATGATCCTTAAACAGGTCTTCCTAAGGGATGGCCTAAACTGCATTGTGTTTTTTTTTTGGAAATGACGTCAAAAGGCACTAAAGGTGGCATCGCAGCTGATTCGTGAAGTACGTTCGGCCATATATCGGTTTACTACTCGCGCTACACGTTTTTCACGTGGTTAACACGGAATGCACCAAAAAGAGAAAAACGGAAAGAAACGTTCACCAAAATAATAGCAAGGTGAAAATTGTATTGTACCTCCAAAATGGGTCAAATCAGCAGTGAAAAGTGAGCAAAGCAAACGAAAGCCATACATGTAGTGAAATATGTACCAGCTTTTAGGAAGAGAATTAACTCCTAGCAGAATAAATAGCATTATTTAGTTTCTTAAAGTATCTATCCTTTATGAAAGGCGTTTATGAAAACCACTGCGGTGAATTTCGGGCATTACTATACATACAGTAAACTCTCGAATATCCGTGTGCGCGTTATCCGGGCTGCGGATTATCCGTCCATTGCCAATCTACTTAGTGTATCGGCAGTGGCCTCAAAGATAAGAAAACTTCTCTCATTTTCCTCCAATCGTGACTTTCACTACGGCCGACGAGTGGTCCGATGTCTTACGCCAGGCTTCGTGCCGCCACCCGAGGCTTGCAAACATTTAATTGCGGCCGGGACAGCTCTACTGGATTCCTTTTTGCCATAAATTCAATTATGTACGACGAGAATCTCTTCATTGGCAGATTTTGTTATTTTCTTAGGGAGTTATAAATGCGGAAAGAACCTAACCGCGTATTATCCATGCATCCTTTACCAGTAATTAGCACCGAAAATCGGGAGTTTTCTGTACGAACGCAATTAGAGGTCGTAGAAGACAAAGTGTTTTGTGCAGAGACGGCGGGAACTAAACCCTCCCAAGCACTGCCATTCCGGCTTCATTTTCACCCGAAGATAATTATGCGTATGCCCCCTTTTGTCCCTTCTGATTTACTTGGTTTAGTTCCCTGCAGTTTTGTAAAGGCTTGGATTAATTCACTAGCATTAGTCATGTGTTTACATTGGCATAGATTAGATATAGAATCCCTAAATAGAATTTACGCCAATGAAGCTCTTGTGAACAAGATCAGAATCATTCCTTCACGGAAGTTTTCAAAAATATTTAATACCGTATGTATTTATAATTTTGATCCCTCCTGTTGAATTCCATCGGGTACCTTGAACTAGTTTGATAACAATCTAGGTCAAATTATTAAAAATATCAGTTATTAAATTAAGATTGGGCCAAAGTTTATTGTAATTAGATCGAAATAGTTCTATGAAAAGCAAATGTCTGCAAGGATAGAAGAGTCTGTCTGAAGAGACATTTTGACGGCGTAAATGCGAAAGATTTTATGGTTTTATTTTAAACATAGTTTTGATCATGATACTACTATACTATATAGTATATATATTTGTATCGTGGTTTTGATGTGGGTTTGGCATCTGAGTCGTAAACTTTGACAAACTCCCTTGTCCAAACGGAAACTGAAAAATCAGTCTCGACTCTGTTACTGAAATGGAAAAAAAGAGTAGATTATTCATCAGATAATGCTGAAAGAACATGAATTTAATTTTGAAAGTTGCAAGCATGCTGAGAAAGATTATACAAAAAAGTGTAATGAAGTTTCAATACTTCTCCGATAAATATTATTTTGGCTCCTGTAAATTGGTTTGGGGGAGCATGTTAATTTTTTGGGTAGTTGGTATTTTGATTGAAAAGGGTATCGTAGCACGGACATAAGGAGAAAAATTATGCTGGCAAAGAAACGTTCGTGAAGTGAATAAGTGTCAGAGGCTAAACAACCAACAATACGTCCTTCGGAAAAAGACTAACTAATGTCAGAATCTTGGCGTTACGTGCTTTGGAAGCGATGTTGTTGACATAGAGGATTTTGAGAGTTGGGTTTGGGAAAGAATTTCTGATTTTTAGGAAAATTAAAAAGAAGGAAGAAAGAAATGTATTACATGTAGCACTGATCAGTTAATAGTATTGCCAAAAATGCTATCGATGGCTGCAGATGACCCGACGACGAGATGTTATGCGGTAAAGATCTGGATACGTGAAAATGACGAATTTGCATCCCTATCCCCATTGCTGATCAGTAAAATTTAAACGGGTGTTTTTTTAACACCATCGAGTATAGCTATGCAATGATTCAATATTAATTATATTGTTATTTTCTTGCCTAAATCATTAATCAATGTAATAAATTGTTGATAATAATCTCAAAGATAAGATTTTTAGGATTTCTGAGGAACGTTTTCCGCCCAGAGCCAATATACCATGCAGAAAATCGAGGATTGCTTTCAAACTGAGAGCAAAGTAATAATCTAGCCTATAGTCTACAGCCTAGCTGTGTATAATTTCATATTTACTGCCAAAGGTAGTCATTGTGCATTTAATACAAAAACAAAAAGTATGAAATACGATTTAAAGTCTAACAGAGAAAACTCACAAAATAATTGATACACATTCCCTCAGTCTGATGTTACGAAAAACCGATTACTTATTACTTGAAACTACCTTCGCCCGAACCATATTATTACTTACTGACGTTTTACAACTTAGCGTTACTTCATAAAAATGATACAATCGTAGCAAAGGATGATTTGAAGTGAGCGAAAGATTATTACGATCGGCGTCCGAAAAACAGGTTATATTATACATCAATGCTGTTATTTGTGAATGAGTTTTCTTTTAGGCAAGGCATAAATTGATTTCTAGTTCTCAAAAAAGGCAAGTGCACTCCACTTTGATGAAAAACATACGCATGTATTTAAGATAAGATTTGCAGACAGGCAATGTAAACTATTGATCGAGTTTTTAGAATAGTTTACAGTTGGATAAGACCATTTGACGAAATATTTTGAAGTGGAGTACACACGAGCTCATTCATTTTGTAAATATTATTTTTGGGATGAGTCAAAATTCGATAAGGTGATGAATAATTGAGGAATGAACAATTAATTAAGATAAAGATCATACTCAAGCTTAAAATAAAATGCTAATAAATCGTCACCTTCTAGGTTCCTTTTTAGCCACTTACGAACGATCTTACGGTCAATTTTCAAGTCTTCCGCTAATTGAGAAAGCTTTACCAGACTATAATAATGACACTATTGTTCCTCTCTGGGCTGGGCTGGTGCGTTCCTCGCCGGTGTATTTCCTCGATATTTCAAGAGTACAATACTTATTCTCAGAGTGAGAATCACTGAACCGGAAACCTTCGCCTTGCTTTTTCAGCCGTGTTCCGCCGAGAGTCGGGAAGTTCAGCGGGGCATTTGGGGATAGTGGGGGAAGGCCATATGAGAGCCCACGTGGTTAGTGAGAATAAGTCGAATTGGACCGTAGAAGTCGCGGAAGGCGTAGGAAATGCCCGAAGTTCCAAGTAAGCTAAACACGTAGTTGTCACGCTCGTTGTGGGAATCGACTTTTGAAAGTGATGGTGCGTATTTTTGTGGGAAAGTGTAGGGAAGTTGGTGGTTTACGGGTTGAAAAGGGGGGAAGAGGATCGCGCCTTGGGGAAATCCGAGGTGGGAGGATGCGGAATCGACTTCGTAAAAAAATAAAAAGCTTCCGGAAAGGTAGGATTTGATGATTTTGAGTATATAGCCTGGGATTGGGGGAATCAATCTTGAGAAAACTGGGTGACACGTGGCCAAACGCATTTTCAATGCAGAGGAATGCCGTGAAGAGGACCTTGTTGGTGTTGAAGCTGTCTGATATATCCTACAACAGGCGGAAGACCTGGCGTTCAGTGGAGAGCACGCCGGAATCTCATTTGTCCGTCTGGAACAGAGTTGTTTTGGTCGATAGCTTGATCTAGACGGAGCAGGATCTTTATCTGTCGTTTTACAATCCCTAGCCATAGTACTAGGCACTTTAGACCGGGAGGAATATAACGATGGAGAAATACCCGGCGTCGGCATTAACCTGCTCTTAACGAAAGGCGCAAAGGCTCAACGTCCCATCCGACGGACGAAATGTTGAACGGAATGCTCTCCACATAGCCACTCAAGTAGGGTAGGGTTTACCGAGGAGAAATATCACTGAATAAATGCAAAAATTTTTAATTTTCAGTTATTTATCGTAATAAATTTGGTAAAATATTGAAGTTTGCATTTATTCAGTGACTATGAATTTAGTGACAAAGTGGAGCCTGAAACTGTTGGGTTTGTCAATGAGAAATAACTTTCACAGCCGGAATTTGAGGCTGGGTCATATGGGTGAGAGGCCAGTGGGTCAATTCTGTAAATGCCATAGGCGTCATGACCATTGTTCTTATAACGGACCGTCATACTTTCGACCGTCATAGCGTATGACGGTCGAAATTCTCACTCATAGCGTGGTAATAGCCGTCATAAGGTCTCAGAATAGGAGCGTTTTTGTTGAAAACGGTATCTTGTGGTTTTGTTTTGTAAATAACAAAACCACAAGTGACAGGAAAAAGCACAACAATTTTATAATTCAAATTGTGAATTTGTTGTGTTGTAACACGTAAATCCTCCTTATATATTTATTATCGATTGAATGGAAACGCTCTACTTCCTTTGGTATTTGGAGAGCATAATTGAAGGCAAAGACAAGAACGACGACAGTTTCGTCTTATTTGCCGGCAGTTGAGGGATACACAAAATCCTTTTGAAATAAGCGAAAAATATTTTAGAACACTCTTCCGCATTTCAAAAGGACTGGCTCGCGATCTCACCTGCGCTCAGCCCTAATCTAATAAAAATTAGGCAGACTGGTTTGCCAGTCATTTGTAGGTTGGTTACGTGATTTTAACATGTTTATTCCAGTTTTTGAAAACTCGAACGCGTGTATAAGTGCATGCAACTTTTACCTGTATGCAATTATTTCAGATTCTGACGGCAATAAGATTCTTACACAATAGTCCATTGCCTGAACACGGAACTTCATTGAGCAACTGTTTGGCATAATGAAAAGTACGCGGCGATGTCTGCACTCAAGACAGGGTACTGCACTAGTTGCACCAAAAATAATAATTTCCTGTGCCGTGCTGCACAACCTAATGTTGATGCACCGCCTCAACACGCAGGAAGGGAATATCCCACAGCTATAGCTATAGAATTCTATTCTATAGAATTTGTGGAGGAGGTGGTTGATGTAAGTACCTAATATAGGTGGATATGTCAGGGAAGCTGTAATAAGGCAATTCTTTAACGTCTTTCTGTAACACCACTGTTAGGTCTGCATTTTCCTTACTATTGCTTGTGATTGATCTCTTTCAACAATCCATTGGGTCATGCAACAATGACTGAAGTCCTATGGCTGAATGACTTACTGAAGCTTGACTAAGATAAATCTGACTTCATGAGCTATCCGCTTTTAATCCTACTTCAACTTCTATTAATGCACCTTTCATTTCCTCTGCTTTGCCTAGACATGTAGTCTATGGTTAGTTTCAGCTGCCATTCAGTAAGACGGCCACCGCGCGCCTTCATTTTCAAAGTACGATGAAATTATGAAAAAAAGCCATATGAGCCGCTAAGAGAACATATGATGGTCAAATCGTATTTCCAACACTGCGCATTCACGAAAGCATTATATTTTTGTGGACTAATTGAGATTACATCCGTTTTGTAGAACGTCAGTACTGTTTATACACTACGTTCGATTTGTCGTCATAAGCTAAAACCCATTCGTTCTTAAGTTGCTATTCAGCCGCATTAATACGGATCCATGAATGAAAATAACATCGGTACATGACATACAATAATTATTTTCGAAAGAATTGACTTTTATACTCTCTTGAACGGACTCCTTCTTCACTATTTCTTTACAAATTTGCTCAAGTAACAGCTAATAAAATGTGTCGAAGGCTCCCATTGGCCTTTCACATTGTCTTAGGGCTATCAACATACGAAATTCTAGATTTTCATGGCTATGGGCAACTGTTCACCCGTCATCCGTCATAAGCCTTAGGTATAGCTTATGGAATCGCTCGAATGTCATAGCCGTCATAAGTTGCCCGTCAAAGTTATCACCCTTATGACGCCTATAGCATTACAGAATTGACCCGCTGCACTCCAACTACTACAACAAACAGAGCCCCCTATACGTGGAGCAGGGGGAATGAAGATGGGGCGATAGGAAGTGAGGGAGGAAGGAAATTTGTTAGGATTTCGAAATATTGTGACTCTTAAAAGCTTCCATGGGGAAAGGAAGTTAGAAAGGAGGAAGCAAGAGTTGGAAATGTTTGGCAAAAAGGAGTGAAAGGGTTGAGAAAGTTGTTTCAATACAAAATTGTCTATCCTGCATATTTTTAAGTAAATGATTTAAATTCGTGGAAATTTATGAGAGAGAGATTTAGGGTTAGGGGGGGGGGGGCACGGGGAGGGGTGAAGTTTAGGGAATGGCAATGGAAACTCCCAATGCCCTGGGGGGGAGAGTGGGGAGTGGTTAGGAACACGTCGCCGTGACTTAAGTCAAAACCTCCTCGGAGGACAGCAAATGTCTCTAGATTCCACACACCTTCATTCCAAAGCTAAGTCAACAACAGTTCCGCCACAGTTCCCAACGGACCACACACGTTGAGGGAAACAGTTTCCTACCTTGCTATCGAATGCCCAACGTTCATTTGCACAGGACGCGTATCCCTTCTCCAATGGATAATGACATGTCGGGAGTTGTGAAGTGAGAGAAAAGTTCGAGAGAAGCCGGGGAATACGAAAATGGGAAACTTTTAGGCAATGTTGGTTTTCGGTGAACTGCGTTCGAAGGCGACGACGCCTATACTCGGTAATGATGGCACTTAAACCGGAGAGGAATAACCCAATTGCACAAGAATCGGTGTTCAACGGGAAGGTCGGTGATTGACAGTGTGGGAGAGCGGTGGCGATCTCTGTCTTGAATGACGAAGGTAGCGTTAGAGGCAGAGATAGAGGCGAGTGTCATGCTGTGAAAATACTTGAATACAGACCACCTTACTGCCCAAAAACGGCTAACTGCTTCGGGGAATTTCTTGGACAGTGTCTCTTCCCCTCTTAGAAGAAAGAATAACATATCTCTGTTTGGACCGAAGGTCGATTCGTCCCCGCACCTTGCTTGCTGTGCTATGCGAACATGTTGGCTTTATCCTGGTCCGTATTTGTCGTTTTTGTGTAATCCGCACCGATAATTTATTATCGTCGACTATCACCTGCCATTTTTGGCCTTCGATGGACGGAGCACCTACTGAGCTCCTCGCAGGTGACTCAAATGGAGACCAATATAGAAAATCTCAGCAACGGCTGGAATAAAACCTTATCCCAGGGATGGGAGACTTGCACTTTTCACCATACCATCTCGATCCCGAATCTAGTTTTCCTAAACTTTGCGTTATTCAGAGTTGCCGGATGAACCGTAGATTGGTCTACACTGCACTTCAGGGTGCCGGAAAAAGAGCACAGGGGTGCCGCGAGATTATGAAAAATTGCGGCAAAACGAAAAATGCTCAGCAGGAACAGCGTCTCAATTTGTCACTCTCACGTCAGACGGATGGTTAAAGTAATGGAAGTGCTAATTCCAACCTAATCAATAATTACTGTAAAATGCTGATAATCGTTGGTAATGGAGAGGGAAGCCTAATCGGGTAAATTAAAAAAAATCAAAGAAGGCTTTCCCAAGATTGTAACCTCAATCTGAAGAGTGCAGTGAACATAGAAGGGTTGGGAATCGCCAGTCTATAGAGCATGGGTCGGTAAAGTACGACTCGCGGATACACGAGGCTCTTTGGTTACGATAATGTGGCTTGGTATTCGAAAATCGAAATAGAGCTGTCGTAGTTTCATTTTAATAGTATGGCATTTGAGTAATTAAATAAGATTGGCAATTTTCCTCAAAGAATACTTTACTCCAATACTTTATTCCAATACTTTATTCCATTACTTTATTCCACCACATCACGCCTGAAACGACTCCTCTTATGACATTTAAGCCAATGCATTTCAATATATGCTCGTATATATTGAAATTCGTGAATGGAACAAGCTTAGTTTAAATGACTGATGCCGACTGGACATCGTTTATTAAATAAAAAAACAATTTAGAACCAGGACATTGATAATTTTTCTCAGAAAATGGAAGCTACGCTCATAAAAAACGAGTGCAATTTTCGAGTTAATTTTTATTTTAATTGAGATATAATTAATATTATTACCTGTTATACATTTTGCAGGTCAAAGTTGGAAGGGCTAAAAATATTTTTTAAAGAAATTTAGGACGTTAAATTATTACTGCCATTTCCACAATACACTTTATGCTGGTATTAAATGGGATTTGGAGATGGCTAAACCACAATTTTTGCAAGAAATGCCTTTCAATAGAAGGTGGGTGGATTATCGGGTGATGATACTTTTTAATTCAATAAGCTGGTTTATTTGTCTTGAGTGTTTTGAATAGCAGGTGCTGATAATAAGTCGAAGTAAGCGTAGCTTTAAGGAGTCATAAGCAGCAGATAATTTCACGCAAGTGGTAATTGTAATGCCAAAGTCCTTCATTTAAGTTACAAGCTCTTTACTCAATGAATTTTTGATTGGTAAAGAGTTATATTATATTTTAACGTAGCGCCCAAAGTGTGTGTGTGTGAACTTCACGTACTTAAATTAAGCTTACAATGATGACCGAAATTCAATGATACCTCTGGTGAAAATAAAGGCAAAGTAATGCTTCATTTCCCTTTTAGCCAGCATCCCACAGCAAGGCGTGGATAAATGCTTCATGTTATTGGTCTTGAAAACAAAATATCAATTATCCTTGTTAAAATGTAACTAATAATTACCTGTATACGTATTTAGTTCAGGCGATTTCATTGAAAAATATAATTCGTACACTGGGTCCATTCGCCCCATAAATCTTAAGGATGATTAGCTCTCCCCAATGTTTTCGGTGATGTAACCACCCTGAAAGCTTCCAGGTATAGTCCACTATAGGGAACATGAACTATTTTTTATACTTAACTCTTTGAATGGGAATTTTATTAACTTAGATGTACTGGGCGAAAATTTTGCTGAAGAATTAAGTTGTGTTACAAAGCTATTACTCTTTGAAAATGGTACGTTTTCGGCAGCTTAAAAACACCACGCCATAACATGACGTGAAGGCACGGTATCACTATGGGCGTTATCAAACGCGCGAGAAGGAGCTGGCCAAGTAGATGTGCCAACGCGTTTTTCTTGTATTTTAGCTATTACAGACCCATCGTTCCATACGTCACCACAGAATACCTAGCATTTTCCAAACTCTTAACACCACTGCTATGCATCCACCGAAACAGGCTGAAGAAAAAAATGTCAAAAAATATCCGCCGTCGTCATTTCATCAGCAACCATACCTTATCAGATATTCTGCCCTAAAGTATTCACGAACCGAACCTTACGGCACCGTCGTGAATGCCTGCCTGTAATTTTATTTAGCGGCATGCTCACTTGGGTACATGGAATCATTCCTCGATTTAAAAACGTTCAAAATCGTATACCGAGGCAGTGAGAGTAATCTTGCCGACTTGGCGGTCTGCTGGCTTTCCGAATGGTGCGGGGATAAGTTCAGCGTTGAGGGTCAGAAACTCTTTCTCCCTATTCAACTTTTTACGTAACACGAGAAATCCTCCCTCGGTCTGCTTGTTTTTCCTCCTGCAACCGTCCCCGTCTGCCGCTTTCCCTCCCGCCCACCTCTCTTCCTACCAAACCCCCTACCTCCCCCTTCCAACTCAGCCACCTCCTCCAACCCTCATCCCCCAACTACCCCCAGGAAACGCAAACAGCGACCCGTATGCTCCTTCCTGCGAATCGCGATTCATTTGTTTGGCGAGTGCCTGTAGAGCATGGACTCGGAGAGTGCTACGGGCGTCTTCGACGGGAGTAAACGAAGGCAAAATGTCGTCCAAATCAGCTCCTCTTAAATTCAGGCAAGTAGTAAATCATTACTTAGCACGGTTAATTGTTATTTTTTCAACATGGTGTATTTATCATCATGCCAATTTCTCAACCTATCGTGTGCACGGCTTTGTGAGCGGTAATTGATCTAATGAAAGTTACGTGGATGAGAGTAAACACCTCTTAAGAATGATTTTTTGGTCCTCACTGTTAATATTGTTCCCTGAATTCGTTCTGGGTGGGTTTGTAATGTTCATGCTGGAAAAGAATATGTAATCATTCAACTCTATCCACATGAAAAATTCATCGTTTATGTTCATTGAAGTAAAGTTTATACATTTTCAGCAATACTCGGGCTCATCTGATCAAGGATTTACTCAGCTGCTCAAAGGTTTGCTGAGGGATGAGTGACGGAGAACGATGGCCCGTGATTAAAAAGGCAAATTGGTCATCCAGTATTTCTCATAACAAATTCGGGCGAGAATATTCGACCCTGGCAGAGGTGAGGGAACAATTACACTGTAGCATTTTCTAGTCATCACTGATAATATTTTTCCCTGAAATCATCTGGGTCAGGTGGATCACGGTTCTGTAAGTCAAGAATATACGATTATTACCGCTGTCCTCGAAAGTTATCCGTGTCTCTCACTAAAGCAATTTTATCGAATTTTCAGAATTGTCGGTCCCGTGAAAGGAGTTGTTTTAAGATTTGCTGAGGGCTCAGTGGAGAAGAAGGACGACCCGTGATTCAACCCTCCAGCACATCTCGTGCCAGCATTGGGCTCGAATATTCGCACCTGGCAGAGGAAAAGGGAGGAGAGCGAAGTTGCATTCAGTTGAATGAGGCAGCTTTGTAGTGCCCGTAGCTAGGGGATACGACATCTGGGCCTTTTCAGGTAATCTAGGTGGTCGAATCCCACCGCTGAGTATTGAGGTTCAAATGTCTACGGCTGCGAACTTCGTGCCGTTTGCCGCTCCCTTGCCAACGAGTGGGGAACGGGAGTTTCGTCCGCACTGTAAAATGTCCTTGACCACTATGCTTTCCCGGCCACCGTCCTCCGATTTTAATAATGGGTGAAGCATATCTTGAACTACGATTGACGAACTTGACATCTTGAACTACGATTGTTATTGTTATTCACATCCATGTAGTATGCTGTTGAGGTTGACTTCTCACCGATGATGCATTTTTAATTACTAGTAGATATATCTCGATAAAATGCGATTAAAGATAAAATTTTATTTTCGCGGCGCGTTTCTCATAATTTTTTCAGTTCTGTAGAAACACTTAGCTTCTACTTGTATCAGTCACCTTTTCATTTCTCCTGTATTTCGCATATTAATAAATCTTTCAGTGTGATTTGTTCTGGGTGGGTAGTGCCGTGGGTCTAACATCCCGAGGGTCCGGGTTAAAATCCCGGAAGGGGCGGCTTTCATTGATATAACGGTCCCTACTTGAGTGCTGCGTAGGGAGCCCTTAAGTGCAATAATCCGTCCGTATGAAGGGATACTAAATTAATGTTCTCCATGGCGCTTTTCGTGAATAGCAGGCTAACGTTCACGATGGGTTACTCTCCGTACTCATTATTTTCCATGACAAATCCTACACATAGCCAATTACCCAATCATGAAATGAGTGGAGAGTTACGCATCATAATGTTAACTTATATTTAGCTCAGAGGGCAGATGCTATGGTAACAGGTGAAGAAACAGCGTGGGCGGTAGTCGGCAGGGGAGTGTGTTACGGCTGCCCGTATTCGCCACTGTCATATTCTCATTACCCAAAGGAAATGTTGAGGGAGGTGTATTATGTTTTGAAGTAGGATATTACGTTATTGGGTAATGCTTAAAATCTATCATGGTCGCCGATGAACTTTTGCCCATTTCAAAATATTGTTTTTAATTTGTATATTGATCACGGGCAAAATCATGCGCCCCTCCATTTCAATGCCTTTGCTATCGGGAGCCTAAAAAATATGCGACGTTCTTACTTTTATTTGTTTTCTCGGATCTCGTGACTCGTATTGTCCACGTTGCCATGTAAACATCACATTCCTTCTTCTCTATATGTGTAACACTGCTCCTATACAACTTACACAACATTAATATGAATAACGATTGCTAGTGGTTGCAATCTGAAAAGAAGAAATTTCGCACTTGCAACTTTGTAGGAAAAGTTATTGCCTGTGACTCGTGAATTATGGTTTCAGTATGATACGCGAGGACATGCAGTTCGGCACCTTGCTGAATTTTATTCATCCGGATTATATAACTTATGCCTGAAGTTTATCTTCATTCCATACCAAAATATTGCCGACGAAAATAAGTTTTACTTCTTGAAATATTTACTTGCGAAATGCATTTTTTTGGATGAAACCTCATGGGGATTGGGTTTGACGTGATGGCTATAGTACTTGCTTCTCGTCCAGAGGGGTTAGATTCTGGAAATGGCAAATATTTTTCTCTTTAGTGGTATTAAGTTCAGTGTGGAGAGCATTTCGAATGTAGTATTCCGTTTATCCGATAGGACGTTAAGCCGTTGACCCCTATGCGCCTCTCGTTAATAGTAAGTTCATTTCTAGGCCGAGCATCTCTCTAACCTACTTAATTTCCTTGAAAAATCCTACTTAGAATCAATTATAACCTGTCATAAATGGCGTCGATGACCTCAGTTGTCGTTCGCTACCCCCTATTAACTACTATTTTTCCTTTTATTTTGGACCCCCTTTAAGATATCTTATGTTAGAGCGTGTGTAATCTAAAACTTTCAAAAGTACGGGCTGCTCCTGTGCCATTACATGTGCTCATTACCTCGCCAGCCGCCACATAGCTTAGTTGGAGTAAGCGATCTACCGCTTAAATGCCAACCAAAAAGAAGAAATGGATGTTGAAGAATATATTACAGAAAGAGTTTGTATTTGGGACATGCTTCTAATTTCCAATGCATTATGATATTTAGGCTTGGATATTATGCTACTTATGCATGACGCACTTTTTTTCTCATCGTCATCAGTAGTTGTGAACCTTAAGATTTGTTTCATGTATCTTTCTACTCGTTTCTTTCATCATCTGACCTCTTTTTATTTGTACAAGTCATTTCTTTTACCTCGTTTACTATTTGTCCCGTATATATCATACAGTGTCTTCTTTTTCCATTCCTTTTGATCATTGTTCCCTCAACAACTGTCTCTTGAACTATCATGTCTCAATAAATAACTGATAACGTTATGCATCGCGTTTTTGAAGTTTTCGATACACTTCTCTTGTACCCTTACTTTTCGTGTATCCAAAATTTTGATCATCCATTCTCGTGATGATCTTAGTCAAAATCTTCGAGTCGTATGACGCCAGACTTATTATTCTAATGGTTCACATTTCTATACCCTCTTCTATTTGGAAATAGGTACAATAGTATTCTGAAAGTCCCGTCGGTATCTTTCTTGTTGAGTACGTACATTCCCATATTTGACTTCATGTCTATGCTTCTACATTTTTAATTAGATCATTATCGTAATATTCAATTCCGAGAGCATTTTTATCTACAGATATCTTACCATTGCGCTAAGTTGTCAATTAACTCTTGAATCTCTCATTACATTCTTCCCGATTTATTTTTCCACTTCCATCATATTGGTGCAGAGTTTACTTCTGTTGTATAATTGCTCAAAATATTTCTTCAACTTCTTCACTTCACTTCCAATTTCAATCAAACGTTCTCCTCTTTTCCCTTACAACATTTCATCTCGCGTTCTGTTTCTTGATGTGGTTTTTCACTATCATATATGCGCTTGCATTTTCCATGTGCGTGTTTTCTTTACCTTTTTCCATTGATCATTCATCCACCTTTTTCTTTCTGCTCTCCGTCAGCGACTTATTTATTTCTTATTCTTATGGAGTAGGCTTGTCCATTTTAGATAAAGCATCTAAATTTTCCTTATGTAATCAACTTCTCCCAGGAGCTTCTCTCGCGGCTTCCTTTAGCCCATATTCAACATTTTCAAATCTCTCTTCCACTGAATGAGTCCATAATCCTCCAAATTATTTTCCAATACCGTCATGATTGGCCAGTCAATGTCGGCCGTTGGTAAATTTTTCCATTTGTTATCTTTCCTTCTCTTCTTTGGTTTCTGACAATCAGATGTCTTTTCTCCGTCACTTACTATTTGTGAACACTATATCTACTCGGGTGTGACTTTTGCAGTCTTTTTTTCCTCATTTTTGAATCTAGTGTCTCTTCATTAAAATTTAATTTTCTCTCTTCATTAAAAGTTAATTTGAAATCATCTTCTGTCTCTAGGCATTTTCCAAGTGCATTTCTTGTAAGTGTGAATTTTCAACTGTGTTTTCCTCCACTAACTTATGCGGTGTGCCGAATTTTTAGCAATTTTTCTTCTCTATCATTTCGATTTAAAATCCCATATTTTTCAGTTTTTCCCCATCTTGCTGTTCACCGACAATAGCATTAAAATTTCCTAAAAGTGCTAATTTTCTCTCCTACCTACATCATTACTTCCGTGGTATCATCGTTGAAGTTTTCTCTACTTTGCCATCTAAGCATGTAGTTCTGCTCTACTGCAGTAACTGAAGGCGTTGTTTTTATCTTATATTGCTATCATTTTGCTACAAGGCGTTCAGCTCCTAACACGCATTCCGGTACTCATGCTAAGTATTATACTTATTCCAGCATTACCATTTTAGAATCTGGTGTGTATGATTCATAAGTTTCCGCTCCAAAAGTTTACTCCTCCTGGCCACTTAATTACGCAGATTCCTAAAACGTCGATGTCCATTCTTCGCGTTTCTACCTTTATGTGTTCCAATCTCTGACCGTCCAAAAGCATTCTCACGTTCTATGCTTCTACCCTAAATTTCTCATCACATATGACTGATATACTGTCTCGGGTAGTCGTTGCATGAGATATATCTATCTATATCTACGACATACCCTGCAAGCCACCTCGAGGGTGTGTGGCAGGGGGTGCATCCACACCAGGAACAATGACACAACAAACAAAAATGAACACTAAAAAACAAACACTACACCTTTAAAAGTAATTGGGGAATAAAAAGAAGAAAAACTACTAAATCCCAATCATGCAGGACACACCCATGAATACCATGCATGCCTGGAAACCCGACACCAAATTCATAGATACTCATGCATGCAAAAAAAACTCAAGGAATAGGAAACTCTTTTTACCTCCGGAATATATTACCCTATAGAGTTCCATCACGTCTTGTTAAAAAGGGTATAAGCATATCAACTGCGCCTCCTCAGGATAATCATGAGGTGATTTTCCCTTTCCTTCCACATCGCAGTACTTCAGTCTTCAAAGAAATTGTTACCACGACTGTAGTGAAATGAGTGATACTGTGCCGACGAATGTGGTCTCCACTTTCAATTATGTGAAGAAGCCGGCCTCCCGACTTCACGTCACGGCATCTTCTTTGGTTTCTGTATCTTTTGAAGGTTCACCTTACCGAAGGCAGGGGCGGACCCAGACGTCAAGGCGGTAACCAGTCTTCTTGTCCTTACCCCATCCCTCCAATGAAAAGACAGTCTATCTAGTTCAGTTCTCCAAGGCTTTGCGGGGGCGACCTCGCACTGTCCACAAATATTTTCTGGCTTGTAACTTCTCTTGTTCCGAAACATACCTCAATATCTAGAGGTTGACCCTCCATACGGAAAACAGTGGACGCACTCGGTGCCTTTATGTTATGCCCTAAGCTTTTATATCTTTTTACTTTAAATTTGTGTAACGCAAAGATGGCCACCTACTACGTTCATTGACGAAGTATCCTTTGGAATAATTAGCGGTTACCCTTTGCTCCCCAACTGGGCGTGGAAAGAAACTTATGTTTCAGTTTTGCTGCTCATGTTGTGTAATAATTTCCCCTGCGTTGAGCGGCCTTGGCGGTGCATCATTTTCTTCGCTAGTTGTCTTACATTTTGACCTCTCATTACTGTCATGAAATGTTTCATCAATGAACATAATACTTGAGTTTTGGTGATTACGTGACATGTTTCATTAAAATTTTTTAAATTTCTTTTTATTTCAACTGGTTTTTGACTGGTTCAACATACCATGAGCATCAGGTCCAAAATGTCTTTCTTGAAAATGGCTTGAAGCATTGTACGACATGGGCGGTTTTGCAACTGAAAATAGAAGCGACGATGCATTCACAGCTTGGGTAGCCTTCATTACCTTGTATTTGACGAATGCTTTGCTGTATATCATTGTTGATACTGCTACTCGGCTATGTTTTTTTCTGGAAATATTTGGTAATTGTTGATTCAAGTATCATTTCCTTTATTTTTACTAATCTTCCTGCTTGAACTTAACACGTGTATCTAATTGAAGTGGCCGTAGTTTTTATTCAACTATAGCGGTTCATTATCGGGTAGTTCCTATGCGTTTGAAACGTTTGCCGTGAAACGGCCGAGATGAAAAACGTTCCCTAAATTCAAACTATACCTTTCGGGATATTATTTTGACACATTCCTTTTCTTCGGGATTTGTTACTCGTTGTTCATTTTGATGAGAATATTTTGCCAGCGCTCCTGCTAGCTTCCTCAGGTTGGCTGAAGTGTCGATGCCTTTTCTCCGTCTCATGTAATTTGATCATCATTGTTTGTCCGATTCCATTTCTAATTGTTGTTGGACGTATAACCGTCAACTAGGTTGATATTATTTGGTATTTTTTACCATTTCTTGTCTCCAGTATTATGCTAGGAAATATCGACCATCTTTCGATATTTATATTTTTTTAGAGTTTTGTTCGACCGGTCGTATAGTGATTTGCTATCGCAGTCATACGAAATTTCTTTAATGCATATAATAGTTCTCAGATATTCCTGGCTATTCACTTTTAAAGACCCGGAGGACAGGTGGATATAGAAGTGACCACGGTCACACTTCGCCTCGTATTCTCCTCCGTGAAGACGTGTGCTCCAGATGTGTGTTTCTTGGCTTCCTAGCTTCTATTTCTATCCGTAATCAGAATCTTCTTTCGGTGGAATGCCCTCTTCTCCTGAGCTATTCTGCTCACACTTTTCTTCCTACTTTGTCGATTGTTAGTTAATCGCCTTCCTAGATAACAATATTCACTTCCTCCAGATTTTGTTTTCCCAATTTTACGTTGGTCTTGGCCTCCTCTTTCCTACTAGTTACCGTTACATTACTTTCTTTTTATTTACCTTCAGGTGATATCTGGATATTGTCTTTTCCATCATTTCCAGAGTCCTCCTCAAGCCTATTTCTGTCTCTTACGTGACAGATATGTCATTGGCGAATCGCAGAATGCTGTTTTTCTCTCCGTGGAGGTTCAATCCTGAAGCTTTCTTTACATTTCATTCAAGACTTTCTCGAGGTAGATATTGAGGAGTACTGGAGACAGTGCCCAACCTTGTCTCACTGAATTCTGTATTCTTCCTTCTCTATTATTGGGTCCTGATTAGAATACAACCACATGGTTTTTAGAAACTGGATAACATTGTCTTTATATAACATCCAAGTTTCCTTTAGGTAACTGAGAATTGAATTTAAATCGACGTTGTCAAAGGTCTTCTCCAAATCCATTAACGCAACGATGTCGGTGTATTTTTCTCAAATCTCTTCTCTATTAGTATCCTAAGAACCAAAATTGCTTCTCCTGCACCCTTACGTCGAATCCAAATTGATCTTCATCTAGGAATTCCTCTGCTTTTCTTTATATATTCTTTTGTAGTTGATCCTTGTCAATATTCTCCAGACATGTGTCATCAGACTTACAGTCCTAAAACTTCCACATTTCTCAATTCTTTTCGTTTTGAGAATAAGAAGGAAGGAAAGAACAATCTCCTTTGTAGATTTTTCCTTCTTGCTTCAATTGGCTTTTAAACTTGGATTTATTCCCAAATCCTTCCTCTCAGCCAATTCTATCACTTTTAACATATGAATGATAATGTCCCCCGCCTGACGATACCTCTGATGTTGAGTAGGTTCATTTTACAGGTAGTTTTTTACAGCTGAGTAAATGTCTTATCGCCAGAATTTTTAATTACTTCGTCAGAAATATCGTTAATTTCTGAAGATTATTTTTCCGCTACTGCTGCTTAAAATTCCGATCTTTATATTGATGATCCCATGTAATCCTTTTTGACTTCATTTTCCATTTTGATTTCTTTTGCACTGAGGTTGCTTAGGTAGTATGATTGTTCCATACGTTTCTTCCACCTCTTCACTTTCTCCATTTTTAATTATAAGTTCTCCAGCTGTCAAGTTGTCCTGTTCAAGGTATTTTTGAACATCTTCGCATAAGCCCTCTTACATTTTTCTTGCTTTTTTCTCTTCACGGCTTGTTTTATTTCTTATTCTCGTGTAGCTATGTTGTCCTTCGTCTGCTTTTGCGTTATTGTATTTAGTTCTTTCTTCAGTCAGGTGTAAGATCCTTTCTGCGATCCATGACATGTTTTTGGCAACTTTTTTCTGCTCAAATTATTTTGCTGCTTCCTGTAGTCTGTTATATTGTTTCCTCCTCTCTCTGTTGCTGATTTCTAAGTCAGGTCCTCTCGCATCTTGTTTTATGCTGCTTTCTGAAAGGCCAGCCAACTCTGAGACTTCTCCAATATGTCTTCAGTTCAGAAACCTTCAGTTTCTTTAATTTTAGACTGCATTTCGTCGTCAATAAGTTGTGGTCAGTGTAAGCATCTGCCCCAGGTTTTGTTTTGATGTCCTGCATATGGTTTCTTAGATTTCGTTTCACTGAAATGTAGCCAAATTGAAGTTTCTTATCTCGGTATATTTTCCGTGTACTAGTTTTAACTTGCGTTAATAGTCTTTCTTCATTACCATTGCGATTTTCCAATCCATATTTTTCAGTAATGCTTTCATCGTAACCTTGGCCGAGAACCGCGTTCCAATCTTCTAAAACAATTACGTAAGTTTTCTTCTCCTCTTGCGTGTTTTATAAGTTCCGCGATGACATAATAGATTTTTTTCCACTTCTTCATCTTCGCAGCCCGACGTAGGCACATACGAGTAACGTAATCTCTCGTAAACCTGCATCCCAACGGAATCTGCAGCTTTGGTCTCGATCTTCACTTTTACTACCCTTTCGCTCTATTTACATGCATTCCGACACTCTTCCTAAGCATTATGCCTACTCTAACATTAACATTCAGCATTACCAGTATGAGTACGATATTATTTTCACATAAACCACTGTTAGAACGGCTATTCTTATGGAACATGATGCCATGACATGCGCTTCATTTTATCCTTTAGTTTTCAAATGTATCGGTCACGTTTCCAATGAAAAAGAACCTATGATCATTACTGTGTGTTATGGAATTCAGCCCTGTACATGTATGTAGTTTATTGTAAGTTCAAAAATAATTATGAAATAAAAACAATGAAATAATTGCCTATTAATTTATTTTGGAGCCTTCTGAATGCCGGAGAAAAGAACGGGAACCCTAAAGGTAAGTGTCAGCTCAGCCAATGTTAATGTATTTTGATAGTTATTTCAGGCAATCTCTTATGCAGTCAATTTAAATGGGTAATAAGTAAATTGGAATAATTAATAATAGCAAACTCATTCCACAGGAAGGTAATTCCACTGCCAGTTTCTTAAAAAATACTTAAGTTGAAATCTTAATTTAATAACACTACAGCTATTCACCTCATCGACAGTCGCGAATATTACGAAGCAAAATTATATTTTTACTACATATTTTCAAAGATGTTGAATTAAATGAAGTATACATTTTCTTTGTTTCTGTGAAATAATAGTTTCTCTAAGTATATCCCAATATGTTGTGTGGATATAATGTTAAAATTTAACGTGCAAATTTAAAACTTGTACGTATTAATGTATTTTCAGTTATAATTTTTTATTTCGTTTCTTTAATTTTGACCGCCAAATAGCGTTTGTAAAACGAACATATTTTGTTGCTGTGCTAACGTAACTAGTAATTCCGTTCAAGGACTTACCCCTTTGTACTGACAATAGATAATCTGCATTACAGTTGCACCACAGGTTTTGTAAACAATTTTGCCCCTGGAAATTTTTTCAATAGTTTATAATAAATGAAACTCCATTAAACCAGACTCCTGGGTATTATATGTGTATGCTTGAATTATTATTGTTAATGTTAACTAGCATTTAAGGTAGGTCATGGTGGACGCTCCCACATTCATGTTTTTCATATGATATCCTTTAGTTTCTTCATTCGTTATACCTTTTATCATTCAATCCTAACTCCTTATCCTCTTACAGATCCTTCAAAACACTCATCGCCCCTTATAACTTTCTCCATTCAGTCTCTGCCTAATCTAAAATTTCCTCGATCAGCTACTTTCCTCTCCTACAAGCTCTAGAACTTCCTCGTTCATCTTCCTTTAACCTACCTTACCTTCTCCATATCCACTTCTGAAGAACCCCAAGTATTGTCATCTTTTCTTTTATAGTTCATGTGTACGCACCATGCAGTGCCAAGCTACACGCATTGACTCATTCTTTATGTCCCCACTTAACAACCCAGCAGTTTGTTCTCTTCCACAAGTAAACTCATCTTTCGCCGGTGCGGTCCTCCAAACTTACTTACTGCTTAGTCCCTTTTCTCTAGCACCCTGGAAGTTTAATTGATTCACCTTATTGTAGCTCGTAGCCTCCTACTTTTCAATTTAGTCTTAACCGTTTCTTCCTGAATAACTGAATTCCTATAGTTTTCTTACGTTTCATTTCGTCTTTTTCCAATTGCTTATGCGAAGCATTAACATTTTTGTAAGCTATTAGCTGACTGACAGACTAGAGCTTAATCGTCCACCCACCTTCCCGGGTTCATGAAATTTTCCCTGCCTTAAATACTGCATCTAGTCCATGTCTCTCCTACAGTGTCCTCCAAGTATGCATGTTGAAAAGTACTAGTAATAATGGATAGCCCAGTCTAACCACCACCCAGTCCGATGCCCATCAGCTACTTTCACTTGCGTTGCTTTCATCAGTTACTTTTCACTACCACTATATCAGCTACAATTCACTACTACTACACGACAGTTTTCTGTCGTGTGAAAATCGCGTGTAAGTCTCTCTCCAGTCTACTCCCATCGCCCGCAATATTTTTTTAATATCTTTTCCCACCCTACTCTGTCAAACGCCTTTTCAAAATCAACGGAACTCACAATACGTGCTGATTATGTTCAAAGTTCCCTACCAGTATTGATTTCACCACTGCAATTGCTAGCCGTAGTAGACAGGTCGGTAACACGTTAGGCATACAAACCAAAGGTCGCGGGTTTGAATCCCAACCGGGGAATGGATGTTGTGTTGTCTTAAGATGCATTCTTATAATCATTGGGTAATACCGTTTGATATATCATTAGCAGATGGAGCTACAACCCAAGTAATACTACAACTACATCACTGCAATTTCATTACCAATGTCCTTCCCCTTCTGAAATCCAAACCTTCCGTCGCCTACATCTTCAATTATTCTTATCTCTGTTCTTTTGCTGATTAATCGAATAATGTCCTTCTTCCCATGCATTAAACTTTTAGACATGTATTCTATTATTTATTCTATTTCGGTGTACGTATTTAAACTTTTTACGAAATCTCCCAACTTCTCTTCATATATCATACCTAAAAGTCTATAAAATCTTTTCCTTCAACCTCTTCCTTGGTTCTTCCATAACTCTGATGGGATTTTATCAATTCCTACCGCTTTTCCAGCCTTCATTTCTCGAAATGGCCACTTTTCATAGCCATTTATTATTAATTCTTTTTCATATTCAATGTCCGTAGTCGTAGGCCTCTCACCACACTACATTCTTCCACACAATACTTCCACTTACTCTGAATGTATTTTAGTATTATCATTAACCTTCTTCCTCTGCCTAGCTCAGTATTCATATTTTTCCGTTTACTTATCTCCTCAATTTCCTCACTTGATTCTGTTATCCATGGGTTATTAATCCTATGCTCCTATTATTTTTAGTCTTCTCTGCTGTTCTTATTATTCTCATCTTCCAGATTTTCTTTCTTGCTTATCTTCCTCCTATTATCTGTCCTTTAACTCATGATAATTCACCATGTTTCTCATAAATTAGGGCTCCTACTTCTTTATCATCCTCCCTCATTTTAACATTTTCAATCTGCTCTCACATTTCTTCACCAATTATGATCTACGTCTGCACCCGGGAAATTGCAAATTCTTCGCGCGGTTTATAAATCTTTCCCTGATATTGATGTAATCCAGTTGATATTTCCTTCAATTTCAGGCATTATGCGTGAGTGCACACGCCTGTGACGTTTAAACTATATATTGTTCATAGCCATATTATTCCTGCCGAAGACCTCCATTACTATCAATTACTTCCTTCCTGTCACTTTCTTGATTTCTTCTTTAGCTGCTCATATACTTCATTTATGTCCCGCAGTTCGCATGTGCAACTGAAATACAACTTGGGTTTTCGGCACTGTTTTTACTCATTTCAAATACTTTAATACTCGCACCTCGTCATACTGTAAATTTATCTATAATTTGGAGACCAATATTACCGATACTAGACGCTGAAGCTATGCTCTTCTGCAGTGTTTCACCAGGTAGCTGTCAATCTAGGAGTTCGCATTGTCCTTCTGTCCTACATTGATCAATCGCTATAAATCGGGACTTCCTCTTTTTATTTCTTACTTTTTCTACCTTCCCTGCCCTTACCATCATCTTAACTTTCCGCGTTCTTTTCATAGTTGCTGTTGTCTTCTTCTCTCAAGAGTGATTGCAGTTGTAAAAATTTCGTGGTATGCGGTCGCTAGGACCTTCTTTCCCCTTCCGCCGTTGCCAAAATTCATTAATGTATTTCCAGAGTCATTCACTGTCAAAGCAATTTTCACTTCAATTCAAGTTTCCCCGTTGCCTGCCTTAATATTATTGTTTTCAACGTAAGACGATTACTATAGTGGACGTCTTTTAGACCACTTAAAAACCAATCCTAGGCCACGTTAATGATGAAGTAAATATATTTGGAATTAATGAGTAATCTTTGTGAAAATGGATTCCAGGATGTCCTTGAACTGCCAAGATAACAATTTAAACAGATTTGCCAACATTTTCGCAGGTCATTTTTTTCTTTTCAAGACCCAAGTAAAACTATTGACCATATGGTGACCTTTCTGACCTTATAAGACGTCTTCATGACCTCAGTGTTCTCCTTGGGTAGAGAGGCTGGGGTTAGTCGCATGACTGTGGTGCGGACGGTGCGAGGACTAACATTCGTCTGACATGGGTGAAAATTTGACCTCTGGAGCTTGAGTGGACCTGCCTGAAGCAACTTCCATTACTCTTATAAGTCCACATATTGAGTGCACTGGAGCATCAAAGCCCATCCCGCTACGGAAAAGTGTAATCCTCGGGGAGGGAATGTGAAATTTTGCAGCTCATTATTCCAGCCCTGAGAATATGTAATGCTATCAAAATTTGACTTAATAGGTTCTCTGGTAAAGGTACTTGATATGAAATATTATTGAAGCGTTACACCCTAAGGTTGATCAATTTAAAACTTGGACAACGGAATTTCAGGAGACTTGTTCTTTTACATTGCGATGCGGTCCTATCCTTTTTGTAAAATGCATTAAACTGCTTAATCCCATTCTTATTTAGATAATGTCATTATTAGATGAACTTATATTTCTTTAGCTAACTCAATTCGTTCTTGTTTGTTGTCGGGTGGAGGGGATGTTGGGTCGTTTATTTGTAATGCATAGCCTACCATGATCGACGTGGGAAATACTAATTGTTACGATCGAAAATATTTTACTGTATGTGTATTTCAGGAGATGAACCAAATAAAATTGTTTAAAAGATACCTTTGAATTATTTTCGTGAATCAAAAGGCTTGAGAAAATGTGAACAAACTGTATTTACTCGGGAGAGAGAGGAATCGGCACTTCTGAGAGAATGAGGTCAAAATTAAATTTGTTTTGGGTGAGAGATTGTGACAGTGTAATAAATTAAACTGCATAAAATAAACTTGAAGAAAAAACTGACGCTTAGTGACTCATGCTTCCACAAAACTAAATGGAATACACGGCGGTAGTATCATGCCTTTAAAAAACTCCGCTGATATGTAGGCATGAAAGCCATTAATCTTAAGAAATGTCATCCACATTTGGATCTAGCCAATAACATTTGAAAGTACTCTCATCAGGCGAATGAAATCGAATCTGGTATTTCGATTCGTAATCGAATTCGTAATGACGACAGAAAGAAAACTGCATTTGTTTGATCTTTTAAGATGAGGATCGAAATGGTCAGTGCCTCTGGTGGTGGAATATCTACTATATATCGGCCACAGGATAATCAAGTGGGCAATGATGAAGTGAAGGCATCTGCCATCTAGTGGCCAAAAAAGTAACTATCGTTATAATTAATTTTTGCTCGTAAATTATTGAAAAATGTTGCTCAGAGATTTGTGCAGTAGGCTCAGGAGCACGCGGGACGTTGATAAAACAAATAATTATTGTGCATTTTTGCTGAATTTTCTGGGATTTTTTCCGGCCGGGCGGCCGCCGGGCCGGAAAAATCCAGGCCCGTTACGGAAAAATGTTCAATAATTTATTGTTTTCTGGACGTCCCGCGTCATCCTGAACTTACTGTGAAAACATCTGAGAATATTTATCCGAGAACGAGGCCAAGAAAATTTTTTTGCAAAATAAAAAAAAAGTTGCTGCCAAAAGGAATCGTTGTATGACTATGCATAGGTTTCTATTAGGTAGCCGCCTCTTAACCCCCCGGCTACCGGGGTTCTTGTGAAAAGTGGGTTCAAAACATGCCTTTGATATTGTAAACTAGGGACTTAGTCTTTTTTTGTGAAAATTTCTTCGGCGAGCTCGCCGAAGCTCTGGCTCGAGGAATCCAAGGCATATGCCTGCCTGATCGCCTCTCTCGCCGGCTATGGTCTCTGGACTTAGAATATTTTTTGCAGGTCGGGTTGGAACTTAGAATTTATTTGAGGTGGGATTCTCTCCGGATCAATCACCTCACCTCGGGCCTCGGGTTGTTTGCTCCTTGTATCTCATGAGTCGTGGAACTCTGACTGAGCGGTTCTTGACATTGAACTGGGACTTAGAAAATATTTTTGTCGGAAAGTAGGTCCTATTCAACAACTCTGTCCTTGTGAGGGTCCCCTAGGAATTGTTTTTTAGTCCTAGTGTGGGGCTGAAATATTTTGTTTTTGATGAGTTTATTGTAATAAATGGAGCATCTGTCAAATTGAGATCAATGGGGCTATTAAGATGCTAATGAAAGAGCAGTGATGTCAAATGTAATTTGAACCTTTATCGCTCATAATTATGGAATTAACCACAGTTTTTATAATGTGTCATTGAGTGCATTTCTCTTTAACAATTGCAGCCGCGTAGCTTCAAGTAAACAATTTTCAACAGGAATATGTCACTTTGGAATTTATATTTTAAGCCATTCATTCGAATGTTCATTGTCCAGGGAATATCATTAGCGCATGAACACGCTGCCCAATAGAAACAGATTTAAAAATTTAAATTGGTTACGAATGTTTAAACATGTATTTCTCGAAGCAGCAAAAATCTTGTTAGACTTTTATCATAGGGAACTTTGTAATTAAAAGAAACATTTTAAAGGTTCAGCTGATATCCCTCGCATATCTGTATTTTAGTCAAGTGTTATGGTATTCACCAAATGAGCATCGCAATTCCTCTGGTAAGGTTCTTAATTCAATCGATAAACAAGGATTAAATGTTACAATTCTTTATTTTTTCAAAAGAATAATTTGCCAAATGAATACATTTTGAAAACTTCACATCCACTGAAATTTTTTCTCTTCCATCGGCGACTCGACGTCAGCGACTTGTTTCGCGTGATATTACACAGCATTCCTGGAGCACTGGCGGCCAAAACTGCTACCTGCGGAGAAAATGAAAGATGATTAACAGCTGTATGGGAAGCTATCACCGTAATATTGAGTACCTCACTTTTTCATTACATGAAATACAAATACTCAAGTTTAAGCAACCTAGCCTAGACTGGTGATGATACTGGACCACTTAACATCTCCGAATAATTTAATATACATATATGATTTCTATCCTTACAAAAATCAGTTTACTAGGCTCGCGATAAAAATTTCGCTCCACATTTGATGACACTGTGAAAAACACCAAGAAACCCAGTTTTTCAAGCCTTTCCACTTATTTCCGTAAAAGTTAGTTAAATCAATACACAAAACAAAAATTCACCTAACTGTTAAATTTAACCAAAGGTTTCCAAAAAATACACTTGCATACCGAATGCTTATTCATTACTCAGTTTAACTTTAGGGTTGATTTTAGGAACTAAATGATTGTCAAATACAAGCAGATAACTTTAGCCAAAATACTGAAAAACCTTTTATTTTTAAAAGCATTTAATTAGGAAAAAGCTTTTAGGAAGACCTTAGTTGTTAAAAATACAATAGGGTAATAGACATCCAAATACCACGAAACTCTTTATTTTAAACTTCTTTCATCCTACCCTCCCCCCTGATACATCTCCGTTCTGCTCCATTACCAACCACTCACATTACGTAACACGGCAAATGAAACCATTTTGTGAAGGACAAAAATCTATTGTTTCAAAACACATGTATCCTTATATATTTATATGTAACACTTAAAACAAGTTATTCTTTACTAAATAATTTTATCGTGATTAATGCAGAATAAAATAAATGCTTCTCAAAATACTACATTATAGATAGTGGCAAGCGACTGCTTCTGGAGCCCAACAGAGGTTCATTGGAGGGAGCATGGAAATTTGCTCCTGTTAGAGTCACCCATTCCGATCGGTCGAAGGGTAGTAGCGTGACGAAAGGTAGTCCACGAACCGTACTCGCAGCGTCTGTTCCTCAGTGAGGTGGCAGTGAGAATCTGTGCGATTCCAGAGCCTTTCAATTGATACACCATCATACATAGTGGAAGAGAGCATGCGAGGAATATCAGTATTTCAGAATAGAACATCAAGGAGAAAAGTAGTGAATCTAACAATCATTATGTCTACGACTGTATTCAGTACAAAACGGAGGAATAAATTACTCCAAAGCTGCAATCTTAATGGGAGGGGGAAAAAGTGTCCAGAAAGGAAGTTAGGAAGGAAGAGGGATAGAAAATGAATATACAAGTTAAGGGAGATCTCAATCACTCGTCAGTCACCCAAATCAAGCCTACAAAGAAAGAGAAATGAACACAAACGACACACTCGGCACAGGAGAAAATTAGTGAATGTAGATGTGAGCGATAGAATAGTAATAGAAGTAAAAAAAAACTGCCTACTAACCTAGTTTTTCATATGCGCATAACGCCTGGTGGAGCAGACTAGACTATGTGTGAACCGCAGGAAGACGTTTGGGCTGAATGATGAGAAGCTAGAATCTAGTTTTCGTAGGAGATTGGATCGCATTAGTTTGGGACGTAGACTAGGCAGGGGAGTATGAGCTGTATGTTGGAAATGAACGCGGTGAGAGAGCAGTAGGGTATTGTAGGAGGAATGCTTTAGTGATCACCAACACATTATTTAATCACCATCCCAGCTGAAGGTACACACAGAAAATACCGGGGGGGAAGGGAGAAACAAATTTAGGAAGAGCGTGAATTAACTCGCGCAGTTTCCCGCATGCAGATGGAGGTGAGATTATAAGAGGTTACAAAGAGGACGGAGAATAAGGAAGTGAGACGCAGGGATTCAGATTGACGCAAACCGAAGGGAATATCGGGAGTTGGTGGCCAGATGTATGAAAAAATATTTGTAAGGGAGGACAGATGAGGAAAGGTGAGAAAAATTAAGACGGGAATAAGAAGGTCGGCACAGAAAACATTAGGGAAGTAGAATACTGATGGATGAAGAAACCACGGTTAACATCATGAATTGTGAAAAATGAAAGGAGGAAATAGAAGAATGTAACCACGGTAGGTAGGCAGAAAACTGTATCTGGAAATAAACTTTGGAGAGAAACAAAAAGTACGAAAAGGGATCGGGAATAATATGAGGAATCGGAGTCAACAGAAGGGGAAATGGCGCCCTCTTCTCGAAGTTAGGAATATTGTCAGGCATCAAGAAATACAATTCGGCACCGTGCATCAATGAAAACTACATTAAAATTAGCGATTAGACCGGAAGACATCCAGGGAGGGAAGACCAGAACAAAAAGCGTGAGATATTTAAAATTAGGAGTTCAAGTTGAAAGGATAATTGCGTTGAACGGGTGGTTTGGACAAATCAATGGCAGGTAGGCAAGTCAAGTATGCCCAACTAAGGAAGGACAAAGTAGTAGATAGGAGACATGTCAAGAATTTTGTCCACCTAAACCTACCTCAACCGGTAGAGATCATTTAAGGAATAAATATATGTATGACCCTTAAAAAATGAGATCTGAGTGGATTAAAATCGTATTTATAAGGGGACATATAAGACCTATATTAAAGGGTATGATAAATGTAAGAATGTTAGGTTAGTTAGGTGAAGAAAGAGATCAGAAGAGTAGGCTATATGGATGGGATGATTATGACAAGATTGTTAAGCCAAAGAGATCATGATTGGATGGAGAGGTATACTGGGCACCAGGGGGAGAAGTCAATGCCGATGAACACATACCATAGCGTTACAACACTTAATGATGATCTAAAATCATTCCCAAGTATCCATTACCTCAGTCAGGGTTTCTGGAGTAAATGATACCATATGCAAATGTAGTGCTTGCGACCAGGAAACAGCGTAGTCCTGTCATGATTATTTAACAAAAGCTATGGATATTTGACGTCAAACAGGAGTAATACGTGTACTATGAATCGCTGGTGATTCAATGAAAAGTACAAAATTTACGACTGCAGTAAATACTCGCTATTCAGATAGTACTAGGAAAAATAGTCTACCAGGTCTAGTTATTCATTCGATTAGTACAAGCAATAAACTTAAAAGAAAACGCCCAGTAAAAATACAAATTCGAAAATAAAATTTGTGCCCTGGTACTTAAGACAAATTCGCACTAATCTAATTGAAATACATAATAGAATTCGTAATTGAATGGGTTGGAGAAAGAAATTTTAAAAATTTCTTTCCCCAACAAGGATACGAAAAAGATTGCTGGTACTGTTTTTAATTACATTCACATCTGCCCAGCAGAATAGTCCTACGAATTAAAGAAAATAAATGCAACACAAGTTTAACGAAATATTTGAAAATTTCCCAAGGGAAAACTTTAATGAACGGAAGTCAAACCGCTGACTACACTAATAAAATCCTAAAAAGGCGTGAATTTGACAAAATATTCCTTTGGGTGCATGTGTAAGGAACATAAATTGGAAAGATGTGCCATTGGAGAAGGGCATGGAACCAATTACTTTCTCTCAAGAACTCTAAAAATCGGGTCCATACTAATATTCCGTATTAAAAATGTGTCAAGAAAGAAATTACAAAATTTCCCGAGGGTGGGACTTTCGAATTTGACGTCAAACCTGTGGTTCTCCTCAACCGCAGAGCATTCGTGTTGTTCCGTCATGAACAACGTGACGACTTACTCACGAAAAAAGATTGAACATACTCCCGCCCGGTCTTGTCCGGCCCGGCCGGAAGTCGAAGTCGGCTATAGTGTCCCTGGAAGCGACCTCGGGTGATGATTTGCCCTGCGTAAAAAGTGAGAATAATGATTTTTGAAATGAAACAATGAGTGCCTTGATAAATTGCAAAACTATGAATAATGGGTCAATTTTTAGGAGGAATAAATTACCTTAGAGGAATAAATTATCTTGTACGTGATTCATCCGCCAAATTATTCACGTACAAGATAATTAAAAAATATTATTTATCAGTTGAATAAGAGACATGATTAATTTTCTTGCAATTTACCTCTTAAATATTTGTTAATACTGTTCAATTAGTCACAGATACATATAAATTGCCACCGACCCTATTTATTGGAGAACGATACGCTCCCTTAACAAAGTTAAACTACTGCTTTCTTAATTGCGACTGCAATATTTATGACAATAATCGAATTAAAAATTTCACCTGGTGACTTGCACACTTCTTGGAACGAAAAATAAACTACCAATTCTTCAAGTCCATAACAATGTGACAGTAAAATTATTAAAAAATTGCTATTTTCGATCTACACACAAAAAATATGACGCATTAATAGGTTCCTAAATGTCAGAGGGCTTTTACGTTCATTAAATATTCAAAATTTTGGGAAATTGGTCCTCACGAACTCTCACATACCAAGAAAATTGTAATATTTTTGTCATAACCAATAGTTAATCAAAAATGTTATCTCACTTCTTCAACCGAAGAAGTGAGAGGCGATTTCTTGAAAAATAAACTCAAGCTTATGCACAGGAACTATTGTGGATAGAACTGTCATATCGGAGCAAACGTGAAACTGCTAGGCATGAGCAATTTGAATGAATGTTAGTATGATGATGGCTTGCGTGGAGTGGTGCATATGGATGCTTTCTGAGATATCCTCCGCACCCAGTTCGTATCCGACGACAGTTTCATCGGCGTTTCCGAAGGCATCTTCAGCTCCTAAGGACACTAACTGCAACGCCGGCAAAACTGTCGTCATAGAAGATTTGCAAATCCGGAGAATATTCTAGGCACCCAGCTATTTCAAAGAGATTATGAACACACTTCCTTGCGTCTCTCCTATTTGATCAAAATTGACGAAACTATAAAAATAAAACAGTTTCCAAACCAATTTCTTCCTAACTTAGAGCATGGTCAATAAAAAGAAACGAAAAAAATAATATTTAAAACTCCAGAGAAATACATGTTTTACTTAAGCTAAGGGGAGCGTGGTGGCCTAGTTAGTAGAGCGCTTGGCTACTAATCGAAGGGTCCCGGGTTCAAATCCGGATGCCGGGTCCAAATCAAAGCCTTTGGACGCCCCCTAACGAAAATCCTCCGAGTGCGAGGTGGCCCAGGGAAAGGAACTGGCCCTTCTACCCTGAATGTGGGAAATTCACACGCCTGTGGCTTAGTCTGGGGCGAGCTCTACCCTCACGTATCAAAACCAACCTTAGATTTGAATCGCTGAGTGAGTTAAGCTAAGGCCTTTTAACAAATGCATAAAAAGCAGAACTCATGAGAAATGATTGCATAAACTATGCCACATTTGGAACAAGGTGTCGTTAAAACCTATTCAAGATTAACCATTCTTGTCTCAAAGTGCTAAGAATGCCAATACAGTATCAAATCTCTGTTAACAAAGAAGACTCTACATGCCTACGGCTTGACTTTTAAGGAAGTTTTACTGCTCTAATTAATTATTCACAAGATCAATTACATTAAAATCTAAAAGTAAAACCACAGTTTTGTCCTCACGTAAGTGGAAGTATATAATTTTTCACGTTAAATAATGAATTTAATCATGGGGATCCTTAAGGTGAAGATAAAATGTTCAGATTATTTCACCTCGACTAGAAAAAATGCCACGACCTTGACAGAGCTCCATCTAAGATATGAAGGCCTAGCACATGCCACAAACCATCCACACAAAAATTGCTAAAAAATTCCACGAAGGAAAAATATATAAGCGGCGAGAAATGTCAGACTCATTCGAGAGTCAACATGTTAAATTATTTTAATTGAAATAATTTGATATAATTTGTTACAGTCCTGTATTAACAAGTATTCGTTGCATACCTTTTCTGGCTTAAACCCTCAAAAATCACCCGAGGTGGTGTTAAGCAGGTGAGGGCCACCTACATTTTTGGTTACTAATGGCTTATTTTATTGCAATGGCTAGGAAGGAGTACGAAATTGAAAAACTCTGTGTTAATGAAACCCCCTATATCAACCAATTAAATCTCTATTAGACGTACACATGTATTTTAACCCAGAAAATGACAGAAGAACAAAAAAATCAACTGAAAACAGGGCTGCTGATAACAGATACCCACAACCTAGCAGCGGCGTCGGAAGTGGGGGCATTCGCCCCCCCCCCCTCCAGAATTTGCCCCGGGCCCTTGAGAAACGAGTCTTCATAAAAAAATTAATTTTCACTGGTTTATAGCTTGCCTTTTCCCTTCGGACGCATATTCTACCACATTCAAATGCACTTTTTGCGGAATTTTAGTCTCTACCCCCTCCTATCCGCAAAAAAATGCGAGACTGTTTCATAGCCTTCTTTTCAAGGTTGGCCCCTCTCCGCGAAAATAGTTCCGACGCCCCGGCAACCTAGCAACTTTCCGAATAATAATACAAAGTGCGATAAATACAACGCCAAATAACATTGCAATCATTTACATACATACAATGATGAATAAATGCGGGTGAAAATAGAAACAGGTGGTCAGTACAAAAAAATTTGGTCTTACTTTAGTTTAATTACAGTACCTATTCAAACAGCGTGAGATGGGACGAGTTTTTGAAATGTGCTGCCGTTCAGGATTTGACTGCGAGTATTGAGAAGATTTCCGGTCTCTCGATGCGCAGGTGGTCACGCTTGAACGAGAAAAACTCGCTCAACATTCTTCGAGGCGAAGATTCACCGTAGACTGGCGGGACGTGTACTCTGGTGGGTGAGAAAAAAGACTATTAACCTAGGTGATCTATATGACTTGAAATGGTGAAAGCGTCTGGAGCAAATGAGTTGCTCTTCGCGAAAAAATGTTGATAAAAGTGATACCATATGTATCACTACCATATGAATCACACCCAAGCCAACAGCAGTAAACTCGGTTACTACACGAAATAAGTAGATCTCCGGAAGGGCTGAAATACCAATGCAAGGATGAGATGAATGATCCTCAACGAGAACGGGTCAAATATATTTTAAGGCCATTCAAATTCCAATTTTACTACACTTTAACACCAATCAACCTAACCCCGTTTGATTTAAAAGTTTCAATACTCCCAAGTATCTGGCAGCTTATTTTATTACGATAGGAATACATGCAATGAGAAAAAAAAATAAAACGGTATTTACGGTATTATCTGGCCCACTTTGACGGGAGAATAACTCATGTTTGACGAGCTCAAGAAACATTATCCAACCAGTTAGCATTTCAATCTCACTGAAGCACTTTTAGAACCCACCATCAATGCATTTATTCACAGTAAAAATTCTTGTAGCACACACAAATTCTTTCTCTCCCAGGTGGGCCTGAAATCTGGACTAACTGACTCATAATGAGAGATGGGAGTGTACATTCAAAGTGATTGAACGTCAAGTTTCAGGTATACTATTTTAATTCTGGTATTTGTCACAGTACCTCTATACCAAAATCACAGCGATGAACCTCTCCGGCGGTCAGCAAGCAGCTTCCATGATAAGTACACTTGCTCACCAGCGTAGAAGTTACGTGGGCAGCCTCCGTCAGTACCCGTCGGCGGCAAAACAGCGACTGGCGCGAGTGGATTGGACTGGTTGAAGGAACGAGTTCACGTGCCGCCAGGTGGTGCTCGCGAAGTAGGGGAAGGGAGAAGGTGGGGAGGGGAGGGATGGGAGGTTGAGGGAGAGAACCCTCTTTTTCGCACACCGCCGCCGAACTCATCTTGTACGAAAACCGCAAAAGATCGCCAAAATGAGCAAAAGGTATAAGATCAGCATAAAATCTTGTATCCCTAAGATTTTGAGGTCGCTGAATATATGGATAGTAGATAATAGGATGCTTCATTATGGTTTCAGTAAAAAAGCAATGCAAGTATACTTTCGAGGTCACATAAAACAAATCTGATGTTAGAATATAAGGAGATGAATATTCTTCCTAATTTGGTTGCAAACAAATGTAAAATTTCGCGAGTGGTTGGATGTTTCTGCGTGCTTCGAATGAAAATACATGTACAGGGTACGGCAACCTAACTTCCTTTTTTATATGGATATATCCATACAAAAAAGGAAGTTATGTTGCCGCACCCTGTATATATGTTTGATGCCGGTAAGAACGAATTTATAGTAATAACTGAGTTATTTTATCATTGCCAATACATATTTTTACAGAATAGGGTGGACGTTCTGGGAGGTTTCAGGGTGCAGATGGGATTACCCTGGGAGAGAAAACTAAAAGAAAGGGGAAAGAAATGGGTATACAGGGAAACGGTCCCAGTTTATTAAAAAATATCCCAATGGGGTTGTAACTCAAGCACAAAAGAAATAGCAACTTGAAAATCAAAAGTCACCCAATTGTTTAGATTAAGACCAATAAATTACAATTGGGCTATTACTAAGTCCGGCAAAAACAGCAGAAAACCACGAACGAAAATATTTATTCTCTCCACAAAATGTGTGCACGATCTACGCCGAAGTTCGCAATCTATGGCAACCAATTCTGTCGCCAAACACTTCCTACCGCGATGATACTGCCCAAAGCTCGTCCAAAGGATTCAGTCACCCAATCCTTCTCTGCCGTCGACAAAGCCACTTTCCGCCGTTCGAGTAGGGGGAAATTCCAGGAATCCGGAGGAAGGGGACGACAAAGGTAAGGAAGCGCATAGATTCCACTGGCTCATCCCAGGGAGCTGCTTTATTCGCGGCAATATCAGGAGCCTTCGTGAGGTGCTTCGAGAGGTCGTGGCTCCCGACGGACTCCCTCCTCCAAACTCTGGCGATGGCGACTGGTGGGGGAAGACACGGTTTATAGGCGCTATGGATGAGTGATGACAGCGGATGCAAACCCTCCAACGTTGGCTCGTAGGCGTGAAGGAGTTGGTGTCGCTGGCCCGTCCATCCGCGGAACGTACCGAGGGGTGCCAATCCACAGGGGGGCGGGGAGTTTTACAAAAATAATGCGTTACTTACGTTTGAATCCATCTCCGATCGATCTCATCTACGAGTACTTCACAATGATGGATTTTTCAAACCACCACGGTTAAGTATCTCTCTAGACGCACGCTGAGAGGTGTATCCTTGATACCCATCGTGCACTTTCTGACACTTAACTAGAAGATAGGACCAATTCATGAGGACCTGAGAAATAATAAGCTCTGCAGACGAATGGGGCTCGAGGCTTTCGAGGACTTTGCTTTCGTTCTCCCATCAATCAACTTCAGATTTTCGACAATAAGTGCCTTAGTTCCTGCGAAATGGAATGGTTTAAGAGTAATATTTAAATTTGCAACAAGAAAAGCACTAATGGTCCTTGAAGCGTGTGATAACAGTGAAATATGTTTAAAATGTGATCCTTTACTATTAATTTACTATTATTTACTAATGAGCTCTGCATCAACTAGTTTTTCTTCTATTTCCCTGCAAAATGCGGTGTGAGAAAAAAATACTGATGCTGTAAGGTGCCGTCCATGTAACGTAACGCTAACGGGGGGAGGTGAGGCCAACTGTACGATGAGCTACCGACATAGAGTGCTTTCGATCGAGCTTTCTTTTACGTTGAGTGAAAATTACATTACAAATTCATTCCTTCTACAAATAATGATGACGTAGATTAGTGAATTAATGATAGTATTGAGACACAAATTAGGCATGCACAAAGCATGTCTGTGTCATCACTGACAAAAAAGAGGGCTCATTGGAAGCGTAATTTAGGGAAGAGGGGTTTCAATCCACATTGAAGTACGTAATATCTTTTAGATTGTTGCTTTTATTCCGTTGATGAATTCTTAGATTCTTGATGATAGCCGACCCTAATGTTGTAATTTGCATGTTTTTTATATTGAATTAGTTTTGCTTTCTTGATGGGTCATATATGTGTATCGTCACATTTTCTGCTACCAATACACATGTATAAAATCTCTTTATTTGTTTATTTTCTCTATCTATTTGATCTTCTTGATCATTCTGAAATAATACTTTTTCATTACCTCCAGTCTTTTCTGTGGTTGTTATTGTCCATGACGTTCTACTCCAGAAGAAGAGTGAAGGTGTCAAGTAGGTATGGTTGCTCATGTATAGGCTCCCCATCCTGGAAGCACTGGTTCAAATCCAAGTTAATTGGCAAGGATTTTCCCTTGAAATCCCAGTCCATACTGGAGTGCTGTGTGGAGAGCACTTCAAGTGCAATAGTCAAGAAAGTGGAATTATTCTGATTTTGTTGCTTGTACTGTTGGCTTCTGATCTTAACACTCAAGTTCTCTGGCTTCAGCATTTTTCTGTGTGCCTAGCCTCCCATGCTACCAAGACCTAGCCCGGTGGGCTGGACGTCCCAAGTCCATTGTTAAATCTTTGACTAATTTAGCTATGTTGGTTGTGCACTGCTTGCCTTAAATGTGTTTATAATGTTATCCCATCACTTGAATGCCCTCTGCATTGTAGCCATATATCTTTTTGCATTTTCAGGAAGGAGATGGATTGCCTACGTGGACTATCTTTCATTCAGCTCTCACCCATTTAACACCTAACATGGGAGGTCCTACCAGTGGAAATTATTATTGCTCCAACTGATTACTTTTGAGGTAATTGAAATATGTAAGCTCCCCCTTATCAAGGTTTTAAACATGGAAAAGGGATTACATGGTTGGCGAACCAAAAAGTATTAACACCTTTTGTTTTATGGCACTCATAATGCTCAATAAATTCTAAAGGGTAGGTAATTAAAATCATCCAAAAAGTAAATATAATGGTTACCTCATCAGACCATTTAAATGGCCACGAATGTGCTAGTATAAGCGAAAAACATCTTTCAGAAGCATTTCTATTTCAAGAACTAGGACCTGATGAATGAATAAAAATGAAATTTTTTTATGCATCTATTAATTGACACTAGCTCAGCACGTAACATCATGAGAGAACCCCACTTTCTCAAAATTATATGTTTGGTAAAAATAACATGCTCTAGCCTTTCTTTCAAATACCTGCTTAAATAATGCTACAATTCTCACAAATCTAGTCTCAAATGTCAAATCAGCAGTTGCAGCAATGTTCGTTTTCATTTTTGCCTTAACTGGACAGAACTAATGAAGTGAAAAGAAAAGTGGAGAACAAAATGGAACAACATCAAGGGTGCTAAAGAATAATGAAATTTCCCAAAAAATTGTGAATATGATGTAATATGACATATATGCCATTTGTATTGTGTAGGACTACATACACTAAGGACAGTACCTATACTACTAGACTGTCAGAAGTGAATGTAGTTGTATGTCTATGATTGACTTTAGTTCTGATCCTTACCTGTGTTGAGAGCACTTAAATTTCAGTATTACATAGGAAGGAAAATGATAGTTTCTTTCACATGATGCAATTAGAACTAGTTGGCTCAAGGAGGATTTCTCATCCACACTTCCATTTTTTTCTGATTTCTACCCAGCCCTATGAACCCAAGTGAATAAATCAGACTTCTTAGTTTACAATCCTTCTTTATAGTATTCAAGAGCACTGTAAAAAATAGTGGGAGACTGAAGAGCTATAAAGAGAAGTAAAACTGTAGAGGGTTAGTGTGAGGGAAAATAGATGAAGACCTTTAGAAAAATCCAATCTATTATTTTATCTTGCTTTCATTTTATTTTCTGAATTGTTTCTTGCTGGAACTATTCTTCATACCATATCTTCATGAAAGGATACTTGTGAGTGAAAGGGCAACAGAGACAGGAAGCTCATTTTATTTTGCCTGAAACAATGGACTCCTACCCCTTGCATTCTTTGACATTGTAGACAAATAAAAAGGTCCCAGGGGATCTCTCATCTTTTGAGAAGGATATAGATAATGAGGTTACCCGGCATCGTGCAAGTGAAGCAACCATTTTTATGATTTTGATGGTAAAGGAGCCAAGTTTGGCACATGCATTTGTGCACTAGACGTGAAAAGAAAAATACTTAAAAGAATTAAGGGTTTTCAATATTCCATCTTAAGTGTTTTGCAAACTAACTATGAGCATTTAAATACTGACGATGAATGGTGAAAAGATGATCATTTCAAATCATGTGAGTCAATTTCATGTTACTCTCTGACAATGATCATGCTGTCTTAAAGGCCATAAAGATCCTTACTCTTAGGAGAGCTATTTAGATAACAGAAATGCAGTCACAAGGACTGTGCAAGCAAAATAAATAACCTTAGAAATTTAGATGTAGAAAATAATGCATTAAAGTATTGGGTGTTGGACATCGCTGCAAAAAATTCCATCCTCAACCTTAGAATTTCATGCATAAGTTCTAAATGGAAAACTGTGTGTGACAGCCATTATTAAGACGTGACAGTTTTATCTTCTGAATTTTAATATAAAGAGGCTAAGTTGATAACATTTTAAATGCTTTACATGTGGTTGAGATCAAAGGTTAAAGGAACAAGATAAACTAGAGAACCCATTAGTTTCATTACAAAACATTTTTCATGTGAGGCCATAATTTCATGGAGAATAACAATATGTATGCTTATCTTCAAGATATTTGTAGCGAAAAAATGCAATGTGCTATAAGATCACTTATATAATGTCTACAAACTAGCATGGATAAATAAGATAATGTTATCACAATACAAGATTACAGCTTTTCCTGGCTGATATAATTCACATTTTGAAAAGCCACAACCAATTTTTTAATGATGGAATAAATAACCACAATCTTAAAAAGCCGACTCGTAACACTTCAAAACAATCACTTCTGCAAACACTGACTAACCATCTTCACCACTTGACTATTCTTTTTGACACATGGCACTTAAGGTCAACATTAGAAAAATGAATCAGTGAGTTAGAAAACAAAACAGAAACCATGTTTTTGCTCGGCCACATACCATTTGACTGAGGCTAATAGAAAAATTACATTAAAAGATACATTTTAGGGAGAGAAAAATAGTTTGATTAAGATTCGTTGTTTTACCTGCCACAATTTGGTCATTGTACAAGCAAGCACAAAGAGAGAAGCCATTAAATATGAACAAAAGAACAACAATTAGCACCAAGGGCATTTTCATTCTCTCTTTCTCACTAGTGACAAAAACTGGAGATAAGAAATTGAAATTGACACCCCAGATATAGATTATGATATTAACAGTAGATATTAAACAGAGCTCACCCATTTAGCAGCCATATTCAGCAGAAAATACATCTTCAAAATGCCTTCATTGCATCTGATCCTTATAGCAACCATTACACCAAGATCTTTGTTAAAGAACATTTTCAGAAGCATCACATTCTATTGAGTACTATGGGATATACTTGTTAAAATGAGTGAAACAGGTTCTGGGAAGGATGAAAATATTAAAATTTTTAAAGGGCTGTTTTCCAGAGTAAAGTTTTTTTTTATTTGTAAAAAAATTGCATTATATTAACTCAGTATGTTTTAAATGGGAAACTATTTGATAGTGCAGAAGTTATACCAGACAAAATTTTGCAAACTGAAAACCCTCCAACAATTCCTTTTACAGATTCCCATTTGCAATACATTTAATTTCCAAATTAAATTCTCTCTAAGCAGGGTTTCACCAACAAATAACTCTTTGAACAATGCAACAATATTATGATTGCATTAACATTTCAATAATTATAATCAACAACATTAGAACTTTCGTTCACTCTTAAATCATCTGGCACAACCTATATATCATGCAGTCATTAATGAGCAACTTCCCAATCAAAAACCTATCTCTTACCATAATAGCCCATTATTTGTTTTTAACCTATTTATGCCCCACAAAGAAGGTGAGTGGCGCAAAGCATAAAAAAATAAATAATGGATACCAAACATAAAAAATCAGTCCATTAACACCGATCATCAATGACCATTAAATACAGCTCAACAGTATCTTCCGTAGTCAGGATTTTGGACATCAAATGAATATACTAAAATAATTATCATGATTTAAATGAAATTTGTTATGATGAGCATTGATATTCTAATGTCAAAACGAGATAAGAAGAGGCTAATAAAATTGTTAACAATGTACCACATCTTTTCAAGTTTGGTATTGAAATTTATAAAATACGGAAAAGACAATTTAAAATAAAACACCAGAACGAACACCATGGCTAAATTAGCCATATTAGTTGGAAAATTCAAACAATGCCAAGTACATGAAAAATAAGAGCTCTAAAATCAATGATTTACGTTGAATTTATGCTTATTAAAATTTAAATTTCTGGAGACTTTAGATTTCATGAGAGTAATGATTCATAGGTGAGGAGATTTCCTTGTCAGTCTGTTTTAAGAAACAAATTTCTGGTTCCCACATTCTCCATTACAAAAGTTAGTTGACAACCTACAGTAATACCGTGCATAGCATAAAATCATCAAGCCAGTCCATACAAACACATTTCGAATGCTATATATATGCAACACCACAAAAATTGTTGATTATAAAATTAAATATCTTATGTGAGCATGAACCTTGGCCTTTCAACAAAATATTGTCAATTCAACCAATATAATGAGTGATATTACATAACAAAATTCCTAAAATTATTGTAAATAATATCATGGAAAGGTATAAAGTGAAGAACTCATTACAGTTTTTCAAATTGGAACTAATAATATTTTTCACTGGATTATTATAATACTTCTCAGAACATCTGCAGTTAAAGCTACCATTACATAGCAGATAAATGAAATATAAAAGTGAAAATGATGGTATGCCTTTACCTGGTGTTTAAATTTATTGAGCCTTTGAAAGTACTAAGGTATTCAATAAACAATTAGGCAACAAACAAATCAATTCAGGCATTTTGGTTCAAAGTACGGCACTCTTTGGTGTTTTGGCAATAGCAATTTGTTTAGATTAACTGCCCTTCTGTGATGCAAAGGTCAATACAGGGCATTTAAAATATTTATAATGGCATAAATAAAATATACAAAAATATACCTCACCTAGTCACCTTCATAAAGTAAAAGGGCTACTAGTAAAAACAAAAATTCAAACTTGGACTATAAAATTGAAATATGAAGATTAAATAAAGCAGCATATTAATGCAACAACCGTTATATTTTAAACTCTATTCTATGGATTTCCAGAGGGAATAAAAATTCTATTTTATCTACACAAATTAAAACCACTAGAAAAGTTTAAAGCTATTTTCACTTTAAAGTAGAAATAAACTATTTGGGTTGGCATTAACTTACCCAAAAGAGGTTTTGTGCATTGAATGAGTTTACTCAATCAATAAATTAAGGCTTACCTCACTGTACCTTTGTAGAGCTGAGTGCTTTGCATGCAATTTTTTTTAGCAAAAACCATTCTTATTACCAATGGAAAACCTGCCATTATTAAGTATGACAAAATTCTCTCTCTGTCAAGCTCAACCTAATATAATCACATCTGCCTATTACAATATCCAATCAAGCATTTTTTCATACTGTTCCTTTTCAAATAGCTGGGTAAAGAAGGTGCAAATAAGCAATAGTTTTTTCCACCATTTCAGCATTACTTTAACTAACAGTACATTGGCAAAACAAGTACACCACATTAAGTCATTCCCTTTGTTTCAAGCACGCACTCACTCATAAAGGAACATGGTTGCAGTTGAGCCTGTTGATCACAGCATGGAGGAATGAGACAGGTGGATGGAAAATGAAACGCAAGTGGGCACTGCAAATCCTGGAAGTTAAGTTTGCTTAACGTATAAGTCCAACTTTTTCGAAATATTTCACTCAACAGATCCACTCACGACGTTTTTGAGTATTCCAAAAAATTACCACATGAGCAACTCTTCCAAATTTGTCCAACTCACTTATCATTCACACATTGTTGGAATTAACTCTCTCTCTCTCTTTCCTTTCAGATAAAAATTATCATGTTGAAAAATTGAAAAAAAATAAATAAAAGTTTTGCACCACTCCACTATGCACACAGAGTCACCAAAATGAAAAATTTTGGAAGTGTTCAAGGGAACTGCACTAGGCCCCAATGTGCACTAGTTAAAGCACTAAAACAATTTTTAAAGTCAAGATAAATAACCTTTCCTAGTTCAGTTATATTGTGCCGGATATTGCCCTGGTGTGCAAATATCTTACAAAATCCAATTGCTTAATATAACAAATCAGTTTTGTTGATCATTTCCAAACATAACCTCATGTTTTTTTTAACAATCACTCTCATTCCCAAATTAAAAATAACATAGGAGTTGGCCAAAAATGGGCTCATGAAAAATAGCAAATGCTTTGAATAGTGGGACATTAGTGGATATACATTTCATGCCACAAGTATTCACTTTCAAGTTAAAGTAAATTAATGAAATATATACACTTTTTTTAATCATATGATACCTGAGTAATTAAAAAAATATGGCAAACTTTGATTTTTGCAAAGGCTTCAAAAAATGATCTTGCACATATACATTAAAGAGTATTTGTTACAAGTATTTACAATCGTTTAATATCTTTCACATAAACTTGAAGATATTGATAATCTGCTTGCTTTGTGAAATGCAGATTAATGCCAAACCTTGTTACGGTAAGTACGTGAAAGCCTTACAGATGCATATTGCAGCTTTCCTTTGCAGTGTAAGTATTTGATAATGCACGCACATATGCAAAGTAGGTATGACAACTGCTTATACCATGGGTACAATTAAAATTGCCATTTACACAATATTCATTGAACAATCTTTCATTCAGCAAAAGTGTATACCCATATAGCTTCAGTCAAGCATAAGCAATTGCTTCAATGATGGATTGCATAGGAAGTTCAACAGTACCAAGAACTTGAATGCAATCAACTCTGATTTGAATTGCATAATTTGTAGAGTGAATACCAACTCTAAAATGATATAACTGAATGTAATACATATTTTGACTTTAAAAGCTTAGATGTGATAAAAGTGTACAATTTAAAAATTTCTTTCATTTTGCAGAGAATTTTAATTACATACAAATTTTCCCCTATGTGCAATACAACTCCAATTCATGGTTGACCACTATCACAATTCTAGAGTAGGACTAGACAACTTTACTTCACTCAATCAACATAATAGCTCGATTTTTTTGTAAATCCAATTCCAAAATCCTTAAGCTATTTGGATGAAAATCACAGCATTTTTCAACTTTTGACATCTTTGTTGACTCTGTCAATGAAAGTCCAGCAGTTCCTGATGATTTTTCAAGATATGCTACAGCATTCCTCACTATACATCTGATGACTTGGATTCGGGTTGGCCATGAGGAACTGTGGACAATGGACTTCTATCTCCATTGGAGCCATCCTGAATAAATAGGTACCACATAGTAATTATCAGATATAGAAAATTTATCTTAGTAAAGGAAAAACTGGCTGGTGATTTGAACTAGAATTATCTTCATGTTGGGAGATTACAGAAAAGTGAATGTACAAATGCATGGTGAAATTCAAGCAATATTCCATATAAATGGAAGTGTGGATATACATGCATAGAAGTGAGAAAATAGAAATATGCATTCCATTCTTCCCGTATGAAAATCCAACTAAAATGATTCTTCACTGCACTGTCAAACCAAAAGTAGAAGATAAATATCATTTCTAACTTAACTACTCATTTTAAATTTGGCAGCCACTCTATAATTCTAGCCCAAGTATTCACACTACATAGATGGAGTTATGTAAAGAGAGCAAAAGCAATGTTTTCTTGCAAAGCAATGAAAGTGATGTCAATTACAGCACCACCATGAAAGCCCATCATATGAACCAAATAACAATACTTATTTGAATATATATATTACACCCAGATTATGGTCCCATAATTAGTGAACACCATTCATGAGTTGAAAATTCATAAGAGAAATTCTGTAACTATTTTGCAATGAATACAAGCTTAATCTTGTGGAGTCTCATGGTCAATACAAAAAATAAAAATACTTAGTTAAATCCACAACTTTTAATGAGAAATATAACCAATTTCTCACCCGGTGATGTCTACTATTGGATGGAACTAGTTGTGTTTTTTTACTAAAAGCAGTGGAATTATTAAAGGGTTTTACAATTATATTCTATTTTGATCCAGTCCAAAACTAAAAATAATATCCTCCACTACATGAGAACCATATTTTTAAAAAATGCCAACAACACATGGGGAATTATCAATTTACCAGGTTAGTAATAGGAATAATGATCTTATCTAATAATAAAAAAAACATGGCAACTATTGATTCCTATATTTTTGAGAAAATATTGGACAGTAACAACAAAAATTTACTATTTCTCAGCCAAAAATTTTTATTTTAGAGTGTTTTTGAATTCATAAAAGTTATAATGGTCAACCACAGAATCTTTTAGGCAGTTATATTGCTCATGCCATTGAATTCTAACAGTTTGAATAGCTTTATTAAAAAAATAAAATAATTTAGCCTCTGGCTGTGACTTTATGTACTCCTGCTGTTATCTTTACCTCTACCTTTTCTATCCTCATTCCCATTCTCTTTCCTCTCTTTGGCTTTATTGACTATGGTGAAACCATTTCCTTTGATGGTTGTTTGCTGAAATTCTATTTCATATGGTCTCCGTTAAATATTTTAATAAGTTCTTTCTACATATTAACATATTTTATTTATAGCATGGACTTAGATGATTCCTACATCTTAAGGCTTATCACAGCTGTAAATAAAATCTCTTATACTCAACTGCAATGTGAATTGAATGTTTGCTGAAAAACAAACTGATATCCTTGTTTTCATAGAGAATCATACTTGTGGCAAGCAGTGAATTCTATACAATATTGTCATCTTAAAAAAGTCTGCTATTATGATAATAATTTGATCATAAGTTTTTATTTCCATGATTGACCTGAAAAAAGAGAATAATCAGTAGTAACAAATTGTTAATGTCCACTGACTTTTCCATGTTAATTCTGATGAAAATTTACTTTACAGTTATTCATTTTGCAAACAAGCCATTGTAGTCCACTGAGGCAGACAATTGGTCAAATCTACATGATGTATTGAAGTAAATACATTTTCCATTTATCAGTTTTAAGAGCAGTAAAAAGGGGAGTAGGGCAATTTTCTCTTTTCATTATATCATAATGAACATAGTATGATTTATAAAAATTTTCTGGCATAGATGATTGAAATATAATAAAGTAAAAAACTATGAATGGCTAGTCCACACATAGGGGCAATTATACCTAATCAGAGGTCCTAATAATATCACATTTAACAAATAACTGTTATGTATAACAGCTTAAGAAAAGAAATCGGTGAAGCAGATGATCTTTAATATTTTCAAAATGGCTTCTATAATGAACTTTACATCATAACTGACATCTAAAAAGCCTTCTGAATGCCTAAAAAAATGTTAGTCAGAGAATAAATCATAAATTACTAAATTTATATAATTTTTTCTTGTCTTTTCAAAGTTTCAAAATGTCACTCATTTTCAAGGTTCACCAGCCTGAAAAATCCAATGAAAAATTCAAAAACAAACCCAAAGTGGAGTTGAGTAGTTTTCCCCTGAATATCCTTCATAGTAAATGGAGAAACAGTGATCACTTTTGATTGATTACCTGCTCTGTTTGGCGATCTAGCTCATCGAGGGACTCCAGCCTAGCAATTGGAGCCTCTGCTATGGCCTGAAAATCCCATGAGCCAGTTTCACTCCCAGGTCCCCTTGTGCTGCCTCCAATGCCGTCGCCTGCTTCTCTTCCCTCAGTCATTGTTGCTTGCGTGGCATCTGGCTCCTCTTGACCAGTCTGACGATCCCATTCTATCTGCTCCATTAACACAACCGGTGCTCCTTTACTTTGCTGCAGTGAGCTCAGTCCAAATGGTACAAAACTGCCTTTAACTGCACCCCAACTAGTGGTTGAACACTGGTCGCACGCAATGAAAAGACAGTAAATGAAGACATTTAAATTTCCAATGGGGATGATCATTCAATTCCTCAAAGTTAGTCTTTCAAGATAAAAATTTTTAAGTCTTATATCATAGGGTTTAGAAGGATTCAGAAAAACATGAAATGGTAATTACTCTTTCAGCATTCAGCAAAAAAACAACATCATTGATTGAAAATTTTACTGTAGCTCAATTCCAAACCACGAAAGCACTCTTAATGTGGCTGTTTTGCAATAATTATGGTAATAATTACATATAAGGTTTCTGTGGTGAACATCCATATTTCTCAAATGTTACAGTGCCAATCGTGATGAACAAGGTATTAGTGAAAAAATTTTTACAAACTTCTGACAAAGCATACTCAGCTTACAGTAAAACATATTGTTTGTTTATAATTAAGTGAAAAGAAAACTCTTAAGACAAAAGCATAATAAAACAAGAATACTGCCTGGGTAGTAGCCTAACTAGTACACCAAATTTTGGTGGTACTAGCAAAAATGCCAGCATGAATTTGAGAGTTTTGTAACTGCTTGTGATAAATATAAACAACTAGAAGTTACTTTTTAGATATGAATGTAATGTTTTTTAAATATCTAAAAAGGGATTAATTGTTGTTTATGGTATTATGATACAATGCAGAAAGGATAAATGTAATTATTGCTACAAAATATAGTTTAAACATTAGTTTGATCCTCAAGTTGATATATCGGCTTGTGGCACTTTTCACCCGTGGAGTATAAGCCGATATATCGGCCCGTGGCACTAAGAAGCTTAAACACTGTTCTCCTTGGAAGAATCAGAGATTAATAGGGCTAATTGTATAGATGCGTGGAATAAATGGAGCTAAAGTGCTGATACTTGCCAAGTGTTCACTAGCAGGTGATAGGAGTACTGACTACATATCACACTTGTTAAAAACAACAAAAAATTTATCAATGGCCATTTTTTCCCCTCCACACACCTGAGTGAGGTCAGCTGGTTGAGACATACTTCGAGCTGGTGGTATAGGACGATCCTTGAGCTCAGGAGACATAGGCACTGATGGACAATGTCTGTGTTGGTGCTGGTGATGGGCATGGGACGGAGGTCGACGCAAACTGTGAGTGGGATGGGAAGTCGAAGGTAATGTGAAGGGCCTTATAAAACATGACTGGGTTGGTGTGTGGTGAGAGGGGTGGAGAGGCATTGGGGTGGCCGAAGGAGGAAGGGAGGAATGGAAGGAAGATGTTATCGGGAAGTGTGGGGAGGAAGAGGAGGAGAATGGTCCGTGGGAGGTTGTTCCCGTTGCCTCCTCCATACCTGCAGTGCTACTGGAACTGGAAAAAAGAGCACATCACATGGCATTAGGGCCTATTTCTACAATTTAATGAACTGATGAATTTTTTTCCCAGAACAGAAATTCACAGTAATGAATTTTTCTGGGGCTTTCCACCAGTTAATAGGCTCCATTTTTGATAGTGTTTTAAAAAGTGTTTTGCTTTTCATCCACAGGGCTTTTGAGTGCCATTATATATATATATATATCTTTGGTCTTGGTCAGGTGTCTCCTGATTGGTCGAGACGTTGGTCTAAATTTATGGGTCCGATTGTTGGCCTCCTTCAATATTCGCTACCGGGCCACCCTTCCTTATCTCTTGAATACAATTTAAGACTGGCCTCCAGGTGGTTGACCTCAAGGAGGCCATCAATTGGACCCGTTAAATTCAAACTGACGCACATCTCAACCAATCAGGAGACCATGACCCAGGCCAAAGATATATTTAATGGCAATAATGAAAAATCCGGCAATCAGAAGCCCTGAGGATGAAATGCGAGTCGCTTTTTGAAACATGGGCAAAAATGCAGCCTATTAACCGGTGGAAAGCCCAAGAAACATTCATTAATAGTATTTGCTGGGAAAATACTAGATCATATATGTATTAGAAATCCACATTGACTAAAATTAATTGAAATACAATACAGAATATTGTGTGCTTGGATTAGTGATAATATGATTATGGCTTAGGTAGATGCTTGAAATACCCATCAGACATTAACCTATTTGCCTCTTAATTTTCCATCAATTTTCTGCCCTAAAAACCCTATTTTTCTAAAACATTTTCATTTTAAATTATTATACTAGCTTGTATGTAGTTAGATGTGAATTCATACCGAAAGGACTGATGAGGTGTACCACTTCTTTCAAGGCGTGGCTGACCTGAGCTACTCTGAGGAGTACTGGAACTTCGAGTCAGGTGCCGATCCCTTGGAAGGCGTGAGGCTGCATTTGAGGCACTGTCGGGTGGGGACTGCTGTAAATGGATTCAATGGAATATCACAACTTTTTCTAAAAGTGATAGACATCATGCTATATTTATCAGCAAAGATTTATCAGCCAATCACAAAAAAGCCACTTAAACCCATATTTCCTCATAATTCATTAATATCTATTTTTGTTAAATTCTTGGGGAAGTTAAATAATAATAATACTTTATTTGTGCAGTGATCAAGATGTTGCAACTGCAACAATTGATATGAGACAACACCAGAAAACAAAAATAAAAGAATAAAACAAAGAATGCATCCAAAAAATGCACACAATAGATTTGGACAATAGGTATGTCGAAATAAATTATGAAAGAAAAACCACTCTAAATGAAATAAAGAGTACTAAGGGCATCGACATTACAATATTTGAGGATAAAATCATATTCACTAAATTTCTTTGATAAACATAATCTGAAATTCTGATATTTAAAAGCACCTGCTTTGAGCTGAGGAACACATGAGAGATTAGCTTGAGATTAGATGCTAATGGAACAATGGGATAAGAAAAAGTAAATTAATTTACATATATAACATATCCTATTAAAAATGAAAGTTCAGTGACGTTTCAGCTCGATATTTTCTAGTTTTCTTCTCAGAGGAGACTTTAAAAACTAATAATAAGAGTACTACATGAAAACATATTTCCTCCAAACCACCATTTCAAATTTCTAAGCATTTTTGAGGCACATATCTAGTATCTTCCAACCTCATCATGGGAATGGCTATCTTCAAAGGATAGGGAATTCATCTTATTAATCTTATTGATAATGTGGTTGAATTATTTACAGATCACCAGTAGCTTTATATTTTCAGCTAACAAAGTACAGCAAAAATCAGTGTAGCAAGCCATTACTTTATTCTCTTAGCCATAGTTAAACCATTAAATTTTATCATCAATGAACAGCTGGTAAAATTATTTTCAAAGTAACAACAGGTTTAGAGAATGAATGAGTGAATTAGTTTGTTAGCACAGGCTAAAAGATTTTAGTTCTTATACCAATCACTATAATGACAGAGATTGAGAACAAGGTGCTTTCTTATCTTATCATGCCATAGTTCCTCACAGTTATTTCACCTGCTATCACCTTTTTAAGTACTCATTAGGTGAAGAAGCTTGATGACTGATCTAAGAAGGGATTAGAGATCACTGAAAGCCATCAAGTCAAGGCTTTGAACCTGGTCCATTGGTAAGTGAGGACAGTAAAAAAGCAGAAGCATCTATTTCATTCCTCCGAAAATTATCTCCATGATAGCAGCATATTTAGATCCCAACTTATCTGCATTCTAACTTGAGCCTAGGCAATGGCAAGGAGACTGACACTGTGATAATTTGGTTCTAAAGTAATTCAGCATCAGGGATATGAAATAATTTGCAGCTGAAAGAGGCTTAAAAATATTCCTAAAATCACATGGGCCATTATTGGTTCAAGGATTGGCTAAAAAAGATTAAGCATGTAAAAAAAAGTGTAAATTTACCTCTTTTACTTCCATGGAAGCCCCTGCTGCTGAATCCGATGATTGGGAGCCAGTGGAGAGTTGAGGCTGGATGGATGGAGGTTGTTGTTTTGCACTGGAGGCCAATTGTTGTTGCAGTAGGCTAAGTATCATACGCACATCACCAGCAACCTGCTGTTCCAAAGACTGCAACTGCCTGAGAATCAAAGTAGAGAAGATTGAAAACACTATGGTCTCAAACAATATGCAGATAGTCAGAATATGAATGGACAAATACAATGAAACATCCTTTTTGTGAAGCCCATAGCCATGTATGTGAAAACACTAATTCAGCATAGAATTACATCCAGATTAAGCTAGAGAAGATATCATAAAGGAAAAATTTTATCATACACAATGAAAAGAAAATAGGTATTCTATTGTACACTCTCCTTGTAACATAGAGGGGGTACAAGGGATGTTAAAGACATTACTGCAACTGAATACAAATGCTTTGATGTATTATTTATCAGGGAGGGAAGTGACTGGATCGTTTGCAATGCATGGAGGCTACATTAACTGTTATACACCATTATTAAGTGTTTAAAAGACCAAAAAAACAGATTGGAGGTACAATATCAACAAAAACTATTTCATTATCACTAAAAAGAATTTGTAACATAGACCTTTAATCTACATATGCTTAGGGACTCTGCATTTCTGAAGGTAAAGAGAACACAATGAAAAAATGAAACTACTAGCCTCAGTATCTGGCCTCAAATTTTTCTACAGGAGTCCATAATGGTGTATGACCACACAGTAGTCAAATGAGGACAGGTGCCAAAGTCATTTTATCTACATATTATTGGTCAAAATGTCTAAACCTATTGACAATTGAGTGGGAATTTCTAAATAAAACTTCTATTGGGCCTGAGTAGTTGATAACCACAGTGAATACTGGAACATTTTTTAAAAAGCTTCACCAAGGTGAATAATAATATTCAAATAGTGTTTTTTGGTAAGCAAAATACTTATCTACAGGTTAACATTAATAATTGTTAATATTCATTAAAACATCTTCTAGGATAAATAATGATAAAAACTACCTATGAAAACACAAAAGTGAAGCAACAAAGGAACCATTTTCCATAGGGAATTATGTTATGATGTGTTACTATTTTTAATACTCAATAATTCAATGGAGCATTTAATAGAAAATGAAGATACCTTATAAATATCTATTATCTCAGTTTTAACTTATCTCTTATTTTAGTTTTTAGCATGAACTGCATTGTGGAACTCTGGATACTAAGTGGGAGTCCTTTTATTCAAATTAATTTCTTTGTAATGTTATCAATCCAGATTTTTTTTACAATGAATACATTCATGAGGTGTATTTTATTCATTTATTTAGTGAGCTTGAGGAAGTATTTTCATTGATTATAACATCACTACAATTTGGTATTTTAATTTTTACTTGGAGGTGAAGTCAAATATAGAAAGAGAACTATCCATAGATAGCAATATTAAGCCAGGTTAACATAAACACTGTACTGTGGTCAAGAACAATTTTTCTATTGAAAGCAAATTGAAGATATTGAGTCACTTGTAATACATCCTTTATCTGTTTAGGTTTTATGTAGCAATAAACTCCATCGGAATTATATGATAAAATAGCATAGACTACTCTGACGTTTATAACTTGGAGAAAACTAGGGTACTGTAAGAAGAACATGGATGAAGGCAGAAGTGAAAACATTGATCTGTGGAATTTTATCATCTTCTGACACATTGCCATGAAATACCCCTTATTTTCAATTTTATTCAAAGCATATGTGAAACTCTATGCTAAATGATACAGAAAATAAATCTCAAGGCTAAAAACAATCTTCAAAACTTTAATTTCAATTTTCAAGCCTTATTCATGTGAAAAATTCCCCTGCCAGAGGAAAATTTTCTTTTTGTTGGGTGAGAATTCAATTTTGGGGTGCTTAAATTGTATGCACAAAAGAACAATTAAATACCTCATTTTGAAAACATACCATTATAAAGTAAAATTAAAAGTAGGTATCTAAATCAAGAGCAAGGACTATTTTTACTTATGGTGTGAAAGGTAAAATCATCTTCATGTGAAAGAACCATATGTGTGGAAGAATCATTTGTCACTATAATATTAAAGTAAAATCATGGGTCATCCATGCGTGACATGTAAGTTTCTTTGGAGAAAAAACCATGGCGGTGATGAAACAAAGATTTTTTTCATAGTTTTTTTCAAGGTTCTCTTTTTGATCATATGCATGCTAACGTTGAGATCAAATTTTGATCCTGAAAACTAAATGCTGAGAAAGTATGACCCACAGACTGTTCCTAAACAAATGAAAAAACTCAATTTCCTGAACTTTGCCATTCTTGAAGGTTTTTGTTAGTACATGTACATACGTGACATTCATGTATACTATGAAATAAAGCCACCCACAATCCACTATAATGTAAGGCAGGGATTATTAAATCATGAACATATTCACTCAAATACTCATGTATTAGGGATTTTATAATATGACAGGTGTATTAAAAAGGAATCTAACCAACAGTGAGCAAATAGTTAATTACCAATTACACATATATATTCCACTTGAGTATAAAAAAGAATATTAATTCTGTGCTTCAAAAACATAGTAAATATAAATTCATAACATTTATTCTACTAAAAAAAGCGTGTAGGTTACTAATCAATGTTAACATATTTTGAAAGAAAACTACAAATTCAACATCAATCCATGTTACCGGCCTATGCTAGTAAAGCTTAAAAGCAATAATACATAACATAAATTAATAGTGCATCAATAGTTAACCTTACCTATCCATTTTATCCAGCTTGCAACTTACTTGCTTGAACTCTGATGAACCTAATGACAGAACAAGACCTATCACATTCTTATGCTATAAAAATTTAATACTTTTCAACCATAAACCTGTCATTGATATTAGTGGGTACTTTAATAATAATAATAAGCATACTTTTGAAAGTATTGCATTAGTCATGCAAAACAAAATGTTAATAAGATAATAAAATTGTATTGGTGCAAGAAATTAATTAATAATGATCAATTCCAAAGATATTCTAAGCCAACCAGAATCATTGGAGTATAAATTATGTAGAGATAAATTAAAACAATTATACAGACATTTTATGCATGATCTATCAACATTTCACATTGCCAAGAAGCACATAACAAAAGGTTTAATCATTCTACTTAAACACATTTGAAAATCAATAGTATTTATTATTTTAAAAGGTAGAACGAAAGATAAATCCTACCTTCAGTCATCTTTCTAGTAATGGCAAATAAATCAGTACTGAAGTGAACAAAATCATGTAATTGAAAGAAACTGACATTTAGTTTTCAGAATGGGATACAAAATATAGTTCACAGATAGATTAATTAAATATGAGAAAATTAAACACAAAAAGGGTGAGTAGAGAATTCAGCTATATAAAAGCAGCCTCCAGGTAAGTCTACCTAGGTGAGCATGATTCTACCAAAAAAGCAAAGATTGAATTATGAAAAAGTAAAGCAACACAATTTGGAGGGTTAGTTGAAGCACCTGGATGAGGAATGCACACAAGAGCCAAGCAAGAGGAGCAGGGCCCCAGAGATAGAGATAGAGAGAGAGAGGGATCTGTGAAGGAGTCCACCGGCCACCTACCGGCTCAAACGATCTATCCTCGCCTCCACCCCCCTTCCCCCATCACAACGCTGCCTTCCCTCCCCCTCCTCCTCTACCGAGGCCTGCCTCCGCCCTGCGTCCTCCATGGGAGGGGGGGGCACCGCGGCGACAATTGCTCTTTTCTGGCGTGGGAGGGGCCTACTCGTGGGAAGTCTGGCACCAGCGCTACCTATGGAGGTTGGGGGGTGCTGATGGGGTGGGGGGGGCAGGGCCGGACGCCCAATCGGGTGAGGGATGGTGGTCTGGGCAGCAATACCCGCCATTGCTGTTGAAGCTCCGAGACAGCTCTCGCTTGTACCTGATGGCAGAATGGAGCCCTCCTCGTGATCGACTCTTGCCAGTGCCCCGACTGTATCGCCACCCAGAGAATGGAGAATAAGATGTTAGAATAATGGTAAGTAACACTGACAATACCAAAGATCACTGCTACAACTGTCATAAAGGTTTCTGAAGATATTAATACCGATGCCAACAGCTATATATTTGAAGACTCCTATACCAATATTTTGGTCAACTGGGTGTCCATCAACACTTGTTGCTTGGTCTTGGACAGTGGCTCACCACTGATCTCATCCCGAGACAAGTGCAACCCAAACCTATTTCCCTGCTGATGGTCACCCAGTTGACTGAAATATCAGTATAGGAGTCTATTGGCCTGTTGGCATCAGTATTAATATCTTCAAAAATTTTCTCACTGCCAACAAGCTCAATTCATTGTCATGTTGTAGAGGTATTTGGCAAAGACTGATTTAAAGATTATGAATTGTTTCATTTTCCTAAATGTTTTGGAATACAAGTGTTAAATATGGCCCATCATCTTAGTGATTTGACTGTATGGTCAACGGCCTTAGTGATAGTGATAATAGATCTGGTAACATTTTAGTGATTACTTTACACCATAATGCATTATATTGTTAATGATAGATTTAATAGTGAAACTTGCTGGTAGCCCTTAACATGTACACTGCCACTTCGATCATAATGACCAAAACATTCCCAATCTATTTTCACAGGCTTAGCTATTATGACAGGAGAATAAATCATTGTTTTGCTGCTTATACCAAACATTCTAAGAATTATTTTTATTATTCACTCCATGTACAGCTTAGTGAACATAGTATTTTTTGCATTCAAGCTTTAATAAGTGTAAAAACATTTAAAATATAAAAAAGATTAGAAATAAAGATATCATTATGCACAGTGAGTAAAAATGGCAAGAACAAAGTGGCAGGGAACATGTTAAAATATTTTGTAATGAGCAACTGCAGTCAGCTACCAACCAAAGTCTTTAATAAGAAATATGGCTGGAACTGGGTAAATTTATACCACACTCAGTCAGATAAAAAACATCTATTGCCAAGTGAGAATAGATCTTAACCTTAATATGTGAATAAAGTCAGAAGTGTTATCAATATCAAATGACTAAATTGATGTTTCACATGCAATTATGTCTCAGGAAATGTTCATGTGTCATTGGGCTTACCTGGGGCCTCATGCTGCAGGAGAGGTAAACTCTCTTTCGGGCAGGTATGTACAGTGACTGATGAGGGATTTGGTGGGGATGAAGGCTCAGTTTTAGAAGCAGATCTTCCACTCAATTGGATTCCCTGTTTCTTCTGACCCCCTGAGGCACTTTTCTGATGCTGCTGAGGAACCGTGGTCCCTGATGGAGACCACCCCCAGCCTCCTCCTGCTACTCCACCCTCTACACCTCCGCCTCCATCGCCACCTACATAGCCTAACAGAAATTGCAATTACCGAAATGTGTAGATAAAAGTTTATTTATTGGAAGTGAGGTGGCTACTAGCAATTTAACTTATGAATTTATCACTAGTTAATGGACAGGAATCTTTTTCAAATGGTCCACTGCAATTCTTTTCTGGTTTTATTGTAGGAATCATAACTCGGAATAAAAGGCATGAAGAAGCATTTTTATAATAATTGACTTCCATGCTACCATCTATTTACCATGTTACTTTTGATGGGAGAAACAAATAGTTATTTTCTTTAATGGTCCTTAATTTTTCTAAGTTCTGTTAAACTCAGTTTTGTATTTAGAAATGAAATTAAAACTTTCCTTGGTGGAAAGAAATAATGCTTATCATTTTACATGCGGTATTTTGAGGGGGAAGCAAAAAATTTGGTTTTGTAAATGTTCAAATCGATATGTCAGCATACTCTTGGTGTCACAACAAGGGTTTGTCCAATCAACTGATTCAAATTCATGTTTTTCTCTTAGAGATTTAAAAAAAATGGTCTTTGAATCTATTGTCAGTTTAAATTCACTCTGAAGTAATTCTTAGTAGTTATTGTGACTCAGATTTTTTAAATGCAAAATTATATTTTAGATGCCAATTAGAAATCATTAAGAAAGCTGCTGTATGACATGAATAATGAAATTTGAACTCTTCATGTTTTTCTTCATAGTAAAATGTCTTAGAGGTAGTTACAGACTTTTTCACGCTTGAGTACATCAATAACATTTCAAATTAATCCTCTTAAAGGAGAAACCAATTAAAATGAAAATACATCGGTCAACACATGAAGCAATTATGGTTCATTTTGACTCTATTGATTCCAATGCATAACAAGTCAATTTACATAAAATCTTCAACCTAAATCCCCTCTTGGAAGTCCTCTCCTGACTTTAAAAGTATTTTCATACTCCCTTCATTCTATGAAAGCATAACATTTGTAAACATGGCTAACTATTGTTTCCTTCTATATTTTCAGGTACCTATCAACCCTTACACTTTTAATTCTTCATATGGTGAATGCTAATGAGAGGGTTCAAATTGGAAAGGATAGTGAATTTAAAAGCAGCTGTTACTACCTACTAGGGAAGTTCTCTGGACTAGTATTTAATAGTCTAGTCTAGCATGACCCGGCTGAGAGTCAGAGTGGCATTAGTCCACAGAATGTTGGTCCTTAGATTTGTAAGTTGAAATTATGTAGAACAGGTTGGCTGTCAAAAGTGACTTGGCCCATGCCTGATAAATGTTTAATTTTTAGTATTAAATCACCATGTGATGTCACTTTTCATCCTTAATCCAGCCTTATAGCATGCAATAAAAAATAATTAGCCCATTTGAGAATGCATTAAAAGAGATTCATTTGACATTTTTAGTCTTGTCCCCAATATAATGAAACTGATGATGGAAATTGCACCAGGTGATTACAAAGCAGTGAATGGCTAATCTGTCACTGCCTGATATATTATGTGACACTGCAAGTATCATTGTATCAAGAGTGATCTGAAGAACTGAAAATGATGGTAACTGTAATGTTTCACATTTGCCACCACCTAGTGCTGTGAATGCTGTGGGCACCAACATGCCTGCACGAGTTCCTGCATTAAAGGAATGATGGGAAGGGAAAACCAATGAAAAGGAATGAATTTTCCAAGAGTAGCACTCAGTAGTCACTCAGAAAAAAAGTTCATACTGTATTTTAAGCTCAGAAGTAAAGGTTTATGTTTGCATCATAAACTCAATAATTTGACATGACAAAGATTTGATTGTCATTTCTGTGATATATCCATTGGCAAATGTTTTTGCCAATTAAAAATACTGCTTAAACCATATTACAATCTAATGGTTCACATTAGTACAGTGACTTAATAAATGGATTATTTCATATCCAATGCTCATAATAAATCCTAACAAGGTTGTTTACAAATGCAATAAGGAATTCGTTCAGCACAAATGTAACTGAACATGAAACACTTTGGCTGGTCACCTCAATGATTTTTAATTGACTTCCACTGTATATTAAAAGTAGCCATTATTAAGAAGCGTTTACACGTAGCAATTGACTGCTATGAAAGTCACGAGATGCGCGATATATCTATATCGCTACTGCTATAATGCATCTGCACCAACTTCTATGCATTTTAAAGCAACTATTTAGGCATTGTCATAATAAATAAAAAGAATTTTGTTTCAATAGTGATTGATGCTTGTATTTTCATGAAATTCTTTAAGCCATAAATTCCATTGACGATTATGTTTTGTTTGTATTCTTTAAAGAGTAGGATCTCCCCTTTGGGAGGGCATACCCTTGTATATATACCCAAATCCCTGGTATCAGATTATTGTGTATTGCTTTCCATTGGCGATTGTGTTGGATACATTTCTGCTGGAAAGTAGACAGGCTTCAACTTTGCTAATAGCTCGAACTAGGATCGATAGTGTTCTGCATGTGTCCAGTATCGACCTTAACTCGCATCGCAGTTGCTATTTACACATGCGAGTGGAGGTTAATAGGCGTTATGCTATGACTGCTATGACAGTCAAATGCTACGTGTAAAATGGGCCTTTATAGATTTCACATTCCTTCAGTCATTTGGTAGCTCTGTGAGTTGCTAGGATACCAATCACATGCCCAGTGTTTGGATTCCAGAAATGTCTTTGGACATATAACTATATCCAGCTAAACGCAAGGCAAATGATTTTCTGCACACCAGATCATTCTGGAAAACTATCATAGGCTTAGGGAAAAGTATTGTCCCCCTTTCCCAAATGTTCAAATTTCCCCATCCTCAACAACCACATGAATCTTAGAATAGAAACATGTGATTTGGTAGGCAGCATATCCTTGCTGATTGAATGATCACTGACATCCATCAGTTACAATTTAACACTAGTATTGTAAATCACCATAGCTACCTACGATGCTATCAAATCAACTGCCAATGAAACTGAATAAAAGTTAAAATCATCACAGCACAAGGGAACGTCATTTGAGAATTTTCACCTTGCTTTAACATCCAGGAGGTATGGTGAAATATAATTACTTCAAACATGATTATCACAGAGGTTCACAAAAAACTCTCCTGAGTCTTGATGTATGGGAAAAATATCATCAATAACTTCAGGTGTATGAGAGTTATGAAGAAAAAAATTAAAGTTCTACAGATAAAATTCCCACATAATTCAAAGTTCACAAGGATTGGACTGTCTCTCATCCAAGTGATGAGATTAGCATTGGTCCACTTTTTACATTTTATTGAGTTGTGTAGTGCATGTGGCATCTTCAATGCAAACATTAATGTTTCATGTGTTGAAATATAATCACTAATGCTTCCCTCTCTAATCTAAAACATCATTACTTTTGAAGGAACTTAAAAATAGGGCAACAATGATATACAACAATGACATACCATTAGATCTCTTATTGATATACCCTTATTACATAGATATTTTTGTCATTGCTACAAATGAGATTTTTCATTAGTGGGAGTTATAAACACACTTGGGGAAGGGGTTGACTACTTGTGAAAAGTTGAATGGAAAGCCCTTTAAAAATATCAAGACCTATACAGAATTCATCCATGGAAAATATTTGATTAAAGTCAAACCATTTCATTTACCCATTTGCAGTGGATGACACCTATTGGCATCACCCTTGTTTTATGCTGGGGGTGGAGTAATGACCATTGACGTTTGGTGCGGCTAGGAAAACCTGCTAAGCATTGAATTGATGCTCAACAGGAAACTTTAAAATATCCTAGCCGTTGTGAATATGTGACACAGGTGCTGTATTTTTACATTGCAAAACAGAAGTTTGATACTTGGACAAACTATTGCCATGCTGTAACACTCCAAGCACTACAGTATATACATTATTTCCATGATTTTTCAAACTATTCTAAGGATATTACACATTACTAGATACTATTAAAGGATGATGTTGATCCACACAGGGCATATAATGAGGACAATGATGCTTCGATGTACGATGATTTGTACCTCAGATGCTAAAAAATCGATTTTACCTGTACTTCTTGAGTCTGAAATTCTTCAATTAAAACTTGAATAGTAGCCAAGTGTGAGATTTCTGCTTGAATTATGTTAAATCCATTTCCCTCATAACAGAATTTCACCAGAAAAGGGTCAGTAACTTAAAATTAATGAGCATTTTCAAAAATGCATACTCCTTGATAAAGTTCAATCAACAATTGTTTATATACAGATAGCTGTCAAATATATTACAATATGGAATTGATGGAGAAAATAAAATATGAAGGATTCATTTTATTTGGCGAATGAAATGTAAAATTATTAGGTGAAATTCTCTTTCACTTTATCTGTTGCTAATGATTTTATATTGGTGGCACTCCCACAAAGTCATAAACCAGTGGGATGACTAGCAGGGTAAAAAGTTCAAGCATTAAAATTTTTACTGTCCAGAATCATTTCAGTCAATTAATTTCTACTATGCAGACACTGTGGGAGCAAAACTTTCCTTTGGGCATACATGTCCCATTTATTATTGGGAACAAGAGTTTCCTTTTGTCTGATAAGGTTAAAGTAATTAATAATATAAATACAGTAGAACTTGGTTAGTATGTTTTTAAGGAACCACAAAAAAATGAATGTGCTAACCAGGAAAGTAAATAATAGCTATTAGGGTAATGTCAATCTGAGGTAAAGTCGTCATAATTACGAATACTTTCGGAAGTTCTCATAAGATCGCCTCTTTGCACATTTAAAATTAACAAAATGGGCATGACATTGCCAAAATGATACGATATGTATGGAAATCACAATATTTCATAGATTTCCCCGAGACAATTACATAAACACAGCGGCATTTACCCGTGATTTAGAATGTATATAAGGAGAGGACAAGTTAAGCCAAGTCATTTCACCTTTCTTACATCTTACTATGAGTATATAATAATAACCCTAAGTATGTCAATTGGTTGTGTTAAAGCTTGGTAAAAATTAGGCAACATTTTATTTACCTAAAACTCGGCAACAGCTGTACCCAATTCATTCCTTCATTCTTGGTATGATACCATTTGATCGATCGATATATCGACTGATAAAGCAGTTTGGTTTGGTTTGGTTGGTTATTTAGGGGAGGCGACCGACAGCTGAGGTCATTTGCGCCATATAGGATAGGTGGATAATTGGGTAATGGTAGGAGTTTTCAGGGAACGGAGGAAGGGTGGAGAGAAACCCTGCGTCGGCATTAGCCTACTCTTAACGAAAGGCGCCAAGGGGACCACGGCTTAACGTCCCATCCGACGGACGGAGTACTGTACTTGAAATGCTCTCCACTAGGCACTCAAGTGGGGACCGGTTTTCCACTGAAAAATCCGCCACTGCCGGGAATCGAACCCGGGCCCTCGGGATGGGAGGCCAGTACTCTAGCCACCACACCAACCCGATCCCCCATAAAGCAGTTCATGTGGTTAATGTTTATTACAATGAGGTTATTAAATCTACATAAAAATTTGTCCAATGTAGTCTGCTTTTTATTTCTTGTGCCGAGATCAAGTATTTTTGCATCGAGCTTCATGTGGAGATCCAAAGCTTCGTCTGCTCCTTCAACACATGTTAAGTAACGCCGTGGCGTACGTACTTCATAGCCTCGACTGGACTCGACTGATTTGGCTAAAGTGGAAACTGGATTAGACTCAATTTCTTGCTCAGTATCATCGTTTTTGTCCATTTCTACCAACTCCTGCTCGTGAATTTCATCAATCGACATGGTCTGGCAAACAATAAGATTATTATCGCACTCGTAGCACTCATCGAAATTCAGCTCTCCAGCAATCTGACGCCACTCTTCTGGGGGAAAAGGAGTTAGTTGTGCCTCCTCTGCTGTGTCATCCGTTATTTCAGACTCTATACGAGTAAATCCAGCAGCTTTAAAGCAACTGATGATGTTTTCTTTGGTTACGGAATCCCATGCATATTTGACGAAGTGCATGGCATGCATAACGTCTATCCTCCGCTCAGCTGTTTGTAGGGTTGCCAGCCTCATCGGGACTTTAACCCTCAAGCAACTTCAACAGGCTTGTTTATTTTTCTAAGTTTCTACGACATCAAGGTTAGCAATGGCCGCCTCACCTCGCACACGCCTGTAAACTAATCCAGGTCTCCTTTTGAAACTATCTATCCAACCATTGGAGACATGGAATTTTCAATACCCATTTTTGCAGCCATATGCAATACCTTTTCTTTGATGATGGAACAATCGAACGGCATGTTTGAACTTTTGTTTACACCATTTAAGTAGAACATCTTCCAATTCTGGAAATTTCCCATCACAAATGCGCTTTCGCTTTTTGTCACCAAGACATGGGATACCTTTACCGGTAATTACAATCGTGCTTAAAGTGGATGCATCAGGGCTTCTCAGAAGCCCTGATGATGAAGAGCGAGTTGCTCTTTGAAACGTTGGCAGTAATGGAGCCTATTAACCGGTGTCAAGCCCGAGAAACCTTTCTGCACTCCCAGTGAATGGCCGCGTATTGTTTTTCACCACGTCACAAAAATTCAGAAATTTTCATGACGTTAGACGGTCAAGGGTTGATAATAATAAATGATCATGTTAATTCGGTGGTTTAAACAACTTAAAAAGATACTAGAAAAGGTCTTGCAGGTTGCTTTATGGCAAGTAATTGAACATACTAACCAGGAAGGTGCCATTTTAAAAATCGTACTTACCAAATTATTTCACCTCTATTTTGTACTGATGGTATCGGGATGTAGTGAAATCACCGTACAAAAGAGGAAAACGTGCTAAGGGAACATACTGACCAAGTTCCACTGTATACCAATTCTATTTATAAAAAGGAGGTAGGAGGGAAATAAGTTAAATCAAAGAAAATATACAATGGGCATGATGACAGAATTTGTTGAATTAATCCACACCTATGTGAAAGAAATTAAAGTTGAATTTGATAACATATACTTCCATTGTCTATCTTTTTATAAAATGCCTCAGTGGCTAAAATGAAAAAAGTGACATGAAACGTGATTTCCTGTGCTGGAGCAGCACTTTAGTGGGGTTTTAAAGTGGGAAAGTCTGCTTGATTATACCTTTATGGCCAGAAGCTTTTCAATAGTACATAGATGTATTCCCATATCACATTTACTTATATATAAACATGGCAAATTAAGGAAAGCTTTGTGTGATAAAGACAAAAGAGTGCACTAAGTAAAGCAATCCATTATGTCCACGAAAATATTCGCCATTAAAATTTTTATAAAATATTTTCTGCAGTTCCATTCCATTTAATCTTTTTATTTGCTTTGCTGACATCCATAAGGTTTTCTAACAGAGAAAATTGTGTGAAGCTAATGAATGGAGTGCAGGGCTTACTAGGAACTTGTACCTCAACCACACAGAGGGAGTAAAGTTAGCCGATGGGCAGCATTAAGGCAAGGAGTGAGGTAAAGTTGTCCATTATAACCTTCACTTTAGACTTGTAAAAAGTGCCTAAGAAGGGAAGGGAATAAATGGAAGAGGGAATGAAAGCAGGAGACTTACTGATTATATCCAATTTAACGAGAGAAAAATTGCTTGCGTATATATTAAGGCTGGCAGACAAAAATTACAACAAATTGAAAAATTCAATTGCTTTGGGAGGAGTATCTTAGGAATTAAATAAGTAGGTCCAGCAGTGGATAAATCAAGTGAAGAATTATGCTGTCCAAAAAGCATTATAGAAGAGAAGGGAATTCATGATGGGTCTCTAGGAGACAAGAGAAAAGATTAGTCAAAATTTCCAGATTGGAGCATTTGTTGAATGATGGGGAAACGTGGTCCCTGCAGAAAAAAGGGTGAGCAGAATTTATAGGCCTTAGAAAAGCAGACGTGGAGAGGAATGGAGAAGGCTAAATTGGTAGAAGAGAAGATGAATGTCAAAAGTCTTGGTGAAGAGGAATATGAATGATTAAATACTGAATATAGTAGAAGAAGAAAGAGGCTGATTACAGATACTGAAAAAGTGCAATAAAAGTTGATATCAGGCATTATGAGAGGCAATGGAATGTCAAGGATGGTGATAGTGAAGCAAATGTGATGTGGAGGGAGAAAAGAAAAAGTGTTCTGTGTGTATTTAGGTAGAAATTATGAAGGACTAAGGAAGGATTTCATATAGAAAAAATAAATTGAAAAGGAAGAAAAAGGTGACCAAGATGTGTAAAAAAATGAAAGGCTTGGATTATCCATAAGACTAATTTTTGGTAGAGTACTTATGATGATGCCATTTTAATGTAATTAATTCTAAATAGGGGAAACTTCATATTAAATTATAAAAATGACATTGACTATGTATGTATCTCCTAATGTGTACAATCTGATGACTCCATCAACAATTACTGGGATAAATTGGGATTATAGCCACAAGGAGTTGACAAATAATGAAACTGACAACTCCTGCCCTTAAAGCCCGATAACTAAAAAAAACATTAATTTTTGTTTATTGCATAAAGAATTAATATGTGAAATTAACTCTTTTGTGAAGTGCTTCAATACACTTATGCCTGAAAACTCTATGATAGTGAACAAAGAAAGGCAGAAGTGCTTTGGAGCTGATATCTTTCATCTAATTGCACAATATCAGTCCCAATAAGGATATAGTGTTGATAATCTTCAACACCAATTATAAATTTCCCAATATTTTGAAAATATGATCTCTGTTTCAAATGGTCTATGGAATGATGTTGACAAATGGTTAACCACAGAAAAAACAAAAACATGACTGCATATCTACATAAAGTAATCCACGTGACCTCTTTTGTCATTTACCTCAAGTTTATTTAAGCTAAATATTTCATGCTCAAGTAATATCAAGTAAAATGATTACTTGAACCATTTTTCATTGCCACTGAACTCTATTTTACATGTAGCATAATTATATAGCAAGTTTTATGTATTCCATTCCAATACATTCACATCATTTTATATATCAGGCTCAATCTCACCTTGACCAATGTAAAGGCAAATGGATAATCTAAACTTATCATAGTTCATTTAAAAATGTGTCTTTAGATTACTTCATTTTTGAGTCAACCACAATGAACCTTAACAAAGAGGAACATATACAAGTTAAGTATCAATGGAAATGAAATAAATGTGTTGAAAATCTTCAGTGAACAAAAAGCAAAACAAATTAGTTAAACCTCATCAGAATAGAAACACATGCTAAAAGCATTTCAATATAAATGAAATTTTTGCAAGTGAAGAAACAATCAAACTTGAGAAGTGAAAATTCACGTGCATCAACCCACATCTAACATTCCAATTTGCTTAAGTATCTTGAAAAAAAAACAAATGCTTAAATGTTTTCTCTTAACTTAGTGTTCCTTGTTTTAGCTTTCTACCACAGACTATGCATCATGTATAAGCGCTTAAGTATCTTTAGGACTTGCTTCCTGCTTCTTGTTGTCAGATGTGATATAAATTAATTTTGCATGCACAACTGTACAAACATTTATTTCCATTCAATTCCTTACCATATTTACTATCTGATTTGGCAAGCCGCAGGTTCGATTTGTGCAAGCGAAGATCAGTGAAGCTCCTTTTCAACTGGGTGAACATGCCTGGGCACAACCAATCATCTCTGAGTTAGTTCTATTCTATCATTTTTACAGATGAAAACCAGCATTTTAAAAAGAAATTCCTGTATTAAAATACTAGAAAAAATTTAAGCTTTCAAATAAATACCAAAAATAATACTTCAAAAATTACTCAGTTCATTGTTATTCAGGTACTTAAGTCACAAAATGTAGGTACTTTTTTATGCATACAAACTAAATAAAAGACAGTTTAAAATTTTACTCTAATAAAACAATCCAAAACCTGTAAAAAATATTTAATGAGGACTGAAAAATAAAAAAATCACAGGTTTGCTCAATTGCTAAAAAATGATTGATTCTATGCACATCTGCAAAATATAACTCTCAATCCAAAAGAACAATCAAAAGTAAATAATACCATTGGTATAAAATTAATAAATAAGCCTACTATGCAACTTATTGAAGAGTTAAAATCAATTTTGGTACTGAATGTATTCACCTTCTTGGGCTATCTATGTGAAACCTGGCAAACCATAATGCCTTGAGAGATATCGAAACATTAATTTTCTTTCAAGATATTATTTTAGGGTTTTATGGTATTTCACTGATTTATGTAGGTATATTTATCAATGAACATTGCAATATTTTAAATTGTATGCACTGCAATTCTATGTTAATGTTTGTAATTGGAAGGAATTTTATTTATTTTCAAATATTATTTAACCAAAATTTATTTATTGATTTTAATTTGATAAGTCCAAAATTATTTTTCAATTTCAAAAGTTACACATTAAAAATATAATTAGCTATATTGCACTATATTAATAGTTCTGCTAACTGAGGTTTCAATTAAATGATATCCAATGATGCTGAATCTTGTGTGGAACCCATAAAGTTTAACATCAGTTCTGCACTGACACCAATGACCAAATGTATCATATTTACATAACTTTAAAAAGATGTTCTTTTACGTATCTGAGAATTGTGTAATGTAAATCACGATGGGAAGGGCTGTAATAATGAGAGATAAAAGTTTTCCTCAGCTGTGCATGTATATAAAATATTGAAGGGTAATCATTTGATACAACTAGTGGCTATTAAAATAATATTACATAAATGATGCTTTAAATTGCACCTCGAAGTATTTATTACAAACTGTAAAATTTGAATAAGAGAATGTTCCAAAAGATGATCCTAGCTTGAATCAACAAATTATACTAATCTTCCTTTATGCAGTAGTACTCAGGTAAAAATATCTCTTCTGCAATTCATTTGAAACTGGTTTGAAACTCTTTTAAACACAATAAACTCATCTTCAACTGATTTTGAACTGATTTTCACTGGTTTGCATCCCAATTTTTAGTGTCATGCTCATTTGGAACTCATTTTCACTCAATTTTGCAACACATTATCAAACTATTTTTCAACTGATTTTCTGCTAAACTGTTATGCAACTGATTTTTATTCTTTAATTCTTATGCAACTGATTTTCACTCAATTTTGCTACCGATTTTAAAACTGTTTTACAACTCCCCTGAGAGCACACTAAAAATTGTAGACTTCTAAATTTGGTCAATTTAACGTCTACAGATAACTTAACTGATTGAAGTTTGCTGTAGACCAAGACACGATAATAAAGTCCTAATGACGGATGCTGTCGACCAAATTTGAAACCAAAAATTAACAACCAAAACAAATTTAACATAATGTTTTCAATAGTTCACCATGATACCCGTTTAAATATTTATAAAAAACGGAATTACTGGTACATCGGCAAACATTCTTTCGTCATTATTAGCCCATTACTGAGCTTAAACATATCATCTGGTAGAAATTCTGCTCATTTGGCCAAGTTGGCTGCGCTTGCTTCGGCAGTTTTCTTTTGTTAAATCGTGCCCGCGCATGGAAACGCAAGAGACACACGTAAACATGTGCCGAATCTTATTGGAGTGTAGTTGAAATTTATCATCTCAGTGTTCTTTCACATTCTAGTTACATAATATACAGTTGTCTTATGCATTCTTGTATTCTAAAGAATAATTTGGTTCCGGTTCATCCGCTAGGTACTTGTGTACTGTATCGTAGGCTGTATCGTAGTGGTAAGTGTACTTTGAAATTAAAGGCAATGGAATAATGTCTGCTTAGAAATCCGTTTTTTTTTCTGTAGCATCTGCGTTTTATTGTCTTTACAGATTTTCTCAACCGTAGAATACTTGTTCTCCGAAGTTACCAGTAACGTCACGAAGTTGTTAAAAAATACGTCGTTGAACGAAGGATCGTTGAAGTTTCAACGTGTGTTACTTTACTGCTAGCAGATATGGTACTGTAGTGGGGCATTTGGACCTTTTTCCTGTATTTGATGCCAAGTGAGGTTCCGTTTTGTTTGGTTTGCATTATATTGCCGATTGAATATTTGTGTTTGGCAACAAAATGATGTGATATCAATGAACTCTTTCTTTTCGTTTAAAATTTTGGTAATGCATAGACAGTGTCTTCGGAAACGCTGAGGAAGTGACATTGATTGTGTGTTGAGGTTCTGTTGTGTAAATTTTGTATAATTCATTTGAACTGGACTTCTGGTAAATAAAAGTATTTATTATTATATTTTTGTTATGTGTTGATGGTTTATGGCGTAATTCCTGTAGAAGCGGTTGGATTTGGCGTTTTTCAGGCATTTTTGTTGAAGTCATTTTTTTGTAATAGTCAACTAAATTGTTTTTGTGCACGGAATAGTACTGTACCACTATAAGTTTCGACTAGTACGCAGCGTAATTATTAGTTTACCTGATGTCGAAGTGTCGTAGAAACGTACGTTACGTCGTTAGTAACCGGTATATTAATATTCTGTGGGGAAAACCAAAGTTTACTGCCTTGTTACATTTATGTGTTGATTATCGCACTAACATGAAACTGCAAACTTTGTGCTCTCAGGGTCATATTAAATAAAACTGCGATGCAACTGCTTTTTACTTAAAAACTATTTTGCAACATTTGCAACTGCATTGCAACTCATTTTCCACTATTTTTAAAATCAATTGTAATTGATTTTCAACTAATTTTCATCTGGCTCGCAACTCATTTTCCACCTTTTCTTGAGGTCATCTGCAACTGATTTTCAACTGATATGCTTCGTGTTTCAAATTGCAAAGCAATTACAGATGAATTGCAAATGAGTAAAGAAAATCTGTTGAAAATCAGTTTAAAATGAATAGCAAAAGAGATATTTTTACCTGCGTAGTGATTAATTCTTGCAATAAAATATTTCTGGATCAAAAAACATTTGAAGTTTTATAAATTACTGGAAAATATACATAAAATCTAAATCAAGCAAATATTAGACTGTTTTTATGCCAGATAATTACAATGAGCTGCTGATATTCATTGAAAGATGCTTTTAACTACTCCATGAATCTCCATGAACTATATGGAGGAGATACAGTACATATGATTCCATAGGTTCTTTAGAATCTTCAAATAGGAATTTATCTACAATTGTAGGATCATAACTTTGACTGAGAAATGATTTTATTGGGAGCACTGGTTATGAATTCTTCCATTATGTTTAAAATTTTTCTTCAAATTTTTCTGTGACTGTGGCTGCCAGGCACAGGGAACCAAAACATTTCACAAAAGAAAAAAAATATTATTTGGGTTTTTGGGGCACTTAATTAAAAATATAGGTATTTACTTGAGGGAGAGAACTAAAAGTGCAAAAATTATAAAGATCATAATGCACTCAATGAACTTTGAAAAAATATGACAATTTAAAATCATATTCAGGGTGAATTACTTATGCATCAGCTAAATCAATTCTAATTACAAAAATCTGAAAAAGATCTCTGGGACTAAAGCTATTATAAAATAAAGTGTTGCATGGCAACTAAAAATACAATCTTCTAGTATAAAAGTAGATGGTAAAAATCAGTCTTGAAATTAAAACCTGAGAAAACTTAGGACCCATTTGAATTAGGCCAACAACATCCAGTCTGTCTTTACAAAAGGTACATCCGGATGCTCAGAATTTATCAATGTTTGAAATTTAAATGAAATAAGCTGTGAAAATGATGTAATTCATTCACTAATTCAAACTGCATTCTAAGGAAATCAAATCGTGTAGATGCTGTCAGCATATCCCTTGTTGGGTTGGGTAATGTGAGCATCATCCATGTCTACTCTTCCCAATGTCATCCTCTTGTTCCTATTTTTTATACAGTCAACCTAAAATAGTTTTCTATTTCACACCTAACACCAAAATGAAATTGTTAATCTGATATCATCAAGGAGATGAACCCATAAGAAATTTTTGTACAGCAAAGGACAATCAAATTTGATACACATTGAAAAGAATATTTATTGTTTTGACTTAATGACACTGGTGAATGGCATTTATTGTTTTGGGAAAATCATTGTTATGATTTTTTTAGCTAAATTCTTCTTAGTTCTATTTGTTTCCATGACAGAGAAGGCATAACTATTTGAAACAATGAAAAAATAGTACATTCATGGCACATCCTACATTTTTCTGAATAAGATCTAATGATTTCTATTAAAATATTAATTGCTCAATTTAAAATAAAATATAAAATGCTCAATGATTGATTATATTAACAATTATTGTTAATATAATTGATTAACGGTTATATTATTTATACTTTGCAATGAATTGGTATTGCATGGCTTGAGAAAACACATCAGAAGAGTTGAATTCACTGGACACTGAGTTGTATTAACGAAGTTGCCTGGCAAAGGTATTCGATGCAATATAAATACCATATATTTGATAGATTATCTCATACCCATCTGTGTAGATCTATTGCCTGTGGTCATCATCTATATTTGGAAACGGTCACAAAAACAAAAAATAACTTACTACCGAATGAACAGTGTAGAAATTACTGTGAGTCAGTTTCATATGCATATAACTTTTAAATTAGTTTTTTTTAACTGTCTTAAAAGAGAGCGGAGCAGTAGCTACGGCCGGTGATGGAAACAGTTGGTCAGCACCTGCGATAAGACCGAACTGCGAAAAATGTATCCTTGTGATTATGTAACAAATTCGATTAAATGTTGTACGGGTCACATACATTCGAGGATACGTGACTTCTTTCTTACCGGTTGTGTATCGTGTAATTGGACTTGCGATAATTTGACAACATATACGATATGTATGCTTCCTGGACAGAAAAATCGAAAAAGTAAAAGGCGAAAATATTTGACGGGGAAAAAGAGTAAGTGAAGAGGTTAAGGGTTCTGGAGAAGGCTTAAGGATAAATGCTACCAGGATTTATTCCACTATAGTGGAATACCATAATGGAATATAATGGAATGGTACACCATAATTCCAGGTATACCATAATGGAATACCTGGAATACCATATATGGTTTGTCTCATCATAAAAGATGATGGATATGCATATGGAACAAAATTATCAGAACTTCATTTTCCCAGGAAACATTCTAGATACCTTCAAATCTTTTTTCGATGGTGAATAAATACTCTAGTATCCTTGTTTCATTACAGTTAGTGGGAATTAAAGAGAATGAATTTCCAGGAAGGGATTTGTTGAGTCTTCATCAAAGTGATAATATCAATAATAGGTGGGAGGGCGTGGTGCAGAGTGATTTTAAAGTTTGAAAAAGTAAAGGATTATAGTTTATAAACAGTAGTAAGAAATTTTCCAGAAAAATGTTATGGTGACACCTGTTGGAGTGGATGATGATTATATTTGGTAGAGTGACATTTTTGATAGAAGTAAAGTTGAAAAAAAAATTAAAATTAAATGAAGCATGTATTTATTTGTTCAGTTAATTTTACACCATGAAGTCCTCTCTAATAATTAACTGAATAAACTACACAAACACCCATGCCCTTAAAAGTGGAAATTCTCCCCAGGCAGGACTCAAAACCATGGCCTTGACTATGACAAACAAGAGAGACCTTGCCGCTACCCAGGCTGACATTTTTGTCAAAATCAAAACATGATGGAATGAGGTGAGTACGTAGATCCCAGAAATCTACTCTTAGATCTATATCTCAACATTAGAAAAACATAAGCCACAGAAAGGATACTTCAGTGTCTTTAATAGCACACACATTACACTTATTGTTAGATCAAGCACTGCAGTTTGTGTATGCTTTAATAATGAGGTAAAGAAAATACTATTAATAGGAACTTTAGGAAGATGATGGAAATGATGACATCTATTAGCCTACAATAAAAGACAATGCAGTCAGATACATACTCGAAACCCTAATTAGAATAAGTGGTTAAAAAATGCACAGTTAGGGTAAGGAAACCATTTTGAAGCAGGGAATTAGATACTAAGATCACTGTCTAAGATGGATCTTTCATTTTATAGCTTTAAGTTTGCTATGATAGATTATTAATCATATATTATATTTTTAGCATCGTACTCTCATGCACAAAAACTTTAACTGCATTTGTGAGGACTTGTTATGATCTGTATTGTTGAGGAGAATGTGCTCTCCTAAGAGTTTAATTGTCAATCATTAACTGCTGAGAATAAAAAATTATTTGGAGATGAACTGATCAAAGATGGCATCTAAAGAACAAACGGACATGAAACTGGAGGAATTGGAGATTAAACCAAAATCCTTTCACCATACAAGAGAGCGACTTTATTTTGTGGTAAATGTAGTCTGATGGTATTAGTCACTGATTATTGTTTGATTAAATTACTTTCTTTTCTGAAGAGTACAATGAGAGAATGCTTCCTTTCTTTTGATTAATGAACAAATATGCTTTTAAACGTTAGATGATAGATCTCTTGTATGCATGCTTTCTTTGTATGAAGAGGTGTGATAGGTCTGTTGCTAGCGGAGATGATCTCATTTTGGTCTTGATTTAATATTGAAGTAGGTAAACCTTAAAAGATAGAGGCTGTTTTCAAATTATAAAGGGAATAAATCATCTCATTTAATTTACTCTCCACTGATAAGAGGGCAATTAATAATCCAATAAATGAAATTGAATGAGACCATGACATATGAAGTTTTAGTAAAAGATTTATAGACAGGGTATTTAACCTGCATTAAAGAGTCACTAGATAATTGCTAATACCTTTCATACAGTTTATTTTGCAGAAATATTGAATTTATTAAATTAATTAAAGAGAAATAATCCATGATTTATAAAATTTTTGTGATAATGTCCAAGAAGTAAATTTTACATTTTTTTAGTATAGTTTATTGCTCAAAATTTCATCTAAAAAGGTGTTTGCCCAAAACTAAATACCATATTCTCAAACAATCGGATCTAGCCATAAATTTTCCAGGAGGCCCTATGTATTCCTGCCTACCTCACTCTCAAAGGGGAAATGACAGATGGAGCACACGAAGTTACAAAACTTGAATACACTATACTGATATATTTTATGGATAAGTCATTAGTTCTCAGCATATGCCAAAATATAACTGAAATAAAAGATCAGTTTCTTCAAATGGGTGTTGTAAACAAATTTTGAATAATTTTGCTAAAATAGTTTTGTACGAACTGAAAGTTGCTCAAGTTTGGGTTACAAAAAATAAGTGTTTTTCTAATATAATAATGACGATGTAGTAAAATTGGAAGGGTGGGCGGGGGCCTTCTGGAGCCCGCCTGGTACTTAGACCTCTTTAGATCCATTGTTCTAACCCACATTTAACCTGCCCGCCACTCACAGACAGGGGAAAAGAACACCATGGTAGAGATATGGAGGAGGGTCTGCCATCCAACCTCTGTCCCAACATTGCTTAACTTTGGTGATCTTATGGGAACCGGTGTGTCAACTTGGCTAGGTCCTTGTCTAGGTCATTATGAAATTATTTGTTTAAATTTGCATTTAATTTCCCTAAGTACACAGCTTTTGATCAAACTTATGATTATAATAATTGAAATAATTTGCCTTTTTTTAATGCTCAGTGAGTGGCGTGCCTATTTACAACACAGTTAGTGGTACTTGGCCTGTGAGACTACAGGTTTAAAATTGACTAATTTGTTATTTATACATATTATTCCTTTTATTTGAAGTTAAATTGGTTTTTTTATATAAAATCAATAATTGACAATATTTACCATGTTTTGTTTATTTTCGACTAAATTATAAATTTACATCCATCATGAGGTATTGTAATAAAGAAATGAAACTTAATATTTATAAACGGGCTCGCAATTTTCAAAAATTATTTATTTGAAAATAAAACTTTAAAAACATTTGAAACCTTATGCATCAATATACTTCATTTTTACAATTAATTCTGTTGCTAATGTGAATTCAAAGGGTAAGAAATACTGACACTTCTCCTAAATTTGATATTTCCATGGAACAAATGAATATAGATCATAGGTATTTGTTCATGAACAAATGGTAAAAAAACTATCTCAAGCAAGCTATGCCAAAACATACGTCCAGAAAATACTATTCCTATATTTGTGAAAAATAATTACCAGAAGGTATGTATAAATATTTTGCGACACAAACTTTCATTCATCATATCCTATGGTACTTTTTTTTCCAATTACGCAGTCACTAAAATTAGAAATTACGTGATCAAGGCATAAATTTACCTCATGTATGGTATGAGTAATGGGGTTTCCTTTTTTTGTTTGAACAGGGAGATAACAGCATCCAGGGATTAAATATCGAGATGCTGTTGCCAGTTCCTGAACCATGAGAAAGTTTCAACAAGTCTTGTTTCCTAAGTTGCAGATGTTAAGTAGGATAAGCCTTCAATATATATTACTCTCTGATATTTATATTATTGCTTGCCTCAACAGTTATGTGTGAACTTATGGTAGTGATTTTTAGAAAATTGTGGAATCATATGACTGGGCAACGATTGTGTTTCCTTAACAACTGTATGAACTTTACATTTTGTCACTTCTTTTTCAATTTGTTGTAATCCTTAATAATCAGTTTTTTTTTTAATTTATGCTTTATCATGGTAAAAACTGTGATAAGAGAACATTCTAATTCGATTTGGGAACAGATGAAACAAGAGCGTTTTCTTATCGAAAACAAAACAATGAGAAAGTACTTCTTGATGTCAGGAATTCTATGAAACTCTTTAGGTGTCAGTAGTTCAGGTGAGCCATGACATAAATACAAAGACATTACTGAGAACAATGCAAAATACCTACAAAATGTTGGAGTACTTCTAAAGAAAACAGTGGTGTAGGTATCAGAGATCGCAAATACTCTCATATGCAACATGCACATTTTCAGAAATCTTTGAGAGGACTAACTGGCATGCATCTCTGAAACAATCACAGATGAATATATGTCTATGTATTTCATGTTGATACAAACTAATACTTACAATGATGTACAGGAACAATCTCAAACTTGCCATGGTGGCACGTGGATTCGGAGTAAAAAAAGTAGTTCTGCCTGTGTCCGAGATCAAATCTTGCTCACACCCACTAAATCAAAATTCATCCTAATTTCCCGGTATACCAATGGACAGACATTTGTAAGACCTACACATTGACGGACGGATATAAGTGTAAGTAACTTACTTACGAAGTAATAGAGAGAAAAGCAGATGTGATGTTTCAGAGACCGCACGCCACTCCTGAAGTGTTAAATGACATTAAATGTTTCAAAAGAAGTTCCTTTTTGACTAAAATATAGTAATGTGATATTCATAAAGCATCAGAGCACAGGATATGATGATTGGATTTCATATTGGTTGTACTCTGGCTGGCTCAAAGCATGAGACAAAAATGTTTGGCTGGGCAAATTATAATCAGGCAAAGAAATGCCAGAATATTATGAAGCATTCAAAAGCATATTTGACTCAGGCACATGAGATTTATAAATATGGATACATCATTTGTAATGTGAACTACTAAAACAGGGAACTCTGCATCTTAAAAAGAGGATGCTTTAGAAGTTATCAATTCTAACAGCCTAATTTGCCATTTAAAACAATAAGCATTTTAAACAAGAGCACAGTATTATCTCACTCCCTAATCCTATCAATTTATGCTAAAAAAATGTAAAAGAAAAGATGCCATCATTAAATGCAAAAAGCTAAGCACTTTACCATTAAAATGGAGACAATTTATCAGAAATCAATTTAATTCAATAAAATATTTCACATACTCCATTTATTCCTCAAACTTATAGCACATATCATACCACATCCTACTTATAATATTCCAATAAATTAGTTTATTTAACAGAAGCATTATGCTCTAGCCTCAATTAAATATATATTAACCCTGAGACTGTTGCAGTTTTTAACAATATTTTTTAGCTAGGTTTATATTAAAAATGGTAATTTGTATGCTAATTAAATCACATTGATTACAGATACCTCAAATAATTCAATTGAAAGGGAACTTTAGCAAGAGGCCCCAGTTGAAAATCTAAGGTATCTTACTTTGTACCCAAATCTAAGACTGAAATTTTCTGGACATTTATACATAATGTCATAGATTTATTCAGAACCACCAGACTCTGATAGAGCAGAATACTCAACTCTAGGCTTAATTATATGTCATGTGATTGTATGGTTTATGTTTAATTCGTGAGTGGTGACTTTTTATCGCAAACATTTTCACATCTGTTCCTCAGATGCACCAATGATGCATTTTTCTGTGGCCTTCAGTCTCTTATCTGTAGTTTAAACACCATGAAAATGCCATTTACCAGTTGGGATGTAATGTATTTCAATGTTGCCATTGATCAATGAAATCTCATATTTGGGGGAAGCCTATTTTATTAGATACCATGAAACATATCCTGACTTATCAAGCACAACATACAATACTGCTGGAGCCATTTGCATTACTGTTATTGATTGTTAGCATTTCTGCCTTCTATACATGACCTCTATTTAGTCAGTTTGGATTGCAAGGCTGGTCCTCATCATATCAAGCAGACAGATGATGGGAATATTTGATTCAACATTGTCAGCCATTATTAATTCTATGGTGAACATGGCTGCTAAATTGATTTTTGTGAAAGCTATTTAAAAAAAGCCATGAACAATTAAAATCTCAGCAGGGCCATGCAAAGCTGATGGCAAGCTGACTTTCTGGGAATGAATAACTTCATTTGATCAATTTAACCTCAATTGCAAACAATAATCATTGATATGTACCTGTTGTTGTGTCTTTCATGAATTAATTACTAACATGCAAAAATAATTATGTAACAGAGGACATTAATAACAATATGAGAGTCAGGAAAATCTACCGGTAACATAATTGATAGCATGATGCAGATATCGAAAAAGCAAATACGTTTTCTAAATATGCTCAAGAGAATGAGAATTCAATCATACAAAATATTTGTAAGAGTTTTAAATGGAAGATAATTGGAATAAGAGTTATCTAAATATTTTTATGCCAAAAATACATTCCAAATATGCATGCAGAAAATCTATTTATGAAAGTAAACTTGTATGCTAATCTTAAAACTGAAGAAAATGAAAATTTGATTTAATTTACTTTAAAAATAGTATAAAAGATTATAATAGCATATGACAATAAATTAAATGCAATTAAAATGTTGAAAAACATGAGTTTATTGCATTTCATGTAAATACCATAAAACCACGAGAAGAGGTCCATTGTATGACTATCGGAGCAAGATGAATGTCATCATATGAAATTGAAAGTAATGCTATGAAAACTAGTGACATGAGCATCTTCATTTTATTTAATCATTAAACATAATGCATTTGGGCAATATTAAACTGATTTGTTACAACAACAAATGATGACAATTTGTCTACAAGGAAATATAAAATCACCATCTGGGGGTAAGTTTAATACCATGATCTATCAGACAATTAATTCAAAGGTTAAGCCACGTAGTCAAAGGTCTTACTGTCTCAAGGGGAATTTGAATACAAAATTCAAAAATATCAGAATGATACCTTGATGGTTACTTGAGAGATACAGAAGGGTAAATATTTGCATTTATTGTAAAAGAGTAAAATTGTCATAATTGTCATGAAACAACTTTCATCAAGTTTAGCCCAATCATTTGGTTACATAGAAGCTTACTTACCTGCTATGGAATTAAAAGTAGATGACCTTGGCTGCTGCTGACTGCTGCGGCTTTGCTCACCATCTCCTCCTGTCCCTTCCCCAAAATCTAAGTTAAGAGGAGTGACATCTTGTCCTGCCTTCTCTGGAGAAAATTCCAGAATACCATGGCCAGAGCGCTCACTGAAATGGGTAAAGTGATTCTTTAGTGGTATTCATGAGCTCCATTCAATGATTTATTTTATTTCCAATTTGAAGAAATGGAAGAAGATAGGATACTTGAAAGAACATACATATATGCACGAATGCAAGATATTCCACAGAGAAAAAATCATTCGCCTTGACCGGGACTCGAACCCGGACCCCCTGATTTACGGCCAGGTGCTCCACCAGTGTCGCTACCAAGGCGTCCTCTTTCTGTGGTAAGTTTTCGCGGCTAGCTCGCGAGCTTTGAATTTGTTAAAAAAGTAAGCACCTCAGTGTTTGAAGTCGGCTTTAACCTCGTGGACGGTGGCGCCAATGCACACGACTTCGGCTGCTCTGTGACATTACATGTCTAGCAGTCCGACAGCATCTAGCTCCTTTAAAGCCTCTAGAATTTCCACAGAGAAAGAGGACGCCTTGGCAGCGCAACTGGTAGAGCACCTGGCTGGAAATCAGGGGGTTCGGGTTCGAGTCCCGGTCAAGGCGAATGATTTTTTCTCTGTGGAATATCTTGCATTCGTGCATCTCAGCGGGTAACTCCGTTAAAGTTTTCGCGGCTAGCTCGCGAGCTTTGAATATGCATATATGTATTATGGCTAATAACTAATGGCTTTAGCAATAAAATCAACTACCATGGGAATAAATGCATTAGCACCTTCCTCAATTAGACTTAGAGGATAAATTGATCCCACTGCAATTAAATTTGGTTATAAATACATTATTAACTACGTTTTAATTTTCATGCAGTCTCCATAAGAGGCTGCATAAATTCAATGTTTTGTTAGGAGGAGGCGGGGACTAATTTTCCCTAGCATCCATATTCTGGCTTCTTGGTCACCCATAGGCTAGTATCCCAATGCCTCCACCAATGATGACAATAATAAGATTTCATGAAGATCAATGCATGTAACGGGAAGAGAAACTCACAAGTCAGATCCATCTTCACTTGACTCATGCCGTCTCCTGTCAAGAGAATCCAAGAACACATGCTGCTGCCTGAGTGCTTGTAAGTGTGAGTCGACCACAGTTGGCTGCCCTCCTGCTCTTCCACTCCCCCCTTCCCCATCATATTCATTACTGCTGTTGTTGAAGAAGTATTCACCGACTCCAATGGGGCCATCGGTCTCCCCGCCTGTGGTTGTTCCATTGGCCCCAGCTGAAACTTTCTGCTGAGCTGGCCGGTGACGTCTCCTGGGGGGTTTGTAAGCTTGCCGTCGGACATCAGAATCCTGCTCCTGAGAGCTTGACCTTCGTCGTGCAGCTGCTGAAATGAACGCCTTATGCCGTGTGTTACGTGGATCAACTCCAGCCAGCTCTTCCTACAAGGACAAAAAATGAGGTCATTGAAGAGAAGAAGTGTGCCATCATCTATAGTCTTCGAGCTTCAATATATACCCCATTACAATTATTGATGAAAATTACCAACACAGTGGACTATATTTATCACCTGGCTTCATTATTTGCAGCAGAAAGAAATGATTTGCCTACGAATGACCACTTCAACAATATGATAATGATCCAGAAGCTATTTTCAGTCACTATCAAAATTCAGTCACAGAATTATGACAGGATGGTTAGCAAAAACCATTAACAGGATTCCCAGATGGTTCTCGATTTTACAAACAGAATCCTGATAGACATATGGCAGGAACTGATATTTTACTGCTATCATGTATTGTGGTATCTTATTCTCGTGCCACCCTTCAAATTTGTAACTAAGAATGGAGTTAGCAGGATATGGTGGAATGTGACAAAGTGAGAATAGTGATTCTATTTTCAATGCTTTTAAATAAAAGAGAGTACTCTACATGAGCAGTGGAGATTGAAGCCCTCAAAGAGAGACATGGGGCTCTCCTTCAGGTTCACTCTCAAATTCAGAGCTGGTACAATAAATCAGCCATTGAATTAAAATAAGGCATTCTACTGAGGAAAGATGGAGGTGAAAATAATTCATCATAGAGCATATGCTATTATTTAATTTCTCAGTCTATCTCTCCTTTTCTAACTGTGTCACCTAGCATTAAATCCAAGAATTATTTCTGGAAAATTTTAAAGTGAAGGACCCCTGATAATCTTCTCCATTTTTTGTTGACAGAAAGCCCCAAAATAATGGAATTGGTAGCTTCAACAAAGGAGACGATAATAAATCCATGCAACTGAATGGAGCTGAAGTCAGTAGCCACTTGTTAACTTTATTGACATTCATCATCACAGATAAACATCGCAAGCAAAACATCATATGTAGTTTCTGATATCCTTGTATGTCCAAAGGATCTTTCCCTCAAAATGTTACTTTGCTTTGATAAAGTAAAAATGCTAGTATATAACAACATGTTTGATTAAAATTTCTCTTTCATAATTGGGATTTAAGGTTTTCAAATTCGGTATCAATTTCTCAGTCAATTCTCAAAATCATAAAATATGCAATTTTTTTTGGATAAAAAATTCTTCACAGTACATATGTATAGATACCATAGTTGGGAAAGTTGCCAAAAAAAATTAACTGATTAAAGTTAAAGTTAATCTCTGTAAAAAGTAATTAGTTAAAGTTAAAAGTTACTTTTCTGAAAAAGTAACTGATTAAAGTTAAGTTAAAAAAAGTAACTTTTACGATAACAGTTACTTTTTCAGTTACTTAGGCAAATTGGATACTGTGGTGATAGAGGCCTTGATGGTTTTTTGTTTTGACAAACAAAGCAAACATTGAAAATCATTGTGGTTTCTTCCATCCATATCCATTTGTTTTAAAATATTTGAAGTGGGGATTTTCGTTGTAATTTTCGTGTCCTGAGTGTTGTTGGTCAGGTTTCCTAGTGTCTCCTGAAAGGATTCAACAATTTTTCTGAGGTGGAGCACCAATTCTGGGATTTTTAAGTTGTTGAGAATGTATGAATATCTGATGAACCATGATGCATCCGTAATTTGCCGCAAAAAGATTGTTCTGAGCGGTAGAGACTACTTTAAGGTTAGATTTTCATATCGATCCCCACATTGATGTGAATATCCCTTCACAATTGTAAAATTGCAGTGGAAACGGCTTAGGTATATAGAGTTGCAGTAGATGCTGGTGGTGTGCCTGTGCACCCTTTCTCGTGTGTCACTGGGGGCTGATGTATTGACGGGGTCTTTGAGTGGTTCTCGTCTGAGGGTGCATTCCTAAACTTCGGCGGTCACTCCCTTTAGCCCCGCTTTTGTTTGGATGTATTCATCTGGGCCTATTTACTGGATTTTTGCACAAGTACCCAACTATATTGCATTCTTAGATACCATTTTATTTTCCCCTTTGTCTGTTGGGCAAGCTTTGCGCTCAAATTTGAACAGGTTGACATATGCCAAAAATTAACAAAAAAAATTAACTGAAGTTAGTTTTGTATCCATTAATGTATAATTTTAACGGCTAAAAGTTAACTCTTCTAAAAAGTAATGATTAAATTAAATAGTTAACTACATTTTTAACAATTAATTTTAATTGTTAATCCCAACTATGGTATAGACAGGACATGTAGGTATACAGTTTGTGGACAGCACAAAGCCATCTCATTAGGGAAGCACTTCTTTGCTCCATGAAATTTATTTTATTTTAGTCTATGCATAAATATTATTCTATTACATTGGAGGCGCTGATTTTTAATTTGACCAAAGGCATCACTTATCCATGTGGTGACCCTGTGAAAGATGATTTTGTGAGGGGTAATGAATAATAAATAATCTGATAAAAATTTCACACTTCTGTCAGGACTATTAAAAAAAGAGCCCTAGGGAATACATCTATATTAAAATTTATAACTTTTAAGAGGCTATATAAAAACATAGTGATAACTTACATCCCGCATATTAAAAGTTATTTCCAAGTTGTGGGTGAAAGACTCAAAAAATTCAGGATATAGATCTAATACATCAAGAAGATCATCCCGATGTATCTTGTGCAGGTCACAGTAGGTGAGGGCACGGACATTACATGATGATTTCCCCAGTGTTGGATGAAGACATGGGTTTTCTCCAAAAATATCATCCTTACCTGAAAATATATTTAGAGACTGACGTAAGCATTATTTGTCAGCACAACCAATGACACAACAATGATTATTTTTCAATAAGTCTTTGAAATGTTTTTAAATGTGTTAAAGTAACTAAGCCATGAATAATGATGGCCTAATCATAATCATCTATAGAGAAATGAAAGAGGGAGTTAAAAATAATGTACCACATCAATACTCTGTAAATACCATCAGGCTCATCACTTCATAACTTACCAAGTATTGCCATAACTATATCATCTTTTAGAATTTCTATTGATCCTCGGGAGATGAAATATAAGCATGTGAGGACATCCCCTCTGTGCACTAATGTGTCACCTGGAGGAGCATGTGTTGTCTTGAACTTCATTGAAAGTGCTCTGCAAGAAATAGGACCTGCTCAGTAAAGTTCAGTTACCACCAATAAAAGGCATTTTAATTAGATTTTTTAGTTCTTGGCAACAACACCTAGGACATTTTCTCATGCTGATGTAATAATGGATAAGCACAGAGCTAATAAAAACAATTATATACATTAATTCTTCATTTTTAGTTCCAGACAATAATGATATTTCATGACACATATGTTTGGCAGATATAGACAGTGCAAAATAGGCACAGAACAGGATGGAAAACAATATGGTAAGTTCTTGAGAATTTTGTTGGGGAAGAAAGGAAGATCCTGGAGAAATTAGGAGGAAAAAGGTTAAGGTGGATGAAACTGGTACTTAAAGGAGATGGAAGTCTTTGCTTAGTTGTTTGGCTATATGGATGGCTATAGATAGAAGATTTATAGGAATGTGAGGAAGAGGGAGGAAGAGAGAGGAACATTTATACCTGATGAAAAAAGGAAGAAAGTCTGTTAATTTGAGGAGAGAAATAGTGTTGAAAGGATAATTAAAGAAAAATGGGCATGTAGAAATAAAGCAGAATAGAAGTTCTCCATTAAAACCTACCCTAACTAGATAAATAACATTTGATAATAATGATACCTCAGGCACCCTGGAGAGGCCCCATCAAAGGCTGAGCAATTGGTAAGTAGGTTACGGTTGAGGTGGAGACAGATGTCTGCCTGAAGGCACTCAGGGAAGCCTTTCAGCACACTATTCATGTCGATACCATTTGTGTAAGTCCAAGCATGCTGTATGAAAGAAAATAAATATTATTTCACACCATGATCTTCCAAGGAAAAGTAATAATTAATGTATAGAGTTGTCCTTTGCATGACACAATAAAGTGTAACAAAGCAAGAACCATGTAAAATAGCAGATACATACTACATACTCCTTTGATGCCAATAGCAACTGAATAACCAAGCAATGATAGCAACTGAAGAACCAAGAGTGCATGATTTGTGACCATTAATAATAATCTAGATAGAAGAAGTACAAGAAAAAATTTTGAACAACCAATCAAGTATGAGCTGGCACATTAATTGATGTGCTGAACTATAAAAATATTTATCATAAAAAAAGCAAGATACCATTCACCATCAAGGATATGCCGAATTTGTTGGCTGCCATTTCTGAAATTGATTTTATCATGTAATCTCCTCTCTTCCATCACTATCACCCTCAAATGAGAAGGATCAGTTCCACTATCCTGTTATAAGCTAAGCAAAGTAAAATTAATAGAAATCTGGGTGCGAAATGAGATGGCCACTGAGGAAAGATAAAAAAAATGTTGCTATGTAGTAGTGGAACTTGGAGTATGAGATTGAAAATTGAAGATAGTCATTGCGTGGGATTGAAGGACTGAAAACACTGGGTAGAATGAAATTAAAACAAATAGAGTTGCTAGGCATTAAGGACAAGAGATTAATGGAGGAAATTTGATGACATCAGAATAGATGGATCGTGAGAATCACAAGAGGCAAATGGATGCTAGTAGTGAAAGTAAGCATGACAGAAGGAGGACATGATAGGTAATTCAGACACCATTAAAAGAGAAAATTTAGTGAGCTCAAGAGTTAGAGTCTTCTTCTTAAATGATGGAAATCCCTCAATCAACTATAATCACTTTCTTAATTGATAAGTGCTCTGAATCATTAGAAAAATAGTGAGGAAATAATTGGGCTTTCTTAGAGAATAAATATCAAATTAGTACTTTTAAACAGGCTTAACTTTCTGATGAATTACACTCTAAAGTATTCACCATAGTACTCTTCTTTGAAATAAAATATCTTACCTGGAAATACTCCTCTAATCGTTGTCTCAATGGATTTGGAATTTGATGAAACCGAATAAATTCTCTCACTCTCAACATTTGTGTGTGATACCTTGCTGTTCCTGAGTATAGCCTTTGAATGATGGCTGATACATTTCCAAATATACTGGCATACATGAGGGCTGAAAGTTAAAGACCAATTGAAGAGAATTATATGTCATCAGGAGTGAGGTGATAGAAATATCAACATTTTCAGAATAGGAACACTTATAAATTTGCATTCATGGTAAGGTAAATACAGGTTCAAAAATTTTCTAGTCTAAACTGATATCTGCCCTAAAGAGGGGGCTGGACTAAGGATGAAGAAACTTTATGGGTTATGAGTCAATATGATTGTTAGAGCATTTGTCTCCAATCCCAATGTCCTATGTTCAATTCTGAAAGATGAAGAGATTTTCAATGGGGGTCCTGGTCCCTACTTCACTTCATGGAGAGCATTTAAGGTGCAGTACTCTGTTCGTTAGATGAGATGTTAAGTAAAGAACCCCTGGTCTCTTACCATTAAGGTGAAACTCATGTCAATGTTGAGTTTCTCTTATTGCTTCCTCCCCTCTCAAAATTTATGTATTTACCTAACTACTCATTAATCCATAGTAGCACAAATGAGCTCATTTATCAAAGCCCTATTTGAGTCTATTAATGTGGTATGCCCAACCTTGAGGCTGCATATTCACAGCAACAGACAAAAATGTTACAGTCTGATTGAGAGAGATGTTATCCATTACAATGCAATTGACTCCTAGTTGTTGTTCTAAGGGAGGTACACCGAGGGCTGAAGTAATCTGCATAGTTCAGTTCCAGATGAGGTGGTGAAGTATTAATGGGATGTTTAGAAACTTGAGTTAGGAAGGAGAGAAACTCAATTGGAATACTGGAACATGCTCAACCCTGGGAGAGTAAATTTAATCTGAGAGATATTAATCCTTATTTATAATGATGCTGAGTACTAAGGGTGTTGCCAGTGTTGATACCTTCTTTCAAATTTTTTATTGCATAGGGACCATTCCTTGACTGCACATTCTAAGGAAGAAAAGCGTGCAGGAAGTTTTGATATAGGTAATTTTTGAGGATTAAAATGGGATGACTTGAATTTTTGGTTCCAAGGAGAATCTGAAAAACTGCATCCATTTGAAGTTAATATGCAAGCGAATATTTGGGAGGAAATTAACAGTTCCAACCCTCTTCTGCCTTTTACAAATTATTTATTTGGGAGAGTCAAATTATGCCAGTTTAAATGCATAAAAGTTCCCAGGGGCATTAACTCTTTGCCTCAAAACTTAGCTTGAGCTACACCACACTGAGGTAAACTATTAAAATGTCAAGAATGGAGAGCAGGAAAAATATTTTGATTTAACAAAAATATTAATTTTTTATAATATAGCACAGTCAAATTAATATACAATATAGAGTTAGGAATTTTTGAAAGGGTGATATGATTTAAAATATGTTAGTTTAGTTAATCCATCCCACTAATATTTTAATTTTGGTTGACTGCCTGAAATCCTATTTATTTTTATTTGTCACAAATTTAGATTTAGATTATAAAACATAATTATGCAATGTTTACTTTTAAGAAAAATAAAACAGGTCAATCAATCAACTAAATAATATATGAAAAAATCCTTTAGAGAGTGATCAGATTGCCATGGTACCATGGTTTAGGAATAAAGATAACATTGTGCCAGTTTGAAACTATTAACCTGAATGGGTTACTGTACTCAAGAAATATTTGACACTGATGAAAAATTTGCATTCTGAGGAATCAAAATCACCTGATAGACATGGAATTCTTTGGATACAGAAGATTAATTGGACTTGTTGAAAGATTTATGGAAATTTGCCAAAGAGTCACATAATTTTATGCCCCTTCTAACAGAGCAAGGACCTTAAGTTCTTTTCCTACATAGAATCCACAGAGGTTAATTTCTGAAAAACCTCCACCACTGCTTAGTTTAATCCAAAAGCTTGACATGGGATGTAAATACTCATGTCAGAATGCTTTCAATACTCTGGAGACATATATTCCAAATAAGTTAAAATATTTATTTTCTTTCCTGACTCAAAGTTACTTATCAGATTGTGCGACACATAACTGTGGTTGATAGGAAAGTATTATTCTTTGTTAATAAACAGATAGAACCAAGCTTATGTAAAATGTGAACTTTATGAATTTACAAGCCATAATTGCATTAAAACTTAATGCATAAAAGGCCAATTTAGGAATTTATAACTTAAATATAATTTTACTATTGAAATGGACTACTAAGAGAATCAAATCTACTTACATCCAACCAACATCACACATATCGTAAAAATTTTTTCAGCATCTGTATTAGGAGCCACATTACCAAATCCTACAGAGGTTAAGCTGCTGAAGGTGAAGTAGAGGGCAGTGATATATCTTGACTGAAATAAAAGTAGATTTCACATTAATTATGTAAATTATTGAGATAATAGAAGCTTAGTCTAATGATAAGTATTATACATATGTATATCAATTCAGACAGAAATATTTTAAAGGTGAATAATGACTGAATGCTCCTGCAAAATTTAAAATACTCATTTTAAACCAGAAACTTTTCAAAAAAGCCATGTTTTCTGAAAGTATGAACTCCATAAAGTTGAAGTAAGAATAAGGCATGTAATAGGAATTTAAAAACAGTTAGAAGAAAAGACACACGACCTATGACAGTGGGGAGAAGTTTTTGAAAGTGTGGTGGAGGTTTGATGAGGATGGGCATTATCGGAGATATGAAGGGATGTAGATAGTATGAAGAGTAAGCAAATACAATATCATATGATGGGCATATATCGGGGAAACTGTGAATGAATTACTGGCAAAGCAACCAGTTGAATATGTACTTTACAATAAAATCTTATTTTTCATAAATTTTTATTCAAGTAGGATTGTGAAGAAAAGTCTAAAAAAGTTATATAAAGCATGACATTGTATGGTATCAAAAAGTTGACAAAGTAGTGAATGTAAATGCTATAGGGGTGGAGAAGGTAATTACTGAAAAGGAAGACTAATGAGGAAGTATTGATCTTGGAAAGCTACTGGAAGAAATTAGAAGGCAGAAAGAGCAGATGATGAAGAGTGATGGTGTGATTGAGAGGAGATTTTCAGGAAGGTAAAAGAGAGAGGAAGGGGATAATTAGTTTCAATAGAATGATGCGAGATAAAAAATAATTTGAAGGAGAAAGAAGCACATCATGGGACAGGTAAATACAAGTATTTGTGCCATTCTAACCTACCTTAAACAGAAGAACACTACAAATAATTTGAGAAAACATGGATATATTTTTTGGTTTTCAATTTCACATTTGTTAATATCAAATCACTTGTCAGTCAGATGATTTGATGGGCAGTGTATAAGTAAAAATATTTACCCTTATGGAAGGTCCTCCGGTGTTATTGGGGTAGTAAAATTGGTGAGTGTCATTAGCTAGCAAGTCTAACCAACCAACTTTACTCTTCAAGTGGGGTCGCTCTGCATTGCCTATTGCGTACCTGTGAAGAAATGTAATAACATTAGTGACTAGATGATGGAAGAGACAGAAGAAGATTAACCCTTTTAGTTCCAGTTCCATACATGGAATGCACAAAGATTGCCAAGCCATTTTTCAGGAAAAGAACAAAATCACACTGAGCGAAATTTGTGATGTTTTTTAGGTTAGATTTCTATAAGCCTACACATTAAAATTGAAGGAGAGAGTAATGGAAAATAGTACCTATTTAATGTAAACATATATTAAACACAACAAAAAATAACGGATCAATAAACTGCAAAATTGGCTGAATCAGTGGCTGGTGGCATTTTTTGCACATGCAGTGGCGACTGACTGCTAACAGGCTAGCAGTAAAAGGGTTAACAGAGCTAAAACACTATTTGCACTAGGAAATTTTTTCTAGACACTTTTTACTACATGACATATAAAACATTTGGTCAGAGTAGTACTCAAACATGTAAATGCTTTGGATAACATGATAAAACATTCAACGATAAGAATACATCCATTTCAAATCTATGAATTATCTGAACTATCTGAAACTGAAATATGAACTGACATGGGAAGTCAATCCACTGAACAAAATCATAATTCAGCATCACTATGAAGACTTTATGAATCAATTCAAATGAATTTTATAACTTACAAAAACTGAAGAGTTGGGCTTGTCATACTAGATGCTAAACGTTTAAAAATATCAATGACAATGCATAATAAAATTAGATAACTTTGAATTTTCCTTCAAGAATTAAAAGGATTCATTGAAAAATTTTCTATACCACTTCTACAATACGTATGTCATTATAACCCCCAAACTGGATTATGTGCATGCAGAAGTCAGAGTCAGTATAACTCTTTTAATTATCTAATTTTAGGGAGGTAAATATGATTTTATGATGTCCATAAAATGAAATATGATGATGATAAGGCCAGATCACCATTGATGCAGTATTCTATCTTGTTATGATTTTCATCAGCACTGGATAAAAAGTTGTGCAAGGTTGGCTGTCAGTATGTGGTAGTATTAATTCATAGAAGTAGATGGTCTGGTCTTTTGATATCATCTGGGCTTCATAATTTCCACAGAGCTACATCCAACCATTGAGACAATAATGAAAATGAGACAAATTTGACAAGGGTACTACTATTGAAAACCCTTGTTCTTGGTAAGATTAATAACTGGGGTAAATATGGAGAGATTGCTAATACATTAGTCAAGGCCAACTTAAGTCACAATTCAGACAATAATATAATACTTGCAGCTTAGAATATTTCTTAACATTCCTACAAACTCAGTAAAGATGCAGAATATCTCCATTCTGGTTTCTCACATAAACTTTCATTACATTACTCATCATTACATTACATTACATATCACGAATAATTCCTCAGGTGAATAAGAAGTCCAAATATATATTGTAATTAAAAAATACTATTTCTATCACATAAATCAATGACTTTTAATGATGGTGAATATACAACCATTCAAATTACAGATTTTTCAAACTCAAAATGATTATGCTTGCATGGAGTATTGCATTAAAATGAGAAAAAATAATGTTATCAATGATTAAGATGAATAAAAATGAATATTGCAGAAAATACTTAATTTTCATCAATAATTCTGAGTTTGAAAACTGTTAGGCATAAGCTTAGTATTTCTACCATGTATGCAAAGTGTCAATTTTATTGGGAAATAGAGTTCTATTTTGAATACCTTTGGTTTTTTAATGCCAGGAGAAAATTTAAATATGCTGAATAATTTTTAAATTGATATCCATTACATTCAAATTATAATGAATTTCAATTCTCTATATGTGACTTCCATATTGATTATCTTCAAGGTGGAAAATATGTTGCCAAAGGGTGTCAGATTCAGCAAAAAATCATTTTCGTAAATTAATATTTCACAAGAAAGACCAGTGATTATTGTGTATTACATTTTTAACATATCTAATTAGATGCCTCGGGATTGAAACACAGGACACTAATCAACAATAAAATTAAAAAACAACATTATGAAAACATCTATCATTACAAATTGTTACAGTATAAGTATTACTAACCATATGCAGGCAAGCCAGTGTGCTATGAGAGCAAAGGTAGCCATGAGGAGAAGAAGTACAGCAGCACCATATTCCGAATATCTGTCGATCTTCCTAGCAACTCTTACCAGCCTCAGCAACCTTGCTGCTTTAAGCAGCCCAATCAGAGTGGTTGTCTGCGTATCCCCGATCCGCATTGCATGCGGAGGGGAAAAAGTACTCAAGAAATATCAGGAGGATCACATTGGTGGCATTAATGCAGCCACAAGACATCAACCAGTCATGCAACAACATCCAATACTTGGAAGTGAGACACGACATAGATAAAGGGACAAGCCTAGGATGCACCTTTTAACTTTACTTGGAAATGCTCAATGAGGTTTAGGTTCTCTTACCATCTATAAACCCATTATCTGTAAGAAATATTAAAATTTGGTCTTATGATGAATATTCAGGGATGTACTTCTCATCATATATTGAAGGTAGAGTGAATAGAAGGACGAAGTCCAGTGTTCATAAAAAAATCATCCATATTTTTAACTGGAGCAGGCCATTTTGAATGATCCAACCAACCATGATCAAGATTTTCTACTTTTAAAAGAATATTGATTTGAGCATTCTTTTATGCAGGTAGTTAGTCACTTCCAATCAGAAAACTTTATGCACTTTTACATAGTGATACCAGCTAATGCACACATCTGAGGAAATTTTACCTGCAAAATATAATTTGAATCACAAGTTTTTAATCCTGCATAGAATTGAATTTTTTTGCCTATCGTGGTCCCCTGTCACACCAGGGTGAAGGTTAGAAAGGATATCACCAAAGCAAAATCTCATCAGCTCAAATTTTAAAATGTATGAAAAGGAATCTCTAAGTATCACCATTGTAGATACACAAAAATGAAAATTTCGAACTGTACTATATTTTGAAATTCAAATCATGCTATAGATTTAGTTACAATGATACTAAATCCAATAAATGAATCAGTTGTAAATTTTATGATGACTAATAGTAGATCGGAGCCACAAATAGCAAGGAGAAAAGGCATATTTCCCTGAGATAGTAGTTCTCACCTCTGACTTCACCCACAAAATTAGAGCTATTCATGTTTTAGGATGCTGAAAATTAGTCACTTCTACCATTTTTATACCTTCATCTTGAAAAGTCTCACATCACAATTTTTCTTTCAATCACTGATCTCTTCCCCTAAAATTTTAAATGAAATAACCCCATATACATACTAGTGTTACTTGAGCTGAGATGAGATTCTATTTTAGACCTCATGGAAGGGGAACCTATCAAATCTCAAAATACATTAAGATCAGACTCATTAACTTGGATGTAAAATTCTCAGGAATGATGCATGCTATATCGATGTAATTGATGTAGTGTAAATCGCTCTTCAATATCTCAACTTTTTGCACTGATCAAAATCAGGTATTACATCTTCATCTGAGAGTATAAATGCTTTAAATATTTAAGTTAAAGGAAACTTTATTCATTAAGGCTATTTAAAACACCAATAATTGTTTAAAATTAATACATGAAAATTAAAAAATATTTAGTGATTATTTCAGCTTACATTTGAATAGGAATAAAGACAAGGTCTGAAATTTTAATGTAAATTATCAATGACAGAGGTTAATGAGAAAAACCAATAGCTTACATAGTCTCAACATATGCGAATCTAATATCACTGACACATCATTGAAACATCACCACACAGCAACTGAGGTTCTATTTCATAATCCATTATGCAATAAAGTAAAAAACAGTGGTCTGAAATTTTTATCTAAGTCACTTAACCAATTTTCATTATATTCTCATCAAGAAAAATTCAAAGTGTAAGCATTTGTATAAAATAATTTAGACTGCTATCATCAATAGGATTAAGTTTAAGTCTAAAAATGACATGAAAACTGGTTGGAAGGATTAATTTATAACTTTTTTAGCCATTAAAAACACCAAATTGATCGCGGTGATGGCAGTGCGAAGAGCAATTTCCTAGTGTTATTTTTGTTAATTATTAAAAAAGATTTCCAATTGAATATAAGAAGGTTCCTGCTTCCATATAAAACAATCTACTGTAGTTAAGAGTAATTAAAACCTAAACCTCATTAGGATGGCCTTGACACCAAGATCAAGAACTAGAAAATAATAACAGTGTGCATACAAGGGAAACTGGAGGAAATTTAAGTAATCACCAAAATTAGTCAGGCATCTTATAGAGAAGATTACAAGGTTTAGCTACTACAAATTGCATATAAATGCAGTATTACTTTAACTTTGACATGCAGGAAAACATTCAGTTTTTTTGTCTTGTTTACTGATTTACCAAATCTGAAAATACTTGGGTTTACACTAACATAGATATCAAGAAAGAAATGGATGAATGAAAACACCAACAATAGCAAAGACTATTGAGCTACAAAACTACCATTTAAATTCAAGATAGTGTAAGAGATAGATTGTAATGAAGTTTTGTTTAGTGTCAAAGTTTCTTTCCAAATTTATCATTTTTACTTTTGAAATGTCAATGAAATGGTTCTCTCAAAACATTATCTTGGAATCTCATTTTGAATTATTAGCAATCAGCTATTTTTAAGGTTATCTCTATAAGGTCTTAGAGAATCCAAGCAAAGCAAAAACTGTCAAATTATAATTCTGTAACAGAGAATTTTCACACTGTTAATTAACTTCTGTGAGTCATGGAAACTCATGAGTATGCACTACCATTAGCACCAACTCAAGTGCAAAAGACAGTGACTTAAACACTACCTCAAGCCCTTGGGTGGAGTTTCAGGTGCATTATTAATGCTCTTGGTCAAAGTTTAATTATATAGATGCCATCTATTGTTACTACTGTACTTATACCATGAGAGAAATAAATTGGTGCCATCCCAGCTAGCCAAGTGCCATTAAAAGGTCATCAATGGAGTGTCCCCTAAGATAGGTGCTTGATTTTATGCCTACCTCGTCAGTGTCAGAACCAAAGAGTAGTAGGTCAAAAGGGATGGCTGCTACCAGATCAATGACAAACCACCCGCGGAGGTAGTGGACGGCTATTTTTCCTGGATGGGACACAACTTCGTCATTGCTGTTCACGTATGTTGTCCGGAAGTTTATTAGGATATCAACCACAAAGGTCACGTCCACTGATCATTGGAACACCACAAAATCACAGAATCACAGAACATTTGTATTTCAAGGCACATGAAATTCCAACACATTAAATGCACAGGATATATATCCATTATGTTGGAGCACGGGATAAGCAGCATCGATGAATAGATGAGGAAGGTGCAGCATGAAATGAAAAATAAAGAAATTGAGACAATTAATCATTTGAAAGCAAACTAACACTCATAGTGAATACAGTTTTTGATCAAGAAATTCTATGGTAAAGGTCAAACTGGAAAATAATACATTAACAAATGTAGCGAATAATTAATAATGGTAGAAGTGATGATATAAATTGCTGGGATTACAATGAAAACATCAGCAATATTTTGGGAAGTTTAAACATTTTGAATGACTCATCAAATTAGCATACAGCAATACTGAAATTAACAGTAAGTTACGTTTTTACAGGATTCCTAGTGGTTTAGAGTAATGTCTAATTGTCAAAATAAAATATTTAACTATGAACTCCAGAAAAATTGGCCACAGCAAAGAGAAGCCTGCAGGTGGCCCAGTTATTTTCGAAAAGATGTACATAGAAGTCATGGGAAAAAAGGCCATAAAAAGAGGCTCATAGTGTAATAAGTATTTCAATTTTCAGTTAATCCAATAATTGACGCTATTGAGGGAAGCTAAAATCACCATCATTTCCTTTAAGACTATTCTTTGCCTCCCCTGGAAGTTTTTCAAGTCCATCAAAGATGTAATGTATGGTCTCTGGTTCCCTACTTCTGCGCTTTCATACGTGAGAGAAATAGCAAATATCATCTAAACTATGATAGTGGCGAGCATTATAAGGATAACGGCTATCGGCAGAACAATAATTGTCGCTATGGAAAAATCTTTGGTCTTCGGTTCAATGCATTTCAACAGTTCTGACCTTTCTTTCAGGTCAGTACATGCAGAGAAAAATCAACCCCTTTTAGAGATCGAACCCGTGTACTAAAGGACGGAAAGCCAGTACTCTAACAATTATACCAACCCGATCCCCTCAGGCTGAATTGGGGATGTTCCGAGGGATGAACAGGACTTATAAGTACCCATCCTCCGGTCAGTGAACGCATTCTCTTCCTACAGGACTGCCACGCTTTAAAAACACACCATCCGTCCTAAAAGCAGAGTTTGAACTGATGTTCATCTGGCTGGCTATCGGGCTGCGTACGATATGTTAATTTTCCCTGGTCGGTATCACAGTTTACTTTGGACTGATGTGCGAGGGGAACTTTTACACAGGCCGGACGATAAGCGAAACCCGGCTGGAATTACGGTCTCCCATACAAACGTATGGCTTCTTGATGTTATGCATCAGCGATATCAGCGGCTGTTCAGGACATGGTCCCCCATCTTTGGCCGCTAGCAGCGCCAGTCATAACTTCCGCCTCGTTTCCATTAACAGCCCAACAGGGATCGACAAGGAAGCGGAGGGAGGTTCGGTACCGGACCAGCAGGAGACACAGATTGGACCGCAACACTTATTATTCTATTTTGGCTTTAAAATAACGACGGTTCCTGCACGACCGCACTGGCCATTATACGATCGGGGCAAGATCAATCTGAGCCACGAGGGCTCTAAAACCCGGCCCGCGGGAGGTTGGGAATGCCCTTTTTGAATTTATAACCCAATTATACGTTTTTAAACATGACGAGCTGATTACACGGGCACGTGGCCACCAAAAACATCTGAGATAGAGCGTCCGGCCTGCGACGTAATTCAAAGGAGGACCGAACCGTCAGGTTTCAAAAACATTTCCCTCCTCATACGTCTTCAAAAGAGAACAATGCCCAGGTTTTACTCAGAAAGTATTGCGCCAAAATCGACGTTATGATTCAATTTTCCCCAAATGGACTCCCACTATCTTATTAAAACGTTAAAAATATATCCTTATAAGCCATTGTTCAGGGGCTCTGTCGAGGATATTTCCTGCGTGATCAGTATTCCTGGCGTTCAATGCACTATTCGCGATCACGAATCAGGTGACTACCTTCACAAGGAGAGAATGGGAATGAGAAATAATATGAGCATGGAGGGCAGTGATCACCTGTTCGCTTTCCTGAGCGTTATAAAATAACACTGCTCCGGTGGGAACCTGTACGGGATATTATTAAGATACCCGGAATCATTATCAACGGTTCCTCCACGCATAGAAATATTTTAATTATTCAAAGTTGAGAGTTATTATGGATAGTATGAAGAATGCTAGAAAACATGCGGACTTGAAGTGAGAAATAGCTTAGTAATGGAGCTGACAAATGTATTAAAAGCAAAATAGAGCAGGGACACTCCATCAAATCCTACTCTCAGTGGTAGAAATCAAGTTGGATATAACGAGGCATCCAAAACAAGACCAGCTTGTACAAAATTTCCTCTCGGAGGATGAAATAATGCGAGGCATATATATGTCACTGATAAGTCTAGCAATTCCGATTGAATTTTTCATTCGCCCTCAAGGGGCGCAACTTCAGGAAAAATTAAAATAAATGATGAACGCAAAAGTCACTGCGGCCGGATTCACCGTATATTTTAGGCATGATGTAATGACAGATTACATGAGAAGTGGAGTGTAGCTAGTGCGATAAGGGATGAAAAAAATACCGACGTAAATCTTGAATATTTTCACTTCATCTGAGCATATTTTACGATGAAGATCAGATCACCATATGCCAACATCGCGTTTCGGCGTGAGTTTACGGCCAGGAGGAGGTATGAGAGAAATGACGCATATTCAACGCATATTTTAACGCATGCTTCACTTAGAATTAAAGGGGATCGGGTAGCTAAGGTGGCCAGATTACGAGAGGGCCCGGGATCGAAACCCGGTAGTGGCAAAGATTTTTCAGTAGTAGGTATACTGGTACTTGACTGCTGTATGTAGAGCATTTCATGCTCCAGGTTTAGTCCGTCGTACGGGATAAGGTCTTCGTTAAACCGAGGGCCCCGCGGAGTCTCTCGTTTAGAGTAGGCTTATACTGACGCCAAATTTCTCTTACCCTTCCTCCGCTCCCTGGAAAAATTCCTACTTCTACCCCATTTCCATCTAACGGAAATGGCGCAAATGACCTTAAGTCCATTTGACATGGTTTCCAATTTATTGGTCAATTCATTGGAAATTAGATTGTGTGCCGCTTGACACATACGAATTTCCCGCCCAGTCCAAGTCGCACAATCTCTAACCCAATATTGGATTGTAGAACACGGTTCTATTTATGCATATGATCATTGCTATGGCCAATATTGGCGGTGTCATGCGTAACATATCGACAATTTTCAACCCAATATTGTACCCATTTATTGGTCAATAAATCGGACCGTGTCAAACGGACTATAGCTATCAATCGCCTCCCCGAATAAATAAATCATATATAAGTGTTTCGAGAAGATTGATTCCATTGCCGTGGATTGGAAAAAACTATTCGATTAAACTAATACTTGGAATGTCGGTGGTAATGACGGATCGTAGAGAACGGATACTTAGGTCATCCTATAACAGTGTAAATCTTGTCCTGGGGAGTTGTATTTGAAACCGTCGGGATTATCTCGAATAGGTAACCAAGGAGTCACGTGGTATAAACACGAATGGTTCGCAAATTTGGTGTGCTAGAACCTCTGACTATAACCTAATTCATTATTTACACTTGTATTTTAACTAATCTGTGGACTCTATAGTCGGGATAGATGAGAAAAACACAAGTGAAAACAATTAAGGGGGTTGTAATTAATGGTTTTAACACATCAAATTTGCGAACCACTCGTGTTTATACCAGGTGACTCCTTGGTTACTTGTTCGAGGTAATACAGATGGTCTCAAACACAACCCCCCTGGAAGCAATTAAAATTATTATCACCATGGGGATACCACAAGAAATGGAAACCAACGGTTCTCCTGAGGCAGTATTCAGGTTCCTTACTCAGATGAATTATTCCGGGGCCATATTTAGGAGCTTTATTAAAGAAAACAGCGTAACATCAACGATTCCGAGATAGTTATGTGAAAGCCTCAACAAATTCCAACAGTTCGATAAGTCAATCTGGTTTTGTCGATACTGTGACGTCATATATTCGTCACTGTCGAGGCTCAACAGTGTGAAGACCTTATTGAATAAGTCCCTAGAAAGGATTCAACGTTGTTGATACTAAAAAGATGTCGCGTATTAACACTGTTAGTATGGAAAACCTTAATTACAATATGCAACAAATGTGGTTTTTCGAAGCCATAACGTCAATATTTCTTCACTTCCCAGGATCGAAAATGTCGAGTTCCTAAATAAGTTTCCTTATCCAAAAACGCAACCCCGCTGAGGTCGGTACCGAATGTGATTTCTTAGCACCCTTAATGCCACGTGGGAGCAGCCCAAGGAAGGCGTGTGGAACGAAAAAGAATTCTCTCATTTATTCAGCATTTGCAATACTTTCTTTCCTCCAAAAAGTCTATTAGTTTCGTATTTTCCTCCATCCCTGCCATTCAACATTCTGCGCATAACGATACTTGATTTACTATTGTCTCCCATAGTTTCACCCGCCTATTTGGCCTCCTACGAATTTCCTTCAGAAATGTTTGCCCCTCCCTTACCATGCCTTATACTTCATTATTCGTCTTCCTTTATTTTCACTTTTCTTTCTCTTCACTTTCTCCATCCTTCTTCCATTTACCCATCCTCTTTCCCCAAGGACTTCATTATGTAGCCATACAGGGCTCTAATTCCTGACTAACATTTCTTTAACATCTTCATCAAAGGGTTTCAGTCAAAAGTTATATCCAATTAGAGAAAGTAATCATAATTTCGCTAACACAATTTTCCCGACGAATATCTTTGGGTTTACGTTTGCTGACGTCTAAAATGCTCCACAAGTACCTTAAATGCTCCACCCGTTTCAGTTTATGCCCTTTTTAAGTCTATGCTAAGTTTTTCCCCATTTTTAACAGAGCCACTTAAGTTTTCCCATGATTTATTTTCATTCAATTTAAATGATAATAACATTACACACAGAACAAACACAGCACAAAATAAGGACGTCACGTGAATCATATTGGGGGCGGGATATTGGATCCGCCTTTCGCGACTTCGATATCGTCAACGATAACACAAATCCTTCCTAACGCGCAATGCTTACAGAAATTATGCCTTAATTATTTAAAAAGAATAACGATAACGGCTGCAGGTGCATGACGAAGCACCGTGATCAAGGCCCTGTCAAACTGATTTCCCTGATCGACAGAGGTAACCTGCGAACTCCACGGAAATAGAATGGTAGTCTAGGAAAACACGCATTCTTGAAAGTTGATCCGGGCGGGAAATGTATTCGTGGATCTGTTGCGGCGTCCCAATGCACCACTGACCGCGGTTCCTCCAGCGCAGGCGTAGCGGCCATCTTGACCCGTCAACTCGCGCTCACGGAAGGGACTCGCGGTCTCTGCGCAAGGCCACGGGTCGACAATATCAAGCCCCTGCGTTCGTTTCACCCTCTAAGCACCTCACGCACCATTCAAATTGATTCCCGGGGGATTTTTCACCGGCAAAATTCGGCTCGTGGGGCGTGCCGGCGTGAACCTTATCATCTTATCGGAAGCGTGGTGACATCCAAATCTTGACGCGAGCCGGCACGCGAAAGTTGTGCTGCGTATGACAACCCATCACGGTTGAAACGCGAGAGCCGAAGCGTTCGGAATCTCTCAATGCGACCACGGATTATTCGTTTTTAACCCCATTAAACATCATTTAACCCACCATACCTCTCTTTCGGGGTGGAGAGAACATTTTCGAGTTAATAAATCAACGACGTATTTGAAATGTAGTGCCTTAATTACCTCATTCGATAACATCTTATCGTTTTCATTTTCTTCTTGGAAGCCAGTTTACTGACGAATAATGACCTACGTATTTGATCGCTTGCCCCTCCATCCACATTTATGCACAAACGCTTTGATGAAAATGGAAATAAATGGTGCCAATAAATAAGACGGCGTACTCATTAGAGTTCGTTTGTTAATGTATGCAGAACATTACCTAATAATTTTCACAGGTTAGTATACGAAAATTACCCCATATGTTATACTTATTCATAGTGTGGCCATGAAAAACGCGATACCACCGAGGTAAATTCAAGAAATTTTGATTTATGTGTATGCACTCGCCTTTATTGCTTTTTGAACATTATCATTGCATACGGAGCTAAACGAGAGGAAAATATATATTATTTCCACGGGGAGGGGGGATTTTTGAATTACCTTGATCTTTTGGTATTAGGCCACCACTATATTTCTTTTGGAAGTCATTGCCTACATCTAACAATACGCCGAAGTCGTGAGAGAGATTTTGGTTTTATTTTAGACTACTTCTGGATTATTCATTACCCACTTTCGAGGGAACTATTCTCCATAACGAAAGAAAGGATGCAATTACTACAGCATCTGATGTTATCGAAACACATCAAAGTTATATTTTGTCACTTTTACTCGTCTTAAAGGTATATAGCCTAAGCTTCAACCTTCAAATGGTTATGATGTCCTTCTTTCAGGGAGGAGTATAAGCAATATTATCGCTTGATTAACTGCCATAAAGTTAATTTATGGAGGCGTTTTCCATTTTCTCACCTCGGCTGGTAAATGGATAAAAGCACATGCGGAATTTCCAAATAATTCAAAATATTAAGATTTATTTATTGACAAGGAAAACAAAATACGAAGTATGGAAGATCCTTTAAATGCGTCAATAATCCATGTGTCCTTATATGCTGGAGATTAGAACCGTTCGCAAGCGTCCATCTAAATCATAGAAATGCCTGACCATCCCAATTAAATATTTATTAATAATAATAATGATTATCTGTCTCCGTTTTCAGCAACATTCTTAAACTATTATCACTCTACTGTATAACAAAATATCTGCTCATTAAAACCAGGGAAGGTTAAAAGATAATTTATAATGGATTCATTCATCATTTTTAAGTTTACAAATTACTTTGCCTTCATCCAAAGTTGATTCATGTGGAAAAGAGCTTGATCCATCAACAAACCTTTGAAGCAAAGAGAATGAGGTTGAAACAATTAATCAATTTCCACTCAAGTTGATGAGTGATACGTTACCAATGAGGTCGATGATGACAATCGGATCATCATTTGACTTGGGGCTATTGAAGTCTGCTTCTCCAAGCAGAAAGGCTGCCACATACGGCGTGACGATTGCTGTGTACATGACAAGCAGTAATATAATCCAGTCCCAGACAGCTTTGAAGGGGGAGTAGTGGAGGATGGTCCATTTGTGTATTCGAGGTGATTGTAACTTGTACTCGGGGAGGACATCGGCTCCAAGGGATAGAACCTGAAACATATGAAGAATAATATTAGTACTTGCGAGGCATCTGGGACACCCACGCCCAAGAACCTTGTACCTTACAATTTAGATTACGTATAAAATATCCGTGCAAAAAATTCATCCTACTGGAGATGAGGGATTAAATTAATATGAAGTGATTGCGCACCAATAAAAATGGTGAAACACTTTGTAAAATATGACTCAGCTTTGAAATTTGTATGTTACGCTGACATAAATTAATTACCAAATCAATGTATTTGTTTTCCTTTTTATCACACATTTGATTTATTTATTTCAATCATTAAATTTAAGTTTCACTATCTATCTTCAAGATTCAACTTTTTATTGAGTACTGTGTTTCATGTTGAAAGAAAGAATGTGAATAACTCTTCATTTGCAACAGAAGTAATGCAGGAGGTACACGTTTATGCAAAGAAAAAGAGTCAAGTACCAGTCAACCAGTTTCCATTACATCACCAAAACTCAATCAGTGTGCTTTGCCAACAACCACTGTACCAAATAATTTGATAATTGAAGTCACACTCACTGTAAATACCTTGAAATACACTCGTTGGAGAGCAGTGTTACGATTCGGATTCGATACAATACATTTCTGTCCAGTTAGACAATGGACGGTAATCGTCGTCTTATTGGGACACTGTAGAAGTTGCCTGAAATATTAAAACTGCCATACGCTGCAGCAAATGAGGCTGCTTTCAACGTATGGCTTAGTAAGCCCCAGATCAAAGTTGGAGTGTGAGGTTTATCAAGAGAATTTCAAACGAAAAAATTGTATACACCCCTTCCATATTGAAAACATATGCCAATAAGGAAAGGAGCATCACCATTTATCGAACAGTGACTGTGAAGTAAAAATGAACGGCATGTAGCTGGAATATTTTTCTACTTGGTTCAAATAAATTATGCGTGAATCAAAAATGTATTATTATCTATTACGTACAGAACCTTTCAGATTGTCCCCCCAATAGGAGTAAAAATTATTTACATCAATGTTAATTCAAATGCAGAAACTGGCTTGATAAAAGGTTAGCTTTTGTATCACCCAACAAAAAAGATATATCATATTATTTTTGCAACAATAAGCTAAGTAGTTCGATCTCAGACCAAGGAATTGGCAACTGTGAGTCCCACTTCCGTAATTTGAGAAATTATCGTTCGAAATAAGCCTCACGCTGCATTTACATTTACACAATCTTTAAGATTTTATCAAATCGGCTTAGGATCTTTGATTTCATGTTTACAGGAAAGAAAGGATAATAATACTCAACGAATTTCTCTCCCAACAGAGGTGTCGTCTACTAGCGCAGAAGAACCACAGTGTCTGCTTTTTTGTGTTCAGCGCAAATTGCGATGGAAACGCGCCTCCGCTGAATAGATTGGAGCTTATTAGTCCCGATGCGCGATAGAAAAGCAAGAACATAATATTATTTTAAGTTGGAAATGAAACTCTTTTATTCACTTGAACCTCTTACCATAATCACCTTCATTTAAAGTTCTCGTTTTCCGGTGAACCTTGCCGAAATTTTCGAGCAAATAAAATACATCGAAATGCATCGACCATGATTGAAAGGAATAGAATTCTCCGAGAAACGGTAATTATCGATGAAAAACTGGAGCTTCAGCCGTATTTCTCACTGATAAAAATCAATTTTTTCCGGGAAAACATGAGTGTGATGATCCACAAACATACCGTCTTTTCCAGGAAGAACCGACCTCCAATTTAAAAAGGAAATTCTTATACACCATCAGGAAATCGCAACTACTCTACACAAAAATTAATGATGTCTCAAGAGATATGAATTATGTCCCAAATACCTGATTACGGAACGTAGCTAGTTGCCAAAAACTTTTATATCCTTATTATAAAACTTTTGTTATTTTTTTTTAAATTTGAAAGAATTTAAAACTAAAAAATATCATAAAAACTATATCTTTCTTTATAAAAACTCTGGTTAAATAGTGAGTTTCGCACAGATGGAAACAAATGATAAATGAAAATTAAGTTGACCAACTATCAGATGCGCGTAAAAACTACTAATTTGTGATAACTGTGGTCGAAAAATGATAGTCAGTTTTCTCATTACGATAATTCTATTTAGAATCATCACCATCACGTGTTAAATTTTATCGAAATTTTCTTTCCCCATGATTCGAAATTTGAGGCAGGAAAAACTTAGTTGTTTGGAATCATTTGAAGATACACAGGAATTCTCCATGTCTTCTTGTGCACGAAGGGTAACGAGGTAAGAGTCGGATAAGGGTGGGTCTATTTTTATGTGTAAAATACAAGAGACATCCTCTAATTCTTCCTTGCAAGGAATGCGGTCTTTGAGACGTGATACTAAAAGCTGTTTCCTTTCCGTGGGTCCCTCACTACTTTTGTGGAAGCAATCTTAGTCAAGTAAACTTATTGAAAATTGAATCCTTGGCGCAGATTGGGAAACCTTGCACATAATATCCTTGATCTTGCTCCTAGAAGCGTGAGATGAAAAGAGACGCCGCAGCTGCTCGTATTTACTTGGCTTTTTGTTGTTTGCTTGGTCAAGTACGACCGTTAATGGGGCGCAGAAAAATCCTTTGTATTTTTTCGAGATCCTTTTGACTGTAAAGCGCTTTGAAGATTGAAAAAGTCAGCATTTTCCTCTGCCTTTCACAAAATTTAGCATATAATCCATCCAAGACGCATAAAACCCGAAAAAATATAGGATGATAAAAGAGATGCTTTCGTTAAGAATAAAGTATTTTAAAAGATAACCACGAGTACCTAAGTTGGAAAAACTGGATGTAAAAATACACGAGAAATAAATATTTCAACGCTCATTTGAGCTGGTATAGAAGAGGACGGTACCTAAGTATTGAATTTCAAAATTTATTACTACTCGTTACATACAATGTCCGTTACACATATTTTTATGCCTTATAATATATTATCCACCATAAGGATTAATATTTCTTCTTAAGTTCGACATATGTATATGATATTCCATCTAACATACTTTATATTTTTGGGGTTTAAAGTACATTAAAATTCCTTGGTTTAAATGTTAATTAGAAATACGAATATGGATATCCAAGGTGCAATGTTCACAGTCAGACCCCCAACTTTTCAGGTGATTAGAGTCCCTCTCCAACATAAAGAAATAGAGTTGATCATAGAAGAGTAATATACTACAGGCATTCTTATGCCTTATTCGGCTATGAAGACGAAAAAGAATCGTTGGAGAATGACCTAAATGTTGGATGTCACCTTAGCCAACGCTCGCCAGGATGATAGCGTGAAAGGCAAACGACGATACCCAGCTCGCTTCAGTTACCCTCAAGCAAATCAGCGCGAGTTACCCAGAAAGTCGAAGACATTGTTCACCTCAGCCTTGAAGACGTTCACCTCAGCGAGCGTCACGAATGGCGAGCGAACAAATACTGTTCTCAGTTGAGCAGCGATGAGCGTGGGAGGCGCTAGTCGAGAGCAGTGTTCGCGTCGGACGTGGCACGCGCGAGCGGAAACGGGCGTCGCGATCGAACGACACTGCGCTCGTCACAGTGACCGCCGGACGGTGGCGCTCCCGGCGAGTCGTGCTCGCCCCACAACCAGGCGTATGGACTCACTACCTGAGCCGCGGTGGCAGTCAAGGAGGGGAGTCCGGTGGATCCGAGGTCCAGTCCCTCGGCGACGGAGCTCTTGGCGGCCGGAAGATCGTCCAGGCACTCCTCGTCCAACTCCTCGCCCTCCGCGCCCCGCGTCGACCCGCGACGACCCTCCCGGCCCGCCACGCTCTTCCGGCCCTTCCTCCGCTTGGCCGACGTCCACCGGCCGCCGGGGCCGTCGTCGCCGTCCGCCGACCAGCCCCCGCTCCCGCCGCCCCCGAGGCCCTCGTCCCCCACTCCCTTTCCGCCCCAGCAGCTCTCGCTGCCCCCGTCCTCCTCCCCGCCCGCCTCGCCCCCGCCTCTCTCCTCCTCCTGAGGCCGCTGCCTCTTCCTTCCGGAGGGCCCCACCGCGGCCCCCTCGCCGGCGGCGGGGTCCCTCGCCGCTCTCCGCCCCACGCCCCCGCGCCATTTCTTCGCCGCCCACTCCTGGCGTCGCCGCTCGCGTCGGACGTCGAGGGTCCGCCGGGGTTGGGGCCCGGCCGGAAGGGCCTTCTTTGCCGGAGGGGCCTCTGGCGTCTCTTCCTCCGGCGCTCTCGCCGGTGGCGCAGGCGGAGCTGGGTGCGTGCTGCGGAATGGTGACGACGGAGCGGGTGTTGCGTCATGCGGTTGGGGACACGATCTCTCTCTCTTTCCGTCTCTCGTCATCAAACAGATAAACTACTGCGTGTGAACAGACAATGGCGCCATTACCTCGTGCGTCCAACGGGTCAGAAATCAGGGGATAGAGGCGTCAGGGAGGGAAGGGAATATTCCTGAAACTTAAGGATTTATTCCAAATCCGGATTCGAGTATGCTGATTTTCGTAATTCATAATTATTTATAATCGAAAAGCAACTGTAGTATGAAACTGTAGCGCATTTGCATCCGCATTCACATTTCAAATAACGATTTCTTTAAGTTAAAAAAGATGCTTTTAAAAGATAACGATTTTTTATCATCGGCTCGTGTATCTATATTAAAAAAGCACCTCCCTTATTTATTGCCATACACACGTACACCAAAGTACAAAAGCAGAATTTGGTTGATACGTCAATGAATAAGCAGTATAATCTTAGCTTGTTATTAATGTATAATCACCCATGTGAAATAATTATATTCTCATACGCTCTGGATATATTCAAATCTAATGGATATATACAAACTAAAATAGCAGGGTACCGAGGCACAAGCACGAAAACGGAAATCACCAAGTAAGACAAGATTAATCTAAATGTAGAGTAATGAAATATTTAAGATTCAAAAAGCCACTTTTTCCTCGAGTGTCAGAGAAATAGAACAGTCATACTTTACTTCCAAGTATCTATTAATGTCAAGAACTAAGATTCATCTAATCGATGAGAAAACGTCGAGACGTGTAATTGTAACGTAGTTAAGAAGCAGAAACGGAAAAATATAGCCTGGAAGATGTCAAGAACAGAATAAAAATTATGCAAGTCGCAGGATAAATTGCGCATATTCACGCTGTGTCGACGGGAAATAAATTTATCTCTTCGTTACGTAATAAGGCCACTAATATAAACAAAATATTCCCTAGTAACGCTAACATAGTTTATAAGGTGACAGAACACCGAGCAGGAGGAACGCTGATCGATAAAGAGGGGCCTTGAACAACCAATAACTGACTCGGTCCCTAATATCTTTTACATTTAAAGTCATTATTACCAAGGATAGTGTTATGAAAGAATTTAAAATTCTTAGGTACTCTCAATATTAACATCTATACCTATAATAACGGAAATCAACGAGATGGGTAAACTATTCAGAAGGGCCTCCATCAAAACAGACAACATGGGAGAATTTAATTATTACTAGCTGAACCCGGCAGACTTTGTCCTGCCAGTGTATATTTATTTCATCTTTATACAGAGTCATCGGAACCGTTGTTCGTGATTTAATTTGACAATTACTCGAGAATTATTATCTAGGCATCAATATGAAATGAATGCGTGATTGAGCAGCAACTGTCCGAGATTTGATGTCAGTGTTGATGTTGAAGTCACTTCAGCATGTCAGCCAGCATCTTTACAGAAAATTCAACAAATGTAGGCCTATCCGTTGGTTTGATTTCATGCCTCAGTTGAATATTGTAAGCATTGAAGGAATAAAGAAACTTGGGATGCAAAATTTACAAATGCTCAGATACCCGTCAGATTGACAGCGTATTTCATGCAGCGAAGATGATTATCTATACAAAAACCCCAGAATATTCCCCTTTTTCTCCTAGTGACAAAAACCTTGCTACATGTTCAGACGCCATCTTGTGTGATCTGCCATAGATGGACCATATCCAAAACATCTCAGATCGTATGAGAAATTCAAGGTTGCAAATTCGTCGGTTTTTTTGGACTGAAGTCCTTTTCGAGGGTGTACAAGAACCATTTTAATTTAGAAATGAAAATATGAACGATAAAATAAAACAAGTTAAATTAGGGCTCCAAATTAGAACTAAAACCAATGAGATGCATGTCACTTGCTCAGGAAACGATAAATATAAGAGACAATATTTCATTTAAAGAAGACCACAGGACACAGTATTAATTTACTAAAACTTTGGCAAGTATAACGTAAATCTTTTCTTGAATTTCTTGTACTCTTGCCACTAATTATCGGTCCACATTTCGGTGCCATCCGCACCTAGGCAAAACAAATATTGTTTTGAACTTTATCATCTAGAATCGGACAATAAAACCAGTGAGTGAACATCAAACAAATAATAAGACAGAAATAGGTCAGTTGATTTAAAAAAAAATGTCCTCTTCAGCCACGATAGAAAAAAGACCGCTTACTCGAAAAAGAAATTCTCTTTTATCATTCATAATTCAAATTGCTAATATCAACTAAGGATTCAAAAGTTAAAAACAGTTAAATGATTAGCAAAAGCACAAGTGTCAGCTATACCATTTAAGAGGTGATGAATGAGAAAAAAAATGCATATTGTGGATAAAAATTAGCCATAACAACAAGACGAGATTTGAGATAAAATGTAAAGCAGTACATCAGCCACCTTTCTGAAGGATATTAATTAAGTAATGGTGGCATTAAAAAACTTTTGCTCATTTTTGATTAGCTCTGAGCTTATATATTAATATTTGCACTGTTATTTTTATCATGTTAAAGTTATATGAATTCATTTTCAATCTGTTGCAATAAAATGAAATTGAAAATGAAACATTAAAAAATTGTATTGAAATTGATTCCAGATATTTTTGACATTTTAAAAATAACAGAGCAAAAGATTCAAAGAAAGCTACGGGTGATGTAAAGCTCTAAAAAACGCTTTTGTTTTTGGCAAGTACTGCCAAAATTCATCCGAACCAACGTGGCCGTCTGGTACAACTACCTCATGAATCGTTTCCAACTCAATTTTGTAGCTTAGAAATCAACTAAATAGGGGCTACAACTCTTCTGCACGAAATTTAAATGTATACAAAGCCTTTTTGATACCTTTCAATTCCATGCCTATGCAAAAAAAAAGTTCTTTCAGAAACTCATATTTGGCCTATAATGCCATATGACCAATATTTTTTTCGATGATCCTATAACTGGATAGCTACTTAAAAGACCTCTTTTTTTGTAATTCTTGCTTGGCGATGTCAATCATTTATATGCAAGAGAGATGAAAAATCATATATTATTTTCTAGGCACGATGAGTTTGTCAGCTTTAAGTTGATCTCAAATTGAAAAGGAGACGGTGGAAGAGACGGCGTGGGAGTTTCGGCTTTGCGAATTGTTTGACTTGTGAAGTTTAGACTTCCAAAAATATAGACAAAGTGGCAGTTGTGTCACTATTCCATAATCAGAGATGAGGAAGCCGAGTATTCGTGGCTAACTGTGCCAGCCACCAAACCAAACAGCGAGTTACACGGATTTTACTCAATAAGGATTCAACATTTTCAAACCCCACGATACCGAGCTCTTGACGTCAAAATTTAGACAAATTCAATTGTCTACACGTCAAATTCGTGGCTTCCACTGGCTTTGACGTCAAAATTAAGTCACTTCCGAGCCCTGACAATCTCGAGTCTGTCCCGAAAAACTTTTTGATCACATTTTCCCATATTTATGCTAGGAGAGAAAAAAAAAATCTTTGGAGATATTTTTTTATTACGGGTGGCACCTTCACCCCAAATTGTGAGCAACACCGGTAGGCAGGAAGTCATGCAAATGAGCAGTCATGCCGTATTCACCCAGACATTTCTCCGGAGAGCTGAAAAGAGACCTATGTCCGGTCAGAACGAAGCCCCTGCACTGTAAAAGGGATAAAAGAAGCTGGAGGTAATATAAATAAATTGAAGGGTCGCGAACTAGCCGCGAGAACCTTATCGGCGTTACCCGCTGAAATGCACAATAGCAGAAATTCCACAGAGAAAAAAATCATTCGCCTTGACCGAGAGTCGAACCCGGATCCCCTGATTTCCTGATATAATATTCCACAGGGAAATATGACGCCTCGGTAGCTTAACTGGTAAAGCACCTGGCCGGATATCAGGGGATCCGGGTTCAAATCCCGGTCAAGGCGAATGATTTTTTTCCTCTGTGGAATATCTGCTAGAGGTAATATGCCTCTAAGCCACGTTGAGGAAATAAAACGGTAGCGACGGAGAGGAGCTATATCAGGCCGTCGCCAACGAGCAAGTTTCCTCGGTTCTGAGCGAAAGAGAGGCAGAAATAAAACGTAATCGGGAGGGTGGGACCAGATTGAGAAGAAAAGATCTTGGGAGGAACCAAGAAATGGCTCCACGTAGGGGAATAGGGCTGTCAAATAATCGTCCCTAATGGGGAGAGGGGTCGAGGCCTCGAGGGACGTTAAAAGAGTGGTCCAAGTAGGTAACAGGAGACGCAGCGTGAGAAGGGTGTTTAGTGCTCTGGGGAAAATGGGAAGGAAGTCCTGGGAGAGAAAGGAGGAGGGGAATGGACGTGGAGACGGAAAGAGAGAGAAAGGAAAGAGAGACCTGATTAGGCACTACGGTGAAATGTGAGGAGGTGGCATTGTATTAGTGGTCATTAGCGGAATAGAGGCCTCGTTTTGCAAGTCATTTAAAGTGGCTCATTGAGCCCGGGACCTCGCGCAGTGAGCAGGAATTACATCCACGAGACTCGAAAAGTCTGAGAAGACTTTCAGCTCAATTTACCCCGTCATTGGGTGAAGAATGATTCATTATTTTTGAGGAAGGGGAGCTGGAACGCGATGTTTCGAGGGCATTAATCCATGGCTGAGGCATGAGGCGAAGTTACAAGGGCCCATCTCCCTTTACCACAGTAATGCGCTTCACGCGGGGAGAGGGTATATTTCTTCCGAATGTGGCACGCGAAAGATTCCCGCTGGACTGGTGGCACGTAGGCGATAAATGCGTGCTGAGGCTGATATGAATCAAGAAACGCCGTTGTTTCCTTCCAGCTCCATTATTTATGATGTAGTGCGTCTATCCCAGCCCCTATCAGCTGGTCGGTGGCTTCCGTTGGAAGACGACCTTGGGAAAAATGTGAGCCCGAAATTACGTTTCGACCCAAATCCAGCGCGTGTATGGCGAAAACTCTGTGTTTAGGAAGAGCGGAACTACAAATGACTTAAACTAACCGAAAGCAAGCTTACAAGACACGCACAAAAATATAACTGGATTCTTTCAAAATAAAAGTTAAACGGTCTTAACACCGAAGGAAATGGTGGAAATATGGCTGCAAAGAGTGAGTCAACATTGGGCTAGAGAAGCATGCAGAGAGCTTGTTATCTGCAGCCTAATTCCCGTAACTATTTATGTAATCAAGGAAACATGTTCGATATAATAACTAATTGTACTGTAACTAAATGATTTATAAGATGACAATGAGCATTAAGTCAAGGTTTTTATTATCGTTTGTTCCATAATTGAGAGATACATAAGCCTTTGGTAACTTACAGCAGTAGATTTATGACTCTACAGCTACCTTAACTTATTCAAAAAACGATGTAAATGCATATTTCCACAGTAACACAATAATGTGTTGATGACTTTAGTCTGTGCTGTCTGTGCTATCTACGTCTCCCATGATTTCAGATGCCGGTCAAGCCCCGCAAATACACACTTCACGCAATACACTCATGTAACTCGAGAAGTATTCTGTTTCAGGAAGGGGTTTATGATCGTGTATTTCTTAAGCCATGAAAAATAGAGTAATTTAAGAACAACTCACGCTTTGAGAACTAAAAATGTACTGCTTAGAGAACTTAATCGGTAATTTTCATAAAAATTATTCTTCCAAATATTATCGTATAACTTGAAGTTTGACGAAATAGCGGTGGTCCATGTGGATATTTATGAAAGGCATGAACATCTTCATAAATTATGTTCAAGACAAAAATTAAATTCCAGATCGTATTTAGTATCCACGTATCGTACAAAGTGTAGCTGTAGAATAAAACCTGAGAAAAGTATTGTATTTTTCCTTAGAAGATAGTATTAAATACTTGTTAGCTCTCTGAGAAAACGCGTCATAAAAGGCTGATATTTAGCGGGTGATATTTAGCAGCACTAAATATCAACTTGGAAACTTAAAGAAGAAAGAAAATGCTTAAAGCGAATGAAAAAATTGAAAATACAGATTGAGGGAATATAATAATCACCAACTTTGAAAAACCCTAACAATTAAACATTTTGAGCTTTAATCAATGTCGATTTAATCAAATAGCAAAGGATCAAAAGGATAACAGAATTAACACTTTGGCTCAACGTGCGCGCGCATAGTGAAATTATCACTTGGTATAAAAATATGAACTATTCTAAGCGGTTTACGACGGCTGCCGGGATGATATTAATGTATTTTTGAGACGGAGGGATTTTCGTCATTATTTCAAGTGATTAATCGAAATGACAAATGAGAAAGTTTCCATCAAAAGTCGTTACACCAGTAACTTTATCTGCTCCCGGGGCTATGTCGTTCATCAACCGGCACATTTATTCGAAACCCATGCCCTCTAACACCCCTTTAATATATTTCGCAAATAGAGATCTCCGGATTATTCTTCATGACGGCTGAAACAATCCGCCACTCATTTCAGGAAAATTCCACCCTCAAGTCAACCCTGGGAGTCAACTATACACTTTTTTACTTATAGACTACTTGACAGTATCCCACAAGACTAAATTGAGGATATTTTACAAATTCAGGAATAAACACAACTTTTTAAGATGCTTATTTAGGAAAGTAACAATGAAAAAGTTTAATTCACCTTGTTTATAGCCACCTAAATGTTACAAATGACATTGTACATAGATCTTGACTTACTAAAAATAATAAAAAAGTTCGTCTCCACCAATAAACTATTTAATACGAACTAGGTTTCGCTTTTTTCAGCATCGTCAGGTAAAAGGAAACACCTAGGTCGTTTTAAATAGTTCATTGGTGGAAATTGCACATTTGTACTATTTCTGTTCCACCATACACCATTTCATGAATCTTAAAGGTCGTTTCAGTTAAATAAAAAATTAACCTTAAGTTAAATAAAAATTAGCATGCCCAGTTGGACTTCATTCAAAATATTATATCAATTACTTTAAAATTTTATGCTCCATATCTCGTTTCATGTTCTGCTGGACCAGAGCAGAATTTCAGCCATGTTTGCATGTTCATATGGATATGAAGTAAAGACAGTGTACCATCCTCATATAGTATTCATGAGTACCAGCATGTACCAAACACTGCGATATAAAAAGACAATTTCTTAAAAGAACTTAAATCATGAGATATAAGACTAAGATATAATGACTTCCAGAAACAAAACAACTTCAAAGATATCCATTTTCAAAGTATAATAATTAGTTAACTGACTTAAAAAGAACTAAAAAAATATGAACTATTCTCAGCGGTTAACGACGGCTGCCGGGATGATATTAAAGTATTTTTGGGATGGAGGGATTATCGTTATGATTTCAAGTAATTAATCGGAATGACCAATGGGAAAGTTCGCATCAAAAGCCGTTACGCCAGTAACTTTATCTGCTTCCGGGGCTGTGTCGTTCATCAACCGGCACATTTATTCAAACTTAAAAAGAACTAAATGATCCGAAGAATTAGAGAAAGTTATTTTCTAAACACATAACACGCTAACTAGTAGGTTACTTCTCTCCATCAAGGTAAGTTACATAGTAAAAAATACACTATCCATATATTATGTATTTATTTTATTATTTAAATACATACTCAGTTAAAGCCATTGGAAGATAAAACTCCAAACTAAAACCTGTTAAGTTTTTCTTCGGCATTAATTTACATAACAACTATGAATCAGGAGGGCCAACATTACTTAAACTGATATTTACACAACTGAACTTATGGCTGTAATTTACATGTTTTAAATTAAAGGTTCACGGGTAAACAAACCTAGCGATGTAGAGCATTACGAATGCATGAACGTATTAAACTTAACACCACTCAGAAGGAGCCAGATTCATGGCGGTGAGAAGAATATATAACCAATACGAAAGCTTATAAAAATATCCACACAACGAAAACGTGAAAAATATACACTATGGAAAAACTTCAATTTGGTAACCGCTGCTCTATGTTTGCTGAGCTGCAGTTGATACATTTGTCTAGCTATTGATACTGACACTGAAAAAATTACGCTTAAAATAAACACCACTCGCTAATAGAAGAAGAAATTATTCTAAATATTTTGTCCAGAAGGAACTGAATCGGGCTCAAAGAGCGGGTTATACGTAATATGAAGAAAGGGGAGAATGAAATTGTCGCCAGAGATTCATTTTTTATGGGAGTGGGGGGTGGATCCGAATGACGGGTCCCACTTGCCTCTTCTATCTGCCTCCCACCATAAGTTGATTCGATCTCTTAATTGAAATTTCAGCTATAACGGCGCTTCCGAGACACGTCCCCAATTCGCCGAAACATTGTTTTCGAAAACAGAAAGAGAAATAATGTGAAAAAAAGAAGAGAGAAAGGGATAGAGAGTCAGAGTTAAAAGAAGAATGACCACTTCACTTGAGTCGTTTTCAACTCAGAAGAAATACGCAGTGATACTTTGGAGAGACTACAAAATTTAAATAATGCTGTACATGAGGCAATCTAACTCTAATCCTAGCTGATGAAATGGTTATCGAAGTTCCAGGCATAATTCCACAATTTATATTAAAAATGGCCAAAAGTATGCAAGAAGAAATGATAGACACAGAGAGTAATTGCATATACAAGACGACTTGTACGACGATCATTATTCATGGGTCATAAACTGCTTTTTAAAGCAAATATTCCTGCTTGCAGAGGTAGTTTTTTATGATAAAAATAAATGTACTAGATTTAAAAGCATTTAATTTACCTTCTGATCCTAAGTCTTCTTTTGGAATTAATTTAAAAATGCAGTCAACTTGGATATAATAATAGAAACAACTCTAATAGAAAACATCACAAGTAAGGTAAGTAAGAGTAAGGCAATACAAATAAAACAGATAGTAATTAGCAGAAAACAAACAAATATAGAGATGAATGAGATCTCAGAGATGAAACACAATGCTATTAGTACTGAAAACTGCAAAAGAAACAAATTAAATTGCAAGTAAATCAGTCATGCTTCGACATGAAAATTTAAACACGATTTGAATATTTATAGGGTCCTAAATATCTCATGCGAAAGGAATTATGTCGTGGAAATATTTAAAAACTATTATATACTTCAAAATATGAAATAATAAATAATATTCATATTTTTGATGTAATATCCGTAAAAAACCGTGCTAATTAGAGATTAGACAGCTATTGCTTTTAGATAAGTTTGAATAAAACGTACCTTATCCTGATGAAATGCCATCAAACTTTATCAGTGATTTTAACAAAATCTCAGATGTATTTTAAATCGTTAAAAATATATAGGCTTCCCTTGAAAAGGTTCAAGCGCCTACTAAATCCATAATTTATTTAACTGACTTTGAAGATGATGACACAGGTAAGAGATCTTACAATTTAACAAATTGAGAAGGTCTTTCGAGCAATTTTATGCCATAGAAATCTACTCAAAGTACCAAAAATCATCTCTTACAAGTATTTTTAGATTGATATAATTCTCATTATTAAAAGATTTAAGGTACATGGATTGTGACATCTTTTTTATATGATATTAAAGGAAGCGTAGCTATTTTTTAAAAGAATTTCCGAAACATAAAATAAACATGGATGCTTCAGTAGTATGTTTATGGTCCAACAATGTGTGGGCTGAATGGGTGAAGGTTAAATCAATCGATATTGCCTATCTTAATGATGAAACACCTTAATAGGTATGATATTAAAAAAATTGGATACAAAAAAGGAGCCCATATTGTGTGCTGAAGTGGTTGTTTCCTTATTGTATTGACTTGAACTATCGGACCTAATATGACACGTAAGTACGCGAAGAATTTGAAACACAAGAACAGATACGCCAACGTGGCTGCCCAAGAAAACGAAAGAACAAAATCCTCGAGCCCAATTCAAAAAGTCGAGGGGTACTCCCTCCTTCATTTCAATTAATCACGTCCGCATTTTCAAAAATAATCGGATATAATTCAATTCTGTTCTCTCCCGGAGGCAGACTCATCCCGTACCGAAATTCTCTTCCCATTATTAATTTTTGGACGAAATACAAAATGATCAAAGCCTTCGTTAAAGAGGGATGAAAAGGAGGAAGGCAGGAGGAGGAGAAGGGGACCAATTCATCTCAATAGAAAACGAGAGAATGTAGCAATGAGTACACATACATTAAGAGTTGGGGGTGTGTAACAAAAATGAGTGGGGAGAGGAGGAAAAAGAATTCAAATTACGTTGAACAATTATCGAAAATCGATACGTCAATATTTTTATTCGGAGGAGAGGGTTTCATTGTGTGTTGAGAGGGGGAGAATAAGGAGGGAGGTCGGAGAGGGGAAGCAGAAAGAGGCAGGAGGAGAGAGAAAAGGGAAGGGTTAACTCAGAAATTGGAGGGGAGTGGAAGGATTGAAGGGAGTGGAGTCAGATACTTCGGAGGACGGGTGACTGCGGTTGTTTTGGGGCAAAGAGTGGGGTCAGGGGTCAGGAGAACGAGGGCGTGGGGAGAATAAAGTGTAGTGGGGAGGGGGATGAGGATAACAGGCGGTTGAGGAGAAAATTTTCTGGGCTGGGCGTGGCGGAGTAGTATTGTATAAGTGCTCTCATATATGTATATATATTTAAAGAGGGATAAGTGTGTGTGCATATATATATTCATACACACACACACACACACTACAACACCGAACAATAAGTGTGAACAATTACGTACGTGGTAAAAAGGTCGCAAGTAATTGCTCTCTTCCTTAAATGATATATTGTGGCATAAAATAAATGAATAAGTTTGCCCGAACCATTTTATGCCGTAAGAAAGAAAATTACGCCATTTTAATGGCTCTTCACGCTAGACGGCAAGTTTTCTCATTTCAAAGTGAGACTTAATGCTTTCAAATACCCTTTTCTGTTTCCCTTCCGAACGTGATAACTTGAAGGGCTTAGTTCATTGTGGTGAAGAGCAGTTTTGTAAAAAATGCAAAACAAATATAACGTGTTTATAATTTGAAAAATTGTGATACTAAGTCGAATTTATGGAAATTAAATACGCAATAAAGCGGGAGAATTAATGTCAATGCAAAGATGAATAATGTTAAATGGTAATGCAATCCAAAGTGAATATTTATGTTTGATATACGGCTATCCCAATTGAGAATGCTTCCTTGCAGTTGAGCTACAGAAGCGTTGTCGGTGGTACTCCTATGAATGAGTTCTTCAACCACCAGAATCTATATAAATTTGATTTCTTGGGCCCGAAACGGACATTCCCCTTCAATTAAACCCTTGACCATTTTTCGCCTTTAAGTTACGAAATAACAGAAATATGCGAATGTCATATAATGCACAGTCAGCAAACCTTGTATAACAGTTTAGTGTTAGCCATGAGGTAAACTATAGCTCGAAACCTTACAGAACATCCATCGTCCGTTTAGCACATGTCAGAATTTCTATATTTTCGAAAGTTTTGAGTGTGTGTAACCGGATCCCAATAATGCACCGGGGCAGTCGTCCTCGGGGACTCTTGCGAGTGTGGTTGGCTTTGGGAAGTGTGGTGTGTATCGGAGTGCCGCAGGAAATGCCGTGGGTGAGAGTTCTGGTGGAGGGATGTGCGGCCGGGAAATCGCCGAGACGGGGGTGCAAGTTCACACTGGACTGTGAGATCAAGTGCATTGGTGTGCTTTATTTGATTGGTTTGTAATTCGGCATATACTATAAGTGTTTGTTTCGCATAAACTCGATTAAATATTTATGGTATGTTACATATTCTCGTTTGTGTGTATGTTTGGCATAGCGCATTACACATTATAGGCAGGTTAATATATACAACAATAACTGGAAAATGCAATAAATGCTAAGACATAAATACGTAGGATAGAAATAGGAGTAGATAGAAAGACATATGAGGACAATCACACAATTGGTGGAGAAGATTGAATAGAGCCGAATCACAACGGAAAAAAGTTCGACTGAACCGGGACTCGAACCACGGACCTCCACCTTCCCTGGCCAGCGTGCTGATGTGTGTATCTATATACACACACACACAAGCATATATATGCATGTATAAAACTGCTTCCGTAGATACGTATACCTACTCATAGGAATACAGTGGAGCGTTGGAATGAGGGATAGTATGCGGGTCGTCCTACTTGGCCGCCCGGTTGAATGGCGAAGGAAGTGAAAAGACGCTGGGGGCGGGGCAACGGGGGTTGGGGCAACTACGGAGTGAGGGAGGGAAAGGAGGGTATTACGAGAGGGTGTGGTTCAGGTGTCACAAGGCCGTGTTCTTAATATAACCACCCCTGTCGACCACCCCACACCTCACTGCCCTCTTCCGCCTTCATCCGGCTGCCCCTCTCTCGAAAACCCACCCTCTCTCTCCCCCCCTCCCCCACCTGGCGCAGGTTACGAGAGGGGGGTGGCGGCGGCCTCGAAAGGGGGTTAGTTTCACTGCGGTTCTCCCCCACTCCGCGCCCAGTAGACCCTCCCCAATTCCGCAACCCCGCCCCCGACGAGTCTCACGCATGCACGGCCTATCTGCCGCGAAACTTCGTTCCCTCGTTTCGGGGAAGGGATGCCCTCTCTCTTTCCGTCGACACAGACGCTCGACGGCCACGCGATTCAAGGAAAGACTTGCTGATTTTCCGACGGAACGCACTGGATGGCCCCACTCGAGAGCCGTGAAAGAGAGAATATTTATTCCCGCGGGGTGAATTGCCTTCGTGACGCGTCCCGTGATGAATGAATCGGTCGTGAGCACGCTCCAGCGATGGCTATCATAACCGTGCCCATTTTTATGCGCCATCGTCATTATCACCAACGCCATCATTAACTCAATAAGAAGGCATTCTCCACATGCCCAATCACAGTGCTATTTATCTTTGACTCTCTCTATCTCTCTGAGAGCGCGGGTTTATTAAAGCACCTCGCCCTTTCGTAGCTCCAAGTCGTTAAGATATCACGCAAGAAAATCGAGATGTTTGTTCCCAAAAGTTTCCATAGGAATATGCGTGCCATCGAGTCAAGATACAACTGTCAAAAACCATGATTTTAATTGCCATTTAAAATAAACATTACGATAGCGTGATCAATACATTTCATATATATGCAATCATTAACAACCACAAAAATGAGAGAAACAACGTTGAAATAATGCTCGCCTTGTTAAAGATCCACATTAAAACATACTGTGGAAAGTCTTTGAAGACAGGGAGGCAGACTATTAGTCAACTGGCTGAGTTCCAAGTAAAAACGAATGAAAATTTTAGTAAAGAACAGAAAGACGTTTATTAACTTTGCATGAGCCCACACATCATTCAATTATTCGTAAACCAGCTCACTTAACTATATCTTGTAATCAAATTAATACTTTCACAATGGATACGCATCATGTTACTAAAATAATGTAAGTAATAGCAATGGTTTTTACCGCGTTTTAATGGCAAAACAGGAGAAACAATCCTACAAATGAAATCTTACCCTAAAATAACAACCAAATCGATAAGTTATTCCTGAATTGGAGACTACAGTGTTTCCCTCTGGATGGAGACAGTTGCAAGCGGAAGTCGTTTTTATACTTTCGAATAAAAAAAATAAAATAGAAAAAATGAATAGTAATAATTTTCTGACTTTATTTCAGAGCATACATTTTCATTACGAGATTTCCGTCGCTACAAATTTGTATCGCGAAGAAATTCACACAAAGGGTAAGAACTAATGTAATGTATTTGGCTTTCGGGAGAAATTTATAAATTTTCAGGACCACCTCTTACTTAATTCATGGCATTATTCATGGATTCACGCGCAGAAGCGCCAAAAGTACTTTTCAAGAAAACTTATGTTGCCCTGACTTTGGTTATCAGCAAGTGAAAGATTACTAAAAATTCAACAACCAAAACCATGGATAAATTGGTTCACTCACTCATACAACTAATGCAGGATTTCCTCGATTAATATATACACTTTTCTAAGATATTAAGCGAAGCAGAGGAGAAATGTTCACCCAACTGATTGATGCAATGTGCCCACGAGGTATTGTAATTTAATATTTGCAGCAATACTACAATACAGACTGTAAAAAGATCAATAAGTATAAAAGTTTGAGAAGAGATTGAATGAACTCTCCGTACAATTATGCCGTATATTAAGGTATATGGAAAATATATATGAACCTTCATCTAATGGTATAGGAAAAAATTGCATAATGCTATGGGAAACAATCAGTCATAACTTCAGCTCCAAATAAAGGTGATAAGCTATAGTCACGGAATTTTTAACAAAAAACTAAATATAAATTAATAATTTGCCTTCTTACTTGATGAAGTACTTGTATACAACAGAATTGCCACAGAAAATAATTCTAAATTTAATTTTATGCTCCAGTTTTGACGAGGATTTAACTTCTCATTTAATCACCGAAGGAATATCTATATATTTGAGAGACTTCCAACACCAAAATTACGCGATAAATGTCACTTACAAGTCAGGTGAGCTTAAAGAAATCTATTATTCGCAAATTTGAGCTTATTGAGTGCGGATCTAGAAATAAAGTTTCTGATTCGCGCGAACTTTTCACAAACCTTAGGTTTTAAGTACAAAATAGGTTAAGCTTTCCCTTACTACGTTTCTGGCCTGGTTCTCACTTCTGTTTGCGCATAGAAACTGCCACTGTAGCCTTACATGTGAGCTGTGTCGTATCTTTCTTCACTTCACAGTTTCTGCGTTGTACTCGAGACCTTTTCCCCGCCTACTAAAAAAACTTACGCCCGAAACACGAGGGATTCATTACCGAGGTGTGAAACCCGTTTCTGCCTCGCAAACATTTCTTAAAGCCATTTCATGACCTCCGAGGAGCGTAAATTTTTAAAGACATACGTTACAACGGTTTCTTCACTTGAAACAGCCACTCAAATGTACGTTTCCCCTCGATGACTGCTTATGTAAACAGTGACCTACAGACAGACCCACTCACCATTTTCAAAGTCACCTTTGGAACTCTGTGAAGTATAGATATGAGGACGTACCAGTATTGAGGTGTTTATTTTTTATCGTTTCCTTAACGCATTAGTTCTCACCTCGTCTTGAAAGTAAAAAAACAAGGTAATTGAATTGACCCAAGTTCTGCGGCTACTTGCTATAATTACATCTACATACTACAGTTGTAACTGAAAATGTATTCCAAAGGGTTTATACTGAACTGTATTCCAAGTTTCGAAAAGTAAAACTGAAATTTGATTGGCAAGAAAAATACGGCACTTAAAAGAAAAAACGGGTCATGCTCTAAGTACTTGAAAAGTATAAATATTTACTTGTCAAGGTAGATCTGTAAATACTCTAAGCTCGGAGGAATACTTCATAGAAAAAAGGCTCCGGACTTTCATTCAAGAGTCTAGCTATGGAATTAAAGATAGGATCATGTAATGAATGGAGAATGAAAGTTTTATAAATACAGTGTTTGTTCAATACTAATATTATTCAAGACTAATATAAGAGTGGAAGACTAATATAAATCAATTGATTAATTTAGTACTATTAAAGAATTTTACTGCCATATATGAACATATTAGGTGTTTTCAATCAACAGAAATGACAACACAAATAACTGTACTTTCTGATCTCCAATGATTAACGGTTAAAGAGAAAAATATGCAGCATAAAACCACATTGCGTTTTTGCAGATGGAATCGATTTGATGTTAGGCCTCCATAGTTGGAAATTAATTCCAAATACTTCAAGCCCTAAGCCAGCGCATCACCCGCGTTTAAAATCTGTCAATTTTATTTGGGTTTTGAGCTAGATAAAATTATGTTACTGAGGTAAATGATTGCAACAATAAAGTTATGGATTCTATGCGATTGTCAAAGAACTTTGCCAGTGAAATGATGCCTTTTTGCTGGCAATTTTTGAGTTAGTTCAGGAACAAATTAAACAGGATTCCGTATTGTGAGAAGCTTTGCCATGAAAACACCAAGAAATGTCGAAATATAGGTATGAATTGAATGGACCACGAGGACACTTTTGGAATTCAGACATTATTAAATGTATTGTTGGTTCTAAGATGGTGGATTATTAGTAGCGGAGGATGTAAGACCGATCGAGTTGGTCAACACCATTGGAGTAAGCTCATCTTTGGGTCACGAGATGAGTACAGCACGTTCTCTATGGCACGTTCCATTTTTTCCGAGACACAAATGAATTAAACATTACGTTTCGACGGCGACTCTGAAAAGTCCCCGGGCTAGTGTAGTGAGCGAGGGATGAAAAAATGTGAGGCCACGGTAGTTGACACATTTGGGAACGGGGATGCCCGGTCGATTTGAGAGCTCCACGTGTATGACACTAGACAATGGAGTGTGCGGCGGAACGGAGCTCAAATTAGATCGTCTTTATGCAATAAGAAAGCATTACATTGTTTTAAGGGTTGCTTCTTACGCTGGCACTGACAAATATTTAGCTAAAAGTTATTGCGGGGTGGCAACCGACAGTTGAGGTCATTAGGGCTATATAAATTAGGTAGGAATCGGGGAGCAGAATACAATTTTTAAGGAACTCTTGACGAAAAAAGCCGTGAGCCCACAGTTTGACCTCCTATACCAAGGCTTGAGTATTACACATAGAACTCAGGTATGGACCGGTGGACAGATGAAAAGTCTATACCACTGCCGGGATTAAAACCCATGCCCATAGGGTATACTCCAGCCTCCACACCAACCCGATCCCCAAGAGAAAGCTCCAAAGGTAGAAAATGACTGATAAGGCCCATAGGTGTAATAAATGCTCTTATGATACAACTGATAGCATATCGGTTCCTCTTTATCAGTGGATCTGCAAAATATGACCTCAATATTCATCTTTTTCAATGATTGCTTTTTGTGACATTACAATGGTTCTTCTCTAAAAGGATAATACGGAATTTCATTAAAATTTTAGCACTGAGTTCACTAAAAACCTACAAAATCTATAAGACATATCTAATAATTTTACTTAACTTGAGTTTTCACAATCGTATTGATTCATATGTTCCACATTGCAGTTATTTACCAAGGTATAACAATTTTATCCAACGATACTATGCGCGAATCCTAATAAATTTAAGTTGACGAGTTCCACGAGGTTTTGGCACAGGTATTTAAAGAATAAACGTTTAAGAGCTCCATCAATGCCGCAACACGGCTTACAGAGCTATAAAATAGCCTCCCGAAAACCATTTCCCAATGTAAATACCTAGAGGATATATTTTTTTGAACGGTAAATTACAACTAAACCCAGGCTCAAACTCGCTGGTTTAACCTCTCAGATAACACGTAATCCAGAACGGCGCGCATCAGTAATGAGGTTACTGAAAATCATTAAATTTTTTCGTGCTATCTGCAATATTTAAATAAGCCATGTAATTTACATCTCAATTCGATGCCATTATTTTGAGGTCAAAACATTAATTCTCCACTCCTCTGAATTAACTGATGTTTAAGCCCATGCTAAAAGGATTTAATCAGTTATATAGTATGTGTCTACTGCTCATTAGAAATCAGAAGCGCTAATATAATCAAAAGATGATAATCTAACATTGTAGAGTATTTTCATGATTGAATATATTAACTAATTAATTACAAAAATCAATGATATGCTGCAAACTTCTAAATTGTGTGGAAATCACCATGACATATTTCTACATCAAGAAGAGTGAATATGAAACAAAATACGCAGAAGGGTATGGTTGAACAATTATATTTCTGAGTCACCTCGTTCCGAAACATAATTTTTATTTACCTAATTTTTAAACTTAAATATCCGAGAATATTTGTCCAGAGAATAAGATAGAGTCCTACAAAACTATGATTTGTGCTAATGAGGCTACATTATTACCAAGGGACATAAATTAACAGCAATATTGATTAGAAATTAACTAATTTGACGAGTTTTAAGGTTTAATTATAAGTTACTTCCTTTTCTTTCTAATTTGTTTTTTCTTCCTATTCCAATACTTTTCTATCTAATCTTTATTTATATCTAATTTTCTATTTTTGGGAGTGATTTATTTCAGGAATAGACAATTTATTACGTAACTGAATAAAAAGGTTAGTAAAACAATTACAGGGAAGTAAAAGAACACTTGAATGTGGACTAGGAAAAAGATCGGTCTGTAGATAACTAATGTCTGTAGATAACTAATATTAGTATTGATATTCTAATGACGATGATGAATAAAAAGAAACGGCAAAAATCTGTATCCACCTTAAACGGAATTTTAGAATAAGTGAGTCATTTCGTTAGACATTGAGATACAAACCTTTGATTCCATATAAGTTGTCGATAAAATAATAGTTCGCACTAAATTTCAAGGAAATATAATCGCCTGCGTTTTGGGGCGCACAAACTTGATCAATGATAGGAGTCAAAGGGATTCTTAGTTCTGAAAGAAGGAATCCGAAAATAATCCTCTCTCGCAGAGGATGTTTCTTTTGGAACGTTAAGTCCGGCTGGAGCGTCAACAAACTCTGTCGGAATGCTCGCTAGAAGCTGTTCATGAAGTGACAGCGAGATGATGAAGGCTAGTGATGGATTGGGTGTGGATGCGGAGACGGATCAATCCCACGGTGGCCTAGGCTTCTCTCCACGAAGAGAGATTCTCGTGAGGGAGAGATGAAACGGGAGGATGAGAAAATGGGTGATGGGGTTGGTGCAGTGGTTAAGAGTACTGACCTCCCATTCCGTAGAATCGGGTTCGAATCCTGGCATAGACGTAAGATATCTCTCATAAGTACATCGGCTCCCACTTGTGTGCTGTACGGAGAGCACTTCGAGTGCAGTACTACGTCTGTAGGGTGGGATGTTAAATTGTTGTACTCTTGGCACCTTTTGCTAAGGGCAGGATAATGCCGATGCCGGATTTCACCCCTCTTTCTCCATTCCCTGAAATATTCCCACCTCTACAAATTTATCACCTTTCCTAAAGGGTAAATACTTTAGCTATATTGTCGAGATGAAATTACAGAGGTTTATAAGAAGATCACAGAAGATAAACTATCCAGAATCCCTTGATAAGTAAAAAAAATTCTCTTTAAAGGGGGGGGGGGGGACGTCAAAATAGTCATTTCAGAAACAAAATTGCTTTATGAATATATTGCATCATGAGATTCGTATTACATTTAAATTAGTGGCATGATATCAGAAAATGAGGGTGTAGGCATATAGGCACAACTGGAATTTACTTGATATCAACTTCAAGGTTGAGATAAAATAATTATACTTAAAATATAAAACTAAAAAACTATATCGCTTGGCAATAATTAATTCATTTTCCGCGAGTTTACCATTCCTATAGAGAAAGAATATTTTTCTGTGTAATTTTTCTTTAATGTTGACACTAATTTTACTCCTATTTCGACACGTGTTTGCTATTATGGGCTTTTCATTACTCACGAAATATAGACATTAAGTGGTAACGCGCTTGAATGATTTTATACTAAAATGATGGAGTCGAATCGTTTTCAATTTGAACCGATTTTTTCGCATGTTAAAGGAGATAAAAGGCAAGGACTAAATAAAGTTCCCGCGAGGAGCATAAATGCAAATGTGTTACCCGCTGAAGCAACTCCTTCCAGGATTTTCATAACATCCTTGAGTGGCATCAGGTCCTCTACCTTAGCTCCAACGAAAGATAAGACTACCTCCGCTAACTTGTCGAAAGTGCCGTAGTTGGTAATGAGTTTTGTAAGCAGGCTGGCAAGCTATTACACGGTCCAGCTGCTGCGTCGCACTGAGGTCGTCTGGCTGATTAAGAACACCCCAGTTTTAATGATATTAAAATTTATGACTCTTCATGATACACAGCAGTTTACGATCATTAGACCAGCTTTATTTATTCAAAAGAAAATTCAATTGGGCGAAGAAATATTAGAGAACGAAAACAGGAATAACTCACAATAAACTGCTAACAAGATTGATGGTTGAAATGTTCATTGTTAGAAAACAAAAACCTTAGCAATGGCAACACCACCTAGATTATATTGGTCTAATCTAGGTGGTGTTGGCAATGGCAGCAATCGTTTATAAACGAAAACGTATTACGTTAGCTTGCGCGGCGGCGTTTGTCCTTAGAACTTCTTTCCATATTTATAAATATTACACGCGATTGAAAACCGGAAGAACCAAGGAAATAAGCTCAAAAACGTATTGGGTTTAGCTACACAAACTTTAACTCTTCAATTGTTATTTCAATAAAGACATAGTCTCCATGGCTAATACTAAATACACTGATACAAGGTGCAAAGATTTTTCCTCCTTCCCTGCTGAACCCTAATTTATATTCCGTAATCAAAAAGTGGTTTCCTCGAATAGTGTAAGCTGTAACCCTGATTCTACGGAAAATATTGTTAAAAAATCATACATCTTTTTCCAAAAATGTGCTTTAAAATTTTCATATATCGAGAGGATTATAACTGGAGGTGTTGGGACTTCACCCAGTATGCACCCAGGGACCGCTGACACGTGACTTTACGCTATGCCTACTGAACTACGTTACTACCCGATCAAATAGCCATATTTTACTGTATTTTATATCAAAACCTTTCAAAGGATATTCAGCGCTGGAATATCATTTCATTAAAACATAAAATAGATCGTCCATAAATGATCTAGGGGATAATATATAACCACCTTGATGAAATAATCAAGATAAAGGGAATTTAAATATCTCGGTAGCCACGTTTATCTCAACTACAACACTTCCAGTAAAACAAAAAGCTAGACTGAATTAATGAGTCTCCTTGACAGAAAAATGGGTCGATATGACGAGATATATTGATTTCACCCCAAAAACATGATTCAGCGAAATACCCAAAGGTCCATTAAGTTATTCCAGTGAATATGACTCAGCCGCCCGCAAATACATCCCTCACAATCATGCACGTAATTTTGGCAAATGAACGAAAATAGGTCGATATTATCGTTTTCATCTTTAGTACGTTCATTCACATCATTGCTTTTTCTCATCAATTCCGATCGATCGAAACTCATCCGATGCATTGGCATCCAATGATGAGAGACGCTTCGGGTGAAAATAATTTGAAGTCCCTGAATATAGAACGAAAGAGGGAAAAATGAGTTCAATTCACGGCCTCGAGGGGAAGCCTACCGGTCGAGCCTCCTTGAAATGAACATGTAGCCTCCGGAGAGACCACGAGGCCCATATGACCTCACCGAGACCCGCACACAATTCCACGTATTTGCGGACTGTCCACTCGGCATGCCATCCTCCCTGAAGCCATTCTTCGCCCTCCACCTCATTGAAACCCCCTTCCCTAAATTTCATCCCCGAAATGACGCCGTGTCACATCCTTCCAGGTCCGCTGACGTTCTCCCAGCGGTCCGTCGCATCTTCTCCACGGAATAATAAAAAAAATCCTCCAGAGTCCGCATCCCATTCCCGTTGAACCGTACCACCCCCTCCACTCCTTCGCTCCCGTCCCCCCGCACGAAACATACTTATTCCGACGGAGCATATCTACCTCCTTTTGGTGATGTGTTCGAGACCGTTGTGTCTGCGACTCTCATTCAGTCGGTGATTTATTTCATTCCCTCTCCCCACCCTCTCCCCTCAGCCACATCCTCCACCCGCCTGACCTCCCCCGCATCTCCTCCTGAAATTCCTCTTATCTATGCATCTTCGTGGCCCCGTTTTCGGGCGGCCCGCTCCTCCTTATGCGGTCGAAAGTCTCGACCAAAAAGAAATAAAACAAAAATTAAAAAAAAAGAAAAAAAGAAAACGCTCTGTCGAAAGTCTTTCCAGCCCAATTTTATTTCTCGAAAATTGTGAGGGAAAAAAGACGATGGACTGCGAGGGAAGACATTCTTGAGTTCCGCCGCGACGTATCCTTCTGAGCGCAAACAGCAGGAGCGCGGCGAACAAGCTAAAGTTTTCCCCAGGATTCTTCGGAGCGAGCATCTCTCGTTTTTATTCACGTACATACATCACCGCTACCTCGTACTGGATGCCGTGTCCTTGAGCCGTCCTCTGTGGAGATGATTGTTCTACCATTAGTCCGTTGCTATAGATGAAATGCATATTGCTGTATTCACTGGACAAAGCTAGTAGGGCGGTCGGTTCCCAAGCGTCTTCACGTGTGCCAATAAATCAAGATCGTATTATCAAAGGAAATTCGAAGTGAACTGAATATTTTTCCACCCTTCGTTCTATTCCTAGTACGATCAGACGCCAGAACTTACCACATAAAGGACAAAATTACTAAACCAAACATAAATAACAATAAAGCACGTTTCCTACTCGTACAGTTGCATTTTGATGTTGATGAACTTTCTGTGGTGGGTTTTAGTTTTGATTTGTTCGAGGCAAGTTCGAAATTTGATGTGCATAAATTTCACCATGTAAACCTCGCCACACACGAAAAGAAACATCGAGTAAGCAAAAATTAAACAGCTCATAACATAAGACATAGATTTCAGATACCCAGTTTTCATTCGTTCTGGAATGCACGTGAAATGTTACAAGTTACAACACGTATGATAGCGACTTTTTTTGGCCATAATTCTTAATACATGCGTAACACACATATTAGTGCACTTGAAGTAACATAGAAATTTCATATAATAATAGAACCTACGGCATAAAACTGCATGAACATCATAAACTACATTCCATTATGTTTCACGGTTCCAATAAAATGATATGTAATAAATTGAAATAAATAAAATTAAAAATAAATGTACCGATACGGTATCACTTCACAATATTTACAGTTATGTAATGCGGACAAAGAACACTGGATCTCAAAGGTCATAACTGTTAGATCGGACTGATAGAAATGGCTAGAAAACTAGTTTTTATCACTGTTCCGGATCATAACCCAGCATGAAAAATTTCTGAATCAACAGACCGAAAGAACCGATTCTCCGTATGGAGAATTTATGCTCTAGTATTCCATCCGCGAGGGTGCAAGGATTAGTTTTGGATACAACGACAACTTCACGAAGAAATAATGAAATGGACCGTGCACCGCTGCTATGCTATAAGTCAATGCAGAGGTTTCAATTTAATCGGTCCATGAAAAAAGCCATGTAGGAAAACGCTCTTTTCAATGAATACGATGTATATGTTAAACGCAATAGCTATGAGGTCGCCGCCCACTCCAAAAAAAGATATAAACGGCTCAAAAACAAAGTCTACGCCAAAAGTGGGACTTAATCCCACGAACGTCAGATGGATTTTGACTTTGAAATTCTCGACTAGGCCAGAGTTCTAATTTAAGAACAGGGATCCCCGTCCTATCGGTATGGTGAAGGCCGATTCCAAATCTCCTTTACCCCCCACCCAACTCTTATCGGAAAATGTATCACACTGAAATTCCCGGGAGAGATTTACGTTGATTGAGGTAAATTTCATGAAATTCGACGTTTTAACGATACTCTCCCCGTTCGTGATATTTATACCTCTCTTAAACTGTTTTTCCACTTTACCTCCATGGAATACTTTTCGATACTTAACGGTCTCCTTCCGTGACATTCGTCTCGAATGTTCCTCGGGCAAGTATTTTTTATGCCGTCGACGTTTCTGCGGTGAGCTGATAAAACCATGCACGGGGTGTAACCAAGTGAACGCCGTGGCACAAAAATGTCAAGGGATGGTACCACGTGAGGGTGAAGCAAATATACAATTGGGTCAGTGAAACTGATCACTGTACATGGATTGTGATGGAATGAATTATTACAGAGGAAACTTCGATGGGGAAAAATAGGAAATACTTGCATGACATCTTGACCAGTTTTAGGGACGTTCTCATATTACGAAACCTTGCATGGGGAGGGTTCGGACGAATTGTTGCAATGTAGTCGCATAGTCCAGCTTTCCGTTAAGCTGGGAGAAAGGAACATTAAAAATTACTTCTTTGTTCAGATAATCGTGATGGTACACATAAAAACTAGAAAGTAAACGGCAGAATTGAAGAATAAATAAGGTATTTATATATTATATTTGTTTCATAATAGAAAAAAATCAGAGTGCTCTTAGTGGTAACTTAGCGGATGAATGGGTAAGAGAATGTTGCTGCAGGGATTACATAGGAGGGGAGGGGGATCCAAAACAGGAAAATCAGAGTTATATAATAAATGGATGATGAATATTGGAAAAAGCTTGAGAAAGAGAAGCTTTAACGCTAAATTCAACTCCATCTAAGCTATTTACATTTACATACTAATGACTGAATCATCCAAATTACCGGAGTGGAGATACAGATGGGCCATAAGTGTACTCAATACCCGTCTCTGAGGACTGCGTTCGAAATCCGGCAGAATATTCAATGAAATACCAATGTTGCGTGCAGGGCTATCCAAGTTCATCCCTCCGTCCGTTTGATGGGACGTAAAGCTGTGAACCCCTTGGTGCTTTTAGTTGATACCGATGCGGGGTTTCTCTCCACCCTTCCACCTATCCCTTGCAATCTACAGCCTTTGCTCCGGTCTGAAGTGCCTTCAAGCGCTGAACAGACTTGAAATCGCTGATGATGAAAATATCCCGCAAGAGATCTATGGAAATTTCACCTCATACGTCACGCATTCAACGGTATATTCTAAATTGTCCCTTTTGATTAATAACACGATTCTCATTTAGAAGCTTAAAATAGCTCAATACCCAAATTTAACTCTCCGCCATAAGGATACACCCTTTTGACCTTGGCGAAATGCTAAAATTACCCCAAAACTCCCCGCATCATCCTTGGCGCAGGGATAACAGATCAAGGCACGTCAGTCACGCATTAAGACGGTGAATTAAAGGATAATCGATTTTATCATCATCCCATAAAGGTCAGCCCCTTATCTTGCATTCGATACCGCTCCTCAAATCTGGTTGGGATGAGCGAAAGAGACAGAGAAAAAAATAAATTTGGAAGATTGAAAACGCCTAACTCCATCCTTTCCGCTAACGTTCCGGGCACGGCGATCAATATGAGGAAGAGTCGGAGGCTGAAACTGCAATCAAATCCAGCGTTCGTGCTCGATTCATGACGCGAGCTTCGAATGGAAAGTATTATCCAATAATTGGCCGTCAATCAATCAATCCATGGTGTTTATTATTTTCAGAAAATAAAAAGAAAAGAAAACATTTTGTATTGCAGCCCGCAACGCGAAGGGTGGATTTTTTTTCAAAGCCACCATTCCCGCAATAGGCCACCAACCTCAGTCTCAGAGAGTAAAAAAAATAGTTATCCCCTTGTTCTTAAATATTTGCATTAGAATATATTACGGAGAGGTGAGGGTTGGCCTAAATCGTAATTCGATGTCATATGGTAAAATTTGGGGACTTGTTTGCAAGCGTTCACGACAAGGTTTTCATGTACGTAACTTTCACTTTTGATATCATCCCAAAACACCTTTAACCTATACAATTCCTCTATTTTATCCACATTTAATCCAATCTGCTATTTTTGCTTTATTATTCCTTGGTCGCCAACACAAATCCCGGCTGTAGGGATTACAAGTCCTTGTTGCGTTTTTTAAGACTCGAGACTTAAAGACTGTAAGAGCTGATAGTCTTGTTCGTTTTGTTTTTATGAATGTGGGAAGACCACATTAATATAAGAAAATATGAAACAATATTTTCACCTTGTATTTAACACTCAGTTTATATCTTTTGCAAAAAACTATGCAAAGCATGGCAGGTCTGTTGCAACCATGAACGGTATTTTTTAATGGAGCGTGAAATATTACATGGTGGTGTTACATCATTATAAAAACGAAAGAAACTCACATTATCAGAAGCGAAACAAGCTTGTTACAACAGCACAACAATCAACAGCAAATAGCGCGGGAAAAGTAAATCGCATCAGAATATTTTCCACGCAAGTTTTCATCTAATCGAGGAGTGATTTTGTTCATTCTCATCGCGCCAAATGCGCTCGGGGAAACAAATAAAATAAGCCTGCCAAAATAATAACGATGACAGTCACTAAATTTTATTATACCTGCTATCTCAGAAGACTTAGTTTCGTGAGTAAAAATGCAAATGGAGAATTAAACATAGTGGTCCGTTCGGTGAGAAGGAAATCTCACTCCTCAATCATTCCCTTGCTTTCCTTGGCCTCACAATCTGCTATCGCAGGAGAAGCAGAACTCTACACGGATAAACTGAGTACTTCGAGTCTCTGACGACGTAAAACAATAGGAGAGAGGAGGAGTTGAAGCTGCTCCCTTTTGTTTCTACGTATCCTATGCAAGCACGTGACCGCCATACTCGCTGAGCGGCGATTTCAGAGCAGGCATTGCCATGTGTGCTGTGTATTCGCTGACCCATTGAAAAAGTAGATTGCAAACACTTTCGGGTTTCACCTCGGGGTTAATCCTCTTAGGGAGAGAGGGAGAGAGAGGCACGAGATGTGAGGGAGCCAAAGAGAGATAAAGGGAGGCAGAAAGAGAGAGAGAGAGGATAGAGAGGGGTTAGAACGATCGCTTCTGGGTTCCCCTTTGAAACCCTCCCAGATGCCTCGTCCAATTCTTAAGAATCCAATTGCTCAGACGGACAGAACATGCTGCCCGCACATGATCTATGACGCGGCCGCTGACTGCAAACACGGGGTTTTGCCCCGAGGAATTAAAAGGGGAGGAAATCGATGTAGGTGAGTGCCCAAGACTTCACACGGCGTCACCTGGAGGGAGCGAGGGGTGTCCCCCGGCCGATAAATTAGCGCGGCAGTTATCGGGTGCCTTCCCCTCGGTACCCTTTTACCCCATTTCCCCCCGGGGGATCGAATTTGACGTTTACCCTGGGTTTAATTATCGGCTCGTGTAGCGCCGGACCGAGGAATGTCACCTCATGAATCTTTCGAGGTCCTCGTCCCATGTGCCTCGCGAAGTACATGGCCGTGCGGGCGAGAAAGGTGGAACGCGCAGTTCAAATTGTAAAAAAGTACAACAAAAGCAAACCGAGGGTCAAGATACTTGAAAATTTTCGCATCAATTCTCATATCGCCTCAGTTGGAATGAATTTCAAAAAGATATGATCTCGCAGCCGCGAGATATTCCAATGGAAACAGAAAAAGAATCTTTGCCAATGAGATCAAGAAAAATCAAATTATAATACCAATTTTTCCCGGTTTTGAAGTATCTATTCAGGACTTGTTTCACCGTATTGCAAAATTTTCAAGTGAATTTTCCTAGGTGTGACTACATTATATACGCAAGGATTTGATGGGTGGGTTTTAAACAAATATAGATATGACTGAAACTATGGTTACTCATCCGAAAAATAACTCTGGTAGCAGTAACCTCTTTCTCGGGAATATTCCTCGCAGTAGTAGGATTCAATCCAACTACTCCAGTTACTCCAACTACTTAGGCTAAATTGAACATTCTAACCTAGTCCTTAAGCTAAGAAATCATCCCCGGAGGCGGGTTTAGGACACTCGACCTTAGAGCTGCTGGACCGGTGCGTTATCGACCTAGACACCTCGGCCGACGTATGTTCAGTACAAAAGATATGTATTTTCTTCATGCATCCGTGCCACTTAGCAATTTCAAATTTCTAGTCAAGATCATGGTATTAGAGGTGTTAATTATATTGGACACGCTAATAGTAAGTATTTGAGTAAAATATCCGTATACTGCATCCCTGGAGAGTACCTTTACTGGTAGGATTTTACGTGCGAATGATCAGAGATGGAAACACCATTGAAAAAACTAAGCTTCCAACTAAACGAGAGATAAAACCACGAGATAGAGGACCTATAGAACTAGAAAATGCATGAACGTCCCGTCGAATAGCCACTCTGCGTGAGATAACACAAGATAAAAACACCGGGGACATAAAACTCTTTTGCCATCCCCTCCGCTGCCTCTACTCTTTGCAACAATGGACGGGAAGTCGAGCGACCCCTTATTCGTCGCCGCGCCTTTCAACACACGATCGCCCTGCAAGGGTGTCAATTGGGAGCCTGGGGCACACTCATTGTGCTGTATCCTCACCCCACCGACCCCTTGCCGGAGGATTTCGGGTTCGACCTTCCTAGAGAGATGGAACCCGCAGCTTGGAGGGGAGAAAGAGAACTGAAGAGAATGCCGCGAAATTACAGCTTGCACACCCCTATTCACTACTTATGGATCATCACCGGAGGGCCGACGACTCTTTATCCCTTCACTATGACATAAATAGAAAGTCGTGGATTACTGTAATCTATGATTATCAGTAAATTTGCTTGTCAGAAGGACATAGTCTGGTCTGAATTTATATGCGAGAACATGTACGATGAAATCGAAGCATGTTGAGCGGATCTCAGGTTACATGATAATATTGAAACGAAGAATAGAAACGAAAACCTAGAAGCCTAAAGACAAAGGTAATGATGGGGAAATTTATTTCCTTTGATTAGCGGATTTTAACGGTATTCACTATAACGTAACGGTGTTCAATACCTTCACTTTTGTATCAGGCGTATACATGAACTATTTTAGATATTACTAGTACCTATATTCCTACAAGGAAGTTTCCTACAGGGATGCCTTATCTCACTCTTATTTATGTTTATTTAATTATTCTTGCATCTATTTTGAGTGAAATAAATGTTTATTATTACTATTATATTATGCGCGGAGGAAGTTGTTGCCTAAATTAGGATCAAACTCGGCTTTACATGGTATGATGTTATGTTCTTTGTTAAACCAAGTAATAATCGATGAGCATTAAAATAAGACCATGGTGATTCATATCAATAAGAAGCAATAAGATATATGATGGGTTTAACGTCTTATACTCATTTGTGTGTCATTTTATACACTATTAGCTTGAATAAACATGGAATTTGCGCTGTTAAAATCGCAAAGAAAGGCAGCTATCGTCGTTTTCCTCTGACTAAATAATCTCTACTTAATAAAGTAAAAGTCGTATTTTAAAGTTTAATTTAGCATAATTTCTTCGAAGATGAAATTTTGAATGATAGCAAATGCAAGTGAAGTAAACTAATATTTCCGGTTATTGCGTGAAGAAAAGGACGGTGATCGAAAAGAAAGAGAAGGTAACACCTGACGGTGAGTAGGGTATACGGCCCATTATAGGGATATACAGCTTCCGCTAGGCATCACAAGCTGCGCTTTCCCAACAAATGTGCTCGCCATTATACGCTGGGAATCCGCACCCAAGGGATTTCGCAAGCATGTCTGAGATGTCTGCGACCCTCTGTTCAGAGGAACATTTCACGACGTGTATGGAAATTGAAACTCAAAACTTCATCCCGATGAGATTTTGAGTGATAATACCCTTATATAATCATAGGTGATTAGGCTGTGGCATTTCTTCAATGTTGGCTCATTTAAATTAATATACGGGTTAGTTTTAGGTAGGACTCGTAATTTACAATTGTATATGGCACAGAGGTGATTTTATTTTTATCTGTAACAACATACATGTATTAAAAACATTAATTTTTCCTGCATTAGATTATTACTGTCTTGTTACTACAAAATGACTGCCGAATTAGATGTTAAACCACAAAGAGCAGTCAACAGCTGTGCTTGCTTTATTTACAATGTTCGGATAACTGATCACATCAGTCCACGCATACAAGAATTGGGTTGGCTTTCAACGTCTCAAAGAAGAAAATATTTCCTGGGAGTATTTCTTTTTACCTTGATAACAACCAAAAGACCGGGTTATTTACTCGACTACTTTGCTTCTCGGCCATCCCAAGGCTGTCTCCAAAATACAAGGAGTCAAAACTTAATTTTATATTATACCTCTCACTCGACCACCACCTTCCAAAAATCTTTCACAGCTACCGCAATAAATTTCTGAAACTCTCTCCCCACAAATATTAGAAATGTCTCCAAATTAACATTTTTAAGCCACTACCGTACAAACAATTATTCACACACCCCAATTGATCACCATATTCTTCTGTTATTTTGCATGATGTGTATGATATGATACAATGATGTGTATGATATGATACAATGATGTGCATGATATGATACAATGATGTGCATGATATGATACAATGATGTGTATGATATGATACAATGATGTGTATGATATGATACAATGATGTGTATAATATGATACAATGATGTGTATGATATGATACAATTATGATTCTTCCACCAATTAAAGTTGTTCTTCACTGATGAGACGAGTGATATGTCTCTCGCCATCACAATTGCAGTTTGAGCATAACCAGCAAAAAGACGCAGAGCACGACCTTGCGAATGATATCACGTACCAGAACCCGTCGCTCGATAAAATTTGCATTCACGCCGTAGATTACACCTTGGACAAAAAGCAGCGATACTGCGTCAGGGCGGAGTCAGATGTGTCGCAGTCAACTCCCGAGTCCGAAAGCAACAAGAACCGCACCATAGGACTTGCTGGCGAGGGGAAAAAAGCACTTGAGTCGCATGTGCAGATAACGCCAGTGTCCTTATTCACTGAATCCCCAAAAAATTCAAATTCTCGGTACTTTTTTCGTAGGATTTATTTTCGGGCGGGACTTATTTTTGATTGTTATCGAAATGACGGATGAAAACATGGGGTAAGCGGAAGAAAATATGCTGATGAGCTATTTCCCCACACAAACAAGGACCGCTCGTATGCCACATGCTGAAGGTGACCAAATTGTACACAGGGCAGAAAGCGAGAACAAGGAAAACAACCTACGGTATTTGCTTACTACAATCACTGTGGAGCTACAAGGGTTTTCTTTCTCTCCAAACCTCGAGAATAGCACAAGTAAACAACCAACACATTGAAACCAAGGGAACCATGAAAATTCCACCTTCCGTCCACACTAGTCATTCAATAAGGAATAAAAAGCCGTTTCGTCATTCCAATTGACTGTCCCATTGTGACGGAATCTCGGTGCCTTGCGAATTGAAAAGACGCACAAGAGAATTGAAAGGATGGTTAAACGAGAGACAGATGCCTGCAGAATAATTTAGGTGCCTGATAGTTAGTCCTAGACAAAACGAAAGAAAATTGGTTCATGCAATGTCTATAATGCAGCTTTTCGTACTTGAAGTTCGGATTACCATTCTATACTGCTAGCCACTTTCCCTGAAAACTGCAAATTGGCAATGCAAGGATTTGTACATATTAGCCAAGAATATTATATCGGCTACCGTTATTTGATTGAGTTATGGCTCCAATTTCAAGCCATTCACTCGGAAAAAATAGTTTGTGTTCCTGAATAATAACAATTATCTTTTTTACAATTCTAAGATTGGTTTAAAACTACTCTAATTTCTTGATAGCTAAATAATATGCTGGTATTTTTTCCATAAATCCTTCATTTAACCTACATAACTGTCCTTTAATCATCTTTGCGCGGCTATTCCTTCTATTTTCACTCGATCGAAAATAGACGAAAAATAGCTGCTTAATAATTATAGGGATTTTATAAGCTACCTTATTTTAATATGAATACTGTAATTTGCTGCAGGAACTCCTAGAGAGATAGCTAGAGAATTACATCAAACAAAACAAATATCTATGAGTTCTAAGACTTCTATAAGTTGAATCAAAGCTAATTTTACGCTATATGCATTCAAACCTATTAAGCTATACTAAACGAAAGGAAATTTGAACCAAAATGGACAGAATAAAACATTGATACTAATTACATTGGTATGCACTAAATGATGCATTTCATTTAAGGACGTTTGCAACTAATAGCTAACGTAAAAGATATGTTTTTGAAAATCCGGACTAGAATCTACTCAATTCAAGGATGGAAAGTTATTACTAGACCCTAATTAAAATTACTAATGCACTGAAAACTAAATAAGCCTAGTCTATACTGGCAATACTATAGGAAATAAATGACCGTGCTGAAAACATAGCAGAACGATATGAATTCATTTTCCTCAACTCATTCCTCTGGCTCACCTCCCTCATTCAAAAACTAAATTCCCAGGCGTAACGATAATACTTGCGATAAAATATAACATCCACATAAATAGCAAGAGTAGTATAAACTCTTATCCTTTGAGGTATAACCTTTTCAATGTATTTATCAAACATGTTGATGGCAATGAATTTGTACTGGGGCATATAAAATTTGATAATTTGTGAGCTACGCCCATTTAGACCAGAGAAATCATATCATACCGGTTATTTCATGGTATCGCTATATCTTAAACCATCCATAATAATGCGAACTATTCCACTCCAACCTCAGCTGAGATATCTATTGCCATAAATACACTCTGGTGTCTTCACAGCAATGTGAAACTTTAAAGTTAGAATTGCAATTTGACCTAGTAATTTATCAAGCTTTTGTTTATTTTCACATAGCTTGGTAAATATTATTTGTCCAGCGTATTCTTAACTCGATTAAAAAAACAAATTTACGATCAAGAAGGACCATAACTATGTTATGAGCAGTCGCTCTACGAGGCATGATAGAAGCAATTTATTCTATGAGCATTTAAAAATATTAAAAATGAAAAAAATTTAAGGTCGGTCAGTCGGTGTGGACGGTAAAAGTAGTCGGTTTGGTCTCCCATATGGAATCTATCCTAACAACTTCATTCTCTATCTAAAAGAGTTGGCATGCATTTCTGCAAATTACTCCATTTTTTTGCTCCCTTCATTCTAGCTCTCGCCAAGGATTACGATTGCTATGTAAATAAACGAGAAAAAGGCTTACGCAATCAAAAATTCTTGCTCTTGGCCCACTTTATTTTTTTACTTCCTGTTAGCATTCTTCCCGGAGAAAATTTTGCTGGCAAAGAAGTTTACACGTCACGGAGTTGTGTGGTTTTAAAAAATCCAAACGAAAATAATATGGAGACAGTTTTAATGTGTATGGCTTGAGTTTACATGCAAAATTTTAAAATCCTTAGCAATCACTAGTATCAAAGTTACAAGGCATGAGAGTTCAGGGCCAAGAGGAACACTTAAGCGTTAATGAAAATGACCCACTATTTTCATTCCGACTCGACTGAGGGAGTGCCTGGATTTGATAATGAATTTTCGCTTCTTATATTTTTTGCACTCATTACACAGCAATGAAGCTTAAATAATGGAAGGGGACAACAAAATTTAAGATAGCGATCGGAAGAAACTGAACATTTTTTAAAAATTACACATTAGTATTCGAATTTGAGCCTGTAAAACTTAGCCACGTTAAACTTCTGATCAACTGGCAACAGTTACCGATGAATCGATTGATGACGTTTTTGTTTTATTCCACTTCATGCGTTGTGTTCAATTTATCTTAACCAGGGCTAGGATGAGAATACTTTAAAAGTTCTTCGGATGAGGACAGTTGTAGCGTTTTTGACACTGTTTGAGAATCTCACCAGTTACGTGTCACGAAATTAACTTGGTGACGTTACTTCTTTACATGTATCTGTTAAAGAAACCGGACAAAAGAAATTGTACATATAAAATGCACATTTAAGTGAACTTGAACGAGGAAACAAGAAAATAACGAACCAAGTGCCAAAAATTATCAGATAAAGCCTAACCACCCTGTTAATTTGCCCCCTAATTGCTGCTCTCGCTAAAAGAATTCAAGGGAGTGTTCAGATCGAAACCCTAGGGGAATTCTTCGAGATGAAAATCCACGATTCAAGGAAACAATGAAAGAAAGAACAATTCCATTGTTGTCTTTATATATGTATGCCTCGTATATCGGTAAACGCTGCTTTTTCACTTAGCACCACAATTAGCCCCTTGACAATTAAAACTCCTCTGGGTTCCTGAGGGAGTTTTGGAAGACTTCCAAACTCTCAAAGTCGTAGCAGAATTTCAATTAGGGGATCTGGGGAGGAGCGAAGATGTGGTGTTAATGAGAGGATCGTACTGGAATCCGAATTGGATTTTTGACGACTCCTGCGAATTTTAATGCCGAGCAATACTTTCATAATACTTGTAATTCTGATCTCAATTTGGTATAAATACCAATAATGATGAAACCTTGCGTATAGGAGATAACATTTTTTCTGAGATTAATATTCTCCGCACCTAAAGATGCAAATTTTCTATTTCAAGTCAAAACATTCCATCTGGCGATTGATATTTGAAAGAAGTTTTAAAATTTGATCTAATCCGTGTTTTTTCATTTTTATGTGCCGGTAATTTTTCGCAGACACTTTATTGTAGAAATTATATACATACAGTGAAATTAATGCTACACACTAATAAGCTGTGATGCATAGGTTCCTTAGAGTAGAAAAGGTAACAGCAATCACTATGTGTTTGACTGATTTTCATTATTTGAAGAGGGACATTTGCCGCCATAAAAATCTTTAGTTGGGTTATTACACTTTTGATACTTCCTCGTCATTACAGGAATCGTAAATGAATATTTGGGAAAGTATTTAGAGAATCGGGGAGGGGAATAACTGATGCGGTGTTCATATACTATTAAATTGGAAAAAATACTTCACTGAGACACGTATCAACTACATGCATACCAAGGTCCACCAAATACTCGCCCAGAAGTTTAATCATGCACTTTATCATAGGTTTGCGTACCAGAACATTGCGAAGGTAAGTAAATTAAAAATGATTGGGGTTACAACTATCGTATTATAAGGATAAATTGATCGGATGGCAGAAAAAGATATACTCGAGGAATTTTAATATTGGCATTGCACCTTGTATGTATAAATGTTGAGAATATGGGGCGGATCAGTGAAATAAATATCCGTTCATACACCTAATGTTGTTATGTTATTAAGTGAGGCAACCGACAGCTAAGAACATTTTACATTTGGGCTATTTAGGATTTAATGGGAGAGAAAGGATTTTTCAGAGAACAAAGGTATGATGGAGAGAAACTCGGTGTCGGCACTATGCTGCTTCCAACGAAAGGCGCCAAGGGGTCCATACTATAACGTCCCGGCGGATGGACGGGGTGCTGAACTTGAAATTCTTTCCACACGACAAACAAGAGAGGAACCAATGTTAATTCTCTACCACAGCCTGGATTCGAGCTATGGCCACAGGGATGGGATGCCGGTCTCCAGCCACCACACCAATCCAATACCCTATATACACCCATCAGAAAGGAAAACAACGTACAACTCCACACCAGAGATCTTGAAAACAGTCGTAAATTATTCTTCTGCACCAATTTACTATGACCACATATATTCTACAGTTTGACAACAAGCATATTCCGTGGGGACTAAAATCAGGCGTGACGATCAAGGGGAAACACTTATCGTTCTGGACTACGACTCAGGACCGAAACATTCTTCCAAAAATATGTAGGAAAACTACTGCCAGCGTAATGACAGGCCCCGAAGGGCGGGATTGAAAACAACCTGACCCACGTCCCAATTATTCCGTGAAACAAGGCTTGACGTTTATATTCGCAGCCGGGGTCAGGCATTGTAATTTTTCTAGGATAAACTGCGCAGAGGAAAGCGAATGACAGGGAACGATACCCTTGTATCGCACGTTGCATCTCCCGCATGATCACAAGGTTTGGGCCCTCCGAAAGGACGGTCGGCCCGAATTGGTGCGATCAATCGAATAGGGACAAGGGACCCTGTGATAATTATAGTCGGGGCTATGGATCAAAACCGAAAAATGACGTGACGGCCACGAAAGCCTCCCCTGTATCAAGGATTGGTGGAAAAAAGAGTGCGGAAAACAATATCGCTCCAATCAATGGAAAACATCCTCCGGAAACACCACCGGATGATGAAAGTTTGACCCACTAGATCGGGTAGGTTAAAAGCCCCCGGTAGGTGAGTAGTGGTTCGTATCCACCTTGTATATTAGACGCTGATGAAATACAGAAATGTACGACTAAATAGGAACCCAGACCAGACGTAAGCTATTCTCATAATCCTTAACAAACCGTTGGGTTGGGGTGTGAGTATGATGCCGGTGCGAATGAAAATGAAGGAACAACGTCATGAGAGTTAGTACTCCGGGTTGGTATTCACTGCAGTTTTGCATTCGAAGTGGACCATAATCTCAGATATTACTCTCAGTGAAGATAGCAATTTGACAATGTATGGAAGTAAGGTATGAAGGGAAGGAAATATGGATATATCTCTTCGTCAATTTGAGCCCTTTTTAAATCCAAAACTTCGAATCGAACCAAGAAAAATTGTACAACCATTTCAGGATAGCAATCACGAAGATTGAACTGGAAATTTTTAAATATTGCCAATAAACAATACAAGTGGTTATAGAGCCACGTACTGATATTAGCAAAAGTAGGAAGTTTTGTTGTGAAAGGCGGAAGGAAGTGTCTTAGGTAGTTTTGTCTTTTTTAAGAGGGCTTCTTATAAGATATGGGCAAAGTGGTAAATTGCAGACCAAATATTGCCCAAGTCGAGGCCACTACAAAAATGAATGTGAGGAATTGATCCTGTGATTAGGGAACGGGGAGTGTCTAGGAAGTAAACAAAAGAAAAGGCTCTCCCAGACAGTATGAAACCTAAGCTCACCTCCTAAGATTGCGGGAAACTCGAAGGATGAACATCCGCAAGAGCCAATCCCATTCCAGATTCAATCTGTGTATTGAATTCCAATTTTTTTTCATTCGAATGAATTGCCATCCCAAGGAATGAAACTGTAATGTAGAATATGCTTCATAATGCTTCAAAGTATATAGGCATTTATCAGGCCATTCTCGCGATTGCAAAAGAAAACAATTAATCGTATTGGCTCAAATGTAAACTTACGGAGTGCAGAGATCTGTTTTTGTTCACCGGAACATCAGATGCCTCCCCTATGAGAAATTAAGCTAGGATTTATAAATAGAGTACTTGGGAAATGTGATGAGAAGACAAAAGAGCGATGTTACTTTTCACTAGTTAGGCCCCACCTTGAGTATCTAGCCAGTGTAAGGGATCCGAATGAATTAGGTTTGATTAGAGAACTAGACAGTGAGCAGCGTAGAGCAGCTAGGTTGGTTATAAGGTGTTACGATAAGTTGAGTAGTGTTTCAGAATTAATACAAGAATTAGAGTGGGAATCATTATCAGAGCGTAGGTTAAAGTACAGATTAAACCTATTAGAGAAATTTCAATCGGATAGCTTTACTGAAGATGTTAGGCACATATTAAAAACACCAGGGTATTATGCTAGAATTGACCAGATAAATAAGATTAGAGAGATAGATTGTCGTACTGATAGATTCAAAACGTCATTTTCCCCCGTACTAAAAGATAACAAAATATGCAGCATAGCAAAGGGATAGGTAGGGGAAATATTTTAGAGTAGTCTGTAGTGCATGATGAATGCATTAATCCCTTCAATACTATAGTTACTGACAATCTAGTTGCATGAGACCCTAGTTACTTGTTTGCATGTCAATAGTGTATGCTTGGTGATCTTCACCCCCTGCCAGCCACCCTCGCAGTGGCTTGCAGGGTATCGCGTAGATGTAGATGAATTATTTATTCCTAGCCACATCCGAGTCTCACACGATTGTTAATTTATTTCATGAAAAGTTATTTAAAAAGATAACCAAGAAAATACAATAAGTAGAATAAGAGATACTGTTTTCTTTTATTTTAGAAATAAAAATGGAAAAATATTAGTTTCATCCTCTTTGCACCGTGATTTCCGTTGAAGCTGTGGGATGTACTTGACCACCTGAAGGTACTTCGGGACCGCGGAAATGATATTGCGTGACAAATATAATTAGTTTATGTTTCATAAAGAACAAATATTATACCACGTGTATAAAAATTTTTTCTCTTTATAACATCAGAAAACTACCACAACATGAGAGTTCTGGCACGACTGGCACTACGTGACAGTGCTTTACGCGGTGTGAACAACCCTCTCCGCGAGATGAAAAGATCTCGAGCGTTTCCCCTCGCACCAAGGAACTTCTCATTTACCCGAGGGGATTTCCCATCGATTTCCGACCCATCCCCCTCGCGAGGCGGACGGCGGAAAACGATTCATAATTGATGAAATTGGAGATAATTTCGGGTCGGGATCGGCAATCTTCCACACCGCGAGCTCAGCACGCATGCTGTTGGATACGCATTGGAGACGGTTCGGGGTACAGCTCTAGATAGGGGGAGGATTGACGGCCGATATGCATTTTTTAATATTCTTTTTGATGCGTACGGGTTTGAAACAAATACATCCTCGCGAAAATATGATTTTACTCATTTATTTGGTTACAATTAAATGGCTATTCATTTCAAAAGACAATAAGACACGCAACGAGCGGAATAGGGATTGCGTGACAAATATAATTAGTTTGTCTTATAAAGAGCAAAAAAATTACACTACGAGTAAAAAAAAATGTTCTCTTTATAACATACGAATACTACCACAACATAAGAGTTCATGAATTTATAAGTTTTTAAAAGGACGTGAAAATATTGTACAAAGAGCATTTTGAGTGCTAATTATTTTATGCAAAGATTTAAGTGAGAATATTTCTATTTCAAATGATGCAATTTTCAAGTAGCCACATTGATATTCTTAATATTTGCATTTTTAATAAACCATGTGACACAACGTGGAGTATACCACTTATGGTTGAGAAAAACTTGAGATAAAAGGATAAAAACGCAAACTTTAGCGCATAACTACAGTTGAAAGCGAGTATTTGCATTTAAAGCATGAATATTACATTTCATAGTATCGCATGAAGAAACCAGGCCACTTTCTAAATATCACTTTATTTCTTTATCTACTTTTACGGAGACATTTCAAAAAGTGACGCTCAAAAAAGGTACTATCACCTCTTTTATTCTTCAGGTTCCTTAGTAATTTCTCTCCTCTTCGCGTATAACTCTCCCTAGATGGGAGGGTGAAAAAAATATTATCTCCAATTCTAACTGGTAACGAAACATTTTGAAAGTTAAACCATGAAAATGATGAAATTCTCCTATTTCCACACCTCCTAGGAGATATTTTACCACCAAAAAGGAAAAGTACAGTGGACGCTGTAACAAAAACACGTCGCACGTTGCAACGGGAAAAAGTGCGGAAAAGTGTTTGTTTACTTGATTCTCTAGTTAAACCGTCTAAACATTCAAACAAATAACGAAAGTGTCCTAATGGTATAGTCCAGTTTTTGCTGTTAGGAGAGGTGACTGATAACTAAGGTCATTTGTTTCAAAAAGGATAGAAGAAGGATATAAAGGAATAGGAAGAAGGGTGGAGAAACACAGTGTCAGCATTACCCTGCCCTTAACGAAAGTCGCAAAGAGGTGTACGGTTTAACGCACCAGCCGACGCCCGGAGTACTGCACTCTAATTGCTCACGTAAGCAGGGACCAGTGGAGGCCATAGACAATTTTCCCAGCAGCCTAAACAGTTTCGGAAGGAGAGCAAAATATCAGTCACTACTCTTCCTAGTGCAGAGTTCTAGGTCGAGGATGGAGCCGATTACGATTCGGATATTCGCGGGGCATGCAAACTATCCTCCATTCTCCACGCCCATTCCTCCCCCACTCACGCCCACGATTTACGTAAAAAACTCACGAGACGAGGAGAGGATTTGCCGGGAGAGGGCGGGAGGGGTGGTCTGTCGGCAGGGAGGAGTAGGGGGGGACGGACAGATTGGCAACGCGGCGTCGAAAAGGAGTCAGACCATAAGAATGCCACCCGCCTCCGGGGGCGGGGAAGGGAGAGAAGCCCTTTATTGCCTTCCGAACGCCCCTCCCCTATCCCGCCCCTGCACGAACCCTAACCCCGATCCAATCTCTCCCAGGACTGAGGAGAAAGTGACGAGCGGAGACAAACGCATGCCCGTAATCTAGCATATATTATGCGTGCCTGGGCGACATTAACCGGCAATTAAGCATGGGTTGGGGCGGGAAATGCTTGGCCGAAAATGTGTCGAGTTTTTGCGTGGCCTCCGAGCTGTGCCGAACTTGCTAGGGTGCGAGTGAGTTCTGCGGGACGACACAGTGTAAATAGCACATGGAAATGACAGCTGTGCCAGTTTCATCCTATTGTCTCGAGGAAATAAAGTGTGAACAATTTATGCCTATCTCCACGAACAAACTGAAAAATTTCAACGTTCGCTTATTACTACTAACATAGTTCATCTAACATATGGAGATCCGGGACTTGTACCGTGGTATTGATAAGATATTTGAAAAGAGGAGCTCAGCCTTTACAAATATCTCTCCCCTCTTCTGCGAACTTCACATTATCCAAGGCATAACACCCTTGAACAATCTGGTCACGTCCAGTCATCCCTTCTGTTCACCTAATCCACAATTTAATACTTTCCACACACCTGGAACCTGCATATTTGCTTTCTTTATCGCACTACGCAAATAATGTTATCGTCCTCAATATCTACGAGGCAAAAAAATACAATCAATAACAGTGCTCACCCATTAAATACCAATATACTGCAACATATAGGGCTTGAGGTCCTCACGTTTAGGTTCTCTCTTGGCGTAGCTACACCAGCTGTGCCCTCTTATGTCTTTGCCAAATCAACTTTGATAGCATAATTCATCTTCTATTCCACTTGCTACTCCACCCATTTACCTCCTCAACACTGAATGACAAGGAAGTAAAATATTTCCATTATTTTTCGCAAATGGAAAGCTAATTTCATAATTGACTTCTTGACACGCATAAGGATTAGTTTCAAGCAAAGGTTACTGAGGCAACATCGTAAATATAACGTTGCGCTATGAAGTCTACATTTCTCACCTCAGGTTGATTCACTGGTGCCGGTCGCGTTACAAATGACCATGTGTTCTGATCCATCTCGGAAGTTGCGTCACCGTGGCGTGACAATTTTTTGCCATAAATGCAAAATGTAGCGACGACACAAACCTCTCGGGAAATGAGAAAATATCAATGGGAGTTAAACGAGAGCTTCAAAACGCTTCTAGGTGGCTTAAATTCAACTAATAATTGACCGTAAACGGTCACAGCTGATTTATGCAGAATCTCCATTGCCAGTGGATGCTGTAGAGATTGATAAACAAGCCTTGTTTCCCAAGAAAAGCCCTATGGATCCAAATTACGTCCATGATTACGTCCGATTTCTTCATTCTCCCTTATATCATAGTGTATCGATAGGAAATCGACGGCGATGAACATTTACGGTGAAATAAGTAAATGTGAGACTTTGATATCTTTGAAGGAGATTTACCGATGAAATCGGGACAAAATACGACTACGTATCGGAGTCGTAGTTGCTAAAAAATATTCTCTGCACACTCCTAAAGAGGCGCAGTAGTTACTCATCGAACAAGAGCGCAATATGACACGTATTATTGGAGTGCATTACTATCGAATATGAAACAGACGAAGGCCCAAACGTAGCAGTACATCGAACGCGTGTCATATTTATCAATTGTGCACTTTATATATTTCAGAGTATATGTACATCAACATGTCGTACAATGTCAACCGATATTCGGATGAAAAAAATCCTTTTTCCAAGGCAAACGGCGTCACACGTATTCTCTTTGAGGGTACTTTTCTAATTTTATGATTGATATGCAAGTTTAAAAAATTATATCCTATAACCTATAACATACAAAACACTCATAATAGCGGCGAAATTCGAACTTGCGACTTTGGGTAGGGAGGCAAGCACCTGAGTACCCTGGCCCACAAAACGACTGTTCGAGTGGAAAATGATAAGGAAGAACGAAAAGGTAGGTCTCGTCGGAGATACATGGAGAAATAAGTGAAAGATAAGAAGAGGAATTTGAAAATATGAAGCAGCCGACAAAAAATATAGACGGAGCTTTGCAAAATAAATCTTCGGATTGACGACTAGAGATCATTGAGTTCCTAAGACACTCGAGTAGTGAAATGACAGGGTGGGCATTCCGTGACCCCCTTGCGCCTCGATCGTCGACCTTCTTTAATCAAGGATTTGCATAGGGCTGGTATTCAAAATAGGCCTGAGAACATATTACGTTATGCTACTACCGTTTTGACTGCAGAGACTGAGGGTAGAGGGGGTCGCACTGCTTCAGCCGAGTTGATGCAATTATGAAAATCCCTGAAGAGAACGTTATTATGGCTTTCGCGAGAGCTTCCACCCTCGGGACAATTCGGCAATTGAGGAAGAAGCAAAAGTGAATGCTGGTCGCAGGAAGATGGCCTTAACATATTGCATGCGTATCTAGGAGTGGTTCCCGTGTTAGTGAACCTGGGCATTTTTAACCAAAATCACTCGTAGGAAATGGTCGCTTTCATATCCATCGTAGAATAATGGAATTTTATCTTCCGCAAGTTCAAATGCCAGGCTCCCTATCCCTAAGGGTATGGTCAATCTGCGTACCTTGGTGTAAGACCATATTATGGCAAAGGTGGTTTTAAAATATATAATGCCTGTATTATACAGTAACATAATTCACGATCCGAACGTGGTAGACAAGTCGATAACGTGCTGGATCGGTAACTCAAAGGCACAAGTTCAAATCCCGCCCAAGGTATGAGCATTGTTTGTGGTTAGAGCACCAGAAATATATAACTAATACTACTACCAAATACATATTTTTAGGATCTCTTAAACAAAAAAAAATCCTTATATTTGGTTGCACAGCAACTGGTTCTCCAGGTAATAAACGTTTGTCAAAATGTCGCTGCACTCATTAGTATTAGTCACATTACATTGCAAAGATTGATGAAAGTTCGGTACTTGAGAGGGATCACACTGCCAATTATCCTACATTTCTAGAAATGACGACCTTGATTGAGTTGAGCCACTCGCACATTCGAAGTAGCAGGCTTCATTATAGATTCACGACCACTTCATCGTGCTCGATGACATTAAGGTACGGACGATTTCTGGCATTTGAAACTTTCGAGGTGAAATGACTCCACGCTAACGCGGTCAAGTATGGAGGCGGGTGCGGTAATCGGAGTGGTGACGCAATGAACCAACAAGCCAAGGGTCGTGAGCTCAGACCCTGTACTCAGACCCTAGGCACAGCTAGTCCAATGAGTGTGCAAAAACCGAGATGATGCAACATAATTAACGGTAGGCGAACTTAAATCGAAATGCATTTTACCACCCATGCTAAGGAAATCCAGCCACTCAGGATTTTAATACGAAATGAAGCACTAAGCACTTTTATCCAATTAAAAAGAGCTTGGAGCTACGGATGACTACCTGCTTAACAACTTAATTTAAATATACAGCCATATCAAATAACTATTGATGATATAAGATGATAGTACGCCGCGTATACTACAAAATTGGTGAATGAGGTTGGTGTCGTGGATAGAGCACTGGCCTCCCAACCTGAAACGTTTATGAATTACTTGTACTCGTACGTATGGCAAGGGAAATATTCAATTCCCCATCCATAAAAGCTCGAAACACATTCATATTCATTTAAAAAAAGACAGCGCAGTTAAAAGGATGAAAAAATGATGAATAACTCCCATAATCGCAAATAAAGTTTGAAAAATGAGTGCCTTCACGTTTACGAAGAAGGGATATTGGCAAATGGATCGAAGCCAAATGATACGACAAAGGAAAATAGTATGGACGTGGGAGGTGAGTGACTTTATCACGATTAATCATCCCATAATCATGAATTTAATATTAAACTGGGATAAAATAATTTAACATTCCATTATTTCCTGAGCTCACCCTATCAGAAAGGATACATTTTATACGCCTGTACGGGGAGCGGGTTGGTGTGGTGGCTACAGTACTGGCTTCCCATCCCTAGGGCCCGGGTTCAATTCCCACAGTGATAGATTTTTTTTAGCGGTAAACCAGACCCTACTTGAAGGTACATATTTCACATTCAGTGCTCCGTCCGTCCGATGGGACGTTAAGCCGTGGTCCCCTTGGCGCCTGTCATTGAGAGCCAACGCCGTGTTTCTCTCCAGCCTTCCTCCACTGCCTGAAATGTTTCTACCACTACCCAATAACTCATCTCTCCTAAATGGAGCAAATTACCTCAGATTTCGGTCGACTCTCCTGAATAACTAACTAAATATACGCCCTTACAGATAACGAGGAGAATCAATTTACATGGCAGACAAATGTTTTAAAGACGTTCAGACACAGACCAAGGCGAAAAAAATTGAAAATCCATATTTGACTAATCCAGCCATAAACCGGAATATCAATCCGCCAGCTTTCGATGGAAAAGGATTGTCTTAACCACCAAGCTAACACAATCGATATTTTTAGTACCAATACATCTGAAAAGTGGCCTGATACTGCGGGGATCGCAATATTAAAAGATATGCTCGCGCAGCCAAAAAGGGGATAATTTTTTAAAGTGGTTTTATGATTATGATGATAATAATGGCCTTGAGTTGATATCGTTTCCATAAAACGAATCTAAATCTTAAGAATTCGCATGTCTTGCCAAACATCTGCTATTGTGGCTACGCTCTTACTGAATAATACTGCTGTTTCCATGGGTTTCATCGTCTATGGTATTCAAATTGTAGCATTTTTCAAATTTTGTGTCTAAATTGCCCAATGGACGATTCTGACAGTCCTACTAGGGGGGAAAGATCGATAGGAGAATTAAATGAGCTGTTACCGTGGTTTGCTTGATGGGAAGGGTAGAGTGGACCAGGCATAGGCATTTTCCAACTACCAACGAAAGTCGGCAAGGCATACACAATATAACGGCCCCTCCGACAGACGGAGTACTGCACTTGAAACGTTCGCCGCATGGGATCGAACCAAAGATCGGTATATAACTGAAAAATTACTTGGTATTTCCGGATTCAATTACAGGCCCTCTAGATGGGAAACAAGCATTCTGGCCAGCATACCATCCCGATCGTCTCACGTTTTCCTTAGGAATGTGATTAGGTTTGTTAGTGCGATACACCCTAAGCAGTTTGACAACCTTAGCCTAATTCTAACACCTCTGGCCTGTAGTAGCCAATGAAGAATGGTCTTGCTCACTTATATGAAGCCTAGCAGCGAGAGGAGATTTGGGGAGCGATTTAAGGGTTTAAGCAACTGTGGGCAGTGGTCGGAACACTAGGTCGTTAAATCGCTGTTGCCTTCCAAGGCAATTCTCTGCGAGGTAATTTCCTGACCGAACGCGGCCACGGCTCACTTCGACTTGACCATCCGTAACTCGTCCAATTATATAATCCGTAGTGCCCATCATTTGACCCCATTCCAATCCACACCAACTTCATCCTCATCTTTCACTGTCACCGGTATGTATTGCTCCTAAGGCCCATTTACCTATCAATGACCGAATTCTTCACTGGAGAATGAAAATTACGACGTCCAACACATTTTCTAGCCTACATGCTTCACGAGAATTACTACTACGGCATTAAGGTGGCTGGAGCGGTAATCGTGAGTCGTTGAGTGATCATCGTAACGTTCAAGTACGTCGAAAAAATAGTAGAATTAAAGTACTACAAATTATACGGTTACGAACATGCCATAATGGTATCTATACAAGAATTGTACATTGTATTTTTGCCTTAATTAAAACTAGTTTTGACAAGTCATTATAGTAATATACTATTTATTATGTTACCTTAAGAAGAAAATCTGTACATGAGCTATCGAGTTCTAACGAAATGTATCTCATTCACGATAAAAAGCGTCGAGTCACCAAAAAATCAAATCGGTAAAGTGCATTTTTTAACACTTTAACCCATAGCTATCTCTTATGAGGACGCGTATATTAAGTTTCACGCAAATATGTACATGGACAAAAATTGCTCCAGCCAACTTAAGAACTTGTCAAAAATCACGAGAGCTGTAAGCAGTGCCTTCTTTAACGCAGATCTATCTTAGCCCTTGTCGATAGAGGCAGAAGAAAATATTAACTAAAACGATGAGTGTCATTCCGGCTATGAACGAAAAACAATGCATGAAATACGTACATTACGAAAATACTCCGGGAGAGAGATATATTCTTCGGAATAGCAGGAGAATTGCGCATCAAGGGGGACGTTAGTATTGACCCTTCAGCTAGCTCTCACTCTAAGCCTACCATGAACAGCACTGGACTTCCAAACACATTCCTAAGTTGAGAGCGTATCCTGACAATTGCGGCCTCCTTCTGTAATGTAATCTCGCCGTACCCGCACACTTGGGAGCGGAGTGCAATAAACAAGCTACTTGACATACTGTCGACTTCAGGACAAACATCCTTGACAACAAAATGAATAAGTGCGAGAAAATTGATTTCTTTAACGCGCAGTGGCACTAATTGTACATACAGTTTATAAGGTTATACGCTATTGAATCTGGCAACAATAAAGTAATGAGTTCTTTATATGCTGATGTTTTTATTTATATTCGTCTTCCTTGTACACATATATATCCAACTATCACACATTATCTCTTTTTTTGTCTCAATCTCGCCCCAATAAAGACCTTTTATTATTATTATCATAATGCACAGCGGGGTTCGGTGAATACAATACAAATCTCAGCTAATTCTGCCGATCAATAATTTTATCTCCTGCTACGATTTCGCAGAAATTTTATTTTCACCGCAACCCTTTTCGCTCAATACCACGGAAAATCGTAAGTTTACCACAAAAACTAAGATTCTAGAGAACTGAATGTTTAAGATGGTAAGGTTATCAAGCTACTCCCTTCATCAACCGCATACCTAGGCCATAGTCTATCGAAACCGTGGAAAATTATTAACATTATGAATGAAAAAGTACAAGACTACATTTCACAAAAGCGTGAGCAGTGATTTATCATCAAGCGTTAGATTCTAATTTCGATTAAATGTGTAACGCACCGACAAATTTTCGGACAAAATGAATTCACAAAAAAACTAGAATGGATAAATATGTTTTCAATTCTTCTTGATCTTTCGCAACTGATTCAGCATTGCCATCCACTTCCTGATTCATCCTCTCCACAACGAAGAACCGTCAATCGATTTCCATTCAAATCTATCCTCCACCGTTGAGCCCACAGGTAAATACGCGCTCGTATCAATCATCGCAACTCCGACATTTTGTTTACCGACCGATTACTTCTCCCATCTCCTTTAGCGCCGGAACGAATCCTCTTAGTGTTCAAGCACCTCGAAAGAAAGCGTTTTCCAAGTTTCAATCCTCCCGTTAACGAGAGCGGCCAATCGGAAACAAAAAAAAAGAGAGGGAGACCTCAACGTCATTTTACAAAGCACACTAAGCCTCGGTGAGAGACAGAGGTTTCCAAGGAAACAAACTTAATTACGTCGGCTGGCGGCGGCGTGACATTTCTCGAGCGACTGGGATTGCCCTCTTAAAAACTTCGGAGTGTGTAAGCGGGTGGGATATTTCTGGTCGATATTTTACATTACGTAAATTGTCAACCTCCTAGCTGCTTGTAGAAGCCTCCCCATGCCCCCGTGATTAGGGTTCACCGTAATGCACAGGCATTTGCTTGGACCGCGAATGCTTCCCAGATTTATTTCACGTTTTCGTGTTTTTCATCTCTCGCCGGCTCGAAAATTTTCCCTTCACTTTGCACAACGTCCCGGGTAATACTCCTCGGCGAGGATTTTCATTTACCTTAAAAGGGTATTTAAAAGCTTACCCAGGAGAACCTTGAATGGCATCCAAATTGAAAATGGAGAGAGCCAACCAACGAGTTGCGTCATCGCGTGCTGCTTAAATATTTTCTTCCTTAAAAGTTCCCAGCGCAGCACCGCCAAAATAATTAAACGAGGATTGTGGGTAAATGGGTGTCTGCACACTCTTGACATGCCAATTTTTCCATTCAATTAAAAAAACGATGGAGTAAATAGCATCTAAATATTTAAATTTTGAGCAATGGAAAAAAATGTGACTTGTTCTCGCATAAGTCCTCAAATAAAATGATCAGAATGAAAGGGATGGTGAAAAACAGTTCTTTGTTTGTTTTATATAAAGTTGAAGTGACTAAAAATAATTATACTCAAGCAAGAAACTAATTTAATCTCAGGTAAAAAACAGATGAAAAGAAAATGGTATACATCAGTGCAAACAAGTCCTTTCAACTTGGTATGTTTCCGCGATTCTCATCTTAAATATCCCAATAGGCTAGACTGTGATGTGACAAAATGGATATTTCACATTCAAGATCTTCTAAATTTTAGGGTAGTACCTATTTTGAATCACAGAATGAAAGCAGATTTCTTCGAGCAAGTCAAAACCTCACGCCAAATTTTCTTTACAGTAGAAGTGATATCAATGAAGCAAAGGAAGTGTTTTAAGTCATATTGTAATCACTTACTACATTAAAGAAACAATATATGCCCAGTTGCGAAATATCTACCATTTGCCAACTTAAAATACTCATGAAAGAATAAGGAACAAATGAAGAAGAAATCACCTTTAGCAGTAAACGAGGGCGCTCAAATTATAAGGTAATATTTACAATCTTACCTACACTCTTGATCTTAAACCAAGTACAACATTCATATCCGGGATGTAACCCCACGATTATATAGACTATCTGGCAGGACCATTAACGACCGCGGTCCATAATTTCAACAATTTTCCTCGCAAAAAGGCCTTATCTGTATACATACCCGTCTCAGATGTAAAATCATCACTCTTAATGGAGGTTTATCTCAGGAATGCATTAGATACTTCTGCATCATGACGAGAAAGATTCTTTAAGAATTCTAAACGCAAAAAGAATGACGCGCCAAATAAAGGGCTTTATTCTGGTGGGTGTCCCCTCACAAATGAATCCTTCACCATTTCATTGGGATGCTAATTTATTCTCAAACATAATTCAGACGTTTTTGATCGCGTACTGTTCAAATACGGAACATCGTTCCACACTGTCACACAACATTTTGTGTCATTAGGTTTTGTAAGGTCATTTCCGCCGCAGCGACATCTAGATTCAGCTTCAGCAATAGCGTCCTCGACAATGCCGCTAGAATACTCACTCACATGCATCCAGCCTCGAACATAATTCATGCCCTTCCCCGCTGGGGGTGATGTCACGACCTCCCCCCTCCTACTTGTCGAGGCACTTACCCTAACATGTTCCGCTTGCATTAATTAACCCCCATCTCTCCCACTGGTGACTCGAAGTATCGACCGTTTAAAACCGACGTTTGGACCGTACGTGTTTATTTCGCTGCGGGCCCTCGAAACGACTACGGACTGAGTTCGTCGGTGACACAATTTTTTGCCGATGAAATCAGCACATCAGGAATGCAAGCACATTAAATGCGCACACTCCTTCTTCTTATTTTTTTTAACCCGTGCACCAGTATCTCTCCGAAGGCATTTCGACTCTTATTTTGCCCGTTAATGTTTCCTGGATTATCCTGGGGAGGAGAATGAAACGGGAGCTATGCAGTCGCGCTGGAAATTCTTTGTCAACCCGTCGGAAATTACTACCATGAAGGGTTCCGAGACGCCGCCTCTATTTGGTCCGTGGGAGTAATAAGCTTCCGCTGTCTGCGATGGCCTTCCGGGAAGACGTGAGTGAGGCAAGAGGGGGGAAGGGGAGGGAGTATTCAAAAGCCTCCATCCCCTTTAGTGCGTCACGTAATCACACTCCATTTCGTCTATTACGATTCCGCAATACAGTCGCTTTCATGAGAATTCAGTCCACCGTCGCTTTCATGAGAATTCAGTCCATCACCCAACTACCCCGGGCATGTACTCGAAAAGCTCGCGGAGACGCAACGAGATACCTTGAACGTAATGTCACCACTCCGTCACACAAGATTCCGTCATGAAGCCTTACATCTTATCTCATTTCTCTGCCATCCGTCAGAGCAGGAATAACTTTTTAAAAACGTTCTGGCAGTTTTAAACAAATATAAAATATCATGTACAGGTATCATCCTCAAAAAATTGTAATTTATGAAATACCACAAGCTTTTGTGACAATGTGACAATTTTTGCATGCAGATGGGTTGTGCGTGTTTTTAATGATCTTACACTGCAACACACCCAATAAATCGGGTACTAACTCTATGTAATTCATTTTGCGGTTGCTGAAAACTTTTCTTCTGTTAAAGCAGAGAAAATTACGGATAAATTAGACCAATGGCATTAGATTTCGCGAGAAAGTTCCCCGTAAACTTAATTCAGCACTAATATGACATAGACCTACCAAATGGAACTCGCAACCTTCAGTATAATAAACAAAGATAAAAAATACTCCAGTACCCTATGAAACATTTATCATCACAAGGTTTCACTGCTGTGCATCACCATCACTTGATGATTGTGTATGGCGATGCAATCGAGTCAGATTAATAAGTTTTGCACGAGGAGCTGCAATATTTTTTAACCGTACACCTCATGACGGAGAGATTCCAACAAATAAAAGCTGGAGCCGATTTCCTATCTTTAAATATGTAGGATGCTTGCAACTCTATTAATAATCGGATTACTCAATACATTGGATTTGCAACGAAGTAAACATTTAAAACTTCATATGCTGCTATTATGTGTGGAGTAATTCTTCGTGTCCATAATTATAACATCATCGGCAACACCATTTCATGAAAGTATTTGACTGCGCCCACAACCATGTCTATATTCGAAACATCAAGTAAGTATGTTTTTCTGCTATTTTTCAATTAGGGGCATATTAGAAATCATGTAATTCTAACCTCATCGGAAATACTATTTCATGACAGCATTTGAATATGTCCACAACCATGTCAATATTCAAAATACCATGAACGGATATTTTCCCGCAGTTTTTCAATCGTCGCAAATTTTCACATAATTTTGTTAATCCAAAGAAAACTCATATGCCCCGAAAGTGGTGCGTCTTTTGCGTAGTAGTGTAGTAGTGGTGCGTAGTATTTTCTTCCAATTAAACCGCGTACCGCTATTCATTCTACACCAACCCGGCAATCAAGGAAACATCCGTTTCTTTACACAGAATTGGATTTAGCGGATTTTGTGGGGACGTCAGTGTCACCTCGCAGAATATAAATGTTCATCCACGGTCAAATTTTCAGAAGATGGCGCATAAACGTGCGACGACATGACCTCATAAGGGACCCACAATCACTGCCATTTGCGATTGTTTACACAGATTTCCCCGCTGCTGGTTCGATTTTCCCTTCTGATAGCCAGTTTTCGTGCCTGCGCATGCTGGACGGAATCATCCCGACTGTTTATTCAGACACGCTGAGTTTATACACGCTTCCCGCGGCGAAAAGCGAGTCAAGTCTGCCGACTAAACGGAGGAGAAGCTTCCACGACAATCGTAAAAATTTGAGTCTTCCCGTAACGGTGCTGGGTTGTATTAATATTTTTTTTCATTGAGAGCGAGGAGGCAATTTTAGTTTAATCTTGGAAACGTGGGGAAAACGAGGGGACAGAACCCCTGTTCTTAGGTGGGTAGTTATAATTTCAAACCTACAACATCGAGCTTTTATCGTTTACCCTGAGAAAGCAATGCCGTTGAGAAGAAAACATTGGACTCAACCCTCAAGAATGACAATGTACGCTTTCGAGCAAACACTATTTCTCCGTTATTTCGGCAATTTCGAGCATCATGCATTTGTTGTTGAACCACTCTAAAAGCTCAAAAGCGACAAGGGACGATTATGCGAAAAATACCGATATTGCCAAATGTTTGCTGGTCTCGCCATTCCCGCTTAATCTCCTCTTTAAGGCAGCACAATTCACTCAATGTCGGTAGGATGCCATTAAAATGGACCCAAGCCCTTATATGCCCGATTCCGGTGATTACAGAACTGGGGCAGTGGCATTAGGGCCATCGCCGGCGGGGTAGTAACACAATCCGCGACTTAAAATTAATCCCACATCTCACGTACTATGAAATGAAGGAGCCTCGATGCAAAACGAGTACACACTATATTCCATGATCGCATCGACATAATCACTTCGGCGACGTATTGCGTCTATCAACAGGACTCCTGCGACCCATGAATGCTTTCCTCCGGGCCAGACGACAAGGAGTAAAAGTTACCGAGCGCGGGACTGCGGACAATTCTTCGGACTGGCTCCGAAAAGCCGTAGGTAGAGGGGATACATTTAGTGACCGGAGATATGAATGGGGAGGGGAAGCAGCAGCCCTTAGTCGAGGCAAAGGAATCCGGCAGAGGGGAAGTGCGGTGCCCACGTCGGGTGCTGCAACCTAGTTTCACCCCGGCGAGGCCCCGCTTAGCCTCCGGCGGGGTGGGCCGGCCACCTCGGAGCTTAGAGCCTTCATACGTACCACGAGCTAAGCCCGTGATACTCCTCCACCCCACTCTTCTCCAGCACATCCCCCTCCGCTCCTCCTTCCCGCTCCGCGCTACCCATAATCCTCTCTCTTTCTCCCTCTCTATCCATCTCCCCACCTCACCCTATCCCGGAGGCTTATATTTTCCCATCATTCATCTAGCATTCTCGCTACCCTCATCCCCACCCCCTCCAGAGGGACTTGACTTAAAACCACTGGTCTGCCCTTTCCATTCCCTTTCCCTCCCTCGAAGGGTCCTTCTTACCCTCGACCCTCACCGCCATCGCTCTCTCTCTCTCTCTCCTGTTCTTCTCCCGTGCTTTCCTTCCCACGTGGGAGTCCGCCTGGCGAGGGATTTCTCCGAAAGAGACCTACCTCCGGTCAAGGTAGTCTCGGATCAGCCTCCCTCCACACAATCCTCGCATTTCCGACTCTCCAGTCAGTTTCCTGCTCACATTAACTACTTTTTTTTTCAACGAGGAAAGCGGTTTCTTTGGTCGAGCGTTGCGGATCGGATATTCCATGCTTCCCGAGACTTAAAATGCTGGGATGACGGAGATGCATCACATGTTCTTCATTAAAATCGAGAGAGGTTATTTTTATGGGTAATCTACCCACTAAGGTTAGTGAAGAGCTTAACATGGAATGTGGCTTTGTACATATCCGGGTCCTGAACACTAGGTAGCACAAAGTATTCACTTCTACGATCGCATAAATGCGTTTGATACGCAATGTGTTGGCTGAAATGCTCAGCATTGAAAGGGCTAGGGAAATACGACGAGAAAGGACTGGAACTTTTCGAATTGCGTGTGTGGAGGAGAATGGGAAGAGGACAATGAGAGGATAGGCGAATTAATTAAGAGGTCAACCTCCTTTACCTCCCAACATGGTTGGGAGGTAAAGGAGGTTGTAGTCAGAAATAACAAAAAAGGCGGAGTAGGTGGATGGAATAAGTACTTCAAGTCAATGAAATGCTTAAGTTCGTCATCAAAGGTAAAATGCTAGGGTAACTCGAGAATGAGGAAGAAAAAGGAAGATTATTATGTATCGTATGAAGAGGAGGAAGTATAACAAATTGAAGAGGAAAATTGCGCAGGAAAGAGGTGGAGAAATTAAATGAAGTGAAGAATTGGGTAATTCCATCAAAAACCTACCCAAACGGGTAGAACATTATCAGTTTAAGATACCTTTAGCTGCTAGGTTTGTTAGAGTAATCTCAATATACTTTACATCTTTACCGTCACTTCTTTGTATGTCACCTTCTTGACGCCATTTCACTTTACAGATGAGCATACCTTCTTCCTCCCTTTATCACATCCAAAATTCCCATTGCCTTTCTACTTCTTCCTCACCTTCCTAGCATCCTTTGTTGTAAAATAACCTTCAGATCCCATCGCCCTTAAGTACTCGTTCCATCCATTACTCGTCCTCCCCTTAATTTTCACCAGAAACTTCTTTTCTGCTAGAAGTCAGTAGCTGGGTCGGTGACGCGGTGACTTAGAACGCAAAGGTCGAAGGTTCAATCCTGGCTTGGAACTAATGTCGTGTTTGTCTTAATTTAAAATTAGTTTTGACGCCTAAGCAGTTAATTAATCAGCTAAAATTAACGAAGTATACCAATTCCTTTCTTCCCTCACCATGCTGAGTACTTCTTCGTTCCTCATCCTTTCTGTTAATCGCATTTTCTAAGTCCTCCTCCACTAGAAATGTTACCGAACATGACTTGGAGGAAGAGGATAGATTAACTAGGTAATTTTCTAAGGAGGGGTAGTACTCAATGAACCTAAAGAGAATTCCATATCGATAGAGGTAGCCATTTCATTGTCATTAGTTCAAATCGTGATCTTGGTCTGGATCTTGGGAGGCAATGTCATTGAATGAACTTGATCACAAACGTATATATTTGTGGTATGCAAATATCGTCAATAAAATGATACTAACCTAAATAAGCCTTTTATCCAAAATAGGCATCGTTAAAAATTGATTACACAAATAGAGTATTGTTGAATTCCTTTGGCATAATTTCATTAGTATATGAAGCAAGTAGACACTGGCGATATTTAAGTTGCTACGCTAATTAAAGCTACCATCCTGAAATCACTGGGTTTGTAACAATAACAATGTAACAACATATTTATTACAGATTTGAGCAGTATCTATTCTGCATGGCGCAAGTTTAAATTAATGCGATCATTTTCTTTTATGTTACTGTTTACTTCAGATGCATAAGGCAACTTAACCTTAAAAACAGTGGCGTAAGTACCAAAAATTCTTTACTCGATGTCAAACAAACCCTCGCCTTGGATGGCAAGGCATCACCAAAATATAGATATACATGTGTGCAATCACATTATTGTCACTGAAAATAGGATTACCTGGAAGTAGCTTATTGAAAAAAGTTGCTCAGTAGTAGGTTTAAAATAATATATATCAGAAAAATAATATAAACAGAACATTCTCAATATTAATGACTGTTGATACATTGACAAAGGTAGTGAAGAAGTGTCAATGATCTGTTTTGACTAAGCAAGTCAACCATAACTTCCTTATCGCTATGCCAAATAAAATAAAGACACATGACACCCTTCCGCATCGCCCATACTCGGATTCCCTGAAAGCAGAATGTAGAACAAGGCCCTGCCCTAATATCCAACCCTTCATTAGCTCTCGGAATCGCCATTTTTCTCCCACCTCAGATTTTTTTCTTTATGACTACTGCTACTGAAGGGGATTAAGCACCAACGGCAGTTCCCAGATTCTAAAAGGGCCATTCCGATCAAATTATTTAATAACGAATCGCAAACGTGGCCCAAAAAGGACAATATAAACGTGGGGTGGTTCAAAAAGATAAAACCTTACCATAAAGAACATCCAACAATAACGGATGATAGTTCAAATCCATTCCCAACAGCATGTTTGGCCTCAGAGAGTCATTTTGAACATCTGCGATGATTCGACACGTGATAAAATTTCATTGCTGCTCGCGCTAAAAATGATATTAACCCTGGATCCCATTAAAGGGTTATTTTTTTTGGAATTAAAAGAAGAATAGACACAATTTTTGAGACACGATGCGCACTACATCGTCATTCTTTCATTCCTGTGTAATTTACTGCCGACGAGCTAACCATGCAACGCACATTGTACAGGATGAAACATTACTGTGAAGATTATACATCGAGAATCTGCGGCTACGCGGCAGATAATTAGAGCATGAAAATTAGGGGCCTAAACCAATCAATAAAAATCACTAAAAGAATGAAATGTGGTATTGTTCAGCAATTACTGACTGCAAATAATGAGTTGAATAATTTACAGCAAAATGAAATATCTAGAAAATAAATGCAATCAAGATACATGAAAGGATATTTATATTTGGAGTAGGTGACGATCCATACGGTATAGGAGAGTGGTTGGGAAGAGGTAGGACATTTTCAAAGATCATGTAAAGAGTTGAGTGAAACCAGGTATCTGCAGTTGCTTGCTCTTCATGAGGTGCCAGGGGTTCATGGTTAAATGTCCCATCCTTGAACTTGAAACGCTCTCCGCGCAGTAGTCATGTAGGGACCGGGTTTACGCTATAGAATCTATACCAATACTGGGATGTGAACCCAGGTCATCGTGATAGTAAACTAGTACTCCATTTAGAGCACATGCCAGAAGAAGTAGAGAAAATATATTTAAAATGATGGAGATTAGATGCCGTATGGGATCAAAGATGAGATGATCGTGGAGAGGGATCGAGAGGAATACGAGGGTCCCCAAATACTGGGCAGCGGTATTAAGTATTCTGTATTATCTCTGACTTTTCAACTTCATTCAGCCTAAAAGATTCTTGTCCTATTGGCAAAGAATTATTATTTTAGCAGATGATTTATGCGAAAACAAATAATAACACTTTTTCTAATAGAAAAGTATTCAAAAAAGTCCTGGACACACAAAAAAATCATATTTTTTAACAAAAATATCGCCAATTCATCTCGATTTGTAGTTAGACTAAATTTCAAAACTCAGGTAGGGAATTATTTTTTTATTGCAGAACAAGACTATTTAAAAAAATATTTTTTAATGTGTCAGAATGTATGCTTGCAGTAACGTACAAATGTTTGCTTGCATAGTATATTTGATTGCTTCCTACTGAAAGCATGTAGCTCCGACGTAATCGCTCGTTGAATCGCGTTGAATAGATCAGGATTCATGTATTACTTAACGATTGTGGCAGAGACCCAACCACCTCTATTAAAATATGCACGGAACTCAATGTCAAATAATTCTGCACCAGAGTGTTTTTCTCTCCTAAACAAGATATCATAATTTATTTGCCTCCCACTATGGTTTTCGCAATTATAAATTTTAAGAATTAAAGAATGACCGATATCTCATCTAAAAATGAAGAGATACTAAGTTGTAGACATCTCAGGCTACGGCTTCGGTAACTCTGAGACGAAAAATCGTTCACTGAATTTTGAACAGCTCACTTAGAACAAACCTGCTAAATAGATGGTGTTCCTCGCCGCGCCACGCGGCCGCAAGCCCTTTTGTGTCGAGGGATTACGGAGTAAATTGCAAAATGTGCGAATACATGCTTGAGGGAGAGTATAAATCGCGGCGGGGTACTCCCATCTCAGCAACAATGCCGACTTAAGCTCTTTTGCTCACTTCTCATTTCCTTCTCTTTGGTGCAATTTCCATCAGCCCTTCTACCACAACTCTCCCCTCGTACCCACAGCTATCCCATCCATTCCCCAGCCCCCAGACGCATGAGATCCCTTTCCACAGCCTCCAACCCACTCCCCTGCCGACCAGCACCATCGCATCCCCTACGCGTAATCTCCCATCTTAAGTCGAAGCTCTTGAATCGGGATTTTTAATAGTCGTGGGGCGAGTGAGGAGGGTATGTAGACAGTGGGGCTAGGCTTGGCGGCGCCTCCCTCCCCCCCTCCCAGGAGTTCCTCGCGAAATTAAATCTTCCCAGGCCACTCACCACCCGTTGGTCCATTCTTCCAATTAAATAGGTCGTTTCGGATTTGGCGCATGGTGGTCCCACACCCGTCTCTTTGTCCTCCCCAGATTCCGATCTCCCTGCGGCTGGTAGGAGAAAGGTTTTGCGGGTTTACGACGGGACCGGGGGTGGGTTGAGATGTTGGAAGGTGGTCGTTATCGGACGGAACCACGCGCCGGGAACGGCTCGGATTCCGCGCCCACATTCGATGGCGCTCGAGAAGTATGGGCGCCCGAGAGCGGAATGGAAAACCCTCTCCGTTTGAATGGAATCACAGGGGTCGATGTTTTCGACCTCTCGACCCCTCGAAAAATTCTCACGTATCTCCCACAACTCACGAGGTAACTTTCCCGAGTGTGCATCATAGTGTGACGGCCGGAGTTCGATTATTTAAGCCGGCAACCAAAAGGTCGCGAGTACAACTACCGACTCGAGCTCGGATGTTTTGCTAGTTGTAGGTTTAAGTTATGACAAAGTTAAGGAACTTTTTTGAATGAGAAGGCCACAATTCATCCAGAGGAAATCTCACGTACTTAACAATGAGGGTCACATACTTACAGGTCACATACTTACAGGCCACATACATACAGGTAGTTCGTCCATTCTTAATGTCTATTTTTGGAGCTCATTTCAAAAATGTCAACGCCTTCAAAACAACAATAATCAAAGAGATACCATTCCCGACTGTTAATTTAACGACTTGGTATTTAAAAAAAAGACACTTGGCGACTTGCAACACCAACTACACGTCATACGCGGCAGTACCACGAAAGGCCACACATAATATACCCAAAGGGCCGCAGGTTCCTCACTCCTGGTTTACTACTGTTGACAATACCCAAGAAACCTAAAAAAATAATTTAATTCCTGCGAGTATTCAAGAAAAATGGACCAGTGAAATATTAATCCTAATTTATGTAATGCAGAGGTAACAAAGTTGCGGCAGGAAATGATAGGAACAAATCATTGGTAACACTGCCATAACCTCACCTACACACACATTGGGCAACTGATGCTTGTGATGTCACTCGTATATTTCCTCACGTAATGCACGCGTTGCATTGAACGTACCATTTCAAAGATCAAGGAGAATCGTGCTAGTCTAATCGAGAAGAAAACACATTCGTAAGTAACAGACTGATAAACCGAGTTTGCATTCTTTCGAATGGAAAAAATGTTATAAAGCTGATACTGTGGAATGGTGAACATTCTATGTAAGAATAAGAGAATTAAAAGAAAGGGAGGAGTCGAGACAGGTTAGGGAAATGTGAGTGGAAATATTACTGAATTCCTATTCTACGGTCCGGATTCTAATACCGGTATTTCCGGTTATTTACTGAGATTGCAGCTACAGCTTGCACGTGGAGTACAATTCAAGTTCAATACTACGTCCGTCACAAGGAACGCTTCACTGTTAGTTGACCCCTTTCCGCCATCTTTGTGGACCAAGTAATGTATATTTTGTTTATCTCCACCTTTCATTTTTTTCTTCCAATCACATATTTTTACATCTGCCACTCTAAGGTGCTACTCAGTGCGAAATACATTTGAAGCCAGATATGAGATTAAGAAAGGAATGAAGGCATTGCAAAAACAATGATGCATATTACTACCCAAATGCTAATAAATCACATTTAATAAGTGGTGCTTTTTTGAGATATTTAATATTATTTCAATGAGGGAAAGCAAAATAAGCAATTCAACATTCTCTCCTGGACATAAATCTTGCTGCAGATAGGGCGACAAACACAAATCATGCTTGTAAGAAATAATTGGTATCCATTTATTTTGTGATAAGTAAGGGTCCCACCAATCTGAGGAATAAGCAAGGCAATTAACTACAAGATCAATAAGATAAAGCATTAATATATTGCCTAATGTGATCGCGATTTAAATTCCAGTGAAGGCACTCGTAAATGATGTCAGGGCAAAAGAAGAATCAGTTATGACCGTGTATCAAGGCCAATAATGATTGTTTTGAGGGAAAGGCAGGCAAAATTTTGATTTGGCCAAGTCGCTTAAACAGAGAAGCAGATTTTCTCGGAACATATTCATGTTTTGGTCAACCAGGATTTTCGTTTCGAAATATTTCCCAACAAATTTTAAGGGGGAGGAAGGGAGAAATCAGGTTGAGGTCGAGGCTAGATTACTGATTTTCCATCTAGAGGGCCGGGGTTTGAATCTCACCAATGGAGGAGATTTTCATGAGCATACTTGTCCCTACTTGATTAGCGTGTGAAATACACTTCCAGTTCAGCACTCCGACCTTCGAATGGGACGCGAAAATGTGGATCTCTTGGCTCCTTTCGTTGAGAGGAGGGAGTTCACTCCGTGCCGACACCTGGGTTTCACTCCTTCCTCTTTTCCTCAATAATTCCAACATCTTCCCTAACTCCACACCTATCCTTAATAGCGCACATGAACTCAGCTATGGTCTCTCTAGAAATGCAACAACAGGGAAATAGATCGTGGCTCCAGATACCACCACAATGGAGGTCTCACGGATTTTTTCAAGGTGGCGCCTGAAAGGAGAAGTGTTTGGAGGAGGGAAGAGACGATGAAGGTTGAAAGTTATGTCGTAAAACGACGGCGCTCAACGCCTGAAGAGTCGTTCACCTTCGAGAAACTGGAAATGACACTCAAAAAACTTTAAGAGCCACTTTCTCAGTGTTTTTAAGTCTCCGAGGTCATTTCAAAAGGTGACGAAAGTAAGTGTACACATTCATTTTGTGCCTTTTCTCGTATTTTATCAATACCATTAGTGTTAGGGATGTTTGGGCAATTTTAGAAGACTTACATAAATAAGTGCACATAAATATGCTGAATCAGTATTATCTCCTCTTAAATTCAGACTTTGGTAGACTTTTCACAGGATAATGCAGAGCTAGAAAAATGTGTAAATGTTCCCCGTATACTTTTCAATACCTAAAATCTTCATGCAGCCGGTCATGGTTACCTTAGAAAATCAAAAACCAATTATTGTCGCAAGTAGCTACGGGAAAGTAACATAATATGCAATCGTTGCCAAAATAATTATCTACACCAATTAGTATTTTTTACTATCTAGTAAATAAAAATGAATTGGGAACACAAAGGAATTGGGAATAGATGGTCAGCACACACCATATTTTTCACTAAAGTACCATTTAAAACTCCTTAAGGTTTTTCCTTCACCCCATTCTACAAAAGATACAAATAGCTGGGATAGTTGACACATGAGAGCTATAATATTACCAAAAAACAAAGAGCAGCAAATAAAGACGACTTATATTCATTAATCCCCACCGAATTTTGCAATCAAAATTCCGCACGTTTATTAAGTGTACGCGTTATCTGCTTATGCCTTTAGTCACCATGCAAACACACGAATCACGGAGACATGAATCACGGAGACATGAATCTCCTACCGAATACAAACTATCCTGGATTTATTTTAACTAACGTGTCACCAAACCTTCAAAAACTATGGCGTGTCCAAGAATGCCTGAAAATCCCCAAAAAAAGTTTCAAGTCTGGGACAAAAGAAGATATTCGAGGGGCGCTCATTCCCGAACGAAGCTGAATATCGATGTTTAAATTAGATAAGAAGGAATAAGGGTAGAGAAAATGACAATTTGCTGAAAAAAGAAAGTCATTTCATCACTTAGCGTTTTATAGTACTTCTGCAAATTCGAAGTAATTTCAGAGAAAACCGGCACTTCATCTCACAAGTTATTTAAAAAGCAATCCGTGGCCCATGATAAATTTTTCTTAAGCAATTACTTCTTCTGTCTGAGAAATTATTTCGAAAAGTCAATACTTAGGGGATCGGGTTGGTGTGGTGGCTAGAGTACTGGCCTCCCATCCCGAGGGCCCGGGTTCGATTCCCGGAAGTGGCGGATTTTTCAGTGGAAAACCGGTCCCCACTTGAGTGCCTAGTGGAGGTCATTTCAAGTTCAGTACTCCGTCCGTCGGATGGGACGTTAAGCCGTGGTCCCCTTGGCGCCTTTCGTTAAGAGTAGGCTAATGCCGACGCCGGGTTTCTCTCCACCCTTCCTCCATTCCCTGACAACTCCTACCATTACCCAATTATCTACCTATCCTATATGGCGCAAATGACCTCAGCTGACGGTCGCCTCCCATAAATAACCAACAAGTCAATACTTAATGTGGTGTACCACTACATAAATTTCTAGTTCCGCAATAGAGTTGATGAGAAAAGAGGCTCAAGGATTTTTACACAATTTTCATTTAGCCTAACGAAGAAAACAGCCAGGGTTATAAACAATGCTGCAAGCTTGACCATTTTTACCAACTAAATATTAATATTTCACTTGAAAGAGATAAGTAATGTACATGGAATCGATTACATGTTATTGCGTAAGGTGCGTAAGTTTAGAATGAAATAAAAATAGGCGCATTTCAGTCGGATCTATTTTACTGAGAAGTTACAGAACATTCCCTCAAATGCTGATATGCTGGAAAAAAACGGAAGATGCCTTAAATAAAATAATGCCTTATGTTAAAGTTCATAAATTACCTCAAACAAACTAAATACACACAAGTATTTGAATAGTTCTTTGCACTTAATATGCTTAAAAAGCTCTCATTCAGCCATAAGAGCTTTCTGAGCTCTTTCTTTCTCCTCCCAAAGATGACATGTCCTCGAGTTGAGTCTTTTGCTTGTCTTGACATCCAGGTTTGGTAAATTGGAATAATTCACATTTTATCTCAGGCATTATCTAGACCTTAGCGTTAAAAACGGAAAGAAATTGGGCTATTTGCTTTTTTGAATCTTTTATAACCACTGTGACACGCAACAACGTCTTAACCTTGCGACTTTCACGGACCTGTGAAACAAATTGGTCTTCGCATTGGAGAAACAGGCAGATAGAGCTATTTTAACCCGCTAACACATCAATAACAAGAATAGAAGTAGAGCAAGTTTCTTTGCATTAAAACTGACACAGATTAACCTCTATATTAGGTAATCTCATGGCCAAAAGGATAAGATCCTTAGCACAGTTCATCTACAAGTATGATGTACAAAGTTCGCGATGCATAGTTATAGAATTATTATCCAGATAACGAAATACCTACTTGTAAAAAAATAATAAACTTGATGAAATGAAACAAGAATATAAGAATTTTAATATTCACTGCAAAATCAGCAAACATAACGTGTCTAGCTTGAGATAAATCGCTGTAAAGTATTACATGCATTTGTTTTCGGATTGCTACATGTAAATACGCTCGCAGAAGGCATCTGAGCCGGAGATAAGGAAAGTAACTTTAGAGTGAATTATATCGCTTCTGGTTCGGGATAAGACGGGGCGGAAAATAAAGAAACGGCCTCAAAATCCCCGGGATTGGGTCGCAAATATCCCGGTTAAGTCGCGAGGATATGGTAAGGTGTCAGGCTGTCATTTTACCCACTCCCGCCTCACCCCCCTCCGCCCCGCTTAACGTCCGAATTCCATTTCACTCTCCTTCTTCCTTTTCCAACGAGAAGCAGCCCAACGAACTCGCCATTCCCTCCGCTCTCCCACCCCCTCCCTGCACCACTTTAATTCCACCAGTCCCATAGGCCCCTCACCCTCCCACAACCACACCTCAGACTATTATTATTTTCATCATTACTTCCCTCCCGTCCTCAAAGACCACTGACCCACTTCCGAACCACATCCTGACCCCCCTCCTCCGAGCCCCATACCCTCAAAAACCCTTGACGACGACCCCCTCTATAGAAATATACATGCAAGGAGACCACTTTACTCTCCCTCACCCCCTCCCCGTCCCATTCATCTCCCATACAAGACGCTCCATCCTCTCGGCTCCCCGCACACCCCCGCAACTGAGCAGCAATAAAATGTCTCCGCGTCTTCAACGGAGAAAAAGGAAGGACGGAGAGGTAACGAAAAAAAAAATAGATGCACGAATGAGGAAAAAAACTAAGGGTAAAAGGAGTCTGGGGAAGGTAACGAAAAAAAAAAAAATGAAATGCATAATAAATATGCATAATCTCTCCCACGTTCCCTGTCGCTTCTCTTCCTCCTCTACCCCCGTTCCGTTCCGATTCGGAACGAGAGTCAAATTTCCGCTCCACTTACTTCTCCCTCTCCCCTTGCCATCCCCTCATTCCGCCCTCGATGCGCTTTTCTCTCGAGCGCGCCTCTCCCCGCCACTGCCTCCCCCGTCGACCGCGACCCGATCTTTTTATTTCCATCCCGGCACTTCGTTATTTTTCCGAGCCGGGCGGGGATATTCCCTTCATCCGGGCTCCGCACGCCCTCTCGCCTCGCATCTCCTCCCCCCATCACGGCCCCACGTGGCCTCCCTCGCAATCCAATCCTCCCTCCTCCACCCCTCCCAACGACACACCTCTTCATTATTCTTTCACTCCCTTTCCCGCCTACCTTACCCCACCACCGCACCCCACTCTTTCTCTCTCTCTACCACTGCACCTCCCGCTACCCACCTCTCTCCACCCTCCTTATCAATATTTCACGCCATAAGTGTGCCGTGCCCGGGGTGTGAGAGCTGACAATTGAGGTTCTTCCGCGGCTGAAGCGAGCAGCGTCCGATAGTAAGACGGTGGGCGAGCGGTGGGAAAATAAAGGAAGGGCAGAATAGAGAGAGGTTTCCCTCCGCCTTGCTGGACCCACGGTTCTCATCCGGGGACGGAAACGAAGGGGTATCCACGTTGACATTCATCAGCGGCGGAAAAAATGACCTATCCCCCGAAATACTTCACTTCTTGTCCTCCCGGGAGCGGAGGATGACGCCGGCGCCAGCGATGGTTCTTCTGTGCCACGTCCAAACTATCAACATTTTACCCATTGAAGTAAGACCTCCCTAATAGCCCTCTTACCCAGATTTAAAGGATTTCTGATTGGTGTGGTGGTTAGAGTATTGGCCTCCCATCATAAGAAACCGGGTTCAAATCCTGACGCTGACAGAGTATCTACTCATTCTTACACCATTGGATTCCTGCGGCCAAATGTACACATGAATATGGGATCCAGATGAAGGAGATCGGGTTGGTTTTGTTGTGAGAGCATTGGCCTGCCATCCTCTAGAGACTAGAGTTCTCTTTCCAGATTAATGTTAGTTAACAAATTCGAAACAGAATTGTTCAACGCTGACCCTGAAGACACATTTCTATTCCAAACTATATTAGCACGTTAGTAATAATGCGATAGAACAACAGTCGAACCGCATGATCCAAGAATTACTATTTTCCACGCAATTCCACGACCACCATAGAGAAACAATTTAAAACAATTCACAAATTTATATCTTTTTCTCGCTTTCGTCTGATTACTATTATTATATCTTCTACTCATGGTTGTTGACATGGCTGTTGTTGATCATTTCCTCCTACCTAGACTTTGCAGTGGTTTTCAGGCTGATGTGGATGTAGATATATTTTCAAGTGGTACGATCAACAGCATGATGGACCAGTGAGCAGAGTTTTAGAGTACCTACCAACCGAGACTTCCATATTTAATTTCCCAGGTAACTTATTAGGATGTCCCCCGCTAAAATCAAACTGTGGAACTGTGAGGATGCTACGAGATCTGTATCAGTTTGGGATGTGAAAAGAAGCCGTCTAACTCTGATGCATGATTTTATCCGAGAATAGGTCTGTGCTAGATGACCTCTTTCCTCACCAAACAACTTTCAACTTCGGGGCCATTGTTTATAGATAATTCTCCGATCTGGCACTCCACTGAGCTGTTTTATTATTCAGTCATGCGATGTTTACTTTTGTATAGAAAAGTCTATCTGTACTCAGTTGGAGCGGATACATCTACAGGCATGACCTAAATGTTGGCGAAGCTACTGGTAAACTTTCTATACCCAAACCGATGAGAAATATAATCAAGGATTTAGAGAGGAGATACTTTGTGGCCAAAAATGGAGACAGTAACGCTCAGCCAAATCCAATCTCATGGGTAAAGGGACATCAAAATAATAACCAATAGATTACGCTAACCCACGATATCTCAGCTCGTGATTAGAATATTTAGAACTCGAGAAGAAGACATAACCTCTTCTAATTGATTACACAAACCGCAGAGAGCTTCACCGGACCGCAGAAGTAAAATTAGGCTGGCAGAGGACGGTAGAATTCCGCGATCCGTCAAATAACTAATGGAGCCCAAACGGGGTCAAGCCTCAAAGTGATTCCGGGTTCAAGTCGTGGAACGTAAAATCGCACTGCATTAATAGTTAGATTATCTGGGGATAAAAATTAAGTACAGATTTGAAAACTAGCCCCTCTCTGGATTATCAGGAAATCAGAAACAGCTGGGCATTTTCGTACTTGCCCGTTCTTCCCCAATGTACCTCCCCCCTACGAGCACAACCTCATTTCCCTCCAAAACTTTGAGTTCCCTTACCACCAGACGGTCAATTTCTAAATTCAGCACTGAATTCGTTGAACAAGGGGCATCTATTGTTCATACCTAGAGGACAGAAACGAAGGTAGATGGGTTGAGCTCATCAAACTTTGACCACTTGCAATTGAACTCCTATGGGGATTTAAAATCCTGGAAGATTCATCCTACTCTGGTTTCATATGGTGAAAAATAAAACATTCGTCCTGCATGCACCTCATGTAGATATCAAGAGGAAAAATGCAGAGAATATATGGGTCAGCATAGCTTTGCGAGCAGTATAGTTTGCCATGAAATTCACTAACACTGTGGTTGCCGCCGAAAATTGACGAGGGAGACCATGTAGGTCACGCCCAATGTTGGATTTTAAAGAAAGGGAAAAACGTGCGCCTGCCTCTTTATACCCTCCAAATGGAATTTAGGAAGTGCAAGGAGGGTATATCTTGATCTCCTTTGGGGATCTCCTTTATCTTAAAAGCAAGACAAACGACACGACATGACACATGACTTAAAAATATAAATATTTTGATTTTATTAATAAGTAATTGAGTGCCAAAATATTTGCCAAAATCGATCAACGGCAGCAATAATAGTAGCTGATTTTCTGGGTTCCTGATTTCTTCTAACCTTGGAGTTAAAAAAGATGGTCAGGATAAGGTCTTCACGAAGTAAAATTAAAACGCCAAATACCAACTATAATTTAAAAAAATAAATAATCAACGCCTTGGGACACGTATATTACCAAGATATACAAATTTATTTTTCAACGAAAGTTAGCCTTCATCAGAAAATCCTCTTGGGGTTTATATGAAATAATTCGACGGAGTGTTGGGCTAGGGGTAGAGCTTTGGGCAGCTGACCTGCTCCAAATCCAGGAGAGGCCTCCTCATTGGATGCGGCCAATTAAACCCAGGCTGAGTGTTTTACCGGGTCCCGGATCTTTCCGGAAAACCACAGGCAGCGCAGGAAAAAGATCTGCTTTCCTGCCCCACCGCGAGATATCTGAATTTCACATGCCGCTGGGCTTAGTACCTGGTGAGCTCAACCCGCAACAACCAAAACGACCTTCAGGGTCACGAATATTGTGGTCGCGCCAAAATTCACATAATACATTGCGAGGAGGAGGCCCCCCCGACGTACTCTTGCCATCCTCGTATACTGTAGCGCGTTGGAACCATGGGTGGTGCATAATTGCAGAGCATTATTCTCTGACACTCGGAGGAGCCTATTTTGCCATTAACTTCCCATACTCGTGACCGCGAGCCTCTCTTTCTCTCTCTTCTCGGCGTCCCCCCAGTCCTGCTTTTTTCACTTGTCCATCATCCGCTCCATCCAATATGCTTCGGGAGGTTTTAGAGCTTGTCCGGCCTTGGAACACTTCCGTCGTCGGAGGAAACCTTAAAAGTGTCGACGAGCAAAGAGCTCCGACGTTATTTAGCACTTATTCAAAACAAAAAATATACCACTCGTCCGTCCTTCTGCGGGCCTCCCCCGCCGGCACGTATGCTCTTGCTCTACGTTGCTATCACGTTGGCGACGATACAACTCGTGCCGCCTGCAATTCCACTGACAAATATTAAATATTCAACGTGATCGCAACGGGCAGTCACTTTTCGAAAGGAAGAGGCTTGATGTTGGTTGGGTTAAATGGTTGAGTGGTCGCCGTCCTAACTTGTGGAGACTGACTTATTGAAGGCTGGTTTGAATACCGAAGAATTGAGACGCTTTCCTTCAAGGTGAGTTATCAGTGCTAATTTAATCATTAAGGAAGAATCACTACAATGGTTTCGGTCCTCGAAACGATATGACCGCAGAAAGATTAAAATAAAGGATTGAAATTGAACTGAATGAAAAGATTTGAGAGGAATTTGACGAATTTACAATCTCATATCCAATCATGGTGGGATTTTTCTTTCACTGTGGGGCGACATGCTGGTGAATAGCTTGATAGCTGTATATAAAGGGCATTGTCAAACGATTGAAGGTTTAACTGGAAGAAAGTTTCACGTCGATTACGTTAATTAAATATTTTATACGCTAATAAATGAAAGAGTGATAAAAAAATATCTTGGTGAAGATTAAACGCAGTAACGCGCATTGGTATAACTTTATTGCTCAGGGTGGCTTGAGACAATTAAAATGATTGCATTAATTTTAGCACTTACAAGCAATTAAATGACTGTTTTGGAATTCGAATGACCAATGCACGTGACTGATACGACGGCTCTGGTGGAATTCCCATTCGGGTTATTGCTCGACAAACAGCCACTCCCGAAATACAATATTTTGTCTTTTATATTGTTTGGGGCAATATTTTGCCATTGCGTATTATTTTTATTATTTTATTCTCAAATTTCAGCAATAGGGAGTGATTGCGAGAGAGAATACTTCGACTGAACTCTCCCGAACATAAACGCGTGGTTAATATTTTCTGCAGTAACACTAACACCTCTGGCTTACAATATGTATATAAAAGGTATAAATTATTTTAGCAATGTAATTTAGCACAACATGTACGGCTAAAGAAGTTTCTTGAGTGCATCACAAAAGAATTTTTATTACTTTCAATCCGCACCCACAGGTTCTTTTAGCTTTTTCGATCTCTTTACAAGAGTATGCTGTCTTGTCGTTAAGAAAAAAAATATTCCAAGCGCGCTATTGGGCCTGCCGTTGAAAAACTTCTCTTCACTGCGGCCATCTAAGCGTATGCAATCAGCATGTTCAAGAGATCCCTGTTCTTAATTGGAGGAGGTCGCTACGTCACAAAAATAAAGCATTAAGGCTTATCTCGCTGCTGAAAATATGACGTGCGCTGTCTCAATCTCGTGCTGTTTATCTCCAGTCGCGGCGAGCGACATTTCTCCGTCCACTGAGGGCAAGAAAGACGAATGAATGTAGAGAGCTATTCAGAAAAATTTAGTTTTGTTTATTCCGATGTTTTCAGTGTGAAGGGGATACATAAAAAAAATAAAACGAATTTCCTTTCGAGCACCCTACACCGACGGTCTCCCATTGAAATCTCACCTTTCCCACGCGATACACTTCCCCCACTCTCTCTCTCTCTCTCTCTCTCTCTCTCTCTCTCTCTCTTTCTCTATCCTGCCCACCTCATGACCTTTCTCCCCCGATTTCCCTCGACGAAAATAAACCACCCTCCTCGGCCCGGGTGCGATTTGTTTATCCGAGTACGCCACTCACTCACTCGCTCACGACAGCGCTCCACCAAGAGGTCAGGCGAGAGGCGACGATCACCCCTGAGTGACCCTGGAGAGGTGGTTACGTCTCCCGAGGGATCCCGCGCCGCAGCCACCGCCTCTTCACTCTGAGTCCACGAGCGGAACCTCCACCACCTCCCACCTCCTCCGTGTAGATAAGCCAGCGGACACGGAGAGTCCAAAGATGCAGAGGTTTGGACGCGCACTCCCTCTCACTCGTTCGACGCCGGACGGAATGCTGACTCCGCGGCGACGCAACCGTTCCCAGTTCCGCCCTTCAAGAGGGCGGTGACTTATTCGGGAATCGGCGCATTCTCCCAAACTCGCAATCCACTTACGACCCTTACTTCGTTAGGCTCAGCGTGTGCGGCGCCCCATCCAGTGTGTCCACCCAGCAAGGACGGTGCCGCGACTTTCTCACGACCGTGACCGACAGCTATTTCAAAGACGACTCCTGATCATTTTAATATCGAGACATTACTCTTCTTTTTAGAAGTCCCATCTTAGAAAGGTCTACGCTAAGGTTTAGTCCCGCCTGTGACGGCCTAGATTAACTCGCACGATTTAGAAATTCATTGTAAGATTACATACCAACTTATATCCAAATCTTTTCATTTTTCTCGGAGACTCGATACTTATATGAATAATCGGTACAGTTTTTGTCGATTATAGGATTTAAAAAATACTGCACTATCAGGGTAGCAATGGTGTAAGGATCAGGTTGGTGTGTTGTTATCTACAGCTCTTATTTTCTAATCGCGACGGCTGTTGAGTCCGAATACCTGTTGTGATGGAGATTTTTCTTCCGAATCCCTTCCTATACCTGAACGCCACGTGAGGAGCACTTCAAGTGGTGTGCTCCGTACGTTGTATAGCACGTTAGCTCGTGGATTCACTGGCGCCTCTTGTTTAGAGTAGAGGCTAATGTCGTCGATGGGTTTCTCTCCACTCATCCCTTGCTCCCAAATGTCCTACCTCCGTCTAGATACTCACCTTACCTTAATGGCACAAATGACCAAAGTTTTGCTGCCCTTCCCTAACTACAACAACAGAAACGAGGATGCTTTCATTACCAACGGTGAGATTTGGACGGGTTGTAAGCATGGGTATAAAAACCTTGGTAAATATACCCCGTGTGCATCATCTCCCACGAGCATGTGCTTGTTAGTCACGAGGCAAAAGCCTAAGTATCATTACCATTACGGAAGTACCAAGTTCTTTTCTCAATACCCATCAGTATAACACTAATTTCATCCCTCTTGTATCCGTTAATAGTTAGGTCTAATGAATTTTGGGATGGTTTCGTTTTCCCCATAGAATCACCAGTACGACAAACCTGCAGAAAAGTTCAAATTCGCTCACTTTGGGCCTTCGAGTCGAGCATATCCTGGCGGCTACCATGGATCGATACCACAGGAAATTTGATTTAAAATGCAACTCCCTACAGTGTTTTTCCGTTATTGTCAGGAATATGAATAAACATTCTGAGAATGATGTGTAAAAATGCGGTTGTAATTTAAACTGAAATAAAACAGAAATGGCACGTTTGTTATAACGGACATAATTATTAATGCGATTGTGGAGAGTTTTGAGGCGCATTACCGGGCAAAATTCCAAAACAATAAGGTCTAATTTCTATCCTACTTGCATGACTGAACAATTATTTTTTTTTAGCAATGACGATTTAAGCAGAAATTACGTGTCTTTAGCTAAGGCACTCATTGAACTTATGACAGGAACTCAAAATTACGAGAGTAAAATCATTACAGGTACTATAATATTAAAACTGACATTCGAGAAAATACGAAACGAAGAAGAGATTACAAGAGTAGGCGATTATGAACAGATTAGCCGATGGAAGAAGTCAGTGGAGAGCTGCGTCAAAACAATATGAGGATTGATGACTAATAATAATGACGAAACGAAGCATTGGAGCGTGATGAATCTTCGTAGAAACTGGAAGAGTCGCAAAAATGCTCATCTTTTAACAACTATAGATCTGGCGCTGAAAAACATAGATTAAAAATTAAACGATACCACTTTCTAGATGTATTTAATGAATACAGGGAAAGCAATGAAATGAAACAGGTACGGGCTACGGTAACGATCTTCATTTGCATACTAAAGGCATCATAAGTGGCTAAATCACATTAAACCGAAATTTTAGGTCATCGAATGGCTTTTAAAGCGATGTACCTTCCGTCTCTTACACACACGCTAGAATCATAGCTCGCAGTTTATTACCCCAAAAAGGCGTCCCTAAAAACTGGCGAATAGGAGATAAAAGACAATCATGGATAAATATCACGGGAGAAATCGTTGAAATACACAAATATTTAACTATGAATACGATTGCATATTATTTGACGCTAGGTTCAAAATAATTACGTAAGTTGAGCTAAAACGGCAAAATTTTATCCGCCTTTGCGTGCTGCCACACTGTTGAACGAAAGGACGAGCACATTAAAAATTACTTTCACTTTAATTTTTACTCAAATAATACGTTTGTCGGCAGTCACGCGAGTTATTCAATTAAAGTAAACGCTTCAGAGATTTAATTAGTTTCTTCTGCCTTGAAGAAGACGCTAAACAGATGGGGTCACGCAAACGGTGTTTTGATTCTTCAATGGAATTTTCCATTAAACTTTAACCACGGGACGCCATTAAAATCAAAAAGATGAAATCTGGGATTAAGTGTTCAATTGAGTAATAATTATAGCCATTAAACACTGTCACAAGCAAAGGATGAATACAGGTACTGTTCCTCAAATCGTGGGATTTATTTTAGCACAAAATCAAACAATACATATACATTCGCTCTGTCTAAGGAAATTAATGATCGGGAGGAAATAATATTCTAAAAATGTATCCCATGCAATTCCCCTTTAATTTCCGTTCTATTCTCCCTCACTTCCTTTAATAGATTCGGTTGTCGTTTTTATCACACTTATTAAATTTCTTATGCATAATCTAAACTTCCACCATCAATTAAAACAACGATAAAATATTTACCGCAGTTCCCTCAAACTTTCATTTTAATATGCCTTAATTTCCTGATGAAGTCAGCGCTTCATTCAGCATTCCTCTCAAACCACGCACAATATTAGACATAACAGATGCATGACTTTTCATAGTAAGGATTAGATTCTTGGAAATTTACAAATATATTGAATAAAGCTTCAAGTTTCTGGTATCAAGTGAGGAGTCTTCTTTGAAACAAAGGTTACTAAAGCGACCATTTAGGATGCATACTTCGTACCTACAGCTTAGAAACCTGCACACTGCCAAGTTGAGACATCGTCAGAATGCTGGCTAATAAAATGAAGTTCTTAGGGATGATGATGCAAAATACAAGGCTTAATGCACAAAAACAACGAAGATACCAGAAAAGAGGGTGATTATTAAATCTCTCACACTGAAAAAGCTAGGAGATCTACGATGGGTTGGTATTGATATGTGATTAGAAGGGAATAGGCCAGAAGACTAATGATATGGTTGGATAAGGAAATACCAGGAAAGAGAAGGGTGGAAGACGAAGAAAGGAGTGGATCGGCCTATTAAGAAAGAATTAAATGCTGAAGGAGCTCAAGGGAAGAATTACCCATAAAATATTTACCTAAGTTGGAGAACTACCGAGAAACTAGTTACTACTTGGTGATGAAATATATGACTACCAAATAACATTTCTTATTTAATAAATTACAGTAAAATAAAACAGAAAATCAGTGATTAAGGTGTAAACATGAGTTGAAACCGTCTGAAACTCCAAGCCAGCTAGAATACGTAATGATTTGAAACATTCGAGAATATTCATTTCAATTTTGCAGACAGAACATGAACGAAGGGTTGGAAAGCTGGGTTGCGTAGGCGTACGGCTCATATTACGGCTTAAATTGGATTTCATACGAGGCACCTTCCAAGATTTCTCATGCATTGTTGAGGCACCACTTCTCCGTCACTTGACGCTAGGCTCAAGTCATGAATTTATTCGGAAGATCACCGGCAATACAAAAAGGCCATTCTCTGAGCGAAACTCAATCTGAAGGCAGTCGGAACGACGAAGGTCCGCGTATTCCACGGAGATAACTGAGCCAACCTTGTCTAAATCCCTTGCCATCGCTGCTCTTCCAATGGAACGCGTCCCGTGGTGCCACAAATTGCTTCCGGTCGCAAGAAAACCCCTACTCCCGGTCATTGACGTCATCCCATCCTGCGCAGGCTTCGGAATTTAAAGGTTGGGGGAAATTGGAGACAATACGGGTCCGAGACGGTGGGAGCCCACCGTGTACGGTACACATTGCATCGGATCATTTCGATGTTCATCCCTTGCGGCTGGAGTCAATATTCTCCACGCTTGCGTGAGCAGGAACCCTTGTTGCCCGTCTTAAGAATTGAGTCCACCCTTATCCTTCTCCAAAGGCTGCCCGATGGAATAGAAATCATTGCCGGGATGACCCAAATTTTTTTCCTCCCTCACGTTTGGTCGATAAAAATAATAAAACGTCCATGTTTTCATATCGTAAAGTTAATCGTGATTCATCCCCAAAAAGATCACTCCCCACCGAGCGTCGCTTGTTTAAGTAGAAGGTGAAAATGTGAAGGTGGAGCTGATGGTTAAAGTTTCCAATCGAGGTATCTTTCAGGGAAAACACTTCGGACTCCAATTGCATCCTCTAAACGTACATTGTGCTTATGCACTCTGCAAGTCACCATAAGGTTGTGTAGAGTAGAGTGACAACACCAAACATGTGCCTTGTAAAAATCAACTATTGTTTTGAAACTTTGTGAGGTTTATACGGTCACTTAGAAGTAAATACAAAGAATCATGCTTAAATTAGGAAAAAAGTAACTACAACGGAAGTGAAATAGTGCAAGAAAGAAAGTAAACGATTTTGTTTTTCCCGAACACTCAATTTAACAACCTTACTGCCTATTAAATAATACTGTAATTCATACATGCTTTCCGTAGTACCTATTTTCGTGGATAATAACTCGTAAGCACCATAAGTTGCTACTTTCTATCAATGGAAATCATAGGAAGGTCTTCAGTGTTCCTCCACAACTAAAAACGACTGAGTTAACTAATTTCATGAAATGACACTATGAGATGAATGCTTTTGGGTTTTGCCCTCAATATTCAGGAGATAGGGCTGTCAATCACTTTCTTCAAGAAATATTATATCGCTAAGACGAGTATTGGTCTGAATATTGAGAACCTGGAATGCTTAAATTTGGAAAGTAGGGTGAAAAATAAGATTTCCTCTTTAAAATAATTCATAAATACGCAAGCAAATAGCTCAGGCTTTTTGATAAATTGCTAATTGTGCATAAAGTGTCACATAAGGTACAAAATTACAAATGAGACACTTATCACTCTTGATTTGTATTAAGATGCCGAATATGACATGTATTGTAATGAGGAAATACATGCTTTGCTATTATTCATTTTTCTTGAAAGATCATTTCTATGTTTACATGAATGAGGGAAAATATTACGGAAGTTTGACACACATATCGCAATTTCAACTGCCGTAACGACCATTAACAGGATAGCGAACAGAAAAGTACACTTCATGATAAATAAACAGATATGTTCCATTAAAAATAGAAACTGAAGAATGTACACATTGAATATATTTTTATGAAAAAATTAGATTTTGCCGGCAACAAATAATTTATAGGCGCCAAATGCATGAGCCAACCTGAGTCAAATCTTATATGAATAATACCCTCGAAATATATCCTCGCAAATTCTTCTAAGAAGGTGGTGCATTATTCTATACAGATGACATGTAACTGTGGTATTCAGCGATGATTCATTGTAAAGACGTAGAAAAATTTCGCTAAGACCAGTACCTACATGGAATTCCATAAATAGGCCAATCAGCTAATAACCGACTGTACTTTTCTCTCTGTACTTTTCCGTGACTTGCCCACGTAAGTTTGCTTAGAGTAAGGTCACAGGTGCAGAGTGGACCTGAATCTGCATTATTGGATTGTCTAGGGTATCTTTAGTTGGAATTATGAAGACCTACCATTTCAACGAGGATGATTTATTTTTAAAGAGCCTTCTTTATCGGTCTCTTTGAGACTGGAGGGTAATTCAATAACGAAATAACACGCTTTCAAGGAGGCACTGAAGAAGGTAAACACAACCCCGCAAAAGTGTAGAAAATATTGTTACAGGGTTGCCAAATGGCCAGGGAGGTTTTCATTGCCACGTAAAATTATTAGACTCAAAATTATCAGCGTTCTCGTGTGTTGTGAGAGTCTTACGGACTTGGAAAGGTAAACTGAAAGAAGATTTGCGGCACGCTGATGCCTATGTCTCACAAGTGAATGTTATAGAATAGATAAATGCTATTTTTAAGGAAAATTATCGAAATGTACTTTTCTTCGCCCGGCAAATGCAAAATTTCTTTCGCTCAGAGAGGAGAGAGATCTAGCATTTTTGGGTTACTTTTTTGGCTGCGAAAAGTGCTAAATGGTCATGAAATATATACTTTTAACAAATAAATATCCGTTGGAATTACTTAAATATATTAGTTTAAGGCAGGGGCCTCCAAACTACGTCCCGCGGACCAGATTCGGGAGGCCCTCTCATCTGGCCCGTGGAGACCTTTTTATCTGAGGAAAAAAATTACGGAAATTTACGCGTATCCTGCCAAGATCAACCGTCGCTTGCGTGGACATAACGTTTTTACCGGATTAAAATAGAGGAGCGCAGGAACTATCCCCCTTAGGGACATGTTTAAAGAAGGACTGGTGGATTTTAACCAGTTTTTGCACAAGGAAGACAATCCTAAAGTCAAAACTTTTGCATCAAGGCACCTTTATAACCTTGGAACAACATACTTTTGAGAACAAACATTTTCAAGAATGAAATACGTGAAGAACAATTTGAGGACAAACTTGTCTGATGATAGTCTCAGGTCACTGTTGATGTTAGGGACATCGAATCTAAAGCTAGAAATGTCTGCTATTATGGCATTCAGGAAAAAATTTCACCTTTCCCACTAATACATGTGTTCGTGTGTAGTATATCAATGTGTTATTTAATAATAACTGAATAAATTAATATCAAATAAATAATTATAAACAACATATATGTTTTGATTATTCTTTATTTTGACCTCGAGTGTGTAATTGGCTCCCAAACTGCTGTTTGATAGTTAATGCGGCTGAAAATTTTGGAGACCCCTAGTCTAAGGGAATAAATTGCAACCTTGTCGTGAAAAAAATACTTCAATTCATATGGTTATCAAAATATACATTTAAAACACAAAAATTAACCTGCAAGATAATTTTCCTTTGAACTCATCCAGTATAAATAAAACGCCATAAGTCCCATGGCCGCTCCTATCGAACTTAATATAGTTCGACAGAGATTTTTTATTGATCTTTAAACATTTGAAAATAATCTTAAGTTAATTAGAAAAACACTGTGCGTATGTTGTGTCAAAAATGATTTAAATGTAAAAACAAAGTCTAGCAAAACACATAATACTGTCACCAAAAAATATTGATGAACATTTTCATAATAATTTTGTATTTAATATATATCTTGCATCTATCAATCAAAAGAGAAAATCAGTGATTTTCTATACACTTAAATCAACACAAGAGAAACCGAGATTTAACTCGGAGCTGTACATAATATTAAACACTATAAATACCTACATATCTACCTTTTTCAGATAAATACTATTCTGTAGAGAAAAATAAATAATGTTTGAATCTAATAACGGTTGAAATTATGCTCGAAGGCTATTTTTCTCCTATAAGACTCCTAGTTAAGTGAAATTGGTGCTATGAATCAACCACGCATTGGAAATAAATTGCATTTTCGACTGGATTGAAATCATTTTTGGCGATGAATAAACGAAAGTATCCATTCCCCAGACAAATGTTTTATGAATTTATTGAAACTGTGACCCATAAACGTCCGCGTCATATTTTTATCCATCAAAGAAGCTCATCGCCTGCGCATGAAGTGGTGTCAACTCGTATGATAGGCAAACCTGACGAGCTCTCCACGTTAGCATACATCAGGGTTCAAAAACACCCTTTCTAACAAATAAGATCTCATGCAAATGCATCCATGCATTGGCATGTCAATATTCCTATCGGCTATTTTACTTCCACAGAGAGCCTGCATCCACACAAACGACCTAGGAAAGAATAATTAAATTCCAATGAGGTTTCATCCGATTATCTACATATCAGCTTTAGCTTGTACATCCATGCAATGCTTGGACCTTAATAAACAGTGAGTACAATCACAATGGGCAAAATTGAAAATAAAAAAATATTTTAAAGTACAATTTTCCTCAATGAAAGATTTCGCCCGAAGGGGAATTTGCCCAAAAATATACGTCTAAAGCACTACATAATTCAATTCCAGAGTTTGACGACAATGGAATTATTTGGAAAAATCTACTAACTTTTCGAAACTAAAAAACACCGTTTTAGTCTGACACAACGTAAATAGGTATAATACAACGAAGTATACATATTGATAATAGAAAAAATATTCTTGAGGACATAAAGTCAATTTATACGTGTACTATAAACATAATGCCCTAATCACGGCAAATAGTTGGTTTTATACAAGAAGGATGGAACTAATTGAAGAATGCTTTGAGGAGAGGTACACCAATAGGATTAAATTGCCAAAAAACTTGGTTGAAAGAATGTTCTTTGCATGAAAGTAGAAATAACTTCGGTTTTTAAATTCAGTGTAAACGTTAAACTCCGATGTGTTCTATGAGACTAACCTTCAAGGATGTGACAGAAGGTTATCAATGTCTAAAAAAAAGTAAAATGGCATAGTAAGCACATAATAAATGAAAAAAATTAAACCGCCAATTTTTGCACTAATACACAAAACCTTTGCGTGCCATTTAATAAATACGTGATTCAAATCAAAGTACCTGCTGCATACCGTAAAGCTTTACCTGCTGAAGCTTCAGATTGTTGACTTTGATAAACCCAAAAGAGACTCATAGAAGGTATATAATGTTATGAATATTAGCCCAAGACTTCTATGTTATTCACAACAAATATTCTAAGACAAAGAAATGATTTAAGAGACCTCATCTAGGCGGAAATATATCCGTGAAAGATGTTATTATAGCATGATTTTACGGTCTAACATAATGACATCTAACAAATTATGTCCAAAATGATAACTAAAAAGCTTATTTGGGACAGGTCTCACATTAAGGGGGAAAATATGGATTATTTCTTTCATCAAGATAGGCAGAACTGTTAAAACCTCTGAAAATTGTTGGGTCAATACAAATAGATGCGAGCAAATAACTAACTGTAATAGCTGAAATATTTATTTATAATTATGGGTCAAAAAAGGTGTTTGCCGTCATAAAAGATTCTTTCTCTCGGCATAGGGAAAAACCTATTGATTAAAATGAAAGTAGTCATTGAAATTGGAATTGTTAAATTCACTCCCTGCATAAAGTCTCATCTCAGTATTCATTTATTCGAAGAAAAGGTTTGTATTTGTTTGCATTATTTGAATCATTTTCTCATTTCGGTTAGAAGCTCACATTATTTAAATGTTATTCATTATTATTATATTGTTCGACGCTCATGTTTAATTCATGGCGTGACCACCGTGAGTCGACGTTAAATAAAATCGAATCGTTCGATAAACTTGGCCTCGAACCTCGAGACGCTTGTGAATACACAAAACCACGCTGTCCTAATTTTTTCCCACATACAACTGTTTTGACGCTAGAATTTAGAGGACTTACAGCGATAAAGAATATGAAAGGTAGAGTGGGATCAGATACATCCGAGTAAGAAGACTGTAAACAATGTAAAACAGTGTGAACAATGTAAAAAACTAAGAGATACGTTCAATATACATCCCAAATTTAAACAGAATGAAAAAGAGAAGAGGTTAAGGAAGGATTGGACGCACGAACGAAGGAACGCACATGTGTACGAAACTTGAGAGCGGTCCACACACTGGAATGAGATATACATTCATTTTTGCCTATTGTAAATAAAATGGGAAAGACTGACAGGGGAAGGTAGGATCGGACGCACTTTTATACAAAAATTGACCATGGTTCACTCAAGGGAATTCACCAATTCAAATGAGAGAGCTGTATATAAGCGAATTGGATTGTCAGATAGAAGAGGGATAGAAAAATCCAAGCTAAGGAGGCGCCACAAGCATGGGAAAACGTAGAATTGAGAGAGATATCCGCACAATTGAGATGTTAGTTTTCGAGAGACGTTCAGAGTAGAGAGTCTTCGTGCTTACGTGTTATGGGTTGGGGGAGAGAAGTTGGGGATCGGTTGACGATCCGCCAACCTCACTACTTGCCCTACCTTTTCTCCGGCTGGTGTCGTCTCGTGAAGAATAGTCCGTTGGGTAGTGGTGGCAGGGGAGGAGGAGGCCTCGGAGCGATCTGAACTGGAGGAACACGCACGGACAAGGGAGACGGGGGTATTTCGACGGTCGTCTGGGGGCACTGCCCCCAACCTCCATAACCACCCCCGCCCCTCCACCACGTGCCCCTGCCCCCACCGATGGCCGACTCGCTCCCGTAGTCATCCTGGGCACTCCTCAGCCCGGCCGTGATCGGAGCGAGGAGGGGCAACTCCAAGTACTCGGGCTTGAGGTCCACGGGGTCGCTAGTCCGGCGGCCCCCCGCGCCCCTGTACGGGACATACGCCGACGAGGACGGCCCCGCGTACTTCCTCTGCCCGAAATTCCGCTCCGGGTCGGCGTGCGTGAAGTGGGGAAGCATCGGGAAGCGGTTTAGGGCCGCTCGCCCCGCCCTCTCCTCCTCCTCACCTTCCTCCTCCTCTTCCTCCTCCAGGTCCGAAAGGGCTCACGCGGAATCCGTTCGTGCGAAAGGAGTCGAATTGGATCGCGTGGGCGCGCGTCCTTTTTCTCACTCGCGAGGTCCGACCGCCTCAAATGGGACACGCCGCCGCTAAGAAGAAGAAGAGCACTTGAGGTGGCTCCCCCGCGGCGTGGGCGAACCCATGAATAGATTGACACCTTCGGCACTGTTCTCTCCCGAGAGGGCTCTCTTCCCGCGCACCACACTAGAGCTCATTACTGCCCCGTTCCCGTCGAGGGTAAAAAATAGCGAGTGGCGGAGAGGGGGGCGTGTGGAGCGGGGAACACCTGGGAACACCTTGGGGAGTAAAAAAATAGACCATCGAGCGCCGTGGTCCGAGTATATACGCACAAATATTTATTTATCCTCGGTCACTTCCTCCACTCCTTATACACAATCGTCGTTCAGCGCCGGAAGTGATACACACACTGGGAGGAAAAAAATAGGCGAGTCACCGGTTTCGTTATCGATACGTCCCACCCAAACAGAACGCTCGTATCGTTCATCCACTGACTCCTTTCTCTCCCTTCGTCGAAAAAATCTCGCCCGTGGTGTAGCTTACATAAAATAACAATCGATGCGGTATATCACAACGGTCGACAATCGGGCACTTGATGGACACAGGGGAAAGGTCTAGGACGCGGTGCGGACCGTGGTGCAGGCTTTGGTCATCGGTGAGCACCCGTCAAAAAGGGGGAAAGGCGAAGTCGTCGGCGAGCTCTATCCCGTGCAGTCGTAAACGAAAAGGTCACAATTTCGGGGAACAAAATACGCTCTCGCCACGACCGAGCGGCGGCGTTATCATCCGTGTCGACGTGTAAGGCACTTTGAAGATGGTCTCCTTTCAAAGGTCTCTCTTTCTACCCACTGGGAGAGATGTGGGGTGGGGGGGAGGAGGCTTATTGGGTGAGGGAGCCGTGAGTGGGGGAGGTCGAACCTTCGCGAGGAAGCCGACGTGGAAATCCCACTTCGGACTTGAAACGGGTTTAGAAGGGGGAGAAGGCGGGCGGGAGGGAGAGAGAGAGAGAGAGACAAAGCGGGGTGAGCGAAGCAGATACACTCGGCAGATGGAACTGACAGCTCCGATACACGTCACGGGAGCGTGGGATCGTTTTGGTAGGCGGCCTTAAGCGATTTGACGGCACGTGGGACCTCTGGGGCCTTCGCAAGTGAGGGCACTGGGGACCGTAACGGACGCGCGGCGTAGTGAAAGTGTGAGGGAGGGGTAGGGCAGAGAAGGTGCTCGACAGGGGCGGGCAATAGCGAGCAGAAAATGGACTGATTGGGGAACAGGGAAGGCTGAGATGGAATTCCGGTTGGGGGCGAGGTTGGCGAAAAGAGAATGCGCGGCGAACACCGTCCGTCGGGAGGAGGGGCGGCGGTAAAGAAAGGCGAGCAGGAGAGGGGCGAGGTCCCGAGATTTGAACGAGAGGGAAGGTGTTCCCGCACACAAACGCGTTGGCGGGCGGTGGTGGAGGGGAGGGGTCGGAGGGATGGCCCGGCGTTAAGGGAAGTCAAATTCGTCCCCGAATCAAGGCCCAAGGCACAGGGCTCAGTCGAACGGATGGAAGAGAATCGGAAGGATGTTTTGGGTGAAGCGGGTGGGACGAGTCGGAGAGCTGTAAAAACGTCTGCCCACTCGCCTCGCGAGGATAATTCAAGGTTGTCCCGAAATAGGCCCGAGGGAAAAGGTCCGACTCCTAGTGCAGAGGAATCGACCCGAAAATATTTCGGGAAGTAATCACATTAAGAAACTTGGCGTGATCACGCGGGTCCACACTCTCACTATCCACGATCGTCGCATTCCGTTGGCGTCGAATACTTCACGATGCTCGTCGGAAAGGGAGTCGCTGGGAGAGGAATCGGCATTTCTCGATTATAAAACCCACGAATTAGTCCTTTTCCTTGTTTCAATGAGAAATACGTGCTAGGAATCGATCCACGATGCGAGAAAGCAAATCAAGCATATTAAGAAATTATAGGCTATTTATCTAAGTTATAAACTAAACAGCAACAGTCAAATGTGATTGTTTACTCTAAGACGGGTAAATAAATAAAATCTACAGTGGAATAAGGCGGAGGTACCGGACACAAGATACTCACGAAATTAAGACCCGATGAAAATAAAGAGCAATGCATAAGGACTGGTACCACATCACTGATTGACTCCCAGGGCGAGGAAGGCTAAATCATTCAAGTCCCAAGCACTTTTTAACTCACCTTGAAAGATTATTACCCGATAGGCATTTAATTTCTTTGTTAATAATTATTTCCCATCCGCTGAGAGGTCTTTTTTTATAAAGGCAAACAAATCAGACAAAAAGCTTCCCGAAAGCATTCGGGAAATGAATATTAGTCGATGGTGGAATGCCCTCCTTCTTTCAGTAATGAAACCCACATAGGGTCAAAGTGCTGGAGGGGTGAATCGCGGGGAACACCCTTCCTTAATCTATTAACGCTAGCTGATCGATATTTTATCCCTTACGTCCCTCTATCCCGATGCGGACCGACTCGAAGGATTTAACGCAGATTGAAAGTGGGAGAAGTGAAACGAAACACGCCTTGTATCTCGCGAAAAAACCGACCCAACCCTAGTTCTGTTCGGCAAACATACCCCTCCGTTCCCTGATTCTCTCCCTCATACCAGCGCGGGGGATGAATGGAAAAATTCACGAGGAGTTGGGAGGCAAGGGTGACAAAGGGGTCTTAAAACTACGGAGTAGGAAGGGAACGTTTCCCCCCTTTGGAAAAGGGGCGGATACCGCGAAGGCGTGTGTGACACTCCCCGCCGTGAGTTGCTGCAGGATATTATCGCGAGAGCTTTTTGCTCACCTCCTTTCTTTTTTTTTATCCAGGCGATGATGGGGCACCTCTGATATCGGCGGCGATCTGGAGATATCGGTAGCTCTTAGGAGAAGCGGGGATTGGGAAATGAGTAGGAGGATTTTTGGGGAAAAGGTTGCGGGTCACGTCAGACCTGAGGTGGTGTTGGGTACGTAAGGAGGTGGGAGGTGATGCAAAAAGTTTCGTGCCGAAACTGAGAGAAGAAAAGGAAATCAAAAGTGTGTTAGTGTTCGCGGAGTTCTCCGGTCCTGGCGTCGGGAGACGGATCGAAAGTAGAGAACGTAGACGGACGAGGTCTTGCCGAGCTTCCCGGTTCTGCGGCCGGCATACGTCGTCATCACCGCACACTGGGTGGGGAACCCCGACCTTGGTTCAATTAGGCGAGGCTTTAGTAGTGTGGAATGCAGCACTCTTGCGATGTTTCCCCGAGCGGCTCTCTCTCTCTCTCTTCGCCAGAGACGAGAGAACCCAGGAGGCGGAGTGAAGTGTGCGGTGGGAAAGAGGAGAGGGGGAGAGAGCGAAGAAGCCAGCAGTGGCAAGGGAAGTCTTGAAGTTTTTCTCTCAAAACCGAGAGAGCGAGCAGGACTCTTTGAAGGCAGTGGGAGTGGGGGTGAGGGGAGTGTTTGGCATGTCCGTGAACGAAGCGGGATGGTGCACACCGGTACCCGAGGGGTGGTTAATTAAATAAATTCAGAGCGGGGAGAGAGGGTGTTAGGACAGATAAGGGGTACGTTTCTTACTTTCCGTCCTCGAGACGCGAGCGAAGGACGTAACCGCGGGGCAGCGGGAAGGGGGATTTCGGAATTAGCTGGACGATCGTGCAAAAAAAAAAAGAAACGTTCCTCGCTACTCCGACGGTGTTCAGAGTTGCAGTGCTTTTCGGTTGGCGGGACGCGAGGACTGCCAGGGCCAAGCGAGGCTCCTTTCTCTCCTCCGTGAGGCTGAGAGAGAGAAAAGCAAGCCGTGTAGGGAATAAAAAACTAGCCCCTCAGGTCAACGAATTTACTTCCGCCCTAATTATCTCCTCCCCTCGACGGCTGGACTCTATCCAAAAGAGTGCTAATCGCCTAATTGATTCACCTTCTCTATCCGCGATATCCAAGATTCCTTCCTCCCCTTTCCAACCAAATCTACTGGACCCAACTTCTCAAGAGTCAAGAATGAAAAGAAAACGACAGCAGAATAAGAGTGCGGGGATTCAGGGATGAGGTAGATCTCGACAGGGGTTGAGTTTCCGCAAGCACGCCTTCACCGACACGGGAACGCAATTATATTGCGAAAGGCAAAAACAAGGCGAGGAAGGCTTCGCGGCGATAAATGGAAACGAAATTACACCGTCGGGTCAGCTTTCGGGCGGGAAATCACCGTCGTTATGAAACTCAAACGTTTATATGCACGTGCCGGAGTCACATCCGATGTCTCGCGTTGCACCACGGTCTTATTTCTTTCCTTTTTTTTCACGGGTTCCTCCCCGACGCTTCTTTCTTATTAAAACGTGACCTGGAAATACGCTTTCAAGACGCTTCTGCTGTCGGACCAACCTTTCGACCCGTACCTCAAGTCACATTCATGTTTTTCTACCCACCTCTTCCCGAGACCCCTTTTCATCTACATCCACTATTCGCGGCACTCACTCTTATTCACCCTTTTCTTTTCAAATGAGGAGCACGAGCGCAAAAAAAATATGAACGAAAATCACTCTTCAAAAGGGAATCTTTCTCATCACTCGGGGATAAGAAAAGTGCCCCACTCTCCCCCATTCAATCCCGTCCCTCGCGCCGCTCTCGACGGCGCCAAAACTCGACGCTGGGCGGACGAAAAAATTGCATGGGGGTGTGCGGGACGGGGTTTGGAAGGTCGGGAATGCAGCGACTCCTTCCCGCATTAAATCATCTCCGGCCACATGCGAGGGGACGTGTAACGTGTGGCGGACCTGGTTGGGAGAGAGGAGGATTCCCGGGATTCGTCAAACGGGAGGATTCGAGAGGATCGGGCGGCTTTCCCGCGAGGTGCCCTCCCCGGAACGCCAACTTTTGACGACGGACGTCCTGAAGATCGCCTCCGATTCCCCAACGGAGTCCGTCACTCGTCCACCTCCCCAGGGCACCTCGACGCGAGAGTCGATCGGAATACGAGGCGGGTGTGTGAAGCAGAGACATGCGGGTCGCATTCGCGGATTCGTGTAGGATTCTCCGTGTCACGTCCGCGGAGGGAACGATGAAAGAGATATAAAGGGATTTTAAAGAAGATATAAAAAAAAGTTTCCCTCGCGCACAAATAAAATCAAATTGACCGAGAAGGTGATGCAACGGCCATAGTACCTGGCTTCAAAGCGTCCTTCCTTTAAAATCACCGCTGGCAATTTTCACAAAAAAAGTACGGAATACTGCCCTAACACAAAAGCTGTCTAAGATTCCAACGATGTGCGCGATTTCCTCTCTGCAAAATATTCAAACATTTGTCGAATCTCTCGCGGGTTAAATTCTCGATTTCGCTTCTGGTTAAAAAATAAAATCATTCAAGTCTTCTATCTTTCGTACACGTGGATTCTTTTTAAGAAACAACCTCCCGGTTGTAGCGCGCTATCTTTAACGAGCCCATCTATTTTTCCACCGCGATTCGAAAAATGAGAGAGGGGGTACAAAATATGAATGATAACCACGCTCGCATTCAATCCTCGCAAGGCCAAATATACATACGTCCGCGTGTCGACTGTATACAAGTGTATGCTCTCCGCAAGGGCACATAGAAAACCTTTCTGATTATGGTTACGTAAGACGGTCGACGTTACATAAGGCATGAAAGGCTGGGGGCATCACTGTTCCACCGCGCCGCGATGAAAGAGTCTCTTGCTCGGCTCGGGGACGATTGTGGCGATGCGTTGCGAGGGTGCGACCGCCGGAGCCACGGTGCAGGCGTCGGCGGCGTCGGCGGGGAGAGGCGCCGGGTGCGCGAGAGCAGGGTGGCGGAGAAGGGGACGAGCTGGAGGAGGAGCGAGAGGATATAGTCATCGGGTGCAGGTTAATGGGGTTAAGAGGCAAGGGCGCCCGCGAAGAGAGCGGGGGCGGGATGCAGTCCGGCGCTCGGCGGCGGCGGCAGTGGGTGATGTCGGCGATGTGTCGCGAGGAGTGGTTGAGGAGGCGAAGAAGGATAAAGTAGAGCTTGGAGTGCCGGAGCGGAATTGGAGGAGAGCAAAACTCAAAATGGGCGAGAAAGTGAGGAAGAAAGGCGGGAAGACCAGAATTAAGGATGCAAGAGAGAAACGGAACAGATTTATCCTCAGAGACGATATAAGGAACTGGGAAGTAGCAGTCCGCGTGGAGTTTGAGCACCAAACGGAAGCGGAGAGAAAAGTAGTGGATGAGAAAGGTTAGAGCAAACCAAAAATGATAAGAAGCAAGTGAGAGGTGAAGAACAGAAATCCCGTCATACACGACGGGAGCGTATTGTGGGTAAATAGTCGGTGCGGAGTTGCGAGGCACGAGGAGAGAGAAATGTAATGGATGAGAAATTGAAGTAGAAAGTGGGATACATCAGAATAAAAAAGAAGCACGGAAGATGCAGGAAAAACAAATTTCGTCTTTAGAGACTACAGGATTATACCGGAAGAAACAAATGCATAGTCAGCTGATAAAGTAAAATACTACGGTGGATCAAATAAAGGAGGTAAACAGTACGGGACCAAATTTGCAGAATGAGAATTAAGAATGAATCACGGAGGGGGGACGCAAACGAGAGAAGGGACGGGTTAAATTTGGGCTCGAAGAGAAGCGTTACAGGGGATGCGAAAGAAAGGACCTACAGCCAGGCGCAAGGCCACTCTCCAGGAGATGAGGTAAAAAAACAAGAACGGCGAAGTCGAGTCGAGAGGCAAGATAGAAGGGGAAACCCTTCGAATAAATGAATATTGAAAGAGGGCAGGGAAATTTGGAGAATGATCGGGAGAGCGGTGTAACGAGAGAAAGAGAGTCGGGGAGATGGAACGAGTAGACAAGGAAGATGGTGGCGAATGGCAGAGATGGTGGTAGGCAAATGAGGGAGCAAGATTGGAAAGGGAAAGGGGGACGATTTAAATAGCTCTGGGAACGATGGGCGGAAAGGAATCAAAGGAGTAGGCGTGAGTGAGTGGGAGAGTTGAAAATATTCAGAGGAAAAGGCACGAAGGTTTAGTTAAGGTGGGGAGAAAGAGAGTGAGAGTATAGCGAAAGGATTCAGGAATGAGTTGTACGGCGAGGAACGTGGAAAGGGTTGAAGAGAGGTGGGTAGGGAGGGGTACGGCCCTGTGAGCCGAACTCGGGATTGATGGGGGTTCGGGTGCACAGAGCGAGGGGCCTGGAAGAGGAGACGTACGAGCTCCCCTATCGCACGAATCAAAAGATAAAATAACGCGGAGGTGAGGGGATAAATGGCGCGGGCAACGGAGTCGGATGAGAGACGAGTGTTGCCTGAGGGAGGGTTCGGTGAATAGAGAAAGGCGGGACCCAGTCTCGCTCCCCACTCCGTCCACTCGCCAACCGCCCCTCCACTTATTAACGGACTTCAAACGAGTGCCGAGCGTCGATGCCACCCCACACGTACCTCGCCTCGCCTCTCCCTTTCGCCGCGAGTGCAGCAGCGGTGCGGGGATCCCTAAAAAAGAGTCCTCCCCCACTCCTACTCCCTCTCACCGGGGAGGTCAAAGGTCGCGAACCTCTCGGAGAGGCCCCTTTCCGGCAGAAGGGGTGAAAAAACGAGGGAAGTCCGCGAGCGGACGGATCTCGTATCTTGTGAAACACCTCCTCTATTTTTTATGCCATCCGCAACTCGGGCAGGGGATGAAGAGATGCATTCACGCGAAAATCAAGAGCCGGGCTGGGAACACGTGTTAAACATTGTCGCGCCCAGATAAGCAACTGGGGAGATTGTTCCCAGTGTGGTAACAAAGGCTATGGTACATTCGCCTCGAAATTCTCCCGAGACGCGAGCTGGTCCTGCCGTCAACCCACCACTGCATTAGGACCACGTGCTCCGGGACCGCAACTCATTAAACTCTCTGAGATTCGAAAGTATATCCCCTGGAGAAGGGAGGAAGAACTCGGAGGTTCACCGATGTCTCTTCGTATGCATGCGGGGATTAGCGAAACGTGTAACACGATTGCGACACCATGACCACGAGAGGGTGCTCTTTCGCCGACCGATGACACGTTCCTTCTCACCCCACTAAATCTGCCCTCTCCCTCTTACACTTTCTTCCGCCCCGTGGGCGAATCAAGCAGGATCAACTCCGGAGTGAACCAGCGACTCTCTAAATCTGAGAAAAGGGATGAGGATGAACGCGAGCGAGTGAGTGAGGGGAAATTTCACCTTTCGACGAACGCTTGAGACAAAAGGAAAACGAGTGAGACGCTAGGTCGTCCGCAACACCTTTTGCCGCGCCTTTATATCTATCATCAACATGCCTATCGGCATGACAGTTTATTCAAATTTATTCCCCCTACTACTCAAGCCCCGTTATATACTTTGAAGGTACGTGAACCCATATTTTCGCCTCCATAGTGAAAAACGGGCTGGTCCTTTGAGAAACGCCCGAACGGCTTAAGTACATTTCCGGGAGTTTTTCCCGGGTGGGTGATCGAAGTCCCCTACCACCCCGAATCCTTTTCCCTCTACCCCTCGGTGACACCCACAAAACTCCTTTTGTGTTTATCACTCTCCCTCTCCCCTTTCCCGATCGGCGGCCCGAACGGCAACTCCTCTCTCGGAGACAAACAACGGGATCGGAGGGTGGGGTGAAGGCGGTGAACGGTTCGTCGCACAAAGCTCCGGGAGCACCGACTGGAAGGAGGAGGGGAAAACGACGGGGAGAGGGAAATGAAGTAAGAAAGATGAAGACAAGCGAGTAAAAAGAAACGGGTCGATGGGATGGGGAATCACATTCCCGAAATCGCAACTCTTCAGGGATCAGAAAACAAGGGAGGGAGTATGGATGGGATCGGATAGGAGAAATCGATGGATTGGAAAACGGCTCGCCTAACGCTCACGAAAAGGGACAATGCGAGTTATTTTTCGACTTAGAACCACTCTGGAGAGGGAATGTCAATGTGTCTCAACGTGGAGTGGTAAAAAAAAACTATTTCTCCATGCCATGCGAATGATTGAGTGTTTTCATTGTTATGGCGATGGTTTATTCTTGTATTCTGATGGCTTGTATGGGAGGTCCCAAGACTTCCATGATGTTCAAAACTTCTTCAAAATGCTGTTTTATGTCGACCGATATGTGAGAGTGACAAGCGAGCCTGGATGTTCTCCACTTCTGAGAACTGCTCACGGGGTTATGGGCCCGATGAAAAAAAAACACACGTGTTAGTGCATTCGGGGAAACATTCAAGGGGGGCACATAGGAGTGATAGGGTACACCACTCGCAATGGACCGAGAGGTATGAGCTTGCTTCCAGGAACGCGCGACGAACAAAAAAGTAACGCTTCACACAAGGGTCGTCGGTTCTGGCGAATCTTCCGGCACCACCCTCTCTCGTGCACTCCTAGGGTCGGGCAATATCTCTTCCAATTATCTTCGCGGGTGTGGAGCACACGACCAAAACAAACGACGACAGCGGTTTAACGATTGTGGTAAGGGCCCCGAGGGTTGGAGATGATTCCAAGATTGGGTCGGATATGGATTTTCCACCCTCGCTAATTTAGTTACGACGGGGGAGGATTGATGTGGTAAGAGGAGGGGGTAATGTGTGTAGTTAGAGGCTTTAGATGTGTTGTTGGGGGTGGAATGGAGAGGGGTTGGAGCGCAGAGAAGGGGGTGGTGGAAGGAAAATACGTCGAGAGTCACGTGGCACACTTGGGCATGTTGACGTCCCTTGAAGCGAACCTCACTCTTCTTCTCAACTCCACCAAAATCTTCACGCCTCCTCTTACCACTCCTGAGCTGAAAGGCTCTCGCTATCCTCCCAAAAATCTCCGCATTTTGGAGGAACGACCCGGCGAGACGACCACGGCAGGAGAAGGCGACACCTCCCGCACCGGCACCGCGAAAGTTTCCCTGAATTATTCAGCAGGGACTCAGGACGACAAACAAGAAATAAGAAGACTTCCGCGAGCACACTCCCGGGACTTTCCCGCTGACACCGTCCCGTCAACGACGAACGTCTCCGAATCTTCCTCAAAAAAAAGTCTCACGGCACCGGGTTGAAGCACCGCCCGAGTCTCCACGGGGTGGGAGACCGGGAGAAATCGTCAGCGGAGGGACGAACTGGGAGACGACGGCGGAGAGAGAGAGAGAGCGGGGGGTGGCCCGGGGGTTGAACTGGTTAAAAGAAGCCGGAGTAGTGGCGGCGAACGTTCGAGGAGACGCAGGATTCGGCGACGTGCAGTCGTACGCGAGGCGGCGGCAAGGGTGCAGCCCGAGCACACACACGGCGAGGCGCACACACACCTCTTTCTTCCGCCCGTCCCACCCCCGCAGTCACCCCTCCCCGACGCCTTCCTCCTCCTCCCCCACCACCCCCAGCGGACCCCTCGACGGGAGACGTCGAGCCCCCCCCGAACGGGCGCGAAGGCGATCCAGGGACATCACCGACAACCCTTCCACCCTCGGTACCGCGAGGGATGATGGGTGCACGGCCAAAACCTCGCGCGTGCCTGTCACCCCTCTCTCACTGACGGGCGTCGTCGTCGTCGTCGGCGGCGTCGGAGGGCAGAGCGCGATGCTGTTTTGCCAGCAGATAGTCGAGGACTGAGAGCGGGGTGAGAGAAAGAGAGAGAGGGAGGTCTCCGGGAGGGGCCGGCGGGGGTGGGGCGGAGGAGGGCGGGGAGGGGCAGGGAGGGAGGGAATGGAGTGGGGGTGGGAGGGGAGTGATGAGGAAGATTAAAGGGGAAGGGGGAATAGGGTTTTGGGACTGCGGAACGGAGTGGGGGGAGGAGGACAAGGGGTAAGGTCGAGGGGAAAAGGGTCGTGGGGAGTTAGGAGGGGGGAAAGGGTACTCCGAGAGGTTCTGAAGTGGAGGGGTAACCGCCCCCTCCACCCCCTCAAAGAGGTTGGTCCCGGTAGAGAAAACGGACGGACCATGCAGTGGCTAGGGGTGGGGATGGAGACCGAAGCGTGGCGGGTTTTGGGTCGCGGGGAGCGTTAGTGAAAGGAATGGACGGCGAAGAGGCGAGGGAAGAGGAGGAAATGGGAAAACCAGGGCGTAAGGTGGGGGTAATGTGGACAGTACTCCCGCAACTAGGCTTATTTTTCCTAAGTTATACTTCAACACCCCATGGCTAGCACATGCATGAAGTACCATGATTATGAAATTAGGTAAAATGTTTTACACAAATATCGCACTCCCTATGTCAATATTTATATATTATTTTGCTTTATTTAGGTTGAACTAAAAGTACCGTAACTTGAAATACTTGCTTTTGTCTCGGGTGAATTTATCTAGCGCACTGTTTGTTGTTTGGAAACACCGCCATTATCACTCGCTCACGAATTACCGGACTGGGGACACTGCCATGAAAACGAAACAGACTCACAGAATAAAAATATTTTATAATGGAAAGCGCAGAAATTAATATTTGTTACACAAACTTTCAGAAACTCCTGACGTTGATGATAATTTCATCAAATTAAAACTTTAGGGTCTGCTCTTCCATTTTCACCAACACGTTCTCCATTTCTGCTATTTTTACATGGTTACATTTTTATCTAAACATATGGTTTCTACTCGATTTAACCCGGGGTGATATTACAAAGTTATTCGCTTCGGTCTCAAAAGTTGACACGCTTTCAAAACAAATTTGGGCGACGGCGGAAAGCATTATAAAGTCAACACCTTAACAGTAATTATTTGTCAGAAGTTGTAATTTTTCTTACCGCTGGGAGAACGTTGGAGTAATAAAGGAAGGGGGAGGACGAGAAAGGTCATTTTAAATTTCATGAATTGGATTAGAAATTACGAAGAACTGAAAAGAAAACCAACGCAATGCGTTGAGAGTGCAGTTAGGAAGAAAAAAATAGGGATGCTCCAGAAACTTTTTTTTGTCAGACATGTGACGAGCACTTCACGCACGTCTGTTGAAAGGAACGTTAAACTGTGGATCTCTAGGCACTATTAGTTAAGAGTAGGCTAATTCCGACGCCAGTTTTTCATCCACACTTTCTCCGATTCCAGAAAAAATCCTACTTTTACGCAATCATCCACTGATCCTAAATGGCTCACACGACCCTAGCAGTCACTATCCCAGAATAAATCTATCGGAACTACACCTAACTCTAATCCCTAAATTCATTCGGTAGATTACTTGCGATAATGAAAAATCCAGGGAGTCATTACACCTATTCTCCGCTCTACTCCCCACCACGGTCACGGGAGGGGGCTGTAGGAGGAGACGAGTGGTGGGCGAGGAGTGGAGCGATTCGCGAGACCCGGCGTGGCGACGAGGGTGGTCATCGAACGTGCTGGCCAGCCGTGTGTCCGGGCCTTGAGGGCCTCCGCAGAGGGGGGCGGGAGGAGGGGCTGGAGAAGGGGTCCGGCCCCTACCGGAAAGGATCGGGAGTGTCCTGGAGTAGGCGGGGTGCGGTAGCGGGGGCGGAGCTGCTCCGGCGAGTGGGTCGTCGTAAAGTATTCGCCGCGGAGGCTGTGTGTGCGAGGCCGCCCGATTTTGCGGTCTGGGGATGGATGGCGAGGCGACTTGTTGGCGAAAAATAGAAGACTGGGAAGACCGAGAGAGTGTCAAATGATGTTAAAATTGGAGCCGGAGACTTGAGGGATACCCCTAAAGGTATAATAATGAATTAGAATACAAAGATTTCCTAAATAAAGTATTTTAATTCCCCAGACTAGTTATTGCTACTCATGATGCTTCAGTGAGTTGGCAGAGAAGTTGTAAAATCGATCAAGTTTGTTCGTTGGCTTTCTATTTCGGGGATCAAAGATCGTATCCCGGCAGTGCATTTAATTTTTCAGCGATATGTAAATCTCTACTTTAGTCCCGTGAGCATAGTGCAAGTTTAGTACTTCATCCATTTGTTAGGACGTTAAACAATGGCCCCTGTGCTCATTACTTTCAGAGCAGGCTGACCCACAACATGATTTCGCCGCACCCTACTCCGCAGCATAAAATATCACCTACTACCTCCATCTCCATCCAATCACCCCACTATTCTAAACGGTGCAAATGAACTAAACTATCAGTCGCCTCGATGGAAACATGTCAATAGAAGTTAGATTCCCGAATTAATCTTACCACTATCGTTGCCAAAATGAAAATAAGTTGTCGCGAATTTCAATAGGTATACAAATTTATTCAATGAACTGAATGCGTCTTGGTTGTAGTAAAACAGGAGGAAAAGGAGACGAAAAGAGTCTCAAATTAAGAAAAAATCGAGACAACAGACTTTAGAGAAGTACTGCCAAAATAAATAATTAAAACCAATTAAAATATCATGCTTTTGACAGATAGTAATGATCGACTGTTATCAACATGTCTCATAAATTTCCGATGTGAAGACACTCGGGTCGGGAAATAAACATAATTAGTAGTGGAATGCAAAACTCATGCAGGGACGATAACAATACGGATTATTAGCAGAGAACAGAAGACAAAGGAGGCAATTAGTGTCTCAAATGGCATTGAAATTGGAATCATAGACTTAAAGGAAGTACTTTGGAAATAACTATGAATTAAAACTCGACGCTTTGGGAGATAATTAGGTTTATTTTGCTATCTGTTATTCATTATGTCCCACAATGTGTTGAGGAAGCCTGATGATGTCTCAATTCATGGGAAACCGAGTCGCTGAATAAAAATATTTACTCATGAAATAGGAAGCGCATCCAAATGCGATTAAGTTATAACCTACGCGCCACAAACGTGCCACGAGAATATTAAGTTCTTTACTCGTAACTTCGATTAAAACATTTACAGTTTTTCAATTTTTATTGACTTTCAGTTTTTCTACTTTTATTGAGTGGATATAAATGTCTGAAAATACCACGGATTATTGAAATTGGACGCCGTGAACAGTGATTGAAATAACATTTTTACATATCCTTATTTACCGATGTCAGTCCGCGTTGTGCGGCGTGAACTAATTAACGTTTTTAGTGTGTGAGGCAACTCCTTTACACTATATAATCATAATACATTCTGCATCGCCGTACGGAACCCGCCCATGTGCCCACACTTATTCATCCCCACTTTTTTCTCCCATGGTCTCTTTTCACCAACATTTTCCGCAGCCAAAAATTCTACACGGTTTGGCACCCACCCGCACTATCTCATCCAATCACCATTCACGACACCACCCTCCCCGTCCACCAAAAAAAAAAGGCCACCCCACCCGAAGCGGTCCCACCCCTCCTCCCCTGCACCACGGAGGTGAAAAAGCGTGGGGCCCTCAGCATAAAAGCTAAAAGCCGCAAGGCAGCGTGCCCTACCGCCGCGCCGCGGCCAATCCTCGCTGTCCGCCGGCGGAAACAGCCGCAAAAACTTCCATGTGGGGGACATGGAATGAGAAAGGGAGGAGGAGGAGGTTGGTCACCGTGCCGAACTCACTGGTAGTCTCTTTTTTTCCTCACTGTCGCCCACGACCCTCCACCACGACCGGCGAGTGAGGGACCGATTCCCTCCGAACCGGTACACTCGCCGCCAAAACAACCCGGCTCGTTCTTTTTTTTTAGATTTTGAACCGCCCCCGAGTACCTCTATGCCCAGGCTGTCCGCTCATGGAACCGAGAAACGGCTCACCCGACGACTCCGGCGACGCTGGATGTATGCCTCTCGAGGCGAAAACCACATTTGTTATTTTTCCTTAAAGGGCACTTAATTGGCGAGGCCCTCCGGGCCAAACTGTCGTGAGATTTAAGGAGAACGGAGAACGGTGGGCAAGTAGCAGAGGCGGGCTAGAGGACACGCGACTCCACTGTTACTTTTCACTATGGAACAGCGTTGGATCCCCAACGGCTTCGTCCGAGCTCGTCCTAATTAGTTCCGCTCCTACTAACGTTCCGAGGGACCTCCATCATTCAGACCCCTAACGAGAATATTTTTACGACCCATACGCGGGATTCCATAGGGCTGCCATTACACTCTGAAATGGATGAGATAAGGGTCAGGGGGTGAACTCCCAAGATGACTCACGAGAAGACAAGAAGGGTTATGAGGCCGAAATCGTAAACCTTTGGACAACGTGACGTAAGCAGACAAATATAAGACAAAAGATTCTTAGATTTCAAGAAGTAAGTCTTTTTTCGCATAATTATTTCCTTCAGGAAGGAAATTGTCAAGGTGGAAGTGATTGTGAAGATTGGCAAAGAAAAGTATCATAGGACAAGCAAGAAAAAAATGGCCAAGAATATAAAAGAGAATGTTGTAATCAATCCTAATTTTGGTTTGACGGTTCCATACTCTCTCCACTTTTCTCGTTCAATTTTTCCTCGGCAATTATCATCATCATCGACCATGTCTAAAGGTATGACCTATCAGGTCGTCCTGAATATTTACAGTTTTCCTCTTATTCCTTTTTATGTAATAATTTTAAATGAATTCCGCCTGGACTTATCTGAAGGTTTTATCGTCAATGCCTCAATGTCATGGAGGAACATGTTCCAGATGTGCATTGAAATGAAGTACCTTCTTGCTTACAATCTTAGTTCTAGTAGATTCTTCTTTCGGCAGGATGCCCTCTAGGCCAGGGACATTCTACTATTCATTCATTGCTTCCGTATATCCGTAAGAAATAATTTACAAATACCTACACCCATGTAGCTGATGACATGAACGAAACATTGAAAAGATTTTCCCTTCCAATTGACATAAATCAATTTCTGTACACTCCCTTTTTTTTCTGAAAACCCAGAATCTTCGACGAAAAATCCATACAATGCAATACATCAAATCCGTGGACGATTGGTAAATGAGACTGAATTTTACTTCAAATCAAATTGTTGTACATTATGAAAATTGTTTCCAGCTAGCCACGATTAGTAAGATTAGTAACATTAATATCATTTACTGAATTAAGGGGTAACCTATGCAAAAACTATAGATAGGCTTAGCTATGAGAACCTAGGAAATACTTAGAGAGAGCTGAAAAACTCTAAGAAAAAAATTACGAATGCGATAATTGTAAAGCGAAAGGCAACAATTATGAAAGAAGTTGGATTCAATACAATTCGAAAAAAATACATAAAAACCAAATGATGTTCAGGATTAAGTAAATTTATAGAAGAAAACTAAAATCTTAGTGCAATGTGGATTAATTATTAAGAGGCACAATATAGAAATAAAGCTGATTATGATAAGCTGATCAATGGTATGGCTATTTGATCGGCTTAGGAAACCCTAATATATTGCAGAAGTACATTTTTTAAATGTTGAAGATCATTTTTATCTACGATACACAACGAGAAAAGTCTCAAAGAGTGGCAATGACAGTATAAAGTGCAAAAAATTACGAAAGTTACCAAATGACATTAATAGGGATACGTACAATATCTTGACCTGTGTAACCTGTAAGTATAGGGATCCATTACTTTAGATTTTAGGCCAGGAACATCAGGGCCTCAATGAAGGCTGTAACTTTGTGGGAACACAAGTGAGAAGAAAATAGAAAGATTTAACGCATTCGCCGTATTAATGCAGTCAAAGAAAATACTTGACATTGGCCAATACATCAGAATGAGTTACATTAAAAAGAATATGTACGCTATTATTGACAACTGCGTTATTAGAACTTTGACACTACGGCAGAAGGCCATTATAAAGGAACAAGAATGAAAAATGCAAGGGTAAGAAAAAGTAAAATGGAGAAGTCATGTTCACATCCCAATTTTAACAATAAAAAGGTAATACAGGACCAGATACATAGTAGAAGCTAACAAAAAGGAAAAAATGCGTCATTTTAAATGACCTAGTATTGAAAGAAAAGAGCAGAAAAATATAAGCAAACACGGATTGATAGAGGGATGAAACGTTTTATGAATTCATAATGAAGCTGAAAATGCAAACAATGGACAATTATGGAGTGATAATTGCACGAAAAAACACAAAAGATAAACGAAAGAAATAAAAAGTACTCGCGGCATTCTTTCGTAATAATTTTAAAAAGGAACTGACTTGAGTAAAAAGGGGAATAATTTGAGAATCAGTATTTGCTCACATAATTCCCTACGATAAGAATAATGGTATAACATCTCGTTCGGTTAAACTGCATAAAATAAGGCTATCATACAATCAGGACAAGTTGGTTGCGCTATAAAGTCAATCATCTGATGAGAAATGCGATAAGTCCCTGTCCGAAGCAGCAGAGGCTTGATAAAATGCCCCCAAATTTCTCGGCTCGTGGGGTTTGAAAGAACGAATCTGTATGACCACGAAGGGAAGAGCCGTTGTCAGACATTAAATTCTAAAGAAATGGTTTTTGGAAGTAATAGAAAATACATTTGCAGTTTTACTTCTGAACACAGCTTCTATGCGCATTCAAATAAAAAAGTAGCAATTAAAAACAGCGTGTTCCCCATCTCCGAAGCCGACTGAAAATCGAAAATAGCTAGTGAGCATTTAATATTTGAACGAAAGTTGATTCCAAAGTTAATACTGAAGAGTGATATAGAATACCGCTTCACAAAGCAGTTACATTCGGTAGAAAAATGCAATAAAATGTGGCTGTAACTTAATACAGAAATATATTGCTAAATATAATTGCAGTCTTTAAAGAGAAATATGCACAATTATAAGACATGTCCTGTTTTAAAACTAGAAGAATTTAGGCCAAAGGTGAGAGGATACTAATGATGCTTAAGAACTGCTTTCAGTAAGTTGATATAAGAGATTTTCTATAGCTGACAATGAGACAAAATAAAAAAATTCTGCGAAGAGTGTGATATGTACCGTGATGAGGCATACATCGGTATTTGCAGTCAAGCGAGAGAAGATGATTTTTGAATTGTAGTCCTTTGAGACGTGGAAATGATAGAAAAGTTATTCGGAACAGTAGGGAGGTGAAAGCAGTAGTCAAGGTAAAATATGGGTACCTAGAAAGAGAAAAAATATAGGTATTTTGGATGATGGGAAGAGGAGTTGTTAATATGCTGGTCGGAAACCGTGCAGATAAAAATAAAATACGATGTTAAGCGAAGTAGGGATGAAAACTTTTCCTACACGGTAGAAGTCTCATTCAGGGTTTCACATAGGACCTCACATTGAAGAAAAAGCTATGAAATTGGCAATTATGTTTAAATATCAAATATATATTATATTGTTCCCGAAGAACATTATAGAGGGCTAAAAAAAGCAGGCTGTCATACTAAAATATTCCAGAGAAAACGTCGCATCAAGGTACATTGATGAACGACGCTGAACTTATTGTACAAACGCAATATTTATATACTATTATAAAATCAAATAAAATTCTCAAATATATCCTTCGCAACCCCGCTACTTTTTCAATATTTTACTAATAAAATACATTGCACACGTTACAAGTATCTACAGTATTTTTTGAATTAAATGATTAAACTGAATTTCAAAATATTTAGAAAGCAGTCACGTTGAAAGTTTAAAGTAAATTACAATGATCCAATCGGATAGTCTCTGTTATCGATGGAGACCTATCCTTCTTAAACACACTATTAAGACACAAGGATCTTCCGTATGCTTCACGATTTAAGTTGAAGAAATAAAGAGAGAAATCAAATAGCAACCCTCAAATATAATAACGCTAATTTTCAATTGATGCGACGTTTAATGACTTGCTATTATCAATAACAGCTCTCAAGTGAGTGGTGGAAAGCTATACTGCTGGTGTTGGTGAGGAAGGCTGCGAGGGATCAACCCCTTATCCAAGGCTAGAGATATAATAAAACACAGATGGAATTCGTCCGCGGAAATAGTTGAGGTGGCCGGAAAAAGCCTTCTATTGAATTGGCTCTTTTTCTGCGGCGTTCGTTGAAAATGCTGATTCAAAAAATTTTGTTGGAGATGCGATGTGGGTCAGCTGTTAATGGAAACGCTCCATCAATAGAAAACACGACATAATAAAAAATGTTTTCTTTTAGGGTGGTGGATTCAAGATGGCGCACTTATCTACAACTACACAAAAGGCATCGTTTTAATTATTAGATAAGATGGCATTAATACGAATTCCTGCATGGCCGAATAATATGAAAATCAGTTAATTAAAAGGATTGCCTGCATTTTTAAACACTACATTTCTCATGTCGGAATTTGCTAAGAGAAATTAATGCCGACTGAGCTAAACTGAGCTATAGATATAGCCCAGAGCACGAGTGAGAAAACAAGATAAGAGTAAAATGAATAGAGAAACAATAAACTGGGAACCTTGTTTTTAGGGTACAAAAATTACAAACGAATTTAAATGAATGATTATGTTTAAGAGGAAAGAAGTACACAAAACAACAACTGATTAACTCAACACTGATAAACAACGATAAATACGGCAGGAACATCAACAGAGGATTAAAAACATGCGGACATCGACGAATGTTAGTGATCTGGATCACATAAATATCTCGTGAAAAATATGGGAAAGAATAAAAAATAGTGTACGAAAGCATAATGAAAAGTATCTCGATTGTCAAATCAAAAATTATGGGATATTTGATGCCTGGAAATTGAAGATATTAAAGAGATTTATGTTTCGCCGAACAATTGGCTAACCAAGATCCATTCGGGATTGGTGTGACATTATTAAGCCAATAGCTTTTGGTACAAATTATGGACGAAAAACAAATAGAAAAAGGTTCATGTTGGCTTATTTATATTTTACAGTAACATACTGGAACTATAAAAGACCCTTACTAGTTTTGATATAAAAAGCTTTTGCCCCTGTTGATAAATAATAAAAAAGAATAATACCGAAGACGTTCTGTTAAAATAAAATAAAAATGAATAATTGCATGCATCATACGGAAACTAAACTTTTGCAATTGATGATAGAGATCAATTTTAATCATTGCCAGTCCAGAGTGACGCATTTCAGTGGGATATATATATGATAAATTTAGGAAGAAATTAATTGAATAAATTTCAATCGCAAGAATAGCTGATTCTTTTGCTTGTGAATAATGTTTTTCTGATAAAAATATAGTTGGAATATGAATATTTAAATTATTTGATAAAGAATTCTTGATGTATATAAATGACAGAACATTTTAAATGTCAATCATTATCTCTAGGCATTTAAATAAACAGCGCCTAGAAGTAAAAAACAAGGTCGTTATATGCGAAAACATTAATTTAATGAGAAATTTTAAATCCCACTTTTGTCGCTTCTTTTAATGCTTACTGCATTGGCTCCATAAGGCTAGTAAGGACTGAAAGGAAGACTGAATTCAAGTCTCGCTACGCGTTACGTAGATTCTGATGGTTTGATTAAATAAAAATTGAAAAAACCTGACCTCGTAGAATTCTGAAATGGAAGACCCAAAGTAGAGTTGATGTACAAAAGAAGACAAACTTTCACTTGTTTTTCTAACGGTTACCCAGAGTTGAACGGCACGAATTTCGTCCGTCAAGATTACTGGCATGCCTGGGATTTATAAGCGCACAAAATTAATTTACGGCAGAAATAATACATAGAAACTACTTGAAATAATAGTTTTATGAAAATAGACATATTTACCTCGATTCCTTGAAAAAATTATATAATGAAATAACACCGGACTTTATTTTAAAACCCACCTTTAGCGTATGAAATTATCACCTCTGAAGTACATTTGGGCGACCTCGGCATCCCAATTAATCACTTAAAAAATAAGAAGTTTGTGGAACAAATGTGAGCTCAGCATATCCCTGGGACATTCGGCTCGGTCGCGCGAAATTTCTCATAATCAGCGATTCTTCTCGGCTGCAAGGATGCCATTGCGATAGAGTTCCGCAAACAAACACCCCGACGATATATTTGACGGAACTTCGTTTGTTTAGCAGAAACTAGGGGAGCTGCGGTCTTGTGTGAAAATATTTAAGGGCAGTCTCCACTCCCTATGCTGTCTGTCATTTACCCCTGCTCCACTTTTTTGGCAAGAGTACATTTCATTTCAACTCTCCCTGAGGTCACAAAAGAACCAGAATTAGAAAGTAGTATCCTTCCGTGGTTTATAGTTCACCGGAGGGAGAGAAACTACGTGGGATTGCTGTGTTTATTTCGGCAGTCGTAGCTCACTGCCCCAACCATGGGATACGGGGGGCAACCATAAGGAAAACAAAAAGCTTTTCTCCACGAGTCAGTGCCTCGTCGTTTTGGGGAAATCCTTCTCGTCAATCGATTCGTTCCACAATAACTCACTCACGTTTTAAAAAAGATTATTCCACTTGTAAAGTACATTTTTGCAGCGATGTGAGAATTTAAGCACCTCAAACGGGATGCTTTAAATTTAGCAACTACCAGTAGTCCTACTGAATCAAGATGGACACAAAAAATAGAAGACCCAAACAAAAACACATCGCAATGATATACGAAAGTATCACTTTTTAAACAACTAACTCGTATTAAAAAATTTGAAATGGTTTAAGACGATAAATAGACTAGAGGGGAAAATTCCTAATCCTTAATTGCATAGTAATTCATAGTACCTAAGAGCAAGAAAAGAGAAAAATTAGCCTCTTCACTTTTTTTGAGAAAGATTTAACATCGTCAAATAACGAGAATAAATGAGCAAAAACCAATCTCAGATATAATGCAAAGATTATTTTCGGAAGAGAATTGCATTACGAAAGAATGAATATTCTTTTACTCTTGTCGAATATTAATAATCCGCTAGAGAGTTGTAAAAGCACGCAAATTGTTAGCATGCATTTTATTACGGTGGGTGAAGGTTGTATGCTTTTATTTTTATTATCTTTGTCCATGAAAGTCTCTCCATCCATTTCTCCGAGCTCGACGAGAAAAATTTTCAAATAATGCGAAATGGATAACCAGCGAAGGGGATAAAGCTTTTTTTTTTACTAAAACCCAAGTGATTTTCTGGCAGAGTTAGCGATTCCCCAAAAAGCTGCGGTGTGCAAGTTTGGATATTAAATGAGGCTAAAAAATATCGGCAGATAAAACGAGGTCGGACAAACTAATCGAATTTTATTTTTGTGATTTGAGGACGCCATGGAAGTTTTCTGCTGGATCATATAAACCCCGAGACAGATATCTCTCGTGTGAAGCCATAAGTCCTGCACTCCTTGCAGAAAAAAATGAAAAAAACCATAAGAATTGCCAAAGGTTTAGAAGAAAAGATAATATTGCGTGGACATTATGGTGGGGGAGGCATATGATGTGGAATAGGGTGGAATAAAGTTTAAAACAAAGTTAGGGGCATTGTGTCTTCAAATGGTGATATAACATGGAGCGCAGAAGCCCCGATTAACAACATAGATGCTATCCGATTATCTGTCTATTGGCAGCAAATACCGAAGCAGCAAATAAAAAACTAAAAAAAGTGATGTAGTTTTTATAAATAACCTTTAAAAATTAAGTGGACGTTTTATATAAAATTATCATCTCTCCGAAGGATCAAAGAAGTTTTGGATTCGGAACTCTGCCTCAAATAAAGCTATTTCAACGTACGAATTCTGTGATAATTGCACATGATGGGAGAAATCAAGAAAAGCAGTTAAAATTAACGCTATGAACTTAATATTTTGACATTTGGTGAATTTGCTTACGCAAAGCGAGAAACACTGAATAGAGCAGGTTTTAATTCCAAAGCAGTTATGAACGTTTATTCTGCAAAAGCATTTCTTATGAGCGGTTAAGACGTGACAGGTATCGAACCGTCGCAGTAAGTTAAAAGTCGCTTTAAAAGCAAATATTGCAAACATGCAGTCTTATTATTATACTGTTGATCACATACTTGCATATGATACAAATGGCTATTTAAAAGATGCTAAATTAAGTGCCTTCAAATATTTGCATAGGCATACTTAAGACTAAATGACACTTTAGAGAAACTCGCAAATAACTGGATGTAAAATTACCATTTTTCGGATATAACCTTAGAACTTATTCTCTTTCACAGAAAAAATTAAATTAAACTTTTTTGCTTTATCAAAATAACTTGAAGTAGACTTATTTGAAAAAATACTATATTCATATCGTTGTTGAGAAAAGAAGCCTTGCGACTTTTGATCGAAATACATCCCGAAAAAGTAAAATCAGGCTCTTAGGTCTCATAGCCTAAGGATGAAGAAAAGTATGGAAACTGAGGTACAAATAAAGTTATCATGATAGAAAAATATCATGTTTCCTGCCACCAACCTTGAAAGAATACATTATGGAGGGAATTAGATGCAATGAGCTGTGAGATCGCCCTCAATTACTATTCCCAGAACAGCAAACGCCAGATTGTTGGTTACCAGAGGAGGATCCAACTTGTTATAATGGGGTTGCAGTAGTAGTCTTTGGTTTTCGGTTGTTTGACAACTAAGATTATTTTGCAGTGTCTAACCTAGGATCTTAATCATAGGAAAAAAAGAAAAAAAAACAATCTCTAGGCGGCATTCGGGCCCACAAACTTCGGGTTACCAGACTAGATCATTACAGGCCTCGCTATCAGAGCCGGCTAGTGTACTTCGTTTAAAAGGGCCCCCAGCACGGTAAGAATGGCCATCACTGTCACTTCACATTTCCAGTACTCCACAAAAATAATCTCAAAAAAGAAGTTAAATAAATGGATAACTATAAACGTTCACCAGCGAAATCGATCAACATTCAATGATCAAGTATAAAAGTGAACCCTCTTACACTTTACGTTTCGTAAAGGTATATGTTTCGTATAGGTTTCGTAAAGTACTAAAAACATAATTTCATTTATATTGAAAGACGGAAATGAGAAAAGGGGGTGGCAGTAGAAATTCATAGAATACTGAATCAATGATACAATGTTAGCAATTCACTGAAATAGAACCGAAAGGTTCCCTCACGGATTTGGCTCCAGGAAACAGCGTATTACAAGCTCAACCGAGTCACTCGATCCGCGGAAACTAACGCTGATGTCCGGTGATTTTATTCTATAAAAGTTTCATAATAGTTTCAGGCACGTCAAATAAGTGTTTACGCGCATGTAAAGGTAACACACCTCATAAGTATTTCGTAGTTTTTATAGCATGCAATATTTTAAAAACCGTTCTCTAATGAGTGCTATGCTTCAGTATTGATCCGACCCCGCGAAAGTTTCGCAGAATGCTTACGTGTCCGCCAGCACGGTAAGAATGGTCATCATTGACTTCGGACACGGGTGCTGCGATGGTACCCGAGGCTGATCTCAAAGATATTACGGAGGATGCTTCTCAAAAGTAAAATTCCTCCGCTAACATTCCCCAGTAGGTCGCTCCTCATCACAATTAAGATTTGAAAGTTCACGGATTATGAGTAAAGTCGTTTTCAGTCCACAACATCACGGAATGTTCCTTGAAATACTTTGTGCATATCAGTGGCAATTCAAAGAGACCAAGCTAATGTTTCATGAATGGATCCTAGGAGGAAACTCAAAAAAACTTGTCAAGATACTAACGATAGTTGTAGCAGTATTTTGTTTTTGAGTCCTCTATCTTCTAATCTTATATCGTAAACTCTTAACTTTACATCAACCAGAAGACAAACGTTAATTCCACTTTCTATACGAGATTCTAACCCACTACATATAATTTTCAAAGTAAATAAATTACGCTGTTACAAAGTAAATAAATCACGCTTTTACAAAGTAAATACAACTTACCCGGTCATGCTAACTCTACTACATGCTTATTCACTGGTAGAGGACAATAACTTGTTGCACCTGATTTTATAAATCCTACAGGGGCTTTTTAAAGATAAATGCCGACGTAGCAAGAACGAATTGACAGGGAGCATGGGGAAACGGGCACTTTTGTGGCGGCATGTCTACCTTTATAACGTTGTGTCAAACGCTACAGCAGGAGTCTTTTTCGGAAAATCTCTCTCCCTACTGGTGAGCACGACCAAACATTTGAACCGGTGGTATTTTGCCCCGGAAAGTGTAAGCCCCTTCCAATTCAATCTGACAACTGCTCCATCTCACCATATCCCAGCCACACTTCTTTCTCGAGGGAGGTGGAATGGAATTTGGAAAGGAAGAAATTGTACGGTATTTTCCAATGATAATATCCATAAAAGCACAATATTCACACCGAAAATTAAGTCTCCACAGCTGAAAATGTTAATACTGCACTTCCCAAACATGTAATTGTAAAATACTAAAATAACCACAGCGTTTATAATACATCACGCTCCATTTTTTGATTATCCGAATGACTTATGTTCACTTTTCACGAAATGCATTTTCATACATTTCGTTCAAAGGACTAAAAGATAATTAGAAACAGTAAAACGGAGATATATACAATGAAATGGGGGAATTTCACCTCATAAACCGATTATTTGCTAAACAAAAAAAAGAAACGGTCCTTCATAATGTTGATTGCATTTGGAGATAAACGCTGGTGGTTAATCATTCCTTAAATGAGTTTTAACGTAAAAGATATTTCCCTTGCGATATGAGGCTGATAAAAGTCTGTACTTATTATTATACCAAGTAAAGAATTACAATTTACAACATGAAATTTATGGACGACATTTTTAGCATGAAAATAATCTTTGAAAAGGCTTATGGGAAGGAAACTACCTTGAACGATAGCAGGCATAAAAATACAAAATGCAATATATGGTATTATAAATGATAGTAATCCTTTAAAATTCACTCTTTTTTATTGTTTCAGGAATTTTAAAACGTCCGCAAAGCTCTCTTATTAAGAACTGGCCTATTTAAAGAAATAAAAGTTTTCTGAGAATTTTAATCAGCCTAAAAATGCAGACACAAAACCTCCAGGCCCTCTTTACAGAAACAACTTAAAGAATTCATGAATAAAGTTAGGTTTTCATTTCCTTTTATTGCAGTAATTAGGACTCAAAAATTATGGAAAATCCCTTGCATCCTTAATGAGGTGATTCTATCGGACTTCGACTTATCATTATTAACTGTTTTCTGGTGGAAAGAGTTTTAAATTAGCCCGAATAATTTCAAGCATGCTATTCGTAAATAAGGAGACTGAGAAAAGCGCATCTCTAATCCTGATCCAAATTCGAAGTCTGTAATTAACGGACTACCTAAGTATGCTATGGTAGGGAAATTGTCAATTTATTTCACGCGATAATATTCCAGCATCGATACAAAGATATAAAAATGTATGGTGCAGCCAACAAAGTATTCAAGGAAATAAACAAATTTATCAAGAAGTGAAATAATACCTAATAGTAAAATAATACTTCATTACGACGGGTAAAAGGGTAATTTTGTTAAATGGATATCTGGATATGGGTACAAATAGTAGTCTGATTGGCCCTACAGATTACAGATTAGTAGAAAAACACTAAAATGAAAACAGTGATAGAGAAGTGACAGGTATAGAAGAGATTATTTTTAGGCGTAACGGTAGTGCGAATAGCGTGTTAATTTCATTTTATGGTCGATTAGACGTTTTATTAAACGTATTTGAGTATTTTTTCGATGTAGTTTAATCACAAATAAATGTCTGACGATCCTTAACCCAGGAGCCGAATTCCCATTTCACATAGTAAGGTTTACACCAAGAACTTAACAATGACCTTTAAATATAAAATTAAAAAATAATATGAAGTCCAGAGCTGATTCCGGAACAAATGTTCACACCGAGGATGCTGGTTGAGAAAAATCCCTTGCGGGGACTGATCGCAAAGATTCAGCTAATATTTTTCCTTCCTAGAACGAATGACTAACGGGTTCAATATAGTTTATAATTTGGATGGATTTTATTCCTTGTTCACGAAACTAAGCGACTAGCTAAATTAGCTTTCAACCTATAATTGCGTACTTGCAGGCTGTATGTATTCCTTTTGAGAAATTCTGTCCTCAAATGATCTTTTTTTAAATTGCTATACATCAATCACTGAAATGTCATGGTAAGGAGCAAATATAGGTGGACATTAGTGTACGCAACGATGTTTCCATTCTTTGTGAGTTAGCAATAAAGTACAGTAGGCAAAATATACATATAAAACATTTGAAAATACTGAAGGAAAAGAGATGAAGTGAACAATGCGGAACATTGTTCTTTAATATGATGGCATGGATACAAGTCATGTGTATAGTGCACGCCTGAGGGTTCTTTTTATTCGATTCATTCGAAGAATTTTAATCATGGAGAATCTATAATTATTCTTTCCCTAAGAAAATAGCCAAGAAACCGTATTAAAATAACATCACAATTATGTATAGGTAGTTGAACTTTACATTCTTTTATGTGATGACTAAACAGATTTTATGCAAAGATAAACCAACAGTGGAAAATATGAAACGTTAGAAAAAAACTGAAAAAATAAACAATAACACCAACATTTCTTTGGTAACTTTCCAAGACAAATTTGTATGCTGACTAATTTTATGATCTGCTAAAAAATTAAGTTACTCACAGACCCAAATAGAATACCTATCGCTTACCCGTTTTTCATTTAGGAATGTATTCTGCTCACCATAGAGGTTTTAAATAATTTATCGTTTTTAAATTAAAGCCAAGAGGGTCAGAGCGTAGCCATGATCAATGAATAGCCTAGGAAGTACTAATACACTAAAATAGAAAAACACAAAAATGACAACAGTGATAGAGAAGTGACGGATATAGAACAGATTATTTTTAGGCGTAACGGTAGTGCGAATAGCGTGTTAGCAAAAGAAATATGAAGGACGTTCGTCTCAGGGCAGTAAATTTTAATGATTCTTTTTATCACTTCGTTAAAGCAAATAAATACGTAATGATCATTTCGAAGCAAAATATTTCGATGTGAAATTTTTTAAAATCAATAGCTCAGGAAATTAAGTTAGTAACAAAAGTTGATTACTGAAATCCTATCCCATTATGTAATGAAGTATGTTATTGACCACTTTATTTATGTAGAAATGGATAAGTTGTCTGGAGTTGTTTGGTCGTTTAAGAGAAACACCAATTTATTATTAATAGATAATAAATTGGTTTTTGCAGAATTATAATAGGATATTTACCAATATCCTATTATAATTCTGCAAAAAAGGAGAAATATGATTAAATTATTAAGTCCATACTGGTAAACTTTCCCCCAAAAATCTTACTTAATAAAAAGTTGTGTTCAAAGTTGGTCTTTCATAGGTGAGGGTAGAGCTCACCCCGTACTAAGTCATTGGCGTGTGAAATTCACACATTCAGAGTAGGGGGGCCAGTTACTTTCCCTGGGCCACCTGCGATTTCCTACGAAGTTCTGACACACAAAAAATTGCATCGAGAGGATATTTAAGTGGGAGTGTCCATAAGGCTCTTACCTGGGATTTGAACCCGAGATCCTCCGGGTCAGTAGCTCAGCTCTCTACCTACCAGGTTATTTCAGTCATGATGATGAATCACGATGATATTGTTGGTCAAATGGCAATATTTTCAGACATTAGTTCGAAGTTTACAGGTAATACTCCTTCCTGCCAGCCACATTTCTTTTTAATATTTCCGTTCTTTCAATTACTGTCTGTACGAGTAGTTCGTAACTTCTGAACAGAGATGAGATAACAATATCCAATATCAACTCTCCGTTGACACTGATAAGAATGGTAAGAGAAAGATTAACCAAATATTTGACCCAATTAGTACGCTAAATAGAGGTTTCAAGGCTAAATACAATACGCATTAGCGCGGGTTAGAGGGGTAGCCGACATAAGATAAGATAACTCAGATTCAAATCACCGCTGACAACACTTTTAGCTATGCTAACATGGGAGAGTAGGAATGCCACCTGTTAAAAACTGTCGTATCGGTAAGACACCATCCGCCTGGTTCCCAAAAAGGACACAACTACATAATTAAATTCCTAATCAGTGTCTAGCTATGAAACAAAAAAAATGAACTCGGCAAGTATCTATCGAGCTCCATCAAATTAAAAGGAAATAGAAGAATACATGGAGTCAACATATCCTAATAGACTATTCAATTTAATAAAAAAAAATATTCAGGTCAAGTTAAAAGCAAAATGGGACATGACGATGAGAGAATAAGTTAAAAAAGAAGCCTAGCAAAAGCCATTTTAGATTCTCAAACCCAAAAAAGTAAATATGTATGTACGGATTCTTTGATTTATAACGCATAATAATAGCGTTAAATATAAATGAATATACATATAATACATATGACATGCATCAATAAGGCAATAATTAGTGAACAAATATGCAACTAAATCAATTCAAAGTTCAAAACATCACTTCAAAGTTCAAAAAAGATTTGGAATAGAACAATTTACGACCATCCTGCCTGTTAGGAAAAAACAATTTCCCCTTTACAGTTTTTAGAGAGCGTTTAGAGTTATTCTCCTCACCAAAAATTGCCAAATCTATGGTAGCGTAAGGGGGTAGAGCACTTGGCTACTGATCGAAGGGTCCCGGGTTCAAATCCGGGTGGAGCCTTTGGACGCCCCCGAACTAAAAATCCTCGGAGGGCGAGGAGGCCCAGGGAAAGGAACTGAATGCATGAAATTCACACGCCTGTGGCTTAGTCCGGGGTGAGCTCTACCCTCACCTATCAAAACCAACCTTCGGGTTGAATCACTGAGTGAGGGGCATTATAAATCAATGCCTCATATTCTCCAATTATTACCTTAACACTCGTTTCTTTATTACAAAATTCATGAGAAGCAATGGTAGATGGATTTCCTGAAATTAGAAACAAAGAGCCACTCAACCTTCCAGTTAAATGCATTCGATGTAAATTGGGCCCACCCATCTTACCCGTTCAGACTATAATTAATTGTTTCGCATTAGCGCAGCTGTCTACTGAAGTGGCTCATGAATGAAAAATTATTTATCATAATCAAATAACGAGGAAAGGAAAGAAAAAATCTTCCGAAAATTCTCAGCAAAACGCTGTATGAGACCATTATCATATTAAATCGACAATTTTCTTGATTATTTTTTTAGAGTCCCACAGCAATGGGACATTTCTGTCTTCCGTGAAGACAAAATTCCTCTGGGGGCAATTATTCTGGAATACGTTAGGTTATACAGTACGAGAAGCCATTGTACAGCCTTAAGGCTGGCCGTAAACGTTTTGCTTTTGTTGACAGTTACGCTAATAGAATGCCTTCGGGATGGTGGAGTAACGGAGACCTTGGAGGAACACGGTTGCCATTTTCGTGGAGGGGAAAATGCTTTTAGTGGCCTCGGTTGCAAAAACAGAGAATCTAGTACTACAGTTTCAATTTTCCTGTCTTGAGAAAAAAATTAGCCAATTCACGGCTTTCTTTCCTTATACGCCCATTTTTGAGTGTAGTGATAGCGCTGGAAGAGAATAACGGCGTGTTTGGTACAATTTTAGAAAATTTATCTCAACAACTGTCTCCTTTTCACGCGGTCAAATACATGATACGTGAATAGCGGAAATTTAAACGGTATAAGCCACAGGAGATCTCGTATACGCTCTAGTAGAAGGTGCTCCAACTGCTAAGGTTATATCACGCCATTTAACCTAACAGTATAGCTAGAGGAAACATAACATCCATGCTGGAAGTGGGATTCGAAGACGCGACCTCTGGGATCCCAGACCGACAATTGTTCCGACGGTCAGAAAACATGTCCACCTGCCAGAAACCTTATTCATCCACCATACCTTCTAACCTTGAAGGTAGCCTAACCGCATAACATTATGTACAGCGGGTCGCATAGTTACACGGCGTCATACCTTGAAACTCGTGCCACGACAGAAATTAACGTCACAATCACGCAGCTTTAAAAGTAGTCGTTGGTTGTAGTTGCCATAACAGCTATGGTTATATCAAACCGACTTACCACGAACGGCCACAATCACTTTTCATGCTATATTCGATTTTAAACGGCTATAAACGAAATATGAGAAAGACTTAGTGTGTTAGAAAGTGACTGAGAAAGAGATACCAAAAAATTTCAGGGATGAATGATGGCTAATATATGTCAAATTGTTGTGGTATTTACAAACACATCTAAGGGTTATAAAGATGGTGAAATAAATACGGTATTAGGTATTCTTCGTACACTTAATTAAAGCAAATAATATAGTTGCGGCATAATTTTATCAATCAGTAGAATATGGTTTTATCAAAATAACTTCTTGCCATCATTAACTTATGATTAAAATCCTGCAAGAAACTGTATTGCGCCTTGACCTAAAAAGAGGCTACCAATGATTTATGAGACGGAGAATAACCTACGGTAACCTGTTTAATAGATAATCAACAGGTTAAGCTCTATTGGGTGTGCATGAGGATCATTTATCACGCTGCCAGACCGCTGGCTTGTCGGGTCACTTACTCCAGTCTAAAGAGTTTTATTGAAAGAGTGATAACATCTCATATATTTTTTGATAATGGTGATGGATCGAAAATGTTACCATTCGGAGGACGCTTGGATTCCTTCTCTATAAAACGAAAAAAGAAGCTAAAAGGATCAGATTCCGAACGAAAATGAAGAGAGTATTATATGCATAACCCATGCCATGCCTATAACATATGCCATTAAATTGTCAATTCCCATGCCAACACCTTATAGTTGTAATCATAAGGAAGGAAACACTGTTAAAAACTAATGTCGTAAAGCAATATTTATAAAGTGTAATTTCGTCAGGAACGGAAAAATCGTAACTCATTGGAGTAGTTTATACTAGGATTTGAGCTGTTTTTTTAAAATGCTATTGATGCTATGTCAAGCATTTATACTCACAATTACCACTGATATAAATTAAAATGTCACCAACAACTAATAACAAAAATAAAAGTTTTGAAAAGGCCAAAACTAAAACTCGAAAATGCAAAGAGTAAAAACCAATCTCTTGACTAAAATATTAACGTAAGAGAAACGTATCTAACGTTTGTCCAGAACTACAATAGATCAAAAATTATTGCTTATTCGGAAATACGTACCGTCTCTGGTTTTGGTTAGCAGTACATATTCAAGGAATTACAAGAAAAATTCCGATTTTCAAATATCACTTTCCAATGATTCGTGAGTGTTAATGAGAACAGCTGTTCATACTTTCTTAAACTTCTGGATTATTATTAATAACGCCCATTTAACGCAATGCAGGCATAATAAAGAATATACTAAGAAATTTAAATCAAGCTCCGACTTCATTGCTTGGATCCTCACTCTTACGTCCTCACATTTTGAAAATTATCAGCACCATTTCCATATCCTGGCGACCATTATTGCTCATAGTGTTTAAATAATAATGTCAAAATGTCAGGATGGACACTTGAATTATCACTTCTACTTACATTATACTCCATATTTAGCAACTGACTACAGGTTTTTTTATAGATACGTCGATGTAGAACCAAATAAATCAGAGAAACTACCGTGCTACGAGACTCCAAGAAGCAAAAAATGAGAAAAGTACTTGTAGAAAGACATTGGTACAAGTTAATTAGGTCTGTAGAACGTAAAATAATCACTTATTCATGCATGAAGCTGGCGTGATAGCAGATCAGATATTACATTAAATCATATTGCCTGTTCTTATGACTACTAAAGTGGTAGGGCAGAAAAATGTATCCACTTTTGATGCCAAACTATGAACATTTTACATATTATAAAAACATGATAATTTGAAAAATTTATACATGCAATACTAAAACTCCTTAAAAGCGAGAGAGCCATTCAATCTATAAAATATGATGACAATAACAAATGGTGGATCAGGCTGTGACTCATTTGGGATTATATATGTTAACGCTTCTTAAAATATTTTGTGTCAGGCAGCAAAGAATGTCAAATAATATAGTTTGAAAATTCGAGAAGAGCGATGAAGTTATTTATTATTGAAGAGATGCCTTTTAACCGTAAATGCATTTTCATATAGTTAATGGCAGTTATTTCCCGTATCACAGACATTTCTTAAAGGATAAAGGCCTCCTTCATTGCAAGAAGAAGAAGGATTAATTATGTGATATTCCACCACCACAAAAATGCCTTCATCGGCCCCAAATGCTCCAAGAAAAAGAAATGAAATTTTATGCAGCGACATTTATATGGAAAAAAACCTGTCGACGTTATCAGGCTCTTTATCAATCTCATATGCAGTGACAAACTAGATCTGCGGTGTTGACACTTTCCCAGGTAGTGTAGCAAAAACTTTCATCTGGCCAGTGAACTTGGAAAACAAAGAAGGTTACCTTTAAAGGCAAAGTTTCATTCTTCCGCAACACTTTGAGGGATGACTTTCCACCCGTATGATGTTTCCAGAGAAAGCGTTACATTTCGGAGGATGCACCCTTTCTTGGCGCTTAAAGTTTCTGTCTGGGAGGAAACATTTCCTTTGAGTCGATGCCATCAAAGTCATTTCAATGGGGCAGCAACATACAGTTGTAAGCAAGGAGAAGCAAATATTTTCCTCCACTAATTTTTAACTACGAACCTACTTGTAGCCAGCTTCTTTCAAGAACTGTCAGCATTTGCAAGTAATTGGGGCTCACTTAGATAGATGATCATTTTAGCACCTTAGTAATACGATGTGAATCTTAAAGCTACTTTGTAACAGATAAGGTACAGTTAAAAAAAATACTTGGCCTACAGAGATGTAGGCCAATGTAGGAATATTTATCAAATATTTCAAATTAAATTATGAATATCAATGATGATGTGGAATAAATTGTCATCACATTCGTAGGAATATTAATAAATAGCAATCAGTAGTACTCTTACGTTTTGTGAGTGAGTCAGATACGTTAAAGGTAATGAATAGTTTTGAAGCTAATGATGCTAATGATCTTATAAACGACATGATTTGTGACATCTAATAACTAATAATTGTTTTATATATTATTTTGGCATTTTTCCACCAATAGCACACTCGTATTAAGTGTACTGGAGAAAATAGGGCACTAGTGATGATTTACGATATTCATACAAGATTAACCAGCGGTAATCTGTCAGCAGTTTTTTTATCGCAATATGCGCCCCTCTAAAAAGTGATTCGGAGAAACGCAAGTAAAATATTTTAGTCGGCATCTTCCGTGAACAACAGAAGAGCATAACCATACACCATAGAATATTGTTGGCAAAGCACACATGTGACTAAATGTTGAATGAATAATTAGTTTTGCAAGATATTAATTATGGTTGACGACGACAGCGGTAGAGAAAAAACCACTTAAAACGACCGGTTAAAGCCACCAAGAATACATCATTCTCAGGCAAGTTTAAATCAAAATACTCATAAAAACTAGGATAAAAGGGTAATTTCAAAGTACTTACATACTTTTGATGTATTTCATAGAAGTCAGAGAAAAGTAACCGTATGAAGAGTGATCCTTACCTGCAATAAGGAGAAAAATATATTTTATAAATTTGATGTCATCATGAAAATAGTGAATAATGCTACAAACAAATTTATGCCCTGAAATTTTTATTACACCAATTTATCGTAATCTGGTTTCAAAATATTAATGGTGGAATTTTTAATCAGAGCATGCAATTATAGTTTTCCGACGATCTTGATTATGAAACTAAATATGTTACCTTCAGAAATATTCATGTGTAACTGTAAGTAAGACATAAACTACATACATAATTATTTGGTTACCATGTTAAAAGTCTCTTTTACCATTTAAAAAACTATAAATATAACCCTAAAATAAAAAAATATAACCCTAGATCCCCTCGAAAAGGTAATTTTGATGCCATGATAACCAACATTTCCTTATTATTCTGAGAATAAATTGTTAAGACATCGCAAACCGGTACTCTTTTTACCAGACTCATGCATACCAAATAGACATGTTTGTGCGGGATTACGTAAAAATTCTTTCGTTAGCACCTCTCTTTTGGAATAGTATTAACGTATTTATTAATTACCAACTGTAATGACTTGATTATTCACAGAAAAACGTATTTCTGAACATCTGTAAATCCATTTGAATTAAATGAAAGCGAACGGCATTATCTTTGAGGTGCATTGCGTGAGCGTGGTTGTTCAGGATTATCATGCCAGAATATTTAAATACGTTAGCTAAGATATCACATATCAAGCGCAGAACCTTTCGCAAGATGAGAAATACACTCGCTTAAAAAATCCATTTAAGCCTTAAAAATATTCACTTTGGCACTGACGAGGTCATATATTAGAGACACCTTAATGACTTATATCACCAATATGAATGGCAAAGGAATTATTTCAAAATTAAAGCTAAAATGAGAGAGAGAGATAAACAGGTTAATGCCTTTTAAGAAATAAATTGAACATAGATGACACAAGTATTAATTTTATGGGGATATAAATCTGCCTCTTTTAGACGTGAGAAAATATTAAACATTGATCCTCCGTAGTGTTCTCATCTTTTTTCCCATATTGTTTTCCTTTCGCGGACAATATTTTATAGTTTCTTCCTGGATTATTCTGATTTCATTATCCACTGAATATCAACAAAAATGAAATGTACAGAGCAGGTGAATAACAATTAGTACATACATTCCATCGATACCATGGTCACAACTAAAAATTATGGAAGACAAGTGATCATGCCACATGCATATGGTCTTGAAATGGAGGCATTAAACAGGCAATTAAATTTATCGCTTAGATTATTTGTAATGATTTCCAAGATTTTCCATGTGTAACGTACTTATATATAAGTGCCCCGTTTTTCTGAGATTGAGATGAAGAGATTTAATATATATATTTAAGGTAATTTATGAACCAATAAATTCAAGCGCCACTCTATTTCAAATTTTCAGCTTTTAAACAGGCGAGGTGGCTCACGGTTAAAAGGAGCAATTTTTTACCCTTAGGGAAATCCCTATGAAAATTCAAAATCGCCGGTTCTCAGAGCAAATTACGGGGAATGGAGAAGTAGCGCAGTAATGGGGAAATGCGTCATTATATCTCATTTGCTATAACTAAAAAATTGGTATGTAGAGACTGATAAAAAATTAAGGATGGAACGACGATAGATCATTTGGAGCGTAAACGAACGCATGGGCTTGAATATCAAACTTTTCGGAGGTAAATGGCGTGTCAGTATATCATTCTCATAAAACAAACTTCAACTTTGATTGAAGGTTGATAATGTATTTAGTAATTAATTTTTATTGCACATCCACCTACAAGAATCACCATTGAAATGGTAATCAGCTTCCACAATTTATATCAATGCATTTATTTCTTATGGATTCATTTGAGTACTATTCCTCATCAATAATTTTTCAATATAAAATGAAATTTATAATATTAATAATCACTTAGATTATGTACGGGAAGCATGCAATTGAAAATATGGGTGTAGCCATTATTTCTTAGAGTAAATGAAAAGACCTCATAATGCCGTTACTAAACTAATTATCACAAACTACGACTGTCATAGCAAATCTAAACAACATCCTTTATCCAAAATTGGACAATGGTATACATCGTCTTCTGTTGGAATTCGTAATGAACCGGGTAACTATGTTCTTTGGTATGGATAAAAAATTCTATTTAGCTTCAAATTACATAAGTAAAAGTGAAATCTTTCAAGATAGAGTTAGAACTGAGAAATGGTATTAAGTGTTAATGTTATGTTAATGGGCAATCTCCAATTTGGCAGTATTGTATCTATGAGTTAATGATGGCTGATTATTTACCCCCAGCTACACATCCTCAAGAAAGTTTACAGGGTACTTCGTAGATGCCGATGCAGAAAAATGCAAAGAACACAGCTGGAAGAGCAGTAACAGAAAATCGTAAACACACAAGCTATCACTAAATATGGTCAATCGTCACTAAATGTGAGTTCAGCATATGACTGCACCCAACATCCTCGTCCATGCCATTCGCCATTCTGCCAATTTTTTCATATCAGAGAGGATTCATTTAAAACGAAATCTAACAAAATAATGCAGATCATTGCAATATTTGTAATCTGAGAGAGTGTTTGTGCAAAACATTCGATAAGGAATGCCATGCAAAGTAGTTTCTATCCTTGCAACCGCACTGGATAGGAAGCGAGTCGATGTGACGTCACCCTTGAGTTTAATTCTCGGTGAGTGAGGGTCGGTCAACAGATCAAGCCCCTCCTCCACGCGTGCCGACTCTGGAGCTCGCTTTGCGTGGGATAAATTTTATCGACCTCCCAAAGCCCCCGCCTCCAACTCTTTTTCCCGTCGCTGAAGCCACAATATGGATAGGATGGATTCCGCTGCACTACGCCTGCGTGCGTCAAACACACAAACGTACGATAACATCCCCGTGGGCCTAAAGCTGCCGAAAGCAGGAGTGACAGCTACAACATGCGTCAATAATGAACATTCCAGGGAAAAGAACAGACTTTAGGAGGTGCTTAGGGAAAAGGAAGGAAGAGGACATGATAAAGTTATACTAGTTAGTTTATTGTAGTTATATTGCTTTTATGAAAGCCGATTGACATCCGAGGCATTTTGTCCCACTCAGAAAAAGTTGTATTCGCAGGTTAACTGTAGATTTTATATAGTTGCTATTAAGGGAGGTAACCGTCGGTAATTTATGTCGTTAAGTATTGATAGATACTTAAAGAGTATTAGGGATGTAAATGGCAAAAAAATGATGGAGGAAACCCAAGCATCTTCAGTAGCCAAATCTTAGCAAATGACGCCAGGGGTTGATGCTTTAACCTCCAATCCGATGGACCGCGTACAAGACCTTTAAAATTTCACATTCACATAGAGATGAGTATTCTATTGGAAAACTTTTACCACTACTATGATTGAGACCTTGGCTTTCAATAGGGGTGACCAGTAAAATGGACACCATACCAACCAATTTCTTGGCTTTCTTGCACGTGGATTTTATCATCAATATGGATATGCGATGGAAGAACAGAATAAAATCACTTTGACGGTGATTCTCAAATCTACCTTTATTGGGGTGATCACTCTGCTCATACAAGATAAGATCATACGTTACGGCACTTAATTTTTCGACATTGAAAGTTCCTACTCGACTGCCCGAGAGTGACTCCGTCTCACTAAATATTTCATTTTGACGTATGTGGCTCATTTGCCCCGTTTACCCCGTGTCTTGGGAAACATGACCCTATTATTCCCGTTGACGTCAACTCTCCCTCATCCGATTTTTCAGAGACAGAGGCATAGCAGATTTTTCAGAGGCATACCCGTCCCTACTTGTTTGCTGCGTGGAGAGCACTCTCGTTCAGTACCTACTCATCCGACGGATGGGACATTAAAACTTGGGTCCCTAAGTCTATTGTTACGTTTAGGCTATTCCGGCACTGAGTTTTGCTCCACCCTTCCTCCATTACCTCAAAATTCTTCCCTATACATGAATACTCTGATATATTCCCTCTTCTCGAATAACAATAACCATGAGGTTCGACTCATTTTGATGTTCGGTGATCATTTCATTTGAAGAGTGAAGGGGATCGGTGGCTAAGGTACTGGGCCGAGGAAAAGGACTTGAATACCAACTGCGACTACAAGGTTATTCATCAGTTAACCAGTTCCTACTTGACAGATGCGTGCAAAAACCTTTAGTTCAGCAGTCCGCCCATCAGATGGGACTTTAACACCTACACTATCGTAAAGAGTAGGCTAATTCCAACTCCGGGTTTCTCTCCATCTTTCCTCCACTCCATAAAAATCCTCTTAAGACCCAAATACCCACCTATACTTAGCGGCGCAAATAACCTTAGTTGTCGGATACTTACGCAAAAAGCTACCCAAACTTACCCAAGCTAAGTTTTCGTTACCAAGCTACTAATATCTTCACGCCAACCTCTCCCACACCGATCTCCCCGCGAAATTCTTTTGTTGGCGCATGCTGAAAGACCCCATCTCGCGGAATCTCGACTATTCTTCCCTTGGCTACGTCGACCGAGATCCCTCTTCCCCACCGATCTCCTTTTGCGTTCAATTATTCAAGAAATGCCGGGATCAATAAGGGGAGGTGAGGGAGCGAACGACTCTCGCGAGAGAAAAAAAGCGGGTTTTTTAAGGGTATCAAATTCCCTCCATCGGAAACAAAAGCGGGATACAACGCATTCGGCTGATGCACTCAGAGGCGAGCCTCTCTTGCCGCAGAGCGAAGGATTCCTGGCGATGTTGACACATTGTTGCTTGGGAACGGGTGTGGAAGGGGGGGAGCGGAGGAAGGGGTGGTGGGGGAGAGGGTTTTAGAGCGACGGCGTGCATGCATTTGCACGGATACCCGATAATCCCGCGGCCGCACTGGCGCTCTATGTCACAGGCAGCCTTCACCAGGCGCCAACGGTAGGCGGGCATAAGCCGAAGAAACTCACGGTGGAGATCAAGAACCCGAAATAATCCAGATCGGAAGCGTATTCTTCCCATTTTTCCCCTTGCAAATAAAAGTATACCATGTAATCACCCATTGACGATGGGTTTTTTTTCACCCTTTTGGATTGAGTGTCGGTATCCTTTTCAGTGGAACTTATTTACTTTAAAAACGTCTAAGATTACCTGCGTCTATGTATTATTATCATTTTAAGTATCAAGTTGGCTATATTATTTATTTATTCTTTCTTGTTCACATTTACGGGTATTTTTGCATGATAATCCTTTTATATCAAGGACTTATCTAGGTTTATATATGTTCTTATATAGCTGATGATTTTTATCCTATACCTAGAGTAAAACACTACCGATACTGTGAGTAGATTTTGCAGATTTTTCACATCTACTTGTACGTGCGGCTAGTGTCCTACAGTGGCAATTTTCGTTTAGGATTTAGATATAATAACCCTCGCGTTTTTACCACAAATATATGTATTACTCCTAGGATGGGCGAGCGACAACTATGTTTATTTGCACCATTGAGGACTGTTGGAAAATTGGACAGAGGTAGAAATATTTTTAGGTTGTGGAAGAAGGGTGGAGAGAAACCAGAGTCGGCATTGGCCTGACCTTTACGAAAGGTGCCAAGGAGGCCACGGTTAGCGTCCCATCAGAAGGGCGGAATACTGAGCTTGAAGTGCACAGGACACCTAAGTAAGATCGGAAAATCTGTCACCGCTAAGATTCTAATCCGAGCCATTAGAATGGGAAGTCAGTGCTCTATCCACTAAAACAACTCGATGCCCTAAAGGAAGGAAATCATTAATATCTAGTAGCAGCATAAATCATTAATAGAGGTAACAAATATATAGATGCCTTTAAACAAATTTAGTGGAATGTTACTGATATTTAATATAGTTCTACTTTTTATTCTCATATATCTGTTCTTTTTGTGTAATTCTGGATCTAAATGCAACCATTAGGGTTGGTAATTTATAAAATTAAATGTTTTCTATAATGCGCTTTCAAAAACTGTCATATGAACACGTAGATACTTTTTACGAGAGCTGGATGGCAGAAGGTATTGCTTTTGTTTAAATCCTACCCCGATAAAGACCTATCTTACCTTAATAATACCTTAAACTATTCTTATAATTTCCTGAAATATTTTATCCGTGGTGTTTTTTTACTCGTGTGTTTTAGTGTTCGGAAATTATTTATTTTCCTAGTGTTTAGGATTACTTATGCCTTGTTTCCATGAATATTCGAATATAAAATTTTTCCAACAAAGACTTGGAAATCTTATGGGTAGAGTTCTAGGTAACCACCTGTAACTAAATTCCAAATTTCAAATCCGGATATAGCCTATTTAGGTAAATTCAACTAAACCAATGGTGATTGATGTTATCGTCACGAGAAACCCTTATAAGAAGCCACAGGCGGATCTGGAAGATGAATATTTCCCAAAACTTCGGTGCTAATATTACACGACGTTGTTCTAAGTACTTGGCGAGTTTCATCACCATCAAACTCGGGTTGAAAACTGGTTGGTTAATGGAAACCACCATTTACTGAAGCTGAATACGAAATATTCCATCTCACAACATAACCTATGGGTTGTAAGAATTGAAAAATACTAGGGAAAAATATAAAATGTTTAGACAAAATTAATAACGCTTCGTAGATATGTTGAAAAGATAGGAGCAAATTCAATAATTTGTTTAAGAAAGAACAGAAAGATATAATTGCATATAAACTGAACCTAAATACTGTTTCACAGTCTTTGGTGTTATTTTGTACGCCTCATAAAATTTCCGTGGATTCCTAGTAACATCATATGCCAAAGGGGAGTTATTTGTACAATCAAACAAGTTTGAGGGATACTGTAAATCATTGAACAAGGTTGTTAGCTTTTCTACCTGAAAGGGAGAACCACTGTTTGTAGAAAAAAAGTGATGTAAAGCTACATATCGGGTAACCATGTGAATTTTATCTTTCATGCAGTGTATATGGTAAAAAGAACGAATGCATGTATAGCTACAAAACCCATATATTTACGAGCGTGGATGCTATTGGGACGAAATATATCAATGCGTACGAATATATTTCAACCCTGTTAACACTCAAATCCAAATTTGTCCCCTCTACACCACACAGATTGTCCAGCGGTTGAGATATCTCCACATGAGCTACTCTATCATTCTTGCTTCGGATCCAATTAGCTTGGTATCACCCTCCTGAAAGTTGACTACTTTTTTTCAATATTTACGGACGTCCACAACTTTTGATGACGCACTTTGAGCACCTTGAGTGGAAAAATCTATCCTTGTACAAGGTGTAGGTATGTATGAGCAACTGTTTTGTTTGAATGATGCCAAGAGTAGGTAACGACACGAATCAGAAAACACTTTGTGTTACCTATGCTAACTAAAAACATGAACCAAATATGTATCACGAAGAGCTTATTACATGTAATGCAGGCGGTGCGGATGGTTTTGATCTTTATTCTATCTTGCAATGGAGTAGGTGTATTTTAAGCCGGGCTTTCTTTCACTCTTCACGACTCTCGATGCATATTATACCTTCCGATGGATGCGAACGACTCTTTTGATGACAAAATTGGCACAACTTTGGAATGCTCCACCCGATTGACAACCACTGTTTTCCTTTCCCCTGCGCAAAGTGATTTTCTTTTGCGGTTAGCGATTCCCCTCCCCTCCAATCCATTCGATCTCGCCGCAAACCACCGGCACACCGTCCTCCTCCTTCTCGGTGCATCCCAAGTTGTCCACCACGACCCCTGCGCTATTTACTCGCGTCCTCCACCTCTGTCTCCCACACACACACACTCTCTCTCGTGACTAACTAACCCACCTCCCTCTCTCTCTCTCTCCCTTCTTTCAAAAGCGATCGACGCCGAGCTCGACTCCGGCTTCCGCCTTCAATCCGGCAACACCGTTGCACTTCTTCACCGCGAACTGGCAACATCTCCCACGAATTATTGACCCACAATGGCGCCTCATTTGGCGGGTCCCGCGAAGAAGAAATAAGGGATGGGATTTTTTCAACAATGGGAGCGTGAATTTGTGAGGTTAGAAAACGGGAAAGGTAAAGCAGAAAAGTGGGAAGTTAAACGGAGAGGGCGAAACTCCCAGCGGCCCGCGAGCGTGTGGGACCCCGTCGGGGTTTTTCAGCCTCTCGCAATTGTCACCGCCGAGCTGTGATTAGTCGTATCGATCGGATTGCAGGAGACTTTGGATGAATATGTTCATATTTTTCCCCACCTCCGAAGGGGGAGGGAGGGTTGCGTGATCTGTCGTTTTAGCGAGGGAAATTTGAAAATGCTTCTCCCAAATAACCCTCTCCCAGTCTCGTTTCCCATTATCTTTAGAGGCTATCGAATCGATTTGAATTTCTTTCAAAACGACGGATTTTCCTTAAGCACTCCAACGTGAGAGGAGATAATGAAAAAAATATATCCGAGTCGAATGCTCGAAATTTTCGATCCCACCGAATGGCATAAGACAGCAAGCACAAATTTTGACGTGATTTCAGCACCGAGGGTGATAGATTACCACCCACTCATTGAATATTCATAAATACAATATGGCGTGGACTATCGTCAGAAACATCAGATGCTTCACCGAACGCTTTTACTGCGAGAATTGGAAAAAAATTGCTATCAATGTTTGGAAAATTTGAGGTGCTGCCGTGGCAATAAAACATGATGTATTACCCATGATTAGGTGATTTTTATTGAGGTTGAATTTAGTCTACAGAAATACTTTTATGTTATTTAATTGATCCTCGGCAGAAAACCGATATCATAAACGCATAAAATGGTGGGAGGAAATTAACAAATGGCACGATTTTGGCCCTTTTCAAAACAGCCTAAAATATTTCACATTTCTTAAAAATTCTATGTACCCATATTTCGGTCCATACATTCAGTAAGACACCGCGGCATAATTTTAAGATCAAGTGTTAATGTATGGGATACTACTTAACATTATTGCAATTGAGAACTTCGGGACAATACATATCCCATACTTTAACGATATGATTCTGATACTTAAACGATATTTTAATTTACTTATATAATAAGTCAATTTTATGTTTTCCACAAAGAAAACAAATTAGTACCCTATTGATCTTCCGTTATCAGCCATTTACCTTAAAGGTGTAATATTTTGAATCATTCTTCCTTTTCTTTTATACTTTGCTCTTTGAAGTCATCTTAATGTGGAAAATTGTTTCCTAATACTTAAGTTATATCTCTATAATTACCTTAGACGTCCGGAATGACAGTTAATCACTGTTAAAAAGATGAAAGGCACCTAGGCAGGAGGGTGACTTTTGCTTGCACGTTTTAAGTTGTCTTTTACCTAAGTAAGTTTTTAAGATAATTTACGCCTATTCAACAAGTTTAACAAAACCAAGCTTAGTTACTACCAACATAGAAAGAAAAATATAAGACACTTCTGAGCTCCAGGAAAGAGATCCAGTTACTATTCGTACCATGCTCATATTTCTTAATCAGCAAGAGAGGAAAGAGCATATTCCAGAAAGGTGGTTTCCCTTCCTCAATGAAATAGGCAAGTAGGAATCTACGTGGGTGAGAAATGAACTAGCACAGGCAAGAGGAGTTCTTATTCCCGCAATACTATTAATTCTGTAAGCTATGTTAAATGAAAATCCTTAATTAGTTTCATTAATTGCATTTTTTCTACTAGTTTTTGTGCGTCATGGTAAAAAGGTCACCAATCTAATCAGAGTTTTTAATGTGACATTTCCGCCATATTTTCTTTGCAAAGCAATAAAAATTATGTATTAATTTATTATTATACATATAAATATGCATCATAAAAACGTTATGTGATATGTCAATTATATACCTAATATATCATAATATACAAAATATTACGATATATTGTGAATAAATTAATAATTATTAATTTACAGTTTTGGAGATTAAGGTGTCTTGCCTACATAGATTTTTAAGAGAAAATAGAAATTACGATAGCCAAAACATTTCTAACTTTCGGCTCTACTGTTCCATTCTGCATTATTTTTTTGGGGGGATCCTCTGCTGGTTAAATTGCATAAGGCTGTTGTCTAAGGAATAACACTAGTATATGGTCCAGATAACGGAAGTGCAACAATGACGCAAGCCTTCGTCTCACACCCTCGATCCCTAAGCTAGATTAGACACTGCGAAGGAGTTTCCGTGCTCTTCTGTCCCATGGGAGTTGAGTGAATAACACTGCATCGTAGCGTATACGTAGGACGGGACGTTAAGCTACCTGCATTGTTACCACCGTGAGTGAGATATTACACATCATAATTTGCATCGTGAAGAGGCAGCATTTATCCTCACCCGTCTTAATTTCTTCCTCGCCAGCCTCAAGCGCATGCGTTGTCTCCGAGGTTAAACGCAGTTGAGTGGGGCGCAGTATACAAAATGTAGAGACTTTTACGACCACAACAGCTGTATAAAATATATGTAACGCGTAAAAAACAATAGTAACGATGCTTGAGCATGTGGGTGAAGCTTTGGTTAGCATAGGAAAAAGTATGGAATGCAAGTAGAATGAGAAAACACGTGGAATCTTGTGAGCAGTCTTTGAGAAAATTGAAGCAGAAGCGTTAAGTGGATATTGAGAAAAACATCGTCGTAACTATTGCAATTCCTATTCTTGAGTTACCATTTTAGTTAAGTACCTATTGACGGAGTAGTCTGCTTGGGACTTCACTTCAAAACTTCCATACCTGTACTATTCCTCTTCTCAGGTTGGCATACTTTCTACCTCTATCTCCCTCCATCTAAAACGCCACTTCTCATTTAAGTTCAACCTTAATATAAAAAACATTTTCACAATAAATCCACATGCAAAATATTCATCAGTTTGCAATTGGAGAGTTTAGTAAAAGGCAACGAATTATAAGGAAGGCTTTGTTTTTGTAAGAGGCGTATGCTTAAGAGTTAAAATTCCTTCGATACAAATAACCAACTCAAGGCCCGTATTACTCTGTTTTAACTCACTAGACGGAGATCATTAGCAATGGGTTCGACACACCGCATGATTGATGAATTACTTTTACCAAACCCTTTTTTTTAAATGAACATATTTATCTTGTGGAAATATGACTAAACGACACAAAAATGAGTGGAAATTTTTCCATAAAATAACTAGTATTTTTGGCTTAACACCATATTTGACTCCAAAATAGAAGAAGAAGATTACAGGAACGTTTATTCTAAACATTTGCTTTAAGACACTAATAAAGGAGAAATGCGAATGGAATTATTAATCCCACGAAGTATTTTTCAGTTTATTATCAGACAAATATGAAAATGCTAGGGTTGATAGATTCTTTATATTGATATTTTTTAAATATTACAATCTAGTCTGCCAAAATTATTTCAAATACCACCCTTTGATGCTTGTAAGAAACCAAAACCCCATGAAAAAGGATTTCTCAACTTCTTCATTCAATTTGAGGGCTATAACTCGCTCCGAGAGACGATACACTCACGTCACGCAAGCACTTTCCGCAATCAAGTCCGAATCCTTGAGAAACTTTGATTGGAAGGCGACGCCTTGCCCTGTGAAAAGTGACTTTGGCTCTAAAGACGCGAATGCTAGAAAGAGATGAAAGGAATACTACATTGAAGATTTCAATTTCTAAATGCCATATCGTAATTGTAATGACTCTTCTTGATTTAAACAACTTTATTAGTTCCAATACTGTTATTTGGTAATTCTCTGAAAATATTACTAATAACGGTATATATAAAGCCTGATTAATTACATCTCCTTTTTTGCAGGAGCAATGGCGGACCACAAAAAATGAGCATTTTTTTCAATTTTCAAAACCTGTATAAAAATCTTCACTCCATATTATATCCAGCTTGTGTTACGAAAAATAAGCTTTGATAGAAATGCTGCTAATAGATAATGTACTGTTGTCTTGGTTTAGGAACAGAAATATCCCTGAATACTATATATTTCAGAAATAAAGTTTTTCTTATTGAACACGTATGGAAACTTTATTTGATTAATACTGAAAACTAGAATATTTCTTGTAGAGCAAAGATGATCGAGAGAAGAAAAAAAATTTAAACAAACACATTCCACGAACGAGATAAACATCTGACATTTTTGAAAACGTTATATATGCACCGAGTGTTGATCGCGGAATGGTAGACCGGGTACACATATGGAAGGGACCTCTGGGTACGCCCAACCTAGGTAATAGTTCTTTCTAGGAAGCAAAGACGGTGCAGGAAAAGGAATTTATCGCATTTTACCATGATGAAAAAGTTACATTGCATCTAGGTTTTGCTTGGCTTAGCACTTCGCGGGCCGTAAACACGATTACTAAACCAAATTCCGCGCTAAAACTATGGTTGGTAGGCACATGATAATAGTCTCTGCTGATCGGAGAAGCTATAAGAAGTAGAATGGATTTTTTTCCACTTTATTTAAGTCAAAGTTATTAATTAGGCACTCACTTCATCGATTTATAATGCTTATAATTTCCAAACAGTGCTCAATCGTTAGTTGTAGAAGATTAATTTAAAAGAAATCAAACATTTTATGCCCAGAAAAACCATTCTAATAGGAAGAACAATAGCATGGAAGTCGTTCGGAGAATGAAACGGGAGTATGAATGGTGCATTTATTTGTTCACCGGAGGCATCTGAACCCCGATATACCACTTTGGTTCATCATAATGATTTCCCAAGTCCCAAACAACCGAAGTCAACGAAGCATCCTCCCTCAACGCGATGCTCATCAGGCCAACATGCACATCAGGCTAACGCAATCGGCAATGTACACAAAACTGCAAATGCGCGGCACGCAATTGTTTTATTGTTCCGAAAATGGAGCAACCATTAACTTCAGTAATCTAACGGTCGAGGAGTGAGACATCAAAAGCCAATTTGGTAGCAATGCAACTCCTTTATCAATGAATAATTGAATGCTGATTGCCTTAAAACAAATGCAGAATAGCCACGGAGGGTATGCAGAAGTCTCTGCTCCATTTTAAAATGGCACCAACACTAAAAGTTAAAAGTTAGGAATGTGGATGTGTCTATTTTTCATGAGCCGGGATGTTTACTATTGGTGGACAATTTTTCGCGATGCTAGTGATATCCAACATTAAAAAAGATACCTTAATTCACTTCCTGCAACTCATTTGATCTCCGTGTTTTACCTATGAAACAACGAATTTTGCATACTGAGGATTAAATGTAAAAAAGTTTTGAAGTTAGGACAAGGTACTCCAACTACTTCGACTTAATTAATTCTGAGACACCCATGTCCCGTTTAGGATCAAACCCGCTGTCTTTGAGTTGCCAAAATGGCTTCTGAAATTTTCTAGTAAACTCATTCAAGCGATTAAACTTCGTTGAAAAAGCTCACGCTCATTACAATAGGGCCTGACGCTTTAGATATGCCACTAAATTAGTTACAATCCGCATATTACGTCTGGTGGTATTCTTAAGGAGAAACCATTATACGGAGAGAACATTGATATACATACACAATCAATACACCGAATAAAATTTTCTCTGTCCTTCATTGCAGTCGCAATTTAATGGAGTATGATCGTGTGAATTTTTTGACTGAAAAATAGGCGACTTCTGATTCTTAAGATGGATTAACGTTGACTGGATTCGACTCACATTAGAAAAAACTTAAACCTCTCTCACTTCCTGTTGTTTTAGCAGTAATATTAACACAATCAAGGCCAAAAGCATTTAAAATGTGGTGTTATGAAAGAATGACGAAGAAAAATATCAATTGGCCGAGTAACAAATAAAATGTCCTGCGAAAAGTGAAAGAAAAGACAGGAGTGATGAAATCTTAAAAGAGAAGATGCGACATCTTACCCGGCCATATCCTGAGACATGATTGCCTGCTGAAGACAGCCGTCGACAAAAAAGTGAGCAAGAAGAATGCCATTGGAAGGCCTCCTATGAAATTTGTGCAGCATATAGTGGAGGATATTAAAGACATGACCTGTGTTAAAATGAAGGGGTTAGCCCAGGGGGGAATAAAGTGGAGAATTGCGTCGAACCAATCTAAGGGTAGATAACTGGTGATGATGATAAGTCGTAGCACAATGTTTTTGAGGTGTCCTACTTATTGGATTAAATCAAACCATCTAACCTAAGCGAAAATGTGCTAAGACCAGAATATCCAAATGCCGAATTAAATTATGGAAAACAATTTGGAGATATTGTTTTCCATAATTTAATTTGGCATTTGGATATTATGGTCTTCAGACATTTTCAATTAAGCCAAATTCGAAGCTCACCTTATTTCATTTAATCTAACCTAAGCTCTTTCTTTCTTCTTAGAAAAATACGATATCCATGTCATTGATAGAACATTGATTCGAACCCATGACCTGTGGGTTTCCAAGCCGAGCCGTTATCAAGCTATCTACTGGGAGGACATTGAAAACTCTACAGTGGCATACCGGAGGGACCGGGGGATACGATATTTGACCACCTACACACGGTAGCATTGTAGTAGGATAAATAAAATATATTCTACTTCTACAGATATTGGTGCAGAATGTCACCTTAATGAATCCATAAATTAAGTGAGATGACTCTATCTCGCAAACTACCTGTAATCTTCCGCTATCTCGCCGTAAATGGCAAGTCAGGGCTTAATAAGAGATTTCTCCGCGAAAACTCATTTACACCTCCACAGGATGGCCTCGAATATGTCCTCTCGGTATGAAACGTCGCCAAGCAAATAACAGTTTGTTCCCACTGGATCTGCGACCACTAGGGATCCCCTCTATCCACGTTGAAATTCAGAGAAAGCTCGACGGGCTTGCATAATGTAATCCAGGGTAATGAGAACCTCGAATCGACTTGACAGAAGAACAAGTGTGAAGGAGCCAGATTGAGCAGAAAGGGTTTTCAGGTTTTGTAGTTCCAAAGAAGTAGTGACAGAGCAACCTACTTAATACCTTATATTAACCCTTAAATTAACTATTATTTTATGAGTGATATAGCACGGCCAATACTAACCTTAAATTGCAGTAAAATATTCACTGAACATATTCACGAATGAGATAGGGAACGACAAGGTTTTTTACTGATGCGAATAACTTAATGAGTCTTTATCAAAGAAATGGTGAATACATTTTACAGCATAAGAAGTCGACTTTTTAAGCCGGATCCTAGCAACCATACCGACCCGATTTCCCTACTCAGCTCGTTTTCTTACTCTTTTAAACTCTGCCCAACATCTTCCATCATTCTAGCCATAAGTAAATTCCACTTTTTTCATTAATATTTTTAGTTTTCCTCTAGGAAATTATTTTTGCCCAATTTTTTGATTTTATCTTCTTCAGCCCAGGGTTTCGAGTTAACATATCAGACACCATGCCTACCTAACCACGCAAAGCTCTATACAGACGTAAAGTGATTACTACGGAATTCGGTGAAACAAAGATATGATTGAATCAGAAAGGAAAAAAAGTCATCTTTTACGACGGCATTTCAAACTGTGACTCGTATGAACAGCCTAGATAATAACACTTTTCATTCTCAAGACCCATATCAGTATGTCGAATGCATAGTAAGTGTATATTTACGATTTTTTTTCATTTTAATTTTGTTCAGAAATTGTTTTTTGGTACTCCGACAGTTAAGACTGTGAAGATTTATTTTACCGTCAGAATTAAACCTAGGACAAGCTCGATTATCTTGCCCGAAGAAAGTTCGGGCCCTTCACTACTATGGCTTCCAAGATGGTACCTCAACGCAAGCCTGCATCTCGCATCATTCACAACCACAGCGATATGAAGCCCCACTCTTAATGCTGCATTTTGGTTTTCCTCGTCAGGAGAACATTTTGTAGGAAGGCATTCCATCTGTACATATATTGCTTCGTAGATTCTCACATTTTGAGTGAGAAATGTATTCTATAGTAGATTTCGCACAACATGTGATTCCAAATGTACCGGATAGACCATAAGATTACAAATTTAAGCTTCAAAATATTTAACGGACAATGGAAACATCGCAGTGTTAACTCTCGTGCTCCAACTATCATAACTCTTTCTCCAACTGGCATTTTAAAGCCTCAAATGACTTGGTACTTTCCTAGTACATGCATATGCTGCCGCCAAAACATTACCAGTAAATGGTTTAACCTGGTGGGACCCTGAGAGATTTTTCTGCATTCAATAAAGTCAGTTACGATTGAATTACCCCTCATAAATTATAGAAGATGCTTCACCAAGAACATATCCAAATATTAGACTAAAAGTAAAATTTTTTAGGTCAACAAATAAAAAATAAACTTATAAATGTGTGTAAAGTAACCTGTGTTTCATAATACTACGGATATGTAGAGAAAAACCTGCAGACCTTTTTTTGAATTGTTTACATTAACGGTAAAGACAATAATAAACCATTGACTCATCTAGACTAGTCCTTCCAGAGTGCATGTCGGCACGTGCAGTTCTCCATAGGCCCCTAAACCACCTTTGTCTCTCGTTTAGCTTTGTCCGAAGAAAATCCGTTTCTAAGAAGTAAAGTTAATATTTATTTTACGCCTGCAAACCAAACGCTTAACAGTCAAAAGCATTTTCGCGAGCTTAATTCAATAAAAATAAGAGTTTTCGATTTGGCTCTTTCCTTATCATTTAAATGTCTTCCACAGTGATTCCTTCAATTATAAATTAAAAGTTTTATTTTTGTTTTTACTGAAAATGTTGTATGCTTTTTATTACTGAAAAATATCTATATGACTAAAACTGGCTTATAGTTGCTGAAAAAATTGATAGGAACTGGAAATATTTTCGGTAATCAAATGAATATCTGTTAACATTAGTGATAGACTATACCATTGCAAATACAATAAGTAAAGGCTGATTTTAAACATTAATCGAAGTTGTACAGTGACAATGCCCAAGGATTACCAACGAGTCGTGTAATTCCACTCAAACACGAATCTATTTCCTTTTTTCCCTTGTCACGGACGTTAGGTCACTGAGATCGTTATCTAGATCTGCAATGCGAAGATCTTACAGCCGTTGGTCAACTCCTGGACACATACGGAGTGCGATGGAGGAAATTATTCACGGGAGAGGGGAATCTTCACTCTGCCACGGCTTGCCTTCACACTCCTCCACCGTCCCCCCCGACGAAGTGAATTCCCGTGCCGTCAATGCTGCATAAATTAAAATTGAGAGGTGCTTCCCGCGAGGGGAATTCACGCAGGTATCCGGGAGGGCGGGCTGCCCAAGACGAAGTCTTACTAATACCCACCTGGTCGATATCTGCTCCCTTGCGGTCACCAAACACTACCTGCCCCGCCATCTAACTTCAAACTCATGAACTTCAGCACTCGCGCAATCTAGACGGCCGGATTTGAAAATGTTCCGCTGCTGCACGTTCCGACCGACCGTGGCGCCCCGCGCACACGCGACTTCAGCGCCTTCGTTTGTTTCCCTGCGCTGTTGCGCGGCGGATGCTGGGGACTAAAGTGAAAGTGGATTCCGCACGGGAATAAAAATGTTTTTAAAAAATTATCCGGAAAATCAGGGACCTGCTGTTATTCTCGTTGCTAGGTTTTGAAATGAAAAAAATGGCGACCACAACATAAAACTCGCCCGATGGATATTAATTAACGGCGGCAAGTATGAAAAAATCTGGACTAGAGTTACCTCATGCGTAGCAGAGAAGTGATGCAAAGTTTTAAAGGGATGACATGGTCACTATAGAGATATATTCAAATTTCTCCACAAAACCAAATCAGATTTACGAAAACAGGACAGATGAGAAATATACCCACAGGCATGATAAAGAATTATTCTTCTTTGAACTTATATCAATAAATTTCGTATACACTACGATTTTAGGCACTAGAGGTTGAATTTTCTAATGAAGAACAAGAACTTGTACACCTGGTAACACTATTTTTTTTACCAGATGGGAAGTGAAAAATAGGATGAAATTGTATCAGCATTTTATAGAAAACCATTGCGTTTGACAAATTCTGAGCATATTTATGAACATTTAACAGCTTCACAATCAATATAATTAATGCCATAAAATAACGCTGCGTCATACATAACCAATATCCATCACCTTATATGGTTCATATTCTTAAATAATCTATAAAATATTTGAATTCATAAAATACCAATGATTTTTAATTAACCAGATATTTGAGATAAGTAATAAGCAATGATATTGATTACAAAAACCTGAATACCAGTCACGAAGGTGAAAAATACATGCGCAAAACAACGACATGGACTGTTAATTGTAGGTTACCTAACGTCACTAGAAACTCCATCTTCTAGAATCTAAGGCTTCTGCATATGCATTTGAGAAAAGTTTAGCAAGGAGTGAATGCAGAGAAGAAGTTCAAAATTAATAATCAAGGGAAATGTTAACAATCAAGGGGGAAGTGTAATCTTTCGTAGAATAGAATAGTATTTATTTCAAGAATCCAGTCCTTCGGACTCTAGGTTCAAATATGTTACAGTTATGGCATAAATGCACTCTCCCAGTTAGAAAATTACAAAGTTACATTTCCAAACAGTACAGAAGACCATTACAAAATAATGAGTAGAAATAAGGAACACGTTGAGGAAATGTAAACAATTAAGGGGGAAATAAAATAAACACATTGGCGCTCTACGAAGTATGTAATTTTTTACATCTGGCATATTACCAAGTGTACCATAAAATATCTCCAAAATGTGTTAACTTAAAAGTTGCATTCACGATGTAATACTTATTGGGGTGGAGGTTGGTGCGATGGAGGTAGGTGATGAGGATTGTTATTTTTTGGTACCCCAGCCAACCGTTCACTCATTATTTCATATATGTTACTCATTATTTTTCAATGGTCTTCTGTACTGTTTGGAAATGTAACTTTGTAATTTTCTAACTGGGAGAGTGCATTTATGCCATAACTGTAACATATTTGAACCTAGAGTCCGAAGGACTAGATTATTGAAATAAATACTATTCTATTCTACGAAAGATTACACATCTAACTCAAAGGAACAATGTAATTACACTTTTATATTTCAGGCATATCTCTCATTAAATCGGATAGCACTGCCGAGGATAATACTTTCATTCGATGACGACAAAAATTATTAGGGGATCAATATATTTTCGTTTAAGTACAACTGCATGGTTTACAGTAACGCCTAATAGTCAGCTTCTGTGTTCCTACTAAGTCAATAATCGATAAATTGAAGATAAAATCAATTTTAAATTGCTATCTCTTTTTAGAAATTATCCACAGAATAAGCAGAGAGGAATTATTACCCAAAAATATTTCCTTGGCGTTGGCTCATAGAGAAAAATTATATTTCGCAAAAATAAAAGTAAAAGAACAAACGTAATGTTTAAAAAATTATTGCTTAATGTGATCGGGAGCACCGCGCAGTTATTCGTCGATGAGCAGCTACGATGTAAGCCTAGCCTCCAAAAAACATTAAGGAGGCAACTTCAACATTATAATCTTCTTTAATGCTATCAAAATTATAATATTAGCATTTCCTATGCCGCAAGAATCAAAATGGCCGTGAGGACGGATTGTTTTGAGTTCGTTTGACCATTAAAACACCGGTAACACTTAATTAAATTTTCCTCTCGTAGCGAAGACCAGAATCAGAAAAATATAACGTTAGCATCTCTTAATAGACCATGAGTAAAATGTGCGGCTTAATGAATTAGGATAATAAGGATTCATGTACTACCGTTTCATTGGAAAAAAAACCTCAAATAGGCAAGAAGAAAATAAACAATCCGGAGACACAATCTAACATTTCGTATATGAAAATATGGAGGTACTTGAATGGGCGTAATGAATGGTAAAGTCTTTACTAAAGTAAAGTAAAAGGCATCTAGTTTCTGACTTTATTATCTATCTGATTTTATGCGTTGAATCGTCCAGGGAAATATAAAATGCATGACTAAAGTTTTAGTGACGCTGTGAACGAATTGGTAATGAACTGGGATGAGATTCTGTTCCCCTGATCTCATCGCGTGAGGGAAAGTTCATGTGGAGGCCCAGTGGATGTGAGAGATTATTAAAAATAAAACACAATGAAATGAAGCATTAATTTTTTACAGCTGCATCCCACTCTAACCCATGAAATGGTAACGACCTAACTCGTGTTAATTTGATCGAAATACTTTGCCCAAGTAAGACAAGGAAAGCTTCGAACGGCGAGAGACCAGATAAGTGGCCATAACAGATTAACTAATACCCTCGGGAAAAACACTCAGTCCCCTCATAAAATTCAAAAGACAGCCTTCAATGAACTGACGATTAACTTCAAGAAGAACGGCATCATTAATAGTCATTAAAAAGCATTCTACCAACATTGCTAGGGCTGTGAACAGTTCCTACCTGTTATTAATCATATTATTATTATTTTAGTAGTTACTATAAAGTTAACATCCACCTCCGAGTCTCCAACTAGCATCGGGATTCATTTCTGTGATAATGACCGGAGACTCCAGAGGAGATTGACAATTTTCGTAGCCACTTCCTATGCCCATCAGATGAGTGGCTACGCTGCTTTAGTATCGTGCGTACGCAGCATACGGAGAGAACCCAAGATAACGGCCGATTGCATGCGTGCTATAAGCGATTCCGCCTGTGCCAAGCAGGCCAGAATACACTTGATGTTATCCACCAGCGATCCCTTTGCTCCACTGAGCACGTCTATGATGACGAATACTAACTTAACAGTGTGTCCGGGGTACATCTGCCGAAGTTCAAAAAGCAGTTCTTGATATTTCGTCCTTTTCTCACCTCCTTAGCGTCCATGTTCGTTCCGGGAGGCACCGAAAACTCTACATGCGTGCTATAAGCGATTCCCCCTGTGCCACGCAGGCCGGAATATTATTATTATCAGCATAGGGAAGGGTTTTTCAAAGGAAGTACGTACTATAGGAGAATTAGAGTAGAAACACTTCACCAAAATTACCAAAAACTACCCATGCTGGCAGCAAATCTTAATAATCCAAAAGACGGTGTCAAATATGAGATACTTATGCAAAATTTTCCCATATCGTTCGCGGAATAAAGTAATACTCAACTGTATTTCCATCTAAAGAATACATCGAGGTAGCGCCAGGAACAGAGTAATTTCCGCACGGAAACATCACGCCTACCTATCGATTCTAGTGCGAGAATCGGCTTCGATCGCGAGTGCGAAAACACTGGTTTGACTCCCATATTTACTCACCAACACAATATCGCGGCTTTCGTTCACTTCGCGGGACGCCAAGCTCATTCTCGCCTCCTTGGCGAGCCCGGACTGTCATTTTCAATTTCCCCTCGTATCCCAATCCCCATCGACATCGATTGGGATTATTTCAATCCGCCGGATACCCTCTCCGAGGGAGTGCGCTCGTGGAGATGGGGTCTTCGAAGGAGACCCCTTACCCCTCTCCCCCTCACCGATACTTACCGGAGAGCGAATCGCGCGAGAGAGGAGAGGGGGGGATCCCTTCCGGCATAAATGCATTCTCATCCCGTGTCACGCGCGCAGCGGATTCCAATCTGCGCCGTTCCTATCGGGTGTGAATCAATTTCGCCGAGCGCCGATTGGGTATAAACTTTTTCATTTTTTTTCCCTCCACCGTACAGAAGAATCTGGGAGTACACGGGTAATATAAGCTCTTACCTTCCTTTCCCCTTTATCTCAGACGAGAGACGAGTCTGCTTTTCCAGGCAGACTCGTTTCTCTGCCAGTGCCTGATGCAATCTAATGAGTCGCGAGGAAAGTACCTATTCATCGAAGGGAGCTTCCAATTAAATTTACATCCGGAAGCACGGGAGAGACTGCTTGCAAAGGAGGCGTTTTATGTGCGAACGCATTGTTTGGTGCCAATAAATTTTTCACCTTAGCCTACTTTATACATCCCCATATTCGATCTTAATTTCAGGAGCTATACCAGGAAATTTGAAACATTAAAGAGAGCTGGATGATTTGGCGAAGACACTGTTTTCAAGGTACGATAAAAATATTTAGAGAAACTCGGACGTCTACTTTTAACGGAAGGATTCAAGCCTCATATCCTACTCGGCAGTTGAGGAAAAAGACTACAACTGACTCTCTATAGCAGTCAAATCTGCCTAAGCTGTACATTAAAATCTACAACTCCCAGGATTCAAGCTCTTAGAATAGTACACAAGCATTCAAACTACCAGGCCTATACAGTCTTCCAATCTACCCTTTACTCCTATCTTCACTGATTTCCAAAAGAACTTAAGATATCAAGTGGCTGACTTTTAAAGCGTTATAGGCGGAAATAACCTGCGGTCCATGGAGTCCATGCGGTCCATGGAGCTCTTTACTGAATTTATGAATTCGCAATACACATAATTGAATATACTCATAGGGTCTAAACCAAAGAGTATTGAGAGACAACTACTTAGGTTTCAAAACATTTAGTAATTTTCTAGTTTTATCCAATTAGTTTACACAATTATGCATGCAAAATAATTCCAGAAATTGACGCCTTCACTGTTAGCCTACAGTAAACGTTTTTCAGGATTAACCAGTTTACTTAATACAGGACATATTACAAAGCTTCAACAGCGAGTCTCTTTAATTTACAATAAGAAACATATGAAAAGCTGCACAACAGTAATCAGAACTAACACTGAAAGTGAAACTGAATTTGAGACTAATGAGAGCTTGGGATACAGGAATGAATCCAACATTCCCACTCCGCGAATATCTTTTATCACTACAAACGTTATGTGGGTGTGATGGAAGCAAGGATTTGCACGGTATAATTACAGCAGCATACGAGCTGGATATCACCACAACCAATTGCTAATGTATTCAACACATAGAATACAACTTGATTATTCGGCCGATGTGATTAAAGAATTAAATTCAGCTTTTTGATACACGCCCTCATTATAAAATCTCAATTGTAATGTTGCCAAGTGTTAAAATTCCAAAGGAGAAGATATTAAAAAAGCGAAGATATATTCGATTCATTCTCATTGGTCCTCACGTCTCCTATTTACGGGGGATTCTCGTCCAGGCAAAGAAAAACGAATAAAAGAAATCATTTTTCTTTTGAAATTTGCGTCAGCCATGGAAGACCGGGTCATATCCCGAAATTACAGAAGTACACGAAGCATTCTTAAATTGAAACGCTCTCCAAATGTCGCCGACTCTCGAGAAATCCCCAGCATCTTCTGGGAATATTCCGAAACGAGTGCTTGCTCCGCCTCTACTTGAAGGAGCGACGAGTTCTTGAATTCGTCCCTCTTCTTCACATGACGCTGATTTGAAGGAAATTGATACCCTTCCAAGATAAACAAATATATGTGTGTGACTCGCCATCCGGCAATGTCAAATATTCAACAAATACCGGCAAGGGGGTTCATTTTATTCGAGCAATGTACTTGAAGGCACGGTGATCTAAATAGCAGCAGACGTTACCTAGTAGCTAGGCAAGCGTATTACATCGATATCCTTTAGGGCATGGATCCAAATTCCCTCGAGTACGGTTCGAATTAAAGTACTAAAAAGTAGTTATGTTATCAGTATTTCCGAGAAACTGAGGTACAAAAGATCTATTAGCCACAAGAACCAATATTTCAGATATCTTTTTCGACAAGAATAGAGTCGATTTACACATACCTACTATTTTCTTACCGCACGGTAGAATAACTCACGGTTAAAATTCAATGCAGGATAATGAACACGGGGAATCAATTATTTTAAGGAAAGATAAGCGGGTACTGGGTTCAAAAAGGTTTGAAATGTATATTCTAGGATGCATAATACCAAAGAAGTGATTAAACTAACATGGTTTATTGCAATACAAGAGCCGTAGTATCATAAATGAAGACACCCCAAGTCTTCTTGTGGAAAATTGCCATTTTTTCTTTCGTCACACCCCAAGTCCATCTCCGAATCTTCCATATCACGGGGAAGTAATCCGAGTTTGAAATTTGGAGAAGCTTATGATAGCTTTTAGATTCGAAGGAGCATTTTTTTCTCACCCTAAAATATTTAACTACGAAGGAGTCCTTTATCGGTGAAGACATGAGTATGGTTAAACAGATTCAAGCCTGGGGTAGTGGAAGGAAGATAAATACTCAATCAAACAACACACTTGTGTCTTCTCAACTTCTGTTTCCTTAACTTAACCATCCCTCTGGTCCCTTTCTCTTTAAACAAATATGATTTTTTCCTCGCCAACATTTGTCTTATACCTGAAGATTACTCTGACGTGAAACGGGAATTATATTAAATATTATGCGGAAAAGTTCGAGTTTTATTAGAATTAACTTGTGCTTGGATTGCAAAGAGACAATTTCGGTAGGTAGATACAATTACACTGAACTACAGAATAAAATTCAACGTGACTAACTAATCTCACACGCATTTACACAAATATGTCAACCAAAAAACTGGACGACAGATTGATTAATTGATCAAGAACAAAAGATGGATTAATTAATCAGGAACTGTATAAGGATTGAAAGACGATAACCCTTATAGAAAGGAACTAAGACAAACTGCTGAATAGAATGTGATGTTACTTCAAGTGACTATTTGACACATATTCATAAAAATATGGGCATCTACCAGACGCCTTTTAATCGCATTTCATAGACTTTTGCTGAGTAGTAACTACGGAATACAGTCCGTTATAAACTGGTTCATACCGCAAACTAACTCAGAAAAATCAATTACCTGATTGGCTTCAAACTACCATAAAAATATATAGTTCTCTGGTATATAAGTTTATCAAGGTTGCAGAATCCAGTCTCAGCGGTTTTGCGAGCCTTTAACGAGAAGCGGTACAAAAAGACTGGAGCACACATTTCACATATCAGCAAATAAAAGTGAAGAAGAGGAAAATTTCGTTATTTTTTTCGGGCATGAAAACTTGAGCAAAGAGCGACTGCACCAAGATGAAACGGGTATTACATTTCCTCTCAAGATCCTGAGTTTTCTTTGCTGAGATCTGCAGAAATATGCACTAGACTCTCTAGACACTCCCGCAACGCACTAGAGTATTCGTTAATTGACTGAGGGAGAGAGAGAGAGAGAACGCTGCTAAGAACGACAGCGACGCAGCACCAATTTCGACCGAAACAAGGCAATGTTTCATGACGACGGAAGATACACACAAACGCAGTTATTTCTGTTCTTAGTGATCTAACTTCATCAAAGGCAAGATACTTGCAATTTCAGTGAACTGAAACTCAATCCGGTGTTTTTTCACGAGTATGCGAGCAACCCACGCTACTTCTCCTTCGTTTAAATTTCATGATTGGCAGAGAATGTAGCAAACACTTGCTCAGTAACTCAACTAACGCACCTCAAATATTTCATTAAAAATCTACGGACAATATGGATGCATAATCATCATGAACCACATCTGATTTGCATAGACTTTTCATATGATCTTGAAGACAACTTACAAAAAACTAATCGATAGGGTTAAATAATGTTTGTAACATGAAATAATAAGAGGGATTTCACTCACCAAAAAGTCAAATTTTGAAATTAGATGCGCCCGAAAGAATAATGTATGCATAAATAGTACAACTTTGGTGGCCAGATGAAATTCGCTACAGTGTAATCTATTAGTATACCTGGCATTAACTTAGGAGAGGTGTGCATTGCACTGCATTGCTTGAGAATTGTACAATATTTTTGTAAAGGTGATTTGCAAAATCATTTGTAGTGTAAATCGAAGATATTATTACCGAAAATAACTACACTTTCAAAGAAATACGTACATGCAAATTGAATAATGAGCTTAAAACGGGATCACAGACCTTGTATTTGCATGAAACGAGCTGCCATGACCGAGACCGAAACATATTTCTAAGGTTTGCTATTAAGCTCTGGTTTAAGTAAAGTATGAGCATCTAGATAGTGGTTTTCTCTTTACACCTCCAAAATTAGCACCAAATTCCACAGGGTTTATTCCAACTCCAGGCTAAATGTATATACGCAAATAACTCCAGGCTAAATGCATATATGCACATGCAACTTACGTATCTGTAAAGCTAAATTTGCAAACAGATCACTTTTGAAATTATGAAAAATTATATTTTCCGAATTACTCAATTTAAAATGTCGGAATCTGTAAAATTGTCAACACCGAAAGCGTATATGGAATCACTTGTTCTAAGTATACCCCCCAGAGAGGCAATGCTATGGAATGCTTACCATATGCTTCCTATGACCCAATCTCCAATCAAACTAAGAACGTAAATGGAATTGGAATGGTTTTACTTGCGAATGTTAAAAAAGAACTTGAAAATATAAGCTTTCACCATTAGCACTAAAATAAAGTTCATTGAAATCGAAAACATAAATATGGAGGGACTTTTACAACAAAATAAAAGCATACAATCATACAAAACGCAAAAAAATCTATCCAGCCCAGCAATGAAGAAGTAAAATCCTCTACTAGCAAAAAGAGACTACGACAGCGGAATGAAGGAGCTGCTTCGAGGAAATGGAATTGGTGCGTAAATGATTTTTTTATTCGGGGTAAACAAACCTGTGGCAAGAGCCGAGAACCTTGATTTGATGAGGATTTTCCAGCGAGTAAAATTCAAAAGGCATACTGCATGATGCGAGAGAGGACGAAAAAAAGATCGGATGCCCAAAATTCCGACGCACACATACCTCGACCGGGAGGCGCGGTCAAATAGGACGACGACGGGGAATATTTCACTCCCCCAGCCGGACCGAGAAGCAACACAATGGTAACGTTTTGCAGTCGAGTCCATTTTAGCGTGAGAGCCGGGATCCGCGGCAAAGGAAGTGCGCTTAATGACGAGGGGAGTGAGGGCAGGCGGTAGGAGACAGAGGGAGAGGAAAAAAATATCCGCGATTCTGGTGTTCTGCCAAGAAAATGAAATTTGCGGAAACACTCCGGGCAGCTTGAAAACGAGGAGCCGTACTGCAATTTCGGGAGGCGTGGGAGACGTAGACAGAAGGGGAGGCAAGCGGTCCTTTAAAAAAATATACATAAAATAAAGAAAGCGAAGGACTCCTAAAAGCCGAGCAATAATTAAGCGCAGAGCTTGAGGGAATGATGCCCTCCCGTTCTCAAAAGGAATCAGCAATTTGTGGAAGGCATCAGAAAATGGTTGCGTCTTTGAAAGTTAATGGGCCTTCACCGGAACGGAATAATCGTATTAGCCTTCCCTCAATTTGTGCCCGTTTCTAAAAAAAATAACAGTAAAAGCTGCGGTCAAGGAAGATGACACATCAAAAAATAAAGATACTTTCAATGAGATGTAGTTTCAGTCGCACTTATTGTCTTTTCTTTTCGCGGTGGTCCTGAAAGAATGGAGAGGCTGGATTTATCGAAAAACAAAAAAAATTGCTTAATGAGTGGCACTATTTATCCATCACATAACGAGAGACAAGAAATTAAGGACGCTCAGCAAAGCAATAAAATACTACGTATAATGCTAACATATTTTTGTTATAATTTTATTTTACACATGTAGTTCAAGATATGGAAAAACAAGGAAAGAAAATGAGTAATCACCGCATGAGGACAAAGATGCACAGAAATGGCATACGGGAAATTACTTTATAAAGGTTTACTCCCAGCGCTGGCATCAGAAACTCATATGAATCAGGGCTTGGACAGAGCAAACACAGAAAATATTTGAATCGGCAAACAAGGAACGGGATAGAAGAAACCTAATTATTGATAACACAACGATGAAAGTATTTCCTAGAAAGGCAACAAGAGAGACAGAGACAGAAGCCGTCAAAAATAAGGACACTGAGATGGACGGTTGGACGATAAACGATGGAAGTCCAAAGTAGGCGAGCAATGATGATAGAGGCTATGAGGAACTTGATATAAATAAAGGTACGTTGTCTAAGTGATAAAGAGGAAGGGTCATTGCGCAAAACAGATGCACTACTCCTTCCTTGAAGAGCTCCTACGATTAATCTTGCCTAAACGTGTCTTTGGACAATTTATGAATTTATTTAAATTATATTAAGCGACTGAAAACGTTGTTGTAACTACACAATGAAAGACAGGACTTTAGGGTAAAAAATTTGATCGAGGCTGGAAAATGGGAAAACTATGTCAGATACATTAACGCCCTTTAACTTTTTCAAGAAATTGCATCTGAGGAAGAAAACGTCGAGTCCGGGTTGCAGATTGAAAGAGAACCGTGTCTGAAACACATTTAAGATTGTGGTAAACGATAAATCCGATATGTGTATGCCCTCGTTCGACTACTATTTCCTAAATTTCGACGCAAATGAAATCATGATATGGGAGAAATGACAGCGATTCTCAAGAGTCTTTTGAATGCCGTGGTGGATTCATGAAGGGATTTCTGTAGCATCTCGATTAATAATGAATAGTAATAGAAAAGTACCATAAAATTGTTGCAATAAATAAGGTAACTAGTGTCAATTCGGTCAATACGTTTATAAATTAAAACCCAGCGCTTAATGAAATAAGATTAGAGGAAACAAGATGGGGGTTAAATTTTTCGTTTAGTAAAAGAAGACATCGACTATGGTATGATAAGAATTGATGAGAAACTGAACACCAATAATTTTAAATGAAAACAACCAAATAATCTACAAACTGTATATTTCCAGTAACTCTTCTAAATCGCACCCAGCCACCATAATTTAAAGCATTCTCGTGACCCTTATTGTTCAGTTTTCATAGCTTAAAAGACAAGACTTTAGAAGCAGCTACTAGAATACCTTGGGAAACTTCCTTAAAGTTCAGCAGTGAATATATGACGCTTAAAGTATAAGAATTCTTTTTTACCGAGAAAAATAATGAAGACTTTCCACTAGTACACGTGACTTAGTGAACATGCAAACTGGCTGATACCTTAACGGTTCAAACTAAATAATACGCCACGATAGTTTTTTTCCGAGTAGATTACCAAGAGTATGAATAAGAATACGTTCCAAAACTCCGCTCTCCAAGTTTAACTTCAAAATCAACTCATTGTTACCGATCTCATACACTTTTGTGAAGATAATTTAATATTGAGAGTTAACTTTTTTAAGGGTATGGTTCTGAAAGCTTGGGGCAAAGTTGCAACTGCCTTTTAGGGGGCTTCCATAAACAGAGCAAGAGTTTCGTTGACTGTGCCCCCAATGATCCCAGTTTTCTCTAAACGTATCAATTGAATAGTAAAACTTCATAAATTAATACAAGAAAGCAAAATTCGGAAAGTATACATTCCATCCCACGTGCGGGTGTTGGACGGAAATCTCGCATTTAAAACCTTACGGATAACTGTCAGCAATTAACGGTTGATAGGGAAGAAATTAATCAGAATCTGCAAGGATTCGTCGTTCTCAGTGTAACGAAAGACAAGAGAAGCCTTTCACTTCGGTTTACAAAGAAAAACTCCCTAAGAGGGAGTTTTCATGCGTAAACTGAAGATGGGATATTGTCCTCGAGGATATTGGTAGACAAGCATGGTAAAGGCATTGGAAAAATCGTTCCCCTCGTCATACAAGGAGGAAAATTCGTTGGATATGAAATCCAAATCACCCGAATCCTGGTTATCAGTCACTCTTTTCTTTGAGAGGGAGAATTTTATCCTTTGCCTCATCCTTTGCTTGAGGATTCGACGTGAAAAACTAAAACTTATTGTGAAATAGAGAAGTTCTGAGAACAGTATGACATGTAAGATATCTCATTTCTTACTGTCCTCCCCGTAATTTTGAGATGCTGCAATTTCTTTTTAGCTACGGTAAGTATTCCACGTTTCACGGTTGATCAAGGGGTGCCATGTCTTTGTGTAAACTTTCATCCTCGCTTTCGGCCGGTTATCAATTAATTGATCTTGAGATAAAGTCCCCAAAAATTCCCATTTATTCTAATCCCTCAAAAAACTGATTTCAAGTTGGTATCAACAGCGCTACTATAACGGAAAGGCAAGACATCGGATCAAAAGCTAACGAACAGATATTTAGTGAAGACTAACGATGAATTCCAACTCATATTATAAATGACGGGCAATCTCACACCAAATTTGTGAAACACGGTTCTAGTTTGACGATGACGACGAACTTGATTCCAATAGTAAATTAGCATGGCTTTGTCAGACAATACTCGCTCTAGGAAAGGTTCTAAATCAAATACGTTCCCTGGTTGGTGGCGCTAAATGCCTTCATTGATGAGCGTAACGCTTCAGTTTCCTTGTTGGTTGAGCGGTGCCATAAGCATAAGATAGTAGAGGACCTCGTTGTCGATATTTGACACGATGGAAGAGAATAAACTTAATACCAAAGGATGTTCGCATTGTATGCGATGACGAGTCATGCATCAAATACACCCTCACCACCCTTTGTCACTATTATGCCCCACCCCAGCCTAACTCAAGTCCCTCAACGACACATATCGCAAAGGACTCGCTCAAGGCTCTCGAATTGCCAAACACCTCCTTCCTACCACGCTTCTCTCGGAATGAGAAATCGTTCAAACATTTTAAAGTGAAAATTACTCACATTTTCTGTCCTGGTAATATTTATTCAAAACAATTAATTACTGGTATCATAATGTAACCATACAAGGGATTGCTGCAGAAAGGAGTGACAACACTTGGGTGTCCCATTCGCACTTCATATTGCAGTACGGCGGTTTCTTTAATGTCATTCAAGAGAAATAAAAATATTCACTACGAGGCTACGTTATTTAAGTTTCAAGTATAACATTAGCTGTGAAAAGATCCAAAGATATAAACAAAAGCAAAATACTTGGACATAGGCTAGCCCTGACCTGTCCTCTTAGCGGTAGAAGGGATCTTTTACCCTTTTACAAGAGATCGTTTATCTAGGAAGATTTTTCTAACGAAATTTAAGAGGCACAGAGGAGCTCGTGTTTGTTGTAAGCAAAGTTGATGATTTACATCATCAAAAGCCTCAAAAAACGACCCAAGAACGTCTTAAATTAAATTGCACGCATAATTTCCATCCAAAACCAATAAAAATTATTCAAAATGGGAATGGGCTTCAAAAAATACCCTCCAGCGGAATTATCTTGCTCTGAATTGAATAAATTAGTTATCTCCTTTCTTCCTCGTCCCTCCCATGTATTGATAAATAAGAGCTGGGTGATTATTTACATAAATTATTCATTTCGGTGAAAAATTTTAGTCACACTCTCATAATAGTAATAACATTTAGTAACCATTACCTTATTTACAATCGGAAACATATATACACTGATCTTACAGATGTGTTTTCCAGAATATCTCGAATTTATTTGCATTATCATACTCCAACGTCAAGAAAATTAGATATCACATCACTCGAGACTTGCCGGTACCAATCGAATAACGAGAAAAATGGTTGCACTCCAATCTGACACGATCTCGATCATTTCTGACCTGGTTGTAGCTTCGGAGTTCAGTCAAAGGAAAAAGGAGACAGCACACCTTTCATATAAACCCTAATACTTCTTACATCCAAATCTCGGTCTAGTAGGAGAGTGTGAAGCTTACGTAAGTACAGAGCCCAAAGGTATAAGAAATGCTCACATCATGGTAAGTGGGCTAGTCGTTTTCACTGAACCACCTATAGTTCCCCAAAAATATGTTATGCCCAGAAAATAATACAATAACAATTTAGCCGGACGTATTCAAAAAGGACCTTCATAAATTTAAATTTGGGACCTACGGTCAGTAGCCCAACATCCTACCCACAGGAACATTGCGCTTTCCCAAGTTTTACGAAGGCTTCAAATACACATTTTCAAAGACTTAATCACACTCAAATTTCCCCAACTACTGTCTAACAGCCGTACGGTATTTCTTACATTGCTTCACTTTACTTCCACAACAAATTTAATTGGTGAAACCCATACAAATATATGTCATATTCAAGATGTATTAGCACGTTCAGAACGTGATTTCATTTTTTCCTCTTGGTGTTCCTCTCTCTTGATGCTCATTCAATGATGCAGATAAATAGCTAGCGTTTTGCCTGAAGAGAATATTCCCCCATTGAATACATTGACTTCCATTCTGCAGTTCACCCAACACATTGAACCTCCATTTAGTGAATACAAATTCACGCATTTTAATATTTCAGAAAAGACTAGGGTATCTTAAGCGTTATTAAGAATAAATAGGTATCATCCTCTTATACTATTTTCACATAACTGTCGGTGCATGTGACCATTACTAGTGAGCTCCGAAGGAATGGATATTGAAAATTGTTTCTGAAGTAAAGGGCCTTACATGACGTACACTAGGTAATTCTATTTTAGTCACTGAATTATCGGAAAACTCCGGAGTGCACATAATTTTTCAGCATTCTCAACTCTTTCAAAAGAGAGGTTCGGTCACGGAATGAAGGGGGAATTCTCGTGGGAAAGAACAATGGGAAATCGATACCCCCCCAATGAATTGCGTTAACCTACAACCGACCTCGCCTTGTTATCACCAGGTGAACAAAGGCAGAGGGCAAGGAGGAGGAGGGGGGGTGGCTGGGAGGGGGGATGGGAAGCGAGTATGTGGGTGTGAGAAACAAAAAATAAAGAGCTGCCTCGGATACTGCAAGCCACGGCTGTCACTCCCAGGCAGAGCAATAACGCGACATGAGAGGACGGCAATGCAATTCCGAATGCTCAATGCGCCACGCATATGCACTGAAAGGGCGGGGGGGCGTGCGAGGAATATTGCAATCGATGCCACCTTACGCTCGAAATGTGCGAAGGAAACGAGAATAACCGCTGAGGCGAAAGAAACGGAGTGTATTGCAGCCATGATTGATTTTTTCCTACGATGTGAGACGTAATATATGAAATAAGAGAAGGGTGCGAGAGAACTAATATATCTATCGCTCTATTCGAAAGGCGTTGGATCGAAATGAATGTTGCCAAGCGCATATACTCAATACTGTCAAGTTATGAGGAGGGCTTAATTGCAATGTTTCCGGCTGAAATCGTCCTCACCGAAAGATACCACAGAAATTCATTAAATTACAGACCTAAACGAAGTCATCCATACGATCCGAGTGGTATTGAATTCAAACGCATATAAAGGCACAACAATACCACTAGAACTTTTATTACCTCTCACATGTTTAATGAGAGCAAAATTCCAGAAATTTTATGGCTGAATATTAGTCATCTAACTCGACCCAAAGAGCTCACTTCTTCCCACTGGAAGTCTTCAAAATTAAACGTGAAGTTGCAATTTTTTGGGAACTGTAAAATGATTTTTTTTAATGTACAGTTGAATTTTGTATCAGACGCAAACATCTACCAGCCTACGCGAGGCGAACACCTACGCGAAATGCTACATCGACGTCAAACGTTATTTATGAATTAATGTGCATAAAATAGGGCATAGAAGTGAGAAAGGAAATGATACGGATAGGAAATTCCAATCCAGTATAAAAGTTAGTAGTCTCTTGGTTCTCTGTGGGGATATGGAAGGGAAAAAAGAAAAATTAAATTAGGCAATGCGCCCCAACAAAGTATGTACTCTAGGTAAATTGTGTCAACAGAGCCTCAACTAAAATCAAATAACTAGCGCAGCAAAGCTATTTCATCAAATTGTACAAATAATTTCCGTGATTAGGAAAAAGTTATGAAACGATTAGGAATATACAATGAATTTTCTCATAAACTGCTGGAAAACGATGAAATATGTTCAAAATTCTCCGGGAATCACTCATTCGTTAGTAAAAATTTCACTCTTGAGCTAAATAAAATTTCAATTCCATGATTCCCGCAAAAATAAAATAATCCAGCCTAACAGGATGATTTTTTTCTGTGGAAATGATGATATTGTGCGTATCAACAAATAACTAATGTTTTTCGCAATCTTTAAAAAATTCCAATATCTACAATTATTTTTGTCAAAGAATATGTACGTGAAAAAAAGCAAAAATAATTCTGACATGCCCTTTATTTGCTGCTGTATGATACTGGAAGTACGTAAGATGTAAAAATAAATGACGTAAAACTGTGTGAATTTGATAAAGAGGAGGTAAAACATTTCGGCTGGGTACAAAGACAATCGATAAATGGTTTGCCACGTAAATATTTTCATGTTATGGAGATTTTAATCACGACTAAAATTCTCAATTGAAAATATTCGCGATTGCCTCAAACAAGGCCCGTATTCGTGCCTGGTACAAGTAAATACTTAGGCCAAACTAGATAATGGTCTACGGTTAATGGCAAACCCTGTTTTTATAGGTTATATCCTACGGTTAATGGCAAACTCCCTCTTTCTCCACATAATTAACCTACAATTCTTCCTTCAAATACGGGCTTCTGAGGCTAATCTTGGTGCGTTGCCGTTTCTAGTAATTTGTCCATAAATTTACTTTCCCAATCATTCCTAACACTTCCTCCCATACGCTTACCAACTTTAGTGCAGTGGAGCCGAAATGACGCACATAGGCCTTGTTGCCCCCTAGCAATTACCCAAGCGTCTCGAATGGAAATTAATAGACCACAGCACCAGCATCCGTGCAGTGGCTTACCCTTCCGTCATTTCCTCCCCGTTTGACCCATAACCGGACGACTGAGGGGAGGGGGCTAATTCGGGGGAGATATAATACAGAAACATTTAAAAATTAATTTTTGACGTACGATTGGGGGCAGTGATAGATGATATCGAAGCTACTAGGGAGAAAAGTAGTATAGATAATGTAGATATTTGTATATTTATTGCATTTTTGTATGCGGCCTAATGTAAAAAAATCCTCTCCTCACCTGGGGGAGAAACTGAGAGGAGTTTCCTTAAATCCATTTAATTTCTGCAAAACTTACTAGAAATATCGAATATTTGAATATGTATGCGTCCAAGTGAAGTTTGGATATTAATTGATCAATATCAATAATAGGTGTGAATATACTTTATTTCATAGGTGAATTAGATATGTATTATAATTTGGGGTTTTCAATGGTGGTGGCAATGTGGTAACTAAAAGGGGTTTGAACTTTTGATTTTAAAGCATACTTGATTCAATCCAGCCTCACACCCTTGCGGTGGCTTGCGTAGTATAGGTTAGATGTAGATATAGATAACCGGACGCGATTAAAAGTTTGGACGCTGCAAGTTGAGGGTGATAGCACTCAGATTAAGGTGAACGGCATTGGATTTCCGCGTTGGTTTCGATCGCTTATCAAGGGGGTCCCGGCCACCCTAACTCATTCCCGCCGCCCTCGCGTTTGCTATTCCTGGCGAGCATTGCCCCCGCAGCGACACGCAAGGCCCTTAGGGCCGGCAACGTTATTAAACTGACTCCACCGGTCGCCCCTATCGGCCCCGAGGATCTATTCGTGGGCCAGTAGGACTCGACGATATGATTGGTTTCGAGGAGGGTGTGTCGGGACCCAAAATGTTTACTTTTATAGCTCCACAAGTGTGCACCAATCAGGGTTGACGCATTATGTGGTCAAGCCGGAGTCGCAGGAGTCAGCCGTAGGTTCCCCAGGCACTGGGTGAAGAAACACAACGTGGATGGAGAATAGATAAGATGGTTCCCGATTTGGGTATCCTTCTGAGTTTCACTCCTAAAAATATCACTTTCCAGTTTCCCCCGATAGTATAGCGTCGGTTTAAAAAAAATATTTTCTATATCGGCGCCAAGATGCCGTATAATCTCGATATATAACGCTCTGAATCACCACAAGACAATCTCTGTACGCGAGTAGTTCAAGCTAAGTTCCTCGACACTGGTGGGTTTATTTCATCACCTTAAGCCGTTCGGAAGCTCAATGAAAAGAAAAATCTCAGGCTAGGATAAAAGTGATGGTTAAACATGACGAGGTTCAGTCATATGCTGATGCGGTGTTGATCATCCTATTCAAGGAGAAAATATCAAGAACTGAAATCCGAAGTGTTCTAAATGATGGCAGAAACACAATGAGCGGCTCAACGACCTACAGAGACGACCAGGCAGGGCACGGAAGGACAATCATGGCGTGTATATTACCGGAAATGGGGATAATGCGTCGAGAACATCTCTTTTCCGCCACGGACCAGAGTCATTAACTCACTAACGAATAGCTATTTTTCCATCACCATCCATGCCCCAACCGTGAACGAAAAAAACCTTTCACACACCTAATGATATCTCCGTCTGCCAGGGAAGACGGGGATCGATTCGTCAAAAGCAAAACCCTGGGTTGGACAAACTCGGAAACCAATCTGATTTTGTCTCATAAACCTCATCCACTTTTCTTTTCATTCCCGGAGAGAAATAGTGGGGGAGAGGAAGTTGCAGTCGCAGGCCTCTTCATGTTCTAAACTCCTCCGGAACTATTTTTGTAACGCTTAGTAATCTAGACATAAAAAGTACATTCAATTATGTAGCGAACTTAAAATACATATATGAATTTAAAACTTTCTGAGTAATTACAAAATATGAGGCATTAAAATGGCCTGTTTTCTCCCTTTAAGGGCCATTTATTTTTCATGCATTTATTTTGAGGACATTTTCCAGATGTGTACTTATAGAGTGTCTTTGGAACCTCTCCTATACTCTCTTTACATGGTTATTTCAGTGAACGAAGACCAAGAATCTTATCCTACGCCCGTTATCTACCAGCCTGCCAAGCGTCGGGGTCATGAACCTTCCTCGTCCAAAACGGATGAAAGGACGCCAGTTACAATACACCGGATGAGAGGAGCCGCAATTTCGTTTCCAGCTCCTCGGAAAAAAAAGAAAGGCGAAGTAGCGGTTGGGGCGGCGATGAAAGAACAATCCGAAAAAAAAACAACTCACTCCCTGATTTATCGCTCGCGAGACATAATCCTCCGTAGTAACCCTCGCCGCTCGCGGAATAAAAATGGAGAAGCCACGGCGACGCCCTGGAGCCCGTTTACAGCGGAGATATACACGGGTTTGCGTCTTCCTCGCGCGAAGAGGACGACCCGCTCCTCTTTTTATCGGTTGATGAATTATTCGGCCTGCTAGGGGAGGGCGGGGAGGGCCGGCCCGTCGACCGACGCTTGGCTGCGTCGGGAGAGAATCGATGAGAGAGAGAGAAAGGGGTAGGCGGGGCGAGGCCCTTCGAGGGGGAAATTGAAAGAGGAAAGAGGTGGGGAAAGGGTAAATGAACCGACGGAAAGGGCAGGGGAAAGAAGCGGACCCCTAAGAAATATATATATTTGGAAAGAGAAGACGAGGCGCGTCGACGAGGCTGAATCCCACACAACAAAGGGAGGATACGTGCAAACGAGGTCCAGCCTCGAGCAGCGTGGGCACGGATGGGGCCATTATTCGGGTTACCATCTTTAGAACGTTAGATTGTGGTCTCTTCCCTCGTCACATTTCAAAGATATTTCTCTCGGATATCGGTGATCTTCTTCCAAATCTCTATCATTTGTTATATACGCAGCGATGGCCAAATTTAACCACGAACTTATTTTTGGCACATGCGTGAACATATATCTGTGTCAAGAAACTTGAGATGTTGCACCAAATATATCGCGAATGCTATTCCCGTTATAAAAAGATTTCTTGTTCTGAGTTGCCGATTTATCGAAAAATAATTAGGAAAAAGTCGCTCAGAAGTGCAGTTAGCGTAGCGTTATTGTGTCCAGGGTTGCATTATTTCCTTGACCTTTGCTTCATCGTGTACTCGTGGAAAACGCCTTCCTAGTAATATTAACTTTGTTTCCTTCCACAGATTTATTTCCTTGGTACGACATGTTTCGACACATCGGTGTCTATATCAGGTACCTGGTATCGCTGATGTGTCGAAACATGTCGTACCAAGGAAATAAATCTGTGGAAGGAAACAAAGTTAATATTTCATTTACGAAATTTAACTTCCACCTAGTTGAGCCTCATACTATGGAACGCCTTCCTAGTAAATTATTTAGAAATCAATAATGTTTCAATATGTCCCAATGGTCTCCTGCTGCACTCCATTTAAGCCACTCCACTTTGACATGTCTACGTACTATTATTCGCCTGTCCACAACATTACAAGCATTTGCCTCAAATAATGAAGTAATCAACTGCCAAAAGTAATGAAGTCACCATTATCAAGTCAGCCATTTAATCAAATGCGACTTTGGCGCATAAAATAAAAATCTGAAATGAAATGATTTCATGAACTACTTTGTCCTTAACCGTTATTTATTTTAACGTAGGGTTTGCTCCTGTCAAATTTAAACCATCTTAATTTCTACATTATAGTGAAAAAGTGAACTAGGACGTCATCGAATTTGATCCTCAAAATGCGATGGTTCATAAGTACAATGTTGTCTGGAGTAAATTTGAGGAAGTGCATCACTATGTAATACGAAACATTATCAATTCAGATTTTTTTCTCCCGATCTAGGTTTCGTTGTCACACAACATCGTCAGACCACGATCTGGACCTAAGGTTATGCTTTACTACAACTAAACGTATGTATTGAGATGAAAATCTGGTGCGGAAACACTAAACTATATTAAATTCAATATCCACTTCGCAAAAGTACGTACTATTCCTATTGAGGTGGACTTGTAGGAAATTCAAAGCAATTGTAACAAACAACGTGGTTATCATAATGATAAAAGGAACCTTAGCAATACCATTAGGTAGACGAAATGCGGAATGTAAGATCTGGAGTTTTCTCACCATAAAATATGCATGAAAGTTTCTTGAGTGTTTCACAGTGTCTGTGGTTTCAATTCAAGGCCATAAACTTTCATGCATGAAGTGCAAAATGTTTTAAAAATTGTTTTACATTTAATTTTTGTTAGAAAGATAGATTTGATTGTAAAATATTAGATTTTGTTCCATACTACTAACAATTAGTGCATTAACTGATAAAACGTCTCTTCGTGACTAGGACTTAGTTTTTTCTTTACTTTATTTTTCTCTCCAGTATACCACCTTCCACTCCATCTAACGAATCTTTTCTGCTCCTAACTCGACTTATCCACATTAACGTACCTTCCACCGATGTCCTTTATTTCCCATTGCCTCTTATCATTTGCTCCACATACCTTATATGCCTCAGTTATCCTTTCTCGACCGTAATTAGTGTTATCCCGCCGTTAGCCTTCGTGTTACATACATAATTTAACGAATAATTGATTGACTCGTGGAGGTACGATGGTGGAGGGTGGTAGAGAGGAAGAGAAGGGGGGGGGGGGGGAGGTGACCAAAGATGGAGAAAAGGAAAAAGGTAGAAAAGCTAAAGGGAAGACTAGAGAAAGGTTGAAATAATTCGTTCCGGGAGCGTGCGTGTCTCCATGCGTGCCTTCACGTGTGCAAAAGTGTTAATATTAGGGAGCGAAGGCTGCAGTACTGGTATCTTTATTTTGTTATGCTTCGAGATGCTATCACCAACTTCCAAATACTCACTCGCGAAGACAAAATTTAAGAGTATTGCTTAGGCCAGTGATGGGCAAACTACGGCCCGGGGGCCAGATGCGGCCCCATGAAATGTTCTATGCGACCCGCGCGGCATTATTCCTAATCCCAGTTCCATCCAAATTATGAAAAATTTAGAAATGGTCACAGTTTCATTCATGACATAATCTCTTTCATAATATTTCAGTCATTAATATGACTTGGTAACACAAAAAGCACAAGAATTTTGTAAAATGTATCATTTTTATTTTTTTAATAAATTATATTGGCCCGTCTAAAGTTTTTTTTTCTTTCTTTCCTTTGACCCCCTCTTTAAAAAGTTTGCTCATCAATGGCTTAAGCAATAATCATATATAATGTAGTCAATGGTATAATGTATCGTGCAATGCCATGTATAATATAGTCAATAATATAAATGATAGTATAGTCCATATTATCATTTATATTATTGATAGAAAATAATATAGCCAATGGGGTAGATTGGAGCCATTGTCGGGGTGAACACTGAGGGAAATATAGAGAATCCTTGTTTATACCTATTACGTTAAAAAGTGGAAAACCTGTATTTAGCCCGAAGGAAACTCAAACACTTACTCAAACAGCGAGTGTAAAAAGCGGAAGGCTGGGGAACTGTTTTCCCCTATCCGACCATGCTTTCCCAAAAAGGTTTCTGAAAATCAGAGTTTGGACTTTAATTGGACAAATTCAAAAAGGCCTTAACCAGATATAAACCCGGGATCTGTGTTCAGAACCCTAAAACTCTACCCACTGAACCGAATGAAAATTCCATCATGGTAAAAATATATTCACAAAAGCATCAAATTAATCGAGAGGGCAATAAGCAGGATGGATTTCCAATTGTAGAGGAGGAAAGGAATCGATTGAAAAAACACTTATGTCAACAAAAGGGAAGGGAAAGAAGTAACAAGAGTTTGAAGGTCTTGATGGAAGGGAGGATGTTCAAGGGAGGAAAAAAAAGAAAGTAAATAATGAGTGCTGGTGGTGGCCCACACCAGAATTAAAGGCACGCACAGTTGACGTGACGTTGAAGTGAAAATGTACTCGAGTGATCCTGGAGATATTTAAAAATTCACTACGTTGTCCGAAACAAACCCCGACTATCGAATTTGCCTCACAACAGGCGAGTGAAGCAAGGAATATAAAAAAAGAAATCCTACAGGGACTACGGGAAAGAATTGAGAAGAGTGGTGGTCAGTGCGGAGGGGAGGGTGGCATCGTGTGTGGCGCCGACCGAACCACAGGCGCCATGTGCGTGTCTCCCCTCTGTAAAAAAAGAACGCCCTTCAGTGCAGGTCTTGGCAAGTGCGGGTCTAGCTGAATTTATTACTCTCCGACATGCACGGGAGATAAGAAGCCAAGGATTGCACGTCTTCCGAGGAATTTCAAAGACGCGCGCTGGGGCGTGCCCGGAAGATGCGAGAGGGAAGTCTAGGCAGGGCGGCCAACAGGATGACCCGCTTCTCGCCAAACACATCATTGGAACAAATCTCCTGAAAGGTCGATTGCATCCAAGGTCGGATAAAGAACGGCTCGTAAATTACACTCAGTGCAGTGGGAACGTGCATGTTTCATTTGACGCAAGCTGTGGAACTCAAGGCAACGATAAATCTGATGCTATCCTGAAACATCACGTGAATTTGCACTCGGTACCAATTGGTCACTAGATGCATGCTCGGAGTGCAATACCTGGCCGTGGTAGTCAGCATGTAATGCATCGACTCGACAGAGGGGGTGGGTTCAATTCCCACCTCAGTTCCTATGCGGAGTTTGTCCTAGGAATAACAGGTATGGATTTAATTAGTTTAGGTGATACAGCTTTAGTAGTTCACCTCAAAATCTAACTCTATTCTCTGATAATTGAAGGGCAATAATTGGATTTGGAACTTGTAGTAAAAGATTTTGTCGACAGCGGTTTAAAATACCAGAGTACCTATTGGACTCGACTGCAGGCGACTGAAATGCAACCAATACTCAGCTGACGAAAAAAGTTCTAAATTCAAAATATTCCAGCATTAAAGCATGGAATTAGATGACTCTCTACTATCTCGTCTTAAATCTGCTAACAATAAAAGGCTACCCATCCCTAAAAATTTAAACACCAAATTTTGCGTTTATAAGCAATTTCAATGGCATAAAAACAAGATATTAATTATGTCACGCCCGTGCATCATGCTTATGCAAAAATGAAAAAAACAGCCACTGAACATACCCATTATAACGCAACACATAAAGGGACTTTGAAAACACACGAGATTCCGCATCACTAAATTCAGTGCAACAGATATTTTGCAAGCTCTGCGGTTACATAATTTCTCAAAGGAAAATCACCCCTTCTGTTAATTTCCTCGGTAAAGGGCATCTCTATTAGTAAGTTACCAGCTGAAATAAAAAAAAGAGGATTTATACCCTGGCATTCAGTTCTCCAGCCTTTCCTGATCCATGCTAATCTCATAAATCTCACTGTTGCAAAGATGGGGATGATTCGTGGGTAAAATTGAATTAGCTCCAACTTGAATGAGGCAAGCGCTCGAGATTGCACTAGATACCTACAAGGCATGTGTAGATTTAAAAAAATCTTTCTATAACACGACCTAAATCGTGGAGACTATTTCTCTGACATAGAGGCGTTTTTATGGCAGATATCAACAAAAACTGAAGTTCAAGGCACAGAACGAAGAAATTCAATAAATCCTTTCCTCTTTGTTTCAATAACTACATGACTATTGATGAAGGAGGGCGTACTCGCAAGTTTGTTTGATGGGAAATTTAATCAAATTAAAATTTGGAAGAAATTTAAAGGAAGGAGATGCATATTTTGATATTTTGGTGAGAAACATATAAATACGCGGATGAATGCAATCGTAGAGACAGGTGGGGAGGAATTCAAATTATTTATAAATATACAGTCATTCGTCATCTATGGAGGTTAAAATTGAATAAAATGTTCCAAAAGAAATAGAGTGCATACATAGGAAATAAGCAGTAGAGAGCCTTGCTCACGATTTATAAACTACTGTTATTTGAAGACCAGCCAACCCCGACTGGAAGCAGAGTAAAGGGAATGTACGCATATATCTTTACAAACTGGGTCCTCTGCTAAAAAAACAGACGTGGTAGAAGGAATCCCTTAAGTGGCCTAACATTGAGGACATCTTTTATGGACGGCCCCCTCGTCGTTCCAGATGCACACCACGAAAATTCATGGCATCCAGCGTTCGGGCGTCAATAAAATACGCCGACAGCTCGTATTTCGTTTTCTTTTTTGTGTTGCGGGCGTCGCGTTCCCCAGACGACCAGGATGTTACTGCAGTGCTAGCGCTCGCGGCGAGGGAACCGTCTCCTTGCAGTTCGGAAACGCGCCATGCCGAGGCGCTGATATATGTGATAGACACCCGTTCCGAAATTTGGGCGCAATTATCGAGCTCGGCGCGGGGAACTGCATATAATGCAAGCGGGGCGGGGCATGCGTGGATTTGGACCAAGCCTTCGAAATATGCACAGAGGGTTAAGCCTCTCTGGAACCAGTGGTAACACAGAAACCAGTTATGGATTTGACTTCATTTTTGCTTCATTCGTCCCCTTTTAAAATGTTAACTTCACCAGTCAGCAAAGTATTGTTATCTGGGAAGCCGATTAACTAGCGATAGACGAATCGAAAAAGAAATTGCTATTTGAATAGCCCAGGCAAAAAGGCATTTCAACAAAAGAAGACCCAACTTACAGCTTCAAATACAACCGCAGGAGTAAGGAAACATACCAATAGAACATACTTCTCGAGCATGCTTCTTTACGGAAGTGAGTCATGAACGATAACTGCAGCGGAGAAGTCAAGCCTGGACGCATTCGAAATGTGGTGCTGCCGAAGAATAATGAAGATAAAATGCATAGACCGATTGACGAACGAAGAAGTCTTAGAAAGAGTGGGAAAACAGAAGTTTGCTGAAACTTCGGTAAAAAATCAAAATTTCCGTAGATTAATGTTTTTATGGTATATATTAGAAAGATGAGTGAAATTCGTAACATTTGAAAATAACTCGGAGCGCTGGGGTTGAAGTTAAGATTGATACAATATTAAAACTAACACCATAATAATAATTACGATGTCAGTATGTTCAAACGTAGGTTTCGGCGGTGTTGAGATACAAATAACAGAGATGCAACGTGGCAGCTCTCTACTAGGATTAAAAATTTTCTCTTAAGAATCTCTTAATTTCCAAAGCAAATAAGCATTTCATTTCTATAGTTTCGAAGATCGCCCAGAATACCAGCACCACAGAATATACCCAAAAAGAGATGAATTAGAGCTACTACGTACGTAGCACTCATTTAAGGGAGGTTCCATGACGATCAATGTAAACTGTCACGCACCTAAGTGCAATTAAAGTTTTAAAATATTTCACCAATATAGAGTCGATCAAGTGTAATTATGGGTCCGTAGCGACTTCTCTCACTTTGTATTCATTGTACTGTTCTTGGCTCATTTCAGTGCTATCCAGAGTAATTCATATAGTTATTTTATAATCTTAAGTAAGTAATTAGAAAAGTTACGATGATAAAAGTAAGTTGACGATTGATGATATATTTCTTACGTTAAGAGTTTTAGTTCACGCCCAGTGTCTTTTGTTTTCACAGCGTTACTCCCGTTCCGACTTATTACTGCGAGGTACAACCTAATGTCTTACGACCTCTGTCTGGCAGCTGGAACGTGGTCCCTCGACAGCCGTTCGTTGGAAAAGGTTTATCGATCCCCCAGCTTGCCCTCCAACCACTCCTTCTCCTTTCGGTGATTCCCAAGTCCATTTCTCATTTAATGGTTTACTTGGCCGCAGCTCTCACCTCCGATCCACGAATTCTTTGGATACTTCCCCCTAAGCTACCCGAGAGACTTGAAGAAAAAGTTTGAGAGTCCGCGATTACTCTGCTGAAACTTTTCCCTGCCGGCTCCCATGCTCGGTGAATAAGATAGACTGCGAAATTTTACTGGGTTCACACAAGTTTGATATCGATTCGTGGGGTCAGAACCTTTGACCACCACAATTGTTAACGGAAACCAACTGTTCGAAGCCTTTCCCTCGAATTCGATGTGCGCGAAATCCAGAATAAGGTGGACTGTGGGTTTTCGTGGCAGTTCGCTGTTGATGCAGCCTTCGGTGTTGGCTGCTCTTCGGGTATTTTTATGAACCTCTATATCCCTCAGTTCTGAGAGCTATCACTGCCTACTGCAGTATCGTAGTAGTATTATTAATTCATCTGGGACAATGTTTACAATAAATCATCGGATGGTTCAAGGAGTACAAGGAATGAATGTCCGTAAGGGTCAAAGAGTATGAGATGGTAGTTGATTTTGGGTAGGAATTAGTTTAGGAAAGGGAGGAAGGGCAAGAGATACTAACTCAGGGTCGGCAGTAACCTTCTATTAAAGTTTCCACGGTGTTTACAGTTAATGCCCTATGCTGAGTAATAATATTGAAGTACACGACAGTGCCACTCAACACAGTTCAAAGTTTGAGGCTTTACTTTGTGGAACCACTCGATTGGAAATGAAAATTCACTTTGTACGTTCCACACAAAGATTTTATTGGTTTCGACAAAATATGTCATTATCAAGGCCAATTGGTCGAAACCAATAAAATCTTTGTGTGGAACGTACAAAGTGAATTTTCATTTCCAATCCAGTGCCACTCAAGGCTAATTCACTAAAACTCACTCAAAGTGGGGCCAGAATGCACAAGAATATTGTAGCCCCTACTGGGATCCGAAGTCCACCCTCGGGATGGAAAGCAGGTACTCCTGTCACAACACATACTTGATTTCCTGCGAAGTACCATTGGAACAATAATGTGAAAACGTTTTCTCCCTTAGGTATCGTGTGTTTACGATAGTCATAGAAAACTTTTCTCATCCTTAGGGCCAAAGCTAGAACCTCAGCAGTGCTAAGAATTTTTTGGACTATAGCCCATCTTTAAGTGCTGTGCGTAGAGAGCATTTCAAATTCAGGACTCCGCCAGTTGGATGGGACATTTAATTGCGGACCCCGTGGCTCTTTTCATTCAGAGAAGGCTGGTGCCGAAACAGAATTTATTCTCCACCTCCCTCCTTTTCCGATGAAAATTCTATCAATGCCCGCTGCCCATCAAACCTTAATGGCCCAAAAATGATTAAAGGCCTGAGCGCCTATTCCCAAAACATAAGTAATGTTTTCTGTCGCTGATCGCGGTATCAATCATAGATGTTCATAAAGCTGGCATAATGCTATCATTTTTTTAAATCGCGCTTACGAGAGTAAAAACGTAATGACCATCACTCACATTATGTTTAGCGCTTCAAACCACTAATATCAACATCACTACAAGTTATTTTGATGAATCCTGTGAGAAGTATGCAACTAGAAAAGTTCGTGAAACAAAATGCTAAAGTAAATAAAAAGATCACTTTGTAAGATTCCACAAATTTATTTTACCACCGACCTAGGTTTCGATTGTTTGACAATCATTATCAAGGTAATAATGATTATATTTAATGAAATAAATTTGTGGAATCTTACCAAGTGATCATTTTATTTACTATCATGCCACCAAGTTCCACCAAGTGAAGCCTGAGGATTTCCTTTTTAAAAATGCTAAAGGTCTCACAATCCCGCCCCAGGGTAGATACGTACCGGCCTGGTACTGAAGAGAGGATTGAATCCCTTCTCCAGCAGGGATGCTGTGTTTCTCTTAGCTTTAAGAGTAGATTAAATAGTACGAAATAACCTTAGCTTTTGGAGAACCAAAACAGAATTCTACCACTTCATAGTCTTCTCCCCTCTTACCGTCGTTTCATCTTTGGCACCTGTCTCCCGCACTCTCATACACGCAATATCTCCTCCGCATCGCTCTGTCTTTTCCTTCAAGAATTCTCTTCTTGTAATCCTCTTTCCGTCGGATCCCTGTCATTACTGGAAGAGCTCTCTCTCTCTCTTTCTCCTTCCCTATCGCAGACACGAGCAAACTTCTTCCACTCCCTGCACTCTGCTCTCGGAATTTCGAACAAAGCATCGCGTCCTTCCTAACCGGGCCGACTCTCGGGCGCCAGAGCTAAATGCCTGATTCTCGGATGACGTGTCTCGCATGAGAACTGGCACCAGTATGGTGGAGCACCCTTGAAAGTGATCTATTGGAACCCATTCGGAGCGTAAATGCCTCGGAAATGAGATTACTTCGTTCTCGGATCCGTTGTCTTCAAAATAACGCCATTAAACATGAATCTACGTCACTCAGGGGTGAGATAGTAAGAATAGTCTAACATTTTTACGAGTGTTTTTCCTCGTAGTCTTGAAAATCCATCACATCAACCAGTTCTCGCTTTCTTTAATTCCCTTTTTTGGGCCTTCAGCGTCATCATTAATAATTACTCGAGTCTCATGTATTTTGCTACGAAAGTAGATCTATTCACCACACGTTTCTACACTTAAGTAGGCCTCAGTCTCTAGTTACAGACTGTGTATCGCCTTCTAATGATGCTTAAGCGTTGAAACGCGTTGTGAATAACTATGATTAAGGGCAATTAACACAGAATTTAGCAATTACAGATTGATTGCACTAAATCGTTCCTGATACCTATTTCTTTACGCATCCTAAAATATTTTTGACACAGCCCTCCATTTAATTTTTCTAACGCACTCTTCATTTTTAAATGATAGGTACTCCTTTCTCACCCTAAAATAGGCCTCACTTAATCTCATTTGAATCGTCCTTTTGCCAAAATTTCCATTCATTTTACCCTCGACGGCGTTCTTCAATCAACTATTATTTCTCATTGCATCCAAATCCAGTCATTTTTTAACTTAGATGCTTCAAAGGAACAACATAACATGAAACTATCAGCCCATCATTAAAGAGATCTGGAAAAAATGCATTTGTACTAAAACGCTAAAGTAATAAACGAAGAAAGATTCTATTACTTTTCCACCAAAGGTTTCTAACACAACTCATTCATGATCTTAAAGCCAGTTGGTCATTTTTCAAACTGACGCAGGGGCGTCGAAGCAACGGTCGGGTTTTACAAAATTCTTACCGGAGGAAACTTACCAAAAAATTGTTTTCTATTTTTTCCTCCAAAATGTAACGCCCAAAGTTATAGGAATTTCACGCTGAAAACTCCAAGTGTGAAACCATCAATATCTCACCTCTTTCCAGAATAGCTAGTTCTCCGACAAGATTACCAAAAAGACAGGCAAAACAGAGAAAGAAGTTTGGACGGGAAACGAAATGCGCGCAATAAACTAGGAACAACAGATATTCAGGACGCCAGGACGTACGCTCGGCGAGATGAACGGGCAATTCAGGTCAGCAAGAAAGGTCAGTCGAAAAAAAATTTGAACGAGCAGCAGGGCGAAAACTCGAATGGACAGCCAAACGAACAGTGAAACCAACAGTTGAAAGCACAGTTAAAAGAATGTTCGGTCACAAGCAATTTCCGAGGAGGGAGTTGAAAAGATTTTGGTAGGGTCCAATGGATGGCAGGGACATGATCCCATTAAGAGGAGCAACGAAGGAAATGGCGCGCGAGGAGATGAAGACGAATGCTTTCGGGCGGCGGTTCGAAGATGGAGGAGTAAGGGACGAGGGAGCGAGCGAAGGAAACGAATGGGTTGCTAGGGACCTTTATTACGAGATGCTGGGACCTTAAGTTAGCTGGCCTCAACATTTAATCCCACGCGGGACGAGGAATGAGTTCGTTCCTGCCCGGCGCCAAGAGGGGGCACCCGGAGGAACAAATCGAACCGATCAAAGGGGAGATGTTAGGGGAGGAAAGGGGTGTGGGGGGGACGGGGAGAGGGGGAATTTTGCTGCAGGAGGGTTGGGAGAGGAAGTACGCGGCGACGCGGGGCGCTGGAGGCAAGTTTACTTAGGCCAGGGCCACGGAACCGTGAGAGGGGAGAAAATAATTACACCAAGTGTCCGCATCAAAGAGGAGGAAAGACAACGGCCCAGGCCGCAAATCGTACGTATTCAACCCAACGGAGCGGCGATTGTTATTCGGGAATTTAAACCGCAACTCGTGACCGTGAAGAGCCGGAAAGGGGTAGATAGCTAAGAGAGCTCGGGTGGCTGAAGTGACCCGATTCGTAATACACTGAACGCCGCACTTAAATGTAAACGCGGGGAAGATAACTTGACTGCAGTTGGAAGCGTTCGTAGTTGGAGAAAAAAGCATTACACGGATTATAGGTTAGTGCATCTAAGCAGTTGTAGCACCAAAATATCAAATCGTGCTACGATTCAATGTAAATGCATTCACGCCAAGACTACCGAAGAATAAGAAAATATGGGGGTAGCGAGAGTACCTACTGCCCACCCTTAGAGACCGGGTTCGAAACTCTGTTGGAATTCCATCTCTTGGATGACGCGTGGCGAGCATTGAAGGTTCAGAGATTCATCAATCGGATGGGAGGTTGAAGTGGACCCCTTGATACCATCCGCTTAGAAGAGATTGATTGCTACACCAGGTTTCCCTCCACCCTTCTAATCCCAACTTTATACCTTCCCCTTCAGTGTGAGATGTCTTTAAGAGCGGGGAAAACTTGAAATCACTGATGATGTGGAGTCCTTTTTAAATTCATATGCATGATCTACAAATTGATGTGCTCAGTTCTGTTAAGTAGCTCTTAGATAGATCTTAATAAACAGGTGATAATTGGATTTATTAATGCTTTGGATCAGTACAATGGCGGAAATTTAGTCGCAAATTGCGAAAAAAATTGATAGAAGGATTTGAATAAAATTTCGGAGAGAAAGTCCTCCCCAAATTATCTATAATTTAAAATTGCATTGAACGATAAATGAAACATTTATCAATTCTCTATGTAGAAATTTGCGTCCATGAAAAAGCGTTGGATTAAATCGTATATGAATAGAATCCTTAAAATTCCAGACGTTTCTCCATGTCCTATAGTACAGTATCAGTACGTATACGACAAACCTACATTGTTGATCGAGGGTGGGCACCATTTGGATAGCATCCAACTTCAGCGAAGCTAGTACGCTTACACTAATGAAAAGTTATAATTATGATTGCTCCAGGCTAGAAACAGCGTGTGACCTTAAATTTTCAACCAAAGTGGGGCATCGCTAAATATTCCAGGGTCGAAATCAGAGCTTAACGTTTCAGATGGATTTAAAATTGGGAAAATGTTTTTACAGTCGAATATTTTCATACGCATCACATCCACTTCACTTTAACACTAAGGATCCCATGTGAACTTCTTATGAGTCGGCATAAATGTTAAATGCATTCACAAGAGAGAGATTGCGCTGACGTTTACAGAATGGTAGAAAACTACACATTGATGTTTGAAAATTGTGCAGCAAGAATAACAGATGTAGGTGGAGTATACCTACGTTTTAGATATTCAAACAGTCATAAATGGCTGAGATACTGTTATCCTCATACGTCATCTCTAAATCTTTTACTTCTTGACTATTCTATCGTTAATTTCAAGTATAATTCAACTACGTGACATCCATTTCGAAAGAAACAGCAACGGTATCGATTTGGATCAAATCCGGCAAATTTATCGACGACCTTTTTCATTTCTGCGACATTAAAGGTAGAATACAAAAGGGGTGAAGCAATGACTCTCCGAGAAAAAGTCGAACGGGTCCATAAATATCAATTTACATTCAGTAAATCGTCCAATCCGATGAGTTGACGGGAGCCGACCATTGTTGTTCTGTGTCTAGTTACTGACTCCTTTACATGGCTCCTTCCTCTCACGCTCATCTCCATTTGGCCAACTGATCTACGACTTTTCTTCATCGGGAGATATTTCCGTCTATTCCCGTTCCCCTGCATCCCAAGCACATAACATTCCTTGAAATGAGTCTGATAGTAATACTAGAAATGGACTACTTTTGAATATCCACTAGAAGAGTCACGCGGGCATAATATTTTCTGCGTCTTATACATTAGTGCAACTCTTATTGTCTAATCCTTTTAATTTATATACTTAAGTTACACACTAGTTTTTAAGAGCCTCAACTCTCTTTTGTAGTGGATTTTCACAGTGCTATGAAAGCTGCTTTGCTACTTAGCAAACATCCGTGATTTGGATAGAACTACGGTCAGCAAAATGGTTTACACAGATTTTATTCTTGACTTGAGCCGCGGTAGTCATGCGCATAACGCTATGACTAGACTTCACAGGTTCCACGACGGGCTTTAGTGCGTTGCTTGTTCTAGGGTTGAACTTCGGATTAAGTTAGGTTAGATGGTGGAATATGGCAGTAGTATTTGTAACACCTTTGAACCTAATTCCACAGCTAGTCTACGTAGTCAGGTCGGATCGAATCTCCCTTTCTCTTGGACGCTATTTGACGTAAGATGAAGTTTAGGTAGGAACAATACGACATAAAATAGGCAATATTAGTAGCAGTCTTGGTTTTTTCGGCGCTTTAACGGCTAACGCTATTTCGCAAAATATTATGACCTTAATCCTAGGACAAACACAACATCCATGTCCTCGGCGGGATTCGAACCTGCAGTCTTTGGATTGCCAAGCCAGTCCGTTAAAATCAAAGCTATCACGGGCGGCAGCATAAGCCGTTGGAGCACCATAAAACTGTATTCGACTTTAACCTAAGCTATGGGAGTACGATCATCATTTTTTATCAAACACTTAGGTACCTCAAGAGCGGGAACTACTACTAGGTCTGATCTTGGACATTGGACTCAATTCCACTTTTACAATCTGCACAAAAAAGTGAGAATGGCCTACTGAATTAAGTAGTTATGAAAGTATCGTTTGACATCTAACATATCGTAACTCTTACTATTCCATAAGGCTTCATAGAGTACCCGAATCTCTTGCGGGACGCTCTCCTCGATCAAAGCCCCGAAAAACATGAAAATTAAGCCAGGAATCACTTTATACTTCCACCAAACTTCGAAAGCAGTGGCATTCGAGCGAGAAAAAACCGTGAAGAAAGTTGTGCGGTTAAAAAAGAGAAAATGGGAGCACAAATAAGACATCGAAGACTTCCCTGGGCGCGAACGCTGAATTGGAAATGAGGAGGATGATGGGAGTCACGAAGACGTGCGAGATGAGGAAAGAGGGGATTAAAGCACGCTCTGGAGGATAGAAAATATCCGGGAGAGGAGACTCAGGAGGGAAAAATGCGAGAATGGGTTGGGAGGAAGAGAGAGAGAGAGAAACGTAATACCCACGAGAGAAAGACGGATGGTGGAACTCCATGGAAGTGATGGCTCCACGAAGAAAAGGAGGGGAAGGAGGAGAGGGCGGATGTTTTATTGCACGCTGGTGCAGAAACAAAGCCCTTTGCATGATGTGAAGGGAAGCATGCACGGAAAGCAGAACAGAAAGACGGCGAACGTTCAACGAAATACACCAAAAAGGAAGATCAGTGGGAGAGAAACATGGGGAAAGTAACGTGGGTAGTATGTTTCCATCATTTACAAGAATAATGGCCAGGGATAAATAAGGCAGTCTCCAATAGAGACTCCATACAACTTCCTCATCTCTCGAAGGGAAATGTGAGCGCTATATGCCGTGAGATAATACTGAGATGCCACCGCGGAAGGGGGAAAAATTTTTAACCACGAGGTGGATATGAAATGTATGCTCGAGGTAAAGAAAATTGTAAAATTGTCATATATGAGACAATGCTCAAAAAAGATCCAAGATTTTTTTTATAGCGTTTGACTTTGCAGAGTTTTAGTAGTGGAGCATAATTTACAGACTTGGTAGACACGTAAAATTATGTATTTGATCAATAATATACCCTTAGAGAGAAATTTCCAACAACAATAAGATTTCTAGGAGGTTGCTAGCATACTTGTTTGCTTGTTCGGAAAATACGAGCTCGACGTAAACAATGGCTGACTCCAAAATACATTCACAGAACTGAAGATGAGGGATTACGAAAAATCTGAGAAAAATATTATTAAATCATTTCCTCCAATTAATAAAAAAACTGTTTTAAGCACTGAATGCATCATATTATTAAATTCCCCTGAAATAAGTGGGATGTACTGTGTTTGAAATGTAAGTAATTGTAATTTAAAGAGAGTCATATCGGTCGAAAGTCCAAACTTGGAGGACTGAATGCTCATTCGATACAATAAAGAGCTTTCGTGACTCAAAATCATAGGCAAAACACAAACCTTTCATCAAAACGAGAGCCTACATGAATATACAATGAAGGCAAAGCTTAAGGAACGCACAGAAGAACCGGAAAGCGAAGTCCTCAACCTTACGCACACTGAATAAAGCACATACGATTCTAGTTTTCAAAGTTAAAAAAGAACAGAAGACCTGACATGGTGCATATTAAAATCATTTTAATGCATAGCACGTACTATCAGTAATGGAAGCATCTCCATGCAATGTCTAACACCGAGCTTGATGCCTGAAATTTTGAGTCGTGTACTCATGACTTCATCATCATTTACCAGGGTATTCGAGGATAAAGACAACCAATACGTGACTACCAGCCATTCCTTAATGTCGCATCACATGATCGGAGCTTATTTATCATCAAATATCTATTGACGTGAATTAATAGAGCTCATTACCAGCGCATGGAACCCATTTGCTTCAAAATCAGCACTGGAGACGTGAATAAGTCATCATTCATCATTATTGACAATAATTAATTACTTAAATTCTTAATTAATTACAAAACGGCTGGACAAAACAAGATTGGATGGATTCGGAGTACTATAAATTAAGGACATAACTAAAGTGCTATATTAAATAGCAAGTGAAAAACTTGAAAATATCAGGATAATGCGGAGTAAAATTGCAGTTAAAATAGAGGAGAGCATCAAACCAGCACTAGAGCTAACCAGAGGTCTAGACTTGACTGAGACATACGAGGAAGCATTAGATTTGTCGAAAAAATTGTTATTTTGATGAGGATTAGATTGACTACCATATTGAAACTTATGCGACAGGTAGTTGCTACTTTCCTCTGCTTGAGGAGAAACAATGATAGATGATTACTAGGAAATATTCGTCACGCATAGCCGGTTACATTTAGTGGTTGTTTCATGCACACACAAGGTTGGTTTGCTTGCTGAATTGAAGTTTGGCTAGTGGCCTCAGTCATAAACCAAACTTCAGGATCTATAACATGGCTTTTGCAATGGAACACTTATAAAAGTATTTTTTAATGTCTTCAACGCACAAAAACTCATTCAAATATTCCAAGGATTAGAGCATTTAAAACTATTGACGTAGCAATTAAATAGCGAGGTAGTTAAAAAAGTTTAAAAAATATTCAAAACATTTTAAATTGCCCCGTGTATGTAAGTTTTCTGCAAGCAACAGAAGGAGGGAGAGAACGGCAAACAGAAATCAATGCCACGAAATGAAACAAAAAAAAATGATACATCCCGTAAGTATTTTATAGTGAGTTGAATTGCGATTGATAGCGATTGCAGTGAGTTTTAAATCCGGAACGCGGGGAAAGTAGCGTAATTTGACAAAGAACCGGGAAACAAAGCGGGAATCTGGACGAGATAGAACGTGCAGCAGGAACAATGATGCCCAGTCCAAACATGGAAAGTCGTAAACAGAGCAGAAAAATATCGATTACGCGATCACATTCGGAGCATAAATAAAACGAAAATGACAGGGAGCGGAAGTCAGTAACATGCGAGAGAGCTATGGAACAGTGATGCTGAAGGAAAACCAGAGCAGGCTACAGAAATTTACGAAATGAATGAGTCGTAATATCATCGGGTACGAGGAGGAATTAAGCGTGATTTAAAACGGAAAATAGCTGATATATGAGATAAAAACAGTACTTGAGCCGTTGGTCTTCTTTGAACCTATCCGTTCTTTATGAATCAAAGTGTTTTATCATGAATATATTCAACTGCGTAAAGAGAGACTTGGAAAAATATAACGTAAATAAGAATGCTATTTCCACTGGCAACTTGTTTATAAACAAAGGAAACAACAAGCGTTAAAAATATTTAGGACACCTACTCATACATATTTGTTTGACATCAGATGAATTTTTAAGTCTTAGCCTAAATCGGGGTCCTGTCCTTAAAAAAATACTCAGCTGAATTAAAGCTCATCAACCCACCACGGCAAAATATTTATCCAAATTTTTACTCCTTAATCGACTGCATCTCTTTCCACTCTATCAATGTCTTATCGTCATCTAACGTATATGTATAACTTTGTATGATTTTGCGAACAAACCAGCTGAAAGCCACTCTTCGCTACGACCGGAGAGAGAAAATGCTAAACATAAACTGCCATTGAACGTAAAAACAATTTCGAGTGCAATCAAGAGTTTTAAAACCATATCGCGAACAAAATGGACGATAACGTTATACTCGTCTCACCGAGATAGAGGTGTTTATAACCACGCATAAATAATAAAGGTTTAATTAGGAGAATGCGGAAAACACGGCTGGCGCAAAAATCGACCCAGTTCTCTCGGGCGCAAAAGCTGTCAACGCCTTAGAGGAACTCCTCTGAAGGCGCTGAAAAAAAACATTAGTAAAATAGGAATATGAGAAAAAAGGAATGATAAAATACGGCATTTGATGCATGACCGGGTTACCTAACAGTTTGATCACACCGTTGAATGGATTGCCGTCATTCCCGGCTCTCCGGATTGGCGGGAGATCTCGGAGAGATAGTGGAACCAGCGCCCGGGGCTCTCGAGAAGAAAAAAAGCCCTCGCTCAGGAGACCCACGCCTTGGAGACGGGTGACGGAGATATTTCACGCGGTTGGGATGCTCGAGAGAAAGGCGAAGAGGAGGAGGAGGAGGGGACCGGTAAATCGGAAAAGGAAAGAAATACGACGAAGAGGACTCGGCGGAGAAAAAGAAACCTCGGAGAGTGCCAACCGGGCAAGGTCGAAAGAAATGAGAGAAGCTTTTGCGAAATTCGATAGCACGCTTTGTGAGTGAGAGGAAAAGAGACGTTTTTGGACGGCTTAAGGACGTGCTGCAAGGTTCCAGTCCCACTCACGATCAGCACGGAAGACAAACACGGCAAAAAGAATACGGCAATGATACAAGAAAGTGATCGATACGAAGCACAAAACAATGCTATTCTATTCCTTAGCCTGCAACATGTACACGCTTTATAAAAACCATTTGAACAAAGCATTTTCATACGAAAAAATTAACTTTTGGAAAAAGGAGACAACGAAAGTAGATGAAAAGCATAAATAAAATTCTGGCGATATCTTTTGCGCTATTCCATTTTCAACGTATTTATTGTAGAAACATTCACAAAAACCACAAAAAATCACAAAAATAGTACATACATGACCCGGGTATCAACGATTGATCACCATTTTGGTGAACCACCTGAAATTGACGATCAGTCGTTGAAACCCGAGTCTTGTAAAGTTTCTGTGATTGTATGTGGTTGTGTAAAAATTTCTACAGTAAATACGTTGCGATGCATAGCAACTGGTGGATTCAAGGGTTAATTTGTAGAATTGGTTCTTCATTTTGAATGGAATACTTAGTAATTCCACAATGAATTTTAAAGACCTAGGATTCGACGTCCTTATCAGGTACAATACAGAGCGATAAGTACATAAATGACAATTTGAGAGACAAGGGAAGGTGGAAGGTGACGGAGGAGAGAATAGTAGGCAAGCGTGGAAGAGCGAGGATATGAAAAGTAGTTCTGAATTACTTTGAGGGTGGGAAATATTTAAAGAGAGATTAAATGTAGTACACTTGGACTGACAAGTGGGCATACATGGGAGAGGAATAATAAGCTAGAAAACGCACCTAAGAATTTTACCAATAAGTAGAATACTAACGGTGACGCTGAAAGATGGCGAGGATGATCGTTACAATGAGAACATTATTAACATTTCCAAGAAATGTTTTTCAAGCTTCCTACGTTTGATCAAAACAACATCGCAAGTGAAACAAGGGCAATCATATTGCCGCAGATGCTGGAAAATTTTGAGTCACCGTTTTTAGCAATTAGCTTTTGTAACACAAGCGTCCAATCAATCTTAGGGTCGCTGAATGGTGATTATGACCATCTGAAGCGAGATAGTAAGGTAATGAATGGTGAAATTTAAGAGAAGTACGAGAGAAATGAAGTAGATAAGCGGTATTCCAGTAAACCCTAACATAGCTGTTGGACTTTCAAAAATAATAATAACACGATATCTTTCTTTTTTTAAAAACAAGTCCAACTTTTTCAAGATAACTCCCGACGGAACAAATCTATTACTTTCCTCCAATAGAAACAGCTTCGAGACACGCTCACGAGGGAATTTCGCAAGTTTCGACAACTTTTGACGGAGAGATAATGCACTCGCTTCTTTCAGGCGCAAGTTCATAAAGTTAGACCCCGGGAACAAAATCATATTCTCCCTCCAACGAATCACGCACTTAAGCTATGACGGAAAGCACCTATATGAAGTTTTCCCCCAACACCATGGAGCCAGACAAAAATGTCCGTCATACCTATACGGTAAACACCGCAGGATGGATTGGGAAGGGAGGGAGGAATGGAATGGCCGGGGATCTGACAGCGGAGGATAAGAGGAGAGAGACGGAGTGGGAAGGGGAAAGACCTCACCGGTGAGAGAAGGGGTGAGAGAGGGGGAGGGTGAGAATGAGAGAGGGCTACGGGGAAGGGAGAGCGAGGGAGAGAGGAGGGAGGGAGGAAGAGGAGAGAGAAGGGGGGTTGAAGTCGTCCGGCTTAGCGATCAATACCGTGGACCCGAAAGGTGGAAAGAGAGGGGAGGGAAGGGTGCGATGGTGGGGAGGGAGGGAGGGTGAGGGGCGGATGGAGGCAGGTTCGTGTTGTGAGCGACCCCAACCCCCGTGCCTCCCTCCCCACGGCCAGCGCTACCCCAGCAGAGCGATCTCTCCCGGCTACTCCTCCATTCATTCCGACCATCCTGCCAGCTCCGCATCTAATGATCATTCTCTTCATTCCCTCCTTGACTTCAACGCACCGACAGCCCGTCCAATAATTTTCATTCACTTCCATGACAGCAGGTAAAACAAACGATTAGCACTGGTACACTGCAAATTTCATCCGATAACCTGCAGTGAAATTCACGCGCTGGGGTTCTTTTCTCGGAACTGAGACTCGAAATTGTCGGTGCCAAAAGTAAAGACCATTTTCTTAATTCCCTCCTTGAGTACAATGAATCGAAATAATTTTCATTCGCCGCCTTGACTGCAGTTACCCTTGGAAAAACATTTTGCACCCTCTGCAAAACATATCTGCTATGTTGAAGGCATTTTGAGCGCTGTTCTCCTTTGTTATAATTACGGTTTAAATTCCGTCAAAATCATAGTCACTAAAACTAATGATAATTCTCTTTACTTCCTCCTAAGCTTCAACGCTCCGAGAATAATCCAACAATTTTCAATCCCTTCGCTAAGTACACAGTACCTTGCACAGCTAATAACAGCAAACTTTACCCGCTACGCTACAGAAATGTTACGTGCTGGTTTCCTTTGTCGGAACTCCAACTTTAAGTCCTCTAAAATCAGTGTTGCCAAAAATACCAATCATTAGTTTCATCATTACCTTCTTAGCATATACGTTACGGCAAGAATGTGATAATTTTCGTTTACTTCCTTCACTATATCCTCCCTCTGAAAAGGTTTTGCACCAGTAGTTTCTGGAAATTTTACCAGTCGACCCGTAGTGAAATTTACGAGATCGTGCCCTTTTCAAGAAATCTTGGCAAAAACAATTAATTCCGCTAAAATCACAGTTGAACCGTATGAACATTGCTAAACTAATATTTGGCAGCAATGTGACGAATGGCAGAGAAGCATTTTACTTTAAGCTTTTCCGACAGAACGATACTCCTGAAATGGTGCCGGGATGGAGAAGGAAAGAAGAAACACATCCAACTACTTTCGTGATGTAATCAGCTTAATTTTTGGAGCGCATTCCCTCTGTTAGGAAGATTTAGGTGGAGGCGCCAATGAGATGCCACAAATTACATTGGATTTGACCGGTACATGAGAAGGACTGGTCAATATTGATGTGAACCGACCATTTGTGCAAAAAAAGCAATCACTTGCAAAGGAATATGCGGTTTTAGGAAAGAGTATACATTTAAAAGCTCATAATCACTGATCCTCTTTTCATGCATTAAACTTGCTCCTTTCATTCAAACTTTACTTCTTTGAGTCCTCATCAGGTACCACTCTAATTTATTTTCTTGCTTATATTTCAAGCAGATTTATTACGGGTATTTCTGAGCGGGTTTTAGGAGGTTCTCAATGCCAATGTTCCTATTTTGTCTAAAACCTTTGACATAAATTCTGCACAGTCTCTTATAATGTTATGGCTTATCTCAGAAATGGGGGATCTTTCATTTATTAATTATGGGCTGAAGGAGAGAAGGATATTAATGGCTTCGATTTCATCCAAAAACATAAAAGAGCATGGGATGTGATGTGTCAACCAACCGAGATGTTCTTCCCTCTAAGCACTTTCCACCAGAAGGCGTCATAATATTAATCCTCCTCCCAGATGGTGGGGACAAGATGGTGGAGTAAGCTTACGGCCCAGGAGCTCTGCGCGGGGATGTTGGCTTTTCAGCTTTTCGGTAAACGTGTGCAAGTGCTGCTTGCACAGACTCAAAGACCCTCACGTTTCCCCTACTGCCTCCAATACGCTCATTAATGGTATGGACGTGAAAGCGACGGAGTCAAGAATGCCAAACTAACGGAGATATCTCTGAATTCAAGAGTGCTTCACTAACTTTATTTTTTCACCAAATATTCCTGAAATTCGGTAGTCTCAACGCGTTTATGGTAATAGACTACTATATCCTTTAAAGTACCACATTACTTTCTACCGAATCGCATTCCTCACTCGAAGGACGGCATCAACGTAAAGGGAGGGCCTCAACATTACCGAGTAAACTGCGTTTGAAATTAACTGAAATGGGCAGGAGTAGGAGTACCAACCCTTTCCTTGCATGAAGTTTGGAAACGTGAACTTCCGATAATGATTTATTCATAAGGAAGCTGCAGATTGTGACGATTAAGACGGAGACCAACAAGCTTCCAATGATCGTTGCGTTCGACGTGGGTTAAATTCTCCGGTTCAAGGTGGTATCACAAAATTTGACCTCACTAACCCATCAATTTCAAAAGTCTCTGAGGTACCTTAGTTCCAAAGTCACTTTTGTGAAGAGGTGGACGAAAATTTCACGAGGAGTGGGTTTGTTCGAAGTCACATGGACGATATGTTCTTTAAGCCAGAAATGTCCCGAACGCTTCTGAACGGAGGGGATAAACAGATAATTACTTTCAAGCATTACTTACAAAACCAAGACCAAACTGGTGCCGAAAAATAATGATTATTCACAGATACTGAGCATATTTTATTTTAGAAATTGACAGGGAATAAGAATGCGGCAGGGCGGTGGAAAATACCTGGATTGATTTGACGGCTTTGACAATTTTTTTCTGCGAAGAAAATCACACGAAAATTCATTTGGTCATAAATGTTAAGTGATAAGAAGGCAGACATTGCCATAACCCTGGCTATTCTAATTTATAGATTATGTGGACATGATATGTTTGGAGACGTTTGGAGGACAAGCGGGCTTATTTTCAGCATATTTACTAAAATTGTCACAGAAAAGAATATTTCTAAACATGGGAATGGAAGCCTATCAGTTTTACTTCGACAGTCGAAAAATTTGTTCTCTAACATATCATAGTAAGCAGAGTACATCGCCTAAACTATTATCCTTTCACTAGCGCTACCTCGCGATTCTGGACCCAAATACAGCGACATGATGAAATATTCTAAATGATAAATTTTCGATTCAATAAAATACAAACTTCTATTTGTAAACTGGCTGCCCATATTACGACGAATCATTAATCGGGGAAACAATTTCTTTTCCCAAATATAGAAGAATGCGCTCACACTGCAAGCGAGACGAAAAAGATTTTCTCCATAGGGAAAGTGAAGTATCGTGTTACTGCTGTCCGAATTCTTGAGGAGTCCACGCATGCTCAAGGCGTTTGACTTAGCCGATTTACGAAGCCATTCGACTTGCAATCAACCTTGTCCCCTCTCACTTATTCCTCTTACCCATCTCTCCTCGTCGACAGCATTTCCCTTTTCACTCTAATCCTCCTCTATTTTCTCTACATACCGTCAGCATTCGTCCCATTTCCCCGGCACGTCCAGCCGGTATTTTTCGAGGGGAAGAGTGATCAAGGAATTAGATAAGGGAAGGGAAATGACTAAGTCTCCACGCTGCACAGTTTTCTTGCATGAATTTGTTCACCCATGCATCCCTTGCGCGCCTCACTTGCAAGTACGAGCCTTCACAAAAATATCCTCTCGCTCCCCTGAGTTCATGCTCTTCCAAGTATCCTCTCACGCTCGTGTGAGCCTCCATCTAGACGTGTAAACTCTTCCATTCAAATTATTTACAATACCAAGAGCGAATATTGTAGCAGTACAGCGTAAAAGGGGCTACATATACTGAAATTATAGTGCACTTTTAAACCTAATCTCGATCCCTAGATGAATGCAACAAATATGGCTGAGACGAGATTCAAATCTACAATCTATGGGCCGACAGGTTAGCTCGTTAACGAATTGCTAATAGTAGAAGTAATATGAGGCTTAAAGTTGATTAAGCTTACAACTTGACGCTAATTAAAGAAGATTGGCAATTTTCCACAAAATCAACTCAACCGAGCGACCGCTTTCGATGTTCTACATCATCCTTATGGGATCCCGGCCGCATCAAAGTTTAATTTGTGGAAAATTGCCAATCTTCTTTAATTATGTTATTTACCACATCACGTCTAAAACGTCTCTTTTTACTTCACGGTACGATAAACGTCTCCGATGCCATGGTGGGATTCAAACCAATGCCTTAGTGTTGTCAGGCTGCCTCGTTAAAGACCTGACTACTGCAACCTGTGTAAAACTGGCTGCCATGCTTGGTAACTGCTAATCCTTATCATTAAATACGAACCCATTTCATAAAAATCACGGAAGCAAAATTAACTGTTTTCGTCGCACTTAGAGTGACAGTTTTAATACTCTTGCTAAGTTGGCATTCAATAATTCCGGAGAAGATCCCTGTCAAATGCTATTTAAATCACCTGTCATCATCAAATCGTTATAAATTATTAGGTGATACAGAACGGGTTGAATAACATAAAGTAAAGAAGGGATGAAAGATAAGAATTATGTTGGAATTCACTTTTAAGAATCCTCTTGAAAATTACGCATTTACGCTGAAAACGGGTTGAGAGCCTAGTAATGATAGGTAGGAAATTATAGATTAATATTTGATTTATCAGAATAGCCACACTCCAAAGCGTAACTCAGTTAAACGGTTCATTTTAATTAAGGTAGTGTAAAGATGTCAGCTTATAGAAGAATGGAATGAAGAGTCCACGATAGTCAGGTTGGCAACGTGCCGGCCTGGCAACCCAAAAGTAGTAGGTTGGAACCGGACCTCAGGCATGAATATTGTTTGTCTCAGGTTTAAGGTTAGATATGAGATTATATTAGATGGTGTAGTAACCTAAACCAATAAAGGTAGAATTTTACCACTGTAAAATTGAGTCCCGTGCCACACCAGATTTAAATTGATGTCCATTGAAGATCTTGAAGATAGAATCTCTCTTGTTTCGACTGGAATAGACGCGTTCCTTGAAATGTATCAAAGATCTTACACCTCCACCTACAACTTCCTTACATCTTCAAATTATTCCGTTAGAGTTGCCATTCCCTCCAGGAGCTACAGGCCTGTAGTGATATTATTCGTTTCCATTTTCCACGCTCTTCACTCCTTTAAAGTTCACCACCATTTCCGGTCCGTCCTCCATTTTTAAAATTTCCCCAACCCATCCCAGAAAACGTTTCCCACATCCCTTCTCACGACAGCACGACTCCCTCACCCTTTGTTCCTTTCGTTCTAATCCCTTCCCACACTCCCCTTCTCCCACTCATTCTCCCCTCTGCTCCCTTCTTACTTGTTGCACTGAAACATATTAATTGGGCATTGCCGCGCGAGATACGCCCCATTTGTCTGGCGCTCCGCCTGCGGGGAATCCCTCAGACTCGGATACGGTCCCGTTCGCTTCGGTTCTCGTTAGACTTTTTCCGCTTGAAATCAAGGCGCTTGGGCCATTAATACGGAGCTATTCCATTTTTACCAGTGCTTACAGTTCAACCGCCCTTGATGTATTTACGCCAACATACGTGCAACACTAATTATAATCTATTCTCTACAATTCTATAACTCAGTAACATTTTTCCCCTGGATGATGTTTGAAATGACTCTACCTGAATGGCACGAACGGAGGAATATTAAAAAAAATATATTTACACCATTCCAATATGCTTTTTCTAAAGAATATTATCATTAAATACATACATATAAGAAAAGAAAGTTTATTGAGGAAAAAGTAAATCGGCTTACTAGCATGTTACTGAGTTATAAATGAAATACTGGAAGAAATGGTACGAAACTTTAGCTATGTAAATAAGGTGTGAAAAAGCATACTTTAACTTCCAATCATCAGCGTAAGTGTTCCATCATATATGATGGGTTCTAGGAGAGTTTGTGCTTGTTTCATACCTGTGATCTCGCAAGACTAATGCCCTATAAGATGTTCCTCTTCACCTCTTTACATCGTCTTCTTTCCTTATGCGCTCAAATTTCCTATCATTCCCTCTCTCCCCGCCACCCATCGCTCTACCCTTGATAGCAACTTTCTGGAGTTGATTGTCTTCAAACAATGCCTCCAACCACTTTTCTTTACTTCACGTGTCTCCGAAATCGTCACCCAGTGTACCCAACGCCTCCTCCATTGTCTTCGTCTCCACCCATTACACATATAATCTTTGCTGTATTCTTTCCTCCTCATTCTTCTCCTTAGCTCGAAAGCCCGAGGGATACGCTTATCCACCTTTCTCAAATACCAAGTCCCTATAGCCTAATGGGGGAAGAAATGACGGAAACCCTTGGGAGAACAAAAACGTCAATAGAAACCTGAGAATCATGTCTTCAGGTTGCCTTCATCTTTGATCATCGGCTTTGTCTCCGAACAAAGGTGAAGGTGACCTTTGAAATATGACGCTAAATACGGGCCTAATGGTTTTCAAGATGTTTTCGGAAACAGAGGTTACGTAAAACAGCACAGTATTTTTCAAATTAGGCAATGTCAATGAGGCACTGTCAAGGAGGCACTGACTATTAAGGTATTTGAAAACGCGGATAAGATGTATTTCCGACAGATTTAGTAATCAAATTTATTTTAACAAGTAACAACACTAATATTCGGAGTAGTGACCGTATCCAGTCACGAGCTATTACGATGGACAAAAGAGACTTTGTAACCTCCCTCATTTTAACTTTCATTTAACTGATGGGTGATGCGAAATAAAAGTGACCGTTGTAATGCATGCATGATTTAGATTAAATAGAGAAGTAATGCGAAAGTAGTTTTCTGTCCTCCTAGCTTCTTGTCACACAGTCATAAAGGAAGGATTCCTAGGAATGGTTTGGATACAAAAGCATTGAGCGTAGTTCCAGATGACACGTCAGTCGTCTTAAACTCCATTCGACGCCCATCCAAAATTAGTCACGTCTACTCAAACCATATCTTACGCCGCGCAACGCAATCCCCCCGAACCCCTCCATTTATACGAACATGGATCAATACTGTCAACACCGAGCAGATAGATGACTGCCGCACCGACAGTGGCGGTCCTTCAGGGGACCGGAGAACGATACAAATCAATTTTATTGGCATCCGTCGCGTCCGCCGAGCGTAATTTAGGCGCTTACCGCGTAAACGTCAACTCTAACCTTTTGCCCTTCCTCATGTCATGTTGAAACAAGACCAACCCCGCTCCACACACTCACGTCGCTGGAGACGTAACGCGAGGGCAACATATATGCTCATCACAAACTCACACATCTACCCTCATATTTGGCAATCATCACGCATTCTCACGCATTGTCAAATGTCTAATGAATCAAAAACCTCTAGCTTCATTGGCTTCATTAAACTATTGAGGGAATTGTTTAGGGATTTATCGCCATAGGCTCCATTTCATCTAGAAGAAATCTTTTTTTTTGTCTCCTCAGACAACTCGTGCTAACTTATTCACCTAAAAACTAAACTCGTTAATGCATTTTCTGAAATTGAATTAGAGGTTATAAAATGAAAATTCAAGGGAATGGTGGTCTCAGGGCGATGGTCGTTGCAGACATATTTGTCAGGTGCTCAATTCGAGTTGGAAACATTACACAAGGAATGGACAGTACTACTTACACATAACCCACTGAATATAAATTTTACGGAATTAAATTATAAGCGCAATTAAGTAAGGAAAGTTCACGACAGAGACCTTAATTAACTAAACATTTGACATTTTTTTACTAATAAAAGGATTGATGTTAATATCAACAAGTTTCAAAACACTTCATATTGAGAAAAAATGTGTATTATTTTGTATTGTTGCATGTAATTCATAGTAGCAGAAATATGGGGTTAAAGGTGCTTTAACTGCAAAATTATATCGTACCAAAAACTTAAGCTAAGCCAACGATACTGGTGTGGTTCGGCCTCATTACTTTTTCGTTGTCCAGCCATTGAGATATCTACCTTAGTGCCACGGAAAACTCACTCATTTATTTCCCTTTAATTTTCATTTTATAACCTCTAATTCTATTTCAGAAAATGCATTAGTGAGTTTAGTTTTTAGGTGAATGAGTTTGCACGAGTTGTCTGAGAAGACCAAAAAAAAAAGATTCCTTCTACATGAAATGGAGCCTATGGCGCTAATCCATAAACAATTCCCTCAACAGTTTAAAGTCTGGAATAAATCTGAGAGATTTAACATCAGTAATCGTTCAGTAAGAACAGTATTGGAGTGACTAACATCATGAATTTAAGAACGAACTTTGACACAGTGAAAATTGCGTCTGAAAATTTCCCAAATACTCGTATCTTCGAGCAACAAAAAAATTCATCCGCGATTACCCTCTGGCCGACAAAAATATTTTTTTAAACCTTAAATCGGTTAGTAGCATTCTGTGTAGGCTCAATCCTCAGCATTCCTTCAGAAATTGCAGGGCGATGATATGGGATGATGTTCCTGTCAAGTAATAACGTGGGGAGAAACGACGCAATGCCTGTTGCTGAAGATATTCTCCCAGGGGAAAGCCTTGGTGGAGATGGCGTGACCCACTGATGCGTGATCCACCTTTCACGTTTTCCTCATCCCTGTTCCTCGGGGATATTACCCAACAGCCTCAACTAGCCGCAATTTAGACGATCTCTTTATCTCTGAAAATGTCATTTGAACGGCACGCCTCTCTCTCTCTCACCACTAATGAATACAGTTCGTCTAACGGTGCATATCCTGTCATCATTCCCGGATTTTCCTGTTTCAAAAACCACTGATTTTATTTTCTCAATCAAATTGCAATAATCATTATCGTAAATTTACTACTAAATTTTATTGGTAGATTTTTGGAAAGCCACTGTCTGCCCTTTCCTACCCATGAAGGGCGTCTCATATCTTCCTTCCTATTGGTAGTGATAGATTTAGGTTTTTAGATACTCTAAATTCTAAGCTTATATCGAAAAATCTACCCTAAGAAAGTCCTGCGCCTAATTTTAGGGCAAACAAAAATCTCAACCCGAGGCGGGAATCGATCCCACGATCTATATGCTATCAGGCCTAACAAACCTGATTACCGAAATAAACTTCCTACTTAAAACTACTACTACTTAAAACAGGAACCTATCATTCTGTCTAATACAGTTTTCTACTTTAAATCCCTGTTAGAAATATTCAAATTGCGCTAAACCATCAATCATAATCATATGTTTCACGAAACAAACAAAAGAATAGAGGATACTATCAAAATACCATAGGAAACAAAAGACAGAAAATATAAGAGGACATCTACTTGAGAAACCAAGTAAACAGGGGGGTTCGGGTTGGTGTGGTGGCTAGAGTACTGGCCTCCCGGGTTCGATTCCCGGCAGTGGCGGATTTTTCAGTGGAAAACCGGTCCCCACTTGAGTGCTTAGTGGAGGGCATTTCAAGTACAGTACTCCGTCCGTCGGATGGGACGTTAAGCCGTGGTCCCCTTGGCGCCTTTCGTTAAGAGTAGGCTAATGCCGACGCCGGGTTTCTCTCCACCCTTCCTCCGTTCCCTGAAAATACTCCTACCATTACCCAATTATCCAACCTATCCCATATGGCGCAAATGACCTCAGCTGTCGGTCGCCTCCCCTAAATAACCAACCAACCAAATAAACAGCTATGGATGAGACGGAAGAAATGGTAGGCAAATTAACCAAGGCTATAGGGAAACCAAGTAGAATAAGAATTTTTAACAATATTTATCAATAACTGTCAATTTAATGTTTAGAAATACTTCTTTGGAACGTACATCTAAGAAATTGCCTTTTATGGCAATGAGCCATGGACGACTGTCGTGGTTAAGGCTAGCTGAAAGTATTCTACACGTGCCGTTTCAGAAAAATGATTAAGATAGAATGGATATACCGAGTAGCCTTAAAAAGGAGCAGGGGAAATAAAAAGCCTGATGAAAATCCTTAAAATAAAAAGAGGACCTGATCCAATACTTCTTCAGATATGATGGCCTCATGGGGACACTGGTAGAGTGAAAAGTGAATGAGACAAATACCAAAGGAAGGCCTTGGATATTTTACAGGGAGGAATTAGTAAATGATTATTCTAATACGATGGATAGTAAAAGTCCCTTGATGCATGTTTTAGGGTTGTTGTCAAGTATTTATAACACATTCTCTACGGTAACGCATTTGTTAAGAAAGTCATACGCAACTCATTACTCAAGAACACGTGTGATATTAACTCCCAAAACCTATCATCTCTCAGGATAATCATAAAAACGGGCAATATGGAAATATCATACTAATCAGATCATTCATGTAGGTAGTTCATAGTGAGGGAGAATTGGAAAAATTATGCTGATATTCAAATTTCACCATTTCAAGTTTGTTTCATTAAGAACTTGAGTGAATACAATTTGTTACATATGGCCTTTGATGAACACTTAATTACGCTAAAAAACTTCCTTTTCCATGTTGAATATTGTTGCTCATCAGTTACACGAATTTGACTGCCTGCGAACACATCCCATTGCGTCTGCATTTTAGTAAAAACATTAATTTACTCATTTCTCAAAACTAACCCAATACTTCATTTGGGTACTACCCTATTAGCTTTAGGTTGCAAGCTTATGTTTGCTATTTTTCTCCTTTAGTTCATATTCTGTTTTAAAATACTCTATAAAACATGTAATCAACATAATTACTGCAAAAAAGAGCATAGGACATTGTAACGCAATGAATCAAATAATAAGACCAATATTACCATCTCCTTCATTTTACTTGAGGTTTATACTGTCGAATAACGCATTTAATATTAGAAAAAGAGAGCAGCGAACAAAAGTACCTGACCATTGCATGCGTACATTAAAGAGGTAAATTTTACTAGATCAAATAAGCGATAGCATTCATACCAAAATACCATTATTGGCGAATTAGTTCTTCAAGAACACAAGTTATTAGCAATGAATGGTGAAAACTAACAAGAGCTAGTGCTTAAATATCCTATTATTTTATTCCTTCACTACGTCCGATGCTTATATCAGTTTGGCAGAAATGACATACGATGTAAAAATACTGTTTTTTCCTAGACCACACCCAATTTACAATGTAAGTATAATTAATTTAAAGTGCTACCGAAATAATATGTAAATAGCATTCCATTTACATGAACAGACAGGAAATACACTGTTTTACCTCCAACCAAAGCAGCAAAAAACCACTAGCGACTTTCATGTTGCGATCAAGCCACTTAAATTCCAGATATTAGGAAATGTGGGAATGAAAGAAATCTCTCTACTCTTGCCTCCAATTGGCAACCTTCGTATTACGGGTGTCCCTCGTGTTTGCATAACCTTGAATTCAGATCATGGCCATGGAGCTTCACTCCAACCCTCCCTTCTCTCGCTAGGTTGGATACGGTCGGAATTGACGTTCAAGTCCACTGGAGGCTGCAATCACGTATCAATTTCCACGCCGTTTAAGGGACGATTCCCGGTGCGGGACCTGAACCCGCGGCCTCCACGGATTATCCTTGGCTGGCTCATCGCCAGCAGGGCTCTCCCTCCACCCCTGTCGGGGGCAGGTTTAAAATTTTCGCCGAAACCATTACTCGCTTCGTAACCACAGGTGGTCCAGGGGCAATAAAAGGAGTTTCCCTCAGCCTCCCTCTGCATCTCTCTCACTCTTCCCCAGCCGGTCTTCCATCTTTCCCATAATGCATCCACTCTCCTCTGCTCTTTTTTCTTTTTTCTTAAACCCTCCTCTTCCCCCCATTTCTCCCTGAATTATTTAGCAGCCTCGCCAGCCCCCATTCCCAGCATCCGTCGTCTCGGTTGTCCCTTTAAGGCCCCCTCATCTCCATCCGCGCCTCCTCATCCTTCAGGCTTACCTTCCTTCCCCCTGGTCCCTTCTCCACACCTTCACCCTCTCCTCTCCTTCCCCGGGAGAAACCCTTTTCCCTCCCTCATTCTCAGGGTCGTACACCCCTTTTTATCTCCTCGACCCCGTACCAATCCCCGCTGCCTTATCCTTTTTCCCCTACATAAAATCCCTACGTGAATCCTGCCCCAAATATTTCTCCGTCCCCTCTGCTTGGAACTGCCTTTCTACTCCGCCTCCTACGTGCCCACTCATGATTTGAGGTCGGAGGCTGGATTAAGAGCTTCAATTGCGAGAATATTTCATTTCTCTCCCCTCCTTGGATTACCTAGCGATGACAGTTGTTTGCAAAGTCATTTGAAAAACGTTACCTCCCATTCTATTCATTACGTGGACAACACAGGACCAAAAATATGAGAGCGATACTTAAAGAAAGAAGGGATTACAACGAATTTGAAAAGAAGGTTTTAGGAGAGAGTCACAGGCTTTACTCGGTGAAATGTTTTCATCTCGAAGACAAAAAAACAGCACTCCAATTCCAAACCAAAACATTTATTGCATAATCTAGGTTCCCACTTCTTTGCGCCTGATGGTACTGACAATGAAACGCAGCTAAGCTAAATGTGAAATTAAAATGTATTTTCTTCTGTCATCAGAAAGAAGGTTTTAGTAAGAATGTTTTAAATTTAAACGCAAAAAATTGAACAACGGTTCTCTCACACTCGTATTACGTACATCAAGACAATTTCAATGAGGCAGTTTCGTTACAGAATACAGAACATACATTCGTTAAATCGCTACACCCCTTTACTTCAAAGGACCTCTATTTGATGACTTTACCTAACATTTTTGTCAGAACTGTTTCGGTAACGGGGGCGTTTACTCGGAACTGAAATCGCAATTTTGTACACTAAATCGTTAGATAGAATAAAAGAATGAATTTTAGTGAAAAAATTAATCTTCTAACCCGAGCCATTCACTCATAAATCAAAAATTAAAATAAGCAAAAGGTGACGCCCACCGAAGAACCTGCTTTGATACCATTGACGTCATTTTCCTCCCGTCCTTGACTGCTTTTAGGGGAAGGGAAGGGAGTGGAGGGGAGTTCTCGGAAGGTCTGCTCGTACAGATCCGGTCACAACAGCTTCCATTGGCAGAGTCAGCTGTGTCTTCCCCATAGCGATAAGGCGAAGTAGCTTCGCGGGCTCAGTTGTAATTGGACGAAGTCAAACACGTCAGAGGTTGCACCTCACCCACTTTTCCGAAAGAGTTAAAAACATCAGTTTTTCGCCGCTTATAACTCGAGAAATAATTGACGGATCAAGAAACGGAAAAATACGTGTATTTTCATTTTACAAACTCTATCAGAATCGGCAATAAAAAATATGGTAAACGACCTAATTTCGTTTAAAATGGCCACATATCAGTTTGTTTCACGACGCAGTGCAGTAACATTCAAGTAGCAGCATGGTTACCGCATCAAGAATTCCGCTATATCCAAAAGGGGCATATTATCATTGATATGGGATGTTTCCTTTGCGGAAAAGAAGGCTTCCACCCAGCTCTTGGCATTTACACCAAAATTCCTAACCAGCATCCTTCCTTCCACATCAGGGAGCTCCGCCCTCGTTCCCCAGGTCCTCCTCCGTAGCCTCTCTCCTCTGCCAGCTTGCGGGCCCGGAGAGAGGAGAGGGAATATCTCCTCTGAGCCAGCCAACAAGTGCACTCTGGGATTAAGCGCCCCTCCTCCCCCCCCCCCCCTCCTTCCTCTCCCATCCCCAAACTACTTTATCATGCCGTGTCGTTACCGTGGTCCCTGGGAATGCTAGCGTAAACCCACCCTCTTTCCCAACCAACCCCACCTCCCTCTCCCTCTCGCCCGACTGGGCACATGAGCCTCCAAGAACCGCCCCCAACCTACATAGGTGTATATATTCCCTCTCGCTTATCACGTCAGCACCTCGGTCGGAGGGAGACAGCGTCCGAGTGCTGTGTGTGTACTTCCGCGGAATGGGTGTGGCATGTGAGCTTATGGGACGCGCGACGCTGAATATGCAACAGCCCTCGAGATGGCCGTGGTGGCTGGGGGGCGCTTCTTGGAGAGCGCTCTACTCTCTTCATTTCACACTTTGTAGTGGGGCGTGGGCGGAGGGAAAATTGAGGAGCGGAGGGAATGTTAATATCACCTCATTCCCGACGAGAAATCCCTCAGGAATCGCAAGGTAACGGTTCCCATGGGGGGTTTCCACAACGAGGAACGAACCATCCAACGTATTTGAGCTGGAAATCAGCAAGGTGCCAAAAGATTCAGTGCAAAGTCATGATGTGTGCTCAGAAGAGGTAAGGCTAGAGAGACATTGGTACTCGGATAGATTACCCATGAGATAGACTCGAAATATATGAACCGAAGAAGATCCAATGGAGGATACAGATATTGGTCAATAGAAAGGCTCGTTTACGCGTAAAAGATTCGAGAGAGAACGGGCAAATGGAGGGAATTAAATGGAAAGAAGTAAAGAAAAAAGGGAGCCCCCGTAAGCTTTATAACGGAAGATACAAAGTAATGGAATAATAATGTTACAAATGAACAAAAATCAACTCGCAATCTGGTTCAGTCGCAATAATCACGTAATGGGCAATGAAAGCGCACTTATGTCAGAGGTCAAATAGCATTTCCTTCAAAATGGAGACTCAGATAGAGGAAATGACCCCTATATCTAATGCGAGGGAATTTATTTGGTCAACTACTAGCCCTCAGGTTGAAAAATGCCTTTACTTTTGCACTTCCAGAAAAATTATACTTTTAAACGAATAAATTCAAATAAAATATGCACATTTTCATAACTTTTTTCCAAAGACATCTGGTCGCTACAGGAGAGAAAATTACTGCTAGAAGTTTGCAAACAGTCGAGGGAAGTCATCAAAATCTACAAGGCTTGACCGTCTGGGGAAATATTTGTGTACTCTTGTGGCGCGTATTTCGGCGTAACTAGCTAAAGTAACGGCTCCTCAGCATTGCGAAATGAGAAAAATAAATTGGGGCAACTGAGTTTTCTGCCGAAGCTCCAGGTAGAAATTGAGAGAGGATAGCAAGGCACAGATACACTTCCCATCCCTTCTGTTTTTTTTTTACTTAAACAAGATCGTGCGGACTCGTGCGTGCTTTCAGGTGCTCTACCTTCTTGGGGTATATTACATACCCTAAAGTTAATCTTACGGCCAATACAAATTCATGTCCCATATATATAAGTCATGTCCCATCATTCCATATGGGATTCGAACCCGAGAATTTTGAGTTTCAGGCCGACACGTACCAAATTTGAACAGAAACACGGTTCTCAATTACGGTTGTCGTTATTAAATCATTTTTAAAGTAGACAAAACCGCGATCAATGCCTAATTGCGATCCATATCGCTGATCTAATTCAAAATGGCAAAAGTACGTTTGAGTCACGGTTCGTCTCGTGAATCGGAGAGTGACAACCAAAAACCCTGTTACTGACTACCGCGTCCCTTTTGAATTTTTTGTAACAAATGTCATTTGAGGTGTGGAATTAGGGATAAAAAATAGGCTCAGAATTAGTTCATCATTTATAACAGTGAGTGAGTTTCAATGAGCCACCGTACACAACATCGTCACACAAAAAGCAAAACCTTCTAGGTTTTCGGTTTCCATCGCTAATGACGATGTTCGGGGAATTTCAACGTTACCCAATACCGCTATAAGCATTGATCGACATCATATCAAATATAAAAACATAATATAAGCAGGTAACCCCTCAAATACAGGGATATGTATTATCCAAATGCAGCAACCACGATACTTTTCATGGATAGCGGAAATAGACACAAATCATTGCCTACCAATTCATACTTTTATTTCATGTTATTTAAAGTTGTAATTATTCTGGGTACTTGAAAATAAAATTTGTATTATTTCATTATATTTTAAAAATATCATAACATTTAAAAATATTAGAATAATATTTACTGCGATATAAACTACAATCATGGTAGAGTGATTCTTTTTTCGCCCGAGTATTCACAGTCTAAACGAATTCTTATCACGGAAACTAAATTTTACCCTTTTTTTATGAAAGGTTTGCTTAAAATAACTCATTTAATCCAAATTCGTATGAAAACTCGACGGAGTTATAACTGCACACGTTCATGTGGGCATTTTCAAAGCGTGATGAAAAGATACTGCTTAAGTGAAATTCAGGAATTCCAGAAACACGTTTATCAATCGAGGGTGTATTGCTTGAGAACAGGGTTTTGAATTATGTAACTCAAAAGCGAATATACGTTTTTAGTGATATCCTTAGCATTAAAGCAATGAGTATAAAAACACATTTAGAAAGACTTATGTCAAGATAATATATGTTATGCGATATTGCTTTAGCTATTAGTCACATAAATAGGCCAAAAAATTTTCATCTTCAAAGAATATAGGTAAAAATCTTAAAGGAATATCGAATACAAATCTTAAAATAATACCGAATTGCATGTGCATCAATTACCACAGTCTTGTTTACTACGGGACGTATTCAATATTTAGGTAGTACAGTTTTCATTTGTATAAGAGTAATCTATAAAATAAGAAAAGATGGAACCTAATATTGAGTCAAAATATACTGTACTTTTTATCTCACCGAATACAGGTATAAATAAAAAAACGAATAAATTATGCATCAAAGTAGTAAATTACAAGGCAAACACAATGACAGAAGTAATAAAGCCCTTAGCTGGATTGTGCATATGAGGAACATTACATTCATCGAATCAATCCTCCACTGGAGTGTCGTCACCTCAACAATTTAAAAGGATGATACATTAATAACGGCGAATATGAAAAATACAATGATCTCTTGATAAGGCATTTTCAACTCTCTCTCTTAGAAGTGCACAAGTTCGCACTTTTTAATTGGCCCCGTCCTCACGATCCACTCGCTCAAAAACACGCGCTCGGAACATCTCTCCAAAAGCACCCACGCTCCGCACGAGTATTGTTTGCCCTAGGATTTGTCGCTTCCGATGCTATCAGGGGAACTTCCGTTGCGACTCCATCCAGCGAACCCTAACTCGCTCCCATCCCACGGAGCAAAAGCGCGCGGAACCCTCTTCGCCCTATCCCTTCATCGCTCCCACATTATTCATAATTCTTTTTTTTTTGGTTCCCCATAGCGGCTTACCCGTATCGGAAACGCGTCCAGGGGGTCGTGAACCAAGGGTCTGACCCTGTTGAACCAGGCGTACGTGGGTGGGATTGTTCACGTTTACGTTATACAACCCTAATCGGATTAAAAAAATATATATTTCGTTGGTGTGGGATAACTTGGGAACCTTGCCGGTTGATTGTGACATCCTCAGTAAAGGGGTCATCATACACGGGCCTACGAAAACGAATTCCAATACAGGAACTCGCTGCTAAGTCGTTATTAAGTGAATGGGTGCCACTCCGTAAGGAGGTACAGTGACTACTAATGAGTGTGATCACAGTACTGGTTTCCAACCTTAATGGGGAGGGTTCGAATCCCAGTAGAATGTTTATTGGAATCCCTACTTGAATACCGTGTGGAGAGCATTCCTGTTACCTCGTCCGTCGGGAGGGGACCTTCAGTTAAGAACAGGCTAATGCCGATGCCGGATTTCGCTCCATACTTCCTCCTTACCCTCCTATTTCCATAATTACACCTTTTCTCCAGATCTTGAGTGACATTCAGAACGGGACAGACTTGCACCACTTATGAGGCTAATAACAGCAGCATATCCCTTTACCTGTTATGACCGAAGCTTCAGTGTAAGTTATAGGCTTACTGCTGGCCACTTAATGCTCCCAAAAATACACTCGAAAACCGATCATAAAATAAATAATATTTTTTTCCGCGAATAAATGATGAGATCAAAATTATTAGTAAACAATTAAATACATTTTCCCTGTTGGTTAACTTGAATTCTACTAAATCTCGACCATGTATGGTCCTAGCAAAGTTTTTCATACCCGAGAAAAGAAATTTGACGATATTCACTCACGATTAAGCATTGAAGTGTAGCAAAAAATTTCCTATTTTTTATTGCCTCAAATTCCAATCTTTGATAAATGTCTCCGGTCCCGAAGAAAATCACAAGACATCAATACATGAGCCGATCATAATCTTAAGCGTGCAAGCCATTCTTTTGCGACAAACATTCATCCACAACGCCAAATAGGAAATAAGCAATTGCCTTATCCACTTATTTTCACTATGGGCCTCCTCTACAGAAGGAAAACAAAGTAATTCACCTATATTCCGCATTCACCCCTGTAGGTACTCAACAATGTTACATTTATACTGCCGTTACGTATCATACAGGTTTGCATTAAACATCGTTTTTGTGACATGGCTGGACAAACTGAAAGGAAGTACGATCACTTTGTTAAATTCGTATTAAATTGAAGGGGTAGGTATATTTATATTATGAGATGATCGCTGACATTTGAGATAAGTCATTTATCACGATTTGAGAGGCTCATTCGTTCATGCCGAAAATTGACATTTCGCAAACCTTGCCGCCCACGGCAAATTGGATTTCTCCGTCAATGAAAACCAAAATGTCATTCAGATGGCGGATGAGTTTTTATCTCATCATTTTTCATTTCATCATATTGCTCATCTTGCCATCATAGAAGTCCTTTTTGTGAGAAAATTCAAAAGTATGACGTTTTCCGATGTGGGTCAATAATTTTTCCAATGTCTTTCATGCGAGGATCCAATTTCCTGTGCCATTTAAAGCCTGTGCTGCAAAAAAAGGATTCAGCGGAGTCCGAAGTTGGTCCGAATAGAAAATAACATTACACCTCGCAAAATGACGTTTTGGCCCTAATTAATTAAGCTGAATATGGACATGATTTATCATGTTCATATAACAAACTTTTTATCCACATATCATGATGCCGCGTTATCATATGACACTATCATTCGCATTATTTAGCTAAAACACCATATGCTAGTTGCTAGCTCTATTTTTACTTCGTAATAATCTAGCCAGATACCTAAAAGGCTAAGAGAGTGACACTCGTAGTGCATATGTATGTTATTCTGTTTATTTCTTTTACATCATTCAGTCCCTCTTAAAACGAATTAGTCCTCAAATATAACCAATTTTAATCAAAGACTCATAATTTAAACCTCCTTCCATCAAAGGTAATGATTTTCGCTACACACTTTTCATGCAGGAAATTATTTCGGAACTAAAAATCAAGATCCTATTCACTACCCACTTGCCGTCCAGGAAATGTTTGTGCCAGTAACAAAACACAGTTAACATTTGAAAATGAAGATCCTAAAAAATATTAACTCAAAAATTCTTTTTTCCTCCTCCTTTCTCGCCCTATCATCAAAGTCTACGAGTTCATTTTACTGCGCAAGCAACAGTAATGGCACCATCTTTTCCGAGAACTCCGCATCAATCTCAAACCTCATTATCTACATTCTGTGAAAAAATCATAACGAACTCCTCTCTGCTCATATGTTCTTTAAATTTCCCAAGCTTCTCCATCATCATCTCTCATAGTCTCTCCGTCAATCTCCTCTTCCTCCCTCCTCGTGCGCTATTCCCACGCCTCTCCTTCCCCCAACTCATTTCTTCCTTCCTGAATTCCCCACCGACTCATCCTCGCATCACCGCCATTCCACCCCACGCATTCTTTCCCTTCCCCCGACTCCACTCATTTCATTTCTGATACAACGTTCCTATTACGTTTATTTCGGGGAAGCTAGCTTCATCGACCGACTCCTTCGCCATACCCAACCCCCGGCACACACAAGCCTTCTTCGGCAACTTCACCCCCTCCCTCCGTCATATATTTCCCTCCACTGCGGGTGGATCAATCACGGTTTCAATCAGGTTTCAGAACACGATCTTCTTATTTACGTCGACCTCATCAATATCCACACCCCAAACCCTTCCCGCTTCCCCCCATCCTTTCCACTCTTCTTCCCTCGCCGTCTTGAGCCATCCATGGGTTCATTTTCGTCCAGTTCTCTTCTTATTTTTCGTGAGTTTTTTTCGTTCTGGAAAAGTTAAAGGGCATCTCCCCCCTCTATTATGCCATGTGCCAAGCAATGAATCGTTTAGAAGCTCTCGAGAAAACCCAAGTAGCTTCATTTTGTATCCTTGGAAAGTTCCTCTTCGTCATATCCTCCGATGTACTTCACGCCATTTCTAAATTCGATACGTATTAATTAGCGTTTGGTTCCGAATGTATGCCAATTAAGTATCTACTAGATATTTCCAAAATATTAAATTCCATAATATATTAACCCAGTTATCAGCCAAAACTCAAGTTAATCGATCCCAAAACAATGTGTACGGTGTACACAGGTTACTGTAGAAGGTGTTGTAATTCAGCGTAGCCAGAAATATTTTAGTAAAATTAGGAATATTTGGTTAGAACATTTTAGTACATATGCATATATTAATGCGTGATGTTAGTTATATGTTGAAGTTATTACCAAGGCGATACCATGAAGACCATCAACCATGCATCTATCTCATCTCATATGTGTTTTCAAGTCCGTTTCCGCAATAATAGGCGCTCCAGACTGGTAGGAAAGGAAGAAGGATGGGAACAAAAGGGGAAGGAGGAAGGGTAGAGAGAATCCCGGCGTCAGCATTAGCCTTCTCTAACGACAGTGCGCCAAGGGGACCATGGTTTAACGTCCCATCCGACGGACGGAGTGCTGTATTCGAATGTTCTACACAGAACACTCAAGTAGGGGCCGGTGTACGATTAAAAAATACCTTCCACTGCTGGGGTCAATCCCGGGTCCTCCCGGGGAGATGCCAGTACTCTAACCACAACACCATATCGGCCCGGACGTGTGTAATTGCAGTATTAATACATACATTTTCGTCAGATAATTGGAGTATACCTGTCGCAGAATACATAAGTAATATTTTTGGCCATGAAATCCCCTCTATTTCTAATCATAACAGTATAACGATATTTTGTGGTGGCAACGCAAATATATAACCTGTATCATAATAGTTATTTTTTTACCTTTTGACTGAACAACTTGTGATGCAGTTGTTCTAACGACGCTGAGCTATCTATTGATCGTAAGTAATGTGATAAATTCGCAATTTTGTATTCATTTTTTCTTATTATTCATTAATTTTTTTGATAAAAATTTAACATATTTAATCATTTTTTACGCACGAGCTACAATCCCTGGAAAAATATTCGTAGAGGGATCAGGGCTGAATCTAAACACGAAACGTTCAAAATCGTCGCGGGAAAACCGGGGTTTGTACAATAAATGAATTGGAAGTAAGGAAATATACTCGTAATATGGTAATGCAAATAATGATCTGTAATTTTTGTATTTTAAAGGGTGAGCTTTTTACTTAAATTGAGAAAAAGGTACAGATAAGGGTGACCCTTGACCAAATGGAGGCATTCGCACAAGCTTTGATGCCTATTCCTGGCGAAAGTAAACTCGTATCCAAGAGGATAAAAAGAAACTTCTAAATTGACTTGCTAACACTTACAAAAGTCGGGGAAAACAAAAAAAACATAAATGCGGGTTATAGCGAAAACTCCAGATTCTTCAGCCGCGCGTCTCTGTCTCGATCGATTTCCAGAGCCCGAAGAAGGATGCGTTAGTGCTTGCAACCGCGTAGTACATGAATGCACGTAATTAACCCATCTCCACGCGTTGCAAACGGACGGTGAAGGAACATCGTTAGCGTCGGGAGCGAGCAAGCGCCTGGACGGAATTGAAAGAGAAAAAGAAAATGAACCCGCAGCGTACGTGTCTTCTGGATGAAATTTTCGCTGCCGAGGAAAACAAAAGAGGGGGGCAGAGCAACAAGCTTATGTGGCCACCGCACACGACAAATGACTCGAGGCTGCCTTTGTTTCGGAAAGATTTTCAAGAGCGCTCTTCAACGGGTGTGGTGAGGGACGCTATACCGGAAGGCTCCACCCTTCGCAACCTCGGAATGCAGCTGCCGAGCGAGAGGAAGAGCGAATAAAATGTAGAACGGGGGGATGAAGAGGGGGAGGGAGGATTAAAAAAAACATCCACGCGAGAGGAGGTACCCCGCAGGGTCACTCCGTCGGTTCTCCAAGAACCACGAAAGAATTTATAGGTGGGATAACGCCACGGGGTATAATGCCAGCCTGAATAGTTCCGAAGCCAGTCGGGGGTTGACGAAGCTCGGAGACGGTCGAAATAAAAGGCTTGATGAGAGACCCGCGGGAAATGCGGGCGTGGGACAGTTTATCCGTGGCAAACGCAATCTCCCTGTGTTTCACCTCAAGAGGTTTCCCTCTTTGGTTAATCACGCGCTTTTAACCCCGGCGTCACCTTGAGCTACATAGCTCAAGCAAAATGCGGAGCCTCTCTCATTATACTCTCGGAATGTGTGGATCGACAGTGCTCCTCGTAGATGCTTTAAATGAGACGAGATATTAAAAATGAAACTGGAAGAGTTTGAAGAAGAGGTTTCGAAATGCGATACGTGAACCATCGCATAAGATGTTGTTGGTGAGAAAGGAAGGAAACATATTCAAACCAAATTATATCTTAAGCAGTACCTACGTCATTGATGAAAATACGTTAATACATGCTCATGATGAAGTTCAATCAGAATCACCCTAAATACGTAACATGTAACAGTAAAGAAAATGGCCCATTCGCATATCTCAATTAATACTGACATCTATTCACCAAAATGATTTCGTCATAAAAACCATCCGCACAAATAGGCAACTAAACTCGAATTCTTTGCCAAAAAACTTAGTCAACGTAGGCTACTCAATCTAGGAGTCAATAACAACTTTGTCATGAAATTACACTAGGAAATTCGATCAAGATTAGATAGAAGCATTTAAGACCAGGAAAATATGGCTGACTAAGGATCCTTCCTAAACTATTTATTCAAGAGTTCCTGTTGTTACTTCTTCCATAAGAGTTAGTGGTTTTCATACACTACGCATTCATTTCGAGATATTTTTCACTTATGATCTCCGACTTGAAGATGCTGGACGAAAAACCAGCGAAACTGCAGTCTCGTATGCAAACTTACGCGGACGGAAACCCTTGGTTAAATGCAGAGTATACCATCTTAAATCGTAAAATACCTAAGATAAATGGATACAGTCTGATAACACAACTTTTCCCTGCTGCTGCTCTGGTAATAAGGAGAAACGGAGAAAAATATATTAATTGGTCCACGGGCACTAATTCAATCAATTACCTTATGCCTCTTATTCCTATCTGTTTAAGCTTTTAATTTATTGACGACCCCCTGATTTTGCATACATCTGCACGTAGAATTTTTATAGCTCTACTCACTCGTCGACCTGGAATGGATCTCAAGGTTTCCCAAACCATAGAAGGGATCCTTTGGAAATGAGGTCTCCACTCAATTCATCCTTCAACGTGGAATGAGAACATGTGGGAGGACTCAGAAGATGATTGTGGAAAGGTTCAATCTCAATGATTCGATAGCATATGGTATTCTTATTAAAATGTTAGTTCCTTTCAAAAAATACCCCCAAAAAGTTTATTCATGGCATATATGTAAAATCTTCGGTAAGAAAGACTAATATTCGCCACCTTCAGGGAGTTTAAATGATTGAGAATGTCGTGTGATGCGTATGGGAACGGTAAGAAGATTGAGGTAAGTTCCTGGACTCATTTTCCATGCGAAGCTGTCGGTGGAATAAATCAAGCGTTCGCTCATGCGGGAGTTCCGATGGCATAAAGTTGCCACGGCCATTCTTGATCCCGGAGACACAACTTCGTGGCTATGAATTTTCAGAGTTGGGGCTTGAAAAGGGACGAGGGGAGAGAGGGAAAATGGGTTCCACTCCCCCTGAAGTGGATCTCAAGGTTTCCCAAACCCAAGACGGGATCCTTTGGAAATGAGGTCTCATACTCAATTCATCCTTCATCGCGGAATGAGAACACGCGGCAGTGGGGGGACTCAGAAGATGATTTTAGAAAGGTTAAAATAAATGGAAGGAACTTCTCCTCTATTTATTCCTAAAATGTACAACCGTAATGTCTATGAGATTGCTGAAAAAAACATTTTGCAGCATTACTAAAAAGAACAGTTCAGATTGGCGGCGAATTTAAAGAAACCAGCCACAAATGAAAGAAATTGCAAAACATATTTTCAGTATTGAGGGTTATTATTGTACAATCCTTCTTCTTATACCCTACGTAAAACACGTATTTCCTTACCCAAACCGAACCTGACGTTATTCAAACGATGTTTCTTGTACATAGGACCTAAAGTGTATAATTACCTGTAATACCTGTTCCATGTCTTAATGCAAAAACCTTGAATTCAACAATGAAAAATATACGATCTTGGTTGTTTACTAAAGAAAGTCTAGAGATGGTTTTGGTAACTATAATATTATTCATATATATACTGTTAATTTGAATGCTGTATTTTCATCATAAAAAAGCATAACCTATTCTGTTCACGATGGTAGCCATTATTCAGGTTTACCCTCATGGCTACCTAAAGTTACTCCCTTGATTTGCCTTTTATGTTAAGTTGTAAGCTTCTGTGTTGTAGTAATAAACAATGTATTCATAGTATAGGATTCATTAATGTCGTCTTAATATCTCATTTGCTTTACCACATAGATATTGCTTCTCCATTTTGGATTAAATTTCTTCAAATCCCTGCGGTTGGTAAATTTGGTATAAATTCAATCGGTGGTCAATATATGTAAAATATTCTGTAGAAAGACTAATATACGCCACCCTCAGGAAGTTTAACAAGAGATTTTAAGTTGAAAGCTATATAACAGGGATGGAAAATGCTAGAAGGATTTAGCAGAAAAAGGTATCCACTAAGGAACATATTTCTTGATTCATCATACTGCTTTAATGCAGAAGTAAATAATAATGAATGAATGAATTATAGTAAAAAGTACTATCCTCAGATAACTACTTCATGGTATAACCAATAGCATATAACTCATACGTAACTTGGGTCCCTTATTTTTTGCCTAAGGCTAAGCCCATGGAATAATACACTAAACATTCAAAAGTACTTCAATGAACGTTATTAATAACGGCTCTCAACAAGATCCGAAGCTACTTGTCGGATGACACGGAATTAATCATCTGAAAATGAGACTCAGTTTACGGATTTGAAGGATATTGGATTAATTTCATCATAAATGTACGTACATATACATGAGTACAAAACAATAATCGACGAGTAAAAACTATGATCGAGAGTATAAAGAGGAAAATCTACATAACGATTTCAATGTTGAATCATGTTAAATCCGAAAAAGTTTTTCCTCGTGTTTTGTTTTCCGAATGCAAATGTTTTACGAATAGGACAGCAATGTCCAATTAGCTGGTGCTGGAGCATCTCGAATATAAAACGTTGGAGTTCTTTCTCAAATAGGCATTCATTGATTTATCAGCTAATTCTTAGAAAAATAAGTGATCGAAGATAAAACGAATATTTCCTCGTAAAATATATTTTTTAACGAAATTTTAAATCCTAAATGATAGAAACAAATACGAACTCGACGAAAAGGGATATTACATTACTTATAAGAGTATAGCGGCAAATATTAGCTCATTAAATATAATCAGACACTCCTTTAACGTCTACAGAAAATGAAGTGTCGAAGGTACCAAACTTCATGAAGTTTCCCTGAAAAGTCAATTTAAAAAAAGTCATTTTAGGCAATAGTTTATTAATTTCGGCAAACTATGGAGAGGAACAATTTAAGCTCAGTCAGGTTTGTAAGATATGATCGATGCAGGTTGTTTTTCCAAAGAAGGGGGTTACTTCAAAAAGGGAGCAATCAAATTCAATTGCTTGCTCAGCAGCATCATCGGATGCTGCTGCACACGGAGTAGTATTGCGTCATTTCTCCTCGAGTGCCTTCTTTTAGGAATCGAAATAAGTGCCCATAAGTTACTCCTACCCCCGCTCACTTCGGTAGCATTTGCAAAATCGATTCTTGTTTGTCGGGCACTTCCGAGGCGCATTTGCATCGCTTGCTGGTTCGGTAATGTGTTCCCATTCCGATCTTCTTAGCGTTTTCTCATCTACGACTCGACTCTTTCGGGGTCGGACCAAGAAAAATGGTTCAGTGGTAGCTGTGAGTACTTAGAAAACATTTATGCTAATTTTTAAACGATCTTTGCGGCTTAAAAGTTTTAAAATCTAGCCACCAACCATACATAGCATTATTTTTATTGAAGAAGTCTAAAAGACAGCACACTGAACTGTTCAAGAGTCCCTTTATCATGACCACAAGTTTTTTATTACTACCTATTAACTACACATGCAGATCTCACCAAAATAGCACCACTTATAAAATATTCATGGCTAAATGCGCAATGAATAATGGGTGATTAGTGAGGGACTTTATGAAACTTACTACTTAAAAGGGTAATTCAATTTTATCATCGCGTCACAGTTTCAGTGGGTTAACACATCATCCATTAGATTTAGCCCTGAGTTATTGTGAGAAATTTCCATTTAGCCTCCATGAGCTAGGTGAGTTTGGAGGATTTATAACTTACGGCGGATAAGTTATGGGATCACGTGGTCTCCTCTATAAATGGATTATCGCGATGGAAATCTGGCCAAGTTCCCATAGCCGAGATTCCAAATTGTTCTCCTTTTTTCAATGAATAGTTGCATTTTTTAACCTTGCGTCTCCTACGCGCCTGCTGATTATGAGTAAAACGTAAAAAAATCAATTATCACCTGCAACCAAAAATAACACGGCAGTGCCCGCACAGACAAGATTTACTCTAAAGACATCGGACGAGCACGAGGCTCTCCCCTATTATACGAAGCATGCCGGAGATCCCCTTTTGAAAATCTTCCTGACTCATCTTTCTAGGAAAGTTGGCGTGTGGTCATATCTCACATCTAACCACTCCCGCAAGCAGGTCACCCCGCCATTGTTTATGAAAGCCTTTTTAAGTTTTCCGGAAACCTCGATTACGAGTTCCGGGAATATATAAAAATATAGGGAGCGATAAATGACTTCACGGATACGACACAACTGCCGAGGCGTATGCCAAATTATCGTCAAGTAACTCGCACGAAAATTATCAGATTGCCTGTGGCAATGAAGCTTAAGATGAGATAATGAGCCGCGACAATCACCAAATCAATGCAGTTTTTTCACAGAATTACGATGAATGACAATCTCTGCATTACAGGTGCGTTAAAATGCTCGGACACCAAAAGAACGAAATAATACTTGTAAAATAAAATTTCATACTGAAGCACTTCAATAGCCAGCCTTAGTAGCCAAGTCGGTTGAGCGGTGAACTAACAACCCAAAGGTCGCGGGTTCGAGGGACCGCCTTGGACATAGGTGTAACGATCGTCTTATAATTAGTATTAAGAAGCTTAAGCTATTAAGAATTATTATTAAGCTAAATTAGATTATACGATATCACGTCAGCGATTGGAGCTCCTTAAACCTAAATGTACCACTAGATACTATTACTAAATGATCACTATATCATCCACGATTATTATATGCACGTTATTTATAAGATCCAATCATATCTCACCCATGGCAGAAACCTTAACGAATACCAACTGTGGCAAATTAGAATTTAACTAATTCTTAATAATAACTTAACTAATTTCACTAATTCAATTTAGAAATAACAAGCGCAATTGCATAGAGAAGTTTAATTTTCGATAGGGCTTTATTTGCATCATTCAAAATCGAATTGGGTGTAGGGATTGTTTGGAACATAGAGTAGAGGCTTCTCATCTCGAAGGTACGAGTTCGAGTACCGGCAATGGTAGATATTTTGTCATTGGTATAGCAGTTCTGACTGGATTGCTATCTGACTGGAGGTCACTTTAAGTTCAATGTTCCACGTCGGGTGGGACGTTAAACCTAGGAATCCTTTTTGTGAGGAGATGTCTAAGGCTGACGCCAGATTACCCTCTACCCTTCTTTTTGGTCCCAAAATAAATTCATACCCCTACCAATTTACCCACCTTTCCTAAATGACACGAATAAGCCTAGTTGTGGCTGCTTCCCAAAATAACAGCAAACCCTCATATTGCCAATGATGCCAGAAACGTAAATGGCATTAGTTATTCTGTGCAGGGCAAAAAACATCGAGAGTTTACCCTAGCACCAAGTTGAAAGGTATATCACTACTTTTATAAAAAATGTAATACAAGTTATTACATATGGTTGCGGGAACGATTTCCGAACAATATGAAGAATATGACTATTAACGTTGAGGTACGTGGGCAAAATATTTCCAAAATAATCACCGTACATCAACTTACGATATTAAGTCAACATAGCATCGTATGCCCAGAGATACTGAAACGTGTATTAAGCGATGTTTCAACAAATAGTGCATAAAACATTGGTTAAATCCCAAAAATGGCATCCAGGAAAGTTCTTCATCGAGCCATGTACTTGAGACAACAGTTTATAATCTCGAAAATTAATGGAAAATGCCATGGCTAAAAATTCATAAATTTTTTTAGCTGTTACTAAAAATTTAAAACATCAATAGGAATAAAAACTGATTTGCCGAGAATAATTTTAATCTCTTAATTGGAAGGAAAATAAATTAATGAGTATAGAGAACCTCCAAGATTACATTTAGATGCAAATGGAAACATTTAATACAAAAGAATAAAGTCATGGAAGTTTGAATGAGAATACAGGGCTAAGATTCTGAAAATAAAACATGTTTAATGGAGACAAAAAAGCTGACGGTCTCATTATTTGCCAATCAAAATCACAAGCTAGCATATTGGATAGAAATGAAGGCAAAAAGACTTGGAAAAATGTATCTAATCTACGAATCGTCAAGGGTCATGTGAATTTGCACAAAGTACACTACAAAAGAATATAATGAGGATTCATTTGAAACAAAATTCGCAAAATGCATTTCTTCTCAAGACTTTAATAATGATTATTATTGGCGCAAGTTATAATTTGGCGTTCATTTTTTTTTGCTTAATATGGTTTTTCGATTTTCAGCTCCGGTCATGTGAATTTGCACAAAGTACACTACAAACAAATATAATGAGGATTCATTTGAAACAAAATTCGCAAAATGCATTTCTTCTCAAGACTTTAATAATGATTATAATTGGCGCAAGTTATAATTTGGCGTTCATTTTTTTTGCTCAATGTGGTTTTTCGATTTTCAGCTCCAGCGACTTTGAAAAATAATAGTTTAAAAAACTGGCTCCTTAATCCCTGCACTACAGGGACAATGGCATTGTTACCCCACTTTAATTGGCTTTGCAGTAAAAAGGTTCGTTGAAGCAAATATAAAACTAAGAAGTAAACAATGGTCAAAATCAACTTTCATTTTCGGACATAAAAACGCTAGCTGGAACGCCGGCGAAACTGTAGTCCTTAAAATGAATCAACGCGGGAAAAACCCGAAAAAACAAAAGCCAACGGTCAGTATGAACTGAGTGTTTACTTTTGGTGTCACGAATACACCTTATGTGTAATTCTCATACCTACTACTACTGCAATGACACGTAAAATTAATGTTTTACATCGCGTAAGAACTAAAATATAATACTGGATTGGAAACTTCACAGGAATATTGGCAGTTTAACTAATTGCTTCGTGGCTTTATACATTCCTAGCACTTTTTAACTTTAATAAAACTTCAAAATCTTTGGTTTGATTGGATGTTTGGTTCCTTAGCAGTTTCATGTATGACACAAAATGCTTATTGTTATAACAATCGTACCTTGAAAAAATGGTACTCATAGCTATACTACATTAAAATTAAGGTCAATTACTCAACATATATTTGAATAAATATAAGAATGGCACCAAAGTGAGCGAAATTGTAAACATCCCAAAATATAATTGGACAGCTTTAAACATTTCAATACGATTTCTTGCCATTCCTACATTCTGCCAACAGCTTGTAATATTTATTTCTTCATCTTCTCGCTGAAGTAAGCACTTCCCACAAAAAACCTCTCACATACCGGGATTAGGTGTTTCATTAATTTACTTTAGATTCGATAGCTCATTTACGAAATCAACCAGAATATATACCTAAATATCACGAACGGATTAATACCACCAATCCAACATAAGCAAATAACTCCTTGCAGTTTAAACACAAATGTCGACAGTTTTGTGTAACAGGATTTAACGTATTGATGTAGATCTTCCGATCTGAGGGTTAAATTTCGAGGGTTGACTTTTAGGGGAAAGGCAGAGATAAATCTTTAAGTGAATAGGGGTATTTCAACGCCCACTTCATTGGAGGGAGTTCTCCCCGATAGACAGAGGCTTCTTTATCGTAATGCAGGTTCAAAAGGCAGCAATTATCCCAACTCCTTTGTTTCCACCTACCGTAGTCGTATCCACCACTTTCTCAGAGAACCGCAACTCAGACTGGTGGTTGGCTGCTAGGCCGCGGGAGGCGCTGGTAACTACCACCGTGGCGGCGCCACCCTCGCGTATCACGCGGCGGTGTTGCCACTCTTTCAGGTGAGCTAGGACTTTGTGCATGGTGACGGAGGAAGTTTTGTTTCGTCAATTTATTCACACTAAATTTCGATTTGATTTTCTCCTTGCCATGAGGGTTTGCTTCACACGCGTTATCTTCTTAGAGGGGAGATCTCAGATATCAACAAACTTGTTCCTTCAGTCCATAATAAATCATCTCTTGGAGTGCGGAGAGGAAAAATTCACTTGTCTTTCATTTTTGGAATGGGGCATTACGAGATCTTATCGTTTTTTTTCCCTATTCCTAAATGTTGTATTGTCTGTTTTCACAACTTGATTTTCCTATTCGTAACAAAACGAACGAGCCTACTGCAGTCCCAAGCTTTATATACGCTGAATGAGAAGCTTAACAGGTGACCTTCCTCTACTACGCATTCTATAATGTTACAAAAGCTCAACAGCATATACGATTCGTCCAACAATGAGTAATGAACTGGGCACGTGCTCTATAGTTTATTTGAAATGAAAATGGGATTGTTTTCGATTACTCCTTCAATGACAATGGGGTAGGACTTCGCTTCTGTCAGGGGGTAAAAAATGGTCCAGCTGAATATTACGATTGTCCCAGAGAAAGTCATTCACAATGCAGCAATTTTGGACGACTTAGAGGCTGCTGCTTACCTCAGCAGTCGACATCTTGACAAAGCACAACGCTTAGGCATCGTAAGACACGTTTGATTATTCACGTTCAATACGCATTTAGACTTGATTTACGCTGACAAAATACTAAAACAACAGGAAAATTATTTTTAAATTGATGCGAAGCACAGGTCCAAAAATAATTTTACACTTTTTTTTGACCACTAAATTATTGCTGTATTTCACCCGATGTATATTTGTACCTTGAAATGCTTTTGCTAATTTCGATCACTATCCATAACTACTCACTGGAAATTCACAACAATTATGTGAATTTACAATAAATTAATCCGGAAATCACAAAGGAATAACACATATTCTTACGAGCAAATGCAAAATAAATCGTTTTAGAGGGGAAAAATTCTTTTCCTCTACTTCCAGCGTTCATATGTTATTTTTGAAACAGGCAAGATTAATTAAGACAGGACAATATTTGAATATTATTTCTAGCCTTTCCTGGACAATACATTATCTCATAAGGCAAAATTCATAAAATGCAAATTCAACTTCAGCCTTTTTCCTGGATAAATATGTATTGGTATTTTGTTGAAATAACCAAGCGTATGTTTAATAAGTGAGAAGATTAAGGCAATCTTCCCTCAGTTCAGGTTAGACACCACCAATATCCTTTTAAAATGTACGAATAATAATGAGCAATATATGGCAATAAAATAATGTAAACGGACAATGTAAAAATATATCTAGGCATGAGCGCTCGGTCACAGATTCAACACTTAGAATATGAGTTGTGCAATGAATTCAATGCTTAATAATCAATGGGCATTGCATACAATATAGAGCTTTGAACATTCCCAACAAGTGCCGATGTTTATTTCAGGTCTAATGATTAAAATGACCACCTACTGAGAGTTTATGCATACATTAAAAAGCAATCGAACTACAGTTACACTTACTTGCAGCTTCTATGCCGATCGAGGGTATAAAAAGAGACTTCTATATCACGGGTGCGAAATTATTTATAAAAAATACTGATTCACATATTATGACAGTCTAAACCGGTCCACGGAAATCAGGTTTGTAGCGTTAGAGGGTTCTGCTGGTAAGAATTAAGGAGAGAGAAATAAGTCAAGTCTCTAATCCCCTGCTAATTAATTTTATCTATAAGTCATTAAGACTAAGACTCCTATCAATATGTGTGCTTGAGTAAACGCCTATTAACTTCGGCTATTGGTGAACTAGTATAGTTAAGAACAATTACTGGTAAACCGCGATTTAATGATGCACAATCTATCGGTTTTTACAGGAAAATGATTGTAAACTACGTAACAGTTGGTGCTAGATATAAGTTAGTCTTTTAACAGCCTACTGATTATTATATGTGGTCTACAAGACTCAGTATTTATTCATATCTCCTCGAAACTATTTCTAGTATATGAGAGAGGAAGAATTGATATATGAGCTACCATTGACCAAAGACCATACCGTAACCTTTGCTAAGTTGTAAAGTTCATGCAGAAAGATCGTTGCATGAGAAAATTTATGTGCGATTCGAAGATGACTGGAGTGAAAGAAGAGGGGAAAATACTAGATAGGTTAACGGAGGAGACAGGTGCTGCTAGTAAGCGTGAGAGCCCAGAATTATGAGAGTGGCAGAAATTTATTGGACTAAAAAGGCAATGAAACCTTGAGGAAAGGGATGAGAACTCGATAAATATGGGATGGAATTTCTGCCGTCTTTGACGTCACGCATTGATTGGATTGATTTTTAATAGAATACGCGGCCAGAATGAGAAGAGTAGAGGAGAATCTTTGGGGAGACAGTCTCTCGAATCTTCTTTCCTCGCCTGCGCCTAACAATGACGAGAGATAAATGATTTAATTCCTACTTATTGCGGCTTACTTTGCGTACGAATCATAGTGACCTTGTACTCAGAATGATGATAGACATAACGATGAAGCGAGATATTATTAAAGATATCGGTAGCGTAAATAGACGATATATTTGTAAATATATAAATACGTATATATGTGTGTATAAGTTTGATAATCCCTGTTTCAGAGATTGCTTTACGATGAAGTAATTCACGAAGGTTTTTTGTGCTCTCCGGAGTTAAAGCATAAACCGGCAGTCAAATATTTTATTCGCTGCGACACATAACTTCCACGCTTGAAGCGGCAATCAGGCAGAATTTTTGCAGCACAGTCGATTTTCCGTACCGGGGGGGCGAGGAGTATTCCGAGGACGGATATCCCCTTGCTGGCATCATTCGACTTCTCCCATGAACGATCCCCGTGAATCACACCCTGGCGAGTACCGGGAAATGATAAAACGAACCAAAATACGTAGATCAAAATGGAACACTCCTCACGTTAAAAAAGAATAGCATGGAGCGGAGAGTTAAGGACGGAGATGATCGAAAAAGCAGCTCATTAGTAATCAACGCAGCAACACGTTTTTTTTACGACCTAAGCATCCTTCGAAGACAGAGAGGACGGGCAGAGCATAGGGAACGAGAGAAGAGTTAGCAAACAAAAATAACGTCGTATTACGCCTAAGTCTCACGCGGAAGGCGTGGGATATTCCGGAAATAATAAATCGAAGGGAGAATTTAAAGAGAACGTGCCCAGTTAGTCGAAACACTTTTTTCTATCACTACGCAAAGGTGTGCTAAAGGGGTGCTTCACTTAATAGAGGGTTGGTTGGTGGGGGTGTAAGATTTCCACGAGCTACGATGCAATTGACTCCATAGACGGAAGGCTTCCCAGCTGTTAAAAGCTTGCTGGAGTTTGGGGCAGAGAGGAAAACCGAAATGAGGAAAAAAATCGACAACAATATCGGTGGGGATAGTAAAGGCGGTGGGACACGATCACTTTTCCCTTAAAGCTCCTCCTATCCTCCTGTCGAGACCAACGACAGGAATTCTTCCGGTTCCACCACGACCAGCGGAAAAGGTACGCTCGACCACACAACCCTTTTCCGGATGGGTCCACGCGTCTTGGCTTTGCCACCGGCAAGACGACAACACATCCCGCCCCCGTGTTTTCCCCTCCTCTTCAGGCTAGAGGGACTTGGACAAGTCTCTCTCTCAATTTCCCCACCCTCTTCTTCTCAACGACACGACGACCGAGACGCCACACGCGATTATTTTTTCTACTCACGCTCACCAACTCACTCTTCTTGCGAAGACGCGAATGAGGGAGAAAACCTTTCAAATGTCCGTCTTGAGGGAAATGACGACCGGGAGGGGGGGAGGGGATATTGGACGGGATTCGGCAGAAGTGTATCGCGCGCCGCGGGATGGGTTGCGGGTGGGAGGGGGCGGTGGCCCTATTCGGGATACTGCCGTGAGGGGGGCAGCTGGCGAGGGCGAGCTGGGGTCGAGGGGGGCCGGACGAGCCCACGGGGGGCGGCGAGGGCCCGACTTGCACGCCTCCGACCACACCACGCGCTTCTTCCGTCACCGTTCACGGACTCTTCCTCCACTCTCACTAGGAAAATGTATTTTGCACCGCCAACATATCGATCCGGGTTCCTTTTGTCAACACGGGGACTCATCTCCCTCCCTCTGCCTCTCTCCGTGCTCTCACTCTCCGGGTCCACCTTTTTCGTTTGACCCCGGACACGAAAGGACGGGGCGGAAGGTCCCTCCTCACCCTCTTCCACGTCGGGCGAGTGGTTTTTCGACTGCGAGGGAAATCCCCAGGAAACGGTTTCGAGGGGATGGGATTGGGGGAAGGGAGGTTTCGTCTGACGGGAGGGGGCAAAGAGTTTTCACGAGTGTCCCCCCTACCTCCTCCTCTTTTTCCGCTCCAGTACAAGCAGGCAGGGCGGAACAGGGAAAATCGAACTCTACCGACTACCCTGCCATCGTATGGAGTGGAACAGCTCGTTTGCGGGTGGCTTTTGAAATAGATACCAAACGTCACGCCTTAAAATCGTCGTCGCAGTCCTGCACTGCACTCCTGTCAATGCTCCAAGCTCTTCTTGATATCCCCCACCGCTACGTTTGCCTTTTCTACCGTCTCCTCCACCCGTGGATATCCTCAGCTTTATTGTCTTCCTTCGAGGGACGTGAGAGAGGGTTGGGTGGCGGGCTGAAAAGTAGAGTCTCTCCGTGACGACCCTCCTTCGGGCGCGACTGACGCAGCAGGTGTCCTTCCACGCCCTCACCAGACCGACCGCGGGCCGCGCGGGGCCGCACCACCACGTCGGCAGAGAGCAGGTCACGAGGGAGGAGAGGATCGAACCGGCATCGCCGTGCTGCTTGCCTTATTCGCACGACTCTCACGCAATCCGATCCGACGTGCAGCTCCCAACTCCTCCCTGCCCACAATGCTCCGCGCTCCCGGGCCCTCAACGAATGCCCCCTCTCGCAGTCCCCTCGCGGTTTCCCACCCTTCTTGCGCTCCTCATCCGTCGTGGAGGGAAGGCATGGTCTCCCTATCTGTCTTTCTCTCAGGCGGGCCACCTGGAGACGGAGGGGCGTCTCCGTGGAGGGATTCGACGAGGCTGGATCGGGGGACCCCGATCTCCACCTCCCTCCCCCTCACGTCGAGGGAGGAGAGGGGTAGAAAGCGCGGCGGGCGATACGAAAATCGCCGAGAACTTGTTACACACACACACGCATATACACACAGTGGGGCAAGTCAAACGGGGTCGCTTGGGCCTACCACCCTCGCGCCAGCTGCTCGATTTCGAAAGCACAGGACTGACCAAATCTCCGTTCACCTTCCTTATCACTCCATATCATTTCCCAGTTCTACTGCAGACTAGAATGTCCGGTTGAACCCCTTCCACCGACCAAACAGTAAGCGCTCAAGGTAGAGTGGAATTTTGTTTTCCTGACACAGCACCCTCGAGAACGTAGCCGCGTCCTGCGAGTGTGTTGTCGACTCCAACCTCTGCGCTTAGGCTACGTCAACTGCTGTGCGTTGGGGGATCAATCATGCCCCAGTTGATCTTGATCATACGCGGATAACGAGCGAGTCATCACCGCAAAATTCGATATTCAATACACAATTACGGCCTCACCAAAACACAACGACGTAAGCACACACCGGGACGTCAAGAGGACGCTTAACACTCCCGATAACTCGGTCTGCAGGCGCGGGAAAGCCGCATTCGGGGAGGAACACACAGGCCTCACGGAAGGTATCCCAAATGGCTCCCGCATGCGGTTCGTATCAACCAAGTGTCTCAACCATCGCCTCTCCCACCTTGGTCCGTAAATCTCAACCACACCCCCGTTGTGAGAGTCACACTCGCATCGCCGAGAACGTTTTGAGGAACGACCCGCTAGGGAGGGCAACACATATAAGTCAGTATCAAAACACGGAGGTGGGCGGGGAGGAGGAGAGAGGGCGTGAGGAGGGTGGCGGGAGGGGGCTTGTGGCCCGGCGGCGGGGAGAGAAAGAGGTCGAAGCGACGCACGCCTCCGCTACGGCCACGTCGTGCGGCACGCCGAGCGCGGCCCTGGGTGTGGCCTCCGCGAAGGCCCAGCCCGTCCGGCGGTGGCCTCCACGCTCGGCCTCCTCGAGGTTAGCATACGCGAGCCACGTTCTGTGCTCTCTAGCTCTCGCGGATGGCCCGACGACTCCCTTAACCGCCACCGAGGTAGGAGGGCTGAGGGATTTCGGGGTAGGGGAGGCAGAAAAGAGAGAGACCGAGAGAGAGAGCTCCACAGCGCCGCCGCTGCTTAAACCACCCCTCCCCGCCCCTCCCGGGCATCCGTCCCTCCCCGGAACACCCCCCACACCCCGCCCCCCCCGTACCTCAACCGCTCCCCGCCAGAAAACGCCCCCGCGCACGCCCTCCGCAACCCCCGCGCCCCTCTTCCCCACCCGCACGTCTCTCTTCCATTCGCCGCTACACTCCCCCGCCCGCCACTCCTCGACGCATCCCCAAACAAGCGGGCAGTGCCCGAAAGAAAGGCGAGGAGCGACGAAACAACCCCTTCCTTCGACTCCTTCCTTTCCTCCTCTTCCTTTTCTCCAACATCTTCTTTCTTTATTTACCCCCACGCTGGCCTTCAGCTCCACCCTGTCTTGAAAATCCTTCTCACTCCGATTCCTCACTCCTCACCCATTTCCTGTCCTCCAAATCCTTTCTTCTTCTTGCTATCCAATTCATTCTTCCTTCCCACTTGCCATCTCTCTTTCCCGCTCTTTTCATACAATTCCTCCCTCCCTTTTCCCAACTACCGAATCCACTCCATCCTCCTGTCCGTCAAATCCCCATCTCATCCCTGTCATGCCATGGCACTGCTGCCTTTCTCTTCGTCTTCCTGTCCTCCACACCTTCCAACCCTCCCCATATCAAATTCTTTTATGAAGACTGTCGGTTTGCTCCCTCTACATACAATTCCACGACAGGTACAATGCTGTACACTATCTTTGTACCCTCGTCAATTGTTTTTTTTCCAAATCAAGCAAGGTTGGTCGCGCACTGGCCTAGCAATGCAAAGGTCACCGTTTCAAAAACCGCATCGATGATGTCCGGCGTAGTTGTTTTTTGGGTAAACCCGCGTCACAGTATAAAAATGAACAACAGTTTCGTCTCCGCTGCTGGAGACTTACCCTGAGGAAGTCTCCAGCAGCGGAGACGAAACTGTTGTTCATTTTTATACTGTGACGCGGGTTTACCCAAAAAACAACGACGCCGGATATCATGAACCGCGAAAATTTTAACGAATTAACGCATCGATGATGTGTTTATCTTTAGCTTAAGGTGTAGGCAGAACTGTAAGACTTTACCACAACTGTACCAGAACTGTAACACAAGCAATTTCAGGACCTAAAATCGAATTCTGCTTCCTTAAATTTATCTTTCATTATCTCTTATCTCTTTTCTTCAACTTCATTTTCATCCTCCATCGCCTTCTATTTTCAATTTCTCCATCCCTTCGTTACATCATACTCTTTCCTTAACCCACAACCCTCCTTGTCATTTCCCGCGTCAATTCTTTTTCTTCAAACCCCCCTACTGGTCCACGCTGTCTGACCTTAATCTCCTTGCCTACACAAAACCACATCTCGGGGCGAAACCTCCTCCAACCCTTTACTGCACATATTCTTCTCATTATCCTTCCCTCCCTACTCCACATAGAGGCAACTCGTGCCACTCGCAATCCGTGCAGTCCCGCGGTACGGGAGTGTGGGAGGGAGTGAGAGGGGGCGCAAGAGAGTACGCGCACAGAGCGCGGGATGGCGTAAGGGTGCAGCCGCGCGCAGCAGAGAAAAAAAAGACAAGAGTGCGGATGAGAGGAAGGGTCGGGGGATGCGATTTTTGGAGACCCCAAGCGGAGGGGCAGGGGAGGGTTTTACGGCGCGTACGGGAATCGGGAGAGGGGGTTGGACGGGAGACGCCGCTGGGGGTGAGCGGGCGACGGCGGGGGAGGAAAACGGGAAGGGTTGGGAGACACTGGGGGATGAGGATATCGGGGGCGCCGGGGTGGGTGAGGTGAGGGGTGGCGTCCCGTACAAGGGTGAGGACGGGGGGGGGGGGAGGAGGAGGCGGGCGGGCGGACGGGGTGCGCAGGGGGTTGAACAGCATGGTCGAATACGCGCCGCTAGCAGAGAGGGAAACGCATGTTGGATAAATCGCCTGGCGAAGCGAGGTGGAGGAGCCCTATTATATCCGTTTTACACGTGTTGTGCGTGGCTGCCTTTTGAGAGACGCACGTGTACCTTTGCCGAACGTTTACGCGTGCCTTTCCATTCAAGAGGGCCATTTACACGTGCCGGATGTCCTTAAGGAACTATTTCGACGTAACCACGTAGCTTCTATGCACATTACTCATTTATCTGGAACTTTCCCGAGTATTTATTATTTCCATCGCCATTTTAAAAACGACACGTAAATCTCATTGCCCTTTTTTTTGCCCCCGTCTTGTATCATATTAAAACGTTAGCTTGAAACCCAATAACCCACCCATGACACGTTCTCTAGGCTGAAAATGGTATACGATCTCTTCCTTTGTGTCCTTCCACCACGTCTTAAGATGACAAAAATTAGCAATAATGTCATTTCACATTTCATAACACATAATCAAGAATAATTTGCTTCAACTTCCAAAAGACTTTTAAAGAACTATGGCAATGAATTACACCCAACCAAATGGCCTTTATGTCTTCTCGCTTTCTCTCTATATGTTCATGAAGCATGAAATTCTCGATGACAGACAGGTTTGAAGAGATGGGAATCTGGTATTGAAAGATATTGAGAATGACAAACGCCCAATGTCATAAACGGCGCCCGATCGATACGCTTGGAAACTTAAAGAAAGGGTAGCGAGGATAAATGGACTGATAGGGTTGGTTTTTAAGGAACGTGATGTGAATGAGTTAGTAGGCCGGTTGGTGCGTGGGAGTATTCGAAGTTGGGGTGGAGGCAATGCTAAGTGAATCGAGACGGCTTGAAGAGGCGCAGACTGAATTTGTGGGGTTGGATTCAAAGGAAAGGAAGGATGCTCACAATCGGAAAGCGAAGAACCAGACTATTGGTGGGACCAGTTGAATAATCGGGCGTAAAACGGGTCTGCTGGAATAATAAAGAAGTGTTAAAGTCGCCACGGAGGCAACAAACGTACATTCATACGGAGGATATTCAAGTTAAAGAAGCATGAAAAACCTGAAAGTAAGAAAATGAACGGAGGTGTAAAGAGTGTTAGGCATAATTTTGTAATATTTATCCATACCTCTTGAATTTACAAAGTATTTCTCTCCAAGTTAATTGGAGGAGGTAAGAAGACACGTCAGTTGCCTATTTGAATATCTTTGGACTTGCATTTAGGGCGTTAGAATTAGTTGCTAATGGAAAAAATTCCGTTCATAATCCCTCCTTTATTATGACTAACGAATCTTAACATAATCATAATCCCACTTTAGTGTGCACATGGTGACGCGCTAACAACACAAATACATCTGGGGTGTATTTTGCAGTTCAGTATTGGAGAGAATCGTTAGCATACAGAACGCCAATTCAATATTGAGTCAATTAATAATAAAAATATTAATTCAACTGTTTTCTGCAACAAATTGCACGAGGAACCTCCTAACTGCGCGTCATTATGACAACAAATGACTTTCAAAATGAAAGTGTAGCTTAAAAGGCGTTCCTTGGTAAAGAAATTGCATTGGTGATTCATTTAATATTTAAAAAGTTTTACACCTTGACAAATGTTTTAATAATCATGGAGATATGTTCCTCGCTGTTGATTGTTGACACTGAAATGGATTCGCTTCGTTTAAAATATAATAAACCCAAATTGCACACAGCCCGAAAAACTTTGAAAGCAACCGTGAGTAAAATGTGAGACCATTTAAACGACTAATAATTCCACCATAATGAGTTTAGACAAACAGAGGTAAGAAGGGACATGAGAGTCTCTCAGAAGCCTCCATGGATTTCAGTTATTTGGCCTCAGTTGACGGAGAACTAAAGCAGAATTATTAGCTCGACTGCGGGTATGAGTGAGCTTCTATCATGAATAGTACTAAGTCACAGACATTAACCACAATATGCCGAACACTACAGTAGAACAAGGAATCAAACCGAGAGATCTGATATCTCACAGTACTGAAATGGTATGATGTTCTCTTCATATCGCGTTCTGCGTCCGTATGTGTTGACTAGGGGTGACAACAGTTTCGCTAGCCGTCCTGCTAGCCGTCATCCCAGGCTCATCAGAGAGGCAATAGAGATATGGAAAACGCCCACAAATTCCAGCAGAGAAGATGGCTATTCCCTAAACATTGCGTGGAAAAGAATCATCCATCCCGGACAATCACAGCGCAGCACGGAATCGACCAGCCCTACATTAGACGGAGAAAAAGGAGCATCCACACTTTTGACCTGAAGACGCTAGCAGGACAGCTAGCGAAACTATTGTCATCCCTATTCAACATACGCGGACGCAGAACCCGATATGTAGAGAACATCTGAACGACGTCGCGGAAACTTCGCATTGAAATGGTATGTTATGGAATTTGAAGTCGCAGGTCGCAGTCGCAAGGACGCAGAACCCGATATGTAGAGAACATCTGAACAACGCCGCGAAAACTTCGCACTGAAATGGTATGGTATGGAATTTGAAGAGACATCAAGTAGAGTGACTTGAGTATGGCTGCAACTGGACGAGGAAACCCATTTTCGCGTGGACTACAGACTTACGGATAATATCTGGGGAATACGTGAACAGAGAAGCGACTCAATTCACAGAAGGTAAATGGTTCGGGAGAGCGTAGGAGCAGATGCCGTGTGATTATAGTCCCTCAGTGAGCGACCGTGAGCGGACTTATGCTGCTACCCCCGAATTACCTTACACAGAGAGTCATCTAGCTCATCATTTAACGGATGAAATGAACCGTGCGCAGCCTTGAATATTAGATGCTCCAATACCTAAGGCTATATCGCACAGTCTAACCTAATATCTCAAGTCTAGGACAAGCACAACACATGCCCTGAAGGTGTATTTGAAACCGTCGGGATACTCTCGAATGTGTAACCATAGAGTCACGTGGTGCAAAAGGCGAATAGTTTCCAAATTTCGTGTATTAGAATAGCTCATTACAATATCAAGCATTGTTTTCACTTGAGTTTTTCTCATTCGGGAGCTCTTTGCTCGAGACAAAGACAGAAGTGAAATCAATCGATGAGATCGTAATGAGCAATTCAAATACACCGAATTACGAACTATTCGTGTTTGTACCACGTGACTCCTTGGTTACATATTCGAGACAATACCGATGGTTTCAAACACAAACTTCTACGAGGCGTTGGATATCTAGGCGGGAATCGCACCCGCGACCTATTATGTTGTTTGGACAGTGCGTGACCCATCTGAATAATCACGGCCGGTAATGAACCCTTCAAATAACTTTAAAAATGTGGCTACGAGAAAACCATTCAGCAAAATAGTTTTATTATTTTTGATAACGAATAAAACTTTAAAGTGCTCAATCAAAGATCACAATTTTACATTGACAAATGCCTTGAAGTACAGCAACACTTAATTAACAGGTAGTATTTCTTGATTGAAGAAGAATTAAAATAAATTTGAGAAATTTCAATAAAGAATCGTCGTCATTTAGTTGTGAGTGCGGGAAATGTCCCACAATTTCGTCAAGGTTGTGGCAGAAAACGAAGCAATATGTTTAGTAAAGATACCAAGGTTTTCTATTAGGAAATTGCTTCAAACTTTCTATTAGGCGGTGCTCCATTCCTGTCACGTTTCGCGGGAGATTATGGTTAGATCTCTTGGAAACCCGCCGTATTTTATTCGGAATTATAGTGAGCGCTTCAGAGCAAAAGAAGGCAGCGAGCGATAATAAACTAAATGATAAAGCGATGATCAAGAGGAAGGATTAGCGTAAAGCATTAGCAAATGAAAGTGATACATGATTTTCAGATAAGAGAGCAAAACATCCCCATATTTACGAGCCTTATATAAACACACCCACCAATAAGAAGGTATTTTTAGCGACGAGTTGGCGGAAGAAAAATCTGGGCTTCCAGTTGGATTCCCTAAACATTTAATCGGTAGATAAATTAAAATACAGTTGCACAGTACATAACGGCAATGATTTTCATCTCAGTATTGCAGCATGAGATGAACTACACACCATGTCGCTTCGGAAGGGACGGGTGTATATTATTTTGATCATGGCTATTCTATTACTTAGAATGAAGATATACATTGAATATTTGAATTTTGTAAATCAGGCCGACTACACCCATTTGACATGTAATTAGTAAAACAATATGTAAGTGTGGTAAAAATAAAATTGAATCCAAATTGAACTCGAAACAAGGAAACTTAACCTTAGGCATCGACAGAAGACAGCCAGCGTTTTGCGTATGAAAATCCAGAGACAGCAATGACGATTGGAACAATAACCGCAGTTGGTTTGAGCTACTCTCATATAGGAATGACTATTTTTTTTTCAACGACCACCCGATGACATTTTATCGGACAAGCCACAATTTTAGCCACGAAGAAACGATGACTGCGATAATCCAAGCGGGACTAAAGCTTTTGAGGGATGCAAGCTGCCGAAAAATTTCGAAGCCTTCGAAGCGGTCACAAAAGGGAAAATAATAAAAAAATATTGGATGTTGACATTAAGGGCCCATACTCGGATGCCGTCGGTTATGGAAATTTTACAACCATATTCCGATATACGAACCCTAGTGCCGTTTTGTGAGTACCTGAGTCGCAGAACTATCTCGAATGGAGAGTATAACCTCGGACGCATTAGAGACCTGCAATACAGATTCCACAGTGCCAAGTTTTAATATACAATAGCAATCTATTTTATTGATTCTAGTCCTACAGACTCACAAAGATTATTGCATTCCCTAAGATATCTAAGCTCACAGCAAAAAGATTTCCATCCGCTCGGGTCTATCCGCAAATTTGCCATTCTCCATCTAGTTGAACTTAATACATGTTTGAAGGAATTTTGATGTAACTTAGAAATTATATCATGAAATATGAGCTTTACAACTGCAGTTTTTCATAAAAATGTCTCTCTTCAAACTAGTTACTATTATTCATTCAACTGATTAACAAAATGTAGCTTTTCACAACTTATCACGGTTTTGCGATAGTAACGTACCTATTGGCACCATAAATAAGTGTTGAAGTTATACACCATACAAGTGAAACATTTCGTATCAATAAAAAAGCCTCCATTAAATAAATTATTTTGTTCTTCAATTAAATATCCATTTTAGCAAAACATGCATGGAAGAATAAAAATTTCCACCGATCCCAAATGGTTCCATTACCTAAATAATCGTTCACCCCCCAAATAACCACTACGAATTACATTATGTATTAAAAGAGAGCTAGTAAAATGATGTATTTAGATGGGTTGCGAAAAAATCTGCCAACCCAAATACTATGGGCAGTAACCCCGCCTCTGGCCTCATTCGTAGTTTTTGTCTTAGGAGGTAGGAAGGATGGTAGAGGTAAAGTAGTCTGATAACTCATAGGTCAAGAGTTCAAATTTCACCTTAGCCATGTACGAGTTTTACTAATCTTAGGATTAAGCTTAGTTATATGTTAAATCGTGCGATATAATCTACATCATAAAAGCTGATTATATTTTGACACATCATGGGATAAATGTTAGGTTAAATGACTACCTTGGTAGATGAGGAACAACAAAGCCTAATACATTTAGAAGGAAAAGACGTGGGAATCAGCATGAAAATAAATTCGAATTGGATAACATCACACTAACTGGAGACTGGTTTGAGGGCGATTCTGAAGTCGGACGTATAGTGTCAGTCACTTTGGGCGTCAAATCGACTGGCGAAGGCGTACAAATCCTCATTCTACATTCGGTAAATAAAGTCACGGATTCAAGCAGAAGAATAGGAATAGGAGTAGGAGAATGATTCAAAATGGACGGATATAGAGGGAGGCGGACGATTCCGAAGTCGAACATGCCGTGTCAGTCAATTTCGACGTAGGGTTTGCACAGGGCAAGCGGTCTCGGATCAGACTGCCCGCTGACTCCACCCACTTCCACTGATTATCTTCAACCTTTCCTGACGTCTCCCGTACCACTATTCCCGCTCCGAACCCCCACTCGGCACACCCCGTTCACCCGACACTCACCAACTGCCAGCCTGGACCCCCCCTCGTAATGCATTCGGATCCGCAGTGGATACGAGCTAAGTGCGATGTAATGACATAGTGTGTGGAAAGAAAAAAACCGGACGCTACGTCCGGGCACACGAGAGCCCCGGCGGTAGCGGTGGTGAGTGAGGGGATGGAGGGGAAGTAGGGGGGTTAGCATTTGCGTGGGCGAGAGATCAGGGCGGGAAGCGGTGGGAGGAGGGTTTTGTCGGCCACTGCTGCTGCAGTCCGCCGGCTCCTTTTTATCGCCTTCCGTCCGGCTGGTAGATTGATTTCAATTTCATCCATCGATCACGGCTGCACCGCGGTAGCGTTTCGGAGCCATGACGGCCTCGTAGTCGGAGCAGAACGGGGGAGGAGTAATTGGAAGGTTAAGTGGGCGAGATGGAAAAGGGGTGTGGGGCCGATTCTGGCTTCCAATAGGATAGAGAGACATTCCACGGAAACTCAGAGAGTAACAAACAATAGCATAATCGCGAGCGACTATTAATTATCACGGTGCACGACAGCGAAGCTCACGAATATCCTCGGCTGTTACCGAAACCCCAAAAAGACAATGGAAGACAGCCATAGTAGCTAGGTTGTAGCTTGACGGCTTTGTGACCGGAAAGTCACGGTTTGAGTCCCGCGGGGATCGGCTCAAATCCCGGTATTGATGTATCTTCATTGGTCAAAGAGTCCCCACCTGAGGACCTACTATGTGGAGAGCACTTCGTGTACAGTACTATAACCGTCTGATGGGACGTTAAATCGTGAATCCCATAGCGTATTTTGTTAAGTTAATTCCAATACCGGGGTTCGTCCTCTAACGCTCCCAGAAATATTGGCGCCATGTTCAGTTACCCACCTGTCCTAAATGGTGCAAATTAACTTAACCTTATCTGTCGGTCGCCTCCCCGAATAACTTAAGATTAAGTAACGTGGCCCGAAGGGATGAAATTTCGTCATAAATCCAGTACACAGAGTCATTGGATATGAATAATTATGCCTTAGTTGAAAATACTGAACGAGTGAACTTCGCATTTCATGAATAAATCTCATGATAAATACTTACCGATGGACGGAATATGGCTAGAAGCTGTTAAATATGGAAAGGGAAGGGAATAAGAATAGTCTGAACTTCGCATTTATTCCAGAAAAAAGTTCGCGAATCCGACCACAAATTCTCCCAATGCTATAACATTTACTTTTATCTGTACCCGTTTCCATCGAATACGTGTTTCTATAAATTCAGAGGGAAACAATTACGAATATTGCCGAAAATATCCTAAATAAATCGCCCCCTAAGCCAGGAATCATACACCACACCGTCATTTTCCTGACATTAGTGCAGATCATCACGCTAACCGGACTACCTGATATAGTCCTAAATACTTGGATGGAAGATCGAAACGGAGAGCTTCCTTCCTTGCTTCCGTTTCTCTGCCGTGTAGGAACTGTGCCCAGAGAAAAATCAGCATATATATTTGAACACGCGAAGGAAAAACGGCGAATATATGTACAGTAAATTACGACAAAGCGGGGTGTTTCAAATAGATGAAGAATAGAAAAAGATTCATTACCATAGGAATGGATTATTACTATTATAATCAGACAAGAAAAATGGACCCGTAATGCTCAGATAACCTGATTTTAGAACATCACGTGGATGCATTAACTGGGGGCAAAATTCACTAAGTACATTTAAAATATTTACTCAAGTTTCCAGCGTCAATGATAAGAAGTTCCCGCAGGTGGAAAATTTGGAGCATCGCACAATATTCATTTCAGTCTTCAACATGGTATTACAGCTTGGTAGACACCCAAAGTGAAATGAGTTCCTAATATATAATGAAATGCTACTAAAATAAAAGTGATCTTCACGCATCTGGAAAGTTGGAAGTAAATTCAAAGATTCCATTAGCCTCACTTCAATTAATGTTGCGTCATTTATTCCAACAATCAAGGAGTGAAATTTAACGAGAAATATTACGGTAAAAATCACACCTCAGGCATACAAAATGTCAATAAAATATCCTGTGAGTGAGAATAATTGAAGTGAACAATATAAGCGAGTTGCTTCACGCGCATCAGTCGAGTTTAATCAAATTTGTCATTCACAGTTACACGGTTAAACATTTCGGCACGGCCAAGCAGAAGACCTTAATGGGAACATTCAAATAACACACTCCTGGCTCTTTCTCATGAAGGAAATCTGCTGTTTCCTCATGTATCTTTATACGCCAGAACTCCTACAAAAATGTTCACATCAAATTAGTGTCAGTGACAGCGATGCAACATCAAAGAAATCGTTACTATTCGCGAGGCCTTTATATAATGAATTTATGACAATACGTTATGACAATCTGATGCGAGTTGAATTGGACATGACGTGCATTTCTGTGAAATTTAAATGCATTATCTCCTCCATCGTGGGTATCGCCTGCCATCGAAAGGCTACAAAATATAATATTATATGGGACTTGCGAGCAATGTAGTTGAACGAAAAGTAATCTATCATGCCCGCCGTTCTGTTCCCCGTTTCGGGAATTTTGGTTAACAACACTTTTTCCAAAGAGTGAGAGGTGAGGAGTTCTTATTGGAATAAAGTCCTTGAGTTTTCCATAATGCTTAAAAGAGCCCAAAATCGTTATTATTAAAAAAACTAAAATTAATTGTTTTAGGAATTAAACTCCGGAGTGTACTAGGGAAATATATACATATTAATTTCAGCCTGCGACCATCGTGGATCAAGCATTTATCAGTTTTTTATTAATTATTTGATATATTTCATGTTAACTCAGCTTAATTCATTTTCTTCCGTTTCGATACGGAATATTAAGTATAAATAGCGTGTTAAACTTTCATTTAAAAAGTCCATGTATCTTTTACATCACATTTCTAAAGTTAAGTAATAAAAACCATCCTTCTTAGTGAGATTTATTACATTCTATGAATCGCATTTGTGATTATTGGAGCTATCACGGTTTAAAAAGACCTCGATTTAATGTTCTCAAACGTCTGCGTAAGAGGTGATGTTCAGATATGCAACGGTAAACAACTACAGTCTTATTATTCCCTCTTCCAAATTCCGATAGACTTTCGTCATGAATCCAACATCCGATGAATCTTAGGGCAAGCTGCATCGTTCACTATTCTCCGCATCGTCTTGCTTCCCAAAAGATTATTTCCTTTGCCCTATTTCCTCGTACTTCTCTCTCCTACTAACTCATTCCGCGCGAAGCGTCAGGGAGTCTACGGATTCAAAGGATTCCTCCCCTTTGAATAGGCAACGGAGGAATAAAAAACGAAAATACCTGAGCTTTATTGTCTGCAGGTAATTGATGATCGATTTCTTGCCTCCTTTATCGTGAGTTGGCGAGGGAGATCGAGAAATCTGGGATGTGTCACATTCGACGCCAGAGAGGCGAGACGCCGCCATTCCATCGCCATAGCTTTCTTACCGACGGGGCACATCGGGCGCCTTCTTATCGCAATCCCCATCGCAGTTCATTGCTTCTTGTCGCCTGACCTTTACCAGAACCGAACCCACCCTGCCTTTTGTTCGACATCCTCCCCAATTCCGCTCCCCCAACGGCGCAAAATGGTCGTCGAAAGGTTTCGGGCGCCAATTTTACCGCGAGGAGTTAGACGGGACAAAATAAGGAGAGTGCCGTACAGGGATCCTCCCAGTGCACTACCCACTCCCGATTTCCTAAATTTCAATAAAATCGATCTCTTCCACCTCGCCGAGGTGAGTTTCGTGTTGAAATGAGGTGTTACGTAACGGGATCATACTACTGCCTTCAAGACTCGGAGGTGTGTGTTCGATGGGTGTAGCCTTGTCCCATTTAAAAAAATACACGAGAGAAAGCTTGTAACGTTATTAATACTTCGAGAAGAGAGTCCTTCGGATGAAGTAGAAAGCTGCTGCCGGCGGGAATAAAAGACGTGAAACAAAGTTCCACTCATGTGCCACGCCAAAGTTGCGCACCTGACAGGAAAAGTTTCACCGGAAGAACTGCGGCGTGGTGCTAAAATGAAAATATACGTAGATATTTATTTCTACGATTCGCATTCATCCTGTGCATGCACGCTATAATAAGGAGCCCTCTGGGGAGGATAACCATAAGTTTCCCTTATGCTTAAAACATTCGATGCCCGATCTTATGAAACTGTGCTGTCAATCATGCTGAAATATTCCTCGCAGACTAAACCAGTCCAAATCCCTCTTAAAAAGGCAATACAGCTCTCAATAATTACGCACATGAACAGTGGTTTTCTTTAGTATTATGATTTAAAAACGATGGAAAATGATATCTTAAGAAATTTTTAATAACATTTCATCTCAGGAAAAAATAATGTACAATATTGGGAAGAATTTAGAACAACTCCGAATTAAAGTAGGTATTTCCTCTGCGTTGCATATTTTTTAAAGCTTATTATGAGAAAAAATATTTTTATATTTAAATAGATAATAGTCCTTGGATGATATCGGCCAATCTACGAAAAAATTATATGCTCGGGAGAGAAAGATAATAGGACAGAAGCTAATTCAGAATATTCAAGTTAGGGAGTTGGAAAAAATAGATTCAACGCAATGAATATGATGGCAATTGAAATTATAACTCGCCGATACGTGTTAGGAATCGAAATTTCCCATTCCCTTAAATAATATTAAATAATTCTCTACATGAAAAAGAAAACAAAATGAAAGTGAAAAGTGAAAATATATACCGGAAACTCTTAGAAATAATATTTACACAAATAGTAGTAGTAAAATTGATACTAGTTGCCCTAGAACTCAGGTTATTTAGCATAGTCTAGTCTAAATTCTTAACCCTATAACAAGAAGACGTTCATGCCGAAGGAGGAATTCGAGCCAACGACACTTTGATCGCCAGGCCGCTACGAGGCCTTCATTTACATGCACATACCTATGTACATGCATCTATTGCATCCGCAAATATTTGAAACATTTTCACATGAAAATTGCAAGAAAAACAATGTGAAAATGAATTATTTTCCATGACAAATTTAACATTTGTTATGACATTGGACCATGACAAGACATTGGTTATCGAAAGGAGGACATTAGCTGCGTAAGAATACTTTCAGAAATTGGTATGTTTTTAATTTCAGCATAATATAGTAGAATATTTTATGACATAGAGCATGTTTTTGGCTGTACCTGAGATATTGGCTCTAGGGAGGCATGACGGGAAATGATTGGAAACTTTAGAAATGTAGGTTTGGAGGAGAGTAGAAAAATTGCCATGTATGAAATGGCGGACGACTAAAGAGGTGCTGAACAAGGCTGAGGAGAAAAGAAGATTGCTGCCAGAAATTAAGAAATGGCGGAGAAGGTACATATAGCCAAAGGAATAGTGAAGGTCGATATCTAAGTTAAAAATACTAGGTAGGCGAGGATGAGGAAGGATTATAAGGAGGATTGTTATGAATAATAGGGAAGAGAACTAATCGAATTTGAAGTGAAGGGAAATAGTTAGTGGAAGAATGAAACGTAAAGAAGAGTTAAGGACACTCCATCATTACCTACCCTGACAGGCAGAACACCTACAATCAAATCAGTATATTTTAAAAGTTTAAGTAATTTCAATTAAAATTTGACCACTACTGTTCAAAGTCGTATGTAATACGATGGATTCCTCTTCTTTACACTACACTTTGAACGTCCATTAGCGGCGAGAAAACAACCGAACGCGTTTCCCAAAACCTGTCAACTCGTGACCTTTCTGCAAAGACCAATTTAAGCAACATTAAACTGAACGTCGCTCGCAGCAGTGTTTACAGAGGGCGTGAAACAACGAAGGGAGAAAATAACAGAGTTTTTGTCGATCGACTGCACTAACGGGGACAATTTCGCGAAAAAATTCATGAGAATGCTCTTGTGAAAATTAATACCTCGTCGCCCGGGAATGCAGAGAGCAAATTATAAAACTATGGAGTCTCAACGAAGTTGAGAACCATTACGCGGAAATCCACGAAGGAAGACCATTAAATATGAACTGGGAAATCTACCATTTTTTACTGATAATTTAACGGTGACATGCTGATTAATAATGATCTCTTAGCACTTTTTGATTGGGTCACAAAAATATCATTTTAATAATAAAACAAGTCATCGGCAAACAAGTCGTGAAAAATGTGTTTCAATCAGAGTTCACAATACAGTTTTTTTTTAAATAGAATGTTCTGGAAACGATGATTTAATGACGTTCCCAAACGAAATTTTGAAAGCTGGCTTTTTCAGGAGAGAGATTCAAGTGTGAAAGAGAACCATATTGACTTTCACCGAAAACGTAAATGCTGATACAGTAATTGTATTTTTTGAATCATGAGATTCAATCTTATTTTCTGTGTCTACATGTTAAAAATGACTAAACCTTGGTAAATTAAAAGTTACCTATTTTGGTTGCGCGGTTAAGTATTTAAGGTCAAAATAAAATACTTTTCAGTTTAAACTGGATTGTGGATCCACTACAATCTCAGAACAAAACTGCGATAGAACTATTTAATGTTATAACACTTTTTCATATCGTATAACATGTTTATGTTGAAATATATATCCCAGAGGACCTCAACCTCAGATCTCAGCCAACTAGGCTCGTACTACCAGCAAGCACTACATTGTAGGAGCAGCAAAAATATTAGTGCCACTAATTGATTGTATGTCTATAATGTGAGTCACGCATATTCCAGTAGTAGAGCAAAACTATTTGATTATAAATATTTTAATTTCGTATTCAATACTACACCAATATTTTACTTTTTTGATAATTTTAAAGCAATCTAAACGCTCATTAATCTGCTATTAACGGGAATCGAATCTTTTTCAAGTATCATATAATGGTACGCGTACCACCGGTTGAGGATATAGCCATTGATTCCGCAATGTTACTGCTTTAAACTATACGCAAGCTAAGGCAGTAACGTCCCCGGATATCTCATGGCATTCTACGCGATGGCCACGATCATTTAGCTGAGCATGAGATAAAGAGTGAACTACTTTCAAGGTGTATACATCGGCATTCCTTCGAATACCCTACCGGAGCACATCCAGGTCAAAAGTTTTAGGCTTTGCGACGAGGTAGCCCCGGCTGGAGAGCATCCTGGGTCCTGGGAAAAGAGCTTGGCTCGTACATTGTCCGATGCCCCACTTTCCCTGAAACACGTTTAAGAGGGAAACGGCATCGAACCATTTTACAGAATCGCTTACTCCGATGTCACTATATTCGAGCGCTGCACTCACATACCACCACACCACAAGCATTACCAACGAGGAGATCAGGTGAAAATTGAACTCATTAAAAGAAAAAACTTTTCAACTTCTTATAAGGTACAAGTTCAACTTATGTACCTACTATGTTTGCAGAAGAGGTATTTCCTACCGTTGGCCAAATTAGGAAAAGCTGCATAAGATTATTTACATAAAGTTATACAACAATAGTCACGCACCTTGAAAGAGGACTATAACAACCTTTCAATGATCACTTTTAAATATCTATAAATTAAAAGTGGTCATAACAGCGATGCTTTACCAACTGGAAGTTGTGATATTTTCCGGCGCAAACAACACGTCCTCAAACTGTGGTAATTAATTAATAATTAAAAGACAAGCTTCAGCATCTTACTTACAGCAAGTAATTAGCATGTCAGTTTTATAGATATTTAAACCACTTTATTTGATCAACATGTCTCAACTCCGTCTACTCGCCGAGGCGACTGTAATTTATAAAAATCTCGCATTTGAATCTGCAGCTTTGTATCAATTAAGCTAAATCCCTATGGGGAATTCATAAAGGGGCGCATTAATGCTTCCATTCTTCCTCTTTATTGCGACGAAATCCCTAAGGAATCCTATAATGCAGAAAGGTAGAAGGAAGGGATTTACATTCCCTGGAAAAGGCGGGCTTTCGCCATTATTCTTCATTCATCTCTTTCTCGCTCAGACAACGAAACGAATAAAATCAACGTCACGGCTGTCAGATGCTGATACCTAAATAAAGGGAGTTGTATGAAATGCTGGTATGTAAATACAGGAGACCATACAATCCGTTTTCTGTTCAAAAACAAAGAGACAAGCGGCTGAAATGTGATTTGTTCCTCCCAGTAAAGAATAGAATAGAGTTTATTTCACCCAAAAGATATGCACAATTTTAACAAATCAAAATGGGGGTGAAACTAGGTACCCCAGAAGAAATAATTTCTTGTTTTGGGGTTACCATTCCTTGACTAAATTGGCTGTAGTTCAGCAGCTGTAATTCACAAAAATAACCAATAAATAAATTCTGGCTTTTATATAACATAAATGCGTTCCATTATAACAGTTCTGAATTTTAATTTAGAATTAAAGGTCCACGGAATACATTGTTTTGGACCGCCATGGCGGGCCACTACGAATATACCTTGAATATTTTAGAGGGACAGTTATAATTCTAAAAAAGTAAAATAAACTCTTTTGCAGGACTTCAGCGTACAAAATCCACCTTTAACGTTTTATAAGCTTGACAAAAATCACTTTGTTTAGAAATGATGAAGCAACAAGATTGTACTTGTTGGAAACAAGCCTTAATTAAACGTTAACGAGTATGGTAAAACTTACTTAAGTGCCACATGAGGTACTGAAATGGAATCACATCATCTGATTTTAACGAGTTTACTTTACTCCGGGATTGGGGATGGAATGTCCTCATACTTCCGCCGCAGTCGAGCGCACCACAATCACGATTCGACCAACTGTGGTCAATCATGCCTTGCGAGACAAGATAATCGAATCGTGGGATACGGGACAGCGGTTGCGATTGGCACCCAGGAGAGGCAGGGACCTTGGTACATCCTGAAAACAGTTGGTGAGGGGCGCATCCTCCTGGGAGGACAAGAGGCGTCCCGAGAACGAGATGGGGTTAGAGAGTAGGGTTCTGACCTCGTTCTAGCAGCATGCGTTCGATACTCGCCTGCATCGATATTTCCCACACACTGATCGATTGACAGATACATTATTGATCCAAGTTTCAAGTCTATCGACAATATCGTTCCGGTATTGGATTTGCTCAATAAACCTAAAAACATTTTCCACTTAATTTTCCTTTTTTCATAACCTCACGCTTCGAGGTTGGGTGCTTCCCTGCTCTGGGATGAAGATTTTTCCATTCGGACTTTGTGTGTAATGCATCGTAGACTTGAAGAAAAGCGCACCGACACACCTTATGTGCCCTTAAATTTTCACTGCTGAAATAACCTAGATTAATTAGGGCGAGGCTAATATTTCACCAATATTAGTCGAAATTCTCGCAGAGTTATTATTTTGAGATTACAGGTCTTACGCATTCCTCCAATCTGGGTTTGTTTTTCAATATTAGTTACACGTCGATAAAATTTCAACATCCACATAGCACGAAAAATTACCAGATACCCAGAAAATGTCCTTATTGATTATGATTAAGGATAAAGTCATTTCAAAAAATTAAAGCGAAATTTAAAAAAATGGAGACCCACTGGAAAACTTCACATATTAAATAATCGAAAATAGTGATACGATATCATCATCCACATAATATCAATTAAATCACCATTCCTAAGATTGACGCAGGTCTCCACTCCATTCTTCTATAGTCCTGCGTCATCACATCGACGTGATTATACGATATACGCAAATATAAAAAAGATCGCATTCCGAAGCATCGATGCCGAATATCGATAATTAGGATTTTATCGCCCATTCCTAAATCTAACTTGGCAGTTACGACCTCATTCTTCGTAGACTCCCTCGCTGTCTCGGACGCACATCCACTCACACACACAAAACGAAACCGTCCTGCTGCACCCCCTCTCCTGCCATACTTATATCCCTATTCCTCCCTCGTACGTCAGTTCCACCCTCCACCCTCTGCCGTACGACTGAGCATTTGTCTCCCTCAAGGGTAATACGGCGCCAATGGGCGGATTCCGGAGCGGGAGCAGCGCGGACGACGACGCCTTCGTCGTGGACGCCGCGATCGAAGCGCCGCCAGGGCGGGAGGAGGGAGGGAGGGGAAACGCGAAGTGGGTGGAGAGGAGGGAGTCGAAGAGGCGGGAGCCATTCAACTCGCAATCGCGACCCCGTTTGACGAAGAGACGCACTCTTTTTTTTTCTCTTTCCGTTCCCACCTCTCCTCCGTCACAAGGACTCGACAATTTTTCTGTCTCCGGACTTAGGGTCGTCAGCCTTGCCTTCCTGCCCTCCTCCTTAGACAATAGAGAAAAACCCAAACACCAACATACCACATTTTCAATCAACTTTGCGCCGAGGGGCCTCGTATACGCCCACAAACGTTTGTCCGCAAACACAAGAGTTCGCGAACGTCCTGACGTGGGTAACATGAACTCTATTTGATAAACAAATGCAGGCTCTGGCAGTCTGGTTGGGAACACGCTGGCGAGACAAGTCAAAGGTCAAGAAGTCGAATTCCACCTCGAGCATGAGGGTTATGTTCATCTTAGGATTAGGATAAGATATCGAAGCATCTAGAACCCTATTTCTATCACCAGAGAAACAAAATCAACTCAAGGCGAAGACTCGCTAAGAAATTTGAGAAGTGTTTTGTAAACCATATGCGTCAACTTTACTATTCATATAGCAAACCATTTATTGTACACAAAATACTCTCATCGCTAAAATTTACATAATTTTCCGCTCTCTAGAATGTTGCTCACCTAAGGTGAAAGAGGCAACCCTAAGGTCGCGGGTTCCAATTTCTCCTTAAGCATGATTATGTGTACGTCTTTGGGCTAAGATTAGGTTATTGTTAGGCTAAATGTAGTATTAAAACCTAAGCAGTTAGGGCACCTAATTCTACTACAACTGAAAGACGTTGCTCTTAATTTGTTCCAAATTGGGAATCAGCATGCAGCCGTAGCAGACTGAATCTCAAAACAACTTAAATAACACTTCCACTAAGCACTGGCCTAGTGGAAACGTTTTGTATGCATCACATGGGAGAGAAAGACACTTTGATGAGATTCACTAATTTCAATTCGTAGACCTGGGGCTAGGCAAATAAAATTCCTATTTTTCAATTCTCAGACATTATCTTTTTTTAACCATTGAGACATTTACGCAACTATTTATACTTATCTTCCTCAACCGTTGAAAGATACTATTATTTTGGAACGTTTCCATGAGTAAGGATAACGATCATCATTAATAAAATGCAAGCATATATATTTTCCTCCAAGAGCGATTAAAATGGTCATTTATTTTCCAAAAGATATATGCGGTCACAACAGGTTGTTCATGGAATTGAATTGCTCGACCACACGATAGCGACAAAATCAATGACGAGGACTTCGCCAGAAAAAACAAAGGCATTAAGGCCGATGAATTCGCGGTACCCGAGTTAACTTTTTCATTTAATGCATATTTTCATGTCAGTGCCTTACCTTTTTCACTACGTTATGCAGTAAGAGAAACACTACGATAAAGCTAAGATAAATATCACGCCTTGAGAATAACATGTTGAATAAAACAGGAGCATAAGAAGGAAGTATCTGAATCGAATTCCTCGTCACTTTGAAGAAGTTGCGTATGCATTGAAGGTCGCTCTACTGTCAGTCAATTTCCTAAAGAACATAGGGTGAAATGGAAACTTTTTCTATCATTCCTAGCCTAACAAAGATATCGACGCAATATTCAGAACACAAAGATAAGACCTACAGCCCTACAACTTTAACCAGCAGTGAGTATATTTGAATCAAGAAGTGTAAAAGAAATAATTATTACAATAATACGAAATTGATTCCCGTGTTAAGTTACACATGTTTTTCCCTCTGATAATTTCCAAAGAATAACTTAAGGTGACATATGATAGATATTTATTCATTAATGCACCATTAAATGACCATATAAATATTGTGGGTGTACGCATGAGAAAGTAATACTTATCCGAACTAAAAGCTTAAGACTACTGCAAGACCGAATAAGTCTACAGCAAGGGATGTATTGTTCCTCTACAAATATACCTTCTCCTTTAAAAGCCTCCCTCGCCAATCTTTTAATTGTTCTCCCTCGCTGTACTATTCCTGAGGTTTTGCTTGATTGTAATAAATAAATTATTAATGCTTAGTATAATAACTCCCGTGAGAGTAAGCTTGTCCTTGGAGCATCAGTATTACTTAGAACACATGAGCACAGCTGAAAATAATAAATTATTCCTTGCCTTCTACACCTTACTTCCATTATAACACTGATCCCTCATTTTCTTGAGAACGCGAATTATGTGAGAGAGAAGAGATGGTCTCGAAGGCGCGTTAAAAAATTGAAAACAGCAAACACAAAGGGAGAAGCTAACGCATGAGGGGGGATCGATAATTTATTAATGGCCAATCGATGCCAGGAGAGGATTCAAAGGAAAACATCGCGAAGGTAATAAAGGGCCTCGCCCATCCACCCGCCCGCCAGGGTTGCAAGAAACCCTTGATCACCATCTCGCAACGCGGCCCTTAAAACTGTCCCGCATTGTGCGCTACCTCTCCAAGCCCACCGCACATTGGACCCTCCCGGAAAAACACCGACCCCACCCCATTACTTCCAGACTTCCACCTTTCATCTCACGCCCTCCACCCTCCCACACTCCAAGCGACTCACCCACACCCATCAAACCCTCCTTCATCAATCCAATCATTGGGAAATGTTTTATTCATGCTCGGAGGCGAGGTGGGTGGATAGCAGCGAGAAGGAGTTGTGGGTTGAATGGTCGTCTTGAAAGGACAGGAGAGCCTTTGAAACCTGAAAGACGTTGAGACGGACGAGGAGCGTGAGGGGCAGGTCAGAAGGAGCCCTTGAGAGAGAAAGAAGGCGGTGGGGAGGTTGACGGTCGTCTGATGGGAATTTCCCATCGACGTGGGTGGAACTGCGTTAGCGTGAGTGGCGACTCGGTCGACATCGAGTGCTGGGACAGCGAAATTCGATTACCTTTGTTCTTGGCGAAATTCCTCAAGAACACCGGAATCTAGAAGGGAGGTAAGCTTGTATTCGGTATCAAGAATAAACAAAACCCTCCCAAGGACAGTTTAACTTTCAGCTGGAAGGTCTCGAGTCTACCCTCATTTTCGGCTAAAAATAACAATTTCACCGTTCACCCTGTATTTTCTCACTTCTTATGACTATGAGAAAACATCGGCGAGAAGGCAAAACGCAATGTTCGAAGGAGGGTAGCCCATAAAAGGCACTAACGCTTTATAAGCTATCCTACACTGAAGTTATCCACACTAAAATAGTGCCGGCCGCGACAGGCAGGTTGGAAACGAATCTGCCTGACCACCCAAAAGAATATAGCTCGAAAGGAAGACGAAACATTAAAAGAGGGTGGACAATGATTGGCAACAATACAAAATACAAATATAAGACAATCTTAAAAAGTAACTTCCGATATGTGTTTATATTACCATAATTCCCAGTCTCGATTAAACTGCCTTCAATTAATCCGTAAACACCAGTTACGAAATCGTTAACACAGGAGCACAGTTATGCTTATTCACCACCATTCATGGACAGATATATATTTATCATTACAAAGGAGCAAGTATCTTTCAACTCCTGGCAGATTTTCTTGAACAAATATCCTATCCTCCTCTGAACATGTAAAAAAAATAACTTTTTTGTGAGACTGTTTTGGAATCTACAACTTTTTTGTCACGAAGGAAGGTTTATAAGGAGAGATCTGAGTATTCATGGATCTCTGAAGAACCTCAAAGTGGGAAAGTAAACTTCAAGTGCTGAACACTTATAGCATCAATACAATATTAAAATAGACCCTGATTCACTATTTTCGAAGAAATGACTTTCATATATCCTAGAGAGGAGAAACAGAAGCGCATTATGCACATCACCATGATAAGCATGTAATACTGCATAGGTTAGCGCCAAACATCGGTACATGTGACCGTTGTTGTACTTTTTAACTGCGCGACAAATGAAAGTTATATCCAACTTTAAGTTATCCTGCTTTACTCTCATCACATGCTCCAAATAGTACGGGAACCTGCGAGATCAAGGGTGGAATTAGGAATCCATGTGCAGGTCAGGCGGTTTGAAGGCTATAGTCCCCAGGAACATCAAAGATCTTTACAAAGGAAAAGCAAAAACGCCTTTCCGCCTCAGCATAGCACAGACGTTGGGAGCACCAAAGTCAAGCGAACTTCGAAGGGGAAAAAATTTGTGGCTCTCGAGGTCACTAAACTTGCAGAATATCCGGATCATAGAAATGAGGACGGTGTCTAGCTCTCTGACCCTTGAAAATCAACATTTCTATTAAAACTGAACCCGATAGGATGAATAGTCTAGAAAATGCTTTCTAATCACATAGAGAAAACTAATCAGCTGATTCATTAATGATCGGATATAAAGTTCATATACTATTCTTCCTTCAACCTAAAGCTTCCTCCTAGGAAACTGGCAAAATTGCTAAAATATATTGCACTACAGAGGGAAAGCCCCAGATAAAAAAAACTGCCAAAAACAAGATTAAAAATTAAGGAGAATTCGCAAGAACAAGAGTTTTGAAAACACAATGATGACAAAGTTTTCTATCCTTTACACTTTTCACTACACACGACGGATTTATTTCAAACGAAGAGATACTATAGTTCCGAAATAGGTCGAATAAAAAGTGTGAATTAGAAATATTCATTATTTTCATTGAGTCATAAAACGAAAAATCCAAAAAGTAGAACCTGAGACGGTAACATGTATCAAGGGTTTACATATCAATGAAGTGTTCATATACGAGCCTGATCCCTTGCATCTTTTTCTGACAAAAAGAAAGCATAGAATAAAATTGCCATTGAGGAATTCAGATTAAGGGAAAAACCAGACTGTAGATACCAACAAAATAATGATTATCAAATGTGTTCATCCCTGAAAATAATTATTTCCCACTTTAAACACGAAAGATGTACAATCAATGGACGTTTAAACCATTTTACTCCATCTTGATGATAATTAAGAACTCTTTTATTCAAAATTTCGACCTCTCTTAATTTTTGTATTTTCGAATTAAAAAGACGCAATATTCAATATTTGGATCATATAAATTACATAAATGCTGTGATAATACCATGAGTAAAACCTATGTTACGACATGGTGCTTGCTTTAGCATGTAAACTTAAATACCTTGAATAATAGAGCGAATTACAAAAATTTACTTTGCACAAAGTAGAGGCACAAAAATGATTTATTTTTAATATGGAAAATTACAGAAGCGTACTTTTCAATGCAAAGCTAAAGAACCTAGGCAAAATGAATATACTGATTCTTCTTCCTTCAGCGTAAATAAATTGATATAACCAGCGTATATAATTTGTTGACTTTACACGTGCTCCTTCATTATTTTTCACATCAATTTTATTCACAATTTTTAAATAATACGCTTCCGTTATAAGTAGGTTATATTAGTAGGCAGCAAACAAAATATATGCATAACGAAACCAAAGTATCATGTTACGTACCGCAGATGCACATAAATAACCACGATACGATAAATGATAAAATGAACACGATAACCACACAACAAACCTATTTGACGAAAAGAAAATTCCATATAACAACTTATTCCCTGGTTTATATCCCCCGGTACAGTAACATGCAAAAAGGAGGAACATGTTTGCAGCGTTCCACCTCCCACGCCTTCGCAACTTTAATTGATACATTACTTCCGCGTAACATTTCTCACCTGGTTCAACAACCTTCACGAAAGGAAACTTTTTGAGTATTTTTCTCGAGACGAAAACTGCTCATGACAGCTATCCATGGCCGCGTTTAGGAAAAGAAAACACTACCGTCGCCCAGGGTAAACTGACACTCAATGCCAAAATTTAACCCTGCATCTGACTTGTCTGCATTGGGAAGATATAATCTCTGATCAAGGTGAGACGGAAATATCATTTTTAACCATACATCAGCTACGGGACCATTCCAATAAAATCTTATGCTAGAGATGAGCTCATTATCTTAACTCGTTAATGGTAAATGAGTCTAAAAACAAGCAAAATAAGAGCGCAGGGGATCTAACCAGATGAAAATCGGATGGAGAGTGACGTTTGGATGTATTGTGGGGGTTTAAAAATATTAGAATATTGATATCTCTCTCTCTCTGAAAGTGACTACTACGAGATATTGAGCGGAATATTAATGTATCATTCGTATTTAAAAAAGCTTTGCACTTGTTCCAAATGCATTTTCCGCTAAAATGATTATAAAAATATTACTTGCAATCATTAAAAAGGAAATGTCAATTTTGCGAGTAAAAGTTTTCGTATTTGTATTTTGAGCCTTTTTTATAGAAATAATAAAACTTTTAACTAATTAAAAGCAACGAAATTTCAACGAAGCGAAGCCTAAAGTCAAATATACTTAAATTAAAATCATCAATCTCTGCAGTAAATGTGGACCAAAAACGGGGAAGTAAATATTAACTTTTTATTCCACATTGCTACCTTATTCATTAAATTGATCCCTTCATTAATTTAATAACTCTCTCTAGAAGCACTTTAAATTAATATCATGGCGGTGACACCTTAGTGGCAGTGTAATAAAACAAGATTTTAGCAAAAATATTTTTGACGAAGGAACATAATTATGCACAAAATTTGAATATAAATTTGAGTAACAGCTAATTTTCCAGAAGTGCTAATTTACTCAATGAATTTTCGCAACTATCGGCGAGTGCTTTAGAAATACAACTCCAAAACCGAATAGACAAAGATTTGTTTTCATCGGAGAACGAATATAAGTTGCCATTCAGCTGTATCCGGAATGCATCCCCTAAATCATTCAATTCCTTGTGGAGTTACGATAAATGTGGACGGTTGCTGCAAGCTCTCATTCCATTAGCGGAATTACGTATCACCGTGAGGTGGACGTTATGGCCTCATATCACACCCCTGTCGAGGGCGGATGGGGCTGTGACCTACATCTTCGAGCACTACCGAGGGCGAGGATATCCCGGGTGCCCTCCACGCGCGCCGTCTCCTGTGCCCCTGAAAAATTAACGGGTCGGCTGCATTTGAATTTCGGTCACCGTTTACGACAGCGGGGCAAAGGAGACCACCAACTTGCTTGAACTCGAGACCTCTCGAGTCATAGTCACGGACCCTCAAATTTTTTACTCGGTAGGACATTATTGAGGGGATGGTAGCTCAGTGGGTAGAATAGGAGGGGTGGTGATTCCTATTAAATCAGAAGGCCAAGATACGCCTACAGGCCGCACTGCGCATTGTGGCTCACATAAAAAATGGCAATGTGTTTTTTGTGCATGTTTAAAGTTTGTTTTCAATACTCATCATTGTAAAACGGGACTCTTTGCGTGTAATTTAAGATGGCAAAAGGGCTGAAATCGGAAGTACGAATCAATAAATAAATTATGGAAGACGTTAATTTGACCTTTGTTTTATTTCACCAGGGAAGATACCACGGAGTTTTATATCCTTCGCTGGTTATAAATGCTCATATGCTTATGTGCTACTTCGAGCCTAACGCGCGAAAGCTTTGAAATCCTATATCTACCAAAATGCATTTATATAGAACTCATGAAATACTACTAACCAGCATCAACGACCGGCCCTCGATTGCAGTTAAAATATTTACCAAGGACGTTTACAAGGTTTCAATCTTCGTATGAGTTACCAGAGCAGGAAAATAGTGATGTACACTCAACATCAGAGATATAGGAGATTCCGCCGCAGCAGTAATGGTAATTGTATTCTAGATACTGCTTACATTTTACCGCAGCATCTGACCTAGCCTTACACCATTAACGGCATTAATGCCAAATGCAGGATTGAATCCCACGTTTCGGTTGTCAGACCGTCAAGACAGGTTTAACATTACACCACTTTTAATCTCACTACATGCATGATGCTCCTCGATGTATAATTTTCGCATTACACCTGAAAATATCGTAGGTTTTGCTAATAATTACTGAAATAACATAGCTTTGCAACTTCGTTCTAAAAACCTTACATTTTCTGGAAAATGCTAATATTTTTACTAGTTTTCCTCAATATAACATTTTTCTCTAGTGTCCTAGAGATGTATTTTCCTAACTTACAACCGCAAGCCACTAAGGCCACGCATAGTAAGCATGATTTGCCAAAAAAGCTGCGCTGAAAGCTATGGCTAGACTATAGCAAAGATTATTTTTTCCCATAAGAAGCGTGTAGAAAAATTACACCTTTTTCGTTCATAACGGAAACTCCTCAAGAGAAGGTCTGGGGTATTATGAGACACAGGGTTTCGTGGCACGCTGGGCTAGCCACGGACCATCTATCGAATTGTAAGAAGGATGAGGGGCGACATCACTGCCGACAAATGATCGGGGCCGGAGAAAAGGGTCCCAAAAAGGCATCATCGAAGAATTTCCCCGGGGTTCTCAATGAATGTCTGGGAGGATTTTGGTGGCATGAAACGTATTGGGTGGAAGAGGATGAACTACATCGACAGATGACGAAGCGTGCGGTGGGCGGGTAAGAAATTGATCTGGGAAGAGATTCAGAGGCTTAAAGGTGTACGGAAATATGGGTGCGGGCACAGTGGATAGGGAGAGTGGGGAAATGGACTGAACATTTTGGATAATGAGGTGAGGAGACGGGTGAAAAAATTATGACTGATAGTGCGAAACAAGTGAGACTTATTCCTTCGGAAAATGGAAGCGAGGGTGAAAAGAAAGCGCGGCGAATTCTATACAGTATTTACGGAAAGAGTCGTCACAAAAAATAAATCGTCTAAAAGGTTACTTTTGGAGGATAGAGTACATGCAATTTACCGCAAGATATCGTTTGCTTGAAAATGAAAATCGAACTCGCAAAACTCAATGAGAAGATAAATACTTTTTTTCTTATCCCCAATCGGGATCATGTTCAGAGATGTCTGCTAGGATAATGAGTGCAATTCACTTTTATGAAAGAGATTAAACTTTTATAGTATAGTTCTTTCCTTGCTTAAAATTATATGGTTAAGGGATCAATGGTAAGGCCAATAAATGTGTGCCTCAAGCATCACATTCCGGTATATCTTATGAAAACATTAGATAGAAAAATTTGCATTGCAAAAATGGCAAATTTGTTTTCTTCTGTCAACTTAGTCACCCAAATTATAACATACTACATCGTCATGCATTACCGCTATAAAATTTATTGGTCAGAAGCAAGTCATTTTTACAGGAAACTTTAATTAGCGCGAGCACAAATGATAATGAATGTTTATCACAAATCGATGAGTTGATACATCAAGCAGGAAAAAATGCCTTGGACTCCCTCATATACATCAAGGATAATATCGCTTTGATTCTTAAAGACAGCTCTTGAAAAATACTTCGGTAATATAAAGGATCGGTTCTTCATCTCTCTCGCCAGACCTCATTTATCGTACACCGCTGGTTATATAGGGATCATATGGAGCATATTTGAATATGAAATTAAGCCAAGAATATATGGATACCTATGCAAAATATTTGACCAATAAGATATTTTGACTGTTGACTCTCTTGTAAGCACTGCTGAATAGACGTTCAAGAGAACTGCAACAAGAAACTTATACGGTGAATGGGAAGGTAGAAAGTTTAGGAGGAAATTCCAATAATGTAAAGAGATATGAAGCAGTGAAGGACATGGATTAGAGAAATAGTGACATAAGATCAAATACTGAAACGTGAAGGCAATTGCTATCCAAGGAATAGTATCCTTTAGATTACAAGAAACTAGATTTAAAAAAAAGCTTTAGATTAGAAAAAGTCTCCTTCAGGTTAGAAACAGGAAGAGCTAAAGAAGCTGGCGGGCAGAGCCTCAAGAAAGCGGGAGAGATTGTGTCGTGATTCTCAGACGATTAACGATATGTCTTCATGCAGCGTCTAAAATCCAACAAATACGTATTGGAATACCCTCACCGTGGACTTTTACCGTAGACTGAAGAACCGAAAAAGATGGTTAATTTTTTATACTAGATAAAAGAATTATTACTCATAATCTGGGCACCTTTTCGGCAGAAAAAAATAATAAAAGAAGCAATGAATTGGACATCGATTGGAGTTTAAAACTGCTTAGTGGAGATATTATTGATATATTTAAGTAGCAAAGAAATTTTCTTATACTTTTCTTTAATTATGCCACTGTTGTAGCGTGCATCACTTTCTTTTTCTTTTAATTTTTCATCTTTAGAGGGAATTCAAAATCTATAACCTCACCACTAACACTGATAACAGAAATAGAAAAAAGGCGTGAGTAGTTACCACTAACTTGGGCATTAAGTCAAGCAAAAAACCTCCATTATTTTTCTACAATCATCCATTGCTAACCCTCCAGGTGGAATCAAACAATAATAGATAAATAACAGACGAATAACAGAGGAAGAACAGAGGAACTACAATCAAGTAGAAAAATTATTCCATACTTGCTATTGAACAAGAATATCTTCAGTTTCTGATGAGTGGACTTAGGTTAAAACTTAAATCCCATCAATTGAGAAAGAAAATTAAAAATAAAAAAAGTTGAAGTTCCTGTTCAGCGGTGAAATAAAGAGATTATCAGTAATGCCTTAATGGAGGCATTGTTCTCCATACAATTTTGAGCGGGGAAGTTTTACTCGGGGAAGGGATAGCCATAAAACTCAACAGGCAAGATAATTAAGGAATCGATCAAACTTCGAAAAGTCAAAAAATATAAACTGCAAAAGTCACCCCTGAGGAATATAATGAAAAAAAAGCGGTGCTAAAAGAAACTCGTTCCGATTATGACGAAAAAATAATGCGAGAATCTCAATTTCGAAGTTTAGTCTGAGTAAATGCTGCAAGGTAATCATTTCTTCGAGTCATTTATATGGTCGAATTAATATGAACTTTAATGAACAGGCAGTTTTGGTTAAACCTCACGTGTCGTAGGACTTTTGGAGGAGACGACCGACTGCTAAGGTCCATGATAAGGGCCATAAGGACATGGGGTCATGTCATCTGGTAGGGAATAGGACAGGGGTGAATTTTTCAGGATATGAAAGAAGAATGTAGCAAATCCAAATATTGGAACCCGGAAGGGTTGCACGGTTTAACGTTCCATCCGACGGACATAATGCTGCACTCGTAGTTTACTCCGCACAACACTCAAAATGGGACCGGTATTCAAACTCGGGCCTTTGGGAGGGAGAAAGTCAGTACTTAAGTCAAGACCACACCAACCAAATCTTACCACAGATATAATATAAGCTTTAAATAAGAAAATATATTTCACCGTGGCCGCGAGAAAATATTCGGCACATGTTCAAGAGACTGTACAAGATAATTTGACTTCCACGAGATCCTTCAATTTTGAGTCGAGACTTTCGTACCGGCATTAAACATTTCTTTCCGCTACAGCTACTCAATTATGATAGTGATGGAAAGACCGTTTAACGTATAAGTTCAACTTCCTGCTTCTTCACGTGAGGCAAGGCTATATTGCTGTGAAAGAACGAGGGCATTAAGAGCACATTAAGGAACTCTGTCAGGAGAGGAGCCCTTCGAAGATAGGGAATCGCCCGAAATAATGTCACAGAAGAATTCGATCAAATTCCTCCCACAACATCACCATCAACTTAAATTATGAGATATTCGTAGAAAAATAGGAGTTTTTAGGAGCGAGAATTTTGTTTTGGAGGAGTCAGGAGTCGGAGGAAAATAGGAGTCAGAATTTATATTTTGGAAGTGTGATCATGTTTGAGATCCTATAAGTTACTAACAGGTGAGAATCATGGAAAATAACATACTATTTGTTAACAAGCAATCAATTATGAGTACTTGAGTGAAGTTTCAAGTTTGTATCTCAAGATAAGCAATTTTTTATTATTGTTCAACTATTGTCAATTTCCGACCACTGTCAATGCAGAAAACTCCTTGACTATTTCTCAAACAAAGAAAACATTCTTAGGATTGGAACTTCTGTAATTTCTCACGTTCGCTCCACCATACGTTAACGATGGTATTTTCACGGCGAAATACCCTACTAAGAATAATTTGTCTCGTAATTCAAAAGGACAGCTTCCTATTGAAAGGCAGCTAGTTGATATTCCGCATTTAAAATTATTAAAATTGTCTTCACATACACGTTAAAACGAAGAATACATAAAATTTTGAAGGTCCTCGGTGGTTAGTAATAATAGTAATGCCAGCACTATTCCTTCCACCTGGGAGATCGAGTCTTTGGGACCTTTAATTAGATATCAGGCGGAGAGTCTTCTAAGTTCTTGGGATTTTAGTAGTCACAGCTCTCTAGATCAGTACTCCATCCGTCGGATGGGACGCTAATCTATAGTCCCAACAGCTGCTTCCGGGATCGGCAGGCTGAATGCGATGCCGGGTTTCTCTACATCTCTTCTTCCAATTCCATCCTTATACCTTTCCTTCCGGTCTGAGGCAATTTATATAACGAAACAAACTAGTCAAAATGGACAGAATAAATTTTGTAAAACAAAATGAGTGAGATTTTGAGAGAGAACTCCTGAGATTTTGTTTTACAAAATGTAACTAATTACGCCTCCAGAATTTGTGGGGTACGTTTGTCACTACGTACCGGTAGACACTAAGAAAAGAGGCTCTCTCACGACATATATCACGCCTGCCAAAAACAAATCTTCTCCCGAGAGGGAAGTATTTCTGCTCCAGAATCCACAAACTCTCCAAGTGGAAAATACTTGCATCACTACTTTGATTAGATTCCACCTCCTGGTTTACGCTGGCCAAAATCCCGAACGACGCAACGTACAATTTTCCACGAATAAATCCTATCTTGTCGACCAAGTAATAACTCAGGAAACGAAGGGCGTCGGAAAAAGGATTCATGCATCTACTTGGTTAAAATAATAACCATTTGGAAAATTTAGGTGGTCCCTTAAAACTCACGAAAGTTTTTTCTTTCAAAATTTTTAGGGCTATATATTATCCATTTTAATTCCAACAAGTAAACGCGCACGGTGATAAATTTACGATTCAATGAATTAAATTCCCTCTGCAATTCGAGATGAACATTATTTTATGCGCCTTGTAAAAACGAGTCATTTTTCATCTTAATCACACATTGATTTGATTTTCTCACTGCCCATATGTGTCGGAAAACTCTATAAAATTTCACATCTAAATCCTTGAGGATCTCCAAATCTGTCATAAGTTTGGTAATATTTTCTAGGACGCAGAAACGTCGTTATGAAGAAAAAAATAAATAAAGGAATCAAAAGGAAATTAGAATTATCAATCGGAGCCAACTGTAGTAATATAATGATTCATAACTTCTTTTTCGTGATTTAATTAATTACTTATACATATATTTCAAAAATCGGATGCCATAAAAACCTATTAATATTTACGGAGAATGCGGTTCATTGCTCTACGAAAAAGATGTTTGCCGTCTATAAACGTTCATAGGGAAAACAACTTGTTTAAATGCAGAAATACATCTTTTTGAGACTCTTCTTACATTTCGATATAAAGAAATTCAAAGTCAAACATATTCACCCGAAATAAGCCAATCCTCAATTATTAATTTTTATATAAACCTCCGAGGGTAAATAATGTTCCAAAAAGAATAGCAACCGCTGTTTTAAAGCAATTTAAAATAATTTTTGGTTTACTCAATTAAATACTCATGGTTTTTATTATAATGGTACAATCTCAAATTCCGCAATATTTTAAGTGAATAGAATTGTTGACAGTGACTTGACTACGTGGAATTCCTTCATGATGAGAGTAAGGAAACAATGCTTTTCCACAAAATATTATATAATATTTTGCACCTCCACAAAATATTATATAATATTTTTCGGAAGTGCATATTTCCTTACCCTCATCATGAAGGAATTCCACGTAGTCAAGCCAGACACCGTCAAGTTGAATAGAATTGATTGTGAATGTATTTCGCTACGAACGAAAATGATGCTAATAGTTTTCCTTACGAAATCTAGCTCCAAAATAAGGTAGTAAATGATCTTAAAACATTGGCTGCAAAATATGGAGACAAATCCCGCTGTTTAATTTCGTTCCAATTCTCACCTCTTCCTTGTATTTAAGAGTAACTGCGAATGATATATGTTTGTAGGGTTAAATATTGCATGTTATTTCTGAGGTCACGTTATCCTAATTTATCTAAGGGAGGGGCTTAGGAATGGTACTGATGTTTAATATTTGCATATTGACTTGACTTGGAATTTACATAGATAAACGTTCTCTATCTTCCATCTAAGAGGATCAAGATGGAGCATATGCATTTTACACATATTTCTTACGATATTAACTTATTAAATACCACCAAAATCCAAGTGTTCGTTATCTTCCAAGATAGAGAGGATTCTAATTTCTCGCAGATCAGCGAACTAATTAATTGGCAGAGATTAGAAAGTCTTAAGATTTGCTTGACTCATCTCTCCTCTTGCCTCCAGTCGTTTTCCTCTTCGACACTTTTAACTACTCGTTTCTCATAACTCACATGAGGTGCTCACACTTCTATGCTCTTACTCTTACCTCGGAGACTTCATGAGTCTATCACGCTTCTAGATGAGACCGATATGAATGTCTTGTTTTTGTTTAAGAGTATATGTCAGATATACTCAACTTTCCTCACAGCCTGCTCCTTAGTTACCCAGCATAAATGGTAATTATTTTTCTAAAACAACATATTTAATACGCTTTTTGGTTTGTCTGCCCACTCAGCGCCTGTTTCTGTGCACACCTGTCTTCCATTAAGAAACTAAACTTAAACGAAGGCAAAACACTTAGCAAGGTAAAAACGTTGCAAAATACTTAGTCACTTGGTAAGCTTCACTCACTTCTTTAATAAAACGACCTGAGTTTCAACATATAGACCAATGAATGACAATGAAGTATCAAAAAAACTGGATCATAAAATAAAACAATAGGAACATGAATGAAAATTATGAATTCATTGATAATTTAAAAAAAAATATATGGAATTTTCGAAGTGTCTTAATATTCCGTGACTCTAAAGACATTCCCCAAAGGAAAAATCTGATACTATTCATTTTATATTGAAAATGAAAAAACCTGGAAAAAAGTTTACTTTGGGGCTTAAGACATCAAAGATGCTAAAATAGAAGACGGGGTATTGTTTATTAATGCATCTTATAGGATTCCCAAACACCATTATTTTTCTGAATTATGTGTAACACTTAGGCGGAAGAAAATGAATCAGTTCACCCTTGATTAAAACAAATGGGGGCAAAAATTGTAGATTAAAACGAGTAAAAACGTATTCATAATGGATCCTATCACATTGATCCTGAATTATGTTCGCAAATATTCAAATTTGAGGATATAATATCATCCTCATCGAAGAAATATAACGGCCGAAGACATTTTAAAAGGAATCTCATACACAGATATCTTAATTAACTTGATTCAAAAAGATGACAGAAAATTAACCAAAGAGTGCGTCAGATGATCGTATGCCTAAGAGGAGTGAATTGTACGCACCGATCGCACCTGAATACGAATGTTAATAAAAATGATTAAATTTGAAGTACGAAAGTACAGTTGGATAAAAAATATTTATATTTCACGACGCCCGAAACGAACCCAATTTAGAGGGAATATTTCAACCGTCTTACGCGTAAGAATTTCATGTTAATGACAACAAACTTGAATAGGAATTCCTACAAGTGTTCAATGGCAAATCAAGGTTCTGCTTTGTTCTCTCTCCTCTGTCCAATGCTAATTTAACTGAAGCACACACCACCACAGGAACTACTGCCAAGAGAAAGGTGACCTTTTGAGCGTAAGCGGAAAGGTCATGCTCATTGACCTTTTTGATTAAGCCCTCGATGTTTTGATCCTGAGGGTGACCGCGCGTGGAGAAAGGACATCCCTCATTTTCTTAGAACTTACGTTTGAGATCGAATGCAGAGTTACAGTACCGTTTGTATGAATGACTCAGCCATGGAGAAACTCTATCGTAAAATATGATTCTTAACATGGACATGAGAACTACGAAGTGAAAGAATATCATAAAAAGAACATGCGGATAATTAATGACGATTTCTATTTCGGATTCAGGTTTGTTTTTTAAGAACCAAATTCAACAAAAATGTAAAGATTTAAGATGTTAATAATTAATTCTTCCTTACTAAGCTACCTTTGCGCATAGAGAGCTTACAACCACGAGCTAAAACCTGCAGTGAATGGCATGTTTCTAAATAAAGCTTCCTTCTATTAGGTGACACATAATACATGTACTTATTTCAAATTAATTTATTTGTATTTATTCAGCGAAATAAAGTATAAATATCCAGAAATTTAATAATGGAAGATGAAATCGTAAACAAAGCCATACAGAGTAAGGCCATAACGACTTATGACTATTGCTTTAAACGGGATACGGTGGATTTCTTAACGAATAAAACCAATATTTGTAAATGTTGTGATACTAAAGATACACAGCAGAAGCTTATAAACACAAAATTTATAGATAACGCCCCAAATAAACTAATAATATTTAATAGCATACCGAAATTAATACTATGACTCATGAATTCTGATAACATTCATTTTTATTCATAATAATTTAGATAAACGAACATTATATGGGTCTAACAATGTATCTTGTCTATATGTCATTTATATTTATAATAAGTAGCTATATCTTCTACATGCCAACCAACATTTATTACCTGATAGTACGTCAGTATCGTCCTACTGTCATGCCGCAACATAACGGGAGGCGAATAAGAGCTTACGTACTGGAATTTAATGGCATTAGCCAAGGGGAAATTGATACGATTTGGGAGAGCAATGTAATTGGTTTTGAAATTTTAATCGGACACGTAGACTCGTCATGCAGCAGTCGAATCATCGTACTGTGAGCCCTGAAGGGAGAAGTTTACGAGGGTGTGAAAACTCCATCTGGCGATTTCACCCCTGGGCACACTCCGAATGCCTGAAACAAAAGCAACGCTTACGAATTATGTTGGAAAAAAATAGGATTGTGATATGGCACATATGATGACGTGTGCACAATTCCAACTTCTGAGATTGGATTGTTTCGAGTTTTCAGAAAATTGCCAATCTGAAACAGGAACACACTAAATTCCAGCTATAATAGAGTAAAACTGGTTAATTTTCATTTATTAATTCTCATATGAAAATTTCTCCATGGCTGGAAAAGAAACTAACGTATATTAAAAGTCATTCAGCCGCAATCAATGTGTGGTTCCTACGTCTTCTGAGCTGAAGACTAACGCTATGACGCATAAAAAAATTGTTTTGAGTTTAAATAAATGCTATCAATCTCAAATAACCTTTTATTTCACGCTCGGTCACATTAGCAAATACACGGTAAGCACAAAGCTTGAACTTTTTATGATGAAAAGTGCAGGTTTACAATATTTGAGGATAATACGTAATATCTCAATTTAGTCGGCAGTATATCCCACGACTCACCTTTCCTGAATATAGAGACTGAAGCGTGGTTTTGATACTTAATACTCATGGGTTAAAAGTAACCGCACTTACCTCCCGTGGTACTTGTGGGGAGTCTACCCCACTAAACTTAACGCAATTAACAAGATCCAAATCATTAAACGATGAAAATACGAAAGTTAAGTATTGAAACCTGTGGATAAGAGCAAATTTGTGGCTGACAAGGTTGCATTAAAAAAATTGAACGATATTAAATTCCTAAAAATTTTTATTATATCTACATTTCACATGACCCCAGTAAAAGAGGGAAATATTTCGACGTTCTTTACATATCACACTCCTAATTTTTTACGATTATCCCTATTTTAATTAGACAATACGTAATGCACAATTAATTAACGCATTTTCACTCAAGGTCCAAAAAGTGAACGAGAAAAATGTGGACTAAAATCGGGTTGAGAGGGCCGAGAATTCCACCTTTTCATAAACGATTGCATTATATAAAAATATTATTGGCTATTTTCCGTTTGAAAGGTAAGAGTTCATTTGAACCAGGTACAATAATCAAGGGAAAAGAGGAAGGAAGAATAGCAATCCGGCGTCATCATTAGTCTTCTCTTAATGTAAGATTCAATGGAGTCAACTGGTCAATATCGATCAATATATTGAAAATCTTATCCATTATTGGGAATTTAATTCAAATCCCTATAGTGGGAAGTCTGTAAAATGAGCACCAACAAAACTACATGTAGAGAAAATACTTGACTGAAAACATTTCCATATGTCACGATAGTTGATGGTGGGTGTATCTCCGAGCTAAAACGTTTAAGAGGATAAAAGGTTGTAAATATTAAATTATGTTACTTGGGCAGTGCAGTGACCATTAGACCACAGTAAAGCCTTATAACCATGAGCAAACTCTCATATTTGCGACAGTATTCTACATTTATTCTGTGTAATGCAGTTAAGCAGCAGGTTGGTATATTGTGTTCGCTAATAACAAATCATAGCATTAAAAATATACAGCTGGATCTTCCACCGCGTTCATATTCTCCAGAAAATCTTTGGGGAGAGAAGAGTGGCTGAAATATTGCAGACGAAATTACTCTCTTAATAATCCCGAGATGGTGGCATTATGCGATCAACTACTAGTAGTTTCTTTTCTCTCGCGGAGATTAATGCGGCACGATAAAAGGGATCACTTACCCTTAAAGCATCTTTAGCACTCTCATTGATTACCTCCTCTTTTATCAACCCCTTTGAAACAGTTGACAGAAGATTAACTGTTTAGAACTTCATGGAGTGGCTATTCGCAAGCTTAATAAACAAGTTTCATCTTCCTCATAACAAATCTCATTTTAACAACTTTTCCATCACGCTCTTTAATACTTAAAATATTATGCAGCGTGTATGCTAAATAATTTTAAAAGTTATACTGAAACTGCTAGCGTGGCTTGAATATTTATGACACCCTTCCGAATTATACGCGTGGTAAATGACATGATTATTCAAAGACAAATATTATGATAGACTTGACCGTACGAAAATGTATTCATTCATACGTATGTATCTCACTTGGCCACATCCATGCTGGTGGAAAAAAACTCATAATTATTCGCATTGTGAATAACAAAATGACGATTTTTTAATTGACTTACTTCCTTCCCGTCTCCGAATTAAACGTCACCTTGGCCTCATTAATGCAATGCTACGTACTGCTCTATTGTTCCTAGGATTATCATATCCATCTTGTGTGAAATCTGTTTAACAATATAACCACACCACTTCTAACAATAAGTGTATGATTTTCCCTCATGAACCATCTACTTTTTAATTACTCGGGATTCCCTCTAATTCGTTTGCTGTTCTCCGACATTACCAAACCCGGGAAGGACACTCATCTCTTTAAAGAACAATATCTGCACTTCTAATTGCTTTATGAAACATTTATGCTCTCCTTCCCTCCACCAAGTATGTCAAAAACCCTCCTCGTATATCCCTCACACACATGATTCAACGCTCTTGGAATACCATACAACTTCAACCTTCAATTTTAAGTTACTAACCGCAGTCATTGAGGATAAAATGCGTTAGTCCAATGCATATTGCACTGCAGTCCGCATCTCTGCCTGGGAAAGGTGATTACTGTGTAAATATTCTTCAAAATATACGAAGTTTTTTGATCTCGCGTTTACTTCTAACGGGACTTGGCATGATATTAGCGAAATCAGTAATTTTGAACAGTACTTATATCATCACAACATGTTTTATTTATTTTAACCTACGCTGTCAGCATGGAGTCTTCTTAAAAGTAGTTGTAATACTTTGTTTATTATTTAATATCAAAGTATTGACGGCATTTAAATGGTATGGAATGTGCTACCTCTTGTAGGAGCATCGTCGAAAAGATGTATGCAAGTACACCTATGGTCAGAGAATGCTTAAGTCGTTAATTTAATGTTTCCTCAAAATTTCTTGCCATAAAAGGAGAGTCTATTGGGAGTTTTATATTTTAACTACTTTATAAAAAGAGGATACTGCGCACAGTTTATCGATAGATCATAAAGTCTATAATAACTATATATTTGAAAGGGAGTACCCAATATTTGACTGCTGAATTATTCTAATAGAGATCACCGATTTAAGTTCTACGATGAGCGTACGTAAAACGAAAAATCAAACGATGCGATTCTTTCAGTGCTTTTGTTTTTTTTTGTGTTCGGTATACCTGCCAAACACGTCCTCCTCCACTTACTGCCAAGTGAGAATTAACAAAATCAAAGATTAGACATGATGAATAGTGACTAAAGTGACTTAAAAAATAAGGTAATTTTTGTAATAGCCAGGAAAATTTTTTTTATTAAGTTGCATACTGAAAAAGTAGTTGTCCAGAGGAGTATAATTATCTTTCGTTTTAAAATAAGAAAGTGTAATTTTTTTAAATAAAAGAATCACGCTCTCTCCAATTCGTGGCATAAACTTTACCTCGAGTGTGAATTTTAGAAGACGCGTGGGCACTGATAAGTTGAGATGACAGAACAAATCGTTTACATTGCTACCAAGCATTTACGACTGCTTGGTTTCTGTAAGGCAATAGCTGCTGGGGGCAGAAATTAATGGTCTGAAGAGCTCCCATGAATCAAAAGGCGAGTTAATCATGAAGTCGCATAAATCAGGGAAATGCGAAACCCAATCTCATGAATGTCAGCTACATTTGGAAAGTAAATCGACGATATCCGCAAAAAAAGGCGCTTCATCATATCAAGGAGATTTCCCAAAACTTAATAGCTCATTTCGTATTCATGCATAAAAACATGAGACTGTTTCAGGAAGACGGATGAAAGACCACCGAAAGAAAGCTATCAATTTTCAGATATCGCGCATTTAGATATCGTACTACATCAAAGCTGCCTTTAAGTCATTTTTAAATCCTCACCAAATGCTTATGATCTGTAAGCTGAATAGTTATTCGGAATAATAGTCCGAATGCTCGTAGCTGTAAATGTATAAGAAAGTAATATATTTTTTAGAACAAAACAACCGATTTTCAGTAAAATAGAAATATATTGACGATAAATTTAAGTCATATCCATTCAATATTCAACCAGCAAATCGTTTAGATCATTAATATTAAGGAGACTGGAATGCTAATAAATAACCAAATCGGTGTTCGACAACATTTGTGAACAAACAATGATTCATTGCTAATACTTCTTTCGAGGAATAATCATACAAAAAGACTTTTTCATAACGAATAGTGGAGTTTAGACGCCAAAAAGAACGAATCATGAGCGACTCCGAGTAAGGCTTTCAAAAATTGTTTGAATAATCTTGGTCTATAATTAAGATATGCCAAAAGCTATTTATAAAATCTTACTCCGTTAAGACTACCTCTATTATCTAATCTGAACGCATATAAATAATAAATAACATTACATAACGGGTTTGATGCAACCAATATTAATCACAACACCAAAAGTATCATCAATTTAAACAGAAGCACCCCAGCATGCAATTAAAGATACATATATGCAAGTGATTTCTTAAGCCACAATTCATTCCATTACAAGCATAATCTACGACATCTTTTGAAACGATTTACAACACGTACGTAAAATACAGCTACACTCTGCATCAATGATTCCTTAAAGTAGCACAGGCGACTTTATTTGTGTCAGTAACATGATGATTCTTAGTCGCCATCAAAGTTGTCAAAACTATTCATAACGCATACCCTTACTCATACACTAATACCCTTACAATATTACACTTTATAAAGAAAATTAGCCAAATAGGAGGAATTCATTCTGTTTAAGTTTCTTTATAAGCAAACGTTGAAAGAGGATATTGGTAGGGTGATTTAAAAATATTTTAATCGATTAGTCACGAAAATCAATTAGTTAATTATGCAACATTTGATTAAAATTATTAGATTAGTGATATGTCGGCATTCATCTCTCTATTTGGTCATCTAAAAGCTTGTCAGCGTCCATCATGCAGCAAGCCTTTCAAGTGTGATGCTTTTGGGGATCATTCATTCATGGCGAGGTCGTAACCCTTGCTCCGTCTCGGCGCGGGGGGAGGGGTGTGAAGGGCATGATTAAGGGGCGGTCAAGCGGATGCACCCCGCCACGCCCCCTTCATTCCTTTTACCTGCTGCTCCGCCTTGTCCCCCCGCTGCTCGTCCAGCGCCGCGGCGTCTTCCTGCGACGTCCCCGACGTCTTCCGCCGGGACGTGGGCGAGGAGGCCCCGCTGCTCCGCGACGCCCTCCCGCTCCTCCCCCGGCCGCTTCCGCTGCCCCCGCCCGACCCCTTCCCCGAGCGGCCCCTCCGCCTCCCGCCCTCCTCGCCCCCGTCCTCCTTCCCATCCCCCTTGCCCCCGCCGCCCAGCGCCGCCCCCCCGTCCCCCTCCTCCTCCTCCAAGCGACTCAGGTCGTCTATGAGATCGTTGAGGACCCTTATGTCCTTGGAGCGGAGGCCGCGGTCCTCGACCATCGCCGCGCCTCGTTGGCGCTGGTGGTTATTGGCGCGGCGGCAGCGGTGGTTCTGCTCCCCGCCCCCGAACGTTGCCGCATCCTCCACCTCCTCGTCCTCCTCCGCCCCCAGCCCGAACAGGACCGTGGAGGGCTCCGGCGGGGGCAGGGGGTCGGCGAGGGCCCCCCGGCCCTCGGCCGTCCTGCCCCCCAAGACCCCCACGAGGGCCCCCGGGGAACCGGCGCCCTCACCTCGCTGGGAGTGCGGGGCCGTGGCGGCGGACGGGGGCCGGCTGCAACTCAGGGTGGGCCCAGAGGCGGGCATATGACGATGGTGGGGGCGGCGGCGGAGGTTGCTTTCGCGGCGGCGGTGGGGTGGCCGGGGGCGGGGACGCGGCGGTCCCAGGTCATGGCGGGGAGTCACCGCAGCATCTTCCGCGGCGGCCTGTGCCCCCGCGCCCCTCTTCGCCCGCTCTCGGCGGAGCCGCACGCGACTGCGCCTGCGCCGTCCCGATTGACGGGATTAAAAAACTTCACGCGAGACCGCGAACGTCCGAGTTCGAGTCGACGTCGTAAGATGGCGGCGTCGCATAAGATGGCGTGATTCTTGAGGGGAGGTGAACCACGTGGCTGCGACGCTCTTGATGTTCTGTCCAGCCGGAAGCAGATTCGACAAGGGTGGGGAAGTATTTTGTCCCCACGGAACGGAGGAACTTCATTCACCAGAGTCACTTGTTTAGTTCCCTTAGTACCTCTAAGCGTCGAAAAATTAATACTCCTCGCTGATAAGCCCTAAAGGACAGTTTTAATTGGATACGCTCTGCTACCTCACTGTTAGGAAAGCCAGCGACTTCTTGTCTATCAGCCAATGGACGAATGAGAGGGGGTGTGTTAGGCTATTCACCGGAAGCGGCAATGCGGCGACTTCAATCGTCGAGTATAATAGGGAACGTAGTGGACGTGAAGCCATCCCTATGTAGTTTGGACGCACGATAGGTGAGACAAAATACCCTGGATTTATTATTGCTCAAGCATGGACGTTTAATATTTCTCACAGTTTCCAAGTCTCCTCGTTTAACTTCATTTCTACGTCCAATAACTTCCACTTTTCAGAATCCTCATTCTTTCACAGGTAATAGAGTTTTATTTGATCGTTTTTCCGAGATGGGAATTTGTTATTAGTTCCAAGTCAAACATTACAGGATTGTTCTCTCGCAGAAATTGACCTTAAAAAGAAATGCATTCCGGTCAAGTACGGTAAAATAAGGATGGGGTATAGATAAGGATATTTTGACATCTTTTCATTATCTGCTTACGGTCGTAAAAATGAATTAGAAAATTAGTGGGAAACTATTTCATAAGAACAAATGGTAGGTACTGTATTATACATTTCAGGAATTTATCCGTTAAACAGAGAGGAATTACCCAAGGCGCATGCAATTTGCTGAATTATTTGTCCTATATTGAAAGACAACATCAACATAAAAAATAGCGATTTGTATAGGATCTGTGATGGCAGGTTTTGGACGGAAGTGCAAAGAAAGCTGAAACGTTGAATCTAGGACAAATCATGGGAAGATTTGAGGTGAATGTATATCATCCATTTTTATTGAACGAACACATCAGAAACGGAACATATATTAAGATTTTACAGTAGGGATTCAATGAAAACAAATTAATTTTCATGGCTGCTTCACTTGAAATTCCGTGTTAAAAAAACAAACATTGTACGTAGCCTCAAATCCGAAATGAAATCTTGAGTAGATTGTTTTGGATAATAGTAATACAGCATTAAAGTAAAAAAATACAACAGTTAAAAGCCTGTAGCTTCATGAAGGTTTCAAAATATATGGTTACATCCCGGCACACATGATTACAATGGTGCTGTAAACTGCGACGGTTTCAACACAATCGAAAATTACGTAACCTTATCCTGCTAGATAAGCCTGTAGGACCTTAAACCACGTCATTTTATGGGTAAAATGACGTGGTTTAAGCAATCGAAGTTTATGGAGCGTGCTAAGTGTGCTTTGCCGAAGGAATAGAGTTACATATTCATGTAGTGGGCACTTTGCGATGAAATATGACTCATTGCCATCCACTCGAGAAAATATTTTCAAAACAAATTAGTTTCGTAAAATGAACCTAATGCCTAACTCCAAAATATTGTGATCAAGGGTGTTCCATAACTACAGCTATTTACGGCAACTTATTTCGAAAGCGTACATGCCTCGGTTTTAACTACCAAGACAGAAAACAAATCGTTTAATTTTTTTATCCATAAGCATTAATTATCGATGCTTAGAACATCTCCCACAAAAAGCCTACATTGAAAAAATATAGCATTCCTCTGTGCTTCAGTCTCACATCATTGTTTTTAGAAAAGCTCGCAGAATCCTTCGCGTTTCCTCTACCCGTATGCATCTCCCGAGTAATAGTAATCTAATGAGAGACGAGGTTTCATATCGCCGAGCCATTTGGTGGGCGGGTAGACGACGGGGAACGATTGACGACGAGGTTTTTTTCCGAGTGAGAAAAAAGGGGATTGATGGGAGAAAAAACATTTGACGCTCGCACGCTCGACTTCTGTTCCCGCGGCAGGTCCGCCGCAGAGCATTTTCGAGTCCCAGGTCGACCCCTTAAGATCTCTCCCAACCACAACCAGAAGGCCTCACTCCCCAACTTCGCTTGGGACCCGCACGCCATCCCCCGGGAGACACACGAAACAATCTCGTTCGGCCCCGAGCGAGAGCTGCGGCTGTGAGGGCCCCCCTAGTGCTTCGAGAGGGCGGGGTTAAGTGCTGGAGACTCCTGCCAGGAGAGCGGTGAGTGGGAGTAAGAAGTGAAGCGAGGAGCGCGAGGAGGAACGACGGGCAGGTGAAGAAGGGGTGGCAAAAAAACACAGGCGGCGACGGTCCCCCGAATGCCGGAGAGGCAAGAGTGGGCGAGCCAAAGAGGGTGAAAATTCCTCTTTTTCTCCCCCCCATTCTTGGAGAAAAACATTTTTTCTTCCCCGGGACGGTGAAATGGCACGGGGGGCCGTCGCGGAGGTAACAAGGGGTTTGAGTTGGTATTGTATAGGAGAGAGACTGGGAACGGAAGGGGTTGGCGAAGGGTGGAATGGAGGAACCGCTGAAAGGAAGGCAAGGGCAAAAGGAGAGAGAGGAACAAGAGGAGACGAGGAAGAGAGGTCAGGCCGCTCTAGTAGCACGGTTTCGGGTGGGAGAGAGCGAACGAGTCGATACGGAGGGGGACGAAAGGTGCCCTCGCTGCTGAGTGAGTGGGGGTGGGCAAAAAACGTGGTTCTCGGAATGAGAGTCGATTGGTTGAATTGCCTCGAGAGGACCTCCCACTCCTCACCCGCCACCCCACCTCCCCCAACCCGCCAACTCTTCTGCGAGACGAAGGGAAACGGGGAGCTACACACTCCGTCACTTCCTGTTTACTTTCGCGAGCACGGGAGGGGGATTAACGGGGTGGGGTGGGTGAATATTTCGTGGTTCCCGCGAAGGGAGGAGGAAGTTTGAATCGAACAATGGGAATGCACTACAATGAGAGGGTTTATTAGGTTGGATACGCTCGCGCTCACAAAGAACCGGCATACCATCCCTCGAACGATGAGCGGGGACTTAGCAAAGGCTCGAGGCGCATGAATAATTATAATTTATGCAACGTTCCCATGTGATTCCGAAGAATACGCGTTTATGGGCGCATTAAAAAGGCATTCTCCATTTCATACGGTTTGCTGAACTCAGCGAAAAATCCCGATAATGCAAGTTCGTCGCTCATCTCAGTCAAATGATTTCGTTCGTGCTTGGCATGAATTCTGAAGATGGCAACAGCAGAACGCAATTTGATTTTCTTTTGACTCGTTTGTTAGTTTATTTACAATGCTGGGCACGAGTGTATATAAACATCAATAGCAAACGAGAGATTAAAAATCATTAAATGGAAAAATAATGGGATCATCTAAAAAAAAACTTTCATTACTAATCCAATATAATATGCAAAACTATTATTACCCATTTTGACAACTAAGCATTAGAAATAGGGTGAAATTCTGCTAACATCTGGTATAACTTACAAGAAGTTTTCGAAGATTAAGTTCCTATGCAGGTTATTTTTCATGTTCTGCATTATTACTGTTCTCTTGATTGGCTTCCAGCTTGACTGAAACTCCTCGGAGACTCTTGCATTAAAAATTCGCTACTGTGCTCCAACAAAGGTACATCAAAGGAACGAAAGTTACGAGACTCTTGAGAAACATTTATTATTGATGCGAACCCAAGTCTATCGAATAACTTTCCACTTAATATTAACTTTAGTGGCTACATAAGAAAACATATGAATAATGATTTATGAAGTAGCAGCGATTCGCAACGTACTTGATAGAAATAAGATATCACAAGGCATAGGAAAATTTTAATACTAGAGTTGATCGCCGTAAAGGACTGCAATTCCCAATTGCTTTCCAATAAACAATAACTAAACATTGTCGAGGGTAATTTGATGTTTCAGTATGTGCCATCAACATACACTGGTATCCTAAATTATACGAAGCAATCTAAATAATTAAGGAACTACCGTGAATACATTCTAAACTTTAGTAACCAGTTTCAACATTAATGAAAGCAGTGAGAGAACTAGTCTTCATCTATTCTGTTTTTTTTCTACTCAGTAGCAACAAATCGTTTACGCAATACAATTCCATGACTTTTAAAGGCCATTAGCGAAAGGAAAAAACGAAATTACTAGGATTCTCAAGCTTCAAATTATAACGGTCGTGCTTTTTCTTGGTACGGCTAGCAGCCCAAGAGACCCAAGATTGGAATCCTGTCGATTTTGGAGTGAGTGATGGAAGAACCATCGGTAGAAACTTCGATCTAAGGTCCCCAGCCTCTAAGTGGAAAACATTTCCCCAACTGTTCTCATACCTTAGGTCTGTCGAGAAGGCGCGAAAACGTTCGAAGACCACGAAGCGGCCAATTTACTTCTCACCGACAAAAAGCAACAAGAGCTTCTTAGTATTTCTCATTTCTACGGTGAGACAGACATGCGCGAATATTGAAGAAGACATGATAAACGTAAGATCAAAGTATTAGTATTAACATTGAAGGTGTCCAACTACCTAGGCAGCATCGCACCCATAGCCTTAATTGACGTATACCACTTAACTTACTAATTATTAACTTTGAGACTAACTTTAAACCAAATACAAACAAAATAGCAATGCTCAAGGTGAGATTCGAAACCCAGAACTTTAGGTACAGAGCCCTGCACTTTACCGCCCGCACCAATACGGCTCTAAGGATGTAAAAAGACGCAATTATCTGAAAGTAATATTAACCGGTCTCTTTCCATTATTAGACTTACGACAGTGTCGGAATAAGATCTGAAACAACGATCACAGAATGAAGAAATTATCTAAATTGAAGGAGAAAATTGAAACTAGATATTCGTCAACTACCATTTCCATTCGCTCCTTCAAGAAGGCTAGTTCAATAGTGCAAAAGGCATTCATTACGCAATAAATAAACGTAAATGGACGAGAGAAGGGATGCTTGACAAAAACAGGATTCCTATTAAAGTACAATGAACTATTTAACGGCTTAAAATCCTACCTCTCTCAATAGTGGTAGAATCTGAAAATAGCATAATTTCGAGGGATTAACTATTCAGTACGATCATTAAAGGAACAAGGTTATCCCAAGTATCAGTCTCATTAGCCTCCAAGGTATCCATGCCCTTAACTTAAGAAAAATATATAAAAAACATGCAAGCAAACTTATTCCTCATGTTTTGACGAAATCCGATTGCGAGACCAAGCCGGCCCTCATTAGCTGCTTGCCTCCAACCCAACAAGAACTCTAACGAGATGAACGACTTTTTACCGAGAAATTTGATTGCAACATTTAACCGTAACTTTCACTTGAAAGGTAAGGCGTGTTTGTGAAACATAATAGACTAAAGTGCATTACACGAAGTATTAATGCCAACTGCTCTTGAAATGTGGAGTTAAATCCATGATATACCGGAAAAACTACATCGTTAATCATGATGTCGCGACCAATTATACATAGCTTAAATTAAAATAAATCCGTTTCACCCAATTTTTCCCTTTTCACAGGAAAATTAATTTTTCAGGCAGTTAGTTTTCGGAAGGGCGACAACACCATGAAAGAAAACAAGTAACGAATTCCTGCCTATAGTCAAGTACCAACTTCTAAGGTCAGCAGAAAATTGATTCAAAGAAATGAAGGACAGTGACACATTGAGTGTTATATATAAATGATTTTAACACATTTAAATTACCTGAAGAAAACGGAATTTAAGAGTGTTAAAATGATTTACACAACACGAATGTTCCCTAAACAGACGCTGAAATTGATGAAAGGATTTAATTTTGACAATTTTAATGGTATATTTTTTAATTAAAGCATTGTGAATCACAAAAATATAAACTAAATGATGATATTTTTTCACGCAGAATGGCAAAGGGCAATCTTCATTGATACATACAACCACATATACCAACAACCCATCTGCGTTGATAGCATAGAAATTACAAGCAAACGTTTATCTGTCATAGAGTAAGGCATGAGTTACAGCACCTTTTTACTTAAGGTACCTTAGGGAGAAGAAAACTGCTCCAAGTAAAATTCGAAACTGTAACAGCAGATCAAGATATGAAAAGAAAATTCAGACTCGGATAAGATAGCTAGTTGTGAACGTAATGAATAAGAAAAGAATGAAAGGCTGAGAAAGAGAATGGAGCATGATTGAAGAACAAGGGTATAACGCAGCTCACGGTCGCCTTAAGTACATAATTGACTTTAGTAAAAATAAACCCTGGGAGTAACCATATTCTTCTTTTATATTATTTTGTCGAAGTGAACACAAATTCAATCCGTAAAATCGTCAACCTTTCCGCGGAGGAATCCTAAATGGGTTGGGATTTGGATTGGTGCCGTGGCCTGACTCTTATCATCCAGACCCGAGAGCCCTACTTTAAATCCCAGCAGTGGCAGCTACTTTAGTGGTACAACTTCCTCAATTGAGTCTCCCCTTAGGGAGACACATCAAGTTAACTTTTCCGTTAACTTCGTAAGTGAATGTAAAACAATAGAACCCTTTCACTCCGCTCTTCCTCCACTCCATAATAATATCTACAACTTCCCAAATCTTGCCTCTCATTTATAACACAAATTAAATTAGTTATAGGACACATCTAAGAAGATTCAAACGTAACCAATTCGGAACAGTTAACAATTACAAAGCCATATTACAGATCACTTGTTGCTGTGAAAAATTATGCAGAAATGCTCACCCTAGATAATTTTCCATCACAAAGCGTAAAATAAATATAGCTTCAAATCTTATTTCTCCGAATATTAGCGAAACGAAAAGAAAAATAAGTGACTGTCCGGGAAACTCGTAGGGCATAAAAACGAACATTTTTATGCGATAGACACATCTAGATAATGGTCACCTTTAAACAGGAAATCAGTATATCAGAATCGTGACAGAAATTGTGTGTCACGAGAAAATTTCGCGTGCCGGACAAGAAAACATTTGGAGAGGAAGCGGGAAGGGGCGAAGTCAGCGATATCGGAAAGGGAGGGCAACCATTACGGGGATATCAGATCAAAGTTCCGCAAATCTTTCAACTCCATCAAGCGGGTTTGATTTTAACCTCTCCGGCATGGCAAGAGGGCAATGAACCTGGATTGAAATATATGCCGCGACAAGTTTAACCCAGCGGTGGAAATGAATTCAAGAAACAATTGGATGAAATGACATTGGAGATGTCTGGGGGTGATTTATACGTCGTCGCGTTTCCCGACATTAACCACGTCAGGTTCAACATCACGACACGAAGGGTTGTTGCAAAGAGCATAAGCATTTGGTTGTCTTTTAAATATTCCATCGCCCCCAAGAGGCGCATTTAATTACCCTCTACCGTCGCGGGACAAGTGTCACTCGACAATTGAAAGGGACTAGTTGGGAAATCTGATTCAAAATGTGCTGCGCTAAAAAAGAATAGAACTTGCTCGCAAGATTCAAATTACTTGAAAATTCCACCTCTAACGAGTTTAAGACGGAAAATACAGATATATTTCACAATATATCAGCAGGACAGGGAAAGCGAAAAATAAAGGGACATTAACTGTAGGACCGAGAGACACAAGAATGAATTTTCGCAACAAACGGTTACAACTAAATGTGGGTGGGGTACAAAATACCAATTCGTAAAAATCTACAAAAAGCACTTTGTAATTATTTTCCACTTTTTACTGACTTTCATTTACTGAAGAATGCCAGTTTTACCCCTGCTGACATGGCAACCCCTATCACACATTCCTGCAGTCTTCAATGCAAATGGTGGCATGTTAATGTAAGTCTTAGAGTTTGAAAGTTAGTAAGGTTTCCGAAGACATCAGAAATGGATCTGATAGGAGATTAGCTGATAGGAGAATCAATTGGAAAGATGCGCTAAAGCAATCTTAAGATAATTGACCCAATACGCTGATGGTTAAATTTTAGAGAGAAATCTACTGACACTGCTACTCATAATTTATACCACTACTAGAAAGAAGGAAATAAGACTGAGAAAACTCAGAGAAATTGATTGTAATTATATTTTCACTGGAAAACAGGGAAACTCTCCCTAGGAGAGACAGATAAACGAGCAACCTCCGTGGTCCCCTTGGCGCCTTTCGTTAAGAGTAGGCTAATGCCGACGCCAAGTTTCTCTCCACCCTTTCTCCGTTTCCTTAAAACTCCTCCCATTACCCAATTACCCACCTATATCCTAAATTGCGCAAATGACTTCAGCTATCGGTCACTTCCCGTAAGTACCCGAATAACATAACATAACTTGAAGAAGATGTAATGTAAGTGCTGAAAAATGAGTGAAGGCAATGTCAACTATTGAAACTGTATAGCCATATATTATAATAATAATTATAATATAAAAGCCATATATTTAGAATTGGCTCGCTGAAAGTGTATTTTTGCGTTTGTCTCGGCCGGCCCAACATCCATACTTCGTGCGACACCCAACTCAACTGAGGCGGAAAATAAGTACGGATGGAAATAAACAAGTATTCAAATCGATCGATCATGAAGTTGTTTGAAGTTATGGAAATACTTTGCGATCACGCGATATTTTGCAATCGCGGAGATGCAAATCAATCGCGCAGGCGTTCAAAAGTGATCGACAGGTTTTGTTCTTATTTTTGCTTCATCATGAATGCATACACCACAAAAGTAACACATGTAGCAGTTCCTGCAGTAAAATGCTTCTTCCTGCACGAGAAATACGTACAGGATTCAAACTATTTACATTTCTCCCATCGGGTTACGGTACCAAGCTACCCGCCGTGAAATCCAAACCACCCAAGGTGGCTTATTCATCAGATTTCTTAGGGACAAGCCCGTTGAAGTTAATGGAATACGACCAGATACAAGGAGGAAATGGGACACATCATCCGTGACTTCGGGCTCGCCACAGACCAGACCAAAAGAGCGTAAGGATTTCATGAGAATGGACGCGATGCATCCCTTTCCGCGATGAAAATTTTCCGCCACGTCAAGACGTCACTATTTTGGCGCGGTACCGCGCAGGAAATGGAGCCACGTTGCATCTGACGTCTTCAATGCAACCACCAGGACACGAAAACTCCCTCGCGATGATAATGGAGAAAGATGTGGATGTTTGCTCGGGTACAGGGTGTTCGGAACCCTTATCCCCTTACTAGCGGGCAGCGGTGGAAAATGCGAGAGCAAAGAGCGACAGCGGACACCTTGACGTCAAAGGCAGTTGGACATTCTGCCCAGGGTTAGAGGGTGGGAAAGGACGGAAAAATACCATTTGCCAGTCAACAAAGCTCTATTCTCGTGAAGCTGAGAACCCATACCGCAAGTGCAAATTTTTTCGCATAAAGTGCAATTTTTTGTACATAAACATACTCCCGGATAGAAAGGCCTCCTAAGGTGGATTTTCAACCGAAATATTCGAAAATTTACTGCTTCTCTATTTTCTATATGTTTTCTCTTGTGATGGTCATGCCTTTCGTACTTTTTTCGTTGTAGTAAATTTAGGTATTATGGAGCTTTTCAGGTCAATCCTTCACATGAATCAAACCTATATGCGTCGACTTCCCTAAGGTAGCTTAACTGGCTATAAGTAGCGAAAAATCGCAAAATTAAGAATCAGCAGAGAGAAACGAGAGAGATAAGGGCTCCAACTGCTTCTGTTTTTAGATTATAGGATTTGTACTGGTGCCTAGTTATTCGTGGGACATTACTACTGTCTTTCGACAATTCCCAACTTTTCTTATACTAGCTCCTTCTTTAGTTCAAACTGTCCTATCTCCCTTTATATTCTCCAAAAAAGCTTACCCTCTTCCTTAAAGTATACCCTTTATAACACTCCTCAACAAATCATAATAATTAAGAGTAAAATTAGGTTTCAATGAGCTCCAGACACTAAGATTCTAACGCAACGTCTAACCGAACGCTATTCTAAGCCAGAAACGGGGAACTTGCAGCCTTTTATGGCTCCCACCGTGACCTTGTAGTGTATTGAAACACATGACAGTTAAAATATGCAACAATGGACCGCGTGCTCTTCAGTGAATATGGGGCAATACTTTCCTGGATCGAAGACCTGTTTTTCATTGCTGTTGTTTTGTGACCATGATATTTATGCAAGGACTTTGCAAGGAACAAACCTTAAAAAATGTACTAAATGAAGTACTTACTTGCATGCGACGTACAATACCGATATAATAAATGATAATGAAATCCCTTCGCGGTTAATTTCCGTCTCCGCATTTGAATAGATTCCACATCGTAGTTCTACGATTAATATACATACTGGCAAACACCACACCAAGCCTGTACCAAGAGCCGGGATTAGAACCCGAGACATCAGTGTAGCCAGGCCGGCGCGTAACCGACCTGAGAATTGCGATCAGTGCTTTTCATTACTTGGCCTATCTATCTACTTTGCATCTTCCAAGTTGTACCCTCCAGCATTCTGCCTTCTCCAACGCAACCGAATTCTAAAATAAACACGGGTTCCGTGATCGGGTTTCCAACCCACGACCACTGGTTACTGGTTTGGCACGCCGGTGCCATGACGACCTGCTTACCGCGGCCTGCTTACTGCCTCACATCCCTTTACACCATCGCCTGAGTGATTTCTCGATGATCGTACATACGTTCTTGCACATATATTCCTCCGAATCTCCTACCCCCCTTTACCAGTCCTCATTACGGATGCCGTTTCTCTCCGGCCTCCGCGTACTTTTCCACCCAAATGTTTATTCATGCGCCATGCTATTTGCCTCCGTATGTTTTAATCATGGACGGCTTTTCGGCGGAGCTCCGGGGCGGAAGGAGGAGGACCATTCAGTCGTGAGAAACCCCAGTGTGGAGGGACCTTGGGAGTCAGATGAGGAGGAGGAGCGGCTGGGGTAGGGGGGAGGGAAAGAGGGAAAGGAAATGGAGGATCGAGTGCGGCGGAAGCGAGAGAGAAAGAGCGAATCGGGGAGGAAGGAGGGGAAAGATAGGTGGAGATATTGGAAAGCGGTCTCCGAAAAAAGTGAGACGGCAGAACAACGGGGGAGAGCGTAAGACGAAGTAAATCGGGAAATAGGGAATAGGGAGTGGGAATCTTAAACTTTAGTTCAAAGGAAAGCTCGGAGATCCCGGGTCACGTCGACCTGAAAATTTTCCCATTTCCAAAACGTTTCTAGCGTTCTATTTCCGGATTTGAACTGCATTTCAGCCGATGACTAAAAGCCCATGGGAACAACAAATCTAAAAACTAAAAATATCGATTTGTCATTCAGGCTATAAACCTATAGAATTCTATCTATTAATGATTAAATTCCTACAACGTTCTCGCACATAAATTTTTCCAGCATTGCGAATAAGAAATACGAGTCTGAGTTTAAAGTCATATTCAACTGCATTCAAGTATAAACTACAGAGCGAGATATCTTCTAAATAACATTGCACTGAAAACTTAAATCAGTCTTTAAAGCATTCTCATGAACAAACATTTAAGGTGAGCATCTTAATTACAGCTCCTTAACTCGTCTCAGAAAATGTCTGTGTCAAACTTCATGTTACAATTAAAGATATTTAATAGTGACGCAAGTCATGAATAAATGCTCCAATTAACAACAATTCTGAGAGCAGTGTGGAGAAGAAAACTGGTGCCTAGCTTCACAGTCGGGTGAGTTTTATGAGAGGCGGTGTGACTGGAATAAGCACCGAGATTTCCTCGTTAAATGCACTACCCCTTTAAATACGAAGGTATCTACATTCATCACAAATTACTGAGTGGTGCACGCGAGCTAAATGTTCCCGCTTAGTAATTAATAAGATAAGACAAGAGACAGGGAGGATGAGGAGGATGAAGGTCGCATCAATTTACTAACAGAAAGAAAAACTGTTAACGATAGCATTTTTTCCCGAAGAATAAATTCAGCATGGGCATCATAAAAAAACTTCATCTATTGCATCCGCCGGTGTGGATGAACGTCCAAAATGACGATTCGTTGTCGTTTAACTTTGATCCAGAAAGCTATGTTCGTCACGTTTGTCATTTCGGGGTTGAAACGATTCACTGTGCGAGTGGACTACTCCACGAACTTCAAGCAAACCGACCGCACAGACAGCCACCGCCGACCGCAGAGCTAAAAATCGATATCCATTCGCGCGAAAATATACAATTCAGGCTCTGGTGGAGACTAGCTCGCTACCGTGTGGGGAGAGAAGGACGGAACGAAGGGGTGAGATTGGGTTGATAAAGGCGGGATATGGTGGGAACAGGGTGGATAATTAACAAGAATCGGAGGAGTATACTAAGAAAGGGGCGCCTTTCATTTGCCACCACTACAATTCACCAAAAAGTATGGGTATAGGGATGGTGGGGAAGTTTTTATGACCAGGGCGGGTTGGGGAGGAGTTCTCGGTAAGAGGGAGAGGGATGTGTTTGGCAAAATAGGATGGGATCACGGGGAAAGGTACGGCAATGCGGTGAAATCAGCCGTGAACGGTGGGCAAGCGACTGCCGATTCATGATTAATTCACCGTCAAAACCGCAAAGCATGTGAGGAGTCGATGTTCATTTGCGCCGGCGCCTACCGCCAAACCGAGTTCTTCGCGCCGGACATCGAAGAACCTCGAGGTGCCGCGGGCAAAAATTTATACACACTCGACGACGACTACGGGAACTCACGCAGTAGTGAGCTCGCCCTCCTCGCATTCCCGGGCAACTCATTCTTTTTTGTTCTTCGCCAGGACTAACGTGTAACTCCATGACGTCCTCTGTAACGGAGACGAAGGAATTCCGGTTCGTTTTCGAGCAGGGAAACGGGAGCTCCCGTCAAAGGGACGGACTGCGCCGGGCGAGCAAAAGACACTCTTGCTCGAGCTCGTCGAGGCGTGACACGTACATCCGCGCAATTTCTTTTGGCTCGAAACATAATTGTGCGACGATGAGAGCCAAGCGCCACCGTTTCAACTTCAGCTTTGCAGTCTCTGTGATCTCGGTCTCCGTTTTCTTTTTACTCGTCGAGTGGCACTTGCAATTAGATTTACTCAAGCTAACGACCTGTTTCGTCAAGTAATCAGAGTGAATATTCAAGTGCGCATGCCGTTAACTAATTAATAAAATTATGACACCACACTCATTTCATCATCTCGCATTCCAGCATCAATTATTGCAGTTATGAGGAATTTTGATACTCAAGAAATGTTGATTGCTTACCTGAATGATAAATTAGCGACCCCCTCGTCATATGTACACATAAAACGAATGTTCATAAGACTTTCCACAAATACAACTATTAAGTATGTTCTCGAGGTAAATAAAACAGAATGGCACAGGCGCTTCGGGCACACAAAGAAAGTGAGAAAAACAGATAGATACACATAAGAAGTTCCTATATTTCTGACATTATGTTCTGACCTCCATACAAAATTAGACTTTAATTGAAACAAAAACAACCAGTTTTTAACGTAAAGACCTGGCAAAGATGCAAAAGAAGTCTGCAGTAGGAACGGGAGTTTAGATTTAATAATTCAAAGAAAATATCCCATTGAAAATCATTTATTCCACAATGCTCCTCTGACTACGACCGACGTATCAACTGCACAACGACACTGAAATATCTTTATTACTACATTTGAACCATTTTTGCGATATTAAAACATTTTTTACAGCATATATTAATACTGTTTGACGTTGATGGGCCTATTTCATGGATGAAAAATTTAAGTAGTAACGGAAACGAGAAATGATAATTTAAATTACATTTTCCGCGGAACACGTTAGTGAATATCAGGGAAAAAAATATTAGAGGCACCATTGGGCTCCGGTCAATGCCACTGTGGGCTAACCATATATTACGAAACGCTGGTTTTTCACATTTTTACCCCTCCTTCCCCATTAACCCTCCATAACATTCTCTAAGACCACCCCTATGTTACGTAACGCTGCCGATGCTTTTTTTTGGTGAATCTTCGAGTGAATGTCTCATTATTATTATTATTATTTGCTAATTTTTTATCATATATTATTCGTTACCTAATTATTATTTAAGCAATAAATGAATGTATTTTTGTACCTTTTCCCACCGAAACGGAAGGCTGAACCCACCCTCCTTTGCAACAGTTAATTGAACAGTTGTCCCGGATTCTGCTCCCCTTTTTAGCCCTACGTAATTACTGGGCGGCCACGGCCTCTTATGAGAAAATCAAGCGTCATATATCAATTATAATTCCTTAATTTATGTTTATGTTATGTAAATCTCCTCCATCTAAATAACTATCGTACTTCTGTTTCATTTCTATGCTTATTGTTAGTATTTAATGTTGAACATCACCGGACAGCAAGATTATCGCTTCACATGTGATAGTAGTGTACTCAGAAGTCAGAGGAAGAGAAACCCCGAAGGGGTGCGGTGGTGATAAATCGCAGTTAAGATTTTTCCCTCGATAAACCCACGAATCAGCAATCAGATATAAAAGGATGAAATTGATCATGCAGTTTATTATGACCCATTCGTGCCGATTTCTTTAGTAAAAATATAGGTCAGCCAACTACCGTCAGAACATCACATGCGCATATTTTCACAAGTATTACATACTACGGTATTATTTATCAATCCTTATGATTTTGAGATAGTCCCGCTGACCAAAAACAAACCTTGCCCCCCCAGTCTTAGCCAGGCAGCGCCATCTCTGCGGAGCAACGAGGAAACATCTGAAACCTCAGCAGGTTCCTCCCCTGGGTGTTCTATGGCATTCGAAGCAAGAAGCGCCGAAAAACATTCTCCCCGAGCGACTGGCTCCAGGTATTTGGTTTTGAGACGAAAAATTATAACCAAGAATGTTTATTTTTTCAGCTAACAAATTTCACATGCCCATAGGAAAGGAAAATTAAGTGCTAAACTCACACAAGAGTAGTGAACTGCACTAATCATCTGTAAAAAAGTCATTTATTTGATGCTAAACATTTAATATGGCAAGCGTATTTAAAACGCAATCGGGAGAGAAGTGCAAGAATGCATGAAATTATTTATTTTGCATTAAATGTCCAAAGTTTACGGGATCAATAACCGACTACAACAATAGCCAACCGATCGTTGCGGGAACGTGAATAGAGCAGCGAATAAAGCCCCATGTCAATTCGATCGGTCCAGTTCGAGTACTTGGTAGTACATAGCAATGCAGGAAGTTTTGAGCAATCACCAGGCCCAGTGTCAAGTTGGAACGGAAGGGAAATATTAGAAACCTCACCGCTTGCAAGCTTGTTATTCGCATCATTACCGGCATTCGAACATGAAATCCACACATTTTTGGGATCACACCACCGAGACGAACAAATAATTAAACACACTCTTTCCTTCATCCGGGATCTTTCCATTTAGTGCTCATCTCCCGGAAAGAAGGAACCGCTCAACCTAATGGGAACACCCACATCGCGGATCATTATCGGTCTGCCGGCAAAGTGGTGGTCACGAAAATGGTCACGTGAAAAAAAATACAGCAACAACGTCTTCCAATCCAGTGGATTCATGCGGCGGTTTCTTTGGTAAGAGTCCAAATGCTTTGTACACTTCATTTTATGGCCTTCCGCGCGAGTGTATGAATAAACACGGAACTTGGCGCGTTCCAATAGTTATCTGCAGTGGCCATTACAATCTTGGCACTTCTCCTCAACCCACTTGAAAGCCCACCTCCGCTTTTATTCTAATCTAGCTCCAAGACTTGCTTTGTTGATTCATCCAGGCTATTCCCCTTCACTTCCAGGACGAAATGGATGTTTTTCTGACCTCCGAATTTCGCTCTGCCGTCTTAATTGAACACTCTGGTTGGCCTCATTCTTCATTCCATACGACTAACATCCCGAAAGGAATGTCTTGTAATGAGCTTCTCCGCAAAAAATGATCGATCCGGGAAGGGAAGCGCGCTCGGGAGAACATCTCTCACCAGGCAATAATACTCTTCACCTTGCTTTGGTAAAACTTTCAAGTTAGCTCGAGAAATGTACATTTGTACTTAAAAGTTTTACCAAACTAATGTATAACATCACAATGGCTGGATCACAAGGATTGTCATAAAAATATTAACCAAAATTTCGCACACTACTTGGTTTCCAAGAAATACTTCGCATCGTTACTGCCACTTAATATGCTTCCTTAAAACTTCCTATTTTTTACGTTCCTTCTTCTTCTCAGATAGTGTAAAAGAATTTAGCATGAAATCCATATTTTTTAAGTAAATCTCGGGGAAAGTAGTCACTAATCAGAACAGTAGGAAGCAGTTGAGAGGCTATTTTGATGGAATTTTGGGAATCTCCTATTGATTGAGTTTCAGAGTTTTTCTTGTTTACACAAACACTTGTGAAATAAGTGGAGCATAAACAGAAATCACATCTTTTTTTCAAGTAATGAAATTATTCATGAGAAGAGAATATTTTTTCTTCTGAAAGGTACGCAGAATATAATGAGTTCAACGTAAAGAAACTAAAATTAAAATTATAGATTTTCTAATATGAGAGCTAGATATTTTAATACTGACTTCACTGACACAAAGGTTATATTAACAAGTGTGGAATATTAAAGGATAATCCACACCATTAAATAAGTAGAAGAGGGGTATGTTAACCAATTGATATTTTAACCGTATTAATGATAGATTTCAATGGCATAATATGTCATAATAACAAAAAAGCATCGATGAAACGAGTTCAATATCATAGGTATTGTGTGTTTACGGTAAAGAGAAATCATTTGCCAGACTGATTTTAACATCACGCGACGGACGAACTTTAATACCCTACACTAAATATTACTTTTAAAATATTTCATTTTATTGAAAACAATATCACACCTTTGATACATATTCTCAAAGATTTTATATAGCTGCGATATGCCAAAGGAGCGTAACGAACAGTCTTAGTTCACCCCAACTGCCCTTTGAACTTTTCGCCTAACAGGAGTAATCAAAATTGCTGCTTATGAAGCCTCTCCTTTTTAGTTTGCGGTTTAATATTGGCTTCGGAGCTGCTGTATTTGCGAATTAAGGGAAGAGATCTCGTGGCTAAAATATGAGCACAACAAGGGGTGAAAGCTCAAAGCGATCGAGGAACCCAGGGAGAAACAAATAAGACATGAAAGGGAGAGATGGAAGGGAGATTAGAAGACAGACAAACACGGGGAAACCGGATGAAATTTCCGGAGGCCCATTAGCGTAAGGAAGCGAGAGGCTCTCAGCCACGGAGTCGAGACGTAGCCGCGTCATTTTGAATGAGCCAATGGGAGCAGAGCAGACTAAAATGCCCTCTTGGTGCCGCAAGGCAAGGCTGGGAATAACTATCGATCGGCCAATAGCCTTTTGCGCCATTCCTCGTGGGGGCATCAAACTTGAAACGATTAACGTAACGGTCCTAGCACGCACAATCGTCGAATAGTTTGGTTCACTCGAGAGTGTTGGACCTCTCGAGGTTTAAACCATGGCGTGGTGTTCCACGCATAAGAAATATACGCCCGATTTCGAGGGAAGGGTTGTTCGAACGCCGAATGTCGTTCGTATATATCGCACTCACTGATTTGCGCATGCCCAAAACTTGCAGCAACAAGCTTTTAATCGTCCCAACAATCTATACCCTCAGGAACTCTGCAGGGTCGGATGGAGGTCTTGCCTCAAGGTGTTCCCTTTGCGAGAGGGAAGAAAAAATGGCACATATAACTAAGGAAATGCAGTGGTAATTTAATGGTTGGCAATGAGATTAGGCTTCAACGCTATCCCGCGTTCCCTTGAGCGCTGAGCTGAAACAGCTTCTTTGAATACGCCGAAGACGACATTCAAGAGATGTTGTAGAGTTAAGAAAAAACAGAACTCTAGAAAATATGCGATTACTGGTTAGATATTATGAGGGAAAAATTACCCCCCTGAAAGCATAGTTTAGCTATAATAAATAAAATTTACGCCTAAAAGTTAGTTATTTACAAAGGACGCCCTTTAAAAAATTCCCGTAACGATCCCGTTTTCTTATTCGTAGGTTCTGATTTTATTTACCAAGTTTAAACTACGACCGGCAAAGAATTTTCACTAACCCTCAATAGTTGTAGCATAATGATCAACGTTTATGGTAGGAAAATTAATTCGAACCGCATTCTAAATTAGGTGTTACAATCACTAAAGATTTATCGTGGGGAAGACACATCCGGGAAATATGCGGCCGAGCGAAGAGAAAGCTAGGATATATACAAAGAGTACTTGGGAAATCTGATGAGAAGACAAAAGAGCGATGTTACTTTTCACTAGTTAGGCCCCATCTTGAGTATGCAGCCAGTGTGTGGGATCCGAATGAATTAGGTTTCATCAGAGAACTAGACAGTGTGCAGCGTCGAGCAGCTAGGTTCGTTAAAAGGTGTTACGATAGGTTGAGTAGTGTTTCAGAATTAATACATGAATTAGGGTGGGAATCATTATCAGAGCGTGGGTTAAAGTACAGATTAAATCGATTAGAGAAATTTCAAACGGATAGCTTTACTGAAGTTGTTAGGCACATATTAAAAACACCAGCGTATTACGCTAGATTCGAACAGATAAGAGAGATAGACTGTTGTACTGATGGATTAAAAATGGCATTTTTCCCCCGGACAATAAGAGAACAGAATAGGCAGCACAGCAAAGGGATAGGTAGGTGAAATATTTTAGAGTAGTCTGTAGTACATGATGCATGTATTAATCCCTTAAATACTATAGATAGTAACAATCTAGTTTCATGAGACCCTATAGTTGCTTGGTTGCATGTCAATAGTGCATGCTTGGTGATTTTCACCCCCTGCCACACACCCTCGTGGTGGCATCCAGGGTATCGTGTAGAAATAGATGTAGAGAATTAGCGTGTGGTTTTTTTTAACTTCCAACATGTTTGCCGTATTGATAATAGGAATGTACAACTATACATTCAAATGATAATCGCAAACTTCAAAGAGGGAAAATTTTCCACTAATAGCAAATATAAACGAAAAAAATGAAGGGCAACGAGAGAATAGAAAAACCTTTTCAGCCTATGCAACGCCTATTTACTTCAGGTTTTGAATAAAAACCATAGGTAAGTAGATTGGAAAAGAAAGATTTTATGAATGCGCACGACAGTATTGGTAAACTGATTTAGTTGCGATTCTTTGAAACGTAATGTAAGTAACGTAACAACGGTAGTTGACTCTCGTGGCTAAAATTATAGAGCGATACATATAAGCACGTCAGGTGCTAAATGTGCCCTATAAGTTTGGGTAATTCATAGGCAGTGACAAACAAACCACCCAGACTCATTTAAATTCCATCGATTTTCTAAAAACCTCAACTCTCCAGGAAATTACGAGTGAGAATTTTCGAGAGAGAGAATTCTCACTAGTAACGCAGGAACGGGCTATCCTGCAGCCTGCGGCTCTCACGTTTACCTCGCTTGCGACTCACACACGCGATATCCGTGCGCTCCACGTTCGAGCGGCCGCTTGGATGGTCTCAAGTACATAGACAGCTGATCTCTCTAAAAATTAACGCTTTAGCCATGCAATTACAAATCCTATTTATGCATGACATGTAGTGTATGCTTGGTGTGGATTCATTTAAGGCATTTCCCCATCCCTCGACTCTAAATAGCACGCTGAACGCTACTCAAAGTGGAAAACGACAACTTAAGATTAGATGTGAGAATTGGGTAGAGGTAGAAGAACAAGTATTTCAGGAAATAGAGGAAGAAAGTCGCTAAGGGGGTGGGGGGTAAATACTAAGTTGCTGGTGTTTTTTTCCTCTAAGAGGAGGAAAGGGGCCTTATCTTAACGATAGTCTCCAAGAAGTCCAAGGTTTAACGTCCCATCCAGCAGACGTATTACTGAACTTGAAGTGCTTTCCACAAAGTACTCAAATCTCTCACTCTAGGAACCAGTCACTGAAAGGTCTGTCACTTCCAGTAATAAACCCGGGCCCTTGGATTGGCAAGACCACTCTGGCCACCACGGTAACCCGAATCCGGTAACGGCAGAGATTGTGTTACAAACGCCACTTCGACTGACAAAAGGGGTTCCGTTTTTTTTCTGTCACCGCATATATTCCGTCACCTGATTCATTTCCGGGAATAAATGAATGCCTAAGGATATGTTTTTACAATACATAGTAAGACTACACCGGCAGTTTGCGAGGATGTCCATTTATTTGTCGTGGTAACTGACAGTTCCGATGTTGTGAAGCACATCACTATACCAGTTAGTTGACGTGAGCAGTGACTGTGAAATACCTTATCCACAGTTATTCTCATTACGTGAAATGATTATACCAGATATTATAAAACCGGAGATAGGAGTTTCGGGAGCGTCCGTTCATTAAAAATAATCCCAAGTTTCCACAAGTTCCGCGCGTACCTTGCCGCGCCACCTGACGATTTAATTAAACGTTCAGAGTGCCCACTACACGAATCCTTTGGAGTGCATGCGCTTCTTTACTCGCTATTTCTTCCGTGAATTTCGCTCTTCAATTATTTTTCCGACGCCAAAGCACACTCATTCATGTTATGCGAAGCACAGATATGCCTTTGCAGTGATAAAATAAATGGTAACAAGCAGAAAGATGCAAATCTATGCGAAAGTCAATGAATAAGAGAGAAATAAGCAAACTATTTAGTTCCAATTAGTTAACTTCCAGCATGCCCCGTATGCTTTGCACTTTTCTGGTATGCTTTGCAATGCAATTTCACCGCGAAAAGAATGGGGTGAAAAGCAAGAAAGAAATTCTTCGTGATACCTTAGCGAATTACGAAGTAAGCTTATGTGGAAGAATATTAAGGCAGATGCATTAGTTAATTAGAAAAGTATATTTTATGTTAAATTAAGGTACCCTGTTTCCTTCAAAACAACTTCCATCAACAAAATATTGACCACCTAAATTGAAAAATCAGTAATTTTTCAAGTACCTCTCGTGCGACGGGCGAATTTGATGAAACAATAAATCACTCTACCATATAAGTGATTAAAAGATAAATTTTGTCAGCTCATGAAGATTATACGTAGTAATCTCGATTCCGGGAGATTAAAGCGACGTTAACCGAGATAATTGACATATGTTTCGGGTAAAATATATTTTATTTCAGTGATATCAGAGATGCTGGAACGAATGGATGCTCACCCATGGAAGTGGCTGGCTGACTTTTCACCCCTGGAAAAATGACGCGACCGTATTCGCTCGTTCTCGAATTTTTCGTTCAAATATTCTGAAACGCATAATATAAAAAAACTTCTTTATTTAGCGAAGCGATTTTAGAATCAGCACGCAGGGTGATAAGAAAATAAAAGAGCAATATTTTTTAGCGAGAAAAAGACGTTCAAGCATAGAAAAATATTATTCTCTCTGTAGCTAAACAGCTACGGCGGACGATAAGACTAAATATTAACTTGTAAAGTTCCGCGTTAGAAGAATTTCAAGAAAGCGGCGATCAAAGCAAAAGTGATACGCATTCACGGAACATAAATGAGCCGTGCAGCCATGATACATATCCATCAATGAAAAAAATCTTTTTTATTCCCATGGAAGCATTTTGATTGTAAATCCAAAATGGGAGGGTCAAAAGAAGCGAGCCAAAAAAGGGTTTACATAGGTCTATAGAAAGAAAGAGAGAGGGAGAGAGAGAGAGTTGAAGAGAGAGAAAAGAATTTTCCTCCACTTCCTCATCCACAACTCCATCATACGTACCGTGGCTCCCTTGTTTCGATCCAACGTGGGGTAAACAGTTCGGAAAATGGCAGGGAATGAAAAGAGACCGTCAAGGGAAGAGAAATCGAGTCGCGAGAAAAGGATTGGCAAGCGTGTGGGATTTTTGGACGAGGGAACGGGGGCGTGGCACAGAGAGAGAGAGAGAGAAAGAGAGTAAGGAGGGAGAGAGAGAGGACGAGAAGGCGACGGCATGGGTAATCAAAAGGTTTTCCGAACGGAAAAATTCTGGGAATCGGAAGGGGTTTGGCTTGAATGAATTTTTCCAAAAAAAATATATAACTAACAACAGCGAAAGACGAACGTGGGGGACGGAACGAACGAGTTGAACAGTCCGCCTCACTTGTGAACGCCGTACACTCGAGGAGATGACAGACACAACACTCACTCACACGCACATGGGGGTCGTTTCTCCCCTTCTCGGACGGCGAGCCGCGGGCCGATAAGGGATACGCACAGTGGGCGAGGGAACTGCGGGGAGAGAGACAGAGGTGCCGCGGCGGGGTTATCCCTAGGGTGGAGCAGAGTCGACGGTGGGGGGAAGAGAAGGACTCGCTGCAATTCGGGAGAGATTCGTCAGGACCACCGCGGCGCACACCTGGTTCGGAGGAGAACTACAGATCACACTTCACACGGGCCAACAACAATATCAAAACCCTTCTTCCTTCCGCGGGACCACAACAATCCTCCCCGAGTCACCCAAGCGCAGTATCTCCAACCCGCTCCCCTCCCGGATAAAAGACGACTGGCCTAGCATTGTTGTGGACAATTCCTCTCCCATCATCGGCGGCGTGCTTATAGATATCCCCGCCAGTTCCCCCGACACGCGCGGACCGCGGGCCAGCCACCACCTCCCTACTAGCTCTCCATAACCTCACCCACCCCCTCAACCCACTGAACTGATACTTTTCCTAATACTTCTCCCCCGCAACCTCCCTCGCCGCTTCCCCTCTGTGTCACTCCCCTCCACGTAGATCACTCCCTCCACACTCTCACACACACACACACACGAAACCTCACTATCTCGCCCCTCCACTCCCTCCAACACGTTATCCTTCCTCCTCCACCACTCTTTTTCCTCCTACCCCGTAGGGGGTCCAAACACGTCCCTATCGCCTCTCCTCGCTACCCTCCGCCGGTCTTTTGTCGCACACGCCCGGGAGGAAGGTGGAAGGGCCGCAGGGGAAAGGGAGAAGGGGACGGAAGAGAGAAAGAGAGGGAGAGAGAGCCAGTCTTCAACCCCAAAGCACACCCATTCACACACTGAGGACGGAGAGAGGAGGAGGAGTGAACGCGGGGAACCCTGGCCCCTCTCCCCGAACCCCTGGCTCTCCTCCCCCCGTCCCCCTAACCCCCTCCTCCTCCGCCTCCCCACTCCTGCCCTCTCCTCCCCTCCCTCGATTCCCCCACCACGAATACTGCCGCTCCCCTATCCCCCCTCAGGGATCGCCCACCCTCTCCCATCCCGACTCCAACGCTTCCGTATCCCGGGGCTGTTACCCCTATACACACCCTCCCCCGCTTCCAACCAATCCCCCTTTTTTCCATTTCCTCCACCCTACTCCTCTTCTTATACTACTCCTATTTTTCCCTCTCTCCCTATTCCGTCCTGTTCTCTCTTCTTGATAGTGAGGCTTTGGCGGGCCGCGGGGAGGCTTAAGGGGGAAGAGAGGGGATAGGGAGACTCGGAGGAGGAAGGTTGATCGATATCCCTTTCTCCCCTCACCCCCGAAAAACCCACCGCTCTGCAAGACCTTCTGGGAAGGCCGGCCCTGCTTCCCTCCTCACATACAAACACATCTACTCACGCTCGCCCCCCCTGCATCCACTTCTCCCTTTTTTTCCTTTCCTTTTGAAGGTCCGCACCTTCTCTGCTCCTTCCTGCACACGCGAACTCACGTAGAAACTCCCCCGGCCCACCCTTAACCCGCTAACCCAACCCTTCAACCGAGCCTCAACACCTGAACCATTTCCACAAGAAAATATTATTTTTGACCGAAGTTATTCACGAATTCCATTCTCTCTTCCCAAAGCAGACGATAATGCAAGAGGTTTCATGCTTGGATATGTGAGGTTCATGTTCCACCTGAAGCGGCAAGATTGGTCCTACCAAGGGATTTCTGGATTTTATTCCGTTTTGGATCCATTATATTGCGGGTAACTTTACAAAAAGAAACCGTCAAAACAATTCCAAGAGTTAGCCGATCGTAGCAGCACGATTTTCTAAATTGAAGCCATAGCAAAATTGAAAAAAGTAATATACAACCTGACAAATGAGCAGTAAATAGGTTTTTGTGGCAGAGTGTTCGCTATTAGCTACCACCCAGTTAGCCGTAAGACACATGCTTTACGAAAAGAAAACTACCCAAATTCCACACTCAAACAATAATTCATACATGGCGTTCACGTAAAAAATTTACTGCATTGCAAGTAGCCAAAAATATCAGTATCTTTATACTTAATTAATATTGGGAGTGTCATTTGAAGCCTTGGGAGCTTAAGTGGTTAACGAATCTAACTAGCAATTAGGGAGTTCCGGGTTCGAGCCCCGGGTGATATGTACAATTATTTTTTCACTGCGGAAATTCTGCTATTATATTTTAGAGTTATTTTCCAATCTTGACGTTGATACCAATTTTTCCTCTGCACTCAAATTCTTCACCATCAATATGAATAACGAACGTCATCTAACTTTATCAATGAATTTGACTCCTTTGACGCCATTACTATCCCTTATCCCCATGATAAACAGAGGGGTAAGAAAAAGACAGGAAAGGAAATTGCAATCGAATAAATTTATTACGAAGATTGAATTTAAATTAAATGCCAAGAGAAAGTATAGATGATAATTAACGAATTATTTACTTCTCTTGGAATTTAACAAATACTCTAAACCTGAGGGAAATGAATATGAGTAACCTCCTACATTTGAATATTGATTCGTAAAAGCAGTCTTAAATGCATGCTCGATTTGCATGCTAACAAGAACATATAACATGTTGTAAATAATAACCAAAATAATTATAAGAAACTCTATCGGGTGCAACTTGATGGCATTTTACCATAACGGAGCAGTGTGAGCTGAATTGCAGTGTTTACTTTCACTACTCCAAATAATAATCAGTTGAGGTAAATGGACCTTCATTAGATTTACAAAATAATATAGTATATAGTATGAGCTGGCAATGGATAAGATTACACTTTATCCTGCAAGATAAGAGGCTCAAAAACTTGCTCTAGAAATCATGAATACGCTCTCTCCCGGCGAATCCTGGGAAAACCGATCAACGAAAAAAAACGCATTAGAGTAAATCAGCGGAGTCTTACCGCGAGATACCTCGACGCGCACAAACTGGTAATCAATTCACGCGGACTCGCGCGCGAACAGCGACAGACGGAATCAGCGTGCTGTGAAGAAAAAGGAAGCCGGAGAAAAAGGGAAGCAATCGAGGTAAAACGGTGGGGGAAGGAATGGCGACGTGGAAGGGAAGGGGGAGGAGGGAGACGACGCACGAGAACTCGCGACAGATAGATAAAACAAAAAAGAGACACAAAACTGGTGCGGGACGCGGCGACACGAACACAAACGGCTTCATCAGCCGTCTTCGCTTTCTCCACACTTCGAAATGAAACGCCGAGTGAGGAAAGGGGGGTTGGGCGAGCTGGAGAATGGGGGAGGATGAGGAGGAGGATGAGGGCGGCGCTTTTGTCAATACCTCACTTTTCGGAGAGAGGAAAAATGCAGGAGAGAAAGAGAGAGAGAGAGAGAGAGAGAGAGAGAGAGAGAGAGAGAGAGAGAAAAAAAATGAGAAAAACCGTAGCAGTAGACCCACATTCAACCCAACAACACAGAAACCTTCCCCCCGCAACAAATAAACCCACCCCGCGATTCACGGTCCAACCGTCGATGACGCCACCGGTTTCATAAACAATTGATCGACTTGAAAATTTCCGAAGGGTGAATCGTTCACGCTTGACGTTGGTGAGTTGCCCAAGGGGTTACCAAAGGATTGAGATCGTAGTTAGAGAAAAGCGGGGGAGGCCAGCCAAGCTTGATATCCCACCTTCGTGAACTGTTGCATCCTTCCACACTGGGGCAGGGGGGAGACGGCCCCACATGTCGGCAAAAACCCACCCTCTCAATCCCACCCCCGGGAGGAAACCCCGCATCGGGCCGGAACGAGACATCGATTACATAATTGCTCGGTTCCACTCAGTACCTACCCGGGGCGTCGCCGGGGCAATACCGCGGCCGGTTTCGGGAATGCATTCCGCACCGGCCGACCGTCCATCGCTACGCGGTGACTCCCGTCGATTGGAAATAATGAGCGAGGTCCGAGGCACAATCGAAGCGGAGGGCGCCGGGTCGATTCTCAGGCGGGGACATCTCGGTGGAGCGCGCCCACCTCACCCTCGCCGCAGTCACAAGGGATGGAGTGACGGGACAATGCGAGCGATTGGCAAGTTACTAAATTGCAGAGCGAGGCGAGTCAGGAAGACACTCGATTCGGCGCCAATTAAGGCGTGGTGGCTATGGGGAAACAGATCGTTACTGCCCTGAAAAACTCCGAGAGAAATACATCACACCGACGCGATCTTCAAATTACGTTCCCAAACAGCTGAAGCCACTATTCACCTCTCATTATGAGCAACAAAATACCTTCCAATGATCCTTGAAAATTGTGAACACCTGTCTCAATACAGTCAAGTCGTCGACTTATAGCCACGTTCGTTTCCGACATTCTGGATTTAAGGCAATTTTTAGCGTAGGTAGGCGTAGATATACATATTTTTTGATAGATTTCCTTTGACTTACATTTCCTTGACATCGTATCTTACAGTTCACTACTTAGTTCACTCACAGTCCAACAGTTCCGAAGTTCCGGCAACGAAGACACGAATGGAAAGAAACGTATTCGTGAGCACCACTGATTACGAAGTGACAATTGCAAGCGTTGTTGCGTTATGCAGATGAGCGGCACCACTCTAACCAAGGCCAATAGCTCAGTAGTATATCGAACCGTCGTACGTCTATTAGGTCGAAAGTCGACAACTGACTATATTTAACATGTGAAGAATATAAATCAGCGACTGTAGGTTCAAAGCCTGATTTGGATGAAAACATTCTCATCTGAAATGCTTTCTCATCACCGTGGACTGTTGCCACATGAATGTAAATTTATTCCAAATTAATTGGTATTTACATTTTCAGACACTTGAAATCTCGAATCCACGAACTACCCCATACGATCAAATTAACGGATACGAACTTGTCTCACATTTGCGATGCAAGTGGGAGCAAAGTTTTTAAAAATTTTGATAGCAGACATTACGATTATGGAGTTCCGATTACAAATTTATGTCACGAAATATTACACAGAAACTAAACTCAGGCCGTTGGTTTATAATAGTTGTAACTTGTACCTAAATACAAATATATATGCGAAAAACACATGGTTCTTTTATCATAGGGAGCTCAATTATTTAAGAAAATTTTTCCTCTGCAACAATACCTTTACAGAGGCGATTTTCCTTGCTAACTAACTAAAACTATATAATTGGCGAAAGTACGCGGAGGTACGTAATGGATATGACGGCCCCTATATTTCACTGTAGTAAAGTAAATTGTCGCAACATTTCACCAATAACGTGCTACAAAAAACGTAATGTCTTCAACATGAAACGTGGCAACACATTGAGAAGAGTGACGTTTGCAGAGTCTCAACAATACACTCCTCGCGCTCTTGTGACAAGTAAGTCACAGCGAAAAGTATACGGCGCTTGCAAATTTGTGTCTCTCTCAGTGCATTTCACAAACGTGCCTTATTCATTCAGAATCACGGAAAAGATTGACGTTGGAATATCCATGAAAGACCTGCGGTTTCAAGTCTATTCGCCCACTTTAAGGCACTTAAGAACGAGTGAAGAGGTACAAGGATGGGAATAGAAGGGTAAGAGGATAGTTGGAGAGAAACCCAGGGCTGACATTAGCCTGTTCCTGACTTAAGGGGCCGAGGAAAACACAGCGTAACGTCCCATCCTAAAGACGGAGTACTGAACATGAAGTGCACTCCACACAGCACTCAGTAAGGCCGGTTTACGAATAAAAATATTTGCCACTGCCGGAATACGCACGCGTGCCCTCGGGGTGAGAGGTCAGTACTCTAGCCACTGCGACTGCCTGACCCGTGGCATCCTTGAGCTCACTTCCATTGGAGGAGAGGCTCGATTCCGCCATAAAAATACATTGCGTCACCCATCTCTCAGACCGAACGGAGAATTACCGGAGGGAGGCAAGGGCGAAATCTTTGGAGTGCCAGTCCTCCATCTCCCTTTGTCCCAGAATTCCGCCTTGGACCCTCCCGCCTCACCCCGACCTCAACCCAGGGCACTACTCTCCGAATTTTGGCGGCGACGCATGAGCTTGCCGCTCCACCTTTCTCCCCTGCGCGGGAGGATGAAAGCTGGGGACGGGCGCAGTTACCGGGTGTTGGGGGCGAAAGCGGGCGTGTCCCCGCCCGGGGCAGCGGTGACCTGTGCCTCCCATGGTGGGTCATAGCCCACCATCCCAAGACAACAACCTCCACTCCTGCATAACCCTCTTGCCTACCTCATTCCACCTCGTCCTCCTCCGACAAGCCAAAAGGGCATATCTTACATTGATGGCGTAATATACTCGAACACCGACCCAACTTTCCCAAGCATTTTCCCATTCGATAAGGTCGACGACAACAAGCCTCGCCGGTGGACAAACACGGAGGGAGCAGAAAGACACTGCGACTGTTTGGATCCACGAGCCTTTCAGGTGCACCAGCTCCAATATTCTCTCCTGATCATCGGCGCAACAAATAACATACGCGCTTGAAAACATACGCGACTTTCTGGGTTTGGTTTCTTTGTCGTTTTCTAGAAGGTGCATTAAAAAAATATTTGAAAAAAGTCTTTTTGGTGTTCTACACGAATACTGCCTTAGTTTCACTGCATCTTCCACACCGCTTTGTTTTCGTTAACTTCATCCGCACTAATTTCTTTCGACAGCTCCGCAAGAGCCGTTTGAATATCATGACATGCGGTCCAGGTGTGAAATCATGGATGCTTCTTTCCTAAAGTAGCACAAGGTTAAGGGTAACCGTCAATAAAAATCGCTCCACTGATAGTGATAAGCAATTTTGAGTGCTACCCGAAAAATGAAGAATGTAGAATAGGTTCTCTCTGACATAAGTTAAATCTAAAGATAACGATAACGCTAGCGCACGCCTTATGAAAATCCATGATCGCGGCTCAGCTTTGGTAGCTAGGTCGGTAATGCGCAACCCGGAACCCAAAAATAACGGGTTCAAATCCCTACAATGGTATAAATGTTGACACCGCCTTAGGATTGTGCAGCATAGATGTTACAGTACGCCCTTATCGATTGTAGTACTTAACGAACCAGCTTAGTTTGATTACTATTGATAAACCTGTTTCACGCACGAGTCACGCTACGAGCAAGGATATTCCGTATGTCTCACATTTAAGTTTACGTTAGATATTGCGATAAACTGCAGAAGTAGAAGCACTAAAACATTGTAGGGATAGACTTAGGTTTCAGAGGCTCCAAAGGCTAAGGCTATATCCAACCGTCTGAACTAACATCTTAATCACCCCGGCACACTCATCCATGCCCTACCAATATTTTACACACCACCTTACACAAGTACGCAACCTTCAACAAGGGCGCAATGCTAACATCATTGGGAACTTGTCAGATAATGCGATTAAAGCGAAAAAAAGATATCGTGAACCGGATGCGATGACGTGCAAGCCTGTCAATAGGAGAATTAGGTTTGATTAATACCCAGGTATAAATTTTATTGTCTTAAGACAACTATTAGGCACATGTTTAACTGAGCGATATTCTCTAACATAAGCAGTTGTAGCATAAAAAAACACTATTTCTACAGATAAGATTTCGTGAAGGATACGATGCTTACTTTCTCCGAGACAGAGACAGCACAAATATTTAGCCACTCATGCGAACAACTCATGAAAACTCTTGGTTACTGCAAAATAAGCTGAACAGAATAAATGTCTCATCGTGTCGGAGAGAAATGAGTGCAAAGGAAGAGGGTATGGAGATGGACGCAACGCGCTCCCACGAACCAAAGAGGAGAGAGAAAGAGAGAATGGAAGAAAGGTAGAAACTTCCTCCCATTCCTCACTCCCCTCTGACCCTACCCGAAGAACATCGCATTCATTCCCTGAACGCGTAAGCCCTTTGTACTCAACAATTGCACGAGCTCGCTTGAAAGTGTGCCGGCACATGCGGATAGTCTGTGAGCATGTGAACCGCCTGTGGGCGGGTGGGACTTTGTCGGGGTTATCCGCCATAGGCGGGGGTATATACGGGATGTACGGGCCAAAAAAGTATGCATCGTGATGAATTGTCGGCGAACTTGCTGGCGTAGTCTCCGCGCGGGACGAGATGCTTGCCTGCATTGAGGGGGACGGGCGGGGAAAGGCTGGAGCGTGGGATCAGACGGAAAGAACACAAGTGGGAAAGAGAAAGAAGGCGGACGTGGAAATGGAAAGTGAAGGGTGAAGGGAAAAAGGGTTCGATAAAGAGGTGGAGGAGAGAGAATTTGTGGATAAGTGGCACGAATAAGAATCGAGGGTTCGACTGAATTAGAACGAAGGGATGGAATGGAGAGGAAGATAGGAAAATTAAAAAGCGGTCCATTAAGGATAAGATTTCAACAATGACAATTATCTCATGGAGGAAATATTGACAGGCATCCACTTTGGATACCCCTTTGCAATGGATTTATGTAGCAATTTATAAATATCAGACATTGAGGTAATAGAAGAGTGGAGTCCAAGAGTTAATGATGTGAGATTGATGTCTTCTTCTTTTTCAAAACATACAGCATATCAGGAGCATCAGCCATGAATTATAAAATCAGCCATATAATGATGAAACGGAAATTTTTTCCAATTAGGCGTTGTTCCGAAAGATTATGTTTTCTTCCACTTAGTAATAGACGGCGCTCGACTTATTTTTGTGGTAACTGCATCGAAGAAAGCGTAATATACGCGAAGTGGTATGAAAAAATGATTTTTGCATTTAAACTTTTTCAATTCCTTGCATTCTAGAAAAAAAGGGAAATACTTGTGAACCACACTTACTGAACTGAAACGAACAATGAAAGATTGCGCAGGGAAATAAAGCATATTTCCTAAGCAATGTAAGCATGTCATCTAGTACCCATAATTCTGAATCCTACATCTTTCAACTCATCGAATTCACCTCTGATTTACTTCCTCACTAGGGTACACGTCTGGTTAGAGTTATCCATCAGTTCATGTACGGTGGTCAAAACGTAAGACGATTACATTAGACAAACAATGAGTTGACATAAATGTTGACTGTACGAGAGGGTTAGCTGCGTTATCTTTTCCCTTTCACAAATATGCTTGCGTTATTTCTATTCCATTTCCAAATATAAAACATACCATACTGTTATAAAACGAAATGTATCTAAAAAAAGAAGAGCGCGTTCATTTTCAGCGTTATGTAATTTTTGAGAGGTCTCAAGAAACCTTTACGGAGCTTAATGGGGCAGAAACGGGGTGAAAAGTAGAAAATCAGGTACCGTAATACATTTATGTGACAAAAGAAATCCGTGGTATTTTTAAATTTTACCAGAGGGCAAAGTAAAATAAATCATCGCTGATATGAAAGGGGAAAAATAACGAGAACAATTCACGGAAGCTGAGGTCAGTTTATGGGAAAACTTCTCCATGTACGTAGAAAACACCTTTTGCGGGAATGAAAAAAGAATCATACGCGCAAACCGTAGAATGACGATGGACCGGAAAGAATGGTGGTCTGCATGGAGTTCTATTTTCCCAGAACGAACACGGAAGAGCGAGCTTTTCACTCCGTGGTGGGGATGAAATGGAGGAAATAACTGACCGGGAATGGAAGGGTGGTGGGATCTGACGGGCGATCATTACAGTGATACGATGAAACCGTGAGACTAGGAGAGGAGACGGAACATTCCATCCCCACAAGAAAGAGATGGAAGAAATGAAAGGCTATTGGGGTGGGGGTCGGAGGGCATGCAAGCGGATTTTTGGACCGAAAAGAGAATGTTTGGCATCCATCCACAAAAGGATCAATGGAGTATGGAGACGCTTCCACGAAAAAAAATGCGAAAAAAATACACGAGGACACACTTATACATATTATTTCCCTATCCTTAAATTTTTATCCATCAATTTAACAGCTGATATCCATGCATTTCCATACTTGATGCTTTACCAGGATGCACCTTCGCAAAGAGGCGAGACTCATTCGTCTTTCTTCTCCCTTTTCACATTTTCCGACTTAACAGGTGTCATTTATTCGAACTTACGAGCTTCAGTTCGAAATTTTCGAACTAAAAGGTGGAAGAATATATTAATTTAAAGCGTTTGAATGCCGTTAGTAACGGCTTTTTCATCTATTTTACTGTATGGATCTCGCTTGTTAAGATGTGGGTAAGCGGCTTTGCCTGGATTTTCGGAACATCACCAAAAATACTGTCGATCAAATTGTTATTCCCCGATCACGGTCAGGACACAATGAAGAAAGGTGATTAAATACGATTGGCAATTTTCCACAATTTCCGTATTTAATTATGTTATTCCACCATATAACGCCTGAAACGACTCTTTTTATAAGAAAGGTGACTTCCGCTAAAGGCAACAGTTGATTTCTTGAATGCGGATACATTCATTGTACCGAGAGAAAAAAATCAGATAGTTTTATCATAATACATAATCATGATTTTCAGATGTTTAATGGTCATGGCCTAAAGCATCGGAGAGACACTTCTATTTTACAATATCATTATCATCAGTCATCAATTCTAAGGTTGATTCAACGCAGTTTTGCACTCAATTATCGTATTGACTGATCTATTCATTATTGATGTACAATTTTCTCAGACAACAATTCGTTTGACGAACCCATTCCTTCAATAACCGACATAATAATAATAAAAAGGCAATAACACAGGTACTTAATGGTACATGTGGTTTAACAACGGCACCATTGTGGATATCAATAAGAAACTAAATACCTTGTACTTTACTTGTTAAGGCTTCCGCAGAGAATGTAAAGTAAGATTTCTTCCGGCGTAGCTTCCCTAACCATGACATTCCGGAAGAAAGGTAACTTCAAAGTCAAGTTAATATTTTATCCTGCTATTTAACACATTATCATTTACAACAGTCAGATGCCCTAATTAATGGTAAGGTAGCTGAAAGAACTGCAACTAAATAAGACATTCCAAAATATGCTACTAGTTACATTCATTGCATAGAGCTAAAGTGAAGTGTAAACAAAAGATCACTATCGCAAAATTATTATAGTAATCCATCACAACGCGTGATGTTACGGTACTATCACAATTATTCGACAATATTATTTTATTGGGTGAATACTTCTGTATGCTTAGTAGCATCTAGAGTCTCACTAAATACTGCAAGATGGCTACATGAATGCAACAGGAAAATGGATAGCCAATGTGAATGGAAAACAAATGTCCAACTTTCGAAATGCACGAAAAGTGTACGAAAACAAATGGAAAGCTATGGCATAAAAGGGTGAAGAGCAGGTGAGGATTTAAGGATTAACATAGAGAGGTAGAGAAATAGAAGAAGCGACCGAACTGGCACGGGATGCAGTAACGACGACCTCAAATAATCCTCATTAATGGATTATTTGCGGTGTTCCGAAACCCACATGGGCATTCAATGAGGATTAAATTGATAGTGCATCAATGCATCACGGTGTTGGCTGCACGTAGCTATTGACTGCCGCGAAGTCTTCCCAAGCGAGTGGGGTAGCGCTGTGCGAACACCCGGAAAACTTCGCCTTTATTTTTGCGTTCGGCCACCGATGGAGAATCAAGCTCGTCCCGAATGACTGACATTAACTCGGATGATGAAGCACAAGGGAGGTTGTGCAGTACAGCCGGATCATTTTAAGTCAATGGAGTGCATATTGTAGTGTTACAAGTTTCGGCGCCAGTTGCGGTGGATTTCGGTTGGTGGCCGCCACCGTGTGCACGAATGAAGCTGAAAGCATCAAGTTGCCAAGAATAATTTAATTATCAAGCTGAGCGACTTCAGCAAGTCAAACTGGTGCGTTGTGTGTCCCACAACAGTGACTGACGGCTAGAATATTTCCCGTAAAAAAACCTTGCACAAGAGTTTCTGGCAAGCTTGGAATCAGCTAAGGGTAATGACAGAGTTTGCAACAATAAGGCAATGGAAAAAATAAATTTCAGGAATGATTCATAATTGCGCTGTTTGAAAATTTCCACACGAGTGGCAATCATACCAGCATCCGGGCAGCAACAAAGTAAGATGGTAGGCGTCAACAATCGGTAATGGGGGGAGGGGGCAGAAAGTAGAAAGTAAGGAACAAGTGGTTTAGAAAGAGGAAGGCTCATGAGATTAAGATTTTTGAGTTCTTACACGGCTTTAGGCTTAAAGAAATTCTAACTGCAATACGAAATTATGTACTTCAAGACGGATAGGTTACGAGAGATAGCCTTTCCTCGATTTAAGATAGACGGAATCAGAATAAAATAGCATTTATTCATTGTATCCTCGATAGACGTTTAGTTGCTGAATCGCGGATTTGATGGTGAAAATTCTTAAAACTTAAAAATCTAACGTCCAATCTCAAAAACCTAGGTGTTGAGAACTAAATAAGCATGAAATATCGATCAATATTTGTGATAGTATTGTTATCACCAGCGTAATGCTTTTTGCAGATCCACCATAATTTCATAGAGGTGTTACGTTATATTTTGAGGAACCTGAATCCTGTAGGAGTGTCAAGAAGAGTTGAACGAAATTGGGAAGCTTATTGCTTTGGAACCATGTGACGCTGCCTTATCACATAGCTGGGACTGAATGTAAATAATGAAATAAATTTTGTTATCACATTTGAGTAACTCATTTCGAATTTATATCGCTTTGAAACACTATCAGGACACACATCTCAGTTTTCCAAGAAAAATATTTTTCTAGATTGTATCAAAGCCTATGTGGAAAATAATGCTGAGATTCTAAGAGTGCGGGAGGAAAAATATGCCTAAAAATATTTTAAAACGAAAATGGGAAAGACTATTTGAACACATCTTGACACATGATGGGCTCATTAGTCTGAGGGAGGAATGAATGGGAAGAGAGCTTAGGAAGTCTTTGGATGAGATGCCTATTTGTAAATCGTGCTGAATGGTGAAAAATACAAGAATCACAATTGTATGAAGAGTTTTCAGATGGAAAAATGGATTGGAGAGCAACGTAAAATCAATCATAAGATGGCTACAAATGATGAGGCAAGCATCCAGCGAAAGAGAGGTTTTTTTACAGATTTGAGAGCCATACCTTCCAATATAACGAAGAATAAAGGAAGCTTGGTATTTTCTCTGACCACGTTCACCAATTTTTCAATCAATCGTGAAATCTTTCACTCTCATCTTGTGATTTTAGGACCATTGATTATCAGGGAGGATGATCCAACAGCATCGCGGGTCACCAATCAACCTGAAGCGTTCGGGGTGCAAAACGTGGCTCCAACCACGAAATTTCCGGGCGAAAAAAAAAAGAGAAAAGCAAGACTTGAACCCAGGAATCCTCGGCGTGCCTTTCGCGATACGAACCCGCGACCCCTCACGGTGAGGGTATGCGCTGAGTTCTAATCTCATGATTACGACCGCAGTAGAGGGGTTGGGGGAGAAATGGCCGCGTAGGATGGGGTTGGAGGCGTCTGGGGAGAGGACCTACTTTTCCTCTGACGAAGCCGAGATTCGAGGAAAAGAGGCGAAAAAAGCTGCCACAGTTATGGATTCATGAATTTTTATGGCTTCCCCAGGTTTTCCGGCCAAAAAGCATCTATTTTTTCCCACGAATACTTCGAGAACTCATTAAAGCACAACTTACAACTCCAAAGTACGAACAGACAACCCAAATTTCCGAGTTCCAACAATATAATTAATACCGGCAGTAATACTCCACTTCAGGAACACCGTAGGAATTTTAGAACTCTTAAAAACAGAGGTTAAGGAGTACGTGCTATAGGGGGGCGAGATCTCCATATAATACACGAGAATTTTGGAAGACTTATCGCCTGCACTTGAATTAGTTAGAGCTACTGAGTTGGCGAAAGATTAACATTACTAAAGAGTTTGACGATCATCAGGTTATATTAGGGATTCAGCAAGTGTTCTTAAAAAGAATATCAGGTGACAAAAAAGTTTCGATTCACAGCCATTATGGTGGTTAACCTAGGATTCAAAGTGACTGTATATTTTGGGAGAGAAAAACGAAGTGTTGAATCACAAATATTGAGCAATTCTCTTCCGGGCGATCCATTCTAAGTTCATTATAGGGTATTTAGCGATTATAATCGATCGATATGCTCAAATATCTACTCCTACATTCCTAAAAAATGCCAAGACCTTGTGTTAAAATTACTACTCCGCTTTATCGTAGATAATTTCTGATGTTTACTGTTGTCCAAATTTTGACGCCATCAATCAATGGTACCCTGAAATCAATTTAGCGATGCTAATAATACAAAAATACCACCAGGTCAAAGAAATAATCGATTGATGCGGGCGATGAACTTGACAAACTGATGACAGGCATAAATGAAATGATTTAAGGACGAGAAAACAAGAGAATACCATTTTTAAGACGATAATTTAGTCTAGATAAAAATATCCCAATGATTGGATGCCTTTCCATTCCTCTTTTTGAATACTGCGCTGACGTCAACCTCCTTCGGCATGACCCAGTAAAGAAGCCCAAAAATATTACGAGGGATTTTAACCTATTTCCTTAAATTTGCAGGATTTTCAGGATTGATATGGAGATCTCATCTGGCTTTTCCGGGCCAGAGGAGACGCAAGACGAGGGAAAAAACCTTCGCGGAAGGCTAGGCGGGAGGGATTGAATTGGAGGACACGCATTGGGCGAGCAGTGAGAATGAGGGAGATGAGGATTTCGAGATCTTTCCCTCGGAGGCAACGGGGTGGCTGGGACCGGGCGGGGGAATCTTTGTGAACGGAAAGAAAAGGGAAACGCGGTAAACTGGTGTGGGTATGAGGAATGAGAGGAATGGAGAAGAGAGGGAAAGAGAGGCTGGGGACGGTTTCTTTGAAAGAGGACACGTTCCTTGGAAGTGAGAGAAATATATCAGGGAGGAGATGTTAGATGCAGGGTTGGTACGAGGAAGTTGGGTGGCGATGAAGACTTCAACGGAAGTGTAACAGATGGGAACGTGGGTGTAGAAAAGGAAAGAGGGAGTGAAAGGGAGGGAACGAACTTTGTTGGGCGAGCACACAAATACTCCCGCATCGGCGCGGATTGACGCTCTGAGCGTTTGCGGTTGCACGCATTCCGCATTTCATGCGGAGTGCGACCTGGGCTTGAATTCCATAAATTTACGAACCCTACGCTTCGAGAGAAAAGACAGCTATATTGCGAAATTCCGTACCTCAACAACCACGCCAATCTTGACGAGGCCAATTCAGACAGATCGTTGAAGGCAGAGTGAATGTGACAAAAGTGTATTCCAATTCACTTGATTATGCTCAGAATTTTTGGCAAAAGTGTACCTATTCAATATTTTTTGACAAAAATTGATCCCATTTCACTTCACAAGGATAAAAATCTAAATAAAATTTAATCAGGCACAACCTAGTTTTAACCCGTTAGGGAATCATCAGGTAAAATATTAGTATTTTATCTGATTTAATTGCTATTTCACCTGATGATGGCCTAACGGGTGAAACCTAGGTTGTACATGATTACATTTTATGTGTAATATTACCATGTATCTTTTTATTCTTGTGACATGGATCAGTTCCACAAAGTATCGCCTTCCACAGTAAAGTTTATCCATTTTACTTGACTATGCTCAGAATATTAGTTGTGGCATTGAAGCCAAGCAAATTACGTTTCACGTAATTCAGTAGTCAATTGCGGGACTGTTCTCGAACCAAAACCGCAGCAGCAAAAACAACGCAGAATGTCTTGAAGGCACACTCTGCAATGTGGAAATACCAGCTGATTTGCAGAGGTCAGTCCGTAGCGCTGGAACTTGAAACATACTTAGGTCAGTATGCGGTGATGAAGTCAGTATGCGGTAGAATTATTCAACGTAAGTTTTCTCATGTCTGACCCAATTTTTTCATCTCACACGGCCAAATGTATACATTTATTTGGTTACTCGGGACGTATACGTCGGGACTCCTTTTCAAGCAAGTATTTCATTCTATTCTTGGAGAATTCGAGCCTGAAAATAATCTACTATTTAAATCCCACCACCCCAAATGCAGATTGCCATTTGTCGATCTTGGGTAAGTTTCCATCATCACGAGCATGACCTCCCTCCAATATCTTTAGTCATATCAGCAGTAGTCAGCAATGTGGGCGCACTTCTCCAAGGTCTTTGACCGCTAAACAGCGCGTCCAGTCACAATCTCCTGAACAACGCCCACTTTCTCAAAACATCCCCACCAGAGAATTTTTGGTTGTGAGAGAAGGGCCGTATCGGGCGGTGGAATGGCCAAGATGTCCTATCAAACACGAATGGCCATTCGCTCCAGCTGACCCCAGTATATATTTAGGGGAAAGAGGAGGAAGCCAGCAATCGAAGGACGGAGGCATGAGGGAAGGAAGTCGTCGGCCATCGGCTTAAGGAAAGGAACCGGAACAATTTCGTGGATACGGATGAAGGAATCCACTGAGGAGGGAAATAGAAAGGACCAAGGTAGGAATAAAAGGGAATAGTGCAAGGCGAAATGAAAAATTAAGAGAAGAAACCAGTACGATAGGTCGATGTAAGCAGGAAAGCGTGAAAGAAAACAGTAGAGTTCGCTGGGTAGAAGTGCTAAACGCAGAGTTATCGAACTACCAACCAAATAAATGGACTAAACTAAAACTTCCATGAAATATCACACATCTCATAGCAGACTAATACTTAAGGGGGCTGTATACTCCGGGCGAAAAGCGTCTTTTAGTTCTCGAATCCGCCACGACCTTGGAGATCCCCTCGGTTCTCCGCCAGCCTTTGGCGAGCCTATCCACCTTCCCCTCCATTCCCCACCCCACAGAAAAACGTGCTCTGCTGATAAGGTGACGAGAGTAGGGGAAAGTCAGTGGCGGTCTGGCTAGTTCGGTGATAGACGAGGGCCTCCGGCGCGAGGCGGCTTAGAGGGGCCCCTGACTGGGGGTGACAACAATATTAGCAAAGACAGTGGTTAGTCTACCATCGCGCCTCACGACAACTGACTCACTCGACAGCTAATTGCCCTCCAACCAGGCTATACCCAACATGTCGTTCATTTTTTTATTCGCCGTAACTTTCACAAAACGTGAAATACAGAAATCTAATTTAATGTAAATTCCTTTTTACATCTTAGGAACTGACTATTGCTTGCGATGCAGTAATTAAAATGCTTGGTGCTTCATGAAAAAATATTGAAAATGGTCTGCGGTCCGCTGGACCCCAATGTGTATTTCATGGTAAATTTTGAGACATATCGAATAAATCATATAGCATTGTGTATCTCCTTTTTTACTGTTAATGTATTTGTAGATATAGTATTTAATCATTTTAATTATTTAAAAACAATATTTATAATTTTTTAAACTATTATAGGATATTTGGTACCATCGAAGATATTTCGGGAATTATCCAATTTTCCTGCATTCTCATTTGAAATTTAGAAGTGAAATGTGAATAGAAAAACTTCACGTGCATGAAGCGTAGTTTAGCAGCATTGAAGATTATTTCTTGGTTTTTCGATCCTAAATAATGCCTTATAATAATTTGGCGTTCGTCATCATTTGGATATTTTATGTATTGGAAACTGTAAAGGGGATTATATACACAGCTATAGACTGCAACCTTTTCGGGACTTGCACTTGTCACAGAATGGCAATGAGCTGGCGCCTCGGAGAGCACAAGGGAATTCACAACTAGGGCCCGGGAATTTGCTGGGAAGGGAATGTCCTCAAAATTCATGAAGGGAGTAGGCATTTCTTACAAGTAGTGGCTGGCGACCCGAAGCCCATATACGTCAAAATCTGTGGAAAAGGAGAGGATAAGTCAATTGCTGGTCATTTCAGCTCGAGACCAATTGGTAGCCTGCACATTTCTATAGCGAGTCGGTGCTGCGTTAGAGATGTCTTCCTCGTCGCGATTCTACATGAGGCGTGATGAAGATATTCGTCAGGCATTGCTGGTGTTAAAAGAGGAGGAGCAGGAAGGGATGGGGGTAATTCGTCAGGCAGTGATGTAGATTCCGCACATGAGCAATCGGATTCGGAGAGTGAGGAAGATTGCGCGGATGCAGATAGAGACAGCGGTAGTAGCGGAGAACCTTTATAAGACGAAAGTGTACCAGCGACAAAGCGACCAAGAGGGAGCCAGGCGAATAGAGGCAGAAAGGCAACCTACAAACCTGCGAGGGAAAGACGGTTCTTGTTGCCGGGAAAAAGAGACCAAAAGACGATGAACTATTTTCCACCTAATGTTTTCAGAACTAAATACTTTATTTATTTATCGCTAGATTTCGCTCTGTAAATGAATTTCCCGGTCGGTTCATAACGATTGTTTTCGATGCGTGCTTCCGAATACCTCTAACTAAATTAGCACCTACTTTTTCTCATGAACTTTAATTCTGATTTTAGCATCTTTACCTAAACCTTAAATGGTAAAATTACCGTGCAATGATTATTTTTTGTTATGTCACGATTTTGAATACTGTCCGAAGACCCTGAAAGTCGATGGATATTATTGATATTACACTTATTTTATTTTTCTTTCTTTTTTGTATTTTGGAGAAGGAAACAGTAAAATTTGATTTCAGAACAACCCGGACCAAAAGGCGCAACGAGTGATATCAAAACTCCTCACCAAATTCGACAGTTATTATTTGATAGAGCTTTGCGAAATTTAATATCGATGTACAGAAATGAGGAAATACAACGGCAGCGCTTAGAGATTTAAGTTCCCAATCGTATCATAGTGATGTAGATATTGAGGAGATGGAGGCATTTTTTTTGGACTTTAGTATTTTTCTGGGGTGCAGAAGACGTGCAACATTATGCTGTATGAGCTGTTATAAACTGAGTTTGCATACACTATATCAATGTACCACTCCGCTACAGTGTCTCCGGTTTCTGTTGTCAACACTGCGTTTTGATTACTTCAAGATTGCAGGGCAGGGTGATCGATCAATGTTCACCAATTCGTGAAATTTGAGAAGACATGGTGGATAATTGTAGGAATTATTACACAGCCCATGAATACCGCACGGTTGACGAACAACGCTAAAAATTCTACAGATTGATGGGCATGCAGTGCAGCAACGAGAAGGAAGGTTCGACGTAACTTATGCCCGAGTGAAAGGGAAATAAAAATGAGACATCTATGCTCATTGTGCAGCACTCCCATGTGCATAGAAGTTATCTGCGTACTGCCTGTACTGGAGTGAAAAATCAACTTCTTTCCAGTACAATGTGAATATTTATATTTATTACGCAAAGAACTATAAATTTATAAGCATTTTAATTGACATTATAAGTGTTTATGAAATTTTCGAAAAAATCACTGAAAAATTAAACTTGAAAAATACGCTTCTTTCATATGTTGTAATAAACATATTTTTGGAGAAAAACTATTAAAAACGATAGTCTTCATACACTTCAAAGTCTTATCCTTAAGTTACTAACGGCATTTCTCGGTATTGTCAAAACATGAGCAACAGAAAATAAATTTCGATTTGATGTATTTCTGAGAGATTTTCTAAGTTTTCAAATTAAAAAGGTATTTTTTACTGCGTTATATATTTTTTAAAATAAAATATTTCAACTCATTGATATTAAAAAGGCTTCACATGAATGATATTTGCCATCTTCCTCAATGAAATATAGCAAAAATCTGAAATAAAAAAAATTATAACTCATGGGGTCCGCAGGACACCAGTGTGCACTTTATGATTCTCTTAGTAAGTGTGCATTTCTAAGGTTAAAAGTGGTGATAGGGAGCACCCACATAACTACCGACCTATATCCCTCACATCCATTTCGTGCAAAGTCTTGGAACATATAATTGTCAGTTCAGTCATGGGGCATCTAGATAACCAGAATGTATTGTCCTACGTTCAGTATGGTTTCCGGAAGATAAGATCATGTGAAACTCAACTTGCTCTCTTTTCCCACGATATTTTAGTTTATGGAGAAAGTAATATCCAGTGGATGCAATATTTTTCGATTTCAAGAAAGCTTTTGACAAGGTGTCTCATAGCAAACTAATTTTGATATTAAAATCTTATGGGATAGACAGTAATATTATATCATGGATAAATGATTTCCCGCATGATCGGGTGCAAAGGGTTGTTTTGGACGGTGTTACCTCTCCGGCAATTGAAGTCACTTCAGGTGTCCCACAAAGTAGTGTGATAGGTCCACTCCTGTTCCTACTGTACAAGAATGACATCAATAAGGTGGTGAAAACTAAGCTTCGTCTATTTGCCGAATGACGCGGTACTGTACAGGGAAAGTCTATGCCCAAATGATAAAGAATATTTAAATATTGACCTACAAGCAATTGAAAAATGGTGTCATACGTCGCAGTTAGAATTAATTTTTTTTTTAAATTTGTAGTAATGAATTTTTGGAAAAAGAATTTTTCTCCTCCAATCACTTACAAAATATGTAATAATGAAACAAACTTGGAATCCATTAAATATCTTGGGATAAGACTGACACATGATCTTTCCTGGGGTGAATACATACGTGAAATAATGGGTCAAGGTAATCGTAAACTGGGATTCGTCAAAAGAGTATTGGTAAATGAGACGATCATGTACGAGAAATCGGCTACTTTTTCCTTGTTAGACCTCATTTGGAATATGTAGCCAGTATAGTTAAAATTACTAATTTTTAAATAAAGAAATCTACTTGAGGTTTACGCTCTCAATTTTTATATAACATTGACGGTTGAAGAAATTGCTGTTTCTGTTTTCACGGGAAATTGATAAAAAAATTTGGAAAAGGTACTAAGCGCTACGAAAATCAGTGACTATCACCAATATGCAAGATTTTGTTGTGTGAAATGAGCCGTACTGTTCTGTGGATTCCGAAAATTACCTTCAAATTCCTACATCACCTCCGGTTTTTCCACAAATCACGAAAACATGAATATTAGAACAGGCAATTTTTTAATGTTATTGCGTGTTACTTGTGTTAGTTACACATCATTTGATTGGCCCAGAATCTGTCAACCCTCTTAAATTTTCATATAAAATGCCCCGTGGGGCCCAAAAAATAAAAATGCAATACTCCTTATTACAATGCAGTTGTTCTTGAACTTGATAATAATATTGATGATCTCTTTTTTGTTTTAATTTCCCTTCAAGAATATGGCAAAACTTGGTTATTTTTAATGCGTTCAATAGGAGTGACCTCCCTACAAGATCAAGGGCGTTTTATTTCCAGAACACTTCTACCATCAGGTATTAGCCCATTGGGGGAGCCGCCAGAAATGGCAATTCCTGGTCTACAAACATTCCCTGTGCATCCGCTTTCCCCCGCGTAGGCCTCAATGGGTCTTCGTTCCATAGCCTTACTGTATTCTGTGGATTTGCTTCCCGAGAAGGATGGGCGTAAAATGGACTTCACAGTATTTGTCCTGGTTGCTTTGGGCCTCAATTTGCACACACGGCCGAATGTGGATGCTGTCGGTCTTTTTAGGCTTTCAGGCATCAACGGCCTTGAGTACCGCTGATTCCTGGTTAGTGCCTCTAATTCCTCTGTCTCTTTCTCATTCAATGAGAGCGATTTCAGGAGGCTGGTCTTGGAGTGCTCATCTACTTCCCGATTGTCACTCTCAATGCACGCAGAGTTCTGATCTGCACCCATAGGATCTTTCTCTCTCTCCGCGCATGTCCTACCCTTCTTCATCCCGTCCATAAAACCTATTCTCATCCTTCCCCTGCCCTGCTTGCCAAACATTATTCCCTCTATCACGACTCTGAGCAACCCATCGCCCCTAATTACCTGTTCAAGCCACCTACTCTGCCTTCCCCTAATCCCATCCAGCAGCTTCTCCTCCTCCTCCCAAACGAAGTCAAGTACTCCTGCATTTGCGTTTCTCTCCGTCCAAAGCTCATTTTCCTTCTTCCTCCACACCCACATCTCGAACGCCTGCAATCTATTTTCAATTTTTCCTTTAGTCTCCATTTTTATATAGCTCCTACTTTTTCAATACTCTCCCTCTGTGTCGCACTGCCGTTATCTATCACATGTAAAAGGGTTTTGATATAATTGGATATATGCATTTTAAATAAGGTAAAATTGTACCAATCAAGATATAATGATATCTTTGTAAAACTGTCCTAAGCTAGTTGTGATGTGAATGGTGAAAAGAGTTTTACGCAAATATAAATATAAATACCAATCTACATAGGGACGAGAGCTTCGTCTACAGCGAGATCGTAAAACCAACAGTGACAACTATGAACCAACCTCACTCTCCTCATATGAGTTATGAAAAATTATGATCTCCGGCAACACCGGGTAATTCAGCTATCTAAAATATTTAAAAATAATATGCAAGGATTTTTGGAGAAATGGCTTTTAAAGGCAATGCATTGATTTTGATATTTTCCATGCTGTTGAAATTCAACGCCCCCCCCCCTCCCCCCCGCTAGTTCATTACAATTAAAAAAAGTAAGTAGAAATAGCTTCGCGTACCACTCCGGAAAGTGAGTTGTAGTTAGTCCAATACGATCTTTTCCTTAAAGACCCATTGGCAGCCACTGCTATCAAGGGTATACCATCGGTATCCACGTCTCCAGCCTGCACGGCGAGATCATATTCCTACTTCCCGGCACGCCTCATCACCTCCCACGCAGCATCATGCATTCCTAGGATGCAGTATTATTGCATTTTTCGGTACGTTCTAGGAGTAATACACGGCATATCGAGAACTGCACTAAGCTCCGCTAGTTGTGAATATCCTTGGTCAGTTCATATCGTATTTGCAACCTGTAATTAAACCCTTGTCATTATCCCACAGTTTATGGCACCCGCTTCGCATATATATTTCCAAAGCACATTAGCAGAATTTTGATGGTGGCATGTCTCGAGAGAGAATGCCATGAAGTTATTTACTTGAGAAGATGATATTTATCTATGATATCCCAAGGTATTTTAGAAATGTGGTTATTGAATTGGATTTCCAATACATAATTTTAGTCTGAGTAGATTAGGGTAGTACTTGAAAACTTTAACAGTACGATCTCTACTTAATATCATTGTATTTGGGATATTTTACAAACTCGTTGGTAGCAATGTGCGCGGGGTCAAATCATCCCGTAATGCTATCAAAAAAGGAGTCAACTATTGAAGACCGAATTCAGAAGTTCAAAGAAATGCACATCTTAGAGGCGATATACAAGATATGACAAGGAATTTACAGTATAACCATGCCTTGTTAACTGATACGATTTTTTTCATTAGGGTTTTCAGTATTTAAAAATATTTCCATGTTACACATCTGACGAAATTTGCTGAAAACCCCTTTCCTTTTCTCCTCTATCACTTCCATGTCTGATATTATGCAAGAAAGCATGTTTTCCCATAGTTTTTAGGGAGGAAAAAAATGTTTTTTCCTCCCTAGAAGAAAAAGTTTTATATCGAAGATTCGTCTTCCGGTTGGATCGTAAGCTTTTGTCACCGTAGATTCCGGCAAAATTATGGCATCACCGTAACGTAGACATAAAGTACTTTCATTATGTTGAGAGCAATGGATGACCATTTGATCAATAAGGAACAGACCGTTTAAGCAAATTTGCAAAGGAAAAAAAATAAATAATCTCCAGAAACGTTTCCTGGACAAGCAATGATAGATTCATTAACGCGATTGAGGCAACAGACACACCTACAATTTATCGTAATATAGTAATAACTTACAGGTGCTCGGATGATCACCCCCCTCCACTCTCCACTGTCTACGCCAATCACTACGACAAAGTATTTGACAAATCCGAGTACAAAAGGACTGGTTGAAGAGTGAATATGATCCTTTACTAAGGATCGATCGATATCGAGCGATCCACATTGGGAGTAAGCGCGAGCAGCAAAGACAGCTGTGAAATCTTATCCCTCATGGTATTTTCATGGGGGCCTCGTACCATGTTGAAATACAAGGTCGAGGGGCGTCCCAAAAAGCTACACCTCCCCTCATCGCTCACCCCTCCCCTACCCGCTCTTCCCCCCTCCTAAGCGCTGCCACTCGCTCTCAGGCTGACAGCGGAAATCGCAGCGTCGCCGATGGAACACGTAATTTAGATCGAGGAGTCGTGAAAAATGCGTTGCATAGGTCCACGAGAATGTTCACTATGACGCTAAAATACGCTTTATGGAACATTACCACGTTCCAACATGGAGATGAAGGTTGGTTATATAGCCTGAATGAAAAGATTTTAAAGAAATATGCGTCCAAGGCTTCATGGCGAGCTCCTGATTTTGGACAAATTTACGTTTTTCAGCTTTCGATCTATTTATATAGAAAGTGAAACGCCCATAGCTGCAATACTTATGCTAAGTATTAATCCTTATTCTAGAGTCCTGCTCAATCAGATTTGCAATAACTAGTATATTTAAGTCGTAAATCAAGAACACGTAGACGTCTGCGGACGCGTTTTTTTCAGTGGTATAGAGCCCCCTTAAGGCGTTATGGTACCCTCGGCCGCGGGCAGTTTTGGGCGACCGTTTCCGGCCTTTTTTCGCGCTGTCCGTGTTTATATATCACTCAACTACGGGATAACTATTAAAGATAGAGACTTGCGGTTTTCTTTATTTGATTCAGGAGATATCATTCCACATAACGATTGGAAAGAAAAATTTTTATTTCTCCAGGTTAGCGAGAAAATCAAGCTGAACTTTGGCTTATTAAAACTTGCTTCGAAGACAGAAATTCAAAAATCGGAAAAAATCAAAAAATGGCGACATCATTCTTCTACAAGTACCTTTAAGCACATAGGTCAGAATTAGTTTCCTAAGCCGCTATCATCAAAGCCGTGGACCCCTGCACGCCGAAAATCTTAATTTTTCCAGTGGCTATTGTGGCGTACTAGGCCGTTATGAATTTTGTCCTCCCAAACGCTGACTCTGCGGCAACGCGGCATAAGGGGGAGGGGACTTTGGTCGTCCCCTAGCCGATTTCGTCATCCGCTCAAGGTCTTCTGCTGCCTTGGGTCTTCAACTGTTTCTAGGAATTCGTGAGGATCCTTTTGGACGCGCATTCGCATTGGAAATAAGCTAACAGGGTGTCTCGGGGTGGCCTAGTGGATAGGGCACTGGGCTACCGACCGGAGTGTTTCGGGTTCAAGTAGCTTTCTGGACGCCCCAGCCTAAAATCCTCGTGATTTGATTTTCTGCGAGTCAGAACTTCGTAGGAAATCGCAAATGGCCCATGGAAAGTAAGTGGACCCCGTACCCTGAATGTGTGAATTTCACACGCCAATGGCTTAGTACGGGGTGAGCTCTACTCTCACCTATCAAAGACCAACCTTCGGGTTGAACACCGGGAATTAGAGGTGAATTTTGGGTACATATCTAGAATTTCGAAGAATTTTCGGAAATTTTCTTATCTGAAAGGGAATATTTTTTAAAATTATTTTTGAAACATATAGTGAGAATTCAGTCATGATTTATCGAAATCCGTTTACACTCGCTTAAGAACAAGAAATTACGCATTTTTATGGTAATTTTGTCCAGTTTTCGTACTGCAACATTACAATACAGAGAGTAATGTGGTTGCGTCAATACGATAAGATATATCGGTACAGGAAATGAAATAAATTTCACCGCCCAACACCTTTTATTATTTCATTGCCATCATTACTCTGGTTTTTTACAGCTTCGTCGGACGCTTGCCACCGTGTCTCAAGATTTCCTTCGATAATTTATGAAAGCACTATTATAATGTGGTATTCACTCACTCGTATTGCTTATTTAGTACTTCTCAATGCGAAATTGAAATGCAAATTAGGTTTCCTGTTACCGTCTTAGCAACTAGCGGAAACTAAAAGGATTCCTTGACTACAATTTTTCTGTGTTTTTTTAGCCTCAGATGTAGGCTCAGACGTTAAAGACTTTTCAACTCTATTTTCCAAGCGCATGCACTATTCTCACCTGTTAATTGGATTAACTTCAAGGGCGTTGAAATGGGAATATGTTACTCCAAATATGGACATTGCATCACACATTTCCGCGTAACGCTAGTAAAAACACAACGCAGAAGGTACTTTCCCGGAATATTTTGGTTTCTTGGCCGATACGTTCTTTACCCTGCTTCAACGGCCGGTTCTTATTGATTATTACAACTTGTAATCTGCTGTAAAATTTTACGCAGCATCATACTGTCGGAGCGTTATTCAAAATTTATAGCTTTCGTTAAGGGGTGTGACTGATGTGTATATTTCATCCTCTATTGTAGTAAGTATTCGTGCACAAAGGCTAATTAAACATTGTGGAAACCCTGTAACGTCGGGAGATACGTTTTGCGGTAAAATTAAGCCGCAGGTAATAACCACTGTACTTATGTTTGAGTCACTTTCTCGATGACATAGGTCGTGTCGGCTTTTTTGATAACCCTTAACTGTTGTCGATAATCATTATAGAACGAAAAAGTTTCTGGGCATTTAAAAATATGATTAAAAATGAGATAAATCAATGATAGTGGCAAGTCATTCCGAATTCCGTCACATTTTCACGATCGAAAAATTAGGGGCAGAATCACGTATCCTTTCATGGTGTGGGTAACGTTATCGCAAATTGCACGAATTCATTTTGAAGCGGATTTAGCGCAGTCATCACAGAAACGGTCCAAATGTTATTCCAATTCAGAATGGTTATTTAAAACGCATGATAATTTATAGCAATGAAGGATTGGTAACACTAACGTAATTACTACCGGCAGAGTTTATTAAATGATATTATTATACATGTAAATTAAGTACCAAATTGTTAGGTTAATTTGTTGGGCTTATCCTCAATCACCATGGTTTGCGAACGACAAATAGATCAAGGATGTTGTGCACAAAACAGTGGAACGAGATGTACGGGATGTAATTGAAGCGCTTCGCATCTTCATCTGCAGACATCTTTTACGGAAGTGACTGAATCAGCGTTTCGCAGTATTTCGACCAGCATATTGCAGTTTCTGTTTCGATTCTCACAAACCGTGCCTATATGCTAAAGGTATGGTCAAAACTGACAGAGGGCGCTAATTCGTATGCTGGTTTGCATGACGCGCTTCCTCGACTGCGCATAGCTGTGCAAGACGTAACTTTGAAGTTTTTACTGGCATGAATGAACTATAAAATGTACGGATATAATTTTGCAAGTTTTTTCTCTTGAAGAATATGAAAGCTAATTCTGGAAGCAAATTATTGTAACTTTCCATTGTTCTAGTGCGCATCCGTACACCAGATCGAATGATAAAACACTATTGCACATAAAAAATAAAGATAACGCGATTTCCTTCATGATGGAGTTCCGTGAACGACGCTAGACATCTTATCTATGCAATTTACGAACACTAGAAAAACAAAGTTATTAATTTCAGAAAACGCTCTGAATTACAAGGTGTATTCGAAAAGTAAGGACCTTTTCCTTATATTCAAATGTTGGCAGCTTAGAACAAAGTTGTTTGAATGCTACGCCATGCTAGTTTATGAGTTCACTGAAGTCATTATGTTGATACAGTATTCGTTTGACTATCCCTGAAAACAAGTAACAATGGCTTCGAGTAGTAGTATTTTTTGGGTGAGTCGACAGCTTTGGTCACTTGCAAATGGCTTCGAAAATCGTTACTCCCGCCAGTTGCGAAGAGCGTCCTGTAATTCGATTTTTGCGTGCAAAAGGATCTACAGCTACTCTTATTCATCAGGAGTTGTGCCTATTCATGGGATTACAGAAATAAGAGAAGAATTGAATAGACAATAGTGTCGAGACTATAAAAGTGGCCGCACATATGTGCATAATGAGGAGCGGAGTGGCCGGCCCAGTATCCAAACCAATAATATCGCAAGAAGAGGACCAAAAACTGCGATCTCATCGACGATTGATGATTAGTTTTCTGGATGATAAAGTTACTCTATTGGACGCACCAATATTTGAACAATGGTCACGGAGACGTTCCATCCTATATCGACGGCTCGGTAAACTGTCGTCCGGGAGAGTCCACTACTATGAAATGGCGCGTCCTCACTCCGCTGTCCACACCAGAGGTAAGATTCAGGATTTCCGTTGGGAACTTTTCGATCACCCACCATACAGTCCCTATACCTAATATTACCTCTTCTTGCACCTGAAGCAAGGATTAGTGGAAGATTTGAAGATCTCTAGACTGCCGTTTTCACCCAGCTCAATTCTCAGGCGGAGAACTTCTATACATCCTTTTTATTAGAGATAGGTCGAATAGCATTTTTCTCGAATTCGAGGTTCGAATTAGAATATCTAATATTTTTATGAATATTGTACTTGAATATCATGGGCGTTTTTCCACCAATTTTAAATACAAACGACAATTCAAATAAAAAATAGCGTAATACTACTATTTCTGAGACCCTATTTACAAAAACTACAAAAAACTAAATTGTAAAATTAGCTGAACAGAATGTATCAAAATTCTGAAGTATTGAAGGTTCTAAAAAGAAACAATGCTCTTGACAATATATTCACACATATTTATAGTTGGTCACAAATCTGTTGGAGCACAGCCATAAAAATAATTCAATCAATGTTAAAATATCACCAACTCTTATAAAAATATTGCATTATTTATCCTGCTTTATAAGAATGAACAATTTTTTATTGGCACTTCAAAAGTAACTTGGCACTTTGCAAATAAAGTACTACTATAATATAAATTTCTCTTGGCAAATAAGGTATGTACTAACTTCTAAAAACACAAATTTCACTCCGCAAATAAGATATGTACTAACTTCTGAAAACAGAAATTGCACTTCGCTAATTAGGGACTAATAAAAACACTCATTGCCTTTGGCAATAAGGTACTTCAAATACGAACAACATTATTTTAAGTTTAAGTTTTGTTAAAAAAAAACTAACATTTTCACTGTGTCTGGGTCCCGTCTATTTCTTTTTTTATCGCAGATTATCCCAGCTGTGCTATCATTTCGGCTATTACCCTTGTTATTTTTTCTTGCCTCTTGTCCTCTGGTTTGAACTTCCCCTTCTTATCCAAGAAACTCGGCAAGGATAACTGTCTTCTAGGATGATGATGTTTTTTAATTTTCCCTGGCGGAGATGCTGCTTCACCAGATTCACTTGCTGACGACGATGGCAAAGAGCACTGAGTAGATGACATAACTTCAGAATTGCTGTCATCATGGGTCTCAGGGTAGCCTTTGTCAATCAGCTGCATAATGTCATCTTTGTGCCTTTTCAAATGGTGTTTTAAACCTGAAGTAGTACGCGACGCACCACGCGATATACTCGCACTGCAAAAATTGCAAACTGCTAATTTCTCGTCGAGATCACAAATGTGAAAATGTTGCCATACTTCGATGGTCATTCTAACTTAATAAGTTTGAGTTTAATAAGTTAACTTAATAAGTTGACATAACTTAATAAGTTTACGTTAATAAGAAATTTGGTGGATTAAAAACGAACGTAAGTTTTACGACGGCTTATATACTTCTTCTCCTCAATCCTTACGCAACTGACAAACCGCGGCAAACTTGGAACACCGCGATTCTTTTGTTTCTTATTATAAGCATGTATTTTACTATGTTAATCACAAACCTGAAATTAAATAAGGAAACCAAATTTATTTCAAAAATTGAATTTATAAAATGTAAGCGTAGTCATGCAACGAGGAGTCAAAAAAAAGGAACAACCAATTTCGCGAGCGTTTGATCATTTGCTTTGTCATGTAATTCTCGTGAAGTTATTATGGATTTATATTTTCATGCTTAACTTAAAGATGAAGTTTGGTTTGAAATATTAACTAATGAATTGGTACCAACCAAATCTGCTAGCCCTAATGCTTTGTAACATGTTACCCAACCGATGCCCGCGAATTATAAAAGCATAGTCGATTTGTGTAATGCATTCGAGATGGTGAAATTATTACTTTGTGTCCTCGAATATATAATAGTGCAAATAGCTCACTATCCGAGTTATTCGAGGATTCGACTATTCGAATGTCCCATCTCTACTTTGTATGCATGATATGTAATGCATGTTTGGTGTGAACTCAACCCCTGCCATACACATTTATGGTATCTTGCAGGGTATTATGTAGATGTATATGCGTGCAAAGGAGATTGAAAAAGCTAGTGCAACGTTACGAAAAGGGCTAAGAAGCGAACGGCGAATAAGTAAGAAAGTAAAGTAGATTTGTGGAATACGCCTCGTATATTCTTGATGAGATAATGACTCATCTGGATGAATTTTTTGTCAGTTAAGACAAAGATTTGCTTTGTTTCGAGAAAATTTATTGTTCAAAAATTGGAAAATAATATAGTTTGACCTCAAAACATGGAACGTATGACATGTGTAAAAACCTTAATAGTGTGGCAGCGAATTACCTGAATAGAAAACGTATTAAGTAATTACGTAAAAAAAACCTTGCTCCCGACCAAACATTCTGCGGTCATAAAGTTCACTTGCCATTTTCAAGGGAGAGTCCACAAAGCCATTAATGGAGGTTACAGTCCTGGTATATTATGATCAAACCACGGCTTCTCTTCAGATACTATATGGAATTAGTCTTGTCGTCCTCCCTTGGTACGGTAGAAGGATTTGCATTGCAGATATAAGGGGCTCCTCATATCAGCAAGGCGAGAGAGGAAAATTTGACGGAAAAAGAATTTCACCATACTCTTATTAGCAAATAATATTTATTCACAATTTATTATTATATTATTTAAAAAATAACTAGGGGGGCAATCCCCTCTGTATTGCTATGGCGGGCCAGCCCCCTTTACGCTCGCTACGAAAAAAAATTTTCGACGTTCAGCGAAAGAAGTTTTTGATGGTGTCTCGACACAATTTTTCCATGCATCTCTCATAGACGGAACAAGATTAGAAGGTGCAGGAGAGTGCATATACATGCTAGCCTACGAGTGACAACGAAGGCAGAAAATCGATTAGGCCCCAACTCCTTGGGACTAAACCTGGTGTTTTCTTTGGCCTCTTATGGAGATTTTAAGCATATTAGAATGTGAATAACAATTGAGATAGAGATTGTGTGGTCATGATAGCTGAGTACTAGTCTTCTCCATCCGGGATCGGGTTCGATTCCCGGCTGTAGCAGACATTTTTCATTGGTTTTTTGGTCCCTACTTAGTGCTGTATAGAGAGATATTCAAGTTCTGTGCTCCGTCTGTCGGATGGAACGCTACACCGTGGGCTCCTTGGAGTCTTTCTTTTGGAGAAGGGCAACTCCGGGTTTCCTTCTCCCATCTTCCGTTCCATGAAAGCCTCTTCTCTACGCAATTACTCACGTATTCTGAATAGCGCAAATGATTATAGCTGTCGGTTGCCTCCTCTAAATAATTATGACTAATATTACCCTTCAAGAGTATCGTGTCCGAAATACATTTCGGCGGCGTCAGCAGTCTTTGTAAAGAAAAATTTAGAAAATTATAAATGTATTTTATTCCACTAGAAGATAATTCTTTCCTTAACGTCTGGTACATATTCAACCTCTTGGAATGACATACGTTTGCTTGATTTGTCACTTTTTCTATTATTTTCACGAATTTTACTCCGAATTCTATCTACTACTCCTAGTTTCACCGCGTGCATCGACAAAATCATGAGTGCATCTAATCTCGTTGTATATGCCTATCTTCTGCATCAATTGTTATGATAGCCAACTTTTACCATTCCATTGGTTGTGAAGATGGAGGTTATAAAAACCACAACATTTAATTCTACTTGAAACTCATTTCAAAATTTTTATTTTTATATAATAGTAAGTTGCAACTGAGCAACGGAATATTTTATGGAAGTTTATATGATTTGAAACAGGAAACTATATTTCTTGTTAAGGATTAGATTTTTATGGGGCTTTCTTTCATCTGGTTCATGTCTGGTGTAGGACAATAAATACTACTAAAATTTTCGGAAAGGCAATACGATTGTAGATTGTAAGACAAAGAGCGAATAGAGTTGTTGCTATTTTTTTACAAAGTTATTGATATATGTACACATACATTGTGGTTGTTCGCAATGAACTAAAATCAATCACTTTCACGAGGAAAAGTCTCGAGTGAAAAATTAGTGATGTTTTCGAGAGAACACGAGAAGTGATTAATTTAATCTTACAATTAGTTATTTAGGTAGCATCTGCTCATTTCACAATCAGAATATTACAAAACGCCAAAAAAGAACTATTTTAATGGTTGATTACGTATTTCTTAGGACAAAATTTTTATTCCCGCCTGCCCTTGTGTCAGATTCAGTTGAAGGTTGTTTAGTTCAATATGCGCTAGGTTATTAATGTGTTTCATACGCCGTATCTTTTTGAATCCAAAGGGATTCTTCTTAATTTCTGACATACTTTAAAGGAGAAAGGTTTTGGAAGTAAAAACCAAATTTATATTGGCAATTGTTAATGTAAATGCTACTCCTTATGTGGGACCACGGAGGGCTAAGTAAGTAATCGTATGCTATAAGTGATAAAAATGAAAGGCGGAAGATATAGAAACTTTTTTCTCCGAGGAAGAATTGCTATAGAGAGTATGATAACCCATTAGTGAATTTGGGTTAAATATGAACTTGGAGGGTTATAAAACTTCTGGCAGCACGACTTCCAAAAGGTGAGATCTCGACCAAAGCAATAGAATGGAAGCTCTGACTTACGCAAACATTTCTAAGAACTGAACTCAGAGACTGTATGTAATCCGACCCTCGCCTGGGAGCGACCCACGTGCGAGGGATGAGGAGCGAAGGAGGGAGGGTGACACAATGTTGCCGCTGACGAAAGACTGTGGGGAGAATGGAATGGGAAAATGGCTCGTAACGGCGCGGTCGACCTCTGCAGCCGCCGAAAAAATTAAGATTTTCGGCGTGCAGGGGTCCACGGCTTTGATGATAGCGGCTTAGGAAACTAATTCTGACCTATGTGCTTAAAGGTACTTGTAGAAGAATGATGTCCCCATTTTTTGATTTTTTCCGATTTTTGAATTTCTGTCTTCGAAGCAAGTTTTAATAAGCCAAAGTTCAGCTTGATTTTCTCGCTAACCTGGAGAAATAAATTTTTTTCTTTCCAATCGTTATGTGGAATGATATCTCCTGAATCAAATAAAGAAAACTGCAAGTCTCTATCTTTAATAGTTATCCCGTAGTTGAGTGATATATAAACACGGACAGCGCGAAAAAAGGCCGGAAACGGTCGCCCAAAACTGCCCGCGGCCGAGGGTACCATAACGCCTTAACCTTCGAGGATGCAAAAAAAAAACAGTTGGAAACTTTCTTGAAAAGTAAATATGAAATGTTAGAAGGTAAAGGCAGAATCTTGATCTATTTGACCTAGCTCTGCCAACTCATACAAAAAAACCAATATCGTAAACTCAGTCCTAATACAAACGCTAGATCGATTCCCGAGGCTTGTATACTTCAGCGACCTTAGAGCTTTCAAATAAGACTGTTTAGTTCAAACGTAAGTTTCCGCGGAGTTTATGGGATAGGTTTTTCATAGTGAAGGGTTTCGCCGCTTTATTATTATAGATTGAAAAGACAAAAGTTTTGCCTAAATTCCATTTGACCTCTTCAGATCGGAAACTTACAAGGTTTCGCTGCGCTGTCAAATATATTCTGTGATTTACAATTGACTGAACCTGATTTTAAATTCACATCTACGTAAACTTAAATACTACGAATCAGGTGAACTGATAAAATTCAACAATTCTAATTCATTTAATTTAGAAAATACGTTTCTCGTACCAACTACAACGCTGCGCCAATAAATATTCTAGCCAAAAACTAACATTTCCATAGATTGAGAACAAGAATGCAGTTAAGATTTCATTGGACTGCCATTATCAATGGATTATTTCATTATTTCAAAATCATCATTGAATTCCTGGAGGAGATGAAATGTAATTGCTAGCACCACCTCACTTAGCTTGGGGTTCACTATCCTTTTCTGAGGAATATTGTAAGTGTCCTCTTGAATAAACCAGAAATAATTAAATAAATGGCACAAGAATTCTCAGAATTATATAATTCTAGCCCAATATCAATGATTTGAAATTGAGACCGATTTCACAAGCATGTATTATGTAACAGTTTCGCTGGAAAGAGAGAGGCTCGAATTGCTCTTTCCTGAGTAATACATCATTTAAAGTGTTCATTTCATCTTTAGATATCATATTGCATTGAAATAGGTAACATTTCTCTATGATATCGTCCTCATAGTCCCATTGTTGCCATCCTCTTACTTCGGATGGACTGTATGCCAGCGTGGGAATCAAACAAATCAGCTGAGAAGGTACACCTTTAAATCCTAAATTCAATTAGCCGCAAATGAAAAGTATTTGTTTTCGCCGGGGATTTTCTTCATCGAGAACAATTAAGTGTACATGGTGGAACAATGGGCTCGGTTTCGACGAACGATTCTTCTCCGCAGAATTTATTGGGATTCGAATGAAAGCCGAGAGGTTCCCCTTTTCCGCATTAGCGAGTAGAATGGGAGGCATGAGGAAGTGATCGATGAGCTACAGTTACAGTAATGGCGATGGAGAAAGGGAAAGACAGCTAGCAGGAACAAAGGAAGGGAAAAAAACGGAAGCGAAATAGGGGCAGACATTTCTTTTTTCCTTTTCTCAATTTTCCCCCCTCTTTATTTTTTCGTGCTCCGTACGTCTTCCTTTCTCTCGTGAGTTACTTGTTGACGGCCAGCGGAAAAGTGAGGGCCGTCTCCAGTTCGGTACGACTTCCCCATGCTCAGGAGATCAGCGCTATGCAAGCAAGCAAGAATTTATCGAACCGGAAACCAGGATGTTTTCGACGCATTCCAAAGGAAAAGTGAGTTTAACGGATGGGTTTCAAGGAAAGAAGACTGAGCGGAACGGAAAGTCTAGACAGGGTTTAAAGGGTCAAACTTTCTAAAATATTTGTTTGTCGGAAAAAATTATCGCAGCGTCCATGAGAGTCTGCATTTTACGTAACGGAAAATCTCAGGCTGATTGCGATTTACTTATTACTTGTTACTTATTGCGATTACTTTCACGTGAAGTGGTCTTAGCATTTATGCTTTAGAAATCGCTTCAAATGTTAACGACATATCGTACAGCGTTTATTATTTAATAGTAAACTTGATCTGAGACAGACGCAACGTTAATACCAAAGGCTATATTAATACTCACGGCCTTCGGGTTGTCAGTTACTGAGCTAACAGCAAGAAAGTTCACATGGAGAAAAGATACGAAAGTAGTCATCTCATGGAAAGAAGTAGGCTTACTTAAGAATATGGCATTGAAAGTATGGGATCATTCTAAAACTGTTTTCGATCCCCTTCCATCCCCACCTATGTTACTGACCTTAAAAAAAAAAAATATTCCATCTTTCATCTCTTCCGCACACGATGCACAGAGCTTTGTGTTTTTACAGCCGGCCGAGATAACCTGGTCGGCAACGCGCCCGACTTGTTGAACCCAAGGGTCGCGGGTTGGAATCTCACCTCAGTCATGAATGTTGTGTTCATCTTAGGATTAGGACCTTAGGTTAAACAGTGCAATGTAATTTAGCCCTGAAAACCCAAGTCTACTTCTACTTTAGGACGTTGACGAGGAGACAACCTTCCACACAAGGTTACATGCTTTCGGAAGTTTGCAACTACTAGTTCACAACACTTCCTCAGTTCCATCACAGTAAAATACTGTTTGAAAATTAAGTTATTTCTTCGAGTGGTGGAGAAGTAGACTTTGGCTCAAAGTGCTCCTATGACTTTGCCTATTTCGAACCGTATAACCTAAAATCTTAATTCTAGGACAAAGTCAACATTATTGCCCTGGGTAGGATTCAACTCCTCAGCCTAAGGGTTGTAGGCCAGCGCGTTACCGACCTGACCACTACAACCGGGGGCATCTTTTCTTTCGACGACGCCTGAGGCATCTCAGTTCCCTCAAATGGCCATGGACCGAGAGTGAGAGTGATTTGCATAACTTGAGAAACTTACGATGGAGAAAGTATCCTCCGATACGTAGTTCCGGAGAACTAGCAATGAAACTTGCGTAAGTGTAACTAACTTCCGTTTGTAAAGTTCTCGCTGGGATTTCAGAAGAGCTTCATCAGACTTGATCATTCCTTGCAGCTGAAGCGGTAAAATAGCTTGAGTTCACAGTTTGAATCACCTAAAATGTGCAGATGAATTGGGCGATCCCAATACTTTTTTAAACCACCACACATTATCATAAAAGTACTTGCATTCACAGCTGCAGAATTGCTAATGCAAAAGAAATAATATTTATTCCCTTCAGCTACCTCAAAAAATATTATTCAGCCACTGCTCAGAAAAGTGTTTTAAATATTTAACAACGGAAATGAGCGAAAGACTGACCAACATGAAGGCAATAGAATCATATTTTATGTTTCCAACTACTATGATTATATCACACGGTTACTCATTAACTTAATGATTAGTTTAATACTTAGACAAATAGTACCGCCTTGCCCGAGCTGAGAATCGAACCCACTATCTTAGGGTAGGTTACCGGCTTCTTTCGCGCAACTCACTAAACAATATTAAAACGTGGTAGTTTATCATGAAAAAACAACGCTAGACACTAACGAAAATATATTGCAACGATCGATAACATAAAATAAACTTGGGCAGCGGATGGTTCAAGGAAAAGTGATTACACAACTAAACATTTACTCTCCAGGAACAGACCAAAATGCAAAGTAATGACCTACATACCATTTTTTATCCTTTCCGCCTGGCCACCACAAAGCACTTAATCACGTGTTCCCTTCTCCACACTTAATGTACTCTGTCTCAGCCAGTTTTTGCATCGTGACTAGGAGTGCAGAGGCCTGGTAGCAAAAAGGGGTTGGGAATGCCAGAATTTTGCAGGTTACCTGGAGTAGAATCGTAATACGTTTCATTTAGCCATCTCAATCATTCCTAGCTAAGCCTCGGCTCATCGTCGTAGGGAAACGACGGTCCTCAAGACATGCGTTGAATGTTAAACTTGAAATCTTTCATAAAAAAATAAAAGAGAATACTTCTCAATTGGTTACATGAGACTTCGATCGACAAAACCAACTATTCTAGCAATATAAGATGTTTTTTTCGGCAAAGAGATATTTTTTTCTTATGCTGAATCTATTTCAGACGCTATTTCAGAGAGCGAATACAGCCCTCTTTGGAGTGACATGCTTCAAGATCTGACCTCCTTCGACCTCGCTTTTTGCCATGCTGAGATGAATAACCTGCGGAAATAGCGGAAAACGACCAAAAGTAAATATAAATTGCTAAGGGCATTTTCCCCCACCTGTTAAAATCCGGATGGGTTCTCCACAAGCGAGTACCTTCTCATTTCAACATCTAGTGTAAGGACAACAACAGCGAATAAAAATATAACACATTCACCACAGGTCAAATTTGTTCAAAAAGAAAAATAATATTGATGCCTTTATTCATTTCAATAATTTCTAGCGTACCGTATCTAAAACAACTCGAAAATATCTACTGATCCAAGGAAATCAACACATATGAGATAAGTACGGGTCCTAAATTTGCAGCGTGTCAGGCATGGAGTCTATAAAACTATAGACTCCATGGTTTCAGGTGTATTTACAACTTTAATACAGGGAATTGTCCCCCGCTGTAAATAGCAAAATGCGAACTCTTCAAGGATAAATTAACAGTCTGACATCAGAAATCGACAAATACTGCATAGGGCTACGTTCTTATGTCGGATGGTAAACGCCCTTGTTGCTAAGTCGTCGGCTCACCTCCTCACGTCTTCCGCTGTTGCCGGCGGTATGCGATAAAGTGTTGCGTGCCGGCGATCAATACCGCGACTTGATATTTTCACGCAATACTTATCACACGAACAGCCTCGTAATAGGTTGCTACGTTCAATTTAGTGCAGTTTGATAATTTCAACGACTTCACCTTTGGCATATTTATTATGAGATTAGTTGCATTTACGACCACAGATGTTCCTGGAAGAGTAGACACTAAAACGGCTGCATAATTTTGTGTTCTTTAAGTTCAAGTCTGCACTGTTTAAAGAGTTCACTTGTTTTTATGTTAATATATTTCTGAGAAGTATCTCCACTAGAGGCACGTAACAATTTCCAAGTGGACATTAATGGATGAACGTAAACTGAGTGACCTTCTGGGAGCCAGCAGTTTCTCAGATTCATTGGTGGCTCAAACGTGCAAACTTTCAGTCCTAAATAAATTTCCAATTTTATATACCGCAAGGCATGTGACTAGGGGAGATATAAATTAACCAACAGTAATACCTTGGGTAGACTTGTACAGTGGCAGAGTGAGATTAAATTTATACGTCGTGAATTACAAATCGTATAATATTTACAAGCCACCAAGATATTTTCGGTTTTTGTCACAAGATCTTAGATGTTGAATGCATATTCCATCGATTGAAGCTGGGGAAAATACGATTTACCTGTTCGCAGCTCTCTAAACATATAGTTCTTAAAGGCACAGAAAGGAGAAGTGTGTACTGTCACTCACCCCTCTTTCTCCACCAGGAGTCAAGAAGTAATGCAATACGAGAGAAAGTAAATATCTCACCTCTGAATGCCATGGCTCACATTATAAGCCAGTTTAATTTCATAGCCACTAAATTGAGACTGCAGAACTGGAAATCAATCTTGGATTACTTAAACTAAAGGTTTCATAAAGGGAGTGTAGCCACTTCTCTACTTGGACATAAGTCGAAAAATTATTCGAAAATGACTTCATCACGCAACTTGTCTTAAACATCACATAACGTTTATACTGCTCCTAGCCACGCGATTTTTATCGGGCATGATACTACGTAAACGCTGTACATCAAGATAGTAGTGGTTTTAAACGAAATACAAATTTGGATTTCCATCGAGTGCATTTCAAAGTCGGGAAGAACGGAAAAAAATAAAAGCCATATGTGACGTTAATCTTCAAATTCCTGCATGAAAATTCTTCATGACATTTTGATGTGCTCTGAAAATAGAGGAAAGTTGAAGTCCCGAAATGAAAACTATATTTAACAGTCCAACGCTGCTTTCAACATTTAAATGGACAGTTTATGAGTGTCTGAAAATTTGAAATTTGGCGTTCGCAATCTTGACCTGGGACCATGTTATTCTGTCTACGAATATCACGACTTATTCCTATTTAAAATACACTCGAAGAAAATTTTGAAACATTAGGAGCCGAGAAAAATGGAGAAATAAAAAAAGGCTGAACAGATCTTGAGACTCCCCAGTAGCAGCAGGACAATTACTCAATTTCCGCATGATTCCCATAGTTAGCAAATCCTCATTGCCGACTACTTCAAAGATCCACCCTGAATGATATGACTTTTCGGCCATCGCTATTTTATTACCCTGACTTTTATAAGGATTTCGGGCATTAACAACGAGTGGCAGCCACGTCACCTAGTGAAAGGGGACGAGGATAGATCGCTTCCCTCCGCAGTAAGGGACAACAAATTGGAAAGGGAAAGGTGGCGACAGGGGGAAGAGAGGGAGTATTTGACGAGGGAATCTCGGGAGGGCGAGGCGGTGAAAGTGCGGAGAAATCGAGGAGATGGAGAGAGAGGGGGGCGGGAGAGACAAGGAAGAGGAAACGTGGGGAGCAGGCAGTGCTAGTGAAGGGAGGGGGATGGAGGAGGGGGATGTATGAGAGTGGGGGCGGAGAGCGGGAATGAAATATTGACTCTCGGCCTTGCCGTATCCTAGTATTGGCAAAGTGTTTGCGACGACTCATATATGCAGATGTGCGGGGGATAAGGAGTGGGGTTTTCTAGATGGGGAAGGGAGGCGGCGAGGGAAGAAGGGGGAGGATTCTGTACCGCGCGAGAGGGACTGAGATGAGTGGGAGGATAAGGAGAGACCGGAGGATTTCGGCGAGTGTCATCGGGGATTACCGATGCGGAACGGGACGTCGTGACACAATGCTCCTCCCTTGGCGAGGTCGGCAAGGGAGGCGTCGTGATTGCACCAGTGTGGGGGCGTGGAGGGACGCAAATTCGAAGGACGGAGCTTTGTCCGAGGAAGGGAAGAGGGAACCGATCTGTATTCTCTCTGGTTGGGGGGACGCGGACGAAACCAACGAGAGGAGGGCAATGGAGAGCGTGGGAGGAGGAGAACCGGAGGCAAACGTCGTTGAGGAGTCGATTAGCCGCGGCGAGTGAGAATGATTCAACAGACTGGGACACGTGGAAGCGGAACGACGGGTCGACCACAAACCTTGAGGATGGGTGGAGGTTAAAGGAATGGAGACCAACAGCGGGATATGCGGTGGCTGGACCAAACGGTTGCCTACGTGCCCATAACTGCCAAGTTTTCGGACCGGTATCAAGGGTAACAATCAATAGGTACTCGGATGGTAATCATTTCAAGATAATGACCATTTGACTAGGAAATACGGGTTTAATTTTTTGGCAGGAGATACAAGAGGAAGATTTTTTTCGCCTAGTTCCACAAAATATATTGATTTCAACCAACGATTATCATAACATAAATAACTCTAAGTCATCGGGAACTCATCAACCGTGAAACGTAATAGTACACTTTATATCTTTCATTTACCTAAGCTACTCGTAAAGAGTTTCGACTCCATTTCCGTTTGATAGCTTAATAGCTTCATGACCATTGGCGCATTAGTAATGCCGATGCATGATGAAGAGATCCCTTCCGAAAACCGGGATACATTTAATATTAAATATATACATAATATAAAATGCAAATAATAGAAGCTTAATTAGTTGCCTACGCTCCGTAAGCTCTAGGAAATACAACCCAGATTTATATAAATATATGCATAGTATAGCTTATTTATACAAATAGAATAAACCCCCGCCGACTTCGAATGAATTGACTTTGGCTCGGTGGTGTAATGGCTAACATGAACGCCGAACTGGCAATTTAGAGGTCATTGGTTCAAGTCCCGGCTAAATCACTTTGTTTGCTGTGATCTGGCTTGATTTCGTTTTACCACATGCTTTATGTTCGTCCTTTTGTGTATTACGTATCCATTTTCTTCATATCCGTATTACGTATCCTTATCCTATCTTTGGTATACATATACTCATCTTAGAGCTTACACTCATGTTTGAATGTATAAATTATATTATTTATAAGTTTCCCCAAAAAGACGCTTATCAATCAAAGACTGTTCGAAAAAAGTTTATTATAAAGCTCATTACGGCTCAAAATAGATCATTAAAAAGGAATTAAAATGACGCGGGATTAAAAAATAATGGAAAAAATCGAGGTTTAGTCCCGTCCCCTGAGAAAAAGATAACGGAGGCCGCAAAAAAAACAAATACTGTGCCTTCGTGAAGACCTTCTTTACTAACGACAAGCATTAATTTAAATCCCAAACAAAGAGATAAAAATTGGCAGGGAATATAGCGGAAATGTAATGAGAAGAGTAATAAAGAAGCCTTCAGCACGGAGTATGACTTTTTCGGAGTGGAAACGTACACCTTTTGGAAAGAGAAAAAAACAATGATTTGATGCTCTTGGGAGAATGCTTTGAAAAACGATGGATAAAAAGTTAGATAACAAGGAATGAAGGAAAGAGACTTAGGCAGAATAATGGAAGGATTTGAAGTTGGAACCAAAAGAGGCATAAAGGTGGATGAAGGGGATAAAATGAGCTAATGGCATACTGGAGGAGGTCACAGAAAGGAAAAAGTTGGGCCAGCGAGTTAGAGGAAGAACATTCTAGAACGTTTGGCATAGTACAAAGGGTAATGGTGAGTCTGGAATAAAACGAAGAAAATATTTCAAGATCCTGAAACAATAGGCTTCCAAGAAATTCCTATGGAAGAGTTTTCTAAAGTTCATTGAAAGTTAGCTTCAATTAGTAGAAAATCAGGGGTAATAAAGACGCGTGTGATCTTGATTGTTAGGAATAAGAAATAAAGTCCGATTTCGTTCACACAGATAATCGTCATCTCTCTGTTTTTAACCTAAAGTGTGGTTTGATGGACAGACGATAACCAATGGGGAAGAGTGTGAAGCTAGTGAAGGAGGTACTGATTTCAATCCGGAATCCAGTAACTTGGACACGTCTAGCTTAAACCAAGGGTGAACGATTTACTGAGTACCAGACTGGTCTCTCTAGGAGACCACACATGACCATGGGAAAGGAACTGCCCACCCTTACCTAATGCGCGAATTTCACAGGCCATTACGCTTGGTAATTGGCAAGCTATGCTCTCCTCAACCAGACCTAGCTTTAGGTCGGACTTGTGGTTTACGGTTTGATGAGAGAGGGAAGAACTGACTCCGTAGTAAGCACCTGGGCATTCCACGTATTCCAGGTATAATTCCTATTCATTTGATCGCTTTCGGTTTTCCTTCAAGTGATATAGCATCAGATCTCACAGTCCTGATTTTACACGGAGTTATCTAAGTTCCTTCACCCGGGTTAGAACCCCAAGATAGACGGTACAGAGCTAAGCCATTTCACGAACAGATATTGAGTCTTTAATAATAGTAAAAAGGTAGTCGTATATAAAACGCCGAAGGTCAATAGCAAAAGATAATGCGGCTTGATAACAATGCTATGGCCTTAGATTGGGGCTAAATAAGTCGTAAATGTAATTTGGTGATGACGAAAGAACAGAGAAGAGAAGCTTTTGGATGCTGAGTGATTAGGTTGATGATTTGGAGATGATAAGAGAACGGAGACATTAAATGGGAGATAAGTTCATCGGTTTTGGAGCGATAGTTTCATCTGAAATTTGAATATTTTCAGCGCCATCCCGGGTCCTACTGTCTGTGAGGTTTGGACGGCACCTCAAGAGCAATACTCCGTCCGTTACATAGGACGTTAAACACTGGAACTTTAGGTACCATGTATTCAAGGTATGCTTATACTGACGTCGGATCTCTCTTCATTCTTTTTTCACTTTTTAAATTCCTGCTTCTTCCTACACTCACTCACTTATATATTGTCGTACATGAAATTATCGCGTCGCCCAATAACAACAAATACCGTATGATGAATTTTGAGAGATCAAATGCTTGAGATCTTAAGATCATTGGAGAGCACTTAAAGAGCAGTACTCCGACCGTCTGATGGAGCGTTAAACACTGGACCTTTTTGTGCGCTTTCTTATCGGTAGGCTTAAGTTAAAGTCAGATTTCTCCACACCCTTCCCGCACTCCACAAAAACCTATTTATACCAAACTACTAGTCCATCCTTGATGGTGCAAATGACCTAAGTCGTCGGTCTTCTCTTCCGCAAATGCAATCAGCGAGGAGAAACACCCAGGACAATCGAGGGTAATTTACGGGTTTTATTCGAGAAAGAGGAGAGAGAGAGATAGAGAGAGGAAAGCTGGGCACAAGATAGGAGCAGAGTGAAGCGAAGGAAGAGGGGAGAGGCAATGGAAACGTAAGCCCGGGAGGAAGTGATGTATACTGGATCGCCGATAGAGACAGGGAGAAGGAGAGAGAGAGAGAGAGTGAGGGGCAGTGGGGGGCGGAGGGGGTGGGAGGAATTGATTCAACAGCCACCGCCGTTGGCGCCTCCCGGACGGGCTGGAACGGGGTTGTAAGGGGGGAGGAGGGGAGAGGGGTGAGGGCCCGGCGCAGCGAGTCACGATGCGGATGCACGCCAGTCGACAGTTCTCCCTGAAAAAAAACCCTGCTCACCTCGCCCTCTGGATTGGACCCGCGCCGTGTCTAAAGCCGTGACGGCGGCGCAGTTTAAAAGCGCCGCGGCGCCATGATTGAAGTCGTGACGGAGGGTGTGTGCGGAAAAAAAGCGCACGCATTGACGTCGGCTGCGAAGGAGTTAAGAGGGTCGAGGGCACTTAAGAAGCGCTGCACTCTAGTCCCAGTCTGGTCGTAGGCGGAGAGAGATAACTGCAGGATGATTGTCACTCAGCACTACACGCTTAAGCGGTACAATGTTCACGTAGCAAGACGAAGGAATTTAAACTTTAATGTTTCCAAGCACGATTGGAGAAAATGGAAGTAATGGTTTCAGTCGAAATATAGCTGCAGGGTATCAAATTCGATGTGAATAAACTCGCACTTTCCACATTTTCACTAAGCACAGATGATCATGCTACACTAGCAGACTTTCTCCTTTTTATAGGCATGAAAAGACGTTATCGAAACAACAACTAGAACATTAACTAATCATAAGAGGCATAAAGGCAGGATAAAACTTCTTTTTTATGAAAATTCAAAATGTTTATATAAGTAATTTTGCTCCATAGCAAACATCTCGATAATAAATCTCTTTATAGGTATAAAAGGACGGGGTATCATCTTATAAAATAACTAGAATATTAAATAATCATATAACTTTACACATACAACCATTTTCTGTATCCCTCTCGACTGATATATTGGCCGATCACAGAAAACTTCCAGGCAGCGCCCTTAAAACCCCCAAACTATTCTATAATTTCACCTGACCCTCTGAAATTTAATTAATTAGTGCACTAGTCGCTCGTCTTTTTTTGAACGTACTGAACGATTGATCACTAAGCGCCAACGCGTTACACGTTTACTAATAATTATTTGCAAATTTATATTTTTATATTGAGAAGGAAAAAAAGCAGATTGAATCAGTCACATAAAGATAAATGTTGCGGACACTTAATGTAGATTTTTAGGCTTTTATTGTATGGCTAAATGATATTTTAAAGTAGGTGCAGCGCCGATGAGTGATTGTATCAGATATTTCCTTAACATTTAATATATTATTACATCTACACATTTGCACAAGATTTGTAAATTGTATAACCCACATAAAATTAATTTAAAGTAGGGGTTGTGCATGTGTGGATGTTTCTTTTCTCTCCACCACACCAACTTGATTCCCTGTCGATTGGTTATTGTGATCCTGGCGTGACGGTTAAGGGTTGGTGTGGTGGGAGACTTTCCGATTGAATAACTTAATTGTCTAGACTTATTGTTATTCTAGATCTAGTGTAGTCTAGATGGAGTCTCTACTTGAGTACTGAGTCTAGAGAATTTCAAGTTCAGTTCTCCGTCCATCGTAAGGGACGTTATTCAGTGGACCGCTTGGCGCCTTTCGTTAAGCGCAGTCTAATCCCAACGTCGGGCTTATCTGAATCCTTTCTCTTCTCCCTTATTACCTGCATCTGCCCAACTACCTATTTTTATTGGAGAAAATTGGACATTTTATTTGTTCTTTGTTGCCTTCAATAAAACAATTATCACGTTAGTCGATTATTCTGCGTCACAGAAGCCATAACTGTTTTTCATATTTCTAACATATTTTTTGCAAAATTACCTGAAGAGAGCTTATAATCAAATTACTATTTTTCTAAGCTCAAATACCTTTGCCTCAAAAATTTGGTGAATATATTATACAAGCATGGCTAAAAAAATTTTAATTCATCCGGAAAAAATCTAAATTCCAGAGTGAGAAGTTTAATTTTGTGTTTCTCTTACATTTGGCTCTCGATTCTCATTTTAACTCTGACAAAAATGTGGCCAAAGCAAACTAATATTTTAAACTACTCTACTCACAAAAAATTGGGATAGTTTAGCGGGTTCAGTTTTGGCCAAAGGAGAATCAGAGAACTGAAATATAATCCTAAGCTACCGGGCTCTGCCTTTGGACCACCCGACTTAAGTCTATGCGGTGCGATTTACGGCCACCACAAGCTCTAAGAACACTACAGGTGGTGCGGGGAAAGGAGCACACTCCCCACAACCTCCCACAGCGAACGCGTGAACTTCAGACGTTCCAGGCCTTGAGGCCGAGGTGGATTCTACCCTAAAACCCATCGAAATGAGCGGTATAGTAGATCGCTGCGTGCATACTGAGTCAACAGGGGTTGCGTGGGAAGTGGGGTTAGAATCCGCATGTGTGGGCGGTTGGGTCGTTCACCCGATGGGGAGAGCGGGAATCGCATAGGATACGCATACGCAATGTCGTTTTGCCTGTTACGTCGAATGATCTCAGCACTGACGGCATGCGTGAAAAATCTCTAGGAGGAGAGACATGAATGTAATTTTATGTTCTATACTGTCAATACTAGATGAGATTAAAAAAATCTCTATTTAGTTACAGCAATAACATTATACCTTTCCATGTAGTTTTTCTGCGACTTCAAATCACAAAGACTTTACAATGAGAACGGGGTACCGTTTTTAACATCAGGCCAATTACGCTTTTGCGCCATTTTCCAAGCAACTAAATGTTAAAAAAATGATATTGCCAATCCAACTTAAATTAAAAAGCGTTGAAAGAAAATTATTATGTTTAAATGCGTTTTTTCAACTGAAATGAAGTCGCATTCGTCTCATCAACCTCAGGAATTTAACCGCTTGAAACTATATACGTTAAAATCTCTATGCGTTTAGGGCATTAAGTTTTAATCATCGATGGCTCTTACATGTTTTCATTGATTGCAATAAATTAACCGTCATTGGTAAAATTGAGTAATTTCTTGTCTTGGCTTACGCAGTCATGATAGAACATAATCATTAAATTAAAAAAAACATGGAGTGAAACTCATTAAGTCGCAGAGAACCCTACATTAAATGGGCTGGAATTCAGTGTCCTATTAAGTCTCCGTCAATTGCCAAATAAAAAAGTATTTGACCACTGAAACGCGAGCGATACTTTGAATTTTGAGGCCACTATGATTTTCCTTACGCGCACATATTACCGAATTCAAAATACAAGCCATTATTTAACTTCCAAGGCGCTTCTTGTCTCTTTAGGCCTGAATCCCTTTTCTCGTGGAAGACATTACAACTCCAAAAAGTTCACAACTACAGCGACCAACACGCCATGTTATTTCCTCGATGTTTTCTGTCCCTTGGATTTAATTTGCTTTCTTTAAAAAGGTCTTAAGAATATTTGAACTGTCAATACTATGATATGCGGTAGGATTTTACAGAACTTCCTCGGCGCTGCATTTAATTACTAGGCGCGTTTCATAACGGCCATTTTAGAGAAATTTCCTTTTATTCTGATGCCAAATATTTCCCAAACAATAAGATTACCAAGGAAAATAAGAATCGTGTTACAGCGTGAAGAGGCATTTTATGCATTCGAGCCAGGACTATCATAAGTTAAGACCCATACATTTTCTTCCCTTAATACATTGTTGGACAACAATCCTAGCTACAACTAGTTATCAGTTCCATAACATTATTTAAAAAGCTTGGGATCAAAATGTTCACAAATGAGCGATTTCGTGAAATAATCGTGTAAAAAATTAATAATTATAGAGTAAAACACACATTTCAAAGTGTTCTCACCGCCTTCATTTTACCTAAAAGCTAAGGATAAATGCACTAACTTATCGATAACACGTATGAAAATGTGGCAAAATATATATTAACATTTATTTGAGAAATAAAAATGTTTTATATTGTACAGTTCTGTCCTTAAGACGTTCTGTATTTCGACCATTCATGTAGAGTATGGTATGGATACGAAATTTTAAAGTCTCATAGCGACAGTAACATACCCCTAGCATCGGAAGAATCTATCTGCATATAAGTGCTCCAATAATACTATTATTAAGAGTTTCCCCTCTCAGAGCCTTTGATAGTTTGAATATCAAAATAAATTGTTTATGGTGATTAACGTTGGAATGAAAACTAAAATTATTCTTTCGTATTCAATCGCAATGTGAATCTAAACGCTAAATTACACAAAATGTATCCCACCATCATGATTTTGCTGTTACAACTGAAGATGTAGGCAGTACGGCAAAAAAAGTTCCCTCATGACTTCAAGTGGCTTGGGACGAAAAACTTCCATATCCATACACGGGCTAAACTCAAAGCAATCACTTAAGCGAAGATAATGCATGCTTAAATGGCATCCACCAAGACTACGAGCATCTATTAGAACGTCCTCTTCGGGTTGTTAGCGGGTTCTTGTGACGGAAAATTAGGAAAAAGAAGAAAACTTCCAGAGGATTCAAAGACTACGTTCTCCCGCTCGGAAGTGGAATACCTCCTTGCATTAAAGTCGCCCACTAATATCGCGGCGGAATTTCAGGAACGAGTCGGGAAACTTTCTAAAGGTTTACAAAAGGAAATCCGGAGGTAATGGCTGCTATCAGGGATTTATTGGGGGCTACGCGAGGTGGAGAGGACGAGGAGGGTCTAGGAAAAAGACCTGGGGAACATGAGGAATATAAAAGGGACCGAGATTTCTTTTATAACCCCGATAAAAGAGAAGAAGGGGGAGGCCACAACACTTGAGGTAGCTCATACGGAGGCTAGGGGGGAAGAAGAAGAGGATGGAGGGTAGAGTGGGGCGTGGATCAAGTGTAAATAAATAGGATGGAGCGAGTTGAAGGGAATAGATAGGAGTGGACTTTTAATAGCGGTTAAGTGGATAAAGGTCAAGGTGGCTCCCCTCTTGAGTCGCTTGTGCGAACGTCAGAGGAGAGCCGGGCGAAACCCAATACCTGACTCGTCACGTGAGGGAGGCGAATCCTTTCCTCCTGCCGACACCCCTGAAAATCCTCCCCCAACCCCTTCCCGCCACTCCATTTCGCCAGAGAATCAACCCGGGCCCACTAACCAGAGGGAGGTGAAGGTGAGTCTGGCTTACGAAAGAATCGACCGACGCGACGGTCAAGAGTCCCGTCAAACCATCACGACTAAGTGATATGGACTGTAGGAAAGACGAAGTTCAAATAATACGAGAAGTAACTGCTGTTGTTTTAAAAAATCTTTCAAGTAGACTCACAAATTCTCTTCACGAGAGAGATCTCTCCAATGTCGTATTTCTGGTCGCAAAACTCGTGTTCTGTCTATTGCTAACATCATCGGAAAAAAGATTGGCTTTGAATGAAATCAAAACATCCTGTCCTCATTATAACCAAGGGCCTAAGAGCAATTCACCACCGAGTTCAAATTTCCGTGCGCATCTTAAACATCTTTCTTCCCGGGAGAACATTAAAAGATTATAGAAGGAAACAAGATCAAAATGGTAGGTGCATATAATTTAGAGGCTCTAGTATGTAAAGCACATGGGAAAGTAGTAGATCTTATAACTGGTAACTCATTAAACCCCTCCTTCACGTGTTTAATGGAAATAATAGTTTACAGGATTCTAACAAATGCCTGATCCATTAATAAATATTATATTCTTATAAAGTTTAATATCATTTAGTTTTATTCGCCTGTTGTATCAACGAATAACATGTTTTCCATATAATGGAGAGATATAGCCACCAACTGCAACGCACTATCCACGTAGTTTACAGGGTATTTAGTGGATGTAGATGAAGAATACTACATAATACCTACTCCTCTCCTCACCAATTATACTACTTCTCTTCTTAAAGCTTTTGCTTCCTTACTTTATATTAATTACTACGGCAATACGATTGAAAAATAAATAATACATTCATAAGGAAATAAAAATTTCACTTATTTCTGATTATTAAGCTAAATTGAAAAGTTTTAATTGAAAGAAATTTAACTCTAATTAACAATAATTCCTTTTCTCACAAACCCTCAACAAAAAAAAGAAACTGAAATTCGCCATAAATTACGATTCCATATATGATTCCATTCATGCCTGATTTGGAAATTACATCCCATCCCCAGAAGGCAGCAGGCGTCAATTTTTTGGTACTGCAAGAACACATTAGACGGGATCGATTATGCGCATGGAAGATCTGTAAAGTCGATTAGGTTGCGCGCTAAATTGGAACATATTGTGGTCTCTGAATAACAGAAGCGTGTTATAATTGAAGGCTGCATGTATGTAGGATTGCTGCCCCGTTTCCCGGTATTCATTAAGGTCGGGCCATCCAATTGAAGCAATTGCGGTGTAATCTGAGAAAACAGCGACCTTATCAAATGTATCCCATTCGTAAGTACTCCTGTGTCTTTCATTAACTATGAAAATAGAGAACTCTTTTGCATCCTCGCGCGAAGTAAAATGATACCATTATCGGAGCAATAATAGTTGTTTGGGCAAGGCGTACTGATATTCGAGTTCATTTTAGCTATTAAGGCTTGGTGAGAGGAGGGGGATTTGTTAGTTTTAATAGGGAAAGAAATAAGGGACGACAAAAACCTAGCGTGGGCAGTAGCCTATTCATAATGAAAGGTGGTGCACAGTTTGATTCCGCATCCGACGGGTGGAGCAATGATATGCTCTTCGAAGAATTCTCAAGGTGGGAGGGGGAATACACCCCCTTCTAAATTATGCCACTGTTGTCGAGTAGCCGTTATTCAGGGGAGGCGACCGACAACTAGAGTCATTTTACAAATTGAGCAAATTGAAGGACCGCGAACTGGCCGCGAGAACCGTAACTGCGTTACCCGCTGAATGTAGAGTCATTTTGCAGTTTTACGCTATTTTAGGATTGTAGGTAATTGGGTAGAGGTTGGTATTTTCCAAGGTACGTGGGAAGGTTGGAATGAAACCCGGCGTTGGCATTAGCCTCCTTTTACTCCGACCTAAATACTCTTCGCTTAGATCCCTCTTTTTTGCGCGCTCTGTTTTACATACGAATTTCGAATATATCAGTATAACCTGGCCTTTCGGAATTGATTGATTATCGTAGATCATCCTTTTAAACGCCTTCTGTGGCCTACTAAAATTTAAAAAATCCTCATCGTAATACGTATTATTATGTTTTTCCACTTTTTTTAGCATTTCAAGGACAAATAAATGAAATACGGGAACGAAATTAAATAGAAGGAACAAAGAAAAGAGGAATGATTACTCTTTTGCACATACAACATCAGCATTTCATTCAGCGATTTGGCAAAATAAAATTTCCAAGTAATTCAAGTTATATGTTTACAGCGGCCATTATAACCACCAACCCTCCATTTCGGTCAGAATTAACTAGAAAAAAAAACCTTTTTCATACGGACTGTTCGAGTATTGATGGGGCTTAGGTTCTCTTGCAGTGAGTGATTGGGACGGCATGGAAATGCGTTAAAACAAAAAATGATCGCCTAGCTCACGGAAAAACATTAAAGCCGTCGTCAGGTACATGTTAGATATAGCCAAAATTCGACTTTTCCTCAGAGTTTTAATAAGCCAGAAATCAGAATGCACGGGAGTAATCGTATTGAGCTGAAACTCATAATCTTCTTCGTCATTTTGATGGCATCTCAGCAAAAGTTCTGTAAGTTTTGCCGTAAAAAGAGCGGAAAGTAACCGGGTCGTACGTCAAACTCTGCAAGCTGCAAGCGGGATAATAGGCTTCTGTTATCGGGGAGTTGGGAGAGAAGCGGAAATCTGCGAATTACTTTAGCACAAGAAATCACCTACTTTCCAAGAGCCTGCCATTTTTTAAATGCACAGCGATCTATACATATGTTTTTATATACATACAACATAGATATAAAATATACAGTAAAATATAAGGTAAAATATATCAATGCAACTAGCTATAATATGTAAATATTCATGCCTGGGAACCGGCATATGAGATTTTTTTGCCCAAGTTGCACCACCATTTATTTAGCTCTCTTACAAATACGATGATCTTTCAAATTTTCCTCTCACAAGCGTTTGGAAAAAGAAATCTCGCAAAAATCGTCCCATTTCTTTTCATAAGCTTCTTCTCACACTGTTCTTTCTCTTCGCTATGGGATCAATGTCCGGTGAAAATGGGTATTGCTGAGATGATCCATATCAATGACTTAACATTTCCCCCTATTATGACTTGTAACATCAACTATGCAAACAGCAGAGAATGGTGCTTTACGCTGACGCTACACAAACTCAAATACTCATGAATTACTCACACGTGATAAACGTTGTTAGACGTTTTGCAGCATAAATCATAATGTCAAACCCCTCCTGACATTATGAGTTACCTGTTCTACTTCGATGTTGGATGACGTGTATCTCATGTTTCTTTGTTTAGTTTGTTTTATCACTACACAGATCATAATTCTTAGACACATTCCTCAGGTACTCCACACAAAATACGTACTTTAGTCAAATATGGGTGCAAAATGCATTATGCTTTTCAGTTTAAATTATAGTACAATCGCAATCAATCAACCAGCCTCTTTTCCGCACAAAATTAATAAGAGCTGGTGAAAATGTAGGTGCCAGAAAAATTGGATCGGAAAACATTAATCCGCGATCAGAAAAAGCACACTTTGACCACTAAAAACCATCACCGCTTGATTCTTCTTTTCCTCATTCACATATAGATGATATCTAAATGAAGGAGTCAAGGAACGCAAAATAACAAGAGATTTTTTTCCGTGCAGAGCCCAAGTAACAATAAAAATATACAGCCCCAAGACATGCAAATTTTTAGTGAAGTGAATGGAGAAGACGGATTTTTTGCATCTATATTCCACGAACCTGGATGAGACACTATCAATCGTGCTTGAAAACATGTTGCGTGTAAAACAGCAAAAAGTTGATGAGAGAGATGAAGAACGCACGCTACAGAAATAAATCCGATTATTAAAAGGCACAGTATCAAGGTCTTAGTTTCCATTGTTTTAGTTTTTGTATAGCGCATTAGGAGCACACGATGGAAATTTTCCTAAATCAACTACAAACTTAGAAAAATGGAGTTCTAAATTTACAGTACGTCAGTTGAAATTACTTTTCAGACAGCTAGAAATATTGTTATTGCCTAATACAGCAGTTACTTATGTGGTTATATTAACCTCATGTCACTAATTACGAGTAATTAGATCCTGCCCGACACCTTCGAGGTGGCTTGACAGGGCACTCTGTAGCTATAGTATAATAAACCCAGCCGACGAAAATCAACGAAGGAAATCATTGGACGCCTGTGTAAAGACAATTTTCCAACTAGATTAGTAGAACGTGCATGAAGAAGCAGAGCTGGGTATGCAGTCTTCCGTGACATTTTTTTTTCAAATATATTTGTGTTAAAATACTAGTTTTCTTAGTCACGTCGAAATTATAGATAAGCCACAACTGCAGGAGGAGCCCAGACTCACTGCAGAGATACAGTCGTTTTGGCAACCGCTGTTTTTATCGAGCACGAACTGAAACAAGTGAAATATTAATAAGGATTCATTAGCATAGTAATCACGTAATGAAGGGCCAGAGACCCCTGACGTCTAAAATTGCACTGGACTCTAAGCAATAGCTCTCTTATAGAGCTGGTAACATAAATATGTTTAACAGGAAAGGCGACCGTCTATTTAGGTCAATTGCACCATTCAGGAGGTAGATTTTTTTTCGGGAGCAGCGGAAGAGAGGAGAGAAACACGGCGTTGGCATTAAATCTGCTCCTAAAAAAGGCGCCAACAGGTCTGTACTCACACGTTCCCCAGCAAGGTTGAATACACCATTTGCCTTTCAGAAGAACTGGGTTTTGGAACCTTGACCGACCCATAGCCGTGTTATTAGAATGACAAACTGGAACAGACCACCAAATCAACTAAATACTCTCAATATATTTTTCATGTTAAAAATAATTATTATATTCCAGGATAATATGAGCACGTGACTTAGTAGTGAGAATAGGTAATTTCTGAAAATAAGTATACACTTCCGTGAAATAATGCAGAACTATCGCATCTACTCCCGTGGTATTATAGGTGCAAACTACGCGACGGGGTGCATATATTGGTTATAAAACCTCTCTGTCAACTCTTAACTTTGCGCATACGCTAAAGTCTCCATGTATTTAAAAGGTGATGAATAAAACAGGAAAATGTGAAAACTATAATTAAAGTATTAACTTCAGACCTTTTCGAGTTAACCAAGAATATCTTTCCCACGGACGGGCTTCGCATTTATTTAGGCGCTTTACACACCTAAATAATAGCATAATAGCACGTGAGTCGTAAAAAACAGAGAGTGGCGCAAGGGATAGCATCAGGAGTCACCATATTTGAGATGGCCGATGAGTGCGCCGCGAGAAAGCTTTCTTCCACGGCAGATGGAGTTGCCCACGAGTGGAGTCCATCAAGGGTAAATGACGGTGATGAAGATGGCTGCAGAAGCTATCGTGGAAGAAAGGAGACTGAGTGAGATAAAAATTGTGATGGGAAAAGGGGGGCAAAAATTCTTCTGGGGGAGGATTCGGAGAGTTGGCGACGCGGATCGAAGGAACGAAAAATCGAATAAGGACTGAGGCGAGGAAGAAAATCCAAAAAGGCTTTTCTCAAAGCTACCCATTCACAAATCCTCGCTTCGCGAATTTCGAACGCACATTGTATGATAACGATAACAAATGGCGAAACGCTCTTCCCAGTCCCACGGGTTTGCTTTGGCGGAAGTTTTACACCACCTCCCCAACTTTTGTCAAAGGAATTGTTCCATGACTTGTAGCTCTGACAAGTGGGTTTTGTAACTGAGGCTAAAAATAAATGATGGAAGATATATGGAGAATGGAACATAAGAGTGAAGGTGCGCACATGTGATGTGCTTTGTAAAGACCAAAGTTGAGTTTGGGCTTTGTGTTTGGTCTTGTCTAAAAAGTTTGACTAAAAAGATAACCGAACGCGAAAGAACATGCACGCATCGTAGGGTAGTGTGATGAAAAGAAGTTCCCAGGGGAAACGAATCGCAGATGGGACCTAGAGGGATAGGGAAGGCATGGCATTTGAGAAATGGGTTTGAAGGAATGCGCGGTCGCCGAGGAGTGACAAAGAACAGCATGGATATGGCGAGACACGTAGGGAAAACAAAAGAAATACGATTCCGAAAAGTGAATGCGAAAGAAGAAGAGCATAAGGAAGAAAGCGGTGGAGAGCGTAGGGTTGGAATGTCGAGACACAAGGAAAAAGTAAGGTTAACAGATGAGGTTACTTCATTTATTTTCATTTACTCGAGTTAGGCCGCGACTCACGGGTTGAGTGGAAATGTAACAAGGAAAGGGTGGAGGAAAAGGGAGAAATTTCGAGCTGGGAGAAGACAAAGTGAGAAGTGATTTTGGCTCACACCCAGAGGGAATTGCAAGGAACACTGTGAATTTGCTCAAGAGAATAGGAAAAGGATTTAAAGCTGATGAAAGAGCGAGAAATTCAAGCAGCAAAAATTGAGCGACAAAGTAGGTGGAGAAAGAAAATAGGAAGACAAAAAAAGACAAAAACTAACTCAGCATATTCGGCTTCCACTACATTGAGGACATTAATCTCCCGGAAACAAAATATTCAGGGTTTTCTGAGTTTTGCCTTGATTCTTTTCTGTAGTACAACGTGACCAACCTTGCCAATATGACTAGAAATACTCGGAGAAAGATCGATGAAGACGCAGATATGGGGTTGAGAGAAGGGAATAGGAATGACAGGCGGATGGTGAGGAGGGAGACCAAGGCCCCTAACGCCGATAACTGCCAATTAAAAGATGATAATGACGGAGGAGCACAAGTAAGGGAAATGAATTTACTTGCTAAATAACCAGAGACTGTACGTAAAGTACACAACTCTTTTGATGATCACGCAAACACTGCAAACACCCGGAAAAAGCAATTCTTCAACGCTTAAGGCCCTACCTCTATGAGAGAACAAGGAGAGCGAAAAGAGTCGGAAAGTGGGGGGTCGGAAAATGGGAAGAAATCGCTCCGAAGGACGCGCGGACTGGCGGAATAAAAGAGAGGCACGCGGCGAAGGGAGGAGTCGAGATGGTTTTCAAGCGACGGGGGCGCTTGAGGGAGGGGCGGAGAAGCTATGCAGGGGACTGAGCCCACCCTTCCCTCCTCTGAACCCCCCTCCCTCCCCACCCGTGGAACACTGCGGCATCCGAGGGAGAAGGAAAGAGTGAGAGAGAGCGGGAGAGGTTGGCCGGGGAGAGCGGTCCGAGGCGAGGGAGGGACGTAGGGGAAGTAGAGCGATGGGTGGGGAGGGGCGGAAGGGCGTAAGGGAAGGGTTACAACGCGAGGGTACGGAGGGGAGGGCGGAGAGGAGGCGAAGTTTATGGGGGGGGGGGGGGGTGAGAGCCGTCGGTATCCGTTTCGTACGTGGGAAGAGGGAGGGAGAAGGGGAGTTTCGCAAGAGGGGATTGGGGAGGATTGGGGAAAGGTTTGGAGAAGGAACGCGGAAGAATGGGGGGAAGGGGGCAATTTTTCGGAGGATTCCACGGGAGCAGCCCCGGAGGTGAGAGCACCGAGGTGGGTGAGGAGAAGAAGGAATGAGCACCTCGGGAGGGATTGAGACGCTCAAAAGGGGGATAAATCTTTCACGGGACGCGGAGGGGGGGGGGGGGGGGAAGTGCTTCGATGAGCGCCACGTAATGGCTATCGATGATTGTTAAGTGGGTGCTGTCCATCACGCATGACGAGCCCATTTCATCGGCACTCAGGAGTTCGGCCGACACACACCGCGCAAGGGAAATGCGTGATCGCAGGGATAAGATGAGTCCCCTCTCCCAAATTTCAAGGGCCTCCTATTTACTAGGGTAGGCTTCGATGGAGTGCGCCTAATCCATGGGTACTATCCAACACAAGATAACGCGTGCTCGAGTTCCCTGAGCTCAAGTTACCGGTTAGTGCAAGTATATCTATATAGAGTAACCTTACTCTTTTTTTCCCTCCGTTTTCCCAGCTTCTCCTTCCCGACACTATTTCCCATAACGGGTCAGCACTATCTAGCCGATTGGAATTACAAATTAATATATTTTAACAAATGTTTAACCCATTATTAAACCTTATATCCCTTCGTGGATACTATCATTTAACTGCAGGCTCATGGTGGATGCATAGCTATCACGTTTCTCAAATTCAGTACTATTGTACCTAGTAGTGACTGTTCATAGGTCATTTTTGGTGACTCACCCTCTGCCACACACCCTATTTCAATTTACTCCGTAGATGCTGATAAGTGCATTTTCTTCTCCTCTTCATAATATCAAAACAACTTTTCTTTGCCTACCTCTTAATTGCTTGCCCAGCATTCTACCTTCGATAAAGGCATCCGGTATCTCATTTTCCCTAATTGTTTGTCCCATTCACAAACTCAGTCTCCTCAAGTTCCACCAAAAACGTCCATCTTCTCCCTACCGTGCTCACCGCTACATTACTCGTCCTCCTTTCCGCCAATCGCACTCATGCGACTAATTGCGTCAATCGAAGGAACGGATCATTCTGAAACCTGTCCGAATTCGTGAGACATAAATTTGGTTCGGCTGAGTCTTCTATTTATTCTTTTTCCGACGACGAATGGGGCGAGGATTGAATCCCATAGGGACGCCATCTTGGAATTCCTTAAGTAAATGATACGCATTCATTTCTTTCTTTGTCTTTTTGTTCCGACAAAAACGTAAGTGCGTGACGAGGAAATGATTAAACAAATAGACCACCTTTGTTCATTATGATGAAACATAAATTTCGTTGTTAATGTCGTGGCGAAGAGTCTCCCTCCATGCATAAGGGATTTAAATCGTGCTTTAATTCCTTGATTTAATTTAACACGCTTGAATGAAGAACTAGTCGGAAGGACTAATAGCAAGAAGAATAGCCTTTGAAAATCCGCGATTGGCCACATTTGGTTGAAAGATGCTGGTGCGCTTAATACACTGAAAATAAACAAGAAACTGCAAAAATTGAACAGATAGCCTGATAATGTAATAATAATAATGTTACCACAGCTGCATACTGGACCAACAAGGATACTAAAGCCTTAGCTTAGAAAATTAACTTTCTAGACTGCGAAACCGCGAAACGTGATGCATCATTCTCCTAGGTTGTTCTATCGTATTCCATAACAAACATCAGCTTCGTTCCGCTGCGCACAGACGGCAGATATTTCCATGCGTGTAGCGGATGCGCAAAGCCGAACGACGCGCTGGAACTCAACGTGCGGGACGTAAATCGGGTGACCTTGACCGGTTTCAAAACCGTTAGTCATCCCCCTGCCGGCGCAATCAGATACCTCGCGCGATCAGAGGGAAAAATAAATAATTCCGAGACTGACATTCCGGCATGACCGACGTGTTCTTCCCCACATTACTGACGGACGACCCTTGGACGGAAATCTTGAACACGCCCGGGCGAGGGAACATGCTCGCTTGGGTGGGGGCTTTCGCCCGACCTTGGTCAGTCACGAAGCCTCCAGAACAGCATTCGTCCGCCGGATGTCCAAGATACATCTAAATGTTATCCTGAGAGCCACCGCAAAAGGGGGAGGTAGGTCGCCAGCCGTAAATTTGAATTTTAGTTCAAATAAAATTTTCATAATTAATAATGAATTTTTTGTGTAATAAATTTAAAGGAATTTCACTATATTTGCGTCGTATTGTGCGTGAGATGAACGAATTATTGTATCAGTTGGACCGACGGTTGATCTCCCTTAAATTGCAGGTTGAAATTTACACTAAATATCCTAAATACATTCCAAGATAATATTGTCAGTGAAAAATATTTTGCGAACCCCAACTTACTTTGGTATACTTGACCATAATTACAAAATTAGAGAAATTGATTGCCGAACTAGCAGATTCAAAATATCCTTTTTTCCTCGTACAATTAGGGATATGAATAGCGTTAAATATGTCCAATACGAGTGATTGAATCCATAGCATAGGTAGTTGCATGTTGGTGTAAGGACTTGAAGGTAACCCAACTAACAGCAAGTTTTTGCATGTGCAGTTGCTATTTTTATCTTTTTAAATATTGCAGTCGAGACTAATATATTAATACTAATCCTTTTGAATGCATGATATGTAGTGCATGTTTCGTGAGAATTCACCCCCTGCCACACGCCTTTGAGGTGGCTTGCATGGTAATATGTAGATGTAGAGATGCCACTTCTGCCGGTCCTTTCGATGTAATGCGGCGGTAGAAATAATGGCCCACATTTTCAGCTTCGAATTCGCACAGATAAGCGCTATTCTTCGCAATGTCGGGACCGGTACCAATTTCCAATTTTCCCGCAGATAATTCGAAGCATTACGTTATATTTATTCCTCCATGTAAAGTTAAAGTAAAAGAGCTGATACGGGGTGAAGTTTACGTTGGCTCGAGGCAAGATGAAAACAGTGTGAATAATATGCTCTCTAAGGGGAGGGTGGCTAAGATTTAATGAATACCCACAAAGAGAGAAAAAATAATAGCTAGACAGGGCAGAGGAAGTTGTAGTGATTATTTGGGTCAGGTTACCGACCCAAATCATTTGCACCATTTAGGATAGTTAAATAATTGGGCAAGAGGTAGGATATACATAATACAGAGAAAGAATGGAGTGAAGTATTGGCGTCAGTATTACCTCAATCGTAAAGGCCGTTTTACAGAGTGCGATGTTTTGTACAAACGAATGCATGAAACTGAACGAAATTGTATGTTTGTCTGAATGGAATTAGAACAGGTTCTATTTTCCGTTCAGTTATTCAGACATTCGCACAAGCGTTAACACAATTTGCCGCTTTACGCGGTACAATTTTCCTCATAGAAGCGTTTGTACAAGAAATTGTATAATACGTTTTCCGTGTAAAACGGTTTTAACGAAAGGCACCAAGAGATTAACGGCTTAACGTCCCATCCGAGGGACGGAGTACTGAACTCGAAATGCTCTACCACAGAGAACAAGTGAGGAACTGTGTGAGGAACGAGTGGGAGAGGGCAAATGATAAATATCTCTCTCAACCGGGGTTCGAACCCGATCCTTTTGATGAGGGAAAGTGGTGACTGGTACAATGTTAAAAGATGTGGAAAAGCCAGGAAGCGGGTGACTTGAGCAGATGTGAATGTTAAGACAATGGCGAAAGCAATAATTTCGGGAGAGCAGAGTTGGGGGAGGATTTAATTAGGTATTTTAATGGAAAGAAGACGGGTACGAGTTAAACTGAGCTCAAGCAGGTAAGACGGAAAGCAGAGCATGAACTCAACGATACTTAAATATAATTGGTATTCATAAATTATGAATTAAGCCAAATAAATGATATTTAATTAATTATAACTCGTCATCGTTACGATAGTCTTTCGTCATCCACCTCCCATAGTCATACCTAAAATCGAGTATTTCGAGATTTGCCAACGACGGGCGACAACAACGCAGGCGACCGCCTTCCGTGAGAACACAGGAGCACTTCTTAACACTCATGTTTATTAATGTATTCAGACGAAGAAGAGAGTGGGGGAAGGGCATGTTGGATCAAGATATGAAGGGATAAGAGAAGGGAAGGAAGCGGAGTGGCGGAGAAAAGAAAAACATGGGAGGGGAAAAAGGAATATCTAGGTTGGACAAGAGGAAGAGCTAAGATCAGGGACCAGGGGGAGCGGTGAATTTCGACAAACCTAGCCAACATCCGAGGGAGGTGGTAATTTGCAACCGAAGAAAACATTTAGCGCGTGCCGTTTCAATTTACATTTTAATCAGAAAGAGGAAGAATAAAAGTTAATTTGCTAATTCGGGACGCATCGAGTGTAAGCTGGTACAAAAAAGTTATCAAGAAGGGATCGAGTGACATCACAGTATGCAATGGGGATTTAAAATGAGGTCTTCTTGAACCTCAAGTCACACAAAACTTTCCTATACTCACAATAACATTTCAAATGAGATTATTCTAATAATTACTGAGATACAAAAAAAAGCATTAAAATTAAGGCGCATACTTAGTTATTACGTTTCATCGTGTAAGGTTTAACATCCTCTACTTGGAAGATTGCGATTTACGGATATAGAAATACATTGCATCATTTCCCCTTCCTAATAGATATTTTAAAGAAGCATATGTAAGCCTAGAATACATTTTCTTTTAAAAAATGTTCTTTACTTATCCCGAAACTCCACGGACCTTTCGAATATACCCTTATTCGATCTGACTCTTATATTTTTAAAACAACTATACCCTTTTCAGTCTTTCAGGCCACAAAAACTACAACTTTCTTTTCTGGGTAGCAGTTGTAGCCTTGACAGTTACACGCCAACAAAACAGCCATAAGAATATAGGTTCACATTTCACCTCGGACATAAGTACAGTGTTTATGATAAAGCACAGGATTTCATTAGGTTGGACGATGTGATATAATATTAGCAGCCGGAACATCTTAAAACCTAAATCAACTCTTTTATACCATTATTCTTTCACCGACAACTACCTAATCAACTCTTCAAATTTATCCCAGTAGATGAATTTCCGCAAGGAAAAAAATCTACCGCATTCATTCCGCTTTCCATCTCTCATTTCTTCTATAATCCCTCAATAGCCCCTTTCTATTTAGCCAAACATTTTTACTTACCCGCATATAGACCGGCTTCAATTCCGTGCAATCTGGACGCACTAATGAAAGGCTACCCTAATGGGTTCATCTCTCGATATGCCCATCGTGTTTCGACATTTTTTCGATTGAGGTGATGTGATTACTACCCCCTTATCTTAGAACCCACCCACGGCAAGGAGGAGGAGGGAGCGAGGGAGGAGTGGGTTCGGCCGAAGTCTTGCGTGAGCGCCAACGGGGTCGGGTCTTGAAGGCGTTAGTCGTGGGTGGGCGGCGGGAGACGCGGGGGTGCAGGCAAGAGCGGTCGTGGGAAGGGGCGGAATGGAGGTGCTTACGTGGTGAGGCGGCGCGCTCTTCGGGGGACGGGGTGGAGTGTAGAGGAGCCGTCATGCCACGTGACATCCCGGCACTGTATGTCCCGAAGATTGAACGCGAGTGGGAAACATACGGTACGGAAGCATGAGGAACGTGCGGGAGAGTCATTAAAAATGCGCTGTCTGCCACACTGGAGTGAAAGATTTTTTACGGAAAAAGTACGTGATTGACTAGGGAGTAACTCTGTGAAATTTTGAAATTGCTAGCCATTTAGCGAAAAAGTCACTCCGCATCCAAAATTTAACCTACATCCTTTGGAAAATTCTAAAACAATTACTTTTATCAAAAAAATATTTCGACTCCTAGTGCCTATTCAACTTTTCGGTAAAGGGATTTTCACCGGAAAATGTTCCTGGGAACAGTAGAAGACACTTTAGATACTGAAAAAGAGAGCTATAGTGTAATTTTCAAGTTACACGCCAAAAATTTTTAACAGAATGTGATACTGTAGCCAATATTTCACAATATAATGAATATGATATTGTGCTATATTGAGCTATAGTGTAATTTTCAAGTTATACGCAAAAGGGTTTTTACAGAATATGATACTGTAGGCACTGCTGTACACATAATGAATATATTTCCCATTAATAGTGCCACAGTATACAATGAATTTCGCACCTACGGCGTGATATTCAAGTCAAAGGTGAAGGCTTTCCTTGAAAATGGCACTGTAGATGTGGAAATCGATTGCGAAATAAGGTGTGGAATTTAACTGATAAACCTTTTTGTAACACTGTGAATGTACGGTATGTTATCCGCAGTATGGTGAAAAATAGTTTTACAAATGACGCCGCAGGCGACGAAATCAATTAGATGAATAGAATTGGAAATAATTTGACAAAGATATTCGCAAGAGATACGAAAAATAAATAAAAATGTACATTGGACAAAAATTGAAGTCATACTACGACGATTTCACCCGTTACACGTATGTTGACCGAAAATAGGAAAGAAGAATGGCAACTATCGGAGAGACGGGCACTTACCATAGAAAATCCTTTTAGGAGCACAAAAATCGTATGAGACTGCGATAAACCCGCAGCGGCCGACTGCCTCGCTTGCGGCAATAGAATTGTCTTTCCATGCGCGAAGTTAAAATGCCGTGCAATATGGCCATCGCGTGGTGAAGGAGAAAATAAAGATGGGAAAAGGCCACGCCAATGGCGAAAGAGAAATGCCAATCTTGCTGTGTAAGGAAACATTTTTGAAGAAAATAGAGCTAACGTATTTCACTGGCAAGTAAAACAAAAACGGATTTATCCAATCGAAGAAAATAGCTACCATGCAGTGTGCAAAAACCAACTCTTTCCATCTCATAGTAACAGAATCAGTCTTATGCAGAGTAGCTACATGACAGACTTTACGTAGATTATATCATTACCTCCAGCCATGTTAGCCGAGCAGGTAATGCGCTGGCATGATACCGTAAAGGTTGTGGCTTCAAATCCTTCCTCGGGAATAGGTGCTGTGTTTCTCATTAGTTTAAAAACTAATGCGACGCCGTGAAATAAACTCCGTCGCTTGCACATCTAAATCCCAAATTCACTGCTAATACTTATAACTATTAACCCTTTTACTGTGATATTATTATCGTCTTTTGAGCCTCGGTTGTCTTATTACAGCTTGATAAGTCAACAAGTTCCGAAAAACTGAGATTGGACTGTATCTTTCCACAGCAGGAAAATAGGAGGTCGTTGTTTCACCCATCTAAAGAACAAAATCGTAGATTAATCAAAACACGGACAGAAAACGACAAAGATCAACATAGATATTTACATTTAAAATGAAACGGATTTCCATCAGGATTTCACGATTCTAACGTAGAAGCGCAGAGTAGCCTAAGAAATTATTCAGAATGACGGCAGTAATATCGTGCTGAAAGAGGATGACATTAAAAACAAAGAATAGGAAAGTTTTAACCTCCGTTGAAGTAGGCCACTCTAGAGATCTTTGACCATCGGGAGAAATTGTTTAGAAAGGAACAGAAACCTTTAAGACTTAACTATGACACAAAGTGTCAAAACCCGGGCTGTCCGAATAAAATTCTTGTTCACCAAGTTCTCTTCATTTTCCGTGTTAACCTGTTAGATTTAGCCTGTATTGGCACATGATGCTGAAGGTTAAAAGGAAAAATCAAATGAAAATAAACAAATATTAAGGAAGAAAGTCCAATACGGGACGCGAATGAATGCAGAAGAACCAGGTAGTTTAGACACACAATGAGATAACGAATTTCTCAGTAAAATTGAAAGAAAATATGGAAAAAAATCAATGAGAAGCACCAACGGTATAAGTTCATGGGCCTAAGAGGGTAAGTAAAAGAGAATAAATGCGAGAATAAGATTGAGAAAGCAATAAATACGTAAGAATGGAAGGTTGCAATTAACCAATCTTGGGTTTGAAAACACTCATTTCACACGTGCAGTTCTGAATATTAATTATGATGAATGAACACTTTGACGTGAAAAAGTGAAACCAGTTTCACACCTTAGATGAAGGCTGGCGATGCACGCAACTAAAACGCTTTTGTGTTTGTTTCCCCTGGCGATATTTTAGAACTATTCCGGCGCAAGGGAGCGTTGATACTCCGAATTCATAAGAGGGACGCGGTCAACCGACTGTCTCCATTGTTATCCTTTGCTATACAATGTGAGAGGTACCCGAGCTCTCGGTAGCATGCGTGTACGAGCGTGTGTCCAAGCGAGGGGATTACCGGGATTGGGTTGCCAATTGCAGGGGCGTTGGAGTTTATCTACCCATGGCATTGTATCGAGAGCTCTCCTGCTTCGGACCTTTCATAGGCAGCTCTGTTACCTGAACCCCTTCAGTATCTTTTTATCCGGCATAATCCTACCCGGATACAGCCACCCTTTTGATAACGACGGGAATAGAATAGATGTGAATTTTTGAACAGCGCTACGAAAATGACATTTATTTTCCTAGGAATGTAGGGATTTTCGCTTCTTCTATCGCCATCCACGTCCCATTTCGTTGAAAACTAGCTTTATAAGCTGCGTATAACATACTTCGCAACATCCATATTGCTTCATAACGTTGTATGTCAAAGACTTCAAAATCTTGCGCTAATCCGAAGTGCACTTATACAATATAGATCAGACTACACAATCCATTGGCAGAGATTTTCATAGCAGGATATCGGATTCCCAAGTAAGTTATTACCTACAGTAGCTGTCCATAAGACTGTTCATTGTAACAATGAAAGCCCGGCGAAAGTGAGTGAAGCTAGAAGAACCGATCCAAGTTTGTTTCCAAAGATGGGGACCTAGTCGCGGAAAACTAAACATAGTCACCTACTGATATGCACAATAGCACGGTTTCCACAGAAAATAAATCATTCACCTTGATCTGGATTCGTACGTCATTTTCCGGCCAAATGACCTGCGGTCAGAAATACACTGGCAATTAGGACGCCTGGGTAGCGTAACTGGCTTAAGCACTTGACCAAGAATCAGAAGCATCCGGATTCGAACCCCGGTCGAGGAGGATGATATTTTCTCTATGGAAATATTTCTGACGACATTTGTTTATTATGATATAACAACCTGCTCAGGTATTTTTTGATGCATCCCTTTCATTATTTTCAGTGCATTTACCGATCGTTTCCTTTTCGACGACATGTCTTTCCTCATATTCTCCCTCTCTTCATAATATTTTAAATGCTTTATCTTTTCCTTTCTCTTCCAAGCTTTCTCAACATTTTACCTTCAATAATAGCATTCAGTATGCAATGATACTTAAAACTTACACCTAAGTAATCATGAAATACTCAAATCGCGAGTCATTTTCAACTTTATTTAATCTTCATAATTCTTCCTCAAGCAATAGTTGGTTTGAAGAGAGCTTCAACTTGTCATTTGCTGACTTGATAGGCTACTTCATAACTACCAAATTTTATACCATTCCGAAATTATATCCCTCTTAAACAACGGCATCTTCGTCCTACCTTTAAACCATATAGAACATCTATTCCTTTCCTCCTCCTTCCACGATTACCTTGCATCCTCCTCTCCATTGCCCTATTCAACGTTGGGCTACCTCTCAAAACGCCCTCTGTCAGGACGTAACTCAAAATACTTTAAAATTAATATCGATAAGACCAACAGCTTGCTTAACACGCTATCGTGTCCCCATGATCAATAATGCAATGCTATACACGTAACTAGCGCAAAGAACGAGACACGCGATGTGAGAGAAGTGATTCCTTGAAATGAAAGCTCGCTGAAGTACTCTTTAAAGGTAGGTATATGCTTCGTGAACAAACAAGAGTCTGAGTCTGCTAGCTGCTTTCTCGTCTTGTTTTTACGACAGCGGTTGATTACACAGTGACCGTGATTTCTCCTTTCGTGAAAGAGATGGAACAGTGGCAACTTCGTATTCCCGCAGTGTCTTTAGTTGAACATTTAAAAAAATGTTGTAACCCGAAGGTTGGTCTGGTTAAATACTAAGCCTAGCGTCGTGTGAAATTCACACATCAAGGTAGGGGGGCCAGTTCCTTCCCATGCACCTGAAGTTTCCCAAAACGATCTGGTTATCAGAAACAAATCCCAATTGTGTTTCACTGGAATACGTCCAAAGGCTTCCCCCGGGATTTGAACAAGGGACCTCCGGTTATCAGTCCAATTCTTTAACAACTGCGTTACCACGCTCCCTTTGAGCATGAACGAAGAGCAAAAAGGCAAGAGATAACATAAATGGGCTTTATTAAACACGACTATTTCACATAGCACGAAAATATTCTGAAAAGCGCAACAATTAATTTACTCACCCTGTCATGCTAATACATCATCGATAACTCGTGTTACGTAGGTAAGAGTGGCATGAATGCAAGGCCTCTTTGTTAAGTGGCATAAGGTGACAAGAAGCAGTTCATTTGAATATTTAAATGATGGCAATGTCGCTTTTCCCTCTCTTGCTGGCTCACGAATGCAAATGATTCCTTAATCAATATAAAGGGAACATTAGAAGAGACGTTTTTTCTGCATAATAAAATAGCTTCCCCGAACCGAAGTCATGTTAGAAAGCGCTGTAGCTGATAAATGTGAAAGTTTTTAAACAGTAATGAATAATATTGACGGGAAATGAGAGAAATGCAAAGCTTTCAAAGCATTATATCCCTAATAATTTTGTTATCATTTTCGACTTTATTTTTATCATCACTCTCTAGCACACTTATATGCCCGTTACTTGGCTGCCAATAGAAATTAAAATAACTTTTGGAAGCACAAGTATCTCCTTATTCACTGACTTCTCCTCTACGTTATGCAAAAACATCATCACTATAAAGGTACCAATACGTATGTGATTAGACTTGTTTCACCGAACAAAAAAAAACTTTAAAATTTAAAAGATTTCTTATTTGCATCAAATTAACATTTGCACGCATCTTGCTTGCACTTTCATTAAAAAAACTTTGCGTTCAATTTGCGTGTGAATTGTACCTCTCGTCTTTCTCCTATCGATCAAGTGCGCAGACGAACAGGTCTGATTCTACGGCATATTCATTAGGTGACTCAGAGAAACAGAGGTGATACCCATCCCTCCCAGACTAACACTTCATAAGCAGTGAACCAGAAAATCAACTGCAACGATGGGTAGGATTACGTCATATTGCTCAGCTAATAGAAAGTTATTACATTCTCGCTAAATGAGTTGCACGTAATAGGTATACACGGCAAAATTTGTCTTTGAATAAAGCATTTGATCTAAAAGTTTAATAGGGTAAAATTAGATTCTCTCAGTTCAGGAGAATTTTGCACCTCATCTCATGAGATAAAGGGGCGATATGTAATAATAGCATTTTCAATAGGTAACCACAAGCAAAAATAGCAAGAGATCTTGCCTTATAACCAAATAGATGCATAACAGGAACACATCATCAGAGAGAGGTGGAGAATTTATGAAAAAAAATGAAATAATAGTGAGTAAGGAACTCAAATTAGTTGCTTCCACTCATTATTCTATGATAAAATAATTCTGACAACAGTTTCTTCAATTTCGTCTTAGCTTTTTGATCGATAAGTATGTATTAAACTCCAAACGAATATCTGAAAAAGATTCGCGTGTCATTCCAGTTTTAATTCTAAAAGTAATTACACCAAAATACTAAATCTTCTTTTTGTTTGTATAAATCAGTCCTGGTATATTGGTATGATTTCACAAATATACTTTTTCAGGGAGGACGAAAATGGCGCTTCCGTCAGAAAATTATATTAATTTCCAGCCTGCTTGAATTTTGAGCACCATAAAGCCAAGAAAGGTTTGCCGTTTATTTATCATTAATTCAGTTTCTTCATTGATGTTTTCAAATTTAGACACCCTAAAACTAGAACTACTAATTTTATGGCTTCATTTTTCATGGCATTTTTCATATGCCTTCATGTTACCTACTTTCAACTGGCGACCCTAAAAACCCGCGACCAACGTGAATATGAAATTCGTAGATCACGCTGCCTAGCATTACGCAATCCAATTTTGTGTTCTAATGGTGTTCCAACGCCCACGCAAGTTCTTACATCAAAAATATCACATAATTTCCTAAAAAAACACCCTTTATTGCCTTTCAAGGGATAAGAGTTGGTATAATTACAGCAATAGAAAATACGAGAAGAACGAAAGGATTTCAAGCTTAGCCAGCGAATGATGCTGACAGTCTTCTGGGCATTGGCACCGGGTCAGTAGAACGGCTGCTCACTTCGATAGCAGACTCTGTTCTCCCTTAGCACGCTGAATAAATCAGCAGAGTCGAATATCGAAACGTTGGTAGCAGCCATTATACTAACCCGGCGTCAATCCTGAGAAGCCTTCATCAGAAGAGGAATGACAATTGTTGTCATTTGATTCATGATGTACAGGATGTCATTTCAGAGGGTATTATCTCAGGAAATGATAATAGATCGAAAGGAAGTCTGTGCCAGCATAAGCCAGGTCTTAACGAAAATTGCTCACGTTTGACGTATCATCCGATGGACAGTGTGATCCCCTTAGATGCAAACAGTACTCAAGTAGGGATCGGGAATGGAAAGAAAAACTGACAGACTTTCAACCAGGGTGGATTGACATTACTCCAGTCAGCACAACAAGCAGATTTCCAGATTCAGAACCTAGAAAGTAAAACAATCCCAACTCCAGTGCAGACCAGGATTAAACTATAAATCACCAGTACCGGGATTAGAAAGCAGGCTAGGAAATCAGTACTCTTTAAGTTCAACCTTCTCCGGCGAAACATGGTTAACATTTAACTGAAAAAGTTGTACTGCCCACTTATTTTAAATGTACCCACTAACGCACACACCCATAAACAAGGGTTTCAACGCATTAGGGGTCATTATTAATTCTCCTATAATAATATGTATGAGGTACTAGTGGTCCTAATGATGTAATCTTTGGCGTTGACACACGCGTTATGTATACATTAATGGGTAGATTAAAAACAAGTGCACAGTACAACTTTTGCAGCTTATTTTTTATCCAGTATTCTTGAGGTACTGAAGCAACTCAAACCCCACAGTCAGAAGGTAGAGTGTGAAGCAAATGCTAGTAAATAATTTTCAGCCCAGAAGCTTTCCAACTGATGCATCACGGAAAAACGTTTGACTCGTGACCCTGATTCGGGTCGTGACCCGACTCGGATTCCTTGACCTCATGCCAGATTCTGCACATCACTTGAGAGAAGAAAATATGAGCGCGTAGTGCAATGTTATTGTTACTGCAGTAGACCACCAACACATTAGCCTAAAATAAAATGACATTTGGGACGTTTTTTACGTCCCATTCGACGGATAAAGACCTAGAGCTCACTTACGGGACACGTAAAGCCGTATATCAATAAAAAAATTACCAATAAATGGGACTCAAACCCTGATCGTCGGAAAGGGAAGATACCAGCCACAATACCAACTCAAACTTTTGTAAGTTAGAGGGGAAAATCTTCGGAGAACATACGTTTCACTGTCCATTCCATTGACGGGACGGACATCATTTACTTACTACCATACTATAGTTGGTAAAGTTTTGCTGGAAATGTATTAGACTATCACGGTCGTTTGTCACAATTCAGAAAACGCAGCCTGTCAAGTATTTTCGTACCTAGAGCTTAGAAATGACACGGCGCGCCATGTCATTTCTAAGCTCCGAGGAAACACGAGAAATTGTCTTCAAAAATAATTTTCATTTTTCTGAAACTGGAATGAGTGTCACGTCAAGAATTTTCTGGTTTCTTTCAAGCTTTACATGTAATTTAAAGCTTTATATGTACTAGCATTTCCTGTATCCACATCTACTGACAAAATGAATAACACAAACGCAGAAAGCCATTGCAGTAGCCTGATTAAATTTCGTTTTTTAGTTTATACCTTCCGATATGCTTTTCGTCATTGTTAAAACATTAAAATAGGTAAAGATCCTACTATACTATACTTCAAACCACACAATCTAGATTTCACAGTTAGGTGATATATTAACATAATTTTTAACCACTAATCCCATTTCAACCCTCAAGATACTTAGTATTGACTTCACATTGTAATAACCAAACTTCGTATTTATGTTTATGCTTTTTCATCGACAAAGAAAATAGATGTCGTCAAAATACCCCAGGAAGAAGACAGTACAACTTCATCGGCCACATCATGAGACATGATGAAGGCAGTCGTCGAAGGGCAAGTCAATAGGAAGAATGGCTCGTTTGAGATGTACAGAACAAGTGATGAAGGAAGCAAAAAAGAATAATTACATAAATATGAAGAGATGAGCTGATGGCAGAGTTGAGTGGAGAGCTGTGCCAAACCAATCTTACGATTACTGAATGATGATGATTATCTTTATCTCCTACGTCTTCATCACGTTCCCCTCCTCTCATTAACCTGCCTATATTCTCTTCAAAGGCACTTACAATTTGCATGTTCAACCTTCAACTCCCCAAAAACACCAGTTCCCATATATACATGAAATTGGTCCACCTCCGTTTGTACCTGATGATGGCTTAATTTCCGGAACGCGCGGTAAGTAAAGAAATGTAGAGTAAAGAGAGAGTAATGCATTTCAATCGTGAGAATAGTTTTCAATTAAAAAAATGCCCATACGATAAATGATTTCATTCAAAATAGGTACAAAGTGGTATCATATTATAACCAGAGATTAATTTCATGTTTACCACGATATTGCAGTTAAAGGAAATGGAAGAAAATTGGGGGACATCCGTCCGTATAAGATAAACGTAAACTGGTACAAATCCGTATTGTATCAAAAAGTTTGCTAGTTTACATGTTTTTCTCTACTGTCTTAGTTTGGAGAACTTTATATTTTTTGGGATATAATACGGTGATGTATTCTATCGTCACCACATGAGTTTCGAAAACGGAGCCAATGGAAATATGCACGAGCTCTTTTTACGACCACCGCACTGCGGAACTTGTAGAGTGACGTTAGTACTATATCGCCAGGGTAAAAGCGAAAATTGCCACTTAAAAGCGACTTACTCTTTTGTGCTACTGGTATCCACTGGCTAAGAAGTACAAAGGAATTCAACCGCAACCAATGACGGAGATAAAACTTTACGTATCCAAGAACATTTCAGCCGAATTACAATCCCACCACTATATAATTTTCCACCACGAAGGGAAGCATCACGCGCTAATGCGCTTATTCCTTCAAACGCTCGCGTGACCGCCGTATGTGAGGTCACAAGGACTTCCCAAAGGACTTCGAGACCGCACTAAAGGTTCGCTTTTAAAATCATGTGAAATCGGATAACGAGACCGCACTGTTTCCAAAGGTTCCGAGATGTGGACAATGGGAGGGCCCATAAGAATTGCACCAGCCACTTCCTATGAATACAGCGGTATAACGCTTATGAAATGTAGATAATAAGAAACGTTCAATAATGTAAATATAAGAGGTGGTTTGATCTAAGTGAATCCGATACTTCACTTCCTATACGTACAGTAAAGGTAATTGCTCTGCGCCAAAGGTAACTTTCGCAAGCAAACGCTGCGTAATCTATTAAAACGCTTTGATTGGGAGAACTCATCGCAAACTGGATTAATGTCAAGCTTTAGCAGTGAATAAGGGACTCACATGGAAAATAAGCGATGCAAGGAATAAGAATTGAGTAGAGAACAAACCAACGATAGGCAAAACTTTTACTTAAATTCGGTTTTCCTACTCTCCAAAAGTCTCATAGCATAGACACACGCATTAGCACAGCCATAAATTGTCCGGACGTGGCGCATGCTACATGAATGCTATCAAATAACAATAAATGCGTATCAAATCGCCTATCACCAGATATATATTCCAAGCTACAGCCAACCATTAATCCACCACGGTAGAATATGGCTGAGTAAAATCAAAGAATAAAAGTCAACTCTTTATATATACGCAAAATAATTCGAAAATAGTGGAAGGAGCAATGAATGGTCGAGAAAAGAAAACCGGAGACGTTTAATCGGGTTCAAATTCACCTACATGATGATATTGGTGAAATGTCTTGCTGGGACGCCAGCAGTGGTGATTTGGCAAGAGTATGGGGTTGACTGTTGCCAAAAATTGACAAATCGCCATCTAAAATTACCCTACGTGCGCCGTTGAGAATTTATTCTTCATATGAGACCTTCCAGCAAGAAGGAAAAAATTTTGGGCGATAAACGAAGCCATATTTCCTCAACAAATTTCAATATTTCTGTTTATGAGCGACTACTTTTCCCATTTCTTCACGTTTTATACAAAAAAGAAGAGTTCGTAGCCGAAGTAGGTCTAGTGTGTTAAACCCAAGTATAAGCACTAATCCTAAATGATTTCATCATCATAAGAGTATTCAAATACCCCATGTTATTATGTAATACAAAAACCAGAATAGTCGCGCTAAATTCATCTCCGGGAGGTCATTTTGCCAAACTTGGTGAGAGATACCAAAAATTCATACATCAATTCCTAAACCAAGACTAGGGCATTTATTATAACTACGTGTAAAGGACAAATTGATCCATCGTTGTACAGAACAATTGGCGCATAAGCTATTCGAACGTGAGGCTATGGCATTGGAGTAATGTATCCATAACATTGACATATTCAACGATACAAGTGTTTATATAAATATTGGATAATACATGCCTATGGCAATTATAATAAATATTTGTATAATACATGCCTATGGCAATTTCATGGAAAAATAACATTTAAATATTTGATGTTTGAATGAAGTCATATTGCAGAAAGGCTTTTTCAAGCTGCTGAATATGTTTGGAGTAAAATTTACTTCTTTTGCACTACTTTGTTCTTCACAATTTAAAATCATCTATAGAGTTTTCGTATATAGCAACCAGGAGAAACTAAAATTTCTGTTACTCAAGTCCCATCACAAATGAGTAGATGATATACATCATATTAATCGCAGATTTGACTTGAAATAACATGGAAAACTATTGTTGGTGTAAATTTTTAAAGAGAACCTTTCGCGTTAGCGCATAACTATCAGGTATAACGTCCTTTAAAGTGGGGCCAAATAATGGCGCCCTCATTCTACTGCTTCAAATCAATAATCCATAATTTACTGCCACTCCTCATTATAAATGAATTTTCCTCTCCCTGATATGGTCAAGGAAGAACCCCCTTAAAATCTGATAGTGGCATCAGGTGAGGGCGGAGTATAATAATTATATATAATAATAATTACTTATCGCTGGGGGGCTCAAATTGGCAACTTCGTTTTATAAGCAGAAGACTGCCAATTGACCTCCATAAAGAATATATACTTAAAAATTAATAAGTATACGCTCTTGAGGTTATGAGGCGAAATCAGTAGAAGGGGATTACCTCCCAGTTACCATGGTTACATAGCGGGCATCTAGTAAACGAAGCAGATACAAGGCGTAGATTTTTTTGGAGAGAAAAAAATATTTTCTAAACTACTTACCAACTGCTCAAACCCACGAAGCTCTGGAAACTCGCTCACAGAATAAATTTGTTGCTGAAAATCTCATTTCAAATGGTCCCTTATCACAAAAGGGAAAACTAAATATCCGCAATCCCTGCATGAAAAGCAGGCGCGTCAAGCGTGTTACATACCCGAGTCGGAGATGTTACAAAACGTCTAAAACCCATTATGATCACTGAGGAAGGACGGCAGTAATTCTAAAACATTAATTTTTTACACCTTAAAAATATTGCATGCGTTGCATATTAAATGCAATAGAAAGTTGTATAAATATTAAATCGCATAAAACATAAAAGGATATCTTATTTTTACAGCCACTGGAATGCAGCCATTTTTAGCCTTGGCTTTAGTTATTCGATAGGACAAAACATTAAAAAGTTATGTCTCAACATCGTTTTCACCATAGAAAAGAGTACAAATTTCTCTGTAGTCTCTTTATACTGCAAAGTTGGAATGCATTTGCTAATTATATGCAACGATTAACTATGTCGTACATAGTTTGGTGAATATAATGCATTGAAAAAAACGAGCTAAAAAATTCTACACATGAGTAAAAACATGTCTCATAATCTACGGTCTCATAATCTAGGGAAACATCAATATCATTTTTTAAACGTAATGAAATGGCATTCAAAAACATTCAGTCATGCAGGTGTACATCAAAACGTTCACAAGCCAATGACACAAAAAATGGTGGTGTTATTATCACTGAGTTTGCTAAAAAAGGATAATTAAAGTAAGACCGCAATAAAGAACTTCAAAATTTAAGGGTCAGAATTTTGGAAAGAAAATTCTAAACCGTTTTCTGGTCTCTGAAGCAACATCTTGCGAAATATTGCTGGAAGTCAAGACACATTAAACGTGTCATCATCTAAATAAAGGCTAACGCCGCACATCCCACATTAAATATTTTCACATGCATCTCGATAGTAGGAATTCCATGCTGAATCCGGCATAAATACTCGTTCAATGGAAAGGATTAAAGATTTTGTGGACCAGCCACTGACTTGCGGGACCGAAAATATATATCTTTACACTATATAAACTTTCTATACCTACACTGGATAAACTTTCTTCCCGTACGCAATGAATAGTAAACGGATTTTGCTATCATGGTTCCTGACATTGCTTGAAGAGAATATTTTTAACATGTCAGTATTTTCTCCCCCAAGAAATATACAAACCATCACTAACGGAGAGAAATCAGGTCATTCAGTAAACCAATATAAGGATCTTTGCTACGACAGAAAAATACCACACGTTAAAGGCAAGGTGGGTGCATTAACAGGTTTTCCCATACAGCAACAACAGCATCAGCAAAATACCAACATCGAAAGTGGCAAAACAATAGCAGGGTGTTGGGACTAATGTACAACCGACAGGGGACGCAAGGACTATAGTAAAAACAACAATCTATAGCACAGAGGGAAGGAATCCTCACCACCTCAGATCACCTACCTGAGCCACTTTTTCACCCATGTTGGGCGTATGCAGAGCCCCCTGGAAGAACTTGGCTGAACCGTTGTCCTGGATGGAGAACTAAATGGGCAAGAACAAATGGACGAAGTTGTGAGGGTTGAAGGATAAACAAGAATTAGGGTACAATAGAATGCTATGACTACACCGTATCTTTACATACAGCAGGATTTAATGAATTAACTATGGAAGCAAAAATTTCATTCCCGTAAAAAATCAAGTTTGGAACGAAACGTCGTCGGAATACACGGCGAATACTTCTTCAATCACTTAGCAGGTTTCTCTATAAAACTTCAGATAGTTTCTCAAATGCATTTTCAAGACTTGAACTACAATCCATTCGATAAGAAGTGTGATATTTATTCAAGTAAGGTAATTTGTTTCCAAATGAATTAATAGGTTACCTAAACAAAAAAAATACTTCCTATTGATTCTTAGATATTTGCTAGATATTTACTTTGTAAAAATCATTGTTCTGAAGCAGGATAGAAATACAAGTAATATACATAACTTGTTAAGTAACAAATCATCTCTGGGATCAAGGATCGACATGTAAGCGATATGCATGTTTTAATTTTAAATAAGAAGTACGCAATTATAAGAATTCCCATGGTATACCTTACAACTTGTTTATTACGATGAAATTAAATCTTCCTACGTTTTTTAAATTTTTATTTCAAATATTTACAATCAAAAAACCATATGAATCTCATCCCCACTATAAGCACCAAAATATTCATTTCTTACATTTGGTAACAAGGATTTCTCTTTAATTCCACCTATGCTCTTCGAAACAAAAACCTTTTATCGCTGTCCTCCATCAAAATGAGAAATCAATAATATATTAGTTACATTCTGACATAATATAACAGGTGAAGATGAAATGCATCATTTTACGGTGAATTATTTCACGACTCCAAGGTAACGATTCACATTATTTACAAATTTTTCAAAGGATATGTTCATCAACTATAAGCTGATCATTAGGTAAACAAAATGTATACACGAATCTAATACTTTTAAAATTATGATTTCTTTTTAACTAACTCTATTCTTTTTATGCTAATATGCAATATCCTAGCATATTGAGTGTTTTGAGGTAGGACACTGGTATTTCTGAAACAATTTTATTCTAATTTGGCATTTTACTCAACAATATGTACTGTTAAAAATCGCCTTATATCTAATTTTAAAAAACTGCATAATACAGTTCACGATTAATAGCAGATTCACAATTGACTGCGAGAACTGACTTACCATGAAATCCAGAGGAATTTAAATGCAAATTTTATACTTCCATGAGGGTTTACTTACACAAAGGTTTACACAAATATTTCCAACTTGTACACTTGCTCATATTGCTTGCTAAGCGTTGGAGTGTACTCATTACAATAACAATGAGCGACAAATTACTCTAATCATCATGACCTACACATAAGGGGATTATTAAATGGATCTATCATTCACTCAAATTTGGGTAATGACGATAGTTTATAAATATATATTAGCGATGCTCTTGTAAGAGCTTAAATAAGTAATTTTAAAATAATATTTATTGATTTAAATTCGACTATTATCTTGAAATAAGAGATTCTCAATTCAAACAGCTTACTTTCATCAAAGTTTGAATGAATTCATTAGCGAGCAAGCAATTAGTTTTAATTTTTATTTCTGTTCCTTTAATTTGAAATAAAGCTTAGTTATTTATATTAAAATGTTAACTTTATAATTTCAGAAATCACATTTTAAAGAATTCTAGTAAATTTAAATGAAATACATGTTTTATTGTTTAAATCTATGTTTTACTGCTTTAAAGTAGGATATTTTGTGTTATCATTGATTAATTTCGTGGATAACACCATTATTTGAGTTAGTCCTTTCCTAATGCAAGTTGGACTCAATTTTATAAGGAAATAAATCCTTACGAACTGCAGATTTACTTGTATTATGATTGAAATATCGTCAATAGTCAAGTATTTCAAACTTTATTGAGAAATTTAGTAATTATTACCATGTTCATTAATTCAAAAACATTGAAAACACACTTGAAATTCGATGAAAAAAGTTAAGGATTACTTATGAAGAACTATATTATTAAAAATAAGAGGATGGTGAGAGGGTGATAGCGTTACACGTTTAAGTGACGAGCAGGGACAAGTTGACTTAGCAATTCCAGCACAATATTGTAGGTAGCAATCAACAGCACAGGAGAGTTGACTAGCGATTAATTTCATGAAAACCCTTAGCAAAGTTCACTGCAATTTCGATACTTTTCTTGCCAAAAGTACTACTTGATTTCTAAAATGTTTTACTCAGAATTGAATTTGGAAAGCAAAAAACCCAGATACTTGCCTCAATCTATGCTAAAAAAAACTTCATAATAACGAATGTTTCATGTATCAGCAGTTGCAGCCAGTTTTGATTACTTCATTTCCAAAGATGACAATAATATAGCTATTAAATATGGCCACATATTGACACTAGCAGGTTATTCTTTTAGTCTTCGCTAACTATTAAGCCAGTTGAAACAGTTGGCGTAAAAACTATTATCTTCATATATTAAGCAACCTCAATAGTTCACAACGCATTACCTGGGTAATATGGGGCCCAAATCGACGATTACTCAAAATTTCCACCACATTGTAGATGCTCGCACCAGTTCCAACTGTTGACGATGTCCAGAAAAAATTGGAATGACTCATACTACGCGGAAAAGAAATCTCTGTAAATCACGCCACGGAGAGGATCTGCTCATCGACGAAAGTGATGAGATCAAAGGACCAGACGCCTGGTACAAATACTCTTTCACTTACATGATGTATTTATCACTATGTTAATAGAGAATGCTTTACTCAAGTCTCCAATAACACAGGCTGACGCTGGGATAATGTACAGATAAAAACTGCATAATGGAAAGCAAAAAATGGTGCAGGAATCTTCCCAAATGCATGAATGACTGCGCGTAAATATACACTGTTCTGTTTTCGTGCTTTCAGCCACTGAATTTGCACGAGTTTAAGGTGTTTCAAACAGCGCAGTTTTCACATGCCTTGTGTTAAACCGCCTAAAAAGTTATTTTTTTAATAGAAGTGATGGAGGTACAAATTAGCATATGTTCTTAGACTTAGATGAAGGCCAAAAAATTATAAAAACATGCACAAGTTCATCATCAGTAACAGGTGACTTACTGGCGACGGGTAAACGTCACGCTCATGAAGAAAGTATTTAATGACTTCAAGACACCAACTTGAGGCAAATTAAGAATTTCAAAGGAACAAATTAAAACCTTTAAACCCGAAGACAGTGGGAAAGGCGAGTGTTAAGGTCACAAAGAGATGCGTAGTAATGAAAGGCTACGTGTAAATTTTGTTGAGATTTTGTTGCATTTCCTGGAGGCGCCATTATTACAGAGGACAACGCAATGTATAAAATACCTAGTTTTAACAGTTTATTCTAGGGACTAATGGCCATATTTTAGGCATTTGGTCCCACTGTGCGACGTATCGCTTATACCGCTTCCCATTGCAATTGTCGCTCTGTAATCCTTGTTGTGTCGTGTGCAATAATAAACCTTTTATAGGCAGTTTAGTTTCGTACTTTATTCCGCGCCCTAAACGCTTTTCTTCCGTCAGCGGGACAGGCCAACTATCATAATACCGTGGAATCCTAATTAAGTTATACCATAAAGTCATGTATGATGATATCTTACCAAGATAACTTGAGGTGACCCTTCAGCATGATCTGGCGTTATTTAAACTCTTAATATTTGGCTTTACTTATGAAGAAACACGAATTAATTTTCATCATGTTGCTTGTTTTCTTTGAAGGCTCAAGATTAAAAGACAAAAAAATCTTCCGAAGAAGTTCCGTGAGTGAATGAAGAAAAAAATGCAAAACTACTTATTCTTCCAAAAGATTCCACAAAAGAATATTCAAATACTTTGTACGGCATTCCTGAGCCGACAAAAATCCTTAGAGATTCGGAAATGTTCGAGCATCCAACAGCCAAGAAGATTTAAAACATACCAGAAACTTCTGGAATAAGTTCCAAAGACATTCATTGCCATTATAATGAAAATATGCCCATAAATATAAAGTGGAGATTTTAGATTTTCTTTTTAGACTACTGTCTCCAGGAATGAGATGAGTTTGAATGTAACGTGATGCCAAAATCTGAAGAAGAAACAATTTTCCGATATTCCCCAAAGAAATAAACGTTGGATGTAATTCACAATATACTTCTCCATATGAGGAATTCTGAAAGGATCAAGTCTAAAAGCCCACCCTGAATTGCCAATGTAAAAGTGAAGCAAAACAACGCTATTTCTACCCAGCGATCAATGCGGTTTCATGAGTGTAATAATGCAACGGACATACCGAGCCTTTTGCTTTAGCAGTCCCGTTATATGAGGCCATGAGCAACATAATTCACTTATTGTTGATGTCCATTCAACCAGTTTCGAGGAGCTATTTCGTGCACCCGAAAGTTTATAATTGATTACGTTTCGACTCTTGATATATGATTAAGCGTGATAGAAAAAAAAACTATTGGATAGTATAATAACTCTCTAAATATTCCATTTACGGAGGAATAAATAAAAAAACCTGATGGCAAGGGTCATTGATTTTACTAAGTGTAGGTGAGAATGAAATAGATATTTCATATTGGTGAAAACAACTGCATTAATGAGCTTCATAGCCTCCGAGTGTGCCTATGTATATTAGGTATTAAACCATGAATATTTGTTTCAGATAAGTGCTGCGTATACTTTGCATGATGATAGTTTGAAATGAGAACCTGTATTGTGTGTTGATCGTGTTTCCTAGATGAAATTAGCTAACTAACCGGTAGTTTCGCAACCAAATTCGGATTATGCATGCGTGGTGTGGAGCCATCCCCTGCCATACGCCTTATGTGTGGCTTACAGGGGACTAAGAAGATATGGATGGGTATTAATCATTTCTGTGAGGAAACGATCGTAACGCTTCTACCTTAAGCGTGAGGTTTGACACCTCTTTTTCCACATAGTCTCTCGGATTAACAGAAAAACCAGGTTCGTACCGAGGCAACCTAAGTCATTTATGGAAGGATTAGTTCGGATTCTGCTGCGCTATTTCAGGCGATTCTGCAGTTCTATGGTTCCATCCTCCACTGGCAAAACAAACATCATTCTGATAAACGACCGTGGGTTTTTCAGATGAATAGTGATGACGAAGTGCTCTCAGGTTTCGTATTCATAAAGACTTGAAAAAATATAGTTTTTTTATAGTTTTATGCATGATCCATGGGTTCCAATATAAGTTCTATTTGCATAAGTTCCAACACAACCCCAAATTGGCCACAGCATAGATTTTGCTAACACCAAATGGTGGTTAATAATGGCTTTTGGGTGTTCCTCCTCGTTATGGTGTTATTTAGTGACATCACCAGCCATACTGCTGGCGTCTTCAGGTCTAAAGTGATGATGCGTCGGTTCTTGGATGTCTAATATAAAATAGAACCCTAGACTGATTAATTAAGGGCCCTAGGTTAGGCCCTGATTAATCAAGATGGTTGTCTGGTAGGAATTAAAGACCTGAAGACGCCAGCAGTATGGCTGGAGAAACTATTGTCGTTAAAAGACACCATAAGCCAGAGTAATGCCCTACGGCCATTATTAATGATAATCGCCAGGAAACCTTAGATTAAACAAATGGTGGTGCCAAGCAAAATGATGCATAAGAACGCATACTTAAGGAGATTGTGGAGATCAGACTGGAGAGAAATAACTTCAACCGAGACAACGGTTTCCAGTTCAAAGTAGCCTATGGAAACCAGCCCCGAAGTGACAAACAAGAGACGATATCGACCAATCAGCTGATTGATCAGTAGGGCTGAGTTGAAGCCATAGAAGAGAGCATTCAGGGTGAACAAATTGAGCTAAGCAATTAGTAGCCCAATTCGTTCAAACCTGACGACGACGGCAGGCTAAGCCGTCGAAACGTCGGTGCTTATCAACTCCACCACCCTGGGAACTTGACAATGCATCCACAACACTCATTTTGTCGAAGGCGTACTTCACCTTCCGCTCGACCACTACGAACCTTCCCCCATCCAAAAGAGTGAAGGCCGTATCACACCAGTTGACGGTTACGGTTGTGCTGTTGACCAATCAATGTCAACCTGATCTCGGTTGGAAGTATAGGAACGCGTCTATTTCAAATCGGCCGGTTGTGTAACCGTGGCTAATAGGGTCTCGCCTCGCGGTCGCGTTCTGTTTGTACTTAAATATTGCGATGACTTCATTGTTACTATTTCATTCACCACCTGAACCCTAAAAATATTAAGAATACAATTCAACAGTACTATTTATCTATCTAACATTACATATCTTTTACGAATGTACTATAATTTCATAAATTTTATTGAGGTGTGATTAAATGTACTGAATCCATTTGTATATAACATTCAAGGCAATAATCATATATTTTTTTGGCAGCATATGAACGGAATGTAAACAAAAAAACCACGTGACCTTGAGGCGAGAACCTATTGACTACGGTTCCAAGACAGGTCGGTGGAAAAATGGTCAGTGTGATTGGGACAGTTTACAACAAGAGTAAACTGGAATCGTCACTGACAACCGATAGTGTGATGCGGCCTAGAGGGAATTCATCGTGCGCCAAGATTAAGTCGGTACCCCACGGTCCAATTTTCATCCAATGTTTTGGTCCAAACGCGTTTCATACAAATGTTGGGATCAAACAACTCAGGTGCCCCTCAGCGCAGAGTTTTGGCTCAAAATAGACAAATGAAATACGAGGAATTAGTAAACATTGAAAATGGCTACCACAACTGGATGTGAATAAGCCACAACAATAGTAATTTTAGCGATAGAAGTCGTGCCTAAATTGAGTTAAGGGGATATAAACAAGCTTTAGGTATCCTATATAAATTCATCTTTTCCATGCACTCAATGGGAAGGGCCTCGGGGCTTAAGAAATACGTCAATATCTATTGCTTGGTGAATGCAACCCTCCCATCCAAATAGCTCCAATGAAATCACTCTATTAAAGCGGCGAGCGATGCTCACTTTTTGGTCGGTTTCACACATTTGAATGGCTTTTAAGAGTGAGCGTCCAAAAATTTTGGACCAAAACTATTCGGATACAATTCCACCAGGTCACACGATCGAAATTAGTGGTATCCAAGCTGTGTACAAAAACTGGATGAACATTGGATCGTAGGACGACGAGTTGGGGGACCACAAAGATGACGATGATGGCCGATGCATCTTTGTGACGCCCGGGGAACTCCCGACGGAGACGCGTGGAAGGCTCCGGCGATTGATGGAAGTTTGTGAGGAGCGAGGTGCTCGCCACGGACACTCACCTTGTGACGAAGGCTGTCCGACGGGACGTTGCTGAGCGACGGCGACTTCCGGTCCCTCCTCTCCCAACCCGGTGCCGCGGTTACGCGGTACTTGGCGAGGTCGGACTCGGACGCGACGTTGGGAAAGGACTTTTGCGACGACTGCTGAAGGGCCTGGATGTGCCTGTGGTTCCTCGCAGCAGCTTTTCGACGAGCGGGCGCGGGCGTTTGGGAGGTGGCCGAAGATGGTGGTGACGGACGAAGGGAGGGAGACAAAGAGACAAAGTTGAAGAAAACAGGCGGAGGAAGAACTAGAGAGAGAGATAGGGGTGGGGGGAGGGATTAAAATCCATTTTTACACCTTTATCATTTCTAGATGGGAGCTTGTAAAGCCTAGTAAACAAAATAATTGACAGGAGAGCAGTGTGGATGTGAGATGGGTGGGAGAGAGAAAGAGAGAGATATTCCATGCCATAAAAAGAGTGAGACAAAGCGTGCTGAGCATCGCAATCACTCGCATAAACGCATAACAATTTTGTTTCCATCGTAAGCAGGGCATACAGACTTTTGAAAATTCCTAGTCCCCTTTCTTGGTCACAATTTTCAATTGTACACTTAAAAATTATGCTCACGACAAAGAACTGCGGGATAGTTGGCCAATTGTGAAGCAAAATATTTTGAAATACTTTAAAAACCATAAATGATCAACATTCCTGATCGCCCAAAAATATGATTGATAGCAAGGATGTAAAACGTGTATACGGTAGATAGAAATTTGAAGGAGGCCTATGAAATACATTGTACGCATGACCTAAGCTCGGATGTCCTATAATTACACATATAAGACATGAATGATAACCACAGAAAAATTAATTATAAGATGCAATTTTGTAAAAAAAACTTTAGCGCCAAAAATATATCATTATTTAGTAAAAATACGTCACATGTTTATATATCTCACATCTCGTAATGGCAGAATAAGTTAGGTGTTGGTGCTCATTTATGTGCAGAGCATTGAGTCCGTTCTCAAGCACATATAAAAGTTTACTAACTAGTCTTTTTTTTCATTGTGGACCAATAGAATTCTCAATTACTGATTACACCAGGACCGAAAAAAAATTAATGAAGTGAAATAGCATAAAAATAACATCACAACAATTAGTCCATTCTAAATATGATTCATTGCGTTCTCTTATGCTTAAATTGAGTCTGAGACTTATTTCAAATTATCAACCATAAACATTCGATATCGATTCATAAATATAAATTTAGCCAAATTAAAGTATTATTTAATGGAATATTAACAGACACTCTCGGGAATGTGAAAGTGTGTTCCATACATTCAACTTTATCTTCAAGACAGTAAAACATGACATACTTAAATCATTTGAACAAATTTTAGTTTATAAAAAGTGACCTTACCTAAATATTTAACCCAGTAAGATTGACATAAGAATATGAGTTTTATTAGATAACGAAGCCATCATGGACAGTTCACATTGACATTTAACTTAAGGCAATTCATTGAATCATATTTTTTCAATTATATTTCTAGAATTTGATCATGAATGCTGGCATGCATCCAAATGGCATGAGTTAACTTTAGAATGAATAGGTATTTTAGCATCATATTCTTGGGAACCAAATTAATAGCATGGCATACGCCCTCTTTTAAATTTGGCACTTCCTTTTCAAGGAATGAGGATGGTGATGAGTATAACACAGGCATTTGCTACACACCAACATTCCTTCATAGGGAAATAAAAATCACCACAGACATTATAAAACAATTACATCATTACGCTTGCAATTATAATATGTATTACGACGGGAAAAATACTGTACATGCTACCAAAGCCAATAACAACAATCGTTAGTTGTAAATATGCTGCTTATGTATGACAAAAATAATATATAATATATGTACAGATTAAAATTTCCAATCCTACGTTACCACGGACAACTGGGTCTTATACATTATTAGTACTCGACTGCCTATGGTAAGAAAGATATAGAGACAGAAAGATAGTCAACTACAGACTGGATTGGGCGTAACGCTCATTCACATACAATGCAGTAAGCAAGGCGAGCAAGGATAGACATTACACAATATGGTCACCTAACCAAACAGGGCGCTTTCAATGTTGTCTCCTTCTAGAGCTGAGAAAAGTTAAGAACAAAGTGATGATGAAGAGGTTCTTCTAAGAATAAAAAAATGACCTCGCCTTGAGGAAAAAAAAAGAGTGGATATCTGATGGCGCTTGACTATGCTGGCGACCATTACATAACAGTTCCTGTGTGCAGGAAACCGAACTCACCTTCCTGGCGTGGAATACGGTTTCACTGTTCCCACAGTCATAGAAAAATTCTCAAGATAGTCACTGGAACATGCAGGCGTGCAATGCAGGGGAAGATTTTTCTTTTACTTAGGGGACATCCATATATTACGCAGCACTGATTTTATTTCCTGCCATCGTCCTCCCCCCGTACTACTAGGTAAAATTGAAAGACCGTGTACCTTGTGAGTGAATTCTGATGATGAGGCGTAATCCGTTTTCCACCGGGTGATAGCGTTGATACACACCGACATTTCGAGAGCTGAGACTTCATTTCAGATTAACCCTGAAAACGATAGCATCCCTAGACATCGAAACATCGGTGAGTTTCAACGCTATCATCCAGTGGGAAATCTGTAAACGCTTAATCATCAGCTATGTGGCATTCTCGACCCCCACATTCCATAACGATACTAGCGTGCCCCCTTGATTTTTCCAAATTATGATACAGACTTCAATACAAATATCTCATTTTTTTCCCGATACTATTTTTAATTCAATAATAACTATTATTGGATGTTACTTTTATTACATACCCCACCGAGTCCCCAGCAAGTTTTAAATTTCGTTTCTGAAAGACTAATTACATTGTAAGTTACTTTTAGCAACATTTACCTCCGAGTCTCAAGCGAGCACGGGTTTCATTACCGTCATAAGGTCAGTTTTGCATATGTGCAACCACGCCCGTTAACGTCGGAAAGGTGGTTACCCTGTAGTCGCGTCGTATGCTATTAATTACTTTTTTATCGTCATTATTGTTTGGATAAATATTGAATTTAAATTTAATATGCAACCCCCCTTTCAAGCCGGTAACGTAACGTAACTGTTAGTCGAACCTTTCTCCCACAACCACATCAAACATTTCGTAATATAAGGACGACCCCTTATTGGGCTGGATTGAAACAAAAGGTTTCCCATTCACATTTTACCTGATGGTGCATTTTTTACGACTATGAAAAACAGACATGCAATTAGAGATGATCTTAAAACAATTATTAGGTATATTTTTTCCGTGATATGACAAGCATTTACCATACGGAAAAAATCGAACATGCTTCAACAGCCATGCCATACAGTGCAAGAGCAAAACCAAACGTGTGAACCAACAGGGAATGATGATATTGTACCGAAAAAAAACGTGCAGCTTTCACCGCTACTTTCTGTCATGAGGAGAGACGCACGATGCATGATCTCCCTTTTACCCTAAGGCTATAACATCACTACTCCTACAGAAGGAAATGTTTCAAAGAAATAACACAGTGCGACTCGATGAGCACCCAAGCGCTTCTTTTTTCAAAGCAAATTAAAAAAAAGCAAGGTGTATCATTTCATCTCAAAGTTCGTTTTCAAAGAAACGGGTACAAAAAAAAGCACTGAATCAAGGATACGCCCTTATCAAACACAAAGCGTGCTATGGAAGCAGCACAATTACAATTGAAAAAGAGTAAGAGTAAATGAAAAAAAAATAAGATGAAACCAGCAGAAACCACGAAAAAGTGCTCGTTTCGAGGGAGAGTCATTTACTTTTTTTTTACTGTTTAAAATCTGGTCGTCGCCTTTATTTACCTTCGGAAAAGTTATCAAGCGTGTGTGGCCGAATCCTGGTCTCCAAAATGTTTGGCTCTCGTAGGGCATGTTGGGTTACTGCGGGAGACACACAAAGAGCAGCAAGATAGGAACAGAGAAAGATAGATGCGCATAGCAAAACACAACAAGTCAAATGGAGTTCACATTTATGCAGTTATTTTATTAGAGCATTGTTTTTAATTAATTGTTTTCTTTTTTGCTTTTTGGGTTGGGTTGCGGAGGTGGTTAACGACTAAATACGTGGGGTCGGATAGGAGGTGTCACAGAGGTCGGATGTCAAAACCGACATAAGGAGTACGAGAGGACTCGGGTGAGGGATAGGGTCTCACATGAGCCGCGATGCAAAACGGAAGAGGTGGAGGATTTAGTTCGTGAGGGAAGGCTTAGGTGGAGAAAGAAGACCGTGAGATGACCGGAGAAGGAAGTTACCGGGGAAAAGAGATGAGAAAGCAGAAGGTTGAACAGATCCCTTCAAACCCTTATCATTTTCTTTGGACGGGCGTGAAATATTAGCATGGTTTGCGGACGGAATGAGCCCGGCGAACGAGAATGAACGGGAAATTCTGAATGGGATCTCCGGGTGACGTCACGCCCAGGCACCAAAGGGCGCGGGGGAATATTGATGCGGTTCGAAGCGGTGGGGAGGGAGGTCGAAAGAAGCGGATATGTGGAAGCTGGGGTCGTTGAAGGTCTTGAGAGAAGTGAAAGAAGGGGGATTTGAAGAGAGAGCTAAAGAGAGAGAGAGGGGGGGGGGGGAGTGAATAGAAATAGGCTGGCGGGATATGAAATAAAATAGGGTAGAATAGGGATATCCATAGGAAATAATAAATGGAGAAGGTCCAGGGGCTGCGAGGACAAATGGGAATGCTTTCAAAAACAAAACAAACCAGACATCAAAGTAAGGGAAGCCTCGATGATGGCATTTTCCTCACATCTACCCAAATGACCAAAGCAAGCCTCCAGATCAAAAATACTAAAAACATTTCGACGTATTAACCAATAATGTAGTTACAAATTATACGAATCGCCTAATTAATCAGCTGCTGGCCTATACTATTTTGAAACGCCAATAATCCACTATACATCACTGATTTCTTATCATTATCCTAATTACATTTCCAAAAAAGCTTTTTTGTAATTAATCTAACCAACTATTCATCGATTTGGCCGACTTTTTCACTGCAATACTGCCCTAATGAACCGCTCATTAATGGGAGAAATCCATGAAAAAAAGCTGAAAATATGAGCTTGAAAGTGCTTCAAGAATTTGAACCGCTTCCTTATAAATTATCTTTACAACACTGCTCCAATGAAATTCATGTTCAATTGTAGGTATTCTTCTTATTTATATGGCTCTGCATTAAAATGCAACTAAGAAAAATTAAAAACCGATTACATGATTAGAAAGAATATTATGTCAAAAGTAATAACAAACAATTCTATATCACGAGTTATTATTTCCATAATTTTACAGCCATTCCGTATAAGATGATCACGCAAACCAAAGTAACAATTAAGTGAGTTCCAAATGAGATGAACAACATGACAACGCAATTTATGCAATTATATGACACAAACAAGGGCAGTGATTTACCAAAGTTGAATTATGCATCCGAAATATTAAATCTTTTTCAAATGTTACTACTAAATACGCAAGCAAATTCAATATGCACCAAAATTAACAAACAAATAGTATGTATTAAAATTTATAGCAGCAAGACGAAACAATGCCTAACCATGAATAAGGAAATTATACTCAGATAAATATTAATAAATATTGTGAATAAAATATTATTTTCTGTAAAACTCTTAAGTACATATCAAACACTACTGCATGTTAAATGCATCACACGCTTTACGGCTCATTCCTCGAAGACCTACCGGTGAGTTGTAGTAACAACAGCAAACTGACGAAATTTGAAAAAAGTTGCTTTTATTAAAATATAATCTTGAAAACGTTTTATAAATAAATCCTAAATAATTTAGGTATGATCTTAACTACCTGCTGTGAAATTGATCTGATTATTTCCCATAATTCTGGGCTGGAGCCTAAATGAGCGAAAACAGTATGATATTCAAGGGAGAAAAATAAACATCAACATCCAAAATTTCAACCAACTCCAGAGCATTTCTATTGTACTGCAGCATTCGCTCCAGGCAAAGGAAGCGTTAATGAAAAGAGTTTCACGAGATTTCGCCTTAATTTCTCCGTAGAATTCACGCCAACTATACTTTAAAACATGCTTAACAGAGCTCGCTTTTGCACTAAAACCACACTATGAACTCAGCAGTTCGAAAAAGAAAGGTAAGAAGCGTAATAATGTTTAGCCATTGAGCTCTGTAAACACTATTCGCATGCCATTCATCACAGAGACTTCCCTTCTTGCTCTTGTTCACGCGCATATACACACAGAAACACATACATCCATTAACATTAATAAATTTCGTTAAATGATTATATCATTCATTTTAGTAATGTTTAACATTGCAATTAAAACACGACAGGCATACTCGAACCATACATTGACTACACAGAGTTACAAAACACATAGAACATTGAGAGAAAACACACATTAGGGAATGTGGAAGACTTACCAATCTTTTGGGGACATTTAGCACTTGGCATAAACAACAATGACCCCGACTCGAGATGGCTATGCTCTTCAAATACCTTCAAAACGACTAAATTATTCGATAATTTTTCATACCGAGTTGGAGAGAATAGGCTAATTACTGTCATTTCAAGCACCAGCTACGCCCATTCAAAATCTCTCAGGGATATAGTTTGATATCTAGCTAAAGGGCAATGGTGTAAAAATATACTGCTTAATGACACCACAGTGCTACATGTAACAAAACACCAAACAACGCGTCTTGCATTCAAAAACGTTTTTTTATATCAAAATGCTTGCAGAGAGAGACGGATTACCGAAAAGCAAATGCTCAGCAATATCTTTTGTTATTGTATCGTTCTCTGTGCCTCTTGAACCAAGAGAAGGCGTATTTCCTGAAGAATAAAGCTAGTAGCTTGACAAAAAGGGAGTTCAAAACAGCTCTGAAATAAACTTGTTAGTTTATTTCTATCAGATTAATAAATTAAGCGTGAATAATTTACCTCCGTTAATTTGAACGACGGCGTAGAACTGTGAAATACTGAAAAAAACAGCTTTATGCATACTAATTGATGGCGAAATATTGGTCGCATAGAGTTATCGAGACTATTCCACACCTAACGGTATAGAAGCTGGTCGTAAACAAATATATGGAGATATTAGTAATCAAATTTATACCCAGGTCCACGAATGAGAATATGAGGCTTGATAATGAGAAAGAAAGCGCGAAAATCGCGAACATACAAAACCAATCTAACTTTATTACTAGCCGAATGCAATATTAAATAATAATCTCAAAGTTACAAGAGAAGCTCAAAGTATCTCAAGCAACGATTCCTCTCAAAGCCGTAGGAAAAACCAATGTCTGGATAAACATTTTTAAACAAATTTAAATTTAAATACGACGCTAGCTCGTGAGATAAGCTATGATCTGCTACTATTATGATCCTAATATTGAATGGGTACTAATTTACATTTTCATCTCTGAATAATAGAATCTCAGAATCTCTCCAGAGGAAGAAGGAGAGATCCTTGTCATCCTTTGCAGCAACAAGAGGATGAGGATATATGTTGAGTAGACACCGGAGAAACAGTCTTAAGAGGCAAAATGTGACCCCTTAACAAGTTTGACGCTCTTGAGGATTCGGTCACGTGGCCCTTAGAGTAGAATGGGTCGACAACCTTGTTCATGCCTGCTAAGAGCATATGAAGGAGTGTTTCTTTTTAGGTAAATTCAGAGAGTTCTTCAAGTAAACGGCAGGCTATGTGTAGAACCGTACGTACATGGGGTAAACGAACTGCATCGCACGGCTCCGGCATAGCAGTTTACATGCAGTACCTATCTTTAGTTAAGAAAAAACGGAAAATCTCAGGAAAGATAGCCATCAACGCCAGTAGCAAAATTTATCTCATGAATAATTTCTAACATATTTGGAAGTGAATTTGTAATACGAAAATTAAGCGGCGAATCAACGGTAGCTCGCAGTAAAATTCGAGGCAAGTAGTGAAGGGCCACTTGGCCGCCATCTATGAGGGATGGGGTAAAACTCGTTGACTCTAGAAATGGCTCCAATGCTGCCTACCGGGAATTAGCTGTACTGCGCAATTTTAGCGCTGGATGACGCAAATGCATTACTATCTAAGACGCTGCCAGTTCTAAATTTCTAACTCTCACCATTAGCGATGATCTCATTTTTGGGATCTGGTCAAATTTTAAACGCACAGAGTGAGAATGCGTTGCCTTCAACTCATAGAATCTTTAACGCTAACTTCTGCTCCGTATTTCAGTCACCAAAATACGACATGTCTAGAAGAGATATCAAGTTTATCTGTAACATTTCTCTTAGAATGATTACTCTAGCATGGAAAGTATAGTGCTCAAACAAAGTAGGCATTGTTGCCCGGGCGAAAGAGCATTTTTTTCACTTGATCTCACATGTGATAGAATTTATTCCCAAACATGAGCTAATCAATTCCAATCAATATTTGTACGTAATGCTAAAAAAAACTTTCTGACGTGATGCTACCCGGGGATTAGAGACCCAAAAACACAATTTACGGTTGTAATCAGTAGAAAAGAAATTAGATTCCAAAATATTGGCTGAAGAAGGAGACACTCAAAAGACTTAAGAAGACAAAATCAAGCTCATCACGTAAGAAAGCCTTCAGACATGTCCAGATCTGCCAGTAAAGGAGTCTAAATGCTGTTTCGTCGGGAGGAAGTCATATTGAAGCGTATCGAAATCCGTAGGACATCAGTTGAGCTGCCTAATTTTCAACCTCGTATAGCTGAACTCAACTTAGGGAGTAACGAGTTTTTATTTCATTGGTACGATTAATTGTCAAAATACTTGACAGAAATTGCCAAGGAGGTTAGAATGTGCAGGAGGCGGCAACGCAGCTGATTTGAAAGGCAAGAAAGGCAATCGTGGACAGGCTTGCCACTCACGATACTCACCGGCGATGTTATTGCGTGGGAAAACGTACCGTAGTGCGGTTTGAAGCTATGAAAATAATCGAATACATTTTTAGAAATCCGTCAAATAAACGTTTGTAAGTGGGTAAACACGCAAGAAAGCGCCAAATATGCAATTCAATTATATTCTAACCAGTTTTAAGGAATATAATAAACTCCCAAGGTAATCAAATGCATTAATACCTCCCTTAAAAACGTAAGATTAATTTCGAGAAATTAAAGCTCGCCACTACGATGAATTTAGGGTACAATTTCATCATTATTTGTAATGAATCACAAGCAGTCTTATAACGGCAATTGAGAACGCAATGTTTTGTGCCGAGGAGGTTGGTTCTAACCCTTCCCAAGCACCCTCATTCTTGCTTCATTGTCTCTCGTGGGCGATCATGCGTATGCCGCCTCCTGTAAATTTTAATCCCCTCGAATTTTACCACTAATTCCCCTCCTTTTTTTTGTGACCTTCAAAATTATATCAGTTAGCATTGTATTTTTAAACTCATTTCATAGAATAATTGAATACTGAAAAAACTCACGACTGTTCTGAAAAACTACTCATAAAATAACTTAAAAGGTAATATAAACTTTTCAACATTTTACTAGCATAGCAAATATGGATATCGTTATCCATTATAATGAAGGATTCCGTTCTGCACCACCGTCGGGCTTTTTTAGCCATCGCAGATTTTAGGCGCCTTTGATTGGCTATTAAAACATGACAAATTCCTAATGCTTGGTGAGGTCGGACATGACTTTAGTTTATTTGATAACACAGAAAGAAAAAACACGAGCCAAATCAACAAAAATAATTTTACTACAGTAAAGTTTATTTTTGTGTTATCATGTTTCGCTTCCACTCTATATCACCTGAATCTTCAGATTTAGTTTACTTGTTTGCAAGAAGGGAAAACGTAATGGAGGAACAAAATCGATAGCCTTTCTCGGCTCCAAGCCCACTTCGTGCCTGGGAAGTAACCCGACTACTTATTTTCTTTTGTACTTCGTTCCCGTCTTCCCGTCAACTATTCCATTTCAATTGTGAAGGTTCCCGTCGCCAACCCCTCTTGTCAACTCCGCACCCCACCAGACCGCCGACTACCTCCGCGCAAAAGCCGTCCACTTGTCGGAAGGCAAATCTCGCCAAGTGGGCACCGTGAAAACCGTATATATATATCCTCTCCGTTCCTACACCCCTCCCCATTGGCGAAGTGCAGAGCAAAGCACTCCAGCGAGCCTCGCAGCGAAGCCGTGTGGTTGACTATTGACGAGCATCTTAATGCACTCGGCGACGTAAACGGTTCCGAGTGTCTCGACGAAGAGGGGCCCGAGTAATCAGTAAGCAGCGCTCGCTAATGAGGGAATCAACCGTTTCACATCGAACTTTCCTTCGACGATAGAGGTCTCGCGATACAGCACTCACGGAATTTTCCTAACAGTCGTGGACAAGAATTTATCAGAAAATCGCAAAAAAGGTCGTTTCCCGAAGAATTGACCTCATTGCAATTTTCATCACGAGGGAACCAATATTTATACAGAGACATGTGGACTATTCACGGCGTTAAGTTCATTATTGAAAAATTCTCTATTATTTTTTCCGAATAAAAATCAAACAACTTATTTCAAAGGGTCGTAACTTCAGAAGATTGACAAGTCGGAATGTTCAAAAATGTTGTGCTAAAGAAAATACGGAGAAAAGGGAATGATTAAATATCTTCACCAGTCACAATTCGACCAAATTTCTTCCTTTAACTCTTGGTAATTCTGCACACACTGACTGATACCCTCTGTGATGGGTCTTGCCGAAAAAGAAGAAGAATCTTGAAAGATTGCTTTTTTTTAATGTTGCGGGTGGCCAAAATAATTTATTACAAAGCAAAACGGTATCTGAGGACAGATGTTCTTTGCACATGTTGCTGCAACTCAAGGCAAAGCATTGAACTTTAAACACGAAGAAATTGACTTCCCCATCAATTTAATCACCACGAAATATTAATTCACACTCATCATAATTTTACAACATCCTTATAAAGTGTGAAAAAAGCCTATATTTCATAACTATTTTTCATGAGTTGAGTCCTTTGAAGCTATGCTCACTATATTACGATAAAAAAAGCGCTATACTACCTAAAATGATCATATTTTAGACGGAGACGTAGTATCCGTTCTATTATGCAAATTTCGTAGTTACGAATCCAAAACTTATACACTATATGTATGTACAGCCATGAACAACTTTAGAAATAAATAACAACAATGATGCCTTCACATTATGATGAATTGGAACAAGTTAGGCATTGGAGCGACTGCTAATATGGTGGAAATCTTTGATTCTATCACATTAGGTTTAGGTATTGACTACTATTATTACTGAGATCTACGTGACAATGCAATTTCAGAGTTAATTTCATAGAAGGGGGAGGTTAATTTTCCATGCAAAATGCACTCCTATTCTGATAAACGTTTACTATCATAGATGACGGTCTTGGTGAACTACTGGTAGTAACTATTTTATTCGATTTATAGCTACAATCTTTCTTATGACTAGACTTATTGTAACCATATAATGTCCATGAATACAGTGAAAAATCATTCTCAAGACATTCTTTGGATAAGAAATTCTTCACATTACTCACTATCCTGGAAGGTATGTGACCTTTATACACTTATTTTACTGAGATCCACTCATAATATACGTTAATTTGTGTTCCCTAAAAAATATGTACAATTGACGAGAGACTATTCAGCGTGGTATCTTTAGTGGAGAAATTTCCGAAAAATGGCACTGTAATCTCTCCTGGATGACCGATGAAACAAAAATCCTTTCTCGAAACCTCATCAAACCCCGATTCGAATAACATATTTAAAAGATATTTAATCCAGACAAAAAAATAATTGCTCAAAAATTTCCGCAAATATTCCGACCTTTACTCTAAAAAAATACTGAATAATTAGCGACAAACGAAAATTTAAGACCATTAATCAAAATTTTTCGCCATATTTATTTTTTTAAATAAGTAAATAAAAAGCCTTTATGAGCAGTGCCTGAGGATGAGGTCGTCTATATAGGGGTAATTAATAATTTATACTCAGGCTGTTGTGAGTGTTGGAGCTTATTTATCGTGATGAAACTTCGGTTAGCGATTTTTTATTTTAACAGTGGAAAATTGCCAAACTAACAACGCCAAGGCGATTAATCATACACACCTCTAAAACAATCAGGATATGAAAGATCAGCAACAATGCGATTCAGGGAACAATAAATTTAATACAAAACTCGACGTACCGGACCAAAATTGACTCCAAAGAATCCACGACAAATAGTAATACACCACCGAAAGGCACGATAGAGTTTTTAATTTTTGGCTCCGTAGCAAAAAAAATCACTAGCAGCAATTATATATAGTAACTTGAAACGACCAAACTTTAACGCTGCGGAATTGCAGTGTCCCAATCCGTAAACCAAATTTAAATGTGAGATCTTGCATTCGTGGACACAAAAATATTTTACAAACTTTAAGAAGATCAAAGTATAACAATTTGTTGTACATTTCTTAGGTTGATTAAGATCAATATTAAGATTATTGCTTATCATATTGCTTTTTTAAGCAGGGTTTAGTTCGCACAATTTTAAAATTTAATGTAATATACCCAGAAACTGCCTAATTATTTTTGCTTTAAGCCAATATGTTAAAATTATAATTTATACATTTTATATGCATGTAATTATATTTTTTATAACACTGATTCTTATTAACATAGTCTCAACAATGCATGTTTTCTTGAGGTTAACATAAATGCAGGAAAATGGCCATCTAGCGTATCAAATCCTTCGTATTTTGTACATAACTAATGCATTATTAGTACATGGAGAAGTAAAAATTGCTATTATTATTAATTAAATGATATGGATGTTTAAATGTTGATAGAATACATTATCAAGGATTTAAGGAGCGCCGTGAATAATGATTTAGGTATCTTCCGAGGGGAACGACGCTGATATTGACCGGTAGGTTATGGCGCCGAGGAAAATAAGGTCTTTGTGCAAAGGAATAAGCTCTCGCTGAGATAAAAAAATCCGAAACCCTAAACAATGACGACCTGACCTCCTTTCGGCGAGAGGGCACCAGGAATAACTCAAGGGTCTTGCTCGCTGAACCCTGAAAGCCTATTTCCAATTAAGTGCCCACAATATTCTTATCGATTTATCTGCCGAGTCTCTTGCAGTCATGCATGCATTTTATCTGAATATGTTTCCTTTCGGTCCACTAAAATTCCATAGGCAACATACCCATAATTATGAGATGCGGTAGAGCGTAAGGGACTCAGTTCAATGCAAGTCATGCTGTTTCGGAAGACTACAAATGTTTTCGGAAATACTATTTTATGAGCTACGTGAAACGCCTGTTGGTAGTTAGAATTTTTGTTTAACGATCCATAATGTTACACAAATATTAAAACTTGGAAGAGTCTCCCCAGCTAAAAGAGCACGATGAGTGGAGTATATTAATGTTTATCACCACGGAAAACTATAATAAATTAAGCATCAAGATAGCATGACGACAAACTCAAAAACAGTATAAGAACAACTTCTCTTTACATATTTGCGAACGCAGTACTCATTTTGCTGAACAGTAGCAGACTAATGTATACATTCACTTTTCTAGCTAAGACTAAGCTTCAGATTATAATTACAATGTTATTCACAATCCGTAAACTGATTCTTATGTTAGAATAAATTGATTATTATTTAATTAGCTTTAAATGTTAGAGTAAAATAATTTAGCAGCCATGTGAGGGAATACCATCCCCAAAACCTGGTACTTGAGCGATAAATTCGCAAGGAAAATTAAAACTTATTGCTTATTCCCTTGATCAGAATTAGTGCTACATTTGCTTCCAACTATTAACCAAAATACTGATTTAAGAATAAATCCAGCATTCAATTATTAACTCAATCATTTTAAGAACATTACATCCTGTTGCATACGCATTTTGAAAACAACATTGTTGTGATAGTCAAATATTCCCCTGCGGAAATAACGACCCTCAACGACGGAGAAGTACACGGCCACAGACAGAAGAGGGCGCCGCAGACGGTCTGTGCCCTGACACAATCCTCTGAAAACGAGGACGAGAAAGAGAGAGAGAGTAAGAGGATCAATGCCGAGCGGACGGATTTCAAATTTCCCGCCGCGACCCTCGGCCTCGCCACCAAGCATTTCTGGATACTCACACGACCCGACCGTGGCGCTCCTTGTCGGCAGCGCCCTTTCCCCTTCTACCGGCAGAGGGCCCATACCACAGGTTTTCCGCCTCGCTCGAGAGATGGCATCCAAGGACGTCGCCGATCGCAGATGGCTACCCGCGGCATGGGCCGGCAGGAGCGGGGAAGAGGGTGGGTTTTGGGGGAGCGGGGTGAGACCGGGGGTGGGTGGGAGATGCGGGGGGCCCGAGGGTGGGGTCAGCGAACCAGGGCTGCTACTCCCTCCACTCCCCTTTGGACTCCGAGTTGAAACCTGGGGAGTGCAAATTGAGAAGAGGAGAAAAAAAAGAACCTTAGTATGTAAAAAAAAAAAATAATAATAAACCCTCGCGGATTCGATACGCGAAGGGAGCGATTAGGCGGAAGGAGGGGTGTACACAAGGGGTATGAATGTTTCATATCCAGGTAAATACAAATATATGATAATGCAAAGGTACCCTCTGGCATGCATAATGGGCTCACGAGGGAGAGTGGAGCGTGGGACAGAGGAGGGGGAAATTGCGATGACGCAAAAAGGTCGTAAAACCTTTATGAGTACAATGATTTAAAGAATACCTCACATTTTAATAACGCTCAATAAATATGAGTAGCAATGAGCAAGAGGTGCGTGCAAAAATCATGAATGATATACCCTTCATGTTATTGATTACACACAAACATTTCCAAACATTTATCGATTTGCTTCAAACAATCCAATCCAAAAAAACACTCTAACCACGAAATTCACCGGCAGTGTTGGTGAGCAAAAAAATAAATTTACATCAACTCCCGTAACAGCAAATTTAACCGACTGTCCATTACCACGTCAGCTTTAAAAAAAATATCCGTTGCATCATAGAGAGGGAAAAGCCCGGCAGGCATGCAATATTAATTATACAATCTAAACAGGGAAGTGAGCATACGACTAAGAAAACATGATTTTTCCCTGGGAATGCTAAATTGATGCAATGGAAAAATGCTAATGGCACCGTTTCATTGCATGAGTTTCCGCCCTATGTTCCGATGTGATATAGCCCCAAGAAATCAATGAAGCTACCACATGAACAAGGACTGTACTCATCGCTCTCTTCAGTCGTGAAATATAAGGCCTTGTTTTCCATCTCTCACGCTACGAAACATACCCCCGATCAGGTCCGTATTTTTACAGCCACACTCCAGCCATAACACTGTAAATCGACGACTGGAATACTTCACGAGTCGCGTTATTAATTCCCAAGTCCCAACTGTTAGAAGAGCTACCCGGACACCGAAAGAGAGTGATCCCCATTCTTCCTCAAGTCGAGGTTTGTTAATTATTCATTGATTATTATTCATTCCGTCCACAAACTATAAAGATGATCGGATTAATCAATTTCACTTGTTCCTAATTACGTATTAGTAGTAGTTATTCTGGGGAGGATTCAGATCCACCCAAAATCAGGAGAGGTAAAGAGCTGAATGAGACCATATCCGACATTATATGCGAATGTCTTCCTGTCATGAGGACTCGGAATAGGCACTTGGGCACACAGTTCACGTAGCCCAGGGAAGTTAAGGAAATATCCGTGGGGGACCTGTTGGCCTTTAGCAAAGCAAGATACCTCTATGCATGATTCATCAGTAGGTTGTTTGACACAATGGACCGATAGGCAAAAAAAAAGTCCATAATGGAGTGTTACCAAGAAAATCGTCAGATAAAGGCTAGAAGGAATTACACAAAGATCCCTCCCCCGACTACAACAACATAAATTGGGTAGGTTTGATGGTTAGAGTACTGTCTTTCCTTCTTGGGGTACGGGCCCGAATCTCCGGGGTGGCAGAAATTTTCAGAGGGACACGAGTCCCTATTTGAATGCTGTGCCGAGAGCACCTCAAGTGCAGTACCCCATCCATCGAATGGGACGTTAAACCGTTGACCCTTTGATGCCTTCAGTTAAGTGTAGGCTATTGCCGACTCCGGATTTCACTTCATCCTTCCGTTTCTTGAAAGATCCAGATAGATTGGGTTTGAATTCCGGGTGTGGCAGAGATTTTTCATAGCTATACCGGTCCCTCTATAATGCTGTGTGGTGAGCACTCCCAGTACCCAGTGCTTCCTGCAGTTCAGTACTCCATCCGTCGATTGGAACGCTAAACCGTGGACCCCTTGGCGCCATTCGTTAAGAGTAGGCTAATGCTGAACAGCATACTAAACCCTGCAAGCCACCATGAGGATGTGTTGGAGGGGGTGAAGATCACCAAACATTCACAACTGACATACAATTAGGCTACTATATGTAAACATGTTAGAGAGACATTATGATACCGGGTTTCACTTCATTCTTCCACTCTGCCATGAAAGATTAATTCCTCTACCTTGTTCACAGTAAAGAGTAGGCTAATACTGACGAAGTAAGATTTCACGCTTTCCCGGCGAATCGCAGTGATGAACTCTTCTCAGGCTCTACACCGGGTGAGTGAATTTAATGCTGCCGACGTTTCGGGTAGCGACTCGTAACCCATTTGCCTTGAGGATGGGTAACGAGTCGCTACCCGAAACATCGGCAGCATTACATTTACTCACCCGGTGTAGACCCCGAGAAGAGTTCACCACTAATACTGACGAGTTTCACTACACCGTTCCTCTGCTCCCTTGAAAATTCCTAGCTCTACATACCTTCCTTTCCATCCATAATGGTGCAAATTGCGTCAACTTTCGGAAACTCTCGAACTACAACAATGAAGTTTAAGTTACTTCAACAATCGGTGGTACAAAATTATCCCATTCACATGTCACTAACAATAAATTATTAAAAAAACCGACATTAATTTCATAACTATTCTTCCCTAATTTTATGAAAATTCTCAGGTAAGGGGAAAAACAACGTAAACAACTCCTAATATTAATCGACAGTCCATGTTTTACTCTTTTTCACGGCCTCATTCAATAGCAGAACACTCATTGGTTCAAGTCACTGGATAATTCAATCTTCAAAACGTGATTTAATGGAGGACAGACAAAAAAATCAATCACGTGAAAATAAATAAGATTTCAGGAGATGAATGGAATAGAATGAAAGAAGAAAAATATGGAATTGGATTGGCAAAATGATTTTCTCCCCAGAAAATTCAATAAAAGCCGAAGTATGAAAAGATAAATTACGGCGTGTTAGCACTATTAGAATAGCAATACGCCAAATGGATATTCTCAGGTCTCCACAAACTCCAATTGTGATAAGAAGTTGTCCACTTGCCTGAGTAAGTTTTTACGAAACACTTCAATCCTTTTTCCACCGTTGAGCATTTCTTCTGTTAACACTATTTCGCTCATCAGATCTACATACACCTTATCTTCCTTCGCCCAACTCAAAATACCTTTTTTGTTCTTCCTCTTCTTCTCTTGTTTAACCTGTCTTTGATTTCCAAACATCCATCCATCACCTGTCCCATTCTCTTCCTTCTCTGACCCCTCTTTATCTCTACCAAATTTCTCTTCTCCCCAAGCATGCCCGGTAAATCGCCAAGAGTTATCTTGTCCATCGTATTTTCTTCAATCATACCAATCCCACGATTTTATCTGATATACCCTAAACCTATTCCCCCAAGGTTCAGGTTTCCAGAGATACAAAGACAGGATCCAGAACAAACTCCTCATCACCCTTTTCATAACCTTTTCCCACGGGTTCCCGTCATTAGATTCTCCCATCAGCCAAAGCCTCATTCGTCGCGCAGTTAGCCTTCTCATAACTTCGATGACGAGCCCGTCTTTGTCCATTATATCCGAGTCCACTCTCGCTCGAGCAACTGAATGACTCCATCTGCTGCAATTTACGGCCAACTCCCATGCTTAGCTTTGTCTTTGTTCCCAATTTTTGCAAATCTCGTTTCTTTTGCTTTCCTAAACCTGATATAACTCTTGTGGTGTCGGCAACTGTTCTGTCCGGTAAAACAAAAGTTTTTGGTTGACTCTCTAAGGCTTGTTAATTCGCAAATATGAATTTGCTCCCTCCTTAGCTCCATTTCTACATCTTCTACGCCAAAAGCATGTGAAATAAAGACTGATTTGTTTGCCTTAGAGTTCACCATGCTATTTTCTTTAATATTTTTTGAAAATGAAAATTCACACTTGCAGTCACAACGAGTGTTTTAAAATTAAACTAAAGAGAGGTTATAATAGAGGAACCATCAGTTAAAAAATAGTACAGCTAGGAAGAAATCTGGAATTTTCACATCCCCCTATCTCCTCCCCCTATCATATCTCCTCCCTCTATCTATATCTCATCCCCCTCTCTAATTTATAAGCATATTTGTGAATTAATACTGGAGAATACTGGCAACCATGTATTAGCGTCCGCTCTGTCACTGTCAACATTGAAAACTGATGTCTTGTGTTCTTGTCTAAGTATGACCCACCATTTGTGCATGGTGGGTAATACATAAGCCTTCTATTCTCACAATACCAGAATTAAGTTTGAAGGAGCACCGACTGTTTAGAATGTTCAGCACCATCTAACCTTGATTAATCGAAATAAAAACTCAGCGTCAATATCCAAGACGGAATTTTGTACCGCTACCCCTACGGTACTTAACGCAGTCGGCAATTCTACCAATTTTCTTCTAAACTTCGGAATATATCCACTGACCCAAACTGAATACGTTGTGCATTGTTGATCATATTGATACTTTTAAATACATAAAATATGCTTTTTCCGAGGTATTATGCTGATCCACCTGGGTTTTCGATTACTCAGTAAAATGGTACCGAAATTCAAATATTTACGGGAACCGAATGGGTTTAAGTTCATTAGAAAAATACAACGACCACATTTGTCGATGCTTATGAGTGAGTAAAAATGAATCCTAAATCTAGGCACTACGGGCCATAACTCATGTATGTCGGAGGAAAATGGTGGGATTTACCGGGATGAGACGGAAGAGCACGGGGGTGGTCACATTGAGATATCCCATTCGAGCAGGAAATGGCATACAGCATTACGCGGATGCACTCCTCAGGAATTCAACGACCCTCCCCTCCCACTTCTATCCGCAACTAAGACGTCCAAAATAACCGCGAGGCTCACCTCCGTGGGCAATAAAATATTAAGGGAAAAATCCCACGTCTCTTGCAGTATGCTGTAGCCCATAAGACTGAACTCGCTTTTCAAGTCTCATACTCTTACTCGCCAGACCTCAGCCACCATTTTCTGGGGCGGCGGGCCGCTGCAACGTGAATTAGGTAGGTAACCTACGTTAACGTGAATCAACTACATGTCGCTCAAAGGAGAGGGGCGGAAGATTGTCCACGTAAGATTTGTTTCCGCCGGTCCCAACAGGTAACCGTACGTGCAATATTTAAACATCAGGAATAACGGGTATAAATTCCTTGATCAAGACCAAGGACCAAGTGCCATCAAAACAAGTAAAATTACCTGGACGACAAAACTGGATTTTTTCTGTTTTTATCCTATTCATGTATATTATATAGGATATATTCATATATACTATAATAATCCTTTCGACATTGGATGTAATATTTCAATTGCAAACTCAAATTCACCAATATATCCACCAACATTTCCATATCACCAAGAAATAAGGATGACCTCCTCATACAACCTCATGCAACACATATTTATCTTATCTTATTTATTTTCTTTCATATATATATTATATTTTAATTATTATTATTATATTTTCATATTTATTCTTTTTCATTATCTTTTATCTTTTTTGCAGGTCACCCACGAGGTAAAGACTAAGCTTTTAAAAATATACGCATACCTTTGGATTACCATGGCGGTTATCGTTTTCTCCAGGCATTAAGTCACTGAAGAATTTTATCTATTCATACGGTGACACAAGAAAAATTGGAAGTATTTCGATGGAATTAATAGAGAGTACAGCGATTTTGATTTATTTTCCTTGTCCCAAATTAACAACAGTGCACATAAATAATCGAAAAGACTTGTACGTGAAACCAATCTGTCCGTCAGCAATGACTGAAAGATACAAAATCAGATCCCGAAAACTCAACAGTGAAAAATAGACGATTTTTTTTGTTTTTGTCCATTTTCTCTATTATCCCTTTAATATATCTCTTCCAGGGTGGTGCACTCAATAAATCACTATATTATTCATACGTTAAGTGTTGGTTTAGTCAAGAAAAATACCGAATTTAAGGTTGCCGAGGGATAAAATTACTACTCCTCATCGAGAGTTCCACGTACAGTTGAAAGACTTATTCTTGTAGGGAATGGAAATGTAGATAATGGTAATGTAGGTAATCAAGGTAGGGCAATGCAAGCAGCGACTGGGATGTTCAGTGGAACTTTAAGAAACAGGTTTGCCCACCAAATACGAATGTATGCATGTTATCATTAAAAACTTGAGGAAAATTGTGCAAAGAAATGAACACAAAAAAAACTTAGGAGATAATGTCGGGATTCTCATACAATTAAAAACATATGTCTCTACCACAGATTAAGAAGATATATTACAAAATCATACCACGAGCCTACTACAAGTACAATCACACATATGATTTCCAATAGGATGTATCCTAATGATAACGAGTTATATGCTCAGAATATTCTCGAATACGATTTTACTACATACTCCATTACGATATCAACATGGTCAACAAAAACAAAGAAACAAATCAGCGCTAAAGATCCCATGCAAAAACTGTAGTCAATGACTTTTGAAAGAGAAATACCTTTGTCCCCCTAACAATTGGAAATTGTATTTTCAAAATCCCGTAAATTCCCCATTCAAGCTACTCATATGATCGAAATAATCAAGATTTATCCATGGACTGAATGATTACCACGACAAAAAACCTCAACTTTGAAGGAAAGGTCAGGAAGAACCAGACTGTCCGCAATATATTTTGCTGCTAGATGAAAATTTGTTTGGGATAAGACAGAGAAGGTAAGACATTACTTATGGGCTTTCAAAAGGGATATTTAGACATGTATCAATGCCAAAGAAAATTACGCGGAAAACATCGAACGCAGCCATGTGCGGGACAGCGCCTTTTTCCAAAAAATACATTCATTGCACAAACATGTAACGGAGTTCAAGACAAAAAAACACGTTTAATAATCCATGTAAATGCCAATTACGCAGCACAGTTTTGCCCATGGCATAAAACCAGCAGGTAATAATTATTAAGAAATCTATATCATCGTCAAAAGGGTCAAGTTATGAGCCATTAAACTGAGAACCGCGATATTAGGATTTCACGACGAATGAGCTCCGTAAAGTAGCGCTAAAAAATATACCTGTCAAACGGGTCGAGCTCAATATATCCCGATCTTCTGATTTCCACACGCTGCTGGCGCGTTAAATCAAAACCCGCGTGCGTGACTGCGTAGCGTGTTTTCCGTGGTATTTATCCAATGATCGCGAAAAATTAATGCTCTCCGAGGCGGCAAGGTGATTTGCCGGCCGATTGAGAGAAAACCACCTCATTTGGGGGAGTGAGAAGGGTGGAGTGGTGTGGGGGAGTGTTTTTCCAGATACCCCACACCGAGTCCACCCCTTCCCGGATCGGAGGACTTCCACCGCCTCGTGTGCTTACCACTTCGGGTGACGCCATAGGCGCCATATGGACTTCCTCCGCAGCCATGGTTGAAGAGGATTCGCCCGCCTCCTCCCCCTCGCCCCTCCTCCTCCGTCCGCTACCCCCCAGCCCCACAGCGCTGACCCCCACCCGCGACCCGCCCTCCCCCGCGTCCTCCGCCCCCTCCCCCTCGCCCCGCTTTCCTTCAGCCTCCCCCTCCTCCCCTCCTCCCGCCCCCTCCTCCCCCGCCGCACCCCGCCCACCCCCTCCCTCCCCCCTTTTGCCCCTTCTCCGCCTCCGCATCCACCCCCACCCGCGCCCGCCCTCCTCGGCCCCCCCGCCGCCCCCCTCCGCCCCCCGCTTCGCCACCGCCGGCGGCTCCGCCCCCCCGCCCCTCCCCGCCCCGCCCCCCTGGCCTCCTTCCTCCTCCCCCTCACCCTCCTCCTCCTCCACCACCTCCTCCATGGTCCTGTGCGGGAGAGAGAGAGAGCGTCAGATAGACAAAGGGAAGGGTTGGGGGTTAGAGCATGGCGCGGGACCCTACTGTGTGAGTGGGGGGAGGGAGGTCGAGATAATGGAAAAATAGTGTCTTCCTTTGTTGTGTCCTTCTCTCGCATCCTCCGCCTCACCATGGTGTAGGGCAAGCAGCACGTAAGGGGTGGGGTGGGGAAGGGCGGCAGGGTCAGGGTGCGGGGACGGGAAGTGGGGTTGGTGGGTCGCGGCTATTGTTTGTCTGAGGCGGAGACTCTGCGAGGCACGGAATTAGCGTGAGAGGGCTTCCTTTTTTTCCTCTCCCCTGAAACATTCGGGGCTGAATGAGAAACGTAGCACTTTGATTTTTAACTCCTGATGGGTGAGGGATCTAACCGGTTGTTCCTTCGCGTAAGACCGCGTAAGAAAATGGCCAAAGAGACGGGAGGGTAAGAAGTCAAAGGGAGCAGAGTGGGCATCAAGGCTATAAATTCAATTTACAAGTCCTTGCCACTTACTCGCGCAAAGACTGACGTTGATAGTTCCAACACTCTTGCACATTAGATACTCAGGGTTCTCGGTGTACATTTTACTGGATTATATTTAAGACTATTTATGGAAGAGGTGGGAATTAAGTTAGAGCCTCTCTAAAAGGGTTCCACCACGTTCTTTGAAAAAGGTGCGACACTTCAATTGTTGCAAATATTTGCAAAAATTGCTTTTGTGTCACTTATGCTTCGCATTAAGTGACACAAAAGCAATTGCTGTACAGCTTTGTGACCGACAGAACACCTAAAACAACAATTTTATACCGATTTTCTACATTATATTGTTGAAAAATGTAATAAAATTACAATTCATACTAATACTCTTAATATTCTAAGAACAAATAGAAAAAAGTAAAGTTACTTGAAGTTACTCTCTAATTATTGCTACATGCCACCAACAAAACTCCTTATTCTCTCGAGTATAAAAGTTAGTATCCCAAAGTTCACTTAATTCTTGCGCACCGTAGATATATATAGACATTTGCAAAATCACTTAATTATACATATAAAAATATTTTGTTACTCAGGAGTTTAATAAACAGGTCTGGTATAACAGACAAATATACTTTTTGCACACCACAGAATCGAGTTGCCGAGAGTTATTACGATTTTTATGCCAGATTTTCATAAATCCCCGTTTCATTTGTGAGCTCGTGGTCGAACATGGTCCCCTAAAACCACTGGATGTGAGTAAAGGCAACTCTCCGCTCTCGAGCTGAATTCAATCCTCTTAGGCTTCAGCTCCACCTCAGTCCTTAGACCAAGGTCTTGTCAGTCGCGGTTCCCAAGCCAACCAAGACATTTTTCAGTGGCGTGGAGAGAGTGGTGTGGTAAGGAACAGTTCTGTTCAAAATAATAGCGATGAAGGATATTTACTACGAATAAAAGTCACAGGTGAATTGAAAATAAGGATCACAGAAAATATTATGAACAATACTTCGGAAAAATAATTCTCTCCCAAGGGGAAGGAAAAAGCTTAAACGTAATATTTGAATTTTTTAAATTCATTTTTTGTAAATATTGTTTTTAATTCTCTCTTGTCACGTCACTTATGATTACTATATTTTATTTATATTGTCTCGAGAGTAAATGTTACAAGAACAAATTAGTGTGCCTTTAAACATTAACATAACTATGTTATGTTAATGTTTATAAATAAGTATTTGATAACTGCGATCTCCCAACGAAGACAAACTAATGTCCTATTCAAAAATATCCAAGGCTTAGATTACACCCACAATTTTCAAGGTAATTTTTTTTACCATGGGATTCGATATTCATGCCTACATACCCTCGTTCGTTAAAGTTAGACGCAGTCTCATCTTTCCTCAACCTTCGGACGCCGAGATCAGGGCGGTCTATTTTTAGGGCCACTACCTTATGCACGACATAATTGGGTCAAAAGTTTTAAATTTGACATGGGGCAGGCTCATGTGACCCCATTGCAAGTGATGAACGACTCAAATTCACTCCCTCCCCCCGTCGTCCATTGTGAGTTCCGAAAGAGTCGCTCGTATAGCTAGACTGGCGAAGCTCTTCCATGAGATGTAAAATCTTTAATAAGACGAAAGGAAATCCAGAATATATCTCACGAAGGAGATTTTCAACATATTTTGATTAGAATAAACGGCCAATGAGCTGTATCTCCTTATTGGTGACACAATTACCATCTGTCCACAATTCTAAGATTGGTTTGACACAGATTTGCATTCGATTCTTCCATCAACTAACCTCTTCGCAAACTTCTTCATTATTCTCCTCTTTCACTCGCTTCACTACTTGTTCCATATATCTCAGGCGAGGCCTTCCTTTGACATTCTTCCCATTCACTTGTTCTCTGACAATTTTATTAGGCCAGTATGTCTTAAGATATAACCAATTTAGTTGTCCCGTCTTCTTTTCAAGGTATTCACCAGACTTCTCTTTTCTCCCACTCTTAGAAAGACATATTCGTTTGCTAATCGATAGATTTATTTTATCTTTATCAATCTTCTGCATGCCTTTTCCTTGAATATTAAACTCAGCTTGACAAAGATACCAGAAAGGAGAGTACCAATTACGTCGTGATAATACACAACGTGTTCGAAGCCTCATAAAATAAAGTTAGTAAATACTTTATTCACATCATTAAGTGTTCTAGCAACACCATAAAAATAGAGAAGTCAAAGCAGTGAACATTCAAATTGTGGTATTACAGAAGAATGATGAAGATGAAATGGATCAACCGAGTTGTAAACGAAGAAGTCATAAGAACAGTAGGAGAATAAAGTAGCCTGCTGCAAATGTTGCAAAGAACAACTTAATGGCCATATCTTGAGGTAATAAGTTGATGAAACAATAATTAAAAAAATAATTTTTTCCACGCACCTTTAGGTAATGACAGTATTAGATTACATCGAAGCTGTCAGGGGGATATTAGGATAGGCATTATAGATTTTTACCGTTATTTTGGCATGCCTGCATGATTCGCGTTTAAATGTTCTTTCCTCTCCGATGATTGACAAAAAATGAGAATATTTGTTTATGCATGATGTCCGACACTTAGGTTTAAGTCTTTTACCACAGTATTATATGTGAAAAAACTCATTGCACTCGAAAATTTAATTTAAGGCCAGACATTTTGCACCATTACAAAATTGTTTTGCCGTAACTAATATAGGATTTGACTTCTTGATTTGTTATCGTCTCTGGTGATAGGTCACCCGTTTCCCCTGCCCTAGTCGTGACTTGCAAGGAAATATGAACACATAGTTGTAGAAGAAGCAGTGAGAAAAAAGTAAACGGGAAGAACAGCATATTGTTGCAGTATTTATGAGATGAATGGAAAGTAGTGAAGGATTGGGAAATATAAGAACCATGTAAATATGAATTGATTAGCAGAAATGAGAGTCGAGTGCCGAGTTACGTCAAACCAATCTCAGCAGTTTTTAATTATTTTGATGATGAACGTATCAAGCATAAAAATTAGTATTGAAATGGAAAAGAGACTAGTGCACATCATATTCGGATAAGAATGTCACTCAATCCATGGAAAGCGAACAATATCATTGAGTGTAAATATTTGGAGGGAATGATGTACATGGAGCTTCGCATATAAATAACAGCAGTAGATTAAAATCAGAGTTCCCCTACTTTGTACTTTTTACTTCTATATCATAGTGCATCAATCAAAGAATGTGCTATTACCTCGAAACTGCGGTAGGGCCACGAATTCCTGGGATAGAGCATTAGGTTATTTTAATTTGTTATTCCAAATTTACTGACTTCTTAAACTGATTAGAAAATAGTAATTGTAATGTTGATGTCATTGAAGAACGAGTATCATTCACCCATACCAAATAATATCAAAATTTTAGGGTAAAGTAAGAAGCTAGGGTACATTCTGTCACCGAAGCAGAAGATTAATGCCATCCTTGGGATTAGGCAACTCAAACATCATTCATCCACGGAAAAGGCTGGAGGACATCCACGGAAAAGGCTGGAGGAGCCTCTATTTCTTCGGGGACAGTGAAGGGCGGAAACTGTGTCATCTGGTTGATTGCACCACATCATGGCTTAAATTTTGGCTGCTGGCTGCATGAAATATAACCTCGAAACGAAGCAATTTAAGACGCTGGCGAATAGACTGAAATGCGTTTCTCGCTCAATCTAAATGCTCATTCCAATGGATGAGCAATTGTGAGAAAACACTACTTGACCTGAACTGGAACATTCCGCGGAACATATCTATTGTTTTTTCTTGAAATTTAGACGGAATTTCAAAACTGGAGTATAGATGGTTGCATAAAAATCTCCATAAAAATTGGAGGGAGGCAAGCCCTGCTATACGCTCCTGCATCAATCAAGGCAACTCGCAACATCACGTTTTCATACGTAAAATAAATGTCCATCTTTGGATAGGCAGGGTAGTAAGAGAATAAACCCCTAACACTTGTGAATAGTACCAAACAATTAATGAATAAACTAGTACCTTTGAATAGTACACAAAAAGGATTTAAGGAACTGATTAACAATTTTCGGAATAGCGAGTTCGCCGAGTAGTAAAATGTTTACCCCTTTTTTTCTCTAAAAATAATATTTTACACTTCTAAAGTTAAGAGGACGTCACTCACCGTGAAGCAGTGGAAATTGATATTTACCGATCAATAAATCGGTTTCGATTAGTAAAATAAGCGTGAAGCGATTATAATACAAACAAATGGAATAGAAAGACCCCAAATGAGGAAGGGAAAAAAATCACATTCTATCGATCAAAATGGGGTGCAGGAATAATTTGCTATGAAATAACGAATTTATTTTGAGGAAAATATCATTTAACCGGAAAAACATTCTCTTTATAACTTACATAATTGATCAAAAGGACCAAAGCGTTTAGTAGCGGAGAAGTCAAGAATAAGGATAGTTGATTTTTGCGTATCATCCTTTTCTATCAAGAAAGTTAGGTCGATTTTTGACAGTTAAGGTCTAAGGATGGATACTGTACTTTAGCGGTCAACTAAAAGCATGGTATCCTAGCAAATACGTTGAGTTGCGTAACTGACCACATCCAAGGTTCAAATCCGGGAGAGACGTCCTTGAGCACGTCAAAGTAAACACGAACTGAGTGATTTTCTTGGTTTCAGGTCGGGGATTGGGTTACTCTTGTGGCTATAACACTGATTTTCCATTCGACAAACCCGGGTTCATTTAAATCCTAGCAGAGGCAAATATTCTTCTACGGTAAACCACTACCTACTTGAGTTACATGAAGAGCACCTAGTGTGAAGTGCTCCGTCCGTTAGGTTCGGTATTTTTCTTTTTTTTATGGACTTCAGTTTGAGTAATTTGGTGGATAATGGTTTTAACGCTTCAGGGAAAAAAATATTTTAAGTCCAATATTTCTCCAAAAAATATACACCTACATCTACGCGATACCCTGCAAGCCACCGCGAGGGTGTGTGGCAGGGAGTGAAGATCAGCAATCATGCACTATAGCCATGCAAACATGCTACTATAGGGACTCAGGAAACTAGATTGTTAGTATTTACATAGTAATTAAAGGATTGGTTGTTAATAAAAACAAATATTATTTCTCTTTTGGTATTTTATAAGGATGTATTAGCTCTCAATATAGGTTTAAGTTAAGGATATTAGAGTTAAGTACTATGGTTGTTATAAATCCTTAAATACGAATTTTCGAAGATATTATTTATGGCAATATAAGGGTAGAACAATTTTGCTTATAAACAAAGAGTTTTGAAGGAAATCGACATCACTGGTCAAGTTGCTCGATCGACTGAATTAGATTTAATGACAACCATATCAAATATCAGAAATATATCCACAGTACATTACTAATTTAAGCTGAATCAAAAGAAACGTTTAACAATACCCGCCAGGGGTGGAATTCTGTACATCCTACCGAAACCTATCGGTGTCGCTAACTCCCCCGACCGACAAATATATATTATATATACCGAGTCTATAAAATGTAAGTTACGAAGACACTAATTTTGTCAACGCGACTGGTTTTAAAGACAACATCGCCTTCTGATATTTACATGAATTATGAATATTTGCTCAATCAAAAAGAGTACTAAAATCCAGATAAAATCACTACAAAACAGAATAATTACCACAGTAATGTCTTAATTCAACCACTAATTCGAAAATATTATATGGTAACATGAATTTAATTCCATAGATCCAGAAATTCGTGGTGGTCAAGGATAGAAACGTCCAACTAATGTATTGGAGGCAGTAGATAGCTAGACAGTAGGAGACAGATTGGTACTGTGTCCATAGCAATGGCTTCAAATCTCTTTGCCAGGGGTGAACACTGAATCTAGGGGTGGAAACTTCAACCGTTTTTGTCAACTCTAACGTCCGTTGAATTGGAGGTTAAACAGTGAACCTCTCGGCGCATTTTGTTAACATGGTAAATAAAGACGATAAGTTTCTCTATGTCCTTCTCCTGTTCCCAAAAAAATCCTTCCTATGCCTCACAACCCAACAATTCTTAATGGCACCCATGACATCACCTATCCTTCCCTTCTCTGTAACTAACTAATGAGAGAAAAGTTTTGCGTGGATTACAAGGGGGACAGAGTGCACCTGATTTGGTATAGGTCAGAAAAGAGAGGACTGGATTCAGTCAATTTCGTGGGTGCGGACAATTATCTCAAAAGAAAAAAAGACGAGCAAATAATTGAGAGGATAATGAAATATGCTAAAATAAATCGTCTGTATTCTCCTACTGGCATATAAGAGCAAAGGCAACTTAATACGCGGCGAAAACAAATGCTACATTTCTCCACGTTAATACCGATATTTATGAAAACAAAGTGACTTAGATTTAATAGGTATCACTGAATTACGGGAATGTTAGTAAATAAAATCAGCTTTACGAGAGGAAAGCAAGAAAAACGATATAATTTAATATTTGTGAAGAGAATTGTAAGAGGGGATGGAAACCATTACCAAATCTACTGTTTCGTTGACAAGATCTCGAACCAAGTCCAAGTAATTAGCATTACTTTTCTGCACAGCATATTAAAATTTTCTTGCAAAAATATTTTCAATAAATTTGCATACAATTCGTAGAAATGGGAGACGAATAGGAGAGACGAATTGAAAACGCAGGAAAGGCATTCTTTTGGCGAGAGGGAAAGACTAAGGAGCCGAAAAAAATACGTGAATATAGAGGATGAACTAAAGAAAAGATGAACCTGAAAATTCATGTGAAGCACAATCGTTCTATACAAAGAAATTATTCCTTTTTCTTCTATGCACATAATAAGAATGTGAGTAAGCTTCGAGTAAACTCCAAAAAACTGTCCCCACGCAACAATTCAAGCCATGAATGAAAACTATTTATAGCTGCCGATCGCGTAAAATAATTTAATACGGAGCATCTGGAAAAACCGGTGATAACAACAAAAAAATATGACAAACGACACGGAGCGATCCCATCGTGACCCCACCTTTCGCCAGCTATGGAGCTCTCCCTCCCACGGCATAGACCTGGTGAGGTGGAAGCCATTAATCTAAGCGATGCTTACTCCTCGACGTCACGTCCATCCGACGTCGAGGTCCCCGGTGGCCTCACGTCCCCACGTCCAACGAATAATTAAGTACGATTTGAGCGAAAAACTCGGCAAGGACGCCGAAGGCCCCACGGTTTCCTGAAAGTTGTTGCCTCCCATTTTGCTTCCAAGCCAACGAATACCGAACGGCTATAGCGGGGGCTAAATTCGTGGCAAATGCCAGTCCAAGAGGAAAACGTAGAGTCCTGTAGAAGGAACTAAGGTCGCGTGATGTAGTGAAACGGTTCTTTCCAGAAGTCCGAATTTGTCCGAGCCCACCCATCTTCATTCTCATGAAAGGCTACTTTTCTCCATCCCTATATTATTTGCACGTACGTCCACTAATAAATGTAAAAAAAATGGACTTATATACATCTAATGAATTTGTATACGGCCAACTCACCCGCCTCACTTCATTTGAATGTGATTATGAAGCGTTGAAACCTGTCACAAAAGAAGATGAAGTTCTTTTGTGAACGCTAAAAAGTTATCATAAATTTTACAGTCCAATGAGCTATATTAACTTTATTTATTCAACGTTAACGTTTTATAGATGGTTTATTAAAAAAAACAATACAAATTTTTGAATAAAAGGAGAACCTGAAGACACTATGTATTTAAAACATGCCTAAAATAATTAAAAATCATTTGTTTAGTGATGTGAAGAATTCATTCAAATTTATTTAGGCTAGTGCGTTTGTGTTAGAGGGTGCATGTTTATCATAGTTGGGAAAGTTACCAAAAAAAACTGATTAAAGTTAAAGTTAATCTCTGTAAAAAGTAACTAGTTAAAGTTAAAAGTTACTTCTCTGAAAAAGTAACTGATTAAAGTTAAAGTTAAAAAAATTAACTTTCACGTCAAAAGTTACTTTTTCAGTTAGGTACTTTGGCAAATTCGATGCTGTGGCAATAGAGGCCTCGATGGTTTTTTGTTTTGACAAAGCAAACACTGAAAACGGTCATTGTGGTGTCTTCCATCCGTATCCATTTGTTTTAAAATATACGAAGTGGAGATTTCATTGTAATACCCGAGTGTTGTTGGTCAGGTTTCCTAGTTTCTCCTGAAACGCTTCGTCGATTTCTCTGAGGTGGAGCTCCAATCTCGGGATTTTTAAGTTGTCGTGAATGTAAGAATATCTGACGAACGATGGAGTCCCTGTAATTTGCCGCAAAAGATTGTTCTGAGTTGTAGAAAGTACTTTAAGTTTAGTTTTTGATATCGATCCCCACATTGCGACGTGAAGTATCCCTTCACAATTGTAAAACTGTAGTAGAAACGGCTTAATTACATAGAGTTACAGTAGATGTAGGGGGTGTGCCTGCGCACCCTCTTTCGCGATTCACTGGGGGCTGATGAATTGACGACGCGATGTCGTCGAGTAAGGCATACATAGATTGGCGCCTTGTACCAGTTTGAATGTTACCCCTCATTCAACATTAGTTTGAATGAACCCCTCCTTCTCGTTATCCGTCATAGCTTTAGGCGACCCTTCTTTCTCGGCTTCAACTATGTATTATTGACGACATGATGTCATCGAGTAAGGAATACGACCCCTCCAGGACAGTTTTTTCGCGTGGTTTCGTATTTTGTTGTTTAAGGGTGCGTTCCTAAACTTTGGCGATCACTCCTCTCAACCCTGCTTTAGTTTTGATGTATTCATCTCGGCTTATTCATTGTGTATTCTTGCACACTTCCCAGCTATATTTCATTCTTATATACCGTTATATTTTCCACTTCGTCTGTTGGGCAAGCTTTGCGCCCAAATTCGAACACTCGCCAAAAATTAACGAAAAAAATTAACTGAAGTTATTTTTGTATCAGTTAATGTATAATTTTAACGATTAAAAATTAACTCTTCTAAAAAGTAACGATTCAATTAAATAGTTACCCACATTTTTAACGATTAATTTTAATCGTTAATTTTACTTAATCGTTAATCCCAACTATGATGTTTATTGGGTAAATGCAAAATTAATTACGCAATGCTGCAACAATTTTTTGTGCCAAATACGACCTTTTATCGTCACTAAAAGTGTTAATTTTATAGATCAAATTAATTTCAAAATTTCATTAAAATATAACTACAAATAACAATTTATTATATAGCATCCCAAAACGGAAAAATGCGATGATTTTTTGACCTATTTTAAAAGTGCCAACTAGTTGACAATTGAGAACTGCTGAAAGTAATACATCGAAAAAATAATGAATAATTTACATTTAATTTCAGGTGGCAATATTACAAAAATACTTCCAGATGCGACCGACAAATCCATTTTAAATGGTAGGATTTTTTCAATGCTAATAAGAGAAGTTCATTTCAAAAGGTAGGATTTTTTCAATGCTAATAAGAGAAGTAGAATTTATTTCTGAAATAACTTAGCTTCTAATATGATATTGCCTTTTCTAATCTGAATACCTACCAAAGAAAATCCTAAGAGTCACATAACATACACCCAGGGTGGGCATTGAGCAAACAGCTGGCGCATCACCACCCTGAGTACCGCGGACTGCTTCATTGCTTTATCTACCTGAACATACGTTCAGGATTTTCGACCTTATGATTTTTTTAGTGGTCTCCGTTAGGGCCTAAACAAAAAAACTAAAAACACGCTCGATATTCGCTAAAATATTCCTGCATATAGACCATAATATATAGCAAAAATAGATATTACCTTAAGGTCACTCCTGGGCTAGAATAATTTTTGTTCTTCTAGGAACACAAATAAAACATTCTATCATAAAATAAACAAGATAGAATAAATTATTCCATTTTGTTTTGAACTCCTTAACTTGAATGAGAATTTAGCCTTTTTCACACTCCTTTAAGATTCTCCCTCCTTTGAACCCTATAATATAACAAATCCTCTGATTCAGGTATAAAAGCTGTGTCAGATGGTGATCTCATGTGTGGGTATGAGGGAGTTCATCTGAGAGGTTTATGTCCGTTCGCAAGTTCTATTTAGACCAGAGGTTAGTTTTACTATCATTTTCACTAACATAATAGCTGAATATTTTACTCCTTAAGACTAACGAACGGTTCTCCCTTCTGTAACTTAACGTATATTTTTTGAATTCGAAACAATTATACCTGGAAGACAATAAAGGTGGAAATTAGTTTAATTCACAGGAGACCTTGGGTCGGGCCCAAACGTTCTGTGAACAACCCTCGTGAACTTCAAAACACTAACTTTCACCGACTTCCAAAAGAGCAGCAAACACGGATTGCTTTGAATTTCACGGAAGCGATGATCTCCTTTCCCCACGCCCCTCAAAGAGAGAGGGAGAGAGCGGGAAATAAAAGGGAAAAAAAATTCTCGAACTTTCATTCCCCGAAATATTCCTCGACAATGGCGACCGGGAGTTCCCCCCGCTAATCTTCCCGCTCCACCCCTGTTACGACTTCTCTCGCGTCTTTTATCGCCCTAAAACCTGCTATTCTGCTGCAAAGTCGACACGCCTAGCTTAGCGTCGACAAAAACACCCAACCCCGCCTTTGTTCCTCCGCATTCCGGTTCAACTCCCTCTTCTCCTTTTCCTCTCTTATCCCAAACTCGCCCGCAAAACTTGACACGTTCGTCTCCCGTCACATCGTCCTTTATCCGGAGCGAAACGGCGGCGCGCTGCAGGCCAACTGTTCGAAGTTTTCCGGAACGATTTCGTACTTCTTTTGTTCCCTTCAGCGTCCTTACCGAATCACCACGCGACCCGTTCTCCTGAACGAATACTCATCTTTTACGTACACCTGTCGGCCTGGGGCAGGATGGGGAGAGCCGTTCGTTCTCCTCCCTGCCACGCATTCTAATGCTCCAACTTTGCGGCCTATCACGCCACCACCAGCGCTGGGAACGCACGAGTGACGCGGATATACCGTTTCCAAACTAGGCACCTAAAGTATGTGCGACACATGAGTAAACTGCTCCTCGTTTCATTACCGTCCGAGGGACCGCCCGTACCGCTATTATCCGCATGCCAGACTCCACTCTATGCGAGGAACTTCACTTTTCTCCAGGAAGAAAATTACGCCATTTTCTTCCGACACATGATGAGCTCTTCTCCGTTAGTTGCCATGAGACATGCCAACGGTAGTCCGGGGTGGAATCATGGGACCTTATTTCTCGTTTTCTCTGTAGTTATGAATTTGGCGAACACCCATAGAAGAGGGAAATTTCAAATTAAGGGTCATAATGACTCACTGTTCAATTATATGCAGATATTTATAGAATCACCCAAATGTTGAGGAATGGCGATCACTCTTTCCTTTTTCTAGGCGCAGATTAAAGTTAACAATAAATCGAGAGCAAGCATTAAGGGGATCGGTGTTCAGGTATCCGGTCTGCAACACGCCCAGCCTTAAAACCAGAGGTTGCTTAATAAAATCCTTCTCAGGGCATTAGTGCTGTGTTTACTTCAGAGTAAGTTAAACGGAGCGATGCAACCTTAGCAGCTAGTCACCTTAAAAAAACATTAAAGACAAAAACACAAAACCCACTGCTTGACGGTAGGCCTGCAGCTTTCTAGGCAGCAGACAACATCTGAGGTAATCCATTATTGTCATTGGTCATATTCATCCATTATTATTCCTTACAAGTATCATGATCCATTAAAGTCAGTCATAATCATCATCCATTATTGTCATTCATTATTATCATCGATTATTGTCACTCGCAATTAACATCAGTTATGGCCGTTATGGTCATTCATTTACGTATTAAAGCCTGGCTCACACGGTGTGTTTTTCCGGGATGAATTTCTTGCGTGGAGTGGTGATGGGTGCCGTGCGTGCTCGCTTGCTGGAAACGCTGACTGCTGCGGGCTGCCCTGAGGTTAGGTCCGGTGCTATTTTCCTTGCGTGTTTTGCTAATGGCTATTGTTGCCGGCCAATCATCGTTCAGCTTTGAATCACGTGATAAAAATAAAGGTTCTGCCTTTGATAGCATTGTATGGTTGATATTGTGTTTCAAAATGAGGGCAAATCTAATGACTAGGGATCAAGTTGCGGTGCTTATCGAAGAATATAGAGATGAAACTTGTTTATATGCAGTTCGTAATCGGAATTATCGCAATAAACATCTTCGTGTTGAGGCTCTAAGAAGAGTGAGCAAGGAGAATAGCTCACTATGTGTGAACCGACAACCATCAGCGAAGCCAGCTTAGCGGCCACCTTCGTCGCCCGCTTGGTAGCACGCACGAAATCCAGCTAGCTAGAACTCAAGGAAAAACGCACAGTATGAACTGGGCATAAGAATGGGTAGGTATGGTTGCTCGGTGATAAGGGAAGAGCAGATAACATCCAAGAGACAATGTATTAGAGGCGCCAAAGAGGCCAGCGTTTTGATTCCTAATCCCACTGGCGAAGTGCTATAAACACTACTCTCAATCGGGACTCAACCAAAATCTATCCCAGGTCAGGTTTCGAATTAAAGCCCATTGTATTTAAATCTATGATGCTAGTCAACGCGTTGACGCGTTTACTTCCACATTTCTAGTAACGGATTAAATTAATACGAAATCACACCATCGTGAGTATGATTATTCTTCATCTAAATACATAAATAAACTATGGTTTTGCCAAAACAATTGGATTCTATACACAGTTCAATGCAACCAAAGAGGGAATAATCAACAGAAGATAGTACAAAACGGTATAATAACACGAAAATAACGCACAAAGGACAGGCGAGATAAACTGGCACAAAACTTAACTGGAACTCATATTTGGACTACAACGGTGAAATTGCTTCATGATCTGAGCCAAAATCTTATCATTTAGGTCAGAGACAAAAATATGACATATTCATTTAGAGACAGTGCACAAATCTCATGAGAAAAATAGGATGAAAAGTAAAAACAGGTAGCAGTGATTAAATTGGGAATAAACACCAAAAACTTGAATGTTCCTCTTTCCTTGACAACTGGAGGTTACGCTACTATTTCGCAACACATTTAGCAACAGCGAAGTAATTTTGACGGCTACCCGAAGGTTAAATCGTCGGTTATATTGCCTCATCGGGCGCCACTCTGTATTAACCAAAACTTATTAACGTGATTGGAAAACCTTTCCTTGCACATAAAATGCCGAAAAATACTTCTCACAGTATTTTACGGCCAGAGCATAAATTACAAGTCAAGGCAGACAATATTCAGTCAGCATTCACGTAAAGCATGAAGGAAATTGAATGCCAAATATAGACTGACTTCACTTTGAGTCCCGGTGAAGCGCTTCTCTCTTAATATTTTCCAATAAACAAAAGAACCTTTTCTAGACAATCTCAACCTTGACTATTACTTTTGGTATCGTTATTTAATTTTGGTGGTGGAATTAAGAACAATTTCACTGGGAAGTCAACCTAACAAAGCTGACGGACTTTTGCTAAAAATTGTGGAGATATTTCTCCTTGGATATTAATTATGGCATCATAATTTCATATTGATGGCAGGAATTATAAACACTTACGATTGGAATTAAAATAACGAGATTTTAATCTGTTCAAGCGATAAAATGTATATAATTCTAACTTCAAGTTTTAAGGCATAAGGCCTTTTAGACGTATTACGAGGTCTAAAAATATAAAAATTCAATGGCTTTATGCCACAGTAATATAATAAAGGACTCTAACCATAAATTTTTGAGCATCAGGGAAATCAGTGTGGATGTATTTATTGACTTAAATTAACATGGCTAAGTATCTTTGGATATTAACGTTCTTTTAATTCAAAGAGACATTATAAACTCAACTTCCGATCGCTTGAGCCAATTAAAATTCGCAAGTTGAATCCCCGGAATGATTGTTTTATACGTAATACAAGAAGGATTGAATGAAGATAAACCATTTGAAGGCTAAAGTTATTATAATTTCTAGAACAAAAATGGTGAGATTAAATTCCAAAGTAGCATGGAAGAAACTAGATAAGATAAAGCTATTTCAGTATCTGAGAAGTATGTTGAAGGAAAAGGGGTATACCCGCTTCAAGTTTAGAGGGAGAATTACGTTGGAGAAAGAGGCATTTGCTCGTAAATGACTCTGTGTCGCTGAACAGGTACGTAAAGAATAGAAAAGTAAAAATTCTGATGTGCAGCGAGGCACTGAATGGCGGGGAAAGGAAAATTAGATGATAATTTAACAGGGTTTCTAAAATGTGGGTGCGGAGGAGGTACCGTGGTTAGAAAGGAAGCTGTATGTGTAAGTGTTGGAGATGGTGGGGGAGGAAAGTTAGTTGATTTTGGAAATAAGGAGAAGGCAGAGGGAGTGGATGAAGCAGGATGAAGATGGAGAGGGTGTTTTGAAGGACGTGATAGAGAATGCCGGTAAATGGAAAATAATGGGTATTTCGGGCATTTTGAAAGCAGGTAGAAAGTATGCGGAACCAAGAAGGGCATCGTTTGATAGGTAGGAGTTGAGGGAAGAATTTAATATGCATCAAAATCTGTCTTTAACAGGAGGGATATTAATAACAGTAATATCTTAAAGAAGGTGGCTACTGCGAGCGGCTGTTTAACTCCAGATTTAATTATGATATGTTACGGATGAAATGACATGGCAATTCTGGCTTGATACCTACATATAATTTGCTTTTGTAAGAAAAATCCAGAGCTCGCGAACTAGCCGCGAAAACCTTAACGGCGTTACCCGCTGAAAGTCCCGGCCAAGGCTCTCGTGTTATTTCTCGGTGGAATTTCTGCTATTTTTAACCAAAGTTTAAATGGAAAATTATCCTCTCATTTGACTCATTATAATGTACCAAGTCCACCACATCTCGACTGACACTTCCTTATTCATTCATAATTAGCAATTACGATGCATGATAGCATGGATTTAGCTAGATAACTATTCAACCGGAGGGTGAGTTTGATGCACGAGGGATTACTATGCATTAACGGATCTTGGTGTATCGGAGAATTAATATATTCAGGGTGAAGTGTCAAGCTCATATCCACGTCGTCTTCAATCTCCTCCACACGGTCAAACACAGTCCCCCGTGTTCGAGTCCCTTTAACGGCAAAGGTTCTTTGGTATACCAATCTAATATTGGTAAACCATATTGGTAGACTACTTGAGTTTTGTGTGGGAGAACTTCAAGTTCAATTCTTTCGGTTGGCATGTAAAACCGTGAGACCCTTTGGCACCTCTCATTACGAGTAAGCTGGCGCCGGTGTCTTGTTTCTCTCCACAATTCCACCGTTCCTACTAACGTTTTTCCTGGCAAATGTCCACCTCAATCCAATGACCCAGTCCATAATTACTCAAAAGCTATCATTAGCTTACCTATAATACGCTTCTTTTGAGTTACTACCACTACCCAAGATTTTGACCACCCTTATAATGAAGGGAAATTGGTCTAAACAAAGATGTCCCGAGGAATCACGTAATTTTAAGCCCGATACTTTCCATAGCATGACCGAACACTTCACCTTATATACAAAGGTTTCTAACTTGATGCTATTTTAACCCCAGATGGTTAACGTTTCCCATTCTCACTCTATTGTAATTCTTTCCATTATAAATTTACCGATTTACAATAATTACTACATAATTACTGGATTACGATTATCTTTGCCCCAAGAATGTAACTGCTGTGATTGCATTCATTAAGTGAAATCACTATGACTGTCACCAGGGTAAACGATGCTTACCTTGATTCTGTAATGTCGAAGAGGGTGCGAGTAAGACATGGAACGACCTTGATCGGGACGAGTGTAATGGTCATAGAAAACCAGGTTTATTTGCATGCAAAATTGTTCCCCACAGAAATATACCCTACTGAATTTTTTCAATTGAAAAAAGACAATTTATTGTCAATTATGGAACATTTCACGCTTCTCGTAACTGCACGCTTAATATTTTATCAGATAGGATGCATTGGTGCTCTTGGTTCGATGTAAATAGTGTGTCAACGGAAGAGGATTTTTTTGCATGTCTAATTAACCATGGTATTGAGTAATCTCTAATTGATAATGCACGCCAAGTATTAATTTAGGACATGAATTAATGATACGTTGCACTATTCCACATAAAAACTTTTATTTCAAAGGAGTCAACATATTTCACTGCACTGGAGCATCATCAGGACTCATGACAATAAATAAAAGAATATATGATATGACTATAAATAAAAGAAAATAGATTGACCGTATCAAGCAAAAAATCAGTGAATAGTTATTCTTAAGCCAGTGAACAAATTAAAAGATTCTGTCTCTTCTCTATCTATTTCCAAGCAATTCCAAGCAATTCCAAGCAAATTTCAAGAGTGGTGCGAAAAATGGCAGTTAGAACTCAACCTTAAAAAGTGTGTAGCTATCAATTTTTGGAGGAGGAATAATTCGATAGAGCGATCCTATAGAATTAATAACACGAAGATCGAAAACGTTGAAAGCGTAAGATATTTAGGTGTAACAATCACTAAAGATTTATCGTGGGGAAGACACATAAGGGAAATATGCGGCCGAGCGAAGAGAAAGCTAGGATTTATAAAAAGAGTACTTGGGAAATGTGATGAGAAGACAAAAGAGCGATGCTACTTTTCACTAGTTAGGCCCCACCTTGAATATGCAGCCAGTGTATGGGATCCTAATGAATTAGGTTTGATGAGAGAACTAGACAGTGTGCAGCGTAAAGCAGCTAGGTTCGTCAAAAGGTGTTACGATAGGTTGAGTAGTGTTTCAGAATTAATACAAGAATTAGGGTGGGAATCATTATCAGAGCGTAGGTTAACGTTCAGATTAAATCTATTGAAGAAATTTCAATCGGATAGCTTTACTGAAGATGTTAGGCACATATTAAAAACACCAGCGTATTATGCTAGATTCGACCAGATAAATAAGATTAGAGAGATAGATTGTCGTACAGATAGATTCAAAATGGCATTTTTCCCCCGTACTATAAGAGAACAGAATAGGCAGCATAGGAAAGGGATAGGTAGGGGAAATATTATAGAGTATTCTGTAGTGCATGATGCATGTATTAACCCCTCAAATACTATAGATACTAACAATCTAGTTGCATGAGACCCTTTAGTTGCTTGCTTGCATGTTAGTAGTGCATGCTTGGTGATCTTCACCCCCTGCCACACACCCTCGCGGTGGCTTGCAGGGTATCGTGTAGATGTAGATGTAGATGTTCCAATAATACTGATAACCAATACTGATAACCAAAAGGAAACCTTTATCCGTAAATAGTAGAGTAGAGTCCTGAGTAGAGTCCGTAGAGTCCTGATGATGCTGAAGTGCAGTGAAACATGTTGACTCCTTTGAAATAAAAGTTTTTACGTGGAATAGAGCAAAGTATCATTAATTCATGTCCTACAATGGATTTCCACAAAGTATCAGCCTCCACCATTCATTTCATAGTAATAATTAACCTTGCCAAACACCCTTGTGGTGGCTGGTAGGGTATTATATAGATGTAGATTAAATCGCGGCGCGTCTTATTTACGATACACCATATATTGCGATTCGCCTTATATTTCGGCGCGTCTTATATGCCGAATAATACGGTATGTGAACATAATCGGGCGCAGAAGAGCAGATGGGGATTTTCCAACAAATCTATCAATGTTGGTGTCACATATTTAATAATAATGAAGATGTTTGACTTCTCCTGCTTACCTGTCGTGCCCTCTGCCTTTGCCGCCCTCCGCCTCACCACCGATCATCTTCTCCTCGTCGGTGGAGCCCGGCGTGGATGTCCCGTGGTGAGGGGAGCAAAGATAACCCGCCAGCCACATGGTGCGTCGGACCCGGCCACTTGTGGATTTCACGGGCGCTGATCTACTGCCGCCCATCCGCAAGGATCCCATCTTCAGCGACTGTCGGAAAGAATGACGCGCTCGGCCCACTGCTGAAACAAAGGCGAGACGGGTGAGCAAAGCGAGAAAGAATCGACCTCCACTGCTCGAGACCGGAAAGAAAGCAGACACTCATTGACCACGAAAATTGTAACAATACAAGGCTTTAGCACTGAAAATAATTAGTTTAAATCCTATGATATTAGGATGGTGAAACGAAAAAATGATGATGCGTAACTTTCGGATCAAAAATAAATGTAGAAAATGCTCCCACATTATATTTGTCATAAAATATTAAATGCAATATAATTGGGCAGCTTGAACTCTGTGTCAATAAAATGTGTAAAAAATGTTTTATTATTATAAATGTTATTTTAAAGGTTGAATAAACAAGTAATTTTTAATGTGATTCAATAAATAATACGTAAAATTTTCTGTTCATAGAACTTCTCTCATAAAATACTTAATAAAACATTAGTTACTACCTCTAAACACTGCATGGAAATGCTAAAAATAATCATTTAATATTATTTCTCTGTTAAAAAATGACAGTTACGGAGATAAAATCCTCCTAGTACATGTATTGGGGCATTATCAATAGGTTAGATTACGACAAGTATTCATTGAGAAAACACCAAAACAAGTAGTATGATCGTTGTGAATATAAAAAGTACCATATTCCTAAAAGAACAAATCCTGATAATGTAAATAATATTGAGGAATTGCGATTCACATTATGGCGAACGGGTAGGCTTAAACGATTATGAGAATAGATGACGAAGCGCGAACACGATTCAATGCTTTATCCGTTAGTATTAAGCACGATTTGATTATCCAAGTGCGACTGACGCTTATTGACTGCAAAAGACAAAATGCCTCGCGCACAATGTATCGCTTTCCAAATTAATTGAATTTCCCTCGCCGAACTACAGCACTAAGGAAATGGGATGAGATGGAGACACGAGTGATCAAAGAGCCATCTCGGAAGAGTTAACGCTCCTTCTTGGCAACGGCATTCAATTAAAGATTATCCCTTTTCCTTCCGATCCTGAAATTTAAGGAACAAAAACATCAAAGGTTGGGAGGAGCTAACCCCACGGGCAATTCCTCTCGAAGACGTCCTCCGTCTTGAGAAAATACAAATTCTCCATCCAGCCCTGTCCGCGTATTCCCGCGAAACTTTTCCCATTTGTTTCTCTCTCTCTCCCTTCCGAGAGAGGGGAGAGTCGTCGCGTTTACCTCCTCAGGAAAGCTCCGAGAAAACTTTTATTGCCGGTAACATTTTTGTCGAACGCGCGGGTGACTGACGTCGCATCCTCGGACGAAACAAAAACATTCCGAAAAGGGGAGGGGAGGGGGGGGCTTGCTCATCCTTCCAATTCCCAGAAAGTTTGCTTCCTGGGAAGACTCCGCGAAGGGAGCCTGAAAAATAACCGGCACCCCCGAAACGACCTCCCATACAGTTTTCATAGTGCCCTCAGCCTGCGCTCTCTTCCGGCTTTATTTTGCCTCGGAAGAAAATTCCCATTCCCCAAGATCTCGTTGTTTATGTAGCGGGGATCCCTTGTTTGTTCCTCCTTGTCCTTCCTTTTACTCACGATGGGATCATCTCCAGTATCTTGAGGACTGCCCCGCGAGCTAGTTTGCGTGTGCCATTTTTTTTTCTGAAGCGGAGCAGAGAAGGGAAGACGTCTCGAGTCATTCGTGTACCTAGATGTGAACACGAATTCAAAAGACATAAAGTGAACAGGTTACTTCCAATATTGATGCATTTCGCGTCCTTTCAGTACCTATTAAGGCTAAAAAGGTTGAGAATTGAGTATAATACTGACATCAGGTTCATTCCATTCAATATCTAAAGTCTTGTCAAATACATAGAAAATAAATTGACCGCATCAAGTAAAAAATCAGTAAATAGCTATTCTTAAGTCAGTGAACACATTAAAAGATTGTCTTTTCTCTATCTATTTCCAATAATACTGATGACCATGTACGCTACCCTATTATTCTAGTCTGGAAACCTTCATCCGTAAATAAAAAATTAGTGGTTGGTTTTCATTGATGAAGTTAGAGCTCACCCCGTACTAAGGGATTGGCGTGTGAAATTCACACATTCAGATTAAGGGGTAAGTTCCTTTCCCTGGGCCACCTGCGGTTTCCTACGAAGTTCTGAGACGCAGAGCACCGAATTGTGAGGATTTTAGGCTTCTTCACGAGATGTGAACTCGAGACCCTGCGGTCGGTCGCTTAGAGCTTTACCCACCAATCCACCACGACCCCCATCCGTAAGATTTGTATCACGAAAAGATTCCTAAGGAACTTCGTCCGGTAGAGAGGTGAGACATAGACTATATGAGAAGAGAAAAAGATAAGGATGGAATTATTTAACTATGGAGAAGCAAGAATATTTTGAAACGGCGAATGGTATACAGAGTTCCCTCCCAACAAAGACTTCCAACTAAGAATGGGAGGAAAAAGACCTATCTGCCGCCCCATGACACTATGAAGAGATGAACTCAGCGGCCTCAATCTTCGGCATGAAGGGATCACAAAAAATATTATGGAAGGATACGCGAAGGCATTGTCGAAAAAATGAACCAGACTTAAACATATTAGACTTTTTATCGAAGGAATCCCGCGTAATTCTTACGAAGAAATTAAGAATAAGAGACATTAAGAATAAGGAACAAGAGCGACATATGGACAAAGCTGCACACCTATCCTAGGATAGCCGACACAATAAGAAGATGAGTTATCATAAATAAAGATCATTTCTTTGTGTTAAGGATAAATTGATCCATTCAATTCATTATCACCGTCACGTTGCTGAACATGGCTGCATCTTTCTTTTTTTGACACAAGAAAACTCATCCCCATCTAGTCTTTCAAAATACAATGCAACACGTCATCTTTAAACTTTTCTGCAGCTAATTTTTCCAAGATTTTATACTTATCCAGTTAATTTATCCTAGTTTTTTTAATTGAAGCATAAGTTAGTATGCTCAGAAACGGAATGAATTTTAAAAGAATTCAAAAAATGCTGCATAAAATGTAATTTAAGTTTCATTTCTCAAGAATTAAGCATACAGAATAGTCATCAAATCAATTTCCACTAAAAAGAGGAAGATAGAATGTTAAATGTTTTTCAGTCCGCTTCCTTCAACAATATACTCTCTACACAATCTACCAGGACTGTGATTCCCAATCATTTAAGCAGTACACTTAGCATTTGTAAGGATGCAGGCATTCTTCGCCACCTCATTCCGCCTGGATATCTCATCGCAATGACCTTTTAGAATTCGCCATACAACCACTCTCACACAACAGCGCACGTAATAAAATCCAATGGAGAGGAACATTGGGCAGACGGGCAGGCGTCGACCTAATTCCATTGCTATAAACCCGACGTCTTGCGAAAACTCCAAGAAGAACAGGGGTTGAAAAGGATGACGCTGGAATATTCATGTCCGAATTTCATAGATTTTCCAATTTTTGGTTCTCTTGAGCAAAAACAAAAGTCCCAATACTCATCTCTATCTGGTTTCATTAAGTATCCAAAATGAATAAATCACATACGATCATATACTAATCACATACTACCTCCGTAGAAGCTATTCCTTCTCTTTTTGATGGTAGTTCAGTAAAACAATATTTATTTCACATCACCCTTCTATTGGTCTATTTTTTACCTTATATTGTAATGAGATTCTTGTAAAAAAAACATTTATTTCACGTTCCCCTACTTTATTATCTGACAATACTATACTTTCTAAAAATACTTCAAGGAAGTTATTTCATGAATCTTAAAACGAATGAGCTCCTAAGTCTTCTATAATAAACAAGGAAAAAGCATCTGGGCAAATAAAGGTGAATAAACATACGCAATTTTTTCTCTTGCAAATGTTTCTCTCTGAAATTGAATCAAAATATCCTTCCTTTTCCGAGAAGCTATTTTTTTCCTTAGTACCTTCCATTACCGAAATTAATCAACGTCATTTTTTCTTCAACTGAGTACAGCATTATGGGCGCAGTTCATGTAAAAAAAAGGCGTTTACATTATACCCAGTCCCAACATCTGCGATCGAGAGCAGAATTGAAAGGTTCCCTTTTTTATCGTCGAAATTTCAAGCCTCCTAGATGGTTTTAGCAAAATCAAGGGATTCCTTTTTCATAGGGGAGTGGGGGGGGGGGGGGGGGGGCAGTTTTTTCCTACGCCCGCGCGGAAACTCCCTGCGGTTAAAGGGTAATGCATGTCCATCATCATGTTAATGCTTTGTCCCACTTTGCGTCACTCTAAATGCCCAGCCGGACTCGATCCGCGACAACGACCCTAGTCTGCTCTTGACCTCCCTTTGTCCCGAGCACGTACACGTACGCCATCTATTTTTAAAGGCCGAATACAACAAAAAAGAATCAATCTACTTGTGTACTCTTTGCACATCGCTCCGTGGAGCGTGACAGAAAATCCGAAATTTTAACGGATAAATACAAATGGCCACAATAACGCAGGAATAACGACAACTACTTCCTGTTTTTCTACAAAATTATCCAACCGTAAAAAAAAACAAAAAAACGCACTGCGCCCTGTGACACAAACGCGCTTCCAAAGCAAACTCACGTCTCGTCAAAGTTACTTGGTTTGAATGGAAATGTGAAACTAAACATTATACATCAGTGAATAAGGATAGATCCACATCCGAGTGATTGACGGAAGAAAGGAATTCTATCGTTTGTGTGAAGATGCAAAAGAGTTACCATCAACGCATGACGTACAAGGCCTTTGTAGTGTACTACATGAATTGAACTCCGACGGAAAACATTGATTTGTAACTTTTTTCAAAGAAAATCCACCGGGAAAAGGAATCGATGGAAGCTTTCATGAACTTGCAATACCATTTAAAATCGCGGGGAAAAACCAAGCAAGAAAAACCCGTAGAAACGCCGTTGCTGCCAAGTGTCAAAGACAATGGATGAAAAATGAACATGAAAAAGTTTCAAAAGCAAAGCTGTTCCAATTGTACGAATCGTGCTCTGTTCACGAAGCACGCGACAGCGTTGCTCACGAGACACGAAAACTAAACCATTGATGACGATTCTTTCACGAGTTATCCCGCACGATGAGAAAAAAAGAAAGGCATCCATAAAGCCTTTCTCGCATTCTTCACGGTATGCATTAGGTTGATTCAGAAACGAGTCAAGGCAGTTAGAAAAATCCAATGAATATGGAGCAAAACGAAATGAAAATTGCATGGAAATATTTCCAATGAATATGGAATAAAATAAATTGACAATCCCTTTTAACGATTTATAATTAACGCACACGATATCTTATCTCGAGAGTGTGAAAGGTAGTCATAAAAATTAAGCTATGCAAAAAGGATACGAAGTAATATAATATAGTAATAAGTATATATATTCTAATAACCCAGCCATAGTTTGGTCTTTGAAACTTAATACAAAAGTATTCTCCTGGTCCAGTAAACCCTTAAAAATGACGTTCGAGCGTCGAAAGCGTGATTAGGTTGCATTGAAATTTGTGAGGGAAAAATTAAGTTCACTTTACAATCGTGTAATAATGAATGCCTTGCAGAATCCTAGACTTACATCATTTGTACCAAGAGAAATCTTGAGCAGAAATTTAGAAGTCATCCACAATGTTACACATCAAATAGTAAATAAGGCACAGAAACTATCTAGCTACGTCAGAAGGAAGCTACGTCAGAAGGTCAGAAGGAAGCTTTGGACCTCTCCGGACGAAATAATGTTTCCTTTGATCTTTTTAGGAGAGCCTCTTATCTGCAATGATGAGAGATCACATGAATATGACTTCAAATGAATTCGTTTGAATCGTTGAACCAACTGATCTGAACGATCTAAGATAAATTACATGCAGTGAGGAGACCTCAAGACTCGGATTATGAATTACTAGCTGACGGTGCCCGTTGAAAATCAACGGTAGGGAGAAATATAATAATTACAAATTGTATTAAGAAATGAAAAAAAAACTTGTGTTATGAAGTTAGCTATGGCTCCAAGTCACTATCGGAACCATGAATATAATTTAAACCAATGTAAACATATAATTACTGCCTGGACTCACCTGGGCCTTTACAGAAATAAGAATAATATTTAGAAACTTTCAGGCCAGAAGATGGAAAGGAGGTTAGAAGGGAGGGTGCATACGAAGGTCTGTCTGTCTATTGTTGACAATGAGGCCAGATTCGGGTTTTTGGGAATGGTAGCACATACCTTGCCGGCAAAAATTTTTTCTCTGGTGTTTTATATAAGCTGTTTGTCTCAATTATCCAACTTCATGACGATGGCGTACATAAACTTCCAACGGATACGATTAATGCATTTTATTCCAATTAGAGCAAATTCTATTCTTATTATCTACTACAGATTTAGCCTACTTAAACCAGGTATTTGTCGCTCGGTCGCATACATTTAAACCTTCTACTGTATATTTGACGAATAACTATTTTGCGATATACTTTTAGTGTTTCCGAAGGCAAACCTACTTGATCTGGGAGTAGCGCGAAAAGTGAGCTCATATGATTTTGCCGAATGAAATGGACGGTCTAGATTCAAGAATTAATTGCGATACCTCTTTTAGTATCTTCCTTTCAATATCTTAGAGTAAACTCTATTCTTATTGCCTAGTATATTATAACATTTATAACAAAAGAAAATCTGAACATATCAGTCCCTACCTACGAGAACTTGGGTGGCTAACAGTCACTCTTAGGAGAAAATATTTCTTAGGATTGTTTATTTTTAGATTATTCCGTAATCATAAGCCAGCCTACCTACTTGATATGTTTCCTAAAAGACAAACAACTGTATGTTCATTAAAAGTTAGACAACAAACATATTTTTACTACCCACCACACAAGAGCAATGTATATGAAAAATCTTTTGTTGTTAATGCCATAAAATTATGGCACTCCCTACCCACGAACATAACCTGTACTCAATCCATACTTTCTTTAAAGATAAATACTGGGAATATCTATTTAAAACATTGTATAACTAAGTCTTTTCCACCTTTGCATATAATTGTAAAATATAATATGTAATAAGGAACATTTTTATGTATATATGAACTTATGTATATATAATACTTCATGTAATTGCTTATTGTCATGTTAAATGCCGACTGGTGTATATGTTTAATTTGTATTGTTTTTCTAAGGTGGCATTGCCACAGAAAATATATAAAATGTATTATTATTATTAGATATTAGTAAAGATTTAGCCTACTTAAATCAGGCACTTGTCGCTCGGTAGCGTATATTCACACCTTCTACTGTATATTTGATCTACAACTATATTACAATTTTTTTCATCTTGTTACTCTTATTTTTGATTGGACTTCATTTCAGTTTCTTATCACTTTCTTGTGTCTCAAAAGAAAACAATTTCGAAATCGGTTCACTTCGGAATATGGTATAAATCAACAAAATATTCACCTTTTGATCCCAGCAGAAACTTTAATTTAAATAGGTACTTTTTGTTTTACCGAATGCAAACCTATTTGATCTAGGAGTAACGCGAAAAGTAATGATTTTTCCGAATGAAATGGCCGATCTAGATTCAAGAATTAGCTGCGATGCCTATAATAGTGCCTTACAATATCTTCACGAAAAGAACAATGCTGTTTACGGCATCGCTCCCAGGTTAGTTCAAATGCACACACCCGTAAAGAAAAAAAAACATTCAAAAATTTGAACACCGCTGAAGCATTCATTTGAATACTCCTAATGCTAACCGAATGCAAACCTAAATCCGTTAGTAGCGCTAGCAGTCAGCACGTATCTTTGTGCGGATAACTATGGCAGACCTTGCTTCACGAATAGCCTACAATGCCTTCCATACCTTCCTATATCCTCAAGAATAGAACGATTCTGTTTACGACATCCCTCTATGAAAAACTGTTTAAGCATGAACGATGTTTTCATTTCGGAGACGACAATGGCAAAGACCTTAGCAACGCTCGGACAAGAACCGAAAAAAACAGTAAATTTCAACGTAAAATACACATTACCAAGAAACCTCGAGCACACAGTGTAAATCAGTTGAAAGAATAAGAAAGCTAAACATTTTCCCATTAAATACATAAAGAATGAAAGAAATCGATTGATACTTAGTTTTTTTACTGAACAAAAGAAAAAACTCTTGCGCTACCATGAATTGAAAAAGTCAATTTAAACCAATGTAAATACATAATTGGCGCCAGGAATCGAACCCGGGCCCTAAGGTTTTTTTAATGTAGCCTGTGGCACCTTCTAGTGTATACGCTAGAATTCTACAAAATTTCAGCACCATCGGTTGATTAGTTTTTGAGGAAATGCGTAACATAGAACTGGCAGACGGAAAGACACAACTTCATTTTTATATATTAGTATGATAAGCCCATTCCATGGTAAACAGAAGCTGAATGGTGAGGGGGAATCACTCACGCTGATACGTCGTGCTTAACTGACATTTCTCATATTGAATGAAACATAATGTCACGTACACAAATAGATAGTAGCATATTGGCTCGTTGTTCGAAGAGCAAGCTGAAAAAATTTCAGTTAGATAACTTTTATAAAAATTTTAAATAAATGTATATTGAAAATATACGTGTACTATGGCAGTGTAGATCATAGAGATAAAAGACAGATAGTTAGATTAGAAAAAGATAGATAAATTGAGAGACAGAGAGGTAAAAATGGTATTAGTCCTCGTATAATAAGAGACAGCAATGGAGCATATCGAAAATACCGGGAAGATAATGTGATTATGTACAATAAAGGCTTACTAGTTTAAGTGGAATTAACGCTTTTTATGCATGTCTACGTGAACTCCTAAATGTACAACACATTTGTAATTTTATTTGGAAATCTTCTAGCACATTTTAATACTAACCGGAAATATTTTAACAAGAATTGTACTGTCTGCCTAAGTGGAGGCAGGAGGCTGGATCGCATGTGATGCCACCTTCTTTCCTTCGTGCACATAGTTGGCCTAAAATCAAACCAGTGGTGAAACTACCAACAACAGGAGTGTTTACTCGCCTACAAAGCCTATTATCTGGGGGTCCGGATATGAGTCCCAGTCAAGGCGAATGATTTTTCTGTGAAATATTTGCTATATTATAGAATATTTCAAGCTGCTAAACTAGTACTTTTGTAATATCTTATTAATAATAACCTTTAAAATGAAATTTCAGAATTTTATACTCCTAAGGAGAGGTTGTGTAACTCTGATCTTGAAATGAGATTAGCCTTTTTTCATGCTAATAGAAGCAAAATTTAAAAAAAGTCTCGGATTTTTTCTCCATTGGCCCGAGTTTGTAAGAAAAAAGTAGAATGACATGTGGGGACATTTGTTCTCCAAAATCAGGTAAGCCAACAATAGCAGAGTTGGGTGGTGGACTGCAGGTAATGAATTTCGATTCTTATCGTTGTTTAAAATGTTTTACTTGAACATGTGCAGCGAAGATCGGCAAGATTTGTAAAGGAACGGTATGATAACCTTACTAGCGAAACCAGTCTATTAAATGAATAAAATTGGGAATCACAGTCAGATCGCAGGTTGAAATTCAGACTTAATCTCGTAAACAAATCCCAAGACCATATTTTCAGTGATGACGTTAAAAATATTTTGCGGACCCCAACTTAATATGGTAGACTGGACCATAATCACAAAATTAGAGAAATTGATTGCCGAACTGACAGATTCAAAATGACCTTTTTTCCTCGTACTATTAGGGATATGAATAACGGTAAATATATCCAGTACGGGTGTAGAAATGGATAACATTGGTAGCTGCATGTTGGTTTAAGGACTTATAGCTAACCCAACTAACGGCATGTTTTTGCATGTATGTTTTGCTATTTTTATCTTTTTTTAAATAGCGTAGTTATGAACAGTACCTATACAAGTACTAATCCTTTTTTATGCATGATATGTAGTGCATGTTTGGTGAGAGTTCACCCCCTGCCACTCACCTTTATGGTGGCTTGCAGGGTATTATGTAGATGTAGATGTAGAAAGCATGCCTATTGTACAGTAATCCCCTGCCACACACATCTGGCGGTGGCTTTCCGCGTATAATGCAGCGTTATATGATGTACGTATATTAGCGCGAGTACATGATGGCGTCGTGCTCCAAAACTGTCATCTCGCATTCATACGACACATAATGACATACTTATATGATGAACACCATAAGCTCGTAGGTTGGTGGAGTGACTAAAATCATTTAAAGCGGATGCCCTTTCTAAAGATCTTTAAAATATTTTTTTTTCAACCCTAGCCCTTCCATGACCTTATACTACGGAGATAAAATTAGAGAGATGGTTAGATAGAAGGATTAAGATAGTCGTACTTTTCAAACACAAAAATGGAGTATTACAGATGAAATAGAAGTTACTGGGATAGAATTGGCACTTATAACTTTGACTTTATATTTATTTATGTGTGAATCAGTAAATAAACGATGCAGGAGTTTAATGTCTTTAGAAATCTCCTTTGTTTGGTTTGGCACGTTTGGTTTGTGAAAAGAGGTATCTGTGAATGTGTCCCATTTGACTTTAGTAAGGGGTACGAGGCCGTACTGCATGTAATACCACCGTCTTCACTTCGTGAATTCAATTTGGTAACAATCATACCGTTGGTAAGGTTACTGACAACGGTTTACTCATCTGCACCGATGCCTATTGTGTGGTTATCCCTTGAAATCACGGTACCTACTCTGTAATTTAGATGATGTACATTAGCGCCTGCACACGAAGTTGTCGCGCTATATTCGAGTTGATGGCACCAGTGAAATATGAAGCTGGTAGATAGACATCCACGCATCCTTTGCAATTGTCAGTTATAATTTTTTCCGCTTCAAATTTTGGCAAAGTTCAGGATATGGCGTAAGGGAATCGGCTCCACTATACATGTGCATTATAAGGAGACCAATGTTAAGTTAAAAGTTGTTAAAACTGAGATCAAAATTTCCCCCTTTCCGGAATGTTATGGAAATAAAAAAGGCCCTCTTTTTTCTTTCCGACACTGATTCCTCACACTTGCTGAGGCCGACGTTCCCTGCCGTAGAGCCGCTCGCTTCGGTGCCCCCGACGGGACACTGCGCCTGCGCGGCGGCTGCAGCCGCGGCCGCCGCTGCCGCCGCCGTCAGGTCCTCGAAGTTGATGATGTAGAGGCATATGTCGTCGGCTTCACTCTTGACGGGAGCGATCACCTCGCTGCACAGGAACTTGGTACCTGGAAGAAACAGACGCACAATTACTCAGTATCGCGTGTCGAGGAAGTCCTCAGTAGTGAGGTACAAAACACAACACGGTTGTTCAGTTGTACCCGCATGATCTAATTAGTTGGACAACGATTTTGAAACCAATGAACACAGCTTTTCCAGCTCCTTAGTAATTAGTTGTAAAACGATTTTGCTACCAATGAACACAGCATCTCCATCTCCTTCACATATTACCGTACAGCTAAACCTCTATTGGTTATGGAAGCAGCAAAACCGTTCGTCCTAAAAAATATCTTAATACTAGAGAAAATCTAGAACCAAGGTTTCATTAGTTTGTAAACAAGTAGGCAAATAGTATATATTTCGTAGAATGAGAGGAAGTACCTAGAAAAATAAGACTGAAGCTCATAGGACAAGTTTTACCAGTATTAAATGGGATAAGTTTAAAAATGGTATCCACGGACAGCGAATGCTAGAGCCGGACGGCGAAAAACACAGAAAATAAGATAATATCAGTTGACAAACAAAACTTAAAACAATAGAAAAAATGAAGATATGGAACTGGTGGCGTCAAACAGTTAATCTGTTGAGGCGTCATATTTCACAGCAAGTTTGAAGGTCCTTGGATGAAGACTTTTTTCCATTTTTCGAGGACTTCACACACCTCGGTGGGAGATTACACTAGCAGTATACTCGTACCATAAACCATAGTATCTATGATCATTCAAAAATAATTACTTCTCGAGGAACTCAATATTTAAAAGTCTTGGAAGCATTTTAAGGAAAAATTATTCTCATTGTAAACTCCTCAAACACCCGAAAATACTTTTAATACAATGTTTTTGCAAAACGCCACGAAATTATACCTGTATTCATTTTCAGTCGGAGCTTGCACGTGGTATCTGACTCAATTTTAGTCCCACATTAACCGTGTATGGAAATATGGAACTGGTTTTTCTATAAAATACTTACGCAAAAGTGTAATTAGCATCTTTGAATGTTGATTTTTAAAAGATAAGGACAGGAATGAAATAAAATGGAAATTAACAACTGATACGCGTAATTTCTTGTGAAAAAGAAAGAAATTTCCTTCATGTCCTTACGGAGCGTTTCCTCCTTTTTCTAAAGAACATTCTGGAGAAACCTTTAGCTCAACATGACGGTAATGATCATTGATAGACAGTGAAGGATTTAAATATAAACGCATGAAAACAAATTAAAAATATTTAATGAAATCAGTCAATAGAGAGAAGGAAAATAATTTTTATTTGTTCGGTTTATTGAAACGTAGGCAAGGAAAGGAGGAATTAACAGTACATATTAAAAAAATGAAGAATGGGGTTTACATCAAGTTATAATTTATATCAAGCCCCTATATGTTTAACGATGGTAGTAAACCTATTTTTGAGGCCACGGAAGGGAAATAAGAGTTGCATTCATAAAACATAAAACTATCACGAACCCGTCCCTGCATAAATTTTAGGTTACGTAGTGGTTTTTCAGACTATCCGATTAAATATAAAAGCAACGAGACATAGAAAGAGAAAAATGAGACCTTATCCGGGAATACGGAGGAAAATATTTCACCGGGCTCCTGTATTTAAAGTTTTCACCATTTTTTGCATCAAAACTGAAAAACATTTAAAGTTCAAGTACGTGCAAATTTCAGTTAAACTGTGAGAGACTTCATGCATAATGACAACCACAAAAAATTCTTACTGACAATCGTAAAAAAATTATATTCCAATAAGGGTTCCCAATCTGCTATTGCAATGAATTTTCGACGATTAATCGAAGTCCGTGAAAAAGTAAATGTATTTTCTAGCCAGTGTTGGAGAATATTTTTCGTCCAACCCCTTTGGAAAAGCAATCGATTTCTCCGACGGAGACGACGGGGCAAAATTTCAATGAGGCAATTATAGGGGTTCCTTAATTGCCCACGATAGCGAAAAAAATACGAAGTTCTAGAAGTTTAATTGGACCCATGAGACCCAAGCTTCGCCGGTTTTTGCGTGACAAAAGGGCAGAAAATTACAGCCGCGTCCGACTGGATGATTGTCAAATCATCTAAGGGAGGTATTTTTCACATGTTATGAGTTGCCTTTAGTGTGATGGCATCTTTAAAAGCACCCGCAAGCAGGAGAACTTAATATTTGCATAAAGATGTGCTACTGCCTCCACAGATAAATAATTAACAGAGACGACAAGCTTTTTTTGCGCGTTTCAATGGAAATGAAACATTGACGTCTAACCAAGGTAGAGCAAGTTACTTGTGACTTATTCAGCCAGATTATTGCATTTGTTAAATTTACTGAATTTTGACTTGAATCGATACCTTGTTAAAAAGATAACAAGTCATGCAGACTGCGAGAATATTGGGGATCGTTTGTACACTCAAATATAAACATCTACCAATGGCATACGAAACTACGTTAGAATTAATATTAGCTATTAATTCATATTATCATAGTAGTAACAAATCTTTGTATTTGCCTCCGAGGAAAATTGATTCTCATTTCAAAGAGATCGATCTTTCATATTGGGTTACGAAACAGAATACACATGGTTTAATGGGGACAAAACTGGTAAGTCTGTCCCACATAAGGCTTATCCTTACATATCTGAGGAAAGATATTTATCCCTTAAATGTTAATGATATTGGGATTGTTCAAATTCGTGCATAATTAATAGAACTTGATCAAACGAGAAGTAGAAATATTAGTAAATAGAAGTAGAAATATAGAAATAGGGCAATTCCTTCATTAATTTTGCCTTTTATCTTAACAAGCGTCACCAAAAGTATGATCGGATTTGTGTAGTGGCTACAGCTCTGGCCTCTCACCCCGAGGACTCGGGTTCGATTCCTGGAAATATCTGAAACTTTTTAGTGGCATCCCGTGGTTAAATTCCCATTAAAATGGTAGTAATGATATTAATTTTGATTATTCGAAATGGTATCTTAAATTGATGCATGTACAGAGAAATAAAGGTTTTAAAATGTAAATGGGCTACAATAGAAGACCTGTGAAAATTGTGTACGTATAAACTGTGTATGTAAAGCTGATACGGAAAAAGTGACTCGATATTAAGTTCCGCTTAAAGCCATGGTTTAACGGAACCTAATGACGGAAAAGCGGGGACCCTCAATATTTATTGTCACTCACGTAAGGGGCGGTCAACCGATGAAGTATACATGCCTCTTCTGTGGCTCGGAACCGGGGTCTAACGATGAAAAGCCATTAGTCCAGCCACCACACCACCCCGATTCCCATGAAATTCTTATCAACCCCACAGCCGATTGTTACCAGTATATTCAAGCAGTAGCTGCTAATCGGGGGAGGCGATTGGCAGCCAGCGTAATATACGGAATTTAAGGGAAAGATGGCTAATTCGGCAGGGATAGGAATTCATCACGCAACGGCTGTGGGTATTGGAGAGAATCACCCTGCTCTTAACGAAAAGCTCCAAGAGTCCGCAACAATAACGTCCCTCGCCTTCAAACAAAACCGACCACTCCAATGCATTCAAGGGGGCAGTTTACTTCCCTGCGTTGCCCACGGCTTCCAGGAAAGATCTCAGAAATACCAAATCCCCGCCTTGAGTTTAGCAGGACGTGTCTGGCGAAGCTTCCTCCGGATTAAAATCCATTAACACCGATAGGTAGCTTCAAGCTCCTGCGCTCCACTCATTTACTAAGAACCCACCGTTATTTTACATCACCCCATTACCCATCAATACGCCCTTCATTCATTGACGACGATATTCAATTCCCAACTCCCTCAACCCACTCATTTTATCATTTTCAATAGTCCTCTTGTTTCTTTTTCTTTCCATTCGTCTCACATTTGATATTCTTCTAATTTAATCATCATTAGTCATCAATCCTGAGATTGGTTTGACGCAACTCTCCACTCAATTCTTCTATCAGCTTATCCCTTCATATTTTTGTATTTCTTCTCTTCCACATGCTTTTTCCCTTTTTCTATATATTTCACACGAGGCCTTCCTTTGCCGTTCTTCCCGTTCACTTGTCCTTCGAAGATTGTCTTCATCAGATCATCATGTCTCATGTTGTTGCCAATTAAGTTTCCCTGTCCTTTCTTAGGGTTTTCAGAAGATTCTATTCTCTCCTACTCTTCTTAGGACTTCCTAGTTACTCACTCGGTCGATCCCATTGATCTTCATCATTCTCTTGTAACACCACATTTCTGATGCTTCCACTTTTGACTTCTTCTGCAGTCATCTCTACTCATTTATAAGCCAAAATCTTGAATTTTACATACACACTCTCTCCTCACCGGACTAATTATACGATTACACGCCGCTAAGCTCCACATTAAATATATTATAGAGTGCTTCTCAATAGTCAATATGAAAAGGTTGGTCGATTGAAGAACCGAGTGGAGAGCTGCGTCAAACCAACCCTAGGATTGTTGACCGATGATGATGACCTCTCAAATAATTCCTCGTTATAAGCACTTTACTGATTATATTTCCACTTTCTCGACCTTAACTTCGTGAAATTCCAGAGTCGGAAACGAAAATATCTGTATATTTCACGAACTGGTCATTTACTGTTCGATAAATCTGCTAACGTTTCTTTTTCTATTACTTTCTTTGTTGGTTAGTTACATTCTTTTAGTATCCTCTCTACGAATTCCATTTTCATTCGCCTACTCACTTAAGAAATATGTTGATCATATTCACATGTGCAGCACACAGGTGCCTATTATATAGCCTATTAAAAATAATAGAGCCCGCACAAAAAACCAAAGAATCTTTTCTTCAGACGTTTAAATGGTTAGTTGGTGATAAGTTAAAAAATGAGACCAAACTAGAAACTAGATTGAACTAAACCAACAACTGCTACATGAAATGTTTAAAGAGAACGATACGTGAACAATCCGAAACCTTTCCCTCAGGTGAGTATATTCAAGTATTTGCATGTGTACGTTGATCGTAAATAATTCGGTTCAGCATTTCCGTGACACATTTCATACGTATTCACGAATTATAGATACCGAGACCGACCTCCTACGACTGCGGGCGTCTTTACGAACCCCACAGCACGCTAAAAAATAAAAAACCCTCGAATAAATTGAGATCTCGTTTTACGTCGCATGTGAGTAAATAATTTAAGACACCAAACTCAACAAGGCACCTGTGTGCATAGCGTGTTTGATGGTGATGGCGGTAATAAATAATCAGCATATCACATAAGCCCAGCATAGGCCGAGTATAGACTGGATCTGCGCTTGAATGCGGACATTGCGGACAAAATGCGGGACACGCAACTTTCTCATTAGGCTAGAAGACGTATTACCTTCGAATTGAAAATCTACTGATTTTCCCTATCCCCAAGACTTGACATCGCGGCCCAATATGAGTCCAATTTAATATGTAAATGTAAGCAAAACACATATTCACGCACCCAAAATTATGAGAATTTTATTAAGAATCACACCTAAAGCCAAGAAATACATTTTTCATGCTCGAAGTAGAAGCATTATTTAAAAACCTGCGTCGGAATGGTAGCGGAAACAAAAACCGTACAAAAGTCTGCATTAATTTTTACCCCGCCATGCCTAGCAAGAGACCATGGGACAGGAGAGGAGAGGTTGCAGCATTAGTAGGGTCGATTCCTATAGCTAAGATAATGGTTTCTATTTTCATCTTCACCTACCAAATTTTAGAAACAGCAGTTTAGTAGTTGTACATCTAGGACAGCAAAAACTGATTTTAAATCTTCGAGGTTAACAACTTATTTCCATCAAAATGCAGCGGGAAAAATTTAAAAAAAAAAACCTTTAAGGAATGCTTGCATTGAGTTAATATTGTACAAATACTTTATATACTTCAAAACCTTTCCTAAAATCTTGGTAAATTAATAATACGCTGCAAGCTAAATATAATCGGCTAATAATATGTAGAACGAAATCGAATAAAGTGGCAGTTGAGATTTTTAACATAAATTAACCCAAAGTATTGACATTCTCCAGGCTTTCGATCCAATACTTATTATATCCTCAATATCCCAAATGTGTGGAAATAAGATAAATTAGATCCCAAAAAATAATTAAGTAAGACAGGAGAACTTACTCCTAAGACATTAATACTTTTTTTCTGGGTATAGATTTTAGACCCTAGGATAACAACATAAATTCGTCATTAGGTAATATGTAACGAAAGTAGGTGAACAAATTTGTTTAACTAAGTCCTGTGAAAGCTTGAGTCTAAATTAGCAAGCAGTATCCATTTCACGTTTCTGCAAGTAACTATTTCACAATCATAGACACCTCATTTATCACTGTCTCATGATATGGCTTGCCCGGATACAACTTAAAGTTTAACGTGATAGCAATGGTAACATCCATGCAACTTCCAGCATTACAAGGAAGGCACACATTCGCAGAGGGTACGAACGATAATAATGTATTGCCACGAAGAATTCCGTGGAATTGCTCTCGTAAAATATTTTTTATACTTGGAAGAGGCAACATTAATTTTAAGAGGTGCACGCCATTTCCCTATAAATATAAGTAAGGCTTAGAATTAATAAAAAATACAAAGGAAAATTAAGGGTTAAGATGGTAATGCTCAAAGCAGCAACTGGAAACAGATTTTCAAATTTGAAAGAACTTACATAGGAAGGATGAAAACAAGACGATACATCAAAACTTAAGACTACCAGAAGAATAAACGCCCACAAAATAGCGTTATGAAATATCGAGGAAAAAACAAATACTTTTTCACGATAAGCATAGGTATATTATTTACTCGGTTAGCTATTTTCAAGGAAAAGATTTTAAAGGCTAACAATACCCCAAATATTTTCCTGGGGTTCCGTTCAGAAATCTTTTTACCCTGATAAAAATGTGGCGTAAATAATGTAAATAAATGGTGGATCGCCTACGTAGGTCATTTAGTTAGTTTTAATTTTACAGTTTTGATGTCGCATACCATATCTTAATGGTAGTTAAGTTCCATTCGCTGGGATTATTTTCATTATTTATGTAAATACTTTGAGCATTCAAAATGAAGTCTTAAGGTTTTGTAATCAAAGTAGCAATCATTGACCTTGAATCAACTTATAGTAATCCAGTTCGTAAAAAATACGAATTTTAGACACTGTGAAATAGTTTGAAAGTCGAAAATAAATTTTTCTTTACTCTCAAGTGGCATTAATGCTAATCAGAAGCGGAAAAGCAAAAGGAAAGGCTACGATTTGAACGCCTAATTAAATTCTGATTGGGCCCTGCATTTTTGAGCGGTAAACCTCATCCTCATCCATCAACTTTGCGGACGTTTACGAGATAAAGATTGAAATAAGTGCAAATGAGATTAAGTTCTTTTTACTTCCACCAGCACGTGTCTTGACAAGCAATTAAGAGCGATATTTTTATCATCGATGTCCCTGAATAAATTCAGTTTAACGTTAATGTTCTTTTACACGCTTTCGTTATGTGACTGATCAGAAAAGGCACCGCGTTGATTTGAAAACAAATTAATTCCACTGTCAGATGGATATCTTGATTGATAAGTAGGAAGATTTACAATTATATTATCGAATGTTCCACAGAGCCGTGATTCAGCCTATGAATGCAATCACAAGACCGACTTAAAAGGGTAATATTTTCTATTAGAATTTACAACATTAATCTTCACGCCATTTGCGTAAGAGATGCGTAACAGTCTAAATTCCATGATTGAAATTACGTGTACCTAGTAGTAGACATGGATGGTTCAATGGCAAAGATTATATCGCACCATATAATCTCAATCCTAATACAAACACAAAATCCTTGCCCTTGTCGGTATTCGAACCCGCGACCTATAGGTACCAGGCCGTCGCCTTCCCGGCCTGGCAACCGTGGGCAACAAATAGATATTAAAAGAAGCTTGATAGTAGCGAGAAAAACTTTTTCTGGTAATTACTTCTCTCTTCGACTCATTTCATGACCAATTCCCAATGATACATTCCTCTTCTCAGTTCTGCGCACCGCTCATCTCCCTTTTCCCATCCAAAATATCTACCCCCTTCCACCAAGACTAGCATTTTTTACCTTCTTGGACGCACTTCGGTGTCCCATCTGCTCTGATTACTGGCTTGAACTTATAAAATCCGAGGATTCTCGCAAAATCGAGTGGAATTAGTGCATACTGAACATGTGTAGAATACATTTGTACATAGAGGATACAACTGTACGTACTGAACGTGCAATTTTCCAAAATAAAACCTTACACGCAACCATACCTCACACGCTTTTTGTTCTACCACTGATTTGTATTTCTTGTACGAGTTTGTTAACCTTGCTAAAAACCCACCACTTCATCGCCTTCCACACACCCCCTCTCCCGTACACCTCCTCCCTCGGTTTTTCCCAATCATCACCCCCTTTCCTTACCCTACCCACTCCAAAAAAAGTATATATTTATTACCGAGCACTATTTGTTACCTGAAGCTGATGTAACAACATTGAAACCCGGATCGTAGTAAAAATTTATTCTGTGGAAAATTGCACGCTTATTATTTCAGTGTGGCTCCAGCTAGTCTAAACCCTAACATTCTCCTCTAATTTCTCCAAACATGCTCAACACCTTGGTATTTGTCATCCTTTTTGCCTCCATATTTGTCTCCATCTCCATCATTCTTCATTCTCCTCCCGACCTAAATCTTAACGCACCCCTCGCCTGCCGCTTCAACCACACCAGGTCCTGGTTACCCAAAAATCGCCGTTTGGAATCCCACCTTGAGCAAGGGTATTACATTATTCTTTGAATTAAGGCTAGGTTAACAGCAAGACTCCCGCGCCACCAATTTATCATCACTCTCCTTCCACAAGTCTAGACTGTGTAACTATATGAAGCCACGCTTCTCACAAACTCATGACTAACCATTTGCCAAAAGTTTAATTAAACTCTTACCAACAGTTCCTACCACGAGTTCACTCAAATTAGTGAAATCCTCCTTTGCCAACGTAATTAAGCTCGTAATTCCTATGGTGCTCCGCCAGGATTCTTCCAAAATGCTTTGAAGAAACTAACGTGCTCCACCTGTGCTGAAATATGATCCCGTTTCTTTAATCTTCCAAAACTAATATATTTTCCTAGAAGAACCTCTTAACATTGCAGTTTCATAGTCCGACTACATGACGTATCAAGAAATGAATAATTCACCAACATCTGGAGACTTTTCACTCACTGATCCTTTCACACCACAAGAGGTCATCACGTTTTACTCCGCATGACGCAACATTTTAATCATATCCACACAAGTCATAGAAAAACAACCTTTAATGATAATAGAATCAATTCCCGTGCATAGTTTCATGTGTGGTAACCATCCACCAACATTTGCAATAGATTCATGACAATATTAGCCCTGAGCTCTTGAACAGCATTCCATCCACGGGACGCTGAACAGCGGACCGCTGACGTCTTTTGTTGAGGGTGAGCCAATTCCGATGCCAGGCTTCCATCAGGCCACTCCCATAAATTCCAATGATATCCACATAAATACTCAGTTACCCTTTAAGGCATAAATTGCCGTCTAGGTACTATTAGCCACTTGCTTCTTGTAACAACGGTGAACCTCATTACAAAGACGCAAGAAAGAAAAGTGAAAGAATCCTACACACAATGCTCACGTGAATGTTTACTTATAGTTTTTATTTAAATGCATTTTTCTGTAAGATGACCATGATTCCTTCCCAGAGACGATTACAATTTTAAAGCATCCTATAAAATGTAAGGGATCGTTTCAATACACAGCGATGAATCACACTGAAATTCCTCAAGAGAACCTTTTTGCCACAGAGACCAGAGTATTGGACAACAATTGTTGGAGCCTATGGAATTCTAATGGAGTATGATTAATTCTCGGTATCTTGAACCCTACTTAATGCTGGGCAGGGTATATTTTCAGCAAAACACTTCTGCTAATGCACAAAGATTTCTATCGCAATCCCAGCGAAATATGTCGCCTCAGCCATAGTCGAGGATGTGGAGGAAAGAATTTATTTTTAAAATATTGATATCCTCTTGCGTGCTTAAAATTTGCATTATCTAAGCCGCGATTCACAATTTAGTATGGTAGGGGGTGACGAACAACAGCTATGCTCCTTTACGGTTTTTAGGATAGGTGAATAATTGTAAATATAGGATTTTTATTTGTGAGAAAGGAGGAAGAGTGGTGAGAAACCCGGCGTCGGCATTTGTCTTCTCTTAACGAAGGGACACACAATTTCATGTTCTATCCTAATTCAGAGTTCTCCACAAAGCACTTGAGTGGGGAACGACATTCCAATGAGAAATCTCTGTCACTGCCAAGATTTGAACCCGGACCCTAGAGATGGGATACAAGTCTCTATGTACCACACTAACCAAATAACCATGTACAAACAAGAGGGAAAAAATTACACTTAGTCCATGCTTCCACGGAAATCTAGGATAGTGGGCACAAACTTAAACGAGACGAGCAAGGGCGTTTAAACGAACAGAATGTTCAAGCCTGTGTATTTAAGGTGGAGGCAAGTGGCAATATTTTATTTAATAATTGCTCTAATGTGGACGTCGTACTAATTACTGTCTCGGCAGCCTCCCGGCTCACAACGGAAGGTCTCCCGTTAGGACTTCACCTGACATCAGTTTAACCTACGTGATTCAAATGAATGCTTTAAGCAGCAGTAGAAAACCAGTTTATGATATGATTACAGTTACCGGCACCCATTTATTCAACGAGGTGGGTGTCATTTTGGCCACTACTGTGGCCAAAATAACACCCACTCACACAATAGTGGCCAAAATGACACCCACCTCGTTGAATTTGCTATTCGAACGGCAATATGGGGGGATGTTTAACGGAGGGCTCTTTAACGCCTCCGGTTGAAACCCGACTATTATCGAAGCGCTAAAGTACCGGTTATAACTCAATGTTTCCAATTACTGGAAAACCTCTACTTGAGACTTCAAAAGGATGGCTGAACAGTGATCCAAACACTGCTTTCGTTGTTTTCGTTAAATTATAGTAAAATAATGTACGTACAAGAACATTCTTCTCTGAATGAATTGTATAAGTTAGGCCTAACCCAGCGGCAGCATTTATACCGGTAACACTCATGTCTGACAACTGATTTCAGGCTCAAATCCTAATTTAAGACCTATTAAGATGGAGTAATAAAACCTCGGCACTTGGAGTATCATTAAATCTCCTCGGAAAATGATTTTTAAAAAATCGATCAATGAAAGAATCAAAGTAGAAAATGTTTACTCGAAATTACGATATTCTCTAAAATAATACTTTCGCCATTTGAATTCACAGAATATATCACTTTATTCAACGTGTCCAAACGCTAATGATAATTTGAATGAGTTATAAAAAAAGGATGGCTTACGGAATCACCCAAACTCATTATGAAGACAACATGAGTTCATGTTTAACAATAACGCAAAAAGAAAAAGCGTATCACTAGCTATAGGAACATAGTATAATATTTTTGTCATTAGAACTGTCTGAATTGAGTGTCATTCATGACTAATGCAGAGAAGTGATAATTTTTTATTTCTTTTCGTGATAGCCTTCATTATTCAATATCCTAGGACAATAAGATTATATTAAAATACCATATTTACACAGGGGTACATAAATAGCTTAGAGATAACATAATTGATAACGATTTCGTGCTCACAGTAGTGAGGTCAGGAATGCATTGGCCTTGCAACCAAAAGGTTGTGGGTTCCAATCCCACCCTAGGCAGGGATGTCTGTCTTAAGGTAAGAAGCTTAAGCTAGACAAAAAGATAAATTCTTTACAATTCAAAGCAGCTAACACCCATTTCCACTCTTACCAATAACGCCTACGTCGGGCGTCACTAACTTTCTTTGGATGCACTTCCGATTATTAGGGGTTCTACAAAAGAAGGGATGTCCACGGGGGATGATAGAGACTAGAGAAGAGGATAAGGATACAGAGAAATGTGAGGTGAGAATACGTAGGATTGATGCCATCGTGGGCGAAGGTCAGAGTTCAAAGGCACGGGTCAATGGTCGATGATTGCCAGGCAGGGTAGGAGGGCTTGGACGAAGGCTTAAAGGGTATACGACCGAAAGGAGATGATAGCAGTAGAAAGGGAGGGTTGTTCCTTTGTTGTTTGGTCGGCGTATGGCACTAAATAGCAGAAAACCAAAATAAAGGGAGATGGGAAGGTAAATAATTATTTGAGACAGAAGAAGAAAGAGAAGAACAAGTTATAAAAAAATCAAAATAATAAACAAACGAGGATCAAATACATTTTCGATTCTGAAAGCAAAATACTCGGAAACTAATCAAATAAGAACTTAGGTTCCTGTTTCACCACGCAGTTTAGAAAACGTCACCTTGTACAGAATAAAAAGCACTACTTTAGAGGATCACAGAGAAATTTTTGTGAGAATGAATATCTTCGAGTAACCAAATTCGTGCACCAAGAGAATTGGTACTGGATGTTTATATTCCTCCGGCAACTTTCCGAACGATTTCCCGTTCCCTTTTTTTTGGTTGGAGCAACAGGTGGAGAGCTATCGTAAATGAATTTGATGAAGGCAGGGGAATTAACGAGAATTAAGTTTCAATCCTCACATAAGTAAAGCATTACACGTCCTAAGGACAACCACTTGAGACAGATTTCGTCAAAATCAAACAACATTTACAAAGCAAACAGCTATTTTAGTGGTATCATTCTCTGTGTTTTGTCAATGTCTGACACATCCATTAAAGCATTTTGACCACAGAATATTTTCTCTCCCAAATGCTTTTGGAGCATTCTATGCAGACGCTCCAACACTAAACGGGATAACGGTTTAGAAGAGATTCTGAGGATATTGTAACATGGGAGGAAGGCACTCCACTGGGACCTGCATTTGGAGGAACTTAATGAATCCGTATTGCCCCTTAGGTTAACAATGCAGCGAAGGAAATTAGATTGCACTTGAGTGCGGCCTTTCGTCCATTCGGCAAAGCACAATTCCGTCCATTCCAAACATGAACGTATACTTTGGAACTTAGCGTTGACGTGAGGTGGTTAACAAAGCGTACTGTGATAAACATTCGAAGAAAATTATCCTAGGATTCAGTGTGCTGCAAAATGCGCCAAACAACTCGGAGAGCTCAAAAAAAAAATGAATACTACCCTGGATTCCGTGCAAATCTCGTAATTCGGTTATGAGAGTGCATCAGAGAAGTTTTCATGAATACGTACACAGATAGTTTACTTTTCCTCATTCCTCTCGAAGAGGTCTCACTCATACTACGTAAGCGCAAATCCACCCAAGCGCGAAAAATATATATTTTACAATTGACACAAGAAATTATGTATCAAATCATGACATCACGTGATTGAAATTTAAATTTATTTTTTTTCTGAAATCGAAAATATTCCCGCAAAAATAAGCAACGCAAAGGTAAAAAATATTCTAATGGGATCCTTGGATTTTAGGATATGCATAAAAGGTTATAAAACAATCGGGTAGTAATCTGTTTTATTTATTGGTTGCCTACATCGATGCAAAAACATACTAATTAAATTATAAAAACTGAATTGAGAACTAGGCTCCAGAGATTTAGCTGATTCTGTAGTAACCAAATCCCCATTTAATGAACGCAAATACCATTGGTGGAAAAAGAGTTGTTTATTTATTATTATGGTGCGCTTACATTTATCATCAAAAGATCTCCGATCATCATTCCGTGAAAAGTATAAAGGTGAAGGGATGTAATGTTTCGTAATTCTATGTCACAAAAATTATTCATTGTTTGGAGTGTTAATGGGGAAGATGAACTATTTTTTATAACTCTTTGAATGTGAGGTTTATCAGGTGAAATGTGCTTGACGAAAATTTTGCTGACGAATTAAGTTGTATTACAAAGATATTAATCTTTGAAAATTGTACGTTTTTGGAAGCTTAAAAACACGACTTCATAACATGACGTCACGGCACGGTATCACTATAGGCGTTGTTTATCAGCTGTGCGAGGAAGTATAGTGTACATTTATCTCATTTGTTTAACCCTCGCTACCTGTTACTAAAAAAATCACGTCCTCCCTACTTGGGGTCTTTTTTGACCCCATCGTGAATTTTAATTATTTTAAGTGATAATATTATTCCAATGACTCATATTCATTCGTATTTTAATTCAATACATTTCAGATAAATTAACAGAAATATACCACAGTATAATATACATTGCATAATTTAGAAAAAATATTATAATTATTTAGATGGCACTCATAGTATAGTCTTGAATAATGAGGATTAAATTTACCTAAATACGTATTTAAGTACATAGTTTACCTATCTGAATACAATATAATATTTAAAATATTTAAACATTTGCAGCATAGTGCCAAAACGTGATGACCAATTACAAAATTTCATGACTCAATAGAATTGTGCTAAATTTTTAATCTGAAATCTCCATCTACACACTCACTAATGTCACATTGCAGACGCTTCTTTGTTGAACATGATCACCTTACACGTATCTGTTGCAAACATTAGAAAGATCATTGGTTGTTTGTCTCTCTTACGAGGGCAAATGGAACATCTGCCACCCATTTTCTGGTCACAATTTCTCTGTCATTTACTAACAGAATACCGCCAATCCCAGCATTTTCGATCGCAGTCCGACATCTATTTTTTTTGGCATCCGGTTTTTCCTGCTCAAAGATGAATTTCAGGTGCTAACATTTCTTTTGCTGATTTAAAAGGAATCGCAGCCTAGAATTTTTTTCCGCGGAAAGAGGGGTATTTTCTCGAATACATTTGGTATGCATTTATACCAGCAAGATCTACGATACAAAAAAAAATAGCCAATGGCCATTTTCTAGTCCTTTTCACAGAATAATTTGATCTACAGTATGCACACCGAATTTCGCAGAGTTGTAATACAAAATCACTTCCCGTTTATTCTTTTCAGGGCAACAAATTTCAAATGCCTTATGTTTAGCAGACCATAAAAACCGGCGTCCTACCTAATGATATTCCTGGATAATATTTTTTTCAGTCCACTTTGGTTCTATAGCATCCCATTTTATTTTTCCTTCCTGACTCCCCGTGGATCGTCTTCTTTGATACATACGCCTAGGATTTCCTCATGAAGCTCGTCCTCCTCCTGGTCCCTTATTTCCACCTCCCTGTTGCCTGCTTCTGCTTTACTTCCATCACTCTCATTTTGAATGTTTTCTTCGTCGTTAATCTTTCGATTATAATAAATCGTTAACGGCTTTGTTCTCGCTGTATCCAGGAGCAAATTTGACTTTAAAGGCTGCCATAATCAGTTATTGTTCTTGTATGACCGCCAATAATTCCCCATCGGGATCCCCAGTGCGGGATGTACGCTTGAGCGAGGAAAGATGTCTTCTACAGTCGTCGGAGGAGTGACCATTAGTGACGATTCTCATCGTAAAAGCCTAGCTCGTATCAGAGGTTGAATACTACAAAGTCAAAATACAAGTGGAGAAAATAGTGACTGTTATTTCTGACTTATTGCTGATTACAAAGAAAGCACAGCATTGATGACTCTGTTGATGAGCTCTGCAAAGATAACAGTTAGATTAGAAGTTGGAGAGCAATGATGGCTTCAAAAATCGTCGGAGGAGCAACCACAAGTTACTAATTCTCTCTATATCAGCTAAGCTCATTACAGAGAACAAAAATTACGAAGTCAAAAAACGTTGACTGTTGCTGATTACAAAGAAAACACGCTGTTGACGACGAATCCACTGTCCGCAGATAATAGTTGGATTAGAAGCTGCAGAGCAAGTTGAAATCATAGTACGCTAGCAATCACTTAGCAGTATTCAACTTCTGTTATGTGATGGGATGAGGTCAATGTGATCGACTTATTATGCGTTAGTCTCCAACTTCACCCATTTGGAAACTGCTGACATTTAATAGATTTTGCAATTGAATAGCTAAGCCTCTATTTGATTCACTAAGTTGTAACGTTGATACGACTGTGTATATTACCGGAATATCTATCTTGGTGTCATATGTGAGGGAAATATATCCATAGCTCAACAATTTCTTCTCTTCTAATAATTGTAACACTCAGTGCATTACTCATTTTATTACATAAAATGCTAAAACTCTTTCCTTTCATGACAAAGTCATGACAAAAGCTATTATTTTTTCAATTATTTCTAAAGGAAAATGAAAATTCATCTCCTTGTACAAAAATACGATCGGGTATATTTTAGTTCCACATGCCCTACCTGGGGTCAAATTTGACCCCAAGCAAGAAAATATTTTTTGTAAAGCGTATTGTCAGAAATATTTAAAAAATGAAAACTGGAGTCGATACAAAAATGTTTTATCGGAGAATTCCTAAAATATGATGCATAAATCTGTAAAAATGAATGAGTTATTCAACTTTTTCTGTGACCCGGGGTCAAAAAAGACCCCAGGTAGGTAGGGAGGGTTAATGCAATAAACGAATTTTAATTCTACTTGAATAAAAAGATCTTTTTATTCAAGTAGAATTAAAAGTAACGAACAAATTGTTCATTGATTGTATAATACCTATATAGTGCCCTGTTTGTTTTCACTCCAAGAATCTCTGCTATGACGAAGCAATCGCTGTTTTTTTAAGAAGAATGCCACCATAAGGGAGTCAACCAAAGGCAAATTGTCGGGTTGTGCTCCCTCTTCGACCATGATTTTGACCAAGAAATGGCTAAAGGCTTCACAACAATATATGTATATGCATCGTTTTATTCTAAAATAAACGTCTTTTTCCGTAGCAATATGGAACATGTGCCGAGCAGTGACGTCATATGGCGTTTCTGGCAACGTGACTTTCTTCAATTTTCGGGGACACTTTAATAAAATTCAATAATCTTTGTGGTTGGTATTGTAAATTTTGGCTAATATATTTGAATTTACGAGATAATTTCGCATAAAGTAGATCATTAATGCACATTAAACCAATTTCATTCATATTCCCCATTCCATGATAGTGAATGGTACCAATTTACGGCAACGTTGAATCTTAGGTACAAACCTTTCTTCGCTTCTCATATAGAAAATGAGAGACATTTTATGCTAATTCCAAAGCATTTTTGGGAATTTGAATAGATAACGAGATGTGACTCGAACAGTATGAAGCACCGTAGGATACACAGGCTTTAGCAGTTATAAAATAAGAAACACCCTTTACTACTATTTACTAAAGCACAGGTAATACAAATATAACGCCGGAATAGGCTAAATGAACATAAAATAAGCTAAATAAAGTCTCTTAACTGAAAACTTAGTTCAAATTATACTTTAAAAGCACGAAAAAGAAAAGGACATTTGCGTAAATAATCATCATAAATTTAGGCAGCGAATATGTTGGCAAAAAGCACAATGACAGATTCTTTGCATATCAATTTGTACAAGCATAAAAAAATCCCTGATCTCTCTTTAATGGCAATCACCAAAGATGAGATAACGTTAGAATTCGCAAATCGGTAAGTTAATAAGGACGTAATGGTTTGGCCAATGTCCAGAAAGAGTGGAGACGTTGATCCATTATACAGAGATAGCTAGATCATGATGATCACTGCATTGGAGTAGAAGGAGGAATTTTCAACGAAAATCCTTGAGTCACTTTCAACAACTTGTAATGTCCAGAAAGAGTGGAAACGTTGATCCATTATGCAGAGATAGCTAGATCATGATGATCACTGCATTGGAGTAGAAGGAGGAATTTTCAACGAAAATCCTTGAGTCACTTTCAACAACTTGTAATCTCAAAAGAGTAAGCAAATTACATTTCAAATCGTACGTAATTACCGTACTTAAAACAGATTATAAATGGTGAATACGTTTTTGTGAAGGAAAAATCATGTCAGAGCACCCTAGCGGTATTCAGCCCTTATTTATTGGAACTGGATTCGGCGCTTGGAGCCAGTTTTATGGTCCGACCACAACAGCCGGGATAGTACCTTCCATCTTAGCAACCGTCTTACAGGATCCACGTACCAATTCCCCCACCGATTAGAAATGAACTTTAAGCTATAAGGAGTTAAGTAAACCTAGAAGTTGGAGTAGCAGTATAAATAGCTTAGCATGAGCATTTTTAATTTTATTATCACATAACTCGCTCAAAAATATTAATAAAATATATGTGAAACTAATTCTGAAAGACATTTACGTAGAAAAATTCGTGGCAAGTACATACATCATGAAAAAGGATCATTAAAAACACCCAACAATTTGTTTTTCAATGTACCAACAGATCCTAAAAAGAGGAAGTTTAATCAATATTGATTTATATCATTTGTTCATGATTTTGCGCTAGTGTTTCCATTTAAATAACGCCATATCTGCTAAATACGATGATTTTTATACAAAATTGGAATGTGTTCATTGAAATAAATATTTCATGCACGGATCCTATTTTAGGCAATATTCCATAACCATAAATTTAAACATCACTCAGATCACGAGATAATAGTTTTTGGACACCTTTTCAAGGATAAGTGTGAAGGCAAGGCTGATTTAAAAAATGAAGCAACGTCCGCAACGAAATAGTCAAGAATAAATAAAAGCTGTCGGAGGGAGTAGAATTAGATTTGTGGATACTCCAGGTTCTTAGATTATATTGCCCGTCTAACCAAATAAAGCCCCTAAGGTAAACACAACACCCATGCCCGAAATGGGACGTGAGACAGCGAGCTTCGGATTGGGAGGCCGGCAACCTAGCTACCGTTGTTAGATAGAGAGCTGTTCCTGCATTCAGTTACCGAAAAAGGAAAAATCTTGGGACCCATAAACTCCTCGTAAGGGAAGTCACGGAGCAGAAAAAGGATAAGAATAATTTCCAAATAAAGCCACGGTAATGAAAATTTGAGCAAACTGCATACTTTTTCAGCAGCTGGCACGAGTTACTAATGTGTGAGAATGAAAATGAGGAGAATTCATGCAGAATAGCGTAGAAGAAGAGGGTAAAAGCAGAGAAAACACAAATGGTGACGATATCACTCCACCATTTCTCCTTTCCCTAGCCACCCCACCCAAACGCTTACCTATCCTCACAGCGAAAAAGACCTTCGTTTTTAATTGCTTCCCTCACATAATTAACTAGCAAACTTACGTTATGGTGTTACCGTCATGTTTTTGTTTTAAATAAAATTCCTATTCAGATACTATCCATCTTCAAGTCAATTTTGTAGAACTTATTTTATGGTCACTTACGGTAATCACTGATTTCACAGAGAAAAATCCCAAAAATGCAATTCAAGTAATTAAAAATTCCCAATACCTTGTATTAAGTATATTATCCAAAGATATTTTCTGGACTACATACTATAATAATGATAATTGCAGTCCATAAACCTGCATCTCCATTTCCATTTACAAATATATTTCCTCTCTTGAAAATTGTTTTCAACCAAGAATATTTTCATCCTTGAGATGGTTATTTCTACATGCGTCGAAGATACAAGAAAAAATACCTCACTCATGGGGCGAAGAGAAAGGAAATAGTTTTATTCGGTAGCACAAGCTGAAGACAGAAAGAAGGAACTTAAGGCGCGTAACACTAACATGAGGGCCAAAGACAAATTATGCCAATTGAAGTCGCCAGTTATGAGACTTGTGTTTAAAAAAAAACATTAACTCTTACAACAGAACCAGTAACCCATTAGGTATAAAATGTGGAACATGAACGATCCGCAATCGAATACTGCTATATACCACCCACCTGCAGCGCAGCTGCTCCTGCAGCGGCTTGATGGCTGTTACATTATTGTAATTTAAAATGGACAAGATTTTTTAATCATAGGGAAAAGCTCTGACGATAAGTTAAAAAGATAATATTTTCTAGAACAATAAAAACGGTTTTTTTCAGACCAAGCATAAGAAAACTTGAAATACCAGCCCTGGGCATGCCAAGTAGTAAAAAAAGTAACACGGTGGACGAAAGTTTTACATATCTGACTGCCTAGAGAATTATATCTCAAACAAATATTAGCGAAACTTGACAGATTATCGAAAGATTAAATATTGTTAACGCTGGTTGAAGTATTTTAGCTATTCCTCGGTACAGTTAAAGCTTTAGTGTTTGCTTACTGCAGTGGTACATATGAATGCACTCCGTTCACGTTAGGAGTTCGGAAACCAAAATTGAGTTCACCAGGATAAGCAGAAATTTCGGCTAAGTTGACGTAAAACTATGTGAAGTTGCCAACCTAACTTATGACCGCATCTCACTGAAAACGATGTGTTTCTTAGCCGTAGAATGGTGAGGATTTGTCGCATATGTCCAATCCAATCCAGGTAAAAAAATATTAAATACCGTTAATGCATGAAAAAATAGGAAAGATAAGTCGAAAATGATTAATGAATAAGGGTGGATAGAATGTTTAGCCAACGGAAAACCTAGAGAAAAGAGAGTTCTGTAATTCTCGAAGGACTATTATATATACTATAAATCAGGGATTCCGAGAGAGGAAATGAGAATCGAATCACGGAATGGACAATAGGTACAATAATTGACGGTGTTGAGACAGGAAAGATCAGGCCAGCAAAGTCCACGGTCACGACGTCTGTGGGGCTCTCTATATACGTAAATTAGTCGTGTAAAGAAGGGAGACCGTTTTCGGCAACGCTCGATTATTCAAACTCTGATGCATACAGAGATGCGCTGCGAAAACTAAGCGCGCAACGAATAGAGTAACGAATTGTATGGAACACTCCCAAAAAGATGAACTACTGCGCAGAAAATGACCCGTGTTCTATTATCATGCTTTCATTCATGCAATTTCCACGATTTTCAGCAACTTTAACCAGCGCGATATATCGCTTAGCGTCAAAAACGAGGGAGAAATGCGAGCATAGAAACGTGAATCAGTCTGTTTTCAAGATCAATAGCGCGACGCCTTGCTGAAAAAAATCTGTAAAATAATAAATAATTATGATTCTTTATATTTTTTTTAGGGTTGGACTTAATTCACGATTTAGTCGTGGATTTTACGTGGGAAAAAGGGAATTCTCGTATCTTTCGGTCCGATAGCTAACCTCTCCGAATTTTTCACTTTCGTCTATCCTACTGATGTAGCGTTGGGGTCGAAAACAATTGCAGGCCGTATCTTCCCCGCATTCGTGCGATTTGAGCAGCATTGCCGATCCGATGTTTGCTTTATATCCATGGTGCATACCCTGTGCGTTGCTGATGCCCAACTTTCAAAAGCAGTTCACGCAGGCGAGAAGATATATTTACAGACCCATGAGACGCTCTTTCCCCCATTTCATTCCTGCTCCGATTCCATTAAAAAAAATAAATTCCTACCCTGACCACCAGGTGTCGTAACCTTATACCCCGTCCCTCATCACCCCCTCCTGCGGAGCCTCAAACAAAGCGGAAAGGGTATCGGGATGCAAAACGACTCCTTCTGTGGAAACAAAAGAGAATAAAAAAAGCCTCTTGCACCGCCGTGGAGAGACATCGACTCCCTTGCGGATTCCGATGGATGAAGGCTTTTTTTCCCTTCCGCCTCAGAGAGGCCTCGTTTCCAATTTCCTCGCGCTGAATGGAAGGCAGCGGCAGTGGAGAGGAGGCTTCGCCCCCCTTCTCTCGGGTGGTCGCCTGCCAATTCACATTTCCCACCGTTTTTTTATGAATAAGAAATTGGATACGCGTCATCAGTAGCATTAATCTGTTCGCCAATGAGGGAGGAAGGGACCCAAAGCAGTAACAGTCAACGGGCGGAAACTCACGACGTGTCGCCAGAAGGTATTTAGGTCACAAGACGAATTCCTGATGCAAAATGTTTCAGCTATTCTCAAAGAGAAAGCAACCGTTACCAACTCTCGTTACCAAGTCTCGTTTAAACGATGATAGATGACCGAGGACTCAGCTCTGTAACGTGCCGGCCTGACAACATAAGGGTGTCCGAATCCCTAATCATACAGTAGTTTTAGGCAAGTGTTTAGGATTAAGCTCAGAAGAATGTTAGATTATAAGGGTATACATAACACATCTATGTTTTATGTATACCCTACAATTATGTTTTGAGGAGCTCAAAATGCTAGTTTGAGCATGACATACTTTATCGCGCAGCCTGTTTATTACTGTATGGCTTAATTCTAAAAACACACATGAAACCTTGTCTGAGGTTGGATGCAAACTCGTGACGTTCGATTTTTCAGGACATAACGCTTAGGTTATGGGGCTCAAGCAAGCAGTTTGAGACTTATATAATCTAATTCCTCAACTACTAAAGCAATGGTACAATCTCAGAAGTTTCCCATTTCCTATTTGTGCTCAAAATAAGGCAGAAGGAAGAATATCAACCCGCATTCGTTAAGTTGGTATCACCTCCAAAGGAATTCGTTGAAATGCAGCCCAAGCTACTTTTACATCACTTCAAGCCTCCATCTAGGTACCTAGGAAAGTAATTCACAATGGAGAGTTCTCATTTGAATACAGACTGGAGTAAGTTAGTGTATTTGACTGCGCCGAGCAAGATATGAATATTTAGGATATTTAGAATGAGTACTGAAAACTTTGATTAGAATAATTATACGCCCAGAGAGCTTTTCATCACGTAATTTTACTTCTTAAACATCGCTACTTAATCTTCTATTACTCAATGACAGTTTCAATAACAAGGCAACACTGATGTGCATTCTTCTAATTTGCAATTAAATAGTGAAGTTACGTTTTAAACAAACTTCAGCGTCAAAAAGTTTTTTTACAGCGGTGAAAACTCTCAACACAAAATTTATGAACCAATCTAACGAAGAAATAAATAATTTCATTATTATTTGTATAATTACTATTTATTCAATGCTGTTCAATAACTTAAATCAGCAATAAATCTTTGATTCACTCAAACGAGAATATTTCGAAAGAAATCTAATATTTTATTCGTGGGATAATAGGCCGGACTAAATATGATACATTGAAAAAATTCAATATCTCCTAGGTATATCGAGGGTAATACTAATCAAGAGGTTGAATAATGCACGAATATATAGGTAATTCATACACTACATACAGTTCTGTCTCTCAATATGATGCTCACAAGTACATGCGCCAAATAACGCACGTAGAGAAAAACATAAAATACAATACGCTTTAAAATTATTTCACACAAAGCAATAAATTGAGCTACTCGAAGAAGCGTCAAATTGTAAAAATTGCATCAATGAATACGTGGAAATAGAACAGAGTATTTTCCATGTAGTCGATAAATGCATTCGGTATTTTAGCGTTTCGCTGCATTTCACGACCCCCATAACGGTTGACAATGACAAGTATGATGCAAAACAGTCTCGTGGGATCAGAGGTCGGACTGTATCCAAGAAAAAGAATAAACTCAAAATTTTAGCCGAAAAATCGAGGGAGTGAAACAGGAGCATGTAGTTAAATCATACAAGTTAACTCATACTTTAGAAAACGGGCTAGTGAAAATATTGGTTCGACTCATATCACAAAACTTACATAAATTTGGACCCGAACGGGGCATGGATGGGTGACTCTCCTCTATACCTTTACCGCGGTGTTCTTGTGGCTTGGCACAATGGATCTAAATGGGTCTAATGCCAGGGGGGCTCCAGATGACCCCCGCCCACACCTCCATTTTACATTTTTTAAGTTGTACAATGTATGCGAGTCAAAAATCTCTCTATAAGAAACATACTTAGCTGACTTACTTCATTTTTCAACGCACGGGTTATTTTTATAACTGGACGGACATCATTCTAGATATTTTGGTCCTCTTCATTCGAATATCGGAATCGAAAAACCGTGCTTCCGGACGCTTCCGTGGAATCGAATTTCGCGATTAACCCTGGGAATTGGCCGAAATGCAGGAGGCTATGAAGGCGATCCACTTTGTGACCTAAGGGGAAGGAAAGAGATAAAACAGCACATCTGAAGGGGTGGGGGGAACGCGCTCTTCGCAAACGACTAATTTTGTCCTTACCCGGGCACAAAACAATTCAACAGGGCCCATAGGGAAGGGGAAACAAGAGGGAGAGATGGGACACGACGGTATTTTGTATGAAAAAAAACTCTTTCTACCCCCCTCCCCCTCCCCCGCATTCCTTCGAGTCGGAGCGAAGCATAAAAGGAGTCTCCTTGTTTTCCATAAGCTTTTTCGATGCGTTGGCGGCACATGCGATCCCCCTGTGGGAAAAACAGCTTTTATGGCTTTCCATGAGCTAGTTTTTACCTTTACCTCCCGCGGAGCTCCGCTTTCCCCCCTGCTCTCCCTCAACCCTCACAGATTTCCCTTCCGCCCCTATCGTCCCCTCCACGGCATCTTCAGAGTCGTGCTAGATTGGAAGTTCTTCCTCTCTCTCTCTCTCTCTTGCGTTCGTCCCATACCTGCGACTCAGGGCATAGAAAAGGGTGAGGAGAGAGAGAGAGAGTAAAAGAGAGGCTGAGGAGAATATAGGTTTATAAAAAATGGGAGAAATAAATGTTTGTAGAGGGGAAATGCTCCGGACTTAGTGAGGCAAACCCTCGGCACGAGTGCCAGAAGTGGAGCGCCAAAGCAAAATGCCTTGGCACTTGGACGAAAAGACTTTCGCCTACTCGCTGATGTATACCGATCACTTCCGCCTGTTACCTGGGTAATGCATCAAGGCCCGGGGTGGAATAAATACGCCAAAGGAATTTTCCATGGTGGCTGCTGAGTTAATCTGGCCAGGAAGAAAAAAAGGCGAACTCTCCTCGCATGCACATACTTATCAGTGCACGCTCCTCAGAATAAGTGGAATGGGAAACTGATTCCTGCTGTCGCAGTTACTAGAGGAGACGAAGGACAACTAAGGTGAAGGACTGGTGGATATTTTGGGAGGTGAAGGAATGAAGAGAATGATAGAAGGGTCGAGAAAAATCTCGGCGTCAGCATTACTGTTCTCAGCGAAAGAAGGCAAGATGACCACTGTTTGACGTCCCATCCGGTAGATGGAGTTCTGAATGCTAAACCTTCATTGAACTCACGTTGGGACCGGGATTTTGCTGAAAAATATCAGTCACCGATGTGTTTGTTATCAACGCATTTATATATACTTCCTCCGCTCTTTAAATCTTTTTAAATTGCTATCATTTGACTAAAATGTAGCTACTAATCCTCTTGGTATCTTATCTTTATCCTGTGTGGTGAAGATCTACCTCTGCCCTTCACATTAATGGTGGCTTGCTAGGTATTACGTACATGTAGATATGATTCGAATTAGGGAACTCGTCATGAGAAGCTAGTACTTTGGTCAACTCTATACCAACTGGATCCCTTGTTGAGATTCCAGCATTAAATGAGAAAAATGGATTTTCTCATACCTTTGGTAATTAACGGAAAAAACGCACTAGATATTAACCTCAATAGCGTTAAAAAATATCGCAGCTACTTTTATGGAAAAGTGCACTTGAAGTTGACAGAGCTTAATGGAGAAAACTTTATATCCCCTTTTTCCATATATTGGCAAAAAGCTGCAATTATTGCAGGAAAGATGCACCAGTAATGGAACCGTTCTATCCAGCTTCTCGCGCTGATTAAAGCCATGGGTGAAAACGAACTCGTCAGCTTATCAGCATAGTCAGCCACTTTCTTTCACCACATGGATGCTGATGTATGCTGTTATTTGAAGTAGTATTTTTTTAAAGCATAGGAAAGATGTAAAATTCCCATTAGAGTTGACCCTCGAAATCGAGTATTAACCCTATTATTACGTGAATAGGAGGAGTACTTATGCCATTCTTTTTATAACACCATATGAGTTACATTTTGTAGGTTTCAAAACAAGCGAAATAAGAAAGAGCAATCGTTCAAGATAAATGAAAGCCTGTGCTCTCTCTTCAAAGGAAATAAAGATAACTTTCAGTGGTGTGTGAGCAGACATTTGTTGTCTAGCAACTAGCAACAAGAGAAAAATACCCTGAGTCAAAGAATAATAGGTAATGAAGCTTTCTAACAGTGGAACATGATAGATTGTTCAGTAAAATTTAACTACAGGCAAGACTCTCGCGTAGACTTTTAAAAAAAATTGTGCAGTACTTTTTTTTATTTCTGCAAAAAATAATAATTGTAGTGATCTAATCCTAAGCCATCTGCAAAGCATGTGATCTGCTCTGGAAAAATTTGCTCTTATTTTTATTCCTATACTCGAGAATAATGCAGTGGTGCTATTTGACTTTTAGAAGCTAAACCTACCTATATTATATCGAGATAACTAGTTTGGACTTAGAACATAATTTACTAGGAGAAAAAGGCATACGTGCAAAGGGATGGATTTAAAACTGTAAATTTTTGGTGGGTAGGCTGATAAATAACCAACGTACTTCTGCTAGTAGTTAATACGGTTGGCCTCGAGAGAGGTGGATTTAGAACAATAATTCTAATTTTTAGCTTCAAAAAATACATCCCATTAGATGAAATATTCCCATCAGAGGCTCTCCACTATAAAGTAAGTGAATAACCTCAAACGCACAAGAAAGCCTTTACTAAAAACCGCTCCAATAACGAAGGGACCCTCGAAGAACTTGGGAGGTACTCACTGGATTGGAGTTGCCCTCACGGAACGACTCGGAACACAAAAGCCTTTAGTAAAGTCCCCTCAATCAAAGGAGTCATTACTCACCCATGCTTCTCAAAAAAGGAATTTTTCATAATTTTCATAAGTTTTCACGTTATGCACTAAAGGCTCTTAGTATGAGAGGGAGGTGCTTGGTGAACTCCACAAAGATTCATTTATAAAGAACGTACTACGAAAACATGCAAGGATAATTAGCTGAAAGGACTGAAGTTTCCAGGTGAAAATATTTTTATGGATCCCCGTTAATAATATCGCATTTCCTAAATCAATACCTTTGATGCTTCTCCGCTTCCGTCTCACGGTATTTTTGAACATACTAAATATACCTAACAAAAATGAAAATGGAAATCATTACGCTAATTCTTGACAGAAATAATACTATCACTACGTGAGGTATAGTACCTTTAAGTACCTTTCAATTTGGGTCTAAAAATTGAGATAATTCCTGACGGATGAGCTACAGTAAGGCATAATGTGTTTTCTGATTCTAATGAAAAATTTTACCCGCTAAGAATCCGTTGTCGATAACCATTACCTAATTTTGTACGAATGAACGAATAAATAAACCATCATTTTATGGCCTACTGTGATAGCTTAGGGATAAAAATAGAGAGAGAGAGTAGTACAAAGAGTATAAAACGTCATTTTAGCGAACTACAAGGGACAATATTGCATATCATCTAAGTCGGTTGGGCATTAATAAATACAGGCAAGCTGATTTTAGCCTTTCTTTCGCATGTGTGTATGAAACACTAAGTAAATACTAAATAAGTAAGTAAAAAACTAATTTAAAACTAACTGTAACTAATTTAGAAATCACTTTCAAATGTCGAGCGTGTTAGCAGAAATATTTGCATGAAAACTGTAGCACTTTTCCACAATTATATTTTTTTAAATTTAAAATTACACTACGCGTGTTTCGGCTTACTAAGCCATCTTCAGGTGTACACTTAAGGTGAGTTAGTGAAGATGGCTTAGTAAGCCGAAAAACGTGTAGTGTCATTTAAAAAAGTTTTTAAATATAATTTTGGAAAACTGCTACAGTTTTTTACTCGCCCTCTACGTCTCACCTCCACTATGTGATGCCTGAATCAGTGAACAGTATTTGCATGAGTTGCGTACAGAATTTTCTCGTAGGTACGCTGCTTGTTATGGATAGGAGACTATATTGTTTTTGAAGTTACCGTGCCTCTTTGGTGAATCCATTGATAAATATAAAACCAGTACTGGAGCCGATATCAAAAGATTATTAACCTCTATATAATGAATACCAAGTTTGGAGTCCCCTTACCGCGCACACTACTGAAAGCTTGCAAGGTACAATGTAGATGAATTAATATAGCACTATATAGTATTTAAGCAAATTAAACATGACACGCCTTACAAAAAAGAAAAAAAGAAGTCATGTAACTGCACCAGACTAATACGCTCTCCAGGATTCATGATTCCAAAGGTGAAATCTGGAGGATCCATAAAAGGTCTCTCATTCATCATAATGATAAATCGAGGAATACATTTGTAAAGTTATTTACTTCTAGTGATATCCAATGCGATCGCTTGGTGTTCAGAGCGGCAGTAAACCACTTAAAAATACGAATGGTGGAAATTTCCTCAGCTACTGGCTAAAATTTTTCGGGGGACCGACAGACGAAGCTAATAGCATTCAGTTCCAATAGAGGGGAAGCAAGTCTTTTGTTAAAGAAACGAGAACGGGTCGAAACAAGCATAAGTTCGACATTAGTCACCTCTTAAAACGGAAGAAGCCAAATAATTCAAGTTTTATCGTCCCATCCGACTGAGTGAACTAGGCATACTAAATACTCTTCAAGGGGAACTAAGTGGAGATCGGAATTTAAAAATTCTTCGGCATTAAAATCCTAATTTTGAAGAGGAATGCCATCATAGCAGAAATTTATACACTATCTAGATCTTCAATCACTGAATGTATAGTCATTTTCGTATGAAACTATTAAGAACACTGAAAGTTTAAGAGCTCAAAGCTACCTCAAAGGCAAGCATGAAAAATGACCCGGAGCTTACTAATTTATAAAACGAATATCTCCCGGCACTATAAATATGTCTTTTGTTGCTAGAGTACCTCGAATTCAATATTCCATCCATAAGATGGGACGTTAAACCGGTTACCTTTTGGTGCCTTTCGTTAAGAGCAGGATAATGCCGACGACGGTTTTCCCTCCACTCTACCCTCGTTAATTAGACAATCCCTACCAATATATAATAACCCATCCACTCTAAATGGAGCTAATGACCTAAGCTGTCTGTCTCTTCCCTGAATGGCCACCCTTCCTACTACGACATGGTTTTAATTTGCCGTAGCCGTGGATTTCCGATTAGATACTCCAACAGCTAACGTTATTTTACATTGTATGAGGAAGATTTTGATCCTAGGACAAACACATATCATCCATGCCCCGCGCGGGATATGAACCTGCGGCTTTTGGGCTGCCAATCCGGCACGTTACCAACGTGATTACCGAGACCGATTTCAGTTATAAATATAAAATTATAATTCGCAAATTTATAAATCCGAAACTCCATTTCTCAAGCAAGAATTAATGCACATAACTAGCGCGCAACGGATGAATTGGTGATCGAACTCCCTACTTGCTTACAGAATTACCTGCTTCACTATGCGGCGGAATTGTATTTTATGTTCTTCTCTTCTCGGCCACTACTCATGCAAAGAGAGAGATGGCACAAAATTTGAGCATGACATCCTATGGATATTCATGCAGGAAACGCAGTTCCAAGGGACCTCCCCGACAAATACATCACACTTCAGCAGGAGACGCAGGTCGAAGTGACGGAGGTCGGTTTGAGGGAGCAGAGGTCGGGCAGAGAGCATTCCATTATTCCACTGGGAGCCCCATAAATCTCCGGGTTGAGGTAATTATAAGGGGAAGACGACCTCTCATTGGCGACACTTAGGCTAGCCGAAGAATAAGGTTTAAGACCCTCCAACTGCTAAGGTTAGGTCCCTTACTTGACCTTACTTATGTCTCTGTCAAATCTGACTTAATCCTAGGCTTCATCCTAATACAAACACGACAACTATGCCTGAGGCGATATTAGAATCCTCGTATTAGGGTGCCAGCCGGCACGTTATTAACCAGACGACCAGGGTCGGATGGGGAAGGTGGAGAATAGGGGAGAGATCGGACTTCATCATCAAACGGGGGAAACATAGAGAGAAACCTGAAGACGCCATTAGCCTTCTCTTAACAAAGGACACAATTTTAGTCGCCAAGTTTTAAGCTATTAAAATAGCCATACCCCATATTTTAAACTAAAACGGCAACGCCGAAAGCGTTTAAAAGAAAGTATAGCGTATATTTTAACCGTGAAGAATGGAGAAAACAGTCGGTAAATAAGACGTCGTATAACCAAGGTTACAATATGTTAAAAGTACCACTCGTGTAAATTTTGATCCCTGAATTTTTACGTAAAATTTTATCCCTAAAAATATAACTTTACAAAAGTATATTGAAAATGATAATAGCATGCGATTGCAAGGGAAACTTAAAAAATATTAATTGCCTGTGAGGAATATTGCCTTTTGATTGTGAGCAAATAAACTGTCTAGGATGCCTTGATCTTTTTTTCTATAAAGCCCACAATTAGCATTAATGGAATATCCAAGACTATGATGGAATGAATAAAGCTAGGAGAGCATTTAAGTGGAAGAAATGATTATGTAAATTCTAAGAAGAGGGGAAGAAAAAGAGGATGAAAATATTATGTATATTTGAGGAATATAGTGAGGTAGAGAGAATAACGAGCCAAAGATCGTGATTCTAATCATTTGCTGAATACGCCCTTTTATAATGTAATAATAATATGGTGGATAAAAATGAATAGTTAGCAATAGCTCCTTACTCGGTCTACCCAAGCCAGATTTTAGTCTGTAGATTATTCTATACTAACACGCTTGTGAAAAAAACTATAAACTGGCAGCGTTTATCATCATATACTTTTAGTCAACCATAAGCATAGGCATACTCAAATTAAATTTCACACTAAAAGGTGGTATGATAGAAATATGCCAGCCATCCAATCCCTCTCCTAAGGTGGTGTAATGGATCCGATTTTCGTAACATCGTCATCGTTATCGGAAACAAAAACCTCTCTAGGAGCGAATATCAAAAAATAACAGTCATAATGACTCGTTAGACCACTGAAATGAGTGATAAGGGTAGGCAACATTCGAAAAACTGTGATCCCTCTGCGCTCTCCTAAGCGTGTTTAAAAAATAAGACAAGGTGAGCGTCTACTTTACGGAGATCCATCATCGAGCCCCTGATGTCTTACGTAAGTGCACAGCTGACGCACACAAACTCACGTTCACAAAAAAAATTACTCGTTGCATGCGCTCACGAAAGCCATCACGTAAGTAACTACAAACTCATGTGCACGTAGATGTGCTCCTGTGTGGCACAAACCAGGAGGCCTGAAACCGTGAAAGGGCGACGGGCGGGGGGTCGAGGATGAGTGGACGGGTTGGGAAGACGATTTTCGTCGCCGCCCTGGACGTGTGCCCGTAAAAACTGTCCCAGAAATTCATGTGAATGGACCCGCAGACGCCGTAATGTGGCATAAGAGGGTGGGCGGGGAGAAGGACCTCGGTCGGGAAGCGAAAGGGTGAGGAGAGCTTCGACGGGGGCGGGGCAGGAGTGGGCGGAGGGAGGAGGACGGAGCCCTTCTTCACCCCTTATGCTCGTTCCGCTGAGGACTCCTGACCTTATTCGCATCATGCTCCTCATCCACCCTCCTGGCCCGCCTCACGCCGCGACTCAAAAGTCCCCCACCGCCCACGTCCTCCTCCCGAGACTTTTCTTTGGTTTCTCCTCGACCTGCGGACGTTCCCTTTTCTCCGCCTTGTTGACGTTTACTCCGCTGCCACCCCTAAGATTCCATTTCTACGCCTTCCCGTCCGTCCGACCATCCTACCCCACCAACGTCTTGCGAGATCCCGCTGCTCGGGCCCCGAAGTATTTTTCCAACTCGCCCACATACCCTCGCGTCTCACGACCGAACATATTATATATAATTTTTTTTTCATCGTGCGACGTTGCCACTAAATACCTCACCTTCCAATTAGTCTCTCCTCACCTTCGTCCCCATACCGACATCCTGAAAGTATTACTATGGGAGCGAGTGCCGCATCGGGAGTAGGACAACACCCTACTTACAGGCCACCGAAAAGGAGCGCAAATCGACTTCTAGCGTCTTAAGTAGCGACTTGTTAGGTTATATGAGTATTTTTCATGAACCGGATGAGTCCTCAGGCTGATTCCTAGTCTACAGGGGGATCAGTGTCAAACTGATGATGTATGAAATGCTAATTACTCCTGTGCTCGAGGGTAAATAATGAAGCTTACGGTTATTTTGAAGCTTGAAATTACTACACCGGTGATATTTCAACATCAACTAAATTAGGTTATTTTGAAGCTCACTGTGGAAAATGGAATTCTATTCCTGATGCCGACAATATGAGAACCTTGGCCTCACCCCATTTATAGGGCTTTATGGGTCAAAACATGGCAGCGAGACGGAGAAGTTATGTTTGCAACGCACCGTCAACATTTCCATTACCGGGATCGGGTTTATGTGGTTCTGGCTGGCTTCCTACACTAGGGTTCAAGTTTGTATCTCCTGTTTCCCAGATTTTTCAATGGAATACTCCAGAACCCTATTTGAGTGCTATTTGGAGAGAACCTTCATTCAGTGTCTTATAATTCAGATGTCATATGAAAAAGTGTTCACTTTGCAAAATTTCGTTATTAGCAGGCAAATTCCGAAGCTGAACGTCTGTCCACCTTTACTGTGTTCTTTAAATAACCCTACACATTTTCTAAAGACCCACCTACCCTTGATAGCGGAAATAACCACAACTCCCAAACAGAATACTTCCAAAATCTTAAGGAATCCTAGAATATAATATAGAAATAGACGAAAAAAACAATTTCAATTTTTAATGCTGTACAAGCTAAATAACAAAGAATGATTAAAAGTTAAAGCACAGTATTTGGGGGATATTTCCTGAAATTAATATAATTTAATACATTTCCTTTGAGAGGCAATATAGAGACATGCATAGGGAACTTTAGGAAGGTATTGCAAAGTCCTATCTCAATATTTTCATCGCTAACTTATCTTTCCATTTCCCTCGAGGAAAATTATGACATTTAAACGTAGGTACGAAATCTTTTGCAATACAACCCTTGCTTCATATGCTAAACATTAAAAATATTCTGGTGGATCGGACTGGATTGATGGTTGAAGCAGAATCTGGATAAAAGTTAGCAATCTTTCCGAGAAATCCCTGTCTCTACCTCAGATCTGTGGAGAGGATATTTGATGCAATTCTACTGAAGTTAATGTATATATGCATGCGGTTTACTACTCAGCCCATTGGATTGGACTTTAAACTATGGACCCTTTCCGGCCTTTTGTTGAGAGTACGCTAATGCGAACGCTAGGTTGTCATTAGGCTCTTCACACTTCCTCTGCTCTATGAAAAATCCTAATATACATCCCTCATAGCTATTTTCTCAATGGTGTAGATGAACTCTGTTGACAATAACCCCCTCCTAATCAATACTACAGGGTATCTTTTCTTATTCTTTTCCAATATTTATATGAGTGTTCAAAATATCATGCCTTAATGCGCCTAAAAGCCTATAAACTCATTTATGCATATAATTAGATGATACTACTAATATCGTTTCCTTTTTCTTTTGCATTTTACACAAAGTTAATAGAGTTGTACTTACTCCATCGTCATTATCGTCAGTTATTGGTTTGACCCCAGTCTCCACTCTCCCTCTAAGCAATTTTTTCTTCGTATTATTTCCTGCTGGAGAAAATACCATCCTCAAATATTTTAGTTAACCCACTGGTCTACAACACCCGGACTAATGGGTTAAATTCCGGAGACTTCGCATGATTCATACATTTCTAACATAAGTACGAGTTTTTAGTCGAGAACTATTGTCCTCCGAATCATACAGTATAATATTCGTAGAAAATGCCTCGCACATCCACCCAAAGTAGCATAAATTACGCCTCACACATAACTGACAAGCAACTTGGCTACTAGTAAGCACACGCACAAACCCCACCAAATATCACCAGCAAATATGAGCGTTGGGCTTCTGCATCGGCCGTTAAGGGTGTTTGCATACGTTTCAAACGGCCTAAGCAATTGCGCAAATCAAATACCACCATTCCCGGGGAAATTTCCACCAGCGGCTTCGATCGCCTTCTAAAATAACCCTCAAGACCGGATTCAACTTTCCGTGAGCAACGTCGGCCTTCACAGAACTGCGTTTATGCCATAATTTTTTCCTCGAGCGCTACCACGTATCAAACTTTTCCTAACGTTATGCTCATTTTCACGGAACTAATGACTTACACATAAATTCGTTTCATTTAAGCTGCTATATGCCTACACTTTATGCTAGCTGCGACTCACATTACTATCGATTGTTAGTTTTTCGGCGATAGATAACCTCTCTTCATTTTTAAAGGCAGGCCACACTAATTTTAATTGGCCACACTACCATCTGCTACTCATGGCATTGTCAGGGAATTACTAGTAGAATAGAAGAAAGCTCATCATCTCATCACAATATTTTATATGACACTTCAAACCTAAATTCAATTCTTTCAGTCAAATATAGAACTGAGGAAAATTAGGTCATAGAGAAAGTGAATTGTACTCAACAGTGATGGCACAGAAAACGTGAAGACCGATTGCTCAATGCTCAACAGAGAAGAAAAAGGCTAACTGCAACAGACCGCGGGTTCAAATCGCATCCCATCATACAAGTCTCTAGCTTTAAGTTGAAGTGACGAGTGAAAGGACAGAACGGTATTAGCAATTGGAGCACGGATACACTGAATTATATTACTCGAGAGAGACAGTAAAAAAAACTGGACATATTTAAAAGCAAACATTCTTGGATTTGAATGTAGCGTTCTTGGGTCTCTATCCGGGTCATCTAGACCATTTTGCCAACAATTCGAGGTCCAACTCATCCACCATCATTAGCGATGCTGCGAGGTACGGATCGTAGTTCAACATTTTGGCGAAAACGGACCCCCCTGACCCAGATGGAGTCCCGAAAACGCTACATCCAAATCATGCGCCGGGAAAGCACCAGGTCCTTGTCCAAAGATTCTTGGATTTAACATCTGGTTACACCAAAAATCTGAGAGAGAAATTCGGGTCTAAGTCTAAGCTTCGTCATTCACTGAAAAGGTGCTTGAGAAAATCAGCAGCGGGACAATTAAGGTAGAAAAACAATTTTCGAACGAAGGTGTGGACGAATATCCCCGGGCCAATTGAGGGCGGGAAGAATGGATCGCCTCTGAGGGCGTGTTTGCAGACTTCCTTACGCTAGCCACGGAGGACCGAGTGCCGCCCACGTGTTTCACGAGCCAACAACAAACCCAGTCTCAATCTCTCGACGCGCTTCCATAAAACGCGCCGCACTATCCCACCACCCCTTCAACCCTCCTCCTTCCTCCCTCCCCTTCATCCCACGCCGAGCTACCCCCTTCATCCAATCTCTTCCTCTCCACCCTCCCCCCATCCTCCGTGCCAAATGCGCCACATAAACTGAGCGCCATCTCCCCCTTTTGCTATCTTATTTTTCCTTCCGAGTTCCCCGTCCTCATGGCAGGGGAACGATATTTTGCTTTTTTCCTGCTCTCCCTATATCATTCCTTCATTTTTCTTGCCCATGCTTTCTCTTGGCACAAAGGATATTTTGGCATTCTTCAAATTCATTACCCATTTCTTGTTTCTCCATCATCATTCAAACTTATTATTTAGCATGTGCGTTCCATTCGGTGTTCTGCGCAACACAGGATGTGATGCCAGAGATTTCTCGAATATCTCTGTGATTTCAGTGGCAGGATCATACGAATTACCTAATTCTATAATACCACTCTATATCTAGTAAATATTTATCTCCATTCATCGAATGATTTAAAATTGGTGCAATAGGAAGGCATTTTATTGAATCCTTAAGTATTTGAATTATTAGCACAGAATATATCATTACACAGCAAAGGATAAAACATAAAAGTTGGTCGGTAGGTGACCACTAAACTTGACAAGAAATATGGCGTGTCTTATACCTGCCTCTGTTTTCTGCAATTTTACGAGCTAATTGATGCATTTATTACTTTTACCATAATATTTAAATGTTAACATTTAGGTATTTAAGAAGTATAATTGATTAACCACATTAATATTTCCAATATTTATAATCATTGATTTTGTATTAAACGGAGAAACATGGATTAAATTTTAATATTTATGATAACTGCAGTAGCGAATAAAGACCATAGCAACTATGTTTCGAGCCACAGACTTTTTTCTGGTACTTCTAGCTTCAACTCCACGGCGTCAACATCAGGTATTGCAACTATTAGTTTCAACGCCTTGGCGTTCAAAACTAGTCGTACCGGTAAAAACTCTATGGATTAATAATAAGCTGTTGTTGCCATTATTCAGAATATATTTCCACAAGGTTACGCCTGAAATTATTGAATTCAATTCCAGTAGCATTTTTCAGAGTAGATTGGAGGATTAACTACAATCCACCTAAATAATAAGAGTGGGTATAGTTAATTACGCGTTCATATTTATATTAAATATTGATAGTTTGAAACTGATTGAAATTACAGCATGTCTATCTTCACTATTGACGTAGCAGGAGACATGAGAATCATTATATTCCGTGCAGCGATCCGATAATTCGCACAAAAACAGGAATTCCAAAATGAAACTCGTGGATTAGTTGCTAAGCATATCAAGATTAATCCATCAACAGAAATGACTCACCATTGCACGTGCAATGCCACGCATTCTTTCATGAAACACCTGGAATTTTTCATTAATTTTCAGCTTGAAATTGGCAAATCCGTGCTATGTGCGAGCCAGGGCAGATCTGTTCGGAATGCAAGTGGTGATGCAGAGCGCAGCTCATATTTCATGTTACTCAGATATCTCTCTCTATATATATGTATCTCTTCCAGGACTAATATTCACCGGTCGGTAATCTATATTTACTATATACCCTACAGGCCACATTTAGGCTAGTTCATGAACTTGCAACGTATTTTATTAACTCCTTTAAGCTATCGCAACTAACAGCATGTTTTTGCATGTTTGCTTTACTTTTTTTATCTTTTTTTAAACCGTGAAGTTTCGACTAAAATTTAATCACTAATCCTTTTCATGCAAGATATTTAATGCATTAATTCACTCCTTGACACACCTTTATAGTGGCTTGGAGGGTATTATGTATATGTAGATTAACTCAGTTTTGGAGACGATCTTTTATCAACATTTGCACTATGCTTAACATATAATGACCCAGTCTACGGAGTGGGTTGTAAATTTACAATTGCATTTTAAACTCTAATGGAACTCTATTCTCTCACTTTTCCTATCAATTCCTCCTCAGGGAGTTAATTTTTTCATGCCTCCGTAGCTGTTTTTCTCCAGCGCAAGAATCGGGGACGGAAAAATCTTCAACACCGCCGATGATTATGTGGCGTGCCACCGTCGCGGCACATGAATATTCATCCGCCTTCTATAAGGAAGGGAACTCACCGCCGTGTCCTTGTCTTTCCCTCTTATCTCTTTTTTTGAACGTCCTTCCCTTGCGCACCCCCGCTTCGAATGGCTTAAATAGCAATCACACTCATTCTCCATGAATCCCACAGTCTGCCAGGATCTTGAGAGCTAATGACGAAGGCGATTTTGGAGAATCTTAACGATATTCTTGCAATAAAGCTCGGTCCTTGAAGTTTAGAAAATAAGATACTACTGCACTTTTATCGCCACTCCATCATTGATCCTGAAATCGGAAACCACAAGGAATTTTCTGGGAAATAAAAAATAAGCCGTAAATGGTGACATTTATGAAAAAATAACAGTATCGTTACAGCAATGGGCTGACTTGTACTTTTATATTACAAAAGTATTCTATCCCCATAAACAAAACTCGATTATTTCATACCACAGCGCCGTACTTCATAAATAGGCGACAGGCCAATTCTACAGTTCAAAAAACTGCGACATGTTTACTTCAGTTTTACAAAAAAATTTTATTAGAATGAAATTCAGATGATAAATTCAAAAATGCACAACAACGAGAGGTGAATGTACTTGCATGTTGACAGTAGTATACAGAGGAAGTGGTAAGGATGTGGAAAGATCTTTTTCAGGCCTAATTTCTTCCTAATAATCAATTTTAGCCTGTTCCGTACGGCTTACAAGCGTCCTCCAATAATGCGGTAAAAAACTCAATCCATCATTTCCCTGGGTAATACATTGAAATATTATTTTTGTAATACTTTGACATTTTCCAAAGAGTTAAAAAAAGAAATGATCGATCATTTGAAAAATGCTTCAAAACGCTACGTAACCGTCGTTTCCAGCTCATTACCAATGGCATTAATAAAATGGCCTATAATAGCATGAACAAGGGAAAGGGCATTGAAAGATTATTTAGCAGCAGATAAATATCCCTTCGCCAAAAAATTTCCATTTAGAAGCGACGCGACAAAAACTAACGAAAGAGAGAGGGTTATTTCCTTTCCATTTCAAACGAAATAAATGCTTCCAGAACAGTTCTTTCACGTCTTCATACACATCACAGTTTACCCAGTAATTGACATCGTAAGATCGGTACAGTAACACATAAATATATGGTTCAATGAATTCCACTACACCAATCTCCGCTTATTTAATAATTTGCGCAGCGAAAACGAACAGAAACCAAATGTACACACTCCATTCAGCTCAATTCAACATTTTTTCAGATCCCAGAGAGATTTTTTTATGCAACCAAAGCGATGTTACATTCCATTTTGCAACCGAAATGGAGATAAACGCCCTCCATCCCGATATATGACGGGATGAGGCAGCAAAAAAAATAATACGTCAAACAAATTCCTTTTCAGGATTTTTTGATTTAACCCCAGGACCATTAAAAATGAGGGAACGTGTCAGCTGCACATATTAATCATAAAGATCACTCTGTCTGAGGATCTCCGCGCTGCTACATGAAAAATGTATGACTTTAATTTAAGTAATTATCATCATTGCCTCCTTTTATCCGTCCTTGTATTCCAATGCATTCCCTTTGGGCTAACAATAAAGCACTTGCAACGTCGTTTATCTTGAAAAGTTCATTCATTTTTAACCCCATTCATTTTTACCCATTCGACAATTCGATACTCTATCACTTGAAAACATACATCACCCTGGTAAAAGACAGCAATGCACAGTGTGGCTAAAGGAGATTTATATTTGACTTCAAACTTGTCAAAACAATACAACCAAATATCATCTTCACCGTTGTCCGAGCAGGGAGCATCAGCAACGAGTGAAGCCTAGCCTGGGTTATTACTAAAGAGCACGTAACATTAAAACAATAATGACTAGAATGAAAAAATGACATTGCAATGCTAATTAGCTAGTAGTTAACGTTCACAGTAATTTCTAACGCAAATATTTCACAGGATGACTTGCTTTAGGCCAGTTTCATCACCATGGCTTACATCCTGAACTTTCCAAGAAAACTGCAAACGTATTGAAAAAGCAATAAGTGTTACATGTCACAGAAGTATTTTTTTGCATGAGTTAATGCAAAATTTTCAGTGCCTATCAGAGTCAATAATGAGTGGGTATGCTTTCAGGAAAGTATTAACTTTCACAATTAGCAGTTCTGATATGACATATATTTTTTCCTTCATTAGCTTCCTTTCACTCACAATTTTACCTTTCCACAAATTTCATTTTTATAATAGCCTTTCACAATAACTTTAACATGATGGACAAGAGTAAATGTCTAATTTTTTACAACCCTCGTCTCAGATAAGCATATTTTTACCTCTATTCTTCCAATTATCAATCATTCACCCAAAGTTTTGGGCCACACACAAGTTCCTCATCAAACGCATAGGCCATCATGATAATCCTGCGAGGTTGTTCATTATTTTACATTAACAAGAATTCATGTACAGAAATCCAATAATCGTAATTCAAGATCTCATATTATGTCACATGAATTTCAGACATATTGGTTTCTTAAGGTCAGCATGTTATAAAAAGGTTGATTGAGAATTTTACTGATGCAAAAAAGGAGAAAAATGTGTACTTCTGAGGCTATCAATAACTTTTAAATCCTATAAAGACCGTTTGGTAAAAGAAATTTGAATTCGCTGCGAAAAGAATCACTGGTACCTATAAACATCGGGAACAAGGATGGCGTACATTTGAGATTAAATTCATTTTACATCAGATCGAGAGGTAAAGGGGAAATATTTTCATTATGAACCAACGTACGAAAAGCAAAAAACCTTCACTCGTGCAAAATGATGGATGAAAAAATAATTTTGTGATTTACCGGTCGTGAAGCTCTTTTATACAAATAAAATCGTTTACATGTCAATTTATCTCCTTCGTTCACTGAATGATGTTGAAAAAAGGTGCAAATTTGACGAAACTCAAAAAAATCTAAACAAATGAAGCTATGCGCAAACTACGATAAAACAATCCTCATCGACATTATATTACTAGAAGCTGATTAAGTCCATGTCGTCCACCAAAAAAAACAGGTAAACCTCTACTCAGCCAGTCCAGAAATGACGCGGGATTAAATATTTAAAATAAGCACATACCTCACCTATGAGGGAGGAGGTCTTCAGACGATAAGCAAGGCGTATAAGGCGAGTGATGTAATTTCTGGAGCTCCACCTTTGTTTACTTTCTCGGGAAATAAAAAAACCTCCACCTTGAGGGGAAATTTCTTTCCATAGCTGCGGGCAATTCCCCTTCCCTCATCCCCTCTTCTCCCCTCTTTTCCCCCGTTCCATCCTCACGGCCACTCCTTTCCTTGGCTCCATCCCCCTACAGCTCCTCAGGATCTCCTTTCATCCCTTGCAACCCTTCCCATCTCCGCCTCACTCAGATTGCGTTGCCTCAGAATCCCACCGCCCTCATATCTCTCACTCCCGTTTCCAAGAATTTCTTCTCGAGTTCACCTTTTACCTCCAGCCCCTTGCGTACGTTTCTACTCCAAGGGAGACGATTTCGATGTATTCTAATCTACGGACGCTGTGTTTTTTTCAGTAAAATCCTCACTCGTTCCAAATGAACGGTGGTTACGAAATATTTTTGAAGGATAGAAAACTGTTTTCCGCATTAAAAATTGATTCATTCACAGCTCTTCTCACTGCTCGGAGCAGTGCTGAGTTTTTACGCCTGTGAGCGTTTTAATGAATTCTAAGCCCGCAAGATGCGGAGCGAAGTTCAGAACAATCCGAAAGAATAATTACACTCCTCATCCAGTTGGGCAAGCTATTAAAGTGTTAGCACATTATCAGCAATAAAATACTTGAACCAAGGTCCTAACGTGGAGATAGATGTTAAAAAATAAAGGCATATCGCTAGAATACAACCATACAACTGAAGCATTCCGATTTCACGCCCAGTGAGGTCAGCCGTTCATTTTTATAATCGTGTAAAACCTCGCCAATCCTCTTCTTTTAATCAAAAAAATGCCTCCGATTTGCTAATTTTAAATCCGAAAAAAAATATTTGATTCCTTTGATTCGTTGATGGGTCGGAGCATTTGGATTATCAGGCCATCCAATTTTAGTTCTCGCAAATCAAACATATCCGTAGCATAACATTTACGAAACCAAATTCGAAAAAATACGGATAATTGCGATATTTTTTTGCAATTTTGCATGAACCGGATAATGCAAACTCTATCACGTGCAAAGGTGCCGCTCATGAAAGAGATCTCGAGGCTCATGATATCCCAATAAAAATGTTTTCATAGATGACATTTCCTGCATCGCTTTATATTGCGTGGCACAATTGCATACATGATGCAGCACACCTTTGGCATAGTAATTATGCACGGCTGCACGGACATATGGCATGGGAGGAGCTCGGTAAAAGAATACGCAAATGAAAGCGGTTGGTTACAAAGTGAACTAAGCGTTTCCATTAACTCTGAGCTCTGAGGATAACAAAACCCTCCACGCCATTCCATTTTTGAATGGGTGAATTTCTACAAATGCCCAATCATATATTTTAGTGGATATGATGGCAAAAGTGGTCCGTTTTTAATATAATATACCTAAATGTTGTAAAATGAAACTCATCATCTATTTAAATAGCACTATCAATTACATACTTGTGATGACAATGACGATGACAAGTGTCGAAACCAGGGTCGTACTATAACATTTTTCTAGTGGAATTTGCAAAGCGCCCGAGTTTCTTTTTACAACGATATGGAGGCTATGAAGTAATATCACATAGTGGAAGCCGAGACTGTTAATATCCCTAATATACCTAAAATTCTGAGAATGATGCCTGAGGCATACCGGCGGCTATATTAAAATTTTTAAAAGCAGAATCGCGCGTCATGCGCAAACACTACTAGTTCGCAAAATCTGAGAGTTGACATTGTCATCGCGTGATAGGATAAAGCGACATCTAATAACAATTTCCAGGAATATGGAAAGTTTATATAAAGTTATTAACAATTTAAAAGACTTCTTAAAAAATTATTAATTTATTCATATCACACACGATTTATTCCAGCTATAACTGGATACTTAGAGCTGGATTCCTATAATTTTTATAAGCCTATAGTATTTGTAAGCAATTAAAATTTCTTTCAACCTTTAAATATTCTCCCTTGCATAAATGACCATCTATTGCGCAGCTTTAATACATTACCTCCTAAACGACCCTGCATTAAATGTACGGCTTACTTAACTTTATAAAAACAAACTGTTGTACACTGATTCTATGACACGGCTAATTCATCACCTGTAGCCTTCAAAAATATAATTATTTCCTCCATAACCAGTACAGGCCGAAGAAATTACTTTTTTTAAACAGACCTCTCAAATGACCACGAAAGGAAACAACATTAACAAAGCAAGTACAGCAAAACTCTATAAACCCTTCAAAAATCCGTAACTTTTCACTGTTTTGATCAAACACTGTTTTTGATATTATGAGAGGGAACGGGCAACTAACGTTATTTGTACCACTGAGGACAGCTGGGTGTTCGAGGAGAAGTAGGAATTTTAGAGATTTGAGAAATGTTAGAGAAGTACCCGCCATCGTCAATGCCCTAGCTTTAAAAGAAAGGCGGCAAGAGATTCACTGATATTATTACATCATCTGCACTGAGTACAGAAATTTTTTTACAGACAATACTCAAATAAGGATCGGTATATTACTGAAGCATCTGTCACTTCCGAGCTTCAAATCAAGTAACATACCTATCCCTACTAAAGAACTGTGTAAAAAAGTTCGGTACTCCGCCTAGCAGATAAGAGATAACACTGCGATCATGCAATCTCTTAGCGCTTTTCTTTTAAAAGCAGGGTGTTGACAACGTCGGGTTCCTCTCTACCATAACTTTTCTCCCTAAAAATTCCAAATTCCCCAGGGTAAAATAAATGTAGACACGGATCAGCGTAACGCATCATTAAATAACATAAATCGCGAAAATTCAAGCGATCACCGGTCCTTTATAAAAAAATCTCAATTAAAACATATTGATCAATATGTTCATCGCAGTGGATATATAGGTACATAAAATTGTAAATGATTTGAATAAATAATAAAGCCAAAAGCAGTAAAATAACACTCCAATATTTGCATGCACTAACAGACGAAACTTATGTTGAGACGAATTTTCTGGCATATTCAACGTGACCTTTCATCAGTCATTTTTAACGTTGTAGTAATTACGATACAACGGATTTACTGTCATGGGAGGTATATAATTCGCAATTCATTTACATAATAAAGTATTCCAATCTTAACACTTAACATACATTTTTATATTAATTCTACATTATTTTGCATAATAACAGAGCTATCCACTGAAAAAGGGTTTTATGTGAATTTCTGTTACAAGAAGAGTCCTGATATGTCTTTCTATCTTAAAAAAATCGAGTCATGGCTGAAAGCTGAAGGAGTAAATGTGCTGATGGAAATAATGTAAATTAGGTGCTCGTAGCAGGGGCATGCACTAATTAGGTTGATAAAGTTATCTAGCATAGCATTACGTTGACTAGCAAATATTTGAGACAAACAAAGCGTGTAGGAAACACTTAGCAGATTAGACACACACATCAATAAATGGAAATGCCGTCAACCGCTGATAACTAAAAGAGGAAGCCCTCTTCCCAGACAAGACCCACAAACGGTAGCTGGGGAAGAAAATTGATACATCAAGGTAGACAAGAAAGAATAAAATGAAAGAAGATGAAACGAGAAAATGAAGTGAATTCACTTTAAAACCGTGTCGAAGTAATCCCCAAGATTGATAGACTCCGATTTCGGCAACGTGAAATCCGTTTATACCAAGGGAGAAGAAACTTGTCGGTGTAACAGTTGGTAAAAATACTTTTCAGGATATTGGCATGCCTAAGCCTAACTTCCGGTCAAGTTAAATGATCCGCGCGTCACCGTTTAACAGCTTGTGACCTCCAAACGAAACGATTTCGGAATGAAATGAAGCAAACCGTCGAAGTTCGACGGGATTTTCGTCCCCCCCTCCCCTCAAGGGTATTATTATATCCGAAATGGCGGCATCCGACGGAGGCGAGCCTGTCAAACATTTTCCCAAGACGGGATATTTGCCGCCCACGAGAACCAGTCCCACGCTACTCCATCCATTCCATCGCTACCAGAAGTTCAACCGCCTCCTTCCGCCACAAGGTTTTCTAAAGCCACGATTTCCACTTCTTCCTCCGACACGGACGGACCTTAGATCCTTCCTCCACTCCTCAGACTCGTTCCAACCCCGCACCCTTATCTACTCGGGCGCACGCCACCGCAGGAAGGAAAATACGGGGGAAAATGTTCTCCTTACCTCTCTCGCTCCCTCTTTTCCGTTCCCTCATTCGTCGACCTCTTCCTAACTTTCGCCGACCTCTTATTCTTTCCGAGGAGGAACCGATTGAATGAGAAGATGCGAAGTAGAAGAAGGAAGGTGTTAGGTAACAACAAGTGCTCCGTCGTCACTGCGGGGTACAATCTTAATGAGGCGAATGCATTACAGTAATACATGAGGTCGTTATAAAGATTAAAAAGGAAATCCTCAGGCTTCAATTGGTGCAACTGCATACTGTTATAAAGATTCGTCACCTTCACTGATCGAAAATGAAATGCTATTCCAAAATGCATTTTCTCCATCGTCTCCCGATTGACAACACATTATCTGTCCAGTAAACATTGACCATGAAATTGAGAAAAAATAGCGGAAACTTCATGATTTGAAATAATAGGAATTATGTTCGAACTTGTGACACGAGTTTGATAATCAGAATATTTTCCCACACCACTTCCGTCAATTTTTAATTTTTTTTAGTTTAAATTTTATTAATGAACGATCAAAATAATTCAATTCTAATCATTCTCTAACGCAGAATAATCACTTAGTAAGATTCAAAAAATTTATTTGACCACCGACCTAGGTTTCGTTTGGGTACTAATCATTTTCAAGGTTGAAAATGATTGTTAACCAATCGCAACCTAGGTCGGTAGTAAAATAAATTTGTGAAATCTTACTAAGTGATTATTCTATTTACTGTTATAAAGATTCGTCACCTTCACTGATCGAAAATTAAATACTATTCCAATATGCATTTTCTCCATCGTCTCCCGATTGACAACATTATCTGTCCAGTAAACATTGACCATAAAATTGAGAAAAATTAGCGGTAACTTCATGATTTTTAATAACAAGGAATTATGTTCGAACTTGTGACACGAGGTTAATAATCAGAATATTTTCCCACACAACTTCCGTCTATTTTTAGTTTTTTTAGTTTAAATTTTATTAATGGACGATCAAAATAATTCAATTCTAATCATTCTCTAACGCAGAGTGAGGAAATAAATTTGAAATATTTCGCGGAGGATTGTGTTAGTTTCTTGAGTGAAATGTTTTTGGGCGTCAGTTAAAATAAATTCCACAATTCAACGGATGACGGAGTCTAATTAAAATACGGATGGGAAGATTTCGAGTTATGTCGAAGCGTTGGCTCAACTCTTCTCAACTGCGGCATTAGTAAGCACTTCTGTTTTACAGGATGGGTACATCGATGGGGAATGAGGTCACCAGGGGTATCACCGGCAACTGAAACACCAGGGACCCTCCGTATTTAACTGCTTCATACCCTCACCGTGATTCACTGTCACCCCTCCGTGAATTTTCTAGCAATCTACTTACCCGTGAATACGCACAGGGAGCAGACCTGGCCATTCACTCCAATGTGTAGTTCAGTTGTGGCAGTACGTAACACGTTTGACGAACCGAACGATGTGTTACAGATCACTCTGGAATAGCTGGAACAGATAATCCTCGCGTGAAAGCAACCATGCGAATGCGGGAGGGACTCTATCTTCCGCGGAGACAACTTTAATGCTGCAGAAGCGGACAAAAGATCCAGCACCGGCTCCATGCAACGGGAGCAAACATTCGAAGTGCACCCTCGCCCCACCACCTGTATTCCCAGGCTAAAGTATCTTCCCCCGCGCTGCATTCTCAGCCGGCTCTTCACAGGCGTCACGAGTGCTTTCAAGGGAAGGCAATTCAATGAATGGAATGCATAGGCGAGGAGGAGGCGAGACTATTGAGAGAGCGGAGGAGATATGGTGAGGAAAAACCTGGGAGCATTCAATATACCCTCGTCTAGCCTCGCCTGGGCTAAAATATGTTGCCAGGACACGGGATCGTTTCGAGTTAGTTTTTGCTTCCGATTCAAATCGAAAGTTGATAAAAGCGCCAAAATTTGGAGAGTAACGTTTAACCGCGTATATGTTTTAGCTAAACAATAACTGAAAAAGTTAGGAACCACCATGAATCAATATTTGGAAGGTAAACAAAATGCCTCAAAAATTTGAATTAGATGTGCTTCCCTGAATGGTCGTGGAGCATACACTGATAAATATAGAACTAAGGACAGTCGAAATAAATATAAAATGGACGTAGAAAGAATATATTTCAAATTCTTTTTTTCCGCGAACCGCAAGTGCAGGTAAAACCCTACGTATGTGAAGATGACAATGGCGGAAAGGATAAGCATTCCACCAGAGGACCTATGGTAATTATATCAAGTAATATAAATAATATTTAAAAAAATATAAAATATATATATTGCATTAATTTTTAGCACTGCAAACAGTTTTTTATTAGCATTTAAAGCATTTATTTTTAACATTGCACTTAATTGATTCAGGGACTTATAACAAAAATATATTGAATGTTGTGGGTGAGATTAAATTAACAAGTTACATTATCATTATAATTAATTCTAGGTTGCCTGTTTATCATCATCAGCGCGCATTTTAATGGCAAGGAAGTGTTATCTAGATAAAGATAAAAGAGAATCCAAGTGGTGTGAACTTACTTAGACCAATCTAAGTCAATTAAGATGTAATTTGTAATATTTGACGCTCTTACATATCATAATTTTCCAGTAAGAAAATGACTAAGAGAAAATGAATGAAGAATAGTTTTAGTCGTTTGAATATACATAAAAACTAAAAATACAGCACTGTTTACTCCATACGCAAATACCTACGGAAGTGACACAAATATGAAGTTGTGACGCTTAACCCGGATAGTTTCAACGAAACCTTTTGGTAAAAATACGTGCACGAGTAATCAACACCGATCGTTTACGATTTCTGCAGAATTAAGAGCAAGTGAGTCGATTTTAAATTTAAAATAAAAACATTCCATCAGCCCCAGCGACGTTTAAAGTGTATTGATGGTACGTATAGGGACGTCGAAGGATAAAAAAAAACAAATAAAGAGGTTGTCCCGAAGAGCTGCAAGATTTCCGTGACGTTTTTGCGAGTCCATCTGTTTCGGGCGCTTCGCCTCGACCTGTTGTCGTATTTCCCGCGAGACCGCTCCAGCTGCACGGGCAAAACGACGAACGGGACCGTTTGATGTCATCTCTGCCTCCTCCCAACCTACCACCGTGCGCAGATGGTGCCGCGCGGGATTTCTCCACCATCGCTCTCTCTCTCCCCTCCACTTCCCACCATACACTACCCCCTCCACCCCCACCGAAAATACCGTCCCGAACACATGAATGGGAAGGTAAAGCGTTTCCCGAAATCCCTTCCTTTTTTTCTTCTTTTGGCCAATCTCCTCCTCGTGGATTTTGCGAAGGAATTTATTCCCCGAACGCAAAACCTCCTGGGTGCGGTAGGTCGGAGGAAAGGAGAAGGCAATGGAGAGAAGGGAACGGTGCGAGAGCAATGAAGAACGAAACTGGAAACGTAGATGAAACGTTTTGACGACGGAGATTTTTGCGATCGTGAAATCTTAATTGGAAACGATGGGAATTTAATTACAATAACCGTCCTATGAGCCTGGGTCACGGTGCGAGAAACAAAAAAAAATGACGAACGAAACATGGCTAAAAAAAGAATCCAGGTAAGCTCAATAGCAGATTTAACGAGGCTTGTTAATTAACATACGCCTAGGAAGAGATCTAAGGACATGATGACTCAATCTTGCGTTAATTTCTAATAAGCATCCCTTTCCTATCGATTTAACAAGGCATTGGTGCGTAGTTATGTTTCTGCCCTTCACCTTGTTTTAATGGCCCACTTAACACGTGATACCCCTAATTAATAACACGAAATCTCAAATCGAGTAGCTTCTCAAGCTGGCTAGAAATAATAATTTCCATGAATGAAACGGCACTAAATTCGGTCTTAATTACGTAAGCATTCTGCTAAATCACTCAGGACAATGATATAAAATACATAAATGATTCATTTAGGAAACTGATATAATCAATATTGATGACAAAATGTTCCGATTGCAAAATGACCGTAATGTACAAATCTTAGCTCTGTGGACAATAATCTCCAATTAAGATAACGTGAACCTTATTTTTATAAGCTGAAAATAATCCAATGTTATTTTAAGGCAAAAAAATGTGATCCAATATTCGTAGATCAAGCATACCAACAAATTCAACTAAATCATGCTTTTGAGTTTCGTATATCAGACATGCCCGCAGCATTTACAGCTTATAAAAATAATTATCAATGTCAGATTCTCCTTCTAAGCTACTACACCAATTTTCTAAGCCCCAATAGTAATTTTACATTATGATTTACCATGCCATATAAAATTCCTTCTAAACAACCCAGGCAATAGTTAATGAGTTGCATTCATCCATATAAACCTCGGAACTTTATGAATAGTTCCTCGTTATCTCCTTCTTTTACGGTCATTATGCATATAATATGAAATTTTCATCACGTTGAGAGAAAAAAAAATGACGAACGAAACATGTTTAAAAAAAGTAAAATGTACAGAAACATGATTATATAAAGTTAAAAGTTACAGTTATTCGAGGGAGGCGACCAACAGCTGAGGTCATTTGCGGCATAGAGGATAATACGTGGGCATTTAGATCACGGCAAGACTTACTGAACTGGGAAATGGTGGAGTTTATTCCCAGCGACGGCATAAGCCTAATCTTAACTAGATATTCTAAGTACTCAAAAGTTTCTCGTCCCATACAACGAACGAAATACTGAACTTAAAGTGCTGGTTGCAAAGATTCAAGTGATACTGGCACACTGATGAAAATCATCAGCCACAACCGAGATTAGAACCCGGGAACTCCGGGTAGGAATTACCCTAGCCAATATACCTACCCGATCTCCGATAGAATTAGTTCTGAATAAAAAAGGAGTACATACATAGAACAATTTTGCATGACTATTGGCAAATGCTAGCCCTCAGCTTCACGGGATTGTGTCCCAGGAAAAGAGGGGAAGTTCCGAGCCAAATTTTCACATCCTAACACTGATACATCTCGCAAATCAACAGCTTATACCACTTGCGCTACACGAGTAACATTGGAAATGTTGGGCCTGGAAATCATTTTATGGAGTAAAAACAAACCCATTCTTTTTCACTGAAACCGGTTCTTAATTACGGATGTGGGGCTATTAATGATCGCAAGCTAGAGTACCATCTGTTGCCCCTCGAATAAAGTTAGGTAACGCGGCTTTTCTTTTAGCGACATGACTATTAAAAGCCCACGAGAAAATAAAAAAAAGCTAGTTCATGGCCAGGCTATTAAACCTAGAGAATCAGAGATTATGTCGGTCAATATTGGAATTATATTACCTAGATTATTTCCGAGTGCGGCATTACTTTCTCTATCAGACCAAATTTCAATGACCTAGATCCAAAATGTGGTTAAACGCAGTGATGGACGCTTGGCAGGGGTCACGAGCACCTGTTTGACAGAACATTTTTCATTAATATACACAGCAGGACTCGGAAACTTATGCACAAGATCATATTATGACTGATTCGGACCTAAATACGGCGAATATTCAAATGCTAAGAATTACATAAAATATCAGATACCACAATCTCACCACATTCACGCTTCTTTTATTCTTTTAGCTCGTAACGGTGCAACATTTGCGGGAAAACGCACCATATTGCAATAAAATATGAGACGATATGCGACGGTTAAGAGCAAGGATCAAACGAACGGGAAGGTGGGTTTATTGTGGTGGCTAGTCTACTGGCCTTTCATCCCGAGGCCCGGAGTTCGAATTCCGGAAAATATTTTACACTGATATGCAGTTCCATAATTGATTAACATGACGAGGGCACTTCGAGTTCAATACTCCGTCCGCCTGATAGGAGGTTTTACTGTCTATCCCTTGGCGAATTTCGTTAAGAACAGGTTAATGCCAGCCCCGGGTTTCACTCAACACACCGTTTGCATAGAATTCCTACTCCTACAAAATTACACACATTGCGCAAAATACCAAATCTGTCAGTCATCTTCAACAACTTCTCGAACGATGACAGGGTAATTAAATGTCTGGACACCTATTCTTTTTTCTCTGTTTGTACTCCCATAATAATAATCTGAAATAACACGTTACCCTGCGAGCTGCCGCAAGGGCGTGTGGCAAGAGGTGATAGGTCACCAAGCGTGTATATGAAATTTTTCTAAAAAGGCTTCGTTAACTTACAATGAAGTGTGACGCAAAGTGTTTTAAAAATTGATATTCTTTGTTGCGTCCTAACCGTAAATTATACATGTAAAAAACAAATTATTTTATCTTACGGTCTGACATTTAATCTTCCTTAATTTTTCGCTTATGTCTGTTCTGCTAATGAGATGATAGGAAAAGAAATATGACTGCAGTGTCAGTTTGAAACTTGTGTGATTTTAATTATTTTACGTGACTTTGAATAAAATAGCGAGGACTTTTGGAGCAGTTCGCGAGACCGCATACTGGCATTTCAAAGAGCATAGAATAAAAATGAATTTAAAATGACGTTAAGACAACGATATTCGTGCATTAATGATACGACCTTAGTATTCGTCATTGATAATCCTCCGCATTCTGAACGTTATGAAAACGAGTTAAAATTTACGTGGTATGTAACGATCTCGTACCGGTCATATTCCATTCGAAATTACCATGGTGGACCGGGATCGGCAAAAACCGACCCGACGCGTGACAATCGCACGCCAAGAATAGATTCTTCAACCCAGTTTCCAGAAGCAGGAAATGCAGCTACCGCTCCTTCTCTCACCGTAATTAATCACGCCAATGTGAGCTCCCCCTTCGATGTTATCGCAACGATGTAAACTTGAGCCTGAATAACCATGCACGATACGGGGTCGCCATATTCTGCGAATGTCCGATGAAATATTTGAATCGGTTCAAATTTCAAATGGCTCGGCGAAATATCACCGCGTCGACCGCAAAATATCTCCTCGCATCTCACTCTGGAGACGCTGGGAACCGGATCACGCAACGGCCAAGACCGTGCGCCGATTCCATCCTTTATGCATGAAGTCACAATTGGACAAAACAAAACGCAAGGGCTAGAATAGGTTTTCACGTGGTTCTTTAACATGAAACAGGCACGAAATGCAACGCTTTCCTCTTTTAGATAAAATGTAATTGCACCGCAGTCGTCGAGCTTTCCCATGTGAATGCATGGTGCTTACTAGTGCATGAATTAAATATGAACTTCAAAGTTTCAAGCGTGGGCGTAGCTTTTCTCTCATTCGCACTTCCAACTTCGAGTCTTGGACGCCTTTTCGTCATTTTAGAAGATGGAGAAGTCGAATACACAGGTCTCTGCTTCAACCCAGAGTGCGATGTTCTAATCGCGACTGCCTCAGAGTTAAGTGACCGATTATTTAAACCAATGGTTGAGGTACATCTATTATGTTTCACGATGTTGGTATTATCAGCGGATGTGAGCTACTACTACTACGCCATTTGCACCACAAGGAGGTATTTGGGAAGAGGTAGTGACTTTAAGGAACGGAGGAAGGGTAGAGAGAGCCCCAGTGTTGGCATTAGTCTGTCCTTAACCTAAAGCACCACGGATCCCCTCCGACAGATGGAACCGTAAATCCATTGATGTGAGGATGCTGAAATGATGCTAGATGTACCGGTCTACCACTGAAAAATCTAACCTTTGCAGGATCTCAAACTCGGATCCTTGGGATGGGAAACCACTAATCGAGCCAAAACGCCAACCCGTTCCCTGACGTATAATGTTTAATGTCATAATATGTTTTAAACTGCCACAACCGTTGAGGTCCTACTGCACCAACGAACCCACGCTCAATCCAAAGTCACTCATGACATCCACATCCGAGCCGAGAATCAAACAGAGAACCTTTGTTCATGAATCCGACACATAACAACCCTAGATAGCGCGATGAGCCAATGTTTAAGGTGTGTGACATTAAAACATGAAGAAGACAGAGCGCACCAATCGGATCTTTTGAGAATGTACATAAAATTTACTCAAGGAATGTGAAAAAACGACATTTCCTCACTCGTATAGATAGAAACAAAATAAGGTAGCAACTCAAGTTCAATATCCGCCATCATTCCAATTTTCACGTATTATGCTACTCGTGTGACCTTTAAACACGCATGAGAGAGAAGCTTGCCACAGTATATAGGCAATCCTATCCCCAAATTAAGAGTTAAATTCCAAAAAAAGCAAATGGGTAGACAAATAACAAGCAATTAATAACGGCTAACCTTAAACGAATATAGACACATTCAAAACACCCTTTCAAGAAAGGGAGATAAAAGGAGAAATAAAACCCTTGAGTCTAAGAAACGAAGCCAACATCGGCCCGGTAATTTTTAAACACCCGCTCTCTTACGTTAAGTTCTAATTGAAGAAACAGAATGGAGGTAATTAATGTCACCTTCGCTCAAACTGTGAGCACGAATGAACGGGAATTAAATGTCGCTCCTAAGTGTGAGCAATGGGACCAAAAACGTTCGTTCAAAGTAGAAAACTAATAGTATCTATTAAGAAGAAAGAGATCATACCAGTTATTATGACCGGTATTTGTTACCTAGAATAAAGGAAGGAGATCTTGGAAAATTTCGAAACTCTCACAAAAGTTAACCAAACGAAGAAGTCACAAAGATGAAATACTGCGGGGTGATAACTGACTTGAATGCAGACTGTAGGTTCTAATTCACATTCCAAAGATCAGCGTATGGCCCCCGAGCCGTAGTGTGCCGACTCCTGCACTAGACCAAAACAAAGAGGACGAATCACATTCCGATCTAGTGCAGGGCGAATATTATGTCTACTCCTCCCCCAATGCTTCTCTCCTTACTCCAACACTAACCTTGCAATCCACTTCATTCTCTGGTCTCTGTAATCTTCCATATCTATGTTCTAACAGGCTGGTCTCTGTAGCCAGATCGGAAATGCTTTGTCCTGACAATCCCAAAGGTCTGGGTTATAATCCTGCCTCAGGTTTACAATTGTGTTCATCATAAAATTATACTTTAAAATTATAAAATAGACGAGTCGAAATAGCCTTGGCATTTGAAGCACCCTCAAGGCTAATTTTGCTATTTATATAGCTGTTTCTTCACATTACCAATGTGTCCATTTTGTCAATCATAAACAGGTAAATGTTGTTCATCCACATGTTCGTCGCCAGATTATGTATTATTGTATTAGACATAGGATTCCCTCATATTTAATACGGAAAGCGAATTAAGTATATGATTTAGCTAATATTTAAGAATGGTTACCCTATGAATGAATAAGTCACCTGAATAAACTGGGTTTGAATTTTATTTCTTGGGTTCCAGTCACTGTTTAAAGTGGGTATGAGCAGTAATTTTAAATTTCCAAATTAAAAATCAATTATCTTGGAACGTAAAAAGCATATTTGATACCGGTTTGATCTACCTACACTTCTCAACTGCCTAACATCAATTTGTATACCCTCATGAAAACTGAAATACCATAGCCATTCACTGCTATAAAAAGCTGTCGTTATGTCCTTCAAAATGTCGTATAACTTGAAATCAAGCTATTGAAAAGGATAGGGTGCATATTCTTATCTTAGGCTCACCTAACATCATGCCACGGAAGCCAAAATAAGAGAGCTTCGTAACTCCTACGTGATTTATCGGTTCAAACCGGCTCTCCTCTAAGGAGTAGGTAGTAGATTTGGGATTATTTAAACGTTTCCGGGAGAGGTACTCGTTTTTTGAAAAAAGGAACTTGATTGCGAGTGTAATTAGTACCTATGCTCTTAAAACAAATTGCCGAAAACTATTAAGAGCAATTGCTGACAAATGGACACGTCTGTCAACTCCGCCAACTCTTCCTGATAATTGGAATTCGGTGTTTTCAGCTGGTCATCGGATATTTCCGAATCCAAAATACCGGTGAATTGCGAATATAATTGCGATGGCATAGTAATGAGGGGATCGGGTTGATGAGGTGGGTAGGGCATTGGCTTCCCATCCCAAAGGCCGGAATTTCATTCTCGGTAGTGGCAGAGATTGTTCATTCGAACACCGGTCCCTACTTGAATGCTGAGTAGAAAGAACTTAACATTCAGTACCCCGTTCACCGGATGGGACATTAATCCGTCGGTCCATGGAGTCTTTCATTAAGAGTAAGCTAATGCCGACGCCAGGTTTCACTTCACTCTTCCTTCATACCCAAGAAATTTGTTACTTTGTCCAATTATCCATATCCTAAGATAAAAATCGATAATGCCTCTCTATTTGGTCGATATGGTATCGAATTCGAACCACATGTTACGGTGTTTTCGGCATTTATTTGGGGAATCTCTATTTCCAAGTTGGTAATCATTGAGTTAAAGCAGTCGCCCTAGCACCTTTCACTACTACATATCATTAAATTAGAATGAAAAACTGTAAATTCGTAATTCAACAAAACTTAATGGAATTACAAAATTACATTTTTTCATTCTACCATGAATCGATTCCATTGAGTAACACCTACAACCACAAATTATACGATAAAAAAGGACGTAATTGTTTATGTACAGTTAACAGTACCCTGATTAAGGCATACGAGAGAGAAATATTACTGGAGGCATAATAACTCATGCGAGAACAGGACGATGCTACTATCATCTCTGACATATTCTTCGCTCGTTATATCCGCCAAAACACTGGATTTAGAAAGCGCAAATGGTGCGAGTACCTGTAACGGCATTTATAAGCATAAAAAATATTTACGAGTCAAGAACACTAATACCTGTAAGCAAATTCACATAGGGCAAAAAACATCACAGAACTCTAATGCGCATCCATAACTCTGATGGGGATTTATCCATTTCGCTAGCCCCTAGTCATATGGGAATTGAATTAATTTAGCAGCATCACCCGCTAGACTGGGGAGGAAGGTACGGTGGGAAAGACGGTGGAGTTAAGAAAGGTCATGGAGAAACTGGCTCCCCTTTTTTATATACTGCATAGCTAATTCATTGCTCAAAGGGACACAAGACGGACTTGACTCGCATTTCATCCACGGCATTAAATTTTCCCGGTTGCGGCAAACCGCTACCACCCGCTGCCCTCCCGCCCCTTCCTCATTACATAGGCCAGTCACGCATGCACCATCCCTTAAAATATAATCGACGGAGGCGAAAATTCTTCAGGGTTTTTTTCTCTTCTCCACTATTTCCCTCCACCGCGGACGAAGTGAATGCTCAACTAATGCCGAACGACGGTTCATTTTCCCTCCATTCCCGCCCAATCCTGCTCCCGAGCGATCCGGAGGAGTGACGAGAGCGAAGCGGAACGCGTGTGTAAACACACGGGTCCAGCTCCCGCGGCTTTGCCTCGTCCCGACCTGCCATGTTTCCTCGTCCGCATCACGCTGGAAGATTTGGATTAAAAGCGTGCGACGTGAGGGAGGAGAAAAGGGGGTTAAAAAAAAACATGAACTCGCGTCGGTGTCGCTCGGGGAAGGGAGGGAAAAATCCTCTTTGGTCCTCTCGCCCGGGATATTATAACGAATTCGCGGAATCCCAACGAAATACCGGCGCAGCTCCCCGTAATGCCATGCAATCGACACACTCTCGCACGGGGCAGATGGAAAACGGACGCGGAGTGAAAATTTGCGAATGCTTATTTTCTTTTATGCTTTGCCCGCGAGGAAAAAATTGTCAAAAGAGTAGGTATTTCTCTGGTTCCATTTCACCATCGTTCCGCCGATGGATAAAAGAGGCGACCATTCCAGTTTTTTACGCCCCATCGGTGTCAATCTCACTGCGGCGGCTAGCGAATTGTTCTCGCACGAAACGGATTGCGATCCGTATCTCCATAATTTTCCGAAAACTATTTTCAGTTCTGTTTGGGGATAAAGATATTTGAGACAAACATGTTTCACCAGGTTCCATTCCTTCGAACGATTATAGAGCTAGGGGAACAGAGAATAAACAATGCATCCAAACCTGTCCTAATATAATTTCACGAGTTCAAAGATTTGAAGACTAGATCCACATCACCATACCAATCCACCACGAGGCATTTATAGCTTATGTCTTGAAGCTAGACTAGTTATCATGATTGATCGGCCCTTTTGACTTCGATCGAGTGATTCTTATGCTGAGAGACTGCAAGAAATATTCCAACATACGCTTAGCCAAGGTGCTTGTTCCAATGAGCATAAATTCGCCAATTCTAATTCTAGTTATGGTTACATCGCCAAACATCCGATAAATTCAGCAAGCTTACTGGTGGATAGTAACATGCTATTAACAAAGGGCATACTCCGAAATTCACTGCCAGTACCGTAAATTCTGCCTAAACGCTCCGAAATTAATTTTCGATACCGAGGTGATGAGATGAGGATGAGTTACCAAAAGTATTCCTTGCCGCGAAGTCTCTCACTGCCGTTGGCACCTATCGTTTCACCTACAGCAAATAAACACTAGCTATGATAATTACTGCAATATAGGCAGAACATTCAAATAAGATACCATAATATATAAATTGCGAGTCCAAGAAAGGCATCGATGGGTGTAATCACATAAAATTTTATAACGCGTCAAGGATAGTCATTATTAAAAGTCAAGGACAAACGTTTGAATTTGAGTGAAATATGCTGTCAGTTGTTTCATTGATTAAGTACCTATGATAAATATTTCATTAGTATATATATAATTGTATTTTTCTATTATATGTATTACTAGCGTACCCGTAAAAGGTTACATTTTGCTTTTTATTACTCTCATTTTCGGAGGAAAAAATCTTGAAAGGGACTGAAATGGAAAGGAATACTAACAGACTAAGTCATTTCAGAAAAATAGTACTTCATGCTTTTGGTGTAAGTGCCATTATTTTTATTAGGATCGAGTGAAGTTTATAAGGCAACATGTCACAATGCAATTGCAATTAATCCACAAGATATTCATCACTTCCTCTAACTGTTAGATTAAATAAAAGGTTTGTCTGGAGAATAAATTTGCGGTTCTACCTTGTTAGGGTATTGTATATCTGCTATTCACGAACCAGAAGCAGAAGAAATGCTACCCTCTTGAGAGCCTCCTAATGTTATGAGTCATCGATTCCGTCAAGGGTCTCCTAAATCAACAGAGTAACACAAGTTATTATGAGAAAAGAGTCAGAATTATGCATTAGCAGAGAGTAGGGAGAGAAATTTAATGATTCAAATCTTTTTCGCTCTCCAGATAAATTACGTCGATTCTGCATTTCTACATCCAAGCTACCAATGCGAGAAAAGCCCCTAAATACTCTCTGCGTACACGAAATACACCACCAACCACAGAAAAGTTAAGCTGCCTTAAGACAATAACATTTGGCCAAATCCAGAAATATATTCTGATTTTATTCTCCACTAATTGCTTGTCACGGATTGAGGAAGTATACTTCCCATCAAAATTCCCCCTTTTATCAACAACTTTCTACAAGGAGTAGAAAAATTATATCAAATAAATTAATGGCGATGGATTGCGCGGGCAAAATGATACCAGATAACAAACTATGAAGATGGCGTAGGCCCGATTTAATTCGTTGCACCGAACTGCAAGCTGACCCTCGTGACTCTACACGGCACAAGAGAGCAGCTATAAAAGAATACACGGAAGAAAACTCAAAAACAATCAACCAGCTCTTCACGCCCAGAGTGTTCTTTCCATTCGACATTATTTACGTCAGCGTCAAAAGAATAAAATTCTATTTATACTTGGATTGTTCAAATTCTTCTTAATGGCAACCCAAGCAATCTGATCACACCCTACTCCAAATCAGCGATCAAACATAGCGAGCGGATCACCAATTAGCATCAGTTTTATCGGTCACTTCTTTAATTCAAACGTTTCAAACATGAGGGGCGATATTTTCCTTTTGGTTGTCAGCTCTGATATTATAAAGATATCAAGGACTGATGCTATAAAGATACCAGGGACTTCAGGGCTGTAAGTCTTACATATTCTATCCACCATTAGAAATATTTATATAAGATATAACAGCACTAAACGTACTGTTTCAGGGTTTCTTTATAAAATTTCTCCACAATGGAAAAAATAAACGAACTTTTATGAAAAATAAACGAACTACCATAACGAATAATGCAAATTTCACCAAGTAGTTTAATTTACGACCCAGGTTTCACCAAACTGTAACGCGGGTCGTGAATCAAACTAGTGAAATTTACAAAGGAAATTTCTTTTCTCCAATAGAAGCAAAGTTTTAGTGTTGTCAAATATGTAACTAGAATGATTTAAAATACTCTGTAATGCCGAACTTTTTGTGAACAAATTCCAACTCCATTCATTGCCTCATGAAAACTTAAAGCATTTTAAGTTCTCAAAAAAATTTACTACATCAATCTAAGTTTTGAACAATGTGAAAATTTACTTGTGATACGTTACAAAGTATTATTTATCATCTTAAATAGTGTTTATCAAATTAAGGCTGATGATTTAATACATATTTGGATAAAATTGGTTAAATAACACACGTATTGAATATTGAAAAAAATCGTTATTGGAATTTCAATCATTGAAATATTTTCGGTCAAAGATATGAAAGAGAGACAGTATTATTTTTAAGTTGCAAAATGAAATACGCCACATTAGAAACACAATAATTGTCGCGGAATACGTAAAAACCGCATTCACACTAGATAAACAAATACTGCTCTCGCCATGTGCTAAGTCAAGGTAAAACTGAACATCTAATTCAAATAATAGTAATGATTGATAGTAAAAAAAATAAAAATCAATTACCATATTTCCATTAAAACGAAGAAAAGGATTAAAGTTGCAAAATGCTTAAGAGTTTTACTATCATAGAACCTCGAAACCCCCATATTTAGAGCTTGATATTTTAGATATTGTTCTGATAATAAGCTTGATTCATGAATTTCATTCCTATAACCCCAGGTTTCTTGAATTTTAATTCCCTCTCTTGGGAAAGGTAGGCATACGCAACAACCGATGTGTACACAGAAAAAAAAACAAAACCTATACACGTAATGCACCTTTACATGGGTTTCAACGAATGAGTTTGGTAGATTAATTGGCATTAACGTGCTTAGATATGCTGAAGAAAATTATGAATGGGAGATAAAACAAAGAAAAATACAACACATATTTATAACGATAATAGTAAATGTATGATTCCAAACTACAGTATTCTTACGCAAACTCAGTAATACAATACTCAAAAGACCAATATTTTTTATATATTTCATGTATTTTAGAGGATTTAATTTGGAGAACAGTAAACTGAAGTCGCAATAAGAAATCTATAGAAGAAGAAGACGTAAATACAAATCAGAACTACTGAAGCTAAAATAAATAAACAAGTGCCACACTCACAAATCAATTTGTAGAAAAATTACCGATATTAATCGTATTGGATTAATATATATCAGGGTATACCACCACACGCATTCCAATTGTCAACACCATGCTAATGTCACCAAGGCGATAACTCGATAGAATGCATCCAATATTTATTTCTAATGTTTATTCATTTCGTGTATCGCAATAAAAATATCCTTGGTTATTCTTCATTGTAATATACTGGCATACTGATACCTACTGGCGGCATACTGATTGCAAATTATAAACTGAGTTAACGTTAGCACAACTTGTTCTCCACCACCATCTCCATTCAACACATAGGTGCGGTACATACAACGATAGTAAGCACGTAAGTAGATACAATAAGTTACCTTCATTCACCAATAATTTCCTTCTGATCCCACGAGGGGTCGGAGAAATATGGAGAAAGTGCCCGCAATCCTTACTCTTTAATACCTGTATTGCACAAATTTAAGTAGTATCTTGATCAAAACTGATAAAACCTTAACGATTTTACCTCGAGGAAGTTTTTTGGGGCATTCAAGGGCAGTAATTGTTTATATAGAGCTACAGAAGTTGAATGAGAACAAAGATATTGAAAGCAGGGCATCTGCCATAAATGTCGAACTTCCAGAACGCGCCATGGTCCCGTACTGCCTAAAGAAGAAACGGTTATCCGACTTCACTCATTTGGCTGTGGTTATTCCACCTTTTCTCTAATATGGGTGATTTTACATCACAACGGAAACGACTTAATGGCACATGCAACTATAATTTACCAACAAGGTCTACGAAGCACCGAGGCAGTGTATTTTGAGGACTTTTATGCAGCAGAAATACTCACAATTTATGTTGCTCAATTTCGACCATTCAAAGACATCATCTGTCACTAATTTCGCTCTCCTGTTTCACATCAACTTTTTCGACAGAAAGAATAATGGTTTAACTGTAACACTTGTTATATTCACCACATAAGGAGTAGGATGGAGAAGATGAAGAAATGCTTAGGCAAAAACACCACATGCGGGTGAATGAAAATTGATGAGCTCTTACAGCTTGAAATAGTACGTGAAAGGAAAAATACTACACATACTTTAAACCTATGGGAGATATTTTTGACGACTGATGTCAATTTATAAAAATGTCCTCATTACGGTACCTATATTTGGCATCGACTATGGCTGAATGGTTTTATTTACTGAAGATTTTTTGTGGATCATTATATTTTCATTAATTTTCCCTTGTGGGAACATTGTTGATTTTGGGGCTAGAGTACAAGCCTCCCATTCCGAAAGCCTGGAATAGAGTCCAACTAGAGGTTAAGAGTTATCAGTGAAGTCCCGACCCCTACTCGATTGCCGTGTGAAGAGTACATCAAGTGCATTATACCGTCAGTCGAATCGGACGCTGAATCGTGGAACCCTCGGACCCTTTCGTTACGAGTACGCTCTCAAGAGTTGGTTCTCACCGTAGTCCTATTTTATTTCCTATATAATTCTCTCCCCAACCCAATTCTCCGCATATCCTAAATGACAGAAATGTATATAGTTCTTTGCCAACTACCCATTGAACGTTTCACTCGCGCACTTGGAAAAAGAGCAGGTTTCTTCCAAACCCTAACCGAACATACCCAAACGTAAGTTTGTCGAACATTTCCTCCGGAGCTGAGAACGTGTCCCAACTAATCTCAACCTCCATACCAATCCCTCCTCTACCTTGTGCACGGCTCCCAGCGTGCACCGCGGGAACTGAAGCGGGGTGGCACCATTCGCATTTCCCTGATTTCCCCGAGGTGGTGCAAACGACCTCAAGGATTCAATCGCGCTAGGACGGCCGAATAAAACAAAATAGGCAACCGTCAGCCTAGCCTACCCTCATTGTGCCCCCCTCCCTCACCGGGAACGGTCGGAATCAAATTGAAACAACGGAGTAGGCAGCGGCGGTCACGCCTGTCGGACTAAATACGGAGGCACCGAAGAGCTCTCCCGCGATAGGGTAAACAATTGAAGGAATGAGGGAAAGGGGGGGGAGGAGGAGGCGAGGGAGGGAGTTGGATGGAAAGTTTCACAAACAAGTGTGCGGGAGAGGCGGGGCAGGTGGCACCGTCTGGTCGATTCCCGTGACGTGACCCAGCATATTACCTGGAGTACACAGGCGTGTGCGCCGGAGAGTCACCCCGGCCGCTCGGGCTACAACCAAGCTAAAGCCAACAAATGATGCATTGTTTCACGTATTGGGTTTATTTTTTTAACACAATTTAGTAAAAAAATCTGATCATACAGTGAATCCTTTGCAAACGAGTGAACCGGCAATCGCAATTTGTTTCCGCTGTTTTTCAGGCTTGACTAACGAAAATGCATTTGACAAAAGAAATTTGTGTTCGTGGATGAACGTGCTGATTTAACTTTTAAAATCCACGAGAGGAATTTAACTATTAAATCACCATGAACAACACCCCGGCCACTTATTCTAGGGTTAGGTATACAACTGTGTAAAAAGACACAATGTACATCCATGCCTTGAGTAGAGAAAAACTCACCCTGAAAGGATAAGCCCCTGAACAGCTCTTTGGCGCTAAGGTATGTAGATAACAGTATTAATAAAGAAAACACATACATCCATGTCCCGTGTAAACAAAAAAAACACCATAGAGGGATTCGTATCCGCGGTTTGAAAGCCGAGTGATATACCGCAGCTGTCACCTTGGCCAGGGAGGATAGTAGTAAAAATGTCGCGTAAATATTTTCAGTCCAATAGTATAAAGTATGATATATTTATTCAGTATATTGATGTTTAAATAGTTATCCATTTTTCTTCATCCAATTAATTAGCAGTTTATCTCAGTCTTTGGAGATTTACTGTCTTTTCCGTGCGCTTTTTGATAGTTTATATAACTCGTCTTTAAATAGTACGCTGCATTCAAAATGAATTAAACTATTCTCTAAGGAAAGCCATAGAAAATCTCGTTTCAGCTAACCAATGTAATTCCAGAACAAATTATCTTCATTAGTGGACTATTTAGATCGGTGGGACCACAATTCAGCTATAACTAAGCCTCACCAAGTTACGCCCCTGAAAAAGCTTTTGTTTTTAGCGTTGGCGGACAATAGCCAAGGTAATTTGGACAAATTTCTAGATTCTCATCCCGAGTTCAAATCTCGGCAGGGCCTGGGGTATTTCATTAGTGTATCAGTCTGCATTTGAGTGAAACTGTGCAAATGAGGAGAGGAATTCGAGTTCAGTACTCCGTCCGTCGGATTGGACGTGGAACCGCAGTCCTCTTGGCGCCTATTACTACCAGTGAGCTAATGCCGACGCCGGGTTTCTATTCATCTTCCTCTTTTTCCTGACAAATCCCTTCTTCTAACCATTTAATTGCTTATCCTTAATAGCACAAATGACCTCAGCTGCCTGTTTTCTCCACCGAATAACTACTACTGAGTTATTTTATTGGCTTGGCGTATTTAGTCATATTTGAGAAGAGATAGGAATGCAGGTTATAGTTGTTATTACGGGAGGAGACTGAGACTACGGTCATCTCTATCATTAAAGGACAAAGCTAAATAAGTAGCTGTCGGAATTTTTACGGAGTGACCGAAGGTTGTAGAGGAAACCAGAGCGATTCGAACAATCCGCTGGATTGCAATTATAGGTCAAATCGAATTCATCGAACTCTTGAAAAATCCTCCTTTTTTGGATTTCGATAATGGCTACTTCGATCGGCTTCGAAAATGAAACGCTAAAAAGCTCTTTGTGGAAGCAATTCAGAATACTATTGCCATTTTTAAGATTAATTTAAATTCTCAGAAGCCACTCAACCACGAAAGAAGAAATTCCTAATTGGTATTATGTCAACGAAAAGAATAATTGAAATTATTGACAATATGGTATGGCTTTAAACAAAAGCCTCTCAGACGATAAAACTTTATGACACCCATTGGGGAAGGCAGCGTGCAGGGAAGTATTCGATTAGCTTCGCGGGACTGCTGCATCTCTAGTTAGCCATCAAGCAGAGGCGGCCGACACCTGAGGTCTTTTACGTCATAGCGGGTCGTAACGTGCAGGAAGGATTATTGTCAGCAAATGAAAGTCGTAGAAACCTGGCTTCAGCATTAGCCTTTCGTTAACGAAAAGCGCAAATAGGATCTGTTTTTAATGACTCATTGATTGTGAGAGTACTGTTGAAGTATTTTAGGTCTCCCTTACAGAACTCAAATAGGAACAGAAATTCTGCTGAAAAACCTCTGCTATCATGCAAACCCTGGTCTTAAGAATGGATGCTTTCCATTCGTCGACGCAAGCTGACAAGACTCGACACAAGTCGTGTTTACTGCTTTCCATTCGTCGTGCGTCGTCGTGAGTTACCGACACAAGCGGTCTCACACTGACTCTGACGGGAAGCTGAGTCGTCTGAGTTGGATACATCGGCAAGAAGATTTGCGCAAGCGTTGTATATAAATAAAGTAATTGTTGAAACCAATGAAGATTACTACAAGTTAACTGGCTGATCTACAAGTTCTTCAGAAATATTAAACTTGTATAAGATTCCCACTCGTTCAACTCGTGACCAACGCGCATCATCTACTGCGCACAAGTGCTTTCCATTCTTAGCTAACTCTAAGCTGACGCTAGTTCACACAAAGTGACACACGAGTCGCCCGAATGGAAAGCACCCAATGACGTGTAGGCAATCCAGTTACCATATCATTCCAGTTCCCAAACCATGAGAATATATATCAGATTTTGCAGTAATTTTGGATCACATCGGGCCAAATTTGATATATAGTTTACTTTAACTACAAATTAAAACGGAGATTATATTAATTAGGAAGCCTATACCTTCGTCTTTCACTTCTCGTCGTAGAAAATGCATCATATAGATGATTGGTTGAAATGACTGTTGAATGTTGAAGAGTGTATCGTTTAAAACCTCGAAAATATTTAACCGCTCGTTATTAAATGGGCATTATTTCCTAGCTACTTATCGCTATGCTTTTGCTTTTGATCGATTTGCCTTTGTTCAATGCTTGAGTTTATGGCTTGAGTTCAATGCATGAGAATTCTAAAGGGACAAATTATTTCAATCTACAGCACATGGAAATAAATACAATGAAAACTTAAAAACAGTAGTAATACATTTAAAAACCCTAAGAAAAATAAGATAAAATTAAACACACTAACTGGCAGCCAAGAAGTGATCCCCAACTCGAAAGTCAACGATCGCAACTCCCTAAAACTAATAGAGTAAAAATACAAAGACATCGATGAAAAGTGAGAAAATATCCTAAAAATATCTCCCTCTAAGGCGTTTTAAATTTTACGGGATAAAAAATATTTTACAGCAATTATTTAAAGGAGAATTTGAGGCAACTTGTACATAATATATCTACTGTAGCCAGAAACCTTCAAAACTAGTAAAGAGTGCTAAAAACCAAATCATTGCATAGTTAATGGTACTTCATAAACCTTAGATCAAATTTAAGTGGAGTACGATGGGAAATGTCACGATAATGGGGAAAAATAGTTTCTCATCACAGAAATATGCAAGATAAGCAGGAAATAAAATCAATTTGCACGCTCAAGCCAGAGTACACACAACAAAATGCTGATGGCAAACATTTCGCGGGGAAGAGACGACAGAGTTAACTAGGGTTCGTTAATTACTCGGGGTAATTGCGCATCGGAAGGAATTTTTTAAATACCTGCGCTGGCAAATATGACTAGTACGCCCTAGAGCCGGAGAGTCTCTGCAGTGTGAGTATCCCAATTCCGCTAAGGTACCTCAAACTTCTCCAAAAGCCTCACTAACATTTCCAGCACGCCACAACCAGGAGAGATTGCACACGATGGTCCACAAATCCATTAACCAAAAGAGTAGGAGCCTCTTTTGTCACGAAGACCTGGTTCTACACCGCCCTCTGGGGCGTTCCGTAAAAATCAATCATCTGAAGGGAAACGAAGAAATCATTTAATAATCATACTAATCGGATGAGTGGGACCGGAGTGAAACGAATGAGAAACTGATTTCCGAGAAGAGATGAGTGCTGACAGTTCATAAACACTGGGTACAGCGCAACTAGACACGTTTTCAAAATTGTCTACTCTACGATTGACGAGTGCAATGATAAGGATTCTATGGCAAGCTACTTGCAGGTTACGGTCTATTTCTCAGTTAAGTATCCTTGTGACGCTGATTCCCAAAAAGGCTCTAAAACGGCGTATAATTTTATTGATACGTATTCTATATGCACGTATGTATGACAAAATGGACTTATTCCTAATTCCTAATTTCGGCTACGAGCATTCTGGGCAGTCGAGCAAATAGTTCGGGCACCACTGCGCTAAAAGAGTGAGCGCAACGAAGCAACAAAGAACAGTCTTGATATAAAAAATAAGATGGTAGATATTTAAAAGAAAAACTGCAAGCAAAATGAAGTGTAATACTCAGCAAACAGAAGTCTATTCCAGTATCACTCTAACAAATCCGGAAGAGAAGTGAAAGGCCTTTGAAATGCGTATCTCAATATTTTCCTCCAAAACACATTTTAACCATAAAGTTAACTGTTTTTGGTGAGATATCGATGCATATAATGACAATATAAAATGAAAATAAGATATCGCATTTGTCCACTTTTTGTATTTGATGTATGATAAAAACCTTACGTTCCGACGTATGTACACTTGAAAATGGCTTTGAGTGCCGAAATGCTGAGTGGATATATCATTTATTAAACAAAACAAGTGGGCAAATACGACATATTTTTTTCATTTTGCATTTTAATTACATCAATCTTCAGTATCGGCATGCTTAGTCGACCGAAAATGTAAATTTGTAAGGAAGTAGGAGGAGATGACGCACACTTAGGATGAGGTTAGCAAATAATACACTTTTCACGCTATCAGTAAGCGTAAGTTTAGCGTTAAGAGTAATAACTAGGATTTAATAAACATCATTTGATCGTGGAATATGAAGACTCAAAACACAGTTCATCAGAACATACATCTGGAGCATGTTTCTTTACGGCAGTGAATCATGGACGATGACAGCAGCGGAGAAGAAAAGGGTAGAAGCATTTGAAATGTGGTGCTACAGAAGAATGCTGAAGATTAAATGGATTGACCGAGTAAGTAATGAGGAAGTGCTAAGAAGAGTAGGAGAAAAGAGAAGTCTGCTAACAACTCTAAAAAGAAGAAGGGAAAACTTAATCGGCCATATCTTGAGAAACGATGGCCTGATGACGACTATCGTCGAGGGAAAAGTGAACGCGAAGATTGGAAAAGGCAGGCCTCGTATGAGATACATGGAACAGGTTGTGAAGGATAAAAAAGAGAAGAATTACGTCACAATGAAAAGGTTGGCCGATAGAAGAATCGAGTGGAAAGCTTCGTCACACCAATCCTAGGATTGTTGACCGATGATGATGATGAAAACAGGCTTGTCCGTTACCGAAAAATAGTATCTCCCACATGCGTACAAAATCATTTCCAGTTGATCTAGTTTGTCAATGGCTTTCCTAGAGTCCTGCGTGGCCGAGATGTAGGGAGGAAAGGTCTGAGGGCGGAGGAAACCGAGCTTTGCCGTTGTGAGGATTAGAGTCACAGGGACAGGGACTTGCGGTCGCTTTCCTCCGGGCGGGTGAGTGACTCAGATTCGAAAAACCGAATTCAAATGTGGCTCATTAGGCCGTGTTTCGAGACCTTAAAATTAAATTAAAACGTGCGGTTGGTGTAAAGGGCATCCTTGTGGTGACGAAAAAGAATTTCAAGGAAGAGAGGAGGGTTACATGGCGAATCTCAAGAAGCACACCGTGAGTTAGTGTTCGAACCAGGTTATGAAAACACTAAAGACGTTTGCAAACTGAAGGCTAGTCCTAATAATCTGCAGAGGTAAATAAAGTTAACGTATTTCGAATATTCAGCAGCTACTGATAACAAAAGACCAAAATCAATCGGGATGAGGAATTCACGGCGACATTCTTTCATCAAAATACTTATTACAATGATTACGGTATGCCACCTCATACTAGAGGTAGAAAAATTTGGCTTATCTTTGGGAAAATGGTGGTAATGGAGGTCACATTGAATTAAGATTGAATTAAATTGAATTAAAATTGAATGAAGCTCCTTCACGAATCATTCGGAAGCAAAAAAAAAATAATCCCCATGACTAATAATTACGTTGCTGTATCTATGTTTCTTACCAGAGAAAACAACACCAACGTCTCTATCATTTCCTAAATACATACTTCTAAAATTCTCAGAATGATTAGCCAAGCAAAGTCAGGTGGGGCAAACACGCATGCATCACGGCATCTGTCGCTTCAGGCTCCATTCAAAATTAGCTGAAAGGGGAAAATAGGGAACAAACATTGGGGAATCCATTTATACGCTTAAGGAGTACTGTAAACCACGTAAATGGTGTGTGGCAGGGGTAAATAATCACCAAACGTCACCTTGCTCATGTTGTCATATGGAGTAATTCTAAAATGTAAAGCGCAGCATCCTCTCCGGATAAAATACGATAAAGTAGCTTTTCACGATTTGACGAGGATACCAAATTACCAACAAAGCGAATGACAGGTCCTCTTCAGTGACAAAGTTAGTCATTGAATTTTTAGCGTTGAACTAATGGACGTGAACCAATACAGAGTTGTTATTATTATGTTTATTTTCCACGTTCGACACATTGATTATACGTCTGCTGTTCGAAAACACTACTTTTGGCTGTACACATAGTTAATGACACTAACATTTTTCTCGTTTCTCCTTGTTTTACTGAAAATGAATACTCAATTCCGGTAAAGAGTAAACCCAGCGTTAATACACATCAATATGACATGCCTGCGGATGAGGGGTACCATGCAACATGTATATGGGATGGTGTAAGTAAGGATGAGAAGAGTGAGATATAAGAGATAAGACAAGTAAGCATGTGAGGCACGGGGTACGGTTCGTGTGGAGGATTGAATACTGTCTTCCCATTCCGAGAGCCCGGGTTCGAATTTATACAGAGGCGGAGATGCTTCAGTTTCAGCCGATTTCTATAACAGTACCGTGTGAAGAGCACCAATACTCCGTGGGTCGCATGGGATATTAAACCGTGAACCCTTTGGTGACTTTTAAAAGGAGTAGTACGTTCATGTTGACTTTAAGCTTCTCTCCCCCATTTTTCTCCGGTCTCTAAATAATTAATTCCTCTACCCAACTCTCTGCCTATCTAATTTATCTAAATTGCGCTATTAAGGATAGATGCAGCGACCAATTCTTAAAAGCGTAAATGACCTTAATTGTCGACCACCTCCCTAGAATAACTAGTACTACTAATAGAAAAATAAACGTAATGATTCATGGTAGTGAAAGGAGCGAAAATAAAGCTGAAATAGACAAGATTATTTGTTGTTAACTCGGAGAAGAAGGGAAATGAAATCGGGCGAGTTCGACAACATTATAAGAATAAGTAACATATAGACAACTGAAGATGATAGAGAAGCGAGAGATTTGGATTTAAAAAAAATTGGATAAAATAAAAAAAATTAGGTTCATATTGAAGTGAAAAACCTCCAGTTTTCCACAGATTTTTATATTATGGTACAAGGCGTTTCACCGACTTGCGGCATCATCAAGTCCAAAAAATATTAACATGCAGCATAGATATACCCTCAAAGCACAGATTGGATGGGATGGCCATGGTTGGCGAGGAGGAGAGGAGGCAGTTAGGAGGGGAAGAGCGGTGAGAGGTTGGGGACGGTGGTTCGGGGAGTTTCGGGTAATGGAGGAGGCTATGCCGTGGCTATGACGTGAAATAGAGGTGGGTGCATGGGAAAGAGTCGGAGCGGTCAAGGTTAGTTTCTCGGAAAGGAAAAGGAGGGTTTTTTTGTGCCTGATGATTCCACAAGTCGGTGAAACGTTATACCATAGTATAAATGTCTGCATAAAAGTACAAGTTTTTCATTGAAATATGGATACTAAACACTTCCACGAAGTGAAACCTGGTAAGGTACAGAGTATGAAAGATTACATTTTACACTTTTAAACATGTGGAACGTTTGTGTTACTTTGGACCGATGGGGACGTATTATATTAAGAAAATTATTGATTTTTTAATAAATGATATTGTTAAAACATTACATAGTTTCCGATGAGAATAATTAGCGAATGTGTCACGAGAATTAAATAATGTGTTTGCTATCGAGCATGGTGGATCTGAGATTCGCCTCTTGGGATATAATATGACGAAAGATTGAATCTTTTCTAAGTGAGAGGTAGAAGAATGCAGGAAGCACGATAGACGGAGGGAGAGCAAATGGTTAAATATTGAAAGGTGGTGGGGAGGAATAAAATTTGTTGGCTGAACTTAGGAAAGGGCAGAGTAGGTGGATGGAATTATACATTAGAGACTATTGGATAAAAAAGCCCTTAATTCATGGTAATGAACTGAGTAAGCAAAGAAGAGAGAGTAAAGAAGGGTCTTCTGGATTGAATGAAGAGATGTATCAAATATGCCATCATTAGAAAATATATCTTAAGAAAAAAAGTGTGAGTAAAGTTAGGATGCAAAACTGAGTAAATATCATATCCAAGTCTACTCTGGCCAATGAAACAATAGTAACGATATAGGAACATGAGAAATTTCAAAAAACAATGTATAAATAAAGAGTAGGAAGAGGATTTATGCAATAAATCACTAAGAAAAGACAGCGATGCACGGACTTTCTACCAATTATAAACACTTTTTGCAATTGCACCCAACCTGAAGGAGATAGTTACTATGTATTAATTATAGTATGTGTGCAGTAGCTATTGCGTATAATATTGGAATGATTGCATCACGATTCAAAAAACCCATGAGAATTGAAGTACGAAGGGCTCACGCATTCAAGTCAAGTTGAGGTCTCTCAAGCACAAAAACGCTAGAAAAAGTGGTAATTATTGATGTAGAGGTAGTTTGGATTTACCTTTCGAGAGGTTATCCCCCACTTTTTTAGGTTACTTTCATATTTAGACTTTTTACAAAGCGGGAGTAAAAACAAAATTCGAGAGATATCTGAGACATGAATGTCAGGTCACAAGCTTCTTCAACATACAAAATCCAACAGGTTTTCCAAGAGATTATTACCCAACAGACAGCTAACCGGCGAAGAAACCTTCACCCTGACGACCAAAAATATTTTTACTGTTGACTCCCATAAAAATGCAAGGAGAAGATCGGGCCATGCAAGGAGGTTAGAAGTTACTAAAGGCAATATTGCTGCAGACTCGTGAAACAGGATTGGCCATATTGTAAGGCGTGGACTTTATGGGGAAGAAGGCCAAAGAAAGGAGGGTTTAGGCATCGGAGGCGCATCGCAGCTGATTTCTGAAACAAAGTTGACCATTTTCTGTAGGCACACGGAAAAACTACTCACGATTGAAGTTGCTTATGCACGTGGATAAGTTAAAATTACTACGAAAATTATAGGAAAATACTGTACAAATAAACAGGAAAAATGTTTTACTGGGTAAACAAACACCAAATAAGTAGTTTAAATAAGTTAAATTTGTATGTACAAACTGTTAGGAACAGAATTAACTTCCAGTGGAATGACAAGCATTTCTACTGATCTAAAATAGCCCAAAGAAGTTTACTGTTGCCACTGTGATAAATTTCGAGCACCATACTATTGTTCGTTATTAGTAGGAGTAATAATTATTCTTGGGAGGTAAAGGACAGCTGTAGGTAATCATTTATGCCTTAGGGCTGGTGAGTGATTGCGTAGAGGCAGTAGAGTAAATGCGAAATCGTACGACTGCGCAGCTTATCTTCCGATTTCAAGTCAACGCTTCAATACATTCGTTATGCATACTTGTTTTCTTACTAATTCTTCACGGGGAAATCTGTTTTTCGTAATTCAAGAATTAGAATCTGTTTCAACAGCACCAAAATCCTTTAAATACTGGCTATTCAGAGATATGCCTATGTTTTTGTACTTTTACCAAATTTTATGTATTCGGCCCCACAGTGGGACGATTCGACGTTAAGGGAGTGCGTGTGCCTTGACGTCTACTCACCACGAAGTTATCAGGGCGAGGTTGAATCCTATGTGTAGTTTATTCACAGCGGAACTCCTTGTCATAAGAAGGGAGGGCTCTGCGTGGGATTAAGCGACATAATGCCTCCTTTCTAGTCTGCAGCGAATCTATGAGTGCACTGCAGGCCATTTCCCGCTTTTCCCCAATGCACCCAATTGTCCAGGATATTCAATGCAGCCTAGTGTCCCTCGGAAGGAAGGGAATTCTAATCGAATTCTTGTGGGTTACTGGACATGTGGGGATGACAGGGAATGAGATAGCGCATTCCGCAGCTAAAGAGGCGCTGCGAGAGGCCGACAATGCAGTTACACTGGAAACTGTTGAGGATCTGAGGGCTGCGTTGAGAAACATATGCTTCAGGCAGTGGAGGAAGACTTGGAATAAGCAAAACACAAATAAGGTACGCGAAATTATGGCCAACACATAACTGTAGCCAATTTCAGTTCTGAGGATTCGGAGGAAGGAAATTGTCATCGCACGGACGAGGATAGGGCACGCTGTCTCACCCCTCACAGCACCTCCTGACGGATGCGTATCGCGAGAAAGATTAAACGATGTGGGCAACCTAGGAGAAGTCCAAGACAATTACGCAGCTAGATCAATCGCATCCTTTCCTTTTTGAAGTAAACTTCTTTTTTTTTAATAAATTACAATAATTTGTAGTATCAAAATTACCATATTTTTATTTTCACCAGTTAATCTACTTGTTTATTAATAATTAAAGAAGGTACAAACTAGCCTTAGCCGTCAACGCACCATAAAAAAACTAAAATTACGCGTAAGGTTCCCATAAAGAGTATCATGACCGTAAATAAAATTTGACAAAATGTATTCTCACACTGTTGAAAATCACACGTTGTGCCCTAATTAGAGTGGCCAGAGGGATACGCTCACCGAAACACATCAGTGCCGTAGCAAATAAGGACAGAATGGAGACTTGAACAAATATTTGTCCCCAGAAGGACTAAATCTTGAACAGGAAATACAGTGCCTCAATACTGATGAAGAAGCATATCCACAACAATCACACATACCTCTTGCCAGCTCAAAACTGTAAACATTCCATTTCACGTTTCCCTTCCCATAGTGCTCCATCGAGTCCTCTATCATCGAAATATCAACAACTCTGAACTAGAGTCCCTACTCCAATCGTCCCATCACAAAGGCACCGCATCATTTCAGCTCAAAAAAATTATTGATCGTGTATCCGCGCCACTGGTCTAGCGAACTCATTCACAAACCCTCGCTTTAAGTTCCTCCAAGCAAAACGCGAAGCTCGTTTCATTTCCATCCACCCACTGGCCATCTCTCCATGACCCAAACAGTCCCACTCTAACACACACCACACAGTTGTGCAATTTACTTGCTTTTAGCCCTGAAAGAGTTAGCTTCGTATCTCTTACATCCCTCACCTCTTCAAATCACAGAGCTCGTGAAGCAAAGTTATGCGTACGTGTGTGTATGTGTATGCAGAGGGGCAGAGATTGTATTTACTCTATAAATTCATATATATTTATTTTTTAAACGACAACGTCATGGGCTCGATTGAAATACAAAATTGAGAAGAATACGATAATTTCTTTATACACTATTTTGTCGTCTACATTGTAATCTGAGCTGAATCTAGTATAAAATTCAGGACTTTTAAAGTACAACTTGGCTTTGGATATACTTTACACACTAGAATCTTGGTCCCTCTATGCTTGTACGCCACCGATACGCGTTGTTCTATAAATATAATTTTGAGTTTAAGCGCTATAACGTTTAATTGCCAATATGACTCACTTCCGCTAACCTTGCCAGATACTATTTATCCAACTTGGTTACTTTTGAATTATAGTAAAATAGATCTATAAATCGTGTCATCTCACAAACCTTTCAACTGGCATAGTTTTTTCCTTAAGCAAAGAAAAAGAAATTCTTATCAATGATTGTATTTAAATCGAGTCCATACAATGCAAGTACAGTTTTTCTTTAAACTATTATTGCATGATTTCATAAAGCAAATATAAAAAAACACCTCTAAAACTATCAAAAAAACAGCACTCATGTATATACTACTCATAATAACTTATTTTTCACTTCATAAACCTTTAAAAGGATAATTTATACGGTGGAATTCTACGGAGCACCAATTTATACACGGCACTGCCTAACAAGAGTATAGGTACCTACATCTACGTAATGCAAAACGAGCCACATCGAGGGTGTGTGATGGGGGTGAAGGATCACCAATCATACTCTACTCACGTGCAACTAAAGCCTACAATACTACTACTTGATGTTAGATATAGGAGTCTCGTGTAACAAGATGATAGGTATGGAAGTGATTACTGGTTAAAAAAGTATTCATTTAAATATATTTGCCTCTAGCAATAATTGGGTATATTATAAGGAGATGAATATTTTTCTATTTTCAGGGCACTATGGCCGAGTGATGAGGGCTATTTTTCTAAAACTGTTCCTGACGAGCGTAGGATGAGCGTAGGCTGCGCTGACGTAACCGATTTTATGACGTGACTTGTGATTAACCATATCCCTCCTGGAATTATTCCACTCATGCTGCACTGCTTTGCGTAAATTTGCCTGCAAGTCCTGATGGAGTAATGGTGCCGAGGTCTGTTCAAGAATGTTAAGTGCTTCCTTTGCTGATGTATAAGCTATCTCATTTCCAGCGATTCCCCAATGACCAGGGATCCAACGAAACTGGACTTTGATATCCGTTCCTGAGATGTTATAGGAGACTCAATATCCTGGACAATGCAGTTAGATTGCGGAGACAGATTGCAGCGCACTCCATGAGTCTGTTGCATGTAACTAAGGACTTAACAGGATCATTCACTCTATCGAGAGCATCTAGATGGCCTCCGCTGTTTAAATTATACACAGCGCACTAAGCTGATTAAGCGGGAGAAACTAAAAAAAGGGTTGTATGAACAAGCTGTGGATTTTTTACGAATAGACTAAGTTAACAAGGTCTAAACTGGAGAGAAAAGCAGCGGGAGACAACCACGACTTGCTAACGTAATTTAATTGCTTGAACCCGAAACCCTTTATTTAACGCAAACTGATCTGCTCTGTTGAGAAATGATTCAATAATATCTGTTTTCTTAGTGGAAACAATATTACGTCAACAGAAAAAAAGAAATGATTGTTAACCTCAGCATTGGTAGCATACAAGCATAAAGATGCAATAAAATATAAGACATTATTGTAGATGTATCAATTCATTGCAACTCCACTGAGTCGAGAGTAGGCCAGCATGTCAAAATTCCGTGGAATTACAGCCATATTCCCTCTCCATCGATCCATTTTCATGAGCAGTCATCAATTCTAGCGATGGTTTGACGCATCTTACCAATAAATACTACAACCGAAGAGCCTCCTTCAGCCTTCGCATTTTTTTCACTTCCACAGCACTCATCGCAGCTTCCTGTCTCTCAGCCTGGATATTCTTCCATAGCTTACTTCCTTTATTCCCACCCTCGACTGTCTCCAGCAATAGATCGTTTCCGTACAAAATCTCTTTCTCCCTTCCTCTTCCTGAATCGTTGCTCTCTCCACCCATTATTAGTAGACTTCTATCTTCAGTTTTGTGCTCCTTCAATCATATATGCCCTTATTCAATTGATTATTAACCCAATACGCTCTATAAAAATATTGTCTGTACCACCACTTGCATTCACTGCTGTCTCCATTTGTGATTACTGAAATACTATGCATTTGCTACAATCATTAACATGAGCAGAGGCAATTAACATACAATCAATACATTATAAGCCTCAGTACATTTGAAATCTTCTCAATGACCTTAATACTGCTGTCTTAACGTTTTACAAAATATCTACGCATACATTATATAAGAAGCAAAGATTGAATAATGACAAAAATGAACAGAGCAGTTTGTTTTAAAACAGTCAAGGACAAGAGAAAAATATAACGATGACAGCTCATGTAGATGTCTAAGAGCTGGATTCCTATCGTGAGCATGGAGATTTGAATCCCAGTAGTGATATATAGGAATGTTAAAACGGTTTTTTTTAATGCTCTCTGTAAGATGTTGAATTTCAATAAGTCTTCCCGTCAGAAAGGAAACTAAACCAAGGAACCTTTGGTGTCTTACATTTAAAGTAGGCTAATGTTGATTCCGGGTTTCACTTCCCCATTCCTTCCTTAACCATGGAAGAAACACTTCCCATTTCTGCCCTAATACATCCTTCCCGCTAGTGAAAAAAGATCTTAGCTACGGTCAGCGTCCCTAAAATAGCTAATGCGTCTTCAGTTGAATTGCCTTACCCCTAAATATTACAATGGATTTAGTTCGTAACGAATGGTAGCAATCGAAGTTGAATGTAATTAATTCAATTATTAATACACTGCCCTCCAAATGATTAGAAAGGCCAAAAAAAACCTTATCAATAGCACGATAGAAGGGAAATAGGGTAATTTTTACGGCATGAGAGGCACAGAAGTAGTAGGAAGGCCTAAACTCTTCACGCGTAAGAGTGTTAAAAATTAGGCAAAGAAAAAATACTTAGGGAAATTTTATAAATGAAAAATCTTTGATAAGATTGCAAGGAAAAGAAACACAAAAATAATAGAGAATTGCCACTTCGATGACATACCGAGGGATTTCAATGTGACGCCCCGACGTTGTGGGGTAGCAGTAGATTAGGGTAATAGGTTCTCCGACTGCTAAGATTACATTGCAAGGTCTACCAGTAGCACCATAACCAAAAATGCACACTAGTGGTGAGATTCGGATACGCGAGCTATGTGTCACGGATCTACCACAACTGGAATAAGGACTTAGAAAACATTCCAAAACCCTACCAATTCCTAGAAAAAGTTCCAATACACCATACGAATGTCTAGATTAATAAATAAATAAATTAGCGATTCTGACCCTGTATGAACAGAAAGAAAGGAAAGCAGCCCATAATTTGGGGTAAATCAGTCGAGGCTTAACTACTGCTAGTCGTCCTCCGTGCTAGGAACGTGTAAAACTTCACATATAATTTAAACTCACTTGTAATTAATGTAACCATACTATGAATGCTATGGAACCATACTGATGAAAAACTGGCTATTTGACCTTAGCATTTTTAAAACAGAAGTTATGGAAATAACTAGTTATTTATTCAACTGGTTGAAAACAATTCATTAATTTGTTGACTGCGGCCATGACATCATGCAATAATACCAGTAGTACTTGCTTGCGGACAAAACCGAAAATTGCTTGGCAGGCAATAAATAAGTTCAAATAATCATATATTAAACTGAACTTAGGGAAATTAAGTTTATTTTCACATTAGTTATCCACTTATTAACAGCCATTATAGAGGCAAAATTATAGCAAATTCATTTATCAAATATGAAAATACACTCAGTACTTAAGGAGACTTATTTCATTATTTTAAGGTGAAAGTAGAGTAAGTTACAGGCATCGAATACTCCATATAAAGTACTAAACACTAAATGAAAGCATCTCTCGAGGGAAGTCTGGCAAGGCAAACTTAGAAACTTTTCCACGGTGGAGCAACGGTGTAATTTATTATCTCGTTCCCGAGGGCTACTGAGCAATCTAAAGCTAGAGAGTCTGAGCATTAGATTCGTTTACTCGTTAGGGAAAACGGAAGAAATTCAGCCTCGTCGCGGAAAGGGGAGAAAGATGGCTTTTATAAAGAGCGCGCGTCCATTAATAATGAGAGGGATGAATGGAGCCAATCTGAGGACGAGAGATAGAGAGAGAAAAATGCGCGGAACAAGAGAGGAAAAGGCTAAAAGTAGGAGCGGAAAAATGTTGGCGGGACCCGAAGAAAATATAGTGATAACAGAAAAAGACATAAAGAGACTTGTGAATTATGCATGCGTGTAAAAAACATAAGACAAATTATTAAAGGATCCCTTTTTATGCTACGCTGCAGGATGTATGGCACATGTATGTAAACATACTCCTGGTAATAAAAATGGCTATAAGACAGCTAGGTATGACATGAACCTACTTTAAAGAGTACCAATCACTAAAAAATAGGGAGAGCACAACTTAGGCCATCGTACTGCATTTCTGGTAAGAAGCGTTGAAACAAGCTCAAAATTATTATGCTGGCGGAGCAGACGTAATTGTAGCTAGAGAAGTTAAACTTCTGAGCATCATCAACTTCAAATCTATCCTGGGGATATTATATTAGAATTTTTTGTTGCACAGCGCTAAAGAGACTGGAATTTAGCAAAGAAATTGAGAGAGAGAGTATTCAAATGGGAAAATAAAGGAAATATGTTATATCAGAAGGTACCCGTGAAGGCCTGAAGTGGACCTGAAGAAGTCAAGTAAAACGTGGGCGAAACGTTCTCCAGGAAAATGATAGACACGGAAGAAAACCGGAAATCAAGTCTCTCCAGCAAATATGGCACACTAATATCTCTTAAGAGAGTAAATTTGCATCTCTAAAGTAGGAAATGTCTTTATTTGAAGCAACGAAATTTTTCGCTCCCAAATTGAAGATGCTTTCAAACGCACTCATAACGAATCGATCGACATCTAGTTCAACTTAAAGAAAACAATGTTTTCACATAAAATAAATTGGTTATAAATCAAATATCACGATTGTCACGATCAATAACTAACTCCCCACGTTCCTTAAATCCTCACTTTAGAAATTACAATAAATAAATAAAAAACTGATTGCAGCTTCTGCTGGCCTCTAAAAGGATAATATTTCCCTCTTCTCATGCTTGATTAATAAATACAACATGAAAAGTAGATTGGTGGCGTAAATATACCGTGATATTTATATTAAAATTCACCATATACTATAAGTTTTGCTAAATTAAGTTCGTGTCGAATACTTTTATACTGCGCTTATATTTTGGGAAACCTATAATATGACAGAAACCTATCCGAAATCATACTACAGTATTTTAGCCCTGTTTACTGCTGAGTGCAATTTAAGATTTTTCAGCCAATCTCCATTGAAATAATTTTATTTCCTCAAGTTTAAAATCAACGTTCTTCATTGACAGGAAGGAATTTAATGCCAAAATATGTGAAATGTTTGTATATATGCGGTATTCGACCCAAAAGATGATAATATTTCATTAGGATCAGTATGGCACGTGAAAATAATTCATTAATAGATGAATTCCTTTAATATTCAATTAATTCAATAGTTTGTTACAGTTAACGATTCCCAATGAATTTATACTGTTTATAATTACCTACTGATGTAACATGGGCTAACAGATGATAGCCCCACAACGGGTCCACCGTAGGGGCTATCAAAATGCTTCATTTTTGCAAATGTTATGCGTTTTTTATTTGATTTACTTTGGAAGCAATTAAATTTATTATTTAAAAAATTCATTGAACGTTGGGTTAAAATTAAGGTGTGAAATCTGTCTTGAACAACTAACAAAAGTTATTTGATTCTTTAAATGAATTGTGATGATTCGCATCCTACCACACACCAATGCGGTGGCTTATAGGGCATTGTGCAGAATTACTTATGTATAGAGAGAAAATATATAGAGATATATAGAGAAAGCTCTCAAAGACAACGCCGGGGTCACAAACCCCGATGGTCCCATTTTGTCTACGTAAGTTTTTCATCATCAATTGGTGTACCAGCCTGCATCAAAACAGATTATTAACAATTAAATTGAAAAGAGTAGTTATTTCGAAAATTCTCTGCAAGTATTATATCCCGTTCTCCATTCCCGAAGGAACCAATATGTCAGTAATTATGACTCCAAAGTTAGTTGCTATGAGCAACCACACCGTCATTTAATTTATGTACGTTGAATTAAACAAGGATGTCTAAATTAAAAGATGATTACACAAGGATATTACTTTCAGGGTCATTCAGATGGGTCAGCGTGATTCCAAGCGTAGTTTCAGTTTCGAATCAAGATTCGAATCACACGTGCTGCTAAATTTGTAATATTTATCAGGATATACCTACTCAACCAAAATATGATGAAACATGCCAACAAAAAATGATAAAAACAGATCCAGTATAAAGCAGAATTCACGTAATCTGAAATCTAAGGCATCAAGAAGTAGGTAGGCACACTTATGTAGAAAGGAGGGGTTTCAAAGATAACAAGCTCAGCGTACACTTCTGACCCTTATAAGAGAAAGTCACTCCTTCAGCTCGACCAGCCAATGAGATCCGGCGAGTAATCAGATTTTCGAGGAAACAAAACCCTAGGAAACACTCATAATCCCGGGTGTGACACAAACGCTCGATTTGTACGCAAACAGAATGGGGAGTCATTCAAACACAGTGAAAATGCATCTCAGATGTTAGCTCAACATCACGGAGTCAGTTCTTTGCGAAATCATTCTGGAAAACTTGCAGGAATACAGGATAAATAATGGTAAGTAGGACAGTAATATTACCGTTAATAAATCGAAATGTAGAAATGTTCTCGTTTCCTACCAAGGTTGATTGGAATGTTCACAGGAGCCGTCATATTTCGCCCAAAACCCTGTGTATAAAGAGTAAGATACTCAGCCAATGGGATCACGGGCTACAAACAGATTTTAGTCGCAAAATACTAGTTTTTATTATACCAACGAGACACCAGCCAGCAGTAGACACCACCAAAATACCAAAAAGTGAGGATATCTAAAAGGTTTAATCGAATAGAACCCCATCCGTATGATGCCAATATAAAGGGCCAGACCGGACAATAAATTTAATGCTTTTTAGATGCATTTTTACGTTTATGCCGATGTTATTAATAGTACAAAAAACAACTTGAATCAAGGTACTCACAATAGCCTACAATAAGGACTCGCTCGACAAAATGAGATAAGTAGACAAAATATGTGTAAGATTTTTCCTCGTTTATGCCCCTCTATGCGCAATTAAAAGGTAATTATTCAGCGAGCAAACGCGTTATCTAGGTCGGGGTACTACTCACCATCCTTCCGGTAGTAGAGGATCTCGAAGTGCGTCTCCACGCCGGCCTGCAGGGCGTCCCTCAGGAGGGCCACGGCGGCCGCGGAGGTCAGAGGCCCGTGGAGGAAGTCGGTGAGAGCGGGCCTCTGCATGACCTCCGCCCTCGAGTACCCGGTGAGGCGGCAGAATCCGTCGCTGCAGTATATGATCCTGCACCACTGGGAGAGGGGACTGATGCCCCCGTCTCCCGCCGCCGCCGGGCCCGCCGACGCCGCCGTCCCCTGTCCCACGGCATGCTCCGAGGACGCCGGCACCACCTCCGACCCGGGACCAGCCTCGCGACCTCCCCCATCGCCCGCCGCGGGCCTCGCGGCCGGCGCCACCGGGTGTGGTATCCGCTGAGCATTGGCGACGACGAAACTCCGATCTGCGGGAGAGAGAGAAGAAGGGAAGGTGAGTTACTTTGGAAACGATCTCGTCACTGTTGTTAAGAAGGGGATAGTATTTGTGTTGTGGGAAGAGTACCACCTTCTAAGCTCTAAGATTGTGGCTTGAATCCTCGCAGTGGACAGTGATTTTTCAGTGGTATAACGGTCCCTGCTGTACAGAGAGCACCTAAAGTTCATTACATCACCCGCAGAACAGGACGTTAATCCAAGACCCTAGCCAAATCCTGACGCCTGATTTCACTCCACCATTCCTTCGCTCACTGAAAATTTCCTTCCGCTACCCAATTACCCGTATCCTCAACGGCGAAAATGACCAAAGTGTCGGTCACTCCCTTTAAATAGCTGCTACTACTTCTAGCATTAATATAATGGTTAATAATACTACTATATCCGCAACTAATACTGAGATGAGGAATTCTACAACAAGTGACATGCACCATCAAAAATAGGTGGGTAATTAGGTTTGGGTAGGAAGTTTAGAGGCAATGAAGATAGAGTAAGGAAATATCTTGTGTCAGCATTACCGTAACACATCAGTATTACAGTCTACTTGAAACAGAAGTTACGGAAGGGTCATGAGATATTATGTGCAATTTTATGGACAGAACTGCCAGAAAGTGAACTCGAGGATAGGAAGCCAGTAATCAAGCTACCACCATACGTACCTAATCCCCTAGAAATAGGATTCAAAAGATATTGCGATGCCCTATGATTAGTTGCGATGAGAAATTCATGTTTTTGACGAGGGAGAGTAAACATTTGTCAAAATTTAGCTCTTTTTTGTGAAAAATTAAACTCATATTAATCCATAAAAATATCACACAGTATTAGTAGACACAAATGCTAATTTAGTTAATAATAAGCTATATTATTAGTGAGAAAAATAAATTTGCCTTTATTTTTTCCTATGGCACATTCTTAAAATATGTTGATTAAAATATGTATATATAAAGAAATCTTTCAACGAAGGATTGTCACAGTAATGTCGTCGTTGAAACCGCAAGCATTCGTATTTGCATGGTATTCCTTAATTCCTAAGTTTAAAGTGGTAATCATTTATCTCATAATCTACTCATTACAATTATATGGTTGGTGAATTTGCAACCATTGATTACTGTTGGAACACCCAAATCGACTTCTAACCATGATAAACTATTCATCAGATCATCTACATGCGCCTAACGCTAGGCAATATTTTGAGAACATAATAAAACTATACGAATTGCGTAAAAACAGTGCGTGTCGTTAGTTATTCTTCTACTGATAATATTTTCTCCTATCTATGCCAGCCGATAGTGAATATATGCATTAAATCAAAAGCATTCTTAAAATGGAATGCCGAATAAAAAGTGAAAGGTTTCAATATCACTTCACATTGGAAACAATACTTCATTGAGCTAATCTCATTTAAGGCGGATAGGCATTTATGCTCCCTTGGATTATTATCGTTTCATTATGACTCAGTGACGTATATAAAACGATAGGTAGTAGATCCTTGCGTGGATCTCGCTCCGTGAAATTCCCTAATGGGCACTGCAAACCGTGCATTTAGCGAAGGCGGATAAAGGATTGACAGAACCCTCGTACATGTTCGCACTGTCATAGGCTGAGTAACGAAAGGGCACGTAACCGGCCTCCTGAAGTCACTAATGAGCCCAGTAATCAATTAGCAGTTCATATTAGATTTAATAACATTGATAGATTTTTCAATCCACTGTGATAAATGACGTGAGTGCGCTTGCGTGTGCAAGTGTTTACATAACTCTTCCGCCACCATCGCTAAAGGGACGGACTGTATAATAATCAAAGATTTTTAGGAGAATTTAATGGAGTAGGCACTTTAGGACATCCGTTCGAGTCGGTGTTCGCTGGTCAGAGTGAAAAAATCTTAATATCACACCTGTCATTTTATGAATATCCATTAATCCAAATTTAAGACAGAATAAATGATCGTCATAATTACGAGACCGAAGGAGTTAACTACTTTTATCCACCCTCATTTACGGACGGTGACAACTACTTTACCTTTCAACCTGAAGGGCCGAATAAAAATAATACAATCAAGGTCTAAAGTCACAAATGTTATCTACGAATCTGCTATCTAACGCCCAATTGCTAACAATGGGTTGGGACCTATACTGCAAGAGGTAATCAATAGTCTTCTCGCTAAATAATCCAGTGAATACAGCTATTAATCCAATACTTGTCAACGAGAGTGGTAAAAGAGATATGATCTCAAGGAAAGAAATTTATTTTTCTTTCCTTCAAAATGGCATATGGTTTTCAAAACCGATATGAGCTGTATCGCATAGAGAAACACTATTTTTTCGACAGTCTTGAAAATAATTTCTTCAGTTTTGAAATTTTTACATATGAGCTTCAGTAAATGAAGAACAATAATGGCTTAGAATTGCAATATGTGCATCAAAAAACTTTTCATCAATTCCAAAAATAGTTTTAATACCCTATTGTAAGAGAGTAAAATCAACAAAAGAGCCTCTATTATAAATGAACATTCAACACTTCCGTGTCATTATCAAGGGACAATGCATTGACACGGTGTGGAATAACAAGGTTATTCTTGATTTTACTCTTGAACTTCTACCAAGTAAACTCGCGAACCATTGATGATAAACCTACATTAATTATTTTGAATTCAAAAGTACCGAGACTTTTTAAAGAATAAACCTTGTGAGGTGCAATGGGACGAATTCCAGGAAATTCAATCTTTGCAAAATCGAGACCCTGCATCAAATTGCGGAATATTTAACCCATACATTGAAACTTCGTATCAACAGTGAGTTTTTCTTTAATTCAACTGTTTTAAAAAATTCTAGAGGAAAAGGGTTAGCGTATTCGCTCGCCATTGGAAGCGACAGATAATAACTTACAACAGGAGGCTTGATTGTCGTTGTTAACTCTTCGCTGAGTAAAAAGAGATCAACTAACCATCACTTAACAAAATATAAGTTTGTGGTAAGTGACATTTAAAGTCATGAGACTGATTGAACACAAAATTCTGGACTGAAAGAAAATAATTTGCCAAAATCAGCAATCATTTAAAAAACTACCTAATTTCTACAGTACATGACGTTAATTTATGATTTTGATTAGATTTTTACGCGCAGAGAAAGAAGAAAAAAATTTTAATGAGCCCAGATATTTTCATTAATTATTGTGAATACTTTCTCATTAAATATTTACCTTTCCAAATGAAAATGAAATACGATATGCGCTGACTCAGTTATTTCATAAAAACAGTGGAAACAGAACTCAAAGTTTTACCAGGCATGGAGACAGATGCGCAAAACGTGTTCCTTCGCTGAACACATCATAAAAGTTTCCATTTATAATTGAAGCTCATTTTTTCTCTCCTAATATATTTTTGACACATCAACATTTTTCCCATCAAGAAAAATGCAGAGCCGCTATAATATTCTCCCAAATTTTCAGCCATAATTATTCAAGATAAACTGTCATGATCCTTCAACACAATCAATCTTACTTGGTTGCAACTTTACTATAATATTTCGTTATGTAGGTTATTCGGTAGCTTCAAATATGTGTGGTATTTTTTTTAGATTGCATGAGCTGCTCTCTTACTTGAAAATGGGTCAACCCCTGTGTATAATTGTGACCATTTAAGTTACAATTACCTTTTCCCAGGCCGAATAAAAAGGTATATTTCGAAGTTGTGCACTTTAAATCACTGGTTTGCTCTAGCAAACTCATTACTCACGAACAAGTTCCTTAAACTTGCAGCTCGGTCTGACTGCTCAGTAACACGTTTAAATTTCACCTCCATGATAGTAGTTGCTTTTGCTAAGAAAGATTTCGAAGATATGTATATGAATCCCCGCTCAAATATCCCCAGAAAGTATTGAAGGGTAAAAAGCTATAGAAAAAATTTCTTGCTCAAAACATTCTTCTCCTCACACCCTATTCTACATATTTTCTCTATTCTACGTCCTCCATATAACTCATCTTAGGTCTATCTTAAACTTAAAAAAATACAGACTCTACACAATCCTTGAAATTCAGGTCGACCGGAGTATCAAGGTCGGCAACGCAACCAGGTTGGCGCGTTGCCGACGGGAATGGCACCGTCAGGAGGCGGGATTTGGTTTTTGTAATGGGATTAAGGTTAAGTTAAAACAAAGCTATATAACCTCGGAGGCTGGAGCATCTATAAACATAATTCAGATACTCTTAAAATTCTTGCTTGCACCTATAACAGCATATTGCATAGATGACGTGAGACATAAAAATATACAAGTCAATTGTGCAATTAGAATGGAGTGGCTGCACTTGATATTAGCGGAGGTCACCTCCACCTTAGGAATAAATATGTGTGTAAGAAAGGAACTATTGAGAGTGGAGGAAAATATGAGGCAAAAAACATGAGTCGGTTTTATCCTACTCTTACTCAAAATGGGCAACTGATTCATGATTTAAAAGCTCTCTCCAAAGTATTAGTTATCTAAGGGCTCTCCTCAATGCAGACAAACTAAGGCTGAAACGCCACTGAAATATATTTGCTACGGCTAACATTCGTATGAGGCCCATAGGATTAAAAGCACCCCAGCCCCAAAAGACCGATTACACTCGCTGAGAAGTTAAGACTACATCATACGGGTCATCAAAGAGCACAGTTGAGAGAGAGCATGCCAGAAAATTATTGAAATAATTCATTCCTCAAGATACAGAGCCATGACCAGATTCCCGAGTTTTGGATATGAGAAATTCAAATAACAACCATTAATATCATTGGCAAACTCTACTCTACGGACGTCTCCAAACTTTCATATCCTAACGCAACAATTATGCTAATGACAAACTCATGTATTGTTTTATACACAGCCTCCCGTTCCCAAGACTCTAGTAGTTCAGCTCTCAAGAATTTCTTATTCTTCAAGAATCTCTTGTTCTTGAGCTAAGTCCCTCTTGTTAAGTACTTCATTTCACTACATTCATTGGTCACAAATATAATTATCCTATCACTTGGCTCACTAGCGAGATACTAAAATCCCAAGGGTGATTCCACCTTCCTGTGCAAGGTTTCTAAAAACCACTCTTTTTGCTGAAATCCTCACCCTATGAAAATAGAAGCAAGTTTTAAAAGTGGCAGAGTTTTTGACGAGCATATTTTTTTGGTGAAATCGTTCCTAGCGTCTTTTGACCTGCCACTCAGACATTGGAAGTATTTAATTACGAGTCTCAAATGATGGATTGCATATTTAATGAAAAATATAATACACTGAAACTCAAGTCATCCGAGGCTGATCCTTTTAAGTGCTCATCCTATTCCTAAAGTGCATCAATAACCTAGAGCGATTCCTGGAAAAAGTAGAGAGGAAACTAAGAATCTATGGCGTATATGCATAGATGATACAGAAATTTAAGGCTAAAAAATAAACAAGCTTCTGTTGACGTCAGTGTTCTTAGAAGCTGTTAAAATTCACGTTTTTCTTGGATGTAAATTTGATCCTTAAGTGCTCATGCTACCTGTGTTGTCATCCTACATTAATGTTTCTGTTAGATGTTGGCATTTATTCAAGTATCTTATAAATATGCGATTAAGCCTCATGGAATTGCATCAGATATTCTCAGACATTACGTTACGTGGACCTGCATCATTAAAATTCAGAACACTACGTATCATCTATAAAAACATAGCTTTTTCTAATCCAAGTTTCGACTGTTCCACCACTTTCAAAGATACAAAATCCACATCGCCGATCCAACGCATGAAATTGACCCAAATTTTGCTAGCAGAATATTTTGTGCAGATTTGTCTCAAAGGCAGGTTGTCAACAATACATACCTTAGCCATTCCTCAACTTCATTCGGGCTTCGCACCTAACCGTAAATATGTTCTTGAAGGATTCCAACCACGAGAGTAGCTCGTTTGGTACCAGAGCATGTCACCTCCAACGCAAAAGCTTCGGATGCCATAATCTGCCAGAACGCAAAATATTGACCGCTTCAGAAACCGACCTCAGAGATGCGCGACTCCAAAGCTGAAGAGGCCTAAAAAAAAATCATCCTCAAAACGCCTATTGGGTTCACTAATCGGCTTGCCAACAAAACTAAGGCATCCATAAGGCAAACGATAAACCCCATGGGTTGAAAAAATAATTATACTTATGTGAAAGAGAGGCTTAAATATGTGCTATACGCACGAAATTTGTGCACACTGGATTATTATGGCGCACGCTACGTCCCCCATAACCAGCACGGCGTCATGGATAACGTGCATGAGCATCGTGTAGAAGATTCCATTCCTGACTGCGCCGTAAGTTTTCCAAACTGTTATCCCTTTTTTCCTTTCATGATGCTTCTCCTTTCAACTCACAGTTTTCATAGTCCTTTCAATCGCTGTGAAGCAGTAGCCTCTGGTTCTAGCCGAAGTTCAACTTCCCAAGTTGCACTCAAATAACTGTAAGCACCTATGTCTATTTTCCAACATCGTTATTCCTCGAAGAGCGAGCAGGGAGATCTACTCTCAAATCTACGATAATTTTGGGGGAATCGGGTAAATAAATAAAATAACAGTAACAGGGAATTTAAATAATCGAAAACTTAAATTAAACAATTCCACGTACTCTTCAATTACGTAATTGTTAACGGGTTATATCAAAATTGGGCATCAGGATGTCACTACTAAAGGTAGATTCCAAAGTGTATCATGAAGAAAATTCGATAGTCATGACTGGAGTGTGGATTCAAAATCGTCAGCATTGGAGCCGGTGCATCACTGATGTAGCAAATTCCAGATATAGATATACACGTGGCAGTGAACACTCTTTTGCTTACTCGAATCTACACGTAAATGCCAATTCCAGGGGTCTTCAAACTTTTACAGCTATCGATTGGTTTCGAGAATAACCGACTTTTTATCGATCCCTTGTATTTTACTACAGCGCCATTGTAGCAGCTATGTCTCACTTGACCCTTGACGATGTCATATCGACCATCGGGGGTCAATCCGAAAATCGTTATCGGCCAATTTCAGAACTTCAGAGGTTCCATCACGGATATTTACAGCGCGCGATCTCGAATTACCGTTCTATTTTTACAGCGCTTAAGAGATCAAAAACGTGATTGCAATCCTTCAAATTTTTTCTGGTATTTCAAGTCACTACTTTCCATTGTTAAAGCGTGTTTTTAGGGTGGCTATTTGAGTGATTGATAAAGATCTGATAAACGCACTTTTGATAAAGATTGATAAACGCACTTTTGTATTTCCTACCAGCACGTGAGGAATCAAACTATATTCGAATTCATTCGGCGAGGAACTAAAAGGTATCGGGTTGGTGCGGTATCTAGAGAACTAGCCTTTCAAGTCGAGGTCCCGGGGTTAAATCCTAGTAGTGGGAGAAATTTCCAGCGGGATACCGCTCCCTGCTTGAGTGTCTTTGTGACTGAGTTTGTGTTGCATGTTTTGATGGTGGTAGTAAGTGTTCTCCCTACTTGATAATGCATGAACGGTGATGGTTCACCCCCTGCCACACACCCTTGCTGTGGCTTGCAGAGTATTATGTACATGCAGATGAGGGCTGTGTGAAGATCACAACATTTTCAGCACTATGTCCTTCCGATTGAATGTAAAACCGAGGAGCCCTTGGCGCATTCGGTTAAGAGCATGCTATTGCCGACGACGGGTTACTCTTCAACTCCCCTACGTTCCCTATTGAATTTCTACCTTCAGCTAAATGACCTTAGCTGCCGGTCTCATCCCGAAATAATTAATGCTAATACGAAACTAAATACGCAACGAGTTCCTTTCTCAAATCCACAGAACCTTTTCATATCGTCTCTTTCTTTCCAATCCCAATCGCTCGATTTACGGAAATAATCAATCGAAGACGATGCCTTCCAAAAAGAGCCGTCACCCTTGACAACCGTTCTCCACCGTAAACACTCATAACTCACAAGCCATCACGAGGAAAAGACAACTCCTTGATCAAGATAATCCTAGAGTTATGCGACCCGTCCGCCTTTTTTGACCTGCCAAAATGACGATTCCACTCGGGGAGCATACTTCAACCTTCGGAACATCAACGCAAATTCCATTCCCCGTAAAAATGCGTTCAATGTGCCCTTCTTCATTTAACTTGCCCAATTCCAAAGGAAATTCAGCCAGTGTAGGAATGCGTCCTGGTTGATATGAGGTTTATGTGGTGTTACGAGTGTCGTAAGAGCTTTTGTACGAAAACATAGACGAAGAAATGTAATACAAGAATAGGGTACTAGCTCCTGGGAAAACATTGAAAGAGGAAACTTAAAATTTCAAATTTTTCGTTAGCGCAACTCTAAGATCGATATCCAGTCATGGATTTAGGTACCAAGCTTTTGAAAGATAGGTCCCGATAAATTTAACTCTACCATGCTTTATTTTGTGGAATATCATAGGATAAAATTATGGAAACAAAAATGGGTCTCTTAACTTGTTTGCTCCTACTGATATATGATATAACAAACTAATTCATTAAGATTGAATAAATGTTACCATATTGATCTTAAGTGAGTAAATTAGGTCACCAACTCAAACACATGATGAGGGCTCATTTAAGATATAATACAAGATCATTTTTACTACAAATTACTATTTCTCCAAATAAAAAAGCAACTACGGTGACTCCCTAGTTTGTAATAAAAATCCAAATATAAAGTACAATTTGGAAAATAAATTGCAGATTGAAACTCGTGAGTTAAATGCAATAATAACATCTATATTTTCTCACCTTCCTTTCAGCTTAAAATAGCTTTGTTCTCGACTCTACTAGGGACTATTCTACCAAAGATTTGTTATGGTCATCTATTGATCAAGTACAAGGAGGCTAAAAGTTTGATATGCGCGACAAAAAATGTCTGCCATCGACTTTAATAAAACTTTTACAACCTTAATAGTGAGATCTAAGTCATAATGAGGAGGCTGTCTCTGGATGGCAGTTTCTCTAGTATTTAAGAGTTTGATTAAGAATGGGCAATATGTCCAACTGCACGATCAATGTACCGGGTAGTGATGGTGGTATCAGCAACAAATTATTGCGAATAATTTTAATAAAAATAATGCATTGTTTTAAATTAAATAAATAAAGTTGATTAGCGGGAAACAAAATATATTATCGAATCATGTAATTTATAACTATTATATCATATATTAATTATTCACAAACTTTAAATTATGAAATGTTTTCCAAACAATGAATTCGATTTAAATCGTTTCCATTGAAAAAATAATCGTTTTAAATGGGATAAAACCAATCAAAAGAAGTTCAAGTGATAAATCAATATGACCTAAATAATGAAAAATTGCTCTCCGCATAACGTAAAAGGGTGGGAAAATATAGGCAGGAGCCTACAAATAAAATTAAAATATAGAGGAATTAAACGAAGGTTTATGCACGAAAGAAGGGAATATTGGCAGCCAGGGCGGAAAATCCTTTAAAATTACCTGAAAAGCTACAAGAATCTGGTAAATTGCCTGTTACTAATTGACTGAGATTTTAAGCCCAAATTTTAAGTTTGAGAATATCATTTAGTAACCATGATGGATAGTTTCCAATGAAAAAGAATTTTTATAGGAGATTAAATCAAAAAAAGCTTAAGTTCCATGAATAATATGTGAAGCACTCGGGCTCTTCCAGGAACTTGACAAAAGCCCTTTTCTGAGAATATGCTCATGCATAAAAATTTTAATTAGCATTTTTCCGTGAAGTCAAAAAGAATATAATTATTAATGTTACACATGACACTAACGCTCCTCTAAGCTCGGCTCACGGTAATCAAGGCGATGGCACTGCCATGAAGAGTTTATAAATAGGTCCTTCTCCCGCCAAACGTAAAAAACAATGGCGCTCCCCAGGGTATTCACCCGGTGAAAACATCTCCAATGCAGGGACTGGCCGTTTGCGCTGCGAGCCTTGTTCTCGGAAGTGCCAGCCCCCATCCCACCCCCCGAAAACATCCACTTTTGCCCTCACCCCTCTCCCTCTTGGCCCTTCCCCTTACCTAAGTTCGAATATTCATCCCTACCTACCTACCCTCTTCCTGGAAAAGTAACCCGTCCTTTCATTTCCGATCGATGCCCCCCTCCCTTTCCCCCACGTCCCTTCCCAAGGCCCACACTACACTCGCTGCTTTGCTTCTACTTAGTTTCTTCCTATAACCCCCCACCAAAAAACCCGGCCGCGTGAAAAAAAACAATCCACCATTTGTCCACTTCATCCCTCACCACTCATGAAGCCCGCGGACCAACCCCTCCTCTCTCTCTCCATTTCTCCCTTCATTCAGCGCTAATCACTTGTAATCCTTCTTTTCTTTATTTCCCTTCATCCCCTCCCCTCCCTCGACCGAGCCCCGAGAGTCTAGCGTAACCGACCGCAACCAAATCTTTTATCGCGGTTTCCAAAAAATATTTCTCTCTCTCTCCCTTATTCCCGGCCTCATATTGCGATTCAACTCATTCCTCTCTCATCCCTATTTTTTTAGCAAAATATGAACCACTATATCAGCTTTATCGTGCGTTCTTTCAGGTTCTTTTAACCTCCTCTCAGTTTACGCTATTTCAATAAGTGCCCACTCTTTCCCCACTCAAATCGCACAGATTGATTTTTATTACACCAGGTGAGTCAAGCGAAGGTTCGGCTTTGTAAATAACACCCCACTTATGGTTGAAGGATGAAACCTGCTAGTTCTTACGACTCGCGTATAAATAAAGGCCTTCATCGACGGCCAAACATTTACATCGGTTTTGCATCACGCTACTGACAGAATGATTTATTTATCGTTTTTGAATTTTTCTAGAAAAACTATACGATTCGGTACTTCAATCTTGAGCTTTGTGAAAGCTTCTATGGGCTCATACATCTGTGAAAAGACCTCGATATGATTACGATTATAATTAGATTTTTTTGTTAACAAGAGCACACACACGTCCTCCTGAGCCCATGGCTCGTCAGTAGGAGCTACAAACTTCGACTTTACGGTTGGCTGATGAGGAATTTACCACGCCACCACCGGATTGGCCTGTTGGGTGGGCGGGTAAATATTCTTATTTATTGTTAGAAACCCCTCAACTTCCATGATAAAACCAAGATTATTAGTCATTATTGATTAGTAATTAATTACAGCCACCAATTACACTACTGAATTAATCTTTTCAGTAAATTCATAGCCGACGAAGTTTATGAAGATGATATAATTTTGGGAACGCCTTTACGTTACAGTCGATCATGAAAGAGAACTGCTAAGATTATACATATTAAAAGTCTTGCTTTAAATTGGCAAAAATGTATTGAAATAGTCATCATACGGACTGGACAGGTCTGGGTACATGCAAGTAGCCCAGTTTTTACCACTACTCTAGTTTTCTAAATTAATATCGGTCGGACTGGTGAGGGTAGAGCTCACCAAATACGATACCCAACGATCTGAGAATTTCACACTCTAGGGTTGGAAGACAAGTCTCTATGCCACCGGAGGTTTCCGAGAAAATCATACAGCCTAGGTTTGATGGACGCGTACAGTTTTCGTACCCGAAACCTTCGGCCAGCAGCACCAGCACTCAATAGACAGCCTCCCACAGACTAATACAAGTGTAGTCTATCGTCAAATAGCTATACACTCCACTTCCGTAATTTAACAGTAACCATACCACATGGTGTAATATATATCTCACCTCCATGGTTTTCTAGCACCTTAGTAAGAATATCCTAATTGACGTAAGATTATTTTTACAATTTATTTTTTACTACGCAATGCAACTAAATTGTTTATGGATAGTATATGAGTTAGTATATGGGATCCGCACAAGATAGGCATGATCAAGGAATTAGAGTGTATGCAAAGGAGATAAACAATTTTTTGTTTAAGACCTTATGAAAATTGTATTAGTGTTGCGAGTTTTACAAAAGAACTAGTGTGAGAATTACTATCAAAAAGTTTATTCTCAAGGTGGTTTGTACGATTCTCCGTAAAAGTAGATATGATCGGATATCTTGGAATCACTCCTTAAACTAAACTGATACTTCCCAGACCCATCATGCCAGTTCCCAGAAGACGTAAAGCATTTGGTTAATTAAGCATAAGCGCAGAATCCCGCTTCGCGAAACAGATAAAGAAATCAATAAAGTTCGGATGAACCATCCCTTCCACGCTCAACAACAAGGTGGTGAATTAAGTTTCCAGCTTGGGTCAAAAAAATTCAGCCTCTTTTCTTACGTCAATATGGAATCTGAGTGAGACCCTGAAAACACATGACTGTCATACCTATAGTGCTGCCGTTGTAGAAAATTTAATTCCCTCTGTTACACTATGATATTAAGCTGTATTTGCTCAGATCACTCACCAAACTGGTATGAAGATAAAAGACACCTAATAAAAATTTCATACCATGGCTTGATGCAAATAGTGAGTGCCGAAGATGGTTTCGCATCCAGCACTCATCAAAGGTTAGCCATGTTCGAGTTTCCGGGATGAAAATTTTTAATCACAGCAAAGGGCTAATCAAGAATCAGTTGCTCGAGCACTTGCGGCATAACACTTGGAAAATGGGACCATGTTCGTTTAAAAATAGAATTAATTTTATTGGGACCATGTTCAATTAAAAACCCATTGATTATAAAGGCGGAAAAAGTGTAGAAATTTATTTTTATGGGAAAATTTCAAAATTGTTGTCTTCGTTGAATTTGTGGCGACATTCAATCAGACCAGCTATCGGTAGCCGAGTAACGCGGCGCTAGCCTTCACCTTCTCCAGCTCCCGGCGAGAAGAAGTTCCAGAATCTTCCACGAAACTGCCTATATAAGGGCCCGTGACTGTACGAGGTTATATTACGTGGCGAGGAGATAGACGACGTAAACGGGAGAATGTAATTATTAAAGTAAAGTTCGGCTCTCTCGGCATTCTGATTTAACAATAAAATATATTATAGATCCTGTGCATTATTCATGCAAATCACCCACAACATTTATATTTGGTAGACCTCATTTCTTCAAAATTAATATAATACACTAAATGCATATAGAGTAAATCAAATGTGAATAAATGAACATACTAGGCTGATCGCAAAACAGGCAATGATAGGCAAAAAATTAACCATGGTACTCAAGGGTACAGAAAAACATCAGTCACAGCGGAGGTGAAGAAATATTTAATGCCGACATAACAGTTTTGAAAAGCAATTTTCACCCAACTTCAAGCTTTGCACACGCCAGCTTTTTCACACACTCCACTCAGTATTTTTAGGTCTTTTGCATGAATACGGCCAAAAATACAGGAGTTATTGTTTCCACAAGGTGGGGCGTCGTAAAACTTACGATGCAGTTCAATCCTCCGAATAAAAGTGGGGGCACATATCACTAAGCGTGGGAACCGAAGACACAAACATCCACCTGGACGGATCTTGATGTCTTATCGATCCACCCCTAGGATATCCAGGCAATTTTATCTTTCACGTTATACAAAGACCTCTTTGAACAAATACACCATAGGTTCTTCGAAAGGAGTGGAATTTTTACAGTTTGAAAATAATGAAGTTATGATGCAAAGACCTAAAAAAAGTACACCTATATTAATTTGGCATTCGATATTGTTAAAAATATCGAGTCCAAACTTAACAAGTAAACAAAAAGCATGAAGCTCGGTAAAACTTATGTTACTCATAAAAGCTAAATGTTTCATTGTCCATTTTAGACGAAGGGAAAGCAGGATATTGACTTAAATAGTAAGAGCTTGCAATCAAAATGAGGGCACTCCAAAGGCGTCATAATAATATTTTTTGCGCATTTCTCTAAGAATAAGACTTCACAAGAACAAGAATCGAGTAAAACAGAAATCAGAGTATTTTGAAGCAATAATAACGACTGAGGATACAGAGCCGTCATTCTTACCCGCATACTCCTCCGTTCATTTTAAATCCCTTGAATCTTTTGAGAAGGCAATTTTACACATGGTAATAAATGGTGCAATTAGCAGCAGCATCTTATCGGGGATATTGCATGAATGAAAGAATGAAAATAGAGAGAGGGACTATTATCCGCTCAGTTATTCAAGCAATGAACAAACATTTTTCTAACAAATTAGTTGATTTAAACGATGCAATTTTCAATGCGTATCTCTCCATTCATCAGACTGCGAAATGACAAGAATCGGGTGGTAAAGCTTTGAGGATAAACATCCTCAGAAGGTTGTTTCTGGCCTACTGACATTATAAATATAAACAAATAGACAAAATATATGCTAGAGTTAATTACCAAAACACATAGCTCATCAGAACATACATCTGGAGCATATTTCTTCACGGCAGTGAGGCATGGACCTTGACAGCAGCGGAGAAGAAAAGGGTGGAAGCATTTGAAACGTGGTGCTACCAAAAAATGATAAAGATAAAATGGATCGACCGAGTGACAAACCAAGAAGTCTTAAGAAGAGTGGGAGAAGAGAGAAGTCTGCTGAAAACTCTAAAAAGAAGACCTGACAACTTCGTCGGCCATATCTTGAGACATTGATGGCCTGATGAAGACGATCGTCGAGAGAAAAGTGAACGGGAAGAGCGGCAAAGGAAGGCCTCGTATGAGATATATGGAACAGGATGTGAAAGAGAGGAATTACGTTAATATGAAGAGGTTGGCGGATAAAATAATCGAGTGGAGAGCTGCGTCAAACCAATCCTAGGATTGTTGACCAATGATTCTGATGACACACAGCTCTGTATATTATAATAGAAACTGACAGCACAAAGTAACGAATCCATAGACCACACAGAATCAAAGGATATGACGTTAGGTGGAATACTCGCAAACGCCGCCATGGGATGCTACCTTCCTCCGGCATTCCGGGACGCTTCCCACTATGGAGCAATTTTTCGGGGCCATAACGATGGGATTCCAAACGCACCCCATCTCCAGGTCATCTTTATGATGTTAGCTAAATATTATCCTTTTACGACAGTCGTAAACGTAAGATAACGATCCATCCTCCTCTTTCTCTCTCGTTCCATGCCATCTTTAGAAACCTGTAATGATGCTAATGTGCACCATTTCCCCCTCATCTCCTTCAGCACCAACAATTCACCGGCTCTTCCCTCCCTTATACGCCTCATCAAAAAACAACAAGCGTCCAACCTGCGATTTCTTACCGTCTCTCGGTCAATGATTGGCTCCCATCAGTGACCCGTGAGGGGGGTTACGTATTTCAAACGGCGTGCGTGCCAGAACTGTGAGATAAATTATTCATACCGTGAATGTTTCCCCAAATGAAAGGCATCGACACACGCCACACTATTCACTCAAAGTCTCATTCTTCGACCACTTGGATTTACGACTCGCCACGCAGGCATTACCGGCCCGATACCAACGAAAGAGAATAAATCATATCCAAGTATGTTTCCGCGAAATCGCCTTTTCTCAGAGCCTACAGGAAATTTTCTGCTTAATTCAGTGATTGTCACGTGAGGTGGTGATAATTTTGAGCCATATATTTGCTCAGAGATATGTAGGTAAAGCATCTTCAATACAAGTGATCGGATAGCAACACCGGACCTGCAGTTTAACCAGCACACTCCAAACGCAATCACCTTCAAGAACGATTAAAAATTTAATTGGGAGGTAGTTATAACTCTCAATTGTGATAATAAAAAAACGGTAATGTTATCTCTGGTCCAGAGAGAAAGACGCTTTCATTAACAACTACTGGCCTGATACAACGAAATATTAAATTTCTCCTTGCCAACACATAGCAGGTGTCACAGCGGGAAGAAGTCTTAATTACCTGATGAAAGCGGAAGATGATTTTAAGCTATTCCATCGACAGCTGAGGTCATTTCGTGATTAGTAGTAGAAATTTAGGGGAGGCAACCGATAGCTAAAATCAGTTTCGCCATTTTGGAAAGATGTGCATTCGGTAGAGGCAGGAATTTCAGGGAATATCATGGAACTGAGGAAGCGTAGAGAGAAATTAGGCGGCGGCATTAGCGAGCTATGAAATAATAATAAAATATGAATAATAACGGAACACCACGGGAAAATATCTGCCACTGCCGGGATTCGCAACAACGAGGTCTAGGTCTCCAATATAGGAAGCCAATATTCTAGCCCCCACACCAGGCCGATTCTACCGAGGCTATTTGCTTTACTATTAATTGCCGGGTAGTTAAAGAGAAGGAGATGCTAAGAAGAAATTGAAAGAGTAAGAGTAAACTAAATGGCCAATGTCCAGTTCAAAACAATAATACCAGGAAGAGGTAAAAATATATGTTTCAACATCCAAAACGTCAGATGGAATATTGCACATGAAGTCCTCTCCACGTTACAGCGGACTTGAAATGAGATTCTGCTAAGAAATCTGCCACCCCAAAATTGTGGGATTTCGGGCTTCAAACTCACACCCATGGCATGGAGAGATATCACTTTAGCCGCCGAACTAGAGCAACACAACATTGGTAATAACTTCCTAAACACGATAGAGTACGAACTCCCTGGCGCATTTAGATGAGTACGCCAAAGAAGAGAGGGTAGTACTCAGAACATTACACCTTCACTCCCAAACACCGATTATACTTTTAGCTTCACGTCGTAATAGTACCATTGGCACAAACTGCCATCACTCGACAGCGACTGGTTTTTATTCTTTCTCTGACCAACTGCGGCTGGGCCTACGCTACCTTATTCAAATTATCATCACCGTATTACAACGCTAGAGTGCAAGTTCTAAATTCAGCCGTTAGGGACAAACCCGAAAACGTGTTAACGAATTGTTCGTTTCGAATGTGAATCGAACCGAATGAGATCCGAATTTTGAGGTTCACTTGAAATCCATCGCCATTAATGTGCGACTCGACCTCTATCTTTTTTTTGTTAATAAAAGTGGACTTCGAATATGAATACCGGGCACCGAGCTATCAAAATGCGGGAGTGTTATCGATCTCTTCCCCTTCGCCGCACACAACTCCCATCTCGGGTTATTGGAACAAGGGAGTTCATAGAATACTTGTCCGTTTCATGCAAAATTTATGCAGCCACCAGAGGCCTAGTTTCACGTTAACCGTGCCACAGGGTCAGGAGTGAGGGATAAGCTCGATCAAGTCACAGTTAAATCCGCTCCTCGGCTGAAAATTACACGAGTACAGTACACGCCACCGATTCCTTTGCGATACGTACAAACATTATGAACATCCGGAGCTCATTTTCCGGGGCATTTCTTCTGATAGTACCGACCCTCGAGAGAAAATTAATGCTTGTGTGGATCGCGCAAGGCGCTCGTGATTGAGGTAGAATACAGCCGCCGTTGCTGATGCGAAGGACTCCCCTAGCACGTGCCTGTTCCGTGGTGAAAAACACAATCAAAATTGAGTCCTCTCCCGACTCTATTTTCATGACCGCGAATCAAGCGTCCGAGACAACACCTTTGCGTGCACTCGGATATGGCGAACGGGGTCACTAAGAAAGCACGGAGCGGCGACAATTAAGACTGCGAACGCGGAGTTGATAAGGGTTTTTTTTCCGCGCAGTTCCTGCGCAGTGAACGTAATAAAAGGACGCTTATTAACGCGTGTAAATCAAGAAGCCCGCGTGGCCTCCCTCCATGCTCACACCCATCCCTGCGATCACATCAAACGCGATCGTCGAGTAATCCAGCCCGGAATATTTCCAAGCCATCGGAGGCAAGTACGTGGCGAACGATTTCCGGGTTTCGATCGGAAACAAATTTAGCTTCAAGTTCGCAAATTCTTCTGCAATTGTGGTTCGTCGTGCAATTCTGAAGATGCCATCGACATCTAAGATCATATGCGCCTATTAGGTTAGCTGGGCAATAGGGTAGGAGGAAGGGTAGAGAGAAATCAAAGGCGTCAAAGGGTGCACGGTTTAATGTCCTATTCGACGGACGGAGTACTAAGTTCGAATTGCACTTCACGAAGCACTTAATTAGGAAACCAACTAAAATACCAACTAAATTTCTTCGGGATCCGAACCAGAGCCTGCGAAACAGGCGGTCAGCACATAGGTATTAGTAATTTCCCCCAATGGTCCTGCTACACACGTATCACCCAATAAAATTCGTCGTGTGAAATAAAATTGGCTTCAAGGGTGCTAGGCAAAACTGTGAATATTTACGAGCTTTTTTGAAAATATTTATTTCATTTTTTTATCCATTTGTTACAGTGAAAAGTGCTGAAGAATCGCTGTATAACATGAAGTTATTTATTTAATATATATTTTTTTAACCAGCATGGTTTGTCAAAATAAAAAACTGAATTATCCATATTAATCAGTTTAAAAGCTGCTGACAACAGCAGACATGAAATCAAGCCACTGTAAACATTTATAGTCCTTCGTATCTCACGAAAAAAAATATCAAAGTAATCCCTGGAAGTTGTTAATTTGGACGAACTCCGAGGGGCGCATGCATCATTTCGTAGAATGATATCGAGGACTGAGTGTATGCTTGGAGAGCAATCCACGAAATTCGAAGTTGCGCGCGCCATAAACTCATTAATTTTCCTATTTTCAAATCTTGCTCCCGCATTTGCTGGGGAGAATATTATGCCGTAATTGAAGTCTGGAACAAAGCTTTACAGCACGGAAATAATTTTATGGCATTTATATGGCTCGGCGCCTTTCACTTTGTCATGAAAGAGACGCCATAACTAAGTTTTCATAAAGCTCAAATAAAGTATTAGGCAACACAATAACGAATTATTTTCTTTTTTAAATAGTTCGGAGTCTTTTAAATTGTCTGTGCATGATATATAGAGAAATAATACAACCATAAAACTTGGGTATTAGAGTACTATAGGAAGGAAATTAAAAGATGTATAGTACAAAGCGAAGGGGTCATAGGTATTTGAATTCTTTCAGACAATAAAAGAGAATGGGGAATGTATACGCTCCCTATTAAAGTACTTAATTGTAAGAAATATTTCAAACACTACTAACAATTCTGTATAAACCTTTGATTGCAGTAATTGAATTATAGCCTCATTTTGCCGCGGTTATATGCATACATGTGTGAAAGACGCTTGAAATAATCTACTAGATGCTTATTGTAATTGAGGTCTTCGAAATCTATTTCGAGGTGCTTCAGGTACAAATATGAAGATTATTTATATTAATGCCAACACCAATCCTGGGTATTTATGGAATAATTGTAAAACTTGAAACTATAACTTAAATACTGCCATGAATAAGCTGATTAGCCCATACTTACACGTCTTTTGTAAAAACCGATTATATAGCTTGTAATATTAAGTCTCTTCGGAATCGTATTTTGAGAATAATGAATGGAGACATTGATTCTACATAAGGGTCATACGCATACCTAACGGTTAGTTTTTTTCGAACCACGTAAGGTGGAGAAAAAAAGATGAATATTGTATATATGTACCCTCTGGATGAATTAGTTGGATGAATGCAGTTGCACACAGATTTATCAATCCCGGTAGTGTGCTAATAAACTAAGTTGAATATAATATCAAGTAATTGAATTCAACTTCCCAGATTTTATGATATAAATGAACAAACTTAATTTTTCCACAAATTTATTTCTCCTCCACTACCCAGGTTTCGACTGTTAAGTCATTATCAGTTATACATGAAGACTTAGCAATCGAAACCTGGGTAGTGGAGGAGAAATAAATTTGTGGAAAAATCAAGTTTGTTAATTTATATTATGATGAATCATTTCCACCATTTTACGGCCTATAACGCCAACTTCCCTGATTTAAAAAAATTAAATGATAAATATAATCTCGTATTGATATTTATGCAACTAATCTATCAGTTAACTGTTACGGCCATTAAAATTGATCCCTAAGGAAATTTTGAAACGCCATACATGACGTTTCTGGAAAGTAGAACAATAATATCTAACCGAGCAAAGAAAACTATCAAGCATAATCAATTAATAAAACATTAGAACAGGAATGGAGTATATTAAAATTAGAGACTTTCAACGGGCATTTGGAACCTCATTTGAAACTTGAAGGCAGATATCGACTTCACATCTTTTTTATGCCAAATGGCACGTTCGCCGTTTGGGTAAGGAAATTAAATAAGAATGACAAACTGTCCAGGGAAAAGTAATATATATCTAAAGTATTCCTGCACGGATGTGAAATCAACGTCCATCAGGCAGCGTAACAATCTGGGAGTAGGCCAGGCGTCGGTTGCAATGAGCATCCCGTGGATGCGGCAAAAATTAAATTGCGGTAACAAGGATGAATCCACGAACTGTTCTATGATCATGATGGGTCCAGATTTTACGCCGAGAGCAGAAAACTAATTCGATCGGAAATTCATTTATTGGGCGGAGGAGAAATATCCGCACGCCTCACACCTGACACACTCAGTGGAAATTTCATTCTGTGGACTGGGGGTGGGAATTGATTACAAACCATTCGTTACCACTCGCGAGTGACAAACACTTGGAGAATGAAGAGGAAGACGGAAATGGGAGACGGAGTTGTTGGAAATTGAGAAGAATCAAACTCAAAATTAAACAAAAATCGAGAGGACTGATTCTCTAAGTAATGCCCCAATCGGATATGCTCACATGTGAAAAAAAAACGAAAACGAATGTCAGCCTCAAAACGCCTGACATGTTTTTCTCCACCCATCTTTCCCGAGAAGCCATTCCGTGACAGAATGTCCCACAGCGTTCACTCCTTCCCACCCGGAATCGGTGTGGGCGCACCCCGAGGGCTCCAAAAGTCAATCATCCCACCGCGGACGAATGGACCAGGAGTTAAACTCTTTCCGCTCCCGGCTCTCCGCTCACCCGAGGCATCGGACCCAGCAAACTCGACCAAGGCTGTCCGAGGCGTGGGAGGAGGGCTCTACGCCCTGGATTGCGAAGGACGAGGGTTCTCTCCCAGATCCCAAGGATTCGGAGGCGTCAACTCGCATTGGCTCGCCACCCGGGAGGTAGGGCTCGGACACGCATCGTTTGGTCGAAGGGATAGAGAGGGAGACAAAGCGAAACTACATCCCAGGCTCATCCTTGCCCCAAGCTCGTTCCTCTGACGTCCTCACTTACTAGGGAGCTTACCTGTACATCAGTTTAACAGCTATAAAATCATGGGTGATGATTATCAATGAATATTGTAACATCAAGAGAAGGTTTTGATAAAATAGGTATACCCGCTCTGAACGAATGAGTTATCAGGAGAGATGGGTAGAATTTAAACATTCTGATGGATGAAATCCATTGAATTTTTTAAATATTTGTTAATACCCATTCTATTGTGCGCAACATTTTTCACGAACGAATCAATTCTTCACGGGTCTCCATCACCATTTTTCAATATCATCATCAGTACGGCAAACGTCGACTGAGATGGCCAACCTTAACCTTACCCGGATGAAAACCCGTGTGGAATTTATTTATAAAGATTCGCATGGGAGAGCACCAGAACTTTCTTCATTTTCCAAACATTTCCCTTCCAATACACCCACTCTTCATATCAGTCCACTTCCTATCGCTCTTCATACTATTCCTATGCCCATCATTTTCTCTTTTCCACGCTTACTCAGTATTTTAACTTGAGTCATGGCTTCCCGAACCCCTTATAAAATAGAAGCAGGTAAAACATAAGAAAGAACCGCAAATTCCGAAGCGTAAACGTGGCGACACTACAAACGATGCATCATTTTGATATGACAAGCAAACCTTAATGGTTGTAAAACAGAAACCACAGCATTTCAAAACAAATAGTACTACGTAGAACATAAAGCAAGAAAAGTGTGGAGAAACGGAAAATTTAAAGCATGAAGTTTAAAAAAACTGTGAAATATACAATATAAAAATTACAACACCTAATAGCTGTCACTAAGTAGCTATTTTCACTATTGGAAGCATCAGTCAAGTATCTTTAAACCAATAATTTTCTTTAGAAGAGCAACATAAATGGGATGATAGTAAAAAAGGTATCCTAAATTATTTTAAATGGTACATAGATTTGACAAACGGCACATACTTATGGCCAACATAAAGCTTAATATTGAAGAAAAACAATAATATAAACGTAGCAGCTATAAGTCGACTTTCAAGCATTTAAATCAGTCTTTCATGGAAGACAAAAAGAAATTAGCCGCGCTCTTTGAACTACAGACGAAAAATTAAATAGAATTATAAGCACTCCTGGCAATCAAACTGATATAAGAATTCAGCAGCCCCTACTGCAAATGCAGGAATACTAGGAATTTTAAAAACCACACTTACAAATTCAAAAGCGCACGAAAATTTATCAAGGAAGACAAAAGATTCGTTTTTCAACACGAGGCCTTGAACGGAAAATAACGAACACGACGAAGACATGCAACGTCAATTGCGACGATGAGAAATGGGGCCCACATCACCAAGAGACGTCCGTGAAACTTGGTGGAATAAGTAAGCGACGGGTTCGGGGAAAATAGTATTTCTCCCACTTCCTCCCCACTGAGGCGCTGAGAAATTTAACGCAATCAAATCCCCTCTCATTCCCTCACCCTCCAAGCCCCTAGAACAGATCTCCCACTGTCCTCGGTCCACTCCCGTTTTCTCCCGATCCATCCCCGGAACCAATCATTCCCCTCGCACACTTAGCAGTCGTGGGGGGAAATTTAATAAACGCCGAACACCTCGCATACCTTTCGATTCAATCGGCTCGTCCCCAGCCTCCCGGGACTTCCGCCTCCGTCTTTTTGTCCACCTCCTCCACTCGCTGGGGTCCTTGTCAGCGAGCGTATCCATCCCGACACCGAGCGAACGAAGCCGTAAGATAACTCCTCCTCCCAAGCCTCCCCCAATCAGCGGAGCGTTGATAACCGAAGCGCGTCTTCTGCGACTCGAAACTTCGTTCCCCGTGTACCTACTCCCCGGCGGATTGTTCGGCCACCGGTCCACGAGGAAGGACTGATATTCCCGAGCCATGTCCGGGTTAGGGAGACAACGTCTTACGGGAGGGTGGAGTGGATCGGCTTTCAATTTCCCCGGAATACGGCATCCCCATCTCTCGCGTCGATTGAATCGAGGAAATTCAATCGCCGCTGGGAGTAAACAAACAGTCTAAACCAATTAAAGCGAGCCGGGATATCTCGTGCTGACGTGTAAATTTTGAAAAAATCCACCATTATTTCAATAATTGGGGAGTAATTTCGACCGACCTCTTCCGACTTGAGACAAAAACCCCTAATGATGCCAGGTCACGTCATACAATTACTTGAAAATCCCGGGCGCTTAATGAAGGGTCATCGATGGCGCCCCGAGAACAAGCCTATGTTTCTATTGCTAATGCTGGGCAAAATATCATCTGCTCTCCTCAGGAAGGTGGATACTTGAGTTATCCGCTTAGGATATCAAACATTTTCAACCTCTAGATGTGACCGGCCCTATAAATTTGATTGTGGCCCCTACTTCTCTTCTTTTTTCAGTCACTTGCCATGATGTCAGATCAATATTATTGACAGAGTTTCAACATTGAATTCTCGAAACGTTTATTAGGAGGCTGACTCCGAATAAAACACACTTAAAGCTTATAATGAATTACATAAAGTTGGCACTTAAGTTTTATCTCTGGCTAATTTTTTAATTTAAAACCCAAAACCCACAACATACGTTCACTGAATCCTGCATCACTCCAACCTAAGAGCATCGTCAGAAATGCTTCCGAACATACGCTTATAAGTGATAATTTGTTAAAATAAACATTTAAGTACAGAAAGCATGAATAGCTGTTCCTTTTACAGATGCATGAAAATGAAGAGGAAAAATATGAAACCTATTTCGTATGAGTAAAATAAGAAATTAATGAAAACCGACCAGAGAATGAAGAAAACGAGTGGATATTAAACGACCTTTACGAACTTCCTCCGTGATTGGGTTTGTACCTTCAAACCTAATTACAACCTCGCTTTATTCACTGCTCAGAGGTACTTTAGAAGTATAAGGTGATATTTATCTTCGTAGGAAATTTAGAGGAAAATTGAACGGCATTTACAGAATACATGATATAAAAGCCATAAGTCTCTTATCTCATTGAGCACAATACAATCAGTGAGATTTATTGAATTAACTCTTTGTACGAAAACTGACAAAATTTTGATTAGATGAAAGGGATTGAAGAAAATTTTGTAGTATCTGATAGTCAAGTCAAAATCGTTCTGTAGTCACGAAATCAAGATTAGAAATCTGGCTATTTTTCCATGTACGATTTTTGAAGGGAGTGAAAGAGAAATTTATGAACTTGGATAGCGTATTTCAATATCATGCAATTGATATCAAGTACACACGAATATTTTACCCAGGTTAGTGTTTGATAGGCTGGTTATTTCTATTTTTTGCTTAAATTTTTACCCCATATTTCAGTGAAAGATACAACTGTTTCTAAATGTTTGAAATTATCTCAAACCCGCCTCACCATACCAATTTTCATCAGCAGAGATTTACGATTACCATTACACCTTTTAAAAACTGAAACTAAATCCAATACCTTAACAGTAATATTGAGTCGTGTACATTGTAATTTTGGCTATATAATTACACAATAAACTATCACCGTGATTGATACACTTTCAGAGATATTTGAGAAGTAGAAACTCATCAAAAATTAGAAGATCAGAAATATTAACCTCTTCTCTCTAACCACTCCTTGTAGAGTTTGTAGCAGAGTTATTCTCAGTACAATGCATAGGTTAAGCAGCGGTACCATTAGGCTTTAAGATGCTCCAACTAAGAGAGATATAAGACACCGTTAAACTTAACTTTATGCTGATCTTAATCCTTACAAAAACACAGCACCCGCGCCCGAGGCGGGATTCGAACCAATGACCCTTGGGCCACTCACCAGCGGATTACTAACCTGGCAATGTCGTTTGAATAAAACCAATCTCTCATCAAGAATGGTGAGAAACTGGCAAACTACAGAGAGATCTTATCGTGGCAGCAACGATTTGTATTCGCAACAGTGTAAATGAAAACTCATTGGACAATACAACCACTGAGGTTATAAACGTCGCTTACAGTCCTTTATTCAAGCGCGAAAATGAAGCGGAAAAACATGAGACGCATTAATCGTAAGGATCTGCATGCTTAGTACTACTTAACATTCCACAGATGTGTATCCTTAAAAGCCCGACAAGGAGTTAAATCAAGTTATTTTTTATCTTCCAAAATTACAAGAAGAAGCAGGAACCCCGAGTAGCAAGTTTATGACCGCATCGACTTGATAAGTGTAAGTACGTGGTTCAATTTTCTCTCGCGGTAATTAAAATACAGTGTGAGATAATGATTTTCTTAAATAGAAACTTCAACTTCGAGAGAAGTATGAATAAAACCCTCTGGTACAGCCTTGATCACTCATGTATTTTCGTCACGAGCACCACCATTGTCACTAAAAAAACAACTAAGCCGCGAAGCCTTAAACTGTGTCCCATAGCTGGATCGAAAGTTCCCAGATTCCTTCCGTGGCAATTTTTTTTTACGAGTTCCGTACCCGGTACAAGAAGTACCTGCAGACCGTACATTTTTCCTGACTCTAACTCCTTTTCTGGGTCAATACCAGGGCGCTACCTTGAGCGAAAGTGAAAGTATCCGTCTAAATAAGGAGGAAGAAATTCTGAATCCACATACTAACTATCTCACCAACATTTTCACAGTGTCCAGAAAAGTACGTCGTTTAGAGACGACTCCACGGCTGCAAGTGCACCCCGAATTTATTGCCATTGCCACATGCTTACATTAGTTATCACTGTTTCGCTCAACCAAGTAAGAATTTCAGATTGAAGAGATCAGAAGATGTTTATTGGGTGAAATTGACCTGTAGATTCTTCCAGGAACAAATAAAGAAGCTTCTTCATCGAAACAATGACGTAGTCAGAACTCTAAATCCATCACTCCAGCCGTTTGAGCCAAGTTCCTGCTTTCATAGCAAGTGCTCTTGCAACCAAGCTCTGGTCGCAAGAGCACTCCTGATGACATAGCGTGACTGCGATTTTTATTTCATGAAGACAGAAAGTGTTTGAGCGGGACCGGAATTTGTACAAATCTCCTATGAAGCGGCTCTCATTTTCCCGTCGAAACCGCCTTCCTCTCTCTGTCTCTTTGATCTTCTGGGTCACCCTTCTTCCTCGCTTTCCTCCGTCACTCCATAACTGGTCGAGATCTTTCTCTCACACCACGGAACCCTGCTCCACCCCTGCTCAGCATTGATATTCGCAGCAAAAACTCACCCGATCGTACCCTTTTGAACCTACTCCCTCACGTCCGCCACATCGTCACGTCGGACCCCTCCTCCCCCAGTCCCGAAACTTTTCCTCGACTTTCTCGTTCCTGCGATCCAAAATGACCGTACCTCTTGGAGTATTACCGAATCTCCGGTACTCTTAACACCCTTAAAACTCCCCCTCTTCACCCACCGCGGACCATCCCTGCGCTCCTTGTAATATCCCCGCACTCCGACGCCATCAACGCATATATCTCAAACTCCACGAAGAGTTGTATCGAGTCCCCTAACGATCTTTACTACCCAACCCCGCCCCCAAAATGTCTTATACTCTAAGGTCGTACCGTCGATGGCTCATTCTCTCCCTCCTTGCTCCCCTTCTCTCCATTAAGTCATAATTAAGCGCCCTACTCCTCCCTCCGAGTCGCCTGAGCTTTTAAGTCAGGGATTCATTCTCCTCAATATTCCTCTCCACCGCGCTTCTCTCTCACTCATTTACCTCTCTTCACGACCCAGCGACTTCGGCGGTTAGTGGAAATAACGGAAGAAGAGACGGAAGCACGTCGGACGTAAATATATTATATTTAAAATGAGAATATAACTGAGGAGCTAAATTTTTTTCATTAGTTTATCCCGTTATGTACTGTTTACACGTCAAAAATTCTACTCTATACCTGATTAAACATATCATTCGGGGGAACTTAAACGAGTGGAACTGACTAGGTCTTAATACGCTGACGGAATTAACCTTCAAAGTTGCCAAACGAAGTTCTAGCTCAATGCACGGCAATTTAGCGCAAACAACAGCAAAGAAGTCTAATTTGCTGGTTACTGTATGGGCAGCTCAAAGGAGATTTGGCAATACCCGCAGTAGCACAGCTGTTTGAGCAATGGGTCTGATGCCAAAAAGATTTCAGAATCAGTTTCTTCACACATTATACAACCACCGGCACAAAAGGAGAGCAAAGCTACTATTTCATGCTCTTCTGTCTCCACATTTCAGCCTGACGGCGTATAGCAAAGCGTATCCGTGAAATGCAAGGACCGTCATTCCCAGATATATATAATTTATGGTTCAAGTTATATTACAGTGAGAGCCATCAGAATTGAAACCCATATTCTGGCGTATGAGGCGGGTGTTCGGCGGACAATACGGAGGTCACCTCACACTCGTCACCACACAATACTTATTACTCGAGGGCTTATTTTCCCCGGCGAGACACCAGCTACGACCAGACCCCTCTGGGGCCGCACATCCTTTCCCAAATACTGTTATTCCTCGAATGTCCATCGACCATAAAACAAGCAAATGGCCCCTACCAACGAGAAACTCAGGCCAGAACTAATATCAACGTGACAGAATGTGTCCATTATGGTCTCCATTCGTACGGAGGGGCAATAAGCTATTAAAACCAACACTGCGGCAGAATCGATCATGACGCAAAGTAGGTTCACTGCGCACTTGTTTCAAGGAGAGGTCAAAGGAAACTTGCGCGACCTTCTGTTTCCAGCGCTCTCAAGCCTACGACCGCCTGGATGAGTGAGCAGAGGATAGCATCCTCCACCAGATTATGAAAAATGAGACAAAAATAATCCCCACAAAATTATTTTCCACTACCGACCAAGAAATGAGCTCTTATTCTTGAATATCTATCCTTGCCTCCCATCCACGATCTTATTCCATACCATCCCGTTTCCTCAGATGGGCATAAGAATGACGACGCGGAAAGGCCAAAAGTCTAGAGGGCTAGCAAGAATTCACCCAAGGTATTATCGGCTTCAAACGACTCCAGATTCACATGATAATGAAAAAAATACAGTTAATTGTTACTTTTACTCATTATCAATTTTAATCAAGGAACAGAACAAGTTGACTATTTCACTAAATAAAGAAGAGGCACACAACTAAAATCGGACGCTCATTTAGTAGCGAAAATTTGACAGAACGATGGCAATTCCAACTGCGCTTAGTGGCTCAAAGATGGACATTATCATCAAAAGAAATATAAAGGATAAAAACAGTTGAAATAAAATTACTAAGATGGCTGGATAAACTCTCTACGGCCAGAATCGTAATGAAAATATTCGCTCCGAGCTTCATCACTGCCTTGGTAAATACCACTAAAATAAAACACCGCAACGCATGGTATGGGGATAAAATAAATATGTTAACAAGCAGATTACACCGGAAAATTCTAAACCTGGAAAAAGGGAATCGATTAAGAGACCAGCTTCTGACCTGAAGTGGAATAAGACAAATTACCTAATTCAGGAAAGTGAGGAATGATCATGACTATTGTGGCAGAGAGAATGAACGGAAATGGTCTTTAAAATATGGCGTGGAGTAGAATGGTGAATTTAAGCTCGATGAAGGAGGAGAATGAGTTCAAGTGTTGAGCATGATAAGAGAGAAAATTACGCGGGTTGGATTGGAAAAGGAGATTGGTGGATTAAATTAAAAGGTGGCCACAAAAGCAGGATTAGGACATGATGAGCGACAAAGAAAAGTTTAACAGGGATATGGAAGGAAGAATATTGATACAGAGGTGAGAAAAGAACAGGCTAGTAGGTTGGCATGAATTCAGACTGAAAAGCCAAAGACTTGAAAATAAATTTAGTGTAGGAAATTTTCATCGCTTAGAAATACCTTCGACGTGAAGACGCTAAGTGGAGTGCTTAGTGAAAGGGTTGTCTTGGTGAGCCAAGAAACCCGGTAAACACCCGGAAGAAATGGAGAAGTATATAAGGAACATGTGAACGTTTTTCACTAAAATACCGGTCCCAACTTAAGTTCAGTGTGGAGAGTACTTCAAGTACAATATTCTGTCTGTCGGATGAGACGTTAAGCTGCGAACCCTTTGGCGCGTTTTGCCAAAGGTAGACAAATGGCGTCGCCAGATTTCTCCCGACCCTTCCTCCACCTCCTACATTCCTGAGTCTTCCCAAAACCTTAATTGTAACCCAAACCGTGATGGTGTTAATAACCTGAGTTCCTGTCACCTCCCGCACTAATAAAAGAGAGACGTCCCTAAAAAATACGAGGACGAGCATTTGATATCAGCCTTTGGAAAAAACATTTCTCCGGATCATGTGAAAGAAGTTATTCACAAAGCAAGAAGAGATAATCGCCACCAACAAGCAAAGTAGGAACACGTTTCCAACTCCATTGTCGGCGAAATATTTTAACGAATACTTCGGAAAGCAGATCAAGAACGTATAGGCGAGAAGACAGGGAAATATGGTATTTTACCATCTGCGAAGGTCCGGTTTTATCTCTTCAACATGTGAGAATTTCACGGAATACCGCAGATACGTATCCATCGAAAAAAGGTACTCCATGTCCTAGGCAGAATACTGGGAGCCGTCATACACGAAAACTTGAATGAACCAGTCATCAAAAAGCGGTTTTTCCGTCTCTCACTGTTTACCTCAACCGTACCTTTGCTCCCCTCCCTCTGCCCCCCCCCCCCCCACCTCTTCCTCCTATGTATAAATATGATGTTAACATGTACGTTGGTGTCTTGTACCAGATGATGGCTCTGTGAGCCGAAACGCGTCGTACGCATCAATAAATTAGTTGTGGAAAAGTGCACCTATATTTTATTCTAATATGTCAAACTTCCACTACATCTCGCCTGAATCGGTTGATTTTATCCAAAAGCGGGGATATCCAGCTTCTGGTGGACATCAATATTTTAATCACCATAAGAGGTGCTTACTGACATTATGCTACTACAACTATTAACGGTTAACTCATGTTGCAATTGAGATACAAAATGAGGCCTTTTTACCACGCACGTAGACTTAACTCAGTGCCTTATGGAAAACTTATCCTAGTGCAATACTAGAAGGAAATTTCCCGAAAAATACAACGTTCCACCCATCTTACCTCTTACTGTCGCAGCAGCAGAAGAGGAGATAAAAGGTTAATGGACCAGTAAGGCCAAGGATAGAAAGTAAGCAGTCCTCGTTCCTGCCCAAAATAAAGATAATGAATGAATGTCTATTAATTATTGGGAGCCAAAGATACGGGTACTTAGACGATAAAGATTCATAATGAAATACAATGCTATTACTCCACACTCAGTTTTTAATAGTCGACCCGGGTTTCTTCATCTCAGTGCCATTTTCTAGAATTGAGTGTGGAGTAATACCATTGTATTTCATTATGAATTTCACAAACTTCCACAAAGTCACGCCAGAAACGATTTCTTATATACGATAAAGCTTCCCTTAAATAAAGCTTCAGTTGTTCCGGACACAGATAATTTAATACTACCCACGTATCTTAGATATAATAGAGCATCTACGATAGTCGCCCTACTATAAGATACAATAATACGCAGTGACAAGCTTTAAATATCATGCTTTAGAGTTGAGAAATAGGAAATCATGGATGATCCCTCGTAAAAATTAAAGTTGTAAATTCATATATGAAGTGTCCGTAGACTCGGTTACGGACTATTGTATGGGCGGAAAGGGAGGGCTAGAGGAAGGAAAATGCGTGTTCTAAGAAGAGCAGAGAAAAAGGTGGAAAAGAAAGTAATTTCGAGACGAGTGGTTAGGGACGTGGATATCAATCTCTGAGGCACGCTAGCATTGAATGGACGAAGTTCGAGGGATAAGAAGGCAGAATAATCTGAGCTAAGAAGGCTTTCATGTTGAACGGATTAAGCTACTCAGCAAAAAGATCTTAATCTCCCTGACGCCAAAGTAGATGTCTTTATTGTGCAAGATCATTATCTTCTCTTAAGACTCCGAAGAACCTTGGTAACGGAAAAATTTACGTTGAATGTGGTAAATAGGGTCGAATAAGATAGAACAATTGAAGACTTGAAATAAAAAAGGTTCGCAAGTGCCATAGTAAGGAATTTTGGGGTCAACTCTGAAATAGGATCTACATGCCAAGCCCAATAATGTACAAAAGGTTCAAAACTGCCTGTAGTAGTAGCAAATGTAGTACCAATTGCAATTAAAAGATGGCATGCGATTAAATAGTTGCTACTGTTAAGAATTACCTCGAATACTAAAAACTCATTTTCCTCAAATTCATGATCTTGGCACTTAGAGCCTTTTTTATCTCAAATCTTCAATTTTTCTTAAGAAAAATGGAGTTAATTGATACCTTGTATTAGGGGCGGATACACGATAGTAAATAATCATACTGACTGAACGAATTAAAAAATATTTTAAAAAAATTGAATCATATCGATTTGCCCTTCTTTGAAGCGCATATATTCTGCAAGAAATCAAATTCAATAATCAATTGAAGGGTTTGAAAGGTAAATCAAGGCAATATATAGACTTCATGAAGTAGGATGTAAAAAGGAAGTCACTTCTAGGCTGGCATAAAATGGAATTAAATAGGAAAAATTACTCGTCAATACGCATCAATCTTATGACTAAAAAGACATTTGGTAAAATACAAGCATATTGTTATTAAAAATCAGACTGATTAAAAGGAATGCCCATATTTTCAGAACCAATGTCCAGCTCTCTTTAAAAATCAATCTGGGAATAAAAGCAAATAAATGGTAAAGAGAGACATACAATCGGTTTAATCTCACTTTTGAGAAGGCATTGGAATAATTCGTATAAAACTTGCTTGTTTTAGAAGCTCAGGTAACGTCCTTTAAATCGCTTCCCAAATGCTTTGCAAAAGCGTTGGACCGGCGCCATAGGTGAATCTGCCACTGCCGTGATTCGAAACGGGGTCCTTGGCATGTGAAGCCAGAACCCCAGCCACTGCAGCAATCGAATTTATTGAATCACAGGAAGTGGAGAAAGGGTTGAGCGTCGGGATTGGCCAACTCTTTCTAAAAGGCACCAAGGGGTTTTACGTCCCATCCGATGGACGGAACATTGAACTTGAACAGCTCTCCACACAGCAATCAATTAGTTACAAACATACCACAGAAAAAATATCTGACTCCGCAGGAATTAGAACCCGATCCTTCGGGATTGGAGGACAACTATGGCCATCACACCAAGCCCGATCCCCAATCATCGGCGTGAAGAGCAAGTTGGCTAATTTCATATTCTCGGACACACCTCCAAGCTTCTACGCCAGGAGAATTTCAGGAGAGAGAAAGAAAACAAGGAATTTTAGCACATAACGTGCTGTTGCCGGGCGATATCCGGAATCGAACGAGGACGAGACGGGGAAACCCATGAATTAGCCCAGCACTCCCTCCCATTCAAACACACATACATAAATATTCTCGAGGCTTTGTTACCGTTGCATGCCTGGCGACGTTGCGAGAATGTCCCACCCCTCCGCTCGTGAAATTTTGAAAAAGAACAACAGTCGATCGATATGTGGAAAGGATGCCAATGCAGTAGAAAAATCGACCTTACTACGCAACGGGTGACTTCGGACGCCAATCCGCATCGCCGCTTCCGCTAGTGCTGGCTACGAAAGACCGCAGCTTTCCCCACGCCTTTGCGCCTTTCTAAGAAAACCGCGGGGTGAGATATATACTTCGTGCCGCCCCCTCGATAACATTTAACAATTTGCGTAGTTGAGAGTCCTTTCAAAAGGAAGGGAGGAAAAATATTATCACTGCATCGCGTGCCCGGCTCGCATAAAAATCATGCCGAGGGAACTATTAAGCTTTCATGAATACATTTTCTTGTTTCGGGGATAGAGAGAGAAAGAAGAGAAAATATTTTAATAACTCCGCATCGCGGGTTTAGCGCAGACAGCCGTTTGTTTGCCTAACTAATTATTCGAGTGATGCACGCTATATTGATGAATAATTATCAAATTTTGAATTGTGAAATGCCAAGAAAATTAAGCCATAAAGCAGGCACGAACTTGAAACGGACTAATTTAACGGAACTCAACGATTTAGATTAAAATTATAGGTTGAATAATACATAATACATTGTTTTGAATGCGAAAATTTAGGATGGCGAATTTCGGTTATCAGCCAAGCCGCTGGCGATGTTTATACAGTTTTTTCGATGCTCGAACTGTTAGCAAGATTTTATAGAATTTGGAAGAGGATATTAATAGAATTATTAATTTTACATTTAAAAACTAAAATACATAATTGAAATTTAAACATTTGTCTGTCTTTCAGAATCTTATTATTGAGGCATCGCAACAAGAAATTTAATGGATTATCTGAGGAGAGGCAAATTTCAAAAATTTGCTTCATCTCATGTATAAAACTTCCTGGTTTTTACTCAATAAAATAATTTTACGTAGAGTAAAATCCTTACATAGGTGGAAAAAATATAGAGGTTAATCAATATCTACGCAGTTCACACTAACGTGATAATACAGTTCAAAGTTTGAGGCTTTCCTTTGTGGAATCACTCGATTGGAAATTGGAAAAACGTACAAAGTGGTTTTTCATTTCCTAACGTGATAATGCTTATATTAATGTTAATAATGTGAACAATTTGCAGCAATGGCTTTATAGTGTTTTACGTAGTTACAAGAGGTTAAATTTGTGAGGAATCCTAAAAAAATATTTAACAATTTCAATGATCGACTGTAAAAGCAGTAATCACTATTGAATTATTACTCAAAAATGGAATCTAAGATAAAATATTGACGACTGCACTACTGATTCGCCAACATTACGGCACAAACTCAAAGGACCGAATACGGAAGACTGAAATCGACTCTCTCAGTTAAAATATACTCCCACAAATCCTATTATACTTGATATACAATGGAGGCGCACAATATTACATACTTCAAAAAGCTTTAAATATTGCTCGACGCTAATCCTTTGGGGCTTAGAAAACTTAGTAGAAGGTACAGCTCTTTTTCCTTTTTCCATCTCCTTATTAAATAAGAAAACAAAAAACAGTGGTTTTATTTTGGCTGCGCTCTCTTTTCTGAGGGCTCAATCACTCCATATTCATTTTTTGCCCGCCTTTTGGTCACAGGTTTAAGTCCAAACCTTGCGATCTTTAATATCCACCATATTCTTCTCATTCACAAACAAAATCTTCGATTAACCTACTTTTGAATCTATTGCATATCAAGAGATTGGAGGACGAACGATAATTCACTACATTTCAAAGTGATTCTTGCTAAAGAAAAAAAACGCAGCGACTTCAGGCTCAACACATTTTATTCCTGCCCTTAGTATTAATTTTAGAGGTTTAAACATTATACATCTATGAAAGTAAAGCAGAATCCCAGCCAAAGGTAAAATGGATTGAAACGCTATAATACCATTGAAGGCAATATTAAACATGTTAGATTTCTTCCACAACAGGGGTATTTTTGAAACCATTTCATCTCTTCCTGCGGGTGATCGCATGAACTACAGAACATGTTCAATGCGATAATGCAACTCCAAGTCACGTTTGGTGACAGAAGGCTGTGTACGGCATTATTAAGAAGACCGCAAGCGCCAAGCCGACACCAAAAAAATCTATATTTCTGCCATTACACGATGTTACTATAAATCATCATACTGCATGGAAGCGAAGAATTCAATAAAGCCCGAAAAACATGAGCATCAGAGATAAAATCACAACAGGCCTTATAAAAGTAAAAGAATAAACAATACACTTCAATAAATCGGTAGAATTTACCACGTAATAATCATTGAACTTTTTCAGCGCGACAAAAATATATATCGTAATTTTCAAATGACGGGATTTCATTGTTTTTGGAATTCATTGGAAAACTTCTCAATCATAAATAAATCAATATCTTTCTGCTATAGTCTAAAGGAGCAATATTTAGGGATGAAATATTTATGGACTACAGATTCAATTTTAACAATACTTGAGAGAGTGAGGTTGAAACGATTCCGGGTTCAAAAAAACATTTTTTTGATTTTGTTCACACAGATGAAATTTTGAATCAATATCCGTTACCCTACGTGATGCTCAAGACAGGTAGGTTCTGCTGGTTCTCTACCTTTAGGGATAGACTCGGTACGAGATACCCATATTTTCCGACAATCAAACCCGTGGCTTGAATTGCATCTTCACATCGTGGTCGTATACATATGTAATAATTCACACTTTAGTTGAATACAGCAGAAAAAGTATAAATATGTAATAATTCACACTTTAGTCGAATAGTGCACAAAAATCCCTCTCACATTTCAAACTCACTATTTAATTCATTGACACTTAATGTAAAACTATTCCACGAGTTTGAATGCAGACCAGTGCAAACGTTAAAAAGCGTAATTTCAATAGTAACAGAAAAAAACGTAGAGATTTGCGACTTCAATCGGTCATCGTTGAAATCTCCTTAGCCTGAAAACCAATCAAATAATCAACCGTCAATACGTAAAGAATTTTACCCATCTTCCTGCTAGTTTCACCTCCATCAACTATGAGCAGCATTGAGATGATGGGTGACAAATGAGGACATGTGCATAATGAAGATATGTGATTAAAGTAGGGTATGGTAAAGGTAGGACCAGTCAGAATATGGATGAAAGGGCCTGAGAAAACAGGCGTTGGCATTAGTCTAATCACCACGAAATGTTACCAGGCGTACACAGAACGTCCGGTCCGACAGATGCAATACTGGAATTGAAGTGTTCACACCTACTCGGGCTGAGTGCCAACACACTGCACTCAATCAGGGTATAAAGTATTACTCATGCCAAGTATACATCTGCCACTACATGACTCGAACCAGTGCCCTTAAGATGGGCGCCGTTACTCCAATCACCACTTCAATCCGATCTCCTCTATCTCTTTGAAAAGGAGACGCATGATTTTATCCCAACCAATATAAGATTCTTTTGGCCTCCTGAAATAATTCAGCCATGTTCTAGCTCTTTTTACTTGCTGAAATCTGGATATAAATTGCATAATGTTTCTTTACAAACAGCCCTTCCATGCAGCAGAGCATAAACAGCTAACTTTTTTATGGGCACCAATTCTCAGAAGCAAATTAATTATCTGGGACATTCATGTGCGTCATGGCGGCCCTAGTGAACTCAATTTTTATATGGTAGTGAACTCAATTGGATACTGTATTATAATATGGGATGGAGGAGCCAGTGAGTAATCCTGCTTAAGAGGTATGCTTCCTCCAAGTAAATTTGCAGCCCCTTATTATTTCTTACTCACGAAAATTAGAGCACCTAGGAATTGAAACGAAAAAAAATGTATACCCAAAGGATATGGCACAAGAAAAAAGTAATGAAAATAGGTCATTCGTAATTTTTCCCTAAAAATATATTATTCAAATTTTCGTCGGCTTTACACTGAATGATTCTATTAGAGTATAACAACAGTGAAAAGATAGTCAACGTAGCTTCTCTCGAAAATCTTGGAAAAAAAACATCTCTAGCCATCATCCTTGAACTACATTGCACGCCTAACTGAGTACACTGTTCAACGTTTGAGGCTTTAATTTGTGGAACCAAGAGGTTGGAAAAGAAAATTCACTTTGTACATTCCACACTAAAGTTTTATTTACTTTGACCATGGTTTCGACAGTTTTATGTCATTATCATCATTACCTTGATAATGACATAAAAGTGTCGAAACAATGGTCGAAGTAAATAAAAATTTAGTGTGGAATTTACAAAGTAAATTTTCTTTTCCAATTCTTAACTGAGTAACTAAATTAAAGTCCAAAAAGCTCAACACCTGTGCCTCAACACATAATTTTGAAAAACAATATGTTTCTCTACTTGCATAAAAATTGCTGGCAAAGGTACATGTGTACATTGGTACATGTACCAATAATTTCCTCAATAGCGAAAATCCTCTTGAAAAATGTAACATAGTATAAAGTAAAGAAAATTCAAAGGAATGAGACATTTTGGACAGAAATGTTTCTTTTAAATTGCATTACATGCTCGTACTACTTTATAAAAAATTGGATTATGCTGTATAATAGGGCATATAACATGTCTAATGTTGTTTTAGCCCCACGTGCATACTCTTAAGAGATGAAGTGAAACGGAAGTTGTAGATGTCGGTTAAAGTGAAATTGTTTTTGGATATTGAAAAAATCACAAGACTTCAAAGAATATGAATAGACAAGTCGTCGAATAATAATTCCAGCCATAATTTATTTGAATTCATGAATATCAAGAAAATATGGATAAAAGTGGCTCCGAGAGGATTTCTGAGGAAACTCACGTTGAGTGATTCATCGTTTGTTTCCATTTCCTTCATGATATCACTAGAGCATGAATTTCCCCTCATTCTCGGACTTCATACTCCTACATTAATAATAGATTCAGAAGTACTGCTGGAATTGAAACATGCATTGCCAGTTCTTTGTTATTCTTTTTTACAGAAAAAAGTCTGCTGAAATTAAGAAACAAAATATTGCGTTTAACGTAACAATTTAGCAACTAGACAAGCTTCCAAAATGATGAAGTCCTTAAAACAACTATGAAATGAATTCTAAAAATAAGGCAAAAACGTCACGGGCGGTCAATTAACAGGGAAACATCAAGTGTTCGTCAAAAGGATAAACGACTGAATCTCAGTGAAAATATAACGTTATTTTTCTAAATTAATTTTACATTTTTTTAATTGGGGCTCATAGACGTCATATAGAGACTTTTTTGCCAGAAACTAATTCACGGTAAAAATCGTTGATCTATAAAAACATCAACGCTCATTAACTACCAACAGTTTAAGATGAAAATTAAAACTTTGGCATGCTTCTAGACATTTGCCAGTTTTCTCGTAACGCTTAAACAAAGAAAACAATCATATTTCTCCTAATCATCAGAAGTTTCTAAGCGTAAAGGAAATATGCCTCCGAGCAAGAGAATTTCACTGTTCACTTATATTTGTTCGTCTCTAAGAACAACGCTTATCCTTCCTAATGAAAATACTGAAATTGCGCTAGTTGCTTTCAAACGTTATAAATATGTAGATGTTATGCTTCGGCATTACAGATCGAAATTCAAGGTAAAATTCTCTTCAATCACAGACTAACTTCAAGAGGGGAGCAAGATGGTTCCAAACATGGAGCATTCACATTTTGATGAAAGCGTTCACATTTTATCCCAAATGTATTTCGTTGATGAAAATATCTTTAGGTTCGTTTTCAAAGGCATAGGCTACGAAAATTATAATAACAGCCATTCTGGATTTCACTGAATTTGGGCGTTAAATACTTTTTCAGAAAGCTTCGTGCTTAGGGCTGAGCTTAAAGCCATCGGGTAGTGGATGGTGGTCGAACTCTAGATATAAAGGCTAGCTGCCAGATGAGGAGATACTCGTCGAATAGGCAGTCGTTTACAAAAGGCAACCGCATTCAGAGGTGATATGGAGATGTTTATCCTTGAGTAAGGTAGGTCTCTCAAAAGAAACTAGCATCTGCGAAGATGCATTACTGATGAAGACTTGGTTAGGGGAGACCACCTACAATTATGCACCTCATCGCATGTAGGAGAGGGCAGCAGCTCTTTATAATACGAACGAAGGTGGAGACCATAATGTTCAACACTGACTTCTTTTACTACAGGCGTGGTAACATTGACTTAAGCGGCTGTAGCACTGCGGTGTGGAAGATAAGGGTAAACCACAACATAATTTGTCGGCCCCGGTGGCGGCGTGGTTAAGTTTCGCATGCTAACCTGAGGGTCGCGGGTTGGAGTCCCGGCTAAGTGGGTTTTTCACCGCTCAGGACATTGATGTGTGTGCTCGTCTGTTGTTAATTGTTGTTAATACCCCGATTTAAAGGCCACAAGTGCTGTTTTCGGTGGTAATGGAAAAAAAATAATCTCAAGGATTCGCACCTACTCCACTTTTCCCTTTAACAAAACGTGATGGTACTTCTCGATTAAAATATTCCGGAGGTAAAATAGCCCTCCCATTCGGATCTAATAGTTTTCAAAAACTAAGGAAATAAGGCTGGAATTCTAGGCAAGGGCGTGAAGAAAATATCTTTATCCGATCGAAATAAACTGAGTGTTGCATTATATGGCTACAGAGATTGGCCTATAAGGAAGAGGGACGAACTTTTGGTCTTTTAAGGGTGTCGGTATGTAAATTTAGAGAGGAATGCAGGATATAAGCAGTGCAGAGAGGAATACGAAAGATTAAATCTTAGTTGTGGTCAGGGTATGAGTTGACGGTATAAATTCGAAGGAGGCAGAAAGAGTATATGGAGGTAATGAAAAGTAATGGACTCCTGAAAGCCGCGATTTGATGAGATTGATGGGTAAGCGAGGGACGAGCAGAGAAGGGATATCGAATTCTGATCAACACATGAGACGGTAGGCAATATGAAGGTTAAATTTTAGGTCAGTGGTTTTAAACCAGGTATACCCGCAACCCTGAGGGTGCAAGAATCATATTTAGGGGGTGAAAGACAGCGATAAATAACTTATCGTTCATCATATAGATGCGACAACCATCGAGGTATTGAGTAGTTCTTTTGTAGTTCTTGTGGTTTATTTTAATGCACTCAGGTAAATTAAAGTCATATTTTTACTATGCGGAGAGTCCAATTTTCCTTCTCAATAGTGAATAAAAATAATTCATTTTTGCAAGTGGATGTGCGAGAACACACGTTAAAAATTCAAGTGAAGTTCAGCAGCTGGAAATAAGGTCTTGTATAAGAAACTGGTTGTGTAGGCTTACAGAAATGGATGCGGAGTAAGCATACGTTAAATACGTCACAAACTGTACTGAAACTCACTATTATTGGAGTAACACAGATGATGATGGTGAATTATTAATCGATACTACCGAAAATTCCAAGCAGAAAATGTTCTGCAGATGGAAGTTTAGTCCTCGTTGCACATGGGTCGCCAAGGATTCAAGGACTACGCGACTCACGGACGTGAAAGGGAGAATCCTTACCGTGATTAGCGCCGTGACGTTTCCACTGATATATCAAACATTCCGGTCGATCATCGCGCTCTTAAACATGCATTCGAAAACCCGGTTAGCACCTACTCAGCATGTATCCCACAAAATCCGCCACCCCAACTGAACGCTGTGTACCCTAATGCTTTGTCGACATCCGTCATTCGCTTCCGCGCTCTCATCGCTAATGAAAGGCCTAAAAAGCCTTACGCTGCGACCAAATCTCGACACTCGTGTCACTCATTGACGCTTGTGCGACGGATACCAATTTCACCGCAACAGACACGGACTAGGGGCGATTGACGACGACACTCGATGCCATCTGGAAATTTTACGGAACCTCACCCATGAGGAAAAGTTGGCATTACTTAGTTATGCCAACTACATGTCTTCTCACTCTTTCTGGACAAAAATCACTCTGATATACCGACACTTAGATGAAATGACGAGCATATCGACGGAGTAAAAGTGTAGTTGGTGACGTTTACGAGACAGAAAAAAAGACTCGACGAGAATGAAAATGGCACTCGCATTCAGAATACGAGTGCTCTATAAATTCTTCTCCTTAGTCACAACGATTCTTGAGCGTACCACGAGACTAAATTTCACTCCTATTTAGTGCAGGAGTAATCAAAATGTATATTCTCGACCAAAATATTAAAGGGTCCACGAAAACGACAATCACATCTAGCATAAATTAGCGATAAAAAAAGTTTTGAAACGAGAATTTTATCCAATTTAGTGTGAAAAACATTAATGTGGGAAATATTCATTAATTTTACATAGTTATTATAATAAAAATATTATACACTAATAAATTTAATCACCACTTAATTATGAAAACTTCACGTTCTCCAACTTCGTTAAAAAATTCAAAATTTCACACCAAAAGCTTGAAATAATTGCATCCACACCAGCGCTTTTATTGTTTTAGTCTTTTAAATACTCAAGATGTACCATAATAAACCCTGCTATGCTCATGAGCCGCAATAGTTAACAAGCAATACATACAAGAAGATGATGTTACATCCTACTGGTAAGGATAATGTTTTTTGAAATTTCAAAAAATGAGATAACCTTTTTGATTGATTATTAAAATTATAAAAGCTTAATTCTAATTCTTAATTTCCCAATATATTGGTCTGCAACACTGGTTTGCAAAGAAAAGTCTCATAAAACATTTTCAATAAGTTCAATTCGGAAGTCTTTTCTCGCATCCAAACAACAAAGGAGATTAACGATGTGCCTGTACTGCAAACAGAAACCGGTATTAAAGTCATTCATCCCACCTTTATCATCCCGCATTAGGTCAATGGCTCCTGACTTCTCCATTGTCCTCAATTTTCTCCGTAACGTAATTGAAACCAGCAGGATGTTCTTTTGAGCAAAGTTTTCGAGTAATCGCTTGCGAGAGAGCAACTTCTGGAGCACCCAGAATGGAAATGCTCCAGCACTCGATCACATAATTTGACATCGTTCTCGGATCGCCAAGTGTTCTCAATTCGAAACGCTTACGACTTCAAAAATGTTATACTCGAGAGAGGAAAATAAAACCTTCACGCGTTTAGAGAGAGAGGGAGAGAAAACGCAGAGTCCGGAGAAAAAATCGAATCGCGCAGCGAGCAGTGCATTTTTCACGAGCGCCAAATAAGGAAATAATTTCGTGAGTTCTTCGCTCGGGAATAAGGCAGAGGAATTTGGGAGGGAGAGACTTAATGAAGCCGAGACGGGGGAGAAGACACATCGCACACGAAGCAAACGTGTTTTCTTCCTCCAGCTTGTCCTCCCCACGACGTAACCACCACAATCTCGTCCCACTCCTACAGCGGTGCGGGACCATAAATAGGACGGATCCTGGGATAACTCCTAATCGAATCACCAGGCACTCAAATCCGTTACCAAACGCGTATATACTGCATCCTTCCTCCTCCCTGGAGAACCTTCTTGCGGAACAACATCCACCCCTCCTATCCCACCCTCGAAACATCCCCCCTATCGCCATCCTCGCCACCCTACCGCCGCCGCGTACCCCAGACGCCGGCTTTACACATGGGTATTCATTAGCTTTTAAGCGTAATTAAATCAGCCACAGTCCGGAAGGTTTTTGTCCGATGAGAACAAGTGAGCGGAGGAAGGGGTGAGCCTCTTGCAGCCCCCTAACCTCCTCTCCGACCCGCTATCGCCGCCTCGACCGCTTAGAAACGTCCGCTTTAAAAACGCAACGCGCACACGTTAGGCACGGAGAAACTTTAACCTTGTTTCCGCCTCCCCGAAACCGCGTCCCCCTCGGCTCTCCCATTCCACCCACGTTAATTCCCCCTCCCTCGGACGAAATTTTTCAGCGCCGCGGCGCCCTCTGTCGGACGAGCGGAGTCGGTGGCGACCCAGAGAGGGGAGGGAAAGAGAAGGGGACGGGGCAAGGAGAGAGGGAGGGTACCCCCGGCACCGAAGCTGGAAAAAACCACGAGTCTAAAACCATTACGAAATTAAAACGGGGGACTAAGTGGGAGGGGCTAACGGGGGTGGGAGGAGGAAGAGCGAAGCGGAGGAGATTGGGAAACGAGCGAATCGGGAAGGCACGGAAACGTGCGTGGTGGGAGGACGACCGAGGATTGTGCGGATGAGACGGAGGGAAGCGGTTTGAAAAGGATCGGGTGAGGCCGGGATCGGCCGGGGCCGCAGGGGATTGAGTGCAATGGAAGAAGGGAAGTCGGCTCGGGGTCGGCGGCGTTGGGGGACGGGCTCCGGAGGGAGGGCAAACGCGGGGAGGTCAGGGGGTTAGGAGGGCAGGACGGGAGAGAAAAGAGAGGAAACGGGGGCGGCACTGTAAATAGTGTTTTCGGAGCGGGGACTAAAAGGTGTTTCCCAGGAACGGAAACGCGCCGCCATGGGACCTTGCCATGGGGAGATCCGGGAAGGCACGAGAGAGGGGATAGTATTGAGGCAGAATGCATTCATTCCACATCCTCTAAGAGCTACCGGAAATCACGGCAGTGGTGCGTGCCGCGATTTTCCTTTCCAACCCATCGGAACTCTTTTTGAACACTGAGAAACAAGGAGGTTAGAATGTATTGGACGAGGCATCGCAGATGATTTGAGAAGCCAGCGGACATCTTGGTGGACACGGACATACGGGCTTGCTACTCGTGATACACGTGCGGATCAGGTTTTTTTTGCACGCGGTAAAACTGAGTAGTAAGATTAATAATGGAATACATTTTTGTCTTAATAGTCTAAAAACGGAGGAAAGTGCGAAAACAACGCTATCTGTGTACAGAACCAGCTTTAGCAATTAAAATTAACTTCCAGGGTAATCAAATGATTTAATATGCTCCTTGAATACCTTTATGAAGATAAACTAAAACCAAAGTGACGAAATACGATTTGACTACTATTGGAATACGTTGCCAGTATATGGGATCCTTACGAATTTGGGAATAAATAATGAACTAAGGTGTGTTCAGCGAAGATTTTCAAGATTTGTACAGGGATGGTATGATAACTATATTGGCGTAACCAGTCTATTAGATGAACTGAAATAGGAATCATCGTCAGATTGAAGGTTTAAATGTAGACTTTATCCCTTAAATAAATTTCAAGATATATTTTCACTGATGACGTTAAAAATATTTTGCGAACTCAGATTTACTTTTGTAGACTGGACCATAGTCACAAAATTAGAGAAATTGATTGCCGAACTGACCAATTCAAAATATCTTTCCATTCTCGTGCATTTAGGGGTATGAATAGCTGTAAATACATCCAATAGCATAAATACGAGTATATCAATGGATAGGATAGAGAGTTGTATGCTGATATAAAGACTAAAAGCTAACCCAATTAACACCATGCTATTGCATGCTTTCTGTGCAACTAATTCTTTCTTAAATTGTGAAGTTTATACAAGAATATAAATATTACTCCTTTTTATGCAGTTATGTACTGCATATTTGATTTGAATTTACCCCGTCACACACCTTTACGGTGGCTTGCAAGGTATTACGTAGAAGTAGATGTTTACACATGCAGTCTCCATAAGAGGCAGTATGAAACGTAATATTTCGTACGAAGTAGATAAGGGCCTGATCCTTCTCAAGCACCCTGTAATCCGCCTTCAATGTCACCCATATGCTAGCATGCTAATGCCTCCTCCAGTTCATTTCAATCTCCTTTATGAAGAAAGAGCTACACATCGGTGGGGACGGAGTATAACTGGTGTTTACAACGAAAACAATTCAAGGATGTGGCGCACGACAAAACAATTAATGCACACGCAAGTTTCCGCGGCCAGCGAACACAATCCCAAGAAAGTGAAAAACTTAACGGAGAAATGAACAAGGATATGAATATGAAAATTAGGAGGCTGATGAAGACAGACGTCGAGGGAAATGTGAATGGGAATTATGGGAAAGGAATATCTAATCTGAAATTAATGGAGAAAACAGTGAAAGATGTCAAAGAAATGATTTAATAAAAGTTGAAGAGATCAGTCGATTGAAGAATCCAGAGGAGATCAGCGTCAAACCAATCTTAAGGGTTGATAACTGGTCCTAATGAGACAGAAAATCAGATTGAGTATCAATTGAGAGTCCTAAACTACTGCGAGAAGCAATCCACCTAGACACAACTGTCATTCTAAGCCCTGCCATTAAATATTGCTCTATTTGTATGTTTATCCACATTTATCCTAAATATAGGCATATTTGTAGAAACCCAATTTTTTATTCAGCTTTTTTGGCATGCAAAATTTAGAATGAGACTTGGAGAATAACAATTGGGCCAATATATGCACTGACGACAAACTTTAAAAGAAGAAAGCAGGAAATGAGACCCAAACGTTACATGATCTGTTAATATTAACCAAAAATTACATCCAGAAGTTCAAAAGAATAGAGATGTCAAAATAATGAAAATAAAAATGAATTCTGTTAAACTTTATGCATTATTTTTATCGAAAAGTGAAGATATAAGAGGAAACTAGTATTGATTTTAGAATTGTCCAGAATTAGAAATAGCTGAGAGGAAGGATTATAAGTTATACATTTGTCTCTAAATAAACGCCCTATAGCATTACGAGCAACATGCTACTCACACACATAACATTCAACACCCTACCTTCTCATACCTCTAAATAAAACATTTGTATTTTATCCAATTTTTAGCTAAACGGGCGTCCGCAATCGCCAGTTTGGTAACGTACAGACCCGACAACCCAAAGGCGGTGGGTTTGATTCCCGCCACGGGTTTGAAGAGAGTGCTTACCATAGAGTTTGTGTTAGGTTATATGGAGTGATAAAGCCTCTGACAACCGAATTCTACCACTGCTATATATTAAATTTCAGAACATCAGAGCAATATGTCCCAAGATGCAATACTCTCTTGCAATGGTCTCATAAAAAAGAATGAGGACGGCTGAGGATCAGGAGGAACCTGGAACGGGTCAATGAGCAGCTTGAAAAGATCTTTACCCTGGCATTACAATTAAGAAATAGAATTGAAATTTCATGTATAGGTATCACTTGACTCGTGCGCTAAATCATATCCGTAAAAATAACATAGAAATACTATTCCAGGCCATCCATAATGCTATTGTGCGTCCACTACGACAAGCCATGGTCACTCACTGAGAGAAAAACTCAAATTCGGACGGTCAAATACAAAAAGTCTTACGAGTATTTGATCAGGATACGACTAATGGTCCGTGATCATTTATACAATGAATGTACCACATAGTTAATTAGCCGTAAAGCTGTCAAGTTGCATACCACTCCAACATTTTTCTTTCACGTGAATTGAGTAATAAAATGACAGCGCAGTGTGCTATACACCTTAAAGGGTGCAGAAATTAATTCAACAAAAATGTATTTAGTAAGTACTTATGCTTAATGCTAACTATTGCTGCTAAATATTACTAAATACTGCTAACTATTGCTTATGCTGAATCATAACTACGCTGCAATTTGCCAGCCACATCTCAAAGATGTTTATAAAGATAAAAGACACTCATATTTTCGTTCGTCGTATCCTTATGGCAGTGTTAAACGAGTAGCATTGGATACCTTTCGGCGTCGATAAAGGAATGGTGGGAAGACTATACCCACACTGAGATTCTCATCAAATTCCATTAAAGGCAATCTCATTTTAAAATCAGATAATACTCGGGATCACTTTTTAAGACTCCCTTCAAGCTTGGCAATCAATTTTCGAGAAAATCAATAATCAATGGCTTTAAGCCTCATTAATCGATTACTTAAAGGGCCGTAAAAATAAACGTTCATCGCAGAGGTCACTCAAAGATAAGCTAACATGAGCCAAAATTTTAAATTAGACATATATTTTACCACAATTTTTTTTGTGTTTAGCTTTGATTAGCTTCAGAATTCAGTGCTCCTTCATATGATAAAAAACTGTTTACACTTATTTTTATAATTTTGCCACGAAACTGAAGCCATTGGAGAACCAAGAGGAGGTTTTAAGTCCTACAGTTCCAACATAATAAACAAAATATTCACTATGGTGTGATTTCCCAAGCTGATTAAAAAGTCTTTCCTTTGATAAAACAACATTAATGAATGCAATAGCAATTAGATGGTATGTACGAGACATACTAAGTACGGTGAAAACAAAATAGAATTAATGTATAGAAAAATAGATGCAAATTATCATCAGATCCGAATTTTCATTCAAAATAGCAATGCTCCCTCATTTCCCGCCAAAGAATGAGTGTACCTTTGTTATACTTAACCATGATCTTTTAGAACCCGGGTCCATATTCTGTTTCTCTTGCTTCTAAAACTATATGCCACCATGCAAACCACTTAATAGATGTGTCACAGTGGGTGTTACGTCACCACCCGCAGAAATCAATTTAGAATTAAATAAGTCTGGGAAAAAATACGGATGAAAATTGGGGCGTAATTTGCAGAATATTTTTTCGTTATATCTTCGTTTGTTTTGCCATTTTCATTGGCGCGCGGGAATGACCTCACCTTAAGCGCGATGAATAGAATTTACTGAAAGGGAATGGGTTCCGGAAAGAACAAAGATCCACACCCAGAATAACTAAATATGCATCTGTAACTGCACTGACCGTAAAATATTTGTATGACCACCCTCCAAACTATGACAATATAGAATGCGAATATAAATATTAAACATGATAGAGAAAAATCTGCTGATTGATATCTTGAAGCAGGAAATCGACCAACCTGGAGATCAGAGAATCCGTGAGCTCTTTTACTTGCTCGCGAATATGCTTAAATCTGTGATCAGCAGTTTTTACGAAAAAAAAGTACTCTAGTATTCACGCGCGAACGAAATTTCAGATCGGCGATTGGCGACGAAAAAGCCATGGTCTCCCTTTTTTAATTTCCGGACCCCGTTATCTCGGTAGAGCACCTAATCCCTTAACTGCGTACCACGAAAACGGCGTCCGCAGAAATCCGGAGCACGGACATGATTTTTTTGGGAAAAAAATAGAGAAGTGAGAGACGCCACAATCTCGTTGTAACCGAAGTTGCACTTGGAGAAAAAATTTTATCAGCGTCCTTCACGGAAAAAGTCCTTCGCCACAAATGACTCCAAATACCACTCGCGAGGAAATAAATATGTCGAAAGTTTTCGGTTATCCCGCAAGAGAGGGCGGTGTCCTCTTCCCTACCACAAGCGTCTTCTTCAACATTCACGCTGGTACTACTGAAACTGAGTGGACGCCTGAGAGGGAAAAAGGACGCATTCTACCATCGATGCGATGAACTTAGGAGGTAAAACTCGTCTACATGCGCCTAGAGCCACAACGAAGGAGCGTGGTATGGGATCAGACACCATATCCAATTATATTTTGCGCTCTCAGGTGTTCGCCACCGCCAAATAAACAATCATATTGTTCGTCACTACATTATCGATTCCTCAATAAAGTCAATATATCAATCTCTACCCCACCGATGTAAAACGGCGGCTTCTCATTCAGTACAGCTCCTAATTTCAAACTATCATCATGTGGGCGTTACAGCACAAATGTGATAGAAATAAGTGGTCATATGCCCTTCGTACAACAAAATTTCCAAAGCAATTTCCGTGATACTCAATAATTTAAATTTATATGCAGGCCGATAAAATCGTAAAATCCATATTTACGATCCTATCCACCTCAGTTACTTCGCTATAGTCTAGCATCGTCCGATATGGCATGGGAAAAATTAAATTTTAAACCTTCCTCCCTCTAATTTTATTTTATAATCTAAACGAGTACAGTTCGGAGGATTTACAATATGCATATAAATCCCCCTGAAATACACGGAGGAGATTTGGGCTGTACGATTTACATACATACAATGACACTTGAAAGTAATTTCCAAGGTAACCTCTTCATGAAGTTGTAAATGCATGGCAAAACAGACAATGATAGTGAAAAATGAAGAGTGTATACTACAAAGTTTATTTATCCTTCACCCAACCTCGTTCTTACAGCAATATACATATATTCTGGTTGACCCATCATAACACATTTTTACAAATTTGACTCTTTGTTGCTTCATATACAATTCTAAAATCAAATTTTTTTCACCTGCACACAACATGCTCGCAGCGTATTATAGGTAGGACCAAACAAGGGAAAGTAAAAGCACTCTTTTGTTTTCTAAGTAAATTTTCCAAGCATTCATTTAAAACTTGTTTTTCTTACATTTCCGACAAAGCAGTATACTCCGTACTAGACCAAAGCTGAAAAGCTGAATACACACTGCATATATCATGAACGCAGTATATGACATTTAAAACTTAAAATAAATTATCTCTAGACAGTTGCTACTCTAATATCGTATAAAATCATGATTGATTCAGGAGAGGCTTATTCTAAACTCGGAAACCTGAAATCACAGTTACAAAACACGATCCATCCATCTGGTGAGGCAACAAACCACGCCCTGTGTCATTCTATCCGTTTCAATCACCATCAATTCTTCGCCTACGGAGCCTCCGGTGCATTTTAGATTCATTGCAAGGACGCACTGCTACGTGACTTAAGCTTCAACTCTGGCTTTCCAACGTTCGCTCAACGTAATATCTGAGGCAAGCTCAAAGGCACGATTGATAGTGGAGAATCCTTTGTCTCATAGTCGTAGAAAAGTGCTAAAACATGTTCTTCCCTTTGAATAGCGTTTTTGTTTTATACTTCAGATTTTCGCCCTACTCCCAAGATTCTTCTTTTTGCGAGGTGAAAATATGAAAGACATGGAAATTTCAGCGCAGTACAATTCGTTCTGAAATATAAGTACTCATACACCTCATACAACAAAATGTATTAGAAAATTAGAATCATACAAGAAGACATGATTGAGAGGATGCAAGTAATTTTCTCCGGAATAATTTGCTTTTAGCATCACATGAACCAACCGAAATGGACTCATATTTTCTATAAAATGAATACATACATGGACGAATAGTTGAAATTAGATTTGTAAAGTAATATGCGAGAATTTCCAAGCCTCCATTATTTAAAAACTGCTCTAGACAAGTTAAAAGCATGCCCAAACGTTCAATGACGCATGAATGAATGAAAAGCACGCATTTAGAAACTTTGCTAAATGACATATAGGTTAAAAAATATTCTCATGTACTTGCATGATGAGTGGCAAATTCTATGGTAGGTCATTCCTAAATATAAAATTAGATAAATAGAGCGAGAGGTTTAAAATGCATTTTTTTCCAATAAGGGGCAATAGTAGATTAAATCGAAGTTACAGATGATATGATTGGAACAGGTAAGGTACATCTTATGTTTTCTCGCATATTTGCATATAGGTAACTCTAAATACGCACTAAAACACCTGAGTATAATTTTTCTACCATTTAATTAGGTCTGAGGAAAATTATGCAGTGAGTTAAAGAAATCGTTGTAATAAGTGGTGATTTCAAAGCTTTTTCAATTGCGTCAGTACCCGTGTACGCCACAAATTGATAGTACAGCTTCATAGGAATTTCTTCCCTGATTACAAGGATACATAGTGACCATATATATCGCCTCACTACAAAAAGACAATTACTATACTAACATGATTTAGGGGAAATATTTTCGAGCGAAAAACAAAAGCTTCGAAAAATGGATTTCGTAGATGCAGCAGGTTGATAAGTGTTGAACGACTCGTAAAAAGTATTTAAAAATTGAGCATCATGATTTTGACAATTCACAACGGAGACATTAATAGATAGTATTGGAACTTAAAAACACCGGCATCAATCATTTGCAACTACATAAATAGTTTCTTTATTCGAAGCAGTAGCTTGACGCTCCCTGCCTAACCCTTTCGTATAAAATTTTATCCCACCCATTCTTGGGGAGGGGAGATATTTATAAATGGTGCGATCAAAATATAATAATTATCGTGAAAAATTGAAAGTAAAATCTGTCATATTGATATCTGTTTTTAAAAGAGTTTAAATGTTACAATACCTTGTTATACCTACTTGAAAACTAAATTTTGATCTGTTGTAAAACATTTATTTGCATTTCAAAACAATTACCTATCCAGGGGTCTTCATCAAACTACACTTCTTTTATATCAATCAAAAGTAATATGAAAAGCTGTACACAGGTAGAGACGTATAACCAAGGAAGAAAGGAATGAACAAATAAATACGAGTTTACGGAAGGCCCAGATCTTTTATCGCCGAGGCCTCAGAACTTCGTTCGTCGTGATCCCCTGTCAAGGATACTGTCCGTATCCGCCTGTCGGCAAGGTTGAGCCTTGGTTTTGGGAGGAGGGATCGGGATGGAGAGCGCACCTTACAAATGGAGGCAAAGGGATGGGAGGTGAGGAGATAGGGGGAGGACACTGGATCCCGTACAAAGCTCAGACCTCACGTTCCCTTACAAGTGCGTCGGCGCCAGGAGAAGGGGGAAGGAGAGATGGTACACAGACGAAACTGGACGAGCCAACGCGAAAGAGTGGTGGGATGGAGAGGGGGAGAAAGAGAGAGAGAGAGGAGACGGGCATGTTCCCACGTTCCCCACACGCTCGGGCATGAGAGGGCGGGGGAAATAACTTGAAATGAGCGAAGCAGAGCTCAGAGTTGGGATTTCGGGAAGGCGTCGGGAGGAGGGAACGACCGCACGCAACGTCCTCTGAGCACGGCAGAAGCGCAACCTTCCTGCGGGGTAGTGGAGGTTAGGAAGACGGAACGAGGATGAACGCGTGTCGACGAGATGTTGCGGGAGGGAAATGGGTGTCGGCGTGGATGTAACTCAGAGCAAGTTAAGTGCTAAGGAGTCAGCCTCAACCTCAAACCTTTCCCTAGACGTACATAATGGATGAATGCGGGAGTCACCTTGAGATATGCATGGCTTTATTAAACTTGAGTTACGTAAAAGTGTATTTATGAGCCACGAAACAGTTATATTTTAAGTGATAACAAACATAAGAGTATGTAAGGAGAAACTGGATCCATTTTGTGTTTATCAAAAAGAAATAATACATTCTGCACTGATTCTTTCTATTTTTGTATTGTTTCTAACATGGGATACCTCCTCTAGGTTTTTGCGAATCATGAGAGATCCTCACGGAAAGTAATCGAAAACTTAGTTTTGAAATGTTTAGCGGGCCCACCTTATAATGTGCACACCGTGACGAATACAAGGCTCTCTAACTACAGCCCCGAAGAGACTGAAGGAAATATAAAAACAGCCGGGCCAACTTTTAAAAATCTTTCTTTCGAATAATTGGAAACCATTATTAAAATAGGTTTAGCAGTACTAGAGGCTATGAGAAGCATTTCCAAATTCATCTATATTACTTGGGTCCTCAGAAATGCAATAAGGAAAGGAAACAAACACCTTCCCCGCGCCTAATCTAAGTCACCCAAGACATATCGTAGGGAAGCACAAATAGGTTTTAAAGTGATCCAACTGCTTGGGTTATATCCACCGGACTAACGTAACTTAATCCTAAGACTAAATCTAAGTATATGGATGATTTTTCGGGAGTTTAGGTCTTTTTAAAACCTTTTTAAGGAAACGTTGGCCAAAAGTTAAATTTTTTTTCATTTTCAAAAAAAAAATGACCTTAACTCCCGAAATATCATCCATATATTTATTAAAAAAAGAGGTCTGGAATTCAACTTACTAAATCTAAGACGAGCGGAACATCCATGCCCATGATACATGATGAAGCGTAGAAAAGGAAGGGGGCAAAGAAAAAGGGGCAGGCGAAATGCGACGGGGTAGGAATAAGAAAAGGTCTTCCTCCTTTCCTCCTCCATCCTCCTTCCCTTACGCGTTCAGGGTGTTGAAGAGAGAGAGAGACCTCAAACACGACCCTTCCACTTTCTAAACAGCCGTCAACGTGGATTGGGCGAGGGAGAACTCGTAATGAAAGCCGATGGGCGCGCGACGGGGTGGAGAGAGAGAGAGAACGTGCGGGGGATGGAGAATTGGTCGGCGATGAAAAAAGCAGGCGTTGGAGAAATTTAGAATATGCCGCCATTATATGGGATCCGAGAGATACGAGGAAAGTATGATAAAGGACTCGAGGCGAGGGCTAAGAATATGAGCAGAATTTGCTAAAGGTCACAACGATTTTTGTATTAGTGTTACCAGTTTAATAGAAGAATTAGGATTGGAATTCGAATAGGACGAAGGTTAAAATTTAAACTTAACCTTTTAATTAAATTCGAATCTGATATGTTCGCAGATGACGTTAAAAACACGAGGGTTGTTTTTAAAATAAGGTCCGTTTTCAATAAAAACAAGACTGATAAAGATATTCTCGAGAAATATCTTTATTCTTCACTCTTTTCGCCTGAAGCAAATTTCCTACATAGCATCTTGTTTGATTAAGCATTTATATGTAGCATACTACGAATTTTTGTATGCCTATGTCATAGAAGTTGGTCGCCATTGAAGAAAACCGTTCTTCAAGCAGTTTTTCCACTTCTTCATCGGTTGTAAACCACTGACCAACGAGAAATGTCTTCATATATCCTGACTGAAGATAATTGCTTGGCGTAAGGACCGAGCTGTACGATGGGTGGTCCATTTCCCCCATCCAAAAGGTCTTTTTAACTCTTGCATTTCAGCGGCAGAATGAGGTTGCGCATTGTAACGCAGCAACAAAATTCCAGATGCCAGTATGCTGCGTCGCTAATTCTGTATGGCGCGGCGAGGTTTCCTCTCACTATACGCTTTTAAGTACTCCTATGTCAAGAACTTCTACGCATTATATTAGACTTGACCAACTGGAGAGGTAGATGTCGACCCAAAAGATTTAAAATGTTATTTTCCCCACGTACCACAAAATAACAAAATAGGCAGCAAAGCTAATGTGAAATATTGTTACTGTAGTGTACGAAGCATGTTTTAGTATTGCTCATCCATCAATGCTGGGGAGTACAGATAAATATACGAGAATATAGAAAAAATTTTCTAGCCAGTAATCACATCATTACTATGTAGATTCTAGCCATCCAGTAGTACGAGAATCTTATATCTAACATGTCCCCATGAAGTAGTGGCGTTGTAGCTCTTAGATTCATGTAAATAGTGCATATTTGGTGATCTTCACCCCCTGCCACTCACCCTCGCCGTGGCTCGATGGGTAAATGTATACAAAATGACGACGGGTTGAGTAGAGGAGAATGGATCGATTGGGAAGCTCTCGTCTTCGATTGCGTTCGCGCGAATCAAGATTGAAGAGGGTATAATGGCGTTGTGGAGGTGATTCCCTGGAATAACGCGCCTTGACGGAAGTGCATGTTCCGCGAGGCAGGCAGTAGTCGTTACGAAGGCTCATGGCCGAGAGATGAGATGGAAAATGTGATGCTCCCACAGTTCCTACCGACGTGAACAAGGGATTCCCATCAGCAAAACGCTTGGTTGAATAGCTGGGTCAGACGACCCTGCAAGGCAATCTTTCGTTGAAAATCAGACATACCAATGGTAATGATTATGTTTCTGTTTCACACTGATGCCTGTCCAACATGAGGGTTTACATGAACAACCCCGTGGAATCTTACCACACAGAACACACAGCGTAAATATTATAGACCACATATTTACTTAAATAATTAGATTTTTCGTCGTACATTTCGATTTCCACTTTTCAAGTTCAACAATGTTTAAGTTCAGGTAGGGTATTTAAAAATCATAACTGACAAATTAACAAGAATAAAGAAAAAATTCAACCCAATTACGTGTCATTAATTTCTTTTCGTCTGTTATATCTGAAATCAGAAATACAACTCAAAGATATTGTATTTTATCCGAAAACGTTTTTCCTAATTGGATAAAAATGAAAAGATTTAAAGAAACGCAATGGATGAATGCAAAACGTTAGGTAATTACGTTTCGTACATCACCATAACATTTAACATATATAACATAACATTAACACCATAACATTAACATATATATCGAAATTATTTTTAAATACTTTTCAATAATTGTTTATTTAAATTATTACAATAATTGTTTTAATTGCAATTATTAAAATAATTGTTGTAATTACTTTTCGTACAACACCATAAAATTTAACATATATATCGAAATTGTGACAATGACAGCAGTGGAAATGGGTGGAAGCATTCGAAATGTGGTGCTACAGAAGAATGATGAAGATTAAATGGATCGACCGAGTAAGTAACGAGGAAGTTCTAAGAGGAGTGGGAGAAAAGAGAAGTCTTCTGAATACCATAAGAAGAATACGGGACAACTTGATCGGCCACATCATGAGACATGATGGCCTGATGAAGACAATCGTCGAGGGACAAGTGGAAGGAAAGAATGGCAAAGGAAGGCCTCGTGCAAGATATATGGAACAAGTGATAAAGGATGTGAAAGAGAAGAAATGCGTAAATATGAAGAGATTAGCCGATAGAAGAACTCAGTGGAGAGCTGCGTCAAATCAATCTGAGGATTGATGACTTATGATGATGATCGAAAATGTACAATAATTAACACGCAAAATTATAAATTAAAATGAACTAGGTCTCATATTCCAACTTTAAAAGAGCGGCATGCCATTCATTGCCAATAGAACAAAATCCACTAAACAAGAAACGAAAGTACTTCCAAATTGCTTTCTGGCATTGAGCGGTAAAGCTGGCTGATGTATTTACGCTAACGCTTCAATTGAACGAGCAAATTTTAGCAGGGCAAGCACTAGTACACCAATAAGTCTGAAAAGAGACAACTCAGTCAACCATTTTATACGGTAAAGCTAACTTAATCATCGGAGAAGATTTCAAAGTTTAACGTCGACTCGGGCCACCCCAGTCCACCACTCGTCCGCATGGAATCCAATAACTGACATCGCTCGCATTTGCGACTCAGTGAGTGCGTCAAAGTAATAATATCAGCGATATTATTTAATAACAAAGTACGGACCCCGAGGGACGGTTTATTCGTTCCTTCCATGCAGAAGGGTACGTTTACTTCAATAAATGCAGATAAATCGGTCTTCTCCCTCTAGATTGCAAGCTTTTCGTATACCGTACCACCGTTCCGCCAAATAGGAAACGCAAACCTCACAGTTTATTGGTGTAAATGGAGTGCACAGGTGCGCTCTAAAATCGTAGTATTGAAATACTACCGTACCTTCCCTCATGATTAATTTCCGGAGGCATATGGAGAAAAGCGACCGATCTCTACCGAAAACTTCCGGAAAGAGATAAAAATTAAATGGTTAAAGTATTATTATTTGGAGAACAAGCTTATAGAATTAACTTATCCCGCATCCTGAGTCTCGGTTTCTATGTTAGCACTATAGCTTGATTTCAATTACCTCCTTAGTCAATCGGTCTCAGTTATCGTAAGCTTGGCCAGAGTTAAACGAGGCAGGAGCAGGTCAGAAGCGACCGAAAACTGAAGCCTTTGGCATTATCTAGGATTAGCAGGTAATTGGAAAATGTAGGATTTTTTAAAGAAACGGAGGAAAAGTGTAGTAAAACCAGACATCGGTATTATCTCACTCTTAATGATAGGCGCCAAGTGGTCCTCTGTTTAACGTCCCATCACACGGACGGAGTCCTGTAGTCGAAGTTCTCTTCATAAGGAACTCGAGTGGGTAGCGGAAATCCGAGAAAAATCTCTGCCATTTTATTCCAGTTTTCGTCAACGTACTTAGGATTGGAATCAAGCACCAACACTTCAACTCTATCCCACACAGCTGAATCAGATTGCATGCGAGGTGGGAGGAAATGCAGTAACATGCTTATAGTGCCCATGAAAGCTGGTAACGCAATATAGTCGAGTTGACAGAAACAGCAACGTGTCCCGGTACGAACGTCCTGAGGACGATGTCAGAGTCAAACATCGAAACCACAGAACAGGAACTTCTGACCTGGCGGAAAACCCTTAAAGGATTCCCTCATATTCCCTCATATGCGCCGGGAAAGCACCAGATCTTTCATCAGGTAAAAACCATCCCACTCGCTCAGCACCGAGGCGTTTCTCGGTCGGCACGCGAAAGCAACACGCGGGCGGAATCGAGGCGAGCCGAAAGTCGGCGTCGCAATGGCGTTCCTTCCCCGATCGCCTCCAATCCAGAAAAAAATGCGAGGAACGAGGAGGAGGAGGAGACGGGAGGAGCAACAAAAAGCCGCTTCGCCATCGACCGAAAAGTGGCATCCATCCCCACCAGAATCGACCAACGGAACGGTCCGACTCCATGACGCCCCTCTCCGTCTTCATCTGCATCTGAGGATTACACTGTAAGCCACCTCCAGGGTGTGTGGCAGGGGTCGGTAAACAATCACCAAGCAAACTCAAAGTACGTTTTCTAATGCGTAAAATACCATTTCTTTGCAAAACCAAGTTATAACTTAATAAGCCAGGCACGCGCAACTAAATTATTGGCGCCATCAAAAGCATATAATTTTATTAATGGGTTACACTTGATAACGTATTGATTCACAATTTCCATCAGGCATGCAAGAATGCGGTTGACATGAGTTACTAGTAATGAAAGCATATTTCAGATGCACTGCAGAGTTATACTTTGATGCCTATCATGAAATCATTTGGTTAGCGGAAACAATGACAATTTAAATCTAATCGTACGGTAGTCCATCTCTCGAAATCTTGCCCTTATGATTTAATCCAGCGCAATATATGAGGGTGTTGAATGAGAAGCAGTAACTTTGTAATTCCACATGTATTCCACATGTAAATATATGTGGAATTACAAAGTTACTGCTTCTCATTCAATATGCTAAGCAAATTCCATGAAGTCACGCCTGAAACAACGGAATATGAGGGTGTTTTATATACATTTCTAACAGCTTCGGTGAACAGCTTTTCAGCTTTAAATTTACACAAATTATTCAATATTAATTTTAACCTACAGTGTGATAGAGGCACTCATCCTAGTTCTTCCAATGAGCTTGTAATACCATTATAAATATAATAATGGTAGCCTTAGAACCTATGACGCATTTATGACAAACTACTCCACCAGTATTTCAACTCACCTACTTGTCCGGTTAATATGCTGCTAATTACCTCGTAATGCTCGCGGGAAGAAAGGCATTAGAAACCCATCCGTAAGAAAGTCTACATATATCTATAATATTGTTCTCCTGATCAATAGGCGCAATACCCCTGGGATTTCAACACATTTCTGACGTCATCGGCAAATAATCTCCATTCAAATGAACTTGAAATGTCCAGGTGAACCTAACATCGGTGGAATTTGCGCCTTGCACAATATACCTCGACAAAACTTGCTCCAAGTCTTCAAGTAAGAAAGATTCAGCGTTCTCTTGAAATATTCAATTTAAATGTTCACCTACGGTGTGATGGCGAGTCCTTCGTTTCCTCGTGGATCCCACACCGTGTTCGGAAGGGAAGGGTTTCGGACTCGAAAGACAAAGTTTCCGTCCGGGTAGAAATCCTTTATGATGGCCGCCCTGGACGCTTTCATTTCCCGCGCGAGGTCGAGGGGGCAGGGTGTGGGAGAGGTGGGGTCGGGAATGAAACGAGGAAGGATATGGCTCGGATGAATTGTGCATGATGGGATACGCGTGGGGATCAAGGGGGCGGTGCGGAGAGGGGCCGGGAGGGGAGGAGAATCCGCGATAGGATCCGAAAAGATAAATAAGGGATGCGAGAAGGATGGGCCCGTTGCGATTGTTATGATAGGGGAACGAACGGCGTGAAGCCCTTGTTAGGAAATCTCCGAACGGGTTGATGGGATGGGGATCGAATCATTACGAAAGGGTTGGGGATCGAAGCAGTCGGAAGTGGGAGGCATGTCGGGGAATGGTTTGGAGAGGGCTCACGCGCCTAATAGGGGATCGTGTTCTCCTCACGTCTCAACGGGTGGTGCATAAACCCTTACTGACTGGCAGCTGTGACCAACTGGGTAACGCACACGCAATGTGAACCATGCGGATCGGATATGTTTGGTAGCTAAAGTGCCTACTGGAGTCTCACCCCGAGATCCCGACTTCGTATCCCGATTCTGACAGGGAATTTTCGGTAGAGTCGCGGTCTTTCCTTTAATGCTACGTAGAGAGTGATTCAAATTCAGTACTCTATTCATCGGATGGGACGTTAAATAGTGGAACCCTAGGCTCCATTCGTTAAGAGTAGAAAATATACAATCCTGGTTTTAATCCACCCTTCCTGAGTTAACTGAAAAATTCCTACTTACGCTCATTAACCCTACTATCATTAATGATACCATAGACCGTGGTTGTTGGCCATCTTCCCTAATACTAAGCCTGTCCGGGCTTCATTTCAAAAACATGAAATCGTCCCGCTTCTTGGCTAATACGGTACATCAATTTTACTGGGATCATTTAAAGTGGAAACTATATTTAAACGAGCCATGTGTTCTACCGTACTGGTCACCTTAGAAAGAAATGTTGCTATAGTTACAGATTAGATCGTATGGGGATAATGAATGAGAAACACGGTAAGATTGAGATCGCCCTAAATCCTTTTTTTTCTCACATTATCAGCGATCGGATTTGGCGTCAGCTCACAAACTGGCGATTTCCGTGGAAACAAATGCCAGGCAAAGGCGATTCGCATTCCCCATCAATGGAAATTTGAGTTTCAAATGCTCGCCTTGTCACCGATTTCATTCAAACGGCAAATCTTTTCCACCACATTTCAGCAGGGGTAATGCCAAAACTCAAAATAAAATGGGGTTATAGAAATGACTTCACTAACGGCATGCCATTCCTAGTGTCCATATTTGATTTAATACTTTTTCATAAAAATGCTTACGCTAATATTTAGGAACTTGCTGTTCAGTGAACTTTAATCACGATGATTACAATAACACAATTAAATTGGGCAGACATGCATGAGGAAACGACAAGGCGACGAAGCTGACTTGTCGCGTCCGTCTCACAGAAGTGTTTACAGTGTCTGCAGTTACAGCGCGTCATGAAGGAAATTACTCATTAAAGGCGGCTCGAGACAATTATTACAGCAGCAGTGGCAGCATCCGGTTTTGAATGATCCAATCGCTAAGGTTACATCGGTTCATCTAATGTAAACTTAACACTAAAGATAAACACAACTCTCATACCCATCAGGAATCGACACTGCAACTTTTTAGTTGCGAGACTGGTATTCTCCAAGAATTTAATCTTTTCACCTCAATTTCGCGGCAATCCATAGCAGCCAACGAAAATTTATCTATAGAATTCCATAGATTTTATTTCGTTGATACAAGTCGTTTAGTTGTACCGGCTTGGTAAATGAATATGTGACACATTTCTCTCATTAAGTGATTTATCTATATATCTATTCATCAAAATGTGCGAGCTCGTCATGCTTAATTGGTGACCACCTCCATTACACCCTTGAGATTGCTTGCATGATATTCATTTAATTTAGATGCAGAGTTCCTCCGAAAAACCCACGGTACTACTACGGTAATTACATTGGGACGGTAGTTATATCTCCATTGACGGCGACGAGCGAAACATGTCACGAGATTATTTCTATAAATAATAAAAGTATGACCATAGTTTGAAAAATGGAACCCTCAATCCGGTGTACTTAAAATAAAAACAATAGTCATTCCGAGGTCACCGGATACAACGAGCTGGAGCATGGATAATTTTTTGAATGAAGCCCACGCCCTCTAGAGCTAAAATAGGCAGTTGTGAAATTAATTTTCATTAACAATAATGAGCACGCACGCTAAATAAACCCTTCCCTCCCTTGCTTTCAGCGTAACTCACGCGATTCGGGTGGGCTCTGAAGTAGGCGCACGGCTAATTTCATTTTAAAAGAGGTCATTGTCCGGTCGAGGGGCATAACCGGGGCCGCGAGATTTTTATTTTTATGCGCGACGATCGATACATAAAATATAAACAAGCTAACGTGATTCCGCGTCCGGAATCATAATTCACGATGAATCACGTTTGGCAATTGGTGCACTTGAAAGTATCAAGCCCGCGACACACTGCGCCGCGAAATGTGCACTCCGACAAAGACTCGTACCGTCCTAAATGCTCTGCGGATTAAAATGGGAACCGAGCCAAGAGGAAACAGATTTATATCGCATGGCAGAGCTTCCCTCTGCGGACTTCATTTTTATCGTCTCTTATGTGTGTCGTCTTGTGTTTTTATTCAGCAGAGAGGATTCAGCTCCTCCTTACGTCCAAGTGCCCGTGGAAAATAAAACCCTTAAAGATTAGAGAGAGAAAGAGAGACCAAGAGGACACAATATATCTTGTACACGTAAATGGAGATGATTAGTCTGACATTTTGGAGACAAAGGGAGAAGGAGAAAATATAACTTGCAGTAAACGGAAACGTGTATCGGAAATCCTAGACGCATCCAAGTCATATTGGCCCTCGGGACATTGCCGCAACTGGAATGGGTGTGTGGTCTATCTCTCGCCTCTGACCTCCATTGCGGGTTAAATTAATGTGAATTACAAAATAAATCATATTTTACCAAGAGTGAACATTCCTCACGTAACCATAGCCATACATGATACTATTACTTCCAACATCAAACAGAACTTGTATACAGTATTAGTATTATCCGACTGTATCCAAAGGAGAAGAAGTTTAAACTGGAAAAACATAATGGAAACAAGAAAGCTTCTCAATACGGGAAGCAAAATCCCTACCTTTTGCTAGGATCTAAACTTTTCATTGTTGGATGCTCGCTAGTATTTAAAACTTTTCATTTAATATATTTTTTGGTTAAGTGAAATCTTACTTAACAAACTAGACAAAAAAACCTTTTTTTTCATTTCCGTGAATATTACTTAACTGTACTGTTTCGTTATGTATTCAATCGGTATCTTCAAGCATATTTACCCAATGTAATCATTCAACCCAAAATATCACAGGGATCAAGAAAACAGAGACAGAGAATTTTTAAATCCCTGGTTTCCATAATTGCAGGCCAAAACCTTATATTAACTTTAAACTCATACAATCGCCATGAAGTAGTGACGAAAGTATGTGGAAAAATATCATCATCATCATCGGTCAACAATCCTAGGATTGGTTTGACGCAGCCCTCCACTCGATTCTTCTATCGGCCAACCTCTTCATATTGACGTAGCTCCTCTCTTTTACATCCTTCATGACTTGCTTCATATACCTCATACGAGGCCTGCCTTTTCCTTTATTCCCGTTCACTTTTCCCTCGACGATTGTCTTCATAAGGTAATCGTGTCTTAAGATGTGGCTTATTAAGTCGTTCCGTGTTCTTTTTAAGGTTTTTAGTAGGCATCTCTTCTCTCCCACTCTTCTCAAGACTTCTTCGTTTGTCACTCGGTCGATCCATTTTATCTTCATCATTCTTCGGTAGTACCACATTTCAAATGCTTCCAGCCTGGACTTCTCTGCTGCTGTTACTGTCCATGCTTCACTGCCATATAGTATAATGCTCCAGATGTATGTTCTAATGAAATGTATCCTCAATTTCACGCATATATTTGCAGCTGTAAGCAAAATCTTCTTCTGGTAAAATGGCCTTTTCGCTTGGGCAATTCTACTGACAATTTCTCTTTTACTTCGTCCATCGCTGGTTACTCGGCTTCCCAGGTAATAGAACTCTTCCACCTCTTCGATTTTGTGTTTTCCTAGTTTGACATTGGTCCTGGCTTCCTTTCTCCTACCACATACCTCCTAACACATACCTTAGTTTCCTTTTTATTGGCCTTCAGATGATATCTGGTCATTATTCTTTCCATATTTCCTAGTGTCTTTTTTAAATCTCCTTCTGTCTCTGCCATGACTGCTATGTCATAGGCGAATCAAAGCATGCTGATTTTCTCCCCGTGGATATTCACTCCCGGAGACTTTTCTTTGACTTCTTACATGGCCTTCTCGATGTAGACATTGAATAATACAGGAGACAGTGCATGTCCTTGCCTCACTCCTTTCTTTATGCTTGCTTCTGTACTTCTTGGTCCTGATTTGATTATGGCCAGCTGTTTTTATGCAAGCTGTGGATAACTCTTCGGTCATTGTATGATACTCCAATTTCTTTCAGAAACTTTAGCATTATGTTCCAATCCACGTTGTCAAATGCTTTTTCCAAATCTACAAATGCAACAAATGTCGGTAGATTCTTATCCATTCTCTTCTCTATAAGTAGCCTGAGGGCCAAAATCGATTCTCTTATGCCCTTGTTTCTTATGAACCCGAATTGGTCCTCATCCAGGAACTCCTCAGCTTTTCGTTCTATTCTTCTATAGATGATTTTCGTCAATATCCTCAAGGCATGTGTCGTCAGGCTTATGGTCCTAAAATGTTCACAGTTCTCAGCTCTCTTCTTTTTGGCAATAGGGATGATGCTCTTCTCAAAGTCCGTGGGTATCTCTCCTGTAGAGTACATGTGGCAGATGGTTTTGTACAGCTGAGTTAATGACTTCTCTCCAGCTTTTTTTTATTAGTTCGGCAGGAATATCATCTATTCCCGAAGCCCTATTTATCAGATCTGAGGAATTCTCAGATCCCCTACAGCTTCGTCAAATTCTGATCTTAAGATTGGGACTCTCAAATCATCTTCATCGACTTCATTTTTCCCTTCTATCGCTTCCGCTCTAAGATAGCTTCCATCGTACAACTCTTCCAAGTATTCCTTCCATCTCTTCACTTTATCCTCATGTTCAATTAAGAGTTCTCCATTCGAGTCCCTGATGCTGTTACATCTTGCAGCTCGTTCCTTGAAATGATTTCTCACCATCCTGTAGGCCACTTCCGCATTTCCTTTTACGTGGTTGCTTTGTACACCTTCACATATATCCTTCATTCAAATTTCCCTTGATTTTCTCGCTATACGATTTGTTTCATTCCTGATTCTTTTGTAGCGAAGTTGCCCTTCTTCAGTTTCCACATTTTTTCATCTCTCTTCAATTCGTGTACAAGACTTCTTTTGTAATCTATGGCTTCTTCTTGACAACTTTTCTTCTCCCCAGAGCTTCGTTTGCTGCTTCCTTTAGCCCGATTTTAATGTTCTCCCATCTCTTTTCCACTGACTTCACGGTCAAATCCTCTTCTATTTTGTTTTCCACGGCCTTCTGGAAGGTCAGCCGTTGTTGAGGTTCCTTCCTTTTCTCTACTTTCCATATGTTCTTCATCGATTTCTTCAATTTGTTGAGTTTTAAGTGGCATTTCATCATCACTAAGTTGTGGTCACTGTCGATTCTGCACCCGGGTAGCTTTTGCAGTTCTTCACCTGGTTTCTGAACATCTGCTTCACTAAAATGTAATCAATTGAAATCTTCTGTCTTCGGGAATTTTCCAGGTATATCTTCTCCGTTGGTGGTTTTTAAACAATAAGTTTGCAACCACTAATTTGTCTCTTGTGTGCAGAATTCTGCAGTCTTACTCCTCTCTCATTTCGATTTCCCAATCAATATTTTCCTGTTATTCTTCCATCTTTACCTTCGCCAACGACAGCGTTCCAATCTCCTAAAATTCTCCTTTTACGTGTTTTATTACTTCCGTGGTATCCTCATAGACGTCTTCCACTTCTTCATCTTCGTAGTCCGACGTAGGCATGTAAACTTGTACCACAATGGTATCTGTAGGCTTCGTCTCTAACTTCACCATTATAATCCTCTCACTTTAATGCAAGAAGCTCTTCACGCGCAGTCCTGCACTCTTCCTGAACATCATGCCTATTCCAGCGTTACCATTCCGTGATCCGGTGTGAATAATTAGATAACTTCCACTCCAAAAGTCTCCTTCTTCAGGCAACCTCATTTAACTGATTCCTAATACATCGAGGTACATTCTCCGCATTTCCAACTTCAGGTTCTCCAGTCTTCCGCAGGTCCTATCTAGGCAAATTTCGATGTTTCACAGCAAACCTTACTTGTGGCATGTGCATGCGCGTGTGCCGAATACTTAACCGCTTTCAACGCCATATCTATAACTTGGCTTCCAACAGTAATATAAATATTAAGTTACGTCATAATCAGGGCAAAAATCTCATTTATAGATGAGTATTTCACCTGACACATTAACCAAGGAATTTAAAAGGCGAATTCGCAAAAATTGAATGCCACAAACATTTTTAAAACGGAATTTCGTCACATGGCACTCGTGGGAACGGAGGTCAATAAATGCCCCTTCACTTTTTTCTTTTACAATGCCCTTTCGCTGATTACGTTAACGCAAGACGCGCTGATCACTAACATTATTTAGGTATCAAAAACTAATACATACTTCGCATTTAATAAATGGGGTTTGCCTAGGTGATCCGGTTTACAGGATTAGATCCCAACACTAAAGCTGTCCCCAGTTCATTTCCTAAGTTTATGAAAAAGAGTATAGCTAAAGATCAGACACTCGATCACGGATATCCATTATGCGCCGTGACATTATAGTTTTTAATCTATTACGCGTACAGAAGCGAGTATGAAATACCTCTCTTTGAACTTTGTCTGACCATTCAAATAACTAACTACAATCGGAAATATGGTTACCACAATACGTCCATTTATAGATAAGTTAACGCCATTGATAATGATAGCAAGAACTGGAAAAAATCATGCACGGTATTCTGCCCACTGTGGCATCATGATGAAGAAATAAATGAGGCAGTAGAATCATGTGGATATTGAATATCAATGCCCAGCAACACGTTGAAATCATAAGAATATATTTTAGCGTCACAGGTTCTTAGAGCATACTTGGATGTACCGAGTCCTTCATGCAACAAGATAAAAATTCTTTCCTAAGAAGCATGGAATAAAATCAAACGAAGATGCAAAATGGAAATTCTGAAATGAAAACTACACCGGTCTTTAAATCTACAACAGAAGTTTGAAGCATTCAATAATTAAAATTAAAACAATTATGCTCTGTCTAAATGCACATGCCTTTATGGTGAGCAGCTAAATGGTATAGGAAGCCACTCTGTGGAAGCGTTTCATTATCAATTAAAGAAATTCCGCAAAGAGTTTGTTTTTCACTATCGGTTTTGACTTGCTCGGTTCTCTGCAGATGAAACCATAAGATGATCTAAGATGAAGGAGACCGATGACTAAAAATAAACTTACTGTGAGATAAATGTTTTTATGGTGAGATTTAACAGTTGTGATAGTAAAAAATATGGGTAGGACATGTGCAAAATTAAAAATCCTAAATGCTTTGATATAAAGTGGAAAAAAACGAGAGAGGTAAAAACGTACAGGCAAACGAGGATAAACGCAAGAAACTGAGAATTTTGAGAATTCCATCCCCGCGCTTCGATGATTTCCACACGGCACATCTTAGTTCCAGAGCGCAACTTAATTTCTCGGACATTAGGAACGATCTGCCCCTCCCTCACAGGAAATACCTGAAATGATAATTCTACAGCCACCGCATGGTTCCGATGACTTCGGCGCAGGACGCAATACAAAGCAATGACTCGTGGAGAGCGCTTTTAAAACTTTAATCCGGAATGGCCCACTCCGAATTGTCTCGTGAATTCGCCATATCGCAATTATCGCACTTTTTCGAAGTCGGAGCGGGTGGGCGGGCGAGGGGACTGGGAAAAGGGGACGAAAAAGAGAATGAAAGGTGAATTATAAATGGAATAGCAAAAGGAGAAGATTGGTGTGGATAAGGAAACGGAAATAGGATTTCAGATGGTGTAGGGAAAGAAGAAAATTTTGGGAGGAAATGGAGTCGGTGGAATAGGAAGTTAGTTATCCAATACGAAATGATATTTGGGGCATGATCGTAGTTAAAAATTCATACACTAATGGCAAGAGTGTAATTTATTGCCCATGTTTACCGAGGGTCGTCACCTAGAGCGTAAAACAACTTTATTTTGGCGTTTAATAAGTATAAATAGAAAAACATAACCCCGAAAAATTGTTCTAAAGCATATATACGAAAAAAAACGAATTTGTTGATGACGCATCAATAGTATGTTAAACCAAATTAGTTCTGAGACTCAAATTTTACACCAGCCCTTTCCCTATATTTAAATTTTCAGAAAATTCGTTATCCAAAGGAAATGCAAGAAAACTAAACCTAATAATTAAATTATTCTTTAGTAAAATTCCAAGAGATTTCGGACACGATGAAAATAAAGGAGAGGTAGAAGTAAAAAGATATCAGTGATACTCCCAAAAAAAACTATTTTTAAATAATTAATATATTAATTCCATTTACCATAGAATTTAAATTTAGCAGCAGGATTGCCAAATGAAGCCAGTATTAGAATATAAAATAAATGCAAGGATTGCGAACTAGCCACGAATACCTTAGCGGAGTCGCTCGCTGTAATATACCTACATTAGATGAATTTTCTCAAGGGATAATCCACCTTGACCGGCATTCGAACCCGGGAAAGGTGGAGATTTTCTTTGTGGAAATTCATCTAATTAAAATCATTTTTTCATAATTTGCATCCATGCATGCGTTCATGGCTCACCCCTACCACATACCCTTGTGGTGGCTGGCAGGGTATAGTGTCATATAGATATATTTTTCAATCTTTTCCACAACGTTTTCAGTTTGACCAAGCTAGCCTCTTCTAGATGCCACAAACGATACGACACTTGTATTATCATTTTAAAACCGATGTAATGTTAACTAGAGTACTCGACATAGTCAGGCATGCTCACTTAAACACCTCGAGAGCGTTCGAGCGAGGGTCTGCTCAGGGCTCAGAAAGGGAGGGGGAAAAAGAGGTGGTGGGAATGAGGAGAGGAATGTCAGGGGTTGATGAGCGCACGGTATCGAAGGGGAGGAGATGATATGGCCGAGTCAGAGAGGAGAGGCAGGAGGGATTAGAGGGTGGAGGGAGGGAAGGGAAGAGGGGGTGCACGGAGGGGGGAACCACGAGCTGTGGAATGGGGGACGAAGGAGAGATGGAAAGAGAAGAGCAAAGGGCCCTGGAGAGCGGAGAACGAGATGGGATTGAAACGACAATGGCGGGGTGGGTGGAATGAAGGGGAAAACAGCACGCGGAGGCAAGGAGGGGAGGCAGGGTGGGTGGAGGGGGTAGAGGAAGGGTAATTTATGGGTCAGGGACTGATTAGAGAAAAGGGTGGGATTGTTTTTCTTCAAGTGAGGTAGGTTAGTGGAATTTCGCTCGCCTAAGCTCCTTCGTTTTTTTTATTCTTTCCTCTTACCTCTCCACCAAGCCCCGCTCATTTGTGTCCGTTTGTTCCCATCATTCACTGCGGAAAGGGGGAGGGGTGGGTGAAGAACTAACCCCCCACCCACGCGCCTATACACTACCAAACCAACCCCCTCATTACACACGCCGACCAACCCTGCCACTCGGCGAGTGCTTAATTTACGAACTGGCCACTGATGCACGTGGTGCGCGGACTTCATTCGGGAGCCGCCGCCGCGAATTCATTTGTCGTAGGGAAGGGTTTCGACTGCGGAGGAAGCGGATAGGGTACCCCGAGTCCTTCCCTCTCTTCTTCTCTCGCTAGGATAGTGGGGTGGCGGCACTCACCCCGGTGGACCGCGGCTCAGTCGGGATTAAAGGATGAACCAAATGATTAAGCCGATTGTCTGTAAATTCGCGGAATCTCACGTTGCCTGGATCAAAGGGACTCGCGCCAACAAACGGTTCGCTCTCCGCATGGGAAAAAAATAGCTTCTCGTCTTGTTTATTTATTCTTCATGTGACCTGATAGTAAAAAATATCCTAAGACCCGTTTGTGAAGACTCATCACTAATCGACTTGCGCAGTTTGGCTCTTCCATCAAGTTACCATCTCAAACTAATACCAGTTATTTTACACACGACGCCAATATTTGCATAGGTTTATCAGGACTGAAACAGGACATAAAAGCTGAGATGGCCGTCGTTTTTCGGAGTACGTACTATCCCCGTAAAAGACTATGGTTATGAAATAAAATCAGTGGTAGTAAAGCAGTAGTTATGAAATAAAATCAGTCTATTTAATGCTTTGACTCTGAGGACATTAAATTAGAATAGAATACTTGAAATGTTAATCCACAGACTATTCCATTCATGATCTCATTCTTCCGTCATTTGGGCACGCTGCCAGAAAAACACAGCATTACTAGTGCCTTAAAAAGCAATTAGCAAAATCTCATTCCAGAGGTGAACAATTTTCCTTTAAGACGTGGAGCGAAAGTTAACAGTACCGAAAATTGGAAAAATTATCCACTAAAACATTTCATATAGCTTAACTAAAGAAAAGGCGATGTATATGGTATGAAAAGAGGATCTATGAGAAGAAAATTTGAAGGAATATAGGAAGAGGAAGCATAAAAATATCGAACTCTTCCACCCATTCTACTAAAAAAGTAAAGGCCACGACAGATGATTTACTGGAGAAGAGTAATTGGGGGTCACTTCTAAGAGAAATATAGTATCTACTCGGGCACATGAAAATACTTTATCGAATCAGCAAAAATCAAATAATGCTTGGGAACATGAAAGTCTTCTTTAAAAAAGCAACTGCAGACGGAGAAAAGTGTTCAAAGAGCCATTCTCATGTTCCCTGCTCTTTTCTCATGAGCTGTAATTTCAGTAGGTACGGCCGGAAAACGGTATCCATTTTTATCCTACTCCCTACCCATTATATCGTCCTTAATTTCTTACTGGCCACTGTCACCACCGCACAAAATTTTCCCAGGTCTAAAGGGTGTACTATGCTGCATAGCCTTGAGCCTGAGCTTTTCCCTATAGAATTCAAGATGATGAAACAGCTTATTGCAACGTTTGCGTCCTTCTGAACGCTTACTTTTCCCTATTCCGTTCACTCATCATTCCTCTGTCTTCCCACTCTCTTCAATATCATGTTCCCCTGTACCACATTTGCGTTTCCTGTCGCTATATTCCTTCCCATACTCTCCTTCGTCCACATTGATATCAGACACGTACTACTCCACCTACTCAACAAGCAAAGGATTGCAGAATCCCTTAGAGAATAAAATCCACCTTTACCTTGACCCGTAATTACCTGATTTTGGGCCAGGTGCTTTAGCCATTTAAGCTACCAAGGCTTCCTTCTCCCCTGTGGATCTCCAGAGACTTTAAAGTAATAGTGCACTTCAGCGAGCGACTCCGTTAAGGTATTATAGGTTAGTTCACAATCCATGGGTTTTGTAAGCAAACGAATAATTCCTAAGCACTACTAAAAGATTCGAAATTATCTCATAAACAATCCCCTTCTTTATTACACCCTGTTTGAAAACAAAGCTTTTACTGTGTAATGGTCTAATTGTAAGACTAGTGTAAAGGAAAAGCAAGGCAACTGCAGCTCAGTCGGCATAAATAATTTCTCTCAGCAGTATGATGGGATTCAAGGGGAAAGGGGATTAATAAAGGAATCAGATAAAATTCGGAGGAGATTAGCCACATTTGTAAACGGTTGCAATGATAAGGGATTAAGTGTAACTTTGTTGCTAGAGACAATGGGATGAGAGACCCTTCAAATGTGAAGACAGCAAGCCAGACTATGGCATAGGTATAGCGCAGACGAGTTCACTTCCAACACCGATAAAAGTATAGACACCCCAATTTAAATGAGAAAAAAATACCACTCAGATAAGTTTAGAGGATTAAGCTTCATCAAAGACAGAATAAAATACTCGTTCTTTGCTCCGACCATTCGCAATCGTAAGAATTTGAAAATTTCCCACACCATGATCCCATCATAAAATAAATTTTCCTCGACAATAACATTCAACCGCTCACATTACACTAATACAGATTAATGAAAGAAACAGATTAGACTAAGATTTTTGAAGGTTTTTGAAGATTTGGGCATGCCTACATGAGCCTTTAACATATTTACTGCATGTTAGTAGTATTTCTCAAAATGTTCCTTTCATTCACATGAAAATTGGAATTTCGAGGTGGTTTCCAGCATGATATCCATCTTATAAGGTGTATGTATGCAGTGCATGTATGATGAAACTCACACCCTGCCACACACGCTCGAGGTGGTTTTCAGGGTAGTCAGTAGATAGTATGAGATGCATGATTAGTTAAAGCCTAATGTAGCGTAATGTGTCACATCATCATCATCATCATCGGTCAACAATCCTAGGATTGGTTTGACGCAGCCCTCCACTCGATTCTTCTATCGGCCAACCTCTTCATATTGACGTAACTCCTCTCTTTTACATCCTTCATGACTTGCTCCATATATCTCATACGAGGCAAATGTATCGTCATTGTTTCCCCAACGAAATTGACGACTCAGTCAAAAAAATGAACGATGATATTAAAGTTATTTCTGTATGGTCCCAGCAAAACAACTTTGTTATAAACTCAAGTAAGACCAAAGCAATAATTATTGGTAGTCCTAAGATGACAAATCGCTTGCCCTATGAAAATGTATCTCAAATCTGTGTCGACGGCACCCTTATTCCCTATTCAAACTCTGTTCGAAATCTAGATATCACCATGAGCTCAATTCTGTCTTGGAACATTCATGTTAACAATATTTCTCGCAAAATCAACACAATCTTACACCAGCTCAAAGTGCATTCAAAATTTCTTCCTCAACACACTAGGAAAATGCTTATTTCATCGTTAGTTTTCCCCACTATTGATTACTGTTGCCTTGTTTACAATGACCTGAATGAAGAAGATAACACCACACTACACCGGGCTCTAAATTCATGCATCAGGTTTATTTTTAATCTTCGTAGAGATGTCCACTTGACCCCCTATTACAATGAACTTCGATGGCTTAATGTTAAGACCCGAAGGAAATACTTCCTCGGGTGCTTCTTGTACTCCCTGTTCAAAGAAAAATCTCCTAAATATCTTTTCGACATGTTTGCTGCCAAACCTTCCACTATAGAGATGTGTACCAGATGTGATCCTGAGTTTTTATATTTTCCTGGTCATCGCTCAACGAAGTTCCAAAATTCATTTATAGTTACTGAGTGTCATCTTTGGAACACCTTGCCCAAAAGCATAAAAAACTGTTCTTCCATTGCTAGCTTTAAGATGAAATATTATGAAATGTTACTCTCTGATCACTAAATGTTATATTCATATCCTGAAAATCAAGAAATTTATGTATATGTAATTTGTTATACGATGTCCTAACGATGTCGCATTTGCCCTTTTTACATGCCAATTGTTTTAATTTATATTTAATTTGTCACAGCTTGTATATTGTATGGATTGTCTGATTTATTTCTTTTTTGTTGCTCGTTTAACTATGTACATTGTCTTTTGTCCTTAAGGGGCACAGCCCTGGGACAATTAATAAACATAAACATAAGGCCTGCCTTTTCCATTCTTCCCGTTCACTTTTCCTTCGATGATTGTCTTCATCAGGCCATCGTGTCTCAAGATGTGGCCCATTAAGTCTTCTTTTTAATGTTTTGAGTAGACATCTCTTCTCTCCCACTCTTCTCAAGACTTCTTCGTTTGTCACTCGATCGATCCGTTTTATCTTAAAAAAACATTTTCACAAGTAAATATTTTGTCTGAAATAATAGCAGCAATTCGCAAAAAACAATAACTGAAACAGGTCGACGAATCCATTTTATTCATCATCATTAGTCAGCAATCCTGAGACTTGTTTGACGCAGCTCCACGCTGAGTTCTTCTATCGACTAATCTCTTCACGTTTACGTATTTATTCCTTTTCACATCCTTCGTCACTTGTTTCATATATATCTCATACGATCCTTTTTCTTATCGTTGTATTTCATAGTGGATTATGACCTTGCACAGGGTTTTGAAAAAAAGATCTTCAAATTATAATTTTTGTTCTACCCATAACAGACAATTTTAGGAGTTTTGCGCTTTTCCCTCACCTTATCCAATCCATGTTACCTTACTTCACTAAGCCCACATAATAAACTCTTCACGTCCTCTACATTTCCTCATGCTGTTCCAAATCCGTTTACGTTCTCTCCCTCATTCACCCGTCATTCTTTCCGAAGCCTAAGATACAAGAGCTTATTGCCTTTCGGTGTGTCCCTTATCTACATTTTCGACATGAACATTCAAAAAATAGCACTCTTAACAAACCGAACTGTTTCAGGGGTAATTTTGTAAAACTTTTCCATGACGGAAAGAAAGAACAAACTTGGCGAATTTCACTGAAATAATTTACTCATGACCCGGGTTACGAAAATTTATGCCATCTTTCGACAATTTATGCCATCTTCATCTGGATCGTGAGTGAATTATTTCAGTGACATTCGCCAAGTTTGTTTTTTCTTTCCATTTTAAAAATGGTCATTCGAATAAACCATTAGCATTCCTGTCCTCTATGACGCGTAAGCCAGAAACCGCCAACTTCTTACCTTTTTAATAACCAAGGTAAGGAGTTGAGTTTCCTTCGTTTGCTTAGGGCATTCTTCCAGGACTGTATATTATAACATCCTCTGTCCTCCATAAACTCTGCATTGTCGAGACCCGTTGTTGGGGGATGCACAGGATGAAGTCAACACGCGGAGAGGGGGAAGGACGAGTGGATAGGGATCTTTGAGGGGACGAGAGGGTGAGAGGTGAGAGCGAGTGCAAACAAAAGAAGTGAGACGGGCGCGAGAGAGATCGTTCCCGCGGTCGAAGGCGAAGCCGGGATGGGCGGAGGACGGCGACGCGCCCGCGGAAAATTATTTACGGCGCGGAATCAACTTGGCGGCCGGGATCGCTCTGTTCCAATCTCTCGAAATTCGCCGATTAAAAATTTCGAGCCCTCTCTCTCTTTCTCACTCTTTCTCATTCCCTCTCTCACCCGGAATTGCTCGAGTACTATCCAATCCCCCGGCTCGCCGCCCCCCGTATTGTTCCACATCTGTCACCGCGTGAATGAAAAACCACCTTGACCCTGCAGAGTCCGCGTTTCTCATCAATGTTTGAGCCGTGGCGGAATATGGTTCCGGGTCGGTGGGGAGAGGGGGGGGGAAATGAGGAAGGGATGGAAGGAGAGGGTTGAAATACTGGCGGGGGTAATAAACAGGGGATGGGAGTGGATGGAGACGTGGAGGAGTTAAAAAAAAAGGCAACGGAGGGTATGGGTAATATCGCAAGGGTGAGATATCTGGATAATCTCTATTCCATTGCGAGAATATAATAAAAAAAGACTTATAATGACAACGCATTAAACTAAAAAGTACTAATGGGGTAAGAAAAATAGGTATAGTAAGATGAGAGCAAATTCCGCTGGCAAGCCGAAGCATTGGTTTGCAAGCCATTAAGTAAAACGATTACCAACGTTGTTGTGATAAGTAATACATTCCTAAAGTAAAGGCAGAGAACGCGAAATGCCCTTGATCATTGATATCGGTGATTAGCAACCTTTTCATTCATTAGCCTTTTTTAATCTTGATTTGTCCCTTTCACCACATTCAATATTATTTGTTATAAATTAGGTAATGATACCAACTTCACTTATCATTCTCGTAGCCCCTCTAATATATGGCATACCCCCCAGGGAGCTGCTGCTTACAACTTCTTCCCTAAATTAGTGTTATTTAACAACTATCTCGCTGCCCATGCAGTAATTTTCCATGAAACAACGGATGTACCATGCTTGGAATTGCAATGCCATGAATGCAATTTTCATGAGATTCAGCCCTGAAAACATGTATTTCTAAATACTCGATGATTTTCCTCCCAATTACGTCACGTAACGGACATCTTCATAAACTGAGACAAATAATCTATGAGGATCCCCTACCACAGGTTCTTGATTGCTCACTTCATCACAAAATTTAGGTTGCAATAAAAGGAAGGAATTTAACCCTTACACACAAAACACTCGAGTGTCGGTTAAATTTCATCTTACGCCTGAAGATGACTGGATGTTTCACGCAGACCTGAGTGAGTGGATGAAGGAAGTTGTACCGAGAGGTAAACAGCCTAGGTAGTGAACTTTAGGAAAGTTTTCATTGACCGTTATTGAGAGACTTGGGATATAATTTCTTCCGTACCCTATTCATTCTGGTGTTCTTGTGTTAGAAGGAAAAAGAGAACTGAAAATTTTCTAGAGTTCCAGTTTCAACTTTTCCAGTTAAAATGCCCACAATCATCCTTCTACCTTAACGAAAAATATAGCTTTAACACACTTTTGTTAAAATAAACTCTCTGACATTAATGTATCTGAGATCACAATGTTTTCTTCCAAGTTTAACAGAAGACTGAAGTCTTGAGTTAAACTTGGTCGTGGGCACACATGATGATATGAGTGATATAAATTGATATTACAAATGGGCATAAAATCTCATTTTTCAATTTTTTTCTGCGATGAAAATGATTTTCCCAATGTTTAACGGAAGGCTTCGTAATGGATATGCATTACGTCAAGGAAGTAGGTAATAATGTCAAGAGAGAGCTTTTTGTATATTTCTTTAACTGCTGCTCAATATTTTACAAGCAGCATCAATGTATGAATGAAACAAGTAAAATATTTCACACTCCAATGAAAAACGTGATTATTTGTCCCATCCGTCTGCGCTTTTCTTGAAACCCTGTATGCCTCAGGCATTTCCCTAGGAATTCCCCATTCCCCACTTTTCCTGGTCTTCCAAGAATTCAAGAAACGCTGGCAGGAATTCGGGGTGGCAAAATGGCCTGCGTTTCCCGGGCCTCCGAAACACGGGTCCTCCTAATAATCGTTCGAAGCTTTCGATTCTACCGTAGAAATCGCCGCCAAATCGCGCTACTTCCTGCGCATGAATGGGAGGTTCGCGAGCAGGAAAATACATATTTACGTGACAATAAAAAAAACAACTCGCCATCTTTGATTCCCAGCTTTCCCGTAGGAAGTTGATAAGCAAAAGCGATGCAGAACAAAAGAACGCGCCACGGCCACGCTCAAAAACAGGCGAACAGCAGGAGGCGAGCGGTTTTGGGGAGAGAGAGAGAGAAAAAAATAAGAGTGAGAAGGAAAACGATAAAGGTTTTCTTTTTCTTTCGAGGAAAGAGAACGCAGCCGATTTGCTTTCATTTCTTTCCTCTCCACCCAGTTTTTTTCTTACTACCTCCTCGAAGGAAACAGAGGTGACTCGTCGTGGGAAAAGCGAGGGGAGGAGGAGGAGAGACACGCGAAGGCCGTACTGGAAAACATCTGAGCCACGAAAATTCCCCGAGGGGGGTAGCGGGGATAACAGAGTGGGAGAGGACAGGGGAATATCGACGCGAGAAGAAATTAAATTCTGTTCACCGGGTGAGGGGAGAACCGCGGCGGCGTGTTGGACAGAGAGCGCTCAAAGCTTGCGAGGCGAGAAGATTGGTGCCGAGGCTAAACATGCCGAAGACCCACCCCTATGTCCCGGGTTCGACCTCCCCCAAGGGCGATAACGTTCTTTACGGTGTCGAGTCCCGAGTGATTGAATTAGAAACTGAGGGAAGGAAGGAGAATGAGGCAATTGGAGTGTCCCTTAGCGAGAGAAATGGGGCAATGTGTCCCTTAGCACGTCCATCGCAGGGACTGTGACAGTCCTGACCCGGGCACGTCTTCAACTTCCTATTGCTAATATGTACTACAATGATAATAATATCAGTCGCCTGGAATGGGAGTTGAACCCAAATTCCAAGTCATCATGTTGAGTGCTTTGGCATAATAAAGCTCAAAATTTTCATTTTCAGGGATTTTTCACGGAGTTCATTCATCATCATTACATATCAATTTTTTTATTCGTTCAACACTTTTCATCAGAAAAATATCGTGATCTACGCGTGCAAAATACTTTAAACAAATGGGACGCACCCTTAATATATATTCAATATTCCGCTCACTAGAGTTTCCAGGAATCCAAGAACACTTGATGAATACCGTATATTCTATCCCTCCAAAATTTTCAGGATCACTTTCTTATTCTCCGAAGACATGAAGATAAAATTCCTTGCATTGTTAAACATGGCGTCATTTCTGAAACTTAAGTTTCGAATTCAGCGAGGGGAGATTTTCATGTGTTACACTATCTTCCCCGAAAATATTCTCTCTCCGAAAATTTTTTCTTGCCTCTCATGTTTAAGTTTATCTTTAAGCCAAAATAAAATAATTATATGTCATCCATATCTTCATCGATAGAGCTATAAGGCGGGCGGGAAAGTCAAATCCATTCCCCGAAATGGATGTGCTGCTGTCAAGTGCCCACATGTCACGACCTTTAAATACGGACTACTATCCTCCTGAGTTCTATACGCAAAGCACATAAGGTCTTGACTCAATTTCGCGTAAAGTGAATGCAAATTTTACGTCAGAACAACATAATTGAAAGAATGCTAACGAAGAATAGGGGTTCAGATGAATAAAGTGCCGAAAAAATACTTGTTAAGCTTATAGTTACAAGTATCTCTAAACCTGATCTCTTTGAGTTTCTGGTTACCTAGTCTTACTAGAATACATGAAAAAATCTGGTCCCACAACGGCAAATATTTCTGCAAATAAAAAAGGAATAGAAAAGCAATAAAATTTAACGGATTTACTTTTATTTTCCCCATTCCTGCACGATAAGTTAACGTTGTTGAAATTGGTGTCAGCACTTCAGTGGTAAAGTTTCCAGTCCTACACGCTATTAGAGGCATATGAAGGTATTAACAGCAAAGCAGGTAGTCACCAGCAATGAGATAGTTCTCTCGTCTACTGGTGTAGATCACCTCCTGATACACATTCTTTTGGCTTGCATGGTACTGTGTAGATTTGCCTTTTTCGATGCAATACACCTTCAAATTCCCGACCACCACGATGCACCACCAGCGAGCCACTTCGCCTGGTGCAATTTCGATCCGAGGAAGGAGACCGAATCATACTAAAACTCCAGGTGGCGATCCGGAACGGAAAGAGGAGGTCGTTTCCCAGGGCTCGCGTCCGGAGACCGCGAAATCACGCACGGCCGGGGCCAAAGCACGCGTGCGATGGAGGGGGGAGGGAGGGGAAGGTGGATATGAGCTGATGGGAGAGCAATGGCAAAGTGGGGGAGAGGTGCACAAAACACACCCCGAGTCTCTTCCCCCCCCCCCCCCCCCCCCCACCTCCCATTACGTAAGTGGTACGTGAAAGGGACAAATAGAGCCATGGAATCGATAAGTTCTACCACATTTTCTCCTTCTCTCCTCACTACTTCTCCTCCTCTCGCATTCCCTCCCTCGTCTCCTCCCCGCCCAGGAGCGTTCCCCCGTGCCGCGCGTTCGCTGGCTCCGCATGACCTATGGCATTTTGAAGGCGATCGCTCGCGGGGAGGGGAAATAACATAGAAGGCCGCGCACAGCGACGAAGCAAAAGGAGAGCAAACAAACGGACGCGGTGAGGGAGGGATGGTGAGAGCGAGGAAGAGGGATAATGGTCATTTCGCGACTCGAATTGGATCGATTTTTTTGTCGCGCCCCGCGCGGCCTTCCCACCCCCTGCGGTGAAAGGAGGGAAACTCGAAAGGATCCCCGCCCAAAAAAGAATTAATAATAAAGGGTCCCGCATTTGCGTGCGCCCGTGTCCCCGTTTCATCCCCAACCAAGGGTAAGTGGTTTTCCGAAACACTCCGATGCGTGCACGCAACGTCAGCGACCTGGATGTTGATAGACAGGGGTGGAACTCATCTGGCGATCATCACTTCCGACAACGCAACATTAAGTACAGTAAGAGAAGCGATCCTCTGTCGTAAACGTGGGCCCGAAAAAAAAACCACGGAGAGATAATGCAGACCTCTCCATTATAGCACACTTACGATGAAAGCTCGCGATTGCATAGGAGCAGTTGTCGTGATTAGGGATGTGGGGATCACAATCACTGTTGGCAGTGATTCGATTGTAGCGATTTCTTTGAAGCGATAGGCGTGACTTCGAATGTGGTCGCAGGCGGATCATAACTGTAGTGATGCAATCGTCATAACCGCATCCACAATCTTCTCTCCTGCGTCTGAGTAAGCACAGGCTCTCGTGAAAAGTCGTATAAAAGTGACCCAGTCATTTGAGACTCACGGATTAAAATGAACATAATGAACATAACCTGCCTTCGAATTGTCAATCCACAATGACCTGACGGGAAAGAAACTTTATATTCTTCAATTGTTCATTTTTGCATTTCATTTCTTGAAGCCACGTAATAACGCCATAACTTCCCTCCACCATGGTCTGCAGTAACGTTTAGGTGGCGATCATCTAAAAACTTCACGGTAGAGAAGAATACCGATAAAATTGAACAGCACCGCAATCGTCGTACGTTTACGACTAAAGCTTTCATAAAAGTTAAAAATCGTGAGATCAGCACGCATTAAACCTCTGAGAATGAACTCGTCACGCTATACGTATTATCCGAGGTTTGCGTGTCGTCATAAAGTATCATGCATGCATGGATGTACTCTGTACTCAAATCAAAACGTGTGATGTAGATATACCAGTCTACCAGAGGATAAAATCGAAAAAAAGCAAACAAAAGTAATGTGGCATCGCAAAAATATTCAGAGCCACAATAGAGTACTATTAATATGGACGGTATATAGTTTTTATAATAAAATGTCCTACTATTTAAGCCAAAGGCGCCATTCAATGAACCTACCGCTAATAAACTGGAAAATTTTTCTTAAAACAGTAGCTTTCCCCATGCCGAGCTGAATTTATTTCTTAGAACTATCAAGAAATTTCCACACTTCGATTCTCGCGAAACATCGAGTTGGGCACGAGTTTGGACGATCGGATGACTAAAGCAATCGGAACTAATTCATTCCCGAGAGTCCAGGGTGCAGCCCATGCCTCCCGGACTCCACCCCACACGACAAACACCAGGATAATGCGTGCGATGGACTTCTGGCTTTCGGATATGTGTCCGACTCTATGCTCACCGGAAGAATTGGGGTCGTAAGAGAGGGGGAGTGGGGGAGAAGGAGGAGAGGCAGAGGCGAGGGGGGATAGTAGTGGAGAGAGAGAGAGAAAGGGAGTACGAAGGGCTGGAGGAGAGGAAAGGGGAGAGTAGGGGAGACTTGAGTGAGCCGTTCGATAAGCGCGAACTCCCATTTTGGATTCCCTTCCCACCCCCCTCTAAGCTCTCCTCCTCTTCCCTCCCTCCCCCTCTTCTCTCCCTCTCCTTCATATCCCCTCCCCCGCCTCCTTTCTCCTTCTAGTGGCTCCCTTCACCCGCAAAAACCTCTCCCGCTCGGAGAATAAACTTTTTCGACATCCGGTGTTGAAAGAGAGGTTGGTTAAATCTTGACTTCTGTGAGAGCTACCGCACGCCGCCGCCGCGCCTGCATGGTTACTGCGCCGGATGACGTTGGTTTGTCCTTTTTTTTTCTCGGTTGCCGCTTTGGATGCAATTTGTTAATTCGTCCGGCGCGGCAACCCACGTCAATTATTTGTTTCCCCTCCGTGATCATACGATTGCTTTCGCTCCTGGTTCGCTCCGAAAAGCCCAGCGATTACGTGCATTAACTTCTAGGAGGGCGAGCTCCCTTTCTTGAGAGATGGTGGCAAACGAAGCTTGATCCGTATGGGCTAAACATTGATTACGCAATAAATTCCATTGAAAAATAGAATCAGCTCTAATGTTCATAGCATTTTATACCAGACTATCAAGCTGAAAAAAAATTGTTTCATGTATTAGGCTTCCTGTGCCTATTAGTTTAACAGGCATTGAATTAGGAAAAAGCCACATGAAACTAATATCAATCTATATACCATTTCATAAAAACAACTTTGTTGGTATAAATATTTAGAGCGATATAAAAAGCGAGCAATAATGATGAAATCTTCAGAAATATATGTCCTCACTCATTAACGTTGAAGGTCAAGGGTCACGGAGAAGTGTGCTTGTTTACAAGGACAACTTGGCAATGCCTTGGGTGCACACAAATCGAAATTCGCTGCCCTTAATTAGGGAAAATATAGCTTGAAATCAACATATACAATTGTACTAGCAGTTTATGCAGTTTACGATTTTATGGTTTTCTTTTTGAAGATAAAACCTATGTTGCATCAACATTCATAAATAAATTTGAAAAGTTGAAAACTAAACTTTACATGAAAAATTTAGCGCTTTATACATTAAACTAATTATGACGAAATATTGACGTTTACATACATAGTGGTAATTTTTTAAGCACCAAAGAAAACTGTATGGTATCGATCGTAACTTGAAAATATGAATTTTAACTTAATAATAAAATAATGAAAATAATGAAGTACTGTATCAAAGGGGTAAGGGCCTAGCCACGTTGATACACCGGTTCCCGTCAGATCACCGAAGTTAAGCAACGTTGGGCCCGGACGGAGTGGATGGGTAGCCCCCCTCCATACCGTGGTGCTCTTGTCCCCTGTCTGCAAGTGGCGGGCAGGTTAACTGTGGGTCGGCACAATGTATCTAAAGAGGCATAATCGCCAGGGGGGCTCCAGAAGGCCCCCGCCCACCCCTCCAATTTTACTGTATCATAGATAAATGAATTTTTAAAGGAAACTTAAAGAGAACGTCCCGTAGTAAAACTTATTATTACGCTGTACTCAAGCTGATTTTCAGAACAAATCCACCGGAGCTTCCTAATGCCCACACGAACGCTCTTAAAATTGTCACTTAGGCCTTCAGCTTCAAACAGCCTTCCACAAAATCGAATTTCATACTTATTTTCCCTCATAACCCCATTTGCTGCTCTTGCCATGATCTAACCCCCCCTGCCACACAGCATAATATATACAATATATTATATTATTATTAGACCTTATATATCCAAACTAATGTCACCATAGTGACATTAGTTTGGATATATAAGGTCTAACCACTTGGAAAAGTAATGATAAATAAGAGCCTTCCATCAATTGTTTTATGGCTTATGAGACATAATAATAAGCTAGATGTTTAAATACAATGAATAGCATTCAATTACCGCAATTCCCAAGAGAAGGGCAAGGGGTTCCATTATTTTAGTGATTGTTTAAAAATTCCATTTGTTCATCAACACCTATCAAATAATATTCCATGTGCGAAAGTAATTAGTCTTGGCTGTGCACAGAACGAGAATGCACGAGGCATCGACCCAGTACTTCGTGTCTGCAAGCTTGTGAGAGAATGCCCATCCTTTAAAGTTAAATGCTCACTAATATTGCACCGATGCTAAATTTTCATAGATAATTCACTCGGACTCAGATGCTTGGGATAGACCCCACATCTACCTTCCACCGGCGCGGCAGCGGATGCGGGCGCTGTATTGAGTGTTTACCCCACAAGTATGGGCCCTAGTTAATTCGGTACAGAAAGTGGGTCAAGATAGAATCATGTAGAACTGAAGCGACGGAAATGCAATTATGCTGATCCACCCTCGTGTGAAAGCGATAGAGACCACGAAATAACTAAATAATCATCCATTAAAATTCATATAATTCCCCTTTGGGGAACTACAGCATCTTCATGTAAACTCTACGGAAATAGCGATTAAAACTTTTTTAAATGCCCCCAAAATTATAACTTCCAGATCAATGCTTTCCAATAAGCAACTACACGAGTTTAATCCGGTGGAGTCATTTCCATAATATATTTTTATTGTAGCACAAGTTTGAAACTTCCATGCTATGGCCAGTGACGTTAACGACTCCAGTCATAAAAATCACACCAGATGGCATTTAAATACTGTGGAAAATTAGCTACAGACTTATAAAATGCCTAATTAAGATAGACAGTGATCTGATTCAATATTTATTCTCCTGATTTCATTATAAAAAGTGTGCTTAAAATGAGATTCTTTGCAGAATTTGAGGTAGCTACTATAACATACTAAAGTCGTAAATAGAATCAACAGTTAAACCTTTATCAGTTCAGAGAAAAACAAAATGGTACACATTTACTGCAGTATGAAGCAAAAAAAAAAAGGTCTGCCTTGCAGAGCCTATCGACCTAATGCTTGGCCCAACAAAATGCTTCAACGTCTAAATTTACCAAGGAGACGAAATACAAAGATACCGTTAAAGGCACACAATTTTCTAAATGTTTCCTCACGCGGTGCTCTGGAACCATTATCGCTGAGTTCCTCCCAAATAGAATTGGCCTTGTGCAGCAAAGTCTCCAAGAATGAAAGCCCTCCGGAGATGCGTGACTCCTCTTCTTCCATGACGCAAAAGAAGCGAGAAGATTCAATGGGTGAGAAAAATGTCATTATCGGGTGTGAATGGGTCACGAAAGATGCACGAGGTGAAAAAACACCTTCTCAGCTATACCTTTCCGAGGTTCAAGAAGTAGAGCTTGGGGAAGCTGGTGGGTGAACTCGAGGAAAACCGTGCCAAGAACCCCAAGATCCTTGTAGATTCCCACCAAAGACTAACCACGGAGTTCTTCAATATTTTGAAACCTCTGCGCCCCGTCGAAAGTTTTCCCTGCGGTCAAAATTTGATTTTGAGAAGCGGCGGAGGTATCACTCTCTCTCTCCTTAAACCCCAACCAAGTTCCTTCCACCGACCGTCATCTGTCTCACGGAGACGGTGTATACAAGATTTTCTACGCAAGAGAAGTGGGCAAGTGATCCCCACCGCCAGAAAATTGCTACGATCGAGGACCGAGGAGATGAGGCAGTTAATAAGCAACCGGCGTCAAACTTCGCGGGAGCACTCTACGAATGAGACCGAAACAAACAAGTTTCTACCCCAAGAGCAAGGTATAGTTGGGGAAGAATTTTGTTTCACCTGGTGCCCAGGATGCAGGCAGGTGTTCCAACAGTCAAAATTGGAGAGTAATTTAATGGAAGTAGTCGTGTTAAGGAATCTGAAGAGCGCATTCAGCGGATTTTTTAATACCCATCAGAATTTTATAAAAAAAATTCCATGAAGACGCGAAATTCACTCAAATACGACACCAATTACAGTTCTAAAGTCAAATCGATCGCATGTCTCATTTATTCTGAGAAGAGAACAAAACATAGTGGTGGGGATCGAACACAGAAAACTCAAATCGAAAACAGAAAAATCAATCAGAAAATTCGTTCTACCTCCATTCCCACTTATACAAAACTTATTCTTAGCTTTAATAAATCTTCTAATTCACATCTCTCCTTTTAGGTCTGCCATTTTATTTCCTCTTAAAGCCCGCCGACCAGTTTTTCCTTCTTTGGCCCAAAGAAATCAATCATTCCTCCCACCCGCGTCCACTTCTGGTTCTTATTGTTCGGTGGTATGCTTCTCAAGGCTTGTTCCCCTTTAACTGCCCTCGGTGAGATATATATTATACTCCTTCATACAATTTCTCGCTGAAAATACTAATCATTGGCTGCACAAAAGCTTACCCATGACAAATACAGGAAGTAATGGCGTAGAGAGAACGAGGGCTGGCTGGTTTCCATGACAACATCCTATGACTCAACTTAATGCACAACACCTTTTTGAGGTTGATTTAGCACATTAACTCCTAATTTTATCGGGTGTAAAAAAACCCACATTCAATGCAGCTCTAATTAGTTATTTCCCCAGACCCTTCAATCATTCTACACTTCATCTCACACGATTCCGTAAAAGATGTACTTATGACCTATAAACAAAAAAAAATAATTTTACCATCTGTGCAAGCTTTCAACCCACGTAGTCCATAGTGACAAAAAATGTTGTTGTCCACCAGAAAATAGCAAATTTCCATGAGTGCCTTTAGAGTGCCACTCAATTTACTATAATTCACAATAAAGTCTAGATTGTACTGTAACTGCTGAAGAAGCATTACGAAAAACAGGTACGTAATTAGGACGTGCTATGGCAAATAGACAAACTTATCGAGCACTTTTGTGGATCATTCTTGTACGAAGAAGATAATGATCAACAGAAGAATGAAATGGAAAATCAAATACGCCTTCGAAGATGAGAATATTCGGTAACTTAAGCAAGAGTGCGGTACACTATTTTGCACAATTAATGAGTGCAATTTTAAAATATTGTCCACTATTGCAAATAGTCCACCGGTTGATACGCTTAAAACCCGTAGGACATATTGTATTTCCATAAAAACTCTTTAGTTCAAATTCATTAACATTTACATTTATGGCTGCTGGTATTACGAGGAGACAGATGCTCTTGAGGACCACTTCACATATGCTTAGTCATACGTGTTTGGTGCATGTCTCTTATTGAGTACATCGGCCTGACTACATATCATCTCGAGTGAGTGTAAAATTGAAACTCAAATTCAAACGAATTAGAGTCCAGTAGGTTGCATTTTTATACCTAATATTTCTATCGTTCAATTTCAAAATAGCAGTGGTAGAACTGCGATTACAGACGTATCAACTATTTTGGCAAAATCCGTACTTCTAACCTATAGGTTTAGTTTATAAACTTAATTATAAAGATAAACACAACAACGTCCCAGATGGAATTCAAACCAACGATTTTTGAGTTGCCAAACCGGCATGGAATCAACCTGACTACCACGTCGACCTTTGATTCAGTACTTTAATGGCAGAAAATTAAAACCAAATACTGATAAACATAGGCCAAGTAATGCCGAAATTCCCTCTGAGTTATTAATAATGACCCAATCTTGATAATTGACCTTCGAATAGGGGTTATGTATTTGAGTGACCGAAATTTAAAAAATTCACGAGTAGTAGGATTAGGTAGTCCAACTGCTTAGGTTTTCTTTCTACATCTAGCCTTATTTTAAACTTAAGGTAATCAAAAAATTCGTGCACGTGGCCAGGTCGATGAAATTACACTTCACCGACCTGGCAGAAGCGTCACACGAATCAAATTCAACAAAGCATGCAAAAGCCATTTATAACGCAGGAAGGGATTCAATCTGGCCGACAGAGGTCATGCCTGGTCTCACCCTGCACCCTATCTGAAAGAGAGCGCCCCGTCCGATTAAATTCGTGACTTTATTACTTGAACCGATTGATGAAACGAAAACAAGTCTCTTGGAAACCCTTCCTAGTGAAAAATCAAGCCAAGCACGGCTAACACACACGGTAAGGTTCACAGATTGTCGAGACGATATTCCTGCACTGGTCCGCTGAAGCTGTTTCCACCTCTGCAACCTCCCCGTATTTGGCTATACCCCTTGTCGGCAGTGGACGGACTATACCACTCCAGGGAAATTAGCTCATCCCAAAAGAGGAAGTCGGGATTAAGCCGGGATGTAGGTTTCCGAACACGTAAAGGGGAAAACTTAACCCACTTCGAAGGGAATAACAACTCTTGGGAGTCCGCGTAGGTTCGTCGCGTTTTTACGGCCGCTTGGAACGGAAATAGCAGCGGGAGATGGGGAACTGAGTTGGATTCCGAGCCAGTGCCTATCGTTTTTTTTTTTGCAGAGTTTGCCCTCCGCCTCGATGCATAGGCGCCAGCCTGAGTAGAGCATGCGTCTCATTCATTTATCCCACCCATATTTTCGCAGTGGACCAAAGCACAGATTTTCCAGCCATACTGAGGCGACTACACCCGACAAATACGAGAAAATTAATCATAGAGGCGTTAAATCCATCGAATTTGCGTCACTTAGAATAAGAGAAGTCACAACCAAGATCGGAGAATCCGTTATGCATCAACTGATCGCCGAGATCAACAAATTAATTACTTACGTTCTTTTTTCGTACTCTTAGTACACTTATGTTTAGGTGCTCCGCAGGCTAAGGTTGTATTATGCCACCTAAGCTTGGTTCTTGAACGAAAGACGACATCACAAAATTCATGCCCGAAGCGAGATTCGAACCCGTAACACTTGTGTTACCAGGCCAGCAAGTAACCAACTTGGCCCACTGCCGGTTCCTTTTAACGCCAGTAAAGGAAAGAGCGAATACATTCTTCTGTGAATATACAATTGGTATTTATTGAAAAATGGTTACACTCCTACTTCAACCTGTTTTTACTAAAGCGAAGGTTATAATACAACCTGTATCAGTCTTTACTTGATGGAATATCATAATATTGAAACGCTATTTAAACATCGTGCTCGTTTATATTGAGAGGTAAACCTTTCTCCACTTGCCATAAAAAGATAGAGGCAGAAATTAAGTGTTTCCTTTAAAAATAAAAGAACATTAGAGTCCAAATAATATTGGTAATTCCATAGGAGTTTCAATAATAATTATTGCGAGGATATTAAAAGTTTTTATTGGCTAAATGTCACTATTTACCTACTGAAAAAATGTACCTTAAGTTAATGGGGAATTAAAAAAGACATAGAGGGTAAACGAAACATACCTCGTTCCATTTTCCCAAGTAAATTAAAATACTACTTATTTCTCATTAATACTCAACTTATCCGATATCACGCCTCACAGTTTCATTCAGAAGAAGCTGTTTTTCTTTACTTGCAACCCTGATATTTTCCACTCCGTGAGACAATTTCCTTTCTTGTGGGTATAATGAAATATGTGGTTTCATTCTCAATATTTTTCAACAAGCCTGTGTAAACGTTTAATTGATCAGCACTAATGCTGGTAAGCTCTTCCTCCGCACTGTATAAAAATCGTTATACCAGCTTCGCTGCACTCCAAGCTTATGTATTATCATACTTGTTAAAAGACAATTCATAAGCCCCAACTTGTTATGCCAACAATTTACTCGCCAGATTACAATGACGTATTTTCACCCATTTCAGTAAAATATGAGCAATTCACCGTCATCCATTTAATGCTGCTCACTTCAGTGAGTTTTTATGCTTCCCTGGCGTGAAAAATCGTAGAATCTTTCCCCGTTTTAATGAATGGTCAAAATATCACTTTGTTTCGCTAATGTTTTCTCATCTGGCGAGGCGAAAAAATGTAAGCGCCAGCGTCAACGATAATTCTTCACGCGTCAAGGAAGCCCGCCTGCTCATTTGCAAAGAAAGAGCATACAAGGTCCCGGCAAAGAGCCCGTCATTTCCATTAAGAAAACGTGGGATGGAGCTTTTAATACACTACCCGAAACAGAAAAAAAGAAAAAGAATCTAAATAAACCGAGAAACCTTTCGCTCACCCTATTAATTCCTGTCACCCCGTTAAACTGGCCGACATCCCGCCCTTCCATAACCGTGTGTACAAATGCATCCTTTTTTTCCGAAAATAAAATAATTTCCCGAATAAAAGGGAAACTTCCGTCACCTTTTTTTTTCGTTGCTGCCCCCGGAACGTTAACGTAAACGCTTACCCCTCAGGTAATTCGAGAGTTCGAAAAAGAGAAAGAGAGAGAGAGAGACACGAAAAAGGGGGACTGGTAGGATGAGACGATGGGGGGGGTGTCTGTGGTTTGAGAGGGAGTGAGAAGGAGGGAGAAGGCAGCGGGAGGTTCTCCCCTCAACAGGTATTTTCCTCCTTTAAAAGCACCCCTCCTCTCCCGGCTCGCCGCCCGTATAAATCGCCGGTCCGTGAGAATGAGGGTATCACGGGGAGTTCTCTCCCTTCCGTCCGCGGAAGGACACCACCGCCGATCCGGGCCCATGCGGGAAGCGAATGATAAGCCGCGCTCCCGCGAGTACCGGCGAGGACGTGAGAGGCACACGTTATGGAGGAGAGAAATTTGGCTGTTTCGGGTGAAATTGGAATCCCTCTATCCCTCCTGCCATCAAACGCATGATCGTGGTTGTTTGAATTGGTCTCTGTATGGGGTGAAATTGAGATCACTTCGTTCCTTCTCCCATCAAACACGTGATCATGATGATTCATTGCACCTTCTCGAGATAATATTTTGGAATTTGACTCTCCCGGGTTCTTCAGGTAAAATTATAAAATTCACGGGTCCACAGTATTGCATGAACAATGTTTCACGGAGTTTGTTTCACTTTTGATCTGCCAATCATAGAATACATACAGGGTGGCTACTGAGACCCAATTTTTAAATTCCCTGACTATTCCCTGACTTTTCCCTGACGGACTCACAAATTTCCCTGACCGATCGCCAAAAGGGCTCCTATTATCTGAATATTTTATTTCTGCTGAATTAAATTTCCGTCAAAACTCACAAAATGTTAAAAGCTGAAATCAATACATTAAAAGCTACAAGTATACCCCAATGAAAAAGTATATTAAACCTCATAAGTTAAACCCTTATGCAAACTATACGCACTTTTCATACACATTCCGCGGACGTGTATCGCATTTCCGGGGCCGTATATGTTTGCTTCGGTAAAATTACAATGACGATGTCTAATCCTTCAAGAAAGAAGTAGCGTGTCGCGGTAGTTCTGGGAAGTTGAGGATTACTAAAAAGGCATCGAAGAGAAAGTTAATGGCCGATTTACTGGCGGACTTCGGTACAGGTATCACTAAGGTGCGCGAAAAATACAAACCAAAGCCAAGTTGTTGGACTGGATCAAACTCGGATGGCACGAGTGAAATTCAGAAGCGAATAAAAAATTGATTAACGTGGTTATAACCCCTAGATTGTGAGAGGGAATGAAAAATGTACAAATATTTGTATAATCAAACAAAACGTAATCGCGCCACTGCGAACGAGGCAATTAGCAACGGCAGCATTGTATTCAGGAATATCATATTTGAGGTGGTTTGTGACATGACTAAAATGCTCAGAGAGGGAGCTAAGGGGACCATTCAATAATTACGTCGAGCGCGAAAGGTGGAGAGGGAAGAATGACTCTTCTTACTGACTCACGAATGGGGGTATGGGAATCGTAGATGATCTTACGTAAGATTTTGTTTACACGAGTGATCATACTTGTATTACCATTTTAATAATTATCGTATCGTATTTTTATAACTGCAAGCTCGTATTTACTACGAGCTATTGTGCTCCAACAGCCTCTAGATCTGAGTCTCAGAAGTTAAAAAAACGAGGAGTAAAATTTTCCAAACAACATAGCCTCGGATTCCTTGTGATGAGCGGAATACATGTGATCATGAATTTTAACACTACTAGGCAAATATCGCATTAAGGATGTACACAAGGGATACATTGTACGTCTGATTCACAACTACGTAAATAAGAGACAATACTAATAAGATTCACAACTGAATGTTCCACAAATTGATGGGGCTTATTCCATGCACGTCAGAGACGTTTATTAGTTTTCGTTGGTGAAATAAAGGGCGGAAATGACTGGCCGATAAACGTAATGGTAGAAAAACAACGAGAATTTAGATTTTTCTCCCTGACTGTCAATATAATTCCCTGACTTTTCCCTGACTTCTCCAGAAATGCAAAATTCCCTGACAATTCCAGGTTTTCCCGGTTTTCCCTGACGATCGCCACCCTGTACATACCATGTGTTTTTTTAAATTCAAGATTACAGTGAATATCCAACCAGACCCATCAGAGTGAAAGGTAGTTAGTCTCAGAATATTCGATATTCAGAATCTCCACTACAGTCTCGCTTCCACTGCTCACATCCTAAAATATCTACTTCCAGTCAAATTTTTGTGCAGATTCACCGGACCATATCGAGGAGAATCTATACCGCTTCGGACCATATCGAGGAGAATCTGTATACCCTTTGGAACTCCTCGTTATAGGGATTTTATGACTTAAGTAGTGGAAGTGAGACTGTAGTTGACATTCTGAATATGGCTGGGCCATTTTCAGAATCTGAACTCAGTTCTCAGCATCACGCTGAGAAATAATACCACCTTTGTAGGTAGAATCTGTACCCCTATTTGACTCTTTTTAGGGATTTTGGGACGTAAGCAGTAACAAAAACCCTTAAGGGTCCACGAAATAAAACTCTGTGTATCCAACTTTTGCAATCGTTGGAAATCGTCGTCGTGGAAGTCACTTCATTCCATGTCTACGCTTTGTTTACACCACTGCGATATGCCCACTGCTTGTGAAAATAATGAACACAAGATAACCTTCTCACCTAAAGTAAAAAAAAACAATGACTATTATTCCAACATGAATTTGAACATCAAAGAGTTCTTAAAGTCAGGATAATAAAGGATATGTACATTTATGATTCCGGGCGTTGCGTGAAAATCTGGGGCCACAAACATTTTCCAAGCTAACGAAAATTTATGAACTTCCAGCATTTCCAGGTTCAACACAAGCTCGCATGTTACAATCTCCGATTTTATAATATAAAAATGTTAAAATCATAGGCAGCACCCAAATATGTACAAAATTTGAACACAGTGCATCTACCCTTGAGAGTATGCATTTTAAATATTGGGAATATCCACCGAGATCTGGTTCAAGTAGTGGTCCTTACGTGTGTTTATTTTTTGACAAGAAGAGAAAACGGCGGTATCTTAAAATCGATTATCTGACAGGCCGACTGATGCAAAGAGAGAGGAGGAAGAAGTGAGGCGGTTGACGGGTAGGCGAAAAGGGATGAGGGCTGAAGAAAAAAACTGGGCAGAGAAGTGGGGGGGAGAAGGAAGGAAGGAAGGAAAAAGGGAAAGGAATGGGACTCTTATCTCTGAATTGATTCCAAAACCCCTTCCTCCCAGCTGTTCAGTCTCCCTCCTCAAACTCACCCTCTTCCCCACCCCCTAGTTCCGAGCCTGTCCAATTTACGAGAGCGTAGTGGGAAAGGAGAGAGTAAGGGGTGGTGTGGATGGCAGGGAAAGAGAGAGGAAAGATGCGAAGGGACGTTTTGCAACGGGTTGAAGAAGGCGAGGGGTCAGAGAAGGGGGATGGGGCGGGCGGTGGGGGGGAATTCGCTGCTTCCAGGAACCCACTCCATCGCACGCCGAGCCGCTCGGAGTGTCCCACCGCGGCCACCCATTCAAAGCATTTTTCCCGATCCGAATGACGCGGCGTTCCCACTCCCTTCCCCGGGCTGCCAAAAAGGAGGAAATAAACGACCGCCAGAGGTCCAGATCCACTTCAATTAAGTGGCTGCCCCCAGGGTGGTGAGGGACGCGCTGATGATTTAAACTCGAGAGGAAACTCGGGTGCGAAAGCATATGCGTCACGCGCCGATGTAAACCGCCGCTGGCTGAAGCAACGCACGCTGCGGTTGTCTGAGCGAGGAAAATACCGGAGAGGACTCGACCTGGATATTTTTAGGAAGAACATTCTCACCAATATTATCCTTCAGACGCTATTTGAACTCCAAATGATCTTGTGTCCCTGCGAGGCCTGTTTAACGTATGTCTCTCTTAGTAGTAGTTGAAGTGGAATTGGTATTTTAGTGCTAAGTACTTAAGTTATAACACACAATCTAACGATAGTCTAAATCCTAAGACAAACATAATATCCACAACGACAAAGAAGTTGTAAGAAATGCTACTGAGTAAGTGTGAAGAGTTAAAGCCAATGGAGAATCCTAAGATAAATTAAACAAGCCAAAAGGTAAATGAACAATTTAATTAGAAAATTCTAGATTGTATAGAGAGTGTAGTATAGCATTATAGATATAATTAGGGAAGATAGCTGCTACAAGTAAATAGGAGAAAATATAAATTTAACATGTCGACGTTAACTTATTTTGGTGTAGTAGTATTGTTGCGCTATATCAACGACTACAGTGAGATCTCACCTAAGCTTTTGATCACTAAACAAAAACACATGCCCGAGGTAGAATTCAAACCCAAGACTTTAAGATTTTCCAGCAGACGTGTAAACGACCTGACTGCTGCGTCCAGCTTCTTGAATGCTCGCGAAAAACAACGAAATTCAAAGTTCGATATAAATATTACAATTTATGCCATAACTTTTTCACCAACCAAATTACTATTTGCGTTCAATTCCCTAAGATAACCTTTTGAAAAATATTGCTAACGCAACGCATAGCTGCTGATTTGAGGATTCATATGGATTCCCTACATCTCAGTTTCAGGTTACAAGCATGAAGGATAAATCATTTCCTAATTTAAGAATCAGGGTAAGGAAAATAAACTTTCCATTCCGCTGATGGATTTCACGTATACTTGAGTTGCCATTGCACAAACACGTGACCTCACCACTCGATCACGGGAGGCCACCTTTAAAACCAAAGCCTTCGCATCCTTTAACAGAACCGGTCGACGTAAAAATGGATTGCCGGCCTCAATCCCTGGAATTTGAGTGTAATAATGCTCAATTGGGGACCACCGTCGCCGATAACAAACACATTCAAAAGGCAAATGTTTGATAACGGGTGTGAGCGAATGGAGGCATTAAAGGATAGAAATTGCATGTTTCTCCCATCATTCCAATTGGTCGCGAAAATTAGGGCGCTGAAATGGAAGCATTTGACACAAGAAATTCCCCGTGAAAGGTCGGAATCGGCCTACCAAATGCAAACCGCCACCATAATCCCCATTTCCAACTTAAGCTATCTCGAATCGGAAATGAAAAGAATCGTTGGAAATTCTATGCAAGTCGAATGTTGAACGCATTCGTTTTTAATTTATGGCTGAATCCTTAAAACACATACGTTTTGTCTGAAAATACAATCAAGTGAGAAGCAAAGGTATTGCATGCACAGCGCCGTTATGGCAACTAATGATACCGACTAACTCCCGCCGTGTTACTGCAGAGGTTGCAATTCAAAGGCCTCGATCCGCTATCCACCAAAAAACATAGTTAAGTTATTGCACCAAATTTTTATTGGATAAGAAGACCAATTTAATGGAAGTATTTCATCTTTTACGTGAAAGGAGAATACAGCCATTTATCGACGTTAGATAGGAGTTGAACCAATGGCTTCCATAATCATATTTCCCTGGTGGAAACAAAAGCTACTCATCTTTCTACTGTAACTATTTCGGCATTAAACGGAAAATATCACAAGGAAAGTGCAGAGTGGTTGGATAGAGCGTATATGCCTAAAAAATGCCTCTACTTATAAAGTATTAAGATTATTTCTGTTTTCATTCAATTTCAACTAGTTAAATACAGCCAACTTGTTCACTTGACTGAAATTCAACCGTTTTCCATCACTGAAATTGGCTAACCGGGTAATTTAATACATATATTTACTGACTACCCTGCAGGCCACCTCGAGGGAGTGAGACAGGGGGTAACAGTACATGGACAGTATACCTAAAGACTCAAAGTATTACGTTAAGATTACGTTAAGATGTTTCATTGATTTTGGTCATAAGTAGATTAATATGTATTTCTGAGTGTTCAAAATTTTCACATCCACAGTGATGGAAGAAGTGAACAGGGAATAGGGGATTAATAAATTGAAGTTATTCCATAATCATGTAATTTATGCATAGTGAATACGCATACGAGTTAAGCAATTAAAATATACTGCGATACCTGAAATTTCAAATTATCAACTAGCTTAAAATTAAAATTGTTTTTACCACCTAGTCATCCTGCATATTTTTTTAATTACAAGTACCTAACGTTTTTTCTACTGTCTTCTGTCATGCACGTGCTCTTTCTTAATCATACGTCCTTAAGGGCTCATGCGGGGATGATATTTAATCGTAATCTAAAATAAACGGGTCAATTCCGACGCACAAACAACTATAGTGGGAGAGAAATCGAATTTCCTGGCTGTCAGCACAAGTCTTCCGGCCAAACTATTACGATTACGGCCAATCTAACTTTGATGGGCGCAGCTGAACGATGACAACTAAGTTGTGGGCGGGAAGTACATTATCCGAGAGTAAAGGAAAGAGGCACTCCCCTCCGAGGCGGTTTCAGGGATAGAGGAGTGGGTTCCCGTTTCCGAGAACTGTAGACGATCGACTCGCTCGCCCGGACTGAGGAAAGGCCTGCCGTGGGAGTAAAAAAAAATCACACGCTCCAGGGGGGTTGTGTTTGAAACCGTCGAGATTATTTCGAATAGGTAACCAAGGAGTCACGTGGTATAAACAAGAATGGCTGGCAAATTTGGCGTTTTAAAACCGCTGATTACAACCTCATTCATTGTTTACACTTGTGTTTTATCTCATTTGTGGGATCTATAGTCGAGAGAGAAGAGAAAAACTCAAGTGAACACAATTTTTGATAATGTAACGAACGATTCAGGGAAATAAAATTTTCAAGCCATTCGTGTTTGTACCACGTGACTCCATGGTTACCTATTCGAGATAATTCCGAGGTTTCAAACACAACCCCCCAGGATGACGCAGCGCGGGGCGTATCAAAGAATAAGAAGAGAAGCCGACCTGAGGAGAAAAGGAACGCCTTTCGGAGCTCCCACATTTCCGGAAGATCGTATGCATCCAGAGCGACCACAGTTCTTTTAATTGAATTCGTAAAAAAAACGTTCAGTCGGTAAATACGATGAGACAGTAAGAGAAAGAGTTCCTCCCTTGTCAGACCTCACTTAGAATATGCCGCTCAATACATATGGGATTCGTGCGAGGAAAATTTGACCAAGCAGTTACAATAGCGAGTACGAAGAAGATCGCCGATATTGTTAAAAAAAACATTTTACCTCTGTTGAATTTCATTTTAAAAATTTAGTTTCACAATAGAGCCCACGATGTTGTACCTAACAAAAGAGTCCGACTTATCAACGTTCAGGTGTGCATGGTGATGATTCAACCTTACCTCATACCCTTGCGGAGGTTTACATAGTATTGTGTAGATATGCAGAGGTACATGTATGTGAGCTTTGTGAAAGGCCGCTGAAATAACTGTAAAGAGCCCACCAGAAGAACTAGGAAGGAAAGTTGAATCAGACGGAAGAATAAAATTTTGACTGACTCTTTCGGAAGCTCAGCTGATTCCTGACAAATTTAAAAATACTTTTTAACCAGGTGTTTTGCTTGATTCGACCAAAAACGGGAGATAACAGAAATGGACCGCCTTACGGATGGACTAAAAATTTAATTCATGCGGCGGACAATAAGAGAACATGATAAGCAACATAGTTACAGTATATATAAGCGAAATGTAAGTAGAGTGGTCAGTAGAGCATCTGAAATGTTTTCCTAAGACTACTAACTAATATTACTTACAACCTTGCGTGCCTTGAGTAATATAATCAATGTTTTTAAGAAATGGCTAACCGGTAATTATTATTACATTCCTATCATCATATCAGTAGGCATTTTCATCCTACGTATAACTATTCATTTGGCTCTACGTTACTTTGTGATGATTAAGCATCACGTTTCTCCAGCTTATAGGTTATTGGCACTTATAAGTTGCATGTACGTAGTGCATGATCGTTGTTAATTCTCCGGTGTCACACCCTCGAAGTAGCTTGCAAGGGAATGCGCAGATGTACATGAAGAATTCCATTCACGACGTATCCTTCCTCCCCAGGCCGCAAACCGTCGCGTGCGTCGTTTGACACGCCCCCCCTGGGGAGAGAGGAAATTAGGGGAGAGGAGGAGAGCGGGCCCGGATCCGTAAACTTGTCCCTATGGGAGTTTGGATTAGTCCACCCCGAGGGACACCCCCTCCGCGATAATACCCTACCTGCCCCCGCGTTCCTCAAAACCCTGACCCCTTTGCGACCTAGCACAAACATCACGAGACGAGAGCGGAGGACACGTCGGTAGCACTCCTTCCTGGATACCTACATAACGTGGGTTCGAATATGTACCACCTCTCTTGAGGATGCATCCTGTACCAATGGATTGTTGAATTAAGCAACACGGTGCGTAACCACCACAGTTGAATCGTCAAATAATCCCACTCTTCAAAAAGACTAAACAAAGACGTGACACTCTTGCGGTGAGGGCAAATGCAAAGGTGGTCGAAGGGGGCAATAGTCACCAATAGGATTTCTAGACGACAGAAAAATTGTCATTCAACACCTTATCTCCCAATTGAGCTAATGATTTCCAAACCATAAATGTGGAATTAGTTACATCAAGTAATCTAGTGGCAACAGAGAGGGGAAAGGAAATTATGGGGGATTTTTCAGAGTGTAAGAATGTTTTATTACAAACACAGCATTTACACATCCAGTTCTTAAAGTTTAACCCTTTATTATAGACTCATCCGCATTGTTCAGCTGTTTTCACTTCCGTGTTTTACGTACTACATAATCCTCCGTGATGATAAAATGAAATTGGTGAAAAGGCCTAAGCCGAAAATACAACACAACTTACGTACTAAAACATACATCTACTCTAAAATTGTATAACAATGGAGCACCAGAAGTGGGTAGAGGTAGGATAAATGATGATTTGTGCCTTCCAGAAGTGTTAACTCTGGTTCAAGGTTTACCTTGTTGGCTTCAGGTTAACTTTGACACAATCTCAGATTTTTCCCACGTTTTAAATTTCGCTGACCCATTCCTGATTTCCTTTTTTCGTACAACATTATAGCACGCTTTTAAATTGCGTCCATTATTTCATAGGTTCGTAAAGACAAATCTAAAAATATATGTCCAGACTAGTAGCCATAGTCACATAGATTTTTCACTCGCGATATCGCAATTCCTACCCTCATCATGAACCTCTGCAGATGAGCATTGCTTGCAGTAACTGCTTTTGTGACATGTTTTAAAAAAGGAAAAACGAGGGATTTTTGGCACTGGAAAAATGAGAAGCGGATCATACTTTCGGTATATCCAATGAATAAATATGAGAATGTGTGGAGCGGGAGTGCTATAAACATCAGTTATCTCGCCCTATGACGATACGTGCCGGCACGACAACCCATATCACCGGCTTGAATACCGCCTTGGATATGAATGTTGTGTCTGTCTTAAAATTTGTGCAGTATGACGGAGCGATATAAACAAATTCCCTCATCCCCTCCCCACCTCCCACCCCTCCCCCACGCCTGCTTTAGAACCCTACTACTAAAGCCGGGCGTGGTGAACAGGCCGGTAACGTGCCGTTCTGCCGACACAAAAGTCACGGGTTTGATTTCCACTTAAGGTACGTGTGACGTGTTAGAACTGAAATTAAGCTTAAGTTAAGTTTGATTGCTCGATATAAGCTTGCCAGTTGGATCACCTTAAAAGCTGATTCTACTACAACTACTATTTATACATATTAATTCCAGTATGCTCCTACTTGATGAAACCTGAATTCCCTCAACCCTACACCATTGCCAACCATTCTCACAAACCACCCCCACTTCCACGAAAACCGCCCACGCTACCCCGTTATATTGGCGACGTTACCCCTTCCCCAACTCGTGACGCATGTGGACAAAAGGGTTTGATGCCCCACCGTAAAGCACGGTTGCAGAACACTGCCGCAGCGTCTGGCGTCCTGCTCACGCTACTCCCCTCCACCATCCCCGTCTCAAACCCTCCCCACCTCCCACCCCTCCCCCACGCCCGCTCACTCGCGCTCGAGTTATAAAAGGGGACTTATTAATGTGCGAGAGTGATTCCCATGGCTGAGGTCCGAGTTTAAGAGAAAAGGAATGAAGTTGCGGATCAATACCATCTCACGCAGCCTTACTTCCCTCTCGCCCTATCCACCGCCGCTCTCCCCCTCCTCCCCAACCTCCTCCACCCCCAGCTCCTCCCCTCTCCTGCAACCCCCTGACGTCCCTTATCAACCCCCTCCCCCGCTCACCCCCCTCACACCCTAGCCACCACCATTTTTCTCCGTTTCCAGTCTCCGTCGTCCTGCGTTTCCTCGCCTCTCTCGCCCACCATTCATCTCTCTCTCCGATTCCCACCCCCGTCACCTTTCCGTTCACCCCTTCTATCCCACCCGCCCCCGCAATGGCCACCCATCGTCTTCCCTCGACATCCTTCAACCCTGCATTCCTCTCCCAGAGAGCCCGGCCGCTATTTCTCCCCCGGCGTCTCTCCCTAAGCCCACCCTCCGGGAGGGCGCCCGCCCCCTTTCTTCGGCTTTAGCGCCCGCGCTCGGGGGGCAATCGTCGCCAACTCCGCACGCGTGTCCCCCTCCCTCCCTCCGACAGACTATAAAACCTTAATGCACTTTTTATCCACGTGTGCCCCCTCTCCATGTTTAAAAGAGGATGACGGTCTCCGCAGATGGGACTTCGGTTCGCTCCTTGCTTGGGAAATACGAATTCTAAACCCGCGGATCGCTTTGGAGGAGGCGAAGATAATGGCGAAACGTGACTACCATTATATTTGCATTCATTACCTTTATTCCCCTGAATTTTGATATTGATAGTGCTGTGCAAGCAACTCTATCTTTCTTAGTAGCCGCAGTAGAATTAAGTCCTGAAGTGATCCAACTGCATAGCTTCGATTATGCCTCACCGTCTAACCTAATCTTTAAACTAAGTTGAAGGTGGTTTGAACCTGAAAATTGGTTTTTGATAGGTGAGAGTAGAGATCACCCCGTACTCGGCCATTGGCTTGTAGAAATTCACGCATTCAGGGTAGGGGGGTTCTTTCCCTGGGCCACCTGGGATTTCCTACGAAGTTCTGACATGCAGAAAATCGAATCGAATGACGAGTATTTTAACTGGGGTAGTCCAGAAAGGCTCTCGCCTGGGATTTGAACCCGGTACCCTCTAGCTCAGTGATCTACCCACTAGGCCATCACGACCCCCAAAACTAAGGTAAATACACACTAAAAAAAACATAACAACCATTCTCTATACCGGATACGAATCTACTGAGGACAGCACGTTACCGAAACGGCTACTGCAGCCGGCTATCTTCCCTTCTCTTCCTCATTAGTAGCAAGTAAGTTATCAATCCACACAAAAATTACAATAAATCTAGTTTCAGGCACTAAAATATTATTCTTATGATTTATCTGACCGTCACTTCATGCTCGCCGTGATTTGGGCATAGTCATCCAATATCCAGATTATAGAATCATTTTTGCAGATTCTACAATGGTTTTCGTAATTCCCGGACTAGTTGACTTGCTGATTTCTAAGGAGCAAAAGACACCCGCTACCGCGCGTAACGATTCCACAGTAAGGAATGCTATATGGAAGTTTTATGTACTCGCGGAACGTGCGCACATTACAAAAGCCCAGTAAACTTTTACGATATAAAAATACACATCAAATACCTAAGGATAACTAAGAACATAAATGCTTGGAAAAAAAACGCCACAAATTTTGATGCACTCATTTTCCATTTTTTCATCATCCGCTAAAACCTTTAAAACAACCTATACAACACAGAAACGATATCCTTGAAAACCTTAATATTCTACATATCTCATTTTCAAATATTTTTAAAACGCTGTTTGTGTAGCTAGACTTTGTAAAATTACATCTAAATGTAGAACAGAAGAAATATCTGACTTCATGAATCGTGTGTAAATAAATTTTAGAATGGCGTGGTTAGATATTCTCAGTCAAGGACGACTCAATACAATCGATGTCAACGGAAAAATCCGTGCAAAACAAGGCAATTATAATTATCCATTAACATGTAAATAGTAATATTTAAAATAAGGAACGCGGAGATCCTTAGATCCGGATCCTTAGATGGGCTAGATGGTAGAGAACAGTTAGATTCTATGTGAACTCCAGTCTGCACGCTAACAGCTCTCTGACCAGTAAAAATCTGATCAGATTCTAAGGGGAATACGTTCTCTGAAAATGTGGAAAATATATTAGAAATTCTTGCGAAACATGGTAGATTAGTCCACAAAATTACACTAAAATGTATAGATAGTCATAGGTTCAAAAGTGCATTTTACTGCAATTTGGGACAGTAATAGATTCGATCAATCTAGAGGGTCTAGCTTCCGGAGGAGAAAAAGGATAGGTATTGAAGATTTTTGCCTGTTTTTTCCAGCCTACATGACGCTAAATGTAAACCATTTCATTATTTCATGACTGCCAAGAAATGTGACATTTCTTAACGTGTACACGTGGTTTCCGTTCCAGAGAGTGATTGCTTTCCATTAGCGGCAGTAACGCACGTGAAGATATTTTACTTCTGAAGTGAATAAAATCGTACACTAAAATAGAGCCGGTAATACAGTAACTACCATTAGATTTAGATTCTCGATTTTAATGCGTGTTAGGTGATGTTTCATCCCGGTGCCACACACCCTCGCGGTAGCTTACAGGGTATCGAGTGAATTTAGATACATATTGTAATTTCATTCATATACATCTACACCTACGCGGTACCCTGCAAGCCACCGCTATGGTGTGTGGCAGAGGGTGAAGATCACCAAAACATTCACTATTGACATGCAACTAGGGTACCTACTACATGGAAAGATGCTAATAATATGGGTCACATGCAGCTACATAGTTAGTATCTACATAGTAATAAAGGGATTGGTTGTTAATACATGCATTATGGATCCCTTTGCTGTCTATTGTGTTCTCTAATATTACAGGGGAAAAATGACACTTTGAATCTATCGGTACGATATATCTCTCTAATCTTATGTTGCTCTAATCTATCTCATTCTGGTGGCCGGGTACTTTTTACATAGCTCTGGGGGTAAGGTCAACGTTTCAAGATGCCAAAATTGCAGAGACACTCGGACCTGCGCATAAAATGGTTTCCATTGTGTCCGGACCCTGACCCCGCCACACCCTTGCCTAGATCTCCACGTCTCTCTAAAGACTACGCCCTGGCCTTTCACCTCGCAAAACACATTCAACAGAGCCAATAAATCTCTCGAGTTTTCTATTCGCGCAAATCTCGCACACACTTTTTTTTAACCGCGTAAATATCTCATGAAACTCGATAATGTTGACCACATACCTACCGAAGGTTAGATATCGCTTCGGTAAACACAGCGTTAAATTTTAAGGGGAGGATAAAAAGAGACCAGCGCACAGGCGCTCCACGGATTCATTCAGATCGTGGCAAGACGTTATTGCCGCCATAACGTTAGGCAATACAAAATTTATGGAGTTCCAGAAGAGAGGTTGGAACGCAAAACACATGGAGACGAGTCAATTTTCTTCCGGAAGGTCTGAGGTTGACTACGCATGCTACAGCTTAACCTCACGTCAAATGGAATTAGAAAAACCTACCTGACCCGTCTTTCTTCCATAAATTATTCTCTTTTGCCCGAATATATTTTGCGTTATCAACGTAATTTCTAGCTCTTAGATTGAAGCATGACTAGTAAACAAACGATATCAAGTCCAGTAGGAAACAGGATTCCGTATATAAAAATGCTAACATCCTTCTATCTTCAGATAATATTGCTATACTGTAACAAACGAGGATTTAGTGAAGAACTCCTATGAACAGCATATCCTAAAAAGACACATTTTGGATGCATCGGAGACAGAATCAAACATTTATGGATGTAATACAATCAAAAGGATTGATTGAGCTCGTTTATATTAATTTCACGCTAGAATTTACTGTTAGTTTATACAAACGTTATAGTACAGCATAATAAGTTACAGCACGTATTGCAACAAAATTGCACCAGTTTAAAAACTATTTTATACAAGCATTATTGCCAAAAAAGCAAAACTAGAAGTTTGAGAATTGTTAACCACACTTAAAACGTTAAGCGAGAAGCGAACAAAAGGACAAGACATGGATATTGAAATGACATGTGCGATCCGAATCGCACGAGAGGCTCGGCTCTTAATGACAAGTGATTATGTCACCTAGGAGCAAAGAATGTAACATTTCATTCCGGATATGAGAAGAAATTAAAGAGAAATTAAATTAAAGGAATTAAAGAGAAATGAAAGAAATTCCTTTTAACGAGCTTAATTTAGTAACATTAAGAACGTACTTATATTTGTTACTGAAGATCAGACAACAGTGCGCAACATAATAAATAATGGTACGCAAGTAAGTATATAAAAAACTTCAGTTTCGATGATTTTTGTGGCTCAAATACACAACGATAAATAAAATGCCGTCTCTGCATACCGCTTGAAGAATGCCGACTGCACTCGCAGCGGCACGGGTGTAGCCAAGTTCTTCTTCAGAACTTCCCTTATTTTTGGGCTCCGTACAGAATACCTATTTCCGAATTCGCTGCGAGGGCTTAAAAGGTGGTGCACGTTTTTGCAAGGCTTATGAAATAGGTTTAAAAGATGTGATCCATGTAGCTTTCTATGAGACGTGCTTTATCGACTTAGATTGTGATCCTGACTGTAAGTCCTAGCAAATGGGGTCGTGCGTCATTTCAGTACCGATACCTTTGTCTTTTTCCGTTACATTTTATGTTATCTCAACAACCTTTTCCTTTGTGGTAACGTATAATCAGACGCGAGAAATATTCAAAATACCATACTTTAAAGTAAATTGCGCCAACTCCAATGTGAGCATTACTGACGAAAACATGTCTCCACTACATGCATAAAAATAGTTTTAATAATTTTCTTATCAATCACCTCACTAATGGCTCTTATTTATACACTTCATCCCTATACCAAAATTCATAATTAGTTCCACTGTAGGTATGGAGTCCGTTACATTCTTTCTGGACCTATGTTAGGGCTACAGATGATTTTTCATCGACCAATCTCCGTGACTAGATGGATTGCACTATTACCAATACTATGGAACGTTAGCACTACCAAGTGAGGAAATATCCCTCAAACATTTATTTACTAAACTCAGCAAAACGAATTTATTTCAAGGAGTACTAGCTAAAATTTAATTAGAAATAACGTGTACCATATAATAAAAAATTTTAACAGGCTGAGGGTCTCTTTCAAACTTCAACAATCGCGCAAACTGTTAGGAAACTAAGTTTTCAACATGCTCCGAAAATTTATACATGCATTTTTGTTGTGAAACGATTTCGCATTCGAATGCTCATTTTGCGCCTTCGAGTGATGCCCTTCATCATGTTGTCTGTATAGATCATTGTGACCTCAAGCAAAATGGTTAAATGTACCTGATGTTCGTTTTACCAAAAACAAAAGAGACTTTAATTGTTCCATCGTACCCTTGCAGAATGATGCGGAAGAGATTATGTGTCGCTACACCATCGCTTTTCGTGGGTTATTGTCCAATTTACAAATCATAAATAATCGACCTTTTATCTACATGATTCCGTTGTTTCAAGAGCGGTTGTGGACTTGTAGTCGTTTTTTCCGCGGGGTACGGACAAGAAGTTTATTGACAAGGGGCTCGGAGTGGTAAAAAAGTTCTTTATTGTCTCGATGTCACCGTCCGCTAATGGCACTCAATCAATCACCGCACACATCCCGCAAGTCGTCCGCTCCTGAATCCCTCCACGCCTACACCCAAGGACTGATCCCTCTCCACCTCCTGTCTCCGCCAACCGCTCCTTTTCCAGAAAGGAAACACCAACGCGACTCCGTCCTCCCACACACAGGCTCAACATCAACTCACGTCGTATCACCCTCCGCCGCGTTAACTTCAACTCATTTTTTTCGCATCGTTCTATGAAAGATTAATTACGCGGGAGTGAAAACTGGCGCCCTTCGGCCAATGAACAATGCGTGGGAGGGGATGGGAGAGTAGAATTCGGGAATATCCGGCGATAAAATCAAACACGCAGCGTTCCGGCCAAATCCGCACTACCTTTTCTTCTCGACAGTTCTCCTCTCACTCCCCGCTTGATGTTTTTCTCCTCTGTAGACCAATTTGACGCAGTTGTGTTCCTCCTACTTATCTCGATCTCCTCCGAGTCCCAAGCGGTCTCGCTCTTTAATGTGCTCAGATTCAGCGGATTAGAAATCGTAAAAACGAGATCGCACGATAGGGAAGGAAATTTGATTTTGTCGCGGGAGAAATAGAGGCTGCGGCAAGTTAAGCAATCAAAGATAACGCGTTTCACGGCAAAAAATTAACGACGTCGAACAAATCTGTAGTGAATTATCCACTTCACTCTGAGGGACTTGAGTGGGAAAGATAACTCCCTAAGCACCGTATTAGTCATACCTTTATCCCTAGTGATGTATAAATACAGATTGCGATCAACATCCTTAAGCGGCTTCCAAAATACTTCAGTTAAATATGCGTCAACCAATAAAAGGAATACTTCAACATAAGTGGTATTGTTATGCCGACGAGGGTTCAAATTTCTATAAGTGGATATTTACTACCATAAAAACATTTTTTTTCACCAAAGGCAAACGTGCTTTATTTGACTTTTTTCAGCGCTTTTTCTTCCTTCGGCATTTGATCGAGGTACAAATCGTAATTAGTTTATTCAACATTTTTAATTCCACCCCTTATCACTTAATTGTGCTTCTGTAACACAAATACGTATTATTATTAAAGGTTTCTTTTTACAGAGCGTAGATAAACGGAGACATATGAAACCGACTTCTCCTGTCTAGTTAAAGCTCAATTCCCGGTAAACTTGTCCATAAATTACGCAACGCTAAAAGGGTCACTCCAACAGCCACGATTCTTGATCAAATGGAGGGGGATCATGGCTTAAGCTATGTTGGAACAAAGATTCACTAAAATTTCATCCTTTCTTTCAATAATTATGATGATGCACATAAAAATTAGAGAATAAATAATAAAATTGAGATATAAAAGCATTTTTAAAGAATATATGTTTTATCATTATATCAAGAGGGATCCATTGGTACCTTTGCATGATTTAGGTAGGGGAGTCTTAGGGAACGGTACACAGCGTTGTAAAGTGTGAGGGGAGTAAAAGAGTGGAAAATCAACATTTTGTATTACTTATATGATTGGCCCCTGAGGAGCATTACTTATTCGGATAATTGATGAGAGTGTAAACGGTACAGGAGGGTGTCTCTGGAGGATTTCATGCCTGAAAAGCTTTTAACCAAACATGAAACTGAGTCTTAGAACAGACAATGCGCATTAAATGTCATGTAAACTCCCCTTTAGACTCCATGCCCCCGTGAGAACATCACGAACCCCTCAATCTCTTCCCTGTACCGGAAAGCTCCCAGGAATCCTCACATTCCGACCCCGATCCCTCCAATTGTACCCTCCCTTCCAGCCTACCAACTCCTCCTGCCACAAGCCACTCCCATCAGCCATTCTCTTCCTTCTTCCCGAGTAACCCACGCGCCTTCCTCCATCCCCCACCTCGACCCAAATGTACATGCATAACAAAAAAGGCGCCAGGCTGGTTAATTTGCAATTAAGTCAGGAATGAAAGGGCGAGAGGGGAATTGAGAGAGGAAGAGAAAGGAAAAGGAGATGGTGGGAGAGGGGTTAGAATTCCGAGGGCTCTTACTGGACGAGAGAAAGGAGAGAAGTGAGGGAAAGGAGGAGAGGGAGTGGGAGGGCGGGAAGGAGGAGGGGCGGGGAGTGAGGTCGCGGAAGGGGAAGAAATGCGTTTCCTCCACGGAGCCGGTTCTACATTTAGCCGACCAACTCCAGGGTGTGTGCCAGGGGGTAGCTAATCACCATACGTGCACCACATAGATGTCTAATACTACATATGTAGAAGTAGTTTTTTTGAGGAGATCAAAATCTTTAGTCATTTGCCTCAGCTAAGATCAGGTAAGTTTCATGAAATTTCACAATAGTCCGCAGAGAAAAAAACTCATTCGTCTTGACCGGTACTCGAACCCGGAGCCCCTGATTTCTGGCCAGATGCTCTACCAGTTGACCTACCAAGACGTTCTCTATCTCTGTGGAAATTATAGTATATAATCCCGGTCAAGGCGAATGATTTTTTTCTCCGTAGAATATATTTCTATAGCGCAATTTTAGCGGGTAACTCCGTTAAAGTTTTCGCGGTCAGTTCGCGAGCTTCGAAATTCGTTAAATTTATTTAACATGACGAAAGCGTCAATTTATCTTTCACTTTATAAAGGGGCAATCTCGTATTATATCGCGTACCGACGAATAGCATAGGCTACAAAAGCAGACTTCAACATGTTAGAAACACTCCCAGATCCTGCTTCTTATATCGACATTTCTTCCCTTTCTCCCTTCTTATCTCCTTCGCCACTGCCCTCACACATTCGAATCTTAGCTCTTGATAGCCGAGGAAAGAGACAGCCACCACCGACAAAGTTCTACCGAAACACGTGAATGTTCGTTTTTCGTGTCCATATCTTTATTTATTCTGTGCAATAATGTCTTGTTCCTCTTCAGTCGAGTACATACACATTAGCTCCAATGAGTGTTTATTTTACAACGTGTTCAATTGGCATATCGCTGGCGATATATTGCGATTTCGCACTGCCCCAGTTCAAGCTATATTCAAGAGTGATAGAAAGAAGGCGTGGAGGAAAAAAACTGGTGTGGCGAGGAGAAGAGTGGCGGCGGAGGAGAATGGGTTCCGATGGGAGACGAGGAAGGGGGGTGAGGTGCGAAGAGAAATGAGTGGCAAATGTTCTGGCACCTCTCGCGCACAAAACCTACATTTCGAGATCGTTGAGCATGTCGAGCAGTTAATAAATTATGATGCCGTCCTAGAGTGGGGAGGGAAGAGAGGGAGGGGGGGGGGAGAGAGTGAGTGGTGTGGCGCATTGTGACGTAAACCAGACGGCGCCCGGCCTGCGGCTTTCTTGGAGACTTAAACACGGACCGGTGTCAATTACAAAGGACGATTTTCAAGATTAATTTCGTCCCTCTAAAGAGGGCAACGGATCCTACTCCTTTGCAGGAGCTTAAAAATGATCCATTAGTAGTTGATATAGCAGAAATGAACGCCTCTGCGTCACGACCACCAAAAAAACATTGGTGCTTTACAAATATTTATATCTGCTAAAAACTTCCCGGGCAAGAGCCTTTCTGGACACCCCCCATCTAAAATCCTCGCCATTCGATTTTCTGCGTGTCAGAACTTCTTAGGAAATCGCTGGTGGCCCAGGGAAAGGAACTGGCGCCCCTACCCTGAATGTGTGAATTTCACACGCCATTGGCTTAGTACGGGGTGAGCTCTACCCTCACCTATCAAAACCAACCTTCGGGTTGAATCACTGAGTGAGACTAAAAACTTAAACACAAAGATTTTTTGGAAAGTCAGACTCTCAGTTTCACCAGTTGATTATGTGACGAACCTATGGCAATGAAAAATTTAATTAAAGTAACCAATTTATAGTTGACTAAGTGGTCATCGAAGTGGTCACTTTTCTTTCACACTAGTCGTGAAATGAAGCAGACGCGACGCTAAAATGAAAATACAGTTAAAAGTTAGCCGTAAGTAATGGTGAGTTGCTCATTATGTGGCTTTATTCTCAATGTATTTCACATTAAGCAGAGAATTTATTCGAGACAAAGTAAAAATTGTTTCTTTAATGATGAACAGTGTACAAAATATTTTGAAATGCCCATAAAGGCACGCGGCACTATAAAAAAATTAATGATCATAAAATTCCAGCATTTTTCGCCGATGAAAATCTGCAGCCTTAGAAGAAATTCCAAGCTTCAGCTTGCGAGTCCGAAGTTAACTAACTTGACACCTGGGGCTTGAATAGTCTATATGGTTGTTTATGTTTCACCTCACTTAGTCTACAGATAGAAGCCGATCGCGTTTCTCAAATCAGCCGCGATGACGACTTTAGTACATTCAAACCTCCTTGGGTTGTGCATTGCGATTTACGTATATAGTTGAAGCACCCTAAAGCCTAATTCTCTTAACCTATCCCTAAGGCGGTTAGCAGCGTAACATGTAGATGTACCGGTCGTCATTTCAATCGATTCAAAATTATCAAGTTAACTCAATTACTAAAGACTGCCGTTCATGTACCTTAGTCACAGACCCTTGTGTTGGCTCGCGATGTGCACGGTTTATATACATGGAGACATGAGCCGCTGGATCGAATTACTCCCCGGGTAATGCCCCCGCGTTAGTCTATGGATTGGCTATAGTGGGGAGATAGCGAGGCATATCCTTAGGGAGCGCTAACAACGGAAAATTTCCTCCGGCAAAGTTTAGACGGCCGCGATACATCAGGCGTCTTTAAAACGAGGCTTTCGCCACACCGAGAGCGCAGTCTCCGAAACCTCAAGCGACGGCGGATGGGTTTAACCACGCTCCTCGCATGGCGAGCACCCTCCGGCCGCTGCTGCAGCGGGACGGACAAGCAATGGGGAGGAAGGACTGTGCCGGCCGGCGGCGCTTTTGAGTTATGGCCGAGTACCCACGTGAACACGATACCCGAAGTGAACGTGCCCCATTCCCTCTCTCCCGCCGAAGCGGCCAGGTTGCGCTCTCCGGAACAAGAAGTAGAGTGGGTGGGAAGGAGGAGGAGGAGGCGTAATGAAGGGGAGGGATGGGATGGAGAGGCAGGGGCCGAGTTCATAGTAGCAGATGGCGCGCGCTATATTACGAGGAGTGCATTATAATTGAAGGGTGGGGTCTTAAAGGGAGTTAGGGATGAAGATCGTAACGCGTAGCCGGGCGACACTTTTGGCATGCGTATTTTACCCCTCCACGCTAGGAAGCTCCATGCACTCCCACGTAGACGTCATCACCATGATCACAAGTCATCAACCATAAGATTAGTTTGGAGCAGCTCATAGTTGTAGTTATTCAGGGAAAGCAGTCAGCATCATTTGCACCGTAGAGGATAAGTGGGTATTTAGGTAGAGGAAGAAAAGATCAGGGAATAGAGGAAGGATGGAGTGAAACGCAACGCCGGCTGTCACTTCCATTAGCCTACTCTTAACAAAAGATACCACAGGAGCCCACAATCAATGTCCCATACTACAGACGGGGTATTGTACTCGGGGTACTCTCCACACAGTAATCAGGGACCGGTATATCAACGAAAACTCTCAGCCACTACCGAGATTCGAACCAGAGCCTTCTGGATGGGGAGTCCGTACTATACCTACCCCATCAAAACTACCGTTGACGTATCTCTCTATTCGGTTCTCTTATCGGCAAAATTTTTCATATTCACCCAATTCTTCTCTTTTAAAACCTTCACTGATTCCCTTATAACTCTTATACGAGAAATTCCTTCCTTTGCCATCATTCCAATTAACATTTTCTTCGACGGCCGCTTTCATCTGACGATTACGCCTAGCGATACGACCAAGATATGATACACGTAAAAGTAACAAGAAAGGCACGGATTAGGCCGTGCTATGATACGACTCTTGAATTATTTAATTATCGCATTCTTGGAGTGGTCTTTGGAAAGGTGCTACGGTTACCAACCAATTATAACCCATTGTATATTTTATTTCCGTCAGAACAGCCTTGTAATTGGTACTCCTCCGAGTAGAGTCTGAAACAGTGTCTTTCTCAATTACTATCCATTATGCTGCCAAGAGAATCCACTAGTATATATCCAATTCTATTATGTCCCATAAAATAATATGGCCGACAGTAACCCAAGAATTTTGAACTGTTTAGTCGCTTAGGGAGACAGATTTCGAAACTTCCTTCCGCATGCGGAAGCGCAAATGAATATGGACAGAACATGAAAATACGCGGAAGAAAAATAAAATTGAAAAGAGAGGTTTTTGTCTTCTATGGAGTCTACTACAACTCGAAGCGCATTGGAGACTAAATGGGGTTGGTAGTGGCCTTCTGGAGCCCCCTTGGCACTTAGACCTCTTTAGATCCATTTGTCAACCCACATTTTACCTGACCGCCAACTGCAGACAGGGGAGAGGGCCCTCTCAGGGCGATTTTTGCCCGTTAGAGGGACCTTACTTAAATTCTTTAAAGAACATAGATGGTTCTAGATGAACAAGGCACGCTGATTAAAAAACGATTTTATGATAAAAAGTTAGGAATACCATGTTAAGAAAAGTAAAACTGGCTAAAGAAGATTTTCCTTTCTGTTGGGTAAACTCATATTGTTACGGGAAGAAAAACAGCTGATCAAAGGCAATATTTTGTCGGCGAGTGTCACCCGGTCTGTCATGGCCTAGTAACCCAAACACTGCGGACCAGAATCTCAACGATAACATAAATGCGGCACTCTTCTTAAGAATAAGCGTAGAATTTAATTAGGCCACATGTTTCAATAGTGTTTGGAGCATCCTAAAAATCTGACACAACTACACCGGAATTTGCCATGAAAAACCAGCCAGCACGCATAGAGAAACATTGGGTATCTCCTGACAGTGTGACCAACGCAAAATCCCCGAAAATCTCCTTCCCTAATTCCAAGAATTCAGTTCAATTGACGAGCAGCAACACATCTCCTTTATTTTCCCTTCGCCACATCTGTTTCCCACCCGTCTCATTAAGCCACGTTCCTTTAAGGCGGGCGAGCTCACAACGCAGAGAGAATGCGGCCCGCGGAGACTCGCCCCCGATTGCCGCATCAAATTTTCCGAACAGGGGACTGGAACACAACCCAATTTCCTGCCCGCGCCCTCGCGGACAAAGGAGGGAAAATTAAAACGGTTTCTTAAATCCGGGCAATTCTCAATGGCTGCAAAGTGGAGCATATCCGCTCGGCTGATTTCCCAAGTGAAAACCACCGCGCGCCGCTCCCCCGCTGGAAGTTATTTTTCAAATCCACCGCCATCGATCCGTTTCCCACCCGGTTCTTTTCCTTTATTCTTTGGTGGATGCCGATATCAGCAAAGCAGATTCCCTGCGCCTCCCCGACCCCTCCCCAACGCGCGCACAAGTCCATTCACCCCTTGGCTACGTTCTGCGAAAAGGGCTCGAGAAAGTTCACCTCCCTTGGAGGGACTGAGAGTGGAGATCCTTAAGGTCGAAATACCTTTGATGGATGCCGCCTTGACCTCCGCTACGCCCACCCCCGATCAGGTCTCACGTCAGGGTCGTGAATTTTCCCGATAATTCCTCCGGCGAAGTGTTTCTGCATCATCATAATAAATCGCCATCGTCCAAATTTTGGGAGAGAGAAGAGGGTAATAATGAAAGTGTTATTCTCCAAGAAACCTTGGGCCCAGTGAGGTCGGGTTTGTCTCACACCTCAGGTATGAATGTGGTGATCCTCAGCGTTTAACTTTAATCTAAGTTAGGTCGGATGATCGACATAACCTTTGCAATCAGTGCACCTTGAATCCAGATTCTACCACTACCTTAAACTTAATGAAGTGTGCACAACATTTTTTTCACAAATATCTCAATTTTTTTTCACAACATTGGGTGTTTTAGTGACTAAGTGTTCGTATTGATTACGCAAAGTCCAGGATCCAAGGTACAACGTCACGATCGAAATTAATTTTTTTAATTATTTCTTCATCGGCAATTGAGGTAAAATCCGCCAATAAGGAGTGGTGGGTACCTTTGAATGAGAAGAATTTTAGGGCTCGAGGAAGGATCGAGGGAAACCCGCTGTCGACATTGACCCAGTTACTATAAAAAATCCAAGCTATGAGAAGTTAAACTAACCATTTGCCAGATGGAGAGCGAAGCGATAATTAAAGTGCCATCCATAGACCACTTAGTCTCAGACTGGAGACAGAGAGGTGGTGACTGAGTGATCTGTGGATCACACAATCCAATCCATATCCAGGAATGAAAATTGGATAGTGAAAATATTTTTTTCAGGAGCAACTATCTTTACTTTTACCACATGTGACCGAGCACATGTAAAATGGAGACGTAATTTCCGAATAGCATATAGTTTCCTGTTTACGAACCTATTCAAATGGCTTTAATTCTGGAGTCATCACTCTCAAGATGAACCAGTGAAATATTCCATTGATTTCCTAATAATTCGCAGTTGCTGACAAATATTCCAAAAATTATTTTCCTTGAGGATTGAACTCAAATCTTCGCCTTCGCATCGGTCATGAATTAGCCAGTTTAATGAGTCCCAATGTAGCTAGTTATCAATAAGATTTCGAAAGCAGCATCGAAAATTTAAAACTAATTTCTTAAAAATGAATGCCATGCAAATGACTAATTATTCCCCATCTTCTTAAGAAAAAACTTGAAAAGGATATCATAACCATCATTAGTGATCGCTCTTAGAGGCGAGATGAAAGCTCAAGAGAAAAAAATTACTTCAGGACGCAAAAGAGATTAAACGGATTGACGATAAAAAGTATCGTCAAACGACGAGATCGACTGATATGAGAGCCATAGAAATACGGTGTCAGAAAAAAAACACTGAATTCATTTTCATTAAGATTTAAAATCCTCCGTCAATAAATCAGTAATATTGAGTCTACGAACGTAGCTAATTAGGATTACATTCTTTAACCGTCTTTCCACGCCCTTCACAATACCGATTTAAAAGTAAGTCAAAGGAAAATTCCTCAGAGATGAGAAATTAAGGCAAATATCTTAGTGAGCAGGGACAATTTAATTGCATCGGCAAGCAGATTGAACGAAAACTTGGCTTCGAGAGGTAAAGAAATATCAGAATTAATGGATTTCCTGGATATCATAGATATCAATTGGAAACTTAGAGATGAAAAATTAAAACATATATCTTGACTGGGGTAGCCGGAAGACCAAATAAAGAATACGTTGAAAAGTGCAAGGAAATGTGAGCAATAATGGGTAGTCTACATGCCTTAAGTATTACATGGGGACTGAGGATCACTAATCACTCAGGGATGGTAAATTAGGATTGTCTTAATTAGGAAGATAATGACATTACGCAGGCGGCAAGTGAAACGTTAACCGATGATGAACCACCGACTTCCACGACACCGCCTCCAAACTCAACTCGGGAACAAAGGCAATACACTCCGGATGGAAGACTAAAATGCTGCATTTCCAAGCCCTTGAATGAAAAATACAAAACTTGACAGAAAGGACAGATACACGGCAAGAGGAGAAAAGGGTGTCGGGAAGCAGAATGAGCCCGATTACCCTTCCGCGCAAAGCACACACACACTTTTCGCGCCCACAAAGAGAAGCGGCTCTTTGGGGTCGACGGTGATGTACTGAGGGAACGCACGACGCCCAAAATGAAGTGCAAAAGACTGGGATGAAGTAAACTCTGCTTTCCCTTAAGGACGGGAAGCATTGAAGCAAGGAGCCGTCATTAATTTCTCTCTAATGTTCCTTATAACGTTCACTCAAACTTAAAAGTGGAAGACACACGACTTTCTCCACTCACTTTCCTCTTAGAAAAGCAAAAAGCAAGGAACATAATAGAGTTAATATGATTATATCGAGGCAAGGACGATGACAGCAGCGGAAAAGAAAAGGGTGGAAGCATTCGAAATATGGTGCTACCGAAGAATAATGAAGATAAAATGGACCGAGTGACAAATGAAGAAGTCCTAAGAAGAGTGGGAGAAAAGAGAAGTCTTCTGAAAACTATAAAAAGAAGACGGGACAACCTAAGGACGTGAAAGAGAGGAACTACGATAATATGAAGATGTTGGCCGATAGAACAATCGAGTGGCAGGCTGCGTCAAACCAATCCTAGGATTGTTGACATATGATGATGATGATTATATCTCCTCCAGTTTTCACGAAGCCGTTTGCTTCTATTGGGAACACATCACCCATAATGCCATGTGCGTAAAGAACTTTTGTGCGATTGAGAATTCCCGTTCGTAAGAATCGGATTCATTTCATAGTACTTACCCCATCGCCATGGATCGACTCCTCGGTATTGGATTTGGGTACGGATTTCTGGGAGAAATATATGGGTATATTTAAAAGTGAACGATAAGAAGGGCAAAAGGGGACAAAAAAATCAATAAGCCAAAGCCATTGCTTCTCTATCCCTTACGTCATCGTTTTTCGGGTATAAAAATGGCTGTTACAAATTACGTTCCAATAATTGAGGGCCGTTTACTGAAACAGAGGGGGCGAAAAATCAATCGCCAGGAAAACAAATTAAAATCAATTCTTTTTTTAAAGGCACAGGACCACCAGTTCACGCGCAAGTGTTCTCGTATCACAGACAGTTTTTGAGCGTTGGGCGTTAAAAAAAACTTTGCCCAAGAAGCTATTAGCACAGACATTACGAAAAATACAGCGTACACTTATTATTGACTGTGATATCCTATCCTAATGAATTAGGTTTGATCAGAAAACTAGACAGTGTAAAGCGTAGAGCAGCTAAGTTCGTTAAAACGTGTTACGATAGGTTGAGTAGCGTTTCAGGATTAATAAAAGAATTAGGGTGGGAATCATTATCAGACAGTAGGTTAAAGTACAGATTAAATCTATTAGAGAAATTTCAATCGGATAGCTTTACTGAAGATGTTAGGCACATATTAAAAAAACCAGCGTATTATGCTAGATTCGACCAGACAAATAAGATTAGAGAGATAGATTGTCGTATCGATAGATTCAAAATGGCATTTTTCCCCCGTACTATAAGAGATCAGAATAGGCAGCATAGCAAAGGGATAGGTAGGGGAAATATTTTAGAGTATTCTATAGTGCATGATGCATGTATTAACCCCTCAAATACTATAGATACTAGCAATCTAGTTGCATGAGACACTTGCTAGTAGTGCATGCTTGGTGATCCTCACCCCCTGCCACACACCCTCGCGGTGGCTTGCAGGGCATCGTGTAGATGTAGATCTCATTTCCGTTATTCTTGTTTCTCCAACATCAGAATGACTATTTTTAATTACCATTGACATTTAGTAAAAACATGTCTGATGCGGCTAGTACGTTGATATAAAAGTAAAGGAGCATGCACGCATTTTATTTTCGTCTTATTTTCGTCTTATTTTCCATAAAATACCACAATTTTAAATTGAGGCGCTCGGGGCTAAATAATGGTAAGCCACATTTAGGAAATTTTACAGGAGATACATCTGAAGGTTCTAACAATTCCATAAATTAGGTGTTGTATCTTGGTGCAATACATAACAACAAGGTGTGTGCTGCAATCTCTTGGTTACTTCAAATAATACTCCGCCAGTGGCTTCCCATCGTTCAGCAGCTAAGAAAGGCGTACAAATATCAATATTTCTCAGTGTGTGGCTTACCATTATCTAACCCCGAGCGCCTCAATTATGACCATAGTGACATTACAATAGCATATGTTGATATATCACATCTCATAGCTAAAAATCCCCGTTGGATTATCAACAATGCAAATCAAAATAAAAATACGGGGTTATGACCGAGTTTTAATTTCAAAATATTCGAAATCAACGGAGAAAAATTGATTTCTTAGCAAGGCTTTTTGTATTTATAGGCGAGTACTCTTCAAAAAATTGACAATACTGAGTGATAAAGTCTCAAAGCACTTGCAATACAAAGTTCAAAACACAATACCTATAGAAAATAATTTAGGAGAATAAAAAGAAAAACCGCAAGAAAAAAACACCTAAATACCTACTTCAAAGGATTCCATAGTGTCTGAATATTTAATTGCACATAATGAAGGAAAAAAAATTGGAGAACTAAACGAAAAACCCAAACTAAAACTACTGATTACCGATTTTTAAGGATTCCGTAGTGCCCAAGATTTACTTACGCTCTTTACTACACTCCGGGTACCTACACTCTTGACTCCGGGTTCGAATCTCGGCAATTGTAAAGATCTTTGATCACCATAATGGTCCCCTCTTGGAAGCTTTATGGAGATCACTTAAAATGCAGTACTCCGCCCGCCTGATAGAACGTTAAACCGTGCTCCCCTTGGCGCTTTTTGTTAAGGGAAGAATAATGCGGACGCCGGGTTTCTCTTCACCTTTCCTTCTTTCCCTGGACATTGTTCCCCTCGTCCAATAATCCACCTATCTTAAGTGGGGCAAATGATCTTAGATTTCATTTACTTCCTCGGAATAATTGACTACATAACTATTGATGAAGTTTTGCCCTCGCCAATTGGCTGTTATGAAGTGACAGTAATTGTCATCTCAAAAATTGCATTGCAATAATGGCCTAGTTTGCAAATTCAACAAGAGGAGGTAGACTGATGGCTTAGGCACACTGGTAGATTCAGAAAGACAGTCAAAAAGTCGTGAATAAGGTATTATTGGCCGTATCTTTGCAAATTCCGAAATTATGGGCCAAAAGAACAACTCAGGTCATTTCCTTCTGAGGTATTAAAAAAGAACGAACGGCTAATGTACACTACCATTTCAATACCATTGAATTTTTTTATTGATTCGATAAGAATAGCGATAGCATACAGTCAATGATATTACTTAATGTGTTACAGAATGGTCACTAACATAGCTAATGAAGATATAATCATCCATACGATATGTGCTTACCGCTGCAATATAACATTATGCTTGAAGTCATATTATAACCATAAGATAGATATTTTACCTGATGCATCCATAAAAATTTAGATACCTAGCATAAGAAATGACATTAGGTATGCTTTTGGTGTAACAAAATACATCTTTGAGTACCAAGACATTAAATACGTTTTAATGTGAAATATAAAACAGGTGCATGTCATTGAATTTAGTACTTTCCCCAACCTTAAAAAAATTTTGACTGAGCAGAGTGAGACCTTAATTATTAAAAAGAGTGTGTAGCATCAATAAGCTGAGAATCATTTATGTAGTAGAAAACTGACACATGATAGTAAAACTGAAAGCATGAACTAAGTAGTTCAAGGATTCTAACACACTTTGGCGATTGAAATTTTTATTCATCATATGTTTACCCTTTATAGATAATGGATCTAGTTTGATCATTTATACGCAGGCAAGGAAGATGTAATATGGCCTATTTTGCTATAATATAATCAGGTGTTCTCCGCATCAATCAAGAAGAAATTTAGAACTTGGTATTTTTAGATATAGGTGTTAACTGAGAACATTAATGTGAGCACGAAGTTTTAAAAACAAATATTACTAAGGTATGGAATATGTTTTAGGACCATTTTTTTCACGCAGGGACTAGCTTACAATATCCTTGATACATGCAATATTTTATTTGGTTAATATTTTGTTTAAGCGAGACGACTTTTAATCCTTAATCATCACTCATAAAATGTAGGCTGGAATCCCTTATTCAAAATGAAAAATTCATTTAGATGATTAATATATCGTTCCTAACCGCTAAAATGTGATGAAATGAACATTGTCAGCAATAATATTACATTAATAAAGAAAGATTGGTCATTTTAATTGCTACTTGAGCGCAATTCTTTCACAACTGCACGGAAAACACAAATGCAAAGCACTTAAATACTTATATGAGGAGCTCATTAGTTCGTGAGAATAAAATATGACGTCCATCTATCCTCAAGCTAGGAGTATCCTCGATATTACTTATTTAAATTCTAATAAATACTACTCAATCTCATTAAATCGTCTAATGAATAAAGAGTAATCATCTGGGAAAAATAAAATAAATGAGCTTCTTAAAAGCTACCACTCGCTAGAATGCCATTCAAGCTAAAAATATAAATTTTTTTCTTTGGCGACGTTTGCGCTCGATTAGGAAGCACACTTGAAGTTGAACTCTTGGGCCTGTAATTTTTTGTCTGCGCAGCTAAATAAAAGAGAAAAAAATGTAAGCGGTGCATTGCAATTTTGAAATATGCCTCTTTAAACGTGAGTTATCCGCACCCTTGGAAACCAGGGTCATTCATACCCTAACTCAAAAGTCATTTGGGATTAAAATGCCGAGCTCCCGATTTCGACATTTCAGCGCTTTGGACAGGAAGCGCCACAAGTGGGATGGTCCCTTTCTAAAATGAATGCCACGCAACAAGTCATGCGCCGGGAGTGACATCCGACGATTTCATTTTGTCCACCGTGATTCTTCCGTCATTAACACAGGGCGGGGGGGGAGGCGTGAGAGGGGGGAGACACAATAAAAATAACAGAGTACTTTCCTAAGAGGATCAGAATAGACGGGCAGATCTACGAGTACACCGAAGATGAAGAATATTCCATAGTTTTTGACCCCAGTTTCCACGCAAGACTTTGGAAAGATTACTTTCACCCAAAGTCTCTCTCTTCTCTCCAAATTTCTGATATACATTTCTAAGATAAAAAATAACAGTAAATCGACGCAACGGAACAGCAAGGAAAATTAAAGCCTTCAACAGAACAAATAGACCTATCTAGTCTGATAAAAGATTAATAGAACAAAGAGAACTTTCTACATAATGACTAGCAATATGAAAGGCATGATATTATTATCATAGGCACAAGCCGGATTAACAAATTAACAATAGTTACATGCGCACAAATGATACACATACGCTTTATGTTTATCATTTGTGTCTGTATTAGAATTGATTCCATCCTAGTTTTTTCGTAAATCTAGCTTATAAACAATTTTTGCGTAACAAAATACATTCATATTTTGAACACGAAGACATCAGGCATTTCACTCATTACATTACAATCAAGAAATTAAGTTAGTATTAGAAAGATCTCCAGTTCATAAGATAAATTTATCAATATAGATGTGCAAGCTATATCCGAAATACGCATAGCCGCAAGGGTCAATTGTATCATCATAAGGATTGAATAAAATACTAGATTTTACCTCATGTTATCTTCAACAAACAATATCGGGTTATCTTAAGCCGCACTACGAAGGGATGGTTATCATTTGAGGTCACAATTTTAACACCCAGCGATAACGTTTGCGAAAAGCAGATATAATATTAATTATGATTTTGGACAGTATTTGGACTCATGGAAGTGAGGAGCTACAGAGGGACATAATACAAACCAAAAGTAATGTTTAAAGACAGCAAAAGCTACGGAAATTCTGATCGGGGGATGAAACGGAGACAGGAGTTGATCAGACAGGAACAAATATTATCGGTCGACATTGATAGTGATGATTACGTGGTAAGAATCTGGTATATGGTATTCCGATTCCCTTTTTTAATAAAAATTTTAACCAATGTTCGCTTTTACTCCGTTCTGACTGCAAAAACTGCGATAAAATCAAAGGAAACGGCATGAAATTCACCTACCGAAAAAATACCTATTCATAACAAGAAGAAATAATTAAAAAGTGATATTAAACACGGAAATGAAAAATATAAGATAATAATGACAAACATTACATGATATTTGAAATTATTCTCTGAGTTCAATAGTTGATAAATAGGATAATAAGAAATAAACGACATTATTATGCTAATAAATTAATAAATGTGTATAGCTACTCAGGGTGCAACATAAAAATGCCGTAGTAGCTTTACGCCATCAGTAGAAGACCTGTCAATGATTCAACAAACAGATGAATATCGAGGGCATCAAAAGTCAAATAAAAATGTGTGAAATGTATCGTAACCTATGTGTTGCGGTTCTTTTATATTGTAGTGTAATAAATATTATTGAAAGAGCCAATTTCTTTTGGCTGTTCTTCCCACTAACCAGTGATGATACCAGCTACGGCGCGAGAATATGAGCCCGCTAGGAAGAGCATTCGCGTATTCCCAACCGAACGAATCGAATGGATTACGTTACTTTAGCTTACAAGGTGAAGTAATATGGATTGGGGGACGTTTAAAACAGAGAATAATATGAGAGAAAGAGATAGGCTGTTAAATGGTGAAACCCGAAGACAGTGACTGGGACGAACGGCTAAATTTAAAGGGAGTGAATGAGACGGAAAGGGCCTTGCGAAGGAGAGAGAGAATGTTAGGGGCCACGCGGAGGAAGCTGAAGACAAGAACGTCAGCATTCCGAGGAGGGGGGGAGAGGGAGGAATGAACCGGGAGGGCCGAGGCTGAAAAATGGAGGGAACGGCGGATGGGGTGAGCGGGCCCCGCGAAAAGGAATTGGACCGTCCCGAAGAGCTGCGTGGGCAGGGAAGTGGGATTCGCTTAATGAGAACGACTCGAGAGGAGCGAGGAGGAATCGGGAATGAGGGAAGGGGCGGGAGAGTGAGCCATGAGGGCGGAATGCAAGACGAGCAGGGGGTATCCTCGGGAGATGAGACAGGGATGCCAACCCCGCGCGTACAACCTCCGCCGTCCCACCTTCGCGATTTCACCCGGGATTGAATGCGTCGGGTCTCAGACAAAAGAGCCGTCGATTCTCACAGCTCGACGGTGCCTGTCACAGCAAATAGCAGCGCCTTGTTTTACGTAAAAGAGCTTATAAACGAAAGGATTATTTACGTCTATCAGTAACTTTACCTTATTCGCATGGGAGATCAAAGGGAAGAGGTTATTAGAGATTGTAAATATATGGCATGAGAGACATTGAATATACCAAAAGAGAGATGATTTTCGTGTATTTATCTTCAGAGAGAACACCTACTGAGAGACTGATAAGGTGCATTGAAGAAATAATAATAATGAAACGTCTATATTGGGGCGAGAATGGGACAGAACTGTCCCTTCTGCCATCTGAGAGGTTTTGAAATTCTATTTTTATATAATAGGATTGCCAAGTTAGCCATTATGTGCTATTTATCTATTTCAAGGCTGTTGAGTTGTGTTGGTTCTTTGTACTGGCACCCTATCTCAAGGGTTCGGATTTTGAAATCAGAAGTGACATAATTTTCAGCAGTATAACAGTCCTAACTTGAGTTAATGTGGAGAACACTTCAGGTTCAGTTCGCCGCCCGTTAAATAGGACGTAAAAACGGTACCTAATCGCTTGGCTCCTTTCGTTAATATTAAGCCAATTAAGACGCCGGTTTTCTCTACACCCCTCCTCCACTCCCATAAACTGCTACCTTTTTTCCAAAACATCCTACTGTCCATCATTACGAACAAGAACTTAGCCGCCGGTTGCCTCCCTCAACAACAAATTTACCGGGTATGTTCAACTGATGAGCAGTATTCCACTTCCATCCTCGAGTGTTGTAAGGTGAGTATGTCGCTCCTCTGACATCTTGCTCGCCTATTCTCACGGGCACTGCTAAGGAAGCCACGATATTACAGATGCACATCCTTCCCACGGTAGCCACGTGTCTCGAGAACGTGAAGCCGCGCAAGAAATACCAAGCATTCCCCAACCAAAATAATACAAGTAAAGAACGGGAAGCCGACCCTGGAGGAATGAATGGAAGAGATTGGGGCGCTTGGGTTGGAGGTAGGGGCGAGTCGGACGAGGAGAAATTAATGGCACGCCACGCAAGTTCTGTACTTGCCTCCATCCTCATTAAGGGGAAGCGCTTAATGAGGGAAAGAGCGTGAAGGAAGAGGCGAATGAGAAGGAATGTTTGGGATAGGTGGGAGAACAGGTAGATGTTGAGGTAGAATTCGAGCAAGTTTGGAGAGTTTAGTGCTTCCGGGAGAATAACATGGATCTGAGATCGTTCAGAAAAAAACACGATAGAGAGAGACGATGGTTAAGACATGAAGAAAGATGGTTTTGAAATAATTCCTTTCGCTTACAGTAAAGGATCATACAGGTACAAGATTAAATCGAAGAGATCGGAGATAGATGTTAGCCTTTTTTAATGTTTGCATTACACTCTCCATTTGCAACTCATGAGTTTAATTCATGGTAACAGCTTTTGGAAGACCCGAATATACCCGCACGATAAAGGGCGAGACTGTGCTCGCCACCATTCTACAAGAGACGGTGGAACGCCTGAAAGCTGCTAACATGGTGCACAAACGTCGCAGAAACCTTAAATCCAACAAGAGTATAATTGTTTTAGACGTTTCCTTGGGTCTTTGTTATCTAACCAGAAATATTTGTGCTATATGTGCGCAGTTCCAATAATTTTAGTAGCTATTCGGGGGAGGAGACCAAAACCTAAGATCATTTTCGCCAATTATGATTGGTAATTGGCTATGGGTGGGAATATTGCAAGGAATGGCGAAGGGAAAAAATATAACCGTCGTCTGTATTAGCCTACGCTAAAGGCAGCAAGGGTACCACAATTTGACGTCCCATCCGACGGGTAGAGTATTGTACTTGAGGTGTTCATTACTCCCTTAAGCGGGCACCGGTATAACAATGAAAAATCTCAATCGCCAACAGGATTCAAAACCAAACCCTTAATATGGGGATACAGTGCTTTGGCACGACACCAACCTGATCTTCTTGAATTAGTTAACAAAGAAATTGGTAGGTACTAACAATAGGAGAGTTCACTCGTATATGAAGAATGCCTGGTTTTGAGCTTATTTTTAGGAGGCAATCGAAGTATTAATGAGTAGTAGTATATGGTTTAGAAAGTGCCCCACGGCATGGTCTTTTGCGCCCACAAGTATTAATGAACTAATGGAAGTATCGTAAGACGCAATTCAATTTTTTCTACACATAGAACGCATGCATGGAATGGTTTACGGCTTCGCCTCATATATTTAGCATGAATCATAATGTTGGAGCAGTGCCTGTCCCAAATGATGATATTTTGAAGTTGAAAGCTGTGTAACGCTCCATAATAATCTCTTGGTTAATGAAGTCACCTTGAAGGTAACACCGGTAATGTGATTAGCATTGGATTTTTCCTAATAATAATACATGAAGATAATATGTTCTTAGCGTGGAGTCTTTCCAATCCACACACTTGCGGATGGCTTGCAGACTTTATTCAGATCTAGATGATAAATATAACCGTCCTGCATTTACTGGAAAAGAGTAAGTGGGAATAAAAACCACATTATGAGGCGAATAGGTTCGGAAGTGCCCCACTTCCCAGATAAAGACAATACAAAAAGTTAGGAATGAATTTTTAACCTTATGGTGCATGCAGTTTCATCGTAAATTTTTCACGATGATGGAATAATTAATCACCAAAATTGCCGCATAACTCGATAGTGATCACAAAGAATTTAATGGAATCTTAATATCTCATAGCGGTAACGTTGGACGCATATTTAAAAAGAAGAACCACAATTTGAACTGGGAATATCTGTTTGAAAAGAAGTTTAGTAGTTAATGAAGAGATGTATCTTTTATGAGATACATACTTTCAATAGGCTGATTGTAATCGGTTTTGCTACCATTCAACACTCAATTAGCCTTCATGAAAACCCATGTGTCACAAAATATGAGTGAATTGGTAACTTTCCACGACAGGAGAACTTCCCTATTGGCTCAAATGGGTTTGCGGAAGCTTGCTGGAATATTAACAAATTACACCATACACAATTCCCATATTCTATTTTATGGAAAGAAACGACTTTCAGAATCCATGGCATTGCCTCGGAGTTAAAAAAGACAATATTGCTGATACGAGTTTTTTTTACCGACCAGCAATAACCTAAGTTTTTATGACACAGCATAAAAAAGTCCTTAAAAATCAGCATCCCAGGAAAAGGAGCCTAAATATATTTTAGCCCAATGCTCCTCACGAGTACAGATGGGTGAAAATACGTAAAGCAAGGTTTTCAAAATTTAATCTTCAACCTCACATAACATTCCTAGCATCAATGACTTTTTTCATAAGGTCTTCATCACAAGAAGTCATAGCAACCATAAATACTTTATTTTCTTATTGTTGTTCCTATCATACGCTTACTCAATCAAGTATGAAATGGAGGAATATTAAGGGCAGTATGTTACTGGAAATAAATTAAATGCAACAAACCTTTCTAAGTGACTGCCACTAAAAATTTGCATGAAAGGGTTGAGTTCACACCTAGCATGGATTATATATCATGCTTGAAAAGAATTAGTAGCTAATTTATAGTCGAAGCATGCATGTGCTATGAAAGGTTATTCTATGCGCTCGTTTTAATCGCCAATAATTTTAAAACTAATTTTTAACGGCTAATTATTATCATTTTTACTCTTAATATAAACTTTTTCGATAATTATCTTAATTGCCAACAGCAGAAACCTTTTTTATTGGAGTGCTCTGATATTCGGCCGGTGTCTCTGACATTTACTTTAGTTCTTTGGATATAAATAGACAATGTTCCATCTGCCTTGACCTAAATATTCGTCCCATATTGATGTGAACTCTTTTAAGAATGAGGAAATTTCAAGCCTCGACAACTGAATGAGTTCCATATACAGCACCTAGATATAACATTTTTTGTTATTATAAAACAAAATACATTAAGACCTTATGAGAGCGCTTTCAGTTTACACTTGGCCTATATATTAATCAAGTGCTTACACCATCAACTAGCATAGAGGTTGAACCTGTAATTGTATATATCCGAAAGTTATTTTAAGGTCTATCGAATGGCAAACAAAACCACGAGGGAAATAATTTTTCGCAGGTTATAAGGTACTTAACAATAAGGATCCATCATCTCATGAAAATATCACGACGAATGCATAAAAATAGTGCTACTGAATATATACATACACTAGCATTTAAACATAACCATGGGAAACCAATATTTCTATTAGCCATGTTGTATTTACACGACTGTGTAGGTCAAATATCAAAACCTTATTAAGATCACGAACGAACTTCGTATTCTGTATAATAGAGATATTCAGTAAAAAACTACAGTGAACTTTTAAACTTACCAATCAGGTACTTGGATGGCGTACATTACAAATAGAAATTCGAAGACCACGGCTGGCAAGGAAGGACTTCAAAAGTAATGTAGCGATTAATAATCATCTCCCGGTGTCTGTCTGGACTTGGTGCTAGGAATGATAAAAATCAGTGCATATTCAAAAGTAGTTTCCCCAAATGGCGTAGCGAATTTTAATATCTATTGCCCGTAATACAATACAGACATTGTATATTGTATACAAACGTATACAATGAAGTTTTTTCAGCAAAAATAAACAACACAATTTTCGTTAGACCCCTTGGGCCACGATTAAAAATAAAAAATTACCAAATTTTTTTATAGATACCGACGGTTAAAAATGTTCGTTTTTAAATTTACAATGCATGCGAATATGATTAGTTAGCATTGAATTGGTGAAAAAGTCATTTAATCACGTTCTGGATGACTGAAAAGTGGATACGCAGGCACATATTTCGTAGAATCCAATGCTATAAAATGATACAATTTTCCATTCAGATTCAACGAAATTTTTGTAATTAAATTATGCAATAATGCATAGTGGTGATCGATGATACGTGAGGATGTTTCCCACTCAAAATTAATTGCCATCGGTTGAAGAGTTTTTGTTCGGAATTTCGGCCTTCATTCCTTAAATCATTAAAACAATAAAATGAACTATTGGTTAAATGCCAGCGGTTTTCGTGGCATTGGATTAAAATTTATAGCAACGAACTTAACGAAATTGATTTTAAAGTGAGGTACTAGGATTCTGATTTTTTTTAATATTTTGAAAATGAATATTTTTCATGCAAAAAAAACGCTGTTATTTCTGGGCCGTTTTTATGACACCACAATTCACGAATGATAAAATAGTTATTTTGCCAAAAGCGCAAATCACGATAAAATAAGCGTAAGCCGCATAAAAATATCCCATATCTTTTAATTAGGCCAAATGTCAAACAGCTTTTTGGGTGGTAGGATATGCAAACCCATTGACCACTTTTCCGAATTTCGCGTAATAAAACTTTCTGTAAACTTTAAGAACAGTACAAAAAATAATGGGTTCTCTTGGGATTCGTAATGAAATTCCGTTTCATCTAAAACACTACCGGAACTTAAAACTTTGGGTTGTATTTTCTCATTTACGACAAATAAGTCGTCAAAAGATTGACCGTTTATGTATTTACGGTTAACATCGATTTAGTGAAAACTAAAGTATTAAAAGGCTGTCGTGTTTTAAACGAGTGAAATCACATTCCGACGAACGCATTTGAGAAAATACAAACTACAGTAAACTCCCAATTATCCGTGCGTTCGTTATCCGGGCCTCGGATTATTTGTGCATCGCCAATCTATTTAGTATATCGTCAGTGGCAAGTAAAATTTTGTTATTTTCCTCCAATCGTGACTTTCACAACGGCCCTACCAACTGGTCCCATGTCCTACGTCAGGCTTCGTGCCGCCACCCGAGTCTTGCGAACATTTAATTGCGGCCGGGACAGCTCTACTGGCTTCTTTTTTCTCATTAAATGCTATAATGTTGGCTGGTTTTGGTTTTTCAGGGGAGGTGACCAACAGCTGAGGTCATTTGCGCCATTTAGGAAAGGTGGGTAATTGGGTAATGGTAGGAGTTTTCAGGGAGCGGAGGAAGGGTGGAAAGAAAAACGGCGTCGGCATTAGCCTTCTCCCAACGAAAGGCGCTAAGGGGACCACGGCTTAACGTCCCATCCGACGGACGCAGTACTGAACTTGAAATGCCCAACACTAGGCACTCAAGTGGGGACCGGTTTTCCACTGAAAAATCCGCCACTGCCGGGAATCGAACCCGGGACCTCGGGAGGCCAGTACTCTAGCCACCACACCAACCCGATCCCCCTTATGGTGTAATGTACAGCGATTATCTTTTCATTGGCTGATTGTGTTATTTTCTTAAGGAGTTTATTTATTTTGGCAGCGCACCATAGAGAAATGAATCCGGAAAGAACCAAACAGCGGATTAACCGTATTTCCCGATTATCCGTGCATCATTTACCAGTAATTAGCACGGAACATCGGATGTTTACTGTACAATTAACACTTCCCGGTTTAGGAATCTAAACATTCGAATATTACGAGTATAAACAACCAATTTCCGCTGCATTAATGTCAGTAGCAACCTCCGTTCACGCGCGATATCCACACAAATGCATTATTCTACGAATTCGGACAGGAGAAGGGAGCGGTAGTGCTCTGAACGCTACGCCCACACCATATCCGGTTCGACATAAACACCAGTTATTTCCTTTTACCGACCACCCAGCCCGAATCTGTATCGGATTTTCCCCGGCATTTGGTATGGCTCAGTCTGGATGCGGATCGCCCGTAAAACATGCGATTTATCGGCAGAATCCGAGAGAGGACGCGGGAAGATATTCAGAGGCATACGCTACGCTTGCCAATTGTTACACCTTCTCCGCTCTTCTTCGCCAAGCTCCCCTCCCTCATGCATACCAACTTCGCCATGCATTCACCTTCCTCTACATTTCTTATTTCTCACCCTACTTCAACGCATTACATAAAAGTATACTGCGCCTGCTAGGTTCCCAACATACGTCAGCAGAAGAGGGCCTTTTTTATGGCCTTCAATACTTCCATCCAAAAGTTCCTCTTAAAGGACACAAGCTCAAAAGCGGATGTCTCCTTCAATTCTCCGACGTTTCAGCTTAGCGAACCACAAAGCAAACTTGCAAGGAATTATTCACGTTCAACACGAGCGAGAGGGATTCCGTGTGATCTCGTTGGAAAATGGAACAGAAAAGACAACAGGACGAAAAGGCAAAATAAACCGTTAAAAGGTAGTGCTAATAAAGCCTTGATGTATGTATTTTCCCCAAACATGGTTACTTTCTCTCTCTATGGCACATATTCGGTAGAATAGGGATGATATTATTTTCTGACATTTTTGGATCAAAACACGATTTGTCGAAACAATGATTAATCCTAAAGAAACCATGGATGTTATGCCCGAAGAGGGATTCAAAACCTGCATCAAGGCGTTTCTAGGCCATTGCGAAATCATACAAATGCTGCTCGCTCTAATGATGCTAAAATGAAGTCAAAGGTCTTACATTTACCGACAACTGAAAAAAAATTACAGATTTAAATAAAAATGACGTCAAGAAACTGGTTTATCGAGGGGACTTACTTTTCAATCCTTTCTCGTAATAAGAAATGCAAAGTTGAGCAGGGAACCTCAACCAAAACTAGTTAAAAACAATCAATTAACTCAGCATAGGTTCTTACTAATAATTATTTAAGCACATTGAGGTAATACAATTAGATTTTTAAGTTCTCCAACTATTAAGGTTTTAACGTACCGTCTAACCTAATCTCAATCCTAGGAAAAACGACATCGATGCATGAGGTGGAACTCGAATGGAAGGCAAGCTAGCGAACGGAATTGTCAATAAAACCACTTTTCTTGAAGGCAAATGATAAAAACCTTACGCCGGAAGAATACGAATAACTTAGATTTCTACCTAACAAGAGCAATTAAGGAGATAAGAGAAGGAGGCGTCATATAAAATAGCCGGTAGAAGCATAGGTTGGTCCATATAAGTGTACCTGAATATCTCTGTTTTAGGATAAATTATCTTATCACCTACTTTAATAAATTTCAAATTGAATGTAATTTTTTAACCATATACTATTAGTGGAGTAAAACCTGTACGTGTACAAGCTCCATTACATCTATTGCAACTTTAAATTTAATCCCATAATTACGCACATAGTGTGTGTCAAAGAATAAACAATATCCATCCCAGAAATGAGAATTGAACAGTGAGTAAAATCTGGCACAGTGACTAAGCTGTCATTTTTTTTCGTCCCCCTAACACCCCATGTTAAACATTCATACGCACATATTCCCAGCTACATGCGTAATCATCCCTATCAAAAACGCCTGCCTTGTGTGGATGAGTGCCATAAAGACGGAGATTCTAGGAATGTTTACCGATCGAACAAATGTTTGTGGAAATGTAAGAATGTACAGGCGAACAGGCGAAAAAACACACCATGGCCAAAGTAAACGCAACGAGTTTGCCACCTAATCGAAAATAAAAATTTCCAAAAGCTGCGCATGAAAAATCCTCTCCCAACAATGGACATCGAAAATTCGGATCGATCAACAAGAACGAGGAGCATTCGTAAAACGGGATTGGGAATGTTGACTGACGCATTCGCCGGAGCTGTGGCCGAGGTGGGACGGGAGGAATAGCCCACGCTTGGGGCCCACCCCTCCCCTCTCCCCTCCGAGTACGGAACCCAGTTACTACGACAGATTCTGCTCACGAGATCCGCAAACAGATCGCGGGAGGGACTATAACAGGGCCCGTATTCTCGTTTGAAACGCAACCTCGGTTATCTCCCCAGCAACGAAACCGAGGTTGCGTTTCATTGATTTCCTCATTAGAATGTTTACAAAAAGTTAACGCGAGTCCCGAAAACCTGTGGTATCCCTTGGATACCACTAGAGTTTCAGAAAGGACCCAGAACTACATCTACATATCACCCAACCAGCCGTCGTCACGGCATGTGGCAAGGGGTGGTAGGTCACCAGCCGTGAAAAATGTCATTTCGCTGAGAAAAAAAAAATAAAGAATGATACGCCACTGTTTGCCAACCACGGTAGCCAGACACGCACTGGCCTGGCAACTCAAATGCCGCGGGTTAGAATCCCGCTCAGGGTAGTGATGTTGTATAAATTTACATCGAGTCAGGTGATACTTTGTAAAAAAGTGACATACTGAAAGAAAAACTTAAACGACGTATTTTTCACACTTTATTGAATTACTAAACCCTACCGGTTTAGACACTCCCGTGTCATTTTCGAGGGTACTCAGAGTCCTGAAGTCAGAGATCTGAAGTCAGAGTGCCCTTGATAATGACATGAGAGTGTCGAAACCGGTAGGGTTTAGTAATTCAAAAAAGAGTGAAAAATACGTCATTTAAGTTTTTCTTTCAGCAATGATGTTGTGATTGTCCCGTATTAAAGATCTTTGGTTGGGCGGCAAGAAATAACCCTAGCCGTAGAAGCGTCTAAATCCCAACACTATCACTATAATTTTCTTAAAAATAATTATACTTTTTTGCGATGAAATGTATTTTGCGTAGTAAACAATGAATACACTTATCTCGAGTTTGAAAAGTTAATGTGAATCCGTCCTGCTGATTTAGTGTCGTGTGAAATGAATTGTTCATGTAACTTTATAATCCTGCCTTGCCTCCACCTTCTAGTCTCCAGGGCAGAGAGAGTAGAACAAGTCCCACGTGTGGGTACCGAGCGATCGTGCCACCTCCTACTCCTCCCCCGGCGCAATGATTAACCCGGGGAAATACTTCCAGGGCAACGGATGAGGGCGGAAGCCATCGGCAACGTTCACTTGAATGGAATGGGAGGTGGAGATTGCGGCGAAAGGGGCAAGATTCCAGCGCGCGGAATGGGATGGGACTCGGAACGAAAATTTTCGGACACCTGTGGTGAGAGATAATCATCTTGCACTTGCTGTTGCCCGCCCCACTAAGGGAGGGGGGAGGGATGGCGACGACGCTCTGGGTGTTATATTCCACCGTGGCTCGTACGTTATCTCGGGAATAGGAGTTCCGGCTCCCCCATTTGCCAGCAGGCCCCCGGCTGTGAGGGAGAATGCCCCCAACCAGCATTTATTCACGCCTCCACCTCCACCCTAGGAGCAGCGGAGAGAACTTGACAAGAGGAGTAATCGGACACCCATGCATTCTAAACGTTTTGAAAAGGGCATCCGCGGGTATTTTCATCGCGATCCCTTTGAACTAAGAAAAATACACACGCCGTGCACTGCACCGATGAGTTACACAATGGAGCCACCGAGTCATTTGTTAAAAACTCGAAAAAATATCTATCACCCTCGAATGATTCCCTTGTTTCGTTTTGCCGGAATACAATTTCGGTATATAGTGAAAGTGAGGAAAAGTCCGCCCTCATCCTTTTTTAGCGCGCCATTTTTTTCTCGTTTTTTTCATATTCTATTGATGGTGGTTTACATCTGTACGCATACTATTTCCAGAACACGAATCCATAGAAATTCTACATGCCAACTATTTCATTCTCGCTTTCTCTTCTAACTTTCAACAGGATATAGTATATTGTGACTTCATTTGTGAATGTTATAAGTATTTCAATACCGAGAACTAAGGAGGATCAACTGCAGCCTCATAGCACCTGAAATGTTCAATACCTCACGATTACCACTAGTATTTTATCTAGCAATAAGAAAAAGAAAGCAATAAGGTTCAGAGTCATACGGCGTACTAAGAGATATATAGCGACTACGATCGGTCTATAATGAATATTAATGGTACGGGTTAAAGTGACGGACAATGGTAAAACGGACTGGTAAAACGGTAAAATGGTACAAGAGATAGTGTAACATATCGTTGTCCGGTTAAATGGACAATGATAAGTTACACTAATATAAAACAAACTTACCCCGATATGAATTATGTTAGCGGAAAACTATTTTGTTAAAAAACGATATAATATGATTCATCATCATCGGTCAACAATCCTCGGATTGAGTTCAGGCAGCCCTCCACTCGATTCTTCTATCGGCCAACCCCTTCATATTGACGTAACTCCTCTCTTTTACATTTTTCACACATAATTACATGCATTTACTCTCAGGGAATTTACCGAGACGTAAAGCATTAATTAAGTAGCTGCCATGGCCTAATAACTGTTTGCAAACGCGACTTCTATGCAATGAAGATACAAACAATGAATATCGAGGCAGACAACAATGCATCAAATGTTAGCACCATATAATTCATCTTTCCTTCCGGAAGGTGAATTAAATGAAAACGAGGAATCACAAGGTAAACATTGAATATTCCAGAGAGAAAGACAAAGAGAGAAAATACATAGCATGGATAGGAATAGAAGTACAGCGCGGTAATTCGTGATTCATGTAATCAAGATGGTAAGGTGAAATGATAGCAAAAAGCAGACACCTAAACACCTAATAATCCAAAGCCTATCTATGCTTTACTTATCTGATATTGCCGGAACCATGATCGGTGATATTCCTGTGTCTTAACTATCAGTCCCTCAGTATTAGTAATAAAAATTGCTACTAAGAAACAGCATCCTAAAATCTATTCCACCACAAAGTTAACCCTGGGACGATCTGCTATACTGACATGTTTCGCAATAGCGAGCGTACTCCAAAGAACTCTGCAGTAGAATGAACTTCTTCGCAAGGCTACCTCGTGTTTCACGAACGCCGAGCATTCCTAGGGCATGGCATATTTTGTATACATTCAGAATTAAATTCATCATCCTTTTTATTAGTAACTCACCACGTGTGGAGGGCAACGACTCTAGAAACAAACTTGGGAAAATAAAAATACATATGTATTCTATCGCGAGATGATCTCGAGAGAACGGTATCAATAATGATATACTGTGGGCATTCGTTCTACTCAATTTATAAAAATATTCATTTTACAATCCGTGACTAGGGCAGAATTATCCTATATATGTCACACTGTCATAAAGAGAAGACACTTACCCGCTAGATACAATGTTTGCGAAATGAAAATTGTCTACAAAAATGTGTGAATAAAATCCAAAATGTGATGATTTAAAAACTATTATCCATAAAAACTACTATCTCATCAGTATTGGAATTGTATTATTAGAATAATTCAAAAATATTAAAAAACAAAAATTAAAAACAAGCTAAACACCCATGAATTTAATCTATCTTATGACCTTGGTGCCGCAGGAATGGATGACGCTCTCACACCCTATTTAGATTGCCGTGGGATCGACGCTGGAAAGGTTTATTTTCATGAAATTTTGCTATGGCAGTTTTCGTCTATAGTTTCATCTTCCCATAATTCAAGCTAAAATATGATAAATCCCGCAAAAAAGAAATATTCTCGACGATTTAAAACTTCTTTTACCTCTAAGAGCTGAAAGAAGGCTCCCGGTGCCCACTTTGTAGTAAATCGAGCAAAGAATAAAGAGTGAGGACCATTAAAACGAATTACAAAGGCTTACTATCAAGGCTTTCACGAGTGAACTCCCATGAGTATTATGAATACGACAGGTCAGCTCGGCTTATGAATACATTATTTTCTCCCATCGTGATTATGTCATCATACATCAGGACAACACAAGAGTTACATCCACCAAAAACCATTTTTAATTTTTATTCAACCCCACAGAATGTATCCAAAGGAGAAATATTTTCCTCGCATTGCAGCCAATTCGAAAAATATTTCGTTGGTGAAGGTCATAATTCAACCGCAAGCTATTCATACCGGCCAAACCAACATTATAAAATGAATACAACAAGGACAGTAAAAAATACTTTACATCAGCCAATTTAAGATTAGTGAGAGCAGTATTTTCTACGAATAAAATTTTCATTTGACGATGTATTTTCGGGGCACGTTTTCCTCAGCTTGCAGTTATTTTCGACAAAATGAAATATAGTTCATATTAAGGCGCAGTGGGAAATCGATTGAGCTTGGTTCCGAGAGAATGGAATACATACATAATAAGTGTTCTAGGTATAACAAGGAATGATATGGTCAGGAATCACGAAAAAAATTGGTGAGTAGAATTATATACATACACAAAGTGTGTAATAAGTTTATAAAGGGTGAGAAAGGGTCATTTACCGGAAATTAAGTGGATGAATGAGACGAAAGAAGGTATTTGAGAAGAGAAAAATTACTGAGTTCCCTGAACGAGAGTTATATCTATATCTAGTAGCTCGCTCCAAGCCTCCGCGAGGGTGTGTATCAGAGGGTGAGCTGTCACAAAGCACGCATAACAATAGTTAGGTTTAAGCGATGTATTAACAGGACAGATACGAAAGAAGCGAGCAATGATATGGTACAATAAAAGGAAGTAATAAAAAAGAGCAATGTCCTGACGAATAAACTAGGCTTTTAGACCCATATCTACAGAAAGAGAATGACGCTGGTGCTGCTATGGTAGCCAGGTCGGTAAAACACTGGCCAGGCAACACAAATCTCACGGGTTCGAATCTCTCCTAGAGTGTGGACGTTGTGTTCATCCCAGGATTAAGATCTTACGTTAGATGGTTCCATAGAGCCTCAGCCTTTGTGGCACCTAACACCCAAGACACTTGAAGAGAATGACAGCGGTGTTACGTATGTACCCATACGGAGACGTCATGTTTGGTGACCTTCGCCCTCTGCAATACACCCACGCGGTGGTTCGCGAGTTATTTCGTAGATGTAGATGTATACACACGATACGGTTCAACGTCAACCCGTCACCCTTGTTCTTCCGCTAGCCGAAACTTATCAAGTAACTTCTTTAATATATACCAGCAAACCCTGAATTGACACTGAAGAGGAAAAGGTTAAAGAGAGAATACGAGAAATATGAATCAAATCCATCAAACTATATGGTCTCGAGTTCCCTGGCTGTATAAGGAAGGTTAACTCTGAGTCCACCACATAGCAGCAAAAAGTGTGGCATTAAATTTGGTCGGTATGGTAGAAATTTAAATTAATTGAGAAAGTTCAGGCTTTTAGCAACCGTTCAGCATCATTTACATAGTGTTCCGAGAGCATTAGGCATCATTTAAGCCATTCGTTATATAATCGATGAAAAAAAAGTCGCATTAAGTAGCTTTTACCCCGAGAGCAAGAACTGTTGAAAAACTCAAAGCAATGTAGGCCAAGTTATGAACTCGCAACAAAATAATAAGCACTCACATAACATTTATTATCTATAGCGCTGTAACTCGACGGCGTGCCCTGCAAAAACCTCCTCCGAGTCTGAGAGCAAAGGGGTTCGTATTCATTAGAGGGTGCTCCATTAACATTCAAGGAGATGCTAATGTACTTGCCTTCCGTTCTTCAAAAAAGATTAAGTGACGCTCCTGATGATGGGCTCAGATGATAAATCCTTTCGTCGTTTAAAAGCTTCGAGGACCATACTGAGTCATTTAAAATCAGTCCCACGAATATTTTTCAAAAGCTCCTTTTTTTAAAGCCCCATAAAAACAGTTATTTAAGAGAAAATACATTGTTTCAAAACGCAAGCCACACAATTATCTAGAGATTCAGAGAGGGTGCCCATGGATAACTGTAAGATACGGCAAGAAAGCATTATCATATTGCACCTATGATCAAAGCCATAATATTAAAAAAATCAATATTTTCAGTCAAAAATTATTTCTTCTCTGACAATGGCATCAAAAAATTATTATTTACAAGGTTTCAGCAACTTATTTCCATTTTTATCTTGAATATGAAAATTAGTGACTAATACATGGCCAAAGGATAAACGTGTAGAAAATACACTAAAAGTTACGTGGTAGTACTTGTAAGGGTTTGAGGGTAGAGGTTACTCGTCTGAGGCGACCGACAGCTATGATGATTAGCTCCATTAAGGAGACGTCAGTAATTGGATAGTAGTATCATCGATTTAAATGCAATTTATTTAACCAAATCACTTTGTGTATTTCGGCTCTCCTCCACTGCGATATAAATGACGCCAAAAAGCGTCTACGATCTTAATCAAACCGTCATACTATGTAAGAGTAATATCTATTTTTAAGAATTCTGAATTAAATTTAAGTTTGATCTTTGAATCACATATTTTATACTTTTAGTGTTGCAAACACCGCACTGCAAAAACCAAATCGCAAACTCTCAAAGATAAGATACAACAAAGGTTATAATAACGCCAGAAATTAAAAAAAAAATTGAGCAACATCTCTTATTTAGATCAGGAATTTTTGCTTTTATATGGAGAGTAAATTAAATAAGGACTTCCGAGAAATTTCTTTCCTTCGTATATTGCGACGGAGGAAGGCATAGGAATGTTTTCGATCGATCAAAAGCGTTCGAGAAAATTATAAGGGAATGATTTTTAAAACGTATAAATAAATAAACTGGATTGCGTACATTGTATTAAGGATTAAAATTTTAGTCCCCCTTCTAATCTCGCCAGGCTTGTGAACACGGAAGAAACAGCAGCTGCAAATGTAGATAATGTATCTATGCGAAACTCAATTAAACTTAGAGGCTACCGTAGAGAATCGGTATCAAAGAGCTTCTAGGTGGTCAAAGCCTTGATGGTTGAGAAGAAGGGCACGTTAAGAATTCCCAAAAACAAAATTTCACGCATAGTATTACGCCAACCTTTGTTTATAAACGTGCACAGTCATAAAAAGGTTGCTTTTCGTCTCTCGTATACCCGGCATTCTTTGGCAAAGCAGAGGTACTTGGCGATAAATCAATTATTCACATGTAAACGTTTTAAGTACACCAAATACATAATTTTGTGGAAAGAAATAATCCAGAGACCATAACAGAATATGTAAATGACATAACAATAAAAATGTACGTAATAATGGGAAATTTTATTTGTCAGTAGAAAAAGGGAGCCAGTTTTTTTTAGCAACGAACTATGTTTCTGACAACCAACTCTAAAATAACGCGACACGCAGGCTCGGAAATCAAGAAATTAATTACGCACTGTATCTTCCGAGTGGATTCATAAATTCATCTTGGCAAATCAAAAATGAGTTCAACGAAAAGAAACAGAATTGGAGCAGCTTAAAGAAAAAAGGAAGCACACTACCGATAGAAAAAAATCACAACCCCTTAAAAACCTAATGTCAGTTGCCACCACGACCTCCACTTAAACAATGACACCATTCCCCCTAATTTAAGACAATTTAGAGGGAGTCGTTTGGCTCAATGGAGCTGAACGACTTGGTGGCACGCTGATACGTTCCCGCGGATCCGAGACGGAAGGGTGGGGAAGGGAGGGGGCGAGGGGAGGGAATTTAAACACTTTGAAGCGAGCGAGGGAATGAGGCATGGGGCGAGATTATCCGATCGCACGCTAACAACAGTACACCTTTAAGTCCTTAATGATTCCCGATGTGAGAAACTACGACTGTGCCCAATCCGTATCGCGCCATTTATCACCCTTTTAATCGAACCATTGCAAACTCGGTGCCACTTTGGACCTATTAGGAGATGACACAACGGGACGTCTAACGCCCACGTCATAGCCACGCCTCCTCACATCGACCCGTACCACCCCCTTCCCCCTTTTCACGACACTCCCCCTCCCCCTTTCCGGCTATATTCTCTTCCTGCCCCCAACCCCACGGAAACTGCCTCTTTACCCTCTCCTTCTCCAACTTTTCCACCATCCCCCATTTACCCCGCAGCCAGCCCGAGCGTTGTATTGCTTTCGCCGGCCTCATGGTTTTGTCGCGACTATTCGCTGCTCCGGTCGTCACCGTGTCTGCTTCCCCGCCGACCGCGACGAGGTTCGCGGGGCATCAATGCGAATGGGATCTAATGATAAAAATTGAAGCGGGATGTTTCCGTCGTGGGTCGATCGGAAAGAAAATTGAAAAAAGAAACTCCACCGAGGAAAGACGCTGCTGTATGTCGCGATAGAGGGAGTCGTCGGTCGCTCCCTATTTTATCGTGTGTTTCCGCGCATTCAAGTGCTCTCCGTCGACTTTTTCTCCAAGACCGTGAACGTAATTCCACTCTCCGAGGGCGAAATTTGAAAATTTGTCCGGAAAGAAAATGTCTCGCACAATCTATAAGCTAAGGGTAACTGTGACCACATACCTCACCAACGAAAGCAAATTGCAGTGATTTCTCCAATTCGCAGCCTTAAGTTTTGCACATTTTTCAGATCGCCATAATTAAGAATGTTCAATAAAATTAGAGAGGAAAAGATGGCTGAATATTTGTGTACGATCTGATCCTGTGTGAATAAAATAATGCTCTGCCATGTATCTAGAGCGGAGGAAATGTGATTTTTTTATTATTCATGATTTAAACCGAGTTAGCTTTAGTTTATGAAACTGCAACGTGTACCGCCCTATCCTTGTTCCAATACTTTCTCATGATTTCAAAACATTCATTATTCATCAGTATCAAGTTTCACTAGTACGTTCTTCCTAGGATATTATACCTTTAAGTTTAATATTTTTACCCTATTTATGAACCAAAATAATGCATATACTTATTCACCTGTTACGTACACAAAGTGCGATTGGAAAATTTGAGTTTTCCTTATTTACCAATATGGACTTTTTTTAAAATAACGACAAGTGAGGATACAATAAATAGAACAATTCAGACATTGCTGTTAATATGACACCCCATTCACTTAGTGAAGACGGGTAGAGCGCTTCTGCGGCTATTTCCAATTATCTAGAATAATTACTCGCTCTTATTTATCTGATATTTAGTCCGTGAATCGTTACGGGGCAGACTTTAAAGCGGTAACAGTGACTTGCAATATGAGAGCTCAGATTACACTTTCATGGTAAATGAAACTAAATCACAACATAAGTAAGCCACAGAGCTGAAAAACTTTTAGCGCTTTTAATGCTTTAGGCATGTACCTACATATTTATCCTTCCCCAATTATATTTCGTGCCGTGGATCTGCACACTCTCCTCTTCCAACGTTTATCACGTCACACGCAGATTCAGTTCGACATTTTCACTCCTTCAGGCCTCACGCCCGTCGCTCTATTAAATCTTCGTTCCCTGGTATCCACTTCCCATGGCATACTGAAACTTTCCAGAACATTCGACGCAACGCTTTCGACAAGAATTAAGGACAAATGAAGTTCTTTCCCCTTCACTTTGACCCTCCACTTCTTTAACTTGGAACCACCTCCTCGAAGATTCCACTCTCGTCCCAGACTTGTAAACTCAGGGTGAGAGCAAAGCGAAAATAAGTTCATGAACCTAACTTCGTGAAACATAAAGTTACTTCACTATGGCTAGCGATTGGAAACGATGAGAGTCGAACTTAGTTTTTGAAGACCAGAGGAGCGATGTGCGTGACAGATGTTAATGCTTTCCGGAGGCTTCAAGGAGGAATAATTAAAGATTTTTCAGTTTGGTATAAGGATTGTATAGATTTGTGACGCGAACTCAAAGAAGAAATACGCCAAATTGAGAGAATCAACCATAGTATTTCAGATGGCATAACAACAAAACAGTAAACTGGAACAGAAAACAGTAACTGGGCATGTTCGGAGAATGACCAAGGATAGACTTCATAAATCTTTTTTAAATCGAAGTGAAAAGAAAAAATGAAGAAGAAAAGCTGGATAGAGGGAATAGATACATAAATCTGAGCGAATGACTCAGAAAAGTATTTATGGAACGAAAAAGAAATATCTTCATCTACGCGATATCCTACAAGCCAACGCGAGAGTGTGTGGCAGGAGGTGAAGATCATCGAAACATGCATTATTGGCATGCAACTAGGGTACTACAAGGATAACATAGAAATATGGAGACCTAATACTCGTTGATTTTTGCAATATGATATTTTTTTAGTTAGGAAGCCCTTTAGAAGGAATGCTATACGCATGAGAAATGACATCATTATCTTATACATTAATTTATAAGATTGAAATAAGTAGTTTAATTATTAACGATATGGTTAGTTCCTATTCATAGCCCAAATAGGTGCAAATGAATGCGAGTTTTTGCAATAGCAATATACAAGACAAACTTCTCCTTAAGCGTTATGCTGGCAACCACTGCTCTTCCCACTTGCTCTACTTACAGAAATTGGAGTTCGGAAGAACCTGATCATCTTTTAAGGATTGCAGTCACGTTTTCGACCTCCTACGCGCCGTGAAAATGATAACGACTCGGAAAGCAATCGCGTTACGAAGAACAGTGACTCCGCCCTAGATACGTTCGATCTGAACAGCTACGTACCTGGAATGAAATCACGATACACCGCAGCTAAATGTACTAAAAAAAGGCGACGAAAAGAAAGTAATCCGTACTAGTACAAATATAATTCAGAGGACGCAAAGAAATAGGTGTGAGAATCCTATTTTTGCCTCCTCTGAGATACACAACGGAAGTATAAAAACACGATCTGATCGCCTCATTGAAAAATGAAGGATATTTCCGACTAGTTCCGTCATTGATTAAAACCACCAATGAGTAGGAGGAAGCAACTCCAGGGTAAAGAAACGAATTCCTTGGGACGAAGTCGTCAAAAAGTTGCGTTCAGCCCGAAAGTTGCTCATTACATTTAAAGTTGGTGAACTAACCCATTAGGTGCAGAGGAATAGTTTTCCTACAGTGACTGAATTTTTTTAGTATTCCCTTGAGCGAGACATTCATCACGTCATTTTAAATTACCAAGTAAATAACATCATTGCAAGCTTCAAAAATATCTAATATTTAAGCAGCAGTTGGGAAAAGAGTCCTGGATGTGCATACGATGTATCATGGAAGAATATGAAGTAAATATGTATTTAAATTGGCAATGATGATTTAGTGAGGCTTACAACTCGTGAAAACGTTTATATCCCCATGGTTCAAGCACATATCTCATAAGAGTATAGTATTATCGTGAAAGGTAGCTAATATGAAAGCTTGAAATGCTAAAAAAAAACCATTTCCGATAGAGATTTATACGCACTTCATTCATCGGATAGATAGCTCAATAACGTGTTCTACGGCGAGGAGCCGCTGAAACGGAAAAGGAACACCTCAAGAAAAAACAAAAATATGGGATGCTCAAAGGAAGCAAAAACTGTTTACAATTGCCTAGCCTAACACTAACGACAATGACTTAGATGGACGTGAACACTGAAAAAAGAGGGAAACAAAATGGAAAATATAATATCGGACAAAAGAAGATAGGTCATAGCACGATATAAGGCATTTAGCGCAGTCAAAAAACATATTCGCTTGCATTCAAATCATCCTATGATGATGTACCTGAGAATCCAGTTTCGATTGAAAACTTTAAAATATGATATTATATCAATGTAATGAGGATTTATCAATTCGTTCCACTAATTTGAAATCCTATTTGGAAATTCCACGAACATATTTCGCTTTGAAATATCTACTCACAATGTTCTCAAAAATATTATTTCACTAAATGTAGAGGTATATTCCCATTCACTTCATATAACCCTCTCATTCTAAAAAGATGCACATTCATTATTCTAAGCGAAGGTACATAAAAGAAAATACTTACCTAAGCAGCAAGATTAAAATGTGCATGAATTACAATGTATCGTGGAGAAAAAGCACTGTACAAAAGCTATTTCTGAATGGAAGAATGCATAATATGGAACACGAGGGACTACATAATACGGAAATTTCCTTTATCATATTCAGAAGAAAAAAAATAAATTCCCAACCGCTGCCTCTATGCGCATAATACGAAAATTAATTTTTTTTATGCTTATGATCCGTGCGTTTATAGAGAATCAGCCAGCAAAAATAACACTCATCCTCTACGATAAAATTGAAAGCCCAAGAGGTCATGGAAAAACGAATGGCATCATTGCTTAGGGATCAGATCATTGGGAAATAAATACAAAGGAAGTTTCTAAACCTCCAACGAGCTAATCCTTACTCCATTTCTATCTCGATATCTCTTTCGCTCTATTTTTCCTCATTCCATTTATAACTAGGCAGGAACTCTCCACTGCGATTCGTATCCATTTAACCGCCAAATAATTTATCTGTCTATCAATTTCAGCCGCTCTTCTCTATTACCGTAATACAAGGACGGATTCTTGACCTATTTGGCAGCACTTTTTTCTAAAGATTTCCTTTAATGCATTTGAGGGATTGCCAAATATTCGACGATTAAGTTTTTTCATCCGCCTCGCAGGGACCTCTGGTGTGCCCTTTGTGTGTCTGATGCCGATAACATGCTTTTGTAATGCACTGCTGTTTCCCGCGATCCAACTCATTCCCGACTAATGATAAAAATCTAAGTATTCCCAGGAGCGGGATCCTCGATCAAGCGATCCAATGCCTCAACACCAAAAGGGAGGACGGGACCCCGGAAAATTTACGAGAGCTCTACGCCCGCGTGATGTCTCCAGTGTCTATCCATGATACCAATTATCACGCGGTCATCTTAAACGATATAACGGATCAAGATTTATAATCCATCTAAATAGTACCCTGCTTGCCTCCGCGAGAGTGTGTGGCAGGGGGTGATCTCATACCAGGCAGGCACGCTTGACGAGAAAATTATCTTCCTGATTGTAATCATACTGCAGGTGTACATGATGACTCGACTAAATTCACCAAGGGTGTACGGTAACGTTACATGCAAGCTTCAGCTCAATCTAATTTGATGAGGGACAGGCACTGTTAAGAAAGGTTTTTAAACTAATTCAAGAGGTCTAGCCAAACTGCCTTCATTTGCGGTACATTTAAAGGTTCATGCATGCAATTATAATCCTATTTAATTTGCCTATCCTAACCTCCTCTGTAGCTTCATTTTAATCTATCATTGTCCCTTACTTCACGTAGGAAAATGAAAATTTAAACCTTTCTACATATAGACCTATATTTAATGTTAACTTTATGATCAAACTCATCATAGATATATATGATACATCCTCTGAAAAGCTATCTATTTTACACCAGATATTCATGAAAAAATAAGCCATACGTTATGCGGTATACGAACCAGTGACTGCATGGTTCACAAGCCGGCGTCTTATTCGACTGAATACTACGGGAGGCTTTAAAATTGAGTTTATATTAACCTCTGGCCCAACGGCAATACCCCATCAGTATATCCCTCTAATGTTATCATTATAATCTAATATACCCGGGTTGGAGCGAGGACTAGAGTACTGGCTTCTCACCCTGAGGGTCCGGGTTTGAATCCCGTAAATGGTAGATATTTTTCATCGCTATGGCGGTTCCCACTTAAGCGCTGTGTAGTAAGTACTTTGAGTGCATAATTCCGTCCGTCTTATGGGATGTTAAACTGTGGACCCTTGGAGTCCTTTGTTACCAGCAGGCTAATTCTGACGCCGGGTTTCTCTCCTCACGCATTCAGAAAAGGTCCTACCGCAACCCAATCAACCACCTATCCTGTAAGACGCAAGCCGTCGGTTACCTATCACGTACAATTACCCTCACAAGCTGAATATTATAGGGGTCACACCCATGAAGATGTGAGGAATTGGTTCGGATCTATTTCATGTCCTTGAAACATATTCCACATGCAGCTTTGAGCTAGAGTCAAAGGACGGCGAGGGCGCCCTTTCCCTTCGTGGAGGACCGACTCTGAGCTACGAGCCGATCCGCTCTTAATTCGCTCACTTCACTTACTATTCTTCGAACTGAGCCTTCTGAGCCAAGAGACCTGAGTCAGACAGTCAGGCTTTGCTTTTGTCCCACCCGCTTTTCTCTTTACACTTGCCCCACACGTTCAATGACCGTATTTGGGTTATTGAGTGAGTCCCAATGACGTCATCAAAGGTAGGATTCCTTAACTTTCGCTTATCATCGACAAACGGGGCCTATCTTCAAGCGTTCCGCGAAAGCTGAGCGTACAGGCATCCCTAGATCTAGAGTCAAGAGGGTCAATGGAAGTCCTATTTGGCCACTCAAATCCACTTTTGTAGAAATACACAGTACCTAGGTGATACATCCCACACAATTTATGTTTTAGACTGCTTTATATATGTAAATGATGTTTAACAATAGCCGACCAACATTGCTATTTCAGGATAGAAATTAATTTGTATTGCTATTCGTATCATAGGGCGGACACGACGGATCCGTTGATAATTTACTTGGTTTTTAAATCTGCTAATACTGCTGTTTTCCCAGATGACTAAGTCGCTATACAAATATTTCATTTGCCATCATGAAAGATTTATATTTCCACCACATTCATATGCATATAAAGAGCAAGATACGAATTTAAATATTTTTCTCGAGAATCTTGCTGGAGATAAGTGAGATTAATTAGCTTCCTCTCAATTCCAACCCTTCGTCTGTAATCAACAAAAATAATGAAGAAATGTAAACTTATGATTGATGCTTGTGCCTTGTGCTTTTTGCGCAAAAAGCCGATATTTTGACAGACAACTAAATTATCGAAAAAGGTAAAGCAATCTCGCATGCAATCTTCATGTTTCTCCCTAATGTTAGATAATAACATCAAAAAACAGAAAATCTTCACCACCGGTGATAAATATTGTCTTAGGCGAACAGAACTTTCTTTAACGATATTCACAATTTAAAAAACTCAAGGTTTTCTTTTTAAGTTTACAGCACTCATGTCAGACCAAGGCAAAACGTATAGGCTGACGAGTTTCATGATATTTCCCCTCAAGTTAATTATTCATTATTCGTTCAAACTAAAAATATCACTGTCCACTCTGGCGATAATACCCGCATCCAATGTGCAGGAGAAACCAATTGAGGAGCACGATTTACCAAAAAGAGAGAGGATTAATTTAACACAAAAGAGGAAAAATCTTTAGTTGAAATATTATTGAAAGAAAATTGACATCATAAAATTTGCAACTGATGGGATCATGATATGATGAGTAGCAGGAAGAGATGGAGGAAACGGATGGGTATTCAAAACAGTATGAGAGAGGATAAAATATATGAACAATAGTAAATTATAGAGCAATAGTCGGGTTTGGAGATAGGGAGACATATGGGGTTGTGTGGGGTAGACCAGGCAGCAACTTTAAGAGCCGTCCAATATTGCTAAAATACTGAAGATGATGATGTCTTCCATTTATATGGACTGAGTAACACCGGCGACTGGAACATAATCCGTGTGTTAGGTAATGTCAGTAGTCTTTGGGTACTAATATATTCTAGCGACGTTGGTATGTGAATAGGGTAAAAGGACGCTCTACCCCCTGAACCGCCTCCCATGTATTTTTGCCCCTTCGCCACCCCGCCCACCCTCCTTACACATCCCCCACCAAAATGCATCCGATCGCCCTTTCTCCCATCTCGGCGAGAAAGGCCTTCCATTTCAATCCCACCGTTCCCTCCTCTCCCTACACACCCAGCCATTCCCTTCCTCCCAACACAGTCGTCTCCTTCTCCGTCCCACGTCTCCGCGCCAACACACCACGAGTGATACGTTCCGCCTCTCACCCCTCTCCCCTAAAACACGCCGCACGACCCCTGCCCACTCCACGGTATCCTTAAATCCCACTCTATCGTCCCGCGGAACCATCCCCGACTCCGATCCCCCCAACACCTTCCCCCTCCACCATTCTGAATCCGTTTCCACTCCACTGGACCGGTGGGAGGGAGACGGGGAGAGCTGGCGGGGGGAGGAGGCAGGAGGGGGATGGAGTGGTGAAAGAGGGGCTGAAATGGTGAAAAGCATGCTCGCCGGGCGTCTAGCCTCCTGCCTCGGAAGTGGGGCGTCTGCATCGGCCAAGGGATAGATGAGTAAATATATAGGAACACAGCCAAGAGCGCATATTTGACCCTATCCCTCCCCTCCCCTATTCCCTCAGAAAGCATCCCGTTCCCCTTCCTCACTTTCCCCACTCCTCCAACTTCCCCTTCCTTTTAACCCTCGCATCGGCTCTCAACTCCTTTTTTTCTGGCGACCCTCCCCTTCCTGCGTCCTTTCATTTTCCCTCCCTTCTCCAAAGCTTCTTTCGCACGGGATGTCTGGGCGCTGCCTCATAAAAAATTCACCGATTAATAACTCCCAAGTCCTGACAATTTCCACGCGACCTATTGGAACAATTTGTCAGTGATTATGAGGCAATCGCTCGTAGTGAAAAGAAAATTTTGGAGCGGAGCCACGTAAAATATCATCGCCATCATTAGCGTTCACGAACGTCAACTCGACGTTCTGTAATCCACTACCACAAGAGTATACGACAATAGTCTTGCCTTAAGAATAGAGCGATTGCCTTTCAAAGTTATGACGCGCGGATCATTAATAATTTTGATTCCGGGTTCGGTGGTGGCGGAGCACAGCCTTCACCTGCCAAGCCAAAGGCCGCGGGTTCGACTTCCACCAAGTTAGTTTCCTCACTACCCGGTGCATGGGCGTATGAGATTCATCTTCTTGTAACGTTGTATACCCTAGGGTAAAAGATCCAAGTGCTGTTCCAGGATTATAAGTTAATAAACAAATACATCTATTAACACGCAATGTAGTCTTATTAACTTAAAATATACTCTACGACTACTACCCATTAAAGAGAAAATTTACATCAACGCTTATATCTGACCATCGCTAAGGGACTAGAAGTCATTTTTCAATACGACAAGTAATTTAACGACCAGGCATATAATTTTTAATTATCATATTCTTATGGGATACAAAAATCAAAATTTTCCCAAATACCACGAGTGTATTTGCGGCTCCTGGACGTTGAACACATGAATCGTGATTAGGCGCTTCCAAAATAAGAAGAGTATAGTAGCCGGGAACATAGTGAAATCACTTTTTAAGAAATCCAAAATGAAAATTGTCAATATCATCATTTTTCTAGCAATTAAGGTAAATTATGATGCAAAAAATTTACTCTCCTTTTCATTTCCTGAGTGATTTCTTCCCTGCAGTATCTCTTTCTGCATATATACCACCTCTATTCCTTCCGTACAAGATCCCCCTTTTTTTCCTTCCTATTTCTCGTTCACCCATCATTCTTCCTTTTTCGTAGCAACCTTCCGAATCCCTTCATCCTATATTAGGTGTTCCATCCACTTGTCTCCTAAATCCCGTCAACAACTCCCTCTCCTCTCCACCATACTCAACACTTAATCATCCCTTTCTGACCGTCGTACTTTTCCTGCTCTCCTCACCCTCAAATCTCAAAAGACAACCATTCATCCTCATCATCTCTCACTAGAGTCCCGATCTCGGAGCCGTAAAAGGCAACGCTTCATATCAAGCTCTTCACTGCCCTTGCTATTAGAAAAAATTGACAAAGAACCGAAATAATTGAAATGGAGAACTTGGCCTAAAATTCTGTTCCAAAGCCAATCCCAAGATGGATGATTTGTAGTCATTATGATGACAGCTTCCGATTTCATCCCATTTACGTAGATTAAATCCTTGTTATTACTTTGTCCCCATATGATCAGAAGGGTAAGAGACCATACGACAGAAAATTATACAAACGCGTACATTTTCGATAATTCCTCACTGGAATTTGATCCTCTTTCTCCTTTCGTCCACTCCGCTCTTCCCTGTGACATAAGCTGCCCTCAAAGTTCTTCAATCAAGTTCCACAAAGTTCTGCGCTGATCCTGCCATTGAGGGATGACTAAAGTAAGCCATCCTCCTCTTAACTCCCCTCCCCCCTAATTTCCACGTAAACTAAAACCTGCGCAAATGACGTCAAGCTAATCTTCATCGCCACTTTTTCTTATTTGTGGCCCAACGTCGAGCCGTGGTCTCGAATGCCCCTCCCCCCCCCTATCATGCGCATCCCTTGGAAACTACGTCACGAAGCACAGGAGATCCAACCCTCCCTCTCTTCTCTGGACTCATCGCTCATCACTGAGGCGTACCCTCCGCCTTCCGATCGAATGATTGTTAAAGGCTCGCCTACTTCGCTGCTTGTTGGAGAAATTCTCCATTCTGGAATGAAGGTCCATTGAGGCATACTTTAAAAACGGTTGCATCATCATCACCGGTCATCAATCCTTATGTCGTTTTGACGCAGCCCTCCACTCGATTCTTCTTTCGACTAACATCTTCATATTAACATAATTTCTCTTTTTCACATTCTTCACCACTCGCTCATACATATCATACGAGTCCTTCATTTTCCACTGCTTCCATTCAATATTCCTTCGACGATTGTCTTCATCCAGCATCACGTCTCAAGATATGGCCTGTTAGGTTGTCCAGTCTTCTTTTTAAAGCATTTGTCAGACTTCTCTTTTCTCGTTGTTTTACTAAGACTTCTTCTTTTGCTACTCATCACCCTCGGTACATCTATTTTATATTTACCACTTCCGTAACACATATTTCAAATACTTCCAGGCTCTACTGCTCTTATCGTCCATGCCTCAATGCAAAAAAAGTAGCACGCTCAATGTGTACTTTGGAATTAAGACTTTCCATACTTCAATGATGGACCAAATACTTCAAGAATGTAATATAAGCATCAATAAGAAGAAAAATAAAATCCTAGTGTGCGGAAGAGAGAAGCTAAGGGTAGATATCACAATTCGAGGATTGAAATTGGAACAAGTGGAGAACTTCACCTACCTCGGCAGCACTTAAACTTGGATGGAAGAAGCTCGACGGACAACAAGTGAAGAATAGCACTAACTCTGGAGGCGTTTATGAAGAAGAGACAACTACTATGCTCAAATAACCTCGTTTTATTCTTTGCTTTTTGCAAAAACGTTTGCAGCTCCCTTGTTTGCTGCAAACAAGGGAGCTGCAAACAAAAAAATTCATTCAAAAACATTCGTATGGAGCGTGGCACTCTATGGATCAGAGATCCATAGAGTGTAAGGTAGAATCTGGTAAGCAGACCAACGAAGAATTGAAGCCTTCGAAACATGGTGCAGCAGGAGAATGTTGAAGATAAAATGGACAGATAAAGTGAGGAACGAAGATATGTGTAACGAGAATATGGAAAACGGCAAAGAAGAACCAGATGGATTGGACATACCTTGAGGCACAATGAATTAGTAAGAAATATAATAGAGGGGAAAATTGAAGGGAAGGTCAAGCGAAGAAGGTCAAGGGATAAGTATGTAGGGCATATAAAGAAGGATGTGAAAGAGAAAACATATCAGGGCATGAGGGAATTAACAATGAATAGGGCACAATGGAGGGCTGCAGTAAACCAATTCTAGGATTGAAATACTGATGATGATGATTTTACTTCAATACTTGTATTTACAGGCGTAAGCAGTTTCTTCTTTTGATATAATACTCTCATTACCTGGACTATTCTTCTGACTAATTCCTTCTGTTTCCTTCAGAACTAAATATAAAGTTAACGAATTCAATACACAGGTGCCGAAGTCATGACTGACATAATTTTTCAATGCCACGAAAATTCTGTTAAAAGTTTTTTACCACAGGAAACAATAACTCCAGCCAGATGTTAGAGCTTTATACAAAGGATAAAAATCAAAGCCATCACTAAAAGATCATACAAAGGGTGGGAATCTATGAACGACAAAGCTGCAAAAAGAGAAAAACTCATCTTCCAGATTCAAATGCAAACTCATTCAAAATGCAGAGGAGCTAAATTTCTTAAATAAGAGCTGAAGAGCATAGCTATATAAGAAATAAATAATTGACAATAAAGGGTATAATGGTGCTCAGTGTTTGAAATATAAGAGTAACTTGAAGGAACAGTACAAATTAGTAGGTAGATAACTAGTCACAATGGCGAATGAATATAGGTACGTCTCGGAAACTTGTTAACAGCTTCAATTAAAATCTGAAATTCTTCCTACTGGTTCCAAAACACTTCTTACTGTATCCTTAGATTTAGTGAAATCACTTTCAAAAAATAATCCGTTGTTTCCGAAGCAAACCTTTCAAATTTCATCGATGTTTCCCGTAAATAAAAATGTTTACTGCTAATATTCTTCACGAACAACAATAGCCTAGAGCGGAGATGACGTACACGATATTTCATGTTTGTAAAATAACACGGGTTGCGAGGAATATTACAACGCAGGAATAAAAGCTTATTCGATCCTCCATTTTTCACCTGTAATATTAGCTAATACAGAAACTACTTAAAAGTAGACCTAACTTGCCATTCCTAATGCCCAACATTTTTATACGCTCTGTGTATGCACTCCATTATATCCCTCCAGGGAGAATATTCCGAGTATTCAGCCCAAGCACAAAACTTACACAGAAGTCACACTGATTTTAAGTAGGGCAGTATGGTACCTTATCATTTTCTCTCCCCCCAAAGAATATGATCCTCTTTGACACAGGCCATTAAAGCATTCAACCCTGCATTTAGTTGTCCCTCCATAGGAGAAGCATATGAGCAGAATACCTTACATTCTTTTCCTTCCTCTCCGTTTCCTCAGTTTACCCCCAGATATTGATTTTTCGACCCACTCCGCTGGTCTACATTCAGGAGCTCATCTATGAGAAGGAGGCGATGGGCTTTTTAAAATAAAATCCCAAATGTATTCTTCATTATAAAGATTTTAAAATTTCGAGCAGACTTCACCTCAATAAAATAAATCGTCGGAGCTCAAGAAAAATCTGAAGTGATTTTTCAAAATTGAGTCCCGAGTGAATTTCAAAACTGATAAGGCACTACATTCCTAAGACTGAGGACAATTATGATACGAACTCAGCTGCGACAGTAGTGTCTCAAAACCTATCAGTGATGGAACTATGATAATTTCTTTGAATGTAAACACTATTTTGGAACTGGTTATATATATTCGGTTTGGCACGCTTAAAAATAACATTTCCTGCAGCAAGTCATTTTAAAACTTGAACATTTAAATGATGGTTAACTAATCATCGCTGAAAATTTAAATGGCATTTCTAAATCTGGTAAATTTTAAAATGGATATCACACTTCAAGGAAATCAAATATTGCATTGCATTTACTCAAATTCGTTGCGCAACACATCAATTGGCATTAAAATAAAATAATCGAATTCTACGTAAGTGAATTCATTAGAAGAAAACTAGTTGAAGAAGACATAAGCAGAAACTATTGACGATGAGTCCTAAATTAATTGCGTAAGAATTTTCAAAACTCTCAATGACTATTGAAGATATCAGAGAAGAAAGCGAAATGGCATATCGAAAACATCTGCGAATCTACTATTCTCATTTAAATGGTAAGACTCTGTCCAAGAATAATTCGTTTTCTCATGACGTTACTCCAAATGAGTAATTGGCCGGATGAATTTAAGTACGCCATCATCAGAGAGCATCAAATTCAATTTCCAGTCACTATTAATTCTGAAAGAAAAGAAACACTGTAATCGCTAATCCAGAATTCCTCGTCAAGATGGAATTGACCTTAAAATATGGAAACCACGAAAGCAGGGAGACGAGAAAGTCCATCCTTACCCCTCTCGATATTTCTCCGGAAATCAAATCAAAAAATGAATGTATTCCACTTTTCCACTTCAACTCGTTCTCTCGAGTCCCTCTCAGCCTCCATCTATTTCTTTTCCGCACCCTCTCTCCTCAATTTCAGTCTACTGCTCTCAGTCCTCCCAGGGCCGCTTTACCCTCCCACTACCGTCGCCTCTGTCCCTATAAGCCCTTCCCCTTTCATCCCTACCATTCATTGCCTTGTCTCCCCCTCCACCGAAGCGGACACTCCCCCTAAATTATCTTCCGATTCTCCTCGCTTCGGCAGACCAACTCCCTCCGAATTCCTATCACCCCAATCCTCTCCTCCTCCCAAATCTTCATCTACTCCGCCTCCTCGCTTCGACCCGCCCCTGCGCCCTCCCCGCCTCCCTTTTCTCCCTTCTCACGAAAGTCCAAGTTTCCCCCCTCCCCTCCACCCGTACCCATCAACCCCCCTCCAATCCCTCCTTTCACATCGAATTCGAGACAAGGATGCGGGGATTGCCACGGGGATGTCTCCCTCGTTTTAGGTAAACGGGAAGCGAAAAAGTAAAAAGCACGTGGCGTTGAAATTGATCATACTCTCTTGAATATTCGGGACCAGTCGGTGATTGACGAATCCGCGGAAATAATTCAGTGAAACAATCCCTCATCCGCCCTCACCAGCTCTATGGAAATGATTAATGCTCGGGAAATATCCCCCTCCCGTGCGCTAAAGAATTGCTGTGCTTTGTCACGTCGTGTTGGATTATTTTAAACCCTTTAAGGATACGAGGATTATTCCGAGAAAGGCCTACTTATGAGGGTGAGCTCAAGCAGATTTTTTCATTTTTTGGGCCCCTCCCTCCCTCGCCAGGCCGAAGACGAATGTGGGCGTTACTGGAGTTGGGAGTGGTGTTCTTTCCTGTTTAAGTAAACGGAAAGCGCCATGGTTCATCAGCGCTTTGTATTACATTACAAGCACAGGAATTTTAACGGTTAGCCGGAGCGTGACCTATCTACAATGGTGTACTGGGTTAAATATTAATTTTTAGGATTCTCTTCTTCCTCGCAAGCGAAGAGACGCTGATTCCCGCGATATAAGGACCTGTCTACTCCTTTCAAGGAAATGTACAGCAAGGCTTGCCGCGTTGAATTTCATTACACTTCTTAGATTTGAAGATTAGTCAGCTAGAACTTCCAGTATGATTTAAATTTTTAGACCGATTTAAGGTGCATAATAAGGCCTTAAATGGAGGCAGCTTTTATGTAGCAGAAAATAGTGAGAAAAATTATTACGTCACGCTTAAGTTCATTATACACGCCAGAAGGTTTTTTAAGTAATGTCTAGTAACTGCAACCTATACCCAGGGCAAATAAAACAAAGAAGTAGTCTCTTTTTCATTAGTTATGGAAAGATTCACAAATTAAGTATCAAGTCAATAAGTTCTATACCCAGGGACTCATCCCGCGAAATCGTATTTTTATTCTTCACTCCGATTCATGGCACATTGTCTTGGCTTCCCGTCCAGTGGAGCATGAATAGCACACTTCCCGCATTAAATATCATTAAACGCGCAGTATTTGATGGGCGGACCAGATTAACCAATCATCGGCTGGCTAGGTTAAATGAGCCTTTTGGCCTCATATCCTCCCTCAACAGCTCTAAACACAAGCATAAGTGCTCCAATTTGAGCTTTTTTCGAGTTCGGAGCAACAGAAAGCCACGCCGTTTTCCTGCGGTGTATTTCAACACACAGTTGTTGGCTGAAGGACCAGGTGGCGAGTCACTTCTCCAAAAGAGCCTGTCTGCCCAAGGGGATGTGCTCCTAACTCGAGGGTACGTAAAGTGACACTTCTGTCAGAGTTGAATTTCATTAATCGCCCCGCGACTTGTGAGTTAACTAGCAAGGGACTTACCAACAAGAGTTAACGCCGTCGGATTACCATAGTTGTTTTTTATGTAAAACATGATTTTAATTACGATTTTGAAAAAGGCATCAAGATATATTTACCAGCTTATGAGCTGTGCATAAAATACTAATTTTCCTTTACAGCGATAGAAATTCAGACGGAATAAAATATATCATACCGTATTCGGATGATAAATTCACAGCAATTAAATTAATCGGCTTGGGTTACAAATTCAATAATTATGTGTTTAACGCAGCAGAAAAGAATTCTTAACAGTATACGTCCATCCTCATTTGTTATCTCACCTCAACATTCTACGGATTCGTCTAAACAACATATTTCATGGAAGATAAAGCAGAAAAATGCAATCAGCAAGCATATAAAAGTTAAGAAAATGAGTTAATTTGATATAAATTAAAGTCTTCAAAAACTCAGAAAACATCTTAAGAAGTCGAAATGAGTATTTGTAAGGACTTACTACATATTACATAATGTTATTAATTTAGCCTACATAATGCCTTTAATTTCACAATACCGATTAAATACTACAATAGTATTCAAGGCAACTACATCGTGCACTGTATATCTAAACAGGATATTTCTTTGGGCTAAGAAATTGAACATTTGCGTTCCGCATTCCAAGCAGTACAGAGAAGTCTTCTGGAGTGCAAATCCACGGAGAAAAAAATAGCATGCTGCGATTCGCTGATGACATAGCACTCGTAGCAGAGACAGAGAAGGACCTGAATAAGACTCTAATAACCATGGAAAGGACATTGGCCAGATATAATCCGAAGATCAATAAAACTAAGATATTGGTGTGCAGCAAAAGAGAAGAGACCAAAACCAAAGTTAAACTAGGGAAACAAAAACAGGAAGGGTTAAAAGAGCTTTGTTGCCTAGGAAGCTGAGTCACCAACGATGGATGAAGCAAGAAAGAAATAGTCAATAGAATAGCTCAGGCAAAGAGGGCTTTCTACCAAAAGAAGAACCTACTTACATCTGGAAATACAAGCGTAGAAGTAAGGAAACAATTCATCAGGACGTACATCTGGAGCATATTTCTTTACGGCAGTGAGGCATAGACAGTGACAGCAGCGGAAAAGAAAAGGGTGGAAACATTCGAAATGTGGTGCCACAGAAGAATGATGAAGATAAAATGGATCGATTGGAAGTTTTAACCAGAGCGGGAGAAAAAAGAAGTCTGCTGAAAACTCTAGAAGAAGACGGGAAAACTTAATCGGCCACATCTTAAGACACGATGGCCTGATGAAGACAATCGTTGAAGGGCAAGTGGATGGGAAGAATGGCAAAGGAAGGCTCCGTGTGAGATATATGGAACAAGTGATGAAGGATGTGAAAGAGAAGAAATACGTAAATACGAAGATATTAGCCGATAGAAGAACTCAGTGGAGAGCTGCGTCAAACCAATCTGAGGATTGATGACTAATTATGATGATTCTTAGCAGCAAAAAAAAACAAAAATATTTCAAACCTATCAACGCGTATGCTACACAATGTTACATTCCTATAAAATAGCTACAATACATCCTGAATGTTCTCAATATTTCCCACAGCGAACAGTTCATGTTCAGTGCTTCATAGGTTTAGCTGGATTGTTGCCGACTTATCGATTACAGTCCATTTTCTTCGTTGGTTTGTAAGATTATTAGGACAGATAAGAAGCTTATTGAAATTCAGTCTAGACAGCACAAAACATTTCTGTGGTTGTGCATGAGTCTTAAAAAACCGTATTTATACATATCAGACATATAAGATTTTTAATTTTCGTGTAAACACTTCGTTTATAGCTCCATTTTTATATCTCTGATGTGCCTGAGCGCACCTTTATTTGTGATACACCCTCTCGTGTATACGAACTTCTGCAGCGAATGACGATACAAAGTTAACTCTCCAAGATGCTGGTAAATACTCTACTGAAAGATTATTTAATACTTTTTATTGTAAATAACAATTGCGCACAGCATTATGGAGGATATAGGGCACCAATTTTCATGATAACTGCCTTCTTAATCGTGTATTTTTATCCCAAATATTTACCATATTTTTCCTTTCACACGATTCAGAGTATTTCACCCAGACGTCTGCGCAATTCTCCCAATATTTGAAGTTTTCAGAATAATTCATGTTCGTACAGCATATCTGATTCGCGGTGAGTAATAGATCTGTCTCATGAACGTATAATAGCCTGGAATGCCGAAAATGAGTTTCGATGTCGAATGGATTAATTTAAGTAGCAAGGATCGTCTCTCGTACGCTTTGTTTTCGTACGGGAATCAGGAATATGTGATAACGGTCATTTGAGTAAATTAGTTCACACGATAAGCCTTACATCAATTGCGGGAAGACAAAGTAGGGAGAGATTTCGGTCAATGGTACAGGAGCTCTCAAACGAAAGGCGAGGATTGAACAAGTTACGGCTTTTAAACGTAAGTAAAACCATCCGGTGGCTTAAGTGAAAAGCTATGCATTTCATTAAGAGCGAACAGTTACAAGGCCTTTAAAAACATATTCCTAATTTAACGACACCCTAAAAATTTAACGTTGTGAAATACGTCATAAAAGTCTTTATGCACGAAATTCTTTTTCAGGGTCAAATTTTCCTTTTTAATCCCGGATCTCCAAAGATAAATTACTTTTCACATATCTGATGGTTGACATCAATTGTTTAATTCACTTAAAACAGATTATTCAAGCATAGGACAAGCGTGACGAGACTCATTGCTTTTAGATGAAAGAGTGGAAATAATAATCCTTTTGCATCCCTCTGCTCATCAACAACATTAATTCTTCCAAACAACGAGTTTTCAAGACCTATTCAAACTTAAGTACATCTTTAATCAATTATTTTCTAATCCCTGCTTTTTCCGTTCGTGGAAAACCATCACTAGTCTTCACGGTGCTAAGTTTGTTGCCAATTCTCCTGCGCTTCTCCTTCACTTCTTTTGCCTCGCATTGCCTGCCAGCTGCTTTTCTAAGCGGCTGTCCTGGTTTTTACACCACCAAGTCTTTCCCAGCGGAGTCTCCTTCAAAGCACTCGCTCTCCTGCCTTTTAGAGCTCATAAACTTGGTTCCAACGCACTCCACATTCCAGGGATGCCACGAGCGCCATTAGCTCGGAAGCATCTGAGAGCCGGTCTTCCTGCGAACACAACACACTCATTCTTGACTCTTTAAGATCCCCAGGACGAATCCGTCCCGAGATTAACGCACGTGAATATCGGGCACTTGCATTCGGAGGGACTTCAAGGATTGAACTTTATCGCCACCTACTGCAAAACAGAGAGACATTCGCCCATTGTACAGATTTAAATTACGTTCGTAATTGAGTAGGAGGAATGTCATTCCCATTCGCAAATGAAGGCTCTGTTCTTTACCGTTTCATAACATCGCAGTCCCAAACAATAGAGTTTAAACACCACACCTACACAAGAAAGGGACGAGAAGTTTTATTTGTCAGATGAGTCGTATTTATATAGTTCAGAGGGTATTTAGTTCGATTTCCAGTCACGTTTGAAGATATTATCAAGAAGCTCATGTAATTCATATAGTTTAATATCTATTGATGTTCCTTTTGATCAATATATACGAAGGCTTTGGAAGTTTTCGATGATTTAACTTCTGGTCTATAATGCAAGAAAAAATATTTTATTGCCTAAGAAGCACATGAAGTCACTACAGATAACGAAAAAGAACTTTGATAGAGGTAAATGCCAAGGATAATGGTACGCATAAAATTTATTGTTCTCGAAATGTGACGCATGCACAATTCATATGTTAGACATTTTTTTATTTAATTGAAGGTGAAAATAATAGCAAGATAAGGATTCCACAAAGTAAGGAATATGATAAATCTATTTTGGAAGAAAAACTAACTATGCAATTCGGCATGCAACGAGGTAACGTAATCACTTATATAAATTTTAGAGAAATATTTAAGACCAAATTCATTTATATTTTCTGAAGGCATTCACCGAAACTTTTCATTTTATGAACAAGAGGGTAAGTCATTTATTATGTAGTACGTTATGCTTCCCAAAGTAACTGTATCATTTATAGCTCACGCTGCTCACACACATAGCACTAATGAAATGGAAATGATGGTGGTATCAAGTCAGTACTGCGAGAAAACGCAGCTTATATATAACGACAGGCCCCACGACCGACTAATCATTCCGAAGGCTTCGACGTAGTTGAATAGAGGGATTACAGATGCCTCACAGTATGTCCCATTCAACAGCTTTCAAATTGTTTTTCCCTTTGACGCTGGCCAAATATGCCCACTGATTCCGATAGAATACTAGAGAAAATGAAAGGAGCAACGCTTGAATGATATGCGTGGTTTAAATCCAAATCGCATGCTCCTCGAATGGAAAACTGTATTGAACACGCAACTGCGACGAGCCAAAACGAAAACCCAGAATCGTCCGATAGTGATAAGAGCAAACAAACTGAGCCCGAATGGACCAGCAATGATTGAATCACATCGAGACAGTACTAAGCAAGCCGTGGTTACCTAATTAGTGCTCAAACATTCTCTGAATTTTGAAACATTGCCTCCCATTCGTGCTTCGTGCGTCGAGAATTCATGCCTGAAGATGGCACTTGATCGTCGAAAACTACTCTGTACCGAATAAATCATACAGTAGAATTTTACTGAGCTGAAATTCCACTCCTTCCATGGATGTTGAGATGCATGGATGTACCATTTAATGATCAACCAAGCATCAACCCTTACCTGGATTAAAAACTGGTAGCACATAGAGTTCAGCAAGAGGTGAAATTAACGTAATCATGGAAAACTGCTTTCAGAACTTGATAATTTCTCCTTAACGTAAACGCTGTTTGTAATTAATTTTTTAATTCCGCTTTCGATTTCTCCAAGTTATCGCGATAATTATTTTAACTCGGCAGGCGCTCGCCACTTAAGTGGTCCCATGGAGGGAAAAAATAGCCCTTCTGTGAGTCGCACGTCCGAGGGCACTCTTCGCAAACTCAAAAACCCTTCTCTTTTTATCCAAATCGAGGCATCAACCGTGGTCTCGCTGAACGACACATCCACGCTGAACAACGAACCCCGGCCTGCTCACTCGCCCGCGACCTCCAACCCTTCTCCCACCAGCGCTTTCAGGATCCGCTCCCGTTTACAAACCCACATTCCACATCCTACACTCACACACAACACCGCCTCATCCTATCTCCCCCCACCTACCTCGCCATACACTCGCTCGCTCACACCCCCTCCCTCCCCATCCAAACACCGACCGACCCCTTCAACATTTAACCCTTCCCGTACCCCGTCTCCACGTCCCGTACCCACCCGCCCACCTCCATGGAGCCCCATAAATTCCCTTTATTTCTCCGGCTAATGCTCCCCGCCCGCTCTGCTGTGCCGCCGAGCCCGCTTTCCCATCTCCCCCGCATCAACTCCGCCTCCCCTTAATGTTCCTCCACGCTTGAACTCGCCGGGGGGGAGGGGTGGAGGGTGGATGGGAAGGTCGACCCCCCAGCCGATACTCTCGAATACGCCTCGCATCACCTCCCTTCCTTCCCCCCTCGTGGGTCCCCAAATTCCACACGGCCGCGAGAGCGGCTCGCAAACTCCACGCTCGCAACACGTCGTCCCGTTCGGCGCGACACCGGAAGAGGCAGGGGCATCGGTGGGGGGGAAGAGGACCCGGGAACGTCAACCATCCCCCCCCCATACCTTCCCATTTTATTTCGTCCCCCAAGTTTGCTGTCCTCCTCTTCATTTTTTCCTCTCCCCACCCCTACCGAGTGGAGCAACAAATGGATTCGTCGCTCCGTGGCCGCAAACACCATTCCCCCATAGATAACACTAAAAAAAAAAACGTTCAGGGGGACCTACTCGTGTCATTTATCCTCCGTCCGTCCATCTTTTTTTCTTCTGTTTGTGGGTTTTATTTTTTCCCACACCACCGTAGCTTCCTCCCGCCCACGTTCACCTCTTTCCCTCACCCCTTTCGCCAGGAGAGTGTCCTCCTCCCACGCCAGAGAGGCCGAGATTAGAATGTGGAAAGGTCTGAAAGCCTTCCTCCTCCTCCTCGTACTGTCCTTGCGCGCGCGCGTGGGTGGGTGGACCGGTTATAGAGGGACAGAGCGGTCTAGAGAACCCCATGAAGAACGAATCGAGATATATGACGAGATTTTATTGTTGGCGCGTTATATCGAGTGCCTTCCGTAATACATTCCCGCCCCAACTTTAAAATTGGCACAAAACTCTCTCTCGCTTGGCGAACAAATAAAAACCTGTTTCACCTAGTCTGGAGAATGGAGGGAAGGGTAAAACTTCCGGGGGATGCTAATGCGCAGGCCCTCTGAAATTCAGTGGGGGAATGGTGCGCGAGATGTCGCTGAATCCGATAAGAAAATGGCTCGCGGTCGGTCAAAAATCTGTTTAATTGAGCCAAACTCAATGAGTCGCAATTTTACGAGTAGAATGCGGGTATGCAAAATAAAGGTTTGACCCGTATAATCAAAATAGGTGTACATTATAGATTGTATCAAAAATATTGCTCACACTTGTTTAAAGAACAGCTGGAAAATTATTTTAAATTGATATTTCTTGTCAAATTTCTTCTGATACTTTAATTTCATAGGGAGAAATTGAAAAGCGACTAGTTCTTAGTACCAACGGTTTAGGGCAATACTAGGGTCATTAAGTTTTTCACCTTTTTCAAATACCCATTGATATGAATGAAATCTTAGGGGCTAAGTGACATTGATAAGTTAAGTGACATTGACGAGAGCATTAAGATCGACGTAAAATCTGTTCAAATATTCTGCCTCTGCATCCAAAATTTAAATTATAATAAAGATCCCGCTTTAATTTTCCACCGGCAATATAACAAAATTAAAAACGTTTTGAATAAGAATGAGGTAATTTCAACTTTATCGAATTTATGCACGCACAATACATTTGGGGACAGCTGTTTACCCGAGGCTTCTTAAATCTAAATTTTTACACCATGAGACGCTACCACGTTAAGTTCCTAACGAATTAGTCTTCAACGCGATATCACGGAAGTACTACATTTTCGTTTGCATGACGCTCGTAACTCAGCACTATCTCGCGCTTTCGGGCTATTTTATGTTGGCCCCTGGACCATTATGAGTAACGATTTATGAGCGCCCTTACCTCATTCCTCCTTTCTATGATACCGGGGCACTATATCGACCGCGTTCGACCTATATTTTTGAAGAACACCATGGACTTAGAGCTCCGCAATATATATATTTTTTGCCAATAAATGGCATGGCGAGTGCCGCAAGGACTATTTCCTCCCGGGGTGAAAATATGGAGGCTCACACCTACGGCTCCTTCGAAGAAATTAGTCACTTCTGTGCACATTATGATGCACTGTTCCATTATACCATCCGTGAACCAGAGTTCACGTACGGACATGAATAGGTGGGTATCTATGGGACTTAAGGGAAATAAATAAATTTCCCTGGCACCATTTTCATGTAAATATATCCATACCTTCTTATATTTCAAGTACCCACATCCATTGATTTTAAAAGAACCACCATTTTAATGTTTGTTATTCCTAGTAAATACTTCAGTAATTTTAATGTTTATGATTGAAAATTCCTTGTGTGCTCCACCGATTGCGAATTACGATTATTAACACCGTTTCAATTTCAAAGGTTCATAATTATATTTTTCACAAATTAGAAATATCGTTCATTCAGCCTCAACCATAGGATACCTGTGCCTGCTTTCAAACGCTTACAGAAACATGTAACGCTTATTAATCATAATAATGAAGATGATCATCATCAATCCCTTTTCCTTCATTTAAACCTTTCATATGTCATACTTCTGTATTGTTGAAAATCTTCTCTTATCAACACACAAAAAGTTTCCCAGATAATTTCTTCGCTGTTTACCTGTGGACTCATTGACTCAGCATCGCAGAGTAATATTTTGAAAAACAGAAACAGTAAGATTTACTGATTAATTTATAGCATTTTCAAGGTTTTGATCCAATCTGTAGATGTTTCCAGCAAAGTATTCTCATGAGCATTAATTATATTTCTTGCATTTCTTTGTCATACCCATATCTCATCATGCATCAAGGTAATCTCTTAAGATCTTCTACGGTGGTCAGATCCTCGACTATTAATGAAAATGAAATAAAATAGTTACATTGAATTCTGAATGTTTCAGAACAAAATGAATGGCCTTACAAGGTTGGATGTGATAAGTTAAAAAGATTGATCAAGCCGCTATTTCAAGTCAAATCGCACCTTAAGGGGCCGTGATACATAGCTGTTTTTCAGACCTATTTTTCAAGGAAGATTGCTCCAACAGGAAGCTAGATATCGGAATGGGGTTTTCAGTAATTAAAAGAGAAAGTATCAAACTATTACTCTATAATCTTAGATTTTACGTAATAAGCCTTGTTAAAAATATATCTCGATGTAAAAATAGACCTTTTTGTTGCAAATATTGGGAGACAGAGGGGCTATTTTTTTAACTTTCGTTATTATAGAGTACAAGATTCAAGCTTAGTCTGTTGGATCCTTGAAAACTATTGATTTTTATTAAAAGACACGCTGTTGAGATATTCTGAAAGTAATTTATGTTTTTCGCCAACTCCAGCCCAGGGATACGCCTCTAGCAACGTGCAAATCACGAAACAGTTCACACATTCTCCGCCTACTGCGCTACTCAAAAAGTGGCACGGTCCCTCTACCCTATATCCTAAAACGGTAACCTTGAGGTGTTGGAGCTTGGGGGAAGGGAAAGTGAAGGCGGGCGGGAAGCAGAGGCGAGTTTTAGTTGCTTGCTTGCATGCTAGTAGTGAATGCTTGGTAACCTTCACCCCCTGCCACACACCCTCGCGGTGGCTTGCAGGGTATCGTGTAGATGTAGATGTAGATGAGTGAGACGGAGTGTCTGTTTACTGACGGGTTATTTCTTGAGTCTCAGCTTAGGTTGTCGCTCTCGGGGTGTCTAGTAACAGTCAAACAGAGTAATTGTCAAGTCTCGAAATTTCATCGGAAGCGTACCAATATCGGAAAATTAAAGTAGGCAGTCGCTTGACATTTTCGATGGCGAGGAAAAAAAGAAAGGGTGAATTTTTGGCCAAGCGGAGGGAAGAAAAAAGGTAAATATTGTCATTTTTTGTGAAAACACTATCTTAATGTAATGATATATTCATGTGTAAGTATGCAAATTTCTATTATCCGAAACAGGCGTCTCAAAATAATGGGAACAGAGTCGCACGTAGGAGGAACTTCTTGCGCTATTGAAGAAACCCCGTCCATTATTGACGATTCAGTAGCTGATGAAACTTTACATGATTCATTTGACGATATGGCAATTGCCGAAGAAGGGAAAAACGAAGGTTTATCCGGTGGAGTAACGGGAAGAAGAATTATCGACTTAAAATATGCGACAAATCGGTTTCCAATTTACTGAAAAGGTTTAACCTAAATTTCAACCTGCGTTCTGATAGTAATTCCCAGCCTAGTTCTTCTATTAAACTCGTAACACTTATACAATTATCATAGCGGCCTTTAACAAATCTAGTGGATCTCCTTTGCACACGCTCTAATTCTTTTATCATACCTTCCTCGTACGGATCCCATATACTAGCGGCATATTCTAAATGAGGCCTGACAAGTGTAAAATAGCTTCTAGTACTCTCTCATCGCATTTGCCTAGAACTCTTTTTACGAATCCTGATATATGGTTTGCTACACTAGTTATTTCCCTGATGTATTTCCCCCACAGCATGTCTTCAATGTTGGTGACGCCTAAGTATTTAATAAATTCTACGTTAGATATTTTCTTTTCTTTGATGCAATAATTTTTCTGGGGAAAGTTATTCTTTTTCCCAAAGTTCTTTATCGCGCATATCTTCAAATTTAATTCTAGCTGCCAGCTATCACACCAATCATCAATCGCATATAAATCCTTAGCTATAGAATGACTATCCTCTTAATTTCTTATTTCCTTATACACTACTGCATCAGAAGAAATACGTAAATATGAAGAGATTAGCCGACAGGACTCAGTGGAGAGCTGCGTCAAACCGATCTGAGGATTGATGACCAATGATGACTGCTGCATCATCGGCAAAAAGACGGAGCTTGCTATTTTTAGCTACTGTATTCAAGTCATTTACGGAGAGAAGAAATAAAATTGGGCCTATCACGCTGGGGAACACCCGATGTAACTTTTACTTCGCCTGAGGTGACACCATCTAATACCATTCATTGAACGCGTTCATGTAGGAAATCTCCTATCCAGCCTACCATATTACTGTCTATCCCGTATGATGCTAACTTCGCGAGTAAATTACAGTGGGGAACCTTGTCAAACGCTTTTCTAAATTTAAAAGCGCTGCGTCTACCTGTACGTTACCTTCTCCGGAAACTAAAATATCATGAACGAAAAGACCTAACTGATTTTCGCAAGACCGTCCCTTTCTGGACCCATGCTTATTTGTTATCAATAAATCCTGGCTATCGAGGTGTCCCCTTATTGATGTAACTATCATATGCTGTATAATTTTGCACGACAGTGACGTTATTGATATTGGTTTATAATTCGATGGATGTTCCCTATCGCCACTTCTAAAAATTGGGATCACGTTTGCTATCTTCCAGTCTTTGGGAACCGCGTGTTCTTCGAGGGATTTGTTAAATATTACTTTAAGATACGGTGCCATTTCGAGAGCTATTTCTTTATACACACGAGCAGGAATTTCATCACGACCTGAGCTCTTGTTCGGGCTAACATTTTTAGTAAGGATACGATTCCGTTATAAGATACAATTATCGATCGGGGGCATTATTTGCTGAAATCGGTCTGGTATGGTTTCGAGCAAACTGCGCTTAGATTGATTAAAAACGCTCTGGAAAAATAATTCAACAAATTAGCCTTATCTAAATATTTCGCCCCTATACCTTTTCAAGGAATTAACCGTTGACATTTTAGTTCCCTGTACTTTTCTAACATATGATCAAAATGTTTTCGGATTCCCCTCTAGTTGTTCTCCAAGTACTTTTCTCTTGAAACCACTTTACGCTTTTCTAAGGGCTATTTTTGCGGCTGCTTTATATGTAACGTTCGATAATTTTTTTAGATCGCTATTAGCTACATTTTTCTTAGTTTCGCGTGGATAACTCGTTGTCGTTTTAAACATTTTTTTAACCTCCACGTTGTACCACCCTGGTTCCCTATTCTCACTCTTATACTCACTCACCGTGTAATTTGGAGGAACTCTTTCCATGTCTGCGTCACTATTTTTTCTGATGTTTTGAATTTTTCAAAAGAAGTCTGTAAGTCACGCCTAAATCCGTTAAAATCTGCTTTACTTAAAAGGCTAATCTTTCTTTTTAATTATACATTTTTGTCAGTATTGAGGGATAATTTAACGTGTACTACCTTGTGGTCACTTATTCCATCGACATTTTTAACTTCAATAACTTTTTCATGGATGTTTGAGGCAAGTAAATCGAGAACATTCTCCCTTCTATTATGCAAATTTACTATTTGATGCACTGCGTATTATGCGAACAGGTTAAAAAATGACGAGCAGATTTCTTTTTCCCTACCCCCAGACTAATGACTACATGTTTTCCAATCTATCGATGTTGTATTGAAATCTCCACCTTTCAATAATCTGTCGTTCGTTGGTATGAGAATTAATGTGCCTGATCTGTTTCTCGAGTTCTAATACTGAGTGTACATCGGAATGGGGTGGTCTGTAGTAGGCACAAACGTATATTACTTTCAAATTACCACATTTAGACATTAACACGTGCAAGCCAAGCTACCAGCTGAGACCACCTCCTATTTGTTGCAGTTCTTACGGCTAAACTGTTGTCACAACAACCAATCAACGCGGCTACCCTGAAAAATGAAGTCTATTCATGACTTGGACCGCGGACGCTTTCTCCTGCAGCTACGAACCCCACTAGGACCAGACCGGCTCGGTTCTTAGAAAAACGTAGCGAACGCATTTCCGCGAATTCCACGTTGCCACATGGTATAATGTGGAGTCTGCCAAGCAGTTTGGTCCCATCGTATGTTGAAATGGCAACATTGCGTCTAGTGGTCAGCAATGGAAAACTCCGCGGACGGAGGGGTTGAGAGGGAAGGGTCTCGTCACCTCTGCGCAAAGAATTAAAGCGTAGAGGTGACACTGAACAAAAATATGGCTGGTTGGGTAGGCGCCGACTCTGGTAACTCTACCGGTCGACGGAAAAACTATCTCCATCATCTCAGCACTCGAAAGCGAAAAAATAATCATGTACCACGGCGCCTTAAACATAAAAAGCCACAAGCAACTAAGGAAATTCGTAAAGCAGAGAAAACGAAAATAGAGACTGACTAAATACAAAATAAAATAAGTTTTGTAGCAAATGTATAACGTGATGATATAATTACCAAGAATTTCCACAAAAGTGAAGCAATGTTTCGCAAAGAGTGACTTAAAAAACGAGAAAATCTGTTCAATAAACAATATTGGAGCTAAAATTGAATCTAGTATTTAGCAATTAAATATTAGATAGGAATAATGAAGGGAATAATTTACACAAAGAACCAACACAGGAGATATAACATCAAGGTACGCGAGCTAAAGTGCTCTATTTTCTATAACGGCCACAAGGGCGTGAGAAATTAAAGCTAAGCTGGATGAGGAAATATAGGGGTCAGCAATCGACGTATCTTCGAATTCAAATGCTGATGAACGTATGAATCATATATTTCTTCCAGCAATACTTTCCCTGATACCACAGCTAATCTCACATAACAATGAACAAATTATAAATAAAAGGAAACAACCATCTCGTAATTAGCCTCAAGAAAGCCTATTCTCAGGAAACGGACTGATAGATTAAAAAAACGAAAGAAAGCATCGACCCAGCCTCCCTCCATCTTTCTCAATATCCCGTGACCCGAAATCACACGACCCCAAGAGAGAACGGCGAATATATATTCTCTAGGGCTCTCGAGAGAGTTCTATTTTTACCTCATTTTCCATTTTTCACTCCATTTCTTGAGATATACAAGTTACCCCTTAAGTCGTCCACGGAGTTTTCGAATTTTTGCGCAGATCAAGGACAATGAACTAGTTAGAGGATGAATCAGTTGATTTTTTACGGCTGAAAAGTATGTTATCTAGACAAATTACTTTCCTTCAAAATGAAAGAAGTGGAAACGGCCTGTAGTTCAACACAATAGGGTAAAATGTCAATCGTTGAAAATGTCACATTGCAAGAAAAAGCTGTGTCTCATGTTTATTGGTGATGGAGAATAACGAAAGCAGCACATTTCAGGTTTACACTACGAATTTATCGATGCAAACGCAGTAGAAACTATAATAACTATTATTTTCACCAAATAGTTCTTGAGTTCAAGGCATCAAGACATGCTTCCAGATTTTGTGGAATGATTTTCATCTGTTAGGGAATGAAGTTCATAATAAAACTATGTTGTTTCGTGTACACATAAGGGCGCTAAGGTCATAGCGGAAGACAAATGCAATCATACGCAAAGGTCTTTGAATAATGAGAAATGCAAGTCATTCTGTACTGAAATGAGTGGGCTAGTATGTGTTCTGACTTCCCACCTTTAGAGATGGGGTTCAAGATCCGGTATAAATTTCGTTTTATCCTCACAAGAAAGCCATGTGGTGAGCATTCTAAGTAATTACTTTATCCTCCGAATGAAAAGTGAAATTATGGACTCCTTGTCGCCTTTCGTTTACATCAAGCTACGTAATCCGCTTTCTTTTAACCCTCACTCCTTTCTCTTCAAAATTCATCATTACCATTCCTCGTTTCTTCTGGTCTGAGGCTCCTAGGGGCGAAATCAAGGATATTTTACGCTAAACACTATTTTCATGAGCAATGCGTAGACGCATTGCTCATGCATTAGCACGAGTAGTTTACAATCATTTTCGATCAAAATATTTTTCATGGAAAATCATTCAACAGAAACGTATTATGATCTGCCAAAAAATCGAGGAAATCAGCATACACACATTCTTCTTGCGACAAAGGAAGACCTGAAAGGTAGCGAGGAACTCATGATCTACTAATTTTCCTTAGACCTAACATACGTAAACATTACGCATATGAAAAATGTTACAGTTAAACCCTAATATCAGCCCATACCAACCAAAACAGATATGAGGCCGAGAGTAGACAGAGAGGCTGTGAAAATCAAAATAAAGGAAAAATGGGTATGTTTAGGATTCGAAAACATTTCCACAACTTTCCCCTTACACAAGGAAAAAGACACAGAGAAGGAACTCCTCACCACTGAGAGTTCGCCCTAGTTCTCCCTCTCTCACCCTCCTCAGGATAATAAAACGAGAAGCCGGCAATCGGGCAGGCACCCCACTTGAGGGAGCCAAAAGGAAACTCGAAAGGACGAAAGAGTTGGCGGTCTCCCTTTCCCGGACCGCCTGATCTTTTGCCCCCTCTCTACCTCCTCGTCTCCCCCGGAGTCCCATCAAATCAGTCCGCAGTTCCATCCCGATTCTCTCCTCCCACCCCCCCCCCCCCCCCCCCCCCAACCCCTATTCCCACGCCTCCTCATAAAGATTTCCGCGGTGTGCAGGAAAAGCCGAGCAGGGTTGCCAAATGGGAAGTCCAAAATCACTTCGCTCGCTGGCTATTAACAAATTATAATGAACTCCTAAAATCCTTCACATGCATTAAATTCCATGCCAAAGCCTCGAGTCGGAGACCACGCCTCAAATACGAAATAGCACGCGAAGGTGGCGGATCTTGGATTTACGAAGACTTCTACTGCATTGACATTGTCCCTAAAAATATATGAAAACGAGAGGTTTCTAGGTTGAATAATTCTCTTGTAAGACCGTGTAATGTGGTGAGACAAATGCTATAACATCCTCAAACAAGTCTCGAGGAGCAGAAGTATGCTTTGGGTTCAGTTACGATTGCTCCGGTGAAATACAAAGGGAATCACCAAATAGAATATTAATTTATGGTTTCCGGCGTAACACGGTGGAATTGATTTATGATGAATAGCAATAAAAAAACACTGCGGTGCAGCACACCGCAGTGAAATCTAGGTCGCATTATAGTCTTTTTCATATGTGTAAATACAATATTTTGTTTTATTACTATTTATCATGAGTCACCTATTGGTAATGAAAAACTTCAAAATAATTTTATCATAGACTGAATCTCCAACATTGGTGCTTTAACTTGTATATTTCATCATGCAATTGACAAATATTCCCTTTATGTTTTCGGTAAGCATGAATTTTAGTCCGAGCTCTATCAATTTTAACTTTGATTAATGGCAACTGCATGAAAAGAGGCTGAATAGATACTCTCCATGCTTAATTCCGCCTTCTCTTAATTGCAGTCCATTGAAATACAAAACAATAAATTAGAGAATGCACAGAAAGTAAAAATCTCCCCACAAATGTACGTTAAAATTTTTCGGACATGATGTTTAGTATTTTCTCCTGCCATTCAGTCTAGCAAGAGATGTTAGTGAGAAATTTCGATCGCGTCCCTTGCGTTTCCGGTGGTTTTCTGCAATTCTATGAGAATTTCCGAGCCAGATAAAATTTGACTGAACATCAATTCGCTGAACAATAGGGGTATTTGGATTTCACAAGGGCCTCTAAATACGATACATAAAGCATCATTGCGTGAGACCACGAGATTTCGACTAGGTTTTGTACGTACCCTCTGAAGTTAGACGACTTGACATTTCCCGTCATCGAATGAACTTGGGAACACGTAAACTTCCAGAACAACACTCACGTGGATGTAGATCAAACTCTGCTGCGGATACTGACGTGGATTGGGGGGAGGTGGAAATGACAAGGGAGAGAAGTTATGGAGCACATAGGAAGGGAAACCAAGAGAAGCTTCGGGAACCAGAATCTCCGAAGGGGTGACTCTAATTTTAGACTTCATCCGAAAATGATATCCCAGCTGAGAAAAATATTCAATACCTTTGCACGATACAAATATGCGCATTTTTGGTACATTTATGTTAGAGTTATTAATTAAATGAGGTCAGAGCGTTATTTCCATTAGTAACTTACGGGATCCGAATTTTTTGGATCATTTTCTTTCGAGCTTTTGTGTTACTTGTCAGCCGAATAATCAAAAAGAAATACAATCAACTTCCCACCAAGCCGCGAATAAATTAACAGTGTCGTTCACCTGTTTTCAACATCGTTCCGGATTGAGTCTATTTATTCATCTCTAACTAAAATGAATTATGACCGAAATTAAAATCCCAAAACTTCATATCATTTCTTCAAGTATATTAATAATTATACTGAGTAAATTTTACCTTATATTTTGCAAAAAATAACCATGGTGTCAATAATTGTACCTTTTTTCAAGGCATTATATCAATTTATCACAGTAACTTGATAATAACTCTGATGTTTTAAAGCCATAGTCGTTTTTTTAGCATGGTAACAATTGTTCTCTGCATTAAAATCATCATTTCTACAAAATGCCAGCATTTTCTGGGCTTCAATTTATCAAAGCCCATAGAATACCTGTATATAAAGATACCGAAATAGATGTCAAGAAACCGCTCTCCTGACCCGCACAAGTTAGGTCACATAAATATCTATCTCGGATACTATTCATTGATAAGAGTAGTATTATTAAAGGAAAGAAAGATACCTCTAAAATGCACTTGAGACTCTACTAGAACAAAAACTTTTTAATACAGGATACAAGCAATATAATATCCCCTCGAAATATGTACTGAACACTATCTGCCGATACAGAAAAAGCTAACTCGTGCGACTAAATGAGATAAACCAGTAGTCTGTACTTCACTTTTATACGCCATGGTCCTCAAAAATGACCTATCAACTTCTCTAACTCGCCATTAGATATAATTAGACGATCCTAAACACATACAATAACTACAACCGAAGCGGAAAAAGAGAACGCACAGCTTGTATCGCCATACCTGCACTAATGGGCCACACCTGTAAATAATCCGCAATTTTCGATGAAGTTTCGCCTATTATCTTTTCAGTTGACCTAAATTACCTGCCCTTTTTTTAACTTTAGGTGATTCTAGGCTATGGGTACATTCCATTAATTTCTCAAATGTTCTTTATTTTCGTTTCAATTATCCATTTCTTTGATAGCAATTCTCGTGTTTGTTTCAGGTACTTCCCATCTTCGGCTATTTTTAGCTTTAATGCAGTCACTGGCCTCAAACTCTAACTATAACGGTCTCATTTCTTCTTTCCCGAACTTAAGTGACGAGGGCTATTATTTTCGACAAAAATTATTCGCTACGTAGAGAGTCTCAGGATGGATAACATTAATCTCCGACACACCTTTTTTAAAAATATCCAGTGGGGCACGATATTTTCAAACAAAAAAGTTGAGTTTTGTATCCCAACGATGGAAATAGCTGCGTCACTCCTCTCCTTCTCGAATAAATTTGGAATCAATGGACGAGAGAGTTCAAAAGGCATTATCACTCGATAGCTTGGCAGACACGCACACCTTTAAAATCATGTTTCGGCAAAGAAATGGATTCCGGCCGCTATGCGCTCAGATATAAAATAAAACCATGAGCAAGCAAAAGGTCACAGGAATGTTTACGCTCATTGCAATGCGACTGTTCCCGAAGGTGAAACGAAGCGCAGGGAGGGCTGAAGGCGAGGCCCATAAAACCTGAATGATTGCAGTGACTTATTACGTCCAGGAATAAATAGTTACCAGGAAACGCAAGGCAATTGTAAACGATTTTCCATCTCTTACTCCAATAACTAAATTACAGCAATTACGTTGCGTTTAAATGCCTAGAAGTATTCAGACATGAGATTTTCCACCCAAAAAAATATGAAGAAGAGGAAATTTTATTTCCACCGATTTGACACTTTCGATTACGCCATCAAGGTATTTAAAATTATCTTGGGACGCGCTGGACTTAGAATATTATCGCTTAAACACTGAAAATATCTATAACCACAAGGAAAATGTAGACATCAAATATGAAGGAAAAGTGCAAAGGAAAATATCGTAAAGTCCTAAAGATATCGAGCAGTTGTATCTTTTCCCGCGATTTTTCCGCAACGGATACTACGGATTTTGCCAAATCAGAAATTGATTTTCATTTTTTGCAGACAACTAAAAGACAAGGACGCAAAGCTGCTTCCTGCTCCTCCTCCCTAAGCATAATGTTTTTTTCTATCACTTATCCATCATATTCATAATTTTACCCATGCAAAGATAAAGTTGCCACAATCAAATAAATTCAATCCAACTGCTATATGGCATAAAATTAAATATCGCTTCAATGATCGATGAATAATTCACAAAAATAAAGATCCGCATTAACAAAAAGGTAAATTTTTCACCAGGAAAAATTTTTCCATTTTGACCCACCCTGGCAGGTTGAGTGAAAGACCGCCTTCCCATCGCTCTTAAATTCCCCTCTCAAGTCCTTTCAGAACTTTTTTATCATACAACACTTGGTGCTTTGCTCTTCATAATTTCACCACTACAGAAGTTGGCTAAATCAAAACTGAATTGATAAAGGATTTGGAAGATACTTTTTCAAACTCCAGCTTTAATTAAATTCTATGAATCCAACTTCCTAAAATGAAAATGCAAGCGGAAAGCGTTACCTTCGTCAAGAAGCAACTTAGGTACAGAAGATCTGGAACTAGAATTTCTTTTTAAAACTCTAATCACATTTTTTTCCTATTTCTGACAAGGTTTCCAAGGGAAATTGCCGGCTCATTCATATTATGCTTCATTAGCTATTTAGCTTATGTTAGTAGGGTGAAGCCGTAATTACTTCATTCGTTACGGTTTCACCCTACTAACAGATACTCCATAATTTTTACTATAATTTTTCAGAATTATGTGCTTGAAATGTTCACTTGTTGTATAACGCACTGCTAAAGAATAACCGAGTCATTGGCATTCAAAACTATCAATAAGAATTAATACGATTTCCGATATGTGAATCTTCATTTGGCAAGTATGAGCAATGCACATCTTCGCGTTAAGGTTATCCAAATGCATTCTCGGCGACGTAAAGAGATTGCTCGACGAGTAGCACTTCACTAAGTAGTATTTTTATCATACAAGGCCCCACGGGCGTACTACCCGACGTATCCCACTAAAATTTCTAAGAGTGCTGAACATGAATCAACCATAACATTTTTCTACGAAAGACACCTCACCAGCCGTTTCCCTTGTGATTTGCATGCATCTTCTATCTTATCTGTGGATAAGTCGTTCCGATCAACGGAAACCAATTACGTCTCCTTCACCTCGACAGATAAGATTCACCTCGGTAACGGAATATTTTGGCTGTATTCTGGCCTGTTTAAACTGGTGACAGACTGAAGAATGAATTTCGAGTCGTCGGCAGAGACTTTAGACAACAAACAGGCACTCAATGTAAGACTGATTTAGGTCTAAACAAGTAGCCATCCTCTTTTCTACACGTATCATCGTTCCTGACGTGCACCACAACTCTAATCAATTTGGGTAATATCCACAATTTCGATCAATAACACAAGATATGCCTCCATTCACCTTAAACCACACATACTAAAATACCTTATTTCACACTTTATGTTTTTGGCCCTGAATCGTTTTCAAAATTACATAGACGTCATTCTTAAGCCTGTGTAGTATGTACATCAAAAACGCTGATGACTCAAAAGTAAAGCACAGACTTATAGAATGTAGGCTAAAAAAATAGTGAGTTTTGAGTTTGCAGGCTGCCATGCTGCATAATTGCCAATGAAGTTAGACACATTGTGAAATAAAGAGGCATGAAGGATCAGCATTGAAATACAGTGAGAAGTCGAGTGGTTGGCAAAAATCTGAAGCTGCCTGTCTTTTCCGTTTTAATGCATGTGGAGATTTTATGGCAAGGTGTTAACCAATATTTTACAGCTATAGTCTATAATCAAATGAGACTTTCATTGAAAGAAAAAAGTTTCTCAGAGAGGCACTGTAATATTCTACCAAAATGAACTATTTCAGTACTCATTTCATCCCTAAATATTGACCAATATTACAAATAATGATGTCAAAGATTACGAAAGCCCAATCATTTTATATAAAATAAGACAAAATCTGTAGTGAATTGAAAGAGATACAAATGATAGTTTAATTACTGTTACTAGTAAGTACAGGAGGATTGATAATGCTATTCGCTAACGAATAACTCAAGCCCGTATATCGGGATGCCCCTCATAACCACGACACAGTAAATATTTTAGTTTCATCTACGCGTCGTCTATTTGGCAACGAATATCACGAGGACCACTAGTCATCAATCGATACTGAGTAACCTTTCCCAATTTTAATCCAATTTCACCTTTCCTCCTTCCATCCGTTGAATATCAATAACTTATACCACCTCTTACTGAGTCATTTTCATCAATTTTCTATTGACGGATATCGTCCATATATTCAATACGGCAAGCTCTAGGAGTGGGTTTTCCGATCCCATACCTATTCAGGATGTCGAAGTAATCCAATTTCGATCGGCAACTCACCTTTCACTGAGGTCAGAATTTATACACGATCAATGTTTTGATGCGCCGCACATAGCGGATATGGGATAATTTTTATCATTCATTTCATGACGAGGATTTCTCGATGCCATTTCGCGATGAAAGCAGCCCGTCTCCGCCTGTTGTTTCTTTTCATGAGAATTCACGTAGCTGGCGCCATCGGACATTCGTACGTACTCTCTTACGAGAACAAAAAGTAATATCTTCGGTATACCCAAGCTCTCTCGGCATTCGGTTCATTTCCTGGGCTCTCGAAGAGGTTGAAGAGCCCAGGCGCTTGGAGTTTGTCCAGATCTCTCATCATAATTTTCGCTCGATTGGATCCGGGCATGAGATCAAAGCATGTGCGTGAGTGTGTGGCCTCTTAAATTGGTCCATAAGGAGGCATCCGAGGGAAAATGACAACCACAAATCTGATCGATGCAACCGATTTAGCCACGAGAGGCTCTCGCCTTTGACGCATCACTCTGTGGATGCCCCGCAAACATTGTAAGCACACTTTAAGTCAAAAAAGATAAACGCGGCGTAATATGGCCCACCAACAGAACAAATTCGAATTCTTACTACCACGTAGCCAGATAAGATTCACTTCTTGGATTCGATATCAATCCGTGGGAAAGACGGATGCACGACCCAAAGTGACACGTACGGGATAATAACCATGAACGCTTCCCACCAAAAGTTCAAAGAAAACTGTTGTTGATGAAAAATTTCAAAAGATACAGAATGATAATTCATTTCTGGCTCGTAAAAGCCAAAGTTACTTTTTCCCATTAAAGTGAATCACGTTTCAAATCATATAAAATTTTCCTCCATCAACCACTTTTTCGGTCACATGATCATTATATTTTCTCCTCTTATTTTTTTAACGCCGTGCATTTCCATTCCATCCTTTATGGCTACTGCCATAAAACTTCCCTTAGCTATTCGACCAATGGGCCCAATGGTGTTGGGATCAACTGATACGCCGGTAAATTAGTCGTCGTAAAATTAGTTTCCTTTACTATACAGAGGTGGTCTGAGGTCGTGGCGTCATTAGCATGAATGATTAGACCGGAAAAGAGGACATGGTAACTCTAATATGCATCAACGGAAAAGATCTTTTAAAATAATCGAGCACTCGAGGCACCGAAAATTTAGTAGTCACATAGCCTATCAGTAAAAATAATTTGATATCACTCATGGCTATCATTTAAATTAATATATGAACTAAATTTATAACGTAATTAATGGACGCAGGAATCAATCGCAAGTACAAGTATCAAAAAGTCGGTACTACGAAAACTAGCGTTAAAAGAAACCTTAGTACCTCTTTTGTTTAAATTAATGTAAGACTCAAATTTAATAATGTAATAAAAGGACGCTTGAATCAATCGCAAGTACGAACGAAAATTGATCTTTTACTCCACTCAGCTCGCTTGCGAGGATTTCAGGTGATTAGTGTTAATCAGAGATTGGATACCAAAGCTCAACGACGTTGATGGGAGGTGTGTATGAAGGATTTTTGAGAAGCTCGATTATTAATTAAAATGGAAACATATTTTTAACCTGGTAATTTCTATTACCGAAACGCACCATAATCTATCTTTTTTTTAATTTTTCGTCCCCTGTGACCTCACCCAAACAAAAACACCTAATTACGGGCGGATTTGGGAAGTGAAAGTATACGCTTGGGTAACATAATCATTTTTATGCGTTTTCAATTTATTTTGCTGCTTCCTCGAACTTAACGGCTCACGATCAACGGATGCTGAAGATTATCAAGTATCTTCATTCATAAACTATGATGGTCTAACCAAAATATCACAGAAATGAGTACATTTAATCGGATACTGAGATAAAAGAGATGTTGCCGAAATAATAAAAGTTCTCGCACCAAATTCTTTATTGCCATCCCCTAATTTTGAACCTAATTCTTATTGCGAGAGAAACAAGTTCAGTAAGTCGTCTGCCAGGTTACGTTAAGCTGAAGACCCTTGACACCTTTTACTACGATTCTCTCTGCTGTTTCTCTCCACCCTTCCCTACCTCTCCCAAAAATTTCACCTCTTTCCGAACACCCACTTATTCTTGATGGTATAAATGGCCTTAGCTGTCGGTTGCCTCTCTTTACAACAATAAGAAACAACGAATTATAAGGTAAATCGGTAGCAATAGTATTAGGTTTTTAAGGTTCTCCAACGGCTATAGATATATCATACCCTTTAACCTATGTTTAAACCAAGCTGGTATCTATGGTAGATAACATCCATGAACGAGATAGAGTTTAAACGTGCGATATTTGGATTGCCGAGCCGTTTCGTTTCTGAACTGCCTACCAGTGCAGGTTAATACCTGCAGCTCCTAGCTCTGCGTCTACGTCTCACACTCGAATTAACTTCAACCCTATTGGCGTCCGTGAATGAACCACTTACGACTTACGATACAATACCACTCACGACTCAGCATCCAATTTTCCTCGAATGTAACGAATAAAAGCATCCTTTACAGAGAAAGAAAAAGACTGGCAATTTTCCGCAAGAATAAAGATTTTACTTGACCGGTTTCGGTGTACAACACCATCTTCAGGTCCTGAACCTTCACCACCTTCAACCTGAAGATGGTGTTGTACACCGAAACCGGTCAAGTAAAATCCTTATTCTTGTGGAAAATTGCCAGTCTTTTTCTTTCGCTATGATATTCCACCAAATCAAGCCTGAAACAACTACCTTTATCCTTTACAGAGTAAATCTTTAGATTTCACCATGCATACCTTATGTATGTTACACCCGTTTCGTCATATGTACCACCAAATGTATGCCAAATGTATGTCACCATGTACTTTATGCCCGTTTCGTCAAATACACGAAGATGAAATCTACAAATTTCAATTTTACTTTTAGTAATTCACTTTGAAATGAAAAACGCTTGTTATACTGCACTAATTTATGAAAAATCTTCATATATTTGGCATATAAAAAGCTTTTTTCATCAAGTGCGTGAAGAATAACCAGTATTCTCCACTTTAATATGATTACTACACAGAACTTTCACAAGGCAATGATTGTGACTAAAGATACTTTCTTTAGAACGCGAATGTTCACGAAGTCGAGCCAGAAACCATAGAATTGACAAAGGCACCCACTTAACGCGAAGCAAACAATCTGGAAGTGACGTCACCAACCCGATAATTTCCCACCCCCCCTCTCCAGATTGTGATACCCGTTCGGTCCTCCCCAACTCCTTCTCCCGTGACCTTTGGCTCCGTGCCTGGCGTGTTCCGAACGGCAGACGCATTCCACGCGAGGTCGTGGGAACTGTGCCACGCCGCCGCCCCTTGCAGCGCGTGCCGTGAGTGCGTCGCGCCCAGCGCCTAAGTTTCCAATCGGCAAAATGGCTTTCGAGTCCTTGGCGTTATATGAAGGGTGGGATGACACCCTACCGCGAACCTACTTGATGAAAAGTATCTTGAGATGCGCAAATGGGATCAGGAAAACCTCGGTATACCACTCATCTGGTGATCTTGGGTTAAAAAAAACTTCCATCGCATAATAAATGTTCAACTAAACGAGTTTGGAGATTATTTCGCAGCTAAATACAAATTGTTCTAATCATTTAAAATCAATATGGGAACGAATTCACAAGTGTAACTCTTCACTATCTCTGCATACAGGTTCAAACAGACAAATGTCCTTAATGCTGCTTAAACACGCAAACCTGAATTCATGACCGTTACGCGACAAAGTCGGATGGATTTCTTAGAGCTTCGTGACTTAAGGATTCTAAATGCTCCCGGTTATTATCCTTCAATAATGGAAAAAAGTTTTTATCATGCGACTCTTGAATTCGCACCCTGTATTTTCCTCCAGGCCCGAAATAATTTTTATCCCTCTCAACGGATAATAGCATTAGTTTATCGGAAAAAACAAATAACTCGGGCGTTAAATAAATTTTATATTAATGACATAAATAAAAGGCAATAATGATCAATAGAAAATAGAATTCTACTAAATGAACTACTTTGCAATCTCATCTCTCCCACTTACTTTGACTATGATTTTAACTTCATTTTTCCCGGCAATGGCTAATGAGTATGGTTTTTAAATTTCATTGAGACATATTTCTGTAACATACTTGGCATCAAAAACTAAGTAGAGAAGCAGGCTAACGGCCAGAGAAACGAGCAATTCTAAGACACATGTTTCAGCGATATACAAATTAAAAGACAGCCACATTTGTTAATGTGGATTTTGAGAAAACGATTGTTAACAGATTATCGTTAAGATAAGGTTATCGTTATGATCGTTAAATGCTTAATTTGGAAATTTTATTTCGCCTGTATTTACCGGGTCTTGACAACACGAAAGTATTTGCGCCGCTATGGGATTCCTTAACAACGAATTCTATCACCTACCATATTTGCTTCCTAAAACTCCTTTAGAACCACTAAATAACAAACTCTTAAATATTAACGCAAACTGCAACTAAATGCAAATTATATTGAAAGACTATTATGCAATTAGAACGAAACTGATTTTTTATCGTTCTCCCCAATGAGCTACCTAGCATATGTACCTACTGCAATACCCTCATGTTTAGGAAAAAAAGAATACGACTGATTTGGATTCGGCTCACCAAAGTACTTGAAGAGTAATTTCGCGAGACTAAATACGGCTATGGTCTTGTAAGTCAGGTCAGCCATACACGATCCAGGAAACCAAAAGATAATGGGACCCATCGCTGGTCATGGACGTTATGTATGACTTTGGTTGGATGGTGTGATAAAACCTACAATATTGGAGCAACTGCACACCTAATTTTACTACTACCAAAGAAGGCTGACTTCCAGCTTTAGGGACTTTTCGTCTAGAAGTCACCCGCTTCCACAAGGATACCTAGCATTCACCTCTTGGGTTTATTTCCGTTGATGGCACACAAATTCAGAGTGCACCCGGGAACAGAAAAACCACATGCTCAGGAGGGAATCACTAACGGGGCGGGGACTCCTGGTAGAGTGTGTCCACCTACTGATAACCCACTGAACCAGCGATCCCGATCGTTTATGCAACAGGAGGTCAGACGGATGCACTCTGGACTTATTTATCACCGGACGGCACACAGGGAGTCGGGCTGAGGTGGAGGTTACGGGAGGAAGTGGGGGACCAGATCAGACCACCCCCCTGTATAGTTGGATCGTCGGGGTAAGTAGGTGGCGCCGTACTGGGCGCTCGCCAGGTGCCGCACGGCCGTTGCGACCTGACCCGGCGGTGCCGCCAAGTTTTAATCCGGTCCCGTTACCAGCACCCACACCAAACACGGCACAACCACTATGAATGCCATTTCCTCGATCGGGAAATCGATATCGCATCGATGCACGAAAACGACGAGTTTTTTTTTCACTCGCGCGGAGTTCCGCGAATCCCGAATTGATATCGCTCCTCCACACTCCAGATTCCTGTGGCGGTCAGAGGCAGCACTACCATTTCGGTATTCGAGAAAAGAGGGGCGGGATGCGGTGATGGCGAGCAAGGACGGTGTGGGTGCAGGGAGGTGGGATAAAACATCGCGTTCCCCACCCGGCTCGCTCTGAGTGGAGTTCCAAGAACCAACCGACCGCCGAGAGGAAAGCCGTCTCGTCGGTTCGTGCGTGCACGGGAGAGATTTCAGAGCTATTCAAGAGTTATCGCATTGGGTGCAGAATTGTACATTCCAGTTCTGACGAGCAAAAAGCAATCACCTTTCGGAATCATTACGTCGACAGGCATTTCGGTAGGTAGCAATTGATTTACTTTCGCCATCAAGCCCAATTAGAAGGTATAACTAAATTAAAAACATGCCCTCATTATTTCAAATTAGAGGGTGTAAAATAAAACTAATGTGAAAATCTCTAAGGGCCACATTTCTACTCCGCACTACACAAATATTTCTGCTACGGGAATTCGAATAAGAGAATTTGAACTAATAACAAAAAATGGAACAAAGCATTTCAATGAAACTTGAGCATTACTCAGAACGGGGATAATTCTTAATAAATGCTGAACTCAAGGCGCCGTTCTTTCGGAGCGATTAGGAAAATTCCAGTCATCATCTTCATGATGGGTCAACAATCCTATCCTAACAATCCTAGGATTGGTTTGAACCTCTTCCTTTGAATTCCTCTTCCTAGAATTGACACCTCTTCATAGTAACGTAGTTCCTCTCTTTCATGTCCTTTACGACCTGTTCTATATAACTCATACGAGGCCTGCCATTTCCATTCCTTCCGTTTACTTTTCCTTCGACGATTGTCTTCATCAGGCCGTCGTGTCTTAAGATATGGCCGATCAGGTAGTCCAGTCTTTGTTTTATAGTTTTCAGCAGACTTCTCTGTTCTCCCACTCTTCTTAAGACATCTTCATTTGTCACTCGGTCGATTCATTTTATCTTCATCATTCTTCGGTAGCAGCATTCCAGAACATAAGCATTCCATTTCCATCATTCAGATACTTTCAGTGGAGGGCATGTCCGTTTCGCGCAGATATATTTATATTTCATTCCAAAAATAATATGAATATATTCTATCCTCTAGTCCACCTCTTTTTCTTCCGGCTTCCACCCATTTGTGATCATCTTTGAAAGGTAGAATCCGCTTGTGACCATTTCCAATTAATGGTTTTAATTACAAAAACAGTATTAAACATCAAAATAATAAGTGGTCCTAATGATTCCCCTTACTTCGCTGTTATTCTCCCCGTATCGGAAATGAATATCAATTTCGAGCACTTTATACGATGAAATGTTGTGAAACAAATTTGAGGTTCATTTTTAAAAACTAGCGCAATTTTGCTAACACAACGTAAATGCGTGCTTTATCTAATCAAATCAAGAGTCTAATCAAACAATTTAATTTGTTTAAATTAAATATTTACTCTATTACGAACCCATTAACCAGTGTACGGCTTCCCTAAGGCATCCAATCAATTACCAGATAAATTGCATTTTACGGCATCAACGAGAGACTCGAGGCCCCTAAAGAGATAATGAACCTCGAATCATGATAAGGCCAGCCACACGTTCTTTTCACACGAGATATTATTGATGATAAAATCGATAGCCCCGAAAATGAAAAACCCAATGCTTGAGGAAGCTCGATTCGCTCAACGTCGGGTGAAACACAAGTACCAAGACCTAAATACTAGATCAGTAGTGAAAATAGTTAAGCCTGTGGTGTATTAACATGAAAAAATAGATTCAAGTCGAATTTTATGAAACTGTTTTCTGGTGAATACACATTTGTCATTTAAAATTCGTCCAAAAATGTAATCACGACTAGTTTGATCGGCTGGAACATTTCACGGGATTTGGAAACCCCCTAATACTACGAAAGTAACCTTAAATAAACTTGCTAACCAACAAAAAATGCATCTATTTCTTCATAAATAATCACGTGTAATATATATTTGAATGAAAATATTCATAATCCACCGAATACAATATAAACCACATGAAAGAGAAGCATGTGTTTCACTACAAAAGGAGCCCTCGGCGTGATGCGACAAAGCAACAAATTCAAGTGCTTGCTAAGCTTGGAAAGGCACACTACCAACACTACTCGTGAAGAGTTAGAAAACCTCTCAATTTGGAGTGCACCGAGCTGGTGATGTGACATCGGCGAGTGATAAATATCTTTCACCTGCGTCCGACGGACCATCCCTACATCCGTGTATCTTGCGCGTGATCATCAATGAACGGCTCCCTGAATGGCACGTCGTATCCCTTTAAAGCATTTTTCCTCCTTCTCCTCCCATCTCCCTCTCTCTCTCCCACACTCCTACCCACGCTCCCTTCGAACACTTCGTGGTGGATGGGCTGACGTCCCGCCGACTCCCCCTCAACTCTCCTCTCCTCTCCGGGAGATCCTCCCTTGCGTCGAGCGTGCGAGCGAAGCCGTCGCGTCGTCGAGACTCGGGAGCGACCCGTTCCATACCCTTCTCTTTAAGCGCACACACAGCGACACTCGCACCTCGATGACTTGCGCACTAGGCCGGCCCGGACGGCTCTCTTGAAAAGCACGAGCCGAGCAAGAGGGGAAACAAACGGACGCGAACAGCGGTTGGTCAGAGGGATTCCCAAGTGCATTGTCTTTCTATTTAAAACGAACATACGTGGTTAATGGGTACCCTTAAACACATACAGTTGTGTGTATGCACCGAGAATTAACATAGAATGCTAGTAATTTTAAACAACACTACGATTAGTCACTCCAATATGCCTCCATAGAAAGACCTTCCCTCCATATGATAATACTATTCCACACAGAACAAACTAAACCAAAGATACAAGAGACATAACTAGGAAAGGTAATGTGGATTTTTGAGGTTTTATGCATGTTTACATGAACCAGTAAGTGCACTTTCCATTCATGTGTGCCCTTATTCTTCAATATCTCTCTGTATTTTGCGCAAAAAGTGAATTTTGTAGTGTATGTCCCGAATGATATCAATAATAATACTGAATTTAGTATTTAACCCTAAGTGCACGTACGTGGTGTACTTACGGTGATTATATACCACCTGCCAGACATATTCTCGAGGTGGCAAGCAGGTTATTCAGCAGATGCAGATAGTAATCAGACTTGTACGATGAGAATCGTACGTAAAGCAGTTGTACTTCTACTAACAGAACGTAACATTTAGGCTAAAACAGAATTTCATAAAAATTTACGAATGCGAATTTTCGAAAGTGCTGCTCAGCCTCAGTAAAGGTATCCAAAATATGGAATATGATTCATGATCGCATAAGAAACTTTGTATTTAGGAACGTCGGCGAGGCGATAAGAAAAATTACTTTTAATGGATTAGGCAATAAAAGCTATCTTTGATGATGTCAGCAATTAAATAAACGAAGACCTACTTCTTTAGCCAATAATCCTATACAATTGACAAGCTAAATCTTAATGTCGAAAGGTCAATTGTATAGGGACAAGGTTACACAGGCTTTACTTAACAATTAAGCATGGTACAGCGATGCTAATAATATATACAACGGTTTTCCGGTATATACCTATACGGAATTGACAGCAGAAAAAATTAACCTCCAAAATATACCTATACAAAAAAATTAATTTTCTACGACAAATTAATAGTCCTGAATTTTTTTTTAAAACCTTGAATAATTCAAGGATGTAAGGATAGATAGTACACTTTCACCCCTTTCGTGCTCCCTCGTAATATATATTCTGAGGGTAGTCTTGTTGAGGAGAAACCTGAGGAACCTTCCGGCATTATGCCCTCCCACCTCGGCGCCGCCGTCCCTCCCATAGTTTCAAGGAACTGCAATTTATCACAGACCCTAAATCTTTCCAGATAAGAGGCCCCTCACTAAACTTCATCGTTGGGCAAATGATTTGGGAGTTATCACTTACTACTGTGAACATCCGTTTGAATCCACACTTCGCTCGAACCTTTGAAAACGTTGCAGACAATTATCGTGGTACGTTCAAAGATGCATGACAAATCTGTCCTGATATTATATGTTGAAAATGCACAGAAAAAAGTGTTCATTCCTCTCAGTCCGTTACCCTCCTACTTTCCGTAATCATGGGATATTGAATAAGAATGGAAGCAAAACATTATGCGTTGTTTCAGTCACATTAGATAGGTTACCTAAGATAAGTAGGTATGTCTAAATTAAATGCACACTTATTTTTAAAATATTCATTGTTTCCATTTCAAGCAATTCAATATTTATGGCAGTAAATAGCATTTATGTTAGTTAATGACTGCTATTACGACGTTAGTGCTTTTACAAATCATAGATCTTACTGAAAACCTTCGTAGTTACTATCCAAAACAGAATCTCGCATGAAAATCACTGTTCTAAACGATCAGTTTCATGAAACATGCATGTATAAAAACTAGTGATTTAATGAATAAGGATAAAAAATTCAGTAAATATGAATAAACAAAGTCTAAAATACATTAGTAGAAGTATTTCAAGTGAATTTACTCTATTACTTGGGTGACTGCGATTTATTTCAGAACTCTAAGTGATGTTTATGATACAATATTTGACTTCCTGATATTAATTCATACCACGAGTGGGTTCACCCACTACCACTTACTCTTGTGGTGGCTTGCAAGGCATCAGATAATTAATCATGTAATTTAGATTTTATCTGAGCTTCTCTCCTACCGAGTTTGAAAAATTACTGCAATTGAAGTGCGAGCGTCAACATTGTCCGTAATCGTGCCCGATGCCTATCTCTTATGAATGAAAAAAATATCAAGACATTTTAAATAGCTTCTTTCTACTTCCAGGATTATTAATCCCTACCATCAGTGAAGATGCGCATTAAACTAACAGCATCCTTGCTTTAGTAAAGGTTTTACGTGAAATAAATATAAGAATTAATATAAGAACCGGTAAATAAATCGAAAATAGTTTTTTAAAGACACTCTAATTTACTCTCCTTAATATGCCAAATATAATATTGATTATTGTCTACAGTGCTAGCCTCCCCTCCCGAGGGCTCGGGTTTGATTCTGGCCAGTGGCTGAGATTTTTCAGTGGTAACTATACCCTTTCTTACGCAACTACCGAGCGGAGAGCACTTCAAGTTCAGTGACCCGTCCGTCGGATGGGACTCCAAACTGACTCCATACCCCTTGACGCTTTTCATTTACAGCAGGCTCATGGCTACGCCGAGGTTTTCTCAACACTTCCTCAATTCCCTGAAAAACTCGCTCTCTTACTCAATTATTCACCTATCTTATGTGACGCAAAAAGTGATCTAATCTGTTGGTGACCTCTATCGAATAACTGCTACAACTATAAATTATTAGCGTAAAATAGCCTACTAAACATTGCACAGACATCATCTCGCGCAGATAGGAAAATAAAATGCGACTTAAACGAGTGAAATGAAACATAAAAATCCGCAATGTACCAGAAAGCAATGCCCAGTTAATCACAGAGGATGATCAAATTGTGGGAATGCTAACCTCGGTGTGGATACAGTGGTTAAGAGGCATTTAAATCCCATCTCGGCAACGATTTTTTCCCCCGGAGTCCGCAATTTGTGAGCCCGTCAACGCCATTTCGCCAGTGGTTACACCGACGAAGGAGCTAGAACCGCAGCATGTCACTCCTCCAATTTCAACTCCATACCAGAGGAGTAAATTTGGATGCCTTCAGGGTGGGAATCACGTAGTGAAATAGGGAGTCTTTGGTAAAGTTCAACCGCTACTGAACACAGCCGATAATTACATTTCTGCCGCCGGAAGCCACAGAATTAAACCACCTCTTTTCTCTGCACGATTTATCATCATCACCAAAATTACTTATAACTTATACAAAATAACGAACCTACATCCATGGTTCCATATTGCCACGTTAATATCCATTGAAAAAGTCATCCACATCTTCTGGGAAACTAACTATCTTCTATCTATTGTAACTTTCACTAAAAATGGCGAGTAGTTGAAAATGAGATTCCCACAAATAAAATCAAATCTTCTATTGCAGCATTACGCTTGTTTCGCTTCAATGGTAATTTCTCTTCATAAAAACATATAACCAAAAATATTTCACCCATACTTCAAAACACAAAAGTACATATTCTCTGAATGTTTTTCTTTAATTTTCCGGCCTTAGAAACTAGGTCAGTAACAGTAGGTAGGCAACCCAAATGTTGCAGGTTCGAATACCGTGCAAGGAATGGATGTTGTGCTCGTCTTTGGACTTAAATCTTAAATAGACGGCACAATATAACCTTAGCCATTGGGGCATCAAAAACATAAATCTGCTATTAAAATTTTATTCTCGAATAATGAAAATTCACGGGTAGCATTTGAAGTGACATTAACTTCACGGTTGATAGATCATATTCGCAGCAAATAACTTCACGGTTAAATTCAATAATTTCAGAAATCTTTTCTATCACAAATTGCATAACGCTATCACGAAATTCCATCTTTAAAATATCTGAGTTACGAATCAGACCAGTAAAATATTAGCCTATTGATTTTTCCGTGCAAGTTTTGTCCCACTTACTAAATTAGTTACACTTCATTAGGTGAGAATGTCAATTTCTTTCCAAAAATTAGGATTAGTTTTCACAGTCATACTCTATCACTACGAAGTACTCCATAGAAGTTATTATACTCTTACCCTCTGTACTTATTTCCGATGGAGGAAGTAAATTACAAACCGTACTGTGATATCCATGACCAGCAGGGAATACCATAAAGAGCTACGGTAAATATACGCACAGGATAAGGGATGTGAAGTACTCGCATTAGCTTGGTGAGCCTTTTTTTATTTACAGTAAGTAGTCTCTCGTAATCTACTCTTCAAAAGTAAGAGCTTCCACGCCATTATAGGTCATATTCATGACGACCAACCCCCCAGAGCCCATAAGATCGGCGTCTGCCGGTGATGCTAATGATACTATCGTGGAGCCCAAGAGCAAAATGTGATGGTTGCACGAAGAAACTGTAAGACTAAATGACCGTACAGGAAGGCCTATTAAGAACTTTCCGGCCAGCCCATTATAAAGCCACAACGACCATCCTGGCAGTGAAAAATGAAAAAGATGAAATATTTCAAAATAAAAAGCATTAGGTTACCATATAAGATAGTTTTTTTTTCTCAAAAATACCATTCACATAATTTAACTCAACCGACCATAGGAAAACATAATTCTATAAAAAAGTAAAGTAATTATTTAAGCAACAGAGAAATTAAATCGGAGTTATTACATTTAAAATCCTCGATAATCTGGTCAATAAATGAAAAAGAAAAATAAGAATCTATGTAAAGAGTGAATAGTGATTAGTGATTACTTCAATAGTACTACTAATGTCGCGGATGGCATGGCGAGGTAAAATTTCATTTACAAAAGTGTTTTTCAAAGTCACTTTAATTTAACTTAGTTGGTAAAAGATAATACTCTCAATACAACTTCACTCCATATGGTTGGAACTATACGTACAGTGAGCTGAAAATGTCAAATACAATGATATTAAATTAATTTCCATAATTTTTCGTTTTAGCATGTTTTATTGGTAAACTAAGAGTATATTTTTCTTCCACACTAACGAAATTAATTCACATAACTAATAAACTTTTTTGTCCAAGGATGCTACAAAAGATTGTAATATTTTTCCAATTATTGTATTTCGATAACTGAGCTTTGTCAAAAGTCACCCGCGTTTACCCTCAAAAGATTAATCCATCATGGATGTACAACAGGACCCAAGTCACAAAAAATGAATGAATTTTTTCCGATACGAAACAACATTGAGAAAAACAAATTAACATCTCGGGATGCTGAGTAAAGCTCTCGTTACTTTCCATTACAAACAGAGCAAGGGACAACGGTCACCTAGGAATGCATCACAGACGAGATTACAACAGGCACAGAACTACTCGATTCCAGGAGTTCCGAGGGAAAACTTGCAATTCAAATAAAGATGACGGATGGAAAACCGAGAAGTTAATTACTCTTCCTCAATCCTGCACACTCTCCGGGCACCAACAGCAAAACTGCATATCCCGGAAAATTTATTCATGAGAACATTCATCACTGACGACTTTCCTCATCTCGAAATGCATCTCGAGGGTTCCTCCGCCGGTCCATTTTTACGCAGAAACGCTGAGGAGTGACGCAACGAAGAGGATGGTATGAAGGGTTGGAGCGACGAGAGGTTCGGGAGCAGGAGCGGGAGGGAGAGATGAAGGATAGCGGAAATGTGTTAGATGGGCGTCGCGGAGAATGCATGGAGGAAGAGAATGAGGCAGAGAGACGATGGGAGAAGAGAAGAAAGGAGTGAGGCGGTGTGCTCTTAAAGCATGGCGCGTCATTTGAGGAAGCGAACATTAATACGAATTAATGTTGTTTCGACGAGTACGAGAGATTAAAATGTTCCCTTTTAACGTCCTCCTCTCTTCATTAGCCGCAGCATCCTTGTGACTTGTGACGATCAAAATATATCGCTCCAAATCCTCGTCTCGGAGGCAAGAAAGTCATAGCCGAATATGGATCACTCCATGAATGATTGAGGATTACTGCTGGCTTCGAGATATCTGAATGACGGCAAGGCAAATTAATTCTGGGATTCCAATTGGGAACTCGAAGACTAATGGAATCCAAACCACATTGTTTCAGAAATAACAGAACTTCTCTGATCAGGTGTATGCAGCAAAATGAATGAAATTACAGGAGAAGGTTGTCAAGATCTGTCGCAACCTTCATAATAACTCCAACTTCATTCGCAACAACAACGTCAACGGAAATTATATTTCTTTCTAATGAATTATGTGCGCATCAAAGCATTATTATGCCAACCAAGACCGCTTCATATCTTAAACTCCTAGCTAACATATTCTTAAAAGCATCAGATTCTTATTATTATTCATAATAAGACCATCATAGTTTCATAGTGACATTTTATAAAAAAAGGAACTCACACGCCGTTTTTACTTTATGTTAATAGCAATCCGGAGGACATAATTTAATTTCAATTTCAATTTAGAATGTAACAATATCACGTGCATCCGTTCATTTCCTACAAATCTAATGTTTAAAAATACATTCTGCCAACATAAAATCACATTTGTATATTTGAAGATACATGTAGTAAATATTTACTACTGTGTATGCTTAATGTAATACTAACTATGTAACTTCCAATTTGAAACCATATTAATGCTTTTGCGGCCATGATACCTTCAAGATGCTCGTTTTCTGGGTGTCCTACCGAGTTTGCTCATTTTTCTAGACATACGTAAGTTACGCCTTATTAGCAGCACGAATCTCCAGTTCAGTGAAGTGAGAATGGTAAGCTTTAGTATGACTCGTATACCTCATCCATTGGAGTCAGGTGTGCTCTTCGTTCAAATTGTTTTTCTTTATGAGCAAGCGTTTCCAGGCGTAATCAGAGCACACCTGATTCCAAACATTTAAAGGGAAAGAAAGTGAATTGTCGTCTTTCCATCGATAATTGGATTATGGAAAAACTCCACCTCGTTCATTTATTTATTCTGCTTCATACCTTCATTTTGTAGGACACATATTCCTCGGGTCGTAGATGTTCTCTTTATAAAAGCCCCTTCAGTCATTCATTTTCCTTTCGCCACCATCTCAATTTCTTCTCGTTGCTCGCCCTCCATCTCAACGCAGCTCTTGTTTTTCCTTTCTTCATCTCCGTCAATATTTTCTTCTCACTTCCAAGCGGGGCAGTTCTCTCATGTGGATCTCTCTACAAGGGGAAAACCAGCACGAGGCGCCCTCTCTCATTCATAGCGTGCATTTTCAGTGATAACGCATCCCTAACCGCACCTCCCACCGGGAAGGAAAGCCTACGCTTTTACGACGCCATTCTTCACATCGAGCCTGCCTTTCATTTATATGCCTTGCGAGAGATCGTGTTTGCTCGGGAAACACATACAAGGGAAGTCTGGGAAGGGAGGTCAGTTGCCCGGGGTCCGTTGGTGGAACTCACCACGAAAATTCTTCTCCCGGCCTCAATGATGGGTGCCAATGAAGGCTCTCCGTAAGGACGCCGTTACGTCCCCGTCCTTTCAAGCGGCCTACATCCAGGGTCGAATGCGTAATATGCCTCGCAAGAGACGCGTGTTATTGCGGGAGGAGGGAGAAAATATATTCACAGCAATTTATGCGTCTCCCTTTCGAGATAAGATGAAGTTTCATGAGACTCAAACCCTTGTCCATTTCTTCACTCTCACCATTAACTTCTTTCTCGTTCCTTCTTACTCATATATTTAAAATATCTTTTTGCCTTCTTGAATGAGCAACAGCATTCTAACAACGCCTGGATGCAAGTTTTGCCCGTTTATTCAGGCTTCCGCGCGATCTTGTTAAGACCAATTCCGTTTGTCAATGAACTCATTCATTCTCTTGTTTACTTCAAATATCCTATCTCATTCTATACTCATCCCGACTCACTTTTATTAACGACGTCTACAATACTTTTTAAGAACTTACTTGCCCCTCAGCTACCCTAGAAACGTGTTCATAACTTCAAATACATTTTTTACTCCGAAATAAAAGATCCCTTCCTCGACTCAATTCCTGGAGCAGTTTGATGCGTGACTTTTCCGGCTTGCCAGTTGCTTTTTGAGGACTCCTCCGCCGGCTCATTTATTTATTTATTTGCTCGCCTTGTTGTTTTCGTTCCGTTTATTTCCAAATGAGCGAACTTATTCTAGCCCCAACATGACGCGCTTGCGAGCGATTCTTCCGCTCTCATTTTTTCCCCTCTTTCCATCCGCATTTCATTCGCGATCTTTGTTCTGTCCCTTTTCTGGTTCTCCTCCATTCCTCCTACTCCTCAAAACCCTCCCCTCCATTTCCTTCCGTTTTCCTCTTGTTTCTTTCCCTCTCTCTTTCTCTCCCGCCCTTCCCAACCCACTCCATCCTCTTATGGGAGTGCGTCGCTTTGCCTTGGGGAGCAGTTTTGTCCGGAGTGGTGAGAGCATTGATGGCGAGTGGGGAGGGGAGGAGGCGGTGGAGGAAAGGGGAGGCATGGGGAGGCGCGGAGAGGGTATTGCGTGCGATGGAAGGGAACGGACCACGGAGGTGGCGGTGGAGTGAACGGGGAGGAAATTGAGATTGCACGGGAAAAAGCGAGAGATGGAGAAAGAGGAACGGACGACCGTCACAAATGTGGGAAAAGGGTACAGAGTGGAAGCACACCACTCACTCCGTTCCGGCGAGAAACGCTCTTGCTTTGCATTTTTCACCTACTTCTTCATCCTATCCCCTACATCCACCCGAGCCATCCTGAACTGATATCCCAGTGTTCTTGCGCAGGCTTTCTTGCCGTGGCGCCTTAGTCTCCTCCGTGTCATGTCCTAGATACGGGAACATACTCCGATAAAATCTGATGTGTAATACAGCCACGACTGATCACTCTGGTGATGATACACGGTGAAAACTAAAGCTCGTGAATGGCGAAATCAATTCCTTCGTCACTTGGTATCACAGAGAAAATGAGAGGAAACGGGAAAGAAGAAAGTCAGGTACAGGACATTTATAACGCAACAGATAGAGGTTTTATACCTCAGAATAAAATACAGTAGGTTCTTGAACCAATGTTTGATAGTTATTACTAAAATTAACGCTTGTTTAAGTTTATACAATACATAACGTTTACATTAGCATGAAATTTAATCAAAACCCTCATGTTACTTAGACGAATATCGGTTTCTGTTTTTCCTAACAACATGCCTATTTATAAGATAGGATAATATACATGAAAATTAGAGCACCGGCAACAAATATTCTGGTATGTAAAAAATGATAATAGCTAGTAAATTTTACTAAAAAACCTGAAGTTTAATGACAAACAAAGATTAAATATTTTAATACACTAGAGCAGTTTTCGGCCAGCAACGAATACGGTTTTCTGCTATTTCTGCGATAATTGATAATACGTCCCAAAACATTCGTCATTCTCTGGTTCGTTCAGTCAGAAAATGTAAGAGTAGCTCATGATGTAAGGTAGGTACTATATACATTAATGGCAGCATCAAAATTGTCGTAAATCGAAAATAAATTGTCGGCCCTGGTGGGGGCGGGGCGAGGATGGAGGATGCAGGTGCTTGTTTGATTGCTACTTGTTAAATAGTCCGATGTTAGGACCTGCTGTGTTGTTTTCGGCTTATTGATAAATAAATGAAAAAATGATTATCGTACAATGTTTCGCTGCATAGGAGACAGTATTGCTTGGCAGCACACCGAATATTACCGATATTACCACGAAGAGCGCAATATAAATTAAAAGAAATTAATAATCATTCAAGAGGTTCGAAGCGTGTTCTAGGCTGGAATCACTTGAAAACAACGATGCTTAGATGTAGAGAGCCTGCGACACGATAGGGTCATTAGCGATGACGCCTTTGCGGTTATGCTTCTCCTGCTTGCTTTTGTGATGGTCGGAACTGCATTGCCTTAGGATAACACGCGTAAGAAGCCTACCGACTTTCATCAAAATTTGATGAGAGGCATCTCAAATAAATTATATCTCAGGGAAAAATACAATAAACTATGAATAAAATGGAAGAATAATTACTGAAAATGGTTTTGAACAAATGAAATACACCTTAAATTTCATAGTCCCAGCTACCCATGTGCACACAAATTGCCGAGCGATTATGCCTTTGAAAATGTATTTAAAATTAACTCGAACAGCTACGTAGGATAAATGCAATATCAATAAAATAGAATAAGAAAATTGAATATGGCAACTGTTCGTGAAGTGCAACCATCTGACTCCAATGCCAGTAATAAATTAGCGGTAAAATACCTCTGATTCACTCCTTTAAAAAATGTAGCAAAAAGACTTTAAAAAATGTTTACGGGAGGACCACCTTCTTCCATTTTACACGTCTAATTTGAGCAGTTCCCATATTTTTGATGCTAATAACTATCATTGTCTTTTATATAAAAAATAGACAAATTAAATCCTATATTTAGAATGTCTGAACCTTGGAAGTCAAAAGTAAATTTATCTAAACGATACAGTTTTTCTAATACGAAGCATTTTGGATTATTGAGGCCACAACCATCACTTAAAAGGACAATCGGAATAATAATTACACTTCCCTTTGTATTTCGTGCTCCATTTCTCGCCGAAGGGCGGAAGCATCGAGATGTCAGGAATGATATAAGTATTATATTGATTTTAACTGAAATTTTAAGCTCACGCAATTTGAATATTATCAGTACAAAAAGCTAGTGAATAATATTGTGATGAACATGGAACATTCATCGAATAAAATAAATAATTGAAAATCTAATGTATTCCGTTTATTATATATGCTTAGCCATAACAGATTCAATTCAATATTTTTACATTATTTTTCGTTTCCACATTTCATGGCTACTTTTTTCTCAAAATAAAATTGAACTTTGATGACGCAAGACAATTAAATCCACAGTAAAGGAGCAATGAAATAACCATGAAAATTAAAAATACCTGATAAAAGCAATCCTTACGCATAGTTAACTATGAATACTAAAAGAGGGAGCCCACTCAAGACATAGAAAGAAAACGGTAGCTCTAGAAATATTCCGAAGGAGTAGTTGCCGGATTCAAGAAAATACCACATTAGAAGTGAAACAATACGTAAAAGGTGCAATAGGAGGCAAATATTCTAGACATTATAGAGACAAAGTAATTAGAGTTACACAACCGTATTCGAAGAAAGATCTAAGAACGATGGCTCAAAAAGGTATTCGAGTTGACACCGTCGGAAAGAAGAATAAGTCGCAGGCCTAGTTGACGATGGATACGATATCGACGAAACTGTGAGTAAGCCTCAAGGAGGAATACTGGGAAGATCGAATACGATATTAGCTGAGGGGCGAGATACAGTGGCAACTTTTTAACAAACTCGCTATAGTAAAATTAATACTAAGCGTGAATCCAAAACCTTTTGGAAATTATTAAAATGCTGAAGAATTGCCATCTGCAACAAAAATTAAGGGGAAAATGAATCCAAAGTCAAAACATAACCGTAAAAGATGCTCTGTGGAAAAAACCCTTAGCCCCAACATTCTGAAATTTAATTAGGTACTTTCTAATATTTGTATGCGTAGATCAACGGCTAACGAGTAGAGTTAAAAAGTAAAATCGCATATGGACAACTTATAGACAATACCGACGGCGCTTTCAAGGAAAGAAGAGAAACGACCAATTCTACAAAGCTTGCAATATGATTTCGGGACCACATAAATTATTTATTTATACAAACACTGAGAGGGCTCTGCCCTCCTGTCCGCCTACAGCGGCCCAACCTTCGTTCTTTCGCTTGCTTTGCAATTTATTTTCAGGATTTAGCAATATTAATTTGGTGGTTTGTTGACACGTTTTTCCCACTCGTTGCTTGTAGGCCCAAAGAAGTTAGAAGGCACAGGAAGGGACATAGGTAACCTAGCATATGGGTGACAATGAAGCCAGAAAAGGGGTGCTTGGGAAGGATTATGCCCCACCTCTTCGCCACAAAGCTTTGCGTTTTCTATTGCCACCTATGGAGATAACAGGCGTATTTAATAATGAATGATAATTGAAATGGGGATCGGATCGACATGGTGGCTATAGTACAGGCCTCCCCCCCTGAGATCCTGTGTTCGAATCCCGGAAGTAGTAGATTTTTGAGTGATTGATTGGTCCCTACAAAATGCGTGGGTAGATATTCAAATTCTGTACTCCATCCGTCGGATGGAACGTTAAACCATGGCCTTCTTGTGGCCTTTCGTTAAGAGTAGGTTAATACCTATGCCGAGTTTCTCTTCACTCTACTTCATTGCCCCGAAATATTCCCGAGTCTACGCAGTTACCCACCTATTCCGATTAACGCAAATGATCTCAACGGTAGGTCGCCTTTTCTGAATAATTACTACCAATACCCAAGAGTAGTATTTTGCTCGAAATGTATCTCAGCGGCGTCATTGATTTTCTTCGGGATATTTAGGAACATTAAAAATGCATTTTATTCCACTGGGAGTTAATTTTGTTCCAAGCAGTAGGTGAAATTGTTACCAATTTTTACTATATATTTGGCGTATGTTTGCCTGGTTTGAACTTTTCCAGTTATGTTTCTACAGTTATTTCCTAAGACTGTAGCACTGCTCTTAGTTTTATTAAGTAAATAAACAACTTCATCCGTGAGCAGTAATTCCGTACGTCCATGACTACCGAAAATGTTCAACCTTGCTACGGGAATTCAATCTACTTCCTAACCTCCTTCCATCGGCCTAACTTACCTACACTGTCCGTGACTAACAAAATAGATAATCTTACTTCACGAATAAGCTGCAATGCTGCCTCTAGTAATTACTAACCTCTATGCATAGGCAGATCTTCCCCATGAATTCTAAGGAGAGCCAGCTTCAACAATACCTTTGGTCGTCAAAGTGGAAGTTTCTCAGCTAAACAGCTAAATTTCACTAAATATTGGTATATTTTAGGTAAGTTTGTATTATTTGAAGAATAAAACTATAATCCAAGGTATGAATTACATTTTATATGGTTTTTGTTTTCTCATGGTCCATATATGCTGCCTGTACGATAATCAGTAATTATTCACATTTCTAAAAAAAACAACAGTGAATCCTGAAACACCAACTTGACTGTTTTTTTAGAGAATAAAAATTGAGTAATATCGAATCCGGGAATGTCAGGTCAGTAGCCTACACTGTGTAGGTTAACGGCACTTAATGATTAACCAGGATTCAAGTTCGTGTAACTTCTGCTTTTTAAAATATTTGTGCGTTGCATTTTCGTGCGACGGTTTTTGGCTTATCATATTATATTATAGAATTGGTATTGCTTTGCTGATCTTCAATAAATGAGTCCATGGTTACATCAAACACGCAATATTTGTATTTTTCGTCTGCCAGGTGACATATGGATAAACATCAGTCCCCTAGCTATCAATCAAAATAAGAAAAGAAATTCAGTGCAGTTACGTGATGAAATGTAATATTTTTCTAACATTACAAAGAGAAGAAAAAATATCCACATCATTTGAAAACATAATACCTGAGACTTTCTATTCATAAGCAGTCTCCTATCTCCATTCATTCTTTGCCGAAAATGCCTCATTTAGAGCATTTTTACCAAAAACGAACAATTTGCGACCAACTCTACAAAAACTATTGCTCAGTAGTTGAAAATTACGCAGGCAAAATGAATATATGCTTATCATCCACGCTTTTCCCAAGATCTGAATCGCCATAGATCACTGAATTCACTCTTCACTAAAAATATACTCTAGTATCTACGGTAACCTTGATTCGACAACCTAAAATTTCCTATTTTGCTATTGGAATGAGGATTATATAATTTTTAGCTCTTTCAATTTACCTATGAAAGAAACGGTTTCACTACTTCCACGAAGATGTCGTCTTAAAGATAGCATCCATTACGTCACCGTCAAGGGTGTATTTTAAAAGGCTATATGAAGATACCGCAACATCGTCAAAAAAGTTAGGAAAAGGAAAGTTTATTTGAAGGGAAGCTTATATATTTCTTTATTATAAAAGTATTATAAAGCATATTTTCTTTTGCATAACAACGACGTTCTCCTCGCGGACATCAATTGCCTCAGAGACGACCCAAAAGTGTGCACTTTCTTATGACTTTAAGTGCATCAAAAAGGGTATTCCCTTACTTCGAAGCCGAAGAGAATGACAGTAGAGTATAGGTAGACCATGGGTTTACCAATACATTACTATTCCGGATTTCAAGAAAATAAGTGTAGTTGCTTGAATGCATTCCTTGCTGTTTCATCGTTAATTTCTCAGGACGGCAATGTTGAATAATATATTTATCATTTAATCTTATCTCTCCAAAGAGTTTTAAATGCGAATACAGGCTTTAAACATGTGGTTTCCACGAATTCCCTACGTATCCTCTGAAGACGGAATTTCCACGAACTCTCCTCGACTTTTATTTCGCGCGATGCAATCAACATCATTCTTCCGTCCTCCCCCTCAGCAGCAGTATTTCACGGAATCTCGTCCGCTGTCACAAATTCCTTAAACTCTTCATTCCGACTTCTTCAACCTCGCAATAATTTTTCACGCCTACCATAACAAAAAACTTGGGATTTCCATGCATCCTCGCACACCACAAATCGTCCGTAGTACTAGCTCCATTCAGTGCACAACAGTTCAGCTACATTTGCATGAACACTGGTATGATTCCTCCAAAGGTTGCAGATTCCGGGTAAAAACCAAATGAGTTACTAGCTTTTGTTAGTGTCAATTAATTCCTACCGAGTCCTAAACTACATTAAAATACTAACTCGACGGACAGACAAAGCTATGCCCATACTTTAATACTATTTAAGGCCCAATACGGGAAGATATGGTTAAAATAAGGCCTAAACAAATTTAAAAGACCATCTTTTCTCGCCATTGAAATGAGCAATAATTGAAATTACTTGCTCTATATTTTAACCAATTACCAGTACTCTGTTCGCCTCCATTTCCAAAACAACCCACAATTTTCTTCACATTGTTAGTATACCTCTTAATATACCATCAGAATACCTTTCATTACACTACATGGTATGAAAATGTAATGTTTATGAGCTTATCTTCCTAGATAGGGCCTCTAATCATAATAAAATTTATATTGAATTAATTTAGTCCATCAGATGAGTTTCGAGTCTTTGGATGGTGAAGATTGCTGAGAAAGAAAACGAAGGAAAAAAATAAGAAAAGGGTAGAAATACCATAGATATAAATTACACAAGAGCTTTTCTTTTAATTCTCAATACTATTCACCGATGCATAATACATAAATTCCGGTAAATCTACCATTGTATTTTCGTATTTAGGTTCAGCTAACGACTTGTTTTTAATTCGCTAATTAAACTAGTTTACACCCGTTAATAATTCCTACACGCGTGCGTGACTTTCAGATACCAAGGTCATACTACATTCCAGAAAACCCGCATTCCTATTCAACCCTCTGTTCCTTTCTATCCTCATAGCGGTAATTATAATCAGCGCACGTTTATCCCTTTGCAACTATTGAAATGTCTCCGTAGGCGAAGGGACTTGGACGAGGTATTCTCAACTAGCCGGAATGTCCGACACAAATTCTTTGTCGTTATTTTCGTGACATCGTAATTCCAAAAGGACTGAATGGCCTCACGTCAATCTTCCTTCCATCTCTGACATTACGTTGCTAATTAAAACAATTAGAACATGGCTAAAAGCCATTCCGGAATAAAAATACTATGGTCAGGAATGTACATTGAATCACAATTCGAGCCTCCAAATATTCGAGAACTTGATGGGCATGAGAGAAAATTTTCACATCTGAACAACATGTGTAAAGAACAAAAGACAATCGTATTGAAAAAATAAAAGGTAGCATTTAAATTATTTTGAACATTTTTGAACATAAAATAAAAAACGATAGGTTTAGAACAAACATCTGTGACCTGACCAGCAAACATGATACAAGGAACAAGTCACAAGACATCGACACACTTATAATTGAAATGAAACTGAATTGAAATTAAAAATGAAAGGTTTAGATGCCAAATTTAGCGCTATAACACCAGACGTCAATTTGTTCAACCTTACTTAAACTTAAGGGTATAATCAACACGACACCTGTAATCAAGGCGGGATTCAAACCCGCGGCCCTTGTGCGACTGCCAAGCTTACGGACCTCTTCCTTAAATCGTGGAAGTAAGCATAACAAAAAACCAAGTCGTTTATACTGACATCCAAACCGCAAGAAAGGAGTGAGTAAGGCGTATTATTCTAGTAACTAAAATAGATGGCATTCCATCAAGAAATTCGCATGTTTGACGACTGCACTTAAAATGTTTATTTTTCCACTATATTCCGTGGCGCAGGCCTCGGTAGCACTAGCGTATAATTAAACTTCGGCGACCTTAGTTTGCGTAATTCCGTGGCCTCCACTTCCCGTTGGTGGGATCGAAGCCGAGACCTTTGGGGAAATCGTCGTGAGCAACATCCAAGCGCGACAGGCGTGATATTTGTGCTCGCGGCACTTGGCTTATCCACCTCCGCGGTTTACACAGAGGCGTTTCACGCATTGGCTTGCATTAATTAATTCTTTCCCTCCCTTCCCCTCCCCCCCCCCATTCCCGGCCTCTCCTTACAACTCCACCCTTCCCTATCCCCAAGTCGCATTTTCCCCCGCAGGCTACCGTGGCGCATGCGACGTAAAGAGTAAATAAAGCCTCCAAAACTCTCTGCCCGGACTCGTGCGTACGATACCCCGAATGCTTGTTCCCTAAGGTGGAGTCGAGGACGTCACAAGGGATTGTTGGCAGATGGAGCGTTTGAAAGGCGACGAAAGTAAGAAAGGGAGGAATATTTTCTTCCTAGCTTCACATTTTATGCCAACGCCCCCGTCAACTCTATTTTTCACTAATCAAACCACGTCAACGCGGACCTCGTAAATGCCAACGCTTCCAAATGCCAATAGATTTACTCCATCGATCCCATATTCATACTCGCAACCTTACTCACGCAAACCACGCCACATAGGATCACACCCCGACTTGTAATCATACAATCTCACAACCATTATGAATATTTTAGAATGTACAATATTTTGACTGACTTACTTTACCAACACTTCTCAAAAACCAAAATCGGAGTACTCCTATGCAATAGGGAGAATCGAAATAGATTGATTCAATTGACACTGCAATAATTAAGATACACTTAACAACGTAGCTGACGCATATCAGAGCACGTGAGAAAAAACACGAACGTTTACTGCACAAACTCACAACTATCAATTGTGTTTTGAAACACTAATCAATTACTGAAATCCTAAAAGCTTCGAAAAAAAGATTATTTTTAGGCTTAACGGAGCATTCTCTCAACTTTTTTGATGGTGTAACAGTGTACCACTATGACAACTACTGTAGCATCAGCATGACATTTCACACGTTCATGACGCTATTTCGAAACGTGATATCTATCCGAGACCATCCCACCTGGTACCCAGAAGTACCAATATTCATATATTATGAGCAGAGAGTTATTCCCGAACCATTTTGGTGAAGCAATGAACGACCCACTTTTGATCCACGAAGTAGACAGCATACAGTAATCGGCTGTGAACAGGCATAATGACACCCATTTGAGAGCAACTCCAAAAAGCTACAGCCTTACACGAGACATTGGAATCTTTCGGATCTATTCAGGTTAAGTTCATATATTTAGAGACTCCGAAGACGCATGCACATTTTAAGCTAGCTAGTGATTTATTATCCATTTTACAACAAAGACGTGGATTAAACCTGGATTTTAATTGTGTCATTTCGCCGAAAATCACTCTCTCGTCAACATTAGTATATAGTATCAACATATTTATTTTGTTTTACTCTTCAATAATTGTCACTAAAACATTGTCCCGATGATGACATCCATGGACAAAATACTGGTCATACAAGGAATTTTACTCCCTTCAAAATAAGACACCAATTAGCATGCATAATATTTTATAAAACACGTGCCTATTTTCATGCGTGGTATGTAAAAAAGTACGCACGGCCCAAAAGCGGCTTTCTCTAACAATTTCATATATTTTAAAACAAAAAATAGGTAGTCTTGAAAAGACTATGTAACAATTTAACGCTAAGTAAGCTCAGGTATGCTAATAACTACATTTCGCTTGTTAGTGAGTAATTACTAATCTTGAAAACAATTATCATAATGTCATGGATTTACTTATTATAGAGGGAAATACCTCATGTCCATCATGCAGGAGAAACTACAGTTGTACTTTAAACATTGGTTTTCAAATAATGAATCATAATTTAGCATCTAAATGCACTGTTGGTAAAATGATTGGTATTATTTTTGTACTACCACAATATTATGAAACTATTGTGTAAATAAAAAAGTGTTCTTTTCTCATCATCATTTCCTCCATGAAATCCTTCGTGACAGAGTAAGATCACCACAGAGGGCAAATATTACCACCAATGGCTGCAAAGTATAGAATAGAGCCGTTTGTAATAGAGCCGTCCTTGCACTGATAAGTCATCAGATTGGGTAAAATATCATTTGCCTGACGTAGAAAATGACCTACGGTCCGACCCAAAGCAAACCTCCGACCAGAGAGTCAAAAATTACCGCCGCAAACATTACCTGCGGCCTCACACAGCCCTGAGACACACCTCTCCCCGCCGAACCCCCGACGACCCCTTTCCCACACACCTCGGCTCATCATCTCGTAACGACATGCCACCCCCATCGCCTCCCCGCTTCTTCACGACGCTACGCCTTCCTTGCCTCGCCTGCCGTCTTCTCTCGCCCCCTTTCCCTCCCACACCCAACCCACACTTTCTCCACACCGCCACCCACTCCCACCCCTTCGCGCTCTTTTCCTTACCTTTCCCTACCTTACCTCTTTGCCGTCGTGCAGTCGTTTGGGAATCTAGCCCCTAATGAGATCGGTTCACAGGGGAGGAGAAGATGGGGGAGGGGGAAAGAGGGGAGCGTGAGGGGTGGAAGGAGAGCGGTTTCGCCTTCGCCCACTGCTAGCCACTCCTCTCTCTCTACATCGTGTGAGGTCACGATGTATAAATATCTTAAGAGTGCTCCCCAGAGAGAGGGCGCAATGAGCAGTTTTCCACGGATTGATAGGGCTTCTCAGGAAGAGAGAGAGAGGCCTACTAGCATTATGAGGCCCCTCAGAATGCGAGAACGGGGCGACGTCTGACCCAATTCCCCCCTCCCTTTCCCTTCCCACCCAACCGCCTCGCAACCGCCCACCCCTTTCACCATTCCTTCCTCCCCCGTGCCCCGACACTCCACCCTCACACCCCCTCGACCAGACTATCAAAGCCTCTCCTCTCTCCTCCCCCCCACCCGCCCAACCGTTCCTATACCAGCATTCACACAACACACACAAAGCCACACACACACGGCAATCCCGCGCGCATAACGTCGTCACTTCGATTCCAAAGGGAAATGCATCCGCGGAGATAGCGCCGGTCTACGTACACACACGGACACGTGCATACGCTGGGACAGGACTCCTCCTACGCCGCAAAACCCTTTGCTGCTGCCACAACAACCGGCACCTCACCAACACCCTCGCTGCCTGGCTTCCCCTTCCCCCCACGAAGCCTTTGCCCCTATCCTCGCGACCTAACATAACCCCTCGTCCCCTAGTCCCCCACCAAAAAATCCCCCCCACAGTTATACGACCGCAGCGGCCTCCTCCTCTTCCTTCCACTTGCAAAATGGGTGATGGGTTGGCTCTGGTCAACCGTCGAGCTATTGACCCATTAATCCCCCTCCAGTCCCACCCCCAGGATTCCTTCAAGTGGCGGAGCGTCAGCCTATCCTAGCTCGTCGTTTCCGGAGGGGGGTCGTCAAGGTCGCCCATGGTGTGGGGACGATTTGGAGGGACCGAAGGATGTTAAAATACGCAGTGACGTTACCGGGCTGTGCGCGAAGGCTTGAGAGGGGATATAGCTCACGTACCCTCGATACGGCCACGGTTAGGCGTTGACTGCCTCGCCGTTGATGGCACATTTGCACTTCCCTCGTGAAGTACGGCCACAAACGCTGCCTCTGCGTGTAAGTTTACGACCATGAAATGGTATGCCGTGTGACGACAAACGAAGACAGCCGAAAAACACGGAATGAATCTAGTGTAGTGAACTTTAAAGCATCCTTAAGTTACAAATATTATGGCGTCGAACAACGCATAGTTACCCCTCGAAACGAACACGAAAAATATACGAATTTTTTTTATTATTTTAGACGAGTAACGTTCGAGACTTGCTGTTGCGAAAACTTGATCTCCTCCAAAACCTAACAATATTTTATGTCGTTGTTACGAGGATCAGTTCTAATCTCGCAACGTTCATACTAATCTAAACTCGTTGCATTATAATTTGCATTACAACTCGTAAAGAAAACATTGGGTTGGTATACGCAGGATACCAGTTGTCCCCAATTTGATCCAACGGTGAAGGTATAAACTGATGGCAGCATATTTACTACTTTTTCGGTATCGGACGCCATCCTGTTTTAATGAATATTATGAAAAGTCGATTTTTCCCAGGAAAAAAAACAATTTTACCTAACTAACTAAAGGGACAACAAAAGTGGCAGGCAAATATTTGGAGACAAAGGAATGTTAAGGAAGGCAAGAGAGGGATGAATGATAATTCATAAATGGGAAAGAAAATGCGTTTTCTGGAGGGTATGAACGCAGGGACATTATAAAAATATTTAAAGAGATATTAAAAGAAGTAAATGTGAATTGGTTCTGAAGGAAGGCAAGAGACGACCTGTATAGGCGAAGAACAGTAAGCAACAACAATACAAAATCCAACCAAAGTTACAGGAATAGTTGTGATGAGAGAAATAGGACCATTACGAAACTCAGGTGTACACATAACCTATGATTTAACTCCAATGACGTTCCCTGATAAGTTTTCGAATAATTTGTCGCCCTGGTATATTAACCTAGTTTTTTATAATTCATGACGCATTCATAAAATAACAGAAAGAGTCAGAATTTTAAGGAATTTAAGTTCAATGGAATCTTACGTTTCCATGGAACGGATTGTAATGGATGAGCTCTCACAAATACCATCAGCGCTCAGCTATTACTTTAGTGGGATTAAGCTCAAATGAACGTACATGGTAGATATACTGCATGGTGTAGGGGATGAAGCTTCAGGAGATAAAAACAATTTGATAAGACGAAGCAATAAGAAAATAACAATAAGATAAGTCGTCCTTCTACAGGAATAAAAATACGGTTATATGATTTCCCAAGAATAAAAGCTTTTATTTTCAGGATGCGACATCGTACTTTTCGTAATCACGATAGTAACAATGGCTTCGTCTCTGGTACATGTTTGGGCGGGAAAAATCCCCGTAAAATAGCTTCGGTACGTGATGAGTGAACAAACGAGTATATCGGATTCCGTGGAAGTGAGTTCCAGATCTGGGGAATAACCCCAGAAATGGTACCATCAACCAAAGAGAAATGACGCCGACTGCCGTAAAAGTGACGCCCATCAGTGGCTAGAGCTCACCGTCCACGTCTGCCTTGGCCTCATTATCCCGTTTCATTCCCGCTCTCATGTCTGTAGTGGAGTTTTTTCAGTCACCCAACCGGCTGAGGTCATTTCACACCAGTTAGCAAAATTTTTAAAAAATAAATAAAAATACGAGAGGGAAGAAATTATGTCCGATGCAGGGATTCTTACCTCCAACCTTGGAGATAGTTAGGGAGCGCACTGCACGACAACGTGAACTACTAGTTGGCTTATTCCATTCGTTTCTCTCCTTAAAATTAAGCCGCCTCCGTATACACTTCAACCAATTAGTCGGCGAACTGTACAAGGCATCATAAAAGGTAGAGTAATGTTTTACCCACATGAGAAATAGAGGACTAGTTTTGTGCTCTAAAGATATTATAACTTTTCATCTTTGGAACTCCAACACCTCCGAGTTAAATGTAAGCTCGATAATCTTCACAGTCACTCTCTCTGCCGTAAACACGATGAAACAAATAACCTCCGATTCTGATTTATCCATATTACACATTTGTTACCACAAATAAAACACAAATGAGTATGATCCCATTTGTCCTCGAAGGGACAAACGTAACGTTAAGGGTCAAACTGTGATGTAAAAGCTATTATTGGAATCATGAGCTATTTATGCCCACCCTAATTACTTGGAATAAAAAAAATCACGAATAATTTTAAATTTACTATAAGGATAGGTTTCCGACCAACTAGCATTTACAGGCTATAAAAACGCACTTGTTTCTTCAGTTACCACTATTTTCTTTGCCAAATAATAACTAATATTTCACTAGTCTAGGAAAAGTAACAATCCAGAATATATCTCTCGTTATAAATAGTCTTCACGCAGGTTCATACACCTCTTCTTTGAAACGCACTTCTTGTTTGAAATAGTATTCACGCACTTCAGTCAAATTCTCAAAGTATATTACTCATCCACAATATAAAACGCGAAGAGGCATTTTTAGATGACGTATTGAATGCAAATTCTAGCGTGCTCAACCCGTGGACAAAGTCCTGACGAGTACAACTTGGAAAGGAGATGTCATTTGTCACTTCACCCTTTTTCCTCCAGTTACTTCGGACAATAATTTTCTGACAGGGCACTCCACAAATCAAATGCGAAAGTCGACTTCCCAGGTCCCCAGAGGTGCCATGATCTTACCCAACTTTTAACGCCCCGGCACGCCCCAGGGGTATCAATCTTCGGCCCACCTCCCGCTGGGGCCCGCTTCCTTGGCCCTTCTCCGGCCCTCCAGCCGAGAAAGAGACGCGCCCCCTCACTCTCCTCGTACTCTGATTCTTCGGCTTCGCTCGAGGAGACCCGCTGTGCACTTCGTAAAACGCCACAGAGTGGCTCATGTGATTCTGGATTTGTTAGTTCCCGACCGAAATTTAACTTCTCCGCTCGAATAACAGAAAGGCGCTACTCTATTACCGCCGGGGCTCTTTGGCTCTATAGTCGAGTCAGGAGACGAAAAAATCTCATCATTATCATAGCATTGCTAAGGCTAAGTATTCGAGAACAGGGGTCAGTGGATTTAAATGTTAGTCTCAACTAAGAACTCAAGAAAACAAGAGGTCAAACAGGGCGTGAGAAAAATGAAGTTTGCATGAGATAAACAGAAATGCAAAAGCATCTCTAGACAGGAAGAGAGAATTCCGGAAAAAAATCATACAATTCCGACAAGAAATGTAGAGGCGACTGGTTGTAATACTCTAAAGCTTCTACGCAAGGTACACCAAACTGGAGTACATATCGCCAAGGAAATCGATAGGTCCGCACATGGCACGAATGGTTGAGTTCACTCCGGGAATATTGAAGAAACAGATTATTCACGCATTCAAATTCAAGTATTTACAAGAAGAAACCTGCGAAGGAACCAAACGATAGTGCAATTAATGAACTTGGTGGTTGTCATTTTTTTTACTGAAATGTTAACAAACTTATCCATCCCATCTTATCAATCCATCGAAATAAAACATTAAGCTCAATCCTCCGCTAATAAACTCTTCCTTCGCTGATTTTATCACCAGGCAATCAAAAAAAGAGCTGCCGATAACGGAGAACACCTTTCTTGCGTTTTCCAAAGGCATGGTGAACAATTAATAAATTTTTCATAATGGATATATGAACGCCCTCACTCAAATAAGGAATAGGCTCACCAAGATGGAAACAATTACTAAACGGATTTGATAACAATATAATACCCCAAAAGCCACAGAAAGTGTGTGTGGCAGAGGGTGAACCATCACCAAGCATGAGTTTTAAATTAGAGAGCACGCATGTGAGAGATTAAATGTACACCTACTATCATGAGAGCACGCATGATTACTAGTTCGAGCATGCACCATTACAAACAAGCAACTGCGAGGTATAGTGCTCATTTGTGAAAAATATAACATATGCGTTCATGAGACGTGTTACTATTATGTTAGCATATGCAAAGAAGATCATGTATAATGTGATAAATATTGGTTAGTCAGGCATTTCTATCGATGCATTAACCAATGATTAATTAATTAATCAATAGTTTCAAGGAATTTCAGCGATATCACGATACTCGTGTAAAAATATTAACAGATTTGTAAGATAAAGTATTCTGTGGACTCCGGCTCCATAAGACATCAACTGAGAAATAATTCATGAAATAATAATTAACTACTGTTGAAGTTGAAGTTCCATGCGTTATCTTCTATCTTAGCTAAGTAGACGCATTGAAACTTACGATTCTGATTGTACTCTATACCTTCACACGTATACACACCTTCGAGTTATTAAGTTACTTTTCCACAATTCTCATTCATATTGTAAATTTCAAATTTTTTTGCAAGGCTCAATATGAAGTTTCCTTGAATACGGGGCAGAAAAATTTGACGGAAGTTCAGATCTGTAGTGTAAAACTAAATGATTTAAAAGTCATACAATTAGTTAATTTGTCCCATCCTTTTTCACAATTGCGATTTCAACGAAAGAATGATAAGCACAGATCCATCGGGTCACACTCACTTTTGTAAAAAATTCTTGGACACACTTAAAATATAATAAATAAACCCTGAAGTGGTACAGAAATTCATAGCAATTCCATGAAAGCTCGATTCGCCAACCACTTCGTAAATGAGCTCCACTGAACTCCTGCGCTGAAAGAGTATCATTCTAATACACCCTCATTACGTTTATATAACGTAAAAAATTCTATCAACTTGATCTTGGGCGAACGACAGATATGAAACGAATGTGAGAGAAAGAGTTATGACGCTTTCACCTGTCGTTATGCGTGACATCTAAAGAAACGTACAAAGGGAGACCCTTATCACGGAATTCCAGCCTGAGCCGACACCGAAATGATATTCGAATTCACCCAACGAGCTGTTATATATACTCGAAACTACCATTCCTCAGGGAGAACGCTCGGTAAGATATGAATGGCTTTGAGAAAGAACGACCTTCTTTCTCTCCGTCCCCTCACCGAGTCGGGTCGCCCCATGCTCCCTCACCATTCGACATGGGAACGGGTTCCCGCGCGCCCCATAGAGACGTTATAATAATTCTTCTTTCCCTTTGCATCCTACCAGCATTCTGATTTTCTTCGCCGCTCCCATTCTCGTGACAAAAGGGTTAGATTTACGAGGGCACCGGATGGCCGCGTTATTGCCCTGGGAAACTCGTCCTTCGCCGTGCATGCCTCCCACTTCCCTTCGCCCACTCCTCCCTTTCCCACCTACCCCTCCACCACCGAAACACGGTCGCCGAAACTGCTCCCCCCCCTTCGTGATTCCCCCTATCCCCCTTGGGATTAGTTCCTCTCTTTAATGCAAGTTCCGCCTCATCGACCAACCCTCCGCTCGCACTCCCACTATCTTCCTCCTCACTTCCCACCCTCTCTCCCCCTCTCTTCCTTGTTCTCTCGGACCTGCCGTCCGTTTCGCGACCCCTTCCTTTCTTAAGACCCGCCACCACCTTTCCTCCACCCGCTCCTACACCTCCCCCTCCCACCTACATGCGTCTTCCTCTCTCTTGTCAACCACCCTCAGCCACACAACGTCCATCCGCATGATCATGCAGTTTGCAGTTTAACGTATTTATGGCTTTGGCAATATTATGTTCGGGCTACTGTACTTACCACGCCATATAGAATAAGTTTTATTTATGCTCTGAGTACAACACCCATTAGAGCAATACAAAAGTTACCAAATTGGGGTGCATATATCTTTATATTTAAGATAACAGAGAAAAATAGAAATACTGATAAGTATATACATCAGTGGGCCCCAGGCCCCAGTTTCTTTTTTTTAATTAAATGTAATAGTAGGTGTCTCAATCAGAAACCAAAGTACAAGTGTGAGAATATCAACAGTCTTTCGCCACTTTACGGTATACATGGAAATGAAGGTAACCTGACATAAAAAACAAAAAATGAATGTGGAAAAGGGCTACAAAGTTAAAGATTAAGTACTCGACACAGAAATGTCGTCAAAGAAATATGTCATACATCGCCAATCAGTGACAGGTAATTAAGTTAGGGGTGGATTTCGAAGCAAAGAGTTATATAATAGTGTTTTAAATAGAGAAAAAGATTTTCGAGATTTTATTGAGTTTGGTAGCGAATTCCATGTCACTGTAGATCTGACTACGAATGATTCGTATTTGGATCTAGTCAAATGAAACTGCTGCTGAATTCAAAGGGCGTCAAATATATCGACGGGGATCGGGTTGGTGTTGTGGCTAGAGTACTAGCCTCCCATCTCGATGGCCCGGGTTTGTCCCGCCGGCAGTGGCGGATTTTTCAGTGCCGTACCGGTCCCAACTTGGATGCCTAGCTGAGGGCATTTCAGGTCCAACACTCCGTCCGTCAGATTGGACGTTAAACCGTGGTCCCCTTGGCACTTGTTGTTAATAGTAGGCTAAGGCCGACGCCGGGTTTCTCTCCACCCTTACTCCACCACCTGATGTGTTCCTACCATAACCCAATTACCCACCTATCCTAAAAATGGAGCAATTGACCTCAGATGTCAGTCGACTCTCCTGAATAACTAACTAGCTAACTAAAAATATCGACATCTATTGCATTTCAAGGTGACTGCGTCCGGCAAGATGTAGTGGAAGGTACGGTGCTCCAACACTAAAAAATATGAAACTATTCCACAGTTTTTTTTAATTAGCGTTCAACGCGTTCTAACCGTTTGATCATCATCCAACTATTTTTAAAAATTGTGACAGAGTGCTATATTTTTTTAGTGTTTGACCTATTGATTTCGACGCATCGAATGCAAAGTCCTGTCAGGAGTATCCTTTTTATATGCACCACAGTTCTTAGGCGAATCCCAGTTCCGGCAAGGCCCCGCGTTGTCTTTTTGCTTTGACGTACTTGAATCAAACGAAACGGTCAATCGAACCTAATATCTTCGCCAGAGGCTTTCGGGTGCAGCTGCGTATAACGCGTTGACAACGCATTATACGCAGCTGCACCCGAAAGCCTCTGACGACGATGAATTTCGCTGCGAAAACCTACGTACCGAACCTAATATCTCATTCCTAAGAAAAGAACAAAATTCATGGCATTCAAAACCGTAATCTTTAGGGGTTGGGAGTTCAGTACGCTACCGAACTGGCTTTTGCGACCACATTCGTATTTTCTATTCTTCAGCTTATACTTTTTAAACACGAAAACAACGAGCTTCAAAATATGCTTACAATTTACACAAAATTATGGAACTGTGAGTGTATAATGATTAGACTTTAGTGGCTAAAACAGCTTTCGAACATATACGCAATGCAAATAAGATATTAGTGCTGCCAATCGGATGAGTTGTACATTCCTGCCCAAATTCAGAAAATGCTTTGTCCCACAAAACACCTTTATATTTAGTAGATTACGAATTATAATTTTGTAACTTAAGTTATCCATCGACTTTCAGCACAAAGAAAAGGCGTCATAATCATTCATGTATATACAATAATATCTATCTTCTGCTTATACTCTAATCCACCACCACTTATATCAACACAAAGTTCAGTTTAATTCGTAGGAACACAGATCATCAAGTACTACGTCCAAAGGCCGGTGGAATCCTCATATTCATTGTAAGGGGGTCAATTCCTTTCCCCATGATAACAGTGGTTTTTCAGCAAAAACTGACTCCCAATCAGCCATATAGGTGTGGATTGTGAGGACATACACAAATGCCCAGAGGATAAGCCCAGCAGAAACAACAGAGTTAAACCCAGGACCGAGAACGAGCAGCCTAGTGCTTCGACCATCGGGCTACCGCGGCGTAATGCTGGAATTTATGAGAGCAAAAATGCGCAGGGGTCAGTATGGCTTTAGCGGCCCTCATCAACCCCCTCATCAACCCCCTCGTTCACCCCACTCCCCCACACATTCGTTCAACAACATTCCTTTCGCTCAACGGCATGCATCGCCCCTCGGGAACCCTTCAAACTCACTTCCTTACCTCGCGCACCCTAGAAGTCCTCCCTCAACTCCTTTCCCTATGACATCTTCTCCTCGCCTCCCCCACCATCCTCCTTACCTTCCCTCCCCTCACCTTTTTCTGCAGCCTTCCTACGACCCCTTCCACCTCTTCCCCCCCTGCTCCCAATTAGTTACGCCCCCTCCGTCTTCAACTTAATCCTCTTCCCGTCCCCCCCCCTCCCTCTCTCTCCCAACCTCACTGGTCGGCTACGATCCTCGCTTCTCTGAAGAAGAAAAAACCCTAGCCTCCATCCGCATGATTCTCGCCCTCCTATCCCCGCCGCATCTTTTCCTTCCTTCCAGCCTGACTACGACTTGACCTCTCCAACATCCCATCTCCAGCCCTGCACGCGCTCTTATTCCCCCACGATGGCTTTGGTGTCCCAAGATCTTCTAGTCGCAAAATGAATATGTAACAGAGGGAAAAGTACATTTAAGTGCGCATATTTGGATTTCAGCAGCACTTCAACCGAGGATCTTCCAGAGAGTGATGGGGTTCGCCACAAACTGTGATATTTGCTTTGCTCACGTGAATTGCACTCTGCATCTAAAACTCCCAAGCCAGTTTTACCTCAAATTCTACCACACATTTCAAGTACGTGCAATTTCTGGCGTTCGATTCACCTGCACTCCTCAAAGAATGATACTAGTTTCAGCGTAAGACAAGAACGATTTCTTTACAGCAGTTTCACACAGTTTTCCAAGTTCTCCAGTCCTCTCAACCTCTGCATAGGGGGCCCTAAGTTATAAATACAGTTGCTCTACAAAACTTAAAGAGCCTGAGCCATAGAATCATGCTCCTGGTGCTATAAAACTTAATAAAGTATACGTAGTTTCCACCTCGTATTGATGGTAAACATTGATGCAAATTTTACAATCACTTCGCGCTCTCTTCAATCGATCTAATTCTTATCTTTGAGGAATGAATATAGAGAAATGAAAACGATATAGAATTGATATCAAAGCCATGAAGGGAAAATATAGGAATATATTGAATCCCACAACCTCTCAAGCATTATACGAATACAATTAGCAATGCCAATTCCGCATGTAGGTACATGAAAAAAATAGCAATTTAAATCTCCCGTTGTAGGTACTTCTATGCACTGCATGGTAGTTAAAAGGTGAGATAATTTTTTTTTCAGGTTCAAAAACGATCTCGTACAGACATAGCTGGTGATAAATATTATATCTTTGAGTTCATAGATGGACTCACTCACTTGCTTTCCGAGAATAACGCAGAGAAGTACCACGGATGAAATTCCGCTTCCCCACGGCGACATGTTCTTACTATCCCACGAAGATTCCACCATCACGGCGACATTTAAAGCTTCTACATTTTAAACAAACCCGATTCAGGCGAGATGTGGTGGATACTTCTACGTTTTCGCTACGCGTCGAGACTCTAAGGAAAATGCTATTCCTAGGGTGCAATAATCAATCAAAGACTAGAACCCACCTTCCTGATGCTCTAGCGAACTTCCTTGTTGTCCCTCTCCGTCCTGTTATCCGGAACGATGCGATCTTATCTGATCAGCCGAGGGGACCTTCAACATTTTAATCCCAGAAGGTCTCCATTCTCCGAAAAAAAACACCACCCTCCCTCTGCCTGCCAATCTTCCCTAACCTTTCCTCCCTTTTTCATTCCTCCCTAATCTAAATCTACATCTCCTCTGACCGAACCGTTTCGATTCTCCACTCCCCCCCCCCCCCCCCCCCCCACCCCCTCCCACGTCGAAGCATGTCCGTTGGCCTCTGACATCATCATCCCACCTTCTCCCATCCCCACAACCGTCATACCCCGCCAACCCCCGCCCTCCCCTCTCACCCTCCGTCGCTATTCAACCCCCCCCCATCCTCCCATTCGACCCGCCTCCTCCACCACACGACACTGTCCCCTCTTCCCTTCATCACCTAGTCCCCCGAGCGGCTCTTCTCGACGCGAGACGAAAGCGAGGGATGGAAACGGCAACGCGAGCGTGTGGGAGTGATGCGGAGGTGGGTAGGAATGAAGGGAGGGGGGGAGAGAGAGAGAGGGAGTGGGAAAGGAAAACGTTGGTTGGCATATGCATCTCGACGGCCTCTTTCTCCATCTCCCTCTCACCCCCACTCTGCTTTCCCTCCTCTCTCCCCCCGGCTGCAAGACTCCAGTCCGAAGGCGAATCCTCCCCACCTCTCCAACGACGACTCTCTCTCTCCGTCTCTCCGTCCACCTCGATCCTAACCTCTCCCTTTCACTCACACACGACGGGAAGACTGTTTCCCCAAGGAAGTTAGAGGAGGCATCGCAGCTGATTCGAGAAGCCATCGACCATTTTCATAAGTACGAGCATAAGGGCTTACTTATCGCGATACTCGTACGGATGATGATGTTTTCCGCACGGTAAAAATTTTTGTAGTAAGATGAATAATGGAATGTATATTTAAAATTTGTCAAAAAAACAGGGGGAATGGCACAAATACATAAAGAAGCGGCAAATATGTAGTTTAAACAGATTAAATTCGAACAAGTTTTAGCAATCAAATTAACTCCCAGGGGAATTAAATGCATTTATACCTCCCTTAAATAGCCTTAGGAAGATTAATTGACGTCTCTGCGATGAAATTTGGGTACGATTTCATTGCTTTCCATGTTTAATATGAATGCAGCCTCCATATGAGACCGTATAAAATGCGATGTTTTGCACGGAGTAGATGGGGCCTAATCCTTCCCAGGCACCCCCATTCTGACTTCATTACTGCCCAAAGGCTAGTATTCCAATGCCTTCTCCAGTGCATTTAACCTCCTTGATTCTCCCCCAACAAAGTCTTCCCACCGTCAGTGCCTACCTCCATCTCCCAAGGACTACCATCTCCCACTCGCCTTCCCACAGTATCCCACCCCTCGCCCCGCTTCCAAATATCCCTCATCATAGATCTCCGAGCGCGATAGTGAAGAGAGACTTTCGGCCCGTCCTCTCGGGACGGCGCATGACTATTACTATCGTAATATACCACGCCACTCTGCTTTTGTGAGCCATTTCACTATAGCAGAATTACCAGGGAGAAAAATATCATTCTACTGTACTCGAACCCGGAACCTGGTTCCGGAACACCTCTGATTTGCGTCCAGGTGCTTTAAACAGTTAAGTTACAAAGCGCCTTTCATCTCTTTGGATTTCATGAAGCTTTCTAACCAAATTTTGGTATCGTTTATATCAGCGAATAACTTCTGTTTTTTGCGTCTACTTCGCAATCCTTAAACTATTTCACTACTGAAGACAGTGGCAAAAACACATATCAAACATCGCCCAGAAACTAAAAGTGGCAAAGAAAGGGTTGTTCCGTTCTTGGCATTATCAGTCGCAGATGTACAAATGCTAAAATATATTCCCGGCCATACGCCGGCCAACACAAGAGTCTGATGCAAAGGAGCAGTAGGAGCGTATACGACGGAAAAGGATAGTTAATTGTTGCGATTGGTGCTTTAGGTAGGTAAGTGGAGGAAAAAGAATTAGTAAATTTTAATTTATCAAACACAAAAAAATATATTTAACGGATTGACTCCTCACTCTACTCCCATCCCCCATCCTCCCTCTCAAAAAATTCAGCTGACCTAAAGAAGAAGAATTTCCGTAAAGTTGCTTTAGTAAACGTTCATTTTGGTTGAGAGTTTACGAGGGATACGACGCTATGAATGATAAGGATGAAGACAAAGGAAAACTAGCCCGTAAGCGAAGGAGGAAAGGAGGACAATCTCGTGCATTTCCTACCTTTTTAGAGTAAACAAAGAGTTAATGGAAGAGATGGAAGTTTATCGCCTATAAATCTGGCCCCCTATACCGAAGACCCAGGTTTTAAACCTGGTAGTGTTAACAAAATGTCCAACATAAGTCCTTAAATTGAAGTTTGGAGAGCATTTCATGTTCAGTACTCCGTCCGTCGGATTTTCCGTTCTATTGCAGACCCTTTGGTGCTTTCATTACTGTATTTTCATTACACATTCAGTAAAGATTTTTCTCTCTCTTTTTACCCTCCCCTCCAAAAAAACTTACAAAAAATAACAATTCAATCCAAATATAATTACATATATACATACGTCAACAGTAAGTCGCCTCCTCTGATAACAGCAGTAGATTAAAAGTGAAATGCAGCGGAATCATACATTTTTCCCCAAAATACATAACAAATCGTTTTTTTTCCTGCTCAAGCCTCATTTAAAACGTATAATAGTAATTCCATTACACTTGAGAGAACTCATCGCGATGCCACACAATTTTTTCTAGCAACACCAACAAAGTAGTAGATGTACAAGTTGCCTAACTGAAATGGCGTACTGCGCAATGGCTTCGTAACTCTAATGTACTACCACGCCTTAAGGCTCCTTCCATCCACAAATTCATTCCGGCTCCCTCACACCGTCTCCTCATCTCTTCCTCGCTCTAACACCTCACCACCCACACAAGTAACACATTCCACCCCTTCACATCCCTCTCGCTCACATTCAATGTAAAAATACTACCTCCCGAGACCGCTCCCCTCCTCTCCTCCTCTTTCCTCGCACGTGCACTGCTCGAACGTCATTTCTCGCCCCTTACCGCGCAAGGAAAAAAGGAATGACTCCTCGCTATTTCCCCATCTTTGGAATCCTTCGTACCCCGGAGTCTTGAGGGGGTTCCATCCCGACTGCGTGAGCCAGGACAAATAAGAATTAAGAAGTACCATTTTTATTTGTGCTGCTTAGTAATAGGGGGGTGAATCTTCGGCTTCTAAGTACTCCAATCGATCAGGTTATATCCAATTATGAAACACAGATTTGAGTCTAGGACAAGCGTCACATCAATACCATGAATACAAAATGGTGGGATTCAAACATGCAGCCTTAGCGTGGCGATATGTGCGTTTTCTACCTGGCTACCACGGTCGGACCCTGTTGTTTATAAAATAAATCTTAAGAAGATTACATATTTAAGCTTACGACAACCGAATTGAAGGTCTTAAACAAGTATAAGTTGAGAATTTGCTTCAGTGATAATTTTAGCTACACCGAGGAACTAAATGAAACGTTTTTATAAGGGATTCAATGCAATTTTCTTGCAATGTTACAATTTTTTGATGCGAACTCGAAAACTAAGACGCATTTACATCTATCTAAATCCAGCATGCCACTGGAAGTGCGTGTGGTAGTCGGTGGACCACCACAGACAAAAATGAACCACCATCAATCATGCATTTAAATCTTGAGGTCAAATTATTAGTAATGTTAGTCACTACAACATGGGTTTTTTATTAGTAACGCCTTGATGGTCAACATACGCACTAGCCATACTATGTTTTTTGGCGCTTAGGTGCCTTTGGAATAAAACATTTTGCTTCTCGGAAAATACACATCTCACCTACGTTTTTATTAAAAATGGCATTTTGTACTGTGTCAAAAAGTTGTATTGTACAAAATTACACCCATTCACACCGTTAGTTTTATGTAATCTTAATCAGGCAATCAAATTAGGCAATCGAGCGAAGAAGAATGGAAAAAAGATTTGATCCTAATGTCGTGAATAGCTAGAGAAATTATTCCATGAAATTATCCAGGTATGTTTTTAATTACATAACTTTTAATACATGTTGTAACTTCCTCAAGAAGAGTTAGAGCACCGGTGAAAACGTTTTTCTCGTCACGCGGTTGATGTCGCCAGGTTGCGGTAATAGGCCTCGAATCGTCCAGAAGAGGGAAACACAGAAGAAGAGTAAATCCCCAAATCTGTCCATATAATACCTCGCATGCTGTCTTCGAAAATAGGTCTTCAAGTACGTTCAAAGTGGCTAGGCATTGACAAGTCGTTTAGTTTAGCCACCAATTGGTCGTTAGCGAAGGGAGAGACGATTGTATCCATTTCGGTACTGGATTCTGCAGAAAATTTCTCTTTCTCCTCTTTTTGATGGGCAAAATCAAAACATTTGGCCACACATCCTAAAAAATATTAAGTAATGGAAAGAGGAAACTTAATTTGGCCGACATGACAGCAACGCCGAATGAGTACGTAAGTATTTGTTCAAATAAAATTTATCTTGACCATCATACATGTTGCAGCCAACTGCCAAAGGAGGATTCAGCTATTGTTCTGATCAAACTTTACTAAATTTGCTGCAACCCGACTAAATGCGTGGCTTCTATGATTTTATTTCTCTTCTTCCGATGAGTTATATGGATAGTTAATAATAACTATTGAATTAGGACATTGCTTACGAGTCAAAACCAGCGACGATACCGTCGATGGCCCTAAGATTTTACGTTTCCATTTTCGCGCCAAGTGGAACGGTAGCCGTTTGGGTGGAGTACTCGGCTTCCACCCCTAGAACAAGCAGTTTCTCCACCGAGTGAAACCTCTGGAAACCGAAGATAAACCCAAGTTCCCAACTTGTGTGATATTCCAAGGGCTCTTCCTGAGAAACCATCGACGGCACCGGCAAAGGAGCCGTCTTCCCTTCCACGAAAGTGCTACTTTCATTAGCCGTAAATTTTACGGCTGGGTAAGCCACCCTCACCCTTCAAACCGAGCAAGAGTTTGAAGGCGTTTATTTTGGCACTTAGACGAAGCGTGTGTGGTGGCATCCTGATCGTAATAACCAGCATGCGGACGTAACAGTATGTGGCAGGGTGTTTCGCCATCTCAAGTAGGAACTTCCTTCAGCAACTCACTTCCACGTATTACCTCTCCGGGAATTTAACGTACATATAGTACCATTAAATTATATTTTCTAATCGTATAAGTCACAATGACAAATTAATAGATTTATACCCTCGTACACACTTGCCAAATGTGTATACGAATAAAATATTGCGGAATTCTTTCACTCCAAATACTGAGAGGACCACCTTAAATTTTCAGACTCTTATTTTTTAAGCGGATTGTGATTGAATATTTCATTTTTTTCTGTCATTCATTTATTGACATATTACTCCTCTTATTAAAACGGAATCAAGGGAAATGTGAATATTGATTACCCCTTTTAATTAATTCTCAAAAAAATCACTCATCTTTATCCTGCAAATCAACGCAATGCAACGCGGCGACCATAAAGCCAGTACGTATTACGGTTGCAGGGTTGCTGTTGAGTAGCCTCTTGTTGATAACAACACTATAGGTTTCAATGTTAACTACCCGAATTCATCAAGGGAACACGGCGCTTCCACATGCAATACAATTTTTAATTTTAAATCATCATCTTGCGGGACAGATTACACGAATATCACACAAATATGTGAGGTTGCGAACCAACCATGTGATGAAACATTAAGAATCTCATGGATACACTCATCCTTCCTCTCTAAGGGTGAAGAAATCAATCATTTTTGCTATACATTTCTCGATTATTTCACTATTTAAATGATTAATCGCGTTTTTCCTTTAATTGTTTTTCCTCCGTGGATAACAAATGATTAAATTTATGGTTAATATCAATGGCGATCTCTGATTTAGTAGATTTGTAAACATTAGTGCATAGTAAATGTCCTGTAATTATTCACCTCCTGCCACACAATCTCGAGGTAGCTTGCAGCGTACTCAAATTAAGTAAATTAAAATATTTTTAAATTTACTTAATTTGAGTAGAAAGAGGAAAATTATGGCACATTACTATTTGCTCTTACAGTATACTATTTAAAAAAAATTCGGCAAATCTTCTTGCAAACAAATCGCGTTTTTCAAGACAATTCTGGCCAAGGTGAACGAGTGAGGGTTCTTTCACATGTTTGCGGTGATATTTGTTTCTTAAGTACAATTAAATGAATTAAGGCTAACTTCTAATTTGGCTTAAGTGAACATGTCCGAAAACCGGAATATCCGAATGCCAATTAAAGAAGGGAAAAACAAAATGTCCAAATTCTTAAAAGAATTGGTAGGGAAAAACAACATCTCCAAATCGGAGATATTGTTTTTCTCTACATTAATCGGCATTCGGATATTCCGGTCTTCGGACATTTTCGTACATACAATGTCACAGAGCGCCTAGCTGAAATGGGAAGCGTACATGATATCCAAGGGTGTATTATGGGGACATTGAGAGCCAGCTCATTAATGAATCACACCCGCTTTCGTGTTTTGGTCACAGCTGAAGGCTGGGTTTGCAGGAGAAAAAAAATGATTTGCGTCACCTTAGCGAAACATACGGTGCACGGGCAGATGCGGTAATTTCGCACCCTCAGCTCTCCGTGCTTTGATTTATGAAAACCGCGAACACCGCGACGGCTCCCATGCTGGCACGGGAAACTCTGACCATCAGGCAAGCAGGCTGGCTTCGCTACGCATCGGGCAACCACCGTCGGCTATGAGGATAGCGAAGCATGCATATCAGTCAACCCTTAACAGAGTGGATACGGCCACGTAACTTTATTCCCAGGTCCTACAAAAAGAGTTTCATTTTCTTCTACGCATAAATAGCATTGGTTTTAGTAAGGATGCTTTTAACTCTTACGAAAAAGACGCGCGTCCTTTTCGCATCAAGTTCTTAAGTGGATTTCGCTTTAATTTCATTATAATAAATCGGTTTCGATAATTTATTAAAATTGTCTTTACTAAAAATAATTATTCAATGCACAAATCTATTAACAACCGAAAAATATAATCAAAATTATGGGGAAAATAGATCTTTGATGTAAAAGAGGAAAAGCCAATATTATAGAAACGAATTTTGAAAGGCCTAGGGCATGATGAAGACAGTAGTCGAGGGGTGGATAGATAGGAAGAATTATAATGAGATATGGTAAATTATGTAAACGATATCAAAGAGAATAACTTTATAACTGAGGAGAGATTATCCACTAAAAAGATTAAGAGGAGAACTGCGACAAAAACTTTGGGTTGGTGGATAGCGATGATGAATGAATCAATTATACTTGAAATGGCGTTTTTCTATGATGAATTAGTATAGTTAGTTTGGTTAATATACTGGCATAAATAATTCAACGAGAATTTTATAATAATTAAGTTCAACTATTAGTATTTTATAGTCAGAAACTATATATCTGAGTTCATACTATGAGTTAGTGGATGCTAAAGCTGAGTGAAAGTTTCTCGGGTCTTCCACCAGGTCAAAGGCTCCATCTCTGCCGACGTTTCGGAAAACGACTCGTTTTCCATCTTCAGGGCTGTGGTAATGGATGCTAAAGCCAGTTACTTATCAATCGATAATTAAAACGCATTGACAAAGAATATTTGATTCCTTTCTTTCACAACTGTCTTCGAAAAAGTTGCTTTTTTACTTGAAGCACACACAGCTATCACTGTCGCAGCTTAAATTTTCAGCGTCCAAGTCGCAGACGGAAGACGGCTGAGTGAATAAGCCCACGCTATGATCCCCAGCACATTCAAGAACGAAACCATTTTGATGGCCGCCCCCGTTCACCCGGAAGTCTCGCATCGCATCACGGCGTCTGATCTCACGAAGCGGAGAATGAGTTAGGGGAGGCGGGTCGAGCAGGAAAGCAGGGAAAGAATCACGTCAGTGAATCCAGCCATCATGAATGTCGCCTCCTGTTTGAGGTTACCTTCCTTCCTCCGTCGCAATCACATCAAAGGACAATCTGTTCGCATTTCCTTTCTCCGCTAGTCTTTTTTGAGACACAGCGGCCGCAGAGGGATTTGTGAGATGCATGATACACAAACAAAAATTGTGTTAGCGTCCAAAACATGTTAAATCTCGGAAGGGTATTGCTATCAAACCTTATGTCAATTTTAAATGATTTTTTTTACGCCGGTCGTGGTGTTTGACTCAGTTATACGCCTGACAACCGGACAGTCGCGTATTCGAATCTCACTTATGAAATGCGTGTTAGTCTTGCCAGTAAGTTAGGTATGACAGTGCAAACCTAAGCAGTTAAAGCACGTAATACCCTTATTTTATATCTAATGACTTTATTCAACAAATACATTTTTAAGCTATTTCTCACTATTTTTAACACTTATAAATGTAATTTTTCAAATATCCAAATCATATTTTTCGGTAGTCACAAATATTTTGAAAACGTCTGCATATCACGGCCGAATTGATCACGAAAACAAGATTAGAGTTACGCCAATGTATCGTCGTACCAATAGATCAAAAATATTTTTCCCACTAACAAATAGTGATCTGAATAGGAATTTCACACAAAGGATGCTAAGGTGCATGTTTGCATAACCCGGCTTTTAGTTTATTTAAAATCCTTCACACCATTAAACTCATGTAAAATGGACCCGGCATGCCTGCTATAGTGAATTGTGATACATGCAGGTTAGTGTGATACCCTTTAATAGAACTACATTCCTTCACGGCTTCATGAAGCCGGTCGCGATAGTCAAGCGTGATGGTACAATATTACCAAAGCAATTCAGCCTACCTTACACCCAATTCTAGTACATTTTCTGGAATTGAGCTGTAGGTACATACATAACGGATGTCTCAACTGACATAAGATATCAGACTTATTTATTCCCTTCACGCCTTCCTATCGCCCTCATCCGGATGAGAAATACACGAGGAGCGAGGAAGAAGGAATTCGATTGGGGAGGAAGGAATTCGATGGGAAGAAAAGAACGCCATCGCTGCCTTCGAATTTCCGTATGAGAAATAAAAAAAACTGACATGATCCGCACCCAAAGACTTTTACGTCGGGAGATAAGAATGAAAGGGTTTTTGACTCGTATACTTTTTTCCCTCTTTCAGTCACCACCAGCCCTACCCCCTACAAGGAGAGGAATGACAATATTCCACGCCGAATCCGACCGCGGCTGCTTCGACGTTCAAAACCCCGCTTCCCGCCTTTTGCGTCTCCACTCCCTACTTCCTTGAAGAGGTGGAAACAGTCGAGAATCGCGCCCAAGGGGCATAAAACCTCTCGGAAGGATCACAGTCTCAGATACTTGTCTGTGCCACAAATGAATACGGACGTTTCCGCTGCCGAGGATAACTTCGTTAGCTCCGCGTTGAATTTCGGATGCGACGAATTCCCGGTCTGGTCTCGAGAGCGTACGTCGACGCGGACGTGAAATTCATCGCTTGGTTCAACCCGCGAGCGGAGCAGCGACCTCAATTACCGCCGCAATGTCTCGATATCAAAAGGCAGAGCCTACTTCAACAAATTTCAGAACTGAGAAGCAAAGAGCGGGAATATCAAGTATGCCAGTAAAACATGGTGCCTCTAAAGTCCTATAGAAATTATGTAAAATAATCACCTCTCTTACAGAATCAAGTGCTTATTCTTTAGCAAATCCTCAAGTGAAATTAGGGTGACACAGAGTTATATTTTCTATTATCAGCAAAGCAATTCTATTGATTGCTGCTTAAAAGGGATTATCGTGACTCCAATTTGAATTGGATTATTTTTCTTCAAGCCAAGTGTCAACATTGGCACCGATCAGAAAATAGATAATTTTGAAGATCGATTTAAATGTCGACACGATGACGATATAGCTTCCTTGACTCAATAATATAATTTTAGATTGTATACCCAAGTACCCAGGGAGCAGATGAATTCGATCTGGATAATGTGGCTACCTTGTAAGTTTCGATCACTCATGCGAATTCTTTTGATTCCTGGCAACATTCAGGAAAATCCAAGATAATCTTTTCAAAGAACTAATTCTGGCTAGATTCTACTCTCCTTTTCGACAAACAATTTTATAGGTCAAGTACGAAGTTGGTATTAGATATTCTATTCCACTATGAATTAATAGAGCAGGTTCGACTGCCGCCATAAGAAAATTTCGTGGTCTTATTGTTAGTCAGAGATAAATTGTAAACAGCATAATTCGCAGCATCCGATCGGAATATACCCCTTTCAAAATGTATCAAACATCGTCCGTGCCATACATACGGAGACGTTATGTGGCAACGCCTGAGCTTTTTCGGTATCTCAGGGTTTAATGGAGTAATTTTCTCAGTCTTACATGGACACTGAAATTAACCTCTATTGGAAAAGAATAAAATAAAAAGTAGCATCCCTCAAAAGTAGAAATAACTGTACTGATGCTCTCATGAATATTATTAAAATATTTTAAAGAGAATTTAAAATGAACACTGGTGAACAGATTTGATATCAAATATCTATTAATTGGAACTAGGTTTGAGAAACAATGGAGTAAGCAAAGAATAGTTTTCACGGGCCACTGGAAAAGGTCTCGGCCAAGACTGCTTAAGTCAAGTTCCGTAACCAACTCCGAGAGCTTTTTCATCTTCCTCCGGTCGGAGGACAACAACTCGTCCGTCATGAGCAAGGAAAACCGCAAAAAAAACCGGAGAAAGAGAAAAAAATAATGTTGTTTGATTAAGAGAAATAAATTTAATATGATGAAAAAAAAAGAATTTCGTTCTTGCCGGTCGGTCGCGTATTATTCGCGGGTAAATTAAGTCGCGACCAATTTGCCTTGCGAGTTAAAATTGCTGGAATTGTCGGGGCTCGATAGATGGTGGCGAAACCAGATATTCATTAAGTTTCCCTCTCTTGCCGAGCGGCGGATGAAAAAAAATGAGCGCTGCCTATTGCGGAGTGTGAGGAGAAAAGGTTGGGAGAAGGTGAGAATGGGAATGGAAACGGCTCCGTCATGCGAAGCGAAGAGGGAGGCAAACACAAAAGCAAGGGATGAACGTATAAAGGCCATCGATGCGATGGGCCCGTAAGGTCCCTCGATGAGAGAGAGGTTTGGTCTACGCCGAAGTTCGATCTCTTCTGCCATTTCCAATGAAAATGGAAGTGAGCGAATGGGTATTATAGCATAAGAATTTCTGTACTTTAAAAATCAACATATTCACCGGAAAGTCAAGTCAAAAGTATTTGGCAGGGAATGCTAGAATACCAGCCATCGGAAAGGGAGGTAATGGAAAAGAAGTGAAAGAAAATGGCTAAAATATCAAGAGTTGGATCAACCACTGATTTTCCCCGCCGCAGGTTCCAGCAAAAGTATAATTAAGTAATTTTACATCGTCTGCCAAAATTTTAGTTAAATTATTGAAGGTTTTTTGAACATTTTACTCGGAGTTTTGATGAAAAACATAGCACGAGAATCACATGATGAGATAAAAGAATTTCAAGGTGAGTAATACTTTACAGGTCACAAGGCCAAAAGATATTACCTAGTAGGACTTCAATTTTAAAGGAACTGATTTTGAGGGTCTTCATTAGAATTTTAAAACATTCCAAAATAATAATAAAGAATACAGCAAAAAGAATGTTCGCTCCTCTATTGTTTTTTTTGTAGCACAACACTCAACTTTGTAAATAATTTAAAGGTAAGAGATCTCCTCACAAGCAAAAACTTAATAATATAAACTTAAGTTCACAAATTACGCCAACACGAATTTTCCAGCACGGAAACCAGGAGAAGCGTTCTCAACACCCCTCGTTACTGACAAGTAAACAGCGCTCGGGTACGAGCACACGGCCGAAACAAAATGGCACCTCCGGCCACATTATTGTTCCTGGAGGGAGGGCACAAGTTGGGTTGGTAGGTGCGGAGGAATGCCCAATCAGCTCCGGTTTTCCGTTGCCATGGACGAAAAACGGGAGCGGCACACTGGGTTGGAGGGAACGAAAGAGACGGAGCGAGAGATCGTTAAGGTGAGGGAGGGAAGGGTGGAGAGAGGGAGAGAGAAAAAAAAAAGGTTGCGGTAAGAGACAAGGGGAGGAGAGGGAGAGAGAGAAACGGTTCTCCTTGCTTTGGGACGAAAAAGTTTGAACACTAGTCTGGAATCCTTTGAAAAGCAGTCCTCCCAACCTCCTACCATTCCCCCTTGCTCCTTGAGAGCCGCCGACCCGCACTCACACTGACAACCCAATGTCCCCCACTGGTTTCCACCCTTCTCCCTTCTCCACAGACCCCTTACTCTCAGCCACCCTCGGCCTCTTTATCCTCTCCCCTCCCTGACTACTTTCTTCCTATCCTCCCTCGCCTGGAAGTCTCTCTCTCTACGTTCCTTTCCACCGCCCGACCGACTCCACACAGGGCCGACCGCGAAAGGACCGCGGTTCGAATGGATGGTCACGGTGTCACGTTTTGACCGCCCCACGACAAATGGCGACGCCCCGTGGACTCCCTCGCGAAGAGAGTTTATGGAAATGTCGTCAATGGTTCCGGTAAGTAAACGATGCCGTACGTCTGCCAGAGGACGACTTCCCCGCGATTTTATCGCTCACGCGTACATAATTCACCTGCTGGCCACTTCGAGGGTCTGCGATAGATAGAGAGATAACACTTTCTTAAACCCTGGGCAAAAACCTCTTAGGATAATTGATTAATTGCATAGCGAGATGTTAGGATGGATCATAATCTAGTGAAAATACAAAATAAAAAATACTGTACAGAAGTATAAAATTATATCGAGTGATGATCAAAATACAAAATGTCTGCAAATATAACATTTCAAAATGCGGTGAATAGTCATAAAACGTAGCTTTAAATCCATGGAAGTTTTTAGAATCCATGGAAAGTTTGAGTAATTTGGTAGTAAAGGATGGATCACCCCTAAGGCCCCTAAGTAATCAACCTAAAGTCACGTCACAACGCATGTGTTTTTTAAATATGCACATTACTCATACGACCAAAATTCTAATGGATCTCCATTGATGGGTTATGAAGTCGTCTTGAATATACAGTGTAAATCATTGCAACAGGCATACCGAAGTGCATCTAATATGCATGAGCAGGACTCCTTTCAGGAGTAAACTAATCTACAATATAACGAAATATCCAGTAATTGTGCCACCTTTTAAGATGACTCACAACTTGCAGGAAGAAAGACGTCTTAGATTATTTAGATACTTGTGATCGGATCGTACCCCAAATGCAGGAGTTCACAAAATACATCATCGGGAAGCTAATTCTACAGAATTACCGAAAGTAATTTTGAAGAATTAGTTAGTATTTTAAATTGAATTCTAGACCGTATACTCGATCCATTATTTACATTATAATTTCAGCAACTTCATGGGTAACTTATAATTGAAGGGGCAAAGGGGAAACGGATCACAAGTACTACATCGTTACGGTCAAATTAATACTTCGCGGCCAACTCAGTGTGGAGGAATCAAGTTTAGTACGGAATGAGGAGACGGTGGGACAAGGCGAGGAAGATGAACTATTCATACCACCTCTCCATTATTCACGTGCACGATAACTTTAACTAAGATGGCACTGTTGATGAAGAAGCAATCTCAGTGCGAAGTAATATCCATTCCGAGACAAACAAAACGAGGAAACATCCATACGGCTTCGCAATGGAAATCTAAGCAGAATAGACCATTGAAACAACTGACTGGACTAAAATATTCAATTTCCGCAGCGAAAATCGGCCCTTTTCATCCGTAACTCACCGACGAACAAAATCTTTTCGTTCTAAGGCACAAGAAGGACAAGGTATTGGCGAGTACTGACGCCGCAGGAACTTATGCAGGCACGTGAGCCCCTTAGTACGAATTTCTTCTCTTCCGCACAAAGCCAATCCCACTTTCTGGCACTCACGCTGGGATACTTATCCCGCTCTGCAAAAATGGAGCACATCGAGTGGATTCGATGGAAATACGCACCACGGCAGAAGGCACACCGAAGAGTGACGTGAGGGGAAAAAATATTCGAAGCGAAGCAGATGGCCAAAAAAAACCGCGAAGCGCTCCAAAAGTAGGCCGCGTGGGTGGTGGAACTTTACAGAACGCAACGAGGACTTTTAACGCGAGATTTATGACGCGGAGGAGAGCTTCTTTGCGGAACTTCGCTCGGGACAAAACGTTCAACGGGTAAGGGAAAACAGTATCCAAGGGCAAAACTTGGCGGTGTGAATTCCTCGAGGAACTTTCGGGTGACTCTGGACAGAGAGAGAGATACGAACGTAGACATAAGCGAAATCGCTCGCGATACAAACGTTAATGAAATGGAAATCCTTTTTTTTTATTAGCCTTTAAATGGAGGACATTGAGCACTTTCAGAGATAAGCCTTGAAACACCCACAGAGGTGATCGCTTATTAATACCACCACTTTTTTCAACGTGACATATTCAATTACAGCCTCACCCAACGGTATAATTTCCCAAAATGTTTTCATGAGATGATTTTAGCAGTTAACTTATAAGATGTTTTATATCTGCCTTTCAGTCTTAGGCCAAACTGTAAGTACTCTAACGGCACCACTAAAACTTTTTCAACCTTTCACTCCTCACTACCAAAAGTATTCGCTGAGCTTCTTTATAAATCAACCCCTGTTCCGTCCCATTCGTTTGACTCAGCTCTCTACTCAGTTTTCCTATCGTCTAACCTCTTCATATTCGACTAGTTCTTTTCCTTCACATCCTTTACTACTAGCTCTATTCATCTTATGCAAGGCCTTCCTTTGTCCTTCTTCCCATTCACTTGTTCCTAGACGATTGTCTTCATCAGGCCTTATCGTTCAGAAATCAAACCCCTCCATAACTTTTCACATCCTCCTCCCTTTTCCTTTCCATCCTGAACGCTCATTCATTCCTTCCTTTTGTGATTCATTCAGATCAATCTTTCTCTACCAGCAGTAAATAGAACCTCATATTGCATGGGAAGGCGCCGACCATCGTTGGATGGATAATTTAGGGATGAATATAGTCAAAGGTATAGTCTCTCCTAAGACTGGCAGAGTCTCATCCTAAGTACACCTTCCCAATACGCCAATTGATACCGTAACACTTGGTAGATAGTTCATGTTTTTAATTACAAACTTCGGTTAGAAGAGGAGAGAACCGGAAGAGGGTCCTGGATATAATACTGGAGGAGAGAATTAAGATACAGAAAATAAATTCCAAATAGGTGAGAGAGTAAAGAAGTAATCATGAGAACAGATTAACATTTTTAGTTGTTAATTTCCAATTAATCGTTGTCTAAAATACACTCTCATTGATAAGAAAATCGTTAAGATATACACAGCCGAACGGATATAAAATATACTTATCCCCGCAAGCAATAAATTATCATAAGATTGATAACATGCAACATAGTTACCAAATAGTTGGAGTTATCGAAATTAAGTAGTCTGTTGACTGTCTGAGGAACTTCTTCACTCCATTAAATCATGTAAATATTATTTTTATTATTAAATAGCTATGGGGATATTTAAGTGAATTCAAATAAAGACATAACTCGTTAGGAAATAACATATACCTCAATAAATACTAATCATTTAGTCACTCGTACCTCGCGCAGGCATATTCTCTAATTGTATTATAGTCCATATCTCTATTAGTCCATGTACCTAAGAAATTTTTTGTTATTATTCATTCCCTGTCACACTCTCTCATTGGCTTGCAGTGTACTCAGTAAATGTACATGAATCATTCTGATACTCTTCCCTTTCCATATGCATTGTCCTTTTCACGCGTAAAATTCACTGGAACTCTCAACTACGCGCTTTGAAAATTAGTAATTCTGGGGATGGCTTTAATCGGCAAACGCCAGACCTAACTTTGAAATTTATACACGTATTTTTTCAGTTGCACGCTGTGTCAAAATTTGCATTTTTATTCACTCCGGCATGAATGATCCAAAAAAACCTCCGTGTTGATTGCCTTTCCTGAATTGGTTCTCTGAAGGATTGTCCACAGACGCAAGAAAAAAGTCGTAGCCCAGGCTCCAGCTCGTCTCACTCGTCCACTACTCAATCAATTCCTCGAGCCAATTTCTCATGCGTCCCTCACTGCCTTCTCGCAACTCCCTGCCCATGCTCGTTAAGAGAACACCAAGAAGTTGGGTCAGACTCGTCCACCATTCCCATTCCCCCCCCCCCCCACTCCTCCCCGCGTCATCGAGACCGGCCTTCTGACTTAATGAATGAGAAGAGAACTGCCCAAGTACTTCCGGAGAGAACTTGGAACAAATTACAGTAAGTGGTCGGAAGCCGACGCACTTGAGAGAAGACACGTGACCTCAAGCGTTATCATAATATTCGAGCCCATTTTTCAACCACCCAATTATCATTTTCTCCATTCATTTCCATAAAATAACCCTATGCATCTACACCTATTAACAGTTATTTTTGCTAATCGGGCGCATCACCGTGCTATGGCGCCTATCTTAAAATCCACGGTTCGTATATGTTTTAACGCGCAAGTATAGTGGAATCTTCGAAGATGAGAGTAGAGTTCTAGACCAAGAGTTAATATCAATTTGTATTGACAACTACAAAGCAGAAACTATTTATTAGTTTTAATTGCTTTACTAGAATGATACGACCTTTGCCGAGAAATACTCAATTTTGTTAAGGTAATTATTCTTTGCCTTTAGCCACATAACTATGCTATCCATGATAATATACTGCTCCGGTTGAGCACGATCACAGAATCTATTGCAGCGAAAGTCTGGGACGATTCACTTCAGAGATCATCCAGGGATATTAGTTCTGTAGAAGCAGAAACGTAGTTGTTTGAATGTTGCTGTATCCATATACCCCATTCTATTTCATTACTGACGAAACTTAAAAGTTGACGACATAAAAGCAGTTTGTCGTAGATAAAGCTACTTCAAGAAATTGTTTATAACGTACGTTTCAGTATTCATGGACATAAATATCCAAAATTAGAAGGGATGGATATTTACATACAGGCATGGAGAGGATAAACACAGAAGTACCGCATTACCCTGATTACTCCATGCCTGTAGCTAGATAACGCGTACATGGCGAGACATTGCAGTGATATTCCAGTTCTTACATGTGCATCATGCAGGAGACTACTATGCAATTGTGAGTCAGGGTCAACAGCAGAATAGGACATTAAACTTTATATCCATAGGTGCTTCCGGGCGGCCTAGGTCGATTTTGAGTTTCTCTCCGTCACCTACCCCTTTTCACGTCTACCCCCTTGCCCCAATTACCCACTTGTCCTAAGTGTCACAGGTGACCTCGGTTGGGGCTCACTTCCGAAATGACTACTGCGGTTCTAGGTAAAACTACTACAACTGCAGCGTGGGATGACCTCGGGAGATCATGAAAGATTGATTGCGGGCGTCCAAAAGACGGTTCCCTGCGCCGGTTTCCGCGTCTTTCATAATTGAAACTCCGCATCGATATTTTTCATAGCCGCGAAATTTGCAATTTTAGTGGCTCAAAAATCTTTACTTTTATCCAATTAGCTTATAGAGCATTTTTCTACTGATTCACACGCTACTGATTGGGTACTTTTGCCATCTAAATGAAGCTAAATTCAGAAAATTTACATGAAAAGGTGTCAAATTATTTTCCCCTAAAAATTAAACAAATCAAGAGGACTACAATATTTTTACATTTTTTCTTGGATACGTGGGGTAAATATTTAACTCAATGGTAACCTGGAAACCCGACAACGTGAGGGATCAACAAGAAAACCTCAATTCGTCACAAGCCTTAAGTTTCGTTAGTGACTAAATACACCAAATTCATGAGCTAACTAAAAGAAATCGTATTTGCTGTACTGTGCGAAACTCCTTCATGATGACGAATGGATAAAAATTGCAAAGTTTCATTTTTGACTGAGACTGTAACTAAAAATATAACTTCGAGAACTTAGAAGTAATTAGACATTCCAATAAAGCATTTAGTTTTTATCATGTATTAGTTTATTTTATATCCCCGAACACTTTCCTTAACTGCTTATATTTATCTTGCATTCCAATTTTCAACACTTATTCATACATCAACACGCGTATATACTTCTATTAATCCCTTCTCTTTTCGTGCCGATCAGCACAGTTTTATAGAACGACACAGATATTTGTCAACGTTTATGAATGTTTCATTGTGAAAGAAAGACCTAGGATTACAACAGTTCAACTGCATTGAGTACCCAGATTAATGATAAGGCTTGATAAACCAGGCTAATACAAAAAATAAAAATGCAATTTACCCCAAGCTTTCTATTGCCTAAGTGGTCAATATAATTTCGATAACTAAACAAAATTTAATAAGGCTTTCAATAATCTGAGCAGTAGTACTTCAATATTTAGCATATAAAAGAAACAAATTTATTTTAATTGAGTTTCAATTCAAAGCAGCTGATTTTCCGTTAAATCTTCGAGGGTGATACAGTTAATGGAGCATTTGGCTAAGTATCGTTAATCCAAGCCTGGAAAATTCCCCTGGGCATTTTCAGCCAAATCTAAGCTGTGTAACATAGTGCTGATAAGAACTTTAAGTAAACACTCACCGAACTTATAACGCTTTAATTTTCATGAGCTATAGAGCTCAGTAATGTATGAACTCAACGCCGCTAGAGGTAAGAAGCTAGTTTCGTTCAGCTTTGCCGCCGGAATTCCTACCATACATAAGTTCATGGACAGAGAAAAAAAATTAGCTCGAATTTCCGTCATATCTCGTCTTTTCATAAAGAGGAAACTTAAAAATAAACTGCATAAATGGAGGAAGTGTACCGGTCCTGCTATAATTCTCATAATAGAAAATTCCCAAGGTTTTATAGCGTGAAAATACAGTTGTACAACTCGTAAGCATCTAGGTTATTAGCGCCGATTAGACTTTTTGGTGAAAGCCTAATACCAGAAAAGTTTAAAACTTCACTTCCGAGATATCGCACAAAAGTAAGTTAAATTTTTTTTTTCCAGACTCGGAGCGGCATTAGCGATTTATAGATTGTCGACAACTTTATATTAAAATCTCCTATTGTATCAGATGTTAATTGAAGTCAGTCGAAACTTAGCGAAGTTATTTAATATTCTTTTTTCAATAACGAAATGAATTAGCACTCACCAAAAATTAAATATAATAGTTTTAACTAGCTGATATATCTTATGTAGATCACCTGTGACTGCGCTGACTCGGCTGTGACGACTGGAATATTCCAATATTTCACAAATTGCGAGTGTTTTTGATACGTTATATTTTATACATATATCTAATTATCACACCTCGGGCTGGATGATATATTCCACTTTATTGATTTTTCACAAGGCTTAATAATTTATAAATATAAATAAATATAAAGTATAGTTAACTTATGGGTCATTCCACGTCAATGCGACTAGAAAATCGGCAAAAATGACCCTTAGGGTCATCGATTTTGACCAAATTTGGCATAACGGCTCCATTTGATATGAAAATGAAAACCCCAAAGTCGTTTTCCAAAAAACGCAACCGTTTCCTAAATATTTAACGTTGTAAAATTCGAATTTTGCAAAAGTTACTACACATTTTACGGTAAATCTCAGACTATTTGAACTACAGACGTGCTTTAGGGCTTATTTTAAAGACCTTGAATCAGAAAAATATAAAAATGGATTATATTGTGAAATATAAACAATTTAATAAAGTTTATAACAATTTTAAAGTTTAAAATCCGTTTCTACACCTTTGATTTTTCTCCTTTTTTATATGTTGTAGAACTACCCTCCTCTATAAATTAAAAGAGTTTGCCAGAGTTAATATTTTATTTAAGAAAGAAAAATATGTTAGAGTGAAGGCGTGACGCCCGCCGGTCACCGCGGCGCCCGCCTACCGGCCGAAGCTATGGTACTCTGGTGTCTTCAGATCTCTGTAACTTTCTCATTCATCTTCTTCTCACTAATTTTTAACAGTATACCAACTCTTTGCCCATGCATATCGCTATTTGCTTCGCCCAGGTGTAACCACAGCCTAAGAATCTATGAAGAGCGGCACTTTAAAATTATTATAAACTATATTAAATTATGTATCTATATTTCACAACATAATCCATTTTTATATTTGTCTAATTCAAAGCCTTTAATATAAGCCCTTAAGCACGTCTGTAGCTTAAATATTCTCTGAGATATACCGTAAAATGTGTAGTTACTTTTGCAAAATTCGAATTTTGCAACGTTGCAATATTTTGGAAACGGTTGCGTTTTTTTGCTAAACGACTTTGGGGTTTTCATTTTCTTATCAAATAGAGCCGTTATGCGAAATCTGGTCAAAATCGGTGACCCTAAGGGCAATTACCGGGTCGATTTGACATGGAATGACCCATATACATTATAAATAGTAGATAATATAGCTATTTTATTCAATATAGCTATAGCAGCTAGAATTTCAGACGTATTCTCATCAAGAATGGACATCGCTATTTTTCTAGGATGAATGTCGTCAAATATAAGACTTATAGTATTCCTATATGTGGTGAATTGCTCTCGGGTGAGTACTTGCGGCAGGGAGGTAGCATCATATCCCTTTCCGTTAACGATCCGGCACCCTCTCCCCTCGCCCGATTCGCCGTCATTGTGGCGGGAGAAAAATTCGTCTCGCTAATTTCATCGACACCTCCACCCGCCCTCGCACCACATCCCACCTCCGCCGCCCCGCACCCCTTCCCGCTCTCCATCGCGAACGACGTTCCCTTCACCGCACACCGCTCTCCACTTCCCTCCCCGCGACCCTACCGAGCGGCGAGGAGTGCTGGCGGGGTTTCGCTGGGGACGGGACTTGCTGACGAACACAAGCCACCTCACAACCAGCCGGTCTTTTACCCATCGCTCCCCCCTCCCGACCCACCTCATTTGCAGAGCCTCTCTTCCCCATCTTTTCCCACTCTCCAAGGGAAGCGAGAGGTAAGAGGAGACCCACTGGCCTACTGGGAATGCCATCTGTGGTGTGTGTCCCCACACCACCTCCCACCCTCTTCCTCCTTACCCTCTTCAACCGTCAAACCCGTCCTAAACCCCCCCCCACCACTTTGCATACCTCGCCACCCCGCGGTCTATACCCACACATTCTCCACACACCAACACACGTAAACACACACACACACGCCTAGGCTCCGAACAAGGAGGAAAATCAATCGCCGCTACCCATAATTCCGTGCGGCTGTTTCATCAAAAGAGGAATGATGGATTGGAAGATCAGAGGATGGGAAGGAATGGGGGTGCGGAAAAGGGTTTCGGGAGGGGGTGAGTCACGTGACCCCGGGGAATGAGAGCCGAGGGAAGAGAAAGAGAGAGGGGGGAGAGGAAGAAAATGACACAGAGGCGAGAGTAAGGAGGGTGAAGAGAGCATAAAGGGATGAGTGGAGGGAAATGAAGCAGGGGGGGATGGATATCAGTCGTGCCACTTGGTTGTTATCAGCTGCTTTGTTGTCCCCGAGCCCCCTTCCCCTGGAGAACAGAGTGTGGGGATCCCGGCACTAATTCGACAACGAGCACGGGAGGAGGGGTAACTCATCGATTGCGACGAAGAATGCAATTTCGGGATTTTTTCACGAAAACGCGACGGTAGTCCGGGAAGGAGAGCGGGTGGAAGAAAGAAAAAAAAACACTCCGTCTCCCCTCTTCCTCGCGAAAGGACGCTAATGGACAATTTCGGAGATCAAAAGGAACTCCGGCTCCAATCCTGCAGAAATTTCCAATCCAATCAGGCGGTCAAAATAAATATTGGCACCGAGCGAAAAAAAATAATAAGGAATCCCCACAATCGTTCCGTCGGATGGGATATGGAATTGCTTCGAGTGAACGCCGCGCATAATCCGCAGAACATGATTTCTCCCTCAGAAAGTATCAATGGAGGCCACGAGATGGTCAACTGATCTAACAAGTTACATTTTTTTTTTTACGCCAGTATTATCAGACAATGATCGCCATCATCACTGGCTATTAATCTTAAAAACCGGTTTGACTCAAATATTCGATATTACTCAATTACTCAAACATCACTGTTGGCGAAGTACCATGGATATTTTATGGTGCATCGATAACACTGATCATTCAGCACCAAACTCCGGCTAAAACGTCATTATTGGCTAATCTCCAAAAAATTAACATAGTTCTTCTCTTTTACATCCATTACCTATTACTTGTGTATCTTTCAGTGGACTTTATTTTCTCCTCTCTTAGCGACTGTCTCCATGAGACCATCTGTCTAAAAATTATTGAAACTAGTGGTCCGTAATAGAGGGAGGCAACTGAGAGCTAGGTTTTTTATTTTGCGCCATTAGGATAGGTGGTTGAATGGAAGAGATATGAATTTTCCAGAGAAAGAAGAAAGGTTAAAGAGAAACCCGCACAAATAAAGACGCTACATGGTCCATTGTTTAACGTTCCAGCCGACGGACGGAGCATTGAACTTAAGTTGCTCTCCATACAGCACTCAAATAGGGACCGGTACACCAATAAAAATATCACTCTTCCAAGGCTCGAAGCCGGGCCCTCGGGATGGGAAGCAAGTAATTTAACAACCGCACCAACCGTATCGTCCTGAAACTGGATCGAAGGACTTGTTGTCCTTCATTATTATCCTTTCTCTACAGAAGTTGGTTGGTGGTTCTGGTTGTGGTCTGGTAGTACCAAATGGTCGTGGTTTGACTAAAATATAGCTACTAATCCTCTAAGCATGATAGGTAAAGCATGTTTAGGGTAAATTAACCCCCAGCCACACACCTTTATAGTGGCTTTCAGGGTATTATGTAGATGAAGGGAAGTGGGGAAACAAGTTAACCGTTTTCTTCTATTTTCTTTCATCAATTATTTCCTCAACTTTTCCTCCACCCAAGATTTTCCACCTTCTCGCCAACCGCATTCATGGCAGGCTGCCCTTACCTGGAGCGATCGTAAGGTTACGATAATCAGCTGGCAAAGGTTCATGCACCCCGGCTCAGACGTGGAGTCTCGCGTGACGAGAATTCACAAATGAGATAGACCCGCTTTTGAAAGCGCCGAGCTCTGAAATGAACGTTCGGAATGCAATGCGAAAGGGAGAAGTGACGCGGAAGGCTGCCGATAGGAGGAAACCACAGAGAAATTTGATTTTCGTTTGGAAGATGAAGACATTGACGCGAAAACATCACCGATTTCATAGCAAGCCGGGCTGCGTGGCAGCGATCACAGCTGAATGCTGGTACAAGTGCTCTGCGATTTTCACGCCTTTTACGCCAGCACGACCACACCAACAGACACCAAAGAGTCGATAAATTTAGTCGAAATTTTACATCCACAGAACTCACAATACAGTGGTTTAGTCATTCTCCAAATTTCAAAGTGTGGCAAAATTATTCCCTCCACATTGGCGTCAAGATTAATTTTCATACGAGTTGCTTCTGTTATTATTAGGGGTGGCGACCGATGAGGTCATCTGTGAGCAGAGGTGAGTGACTATTCGGGAAGACGTATACATTTTGGGAACGGAAGAGGACGGTTGGAGAGAAACCCGGCGCGCATATCAGCCTTAATAAAAAGCACTAAGGGCTCCTCAGTATAACTATCAATCCTATAAATTATCCCATTCAATTTCAATTTAATTCTAATTCTTAATTTAATTCTAATTAAATTCTATTTGGTAACTATGTTGCATGTTCTGATATCTTATTACTTGCGGGGAGAAGTATATTTTATATCCGTTCGGCGGTGTGTATCTTAAAGATTTTCTTATCAATGAAAGTCTATTTTAGACAACGATTGATTGGAAATAAACACCTAAAATGTTCATCTGTTCTCATGATAATCTCTTCACACTCTCACCTACTTGATATTTATTTTTTTCATCCTACATATCTCCGCCAGTATTATATCCAGGACCCCCTTCCGATTCACTCCTCTTCTTACCGAAGTTTGTAATTAAAAACACGAAGTACCTAATAAGTGTTACGGTATCAGTTGGCGTATTGGGAAGGTGTACTTAGGATGAGACACCAGTTGAGGACTTTGAATATATTCATCCCTAATTTATCCATCCAACGGTGGTTGGCGTTTTCCATGCAGTATGAAGTTCTATTTGCTCCTGGTAGGAAAGATATCTCATAAGCTATGTTAAGTATTAACTGGATTCTAATTCACATTTTCTTCAATTTGTAGTAAGCAAACACTATATATTTTAATGTTTGCATACACCAAGAGGACGGTAAATCTGTGCACCCGAGTGTGACACATTCGTTTGATCTTATGCATGGCATGTTTTCATAACTTCTAACTCTCTATAGCCCTTGAAATCTAAAGAGAAGCATAACACCTCGGCTTCGGATGGTCAAGCTTAAATCTACAATGTGAACGTATAACAGGGGTTCATTGACGGTAATAACCATTCCATTTCAGGAATTGCTCTCAGTTTAGATATAACGGTTATAGTCTCATATTTGTGTTTTGGACGCGTCAAATATATTGCAATTCGGTTACGTAATTAAGAGTTGTTCACTACTTCGTGGTTTCCGTAAAACCTCAAATCTCCCAGCTCGAATGACGATTTCCATGTTATAATTGTGACTGATATTAACTTCGTCCATTATTCCTATGCTTTAGCCAGCCAAAAGCTACCCTGTAATTTCATATACATATTAACTAACATACTCTCGGCACAAAATCAATATTTGAAAGTAAATTACTGGTCCACATTCTATTACTATACCAGGTTTAAGCTGAAAAACGCAAAACGTGAATTCATCAATGATTCAAATACACTGTAAATAAAAATCAGTGGGTACGGTATGCATCACAAACCGCCAATGTATGGTTGAAAAATAATTTTCGAAATCTGGCTCAATGGAGACTCATATATATCATCATTTCATCACTTAGCAAAGCGATTAATTTCAAAATTAAAAATCCCATGCTAGATTTTACTCAGAATAAAATAATAGGCGATTTAATTTCCTTTCCAAGGGCCGTTCCAAGGGTAACGGACTCTCGGCAAAGGCTTTTACGAATATAGCTGCCAACTAACGTAGAAGGTGCTCTGACAGAAATGCAATTCCTCATCCGGCATCTATTGCCCTACTTTAGCAATTTTACAATAATTACATTTCCAGTGAGTGAGACTGTCAGTGAGGTAACTGAAGAGATGAATTCGATATGAATAGGTATTACAAAATAAATTTCAACATTTTTTCCTCAAAGATTTGCAAGCAAATTCCTGATGGCACAAAAAAACAAATCGTTCCCCATACTCATGGAAAAGTTCGAAAACCCTCTATACGTGAATCACAAAGTGTTTTCGAAGCACCAAACGGACCTGATCCTTGGTAAATCGGATCAATCCGAGTATCAAATTTTCATCAAAGGAAATAACAGACAGAGACAAAAAAGCCAAAACGACGACGAAAGAGATAGTCAAAGAACACGATTCGTGACGTCAAGTCCACGAAACGATGAATTTTCCAATAACAAGTCATCACATTTTAAACTTTCAGATTCCCATTTACGCTCTTGTTGGTAAATAACTTTTTCATAAAACGTGCGCATTTTTCACGTCACGCCAGAATCGTGGTATTCATCGCAGTTCGGTGACCACACACTAGTAATGCACCTCCGTGGACAGCTGTCCTGATACGATCCCCGATAAAATAGCTTCTCATCCTTTGTGGTACAGAAAATCCTCCCTGTTCCGAAGAATTCGAAACAGCTGAACATCTTGAGATCTTGCTCCCTGTTATCCCTAAAGGGAAATGTCATTTTTGGATCGACAGCAAAATGTTTCCAGAGGCATGTGAGCTTATCCTTTGCCCCTCCTCATTGCTCACCCTGCGAGCGTGGCGTTTCGCTCCATCCGCAAAAAAATTCTATCCGTCACTCATTTCACACATGAGTAATCCCCCTGTCGCTCACTCAGGTCCTTTTCCATCACCTAACACTCTACTCATCCTTTGAATGATTAAGACGCGATTTCAAGCTTCAAATCGGCGTCACGTGAAGAGGAAATATTTAGACCCCACCTAGAATATACACACAGTGCGCGAGATCTAGAGACAGCCCATGAAGACGTTAGGTTTAGCTATGAGTATAAAGTAGCTATAACCTATAAAGTAGCTAAAAATAATGGAATTGTAAGCTGAATAGTACATGCATTGTGTAGAGGTTGGCATCCGCAGCCAGGTTGGTAAAGCACATTAGACGAAGCACTGTCGGCCAAAGAATTTCATACTAGTATCCCGCCCAAGGCATAGATCTTAGATTTAAGCTTTATATGACGTTAATTTTGATAATACGGTGCAACCTAAAATTTTGGAGCCCCTTAAAACCAAATGTTAATGGTACTACTATGGAGTTATCCCCTGTCACACACCACCGCGGAATATTCCAAGGCGCTTAGTTGTCGGTGAGCGAGTAAATGGACGTGTATCTTTGGCCAGCTGTCCAATCAGACAAGTTCAATCCTCAATGTATTCATTCTTCAGTTTCTTGCCGGAAAATAAGCCCTACCTTGAGCAGAGAGTATAAGCTTTCTCTTATTGACGTCATTCTAAGAAGAAGAAATCGAAGAAAATAAAAAGGGTAGTGAGCATGGAACAGAACAGATGTAAAAAAATGGCTACGTGTGCCGCAGCTTGTATCAAAGCGGACGCAGTGCTAAGCACATTAGACGAAGCACTGAGGTAAAAAAATTAACGTATCCCAACAGGATGCACTTATTTTGGCCGCCTCAAGCAAATAGGTCCAGAAATTCTCACTAAATAGCTTCATACTAAAGATATGTATGGTTTAAAAATTAGGGGCTCGATGATGGATCTTCATCACGTTAGTACTCTCGCAATCTTCGTGCTCAGAAAATAGACTGCGTTATAGATAAAACTGGTACTCCAATCACTAAACTCAATTGGTTGACCCAATCTACAGGGTTATTTTTGACGGGATTTTTTTATTACAGGGATATTGATGACGATAGCGGAAGCGAAATAAGGGAAGGGTCCATGATCCTACCCCTGGACCCCAGGGGAAAAAGTATCAAAAGAGATTGGCTACATTTGCGACGTGGGTTTGGAGGAGGATGAGGCAAGGGCGATGGACGGAAAGGATAACAAATGAGGAATTTCATGAGATAGGGGCGAGGGAAGAAAGGAAGTTACTGGAGAAAATTAGGAGAAATATTACGTGGGAGGAGCAAGCACTTAGGGACGATGGGATTCCGAAGTTCGTTATAAAAGGCAGGATGCTATGAAAGCGAGAAAGAGATAGAAAAAGAATATACATATTAGATGAAATCGAAAAAAGTACACAGAGTTTTTAACTGAAGAGAGAAAGTGTGCAGGGAAGTAAGCATTCAAGAAAAGTTTAATAGAAAAAAAAGCATGATAGGAATACCTTATTAATGATATTTTTCAGGGTGGCTCCCAGAATCAACGAATTTATACACTTCACTCAAAGAGCCATGAAAACTACGTTCCTATTACGCTAGAGGAATATGAAATTTAAAAAACCGTTACGGAAAATATCGATCGAGAATCGTGGAAGTGATGCATTTTGACAACCGATGTAAAACAATAAAGGTTTATTTTAAGAATTTTCGAGACCAAAAATATCGAAATACTTTTATTTTCACATCAGCAAAACTGAAGAAATGCATTAGAATTTTCTTCATGCCACTTCCTAAGGCAGTATACTTAAAGTAGAAAAAAGAAAAAGGTAGTCGTCACCGCCACTTATTCCAAATTCAAAATTATAAATAAATGAAATCTGTTCTACCCATTTCTGCTCATAAACAAATTAAAATCGATTGATAAATCGTGCTGATGTGAGATGAGTAGTGACCTTATATCCATCCTAGAACTAAATCTAATTCATGAATTTCCTGCTGATAAAGAGGTTGAAACTGTTAAAAACATGCAATCGTACCTGAATGGATAGTAACATTATATTCATCCTACGCCAAGACGACTATCTTGTCGACTCCGATGTGCCCAAAATTGTTTTTGCGAGAATTTTCCTGCTGTGATCATATTGAAATAATTTTTAAAAACCGTGTGCGACTGTTAGGAATGTGCTTAAATATCATCTAAACGTCTTCGTAATGGTGCAGACTAAACCTTTCTCCTTTGGGAATACTTGGGGTTGGTTTTTAAGGACATTTCATTTTCAAGTCCCAAATACGTTTTACGACCCGAAACCACATTTACCGGCCCTTACTCCTTAATGAAAGCACGTTAAACAATGGGCATTACTGCCGTTTTAATGGCCAGCACTTGGATAGACGTGCGCAATGAATCCTTAAATTAATCCTTAAGAAAAAAAGAGATCCGCTGAAAAGATGAAAGCATAAACGGTGACTCGTAAGAATGATAAAAGGAAAAAATATATATGCACCCCGAAGGGGCAAATGAATTTATCATTCACGTGCGAGGAAGACGAGTTCGCTCGCGTTGCACACATGAACAGTCACGGGAGTTGGAGATCATCGCTTGAAACGTCCGCAGAACTAACAAAAGGGCAACACAATAATAAAAATTCTCAATCACACGAGCTTGCATGCGCATGCATGAAAGAGGATATTCCAACACCGCCCCACCTCTAAGTCCCCGCGATGCACGAACACTGGCTGGCACCGTGCCAAATATTTTTGGGGGGAATTCTCCACTTCCTTCAAGACATTCCGTCTTCGGGGAGGTTATCGATGGCTCCTTCCTGTTGATCGTGAACAATGCATCTTCTTCCCTGGCGATTCCCTTCACCTACTAGTACTAACGCTTCCCATCCATCTCTCCATCGTACCTATCTGAAGATCTATTGTCCTCCTCATACCTTATAAATCCCTCACGTTGCCTTTGGCTTGCATTAACGTTTTCGACGGGGCGGTAGGGGGGTAGGGAGCTGGAATCGGAGGGGGTGAAGGACGGCTTTAAAAAAATATCCTTTCGCGATTTTTACTGCCCATCCGTGGAAGGTTTCCTTGATGGTCCCATTATCTCCATCCAATTCCCGTGCTTAGCCGGCCGAAACCCTCCAAAAAAAAAACATCAAATGAAATAATGTTTGCCCCAAGAATATCAAGGCACACTTTTAATTCTGGAACGCTCGGCCGCATTTGGCTAGCCGGCGCGCCGGCTTCATACAAACCAAATGCTTTAATATCTCGGCCGCTAAAGAATGTTCCCTCAATATTCCTCGCGGATCTTCAACTGAATTAGCCAGACGCATTTAAAAAGACACCAGCACTAAGGCTGTGGTCGTTCAAATTTCGTGAAATGAGCAGCGATACTTCTGCGTGGAAAGAAGGATGTCTATTTTATTAATCTAGTTGGATAAAGCAGCAATATATTAATCTTTATCATGATGCAAACAAAACATTGTTTAATTGCATTATAGGCGCATATTTAGACTACTAAGAGATGCAGTACCAGAGAGATAACTACTAGAGGATTTCTAACCTTGAATGTTATCCTCATTTTTTCACAGCAAGTTTTAATAGTTACATAATATCTATCTTAAAGCTATAAATTTGTTTCTATGACTAAAATCGTGTGAATTAAGTATGAATGAACATGGCTCTCTTGCAAGAGAATTTTAATTGACCTGGACCTACGCTACAGGAAATTTTAGGTCAGATCAATGCCAGGTGGTCACACTTGAATCTCACCATTAATAACAGCTGTGCTACATTTAGCAATTCAGCATCTAGTTACATAGCCTTGGCCTTGATAGCCATTAACGGATGGATTGCAAAAGCCCGGAATCTGAAGCGGTGTAATGTTCTCCTTCTGTTCACTCGCGGGGCAATTATTCATCACTCTCCCAATGAATGCATGACCGATACGTGTTCTGCAGAGAGGTTCATTTCGTCGGAAATAGATAAAACGAAAAGAAGTATCCCCCGATATAGCCTCCAGAATTTTGATGGAAGAGAGGATTTCAACTCCTCTCGCAATTTCCCCCACGCTTGAATTTTCCCGGTTCGGGCATTCCCTACTTTCAGCGACGAGCTCCATTTCCGCGAAGCGTTCCACAAAACACTCCCGGACTTAAAGGTGATTAAGGCCGGCCACGTAATTGGGTCTCCCGAACCGTAAAATATAGCAATACTGCAAACTTCTCTGTTTTTCATCGGATTTAATCCGGGCAATATTTTACGGCTCCCCCGTACGGTAAGCGCGTACCTAGGCGAACGGTTGCGGCATAAGGTAGCAGACGTTACACTTTTTTGTACCCATACATCGTTTCCCGGCTTACAGACAAGGTGGTTGAAGACTCGGAAATTGTCCGAGGTCTGTTAGGTCCACAGTCTGGTGAGTTCTCGAGCAGTAAAAGGTTTCTGCCACCAGTTCTTGCTCTTTTTTACGCTTTTGTCTGTTCTCTGCCACTAGAAGAAATTTCTCCCTCGAAGTGAATCCTAAAGACCCATTGTTTAACTCACTTTAACTTTACGCTTACACTCGGAATGAACGCCTGAAGTGTGTCACGAAAACGCAAAGGCCTCGTGGCTTAAATTTCGAAGGAGCAGAAGTCGTTAACTAAAACAGACAACGGCCAATTAAACTAACGGAACACACACGTTATATCTTTTAGCCTAGATTATGTCATACTATTCGTGTATCACCGTATTAATCTTGAATATTTCAAATAAATTTTGCCGTTATTTGCAAACTAAGTAGCTTTATTTCGAAATTTTATAGGCGTTATTGAATCAAATATGTGAGTTCATAGAATGCCTTAATGTAAAGATAAACTTAAAAAAGTATTGATTGCAGCTATATATGATACTCAGTTCATAGCAAATTTTAAATTTATGAAATGAGACATCTAGCGATATTTTACCTTCCGTTGCACTGCCAATGTATCAATAGTTTCACGTTCAACCATTTTGCATTAAGCACATTTTATTTCCTACTCTAATGTAAGGTACTTTACCATTAGTGCATCAGATCTTTTGAATTCACCCTATAACTTTGCTGGCTACCATATTCCTCCGTGGTAACATTGCCCAATGCACCAAGGATATGATCAACATAAAGATTTATCTTCACGCGAATATTGTGACGTATCTAATATTTTTTCAACTCTAACAGGATATGTACGGCTTAGATTATCATTTACCATTACAATAAATAAAAAATCAAGTAAGGCATTCGTATATTGCCTGAAATCAGCTCAGTGTACCAAATTTTCGGAGACGCCACTCTAAACCCCAAGGGGTTTCTGGTTTCTGGTTCGTGCGCTACTTTATGTCTGACTCAGATAATAAAAAGACAAAGTAGTAGTCGGCTTTTTCCACGGATCGATTTCATCACTCATTATAAAATATTTAAACAAAATGTATACGCCAATGGCTTAGTACGGGGTGAGCTCTACCCTCACCTAATCAAAACCAACCTTGGGGTTGAACACAACTTTTTAAATGTAAGGGATTTTTGTAGCGATAGGAGTTTTTCTTGCTGATAAGTTTTGCGGACGGTGAAGTGAATCACGATGTATATTAGGGATCAAATTTACAACATACAATCGATTTGAAGACTTTATAGAGTGAGGATTTTATACAGAGAGATAGAAGACTTTATATTTATCAATTAAAGAAAAATGTATGCTCAAGCCAGTAATAAAATAAAATCTCTAAGATACGTTAAAAACTTCAGCTGATGATGCGTCAACATTAATGGGTAGACAACAAATTGTTGTCTGCACCGTTTTACTACGTTATTTATTGAAAAAAATCGCAGGGTACGGCAGATTTCATTACAAAAAGTCGAAAAATACTGTGCCACTAAAAATACCTTTTTTTCTGCCACGCTCATGTGGGTGGGTGTAACGTTTAGAGAGATTTCACGAAAAACTAGCGTGGATGGATGTAATTCGACCGAGGAAAAGTAGACCTCTTAATTCTAGACGCGACGAATGCAAAAATGACGTCTTTGTTCAAATAATTCAATCTCCTTAAAAAGTTTTGCATCATCTCAGCCCCTTGTTTCCCCTTCGGTTAATCGCAGTTCAACTTTCTTCAGTGGAAATCTAAACCTTTACTCTCGGCCCATTTCATACATAACTGCTCGTCCGATATTATTCAATCTGGGAGGCGCAACGCGACAATTCACCGCGAGACCTCATTTAACTTTCTTCTTCTCCTTGTCTGAGGTTATTACGCATCCATTTCTCAGAAGAGACGAAAGGTTCCTTTTTACTACCGTGGCGGCCGCAATTGATTTATTCACCCGTTCGCCCAAGGAAATATATTCTCTTTAAAGATTCGCAGCTTTAGTATCAACCCGACGCTCAGGAATACTCTTCTGCACTCTATTCTTCCAATACGGTTCATGTCAAAATACCCACTGGCCATACAATTAATGTAGCCCTCTTGAAAAATATGGGCTGGATTTTTAACTGGGAGAGGTGATGAATAAAGAATGTTGTCGACTACAATACTTTACTCTCATTACTTTCTAGCAAACTGAACCACACATCACATATACCCGTAAAATTAATTTTAATCAATACACTATGAAAGCTGATTATTGATTTTTCTGATGTTATATAGTTCTCCTTCCAATCAAACAAAATTCTAGACAAAACTTGCCGGCCCCGGTGGCGGCGAGGTAAAGTAATCGCCTTCTAATCCTGGTGCCGCGGGTTCGAGTCTTGCCTGGGTGGCTTTTTCTGCACCCAGAGCATGGATGTATGTCAAGCTATGTTGGTTCAGCCCCCGGGAAACCGATGACAGGCCAATGGCTTTTTGGATCCTATATGGTCTAACAGTTACGTCCGGATGCAAAAAAAAGAATAACTTAATGCACGATCTGGTGTATTCCCGGCGAAAAATTTTATTATAAATCTCCCGCGTTTTTAACCTAAAAGGGTAACTTATATGCTTCACGTCAATTTCACGCTGTTTCTAACATTTAGTACCTTACTAACAATCAATAAGTATTTCCTGGTCAACATAACGGTTAACAGAAATCTTCGGCTGTAAACAACATGTTACTATGTGCACACGGCAAAAGCGATCGAGGCATCAGATCGAGGGAAGCCTCTTGAGCACGCATGGATGACAGATGAGGGAGAACGTTTGATGACTATGGAATGATTGATGGTGGTTTCGCTATATTCCTAAATTGATCACAATACAATACTGCCTTCCCAATCTTGCCACTGAAATTCCGCAATTTCTCCATCCCGAATGTGACAGTGGACTCCTGTCTGCCACAAAAATACATTCCATCATGGGATGTGACATGTTTCCATTCCCGTTTACTAAAATCAGTGCATTAACTCGGTAAAAAAATAAAATGAGCAATGCACGTCCAGTCATACGGATCTTGAGACTCTCGGTGGTATTATATGTTCAATAGCAGGAAAGAAATCCTTTAATCATTTGAGTGCGCGAGTACGCGCTCGATGCAAAACTGTTTTTTAAAGGCACACATGCCTGAAACGGAGATATAATCAATGAAACTTCCAAGTATCGAAGACGATTCTTTAATTTTCCGAGAGAAAAATGCAAAGGGACAGAATAAGAACACTTGCCTTTCATCAGCCTATTCCTCACAGTCTTACGAATACAGCTATTAACATATAAATGAGAGTATAAAAAAGAACCGAAACCGGTTCTCCTACATTTTTCTTATTGGTGCATGGCTTGTAACTTTTCTGTCGATCGACACAGCGGAATCGCGGGTACCACTAAAACTTAGCATAAGAGCTAAAGCAGTGTTCCGCCTGCTCCTTAAATACAATTAGGCTCAACTGGTTTAAGCTTTTTAAATTGTACAATGAATGACGAAAATGACTATCTAATTACATAAGGTACAAGATAAATACGTTTTGTTACCAGATAAATCCATTGATATCAATGCCAACTATTGTCATTATTGTATCATCGTACCACAGTACGCGAACCAGTGTGATATACTCAAACTGATCGTATCTAGTATTTATGGAGAAGCAAAATTAACACGGTTACGTTTCGAAAATCACCAGTAACGATATGTTGACCTTTTGCTCTATATAACAAATTTAAAGAAGCGAACTAGCGACGGAAAATCTTAACGGAGTCACCTCCTGATAGCAAGATTTTCAAAGAGACAAAAATCATTCACCTTGGTATGGAGTCAAACCGAGATTCTTTGATTCCTAGCCGAGTTCTTTAGCCCGTTGGCATCGAACCTTTATAGCTTCGGACCAACTGTTATAATGCACTATCGACGATGAGGTGGAGGTCCAGTCGTTATTACATAGAAGAAAGACATATGTGCATACATTCATTTCTTGTTCAAAAAACCACACTTCGTGGGTTCGAATCCCACCTGGGAGAATATTTCACTACTCATAGGTGCGTGTAGCACCTCCTGACGAGCCATAGGCCCACAAAGACTTATGCTCTTGTTAAAAACAAATATCCACAAAATGATTGCGGACGTAATTAATGGAATTAATGGGGAGGAACACAATGTATGTTACTGAGAGTTATAACTGGGCTAAATAAAGCGGTAAATCAGCGTTTCATAATACATGGATAGCCCCGCAAAAAGGTTAAAGCACTCGGCCGGAAATCGTGGGATCCGGGATCGACACCGTAGAGTGGATACAATTTGCATCTATGCTTCTTGCTTTTAACTTTCTTAAGTCCAGGTGAATTTTTCAGTGAAACTTTGTACGTTGTTGTATTTGCTCACGTAATTTGGCTGCGATATTTATGTAAGTATTTATAATTTGTTCGAAAATGAAGGTGATAAATGGAGTAACTTTAAGCACTGTGGAAACATGTTTAAGTACAATGTACTTACGTAATAGGTACAATAAGTACATCACTTATCTCAAAATGTGGAAAAGTGTAAAGCCTAATAATAATGAACAAAAATTTCAATTAATCATGCGCCAAAATTTCCGAAGTGAGATGAAAAAATACAATAGGCCATAATTAATGGAAGACACCATGAGCCGGTAAAAAGGGAATGTCGTAAATATAATTTTGTAACACTCAATATGCACAAGCAATGCGTAACTCATAGCAACAAAATCTTTCGCTATGAAACTTATATCAAGCACTTTTTAGCAAACATTTTCTAGAATATGTGTGACCGTGATAATTGTCCTGAAAATCATTCGAAACGCTCATGATTATTTCTATCAGTCGCATTATCGAGAGTAAAAGCATAGAATATACACGAACACATCCTAGCATACGAATAAATACTTAAAATACGGGATACAAAATATGCTGAGGCCTTAACAATAATTCTTTTTCTTAATAATAAGCGAGTTAAATTATACCTCATCAGGAGTCTCTCATAAAATTCTTTACCATGCTACATTAAATATCGTCTGGAATAACGTGGAGAATACCGTGGTGCACCTATGCCATTTTGTAACACTGCGAGCAAACTGTTAGGGTGTGCTTTAAAAACTTCATAAGTTTTACTCGACTTTTCTTCAAAATTACTAAAATCCTAAAAACTTATTTCACCAATTATTTCACTTTGATACTTCACACCCACTACTGCGCTCTGAAACTCTTAAATACTCTATTAACTGAGAACAATCATTAACATTATAATTAGACGCCGAGGAACAACAAACCAAAATGCTCTCTCATCTCAATACACAAACATATACAAACATACAAGGACATCCTATGGATACATCCATGACCACAAATAGAACAATATTTTTCGGCGCCACATAGTAAACATATAGTGACTGCATTCTTCAGAATATCGCCGTAATGTAAACAGCTGTTGAAACGCGTTTCAAACGTAAATTTTAATTGAAAAAGATAGGTATAGGATTTTAAGCCGCAGAATAGGCGCGCAAGCAGATGTGCTACTTGACTTACGCTTCACTACAGTTGACGCATTTTGGCAATAACTGGGATCTAAAAATATCATCTCAAGTAATGGCTTGGAATTTAACGTGCAGATGGATTCCTCCAGCTTTTTTTATCGGGGGCGGGGAACACGAGCAAAATCGCCAATCTGACTGCTGAAATAAAATTTTTAGTTTGATCTAGGGTGGAAATTCGTAAACTCTGCTCACTGTAAACAATAGTTTTCCTACCAATTTACAGCAACGCTGCGAACCACTTGGCACCTTTCATTAAGAGCAGCCTAATGACAACACATGGGTTTCTCTCCACCTTTCGGCCGTCGATGTTGGGACAATGCCCTGGGCGGGGGGTGGAGAGGACGGTAACGTCCTATCCCGCCCAGGTAAAATAAAACTCAAGTCAAGTCAAGTCCCTTAAAAATCTCCACTTGTACCCAATTATCCACCTATTCTGAATGGCGCAAATGGCCTTATCAGTCGATTTCCATACGAGGCCTGCCTTTTCCAAGAATGGAAAAGGCAGGCCTCGTATGAATTACATAGAACAGGTCGTAAAGGACGTGAAAGAGAGGAACTACGTTAATATGAAGAGGTTGGCCGATAGAAGAATCGAGTGGAGGGCTGCGTCAAACCAATCCTAGGATTGTTGACCCTTGATGATGATGATGAATTATTACTACTACTTGAAGGCTGTGTGGAGGGTATTCCGAGCTCAGTACTCTGTCCGTCGAAAGGGACATTAAACTGTGAACTCCTTAGCGACTTATATTAAGAGTAAACTCCAGCGACACCTGGTTTCTCTCCACCCTTCCTCCTTCCCTCAAAAATTCGCATGTCTATCCAAATATCCACCTATCCTAAATGGCGCAAACGACCTAATCTCTCGGTTGCTTACCCCAAAGAGCCAACATGTTAAAAACGGTGAGAGCGATACGAGAACGGTAAGCCAGTTTTGATACCGAAATTATACCTAGGAACTATTTTTTTTACACTGATTGCCAGGAGCGACTCTAACACCAATTCTAGGCCAATTTATTTCTACTCTGCTCTCATTTGTTCGACGCGCCGACACAACCTTGTTCTATATCACTTCGTAAAAGTGATAAAAAAAAAAGGAAGGACGGAACCGCTGGTCTTCATGAGAGGGGACCGGAAATGAAGCGACGCCAAAACATACGCATCCAAAGACATGCCGCAGGGAGGACGGAGAGAAAGGCCGCGGTCGGAGGTATGGGAGAGGCGAAGAGGCAAGGGAGCAAGAAAGCTGGAGTGGAACGGAAGAAGAAGCATGGGAGGGGGAAATTAAAACTCATCTCTCACCGACGCCGAACAAAACTCTGAATTAGATCATTCCCAGTTCCATCAAGGAAAAAAAAACAAGCGTTGGCTCGCAAATAGGGATTTATGTGAAGAGTCATTTGCCAAGAGTGCCGAGAGAGAAAGAGAGAGAGCTGGCTGCCTTGGAGTGCCGTGCAATGGTTCCGTACGTGTGCAGAGGGGACGGAGATGAATGAGGAGAGGTGAGGGGAAAAGGGAGGAGAAGGCAGAGGGCGAAGGGGAGGGAAAGAGGGAGTGTGGGTTAGCGAAGGAAAGATGGGAGGGAGAGGCGACATCGAAGGCGAGAGTTGAAAAAGGAGCGGGTGTTGAGGAAGCTTGGGAACGTATTTGGCTATGGTAACGAGAGTACTACTAGCTTACCACCCAAAGAAACCTGATTTTAATCCAGGGGGTCGTTATTGTAATCGTAGGGATTATTTCGAATAGGTAACCGAGGAGTCACGTGGTACAAATACGAATGGTGTGCAAATGTAGTGTGCCTGAGCCGCTCGTTACAATATCATTAATTGTTTTCACTTGCTTTTTACTCATCTGTGTCGATTACAGAGCCCCTAGATAAAACACAAGTGTAAACAATGAATGAGGTTGTAATCAACGGTTTTAACACAACAAATTTGCCAACCATTCCTGTTTATACCACGTGACTCCTTGGTTACCTATCGAAACACAGCCCTCCAGGAGTAGTGCGTTCGAAACCGTCGGAAATAACTCAAATAGGTAACCAAGGAGTCACGTGATAAAAACATGAATGGTTCGAAATTTTTCTCTGTTTAAATCGCTCATTACAACCTCACTCATTGTTTTCACTTGAGTATTTCTCATCCACGCTGGGTATAGAGCCCCAGATGAGAAAAACTGATGTTAAGACAACAAGTGAGATTATTATGAGCGATTCGAGCAGATTAAAGTTCACGAACCATTCCTGCTTGTATCACGTGACTCCATGGTTATCTATTCGAGAAAATCCCGACGGCTTCCAACACACCTACCCAGGTAAGATTTCTTTGGAATGCCTACTTAGATAATGTCATTCGAAGCATTCGGAGTTCAGTACACCGTCCGTCAGAAGGGGTGTTTGATTTCGTTATACCGTGGAGCCTTTCGCTAAGAGCAAGCTGATACCGACGCTGGGTTCCTCTAGCCACCGTTTCTCCTCACCATTCTATTTCCATTCAGATACAAACAATCTAGTTTCCTGAGACCCTATAATATCATGTTTGCATGTCTATGGTGAATGCTTGGTGATCTTCACCCCCCTGCCAAACACCCTCACGGTAGCTTGCAGGGTATCGCGTAGATGTAGATGTTGCGCTTCTCCTCCCGGTCTGAGACGTCTTTTAGTGCGCGAACAGACTTAAAACCACAGATGAGCTCGTGAAGTTACGTGGTTGGGCATGGGGAGGTGGGTCACGAGGACATTTGTTGGGAGTGAAGCGATGAAGGGGTGTGGGGAGGGGGTGAGGGGGAGCAAGAGGAAGTGGGAGCCACACAGGGAACGGCGCTGCGGCGTCGTCGTCGGGAGGGGAGAGGGGGAGCGAGGGGTTGTTTTGTGGATGGGGATAGTGAGATGGCCATACAGATGATGTCAGGGAAACCATTAGGAAGAGAGGCCCTTTTTCAGCTCATTTGATGTACACGCGAGGCGAAGGGATTTGAGGTCTAAAGAGTTCGCAGGGAAGATTTAGGAGAGCGTGGGAATGGTAGTGGTATGAGAGAGAGTGAGGACGAGGTTACAAAAAGGTAGGAGGGATGATGAAATAAAGAAAAGCAGAGGGAAAAAGGTAAATGTCCATATCATCCCGGAAGCCAACTGTGCGTTTCCATGTTATTCACTCAAAATTGCCGAATAGAAACGTTAAAAAGGCAATAGATTAAATGCAGTATTAACTCCGGTGAAAGTTTATTGATGAATTTCTGCCGGTTAGGGTAATTTTCGATGGAGCGTCCCTGCTCCACTTTGCAGTTCATTCACCTATTTGCTCCATCTTCAAGCAATTTTATGCTCAGATCGGCGTATTTCCAACCCCTCTTCATACTGCTCATTACACCTTCCCTTTCTCTTCCTCATCATTGCTACCTTCGATAACAACTTTCAGCACTCCATTCTCCCTAAATAGCTGTTCCATTAACCTACTCTCCTCCTAATTTCTGCCAGCAATCTCCTCGCCTTCCCAGCCATGTTCAACATTCATCCATCAGCCTATCCGCCCATCGCACTTTCTCCATCCTCCTTCACACCCACATTCATGAAGCCTCCCCCTGGGAGATTCAACCAAAATATTTTGGCATCGGTTGCACGTTTTCCGGCATGCCAACTTTAGGGCAAACATTTACAACACCATCGTATCTTCCTGAAGCACGAAGTATCAAGTTTTACAGCTTAGATAAAGAAGAATTTTAATTAAAAATACGTGGCTACGTATAGGTTAATCCTCTAAAGAACATTAAAAATAATAGAATGAAAGAGCGGTTAAATGTCAATGTTCTTTGCTGAGCTAGCGTGGTTATAGGCTGAAATATCGCTCAATAATCTTATCTCAAATTAGGGATCAAACACCCAGGTCCACGCCAACGCGATGGCCTGCATACATATGAAAACACGATTTAAAGAGCTGATTGGCTAGAATATTCACCCATGCCTCAATATGGTGCGTGAATTCCTCCCCACCGTACTCGTGTACCTGCATGAGTTGCGTCGGTACAGATGGGCCTTAATAAATCAAACAGTTAAATGATATGATTCATTCGAAGGTAATTGTTAACTCCAGCAATTGCCAAAAATTTATCCGACAACCACTGATACCTAACAGACAACGGCTAACCGGGCATGAATTGAGAAAATTGACATTCAATCACCATTCGAAGTGGCATGAACGGGATCAACTTCAGAGTGACAAGCATATTGACAGATTGACGGGTATAACTTTAATTCAAAAGTCGGTTACTTGTAAATTGCAATACTGCTATGAACTAAAGTTTCCTAGAGCAATGAAAGTATTGCTCGAGGTGAGATATCAATCGCACAAAATACGTTACACCCTAATACTGGTAATTATTTTTGTCATATCCAGGATGGTGGCACAGTAAATTAAAGTTAATAAGATAGGATTCCCGCTCAAATCAAATGAGTTTGTTCAAAAACTCATCAAAATAGTTGATTGAGGACAAAACTTCGTAAGCAACAATTTTTAGTGACAAAACCGACATTATAGTAGCATGAACAATACAAGTGAATGGCCACCAACCCCCTAAAAGTGATAGATTTCTCCGATTTATCGCGGGTTTCTAGGATACATAATATTTTAAAAAGAAATAAAATGGGTAAATACCACGATTTTTAATTGTTCACGAATTTTACGTAACATTCTTGAAATACTTAACATACAGAGAAGTTTTTACGAGAGAACGGAAAAAGACTATTTTTTTCTATTATACCAAAGCCGTATAAAAACTACAAAAACTACAATATTGAAACAGTAGGCCTAAGTCCACACACTTCTACAACGCTAGTGATAGCCATGTCATATTTAATGCTCACAGGCTGAAGCTGCTATAGGCGTTGCATGTGTGAGACAACGTGTGTTAATTGAAAGGGGAAGAAGATAGTGGGAAAATAATTTAACGGTAGAGGAAGGGTAGAAATGTTTGAGACTCATTTCATTTTTCACTTTTTAATCAATTCATTTTTAATTTCCTTTAAATGTGATAATCTTTACGTAACGAAGTTGACTAAAAGCTGATGAAGATCCATTTCATTAAATTTAAAATATACTTATGCTTAACTGGAATAAATGTAATATATTTAGAAATCACGTGTTTGACGTTCAGCAAATACTGCGGTCAAAAACTCAATATTTGATACTCGATTCAATCGATTTAACGTAAGTATTTTCAAGCTAATTGATAATATTTCATTATACTACACATGGTATATTGCAGGGTATTGCTGAGGGTTTGGCTAAAAGATGGCGTTAGCCAATGGGTGATATACTAGTAAGTATACGAATAGCTACAAATCTTCATATTATTGTCATAGTTGCAGATAATATTGGCTGTGCAGGTAACGCTGGCTTAAGAAAAGTGTCAACTTCTAAGAAAACAAAGACAAATAAAAAGATATGGGGCTATATAAATAGAGAAAGAACATCGCTACGCTAAAGAGCATGTTCATTTAACGAGAAAAAAATTAGTTAAAACCATAGTTCGCACGCCCGATATTCGTATGGTTCGAGTTCAAAACCGGTAACATTACAGTTCCATCAATTTTCAAAGTTTCGCAAATTCGATTAAGTCGAATCCCCAGAATTTAAAGATAGGGAATACACCCTGCATGAGCTTGATAACACTTTCGACAACTTCAGGGGTATTATCCTTACAAATGATGACATTCACAGAGAGAGAGCGACTAATAGTCGCAGATGTCAAGAGAGAGAGAGAGAGTATTTTCTAGCAGCTTGTTGTGAGAATAATCGCCCGGTTCATTCACTGGGCTCAGCTTAGCTGACAGATGATGAATAAAATAGGACAATGTGTGACAGCGGAATGACCTGTGGGAGAAATATCGGGAAAGTAGGGGAAAGGGAAGTAGCTCTCAAAGAGGTCAGGTGAAAATTAATTAGCTGAATTGAGAACGTTTCGATGCAACCCTAACTGACTTTTGCCCATCTGAATTTTTAACTGAACCGGCAAGTGAAGGAACGTAGCTATCGCTCAAAAATTGGGTCGTAGGCCGTGACGTCACATCTTTCGTCAATAGGAAAAGACTCCTACTCCTTGTTCCTACGAACGACGCAATTCTTCTCTAACGGGTCCACTCCGGTTGTGATGCTTCAACACATTCCTACGAGAAGAAAAGATGACAAGACAAAACGGGTATGGAAAGAAAAAAACTGTAATCAAACAATCGTACAGCAAGTTCGAAACGAAAAAGAAACACTCTGAGAAGATTATGTACGAAGAGCGAGAAGAGATCGGAGGAGTGAAACACGAGATTAATACTTGAATCTTGATTTCCCTCATAAGGGCTGATGGGGGCAAGAAAAAGGTCTTTGGTGACGAAAAAATAAGATTAGCGTTTTGAAAAGATGTCGCAGAAAAGTGAAAGAATAGAACGAGCGAATGCGCACAAAAGGAAGCCGGAAAGACAAGGAGGAGTGCAAAAAATGAACCTCGACCAACACTTGCGCTCCGCTGAAAAATAATACAAGGCATTCGAAAACAAAAGAATCTCCACTGAATAAGTCGAGAGTGAGAGAGGGAAAAACTTACAATGAAAGGGAAGGGTGACAAGACGGAAGGGATAAAATCAAAACGAAAAGCGAAATAAAATTAAATGGAATGGAATCTGTTCATAACGGGAATAAGGTATGCAAGGGAAGTACATTCATTGCGCTCGGAAACCTTGGTTCCAATTCAATGATCATGAAATCAATTGAGGCACTTATGTTCTCTGACACCTAATGCTGTAGCTCTCCTCGAAGTAAACATACACATAACGAGCGCTAAATCTAATGACCACCAGGAATCTATGACCGTCCTCACAAATGGTACTTGAAATTCAGGTAGAGCCTAAAAGAATAAATACACAAGTTAATGGGTAAATAGATAATATAATTAAAAAATCACATCTAAAAATTGCAGAAGGAATTAACTTTTAGCAAAAAAAGAACCATTCGTAAAATTGTTACTTTATAAAATTTAAATCCCATTTCCTTCACGCAAGTGAGATAATATTTAGCACAATATTGTAGTAACTACCAATATTACACGCTAGTGCGTAATACACGGAAAGTTTTCAAATCGCCTAATAAACTGACTGCACTTTTAGCTTTATCGATGGTTTCACTTTAGCCAATTTTCGGGATTGTTCACTTATCTTTTCGCTTCAGCAAAATATTTCACTTCAAAGAGGTCCCTGTGTTCAATGATGCCATTATAAATTTGTTAATGAACACCGCGGTAGCCAGGCCAGTATGCGCTGGCCTCACAACCCAAGGGTCGGGGGTTCGAATCGCGTCCTGAATATGGATTTTGTTTGACCCATAGTTAATATTTTAGGTTAAGTCCCATTGGAGAATCCGTTGGAGGATCTAAAAACTCAATGCTTCCACTATACCTACTGCATAGGTTAATCGTCGCAACTGCAATAATGGACCGAGGCTGTGCCTGTTAGTCGGAGAATAGGGAGTAAAAATGAAACTTAGAAAGTCTAGTTGACAATCGTTGCAAACATTTTAGTCACAAATTAATCTCTTTGGTGGAATGACAGATAGATCACAACCTCTCGCTATCACCGTCTGTATAGCGCAGAGAAAATATCCTTAGTCATTGATTAGTACTTTTGCAAGTTCATAACCAAACTTTCACCATGCTTTTCCGCTGGATTCATTATAATTATAATCTGGATGGATTTCCGCGGTTTATGCACCTAAATACTGAGGACACCCCCGGAGAGAAGGGAGAATGCTGATTTTATTTACCTTGTCTAGGAAACATTATTGATCACGATCCCGCAATTGAGAAAGGGAGAGAGAGTGAATGAGCTAAAGATACGCGGTCGTTCAGAAAGAACTATTGCTTCAAAATATATTGCAGCACTCAATCCGAAGTTCGGTCTGGTTGGTGAGTGTAGAGCTCACCAAGCACTAAGTCTAACGATGAGTGAAATTCAAACACAAGGGTAGGAAGTTTTTCCACCACTTGCTGTTTCCCAGATATATCTGAAAACAATAAATCTTGTGTTTTGCTGGACATGTCCAAAGGTCTATCTGTCATTGAACTAATAAATCAGATTGGCGGCCCAACGATCTACCCATTAGAAAACTATACTCCCATTTTTTTAGGTATGAACCAGGCTTAGTAAAAACTACGCACAATTTAGATTACGAATATTTAATAATCACAGTGTATCTACCGATGGTAAGACTAGAAACAAATATTTTGCCGCAATAATGTTTCGGCGATACGTAAATTTACATTCCATTTGAGAAACGGTAAAGAATTCACATTCCTATTTTATTGCTCGTTGTTGCCACGACATTATTTGTGAAAAAGTAATGCGATATGTTTATTATTCGGATATTGATAAGTTTGCTTATCAAGGCCTTTTCCCAAACTATCATCTGGTATTAGAAGGCTCTGACATAAATTCATCATACAGGTTCAAAAATGAAAAGGTGTTCACAAAAAGGGTATTGGCTTCATGACGTCAGTTGATTGTGACGCAGGAATGGATAAAATTTAGAGACTTAGTCAAGCTTATCAAACATTGACGAAGAACCGGATGAGACTCTAAGGAATCTCCTCCATTTTGTGCATGGGAGGAGGGTGTTTTGGGTTGGGGATAAGGAGATCCTTCCAAAGAAAGAGTGGAAATACGGAGTAGATCATTAATAATCAATAAAAGATTACGTTATCTTTGGAAAGCAAACAGAAAATAAATTGGAACATGGTGTATACCTAGAAATTTCCTACATATTGTGCGAGTGCCCCGCTGTGAAGAGGACACGAAATGGGTACCTGGGTAAACCATTTAGGAACCCAGGGAGGTAAGAAAGATCCCCATATGGGACATGTTGGCCTTCAGCAAGGCGATTGGCCTCTATGGGTGATTTCTCCACAAGGGTAGTTGCCACCTTGGACCAATAGTTGTAAGTGCCTTAGGACCTCCTTTGTGAGGAACTCCACCACAATCATAATCTATCTATCTATGCATAGAGGTTTGAAGAAAGTTGGTTATTTTAAAATTAGTTACAGGAAAAGACTTGGGTGAAGGTGAGGTTACCTTAGGAAGGTGAATAAAAAAGGACTTAGGAAGATGAGTGAAATACGGGTTTGCGACCCAAATAGGTACAAATCCACCAAAAGCTAAGCTAAGCTTCATGATAGCAAAACCGCCTTCTTTGCACCCATTATGCTCATATTCGGAAAAAATGGGTTCATCAAGGCAATTATAATTATGAATAACTTCCCATTGAAAAGTGAAATTACACATGCAGGCGAAATTCAAATCAAATTCAGGAATCGGCAATGATATACGACTAATTACTTCCAAAATTGATGCATTGAACGATGCTTTCGCTCACAACATTCACTCAACGACAGTTTCAAAAACACCGAAACCGCCACACACATACTAAAGGGATGGTTGCGAGAAATTCCCAAGTCCGATAAAGACGTTTTTCACGAGCGCCTAGGAAGCAAAAAAATCCCACCAAGCACAAAGTTGGAGTAGGAAGGAGGAAACGCGGCGAAAGAAATTTGAGGAAACGAAGAGGAAGACGAAAGAGAGGTGTTCCGAGGATGAAGTACGGGGATGGAGTAATCATAATCCTGGTAAGAGGACCTGGGGAGGGATACAGGAAACGGAAGCTAAAGGAGAATGAGGCAATGGCAGTGGAAGAGAAGGAGGGGGGAGAAAGAGATACAGGAAACGGAAGGGAAAGGAAAATGAATCGTGGGCAAAGAGAGAGAGGGAGAAACGGGAGGATTCGGAAGATCCTGCGAAGGTGGAAAAGTGGATAAAGCTTGAGGACGGGGAAAGGGCTCACGACGTCCGACTGGACGAATGGCAAGGTGGGTAATAATGGTGGAGCGGAGGTGGGAGCGGGGGAGCGGCGAGGGCTTTCGTTGGATCAGGGCGGGGGAGGGAGAAGGGGTTCTTTTTTTTTAGGGATGGGAAATACGTGAGATAAAGGGAAGGGAATGCCGAGGTGAGGCGGAGGCCGGGGAGGACGGAATGGATTAGGGTAAAGGGGTGGTAAAGCCGGGTTAGGGACGGGTCCGAGACGGGAGGGGGAGGAGGAGAGGGAGAGACGAAGGTGAGGAAAGGGGACGAGAGAGTGGAGATATGGGTTGGGCAGCGCGGAGGAGGTGGAGATAAGGTTAAACTGGAAGGTCGGACGTGGGCACAAAAGAGTGGGAAAAGGGAGAAGTAGAGATTGCGAGTGCGTACGCGGAGTACATACGGCAGGAAGGGACAAGTTACATAGAGAGGGTAGAGTGGGGGTTGAATAAAAAGAATTATCGATCTATTAAATAAATAATTAATTAGACTAAATAAAAAAACGAGGTAGCTCAGTCAACAAATGTAAATAAAAAACATTCTACATTAAATAAAGGTAGTTTTTTCGGACCAACTCAAGTTGAACGACCTCACATTGTTAGAACGTATCGCGAGAACCCAAAATCCAGTGGTAAGTGAGGAAGAGGGAAGACTCGTGTAGATGCAAGTATAGGCGGTGGAATGCATAGAAATGATTCTCTAATTTACAGCGTAAGAGAATCAAGCAGAGGAGCTTATAGAACCAATGTGCATTTCTTTCATTCAGATCATTCAGGTTGAAATTTACATGAATAAATAGTAATAATAATAAACTGACTTCATTTGGGGCAATATTGAGAGTAAATAGTCACTTTTTCCGCCTAACCCATAAATAATTTGACTGCGCACACGCCTAAACAGCTCAGTTCAAACTGATGTTGAAATAAAAGGCACTAAAGAGATGAGCGCCATTGATTTCGGAAGCATTATAAAATTCGAGGCCGTAAAGGATGTCAATTACTGGAAACAAATCACGGATGGGTCAACATATAGGGAATGACGAATCTATTTTGAAACAGGAAATATTGAAATACCGCTCTGTACCACCTAATACGTTCTCAATCTGCCATAATACGGTTTACTGACGGATGTGCCTAATGGAATTCTAAGCATTTTGAGGGTTCTTCTTTGAGGGCAAGGTTCCGTTATGTTTGTGACCTTGTGTGGTCAAAGTGCGGTCTTGAGGTCGAAAAAATTAATAAGACTGAAGTGAAGGGCTGGGTGCAAAGTGGAATGCTGCAATGACAATGGGAATACTGCGAGGTTGAGGGGCAAAAAGTATATTGGAGTGCGGCAGGGTCGAGTGCATCGGAGCGGACGGCATTCCTTCCCGAGTCCGCAGACTTGATGGAGACTTGCTAAGATCTTCTTCGCTATTAACCCAGTTTTTGCTATTTTTATTCCACTCATATCTCGCGAAGAGGAACGCTCCTATGCGTACGCTGCGTCACTTTGCCGCCGACACCAATAAAATCCCTACCACCACCCCAAGTCCGGATCGCGTTTGAGGCCAAGGCTCTGGCATGCGTATATAGTTTTCCTCGAGCGTTGCGGCGTCTGACAGTCGAGGAGGCGATGATAAAATTCTTACCACCCCATTCTCAATTTCGGAACTCACACATTCAAATGGATGTCCTAAAAATAAAGCGGCTTGCGTAGCTATCAAGGCTGGCGGGCATAGATAAAGCATAGTGAAACAGTTATGGTGAATCTAAGATGAAAATGGATTTAGTAACACGGATATCAGTTGAAGAATTGTCCTGGCCAAGAAAGTAACCAGTAAGATGAAGAAGCTAATAAACGGGTCACTAAAAAGAGGTGTAAAGAAAAAATCGACTCAAAAAAGTCAAACATTTAACATAACGCGTGGCTTTCTAAAGCTCATGAACGGTATAATAACAGTCATAGGATTGACAAAAATTGAAGGCCTTCGATTGTCTACATGAAGATACAATATTACTTTACTGTAAACGTGTTAGCTATACCTACAACATAAAGTCAGGTGCAACTTTATGGTAGTATCTATGTAGTTAACATGGTATATATTAATTTGTTTGGTATTTGTTAATGCGCATTAATTAATTGTATCCTATATACATTTAATTGTACAGTTAACATAAGTTATTAGTAATAAGACCATATTTAGGATGCACTTTAGATCTGATTTTGGAGAAGAATTGATGGTAAACTGGATAGAGATTAAGACAAATGAGGAGGTGTTTAAACACGGTAGGACAGGAAAAGAGGCTGGTTGGAAATATTTTAAAACGGCAACAAAAGTGGGAGAAAAAAAGGTGATAACGTAATGTTGAAGAGAGAATAACGTAAGGTCAGCGCGGAGGCAAAGATTAAGTGCCCTGAATCGCATGAAGGCATGCAGAAGATACGAAGGGTTAAAGAGAGATCAAAAGTAGGAAATGTTGTTTTGTTAGGAAGATTACACGGGCTATAGCAGACCAGAGCAGCGGGGGATATTAAAAAACGCAATAGCCTACATCCGAGAGCCAGTTTTTTTTAAAGCTTAAAGCAAATTAGCCAATTTTATAGTCTTTACAGAAGATTACACCATGAATAAAAATGCTAAAAATACAAACGTTGCTCATCTTTTCAACAGAATGGAAAAAAGGCAATGTCAATTTAAGAGCTTCCGAAATACTGTAAATTTTTAAGCAACCAAAATTAATGATCTCCTGACGTCACTGAATCAATCAATCTATATTTTTAGTAAGTAATACTATAAGGGCATTCTAGGTGACTATACCCCTCTGTTCTATAGAGACCCAACTCCCCAAGCTTCCCTCACCTCAATTTACCAATTTTCTAACGTGTAGCAATGTTAGGCGATATATTAGCAAATTTTCCCATTCATTTTGCATATGACTATCTTCCCCATTCATTCTTACCAGAGTTAACCTTTACAATAGCTTTGGTTGTCAAGATGGTTTAAAAAATTTCAAAATATTACTAAATATCGGTATACTTTATTACAGTTTTTGTGATTTGGGATTAAAAAATTATGCGTAGAAGTAAGGAAACAATTCATCAGAAAGTACATCTGGAGCGTGTTTCTTTATGGCAGCGAGGTATGGACCATGACAGAAGTGGAAAAGAAAAGGATGGAAGCATTCGAAATGTGGTGCTACAGAAGAATGATGAAGATTAAATGGATCGACCGAGTAAGTAACGAGGAAGTTCTAAGAAGAGTGGGAGAAAAGGAAAGCCTTCTCAATACCCTAAGAGGAAGTCGGGAGAACTTGATCGGCCACATCATGAGACATGATGGTCTAATGAAGGCAATCGTCGAGGGACAAGTGGAAGGGAAGAATGGCAAAGGAAGGCCTCGTGCAAAATATTTGGAACAAGTGATAAAGGATGTGAAAGAGAAGAATTACGTAAATATGAAGAGATTAGCCGATAGAAGAACTCAGTGGAGAGCTGCGTCAAACCAATCTGAGGATTGATGACTTATGATGATGAATTTTATGTCCAGTGCTTGTAGGTTAATAAGCAGTAATTAACTACATGTAATAGTTTACCAAGTTTCGTGTTCGGGCGAATTGTGGTTCTCTAAATAATCAAGCGATGCGTAAAAACTTTCCACAAAAACGATGCAGGAAAACATGACGGCTTTGGATTAATGTATTTATATTATAGAATATCTCCATATTTGAAAACAGGCACCATGCCGTTTTGACGTAAGCTAATATGAATGAGCCACTACGCAACCTTTGTAAAAGTCATTACTGGCTCCTCGACGTGGAAAGCTATCAATTAGCCTCAGCCTGCACTCATAGGATCGGCAGCATGGCCTATTTCTCCGCTATTTCTATTTGATTACACCGACGAGTCTAACCATTTGCCAATAACGCCCTACTACCCGCGCTGAGGGGAAATTAAAGTTGGGGAGAGGGCAAGAAAAAAAATAAAAGGGCTGCGCTTCGACGAGGTGCTTCATTCCAATGCGTAGATCAATCCAACATCGCCCGCCATCGATTTTGGATTTGATTATCGAAAACAGCGGAGACCTTTAAAGGACGCGCGATACGTGTTTACCTTTAAAAAAATAGTAATAAAATAAATGAACAGGGTCCCTTTTCCCCCTCCCCCTTAGCGCAGCGGGCGGGAATATTAAGCCTATGCCAACCGGGTCACATCCGTTGGCCGTTCAGTTATTATACGATGGCCGGTCAGACTCGAGAACCCTTGCCCCAGATAATCGATTCGAGTGCAAGCTGGTATTTTTCGACGCCCGCAGAATGAATGACTTGAGATTATTCTTTCAGGAGTATTCCCGGATAGTAGCAGCCGCAAGTTACAGTTCATTCTCTCAAATTCTATCCCAGTGTTCCGACAGAGTGGGAAAATCCGTTCGAGAAATCTCTCGCCCTCGGCGCATACAGATTCGGTTTACTTACTTTTATAACAGAATTTGTTGAAGAGGAAAATCCAGTCGGCATCCATTAGGAAGGCCACACGGATAATTCCCATCCCTTCTGCACAAAGGCGCGTTTGCCTTCTTTAGTAAGCTCGCGGGCAAAGGTCTTTAACCAACATGAATTCACACGCACGATCTTGTGCACATCAGTGAGCCCAGCCTCATTACACTAAAAATGGCATTAATAGAAGGTAGATTCTCCAGACAACACCCGGAAGTTCATCCGCATAATCATATATTCATGAACACCAGGGAGCATTAAGACACAGTTTTTGATGAGGAGTTGATTAAATGAGCACATTCCTTGTAAAAAAGCATTTTGGATATTATTTATTTTGAATGGTAATGTTTGTTGTCAAACTACGTGCATGTTTTATGAAAAAAATCTCCATACGTTAATTGGCACAAACTATTTCCCTAGAAGCCAAGCACGTAGCCAGGATGGGGGGGACTATCCTCTGGTGCTTCCCCGAAATTTTTTCCCAATAATTTTGTTGTTCTGATTTTAACAGTGAACTTTACTAGTGAGAAGAGATAAGTATGGGCACTGTGAAAGTAAATACCAAGCACTGAAAAATAAGGGAAGAGATTTGTAACATGTCGGCACCGAATGGGCAAGGCCGATTTGTTTCAAGTTGCGCAAGACTTAGCCCCCCCCTCCACCCCCCCCCCCCGAAGCAAATTTCTGGCTACGTGCCTGCTAAAAGCCTTTCAACCGTTAATATTAGACCTTATTCCTCGCAGCCACAGCTTATCACACCGAATGAGGTAACAACTGCACGTTTTAAGTTTAATGCATGCAGAAATAACATACTGATTTTAAAATTTAATATCTCTACTCCCATCTGTTTGATTCCTTCATATCGTGAAACGGAAAATAGCTGACTTTTTAAGTTAATCGAGCAGATTGTCATTGCGTTTGGATGATGCATAAGTTTATTGAAATAAATTAGTTCACTCTGATCTCTTATGTCAATTCTTAGAACAGATTCAGTTTATAGTGTAACTTTAAAGAAAAATGTTATTTTCATTCTCCATTTGATGACCATGAAAACGAAATCAGATAATTCAAAAAAATGCGTATCCATTAAAATACTCAGCGCCGTAATCTTAATTTGGTATATATCATAACAATAGCTTGACAATTAACAGTTATTCCAGTGCATCAATGAGCCACTGGTGAGCACTACGCCTAATATGTTGTGAGGGGTGTGAGGGTGATCGTTTGCGCACTAGTTTGCAAAAATGTATCCATTACGTCATGAAGAATGCATGAATTATACATTTCTTTTTCAAATCCACGTCTCTGAAACACAATCGAATCAATCTGCGTTACGCCCCATGTTTTCGTAAAAAATTGAATTTCAAGTAACAATTCGAAAAAATATTATGTCAGATTCTTAAACCGTATTAAATAAAAAATAATAATAGTAGCCTACAAAATATATGCCTCACGATTTTAAGAGACCATACTTTCTCCACTCTTCCCACACGGTTAGGATAAATGGTAATATAACTTCATTCCCCTTTTCCACTGAGGTTTTCATCATGTCATGATCCTGGTTTCGCTGCGGTACCATATCATCAGGTTATGGTCACCAGTAAAGCCCGGATCGTACCATTAAAAATAAGTAAAGCGAATAATCAAGCGCAGTTTCAATTCAAAGTAATTCCACGAGTGACGCCTGATATCAGGAACTTTCGCAGTGAATTAGTGAACCACGATAACGCTACCACACCACCTCAAGGACTTTTGGGGCGTTAAGTACTTAAATGGCGAGGACTTAATCGAGGTAACGTGCAGGCCTGGCAAGAGGCTAAATTTTCCGGGGCTGGAGGGTGATTATCTGATCAAACAAACACGGCATGAAATGCACTAAATGTACCGTTTCTTCTGCATGTCATGAATGGGACGACACCTCGAGACTACCGTATACTTTTTCTACAATTAGAAGGAATTTCAACACTAAGATGTGGAAGGTCATACAGCACTACTCCTGATTAGCCAAACAGAAAGGATATATAATTTTGTAAACTTTTAAACGAACAGCTGCAGTGACTGATCAGCTGCAACAGCTTTTTTTACATCTCATATCATAAATACTATAATTCTCAAATTTAGAATTTAGCCCGTTACTTTGACTTCATATACGTTTGCGGCAAAATATGTATCGTATAATTTACGGCTTTATCATTCATTATATGTATGGTTAATTCAGAGGAATTAATGATGAAATTTTAAAAAAATTCCAGTCTCAATTCACCTTTACTTGGAACTTCAAGTAATTAGCTTTTAATCAGAGATATAACACATCTTTGCTGATGATAAGCGTTGAGAATGAACGTGGAGAAATACACTCTCACGCTTTTCGCTAATGCCATTTATCAGTCAAAGAAAGAATCAAGAACAATCGTAGATTAATACATACCTATTAACCTGATATAACCCTCGTGCTTTTGATTGCATTTTGTTTCAAACTATTAATTTGTTCTAAATGAAATTGTTATCAACTATGCGAATTTCTATTCGGTAAAACACATTATACACTTTTTCAGCTGTAATGATGTCTTTTTCATAGTTTTTTAAATCAAGATCGAGTAATTTATAGTATTAGGGGTAAACTCAGAAAAACTAACCCGTAAATTAAACATCCGGGTGACATACCCACCGTTTGTCGACAATTAGCGCCCTTGACACCCTAAGCAAACCACTTTTGAGTCGACTCCATATCCAGTACTCGTTATTGCAATGCCTATCCGGGAAGGGAGTGCGGCTTATCTCGCACAGAAAATTTTCTTCTTTCATGGGCAGAGATAAGAGAGAAGCGCAGGAACGATTATCGCCAGCACGCTGCTCATCCCTCGTGTAAACATACCCAGGCGGAAGAAAAACTGGCATATTTTTCTTTTTTCCCGGTCTACTTTACAGCTCTCAGCCCTAAGAGGTTTGCGAACACGATCGGGGTCTGGGCACCGTGTAATGATGCCTAGACCTGAGCGAGCTGAGAAAACGACATATGGCATTGAACGATACTTACTAAGCACGTAAACAGTCGTTCCACATTGCAAACCAATAGGCCTTGGCCCCATAATTAGCTTTAAAGTATATTTATGACTGATATCTCCCAAAGGAAATTCAACTGAATATTTATTAACATGACCCGAGTTTCAACACGTAAATCTTTTGGTCCTGTGCCGCTCGAAACCCGGACCATGTCAATTATCAAGCGATTTTTCAATGTATCCATAGTTGATATGTTTCACAACACTAATCCAAAAAACCTTTCCTCAATTATGACTGCTACTGAAGAAAAGAAATAACATTAGCAATTATCTCACGGCACACTAATATTACTTAATTTCATTCATAAAATTACAGAGATTATGGTAGGCTAATTGAAATATTTTCTCAGGAGTCTATCAATTATCGTCTGGTACATCCGGATTTTCCTCACGCTTAGCAGTTGAAAAACGCAAAATCAAATACGCCAAGAGGGTGGGAGGATTATCACACGCAATTTAGATAATGGAATACAAATTCCGTTTTCTGTTTGCCTAAATATATTCAACTGCACAGCGTTGACGTTGAACTGCACGTGAAATACAGTTTTTGAAATAAGCGACGACAAGTGAAACGACAAAAAAGCATGGTGAACGAGAGGTTATCAGTAATTCCCAAAGCAATCACATCGGATTGAGGTAAACGAGCGCAAATTTATCTTCCTAGTGTTGCAGTTACCATACCCGTTCAAAAAATTAAAAATACGTGAATAGCACCAACGTGTCGAATAAAGGGACTAGGACGACGGATTAATGGATCATTGGCGTCATCTTTCACCCCTGTGCGTTAGAATGATATGACGGATTTGGGAACAACCAGTAGTTAGTGGCCGTATCTATCATCACAGCGTCTCGAAAATGTCACGCCAGATTTTTCAGATAATCTTTCATTTTAATACCTCACCATAATATATTCTACGGTTTTCTAATTATCTCTTAATACATATCGCGAAGCGCAAAACTCGGTGAAGGACGTGTCAGAACACTAGAATGATTTTGGATGAATTTTTGTTATTTTCCGCTAACCATTTGCTGAATATTTGAATGAGTTTGGAAACCAAATTTAATAAGTCCCCATGTCTCTAAATAGAATTTGGAGTCGATTATGATAAATCTAGGGAATGAATTATATAAACTTACGATGAAATGTGATCATGAAATATGAGTTTATTAATTATTTTATATTCAAATTTACTTAGTCACGATAACGTTTGGGTTTGAACTTCAACGCATATCGAGGTCTAGAAAATATGACTTAGTGGAGTATATAAAACCGCGAAAGAAGATCAGGTGGAGGAAAGGTGAATAAGGTAATCGTAGAAGAGGTGCAAACTCCAATAAAATATCAATGGATTGATGAATATCACTCAAACAATAATTTTTTGCATAATCTACGTTATGCAAATTTACTTTGCCATCTACCCAATAATCAATATTATTCTGGCTTTGTTTAACGCACTCGCGGCATTGCTTCATTACCTTAATCAATTATGCAGCTGTTCTTTCACCATTTCTCCTTCTTTCGCGGATTATTAAGTCCGCTGGCACGTTACATTTTCTCCATTGCATGTGATTCATTAATATTACCTTTAATGCTATTCACCCTCCTTAATGCAAGCATTACAACAGACGGGAAACGAAAGTTCTCACACACAATGCTTTAATCTAGAATGTTCACTGCTGAGAACTGGTTCAGCTACAGTCATTTTGTCTCTAAAAAGGTCTCGTACCGCTCAACTGTCACCACAACCGAGTCCTCCGCCATTCGGAATGGGAAGCATTCTTTTCCCGTCGACATTATCGAATGCCTTCTCCATTTCCTCGAATCCGATGAAAATGTGCCAGCCTTTTTCCACCCTCTTCGCCGTAAGAAGCTTGAGGGCCGAAATAGCTCCTCATGCTCCTCCCTTTCTTGATGCTGATTGGTCTTAAACTGAAGGAGCCTCCGCTCCGACTTTTCGCTATTTTATCTCCGATTTTCGTCGAGACCTTCAATGCGTTCCTCGATCGGCTGTTGTTCCGAAATGCTCACACTTATTTCATCAATGTTGTCAGCGACTAAGCGCTCTTAAGCTCCTCTGTAATTTTGACGGCAGTTTAACCGACCAGTAGGTATATAGCATTTACGCCACTAAAAGTGTTACAGCTTGCTAAAAATTATCACCAACAAATCAGTAACTATAATGCAAAGGAATATATGGCGAAATTAAATCCAGCGGGAGTCTTTTATAATATTTTTATTATATTATAATATAAACTTATAATATATTTTTTAAATATTATATTCAGTTATTTGCAAGCTAAGATATTTTCCGTAGATTTTTGTTCCAAGTACCATTTTCGTATCCTTTTCTACAAACCTTGAAATATATTCCAGCGTTCGTCCCTCTTAAATACGGCGTGCCGCGGCATGATATGATATAGGTATTCCTAAAAATATTCCTAAAAGAGGTTACAAACTGACCCATAAAAGTTTATTCACGTCTTCTAGCGAGAGATAGTTTGGCTCCTCAGATGAATTTCTCATCTGTTTCCCCAGATATTTCTTGCTCTATGGCTAATCTCATCCCATATCTTTTGCCATTGCCGCCGTCCTACTTCAGCTCCCGAGTTCTTTCACTTTTTCTCCCTTCAATTAGCTCCAGAATTTCCCCCATGATCCACGGCTTCCTATTGAAGGCTTCGTCTCTCTCTACGGCTTCCTTTCCAACTTCTATCAAGGGCACGTTCTAACATATTGCTATACTACTGCAACCGCTTTCATCTTTTTCCCTGTTTATTCAAACAACCTAACGTTTCAAACTATAGTTCGCGGTAACTTTCAATCTTAGAGAACTGCCAACTGACGCCTACGCAAATTTCTTAAGATTCTGGAATTTATAAGGAAACTTCATGAATATTTTGCTTTAGCCTCACCCAAAGCCGGCGACTGAATCGTAGTTCTAGTCGTCAACTTTTTCGCCGAGTCTGAGGTTCTCAAGAACATGACCAAATTAGTAGTTCTTCAAACAAAATTAGTAATATTTTCGAGTCCCAAAGGCCGTCACACGAGTACTTTGCTTTTTATTCTCGATGACTGAATAGCTTTTGACTGATGTAACCATTGTCATCAGGGTAAGGCGGACCACATCTGATGACACTTGAAACATTAGAGCTAAGTCGTTTATTATGGGTAAAATTGGTAGGGAAAAAAGGAGAACTGGGAAACATCCGGTGTAGGCATAAGCCAGCTCTACACGATAGGCGCGGAATTCAACGGTTCAACCTATCAACCAACGATATACTAATGAGCCTGAAGTTTACCTCAAAAAGCCTTGTATTATTGACCGGTATTCGTCGAAAAACTCTATACATTGTCTGAATCGTGCACATATCCAACGGTTGAGAACCTTGGGCTTTTACCACAACACTACACCCCATTCTCCAAAAACAGAATTCAAATCAGGGTTCCATTACCCTAACTTTGCTTTATCTAATTTCTCAATCCAACTTTTAGCATCGCTTGCCCTTGATATAAATGATATGATAATAAAATGATATCTAACTTCTTGAATTATCATCAATTCTTCTCCTAAAGTCTCATCTTTCAGACACTTCCGACTTACTCAAAAGAGAACTCCTTCCATCAACGCATAGCAGAGTCTGGGATGGATATAAACATTTCGGCTGAGGCTATGCCTCTATTTCACCACAACATTACTTTCAAAATGATGCAAGAAGTCAATAACACGCCATTGAATTGCAGCGTTATTAGCACTAGTCATACAATTGCAAACAGAGCTCGCGCATTTAACTCAGGTGTCTACCCCGTAACATAACTTATTCAAGACATTTTATAGCATCAAATTCCCAAAGTATCGTTAAGCGTCCCAGCCTTGTAGCTGAGAGCTTCCTCAATGGACTGCAGATTTGAATAAATCCATTAAATATTGATTGTTCATCAACTTAAACTTCACTTAAATTCAGAATAGATGGCTTTCCAGTCTTTCCAATCCTGATTACTGGTATCCTATTGATTGACAACAGCCCGACGCCAAGTTATGGCATCTTTGTATGATTTCGGAGTGCCTATTTTTAGCTCATCTTACCCCAGGAAGAAATTCCTCAATATAACACGCATTATTCACGACTGCTTACCCATTGAAAATGCTTGCTTAATTAACAGCTAGCCAATTTGACGTGGCACTACGGCCTTTGTCCCCAGGTAAAGGTGAAACTTCATCCATGTCAGCCACAAGATATTATAAAATGATGGCAGAGAAACGAACTCCAAAGCAGAAGTTACTTGCATATAGAATATGGTAATGAAAGTATATATGACGTAGTGATAAAATTTCTAACAAGATACATGCACTGCAGATAATAGAATGACACAAATGTCTCTAAGTAGTTAATTTTTAGTATGGAAAAGAAATGTTGCCCTGCTTCGTATTTTCCCAGTTAAAACATGAAAGCATTTACTCAATATTTAGTCATTTTGCTCAAGAGCATGAACTTTCTCACGAGATATGAACTTTGGGTTTAAACTAACGTGTTTTCCACCTACGATATTGATCTTACGCTATCTCCATTGGAGTAAAATAAAATTCAGAGTTTTAAATGCCGCCGTTACCGGATAAAAGGTACCACAGTTTTTAGGTCGGATGTTTTCATAAAAAAGGGGAAAGAAAATGGGACTGATATGTTAGTATTCTTCGAACCTAGAGTAAGCAATGAGAAAGCATTGGAGATCCAAGAATATCAGACCTATTTTCTGCGTAACTGAATGCCTTCGCTTACCGCGATCCATAACACTAAACGAAGAAAGAAGACCGCAAAACTCTCTGCGTCTAGCATAACATCATGTGAAATACAGGAGAAAAAAGTTTCAAATATCAAGGTTCTAGAACAAAAAACAAAATAAAGTCATACGACCATACTTAGGAATAATTATGACCTGAAAAGAGTAAGTTTTCAAAGGACGATTCTCTCTGTACTCAAAGAAAGGGGAGTACGGTTCATAGGATAGCCAAATTTAGAACATGCGTATCAACCAAGTTAGAAAAATGTTTCAACACATTAAGAAGGCGAAATGTCCTGGAAATTTTTTTTAAACAAATGTGATAATATAAAAAAGTAAATAGTTCTGGAGGACGAAAAAAATAACAGAAAATGAACTAGATGGATCATATTCTGCGACTGAATTCTACGCAGGTCGAAATAGCTTACATGTAGTAATACGAGATAGTGTGTGGTAAATTAATGGCTTGGGAGAATATAAAAATTAAGTAAATGGTTGAACTTCGAGATATATTTTTCTTACAGCATGCACCAGAATTTTTATGAACGTGGGAAACGTAATCGAAGGTTATCCAAAAACTTGTGGAATCGAAATCCAATTGATCGATGCCGAGTGGTCAATAAAGTATTGGTGTCACATTCGGATTCGATTCTCGGAAAAGGAAATGGTTTTCTTATTGACATACTAGACTATCCTTCACGTTCAGCAATCCGTCCGTCAATGTGATCTCAAACTTTGGACCTTTGGCGTCTTCGTTTAATAAGAGACTGGTGTCACGTTTCTATCTTCCTCCATCAGCTAAGTTCCACCCACCTTACCTTAATGACACAAACGACCTTACTACTGTCGGCGCACAAATTATGTGCACTCGAGTTTGAATACAAATAACAAATTAAGAGCCAGGCCTACAGGAAAACTAATCACACCGTAGCTTTTCTTATTTTATTTTGCGTTATAGAAGGGTAAATTTAAATTTTTAAAACGTATTTTCATATTTTTTACAACGGTTGTAACGTAAACGTTTTTTCCCTCTACTCCTCTCTCAACCCTATGAATACTACCATTTTGTTTGTTATTTGATAATTCTGTTGAATATTGTTTTGTTCATTGTTGTCTACATTTTGTTTCCTGTTTGTTAACTGTTTTCTTTGTTATTATTAGTCTTTGTAATTGGCCTTGTGCTGTTTTTGGACTGCATTAAATAAATAAATAAAATAAATAAATAAAAAGTGCCGGTGTTCGAGAAAAGCACCGAATTTGATGACCCGTTAATCAATAACAAGGAGTTCAATTGCAACCAAGGTTTAAATAATGTTAGATATACATGTTTTACATGCACACTGTAAGCTTCCAGTGTATAATTCAAAAATAAAAAGAGTTGTTATCAATTTTATAAAAAGTTAGCAATTCAAAACTGGGTTGTCGTAGAACTGCGTTCTTGGTGGTGTTATAATCCGCATGTCCTGTACGTATCTAATACCTAATTGTCGAATATTTCAACACATGCGTTTAATTTATATCGATTGGTATTTATTTTGGCGAAAGCGATCTCCCTCGACAAGCGACCGGCATTGTTTAAGCCGGGTGGAGTTGCCGCGTTCATCCTCTCCTGGCCACCAGCGCCAGGCTTCGCTTGTTTTACGCGAACACATACAATTGTGCATCTTTCACATTTCCATCAGCTTTCCTCATGAGGGCTTTGGACCTCCAACGGAAGCTTTAAAAATATGTGATTTTTTTATATTTTTTTATATTTATTTCATGGTATATATGTACAACAGCAATTAAAAATCATCATCTGATAGAATGTAGTCACACATAGTGTCATCCTCCTCGACCTCTTCACTATCAGAATTTTATTCTATTCAACTAATTTCGAATGCGCGTTTGGCTGTGTGATGGAAATTCCGCAGCCAGTCTCTTCCCCTTTTCCTCTTCAAATTTCCCTCACCGATCCCCTGCTTCCGTCAACATCCGAGCCCTTCCCGCCCCTTCCGCCCCAGAGCATCTAAATCCAGCTTCGTGTAATCCTGCCTGCACTCCTTCCCCGTCTAATCTTCGGCCGTGAAGTCAACTACAACCGGGCAAAAAATTTGTCCGGAGAGCGGTGAATCGACGCAACAATATGATCGACGACAAAGGCGCTGCGAGGAGCTCGATAATCCCTGGGACTCGGGGTCGGCAGTGAAAGAGGATATTCCTGCTAAACTGGATTTATGACTTCGCTCAACTTTCACATGAAAAACATTTCAACTTCTACCACCAAAATCCTCGATCTGTGAAGGCAAATTGTCTGAGTATAGGTACGGCACTCCATGGGTATTCAATTACCCAAAAACCACCTCTGGGCCGAAAGCTGTATAGAGTTAGGTGCGTTGCCTGAAGAAAATTCAAAGGTTGCTGCTAAGAAAATGAATCTGGTTCCACCTCTCGTGACAAAAAATCTATGCATGTTTTCTGTATGGCTGGTTAGACGAGAGTGTAGTGTTGTAATACTGACCGGAGGTTTTAGATTTCAATCCACGAGAGATCTATAAAGACGTCTAGCTAAATCCATGCTGAATGATTTCCTAGCACTTGAAACCAAAAGTGGCACGTGGAAAGGAAATGGTCTCCTTACTGTCATGTATGAATATCTAATACCGCTTGGCTAGGTATTAGGTGAGCTCTACCCCATCAATCAGACGGTTGAACTTTGAGTTTGAATAAGGAACCTAGCACAAAAAACTGTAAAACATATATTGCAACATCACCAGAAGCCAATACATCAGCACGAGCCCTAATATGTTGGAAAATAGCTTCTTCAGGTCATTTATTCACTGTTATGATGGTCAAGAATGCAACGGTATATACAGGAATATCTCTTTCTTCATAAATAAAATAAATATACCTAGGAACAAATTTTAATAAAAGAGAATGAACGTGTCCAAAAGTGTCATCAACATCAATTTTAACCATCCCTGCAAAGGATCTTAAGCTTTAAAGGCATCTCCCCAAGCATATCACTCACGTCACATGGAAATAAATTAACCGGATTAATTTTTATCATGCTTATATAAGTCATTCTTCAGCAATATTTTGTTTAAATTCACTACGGTGTAAGTATGCAACAAGTACTATATCCAAATAAAGATAACAATGTTTCGTTTTCACATAATTATTCAAGGCTAGAATTTTATACGCATCAATTTATCAGATTCGGAGGAATCAATCGGAACAATCGGAATTCGGAACAATCTAAGCGTCCAGACAATGATTGTAATAGATGGATGCATAAGCGCCTTCTTTCTGAGCGGGTAAAGAAAACAAATTGTCACTGGAACTAAAAAAAAAACTGGCCTTGTAAAATTTAGGTCTTTCACTATATGCTCTTGATTTTATGAATTTTTCTACCCTTCTTATGACGTTAGCTTTTGATTTTGAGACTACTGACATTTCTTCGTTTTGTGTTAATTTCGGCAATATAAGCATTTCTCTACTGCTTCCTCTGAAACCATGCATTCTACCTTCAAAAATTACGCACGCGATTCGACTACCTTTCACTCCTTCAATGCTATCAAACCAACAAAGATCTTTTCTGTCATATTTATCCATTACAGGATTATTTAATCCCTATATTCACATCAATTCCACCCTTATCAACTAATAATTTAACCCATTCACTATTTATTATGTAAATCTTTCCCATTTTCCCTTCGGCTTCGTATCTAGCCAGCATGTTTTACCTAGCATACGCATATTTCACTGCTATGGAATGAGGTGGAGAAAAAGACGCACAAAGCATGATTGCGACCTCCATGATATATTCATTCTTTACTGTGCTAACATACTACATAAGGTCATTACAAAAGTCTTCGCACACAATTTACCGTCCTTCATTTACACAACACCTATCGCAAACATTCGATCATGATGAAGATTTGTATACTGGCTATATTGGGATGTTCAAATATTTCTTTATTCATTATCATTTGGATTAGGTTTTCAATAATTAATCCATAAAATTGCAGGACCTATTATTTCTTATAGTAACCCAGGAGCCTCTGTAAGCAACAAAGCCTCTATTTGATTATTTATTTTCCATACTACATTCACTAACATATGGATGAGGTTTGGACTCACTCATCTGTAATTTAACACCACCTATCATTTAGTAATCTCAGTAGCCTCTGATGGCAACAAAGCTTTCTTTTAATAAACTACACCCATACCACAGTCATTAGCACTGTGATTGGCTATGGAATCATTAATCAGTAATTTATCACTCTTATCATCATTTAGATGAGTAGAACGCGACCTTTTTTTAGCAACAGAACTTTCTGTAGACAAATTATACGCACACGACAAAATCATTGAGAATGCATGGAAATTTAAACGTTTAAAAGTTTCACAGCGCATCGAAAATAATTTTCAGGGAACTTGTTGCTCTGCGAAGTGGGTCTCAGGTCTGCTGTGGCTAATACTTGAATCCCTTGATGTTCCCCAGGTTTCCCACATTCTGCAGCCTCGCAAACGACCTCGGAGAAGCCACATCCTTCCCGTTTTGTGCGCCTGCTAGTCAGACGTGGCGACACATCCGCAAGCTCGCGGGCCCCAGTCGGGAGAGAGAGAGAGAGTAGGGCGACAATCGATGCAAACTCGCATTGCGTAACAGTCGACCGCCTCACCGAAATGCCATCGAACGGAGGAGCAGAACTCTGCCCGTCTTCCCGACGCCGACGAACCTCTCCTGGATCATCTTATACGGCCTCCATCAAATGCCGCGGTGTAGTCGGTGCAAATTCGAGCCAAAGGCGAGTGTCAATGCCCCCCGAAAATGGCAAACACACACTCTCATTCCTCACGACCAAATGGCACTCACCGCGCAGTTTCGCGACCACGTCGTAGGCGATGATATCTAAATCGCAGAGCCAAAATCAAAATTTCCTGCCGGAAATTCCATAAAACACAGTGACATATCATAAATAAAAAGGCTTTTTAAACGACAGCCAGAGCGTTAAGGTTCTAACCGATGATTTTTAGTTTGAATTCCGGGCGTTGGACATGTCCACCCAGACGCTATTATTTTCTGGATACTAAATATTTCTGGGAAAGCTTAGAGAAATAAACTAACCACAATACCCTGATGCACGAATTTCACAAGTCGTTGAGCTTACTATTTTATGAGCTATAGTTTCTCCAACCATGCCAACTTACCGGTTGAAAACAACTTTTTATATTATGTATCCCAGCAAGGAGAAAACCCACTTTGTAAGATTCAACAAAATTTATTGAGACCTAGGTTTAGATTGTAGTACAATCATCTTCAAGGTACCAAAAAGGTTACAAAGTGGTTTTTCTCCTTGCTACAATCATGCGGTTCTACCAAGTAGAGCCTGATGACTTCCTTTTTATATGTGTATTCCACTCTATTTTAATAACCACGACAATTACAACGCCTTTACGTCATTTTAAAAGGGAGAAAATTATTATACATTTCGCGTTCTATTCCATAGACTCTTAAATATAGAGAAGGATTGGATCAGCAATTGTTTGGGTGACGGATAAAGGAGGTAATGATAAAGAAATTAAAGGAAGGAACAGATTTATGCGACGGATTAAAGGCCCACTTGATGAAAAAATGTGTTAGGGTGGAGAAATACTTCTATAGTTTGGTATTTTCTTTCTTCGGTCTCTTTCTTTAAAAATTGTCTTCAAAATTCTACGAAGCCTGCTCAAAATCTATTCAAGTTCAGCTTGAAGAAAAATGAGTCAAGAACAATGAAACTTATTCATGAACATAGCTTTTTCTCATAAAAAATAACTACACGGTTTCGGGGGAACATACATGCATCATAAATTCTTTTCCTTTGAAAATTTCCCGTTATATGATAATTTGTTTCTGAGGGAAAACTGTAGCCTATATTAAAATCAATGTTAAATAATACTCCTGGTCTCCAAAATAATTCTGGCTCAGGTATACAGGTGAATAATGTAACCTGCAGTTATCGAGGAACTTATTTTGTCGGGAAAATGGGAATCAGTATTCTAAGGATAGCTTGGAAAATTCATGGGAAATTTCTGCGGTGAATTTTTAGTAGAGAAACATGAAAGAGCACTCCTAAGTCCACATCCATAGCAATGTAAATACATATATTCGATATTTACTATGTATATTGTACAGTCCATGCACTCCCCTTATTCGGTTCACGATAATAGGAATTGACAATCGATGTATATGCCGCTCTCTTGATAAATTATGTCAACTAGAACATAATTACTAACAATGAGCATTTTCATATCATGCTTAGCACGCTAGCTATCGAGATAGCCCTTGAAGATATCATAACATGCATTGTAAAGGTAATGATCCCGTTAATTTTCCATTATCAACAAACATTAGTCTCTATTCTGATATGAATGTGAAACTGTGCAAACACTGGCTATTGAAAGAGCCAATACCGTCAGATAAAATTGTTTCCGTGGGGCTAATTCAGCCGGAAATATTGAGGACTATGAATTTTTTTAACGATCGAGGAATCGTTGGAAGGAAATTATTTCACGAAAACTTTGAAAGCTGCAAAATGTTGCCTGGCGATCTAAGGATTTAAGGTTTACCGTGAAAATATTAGCAATGTGGTGCCCCGATCAAATACGTTGTGTTTCACACGAAACTCATAAACATATTTAGGCAGTGTTCAATCTCTAGTTTCAACAGTGTTGAATACTTGAGACCCGTATTCTTTGGGTTTGCGACCACGTCCGTTGTTTTTCCACACCAGTTTCGCCAGCTCTCCTGCTGGCGTCCCGAGGTGAAGAAGTAGGCGATACTGTTGTACAAAAACAACGGAGGAGGACGTAACCCCAAAGGATGCTGGTCTCATATTTACGGATTAAATGATACAAAAAGGAAGCGCGATCTCGCGGAGGGAGGGATTAAGGATCAAAATGGAGGGTTTCATAATAAAAACGGCCGTAAATCCAGCCATCAATTCCTTCGTAATATCCAATAAAATGACCAATGGCTCCACTTTTATGGCTGATCAAATGGCCAAAGATACTTCTTACCCTGCGCACTCAAAGAATTCCTCCGAAAAAGACAACGATTAATATCTCCCATAACCTAATTTTTCTCATAGAGCACCAAATGGAATATCGATTGATTGGGGAAAAATGGAGAAAGAATGCGAGTGGTGTTTCAAGTCTTAAGTTTAAAGATGACACGAGAAGAATGAAAAAATGAGTAGTTACAACTTCGGAACGAGGCAACGCAAAACGATCATTTTTTTGTAAAGAATGGCAAAGATTGTCATCGAAAAACTTTCGTAATACTTCAAGGGATTAGACTATAGGAAATGCGCGGGGCATTCCCCAACAATGGTGCAAAAACTCGACGGCAACAATGCCTCGCAGTCATAGGAGCAAAACATTTGATGTAAACCGCATTTAGGCCCACCAACCCACATACCAGGTCCAAAGTGCAATGAATCGATACTCCTATGCCCCCGAGCAAAATCTTGACTCACTTCTTTCTCCAACAAGATCCAACCCATAGGCTACCTTTTCATTTTGCCGCAGCTACCCTTAGCTCAGCGCACTAGAAATCACAAGACCAACGTCCTACTTCTGTGGCTTTAAAGAATCCTTTTCCCCTCCAATCAGCTCTTCCTTTCGACCAACCTAGCCTCTCTCTACATCCAGATTTTGCCTCTCTATGCATTTTTCATCTCGGCTGGATACTGACGTCAGTTAATCCTTTTTCAACCCTCTCCCCTTGTGCGAACCCGATCACAAAGTAGTATTCAAAAATCCCGGCAAAAATCGAGTCCTTTGCTCGAGCCACCATTTCGCGGTAGAATCTTACGCGTAACACAAAACTTAATATGTGATCGTCAAGTTAAGACCCCTCGAATACGAGCTTTAAATGAACGCCTTAAAATGGTTAAGCATTATTTTTCAATGCCGTGATGAATTCTAGTTGAATAATGAGATTTTTAGCACTCTGTTTATGTCTATTATTACCTTCTACGAAGCCATCTAAATAGCATGCAGTGTCCTTCACTGCGGGAGAGACTACGAGCCGCGCCGTAACCATGGAAGAGACGTTCCTATCAGCTTGGGAGAGAGTTTCTGAAAAATCAATATGAATGCACCTAATCGAGAAAAAGTGTCGTGCGAAAATAGTAGGTACTCTCTGTGCTCCGCTTGAGAGATGGGTGATAATTGAAAAACCTTTTACAGTACAAAAAATCATCCAACGACCATACTATTATCCTTACATCGTTTTTATTTTTGCAGTAACATTTCATGATTTTGAAATTTTTCATACTTAACTATGGCTGTTTACCTTCGACTGATTATCGCGTTCTCACACCCAACATGCGTCAATCAAAACTGTCGGGTAGGCTTGGTAATAACGATGACTGATCTTGCATCGTGAGAATAAAGTTTAACTTCCGTCTTGGGCCGAGGACGTACTAGAGAAACCAGTCCGCCACGTGCTTAAGAACGGTAATTGCTCCACTTCTGATAGTTAGTTCTTTACAGAAATCCAATGCATAAAATTTATTTAGCCCACAACAATCCCGCATCAATTGTTAGTAGCATCATATGATCTATACGATGAATTATGGGCGTTATGTCACAGAAAATTATGATAACATGAGCTTCAACGCTGTGAATCTACAGCATGAACCGTACGATGAAGACTAAATTAAACATCCTCAGGACACCCACGATCGGGAAGTGGAAAAGCAAAGCACATCAGCTGATGTTTAATATAAACAATCGTGGGGTTTGCCCCTAATTGCCACACAAGCGTGAAACTATAATCAAATTAAGTACTACAGTAATTCGTGATAGGATCGCAACTTGAAGTAGGATATTCTGCAACAGGAGAAAATATATGTGTTATTAATACATAACAAAGAGCAGCCAAATTTCAAACGCTTTTACATTTCTATCAGGACCGGAACGAATCTCCATAAGTAAGCAATATTTTCTCAATCACTCCCGCTATTTTCTTTTATCTTAAGAATATCCACATCGATATCTGATTAGATATTCCAAATTGGTTGCGGCGGCATCCGGATACATTCAGCGCTAAAACAGTTATCATAGCGTGATACACGATAACAGCTTCTCAAGGAATTGTCCCGTGTAGAGAAAAGTGCCACTGATTTTATCAGCCAAAGTCAATTTTGAGAGTACCTATCAGATTCAACCGTTCTACACCGCGGTGATCAGATGACAAGGAGATAGACTGAATTTTCGAAAACAACTTCTTTGTAGAAGCCCATTTACTTAGGGAAGTGACTTAAAAGGAAAATTTTCGGCCAGTTCAAATAAAAGATCTTGGTGGAGCCAAAAACCTAACCTAACAAGATTACTGACTCATCATAGAGGCAATGAAACATTAACAAAACGGCCAAGACTGAGGCAATAAGAGCAAAAATCCTTAAATAAGTCAGTTTTTTGTATTTCAAGCGTTATTGAAATTACCTCCGGGGTTTCGCAGCACGATAGTCATAGAAAATCGCCTTAATAACACTCCTCTCCAAGTTCGAATTAAACGAGATTATTCTCCAGACCGGTGGCTAAATGTTGAAGGATGGAAATTATTTGCGGGATGACAATAATGACGAGTAAACTTTCATTTCTCCAGGAGCGTTTATAAACCTAAACCTAAGAACTGTATTAGGAAAAATTACTCTTGATCTTTCCCGCGACAAGCGCCCGATTCTATCGACTCGAAATCATATTTTATACAGTTTCATCTCCATTTTAATTCCAATGCAGGAAAAGCAGAAAAATTAAAACGCAATAAAAGGCTAAAAACGACGCTGCCTAGCGGAAAGGATATCCTCACAACGGAATCTTGTTGCCAGACGGAAAATTGAGACAAAACTCTATCTTAGCGACAGGGATCCATTCAGTTCAGTGCTCACCGAATGGACGGCATATGCACGCGACAAGGTTACACGAAATACGCTTCTCATCCAGCATGACAAGAACAGAGTTCTGCAGTATCTCAGTGCACCAGTCGAAAATCGGCAAAATGTGTGAGCTTGGTAAACTTAATGGAATGCAAATGGGAAGCTTACACCTCATGTACGCTTCTTTACCTTTGGAGCTTTTGGATTTACGCAATCTTCGGGTGGAATTCCCAAAAATTCTGAGAAAGATACTTTCTTAAAAAAAAACTGGGCGTACCTATCGTGCGTAGGAATTTAATCATCCCCAAAATATCATCTTCAAATTCTTATATAATTTCGAAATAACATTAATTTTCAACGTTCGTGGTCGTGACATTTTCTACTTTCGAAGGCTCATGATTTCAATCTCTCGTGGCGTTATAAATACAATTTTTCAATGCTAAAAGAGTTATAGTCCGTACAGTATCTCCACGCATATTTAAATATTTTCGATTTGCGAGCGGTCATTGGTGATACCTTCGCTTCTCGGAGAGTAGAAAGCGCACGCGTTGGCTAAATTAATGGTTCACGAAATCAGTGTAAGGAGCTCAGAGAGTGGCAAAAGCATAATATTCAAGCACAGGTAGGCTCTGAAAATAAGCACTCAACGCTTTCTTCAAGAAAAACACAACTTTCAACTCATGACATAAATTCAAAAATATCATATAATATGCCGCAAACCATATATGGAGCTATAAAATGCATGGAAAGAATGCAACTTTTAAACTTACATCCTCTGTGTGTCCGTCGTCATCTCGCTCAATTAGTGTTTTTGCATAATTTGTGCAATAACTCTATTAACTGTCCACCTTTGCTTAAATTAATACCATTTAACACCATATATACCTCCACCCTAAATACAAAATTATTCTACAAAAAACATTGCAATCCAAATTTTACGTTAAATTCCCCAAGAGCTAGGATCCTTCGCCTGTATAATTCCGTAATTACAAATATTGATGCACACAATGATACCTTGACTGTTTTTAAGAAGATGTGCAGTGAACTCTTGGTGACATTGTATAATTAATACTGTATAATTGAATACATCCTGTATGGCCCTCTTTTTTATTGTGCAATTGTAATTACAATACTTCTATGCACATATTTTAACCTGTTTTGTTGTAATGATGAATGAATATTACTTTAAACTGGGCAGATTCCCGTAATAAACATTATTATCAAAAATTGGTGCGGTATACACTTCTCTGCAGTTTTTTAACGTGGCCGATGAAAGCAGCGAAGTGAAGAATACAAGTAGGGAGGAAAATTTTAGTAAGCAGGAGTAAGTAAGTAGCAGTGGAGAGCGAAAATGAAAATAATGTGCCGACCCGCCAACGAATAAGTCTTTTGAAGAGATCATGGCGAGCAGTCTTTGACTGAGGGCCAAGAAAAGAGGAGGACGAGTCGGATACAAAAAGTAGTGCAGTTGATTGAAATCCGCAGCCTAAGCTTTCGTCTGATAGGATAGCCACACGGCAAAGTTAAATGTGAATTATAAGAAGTGAGTGATGGAAATCGGACATCCGAGTAACTAAAAGTGAAAAAAGTAAATGGCTAAAAGTGAGACAGCCCTCAGCACTTTGACAAATCAATCCCGACAAAATTACAGACAAGGATGACGAGGGATTGTGAAATGGCCCAATTCCAATTCCTGCATCCTGATGAACTTTAAAAATAAAATGAAACAAATTTGACACACATATGCAAGACAGAAAAGCTCTGCTCTCGGTTAAATGAAAGTTGGGATCCAAAACCACATCCTCATCAGAAGGTTATTTACAAACTTGGAAACCTGGGCAAATCAAGGATCAAAAAGAGACCAATTTCCCCGCATTCGACCAGTTAATTACGTGGTGTGATTCAAAAGTCCTATCCTCTTTGCTTGCCACGTGTGGAGAGATTCGTTGAATTTACCGGAAGGATAATGCTCCATATCACGCGGGTACGACCTCATACTTTTATAATAGAGAATCCATGCAAGTAACCTTGAGAGCCCATGCAAATTAACCGGCAGGGGGAGGGGGGGTATGTGAAACCATGTAATGGTTTCGTCAGCTCGTTGTTACTGTAATAATATCTCCGTTAAAGGATCCTCCATTGCCTATTTTCTCCTTTCTCTTTAATTCTAATTTTCACCACGGACGATGGCTTGGGAGCCATATTACTCAAATATTTTTTGAGTATCAATTTACGCCACTTTCCTTCAACCCGAGGCCTTGTTTATTGGATTCCACACAACTCTTTCTATAGATGGAGGATCGATTTTATATTACATTTTATCAGTATTTATTACTTCATCCGATAACGGCAAACATTTATGGCTGCGTGTCAGAGTGTATAAATGCCCCGTGTTATCGCCCTAACTCATAGTATCGCATAATTTTCTCGCCAGGGCGCTTAAAAGGCAAACATTAGATACGACGCCTAGCTCGAAGAATTGTTTCAGTGGGCTATCCAAGATAGTGAGAGCAATGCTTTCAACGACTGTTTCGAGCCAATCCATGGTTATCATATTTAACGCGAGAAAAACATAGCCCTCTCGAAGTATTAGTATAATTCAGCGCCTCGTAAAATAATAAACTAAAAAGGTCTTTGTCAAAGCAGGCGATTCGTTCTTTAAACATCTTTTAAGGGTGAAATTCAATAAAGACTCAAGCAAAATTATCAGGTTAATCACTTAATTGAATGTAGAAATTAAACAAATATGAAAACTTGAGCAATTAAATTTGTAAACTGCACAACAATTCTACAAATTTGCCTCAACATGTACCCTCATCCCCGACCTTAACCACTGCACTAAGAAAGCAATAGTAAATGTTTCACCTACTCGCTAGAGTACTCTTTCCCGCTAGCGGAATATTGCTTACCCACAAGGTAACAAGAGGAATCATTTAGATCTCTCATGCTAAAACGTAGTAAAAATAAGTAAAACTTTGAGCAGCATATGAAATTAATTTCACTATAGAAGTTATGAAAAGCAGAATCAAAATTTTGTAACGATAATTTTAACAATATGGTTTATCTTACTCGTGACAACCTAAGTATTAAGTTGAGTAAATATATGCCGCAAAAAGGTATCCTTTGAGTGGAATGTAAATACGAGATTTAAACCACGGTTGGAACCACTCAGGTTAAAACGGCAGAAAATGCGCAGAGAGAAAGCTATTTCCGCGCAACCACGCCAAAACTACAGTTCGAAAAAAGGCGAAGGCCAAGTTTCATTGCTTTCCGGTTGTCGCTTAGCTTTAAATCTATTTTTTATCATTTAAATACACCTCGTGACGTCCATGCGACTGTTTTAACGATAAAAATGAAACCAGAGTTGGCTACATATTTAACAATACTAGGCAAACTTTTCCTATGACCGCGACGAAAACTTATTCATGTCAAGATAGAAACATGAGTCATCTTAGTACCCCGCATGGGTGTGTGTACAGGTCGTGACTTCTCAAGACCCAGCATGGTTCACGTTTAAACATCGTTCTTGCCATCCACCTATCAGTTTTTCTGGAAAAAAAAACTCAAAACCTGCTCATTAAGAGTGCATTTCCAGCCAATTCGAAATTTACCACCAGTTTAACATTGATTTGCGTCGGCTACACCAAGACCAAGAACATCGGGGATGAGCCTTCCTTCTTTCAAATCCTTATTTCATTACCGTGCCGAGTAAAGTCGATACTTGAGCTAATGTTGGGGACGCGTGTTGGGGAGTCGTAGTTTCTGGCGGGGCTGAAATTTTATCAACGACGGGAAATTCACCAATGTTCTCATTTCCTCAGACCTAATTTTCGCCCCCGCCTTTTCGCCTCCCAAGGCTATAGAAATCAGGCGCCACGACCGGCGACCGCAATGCACCGGGAACGCGGGGTCACATACCCGACAGGGCATCGGGATCCCTGAAACGGTTCTTCGTTCCAAGAGCGTGAGGATGACGGTCTCACTCGATATCGGGGACAATGCTCGACTTCCACCACGGCAAATGAAAGCGGGGAAATTCATTACTTTACATGCGTTAAAAAAATTATTTCATCCCCTTCCAACAGGTTCGACGAAACACTTCCTTTCCTTATGGTGCGGCTAAAAGTTAAAAGCATTAACGGTTCGTTGCGGTCGGCGGATGTATTGTTTCCGTGTCTAATATCGATCCATAGCATGACAGGTGTATTTCCCATCGTAGAGTCAATCACAAGGAGTCCCTCACTTTCGTGGCGTGATGGTCATGGAAAAATTACGCCTAAAAATAGCACGATGTATGTTGTACCAAGGCGAAGCTCCTGACAGTGGTTACTGCCAGCAAGAGGGCATCCATCTTCCGCAATGAACACGCTGGATTCTTTTTCAAAAATAGCAACACACAATAGTGACTCGCAGAGCTCCTTGTCTTTTACTCCGGTGATAAACCTATTCGTGTCCCAGTCTCTGAATTACATTATTAAACTGAACTTTACGCCATACAAACCCAAACTTCAACAAGTTGAGACACAGAAAAAGGGATGTTAGTACCCTTCAGGAATGGAACATATGTCAACTGCTACACGAAGTTATTTAGATCTCATTAGCAAACATTGGAACAAATATTTTCGCATGGTGAGGTAAAGGTTATATAAATTACACCATAGATCCTTAATACAGGATCATCTATAGGTATTTTAATGCATAATGGTGACCAGGAAAGGGTGATAAGGCAATCCATAAGGGTGAAAAAGCAATATTGACGAGAAATTGTGTACCTAATATGGTAATAGGCACGTGATTTCTTGAATACATCCTTGAAGAATACAATGAATGGTATTTTGTACCGAATTTTTCACAAGGTAATATTATTAATATTGCTCAAAAATCATCACAAGTCATTGCTTACTTAAAACAAGAAACCTCCATACTAGGCTACCATACCTCTCCCCAAATTTAGAGCGGAAATTAATTTTCCAAATCACAGTTTAGAGTTCTTACACTTCACATACAATACAACCTTATTTAGTCTAAGCTAGACTACACTTCATTTGAAGAGTTGAAACATAAAGGAAACAAAATACATTTTCAGGGCATTCTCCGGTTTCCTTTCACCAGGTTTGGCTTGTAAATTGAAAGCGTTCTATTCACCCCGGACGAGAATTCACGATTCCTCTAAGGAATACACGGACAAGAATACATGGACACCCTTCCGTTTTTTAAGTACCGAGTCATTTCAGCATTCAACGGCGAACAACACCCACTTGTTTACAGGGGGGACGGGGTACGTCCCGAGGGTACGGTGCCTCGAGGGTGCATAAATTATTAAAACTCGCCTGCCAACCTTGTTAGGTCAATGGATCCGGGGAAAAACTACCCCGCTCAGAATGCCTACATATCTATTGCTCGAAAATAGACCACGCTAATAAAAATTTATAATTCCTTACGTTGAACCAAATAATTGATCCTTCAAACTACAGGACTGCAAGTTTATAACAATGATGAGTGAGCGAATTTTTAATGAAAAACTTTAATAAAATTTGGCGCTGATGTATGACAACAAAACTCCTATACTCTTTCAACCAATTTCTCCCAGATTTTACCGGATCCATAACGGCTAATAACACGCTCTGTCCCATCGAAATCGAGCGGAACAGAGCATGCAGAGTACACTCTAGTGAAAACCAGGAAGGAATGGTCGCACGACCCACTAGCGGAAATATATTGTGAATACTCACTGTGCGTGTCAAACTTCCTGATGATGGTTTCGATGATAGTCGTGCGGGGCGCCACATGTCCCCTCCTCACCGGCATCTTCTCTCAGCCTCTCGTTGTCGGGGTATGTCCTTGTCCGTGTGTGTGTGTCTCTCTCTCTCCCTTAAACGCCTCCTTGAGCCCTCTTCAAGACCTTCTTGAACGAGAGGAGGTCCTCGAAGCGGAAGAATGAAAACCCCTCCCACGGAAACTGCCGCTCCGTAACCATCCGGCCTGGGGGAGATGGGGATGGGGAAAGTGAGTGAGAGGGCAGGGGGATGTACACGGGGCCTTCCTCCCCGCCCCCGCCTCGCACGCGGGACCCCTCCCGGAGAGGGGACGGCCGCAGGGGTCAGCGGAGATGGCCCTGACGCGCGGTCTCCGCTCTCCGCCCGTAGACGGCGGGGTCATCAACCTTCCTCATGAGGGGCACCAGCCGGGGAGGAAGGTAGAGGCCCTGGGCGACACCGCCGAGCCCGCGGTCCGACGTCGGCGGGCCCTGCCGCCTCCTAGTCCACCGGGGGCGGCGCCCACCGGCGCGGCGGCCGGCATGCCCCCCAAAACCACCCCCCGCCCCCAGGGGTGCGGGGGCGGGCGATATCCGGGGGCGGGCGATATCCGGGGTCGGAAGGTCGTAGAAGGTGCGAGGAAAGAGAGAAGGCGGGCGGGTTAAGGGGAGGCGCGGGGGGCCTTTCGGGCGGGGGATGCGAAGGCCCGACCTATCGATTGGCGGGAAGGGAGGAGGCTGTTAAGGCGAGGATGCCACCGCGCTGGGCGGAGTAGTATTCGTCGCACGCCGCCGCCTCACCCTCCATCACCGTGCCGCACTTTTTTATTTTATCCCACCTCATGCGTAACGGCCGAACCCCTGCCACAACCCCGCCCGACACGCCCTCCGCTGGAATTCGGGGGGGGGAGGGGACCGCGTTTGTTTATTCCGTTGCCTCCCTCGGCACGCTCCACTCCCCCACGCTCGCGGACGTCCCGGCCAAATCCCAACTCGGCCCTCCACAAGAAACACAGGCCGGGACCGAAGATCGAGGCACGCCGAGGTCCTGTCTATCCCGGGGAAGTTCACCCTCGGTCTGGAGAATCGACGGCTCTCCCCAAGATACAAGGGGAGGAAGGAAGTAGTCGGCGTCGGCAAGGCGATTCCGTATTGGGGGTGAGAGGTGAGACGAGGATGGAGCGAGACTCAGCAGAACGGGACGAGCGTGTCAGCTGGAGGGGATCGCCCGGCCCTCCCGACGCGACCGGAGAGAGTTTGAGGCGCCGGGACGCGCGAGGGCGGGGGAGGGAGAGACGGCAAACGGCGTCCCCGAGGACTCACGCGCCGGGTCGAACAAGTGGGCGCCCCCCGCGTGGCCAAACGCGCGTACACCCGTCCGTCCGTAGCCTCCCCCGCCTCCGCAGAAGTTCGCTCAGTGGGGCCCTCTCGCAGCGATCCGTCCCTCTCTCCCTCGGGGTCCTTGGGGCCGAGAGCAGCGCGGGGGTCGGCCGAGTCGGGGGGGGATCGTCGTTGGACGGGGGGAGGATTTTAAAGCCACGTGCCCGTCGGATCCTCGGACGGGAGCGCCGGCGTGCGCTCCGTCGAAGGCTTCAGTCAAACTGAGTGCGGCGCATGGGAGTCGAGGAGAGGTCCGTCGGGGGAGGGAGGGCATGCAAGGGGGGAGGAAAGGGAGTGGGGAGGGGCGGGACGCCATTGGTCGCCAAGCCGGAGGATGGGGAACCCCCCTACGAGAAGAGGGGAACAGAAAGATAAATAGGGGTAGGAATACGTGAGGGGTGAGAGGGGGTTGAGCGGTGTGGGATATGGATAACCTGGTGGGGGAGATGGAAAGTATGTTTCTCGCGGTTTTCCCCACAGCGCGCGCGACACAGGCCGAGTGAACGGGAAAGGTAAGATCGCGGGGGCGAAAAAAAAGAGTATAGAACACCCTCTCTTTCCTCCTCCAACAGATTTTTATTCAACAAAAATATTTTCATCGATATTATTATTATTTCGGGCCCAACTCCCGTACGGTAGGGGGATGGGGGAAGGGAAGAGGAGAAGCGGGGGTGCGCAGTCGTGGAGAGAGAGAGGCGATAGTGGCGCCGGGAGAGGGCCGGCGGCGAGCAGAGGAGGCGGGTGAGGTGCCACGCCTAGCATTATGGGACACGCACGTGATACCTTCCCCCTCTATCCCCCCTGCCCAACCCCAACGACCCCCGACTCTACAAACCCCCTTCTTCCCCGGCATCCCTTCCCTTCTCCTTGCCCCCATCCTCAAACAGTGTATGCATCCCCCGCTTCCACGCACACGAAGGCAACCGTTACGCACGCAAAGATACCTGCTTGCACGCCACGCACGATGGGCCAACTCTCCAAGATCTACCCAGACTTTGCAGAATTAAGAAAAATACCTCAAAACTCTCCGGCCATAGACTTATTTTCTCCCTTAAACTCATTCCCCTTTCTACATAGAAAATGAGCTCTGCGCCAAATTATTTAGACCATAGACGATGGATGGAATCAATAAATTGAAACATTTATTTGCAGTCCCGAATTTCCAGTTCTTTCAACTTATTAACGCGATGAGTTATTTTATTTTGTAGTTTAGTTTATGAAGTGGTTACAAAAAAGTGAAAAAAACAAACAAGTTACATGAAGTGGTTTTTTGACCTGCAGTGAAGAATGTTAGCAACACAAGTGTGCATGTTTTCATGCACCCAGCAGTGTATGTGTCAGGTAAAGTAAAACCATTGTCTGCAATAAAATAGTTAAAACGCACACACATGGGTTTTGTGGACTTAGTCCTACGGTTAAAAAAGTCTAAAAATCGCGGGTTAAAAATACATCAATACCATCCGTGTTTTGATATTATTTTTAACCCGCAATTTTTAGATGTTTTTAACCGTAGGACTAAATCCAAAAAACCAATGTGTGTGTGTTTTAACAATTTTATTGCAAACAATGGTTTTACTTTACCTGACACATACCCTACTGGGTGGATGAAATATACTACATGCTCCAAGACGTGTTTGTTAGCTACAATTACTCACCGCAAATTATCCACCTTGCCTTCGGAATATCAGATTTTTTTTTCAACGAAATCCCTGATAGTTATCCCGACTTCATCCCTGATGGGTCGAAATCTGATGCGTCTTGCGGGTGCGCTGTGGTATCTACATACCACGGAGCGTTTACGTTAAAACTCATTTCAATGTGCTCAGTGTTTACCGCTGAAATTAGTGCAATGAAATTAGCCCTATCAAGTATCACATGCACCAACTCTTCCTTTCTTATTTGCTCTGATTCTGCTAGCGCTCTACAGTCTATTCAGGAGTTCTCTCCCAGCAACCCTCTAGTTCAAGATATCCATAGTTCTCTTTTATCCCTTTCAATGCATCTTTCTTTTGGATTCCTTAACATGCTGGCATAAACGGTAACGAGAGGGCAGACTCAGCTGCTAAAGGGACCTTGAATGAGACAATAATACCTTTAACTTGGTCCCTGTGTATGACCTAAGGATTTCGTTAATAAATGCAGCCGTAAGTAAGTGGGAAGATTGCTGGATTAATCTTACTGGCAACTGCGGGCAATAAAACCAGTGACATCAGTGTGGGCCACCTCCGTCAGGAATAACGGTGACGAGGAGATCTCTATCACCCGGCTTAGAATAGGGCAGTACGCCTTAACACACTCATACCTTTTTATGGAGGAAAAAATCCCTCCTCGTTGCGAGGATTGCGACTCATACCTCAGTGTTCGACAGATATTAAACGATTGTAATGAATGGTGGTCCGCGAAAGGTTTAACATATCTGTCGATATAGACCAAATTCTACGTAAGAAGTCTAAGCACATCGTAACTTGATATTTTTTTACGATTAACTTGCTTTTTCAGAAAAATATGACGAGTTATAACTAATATCAATATTTTAATACCTGTTTTAAACAAATTTACTTCGAAATAATTGAAAAAGTAGCCGTAATGGAGAGTCCAAAGTGGAAAATGACCTCGGACGTCGACGCACCTCAAAAATGAAATCCTACCTCCTAGAAGTGTGCATCTATCGCCGTTTTCACAACATGAAATCGTTCAACCGAAAATTACAAAAATGGGCCGAAGGTATTTCAGGGAATATTTGAAGGTGTGCGACGATGACTTAAGACCGGATGAATCACCAAACGTAAGCAACGAATGTTTTTTTACATTTGAAATGAAGCAAATATTTGTTTTAATATTTTCTATACTCCTGCCCCGGAAACATTAAGGTGAGATAAAGAGGGATCGTATGACGATACTCTCATCTATGCGTTTACTTATTTAGCTAGCATCGAAATATAAAGGAATCGAAGCAGATTAAAGATCCCTCTTTAGGTTGATAACCCACTGGGTTAGTTTCGGTATTGAGTAGTACACGTCTCAAGGTTCATATTCTTTCAAAATCAACATTAAATATTTCTGTTCCTATCATGCTGATACTCCTGAATTAATTTACTAAAAAATGGATACTCTGCATAAAATCATTTCTTTCCCACTTTTCATCTTTGTAGAGACCATGGAAACTTATAATATACCCTAAGGAGTCGTAAATTCTCGAAATTCGGAATGATTTGATGCCGAATGCATTTGAGTTAGTCTTCCTCTGACAGATTTCTAACACCGGATACTCCCACGCTCCTCAGATTCCTTAATACTTCTCAGAGAACGGGAAACGGAAAAAATAGGATTCCTCTGTATTGCAAAGAACTTATCGCGGACGATCGGTAGGAATCTGTACATAGAATAAAGCATCTGCACGCATTCCCGATGCATTTCGAAGAGGATGACAAATGAGATTAAACGAAAATCTTCAACGAGAGGGAGTGTAATAGTAACACCAAAATATAAAAGGACACTTCAGATCAAAGCACATAACTAGGCAAGCTGAATCCCACGGGAAAGCAAATGTTGAAAGTAACAAGTAGGGGTCGTTGAATTGGTATTACTTGATTATTTGAACCATTCTCCAGAACTAAGCGTTTTCAGTACAAACTCATAGTTCTTTGCCTATAATTAGTTAAGATTATCCCTATTTAACCATAAGAATATACACAATATCGAAGAAACGACGTGACGGAAAAACTCCTTACATATCTACGTGGAAGAGAGTAGAATAATTCAGCTTACTTATAACGAAAAGATAAAGTCACAGAAGCAATGGAGACATAAAAGTACAAAATAAATAAACATATAGAAAATTAAACCGACCCTGGTCCCACGCTGCTACTACAAATGTTGAATAGTTTCAATACGTAGTTAATATTCGCATTCGCGGAATAAAAATCACCAAGATGTTTTTAAGTAATCGGAACACCGCTAGGCCATCGTCTATCACGACTAGAATACAAAGCCTCCAAACAACATTAAGCATCCAAAACTTTCATCTGCTTACCATAAATGCCATGTGAAAACTTGATTAATGCCGCAGATAATCAAGTATCAACAAAAAACATGTGACACTGCTCAGAGTATCCTTTTTAATTTTCAAATGTTTCAGCTTAATAATTTTCCATAAATGCACTCGCTAAACATGCGACGAAAATGATGAGACGTTGGGGAATTCGTGACCAATCGCACCGACATTATTAATTTCTTCTCTAGAGAAAAGAGGTTGATATTAATCTGTGGAACTTCCATTTTCATCCTAATCTCTTTGCCTCCATTATTCACTCTGCACTCTTTTTGGATTACTAAGTACAGTGACAGCAGAAACCTTTCACCACTTTGATTCAGAACGCATTACGGACTGACACGGAAATCAACAGATCGGAATCCTTGAATGCCGTAATGGCCAGGATCGTCAGGAGTGATGCCACCCCCACCTTTCCCAAGGTAGTTCGAACTCACGGCAGAAGCGTTTGTAGGACAAGCCTATCCACAAGGATATAATAAAACAAATATGACGCGGCGTAAGGGGTGTTCATTCACTTTGAGTTTGGGATATCGAAAGGTACAGCTTTCATTAATCTTTTGCAGGGAAGCACCGGTTATATTATATTTGGCGTGATCAAGCTACATTTCATCAGAGCGACGTCACGCTTCAGGTCATATTTCTTCTTCTATTCTTTCCCCTATCTGAGCTTAAGAGAAAAGAATTTCGAGTAGTTGGTTGGGCTGGAGCGTTACGGATTGAAAGTTTTCCTGGATCTGTACCAACACCTAGACGTCCTGAATAAACACTGACTAAAGTGGTGAGCTTTCCTGGACCATTCAAGAGATACTCGGTCAGAACAGGGAAAGAAGTCTCTACTATGAATATCCGATAGACAAGTACCCCTGGGCTTATCGCTGCGCATGTCAGTCTCACCTATCAAAGTTGGAAATCTGTTTAAGAAATGTGTACTTCCTCCATGTGCCCTAGACTTTGGACAGTAAGCGCAAGATTTACAGGTCAGTCGTAATTTGTACCTCCTAATATGAGTCACGCGATCTCTCAATTAGTAGGAAAGCCCTCATCTGATTACTTAAATGCGTTTATTTTTTTAAATTGACGACTGTTTCAAGAATTTTAGAGCCGATTGTTGAAAGAATGAATTCACTCACAGTGAAGAAAAATTTGTAGACTACTTGAATTGATGAACGAAAATATCATTCTCTGAGTAATTATGTCAAGAAAATAGACCCAATATTTACAACAATAATACAACCTTATTCATAAAAATGTAAGGTTCACCCTTTATAGTACAGAATATGCTAGGAACTCGTAGGTTGACTCCGATGAATAAATATTTGCCGAAAATGGTTCTTATGACTTGGTTATGACTCGCGATAGTTTTAACCACCGGAATTTCCATTTTTATTACAACTTCGTAAAAGTGTAATTCGTTAAAATATTCATTATTAATATCATACTTGGACAGTTTTCATGACATATTATAATTATTCCAAGAAAACAAACAAAGGAATTCTATTTACCAATCATCAAAGTTGTCTGTCATCAATCAATGTTCTCATACAAGGCAATAACGACAAACTCTTACAACTGATCCAAAATATAACGAGTATATCCCTATTTTAGCAGAATTTGCTTCGAACCAAAATTTTAAACAGAATTTGAAAACAATTTATGTTTTAGGTCATCATCACCGGGCATCAATCCTCACATTGGTTCGAAGCAGCCCACAGTGAGCTGAAATAGAAAATACCTGGCCAAAATTCAAAAAGAGATTTTTTCAAGCCAGGAAGCTGAAACTTTGCATAAATATTCTCAAAAATACCTGTGCATCCGATAATCCAAGGCATTTTCCTTAGTACTCAACAATTAACAATTAGCATGAGGTCAAAGATGCTCAAATTTCGCAAAAATGGTCTACACTCAATTTTCTCACGAAATCTTCAAAATCAAGCCTTGCTGAACCTTTATGGGCGATTAATTGGAATAAAAGGCGATGTAATTAGATGAAACAGTTTTTATCTTTGTTTTAATGTAGTTTACTTACATTTTTGTTATTATTTACCGAAGATATTGAATAAAATGGCGGACTCTCCTCCTAGACCTTTACTCCACGTGATCAAATGCGTAATTTTTTCCGCGAATTCTTCAAAATGTAATAGATGGAAGCTCTTGGCAATTTTATTATCTCGAAAATCTCCATAGCGGAGTGGATGCGGCTACAACCCATTCCACACACTTGCCGGTGGGTTGGACCAGACTCGACCGCGCGATCGAAAACCTGATGTGAAATTCGGCGTCGCAAACGGTCGCAGCATAACTCATCGGATTCGCACTACGGAAGCTTTTTAGAGTTTCCCCATATAAATTATTCGTGATGCTCGGCGATACAATTTACTTTTTCTCTCCATATATTTAAAAAATGACCAAATATAAGAGTCCGCCATTTTGTTTAACATCTTCGGTAAATAATAACAAAAATGTAAGTAAACTACATTAAAACAAATATAAAAAACAGTTTCATCTAATTACATCACCTTTTATTCCAATTAATCACCCATAAAGGTTCAGCAAGGGCTTGATTTTGAAGATTTCGTGAGAAAATTGAGTGTAGACCATTTTTGCGAAATTTGTGCATCTTTGACCTCATGCAAATTGTTAATTGTTGAGTACTAAGGAAAATGCCTTAGATTATTGGATGCATAGGTCTTTTTGAGAATATTTATGCAAAGTTTCAGCTTCCTGGCTTGAAAAAATCACTTTTTGAATATTGGTCATGTAATTTTCGATTTCAGCCCACTGTGCAGCCCTCCGATCGATTCTCCTATCGGCCAACCTCTTCATACTGAAGAAATTCTTCTCTTTTACATTCTTTGTCATAACACTTCCCTTTTACATTCTCAGTCACAACTTACACCATATACCTCATACAAGTCCTGCCTTTTCTATTCTTCCCGCTTACTTTTCCCTCAACGATTGTCTTCAACAGGCCATCGTGTCTGAAGATGGCCGATTACGTTTTAGGAAGTTTTAGGTATTTCATCAAAGTTTAGAGAAAACGTGCATTCAAAATACAACTGGAGAGAAATTACAGATTAAATCAACGGGAAGCATTAAATGTGTAAATGCCTACACATTTTTAATACTAAAAAAATATTGCATATGCAAATTAAAGCCTGATTCAGACACTTAAGCAACCTTAAATTGATCATGATTGATTCGGATTTACTTGGAGCCGCAAATCTTCTTCGATTCGATTCTTAATAGAATTAAATCATTACACACAAAATCATTTCTAGGCACCCGATAAAATAAGTCAAGACTTCGTGGAAAATAAATCAATTTTCCTCATCGCGATAATGTACGCGAATGATCGAGCTTCATTCCAAAATTTCACCTAACATCAGTAAGCAATAAAAATAGCGTGTCCTTTTTACGATACTTTCCAATATTTAGATATGAATGCGAATGATGAAACTCAATGCTCTGCATTCTACATCAGCTTGTAAAACAGAAAAATAACGTGTTTTTAGACGATATTTTCCAATTTAAGATATGTATCGACAACCATAAATAGCCGTGTTTTTCCCGAAAGGTATTAAGATATGAACCTCTCCAATATGACACTTCCAGGTGGCTAAAATGGTCAACAAAGCATAAACAGAGGTGTTTGCCGTGTGGCACGCCTTAGTTTCTGGACCGCTGATGGTAATCATCAATACCGAGGGGATACAGACATTTTTATCAAACTTCTGTAAACTAATCAGCTCAAAATCTTCCTAATTGAATCATAACTCTAGCGAATCAGCTTATCAATTATTGTTCTCACAAAATGATTGACACGCATGAGTACAAAACTGGAAATAATTATCATTTAAAAATAATAACATATTATTTGTTTTATCGCCACAATTTTGACCAACTCTTTTCATAAGATTAACACAAGTTATATAACATTATTACTAACAATAAAAAAATGACATTTAGAGTGAATCCAAACCAATTTAGGAATTCGTAGCAGAAGTAAATTTTAAACACATGTTAATTGAACTAAACGCCTAAAGCCATCATTCACCGAAACTAAACTTAATGCAATCATCACAATTAAATGATAATTATTTCCCAATAAAAGGCCAATGAGGCCTGAACGGCAATGACTGAAAACATGGTTAGAGAAATGTACTCACTTAGTTTAGAGCTGACGGTGTGGTAGACCGCAATATAGAGCGTTTCACTGCTAACCGGTAGCTATGGCTTCAATCCGGAAGAGGTGCCTTAGGATACGTCCGGCTAAAACCAGGCTATTTACTGGATACCAGACCTTTTGCGAAAACCTCAGGCGGCTATAGGAAAGAAAGTGATAATAAATATGCTATCTCAAATTATAATACATTCAAAGGGCTATATAGTTTAGTTGAAAAAAAGAAGGGACACCCAAATCGGTTACATCTTGAGACATGATGTTCTGACGAAGACTATGGTCGATGGAAAAGAGATCTGGAGGGATTCCAATGGAAGGCCTCGTATGAGAGATATATACAACAAGCAGTGAAGAATGTAAAAAAAATTATGTAAGTATGAAGAAGTTAGCTGATGGGAGATATGAGTGAAGAGCTGAGTCAAACCAATCTAAGAATTGTTGACCTATAATGATGAAGATAGTTTAGTTTTCTCTTTTCCTCAGTGTTGTCACTAGGAAATGCATGCATGAAATTTCTCTAGTAAAGCTAATATTTTTTTAATACCCAGAGTCATTTCACATTTCAAATCATATTTTAGTATTCGGAAAGATATCGATGTTAGCCACAAAGTGCCACAAAAAACCACAAATGACAAATATTCTTAATGCTTTTTTGCTATACTGTTATTCAGCCCATTTTAACTCCTTTGAATACAACTTTGACGAAGCTCAACCTATGGAAACGATAACCTAATTAGTAGTGATTATCAATTAAAGTTCCCTTCTCATTTAAGTGGGAAAATAATTAAATGGAGACAGAAAATGTGTTATCATTTTAAATACTCAATTGTAATTCTACCACAAAATACATTCATGCAATGAATTCTTGAATTAACTACTGGTAAAAAATTATCTGCTAAGAGTTAAAATTTAATTTTTAAACAAATAGTACATGAGAACATAACGATGAAAAATTTCTTTTACAAGTTTACTCATTCTGAGTAAAAATATTTTATAAATTAAAAACAAAGGAAAATACTTTTATGAGTGCAGTTCTTTCATAGTAACCTCGTGCTGACATTAATTCAGTAGGTATGCAGCACAAGTGAGTCAATAATGACTGATAGTATCCACTCATGCTTCAACCGGCAATGTAATTGCCAGAGTTATTAGATGACAGTAAAGAGTCGAAGTGAGAAAAATAACATTCTTCATGAGGGAAGTAGGAAAATTAAGTCCTTCGAATCATTACGCAGAGAGAAAAATGGTAACGGGAACTAAAATCGATACCAATATGGAAAATTAATTTGCCTGACAGCTCGCTCTTCATTGTTTCTTACTTAGAAATCACCAAGGAAATGACTTTTGATCCACTCCGCATTTATTTAGAAGATTTATATAATTATTTTAAATCCCATTTTTTCACAACAAATGGTTTGCAAATCACCGTTGACGACTTCAATTTTTTATAATGTGTTCGGGCAACCAATAGGCGACACTTACCAATGCATTCGAAAACACCTGAGGCTATCGCCTGATGACGTTTCCACGAGCTAACAAACTGACTTCCGTCCAACACTTTCTGGAAGGTTAATCCATCAATAAGTGTAACTGGTGATGATACCTCCCTACCACTGTCCGCGGCCCCTCTATAGTTCCCCTCTCTCGCCACCCACCCACCACCTTTCCTCCTTTCTCTATCGCGCTGTGGCATGTTCCGCCGTCAACAAGTGGAAGACACACACCTCTCTGGCCGGCGCGTGTTTGTAGGAGAGCGAGTTCGTGGACGGGAGGGGGCGGAAGCGGGAAGGGGACCACATAAGCGGAAAGGGCAGCATATGGACGGAGCATATTGCCTGAGAGAGAGGCATCAAGGGGGAGATAGAGAGAGAGAGAGAGTTTGGGAAAGAGAGTACCTGTATCAACGTTCGTGTGTGCGTGTGGATGCAAGAGTTCGAGGGAGTATGGAGGACACAAATGCGGAATTAGGACACGAAGAAACACAACGTGGGTTGGTAAGGAGAGGGGCGGCGTGGGCGGGGGTGTAAGGGGCTTGCCGAGTACTTTGGGAGTTGCCGCGGGTGACTCGGGTGTGGGAGGTTGGGAGGACGAAACGGGGGATGGGGAACGAAGAAGCGGAGTCTGCGGAACGTGGATGGAATATAATCAAAACAGGGAAGGGGTTAGGGTGTTTGTTGTGAAGCCGGGAAGTAAAGACAAGAAGAGAGGAGGGGAGAGGGAAGATACACGTTTGGGGCTTTAAAAAAATGCACAAACCGTATAAGATGCCAACCTCCTGAGTCGCCAGGAAATTGTGGGATCTTTCGGTGAAATGGCCTCGGGGAGAGGCTCAATTTTACAAGCGTCCGCAGAGCGATATGTTATTTTAGCAATACGATCAGTTTTTTGAGCAGGTATGATAACACACTTCCGTTTACATGATACAATTCTGAAATCGGAAATGTTATACTCACAGCTTCAACTACTGTAACACTTACGATTGAGATCAAAAGCTTATCCAACAAAAATTATGAGTCATAGTATAAAAACCTGGCAACAATGGCCTTGAGACACTTGAACAAATCATGACTGTGGTCCTTATTCTCTTTCTGAAACTCTCGTGGTATCCAAGGGATAACATAGGTTTTTCGGGACTCGCGTTAACTTTTTGTAAACATTCTAATGAGGAAATCAATGAAACGCAACCTCGGTTTCGTTGCTGGGTAGATAACCGAGGTTGCGTTTCAAACGAGAATACGGGCCTGTGATGTGCTAAATTAATCATCTACCAAATATTTACAATGATCATTAAGCCAATACTCCAGAAAAAAACAGCATGACTGTATGTGGCATAATGATTCCATAGAATCAAGATTAAACTCAAGTAGTAAGTAACTAGATGGTTTTAATCTCTCCAGTCACGAATGTGCTGTGCTGTACTAATTTACCCCGAAGAACGTTGGAATTTGAATGCCGACAAGTACTTCAAAAACTCTCCTTGGATAAGAAGAAAAGAGCACATTTATCTTTGCTCAATCGCAGAGTAATTAAGGCATCTACGTACCTAAAGATGATCATTTTTTTCTGTTTTCACGTTTCCAATTAGGGATGACGTTTCCGCTATCCTGCAGAATTTTCCAGGTCCAACTATCCAGTTGGCATTCTGATCCTAAGACATCAGCAGGAAAATAGGTGAAAGAATTCCACAAAATGTGCGGCGGTTCGCCCCAAAAACAGGGAAATTAAATTTTACGGTCAACCGTGAAGAAAAACTCCCATTGACCACAAAACTATTCTGTCCAAATAAAGCAAATTGACTTCCAATGCATCGTTTGTCGCCTCATCCCGCTCCAAATGGTCTTCAGCGGATTTATTCTGAAATAATACGAGCTAGGTCTTTAAAAGGTAGGGTACTTCAAGCTATGGTTTTCATATATTTTTACCCAGGAAACTAAACACACACATGGTTCAAACCGCTAATTTTTCGCTTGATACAATGTACCTCCTTTTGATAAATATTCTGATTTTCCTATCCTCTACTTCTTTCAATCATCCGGAAATACAATAGGTACGTCTAAATCTCACCCAATGGACTTCGATAGGTCACATTACTGGCTGAAATAATCACAATTGAAACTCATACACAAAAGATTAGTAATAAGAATACAATCATATCAAGCTTCATCGACCGACTTCACACTAGTAATGAACAGCCTAGTTTAAAAAATTTGGCTCTGTTCCTTGATATTCGTAAACATAGTAATGTTTATTGGATCTATATTCTACGCATTTAAACCATCACTTAGATTAATGGGTTAGTTTTCTTCAGTGAGCGATAATGTACTACCTCCTTCTCATGATTTAAGAGACAGAAACGAGAAAATGCAATCGCATATTGCACCTTGTTCTTCATCACGGTGATAATGACTGTGACTGAGAACTGTACTGAATGCATATAAGCCGCAGAGGATTGCCATTCCACATATAACGAAAAAAGTATGCAGAGAAAAATTGAAAGACTTTCATTTACAAATCATTAGAGAATACTATGGGACATGGAAAAATTAAAAATTGACAAGTTAAAGCTTCCGCCAGATAAAATTGAGTCACATGGCTTGGTAACATCTCTCAGCATGAAAGGTTTTTCAAATTTGAATTTAACGATAAAAAAGGACTGCACACATAATAAGAGTATTATTGGGTCCGCTAATAGAGGAATCCTATGCGAATATAGGTTAAATGCCAGGGGTGGCCAGCTCAAGTTTCCATAAAGGCAGAGTAGTTAACAGAGGGAGAAGAGCTGGAAATTATTTAATATTTTTCTATGGCCCGAAATGAAGATAATTTGTGTGAAGCATAATGTCGGACCTCAGTGATTAGGTTGGTAAAGGAACCTAAAAATCGAGGGTTCGAATGTCGCTTACAGAATTAATACTGTGTTCAGGTAAAAGTGAGAAAGTGTGATATAACCATGGAAGTTGCAGCACCTTAAAACCTAGTTATACTACTCTAAATTGTTTCAAATCCATGGAGCAAAATCCGAAATATTGTAATATTTCTCCATTTAGCGAGTTTTGAAACTACCGATACAAGACGGGAAAAGGGGCAAAACCGACGACTTTGCAACGACGTGCTACATTAATGGGGCTATTCTAAATACGAAGTTCACAGTGATGATTTTCCTAAATGCTACCGGTTGCACCAGCATTAGAGAGCAAAATGGAGAAAAAAACATGATAAAAAGAGTTTTTTCCGTCATATCAGCCAAAGAGTGCTGTGGCACGTCTCACCAGACCGCTTAATTCAAGTGTTTTAGTTCAACGAAAAAACGGCGCATTATCCAGCCTCTACAATAATCATATCATACCAATAACCGCAAACGTCATGAGCATTGCATCCATTTGAGTGAAGATTTCTAGGCACATCGTAACTCATTTACAAAAAGATGAAAACTTTCCAACAGTTTTAAGTGCCCGCAAAAGGACAAAGTCTGTCAAAAAGTAAACACTATAAACGGACTAAACTCATTTACTTAAACTTCGTGTACTGTGGTGTTGTGCTCATAATTTCCAGATCTTCGTAACACTGTACGCTCAGCAATTCGTCAAAAATTTCGTCCCACTAGAGGCCACCAGATACCTATAATGGGATAAGAATACCTACGTGGTTTAACTGGCTAAAACACTCAGAGAGATATCGAGGGATCCGGGTTCGAGTCCCGGTCAAAGCAGATGATTTTTTCATATGTGGAATTCTTGAACTCACCCGCAGCTCTAGCAACCGTAAGATGAGAGGACGGATCATGAGAATGACTGAATCTTGACGGTCACGGTTCGTTTTCCCCCGTATCCCTCCATCATATTACAAATTCGAAATCCACTGACGACGGCAAACAAGCGAACACATCCATCATGCGCCAGAAACTTCCCGCACGTTTGCCTTTGAATGCCACCTCCCATCGCAACCAAAGCAAAAAATGATGCGATCAATGGCGCCAGGTGAGAAATGCTTTGCCATCTGAAAGCACGTTTTCAGCAGTGGAATGATGTATGGCGATCCGACAACGACTATACCAGTCCAACCGCAACTCAACGCATTGGGTCCTCTGGCATTTTCTATTCCATTTCATTTGATCCGCATCGATTGAACGGAGCTATTTCACCGACCAGTTCTTTTCCTCAATTCCTCCTTACATATCGACTTAAAGCGGAAAAAAATACGCCCCATCTCACAGGCAGACCAAAAATCTAATTCAGTCTACGCAGCCAACTGTAATAGTTGAAAAAATCGTTTTCGTGGCCCGCATGTGTACCCGAACGCCTTCAGCGACGTTTAACTCGATGACTGCCGGAAGAATTGCTCTGTCACACTGATTACTGTGCCAACGGAAAACACCCAATGTGTCCGTGATTTGAACGAGTGAGGAAATGCAATGTTCCACACAAGCTGTGATTCCCACAGTGGTGCATTTTTCCGACAGTCATCTCTGGACTGCATCATAAACGTAACCCAGCAGCAACATTAAAGATTTTTTGGAGAGAAAATTAAAGAATCTACGGCTCAAAGCCTAATAACGGAAAATTAATGCTCCAAAAAATTGACTTGTTTTTGTATTATTTTAATTATTTATATCATACATTAAATACTCACAATGCTCACATCAAACGTTTACACAAATGAGGCCACAACTCCGAGGCCAAAGTTCAGATCCGCCATATGATAATCTTTTGATCACTAAATAAAAAATGCTATCGAAAAAACTGCAGCTTCTAAGGACGTCACGTATACAGCAATCGTCTTTCATTCATAAGGACTGCATTTGCTAATATACCTCATAAGGCTTCTAACTGTTCATTTAATTCTTGTCTTAAGGTCATTTTTCACAAAGTAATAGATTACACAGTTTGAGAAGCGTCAAACCGAGAAACTGCGTGGATGAAAGCATGGAAATAGAAGGGGTGACTTTTCCGCCCATTCATTCAGGCACCTGGTGAGTATTTCATTCGTTTCCTTGCTTTATAACATTGAATTTCCACTGTGATTTTCTTTATTGAAGAGAATTTTCCCAATACAACCCTCATGCATAAATGCCTTCAAAAAGTTGATTACAGAACCGATGTACTCATGACTGTTCTATCCATACTTCAATCTTCTATAAAATTCAGAGACTATGCCAATCACTTTCATATTTGTTTATTTATTTAAACACCAGGAATACCTTGGATTTTACCTCTAGCATACAATATATTATAATGAAGACAAAACACATACATCTACTTCCCGGGTAGTGAAAACCCACCTAAGTGGGATTCGAACCCGCGACTTTAAATTTGTCAAGAGAGGGGTTCACCCAGCCGCCAATGAGGCCGTTAAAAGTCGTACACCGAAGGTTAATTGTGTTGCTACGTAAACTGTCTATTACGTCCCATCGTACATTTACCCGAGTCATCAAAACATTTGGATCTAGAATATTAATTACTTACCCCTTTCTGGTTAACATTGACATTTTCAGTCCATTAGAGCACTGTGCATTGAGTGCGAACGCATGTACGGTGGAAAAAGAAGATAAATAGCGAGTCCAGGCTGAAGTACAGTAGAATAATTGAAAAACACAGCACGACCGTCAAGTTGCAATATATTATGCTCTAGTTCCATGACCTTACTCGCCATTTTTCATCCCACAGCCACTTCACTTGCATTAAAAGTCCTGAGACGGAATGATAAGCAGCTTTTTGTGATGGTAGAAACCTTCCTTGCCAGACATTCAAATTGATGGTAGAATTACATTTTAAAGTGCTTCAACTTCTGAGGTTATATCACCCCATCTCACCGTAACTTTACCCGGAGATAAATATAAAATCCATAACGAAGGCAAGAATCGAACCTACGATCTTTGGGCAACAGCGGCTAATCACCTGTCTGGTTTGGAAGAAATATCTAACACCTGGCAGATATCTGTAGCCAAATAGCAGTACCTTAAACGCTACACGAATGAGAATGCTATTTGTTGCTCCATTCAACTTCACATGGGGTTTACTATCACCTTTAGTGTTTTTGAACTTTTCTACTTCGTAACTAACATGGCATTGAACCTCCGAATATCAAGTTCATTTTTTTATGCGCCAATATTTTCTGCCAAGGCTGCCACCCATAAAATTACCAGCAGATGGCACACCCCTTTCGGGATGGGGGACGACTGCTTCTTATGGCTCCTCGGTAACGAGGGCGCTTAAGTGCTCCTATCATTCACCTTCCAGCGACGTAACGAAGAGTAGAATTGATAGCGTCCCGCGCCACAAGTACAGGTTAGCCGAGACCTTCAAAACTACGGGTGTACGTAGGGTTGCCAACTTCAAAATAGTTGAGAAAAAAAAACCCACTGGTAGGGGTCGGGTTGGTGTAGCGGTTAGAGTACTGGCCTCCTACCCCACAGTCCGGGTGCGAATCCCGGCAGTGACAGATACTTTTTATTGGTAAACCGGCCTCTAACTTATTGCTTAGTGGTTAGCATTCGAGCTCAGTACTCCGCTTGTTGGATGGGACGTTAAGCTCTGGTCCCCTTGGCGTATTTCGTTAAGTGAAAGCAAATACCGACGCCAGGCTTCTCTTAACTCTTTCTCCTTATCCTTCTCTGTTCCCATCCTTGCACCTTTTCTCCCAGGATGAAGTGCCTCAAAGTGCGCATGCGTACTTCAGAATCACAGAATTAAATTTCCGAGAGATTCCAGTAATTTTAAGGGTGGGCCTAGTTACAGGTACCCTAGAATGTGCATTCTTAGTTGATGAAAACCATGCGTGTGTAATCTCACCACTACAGATTGAAAACAACTTTGAGATATAATTTTAATTATTTGGCATAGATCCCACAATAGAATCATAGAAATTAGACGGGCTGGAAAGTCACTTGGATGTTGAAAGGATCGTTCAGAACCCCCTAAGCATCGCCTTCGCAGTGGAGTGCTTTTTTTTCAAGAACAATCCCTTCACAGAGTAATGATCTAATATACAACCCGTTAGACAGTTGTGATGCTTAAGCCCGTTTCACACGATACTTGGTCCAGCACAAGACCTAGTGTGCTAGCCGCTACTTGATATTGAGGACGGAATCTAGCATGATTGGAACTGGGAGGTTTCACACGATCATTGACCTTGTGCTTGCTATGAAGCGGTTAATCCATATGATTCCATACTAATTAAAAAAAAGAGAAGTTAGCACAGCGTCCGTAACGTGACTTGATTGGTCGATCGCTACCGGGTCCTAATGGGAGCTACTATAAATCTAGTACCGCATCAAGTATGAAATCCAGTAGCGCAGCGAGTATGCTAGCGAACATGCTTGCTAGCCAGCATACTTGTTCTATTCACACGATACTCGAAAGCTAGCATACTTGCTGGTATACTCATCTTGTGCTGGATCAAGTACTGTGTGAAACGGCCTTTAGTAAACTCGGGAGGAAAACAACATCCGGGAGTTTAAAAAAAAAGTATTGTTGCGATTTCGGCAGTATAAATTACATTACGGGAGATGGCAACACTTATCCAGCGTCCCATCACCAGAGTACAGAGTGCTTATCTCCTATACCCAGTATGCAGGCGAAGTGTTCCGATTTCTTTCCGCCATATTGGCATCAATGCCAAGCGGGTCGCATACCTTCAGGATACCATCGGTGTCTGCCATTCTTGCTTTCTGTCGGAGAAATAGCTGCGAAAACATGCATAATTCTTTTGCCTATGGCCAAGAAATAGCCATGAATGAGGACATTGGGAAGCCAATACGTGGAACACATCGTAGGTGATGACTAGTTCTTTAAGATCGAGAGAAGGAGTCCTGTAAAAATTAGGACATGTTTTCAGCGTTCATTAAAAAGTTGAGTCCCTTGAGTTAAGAAGTGTATATTTCCAGGAGAGTTGAATAAATTATTTAAAAATAAATAGCATCTGATAGAACGCTTGTTTCTTCATTTGTTTACGAGCGTAGACTTTTCTCTCTCCTAATCTGTACATTTACGTTATTTTATTTGGAAAAAATACATGGTTTTCGACATTCAAATCCTGATGTTCCAGGCTTAGGTTACCCATTTTCTTAGCACTCTTAACGTTAACTTCAAATTTTGAAATGTTTAGGCTTGGAATATTTGCGCGTGCTATCTTAAATTTTGAAAAAGCAGTAGTACAAAGTGTAAACTTCCACATATTAAAAAAAGATGCGATGAAGTATAGAAGAGAACCATATGGAGCACTATGAAGGAAACAAGGTCCTGATAAATAAACCACATTTTAAGATACAATGACCTATTAAGGAGCATGATAGGAGGGAAAATAATAGAGAAAGTCCCTCGAGGAATACCGAGAGACAGGTATATTGTCAGGGTGAAGCAGAATATGAAACAGCCAAGCTCCCAGAATGACTCTTTTTCCAATATTAGTGGGGTATCCATTAAAAGTGAGACACCCCACATCGACTCCTATGCATGTCAGCTTAGCTGTACATGAATTGACTAGAGAGTAATGCTCTTCTACATTTGTGCTATTGGCGAGTAAGCACCTCACTGGCCGTCGGAATTCGTCGTTTACACTAACAATCGTGAAAACTAATTCCTGAGTGGCGAATGTCCTAGTCCCTTGTAGATTGCCTAAGCTCATGTCAAGCTCATTGCCTTAGCATCTACGATAAAACAAACGTTCACGCTGTTTTTCTTTTCGGCTCACTTCCCCACGTACTCCTCGAGTATATCAAAGGACTCCTGTGTGAACTCTAGGTTCCCGATTGTAGAAGCATACCACGCTCGTATAACACTTTCACGTGGTAAACAATGCCCTAGGTGAGCCCTAACATTATTGTATGCCAGAACGGAGTAGTAACGAAAGCTCAGTGTAAATATACGGATCTCCTCTAGGTGCCGAATGCCATTAGTACCTTATCTTTACCCTTCTGTTTTCTGTTAGCCTTTAGTTGTTCAATTATAGCTGCTCTGTTCTTTGGCAGAATTGAATGCAGATCATACAGACCTTTAGCCGAGATTTTTCCCGAGTTGATCAATAGCCTCCTCCAATGTATTTATCTTCCTTTCTCTTCTTTCTATATTCTGCTTTAAGCATTTCATTTATTATCCACGAATAATTCACTCTACCATATGATATGGGAGCATCATTATCGGATCGGAATTTGACGCAGCAGTAAGGAACCTTCGCATGAATAAGGCATCTGGAATTTATGATATTCCTGCAGAACTAATTAAAAATGCAGGAGAGAAGACATCTCCATCTTTACAAAACCATCTGCGACATGTACTCAACAGGATAAATACCGAGGGGCTTCGAGATAAACACTATCATTCCTATTCCCAAAAAGAAGAGAGCGGAGATGTCTCGAAGGGTTTCGGGTTCCTCTCGCGTTCATCTTCAGAAGCCGACTGGAATACCGGTGAAACTGTCGTCCAGCAGGATGAATCAACGCGGGAGGAACCCGAAAACCCTCGAGACGTTACCTGATCACCGCGGAAGCCATCGCAATAAGAGAGTGGAGAAATACGAAAATTTTAGGACTATAAGTCTTACAACGCATGCATCGAAGATATTGACAAGGATCATGTACTACAGAAGAATAGAACGAAAAGCAGAGGAGTTCCTGGATGAAGATTAATTCGGATTTAGGAAAAGTAAGGGTATATGGGAAGCAATATTGGCCCTTAGACTGCTCATAGAGAAGAGAATGGAGAAGAACAAGCCTACGTTCATTGCATTTGTGTATTTAGAGAAGGCTTTTGACAACGTATATTGGGATTCATTGCTTGGAATTCTGAAAGGAATTGGAGTGTCATACAATGATCGAAGAATATTACACACTTTTTTTATAAAAACCAAGTAGCTGTGATTAAATCTGGACCCAGCAGTGAAGAAGCAAGAATAAAAAAAGGAGTGAGATAAGGCTATGCACTGTCTCTCGCAATTTTCAATGCTTCCATCAAGAGAGCCATCAACAAAATCAAAGAAAAGTCTTCTGGAATGAACAACCATGGAGAAAAAATTAGCATGCTTCGATTCGCTGATGACATAGCACTCATAGCAGAGACAGCGAAGGATTGATGACTAATCTGAGGATTGATGACTTATGATGATGACCATATGATTCGTCGAATAATCCCTAGGTACCAGCTAAATCACCTTGAGAGGGTAAAACGAGAAGTATTTCAGAGAATATATTGGAGATGTCAAATTGCGACATTTAATTGATCTGCACACAAACGGTAATGAAGACGTACTTCCAGAGTCTATGGGGATGGGTAGTGGTGATTTAGTTTCCGTCTCTCCTTTTGGGCTCTAAAAATTATTTTCAGTGCATTATTAACTGCACTTACAAGGCATGATTTTGAATAAATAATGCATGAGTAATATGATCTGACATTCTTACAGAAATGCTTACCAAATGAAGATCATGCGGAGCTATTATCGAATTTATTTCTTCATTAATGCTGTCACGGAGTGAGTTTTCATTTCCCACAGTTTAATGGTGTCTATTATTCGCAGAATCTTGCATGATATTGCCAAAAAAATCTATTTCATTTATTAATTTTCTTCCAGCGTGTTCCTCATAGTCAGGTGTTTGAAAATGTATATGATAAGCAACCAATACCTCAAAAGGAAAGTTGCTAACTATACGCCTCACCTTTGCTAGATTCAACGAAGGACAAGACCTTGGACGAAGATTTCCCCTTATATCATAGCATTCCCCCTTTAAATGAGAGGAGCAAATGCGATCACTCTGTGGAGTTTTCCGGTCCGAACCTCTACCGCAAAATTTTATCCAGACTAACTTTAGATTCTAAGGCTCCTTCGGGAAACTGCCATGTAATATTGTATTCCGATGATAGGACCAAGCAAAGGACTACAGAAAAAAAATTTCAAAAGTGAAAAACATATGTACGCACTGACGTTGAAAATATGTATTCAATGATATATTTGGGAAAATCTATTTTCTCGTAAGAACAATAGGTTGCGTTTTTCTGTAACGCTCAACAATATTATAGTGCAAAAACTTATCACTGGATTTTTGCTAAGCATTCTTCTGAATCGCCCTACAACCGTAAACGCTGCTCCTATTTCCCGACAGAATTGCCATGGTAAACTAGGAAATACTGCTAAATACCAGTAAGGCAGCACGAACTACAGTGAATCAACCCACTACTGAGTGGGCCTTTCCACCGTAAAGTGACTTCTTCGTACCATTCCTTTGCCACTTTGAAGCCTCTCGTCTTTGTTTTCCACGTCCCAGGCGTAATAGATCATTTTGTTTCATTGAGGTGACGCCCGCGCCTGATATACGGTCGGCGATCCGGCTGGTAGCCTACCCTTGGTAATCCTAGCACCTGTAAATACCGCAACCCGCGAAACTTTGATGCCAATATGGCGTCAAGAAATGGGAACGCCTTGAGCGCGAGATCAGCTCTCTGTACTCTGGTGTCCCATCACCCAAAGGTGGTGGTTGGGACAGTTGAGTAGATTCTATACGATCGACGACCTCGAGGGCAATCCCCCCGTAAAAAATGCCCCCAGTGGCGAACTGGGCCACAAAGTAAACTGGCATACATGGCCTAACAATGAACACTTTTAAGTGCGATCCCTTGTTTAATTTCTGAATTACTAAAAATGCCTAGGTTCAGTTGAAAGTTACGGCTTCATGGCAAAACACATCACCGGAAACCGTTCCCTTTGATCACCATTGGACACCCTTGACCCCTGTCTCACTTAATTTGTACAGCCTCAGCATCATTTATGACCACGAAAATTCTCCTACGAACAAAATATCAATTTCAGTCGCTTAAATTACCTTTAGTTTCAACCAATTCTACAAAAAACAAATGTGTTCTCTGAGATCAATGGCATATTGCCATCGATTCCACTCAAATCATCGTCAAAGCTGCGTGTGTTGTAATTGGTCTAAGAAGATGAAGCAATGCGTAATAAGTTCACACATCAATAACGAAAACAATTAAAATACGAGTAAAATAACAAGGCATCTAAAAGAGAATATAAATATGTACTACCAAGTGAAAAAGAAATAGCCTTGAATATTTTATTCCTTAGATCGTCACAGTAAGAGATGAAACAGGATCCAATTAATTAGTGGTTTCTCACAAAAACAGAAGCAAACATCTCTAAGAGTAATAAAGAGTTAAATACGTAGGTACTCACCAGTAGCTGAATAAAACTTTCACTCTATTCTCGTCTCTGTAAAGCCTGCTAATCAACTAGGCCAACCTTCGGTTCTTAGGTCAATATCTGCCATTGAAAAAGAGTATGAAGATATACTGGGCCTCATCAGTGTTTTTACTGCAAGAGAAGTAGGATTGAAAATGAATTTTGCCACATATCAGAAAATTGAATGCATTCCAGATGATTTTTATACATAGCAGCTAAAGTTAAAAAAATTAAAAATCAAATCATTGTGTACAAATATGAATAAGTGAAGCATTAAGATTGAATAAAACAAACGTGAACGTATACATTATAGAGAGTTGCGCACTTCTCTGATACATAAAACCACAATAAAGCCACATTCTAGGTTCATGATGCAAAATTGCATTCAGGTCATCATAGAAAGGAATTAGGGGAAGAGTCTATAAGTAAAAATAAACACCGGTGATAAAATGGTGTAATAATTTCAATTGTAATACAATGTGAACAACCGTTTGAAAAGTAATAATATTTGTTTGCAATAATATAGAACCTTTGAAATATAATTCCAAATGAAGACTCAGGAAGTGTTAAAAGAAATATAAATTAAAATTTAAGGTGTTGGGACGCATCAGGTTACCCTCGCATATTTATCAACATAAGATGATATCCGGCAGGCATTTATTGAATACTATAAGGAGTCACACAACATCTACGTTTATATCCTGAGTTAACTTTACCTTACTATTGCACTTTTATCAATAAATATATTTTGTTGTAAAAAAGGCTTTCGTAAATAAATTATTTTTCTGTTACGCCACTTCCAGCAATCATCAATATAATGGATCAATAAGACTTAACGGCGTGCAAAGCGTGATAAAGCAAGAATTAATACGTTGATTGCAGACCATTCCGCTGGCCTAGCAGGCACGGGCTCTCAGTTATATTTTGATTTCCGAGTTTTTCAAGGATTCGGTAATCATAGAGTACAATTTATTGTTCTCAAAGTGAGATTCACTGAAATTCTCAGGTTAACATACTGTAGGAATAACATTCAGACAAACAAAAAAAAAGAGTGTAAAATGCCTTGAGCACCTGTTAATTTAGCTCTCTAACCCGCATCAATAAAGCATCCCGGTAACTTTATAATTAAAATTAAATACTAAAAAGGAAAATAAATGTACATTGAAGACGTATAACATAATTAACTATATTCTCGATGGCTTTTAAAAACATCGCGCACGATAATACCAATAACGAACTTGGGAATAGAGTGTAATTTGTCGTTCGAGATATCAAGAATGTCCCAACAAGACGCTTTATAACTTTCTTTTGAAACCTCATTTAATAGTCATCAAATTCCATACTTTTACGGCCCTTGATTCACCACATCAAGTTAAACCCGTCGAGAGCACTGAGGGCGCAGTCCAGAGCACTTGAACACCATGGAAATGATAATCACGGATCATTACTTCCAAACAGATCAGTGAATCGGGTCTCAAAAAAATACTTTTTATAAATAAGGGCCAACTTTAGAGCATCGACGACCCCGCATGGCTTCTTAATGCGATGGATCTAACTGCTTCCGTGGGTTGTCAAGTGGAAGGCAATAATCTACTGTCGGCGTCAAAATGACGTGCCGCTTGAAAATTTATACCTGGATATAAATTTTCAAAGACAAATATATATGCCAACATTCTGGAAGGAGGAGAACCAAAGAAAGAGAGTAGTGGAAGGTTGCCATTGGCCACGGGTCACTGAGAAAAAGCAGGCCGGGAAAAACCTCAGTAGGAGAAAAGGGAGGGGGGAAGCGGGGAAAGTTGACCGCCGGAATTCTATTGAGAGATTACTACTGAGGTTGTACACTTTTGTTTAATGGTATAAGGGACTGTTCAAAACGGGACTCGGCGTCGGGTGAAAGAAAGTTAAGGGAGGAGAAGATGGGAATTACACCGTGCACGAATTGTCGAGCAAGAGATAGGGAGGCAGGAAAGGGTACCTATGGTTAACGAGAAGAAAATCAAGGAGTTTATGCAGGTAGAGAAGCGGATGGAAAAGAAAGAAGGGTGGGGTAGGCGGGGAAATATTTGTACACAATTTCCCAGACATTTCTGTAAACATTTCTAAAGATATTGAAACTGTTTTTAGAAATGTCTATATAATACCCTAGGACTTTCATTTGAAATTCCTTAGCAGTCTGTATTTTCCTTAGCTCATTTTGCATAAATTTCTTAGTATTGTGTGAAATTCCCTAGCCGATATGTGTGCGAGTTAACATCAAGATTTTTCATGTTTAGTATGCACGTATTTTATGTTTATATTCACATGTCATCTTTATATTTAAGTCGGTATTCAGAGTCAGTTTTTTGCGGTGTGTACCAGTACGAAATTTTATTTACACATTCATTCAAATTACGTTTTATGAGTCATTATAGCAAGCTATGAAATGGTAAAACATGTCATGCATAAATACCAATATGAGAAAGACATTTTTTTACAGAGTTGATCATGGTTTAACTGTCTTTATAATGAATAAGCATGTGTGTTATAAATTTACAAGGAATGCGTTATTATATTTGCTTGTGCCGCGGTCTGAAAATGCTCGATTTCCCCTAGTTCGACGGCCTTGCTTTCGAGGAACTGGCAGGCGTCCGGCGCCCCGCAGTTTGGCAACACAGCATTGGACGAAAATATTAACGCGCTAAAATAATTATATTTACACAAATTTCGGATCATATAAAAATCAAAAATAAATTGAAACGTCTTAATTTATATCTTTAATTTTTCGATTCGGGACAAATTGTAGGACTAGATAATGTTTAAACATTTTCGTTAATTAATAACAAAATATGTGTTTTATAAATAAGCGTATGTATCTATATGCATTCCACTCACTTACTCTCCACTTATATGTATCTATATTCATTCTTGCAACATTTGATGAAAGCTGAATGCTGTAGATGTAGTGGTTTTCCCTAGAATGAGTGGCAAAGTTCATGAAGTTGAGAAAACTGCTAATTTTCGGGTGCGCGGAGTTATTTATTTCATTGTCGTGTATAAATTCTTAAATTTGTTATTGATTTAAAATAATAACTGAAATGTCAATTGAAATAACCGTTAAAATCATGCATATTACATTGCATTAGCATCAACACATATCCAGATATAAATTTTCAAAATGCAGCGGCACACCATTTTGACGCCGACAGTAGAGGCGGGTCTCGCGGGACTCGAGACACCCCGACCTCCGAACATCTGCTGAACATCCCGAATTCAGATAACACAGCTTAGTGCTCCCGAGAGGAATAGACCAACACGCGGACCGCAGATCGAAAACTTAGTCGACCCTCTCCCCCCGTTCGTCAACCCCCAAAACACCCGACCGAGTTTCACCAGCCTACAAACCTCCCCTCCCTCACCAACAAATCCACTACCCTCACCCACCACGCTATCTCCCTCTCCCAAGTTCAACTACCGTTGAGTGCGCGACACGACTAGTTTCTCAACCCCATCACCTGATGTTGATCAAGGGACACTGGCCGCGTCTTCACTCCTCTTCCCCCTCATGGTCTCCTCCCCCACTCGGCCTAACGCGGACTTATTTCCATGCATGCGGAATGGGGTTACATCTCACTCGAAGGTAAAGGGATACCGAGGGGATGAATTTTCGTTATTGGAGGGAGATGGGAAACCGCAGGGGGAGTGGGCGAAGACGGACTCCTGGAGATTTCGCGCTTTTCCGCGAACGGTGTCGGTGCCAAGGGAGAACAGGGTGACGGCACGCATGCCCCTGGGGGAAGGCCGCGAAGGCGGAATCGCGCGCGCGTGGCTGAGCAACTGAACAACGCAGGGCGATGTCCATTGAGCAACATAAACTTGCAGATGCATCGTTTTTGCGATGCAAAAAAGAGGGACACCCATCCATATTCAATTGGCCACCATGTGTCGCGACTGTCCGGCAGAATTTTTCACTCCACTTCCATCAGGTCTCCAGCCTTTCTCTACTCGGGAAATGTGATGAGAAGACAAAAGAGCGATGTTACTTATCACTAGTTAGACCCCACTTTGAGTATGCAGCCAGTGTATGGGATACGAATGAATTAGGTTTGATCAGAGAAATAGACAGTGTGCAGCGTACAGCAGCTAGGTTCGTTAAAAGATGTTACGATAGGTTGAGTAGTGTTTCAGAATTAATACAAGAATTAGGGTGGGAATCATTGTCAGAGAGTAGGTTAAAGTACAGATTAATTCTATTAGAGAAATTTCAATCGGATAATTGTCGAGATAGATTGTCGTACTGATACATTCAAAATGACATTTACCCCCCGTACTATGAGATAACAGAATTGGCAGCATAGCAAAGGCATAGGTAGGGGAAATTTTTTTAGAGTAGTCTGTAGTGCATGATGCATGTATTAATCCCTTAAATACTACAGATACTAACATTCTAGTTGCATGAGTCCCTATAGTTGCTTCTTTGCATGACGGTAGTGAATGCTTGGTGATCTTCACCCCCTGCCACACACCCTCGCGGTGGCTTTCAGGGTATCTTGTAGATGTAGATGCATATAGAGTTCGCATTGTTTAGAGATCTTCACATCTGAGGGGGCACAAACTTTTCAATACACATATACACATGCTAAAGAATTCCACTCACGACCAGAAAAAAATGTGAAACCCTTTTCAGCACATATAGTACCGTTTAAAATATAAGGGGTTTACTAATAACACGTTTCAGCAAAGGAAAAGAAAAAGTAAGACACTACAATGTAGACTGATCGAAGAGAGTAAATATAAACCTTCGATTGCGATACTGCGAAAGGCCCATGAGATATCCCAATGCGATACTGGAAAAGCCCCATGAATGTTCACCAATTATATCTATAACCAAATATTTTTGCATTTGATAGCCCCGAGGGAAAATCCTAAATCATTATAGAACCCATTTTTGCTTGTAGTGTGCCTATAATTAGGGTGTGATATATGGAGCAAAGTTAATCAAAATAAGCTTCAGTTTTGACAGTGGAAACAGTAGTAGTAGTAGCATTTGTTTTTTTATATGCTCCAACTGCTTAGGTCATAGAGCATCTTTTAGCCTAACTTACTCCTAAGCTTTATCCTAAGGTAAACGTGACACAATTGCACGAGTCGGGATTCCATGCAGGCAAGCAGGCTCCTGTTGGACACGGAGCTGGTAGCCAGAGTAAGACAGAGAAAGAGCAAGGTAAAGCATCAGCCCCCTCCGAGTTGAAAATTTCTGTTTGAAAGGTCATATTACTAAATGAAGATAAATAGTGAATCAGTAACTTCTCACGTCAAAAATACCACTTTTGGTAGCTTATAATAAATGCAAAGCTACAATTGAACCGGGAACATGGAAACCGATGCCACCTACCACGAAAACCTTACCCCAAACATTGACTGTATTGACCTTCGTCATGGGAAATGAACCCACACGAGCCCAACGGGAGCGTAAATGTTAGCCAATCCCGGGGTCGTCGACGACAAACCTTATCTGCTGAGAACATCTTTAGGCAAATATTAGTAATATAACCCGTCGAGGACTAAGAAATTTGGAGGTGAGAGATAAAAAAATAAATTACAACGAACAATTCGACAATTTGCGTAATAATTTGTCTGAAAAAGGATGTAGAACTGTGAACAAGCTTAGATATACTGAATTATTCAATGCTAAAAAAATTCGAAATTGACGACAGACGCAATTATCATACCGTACTGAAACTACACCAATATGAGGTGTATAGGTATGGTACTGATTGGAACTCTGGGCAACAAATAATGAAGGGTGAGCGAAGATCAAAAGAGCATACGGTTGACGATAGGAGATTGAAGTAAATCTGCAGAATTAAATAGGACCCAAAGAAAAGCTGTGTTAACCACAACGTAGCAGAGTAAATGGAGATAAGACTATGAGTTTGGAGGGCTCTCAAAGTCTACAGAACTACAAGATAAAGATGATACTGAGAAGTTATACTTCGTACAAAGCTGACGCCTAGCATTGGGGAGGGAAGAACGATAACAGGTAATGATTAGTGGCTCAAGAGAGGGGCCTATCGAGGCATTCGAGGCGCGAATTCTATGCTGCAAGCGACAGTGAAGCACTTCGGAGAAAAATATTACTCCACGTACGACCACAAAACGTCGAGATAGTAAGCACTGCGATTAGATCATGGCGGGACAAATGCATTCATTGACGTAGTAGTACTCATCTGTAATAAGGTTATTTAACTTCTCAGGCTACATCGCACCGACTAACATAACTTCTCTTATGCTTAAACCTAAGGAAGATACAGCAGCCATGCCTGAGGTGGAATGAATTTGGCACACGAATCCACGGGAAAATGTTAGCGGGTTGGTTCAAAACAACCACACCAAATCTGACGGGCATTTGATACTACTATATTTTGGCATACGTTTTCGTAGCGAAGTTGAACAGGGCTCATGAAGAGGCTTGTTTGATATAGAGCCGCGTGGTACTAAATCCAAACTTCACAAAAGTGGAAATGTGAACAGGGATTTTTTTTCTTTCTCAGAAGCACTCCAAGTGTTTTAGACTGAATTCGACGTCGGCAATTAGGTCTTCAAACACGGAATATGAATGATGAATAGAAGCTATAGGATCAAGAGACCCCGAGAAGGGGTTGAGTTAATTCAACGAACGAGAGGTTTGTGACATTTTTGTGGGAATGGATGAGGAGTAGTCGTGGAGAGATTATATGGCTAAAGTGGCTTCAGAGGGAAAGTTTGTGGACGCCGCACCGCTTTTTAATCAATGGTCTCTTGTCCGTATCTCGTGTCCTTTTTTTTAGCCTCTACAAATTTTTCCCTTCCAATTTTTTTACTCAACCACTGTTTACGACCTTCAGAGAACGAGAAAACTTCCTAATTTAGCGTTTTGCACACCAGAGTTCCTGAACTCTTGGATACGCATTCGGTTCGGTTATTTGAGTTCTCAGTAACCTCTCTAAAGAGAAGTGCGAAATATTAATTCCGCTTACCAATTATCCTCGTTGAGAGTAGCCATTCTCCCATCATCCAACCCCACCAGATCAAAAATACAACTTACATAACATTCCTTCGCCGAGAATCACATAAAGAATGGACTGGAAAAATTTGCGGAGCAAAAGGAAGAGTGCGATCTCCACGAAAATACTCGTAAAAAGTAACGTGGTTTGGGGAGCAAGTATATTAATTGTGGTACGCCATGCCAACATTAGCATAACGTCATTTACGCATGAAATCAAATGGGGGATGAAATGTAAGAAAATGAAATCAAATTTCAACATTCTATTCGATGGGATAACGCGAGGCAAGCGCTCGTAAGGTATAGTAGCACTAGTAATTACAATAATATTTTGCAGTTCCATTCCTCGGTATAATCTTTCTTGTATTTATTATTCACCGTTGTTAACGTGGTACAGTAAGGAATACTTAGCTTTATAATATGACCACACTTTTAATACTGACCATGGTTTCGGCAATGATTGCATTTTCAACATATACATTGAACCACAAAGAGTGAACATATTTATATACTCCCGACGGGGGAAAAGAAGGGGAGGGAGGAGGAAGACAGGGTGGAGGAGGAGGGGGAGAGGTGAGGTCATTTCTGAATCACAGCTCACTGTCGTGATTAACCCAAATTTTGTTTGGGAAGTTACTGACAGCCTCGGTGAATGGTTGGTATCAAAAAAAGTGCAGACATATTACGATGTTAAAGATTCATTGTTATCGGTATTGGTAACGAAGTTTAAGATAGGTGAATGGTTGGTATTAAACAAAAAGTGCAGACATATTACGAAGTTAAACATTCATTATGGTATGGTTCCACAAAGTAAGGCCTTTATCACTTTCTTACATGGTACAAAACTGCCAAAAATACATGGCGAAGAGGAATAAAGTCCCTTAGGAACAAATGAAGAGGTTATAATACATTTCGATGGGAGGAGAAACATCAGCGAGAAGCACTGAAGCATAGGAATTTCTAACTGAACCATCGTGTCTACCCACGCTGTGAATCAAAACTCGTCACATTTGTCTTCCCAGCTACTCCAAGGATTACAGCCACCAAAAGACCCAAGCTAAAATTTCATTTTGAACTAAAAAATTCTGAATATTGAGGTATTCAACCAAGCGAATCGGTAGGTCATAGAAGCGAGGCGATAATATTAGGAATATTATATAAATGTTTTTAATGGCAAAATATGCAACGCACTTTATATCCTACTCAAGAAGAATTACAAGTACTGCACCTCAAAAAAATAATCACTTATTTCAAATTACCAAGAAATCTCTGTAATCTCAGTCAACTGCTCATAATTAACGGCAGGACAAACGTACAAAGTAAAAGTAACGACGAAGCTAATTACCAATTATAATAGGCAGACATTATTACTCTTTTAACCTCAATAAAAACAAGAGTTACTGAAATAAATAAAACGTTAATTTTTCTTATGCCATTCAAGTGACGCAAATATCTTTTTTATTTTAGAGATGGAGAAATATTCCACTCAGACTTCTTCAAGTTTCCATGTATTCAGATTATGGTTCTGATTAGCAAATTTTGATTCTCAAGGGGTTCTCCAATCTCATTCCCTCCACCTTAAAGTCGAAGACAAAAATGGAGTCTGGGAAATTCCTGCGATAGCAAATTAGATTCTCTTCGCGGAATACAGAAAATTTTAGAGCCATATTTACAGAAGGGTGAACTGTGGGAATATAAATACCATGAGGAGGAATGAAAGAACAATACCACTGCCTAAGACTTAATACAGCCATGACGCTCTACTGATGCTATCTTATTCGGTTATTAAATGACTACACTTGAGGGAAAACAATTAAAACCCTGCTTTATAAGGGCAAAGGGAAAAAATGAACAAACAATATAAAAAAGGGAAGGTCTAACACCCTGATGATAAAAAATTAAAATAGATAAGGTTTCATAACTTTTTTATTGCCACCTAACAACCTGAACATTTTTAATGTTCCTCCCAAAGACGTCCAATAGTGAAACCAATAGGGTAGTTTCCTATTATTTTTTTATTGTCTTGATCGAAAGTTTATAACCTCTGGAGTACGTGTTTTAAGCCGTTCGATTTTTAAATGACGTTAAGTATTTTTCCTCATTAATTAAAAAGTGAAAAAAATCAATGGCGCGAAAACGCGACGGCAAACTATTGCATGCCGGTTAATCCTACGTTTGACGTCAAACTATTTCCTCTACCTGCCACCAGGTGGTGCTGCGGACGCTTCCAAATTAGAGGCCCTGTATTAACTACTGTATTAATAGAGGGCCTCTATTCCAAATAGACGCCGCACTCCGTTAAAGCTTATGAACAAGTATTGGAGGCATATTTATTCCGTTAATTAATTATAATTAACATTTATTTATTTATTTAACATGACTTATGCAGTTGATTCATTTAAAATCAGTCAGTATTCCTTTCACAAGCATATCATGTAGTTCGCCTATCGCCGCACGACCTTCACGCCATGCTTCGTCGTAGCAGAAGACACAGCGAGCAGGACGTCCTTGAGCCTATAAAATGACTAATAATACCATGTTTAACTGAGAATTCTTTTCCAACATTGATAGTTTTTATAGGTTAATACTATTAAATATTCACTAGAGCTGAGGGACCCTGAAATACAACGGTAAGTTCAGGAGACGAATTTTCCTATGCTTCGCAACGTAAACTACCTCCCTGTTACGTCAGCAAGAAGGCAGCGCACCCCGCCATTTCAGAGCCTTTTCAAATGGCCTTAAAATTAACATATAATTCTCTAGTAAACTGGGATTTCTCAATACAAACTTTTTGCGTAAATTAAATACATTTATGGCAGGGCACAAATCGCAATTAATGAAGTCCGTTTTCTTTGATTGTCAAAGCACATTGATGTGCGATATCATTTTGTTCGTGAACAACTCCAAAAAGGACAATTAACAATTCAATATGTTCCAAGTAAAAGGCAAGTTGCAGATGTTTTTACTAAGCCTGTTCCTAGAGTGCAGTTTGAAAATTTGCGTTCTTTATTGGGCATGTGTGAACTTTAATTTGAAGTTGAAAGTGAGTTATTTACTTGGATTGTAAGCTTTCCTTTCTGTTTCTCATTTTTATTTTGCTATTGATGAAGTAAGAGACAATTTGAGCAAAAGAGATGTTTATTGATATTTGATGTATTTCATTTTGTTTGTTGTTTGTTGCAGCAATGTAAACTTTTAGGGGGAGTGTTAAGGAAAAAAAAAATGAAAAGTTTGTATTGCTGAAGCTGATTTGATGAGTATTTCGAGACGAATTTCACTGCTCTTTTGTTTTTATGCCTGTTGGGTGCCTTTTTTGCTTGGGTCAGCCCCAGTCAAGCCTTGTCCATGCTGCGGTGTAGTAGCAACGAATAAATTCATATTGAGTAATGTCGATCTTTTTTTTAATACGGAACCTCAATACATTTCATTAGAGCATACATCTGGAGCATCCTACTGTATGGCAGCGAAGCATAGGCGATAAAAGCAGCAGATAATTCAAGGCTGGAAGCATTTGAAATGTGGTGCTACCGATGAATGATGAAGATAAAATGGATCGACCGAATGACACACGAAGAAGTCTTAAGAAGAGTGAGAAGAAGAGATGTCCACTGAATATCCTTAAAAGAAGAGGGGACAACTTAATCGGCGATATCATAAGACACGATGGCGTCAATAAGACATCGTCGAGGGAAAAGTGAGCAGGAATAATGGAAAAGGTAGGCTTCGTATGATATATATAGATCAGGTCGTGAAGGATGTTAAAGAGAGGAGTTACCTCAATATAAAGATGTTGGCCGATAGAAGTTTATTGGAGGGCGGCGTCAAACCAATCCTAGGATTGTTGACCGATGATGATTATGAAGGTTCCGATACTGACTTGGAGCCAAAGATAACACCATAACACACGTTTGTTTTCGCCCCTTCATGAAAAATGTTTAAATTTCTTAATACAATTTGTATTTATTATATTTCTCTCTCCCGTCGAATTTTAACGGGCATCTTCAGCTAGTTTATAATAAAAATTGACCCTAATGCTGGTTGAAATGTGGGATATTTTACCCTTACATTGGAACCGGGTTGTGAGTCGGCTAGAATAGACTTCCATCCCGAGGGCTCGGGTTCGGATCTAGATTCGAAGAGTGGTAGAGATTTTTCATTGTCATAACGGTCCCCACTTGATTTCTGTGCGGAGAACACTTTAAGTTCAGTACTTAGTCCGTCGAATGGGACGTTAAACCGTGGACCCCTTTGCGACTTTCACTAAGAGTAGGCGAATGCCGACACCGCGTTTCACTTCACTCTTCCTCCATTCTTTGAAATATTCCTACCCATATCAAGTTAAACGCACATTTCAATGAAGCATGTGACCTTAGCTGTATATCCTTCCCCCAAATAACGATCAGTAGCAAACTTGGATTTACCGCAGCTGGCTCCCAAATAACTTACTCCATGTTGGTTTGATGATCGAGGGTAGAGCTCACCCCGTACTGAGCCATTGGCGTGTGAAAGTCACGCATTCAGGGTAGGGGTTCCCATTCTCTGGGCCAACAGCGATTCCTTACGAAGTTTTGACAGAAAATCGCACCGCGAGGATTTTAGGTGGGGGGTCTAGAGAGGCTTCACAACCTAGCGTAGCTATACCCATTAAGCTACCACGAACTAACATATAGGTCTATAAATAAAATCCCTTTGTCGCCCAAACCGTGAGCGTACCGAGGGGTACGTATATCTACGCACATGCTTGATGCGCCATTTAAAGTTAAGAACATGCTGTTAAGAATGATTACAAAAGTAAAATGGAAGAAGCTGAAGAAGTTAGATTACACTTGCTGATGGAAAAGTAAGAAATGGAAGAAGCACAAGTAAACCTATTGGTATCGGTAGTAATCAATTTTCGGGGCTCCAACTGTTAACATTTTATCGAAACATCCAACGTAATCTTAAGCGTAAGTCTAAAACCAACAAAAAACACACAAAAAACATAACATTCATCCCCGAAGCGATATTCGAACTCTAAGTAGCCTGATCGACACGCTACCAATCTGGCTACCGCGGCCAGCGGGAATGTATCGGCATGATCAATGTCAATCAAATCAAAGATCTAAACTCAGAACAACGGGCTAGGCTCCTTAATTTATTTGCAGTGGTCATACTGAGAAGAGAAGACGCTTTATCATCAAACCGATGAAATGGTCTTCAAGGCACCGTTAAAAGCACGATAATCTTCCAAACATCCCATCTTTAGATCAAAAAGAGTCAGATTAAAACAAAACACAGGATAACGCAAACTAGAGCCGGCAGAGTAATTTAGCTACCGTGGCAATATGTCGGAGGAAGAAAAAGTAACGCGGTATCGAAAAGTAGAGAATCGCTTTGTCGAAGACAAGACAGAAGACAATTAATGACAGGGTCGTTGAGAAGGAATGTGAAGAATAGACTAGGGAAAAGTCTGATATGGATTGTGATCTATGGTGGAGAAATGTTTAGTATGGACTGAAACATGGAATTCAGGGAAAGAGGATGGAAATAGACTGAGGGATTTTGAGGTGTGGGCATGGAGGAGGTAATGTGGGTGGAATGGAGAACGAACGAGGAGGTGCTGGGGATGTTGGGGGAGGAAAGGAATTTGATAGATGAAATTAGGAAAGGCTTAGGAGAGGATGGAACTGGCATTCAGAAGCGAGGGTTTTTGAAGGACGTTATATAGGAGAGAATGTAAGGTAAGCGGAGTCGAGGGAGGAGAAGAACGGGTAGTTTCGATATTTTTATTAGAGGTAGGATGTTTGCGGAACTAAACGAGGGCGCCATACGAAAAATATGGATGTGGGAAGAAGCATGCGTCCATCTAAATCGGTCTTAACTGGTAGAACACTCATAAAAATAATAATCTCAAATGCGATCAGATTCGCGATCTCATAACGTCAAAACAGTCAAGACAAAAAGTGACAAGATGAGATGAAACCCAAATGAAAATGATCGCAAGTAAAACGAGGGCGAAAAGTGAAAAAAAATTCAATGAGGGAAGAAAGAACGTAAAATAAGACGTAGTGGAATAGGAGTAAAATACGGAGTGGGTGTGATATTTTTCACGGGAGACTGATTGGTTTTCGAAGAGAATGCGCAAAAATGTCACTTTTTGAACCACCCCAGGCACGGTTTCAAGCAGACGAACAAGTGCGGAAAATGAAAGCAAATTTTAATGCTCTGTGCAGCCACAAATCAACTGTCACAAGCGTTCTGTGAGAATTTTTCTCGGTTGCCGTCAAAATACATTTTACCAGAGACGATCGCATGAAATGTCACAGTTTCATACACGTAAGTACGAGCACTAGGATTCGATTAATGGCTGTAGCACGCCATACCCCCAACTTTTTTAATGAACCTTGAACTTTTTTATATAAAATTCCGATCGGAATTTGAGGCGTATGCAGCTAAATGAATCGCATGACAACCACGGAATTGAAACCGGAAGATAATCAACGACATCGCCGCAAAATTATGTAACGTTGCACGAAGTTCCAAGAGCGAAATCGCAATTTTGAGGGTAAATTGCAAAAAGCAACACTTCACTTGCAGTCTGCGCATTTAAAATGAAGTAGTTAATGCCGATTTATTTTACATTCAAATTATAGGGTAAGAAAGGGTCCCCAGACCATCCCTCGATATTTCGAGCTTATATAAGAAATAATAGCACATACCTATTGCATCTGCAAATCTTGATCCTGGAAAATATATTCCACACAGAGGACAGGAAGTTGATTTTTTTCTACAATGAATTTACTCGTTTTTGTGGAAATTGCGTCGTTGCTGTTTTTTCTGTAAATATAAAAAACTAGAATTAGAAAAAAAATTCAGGATCCGGTATGTAAAACTAAGGATCCAAAACAAGGCAAGGATCTGGTTCCAGAAAAACCTGGATCCATCCAACCCAACTAACAGCATTCTGTCTGATAGCATGCGCTATCAGTAAAAATCTCTGTAGGCCATGAATGTACTTATAGAGAAAGCTCAAACTCTCTATCAGGGATGTTTATTTGTGTCAGTTTATTATACTTTTTTCCATTTCCACCTCACATATGGTCTGAGGCTGTGACGGCCTCAGATGATAAAACTGATGTTAAAATCACTTAAATGAAAAAGGTATTCATATAAAAAAAAGGCTATTGGAAACTAAATCAATGCTGGTGTACTGGACCACTGTGCCCTCAGTTCTGTAGCCTTGGCATAATGACTGCATAGAATTTCCTACTTCTGTACATCAAAGACATCAGTAATAATCACCCATATTGTGTTAACATTGACATACAACATACAAGTCTGAAATAAATTTAGTTTGGGTATGTCTCAGTATCTACTCATGAAAGCTCACAAAACTGCAAATTAGGGTAAGAAATCTTATAAGGTGTAACCAAATTCCCTTCAACTATCCAGTATGTGTTGAGCAGTTGCGTGAAGGTTGCAATGGAAGAGGAAACTGCAGTTGGAAGTGGGAAACATGATAATGAATGCAGAATGGGGGACAACGAATGCATACTAAAGGGTTTTTAGTTTCCTTCAAAAAATCTCTGCCATACAGATGAAGCTACCACAGGGAAGGGGGCCTGGGAGTTTTACACTCTTTTCATGAAAGAGTATGGCACTTATCAAGTGAATTGTATTTTACTAGTTGGCAGCTATTCGACGAAGTCATGCCTTGAAATTGTATTGAGCAAATAAACTAATTTTTCTTTCTCTATAGAAGTAACTATTACTCATGTCAATTCTTATAACATGGCTGATGTAAGAAAGCATCTTCCATTCATTCTATACTATATTTGAGGCACACATTCCACTTTTTTATGATATACTCATTTAAGCTAAAGCTTAAAAATTGCAATTAACCTAGATGATAATTTTCCTCCTCTTGATTTAGCTTTAACTGGGTGTCCAAAGGATTTTCACCTAAATGTATTACCTGGTCAATTTGCTACAGTAAAAAGTATGGCCTGAAATCGATAACACACTATAATATGCTATGAGCAAACATCTGACATACACCGAATATGGCAACAGGAAACAAAAAAGAAAAAATATAGACTACATTAAACCATTAAAAATATGGGTATTGTTAATGTTAGGAGGAACAAATACTAAATATTTCAATACTTTAAGACCATGGTTTTGATGTAACTATGTATATCATTATCAGGCCTGAAATGATGCAGTTTTATCAAAACCAATGTCATAATTTTAAAACGTCCATAAAATGTGGAAAATTACATTTATTCCCTCTAATATTATGGAGAAATTCCCCCCCCATCCTGGCAGAAAGGTTGTATGTGTAATTGATATTTATCACTAGTTTTTCAAAAATTCTTTTTTGTTTTCAATAAGGATGAGCATGATCTACTTTCTGTAAATCTAGTGCCCACATGTAATTCCAAAGTCAGTCCCTCATTTTTGCAATGCACATACATCATGTAATGGCAAATGTTTGAGCCTCCTTCTTGATCCAGAGATCAAATGTATGCACTGAGTGTATCTGGAAATGCCTATAGGTTATTGGGTTAGTGTGATGGCATAAGCACTGGCTTCCCACCCAGAGGACCTGGGCTCGAATCGTGGCAGTGATTTTCCATACTTGCACCAGTCTGACTGGAGTGCTGTAGCATAGAGAGCACTTCTAGTTTAGTACTCCTTCAGTTGGATGGAATGTTAAACCAAATCACCTAAGCAGTTGGGCCTCCCATGAATAACTACCACTACGCAAAAGTCGAAAATTTGACACTTTTCTCAGTAAGAATTAGTTTCCTCTATCTCTTTGTTTTTTCAGACAAAAAAATTCAAAATTCCTTTGAGTCCATCTAAAATGGGTCATTAATGAATAATCTAGCTTCACTAAAAAAACAAATGCTCACTTGAAACTGAACACAATGGCTGCACACTACCTTCCAAAAATTGATACCAATCTAAAAACAAAAAATGACCCTCATTTTATTGTCTCAGCTCAATGCATATAGCAACTAACTTATTCAGCCAGCATCAAATGATCCAGAGTTTTGTATTTCCCAATTACTTCTTCACAGCCTTAATATCTGACCAATCTTAATCTATTCCTTTCTCTTATTCTACTTTTTTTATGTCTGTAACTATTCCCTATCCTCCCACAATGACCCACTCTTTTCATTGAATATCCTTTCTCTACAAGTTTATTGTTTAATTCTTAACCCTTTACTGCCAGCCCCTTTTAGGTAAACTGTGCAAAAAATACCAAGCCCATTTCCATGAAATGCATAAGATTAATAATTACACATTATTTAAAGTAGGTACTTAATTTTAATTATGAAGCATATATTTATCTATATATTGACAATACATTTCAGGTTTAGGAGGACGAATAAATCGTTCATGCTGTCCCTGATTTGAAGGAAACACAATATTACAAATACATAACAAAGTAATGTAAGTGGACCAATATATCAGTCTGCTGACAGTGGTTGTTCTACAGGAGAGGCCGACAAATGGCCCCTTTGGCAGTACAAGGGTTAATTATATTTTTAATTAAATGCTTATGGCAAAATAAACTTTGTGCCAAAAATATGTGAATTACATGTGTGCACATCTGTATCTATGTCTTTAATAAATATTTCTGAAATAAATTTAAAATTTCTCGCATTTCTCACACAATTTAGCACTTTGAATGTAACTGCAAAAAACTTAAACCTCATTTAAAATGTCAAGTCTCATCTACAACCAATGAAGGATACACTAAAGACCTACACAAAGAAGGAAGATAATGAAGACAGCTCACCATGTATATGCATATTTTTTCAAGTTGGTTTTTATTCAGGAGAGGCGACCCAGAGCTAAGGTTATTTTCCCCATGTAGGATATGTGGGTATTTAGGAAAAGACAGGTATTGAGTGAGAGAGTGAAGGAAGGGTGGAGAGAGACCTTGCATCAGCATTAGCCTAGCATCAATAAAAAGTAACATGGGGTCCATCATAGTTTACATCAGGTCAATGGACAGTATTGAATACATTCAACTCAGCTTGACCGACTTGGGTCACAGCATGCTGCAGAATCGGCTCACAGGGTGATGTGACACAAGAGTGGATCTCATCTCTAGGCAGTGAAGAATAAGATAACATGACACAGCTCACCTAGTATAAGAGTTCTTTCTTGTTGATGCAAGGAGAATGCTCTATGCACATCATCAAGTAGGGAACAGAACACCAATGAAAAATCTCTGCCACTACAGGGATTCCAAAGTCCTCAGGATGAAGGACCAGTACCCTATCCACCACACCAACCTAAAGCCTGTGGTATATCAAATTCATGTATTTTCAAGGCAAGATTTTTATTTTTTATCCAAATGCAGTTTATCAAGACTTGTACCCATCCATTTTAATTTTCAGACACATTCTTCCCTTTTTCATAAGTGATGCTTGACATGATTATGTTCTCAGAAACACCCATTAAGATTCCCATGTCTTTGATGACCAGCAGTATTTTGCTCAAAGAGGAAATTTAGGAACAGGGAAAATCTCTCTAGTAAAATAAATAATAACAAGGATTACGAAACTAAAGAGTATCTTACAATACAAGTTGAATGAGCATGTCATCAGGCATTTGTAGTCATTACCAAAAAAACAATTGTCTGGGAATGATACCAAATTGGACTGATGCAATAATTAGGGTAAGTACTGAAGTAGCTAAACAATATTGGCTGTCCAATATTGGAGGAGCAATGGCATGAGATGTGAACCAAGAAATAGCCTATAAGTCACCATGTCCCCAGTGAACGTAAACAATATTGGTCTCACTTTAAGTTTAACTGATAAAATGAAGTCATGGAAATGCCTCGTTAAACCAATGTATAATTAATAAAATGATATTTCCCATGCAAGGCTAACACCAATGTTCCAAATAAATTGTCCAAAAATCAAACTTGTGCTCTTATATCTTCTCCATGTATCCAAGCAGTCAAAAAATATTATGCACATACAAGTCCAAGGTATGCTGGGTCAAGAGATCCCTGCAAACCAGGAAAGGATTAAATCTAGATTTTTCGGGATTTTTCCACGACATTCAATCAGTTTCTAAAACTAAAATCAATCAATTTTTAATCCTTCATAAATCTATATTAAATCTAGATTTCAAAATCTAGATATCCAAACAAAGCATTAATATGGATTAAATACAATCTTCATATTTTTTGCATCCTATAAAAATTTCAATTTAATAATGCTGAAGTATATGTAAATCCTTTCTATAACATTTTCATTAAATACAGATTTTAAAATATTCTTGCAGTGTTATCAACACTAGGGAATATACTGTATGGGGGAGGCAACCAACAACTATGGCCATTTGTGACAGAATGGATATGTGGGTAATGAGTTTCAGACAACAGAGGAAGATTAGAGGGAAACCTGGTGTTGGCATTAGTCTGCCCTTAATGAAAGGTGCCAAGGGGACCACAGCTAAACGTCCCATTGGACGGATGGAGTACTGGACTCTTTCTCTCTAAGTACCCTCCAAAAGGTACACAAGTAGAGACAGGCTTTCCAACGAAAAATTCATCTCAGAATGTCAAGTACACTTCACGTGCAGCACTCCATCTGTTCGATGGGATGTTGGCACAAGGTCTCCTTGGCATCATTAAGAGCAAGCTAATGCCAAAGCTGGGTTTCTCTCGATACTTCCTCTATTTTCCCTGAAACTCCTACCTTTACCCAATTACCTATGCCAGGATTTGAACCCAGGCCCTGAGAATTGGAGACAATTACTAGTAATATTCCCTTAAAAACATATTTTTATACAAAAGTTTTCCAATAGGATTTGATTTAATCCACCCCTAATTTGAACCTATTACCTCTCAGAGATGAATTAAATCTATATTTTATCAGGATTTCTAACCTGTACTAATATTCAAAGATTTTTCTAGGAATAAATATAGATTTTGAAATATTTGCCCCTAGAAAACACCACCATGCTATTATACATATGGTGTCCAAACGGGATTTTGGTTTAATCCAACCATAATAATCCACTTAAAATTGAAACACCATTTTCTTAATCTGTTTTATTATATCTATTTTTAATTAATTATGGGTGTACTGTACAAACAGAACAATATATTGAATATATGAATTATTCAACATGTGGTGCAACTTGGAGTTAGGTTCTTTGAAGTATTAAGTGGCAATAGTGTTCCCCTATTTCACATTCTAATGGTTTAGCACGGGGTGAGCTCAACCCTCAACAATCAAACCTCAACCTTCAGATTGTAACTAATATATACATACCATCCAAATTTCACAGCAATTGGAATTTCTTAATTTGAAATATCAAAGGGTAACAATGACAGGGTGCCCAGCAGTTATAGTTTTTTATTTTCCCTGACCAAAATTTATGACTTTCCCTGACTTTTGAAACATTTCTGGGTGAATTTATTTGTATAAATCTGAATTTTACATCGGGTCTTCATGCAAAATGCAGTTTCAGGCATAACATGAACATAAATTTAAAATAAAAAAAATCATAGAAATATTGAAAATTTTAAAAAAAATTTAGGCCTCAGATCAAAAATTGCAAACAAGAACAGGAAATCAATCATGGAGATCTGTAGGCTGGATTACAATAATAGACATACTTTAGGTAATTACTTTTTGGATCTTTTAATAATTTCTTTGTTCAGCTTATCAAGTGTTTCTGGTGTCTTCTTTACTAGCTTTTTCTAATTTTTCTCCACCTCTCTCTTTCTTTCCTCCCTCTCGATCTGTAACTCATTCTTGCTATCCCTTTCTACCTGATCCTTAGCTTCGAAGGCAGCTTTGTAACACACGTGTGCTGATTGCACGTACCTCACCATGTCCTCAGTAATTACATTGGATTTGACATAACCATTGTGATAGGAGATGTAGTCCCAAACATGAGGAAACTCTATTAATGTATCTTCTAACATGTTTTCTATCATTATGTCTTTGTTCACAGAGAAGCTGCCCTCAACAAAGGCATTCCCATTAGGCAATATAAGTAAAATCTTGACACAATGCCAAATGTCTTTGTAGACTTTTTTTGCCTATGACTGAGTACAATACGTGATCTAAAGGGTCTTTTTCTCTGTCAAACCCTCCTAGATTTTTTCTAAGCACACTCAAGAAGATATGGATGGTCTTCATCACGCCTGACTTCACTTTCAAATTCTTTGGCAAACCTTCAATTTACTGAGGGGCCATCCATTTAAACTTTTACACACTCTGGCAAAAGTTCTGATTCTTTTTTTCCCAAAAGCACCTAAGAACCTGACTTTCAAATCCTCAGCCATTGTGTGACCAAAAAATAATGACGACCACTACCTAGTGCTAACTAAATGGTGGTTAATATCCTAGAACATTTCCCTTTTTATAATTAGGGTTGAGACTTTCACCAAAACAAGCTGTAAAATGATCTGCATTCATCAAGTTATTCCCAGTCTCAGCATCAAACAGAGGTCCAAGCCCGTATGTTACAAGGTACGCAGTTCTTGTGCAGCTTAATTTCATACCACTTGCAATTTTACTGTCGGGAAACTTGCCCTTGAAACGTTCACCGATTCCTTCCTGGACAGAGCAACTTTTATGAGTACTAACTGCATGCAAAACCCAGTGTATTTCAGTCTCAATCGCAGCTTCATCACTCTTGAAAAGTATTATTGTTCCTGACCAGTGGGGTACTGCTGGATGATTAATAGAGGCAGTCGAACTGGAGGGAGCACTGAAGATCAATGGAGCTCTTGAGTAATCAGAAGCACATGAGAAGGAGGACCCGGAAGATGTAACTTCAACCCCTGGACTAAAGGTAGAGGCTGAAAAGAGCTGCTGTCTTAAACCATGCAGTCTCAACATGCCGGCAGCAGTGATACAACACCCCTCAAGGATCAGGGTTCTGGAAGCCCATTAAAAGCAGTAGTCAGCCTGAATCATGCAGGCACAGGGTGAGTGGAGGCAACACAGCTTAAGAATCAGCATGGTCAACCCAGTGCATGAGGCTCTCTGCTAAATAGGGTAATTCACTGAACTCGAAACGGAAGTAATGTGGGAGAGGGGATGCTGGCTGGCAACTCACATCTGTCACCAGGCATCAGAGCAATAAGGGCCCATTTACATACACGGAACACTGCAATATCGTGGAGCCAGATGCCCTATCAAATCAAGGAAGGTCCATTTCTAAATTAATGGCATGCTGCTCTATAAGACAGAGGGCATTCATATCTCCCCTACCCACTGCCCCAAAGATGCTTAATCTCCAAACACCCCTCAACCTACTACCTCAAGACGGGTATTTAAGATCCAATGCTGTGGTTCAGGGGGGAGTCTCCCCCTGTGGGTTGCGAGTTTGAGATACTCCCGGATTCACAAATTTAAGAAAATCCAGAAAAAACCTAAAAAACAAACCCTACCAGTCGAAAATAAATTTCTGCCAGAGCCAGGATTCAGTCAGTCCAGAATTTTAAGTAATGTAATAATTACGAGAGTTATTCCTAAAATAAATTGTTCTTCTCTAGACTTGGTCCTACTCATTTATAACCACTCCTGATCAATACCCCACTATCCCACACAGCACAAGGATATCCAATGGATAATCAAAATGTCCTCCACTATCCTTTTGGATAGTGGATTTGGATCCAAAAGTGGATACCCATGGATATCCAATGTCCTCTTTTTGGACATCCACTCATACGTATTCAATACCTATTGAATGCACATGAGGATGTAATCAACCAAACAAAAAAGGTTAACTAGAGCATACACTTTACAGAGAAGCTATAACAATGTACCCAAATGCATTAACTAATGCAAAAACAATCATTCCTATAATACCTTGCATGGGTGTACCTATCACCAAAATTGAAAAAAATTACAGTAAACGATCGAGGTTTTCCTTATTGAATTATAAATAGTTGTACCTCGCAACTACACATAATCTTACCTATCAACCTGCACTTACCTACTGTCTGTCCTATCATCCTTTATTATACGACCTGACACATTTTCCAATTCAGGGTTAGAGACTGGGAGGCCATATATATACAGCTGCTGGCAGGCATTAAGTCGTTGGTGATTACTAACTTTACTAAAAGATTGACTAAGAAGATAATTTGCACCATTAAAACATTTCCCTATTAACCATTTTGTAGTTCAAAATAAGCATGACTATTATAAATATACAAAACTGATATTCTTTCGACTCCAGGAGATATAAATAAGTTTCCTCCATCACGCTGAGAACCTGTACCGGCGAGCATAGCAGTTGGTACTTTCCCTAAGTCCGATACCCTCTACGAGGGACTGAGAAAAAACATCCGTGGACTAATTTTCAATCGCTTTTTGAGATCGTGAATCACGTGTGTATCTAATGAATAGATATATAGGATATGTCCTGCATATCTATCCATTCGTGGATATCCAATGGATGTCCTTTGGATATCCCGTGCTGTGTGGGATTTAATATTTTGGGGGAATAATGATCTGCAGAAGTTTTAGAGATCGATTATACCTGCTAAGCTGATTTTAGTACATTTGAATGCCTACCATATCCCGCGAGTAGTATCAATCCAAAGTACTGAATTTTTAGTGAGTTTCTTGTCCTTCTTATATACCTAATTGTTAAGACTGTCGGATACCATGGCCAAAAACACTTCCACTGACGTCTACGCCTCTTGACTTGAAGACTCTGCTTCTCTACTTAAACAAAAGTTTTCTGCACAAACTTCGAGAATAAGGATTGATCTATTAATTAAGTTTAGTAACTTTTTGCTCGTTGCTTTTCTCATAGTTCTGTTGACCTCAGAATAACATAAATTTTGGCGAAAATAAGCTGATTGTAATGGTATGTATGACGTTAAATTCCGAACATAATGACTCATTATGACACTCTTAAAAGTGGGAATCCTTCATCTCCAGGTGGGATCATCATCTTTTTGTACACTGTTTATAACAACAACACAGTGACCATAATCCCGAACCAATGACCGCAATTTCCACTTTTCTTCACAGGGCGAGGATTTTCCAGCAGCCGGAGAGCGAGGCCCAGCAGGCACTAGGGAAGGGTGACCAACGGGGGAGGGGATAGTGGTAACTGGTAGGGGCCCGCTCCGCCACGTGCCGAGCCGCCGACACCGGCCACAGATGTACTACAGCTTCAGACGTGAGCGGCTTATCTGTAGATTGGTTCTTAGATATTTGTTCGTTCGAGTTCAACAACACGCTCGCAGTCGGGGAGCGATCCAAGCCGGCCAAGTACGGTTTGCAAATAGTGTTCTTGACTGACACCGCAAACAGTTGTCTGTATAATGCATATTTTTAAGTGGGAAATACACTGATCAGATAGGTCAGACAGAAAAAGACCAAAAGTCATTAAAACCAACTCAATCAGTTCTTTGTCTCTCTGAGCCAATAATGGGGTCCTATAGAAACATCAAACCCGATAATTGGATCACATCGATTGAGCTGGTAGAAAAGTTAAAAGCAAAAGGACTGATGTACATTGGCACATTTAGAAAAAAATAAAACGGCAAGACTTAGTAATTTTAGACCCTCCAAAGAGCATATAGTGGGCTCTTCATTGCACGGATTCTCATCCAACATGACTCTAGTTTATCATGTTCTGAATAGCAATAGGGTTGTTTGTTTGGTTTCCTCGAGGCACCACAGGGAGAGTGACCACAAACAGTCAAGAGGAACCAGAAATAATTGTATTTCATAATGTGAATAAGGGGTCCTATAGAAACATCAAACCCGATAATTGGTTCACATCGATTGAGCTGGTAGATACATTGAATAAAATGTGTTGCAGCTACTCATCCAGGCAAAGGGCAAGGAGGTGGCCAATGGCAGTGTTTTTCAGGATATTAGATACTTCCTTTGTCAACTCCTTTGTGCTTCAGCAGTCTAAAAATGACAAAAAAGATATGACAAGATTTAATTTAATTAATTCAATAGCAGCAGAGCTAGTAAAGACCCACTTGAGAAGAATGTTCAATCCTAGACTCCCAAGACAGGTACGATTAAGTACAGGGCAGAACCTCCACCTACCGTTGGAAGAGACAGGAGGTTGAAGGCTAGAAAAGTGGACAACATGTAGACTGTACCCATCATACAAGAAACAAAAAACCTCTTTCATGTGTTTCCGATGCTGAAAGCCTGGGTGCTTAGCATAAAGAAAATTTGTAAAGACTGTGTTCAAATGCAGATGCGAGAGCTTTTGTGAAAAAATGCAATTTTGGTCAGCTGCAGGTTACAACAAAAAAACAACAGGTTTACAACAAAAAAAGTAATAAATGAGATTATTACATTCGTGATTCAGTATTCCTACTTAAATTTACAATGCAATATTTTTAACTCTAGTACAATATTAAAGGACTGTAATTATAAATTAGTGTTTTTTAATTACAACTTCGAACATTGTACCAAATAATAATTTGCCCTGAAAATTTGGTTGGTATTCGTGATTTATAACACTAAATACTAAAGTTTTAGACTAACTGCTGAGAGGCATAAAAATTACATCATTTAATAAAAATGGTGTAGCAACATATAATATTAAATATACTGCGGTCTCTTGAGACCGCATGTAACAGCTGTTACAAGCGGTGCATTTTGTTTACACAACCTAGGTTGTGTAAACAAAACGCACATCACTAGTTAAAGGTTAATAACCATGATCTAGGGAACATAGGAGCAAGTTTAATCTACATTAAAACCAGATTTTTTACAGATGCAATATGTACAGAAATTGTTTCATCTAGATTAAATCCTTTTCAGGTTTTTAGGGATATGTCACTGCTAGTGAAAACCAAAACTGAAAGATAAGATTCCATAATGATGACAGACACTTAACAGCACTTCGTTGTTTACCTCTTTTGCATTTGTTACACAAACCATAACTCATTATTCCTACAACAAAAATTAACAGGTTTTCCATTCCCAATGTGGAGCCAATATTGGCTTGCCAATGAGCATACTTCATTGGCTTCTTACCTCGGGCCATCCTTTACAAGCCAATGCTAATGAAAGCCAACATTACCACATTGGGCCAATATTGGCCCAATGTATAGTATTCTCCTTGGGGCAAGAGTGCAGTCCTGGAGTACAAGAGATTCAAATTTTGCATCATGGACAGTCATTGAGATGTTAGACTCTATTGGATAGGAACCTTCAGATCACCTTCTCCCACAGCAATTAAGAGGAGGAGGTTAAACTTAGTTACACAGGAATTACAATTATAGGAACTTCAAACCCTAATGTGATGAGAGTAGGCCTTTTCTTGACCCAGATCCCTAGTTATGAGTTCAATCACGCTTAAATTCCATCTTACCAATTGCCATATAAATATTATTGATTGACGATATCCATAATTACAATTTTTATCGCTGCAGACCACTAATATAAACGATTACACACTATGATCATTTTAAATAGTTGCACAAATGTAACGAGCGCAATAAAGTACTGATTTCCTAACTGAACGACTTCGTAATTCCAATAACCACCACAAGGTTTAATGAAATTGATTCCCTCGGCTCACTTGAGAGCTTATTTTAAATGTTTTGAAGAATAGGAGAAAGATTTGATATGAAAATTTTTTTAAGTAACTGTTCTTAAGCTTTAATTAGATAACAGAATCTTCAGTGATAATCAGCTTTAGTAGGACTACAAAGGCACCCGTACAAGCATGGCAATAAATCACGATTTTAATTTCTCCAAACATTACAGCCTATATGGTTTTCTCTTTAGCCCGCATATATTTCGTTCAGGCCCATGTCATATCTGATTAAGCTCATAAACCTGGTTAGATACAACATGTCCTTGGGTCCAACGTTTTCAATCCAAAGCGTGCAATGCAATTACAATGGAAATTGCTATTTTAGGAATACAATAATACTACCATTTTTAGAATACAAGCGGAATTATAAGATTGATATACTTGCATTTGCATTAAAAATTATCCTATACTGTTCTTATTTCTTTTGCAAGCCGAGGAAAGACAACTTCATACAATTTGAAGTCAACTAAACACAACTAAAGGCGATACGCCCATCCCGCCCATCTTCCAGCAGCAGCAGACGATCTATAGAAATTTGGCGCCTTTGAATATGAAATTGAATATATGAAAGTTTTTCATATAAAGAATTTCTCATGCATTTCAATAATATATTTGGCAAAACATTTAAAATTTAATGGTAATTTGTTTTCTAAAGCAATTAAACTTGCTGGCGGTGATTTTTTCCTCGTTCTCAATAGTTTCAATTGGCCAATCGCGATTTTCAATTTCACCAATCACGTGCTTGCCCGCTTTCAAAAGCAGCAACGACTTCTATTCATGTAAGGCTGAGGATTGTTTACTGTTTTGCTGGTTCATGTGGTGTAGAAGATTATCATATCACCATGGATCCCATAACAAAAATAAGGAAAAGGTTTTCTGTTGGGAGACGATCTTCTGTAGATCCTATGAAGTTTCCAGTAGACGATTCTTGGTAAGTAGAGTACACTCATAGTAAACTACTCGTAAATAAGCGGCGACGTGATTGCCGGACACTTGTGTATTTACTTTTCTAATTAGCGATTCTGAAGAGTAAAAAGGCTGACATCGTTTATAATTGCAGCCTCGTTGATTGTTATGGCTTCATGAATGAGATCGTTGTTAGTTCTTAGTTTGGCTTTTAATATGTTAATAAAAAATTTGAATGTTTTCTTGACATTTTCGTCGTGGGTCACGGTCATTAATTTGTATACATATTCATGGTCACGGTTACGTGTTGTTGACCCAGGATATTTTTTTCAACGGAACCAAAACCTTTTAGTTAACAACCTTGTGTTGCTAAGCTGTTACTTGGAACATTTTCCCAAATCCCAGTGAAATATGTTTCGTGAAAGCACTCACGTAATTGATAATGTAATCATGTTACTACAGGATACAGTAGTCATTATTGAGGATCAGCCCCCTAAATCTTAGTGGTATTTGTTTATTAGGGTGAAACACGCCACATAATTGATTCAACCTCGTACTTACGTGTTCCTATCGTAAAAGGTCTAATTACTCTTAAACTGTTTTATTCATCTTCTTTATATTTGCTCCACAATTACGGAGTCCAGGACATTCCAATTCAACATTCCAACAGGACAATGAATCTTATCTATTATTTACTTTTGTTATTCAATAGTCTTACTGATAGCTGTCTCCTGAATCAGGTAACAACTTCCCTCTACCACAAATGCTTCAACTTTGAGTGACCTTACTTTTGGCCTTGCTAGTTTCTTTTATGCTTATTTTTTTAAGTTGCTAGTTACTCCTTTGTGTATTTTTAATTTACTCCATGTATTTAACCTAACGTTAAGGCTCTATTTGCTGTCATGGATAGGAAACGAACACACTGCAAATAGATCACATCAGAAATTTTTATTGACTACCTGGGTTTTGTGGTAGCATGGTATCATTGGGTGTATCATTTTGCTGTGGCTTTGAGCTCTTTGGCCCCGGAATGGAAAGTCCTGCCTTTTTCCAGTGTATACTCCATTGAAGTCCTTGCAGCAGAGTTTGTAAACCCTGCATTGTTCCAAAGTATTTACTTTGTATTCATTGTACCCCAGTAGGTTATGCACTGTATGTTTATTGTAAAATGCTACATATTTTACCCTTAATGCAAAAACTGTTACACTCAAAGGGAAATCTTACCAAGAAATGGTATTCTCTGCCACTTTGGACCTAATTTCTCCACCCGTGTCCCACTGTAAATCTCCTTCTTGAATATTAATGTCTGATTCCATCTGTAGCATGTGTCGATTAAATTGTCCGTGTATCCACTGTTGGCTGCTATGTGTTTTATTGTGTTGACTGTTTTCATTTTGTTTGAGTCTTGCGTTGGTGTATATCACTTGGCCTGTTTAGCTTCATTTCTTGTAAATCCCAGAATCAAACTTATTGCCACTAACTGATACTGACAGATTGAGAAAATTAGTTTCCTTCATTTTGTAATTCACACTTAATTGAATTCTCTCATTTTGGGAATTCAACAGCCCTAAGAAGCTGCTCAGTTGTATCTCCATCCCTGTCTGCACATAGAATACTAGTTGGTTGTTTATTCAGGGGAGGCAACTGACAGCTGAGGTCATTTGCGCCATTTAGGAGGTGGGTAATTGGGTAATGGTAGGATTTTTCAGGGAACGGAGGAACAGTGAAGAGAAACCCGGCGTCGGCATTAGCCTACTCTAGTCAATACTCTAGCCACCCCACCAACCCGATCCCCCATAGAATACGTTGTTCACATATCTATACCAGTGGTGTACACGTTTAATGAGAGGGTGAATGTATGAAAACACTTGGTACACAAGATGGTCCATAAAAATCAGAAAAAATCGGGGAATGTATCTTTTTCCAAGGCCTCCACGGCATTGACTTTGTAATATTTTGGTATGACAAGAATAAGCTAAGAGAGGGAAAGTTTTGATGTCGACACCATAGAAGATTCGTCTAACCAAGAGAAATTTTTCTTATTATGTGTTGGTAATATGTTTCTTTATTTCTGTGGCGATGCATTTTTTGGCTCCTCAGTTGTCATCACAAAGATCTAGTTCACAGGTAACTGTGAGATTTTTTAACTGATTGATGGAAATTGATGTACGTACAGGGGGAGTATTTAAATCCTTTGTTGAGCAAGTTTCTCTCTTCCAGTTTGAATTTATGATGGAATAGATTAACTACTCTGCAGTTAGAATTGAATTCTTGCAACTTCACTTTAAAAGATGGTTCTGAGACCTGAGATAATGTCTCTATTTTCTTATAAATTTTAGTCCGTTTCTTAAAGGCCGTCTTGCTGGCTCTTTGATGAACTATGTCCTTCAGGTGGGTCCATTCATACCAGTGGAGGGAGTGTGTCAATACCATGAAGAGTAGTAAGAGGTAATGAGAAATAGCTTCCCTTGTTACATATCACTCAAGGAGTTCCCATTTAATAACGGAGGGTTTGGTGGCTTCCACTGCAAACTTGCAAACTGTTAAATTGGACTTGCACTGGATGTTGACATATTGGGGGATGTTTCCTTGACTCGGGCACTTGCTGTTGAAGATCTTGAGTGCTACTATTTGTTGCTTGATTAGAAGTTTCTAGTATAGCCTTGCCTTCTTAGCATTGCTGGTGCACTTAATAAAGTAAGCAGTCTCAGGCATCACTAGGTGGAACTGTTAATGATGGATAAGTAGAGATTGCCAGTAGAGAGCATCACCATCCTTGTTGAGGTGCTCCCCTAAGTGGTTACAAGAAGTTCCTGAGTCAAACTCCCCAAGTTCTATGAGGAGAGATTGTTGGAAGAAATTTCTTCAAAGGAAATAACTTAAATGTACTGTGTTCTTTGGTGGATGTTTAATATATGTGTTATATTTACTTTCAGTTTAATGACCACGGAAGAGAAGAGGCCAAGGAGTGGTATACCAAGAATTGTGGGACCAGCTTCCAAAAGACGGTCATCATCTTCAGATCGCCCATGCAGTGTTTCTAAAGCTGCTTTGGATGGCACCATAGCTGCAGGTTCCAGTGCTGGACTTTTGTTTACTCCGCAGATTCTAGTAACCCCCAGGGTTTCCCTTTCAGCAAGGTACTCCCCTTTGAATAATGCTGTAGTACAATACTAGATGTCATGATGCTTTCAATTAGAGTGAAAAAATTATGTGGTATAGCTTATTGAGTGGAGATGTATACCTTTTTCTTAATCCCCGGGAATCTGTGTTGACTAGAGTTATTCTCTACTGAATGATTGCCTGTCTTTAATGGTACAAATGGCCTTAGCTGTCTGTTACCTGCAATAAATAGCTGCTAATACTGATTATTATTACTTCATATCTTAGTGCTTTTGATGAGACGTGATTTTAGACTGGTATAGGTACTACAGTTGGTCATTCCATGCAAATGACCTTCTATTGGTTTAATTTGAGCTGTTGTATTTGAGATCTTTACGGCTTTTAATTTTTAATTTGAAAGGTGATTGTTCAAAGGCCAATCTACTCTGTTGCAATTAATATTATAAAACTTTATCATTGAGATCTCGGATGAATTAAAATCAATAGAGCTCATTAATTTCTTCCAAATGAAAAAATTCTCATTTTACGGAAATAATAAGAATATTTATGCTTCAAATATTTAAGATGAAAGTTTCACCGTTTCCAAGTATGTAGATTCCTAATTAGTTAGACTATGTATGCAGATGTCCACTGTGGCATTAAAAAAATGTGATTACCTTTACCTTGAATCCAATGAGACAGAGTTTAATTCTTAAAATTCATCTCCTTAAAACAGGAAAGCCATTGATTGCATTTCTCAGTTGAGTGCCAAGAGCCACACTGCTCGGAAGGATCAACGAACTGCTTTGGACAAAAATGCACAGTTACGCCTTGCACGCCATGTGGCAACGTATTTGAATAAAACTGGATTGGTTGGAGATCTGTTGGCCGGAGGCCAGGGCAGAGCCCCATCTGGACCCATTCAGAGTAGCGATCTAAAAAATTTGAACAAGGGTGCATTCATCACATTATTCAATTTATTATACAAGAAACTTGGATCTAGGAGGAAAGTAGAATTCACCTCCTCAAATTACCATGATAGCATACCAATGATTGCAAAAAAGCTTGGTTATCCAGGAGTAATATACAAGTCTCATCTACTAACACGTAAGATTTTAATGTGCTTGGAATTTATCTTAGCGTCTCTGAAATTTTTAGCTTGTAGTTTGAACTTTAGCTAAAATTAGGTGCACCAGTATGTCTGCTGTGGATCTTTGTTTTAACCAAGTGCAAATCTATATTCTTTGAAAGAATATGTTAATTTCATGTTTCATTATGTCACTGCCTTAAATATTTATGTAGTGCCTCTGCTTTTCATCTCACTTGCTGATGTATTTTAGTTTCACATGGAGCATACTCCCTTCCTTTCTTCATTGATATATATATCTTGCATCTTGTATTCTTTTTCAATATCATTCTACTAGAAGAGAATATATATTTCCATTTATTTTTCTTGCAGCAAATACTCCCCATTCATGGCCATATGTAATTGCTTTCTTGGGCTGGATGGTAGACCTTGTTGTGTGGCAGGAGCCAATTGAGATAGCCCTTGAGAGTTTTCCTGATAGTCAGACAATGGTAAGTTTTCACTATTGCTGTATTATTGGTCAGTAAGCCATGGAGAAAAAGTTTTAATTAGCCATTTGTAGTAGTGTTTGCTCCTATTGAGCCACATGCATAACTTTTATTGTGATAAACCTATCTCATTTATTCTGCCTAATTTCTGGAGTCAGAAGACCTTTATGTTAGTGACAATGTCATTTTGGTTCATTGCTTCATGGTTTTAGCAATGGGTTGTATTTTATTCCATTATTTGGAACTGTATTCTGCCTTATCCATTAATGTACTTTGCTCTGTTAAATTAATGTTAATTTTAATTGAAAATTAACATTAATTTAATGTGAATTGAAAAAGCTTCAAATTTTAGGTGATTTGTTAATGGGTATGAGAAACTGTGATACCTATATGCTCTGATAAATGTATTTCTGTCAAGTCTATCGTTTGTGACTACGAAGCCCTATATTTCCTACTACTATTATCACAACACTGGATTTGATATTTGTACAGTGTAGTTGTGTTACAACTTATGTCATTAATATGTAAAATGTATTTTTTATTATGCTGATAAAAAAATAACATATTGAAGTAATGATATGAGAAAATAACCATTACAGGCTGTCAAAGAGTTTTACCTGAAGTCATATGTGGCCTACATAAATGAAGAAACTGTGGAACCTTTAGAAGAGCATGTCAGGGAGTTCAGAAGTCGCATTTGTAAGTATAATTTTCAATAAATGATATGCATAATTTTTTATAGTAGTGGTGTATGAATTTTGGATCTATTATTATCACATATATGATGATAGTTCATCATCTTAATGATTGTCATGGGAGAATATTGAGTTTTATGAATTGGTTTATAACAGGGTGGCGATCGTCAGGGAAAACCTGGAATTGTCAGGGATTTTTGGAAATCTGGAATAGTCCGGGAATTCTCGTAACAGTCAGGGAGAAACGGATAGGAAATTCTCATTATTTTTCTACCATTACGTTTACCGGGCAGTCTTTCACACCCTTTATTTCACCAAAACATTGCACCAACTAAAACTAATGTCCGTCGCCGAAGTGCATAGAATAAGCCCCGTCAAATCGTTGAACATTCAGTTGTGAATCAGTCGTACAATGTATCCCTTTTGTATATCCTTAATGCTATATTTGCCTAGTAGTGTTAAAATTCATGATCATCGTGTTTTCTGCTCAGCACAAGGAATCCAAGGCTATGTTTTTTGGAAAATTACACCTTGCGTTTTTTTTAACTTCCGAGACTTGGGTTGAGAGGTAGTTGTGGCACACTAGCTTGTAGTAAATTGTGCTTGCAGTTCTAAAAATACGAGATGATGATTATTAAAATGGTAATACAAGTACGATCACACATGTAAACAAAATCTTACGTAAGATCATCTTCGATTTCCATACCCCCCTTCGCAAGACCATAAGAAGAGTCCTCCTCCCATCCCCACCTTTCACGCTCCAGGTAATTATTGAATGGCCCCATTAGCTCCCTCTCGAAGCAATTTAGTCAGGTCACAAACCACCTCAAATATAATATTCCTAAATATGATACTGCCTGTTTTCGCTCGCAGTGGCACGATTAGGTTTTGTTTAAAAAAAAATATTTTTACATTTTTGGTTCCCTCTTACAATCAAGGGGTTATGACCATGTTAATCAAATTGTTATTCGCTTCTAAAAGTCACTCGTGCCATCCAATTTTGATCCAGTCCAAGGACTTAGTTTTGGTTTGTATTTTTCGCGCAGCTCAGTGATACCTGTGCCGGAGTCTGCCAGTAAATTGGCCATCAACTTTCCCTTTGATGTCTTTTTAGTAATCTTCAACTTCCCAGAACTACCACGACACGCCACCTCTTCCTTGAAAAATTAGACATTGTCAATTCATAATTTTACCGAAGGAAACATACACAGCCCCAGAAATACAATACACGGCCGTGGATATGCGGCTGCGAAAAATATATTAAAAGTGTGTACAATTTGTGTGAGGGCTTAACTTGTGAAGGTTTAATATATTTTTTCATTCTTATAGCTTTTAATGTATTGATTTCAGCTTTTAACCTTTTCTGAGTCTTGATGAAAATTTAATTCAGCAGAAATAAAATATTCCGATAATAGGAGACCTTTTGGCGATCGGTCAGGGGAATCGGTAAAGCATCAGGAAAAAGTCAGGGAATTAGAAAATTGGTTATCAGTAGCCACCCAGTATACGAAATTTTTCTTTTGAACTGCATTGATGTTTTCAGATGCTACCCACAACGTACAACCAGATCTGATAGAAGAATTAAAGGTGAAGAGAGACAAACTGAAGAGTGTTGTAGATGCTGATCAAGAGTCCTTGAATGAATTGAGACAGCAAACCGAAGTAAAAATTTAATTCTTGTGTTCCTGTATTTGCTTATTCTGTACAAATTGTGTTAAAGTTAATGCTGTGCCCCTTTAATACTTACAGTGTGTTGATGCAGAAACAAAAGGACTTATTGCTGAAATTGAAAACCTAGGAATGTATAATTCTAATAAAAGTGAAGAAACAGCAGCATTTAAGGATCAAATACGTGAATTTGAAAAAAGGAAGGAAGAACTTGGTATGAACTTTTTTTGTTTGGTTTAGAAAAATATTATTATTTAATGCATGTAAAAGCTTTAAAATTTCCCATGTAAGAGGTGGGCAGAAAATAACATACAGTCCACTATAGTGAGAGCATCACCATAAGAATGATTTTTTTCACCATTGTTGATCCTCAACGAAAAGCATACATTGTTTTTGCATGCATAAATAGTTTCTTTTACTGTGATTGTTGGCATGGTTGTGAAAATTGCCAAACACAACACCACATGAAAGATAAAGTTACAGCTTATGCAGTAAGATGTCAATATGAAAGAAAAGTAAATTTTGATCAGATGCAGTATCAGTTAGTGTCATCTTGTTCATGTGTTGTATTGTAGTGCCTCGGAGATTAATTTCATTGATTTGTATAGGATTGTTGTCCCAGTGGCATAACTCTCAGACTGGCTTGTTATATCTCTATAAATATAAAATTTTATTATTATTTATGAAGAGAATAGTTTTCAGCATTTATCGATGGATTGTTACAGATTCTCAAAGGTTTATCTTCGTGCTAGGTAGTGCCTCTGCTACATTATGCTAGGGAAGCATAAGAAACCATGTTGGTTATATGTACTAATAAGTGTGTCTTATAATGAGTGAATTTTGCGACTTAATTCATCATTTATTTTTATGGACTTTCTCATCGAGGGGATATGAATTTCTCCTCAAAAGGACCTCTATGTAATAATCAAATCCAAAATGTGCTCAAGTATATAGTGTTGTTATTTGGGTGAGTTACGTAGTTCACTAGTCAATCATGTAGTTGAGTGCATTCTCTTAAATAAATAAAATTATTTCACCCTGTGCTTTTCATGTGTTGGAATAGATGGGAGGAGCTGAAAAGAAATGGATCAAAAGCATTTAGAAAGACTGATTAAAGTCCATCTGTTGTGTGATTCTTCGATTCTGTGGTTGGATTAAGGTATTGAGAATGCCAGATGCCTTTATGAGGCAAAGGTGAATGGAGGGGGTTGCAGATTGTTGCCTTGGAAATGTTTTCTGAAAAATGGAAGGTAGAAATATTAATGTTGAATTGTGTAAACGTGTTCGAAACTTGGGAGGCTCATAGAAGGGAAATCATTTTGGACACAGGATTGTCATTTTAGTGCTTTAGATACCCACAATTCTAACCCACAGATTATGGGGCTGTCCAAAATGTTATTATGGTGGGTTAGACATTTTCTTTGTTGTAAGTGCAAACCAAGATCAGGTTTTTCTAAAGTTGAATATTTCATTACTATATTTCAGTTGCCACACTTGAACAGCAAATGAGGGATAAAGAAAGTTTGAAACTAATTTGTTCCAATCAAAGATTGTCCAAGCCTGAGTGGGATCAATTAGTTGCTGAAAATAAATCAGTTCGTGAAGGTAATCAAATGCTTGTCGAAATGTGTGACCAGACCAAGAAGGTAGTGGATAGTTTGGACCTTAAAATTTCAGCAATTCGCAATAAGGTTTGTTTTCTTACGTAACCCTAATACCCAAGATCTAGTTTCTCCACAATTTTCCTGAGCCTCAGTCACTCTGTAGGCATTGATAGTTAAACTGAAACATCTCATATCTCAGCTATGCATAGTGAAAATTTTTTGGTGATAGTTTACCTAATAGTTGGTGAAATTACCAACTTGATTCATTTTATTTATTTTATATATTTTGTACCTTCACCTGGATATTTTTGGAAAGTTACTGCCATCTTTTAATTTGCGGTACGTGATGAAAAGTTTCTGATCTCAAAGTCATGTATATTTATCTAGGTAATTTTTTGTGGACTTAATGAGTGGTTTTGTTGTTTCTTGGTAATAACTAGTCTGCTCCATAATATTAGAATATTATCTTTTGCATAACATTAACTGTTGCCATTGTCTTCACCATTTCAGTTGCACAAAGTATGGTTTGAAATTGTGGAGGCCAGCATGTCAGTGCAGACAGATTCAGCCCAAGTAACTCATTTATTGAAGCTCATCCAGAATTTCAGTCATCTATCCCCTGATGCAAGGGTCCGTTTTGAAGAAATCCTGAATGCCTTGCATCAGGCATTAGCTGAAATTACGTCCAAAGTTACTCAGGATCAAGCTAAAGCCAAAGACATGCAGGATAAATTTCATGGGGTCTGTACTACATTTAATTTTACGCATTAATATCCTTGAATTTAAATTCCAGTTTAGGCTCTGAAAAGTTACTTTCCATTTAATGAGTTCTTCATATAATGGGTTCAAAAAATGTTATGGTTTGGAGTGGGAATGCCTGCAGTGCTTGAAAAGTAAAGCTGAGTTGTGTATTCAGGCTGTTTCTTCATACACGCAAAATGCTTTTTCAGCCATTTTCTTTTCTTCTCTTTTGTTTCTGTATCAAAACATTAGTACTTTTTGTAATACATGGGTAGGTTTCCTAACAGCAATTCCATTAACCATCAGACTGTTAGATTATAAAAGTGGTTCTTGCTATTTGCTTTTTAATAACCACGAGTTCAGCTCCTGTATGACTCAAAAATCAAAATAATTTCACCCATTTATGTATTTCTTAACACCATTATAATCAAATCCAGGAGTGTAGTATTCTCTCTACTCCTTGAATCAGATGCTAAAGCAATTTCTAATGAAATTCAGTGAATTAGCCACTGATTTCATTCTATGGTATTCGATATTCATTTGTTTCTATAGTGCTGAGGCATAAAAGACTGCTTTGGGTTGTTCAAACTGGCTTTCCACGGGAACAGAGCGAAACCGAGCTATGAAAGGACTCTTGCATCACACAGCATGAATGAACTATTAACTTAAAAATGGTAATCATTGTAAACATTTTTTTAGAGTAATTTTTTCCCTGCTTACTTATGCGAATGTTAAACCGGTTTAAAAATAAGTTAGTGCAGGTTGTAAACTAAGCATGTAGAATACAGAGAAATGCAGGAATGTTATATATTGATATCTTTTACATTGAAATTGACAGTTTCGGCAGTAACTTGATGGAAATTGATCTTTCATAAAGAAGAAAAAACTTTGTATTTCCACATAAAAACTTTTTAATAAAGACACGACCGGTTTCACCTGCTAGGGCATCATCAAGTGCATAAAATACAGACAACCACAAGTATATATACCCTCACGTTGGGTTAGGTGAGGGGAATGGGAATGGATGGGGGGATGGTCTGACACTTTTGTGTGATGTTGAATCTGGTGGGGCGAAACGTGCAACCACTTCTAATATGGGGGAGTGGAAGGGGAGCACTTCATTTGCCAAGTTGTGTCTCTTTCCATGGAGGAGGATTTCTAAGTGTTCAAGGGCATCTAACCTTTGCCCTTTTCTTTGGAAGTGGCGTGGAGTGACTTGGAAATCACTTGAACCCCTTGACACCGTTTATTTCGAAACGATTCACCAGGGCAGTGCTATTTGATGGCAATTAGTGCTTATGGTCATTGTGATTTTGGTATCGCTTTCTTGAGCATTCGTTAATTTAAAGTGCTTCCAAGCTGTTTTGAACATTAGTTTGTGCTTATGGTGCACCGCGTGCTAGCAGCTGTTTACACCTAATCAAATATATCTCGAGTGCACACACATCTCAGCCACCCGATCCCTAGCTTTTTTCCGGGGCATGCCTTCCCCTTTCTTCCTCCTGAGCCTCCCTTTCTCGAGCGATGACTGTAGGATTCAGCATTTTACCATCGCCAGGAAAGGTCACTGTAACCTCTTGGCACATGAAGTTCTTCTCACGGCACATCGGAGGGTAAAGCGAATCGTAAAGATCCATTTTCTGAGAAAAAATTGCCCAGGTATTTTTATTGCGTCGTTGTGATTCTAACCATAGTCATGCATTTCATGTAAGTATTTGGCGTCATTGGTATCATATGCGAAAAACTTCATAACAATGATTTAGCGCAGTACTGTTTTTCTTTGCCTGCTGTTTTGTACTCCTTGCAGAATTCCTGAGCTACACATTTTCCCCTTAACAATTTATTATTTGGTTGAAGGTGAAATCTGTTTAGTCCATTACGTCCGTGGACGGAAGGTCGGATTTAAGATGCTTCCAAAGAGAAAACACCAGGAACTGACAATAAAAGAGAAATTCAGTGTAATTTATAAGATCGTGGGGTAAAAACAAAAACAGAAAACGCAAAGCATTATGATATCCCACTTTCAGTCCTGTCGCATACCTTAAAAACCGTGATGCAATTGAATCACAACTAGGGGGAGGAAAGGACAATGGCGGTGACGAAGAAGAGGATACGTGGAGTGAAATTTGAAGAGTCAGAGTGTGAGTAATTGGAGTGGTTCTTCCAACGCAGGTCAAATAACATTCCTCTATCAGGATTATTGGTGAAAGAAAAGTCGATATGATTGCACAGGGCCGTATTTACCATATAGCTTACCTGGCGGCGAAATTTTTGGTGACCTGGATAATACACTTTATGTTATATTACAGGAAACATGCCCAAAAACATGCATTTTATTTTTATTTTCCACATGATCACATCTGATGGTGCATGCTTCTCCAACTGAAACTAGAATCTGATAAATGCGACGAATTTCGGCAATTAACTCCTCATTTTAGTGCATATTCTTTGCCTTTTTATCGAAAAATATAGCTGTACGGTGATTATCTCAGAAACATGGATATTTTTCGTTAATGTTTGTAAAGTACGTTTAGTTCGAACTCGGCTAGTTTGAAGTCCAATTTTTTTGGTCCCTTGAATTTCAAATTAACGAGGTTTTACTGTATTTTTTCATAACCTCTGCAAAATTGGAAAATAACATCCAGTATTTTTAGCACAGTTCCAAGGACATTTCTTGGCACCAAAAGGGATAAAAAAAAAATACTTGTCGGTATTATTGTTTGTGTCATTATATTTTGGTACCATTCTAAAATTAAGGCATTACATTGACATTTAAAAAAAAAGTATATTTGTGAGAGATGTTTCAATTTGGAACATGCACTATTTTTTTTAACTATTTGAATGTGAAGTTTATTAGCTAAAATGTGCTTGGTGAAAATTTTGCTGAATAATTAAGTTGTGTTACAAAGATATCACTCTTTGAAAATTGCACCTTTTCGACAGCTTAAAAACATGACGTCACGGCATGGTATCACTATGGGCGTTGTTTATCTGTTTATGCGTGGAGGTAAGTTGTTAAATGAATACTTGGCGAATACGTATGTACTCATCTCATTTGTTTAATGCAATAAATGATTGTATTTTGATTTTTAATTTACGTAGCATGGATGGTAACTAGTAAATCGTCCATTAATTATATAATGCCTGTGTAGTGCGCAAGAATTTCTACTACGTCTATGCAATCACTGGTTTTTTAAGAAGAATGCCGCCCCTAAGGGAGTCAACCAAAGGAAATTGTCGGAATGTGCTTTGTTAAGTATTTTTTCAGTCATCGTTTTCATTCGAGAAATGGCAAAAACCTCCAAACAATATATTCACTTCGTTTTATTTTAAAAATAAATGTCTATCTCCATAGAAATATGGAACCTATGCCGTGCAGTGATGTCAGAAGGCATTTTAGGTCACGTGACTTTAGTCAATTTCCGGGAACATTTTAATATCATTTAATAATCTTTGTGGTGGGTGTAGAAAAATTTGGCTTATGCATTTAAATTGGTGAGAAAATTTCGCAACAAGTACATCATTAATCTTCGAGAAACAAATTTCATGCATATTACCCATTATGATCTCCTGAACCCTTCAAACTTTGCATATAAATATATGCATGATCTCTGCAGTCATTCAAGATGGCAGAAATGCAAATTACATTTTTGTGAGAGCAACTCGTGGTGATTTCAAGTGCCTATATTTTAAAAATATAATACTTTTTGTTAAAACTGCTTTGGCAGCAAGTAATATTTTTATATAAACTCTTCGAAAATGTATTTATTGGAATATGTGTCTGGAGACATATTGTACTTTCTCCTTTCTCCATCAAACCCACATTTCTAGCCTTCCAATCTTTTCTCTTCTTCCTTCCCTATTTTTCATGCCTTAGATTCATACAAAGCTGTTCCATCTTTAGCTCTTTGTTAGAAAAATGCCTGCTTAACTAAAGCAGTTCTTCTTCTACTATCATTACTATTCAGCCCACTTTCCATTTGTCCCGCTTTGTCTAATCCTAACATAATTACTTAATATAAAGTGTTGCCTTCTTTTTCTATGAGAATCTCATAATTTTAGTTATCTTGTGCTTATATTTTACAAGGGAAGTATTAAAAAAATAACTAAATCAGTAAAATACATATGATTATTTTTTAGTTGAGCCTTGAAATTGCTGGGCTTCGGAAAAAGGATGTATTGTTAGCAAAAGAATTAGAAAGTTTACGGAGCGAATACCAATGGACTGCAAACAAGTTTAAAGAGGTAAGGACTGATTAAAATAAGGTCGTAGTTGATTCAATAAGCTTTTCATTAATGATGTTGAACATCGGCATTACTTTGTCTATGTAGGAAGAAAATGAATTGAATGGAAAAATTCAGCGAGTTTTGCAGCAGGTGAAGCATGTAACTGAAAGCTCTCTTGGTGATTGTAATATGGAACTTGAAAAAATTAAGGGAAGGTAGGTATCAACTCTCACTTTTAAAGTTCATCTTAGGTGCTTTTAATGCTGAGAATTTGTAGTACATAATGAATTCAAGTATTTTATTTCTTTGTAACTTTCACCTGTTATGACTAGTTAAGGTTGATGCATTTTATATAGAGTTTGATGACTGGCTTTGTTGGTACTAGTCCACCTATTAAAATATATGTGTATAGTATAATAAATAATGAAGTAACCAGCATAACTAAACCATGGATTTTGATTATTTATGTCCTGTAAAAATGGGGCTTATTTAATTGTGGCCAAACAAACTAGGCATGCCAAGTTTTCTGCTGAAATCTGTAAGTTTATATTTCATATATGTTCAATGGATTTCATGACAGAAAAATGCTATGCTAAAAACTTTCTTGTGTCTAAGATATATGTAGTAAATTAAGTGAACTTGAAATAATTATGCATTTATATAGAATACTCAGCCTGGCTTAATATATAACTATTTCATCATCTATTTTAGCTGACTTCATATTCCTTGGTGGTAAATTCTTAATGATTTGGTTTAAAGAAAACCCTGCGCCTTCATCTTTTGTGGCAATAGCAACAGCTTCATTCTCATATTGTTCCATGTGAATTCCTTGTTATGACGTCTATTTGTAGTTCATCCTTTTAAGGAATCTTCCATTTTTGTTGTAAATATGTATCTCATATTTAAAGAGTTGGAATATTCCCAGTTAGTTGAGATTTTAACTTTATATTAGGGACTACATTGAGTTTTTCTGGCCAAATGGTCATCTATTTTTTACCAGTTTAATTTTTGATTTAAAATTTGATCTTGTTCTTTGGAAAAAAAACTAGACTATAGCCATAAAAATGCAGGAAGAATATTCATGTTCATGTTGTGTTTTTCTTGGGGACAAAAAATCTTTTTACCAGAAAAACAACTTAGATAGAATTCAGCCTATCTGAAATTGTCAGGGTATAACAAATTATGCTTGAAAGAATTAGATTGCAGGCAACAATGGTATGAGGCGAGATAGAGAGATGAAATTGTCTGCAATATCAATGAGTATTTCATGATATACTGTGGGTATTGCTGTGAATGGACTACCCTGTGTATTTAAGAAAAACCCTCATAATTTAAAATTGACAGTTTATAATGGTGGCATTTTTATTTCTACTCTATCTAATTCTCAAAGCGTGTGGCTCTAGATGACAAGGACATGTGATTAATGAAAAACTTGTGCTGGCATCAAGTGGCAAATATACAATAGGTGATAAGTTCTCAGGCAATGTTAAAGTATATAGAGACATTGGGTAGGGTTGCATATTGTCTCAACTTCTCTTCAGCTAAAGCTCTGAAGAAATCTTTATAGAACATGGGATAAATTGGAAACAGGCATTGGAGTAAATGAAGCATTGATTGACTTGGTGTGTACTGATGATACAGTTATCATTGCTAGCAAATCTGAAGACCTGTGATGGCTCCTTAAAAAGTTACAGAGGTATGTGAAGAGTATTGGTTGAAACTTAAGATATAGATACTTAGATCATGGTGAGTAAACACCTACTGAGGCAACAGCTAGTGGAAACTGTTAGAAAAAGTGAGTAACATTATGTATCTAGGTTGTAACCTGCAGAATAACTGGGACATGACTGAAGAAATTAATGCTAGGTTTGAGAAAGCCCGGGCCACATTCTTTAGGATGGAAAAGGTTCTCTTAGGAATACCTTTAATTTGGATAAGAAAATCAGGCTTGTGAGAGGCATAACCCTTTCGCTGCGGATTTTGTTTTCAGAACAGTTCTCAATGAAGTGTCATTTCGGCACGGAAAAATCACAATAGTAAATTCAAGCTTCAGGTGGCACTGCACTTCAGTGACTCATTTTGTAAAACTTCCTATTTGTTCACATACGTAGCAGCACAGGTCCTTTCAATGCTTGTTCTCAGAAGAAGAGACTTAATGGATAAGAGCGTGTTAAAAACATTTTCGAAAAGTCAATCAGTGTATTCCAGTGGAAAAAAATTGAGTTGACTATATTCGATTTCAACAGCAAAAGGGTTAATCTTCCTCATTCTGCTTTACAGAGTAGAGAGTTGGCCCTTTACAGACCTGAATGTGAAGAACATTGTAGCATTTGAAATGTGGGTTTATAAACACCTGTTTTGGCTGAGTTTCATGGATAGATTAAGAAATTCTGAGGTATTGGAGCTCTTCCAAATGGTGGCCTCAAAATCAGCCACACATGGGACCCAGTCATTTATAAAAATTCTCCACCACGCAAGAGTCTCCCCCTCCTTTCCTACTTGATATAAATACAGAGTGACATTGGCAAGGGAGCAATCTTTCCCATTGAAGAAGTGACCAGCACAGGTCACGAAATGTCAAGCTGTAAACAAAAACTCAATCCCAAACCCAGCAAAATCCTAACAAATCCTTTTGCTTCACAATGAGCTGAGAATGAAACCAAGAATGAAAATGACTTTACCCAGGCATGATATTAAGTTCAAATAAATTTAATTGTTTGTAACCCATCGTTGTAAAACTATGAGGCAATGCAAATGATTCCATTTACCAGTCAACTTTATGTTTCATGTTACATGATGAGAAATATAGGAGACCTATGGTGAAGGAAAAAAATATTGCCTCTTTTTAGGTTGGTCAGTTAGTTTCTTATTTTTACCTTTACTCCAGTAAGTATTCCTATAAAAGTGAAAATTCTTCCACTACTTCTACTTTTTATAGGGTCCCTTTAATATTATAAATATGAGGTTTCTATTTATATTATAAGTTTTTGTATATTTTATGGGAAAAACCTGCTACAGTAGAAACTCGAAATTACGAAGTCGACGGGACCGGAAAAATCGGCATTTCGTAATATCAAATTTCGTATCAACGAGTATCTTTCAAAAACATCGCGATGAAGCTCTTTTTCGTTTCCTTAAATTAAGATGAACTCTCGCGACGTACTTGCATGATTTACGAAGTTATAATTCATAAAAGTATACTTAAATGTGTGTTCATGCCCACAAGGTGCTAACAGTTTAACGCAACTTATTTGTCGGAGGTTGATTCTTCCGATTCGGGATTTCCACCACATCGTTCCATCTTTTCACGGCGGAAATCCCGAAACTCGGAAGAATTAAACTCCCATCTAAGCCCCGCGGAAATTTACATCGCGACAACTAACTTACCGTTCTTTTTTTCCAATGCATGATTAGGCAATGAAGCGTCTTTGAAAAATTTGTGTGCAGTTTGGAATAAGCCTATGAAACTTCATAGCGCATTTTTCTATATTATTTCCTAACTGGAGAACTCTTTAACTGAAGCGTGAGCGATGTTTAATCATCAGTAATACTGATTGATGCATACAATAAGGAAGTGTGCGACTTGCGCGATCATTGGCACCGGATATTGAAATTAGAGGAATAAAATTTCGTTAGAAGATGGTCCTTTCTCCGCGTCAGGCATAATATATGTATCTACCTACGTCAAGCTGAGACAGTGAAAATAAGATTCTCTCTCGGATGCTATGCGATGGATACACGTTATGTATTTCGTATAAATATTGATAAGCCCATTAATTTCCCGATATAACAATCGTTTTTCTCCCTTGGATTCAGCTTATTGTGCGTGGTTATTTCCGAGATGATAGAGCTGAAAGAAGAGCTTATAGAAGAGTTCAGCTGTGTACCTCCTTTCAGAAGTAGGGTGTACAAACCACGCACTTCAACGGTGAAGGTGGGATAGTTCCTTTTACACTTCATCGGCTACTATGGATGCTAACATTACAAATCAATAATTTTCGTTTTCCACTCTACTACACGAAAGCTTCAGTTGTGGTTCTATTCAGATTAGGTCTGCCTGCCTGCTATTCATTCATTATATCTCAGAATTCTTTTAAACATTCGCTATTGAATTGAAATGTGGGATATTTTTGCTAATCGTTTTTCCTTTGCTTACGATCAAGCAAGGAGACTTGCGTTCAAGCATTGCAGCTCCAGGTCAGGCCACGCATCAAGCTGGAAGCTGCCTTCTTTCCCTCCTCTCCCCCTCGCTGTGGGTGGGGGTTACTCCATTCGCCCGCTCACAAAAACAACTGCGAGGCCCATGGTCTCGTAGTATCTTACGTCTGTTGTGAGGGTGATCCACCTGGGATTCAAGGCCAAGGGCTGCGCGCGAGGAATAAACCTCGAATGAATAGTCGCATCTTATCTCCCCCCTCCCTTACCTCAATTTGCTGCGTCGGCGGAGAGGGAAGACATGATTCTGGCGAGTGGAGCTTTTACCATGAATCAAGATATGCCCGCAAAACAATATTTACGCTGAGTTAGACCCATCGGCGTGCACAGTTTCCTTGAGATTGGGGAGGGAACTTCTTAAAGGGCCCAAGAGCTGGTATGGGGGGCCTGCAAAGTCAGCGTGGGGCATCTCATGCTAGCCTAGCGTTGAGGGGGTGGGACGGAGGGGCACTCGAAGGGTTCTGATATCCCGGAGGGCGGGCACGGGGGGCTTGGGTGTGAGGGGGATGGCTCGTGCCCACTCATAGAGCGGGAAGGGGGGACACGGAGGGTCACTTGAAGGGGAAATATAGCCAGTGTGGGAGGGATAGGTTAGCCGCAAGTGAGAGAGAGAAAGCGCTTTTACTTATTTGATTCAACTTCTTGAATCATTTTCACCTTCTCCTCCAACGATATTCCCCTTCTCTTTGGTTGTGATGGTTCCATGTCCATGACCGTTAAAACACTCGAAACTCCTTTCCTCAACGCCCCTACCCAAAGATCCTGGCCAATTCGTTTCTTGCTTCCGCACTGGCTAGGTACCAATTCTAACTCCCACCCCCGATGTCCTCGGGGGGGTGGGGGGGGGGGGTGTCGTCCGATAGCACAAGGAAGAGATGAAAGCGCCTCCAATTGGGCTAGGATGCTGACGAGGCTTTCTGCTCCTCCGACGACGTGACTTTCGGCATGTCATAGGATGGTTCCACTTATCCTCTTCTTGTTTATCTCTCTAATAAGGATTAAGCTACAAAACACTTCAAAGTTTCTTTATCGATCTGCAGGGACGCATCTCTCTTTTAGGATATTTCTTCGATCGCTATGTTGGAGTGAAAGGGGAGGAGGGTACACCATTTTCCGATATAAATATATATATATGGGTGCTTGAGCGTTTTTTCCCATTGATTATGCATGCGCCCAAAACTAGTCTTCCTTTAGAATTAATGTGCGTGAAACTAAGTGGCCCTATGAACCATGCGAACTCATACTTTCTCTGATTTTCTTTGCTGTTGGCGGTTGAAGAAGGGAAGGAAAGGGGGTATGAAGAGCCTTGCTCGATGACTACATCAAAACGCTCAATGAGGACGGTAAATTAAACATGAGTCCTTCGATGATAACTATTGCCAGCCGGAATAAATATGCCGTCGAGCAAGGTTGAGTGTAATCAGTCTGAAATAGTGAGAAAAAAGGCTTCCTTGGGTTATATTCACGACTGAATCTACCGCTCGAACAACATAGCACCATCTCCGATACATGTCATAGTTATTGCAAACGCGCAGCAAACGATTTCTATACCAGGAATATTCATCATGGATTTAAGTTTGGGAAAACTGGTAACAAAAAATGCCAGGGATTATGAGAGGAAAATGCTGGTTATAGCAATTAGTCTCTCGCCGGCGAGTATATCCGTACTCGACTACTTTACATTTTTTTACTCGTTGGCAACTCTGTGGACTCGTGGTAACAAAGCAAAACGCATTTTTTGTCCGATTGGTTCCATATTTTATGAGCTACGATGTCTACGATTCGAAGTCGTCCTTAAGGTTTGTTATCACTGGGGCGTCCAGTGGCCACGTACAACTGTCGCGTCTGGACGTCGCGGCTTGACGACGCGGCCGGGTGGTTTCATTCAGGCGTCTACATCCTGTTTCCGTGGGTGGGCGATGTGGGAGAATGTGTATTCAGTTTAATTACAAATTTATTATCGGTTTGTGTTTCCTGAGAGTGAGTTGATTTTACGCTTAAATGGATGGTGACGATTTAGTTTTGTTGGAAGACGAAGAAAAGGACGACCAATGTTGCAAGTAGTTTTACAAAAAAGAGGTGGAAAGGACGCGTAATATAAAATGCGGAGAGAGGAGAGCAGAAAAATCACCGAAAATTGAGACTGCCCGACTAGGCGTCCGCATCTCGACTGCTCTCGAAGCAGTCGAGACGCAGACGTCGGGCTTCAGCCGTCGAACACGACGGCCAGGACGTATCAGCGAAACCGAACCCATTTCATATAGATTGGATGAGTACGGCAGTGACTTCCGGCTGCTGGACGCGGACGCCGCACGCGGCCGCGGGATGCCCCAGCGAAACCACACCTTTACTATTGTAGAATTGGAAAATGAGATATCGTTCAGGTAATACATTCAGTGCATAATGTATTCGGCGACGATGATTAATTAGATGTTTAACTCTGACAAGGAGCGCCGGGAAACATTACTGTGATCCATCACTATTCGTATAAACGAGTAACTTTTTCACGTCGGGACCAAGATCCGAGGTTCGTAATTTTAAAACTTCGTTATTTCGTAATATCGCGTACTGTTACATACACTTAGATACCCTTTTGGTCGGGACCGAAGATTTTGCTTCGTAAAATCAAAATTTCGTAATTTCGAAGTTCGTATTTTCGAGTTTCTACTGTAGTTCTTTCATGGTGTTCACCTAAGATATATTTAGGTAGATTACATAAATTTGAAATACTTATTTTCTATTCAGGCATTTAATGATGTCAGATTAACTGTTTTTTAGGCTAAAAAGGACTGGTTATGCTGTATAATTTATGATTTGGTGTACAAGTTGACCATCTTTTGCACTTTTTGTAAATATAGATATACAACTATCTAAGTACCTTAATGTCTATTTAGGCTTAACTGACATATGATAACTGGGACTAACAAGTTTTTCAGTACTGCACCTGCAATACCCGGATAAGTTATGATTGAAGAACTATTAGATGGTGGACACTGCTGGAATGATCATGTATCTTATATCATTGCAGTGTTATTTTCTTCTGCCATCAGATGTTTTAATTTGACCTTTTGTATGAAGTTGGTTTCTTATTGTTTACCTCGTTCATTACTTCTCTTTATATTCCAGGCATCAAGAAAAATTGGAAGCCCTGGAAGCTACTAAGCAAGATTATGAGAGTATTCTTAGTGATATGAAAGACATGGCTGAGTCATATTTAAAAATTGGAATGGTAAGTGCAGTGCTTAAAAATTTTTTTGTTATGTATACTTATGTTGCATGACTCACTGTTTAAATTACGTTAGATTTTTATCGGAGCATATCGAAGACCTGAATTTAATGTTAATGTCCTAGTGTTAATCTTGTATAAAAGAGAGCTATTATTAAAAAGCATGAGTTTGGATAATGTAAATTAAACCCAAGTTAACAGAAGGAAATATGTTTTGTATTTTATGAGGAAAAATATTTATGCTTCATGAAAAATCATAGCAAATGTAAGAATAAAGCCCACCACACACTGAAAGACTCACCATGCTATGCGAGCCTGCTAGAGCATGTCCCCAGATTGCATTCTTTTTCCTGTAAGAATTTTTACATTGTTTGTACAGTAACAATCATAATGAATTCATCATCCATGAGCCGTAGGTGACAAAATAAGTATTGAATGGTTCTTAGGTGTTATTAATTTTTAATTGAATTGCGCTTAAAATTTGTCTCTTGCATCATGGAATTTACATCTTTAAATGTGTACAGCACAAGTCAAAATGTCAATTAAAATGGCAAAGAAATATTGTTTTCATTTATAGTGTGTAGAGTTGAGCTACTTGTGTCAAACATTTAACTTGTAATTTGGCACTATTTTGAGAGTCAAGTTTTATTTATATTCTATGCTCATTAGAATGAAATTTATAAATGTGAATGGTGTTAGTTTAGACTGGTGTGTAGTTACATATTTCTCATCTGTGTAGTTTGTGTCAAGCACTTAAGTCCAATAAATAAATATTTAATTCGGGAACTTAATAATATCCAATGGGAAACAAAGTATTCAGTTAAAAAATTCCTCTTAATGCACAGAAAGTGTGACTCTGCATGGATAGGTTTGATTGAGAAATACTAGAGGCTAGAAGATTGTTTGCAAGATTAAAGTTACTTCAAAAATGCATAACCAAAGAGCTCGAGGCGGATACTCAGACTATTGTTTCTACCCCCGCACTACATCAGCAGATCAGACAGAAAGAATATATTAAGGAAGATGAACTGTCAGATTGAGAGATTCACAGATTTGTTTATCCTGTGCACAGTATTTGATTAAAATGATAGCTAAGGATAATTATTTAAAATACATTACTTGCCATCTTTCCTTCTTCATTCCATAAGTTTTCCTTAGCAAAATATTATCTTCGCTGCTTGGAACCAACCACATGCCATAGCAGTGGCTCACGCAAGATAATATATTGTTGTAGATTAAAGCTTAATGATTGTCATTTTCCATTTACCATTACAGGAAAAGATGAGTGCATTCCATTCTGAGGCCAGTAGACTGTCAAAGGATATTGCAAAGTTCAATGTGGATGAAGACCGAAGATATTTTTGAACAAAAGTTTAAAAAGTAATTTTATCTCTATGATATTGTGTTATTATAACTGTAAGGTTTTCATATTTGTTATTTTCAGCAGTGTAGGATTAAGAAATATGTTCTATTGTTGATCTTTTGTGGTTTTTGAGTTTCTCATTCCTGTATATACCCTGCATGAGGTCTTGTAGCTTTGCTTGAAATAAGATTATTTTTCTCTCAGGATGGGCTCTTTTAACTTAGTGTAAATGTTCAGGAGTTTAATTGATATTAGGATGATTTAATCCCATCATATCCCAGGATTTTTCAGATACAAGGTCTTTTATAGGCTCGGAGATTTTATGCACAAATTGTGCCTTTGTACAAAACGTTCTAATGTTGATTCGCATAATTATTTGCTTCTGAGGTTACAATTCATTACAAATTTAACAATGATCATTTTCACTGCCAGGAAGCAAATTAATTGAAAATAAATCAATTGTGTTGTTCACTTTTCTTACAAACACTATATTCTGTAAGGATTAGTGATTGATATATGCATGAAGAGTAGTATATGATGTTTGTATTTCGGGGAGTCTTCTTACTGGGGCATATTGTTGATTATTTAGGCAGTGCAGAGCAATCTTGAACTTAGAATATATTCAAATTTTAGTATTTAGGTACTACTTGGATAGTAAGTGATCTATGGAGTTAGTGAGTTGTTTGTTTCACATGTGTAAGGAATTAATTTGTTCATAAGTTTATGCTAGTGGCATAAAGTAGAACTATATTTTTGATCTTTTAAATTTATGCAGCATACTTTCATATCATGTATACTTGCTATGTGTCCAGTATATTAAGTCCTTGTTGTGCTCAACCAAGCTTTGAGTGTGAGCTACATGTGCTGCTCGCTGATATCCGTGTGGGCCTCACCAAAATATTTCCACAAATTTCATAATATAGCTAAACCTGTCTAAGCAGCCACCGTGCGGCCTAAATAAAGGTGGCCACTGAATGGAAGTAACCCCCTTCCAATCCAATATAATGCATCCCCATCTACTCCTTATTTATTTTGGGTGGGAAAGAGGTCAATGGATTTCTGTTACTATAGTACTGTTTAAGTCTCTCCTTACATACCTCATTTTTGAAGGCTAGAGATTTTTTTGAAAATTAGTGGATAGAATACTCAACCTTCATCAGCATTAAAAATGTGCATCATTACAATGGAAACCTTCCAATATTGAGGCAAACCTCACAACAAATCATGTAATTGTAGGAAAAGAAAATTGTGGAATTACCTGAAACATGCCAACCACCTAGGTATTGCTTGTCACAAAGTATTCTACCCTTACATCTTTCACCACCTGCCGAGCCTTCTCCTGCAGCATTGGTGCTCTTTCTGGTGACATCCAAGGAGCATACTTAATGGACCAGAAAACAACATCATTCATTTCCAAAGCCTTTGACTCTCTCTTTCTTTTCATTTCAAACTTCTTATTTTCCTCCAAATTTCTCAAGATGGTATCGAGTTAAGTTATACTCCATTTAACAAGGTCCAAAATTTTCCTCTCCAGTATTCCCTTCTCACTTTCCAGGATAATGTTCCCTCTCTCCTCGAGATTCAGATCAACCCTGCTTTTCACTCATTTTAGTGGCCACTCACTAAATCAAAATGCTCTAACTGTATGGCACAAACTTAATTGAAACTAAAATTTCTTGGAAGCAATTGGGCCAGGCCAACAGTTAATCCTTTGACTCGCTGTGCTACCAAGTTGGCTTCTTTACATTTTTATATCCTTCTTCCACTCCAATAAAGGACAACATCCGACATGTACTTTTGATAGGTACATTTCTTCTTAGATCGTTATGTGTTTTGGTGTAAACATAGTTGAGGGAGTCTTCTTTCCCACCCAAAATAAATAATTTGGGGTGTTCAGGTTGCATAAATATGGATTGTAATGGGATAAAATATACATTTACAGTTGCCAAGGGCAAGGATTTAGTTACATGCATCGTGTGTGTAGATTTCGTATTACGATTACCATATCTGTCTACCAAATGGTCCTTTCCTGGGGGGCTTGTAAGGGCTATCTTTCATCCGTTGGATGGATGGATGACATTAAGCTGTGATCACCTTGGTGACTTTCGTCTGAGGCCGATGTCGACACCAGGAGGGTTATTTTGTAATCTCACTTTAGTGAGTATACATCATAAAATGTCACTTTTTCGTAGTTAAATTCCGCCACCCAGGTGGCGTGACCATCTTCGGATCTCAAGCGGTGAACTGCTGATCATGTGCTGGTCTTTTAGACGATTCATCCGCTCTGATCCGTATCTTTCGACTCTTGATCCATTAGTTCCCATCTCATTTTCATAAAGAACATGAAATGGAGCCACCATCGTTTCCACTTGAAGCTTGAGTTGGAAAAAAATGCAAGAGCGAGAAAGATACATACGATTTTAAATTGTAGTTTTGGAATTTGCACAACATGTAGAACTTCAGCACACCAATATCGGCAACAGATAGCACTACCGACAGAAGCTTTGACGATTCACGAACTGTTTGTGAGCCGATCATTAAGAGAGCGAAACGGATCTCCTGCCTTCCCGCAAAGAGTCATTAAAAAGGTGAGATTACAAAATAACCCCCCAGGTTTCTCTCCCCCTTTCCTCCTGGTCTCAAGCACCTTTCAGTGAGAGTATGTACTTAAAAACCAGATGATGATCACCTGTAGGATTAGGTATATTTGTACAATCAGCGGTATGAATGAAACAAAACTGGTCCCTGACCACAGAGTAGTGGCCGCTTCCAGAGAAGTGAGTGGTAATTTATCCGTGAAGGGGTAGATGGTCTGCTAACAAGGCTCTAGTAATATCTATGCGCTTCATAGAATGTACAGCTAAAGGAATACATAGAAGAGAATAATTCCCCCAAGTATATTCCAAAATATGTTTGCAAAAGAAATTCTGCGCAACATGCCGTGTAAAGATTGGCTGCAGGAAGGAAACAATGTGACTCCTGGCCTTAGAAAGAGGTGGCCAATGAAAAGAGGGGATATTTACGTTAGTTATATGGGGAATACATTAAGTTCCAAGGAAAAGTGGCCACTAGGCAGGTTTCTATGTATGTACCAACTAGAATCGTGGAAAGTAATTTTTTTTTGGAAAACTAATTTTATGATAATTTTTTCAGGTGTCCTGCAATGTGGAGTGGTTGGCTGGTGCTTGAGTTTTTATGAGAAAATTAATATCTCTCACCCACGTGGGACAGTGATGTAGAATATGTAAAGTTATTTGCTGATAGGATTATATTTTTGTATTCTACTCTTCGGCAATGCCAATGTCAACTAATGCTATTGATTCTTGTGAGTTGAAGCTATGAGTATTTGTTTCATTGCATCACAATCATATGCATAAAATTGGAGGGACCGTGCAAACACATGAAAGCTAGCTAATGTCTCTAGCTCTTCTTGAATGTGAATTAGAATACCAGCCTAGTGAGACTGTGTGGACTATGCATGGCTTGGGTGTGTTTTGTGTAATTGGAGAAATGAGTGCCTCTTGAGTCTGAAAGAGCTGTAGAAAGAATCATAACTGCCAGCAGAGAAGTGATTAGTTTTCCATTATCATCCCTGGGATACCATGACTCATGAGTTGATATCACTCACGTATTGATAATTGGTGATTGTTAAAGGGAAAGGTGGTTTCTTGATATCTAATTATTTCTATTCCTGGGAAATAACTGTATTCTCTTAAAACTATTCTTGAATTATGTATATACATAAATTAAATAAGTCTTGTCATTATCATACTGTTGTATTAAACCAGATTTTTATATTTGTGTCAAAGTCTTCTCTGTCAAAACCATAGTTTTAATTATTCCTTTCCTTAATTCTTTATCAAAAGAGTCCCATTTAACCAAATGGAGTGAAACTTGCCTCAGCACTATTAAGTAGTCCCCTCTGTAATCATCATCATTCTTCCATAGACATCTTCTTTTTTTACTCGGAAAAATTACCTACCGTAAGATGAATAATGCTGGTAATAAACATCCTATCCTGCTTATGGTATAGTTAGAGAAAAATTGAATAGTTAAGGTCTCTGTTAGCCACCCACCTTGGAGAAGACAACGTCATCGGCCTTCAGAGCATAACACACAATCAGTTGTCGGTAATGATCCTTGTAAACTGTTCTAATCACACTGAATGGATTTTCTCACTGGCTGGTTATCAGCAATAGCCAATAGGGTCTCACCTCTGTCACATGATGTTCGTGTTTACATTTTGTGATATTTTGATTTGTGCCATTTATATCACTGCCTGCGAATGAATGGATACAAATAAATTAAATACAAATAATCCCACCTCAATAAAATGTAGGTATACTGCATATATGACATCATTCAAAGAAGATATGGAGGATAGCTGAATGTTGTTTTTATTGTATTATTAACATTTTTTATTGTGGCAACAATTAAATTATAGCAAAGTGTATACACAAACAGCATGTGATGTTGAGGGAGTTCCACAACTAGCCTATTGGAAATAGACATGCTCCTCTTCAACCACAATCTGCAACAGAGTGCTGGTCGGCACAACTATAACCAATAACAGCTACAGTAGAACCTCTATTTTACAAAGTTGAAGGGACCCTAAAATTTGAACTTTGTAAATCAGAGGGTTTGTAAATTGGAGGTTATCTTCCACTAACTCCTCTGTCTCCGGAACTGATGTGTCACCAAAATCAGCTGATCTCCAACAGTAGGAAATAGTTTTTGCGGTGACACTCCCATGCTCTGGCAACACCTCGCACTGCATGGCCATAATGCCATAGGTGGTGGTATGTGGTGTGCTGTATTCTCTTAGGCTACTGGTTGATACATGAATGATTGAAATGAACAATTATGCTCTGGTTGATTTTGATATGAAATTATTGAGTTCACGGGGATTATATCTCCTGGAGATCTGCAAGAAGAAAACTGATGGAATGCAGTAAAAGACGCTAAAACCAATATTAAATTCCAGAAGCAAAAGCTAGAAGATATGAATCAGATCACTATCTGGGAAGCCATATAACTATAGTGTTGGGTGCACTTAGAATGAATTCAGTAGGAGAAGAGGGCATTCTGCTAAAATAAAAATCTTATTACAACAAAATAAAGCTTGGAAGTAGGGAATAACTAGTAGAAATTACATCTGAGGCATGCTACTTTATGGTATGGATGGTAAGAGTAGTAAAGTCAAGGCTGGAAGCAATCAAAATATGGTGTAGCAGAAGAATGACGACAAATGGAACAAGAGAGTGACAAATGAAGTCCTAAAGAGAATGGAAGAACAGAATTCTTCTTAAGAGGAAGATCAGGACAACTTAATTGGCCACGTCTTGAGACATAATGGCCTGATTAAGACAATTGCTAAAGGAAAAAAGAAAGCCTCATTTGAAATATATGCAGCAGTTTGTTAAGAGTATAAAAGAGATGATTTATATAAATATGAAGAGATTAGCTGATGGGAGAGTCAACTGGGAAGCTGTGCCAAACCAATTTTAGGATTGTCGACATATATGATAATGCTAACTAATGTGAGAGATTTTTTTCTAAATATGAATAATTTTCTGCAATGTGAAGTATAAAACAATGTTTTGAATTATTTTACTACAGGTCTTTGGCAACATAATCTTAAGATTGCACAATTGTACCTCAAATTTTAAGTGAAGTAAATACGCTGCTGGTTAACCTAGATATGTTTATAGCATAGGTTATTGCTTTTTATGTGATAAAATTATTTGAACAACCTTTTGATTCTTATGGAAATAATGCGTGATTGGAACCAATTTTCATATTATTAACACTTCAAAATTCATTTTTGATTCAACCCAATGTGTCTCGAATCAAAAAGCCAAATGACAGAAAAAGCTAATCAATTCTTAGATCTCTAAGATTCTAGGAGAATATATCTATAATAATATCTTCAATCTTATTTAAGAATATATAGAATTAATGATATCAATGTCAGGTGTAGATATTATGTCTTCAAAGTCTATGAAAATGCCCTTACTTGAATAGGTGTTTGTAGACCAATAGAGAGATCGGCGAACCATGACTCATGAACCACTGGCTGATCTTTTTTTATGTACGTAAGCCTGAAATATAAATGAATTAAACCTTAATGAATTCATTTATAAGTGAACATCTACTGCCATTAGGAAAAAGAACCATCTTAAGTTCAGTCACTGTTGAAAACTTAAAATCGTGCCTTAAATTGAAAATGGCTTGCTATAACTGGACGTGTAAACACTATCTTTGGAAATGAAAGCTAACATGAGTGTATAATGATTAAAGAGGAAGAGACTAAAATTAGCCTATGTAGTCATGTGGTTCAAGTGAGGGCGCTTTCTCTATGTTTTGCAGATTATATTTGTTTCAAAGTACAGTACTTCTATAAGTTATTGAGGTTGCAAACATTTTATTTAAAACAAAATTAATTCAATGTTTTCGCTGATTAAGATAGATGCATAGATGAAGGCATAGACTTTTTATATCAGGCTAATGCACGATAACAAGGAGGGATACGATCTGTTTATGAAGAATACGAATTTATTTAAATCTGCATTTAATCACTAAGCCTAAACCTCTTAAAATATAAAATACACGGTAAATACCTTCACGCTGAAATGTGAGTACCGTTGAACTTCGTTACGATGCCCGCGCTCCGCAGAGGCCATGTCATTTGTCACCGTTCGCGCTTTGAATTTCGAGTAGCCGCTGCATTCTGTGTTATTAAAATTATCAAAATATTATTATTATCTGAAATTGGTGCACTTAGATTAATTTATTTTTCTTGTTTTATATTGTTCAGTAAATGCTGATAAGATCCATAGGAAAATTGAGGTAAGTTTATTCTGTTAAGTCCGCCTTTTCCCTTTTTAAAATATGTTAGCATTTCGTGTAGTGCTTGGAAAGTAATTCCTATAATTTAGCAATTTTCAACGCAGTTTAAGTTGAACTGACGAGGAAAGTTAACAGGGAGGATCCTTCACCTTTACGCAGTTAAAACAGTCGTTTAGACATTAAATTAACCCAGTGATTCCCCTAAAGGTGCTATTTGCGTTGTTGCTATTTGTAAATGCTTCTCTATTCAAAATGTAATCTCATGAGGATCAGTTTGTTGTTAACGCAGTAATGGCACCAGTTCATATAAATAATTATTAGTTCATGAATATCGCCAAGGTTGGCCAAATAAACGAAAAATCGATCGATTCAGGAGGAACTCATGAATATAGGATGCCCGCGCGTTTGAATCAATGCATACCACATGTATGCATCCAATCAATGTATCCACGTATATTCAAATTCATCAAGAAATCCATGACATTATTACAATTTAATTTTTACTCGGCAAAAGAGCTACGATTAATAGTGGTCGTTAATTTTTAAAAGAAAGCCGATTTCCAAAACAAATTTTTGACTTGATATTTCATTATGGATGGTTATACCTACATATGTAAGCATCTATTTTCTGCCCTATGCCTTCTCTGAGGAAAGTGAGCTAAAGAATAATGAAATTCTGTTCTCAATGTTTTAACTTTATACTAAAGAAGTAAATTCATGAAGATCCAATGCTTTGCGTAAATAATTTGTTATTATATATAAAGGGTTTATTCCCATGCACTCCATTGATATACTGTATGTTATGATGACACACTACTCTTTTTTTCTTATTTGAATATTTTTCTAAATACATATGCATATCATTTGTAAATCTTTCTCGGAATGTAAAATAGCATCCTATATCATTACCATTACAGATGGCTGTTAAGGGATGTTCACCATGGTATCAGTACCAAAGTGAGAAATGGGACTGTTGACAGGGAGGTACCTCATTAGTAGTTGAATTTGGCATGTCTGGTCTGAATGAATCTTCTCTCTTTGAACAGGTAAGGATTACTAGCCACATTAATACTAAACAGAACATTTCAGCTGCCAATTTAACATTTTTAGTTATGACCCTTATTGTGCAAGCTGGCCAATTTTATTGTTCCTTATGGAATTGGTGAGAAAGAGCAGCTGATGGATCCATCGGCCCAAGGCATTTTTACCATAGTGTGATTTGGGGTAGGGAGAAAAGTTTGGGATATTGATTGTCTGAAGGGAATGCAACAAATTGCAGAGGGGTGGTTAGAGGTCACGGACACTGTACATTATGAACTTCAATTCCCTCAGTTACCTACCCTGGTGAAAATAAACCGTGACGGACAGTGTGACAACAATGTGTATCACACTGTGCAAGTGTATTAGTCACAGTGTATGTACACTGTGCGCACAGTGTGCTCCTTCAAAGTGTGATGGACAGTGTAACCACAATGTGCTGCACACTGTACAAGGCTATTAGTCACAGTGTACGCACACTGTGCTCCCTTCAAAGCATGATGGACAGTGTGACCACAATGTGCAGTACACTGTGCATGGGTATTAGTCACAGTGTCCTCACAATGTGTGCACGGTGTCCTCACACTGTGAACACACTGTACCGTCACAGTGTCTATCACGTTTTCTGCACTTTTTTGAGTCCCAATTTACGCTTTTGTCACGGTGTATGCACACTGTAATCACACTCTTGTCACATTCTAAGCACACTGTGTTCACGCTTCTGTCACATTGTCTGTCGCGGTTTATTTTCACCAGGGTATGGTATTCCCTCAGGAATCAACATCCTATACCTTCCTCAAATCTTATCCCTACTGCAAGCTACTAATCCTCTTAATCCTTTTACTGTCAGTGGACCGATATATCAGCCCTCTATGGTTGTGCGAAAACTGCCAAGGTCCGATATATCAGGTGACTTACATCACCTTGATACATAATTGCAATTTTTTATTTCCTTTAAATCAGAGACAGCATTAACGATTTTTTCAGCCTTATAAAAACTAAAATATATCATCAATGTTGAGACAAATACATACTTTATGTATTAAAATTAAGAGGTTCAAATATATCTAAAATTCACCTAACGATTTTCAGGGAAATTTGCATACTAGCTTTCCCACAGTCTACCTAAAAGGGGCTGGCAGTAAAGGGTTAAAGAACCATAATCCACAATAGCATCCAGTGCACCTGTAGTTAACCCAGCTACCAAAACTATTTTAATGATTTCAATAAATTTATTTACTGTGGAATACCTTTATTCTGTTAGATGAATAGATTTTACATTTAGTGGAGTTCCTCTCAAGCAGGCCTTGAGGCACTAAGACCTTGATTGGTCCATTGTCCCAACCACCTGGTGAATCACCCAAAGAGGACAATCGCCTTACTGAAGGCCAACAGATTCCCAACGAGGCTTTGCCTAAGCTCCATAAATCGTGTACCAAGGTTTCTATTTCAGGTCCTCATTACATTTTCCTATTTGAACCACAATAATTTTATCAAACTTTATCTTTGAAATACAATTTCAAATATGGCTATCGTATTCAACATGTTTTTCTGATTCCACATTAGTAGTTGCTGTTATGATGGGGAAGTAAGAGACTGCTGAGAGGTTATTTGCACCATTGAGATAGATGGATGGTGGGGTCTAGGCAGAATTTATTGAGAATGGAGGAAGGTAGAGAGAGACCTGGTATTATCATTAGCCTACTCTTTACAAAAGGCAACATGTGGTTTATGATTTAATACTTGTAATGGTGAACAGGGAGCTTGATGGGCTCTTCACTCAGCACTTGAGGAGGAACTGAGATTCTCACATTGAAAAATCTCTGTTACAATTGGAATTTGAACCCAGGCTCATGAAATGGGAAGGAAATTCTGTAGCCTTCTGACCTCCTTTGCATCAGTGACATATTTTTGAGTGCTGGGTGTAAACTTATGATGACCATCACCATTCATGATATTTTTGAAGCATCCAACTTCAGCTTGTTATCTTGGAAAAGTGGAAGTCAATCATCATTAGATACCTAATAGACTCTCACTTTATTTAAGAGTCATTAGATAAAGTTCAATTATCCTGCTGGTCAAAAAGACTTAATTATGATTTATAAAATAAATTCGAAAAAAAATCAAAGGTATATTTAAATTATGGAACTAAGAATATCATGTACTTATTTACTGGTAGTGTATAATTTTTTGCTACTATAGTAGTGTATAATTTTTTGACAGCAATGTAAAATAAAATTTTATTAGCTAACAATTTAGCCTTTGAGTTTGCAGTTTTGACCTCCAAGGACGACAGTAATTCTATAGTAGGTTGAAGTGGGAGAAATCTGCTATGGGTGAGAATTTAATCAGAAAATTATTGCTACCCAATGTGGAAGCTACAAATATTTTGGATGTCAAATTACTCTTGGGATGAATAAATGTTGATAATATGGTTTGAGAAGTATAATAATCATCCCATTAATATGTTGAAGCGTGGTCTGATTTTAAAGTAGCGCCATTGTACTTGAAGTAATTATGCATTAAGTGTAGGGAGTTTTTTTAGCCATCTAATTCTTTTTAGTTGATATATCTTCTAACATTCCAGCATCAGATATTTTTCATCTGTTTGTCTTTCCCAGGGCTCTTGCCATGGATCCTATTCTTTTGAGACTCTTCATGCAGTCATTTAGTATTTTCCTTTCTTTTTGGTGAGTGGGGAGCCGACCTACTGTACCAAATAGGAGTGCCAGGTTATTTTATACGAGGTTTTCTTCCTCTATCCTGTTGGTCCATGGGAGGTATTTCAATTACCTCCCACCACCTATATCTGGAAGGCATTCCCCATCCCCATCTGGAGACACTCCCTCTAGGAGTAACAAACTATGCCAAGTGCCACCTATTTCCGACCTGTTTATTTTCAAATTACTTTGCTCAAGAAATCACAGATATTTGGGAAACATTATGGTAAAAATGAGGCACATTTAGAGATGTAAAATATATTTAATTAAAAATTTCTTCCATAATTAGTAACATTTTTATTGATCAGGTACATTTGGAATGAAATTTTATGAAAATACAAAACTGTATCTCTTATTTGTAGTTTTCTGAAACCACTCCTGCTGTATTCGCTCTTGATCATATGCTTAATTTTCTAGGATATAACTCCATAACTCATATACATATTGCCCTATTTAAATAGTTACACACACACTCCCTCAGTTTACTCACACATGCAGAAATCACTCCATTATAAATACAACAGCCATTCCATTAATTAACAATTCTAAAATTCAATTTCCTCAATATTCAGTCTGAAATGAAGGAACTGTGTTTGCAGTCATCATGATATGGACCGAGGAAGTATCATTGGCATTAAACTTGCCCTTCTCTTTCATTTATCATCAAGAAAACCTCTCGGCACAGTTATTAGCTTTTGCCACATTATTATAGTGCCTCACATTAACTGCCTTGGTTCAGTCTCAAATATTTAAGTAGTACTGCCTTACGGCATTGCTATTATTATAGCTCTGAAATCATTATGGTCAACAAGAATCATTCTTCTAAAATAAAGGATTTTTATGGATTTGTCAAAAAATAAAATATTTTATCATGCTCCCTTTAAGCACTATACAATGATTACATATTTCGTTACCTACACACTTCACATATTTGCTTATCCATTCCAGATTTCCGTCCTGCATCTTGTGCATGTAGGTTGATGACAGTTTCTTAAAAACTTTATTTCATTAATAATAACAGAGTTCATCAAAAACAATACCAAAAGCAGGCTAAATAATTATTACAATCTTTTGTTTTTAAGAATATAAATAAAATATTTGCACATCTATATCACATTGAAAGATTCATTTATACATTAAAAATTTTTGAAAAATCTAGATTTTTTGATAACACCTCTTGCAACAAACTTCTTTAACCTGCCATTTAAATCTTTCAAAAACTATGGAAACATTTTTCTGATAGGGCATAAATGACATTGAGAAGCTACATAATGTAGGGTAGCCATTCTTTTCTCATGGTTCCAAGTCATTGCATACATGTCAACATATTTCAGTTGTAGTGCATGACCATTCTGGAATCATTTAGCAGTGTATATGAACCATCCACCCAATCAGTTAGCAATTTTCAGCCAAGACTTCATGGCATTCAGTCAAAACTTACTTGAATCATCACCTTAGCCTGAGGTTCTTTTGAGATATGGAGGAAACCGATAATGATGGAGACAACAGGCCATGAGTTTCCGAATTTGGATCATGTCCAATCGTCATTATGGCTATAACCATCATCATTAGCAGAGCACTGATCATGAAAACTAATCCAGGAGGCATTGCCCCTGCCATCAGTCCCAACAAGCACCCAGATCCTTCAATCACAAGAACTATAATTCCGGAGTACACAGCAATATTGGTCAGAAATTCCCTCCTCAGCCATGTTTTTGAAGGCCTCAGAGACTTTGGTAAAATGCTTGGGAAGCCTTTGAATATTGAAAGTTTAAGCAAAGCTGAAGCAATTGTGGATAATGCAGAAAGTACATCTTGTTTCTTCATTAACTTAGGCATCTGCTGAGTGACGGTCGAAGTTGGTACAGTTGTCGTTCCATTCCTGATTGTCTGTACTCGGGATGGATTTGTGGATGCAGTGTCTTTTGGTTGAGTCGTCCCATGATTTGAAGATGAGAGAGTCCAGAATCTTCTAGTGAGTATGCACTCAGACTTGATGACTCTTGGGGATAGCTGCTGAAGTACTCCCACTGACTCCTTGTGGCCAGGAACTACATAATAGAAAAACAATTACATTAAGATAAAAATAGAAATAAAAAAAAGCCAGGCTGCTTGCTGGTATTCAATGCCATTCATTGTCATCAGGTGTACTGCAGTGGAGAAATTAGCTAACATGAATACATGACTCACTACTCCATAGAAAGTGTTATTTTCTCCAGTTAAAATAAGGGTAGGTACTTCATGATATTCTAGGACATTCTGCCCTTCAGACAATTTAAATGAATTGGCACCCTATTGGAAATAGAGGTCTGCCTTAGGAGAAGCTCTCCAATATTCTGGGCTAAAACAAAAGGAGTAACTTTCCAGTCCCTTCTGTTTTCAATGGTTATTTTGATTTAGAAAATGGACATACTGGAGGTTTTGTTTATTTTAAAAGTCTCCCATAAATTTCAAATATCACTCTTCTTATAAGGGGATAATTTATTTTATTTTCATTTCTACATTGTTTACCATGGCATATCCCCAGAGATTATATATAATTTAAAGAAGCCACAATATATATGACTTCTTATAGACATGGTAATATTTACAGTTAGGAGCATTAGATGGCAGAGGGTATAATATACATAGCCTACTAGCAAATGCTAAGTGAAATGTTCTCTGCTTAGTGTGATTCGGGTTTACACTACAAAATATAAATATTTTCTTTGCTGTATGCTTTCCCGACTACACCCAGAATAAACACTTATTATTCTGGAAAAGTTGACTTCTACAAGGCTGCTCCAAATGCATCCTCATTTTAATCTTGAAAAAGGCTCATGTATAGATATACCCAAGCATTATTTCAAGCATCAAGCCTCAAAGAAGAAAATATCCACAGTTTCTGAAGCCTCATTAGTTACATTAAATCTTTTCAAGGTTATTTTTTCAATCAGGGTACTCTTATAAATACTCCTATTGCGATCACTATTTGGTTGCTATCCCTTATGCACTCTTCCTCTGCTATCTGCCCCACAACTATGATCCACAACAAGATCTATAGTGGGATCAAAATTTCATACCAGGATATGTTAATTTATTAAATCCATACTCAGCAGTGGTGGAAATCAGATTTTCTGCAAAACAGTCTATGTCATATAATAAAAATATTTCATTTTCCAACAGAAGATGACATTACTATATCTCTTCAACTTGAGAATAAAAGTTTGCACATAAAATAAACAGTGCTCTACATGGTAAATTAAGGGGTCATATTGCTGTATAAAAACTGCTCTAAAGTAATAAAATTACCTTTTGGTAAGAAGGGAAGGAGACCTGGCAGATTGCTCACAGTCCACCTTGGCCATATTGTTGTTGGAAAGGATACTGCTGCTGTGGATAGCTCCTCCACCACTTCTGTTGTTGTTTCACTCATTTCTGGTGCACACTGCAAAGAAATCAAAGTTAATTTTTAAACACCTGATCTTACAAACGCCTTGTCATCAAAATGATAGCCCCTCTAAATTTGACAAAATTTCTTTTTTTTTGCTAGCACAAACAAGTCTTTAGAAAACAAGCTGAGATAGTTGTAATAGTCATACCACCCATTTAATTGACATGTTGTTTTATATGTAAGATGTAATATATACATTGTTTAGAGTTGAGGTTGACCAATAATTAGAATACTCCTAACTCTTCAGTGGTTATGTTTGAAATTGAGCATTATAATTCAGAATTTGACGTGATGAAAACACCAAAAATTGTATCATTTGAGTGAAGGTAAAAGATCTTTCCCCTGGGCACTGTGTCATGAATGTACCTGTGATGGGCAACCAACCTGCAAAAGTAACTCGATAGCGATAGAATGTTGCAGATGGTGATGATTATGGATGTATGTGAAAGAGTAATCTGATTTTGGAATAATTTAAGTAGTAATTTAGGCTGATCCTCAAGTGGTTTTATGCATCCTGGTTATAGCCATAATTGGTATTTCAAAATAGCTTCTACTGAGGAATCTTTCAGGGAATGGAGGAAGGGTGGAGATCATGCTTTTACCTTGCCATCTTCACTCTTTGGCTTTCCGTTTGAATGATATTTTATTCGAAGATTGATCGAAGCTTCATTTAGCTGCTTTAAAGCATGGTGTTGATACATAAGAAAACATTTTTATGTTGAGATTTTTGGAATACTTCTTCAGCTTTGACAAACTCGGACTCCATTGCTTCTAAAGATATCATATATGTACTTATCCTTCCTTAACCCCACCAAAGGTATGAAAATCCGACGACAACTGTTGAAAACAAAGTCCCCAGGTACTATACATGCCGCCGTTTTCCCTACCATTGCAGGACCTGACGTCACTTTCAGCCGGCAAATCACAATAAGTACGTTTTAAAGTGGGCGTGTTCCTTGGGCATTTCTTTAGCTTATTTCTCCAAAAATACATTAAATAAATGCATAGTTTTAATCGCTAAGCTGTTTTAGTATCATTTACAATTTTTTTTAATAGCATTTCAAGGCGATTTCAAAAGTTGTCCAGAGACCTAATAGGTGTCGATGAAAAACCTCTGCCATTGCTGAGATTTGAACCCGGGCACTCAGAATGATAGGCCAGGAATCTAGCCACTACATCAGTCTGATCCTCCTCAGGAAAAATACCTAGGTCATTAATGCAGTGGAACATCCGTTCCCCTTCATTTCGAAATTCAACAGCTACTGGTTCCTAATTTGCTCTTGAGTTACCTCGATTATCTACAGCTACGAGATCATAACTCAGCATTAACAATTGACGGGCATATATGCAATGTTTCAGTATTTTGGTTCACTTTCATTTTTTACAACTAAGGACTAAGCTGTCTACCGTTTCTGTTCACTTTCGCTGACAATGTGGTTTAACCTTTGCTTTCGTCTTCGTACTGTTTTGTTATTGGTTTTCTAGCCTCTCATAACGAAGGTGACCGTGTATCCTAATAAATTTCTTACCCTGGCTTCACTGGCGGTCCCGTCGGCTCTACTACACGGCCCTCATCTTCTATGCCAACAACCCGAATTCAACTCAGGATATTTCGGCTGTCAGGCCTCGTATTGCTTTCTGCGCTCTAATTACAAAATTCTGAACATACGCAGACAGATAGTTTACAAGTGAAACCTTCTAAAATTCAACTAAACGAAAAAAATATATATATTCTGATTGTCTAACTGGCGTTCAGACCATAAAACTGGTTAATTAACAAACTCACTATTCATTGGAAGGAGACAATTAATACTCACTTGAGAACATTATTCATGCCTATATTTCTTCACGTGTATTACCAACTATCTGAATGACCCTGAGCAGGTGTTGCGCCCGATTATGGCCGGTTGTAAAAAGGGAGGGGTAGAAAAATGATGCGTCACTTCCAAAGAAAAAAGTACCTTCAGAAATTTAAGTAACTTAAAATTTTTCCCAGGAAAAATAAGTCCCTACACCCATAAGGAATAATGACTCCGGAAGTGTGCCGTAAATGAAACATGTCGAGCATTTCCGATTTCCGGAGGGTCTTTGGCACGTCGCAGTGAGTCCCCAAGTCTCAACGAAGCAGCTAACTTTCGCGTCATATTAAAATTATAGGGTCTGTATCGATTTGCGAAAGGCGATGGCGTAAATTAGCATTTTTAATCCTATTCTTTCAAATAATCCTGTATGATAAAACGCTTCTGCATCTCACTAGGTCAAAATATTTCTTTATTGATTCTCCAGGGATTAATTTCTTACTAATTAGTGATTTCAATCAATATGATCACAATCGACCCTTTGATCCATTTTAAAAATAGTTATTCCTCGTTAAATACCACAAAGCACTTTGGTGAATGGGTGTGAAGAGTCCGGAAATTCGATTAAAAATATCATGCGGTCAAAAAATCATCGTAAAATGAATTTTTTTATCGATTGTTTGTTTTATTTTCGCGGGCGTGATCTTTTTAGTTGCTTAGATTTCCACGAAAATATTATTCGTTTATCAACGAATGTTTTGAGTGCAACTGAATACGATTGCAAAAATGGTATCTTTTTACTTTCAATCACTTTAATCAGCAGCATTTTTCATGCTCCGAAGATCCGTTAAGTAGCTTACTTTCCAGGTCATAGGTAAAATCACCGACTTAGTGTTCAACCCGAAAGTTGATATTACTTCCTCGCGTTTTTTTCTTTCAGCCGTTCCATATAAGATTTTAATTGCCGACCATAGTGATCAAGCCGTATGTGATAATGAATTTCCTTCCGAAACCTGGGTCGGATCGTAAAATTCGTCGGTGCGGAAATTGAGCAATGTATTCACCTCAATTAATCATGAAGTAAGCAACTAATAAGGCAATCGAAATCTTCTCAAATTCTTTTCATGGGCCAACTGGCACTCGAAGTATCTTGTACTTGAACCGTATTTACTCGTGTATGCCACGCACGAGCATTTTTGGGCAGAATAGGGTAGAAAAAAATATTTACGTCAGAATATTAATTTTTTTCCCTTCAGCCTGCCGCTTTTCGTCATAACCTGAAAGCACGGTGTTTAATGAAAATAAAAGAAAAAGGAACAGAATGTGAAACAATAAATAGGTATTGGGGGAAAATATGCAATGCAAAAAATGCGAATTTGAAGATAAAAGGTGCGTGGCTTACAAGAAAATCCGGAGAGTTCGCGTAAGACGCGCGCGCTCCCTATTTGCAACGGGGTTTTGGAAAAAAATGGTGCGCAGATTACACGAGTAAATACGGTATTTATTGTGCTTTGCGCCTGGACGTAAGCTAGAGATATAAATTTCAAGCTAGTTCTAAAGTTATAATGGCATGTTATACGTACCTAACCCTAGCACTTTGACGTGCCGCGAGCTAACGAAAAACACTGTATTTTGTCGCAGATTCCTCGACTACATTTATTTTTACATTGAAGTATATGATAGAAATTGGACTATAGGCCTCTCGATTATGTCGATATGGTCTTCTTAGCTACACATCCAGAATCAGCTGACACGTCCCCAGTTCACCCGTCAAACAATTCATTGGAGGCGTTTCGCCGACGCTCATCGCTCGCAATGTCGGTAACGTGACGACTGTCACGAAATAATGCAATTATCTGCGTCGTGATCAAGGAAGGAATTCTCATCCATTAGTCAAAACACGAATTATTTTCTACCCAATGATTATTTCACTCTTTCGACAATTTCCCGCTCCTCCAAGATGCTAACGTTTTCGTGCACAACTGCACACTCCCACGCAAAAGTCGCCCATAACTATTTCAGTTTCACAAAGAAAACAATGACACGCCGTTTCTCGCCAAAGCGGATGTATTGAAAGTCTACGATTTCGGTTTCAAAATGTCATCAAAGTTCATCCCAAGAGCAGTAGGGACACTAACTACCTAAGATCAAATTAATTTGAATGGAAAGTTGAGAAGGACTAGCGACAAATTAATTCTGCATGTAATACTGCCTCACGACCCTATTATTTACTTGAAATAAGAAGTTATTTATCTAAGCCGCCAGCTAATTGTTACCAATTACATGTAAATGATGACTGAATGCACCATACTTTTCTTCCCAGAGGGGTTCTTACGGTCGGTCCAAATTATTTTTGTGGCGAGAGAGAGGACTTGTAGGATGGAAATAGGAGTGAGTACTAGAAGGATGTAAAAGTACGCCGGGTGAATGGGAAGACGAAATAGATTAGTGATCAAAATTGGAGGCATAGAAGTATATGAAGAGAGTTAAAAGAAGAAATATAGGAGGAGATCATTAGGGATGGCGGGAAGTTACGGGTCACTTTGGGCGGAAAAAGTTACGTGAATGAGAAATAAATGAAATAATCCGTCATATTGGTGGCCACTACGTAGCACTACTCGTATCAGTACTATTCGGAAATCCTAAAGAATACTTGACGTCTTCAAGTAACCGTTATACACCGGCATTTTCGATGGGGATGGGACCCATAATAGCAATGGGTGAAGCTGCGATATCTTCAGGACACCGTGGTCAGTCTAAATGCACCCGTATGTTAATAAAAAGATCCGTATTATTGAGGGGAGGATTGATTATGTTTAACCCTAAGGCCTGATTTAAAATGCCTGAACAGGCAGATTTATCAGTGCTTCACTGTCCGGTAAACTGTGGACCTCTTCCATAACATTCACTTATGGTGCAACTTTCCTTCGATGTCGGCCACCTCTTCTAAAGATGACAGAGGGCTAATGTCGATGCCGGGTTTCTCTACGTCTTTCTTTGCTCTTAGGAAAATTCCCACCTCTTCCCTAACATACGCCTATTTTTAATGGCGCAATTGGCTCCACCTGTCGGTCGCCTACCCTTATATTAGCCATAACAACGATAACCTTGTTTTCATTCGTCAAATTTCGTGTTTACTCACGTTATGATTCACCCAGGTTTGATGGCATGATGTCACGCGGATTGTTGGTGCACATGTATACGATAATCTTTCATCCATCTTCTCTCTAAAATTTTCGACAAATTCCAAATCTGAATGGAAGAGCCGTAAATCGGATGGCTTATACCGATTACGAGAAAATGTCTCTGAACAGGGATTACAACTCGATTGGCATGAAGTGAAACGGATGCCAAGGTTGTCACAACCATACAACACACGACGAACGCCTCCTGCGACCTAAGGTCACGGACTGAGAAATTTGACTACAGAATATCACTCACACGCACTAGAACTTCACCTAATCAAAGACGCACAGTTAGGGAAAGTTAAGATGCCGAGGGTTCACAGATTCCGGGCGGTTATGAAGCACACTCGCAAGTTTACGTGCCATACCTCGTCCTCGCGACGCTCCTCGTCAAAGTCCGAAGTCGTGGCGTACATCAACACGGGGAACGGCAAGCTTTCGGCCGCCCTTCGCAGGGTATGGGACCTCCCTATTCGGGTTTCGAGCTCGATGAACATTTTAGCCGGTCGGGGAAGCTCTTTTCGTCCACTAGCGGGGTGGATTCCTCCCTCTCCTCTTCAACGAAATGCGATGGCTTTTAGTGAAATCACGAGCGTCGGCTCACGGGCGCATGACTCTGGGGTGACGGGACCGACGGCCGCGCGTGTCAGACGATGCGAGCCGGGAGGACTCCGGCGCAGGACAGGTGATTGTGGTGACTACTCTCACGCGCCCATTGACCAAGTCTCCCTCTCGTTCGCCAAGCGTTGCATCGTCCTCTCCCCGATCGTTTGTAACGGTGGGGGGAGAGGGAGATTTTGGCTCGCCATACGTCTATTCTGATGCGAAATGGAATGGGACGCAAATGACGACCGCCGCCTCCGCTCGAAACTACTGCCCATCCACCCACCTTGCCATTTTTCCCACACCGAACTTGACCTGATGGGATAGATGCACATTCTAAATGCATCACCACCGCCAGAATTTCCATCCTAAAGATTTTGGTTTGATGCAAGACGTGAGGAATTTAAAAATCATTTTTCTTTGATTTTCTGTGTCATTCAGTGCTTCTCTCTGTTTCTCGAAAATATTTGCGGATGCAGAGCTCTGCATTTAATCCCTGGAAACTCACTCCCGCGAGATTATTCTTTGCTTGGTTATTTGCTTTCTCGATCATCATCACTCATCTCAATCCTAAGACAGATTTGGTGCAGCTCTCCGCTCGATTCTGCTAACATCTAACCTTTTATATTTATATAATTCTTCTCTTCTACATCAATCTATACTTGCTCCAAATATCTCATGCGAGGTCTTCGTTTGCCATTACTCCAATTTACTTTTTCCTCGATGATTGTCTCCATCAGACAATCATGTCTCAGGATATGGCCGATCACGCTGTCCTGTCTTCTTTTTAAAGTTTCAGAAGACTCCCACTCTTCTCAAGACTTCTTCGTTTGTTAGTCTACACAGTCGATCAATTTTATTCCCATTATTATTCTGTAGCATATTTAGAATGCTTCTAGTATTGAAACTTCTGGACCATGCCCCACGGCTGTAAAGATATTCTCCGGATATAAGTTCCTCCAACGAAGAATTTCCTTATTTCCAAAAATTCATAATTACCCTTTAACGGTGTTCCTTTTCAGAACAGAAACCGTCGAAAAAGCCCAATAATGTGCGGCAGGCCAAGGTCATCAGTTGTTTCAGTTACCCTTTTTTTTTGCGTTTTTCTTCCGCTGAGGAGTTGTACGTAAAAGTAGGTTTTTGAGGTTTTGAGTGCCCGGACAACTTTCTTTGTATCGCTTTCTTCGCATTCATACTCTATGCGAGATTCGAACCCGCAACATTTGCGTCAGTCATGTGGCATCTCCTTCGTTCATAATTGCACAATTTATACTCTACGACTTTTTATAATAACTCCACGCCATCTGGGTTGGCCCGGGTCGACAACTCGCCAGGTTGTATCCCAATAGTCGCGGTTTCGAATCCCGCCTCGGGTATGGGTGTTGTTTCTTGCGATTAGGATTAAAACTACAATTAATTTACGTTATACGGTATTTGCTCAAAACTCAAGACGCATCTAAAAACTATTTATACTTCTACCAATAATTCCACCATATTCGACCGCGGTTATCTCTGTATACAATATCATCTGTATCAATTAACTTATTTTAAATCTGCTTCGTAATTTGACTCTCCTTGAAGACCCCCGAAATTCGCTCTCCTACATTACCGTAGCATGCAGAACACATTCTTTCTTTATGCTCTAACCCAAACCTACTTGTCCCCTAGTGCTTATCTTAGTTAAGGTTAACGTCATGGAAATTATAGAGAGATGTATTACTCATCATTCTCCGATTTTTTCTTCTCGTGACGAATAGCGATGCATACCATTACAGCGACAGCAGTGACCTTCCAAGCCTAAGTTCACGTGACTGATTGAGTTTAAAGGCGAGAGTGAACGCAACGAGCCAATATCTGGCACTTCTGTTGGCAGAAAGAGGCATCTCCTTCGAAGTTATGAATAGAAGATTTCAGCGGCATTAGCAGCAGGCGTGGGGTAAGTGGTGTTTTTAACTACCCATTCTTAAATTACCATGGTGTTGCTCTGAGTAATATTTCAAAAATATTTAAGACCCTTCATGAAATCGTGTCAGTGATATATTTATTATTGAGTACAGCGAAAGAAATTAACTTCTTAGATTGGCGATTTTTCAAAATTTTTTCTAAGAGCAGCTATTTTTAGGGTACTAAGTGTAAGGTCAGCAAGCACCCTTTATGTCTCCTAATTCCTGCCGCTGGAGAAAATCATGTTAAGATGTAACTGCTGACAAGTGATAGCGGGTATTCCCTTTCTTAAAGACGTATGTACGCAAGACATAAATACCGTTTAGCAACCCTCATTTCGATAAACGTTGCAAGCCAAATTTTCATCTCTATCAGACCGCTAAATGCCGAAAAGACCATATATAGTGGTTGAAGTAGGTTATCGGGTGCTCCAACGGATTAGGTTATATCGTGCCATCTACGTTAACTTATCCCTTTCGATGTACACATAAGTCAACCCGGTGGAACTCGAACTCACGACCTTTGGGTTGCTCGACCGGCTCGTTAACGATCCGTCTACCACGGTGGGCAAAGGTCAGGGAAGGGATCGTGGATCCTTCTTTGGCGTTTTTGTTAACATTATCAGTAATGAATAAAAAGAGCAGTGGAAGTGTAGTAGTCATACTAACCACCTTCATGGTTCACTCAACCAGATCAGTAACTTGAAGCACAAGATAGCATTTGAAGGATGGTGATCACATTTTTGCTCTCCCAACAGCAATTAAAAAGATAAACGTGGGCATGCCCGTATGGAGATCTGCGATCGAGCCCCAGATGTTTTAATTATTCTAATACTCTCGCACTCAAAAGGTATTTCTACACTCCTATTGATCGTGGAATCATCTTTGTAAAGGTTAGCTCGAAACAAAAAGAATGCATAAAACAATAAATGCAGCAATTCCCAGCTATGAAGATACAATATTTATTTAATTAAAGTGGTCAAGTATGCGATAAAATTTTTACTACAGGCCATGCTAATATAAAATTACAATACACGTACCTTGCCAATAGAGCACGGAACATCAGCTATATATACGATTTTTTTCATTTTGTAACTACCAACGCAGTTGAGCAATTGATTGAATTAATGGAAATTACGCTAATGTTTAAAAATATCATGCTTATTATTTAACTATACTACTGGGAGCATGCTTTCGTTGTGACGTCTACCTTTTCCAGGTCATTTAATTTAATACTCGGGATCGAAGCGGGAGGAGGGGAAGGAGCTATTGGCACTCCGGCGGTGGGCGGGCCCGAAGAAAGTTACGTAAGGAGAGGGGGAAACCATGGAAGACAGACAACCCGGAGGCGCGCGGAGCGAGTGCAATTTTATCGCCAAGCGGTCGCCTTCGCCGCGAAGGAAGCTCAGGGAAACCCCATCGGAGGAGAGGAGAGAGCCTTAACACATTAGCGCCATTTCGAGCACTGCAATGCGTCGGAGCCTTGATCTACCACGGTACAGGTGAGGTCCAATGCCCTTAGTCGAGCTTCCTGCTGAGCTACAACAAATCGAGGCGATGAGGAAGCGGAATTGTCGTAACCTTGTATCGAGCAGAAAACTGTAATTCAGACGAATTCATACTCGCTCGAAAAGTAGTGAATGCAGCTGTTTAAGACACCTATATATCTTTACTTTCCATACTCGGCTCTATTCTGAGCGTCGTTGAGGCTCACTCAAATGAATAGGGAAGCCGCAGTAGCCACATCAATAAGGTAGTCACTAACGCGCCGATCTGGCGATCCAAATGTCGAATCCCACATCGGATGGATCGTGCTTGTTTTAGTATTGAGGCTCGGTTAGGAGATGGGGCCTGAATGTGGAATTCGGGTCCATAAGACCCAAATCTACTGTTACTTAAAACCAAATGCCTCGGAAGAGAAAAATAATCGCCTTATTGAGACATACGCCATGTTAGCACAGCGAAAGAATACTTTTTGGAAGTACTGCCATTTCGTTTTTCTTTTAAACCCGGAGAACAACTTGACATTTTCCTCGATGTTTCTTCTTCAGCACACAGACTTTTGAAATTATCCCAGAGAGAGAAACAAATAGCTGGCAACTCGGTTTCATCACGGTCCCGCGTTGGCCTCATTTCTCGCAAAAGTTCACGGCACCGCATCTGGTTCCTCTTCGCGAACCTTTCTGGTGTTAATGGAAACTTAAAACCACACCGCGTTAAAATGATGACTGCAGCTGGATATGTTCGAAAAAGTCAGTTTAGCCGGAGGATGACCTATGGTTTTGCGCTCATATATTCGTATCTGTACCTGTGGAAGTCAGAAAGCTCATTATGAATGCGCATATCGTAGCCGACAGTTCCGCAAGTGCAACGACTAGTGCTCGTATTATTTACATTTCGTACGGAAGAACTTTATTTCCTCCAGGTCCCGCCGTAAATGGTCTAGCGTATCATTCATGCTTTACTTCCGTAATGTTTTATGCGGAGGAGGAAGGCGGAGAGTCTGAGCTCGTCTTCGACGTGGTGGGTTAATTATTGAGTGAACTAAATGTCGCCTTCAAACCAGACTGCCGAAATAGGCTATCTTTCTTTCCTGTCACAGAACATCTGCATCTAGTTGACTCCAGGATTTTAGGGTTCCTCCCATGTCGATTGATCATAGATGGTGGTAATTAAGTCGGCATTTTAGCCGGAATTTTAAGTTCAGAAATGCAATCACCTTCCTAGGGATGCTGTCTCCGCTTTGAGAGGCACCGAATCCCTTCCCACTAGCTAGCTCTCAAGAAAACCAAAGTGTCATCGAGAATTCGCCGCGATGCATCTGTAACAGTGTAGATAGTGCTATTTATGCATCGCCGAATTGCTTACATAACGTAATGATCCAGGCAGGCGAACGAGAGCGCGAATCTGGTGACATTTTTGCGATCTCAGGCCGAGGGATGAGATCAGTTCGGCGACATTTTTTTTAAACAAAAAAAACTTTTTCTCCCGAAGAAACATCACGTGCGTCCGTGAACCTCTCAGGGGAAGGTGAAACCCTTGAGCGGTGGCAGGCCTGGCTAGTCCAGCCACGTCATGGAATATGAGGACACGAGATGAGGGCATCACACAGTGGTGGAATCAAAACTGAAGGGAAGCTTTCTTGACATCTGCGACCGTTCTCCGAGAGCGTTCGTCTCACATGTTTGTCCTCATCCAAAGAATCACGCACGAGTACATACGGCAGGAAAGCTAGGAAGTTCTCCACACAAGAGATGGCCGTGGAAAAGGTGATGACAACACGTGAATGTCTTCGCGTGCGCAGTGGAAACGGCGAAAACGTATGTGCCAGGCTGATATGCCCCTGAGAGTAAAATACCCTTCAACCTCACGTTCAAGAGGGGGCAGCTGGACATTTTACGCGCACGCAAACGTCATATTACGCTGGCCGCGCGGAGCACACGTATATTGTCTTTCTAACCGCACAAACGGATGCCTCACTCGGCTAGAAATAGCGATCGCCGCGGAAAACTAGATGTCTCCATGGAATGGAGGCAGTAGCTCGGCATAAAATAGTTGCCGGACGAAGAGAAGGATTTTCTCCGCAACTAGATCTTGACGATCGTAAAGAATACAGGTGGCTAAATTCTCTCGCTTGCAACGAAATTATGTGGGCAATTCTTACTATTTCCTTGATTTGGCAGGAATAAGCAAGAGTCCTCAGCAGGCGAAGTGGCAAGGCGATATTGAATTTGAATTTCCGGCCAGCAGGAAATAAAAAAAAACAATACATTAAACTTTGAAAAATATGCCAATTGCCCACAACGGGACACGAGCCACAAAACACAGAGTGCTAAACTGTGTCTTAGGCTTACAAGTGTATTCCACGATCTCTAAGTTACTATTGACACCAAAGTTGTCGTCAATATGCTCCGTTGATGGAATTATTGCTCATTTAAGTACCATTGGGTGCAGGACGTGTACGTGCTATCGGTGCACATATACTTATTATACTTCGTAAAGCTCCGCAGTTAAAAAATATGTATTATTCAAACGGATGGATATAAATTAGTAGTAGCAGTATTGAGTGTTTAGGTGCTCCACCGGCTTGGCATATATCGCACGTCTAACCTAATCTCTTAAACCTAAGACGAACACATCAGGCATGGACTAGACGGAATTCGAAACCTGCGACCCTTGGGTGGCAGGCCAGACCGCTAGATTTAATTTCTGTGGTAAGAACATAGTTTTGCTTTAGATCGCTTCCACTGTTGTGAATTTTATTCCACCATATTATCTTCCCTCATTTCTAGAGTAAATCAAGCGTTCTTGCTAGCGGCGAGATTCGAATCCTCGCCCTGGTAGCTAGGCCGACGCCTCATCAACAAGGCTACGTTGCCCAGTCCGGCCGGCACGGATACTCTTTAATTGTGCACTGCACTGAATGGATTCCGGTGTGTTTGTATAAATCCAAAGCTACGGTAAACCGTTGCATCCATAGCGAATATACTTGTCGAAGGAGAGGAAGAGGGAAAATTCTACAAATAATGCCAATTTAGGGACAACTGCGTCACTAATGAATCAGTTTTTTTATTTATTTTTTCGTCGCTGATTAAATGTTTACGATTTGGAGTTCTTCCACGGGGCAGAAGTTTTTAAAATGATGAAATAGAGAAAGTTACCCTCAGACTTATGCTATGACAGTCACTTATGTTCACGGTGATGGTGGTCATCCGCGAGGAAGTTTGTTTGCCAAAAGGCCGTGAGTGGTATGAAGAAATATTGACCGTCGCGTTCTTTACGCCACTTAGTCATTTAACGAATACCACTTGGGACTATATTTCCTCAAAAGCATTCCTTTTTCCTGAGTTGTTTCGAGTCATCCACAAAAATAATGCTTCCTTTCAGTATAGCTCTTAAAAGGCCTAAAAGGAAAATCAAGGGACTGATTCTGAGTCTAAATCATATCCTAAAGTGCATCGATACATCAATGGAGTATAGAGGAGTGAGTTGTATGTAAGAAGATCTTTTTGATCAAGATTTTCCCAAGTTTTTTTAGTAAGTGTAAATAAATAAGCCAAAAAATTGTGCAAGAGTAAAATTACTGTCACATTAGCTTTTGATCTGTTATTTTTTCAAATTTAATGCGACGAATGTACTATAAATAACTTTCCACAAAATCAATAGGGTATTTGCGTATATTTGAATGACCAAATGGTCACAGCTCTCTTTCGTCGCACTAGTTACATCAGCTGCAACCATGTTCCTTAGCTTCTTAGGCAGGAACGGTCACTGAGTAAAAATAACTATAAGAGAGCAAGAGAATTATTACCGGATCGGTTAAATCGGTGGGCTGCAGCTGAATAATTAATGGCAATTATAATTGTACTCCACCACACAAGGGGCACATTATTGGTGCTATTAAGTGTGAGACTTACTACAACACAACTCTGCAGTAAAATAATACCGGTATGACCCAGGGATATGCAAATACATGTTTTGGGTGAATACACTCAACTCACCCCCGAATGTTTAATGACTTCAATTAATTGAATGAATCATGCGTTGTCGATTAAAGGCGCTCCTGTGATAGTCTTGCAAGCGGCCATTCAGCTATTTTTTTCTTTCTGAACTTCCGGGAAGTTCAATGACGAATATAAGCGTGTCTCAGTGTGGAAAATACTAATACGGAAATACAATGACGACCCAGGCTCTGAAATGTTGGTGAAGTAACAAGCTTGGTGCTTCCTGGAGTCGGGATGCACGCTTGAATGAATTGGGCGCCAATAAAATAAATTGGTAAATCGCAATTTAAATTTTTTAAATGGTGATGTTAAAGTTTCGCCGGAAATAAACACGTATCCTTCGATTGAAGAATTGGATTATTTTATGGCCGCGGGACATGAGTAAAACAATGAAACAGACATCAATATTTCGTGGATGGGAAAACTAGAAATGTGAGGGTAAGAGTATTACCGTTTTACGAACGTACTAAAGCGATTACAGAAAATCATGTCTGTGCGTGCGAGTATGGAAGGTGAAGGGAAAGGTGAATGCTGCACGCCACGGTGTCTACAACCTGTAACTGAGGTGAACAGCTGAATGCAGGGACAAGAAAAATATCTCATTTTAACCAAAAAAGTGCCGAAGCCATAAAAATCTCTGCACTCAAAAACACGCATTATTTCTGCGTCGCGAGTCACAGAATTCTTCACGTGCTTTGAGCAGGCAATGATTCGTCAATTCAATCTGGTTGTAGCACAGAACAACGGCAATTTTTGAGTCTCCCACGATTCATTTATTGTATCATACAACCGGTTTCAGCCGCTAAACCGTCCTCAGGTACACATTGTACCCTGAGCACTGTGCGGCTGTACAAGACGCCTCTTTAGGGGGCCACCTCGTGAAATGCAATTGAAAAATGGTGTGATACATGACATATATAATTAAATTTTAAAAAATGTATGGTAATGAATTTTTGGAAAAAGAATTGTTATCCTCCTAGCACGTACACAATAAGTAATGATGAATTAACAAACGTGGAATCCATTAAATATCTTGGAATAAGACTGACACATGATCTTTCCTGGGGTAAACACATACTTGAAATAATGGGTCAAGCTAATCGTAAACTGGGATTCATCAAAAGAGTATTGGTTAAATGTGACGATCATGTACGAGAAATCAGCTACTTTTCCCTTGTTAGACCTCATTTGGAATATGCTGTCAGTGTATGGGATCCCTACGAAATCGGTCTAAATAATGAACTTGAACGTGTGCAGCGAAGATCGGCAAGATTTGTAAAGGGGCGATACGATAACCATACTAGCGTAACCAGTCTATTAAATGACTTAAAATGGGAATCATTGTCAATTCGCAGGTTGAAATTTAGACTTAATCTCTTACATAAATTCCAAGATAATATTTTCAGTGATGACGTTAAAAATATTTTACGTACCCCAACTTACCATGGTAGACTGGACCATGATTGGAAAATTAGAGAAATTGATTGCCGAACTGACAGATTCAAAATGTCCTTTTTTCCTCTTACAATTACGGATATGAATTGCGGTAAAGATGTCCAATACGAGTGAATCAATCTATAGCATATGCATTGCATGTTGGTATAAGGACTTGAAGGTAACCCAACTAACAGCATGTTTTTGCATGCTTACTTTGCTATTTTTATCTTTTTAAATAGTGAAGTTTAGACTAATATATTAATATTAATCCTATTTTATGCATGATATGTAGTGCATGTTTGGTGAGAATTAACCCCCTGCCACACACCTTTATGGTGGATTGCAGCGTATTATGTGGATGTAGATGAAATGAATATGATTTTTGCTTACTCATGTTATTTTGCAATTCCCGCCTTGCATCGTGAAAAGAATATGGTTTTAGCTTGCAAATGCTAGTTCGCAATCTTTGAAAATGTTATTTCATTAAATTGGAGGCGCTGGGTTAAATTAGCATAAAGGTAACTTATTCACGCGGTGGCCCTCTTTGTATATATGTTCCTCTAGGACACCCGAGTGCGTAGTGCACCAGAGTATGGTCCAACGGCATAAACCGGAAATACGATCCAATAAATAAACTGTGGAAGATACAAACTTTACCTTTGCTCTGTGTCACCAAGGATAAATTACATAAAATGTGAATGAAAATGACATATTACTAATTCAAGCCATGTTCAGACATTTCATCTTAAGACTCAGCGATGGAGAAAAGATTTATTGTTCGGTTCATTTTCGGACCTGAAGCTTCTGAAAAGTAACGGCCAAAAAAATACGACGAAAAGGCAAACTTGACCTCTTGATATCTCTGTAGGAAACTTAATTAAATCATAACGAAGATTTTTTTCTGGAGCTCTTTCATACATTCTCGAATCTCATTTCCTCGCATTGAAATGTATGTCAACAATATAAAAAATCTTTCCACGAGTTTCGACTATTCATCTTTCTCGTTGAATGATGGCACCGTTTCTACCTTCAGAAAACATCTGCGTTAGAAGACATGAGAAACCCTGCTTCAAGATACAATAAAACGACACATTTTAAGGGTGGATTCTTCCCAGATCTTATGCCAAGTGATACGCTTTAAGAAGCTCACTGGAGTACCCGGAAGAATAACTTTGACAAAAGTCATTTTTCTGAGGAAAAGAGGTTCAAGATATTGTATATTTTTCTCAAAAAACTCATATTTAATGTCAGAGGTCAAGCACCTGAAAATGGCTTCTGGCTAAATTACCCGGGATAAAGGCGATGTGTCGTGTAATTGGAGTAGAAAAATAAAGTTATGTCCTAAGCCTGTCAAACAATGTTATCTTTGTTTCTGAAAGACTTCGAACGGCCACCAATATGGCGTGTAGGCGTCGGATATTGAATCATGATTATTAGGTGCAACTCCGTGAAACCCCACAATTTAGGCCGCAGGTAATGAAAAAAGTGTAAATTAGCTCACAAATTTATTTCTCGTATAAATAATATATATTAAATTGATTTCTTATGTAATTATTATATTAATAAAGTATATGATGTTATACGAATTCCTTTCCGAGAACCATAGACCGCAACCTCCGCGACAGTTCAATAAAATTACCCTTGACAATGACGCCGTGGTGGACAACATCGACTACTGGTATCAATGAGGGTGGAATCGTATAAAGTTGATTAACAGATGTATCATCCCGTCCTCCCGTTTTGAACGCAGCTGCCGTCACTTACTGCTTACAAATATTCCTCGATCTGTCTAGATCATTCAAATCAAGGCAATTTCGATTCATGTCTACAAGGTGAAAACCGATTCCCCCTGGTGCAGTTCTGAATGTGCATACACATCACGGTGATTTCCCGCGCGCGGTAGGTATCACTGTCGCTACGCCGTGTGCTTACAATCGTGCCGTTCCCTCGAAATGTATTGTGGGGAGCCTGACGTTGGGCTGCATTCGTAGGGGGCGGGTGGATTGTGGGGAAGGGAGGAATGGGGAGAGGGCGGGGGGATAGAGACGTGGATGGAATCCAAAGCAGCCGCGAGTGCGAGGAGTGAATGGGATGGCTGCAATTGATGCGCCGAGCTCTCATGGAGTCGGTCGGCTCGGGACGCCCGCGGCGCGCGGCGTTGGGAGAGGTCGAAGGGGGAGAAGGACCCCAGGACTTCAGGGCCTCCAGTCGAATGACACGATCCATGACCTAGACCTGACGAGGTGCATCACAAGCAAAACTGACATAAGAAATATAGGATTTCGTTCTTTCTCGGCGAATTATATTAATAAATAATCCTCGGGTTTCAATACATTAATTCCCAAGGTGGGTTACGAGCCTGCGACTTTTGACCGAAGGTCCGTCTGGTTGGTAGAGCCTACAAAGCCTAAATGTGTGTGAAATTCACACATTGTGGGAATGCAGCCAGTTCCTTTCCTCATGCCGCCTACTAGTATCGAGTAAGATTACACAGGATCAAATGGAGGCATGTTAAGAGTGCTCTCCCGGATTCGAATTCGTGACCAACGCTCTAATTCCTTGGCTGCCGTTGTCATACATGAAGCAAGTGCCGAAGGGTGTCAAAGAAAATGTCAAAGGTGCATTACAAGTAAGGATGGATATGAGAGTAAGAAGAGATGAGCCGATGCCATCTCGGAATGCGGCGTACAAATTCTAAAATTCATGACAAGTCTCGGTCGACAGCATCTATACCAGAGAGCTGAATAGACTTCCTTCTGAGGATAAGCGCATTGAGGAGCTCTTGAGGTCAGTATTTACCCCAGACACCGCATTGTTGTAGGTGTGAAAACGTCCAAGTGCTTGTTTTGCCCTCGAGCGCCGAAAAAACTCATTGCGCTGCGGAAGGATGAGCAAAACCTTCTCCTGGACACCGAAAAATTAGCAAAAATAACTGTTTACGCCACATGCCCTCCGAGAGGAACGACTTACCATTAAAATGTAGAAAAATATCCGAGACAGCTCAAGTTCATCGGTCGCCAAGGACGCTCTGCGAGCGTTTGTTCCGAGAAGGTCATACAGCTTCGAAATGTTTTCCGTTTTATCCGGCCGATTTGATCGCCACTCGTCGAGCGAGAACGTGCTTACTTGTTTACCTGACCCATTTCCTCCATCTCACCCACCTCGCTTGCCTAACGGTCAGCCAATAGCAATGGCATGGACGCTTCCTCAAGTTTTTCCCAACGTAAAACTCTTTCCACGCAAATTTTCGCTGGCCAGGATCAAGTCCACAACAAAGGCGGCAAACTGTTTCCATTCGCTAACATTTACATCCTATCAAGTGGATTTCTGTCCTCAAAACGACTTCGTATCGAAAGGAGTTAGGAGAATAAGGAAGTTGTGTCGTCTCAAGTGTTTTCTGTTCGTCAGAGTATTCAAAGTGGACTCGAAGAAGATGGAGCCTTGTTTTTGCCATGGAGAGCGTATAGATTCATGCCCACTGCATAACTGGCCGGGTTCTGATTATCTTGGCAGAAAACCAACTTTAAAATTTTCTAAACAAAACAAGAAACACTTTGCATACTTTTTAAATTGATAACGTGCTCATTTTAGGCTTTTGTACCGTAATAATCTTATTTTAAGTCGCAGGGTTAACAACGTTAAAGACCTTGTTCTCTGACTTGCAGCTTTCAGGACCAGTTTCCAGATTGTACGCCAAATAATATTCTGCAGTGATTAAACTCCAGAGATGTCTAAGTAAAAAATGCATTACATTCCAATAATCTCATTAACGATAGTTCACATACGAGGATGTCAATTTTGTAAATTTGCACTCGTTGACCATAAGATCCAAAATGATAGTATGATTGATAACAACAAAAGCAAAATATCGTGCCTATATGGTTATATTTGCCCTCACGTTGAAATTAGTGGTACTATTATAAGCCCCAAGGAAAACGACCTCAGACGGAAGATATTCGAAGTGCTCAATGAAATCCAGACGTTGGAGAAAGGTCACTACTCTTCCGGCATTTCAAACAGCAAATCCGTGGCTGACCACTCATTCACCATTTTTATGATATATACTACTTCCTTCCGACTAGGGGTGGCGGCCATTGAAAATGGTTTTCCATATATTTATTTATCAGCAATAAAAACGAATAAATTTCTTTTCGTTAATATCCTCCGCGTACTTCTGGGGCGAACGATTGGACGCTTGAGTAGTAACCATGCGTTTCTCCTTCAAGTTAGAGAGAATTCTCTTTCACAAAGAGAGGAGACAAAATAATGAGATTTACTATACTTTATCATGAGAAATATGATGGGTGATTGTTGGATGACGTGATTGTTTTCCTCTTAGAAAGATTCTCCTTCAAGCTAGAGATAATTCTCGTTCACAAAGAGAGGAGACAAAATAATGAGATTTACTATACTTATATCATGAGAAATATGATGGGTGATTGTTGGATGACGTGATTGTTTTCCTCTTAGAAACCCTCGCCTTGGTCGAAACCGAACAAAATGATCTATTTTCAGACACCAAAAAGGGAGAAATAACTGTCTAAACTTCACTGGAGGTTACGTAGCCGTGAGGGAGAGTATAGTTGAAGTGAAGAATCAATTCGTTCGGGAAATATATCTATTATTCATTAGCACCGCAATTGACTTGATGTTTGCGTTTTGTTCTATCGTAATCAGTTTATCGATAGAAGCGTTACAAAAGCAAATGCCTTTCTAGTTATGTCAGACGCATTTACAAGAAATAGTTTTATCTTCGCGAAAGTACTCCCGGAAATTTCCTTTCCGCCTATATCCTCATGATTAAGTGCATGCAACACCTTACGCAGACGACAAAAAAACAGAGTTTGAAGAAAAGATTTAAAAAAAGCAACTACGAAGCCCGTATAACTTGGTGTGCAATTACATGATTGTATGGTTCCTATGGAAATCAAACGAATTATTGTATACAGAAATATGCAGAAATGTAATCCTTTGCGACTTTTTCCATTTCACTCCCTTCTTTTGGAAAATGAAGTTATATGGAGAGACCATTAGCAATATTAGTCTATTTTATCCATATGGAGAACTTGGTTTATTTTATAATTCTAGAATGATAACAGAATCCGTTACGTTGCTATGAAAATAGGTTTTGATTTCTTGACATCAATACATGCCCGGTATTGGCTCACCCCCTGCCACACACCTGCGGTGGCACGCAGGGTATTAGGTAGTAGAAATATATATTCTCAGATTCGAGAACGGTTCGTATTTAAATGATGTTAAATCCTCTCACGGGAATACAGGTAAAACTAATGGAATATATTGGGCATCACTAGGTTTAACTTGATAATGACGACAAATATTTCCATCACACTCAAAAGATATTTTTGTGCTGCCGTGATGTCCCACAAGAAAGTGTTCCACTGCCCTTTTAACTCTTGCTCTCCATGCAGTCATACTATATGTAAGGGGACCAATGAATATGAAGCTCCAAATATTTCATAATTATTTGGGATTATGTAATTCGTCGGCCTCACTGTGGCTTAGAAGTGAAGAGGAGGAAGCTGAGTCAAAGAGTAGCCCATCCATGGATCGTAATGATTAAAGTGCCCTCCCTTCAATAACCTTTCATCCCAGCGAGAATGTAATCCACCCTCCTGATTATCACGTTAACAAGGACAAATCACCGCTCTTCGAGCGCTCTCAACACTCACCCACGCCCAGCATGAGAGCTTTTTTCGCCCCCTCACGGCATCCGAGAGCCCCGCGCTCATGCAACTGAAACTAAAGAGGTTGGGATGGTCTGGAAAGCCTTCAAAAGCTTCATTGGTGGTTACGGCACTCCTCCCATCAGGAGTAATTTAACCTGGTGGGGCTTCATTCGCCATCACGAATATGCACGTTTAACTTCATCCGTGCCCTCCTCGCAATTGTTGAACATCATGGAAATTGAGGAACGTTCTGGAACTTAATGAACGCGCCGTGTGTCTGCTCCATCCCCGCTGCATTGCTCATCCCGTTCCCTGCGACGATAAACTGTGACGACGGCTTAAGGACGTTCCACCGTAAAATTTAAAGGTTATTTTCGCAAAAATATTTTCCAAACTTTTCGTTGTTGTAGAGAAAAATTATAGATATATTTTCACAGCAATGGGATCACATATTTTCTAAAATTTGACTCAAAACTGAGCAGGTAAACTAGACCATGTGATACAAACTTTGCATTTGGAGCACCGTAAAACCTTATTTTACTACTAATGCAATTTATGAATATGAATAAGAGTCGGGTAAGTTTTTAGGCTTTTCGCGGTGCCCCGTATACACGTGATTCCATTTCCTCGTTTGCGAAATGGGCGCGCTCTCAAAATAACTGCCACTGCATTGCGATTTTTATGCAAGCCAGGAGATAAGGAAGCGGTTCAGCTGCTACAAAAGAACAATGGCGTGTGTGCTCATGGAGGTCAAGCTACCAAGTGATGAAGGATTTCAAGTTCAAGAGGACCTCGTCTCAAGGTCGGCTGCCTCCGGAGCGAAACCTCTTCTATCTATCGATGTTGCATCAAGTTATTATTCTGCACTTAACGGAACGTAAACCCGGAAGGAAAGGTGGGAGCACGGAGAGAAACCCGGTGTCGGCACAAACTACAATGTCTCTTTCCCTCTCTCCTGACCTATAAGTGCAATCCACACGACTGGTGTTCTAATTTCTCACCGTGCGTAAAATGAGGATATTTTGAAAGCGTACTTTGGGTATTTTTTTTACAGATAGTCTCATACTCTCGTCTAACAAACTGTGATCGATTTCGGGATTTTTTTTAAAACCCCGATTGAAGAATAACTGCCTTAGATTCTACGTCACTGGTCCAGTAAGTATTGTAGCCCAATAGTATGGTAGAACCTTGAGTAACTGTAATTAAAAATCATTGGAAGGTGGCCGAGATCTGAGGTCATCTGCTCCATCAAGATATGTGTACGGTGGGATTTGGTCATATTATCATGGGGCGATAGAAGGGTGAACAGCAGCAAGGAGTCAGTACTATTGGCGAAAAGCACCAATCTTAAGATCAGAATTTGATGCAGCTGTAAGGGATCTGAGGATAAATAAGGCTTTGGGAAAAGATGATATTCCTGCCGAAATAATAAAAAACGCCGGAGAGAAGACATTTACTCAGCTGTACAAAACCATATGCGATATGTACTCTACAGGAGAGATACCCACGGACTTTGAGAAGAACATCATCATCCCTATTGCCAAAAAGAAGAGAGCTGAGAACTGTGAATATTTTAGGACCATAAACCTGACGACACATGCCTCGAAGATACTGACCAGAATCATCTATTGAAGAATAGAGCGAAAAGCGGAGGAGTTCCGGGATGAGGACCAATTCGTGTTCATAAGAAACAAGGGCACGAGAGAAGCGATTTTAGCCCTAAGGCTACTTATAGAGAAGAATTTACCAACGTTTGTTGCATTTGTAGATTTGGAGAAGGCATTTGAAAACGTGGATTGGAACATAATGCTAAAGTTTCGGAAAGAAATTTGAGTTTCATACAATGACCGAAGAGTTATCCACAGCTTGTATAAAAACCAGGCGGTCATAAACAAATCAGGACCCAGCAGTACAAAAGCAAGCATAAAGAAAGGAGTGAGGCAAGGATGTGCACTGTCTCCTGTTTTATTCAATGTCTACATCAAGAAAGCCATCCAAGAAGCGAAAGAAAAGTCTCCGGGAGTGAATATCCACGGGGAAAAAATCAGCATGCTGCGATTCGCCGATGACAAAGCAGTCATGGCATAAACAGAAGTAGCTTTAAAGAAGTCACTAGGAAATATGGAAATAACAATGACCAGATATCATCTGAAGATCAATAAAAAGAAAACTAAGGTATAGGTATGCAGTAGGAGAAAGGAAGCCAGGACCAATGTTAAACTAGGAAAACAAAAAATCGAGGAGGTGGAAGAGTTCTGCTACCTGGAAAGCCTAGTAATCAGCGATGAACGAAGTAAAAGAGAAATTGCCAGTAGAATTGCCCAAGCAGAAAGGGAATTTTACCAGAAGAATATTCTGCTTACAGCTGCAAATATGCACAAGCGTGGAAGTGAGGAAACATTTCATTAGGACATACATATGGAGCATTCTACTATTCCGGCATTCTACATTCCGGCAGCGAAGCATGGACAATAACAGCAGCAGAGAAGTCCAGCCTGGAAGCATTTGAAATGTTGTGCTACCGAAGAATGATGAAGATAAAATTGATCGATCGAGTGACAAACGAAGAAGTTTTAAGAAGAGTGGGAGAGAAGAATCCACAGCTGAAAACATGAAAAAGAAGAAGGGACAACTTAATGGGCCACATCTTGCGACACGATGGCCTAATAAAGACAATCGTCGAGGGAATAGTGAACGGGAAGAATGGAAAAGGCAGACCTCGTATGAGGTATATGGAGCAGGTTGTGAAGGATGTAAAAGAGAGGAGCTACGTCAATATGAAGAGGTTGGCCGATAGAAGAATCGAGTGGAGGGCTGCGTCAAACCAATCCTAGGATTGTTGAACGATGATGATGAAGGCCCGACAATCAAATATAAACTCTCTTTTATTTCCAAGATCCGAACCAGAGACCTAGGAATAAGAAGCCAGTTCTCAAGCCACCACAACATACCGAACATCATTTCTCAGTGATATAGAGGTTTGGTGTAAAGTAATTAGAGGGTGAATAGGATTCGCTCGATTTATTAGGTCCCACCACGGTTCAGAAACCAAGGGCAGTGAAATCGCCGAAAAATTAGCCGTTTCATTCACTGGAGCGTTTGAGTAGGGAGCATTCATCCCCCCCGTGAGCTCTTGGTTTCACTCACTGTTGACGAGAAAAAAGTGCTAGAAGTAACGTCGACAAGTACCCGTGAGTTATCGCCACAGATACGCGGAGTAAGTTAGCCAACTCGTGCAACCCATATGTGGAGCTACTGAGGCATTATGTGCTAGTGCAGAGGTATGGTATACGTCAACAATTAAAGTTATCGACCAATAGAAACAATCTCGGAGACAGCCAAAGATAGGGCTTTTTCAATGTGGAAACCAAGTAAACAGCACGTTGGTAGTTGGGAGTAAGGCAGACACCTTATTTTCATTCGCGTTCTTCACACATAAAGACGCTCAGAAGTAAGTGGATACAATTGAAGATCTTGCTGACCGGAGCCTGTGAGGCGTATTTGAATAACGGAAAAAATAAATTTGATTATCTTTACTTAACCTTAAATTAAATGATTTTGGACAATTTTAACTATAGTAGAAACAGTTAACTTACTTTAGATTGCAAAATTGTCGCTTGAAGGGCCATTGCCGGCCAAAGTTGTCACATGCGCCGAACTGACAACCTAAATGTCTTGTGTTCGAATCCCGCCTCTGTAATGGGTGTTGAGTTGGCCTTAGAATCAGGCTTTGGATTAGATTGAACTGTGCGATATTCGCTGTTGGACAGTTGGGGCACCTCACAACCTAATTCTACTACCACTTCGTTTACTAGGGTTTAACATAAGGAGATATTTTACTATTTCTTTTCATGACTAACTTTCCTGCAAATGTTGGTAATAACGTAGCAATAGCGTTCAACTCTCCCATTAGTTTCTAGGACAGTTCCTACCGTATCTACGTCTTCTTTATCTCGTAATTATTCCTGTATCCTATGAGTATTAAAGTCCAAATTATACTCAAACTATTCATTGTTTCTACCATAATTCATGCCTACTCCTTCAAACATTCCCTTCCTCACTTGCCATTATAACACTTAAGTATACTTGTCTGCTTTCGCCCGGCTCCATCTCTCATCCAAACCCATATCTCAATAGCATGTTACATACCTTCGTCTTCCTTCCGCAATGGCGAAATTTTACAACTACACTGAGCCAATTTCCACAAGAAAACTTTTGCGAAATATATATGCGGGTCTTTTCTTGAAGAGGGTCGGTTTGCATTTCTCTTCTTTCCGATATAGTTTCCTTTGATATTTCAATTCTTTATATTATATCCTGTTTCGAGAAGTAGAAAGCCATTTTCACCCAAAACGTTATTCAGCAAGTTGTGTAAATTTCAACAACTGTTCTAAATTATGCTCGTTGAACTTGATAGCAGTAGTGATAAATGAAAGTCGACTGACAGCTTCGGTCATTTGCACCACTTAAGGTAGGTGGGCAATTGGGTTTATATTTCGGAATTTTCAGGGATCGGAGGATGGGTGGAGGGGCACCCGGCGTCGACCTACCCATAACGTCGAGATTCGAACTTGAGTCCTTTGGGTGGGAAGCCAGTACTATAGCCCACACGCCAAACCGATCCCCCAAACTTAAAATGTATCCTTGTATTCCTACCTTTAAAGAATCATGGTATTAACTTTTGATTAATTTTTAAATTAACCAACAAAATTTCGCGACACCTCGCCTCTGATATTACGAGCTGTGGGTCACGTGCGTCAATTGGCGAGGGAATGGAGCTGCAAGACTGTGCGCGAGGAAGGTCATCACTGTCGCGTTGTGCGGAAGATAAGTCAAAGAATGGAATGGGAAACATATTCCAGATAGCAGTGATGGACGGAGAACGTTTCCATGAAGTGACGTGAAAACTGTCACGACCGGAGAGGACTATTTGTTCCGTGCTTCCAACCTTGATTGCGATGAATCTCTTTATCCTGTTACTGTTTCCTGGATTAATGTGATTTTTCCTGTTCGAGCAGGACGGAAGTTCCGCACTCAACGCTTTACGGCGTAATGGTGTGGAAATTCATGGTGATGGTTCGCCACCCGATGTCATCTTCATAGGCGAAACGTAATGCGTTGAAACTAGTCGTACCGAATAAATTTTGGTGGAAGTATACTTGCTTGGCTTGTTTCTTTCTATGGAAGAAGTTCTAGTTCCTACTGGCCGTTGATTAAGGCTCTTGACTTTCGGGCGAATTAGTCCTTCAGCTACTGTCATATTCGTATTAAGTAACATCTTTTTCAAGCCCTTTAGTGTTTACAATATTTATGTTTAGAATGAATCGATTCATTGTAATATAATCCATTCGTTTTTGGAAGAAAACCAGAGTATAATGGATTTGTTCAGTTTATTTTACCGTTTTGATCCATGGCACACAATTTTTGTTAATCTCAATTTAATAGAATTTCCATCGAAAGAAGTATCCTGTATCGTATTTTTTATTTTTACAGTTAAGATGGGTGATTTTAGAAATGAAATATTTTTTTCTTTTTTCGTATTTTTAATTTAAATTATCACTTCTCTGCCCATTTATTGTTTTATTCTTTTTCAGTTAAGTGGGTGATTTTAGCTATGAAATGTTGTTTCTTTTTTTCCTAGTTAACATTTTAATTATCACTTCATTTCCGTTCATTGTCATGCTGTACTCCAAACGTCATGATATCATCCGCGTGTTATTCATACTTGTGATTTTAAAAGCATTTTTTTTGTGCATCAGCTTTGTGCACTTTATAATATTTCAAATTAAAGTGAATGATTCGCTCTTCGTGTTCAGGACGAAATGCTGTAAACGTAAAAGTTTAAATTGGTTTTGGACCGGATGTTGGTATGAAAATTATGTTCACGCGCTTGATAACGTTGGCGCGATTGGATCCCAAAACCCTCCGGGCATCATTTTCGATAAGCAACGGAAGCTGCACTCGAGAACATCGGATGGCGAGAATTTTCATCAAAACGTCCGAACATCAATTTTCCCTGTTCTGGGGACCTCCGGTGTCCATTTGGATTCAAAATTCTCGTGTGGAATGGCAATCTAGGCGAGGAAGGGGTGTGGGCTGTAACGGAGAAAAATGGAATGGAAACCTTCTCATCTAGCGTTAATTATCATGATGATGATAACCCAGAGCTGATGGACATTCTACAAAACCAGAATCGATTCGCGGTTGGACCGGTTCCAGTGGAGAGGCCAATCATCCCGCACTTCTTGTTATCCGCCAAGACAGGAGCGGTCGAAGTCAGTGACCCATCCTCTCACGTGCTCACGAAAAGCGCCGGCGTGTCTACTTCCGCAGATGGACCTAGCCATCACCAGAAGAGCCCGAATTCCGGAGCGAAAGTGATTCTGTCGCTTGGCAACGGACCTCCTCCAAACACTACAGTGTGTTATTTTTCGTCTGACAGGCCAACGGGTGACGGACTCCGCTGAAGCTGGCAGTTGAACCAATTTGCCTATTGGACGCATATGAAACATATTTAACGATGTGATCACGTTTATATTTTTTGAAAACAGCAGTGAGATGACTTCTCCGGATGCAACCATTCGTGAGAGGCTCTGCTGCTAAAGAAAGAAACAAAGCGGTGCAAGAAACTATGCAAGTGGTGGATTAAAATGCATCGGGAGAGCTATCACGACAATAAGAGCCGAAATGATTGGGCCCATCCTAACATGAGATGGATAAGTAGATATTTTAATGAACGTGGCAATGTATGCACGAATTATAAACCAAAAAATGAAGGAGGAATGTGAAAAAATGAAAATTTCCGCGGTATTTTGAAAGAATAGGGCGCTATGATGAAATAATGTAATGGTTAAATCAGTTGATAAATGAAATAATATTGTCAAGCCATTATTATAACATAATTAAATACCTGTCATTCTCCGAAACCTCTGATTTTGGCCGGCTAACATTTTCGTCAGTTTCGATTAGGCGTGTCACCGCACCTTTAGGAAGTCTGACTTATAATCGATTTATAAACTTAATTTCGACCTACGACGATCAAAATGAAGAAGTCTTAAAGGAAGACTGTGTCTCAGATGCATTATTCTCTAGGAGAAACTCTCTCTGCCGGACGATGCCAATTATTCTGTTCGTCGACTTTTACGATTGTCGTTTTCGCCGCGGCATACCAGGAAAGAATCAAATCTCCGCAGAAAATCCACGATTCAGTTGCAATCCTTGGAATATCAACCCGCTCGAATACACGCAGAGGGAAATTGAATGAACGGATTGGATTGGGAGTCATGCGCATAGGTCTAACCGGATGGGGAAACTTTCTATTTGGTGTGGGTGTTATGGGTGTGACTTACAAGACTTGTGAGAGCTTAAGATTGAAACTAATCGTGTTTCTTAGTTTACAGAGGTTGATGTGTTCACTCGCCATTTTTTAGGAACAGTAGCCAAAACAGGCCAGAACCCCTGATCAAGGTACTCCATTTCTTTTGGGATTTGTGCTTATTTTCGGTACCTCGTCAATCTTTATCAACATTCACTCCTCACATTGGAACAACATGAGTCGACAGTCTTAGGTGTAGTTTGACACCGTTTTCTATTCGATTTCGATATCTGCTAACCTTTTCATATTTACATGTATTATATATATTTATTTATAAATATTTCATATTCATATCCTCAACAATTTGTCCCATGCGTGACCAGACTTCCTTTTCCATTCTTCCAAATCACTTGTTTTCATTAGTCCGTCATGTCTCAATATAGAGTCTATTATGTCGTACCGTGTTCTTATCAAGCTTTCAGAAGCGTTCTCTTTTCTCCCACTCTTCTTAGGACACCTTTGTTTGTCACACGGTAGATCCTTTTTATCTTCATCATTCCTCTATATCACCACTTTCCGAATGGTTCCAGCATTAAAATGACTGCAGCTTTTATCTTCCATGCATCACTGCCATGAAGAAGCACGCTACAAGCTCTAATGAAGTGTTTCCTTATTTCCAAGCTTGTATTTCAGCTGTAATTGAATCACTAATTTCAAAAAGGGCTCACCTTGGAAAATTTTGAATATGGACTTTTACTCTATTTTTTAACGCACACACATTGACGTATGAGCGAGTCGTCTCAGCAAGTTATGACAATAGCGCAATATTTAGGAGTTGCAGAAAGTACTGCGCTCTTAGATTAAACTCTTTGAAAGGAATTCCGTTTTTTTACGCCTCCTGAAAATTTTCAAAACTTCGAGACCAGCCCTCTTCGAATTCCACGATTCAATAAGATTCTTCTTTCAGTTGAATGCCCTCTTTTTCCTGGGCTATTCTACAGACTCTTTCTTTTTCCGCCTATCGTTAGTTATTCGGCTTCCCCGAGAACTTAGCTCACTTCTTTTAGCTTTTGCTTTTAACATTAGTTTTGGCATTTCCTATTCAAATGCACACCTATTACCTTTGATTTCTTTTTATTGAACATCAGGTGATGTTTGGACAATGCATTTTCCATGTTAAATAGTCTTCCTTAAATCTCTGCCATAAACACCAAGTTATTGACAAATCGAAGCATGGTATTTTTTTAGCTTCCTCATTGATTTCTTTGGTGGCCTTATCTTAGATTTCTTAATGTACCCATTTAAAATCAGTTAATTTATTTACGGTTTGTCACATTCTTAGCGTAATCGCGTGTTTCGTATTTTTATTTGGCGAGATTAAAAAATTATTCGATTCAATACTTGAGATGGCGACCTAATGATATGATGTGACAATCTTTCCGAGTTTGTTCGGTTGGTAAAAATTTAACCCTTTCGCTACGAAGGACGTGTTAAAACGGCGTCAATTTTTCTACGCAAACGAACGAACGATGTGTTAACAAGTCGTAGTCGCTAAGCTAGCCCCAAGCAGGCCAGAAAGGTGTGTGTTTTAAAGGCCCTCTTCTCGGGACGTCTTAGGTACCCTTTCTCGGTCCGCGGGAGAGGATTATCCCGAACCTTCGTTGCTGTGCGCGACCCAATCCCCGCAGGGGTCCGCGGTCAGTTGCTTGTAGGTGCAGTAGAATAACAAACTGAGAAGTTATTGTTTAATTGGAAAATTGAGCATTATAAGTATATTCCTTATGTTTAGTTCTACAACTGCAAATTTTAAACGGAGATCTACCGTTATTTTTAACGTAGTTCGTGAGTAAAAGAATCTCCGAACAAATTTTTGTTAATTATTTAGTTGGTTATGAGTGATTTTTTATGTTTTTATTTAGTTAGGAAGTTATAATGTTTTTAGGTTCAACAACTGAATGCTATTTTTTCATGTGTTGATGGCCATATTTTTCGTGAGTTTCAATGTTTATTTTTCCCTGTAATTACTCAGTCTAATATAATCACGACAGCTGACGATTTCACTTTCTTTCGTTGGTCAATGCTTTCCGCCTAAAGAATAGTGATTTCTGGCAGTCCTTCGAATCGAAATTAAGGGTTCCGTAGACCGTACATCTCATGAATTAACGTGCTGAAGATTTCTAAGTATCGTTTCTTTGATTGGCGCTCTGATGATGTCAAATGCCTGAATAAGGCTTTTTTATATTCATAATAATTTTATCGTTGAAAAGTGGTCAAAATAATTTAAGACTGTGACATAAAACGGCAAAATTATTTGCTTAACCATTGATACGATTTTTTTGCTAGAGAGCTTAATATTAATGGTAAAATTTCGTTTAAAAGCTGTAAAGGCACTGTAAAACTAAATTAATTCGTTTCCGATACAATTAATATCGACGCTGCAGCAACAATGTTTTTAGCAAAACGATTGCATAAACAAATGGTTGACCGCGACGGCATGCTGTTAAGGGGTCATGAAGCGGGAAAGGGTGAAGATTATCTCGGCCTGGTGGCCGAGAAAAAGGTTCGACACCCCTCTGGGCCACGACCCAAGTTAGGGAAACAGGTACCTGAGAGGATCCTAGCGTAGCGAAGCGAATTTTTGGCATTCGTGAGGGAAGTAGCATTTTCTAACATGTGGCTCCGTCGCGAAAGGGTTAAAGGGCTGCAATCGCACGTATGAATATGGCCTAAAGTTGTTTGCGCTTCAAGTGGCCGACTGGCGATTCGAGCGGAGGCAGATGAAGGAGAAGGACGGCGGTAGCGGTTGGATGAGAGACGAAGCCTCAGGAACGACCTTCAGGGGATCTAGCAATATGCACAACGTCCATGTAGGGCATCATGCTCATGACGGGACTCAAAGGCTCAGTCGTGGCCAGGCAAAACGAAAATATTGCGACGCCTACCCTCTTAGGAAAGTTCCACCGTTACATTAAATTATATACTTATATAGAGTAAGGGTTCTGGTGGCCTAGTGCGTAGAGCACTGAGCTACTGACCGGAGGGTCCCGGGTTCAAATCCCGGGCAAGAGGCTTTCTGGACACCCCAATCTCGCCTGCGATTTTCTGCGAGTCGCAGGTGGCCCAGGAACTGACCCCCCTACCCTGAATGTGTGAATTCCACACGCCATTGGCTTAGTACGGGGTGAACTCTACTCTCACATGTCAAAGACCAACCGGGTTGAATCACTGAGCGAGTATTAGAGAGCGATACCCTGGCTGTTTTCTGCGCTAGTAAAAATACTTAGCATAGAATAGCAAAAAAGCTGAGTATGTATTTTCAGTTACATTGCATAAACTGTAAAAAAATAATTCCAGTTTAATAACGTAAAGATCAAAATACGACTTGGCTCTTTTCCGCCAATAACTATGGGCAAATTTTTCCATGGGTCTTCTACCAGGAAAGGTTTTTCATTTATACCGACGTTTCGGCGTTCAACTCTATCTCCATTTTCAGGGTTAGTCGCATGTCGTTCACCAACTCCTTCAGGTGACGGTTTCTCTGACCGCTTTCGTGGGTCCGAGTTTCGGCTCTGCTCGATAGTCATTTTTCTAATCAAGGGCCACTTGCCTCAGGCAGCAGAAAGATTTTTCGCCGCTTTATATATAAGTTCGGCCGTTAATGTTGTTTTGTTCGTGCCCCCTTACGTTACGCTATTTGATCAGGGAGCACAAGCAACAATACCGGCTGAGTTGGTATATAAGGCGCCCAAAAATCAGAGAAGTCTCTGGTATATAAAGCGAATGGAGATTGAGTCGAACTTCGAAACGTAGATATTAATGAAAAAGACCCAGTGGAAGAACGCGGGAAAATTCTACCCAGTGTAAATATCGTCAGTTTTTCATTCCACTTTCTATTCTCCTTCATTCAAGTGGGCATCTGTTCATCTCAGCATTTGGTGAGACTATATCCTTATAAGAATTCTTTCTATGATTTGATTAAACTCATCATTAAATCGCTGACAGCACCCGGAACGAATGAAACGCTTTTATATAGAAACTACTGAAAATCACGTTTCAGCAAACAAATGAGATTTCGGGGCGAGTTCTTCCACCGCCAAGGTATCGCTGTTATCTCATTTTGCTTATACTTATGGTACTTGCAGAGAAAAATGTTATCTAGTTATTTGCATCTATGCCTATCAATTTTACTTTCCGAGTAATCACACTTGAAGATACATACGCTTAATGTGAGTGAAGCAAAATGCGCATCGACGTGGAAACGGAGAATCACTAGATTTAACAGTGATAATATTCGATCGCTGGCAAAATCGCCAAAACTTATTATTAATAGTAGAGCCTCACTCGTGGTACGGTGGCAGCTGTGACAACGCGGAATTGGATGCGTGAAAGTGTATCTGAACGCGACGATGAAATTGTATCCTTGACAGCCTCCGTTTCGTCTCATCCACAAGGCCTGGGCGTGAGAGGGAGGCCCGGGTCTCCTGCAAGGTTCGTCAGTCAAATCAGAGGCGAGTCACGAAAATTCGCCATCGCTTTCAATGAACGAAAAATTCAACACACACGTGATGCTCAGCGATTCGCCCTACGGCTTGAAACAGTTGACAAACTACAATCGAGTTTTTATTCGCTTGGGGATTATGAAAATGTAATGATAACGCAATCCCATTCTTTGCAAAGACCTTTGATGAAACCCCATACTTACAATTGGGAGGGCGTTTCGTCATCGGTTCTAGTGGGTCTAGCGACGAATTTGGGTCACAGACTGCTTTTTAAATCCTGTTTTAAATAAGACCTAGAAAATGTTAGAACCAAATTTTACCGCAGCTCCGTTAAACTGGTGAGGGGATACCCTCAAAGATTGGCCATGTGTGGGAGTCGAGTTTTGCTTTGCACTTTGTCATCCATCGTAAGCATACTGTCTGTTTGGAGTGCGAATCTTAAAAGTAATTTCTTATTCATGACTAACCTTAACAAACAAGGCCGTTAATGGATGCCAACTTAAGAGCGATTACGACCCTCGTATTGTTAATGATCACAAACGACCTTCAAGGTAAATTTAAAGACAAACGATGAGCCCGTTCACCATTTTTCATCGGCGTATACTATTAAACTCTAAGCGGAAAAGATATTTTTCTCGATCTGAAATTCTCCCTCGTTTCCAAGGGATTAGGAACTAAAGAGGTAAAACGGGTAGATTGCTAGTTTCCGCGTCAGGGGTCGCCAGGTCGAATCAACAATAAGACATAACAGACGCGAACTAGACCAGTGCTGTTCAGCCTAGTTAAGTCTAGTGTCTTACACACAGTCAGCAGTCTTTTTAACATGAAATTTTAATTTGAAGGTTAAGTTGAAGGTTCCGCAATCAAAATATTTCACCGAGTTAGAGAGCTAATGACCTGAGCCTTGAAAATAGATGACGGGAAAGAGTGTGAAATACATTGAAGTTATTTAAGAATCTGTTTTGAAGAGATGTGGCGACAGGGCGGTGGACATAAAGGAATGCAAAAGAGGAAGTACTTGGGATCATTAGGGAAGAAAGGTAGTTCTTGGAGGAAATTTGGAAGGACTTAGGGTCAATGGAACGAATAATTAGGGGTGATGGAATTGTGGCGGTCCTTATGGAAGGAAAATTGTGTAGGCAAGGGATCAGTCAAGAGAAGTAGAGACGAAGTTAAATAGAGTGGGATTTTTCCAATAAACCTAAACTAAGCATTATAATACAAAATAATAGTCCTCTATGATAGGCTTTAAACCTTACGTGTCCATAAAAAGCGAAGCACCATTCACCATGCTGCAAGGAAGGTGAATTGCATTGGTTTGATGGCTATAGTTCTGACTTACCATCCCAACGACACTGGTTCGGGTCCCGATAGTTGACAGACTTTTTAATGGAATACTGTTTTTCTACTTGGGTGGCGTGTGGAGAGAACTTCAAGTTCATAACCCCGTCCGTCGGATAGGACGTTAAACTATGGATCCCTTGGCTCCTTTCGTTAAGAGCAGCTAATCCCGATGCCCCATTTCTCCCCGTCCTGCCTTCTTTCCAAAATGTCCTTCCAAATCTAAATACCCACATATCCTTTATGGCGCAAAAGACTTCAGCTCTCGTCTGCTTCCCCTAACAGCGATTTGAAGGAAATCAGACGGTTAAAAAAAATCAGCCGAGCCAACTTTTCAGCGGCGGGGCGGAGCAAGGGGAAGTGGAGGGGAGGGGGCGGTGGGAAGGAGGGTGTAAACAGCGAAGAGACCACCAGCCCTTCCCCTGAATCGAAATCAGTTGGGGGGGACGTATTGGGGGGTCGAGTACCTCCTCCAGTTGCCAGGGAATCCTCGCGCCGCGTCGCAAGGTCGCGACTTTGACACGCGTATTTGTGAGAGGGGAGGGAGGAGCCATTTGGTGTGGGGGATAATCAAGGCAGAATGAGAACCACGATGACTCCGACGAAGACACAGAAACGAAACCAAAAACCATCCATCCTAAGAACGAAAATGAATGATAATCGACAAGGGCGGTCAGAATTCGCATCTTTATTCTGAATCAGGCACATAGCCAGTAATTTGCTTCGGGGGGGGGGGGGCTAAGTGTAGTGTAGTATAACTTGAAATAAATCAGCTTAGCCCATTCGGCGCCGACATGTGACAAATCTCTTCCTTTAATTTTCAGTGCTTGGTATTTACTTTCACAGTGCCCATTCCCATATCTTCTCACTGCTAAAATTTACATATTACCTTGTTATGAAGCAGTTAATTTTAACGGCCCAAAACAGAAGTTCAACGCTTACATTCATATCAGATTGAAAAGAACAATTATTAGCCACACACGTGGATCAAACTAGTGATCACGTTTCAAGACACTTAACACTTGAGTTATACGCAGTGTAATCCGGATTATCATGCCCAGTTCAAATCAGAAAAACAGAAGTATTCGGAAAAAATTTCAGGAGAGTGTTGGGGGGGGCTGAAGCCCCAGAAGCCCCCTCCCTGGCTACGTGCCTGTTCCGAATCATGCAAAATAACTCAGGATGGTATCGCAATTGATACTCTGTGGCTCCCTAAGACTCGCAGTAAGCTTAATTTCATCCTAATCTTAAGGAAACCCAAGGATAGACATTCACTTCCTCTTTACGAATGGCGTTCTCAGCTTAAAATGTGACTGAAAATCCTGCTGACTAAATGATAAAACTTATGAAAATGAAATACTCTCCAAACTGGGAGCACGCAAGGTTGGGGGCCGTCCATATACCTATTGCGTAACGCCAAAGGGCTGGAGGAGTTGGTTGGTCCAACTGGTACGAAATACTACCGACGGGAAGGGAGTGGTCCAGACGTCCGTTGCGTCGGTTGAAAGATAAACAATACATTCATTCTTTGCTAAAAATTATAACGATGGTACACAAAATAATTAGTGAAAAAAGTGGCATTGAAAGAAAAGTACTATATTTATAGAGAATGTCTCTTTTATCATTCACAAAAAGGATAAGGTTCGTTGATAGCGTTAGGTACGTCTTTGAGAATGTTGCGGAGTGTTACAGCGGAAGGGGGGAGGCGTCAAAAAAGTGGAAGAGAGTTACATAGTACATGGGTGGTTACCCGGTACTCAACTGAAGAACATTAACCGCAACAGGGATTCGAACCCAGGATTATGGAATTGGTCGCCAGTTCTATAGTCACAATTAACCGATCTCCTCCACATAGATCAACGCAGAAATCGGAAAAGCATCGTCTTCCTGAAACAGGGAATGAATATTTCAGATTTTTCCCTTGGAATTTAAGTGGATTTATTGAAATGCATCGTGTTAGTAACGGCAAAACGGCAACGGAAAAATTATGACAAGATGTAGACACTTGAACCCAGATACTTCGTTAAGCAAGGAAGCGACGTCGCTTCCGCGATAGAGGAAGTAGGAACGGCCCGAATTTCAGGATTGATCGCCAACTACAATGGTCAAATCAGTTTCGGACGCGTAGTCTGGCATTTCACCCGATCGCTTCCATTGAGGTATTTTGGGTTCTGATGCCAACACTCGCGATTAGGGGGCAAATGAGAACCATTTAGTCTCTGAAGAGACAGATGTGCGACTCTTTACTGCGGTTTTGACTTTATAGTGCGAGGAGAGCTCTGATTATTCGCTTGAAACCAACGATGGTGGTAATTTCCATCTCCAGGCTTTACGGGTTGGCGTGATAACCGCTGCAGCGTACAATTGGTTAAGATATCTGAGAAATTGACGGTAATTTTACGCCATCTTTTCTCAGTTCAGGAAGGGGACAGAGAAGGAGTTCTGCTCGGAAAGCTGCATAACTATGGTTCCATTCCAGACTCGCCAGCCTTAATTTTGCTTTGACGTATGGAATTATCCAACCTCCCCCACTTATTCTGTCTGTTTGTATTCATCTTCTTCCCTTTCCCATCATTCCAATACTTCTCGAATTAATGTTCCACAGAGTCGAGTCCAACTACTTCCACTTCCAAAAGTAACTAAAGTTACTCTTAGTATTTCCAAGTCACGCGAGTTTGAGACTCTCTATAAACTCATTTCTACCCACACAATACCTCGGCAGGACAGACAGAATCAACATTTTAAGAACCATGATCTTTCGGGCCGAAAAAACACAAGAATTCGAGTTATCCACACCCGATACTCTACTACGACGTAAACAAAGTAGAGGTTTTTCAAAAGAATTTCGAATCACACTTCATTAGTAGTTTTAAGTATTGACTATTTTTTTCATTTTTTGCTGCAAAACGTCCTCTTCATGGGTGAAGACTTGCTATGCACTCTTGCCATGCGCCCTACAAGTGGATCGCAAGAAAGGACATTCTTTATTTTCTTAATGCCGTAGGAAGTGAGTTCGTGCTCATATAAATTAGGAATGTAACTATTAATTACATCTAGATTAGCGCACGAAAGGTGTAGATGTAAATTGTGCCCCAAATGCTCCATACGATCCGTCCATCTTCATGTTCATCATTTGTTCCTGCCGGTTACAGTTGCTAGGGTGTGAGTAAATAGATTCTTGGCATCCGAATTCATCTCAACAGATGGTCTCGGCCCATACAGTCGTTGGAGCGACACATATGCGAAACGTTAACGACGCCCACTGCACGGCGTTCATCCCACGTCCATTTTCACCAATCGAAGTGGTGGTACGGATATAATTGAACGCCCGTGACATTTAAAGTTACGAAAAAGTGGCCACGTACTGCGAACTTTTCCTCGGGCTTCTACCTTGAAAAATGAGCGAAAAATCCTCAATAATCTTTTTCCGTGTCATTGCTTAAAACTTAGTTGATCGGCATTTCGCAGGCCTTTAGACAGAAGACTTTGGCAGTGAGTTATGTAATAAATAACTTGGTAATTTTTTACACATATTTCTACGCGTACATATTTGTGCGGAACCAAGTCCTTTATTAAAGTTATTTCATCCAAAAAGAGTAAGGTAAGAGGTTGGCATGATTTTGCGTTGCCCAATTACGCGCTGCAAAATTACCCATCGCAGATATATATTGTTTCAATTTATTTTGCTTTTATGTTACGCTGCCCTCTGTAAAGAGATGGCTTCTCACGATTTTTAAGCCGCTGATCAAAGAAAACGGCGAGTGACCATTAATGAATTTCATTCTTGGTAATAAGTATAGGTGGGTTTTTAAGGGTGGAAGAGGAGAAACAAGGAGAAACAAGAAAGCATTGGCCTTCTCTCAGGGAAGGGTGCAAGAAGGTCAACATTGTAACGTCTCGCCCGACGACCAGAATCCTGAACTTGAAGCGCTTCCTCACCCAGAGCACCTTAGTAGGAATGGGATTCCATTGAAAAATGCCCATTTTTTTATGAAGTACTTAAATTTGTACTTAAAGCTTATGATATTATAAATTTTAAAAAATTGTAACAATTTAGTGAACCAGAACGTTAATACTCTGTGTCCCAAGCGACGCGACGAGATACTAAAGTAAAAGAAGGGTCGAGTTGGTGGGTTAGCTGGAGTACTGGCCTCCCATCCCAAAGTCTCTGGTTCGAATCCTGATATTGGAAGATTTTTTCATTGTATACCGGTCCCTGGTTGAGTGCTGCGTTGACAGCCCTTCTAGTTCAGTACTCCCTCCATCGGATGGTACGTTAAGCCGTGGATCCCTTGCCAACTTTCGTACGGAGCACGCTAATCTGTCCGCGGGTTTCTCTCCTCCGGTCCCTGGACAATTTCCTTGGTCCTCCTGACAATCTTCCTCTATTCCATCCCATAACATCAGTCTTATCCTAATTGGAGCAAATGACCTTAGCTGTCGGCCGCGTCCTCCGAGTAGATAACTACTTTTGAAATAAAGGACCCTACACCTGTTTTAAGGCAAACGAGACAAGTACATGAAACTATATAGAGTCAGAGCCTGAACGTCTAAAAAAAACACGATGGAAATGTATGTATTCCATCACATTTAATTATAACACATAATGAAAATCCATGCCTCAAATACACAGATTTCACAATCAATTGCCAAAATGCGGATAAAACTTGTGCCAAGCTCGGTTATATTAACTCAGTCTTTGTGCGGCGATGGAATTCGATCAACTTATCATTTTTTAATTATAAAGCTTCATTTTACACCACAAAATGTACAACTACAAGTAACTATTGTACCTACTGTCTGCAGTTTTTTTCACAAATGCATTACATCAACCCGTGTTTTTAATGTACCTTTTATACTATAGCGCAGTTTCAAGCAGCATTGTTTTTGAAATCATATGGAAAACAATGCAATCTTGAGAACGAATGCCAGCAACTTTATAGCATTGGAGCGAGCGACTCTCCGTTCTGTTCCATCCCAAGATTCGTACCTGCGCACTGGGATAGCATTTTTTCTTTGCAGATAAGGCTTTACTTTTTTTTGGGAATTGGGAATCAAAGGGAAGCGGTAAATGCACATTAGTAACGGCTATTACTGCAGCTGTTGCACTCGTTGACATTTTGATGGGGGCCTTCATGGAACCAATTTATGGGAGGAAATATACCTACTAGAACGCTAGAATAGATTCGGAGACGGAAAAAAAACGCAAGGGCCAGGAAGAGCATGAGTACAAGCATGCAGTAAACGCAATAAATAAACGACCTAGTGCTTACGATAAATAAACCGCCGAATGCCTGAATCCTATTCCTGCATTTAATGAAAAATGATTTCAGTCAAAGTTTTCATCATAAGTATATTAAGGTAGTAAAAATCGCGGAAATGTGATGCATGAATTGCAGGGGAATAGAACAAGAGCTATTCCCAACGTAGCCGTTCGTGGGTTCAAGCATTTTTCCATGCACTTTTTTACCGCTCATCACTTTATGCATCTGAATGCGCAATGACAAGCTTCGCGCAAAGGTGGTTTTACTCGCGGCGATAAATTATACAGTTTAAATCAGCATCAAATTGTGGAAATTACATGGATAGAGTGGAAGCAGAACAGGAGTTTAAGCGTGGCATTGATGCGGGCTGTTTTCCACACAGTCGTCCAACCCTTGGAAATATTTCATGCAATATTTTGCTTTACAAGATAAAAGTGTCGCTGCGCATCTCTCCGTGCATTAAACTGTGAAATAACAATCCTTACGGCCTTAAACTTACACAAAACGGCCTTAAACTCCCCACCCACCCGTGAATCCCTACCCTGATGACCGTCAGCGGGCGACTTCGGGTAGCCAACCCGGAAGGCTTTGCGATTGTGGGAGTACCATTCGCCTTAGAGATACACGTTCTGTACACATGTCCGATTACTTGCCGCAACTGCACTCGTTCCTGCTCGTCCACCTCCACTCATCACCTGCTCAGGAAGACTTTCGCCCCTCAGGGAAAAATTACGCCATGTTTACCTTCACCGGTAATCATACTGTCGCGCTGTTGGTTTTCGACCACCACATCTGTTGCCTAGCTCGCCTGATAAGATAGATCAAGGGCCTTAACCGTCCTCGCGAGACTCCCAATGAAAATATGGCCGTCATATAACTGGAGCAGCAGGTTGCGAAATGTTTAACAATCGAAGATGTCATAGCTAAGAGAGCTAATAGGGAGGATAGTCACTGCTAATAGGAAACTTTTATGTGCTTGATAGTTTGAGCTCCCATAAATCTCCTGTTAATTTCGTGCAACATACTTTAGATATTTGACGAGGACTTAATGTTGCTTATCGAACTGTCTTAAGAAAGAATAAAACAGTGCCTTAGTTTGAAAATTTCAAGTTCCATGACACACTTTACGATTGAATTGATGTGGTCAGGAAGTAATAATCAAGGTAGAATGACAGTTGATTGGCCTTTGTGATCACAGGAATTGACTTTCTGTGCTAATACCCGGCACTCATTTTGTGTATTCATTATACACGGGAATCTCTCTTGCTACGACATTACATTTGCTTCCCAATAAAAAAGCCTACGAAGACCTCTAAAAAATATGCCCAAGGAAATTACAATGACATTCTACAGTAAAACACTTGAAAAACACGAAATTTTCGTTGGTAGAATTTTTAGAATGTTCAGAAGTAATGCTTTCCAACACTCAATTACGATTCCTTTGATTGTCTTGTAGAGGATCCTTAAAAGATTCTAATATTATTATCTTTAAATCAAGATAATAATATATATGAAAATTTCGTTTGTTATAGGGAAATCCAATGCTTAGAATAAGTATGGTGAAATTATGAAAAATGGCGGAAATTCCACGGGAGTGACTCAAACTTCCCATCCTGCAAACGAAATCCAGGTCGGCTAACCGCGATACTAATTCGTCTACATTTTTAAGGTGAGTTCGCACGTAAATGAAATGAAATGAACATATTTAAACGCCTCATAACCATTACCAATACCTGAAAGCTCTGATAAAACTTACAAAGTGAGTATATCGAGTGAGTGAGTATACGTGAATTAATGCTCGAGGACCATCTTCCCGTCATGATCTTAACGAAATGTATTTTGGCTTCGTGAAGTACTTCTCTTGAAATTTTTTGAGGCAACGAACGTTACCCTACGTCAGATCTATTTAGTTTATTCGGTGAGAATGCAATATACATTGCGTCAACACTTTCAGTTCGGTTGTCATGGAAATTGTAATGGTGGGTGGCGTTACTTTGTGGGAATCCTTCATAGTGAACACAAGGGAGAAAAAATACTTTGCTGGTCCACAGGATAGAATTTCTATCCTATGGACCAGCAAAGTATTTTTTTCTCCCTTGTGTTCGTCATGGAAATTGTTTTGGCTTTGTTTAGCCAGGTAACCGTGTGAGTACGGAAGTCGTCTCTACGCGGTAACTGCACCCTACAGCTCGCCTGAGCTTATCAGCCGTAGTATTAGCCAGTTAAGCCGGACAGCAATATCGGTGTAGACGGAGCTGAAAAAGAACCCCTCTCTAGCTCCTTCCGTGCGGCGTTAGGTCGGCATGAATTTTTGTCAAGGAATTGCAAAGGCCTTGGAAAAGAATTTATGCTTCAGCCTGAAAACTAAAAATAGTAGCACCGAATTGCAGATTGAAAAAACGGAAATATTTTCTTTACCTATTACTTTCATAATTGGCCATCGATATCCTAAACTCTGAGAAGAGTTTTTCATTTTCGTTCTCCGATGATGTTTCATCGGTATACACTCCCGCTCTTACAGGGGTCACGGGTTGGCATCTCGAAAGAAAACAATTAATATATTTTTTTTCGTTGAAAAAAAGAAAGTAAATGGTATTCTCGAGATTGAACCCCAAAACATTGCCAAAAGCAAACATTTACAGTTTTTTTAAAATAAAGTTGTCGATTCACTTTCGATTAAGGCCTTCAGATGTCGAACCGTCTAAGGAACGATTGATTGTATGAATATACATATATTACTCGTGAACTCGTGAACGTTACTCGTGAACCATTCAAATAAATGAATTTTTGTGTATTTATATACAGTCTTGCGTGGTCCGTTTGACTTTATTCTATAATTGGTTAAAAATGTCTACACACTCTTGGCTTGGTATACATTTTCGGCTCTGGAAGAGTTGTTTTTGCTATGTGCACCCCAAAGACTACGCCAGTGATTTTGGGAAACGGACCGCTGCTATAACCAAAAATTTGGTCACCATTAAGTTAGGCGTATACGGCTAGTAAAAGAAACTAGGAGTCTGTTTATTATACTAAGCTGTGTATCTGCGTTGACGGCCGTCAGGTCGACACGCAAGTAAAACCGTAATGCTGACCTGAATAATGCAATTAACACCGCAAAAGGCTTATTGTCGCAGTGACCCGAGGATTGCGAACAATAAATTCGGTGCCCTACAGACACATTCCAGGGAGGGCAGGTGAACATGGCAAGCAGATTTTCCCGTTGCAAAATCCGGAAAAGAGGCGAGTTGCAAGTCGGCCAATTTTGGCTGACTGTGCCGAATACTTTTCCGAGCAATGGTCTTGACTTGTCTTTATCCAAACCTCACTCTTTGCTACTTTCCATTTCAGTGACAGAGGATAGAACATTCAGACTGCTCTCTTTGATTAGTGACTTTTGATTTGAAACATGGAGGGTTGCTAGTATTCGTGCAGCGCAAACACTGCCGAGAAATCCAATATGGAAACAATCAGGAGTTTCCGTGTGCAGTTAGTTTTTCAACTGAACAACATGCGGTGATGTTAATTTTTTAATGGTGCTGAGATAGTCATGTTAATACACCAGAAAAATGTATAAAATGCTTTCCATGCTAATCATCAGCGAACGAAAATTGCACCCGCAACTGAATGTCGGAGAAACTGATGTCAACATTTGACTACAAAATTGCCAGATGATGACACATTCCTGAAAAATTTCCAATGGTTTCGAAGAGTAAACGCGTTAGAGTGTGCATTTATACGTACAAGTCGAGCGAGCCAATGTTACTCCTGGCCTTCATTAAAGTGTACAATGAAAGTAATAAACTTGACTGACGATTTGAAGTACACGCAATTCCACGTAATTTTGAAGTCTGGTATCACCCGTTTTTCCCGCCGGGAGACCGAAAGCTGAACGATTTCAACGAACACCTTTCTCCTCGGAATCCTAAGTGGCTCCAATTTACTATGCATCCAGGGCCGTTGGAAATTAGGGGTGGTTGGGAATTTCCGAGCGAACGCAGGAGAAAAAACCTTCCGCGAAATGGCATGCTTCCGAACAACTTCCACTTCCGGATAACTCCGACGTGAATCTTGGGGCTTATCGCTCACGGAATTCACGGAACACAGGATTTAATCAGAAGCCACGCAGCTGGAAATCGAGCTATAATCTTTACCTGCCGTAGTGCAAATAGTACTAGATTTTGAGGTGCTAAAGCTGCTTAGATCTTTATGACGCCATCTAAACTTTACCTTAAAATGAGCACCATATCAATACCCTGGGCGGGGTTCGACGTCGCGAGCTTTGGGTCGCCAGGCTGGCGTTTCACTGTCTTGTTTACCGCGAGCGGCTTTACCTGCTGCTCGTCTGCTGACAGGAAAAAATCATTAGCAGTAGCTAATTACGCGGGGCAGAGTGTAAATTAACAATCGGTCTAATCATTTAGAACTAGAGGATAGGATAAATAACAGCGGTAGCAAACAGCGTCCAGTCTCCTTCGCCTGCCCATTCGCGCAAAAATAAAGAGCACATGGTCGCCGACGAAACTCTCTGCTCGAGTCGCTGCTCAATCATCCGGCTCTTATAAGTCCGGCCGCGTCAAATCTCGGAAAGTAAACCGAACAGTGGATATCGCGAAGGAGTGGGAAACGACTCCAGACGCATATAACAGGTTGGTATTATTCTAGATCTTGGCGGCACGCAATCTACAGGTGATAGGAAGTAACTGTTGCTATTAAAAAATACTTGATACCCGCCTGAAAGACGCTATCAATGCAAGAATGCTCACATATTGTCTATTTCCTAAATAATTGATGTGTTTATATGGACTATTTCGAGTCGTCTTCCGCTGATTCACGGCGTAATTTAGTTATACTCGCGGCCGAACAGATGGCGCCACATTGCCGAGAGCTTCACATCTTGGAGCAGACAGCCGGAAAGGACGATTTTAGAGCATTCGGCACCGGGTTTCCCTCATTGACATCCCGATTGCAGTGGTTTTAGCACTCGTTTCCCTCAAAATAAATAGAAATTTTCGCCCTTTTCTGCGAGCGCGCCGCGCGGCGCGCTCGCAGAAAAGGGCGAAAATTTCGCTCGCTGCGCTCGCGAACTTAGAAAAGGTGAAAATTTCGCTCGCTGCGCTAGCGACTCAGAGAAAGGGGGATTTCGCTCGCGATCTCCGAAATCGGGAAAATTAACTTCGCTCGCTACGCTCGCCATTCACTTCGCTCCAAACGTTAGTAATCATTATAAATAGTGATTGAGGAGGGAAACCCGGCGCAGAGTACATGATACGTGTCCTTCGTAAAAACTTTTCCTATGCTGTCCCACCTTTCAAGCAAATTTGTCGCCTTTAACCTGTCGAAATGACCCCTTCCCCCTCAAAATGACCTCTTTATATGCCTAGGTCACCTATTCTACCTGATGGCGGCACGGGATTCTCTGGTATTTTTCCACGTAAATATCTTCTCTACACTCTACTATTCACGAATATGTAACTCTCATCTTGCAGAAATGACCCCTTCCCTCTCAAAATGACCTCTTTATATGCCTAGGTCACCTATTCTACTTGATGGCGGCACGGGATTCTCTGGTATTTTTCCACGTAAATATCTTCTCTACACTCTACCATTCACGAATATGTAACTCTCATTTTGCAGAAATGACCCCTTCCCTCTCAAAATGACCTCTTTATATGCCCAGGTCACCTATTCTACTTGATGGCGGCACGGGATTCTCTGGTATTTTTCCACGTAAATATCTTCTCTACAATCTACTATTCACGAATATGTAACTCTCATCTTGCAGAAATGACCCCTTCTCTCTCAAAATGACCTCTTTATATGCCCAGGTCACCTATTCTACTTGATGGCGGCACGGGATTTTCTGGTATTTTTCCACGTAAATATCTTCTCTAAACTCTACCATTCACGAATATGTAACTCTCATCTTGCAGAAATGACCCCTTCCCCCTCAAAATGACCTCTTTATATGCCCAGGTCACCTATTCTACTTGATGGCGGCACGGGATTCTCTGGTATTTTTCCACGTAAATATCTTCTCTTCACTCTACCATTCACGAATATGTAACTCTCATCTTGCAGAAATGACCCCTTCCCCCTCAAAATGACCTCTTTATATGCCCAGGTCACCTATTCTACTTGATGGCGGCACGGGATTCTCTGGTATTTTTCCACGTAAATATCTTCTCTTCACTCTACCATTCACGAATATGTAACTCTCATCTTGCAGAAATGACCCCTTCCCTCTCAAAATGACCTCTTTATATACCTAGGTCACCTATTCTACTTGATGGCGGCACGGGATTTTCTGGTATTTTTCCACGTAAATATCTTCTCTACACTCTACCATTCACGAATATGTAACTCTCATCTTGCAGAAATGACCCCTTCCCCCTCAAAATGACCTCTTTATATGCCCAGGTCACCTATTCTACTTGATGGCGGCACGGGATTCTCTGGTATTTTTCCACGTAAATATCTTCTCTTCACTCTACCATTCATGAATATGTAACTCTCATCTTGCAGAAATGACCCCTTCCCTCTCAAAATGACCTCTTTATATGCCCAGGTCACCTATTCTACTTGATGGCGGCACGGGATTCTCTGGTATTTTTCCACGTAAATGTCTTCTCTACACTCTACTATTCACGAATATGTAACTCTCATCTTGCAGAAATGACCCCTTCCCTCTCAAAATGACCTCTTTATATGCCTAGGTAACCTATTCTACTTGATGGCGGCACGGGATTCTCTGGTATTTTTCCACGTAAATATCTTCTCTTCACTCTACCATTCACGAATATGTAACTCTCATCTTGCAGAAATGACCCCTTCCCTCTCAAAATGACCTCTTTATATGCCTAGGTCACCTATTCTACTTGATGGCGGCACGGGATTCTCTGGTATTTTTCCACGTAAATGTCTTCTCTACACTCTACTATTCACGAATATGTAACTCTCATCTTGCAGAAATGACACCTTCCCCCTCAAAATGACCTCTTTATATGCCCAGGTCACCTATTCTACTTGATGGCGGCACGGGATTCTCTGGTATTTTTCCACGTAAATATCTTCTCTTCACTCTACCATTCACGAATATGTAACTCTCATCTTGCAGAAATGACCCCTTCCCCCTCAAAATGACCTCTTTATATGCCCAGGTCACCTATTCTACTTGATGGCGGCACGGGATTCTCTGGTATTTTTCCACGTAAATATCTTCTCTTCACTCTACCATTCACGAATATGTAACTCTCATCTTGCAGAAATGACCCCTTCCCTCTCAAAATGACCTCTTTATATGCCTAGGTCACCTATTCTACTTGATGGCGGCACGGGATTTTCTGGTATTTTTCCACGTAAATATCTTCTCTACACTCTACCATTCACGAATATGTAACTCTCATCTTGCAAAAATGACCCCTTCCCCCTCAAAATGACCTCTTTATATGCCCAGGTTACCTATTCTACTTGATGGCGGCACGGGATTCTCTGGTATTTTTCCACGTAAATATCTTCTCTTCACTCTACCATTCACGAATATGTAACTCTCATCTTGCAGAAATGACCCCTTCCCTCTCAAAATGACCTCTTTATATGCCCAGGTCACCTATTCTACTTGATGGCGGCACGGGATTTTCGGGTATTTCTCCACGTAAATGTCTTCTCTACACTCTACTATTCACGAATATGTAACTCTCATCTTGCAGAAATGACCCCTTCCCCCTCAAAATGACCTCTTTATATGCCCAGGTCACCTATTCTACTTGATGGCGGCACGGGATTTTCGGGTATTTTTCCACGTAAATAGTTTCTCTTCACTCTACCATTCACGATTATGTGACTCTTATCTTGCAGAAATGACCCCTTCCCCCTCAAAATGACCTCTTTATATGCCCAGGTCACCTATTCTACTTGATGGCGGCACGGGATTTTCCGGTATTTTCCCACGTCAACATCTTCTCCACAGTCTACCATTCACGAATATGTCTCTCTTATCCGGGAGAAACCACCCCTTCCCCCTCAAAATGACCCCATAATATGCCGATGACACCTCTTTTCAAATCACCCGCTCCACACACAAAGAATATCTAGAACATAATGAAGTTTCATTGACATCCACATTGTGCTGCCACGTAGTGAGCAGCCGCGGTACTTCACCTTGGTGAATTCCTACGCATTCCCACCTCGCATATTTTTAACACGTTCTTTTCGGTAAGTACGGTCCTAAAATTTTTTTAACAATTTCATCGAATTCTCCCAACTTGAGCACCGGGTTTCCCTCCCAAAAATCGCGATTTTAGGGGTTTTTGGAGGGGGGGGGAGGGGGAGGGGGTGCCGCCAGGATCTAGAAAATTACCTAACAGGTTTTTCGCGTCCGCTCTCTCGCAGCGGCTGGACTTACCTCTGTATTTTGTGCGCACGGCAGATACTTGTCCCCGTCCCTCGATCAGCTGTGCTCGCTCAAGCTGCTGGGTGAACCGCGGTCGCGAAGTGCAGCTCGCTTGACTATCAGAGGCAGACTTTCCGAGTTTCGGACTGTTTGGAGGGTGGGGGGAGTGACACGGGTGGGGGTGAGGGTTGGGTCGGGGGTTAGATGCTGTACGTAAGGCGGATGCAACACTTGCGGAGCACGTTCGGACTCTTCGCGCACACGTCTCTCACCAGTCGGGCGTTGTTGAGAACTGATTCAGAGGACGAGTTAAAATCACTCCCCTCCCCCCCCCCACTTCCTCTCCCACCCCCCTACTCCCGCACAGTCCCTCACCCCCTCCCTTCCCCTCTCGTCTCTTCGGGTTTCCCTCGAGCTGATTATGCCTCTTGCGACAGTGTTGCCATGTCAACACGTTGAGAGCCCTTCTCGGCTTGTGATCTCCTAGGGAGAAGGGGGAGGGAAAAAAGTACCCCCTTCGCGGAAGGTAGCCAAGGGGCGGCATTCCGTCAGGGAAGGGACAACAAACCCTGCCTCCCACCCCCTCCCGCCAATGGCAACGGCGCGGAAAGGCGAGAGGAGGTATGAGTCCTTTGGACTTCGGGTAGTGTTTTTGTCCTTACCCTGCCGGCGCAAAGAGAGTGGGTGCTTGCGATGAGGGCTCGTTTCAGTCGCCCTCATCGCAAGTTCCACTCTACCGCTCATGGATATTATAATAATATATCATGGGTATAATAAAAATATTCCGCTCATACCAGTCGTGGAGTACCGTATATACCCTATGTTACAGATAAAGGAAAGGATATTTGGGCAGACCAGACCCTTTTATTTGCTCATTCGTGTGCATTTCAATTATTTATTTTCATGATTAAATTATTTGTTAATTTGAGCTACATTTTTTTCTTCGGCACCATCATTATTTCTGGGTCGTAATATTGTTTTGACTCATTTCTTCTTTCGTCTAACCTCTTCATATTGACATAATTCTTCTCTTTTTCATCTTTCACTTGTTCCATTTATCTCATTCGGGGTTTTCTTTTGCCAATCTTGTAGCTTACTTTTCCCTCAAACACTGTCTTCATGCCGTCCTCGGTAGCCAGGTTGGTTGCACCCAGGCTTGGTAACCATGAGATCACGGGTTCGAATCCCGACTCTGTCACGAATGCTGCGTTTTTCTTTGAATTAAAAGCTTAAATGAGACAGTAGTGAACAGCCATAACAGTTTGTAGCATCTGGAAACCGTAGTATACTTTACTGCTGTCTTGCAGCACTGCTCCTTAAAACCAAAGAGTATACTGCTCCTACCACTGCCACTATTGAAAATTCTTACTACTTCCATTCCTTCACCATCTCTCTCTCTCTTTTGAGGTTCAGCATACTTCCTATCTCTGTTCATCACATCTAAAATGACTTTTCTTTCCCCTCGCTTCGTCAAGTAATCAAAGTTTTTTTTTCATGTGTTTCCATCCCTACCAATATTCTCGCTTCTATTGTCGCCGTAAAATTCCCATTAATCCTTAATTTCGCTCCAATCTACTTTTTTCTGGCCCCTAATTTATCCCGGCAATTTCTTCACTTCCCCCTACACGTTATGCCGTCGTCCTCTCTAGCCAGCGTATTGTTTTCCTTGTTCACCCGGCAAAAATATATCGTCGGCGTCGATAATCATTGGTAGTTACGAGTCTGCCCCACCCTTGAATGTATCTGGGGCCGGAAGGAGAAATGTGAGGATGTGGATTGGATGTGTGAAGATGGGTTTGGACAGGAGAGAAGGAAAGGTTGATAGAATAAATGAGTGCATTGGCATTAACCTGCTCTGAACGCCAAGGTAAGGCGCCAAGGGATTGATTAACGTATCATCTGACGGACGGAGTACTAAACTTGCAATGCTCTCCACAAAGATCCAATAATAAAGAGCCGAGGGGATCGGGTTGGTGTGGTGGCTAGAGTACTGGCCTCCCATCCCGAGGGCCAGGGGTCGATTCCCGGCAGTGGCGGATTTTTCGCTGAGGAAAACCGGTCCCCATTTGAGTGCCTAGTGGAGGGCATTTCAAGTTCAGTACTCCGTCCGTCGGATGGGACGTTAAGCCGAGGTCCCCTTGGCGCCTTTCGTTAATATTAGGCTAATGCCGACGCCGGGTTTCTCTCCATCCTTCCTTCATTACCTGAGAAAAGTCTACAATTACCCACCTATTCTAAATGGCGCAAATGACCTCAGCTGTCGGTCGCCTCCCCTAAATAACCAAAGCTAATAAAAAGCCGAAATTCGAAGCCGCTCCAAAGGTAGGTTTCTTATTATTTTTATTGAGCATACCGAATTGTTATCCCAGTGGGTAGAGTATTGGGTTGTTGGTCGGAGGTCTCGGGTTTGAAAAGTGGTGCAGGCCTTTGGACATGTTCCAGAAAAACCCAAGTGGGATTATTTTCTGAGGTCAAGATCTTTCTGGAAAACCGCGGGCGGCATCAGGGAAGGAACTGGCGCCCTGATGCGTTAATTTCACTCGCCTTTGTCAGTATTTGGTGAGCTCTACCCTCACCGAACAGATCAATCTTTGATTAGAACACAGCTTTAAAATACCGAATTGTATTCAGCATAGTTTTCCATAATCTCAACTAAATTGCAATTGTATCATTAGATGGTACCCAAACGCCCCTGGAAATAAGATTATATTTGTAGCTTGAGTTCTAGCTTTCCATTGCGATAGTTGGCTGTGTCCACCTAATTACTAATTTTTAGTGGTCGTGAATCAATTTTCATCCCGCACATTACCTCATCTGCGCAGCAGTGAAGTTTCTCCGAATGCTTTCCAGATTGGCAGCGAAACATCTTTTGCGTGGGTGCCTGCATTCTTGTCACTCTAATTTTAAGCCAATCGTCGGTCGCAACGGTTTTCCGTTAAACTGGGCAGTACAGCAGAAGCGTCATACGAAATGAATTCGGAGCAAATATTACTTCTGGCTGGTTTTTACCAAGAATCGTTAAGTTATACCCGAGACAAACGATTTCATGGACAAATAAAACCTGCTGCATTACCTCAGCTGATCGTATGTAAATGTTTTCTGCGCTTTCATAGCTATAAAATAGACTTCTGCTCGAAAAAACATTTAAAGAGGTGGAAATAATACCGGAATAATTACTGCTATTCCTCTAATTACGAATGCCTCGGCGTAATTAAATCAGGATTAAAGTTGATGTAATTTCTTTTACGTAAATATCACTATAATTTTGTGTAGCTTTAGAGGGCGAATTTTAAAAAAAAGGTTGAATATTTTATTGTATTCATGCGCACGAAAAAATTAGTGCATGCTTTGATTTGAAAATGATAACACAACGACGTGGCCCAGCCATATCATACTTTTGATGATATTTTATTTTATACATCGATTTTTGTCACGAAATTGGTTTCAAACACCGCGTATTCTAATCACTCGGTAAATCGATGGAGCGCAATTTATGACAGGTTGAATTTTCTTGAAAACAACCTTGGCGTCCACTGCTTGCATAGTAAGTTGATGTAACTTTGTTTTTTTTTAATTACTGGAGTAATTTTTGAGCTGTGTATCGAGCACAGGAACGCATAAAATTGAGTAACTTGGGGATCACAGGCAACGTGATATAACGCTAGTTATACTAATCGGAATAATGAGAACCAGATAACTGAGTTGGAGTACATTTTTTAACACCCAAGTGACATAGTTTGTGTGGTTCAGCCGTGAAATTCGGTATCATTAGGCCAAATTAAATGGAAGGAGTGAAACCGTATAAGTGACTGACGGAAGTGTGAGGAAGCCTTTGCGGTCACTTCGTGTTACGCGGGACAAACATTTGCGAATGAAACAATCGCGCTCGGATGAGAAATGAAAACGGTTGAAATGAGCACGGGTATCGTTTTATAGAATATTTTGGATTATAAATGGATGTCATTCGGTTGTATATGAACAATTGTCAATCCATGGTAACCTCATGGAATAAACATTTTATTTTAAATCAATTACTGAGGTGAAGTTATCTCCAAAAGTGAAAAGATTTTGGCTTTCAAAACCACCGCTATTCATCATTCATTGCTGCAGTATTCCTACTCTTTTTCATGATGCTTTTTCCTCTCCTCTCCTACCCTACACTATTTCAGTCTTCAGTTCAGCGTCTTTCCTAACTCTTGTCATCCTGTCAAAATCCTCTTATTCGCCGTGTATAATAAATATATTAAGTAACGCCTACGCCGCCAAATGCTTACCGTGAGTTGAAAATGAAATGGGGCTTAGTCTTCCTATCGTCTTGTTTATTTATTTTTCTTTCCCCATAACTCTTCGCCAAAGTAGCATTATTAATTTTCTCTGCACCTCTCTATTCCCCGCCATTTTACTGTAGTAGTCCAACTCGCATCACTTTTCCCCACGTCTTTACATGTGCTGTAATATAGAGTTAGTATCTACGCTAGTAACCACGGAGTAAGTATAGGTAATTTCTCTAGAGTTGTAGTCATAAGTTAATTAATTTTAATTTTCTTTTGGCAATTTTTTCCTTGTGAATTTTCCGTCTAACCATCTCTTTTCCTTATTTCTGCTGTTTTTAACTCTCAGTACACAAGTTCATGCGGTAATTAGTGATTTTTTTCAATTCGTCTGCGTTCCGTAATTTCTTTGTCATGTCACCAGGTCGTTGATTATTCATCATACATAATGTATAATTTTCCTTCGAGTGTTGGTAAAGAAAAGAGTAGGTATTGTGCAAGGCATCATCCTTATACCATTCATATTTGGACATAATTTGTTTACAAATATCTTAATTCAAAATGCCACCTAGATCTTTACATGTGTTGGCCGTAAATAAGAGATGTAGTGACAGCGAGAAATCTTCATGAACCCTCATTCATTGGCTGCATTTGAGAATAATGACATCATTATCATAAAAAATTTAAATGGCCTATATAAGGACGCTTCTAAAGAAATGTTTACCTTCATAATGACATTGAATCTCGAAACCAGTGTCGAAAAAAATAAAGCATGGAACGTATAAGTTATAATTCTTTTCCCATCATTATTACACTTTAATTTGAATTTCGAGTAATTTTTAAGGAACTAATTTAGTGGATGCTCTTGCGGATTAAGACCTGCAGGTCCAAAGTAGATGATATTCATACTTAGAGATGCTACCATCCATGGTCAATTGGGACTTTTTCATATTTTATTCGACAAAAAAACGGAAATGTACGTTGTCACTTTTGTCCCTTCGTTTTATCGTCAAATTCCTGAATGCTGCCCCATTGACTGGTCAAAGTTGATGCCGCTAAAGGCATTGCTTATGTAATGTCTCTCTGCACCCAAAATAAGACAGCGAGGAAACAGAATAAAGTGCAAGCTAAAAAGAAAGGGTCTGTGGAGTCAGTGGAACTCGCCCTCTGCGGTCACAGACTCAAGGAGAACCAGAGGAAATTGAAAGGGGGGTTGGCATCGAGATAAGGGCGTCGTTTGGAGGGGATAATGGGATTAGGGTGGGAGTCCTACAGCAACGAGCGTCAAAGGGTGTGGAACTCTCTTCCCAATGCTACAAGTGCGGCATTATTTGTCAGATCCACTGGCTTAAAATGGAAGTAACCGTACCATAATTCTATTCAGCTGTAAGTTTTCACGTTCAGTCATTCATGATTTTGAGTGCTATGCTTAAGGGATCTAGCACTTCAGTTACATCTTTCAGTAATGGAGCCCAAGGCAGTGAAGGCAGGATTGAATCGAGAGGAAGTAAGGATGAAGTCGGTAAATGAAGGTTTTCTCCGTAAAAGAGTTATGAAATTCAGTGTCCTTTACGGCAAAGTTTGTAAAAAAGTAGGGATGGAATTAGAACGGATTTCTACCCCAGATTTGAGGGTGGAGGATGCATGGACACTCCTAGTTCATCTCTAGTTGGCATTCTTCATCTAATGCCTAAGCTAGTTACCTCCAAAACGCTGAATGTTGCCATTAAAATATAGATACAAAATTGATTGAAAAACATGGCGTTTTAAGTGTTTGGCCAACAATAACAAAAATCGCTCAATGAGTTAGTGAGTGGATTAAAAGCTACACTACTCTCGGAAAGGAGTAACAGTAATTTGTTATAAGTTACCTTCGGTTAAAATCTTTGGTCCCGCAGTCTCTTTAAAATGTATTCTTTTTTAATGATCAGTTTAGAAAAATTACTCGATTTTTGCATTATGTTCATAGAACATAGATTTATCAGCAGTGCAACGAAATCGGGGCCTTCATATGAAAGTCTTCCCAAATTATCGCATTCGATGCATGTTAATGGTAATTTTCTAGCCGTGCATATATCGTATGCACGCACATTATGGACAATGTAGAGTTGTATCGATAGTGTCACCCCTAATTTCATTTTAAATTTAGCAATCTTAACCTGAAACGCTGAGTAACTTGGGAATTCAATTATACCTTAAGACTATTGCCACCTAAAAGATTGAATTAAAGGAACATGACGTTGGATTGAAGAGTTATTAACGGTTGAAGTCTCCTACATGATTCCTCGAGAAAGCAACAAAGTGCAGCATTAATGTTTAAAATGATATCGCAGTCGATGCAGGACACGGCGAGACGAGACTCGATGGACACATACACCATGCTACCAGCTCCGTTTCCAATGTGATGAAGCTCATTTCCAGTCCCAAATTAGAATATGAAAAAGACAGTTTAAGGTCCATTCCCATGGGAACAAAGAGAGACAGTTTCCAACAGTTCCCCATTCCAAAGGCCGAGGAAGTCCTCCCAGAAGAGGGATGTCTGCGTGGGTGGGGAGTTGCAAGAGGAGGAGAAGTCATGCATGTCAGGCGGGTTGGTGTGATTAAAATACAAGAGATTAAAAAAAACAGAAGACGGGGGAAGGGCGGACTCGATGACACAATCGACTTACTGGTAGCACGTGGCAGTAGCGGTTAGTTGTGTCATGCACGCTCATCTGCCGATACGAATGAGTTTACCCAATCTGAAATTCCACTTCGTTCGCGTTTCTGTGAATCAGGCCGAGTTGCCCGAGCTGATCTGCTCATTCTCCTTAATGCTGATTTCCTTTATTTGTGAAAAAAAAGCCTCTGGGATATACATAGCTGGCGCTGTATCAACATCCAGCCTAATCCGTAGCATGAACGAACATAAATCGGCAGAATCCCATACCTGAAATACGCAAGTGTATGAGTGCGATGCGATTTATTACATGTACAGGAAATCGCCCTAAATACTTGCTTGGAGTGGAAGTTTTCTTTATGATAATGCTTCAACATGTTTTTGGGCATTAATTATCATGCCCTCTTGACTATTGGCTAACTGGAGAGATCATATTGCACGCCCTGTGATTTAATCATCATTTGGTAACCCAGTGCTATGACGGAGTGCTCCATATGACGGAGTTTTTGGCAATGCCCTCGAGCTTTCTCTCTCATAATTCGAGAGATATTTCTAAATAAATATTCATGTGGTTCAAACAGGAAATATTCATGTGACGTAGCAATACACAAGCTCAATTTTTTATCATCCCTACGGAACAGAGATCGATTAAAGACACGCATAGGTTTCAAAAACCCAATTTTTTTGTGGCCGTTATTGTGGAAAACGTATCCCTTCGCTTCAATTAACTAATATTTGGCAATATAAACAGCTCTCTAACAGTGATGAGCTCTTTAATATGTGGACAAGTTTAGTGCGAGACTTCGTCGGAGGAACTGCGCTTGTAGTAAAATCCTGAGGTAACATTATTTTCACAAATATATTGGCATTACAAAACTTAAAAAGAATTCGCAAGTAAAAAAATCCATAAAAGTACCTCAAAAAGTGAAAGCATAACGTTAAGGTAAACCCTGTGATCACTTGGCCATTATCATACAATGGATGTGTCATCGAAGCGTAATTTGGAGATGAAACACTTGGATGATGATATTATCATGGGCCAACGGGGCCACATATAAATGTTTGAAGGCAAAAAGTAATAAGATTCTTACTTCCAATATACGTATGCGTTGTATTGAAGGAACCTAACTAACGGTACCGTTCTTGTTTGCTGGATAAAAACCCTTAAAATAATCTCTATATCCATCAATCTCCCGCCATCATTTCCTAAAGCTAATTACATTTGTTCCAGTATAGAAGCGAACCGGATGTTAAGTTTATAGAATATAAATGTACATGTACCTAGGCTTTGTTAACAAAGATTTTACACTTTAGGCTAGGAGTAGAGATAAGCACGCTTAGCCAGAATATCGGAAGAGCCTCGACTTTCAAATATAAGCTGCAATTTTGAATGGATTGATGGATCATGTTATCTGTCTTGTCCTGACATTGATTGGCGAGGGTGAATTTGGTATGCAGGATGTTGCTGGCTGCGCCTGTGAACCTATTAGTTTTACTGACCAAGTTCCCCTTAACTAGGCTGCAGGTATTCATTTACCTACTAAACGAAGGAGCAGAGTAATATAAACCATGACAGTGATTGCCTTTTGGACTTCAGAGTACTTGTTTGCCATGAGGACAATTCAGCCCTTCAAGCACGCCCATATCCCGTCAAATTTAACTCAGGTTATGATTTATCATGAGTGGATCTGTTTTTCAATATCACTTTCGACTGTGATTCCCAATTACTCCGTGGGCAACGTTTCATACTACGCGATAGTAATGAGTAATCAGACGAATTGGTGTCATAACCCAACGCTCTGTTTCCCTGCCAAATTTAATGATCACCTTTACTTCTTGTTTGTTAAAATGATTTTTATTTAACTGTGTCGTGGTTTCCGTATTGCTGCATCCCATGATCATGATTCCTGAAACCTAATTTTGAAAGCTCTGCCTTCTCTCAATCTTGGGGGTTACGTTGAAATATATACACGCCGCAAGCAAGTGGTATTTGAATGGAAACGACTTTGTGGTTGTAGCCTAAGATGTCCCAAAACCTAAGGTTATATTGTACCATCTAACCTAACGGAATAATAAGATCAACCCTAAGACAAACAACATCCTTGCCCGAGTTGGAACTCGAGCACACGGCCTTTGAGTTGCCAAGACGTTACTTCTACTGCTATTAAAGTTAAAATAACGAATAAAATAATATATAAGTAAAAGCATTCGTTTCAACTCTCATGTAACGATAGTATAGTTCTTCAAATTGAAAACCTTACGCTGTCCTTGAGTATCGATTCCACTTAACCATATATATCCAACTAAGAGTGATTTTTTTAAACAAAATCATTTCCTTTTCCTTCTTTTGGTGCTGTTTATTGTGTTACATTAGCGCGTGAAAGGAGATTAGAGTTCAATGAGAACAAATGCCACTGCTCAATTGAAGATTTTCTTACATCCGGAATCTGAAGAGGACTTTGATTGGCTTATGCAATACGCTAGAGAAGCTTGCATAGTGAGTTTCATTTTCTTTCCTCTTCCTTTTTCCCCGTTATTAGCGGCACGGAGTGGGTTTACGGCGCCCCGAGAGCTGATAGCATTTGTTCTAACGATCCGACGACGAACTTCAAAATTCAGCGATACAAATGGATTGGGAGGCATTGACCCGCAACTATTCATAATGGCAAATTCGTCCTCCACGTCAGGAGTGATTCACGTCCAAAGCATCCACATTCTTCATCGCCGAAAACATTTCTGCATACCACCGACCCATTTTTTAATATCCCAATCGTTTCCTTTCTGGCTCATCCTTTCTTATGACTCTTCGGATCCGTGATTCCCATTGTAATATTAGTCCGACAAAAAATTCAATTCTTTCCTCCGAGATCATTTACCGACCAAGATCACAAATAGCTACTCACACGCTCGACACACTTCGACTCCGGACAAAAGTGAACAATGATGGCTTCATTCCATTCATTCATTCATTCCTGCATTATCAAAATATTTTTAACGATTAACACTAATAAGGTACTTCGTATTCAACATAGGGAAGGATAAGTTTTTGTTATTTTTTCTTAAAAGGTCACCGAGTTCATCTGATGTTTGCCAAGACTTTCGAAAAGATTGATTTATTGTCATTGGATCATATATGATCAAACATATAAATAAAGTCTTCCCTCGAGAGAAGAAACTACTTATGTATAAAAAAAGAAAGTCCTGTTGAATGCCTAAAAACTATTTGATTTTTTTTTCTTGTAGAACGTCTTATTGGATGACCGCGACATGGGTTCAACCCCCGCCAGTACTGCCAATGTTAACTGTCACTCGTGACATGGTAAGTAGATATGAATGGTTTGTCAACAAAGATCCCCTTTGTTTATTCACCCATACAAATACAGTGGTATAGAGATTAAAATTTTACTTTGAATATTTTGGACGAGGAGAAGGCGTTTTTACATTAATCAAAAATTTAGTTCGAAGACTAATATCACAATCAATTTACTATGGGAAAGTATTTATAAAATACTGTTTGGGTAACCTTTGTTCACTGTGGAAACTGATGGAGCGAAAGTACAAAGTAAATTCTTCAGATAAGGAATGGTTTTAATTGAATGGTGGAACATCATAGTTGGGATTAACGATTAAAATTAATCTTTAAAAATGTGGTTAACTATATAATTTACCCGTTACTTTTTAGAAAAGTTAACTTTTAATCGTTAAAATTATGCATTAACTAATGCGAAACTAACTTCAGTTAATTTTTTCGTTAATTTTTGGCGAATGTCGACCTGTCCGTATTTGGGCGCAAACGTTGCCCAACAGGCAAATGGGAAAATAAAACGATGGGTGTCTAAGAATGCAAGGGTAGTTGTGCAAGAATTCAATGAATAGGTCCAGACAAATCCAAACAAAAGCGGGGCTGAGGGGAGTGTCCGCGAAATTTTAGGAACTCAGACGAGAAAACACGAAATCACGCGAAGACAATGCCCTGGAGGGTTCTTACGCTTTACTCGGTGACGTTATGTCTTCAATACTACATAGTTGAAGCCGAGAAAGAAGGGTCACCTAGAACCCTCTGACGGATAAGGAGGGGTTCATGCAAACTAACGTTTCCTTTACAATGCGCCAGTCTACGTACGCCTTAGGCCACATTGCTTCGTCAAAACATTACCCCTAGCGAATCGCGAGGAAAGGTGCGCAGGCACACCCTCAATATCTACTGTAACTCTACATAACTAAGCCGTTTACACTGAAATTTTACAATTGTGAAGGGATAATTCACATCGCAATGTGAGAATCGATATCAAAAGCTAACCTTAAAGCACTTTCTACCGCTCAGAACAATCTTTGGTGGCAAATTACAGACGCACCATGGTTCGTCAGAAAGTCTTACATTCTTGAAAACTTAAAAATCCCGGAATTGGAGCTCCACCTCAGAAAAATCGCCGACTCCTTTCAGTAGACTAGGAAACCTGACCAACGACACTCTGGACACTAAAGGGAAATACGACGAAAATCCCCAATTCAAATAGTTTTAAACAAATGGATACGGATGGAAGAAACCACAATGACAGTTTTCAGTGTTCACTTTGTTTGTCAAAACAAAAAACTATCAAGGCCTCTATTACCACAGCATCCAATTTGCCTAAGTAACTGAAAAAGTAACTTTTAACGTTAAAGGTCTTTTTTTTTTAATTTTAACTTTAATCAGTTACTTTTTCAGGAAAGTAACTTTTAACTTTAACTAGTTACTTTTTCAGAAATGTAAATTTTAACTATAACTAGTTACTTTCTACAGATATTAGCTTTAACTTTAATCAGTTAATTATTTTTGGTTACTTTCCCAACTATTTGGAACATCTTATAGATACCATAGAAGCGAGTTTGAACAGACTAGCTGACATTTAAAAAAATCTGCTGACTAATATTTAAACGGATAACTGCTACATTCTGAACTCTCAAAAACGACACTGTCTCCTTCAGCTGAATGTAACTTATTGAAGGACCGCGAACTGCCCGCGAGAACCTTAATTCCACTACTAATACCTACTCCACAGGAACAGGAACTAATATTCCACAGGGAAAGATGACGCCTCGTTAGCTTAACTGGTTAAAGAACCTGGCCTGAAATCAGGAGGTACGGGTTTGAATCCCGGTCAAGGCGAATGATTTTTTTCTCTATGGAATTTCTTCTATTGTGAATGTAACCGGTTTAAATGAGAAGTTAGCCGTATGTAAGTTTTGGAATAAATCACTGATCTTACACGCCACATGTGAAAGCTGCATAAGTATTTCTTTCGTGAAATAGTTTGTCTCTTTTCTTAGGATATCGTAATGTATTATCTGACTTTGATGTGTCTTGGAAACTTTTATGTTATCATATGATTTGTAAAGTTATTGGTCAGCTCTGATTTCTAAGCGATGGTAGAGGTTATCCGACTCAGGTCGAGACCAAATGCAAGCAGAGAGGAGAATGATGGGAAGAGTCTTTGGAAAGAGAAAGTCAAGGGTTAAGATGGAAATGATGATGCCCTTATGTCCCTGATGGGAAGTGTTTGCTGGGACCTTTAACTTAATATTCTGGCGCCCTCCATAACACGTAATATCATGATAATAAACTTATTCTACATATTTCCTACCACTAAATAAATGCAATCTTACTTATTGATCGGTAAAATCTCATGCAAAGTTAAATATTTAATCCTTTAGGACACCTCACCAATTTAGTGCTTCACCTATCTACTTATAGCCGCTCGTGGCAACCAGATTGGTAACGCGCCGGCCTGGTAACTCAAAGGTCACGGGGCATGAGGCGTTTGTTTTAGGATTAAGGTAGGTACTAAGTTAGACAGTATGATATAAACAGAGCGATTAGAGCACCTAAAAACCCATGAACACTGATACCCTATGTGCTTATTTGACCTTACCGTAATCCTCAGGGTCTAGTTAGCCCGGTAGAAGAATGGTGCCTGTCAAATATAACCACCGCGAAGTTTAACCCTAAGGTCGGTTTGGTAGTTGAAGGTAGAGCTCCCGAAAATGTACGATGCCCAATGGTGCGCGAAATTCATGTATAGAAGTATGGAGTAGGTAAATTTCCTAGGCCACCCTTAGTTTCCTAGACAAATAGTGAACTTAGCTGGGAATTGTGAGAAATAAAAAAAGCAAAATTGCGATCCGCCCGTTAACTCTGAAACCTGATTGGTTCATCGACTCAATATTAAGCTCTCAATCGCCAGCGTGGAGAATATTCCGCTTGGGTCAATTCGTGCAGTTCCCAATAAAAAGCCGTAACTCCAATTCCCCGATCCGTTCATTCGAAGAGTTGGTGAATCGTATTGGTTTAGTGGCTAGAGTACTGGCCTCCCACCCAGGAGGTACGGGTTTGAAAAGTGGCTGTGACAGAGAATTCATTGGTGTATCGGTCCCTACCCGAATGCTGTGTGGAGAATACTTCGAGTTTAGCACTCCGTCAGTCGGATGGGATCCCTTTAGAGAGGCTGGTTAATGCCGACGCCGAATTTCTCCTATAGGAAAAAATCGTAAAGCAAAGCATTAAGACCCTTATGGCACTTCCGGAAGTGCAGCGTGAGGCACAGTCGTGAGCGATTATCGTTGTTATCTAAGTTCCATGAGGCAGATAATTTTATTTTTCAGCCAGTGACATCTTTTGGGAAGAAAGAAATTATTCTACTGGAAGCTATAAATTCAAAAAATTCTACTGGAAAGACTTTTTCGTAGGAGACGAAAGTATTCCATCCCGAGATGCCCGTATTTGATTCCTCACAGTTACAGATTTTCCAGTGGATTATCCTTCCTTGTTGGAGTTCTGTAAGGAGAGCACCCGTTTTTTTGGCCTATTGCACATATTATTACACCCATCACGGGCAGATATATACGCACAGAACTCACAAATTACATTTTTATATACCTCAAATGCCGATATTTTTTTACTTCCTAAATTGAATATTTGCTGCCTCATAAATCGATCTTTCGTAATTTTCAGCTAATGTATCGAAATTCCATTCATTTAAGTGTTTTGTGTTCTAGGAAACAATTCAATAGAATGGCAAATTATGCAACAAACAACAAAGGATGGATTTCTTGTCGGACACGTATACCGTATATATTTCATGATATACCAGTGGATGTCCGTCCGTGGGGAGGGACGTAAAATCGTCGACCCCTTGGCGCCTTCCCCTGTCCCAAGAAATATTCCTACCTTTATCCAATTAGCCACCTATCCTACATGACTTAAATGACTTAGATGTCAGCCGCCTCCCTCTAATAACAGCTATTACTCGAGGGCAGTAGCGTACCAAGGGGGGGAGGGGCGCCAAAATTGAAAAACCTTTTTTTTTTTCGTTTATGAAAAAATAATTTTCTTCCACCGGGGGCGGCTACCATCTAGTTAACCCCGGGCGCCAAGTAGCCTTGGTACGCCACTGCTCGAGGGGACTGTAATCAAGCCAAAGTATCGCATTTGCACAGGGGAATATGGAAGGAGTGGAAACGAAAGCCGTTTTCTGCGGTTGTGAAGAAGATCAGCACCGCGCGTCATTCGCGGGCTGTCGAATTTCCGAACGGGGTTAAGCGATAATAGCCATGCGAACCTTATCTTGGTGCATTCGGAGGATTTTATGTGTCACCAGGGGGAAAGCCACTCATTGGGAGGAAGGGGAGGTTTGTATTTAAGGGAGGAGGGTAGAAAGTGATGAGGGCAATGGAATAGATATGACGCTCTCTCGTGGTGGGGAGGAAGATGATGAGATTTATCCGCCGTTCGTTTATTTTTTCATTCCGCGGGCGTTGCTGGGCGGCATCTCGCTTGACCTCTCTCTTTCGGTCCGATGGCCGTGACCTCTCCGCGACGATTCCTCCACCTTTGCCCATTCCCGATGCTCTTCGAGATGCCCACGGGACCGAGCAGTCCTTATCTGCACCACCCTCCCCCCCACCGCCCTTCCCGCGATTCCTTCCTCCGCCCTTTTTTCTGTTCTCCCCTTCAATCTGTCGAACCCCATTCCCTCTCGTGGAGAGATGAGTCCCCGCTCTTTCGAGGGGTTACGTGGTGCATATCCACGGGTCCGGCCGCTTCGGTAGGATTGTTTCCCAATGCCGAGAAGCAATCCGTTGGGTTCATGCATAATAATATCAAAGGGGAAGGGTGTATTATCGGCTGGTCGGGTATTGCGAAAGGGAGTGTGAATTCGTCTTGTCAGGGAAAGGACGGATGGAGGTGACGAAAGAAAGAAATTTCCTGATGATTTTCCGACGCGTAGCCTTTTGATACGGAGCTCGCGTGAAATTTTTTTTTTCTTTTCCTTATACGAATGTTAGATTAGATTCAGCCATACTGGATCTCATTCCTTGAAATGTACGCGGCAGATGGTCTAAACACAGGCCCAAAAATGTTTGGAACTAGAGTCATCTCGATGGCGAAGCTATTAATGTTTTACGAGGCTCTCGTAACTAGCGATAGTAAAAGGTTTGCAACTTGACAGTATCTTCTTGCCAATTACATTTTCAGATTGTTCCAAGTCAGTGATTATGAATATTTTTCAAAGAGACGATGTATTGAGGCATGTAATACTCCACTCTCTGAGAAAGAAAGACGAATAACTATTTCCTCCGAAATTATTTTGTTTGTTTCGCAAAAAATACTTCAAACTAATATATGAGCACTCATAACCCCATAAAAGCATTACAATTCGTGTAGACTTGATAAAATGTGTTTAGTTGTACAGTTAAATTTATTGACGATATTTGAAATCAAATTCTTATGCAACTAACTAGCATAAGGCCAGTAAAAAGTTCACTCATTTCTTTGAACGAGAAATGGAGTTCTTATCGAACATAATATTTTAGGGCTTGATCTATTTATATTTTGATAGGATATCTATTTACACTCGTCTTGGAAAAGTATCCATTTTTCATTTGGAAAAATATCCATTTAATAAAAATTAAACCTTTCGCTGTCATATCGTGGATGAAGCCTCTCCCAAGTAATAACCTCCTTCCACAAGAGCCCCCACTTGAGGAAAAAGCTTCAGGCCGCGGTATCTGAGTTCGTGACTATTTAGTTTGTGAAGTATTACGTTCTTTCACTGGGGTTCATCACACCACAAGCACCATGTGTGGTGTGGTGTGATGAACCCCAAGTTGGTGTGGTGATGAACCCCAGTGTGGTGTGATGGATTAGACTGCGCAATCGCTGGCTAAGAAGTCTTGGCTAACTTTTCGTGAGCCGCGAGTTGGCTAGAGTATGGACAATGATGATGGCCAAGAAAAGACACCAGGGCTGGTAGGCGTGTACCAAATTTCTACCTTCAGTATAATCTATGGCCGTAAAACATTTTCATGCCTTCCGACCTCTTTATTTACCTTTAGTCCAAATGTTTATGAAAATTTTTTCGAGATATCAAAGCCTTCATTGCGAATGAAAAGTCCCCGCCAAAGATACTGGAAAAGCACTGCAAACGTTGTGGTGTGTGATTTGTTCAATGCATTGGGTGTGCAAATCACACTGGACGCACTGGTCCTCCCAGGCTCCAGGAATAAGCGCTCCGATTAAATTGTGGGAAGCTTACTTTCCCAACACCCGTTGTTATTTTGATAAATTTTTCACATTTGCTTTCAGAGCTCTGAGGTATTTTCACCTTAACTTGAGAGGAGGCGTGTGTTAACTAATAGCATACGAATTTAAGGTGCTCACATGCACTGATACTTTTACGGAACAGTTATTTTCTTCTGTACCAGAAACTACGGAGTGCACGTGATATGATTTAGGTACAATCCTTGCGAAAAACATGTCATTATAGGGCAAAAACTATAGTTCGACATCTTCTCACTCGATGGCAGGCGTAAACGGAAAAAGTAGCTCAGAATACATTAGTAGAAGTGAAGTTGCGAAATCGATTACGTTTGCGGGAAAACCCAGTATGGATCTCACTCTACTGTTGGGTCGCTGCCAAAAAACAATAGAGGAGGGAGTGGTAAGAAATTAAGTAAAGTGTCGAAAGATCGGCGTAAACCTCCAGTCGTGTAGATGAACTACATCTACATAATACCCTGCAGGCCAACGTAAAGGTGTGTGGCTTTCTCACCAAATTTCTCACCAAAAATGCATTACATATCATGCATAAGAAAGGATTAGTAATAATATACTAATCTAAACTTCACTATTTAAAAAGGATAAAAATAGCACAGCAAGCACACAAAACATGCTGGCTCAGGCACTACAGGCACTGAAGGCGCGTCGAGATATTACTATTCTAGTTTGCCACGAGTTATGAATCACGTGCATCCTTCAAATTCCCGAATACTCATAATAATTTTATAACTCTTATAATTGCTCAAGAAAGTTTTCGAAGGTGAAGAGAACGGGAAGACCCCGAAATAGTTGCATGGAACGGTTGACTGCTGAAATGAAAGAAATGCGAATGTAAACTTTATAATTAAGTTGCGAGCTCGTTTATTGACGATGCCGATCTTTTTATAAATCTAATTTCTACTTGGTAGTTCCTCCTAGCGTTCTTGAACTTCTTACAGTTGATATGTATTTAGTTGATTTTCTGCCATCACGATGAAAATTATGGAGGGACTTTTTCTGGTACCTTAAGGTTTTGAATTAAGCATTGAATACCCGTGAAATTGACTTGAAAACTAGTTATGAAATTCGCATATTGAGCTGTGCGGTAATGACTACATGTACATAACACTCCGCAAGCCACCGCAAGGGTGTGTGGCAGAGGGTGAACATCACTATTATCACAATCAGAGAGAGAGAGAGAGGCTATGGAATAGCATAATATTAAATGACCCGTATTAACTTATTTCAAAACCGCACTCAATCCACTCCATTTCCCAATATTCACATCAACATTTTTCATGCTTGAGAGAACTACCAACATTTGTGAATGTTTGCTATCTCCTGCCTCTTATTTCCACTGGTGTAGAAACTTCAAGCTTCCCTTCAAATTCATTATCCATCATTCATGTTTACTGCATTAATTTCTCCTTTAAATTTCCATGTTTCCGCATGCTTCCTATTTATTTTTTTTAACTCTCTTGCCTGCTTATCCAGAATCTCATCTAATGACCCAATTCAAAATTTCCCTACCTCCCAATACTCCCTGTAACTAATTTTGTTGCTTACTCCGAATTTCTTCGACCAATTTCCTTTAACCCCCTTCCATATTTCACTCTTTCTTATTCGTCTTCTTCGCCATAGAGGAGGCACGTAGCAAGTGGGGGGGCCACTGGGGCTGTAGACCCCCCCCCCCCCGGAATTTTGTCCCAATAATTTTGTTCTAATTTGAAATGGGTATGATAATCCGGATTAAACGAGATCACTAGTTTGATTCATATTTGTGGTTAAAAATTGTTCTTTTCAATCTGATATGCATTTATACGTTAAAGTTCTGTTCTGGGGCCGGTCAAATTAACTGCTTCACAACAAGATAAGCAGTGAACTTTACCAGTGAGAAGAAACAGGAACGGGCACTGTGATTGTAAATACGAAGCACTGAAAATTAAGGGAAGATATTTGTGACAGGGAAAAGATTTGTGACAGGGAAGAGATTTGTTACATGTCGGCACCGAACGGGGCAAGGCTGATTGACTCAATTATTACGGTACACATGAACTACTTCCCCCCCCCCCCCCCCCCCCCCCCCCCCCCCCGAAGCAAATTTATGACTAATTTCCTACCATAGAGTTGTCCATTTGTTCATCAAGACCGATAAAGTCATAATAAGACAATAACATTGACCGTTGTCGATCTCCCGATCAAGAAGCTGATTCGTTTAATCACCCCTTTGCCCCTTGTTTATAATACCTGCTCGAGCTCAGCCGTTAGATGACGTGGATATTGAGATAAAGCGGTGGTTAGGGGTTTTGGCGGTATAGAGCAAGTCAGACTGTTGAAGTACACTTTAGCGAGGGAAAGGTGTATCCACGGCGGTTCTTGGACTGCGGAAATGTTCAACCAGATACTATAGGCGTGGAACCGAATGTTTTTTAAAGAGAAAGGAATCGTTTTGAACTCTGCTTCAAACCAGTTATGGGTTTAACGACCCATGGAAACTATGATGGTTTCTGGGAAATGAAAACAAGGGAATGAAAGAGACAAGAGAATCGCGTCCATGTGGTGGCTAGAGTACTGTCCTCCCATCCCGACGGACAAGGTTCAAATCCGGGCAATGCCAGATGTTTTTTCAATGAAATCACGTTTCCTACTTGAGTACCGTGTGTAGAAAAACCGCGTGTAGTACTGTAGTTTTGTACAGCATTTATATTACAGTGCTCCGTCCGTCAGGTGTCTATAAACTGTGGATCCCTTATCGTAATCCTTGTAGGTAAAGCTAATTCCGACGCCGGATGACTCATTTACATCTGCATATTACCCAGCCACCGCTAGGGTGCGTGGCAGGGGGTGAACCATCACCATATATGCATTTTAAATCAAGAGAAACAAATTTACACTCACTATCATGCAGGCACAAAAAATCTAGTTTGAGCATATACTGCGTACAGCAACCGAGAGACACAATTAAATCATCTGTCTCTTCTAACATTCTTGACAGGTTCTCTCCAACTTTCCTCCTTTAGCATAGAAATATCCTACGTATACCTTGCCACCCATCTAAACACGATAGAATTAATCTACATCCACCGACTACCCTACAAGCCTCCTCGAGAGTACGTAGCAGGGGGGTGAGTTATCACCACTGCTGCTCTACCTTTTATTCGTCACTACGTAAATCTAATAATGTTGGTTTGCTTGTACTTTCTTATTAGAGATTGCCATGAATATCACGCGGGACAAGTACTAAAAATCTCAATTTTCATCTATCATGCAAGGAATTTTTCGTACCGATAGATTGAAAATTTCATTTTTCCGCGTACTATTAGAGAGCACAATAGACAGCATAGCAAAGGAATAGGTAAATTTAATATTATTTACTAGTCTGAGGTGAATGATGAATGTATTAACAACCAATCCCTTTATCACTCTGCAGATGCTAAACTTCTAGCTACATGTGACCCTATTATCTAGCATGTCTTCATGTAGTAGCCTAGTTGCATGTCAATACTGCATGTTTGGTGATCTTCATCCCCTGCCACACACCCTCGCGGTGGCTCGAAGGGTGTTACGTAGATGTAGATGAATTGTTTGAGGATTCAAATGACCTCAGTTGCCGGTCACTTTCTCCGAATGAAAACAGAAAATACTCCGAATCCATAAGATAATGAGCTTGACAAGTTATACGCCGATAGATGATTGTGTTACGTTAGGTGGCGGATTGTCGAATGTGAGTCATTTCGTGGTCCAGTCGGCTTTCCCAACCGAATCGTGCAGTGTCCAGCGCGGCGATCACGCGGCTTTCTCATGCCCGCCGTGTGACCCCCCCCCCTCACTCCCCTCCCTCCCTGCCTCACCCTCCCACACTCACTGGAAGCATTCGAATCGGCCAGTAGGCGTTACGCGTTCCCAAATGACAGTTCCTGAGCCACAAGTGGCGATGTGCACTTGTTCTGCATGTGTCGGCAAATACGGTCGAATCCTGCTCCTAAAATTGGCGATCATCTCATCCAATAGTGCATTATTGCAGCTTGCTCTTATTGAGGGGAGGAGACGTCACCATACTCCTGCTAAAATAATAAATCAAGCTAGCGGATGCGTGGATTGAAGCTTCCATCCATCGTGATGACTGAAGCAGAGCTAAAATTATTCGTGGTGTGGAATCCTTCGTTCTATTTCGGCCGCAGAAACGTTTAATATAATAATAAGTTCCATCGGGCGAGACCGCCCACTGATACTTCCTTCTATTCTTTTAAGAACCAACCCTTGTTTCTTTATGTAAAATGTTTCTGCATGTATGCATTAATTTTTTCCGTTATTTCCATCACGATTTTTACGTCCTTATACAACCCGCCTTTGATTCAGAGATAGGCTTGGTTTGGGGGCTAGTATACTAGCCTCCCATCCGAAGAACCTGCGTATGAATCCCATCAGTGGTTGTTTTTTCTGAGGTTTACTGTTACCCATTTAACTGTATGTAAATGATAATTCTGCGAATGACCCTCGTTGTCGATGTATCCATTAAAATAAATTCAAATTCTAGATGGTAGTTCAAGTTAAATACTCTGCCCGTAGAGCGGAGGTAAAAGAGTGGACCACTTCGCGGCTTTCGTCTAGGGCAGGCTAATGGCGACTCCGGTTTTATCTCCACCCTTCATCCACTCCAAATAAATCCAACCTGCACTCACCACCCACCTTTCATTATTAGACCAATTGACCTAAATTATCCGTTGCTTCTCCTCATAACGACAACTTATCTTTGATGTTCCATATCCCATGACGGGATCATTTCTTACCTTTCTCTCTCCAAGCTTTTCATTAAGCCCATCTGTTTCATGCCATCTGCCTTCTTGATATAAAAACTCCAATTATTAGCTTTTCTATCCCCACCACTCCTTTCTAGCTCTCTTCCCTCTAGCACCAACTAAAGGGGAAGCATTTTATTACATTTAAATCCTCTGAGCACCCTGATAGCCTCTTCGAAGATGTGTGGCAGAGGGTAAATCACCTCCAAACATACACTCTGTGCTTTAAGTAATAGATATGGTGAAAAGGTATGGTATGATCTCAACACAGATTCATTTTGGAACTGGAACCCCAATACCGTTGAATTTTATGAAAATTTCAACCCACCGCGAGGCAGCATTGAGGGGTTGACCTAGGTCACCTGCAATGGGGAAGGGAGAGGAAGGGAAGGATTCAAGGAATGAAATAGGAGAGTAATATAATCGCGGAAACATCCTAAATGTGGATACATTCAAAAACTTATAAGCTTTTTGATATATTCACGTTTTGGTGGTAATTGCTGCGTGGGAAATACAATTTATTTTGACCTCATCCGTTCAACGTACTGTTTCTTGTTTTATCGCCACATTCTGTCCTCCAGTGGAATTAGGACATGTGCCTAATATCTGATAATCTTGATTCGAATTCCAGGAGTGGTAGAATATTTTAATCGGAATTACTGTCCCTTTTTGAATGCGGTAGCGAGAGCATTCCGCGCGGAGAAGTTCAGTACTCCGTCCTTTGGGTGGGACGTAAATCTGTGGCCCTTGGCGCGTATCGTCAATGCTGTCGCCAGGTTTCTCTCCGTTAATTTTCCTTCCCAACTCGAGGTGCCTTATGCGTGGGACAGACTTAATACTTCGCCGCTTACGTAATGTCGATAATACATTTACAAGTTAAATCTAACATCAAATCCTATTGTTTCTCGGGGAACCGTTGTTAGATTTCTCGTAAAATAGTTCGTTGTGCTTTCCTTTTGCAGGATTTTTTTCATTAATCTGGCGACTTTGCTCATGCGTATAATAGGGTAGGATTACGCCAAAAAATCATAATTTCCCTAATCATGGAAATACATGATAGGGAAATACAAGACGAGCCCTTCCTAATCATTTTATGACGGTTATTCCCACGTTGGCCTAGGTGAAAATAATGATTTAGTACGCTATCCTCAATCCTGAAGAAATTTCCTTTCGCTTAGTTGAAGGATCCCTGAATCAAGCCCTCACCCATGGAAGATGTTCAGCTACAGTTGTTGTCAAACAGGCCCAGATTGGCTGAAAGAGTTTGGCCGAGAGAGTTTTTTTTCGGAAAATTTGGAGACTTGGCATGTCATTGGTCCTCACAGAAGGTCACATTATATGTCCTTGACCAGTCTTTAATATGATTATTTCGATCAATCAGTAGCTTCGTTGCGATTACTTTAACTCATTTTGGTCTAATTTTCTCAACAAATCCCCACATCCAAAGTATCTTCCTCTATAAAAATAAATACTTAGATATTAACTTTAAGCTGCTTTTATTGCGTGAAGTTAATGATGCAGTGTTTTTCTCACATTTCTCACATTGTGGTCCAAAATTTTATAAAAAAAATATTTCGTTCGTTCGTGCGAATCGTCTAGGATCAATTTTACGTTTCGACGGTCATAAAAATTTATGATCGCCTGAATTAAGAACTACCATTCTTTTGGTCTCGTTCTTTTCACATTATCTCGATAGATAATTATAATTTTGTTGGGAAATGAATTTTAATTTTCTTTTTGCAAAGTCCAATTTTGCTTCAGGATTGCCAGTTCCGTTTTGCCACATACATAATTAAACTCGTTCGCCACCTTCTATCTTCATGGATCCCAAACGCCTACCGGAACTTAAAAACAAATTCTAAGGCATAGAAAAATCGGCCTTAGAAAATATCGGTTAATTTTGGAAACTAATGGTCATTTTATAGACTTTTAAATTCCTCCTTCCTGAGTGTTGAAAAATTCTTATGAAACGGCCGCTCATCGTAATATCCAAAAGTAATGTCCTTTTTTGCCTGCGTTCTCTTCTTATTTTGATTAGCGTTCTTCGTTTGTACAGTGCGTATTAACTTTTAATACCGTCACTTACCGGTGTACCATTTCGCTTGTCCTTAATAAGGGTTTGAACATCTACGTAATGAAATGGCCCATTTTTTGTAACACCTTGCCCATACACTTGGTTGAAACATTTTAATCTCGTCCAAAAAATTATCTTACCCAATTAAGTCATTGCTAATTATCATTTTATGCCTGAAATTAAGGTTAACGATAATGGTTTTATGAGAACTCATCCCAAACTCACATTATATTGTGAGCAGAAAATACGTAACAACCACAATTGGCATACCGGAAACAGATCGGCGATAATTGCTTATTTGCAAAACTTCCCATCAATGGATATTTAATATGAAACGTATTGAAATTGGACAAATTTTCAGTCTCTTTCTTAAGATACGAGAGAATTCTCGTATTCTCGTAGAATAGGCTCGCCTGAAGCACTCACGTGAATATATCGATTTCGAATGCTCGAACTGCTGAGGTTAATTATAGAGTTATGAAATGGAAGATTTTAAAACCCTCTTTCATATGCTTTACATTCAGTATATTATGCGACCTCCTTTGCAATCAGTGTAATGCTGTCCTTTTTAAACGCACATTAAATAGCGCTGATATTAACGCTGCTATTAGTTCCGTCTATTTAAAAGTCTCACTCATGAATATCCTTCAAATGGGCAAGCTACTCCTACGATAGAGGTTCAATCTCTGCGTGGTCGATGCTGGCATCTGGTTATGGGATTTCGTTTGCTTTGGGATGCGGTTTGAACCAACCTCAACGGCCAACCGCATCCGTAACTGATAACCGCGAGTGTGATGCGGGGTCCACACACTAGAATCAAATGAACTGCCCTTGTGGCATAACGCTATGTTTGCAAGTCTCTGGGGGTATGTACGCTTCTGATATGCTGTTTTCCCGCGATCTCTTCATTTTACCTCGAAATAATACCGCCTAATTACTTTAATGAGATTCACATTTGTTCTCGTTCCTGGTGTAAAATAATTGTGAATTCAATTTAACGTGGTTCATTTTTTACATTTTTGTACGTGTGCTTAACAGGTGTAAAATTATATTTTTTTATTTTCCTACTAATTTCACACGTTTAGCGAACTCAATAAAAGTTTAAGCCCTTCTTAAAAAACGATTTTACACAAATGTGGAGTACTAACTTTAAATTTACTTTATTTTTATCTATTCGATCTGACAGTACATGTATAATTTGCCTTGTAGCAAGAACATGCACCCTAATCTGAGGAAGAAGCAACTGATGCAAGTGCCGTAAGGAATTACGTCCTGTTCAAACTGTAAATATTACAACATGACCGAGCTTCTACATGCCCAAAGGCGTCTCATGATATTTGCTACATGCACGGAAAGTAATGGCTGGCACTACAGATATCATATCATGAAATATTTACGTACATCTACAATACGGAGAGGAGCTCTATTAATTGAGATCCGCGGAGACAAATTTGAAAGGCAACTTCCAAAATCTGCCTTTCAAAACTAGTTCTATTATTTTGCATAGCTGATTTTTCGGTGCCAACGGACGAAATGAGTGATCGCTGATGGATTTATCTGGTATAGCTGGCTTGAGGGTAAAAAGGCTCATTTGAAATTCAGTAGCTACTTTTATTTCAGTCTTCCATTTAATTAGGTTGTCAATCATCCCAAGATAACATTTTAAACAGCTGTTATACACGAAATTCATTTAAGAGGCTTTCACAAAATTTTCACTGATAGGTAGCTAAGCTCTCGGTATAAAGACCATTATAAATTAAATCTATTATCAGCAAAAAGAAACGAAGGGGTCTTTAAGGTACAAACATTATGCATGCTTGATTTTGTCTAAATCACAATTTGATTTTATCGTCTCATATTCATCTGAAGGAACCTCGTTCTTGTGATGCAAGCAATAGTTTCATTTTATATGGTGCTGGTACATACATTAATTCATTTCGAGTCCTAATTGTTCGTTTTTGCGTTTCACAGTCACAGCTCAGTAAAATGAGCAATTTTCTAAACGAAGATGTAAAAACAGCTCAAACATTTTACTACTATGATTACATCGTTTTGTTGTACTCCTTCCTTCAAGAGAAAAATTTTTGTAGACGGCCCTGTAACAAAATATGCAGGTCAAGGTTTACATAGTTTGTGCACCTACATCTAGATTATAGCGCTGTGAGCCACCATAAGGGCGTTTGGCAGGGGGTATAAGGGTAAAACTCACGTAAGGGAGAATAGAAAAAAGAAATTAATAAAAAACCGGAGAAATACAATATTTCATGGCAATTGTACTTCCGTTTCTTGGTGATTTTGTGCATTAGTAATCATTACACTGCTGCGGTCTCAAACATTGCGTGAGATAACGGATTCTTGAAAATATCTTCGAAAGTCTATCACTTTCATTTTTTTTATTTTCCTTGTCATGACTATGTATAGCTACATCTACACATGCTTAACATCCTGTAATCCAACGCTAGGGTGTTTGACAGGGGGAACGATCACCTTACGTGCAACACTTTGATGTAGCTAAGGGGTACATTGATATAACTTCATGGAAATTGTTAAATACATGCATTCACAAAATTCAGGAAATTAAGAGAAAGTGCGATAAACGGAGAGAAAGGCAAACGAGGAAGTTCTTGATATGGCGGTGGAAGAGAGGAAGTTGCTGATGGAAACTAAGAGGGAGATAAGGTGAATGGAAGAAGTAATTTGGGGTGTTGGGATTTCTGAAAGTGGTTATTGTAGGAAGAATGGACCGAAAGCGAGGAAGAGGAGATTAGGAGAACTGGCATTTAACAACAAATGAAAAATGTGGAAAATAACTACATCTACAGAATACCCTGCAAGCTACCATAAAGGTGTGTGGCAGGGGAAAATATGTACTTCAGTGAGAGAAATAGTGTATTCATAGGAGATTCCATGAAAAGAAACACTGTAGGTGAACTCCTTCATAGCGGACCCTAAACAGTACCAAAATTTACAACTAAATTTCGCAAAGTGATGCCTGTTAGATTCGATTTCAAGAGCAGTTTCAGGGGGATCGGGTTGGTGTGGTGGCTAGAGTACTGGCCTCCCATCCCGAGGGCCCGGGTTTGATTACCGGCAGTGGCGGATTTTTCGCGGTGGAAACCGGTCCCCACTTGAGTGCCTAGTGGAGGGTATTTCAAGTTCAGTACTCCGTCCGTCGGATAGGACGTTAAGCCGTGGTCCCCTTGGCGCCTTTCGTTAAGAATAGGCTAATGCCGACGCCGGGTTTCTCTCCACCCTTGTTCCGTTTCCTGAAAACTCCTACCATTACCAAATTTCCCACCTATCCTAAATGGCGTAAATGACCTCAGCTGTCGGTCGCCTCCCCTAAATAACAAACAACCAACCAACCAAGAGCAGTTCCATGTTTAGAATGAGTTCAGGGTTAGTGTATAATATATAAGCAGCAATGGTGATACAATAAGAGAAGTCACTCACGTTGTTCTGTCTCCGCGGCAAGAGGGTTGGAGTTCGGGTGGGCAAGTGGTTATCCCGGTCTGCAGGAGGAGCGATCCCAGTGGTGACGCCGGCGCGACGGAGAGCGGACGTCGGTCACCGTCTCTTTTTAAAGCGCCGCGGAGGAGGAGGGGGTGGTGTGGGGTCGTCCCCGGAAGCTCCCTCGCTCTCCCGGCGAAGAAAGATGCGACGCCGCGGGCGGTGTTGTCGGCTGCAGTCTGGGGGGAGTCGGAGAGGATGCGGCTAGGCCCGCTATCGGATGAACAGTGCGCGGGACCCGCCTCCGGCCCCGCTCTTTTAAAAAGGGTGGGAGTTGCTGAGGGGTGGGAGGCGGGCGATCGCCGAAGCACCCCATCCCCACCATCCCCCCCAATATCTCACGCTCTCCGCCCCGAAGACCGGCCTCCCACTCCCTCTTTGACTTCGGGATCACTTTCTGCAAAATTTGTTGCTGCGGAGACTGTTATGACAAGCATTTTAGTGAGGTCGAGCGGCCTAGCGCAACAGGAATCTGCGTCAATGTCACTCGTACAATATTCGCTTCATTAATCAGAACATTCTTTCGTTATCCGTAATTAATATTTCTGTAGACGTTGTGGTGAGTTTTCCTAAGACCATTTTGCTAATTTTGCTCAATCTGCTTTGTTAATTTCATTCAGTCAACTCCCAACCATGACCAGCGTTTCCTCGTCTATTTTCCATTTCTATCAAAGTTTCCTTCGCCATAATTCTCCACACCCGTATCTCAAAAGCCGTCAGTCTTTTTTTATTCTTTTTCTTTGATTAGTGAAATGTATGTTGGAATTGGTGGTGTTCCACTGGTCAGGATATGTTTTTAAGGGGCCACTTCAACCTCGGGACACTCCTTTGTCATAGATCTTGCGAATAAAACCTTCTCTTTGTTTCGCATTACTTCCTAGACTCTTCACCAACTCCACCCGAGGATTGCCTATTCCTATGGTCTTTTTGGACTTCATTACCCCAATGCTAATATTATTGGGAAAGAAATTAATTTGCAAAAAAATCTTTCGTCGTTTCATGGGGAAGAATCGCCCTAAGTAAGCATGAATCCCTTCGCACCTATGAACCCTCTACAGCTTCCGATTATAACCGCTACACTGATCCCATTGTTGCGGGACGATCATAAAATGACAGTGAGCTATATTTTCCTCCGAAAATGAAATTGCATAGCTGTCTCTTCTCGTGTCTTGGCGAGTTTGAAAATCTCTGCTTTGTTTTTTTTTAGGCGATAGTGATGTCACACGAGGAATTTTCACCAGATTGCCGCATTTTTTATCTTGCTCTATCTATTTCGCCTTTTCTCGCATTTCGTCATCTATAATTCACTTCCAAATTGCGATGTTAGAGTTGAATTCTATTAAACCTTTCAAAATACTGATCCTTTGACCACACTGTTCGTTAGAATGTAAGTATTAGCAGCTAATATTTAACGAATGATTTTCCATTTATACAGGAATACAGAAAGTATTACTTTCATCATATTTTGGCCTTTGAATGCATGACTGGATTGCCATCTAACATGAAAACAGGGCCACTACCTGAATAAATGTGGTCATGGTGCATATTAAATTTCAGCCTCCCTAAGTTTATAAAATAAATTTTTCTAAACTAAAACAGGGGGTCGTGGTGTCCTAGTGAGTAGAGCACTGAGCCCCGGGACCGGAGGGTCCCGGGTTCAAATCCCGGGAAAGAGCCTTCCTGGACACCCCCATCTTCAGAACTTCGTAGGAAATCGCAGGTGGCCCAGGGAAAGGAACTGACCCCCCTACCCTGAATGTGTGAATTTCACACGCCATTGGCTTAGTACGGGGTGAGCCTTACTCTCACCTATCAAAACCAACCTTCGGGTTGAATCACTGAGTGACTGAGTGAAACGAAAACAAGATTGATTTCAATAAAAGAAGTTTGGAAAAGTATGGAAATAACGGAATATGTATTAGTAAAAATATATTTATTTGGTGTATCATCATAAAAATTTTTAGAATACCCTTAGCAAACTGAAACTCGTCATCAAATTTAGTTCACAATTAGTGGGTTGAAATTACATTTTTATTCATAGAAACAGCTGAGTTCCCCTTCTATTAGGTTGCTTCAGCTTTAAATTGTGAGCATGATACTAATGATGATGATGATGAAATAGTAATGAGTCTGTTATGGTGTCATTTAAGTTTTGATGAATGTGTATTATTATTTAATTTTCCACAAGTGTGAATATGCTGCTAATTGCTGAATGGAAAATTATAGTTTCTTACCCGTTATTTTAAGAAAGCACTGAAATTGGATGCCCTATCAAAATTAACAAGCACCAGCGATGACGCAAATCACCATTACTAGCTTAAATTTCTGCCAGTTGTCCTAAGTCCGCTGTGAGTTGGTAGAACATTTGGCAGTGTGACTTGTTTCCCTCTTATACTCTAACTGAGAGAAAACTGAAGTGTCGTCATCCAAATGGATGACATCACTATCAGCCATGAATAATCATTCACGAATGCCCCAGTTAGGATTCGTCAAGACTACGAAGTCAAAATATTTACATTTTCCACCCCAATTGTTGACGAAATTAGGACGTCACAGTCTCGACAAATCCCGATTGCGGCATTCGCATTTTGGGATTTTCCAACTTGTGTCGGCGCTTCCGAGCCAGGAAGATGCCACTTCATACGGGAAGCGGTAGTTAAAATGTTTCCTGTGGAGAATTGTGGCGGAACATATAAGAATACGTGATAATATTAGCTTTGAAAACTTGCTCATGTCGTTAGTGATAGCAAAAATCCATATTTAGACCACTTTTAATTTAAACACATACAATCGCCCGCCCCAGTCTTACACAACCAGATTCCCCAACCTCATCATAGCACTCCGCTGTAGGTGTACATACATACATGTTCCTCTCTACTCCTAGATTCCTCAGCGCATTCATGTACTATTTGCCTCTATCAAATGCCTTTACACTGTCATGAAAGTGCTTCTTGGTGGTACTCAATGCTACCTCCCACGAAGTCTTCGTTAATGCAGAGGCATGAGTGGGTTGATCCTCTGTTTCTTAAACCAAATTGATCTTCTCCTAAGAAGTCGTTTCCCCTCTTCTCCAATGTACAGTTTATTGTTCTAATAAATACAATTTCCGCGGGGGAGAGCGTCCTTTGCGTTTAGCCTTCTATTACACATGGCCGTGGAACCAGATATCAGTTTCTTGTATCGAAACTATGCTTCTCTCTAAAACGTTTCAATCCTTATTATCTCCCAAATTTTTATGTTTCCTGTTTCCTAATCTTCAACGATACGTACGTGGAACATATGGTGATGATTCATTCCCTGCCACATGACCTCAAAGTGACTATCCGAGTAGCCGCTCGATGTATGTGCCTACGGACTAGACCATTAGGGAGTGCACGCTTCTCACGAAAGGCACTAATTGCTCTTAACGAAATTCTCTATCCACAGCACTCAAGTTGAGGCCAGTTATCCAACGTAAAATGTCTTCCACTGCCGCATTTCGAACCCGGACCCTCGGGGTGTCACCCCACCTATAACCACCACAACAACGTGATCCTTGAAATAGAGGGCAGTTGCCTTCTTACCCTGGTGTAAGAGCATCTGTCAGGAATCTTCATAAAGCGCGACGTCGCGTTATCATGTTTTTAATTGCCTACGCTAAGGAGAGCGAAAACGTGATTGTCATTCTTAAAATTTTGCTCAGCGCTTCAAGGTACTAATATCAATATTAAGAGCGTGTCTTTTGAATGTTTACTGAGTGCAGTAAGCATGTAATATGTGTTATTTATAGCACTTTCGATAATGTAAAATAAGCATCCATAATCCCGTCCCAGTTTTCATGAGTACCTACATGAGTACCATATAGGTACACAATACCATGGAAACCACCGTAAGGATGTAGGACATGGAGTGAGCCAACGCCAGGCCTGCATCAAGGATATTAATTACATCTACACAATTAAGTGGAAGCCAGCGCAAGGGTGCTTTACAAATAGTCAAGCAACACCAGGCATTCATTAATGTGAAGGATATTAACATCTACACTAATACCCTGGAAGATGTCGAAAGGTTGTGAGGTCGGGGGTTAGCCATCATAAGGCTATCATTAGTATCAAAGGAACAGACATGTTGTTAGTAACTACGTTGCGAGTTCTTCTATTAGTCTAAAATTCCAAAATAAAATAAATTCGCCTAGGATAAAATAGGTAGCATCACATACGCTAAAGAAACTATTTAAATGCTAATACCCTACATCTAGTATCCCGCAAGCCACCGCGAGGGTGTGACAGTGAATGGTCCTACACGGTTATCTCTATTGGCTAAAGCGCTACATCCAATAAATTCGTTTACGGAAAACGGTGGCTTCACATTCAATGCAACCTCCAAACACTGAACAGATCATATACAAGTATATTGCACTCATGCGTTTAACAGGCAGAGGTTCATTTAGGCATGGAAGAAAAGCCTAAATGCTACATTATCTATCCTAATTATATCCGCGGTCTGTTCGACGTACTCTTAATGTTTTTCTTAATTGTACGCGGAAAGAAATGGCTTTTAAACCTTTCCATGCTACTATCTACCCCTCGGATTCTATCGTAATGATCAACACTCACATAACACCCGAAAAACCATCACAAGGGTGTGATGCAGGGGGTGAAGCATCACCAGGCGTACATTGTAAAACAAATTTAGACTTACTATCATGTAGAAATGAAAGAAATACTGTCCGTGAATGCACAACATATAGGCTACAATGTAAAATGTACTACCTGCATGCCACATAGTACATTTCCACTACTTTATGAAAACATTTTAGATATGCATTCATGAGACACGAGTAGCTAATTCGTTAGTCTCTAAAAAGTAATGAAATTATTATTGTTTGGTAGTCAGTCGGGTATTTCTATAAATACATCAACTAACTAATTTATATTTCCCAAGGCGTGCATGAGTTGATTATACCAAAACATTCACAAGCTTGAAAAAATTACTACAGACTACTCTTATACATCAAAATCTACATTACCTAAGCTAATTTCCCCACGAATATCTTATCCAATTTGCCTCAGTACGCTGGGGTTTTAAAATTATGTTATCACCTGATAAGGGAACCGTATGCATGAGATTTTATCTTTAATACAACCCTTGATGTGATAGTGTTTCCCGGAATTATCGGAGAGTACGGATGCAGTTGGCCTATTATGATGGCATAGGCTCCCACCACTAAATTACTATTTCTTTTTTTCGTTATCTTGTCGTAGTGGATGTAATCATCAGGACGGTCAACCAACTGTTGAGGTCAGTTGCATTATTAAAGGTTATTGATGCTACAATGGGGCTTAAAGCTATATTCACTTCGATTGAAGAGAGAGAATTTCTCGATTTGCAATGCCGAGTGGAATATCTTCTCGTGTCCTGACCCGTGAAACGCCTCGATCGGAACGGTTATCTTTTTTAATATATCGACCCTATGTAGATAGCGATTACTCACGTTGCCATGGTTTGTGTACCCGCTGATCCGCTAATGTTATGTATGTACTTTGTAGCCGTAGATAATTAATAGCAAGAGTAAATTCTTGATATTTTTAACCAGACTATTCATTTATGGAAATATTTTTGAGCATGCAAGGCCTTGATGGCGAGCAAATAAGTCAGCAAGAATCTCAGTCAAGTATAAATAAAAATGCATCAAAGCGAATTCATCTGGCCTTTCCTAAGTATCATCACTACCTGTTGTAGACATGCACAAAAGTTTCCATCAGATTGGATGTCGTTTTGGAGTGGGGTGTATCATCTATCGGTTGACCGCGTTTTCACGATGACGCTTCGGGTGATGAATTTTACGCAAAGAGCAAATGAAACCTAGGTCGTCGCCATAAATTTCAATGTGAATATAACATGTTACTTTTACTTTACTATATTATAGAGTTTACAAGTCATTTCTCATTTTTCCGTGACAAATAACTTCCACCATATTAAGTCTAGAACAGTTTCCTCTGTTAAAAGTAATAGAGTTTTTTAAATTGATTGGTTTAAGCTTTTGCTTGAAATCATTTCTGTATGTTTTGCACAAAGCATGCGTGGGTGTAGCTAACATGCCTTGTAGAGTTAGTAACTTTTTCCAGGTACCTGCGTGTTAGGCTACCTACATTTGATTTCTACAACTTTTCAACTATTATGATCTCTTATTTCCCGCGAAAGGTCTATCCATGTGACAGTCTGTGTAAACTTGTTTCCTTGACCGAATCAACCGTAACAGGCGGTAGTGCAAATATATGAAGTGACAAAACCTATTCAGCCGATGGATCTCCCAGCGAACTATTTTGCCTCGGTGGCCGAAGTGCTAAGTTTAGAAATGCGAATATCCACAAAGATATCATTTACTCTTTTTCGGCCTCACTAACTTGGCACTTTGGATAACTTTTGTAACGAAACCTTTTGTGCCGGGAAACGTTTAACATTGCAGCACTTGTCATCGGCCTGGAAGAGGATGCCTGTGTTGAAACATGAATTGGGAAATTACTCTCAAGGTCAATCGAACGCCTCACATGTTAAAGGAAGTTAAAGAAGACCTCGGAGATGAAATATTAAATGCGGCTGTGAACAAGTCCCGGGCTTGTCAACCAGCATATGGCGATGTTGAAAGTTTTATTGAGATTCTTGGCACTGAAACTAGAGCAGATAGAGGGAAAATCTTTACAAGTGATGGTGGCAACGTCCTGATTCAAAAGTGTGGTCATTGGCAGAGGTATTGGTGACACTAACTGTAGTTAAGACCTGTGTAGAGAAATCTTTCTTTATTATCTAATATATATTAGATGAACTTAGGCTAACCGTTAAGGCGGACATCGTAAAAGGAATAATGGTGCTATGTTACAACTTTTTATCTTCATCCTCGTGTATTGTTTGTAAAATGATATGCTACACCGACCATGCCTTGCAAAATGAAAAATTCTTACGTGCTTATCAATAGTAATGCATTTCGAATTCCCTATCCATACTTTTACTCACGTCAGCATTCATTACTTCTAATCGTCATCTAATTATGAAATTGAAGATCAAAGTATTATAATTATGTATTATTTTTCAGACTCCTTGGCATCGTAACTTGAGGAATTTTCCAAACCCTTCAGCATCTCTGGCAAAGGTAGGTAAATATTTACTTTGATTGGCCCACTTATGCTTTAAAAAAACGAATTAGTGATAATTTTTTAGTGTGAGCCGCGGATTTACTTGGAATTGTGGTATGAATTTACGTTACGATATTTTCGTGCCATTTAAGTAAAGTTGTATTCAACCAAATGTTGGGCTGGTCAGTGAGGATAGAAATCACAAACTAAGCTGAACGGCGTGTGAAATTCACACGTCACGGCAGGGGGGCCAGTTCTTTCCCCTGCGCTGCCTGAAGTTTCCCAGAAATATAGATCTGTTTCCCTGAAAATAACCCCAATTGAGTTATCATTAAAAACGTCCAAAGATCCAAGAAGTCCCGGGATTCTAACTCGGGACCTTTTGTTAGCAGCCCATTGCTCTACCCACTGGGCTACCACGTTCCTTCTTGCCATTATAGAATGACAATGTTGGTTACAAAAGTGTAAAATTACTTTAATGGTGATACGATTTACGACAAATCATCATACCATATGGTATTGCCACCCTTTCTTAGCTCCTCTTATCCCGATATGAGTGGGCTTTAAATTGCGGGACTGACATGGAACTCCATAGTTCATTTATCACGAACTCTTGGCATCGGGCACTGTCAACAGCCGTGGGCATTGAGATCTGCTTTCGGTGGCTACAACTGAGTTAGTTTTCCCTTTTTCTCACAACAAAATTTTGAATGATACAATTTCCGTGCAATGATTTGTGAAACAAATCAGACAATAATAAAGGCCTCTTTGTCTTTTCTTCTTCACCACGGAGGGGAAAGACCTCAGCAGCATTTTCGGTTCGGCGTTTTTGAAAGACCTACTCTCATGCATCTGCCATTTCAGGGTAAATTGTCACGCAGTTCTCCTTCACTTTTAAAATTATTGTTTCTTTTGTCCAATCAAGAAATTTTCAGTTATTAGTGCCAAGCATTTTATAACGTCCGAAACGATATCGAAGCATATACCATACAGCAAAATGGCAGGGGACAAGAGTTAGTGGTGATAGCTCTCAACCTGCTTGGGGTAAGATATGTTTGATATCCATGTCTGACCTTGGATATTTATAAAAGCTGATGATTTGTATTGTTGTATTTACTATGCGGATCAAGGAAACCACGTATCTCCGACTATCTCTCTATATCAACGTAATAATTGATATCTTTTATGACAGAGCTGCCCTCCATCAGTCTTGGTAAAATTTCTTTCGATAAAAAAAGAGAAAGGGGTGAGCATTGATGATGAACATTTGCTGCTCCTATGTGATTGTGCACTAATGTGATCGAAGGTGGCGTTTTGGCTCGAATTAATTCAAAGAACCCGTTTCACTATTAAACCACCCGATCTTTTGCGATTACAGCGATAGTCTGTTCATGAGGCAATGTTTTCCGTAGTTTTTCTCGGCCGACTTGAAATGACTATTTACACGAATAGGTATTAACTTTATTCAAGGCATGAAATTAATTATAAGCATGATTGCAAACATTAATATTATATTTGTGTTGGTAATGGCTGTTCGGGTACTCCACCAGGTCTCACTATACACTTCTACCGACGTTTCGTTGGGCGAGTCGTCCATCATTTTCAGTGTTAAATTCAAGGATTCGAACTAGCCGCAAATACCTCAACGGAGCCACCAGCTGAAATGCACAATAACAGAATTTCCATAGAGAAAAAATCCATTGTAGCTCAATTGGTAGAGAACCTGGCCTGAAATCAGGGGGTTCCTGGTTTGATTTCCGGTCAAGGTGGTTTTTTCTCAATGGAAATTCTGATATCTTCAGGGTTACCCGAACAGCCTTTGTTAATGCCATACGCCGGGAAAGCATCCGACCCCATTATATTAGTGCTTTACCTGTCCTGTACGATGTCAGTTTGTGGCAATAGGCTGTATTGTACGTGGATTTGTCGTATTTCATTGGTGAATCAGATGAGTTACCCTTAAAGCAGCATTGTAGTCACCAACGACATGAAAATTTACTTATCTATAAAGCATGGTTATCACTGAGTCACCCCATGCCACACACCTTAATGGTAACTTGAAGGGAACAATGTAGATATTGTTGTTACTCGTGTATTTTTTTGCATCTAGTTATCTCTTATTTTCTGCTTATACAATTGGAACTAATCAGGATAATTTCCATAGATTTATCTATGCGAACAGAGATAATGAATTGCTGGAAATTTCAGATTTTGCTAGTGGAGAAATAAACATGGACCAAGAAGATTTTCATTCTCCTCATTTGATTAGATTTATCCTTGGCCTCATGAAATTATATCCATGAGGTGGAAGTGAGTACCTTCACAAGACATAATATCAAGGAAGAGAGAGAAGAGTTGTCAAGCGGGTTCATTGTGAGAACTGAGCAAAAATATCATCGATTTAGTTGTATTCTCAGCATGGTGTTATCAACTCAATAAAACGGGCCAAGGTTAGTTCCCACCTGATTTTCAATCATGCTTGATCAATCTGACAATGAGTCAGACGTGAGAGTGGGAGGATGGACGATATCATGAATATTTCGTCATTGCAGTCGCTGGCCGAGGCGCGGATTCTCCCGTTAGCTTTACGTTTTCAAACTCGATTCTTGTCTCTGAATCTGAAAATAGCGATTTGAGCAATCATGCTGAGATTGAAAGACTGTCATCGCATTTTCGTCGTCCTCTTTTATAAAATTTCTTTTTCATGTCCAAATTGGCAATCTTGTCGTTCTATAAAGGGTGTGCGAGGGGGCACATTATAGAGATATGTGATCCATGCATTGAATAAATACTTGGCGATCCCACACAGAACGTAACATTTCATTTCACGACCGGTTTCATTAGAAGGTAACATCATCAAGTGTTACCTTGTCACAAAACCGGTCGTGATAAGGAGTGTTAATTCCTCCGTGGAATTGCAGTGTATTTTTTTTTCAAGTATATCATGAAGGTGTTCCACTACGTAGAGCAGGCAAAAGTCACAAGCATAACTCGATTTGACTCCTACTGTGGAATCACGGATGCATCTTTCGCGTAATCGCAATCTTTATCGTTAACGCTGACCCCTAAAGGAGCGCAGGTTCAACAATAACCGTCTATAAAATTCCCTCCACTGATTGTGACAAGCAATTTGAAAAATGAAGAATGGAGATCACGTTCTCTCTGACATAAGTTAAATAAAAAAATAACGATAACGCTAGCGCACGCCTTATGAATATCCATGATCGAGGCCCCGGCTTTGATGTATCAAGCCGTCAAACAATTTTAGTGTGCTTGATACTTGTATATGTGGAAGTATTTAATATGTGACAGATAAATTAATACCGTGAATAAGACTCAGTCGGTGAAGATGGGTTAAAATATGTTCTATTTAATTGTTTCGTGAATTTGTGATGGACTACCTTTGCACCTACCATAAATATGCCTCGAAAGTACATACTGAAGGCTGGAGGGAGAAAGTAAACGTAATCAATCACTTCTGAAAATATAAATTGAAAGCTCCTGACGGGGCGGCAACATTAATTGAACTTCCGTTAAGGCTCGCTTTTTATCATATCTGGTTGAAGGAAAAACAGTTCGTGTGGATGTCAAGTTAATATCCTGGTTCCCGATCATTCACATTTCGTAAACTATTTCATACACTAAATCAGTTGATATTAGCATTAACTAAACATGTTGTGTAAAAGGTGAAGTTTGTAACCTGAAAATTTCTAATGTTTCAACTATCCCGCACACACAGGTTGGCTGCTCGTAATTTCCGCGTTATCTGAAAATAATGTGCATCGTCGTTTTGGTTCTCTATGGATTCAATGACCCCTCAGAGGAGCACGATATGACCCTTGCATCATTCTTTGCCTCAGAACTTTATTTTAATGAGACAAGGATGCGACACGTGGCTTAGGAGACAGTTAATCGCCACAAGTGTCCGTCTCGGTCGCCTTCTGACTATCGGGTTCGCTTTCAAGGTTTGCGTCTTTGCTTCCACTCATCACATAAAGAGCCCACTCTCTATGTGATAAGCGGACCATACCTAATATACGTTTTTTGTGCCTGAACTTCATGTTATATTCGCCTAGATTCTCCTTACTTGTGTATTCTTGAAACATAATTTTAGAATAGACAAGTAATACATAACATTACTTAATGGTTGAAGAACATCTAAATTTTTACTTTGGGAATCGATTCTCGAATCTCACAACTTCTGTTGTTGTTGCTCATGAAGGCTACTGATATTTAAGGTCATTTGTGCTGTGTCAGGATATGTAGATACTCGGATATGGGAAGGAAGTTTTAGGGAAAAGATTAAGGATGGAAAGAAGCCCAGCGTCAGCGTTAGCTTCCCTTAAAGAAAGTCTCCAAGGGATCCACGGTTTACCAACCCATTCGACGGCCGGAGTACTTCACTCAAAGTACTCAATGACGGTACTCAATTAGGGACCGGTATACCATTGAAAAATCTACCATCACCGGGTTTCAAATCCAAGGCCTCGGGATGAGAGGCCAGTACTCTAGCCCCATCGCCAGCCTGATTATCTTCGCACTTCTAGCACTTCCTGGCTCTTCATGTATCCACGACTACGTAATAGAGTTTATTATCTGCGTTTTGATTGCTTCCGCTATTGAGATTTTATATTAATATAATACGAATGTTGAAATGCTATAGCAAGAACATTAAAATGAGTTAAACATTTAATTTATTTCTAATCTTAGGTGTCCAGTATATGTACTTTTACATCTTTTTAATTTTAATTAATTAGGATTACTTAGTCATTTCGTCCATAAGTATTGACCAATTTATCGTGGAACAACAAATAGTGCGGCAGAAATAATGAACTAAGGAACTTAGAAGTCATAGTAAAGCGAGCATTATTTTCTTCTCTACATGCATCCTATCTTCAATTCATGAAAAAAATCTTTGGAATATTTCATTGCTAAAATTACAGTTCTAATTCTATTTGAAATCACATTTCATAGTAATTAGGTAGAATTAAGGGGCAATATTATACTAGTATTTTTACTGAAACAAGAACAAGAAAATATTTCAATAGGTACAACACAGTACTCTCGTAAAATAAGACCGATATTTTTCTGTAAGTATTCAGTTAATAACTTTTTTGACTTTGCATATAGTTCCATTTAAGTTTTTTTTTATTTCCAGTCACCTTGCCCAGGGTAAAACATTTTATTGCCTCACCGCCGTTTCCACTAGTCTTTCAAAATATTTTCCGAGTTCAACCCCTGACGTCCCCGACTTCATTCCTCCAAGTCTTAGAAATTACATTTCTCATATGCCTGTTTCATCCCTTTTTCAAGAGATTCCGTTACGAATATCCTGAATTACGGATCGAATCTGCATCTTCCAGGTCAAAACTTTGTAAGAGTTGACGGCACCGTAGTTTCCAAAAACTTGTCACGCGATTCCGTGATATATTTTATGCGCTCCTTATCGTGCGACACGTTGCATCATCTTACAAATTGTATCACTTTTTCGTGGGTTTCGTCTGTCTCCCACAGATCGCATTACGATGGAGTGTGTGGTTCAAAGTACGAATGGTGACGAGCTAGAATGGTTGATCACGTGCCAATCACCACTTGCCTGTTATTCTGCTGAGAAAGAGAAGGTTTCTTCCTAAGGTTTTATCACTTCGAGGCCATTTATCATTGGATTCCTTGGATTCCTTTCTCATGAATGACAAAACTAATCTTCTCAATGAATCAATTTATTTCATAGATTATATCATGATCAAATGCATGAAAACTGTGACATTTTCAGTGGGTTATGTTCAATTTTTCCCTTCGTTTTAAATTAAGGAGTGGTGAAACATTACCCTTTCAATGACGACGACAAAATATCGTCAATTACGTGGCTCGAAGTTTTAGAATTTTTTCTATTTTCCGTCGAGATTCATAATTCATAATTTTGGCTTTGGCGGGCCATCCATTTAAAACTTCAACCGGAATTTAACAATGTCCCTAAAGCAGGAATTACGAGGACTTCTTATCCATTTAAACTATTGGTAGATGCTCGGGAAGGAGACCTGCTGTCGATTATTATCCCGAAGTATGCGAGGGAATGTTGGTGGTTAGAAAGAGTTTAACCCGACCCAAAATCTGGAAGGTCCTAAAGGCCGCTTTACACGATACAATTTTTTGTACAATTTCTTGTACAAACGCTCGTATAAACTGAACGAAATTGTATGTTTGTCTGAATGGAATTAGAACAGGTTCTATTTCCCGTTCAGTCATTCAGACAATCACACAAGCGTTCGTACAATTTGCCGCCTTACACGGTACAATTTCCTCATATAAGAGTTTGTACAAAAAATTGTACCGTGTAAAGTGCCCTTAAGAGTCACAGAGTTTTGAATCCCACCTGACGGACAAACTGCGGCATAGTCGCTCTCTGATACTGCATCGTCATTGAGGATTGGAGCTCTTCTGAAAAATCGGCCACCGATGGAAGCGGAGACCGCATAACTGGAGCCCATTGCTCTTAGAATCACTTAAATTCAATCCACACATTCTCATCCTCATGTTTGAGTATACTCTGTATGACAAGTATTGCGCCTCAACATATAGAATGAATATTAAAGAGTCAACAATGGCGTATGTGATGTATAACATCGATATATCCTAGCACATATAAAGGAAAAGAGGTTTTACCTGAGGAGGTTAGGGTTCGGCGAAAAATTGCGAATATTTTTTTTTGGGAAGTGGATCATAATCTCAATACGCCTTTAGGCAAGTAGTCACACCAGATGTTACAGCACTCTACTTCACGACTTGCGATTGCGTAACTTAGCCATCGGGAATGAACCGTGCGAAATTTTAACCCGACGTGCGAGCCGAGAGTCGTGACGTCGTAGTATTTCTCTACGTGAATGACGCAAAGGCTGTCATCCTACTTTGGTGACGTCAAGACGGATGGGACGACATTGGATTGCTTTCATTTCAACGATTGGTCGGTAAATATGGCAATGTATTCACGAGAAGCGCACACGACCTGGAGGAAAATTTTCGTGACCTCAGCTTTATTTCCAATAACGTCTTTTCACCATAGTGTTTATCGTTTTGCTCATGAGATAGAGGTTACAAATAATGAGCGTACTTATTGCGCGTGTATTTCACAAGGGTTCACTGAAACTTCATGTTCTCACTCCGTCAGGGTGATCGCAATATATGTACATGTTCCCACGTCAACGAATGGTGTACCGCATATGCGGAGATCTGACGGAGGCTTCCCAATGGGGGCGTTTACTCGGAACCGAAATCGAAATTTTGAACACGAAATTGTTAGATGGAAACGAAAAACGAATTTTAGTGAAAAAGTTAATCTTCTAACCACAATCATTCACTAATAAATGAAAAATTAAAATAAGCAAAAGGTGACGCCCACCGAAGAAGCTGCTTCGATAACATTGACGTCATTTTCCTCCCTTCCTTGACTACTTTTAGGGTAAGGGAAGGGAGTGGAGGGGGGTGGGGTCGGAAGGTCTGCTCGTACAGATCCTGTCGCAACCGCTCCTGTTGGCAGAGTCAGCTGTGTCCCCCCCTTTGCGATAAGGCGAAGTAGCTTCGCGGGCTCAGTTGTGATTGGACGAAGTCAATGATGTCAGAGGTTGCACCACGCCCACTTTTCCGAAGTTAGTAGAAGTATTTCGGGTTGGTGTGGTGGCTAGAGTACTGGCGTCCCATCCCGAGGGCCCGGGTTCAATCCCCGGTAGTGGCGGAATTTTCAGTGCCACTTTTTCCACTTGAGTGCCTAGTGGAGGGCATTTCAAGTTCAGTACTCCGTCCGTCGGATGGGACGTTAAGCCGTGGTCCCTTTGGCGCCTTTCGTTAAGAGTAGGCTAATGCCGACGCCGGGTTTCTCTCCACCCTTCCTCCGTTCCCTGAAAATTCCTACCACTACCCAATTATCCACCTATCCTATATGGCGCAAATGACCTCAGCTGTCGGTCGCCTCCCCTAAATAACCAACCAATCGTATTTCTAGTTACCTGAAGTATGGCGCTCCCAGTCTTTATCATTTGAAGGTTAACTTGTGATAAAACAGTTGGCTATTTCTTGCATATTTAAAGTGCATCTGTAATAAAAAAGATAACTGTATGGACACAGTAAGAAGTTCGTTTGTTAGCAATTGGATAGGCTAGCTGGATACAAATCTGGTATGCGTCCTTTATGATATTGACAACGCCCTCAATCAATAAGACGAGATTGGAAAGTAGTTTCACTTCTCTACTTCAAGGAGGAGTGCATTCTTTCTCAATTCTACAAACTTTAAGAGCGTCGAATCACCGACGCAAACGATACTCGTGATTTCTCCGAGGCACAGTGACAAGTAATGCAACGTTTAATGTGGAAACAGCGGCCCTGCGTGCCCGACTTGAATGACGCGAGAAACTGATAAATATTTTTGAGAGATATTTCACAAAGAAAATTGCAGATATGTTTTCGAAACTAGAATACTGTTCTAGGCTTCGTGACTATATTGATAATCAAATGAGAAATTCAGTGTCAAGCGTTTTGGCGTCACTGTTAGTCACTTATGTGCTTCTCGCGAGAGGACCGTCACCCGCTTATTGAGATGAAAATATCCTCGGCATATTCCTACATTATTTTACTGGAAAGACTCCTTGTCTTATGCTTCACGCATCTAAATTACCTCTTTTTCCCGCTATTTTATCTCTTCATCACATGTTATTCCACTCAATTATTGACAGCTATTCTCAGTCGACTTAGCAATCCTCTTTTATTTCTTACAGATCAAGATTATACAAAAAGGTGGTGTGATGCACAGAAATTATGAAATGGCCGTTGAATCGATTCTTGCGCAGAAATGAGAAAATGCGAGAATGGAAGGACACATTCTAAAATATTTTGTTTATTATAAAAAATGATTGACGTTCTTGCGTAAGAGATAATTTCTCAATCTTATTTCGAGATAATGTGATAATGAGAAAGATAATGATAAAACCAGGTGCTAGAATTTAATATTTGCCAATGAAGTAACGATAAACGATACGGATAAAATGTCTAAAATACCGGACATATATGGGTGCTTACACGAAGTAAAGAAGCATTTTTTATTTCCGAACAAAATAATTTTAGAGTAATAAGATAAAATTTCAATGGTCAGCAGCTCGATACCATTGCTCTTAGGCCTGTTTCCTTTCCTTCTGGCTTTTTTTTCATTGCAAAATTTTCATTTTACGGTATTCAAGACAATCACGCTAATCCTCTAAGTAATTTAAACTTCCAATAATGTGTGCAGAGCGCATCAAACGACACGCAACAGCCAATACGAGAAAATAAAGTCCTTGGGACTGGAAATATTTATAATGGATCCCGAATCGTCGGCGATCATTGAAAAATCTGCCACGGCTGAAATCGAACCGGGGCCCTCGGGGTCGGAGACCACTAATCTAGTCAACACACCAAGTAAAATTCGTTCAAACTTACTGCAAAGAGTAACTGTCTACTGTCGGGATCATGTATTCTTCTTACTAGAGGAAACAAATTCCGACGAGATATGGTGGAAATTTTCCATTACGGACAAATGAAAGAACTTAGTGAACTCCGCAGTAATTTTTACTGGGACAATAAAACTTACTGTGACGTTCACTAAGTTCTTTCATGTATCCTTCTTACGCTTGTCGCTATCGATATAAATAGTCGAAACTCCTCTACAAGAGCAATGAAAAAAATATAGACAACACGAGCTGCATGCGTTATGAAGATCTGTGATCGAGCCCCATGATATAATCTAGTTTTAAAAATAAAGATATTTCTTGCCGTTGCCGTATATCCTTGCCGTTGCCTTCCCAAATACTGTGTTTTTATCGTGACACTACCACTTTATTGGTCTCCCCTAGAGGCAATACTAGGATTACCCGATGCATTAAGTCATAAGGGAGGACACTAATGGCTAAAATGCAAGACAAATATTGCCGGACATACATAAAGAGGGCACTCCTGTAATTTTATCATAGTGGGGATAAGATCTACTGGTTCAGAACATTACTCACTCACTCAGTGATTCAACCCGAAGGTTGGTTTGGATAGGTGAGGATAGAGCTCTCCCCGAACTAAGCCACAGGCGTGTGCACTTTCCCGGGGCCACCTCGCACTCCGAGGATTTTTCATTCGGGGGCGTCCGAATACTTCACCCGGATTTGAACCCAGTACCCTTCGATCAGTAGCCAAGCGCTCTACCCACTAGGCCACCACGCTCCCCTAGAATATTACAGATCTGAAGTATTGATCTCTAATGACTCCATTGCAGAAGAAAGCTAGACAGAAAGAAAGTTGGATGGGAATGTAGATTTATTGTATGTATTTCAGTTCATTAGTATAAATAATGAGTATTATTTTCCATTGTCCGGATAATTACGGGCAAAATTGCGGAAACCGGATAATTACGGGCAGGAAACAATATCCCTTCCGGTCTTCTTTTTAAAAGAGGATATGCCAGGGAAAAACCGGACGTCTAGTAAGTAGGTGAGATCCCTTACTGAGCAACCTCACTTAGGAATAGGCCTGACGTGGTCCGTTGTTCAATGGTACAATGAAAATATTTCAAACCTTTGGATAAAGATTTAACGGACTTAAATCGCGGTTCCATAAACAAAAAAAAAGTATCGAAAAGTGTCCAATCAACTGCATCCGCGTTCTTCACTGGGACTCTTTCTTACCGTGAAAGAAAGGCATTGAGAAATTACTCGAGGCAGATTGAAGTCTGTGTCCGCGGCCGGATCCGAATCCGCGACCTTTGGTTCGGGAGAGGGATGTGTGGTCATTTGACCCACACGAGAGATTAACGACCTTCGTCCCAACATCCCTCTCAATGCTCTTGTTGATCTTGGGTCTAAAAGCGTTTCGAATTAGCGTGAGACTAGTGAGGTGTTTTTTTGGGATCGGGCTGCCCATTAATCTCCCCATTCCTCGAACTTCGGTCATCATTTCTTGGAAATGAATATCCTATGCTTAACGTGAATGTTTATTTTTATTTTCACGTCTAAAGGATCGTGCGATCCCTTTGGACCTGCGTAAGGCTGGAGAACCTGAAGATGGAAATGCGGAGAATGAACCTCGATGTATTAGGAATCAGTGAAATGAGAGGGCCCGAAGAAGGAGTCTTTTGGAGTGGAAGTTATAGAGTTATTCACACCGGATCAATGAATGGTTACGCTGGAGTAGGCATAATGCTCAGGAAGAGTGAAGGACTGCGTGTGAAGAGCTTCCTGCAGTACAGTGAGAGGATTATAATGGTGAAGATTGAGACCAAGCCTACAGATACCATTGTGGTACAAGTTTAAATGCCTACGCCCGACTACGAAGTTGAAGAAGTGGAAGACGTCTATGAGGATATCACGAATGTAATAAAGCACGTAAAAGGAGAAGAAAACTTAATTATTTTAGAAGACTGGAACGCTGTCGTTGGCGAAGGTAAATATGGAAGAATAACAGGAAAACATGGCTTGGGAAATCGAAATAAGAGGAGAAAGACTTAAAGAATTCTGCACACAACAGAAGTTGGTGGTAGCAAACACATTGTTTAAAAACCACCAACGGAGAAGATATGCCTGGAAAATGCCCGGAGACAGAAGATTTCAAATTGACTACATTTTAGTGAAGCACTGGTTCAGAAACCTGGTGAAGAACTGCCAAAGTTAACCGGGTGCAGATATCGACGGTGACCACAACTTAGTGATGATTAAATGCCACTCAAAACTCAAGAAATTGAAGAAATCAATGAAGAATGTACGGCAAGTAGAGAAACTAAAGGAACCTCAACAACGGCTTTCATTGTACTGCAGGAAGCTCTTCACACGCATTCTGGCGCTCTTCCTGAGCATTATGACTACTCCAGTATTACCATTTAATAATCCCGTGTGTATAATTCTATATCTTCCGCTCCAGAAGTCTCCTTCTTCGGGCCACTTCATTTCGCTGATTCCTAATACGTCGAGGTCCATTCGCATTACCACCTTTAGGTTTTCCAGTCTTCCGCAGGTCCGAAGTGATCGCACGTTCCTACCCTAAAATGACTATCACACTTGACTGATGTACTCCCTCGGGTAGTCCCCGCCCGGAGATCCGAATGGGGGACTATTTTACCTCCGGAATATTTTACTCGAGAGGGTGCCATCACGTCTTGATAATAAAGGAAAGAGTGGAGTAGCTGCGACTCCTCGGGATAATAATGTGGTGGTTTCCCCTTGCCTTCCACATCGCAGTACTACAGCCGTTAAAGTAAATGTTACCACGCCTGTAGTGAAATGAGTTTCGCTGTACCGACCTCTGTGGTCTCCACCTTCACTCATATGAAGAAGAGCTGCTGCCCTCTCCTCCGGGTGATGGAATGCATAATTGTTGGCGGCCTCCAATCGCCAAGTCACCACAGGTTCTGTATTATTTAATGGCCTACCTTACCCAGGGATAGACCAATACCCCCTCGGAATGCCATTGCTTTTTGTCCACGACTGCTTATTCGACGAGTAAACTCGCTTATCTCGCAGCTAACCTCTACATCTAGAGGTCGACCCACCATCCGCAACCCGGTGGACGCACTCGGTGGCTTTAAGCTTAGCCGCGAGATGCCTACAAAAAACCTTAAAAAGACGGGACAACTTAATGGGGACACGGTGGCCTGATGAAGAAAATCGTCCAGGAAAAAGTGAACGGGAAGAATGTGAAAGGTAGGCCTCGGGTATAAGGAGCAAGTTGCGAAGGAAGTAAAAGAGAGGAGCTACGTCAATATGGAGAGGTTGGCCGATAGAAGAATCAAGTGGAGGGCTGCGTCAAACCAATCCTAGGATTGTTGACCGATGATGTCTAAAGGCCGTTTTACACGGTGCGATTTTTTTGTACAAACGAACGTATGCAACTGAACGAATTTGTTTGTTGTCTGAATGGAATAGGAACAGGTTCTATTTTCCGTTCAGTCATTCAGACATTCGCACAAGCGTTCACACAATTTGCCGCTTTACACGGTACAATTTTCCTCATCCAAGCGTTTGTACAAGAAATTGTGAAAGAAAATGTATCGTGAAAAACGGCCTTAAAGGTCACGAAAGATGCGGCCTCCCTAATTATGTTTTCACTGCTCGTACTGAGTAAAAATTCATTTTTCTTATTTTTGTAGAATAGTTTGCCTTTCATTTTTAAGTCATTTTTAGTTTTGGTTTGACTTTCGAAAATCAGATCAAATGGGACCTAAAAGTCTGTCTGCCAACAAGTAAATTTTAATTATTAAAGTCAGTAAGTTTATTTATTATTAGGCCAAGCCACCATGGCGTCTGCTGTTGACTCCCTGAACAGAATTAACGGGTATAATGAAAATGTATTCTTAATTTCAAGCGTGTGATAAAAGAATAATTGTCGATGTTTGTAGCATCCAGTTGTTCGCTTATGCTTAGTTGCGGCCTTCTTCATCGCTGGAATAATCAGAAAATGCTGTAGAGAAAAGTGTCTGTTGAGACATTAACTAAAAATTGCGCTGTGGAGGTAACTACTCTGTATTTAACCTCACAGATTCGAGAATTTCATGTATTGCATGCATGAAACTCCAATCCCAGGAAATCAATATTTCCATACGAATGAACTTTGGCATAAAATAAGCAGTCTACCTGCTTATCCCCTCTGTTTAATGCTAATAGAAATCTCAATTAAAAAGTCATTTATAGCTCTAGGGCGCTTTATTACCCGAAACCCCAGGGATTCCCCTGATACCATTTTTTCTAATGAATCAGGTTTTTTTTTAATTTACTGCGCTATAAATTAAGCTATTAGGTACGTTGCCTTTTTTCGTTGACTATTAGTGGAAGATTTTCCACGTTCAAAAATAAATAGAATTATTTTGACGGGAAAATATTGATTAAAGGTTGAGATATTCCTTCTTATCGGTCCTCTCATCGTTGTGCAAACTCTAGAAAAGTGAACTCAATCCGGTTTTGTTGGAAAGCGTGATCTCCTCGAACGGATATTTTTTTAGCCTCGAGCGAGATGTAGAAAGAAGAAACACTCCTCGCTTGAAGTGAATAGATAAGGGGTAGACTAAACAGGAGATAAAAGACAGGAGGCGTTCGACGGATGGGGGAGGGGGGTAATATAGTATGAGAGGTGAATTAGAGAGAACGATTCCCTCGAACGGCCCCCGAAAAATGCACGTTAACCCCGAGAGTCGTGTTGGAGAACGTGACTGATGTAACCATCGACTTGGCTTTCGTATGTGGCGGCCGATCCGGATATTAAAAGTGGATTGTGAAACATAACATGAGCATCGCTCAGCCGCTTGGTTCGTGTCTGGAGAGTGGTCTCTCTCCGGACTCGACCCGATGCCGAGGGAGAATGATCGTCCGGGCTGTGGGTCACGGAGTCGGGTATGCATGGGGATGCGATCAGTCGGAGGGGGGTGGGGACGAATTGGGGCTTCCGGGGTCGTGCGGGCGAACGTGGGGGATATCCGTGTTCATGGTCCCAAGTGCGGGGGCGGAGTGCAGCGCAAAGGAATTTTTTTTTGTTTCGTTTATTTCCATCGCCAGGGTGGGAGGTCGGGGCCGGCCGGCATTGGCACGTTTCGCGTTTTTCCCGCCGCGGCACGTCTCCTGTTCTCAATGCTCACGTCAAGGTTGTCGGGGAAAAAGTTTTGTCGCGAGAGGAGGAGAAACTGTGTGGAATGATTATTTATAATCGGCCGCGGCGATCTAGTGCGGGACAGCAGATCTTTCCTGTTCGTTGACATACACTCTATTTATAAAGCGAAGCTTCGTACACGGAAGGCAACAGTTCCTCGCACCGGGTAAAACAAAATGAAAGACGAATGATTAGAAGAACGGCGATCGCATTCTCGATCTATGTAGCCCTATATATTCACAGTGAGTACATTTAGCGTAAGTATTACACACAGTGTCCCCCGTCATGAGAAGGAAAAACTGAAATATCGTTACTACGCTGACTTCTATCAATATTATATTGTTTTTTGGTGGATATCCTTTTAAACTAACCCCGTAATTTTACAAAAAAGTCAGAATATTTTCATTGCGTTCAATTATGATTATTATTTATTCAATCAAATGTTACTACTTAGTCATAAGTTATGTGAATATTCATCCATGGTCCATCCATCTTAGGCTCCTTTTTTCTTTCTATACAGCTTACACATGTCTTGTTGACTTTGATTTACAATGTCTTAAAATTTAATTCTCTTTCGTCTTCGTCATTCATCTAGATTCTTTCCGTGTACGAGGCTCTGGCCGACACATCAGAAATGTTCATGTAGTCACCATCTTTCTCGAACAAATCTATTATTTCGGCTGAATTCTCGGATCTATGGGCAAATTATTCTTCTAAATGTAATATTTTATCTTGGAATAAATCAATATTATGCTATCATTACTAGTAAATCCTTAGAATCACTCTTGTCCGATGTGTCAAATTACTTAAAACACGTAATTATTTCTATAAGACTTCTTTCCAAGGGGAGTTTTATACTAAAGCAGTCTTTTAATTTCAATTATCTTAAAAAGTTCCTTATAATTATCCCGCTGTCTCCATTACCTCATTATTCTTGCAATTAACATAATTAAAGTTCCCTTATTCTTTTCCGGAGTTTTCTCCTGCCGGATATTTGAATGGCATATGGAGTCAAATACATCAGATAATTTAACTTCACAGTTTCCTTGATTATTCTGAGGAGGGGTAACAATTAAGTCCATTCTCGCCATTAAATATTAGTTAAAAATGAGTCATGGGCCAGGAGAAGGAAAAAGGGTGGAGTGAAACCCGGTGTCGCCAAGAGTCTTAACGTTCCATCCGACGGGCGGAGTATGAACTGAACTTTACCTCTACGTAGTAGTTAAGAGGAAAGCGGTATTCCACTGTCAAATTTCAGCCACATTCGGGATTAGAACCCCAGAGTCCTCTGGATGGCATTCTCACCACTACTTCCTCACCATGTCATAGTTATTATTTGGCAATCCAGAGGACTCTGTAGAACCCGAGCCTTCGGGAGTGGAAGGCCAGTACGAACTTCCACCACGACAACCCACTCCGTCTTCGCCATTGCTTCTCAATTCGTACCTTGCACCTTCTAATATTTCATGTTCGATCGATGGAAGATCTGCCTCGAATAGTAATGTCGAATGAAATTCAATGTCTAATTAATAGTCGGTAATAGGGAGAAGACAACTTCGATGTGCTACATTTAAGTTTACTTGTAATAATTTTGCGAAGTGCTGATTCTCACTCTTTCACTCCTATCAAGCCGGACGGCAGGTCGTTTTTAAAATTTAGGTTTGTGTTATGGATGGCTTTGAAAAATTTCTGAAATGTTTTAACATTTTGCATGCACATATGTGAATAATATGGGGATTGAAATTCAGCTTGAGATAGAAATATTAGCTGGATATTAGACTTCGCAATGAAAAGACTGTCATGAGGGGGGCAACGATCCGTATTTCTCCCCGAGTATATTATTCAGCAAACACTCGACACCGACGCGTCTTAGCAATAACAGCATTTTGGCTTCACAGACCAGAAAATATAACACATTTTGCGCGCCTCAAAAACTCAGTATTATCCAGACACCCGACACGCAGTCGATTCCGAAGTAGAAATATGGATGGTTTCGGTATAATACGACCATACTGGGTAATAATGTGGTAATAATGACCATATTATTTACCACTTTCCGCGGTAGCCTGGTCGGTAATGTACCGGCCTGGGATTTTTAGAGTCACGGGTTCGAATCTTGCCTTGGGAGTGGATATTGTTTGTCTTAGGCATAAGATCTTAGTTAAAACGGTGTAAATAACCTGAGCTGTTGGAGAACTTAAAAAAGCAAATATTATTGGCCGCTAATACACGTAATAATGGATGTCCACTCCGTTGGTCACCGTTTTTGTGATCGCCTCAGTAATGTGATGCATGCGATATCAATGGTATTCCTGTTATCTACTCTTCAAATGCGCAAATGTCGCATAGACGATGGAAATTGATATTTATCCTCCCAATCGTTTTTGAGATGATTTATCGACTACTCCCAATGTCCTATATATCTTTAGACCAACAGAAACAGAATCTTCCCTTACAATTCTCAGTGGTGCTTTTCTTCTAGTTATAGATGGTTTTGAGAGTGGCGGTTGACCGATGCGAATACGGATCGATTTCGGTTTGCGACGGATGGAATGAACGCCGGAGATATTTGCGGAAACGAAAATCTTTGACCAGCGTAGTGATGACCATTGATATCGCAGCAATCTCAAACCATCGGACAATATCCTGTTTTCACCGCTTTCCGCCGCTGACACGCTTCTGGGAAGCAGTTTCAAGCAGCTTTAACCGCTTCAAAGCCCCGCAGCACTCTTTCGGGCATCTCACTGAAAGGTCGGCCGCAGTAGTTAGGTCGTTAATGAACAAGTCTGGTAACTCAAAAACCGCGAGTTAATATCCCGACTGTACACCGTTTTGTAAGTCGCGTATAGACTTGCGTGTTAAACCATATTTTTAATGTGGCACATGACATCGTGGATGCTCCTGTGGATATATCTCACGTTTAAATGATTCCTTCTCAGATCAACGAAATATTTTGACCGTTGCTTCCACAATAATTCCTTGTATACTCATCGATCGATATCTTCATCTTTATTTCCGTGTAATATCAGTAGAAGAATAAAGGTCTCTGGAGATTTCTACGGAATATCAAAAGAGTGGAAAAAATGGAAACATGATTGATTTCAACAAACTTCCAGGGATATTTTTAAAACATGGATTGATGTGTGAATATTTTTGGTAAATGCGGTGAACTTTTTCTGAAAATTTTGTTTTTCACTCAACAGGAGGGCTCATCAGAATCGTATAACGCTGTGCTGCTGATATATCACAAATGACTCATCTTCTACTTTCTTGGCGATCAATCCAACAGGCCTTAGATAGAACTGAAGTCAATTGAAATACGCTAGTTACTCGAACAGGTGGGTTACCTGACTCCTTAAATCCTCTGACCATCTGACTTGGTTTTTCGGGTAATACGATTACAAAGAGCTCTTGGCATCCGTAAGAGCGTAGATCTTTCTATTTATCTGTCGATCTGTTGGAAATCGTGATTTACCATGCGCGCTATCAGGTATATCTGTTACAGGAAGCGTGGTGTCACGTTGTGTGGGGCAGCAAAACTGGATTCTGTTTAAAAAGGGTGTACGAAAATTCGAGGCCTTAGACATGTATGTATGTACATGGATTTTGGAATAGGATAAATGAAGGAAGACTGAGAATGGTTGTGTGAAGGTTTCTCGGGTCCTCCACTGGGTTATGGCATCCATGTCCGCCAATGTTTCGATTCCCTACTCGATCACCGTCTTCAGGGCTGCTGATATTTCATTCAGAAGCCCTGAAGACGATGAACGAGTCGGGAATCGAAATGTTGGCGGACATGGACTCAAAAACCTGGTGGAGGACCCGAGAAACCTTCACGCAGCAGATACGCCGAGAAAGTAGCAGATTTTTCTCTGAGAATGGTTGATGAAAGACGGTTGTTGAAGAAGTTATAAGGCAAAAGTGGATTTTAAACGTTTTAGCGGCAAAAGAAATAAGACGAACGAGGAAAGAATATTACTTGAGCATGGAATATTGGTTACCGCAGCTGGCAATAGGCTTCGTGCTTTAGCGTAGCCATAAGATGCAGTTTAATTCATACTCCCTCGGAAAAAATATATTTCGCATAGCTCTTCATCGATGGACACATCAAGTTGGAATTGAGATTTTAAGTGGTTTCATCGTGAAAATATGTGCGGGCGTCCCCCGATATTTATCTTCCAGTTCCCTCCCGCTTTGTGATACATCGCTTCTTTCCATTCCATTCCCTACGCGTCAAACAATAGTCGTCAGGCTAGGTCTTATCGTTATCGTGTTTTACCGGTTACGGTTGGTTCAGGATGACATGGAATGCTTCTTAATGTTCCCAGGCCTTATAAGGTTCGGAAAACGTTGACAGTTTATTAACGGAATGTGAAATCAACTGTTGTTTGACCGGTTATGGTTGGTTCAGATTGGTATGAAATGTGAACTCAACTGTTGTGTTTACCAACAGTTCGCGCCTTCCGAAGGAAATTAGACTGTCGGTTGTTTGACGTGATCTCGGGATAGGAGGAATTCACAATGGCTGTCATGCCATGATTACGTATAATCATAAACGTCGAACCTTTTGTGGTGGCCTAGTGGGTAGTGCACTGAGCTACTGACCGGAGGGTACCGGGTTCAAATCCCGAGCAAGAACCTTTCTGGGCACCCCCATCTAAAATCCTTGCGATTCGATTTTCTGCGTGTCAGAACTTAGTAGGAAATCGCAGGTGTCCCAGGGAAAGGAACTGGCCCACACGCCATTGGCTTAGTACGGATGAACTCTACTCTCACCTATCAAAGACCTCTCACCTATCTTCGGGTTGACTCACTGAGTGAGTGAGTGAGACATAATCAATATTTCATGGCCGAAATCTGCTTCCCTGCATCTCCACATAAGGGTTTAGTAAGTACAAAAAGGGAAAGACAATGTGTAGGCAGTATTTGATTCCAAGAAAAACTTTAAAAGAAATAACTTTACAAGTGATTGATCTATTTTTCTTAGTATTTTTCGTAGGTTTATAAGCATTACGTAGCCTTAATCTCATCAAAAAGACTTGCAAAACATGGAAAAGTATGGTCGAAAAATTAACGTCATCTTTTAATCTAAGGAAGTCATAAGAAGAGTGTTAGAAAAGAGAAGTCTGCTGAAAACTTTATAAAAAGATGGGACAACATTAATCGGTCATATCCTGAGACATAATGGCCTGATAAGGACCGTGAATGTAAAAGTGAATGGGAAAAATGGCTTCGTATGAGACATACGGAGCAAGTAGTGAACAATATAAAAGAAAGAATTATATAAATACGAAGGGGTTAGCTAATAGGAGTATTGAGAGGAGAGCTGCGTCAAGCCAAACTTTGAATTGTTGACTCTTGGTGAAAATGATTTTTTCCTCTAATTGTTAGCCTCATTAGTCCTTTTCCCATTTAGCGTATGAATATCAAAGACTCCTTATTTTGAATTGAGCTTTTCACAAGCCCGCGGTACACTCAAAGGTGGGAAATGCAGGAATATGTTTTGCATTAACTTATCTCTCCCAACTACACTATTTTTTCTGAGATAAAAAACCTTAACATCAATTCATTTGACGGTGAAAGGCGGGAATTGTTGAGAGAAATGACACCGTAAGGTCTTATGACCCTCTCCACCAACGCCACTCAATGCTCTCTTTCAATATCTTATCTCCCTTTGTTGACAGGAAGGGAAAAATTGCATATTCCTTATCTCGAGGAGAGAATAATTAATATCCATTTTTAACGATTACATGGCATCAACTTATATCATACTTAATGCAATGGTAAGATAAAAAAGTCTGTTCTTATAAAAGCTACAAATTTCCTTTTGAATGGACAGTATACGAATATAATTTTAGTACTCGCGAACGAGGAGTTAATGAAGGATTGAATGAAATACAACCCTCGTACTGTATTTAAAATGTTCCTAGATATTTTGATGACTATCCGAGAGACGGCGCAACGATGATGGTGATGACTACACATCATACTAATATATAAAAATGAAGTGGTGTCTGTCTATCTCTCTGCCAGTTCTATGTTACGCATCTCCTCAAAAACTAATGAACCGATTGAGCTGAAATTTTGTAGGTTTCTAGCTTATACGCTAGAAAGTGTTATAGGCTATTTAAAAAAATACTCAGGGCCCGGGTTCGATTCCTGGCCTCAATTATGTATTTACATTGGTTTAAATCTACTTTTTCAATTTATGGTAGCGCAAGAGTTTTTTTCTTTCGCTCAGTAAAATAACTAAATATTAATCAATTTCTTTCATTCTTTGTGTAATTAATCGGAAAATGTTTCCTTTCTTATTCTTCTAACCGATTTACACTTTGTCCTCGAGTTTTCTGGGAAATGTGTAGTTTACGTTGAAATTTGCTCTTATTTTCGGTTCTTTTCCGAGCGTTGCTAAGGCCTTTGCCACTGTCGTCTCCGAAATGAAAACATCCTTGATACTAAAACAGTTTGTCATAGAGGGATTCCGTAAATGGAATCGTGCTTTTCGCGAGGATATAGGAAGCTACCTACTGAAGGCATGTAAGCTATTCGTGAAGCAAGGTGAGCCATATTTTTCCGCACAAAGATACGTGCTGACTGCTAGCGCTACCCACGGATTTAGAAGGTTTGAATTCGGTTAAAATAAGGAGTATTTAAATGAATGCTCAAATTTTTGAATGTTTTTTTTATTTCTGTACGGGCTTGTGCATTTGACCCAACCTGGGACATGAAGAGAAGAGATGGAACACTATCTAAATCGTCGTCTATGAAGATAGCTTGAGATTTGAGATAGTTAAACAAAAACAAGGGAATAAAAGTCAAATCCCAATGGAGCATAATGTCTCATTACGTATCCGTGGGATGTTCATTGATGCCGTTGCATTGATGCTAAAAACGTTCGTCCAAAAGCGATTCCGTAAACAGTATTGTTCTTTTCGTGAAGATATTGAAAGGTACCTACTAAAAGAGGTATAGCAGCTAATTCTTGAATCTAGATCGGCCATTTCATTGGAAAAAAATTATACGGGCTTACTTTTCGCGCTACTCCCAGCTCAAATTGGTTTGCATTCGGTAAAACTAAAAGAATTTAAATGAAAGTTTCTGCGTGGCTCAGAAGGTGAATATTTTATGGATAAATACCGTATTCCGAAGTGAACCGCTTTCAAAAATGTAGTATTTTATGACACAAGAACGTGATAATAAACGTAAATGAAGTCTAATCAAAAATGTATATTGTACAATAGTTATAAGTAAAATTTACATTAGAAGGTTTAAATATATGCGACCGAGCGACAAGTACCTGGTTTAAGTAGGCTAAATCTGTACTAGGTAATAAGAATAGAATTTACTCTAATTGGAATAAAATGCATTAATCGTATCCGTAGGAAGTTCATTGACGCCATTTTCATGAGGTTGGAGAATTGAGACAAACATAACATACATAAAAGGCCAGAGAAAATTTTTTTTGCCGAAAAGGTGGGTGCTACCATTCCCAACAACCCGAATTTGACCTCATTGTCAACAATAGATAGACAGACATTCGTATGCACCCTCCCTTCTAACCTCCTTTGTATCTTCTGGCCTGATAGTTTCTAAATATTATTCTGATTTTTGTAAAGTCCCAGGTGAGTCCAGGCAGTAATTATCTAGTAACCGTCGACCAACCACGTTAGCGCTTACGGTCACTGTGAGTTCTTCCCTGTTTTACATTAGTAATGCAGGGGCACTTTAAGACCAGGCACTATACTGATTGAAGTCCGAATAAAATTGAACACGCTACGTCACCTTCATTCATGGAAATTTACCATTTTTTGTTCACAATTCGCATCAGAGTATGCTAATACCGCTTCCTTAAAAGAGCTAGTTCAATGGTCGTGTGAAACGTTTTAGGAAGGTTCCAATCACGCAAAATTCCGTCCTCGATATCAAGTACTGGCTAGCATATTAGATGTTGTGCTTGATCAAGTACGTATCGTGATAAATGCGCTGTAGACAATAATCCTTATGCAGATTTTCCTCAACTGCACTTCCTTAGTGAACGAAGATGGCAGCAAAGAAGTGCATTCGTATGCCACCGATTCAATGCATCTAGAAAATCTCTTTGGCAAGAACGGCCGTGACCTCGGCCTCCCAACGCCCGTCTTCTTAACCTTAACCGTCCTCCAACTCGCAATCGACTAGCCTTTCTTTATCATTTGCCTCCCTATCTTCCTGTCAGCCCCGCCCATCCATCAGGCCGACCACTCCCATATCAAATCTGTTGGGATTGCAGCCGAAGACAAGTTTTCGCAATTGACGTGTCATGAAAAGTGAACGCTGCAGGGCGTGTCGTAGGTCATGCGGACCGAGAGGTCTTATACTGGAATGGGACGATGAGAGGCGTAGTTCAACCATTTAGCACTTACGTTCATCGAATAAATTATTGCAGTCTCTCCGGAAATCAGTTTATCGAACACTTAATGCAGACAATGAAAAAAATTATTTTTGGATCTAAATTTTTATTATTCTCAATATTAGAACGCTTAGCATAAGATCTATTAAGTGCCCTATCTTTGTGTTCACTTCCACAATGATCTCATTATTAAAAAATGGCCGTAAAGGCAATTTGAAATATCAATAAAGATCTGGATTCGTAGGTTTTTCAATGCGTAATTTTTTCGATTAGTTGTGAATGATGATTATTATCCAGGGTAGGCGATCAAGTGTTAAGGTCATTTGTGCCATTTAGGGTAGTTTGGGTGTTGGGGGGAAGAAGGAATATTTCAGGGAACGAAGGCACGGTGGAATGAAATCCGTCAACATAAGCATACTTTAAATGAAAGGCGCCAAGGGCATACCTACATTGTTCTCTCTTTCGTCGCGTATATCGCTGTCCATCAACGGCCAAAATTCTTGATTTTCACCTGATGCATTGGTCGCAAAGGGGGTAAATGAAATAATTAGGTTTACGATCATCAAGCACGTTGATTGGTTGTGTCTCATGCCTTTTGGACTTCTGCACTTCTTTCCCCATCCTAAGGAACTCCATGGCTCACTCTCTCAACCATTCTCACAGCCTCAGTGCAGTGTCGTACCGACGGGGGGTTTAGAGTTTAACGCCCCCCCCCCCAAAAAAAAAACATCCTGTAATTTACTATGTTGTGTATATTTGACACTAGCGTCTAGAATTTTGCTTATTGGGCTGAAAAATATAGTTGAATTTTCTTCAAGAAAAGAGAATGTTTATTTAATTATTGTTGAAGTGAATAATAATCTAAATATCATTTTATGATGACGCACATAAATGTTAATGAACCCCTCTCTCTTCCCCCAGAAGTAAATGCTGCGTACGCCACAGCCTCAGTGAACGAAGTCTCACAACCATTTCCGAATGGTAAAACTTACCTGCGTAGACTAGCTTTTTTTACAATCACACTTGCCCAAATATTCTTTCAGGTAGCCGTCGGAAGCTAAGCGAATTAATTCTTCTCTCAGTGTAATGATAAATGCGCTGTCGGAGCCGAGATGTTTTGAATGTGAGGAGACTGATCACGCTTCGTCGTCCACTTTTGCATTGCAGATCAGGTCGTCTGAATGCATGCCATGCGGCTTGAAGCCGCCAGGAGTGGTTGCCCTCGTTCCCCTTGAGCATGGCTGACCCTGCACTCAGTTGGCGTTCTTTTCCTTCCATGGGGTTGCGCGTTAGCTGTACGCTCTGAAATGAGACCTCGTACCATTGTTACGAATAACTTCTTCCGCTCTTTTTCCATTCCGTGATTCGGAAAAAAAAGGCTGGAGGTTCAGAACGCGAGCATGAAAGTGACAGCATCTGCTCGTCATGGCTGTCACAGGAAATTCCAAGAGAGATGGAATATTGGAAAACAAGACTTAAGTCGATATCGCGCGAAAAATAATAATTAAAAACACAATCATTAAAGGGATCGTTTTTCCGCCAACGGTTTATATTTTCCTGTGAAAATACATTCAATTTCGAGCAGGGGATTCTTTTTTGCGTCTATTGCCAGTGCTGAATATTTTTCAAATTTTAATAGCCTGGAATGTAGCTTCCACCTTCCACGGCTTTTCTCAACACGGAGGTATTACTCTAGTCAAAATATTTTCAAAGGGTATAAATATGTACGTAAGTCAAAATTAAACATACCGACTTCATCTTCAGTAGGTATAATTTTGTCGTGAAAATTTATTTCCTCCGTATTGGACTAATGAGGTCAACTCAACATCAAATAAATATAAGGGGTTCACATTATGCAGACCTTCCCTACGACCCGCTAAAGAGTGAAGGACCTCAGATGTATTTACATTGAGGTAGGATAAAGAATGAATGAACCAGACACCCAAATTTTCACCGAGAGATGCGGAATAAATGAGTAAATTACCTTACTTTTGAGTTCCAACGCTTTGGAAGACATGATTGGCTGATCGGGTTTCAGTAATTATATCCTCGCCCCTTCAGTTTTTTAACCCAAATGTTTTCTTTTTCCCGCCTCTTTCCCTTGAGGCAACAAGATTTACAGATCATTGAAAGCAATCTCGAGATTTTTCCAAACCATCTCAAGATGCATTGCGATGGCACACCTACGGTTGAAAAAAAATGGACTTTCATCATATGATTCGGCAATCAATAGAGAATACCAAGAGTTCTAACTTATTTATAAGGAGAGAGACGGTTGTCAAATTTAATTAGTGAGGAATAAGCATGGTGGTAAGTTCAGCAAACGACAGAGGACCAAAATGGTCCAAGGATCTGGCTAACAATTGCATTAACGATGCCAATGGTGAAAATGTTGATGGTATAGTGTTATAACGAATTATTCTGGCTGATAATTCACGATTTGCTCCTGGCGACGTGATAAGTACGATAAGCACATAGAAACGATTGGCTTTATTGAACATTGACCACATACATACCCCTCTACGCTGTCGGAAAAAAAAGAATATTTTCCACCAACACGCTTTCGTGAAAATGAATCGATTACAATACCAAACACTTGTAAATGTATTGATTCGTGCAATGCCTACGTCACGATCTGCTTATCTATGAACGTTGCATATTAAAAGTGCATTGTACGTAGTCTTTCACCACCTGCCATACACCCTCACCATGGCTCGCATGGTATTACGTACAGTGAGTCATTAATTAGCCTTTAAGTTTTATTTATGTTGCTCGTATTTGAGTTATCTCATTGAACCAGGAACACATGGTTCTTCGGACATAAAAACCACTCATTTTGAACGATATGAATACGCAGATAAAATTGAGGATAATTGCATGAGTCCCATAAACATCTAAAAGACCTTTATATGAAAAAATTGATGGAATTCCGGTGTATATATCCTGTACTTGATCACCCCGAGCGTGAGAGCGAGGGGTCGCGGGCGGAACACCAGCGTGTCTGGCGGAAACTGAGAGTTGCTATCCGCCAGCACGAGGCGGACAATTCCATTAATTATGAACAATTATTAACCATAATTTTTGAGCTTATTTTTAAATGTCATCACATACACCAACAGAGAAATGAACCGCCAAGACTTTAATAGCAATCCCGGAGGAGAATAATTCCTTTTTTTGTACTGTAAGGTATTTTTTTTTCGGCACACATTTTGCGAATTTGTTCATTTCTCGGTCGAGAACAATATTTTTATAACAGTATTTTGAAGTGGAATGATGGTGTAGAGTTGAAACTTAGGGCATGTCTCAGATACCTATCATCATTAGTCACTTAGTTGCTAATTATTGCCCTAGGCTGCGTTGTATGATAAGAGAAAATATTACCTCAAGGGCTGTGCCTAGACTGTGCCTCAAGATTCAATAACTCTTTGCACCTTCCTCTGGTAGTTTTCGGATGTACACACCTTGTCATAGCTGTAGGTGTAGTTTTAGTAGTAGGCTATAACCTACTATATTATCCGTTAACTAGCGATAGAACTTATAGCAGCAAAGAAGGATACTAATTTCTTGTATTTCCTGTTCTTCTCCTTGTCTATGTTCTTAATTCTTGTCTTTAACTCCTACGCTGCATTTCAAAATGCAACTGAGCCAACTGAACCGATCCTCTCAGGAACATTAATCCGGAAAGCATAGCCAGGAAACAACATATTTTACGTTGAAAAAAATAAGTGTTCGCCCCAAGGATTACAGTAGTAGCGTCCAATATTTCATTTTTACAGACGTTTACACAGCGGCAGTTTTAAAAAAGCTGCGAAATTATGGTAAATGGAAGCTGTGTCGCCTGCTGGGGGAGAGCAACTTTCTCTTTCTGCCCGCCCCGCAGGAATTTTTCCCGCACCCTCTCGACCGGCGCACATTTTATTTATATAATTGAGTATAAGCAATGGTCAATTCAACAGCGTGAGCTCGGGGTGGTATGAGAAGTTAAGCCGTGGTTCCCCTAACGCTTTTTCGGTAAGAGCGGGGCTAATGCCGATGCCTGGTTTCTCTCCATCCTTCCTTCTCTCCCTTCCATTCCCATCCTTGTACCCGGTCGGAATTAGTGCGGGTAGACTTAAAAACACAGTTAAGCTATCCGCGGTGCGCACGCATACTTCACGAAAAACAGTTCTCGCTCGTTGAAATAGCAACGAGTATAGAGGGAGTAACTCTAATTAATTGAATGTAAATTTAAGGTTTAAAACGACACCGAAATCAGATCTCTGCGTTGGGTATGTGTGGTGTTACTTGGGTTCGTTGTGCATATAAATTATGTGTTGTCTGACTTCGTTTTTTCGCTATCTTTAAGACCCTTTACATTTTCCTGGTGCTCCTCTTGACGCACCCTCAGGTAGAACTTCGTCCTTGAAAGTAACCTTGAGAGGCCTCCGGCTCCGAGGATTCCCCTCACTTTGACCTCCAGTCATACTCTCCCTGCATATTCCGACCAACCAAAATCTGAAAAAAATTTCGACTTGCGCAAAATCGGCAAAAGCGTTCAAATATGACCTTGAATTAGGGTACATTTTCCCCACGACAAGCATCGAAATGGCGCTGTAGGCGCGTAAATGGATTTAGCGCTAGCTTCAAATGTTAGATGAGGTAATTTATATTATATCCACCTTGTTTTACCAAGCTCTGATGAATTATCTCATCCTGTTTTTTGCTAATTCATATGTTCTTAAAATATTTTTCTCTGAAACCATTTAGATTTTCAAACATTACGCAATGAAATCTTTCAATTTCTTCCAATTAACTTCTTTGAAAGTGGCCATAGAGAGTAGTAGGGTAATTTTCTACGTGAAATTTCTCAGATTATTCCAAAATAACCACCTATTTGCCTTTGAGTAATAAGGATTAATTGCTAGTGCTGACGTCTTATATTTGCTGTATAAGCAATGGTCAATGCAACCCTTCCTGAAAATTTATCGTTCTTAATTGCTATTTTTATCGATGTTCACATCTATCCAATACTTTTTCAATAAATATAATCCAGAACATACCTCTGATAATTAAGGCAAATTCTTTTGTCAGAAAATAATTACCATTTATATTGCAGATACCACAGTACTTAATTCATTATTCTGAATAACTCAGTCCAGAGTACTCCACCTTCTGATATGGTCCTTTTTGATATTCTAGGTCTCTAGTAGCTCTTCAGGATTATTATTTACTATTTCTTTGTTATTCCAGTAAAGAATCTACAGAACCCTAATTATTCCATTTAATAATAGTTTCATTATATTTTATTGTACAGTATTATTAAAAATTATTATTATAAATGATTATTTAATAATAATAATAATTTAATAATCAGCTTAACTGCTTGCTAAGACCCAGCATGAGGGATACTAGCAAGAATGTAGGAAAATTATACCTACTTCCATTTCACATCAGAACTAATACATTTCCTTTGGAGAAAATTTTGACATATATTTGCCATTGAATGATATCGATTGTTAGATAAAACAAGTATCAATAATAGAATACTATTTAACTTATAAAAAAGTTGGAAGAACTCACAAGAGTTTCACAAGTGATATGTCTCAATACTGATAAAAAAGCCTGGGCTGTAACTTTTGCAGGCTGTTTATTGCTTACCTTGGTGTGGAGGAAATGAATGTTACAGTTTACCACAGGCAGTGATGTAAGGTACAGACAGTGCCGTCCCTAGGGTGGTGTGACAGGTGGCGCTGAACGGGGCCCTGCATTTTTCGAATGGCACAGTGAAACCTACACCCCTTGGGTGCGCTTGATTCTGCCGATCTTGTGCATATGTTCTTTATGGATCTTTCCTGCACCATTTGAAAGAAGCCAACTGAAGTGGCCCCATGCTTGTGGCCCCCCTAATGGAATGGGTCTTGGCACTGCTAAGTTATGATTATGAAACGGAATGTAGAAATATATATCGTTTCCCACCTTTTATACATAATGAATGGTAGAATAAACTTGGTACTTCCACAGTTATTTATCTCACACTATGACCATGGTTTTGACAGTTAACATCATCATCAGGTACAAATTACAGAAATGTTGTCACTTAGATACAGTTGAGGTTGGGTAGGGGGAGGGAGAGATGGGGGGGAGGCTGTGGAAATAGAGCCTTCAGTGCAATTACCCGTGGGTGGTGGGAAAGGATTCAGCAGTTGAAGATAGTGTAACACAGAAGTATGGTGTTGGGGTGCTAATGGAACAGAGAGGTTGAGGAGGGGGGAGCGGGAGGCATACAAAAGGTCGTTTACAAATTACTCAAGTTTAGAAATTTCCTGCACTTTTGAACACTTGTCACACTGGGAGGGGGTTCCATAAACGGTTTGGACCGCAATCTTTTTTCTTCAATCAATTCTTTACTTGGGTAATTTGTCCCTCCAAGCTACCAAGGTTTTCCCCAAACAGCATCAGACCCACCTTTTACAATTATTGTAACCTTAAAAATCTATTTTCCAAATCCCAAGACTTTATGCCAAAGTTGGATAGGTGTGGTATGTACCAACTTAAGTGTGAGTGTTCAGTGATTTATATTGGCCAAACGGGAAGGAAGGTCCAGGAGAAGGTGAAAGAGAACATTGCATGTTTCAAACACCAAAATTTAAACTCGAACTTGCCAATCATCTTTTGGACAATGGTCATGAAAGTGATTTTCCCCCTGACTTATGAAATTTTGAAAGGAAAGGCCCCCGGCTAGATGCTCTAGAGCAAGTGGAAATTCTAAAACGTGGGCACGCTGATTGCAACATTGTAAACGACCTTTTGTATGCCTCCCGCTCCTTCCTCCTCAACCTCTCTGTTCCATTAGCCCCCTACCTCCATACCACTGTGTTACACTATCTTCAAATGCTGAATCCTTTCCCACCACCCACTGGTAATTACACTGAAGGCTCTACTTCCACCACCCCTCCATCTCCCTGCTCCCCCCCTCATTCGAGCAGAAAACCTCTCCCCCCCCCCCCAACTGTATATAAGAGACAACATTTCTGTAATTTGTACCTGATGACATTAATCATCAAAACCATGGTCGTAGTGTGAGATAAATAATTGTGGAAACACTAAGTTTATTCTACCATTCATTATGTATTAAAGCAAATTCCATAAAGTAACACCTGAAACCATCAATTCCACCTCTTATTAACTCATAATGCTACACTTAACCCCTGAAAAGAATCTTCCATGGTTTTAATGAGACTGGCGAAGCACGTGGACTACATTTTATATAAGGCGTGAAAAACTATCCATGTACACCTGATGATTTCGCAACATGATAAAACCCATTGTCGTGACAAATTTAGTGTCACTGTAACACAGTTTCATTTCAATACACAGGCTACATTTTGAGCATTTAACTCTGACACTATTCTCCCAAGCAGAATTAAGTTATACTTGACCCAGAACTTATGAAAATTTCAGCAGAAAACGATTAAGAGTCCTTCAATACAAATGAGTTGTCGCCATGCAATCTTTAATTCAAATCCCCGAATGGCGGAGAAATCTACAGGAGAATTAGTTCGCTATTTCATTGTTGCTGCCCAGTGTGCCACTCATTATAAGTATTAATTTGTATCGCAGCAGAGAATAACCGGAATAATTTTTCGTAATGTGCACTATTTTTGTACATCTTTGAAACTACATATATACGTGTATTATTATCGAGGTTATCATGCTGTTTGAGTTCTTCATTACTATTAAATGTTAAGATGTTACCTGAATCATGAAAATGTAAGTACCTAAGTAAATTTCATCACAATAAAATCACTACCCTTTCATTCCGCCTACCCCATTAAACATGGTTAATGTGTATGTGTTATACGTAAATGTCTTGAACTCACCAGCCAGGTTGGTTGGACAATTTCCTTCTTTCCATGAGATATGCTTGCAAGGTGATACTATGTCAGAAATGGAATTGTGGGCTCCGACTTTAGATTCCACCGGGCCCCTCAATCCAAGACCCTGGGGACAGATAATACTACCTTGAGGTCCCAGTCTATACTTCAGTGTAATAAGGACCTGTGATTTAGTATCATTGTTTGACACATCACAAACAAATGTTATCCAACATAGTTGACTCGTTTAAAAGTTCTTGGGCTTCCAACCAGGTCAGTTGTTCAATTTCCGCTTATGTTTCCAGGTCCTACTCTATCCTCATCATAAGAACTGGCAAACACTGTGTTAACATATAACCCAAGTGACAAAATATGCTGCTAGCCTCATCACTTGCAGAAATTACTAGAATTTCTTAATTTTATTAGACCTAAATATCAATTATTTTAGGGTATAATGTGCTTTCAAGGGAGAAATATCTTTTGCATGAAGGGAAGAAAGCCAATTTTCCTCACAAGAAACATTTAAGTATCTTTCCAATTGTAATTAATATACATTAATATGGAAATGAAAGAAATAATGATTAAAACCCTTTATTATTACAATAAAAATGAATTATTCTAACAATCATTGCTCGTGATTTAAACAAATGTAGTAACATATTAAAAGAGTGATTCAGTAAAAATATTGGTAACTCCAAACTAAAAACTAAAGCCATAATATCAAATTGTTTTAAAAGTATGCTGAGACAGAAATAGTACATGAACAAACAAGAACTATGCTTTTCATACCAAATGGTAAACTTAGGAAAAGATAAATTAGTAGATGAGAAAAACATAAATTACATAAAAAGCAAAGTTACAGGGAGAACAAAATATACTACCACCAGGATCAAACATTACAAACAATCTGATAAACTGATTAATTTCTGAGTAGTGTCGGACAGTGAAGTTCTACTTCCTTTGATAACAGCAATGAAACTTCGCCTTCTGGCACCATACTCTCCCGGCACTCAAAAGGTAGGGTTGCCTTACCACATGCAGTGGAAGGTATTGTAATGTGGCCTGAAATTCAATCACCGAAAAAAAATGCCTAAAATGTCATAACTCTTAATAAAAATGGCATTAGAATCTATTTTAGCCCCCCTAATCACAAAAATGAAATGTGATAATCAATTACCTTTTCTAATAAAATGGACAAAAGAACCTTAAATAACTAAGACTATAAATATGTAGAATGATTCCAATACCTTTTTGCTTTTCAACTTTTTCTGTCAATGTAACATATTTTGGGCCACAGCCTTTATATTGATATCCCAACTTTAGTGGTTCAAAAATTCTAAGTAATGGTTAAATGTTAGATAATTTCCTCCTCATAAATGTCATATTTGCTATAAAATCACATCAAAATTTAAAAAATCTAACATGCCATCTATCTTAGCTACATTGGAAATTTTCATGTTGCTAACTCAAGGTATGTCATACATGTCAACTGTCCATTATGTTTTGACAAAGATATAACTCTTGCCCTTTAAATTGATTTCCATCGCTAGGAAAGGTACTGGTTGGTGATGAGGCATACCCACTAAAATAGACTTTTCATAGCACTAATATTAATACTTGGCAGTGGAACAAGGGACTTAGTAAATCCCTTTTCGGGAATGGGCAGTCATGTATGTATTCACTACAGAATTAAGGATGCTGTAACAGCTAAAGCCCTTTACGTAAATGACTTATGCATCCTAAAGAAAATGCAAGTTTTTTTACACAAGTTTCATAAGAGCACCAATTTAAAAGGTAAAAGAGGTCAAGAAAGGAAGTCAATGACCTAAACGCAATACTCTCCACCTGAAAGTAGGTGCAACATGGTAATTTATCTGGGTGCTAATTACATAGTCACTCCTGTTGCAGTAACTGGAGGTATCCAGACATTAAGGGACCTGGTGATCACTTTTTGTATTCATATCAAAAGGACAAAGATAAAATGATAAATGTCATGAGGAATCTGAATGCTTGCATCTTAGAGATGCCAAAAGGGTCATTGGAAGTGACCTGAATCACCAAGACAGGTTTATCTATTGAATTATACAATAAAATGCAAAACAATAATAAATAGTAATATTGAATACCCTCTTCCACTATTAATTCTCCCATACAATTAACCTGACACCACATTCGTGACAAATGGTAAAAATGAGCAGAGTATTAAAATAAAGCCTCCAAAGTAAAATACTTTCAAAGCTTACCTAAATGCTTGGATACAATAGCTGTTTTCCCACTCTTTGGAGTCTTAGGGCCTTCATTGGGTGATAACTAGTGAAAAAATTGCAAATGAAAGTGTGAATAATTTTCAACACAATTATTATCACTAATGTACTGAGAGTTGGCAGTTAGTTGCTGCATCAAATACATTCTTATATGTTTACATCTGGGTGGAAAAATAAACAAGCATTCTTTATCAGTGGATGATGTCAATAGACCCTCAATCTTCCAAAAGAGGAAATTGAAAAATCTCCTACGTAAGAGCCGGCCAAGAAAATTTCATTTCGCCACCAAGTTGAAAATTAATGCAACAAATGAATAAGAGGTCATAGATTACAAAATAAAATTTTCCATAACTTGGAATGGTGATAACTTCAGTTTGAACTGCAGCATGTAATGTGAATTTTGATCCAACTCAAGCAAACTACCTTTTTCATCAAAGAGAAAAAAGTCAGCACAGTCAACTGATGAAATTTTCGGGGGTTACATTTCTTCCGTAATCATGAATTGTGCAGAATTGCAAATTTTGGAAGTGGTGAACAAATTGCCTATTTTTACAAATAAAACTGTTAATGTGCCCATAAAACACTTCAATTAATTTTACAGTCACTTAATTAACTACCCTAAAAAAATAACTTCAAGATACATCAGTATTCAATGTAGCACTAGTAATATTTATGGTTTCATGAGCAATTATTAGTTAGGTTCTAAGGAAAAATCCACAAAAGACTGAGGTCATGACTCTGAACCACATCTTCACAGGGCCCCAGGTTTAATTACACCTTGGAGCTGACAAAAAGTTCAAAAGGAAAATTATGAACACATTATAATAAATGTTTCAATGACTACGATTTATTCGATTTTAGGTCAAATACTCTCTACAAAAGCTAGCACAAAGAAAAATACAAACTGGGGGTTCAAAGGAATAAATATACTATATCAAAGACATATGAAAATACATAATATAGGAAAATATCTCAATGGTTTCTATTAGAAAAGCTGTGAATCTGAAGAAGATGAAGTATAAAATAAATTTGCATTAAATTTTTGCAATTAAAAGAATACAAAATTTATAATAATGATAATTCAGCACTTCAACTAAAGTAGCTAAAATAAATATTTGGGAGCACTGAACTACATGGCAATATATCAGACTTCAAATGAAAAAATTATAGATATGGCTCCTGAAGCTTCATATATATTATTAATAAAAACCCCCCGTTTTTTGATATAAATAAAATTATGGGGATTCAAGCCAATTTACACTTGGGGCCTTATACAAAAAGATATCAAGATCAGTCTGCAAAAAAGTACACTTACATGAAAAAAAACATCACAAAAAGAGTTACTTCATACAATTACCTCTAAGTTATGAACTGACTTAAGTTGACAGCATTAATGCTTCACACAAAGCTAATATCTGCCTCCCAAACAACAGCTAATAAGTTCAAAGTGAATATCATTCAACTACTTCTAAAAATGCAAATGTTTTGCTCCAGAACATCACTCTCTAAGTTGCATACATATAATATTTCATATACATAATGAATATTTTATCATTCCAGCCATGCATGACCCAAAGGTTTATCAAAAATATTCTAAAGATCCTCCCTGGGGTTTAATGGTTTTGCTGACCAAATGCCTTTATGACAAAATAAGTGCAGTACAAAATGAGAATTAATTGACAAGTGAACAGAGATGGAACTGAATTACAGCACAAACAATAATAGAACAGCATAAAACTAGTTGGCTGATGCTACTCTTATGTTTTTCTTCTTACCTTTCATTCAAAATATAAAACTAGAATGTCATGCAGAACAGTCCACCACCAAAAAAGAAATAATGGCAACATTTTCCATAAGATTTGCAAGGGCTGTAGCAAATATGTCCAAAATCAAACTACATCACAAGTATGACATGTGTAAATGGGTAGTGACTGGTAGTTCAGTGGTTGGAGGGCAAAGTGCAGGGAAATTATATACAAAGGGGAGCTTTAGAATGGTTTAAAATAAATGCACCCCACTACTTCCAAGATAAGTCATGAGAACAAAACAGCTACTGTTTGGAATTAGTCTTTTTCTCCTTGTGCCTATTAAAACTGCCAACAGGTATAGCACTTTTAAACTGTCTTTGACTGGCACTCACAATCTTCACTGGCAAGGCACTCTTGAAGTTCACTTCAGGCAATGCGGAATAGTTACTGACATCAACATTCTCTGCGCCTCTCTCTCCAAGCATAGCTGGCAAAGACTGCAACTGTTCAAAATCAGACAATGAAGGAGTGTGAAGGAGGGGCAAATTAGAATAGTGGCTTCTTCTTCACAAAAAAAAACATTGTACTAACACTTCTGAGATCCAAGTAGCATGATGAAACCAATGTCTCAGCCAATATAGCAAACAAGGCATGTATCATGTAGTTGAATCCATCCAACACTAGTGGAATTGTAACTAAATAACCACAAATACGAGGGATATGAACAAAAATCAAACCATGGAAGGTACGTGCAGAATTAAAGAACATAAGACATGCTGGAGGAACAAGGATGACTCGTCAGCCTTCGCCCGACACCTCTTGGAGACGGGGCACCTAAGTAGTTTTGACCCAGAAATACTGCATTTTACTGGGAAGGGAAGGAAGATGGAGGCCTTGGAGATTTGGGAGATTAGCCTTGATAGAAAAGACCTTCTCAATGACATAACCTTCCCAAACCCATCCCCCTTATTGCTCATCACCTTAACCCTTTTGCTACGAAGGACGTGTTAAAACGGCGTCAATTTTTCTACGCAAGCGAACGAAGGACGTGATAAAATGGGGTCAATTTTTCTACGCAAACGAACGAACGACGTGTTAACAAGTCGTAGTCACTACGCTAGCCCTAAGCAGGCCAGAAAGGTGTGTGTTATAAAGCCTCTCTTCTCGGGACGTCTTAGGTACCCTTTCTCGGTCCGCAGGAGAGGATTATCCTGACCCTTCGTTGCAGTGCGTGCCCCAATCCCAGCAGGGGTCCGGGGTCATTCGCTTTTTGCTGCAGTGGAATAACAAACTAAGAAGTTATTGTTTAATTGGAAAATTGAGCATTATAAGTATATTTCTTATGTTTAGTTCTACAACTGCAAATTTTAAACGGAGCTCTACCGTTATTTTTAACGTAAACGTAGTTCGTGAATAAAAGAATCTCCGAACAAATTTTTGTTAATTATTTAGTTGGTTATGAGCGATTTTTTCATGTTTTTATTTAGTTAGGAAGTAATAATGTTTTTAGGTTCAACAACTGAATGCTTTTTTTCATATGTGTTGATGGCCATATTTTTCGTGAGTTTCAATGTTTATTTTTCCCTGTAATTACTCAGTCTAATATAATCATGACAGCTGACTATTTCACTTTCTTTCGTTGGTCAATGGTTTCCACCTAAAGAATACAGTGATTTCTGGCAGTCCTTCGAATCGAAATTAAGGATTCCGTAGACCGTACATCTCATGAATTAACATGCTGAAGATTTCTAAGTATCGTTTCTTTGATTCGCACTCTTATGATGTCAAAGGTCTGAATAAGGCTTTTTTAAATTCATAATAATTTTATCGTTGAAAAGTGGTCAAAATAATTTATGAGTGTGACATAGAACGGCAAAATTATTTGCTTAACCACTGATACGATTTTTTTGCTAGAGAGCTTAATATTAATGGTAGAATTTCGTTTAAAAGCTGTATAGGCACTGTAAAACTAAAATAATTTGTTTTCGATAAAATTAATATCGATGCTGCAGCAACAATTTTTTTAGCAAAACCATTGCATAAACAAATAGTTGACCGCGACGGCATGCTGTTAAGGGGTCCCCAAGCGGGAAGGGGTGAAGATTATTTCGGCCCGGTGGCCGAGAAAAAGGTTCGACACCCCTCTAGTCCCCAACCCAACCTAGGGAAACAGGTACCGGAGAGGATCCTAGCGTAGCGAAAGCTCCGTACTGGCAATGCAAAGAATACTTTATGGCATTCGCGAGGGAAGTAGCATTTTCTAACATGTGGCTTCGTCGCGAAAGGGTTAAACACTTCTCCCTCCCCCTCCTCTCCCCCAAACAACCCTAGTGATTTCCTCGTCCCCATACTCAGCCAATCACAACCCCCTCCCTCCTCTCCACCCTCCCCCTCCCATAGCACTCCCGGAGTATATAAACCTGTGTTCTGCTGATAATTTTTTAATGTACCTGAGGATGGCTTGACAGCCGAAACCGGTTGTTCTTTTAACAAAATTCAGGTAAGTCACAAGGCTTTTCATTGTTATTATGGAATCCTTCCACCAAGTGAAAGCTTCAAATTTCAATTTGATTTTACTTCATGCTATTTTATGACACAGACAACCTAAGTTGATTCCCTAAAAGAACTATCAAGGTTTCACATTAGCAAAATATGGTAAGAGGCAAAGGAGAGACAATATTCTTCCTGACATAACTAGACAAGAACTCAAAAAAGTAAACATGTAAAATCTTCACATAAAATATAGTCAGATTTACATGCTCCATTCAACATCTTTGACACATGATGAATATAACACACAATAATAACAATAAAAAAGGAAGCAAGCAGATATATGTATCAAGACAAATATAATAAATTTAACTCCACAACACCTTACCAGAAGTAAGAGAAAAGGGAAAAAATCCATTCAATCCAAATCTATCCAAAAACCACTTAATACATATTTACACTTCGAAAGATAAACAAACTGAAAAGCCATGTAATTGTAGTAGTTTTAATTATTTTGGGGAGGTACTTGAAAGCTTAGGTAGCTTGTGCCATCAAGGATAGTAGGATGGACTTCAGAACTTTTTATGGTTCATGTGGGGTGTGGCCCTTCTACTCCCACACGCAAATGCTTGGTACAAACTGCCAAGTAGATGGACTGCGAGAGACACTTTGTGCATTGAACAAAGAGCAAGGCTTTTACAGAAAGATGAAAGATTCTGACATTTGCAGCAAACAGTCCAAATCTGGTACCAGCAGACCATTTGAGCAAACCAATCAGCTGCTTTCATCAAGAGCTCAGGAATTCCCTCTAATTTCCCCACTCCACCTCTGCTCCTTCATCCCTTAAGGCTGGCCTGTCGGCTTCATGTGTACTCACTTTGTCACATACCTACTAGTGGTAGGGACACATCTCTGAGTCATGACAGATGATAGAATATAAGCATGGCTAGTGCATGTATCACGGTAGATTGCCCAAAGGCTTGATGTCTACTCAGGGTTTATAGGAGTTTTCATTTTCATTTTCCCTGACTTTTCCAGGATTTCCAGACCATTATTAGTGATTTTCCCTGACTTTTGAGCGCCTGAAAACTCCAAGATTTCGGTCATTTATAGAGATAAAAGTGGTAGTGAGGAAGCAAAGTCTAAACTTATGAAAAATTGTAGGTTTATAATCATATTAATCATATGAACTTCCAGTAATAAGAGATCAAAAATTTTAAGTCAACAAAATAAAAATTATCATTCCTTACATTGATATGCCTTCAGAAAGGGTTTTAATTGCAGAAAAATATATGCAAAGAAGGATAACCTGGCTTTTCCTTCAAACGTGATGTCATGATAAAGTAGCTCTTTGAATCAATCTTCATTTTTTCTTCTCGCATCCTTCAACAAATTTGGCTAAGTGACTTCAAATTTGACTGAGAATAACTTTTTCCTCGCCAGAGGGACGAAGCGAAGCATTCCTGGGAAATCGCTAGCGAATGAAAATGAAAATATGAATGCGCACACCTTTCGCCAATCTATTCACCAAATTATGCAGGCTATAGCCAGAAAGAACCAGAATATGGCCCCTGGGCTACCTCCACAGCGAAGCCAGCCCGAGACCAGCCGTCCCCTCCCCTTCACCCCCCTCCTCCACTCCTTTTGCAGTTTTTGATCTCTTGGCATTTTCAGGTGATAAATTTAAACATTTTGTGATTTTTCCCTGACCACACGTTAAATTCCCTGACTTTTCCAGGATTTCCATGACCGTTTTCATTTTCCATGACTTTTCCAGGATTTCCAGGTTCCTATAAACCCTGCTACTGTATTATTAAACATCCCTTGTTGAATATATTGATGAGTAACCCTAAGCAAAATACCAGTGTTATTATTTGGTTCTATAAATGTCCCTTAATTCTAGACCCTGTCAGTTCATGTGTGATGGCAAGGGTCAGATTTGGGTCACATGATAAGTTTACTGGATACGGAAACAACTGAGTATGTAAGCAACCTAATTTAAGAGAAACTGCCCCTTGATGATATAGTGTTATAAACACTTTCCCTGTGGGTAGAAGTTAAAAAAAAAAAAAAAAATTCCAGGGTGGCAGTTGAGTACTTATTGCATTTGCCTAGCAGCACCGAATGCCAATTGGTGTCACTCCTCTCCCAACAAAGATGAAGATGATCCACAACAAATGTGTCCATAAATCTGAACTTCACCTTTCCAAAAATCATGTGTGTCAAAATTAGTCACATGATTGCAATACATTCCAAAAGAATTCAACACTACATGCATGATTCAAAATGTCAATGCTAAGTAAATGAAATGATTTTGAAATTAAATTTTACAAGAGAGACATTTAAGAATGTCATATGCCTGAAAAATTATTCCATGAATAATTTAACAAGTAATCATTACAATCAATTGCAAATCATGGAGATTGAAACTGAAAAGTTTCTTCAAGTTACCAGAAGTCTCTCATTCACCAATATATTCCATTGCTTCCAACACTAAAAAAATACTGGCATCCTTATAGGATAATGATATGAAATAAATTCCAGCAACTTCATATAAGATCCATCTTCTATAGCTCTCTCATCAAAGCTTTCTGCGAGTTATTAAATTAACTTTTTAAATCCTTAGATGTAAATCCACTACAACTTCTACACCCTTAAAACTTATCCTGAATTCCATTTCTGCTTTCACAATACACCAAAACTGAACCAGTGAGGATATTTGCACAAGTAAGAAAGTAAGATTGATGCAGAAATGCACGAACACCAAGATCTACGATTTTCTTGATTTATACAGTTGGTAAGGTGATGACAGGATTTCTTTCTTTAGTTCCAAATATTTTACCAAGCAATGTTTCTGTAACTCGGTGATGAATTTCCATCTCTAATGGAAATACATAAAATTCAACCAATATGAACACAAATGTGAAGTGAACCCCATACAAACACCTTACACAAGTACGTAACCCATTACAAACACCTTATTCAAAGTTAAAATTCCCATTAACTGACAAGTAGGTATGGCGGGAGCATTAGTTGCTAAGTGTTTGGAGCTATATTTCAAGGTTATAAGGGCATTCTGTCAACTTGATTAACTCATACATACATTATACTATTCTTAGAGCACACATTATAAATTCTTATTCTTACATATTAAAAATAGAAAAGTTGGTTACACATTGAAATATGTAAGTTGAAATACATTACCTTTAACGTAGCACTTTCTGATGCTTTGGGAGACTTATTTTCCAAGTCCATATTTCTAGTCTGGGTCGATGAGGATGGCCCTGCATCAGGCTTTTTATTTACAATGAGAATGACAGGTTTACTATGAATGTACTGTGACACAGGGCTTACAATCCCAGCGAACTTCTTGCTCTTATTGAGGGAAGGGCTGAAAGAGGACAAGTGAGGAATTTTGCTTCCAACAGATGACTTTACCTGAAACCAAAGAGTATAATTACTAAAATTGAAAATAAGAGAATGGAGGCATTAGCTATTAGTTTCAGTACACTGGTTAAGATGAATTTTTAATAGAAATTACAGGAGTTACATGCAAAAATGACCCAAATATGCACCAAAACAAAACTGTCCAGGAAAAAAGGAAATTTAATATCCGCTGAATGAATCATTGCTTAATTGCATAATGATTAAAGATCTTAGGTTCCACTGGGATCGCAAACATCCTTTTCAGCTGGGCAGTGAGAATTTCATATATACATAAATTATAGGTATAGTAAGTATAATCAAATTTAAACAATACTCCCTCTTTCCTCATTATTTACAGTTGAGTGAGAGATTTAATGAGTAATGAGGCATGCTATCAAAAGGTTTCAATTTCTCCTTCACGAGCCATACCTTAGTATTTGGTGTTTTAAAGGGAGTCCCTGTCTGATGTGGAGTAGGCTCCTGCAGGAGGGAACGAGCACAATTTTTGTTTGACATGGAATCCGTAGCAGGTGACTGAAGTGGCCTTAATGGTCCAGGAGTTCTCTGGAGTTTCCCTGCATCTGTGCCACTAGCGGGAGTTCTGCTTGGCCTTGGTGTGGCAGGTCTTTTCTCCATCCCAGGGGTAACTTTGGGCGTTGGCATTCGCTTGTGAGTTGATGAGGGCTTCTTCAGTGTTGACCCTGTAGGAGGCTTTTTGATGTTCCCCAAGGGAGTAGGAAATCCACAATTCTGCCTTTTCGATGGATCCAATGTCTCTGAATTGGGGACCAAAGAACTTGACTCCATCATGTCCGTGATTGTTTCCTTCACCAAATCCACGGTAGATTGGCCACAGACAACTTCATCAACTTCCTTGCCACCAATGAGTCCATTTCCTTCCAAGCAGCCAGTCACTTCATTGATTCTCTCTAAGACTTTCTCCTCAGTCTTGATCTCTTCTGGAGAAATTTCCACCTTTGTAACTACAGTAACACTGCTGAATACACTTGGTGTATCTTTAGACTCGCATTCACCATTACGTCTACAAGGATCTTCACAAATTTCATTCAGCAACAGATCATTGCTATCAATATATGTTTTTGTGTCATTAAATGATGGTACATCTGGGAAGCCATTCATTGGGACTGCGCTTTGTTTCTCCATTGCCTCTTTTAAAAGTTTAACTTCTGACTTGTCATCTTCATCAGCTAAAAACTTCAGTATTTCCTCAACTTTTAGGTTTCGTTCCACCTTCTCAAGATCTTCCTCATTATCCGACAATTTAATGCCAAATTCTCCCTTGCTAATTTCATTGGCATCATCCCAATCCACGCATGTGACTTTTGCATCTAAGATGCCATACTTATGGTCAATACTGGGAATAACATCAGGGATTTTTGCTTCTGCAGGATCAACAGCCTCAACATTCGCAGTATGTGGTCCACTACTGACAGGAAGAATCACGGGATCATGTTCTTCATTTTCAAATTTCAGAAAATTATTCACATCGGTTGAGTTGCTACAAGGACTCAGGTAGTTCAGTGCATCACTTTCATTATTCAAGAATGACACCATACTATTAACATGGGCATTCGAAGAATCATAAAAACTCTTACTGTCCTCACATGAGTCTTGAAAGAATCCAGACTGATTCTGCTCTGGCAAATGTCTTGAAAGGAATTTCACTGCATCCAATTCTAGGTGACTTCCCTCATTAGCATTCATTACTATACCTCGTGTAATGGTACCTACTGGGGGAAGCACTGTACAATATTCATTTTGTGGGGACGTTCTAGCCTTAAATTCATTCATGTCATCTGGACAATCACCACCATCACTAGACGACAAGGTGAGCATCTGAGCTGCCATGGCTAAGGTATGAAGGCCCTCTTCACCACCTTGAGTATCTGCTTGATGTTGAGTTGAGGGGGGAAACCTAAAAAAATTAAATTCTATATTGTAACAAAATAAAATTTTTTGCCACCATGGAGATGGCAGCGATTAGAACCCATAAATTATGCCATCATGGTAACTAGAAAATTTTGTCCATATACATACTACTAAATAAGTGGGAAATTACCCTTCCACAAATAACGTTTGGAGAGCAATCCTAAAAGAGCAGTTAATAGTAAAAAAAAATCAACGATGAACATTTATATTTTAGACAAATCACGGTTACACGTCAAATAGACGGTTACATCAACAAATAAATACCAAACAAAAATAGCAACTCAGCAAATATTATGATGCAAAGCCTTTTTAAGTTTCCAAATAAACATTTAGAGACGCATTCATAATATGACAGCAGTACACGAAGGACAAGACATCATGCAGTAAGCCCCAAGAGTCGGATGGATTTTCGAATTTAGTTAGTTAATAGAATCCATTGCATTACGCTTCCCTACAAAAGTACTCCTCACCAATAGCCCTCGTTGATCATTTCTCTTCTACGCAAATTTTCTGCTATTTTCCTTTCCTTCTCGGTGACAGGGCCGAAAAAGATTTCTTCATCGCTATCACAACAGGGTTCTATTTCAGCCATGTTCTGAAAATAACAATTTATTTCCAAAATGAAATATAGAGCTATGTGTGCCTACAGTACCTTAAACATAAATTCTAATCGTTATGTCTATGTGAAGTTAAAATTCAACAAAAGATTACAAACCGTTTCTTTAATTTCAAATCACACCCGACGTGACGACCGGTAGTCGAGTAAGCGCGGTGAAAATCAAATTAAATGAGCAACGATTTAGTTCTCATTTTCGTCACTCACCCTCAATGGAGCTGTACTTTCCCGCGCAACTTGCGCAGAACGTGTAATACAATGAAATGGAAGAAATATCGGATAATGCCGTGTTAAGATAGCACCTAGATCTCTAAAGTCAGCCTGACAGTAATTTTGTTTTTCGAAAATCTCACAATTTTACCAGCTTCAGGTACCAGTATTATTTTCTGTAATTCCCTCGCTAATGTAGTTGCAAAATAAATTGGTAGATAGCGTAAGGATAGGTGCGTTGTCGCATTAGGCGGGTTACTGTAAAATTTGAAATTAAATTCTTACGAAAGAGTAGAATTAAGTAATATCAACCTAATTAGAATAGTTTAATGAATAATATGCATTTAAATATACAAAAAACGATCATGTCTTCGGTAGACTAAGGTAAACATTTTAATCATTAAATCTCCTCTTAAAATATTGATGTCATATAATAGATGTCATTGACAGATAATTATGTCTAAAATCAGGGTGAAGACTTATTATATTTAATACACACTTCTCATATCATTTACCGAGCTCCAGGCCAACTTTAAGCATATATTTACAGATAATAATCAGTATGGCAGTCAAGTCGTTGCACCCTGTGGGGAAATAATGCTCACATCACCCCCTTCGTCTATTTTCCCAATTTTACATTAATAATATTATTAATAGTGATCTGCCTGATAAGATAGGTTTAGATGACCATGAAAATGTTTCGCACTCAGACTATATATGCTTGAAATGATGCCCTTCTTTAGTTCTGTATAGGTACTCTACCAATATTATTTGCACATGCTTACTCAATATATGACTTTGTCATGTCACTCGATGCATAAACACATATTTTGCCAATATGATTCTCTATAGCAGTTAAAACTGAGCACTAAAAGCAGTTACTCTGTTTTCATCCAGTGGGCAATCCTTATGCGGCCAGTTGTAAAAATTTATTTCGCAAAACTACATTAGAATATGCTTGGGGAATTATTTTCTTCTATTGTTAAAGCTGCATGTTCACTGGGGTATAAAATGATTACCAGCAGACCAACCCCCTGGTTTGGCAGATAAATGACCGGAGCAGCCTCTCCTCCATGGTCAGCGACCAGTTTTGTTTCATTCATACCACTGACTGTACAAATCTAATCCTTCGGGTTATCATAATCAATGTTTTCAAGTCCGCGCTCACACTAATAGATCTATCTAAGTGTCGACACTTGAGACTGGGAAGTAAGGTATATGGTTGGGAATGGAAGGGCAAGGAGGAAGGGTGGAGAGAAACCTGGCATCAGCATAACAAAAGTTGCCAAGGGGATCACGACTTAGTGTCACATCCAACTAATTGAAGGCAGTCACTAGTCCCCAGGAAAGGACCGTTTGCCATTTTTGGGTACCCCCCTTCCTTCTCCCCTCATAGGATATTACCTCTCAGCAGACTAATTACCCTGTGGACTTAACTCACAACTGGTGAGCCAATGATGCCTACGATTCAAAAATGCAATGTTTCTGGACTGCTACCTTTTCGGGCCACACCAATTCCTCACCCCATCAGCCATCACTTATATAGCCCCCTAAATGAAGAAGACCAGAAGTTTGCCAAGCACACAGGCCAGGAGCTGGTGTTCTCCTGCCGGAGTCAGAAAAGTTCCTGATGCTCCAATGATAAACTTCCACCTTTCCCGTTATACCCATACCTTTTTCCCACCCCTCAAAATCTACCTATCGACTAATTCCATGTTTACCCCCACTCCACCTTAAGGAAAACACCCCCTCCTTATGCCAGAAAAACCTCCCCTCTGATTGAGTTGAGTTGGCAACCAGTTCACTCCGTGCGATGGCCACTTCAGATTTGGAGACTTCATTGTTTTCTGAAGGGTGTCCTTAGTGGCTACTCGCTGTTCTTCCAAAATTATTAGATTCCCTGAAGGGAAGAATATTCATTCAGCTTTTGGTTTGTACTTGCTCTGTCTATTGTTGAAATACATTTTCTGGTATACTTAGGCTCATAAGTTTGTTTCTTGTTCTATTTGACCTCATCTAGTTCACCCAAGCTTGGAAAGAATTTTGTCCTTTGGACAAGCATAACTCACGAAATAAAATCTTTATTTCATTCAGGTAATGCTGCAGACTGATATTGTAATCAGCATAGAAAATCAATAGGCATCGACAGGCTAAATCCTTGCCCTCGGGAGCAGTAAATGCATAATTTTATATTGATCCAATCCCATTTTATGCAACCCGCATAACATCCACTCAATTTATTTTGGACAGGAAAGGGTGGACACTCAACAATGTTTACATCTAAACACAGAATGATCCACGAAGACATGTACCTTAACAAAGAGTACATGTTGGATGTTGTCCAATATTGGACTGGAAGAGGAATACATATTAAAATATAAGGAAATCTTATTGGTATCACAGCGAGTTCTGGGATTATCTATCTGCCAATCATTCAGATTTGCAGATCAATTTCTTCCAAGAAATTTTAGTTTCAAATTGCAGTCTGTGGCATACAGTCTATTGGAAAGTTTACGTATTTTTGATTCAATGGTAATTGAAATAAGCGAGAGTAAAATTAAGGTTGCTCTGAATCTTGAGGAGAGGTGGAGCATAATATGGGGAGTGCGAGAAGGGAATATCAGAGAAGAAAATTTCAAACACTTTTAACTGGGGTATAATTCAATTCATCATTATTAAAAATAACATATTTTGAGAGATAGGGAGGAAATTAAGAGAGAAAAGAAAGAGGGAGTCAAAGGCTTTAGAAGTGAATAATGTTGTTTCCAAGTTGAGCTTAACCCTTTTACTGCCAAGGGCCAATATATCGGCCCACCTACATTACATCATCACGTCTTTGTAATGGTTACAATTCCTTCAAATCAGAGACAGCATGAATGATTTTTTCATCCTCTTAAAAAGTGAAATATATGATAAAAATTAAAAAAAAAAAAATTCATATATTAAAATTAAGTGCTTCAAATATATCTTAATGAGCTTGCCAATTGGCTGGGCATAATGGGCTTGGCAATTTTCGCACAGTCTACTTTAAAGGGGCTGGCAGTAAAAGGGTTAAATTACCAGAATGTGGACCATACTGCAGGAGAAGGCTAGGCCAGTGCAGCGGAAGATTTAAGGGTAGAAAACTTTGTGGCAAGCAGTGGGTGGTTGGAATGTTTAAAAAAGATTCCACATATTTTCTTTTCGTACACATGTATGATTGGTTGTCAAGATTGCCCTAAATATTGAAAGGTTTCCATCCTAGCGACATATAGTTTTAATGGTGATGAAGATGGACTATTCTATCAATTAATTTTTTTAAATCTCTAGCCTTCAGGAATGATGCATGCAAATGATAAAAGCAGGCTAAGAAGAGACTATAACAATACTATAGTAATAGAAATCCATAGACCTCTACACTGCCCAAAATAAATAAGGGGTATGTGGGTAGCATAATATTGGATTGGAAAAAGTTCACTTCAATTCAGCGGTCACCTCCGTAAGTGGCCCCCTTTCTTTTGGCCGCTTAAGACAGGCAAGACAAGTTCCACTGTATCTCCATCTACATTGAAAAAGAATTGACGAATTTCCTCAAATTTATACTTGCGTTATTACCCTCAAATCATGTTAGCAATGTTAATTAATCATTACCTGCCCATTTTTCTTACTGAATAGAAGTTGGATATATGAATGCAGAGGAGGGGCTACGCTGATGGATATATTTGAAGCTCATAAATGTATGTTAGTACCAGGGTACAATTAAAATTATCCCACAGATGCCAAATTGTTAATACATATATCACATACATTCAGCTAAAGAATTTGGCATTTCACTGTTCCACTCAAAAGGATTCACAACATATTAATAATTTTTCTATTTATGTTACCTCAGAATTAAGATAGAGTGGTTAGGTTTAGTGTGACAAATTATCCAATTTTAATCAAGGGCCCACTCCTATCTTTCCACTAAAAATATCCAAATTTACACAATATCTCTTTTAACCCACCAATAGTCTTTCAATTATTTTTGACAAAGCAGTCTATAAAAAACCAAAACTATACGTAAGTGAACTTTTTTACATAAATGTCAGATAAAATGGGCTTCGATTGACAATGAAAAGACTGGATATGACTATATAATTTTATTTCTACCCTACGATTGTAACAACAGTGTATTACAGGGCATTAGGTAGACAGTGATTTCTTATGTTTTTTTTGTATGCATTCAGTAGTAGCCTTTCAAACATTCCAATAACAACCACACAATGAAGGAAATATGGAAAACATTACTCAACACCATAGACAGGCAGTGAGTCAGAATTCCTTTTATAAGATTATTATTCAGAGGCTGTGATGTTCTAGGGCACTGGAATACATGTACTATTGAATGGTTCATATTTTGAAAATCTTACCAGTACGGTCATAAAAAAGAAATGTGTGAATAAGAGTCTGTATAACATTATATGTACCTCATTCTTGTCTCCTGTATCAGTTATACAAAATGATTTACTGAATTGTCTACTTGAAATAATTAGGCCAAAAACACATAATGTATGAGGTAACATTTGAATAAAATAATGAAGGAATGCAAATTAAATGAATGCCTTCCCAGAAAACTCAGTAAATTTGAGATTCAAGGAAGTAGAAGGATAGCAGTCTGTAATCATACAACAGCCATGACAGGTAATTATGTTGATGATGGTATGACAAGGAGAATACTTTAATTAAAATTAAGCTGAAATAAAAATGTGTAAAAGATTAAATCCATATGAAGAAAAACTTTACAGCTTTATTCTCATTCGCATTACTACCATTCCTTGAACCATTTTAGCAATAAAACTTCATTGTCTGTGTTATGTAAATACGTTTACTAACTGTGAGTGTATATTTATCAAATAAGTTATCTACACCATCCCTTTCCTGGAATGTTACGTGATATATTTGCAGGGGGAAAATGTTTTTGATGACATACGTATTCCATTTCCAGAATTCCACATGGTCTAACTCAGGACTAATTGAATCCATATAGCATGAATATTATTAATTACTTTACTGCTTTTCCAATACAGCCTAAACAAAAAGAATTGCTTATTTGATAAATTATTAAAAGATGCTGATTTAAAAGGTACGCTCAAGTAGAACAGTATTGGAGTTGGTATCAACAGTATTCAGACTATCTTCAGAGCATCAACCATAAATTATGAAATTTAGAACAAAAAAGAACCACTGATTTGACAATTTCAGCATCAAATCAGAATTACTTCTGTTTTGGTTAAATTCCATATCTTTCTAACACTGGTGACTTTTTTGTGGTGGTTTCAGGGAAGGTGCCCAAACAACAGAAATACAACAAGGCCAAGGCATTCATAACAAAGTTTAATAACAGTATATTTTTTCTAAAACAACTCAGCAATGGAGAATAAATATTTATTAGGTCCAGATGATAAGAGGTTATTAGAAAATAGTGTGACACTGCAACTGAAAACAGTGGAAGCTCCAAGCGAATTCCTGTATTAATACGGAGAAAAAATAAATATTAAGGTTTTTAAAACCTGAGTTAAAATCTTCTCAGTCATTTGGCTCATTACATCAATTGATTTTGATATACAGATTGATGCGGCCACTCTCAGGCCACTTATTGATGGAATGTACCTTCACCTATTCTTTGGCTCCTAACTCAGTAAGTGGCTTTATTTTCTAAGATATTAAAATAAAATAATCAGCAAAATCGTTGACTTTTACCACTGCTGAAAGCCACAACTTTAAATTGTCAAAAATAAATAACCAAGTCATGGAGAAATAGAGTAGATGATCAAAAATGGTATGATAACTCACTTAAAAAACATCAATGCCACATTAAATTTCAGTGAAATCTACCAGGGCAAAGTCTTGCATTAGCCAATAAATCATCACAACCCAATTTGAATTTTGACTGTTAAGGCCAATCTGTGAGTCTGCATGATGACATTACATATACATCTCTTAGTCATCAGTTGAACAATTATCCAGGTCCCAGTAAAAGGCCCACCCTTTGTTCATGAACCATAGCTTAACTGCTACCCATTGCCATTCACCCTCTACAATATGTATGAGGTTATATAGGAAACAACAAAATAGTTCCTTTAGTTATAGTCATATGTTTGTTACACAAGGTTAATGTATCAAAGGTAATAGCCAGTTAAGATCTTCTATAATATCTCAATAGAATTGATACAAAGAGAAGTAGGTACCTATGGTGTAGATTCAAAGTTTCTAAGGAAACACATAAATATATAAAAAATAGAATTTAAACAATATCATAATTCATTTTCCTGATGAAAGAATGGCATATGGAAAGCACAACAACAGATCATGTACTGATTAAATATCTTAGTCAGAGACCAATAAAGCCTATTACGTTTGATCAATAAAAATATAAACGGTTAAATTCTTTAGAACAAACTGGGATGTACAATGATAATAATTACACATCCCAAAAGAATATTAAAACTTCCTGATCTTTTGTCTTAATGAAGTATAAGTTGAATGCACTTAAATAATATGAGTTCTCGGCTGAAAACACTCCTTCAATAAAGTTGCAAACAAACGTAGATTTTGTACTTAATATTTTGATTGAATTTTATTTCTGACTATAATGTTGATATTTAACAATATAACCATGATTTCTGTATGGCTTAAAGGTCAAAATCCTTAAAAACTCTCACCATTTAATGTAAATAATTTTTTTATTTAATTCTCTCCTAATAGCTTACTTGGCTCCTAACAAGCTATTCTTATTGCATTTAACAGTTTTTTAACTTTTTAGGCTTGCTCTTCACACCATACTTTAATATCAGTAATGCACACAACCAACTGGCTGAAATATGGGTACAGTAACTACGTATACCACCATGGTATGTAGCTATCAAGGCATTCCAAAAAGAGTTATAGGCCAATATATGGCTTTAAATGGAAACATTAGATATAAAATAGTCCAGTTGTCAGGTGGAGTAGACTGTCATTTTGGTCTCATCAAAAATTATGCTAAAAAGAGGTCATTGGGTGAGTTACATGATAACACAGGTTTCTTGTTAAAGATAGATGGTCATGAAATGGAGCATCCTGGAGCCACTCTCGAAATATTCTATTGTGCAAGGCTCTTGCCCTAGATGAAAGGCGTGGTCAATTCAGGGATCCCTGGGACGGATGGGGGACTTGGACACCACACATTGGCACCAACCTCACATTATTAGATTCTGCTACCAATGTCCCACCAACTGATTTTACTCAAGTGCCCAAAAAGGAGTGTATTACCAAAATTGCCCATATCAGGTTGCACAAGTACCTGAAACTCTTTATGTGAAACACTAGAGATGTGGACAGGAAATATATCACTATACTTTGATAACATAGTGCCATGTGACCTATAACTTGATTAATACTACCGAAACCACATCCCAACTCCTTTAACTATAGCATATCTTCCGTCTGACTCTATGATACACCACACTTATAAACAACCAATCACTTATAAGTCTTCATTATTCACCACTGTTACTGGAATCTTAGTGCATCACTCCACATCGTGAGCATTAAATAGACTGGCCACAAAACTGTAAAGATGTGGAAGATGTATAAGAGGATACAACGTTTGTCCGTGATTGAAATATGAACGAAATTCTCTCCTAAGCTAACTAAGAAAAAATATAGCTTTTCATCATCTCCCCATGTGAAGCACCACAAAATATAGCACCTCTTGGAGTGAATGCAACAATGTGTCCTGCCCACAACACCAATAGGTGTCCTTGGCAACCAGGGAAAGACAACCCCTCACAAGGCTTTGAAGAGAATCAGTTCACAGACAGTTCATAGAAGGGGTGCAAGGGATGAGGCACTGGAATCATAGCAAAAGCCTTTTTTTCTCACTCTTGGAGGCAAATGGAAAGGCAAAGTTAGATGCCTAAATGATCCCTCAAAAGGGCCCTGAGGTATGCCGGTTCTATCCATTGGGCTGATTGGAGACACCTTCTTTACTGAGACGACTTCCTAGAGGACTACAATACACCCAATTTTCTCCAGCTTCATGAAAGACCTGGGAAAAGAAAAACAAAACAGCACTTGTGATAAAATGAATGTGACAGGCTGAGTAATGAACCGTGAGAATGAGATGAGAATCACTGTGAACAATGAGAAATTAAAAACATTCCACCATTCGAAGGATCAGGCCAATTTTAAGTCTATAGCTTCAACTTACACTAGAAGAAACCAATTTCAATGAGAAACATGCACAAAAATAATTTAAAATTTTCATTTCAGTTAACTTTAGAAGGCACTATCCCAAGCATCAGTTAAAATATGAATGTTATGCACTTCAAGTGGTAAAACAGTCATAATTTAGTTTTCACAGAGAATAACAAAGGGAAACTATAAATCATGTATGAGGAAACTACCCCCTTGGTGAATACATTTGTCGTACAATTTTAAACTAGATATATTTCACAAACTGGTGTTCTGCAAACAATCTCTTTGCTAACCTTAGCAAGAGAAAAAATATTCTTTTGTCAAAAAAAGAAAGCTTATGGTTGAAAATGAACTAGCAAACATATTAGGTTTTCATTTTGATTCTACACTGAAAAGAACATAAGTTTGTAAGCAGCATTTCTGAAGTAATATTTGTGATCAGGAGACCTAGATCAATAATAATACTTTGCTTTGACCAATTCCCTCAAACACTATAAGGGTATTCATAACTCTGAATAAATTGTATATTAAACAAAGCATTTTATCCTGATCAAACTATGATACATGAACATGACACTAGATATTAGGATGTCATCAGTGGCATACAGCGTGGGTTTACGGTTTAAAGCCCCGAAAAAACATTTCGTAGTTTACTATATTTTGCACTAGCATTTAGAATTTTGCTTACTGCGCTGAAAAATATATGTAGTAGAATTGTCTTCACGGAAAGAAAATGTTAATTTAATTATTGTTTTAGTGAATAATAATGTAAATATCATTTTATGATGATGCACATAAATATTAATGACCCCCCCCCCAGAATGAAATCCTGCATATGCCACTGGATGTCAATAGAATCCAGCATTGCAAACATGCTCATAAACCTAAGAAAGGTCATCATTGGTCAACAATCCTAGGATTGGTTTGACGCAGCTTTCCACTCAATTCTTCTATTGGCCAACCTTTTCACTGTGACTTAATTCTTCTCTTCTACATCCTTCACAACCCAGGGTTGATAACCATAGCCAGTTTTGATTTTCCCTTACTTTCCAGACCAAATTGAAATGAATAATTGAATCGTGCTCTGCAGGCAGGCAAGTTCTTCGGCAATGACCTGTGATTCAGACAGTTTTGCTGCTAACATTTTCATCTTCTTGTCTCTCAATTGTTTCATTTCATCTAAAATTAACTTTTTTGGACCATATACATGGCCTTTTCTTCCTTTTCCTTTCACCCTACCTTCAACTCTTCATGGTACAGTTGAGCACCCTTAATCCGGGAACCCCTAATCCGGGAGCACCCATAATCCGGCAATTTTGCCATGACCAACTACCTAGTACTTAGTGGAAAATGACGAAACATTTTTAACCGGAACATCGCTTCATAACCTGCCGAGATACCATTCTTAACGTTAATTTTCCCATTTCGAGAATGAGAATAATTTAAACATATTAATTTCTGGTACTTCGTGTACACAGGAATTATTCCAGAACTTGAAGTAAACGTATAAATTTGAAGACATCGCCGAGACGGGACTAATTTACAGATCGGCCACTTTCAATGGCGTGCGTATTTTTGATTGACCACTAGACGTAATTTGATAAAATTATTGGTTATATTCTTATGTTTCACCCAAAACATGTCTCATCCATTCAGGTGTGGCAACAGCACAAAACGTTAACCATCGCAGAAAATGTGCAAGTTGTGAAAAAGCTTGACGCCGTTGCATCAGTATAGCGTTTGGGTGAAACATACTACGTGGGATCTTCAACATTATAGCACATTAAGAAGCTGAAAGAGAAAAATTATCAAAATTTTACTGTTAAAGTGACACGAAGAAGTAGATAAGAGAGAAAAACTATGAAGGAAGATATAAGTGATGATTAATCAGCACTTATATCTAAATTTAGATAGCCTGGTTTCGAATGCGTTGAAATGAAGGGCATAGTTAGTATTTCTGGCCAAATGCTAATGGATCATGATAAACTATTTCAGAAATAGACGTGATCAATCCAAAAGACGTGATTCGGGAATTTTCACGTGCAGGCAATAGCATTTCACCGTCCGTTCTAAAACACGCGTGGTTTAAATTGTGGCCTGCTTTAAGGTTTGATATAGAAGAAATAAGTGGGGATTTAAAAAATTTCATGTTTCTGAGGATAAAAATACGATGATGGAGTTTGCAAACATCATCCATAACCCCGAATTAAAGGAAATGGAATTGGTAAATTTAGACGAAAGGATAGTTAGCGGCCACGATATTCTCACCACACAACATATCATAGATGATGAAATCATTGAAATGGTATTTAATAACAAAAAATCCGAGTGGGGATGGAGATGATCAGCCTGAAATTGTTGAAGGAAGACTACTATTGATGATGGTCTTTAAAGAATAATCCAGTCCGGTCGCCCGCGGCGACGTAGTGATAGGCGGCCGTACACACGACACCGACGCATTGACATCGCGCTGAATCAGCTGATAACAAATCGAGCGGGGTAGGAAATCGTGTTACGCAAATCACAGCATAAGAAATATCAAATTTTATACCCTTTTCCAAAAACAGTATGAAACTTTTACATGTGCAGCAATATGCACAATGCTTAGATTCCGTTATTTAAACTCACTGCGGAACTTCGATTATTTTAAATAATAACTTTGTGTATTAAGAAACCATTTCTTTCTGATTATTCCCAGTAACCCTTTTTAAAATAATGTTCAGTAAATGGCAAACGAATATATTTTGCTATAACTAATTAACTCCTTTCAATGAAAACATCTCGGACGTCAGAAATAGACCAGTTGACATGCATGACCCATAGTCCGGAAAAATCCCTAATCCGGCATCACCTCGGTCCCGACTGTGCCGGATTAAAGATGCTCAACATTACATCTATTTGCACTTCTAGCTTTGGATACCACTGACTTTGTGATCTTAAATATAGTAAACCACCAGCAGCCGTAATTTTGTCATAAAATTGCCTTTGGGCGATTAGAGAAGAGCTCAATAGACTTTCAAGGATTATTTCTTTGTTGATAGAGAAACCCCTCTCTGCATTTTCATTACTTAAAATAAGCACTTTTCGGAGGAACGTATGCAGGTTTGCAAACTTATATTCACTACATAAACAATTTCGCCACAAATGGTTGATTCGATTTCCCGGCCTCTTGAACTGTTTTAAGATATTTATCATATACTGTGAATCACACATCTGCTTGAATTCCCTTACAACAACATTGAATTCTGAGGGAGAAATCCAGTTTCCTTCAGAAAATATCTGAAGAGTAATGGTCAACCTGCATTTAGCTTTTTTTGGATAAGCTACGACAATAGCTGGGTAACAAAGTTATTCCTTGACAAAGATGATATTTTTATTTAATTTTTATAAATCTTTGTTATGACACATTTTAGAATTCCGACACAAAGCTCTCTAAATTCCTAAATTTGGTCTAGTGACACATTTATCATCCTGAGTTCAGCTTTGACAGCATGACCCAAGTTAACATATTTTGAAAAACTTAAGTTACCATTATTATTTAGGTCAATCTTGTAAATAGTTAATTTTTAAAACACTTCAAGATTCACAATTAGGTGCATTAAATCAGATAAAAGGGGCAGAAAGTCTGTGTGTAGGAATTGTGCCAGTGGATTATTAGTTTAATAGGTAGCTAGAAATGGCTCCAAAAACTTTTTAACCCATGGGAAAAATGCAAGTTTTGGTCTCATGAGCCTGTCCTCCATCCCTTAAGTATGATTTTGAAACTATGGGATTCTATCTTAATACAATCCCTATCGAAACCTCGAAGAAACTAAACAACCTATTTGATGAGTAATCTTCGCTCTGTCAGCCACAGGAGAATTGTTCACCCACCTAAGAGAGCAAAACTTGTGGAAGTGGAAATAAGTCAGATCCTGAATATGCAATGTAGTCACAGCGCCGTGCCGGTACATTCTTGAATAAATTATACTCTGGTCTCAAAAACTGTTCAACTATCCAGCCAGATACCCTGAAGCTTATCTTAAATGTATTGCACAGAGTTTGCAGGCCACATGAACCTATGTTCAGGAAAAAATATTCCTCTTCGCCATTTTCTGCCGTGATGTATGTCTTTAAATCCTTATCCAATTCTCAATTAATGTCTGGGCCATCCATTGAGATTTGTAAAAGATGTTTCAATTTGAGAGTTTTGGTTTGATTAATGAGGATAGACACCTTATCAGACGCCTTAGAATGGCCAAAAAAATGCAGAAGTTAAAAACCGGGTGGTGACTTCATTTGAATTGGGGCTTCAAAACCAAACTGCTAGATCCATTTGGTTACTCTGGCTGCATTTATTTAAACTTTATACAAAGAAAATAACAAAAGGTTCACTTGGCTGAACTTTGCTAATCACTATTTTATAGAAATATGGTGCCAGACGATAAACCAGCATGTAACCTATTTTATTTCTTCCTAATTTCATCGCTTCGGACATCTTACTATCAGGGAACATCAGAGGAAAAGGAATGACGGACTTTCCTGCAAGAGAGTGATGAATGATTCATGATAGTTTGTAGGCACCTTAAAATCTCTGTACTGGTTACATCATCTCTCACCAAATACTTTGAAAAAGTCTCTTAGTCTCCAGTGGCTGTGTAGCAGGTCACATGTTTCAAGCTCACAACCCCGGGATTACTCTTTCTTACATTTATGATATTATCTTTCTTCATTGATATTCCACATTTTTGGTATTTTTGACGCTGTATCCCTGGTCCCCTTACCCTGTTATTCACGCCTCAGCATGCTGAACTATCCGTAGTGTAGTTGAACAAGTCACATGCCCAATCGGTGTTGAAGGTAATTTTTTCCTGACCAACTATGAAATTCCCTGACTTTTTCCTGACTTCCAGACCAATTTTTCAGCTCCCGCACTTTCCCCGACTTTTCTTGACTTTCAAGATGTGTACCAACCCTGCAACCTGTTCCATGTATCTCATACGAGGCCTGCCTTTTCCAATCTTCCTGTTCACTTTTTACCTCCACAATTGTCTTCATCAGGCCATCATGTCTCAAGATATGGCCGATTAAGTTGTCCCTTCTTCTTTTTAGAGTTGTTAGCAGACCTCTTTTCTCCCACTCTTCTTAGGACTTCCTCGTTACTTACTCGGTCGATCCATTTAATCTTCATCATTCTTCTGTAGCACCACATTTCAAATGCTTCCACCCTTTTCTTCTCCCCTGCTGTCTCCGTCCATGCCTCACTACCATAAAGAAACATGCTCCATATGTATGCTCTAATTAATTGTTTCCTTACTTCTACGCTTGTATTTCCAGCTGTAAGTAGATTCTTCTTTTGATAGAATGCCCTCTTTGTCTGGGCTATTCTACTTACTATTTCTATCTTGCTTCGTCCATCGTTAGTTATTCGGCTTCCTAGGTAACAGAACTCGAGCAGCTAATTAATGAAGAATAGTATGTTGGTATTACATTTGATTAAAATATACTTTCACAGTAGCTGACATGTTTCTGACATATAACTGTCACAGTCAGGTACATGTAGTTTGTCCTATGTGTAGCTGGCATCCTCATCATTTAATTTATAAACACTGAAGCAATCAGACAACAAAGCCTAAAAATTGTTCCTCACCTAAAGTGTCAACCTAAAATACCAAAGGACAATAGGAAGTGCACAAAATTATAAGTGTACTATCCAACCAGAGAGAGCCTTGTGGATATTGAATTGACGAGTCTAGGAATTGGAAATCAGATTGTAAAATTTTTGGATCAGAAAAAGAAAATCAACTTAATTAATTTTTTCAAGAAATGGTCATATTTTTGATTTTATACCCCCACTACAGATTTAAAACCATCATGTGCACTATTCCTTGTGTACTTGGAGAAATAAATACAGCAGTACTCCAACACTCGTAGGAGGTAAAACATAATAATAGAAAAATCAAGTGTATCTCATGTGTAGGGACTAGTGATGGACGGATCCAGGTTTTTTGTCGGATCCGGAACCGGATCCTTGTCTGGGTTTCGGATCTTTATCTCGGTTTCGGATCCTTAGTTTCAGATACTCGATTCTAATTTTCAAAACCTAGATTTTTTAAAAATATATAAATACAGCAACAATAGAATTACCAAAAAAAGTTAATTTATTGTCGAAAAAATCAACTTCCTATCATCCTTGTGGATAATATTTTCCTGGATCAAGATTTATGGATGCAATAACTATATCTTATTACGTCTAATATAAAGATCAACTTCCTAATTTCATACTCATCATGCAGTACATTTTTGAAACCTGTACAACTATTCTTTAGATTGCAGTTAAAAGAGACATTGAAAGTTTATTTTCATTAATAAAGGAATTATTTTCCAATTATTAATCAAATCCTTGAATGCTTTCAATTTCTTTTTTAGAAACACAAATTATTTTAATGCAGCCAAGAGATTCCATTTATGGAATATCCGGGGATTCCATTTTTAAGACAAAAAAATTATTATAGAATATTTCAAGCTGCTAAACTAGTAATTTTGCAATGTCTCATTAATAATAACCTTTAAAATGAAATTTGAGAATTTTATACTCCTAAGGAGAGGTTGTGTAACTCTGATCTTGAAAGAGATTAGCCGTTTTTCATGCTACTAGAAGCAAAAATTAAAAAAGTCTCGGATTTTTTCTCCATTGGCTCGGGTTTGCAAGAAAAAAGTAGAATGACATGTGGGGAGCATGTATTCTCCAAAATCAGGTAAACCGACAATAGCAGAGTGGGGTAGGGGACTGCAGGTAATGAAGTTCCCTTTCTTATTGCTATTTAAAATTTTTCTTTCAGCCATTGAATCAAAAAATTTATCATCCTTAATTTCCAACCTTTGTGTGTGGGTACCGACTTTTTTGTACTTTTATCGATTAAACTAGATTTATAAATGCATTGCTAAAAATACATGGGAAAGTTAATGTAATGATTCCACGATTTAATTCTGCAATAAAAAATTTTTCCAATCATTTCACTAACACCAAATTTTTTTTTATTTTTTTTAACTTATAAATTGACATGAAATTTCTGATAATCCACTTTTTTTAACTGCCTACTTGCATCACCCTAGGAATACAGCATAGCCTATATTCCTGGGCAGTGTTAAGGATCGAACTCGCGACTGGCAGTACACTAGCCCTCATTTTTAACAACTACGCTATCATAGGTTCACGGGAATCTGGCGAATGTAGGCGACCCGCGTGACATTCGGCTTTATTTTTTTTCTCGCGCATCCGGGCGTATGGAGAAAAAAGTCACGACGAGTATTTCTTTATTTTGTTTTTTTGGCACGAAAAAATCTTCTTCTCATTTCGTGACCGAGTTACACACCCTCTCCTTGTCAGTTTCTACCATGCTTACATTTCATTCGCGGGGCTCATCGATCACTAAGCCGCGAAATTTTAAAATCTCCGATCCGGATCTGAATTTTTACTGTGCTCGGATATGATTTCAGTAGCGAATGAAATGAAAGACCCGTGGATCCGACCCGACCATCTTTCATTTATTAATGGTACATTTGTAAATCTAATTTAAACAACAAAAGTATAAAAAAGTGAGTACTCAGATTTAATGGTTTGAAATTGAAGATGATAACATTTTCGATGCAATGAATGAAAGAAAAAATTAAACTGCGATAGGGATCGAACTTAGCACAGTACACTAGCTCTCGTTGTCCGCCTGATCCCGGCGAATGTAGGCTACCCGCGTGACATCCTACGTATTTTTTTTATCTCACGATACCGGGGTAATGGGGAAAAAATTCATATTTATTTATTTTGCTTCTAGTTGCACGGGAACATTTTCATATAATTTTGTGACCTGAGTTACACATCCTCTTCTTGTCAATATCTACCGCAACTACATTCCATTCACGGGACGTTTCGATCGCTAAGCCGCGAAAATTTGAAATCTAGGATCCGGATCCGATTTTGCTCCGTGTCTTTGGATCCGAATCCGGAACCGAAAAAATGAAAGATCCGCGGATCTTTGGATCCGACGGATCCGATCCGGCCATCACTAGTAGGGACCTGATATTATCAGTGATTTCAAATGCCCAAAATTGGTCCTATTTTTTGGGGCATTTTGGTGTTTTCAAACTCAAATTTCTGTGTTTTCATTCATGGCTATACAGCACATTGTTTATTAGTAAACAGTAAATGCAAGTAGTGACACACTATCGTTGAATATAATTGGCATAAACTACTCAAATCTCATGCTAAAAACCGAATTGAATGACCGAAGTATTACAGAGTTGTAACTTTTTTCTTGGATCACTCACTTTGAGAAGAAGTAATGTAGCCAGGACACAATTGTTGAAAAATTGACAATATGTAATCTCTTGAGGCATTACAATGTAACTGACGAGTATGGTGACAATAAATGGTAGTGAATTTGAGTAAATTTTATTTCTCTCTCACAGACGTAACTTGCCTCATAGGTAGTAACTTAGCCTTTCACTGGGAGTTGGGTTCCACAAATTATGCAGCCAGGATGACAATCACATCAAAATTGACTAGTTTTGGACATACAATAGAAATGACTTCCCATCATAACCAACAAAACTCCATATGATTTTAAATGGGGACCAACGATGGCAAAAATATCACTTGCTTTGGCAATACTCTCGCTATCACCAAAATGGACTTTTACTGTACTTCCAATTGGTTGTTGCATGATTTTTCTTACCTTCAATTAGGTTGCAGAAGAAATTCCCTATTTCAGGCCTATCAAACTTATCCAAAGGTATGTTCGCTCGCAGAAACACTACTACCACTTTTTCTGAGGTGTTCCGAAATTTTCTCGAATTCTCTTCTTAGAAAAACCAGAGACGACAGAAGTAAAAAGGCTCAACGGAAAGTGAAATTTGAAGTGAAGCCAATTGTGATATTGAACATGTGATAAAAATAGATTTAATACGGTTCAAAAATCTTTCTACAATGGTTACTGAATGTGGTTAAAGTGTTTTTGGGTTTAACTGAGTTCAAGTGGTAATATCGTGGAATGTTATGACTTTTGTGTATTTCTCTTAAAATATCCATATTTTGCATTAATTGTACTCATGTATAAGTATTAAACTCACTTTAGTTTCCCATTTCACACCATTCTCCTTCCTTCCCTTTGCTTCATCCCTTTGCCGCTGCTCCACAGCACATTTAGCATTTGTTGCTCTCTCAATGTCGTTTAGTCTGTGAAAAAATTGAATTATTTTTTGATTCACAAATAACGATACACAAAGCCACCGAAGAAGCAGAAGAAGAAAATCAGTTCACCATGATTTGTATTTTTGATCAATAACAAAGATTTTCTAAGACATAAAAGACTAAACATGATATCATTCATGTTTAAGTTATAGCAACAAGTTAATAAGAAAAAGGTAGAGAACCACCATCATTCAAACAACTTTTGCAAAACACCTTGCTCACACACACTAAACATTGACTCAGAATACAGAGAATAAAACCCTAAGTATTTTCAATGCAGAAAATTCATAAATAAGGAATTTAATCCTACTTTCTGCAGAATAAACTGCTATGTGTGTGAGAAAAACTTACAAAAAAAAACTTTATTTCCATCTTAAGGGGGGAACAGAAAAATAACACTTACTCACTTCCACACTTTTTATTAAAAACCACAACCAACCATGGTTTCATCACTTCATGCCATTACCAGGGAAAACTTTATAGTAGCTACACTAACAGTAGATGAAGGTAGAGATTCAAAAATTTGTCTAATGGTGACCAAATTATATAAGAACTCACCCATCTAATGATGAAAAACGAAGTTTCCAACGATATTTCTATTATATACCTTACATATCATTTAAATACATATCACCCCACAGTAAACTTTTTCAATCTAAATAATTTCTCACCTATCATGATTATACAATGCCATGAGGATGTGCCCACACATATGGTAATTGACTCAACAAGCAGCTAGTCTAGGCGTCAGAATTGCATTTTCCTCTCGGGTATCTCCTCTACATTGCTTTACAAGCCAAGAGAGGTTTCCCTTCATACTGACAGTTGCTTTTTGTTGATTGTTGGTTTCCCTCTCCATACAATTCACTGCATTCATCACTCAAATATTACTTTTATAAATGTGTGGCATATTTTTGGTGGCCCCCTCTTTTTTCTTATTTCCCTCTTTGACCATGTTTCCTCTCGGCGCACTCTTTACCCTCTGGACTTAGTTGAAGGACTTTCCCGTTGCGTGCATCCCTACACACTAATGGCATGTGTGTCAATGACACCAACAATGCCAACAATTACTAATCACAGTGATTTCAGCTTGTCCCATTTGGGCCCCACCTTCCCCTCATCAGGTCTGCTATCATCTACATAGCCCCTGGAGGTGGAAGATAACCATAATCTTGAGCAAGCACAAAGGCCATTTCTCTATAGCCTCTACTCTATAGCACTTCTCTCTAGCTAGTACTCTACAGTCAAATCCGGATAAGAGTTCCTCCTGACACTCCAATTGAAAACTTGCATCTCCCCGATGTAACCATCCCTTTTTTCCTCCCCTCCAGAGCTACCAATCGTCATCATCATCATCGGTTAACAATCCTATAGGGCTTTCCACATTTAGTTGACAGTATGGGGTCTTATGGCATATCATTTCCCATATAAATCTCGAAAAGGAGCATGGTGCAGGTTTGCCAAATGCAGCAGAAAAGTTAACATGTCGCTGAGCAGCATAAAAAAAATATTTTCTGAAGGAAACACAGGTGTCGGATCAATCGGTGACATTTGTTTGTAAATATTGTTTTAAAGAAAAGTTATAAAAAAGGTTTGCATCGATTTCAGCATGTATGGTAACTTTTCCGCTTTTCACTTATTAACGCTGTTGAAAAGAAACCTTCTTCAGAACAGCTCCAAATTTGCAAAGTGATTTCTCAGACATTTTTCTTTGCAACAGTTATAAAAGGATTTTAATCATCGATAGCCTTGTAATTAATTTTAAACTATATTTTGGTCCGGAAGTTTTGAAGAATGCAAGGCTGAGATGACGGAAAGAGATGACCCTCTGTATGGGCCAATCTCTCAAAAGTAAGAAGAAATGGGTTTCCTCATTTTACTGAGGCATAGAAATTCCCAGGGTGTGACCTTCCAACATATTTCCAGAAAGAGGGTACCGAGGGTATTTTTGTCAAGTTCCGTTAGGAAGGAGCAATAAAACATCTGCAGGAAGGATGCAACCCTTCAACCTAAAGCATCATGTGAGAGTGACTGGCGGCGTTCAGTTTGTCATAATATTCCTCTGAGTGAGCAAGTGGTGTGTTTCAAGAGTTGAACAGTGCTGTGGATTTTCTTCCCTGCCCGTGAGTTGCAAGTGTGGTGTGATAATGTCTGAAGAGAAGAGGAGGAAAAAAGGGGAGAAGTTGAGAAGCCATGAGAGGCAGCTGGTGTTTAATATATTTACATATTTCCATACAACATTGAGTGTTCCTGAAGCCTGCAACGAAACTTTGAAAGCTACTGGGTGCTCACAATCTACTGTTTATAGGGTCAGAAAGGAAGGGTCTTGTGGTGCATTAGTAACTCCATCGAAATCCAAGAAGATTAGCAAGCCATACAAGAATGCAAGATCTTTGATTTACGATGATTTTATAAGATCGGGATTTAGATGAAAAGTGCATCAAATTTTCATACGAAATTTTCTGCCAACTTTGAAAACTATCCTGAATTCCACCCATATAGACGACGACCTTCCTAATTTCAAAAGACCTACAATATACCATCTTTTGAGTGACATAGGTTTCGTGTACGAATGAAGAGATAGGCAGAGTCTACTTATCGAAAGAGACGACATAATTCGTTGGCGTCACCGTTATTTAAGAGAACTTAGAAAATATCGAACTGAACAAAAGACACTTATATACTGATGAGATGTGGATCAACGTTGGCCAAACAGTGAAAAAGGCTTGGCATGATATTTAGATTACAACTCCTCGTCAGGCTTTTCTTGCTGGCTTGAGCACTGGACTGAGAGCACCCACCTCCCGAGGAGGACAAGAAGAGGATGTGTAACTCAGGTCACGAAATTAGATGAAAATGATCCCGTGCAACTAGAAGTAAAATAAAGAAATATGACTTTTCCCCATTACCCCGGTATCGTGTAAAAAATTACGTGGGATGTCACGCGGGTAGCCTACATTCGCCAGGATCAGGCGGACAACAATCAAATCTTTCATTTATTAATGGTACATTTGTAAATCTAATTTAAACAACAAAGGTATTATAAAGTGAGTATTCAGATGTACTGGTTTGAAATTGAAGATAATAACATTTTCGATGCAATGACTGAAAGAAAAATTAAACTGCGATACGGATCGAACTTCGCACAGTACATTACTGTCTGTAAAAAAAAGCAAGACACCCGAGTTTGAGGAGCTCTATCATCTAAACGAAGCAATCAATTTCAATGCAACAAAAAGCATACGAGTGAGAGTTTATTTCTACGTTGGATCATTTACTTCAAAAAATCTTCGGCTCAAGAGTATTTCCTGTACTTAATTTTTTCTCAAAAAAGTACTCGTTTTTTGCGCGTAAAATCAAGTTGCCCAACTTTGAGCGCTTGGTATTCCCGTAGTTTTTGTTCCAAGAATTTGCGATTTTGATATAAGGAAGCCAAATCTATTAGTAACACTTTGCAGAAAACAAAGTGTTTATACCATTAAAATTGATGGATTTGTTGTAAACAACGCAAACCCCTGCTAACTTCGAAACCAATTGGTCAATTGAAAATTGATTGGTACTGTTGTATGTTTTATGATGAATGCAATGCTGGTAGTAATAACATTTACATTGAATATCACTAATAATGACAATATCGCTTATTATTTATCTAGATATTTCTATACACTCTTGTTGTCCGCCTGATCCTGGCGAATGTAGGCTACCCGCGTGACATCCCACGTAATTTTTTACACGATACCGGGGTAATGGGGAAAAGTCATATTTCTTTATTTTACTTCTAGTTGCACGGGATCATTTTCATCTAATTTCGTGACCTGAGTTACACATCCTCTTCTTGTCAATATCTACCGCACCTACATTCCATTCACGGGGCACTTCGATCGCTAAGCCGCGAAAATTAAAAATCTATGACCCGGATCCGATTTTATACCGTGTCTTTGGATCCGAATCCGGAACCGAGTAAAATGAAAGATCCGTGGATCTTTGGATCCAACGGATCCAATCCGGCCATCACTACACGTTAGGCATATGTTTGCGTATCATGGGCTTAGTCCGATGTGCATTAAATGAGAACAAAGGGCACTTGGCGTGACGCTGAAGGCATCTGTTCGACAGTCGAACAGTTGAACGTCTCCGATCCACACAGCGCTGACGATACATTGAGCCTAACTACTTTTCCGTCGTTTATTTATTCATTCATACCAACGGCAAATCCATATCTTAAAGTCATCGTTATTTATCCTGTTTATAAAATAAGGATTTTTTGTCTTGAATTAAGAATTTTTAAAATTCTCGACTAAGACCAGAAAATCACGAATAATCCACGAACAATTCCCTGCACTGAAAATTCACGAATAATTCCCGATTTTCCAGGTTTTCCCGGTCAGTGGACACCCTGGTTTGGCAACATCGTTCTCCATAAGGCCTGTACTGTCAACTAAATGTGGAACGATTGGTTTGACCCAGCTCTCCACTCGATTCTTCTACCGGCCAACCTCTTCATATTAACGTAACTCCTCTCTTTCACTACTTTCACAAACTGCTCCATGTATCTCATATGAGGCCTTCCTTTGCCGTTCTTTGCATTCACTTTTCCCTCAACGACTGTATTCATCAGGTTATTGTGTCTTAAGATATGGCTGATTGAGCTGATTAACTAATTATGGCTGATTTAAGATCTTCTTCTTAGAGTTTTCAGCAGACTTCTCTTTTCTACCACTCTTCTCAAGACTTCTTCGTTTGTCACTCAGTCGATCCATTTTATCTTCATTATTCTTCTGTAACACCACATTTCGAATGCCTCCATCCTTTTCCTTTCCACTGCTGTTATGGTCCATGCCTCACTGCTGTAAAGAAACATGCACCAGATGTATGTCCTGATGAATTGTTTCCTTACTTCTATGCTTGTACTTTCACCTGTAAGTAGATTCTTCTTTTGATAGAATTCCCCCTTTGCCTGGGCAAAGGGGGCATTTCTGACTACAGTAAGTTCTCAACTTACGCGGTTAATTCGTTCCAAAAATTTGCGCGTAAGTAGAAATCCGCATAAGTTGAAACACAACAACATACCAATCATTTTTGAACTGTGCCGCTTTTACTGCAATTGGTGGCATTCGGCGACAATTGCAGAAAATGCCATCTTTTGAGAAGCCGGTAAGTTAATATAATACGACAATTCCGAGAGTATCACAAGTTCAATTTTCATTTCACTGGATATTTAAATCTAAAGTAAGTATAATTACACAAAACATGAATAAATTGCAAATTTGTTGAACTTATCATACTCATGTGAATGCCTGTTCATAATTGGAATGAGTTCTTACTAAATACGTACATATTATGCTGAAACGTCTCTGTTTACGCAAATTCAGCAGCGGACGATTGCATGCCATCAGCTTCTATTTTACGTAGGTACTTGTCCATTGTTGTTTGTGTTGTAGCCCTTTTTTTCCCATCCTAAATAATTTTTTAACAAGAAAAATCATTATTATTTTTATTTATGACTTTGTTTTTAATGTAATTGTGTTTTTATTACAACGCTTGTAATTGGGGGATACCTGTAAGCGTTAAATAAATTATTATTATTCCCTCCTAGTAGAATGGTCATCCTGTCCTTTGACACTTTGAATCCTGGCATGGTTTTTTCTTCTTTTGCAATGTATGACTGATCCGGCATCTTCTTCCAATACAGACCACGTCCACGTCTCGTCGACGTTAAAAATTTGATGTGGTCGATAATCCCCGCTTTCAATTACATCAGCCAAAAACTTGGGAAACTCTGCTGCTGCTGTTGTGTCTGCACTGGCAGCTTCACCGGTAACTTTAATATTATGTAGTTTAGCATGCACTTTAAACCTATTGAACCATCCTACACTCGTGCTGAAAGTACTGCCACTCACACCATGCTTGAGTTTCAGATCGTTAAAGAGACTCAAGGATTTTTCCTGTATCAGCCTAAGGCTTAATGGCATTCGTCGTTGAAACTGGTCTTGGATCCAAAAACACAATAGTTTCTCCATCTCTTCCATAACTGTGCCCCTTTTCTTCATAATTATTGTTGACTGAATTGGAGCAGAACTTTTAGGTGCTCTTTAATTCGACTTTTATCATGAGCAATTGTTCTCACTGTTGACTAATTCATCAGCACGTGCAATTTCCACAAACTTTTCACCTTTGTTATGTCTCTTAATAATTTCCAGTTTCATTTCCAAACTTATAGCCTGCCTTTTCTTTTTACCACTCGTAGAAATCTCGCCACTCTTACGTTTCTCAGCCATTATGAGGGTTCAAATTCAAAACAAACACATAATACAATTACAATGATTTTATGAGAAAACTTTCTCGAGCTTGATAAATAACGACCACTATGATCTAATCACAACGGAAACCCAAGTTCGTCTGTCTGCTGCAAGAACACGTTCTATCTTTCTATTTAGCTGTGATGGACAACATGCGTCATCTATGGAGTAGATAATTAACTACGCATCGACCTATCTTCCGTGGCAACATAAACGTGGAGAAAACGCAAGCGTGTCACTGGCCTGAGCATCCGCGTAACTCCGTATCCGCCTAAGTCAAAAACTTACTGTACTTGCTTGCTAGTACTTGCTTGACGAAGCAAGAAAGAAATACTGACTATTTCTTTCTTGCTTTGTCTATTGTCGGTTACTCAGCTTCCCAGGTAACCGAACTCTTTCACCTCTTCCAGTTTTTACTTTCATAGTTTAATGTTGATTTTGGCCTCTCTTCTCTTACTGCGAATTGTGTATGTCCAAAATCTTGCTACTTCACCTTGACCTCATTGAAAAAAATTCTCTCCTGACATGACTCACCCCCTCTCACGCCTGCTCTGTTCGAGTCGAGACAGCAAGCGGTAGGCATCAAGCACCAACCTGAAGTCAAGTTACTTCAGCATTTTTAGAGAGTTATTATTTTCCTACTCGCATTTGTACTGTCATATATTCCTGAGGAGAATTCAGCTCAAACTGTTGCTTGGCTTGTACTTTGTCTGGTATTTCTGAAATACACTTCCTTATCTAGTTTTGATCTGATAATACTTGTTTTTCATTCGACTGTCCTCATCCTGTCTCATCCCATGCGCATGCGTGCGATGGGCCTTCAAGCCGGGTTTGTGGGACCACCTCACCCCGCTGTATTTGAGGGAGAAGATCCTCAAGGTGAAGGAGAGGAGGACCCTCAACATCCTGCTCGGGGGACTCAACGTTCTGAGAAACCAGCAGCCCGTCCACATTTACGACCGCTTCAGGACGATGGGGGAGGTGCACTCCAGGGGGACCAGGCGAGCGGACACTACCCTGCTGGTGCCGGCCCACCGGACGGCCCGGGCGGCGGGTTCCTTCACCGGGACCTTCGTCCGGGAGTACAACAAGCTGCCCGACCGATTGAAGGATCACGCCACGAGAAGTAGCCTGACAAAGTACCTCCTGTCCAACTACGGGAGCTCTGGATGACAAGGACCCGAGTTCGGCCCAACCCACCCGGAATCTTACACACCTTGGAAGATCTATCTACCATATATATTTATTTATTTATGTATTTATTTATTTATACATTTACCTTATGACCGGTCGGACGTCCTAGGCCTTTTATAAGATTTTAAACAAATAGTCCGGTCCTATTAATGTATCATTTAACATGACGTTTCAAGCCGACTTTGACTAAACAGAAATGATATTTAAAGTCATAATGAAAAATTGTATAAATTTTTTCCATTTAAATGAAAAACTTTGTAAAAATAGTATAAAATAATATAACACAACTCTGTAAAGACCCCGACCAGAGAGCCCTGGGGCAGGGGTAGAGGGGGCCATGAGGCTTCATCTGCCCCAGGTAAAATAAAAAGAAAGTCCAAGTCCCAAGGTTGGAAAAAGTTTTTTTCTGGGACAAGCACAATTAATGAAGAAACTTGTTTTTTCTTCTCGTGTTATGCAACAATAAAAAATTTACTTGCCTTAGACCAGCAGTTACTTCTTTCCACAATCTCCGAGACTCATTTGGATTTTGTTCTGCAATTGGACGAACAATTTTCTTCACAATTTTTAATGCATTCACATCAACAAATGTCTCAGTTCGCTGAAAAAGAAGAAGAATGAAAAATATGTTCATTTTACTCAGGATAAATGGGTTAACAATGACATACTTCTTATTTAATGTAAATGGAATACAGTTAACACCGACACTGAGAAAAAAAATACTTTCTGCCTAAATTGCCCACTTCAGTATCCCACATTATAAAAAAATCGATCCTCAAGCTGAAATGCTGAGGGTACAAAAGAGGACAACCTTAAGCTCAAAGGGCAGTTCACAAAAATGTTCCTCCAGACCGTTTTAAACAAAGCAATGAATTGTAAAAATAAAAGTAGCACAGGTCATGGATGAAAGCACACATGAAGTAAAATCACCATCTATATCATTTAAAAATGCATGGTGTATTAACAAAAATGATCCTGTAACATTTTATGGGTGATGCAATTGAGTACTCCTGTGCTTGTCATTATTAACTAAAGGTTACTATTCTACAGATGGATTCTTTATCAGGAAAATATAAACCAATATCTTCCAATAGACAAGTCCTCAAGTTACTGGACATAAGCACCAATATTGGCCAACCTTAACCACCAATTTGATCTCCTTTTATGAAAATGAAACATGTCTAATGGAGAGAGAGAGAATTCAAAAAAGTAAGTTATTAAAATTTAAAAGTCATCTTGGAATTTAATACAGATATCTGACATGAATGCAGAATAAATTGGTTATGGTTAACAGATAAACTCAATTTGTTACACCTTCCACTTATCAAGCTGGTAGCAGTTGGGGAAACACTCGCTTGTTCGTGCATGGATCCTGATATTTATTTCACTAAGAATACCTTCCAAAAAGCTTATATCCAGTGAGGCAAGATTGAACTGGTATAAGGATTTCAACAATTTAATTACCATATTTTTTGGTAGATAAGGCACACCTAATGAATAACTCACACCCCAACCCTTTTCAACACTACTTTTGCTGCTTAGATAATGTGCATGAGGCTCGTAAAGTGGAAGTTTGAAAAGTGAGGTAAAGTAATTCACTGAAACCCCTATAATAAAGGGAGTAACATTCTGGTACTAAAATTTCTAATAAAAATGATAAGATCAAGATGAACATACCAGTCAAACATTCATTTTTATTACTAATGTCATAATTAAATAACCTCTCGTGAATTTCTATTGTATACCGCACAGGCTTATTTTCTTGCGCATTTACTCTTTTTTGCATAGATAATACATGCGTTATCTACCAAAAAATATGGTATATTTATTCACGATCAACATTAAGTGCAAGTGGCTGAAAACGGTCCTTCTACAAAAATTATAATTTAAAAAGCAATTCTTTGTCTTCTTAGGACCAATCTGAATTCTTAAAAATATCAATAACTTACATACCCTGAAAAATCACTCTAGTAGCAATAAAAAAATCCAAACTTCTAATTTTAGGAGTACGTAAAAGAAATTCATGCTTCATTAAACACTAAATTCAACCACACTACATGCGGCCAACACTATCCTTACAATGCTTCCTAAGTGATGCTAATTAGAGATTCCTGTAAAAATGAACCAAGGAATGAAATGTAAACTAACGCCATCAGCCCATTTAGCCTCCATCAAACCGTTCCACTCTCCAGTCACCGTGAGGAAGGACTTTCCTGACGTGGCCGGAGGGAGTGGTGTTCCTCCTGGGAATGAATGATCTGGCGGAGCAGCATAGCATTCAGCTGTGATACGGTGCCGCTTCCCTCCATAAAATGGTTTGGTATGGAATTCAACAACAGCATAATAACCGGTGCGGGCACATGTGATGTTTACAGTGCCACCAAGCTCAATCCATGGAACTCTTAAGATCGATCTGAAACAAAAAAATGAGCTCTTACTTTCAACAGACTCACTAAAGTGTGTTTTAGGATCAAGTGTAGCCTTCAATGAGTACCAAACTCTTTAATGAGATCCAAAAATGATTAGATTCACATACCTAATTAACCTAGAAAATGAAATCATTCTTAACATTTGAGAGACATAAGCTACTAAATTTAAATGGCATGCCAATCACAGCCAACAGTAATTATGATGAAGAGGGATGAGTAGAGTTTATGAACACTTGAAAGCCATGAATAAGGTTCCATTTTCAGGTTTTACCACAGGGGAATATTCAACTGACAACAGTTTTGCTAGCATGATGACAGTCACTTTCAGGTTTTCAGACATCTTCTTCACTTGAAGATTCCAGATGTAATGCAAGCAATACTGTTTTCAGTTAAATATCCCCGTGTGGTGTAACCTGAAAATGAAATGTCATGAAAGCCTTCACATGAACTTGAAAATGATGCATTGTGACAAAATAACAGAAACTAACCTTCCGTAGCCATTGGGGAAAGTTAGAATATATTCCTCTCCATAGTCAAGCACTGACACACATCCCTGACCAATGTTATGAACTCCAATGGAAAGGCCAAGGAATTTTGATTTGGTCCAAACGTGTGCACAGAAACTGATGCGTTTTGCATAATGCTCCGCATAAAAGGCAGATACTGAAAAAAGATTAAATTCATGCATCAATACTTACAATAATAATATCATCATTCACGGCAATAAAGAATGTCCTCACTCACTTCAAAAGACAGTTTATTATCATTCAATGCCCCAAATATGAAGCTAATGGCACACCTAAAATACATTAAACACAGCATAACCTCTTAGGGGTTGGATGGCAGAAGGGACAGTTTTGTCTCAATCTCGCCCCAATAAAAACCTTTTATTATTATTATTAGGGCACCTAAATAATCACACTGGCCAACTTACTTGGAGGATGATGTGACACTTGTTCAGCCACAAATGTTAATTGATTTTGGGAACACCATGGAACAGGTCCATCACTAACCAATGTTTTTGATTCTGGACTCTTAGTCTTTTCAGCACTAGAGGATGCCTTGGAGGTTTTTGATGGGGGAACATCCCAATAACACTGAAAAATTTCCCCTAGGATGGGGTTATATGGCTTTCGTGCCACGGCACTTTTTCGTCCTGCATGGTAGGATGATAAATACCACCTCAGCACTTGAACCATTCGATCACGAGGGTCAGTGAAGTCAGCAATACTAAAATGAAAAATACAATTGAGCAGTGAATTAAACCTCAAAAAAATCACAACAGAAGAATTTCTAAATAAATAAACAACTTTTAAGTTTCAAAAACATTGGATAAATTTCAAATGACGAATGAAATATCCACAATTAGAAGTTAGAATCCATAATGCTGACAAGTTTAGGAGCCAGAGTTATGGCTACGAAATTCTAAAATGAGATGAGGCTGTGTGCTAAAGATCAGCTTTCCACATATGATAGATAAACTTTAAAATTAGCACATACCATGAAGGTCAACTCAAATACTCTCACACAAAAAGCTAATTAAAAATGAGTGGCATACAGCCTAAAAGCTCAAAAGGCAACTTTTATTGGGAGGAAGGGGGGCTTTTAACACCACAGGATTCCCTAACACATTTCCACTAGAATGAAATACCTCTTTCACATTAATGCTATTTAAGGAAGCAGAACATGCAATATGTATCTCAAAGTGATTATGATAGTTACAAATGAAGGTAACACTAAAATACTTTTATAGTGCGCTTTGGGGAATATGAGAATTACATTATTCAACTGTTGGTTCAAAACATTAACTAACCACAATCTTTAAGAGGAGAATTTTAGGAGCATTTGAAATCTTTAAATACTCACCTTACAAACAGGTCAGGGTGGGCAAAATAGTCAGCATACATTTCAAGCAAGGACCTTCTCTCCAAGATAAATGTGGGGAGGGCTACTTTGGTAAGATCCATGCCAATCTTCATTTGAGAGAGCAAGTGGGTGACAACATTTCCATCCATGGTTCCCACTGAATCACATTTAAAAAACTTATTATAAGATGCATTTACATCATTGCTTAAAATTAACATGAAATTAAAAATAAGTGCTTAAAATTAGCATGAAAGCACTACACACTATTTTTCACCAGAGCATTCTCAGAGAAATGTAATTTTTAGAGTGGCCCAGAAATTATTACAAAAGAATGAATTCAGCCAGCTTTAAGAATACACGAAGACTTTCTTAAACACAAAACCATGTAGAATTCTTGAAATTTAGCATCAGATAGACAAGTATTTATTTCTGACCTTATACACAATCCTAGGTATTGTTAATATGTAGTGTGTCAGTCAAAAATATAAAACTAATTTAGTATGATTTTTAATCATATATACTGCAGTTTATGAGCAAAAATCAGATGACAATTTAGTGCAAAATGGAGAGTAAAAATAAGTATACTGCGACTTACAGTCACGTTCGGAGTCATCTTCGTAGAGAGCTGCAAAGTAAATGAAGGCATATATTAAACGAAAAAAGACACATCAAGTTACTTTAACATTATTATTTAAGATAAAGCAGATCTTTTGGGTTGTATTCAACAGCATATCACCAGACAAGGAATTAAGACATGCTGCTCAAACAATGTCACTGGATTACTATGTAAATTAAATTAATCTATTTAGGTGTAGCTCTACTATTTTTTTAACTTAAGTCTATTATTTATTATAAATACATTTCTTGTGATTTCCACATAGGTTATGAAGAAGATATAAAGGTCATATACCTACTTATTTCCAATCATGGGAATATTCCATGAATTGGGATTGTCTTAATTTGATTACTGTATTTATTTGTGTAAGTGCCGCACCATTGTTCCCAAAACTTTGGTGAAAAAAGGGGGTGCATGGCTTACACAGGTCCTCCCAATTTTGTGGTAAACCGTGCACCCATTTTCTCCAAATTCCTATTGTTTGCACCACAAATTTTTTCCCCAATTCCTATTCCTTGTTTTTTTAATGTATTCCTACTACTTTAAGTTTCATTAAAGGATGTTCTTTCATAGTAAAGGGAAGAGTGGTAAGCCCAAGGTCAAAAACTGAGTTTTTTGCCGAAAATATTTTTTTTTCTTAAAATCCTGCCAAACCTGTGGGATACAGTATGTTGGCATGGCTTACGCAAATACCAGAAGTCTAATCATCAAGGCTGGATAATTTCGGAATGGCTAAAATATGTATAAAAGATATACATATATATTATGCTGGTATATCAAATTTATTTGTCCCCAGAGTAATGGAGCTTCTCTTAAATAAAATATTCACATTATCTTTACATACTTTATATGATTTAATGGTGGGTTTTAGATTTACTGCTAGTTTATTATATATTATGAGACCCACATCTTGTTGAGCCAGCTTTGCACTTTGTTCAAGCCTAATATGTTGTGGTAGTGAAGGTCTGAATTAATGGCCAACAAATTGATAATGTGGAGTTCACAAAAATAATAAAATTGATTTACAATATGTACATAGTAGTGAGTGAATATGCAAAAGTTTAAAAATACAACAGGTGGAAGCATCATAAGCCTTCCTGTCATTATTTGAACAGTACAGTTTTTGTGATATAAAAATCTGAGTAGCATGTGATGATGAGACCAAAATATGATGTCATAAGCATGAATAAAAAGCACCATGATATAAGGCTAGTAAAACATTTGTGTCCACTGAATTTTGGAGCTAGATCTCCAAAAAATCTTTGTGTCATGCTCTCTGTATGCTACATTTATGCTATATCATAAATTAAATTGTGAAGTTTAGACTAGCATATAATTACTAATCCTTTTTTATGCTAGGTATGTTATGAATGCTTGGTGTGAATTCACCCCCTGCCGAACATTTATATGGTGGCTTGCAGGGTATTATGTAGATATAAAAGGGTTACATCATCATGGAGAGCATACAGAGCTTAGGTATTAAGCTGAAGGCCTCAGTATTTATGTCCCATATGAAATTAATATTCAAATACAAATATCATGAAACTTAGAGAGATAAACATAATTAATTCATTTTTAACAATTGTGACTGATATGCTTGCAATTAAATTATTAGTTTACAAGTCTAAATAGGGGTTATTCATAGAGCTTACTGGAGGGGGCATAAGCTCTCAGAAGTGAAGCCAGGCATAATGGTATTCTTGTGCATTTAGCCATATTTTGCAGCCCAGCTTCGTGGATTTGCCATAAGCCTACGTGTGAAGAAAATATGAAGTTTTTCTGAAACCAGTGGCTAAAGAGGTCATATAAAGGTACGTAAATACTTATTAATGTGTGTATTTTTCTGAAAATGATTATCTATATCCGAAAACATGCCGTCAGGCAGATATATGCTATGTTAACTTTGCATTCGTAGATGGTTTGCTGCTCGGCTGACAGGTGCAGTAATCGCACAGATAGAAGAATAACTGGTATTACCTTCCACCGGTAAGTTAAAAAAGTGCATAAAATAGTCATACCAATGCAATATTGCATGAAATGGACGCTACACCTGATAAATATTGAATTTGTTGCCTACGACGTTGCACATGTTTCGGGTGCTTAATAAAGTGAAATTGATAATATTTTATTAGTAACCGCAGTAATTATGTTATTTTAAGTAAGTAGCATGTTCAGCTAATTTGTTACGCTAATATAATATTACGGGTAGGAAATAATGCGACTGAAATGTTTCCCCTACCACACACCTTTATGATGGCTTGCAGGGTATTATGCAGATGTTATGCGGAACCAACCATGATGTTCAACAATTTCACAGTAATAATCCTAAAGAAGATATAGCAGTTATGATGAGTTCGAAGTGTGGAATAGTATTTATTTAAATTAGAGGGAAAGAACTTAGGAAAGTGTGGCCTTCATGTGCCTTTATGTTAGGTATCATCAGTACTCTATGCTTAAAACAGAGAGAAAGAAAGTTTGACAACGAGGGATTTGTTACTCTAAGTTTGCGAAACACGTTCTTGGCACAGAAATATTTGCAGAGAAGTGTGTTCATGTAGTAATACATAATTTCAATTTTAGCTAGTCAATTAACCGTTGCCGACCCTTGTACCGTATTTACTCGTGTAAGCCGCGCACCTTTTTTCCGGAAACACCGGTGAAAAAATAGGGGTGCGCGGCTTACACGAATCCTCCAGATTTTCGTGTAAACCGCACACTATTTTTCCTCAAATTCCTGTTGTTTTTTTCTCCTAAGTTTCGCATTCTGTAAACATATCGACGTTAATTGGTAAGTATGGTCTAGTAGTAAATCGTACAATGTAAAGTATTCTGAAATTTCGAAGTAATTTGTAATAAAAATCCAAAAGTCGGAGCGTACGACGGTACTTGAAAAAGCTAGATCCGAAGAACCACTAGATCCGAAACACCACTTGACAAATTAATAGATTTATCGTATATAGATCGTACTTAGGACAACACTTTGTAGCACTGATATGTATCAAAATCTACATTGTATCCTGTAAGCTGCCACAAGGGGTCGGCGTCTTTATGTCTTTTCAAAGTCGTAAGCGGAGTTTGTTTCAGTGTCACGTATTTGTAGCAACATTTTTACGCAATAGATAGCTCCTTTTGTGTACACATTAAAGCTACATTGCAAAGACACGACAAAGAATTTGTTACATAGTGGCAAGAGTCGTATGCTGAGAGCTTCTTACTATCCGTGCGTGAGAGTACCTAGTAAACGAGTTCGAATCGATCATTTAGCATTTTAAAATAATTTGCAATTATCACCCTAAAAATGAATTCTGATGTGAAATTGCGATCGTTTCCCGTGAGTACAAAACAACATATTATAAGCGATGCCGAAAAAGTAGAAAATCGAGCGGCAGGAAGGAAATATGGTGTATCTGAATCTAGCAGTGACGAAAACTAAAAATGGTAACTATTATGATATGAATATTCATTAGTGATTTACGATTCTATTTCCGCGAATATGTTTTTCTTTAGTTTTATAAGAATTATAATTGTTATTAAATAGAGCTTAGTTGTTTCCGTGTGTTCCCAAGACTTTCAGGTGTTGTTAAATCGTCCAAGTCCACAGCTACTACGCAGAGAGCAGACGAGACCACCGCTATGGTACGGATGGCGTTCTGCTTTTATTTGTTGATATGCCAACGGATTTCCGTAATAATAAAGTAATCACGGGTTGAAATTGTGCATATTTCTGTTATTATTCCAGTTAGATGTTATTTTGAAAAGATGCCATTTTTTATAGTTGGATGATGTGTCGTATATAACTGTGATTACTGTGAGATGCTACGAGAAAAAGATGCATAGTAAAAGAGGTCGTGGAGGCCGTGCATCGATGCACGACGCGATGATGATCGTGACGATGTTAACACGTAATTAAATCAATTAATGAGAAAGACGTACATGTAATATAGGCACAGCATTTCTCTTAAAGAATGTGCATTCATGTTATGACAAAATGATGCAGATTCAAGAGCAAAAAAAATAATTTTCTGACAAATAATATTTTTCCTCACGAGCCTTCCCGAAAATAGGGGTGCACGGGATACACGAGGGCGCGGCTTACACGAGTAAATACGGTAATTTGTTACGAATTAGGCGAGAATAGCATGAGTGATTGCTCATTACTTCTCGCTTTACGTTTATTAATATCCCGTGTAGTAAGTTATCAGTGAAGTGAATTGGTTATTTTTAATTCCAAACGATCTTATTCCATATGATGCTGAAATTAGATTTTCCTTAGATTTTATGATGTTGTGTTGTTTATGTTGTTGAGAGTCACAATCGGGTCATTATTTCATTGGTTTTCCTAGAATATCTACTTGAAGGGAAAGAAAGTGGTTCATTGTGGTAATAATTTGTCATATCTTGATGTGTTTCCCTAACCTATTACAACATTTTTTTTCATTGGTAATTTCCAAATATAATGCTTATCTATTTGGAAATGTTGTTTTTTTCTGCACAAGTCCTGTTAATTGTCACTAAACCTTTCTTTTTTCCTTTTTCAGGATATCCTTGCAAGTTTGCTGGTCCTTTTATTAAGCCATTTCTTGAAACCATTTGCCATTTACTTTCGTGTGATCTAGAATAAGGAGTGGCAATTACTGACTGGAATAGTTGTGAATTGCAATCACTTTATTCTGCTTGGAGGTCGGTTTTGCATTTTTGATCTCACTCATGCATTGTATATGTTTACATTTGATGTTGATCGGCCAAAGAAGGTGAATCTTGTACTTGAAGAATCTCAAAATAGAATTGTATCGTGAATTAATGTTTTTGTAATTTGCCTATTTAATAAATGTTTATGCTTGATTTTTTTCATTGACCAACAAAATATTTTGCCCTTTTTGTAAAGTTAAATTTAGAAGCACGGATTTTGTCGAGTTCACTTGAGCACAAACGTGCAATACGTGAGGTAGCACGGCTCTTTTCCAGGGGCTTTGATAGTGAAAACGGAATTATATAAGTAGAAAATATAGTCTTAAGGTAATTCGGTATTATGCCATTGAAAGAATTATTTTATCTTGGGATTTGGTCAATATTTATATCGTAAGGTAACAGTTCTTGGCCGAGTTTAATGGTGACAAATTACGTTCGCAGAAGAAACGATGGTAGCATAGCAATCTCACCAATCCATCTTTAATTTCAGGAATAGGATTCAGGAAGTTGAAATTAATGCAATTTTCGAACTGACAGCTGTTATTTTGCGAATAATATTGCATCAATTATGCTTGACAAAACACCTCATAGTCCGTTGAAAATCCTGTTTCTGCGGGACACAACGGCTCTAATCCAATACAAATTAAATCTTTTGGGGCATGTATTACTACTTAATTTCATCGCACCTGCCGCAAAAAATCCCCAAAGGCATTATTTTAAGAGTAAATAGCAAAAATTGGTCGTTAGCCCATAAGAATGTGTTATAGCTGGGCTTCAAAATATGGCCAAATGCGCAATTATGCCCCACCCCCTTGGCTTCACTCCCCTCCATTACGGAGCATAGGGAGCGCCCCCTCCAGTAAGCTCTATGGGGTTATTCATACTTTCAGATAATTATGCCAGAAAGAATGTTTTAATGCCTGTTGATTTTGCTTATCAAATGTCTTGTCTTCTTTGAATGATAAGTTTACATAACTGATTATAGTTGCTACAAAAACTCTTCAATGTTTACAAAAGCTCTCACTTGAAATGAAGAGTGATATAGGTAGATACCAACTACATTATACTATGGCTGGGCAAAGATTTAGGGACAGCATGAAAAACTTACACAGTTTTCAATCAGATGGAATGTGAGGAAAATATATGTGCAGTAGACACTAGAGTGATCACAAAATATTATACGAAAAAATCAAATAAAAATATTATATCAGACATAGTTACCATCATAGTCAAGGGCACCATCTTTATAGAAGGCTTTTTCCTCAGTATACTCGACGACAGGAGCTGGTGGAGGCTCCTCGTGTTCTTCAGCCTGTGATGTACTACTTATCACAGGTGCTGCTGAGGACCCAGATCCACTAGCCCCAAGATCTTCTACGGCATCTTGGAAAGGTCTTGTGCCACTGAGAAAGCAAATATATCATATGAACTAATAGCAAGAGAAAACAAGGAAAATCATTTTTTCATAACGGTATTTCTTCCTGAATATTTACATATAAATTCATGATACATAACATGCTATCTTTAAGTCAGTTTAAAGGTTTTCCTCATCAATTTCTGGGGTCAAGCATTTTCTGCAGAGTATTGTATTTCTTAATGATATGCATCTTCTATCATCGTGTTCATCTTACACCTGTGTATGTGTATAAATATGGCACTACCATATTTTAGGATGTTTTTTTTATGAATAAGACACTTATATGGGGTTACATGGAAGAGTGACTATTTAGTTTCAATCTACCCCCAAATTAAGATGGCATATTATCAGTACACATGTTTCCAGAAAAACCAACAGAACACTGAGCAATGAAGAGAACGTCTCTATGGCTGTATGCAATGCAAAATTGAAGAACAAAATATCCCTAAGTTTGATTTTGTACCAGTGATAGAGAGCTCCCTTATGTTGTATATACTCCTTCCTTTCCCCTCCCACCTATTTTTCTTCCGCCCCTTAAGATTATGGCTTTGGGGATATTTTGTTCTTCAATTTTGTGAACAGAACACTGGTTACAGCAATTATGAATTGCAGGCTAGTTTTTATTACTCTATCATTCCTCATGGGGGCACTTTTCTGCAGAGCGATCAAGAAATTTTGTGGTTTTGAAGAAACCAAAGATTCTGTGCAAGGGAGGAAAATATTTTCACCAGCATTTATTTCGTTCCACATCAGAAGATGACAGTAAGAGAACACCTGATATTTTTTGGGACTACGTAGTACAATTAATGAGTTTACACTTAGTTTAGATAATGGATCCCAAGACATCAGTACCTTGACTGGCTGTCCAATGAATGAAATCCCTCTCTTACATATTTACCTTGAATTAGTGCTTTCAACGAAACTGAACCTAATGCCTTCAATCTATTCCTATCAAATGAGTTTTTTTTTTACCCGAGACAAGCATGGTGTGTTACATTAAGGGTAAGTTGAAAATATGGATTCATCCTTTACTTCTTGCCTTGATGCACCTGCTCATCCTAATGTTGGATATTAACGCATCTCTCCTAAATTAGTTAATATCATAATATTTTTTGAGCTATCAGTCTAAAACAGTTCCAGGTTATATGACATTATAAATTTCATAAATAAAATCACCTAACTTTTCATTATTACTGTTACATATTTAAATTTGGAGGTACCTCAAATGAACAATTATTATGAGCAACCACAAAAGTTTGATGAAATTATAAATATTGCCTAATGGGGTCTAATAGCTGAAACTCCCTAAAGCCACTAAGGAAATGAGAGGCAACTATGAAATTCCCATTTCTTGAATGATACACTAGGGAAAAGCTGTACAACCATTGAAATATTATCTACAATCCACATTCATTTCCCATTGGAACCATATATTGGTATGATAATACTGTTGAATTTTGAAATCAAGTTCTAATATTTATTGCAAAAATTGATTAAATAATCATATTTGCTAAGTATTGCTATAACTCAAGTTCAATTTCAAGTGTTTATTCATATGTTTATTTGTTTTCGGCTAAACAAAAGAAACACAAGCTCAAAATTTTGTATTTACATATACAATCTATTAGAAACAAAGTAACTGATCTTACTTCTACAAGAGAAAAAGTGAGACATATTCTGTCAACTGAGCTCTGGTTGCTATGTAATGAAATGAAGTGCTATGCTATTAATGGTATAGAATTATAGTTATATATGACTTATAATTGCATCATTCCTTAGAATGGACGACAGAAGTAGAGGTGTTGCATTTTATTGTAAATCCTGGTTATCCATTGCACCAGTAAAATTTAAAAATAATATTGAGAATTGCATGTGTGTGCTGCTTTAGTGTTCAGAACCAAAAAAAAGCTTGTTTAGGTGTAGTAATTATCTAAAGACCTCTGCAATCTCTCTCAATGCCTCTATTACATCTTTAAAAAGTGAACTCAATGGTGCTATCCAGGTTGTTTAGTAGTAATATTGACACTCTTTTGTTATTTGGTGATTTTAATATTGATTTTTATAATAATTGCATGTGGTGTGATGAATTGGTTAGCTTATTATAGTCCTTTGCAAAATTTTATCCTCCTTATTTTATCCCTATCGTCCTTAACAAAAATTAATAGTGATCCTACAAAGAGTTTCCTTCACTCTTCTACTTTTATTGACTTGGTAGCATCTGACCAACCAATTAGTGAGATCTCATATGCAACAGTAATCCACCCTTGGACAATTTTACTCTTGAAATTGTACTGACATTGGCTGACTACAAATCTAACAAACCTTCCTACAAAACTAAGCAAATTTTTAATTCATCTAATGTTGACAAATTCTGGAATGCCTGGCTGAAGAAACTTGGGAGTGAAGATGAAACTGCGTGATGTAGATATTAGATATTTTTTTTTTTTTATACATTCATCATGGATTTTACCACACTTTTCCCTCAAAAACCATTGCTCCCAATCACTGTCCGATAGATATGAAATTCTCTCCTGAACTGGTTTTCTCCTGGCTCCAGAGTAAGGTATCTATAGGTACAGAGCAAATATGGTGACCCCTCCCTCAATAAAATTCATAACAAAACTTCTTGCACAACACAAAAAAGACATTGATTTATTTAAGAGAATTTATTTCAACAAGCATATTGCAGCAGTAAGTAATATCAACAAAGAAGCATGGAAAGCTATAGAATAAGAAATAATTAGTTATGAAAAATTTTAAAAATCTCTTCCCTTTTTAATCTTCAATAGCAATCAAAATTTTAAACTTGCTAACAATTATGTACTAACTTTTACAATAATCAGTATTGTCAACTTGGGAATAACAAGTCCACCAATTCACAATGGGGTTAACTATCTTAAATCATTCTAAACCATTCTAACCTTTGATAAAATGGTTGGAAGGGTGTGACCCATACCAATCATTAAACTGGCAGCCAAGAATTTCTCTCAGGCCTCCCTTTCTGATATTTTCAACACAACTATGTAAAAGCCATTAACTGGGTGCAAAAAAAACTTCTCTGATAGCACCAGATTATTAAAGAGGACTACGCAATGAATCATAAACCCATTGCAGTCCTCTTAGAAAAAATAAGATATTTTCAAAACTTTTTTGTTATTGAATTATTATATATTTACGCCACCTTGACCTTATGCATTCTTATCAACATGGCATCATGATGGGAAACCACACCTGCAGCCTTTTAGATGATTAATTAGACCATTTGGAGGTTTTGTAATATTTACTTTATTTTATATAATAATACATCAGCAGGTTAATTCGAATGGATATTAATTTTGTAGCGTGTCAGTCAGTCATTCTATATCCGTTTTGCTTTGTTCACTCCCAAGTTTTGAGCTAAAAGAGTGAGGTTTGGTGAGTTGAGTGTGGATTCTCTGTCTGTATGATTTGGTAGTAGTTTTGGATTTTTAGTAGTTTGTGGTGCAGAGAAAAATGCAAAAAACGTGGTTTTTGAGAGTGGGAGACAACATATAATGAAAATATGTTATAGAAAAAGTACAAAAACATATAAGGTAATTAGAATGGGACACATTTCTCTATTTATAAAACAACCATTTCCTTCTCTCTGTATACGAAGTGCTTATGAAAAGTGCCTGCTAGTCTTCCCATTTATTTATCTGTGAAGTAATTTTATATGATGATAAAACATCTAAATGGGAGACAATTTCACACATATTAATAAAAAAAATGTAAATTGGTGGGGTGGGCGGGGGCCTTCTGGAGCCCCCCTGGCACTTAGACCTTCTTTAGATCCATTGTGCCAGCCCATTTTTAACCTGCATGCCACTAGCAGACAGGGGACAAGAGCACCACGGTAGAGGTATGGAGGGGGGCAACCCATCCAACCTCCATCCGGGCCCAACGTTGCTTAACTTCGGTGATCTGAGGGGAACCGGTACAACAATGTGTCTAGGCCCTTGCCCACACACATTAATAACTATGTAACAAAAAACTTGAATGAAAATGTCTAATTTGTGTAGGTAGAACAACTTAAGAATAAATGAGAATAAAACATGTTTTCTACAGTTTCATGACCAAATAAATCTACCTGTATTGCCCCCTCTTCTCAGAGAGGATACAAAAATCTATTCATAAGTCAAGCTCCATAAAATTTCGGGGATATTCTACCGAGTGAAAACCTTCACTGCAGTGATCACTTCACAACCTTCGAAGGTTGCCATGGCATCCTCACATTCATAAAATTATGAGGGAATGGCTAAAGGGACATTTATGAACAAGAAACTTGTCCTTACCACTTAATTAGAAACTTTAAAACAACTGTACAGTATGGTAGTTGTCATGCGACAAAGTTTGCTTGCACTTGGCCTATGGGTTGTCTTCTGCAGTGACTTGATCACAGCAATGACCACATTTTCTATACAAAAGGGGTTTGTGAAGGCAACTGGTGAATGTACTCATCAGGACCCCGGGAAAGGCAGTGTTTTAGGAATTAAAAATAAGGACTCAACCTAGTATATAAAGCTTTACTCATCTTTACTAGTAAAAAAGAATCCATAGCTATATTTGCAAATTCTAAAGTTCATGGTCACATGGGCTGAATCATGGGCTGGAGAATGTTCAACAACCCAGCCACTTACCATACCCAAGACGCCCATACTACTGCAAGTTACTGATTTACAATAAATTTCCAACATGCATTAAAAATAAGCCTACTGAGCCTACTTTTAACTGAAGCTCAAGGAAAAATACTTAAAAATTTTACAAAGGCACTTACAAATTCTTAGGCATAGTGTTTAATATTTAGGGCACAATATCCTAATTCGTAAAATTCCAGATTATTTAAACAAATTCTGACAATAACTTTGAACCTCATGTCCAAATCCAGGAAATGCCTCGTTATACACGTTCACCTCAAGCACAACTGTGGAATAATTTGGTTACATATATTTTTAAGAAACCATAGGCCGACCGGGAAAAGTCACTGATATACCTTTTCAGTTAATTCAACATGATTCTTTGATAACAAACGAATCCGGTTGTTCGCTATGCACACCTTCTGGAGGAAGTAATTCCGTCCATGGAAAGTCTTTTAAGGAAATTTTTATTTACATCAAATACGACACGCCCGACGGTCACAAAAGAATGAAATCGATCGATTTTAAAAGAATACATACATATAAACACGCACGGGGTTTAAGTTTTGAAACCAGAATCATAGTAAACGCAAAAAAAGGGTATTTAAAGATTCTTTCTAATTGAAGGAGGAACATTTGGATGTCGGCGATTTATGTTTTAATATACCTACTATATAAAGCGAGGATTTTACGGCAAAAATTCAGATGTAAACACTAGACATCGTGTACGGTATATTTGTGTGTTGTCAGTTTTCACTCTTACGATTGTTACATGTAATAAAAGTTGACTCTTACTCCTGTCAACCACAGAGAATAAGCATTTACCGTCTATTACAACATACTAACTAGCACCTTTCGCACACATGCCCGTGTCAAGGGCAGACGAGGAAAACGGAATACCGCCATGCGCTATCACAGCTCATACGAGAACGGAAGGCAGTCGGCTCGATATCAAACATGCGCTCGTAATGGCTTTCGTCACCTCCGCGAAGCGGGCCAACGCTCGCAGACGTGCGTAGGAAAAAAAATTTCACTTTCCGTCAACAACCCTGTCGCATGGATCCCCGGGCGATGGAGATGAAATGACCACTTACCTGAAGCTACCCCTCCTAAACGGCCAGCGAGCCGAGATGTTTCTAAAGTTGAACATGTTCGTTTCTTTGAAGTAAATACGGAGCAAAAAGAGATCACAGCCCGAGGTTGGTGTTACAAGTTTATTAAAGTTATGTGCACACGTGGGTCACATGGAAGATTCGTTTATTCCGCGCCCTGGGAGCGCAATATTGTCGCGTTCACGTCGCCACGGGCTCAGATCGCAGTCAGCTTTAAGCCTCATCCGCTCTCATTCCCCACCGAGAGAAGAGACCTCGTGACTTATCCTTCCTTCCGACCACCAAACACCTCACAGCCGCGTATCCCACCATTAGCTCACACACGCACACGTATACACACACGCCTCCTCTTCCTCCACCCATCCGGCCGCGACGCTTGCTCCCGAGACCTAAACACCGATCCACATCCCGCCGTCTCCCCCTCGGGAGCTAAATCCGTGAGCGGTCCGAGAACACGGACGACTTTCCGAGTCTATAGCGGGAGGAAGGCTCGCGTCCACGCGCCGCGCCGACGCACGCCGTAAGCTGAGACGACACGAGAGCCTAAAGCGGAGGGTCCGCGCCAAAATCTCTGCGGCCACGTGGTGTGGAGGACGTGCAGCCTTCCGGTCGCGAGGGGAGCGCGAAGAATCCAGCCGGGGAGGATCACGGCGATGATCTCGCGCAACCTCGCCCCCACCTCCCTTGACACTCCGGCCGCCTCCCCGATACCCATCTGTTTCTTTTTTTCCTTTGTCGGAGAATAGGGGCCGGGGGATGGGGGCGGGGGCACTGGAAGACGCGTGATAGCGACAGGGGCGATAAGAGCGCACGCGGTGGACAATTGACCCTCGTGTGCGTCTTCGGCGGGCGGTGAATTGAAGGGAGAGAGAGGCGGGTGTGCGGAGATGTGATAGAGGGGTAGAACTTTCGGGGGGAGGTTATCCCTGGCCTTGCTGGTGCGCTGAGTCTGGGAGCGTGTCCTCGCGGCCTTCCCCTTGTCCGCTGAGGGGGAGAGTGTGTGGGGCGGTCGGGTGGGCACGCGGGGGAAGCCCGCGAGTCAGCGAGGAGGCGTCGACGACGCGAGGCGCCGACCTGGAAGACGCTGACGTCGGGACCTCGGCGGAAAGGACATTGCTTCCCCGCGCCTTGGGTAGGGGGAAGAAGAGGACAGAAGCGGGTTGGGGGACTGCAGGGGGCGGCGATTGGTGGGAACTACAGCCGGGGTATGCGAGCGGGGGCGACGGGAGCGGCGGGAAGATACGGGGGTGGTGTGGGGACGGTGGGGGAATGACTGGTGAGGGCGAAAAGGATGCGCGAGGTGGGAAAGGGGGTACTGCGGGTCGGACTGGGAGGAGGATGCAGGCGCCGCGGGGGGAACAAATGAAAGACGGGGGGAGGGATGGGGAGGAAGATGGGCCAAGCCAGCTCCGTTCCGTCGCCTCCGGGAAATTCCCTTTAAAATAAAAATGGGCAAAAAGAAAAAAAGATGGCCACTTCAGTCTCTCTCCGTTTCTTTCCCTCCCCTTGCCCGCCACCTCCTCCTCCGGAGGATGAGAGCGGGGCGCCTGCGCATTGCGGGAGCATGGTTCGAGGGGCTATTGACGCGGGGACCCCGCGTGCGAGGGAGCAGCATGGGAGGGCGGCAAAGGAGAGCGCCGGCTGCGGGGTCTGGCGGTGGCGGCACCCGGCGGCAGGGGGTATTGAGAGATTTTCGAGGGTTTCGGGTGTGGGTTCGGGTGGTGACGGGTGGTTCCACCGCCGGGGGTAAGTCGCGGGGGGGCGAGGGGCGGAGTGACTGGAAGGGTGTGGGGGCGGAGAACTTGGTGAGAGAGTGGGGCAGCGGAGGGGGAAAGCCAAGGGGGTTGGTTGGTGGGACGGGAGGTTGGTCGCTGAGGCCAGGGGGTGGAGACGGCAGGGAGGGTGGGAGAAAGGATGCCGAGGGTGGGGGAGGTTTGCAGGCATTTCCGTGCGGTAATGCACACATCCCCTGTAAGACCACTCATTACGCTCATAGGAGAGAAGTATAGTACTTCTCGTAAGCTTCTCCGCGCAACAGGCGTAATGAAAATTATCCCACATTAACGAAGACGAAGGAAGCGATTTAAAAATCTGCATTACTTTAGATATTTAAAATTATCAACGCCACTAAAAGGTTTTAAGTGATCAATTTGAATAGTAGAAATCGGTTTTTAGGCTCTCAGACAGCTTAGGTTAGGTCGTATCTTGTAATGTAGTTAACCCTGACGACAAACAACATAACATCCATGCCCCAGTCGGGATTCGAATCCACGAACATTGGACTACCAGGTCGAAACATTACCGATCTGGCAATCAAGGACGATATCTGGTAGCTAGAAACGTTATGTTTACCCGAAACCTTCTTCTCCGCGTCGCATATGCGAAAGAATTAAAGCGCAAGAACCCAATTCTAACCTGATTAAAATTCAAAACACGGCAAAATCGGTCAGGCAGGTTCACGAATTCGCATTTCCAAAACAGGTAATTAATTTCCAAAAATGGTAAAGCTGGCCACCGGCAAGCATATTTTTATTTTTATTACTGCTCCGTGTGCCAATTTAAAGAAGCGGAGCCTGCTAAAACAATAATAATAATCACAGTTTCCGACACGAAATGCGAAAAAATCGAAATCTTGCATTCGAGTACATCTCAAACCGTCCGAGGCAGAGGTTGACGACGAGGGCGGCAAAGAGGTGTGGGGGGGGTTGAGGGAGCGGGGGAGGCAACCCCTCTCCCCCTAAGCGTCGAATGAAGGGGTCATTCAAGGGTTGAAAAGGAGAAAGGCGAAGCGGGTGGGGGGAGAGACGAGAGGGTCCGCGGAGGGAGGGATAGAGACAAGAGAACATACACGATGGGGCAGATGGAGGGACAACTCGATCCCGGTGAAATTGCATCTGTGTAAACCCGGTCTATTATGGAAAAGGAATGCGGGGGTGGTGGAGGGGAGAATTATCGGGAAACCGGAGCACGGGCTTGACGCCAATCCCCAAGGGGTGAGAGTCGAAGAGCGAGGGGCGGAAGGGCCCTCGACCAAACGCATTCCAGGGAGTCGTCCTTTCACGGGAGACTCCGAAGGCAGACTCATTGAACACCGAAGCTCCTCCTCACTACGGCAAACGATGTGCTGCGAGCAAATACGGTTGGAGCGCGCGAAAAAGTAAAAAATAAAAACCTCGGATAATTAGAAACGGGCAGAGAATCATTACCAGAGCAAAGCAATCAGCCAGCCTAGATACACTACGGAGATGGAAATAGTGAGCAGTGAATTCGGGCGACTCGGACTCTTAAATCCATACCGGTCGAGAGAAAAAAAAACAGAAAGCCATTAAGAACAGTAGCAACAATTTTTTCAGCGCGCGCCAACTCCGAACTGAGCAAAACTAGAAAAAGTGAACGAGATGGGAAAGAAAAACTGTGGGTGGCGAGACGCTGCATCGCCGCCGTCACGAGGAAATCCACAAGCCACATCAACAAACACATTACGGTTCGATGGAGCATCAAATAAATGTATCGATCGGGGAAAAAAGAAGCTATGAAAAGCATGCGGAGGGGAAGTAAGGTCGAGTAAGGCGGAGGAACTTGTAGCCGAGAATTTAAGAGGCAAGGAACGTTTATGATCAGATGTGATGAGTAAATGGCTCGGGGCGGCCGTGGTTTGGGGGACTAGGTTAGGAGAGCGGTGAGGATTGAGAAGGGGAATTTTAAGCATGGGCGGAGCTAGGGAGGACCAAGGTCGGATGATTTAAGAACGAGGGCCGCAGCAAGGCTATACTATCGGAGATATGAGAAGGGGAAAACGGGATATGAATGAAAGGCATCGACATATTCGATATCTCTTCACAATTGCCCTCTCTTCGAAATGTACATCGAACACTACAAGTACCCGATATTGATGCGAGCAACAGAGAATCCCGAGAAAAATGGCACGATGCTAATGAAAAAGATTAAATTCTGAACACAAAAGAGGCCGAATGCCACAGAATGAACTGCGTCATTTGAAGAAATCGTCGATTTCCCCGGTGGAATCCCTCCGAGCATGCCGTAGTCACGTAATCAGAAATTGCTGCAGTAGTTCAGGGAGAGCCTTCGATTTTTTCCCCTCCCAAATACCTCATTAATTTCCTAGAGAGAAAACGATATAAAGTGATACCACGTCTAATGAGTTACCTGACTAACGAAGATATTTAGCGTGTTTTTTTGGACTTTGCTAATTAATTCTATTGTAATGAAAATTGCCAGAGGAAAATGATCTCCTGGACCAGAAATCGAATCAGAGACCTTCGACTCGTCTAGTCACCAGGCTACCCAGGGTTCCTGATCCCCAAGGAAACTTTTTTTTTTACTCTTTAGAATTTTTTATTCTTTAGAATTAGGAATCCTTGGTATCATGGTGGTCTTCGAATTGGCCCGGCTTGCCGAAGGTCCGTAGTTTGATTCCCTATCCAGGAAACCTTTTTTCTCGGTCAATTTTCGCGTGCTTGTAATGCAGAATGGCAAAGTTATGTCTCACAACGAATTTCTGGGAGGATGAGAGTGATAATGTTAAGATTTAACTTTGAAAATATGGGAGAAGAACGGTAAAAACGTGTGTACTACATATGTTCAGTGAAATACATTATATGCCTTCATCTTTTCAGTTTAATAGTATATTCTATACTAACTTTCAGTTAAATAGCATTCATTTACAATATATTTCAATTAATTAGCATAAATTATGACACATTTTCAGTTAAATAACAAATTATATGAATTATTTTCAGAATAATAGTGTAAAGATTGTTCGCTTTTCATTTTCTTTCGTACAATTGGGAAGCTTTCGCCCTCAGCCTTTGTTAGTCAATGCTCTTTTGGGGTTACTTTTCACGATTTTATGCAACTGATCTTTAAATAGTGGGCAGAATCCAGTACGAATCAACTCCGCTAGCCGAGGTATCACCATAATAAAGAACGTAAGTTGTGAACAGATCGAAATATAGCGACAATTTTGCACGAAGCCAGAGATTTAACGGTGCATGGAAACTGGAATGCATCACCGACTATTCGGAAGGCGGAAAACTATCGAACATCACAACGCATTCTCGTCCTGCCGGGACAAGTGGCACACGTCCCTCTGACAGCCTTTAGGTCACGGGATCGATTCCCACCCAGGGCAGGGCACTCACTGTTTGAAAACGTGCAGCTCGGAAGCGGAAAGGGGGGGGGGTGGGAGGAAAAGAGAAGAGGGTGGGAGGAAAAGAGAAGAGGGTGGACCCGAATCCACCTAATTCCCGCACAAAGTACGGACGACGCCATTAGAATTAGTCTTCGGGAGATCTCCAGGACTCCCGTTCAGAGGGAGGGAGAGCAAAAAGAAGCGATCGAACGTGCCGCTGCATCGATATTTGTATTGCCTATTGTGGGTGATTGGGAAGGGGTTGTGGGGTTGAAGAGAGGGGGGAGAAGATCAGGAGGGGAAGGAGGGGGTGTTGAGGAGTGGGGCGGTGAGGTCCCCCGCGGAAGGCGATGGGGTTGAGAGAGAATAAGAGGGGGAAAGTCAAGGGGGTGGAATTTCGGGCGTTTGAAGAGGAGAGGACGAGAGACGTGGTCGGGTAGGCACGTGGGCGGGCGAGGAGGGAAGTGGATGAGGAGAGGGACTGCGGGGAGAAGTATTTAAGCTCGTTACAGCCTCGAATGATACGGATAGGGGGGGAGAGCGAATAGATGTGTTCGGATTCCGAGTTTTATTCCTGGTTTTGGAAGACAACGAGTTGTACCTCACTTCACGGGCGGAAGAATACTTATTCAGACCTCCTATCATAAGAACATTCAAAGCTAAAAATTCTGCCTTCTTTCCCAGGAAAAAATGCTCACCATGAGGAATAAGTACACGAAAGCACCAAGAGTAATCGTCACAATTACCTCATTAACGCTAATATTGCGTAATAATTAGCGTTATACCAGTTATGGTAGGTTGAGATGGACAAGTTATTCCAACGTGGCGTTAAAAAGTGTTGATTTTCTTGACATAAAGGAAGAGTAGGTTAATTTCCCTACATCATCTCGCAGGAAAATGTATGCTCCGCTTATTTTTCTTAGAAAAATATAATATTCTGATAGAAAATTGAAATGTTTCCACTTACACAAATGCACGTGACGCGTGTCCCTTCACGTTCTATGTCTATGTAACTGAAGTAAAATTGACATGAACTTAAAATTTAGATGTGATTGCGTAACATTCTTACTTATGCAGCAATGTACATTATTTGCCACTGCTTTAACTGCTATGGATTATCCCTACTTGGGATTGTCATGCAGATTATTCGAAGAAAGAATAGACGCGTGACATTCACTGACTACCACGATCACATATTTTAAGGCCTTCACTGAACGGTAGAATAATTGGATCCTTTATAATACCTAATGAAAAAAATTCAGAATACTATTTTAGTTCAGTTACACGCACGTAAAACATGAAGGTACAAGCGTCATTTGTACATGTGCTGGTATAAATATTTAAACACGATAGTAAAATATGATCATGTTTGAGAAAAATAAGCGGCAAACTCGTTTCCCATACCCGATCTTATCGTTTGATGGGAAAACATCAATACATCCTTTGTAAATTCACGCTCTTCTACCGGAACAAATATTTTTTTTTGCAGATAAATGGATTTTACGAATTCAAGAATCGCTTATCTGGGAACGGCATCACCGAGTGGGGATTTCCGGTGAGAAGGAAGCGGTAATAACAATATGACCACTATGCCATTCGTTATTACGTCCGCGAAACATTTATCTCCGAAGCCCCACGAGTACACAATTAAAGGTATTCTTTCCCCGGAATTTTCCCGCCCCCAATTTTTTTTATGGCCCAGATAAGGGGGGTTCGAAAAATTTTCACCCCGGGCGAGGCGGTTGAGAAAATTATGCGGGGCCATTTATCACACTTCAAACACAGGTGGAATAAATAAAGAGCATCAATCTCCCATCACCACCCCTATCCCTACTCCATCGCCCACCGAGCGGAGGATCGAAACGGCGGCCGCAATACCATCACATTGCACACGACGACGCGCATATCTATACCTTTTTAATGGCTTCCCTCCGCAAACCACCGCAGGGATACCCAGTCGCCGCTGCGTTAATTCTCGGCGGGGACGCCATTAATTGCCCTCGAATGAGCACGGCGAGGTGCCTGCGGCCTCGGTCGCATACCCGAGTGCCGCATGCCGGCGGTGCGGCACCCGGCGCACGCGAACTTAAAGAATTCGAACATTTCCCGATAAAAAAAGAAACATTTCCGTCGCTCAAAAGTTGGAGAGGTATGTCAAGAAGAAAAAAATGAGGGGAGTGAATGAATTCGCCAGGCAAACTTGCCTGAAATATTAGTTTCGGGGAAATCGCGGAACATCATATATGACGATTTAGTAGAGAACCGTTTTGGATACGCTCTTCCTTAGTTGAATTCTCATCCAACGGTCTGGGAGGGATTTTTTTTTTTAAATCTGAAGTGTCGGCAACCATCAAACTAATTAATTCGAAAAGATCTATCTTTACTAGAGGCTTAAGTTAACTAACACCAAGTCTAAGATTCAACTTATTTGCAAAAATACAGCACACGAGTGAATAAAAACTAGCAGAGAAATATTATGATACCTGGATGTAGGTAGTGATATCAGGCACCCGTTTCATCAGGCCGTGTAAAGACTCTTAAGTACTGTAAAAGATCCTCCATAAGAGGAAGAATTTTAAAATTAACGTAGAAGGGAAGGCAAGGAAGGATTAATTGCCCTCGAATGAGCGGTAGATGTAGGGACAGATGTCGAATTAGTGGTATGCAAAATGCCAAGTAACATTTATGGCTATTAGGCGACTAAATTTGAGGATACTAAAAGGTTTAATTTATTGAATTACGCTTTTAAAACGACAAAATGACTTTCAGCGACGAGTAACGTACATATTACATCATACGCAAGTTCAAGTGATTACCGGACTACAGAGCAATTGCTAAAATGATCACCACAGTTGGAATCTACTGTTCAGTTCTGCAAAGGGATTTCAAAAGACCAACTCCCTTTACAGGATCGACGTTAATACTTAAGTGATTTTTTCACTCAAAGGAATTTTACCATTTTTACTAACGGTCCAGCTTTATACAGAGCCATGTAGATTAACATTTCACGCCAATCACGATTAATATAGGTCACTCAGCGCATAGGCTCCTTTCGCAATACGATCAAATCCCCTTAGTATCACGTTTCGGCTCACTTTTGTGCGAGGACGTCAAGGGGAGTGACTGATTCATTGGTGAAACTTCGACGACAGATACTCGCCGGGACGAACACGATGTTCGGCCACGGAGGCGAAATTAGGTGACTACACGAGTACCAGCAGCGCTATTCCGACGCGGCAAAAAAATCTACGCATGTCTCCACGGTGGGAAAGGCATACATCAATGTCGGGCTTGTACGCCTCATTATCCGCAGCAATTGAGAACTCGCTCCGTTGCCAAAAGGGAAAAAGATTTATATAAATACGAAAGAGGCGTTCGTGACCTACATGGGGAGGCGGCGGGAGGGAGTGCGGGCATTGTCGCGTCCGCATAATGCGAAGACGGGATAAAGCGCCTTTAAACAAGGGAAAGAGTTGAAGGCGTAACCCTCGAGAGAGAAAGAGAGAGCAGTGCAAAGCACTCCGTGTTTCCGAGGGCCGCGCAACGAACAGCTGGGACACCCAATTAGGGTTTTTCTCTCGTTTCGGGCTCAAAGCTAAAACAGCTTTCATGATCCTGTGAACGCGGACCGTAGTTAAAGCGTACGACTAGGATTGGAAAAAAATACATAAAACATTTCCGGTACCCAAAACTAAAATATCAAGCCCGAAAGTCTTCCACCAACAGGGAAACCATACAAAAATTTACAGCTCATTCTGGTGCGAATATATAATCGCTTTTCTAACGACAAGGGCGCAAATGTATGGGGGGTTCCAAAGTGATATCGATTCACAAGCATGGACGTCGCTAAGATTTTCCCTACTCTAGTGTCAAGGTTACATTCCCATTCACAAAGAACACGACTGAAGTCAATTTAGGAACATACGGCCAGGAAAACTCTCACGAAACGGTCCAGGAGCGAATTTTACCCAAAATAAAGAGGAATGAGGGAGAAAAGACCTTTCCAGGCAAGAATGAGGGAGATAAAACCTTTCCAAAGACAGTAAATGAGGATTTTATTGGAAAGGATTGAGGGATGCCTCCGAAAAGCCATGGTATTGAAGCGATAATGAATGGAAAAGCTGACTTTTCAACGCCAGACTGTGCCAACTCGACACAAGTCCACAGGCTCACTGCGTATATGACGGAGGCGAATAAAATAACCGATGAAAATAAAAATACGATTATTCTTTTGAAAAAATCGACCGTTCCCAAGGTTCCCCACCTGCCGGTGCTCACACATGCAAACGTATGACTCAAAACTGCGTTTCGAACCCTACCACCGGAGTCCCCCGCGCTCCCTCCACTGATTCATCAAATCAATAGTTCCCTACCACGTGGTGCTTGGTTGGTATATATTGCCCTTCTTCTTGCACACTCACCGCGTTCCGCTCGCATTGCTTAATGATAACCCGCGTTCATTGGCGCACAGATTAGCTCCCTGCAATTCCGGTAATGCGGACGTGAGCCAAGGGTTTTTCGATCGCTAATCGGTCGGAGCGTGCGGGGGAGGCGATCGAGGGTCACGGCTTCGCAAATCCGCGTCGAAGAGACGCGTTTCGCGGCGTGCACGCTTGGAAAACCCTCCTTCGTCGCACATCCACGCTTCCCCGACTGCGAAAGCATGAGCGTATCGCAATAATGTAATCAGCGCTGGCTGCAAAGACTGCAGATAAATAGCTGACAACCAGCAACAACAAGATTACCAGACCGGCAGAAAGAACATGTTTAGAACCGAAGTTATCTCTTTACTCGATAAATGGGGAGAATTCAACCAAAGTACCGAGATGTTCTTTCATGCCAAGCAGCCATGCTTTTGCACATCTGCATAAATACGGAGGAAATGGAAAATGAATTTTTGAACTTACGGGTTTTTTTTGATACGACCAGCGTTTCGACGCATTGTCATCTCCAGGTACGTTTCGTCAGCTCAGCTTTATGCTCATACGCCAGTTTGAGGCTCATTGACCTAAAAGTGATATAATGCATCGAAACAATAAGAAATCAGTGAGTGGAGTTTGGAAGCTCATTTTACATATTTCCTTCGTGATGGATAAAGTCCACAAAAATTGAGCCCGACACCGTTTCCTTTGTTCTGCATTCATATCTCGCCAGGTAGAAACTAACGTAAAACATTTTAGCGTGCAAGCTTTAAAGTACACAATACATGAGACGGGTGGAATCCATATAACTCACCTTTGTTATAGATGACAGCTTAGATTGTGAGGTAAAAAAAAGAAAGGTGAGCAAAGAGGGGGGAAAAAAGAAACGACAATTTTGGAAAGAATGTGTGACACATTGAGCAAGCAGTGAAGGAAGTAAAAGAGAAAAATGTTTAAGATTTGAATATGTTAGCCGATAAAAGAATCGAGTAAAGAGCTGCGTACAACGAACCTTAAGATTCTTATGTTATTCAGGGGAGGCAACCAACAGCTGAAGTCATTCGTGCCATTTAGGATAGGTGGGTAATTGGGTAATGGTAGGAGTGTTCAGGGATCGGAGGAAGGGTGGAGAGAAACCCGGCGTCAGCATTAGACTACCCTTAACGAGGGGCGCCAAGGGGACCACGGCTTAACATCCCATTCGACGGACGGAGTACTGAACCTGAAATGCCCTCCACTAGGCACTGAAGCAGGTACCGGTGTGTGTCACTGAAAAATACGCTACTGCCGGGAATCCATCCCGGGCCCTCGGGATGGGAGGTTAGTACTCTAAGCCACCACACCAACCTGATCCCCAAACCTTAAGATTGGTAACTAGTGATGACAGTAAATTTCGAATGATTTTATGAGGATCTGAATATGAATAGGATAGCGGGAAAGAGTTTTGTAATGGCGGGAGGCACTTCTAATACATGGTCTGAAATATTCTTCAGCCATTCCATAAAGCCTAGGTCCCTATGACGGTCATACATTTATAATAGAGCATGCAGGCAAAGCAACAACTAACGAAAACGGGTCATATGAGGACGCTAACAGATTGTGCCGCGAGTAAGCGATGACTTCGACCAAGATCTAACTCCGCCATCAGCTATTACGGAGATTGGTCCAGAGCTGCGCAGAGATATTATGACGTCGCCGAGAGCGTTTCCGCTTTTACCCTCGTTCATTATTTACGTGCGCCAGAGTTTAAGGACCGAAGCGTTATAACTTGAGCCAGAAGCCCGACGAATGACGAGAAACGAGTTCCTTCCCCGAGGAAGACAAAATTAACCTCTTGCCCGTATGCATCTCCCCGAACTACGCGACCCCGATCTTCGATTTTGCCCATCGGCAGCTGAACGTCACGGTTCATCCCGTTGTACCACTGGGGAGAGATGGGGGAAGCGAAAGGTCAGAGGTTATGTCAAGACGAGTCACGGGGGAGTAGGCGATGGAACACGTCGAACACAACCACCCTCCGAAACTTGTTCAGTCGATTCGGATGGCTCACACGATGGAATACGCCGTTTGCGGCCATTTTGCGAACGACGCTATGCCTCCACTTACGCGGTGAATTCTTCGAAACGGTGAAATTTCTCGACTATTTTGGTAAAAATGAGGGTCGGATTGGGGTAATGGATAGGATACCGACCTCCCATCCCGAAGCTTCGAGTTCCAACCCCCACCGCGACGACAATTTTCAAATTGTGCACCGATCCTTCGAGCGTGCTTTGTTGAGAGTACTTCGGATTAAGGGGGCTCAATCACGGATCTTAACCCTTTTACTGCCAGTGGGCCGATATATCGGCCCTCTATGGTTGTGCGAAAACTGCCAAGGGGCCGATATATCGGCCCACCTACATTACATCATCATGTATTTGTAATGGTTAATATGCATTCAAATCAGAGACAGCATGAATAATTTTTTCATCCTCTTAAAAAGTGAAATATATGATCAAAATATAAAAAAAAATCATATATTAATATTAAGTGCTTATAATGTATCGTAATGAGCTTGCCCATTGGCTGGGCATAATGGGCTTGGCATTTTTCGCACAGTCTACTTTAAAGGGGCTGGCAGTAAAAGGGTTAATAAACGCGCGTGCTCGCGTTTTTGATATTTTTAACGTAGTGCGGATTTTGTCCCTAAATTTTGTCCAGTGCTTTAAATCACCATTCTCTACTCATAGAGCGATCTGGATGTGGCAGCTTCTGGTTAAAAATTTTCATTTTTATCAGTCCACACTTGAATGCTTCGTGAAGAGAAGTTTGAGTACTGTGCACCGCCATTCGTATGGGACGATAAACCGTAAATCTCTTGACGACGGTTTTTGTTCACCTTTCCTGCATCCACTGAAAAATCCCTAATTCTGCCGAAATGACCACATATTCTAAATGATACAAATGACTGAAGCTGTCGGTCGGCTCGTTGGACTATCAATGGACAAAGTCAGGTATTCCGAGAGTTAGGAGCTTCTCACAACTCCCTTGAAAAAATATTCGCTGAAATAAGAAAAGGACATTCACTCCTTTTCGATTTCGATCCTGAGTATATACTCAATCGTGTCGTATCTCCAGCGGCGTTTCTGTGAAATCTGAGTAGGTTCGAGATTTCCACATGGTTTTATTCCTTTCACTTTATTAGGGATTATATGGAACAAGGGACTGTTTTGTCTCAATCTCGCCCAAATAAGGTCGTTTTATTGCTATTATTCATGGCGAGGACCGTAAATACTGACAATTTGGACACAAAAGTTTCAATCCTTCACAACACCCACACCATTTTAAATAAAACACGAATTTGGAGCCGGCCGGTAGTCAGTTCGGTAAAGCCCTGGCCCCAAATAGCGGGCCTGAATCCAACCAAGGGCATGGATATAGGGTTTTTTTCTAGGATTAAGACTTTGGTAAGACGGTTTGATATAAATTTAATATTTAAATCACCGAAACCCCACGACTACAATACTACGAATTTTTAATGCTGAGGAGAGCGATGTTATGGGTACTATAAAACTAGTAACCTTCCCTTCGCCTCTGCAAGGGTTTCAAAACGTAAAGTTACTCCCTATCCAGATGGGTGACATCATTTTCGCCCGAAAACTTACTCAAAACCAAGGGCATCCGATCCGCTACCCGCGTATACGAGAACGGTGATTTATGCGACCCAGAAAAATTAAAATAAAATTTCTTTAAATTTATTGTAAAAAGACATCAATAATTTTTAATGAGGTCCTTTATACTTTGTCATAATGTTTTCGGTTGAACTTATTTTATAAATGAATGTATTTCATGTTATTAACCATCATTGTTAGTATTTATGTTGTAAATCATATGTAGTTTTGAAAAAAATGATCCCCAAGATTATTATTGTAATATATGCATGATTTTTAATGAGGTCCTTTATATTTTATCATGATGTATTTTATCGTCTTTCTTTTTTAAAAGAATAAAATTCAAGTTATTATTCATCATACATGATGTTTATGTTCAAAATCACAAGTACCTTTTGAAAAAAAGTGGCGTCTATTCCAAGACCATTCCTTTGCCAATACAAAAGTTCCATAACCTTAAAAATCTTGGGCACCCCTAAACTGAACCAAAATAGACGTTTCCCTGACTTGCTCTGTGGCTACGGTGACGGGTGGGAGGTGAACTGGAGAGGGATACGAGAGAGAGGAGAAGGGAAAATGTCAAGAGGGTTCTGAGGAACATCTCGTTCCCCTCTCCAGCCCAACCCTTCCGTGAGATACGAGCAGATCCGCCAGAGACCGACGCCACGGGTTTCGAGGGGGAGGGGGCGGAGAAGTGGTCGACGCCGACGTCCATTCCACGTCTCGGCAGCCCACTCGGAAGGCTTTTCATGCGTGAAGTGCGATAACCAGGCCGAGTCCCACCGCCAACTCATGTACCTCGGACACGCCAACGAAGGCACGGGGAAACGCACGCACACTGAGTGCACCTTCCTCCTTTCCCGCCAAAAAAAAACATCGTGAAGAGTGAGGATTATCTGCCTTAAATTGCGGGAAGAGAGGAGATTATGCCCTAAATCGCGGACTGGAGGGAGAGTTTTCCTTTCCACAGGTATCCGACAAAAGAATACTTTGTATCGGGCAGCAAATTTATTTTTCCCGAGGGCGGAGCACACTCTAGACGTCAATGTTGACTGAATGCTTCGCGGAGAATGAAATTTCGAGAAATCATAATCAAACAATCCTAGGATTTGGCGCACCCCTCCACTCCGTTCTTCCATCGGCCAACCTCTTCCTACTAACGTAATTCCTCTCTTTTACATCCCTCACAACCTGTTCTCGTGACATGTGTCTCATAAGAGGCCTGCCTTTTCCAATCTTCCCGTTCACCTTTCCCTCGATGATTACCTTCATCAGGCCAATGGATCTAAATAATTTTTTAGAAGCCGGTCATGGATAACACCCCGACCCTTGGTTTTATTTCGCCGTCAATTGCGCCCGTTCAATATCTTTTCGCGCTCGCGAGCTTTACCCTTCTGGGAGGGAGCAAAGATCACGGAATTTTAGAGCAACAATTATGGGACGCAAAGCATTCTTCATGATATAACAGCTTCCGGTTTCTCAAGGCGATGAGTTCATCCCTCGAGTTGGGCTCATCCAGTCTTCTAGTCACATATAACAATAATATTCATAATCCTCCCCAAAAAAAGAGAGATGATGTTCGGAGAGAAACAAATGCTTCTAGCTGAAGTATAGGTACCTATACGATCCTTAATGAATTTATAAGAATCGTGAAACTGATTTTCCATTGGTTTAGACGGCTAAACCTAAAAGATTCGAGGCAACTTAAATTCAAATCTGTTGCTTAGTCGGTTATACTTCTACGAAGCGGTCAGTATCACAACTTGGCTACACCTGGTTTGATGTTGTAGGGATTTGGAGTGATTATTACGGATTTTGGAGGTCATTTCCTGGGGGAAAGATATGGAGTTTTTACTAGAATACAACATGAAGAGCGAAGGCATATCACACTTCACTATAGTTTTCTCGAAGCTACAGTGATGATTTCCGGCTGACAAAATGATATAGGGTCTACAAAAGTTCTTCGACGGCAAGTAACTAAAGAACGTACAGCAGGAAATTTACGCATGCATCCAAACTGTTGAGTCAGTCAAACGTGATCACCGACGAAGATACCCATGTCCATCTCTGGATCATATGAACACAGAAATTGCGTCGCAACTTAATGGCACAAAGGGTCGGGTTGATGTAACGGATAGAGTACTGATCTCACATACCGAGGGCCCAGGTTCATATCCCAGAAGTGGTAGATATATCTCATTGGTGACCCGGTCCCTACTTGAATAATTTGTGGAGAGCGCTTCGAGCTCAATACTCCATCCGCCAGCTAGGACATTAAGTTGTGGTGCCTTCAGTTTCGAGTAGGCTAATGCCGACGCCGGGTTTCTCTCGACGGCTTCCTTCTTTCCCTTCCATTTCCATTCGTGTACCTTTCCCTCGTTTGAGGCGCTTTTGAGTTCGGGACGGACTTGAAACCAAAGATGAGACAGGCACCGCAAATACTCACGAAATGGGTCATTTTCAGAACATCACGGTCATCAACACACGTGTTATCTATCTGTGGATTTACGCCTGGGGAGGAGCTTGCGACACTTCTTCCGTTTCATTAACATGTAGAACGGTTTTCCGAGCCGTCCGGAATTTCTTCTTTTCCTCATCGACTGTTTGAAAATGTTGCTCAACTGACTTCGGACTGCTACTCGAACAAAAAATTGTTCAATAAAATTATGGAGCTCTAAGGCCTTACAACGAAAATAAATTTTCAGTTGGCTATTTTTTTACGGTTGATGCTTCGAAAAAGTGGTCATGAATACGATTTATGAGGTGTTTCTGGCTTTTAAGATATCGGCCGTTAAGGGGTCATCCATATATGCGCAACACTGATTTTCCACCTTTTTGACACACTCCTCCGCCTTATAACATTCTCTAAGACTCCCCCTACATTACGTACTACTACCAATTAGCCCTTCTTTTTTGGTGAATGATAGCACACGTGTGCTTAATATATTATATATTTCTCAAAAATAGTATTTTTTACCATTGTAATAAGAAGCATCATTATTAGCGTTAGAACAAATAATTTTTAGTATATTTTTCTTTCAACGTAACGGAAGGGCCACCTGGCTATCGTAACGGTTGGCCTGACGACACCACAAACATCTAGGGTTGCGTAAAATATAGACGGCTCCTAAAACATATCCAATACACCTATCACAATCCCATTCCAGGCATGCTTTTCGAACCCAGGATTTGAAGCCGGTACTCTAGCCGACACACCAATTATGAATGCCCCATTTATGAATGTTATTTAACTTGTTAGCTAATTAGAGCTTGTTAAGCTAGTTAGAGCTTTTGGAAACAGGCCTCAGGCCAAGAAATTGCGTGAAACTGACAGCAACAATGTGCGTTGCAAAGAAAACTTACCTATATTTTTAGAAATTACTTAATCACGAAAGAAATATTTCCACACGCTTATCACGGGCGTTAAAACGGTTATGACTCAAGATGGAAGCAAGTACTGCGAGGGAAATAATGAGCTCTTCAGAGCTCGCTCAGCTATCTGCAGAGCGGTTGACATCAGGTTACATCAGAATACACCATAACACATTTTATGGTTCTTTTGACTCGCAGTCGAAGAAGTCCACTCCGGAGTCGGGTCGGGAAGAGAAAATAAAATTTCCCGGCCAGCAGAGCCGGAACAGTGCCGAAAAACAATTCCGTATTCATGAGGCGAGAGAGAGAGCCGATTTTTTACTGATTTTTTTCCCCTCTCTTACACCCTTAAGTCTCATGGGGCGAGGAAAGTGAAAGGCGGGACTTCCCGTGCAATCATCCACCACGCACATTTACCGACATTTTGCCAATTTCGCGGGGATCTGCTTAATGCCCCGTCCCTCCGACCCGAGGCGGCTTTAACAGCACGAGCGAGTCGAGGGAAAGAGAATGATATGACGAGGCCCATAAAATTGCGGACTTCAGTCTTCCGCCATCTTGAGCATCTCGCAGAGTGGTAATTTGAGGGAGGCCATCTCGAGAGAAGCGATCCCGAATTTCCATCCCAATCCTTAAAACGGAAACGCGAAGCATTCCCTTAAACGGAACACTTGGGGACATGAGAAGAGGGTCGTCAACGAGGTGCTTCGCATCAGATCATAACGTTTAAGGTTGACGGAAGTCCTGTGGGGAATAAGTACTGGGAACAAGAGATGATAACTGCCCAACGCAAGACGGAAATTGAGATCATCATCCTAGTAAGGAAGTCGTAAAAAAATGTCTACTCTCTTCTAGCACGAACCATAAACCACTACCTTCCACACAAACTGTCAAATTCATCAGAGCGTGAAATTCACCCATCAAAGTATAAGAGTCAGTTTCACTCCAATCCAATTTAGTTACCAGAAATAATACACTAAATAATCTATACATCCACAGCACATTATTCCGACGCTTGATCCAATAGACGACCATGTCATCCCTCTGTGTATTCATTTGGAAAAATACATGACTCACTTAGCCATTTCTCGAATTAATTTTCCACTTACTTTATCAACACATGACAATCGATTTAAGACTTTTGGCGGGATAGAAAACTTAAGAAACTACGTCGGTTTAAAAAATAAACATTGTCTTTTGCCGACTTCGTTATTTCATGCCACATTCTTCCTTTATTGCTGTGCGCCCTGCTTGTCTACCTTTTGGACTCCCGTCTTCAGGGATGGATAAAAGGACGTGCTCCAATGATGTAGAACGTGATGGGTGTCCTTACCATTCGAGCTATCCTAGAAAATGATCATTCTGACTGTGCTCATTTTTCAGTTATCATGTGAGCTATCACTGTCGCTATCCCTGAACTTGTCAGCGATAAATGATTGTGTGATTTGCATATTGTCAGGATTTACATGATGATCTTCCAATTGAAAGTACGTACGTAAAATCAGCGTACCGATTCAATTCATACGGCGATCGACTGCGAAATTCATGCAATTTGATTTTCTGACGAAACATTTTCTTTTAAAACTAGAACAGTTTAGGAGTGGAAAGGTTCATGAGGGTTTCTGCACTTAGATTACCTCCTTGGACATTACTAAGGTGATAAATAAGACTTAGTAACAACTTTATTTCACCAAAATAGGTTTAGAACAACGCGATCATTTTATCATCTGTGAAGTCCGGCCAGACCTTAATGGTGCTTCTTCTCCGGGAGGTAAGGTACAAGAATGGGAATTCAAAGGTAAGGAGGGAGAGTGGAGAGAAACTAGGCGTCGGTATTTACCTCCCTTAACAAAAGGCGCCAAGGGGACTACGGCTTAACGTCCTTTCCGACGGACGGTGTAACGAAGTTAAATAATCGCCACTAAGTACTCAAGTAAGGACCGGACTACCAATGAAATATATCTGCCACTTCCAAGATTCGAACCCGGGACTTCAACGTGAGAGGCCACTATCATAGCCACTACACCAACCATACCCTTTGTGATCATTGTCAAGGTGCATTGATCGAAACCTAGGTGGTAAAATAAATTTGTTTGTGGGACCTTAGAAAGTCTTAAGTAACGTAGTTCCACCAAATTAATCCTGATATTTAAAATAAATCCTCGAGTTTTAATTGCATCAATAATGGCAATGTTATGATAGATCATTAGATGGAAGCCATGCGAAAAGCACTTATTGGAGTGTCTATCCCAAAGCGTTGCGGGTGCAAAGGAATATCTCGGAATGAGTGGCATAGCCGATTAACTGATGGTGTCAAGTCTTGAGCACCATCGAGAGCGGCAACAGGGAACAGCCTCAATCATTTATCCCATGACTTTTATGAAGGACAATCAAAGAGTAATGAATCCCGCCAATTTCGGGGGCCCACCCCAATGGGGAGGGAGTTGTATTCGCCCCGCAGCGGGGACGGCAAGGCTTGTGCGGTCGTCAAGAAAAGATATGCTAACTCGAGAGCAGCCGAAAAGGAGACGAAGGAGAGAAAGAAATACGTTACAATGGGAAAGTGAAGCTTGAAAGATGTGCGAGGGAACAAAATTTAAAGGCAGATACAGAAAAAGTCAAAGTGAATATGTAGTTTATTCGAGAAGGGAAGGAAGGAGAACATTGAAAATTTTAATCGTAGTAATTGAAGGGGCATTGAAGCGGTAGTTATTTCGGAGAGGTACTTAACCGAGAGCTTACATCATTCGCACCAATTGGGATAGGAGGGTGACTAGTATATAGGTAGGATTTTTTCAGGGAATATAGGAAGCATGAAGCGAAACCCAGCGTCGGAAACCCAAAACGCTTAAAGAGGTCCACGGTTTAACGTCCCATCCGACGGACGGAGTTCTGAGCTCGAATTGCTCTCCACACAGCACTCAAGTAGAGACGGTCCACATATGAGAAATCACCACCACGGCTGGGATACGAACCTAGGTCCTAGGGGTAGCAAAGCCAGAACTCTGGTCACCAAACTAACCCGACCCCCGTGACAATGAACAAAACGATAGGGAGAAGGGTGGAGAATCACCAGCCGGTGATCAAATATAATATTAATAATATATACTTATAATAGGAGATAAGACAAATTTAGTGGTAATTTTGTGACTTTTGGCCGGCAAGAAGCCGAAGGCAATACAGTGAAAGCTTTGAATGAGGTGCATAAGGAGTTCTTTCGAGTAAATAATGGGGTTCTTTCTGCGTAGAAAACACTTTTTTGTTAGATTGAAATACATTAGCCGACAAAAAGAGACATTGAAGAGTGTGGGTTAGGAACAAGAAATAATGAGGAGATAGGGTTTGTCAGTCACTAATACCAAGATAAAACACTATCCAAGTCTTAGGTAACTTGGAAAAAGACGAGAAATAAATATGGGGAAGATATAGTATCAGAGATACCATATTAGGGCGAGACACTGATTTTGGAAGACCGAAAATAATGCTAACATTTTACCACGATTGTACACAATTCCGGAGACAATGACACATGAAATGCAAGAGGGTTGAGGAAAATTCGGGTACGAAAGAGGAAAGTTAAAGATTTATCCGCAGCAAAGAAAAAGAAAAATACTGGAAAGCTTTGGCAGAAAAAAACTTTGAGGAAAACACAAAAAGCCTGAAATAACAACTTCTACGGAAAAGTAATGAGATGAGGAGTAGCAGGTATCGGCTGTGTAATCGTTGACGGTAACTCTACTGCCTTCCACATGTTATCCCCAAGTTCACTAGGATCCCCAGCAGAGTAAGAGAGCACAAACAAAAGCCCGAGCAAGTTGGATAGCGGAGAAGAACTGACTTCAAGTGCCATGCTATCGTGGATACATATGTGACATTTACCATGAGCAAAACTACGAGATAGGGACCTCGAATTAGAGATACGCCAGGCGCGCGAAACCTACCTCTTGCCTCAGATTTATGGGAAAGACAAGAAGCATACCTGCTAAGAAAGGGCGTCCCATACATCTTTAACTGGATAAGCTTCCATGTCCGGTCGGGAAATTCTGATTTCATATCCCTTAAAGAAGATGGTGCCGAGGACATGTTGAATGCAAAGCCCTCCAGAGAGAGAGGTTATAAAAAATATTGCGACATTTTAATTGTTTACGCGGATAAAAGTAAAAAAAACACAGTGACGAGTTTACGTAGCTCATCACTGCTTATTTTCTAAACTTGAAGAGAAACTCAACAACTTTTGGTCTGGGCTCGAGGAATGGCCGAAGTGAATGTTGGAATATAACAACAGCGAAACGGGGAATTCCAATTGATTAAATTAACTTGGTTCCACGAAGTTCTAACCCAATACCTAACATAAAAATTCACATAAGAAAAAGTACAGTGCATCGCAAATTAGCGATAATTTTTTTCTTCCATAATTAATTTTCGGACAATTATAAATTAAATGAGAAAGATAAAAAATACGTAAATTAGAAGAGATTAGTCGATAGAAGAACTCAGTGGAGAGCTACGTCAAACCAACCTGAGGATTGATGACAAATGATGATGATAAATCAAATCCAAGCTATTAGGGGGATAGACGGAACTGATAATGCAGATTTGCATGCCAGGAAGAGACTCAATAAGCAAAATTAATTTTTTAACATGAATGTCGAGTAACTTTTTAAAGTACGATGTCGCATCGCACGTATAACTTTATACACATATCTTTTCATTATTGGCTGTGTTGAATGGGAAGCTACTGTATTTCCCAGGTAAACTCGATTTATTTTAGAATATTAGATTAACATGAAACCCACTATGTAGTTACTTATAAATGTTTGCAATGGTTTGAGGCGTAACTTGATGGAACTCCTTCATGATTTAACAGGAAAAAAGAACAACTTTGCTAGTTCCACAAATATTTATTCACATGCGACCGGTTTCGATACAGTGTAGATGGCCAGAAGATGATACACTGTATCGAAACCGGTCGCATGTGAATAAATATTTGTGGAACTAGCAAAGTTTTTCTTCTTTCCTGTTAAATTATAAATGCTTGTTTACATTAATACATGCCTAGTGTTCGTTCGCCCCCTGCCACACACCCTTACGGTGACTTGCAGGGGAATTTTATAGATGTGGTGATGCACCTACATAGATTTAACATTCCTTAAACCGTCAATCGTTTACCAGTATTTTTCCCGGCATGAAATCGTATATTTTAGGCAACAATTACGACTAACTGTAATTATAGACTAGCTCTTTCTGTGATCTTGAACATTATTTAAAAAACTTAACTGACACCAACCTACAAAGCATTCAGAAATTATGGCGACTTAAGCCGATTCTAACCCAAAAGACTGTACCTGAGAGAACTCATTGCCGTATTCCTTTCGCTCTATTTCGAGAGCGACGTTCCCCTGCATTTTTCCGCCTGAGCTGTCACATTCCCGAGGGCCCTTCCCTTCCGTTCCCTTTCGCGAACCTCAAGGCGTTTGTAATCAGAGGGAAGTTTAGCTTCGGGGCTCATCTAGACCTCCCTCATTATAAGAAAAGCATGACGCTGCGATGCAAACAAAAATCCGCAGCGTCACTCTGAACCGAGAGCGAGGCGAGCATAAACACAATCATGGTGTCACAGTCATCGAGCCACCTCCGCGTCTTCGCCAGCGTATTTCGTGAGTGGAATAAGATGCTGCGCTCAGCATCGCGCATTAAATAAAGGCGAGATGAGACAGGGCACGTTTCTTGGTAGCATGCAGAGGGACGGGGGAAAAGCGTAGCTAGGCCGTCCTCGCTGCCCGAGGGCAAAAAACTATTATGTACTCATAATGAGGTTAATTTAAGGATAAGAGGGTCAAGAGAGGGTTTTGTTCGGATGAAAGCTACGCGGGAATGGTGGGTGAGGATGGGAGGGGAGTAGGGTAGCCGCCTTGTGCGCCGTCGATTGCGGGAGATATCTCATTCGGCTGGTGAAAATACAGTGAAAATAAGGTTCGAGATGAATCCCGGATGTGATTGCCACCCCAGGGAATTAAATAAATACGTAAAAATTCAGCTAAAATCGCTAATTATGCGTAATTTTACTAACTTGAACTAACGAAACTGTTCAATGCATTTAAGGAGGTTGCATGGTAAAATGAAAGATGTCATTTCTTTCATATTTTGGGTACTTATAGAAAAGCGCTTCTTCTACCTATATTAGTCAACAGTAACCCTTCATGCAGAGCTACTTATTTCATAAATCAGAGTTGAAATTACGTACACTTATGGAGAGAACAGGCTAGGAAAAAGATATGTTTTTATATCGCAAAAATTGTCGTTTCTCTAAATAACTGATATTAGATGCGCATTTTCTCGAGAAATAAAATGTTAACAATTTTAAGGCGATTATTTTATTTTTAACGATTTAATTTTTAATTTAACGATTCGTCTTTGTTTTCAAGATATTAACGTTTTCTGGAGCCATTGCTGACGAAATAGGTTAGTAAGATTGAAATGGTGCTGCAGTCGGTCGGGGATTTAGCAATGCTGCTATCCGTGGCTAGTGTAAAATACTCGGTAAACTCCAATGTATGTCACACTAAAACAATGCGCTCAAGCAAGGGCTCACTGGCATTTCCGGATTGTTTAAAAATCAAATAAATCCTGAATAAAAGAGATTTTAAAAGTGGATGCGAGGGAATGTTCATTTACTTCAATTTTTAATATTTAGACAATTCATAATTTAGTAAGCATTATATAAATTTATTTATATCCGAAGTACAATAACCATTTAGTCTATTTCAAAGCTGAAGAAAGTATTAACTAAAACTCTTTTCTACGATTACTCCTCATCTATAGCGCACTACTTTTACGTTTCGATAGATTAGGCATTTTGTAAGAGTGAGCAATATTTTTTTTACCGGCATACGGGCATATCCAAAACTTTTGAATTTCTCTGCTGTTTTACTCGCACGGTCGCGAGCCAACCCTTTAAAACGAAGAAAAGAGTTGATCCAAATTTGACGGATCAGCAGATTCCTACATTCCGGGAGATTTGCCTGCCTCCGGGAGCGGGGAGAGAGGGGGATAAATATGTCCAATTCCAGGAGAGGTGGAATTCAAGGAGGGATTTGAACCTTGAGGACAACGTAGAAAATGAGCGATGTTAATTAAATTAGCGGATGATGGTAAATCCAAGTAAAGATCGAAAATCACAAACGGAGTTGATTCCGTACACTCACATTATATTTATTTCGCGGATGATGATATACAAAAGGGACGTTCGCAATTTTATTTCCCATTGACGTCCCCAACATGGGTACGTTCCTTCACATATGAAACCTAAAATAAGTGTACCTTAGCCGGTTAAGCAATACGCTCCCCAAGGGTTGATCACTCAGGAGCTCACACTATTATAAATCGTGAGCAATCAGTCTGTTCACAGCACCGCAATCTGTCCTTCAATTTGAAGATGAGTTTGATAGGGAAAGGAGGAGCTTTTTGAGCACTAAATACGCAAAGCTGGGGAAGACCATCCTACTGGACCACCTCCCCGCAGGCTTCGTCATAAATGATTAAGGCTCTATTTTCTTTGTTTTGCCACGAAAAAAAACAATGATTGGCACTTTTTTATTCATTTCCTTAAAAACATAAAGAAATACCAACTACACATCTTTAAGACATGATTACTTGCTCGAGCGTCTGAGCGCGATTCATTTTATTTCCCTTAAAAATTATCGCTCAGTCATTCGGGGGAGGTGGCCGATAACTAAATATTTATCGTCCGGAGACTCTCTCATATAAATATACCACACTTCCACCCACGTGTAAATCAGGCCGAATTCAAGCATTAAAATTTAAATAATCAGAATTGAGGGGAGAAGCCTGTCCCTGCCACGGACTTAAACAATCCCCTTGAAATTTCGAGTAACATATTGAACGACCCCATCTGCGCCGACGCTACTCATTTACCAGCTACTATTAGGAGGGCACCTGTTTCCACATTATGGGACTCCACTACTGAACATTTGGGGTTAAGCACAAGTAATAACAATAAGGCCTACGGTTCTACGTTCTGGGTAAAGGCGCCACTTTCCACCTTCAATTTCCCAGAAACATCTGGTGCCAAGTAAGGTACACTTTACACTCGGATTTGCCTCCTACCTATTAAATTGGGTACCTATGTATTAACTGAGGGTTCGCTGCTTACCAAAAGCTGTCATGAATTTTGAGTTAGTTCTGGGGAGGGGATCTCTGAGGGCAGCAGGAAGATTTTTAACGCGTCCTCGTCTAGTATAATGAAATTATACATGGCCGAAGGGATATGATGAAAATGGAAACTTTGAAATTGTGACTTATCATAAATTGTGCGGAAGAAAATTGTTAAATGAGGTGGTCTCTTTAAACCACTCACCACTTCTCTCTGTGCCAGTTCCTCCCCCACCCCAAATGCTTCCTCAAAACCTTAACCTTGGTCCCGCTGCTCTCCCAAATACGTAATCACCCTGCATTGGCCACACCTTCTCCCTCTCCTGGCGTGTTCCGATACCATCCTTGGTCATAAGACTGTAAGCTCAAATTTACTGTACTCTTGAAAATGACGCTGGGACGTTGAAACCGGTAGAGGTTAAATAAAAAAGTGTGGAAAACTACAAAGTATCTTAATTAAGTTTCATTTGCAATTATAATGTGACAGCATTTAATTCCTCTCTCTCAAACTTGGTAAGAAGAGTATTAATTGAGGCAGCAAGCCTAGGTTACTTCCTTGAACTAACTCAAAACGTAAAATTTTGGGGTAGCCGAAAAGCCCTTTAGTACATTTACTCAATGGTATTATTCACCTAGCTCCAAGGATACCACACCACTTATTCGTGGTGTATGTAATCTTAAGGGAATAGCATCCCGCAATAATGCAACACCAATAACAAAGGGTAGCCGTACTACAGGGAGTACTAACTTAAGAAAGTGACAACAGCAGAGGTAATTTATGACTACTGGAGGTCGGCAGATAACGAAAGGTTAAGTTCAGTTTAATGAAGGGAGGTAGAAGATGTATCAAACGTAATTAGCGCAACCTAACAGCAGGGCCAGGTACAAAAAACGGTATGAAAAGTTTTGTCAAAAAAAAAAAACTTGGCAAAAGCTTGACAAAAAAAAACGATTTTTTATCGAGATATTTCCAAGAGGGAAACAAAAGTCACTCAACTTCAAGGGTGGCAAGGTCTTAGAGGTAAGTGAGTCGGACAAGTGGACGATAATGACGTTTCTGTTGTTGAAACAACTGCTACTTAAAAGCTTCATCGTACGCAGCCCTTTATTTGTTCAACAAATTCAGTGTAGGCTGTAGTAGCTCTATTTAAAACCACTTTGTTTCAGGTATATGGAAAACGTGATGGAAGTTCACAATCACCATGACGGACGGAGTACAATACCTGAAACACCTTCACCGCCCACATTCAAGGAGAGATTGCAATATCACAAAGAAAAAGAACAACCATTTGGATTTAAACACAAAGTCATAAGATGAAAAAAGTAACGACCACGGTGACTTTAAAGGATGAAGTCAATGAACAACCAAGATTCACTCTTTACAAGCGGGGAGGTGTGAAAGACATTGGAAACTCGTGTTTCGAGAGAAAAGTCTTAAATAGCACATTCTTGGAGACAACTCGGGGCGAGAAATACGTCACAGAGGTAACTATACTAACAATATTCTCAGGGTTGCTCGCTTGACGCGACTGTTATCTTAGCACTTTCATTTGGAGCAGAATTAGGTGACGGGTTACCTCAAATCTTCGGACTCATGCTCAGCGGGAACAGACCCAACGCCTTCAATTCTCGGGAGCGGAGATAATCAAGTAGGTTGCGCGATTTTTCTATTCGACTCCGTCGTAATCTCCTCCTTAAGCAAGAAACCCTTCCATTAAAAACCCGCTCTCGTGGGCTGTTATCAAACTTCCAACGTAAGAACAAAAAAGACTTATCGACTTCACCTGCAATTCAACTACCAAGAGGACCCACGAACACGATGAATAAGCTAACGTCGATGGTGTGATAAACAATTTCCTTAGAAACCCTTTATTTAGAAGTCAGTAACAATGGAACAAAATAAAACCTAAAAACACACAAACAATACAAAGATAAAATTCTGAAACAAATAACAAAAAATACGAGCGTGCTTGCAATTCGCTCAATTCATCATTATCTTGCAATAAGTCCAGAAAACAAAAGCTAATCCATCATTCCCACAAATAACATAAAACATTCTAAACAGCTTTAAGAGTGTGATAATGGATAGGCGCAGAAAAAACCTCCTTCCACTGCATCATTCGCAGAAATAACGTTCTGAAAGGCAGGTTTGACGAAAGTGTTGCATATTTCCGGCTAAGTCGATAGGCGCTACGGTGTTTATATGCGCCAACTAGATCGCAGCCACCGAGGAGGCATTCTAAAAGCAGGTTCGGCGCTTGAGAAGGAATACGAAGTCGCGGTAGGGGATGGAGATAATTATAGGAGTTAGTATACGAGACCTTCCCCTTCTCCTACACACGAGGGAGAACGTAATTATTAATATTTCACTCTAAATTCTCTCTCATCACCATACGAATTCATGTTTTTTTCTGCATTGCTATAACTTCCCTCTCACACACAATCTCCATCTCATTTTATCTCCTTTCTGCTAGCTCCTTTTACCGCGCTTTCACTCCAACAGAGAAAAGCCTTTTCCAGGCTGCCTAACCCTTTTTCTCTGCGTGTGTGATTTCTTGCAATATTCTATGGCTGTATTTTTTCACAATCCCAAACATTCTCTCCCCTATTTTTATTAAAATGTTGTCACCATTTTCCATACGTACTTTACACTTATTTTTAAAACTGCCAGCATTACTTTATAAAAGAACGCACAGAAAAATGAAACAATAATATTATATACCCTAAAACATTATGCATGCTATAAATATAAGTAAATCATAAGAGATAGATATGTTGTGTTCAACCCGAAGGTTGGTTTTCAGGTAAATCATAAAAATGCTAATTCTGATAGCTCGAACATAGACGAGAGTAAATCGATATTTTTCTATTTAAAGGAGAGCAAAGCAATACTCAAGAGATTTTGACGATGTTTCGATACAAATGGTCATCACCATTGTGCTAAATCAATGTTAGTAGTTTGGATAGTCCGTCCCTCTTTGCAGCACCCGTTTTAGTTCTGCGCACCTTGTACCTCACTTCATTCTTCCTAAAACCATTAATTTTCCTTAATATTTCATTTTCTACTCTTTTCCGTACTCTTCCTGGCTTATTCGGCACTTTCCCCTTGAATCTACTTCTTCAGCATTCCGCTACATCGCAATATATCACCTATCCAATTTTGCTACCTCCATTTAGTTTTCCGCATAAATTTCCTTTCATCCCGAAAACATTTAAAACTTTTTTGTTAGTCTTCCTCCCCACCCGACTCTCTCCATCCCCTCCGTTCTAAATTTACAAATATCCTTCTCTCGAAGGCTTTCACCTACACACGTCTTCTTCTTGCATATACCAAAGGTGAGAACCATGGCACGCTCCACATTAAAGTTGTCATTAGTCTTCTTTTCTTGCCCTTTTCCAAGGATTCCAAAGGATTTTTTTCCTTTGTCAATTACCTACTAATTGCCTCCCATAAGCGCTGACTTCGCCTAAGCAATCATACTACGCGATTACTAGCTAGAAAATTCGTTTGTATCTAACGTGCTCCCCAAGCACGTGAAACGTTCCATCTATTCATACTTATGCCGTCCCATATTTTTGTTTATCTTAGGCTTTATAACTTTGGTGGATGACATTTTTTTCGTCTTCCGATAATTCTTCCTCCTCCAATCTTCTACTTTAATCTTTCTCCCAATTCGTTAATACTATACCCATAATGCTAGTAAGATACGCAAGGCGGCCAAGGGATTACTTTCATGAATACTCATTCATGACAGTAATTCCTTAACTATCCGGATTCGGACAACATAGTTGGCAATGGGTTGAGGATTGAGATACTGACCGCAGGACCCGGGCTCGTATCCAGGAGAGACTAATTAGAGCACACCCAGTTTAACTCAAACTTAACGATTTTCTGGATGCGAGATCTTAGTGGGAAAGCACAGACAGTTGAGGCACGAGTTCCGCCCCGCTTCCACACTCCAGAATTTCGCCCGCCATATGGGATGAATATCGTGAGCTCCACCCTCACCAAACAGACCGACCTTCAGGCTGATTACTTTGAAACTGAGCTAAAATGAAGTCACTCATCGTGAAAATGATGGAATCGAATCGCATTCTCAAAATCAATCCTCAAACAGGCCGAGGCAATTTCATTTCTGGGAACACGATAGTCCTCCGTCAATCACCAGGCACCAAAAGCAAATATGCTGCGGAAGGCAAGCAAGTGGCCTCAGAGCAAAATCTCGCACGAATTCAGCAGAAAATTTTACCTTCAGGTACACTGATAACGTCACACCGCACCGTCTAACATACTACTAAACAAACACGACATGCATTCCCGAGGAGGGGTTCGAACCCGGAACTTTGAGTTGTCCGCCGCAGTGTTACCGATTGTACGATTTTACCCCAAGAAATCTCCGTAATAATCAAACTTGCTCCATTAAGGGAGATCAACTACGAGTTGAATAAAATTCATCGCCGCATTTCGTAGTAAAACAACGAACCTTTTATAGTGTAAAATACATTTTATACTTAAATAAGTACCAACTACAAAGACAGACTTAAATAAGTACTTTTTCGTAGATATATGGATATTTTAGGGAAAGGAGGAAGGATGAAGAGTGGGTATATATAAAGCCCGTCTATTTTATTATTCATTGAATGGAGAGGATCATTGGCAACGTTTCGTTATTTTAGGGGGATGGAAAGGGGTCGATGAGAATATTACGCTGCGTTGTAGAGAGGCAGGGGCGAATTGGAAAATCAGCGTCACGTAATATATGGAATTTAATGGTTGTATTACATACATATTTATTCGGGGAGGAGACCGACAGGCAAGGTTATTGGCGCCATTTACGATAGGTGGGTGATTTCGTTGAGGTAGGAATATTTCGGGTAAAGGAGAAAGGGTAAAGAGTGACAATGGGTGGCGTCCGCATGGACATGTCTTAATGTAAGGCGTCAAGGGGTTCTCGGTTTAACGTCCCATTCAACGGACGGCATTCTGAACTCGAAGTGCTCTCCACGCAGCTCTCAGTGAGGACCGGTATATTAATAAATAAGCCGCACGGGCCACCGGGGTAGAACGCCAATACTCCAGTCACCACACCAACACGATATCGTATATGTTTATCTCCCACTGATACCAATGGCTACCCTTCTTTAGAGATTCTTTTATGTAGCTCTGAATGGCCTTAAAAATTTGATATACGTTCAAACAGATACGTCTTATTTGTTAAAACTCTTTAGGGAACGACATTAGCTAGTTAAAATGTCTTGTTTATGTTCAAGACTTATAGATAAAAAAGTGTCTGATCAAGGCTAAGCAAAAGAGTTGGATTTTTCATGTCAACATGATGGAGGAATAATGGATAACTTCGTCTCCCGTTTTATCCTGAGTAACTATGGTCATCAGCCATGACCTAAAATGGCGCCTTGGTGACGTCACTTTTCCCGTGACCACTTCCCGCCTATCCCCTTAAATGGCTGACGATCTTTATGGACGTACCCTTTCCAGTTTTGCAGTAATAATTTACCAGTTAATCAATAATAATAATTCTGTGACACAGTAATCTTCTTGCTTTGTTCCTACACGAATACAAAGAAAAAAATAAGTACTTTTTGTTATCACTCACTTCGTGCTTTGTTGTTATATTCACTTTACGCGAAAATGCAGCTCATACCGGCAGGGGTGGTGAAACTTTCAAAGCGTCAGCCTGACATTCCAAAGTTTGATGACACGAATTTCACATCGAGCATGCACGTTGTGTCTGTCTAAGGATAAATGTTAGCATATACGTTGCGATAGAGCATTGGCAAATGGAGCGTCCTACGGCCTAAAACCATTGCTATTGTCATAAAAATTCTCAATCCTGACATAAAACCCGAGTACTTTTTATACAGTGGAAACCTTTCAATGACGGTGCGTAAATTATTTCAGCCCTTTTGTTTTAGCGAAATAAAGAGTGCCGCGAGTAAAGAAATTAGACAACAAAACGCCTTACATAGGAGTAACCATTGAATTTTAAATAATAGCTTTGAGAGAAGTATGTTATGACGTAAAGATATAAGCTTCTTTCTTTCCGCTCAAGAGCATTTTTTTGTCTGGCCATGATTTCGTCATTAGCTTGGCATCAAACACACACGCGTGATGATATTTTTCCCTTCATAAATACGCGTTAACACATAAATCGGAGTCAGGAAGAAGTAAATATAATTTCCAGTTTTCATACATTTTCAAGACAAAATAGGCTCCTTAACATTATACATTTACATATAACCCAAACAATCATATTACACTAATATATGAGGGTATTTATCCTTTGACATTTGACCGGCTTTTATATGAATATCATTCAATGGTCAACGTGAAAAATATATTCGCCAGCCACTCCCAGCTGCATAAATAATGACGGACACACATTTGTTTACTAAATTAACGAATACTCTTGTCTAAAATCTAATTAATCGAAGAGATAAAATTAGATATGGAGTAACTGTTATGTTGAAAGGAATATTAAGCACATACACTTGAATGTAAGGAGATGTGGATTAGATCTACATATTAATAAAACGTTGGAGATATTTCAATGTTTCTCATTCACTAATTTCATATTCAGAACTAACGAACAAATATTTGCATATTTGTACATAACAATACATACAATTATTTAGATATATCGACCATGGGGAAAACGATAACGTCAAATTAACGGAAAGGGATCTTGGTGTTTACCAAAGAGGAGCCGTAAATTGAATAACTTAGTAAACCGGCGCGAATTATGACAAAATTAACATTACTCTCACGTGATTTCATCAATGCGTATTATTTCACATAATAACTTATATATGACGAACACGTGCCAACTTCATTAATTAATCAAGAAGCATAATCACAGCTCAAGTTCGAGTGAGTAGCAAATTATGAGCATTAAATCTTTTAAAGCTCGTGGAATAATCACTAACTGTGATCAATAGAAAGTTGAAAGCAATGTTGGAGCATAAATCTTCAAAATGCACCGTTTCAACCAACCTCAAGGAAGGCATAAGTTAATGCTAACCCACTTTACTCTTTAGATTTTTTACTCTCTGCGGAAGCGGTAGAAGAAAAGACCGCGTTGCAAAAACCAAATTACTACCCAACGAATAATGAATTACAAAATGAATACAAAAACCAAATTGCTACAAAACGAATGATGAAATCAAGGTACTCGCGTGTTCACGGCCACATTTAGCAGTTATTCGTGTCGTGTTAAATCAAAAATTTTTATCCCAATCGTCTTACGAGAAACGATGAAAATAATAAGAGTTCAGACCAATATAACGGTAGGGATAACAAAGCGAGCAAATTACTGTATCACAAAATGTATTGATTAACCGGTAAATTATTACTGCAAAACTGGAAAGGTTACGTCCATAAAGAACGTCAGCAAGTTAAGGGGCTGGGCGGCAGGAGGTCACGGGAAAAGTGACGTCACCGTGGCGCCATTTCAGGTCACGATTGATGACCAAAGTTTCTCAGGAAAAAACGGGAGAAGAAGTTATCCATTATTCCTCTATCATGTTTACGTGAACAATTCAGCACCCTTTTGCTGACCCTTGATCAGACACTCTTTTATCTATATGTCTGGACTCTAGATAGAGACATTTTAACTAGCTAATGTCGTTTCCCTGAGAGTTTTAACAGATAAGAAGTAATTGCTGGAACGAATATCAATTTTAAGGCCTTTCAGAGCACAGGAAAGAATCTCTTGAGAGGGGCACCCATTGGATCAGTGGGGGATAAACATATACGATATCGTGTTGGTGTGGTGACTAGAGTATTGGCGTCCTACCCCGGTGGCCCGTGCGGCTCTATTCATTGATATATCGGTCCTCGCTGAGAGCCGAGTGGAGAGCACTTCGAGTTCAGAACACCGTCCGTTTGATGGGACGTTAAACCGAGCACTACTCGTCGCCTTACATTAAGACATGCCCATTCTCATTGCTCACCCTTTCTCCTTTCCTTGAAATATTCCTACCTCAACAAAATCACCCACCTATCCTAAATAGCCCCAATAACCTTGCCTGTCGGTCGCCTCCACCGAATAACTATGTACTACAACCATCCAATTCAACATAGTACGTGACGCTGATTTTCCAATTCGCCCCTTTCTCTCTACAACGCTGGGTAATATTCTCATAAACCCTTCCCCATCCCCCTATAATAAACGTTACCAATGATCCCCTCCATTTAATGAATGATAAAATAGACGTGCTTTATAAATACCTAATTTAATCCTCATCACTATATTAGCTTACTTTATATTATTTGTTTAACTAATATTGGAACAAAGACTGGATTTGTGATTTTTCAAACTCCCAACGTCACGTAAGGCCGAATTCCCCCTCCCTGTCGATAACGCATTGTCACGATTGACCCACCCCTCTTCCTTTGGCGTTACGTAATTTATGGACAGCCACTGACTGAATTAGAAATAAATAATTTATTAAAGACGACGGTTAGTGGCATGCGATCTGAAGGAAAGACAAAGGGTGACGCCATTCGTGGACGGTGCCTCACAAAGCTTAGAGCAAAAAAAACTTGGCAAAGTTCCCATCCACTTTGCACACGTATTGCGCCATGTACAGGGGTGAATTTAGCATCGCTATGTCCTCCATTAAAGCCAAAACTACTGGATTATCCCGGAATTTCCCCCAACCAGAGAAATCAGACCATCCCTCCGCAAACGAGCGCTGGACTGGCTTTAAATCGAATCCAGGAGGCGGAGGTCCGGATTCGTAAAAAAAGACCGTTAGAATATTAAAGAGGGAGCCAAAAACCTTCGATTCGCCCCTACAATGGATTTCCGGAAAAAGATTCGGATGAAAATTACACGCAATCCAGGCGGGGTCAAAATGGGAAAATTGTATACCTTTTTGAAAATGAATGATGATGTTTCCTACAAAATCGATACGTTCCCCTCATTGAATATGACGTTATTTTAAGGCCTTTCCCTTCGGCTCCACCCTCTCATCAAGGGCTATGGAAAAAAATGCTCTGAATCCTTCGAGTGTACCTCGAGTGATAGAATAGAATCCGGTTGGTGTGGCGGCAAGGGTACTGGATTTCCATCCTGAAGGTCCAAGTTCAAATCACGACAGTGGTTAATATTTTTAGTCGCTATACTGATCCCAGTTTTAGAGCTGTATGGAGAACACTTGGGAGTTGAGTGCTCCGACCGTCGCATTGGACGTTAAACTATGGACCCCTTGGCTCCTTTTCTATTGAGCAGACTGGTTCTACGCCGGGTTTCACTCCACCATCTTTCCATAACATTGAAGGCTCCTACCACGACCCAATTACCCAACTATGCTAAATAGTGCAAATAAATTCGGCTGTCTGTTGCCTCTTCCGAACGAATAACTGACTCGTGTAATACAAACACAGATGACGGGAAGGGAATGTTTGGAAAATACGCTCGTATTTTCGCTCCGCGAACTCTTGGTTACGGAGGAACGATTTATTCTTCAAAACTCAATCTCCATCTCGGTACGCGTGGGATGCAAAATAGCCTCTGCATTGACGTTACTAGCTCAAGCTCCTTCGTTGGCACGACTCTCAAACACGAATATTGATCGTCAGCAATTTGGTAATTTGCCCCAGAGCGCTGAAATTTCAGATCATCACGGAGGTTGCATAACTTCCGGACTGAGCAAACATTCACTTCAGTCCGCAGGACGGCGAAAGCTCTTAAAAATCAAAAGCTGGAAGTACGCTTCTAATAGGAATTATAATTATCCTTCAGAACCAGCTTTTCATGTTTAAAACTTATTTTTAAATATTTTTTACAATCATCGTGGCAAAATATAAAACTTCAGATGCATTCTGAATGTTTAAAAAATGCAGGGGGCAGGATAAATTTTTCGAGATATATTTAGAACGCATAAGAAAATGCGTCGGGTTAAAATCATTTCCTTTAATGCATTCCTTAAAGATGCAAAAACGTTAAAATTCATTTATGAAAATTGATTAGAAATGCATAAAATATAAATTTGTAAAAATTAATTTTTAGAAATTCATTTTAGATGCATTTGTAATCCATGCGTACGATATGCAATAGAAATAAGCAAAAACATAAACGAATATATATTATTAATTTTAATGCTTTCATTTGAACGTGGGGAAGGTCGATAGCACGCCGTCCGCCGGTTAATTTGAAATTTCCATTTTTATCCGAACAAGACTTTAACTCGGCATTTGTCATGACATCCGATCGCGTTAGCCGACTCAAAATACCACTGTGAAAAACAAAAACACTAATGGGAATTTCGACCACGATAACTTTCAGCAGTCACACGCAAATTGAGTGTTAACGCACAAATACCTATGACCTTCACAGCCAAAATATTAGTTTTAACTGATAGAAATTTGAACTCGACTTAACAAATAGTTTATGTATAATTGTGTGTATAACCTATGTTTGATGGTCTCCCACAGCGAGGGCCCAGGATATACACCCGAAGGTGATAATATTGCACAGAGAGGAGTATTGCGTAATTCCCAATTACACTTATTGCAATAGCTTCGAGGACAGTGCGGCGATGGACGAGGCAACGAGCACAGCATAGTACAAGGGAACAATTTGCTAGTTAATAATAAAGTGCGCCAAATTCAATCTAAATTTTCCTTTGCTGGCCTCGGTGACAGCGTGGTAAACCCTTCGTCTACCAAACCAAATTTTTCGGGTTCGAATCCCGCTTGGGAAGATTTATCACTACCAGGAGCAAGGAAGTTCGGGTTTTGTCTTCATTATAACATTATATACCCTGAAACAAAATACCTAAGTGCTGTTCCTGGGGGGTCAATAAATACAAAGCATAAATAACTAATGCCATGTATTTAATAATCATGGCTAATAAAAGTAATAAATGACGTCAAGTGCCCACAAAGATATGCAATAACTTCGTTAAAGCAGGCCGCGGTATCTAGGTCGGTAACGCGCCGACCTGGTAACTAAATCTACCAGGACATGAATGATTTGTTTGTCCTAGGATTTAGATCTTCGGTTAGACGGTGCGGTACAACCTATGCGGTTGGAGCACCTAATAACCCAAATTTACGACCACTACTTTGTTAAATAATATAACTTACCCCACACTTAATAGTGACTGATTGTCTTGTATAGGCAAAAATTGATTAGTCTTAACCCATGATTACACATTACATGACAAAGGTTACAAAGCAGGAAATAATGTAATTTATTGATTATAAATCATCAAACTTGATGAAAAGCCATTTAACAGGGGCAAAGCAACGTCCCTTTTCATTCTTTTGGGCTATTATAGACGAGCAAAAATGAAACTGCATTTTTATTCAATTCTGCATCATAACTGGTTTCGCCACGACGCGAAATTTACCATATTAACACAGCGGAAACTTACGCTTGAACACTATTTATTAGTAAATTCGATGTTTTCAGGCTCTGTTTGGTGAAGTTTCATGTTTAACAGAAAAAAATGAAAATCCACAAATTTCACGAATTTATTTAAACACGGCTGGTGTAGTCGAATAGCTGGCGATTCAACTAAATCGGTCGTGTTTATATAACTCGTTAAATGTAAGTAGTTTTTGAATTTATGATAAATTATGATTAGATTACATAAGTGGTGCTCTACCTGTCAGAGTATGTTTTTAAGGGCCACTTATACTCTTTTCCGCCACTTTTGGAATTAGGTTTCCTACTTCACTTCTTTCTTTAGCGCAGCATGTATTCTACCGCGGATATGCTCTTTCGCTAAGACCTAGTGATCTCAACGAAATATCCTATCCTTTCCCTCCCTTTTCCTCTCTTCTCCAGCATTCTACTCTCCATATTAACCTTCGAAATAATATATTAGTTCATATACTTCATGAGTAAAATATTCGAACTCGGACCTTTTACTGATGCAAGACCTCTACTTGTGAGGTACACAAAAAACATGAAAAAATAAACACAACATTGCTCCACAGGTAAATTTGTTCAAATTCAATGCCGAATACATAGGAAACAACGCTATATAAGAAAGTTATGGACGATATAAATAAAAAAAATTGGAACGTTAAGCAAATAATTGTTAAAATATAGTTTTACACGAAGCAATAACTTGCACAGCTTTAATCAGGCTAAAATCATAGACAGTGCATGTATGAATGCGTAAAAATAGAAGGGAGTCGTTCGGGAATTTTAGAAGTTTTCCTTGCAATCCATTGCTTTAAACGGCAGTTGCAGTATTCACTGCGCATATCTCCTAGAATCAGACTTCAAAATAGTAAGCTTAGTGTAAAACGGCCTTAACTTTCGTGAGGCTGAGCTGTATGCTACGAACATTCAGGTATTTTGACTACAATAAACATCCCGTCGACCGACTTCGCTTAGCGGAGGATTAACATTAAAGAGCAATAGTTAATAGAAAATGAGAAAATATATACAATGAAAAGGTCATCTTTATGAGGTTATGTTTATTATTTGCCGTAACTAGGAAGCCACTACATACACTAGAGATCTTTTCGATGGTATACCGGTCCTCACGTAAGTGCTTTGTGGAGAGCACTTTGAGTGCAATGCACCGTCCGTCGCATGGGACATTAAACCGTGAACCCCTCGACACTTTTCAGTAAGATTAGGAAAATGCCGACACCAGGTTTCTCCTCACCCTTCCTTCATTCCCCGAAAAACCCCTGCCTCTACCTAATTACCCACCCATCCTAATTTGCGCTAATGAACTTAGCCGCCAGTTGCTTCCTTTGAATTACTAACACTACTACGACCTAGTATCGTGTCCAACGCTCATGACTTCAACTTTTTCTTATGCCAAATTTAACAATGAATTACGTCTCCATATTACTCACATTATTAAGCTAACACGCGCAAATGACATATACTTTCTGCGTTGCATGGGATGTCGAGCGTAAGAACAAAAGCGCGCGTCCCACTAGTTCACCATCCCTAGAGTTTTATCTCACCGACAATGGGTCTTTCTCCAAAACTTTCCTCATCCCTCTGCCCTTACGAACCACATTCTACCCTGAAAACTTGCTCGTGTACGGTGATTCTTCCTGCTAATCGGAAACCCGCGCTAATGCGTATTCCGTGTAAAGCGAGTTAGCTACGAGGGCCAGCCTACGTGAGCAAATATGTACCTACCCACTGGATGTGGTCAAACTGCCAGCCACAAGACAGAAACGGCTTTATGCTTCACAAGAATGGACATCCCTCTGGGTAACTACTAGCTACGCTCAATTTTGACGGCGAAAATGAAAACGCGTCAAAAATAACTGAGTAGTCTACGGAAGTTACACCGCGACTGCGTTAGACAAGACGAGCGTGAAATTAAAAAAATAATAATAATGCCGTTAAAATAAATACTGTTATTACCTGCAACATGCCTAAGCCACTGACAAGAAGCCTTAGACCGTAAATTCACATGGGTTGACAAATAACTTTATCAGCAATTACTCTTCCCAGCACGAGTAGATCGTGTTGGTGTGGTAGCTAGAGCACAGGATTCCCATCCCGAGGGCCTGGGTTCGAACAGTGGGAGAGATATTTCTTTGTTATCAGTCCCCACTTGAGTGCTGTGCGGAGAGAACACAAAGTTCAGTACTACGTCTGTCGGATGGGACGTTAAACCGTGGACCCCTTGGCGTCTTTAGTTAAAATCAACCTAACGTCGACGAAGAGTTTCTCTTCACTCTTCCTCCTCACCCAATACTATCTTATCTCTCTCCAAACACCCACCAATCCGGAAATGGCCTTAGCTGACGGTCGCCTCCTCAAATGACTACCATGTACTACTACAACCACCCGCGGAGTAGAATGTGGTGCCATTTCCCCCTAAACTGACGCATATTACCTGCATTAATCTCCCATAAATTACGTCACGCTAAAGGGAGAGGAAGAGGGGTCGGGCCAATTGTTACGATACACTATCGAAAGGAGGGGATTGGGTCCAGAATCCCGTTACTTTGGAAAAAAATATACATTAATAACTTCCCAGTTCAAATAATAATAACACAATAATTAGTGAGTAAATAACAGTGTTAAGAAATAAATAAGGTGTTTTTAGAGAATGACTGTTTTATCATTTACAAAAAAGAGAGGATTCTTTGGCAGCGTTACGTAATTTGGGGGGAGGGGCAGTTCTAAGAGAAAGTTACTGAGTATTACAGAGGAGAGAGGGATTAAAAGAAAGTGGAAAATCAGCTTTACGTAATACATAGATGGTCTCTAATGGCAAGTTTCTGTTAAAATTTCCAAAGCTGAGACGGACTGCTACCTAATAATAATTTTAATTCCCGGGAAAATAATCCTCGCAATTGAAGTTCTGAGCAAAAATGAAATTTTCTCCAAAGCAAAGCGATGTTTACAAAGGCCACACCCATTTTCCCAAGAGTGATTTGCCACAAAAATTAGGAAGGAAGAATGTGATTCTATTGCTGCGAATTGCTACACGACATTTTTCTCCACAGGCATCTGGAGTGGGAAAAAAATGACGAAACTTTCATACGACAATGGAAACTCCTCGAGCGGAGGCTAGCTTAACAGTGCAGCGCAAGCGACATCCCGCCCTCCCTCTCCCACCCGCAATTCACATAAAAACGAGAATGCACCGCATAAAATGCAGCACCGTCTAGCTGCACGATCCCTTGGATCGAAGACGGAAAGGTTTTTAAAGGGAGCGGGCGGAACGTTGCCATTTGACCCGAAAACATACGTCGACCAGCCCAGAAAGCATGCAAATAAGGCTCCGGCAACAACTTTCAAACGTCACTTATCACTGGATGATTGACCAATGCTCTCTAAATCACACTGTAATACGAGAGCACGATTCAAAGAAAATATGACAGATATTTAGAGATGTGACAAAAACGCTGGGCACTAGATAATGAGGTTGAAGGAGGCTTTTCGAGATGTTGTCCAGGCAAGAGATGGAAATGTAGACTTGTATAGGCAGGAAGGGTATCGATAATGCATTATCAAGGGTTGGGGGAAGATAAGAAGTTACTGAGTGACACTCGGGAAGGCGAAGAGGGTGGGTGAATGAGATATGGAAAGGTAGAAAACATTTTAGGATGAGTTGAAGGGGGCGTTATCTGAACGCAGGGCAGGGAGAATGAGCATTTTGGAAGATATGATGAGTGATGGTAATTGCCAGGAGACGAAAAAGTAAAATAAATCGCTATGATTATGTCAACGTCCTTCAAGCTCCGAATTGGTTTGAAGTGGCTTGCACAACCTCTACTAGGGCAGACCAAATGAAGATTTCGAAGGATTTATTTTGTCTTCAAAACATAATTGATGTGATGCTGGGGGAAAACTGCGAGGGAAAATTTCAAGGAGTCCCAAATAATATTGTACTTTTTCCGCTTTCTCCAGAGTTTTGAGAGTTACCTTCCAAATAATTAAGGGCTTTCAATATTATATTTTCTTCGATCTCTAAATATCTTTCGCACCACCTAAACTAATTTCTGCACAAACACTTAGGTGCCACAAAATAGTTTGAGCCATAACTTGAAATCAATAAAGCAGAGCCAAAAGTTACAGCCTCAACATTTTCACTGGTTCGTGTTGACTTCGTATCGTTAATTTCACGCGTAATTTTCAAATGTTCCGGTGCTGTAAATGAGGAGCGATTTGACATGCATTTCATATGGAGGGATAATAAATTGATGCGTACGATACTTTGCCACCAATCACTGTATAGAATTTCTTATAGCAAAAACATGCGGGATATTGTAATGATTCCCGGACTAACTGCACGTGATTATGAATGATTGGGCACTCTCTTGCAAAAATGGATGAACCCTTATACTCATTTTAAGGTTAATTTTCACATTTTTAACAACTATCCCCAATTCTTACGTTCTTCCACCACCTGGTACGTATTTAACATTCTTACACTTTACGATTCATCGATATTTGTTTCCTAGAGTTTTTCGAAGTAGTTGAAATAAAATAGTTGAAATTAAGAATTTAACGAAGAGAAGTTGAAATTAAAGTTAATTTTCACATGTTTACCAACCATCCCCAATTTTAAGTTCTTCCACCATCTTGTACGTATTTATCATTCTCACATTGATCTTTGTTTCCTAGTTTTTCGGAAAAGTTGGAATAAGAACAAAAAAACTGGGTCAGCCGATGACGCGTCAGCCTGGTAATGGAAAGATCGCTGGTTCGCATCCCGCCTCAGCATGAATGTTTTGAATTCTTAAGTGCAAGTTTTAACGAGACGGTAAGACATAAACTAATGAGTTGGAACCCTACAAGCAACTTCTTTTATACACAAAAACCGACAAGTCCTTGAAAGATGAAGCTTATAAGAGAACGATGTGAAAGTCTCTTAAGAAAGGAATCCGGGGGGAAAACAAGAAATTTTTTTTTTCGGAGAGCAGAAGGCACGTGTCTTTCAGGTTCAAGACGGAGGTCAAAATCATCATCAGTCCATTTAGGAGTTCAAATTCAAATATACTGGGATCTACTTCTGACTAGACGCTGGAAAAGAGTATTAATAGTAGCTAATTGGGGGAGGCGACCGGCACGGCTAACGTAATTTTCCTATTTAGGATAGGTAAGTATTTGGAAAGAGGTAGAGATTTTTCAGCGAACGGAGGAAAGATTGAAATAAACTTGCCCTCGGTGTTAGCCTGCTGTTAACGAAAAGGGTCAGGGGGTCCACGGATTAACGTCCCTCAGACGGACAGTGTATGGAGATTGAAGTACTCTCCAAACAGCAGTCGGATGGGGACTGGTTTATTAATGACAGCACCCTACTGCCACCCGGATTCGAAACTGGACCCTCGGGATAGGAACGGAAAGAATTAAAATTATTATCCCTAATTAACTCTGAGTCTTGGAAGTCCAGACGGACACTTCAATGACCACTAACCGCTAACAGGATTTCGTGAAACCCATCGTAACAAACTGGCGCAAGCTTTAAAACGTGTTAATAAGATTTTTACAGGGATAGCAAGGTTTTGGTGAAAAGGTAAGCAATACTACGGGTTCAGAGCACATAATCCTCTTAGTAATAATCCAGAGCGCAAAAAACTCGAAAGTCCCCGATATACTATCATCCTAAAACAACAGAATCGAGCACCGGAGCACTGGAAGTTTTAACGGCCGCAACCCACTCGCTCCATTAAAGCCGATGTTTTAACTAAAAAGTGACAACCCTCCGCCGTGTTGATGCTCCGTTGCCGAACATGACGTGGGGTGGCGAACGGGTCACAGCAATCCAATTTAATAAAAATTACAGATTTTCCTGATAAGCTAATTTCCCAAAGCAATCAACGACAAACACCGGATAACGGAATATGAACCAATAAATACCACTACTTTTATTTTGAGACAACAAAGGTTGTTGGAAAGGTCTGGAGTTGGAGTTTTGCACGAAAATTCTATATCGTACAGCATCTGCTGCAAGGGCGAATTAACTACTTTCCGATAAAGCTCAAAGTTTATTCGAAATGGCAAGGTGCATACAGACGGTTGAACCAGCAGTGGCAGTGAAATGAGAACATGTACATCACAAGCTACGCGATTTTGAAGAGGAAACTTCACAAACGAATGGCTAGAACACCATTGCGAAGGGTATAGATTGAGATATCTTCTTGAGATATCTGAGTTTTAACTCAGCCACACAGCATGACTTTTTCCGTTTGCCAGCCTTAACAACTTCATCTACACGCGCACTGCTATCAAAACTTCAATTAAAAACGAAATTAGCGACCATTCACGGCTTGGATAACATATTTATAACAAAGAAACAGGTATTTTCCTCGTTTTTACACTGTAGTTCGATTGACTCTTTTCCCAACTTTCCACTGGATGATCAAAACGTGTCGGCAACAGTAACATGCAAAGATTCAAAGGTTAGAAAATTCGAATCTTACAGAACATTAGGTACACGATGGAAAAACACTTATAAGGTGCTCCTCGTAAAAAAATTGGGATAGTCATTTAACTACATACAACTACTCCCCTCCTCAACGCAATCACATTTCCACCAGAATTTGCAGGTGTACACAAAACTCTGTACTTAGATTCTTTCCCAATACAGAGCTTTAGGTGCAAGAGGGATCGCTCAACCTCCCGCGGAGTTCAAAAATAAAAAATTCCGGAGTTGAAAGATAACTAGTGGCACATAATAATTCACGGTTAGAGTAATTAAAATAAAAAGAGGTAATGGCAAGCAAATTCCATGGTTAGCTTGCTTCCTTCTCTTGCTCCTTTTTACTCAAAATTGATATGGAGCGGGAAGGAATATGCCTAAACGTTTAATTGCTCTCAGGCCCTCCTATGCAGAGACTAAGTCTCTGCGAAGGAGGGCAAATTTGCTCTAACTAATTTATTAACTCAATAAGTAACTAAACTCACCTGGACAATGAGGCACTAAAAGCAGTGAGGGAATTAACTCATAGTCAATCTGAGCTAATTTCATTCGTAGCTGCATTTTCACAGAGTTAATTTGATATTATCCCATTTGTCATTTTAGGTAACTAAAGAGCCCTAAAGAAAGTCACTTAAGTAACTCACTGCTTCCAAACAGAAGACACTTCTGCTTTAATTGCATATATGAAACCAGCTCCCTTTCTCTCTTGCACTGATTCCCTTGTAGTCCATTTGATCCCATACATTTCTTTGTCTACCATTATGAAGAAATGTTAGCAATTTACACAGGAGAATATGAGATCTACAAGATTTGAATCATTCACTCCAAAGAGATGTAGGTCTCACCTAATGAGGATGAAAAGAACTCAAAAGGTAATTTCATCAACTTGGATATCATAATATATTTCAAAGAAACTAGTGACCTCAGCAGGATCTCTCGTACAAATGACAAGGGGAAAATTTTCCGATAAGTGCCATTGTCATTGATATGGCCCACTAAGTTGTCCAGTCTTCTTTTCAAAGTCTGCAGAAAACTTCTCTCTCATCCCACCCTTCGTAAGACTTTGCTTGTTACTCAGTCAATCCATTTTATTTTCATCATTCTTTGGTAGCATCACATTAAAAATATTTCTAGTCTTAACTTCTCTGCTGCTATCATCATCCATGCCTCACAGCCAAATAGAAACATGCTCTATATATATGTTTTAATGGAACATTTCCTTATTTCCACACTCTTCTTCCCAGCTGTAAGCAGGATCTTCTTTGGCAAAAACCCTTTTCACCTGGGCTATTCTATCGACAATGCCTTTCTTGCTCCTTCTGTCCCTGAATATGTACTTGGCTTCCCAGATAACAATATTTTATCACCTACTCAAACTTTTGTTTTCTTATTTTAATGTGGGTCTTGGTCTCTTCTTTCCTACTATATACCATTATCTTAATTTTCTTTTATCCTCTTCAGATAATATCTGACCATTGTCCTTTTCATGTTAACTAGAGTCTTCATTAAATATCTTTCTGTTTCTGCAATGACTGCTATTTCATTAGGAAATTCTTCCCATCGATATTCATCCATTAATTATAACAGAAAATATTAAAGACGTTAACTCAACTTTCTCCAGAACTTTTCCAAGTCTGAAGTGGATTGATATAGGCCTTATACAATTTTGAAGGGTTAGGAAGATAAAAGCAACACATACTAATATAATAACCATCAAGAACCTTGACAATATTATTTGAGAGATAAAATGAACATCATTCTTTTTCTTTCAAGTACAGAGAACTTGTGAACTATGATTTCAAGATGTGTTGAAAATGTGGCAAAAGGCAGTTGAGGATCTCCCAAGTAAAACATCTTCATCTCATTAAAAAACCTCAACAGTCATCAACATGCAAATATTTCAGATTAACAATGCCTTTAAGCTAGAAAAAACTTTACCCTCTCTGGAAAACAATATTTTTGGGATTTGACGGCTATCTCGAGGCCTGGCCTGCATATTAATGCATACATTAACCCTTGAATGTCTGATGTAATGCCCGACGAAGGGTTTTATGCAAACATCTAAAGTGTGCAAAATCCAAGATCAGCAAACTTTGACCGATCCCGAAGAAACATTTTGGGGCCCTAGAGGATATTAGGGGACAAGTTCCTATTTCAGAGGGTGTACCCTAAGAATGTCAAACTTGGATTCATTTCCAACCAAAATCTTCAACCTCCAAACTTGGAGAAAAGATACTAGCTTAGGGGGCTCACAGTCTGTTTCACACAACTTATCAAACAATACATATTGACTAACACTATGGCCATTACTGACAAAGTTTTATCATACATGATTATCTGCCACTGCAGCTCTGGGCTGCAATGTGGAAAATCTAGCAGCAATGAACACCACACTGCTTGTTGCATCTCATGAAAGTGATGCCCAAAGGCATTTGGACGGACCAGGTTGCAGTCCTCCTTAGGCACTACAGCTTGAATTTCCACCTTTTGCCAGGGTCAACTGTAAATTCTTCCAGCAGGGTGCAAAATCAAGATTGGAAATATTCAACCAGTCCTTGAAGCCACACATATTTCCACGAGAATCACAGGAAGTACTGAAATTTCATGCGCTTTTACATTACTTCAGTTAAAATTTGCAAAACAACTGGTTGTATAGTCTTTGCACAGTGTGGTAACAGGTAAAAATATGCACTTTTCAATATGCATAGGATTTTGCTGGCTGACCCTAACATCTCAAGAGGGAACGTTACTGATTTTGGCCTCAGCCAACCAATCTGAAATACTAATCTAACACTGTGTTCAATGTAAAATACCTTCTATTTTTCCACCTAAGCTCATTGAATAACAATGATGGATTATTTAAATGTTGAATACTTCAAAGGGGAACATGTACACTTAAAATATCAATCAAGAAGACCTTTAAATTTAATGTAGTCTGCAAAGTACCTCTCTCAGGTAAGGATTTGACAGACGAACTGAAATTAAAAAATCCCCTCCTGATACTAAGGAATACACTTTTTTATTCGCACTTTTTTACTTGATCAAGTTGCCTCAACTTCATGTAAAGGCATATCAGAGTATTTACTGGAAACACCTCCATTTGAATAGTGTAACAACACTTTCCATGTATAAAAATATTTACTTACGTAGGGCTCATGGCATGAAGATAGTCATCAGCATCATAAAAGTCATCATCTTCATCGTCATCCCCTTCTGATGAAGAATATGATGTTTCAGGAATGCCATAACCAGCACTTGCTGCAAATGTAAGGAGAACTAAATTATAACAAATGTGTCATGATTGGATTCTCTAAATTACTTACTTTTCAAGAGAGCCTTTACAAGAAAATATTAAACATTTTTTTTCACATGCATTTAGAAGTTCTTTGCAGAACTTACCTATTGTTTATTAGTACTATAATGAGGAAATCGGATACTTTTTATTCAAAACAAGAGTATATTGATTTCAAAACCCATCAATAAATTTTGTAGGGTAGGCAAAGGAACATGCATTTTGGTGGTATTATTTTCAATTAAAAAGGGGAAGGTCATGTTCATCAGTGGATATCTTATCATAAATCACTGCCTTCATTTCCTGACAAGGAACATAGTTGCAGCAGGAAGATTCTAAAAAGCTGCAGAAAACTAAAATGGGAATTTAAGATAGTGTCTTTATAATATTTTCCTGATTACTAATAACCTAAACAAGCTTCCTGAAGAGTAAACATTATCTCACATCCCCACCTAAAACTGACAAACTGCATAACATCATTTCTCTCACTGTAGTTTGGCTTTAAGATCAACTATAATAACTGAGGCATTTTTTACTTGTATTAACATTATTTGTAATTTAAACTAGACATTCTTATAAAAGGTTTAGTTCTTTCTAGGCAAATTATATCAATAAATAATTCGGATTTCAAGCAGAGTAAGAATTTTGACTGTCAACGTTTCAATGGAACACTCCTCGATTGTCCTCATTGCTCTGAGGGCTTGAAACCCGAGAATTATTAATCACTGCATATTCTTATGCTCACTGCAGTCATACCTATGGGCATAAGCAATCATCAATAGAAGAAAATGCTTGCATTGCTTCAGTTGACGGCAGAGGTAGAGAAGGACTAACAAGAGCAGATTTAGCACCTAACACTACTTAATCTGGCCAGTGAAATTCTATTTTCCAAGGTCATTTCTATAAAATGGACTTCTCACTGAATGAGATAGGTGTGATAAAAAAAATTCAGTAATGTCCACAAATGAGTGTCTACTTAGCAATATGTTAGGTGACAACCTACCAAGGATGGCAAAATTTGTCACGACAATGCCTCAAAACCCATACCAATGAATTGTTACAAGGTCTTATGTTAACAACTACTGAAAATACCAACGAAAAAATAAATTTCATAACAAAATCAAAGCCAATTCAGCCTAAGCATGGCACAACAACAGAGCAGTTGATGTTCCACGACACATGAAAAAAATGCTGCATTCTAATTGCAATGTAAGCATGTAGTCTCTCTACAAAACACAAGTTGTTGTATGAAATAATTTCTGGCACATGAAGAAAAACATGGTAGAAAAATGTGCTTGCAATGGTAGATAACCACAACTCTGAATGAAATTAGGGTACTCCTAGGTTTGTTTATGTTGATGAGGATTGTGCAGAAACCAACTCTTAAAATGTGTTTCAAGTTGAAACAAATCACAGAACTGCCATTGTTTCCCAATGTAACTAGTGAAGAAAGATTTTCATCATAGAAAAAATACCTCCTTTCTGAATATAATATCAGTATAAAAATTGCAAATAGGATCCTAAACTGTTTAAAATTTACCCTATTAGTAGCTATTTGAAACATAGGTTCCTAGAGTTAGTATGTATACCAAGTTAAGAATTTAGTGCTGATAAGTCTTTACAATTTAATTCAGAAAGGTAAACTTTTACTCTTCATAGAAAGTTTCCCAGAAAGGTAGACTTTTACTCTTCATAGCAAGTTTCCCATTTGTTATAAAAACTATGATATTCAAGATATTAGTAAGATTTTCAACATTAAAATTCCACCCTCTGACCAGTCAGGAGGCACCTAAATTATTGGAGTTCTAATTTATGCTGGATCTTCATTTATTTCATAATATGCTTCTTGATGATGATGAAGGATGAGTCATTCATTGAAACATCAGGTTCAATTCAAATTAATGGTGGAATTCCCAAGAGCTTTTCACCATTACGTCTTACTATGGAGTAAGTATAGGTCTTACTTATTAGATCACTTTTCCCAGATTGATATTTCCTTAGATAAATTCTTTTTTCCCTTTCTCATCCATTTTATGAAAACATTTTATTTTAAAAATGTTCATACATCGTATATCTATGACGAATTCTCCTAAATCTGAACGAATTTTTAAACTACAAATCAGATTAATAAGCAAGGCCAGACAGCAAGACAGTTGTCGAAATTTGTTTAAATAATTACAGATTATGCCCCTATCCTGTGTTTACATGTATCATGAAATTATGTACACAGAATGTTTGAATTTAAACATGAGGACCAATCAAGATATACATTATTACCACACACGAAAAAAGTTCCATTATGCAGCAATTACATATAATCTTGCATTGTACAGCAATGGGACAACCTACATGAGTTGTAAATTATTTAATAATTTGCCCTTGGAAATAAATAAAATGAGCATATACTGGTCTTTTAAATTAAAAGCCAAAAAAATATTTTCTTGAGAGTTGTTTTTATACTGTAAACGAATTCTTATCAAATGGCAAATGATGTGCTGTTTCTCTTGCACCCAAATCTGTATAAACTCCATTGCTATTTTATTGTACTTTAATTTTGTGACGGGTCTTATATATGTATCAACATATCTCCTGGACCAATAAAACTATTATTATTCCAGGCTGCTTTAAAAAAGATTCAGGATAAGCTGGGCTTGGGAGAGAAAATTTCTAGTTCGTAGATATTCCAGCTGGGGTGGCCTCAGGTTCAGCTGTTAATAGGCTGAAAATTTCATTTTGTGGAGACCTTTACTACTAACATTCCACATCCTAACTGTATCTGGCTCTGCCCTCTTCTCCATCTTCTTTCTTACCACACCCCTGTAAACTAGGTTAGGGCCCTGTTGTTGCTAAGATGTATTTCTCTGCTATTACACTCAATCATATTTCATTAGACAGATGATGTGATCGAACAATCTCTAAAAAATGTATGGTGAATACAACTGAATGTATTGGAAGTGGCCTAATACCATGGAGAATTGCTACAGTAGATTTTTCAGCGGAAAATACAATTGACAGTGATTGGGATTGAGGGAAATACTGCCCAAGGCAATTGGTTTCTTGAGGATTTTCAGCTACATCATCTTAAGTACAAATTAAAACGTTGCAGCTGGAGAGAAAATGTACAACTGTATCCATTATTTATAAATAATTATTAATTACAAGTAATATTAAGATGAAACTGGAGAGAGAAGGTCAAGCAACCTAAAAGATAAATGACAACACTTAAGTTTTTTGATGACTGAAATGCAGGAAACAAACAGTGAAAATGAACATTAACTCTATCATGAGGTGGAGTGACCAAAATTTCATGATTTGTTCAATGCTTTACACAACAAGACAGACATTAGTGTTTTCTCTGATCCACTCCAACTAAAGCTCAGTGTGGTGGTAGCTTTCATCTGTGTGCCTTACATTCATGTCCCTACCCCCATGCCATGAATATTAGACCTTGTTTTACAGTGCATACAAATTTTCCTTCTGAAAAGAAATTTTTCAAGTTATTCTCATATTTGTAAATTTTATCAACCCGAAAAATCCTCACATGATGGTGATGTGCACCATTCCAGGATTATTAAATTGCATTAACTTTAAGTATTGATATATTACTCAGGATCTAGGGAACCATTAAGTTGAAGCAAAAGTTAATGATACAATTGTATCAATCCTACGTCATCCACACTCTTTATGTGACAGAACCAAATCTGCATTCATCCTTATCCCCATCATCACGCATCATCAATCCAAAGATTGTTTTGGTGCAGCTCTCAACTCAAATACTACATACACTGAACTCTTCATACTTATGTAATTCCTCCTTTGCAATTTGTTTCATATCTCTCAAACGAGTATCACTTTGTCATCATTCCCACTCACTTCATCCACAACTTTGTCTTCATCAGACCGTCATGTCTCAAGATTTGGCAGATTAGGTTTTCATATCTTCTACCAGTGGCGGATTCAGGGGGGGGGTTACAGGGGTCATGACCCCCCCCCAAATTTTATCAAAAATTTTTAATTTTTATTAGTTTAGTAGTTTTTGTATCCTTGTAAAGGATTAAAGGGAGTGCATATGCAAATGCATGGCTACAAGTCCCAAACGTGAGAGAAGTTCGAGTTGCATTTATCGTAGAGCGTAGCACTTCCTACTGTAAAAAACAAGTTCAAAAATAAAATAAGCTGTGTCCCAACTCGTTAGGCATTAGGGATCATGGATTTGGGTGCCTAAAATTTAGCTGGCTAACCCAAAAGGGAGCATGAATTAGGACATCCTTACGCAGGTATTGCCATCTGCTGGGATCGAAACCGATGAAAAACAAGAGAATATGAAAGGGATGACAAATGATGTACAAAATCTTATACAGTCCATATTGTTAACTTTCTCATCCCATAGTGTATAGACAGAATTTAATTTGAGTTTAGGGTACCATAGATTAGTATCTTGTCATATTTTCCGTAATTTAGGTAATACATTTATTTTAATGTGGAACAATTCGGCCTTCTCCTACTTCTGAATGAATCTCCCCGTCATGTCACTACTCCCTATAACGATATTTTATTGTGATAAACGAATCAACATGACTAATTATAAAAATATCAACAAAATTTCAGCTAAAATACTTTCACTCGTTGGTAGCCATCTTCACCGAGTCCACTGCTCTCGCTTTGAATCATGGGAAAAGGATGCACTCGTCGATGCCCAAATCTGGCGGCTGAAGAAGGTACCTAATTCCGCTCCCTTATGATGCTTAACGAGTTGGGACACCCTCCAGGATGGCGTCCTCCCTAAATTCTGGGATGGTACCTATCTGGTGAATTGGGACACAGCTATAGAGCCCGCATAGTCGGAAGTGCATCAGTGCTTTCGGCAATGTTTGGGGGGGGGGGGGGGTAACTCCATACTCCCCGGACCCAGGTCATGACCCCCCCCCAAATTTGATGCTGAATCCGCCCCTGTCTTCTACTTTATGTTTCCAGCAGACTACTCTTTCCGCCCACTCTCCTTTGAACTCCTTTGCTGGTCATCTGGTCTATCCATTTTATCTCCATCATTCTTCTGCATCACCACCTTTTGAATGCTTCTAGTCTTCATCTTTCCTAATGCTCTTATTGTCCAAGCTCCACTGCCATAATGAAGCAAGCTCCTTCATGTGTGTCCTCATGAAGACTTTACTTGATATCAAGCACATATGCCCAACTGTAAGTAGGTTCTTCTTCTGGTAAAATTACTAGCCTGATCAGGCATTTTCCAATGCCTTTTGAGCCCTAGCGTGAGCCATCCTTCAAATGCCCTATTTGTTTGGGCTTTACTGCTAAATTCTTCCGGCTTTGACATTCCCAGGCTACTCAACTCCTCAGAGAGCAATGCTCTTTCACCTCTTTAAGCTTTCGTTTACAGAAATTTACATTGGTCTTGGACCCTGCTGTACCACTACATACCATTACCTCTTTCTTTTATTAAGCCTCAGGTGGTATGTGTTTACTTGAGTCTCTCATAAATCTCTTTCTGCCTCTATTATAACCACTATGCCATTAGCAAAGCTCAGCATTCAAATTCTTTTAGTTTACTCTTTGAATAAGCAGTCCTGGACATTATGCTATGGCGTCTGGAGATGGTATTTCTCTATCCTAGGGTATGGTATGTCTATTAAATGATATGAAAACATGAGTGAAAATGCCATGACTTGGTGCAGGAAGGCCACCAACAATTATGCCTCCCCATCACCTACAGGAGAGGGAAGGAGAACTCCTTCATAATTGAAGCTGAAGGCCATAGATTCTGGTACAGCGACACTCATTTCATCATAGGCATGGTAGCAATTACTTCAACAGCAGTAATACTGTGATGTGGTATTCAAAGGAAAACTGAAACCACCGCATAACTATCCTGAGGAACTAAAGCTAATCAAACCTGCATGCCCATTAATAAAATGCAATGCTAACTTCAATGATATCACAATCAACTACGAAAATGAGAATTTTGTGAGGTGATAGTCTTTATGGACATGAACACTCACATCTTGACCTTCTCATTGGAGGTACAGTGGAAGCTCCTTCCAAGCACTCAGCACCAACTTCAATCCCTGTCTGGACACTGGAGGGAATGATAACTGGAGGAACACCTGAGTTGAGACTGTTGGATCTAGGTGTAGAGTCACCACTGTCATTAACATCACCTGAAGAGATACCAAAAGTGAATTATCACTTAATACTTCACTTATCTTATCACAGCATTTTTCCTAATATTGCCCAATATTCACCACATTTCAAAAGAAATCCATGTGAATTTTTCTGCAAACAATGCATTTTATCAATAAACATTCTGATTCTCAACGCATTCTTTTTTGGCAGATCTTTTTGTTTCAACCTGTTTGTGGCAGATTGGTGAAGAATTACACTAACAGAAATCTATATTTTTGCAGATCATGTAACACTCCAAAGAAATTCAAAACTATTTCTCAAACTTGAACCCTGGACAGCATATTACAAAATACATTAGCAGCATTACTTCAGAATATATTCCGTCATCTTCCAACGCAGCATTTTCTGGATAGATTACGGCAAAAATCAAAAGCTTCAATGGTAGTAAATCATTTACCATATCCCTCCAAATATAGCCCCTCCCCCACAATTTTTGAAGTTCAGATTCAGAAAATTATTTTTGAAATGCAAAGCAGGACTTCCACATAATTTCCTCAGGTTAACAACCTTAGTGCCTTGAGTAATAAAAATTTCCATTGTTTCAGTTATCAATATGGAGTACCAAGTTCATACATATTTACCAAAATACTCGATATCATTTCACCTATTTAAGTTGACCAGCTATTTTATTAAGGGAAACTCTGTTTCCATTATGAGGTGGAATGGAAAAGTGAGATATGTAAAGAGAATTCGTGAGACATCACAGTTTTCAAGTGTAAGCACTGCCGTAAGTGCATTGGGAATCATGGCGACCAAATGTTTTTTCATTTAAAATTCCACCCTTTGTAGTTATCTAACTAAAACTAAACTAGCTAAACTAAAACTAAAAAGTAGCTAAAACTCTATCTTCTTTATTGAGTTTTGCTTTACATTATGGGCAGTTTTATTGTCAAATAAAAGCTTCGTTTGTGTATGTAATCACATAATAGCCTTGTCCAAAAGTACATATTTGGCTAAGGTGACCATACGTCCCGCTTTTAGCGGGACAGTCCCGATTTTTAACAATTTATCCCGCGTCCCGCGGGGTTTTAAGAAAGTCCCGATTTTTAGAAAGAATACACGACAAGCTAGGGAACGGTGGGAGAACGGGAAGGGAAAATGCGGTTTTCGGCTTCCATGTAGCTATTTCACCAGGATATGAGTTTTATGTTATTTTTGTAAATTTTATAATGTTAAACTTTAATAATAAAATTAATTGTTGAGAACTGATTATCAGGAACTGCTTATCAAAGTTCGCCTTGATCAGTTGCTACAAATCGACCACCATTGTTTGGACTTAATGAACAGTAGCATTTTTGGGTATTGGCAGTGACGAAAACATTTCGTAGCTGCAAAATGAAGAGAGAACAATTCGTACTCTTCTACAGATTTTATTCTTATGGCGTCATGTTTCGCTAGCGATCAGGATGTATTCGCGGGCTTAGTTGATTTCGAAAAGCCGTTCGAAAGAGTGGGGTGGGACGAGTTAATGGAAATATTGAGGTACATAGGAGTAGACTGGAGAGACAGGAGACTGATCCGGAATTTATGCATGGCGCAGGAGACGCAGGTGAGAGTAGCCGATGGAGAATCGGATTGGGCCACAATAGGGAGGGGAGTTAGGCAGGGCTGTTCATTATCGCCGGTACTTTTCAACATACACTCGGAGAAAATGGTGAGAGAGGCTTGGGATGAGCTGGAGGCTGGAGCAAAGGTCGGGGGGAAATTGATAAAATCTGTGAGATTTTCGGATGACCAAGCGCCCCCAATGCCTGTTTAGTTCCAGTATTGGCCGTCGAGCGCCAGTGGTACTTTCGTCCTACTCCTCGCGAGGGACCTTATGGAAAGGACTCCTTTTTACCTGCCGAGAAACGTATTTAGAGTGATTTATGGTTTAATTCTTTCTCGCATCGAAGAAAAACACAATTATTGAAGTAAGGACCTGAATATTTACCGAATTTAGGAATCTTTTGTCCTATCAGTGCTTCTTACCAACATAACTTTACACAAATCAATTAAAATTTCTTTCCATCAAACATGCTAAATACGACCTGGATCCACCAATGTAAAAGTGTGGAATATAATAAAGTTCCTCATTCAAAATGCATAGTATTCCACACCGTGACGCGTGTGACATTCTCAAATATTTTTCCATGATGAGACCGAAAGGGAATTACCAACTCCATGATACGTATAATCAACTATCGGTAACGTAACTTTGTGATGCACACTAATCGCGATGATAAAATTTTCGTAGTAATTTTCTACTTCTCTTCGATATCCCTTTCTTAAGTCCAATTTTTTGAAATCTTGACGACCTCTTATAATGATATTGAAACCGGTCAGGCCAGCAACAAGAAAAAGTGAATAAAATAATTTAAAAAATTTCCCCTCGTAACCTCCTTATTACTATTATGGCTCAGCAAAACCACATCAAACAATTTCCCTCTTGCTGCCTAAAAATTACTTTCAAAATCCCAAGAGTTCCTTTGTGGATTTCCTCTCGAGGGAATAGTGGGTTGCAGAATTGAGTAAATATTAGTCAATCAAGCACTTTGTACATTGTTTCTCACAAAAATTTACGTCATAGAAAATTTGGAAATTTTTTTTCTTCGTTGAATACTCAATGTTAGCTTCAGAATTACGTGTTTGCAAATTGCCTCATTCGCATGCTAACATAATAATGGATTATGAAGGCTATCACTTCTTCACAATGTTTTGATCAAGAAAAAAACAAATTATTTTTTTGAGGATATCACCTATAGCAATATCAAAAACATTTGCTTTCACACAATGTAAAATTAAAACGTGTTCCACAGAACGTATAAAACGAAATAAATTTAAAAATGGTGCAAAAGAGCGCCTTTAGATTTTAGCTCAAATAATTTACCCACTGGTTGCACCAAATTTGCCGGTGGGTTTAGAAATTCTGAGCGGCAAACAGCACAACGTGAATAGCTAAACATTTGTTTAGAAACATAATGGTTTCCGTGATAAATTATACATTGAACGACTTCAGAGAACGCGTAGTCATGTTCAATGATGACATCTTCGACATCTCTGTACCCGTTTCCAGCCACAGCCCTCAGTTTTTCCTTGAGAGATTTCCTCAAGTCTTCTTTGTTTTTGCATATTTCTTTGATTTCATGCAGTGTAATCAAGGGATCCGAAATCTTATCCTGAAGTATTGTGCAATTGTCTTTTTTAGGGTGTTTAATAAGGCTGTACATATACACTAAGTAGTTTATACAACCGCAGGGATGCTGAGGTAACCGAGTGGTCATTGCTTCCTCCAGCTTCTCTTACAGTTCCAAAGAACCGCCGAAAGAACCGCAAAGGGACTTAAGATGTGAAGAAAGTGATATCCTCAACAAAAATCATTCGTTTTTTCTTGCTCAAAACATTGTGAAGAAGTTATGGCCTTCATAATCCAATATTATGCATGCGAATGAGGCAATTTTCAAACACGTAATTTTAAGGTGAACTATAAGAGTATTCAATGAAGAAAAAATGTCCAAATTTTCTATGACATAAATTTATGTGATAAACAATGTACAAAGTGTTTGATTTATTAATATTTATTCAATTCTGCAACCCACTATTCAGTCCCTCGAGAGGAAATCCACAAAGAAACTCTAAGGTTATCTCCCAAGAAATAATGTTTCATTGACTACGAATGGTGGGATTTTGATTCCAATTTTCAGAGAGCAAGAGGGAAATTGTTTGATGCATACACATGTGGTTTTGCTGAGTAATAATCGTAACAAAGAGATTTATTATTATTATTTGGTTTTCTAACGGTGAAGGTAGGTCTAAATGGAATTGTGGACAATGTCTAAGTGGACAATTGATTCTTCCCAATCCTAAATTTCACACCAGCCCCTCATACCTCTCATCATTGTATGCAAGCTGCCCGTTCATCTCCTCCCTCCCCTCGCTTCGTTCTTCCCTTAATCACTTCTTTCAAAACACCATCCCCTTTCATTATCTTTTCTATCCACACCTTCTGCCTTCTCCTAATTTCATCTATCAAATTTCTTTCCTCTCCTACCAATTCTAGCACTTCATCGTTCGTCTTCCTTTCGACCCACCTTACTTTTTCCATCCTTCTCCATACCCATATCTCAAAAGCCCTAACTGTATTTTCATCTTCTTTTCGTAAGTCCCACGTTTCCACCCCATAGAGTGCAACGCTCCGTACTAAACTTGTTTCTAGTCTTTTCTTCACTTCCATACTCAACTGTCATTAGTTCACGCCTACGAGTAAAAGCTTCTTTTTCCAATGCAATTCTCCTTATCACTTCAATGCTGCTATACCCTTTTTCCTCCAACACACTACCAGATAGCTAAATTGCTCCACCTGCTCTATTTTCTGACCTCCTACTTTTATAGTTATAATGGCCCTTTTTGTTCTTGAAAATCGCATTACTTTCGTTTTCTTCTGGTTTATCTTCATCCCATATCTTTCGCACTGTCCCTGCAACGCATTCAGCAGTTTTTGCAAGACACGGACTGACTGGCTAAATAGCGCTTGGTCATCCGCAAACCTCACTGATTTTATCAATCTTTTTCCCCCCGACCTTTATTCTAGCCTCAAGCTCATCCCAAGCCTCTCTCACCATTTCCTCCGATATATGTTGAAAATCACCGGCGATAACGGACAGCCCTGCCTAACTCCCCTCCCTATTGTGGCTTAATCCGATTCTCCATCGGCTACTCTTACTTGCGCCATGCATAAATTCCGGATCTGTCTCCTGTCTCTCCAGTCTATTCCTATCTTCCGCAATATTTCCATTAACTTTTCCCACCTCACTCTGTCGAACGCCTTTTCGAAATCAACAGAAAAAGCGAATACATCCTGATCATATTCTAGATTCCTTTCCACTAGTACTCTCACCACTGCAATCGCATCCCGAGTGGCCCTCTCCTTCCGAAATCCAAACTGATCCTCGCCTATAAATTCCTTTGCTCTCTTTTCCATTCTTCTGTTGACGATTCTAAGCACTATCGTATGAGAAATCAAACCTATCGTTCTATAGTCTTCACCCTCTTTTTCGACATAGGTATCAGCACGGTTTTTACAAAATCCTCCGGCCAAGTCCCCTCTTCGTATATCCTACGAACGTGTTCATAAAATCTCTTCCTTCCCCGCTTTCCAACGTTTTTCAGATACTCAGCTGGGATGTTATCTATCCCTACCACTTTACCCGCTTCATTTCTCGCAATGCTTTCTCTATCTCACTATTCAGTTTTCCAGGGCCCACGTCATCCTGATCTACGTCCTTTTCCTCTTCTATATCCTAGTTCCTAGGCCTATTTTCGCTATCATAGAGTTCCTCAACATATTTCCTCCATCGACGCTGTATCTCCTCTCGTTCAGTTGCTAAATTTCCCCTTCTGTCTTTGATGCATGGAACCGTTTTCCCTTTCTTGATGCCCGATAACATTACTCGCAGCTTCTGTTCCTCAGTGAGGCGGCTGTGTGAAGGCGTCTGACACCAGATGGGCGGCCTATCAAGTGATGGTGTCATGTTAAAAACACTAACGTGGAAGGCAACGGGAAACCCCTTTAATTAAACTCTCCCAAGAACACAATAATTCCTTTTTCTTGTTTCTGACCTGACCGGTTTCAATATCATTATAAGAGGTCGTCAATATTTCAAAACATTGGACTTAAGAAAGGGATATCGAAGTGAAGTAGAAAATTACTACGCAAATTTTATCATCGCGATTAGTGTGCATCACAAAGTTACGTTGCTGATAGTTGATTATACGTATCATGGAGTTGGTAATTCCCTTTCGGTCTCATCATTAAGGTGACCATACGTACCGGTTTGGCCGGGACAGTACCGTTTTTGGGGTGTTTGTCCCGGTGTCCCGAAAGACTAAATAAAAATACTAATTTGTACCGGTCTTTGGATTTATGCTATCAAAATAATTAGTTTGTTTTTTGAATTTTGGTCTTTTTTTAAACGCTTGTAAAAATAATGGTTCAAACAGATTCTTACATGAAAAATCCGTACATATATTTGGTACAGTAATTCTGCCATCTGAAAAATATCATAACTAGAGTGTGATTTTTGTGAATTTGAATTGTGAATACAAATCTCTTCGAAAAGTTTAATAAAAAATCATTTCATAAACATTAAAATGAAATAAAAATCTTTTTCCTTAATATTTGATTTCTTTTATTGTTCTATTGAATTAAAAATGCTTAATATATATACATTCCTATATTTATAATATACTAAGCTCTTACATATGTAGCATCAGGAAGTTGCACCGATTCGGGTGCTGGAAAAGTGAGTTGTGTAGGACTCTGAGTGACAACTTTTTTAACGCTTCACTTACCAAAGAAACATGCATACATACATACATGTAAAATTGCCTATGCTTCAGGTGAAGCGATATTTTGTCCCGGTTTAGCAGATCAGAAATCTGGTCACCTTATATTTGGCAGCAGTATGACATTTAATGTTCACAGGTGTTCATGGGTCCATTTACCAAATATTTCATACTTTTAGTACTTTCTCCACTCGGGATGGTATTTGTTTAATACTGATTATTTTATTTGTATCTTCTATTATTTGTATTGGGGGCCGCATAACATTTCGAGATGCATTTCGTCAAGAAAAATAGACGTCTGCTATTTCAGTTAAAACATATATTTTTCTTCCTCTTCCAATTGGTGACACTATTTCTTCAAAATCGATGGATTTCTGCCTAAACATTATAGAACTCAGAATTGTAAGAAGGACCTGGGTCAATCGATGCATGAACACCCATAATTGGCACGGGTTATTACCGGTATCCATAAACGCAAGTTGATAATGTTTGAACAATGAATTTTCATTCGTGGATGAATGCACACAGGTATATGAATTTTGTATAGTCCTGTGGATTAAAGTTTTCGATTTCTAAGGAAAAATATTTGATCAAAAATTTACCATAGAAAAGCTGTGGTTAGGAACTTGGCAATTAATGACGTAATTAACACTTAACAATTGACAAGTTTTATGCGATACCTATATCATCCATAACGCCATTATTAGGATGCCTACCATCCGTTGCAAAATTTCCGTCACCCGCACCCGCGAGTTTGAAGACCAATATCTCCAAGATGGCTAATGCGATTTTAAATTAAAGTATATCAAATTAAAGCTTATTTCTACTTTTACAGATGGTATTAAAATATCTCTACAATTTTTTTACTGAAGTAGGTACGTGTTTAAAAACGGATTTTTAGCGAATTTTTTTTGGGTAGATGGTTCCAATGAATTGGGGCATCGTAAGAGCAACACAGGTCGAGATATCAAACTTTCCTTTTCACATGTTGTAGCTAAGGGCTTTGTTAATAGTCATAAGAAGTTTCATACTTGTTGTTATGGAGTGATTTATTATGCGTTCTTCATTGTTTTTCATTGTTCATATGTGTGTAATATTGTGTTTTCTCATGTGCCATTGTGGTTGAGGCAGTGAGTACGTATAAATAGAGGTTGGTGTCACACGCTCTGCGCATTTCGTTCTGAGTAGTGCCGCATTTCGTTCTGAGTTGTCTGCCACATTCGTTTTGAGTCGTGCAGCTGTATAGTCTAGTTGTGCCACTGCTTTGAGTTGTGTCTTTAGAGTGAGAACTTTTGCTCATTAAATATTTTAGATGTACAGTGGAATCCCGGTATAACGAGTGCTCATAATCCCTCGGAAATCACTCGCTAAATCGAGCGCTCGTTATATCCGAAGGTGTTGAAAAATCCCACCTAATTCTCTTAGTCGTTCGTATTTACAGTTTTTCTTTTGTTTCCGTGGTATTTGACGAAGATAAACAGCAAAAAAGTCATTTCGGGCACAATCTGGTAGCATATCAATGTATTTCATGAAAGAAACAGGACATTTTCCATTATATAAAATATTAATTCCCCTAGTTTCGGTGTTTTTCTTCCAGTTCTTCTATTTTTCGATCGCCGAAGAAAGCTGTAAAGACAGCGTAACTAGTCGGGAATAAAATGTTAGGTATACTGTGGAACCTATCACCTATCTGTCCACGCAAGTATGTCAACTATCAGACCACTGAAATTGAAAGAGAGAGTGTCAGAGAACTGCTGAGAATTTGAATTAGCAGATAGCAGAATGGTTTTTCAAAAGTACTTGCTCCAGCTTAAGCAAAGGCCAACTCAACGGCTGTCTTTTTCTGACACGATTAATCGGTGCAATATCACGATAATTCATCGGAGGCGATTACGCTTTATTTGAACGAGCTAAATATCACGATCTTTTATCGCGATGATATTTATCGTGATAATATATCGTGATATTTTATCGGGGCCCGATATAATGATATTTTATCAGGACGCGATATATTGATATTTTATCGCGATATTTATCATGGTCATGATATTCGTTGTGATGTTTATCGTGATATTTATCGCGATACCTATTTATAGCGATATTTATCGTACCCCGATAAGTTATCATGCCCCGATATCGGGGGACACGATAAGACGATATTTATCGTCACGATATGAGTTATCATTATCGCCATCTTTCGGTATGCTAAAATTATCGCATCCCGATATTGAATTATCAATATCGCCCATGCCTAGACCTAACTCCCTCTCCTACTGTCATCTTGCTCGTCGTCCGCCCACTGCCCTCCCACTGATGACTGGGCCTAACAAAAGAAGAACGTAAAATGGGAACGCGCAGAGCGTACTGAAGGCTGTAAATCGCTAATTTAGGACATAACTGGCTTTAGGTGTTGTAGATATGGCACACATCTTGTATTTTTAATTTAATTAGCAGATAATACAAAATACAATAGTTTATTTTTGCTAGGTGGTGCATCGCCCTCGAGAGATATCTGTCGTAATACCGAGCGTATACCGTGGAAGGAACTTTTTGGCCTCGCTATATCCGCTTTATTTTACATGTAAAACATAGGCCTTTTAGCGGTACAATGACAATCACTGGCTATAACGCGATTCTCGCAATAAGCAGTACTCACTATAACGGGCTTCAACTGTATTTCGAGTTTTATTTACCCACAATCAAGCCTCGTACGACAATACTATTACTTTCATCAATACATATTTTTGTTATTAATGAATTTGTCAGACTGCGTTATTTTCTGTCCCGCACGTTTTCCGTTCCAAAAATCACCGTTTGGACCTTTATCTTGCTCTCATGTTATTAATATGAATCCACTTATGACATCTCAATAGAATTCATGGGTTATTTGATATCGATATACCTATATTTATATTTTGCTAAAGCACACTCAACTGGCATGTCTCGAAGAGATTGGTAGGGCGCACGTAGAATCTTCTGCTGCAAGCAGTTCGCCTATCGCTATGAATGAGTCATGAGGACTCGATATTTGCAGAAAAAAGTATTGACTTTAAGAATGTTAGTCGGTGTCAGTTTAAGAACTGACGGTATCATCATGGGTGTTTTCAAGTCTGCTTAGGCAAAGTTTTCGGAGACAGAGTTGAGGATAATTTAAAATGCAATTTGTTTCTTTCGTCGAGAAGCCGAGAAATGTGGGGACAAAAGCTCTTTCTTATCGCTGATTTTATTTTGGTGAATACTGCAACTTATAAACTTTTATTCAAGCATAGGCAAGGATATTTTTCCTGTGTATACTAGAGAAATTTTCTCGCGTGGTGTTAGGTGCGCGCGGTACTTACGGTAGCTTATAACTTGGCAACCTCGAGCAGCTTATCTCTCCTGGCCAAAAGTCATGTCCCGTGGAACTTCGTTTCCAAAATAAATATATACACGTTGAAAGCATATCTAATTCGCCCAATTTGTTAAATCATTTTACACGTGCTTACTTTTCAAACACGACAAACCGTCAAAACGAAATGTATTTCTGACTTCTGTAAACTGAGATAGTGCATGTTTTAAAAATTTGTCGTTTTTTTTAATTAAACATAATTGTTAACTGAGAAATATATTTAAACTTCGTTTAGTCTAAGATAAATAATGTTCCATATCTTATGCGAAGAAAAGAGATGTGGCTTTTCTTGTTTTTTCTTCAAGTAGGCGTCAAAGTTAAAACCTGCTTCCCGGAACTTGAAAAAAAATCTGGCCTTTATATCTGTCTCGGTCGAAAAATTAATTAATATGTATTAAGGAAGCAAGGAAGTCTAACTTATGAAAAATTACAGGTTTATTTTCATTTTTAACATATGAACTTCCAGTAATAAGAGATCAAGAACTTTAAATCAACAAAATAAAAATTATCGTTATTAGGAAATAAAACTGGAAGTTTTGCTAGTTTTGCATAACAATACATATTGCTAAAATCTTTGGCTATACAAAAGAAAAAGAAAATTAGTTCAACTTTGTTGTCAAATTCACGATTTCATCGTCAATCGAAAGAATTTCAGTGACTTTCTCTGACACAATATTTGGCTCGTTTGGCTTTCAATTCCTCCATCTGTTGAAGGAGACTCCTCTTGGTAACCAAATGATATTTCTTTGCTTCTTCCATTTACCACTTCTGATAACGCAACCATGCATTTATGAATGACAGTAACATCTTTTTGTCAATGGTCATATTCTGAAGCCCACTGACTGCCTTGAAATATCATAAATGCATCTTTGAGCAATCTGGGGATGTCCCAATTGGTTCTCTACTATAAGCTCTTTGAGAAACCCCTCTCCACAAAGGCTTGCTCATGGCTCAAGATTAGCACCTTCTTGATTAGGGCATACAAGTTTTAGAAGTTCTCCATACCTTCATGCAGACCTCTCCAAAAGTGATCAATTCTCTGCACACTTCTGCGATAGGCTTTACATGCTTCAATTACTTCAGCATTGGATATGAGAATTCAAAATTCCATAATAATGCGATCACACACTTCTGCTGAAAGCTAGTTTTTCACGTGGAATACCTCTTCAGTATTTAGTAATACTAACATTAGGATGACTAACAGCTAGGGCTGGGTCACAAAATGTGACACTCCCACATGACTTGTACTTAACAGGTGATTTAGAGATTAACGTTTGTCATAATTTAAGCAACACATCTTTGCAATCAGTTTTTAATTGCTTCAACTTCTCTGCAATCAATTTAAGTTCCCACAGCTCGGCTTTAACTGCAGTTTCTAACTTCAAATGCTTGTCAGGTAAGAAGTTTTTGGTTTTCTTAAGATTGACATCATCTACTGACTTGGTCTTATCTAAGATATCACCTTTCATGAAGAGAGACTTCTCTAATCAGAGAAGATAGGTCAGTAAACAAGAATGGAATCATTGGTTCCTTACATTGATATGCACTCAGAAAGGGTTTTAATTGCAGAGAAACATATGCAAAGAAGGCTAACCTGGCTTTTCCTTCAAACCTGATGTCATGTTAAAGTAGCTCTTTGAATCAATCTTGATATTTCTTCCTTACATCTTCATACAAATTTGGCTAAGTTTGAAAGTGATTTAAGAGCAGTTACAGCCACTTCCTCATTTTCTAGCCATCTCACTGCACAGAATTTTGCAGGAAAAACAGGGTCACTTTCTTCACTGAGCCTACTACAATAACTTCTTCCAGCAGGTACACAGTAAATTCCATGCATGCAAATTTTGAACACACAGTAAATTCCATGCAAGAATTCAACCAGTTTCCAATCAACAGCCCTAAATCTACCCCTTAAACTATTATTGGTGGTATGGAGGCCACAGGAACCCGTGTCAAGAAAAATAGGGCTATTGGGTCCGTTTTGTTCAAGTAGATAAGCCTGAAACTCTATGAGAAAAGCCAAGTTGACATTAGGGCTATCTATTGAAACTTGAAGCATTTTGGAAAGTGAGATATCTTTCAGCTCTTGTTGAAAGGCCCTGCATAGATCTACCACCTGGGAATGACCAAGGAACAATGAGGAATAATGATAATGTGTCTGCACATAATTTGTATCTTTGCTCCAAAATGTGATTGTCCATTTGCAGAGGCTTAGATTAGAGGAGTTTAGGGCGAGGGAATAATGACACGTGACTAAACTACACTACACTAAGTTTATTGTTGCACGCAATGCAACGAGGATCACTAGAGCAACACGCGCAATGGAACACAGTCACAGCGATGCATCGGGGAGAGCCTAACGGGTAGCGGCACTGAGGTGTCCGGGCGAGTGAACTGGCCGAGTCGAACTGTCCCCAGGCGGTCGGGTGCCGGGGTTCAAATATCAATTCCGAAACTTCCAGAGCTTGCCGGTGGAAGTCGCGAGGAGAGAGTCGAACCGTCCACTCGTGGAAGGGGCGCCGAGCGTGATGGTAGGGGAAGTGGCATCAGGCACGCTGCCTATGCGTGGAGTGGAGGGGGTCTCGCAAGCACGCGGGAAGTTTCCCGAATCCGTGGAGGGGGGAGAGGCCGCCACAGACTTCTTGTTCAGACTCTCATCATATGAAGCCACAAATGCATCTGCTTCACAGGCAATGTTCAGTATTTTTTTATAGAAATATGGATGTAATTCAAAGGTAAGAGAATAGCCAACTTTATCTTTTCCCAATCTCATTTTCTTCCCTACGTTGTTGTCTGGGAACATTCACTCGAACAGAGATGCCTGCTTCCCTGTGGCCAAGAGGGAGGAATGGTTTTCAATAGCTTGCAGACACCACAGTATTTCTGCATTTGTGACATCATCTTGCATAGAAAAGTGCTCGATACAACTCTGGTTAGTAGAAGCAGGCCCAGCGATGCTGGGAAACTCTGCAGTCGGAAGTCCTAATGATGGATTGCTGCTCGATGTCTGTGTATTCAGCGAAGGTGGGCGGTCATTACTAACTTCTGCATCATGACCAACAGAAGATGTTGACTCCCCTACCTGTGAGATGCTTTATGCCACACATTTTGATTAAAATTAAACTAAGCGGGATCAAAAATGTAACATTATAATTGTTTATCATCATCATTAGTCATCAATTGAGGCGCTCGGGGCTAGATAATGGTAAGCCACATTTAGGAACTTTTACAGGAGTGACATCTGAAGGTTCCAAAAATTCCCTAAATTAGGTGTTGTGTCTTGGTGCAATACATAACAACAAGGTGTGTGCTGCCATCTCTTGGTTTCTTCAAATAATATTCCGCCAGTTGCTTCCCATCGTCTAGCAGATAAGAAAAGCGTACAGATCTCAATATTTTTCAGTGTGTGGCTTACCATTATCTAGCCCCGAGCGCCTCAATTCTCTGATTGGTTTGATGCAGCTTTCCACTGAGTTTTTCTATCGGCTAATCTCTTCATATTTACGTATTTCTTCTCTTTCACATCCTTCATCACTTGTTCCATTAATCTCATTTGAGGTCTTCCTTTGCCATTCTTCCCATCCATTTGTCCTTCAACGATTGTCTTTATCAGGCATTCGTGTCTTAAGATATGGCCGATTAAGTTATTCCGTCTTCTTCTTATAGTTTTCAGCAGGCTTCTCTTTTCTCCCACTTTTCTTAAGACTTTAATTACATAAGAAATCAATTTAATATAATATTATTTATATGAGAAATACATTTGGGAGCTATTTTAAACATTTTTCATTACCTGCGGCCTAAATTGTGGGGTTTCATGTAGTTGCACTTAATAATCATGATTCAGTGTCCGATGCCTACTCGCCATATTGGTGGCCGTTCGAAGTCTTTCAGAGACAAAGATAACACTGCTTGACAGGGTTAGGATATAACTTTATCTTGCTTCTCCTATTACACGACACATTGCCTTTATATCGGGTAATTTAGCCAGAAGCCATTTTCAAGTACTTGACCTCTGACATTAATTATGAGTTTTTGAGTAAAATGTACAATATCTTGAACCTATTTTCCTCAGAAAAATGACTTTTGTCAAAGCGATTCTTCCCTGGTACTCCAGTGAGGAACTTAAAGCATATCACTTGGCATGCAATCTGGGAAGAATATACCCTTAACATGAGCCGTTTTATTGTATCTTGAATCAAAATTTTTCAGGGAAGCTGGCCAGAGGCCAGTCGTCCCCTCCTTCACCCTGCCTTCTGCTCCTATGTTCAGTTTTCAATCTCTAGGTGTTTTCAGGTGATAGATTCCAAAATTTGACTTTTTGCGATTTTTCCCTGACCACACACAAAATTCCCTGACTTTTCCAGGTTCCTATAAACCCTGATTATGCATCCAGGATGACAATAAAAAAAACAAGAATGAAGATGTTGTTTATTTCACACTTAAATATAATATGCTAAGCATAACCAAAGACAAAAGTGAGTTACCGTAGAAACTATAAAATGAGAGCTCTCGGGAGCCGAAAAATCACTTGCTACATCGGATTCTACTTATTACCAAAGATGTTTAAATAACCATTACACAGCCAAAAGATTCCATTAAGATAACAATTAAAAATGATATTTTCGCACACTTTATATACCCGTAGTTGTATTTGAAATTTTGAAATGAAAATTTTCATTGCTATATATTTATGTTTCAATACGCATGCCGTTTCAATAGGAGGCAGTATAGAACACAATGTTTTGTGTGGAGTAGATGGGGCCTAAAGTGTTCCCTTGAACACCTAGAGTTTACCGTATCCATGCCAGTGCGGAAAAGTATACATCGGAGAGACAGGGCCAGACAGGGGATGATAGAGACTCGAATAAAAGAGCACAGGAGGTGTATTAGGTTGTTCCACCAGGAGAAATCTGCCTTGGCTGAACAGAGCCTATTGGAAGATCACATCATCTCCTTTGATGAGGTTCAACTGGTCTCCAAAATGAATGGGAATTAGGACCATCTCCTTACAGAGGCCATTGAAATCAGGCTGGAAGATAACACCTTAAAAATTGGGACTCTGGGTAGATCCTCAGCGGGGAATGGAAACCGTTAATTCAAAAAATAATGAAAACAGGAGACAACAAGTCCCCCCCCCCCAGATTAAACAGCCATGTAAGCACAGGCAGAATGTCCTGCAAACTTTATTGTTCTGAGGACGATGGAGGAGTGTTCCAAGGAAACGTCAGCAACTCAAATTCTTACTTGGCTTGAAACCCTAGAATTATTCATTAATAGTCTTCTCATTGTTGAGCCTTTTAATGCAAATAACATAAAGTAAGAAAAAAATGTTAAAAAAGTATTTAGATTTGTTTTGTTGGCATTTTCCTAAGGGGTGATTTTGAGGATATGGACCTAAAAAAAATACTAAATACTATTATGCCAATTTTAGCAAAAAAGTGGCACTGTAAAACTTTAAGGCAATAAATTTTTTTATGAAATGAAACAAATTAGTTCTCTATGATGAACGGTTTTTATTTTATGGAGGATAAACCGATTTTTTCCTGAAAATAGCAACTGTTTTTCTAACCTTCAATCTCATTGAGGCTTGGATTGACATATCAAAATGAGAAGAAACTTCCAATGTCATTACCTAGCAAATTGGCACCTTGTAGATGAGATCCCCTGGAAGACATGGTGAAATTTTTTTTTGCCTCTATGCCTTGTGACAACCCTAATCCACATTTTACCTTCTGGATAAAATAAAAAATGGAGTTCACATTCTTGAGCAACTTTAAATTTTCTCCGTTTTCCAGCTAGCATGACCATATTGGTCCATGGACTTGAATGCAGGATTTTGGAATTAATTACATCATTTTATAATTTATTCTTTGCATTTCTATTTACTTCATATAAAGTTCAAACACACGAGTTCAAGTATTGTCTTATGTTGATTATCTCACCAAGGAGCCAGTGTGAACTTAAAATATGAGATTTTAGTAGGAGAAGATGCAAGGTGGATTTTTCAAGGGTTATTTCTGGAAAGGGTAATGTCCTCAACAATAGCATAAAATAGCAAATTTCATTTGGGTCAGCCCAGGTGCACTCAGGGAAAGTAAAAATTTGCAATAAATAATGCTTACGTAATAATGCATCTTTAGAGTTTTCCATCATCCCTGGTGGCTGTTGCAGACGACCCAAATCTATTATTCTAACTGCAGACGCATCTCCTGATCCATGGGAGTCTCTTGAATGAGCCTCTAGAGACACTGGTGACAGTGAAGGGATGAATTCCTGTGATGAATGACTGCCTGAAGTTAAGCTGTTTCCAGTGGCTTGGTAAATTCCATTCACAGGATGAGCAGTGTTCTGTAAAAAAGGTGGAAGCTATGACAACTATTATATAGCAAAGCCCACTGATACTCATTTCAAATGCATTACCACTTTAATAATTAAAATTGAATCATATCAATTAATTAACATTGAATCACTAAAGCCCACTGATACTCATTACCAATATTACTACTTCAATAATTAACATTTGAGTCACATTTTGTACCAATTTTAGTAACATTCAAACAATTAATAACTTTAATAGAATCATAAGAATATGTACAATAGCCATAACTAATAGCAAGGAGCAAAGATCATAGAATTCAAATCCAAAGTCAAGCATGTAAATTTCAAATAGTTAATGATAAATCTAAAGAATAAATGAGTCAATCATATCAATTCTCTTGGCAAAAATCAAAATCTGATTAGCATATGCTTCTTCAGCAATGTTAACATTATTATAAATAAGGAGCTTCACAGCAAAATGGAAAAGTGCAATAATATTTCAAAACAGTGACTAAGGAAAATACATCATGCTACAAAATGTGAGGAATACTTGCTTTCATTTTACATAATGTAATTGAAAAAACTCAAGAAAACACTCACATTAAATTAAGCATTGCATTTATTATTACATTGTATACTAACCTTAGCTATCTGAAGTAAAACAATTGAATGCTTTATAGACTCCAGCATCTCCTAAAACACAAAACAAAACACAATGTGTTAGGAATGCAAATTATTTCACCCATGACATAAGGTGAAATTTAGGGTTAGAAGAGTTGCAAGCAACTTGCTCAACAAGAATGAATAATCACGGCATATATTCATAACAAGTAATTTAAAGTATCAAGTTGACCTTTGATAAAAGAGGAATAAATTTCCAATAACCTTGAATGAAAGAACATTACATTTCAAACCACAGTTACTTTTTTAAAGTTAAATTAACGTGAACTTTAAAATTCTAAAAATTAGTTTTAATCCCTTGGAAAACTACAGCCTTACACTTGAATAGAAAACATTGCGGTTCATTATCAGTGACCTTGAGGTGCTTTGGCAAATTAAGACAAAATGAATGGGATTTGATCAGAAACTAATGTGTACATACATATAGTTAGTCAAAGAAACTGAACTGCAATGGAAATTCTTGCAAAAAGCCTTCAAATCCTTATGTCTAAGCCTTCCAAAAATATCCAATTTCAAAGTTGATACAAAGTTGATATAGGAGAATGGTAAGGATGTGAACTGTTGTTATATGGGGGAGGCAACCAACATCTTAGGCAATTAGAGACCAAATCTAAATAATCAGGATTCTTAATAAAATATATCTTCATTCTAAGAGAATAATATGATGTGGGCAAAAATGGACAGCAAAAGTCACCATAAAAGACTGTGGGCACATACTCATGCCCCACATGAAATTTAAAAAAAATGGATCAATTGATGGCAATGACAAGTGATTATAATAAAATCCTGTACGTAATGATAACTCAAACCTCGTGAGACTTTGAAATAGATGATAAACAATCTTATAAACAGAATCAACCAAATGATGCAACATTTTGTGGAATAGCATCATGGAAGTTTTAACTGAAATCATTGCTATGTATTGCACAGGTAACTTTATATGACTGATGCACCTTTTTATGATTCTGTATGATCTTCAGATGGTTTTTAAAAAAAGAAGCACATAAGAGTGAAGAAATTCAGGAAATTATCAAATAAAAGTTACTGGCAATACCAAATATTTCACTTAAAATAGGGCAATAATTACAATTTCAAGGTTAATTGATCACTTGAAATTAACCATTCTCTACAAAAAGTAGAAGTTGGCCTTTCTTCAGATATGTACAACATCTGTTAGATACTGAGCTCTTCAATTGCATGAGATCAGGCTTCACAACGTGGAAGTGAGGCATACTAGCCAAATAAAATGATAAAACTTTTCTACATAAAATTACGATTCGATGATGGTTTTGTAGATAAAAAAATGTTTCAATCTTAAATGGAGGAGTGCAATCATTTTATTAAACTAGGTTTGAGCTTTTCCTCCACATGCCAATGAGCATTCTATAAATATCATGCTTTCGGGAAGAAAATGATCAAAGTGGAAGGATATGAAAGAAAGAAGTACTGCATGTACTTAAAATAACTTACATTAGCTATATCATAGATGGGAATCAGATTTTGTTTTTCTTCCTCATTATCAATCTTCCCAATCCGGTCTTCTAAGGCCTGTAAATGAAGAGGTGACCTTAAAAATAATGAAAAAAAACACTACGAAATTGTAATTAAATTTACACAGTAAATTTAAAGGGTAGGTTTGCATTTTGAAATGCCAATTCCAATAAATTATGTTGGCCCTTGGACTTCGAAAAAATCATGCAGGGGATAAACACAATGCCCTAACATTTGCTGCTGTAGCGCAGACTAAGTTTCTCTTGGGAGAAAATACTAACTAATTATACTAAAGGATGACTCACACATTATGGGCTTACCATTGTGTAACAACTCTTTCACTCAATAGAAAGCAACTGAATTACGCTGAGTCACTACTTGCAATTTGTGCACCATAAAAATTGACAAAGGAGGTTCGTAAAAAGTTCATTTAGACACAGTATAATATATTCATAATGGGGACACTCATAGCACATTCCACTACACAGGAATAACTACAGCTTTACAAAGAGTTTTTTAAAAAGTGCCCTTACAATTTTCAAACTCCTGTCCAAATATCTTTGAATGGTATCTGAAAGGAAAAGCAGGATCTAATTTGAGGACAACATATTTGTCCACAAAAGTAAATATACAGATGGTGAAATATCATTAGAAGACAGTGAGGAAGTTAAAAAAAAATGTGCCTTGGCAAATTGAATGACATTTCGCTTTGCCACAAACCCTCCTGTAAGCGCCAGATAATATTCAATTAGATTAAAATACTTTGCTATCAACTTAAATGTCAAATGTATTAATATCTTAGTTTATGGATGAAGAACAATAACAAACCTATAAGTATGTACTGATAAGAAGCAAGATGAAAAACTGTAATGAGAATAGGTAAATGGATGACTGTCTGGACATTGTTTATTTCTCAACTTGTCTTACCTTAACTTGTTCTATGAGTATTTGAAGGAATGTATCAGCTTCTACCACCTTCTTGTCAAAGTCCTGAATGGTTGGTACTTCATATTCCATGATCTTCTTCTGGAAAAAAGTTCAAAGTCATAAGCATTTGTCACCTGCCATTGCTTACATATCTTCATAAATATAAGAAAATTAGCATTAACAAATGATCCAATTCACAAAGAAACTATAAAACCTTTTTTAACACCATCCCATGCTTACATTGTGAAAAAATGCACACTCCGCACACAAGTTGTATGGCCAACATTACAAATTTTGAAAGGCATTCTCAAAATTGCACTATCAGAAGAGATCACAAACTTAAGACAATAAAACAGAGATATTCACTTATTGGTAAATTAAATGAGCTGACTTCTTTGAAAGAAATTCATAAGCAACAATGGCCACAATCCAGATAAAGCTACTGAAACCAAGTACTTAAAAGTGTTCAAAATTCATGAAACTTCAGGGCCATGATGCATGCAAAGTTCATCATATTATGAAAAGTTGAGAAATCAAATAACCATCTGGAAAGGGAGCATTAAGAAAAATTTATAGCTGATTACATCATCTGATTGCATTGATATGTATGATGGCTTTAATTGCACACAATGTTCTCATCTCCGTCATCATACTAGTTTACGGGGATGAGTAATTGGGAATTATAGTTCTTGTTACGGCAATATCAGTGCACTTCTGACTGTACCTTAATGCATTATAAACACTGAATAAAATGTATTCCAGTAATATTCAAGACAAAAAAGTTTTTTTCTGATAGATAAAATAAGGTAATAATATTCTGATAGAATAAATAAGTGAAATAAAGCAGACATTGCAATTATGTAGTCCTGTTTCATGTGTACATTACACTACTCAAAGCCTTTATGATATCTATAATTATATTAATCTTTTTCCACTGGCAATGCAGAATCAGCATTTCTTTCCTTATTTCTCCTTTGCCATTCCTCACTTCTCTCTCTCTCTTGTCTCTAACCTTTATCTCTCAGATCTTCCATCATAGCGTGGGTTGCCTTCTATTTATGATACCTCTACCAACCACCCCACTCTATTTCCAACATAATGTATCACTACCAAAATCACCTTATCCTGCATTTCTGCATTTTTTTGCCAAAAGAGCCCGCCTGGGTAGCTCTTCTGATGCAAATGTTTCGTATGTTGCATAATTTTGCATTTCCATACTTTAACCACAAAATTCTTCTTAAGTCACCTCTATTTTCTTTCCAAGGCATTCATTACAGGACATTCTTCCATGCAACTGAACAATCCAACTCCACTTAAAATACACACACACAAAATTTGCTGAATTTTATGTGGATATAAAAATATACCTACATAAGATTCAATACATTTATGAGAATTAAACATAAAATTCACTGAATTTTATGCAAACATTTTCTGAACCATTTTTGTTGACATATACTCTGTCCTTACTTGGCTTATACTTATACCCTCTCAACAAGCACTCTAATTCTCCAAGCCTCTTTCCCAGTTTACCTCATACTATTTTGCAGAGAAATCACCCACAAACAGCATGCTCTGTGGCACACTGTTAATTATATCCTGCACCAGGGTATCCACCGCCATTCAAAGAGATAGGGACAGAGCACAGAGCCCTGATGATACCTGAGAGCAATTGGATATCCTGTCATGTCAACACCTTCCCTCACCTAGGTCTCCACTCCCTTGTATCAAGTAGTACAATAGTATAATACAATTGTACTTCAGGGCCATGGTGCATGTAAAGTTCATTATATTATGAGAAGTTGAGAAATCAAATAAATTGAATAATTGAACAACACAATAGTACAATATCTCCTCAAGTAGCCATGAATTTTTTCAGACATCCCATTTTTACCTATAACTCCAAAATTGATGCCTTGGGACTCATGCCTTCTGGAGGTCTTTGAACACTATCATCATTGTGGGTCAACAATCATAAGATTGGTTTGATGCAGCTATCCACAAAATTCTCTTCATATTTACAAGATTTCTTCTCTTTCACATCCTTAAAAACTTGCTCCATACATCTCATGCAAGGCCTTCCTTTTCCATTCTTCCCATTCACTTGTCCTTCATGGATTGTCTTCATCAGTACATCATTTCTCAATACGTGGCTGATTACCTTGTCTTGTCTTCTCTTCAAGGTTTTCAACAGACTTCTCTTTTCTCCCACTCTTCAAAGCACTTTTTTGTTAGTCACTCAGTCTATCCATTTAACCTTCATTGGACTCTATATGAAATGTATTTATCTTACCGTATAATTTCCTATTGCTCTCCTCTAAGCCAATGACCTTTCAGTTATCTCTATGTCTGGTATAAATCAGAATTGACCCTTTCCTATTTATGTCGTTCAGATATCTTATCCTCCATGCAATAATGCATTCCCAGATCTTCATTGACTGCAGCATTAGCAGTATATAGTTGGTCCAATCAGTACTGTTGAATATTGTAAGAGACAAGATATCGCTATGACTTCCTGAAGCAGGTATTGATGATTATCAGTTAAATGGCCACCGAATACTACCTTATTTTTTTCTTTTGTATATCTCAAACAAAAACACATAATTGCACACACCACATAATCATTCTTTCCCATTTCTACATTTTCCCACATGTCCAATATGATCCAGTCAAGTGATACTCTTTCACTATCATGTTTTTCCTTCATAAATTTATTGAGCTGCCCCCTAAAATGTCCCTTTTCTCCTCTTCACAGTCTGCTTTTGGTGCAAGGCTACAGATGGTTGCAGTTAAACATCTTCAGATCTCAAGCCTAATGGCTCATACTCTGATCACTCTTCTCCTCCTCACAGAGTGGGGTGCAAACAGGCAGTTAAGAAGGGTATTTTTTGGAGGCAGCTTAATAAGATTATAATGGAGAAAAGATGAAAACAAAGGAGCAACTGTCGAGAGTGGAGCCCTGGCATTTGCGGAAATGGTCTGCAATGTGTCAAAAGGATAGTGCTAGAGAAAAAGTGACCAAGCCCTTGGATAAACTTTGCAGTATAGGTATATGCACCTGCAACAAACTATGAACATGAAGAAGCAGACATTTATAATGATTAAGAGTATGAGATTGCACAAGTATAATAAGTATAAAATTAAACGATTATGAGAAATTGAAACCTCATCATAGGAAAAGGTCAAGGAAGTAACAATTGGAAAATGCAAATAAAGGCAATGGAATGAGAAAGGAGAAAGACAACTGGAATTTTGTGCACAGAAAAATTAGTGTTCAAAACCACAAAAGCAGAAGGCACACATGGAAATCACAAAAAGACAGGATATGAATTCAATATATTCAAGAGAAGCATAGATTTAGCAACCAAGCGAAATACTGAAAATATCATGGGATCATACTTGACAGCAACAGAATACATACATTTGTTTTATAAATCTATTTAATGTACTTAATTTCAACAAGAGGCTTGAATTCAATTCCTTCAATGTAGTTGAATACACTATTCAAAAAAGACAAAGTACTCACAGTGTGTTGTGGCAATTGGTGGTGAAGAGATTGTGGAGGTGGAGAGTGATGGCGCTGATGATGGTTCCTCATGTGAAAGTATGGGGCATGCCGAAGAATGGTATCCTCCATGGCTCGGATCCACCTTTCTCTCTCTTCTGGGTTTCTTGCCTGGAAGTGGAATGTCTTCCCATCCACCGTCACTGTGAATGTGCTGGCATCCTCGTCATCTATCCCGATGACTGCTCCCTTAAGGCGAACACAGCCTCTTCTTACACCTCTCATCATTTTCTCCCGGGTCTGTGAATAACACGAAAGAAGGAGATATGATCATCTATAAATGACTTTACTTATCATATAACTCTCTGTAAAAGTGAATGGCATCTATATAGCCACTCTTTTGCTCACAGAATGTATGTTTTCCTTTCCTAGAAAGCTTGTGGCCTATCTTGAAGAGATTAACTCTTAGTTTAAAATTTTTTTTGCAAGAAAAATATCGGCCCTGGCTTACTTTTAAGTCTCCTGACTCTTATTAATAGCTTTATAATTAATGGATTTATACTATTTCTGGGAGTTTCCATCGAGTTTGAAGTTTTTTGACCACAGTTTCAACCTTCATCCTGGGGGCATCTTAAGGAAGAAAAAACGTTTGTTGTACTGAACTATGAATGTGATGGTGATTCCCAGAAATAATACTAATTGTAAGCAATTTAACCTAGAAATTTTAAGTTTTAAATAAATAAATTGTAAACAAATTTTATCTTAATTAAATTTTTTCCCTAGATTGAATTTAATATTTAGTTATTTTATAACAATGTTTTCAGAAAAACCATTTTCATCAACGGATAATACATCGGCACCCTGAGCATTGTGAGGAAAATGCACAAAGCCAAAATATCATCACCTTGAGTATCTATGGGTTAAGAGAGATACATTATCGAAAAGAAAATGTTCCTAGGTTTGAGTAGCCCCTTCCTCTACACCAGCGGTTACCAACCTAAGATACAAGCACTCCTCAGGGGAATACACTTATGATTCAGGGGTATGCAAAGAATGTTTAATAATGGAGGAAGTAACAGAAAGAACATCTATTTTTCTAAAATTTTATAGCCACTATTGGCCAAATAGCTGGCAATGCATCACTGACTGGTAAACAACCATATTGTAAATGTCTACACTACTGATTCAAATATAAATTAACTGCAGCTGCATAAACTACAAGTATCTCATGGATAATGAATACAGGTTAGGAAAATTAACTGCTACACAGTATGCAAGTGTATAATGGATGGGAACCACTGCTCTATACAGCTAGAACCAAACAGTGAAAAGTTTTATACTGAGAAAGAGGCTAGTTCTCCAACCAGAAAATGCAAATTTCACTAAATTCAGATCAGAGCATGAGGTAAAGTCCAACCAACATGATCTTTAGATTACATTTCATAGGTTGATTTCTCTTCTAACATGAGCATTCATTCCAGTGATGAATGGATAGGCTCAACTAGCCAAGGGTCAACTTCAAATCTATCCACAGGTCCCTTACAGCTGCAACAAATTCTGATCTCATCACTGAATTTCCCAAACCATCCTTTTTGACCACATTTTCCTCTTTGATTACTTTCACACTGTGACTGCTTCTGTTGTATAAATTCTCCAAATATTGCTTCCAACTCTTAACTTTATCTTCATTTTCAACCAAAAGTCTCCATTCTCATTCCTTATGGCAATACATCTTGCACCATGTTCCTTGAAAAGATTCCTTACCATTCTGTACTCAACTTCCAGCTTTCCATGGCGAGGTTGTTTCGTACATCTTATCTTAAATCCTTCATCGACATTTCTCTTACTTTTCTCTCTTTATGACTTATTTTATTTCTCATACTTCTGTAGAAGAGTTGCCCTTATTCAGTTTTCACATTTTTCTTCTCTCCTTAATTCTTTGGTGATCCATGGCATCTACTTGACAACTTTTCTTTTGCCCAAAAACTATTTCTCCAGCTTCCTGTGATCTATTATTATGTTTTTCCATCTTTCAACCACAGATTTCACAGTAATTAATTACATACATACTTAATAAAAAACCAAACTGCCATGAAAAAATATAAATAATACAAAACATTTTCCACACAAATATCATTATGTATTTGAATAAAAAATCCTTAACAGTGAAACAGAAGTCTTATTTATCCACATTTAATGATGATAACAACTTGATGTTGCTACATGATTAGCAATGTTCCTTCTCATCCAATTCTTCCTTCTAACACAATTGAAGTGAAAGTCATAATTGCCGTTTAAAGCTGGTAATGGTTAAGGAAGCAACAGACAACAGGGTGATCTGATATTCTGCTTGATGCCATCTGCCACTCAGCAATTTTTTCTCATGGGCATCAGGATGCAATCCGATTGATGGGGATGAAATCCTCTTACGTCGGAAGACGAGAGCTTGACGGCTCTCTTGATCAAATACTTTCTAGCACATATGAGGCTATGGCTTAATCTTTCTATCATCTTATATCTCAAAATATCTATCATCTGTGAGAGGGATCATCTCTGCAAAAATGCTAAGGTGCAAAATATGATTAATAATGAAAATGTGGTAACTCAAAAATTCACTATTACAAAAGTTTCTGGTAAAAATATAAGCTCAAAAACTGCAAAAGAATCTTTCAGACAAAAAAAATCTCTGCAATCTTAAAATGTAATTACTCTATGATAAGCCATTCATTACTTGCACCAATCCAGACTCTATCCTTGGGAAATTAAGAACCAAATTCCTTAAGACAAACCATTAAAAAGTTGAGAAAACGAACTGTTTCAGGGGTAACTTTGTGACATTTTCTCCACCATTAAAAAGTTATTATCACCATTTAACAACGATTTTTTCCCTTCTGACATAATGCACTACAGAGCTCCAGACACGAGAATCTGCTAGCTCCAACAAATAATGGAAACAATTCTTTTCGCATGTTAAAAAACAATGACACTAAAGAAATTGATGATGTTCTGGAAGATTTTCACCCATGTACTCACTCAAAGAATCCTCTCCCGGGCGATGGGAGATTATCATTTCGCATTTTTTCGCGAGAGATGTCACAGTCACTCAATGGACCCAAATTACTGGAATCAAACACCGACAGGATGCTGGGGACCGTCACTCAAAGCGACAAACAAGAGCAAAGCCGATGCAAAATGGGTCCACGGCTCATTGGTCACCAGGTCGCACGGATCACGACTGCCCTGGCGCAGCGGACGGTTCGAAATCCACAGCATCCCCACTGCATCACATGCAACTGGCAGGTGTCGGGAGCCGTAAGCGCGTCTGCCCCTACCTGCCCCTTCCTCACGGGAGGGGCAGGAGCACGGATGCCAACCGGTCGGCGGGACTCATCGGATTCACGCCGAAGTTTCCGAAAAGAGTCAGCGAGACTACACACCTTACACTCCCGCCTACCGCGTTTATCATTTTTTTATCGTCAACTTTCGACCTGTTTTCTTTGCTGTTCTTATGCCGCCTGGAATACGAGAAACGTTTTTCATCTTTCCGACACCTCCACGTACACGTCTCCTTTGGTGTTAAATATGCTCATCACATTGGTACACAATATCGTTATTTCGCGTCGTTCCGGCCCCTTCGCACTGAAGAGCGAAATTCGCAAACATCACTCCCACAGGAGCGGATTAAAATGTGAAAGAGGATGAGGGAATGCAACCATTACTATAGTTTTCATTTTCTGTTTTTCTAACTCTTAAGGTAAGACGACTTAGAAGGAATATTCTTACTGGCATTTTTTTCTGAGCACGATCTCCAAGCAATTTCTATAATCATGTTCCATAGGGAAGGAGGTGTCTTCTAAATACCACCTTCTTTACACCACATAGTAGAACAACATAGCGGCATGAACAAGGACATTGAAGGAAGTGTAGAATGTGTTCACACGTGGAAATCAGAATGGGGATCCAATATGGCACCGGTTTCGTCTAAATTCCCTTGAGAAGAATTGCGCAATGCCGCCAAAATTATAGGAAATGAAAATGTTTATGTAGGTACTCTAAAAAGATGACACCTTGAACAATTTGCATTTATATATGGGTCATTCCACCTCAATTCAACAAACGTTTGTCCCTTAGGGTCTCAGATTTTGATAAAAATTGGTGTATGGGAACAAAATCAACTCAAACTAAATACCCTCAAACAGTTTCGTGAAAAAAAATTTTTTGAGCGAATTAATCATGTTTTAATTTTTTCGCATTTTTAGCAAAAATCTGAGGCTTAAATCATATTATCACTTATATCTCCGCTTGTAATTGTCATACAGCAATGATTAATAGCTCTTTTTAAAGCTAAATCTTTATTGAATGAAAATATATCAAGAAAAAATTATTTTCTTCTAAACCCTATTGTTGTTAATTACTAATGTTCAAAGAATTGTTAGTAAACTTTTCTCAAATACTCCATCTCAGAATCGGCTGAAACTTTTTTTCCGTAATCTAAACATACTCAGCTGACTATTCCAAAAATAAAATTTAGTGGCAATTCATAAATGCGTTTTTTATAAATATTTAAACATTTACAATCTTCTCTCGCGCGGCCCGTTGGCTCCCCCCCTTGGAATACATGCAGCGGACACGCGATGCAAGCCTAAAAATTTCCTAATTGCTCAAGGTCGTGGCTAAATGAGATAAAAATATATTATAAACTATACATTTTAACAACAATTGTTATTTGTTCTTTCACTTTTCGAGCTAAATATTGAGTTGATCCAAATTTCTCTTGAATTTTTGCCACACTCCAGCTTTTAGGCAGTGTAGACAGGACTAAAATTTTTTCACCGTAGGAATTAGCTTCAGCAAATTTTTCCTTGAGTTGACTTAGCATTTCACACCTAACTAACCATTATGGGCCGAAGGAAGTTTTTCCTTTTCCCCATACTTTCCCGATTGCTCTTCGATTAACAGAAGAAATTTTATGATTTTTTTCTTTAGAGTTTTTTCTACTTCTCAATTTTTTTTCTATTTACTGGTGATGTACCGATATCGGATAAACTCAAGTAGATTTTTTCTAGCACAGATTGACGAGGTGAATAAGGTTCACCATCACCCTCTCCTTGTGAGTCACTGTCATTGCTGGAGTTGTTTGTAGGTAGGGATAATGAGTCTCCATAAATTGCAAACCAGAAGGCTCCGGTTGTGACAGTACTGCTTCTGCAGCCACAAGCATCTCAGGAACGTCTTCTTGATGACTGATGGGAGACCTTGGTGTGTCACCTTTCGCGACTCCCTTATTCAGAAGCACTCTGCACTGACGACACAATTTTCTGCCCTCGACCAAAGACATCACTCTAGTGCTGAAAATTTTCGATTTGTAATATTTGGCAGTAATTGTATATAAATTAGCACTACAGATAATGCAATGCAGTTTCAGTGGATTACAACACTGTTTTTGATGCTTTGAATAGAAAGCAATACTTACACGATTTTTCATTGTTAACGCATACGGTTTCCACTTTGACACCACTTCTATCCTCGATGAACTGTAGATCTCTTCGATACATTTAAAGACACTGTCTCGCGAACACTTTTCTCCTCTCACTGCGCCGATGGAGCAAATTTTGACACAATTTTGACAATTAGTTTAAAAAACTATTTACGAGAAAAAAGAGAAGGCAGACAGCTTTTGAATTAGGAGATTCACACGCGGTGATAGACCAAAACAAACTGAGACTTCTCGGGTGAATAAACGCGGCTGTCAACAATAACATGTCCAGCTAGATGGTCTTACTTCAAGCTTTAAGGCACATACCGCAATGGGCAGAATTGGCTACCAACGGTGTCATAAAAATAGGGTTCTGAAAGGAAGTGGAAAGGTTTTTACCCTCTTCCCCTAATCCGTAGGTGCCATTAAATATTTCTTTTTAGAGAGAGCTACGTTTACGGAAAACGTCTCAATGCACGAAAAGCCACAGCTGCACGCTCTCGACTCGAATTGAAAGTGAAATGTTTTTGCATGGATAAAAAATATTTTAACACTAAAATCGGAGTTTGCAGTAAATTTGTCTATACAGATAAAAAGAGTGAGATAGCAAAAACGAAGAAATTTTCTGATAGAAAAAATGACGCAAAAATTCCATTATTTTAATTTATTTTCATTTCATCTCATCAATGAATTATATTTGAAGATTCTTAAAACGTTTTTTCATATTTACTGTCACAGATTTTTAGCTCAAATAAAAGTTAATCCGCCTCAAAACTTAAGCGGGGCTCAATGGTAAATTTCTCTGCAAACATCCATTAAACATAACAAATAGCAATTGTTGTTAACATTTATAGTTTATAATATATTTTTATCTCATATAGCCACGACCTTGAGCAATTAGGAAATTTTTAGGCTTGCATCGCGTGTCCGCTGCATGTATTCCAAGGGGGGGAGCCAACGGGCCGCGCGAGAGAAGATTGTAAATGTTTAAATATTTATAAAAAACGCATTTATGAATTGCCACTAAATTTTATTTTTGGAATAGTCAGCTGAGTATGTTTAGATTACGGAAAAAAAGTTTCAGCCGATTCTGAGATGGAGTATTTGAGAAAAGTTTACTAACAATTCTTTGAACATTAGTAATTAACAACAATAGGGTTTAGAAGAAAATAATTTTTTCTTGATATATTTTCATTCAATAAAGATTTAGCTTTAAAAAGAGCTATTAATCATTGCTGTATGACAATTACAAGCGGAGATATAAGTGATAATATGATTTAAGCCTCAGATTTTTGCTAAAAATGCGAAAAAATTAAAACATGATTAATTCGCTCAAAAAATTTTTTTTCACGAAACTGTTTGAGGGTATTTAGTTTGAGTTGATTTTGTTCCCATACACCAATTTTTATCAAAATCTGAGACCCTAAGGGACAAACGTTTGTTGAATTGAGGTGGAATGACCCATATGTCTTACAGCAGATATTTGGCTACTGACAGACAAGTTGGCATCCCTATTTCATAGAACCTTCAGTCACTCAGTGTTGAACCCGAAGGTTGGTTTTATCAGTGGCGGTAGAGTTCACCCCATAGAAGCCACTGACGAGTGAAATTCACTTATTCAGGGTAGTGGAGCCAGCTCCTTTTCGTGGACTACCTGCGACTTACCAAGAAGTTCTGATCAATCAGAAAATAGCACCGCGAGTTTCCTACCTTAAGGGTAACAAATGTATGGCACATCTACAACTGTATCGAACCCGTAGAAATTTGCTGCAGTTTCTTCGCAATTAAAGAAATGGTGGAACCGTTTAAAGAAAACGATTTTCGCGCTGGCACTATTGAAAGCTAAAATACATACAAACAATAGGTACACTGGCAAGCAATTAGCGGTGGCCACGTTAGAAAGACGAACATTTTTAATCGTATTTACTGTAAATAAACATATTTTGTGGAAGTGCATTGTTTCCTTAACCTCATCATGAAGGAATTCCACGTAGTCAAGCCAGACACCGTCAACTTCATTTTTAATCGTATTAAGAGGGTAGAGACAGCAAATTTTTTTCCAGATTAAATTATAAATTTTTACCTTAAAGATGAATGCTTTAAGGTTACCATTCCTATTACAATTTTCAAGCCATTTAGCTTAGTCATCAGTTTATCGCGCGAAAATTTCTGTAAAATGACATCATCATCATGGATTAACAATCCTAGGATTGGTTTGACGCAGCCCTCCACTCGATTCTTCTATCGGCCCAACTCTTCATATTTACGTAGTTCCTCTCTTTCACGTCCTTTGCGACATGTTCTATATAACTCATGCGAGGCCTGCCTTTTCCATTCTTCCCGCTCACTTTTCTTCCGACGATTGTCTTCATAGGGCCATTGTGTCTTAAAATATGGCCGATTAGGTTGTCTCGTCTTCTTTTCATAGTTTTCAGCAGATTTCTCTGTTCTCCCTTCTCTCTCTATTCTCTTCTATTTCGAATGCTTCCACCCTTTTCTTCTCCGCTGCTGTCATCGTCCATGCCGCACTGCCCTAAAGAAACATGCTCCAGATATACATTCTGATGAATTGCTCCCTTTCTTCCAAGCTTGTATTTCCAGCTGTAAGTAGATTCTTCTTTTGAGAGAATGCCCTCTTTGCCTGGGCTATTCTACTGACTAATTCTTTCTTGCTTCGTTCATCATTGGTTACTCGGCTTCCTAGGTAACAGAACTCTGTTACCTCTTCCAGTTTCTGTTTTCCTAGTATAACGTTGGTTTCGGCCTCTTTTTTTGTTGCTGCACACCTTAGTCTTCTTCTTATTGATCTTCAGCTGATGTCTGGCCATTGTCCTTTCCATTGTCGTTAGCATCTTATTCAGATCCTTCTCTGTCTCTGCTATGAGAATTATGTCATCAGCGAATCATAGCATGCTGATTGTTTCTACGTGGATGCTCACTCCAGAAGACTTATCCTTGATCTCATTGATGGTTCTCTCGATGTAAACATTAAAAATTACGGGAGACAGTGTCTTGCCTTGTCTCACCCTTGTCACCCACTCACAGCCTTGTCTCACCCCTTTCCTTATTCTTGCTTCTTCAGAGCTGGGTCCAGATTTGATCACTGCTATTTGGTTTTTATACAAATTGTGGATAATGTAAAGTAACATGAAACATTATTAGATATAAAGGTGAAACATGGTAACAAAATTAATGAACAGTAATTAATAAAGCAACTCTTTCTGCTCAAAAGGAAAGTGAATGTTCCTACCCTATTATCACCGTCGGAACAGAGACAGCCGCGGTCGGTAGCAACATAGCCTTACACTCTGAAGATTGCGGGTCACAATGCCGCATTAAGTATGGACTTGTTTATCTTAGAATCAAGCCTAGGTTAGACAATGCCGTATAGCTTTGGCAGTTGGAAAACCTAAAACAAAAGTCTACTTCTACAATTGAAAATCTGAAAAGAAACGCTTACTTTTACCAAAAAATATGCTTTCTTTTTGGTAAACCTACATACGAAAAAGTGCATTTACCCGTATACATCTCACAGCACGAAGACTTGATCCACGATCTATTCTTTGATCCCTTAGGAGGGATGAATAATCGTCGTCATCAACCTCGCCACCTCGCCTATCCTCTCAACTGACTTAATTTTCCATTTCTGTATGCTTCAAACACCACGCCCACCTCTTTTGCCTACAACCTCCTCACCATCATTTCCTATTTTTAGTATATTTCCCTACAGGCACACATGCCGCCATTTTAATAAGTCACGTTGAGCTCTCCTTTGAGTCCGTTTTACCTCTTGGAACGGCGCTTAGAAACAGAAAAAATTCTCATTAGATTTATTTGTATTTGGCTTCTTCTGCGCATAAATAAGAAACCTCGATCTGGGTGAAGTTGGGTGGACAAAGTAAAATCATTTACTTACCGAAATAGACTGAAATACGCGAACAGAGTTCCGCTATAAGGACCCGCAAACACTAAAAGTTAAACTACTCATTGGGCATTCATCGCTTTAATACAAATATGAGGGTAGGTACTTCAGCAAGATAAGGTTACCAAAAACTGAACGCTAATCTACTTCAAGAGCATTCGAAAGCTCACAGAAATAATAATTTTGATACATTTCTACATGTCGGCGGAGCGAAAACGGAGGCCCTTCGTAATGCAGCAATTATCTCCCTCCATACGGAAAGAGCAGTTAACTCGAAATGAGTGGAATTACTTAGGTATCACACATTTGCTTGAATAACAAGGAACTGTCCGATGTCAAACAATAACTAGGAGTAACAAATTAATTTACGGCAGACTATGTACAGTCATTTCCGAAACGGTAGTTACTTGAGTGGGGCATCAGTAAAACGTTCCTCAAAGCTTCAACTCAATTGAAAGACCCCCAGAATGGGTTGATGTAATACAGTTTACCATGATAAAAAACATTCAAGGAAATGCAGATGACGGGATTGCCACGGTAAGGTCCTCGAGTAAAGGTGTAGATGTAACTTTTATATTAGCCCCAAGCGGACAGAAACGGACTCCAGACTTTGAATTCGCAGTTTTATAGGCCCTTTTCCCTGTGGCCGAAAAAACGCCTAAAAGGACCCAAAGAAAGTTAATTATCACCTGGCGTTTGCCCATCGACAACAACAGACACGCTGGCCATCAGCTGAACTGTATGCAACGGGCATGGAACACGAGGAAAATGAGATAGCCCAAACTATAATTTCAAGCGTTATAGATTAGGAGCGACCGCATGGATTTGAACTTCCCGTTGCATCAAGTAGCTTATCGCCCGTTTCGTAACAGTTTCACGCTTTAAAAGACATGAATCACAGAACTGTCACCACTGGAGGCTAGCAGGCTCCCTCTTCCCATTTTCAATTGGGTCAACGATGACCTAGGTCAAGGCCAGTATCCAGTCATCGACACAATTGCTATCAGACCATACTCCCGTGAGGTTAATGCATAGATGATGTTGCAAGGAAAGACTACAGGACGGTTACTTAACTAAGAATACTTAACTATATACATTTACGCAATACTCTGTGAGTCTCCGCGATGGTGCGTGGCAGGGGGTCAAAGATCACAGAGCATACACTAATTTGCACTATTCAAGTACCTTAGGTTAAAAACCCATTCGCCCTTGCGTTACATAACAATACCAATGCACTCCAATCCCATCACTCCTGTATATTACGCGATTAACACGCGATCTTAATTTAAGGCGGCTAAAAACCGAGCAGAACTTACCAAGCATACATTCCACTGTGTTATCTTTTCATAAGATGCGAAAATTTGGGCAGAATTTTCAAGATTGCATCGTAACCTCTGGAGGGTTATAGACAATAAATAAACCAAATTTATCACATGCAACAAATGCAATAAAGAAAACATTTTTAGATTGTGATAATGTATTTACGAATATATTTTCTTCTAATAACAATGTTATTTCATTGTATGACCTTCCTCGTCCAATTGAATCTGTGACGGAGTATTTTACTTCAATGGTACGAGGAACACATTCTCATACGGTACCCATTAGTGATTTGGAGGCCATTAGCGATCGAAGGAAATGATTTTAATTTCGTAATTTCTAACGCATAAGATAAGCAGAGGTAATGTTTTCATTATCCGTTATCAGCCTGTCAGGGTAAGTTTTTATCGAGTACTCAAACCTTGGTTTCCTCTCCCCCACCACTTTTGAATGGTCGTTTCCCTACACTGTTTCTCTCTTCAGATTAGTACGTTTGACATGATTTTTAAATCAATGGAATGCCCATTCTCTTCCACCTTTTCTTCGCTTCCCCAGATGTCTTCATTCAGAATACCATTACTCATAATTACTTGTTCCATCCACCTACTTTTCCTAAAATTGCACCCCTCCAGCAAATTTCTATCTCACCCAACCATGTCAAGAACTTTCCCGTTTAACTTCCTTCCCATCTAACGCAACTTTCCTATCCTTCTCCAAACCCACATCTCAAAAGCCATCACTCTTTTTTTCAACTATTCTCCAAAAGATCCAGGTTTTGGACCCATATAATACTAAAGTCATACCCATGAGTTTCCACTTGATGTTCTGAAGAAACTCAGAGAATTGGAAGATTAATAAATAATTAAGGTCATCCAACAAATGTGGCTGTTTATTTGTTATGATTTTCCGGTGAATTCGGTCGGTGAAGGTTACTCGGGTTTTCCACCGGGTTATGAGCTCAATTTCGACGCTTTTATGCACGAGTCGTTCATCGTCCACTTATCCCTGAGGATGATAAGCGACTCGTATATCAAAACGTCGTCCGAAATGGACCACCTTAGCTGGTGGAAAACCCGAGTAACCTTCAATGCTTTCTCACCTGCCGTATTTTTGGGACAGAATCCGTAAAAAAAAGTCTTTCGAGACTGGTCAAATAACCCTGCGTCCAATTTCAAAATAGCAAAAAGTATCAGCCCATTCTCTATCCTAAACAAAAAATAGTAGGTATGTACTCCTCCGAAACTGGTATACTCGCGAGACAACAAGGAAAACCCCAATTCTCGCCGCACATAGGAGCGAAGACGGCGAGTCATATAAATTATACGAATCATGACCTGGCCTCGACAAAATATATGCCTAACCTACCAGCTTCGTTTCGCAAAGTTTCAGAAGGTTAACACTTCGCAATAACTAAAGACCCGCACAAAATCCATGCCCAGGCTGGAACCCGAGACCTTTGCGTTGCCAGCCAGATGGATGATCTGGCCATCAACTCAGCATCACTAGTTCCGCGCCGTTTGTGAACTTATAATCATGCCATAAATGCGACATTTAAAATAAAATTTAGATTATCTGGTTAGGATTTTGACAGCTCTAGGCGTCAACTGACTGGCTTGTTATCATCCAGGCTCTTCGCTCATTATGTCACTCCCAACAATGGACGTCATAAATGGTAACGCGAAACCTTGAAAGTTTTCTGCCGACTTTTGATAGCATACTTTGATGCAGAGAAAAATAAATTCCACCTTTGAGAGGTCCCGAAGAAGCACACGAAAAATAACGTAACCAATAAGTTTTCCACGAAGTCAGGTTTTCCGAGAAGAGAAGCTGACAGCAGTTAAATTAGTCTACGCAGGCTCGCTTTCGTAACGCGGTGATATGAGCTCTCCAGTCCAAGAGGCCGTAGGTTCAAAACCTGCCTCACACAGGGCATTTCACCCGTGACCCCAGCAGAGGCACGAGCAGATAATTCGAGTGACCTCCTGAGCATCAGCGCATCCGAAGAAACGAATAAAGGATGAACTTCGAACCCTCAGAATGGCATGAAACAGCACTAGCTGTCAACCGATGCTATTCTTTCACGTTTCCACAATAACTCTCCAATCGGATGATAAGGAAATCTCCCATTCAAAGATCGTTAATCAGCCAACTAGAAGATTACGATGCCACGACATCGAGTCCACCAAGGTAGAAAACGTACGCTTTCCAAGGTTTTTGGGTCGCTTAAGAAATTTTCAAGGTTACAATTCCATTAGAGACTAACACACCGCAACTGGCGGAGATATTAAATAAACCAATACTCTGACAAGGAAATGGGGCATAAACTGTCTGAACCCCAAATATTTCATAAACACGAAAATATATCACCGAGTACCAATTGCCATAGCGTATGAAATTCAGGGATCCACTCACGGATCTTCGCTACGCGCCCGTCCGCTCGCGTTGTCGTTGTTATTTGTACACAGGAACGAGACAATGAGAGACTACTTCTTCAAATTTTGTCGGACACTGCAAGGCACTACTCCACATTGATGCAGCGAGTCGTCCAGACGGTTACCATGAGCAGAGACCTTCTAGAGGAGTTTCCGTTATTGATAACGATTGCGAAAATGCGAAAGATGAATCCATGATCCCGCCCCAGTGGCATTATCCAGTAAGGATTCGCCATTGCGAAGCCTCAACAACGACGACATTTTTACGCGAAGCCGTGGTAAATCTCTCGATTTTGCGAGCAAAAAATTGCATTTGTCGACGCATTAACGTCACAACCTAGGCATTATTGAGTAGGAAACTTTCAAGTCCTACGTGAATGAGGCCCCAGGATAGGGAGGCACTTCTTTTCTCCGCATAGTGTGCAGTTATCAACTACAAGGAGGTTATAATGTATTAGAGGAGGCATTGCACCTGATTTGAGAAGCCAGCGGCCATCTTGGTAGGCACACGGGCTTGCTACTTGCGACACTTGTAGGGATTAAGTTGTTTTTACGCGGTGAAACCAAGAGTAAGTAAGATGAATAATCGAATGTTTTTGAAAATTCGTCTCCAAACAGGAAAGTGCTGAAACGAAGTACGCTATTAATAAAAATATGTAGTTTAAATTAGTTAAATTCGAACCAGTTTTAGCAATAAAATTAACTCCTAGGGGAACATTCTAACCTCCTTGATCAACTGATACTTGTTCCCAGAATTTGAAACGTATTGAATTCGCCTGGATGTCACAAAAGAAGCCACACGGGAACTCATATGAATAAAATTCAAACGCGCTCTACTGACTAGCAGATGACGCCAGACGAGCAATATGATATTAACAACAACCTACCCCTCTCTACATCTCCATCTCTCCTTTACACTCACCTTTTTCAATGCGAAGTGCTAAATTGATTAATGAAGCAGTTATAAACACAATCGTCCGCTGAGAATATTTCGCACAGACGGTAGCAGTAGAATTAGACTTTTAGGTACCCTATTTGCTCCAATGTTATAAGGCACCGTTTCATTTAACCCTAATAAAAATCAACAATCCATGCCCGAGGCGGGATTCTAACCCGCGATATGTCACACCGGTGCGTTACTAGCCTGACTACCGCGGTCGACCTGCGCAGACGGAAAAAGATATTCTGCGGAATTCCTTTCAGGGTGATAGCTTATCGGTCAATGGTAAATTTCGTGGCCTGGGATTCCTGCTGACAAGGCCACTTATCACATAGTAAAGATAGTGGAGTGGTCCTCATTATTAACAGAATTCTCTTACGAAGAATGTCTTCATGTGTCATGGCTTCTAAGGTAAGTCACACAAAGGGGTCATTTCACACAATTAAAAGGGCATAAAGTTACTAATAACAGCCGAAAGCTTATAAGTTTCATAATGCGTTTCAAAGAACCTGTTGAGGTGAGTTGTTATTTGAATTGACCGAGAAGTAATGTCTGAGTGTACAGTGTTAACGTATGCTGAAGTAAGTTTTATTTAATTTACCTCATAATACGAAATTTCACCACAAAGACAAATCGGCATGGCCGCGCTCATGCATGGGGTTGACCCGCAATAGCGCCCACTTACAACCTTGGAAAAATTTGGTGAAGCAATAAAAATGCAATTCTCAAACAAATTTTACTTAGTTCATTCATCGCATTGGCTGGGGGATTCTTTTGAATTTAAATCCGCGTTTCCCCCTCCTTCTGAGTCCCATCCATTCCAGGAGTAAAACTTGTGGTTTGCAGCCAAGGGTACTCAAAAAGCTCCTCTACGAGGAGAGGCATCATTACCCACCAAAATTACATCATTCGATATTTAAATACTCTACGCAAATAACTAATAATGAAATGCCCAATGGCTCGTTAGAGTAGATTAATGGAGGCCCAACAAGAATCGCATCAAGAGAAATATAAATCGCATCATTTAAGGAAATATCACAATGAATTATTTAGAAATATAACAGAAGGGAAGATAGAAAGGAAGGAAGGTCCCGCGGGGAAGACCAAGGGACAAATAAAGAAGGACGTGAAAGAGAAAACATACCAGGGCGTGAGAAAATTAACACTAAATAGGGCAGAATGGACGGCTGCAGTAAACCAATCCTAGGACTGAAATACTGATGATGATGATGAAGGAAATATCAATCGACTTAGTGAAATACAGTTGAAAAATTTTCGACCCACATGCCCAGCATTTCTGGTCTCTCATACCAACTGAACCACATCTGGGCAACATATTTCAATCACATAAAAATGCAATGAAGATTATCATAGGATAAGAAATTAAGCATCCAATAATACATCACGGAACAATGAAATCATATTAATGAGATGTATTTTTATGACAGCTACGTTCGGCAGTTTCCCGATTAAACGATCTGCGATACGCGTTTGCTGCGTTCATTCTGCCGTAGAACATTGCAATAATGAACTCTCTCAGAGGCATGTTACGAATAACAATGATGCATACATTATTGGTGACAATGATAGTTATTTTGATAGACATGGTTCTATTGACTTTCCTAAGCCTTTCTTGACACATCTAGCATTTAATCTCACTCATAACAGTAATTAGTCTAAAATCGTAGTAAACAAAGAATCAGTAATCGCGAGGAAAAATGCGTTTGCGCGGTAAATAATGGGCAATGACTTCAACGTTCAGACAAGTCAATGCATTTAATTACTTATGCCCAAAAAGTAGCGGACTATTAACGCTACGTTTGAAAAACAACACTAACAAAATAAAAGGCGTACTGAAAGAGCAATGACCACTGTGCGCATACTACCACTTCGCGAGCTCAGCACCACGGCAACAAGGCGATTGGTAACAGCTGACGAAGTTAAATTACATAATTAAAGAAAAATGAAATAGTTGACCAGCACCATTGTCCTCCATTCAAAGATAAATTTGCTCGGCAACTGACCCGCACAAGGACTAACATCTGGCGTGCTTGAGCGATAGCACTAAGGAAATACCATTCCTCAACATCATCCTCCATACCGTGGGTATTTCACCTTCCACAAAAAAAAACTTAAGAGGTGTATATGGCCTTGAGAAAATTATAAGATAAACAATTTTTTAGTTTCTTCTTTACCTGGGAGCAAGCAGTACCTACAAATTCGGCGAGAATCCAGGTTTTAATCACTAGTTCAGTGATCTATAGTACAAAAGTAATTCAAAAGTCTTACTGCAAAATGATTGTCAACGATATGGATAATATAAACAAGTAGCGTACTTATACTAATCATCTCCTTCTATGCATTTTTATATATTTATAAATAGCTTAATATTTTATAGCACAAACTATAGAGCCATATCGCCTAATACATTTAAACTTTATGATGGGAACTTCACATCATCATCATCGGTCAGCAATCCTAGGATTGGTTTGACGCAGCTCTCCACGCAATTCTTCTGCCGCCAACCTCTTCATATTTGACGTAGCTCCTCTCTTTGACATCCTTCACAACTTGCTCCATATACCTCATACGAGGCCTGCCTTTTCCATTCTTCCCATTCACTTTTCCCTCGAAATTGGGTTCATCAGGCCATCGTGTCTTAAGATGTGGCCTATTAAGTTATCCCTTCTTCTTTTTAAGGTTTTCAGTAGGCATCTCTTCTCTCCCACTCTTCTTAGGACTTCTTCGTTTGTCACTCGATCGATCCATTTTATCTTCATCATTCTTCGGTAACACCACATTTCAAATGCTTCCAGCCTGGAGTTCTCTGCTGCTGTTATTGTCCATGCTTCGCTACCATATAATAGAATGCTCCAGATGTATGTTCTAATGAAATGTTTCCTCACTTCAACGCTTGAATTTGCAGCTGTAAGCAGAATCTTCTTCTGGTAAAATGCCCTTTTTGCTAGGGCAATTCTACTGGCAATGTCTCTTTTACTTCGTCCATCGCTGGTTACTCGGCTTCCCGGTAACAGAACTCTTCTGACTCCTCGATATTTTGTTTTCCTATTTTAACATTGGTCCTGGATTCCTTACTCCTACTGCATACCAATACCTTAGTTTTTATTTTATTGATCTTCAGATGATATCTAGTCATTGTTCTTTCCATATTTCCTAGTGTCTTCTTTAATCTCCTTCTGTTTCTGCCATGACTGCTAAGTCATCGGGAACTTTACAAAGTGTTTTTATTGATCAAATGACTACGCGGTTTCCCAAAAATCGTCTGACGGTATCATGTGCATTAAATATTATCCCACTTAAAAAAACTGCAGTAAATCTAGTGGGGGCACGAATGAAATATCCATGTCACGAAATCATGTGTATACATCCTCCAATTTTCTCGTATTCCCGTGGAGCCTAAATTTCACAGTCGTCTTTCCAGATCTTAAAAAATGGTCACCGAATTCCATTCTAGCACATATATTTTTGTCTACCAACGTTTCAAAACAAAATCCCTCTGATATAGTGTCAGTGGCATTCACGTATACTTAACATAATCTCTGAATGCGCAATCATTTTGAACGCGAAGAACTCATCCATCCCATGAACATCGCAAGTGCTTATGCAAGATCCAGCAACGGTATGCGTATCCTAGAGGTCAATGCAATGCACCCCGTACGTGAGTGCTTATGTCAAAACTCCACACGAAGGAGGTCGCATAAAAATGGTGAAATAACTTGATGGAAATAATGGATTGGGTAACGATTCAATTTTTTTCAAATGAAATCTTGCCATGCACCGCGAACCATATAACCGTGCACCGGGAATCATAATTAAGGCCGCTCGCGGATCGCCTAAGTTCTTTGTGAGTGGAATACGTGACTTAAACGACGCAATCATGAGAACAAATCAACAAGAGGTTTTGTTTAAGCACCCTCCAATCAAGAGGTAAAATGTTGCCAATTAGTGGCATGGGTTTTTTTTTACACCGACGAGTAATTTCAACTCACTCACCGGCATACTTCTGGTCTTGAGTTCCTGTCCACGGCAGATAGGACGGCCTAAAGCAAACTCATAAGTCGTATCAATGAAGGTTTTTATCGATGATTAAAAGCTAGAAAAAGAGAGAAAAGCTTAGACGATCATAATGACGAGAAAGATGCGCGGTTTCGGAGATTTTATGGAAAATGATGCAAACGTTACGTTGATGAAATTAGATATAAAAATCAGGGCAAACCGTATTATCGACCTCTAATATTCTTACCAATTACCCACGCTAAGTTTCACGAAGACCTGAGTCATTATATGTTATTTGTTCGAATGTTAAGACTGAAAGCTATTCCTGTTCGTAAGCGGATTTCAATCGAGGCTTACGATTTCATTTCAGTGAAACAAAGTCGATACGATATCGCGCAAAAGAACGTTTGCCATGCGGGTAGAGAACAATTATGCTTCATAAAAGGGATTGTTGACATGCCGTTTGGTTGTTATGCTCTTCCTAATTTTCTGGGAGGGAGCAGTGGCTTGGGTGCTAGGATTAGACATGGCAGTGACAGCCGCACCACCAAGTAACATCGGATGACAAGGAGGGACAGGTTCATGCGGAGTACGCAAAAAGCGAGGGACCACGACGGCAATGGAATCGACTTTACTCGCCCCGAAAAATGTGATCGTCCCGATCCTCATCACCAGCCTCGGGTCTCCTTCAGAGAGAAACGAATACCGCCAGGGGAAAAAAGAGCACTTCAAAACTCAGCATTTGAGAAGCCAAGCAGCGCTGTGAAAAAACGCGCAACTGCCTCTGTATAGGAATAAACAATGCTTACGAGATTGGCGCACCACTAACGCAAAAGACTGTGTTCATATCTTTTCACGTGAAAATAGATTTGATCCAACTTTTCAAATGAAAATGTAAGAGTAGCTATTCAGGGGAGACGACCAGCAGCGTTATAAATTTAGACATAATCTCTTAAATTCCAAGATAAAATTTTCACTGATGACGTTAAAAATATTTTGCGAACCCCAACTTACAATGGTAGACTGGAACATATTCACAAAATTAGAGAAATTGATTGCCAAACTGACAGATTCAAAATACCCTTTTTTTCTCGTACAGTTAGGGATAGTACGAATAGCGGTAAATATATCCAATAAGAGCGTATCAATGGATAGCATAGGTAGCTGCATGCTGGTATAAGGACTTTAAGCTAACTCCACTAACAGCATGATATTGTATGATAGCTTTTCTATTTATATATTTTTTTAAATTAAAGTTCAGACTAGTATATTATTACTAACACTTCTTTATGCATGATATGTAATTCATGTTTGGTGTGAGTTCACCCCCTGTCACACACCTTTATCTCGGCTTGCAGGGTATTATGTAAACGTAGATGTATATAAACTAGCGGCATTTAGAGGACGAGAGGTACTTAAAGGGAAGAACATTCCAGGAAATGGAGGAAGGGTGGAGGGAAACCCGGCGTCCGCATGATACCACTCTAATGGGGGCGTTTACTCGGAACCGAAATCGCAATTTTGAACACGAAATTGTTAGATGGAAACGAAAAAAAATATTTTAGTGAAAAAATTAATCTTCTAACCACAACCATTCACTCATAAATTAAAAATTAAAAATAATTAAAGGTGCCGCCCACTGAAAAAGCTGCTTTGATAACATTGACGTCATTTTCCTTCCGTCCTTGACTGCTTTTAGGGCAAGGGAAGGGAGTGGAGGGGGGTTCTCGGAAGGTCTGCTCGCACAGATGCTGTCGCAACTGCTCCTATTGGCAGAGTCAGCTGTGTCCACCCCTTTGCGATAAGGCAAAGTAGCTTCGCGGGCTCAGTTGTGATTGAACGAAGTCGATATACGTCAGAGGTTGCACCACGCCCACTTTTCTGAAAGGGTTAAAAAGGGTTTCTGAAAGGGTTTTTCGCCGCTTATAACTCGAGAAATAATTGACGGATCAAAAAACGTAAAAATAACCTACGGGTCTTTTTATTTTACAAACTCTATCATATTCGGCTATAAAAAAATATGGTAAACGACCCCATTAACGAAAGACATCTATAGAGCTCCCGTTAAACTTATGACGGAGTATTGGACATAAAGCTATCTCGAAGAATTTGATGTTTCGAACCCAGGCCTTCAGGATGGGAAGCGAGTACTATAGCCACCACACCAACCCGATTCCTCCAAATGCAAGTAAAATTTAACGCCATTTCGAGACGGCTTCGCTTAAATGTATGAGTGATAAAAGGCTCATACTTGAAAAATACGTAATAAATGTGGAAAAACAATATTTGCAATTCTGGCCATATCTCAAGACACGATGGCCTGATGAAGACAATCGTCGAGGGAAAAGTGAGCGGGACCAATGGAAAAGTCAGGCCTCGTAGGAGTTGTATGGAACAGGACGTGAAGGATAGGAAGGATATGTGAAATAGAGGAATTACGTTAATATGAGGAGAGTGGCCGATAAAAGAATCAAGTGGAGGGCTGCGTCAAACCAATCATAGGATTGTTGACCAATGATGATGATGGTGTCATCAAGTCCGTGTTTATAACTTCTATAAATTCATACTTAATCACCTTCCGGTAACGCATTCATTGTGTCTCAGTAGATTATAACAGTATTAATAATTTCTCCCCCATATCTTGTAATCAGTCGGAGTGATTCACTATAGTTAATCACGCCGGTGGACGGATTGGTGTTATCTTGACCATGAAACAGACAGCTGTTTTATTCAAGTTGTAGCTATCAAAACGGTAATATAAGCCAAGTAAAATATGATAAGGCGAGGAGACCGACAGCTAAGGTCATTCACACCATTTATAGGAGAGGTAGGCTTTTGGAAGAGGTTGAGGTTTTTCAAGGAGTGTAGGAAGGATATAGTGAAACCCGGGGCCGGCGTTAGCCTGCTCTTAACGAAATGCTCCAAGAGATCCACGGCTTAACGTCTCATCCCACGAACGAAGTACTGCAAATACTTTGCGAACATCTAACTTACTATGATAACTGGACCATAATAAAAAATAGAGATATTGATAGCCGAGCTGACAGATTCAAAATGTCCTTTTTTCCTCGTACAATTTGGGATATGAATAGCGGTAAATATATCCAATAAGAGTGTATCAATGGATAGCATAGGTAGCTGCATGTTGGTATAAGGACTTTAAGCTAACTGCACTAACAGCATGATATTGTATGATTGCGTTTCCATTTATATCTCTTTTTTAAATTGAAGTTCAGACTAGTATATTATTACTAATACTTCTTTATGCATGATATGTAATTCATGTTTGGTGTGAGTTCACCCCCTGCCACACACCTTTATGGTGGCTTGCAGGTTATTATGTAGATGTACTGAACTTGAAGTGCTAACTACAAAGCACTCAGAATGGCCTGATATAGTGAACAAAATCTCTGCCAATGGCTAGATTAAAACCTGGGAGATCGGGATTTGAGGCCAGTATACTTAAGTCATATAAGCAACTCAATTCTGTTTTTGTATTCAAGAAAACTAAATATTACCCGCAGCACTTTATAAAGAGAAATCCGGCACCGGGATACACGCAGTGTTAAAATCCCAACATGATTACATACAATTATGGAAGAAAAAATGCGTATGAGAACGAAAATGAAAGAGGGTGTGGAGAGGAAGGAGTGAATGGGCTCTCGGCCAAGGATATCGAGCGATAGAACCCCTAGGGGTTAGGATTTGTCGACTTGAGGGGCGAGGATGGAAGAGGGGGAGAATAAGGGTGAGAGGGACACGCCGCAAACACAACGAAGGGCGTGCCCATAAATTATGTCACGTGTTTCTCGGAATTATTTCCCCCCGCAATTTTGCCAACACATACTTCGTCACACTTTTAAACCCCTAACCCAGTGGGCACGGCATGCGGTTAATGACCAGAGGTTTCAAACCAGAGCGACTCCCAGGAAAGAAAAGGAAGTGAACATGAGTCTGCGTCACTTGCCGATCGTTTCATGACGGCAATAGTGAGCGGTGAGTGTAAGTCACTCGGCACCCAAAACTAACCATGAGAACAACGCATGCCGTGCACTATCTCGCAAGTCGCTATCTGCTTTAGATTTTTCGGCTGGAGACTGCGTGATCCACTTATTTTATATTGCGCCACATCCGCTACCCCCAAAAAATTCCCCGAAAGGTTTTATCACCCAAGCGGAGTGGAATCAATATTATCAACTTGAACAGATGTCTATCGGACTCGCCGAGCGGCGGCGCGCGATAGTAATTCGTTTAGTGCCTACCGGCATCGGTGGAAACTCGAACGCTTTAGTGAGCCGCCATAGAAGGGTATATCACACGGTTTTACCGGCCATATTTTATACTTCACACTATTCATCAAAAATATCATGAAATCCAATAAAAATATGGTTGTATTATTCTGTGGAGGCTGAGGTCATTTGGGCCAATTAAGTTGGGTGGTTAGATAGAGGTAAGAATTGTTCAGGAGACGGAGAAGGGGTGACAATGAATCGGCGTCGGCATTAGCCTGCTCTAAAAAAGACGCCAAAGGGTCCACAGTTTAACGTCCTGTCCGACGGAAAGGGTACTGAACTTGAAGTGCTCTCCACAAGGCACTCAAGTTGGAAACGATATACCGATGAAAAATCTCTGCCACTTCTGAGACTAGAACCCGGGCTCACGGGATGGAAGGACAATACTCTAGCCAAGCAAAATATAAACTCAATAATATGTACACCATGCGAATATGAACTTACGTAAAGTTTTCCTATGAATACCCCATGCTTAACGCTTGCTCTAGCCCTCGGGACTTCCTTTGAGTAACTCTTAACCAGCAGAAAAGACAGGTTTTAGGCTAAAGGTCCTAGCTTCTAGCTACTAAGGGAAGGGGATCGGGTTCTACTGTGGATAACATCCCTGGCAACCCCATTACCCACCTTCCAACTCCATCTTCACACCTTTCATCCCGCTCTGAAGAAGCCCACAGAAAAAGAATGCGTCAGGAAGTGAAGAACAAGGAAGAAATAGAATCCTCTGCCACAAATGGGCTCGGTTCCGAGTGTCGCTGACAGCAAACCCATCTCCTAACTTCCGTACCTACCATGACAACTCTCCTCACATTCTGAATTGCCTAAAGGGAGGTGAACGAGAAGGGACGACACCACACACCTCAGTTGGGAGGACACCCTCAGTCGGGGTCGTGACCCATACGCGGACACATAGACCGATTCCGAAGTATCGCGGTGGGATATAATTTCGCCGAGGGGCTATCATGACTCGTCCTCCGTGGGTGTCATCGGTACACCTCGCAGGCACACCGCATCCACGTGGCTCGGACGAAGCGCACTGCGGCGTACGCGGAGGGATCCCTGCCGCTTCCCCTTGCTCTCCCGCCTCCCGACAACAGTCAATGGGACACCGGGAGTGGGGAGAGAGCAGGATGATGTGCATGGAAACGGCCGGGAGGAGAGACTGGAAGAGAAAGGGGACGGGAGGAGGGATAAAGTGGTAGCGGAGGCGGGGACCGCGTTATATCTCCGAGTGCAAAGCTGCCCTCCCCCTCTCCCCTTCCCCCCTTGCGAACTGCCGTCCCAGAAGCCACCGCGCCCCACTCCTTCCACCCCCCCTCGGGCCGCATCTTTAAGCACGACCACAAACGCCGGCTCGCACAAGCACTCACACGCAGTAACAGTGGAAGGACGGAGAGGCGGCCGTCATACACACACAGATACAAACATCTCACACGAGCACCGCCGGGGGGCTATTGCCTGGAGACGCGGGGGCGGAGAAGCGAGGGGAGTCCGCGAGAGGGCCCACTGTTCGAAGAGAGGCGAGGGGTAGAGCTGTGTTCTGCCGGCGTCGGTGAGCTCTCCACCCGGGGAAAAACTCCAGACGACGACCTCCCGGTGAACTCCACGTGGGACCGGAGGAGAGGGTGAGACGACTCGCGGAAGATTCCGTAGCGGACGTGGACAGGCGCGGGAGTCGGGACACGACATTAAAGGTACGCCGGTTTTCGGTCTCGATGCGGATTTCCACGATTGAGGATAAATGGTACGTGATAACCGACCAAAGTGCTCGCGAACTCCCGCGAAACCACCGTTGTCTCGGGTGCATGGTGCTGCGGGTGTCGAATGACAAACGGCCATGAGGGGAGATCCGGCGGTTCATAGTCCCTCACGCGGTTGCAGCAGGCGGATTCGCCAGACCAAATTGCCCGCATCCCTCTCCTTCAAGTGACCTAACCGGGGTCCTTTTCATTTCCACTTAAATCCTTCACGCATTTCAACCGTTGGCAATTATTTGGTTCGTCGGGCAAGAGGGGACTCGCAAAAAAAACAGCATGCATGAAGCATGTGCGATGCAGGAGTGTGACAAGCGTACGAGGCATGCAAGAATGGTGCGTGGATGAAATCCGCAAAAGAGTTTTCTAGGACTAAGACTATTGATTGTGTATCCTGAACCACCGTAACCCGAAACCCAACGGCGAGTAGAGCATCCAGAATGTAATATGACCTTGCCAGAATGTCAGACCCAAAATTCTTTCCCAATCTCGTATTATCATGGTGTCTGTGTTGGTCAAAAAGCGCGTTGAAGCAATCGATAACTCTTTTAGTGTTACGCTAATAACTCAGTTGAGTTCACTTAAGAATGCGAAGGAAACCTTGATACCTGGAATCATTTCGAAGTAAGCAATTCGATGACGAAAGTGGTTAACTCCCGTGAAAAGGAATAGTTATTGAACTTCAGCTGACGACGCTGTTCTTTATCTCCTTGTAAAATCGCAGCGTTTCTGGAATGTACATAATACCGGTTCGCAGCCGCGCCAGTATCACAAGCGAAACAAAGAACAACGTGGTTTTTCTACCAAATGAAGGACACTTCTGGACTGTATCGTTTACTGTAACCCCAAAGAAATGTCCCGAAGTCGTACGGAAACTGCACGCATTTGCTTGATTCCCGGTGTATGGTTCACTAATATAGCCGCACGCTCCACCCCCTCCCCTGGACGTGACGTCAAGGCGATCAGCTGAGAGCCCTTCGCGTGTTTATGTGGGGTCACGTGTTTGATGACAGATCTGATTGGTTCTTTTTCGAGGTCCGGTTGGAGAATTTTTCCCATCATAGAGTGCATCCATAATATACACTTTTCCTTCATAATTACTTTTAGCAGCTCTCATATCCCCTTCAATTCAGCTAAATATTCCATATTTTTCCTTCCTCTTTCTCGCACACCTTAGCATTAAAGCCTTCGGCATCCACTGTAATATGGTCTCCATTCACTTTTTCTGCCTCTTTCGTATTTTATCCGTCAATTGCCTTACTTTCCCAACAAAAATTATCAAATTAACTTATTTCCTCCATTCTTAGAATTCACATTCACCCCACACATCTCATTCACAATTACCTAGCAAATATCCTCTTCCCTAAGAGACCAACCTTCGAAACCATACAACAATGTGCTTCTTCATTGATCCAGGCTATTCTTTGTGCCTCAACTACTAAATTGCAACGCTAAATTGCTTATAAGGTCAAAGGACAATCCCAAGGACACGATAACGAAAACGCAACGCCGCGACCGCGAGAGCTAGGTCGGTAACGCTTCGGCCTCACAGCCTAAAGGTCGCAGGGTCGAATCCTCACTCGGGCATGGATGTCGTATTTGCCTAAAGGATTGGGCTTATGATCAAGTTAGGTAACACAGTGCGATATAAACTTAGCAGTTGGAACACTTTAACACCGAATACTATGACTAATCCTAAAACGAATGTGACCATTATAAACGAATAATTTCCCATGTGGCTACTGCGTGCCTAGAAGCTAATTTATCATCATAAGAGAGCCACAACACTAATGTTTACCAATCTACGGAGGAAGACACAAAACAATGCCAAAAGGAGCTACCACTGATTGATAAAGGGGTTAAACTGCACGTCAAGGGTTTACGAGAACTGTCGGTTGGTTGTCAAGAATGATCGCCAATATTCCAATCAATGGGTCGATATCGATAAGGAAAAACAGAAGCTTACTTAGCACAAGCGTGCACTCCATCTCTCCCGCCATTGCAGCCGTAAATTGGGATGTCTGCAGCAAGGTGTTAGTTCCCGGTCGGGGGCGTCTGGCGCTGCGACGGGCGGAATGCGTCTCCCTTATCTTCCCAACGATTTTTTTGACTCCGGCGCCTCACTCGTCCCGTCGCACATGCGCCGTTCCGCCAAAGCCACTCGTTTGCCGGCAATGGGCGGTGGCGACATGGGGTGCGGAAGCCGGCGCCAACGAGTACTCCGTGCCACCGCGGGCCGCTATCCATAACACGGCGCGGGCAAACAAAAGAGTAGCTCCGCGCAATCGCCCACATCAACAAACGCAAACACGTGCGAATTTAATTGTAGTGTCGTACTCGTACCGGTAAACTTTTGAAAGGAATTTTTATCACATTGTATGCCAATTATTGTGAATTATTTAGAAGATTCGTTGGGTGACTTGAGTTAAGAGAAATGAGGCGGGAGAAATCCCTAGAGAAAGAGAGAGATGGTGGTAACTCACAGAATCAAACACATTATTTATTCGAAGTATTATCGCGTCATGCCTCAATTACCGGCTAAGTTGAATTATGCTAAATTAAGCTGAATTAAGCTAATCACGCTGAAAAATAATAACTAGTACTGAGTGATAAATCATTTGGACAATCCATATTCATTGGAACAGCACCTGAAATTGTTCCCGTTCCCAAGAGGGTTTTTAGCAATACACGATCCTTCATTGGGATCAGACACCTTTTTGCACCCACTTGCGCGGTACATGGTGCTTACCACAAGTTTTCATTAACTGTGAAGAGCATGGAACACGAAAAGATAACTTTACCGTTCCACATGGTAAAAAATATAGTTTAATCACACTTGTCACATTATAAAATTCCGCAAAGTCTCGACCTTAAAAATCCACTTCATAAAGAACACGTTTTAATTCTTAATAACATGTTGCTGATTTTAAAAACGGAGTTTCTTTTTTTGCCCAAAGTTAGAGGAATTACTCTCTTTTCCAATAGTAACATCCGACCCGCAAATTAGCATTCTTCAGTCGCTAACAAAAGGATGAGCAATACTATTGTGGGAAAATAATAAGACATTTAGATTAACCCATGGCATGGTTCTATAACAGGTACTTACATTAGCTAAATAATACTAAACCGAGAGAAAGGTGCGCATAGGAAATCATCAGCAAATAGCCGAATATTATCACCGTACATCCATTTGTTTTTTTTTAATTCCTTTTCAAAGTTATGTTTTGAAAAAAAATAGTAACGCATTCCTATTTTTATGCATACGAATTTTCTCGCAAATTCCAGACCGCCAGCATTTCGAGGTTAATTCTCTCAACCAATGTTCAATTCGAGTCTCCATTTAAAGTTTTGCTGGAGCTCTCGAGGACCGCGCATGATGTAATTTTGCCACAAATCGAACTTACGTAATTTACAAACGAGTTACATTTTCACTACTCTGTCACTTTTTTGGGTAATTTAACATTTTTAGTTTCCCAGTTATTATCCGTAATTAGCGGAAATACCGAACTGTAAATCCCGAGGCAAGTATGACGGCAAACGACCACACTTTCCCTTTGGAAGCATGCACAGGGAAATTATCCCAACTTCATGACGTTTCACGTGGACAGTCGTCGCTCACGTGATCAGGTAAGAAAGCCGATTACGTACTCCGAATAACTGTTCGATCGATTTATTATTCCAGGGCCTGGGGCCATTCCTAAGGCTCTCAAGTATTTTTACGACCCCTTTCGGAATAAACAACGGTCACGTGGAACAATTCCTTCATTCACGAGAGGTGAAAAGAACAGGACTAACTCGTGGAGGAAAGGGTTATCTGAGTCTTGGAATAAGGATAGAAAAGTGACAACGAAGGAGATAGCGAAGAGGGGTAGCAAACACCTTCCGGTCATGAGGTTGAGTAACTTTTCGTTTGAGTAACTTTTTAAAGAGAGTAATTTTTCACCTGACGTTCGTGTAACAACCGGGAAGACGCTGAATGAAACGTTAGCCTCCTGCGAGCAAAGTCACCACTTATTGTTAGACAGACTGTAGGGGTGATATACCCAGGGAAATCGATGACATTTTAACAACAATACCTTTTCAGCTCGCATGGACTAAGGACCCCTAAAATGACGCATCATTCTTCTATCATTAAGACCTCAACAATAGAAATTTCGCTATCATATTTATACAGCTCCGGGATACGTCAAATTTACACTTTGACATTACAAATCCCAGTTTTCGAATCATGCGGTGCTTTAAGTTTGTATCACTGCACCTTGGAAATTGGAAAAAAAATTTCTATCAGAAAAAAAATCGCTAATATTTATTTTTAGCGTGAAGGATATCCTCAATTTAAAATATTCCACATATGTAGTTAGATAATTATAAATTTTTAAGTTTAAGACTTAACTTAACGGAACTGTATCATAGGAAAATAATTATAACTCGGGACGTTCCAAACTTACACTCACAAACGTACTAAGTTGTAATTATTTTCGTAAAATCATCATCATTTGATCGTATGATTCCCCTTCAATTGCAGGGGGTAGGAGAATACTGAAGGTAGTTTTTCTTTTTGATTACGGTGATATCTTTGGGGTTTTCACCTATTAAACCATGAATCGCAGAATATTTTGAAGACGGTAAAACCTAGGCAAATTATTTGTTAATCTGATTTACACCGGCAGCGGTAGGCAGGTCGGTAATCTTCTTCCTTCACAATTCAAGGACCGCGTGCTCGAATCCCGCCTCGGGATGGGAGATGTGTTCGTCTTAGGAAAAGACTTAGGATAAAGTTAGGTTACACGATACGCTATAACCTTAGAAGTCGGAGCACCATAGAAATTTATTCTTATACTACTTAATCTAATTTCCAAATTTGTATTTTGACTGTAATGAGGTCCTTCGACAAACCTACTTCCCTTTCATTTTAGATTAGGCCTCATTTTTCACCGGCCCTCAAAACAGAAGGCTTCCCCAAGCGAGGAAACAGCAAATTATAATGAATTCCCGTCTTACAAAACAAAAAATCGAAAATGAAGTGTGAGAAGGCGTGAATTTACATCCGGACAATGAGAAAACGGAAAAAAATTAAGCATATCTCTCCCCCAGGTGATACCATTATATCTTTTCTTCCCAAAGTCCTCACAGGCACAAATCAATCGATAAAAAGTGGAACACTTCTCAAAAAATTACGTCTATAAGTTTTACATGAACGTGTGGTGGAGTAAAACTCCAGAGGTCACTTGTTTAAGGGTTAAATTTATTCGGAATTTTAATCGTATTATACGCACGATCGGCGGCGATCACCCTCACAAATACAGGACCCCAACAACACAATATGTCGGCAATGCTAAAAACGTGCCAGTCTACGGATTCCGAAGCTCAAATATCTACGGTACCTATTGAATTTTCGAAGTCCGACGGCGGTCGGCGAGCAGACAAGTAAACCAAATAAAGACGAATCCGGGTGAACGTACACGAACCCTGCAGCGACGGCGGATTCAAAAGAGGCACCAGAAAACTGTTTGTTTTCTTATTTTTAGCGTCAGCAACTGATTCCAAACGGAGCGAATGGTAGCAAGTAGTAGTTATTCGAGGAAGGAAACCCGAGGGTTTTTCGAGACGCCGAGAAACGAATGACAAAGACGGGTGGATGAAAACAACCTCCGTATATCCCAATTATCCCTCGCTACATAGTCAAGCAAAGACCACATTGTACGGTACGGCTGTAGTCGTAAGGGTCGTAAGTAACTTATCTAGACATTTACCAGTTTACTTAATGAAAGACTGTTTGAAGTGAGTTTCACCAACAGCTTAATATGTTTGATTTCATCACCAGTCAACAATCCTAAGAGATTAACGGAGCTCCCCACTAGATTTTTTTTATCAGCTAACCTCTTCCTATTAATATAATTCTTCTGTTTCACATCCTTAACAATTTGTTCAATATATTTCAAGCGATGCCAAATGACGATATATTAATCAATTTTAATATAATTTTTAGGTGTTGGATTATATGACTAGATAACTGATTTCCATGAGAATACAATATAATGGAAACCTCGGGAAAGATGCCGAAGACGGTCTAATTCAACAAAAACGACTTTCATAACCGCATCGGACACACTCGTATCAATCTTTAGGGCACATTTATATAAAAACTGGTAAATTACAACCATCATTACACGCAGAAGGCCAATCCTATTTCACGAAGTACCTATATCACTCAATCGGTTAGATGATGAATGAATTAATTATGTAAATATTATTCAACGATTGCTTCAAAACCGCGAAGGCACAATGAACCTGTAATCATTAAAACCGGAACTAACGTCTATGTCGCTGACTTTCATGAGAGCAGTCGCTCTAGCGCAGGTCACTCTTTTGACTATGACCAAATCTGTACTAAATATTTCAGTAAATTTGCCATGAGGACAAAATATCAGGTATCACAAATCAAAATTCATGATGAACAGTAACCTAATCCTTTCAGCAGGGCGTGCTATTTCCGGAGATCTGTGTATAAACTGATCACACCCAAAATATTACCTACACGACTGCACTGATTATTACACGAAATACATAAAATATTTTTTTTTAAATCTGCAGGGCCTCCAATCCCCCAAGTTTAATGTACGAGCGAGGAGTTTGTTTAAACCATCAATATGATAAATTACAGTTCAGAACGAGGTTCAAACGGAAAAAATTGCAGTTAAAATAAAAATGAGAGAAATTCACTCGATACTCAAATGCTTAAAAATATGGAAATAGCAAGATGAATTCCCATTCTGTTTAAACCAATCCATAACGTCAAAGATTGATGGGTGATTCTCTTGAATTCATCGACATTTCGATGATTTTTTTCAAGGTCCAACAGATGCTTGCCGTTTTCGCTTCGCAGGTTCCCCACCAATTGCTCCACACTCATCCACCAAACAGCTGGGAAAAGGATGGCCAGGGATCGATTATGGCGGTGGGACTTATATCTACCGGCTGCCCACACTCACGGGAACGATGCACACCCGTTACATACTTCAGAGCAACAAGTGAGAGGACTACTTAAAACATTTCGCGGATCATAAGGACTAAATTGGAGATAAATTTCGATAACGTATCACGTGGTTATTGCGTTTGTACCCGACATTTCGAAAATTCCCTAGAAAAAAGCGACCGACAGTTCGGTCACAATATAAGGTGACTTAAACAAACTGAAATGCAGGTTTTAAAATAATTCCATGACGATGAGTGACAAAACGAAGTATTTCCTGTTTAGCCTAAGAAGTCTGAAAGTAGAACAACACAAACTTTTCCATACATGTTTCAATGACAATATCCAATCCTGTGATAAATGCACCGAAATTGAGCAATCCATCGGCATGAAATAACTAGGAATGCACATTGATCCTATTGTAATTGGGAAAGCCACATAAATAAATTGAAATTAGAATTGATTTCCGTCGCCATAAAATTTTATCTAATGAGGCGTATTTGACCATAATCAGGGCTCAAGACCATATTATGCACTCGTAAACTCGAGGTTACAGTGCGGAATTACTTGCTGGGGAGGAGCTTACTACACAAATATTAAATCTCTGCTGCTCCGAGCAAAGGATTTCGAGGGTGGCTACTCGGGTCTCAACTACGGCACATTCTGCACTCAATGCTTTGCGGCTTATCAATGAGGGAATCCATGGTCAAATAAAGAATCTCACAACTATGAATATTTCCAATTAAATTATCCACATTTAGGTGGAAATATACATAGTTGTTGGATTTTTTATTTCACGGCACATTTTTTCCATATTTAAGAAGATGAAAACTTTACCCCTTAGGCATTTGTTTATTTAAATGGTATTTAGAATTTTTTATAACCGTGGTGGAGAAAAGGGAAAACCCAGAGTCTATACCTTAAGAGCAAACCATAATATTGATGTACCTAAACCAAAACAAGAAATCTTTCTCCGATCATTTGTTTACTTTGGCCCCAAATTGTTAGTCTACCTACCATTGCATATAACTAATGTTGATAAAGAAGAAACTTTCTTAAAGCCTGTACAGGGATGGCTGTTAAAAACAAAGAGGTGGAGTTTTGCTTAAAAGGAATGAGTGAATGTTTCTTTTTGTTAGCCTAGAGTTAAGATAATTGAAATATTTTAGATTGTTTTTGTTATATTCCATTTTATTATTGTTTATCTTTATTACAATTGTATCCACCATAAATTCTCTAAATTAAAATAGGATTTCACCATAAGAATTAACAATTATAATTTGGACGCACTTACTAATTGGATAGGAAAGAGAATTTCCATGAAATGGAATATAAACGACAAACATAATCAAAAATACCTTCCTGAATCGGGGAACCAAAAATGGAATTGACTGCCGGAAGATATTTTAAAGCTCTTTCCTTAATTTAAAATGCATAAAATAAGGACCATATCATCTTTAAAATGAGTATTGATGCAATTGATGTAACAAAAAGTGCTGCAAAGCATCTTTTGGTACGTTACCATCACAACCACTGAATGCCTTGTGACGTGATCTTGAATTCAAGCAGGGAAAGAGTCCCTTGAGAATGCACATGTGTGTTGAAACCGGTTGGGAGATAATAAAAGTTTTATGGAAAATTGCTAAGTTTAATTATTACTTCCGGCTATGAAAAAATTCCACACAGTGAAGGCCGATGTTGTTTCTATGAAACCAAAATAACTAAGACGATCAACCAGTCAATTTCCTCGCGTAATGCGAGACATGAGCGTAAGCAATATTACGCAACCTCAATAGGGTAATCACACGGTAGAAGTTCGCAGAAACAAATCTGTATCTTTAATTGATCTCATCCTCTACTTTCACTCGAAACATACCTTCCCCTTCTACTTAAATAGTCAACGGAGGTTGTTGTAACACCTGCGAACCGCGGATAAGATACTCTGTCCCAAGAGTAGGAAGTTGATACAGACTTGCAGACCTACTTGATTGCGTACTATCTCCATCTCGTACAGTCGACCAACTTAACAAATGGGTTAGCAAGAAAGTGTTTTGCAAACTAGGTGAGTGAAGAAAAGAACGCCTCTCGCATTAATCCCGAAGAGAAATAGCGCCAGAGATTAAAAAGCAGCCGGCCGAGGTAGCATGGTCGACAACGCGCCCGCTTGATGATCTAAAAGTCGCTGGTTCTAATACCGTTCGGAGGGTGAATGTAGCGTTCATCCAAGGATTATGCAAAAGTTAATATGGTGAAATAATGTCAGCAGTGAAGAACACTAACAGCTAACTCTACTTCTGAGAGAAAAAGGAATGGAAGTGTCAATGAAGGAGGAGACATTCAACACTGCGAGAAAATAAACGCATTTATTACAGTCCAATTTTTTATATTTACAACATTAGCGACGATGTATTGGTACGCTATGAACGGTTGCATTGGCACTTGATTAACAAAAACATTAAAATAAATGTGATCATTACCTGCTAGAGAGTATTTTTTAAGCTATAGAAAGACTAAATTAACTTCTTTGCAGAATCGTACCGTGATTAAAACAAAAAAGCAGCGTAAATACTAAAATGCAGAGTCGAGGAAGAAATCTGAAAATAGAAGACGTGTTTCCTCTACGAAATAAGAATAAACAGCATTCTGATAACCTATTGATAAGAACTAATGACGGCGAGTGGAAAGACGATTCTGTAATTCTTTTTCCGACAGCCTATTCCACATATATAGTCATAATTTCATTATTATTCTTCTGATATCGGGAGTAAACTAACACTAATACAATGATGTTTTTGCTGTAAGCTCAACAAAATGTAATCCTCACTTTTCAAGGGGCACCCATTGAAGACTTCGTGGCAGTTGCGTAGGACGCTTTAAGTGAGCTCGTCGTTTTCCAGGTTTTAACGAGCAGTTCAAATGTTTTTGCTGTACAGGTGCAGTCGAAAGAGTTAAGAGGCAATCGAAAGCTACCCACACGTGAAGTAAAGATTCTAACTGCATGTCCTCTCTAGATTCGGGAACTCCACTTAAAGAGAAGGTTTCTTGTTTTCAAAGGGGTCCTTTTGGTATGGACCGACGGCGAGATCGACCATTCGATCGCCTAGAGAGGAGGTATCAAGCCTGAAACCTAAGGGAAAACGGTTTAGGAAAAGAAGGTAGAGAAAGATGGAACGAGAAAGACATGCAAGTAAAATGACTCGGGGCGGAGAAGGAGAATCAAGCGTTGATTAAGTAAACAGCTCATTATTGGGCAGAAATCATTTACTCAGGAATTAAAGATATGGAGCCAAGAAACGGAGTACCCACAGTCATAAAACATTTCCTGCTACCAGGCGTTTACCCATGCAGCGGAAATAAAACCAATATAGATTATTAATGCGTCTCATTAGGCAAGGTTCGAAGGAAAATCGATTCATTCACAACTTTTACAAACCACAATGAAATTGAAAGCTCACGACCCAGGTTTCGGAGCTAAGCACTATCATCAGGTGACCTGATGTGACATAGGTGACCTTATGATGGTACTTAGCGCCGAGGTCTAAGTGCCAGGGGGGCTCCAGAAAGCCTCCGCCCACCCCTCCAATTTACATTTATTTACTTAGCGCCGAAACCTGGGTCGTGAGCTTTCAATGGTGCTTACTGTGGTTTGTAAAAGTTGTGAATAAATCGATTTTCATCATGGAATTCCAAGTTACCAGTGAACTAATTTCATTTCTAAGGTTCGAAGGTAGGTACTCCGGCGACGTCATCCCTAGCACGTACCGGTCGACTGGCTAAAGCTTTTGAATTTGGCCACTTGGGAGGCAGATACTAAACCGCCACTTTCAGTATAAGGATAAGCTTAACAATCTTTAGACGGCTATAATACAGAAATAACAAAATATTTTTTGTAAGCTTATCTGATGCGCCAACGGAAAAGTGAGAACGTCTATTTATGTTTAATCAACCTTATGCAATAACGATTGAGTAAAAGTAATTCAACAATTGCGTTCGATAAGAACTTCCATCACCCTGGGCGGCATTTTCATTCAATTTTGAGGCCAATATCAAGCTTTCAGTGTCCTGGGTGAATGCGAACGCTAGCCTTAATTTTCATGTTCTGAAGCGTCTGAGCCGATGCAACAAAGAGTAATCCCCTTAAATATTTCAATAACCTTATATAATCTTCTCCAAATTTTTTAACTTGGCATGGCCACGAATATTTAGCAAATGACAAACAAAGTGCCCTAAAATGACTACGATACTGCGTCCTCGGATTTATCTGATGCTCTTTCAAAATGGACAGATTTTTTCCGAGACCTACTTCCGGCCATCTCCCGACACATGGAGCCGAATTCACTCCAACTTTTATTTTCCGTAATTTTTCGCCCTAAACGGCTTAGGGCGAGAGAGAAAAATGCAGAGAGTGAAATGGCGAGATGTGACAGACGGGGGATGATAGAATGAGTGACACTCGCTTGGTCCACCTCTCCCCACTTGGGAACTCCACAGGAGGAGGAGGAGGGATGCGGCATGCGGGATGAAAATGGCTTCATGGGATTATGAGCTAAGAAAAGGCAACGGAGGCACACATGCAAACAGACGCCCACAACGGCGCAGCCATAAGCGGACAAAAGAGCCTTAACCCCCTGCTCGAGTGGCTTCGTTCCGCCTCGGGAGGATCCCTTGAATGTGGTCTCCCCACCCTTTCGTGGGAGGGGCTCTCGCAAATGGGACACGTCTTAGCGCGACAATGAGCGGATGCGTCTGGAGGCGCTGGGATCCCTTCCCTTCCAAGATCCGCGGCCGGGACAGCCGTGGGATTAATCTCCTCCTCCCCGCCCGACGTTGTCTCGCCATTTGATGCCGCGCGGGGAACCGTATCCTCCGGCTCTATGGGGACGCGCAGGGTGTGGGAATGTAGCCACTTAGTTCTCGGGGTAGCCCCGTTTCGTTAATCCTGAAGTCCAGAGTAGAAAATGTTGTGGCATCGCTGCCGCGCGATGATTTCGAAATTTAAACATCATTATCATTATCGGTCAACAATCCAAGGATTGGTTTGACGCATCCTCCACTCGATTCTTCTCTCGGCCAGTCTCTTCATATCACGTAATTCTTCTCTTTTACATCCTTCACAGCCTGTTCCTTATATCTCATACGAGGCCTGCCTTTTCCATTCTTCCCGCTAACTTTTCGCTCGACGATTGTCTTCATCAGGCCATCGTGTCTTAAGATATGGCAGATTAAGTCGTCCCGTCTTCTTCTTGGAGTTTTCAGCATCTTATTCATTCAGACTTATCTTTTCTCCCGCTCTTCCTCGTTACTTACTCCGTCGATTTATTAATCTTATGACGTCTTTAACAGGGTATTCTTACTTCGTTACGCTAAAAGATTTTCTTTCAACATAAATTATAAACAAACCATGTGTTTTAACGTAAACTAAGTAAGTGTGCGATATCAGTAGTCGACGAAAAAATTCTACTCACTGATGCCTAAGTCATCACTTTTATTGGTCGTGAAAAAGGGTTTATGGAAAACAGAAATAACATAGAGAATTGACGGGTCAAATAAAAATGCTATTTTCCACAAAATAACTATTTAACTCACAACGAACGAAGGTGACGAAGCACTATATCATTTTCAGGCATTTTTGATGCTTCGTTAATACGTCACTAGTTTTTTTAATGCTACGAGCGTTTCTTCCAGGCACGCGGGAGCATCGTACAACACCGCATCATTATCAAATTCGGACTTTTAGAATTACAAGATTCCCACTCTCCCTATATCAAGTTTTATCAAGAAAGGAAATTTAGTCAGGTACCGTGTATCCATTAAGATATCCTAGGTGATGTCGGGAAACATATTTCACTCCTAAGTCATACTCTGGGGTTACATTCAGTGATTCAACCCGAAGGTTGGTTTTTATAGGTTAGAGTAGAGCTCACCCCGTACTAAGCCAATGGCGTGTGAAATTTACACATTTCGTTAGGTTTCGTTTCGGTAGGGGGGCCAGTTCCTTTCCCTGGGCCACCTATGATTTCCTACGAAGTTCTGACACGCAGAAAATCGAATCGTTAGGATTTTAGATGGGGTTGTCCAGAAAGGCTTTTGCCCGGGATTTAAACCCGAAACCCTCAGGTCAGTAGCTCAGTGCTCTACCCAATAGGCCACCACGACCCCAGGAAAAAGTCCCCAGAGTCTTTACTGTTGTAATTTATGTTCATCTTATTATTTTATTTTCTTAAGAAGTAGTACAGCCACGTTCACGAAACAAGAACTTAATCAATCAACAACATATATATATTATTACATCACCGTAACTTGGATACCTATCAACATAATTATATCACATTTCTTTTGTTATTGCACATATGAGAAATTGGGCACTCTAACAGTTACCTCCATGCCACACGTTTGCCACGTCACACCACCATCCAACCCAAATAAATTGTGTAATGCACAGTCTAATACAACGATCCATACGGAGAAGCGACAAGAGAAGTTTTCCGATTGAGAAACGAAATTAGGAAGCCATTTTAATCCCTAATGGATATGACGAAGGAGCTATATCCCGAGAGTTTCGAGAAATCATGGGCAAGGCCAACCGAAACTCCTTTGAATCAGTGCCGACGAGAAATGACGAAACCACCACCCCGAAGAGAGCCTGCCTTCCCTACATAAAGGGTGTGACGGATACAATAGGGGAATGTTCTACGAAGATATGACATGAAGACCGCTTTCCGACCGCACCGACAGATAAAATCTTTCTTAAGAAATGTGAAAGATAGGACTCCGTTGCAAATTGAGGGAGTTTATGAAATTCCCTGCGGAACACGTGGGAAGAAATACATCGGGGAGACAGAACTCCCTCATCTACATCTACACAATACCCTGCAAGCCACCATAAAGGTGTGTGGCACGGGGTGAACTCTCACCAAACATGCACTACATATCATGCATAACAAAAAAAGGATCAGTACTTTTATAGGTACTGTTCAAAACTACGCTATTTAAAAAAAGATAGCAAAACATACATGCAAAAACATGCCGTTAGTTAGGTTAGCTATAAGTCCTTATACCAACATGCAGCTACCAATGTTATCCATTGCTACACTCGCACTGGATATATTTACCGTTATTCGTATCCTTAATAGTACGAGGAAAAAAGGACATTTTGAATCTGTCAGTTCGGCAATCTATTTCTCTAATTTTATGATTATGGTCCAGTCTACCATAGTAAGTTGGGGTCCGCAAAATATTTTTAACATCATCACTGAAAATATGGTCTTGGAATTTGTTTAAGAGATTAAATCTAAATTTCAACCTGCGATCTGACAATGATTCCCAATTTAATTCATTTAATTGACTGGTTACGCTAGTAAGGTTATCATACTGTCCCTTTACAAATCTTGCCGATCTTCGCTGCACACGTTCAAGTTCGTTATTTAGACCGATTTCGTAGGGATCCCATACACTGGCAGCATATTCCAAATGAGGTCTTACAAGGGAAAAGTAGCTGATTTCTCGTACATGATCGTCACATTTACCCAGTACTCTTTTGACGAATCCCAGTTTACGATTCGCTTGACCCATTATTTCACGAATGTGTTTACCCCAGGAAAGATCATTTGTCAGTCTTATTCCAAGATATTTAATGGATTCCACGTTTGTTAATTCATTATTACTTATTTTGTAAGTGGTAGGAGGAGAGCTATTCTTTTTCCAAAAGTTCATTACAAGACATTTTTTAAAGTTTAATTTTAACTGCCATGTATCACACCAAGTTTCAATTGCTTGTAGGTCAATATTTAAAAAAAATTTCTCTCAATTTGCAACGGAGTCCTATCTTTCACATTTCTTAAGAAAGATTTTATCTGTCGGTGCGGTCGGAAAGCGGTCTTCAAAACCCGGCTGGAAGAACACCGACGGGCCACTCGACTGGGACGGACATCGAAGTCGGCAGTGGCAGAACATGCAGCCCTGGGACATGAGATTGACTTCGAAAAAACGAAAGTCATCGCGAAGGTTAACAGATTCAAACCCAGGCTGTATCGTGAAGCAATTGAAATAATAAAGAATAGAGAAAACTTGAATAGGGATGGTGGCCTTCAAATAAACCAAACGTGGAGGCCCACACTTCATAAACATTTTTCAATGACCTCTCCCTCCATCGCTCTCCCCCCCCCCTCGAACCACCCTCCTGAGATATACAATGCCCTCACCGGCAACGAGGACCTCACATCCCTCTGATGAAGTGACCAGCAGAGGTCAAGAAAGGTCGGGGTAATACCTGAACATCACGCAGCACACCCGAATAACATACGTATCACCATGAGCCGCGAAAGCTTCAATGAACAAACTTTATTTAGATTTCATCAAGTATTTATTCTGTAAGAACCTCACCTTCCACTACTTATACCAAGAACACTGTATACAGTGTTGCTGTATGCTATCGTTGCACCATGTCATACTTTCGATAGAATGATATAAGCGCATTAAAGGAATAAAAATGGTAATATGATTAAGGTTATATCCTAATTTATCATCATGATATTGGCGAATCTCTGCAACTATTACGAGACAAAATACGTACGCCGTACAGAAAAGTCGATTTGAGAAAAGTAATCATAAACAAACACATTCGTTGACTAAATAGTAGGTACACTAGCCAACGTTTAATCACTCTGGTGTTTAATCTTACTTTTGAGTACTTATTGTTAGTTAATATATGTTATCCATAATTACAATGCCTTTTACTGACACCTAATTATACAATTCGTTTGTTCTGAGTCAAATATTCGTAAGCACGCCTTATTTAACTACATGGTGGACAAAGAAAAAAAAACTGAATTACACAGAGAACATACATACATACTATGGATGGATGCGACAAGTATTCCATTTTGCGACGCCATGTTTGAATTCGTACGGAAAATTAGGGCCAATCTTCTTTGTCTTCTTCCAAAAGGCAATACCCTACTATATACATCTGGCGAGTAATTTCCATACAAACCATAAAGCAATAAAAACGGGGCGAAATTTTGACAACGTAACACGGCTATCAAATGCGGATGGCGTCATCAATAATAATGAAAACTCACTCTCACCGCAACAGATGTCGCTACCGGTGGGTCTTTTTGTGATCGAATATTTTGGGCAACTTCGACGGCAAATATAACAAGGCTGATGTCTTACGTCGAATAGCTTATGTTAATTCGTATTCTTGTGAGAAAATGCAGGGTTAAGATTCACTAGCGGCGGAATTCGAATTAATCTAGTCTGCAGCACTTATGTCTTCCCGTGTCGAGCGAAATTTCGCGCAATGTTACACATTATCAAACGAAGTTCAGTCACAGTATTTACAACAATAGTCTCGCAGCTCCATCCCACAACGCAAATGGTTTGTTTACATCACGTGATCTCGATATGTTTTACGTGTACTCATCGATTATGTGAAACCATGTTTGGATTTGCATGGATCTTCGTGAGAATTGAAAAGGTCATAAGGGATTACGCGCTTTAGGTTCCTCTTAAATCCACGAATCAAACTTTACAGTCGCTTTTCATCGAATGCATCTGAAAAATGTGAAATGAAATTAATTCTCAAGGTTAAGGGCAGAAACTGATTGATAACTATATAGAAATTCTTGGTTGAAACTTTCGCGGGTCATTATAGCTGTATATTTGTTGTTCGGGTGAACCCCGCATACTTAATCAGGTGTGTTAACCGAAACAATTAACTTCTGGCTCATTTTTTTCTACAATACATATTATTACTAGCTCGGACGGAAAATTAACATTTACAAGAGAAGAATTAGCTATAGATTTTAAAAATAGCTATAAATTGATTCATAAGCATTTTAAGTATTTTGGTTAGAAATTTTATGAATAATAACATATGAATTAATAAAATAAATAAATTCTATATTCTAATCCTCAAAAAACTGACTGGGATTCGACTCACATTTCTTATGTTATTGATGCATATTCTACTTGATAACAATTTAATCTTTTACAGGCTCTGCTCCTACGATAAATCCGTCCGGAAGTTTACAAAATGGCTGGCGCGGGAAAAGCACACACGGCGGGAGAGTTGACAACAGAAAACTTTCTCCAACAGATCGTCACAACGTATAGCAAAGTCGTTTACGAAAGAGAAGGTAAGGATCTTAACTACGACAATAGACACTGTTGGTGTTGACTTGATAGACGCAATGGGTAGGGAAACCAATTGACTAACATTCCATTCGAGTGCCGTTGTCCAGGCATTCGGCTGACTTTTAACTTGTTTAAGTTCTGCAAATGCACTTGTAGAGCTGTTTACATCAGAGAATTACACTACAAGTTGCTAGCTGCCAGTAACTTGCGCAAAAAAGTTGCCAGTGTAAACCCACCTTTAGAATTCCTTTCGAGCCAATATTTATCAAACAACTTATAAGCTTCTAAAATTAAAGCATGCTTCCCCTACAAGATACACTTAATTGTCTTCAAAACGACTTTTTTCAAGTTCCACAGCAAGGACCTCCCTTCTCTCCAGTTTCAAATCGTTTCCGATGCATTGACCTCTTGCCAGTAATTACTTCGCTCATTCGCTCCACTTCCTTGCGGAGTGACGTGGGACGAAGCAAGGATGCGATTCCACACGATGGGCCGTTCCCGGTTCCTTTGAGGGGAATTTTCAAACTTTAGTCTCACGTAATCACATGTAAGTTTTGGCACTACCCATTACTCAAGATCCGCTGAATGATATCCTATTAAACCCTGGTGGTGCGGGTTGAGATAGGAGCATCAGAGGAGATTGAAGTCCCTCTTCCATCTCCGCAAGTCCTTAGTTCCGGAAATCCTGAGCCCTTCAGAAGAGGCAATACGAGAGGCGACGGGATGAAAAATGTCGAAGCGGGTAGAAGTACCACTGCATTCGTCAGTCGACTCAATATAAATACTACTCATCTCCAGCATCACATTTCAACGTTAAAAACAACGACAACTTTCACACTAAGCCTTTTGGCTACATTACAGCATTTAAGCGCGATTTTTTATTGTGAATGTTTAGACACCTCATTAAGGTCAACTGAGGATTATAAAGTCGAAGAAACCTCACAATAAAATCTCCTACTGTCCTTCTACCCGCAATAGCCACTTATTCTTCTGAGGCTTCCAACAATATTTTATTTACGGAATATGGCAAGCAACACCTTCGAATATTAATAGCGGGCAGACAACACAGGTCGATACCGACAGCGGCTGCTGTTCAAATTACATAATTTTATTTTTAGCTTTCCTAAAACATGCATTCGACGAAACTATGAAATATTTTGATTTTCCCCTCACAACAGCGTTGGAACAATTTGTACTAAATTAAGTATTAGCGTAAACATGAAATTTAGCATGTGCTCAGGTAAAAAATAAATTATAGATGCAGGCAGCACTGAAAACTAGGGAGCAGTGAGGATGAAAAAATAATGGAAAAATACACGATCGTTAAAAATAATGCACGTAAATAAAAGACTAATAAGGGCAGCTGAACAAATGGGTGTGTGTAAGGATGAAACGGCAGAATGAACAAATAGCACGAAACAATAAGCAGAACCACCAACAAGTGTACAATTCCACACTTAAATTAATGAAAGAAATGAAGTTCCAATGTAATACAGCATATATGGTGCTATATTACAGCGAAATCATAAATTTGTGCAATGAATTTAATACGGAAATATAATTATACCAACAATTCTCCGTTTCTTCGCGACGAAATAATTCCATGTAGGTCGCAATCGATTTCTGAAAAACCCTGGTAAGTTGAGAACATAAGATTTAACAATTTAAGTAAAAAAACAAACGTAAAACATCCTCCTTTGATTCAGACGAGAAATTCAAGAAACTCGGGATTGCATGACCACAAGAACGAAAAACACCAAACCAGACATGTATTCAGCACAATGAAGGCTAATTAATTGTGCCTTATGGTGTGAATTTTGGAATCCACCATTAGGCTGTCAATGCTAATCACGTAAATAAATTCTTTCGCAGATCCTCGTACGGGTGAATGGTTCCTGGTCTCTAGTCCGCTGGCAATATTTGGACTGATAGGAGCATACTTGCTCCTGGTGCTAAAAATATTACCGAAGTATATGGAAAACCGGAAGCCGTATTCCTTAAGAGGCACACTCGTCGTCGTCAACATTTTCCAGATCGTTGCCAATTCTTGGATAGTGTACGAGGTAAGTTTTATTGAATCATAATTCCATTCACGAGAGGAGTTAATGATGGCCTATTAGTAGGGCTACTCGATAAGGAGTTGTACAACCAAATTAACGCAGATGGCGATTAAAATTGAATACACGTATACAAAAGCCTATTGTAGATTCAAATCGCTGGTGCATTATTACTTAATTTGTCTACAGCATGAACATCGTTCGTCAAGATTGAGAAACTACCTCTCCCATGGACTCTGAATTAAATTTAACCATAGGGATTTCAAATCGTTTTTATATTGGTTTGAACGCACTCCTCTGAATTAACTGCATGAGGATTTTTGGCTGCTGCGAAGTTGCATGACTCCACTCCACCGACTGCATTTTCAAGTAGACTACAACAATATAAATACACTTTCCACTCTCACCAGTCACCAATGATAAAAAGAATTATACCTTTCTATCCTCTTAGTGCCTCAAAAAAGTATTTGCTGATACCACACTTTGATTTTTATGCACACCAATCAAAATACACTTGACAAATATGGTTCTAAGATTCGATAGACTCTCTTTTCAGCATCGTTTTGCATATTCTCTTTGGATAATGGATAACCTTTAATCAGTGAATTTACAACAGATGCGACAACATTTGCGCATTAAATACATGTATGCTACCTTTATTTTGTATTGCGAAGAAAAAATTGCTTGCTAAAAATAGCCAATTATCACCACTAGAATGCTAACGAGGAATTGGGATGTTCTCTTAGGGTTTACCACCTACATACTTACATTTCTTTGAATTTGACAAATTTCGTCACTGCATGCTATTTTTGGTAAGAGATTGATAGCTACTTCCCTTTAGGTTTACAATTGATCAAAAATTGTCTGATTTAAACAATAATAGCCGAATAAAAGTTAACTACAGCAATTTTCCCATAAATCAAATGTTCCGCATTCAATTCATATAATCTTTACTATCAAAGGCGAATTAAGATTAGAATAATTATCTTTCAGATGCTCGTCAGTGGCTGGGCCACACACTACACATTTCCCTGCCAAACTGTGGACTACTCACGGAATTATATGCCAATGAGGGTAAGTGCAAGTATATTGATACTAAATTTCATTGTTCAAAAGATCTGAATTCGCAGAATTTAAAGTCCAAAGGCAGCGATGAAAATTGCGAAACAAATTTATAAAAATTTGCTTCTACTAAATCCGATGATCTAATCTCAACATTAATGAGCGCAAAATGGACCCTTCACAAGATAACATATAATCGCCCGAAATGATATTGCCTTACCTGCCGCGATAGTCAGGCACGTGACGCGTCACCGTAACAACTCAAAGGTCAAGGGTTGAAGCCCCACTACATCAATTGGGCATGGATGTTATTTCCCTTAAGATTAGGTTTAAATTAACAACAAGTTAAGCGGCGCGACCATATTTCAATAACTGAAGAACCATAGACACTACTTCTACCAATGAACAGCTTACATTCGCCACCTGTCGGGATTGCCGCAGCTGTAACGTAACGTGGTCAAATACTAAACTTTTCCATTCCATCACTCCATCAGTATTACGAAGAATCGCGGTCAGAATCTCTGGGACCTTTTTTGTTTTGAGGTAGATGCAGAAATCTAAACATCACAACAGCGTACGACTTAAAATCAGAAACAAGAGTGACCACGATCAGGCATCATGAGCTCAAATTCTCGCCTATCTAATCGCATTCGCGCCGGTTAAATTTCATGCTTCCGGAGAGCCGTTAAAAAATGCGAATCCAGCGAGCAAATCTGAGGTCAAGAGAACGCGACGTCACGGATCCCAACGGCGGCGCGAGGAGAAGTCGGGTGACGATACACTCGGGGAGGATTGTTTCCTCGCAACGGTTGACACGGGATACGTAAAAATATTCTGCGCATGTTAGGAGGCGCGATATAAAGGAGTGCCCGGGAGAGATCGATCATCCCATCCACCTTCGGTGCGCGAGGACGGAACGGGCGGCGAGGAAACGAACGCCTCGAATCAGAAACCTGTCAAGGGTTCCGTCGCGGTGTAACGAGCACTGCGAGGGGGAAACGAACACGATCCAAGCCGAAAGAAAGGTGACCGATAAAGGAAACAGGCCGCGAGGAGAAGGAGGTGCACTCTCCGAGGCACGAACCAGTCACGAAACGAATTCTTCTCAGAGAATTCCATATTCTCATTCTCTCGGACAAGAGGCCACGATTTGTTTTTTTTTTATAAATCGACAAAGGCAATCGAGAAGGCACAATGAGGTACATTCTCAGAAGAGTAAACGAGTCAGAAAATGTATACCTACCTATTCTCAGAGTCAAACGGCAATTTATTTATTTTTTTTCAAAATTCAAAAAAGGCCGACAAGGTGATCGAGTAGAACAACTGGTGTTCAGTGTCATAGGTGCCAAAAAATCACGAAATCTATTCTCCCATGAGAATTGGATTCCTCTCAATTTCGAGTAAAATGACGGCATTTCTTAATACATTCGCAAGTTAAAGAAACACAACAGAGCTCAATATCCGAGGAACAAAAAATGTCACGAAATACTTTCTTAGGGAATTCTATTCTCTCATTCTCAAAGCAAAAGGCACAATTTCTACACGAGGAAACTAATTAGTCTTAGGAATAGCGCAGCCAGCTGAAGCTAAAGGCGTTGTGCTAAAGGCGTTGTTCGAACAGAACCTCTACAAAATTCTTCAGTCTTGTTCAGTTCTCGACTTGACAAAGAAATTTGGCCCCCGACCAAAAGGGCGGAGGTCAAATTCGCGGATAGTCCCGAAGTCCAGATAAATCAAGTTGAGTGATTTTTGTGGGCACTAGGTCTTTCTGGAAGATCGCTCGGGTTCGGGAAAAAGAACTGGCCCTTCAATCTGATACGTGAATTTCACACGCCACTGGGCTTAGAACGAGCTCCGTCCTCACCGATCAAACAGACCTTCGGTTTGAAGATTGATTTTTTCTCCAAAAGAAAATCTTTGGATGCTGGACACCCACTTACAACGGTCAAGAGCCACAGGAAAGCTTTTGAGAACATGGTACAAAACCCCAGCATTGCTCACCCAGCGTAATAACAACTTGCACTCAAGATATGATAGTCTTAATAAAAATTCATGTCGACATGAAAACCACGTCTCTTTTTCGGCATAATCTGTAATCCAATCGAGCCCCCACTTTATTTCCAGATATGATCATATCAGTGTCGAGTACATTGAAAAAGTCAACACGACTACGAGAGTAATTTTACCAATAACCAACTGAAAATTTAATGACATAAAAACTGCATTTTTGTAAAACAATAGACACTCTGAACTACAAATAACTAGATGCGAAACTTTCAATAATATCTTTTCATTCACCAAAGCCTCTATACGCTGTAAACGGCTCCCGTAAGACGGATTAGTTGAATTATGGAATGCTACGCCGGTGTAGGAAAAACATACCATCATCAACCCTAAAATTGATTGGACGCAGCTCTCTACTCAACTATCCTATCAGCCAATCTCTTCATATTTACATAATCATCTCTTTCACATCCTTCACTACTTGCTCCATACTTTTCACACGAAGCCTTCCTTTTCCATCCTTTCCGGTCACATTTTCCTCGACGACTGTCTTCACCTGGCAACCATGTCTAAAAATGAGGCCGATTAGGCTGTCCCGTCTTCCCTTTAAAGATTTCATCTGACTTTTTTTCAACATTTCTCAGGACCTCTTATTAACGTTTATTTTGCTCGTTAGAAGACAGGTGGGCGAATAAAATGAATCCCTTGTTAGTGATATTCCGCGAATACATGAGACTGTCAACTAAATCCACACCGGAGAGGCTTTTAAAGAAACGAGCATTTGCATTGGGTTTCCGATTTTTCTTTTTAATTATTGGCATCGCCTAAAGAGCTTATCTTCCCATTAAAAGTACGCAAATGTTCATCACAGGCAGACATTCAACAGATAACAATGGATACGTTCAAGAAGCACAATTTTTTTGCGAAGACAAAAGTTTTCGGAAGGCTCAATCAAAGAGTGCCACCTGATCATTACAGATGCACAGCAATTAAATTGAAGAGAGAATCTACCACCCTGTGAGTGGCGTTGGGACTTTAGGGAACCTCATTCTCGGTTTTCGTGAAGGCAATTTGTACGGAAAACCAAATTTCTGCTGCTATATCGTAGACGGAACATGCATAACATGAAGGCTAACATTTAACTTAAGCTGTAAAAGATTAAAATTCAAACTTTTAACTAATTTCTCACGCTTTACGATAAGGGTAAAAAATATGAACTCGTGGAAGAAAATGGGACCCAAGAGATTACCTAAAATTTATAAGACAAACTGGGTGCCACGACTAAATGATAAAAAAGAAGGTTATGAAAAGGCGTGAAAAATGACTGCATAACATCAATACGTGAAAACCTCCGAAGTGGATGGGAAAAATGGAAATAACATTTAAAAAATTGAATTAATACGATAGGTATTTCCACCGATGAGATAAAATGTAAAAAATGTAACCCACAGTTATTTGAATACAAATAACGCAAAGTGTACGAAATTTTCAGTTTTTCGCTGATTACGATTCCGCGTTAAATACATGCATCTATCATACCAATGAAAAAGAACTGACCTTTAAATTTCGAAGAACTTTTCCATATTACAAGAATTGCCGTGCGAAAAACTTCACCTGGACCGGGAATCGAACCACGTACCTTTGACTTTCCGGGCCACTGCGCAGACCACTACGCTACCCAGGATCCCTAATTCGCATGGCAATTTTACCGAGGTTCAGGTACTAGATGTTGAGCCCTCGCGGTCCATCAATGATGGCAACGCAAGGGAGACTGGGCTTCAAAGAAGCCACCACCAAAGGTGTACCCCATCCAGTGCTAAAGCCGCGCTTGGCGGTAAATGTAGAATATTTCAATCCTGCCGCGTGAACGGCGGGGAAATTCACATAAATTGCCATGCGAAGAAATTCGAATGTCAAAATAGGTCATTAATACCCTACTTTATTTGCTACATGATTCTGTGAAAAATATCATTAATTTACGCATGAAACTGCTTGATACGTACTGGACACATTCTTTAAAGCGTTTTGTTCGTTTATCATTGTCATTGAAAGATATCACTCCGCCACAAAAGACAGGGAAAACATTTCCTTTCCTTCCTACGAAGCAACGGCTAAATGAAAGAACATAACCATAGCGAAGAGGCGAATCGAGTCTTGAATCAACAACTGATTTCCCTCCGGAGTAAACAATTTGATCGACTGCCTCCTACGGGCTGGGAAACCGGGAGGCTGGAAAATACCATCCCGAAAGAAAACATTTGGTACGCACCCGACTTCCTCGATAGACGAGAAGTCCACTTCAAATCACTCGCTCCGGAGCTTTTTTTTATTTTTCAAGCCGTAAAAAAATTGCGACTTCGCGGCGGGAACGAGGGAGGGAATAAAGCTTTCCAAAAAGAAGAGAGGCGAGGATTGAGAGGGAGAAGAGAGCGGGTCGATGCGCGATTCGACGGTAAAAGGTAGCGAGGAAGGAGGCGGGTGCAAAAGACGAAAGTTCGACAACGGTTGGGAGTAAGCGGAAGCGTTTTAACGAGGGAAGTCACATTCAAAGCGGGTAGAGGGAAGAAGAGGGGGAGACCTATAGGGAGGATGGGTTCTCCTTCCTTAAGGGCGAGTATGAAAGCCGTCGCAGAGGCTTTTGTTCCCAAAAGATTATAGGCATTTGATTTTGAAGCGGCGCCAGGGAATCCAAGGGCAAACGTGTACATGAATCGTAATGTTAATGACGGGGGAACCCTGTAAAGTCACGGGTCTTAAGATGCCTTCAAGGTAGGTCAGCTGAAAATTGTCTCCTGTCTCTATTGAATCGATCGCTTTCTCCGACCGTCAACCATTTATTGTGAACTCTACGCAAACTGGAAAATCATAGGAGTAAGGTGGATAATGTAGGTCAAGTGGAAAGAAAAAAAAACATAAGTCATGGGATGAAAGGTATTTTCGGGAGGAAATTCAAATGAGACATTTTAAGTGGAAACGTTGACGAAAGGATGCTGACAGCTGCTACAGAAATGAGGAGGAGAAATATGGCAAATGTTTAGAAAGAATAGCAGTGGGAAAGTAAGCTGAGGTGAGGAATAAATCGCAGTAATATAAGGTTTTTCATAGTGGTCCAACTGTTTAGGTTACATCACACCGTCTAACCTAACTTTATCCTGAGCTTAATTCTTTAACAACCACAGCATCCATGCCTCAGACGGGATTCGAACTCACGGTTCGAACACGGTTGACACGAACACTAGGTAGCCAAGCCGATCTGAGTATCTCGACTGTCAAAGAATGAATTAATTTGACAACAGGTATTTACACATTAAAGAATACCCCAAAGGATTGTAAAGTATGCATCTAAAGCAATATATAATTGGGAGAATACCAGAAATAAAAAAACAAATTGATCCATTTACACAACGAATTCTCGAGAATTGGAGTCGCAAAAGACTTTATGAAGAGCAACGCAAGTTGTAAGAACCAATTTTGTGGGAGGAGTGTAATGTCATTTTTAGGTAATTATGCTCATGATAACATAATCAGCTTCACTATGACTTTATCGTCGATGGAACATGATAACCTTTTAAGGACTTTCCAGCCTTGTTTTAAAGTGACCAGATAATCTTTAATAATAACCTTATGTAGGCACACGGCAAAATAAGAATGCGGTGGTTTCAGGCTCTAATTGGTGAAGTTCCATGCTTAATAAAATAAACAAAACTTTTTTAATTTCACACGAGTTAAGAAGAGAAACTTGTGCTACACTTTGGAAAAGTGTAGCACAAGAAATTGTGCACAGTGATTGAAATGATATAAAGCGTGGAATTTCTGAACTGATTGAAATTAAACGTGAAAACATATAAAAGCACACAATCTGATATTAACTGCATTTAAGAGTCTGCATTGTATGAATACCATAAGTGAAATGCTAACGGTAACGACTCTCTCTTTACAGATGGCAACGGCAGTGTATTACTTCTACCTCATCAAAATATTCGACTTCTCGGATACGGTAAGTCAACAATTAATTAATTATCATACTACGTTACTTTGACCTAGTTTAACAGATCTGAAAATAGTACACTAGCATCCCAGTGCAGAGAAATGCGAGACATTTAAAAACAAGGTAGAGACTTATATAAACAAAAGGTAAGTTGCGCAACACACCACATACTCCTCGGTTAGTAAGATATTGTGCCACACATTGTACGCATGTGAACTTGAATCCTTTGAATTAGTCTACATAGGAAGGGAAACACGGAGCTGGCTTAAATTCCAATCGAAGTAACCATTCCTTTTCGCACCGCACAAAAGAAAACAGGAGAATAAGTTTGAATCCTTCCTGAGTGGTAATAGTTACATAAATTTCACTAGTGATACGTATTTCTCAAGCGTAAAACCGGATATGTTGTCGCTAGCAATAAGGATATTTGTTCGACGGCAACGCATAACTGGTGAGGCGTCTTACAATAAACTGGCGATGCCTTGCAAGACACTATGTAGACGAAAGCGTAATTCGGACAACGCCGGTAAACGGAAAGGCAGTAGAAATCAGCAGCTTTTGGAAAATAGAAATTTACTCAGAAAATGGACTAGACTTCAGCATATAAATTGTAAACTGCAAGCCACCATAAGGACATGTGGAAGGGAATAACTACGCATCACAAAACTCCATTCCTTCTCCTTGTGCGGACATGGGCCTTGTTGGCGACAGTCCAAAACCACATACGTACCACGAAATGTGACCTAAAGGAGCAGTTGTGACTCGGGAGCATTCCGACCCCGAAATAATTCAAGTCCCGAGGAAATAAATCTGAGGAGAGAAGCCACATAGACGAATCACCATGGATAAAAGACTATAGACCTCCCTGAATAGGCCGCACTAGGTTCACATATCCCTCCATATAGACCCGTCCCGTTCATCGAGCTCTCCCCTTTTTCTTTCAATTCCTCTCGGCCCGACTACCCCGGGGGGAACACGTGTTTGCAAAGGGGGTGGAAGAGAGGGACGAGACTCATCGGATAGAGGAGGATTGGTGTTTGGCGGGCATCAGTAGGGCGATGACGCAGGAGACGATGACTCCTTAAGGCGAAATCCGTCACGGCGTCGAAATGTCCCCCCCCTCCAATTTCCCGCCCGCCGGAAATGGATCATTCCGCGAGAGACGCTTCGATCGGGAGCGCTGCAATTTCCAAAACCCTCCCCATTTCCACTCACCCTCCGAAATAAGGCGCCCGCGACACCCTGGGCAGGATGCACCCTGGAACCAGCAACAGACTCCCCGCCGCGGCTCACCGCGACTCACTCCGAGGATGGTGAATCCTAGCGCACGAGCACTCTTGAAACATAAAGACGACGACCCTGAACGACGTGGTCTAATCATTCCCAAGATGGCGGTGAAGACAGATGCAATTACTCTCGTTAATTCAAATTCGAATGCCACCTCCGGAAGCAGCAGAATGTAGTCCTCCCACCTCGCAGAACAGAACATCATCATCACTAGTCATTAACCCTGGGATTGGTTTGACGCAGCTCTCCACCTTATAGAGTATTCCTATGGGCTAACTTCTTTACGTCGAAATTATAATTCTGGTCTAGATCCTTGACAACATGCTCCACACATGTTATACGAGGCCTCCCTTTAACACAGTTTTATGTCACGGTGCCGCTCGTTTTTATTACTTTCGTTGCGTCAGGAAGATATCACCAAAGGAACTGTAACACCACTCACGGCTTCGAGCCATTAACGTACACGATAAATATTGAGCATCCATGCCAAAACCAAGCATAGATTATGCAGGTGAAAGTATCCCTGATGAGTAACAGCGCAAAAGGCCCCAAAATTTGAACATGGAAATGATCCCGTTTTAGACTCTAAAGCCTTTAATAACATTGTAATTGCAATAAACAGGATACACACAGAAATACGGATGCCAACCATCGATTGTACACATCCAAGTATCGTGAGAAACCAAGACACACAGAAATACGGATGCCAAACATCGATTGTACACGTCCAAGTATCGTGAGAAACCAAGCGCCTTTCAAGTTGTCCGCGGTGCTTGCGCTTAATTGCAAACAGTCGCTAAAAACTGTGTATACAAGATTACACCAGGGTTGCGATAAGGAAACGGCTAGGACATACAGACAAGGGTTGTGCATTACGTGATTGAGTAGTTTACGATACATGACTCGCCGGTAAATATTATAACACTCGCGAACTACAGACGGTAGTCCCTAAAATGATCCCGGGATCCTATCCATGAAGAACACTACACTGTCGATCCTCTACAGTGACGAAATTTTGACGTCGGTGACCTATACAGAGATAAACATCGACCTTTCGTTTTTATCCATACTTACTTGATGCCAAAGGCAAAGGAGTGGACATTGGCCATGATAGATGCCAGGACGATGGCGGGTAGAAGTGGTGGGAGTTTACTTAACATTCAGCCGCCTTCGGGATCGAAAATGACGGGAAATAACGGCCGGAATATCGATAGCAGCACGGCAAGGGCCAATCGTTACTGCGCTCACGCGACGTAGCGACAAAATCGTGTGAGTGTATGAATCCGTGACCACCGCCACGAAAGCACGCCGACGAGTGGACCATTTAAAATCATATAAGAGGGAACAACGGCCGTGGTACCTAACTCACTGGTCTTCACAAGCGTCTTGTGGGTATTGGAACGACCATGTTCCACTGTCAATATGATGCCACCTGGTTGTCGAGTCATGCGATGATGCATTTGAAATCCGCGCTGGCGGACAGGGTTACCATTTAACAATTATTTTTGCTACTTAATCCACCTTCAATAGTTGTCAGAAAGTTGTTCAGGTATGTATATAAAAGTTTCAACAAATATTTTTGAATAAATGGACAATATGTAATTTTGTCCCAGGTTCAGTCCAGATAATCATATCTACATAATTATATTTTTTTAAATTTAAAGTGCTCTAAACTAATGCACAACAACTCCTGTGACAAATATGCTGTCGGTATAGAAGGTATTTTACGTTTTCCCTAAATATTTCATTTCTGATAACTTTACAATAAAATTTTCTACACAAAAATGGCATTATTACGAGATGCTCTCTATTTGTATAGATTGTTTGATAAATTTTACGAAAAGATAATACATTTTGTTTTTAAAATTTCTGTTTCTACTACACCTAAATTTAGCAAGTAATCCCAAGAAGTTGCTAATGCTTGAAATATTTTGCCAACTGTTACTAAAAGCAGCTAACTTTCGCAAAAGCTGCTGAACAGACAACTCTGCTGGCGGGGCAACGTTGATGGTGTCATCATCCGACGTCTACAATCATCCGGCAATCCATAAATGTTACGCTTGCTCTGGTCGACTGACTTCCTCGTTTACCAAAAGTAACGCCATATAGTCACGGGATTTTAATACTATAACTTCATTCCTACTAACTATCATAATATCAAGAATAATCTTTGTAATTTTCGAATTCATAGCTAATTTATAGTTTCATTTCACGCAAGGAAAAACTTGGACAAGCAAGAAGTAGCAATGATCAAGTAGGACCAAAGGTTCGAATCAAAGGAAAGAAGAGCTTTATTTCCCTGTTCCAGGGCGTTGGACAATTGAATTCGAAAGTATAGAATTAAATGCTTCATAATTAAAATTGTGCTTACATTTTCAAATTAGCACTCAAAACACCTTATTTTATCCAAACGACGGGCCCAACATCGATCACGGTCTATACCACAAAGCGTGTTGCATGATTACCTTTCTCCAATGGTCCTGTTTCCTACGCACACGTTTGGACTCTACCTCATACTTTCAGGTGGCAATATCGAATTATTCGAAGTATTCACTTGGACAATTCTTGACTGAGAATTTCAGATGAGGGCACCTTATCATTTCCATCCACCATCCAAGGGAATACTTAATAACGGGATATCACGCATATATGATAAATCCAGCTGCCGCAGTGATTTTTCAATATGGAAGTCCAGTCAGATAACGGAAAATCAAGACTCAGATCTCAAAAGAGACACGGAACGTTATTTTTCCACAAAAGGGCTTCCAAGAAATTCCTAGGCAATCGTAACGATATCAACCAATATCGACATGAAGAGGTGTGTTATTAATTCAAGAAAATTGAATGTCACATTCGAAAATATTCAGGGTACACACACGTCATTTATTTGCATGAATGGAAAAACTTGGGAGTTGAAAATGACTTTTTAAAGGCAATTGTAATGACAATGATTTTATTAGTTGACTATGACTTTTCGGGATAAACCCCTTCCACAGTATCAAATCAAACAACAGATAAATTTGAGTGTGATGTGGCACAAAATTACAGAACTACGCTGCCGTATTCTCTTGGTACCGTTTAATCCATTATGGGAAACCGTAAGCACAAAGACGCACACTTATGATTAATGAGAAGCAAAGGTGGCTTATATATTTAGTGAGTAAGCTTGCCACTATTCACTTTCCGCAAAGTCGCTTACAAAAAGCACAGCATCGTTAACTCCCACTGATGCGTTGAAAATTAACTGAGCCCTCCCTTGGCCTTTTGTTTTCATTCAGATCAACCATCGTACTCGTCAATCATAAAGTGAATTGATATTTTCCTTTTACCGCCTACAGGTGCTCTTCGTCCTGAGAAAGAAATACAACCAAGTATCATTTCTACACGTTTTCCATCACGTGACAACACTTTGGTTGGCGTGGATCGTGGTCAAGTACGCCCCAGGTGAGTTATTACGATGCCAAATAAGGCACCCTAGAGCCTTGATTCCCCTACCTAAAGACAACCATGATGCCTATGATGCTTAGAGCCTAACAATTTCCTTAACAAGAATACGACCAACCATTAAATTATGTTTGCTTCTTACAATACCGCTGAGTACCATACTCGGCGGTTTGTGAGAGGTTACGGTGAATTCAGTATATTTTATGCCACTTTTTGCCTCGTATTCTCTCTCAGGATTGTCTTTCTTGAATTGATAAATATAATTAACCAATCAATTGTCGACAACAACATTTATAGGACAGTACAAAACATTAACAGAGCAATAACTTAATATGTTCCTTATTTTAATATTTCCAAAATTCACCGAGAAGTTATCGCTCAAACCTCAGTAATGAGCATGTTTTAAATTCATAGAATTCTGACGGCTGGGTCACGCACATCGTTGGCCAAGAAAATGGAATCAGATCAAAGATGTGACAAAGACATTCTCTAGCGTTTTCCTCCAGGAACTATGGTAATCTAAATCGATTCCTTTATTTTTTTCTCGCAGGGGGAACGGGAACTTTCGCGCAGATGTTGAATGCGATGGTCCACATAGTGATGTACGGATATTACTTGCTTGCCGCCCTCGGAAGTTGGATACAACCGTATCTATGGTGGAAGAAGTATCTCACGACCGTACAAATGGTAAGAAAACGTCACTTTCATGCGTGAGAGACAGACTGTACGCCACTGGAGGTGTACAAATATCATGAGGCTAAAAACTAATAAGGCTAAGAACGAGAAGGTTGCAAAGCAAACCTGAAAGTTGTCCTATCAGCTAGTTGCAAACAAATCAAACACAATTATACAATAACAAAATTTTGTCTGGGAAGTTAGTTCCAGTTCAGTTATTCCAACTGATGATTAAACTTAAAAGTTTTCCCATAGGAAGAAGACGAGCAACTTCGAGCCAAACGGTAACGAATATTGAATATTTTTCTTCCCATTGCAGATACAGTTTGTAGTGACGTGGACGCAGAATTTCTATGGGCTGATGACGGACTGCGGTTACAGCAAGCCTATAGTGTACTTCTTCCTGCCCATTCTCTTAGCGGATTTTTGCCTGTTCTACAACTTCTACAATAAATCTTACACGGCCAAGGACAAAACGAAAGGAGGAGACTCCGTTAAGACACGGGGTAAAAGAGACTGAGCACCGAATAGTGTCGCGAGGTATTTCGATGAACAGCACCAGTCATAAATTTAATTCGAGAACACGTGCAGAATAGCTGAGGAAAAAATTAGTCAGAAAGATTTAGAAGACCATGGTTAGCTGAATGGACAATTAAATTTTACAACATGGCTAACAACAAGAATACATAATGACTAAATTAAAATACCATACGAGATTCAAGTAATAACTGAATAATAAAACGTGAAAACTCCTTTGAAATTGGTAGGAAACCATTAAATCAGGCTTTCCAAAAATAAAAGAGTAATTTTCGAGTGATTAGCATGGCTGAGATCGAGCATCATTCAAAAATCTAAAATTTCGGCAGTTAAAACTGATTTCTCCTATCAAACTACAATGTATCTGATAGGTGACAATCAAACACAGTTCTATGAACACCAATGAAAAAACAGTAGTAAAGAATGAGCGGAGCGTAAAGGTAAGTGATGTAAGACGTACTTCCCAATATTTGCATCGCTGGCCACGAAGTCATAAGGCTGCCTATACACCCAAAATGTTACTCAAAAGGTGAGGAAGTTGTGAATAGCATCACAAGTGACTTCTGCAACGAAAGTGTTCGAGATTTTTGGCAGAAAATTAGCACTACCTTTGGTGTGTGTATAGGCATGTAGGGTAAAAAATGCGATTTTTCCCAAAACCAATGAATGCTCTTGTTATAAAATATTGTATTCATAAGTTAAATAAAACACAACTACAGTGAACAATGTTTTTATTTCCACGCCACTAACATAAATATTGTATTTGTCTGCAGATAACAGCCTAGGTAAGACAATGCGGCATTCCATAGCGGTTGGAGCACTTAAAACTCAAGTTACTTCTACTTGAGGGTGAATATGGACTCAGCGGTTCGTGAAGAAGAAAACTTCAAATATTATATTTTGGTTGCGTTAAGAATTAAGTAAAGGGAAAGAATGATTCAGGTTGGCATCGTCTATTGGTTAAATGACAGTAAGACATATCACAGCCGGCCTCTGTAGCCAGGTCGGTAACGCGCCAGTCTGGTAACCCAAACGTCGAAGGTTCGAATAAAGCCAGGTTGTTGTGCTTGTCTTAAGACTGAGACGGTGCAATTTAACCTTTACCGTTGAGATCCAAAAACCTAAATTTACTAATACGAATATCATCCGCTCACTGACGAGCGTGTTTATCTAAAGTGGTTGTCATGAAGTACAAACACGAGTCAGAAAGCCCTAAGAAAATCAATGCGAATTACGAATAACGACAAATCAATGTTTAGAACCTTGAACAATCAATTAAATTGCTAATTACATTAGGGGACTAATAGGATTGGGAGTAGGAGTGAAATAGCACAATTTTGACACGGACGAATGCCCTTGTCTCTATGAGAAGAAACAACAGACTGAAAATCACGAGAGGGGAAACACATCCGATACTCACTAGCTCATCTAACGAAACCCAATCCAATAAAATATTTAACACATCAAGTACGATCATAACACGGAACTTAAAGTAACATTAACAGCTACTGATTATTCAGTACTGCTTTGGTGGGTTATTCCACACCAATACCGGTCACTCAGTGATTCAACCCGAAGGTTGGTTTTGATAGGTCAGAGTAGAGCTCACCACGTACTAAGCCAATGGCGTGTAAAATTCACACTTCAGGGTAGGGGGGCCAGTTCCTTTCCTTGAGCCACCTCATAGCCCTGAATACGATGAGCGAGTCGTTCATCGAAATGTCGGCGGAGATGGAGAACTCAACCCGGATAAGGACCCGAGAAGAATTTACTCAACTAATACGCCGGGAAAGTACAAGATCTATATGAAGGCTAAAAATAAATAAATAACATATTGCAATGAAACTATCGCGGCGAACCTCACTCGGGCGATAGCCAACAAACGGGAAGAAATCCCATCTAAACTAGGGTTCCCGATGTCGTTTGGGGTGTTCACGTGCGTGCGAAAAAGCAAGGATCACTTAAAATTGAACCACAGGATTTATTGTAGACAGGAAACAGCTGCGAGGAGATACTTCAGTACACAAATTGGCACGAATAACTTGTGAAAAGCCTTTTTAATCAGACACACAAAAAAAACTGGCCTGAACGAAATGTCATTCAGTCCTACTCGAGCCACTAGCGAGAACATGACATAAATTAGCACGAATAGTTTATGAAGAAACATTGCCAGTCAAACACACAACAAAAAAAACTGGCCTGAACGAAACGTCATTCAGTCCTACTCGGGCCACTGGCGAAAACATAACATAAATAATAGATTCTCACTTGAACACAAAAGGACTGGCATGATCGGAATGCCAGAATTACAAAAGTACTCACTCAGTCTAATAGTGTGACCGATAACTTGGCACAACACAAAATTAAAAAAAAACTGAAATGGAACACACTCGATCCGAGCAGGGGACAAGCGAGGGCCAGAGTAAGGAAAGAGAGAGAGCCAGAGTCTCTTGTGCACGCCCTTTTAAAACCTCTTCTCCCGGCTCGAACTAGTGGCGCCGCGAACCCAAACAGTCGACTGTCATAATCACATCGGCACCCCCCCCTTCCCCGGGGAGTTTAAATATCCCCCGGAGGAGGGGCAATTGGGTTACAATATAGATGAAACAAACCTCTTATGTTAGTTCTCTCTCTGTTGCTGACACATTCACTAACCACTCAAAAAATATCAAAAAGCAATTAAGCTGGCAAGAAACATTTTATAATTGCTCTGTTTAAGGCTATATGCGTCATTAGCAAATTTAAATCTTAAGCACTTATTTTTTTTTGTTTCATTCCTAAACAACTAATATGTGCAAAGGCGATTTTTTGACATTTTAGCTGCGAAGCAAAAGTTTGATCATAACATTTGAGAAACGAGAATTTTGACGGCGATTTCAGATCCTGGAGATTGTTATCAAATGGAGATCCATCTTTTGGCAAAAATACGCACAAACATTGGAGAATGATCAGTGGGCTATTGACACCATGGGAACGGAACACGTGACGGGGAATTACAGACTGGTTTTGAATGCATCGAAGAGACAACTTAAGATGACTCATTGTGAATAAGGAGCATACACGGAATAAAAGCTAAAATATACACAAGCCATGATGTAAAATTCAAACGAGAAGAAAGAGAATGGGCATTTTTTAGAATGGGTGAAAAGATGTAGACAATATGTTGAACTGAATAGATAAATGTATTGGGAGAAGGGGCGTTCAGGAGACGGGAAAAGAAAAGGATCAATTCATTAAAACCAACGCGAACAGGAGAACAGTAAATAATATTACAAAACTTAAGTGATGTGGCGTCGGAAATACAGACGTATCAGGTGACGACACATTTGAAGTCTAATACTTCTATATAAATAACAAATATTGCCAGAAACAACTTAATTTTTTATTAAACGAAGTTTATTTAGAAGTGTAATTCATGCTAATTTATTTTTATTTTGAAAATTGAACATACTTCGCATAAGATACATGATGAGCTTGCAACAGGCATTACAAATAAGAATTAAATTGTTTAGCAAGAAATACGAACGTTCTTGTGTTCACTAGAGATTACGGCAGGCTTAAATAAGTAATTAAACTATTGCGGATTCATTCGAGCAATATTTTTGGTATAACCGTCAGGACACTCACCGACACTTAGTAACTCGTGGAGTGGATTGACGAGTAAATAAATAAACCAGTGCAAAACATCTGAATAGGACACAGCAATGCAGCTCACTTGCAGTAAATTCGCCGATAGTCACGAATAAAATCCCGATATTTGTTGAGAACACAAAAAAGCGAAAAAAGTTTAACTCGTTCTAAGGTTTACGGCTTCATTGTCTCCCCAGCTCGAAGTCGTCTAAAAAGTATCTCCCTTAAGACGTCCACGCATGCAAATTGCGACAGGAGGAGAGAATGCTGGGATCACGTGGGGGACGCTTTTTTCTTCCCGCTTTAAATGATGGTTAATTGTGAGCTCGACCAAAAAATATCAAGCTGGAGTCACACTGAGGAAAAAATACGCATAGGAGAAGTTATGAACTCAACTGGTACAAAAAGGTAATGTTTTACACTTGAACTCAAAGAGGGATTAACACCATCCATGAATATAAAATGAAATTATGTGAGCTGAGGAGTCTGCCAACCACGTGCTCAAGAAACTGAGAGTCTCTGTCATGACTTGCGGGGATTACCACAGCGTAGACCTACGTGTATTACTGGGCTGTCAGACGTAGTGCAGGAACCAATTGATAGCCACTTGAGTTGATCCCTCCAGCTCAACGAAGATTAGCGCACTCAAGGATTGCGTAATAGTAACAATAAACCTTTACCTACTGATGTGCACAATAGAAAACTTCCTACAGAGAAAAAAATCATCCTTCTTGACTTGGATACGCACAATTACGGCTGCTTTGTAACATTTATGGACGTATGTATTTTTATTTATTTACCACTGACCCGAAAACAACACATGTGGTCTTTATATCGGGTACTTCAACCAGTAACAATTACACAAGCACAGACATCCATGCCCCGGGAAGTGAAAAACCTCCCCGGGCGGGATTCGAATCCGCTACCCTGGGATTGACAGGCGAGGGATTTACCCCGCCGCCACCCGGACCGGTATCAACATCTAGCTCCTTTAAAACACTTAGAAATACGCACGAGAAGATTTGTACTGCGGAAATTTTTCCATTGAAGATTAGCACCAAAGAAGAAGCCATCACGCCCCGATGAAATTTTGCTGCGGCGTACGCTCGTATACAAGCTAGCTCATTTATTATTTCGCAAGAAACACCGATAAAATTACATATGACGTAAGGCGATTTCATTAACGCGACACTAGGTACATCTGTATGCAACGGAAAGAGAAATTTCTTACTATCGGGAGCGTCCATCTACGACAACTGAGGGGCGTTGGTGGACCTTTTTCTTTTAAGAATGAGCAACTGTTTTTGGAAAACGTGCTCAGGAAATATAAAGCAGGAAATAAAGACTGTAGAACTTCACTGATCGTTACAGCATCCAAAAATCTACATTAATGGATCTATATTACATCTAAGTTGATCTGGAAGTTAATGAAGGTGTGAAGATTTATGATAAAAACCCTTGTGCAGTAAAAATTTAGATAGGCTTGGAGAAAATCCACCAAACAAAAGAGAGTCAATGAGACCTAGAAGTGGTAGCACCCGTTATCAGAGGAGGCAACCGAGAGCTGAGATCATTTGCACCATCAAGAGTAAGAGTAAGTCAGTAGCTGGGTAAATGTAATATTATAAAGAGCGGAGGAAGGGTTTAGATAAACCAGGCGTCAGTTTAACCTAAAGAGTATCGGTTAAACAAGGGGCTAAAGAGAAAATGATGAAAGCAGAGGGATTTCCAAGATGCGGAGGACGTATGATCGAGCACAGTGAACAGAGAGGAAGGCAATCAAAAAAAAGCTGAGAAAGGAAGATGAGCAAAGGAAATTGGAAGGGGAAATCAGAGTAAGGAAAACGGGCAGTTTAAATGAGGAAATGGGATGCTTAGGGTCAATTCAGCGCGAGACTACTTGAAAAACGGGAATGGAAAGGAAACTTATAGATAGCCCAGATAGGATACAGAAGAAGTAGACAGTAACCGATAGTGAAAAATGACATATGTGAGCAAGTAAAGGTAGGTGACACAAAAGCTGAAATTGGATTTCATATTTAGTTTTATGCTCATCAAACATTCACTAATCGGTGCAACAATCTTTAACACACACAGTGGTTTGGTTCAGTGCCGAACCACATAGTCACGTCAACAGGGGAAATGAGGCTAAATGAGGACCATGTGCCCTGCGTCACAGGAAATATACCTCAAGCGGTATTAAAACGTGCGGCATTTCAAGAGCGATTTTTTCGATCACACGCTTTTTACGACTAAATACCCAGATGGGGTGCCTAAGGGGTCAATACGTTGCGTAAGGGGGCGAGGGGAGGAATAATGAGAGGGAGGCAGTTAATCGAATATTATCGCCGGACTATCCTGGGATCGGCTTACTTCTGACAGACGGCAGGCGCTGCAACATCGGTCGCGGAGAAGCCTTGCCTGAGGACATACCAAGTGCCACGAGAAGATACCAAGCGGCACGGATCAAAGCCAGGTGAGTAGCATCGAACTCTCCCCAATATTCGGCCTCCAAATGAAACTGGAAAGTCCAATCATATATCGTATACCGGTAAAGAGCGCATACCGTAAATGACATTACTAGAGAATGCACATCAACTAAAAATAATTTCCTTGAACGGACATATCATTGACTTATTTCAACTGACCAAAATAAATCCCAACAAGACTTAACGTTCAATACAAAACTCAGCCAGGCAAGGCATCTATGTGTGTAATTCGAATAGAATATAAAGGCTATCGGGAACTAAATGGGCCGAATACCGAACCGTTGGTATGATCGCTTCTTCCCCAAATTTTGACTTAATTTAAATGCTCACGTTGTTTTTCCAAGAGTCGGTAAAATTTACACTCAGCGCTAACAAAAGCTAGGGTAAATTTTATTCAACTCTTCGAAGAGCTCGCATTGCTTCTACTATACTAACCTTGAACTTAAATTATACTTCAAGTAATAATAACCAGCGAATAAACCGATGAAAATAGTACATCTAAAGTAATAGCAACCCTCCTCCATATCTCATTCCAGGATACCCATGATGGCGTACGCCTTTCATTACTTTACCAAGATGTACAACCACTTTCTGAATGAATTGGACGGTGAGTTTGACAGGACGATGAAAATACTCTTATGCATTCAACCCACGGGATTCAAAGATACACATTTTCCATCAAAACCTACCCAAAGTGGAGAAAATCAATTTCTTTGGTCGGGTTGTAAAGCAAAAATTCAAATGCCCAAGAAATTATACATTCACCTCTCTACATCATTTAGCGCGGATATCGAATACAATACGTATTTTCAACATAAGTTTAATATTGATAAATATACATATTCCCTATCACACATTGCGGCCGTTAATGTAAAAGGTCATTTTCACTTGTTTAATAACTCGGGAGAACCATTTTGTCGCGAAAATTTAGCGTTACCTTTATCGCTGAAATAAACGTTACATACTCAGGAAGCGGCTACGTGTGCCGAGATGATAAAACTTTTGCTGGCAGGCCGGACACAACGTGGCAAGGAGCTTACAAGCCACGTTGAGTTCACATCAAAAAACGTCGGTGGACGTGATTCACAAGTGAAAACTGTGAATACATTAGGATATTTCTGAAATGGCGGAGGAGAGAGAGAGATTTTATACCACTAATTCCCTAACATTAAAAGACGATATTCATACGACATGCTCTACGAGCGAGATCATGGAGAGGAGGATGCTGTTGGCCCAAAGGATAACACCCCTGGTAGTAAAATATTTTCACGAAATTCTTTCAGACGCACGCTGAGCGAAAAAAGCGTCTCTTTAGTTTGTATATTTAACCAGTACGTTAGCAGACGCTTGCAAACAGTTCATTTGCCATACGTCGTGGCGTAGGCTTGATGTGATCGTCCATTCCGGCAACATGAGCAAAATGGTTTGGTTTTCTTCGTTAGAAAGTATATGAACAATCACTTTCTTCGGGCAACAAGGATGAAATGTAGTCATTTCCAATAAAAATATTTAAAACACTCGAAGCGGTCAACAATATTGTCATATGCGATCATGCCAAAATTAAGTCCTCATTTAAGAGACATCGTTTTGATAATCAACATGCAAAGAAGCTAAGATTCATTTCGGGTAGCCTTACAGTGACACACAGAAGCATTAAAATAATGGTTTTCCAAATTAGCTTTCTTACTCAAATGATATAAATAATCGATACTAGGAAATAGTTTTGCGGAATAAGAATTTAATTCGGGAAGGTTGGAAAGGAATTGCATAAAAGTAGTGTCTACATCAATGCCTATCTCGACCTTTTCTAGACATTTGAAGGTGGAAAAATTTCATAAAATTGACGTATATGATTTTTTTTAGATTGATCTAAATTACCCAAGCTGAGGGAGAAGAAAGTTATTAGAATTTATACGGATTTGAAAAAAAAGGCAAATTACCAATCACAAGCTTTATGGTTCGAAACACCAATGGGACTGCAAAGTTCATTGGAAAGCAACCCGACACTTTTCTTTCAGTTTTTTTAAAATCAATTCAGCCAAAGATACGGATATTTCACATCGGTAACGAAAACTATTAAATGAACAGGTTAACAATTGATACCAATTGAGACCCTTACGCTAGCACATGCTTCGTTTCAGACCCTGACACGAGAAGCTGGTTCATGGTCCAAAGTTCACTGCCAATAGTAAGCATCATCATTGCATACATTTTATCTGTCGTCTGGATCGGACCGAACTTCATGGCCAAAAGACCTCCGTATTCCCTTCATCGAGTCATCGTTGTGACAAATATCGTCCAAATAGTTGTAAATGCATGGCTAACCAAACAGGTACAGTATGATTCCCGACTATTATCATTAGATAAGAGACTCGAACGTCGGGCAGGAAAACGACATAAATGAGTGTTGAACAGCTCTTGGGAAATCAACCAGATTAAACTCTGAATTAAACCCAACGTTTCAACGAACAATCATATTTATCAGGGAAAATGTCATAATAAATAAAGCAACAGGGTAAACAAGATCTCCATCAATTAGGTGCCTCCTGATTGGTCCGTAGGTGGAATTTGACTCTTGGTCAAGCTGGAATGATAAGACCTAATTCTGGCGCTACGAATTATTTATACGAAACATTTTAACCGCAATTCTGGGTAACAGCTCAACTCCTCCTGGAATCCAATTATAAATGATTCTCAGAGCAAGAATTACTTCTCATTATTTCAGCTTGAACAAAATTCAAATTCCAACATCCAACCAATCAGCAGACACCTGATTATAATAGTTCTTATTTACAATGGAGCTTGATTTGTGTCATGATGCCATTTCCCTGATGACGATGTTGGATCTCTTAAAAAGTTGGATTTAATCCCGTATAGCTGAAATGAATTAATATGGAAAGTATAGTTTTTAAGTTCATTAATAATGAAACTTCCACAAAGTTAGCTCGTAAACGATTTATTTGGGAAAACTAAAAGTTGGAGCGGAAAAAATGTGCACTCGACTTTGAAAATGTACGACGGAAACTTTAAAAATGAAGTGACCACTTTTTCTATTCTACGAACGTCAAACTAAAACAATTTCCTCCCGTAATCCCTAGACCACAGCAGGAGGATGAGGGGAAAAAAGAGAGGATACGCGCCGAAAGGCAAAAAAATATGTACTCTTTTACAGCATTGTCTTGCAATAATTTGGAAATAAAGAAGTAGTTCGATTTGAATTAGACGCATGCGGATTGGAAAAAGCTTTAAAATTGCTCCGTTTAAAATTGAATACGGAGTTTACTTTCGTAATAAAACTAACAATACAGAATATGTATATCTATTCCACATCAGGTTAATAGCAAAAGCGATTACAATTGATAAGCCGCGGAGATCACATTTTCTGAATTTCACCACTTGACTAAGGATAAAAAATCCCTAAAATATGAAAAAGTACTGGCACCAACTTTGTGGAAGCTCTTAATATCCATCTTCAAATTGTGAAATTTCCACACATTTCCATGAAAGTGTGGAATTTTCACACTTATCTCACTAAAAATATGGAAGTGTACAAGCATTCTTTCTCTGCTCCTCTTCTGAAAATAAAAATCCTAAAGTATATCTCTAGGCTAGAAACCAAATTTTTTGAACCCTCTTCCCTTCGACAGTCGCTCACTTGTTAAATAATCATAATTAACTTAACCAGAGAACACCTCAAACAAAGTCTAGCCGACGAGTTGCTTTCGAACACTTTTTTGATCGTTTTGGACGACTATTCACCTTACATTAATTCCATTTTCATGGAAATGATATAGTTTTAAATTTCGTTACAACAGCATGTTATTACGTTACATACCTAAACGTTTATCATCAGTTTGCTAGCGTTCTTTGGACAGACTGGGGCATTGTTTGCAGAGGAACCAGCGGCGTTGTGAAGTCCCAACACGAAATCCTGGTGAGTGTTTGAAACCGAGTAAAATCGCAACTAAAATCTGACGCTTTGACATACAGCCTAAAATTAAATGGTGCGCTATAATGGCTTGCGAAAATCATTACGCACCAGAAATATGTTAAATGAGAAACTTGAAATAATGGTATACTCAATCAGCTGAAAGCAGGAATTTAAAACGAGAATTCAATCCTTGACTTGACTATATGTACAGCATTGGTTTGAAAGATGACACTAATAGAAAATCTTCTAACATGAGGGATGGTTTTTACGTGAGAATTTAATGTCTGTTATGTTTTCAACCAATTCTATGATGACTGCCTAAGGCAGAGAATACGAAATAGAATTCAGAAGGATTTATGCCCCAGCAAATAGTTTCTGATGCAAGCGTTTTTACAGCTAAAACTAACAGAATGAATGATAAATAAATTTTCTTGAAATTGTTAAATGACTGTGAAAATCGTATTTTCAAATCAAATAAACTCCAACAAAAAAAAGCCCAAAGGCAATCGAAACATTCGGAAGGTTGATGGGGAAATATTTCACAGACCTCAAACAAAAAAATTAAATAAAATCACCTTAGTGACTTCTGCTCATGCAAATAAACTGATTTCCAAGAAAATTCATGATGTAATTGAAGTAATGATGTACATTCAAAATATCTGAAGTTGGTAAAAATGTACATTCACATTTCGCACCTATCCCAAAAGGATCAATTGAAAAAGTAAAAGTTTTTAAAAGTATTGTTAGTCTATCATTATCAAGAACGTATTTTATCTTTTGACCTCAACAAATTCTTCACGACATAATGCCTATTTTCCAGGCGGCGAGCAGTGCGTGGCATTATTTCATGCTAAAACTACTGGACCTTTCGGATACAGTGAGTAATATTCGTTAAACATAGTCAATTGTACCCGAGAATCAATAACTTGTATCTAATTTATTTCCTTAGTAGGAAGGTAATAGTTAATGTCTCAATACTCTTAGCATGAAGGTCAATGTCTCATAATTGAAAATGATTTCTTTTTAAATTTTGCCATGGTGAATACCAAATGATTTTTTTCTCTACTGTAATCGATAACCTATCGGGATATCATTCTCCTCATATTTATGGAGTGATTGGGTACTATTACATTGGATCAATTAAAATCTCAATATCCGACAGTTCCACCAGACAATGAACGGATAATGCAGATCATACAAATTGTATTTCCTTCAACCACAAGAATAGATTGCACGAACTCTGAATTATTTGATCAAATACAAATTCAAATAGAATTTCTCGAGAGATCTAGCAACCATGTGAATTATTTCGATAAAAATGATGTTGATGAAAGAGAGAAGGCTAATTTTAATATTTATCAGAAGAACAAATTTCCAGTTAAGTTTATACATTTAAATTAAATAATGCCCATAACGCTTCATTCTAAATGTTCACGACAAACTCAAACTTTTCCAGGCAATCTTCATTTTGAGGAAAAAGTATAGGCAGGCTTCATTCCTACACGTTTATCACCACGTGGGCACTCTTACTATGGCGTGGTGGGTGGTAAAATACTTCCCAGGTAAGGAATACACCATTCTTGGGAGTGAGCTCATTGCTACTTCTCGGACTGAATAATTCATTCAATTCAAATAACTCAAACATGTTCCACGATTGAGATAGATTTATTTGGATTAAAAATTTGCATTCTAATTTTAACTAAAAAAATCAAAATCAAATCTTCAAAACTATTTAACTCTACAGCGTGGAATAATTAATACCCCCTTCCAGGAAACTGAAAATGTTACTCTCTTCCTATTCCATTATTTTGTAAAATCATCCCTTCATAGAAGCCTTCAACATTTCCTTTATTTTCCACCCAGCTACAATGCTGCCCTCAAATTCTATTCAGTAACTTCTTTCCTTCCGCCACCATACCACGTAGGTCTTTGCTCATCTATCTGACTTTCCTACTATTCCTTTCGAAACTCATATGTAAAGGATTTCAGTATATTTTCCATGCCCAATCCCTGAGTACTAGTTTTTTACCGCACACTGCCAAGCCCCATCTCAAATTTATCACTATTTGAAAACTTCACTACAGAATTCCCGTCATAAGCTTGCTTCACTTCGTCATAGCCCCCGTCACCCATGCAATTCCCTCTTTTTATCCTATATATTTCACATAATCTTTTCACTTTCCAAATAGTCACGCCATGTGCCAAACCCGTTGATGATTATACAAAGCAATGCAAGAATGATTATACAATGTGGTCATTAACAGTTCAAATCATATTGCTGGCTGGCGTATGATCAATCACAAATCTAACAGCAGCTAATGTCCTACCAAATTCATTGTTTTCTTTCTCACCAAAAATCTTCCGTCTGTTATTGCTTCCTCTTTGTACACGTAAAACAAACAGTATAATAAGGAGGTTATTTTGAGAATTCCACAGCCGAATGCAAATCATCCTTAGTTTCCATAAACTAACCTGACAAGCATGGTTTGTGACACGTACGAGGTTCGAAATGCAACGGTAACCTTCATGTCTACATGTTTCAATAATTATAATAATAAGTGAAATAATTTTAATAATTTTACTTGTTTCACCCGAACCGTTTCATTCAAATGCCAGTTTACAGGGCGAATGCAGAGGATTGGGTGGTCCGGGGATTTCGGGTACATGGCTATTGGAAAACAGCTTAGGCTAGATGCCGTGACGTGCAAATGTTTTTAAGTTTTTCTCACAAGAACGTAAGCTAAATGAATTTCAGCTACCTTTAAACGTTTTACACCTTCCAACCGTTACAAGTTCTAACTTTTATTTTGAGATAATTCAAAGTTTTCAGTACTTTTGAAATTTACTCCACCTGGATAGGTAGGTAGGTATTGATTTTTGGGGTGCTTCGACAGCCAAGGTCATTTCGCACCACCCATTCTCTAATTTATCCATAGGCAATATATTAAACTATATTTACGGTAGATCGAAATAAGACTAAAGATAAGAATAAAAACATGTCTGTATAGTATTATATTTTATTAAAAAGGTCAGTTTCCTTTAGCAGGGTTATGACACGGTTAAGACAATCAGGGTCATTGCCTAGAACATGCTCTAGGCTCCCCCTGATCCCTAACCGGAGGCGTGTATTCCGAAATAAGTTACAATCCGTCAGGATGTGTCGCACACTGAGTGGCATGTTGCACTCATTGCAGAGAGGCGGTTCCTTCTCTTCGGTGAAGAGATACGAGTGAGTCAGACGGCAATGACCGATTCGTAGTCGTGCAATGACGACTTCCTCTCTGCGATTACTCCTGACGGACGTTGGCCATGCTGCCGTTACCGGTTTTAAACTGCGTAATTTGTTATTTGGGAGATCGCTCCATTGCTCCTGCCACTGTTGGAAAACTGAACCCTTAAGATGGGACCGAAGGTCTTCGAAAGGTACCAGAGTTGATCCACCTCCACCTGGATCTCAATACGAAGGCCCAAAAACAAGAATCACCATAAGAAAACTTGATCCTAATAAATCCCACGTCTGTTTTTAAATGCACACAAATATATTTTTTCAGGTGGAGCTATTATTCCAATTCAACTCATGAACTGTATAGTTCACACTATAATGTTTGCTTACTACACCCTGGCAGCAATGGGTCCATCGATGAAGCCATATCTGGGCTGGAAGAGATATTTGACGATGGTGCAAATGGTACGTACTGAAAAAAACGGCCCGACTCATAAGTCAACAGACTTATGCGATTGCTCGTTCTGGCCTCGATTTATTTGAAGAGAGAGGTGAAAAAAGAATTGGCCCCAAGACTTCCTCTTCATTATAAATGACTTTACGAGCGTTTACAGCGCGGAAAATGGAATCCCACACGCTTCCAATCCGAATTTTTTTCATCCCTTCTTGATCCGACTTTACTGTTCCCACAATTTTAATCACCTACAGATTTGTCGCCTAATCCCATCAGGCTTTTACGTCCATTCTTTCTCCCCTCCACGATTCCCCCTTTTATGCCATCAAATGCCGCTCAATACTTCCCTTATTTAAGTGGGTGAGAATACCTGTGCTAAAATACGATTTTAGACCATGGGCCTTTTCTTCGCTACGTCTGCGGACACAAAGATAAAAAGTTTCCGAATTTAAAATTCGAAACCAAGAAGATGCCTCTGTGTCGCAAATGTTAACATATAACTTACACTTGATGTATTATACATTGGAAAGAAAAATACGTAAATATGGTGTAAAAATAGTTAAAAATACATGTATTTGGGGGAGTAATACTGTTTATGTCATGTAAAAATCCGTAATCTTCGAAATTAGGCCTTGGTTATCTTTTATTTTCTCAAATTTGTTCTACTACATAAACCACATAAAAGTACAGATTTTAGACAGACAGGAGAAACAAATTATCATGAAAGGAGGAAATTTCAGTTTTCACTAAATAATTTCGCTAAAATAAATGACAAATATGTTGAATTACTAATTCTTAAATCTTCAAAATAAATTAAATTTTAAGAGATTTATTTCGATAATTTTGAGGTATTAAAAGCAGAAAGAATTAGGAAGCTTTTCAAAAAAATGATGCATGAACATGAGTTGACTGAAACGTGAAATATTCATCTTTCCTCATTTGTTTAATAATAATTTAGATTTGCATAATGCTCAGTTTTTGTCTGACGGTGGACTCTTCTTACCGTACATTTATAATTAACAAGCCTGAGTTGCAAGTTAAGCAATAATTTTACACATAATTTTTGTGTATCAAACAAATTTTTCGATTTGTTCCGTTTCAACAAGATAAGCTTCACGTAACTGCATGGCGACTAGGAAAACAAATAAATGAAACAAATATTAGCAATCAGGTACAGTCTACAACCACCCGCTTCTTTTAGGCGCACTGTCGCAATGACCGTACAGCCAGAAGGGTCCTCGGATTCCGCCGGGCTTTATCACATTAGTAACAAAGTGACATCTTTCTGGCACCAAATTGTGAAAACTAGAAACTTTTTTCTATACGAGTGCTCTCCACAAGGTATTCTAGTAGCACCCGGCTCATCAACAAAAAAGTATCTATCACCCCCGGGATTCAAACCCGGGTCATTTGGGTGAAAGATCAGTATTCTAACCACAATACCAACTAGAAACCATTGAGAAAATGAAATAGAATAGAGGCAAGGGCTTAGGGAAGGCATTGAATAGAATGAATCGGACGAAGTTAAACATGAATCTCACGCAAAGGCACGTCTAGAAAATAGATTTACTATTGCCCTTTGGTTTTCCATTTCCACACAAATCAACGAGAGTGTACGTCTACGCTAAATCGCCGATTTCATGATTTTCAGGTGCAGTTCTTACTCATGATCGCACTCACCATCTACGTTTGGATGTTCAAGTGCACATTTCCTATATTATTGCTGTACGTGTACTTGCCGTACATGATAATTATGCTGTTTATGTTCTCGGCTTTCTTCAAGAGAACTTACTCAGAGGAGGACAAAATAGAGGAGAAGACCAAGTGATAACTGGGACTTGACAAGTGAATCGCAGGGCAGTGAAATCGCCGGTGGTGAGTGGTATTATCTTACGAGTACACCGAGATCACTTTGAGATCACAATGGCGAGTGAATAAGAAGCTCTGTGCCGTTTGCCAAGTTACAGTCTTGCAGACACTTCAATTTCCGGAGCTGCGTGTCTCGTGAGTTACCTTTTTTTGAAGGCCAAGCAGAATGACAAGAGTCCACTGGACATCAAGAGCATCCATTCACGGCGTTCACACAGCACAGCACGGCGTGAGTGAAATCGTGATGGTGTCTACGTTCCAAGAGCAAAAAGAAAACAGTGCCTTAAGGACCGTGTGGGTTAACTCTGTTGATATCGTTCGTGCGCGTACACTTTTAGGGAATTCAGAAAAAAAATCACCTGCGGCAAGTGCCACCAAACCACGCCCAAGAGCGGAAACATCTCACGAAACGTAAATAACAAAAAATCAACTTAATGACTGACAAGCAAAAATGAACTGTGAATGAAAACATTTGGCCTCTTAAACCTTCGAGAATATTTTAACTTATCACGCGAATGTAAGTAAAATATTACGCATGTATTACTTGACTGAATGTAAAATGTATCTTAGAACTCACTTCTGCAAACTTGTCCGCCCTGTAATACAAAGCCAAGAGTGAGACGCAAAGTTTCGTGCAATTTCGTCCTGTAGTCATGGTTTTTATAGAGACCAGTCTAAAATTCCACGTGGACTAAGGGAGATTTCGGAAATCGGCGCTGCGTCAACGTCAATGTGGATCAGCCAATGCAATCGCATTTATGAAATCCGTCACCATTTTGCACACTCTCCGACGCCAACGCAACATCGAATACTGTAGAGGATATCGGATAACCAAAATAAATACAATAATTTACAGTTAATAATTTACCCGATGAACTGATTTTTTCTAAATCTCCTCTGGTCAATAAATACTTGTTACGGAACACGGTCCATTTAACCTCCTAACATAATGAACATTACAATGACAACCATAAGACACTACTCGGTTTTTTACTCTTAATCCAGATCTTTAAGAATTTCAGCCTTTAAAATAAATAAAGAAACTAAGAAATAAAACAATTAGTATCCATGGAACCGTAACACAACAAACCAGCGCCTTGTTCGTTGAAATTTGTGAACTTCCAATGATGAGAATAAAAATACTGAACTGAATCCTAACCACGTATTTATTCTAACCCTAAAGAATTGTATCCTTACTCCCATAAATATTACTATCATATTTTACACCAGCGAGACGCTGATAAATCATCCATCAAATAAGCACTGCCCTCTTTAAAAGGATGTATTTGATCATCACGAGCACTAGTCACAAACCCTAAGATTTGTTTGACACCTCTCTCAACTTAATTAATGCTTCCGGCTTATATTTCGTGTATTTGTTCTCGTATCTATTCGATAAATAAAAACAATCGTTAAGTACGTGATTGCCGACAGCTATGTTTAACAGAATAATTGTGTAGGACGAAGCTGGCTTTAAGAGGGAGGAGATAGAAAACTATGCGACAACTCTACAACAACCTATCAGAATACGAAGAGAGCTAGGAAACGGAAGAATTTTTAAAGCGACGAATAAGGGTGGAGAGAAACCCGACATCAAGTTAAGATTTTTCTTTACAAAGGGTTCCAATAGGTCCGCTGTTTAGCATCCCTCTCGACGAACAGAATACTAGCCGCTATCCACATAGGAGACATTTAAGAACGGGGAAACCAAGCTGACCATGGTGGGCACGTCGGTATTGCGCCGGCCTAACAACCCCTAGGTCGCAGGTTCGACTCTAGCCCAGGGCATGGATGTAGTGTGTTTGTATTAAGATTGATGTCTTAGATATAAACTTCGCCGAAGTAGAGGCTAAATAACAGGAATATAATACTGCTGGGAGACCAATAAAATATTTTAATTGATATTTAAAACTTCTATTATGCACAAATTAAAAACTAAAAAAGCTATTACGCATTAACACATTTGTAAACGATTTCTCAGTTCTTCCGTACCCGTATGATATAGAAATGGGTGAATTCCCTGAAAAATATTCGGCAAAAGAGCGTCAGAAGAGAAAAAATAGTAATAGCAAAGTCATCAACTGAATTTAACGCGCTAAGTGAGGCTTTGCTCATAAAAACAAGCAGGAGGGAGTTTCTACATTTAAATGGTAAAAGAACAAACACCTAGTTTTGTAATTTTTCACCTAGTAGATAAGTCATGGAATAAAATACATTTGATACAATTCGATAGTATAATATATTGCAACTAAGAGAATTCTAAATATATTTCCAACTTTACCGAAGGTCTAAGAAAGACAATGAATAAATAATACCATTACTAATAAAAACCAGACGAGTATCGATATCGCAGTTTTAATTTAACGGCATATGGATCAATGAAAAGTAAGCGAAAAGACATAACCACAGCTCAAAACTCCCAGCGACGACTCAGCACCTTCAGTGGCATCCGTGATTTTTAAAGGTTTGCAGTCAAAACAAAACTTAAAAATAAACTTCGATAGCAGTGTATAGGGAAAAAAACTCCGAGAAATGGTGTAATGTGGAGTGTTTTGGAAACTTTAAGGCCAAAGGAGAAAAAATGAAGCAACAGCCTGCATCCACCAGCACTCTTCATTATATTTCCCAAAAAAGTCAAATAAAATCGATACGAAATCTCCCTCAGGTACTACAGCGCCTCAGGAGTTTCATAAAACTCCTATTGTCACTTTCATCTCGGAAGGGTAGAGACGGGAACACGAACACGCACTCTCACATTAAAAATAGACAGAAATATTACCTAACGACGGGGATCTTTAATGGTGTGCTACTTATACGTGGGTAGAGAGGCGGAAAGTGACCAAACACGGGCAGTAACTAAATTATATACCACACACGACATAGACTAACCACACAGCTTCATCGGTAAATCATATTTAGGCCCGGTTTTGTGATGTCTGGTTACACTTAACCGTTAGTTACCTTACGTAGAGGTTAGGGTACTTGGTCAGTTATCATAGCATATTACTACAAAAGTTTCACCAGACGAATAAATTATTGATATAAGCAGTATTAGTTAAAAATAACAAAGCACGTATTTGACTCTCAAAAAAATTACACCTAGGATATCCAAACCGGACCTTAATGAGGTACAAAATATTATTTCAATCAAAATTAGGGCATTTTATTTCAAATTAGGAGGTTTATTTCAAAGACGTTTCCACAAATGTCATTTTCTAAGAATTTTATAAAGGCAATACTTTACCAAGTATATCGCAGGGAGAAGAGTAAAAGTTCAGAATATAAACATTCCAAAGCAAGACATGAACACAAACGCAAAGAGATGAAAAAGCGAAAAACCACGGAAATATGCAAGAGATAATTACAAACGGCAGACGTATTCAAGGAGGCACTTCCCTCGTAAATCGGACCCGAAATCGCAGGCAGGCACCGTAGCCAGCTCGCTAACGCGCCAGTTCTAAAACCAAAAGGTCACTATCGAATCCCATCCATAATGTCCGATTTTTATTAAGACCAAGTGATAGGGATAGATAGTGAGATTAACATTTGGAGTACTTAATGCCAATTTATTGCTACTAAATTTCAAACCCAGGAAATTTCTAAAAACTAATTATAAACAATAAGCTAGTAAAGATTTCCACAGTAGACGAAAAAGCCGCACAACTAGACCGGAATTAGAACCCGAATCTCTCCACTTCCGGCCAAATTCATTAGCCAGTTAAAGCACCCGGCCGTAATTCGGAAGATCCGAGTTCAAATCCCGGTCAAGGTGGATGATTTTTTTTATCTGTGGAAATATTGCGTATATCAGCGGGTTACTCCGCTGACGTTTTTCGCGATTAGTTCTTAATGCTTGAATTAAATGGTCCCCTAAACATAGCAGGAACGCAAAAACCTCTTATTACTCATGTCCGGCAAGCGACAAACATTTGAAAGGTTCTGCCACAAATAGTTTTCCATCGGAAGGTAACATAAGAATCTCGAGTTGACTTTCCAACTCATAGAAAAACTTAAAAAGAAAACGGACTCCTGAAGACAAAATACAATACCACAAACAATGAAACCACCACTTTCCAAGCCATAGGTCGTTAAAAAAATTAGGAAACCTGAAAATGTCTCTGAGGAAAGGAGGCGAAAGGCCTCAGCAGACGAACCTCAACGTTACCGTGCCTAATAACTTTTTCACGAGATACCATTCAACCTTTTTTGCTGAACAGGCTCTGGAAGTGAAATGACATGCCCCTCATATGCCTTGGGAGTAGAACGATAATTTCGAGTCCTACATGGTAGCGCAAACGCCAAGAAGTCTCTGGCCGCTAGTCCGACGATCGATCCGAATATCGTGCGGGTGAAAGTAGCCAGGGCGGATTTGCAGCCGTGGGGTTAGCCGGGAGTAAGAGCCTACTGGAGGAGCCACAGAGGAGAAGGAAGGAAGGACGTGAGACAATTATTCTGCACTGCGACGCTTGAGACTGAGCCTCAGCAGAAAACAGAATCCGAAGGATAAATTCACCAATATGACCTAAACTTATCCCAAACGATTTACATTCACTGAAAAATCAGCGAAGTAGTCATGAAAATATATCAAGGAAATTAAACCGGCGATATCCAAAGGAACAAACATGAAGTAAGACCACAACAAGCAGCAAAAAGAGAAAAAAATATCGACCGAGAATGGGTACTCTTTGTATTCATGTACATACTTTTCTCTAGCAGGATTATTAACGGGTGTGCCAACGAATGGATTGTAAGGAACAAATGCACAATAAGATTACGCTATGAAGCAACAAGAGACAAAAATAACTCCTGGGAATAGGTGCTCTTTGTACTCGGACACTTTCCTACCATACGTCTGAAGGCCAGAAGGAAAAGGCTACAGACTGCTTTTGTTAAGCCAACGAAACCCCTCCACAGCATTACATTATGTAATGAATTAGCATCTAATCGATAAAGCACTCATGATGTAGTAGTAAAATCAGTATGACTTACCATGACTGTACTTAAATACGTCACAATACACATAAGCAGTTAAGTTTAACCTATCAAGCAAGAAAACGAATGGGTTAAGAGGATTTCCTGCTATACTTTTTGACTACTAATGCTAGAATTAAGGTAATAATAAATTCCATATGAGAAAGATTAATGGACACTATTTTTTCACGAAGAACACAAACGGGCACAGATTTCTAGAACACCACGACCACTGGTGTAGCATTACTAACAATTAAGTCCGAAACACGAATATAATCGCTAAACCTGGTAGTCCAATAGGCAGAGAGAAAAATAGAATTACTGATTTACCCCTTCAACATATTTTTCATCGTTCTCAACACGAAAATACAGAAATTTGGAGAGAAAATGATTTAGCAAGTCTTAGACGTTACCATATATAATGAAAATAGTCGTAATTACAACTTCAAGTTCATTTAATTACGTACACAAAAAAACTACCTTAGCGGGCAATGTCAAGAGTATTTGGAAAAACTTCAAGAGCTGAACACTTTAATTCAGAAGGCGAAACTGCCAATTTTTACTGCCTTTGATAAGTAGTCGGGAAATCAGATGATGGACTAGTTACAAAAGCCATCACAAAAACGTTAGGAAATAATATTTAAGGCATTCCTATGACCATGAAATGCTGATTAAACCTTCGCTAACGAGATATCTAGCAAAAATGTAAAGATAATTCATGTACCAGGTTATCCTACAAGTTGTGACTAATGCTACAAATAACGTGTTTATGAGTCAGCACTGATAATTAAATACACTAATTCAACAGCATATTTATGTTTCACCAACGACGATAATTAAGAAATTATATAAAAATGTAATGTGAATTTCACAGTTACGTGGGAGACACCAGATGGTCCTCCTATTCACATAATCACATGCTGGGGACAGGTCGGAGAAGAAGCGTGTGATGTACTCACCTGTAAGAAAAAAATAAATTATATAAGTATTTGGCGATAATGAAAAACAGAGAATTTCAACAAACAAAGATAAAATATTAACGACGCTTAACATTTGCAGACTAATGTAAAATATATAATTAGAACAAAATCTTTGTGCTAAATTAACATGAAAACCATTCAACAAATATGCAGTTATAAAATCAAATTACCTTCTTAAAAACTAATAATTCATCAAGTCATTTCAATTAAAACTGAAACCTCTTGAGATAAACATCATATACCAGGTAGGTGTTACTATGATCTGGATCATCAGGATTTTTGCAGACACCATAGCTTCGTTAATATCAAAATTTAAGGCTATTACTCAACAACATCAACTATACCATAAAACGTTCTCATTTAAACCCACAATGGCAATCGGATATGAAGGAATACAGCGAACGAATACTAGACGCCCGTCCATTAAATCGTACCAGGACGACACGTCTATTTTGACGCGTTGGCTCCCGCACAAAATTCAAGTTCTTCCCGCAGACACAGAATCAATGGAAACTCTTCCAACCGACGCAGCACCACTTCAGATACAGCCGCCTACTTTAAAACGTAATGCATGCAAGGACTGCTCCCTGCGAATTACACACGCACGCTTACACCGCGGAAAAACAGAATGCTGAATGAGATTTGCAAGGCTGGAGCTCACCTCGCACCAAGCCTTCGGGCGAGAGATATTTACACGTCCTCGGAAAGAGGGTGTCTGCTACTTTCCCCGCTCCGCCGGCGGTTTTTCGCCAATTTTGAAGCCTCGAATTTGCACCCTTTCCACTTTCGGTGGATGGCAATGGTGAAAAAAGCACTCCGAAGTATGAGGAATCTCCTGACAGAGTCACTTGAGCTAAGAAATTATAGACATTAGATTACAGGAAGAGAGATCGTTTTAAAGCAGCAGAGATTTGGATCAGGAGAATAATGAAGATTAGTTGGATGGAAATAAAAACTAATGTAGTGGTGTCATAAGAAATAAACGAGAAGAGAGATCTTACTAAATAAATAGAAAAAAGAAAAAAATACCTTTTTGGCGTACAATATTGTGACTGAGTAAACGTGTTCAAACGATAAATTTACGTTGATACTAGGTAGAGTAAGAAAAATACTGGAGAAAAGAAGCAGAGGAAGACGAAGGATGAACCTTTTAAACAGGACAAGGGGATAAATGGAGATAAGTTAAGTTGAACAAGAGAAAATGGCAGAATACAACTTTAAACTTCTACAATGACAAGGCTAAGCCTTAACTAAAGGAAGATGAAGAAGGTTCAGAGGCGTCTAATTGTAAGAGACGTGAAACTGAGACCATTTGTTATTTAGCTAAGCGGCCGAGCCACTGACTGTCACACATTTCTACTACACGGACAGGTCGAGAGAAAATACATTTCAGCCATTTGATGAAATTTTGATACATATTTATCTTAGGAAAAATCCGAGTGCACATTTGTTACAGAATACGATAGGACGAGAGATCTCAGCGAAGAAAAATAATTGAGAACAAGGGCAGGCGATGCAACCCACTATGCTTACCTGCCGTGCAGCATTGCCTGTACGATAGGGTTGCGAGAGTGAGAATCACAGATGTAGAGATATTTTGGTGAGAATTCATTTGAACGCCGATAATTTCACGCAACAAAAATACACTAAAACCTAAAAAGAAGCGAAAACAGGGCAGAGGTTTGAAAATTATGAAACTGTAGTCCTTAAAAAGTTCTTGAAATATTCAGCCTCCACAGCATTGGGAGAGTGACCTCAGCATCTCTCGCAGTGCATCAATGGTGACGCATTTTTACATCACAGATAGCCCATCCCAAAAAACAGATTCCACAAGAATGATGTGATCTTGAAAAAATAGCTAGAACAATTCAACTAGATTTCAATGTCAGAAATTGGCGTAAAATAAAATTGTCCAGAATAAAGGACATAAAATAAGTGAGAAAAAATATGAATAATAATGAAAGTCTCATATTTCAGTTCTCACATTCAATTACGGACAACTGCGAAAGCTAATGTGTTTAATTGGAATATTCCAGGACTTCGTAAGTTTTCTCAAGGAGCTGTAACCATTGTGGCAGACGAATACATTACCTTATAATATCAATGAAATATTACCACTTGATAGTTATTCCACTAAGAAAAGGGGGCATGAAACAGTTAAAACTTTATAGATGAATTCTCCCGTTTCTTGTTTAAAAAAATGCTAAATACCCATGCAGAGCGACTCAAAGTTTTTCTATCCAAGTTTAGGAAAATATAAGGATGCTTTTATGAGCGAAATGCCTGTGCTGTTGAGACAAAAACGACTGACCGCATCGTGAGAACCATCTCAGATACTGAAGTTTTTTTTATGGGACTATAATTCACAATTAGGAGGAGTGTTGGAGACATAATAAAATTCATATCTCAAGGGAGAGTAGTTTATAACGTGATCAACAGAGTTACACGGATGCGAAAATAAAACACGCAGAGCCATCAATTATTAACTATGCATCTCATCCGCAAGATAGGAGAAAAGGTTATTTTTTAAGAAAATTGCAAATAAAAGTACACGAAAATAACAACATGTTACACACAAAAGAGATACCAATATACAAATATGATAATACTACCAAGTTTATTATTGTTATATTTAAAAGCAGCATAGCCAATGCTCATTAAAACTTAAGAAAACTTGTAGGTATAAATACAGCGAAATCTGCGGAAGAGTCAATTTAGTCAATGATTTAGCAGTCCAGCACATTAAACGATGTGGCTCGGAGGATGTACACGCCCATCTTTAATGCAAGTATAAAATATCATGAAACCCTTTCTAGGCTCCGCGACTCGGTGAATAGCTACCGTCAACCAATATATCGCCAAGAATATGGGAGAGCACCATCCCTCCTCCATGTGAGCTATGAGGAGGCGAGGACCCTGGTTGGTAAAGCAACACTCATTTCGCTGTAAGCTTGGAATGATTAACGGCAGCAGAAACGCTATGTGAAGGGCAATATGAGACCACAAAACTGAGGAAAAGCAGCCCATCAATCTTACATACTGACAAGTAAACCCATCACGCCGTTCCCTTTCGTGGTAGGCACAGTCCGAATAAGTCTAATAATAGGCGAAATACATAGAAGCTGACTGTTTTATTAATTTATTCCACTTTACCCTAACATTACATATCTTTTTCGCTTAAGCCAAATTACGTCATTGCTCCATACTCGTGTATACTTTAAATACCTCTTAACATTCCGTCTATTTAGAAACCCTAGCACTAAATTCATTCAAAAATTTCTTGTTGCATCCCTTCCTCTTATTCCTCTTCCTCTAAGACTTATTTTCTTCCAAATATTTTGTTTCGTCACTCGACTCTCATCCATTTTTTAGACATAAACAATCGAAGGACGCTCTTTTCACCACCCATGATCATTTTCGCGGAACCTTTATCTCCCCTAAACTCTTGATTCTCATCCTTTTCCCCTTTACACTATCAATTGATCACTTTCAACCCTTCAAAATTATTAAAATACTTATTTAGCATCAGACATGCTGCAACACTCGCACGAAGAATATTTTGGACTCATTTTATTGACTTCCAACTCATTTTATTGACTACACGGAGAATCTTCCACCGCATGCCAAACATAAATTATTAAGAATGGCCAGCAGTAGGTGAATGAACTACGCGACTTAAGGGGCGGCAACAACAGATGGATGGCGGCAACAAATGGATGCTTCTTCATATGACGGTTTAAAATACTAATTCGATAAGAGAGAAGGTATCTCCAATGAAATTACTATAAGTGACTGCTCAACACTGTGGTCTAGGCCATACGAGACAATTAGCTACTCGGTAAGCAGTCTTACAATGACAGTAAGGGGTGATCAAATTTATATTAATTCTATTCTATGCACAGTTTTAGCATGATTTAAACAGGCAATAAAATTTACACTTTCTATTGGAACTATACCAATGCTGACTATACTAATGCTTACTTTCACCAACCGCGACATTAGAACAACAGTGGTAATTTAACCCAATAATAAAACTTAGGAACTTAATAAATTAGTGCTTTTCGCAGGGTTTAAGAGAATTTTGAACGAAATTCACGGTATTTAATGATTTCATATGATTCAAACTCATATCTAAATCAACGCAATATTTCTCAACATGGCGGTAAGTCAAAATCACTAAAATCGTTGAGATAAGCCCAGGAAATATCTACGAAGCATAAAAACGGTAATCCTCTGAGAGAAAAATGGAAATATCTGGATGGAAAGACCAGACAACACGGTACTCAAAGAGCGTGTTTTCAATCAGACAAAAAAATCCAATACTAGGAACTGTAAGGGAAATACAAAGGCTCATAAATGGATACTGGACGCTTTCGAAAGGACGGATGGGTTTGTCATGGCTTAACTTATTTGATCAAATCCCTCCGTTTGCTTTAAATCCTACCTCAATATCACCCCTTTCCTGCAAAATGTTTTTCTGCCCATAGCAACTATAAAGACTAGGCACACACATACTTTAATCCCATACCTGTTACTACCAAAGTATATTCTCCACTTCCACATACTTTCCCTAACGCAGCCAGAGCAATACATAGGTTTCCAATAATATGTTTTTATCCAGCTTGTTAAATCATTAACCCTGTCCGGAATTGCCAGCCAAAATCATTCTCGATAACTACGACACAAAAATATCGGGTTTTATTTCCACGTTTATTCCATATTGGCCCTCACGAGACACGTTTTCTCTTTCGAAACCCAAACATTCCACTGTATCTCCATCCTGATAATCATTTGCCCTAATCCTCCAATTACCGCAAAAGCCGCGAGCGAAATTAAGCAGATGGACCAAGTACCCTTGAACGCTATCGCTTTCCAATTATACGGGATTGGAATTGATGATGGATTTACGAGCCTTTCTGGACAATGAAGTTTCCTGAATATATTGAAATTACATAAATAAACTGATATGAAGACTGGCACAAGAACTGAAATTTATAACAATTCGATTTGCTCCGTAAAATCATTGAAAAAAAACTGCAAAGATATTTTCTACTTCTTTGAAACTCGCTTTTGTTAGTGAGGAAGGAGTTCTACCATAGTGCCATCAAGATTACAGGCGGCTATCTCTATGAGGCGGGAATAATCTTGGCTCCCCGCCCAAAAGAATTGAATGCCATGCAAACGGGAAATAAGCTTCCAGGAGGATACCTGAACAATTGTGTTTTCAAGACGACTACGATTAATTCTTAAGCCTAGTTAAATATTTATTCGTGCACAAAAAAATAATGCGGCGTCCAATAAATGCTCGATGAACATTACTGGGGTTACGTGTCCTTCATTCCAATCCTTGACCTTCTCCTGATTTTCTGCCAGGACTGCCGTCTCCTCCTGATAATTTTCCTCGCCACAGATAAAGAGGTCAATGCTAGAAAGAACTGGTGACAAGAATAGGTGAGTTACATCACGGAACAGGCACAAGTTATTTTTTTTCTTTCCTTGACACAAATGGTGACCATTGTATCAGATTGAACCATGCCCCCTAGTCATTAGATGACTAGGAGGAGTGGGAGCACGAAAGTGCACACTCCATTCATTCCGTAGGAATAAATTAACGAGTCTCTTCTCTGGATAATTTTCCTCGTCACAGACCAGAGGTCAAAGATAGAGAGAACTACAGGTATTACATATATGAACAGGTACAATTATTTTTCTTTCCTTGACACCATTGGTGACCCGTGTACCCGAAGGCACCATCTCAGTCTAGTCATTGGATAAGGTAAGGATCGGAGCACAATAGCTGACGCACTATTTATTCCGTAGGAATAACTTAACAAGTTTCGAAGAATATGCACCTGAATTAACGATTCCAAATTTCACATCATGATAAAATAACATGGACGTACGAGATCATGTAAGATTAACATTCATGTTCGAGCTCAAAGAATTATGGATGGGCTGATTACAGAGGATTAGATATCCCTCAATGTACTCGATGACCAGACAGGTTATTAAGTTAAAAAACGAGTGATTAGATATTTAATGCACTATTTTCATCATTCCATAACATCGGCGTCTTCTTCGTCCAGCAACCCGTTCGCAAGCATGTTCAAATATGCCTTAAAGGGTGAATATATGTCAATACAGTCCGTACTTGGGTATGCTACACTTGTCTCTTTGATGCGGAAACATTTTTAAGGAAATAATCCAGTATGTAACAGATTTGTTCTGCCCTGGACTTCCGATTCACCTCCTATTATAGATTACGGATTACACTCAATGTCGTATCCTGAAGTAATCCAAAGTGAATACGAGAAACTTGATAAGCTCCTTAGTGAAATGAAAAAAATGGCTGAAGACAACACTTTTAGCCGAAAACATTTTTCAAGCATTCAAGATTCTCATAAGTATAGCAGACGTAACGTTACATCGTCACGAATTTCATGTAAAAATAAGAACGAAAACTCTCACTCTTGTTCAGCGCCCGAAAAGAGTGCAATACCTGAATAGAAAGACGCTTGCGAACGGAAAACTGTGACGTCTAACTGTCCAATGCAAATGACCTTTTTAAGTTCTGATGGCATTCTCGCAGTGAATGAGAACATCACGCGGACGCAACGTCTCACTATCTCATCACGTAATATTAGCAAGTATGAGGCCTTCTGCCGACGTGCCACTGCCTGTCGAGAAGCGCCACCACATTCAGTAACGGCAACATGCAGAACTAAGTGCAGTCTTGAGAGTAGTGTGGGAACTTCAAGAGGTTTCAATTATTCTATTTACTCCGGATTTCTCAGTATGCACAGGAATATGCTCACAGGAGAAGAGCTCTAAAAAAACCAGCAATACTTAAGCGACGGTCTTGACTGACTAAAAATCAGTGATTAAAAATCGAGATTAGCCGGTGATGCATTCACTCCATCGGGCATTAAAAAATTTTTCACATGCTATGAATGATATTAAATAAGCTTCACATCAAATAATTTAGGCTGCTTCCAACTATGCTCCAATAAAAATAAAACACATTCATCACCAAGAGGCGGATCAATTCCCTGAAAACTTAATTTCAACAACTTCATCGTCAGCTACAAAGAAAATTTTTGCGTGATAAAAAGGAAGGAAATGTTCACTGGAAAATTAATTTTAATGGCCCAAAATGGGAATATTTTTATATATTAGAATTCAAACATAATAGAACTGGTAAAACAAAGTTATCTGAGTAATTGGAAATAATGTAAATATGGATAAAAACTGTTTTAATGAATATATTAGTTTCTCTATCTTGGCGCCTATTAAGAACACGACTTAAGAAAATGATTGCATAATGCGTTACATTTCTCCGGGAAATAAAACAAGCTTCCAAGATCTACGTTAAAAAAAAGAGCGGCATTCAATAGTGATGACCAAGATCAGCCCAATATGAACAAGATAACGGGGAAAATACCTAGACACCTAAAAAATGTTCCACCCGGATTTCATTACGTCCTAGAAAAGGGAAAAGAAGGGCGAATAATTAATGCGAAAAGTGTGGAAATAACTTTTTTGAGTGAATAATTTCATGAATGAGAAAATAAATGCCGATTAAACGAATAATTCTCCCAAAAATACGACTAAATTCAATAAACTGCAAATTGCAGCATTAACTGAAAAGGCCTCAGCATATTCAATGCCCAAAATTCCCAGTCCAATGAAAAGCCATCTAATAATAATTTTTCTACGAACACAAGTTTAAAACACCGAAACCCACGAATGGCATTCATTATCATGAAAACTGATACCATTTTGGATCACAATGAATTATAGGCAACGATTATGCTTCCGTATTTATTAGTTATTAGTTATTGATTAGTCTTTCGCTATTCTTGAATTCGGAAGTGGTTTCCCAAATCCGGGGAATACATTCACTCAATGCAAGACGCAAGAATTCCTGCATTTAAAAACAATAGTAATCGCATTTCTTTCGTGAAAACTTGAAATGAAACTTAAAGCAAAATATGTAGGTATACACATGTCCAGTTAGGGAGAAATGAAAATAAGAGAGAAAGAAATTAATACTTAATAAAATTAATTTACAGTCATAATTTCGCATCTGTTCCACCATATATTCTCTCTTATAGGATAATGACTAGAACCAACAACAAATAAAAGGATGTACAGGTAGCATTGTTTGTTGGCTAAGAATGGAGTCCAACCATCTCCTCACTGTTACCTTCACACGAAACACATTCCAAGTATACAGGCAGTCATTTCCCCCGAAGTGAAGCGGACGGATATCTTATGAAGTTGGTCCACTGAGCTCACGAAAATATTCAACGACCCACATCTCGACGTTTTTCATCCTCCGGAGCTCCAATGCATAACCCACGAGTTTCAACAAAATGAGGATCACGGCACGGCCACACGCCCGCACTTCATGTTAAATTCGTCGACTTGGTTTTTTTTTCCCGAGCTCAGGAATGAGACGCCACTGAACATGATGAGGTTTGAACATGAAAGAAATCCGTGATTATTTCAACATATTGCAGTACGGTGCATAAATGAATGTCAACGCGTTTTGTGAGTAAATATTTTCCGTCTCCGACAAAATTATTCGAAGCATAACCTGGATTCATTCAGGATACCGGAATAGAAACATCTCCATGGAAAATGTATCCGCGTGAGGACAAGTAGATGCTTAGGATGCGAGGTACACATTTCCATCAGATAGAAAAAGTCTCAAGAGGATGCTGGGAAGTTCACTCTCCGGGTACACTCCGCATGAGAGAGACAAATGTGACCTCTGGGATAAACGTGCCCACCTCCATTTGTCTGATTACGACGGCAAAGGGCTCTAAAATGAAGACATATCTTGGACGGGGTCCGTTACCAACAGGAACACACTTGGTCACCTCTTGCCTAAACTACCGTGCGAATATTTAGAAATACATATGGAGGATTACTCATTTAAATACAGCATCATACTGATTTCAGGTGGAAGGTCATACTATTTTTTCTGGGGCAATAAGTTTCGTAAGGAGCTGGCCCTAATGTTTAGGTAGATGCAAGAGTGAGCAAACTGAAAATCCGGGCCCAGTTTTTAATTTAATCATCATGCCCATATCACAACAAACACTACCGAGCTGCAATGATATTCATCTCAGAATTGGGACTACGCGTTTTCTGCTAGTCCTCTAAGGCTGAATGGAAGAGGCATTTGGAAAAAACCATCTCATGTGCCGATGGCAAAAAGTTAACTAAAACGCAAATAGTTACATCTACAATTCACTTAATTTTTTTCTTTATCCTCTTGCATTGGATCACGAAACTTCTATTCTTTATGCCGTAGCAGGAATATCATGAAATGGGAATAGTAATTCATTTAAATACTTATTGCACTGTTAATGGGAAAAAATAAGTTCGAGGCTACCTTTTCTGACGACAAAACATGCAATCTGGTAGCCAAATAGATGGCCCAAAACTACAAACACATTTTAAAATGGTTTCCTGAAATTCAAATGTCAAATTAGCTAAATGGAATAAGACATAAGCTGAACCTTGACCTAACTTAAATCTACAAAACATGAGTGACATCATGGAACCACGGGTCAAACAAAGAGGTACAAAGCAGTGATATAAATTCTATTACACCTTGTATTGTAATGTAACTTTCATTTCCATGGTTTTGTTTGCTTAATTTCAGAGGCTATTTTGTTCTCAATTTGACAAAACTAACATCTTCACTTCTCTTTATCACTAAATTTGTGACTATCAAAGTCGGTATCCGGCTTCATAAGGCCCACAGGCAGTTGCCAGGCCTGGATTAAAACCTAGACTCAAAAGAAGGAAAATTGAAAATGGATAGTCTTCAAGAAGACTTGGAAATGAGAAGACGGAATAAATAGAGAAGAAATTCAGATACGTCCGTAAGGAGGGAGAGTTTTCGGTAGAAATAGGACGGCAGCGCATCAGGCAAGTGAAGAAGCTCATTGGAGACAATGGAATGGTGACGGCGGTGGTGAAAGGAATAATGTTATTTTAGAGATAATAGGGAGGAAAGGATAGATAACTGTATTTCATTTGAGGGTGATGAAAGTATAACAAGCTGAAAAGTGCAAGAGTAGGTACTATTCGCTGTAACTACTCTTTAAACAGAAAATTTAGATCCTGCGGTGATTGTTCAAAACTACTTGACAACGCAGCACTTTAATAATAATAATAATACATTTTATATATTTTCTGTGGCAATGCCACTTTAGAAAAGCAAAACAAATTAAACTTGTACACCAGTCGGCATTTAACACTTTGTTAGCAGTGAATATAGCCTTAATTTATTAAAATAACTAGCCTGCATACGGCTAGTTATTTTAATACATCTGAGTGATTGACTCTAAATAAATTTAGTTTTGACAGTGAGGAATGTATAGCTAACATTCAGGAAACATCAGCTAATATTTACTGACATCTGCACCCACATTAAAATGATCATTCTCTAATACGTAAGCAACATTTGATCAAATAACTCACATGGAAAAGTATAAAGTTTACTAAACTAGCAGAAATTATATGAAAAAATTCAATCAAACCCAGAATAATTAGGAAAACTCCAGAGACTCATCATAAAAAATGATAAATTTGTGGAGCATACAGATTCAAGGGAACTTTATATTCCTTGAGAAAATAGGGTGAGTGAGAAAAGGGATAGAGTTGAAAAGTTCAAACAATTGCCCACTCTTTTATCTAACGCCTAGGGTCAATGTTCTTTTACATTTTTATGAGTAAATGAAAAGACTTCCAAAAGATATTTCCACTTAATCACATTTTAAGTGCCCTAAGTTTTCAGAGTCGGCTCTGTGCAGTTGCACTTAACGAGCAGAAACGTTTTATGACAAAACTCAATCCAACGTTGGTGCATTCACCCATAAGAATAAAGAAAACTCCAGCGGCTTATGTTAAAAAAATGATAAATTTTTGGAGCATACAGATTCAGGGGAATTTTACATTCCTTGAGAAAATAGGGTGAATGAGAAAACGGATAGTGTCAAGCACAAAAAAAACGTTCTATGAAATCAGTGCAGTATTTTACATTAGAGTATTCACTTTTATACATTACTGAAAGTTTTTCAGGCAAAGCAATATACGCCATTTACTCATAATTTACGACTAACATATAATACTCAACTGAAAACATAAACACTCAAGTTTTCACTTTCTGTTTTCGTCCCTCATTCCGATTCTTAAAAAATTAACAAAATGTTACGTTGCATCTCTATTTTTATTTTTGTGGATAAAAAGTATTTGTCCCATTTTAATACACGAAGTTCTTCGTACAGAGATGAAACACGACAGAGATGACATTCTTGGACTAAGCCACTTCAGGCTTTTCTTTCGCCGATTGCTGGAAAAGTGAAACAAATGTCAAAGGTTTCGCCACAATGGCGGTGTGAAAGGAGGCTGAAAATATATTTGAATACCAGTCATGTCCTTCGATGAATAAATTGGAACGAAAATTTGCGCCCTGAGAGAAAGCGAACGTCTCACGAGGTAAAATGTTCCCGAGCTGAGAAGGAAACGAAGGTTAAGCCTAGAATATGCATGAACTTGGGGAAACGGCACGGCATAAACTTCCAGGCTGTAAAGCGTGGTTGCTATGCATACACATTTACGCGGAAAAATCACATTTCAAAAAAATATCTTCGACCCTTTTGACGCAGTCATATTGCTATATTGCGGTGTAACTGCGGATAATATACTGGTGGCGCAGCGAGTTAAAGGAGTATGTATACGTTTCTATAATCATCATCATTAGTCATTAATTATATGACTGGTTTGACCATCTTCCATCGGCCAACCTCTTCATACCGACAAATTATCTCCTCTACTTCCGTCACCATTTGCTTCGTATATCTCATACGAGGCCTTACTTAGCCATTCTTCCCGATCACTTTTCCCTTAGCGACGAAATTATCAAAATATGGCCGATTCTACCAATAGATGAATCTAATTACAGCTGGGAATACAGCGTAGAAGTAAGAAAAAAATTCATCAGAACTTACATATGGAGCATGGACGATGACAGCAGCAGTGTCGTCAAGGATTTCGGATTGTTGTCTCACAGAAGTTTGATAAAGATCAAATGGATCGACCGAGTAACGAGAAAGTCCAAAGAAGAGTGGGAGAAAAGAGAAGTCTTCAGAAAACCCTAAGACGACAGGACAACTTAATCGGCCACATCATAAGACATGATGGCCCAATTAACACAATCGTCGAAGTAAAAGTGAACGGGAAGAACGGCAAAGGAAGGACTCTTGTGAGATGTATGGAACAAGTGATGAAGGATGTGAAAGAGAAGATATACGAATATGAAGAGATAGTTGATAGGAGAATCGAGTGGAGAGCTTTGACAAACCAATCGCAGGGTTGTAGACTGATGATGATGATGATGATGGCCGATTAGGTTGTCCAGTTTCCTTTTCAATATTTTTTTATCAAGCTGCTCCTTTCTACCACCTATCTAAGAATTTATTTGTTGGTAACTCGGTCCATCAATTCTATCGTCATCATCATTATTGACACTTAAACGTCCACCCTTGTGTCTCCGGCGAGCATCGGGTTTCATTGCCGTCATAGTGGTCCAAAACTCGAGAGGGGTTGCACCTTTGGATGCCCACGTCCACCATCGCCGGATAGATGGCTACTCTGAAGTTGGATCATGCGCTCGAAGCAGGCGGAGGGACCCAAGAAGAATGGCCTTCTGCACACCAGATGCATGTGCATCCGCTCGTGTCCGGCACGCTGGGATGCATTGATGTTTTCTGTCAGTGAGCCACCACCACTCCACCGAGCACGCCCACGATGAGGACTATCAGCTTGACAGAGTATCTGGCGTAATTATGTTGGAGTTCGCACAGCAAATCTTGATATTCCGTCCGTTTTTTCGATCTCCTTCGCAGACATGTTCTCTTCTGTCGGTACCGAAAATTCGACCACAAATATCGCTTGCGAGAGATTATCGTGAAGAACGATATCAGGCTTTGCCGCCATCAACTTCTTGGTGGTGGGGAAAGAATAATTCCACCCGATCGTACATTTATCATTCTCCACGACGGTCTTGAAACTATTATTAATGACGTGCTAACGTCGAAACCAGTTGGGTTTAACAAATTTTGTGGAATAAATATTAAGCGCATAACTTCTCCTATCTTTATTATGTACTTAACTACATTTAAAATGTATCTTTATTTATAAAGATACCATCTATGACTCAAATGTACACTCATTTCGTTCCACAAGGTTTCTGAGCCATACGACGCCACGCCACGCTCATATTGGAGTTTTGAACAATTTTTCCTTCATGTCTCCACGAAAAATAATAATTTATTAATTAATCTTCAATCTCTTATGCTTCACGAATGCTTCATTAGCCAGTGCATTTTTTCTCCTGATGCTACCACTACTGAATCCATTTCCATCAAAGAATCCCAAAATGTGTGAACTGTGCTATCTCTTCCAGTTTAGGCCAGCCAACCTTTATTTTGCACTCTTGCAGACTCGCATTACTTTTGTTTTAATTGAGTTTAATTTTAATTCCAAATCTTTCGCATAGCAAAAATAAGGCACTAATTATTTCTTGCAGTTCTTTTGCTCAGTAACATACGCTTCACTATCTAAAAATCTGATTTAACCAGTTTTCCTCGTCCATTCAAGCTTCAAGTCTTTTCTCTCTCGCTATCTCCTTCAAGTTTGAGAGGAGAAGTAAACTAACAATTAACAACTTACGTCATTTTCTGGCCAAAAGCTGCCCACCCTGTTTCCCCATCGGAAACCATTATTTTTTCCATATGGTGTGGCCAAAGTTTACTAATAAGACGTCTCTCCTAACCATCCATTACTAATTTCTGCAATACATTCATTAACATCGTCCAATATACTCTAACAACCGCCATCGAGAATTCCAAAAAACAAAGACCCGGCCATGCCCAAAATTTCTTTCCACTGGTTCCCAAATATCCTTACGATATATTTTCCCCATCCCCCTCCTCAACCGAAAATTATCATTACCTAGATATTGTCGTCTCATACGCATCAAATGAACATCAATTATTAAAACCACTTTCACTCCAGTAAATTAAGTCCTGCTACTCTAGAATGAAAATGTGCTTATAATTTAAAATATAATTGGTGCCAGTAAAAAGCGTCATTACGATTACACGTTTTATTCAGCAGAAAAGAGTCTAATCTCATTAGATAAAATGTTTCCTGACTTCTTAGAGAGATTCTTAGCGCTGCCACGAATTCACTCCGAGCCTCTTTCCGTTTCAAAAGAAACTAGAGATAAAAAATATGAAAGGCAATGCTTCTCATCTCCCGGCCAGAATTTTGGCTGTCATCTTCTCTTTGACATCACTCTCTTCACGCCCAATAGAGGTAGAACAACACCACCTGTAGGCGGTCTTGGGTAGACCAAGACCGCCTTTCCATTCCAAAAACACCATTCGACTCGGCCATTCCAAATCTCTCCAGAATGTTTCTTGTATAGTCCTCTTGATTCACTGCTACCGATCAGTCTTCATTTTGATGTACCCTCATACCCAAGACATTTTTGACATACCCTCTAGTTGTATGAAATTTCAGCTGCAACATTTCCATGAATCCTTCAATTTCTGCTCTATCGCTGCCCAAAACTAGACCATCATCAACGTAGATTGCAACACATAAATGTTTCTCGTTGTTCCTATGGTACAAGAGACATGGATCAGCATCACTGTTTTTTAATCCTGCTTTCTTCATGAATTCCACGAAACGTTTGTTCCAACAACGCGGAGCCTGTTTGAGACCACACAGACTTTTCTTCAATAGACACACTCGGTCAGTACCATCTTCAAAACCTTCCGGTTGTCCAATGTACACATCCTCTTCGAGCACACCATTCAGGAAAGCTGTTTTTTATGTCAAATTGGTCGAGCTTCATTTTCTCTGCAGCAGCCACCACTAACAATGTTCTGATGGTATCATATCGAGCAACAGGACTGAATGTTTCACCAGAGTCAATTCCTAGTATTTGCACGTATCCTTTGGCCACCAGTCGACCCTTAAAGCGAACTTTCCCAGTATCTGCAATTTTCTGACGTAAAACCCATCGATTTTGCAAAACTTGTACACCATTTGGACGCTCAACTAGTACTAGTTACTTCAGTGACTCTAACTCTTCATGAACTTCCTTCAGCCACTGACTTTTATTGTTGGACTGTAGTGCTTCAGAATATGAACTTGGATCTTTGTCTTCGATAATAGGAGGTCCGGCCATGCACACATTATCTCCACTGGTCATCCATTCTGGTTTCTTCTTTTCACTCTTCTTTTTCGTTTCTCTTCAATTTTTTCTATTAATTCCTCTCTTTTACCTGATACTCCACTTCCTACGGAACGGTGTGTCGTGACATATTTTTCTTGTTCAATTAAACTTTCTGCCTTATCATAGCTGACTTCACCTGACTTTTTATTCACGTCGGAAATCGGATTAGATTGACTCCTTCTCATGGTTTCTTCACGATCAACTTCAAACTCAGCAACGTTGGTGCGCAAATTGCGAACAACTTCAGGCTTGAATTTTACATCGTGGCTTAGAACTTTAGAACTTAAGAATTTTCTTCTGAGATGGAATCCACACCCTAAATCCATCACTTTCGTTCGCGTACCCAACCATGAACGTCCATGAACAGCATTGTCGTCAAACTTCGAGCGGAAATGCTTGTTTACGTGCACATAACATTCTGTTCCAAAGATTCTCAGATGATTCAGGCCACAGTTCATAAGGAGGTTTGTTTTCAATGGAGGACTTCCCAGTGCGATTTAAAAGATATGTGGCAGTATTGCATGCTTCTGCCCACAATTCCTTTGGCAACTTGCTTGGATTCAGTATAGAACGCGCGCTTTCCACAATCGTGCGGTTGTCTCGTTCCGCAACACCATTTTGCTGTAGTGTATAGGGTAAAGTAATGCAGTGCTCTATTCCCCTGTTCGAAATCAATTCAGAGACTTTCTTGTTGTCAATTTCTTTTCCTCCGTCGCATCTGAATTGTTTGATACCATGACCATTTGTCTTGGCTTCATTCAGGAACTGTTCCAAGAAGGTACTGACTTCACTTTTCTCCTTCAGGAAGAAAATTCTACGAAACTTGCTAAAATCATCTTTAAAGCAAACGTAGTAGCGCGCTATTCCAAGTGATTCCGTAGACATGGGTCCATTCACATCGGCGTGAATTTGCTCACCAGCGACCACTGGGCGATTAACTCGACTCTTGAGTGGCAACCAATGTATTTTCCTAGGGCACATCCATCGCAGAATTCTTCTTTGCACCCGTCTACGTCGATATTCATTCGCTTCAAGACGCTTTTTACGTGCTTCTTGTGTCGATGGCCGAATCTTTCGCGATAAACTTGCAGTGTATCCGATGATGTCACTAAATTTACTTGAATAGGTTGTGCCGGTTTTACAACGCGTATGTCAAGCACGTATAGACCACGACTTACACGCCCAGTCATCATCGTTTCCCCCGTGTCTTTGTCTTTAAGTTTGACACTTTTATCATCTAGTATCGTGCAAAAACCTTTTCGTGAAGCTGCTTTTACGGAGAATAAGTGAGCGCTTGCTTCAGGAGCATAAATAACGTCTTTTAATTCCGCATTTTTCCAAGTCTTGTTCAAATGTACATGGATTTTAAGAGTTCCCTTTACGTGAGCCAGCATGCCTACACCTCGTTTTCCGAGTGAAACCATTTTAGGAACAGTGAATTTTGTATATGATACAAAATGAGGACTTCACCACGCATGTTGCGAAGCTACAGAAACTTTTCGCGGATTTGAATAATGAATTGCAGAAACACAAAGAAAATGTGTTGTCAGAAAGAATGTTGAACGGTCGAATTTTATCCACTCTAGAAAAAGAATACGAGAATTTCAAAGACTTGTGGGACACAATTCCGTCGGGAAATCAAAGTCTGAACGTATTGATTGAGGAACTGTGCACGATTTAATTGCGTGACCAAAGTACAATGGAATCGGCTGCGTTTGTTGCAGGCAACAGCCCGAAGAAGAAAAACGAAGAAGATAGAAGTGGTATTTGCGAAAAATCGAAGAAAATTAATGAACGTGCAAAACAAAAATTTCTATGTCATAAGTGCAGACAGATAGGTCATTGGGCAGCGGAGTGTCTGATGAAAAGGATCGATGGAAGTACTGGCAACAACCAATCTGAAAAGAATGCTGCATTTCTTGGCGCCTCAATTAATTACTATGCTGAATCCGACAGATAGTATTGCGACAGTGGTGCTACCAATCATGTTACTCCGAATAAGCAATATTTAAATAAATGCAGCCGATTCCATTGTACTTTGGTCTCGCAATTCAATCGTGCACAGTTCCTCAATCAATACGTTCAGACTTTGATTTCCCGACGGAATTGTGTCCCACAAGTCTTTGAAATCCTCGTATTCTTTTTCTAGAGTGGATAAAATTCGACCGTTCAACATTCTTTCTGACAACACATTTTCTTTGTGTTTCTGCAATTCATTATTCAAATCCGCGAAAAGTTTCTGTAGCTTCGCAACATGCGTGGTGAAGTCCTCTTTTTCGTCACGTTGAACACGAAAAAAAGCTTCGATCAACATATTTAGCCGTTGCGTACTGCTTTGCTCAAATCTTGCGTGTAACTTTTCCCAAATTTCACTTGCGTGGGTGCATGTCAAAACGAGCTTTGAAATGGATTTTCCGAGCGTACCAGTTAACAAACTTGCCGCCTTCGCGTCATCTTTCAAGCACATATGACCAGCCGCCTTTTCTTCCGCTGTCGCGTTTTCCACAAATTCAACACACTTGCGCGTACCAACGACGATATCTTCAAGTGCGTACGCTCTCAATAGCATCAAAAACGTGCCATTTCCACTTAGCCCAGTCTTCAGGTCCTTCAAGTTTATTCACTTGTATTTTGTAGTCACTACTACCGCCAGGCATTTTGTAATGTACAATATACTTCCACGGCTAATTCTCGTTGGAATTATGAATAGATATATGGATGATTTTTCGGGAGTTTAGGTCTTTTATTAAAAATGAAAACTATTCAACTTTTGGCCGACGTTTCGGAAATTGTATTTTTCCTTCTTCAGGGCTATAAATGGGATGAACCACCATTTGGCATTTTTGGCCCTGTAAATATCCTTTAGATCATGTTAATTATTATTGTTATGCTATTGGTGGTTCGTCCCTTTTATAGCCCTGAAGAAGGAAAAATACAATATCCGAAACGTCGGCCAAAAGTTGAATAGTTTTCATTTTTGTTAAAGACCTAAAATCCCGAAAAATCATCCATATATTTAATAATAAAGAGGTCTGGAATTCAACTTACCAATTATGAGTAGACTGATGAATTAGCTATTCACTTGCGATCTGGGCTAGAGATTTTGAAATGCTCCAAAAATTGCTGTTTTAATTTAAAGTAAAGCCTACTTTGAAGTGCACAAACAGTATATTAGTGGCTTGTAACTTATATTTATTCACAAAAATGCTAATATTGAATTATACTGAAAGTAATTATTTTCCCGATCTTTACAATATAAGCCAATACATGATTGGTCTAGTATTTCCATTAGCAACTCATTCATGACGAGACTAAGAACTCAGTCGTAATGAATTATCGGAGTTTGAGTAATATCAAATGGTTTTATGACTATTCCGTATCCCGCCCCTATACGATCTCCAGTCGCGCTGCTAAGTAAACACTTACCCCAACAACTGACCCGCATTCGCGATTCGAATGTTTATATGGGCGCTTTAAAATCAACTCTGAAAATTACCCAATCAGTGCTGCAATAGAGAGAGCAGCTCGGATTGGCGAAGGTGGCAATCAACCCACGCTGAACTGTTTCCACTCCGGTGAATTGAATCAAGTCTAAATGGTTATAGAAATGATGCAAGGCAAGTCATTTACGTTAAGAATCGTTTGACGGAAACCAAGCGAAGACCTCGACGAAAGATAGAGATAGTTCTGGCTCCAATTATAACACAGGAATTCGATTTTTATGGTAAAATATTTTCGTGAAAAATAATACCTTTTTAAAGCACGATACTTAGGTAATTCTAGACACAAACGGTACCTTCTTGGTATACTCAAAGACTACCGAGGGAAGACTAATGAAACCAATATATGTTATACTAAAAAATATTCCCTAATTCTTTATTAAGAGATGTGGAAAAAACGATTTTGTAATTTGTACTAGACGTCGACAACCATTTGACATTTTTGTTCTACAAAACATCGTACTGTTCGATAGAAAATGTGAGTTATTAGTTGCCTTTAATGGGGATTTCAGACGTACTAGTGCATCGTAGTACCAACCCTAAGGTCTGTCTGGATGGTAATGGCTCACGAAATACTAAGCCCTACAGCGTGTGAAATTTACACACTAGGTAGGCCAGTTCTTTTCCACGTGCCGTCATTGATTTCCCAAGAAGATCCGGTTCCCAGGAAATCACACATCATGGATTTAGCTGGACGTGAACAAAGGTAGCAACCAGACAGCAACGCGGAGCGTTTAACTACGGTCAGTAGCTCAAAACTTACCCATTGGGCAATAATGCTTCATATCTGGTTTAGGGAACCTTAAAATGCTAAATTCGTCACTCTTTTTCTAAAGTTTCTTATCATTGTTCCCTAATTCAAATAAGGACGTAATGTGTAGTGGTATTCATACAGAGATTTCTCCGTCTCATAATTAATCCTGCGTATTCCACAGGGCACCAAAACGAGGGAAAATGAACATGCAGAAAAAGAGAAAACAATTAGAAAAATTCTTTTAAAAGAGGTCAGAATTAATAACTTCAGAGGCCGTGGATAGCAATGATTAGTGACTGTCTTTCACAAGCCGTACAGTGTAGGTGCGCCAGCATCAATTTCACAATGTACACTTCATTACTCGAACAAGTATAGTCTAATATAAGACCCACAACATTGGACCTGCTAGCCAATGATCAACGGAAACGCTAGTAGGGGAATATAATAGACAACTATAACTAGGAGAGAGAGGGCCGTAAAATAAAGATAAAAAAGAATGCGATTCATCAGTCAACAACAGGCATTCCACTGAACATTATGCTATGAATGAGCTGCAGCAAAATATTGCAGATCACAAGTATTCTTTCCAGTCTCAAGAAGTATTAAATTAGGGCATTAATAATACTTCGGTAGAAGAGAACTAGAATAAATCTCTTCTATGTAATCACACGACACATGAAAAAGAAATTCATTTAGATAGGGCTGAAAACATACTCTACGAGACCCATCGCTAATAACTTCAATTATCCATAAATTATAAAGAATAATTTTTGACACTAAGGCTTAGCGCCCAATCGAGGTTTACAGATTAACAGATAAATAAAGTGGTGTTATGAACATGGTCAACATTCGAATAGATTATTCTTAGTTGTTCCGCAGTATACTGTGGCGAGTCTTCCATATATTTGAAAGCCTAAAAATTAGTTTAAAACAGAAGGTTGATAACGTAACACTTAATTTTAAACGGTCTCGGATGGACTCCTATAGTAATTTCATAAGGAATATTAATAGAGAATTCCCAACTGGAATATGACCATTTTCTCGTTTTCGCTCTCATGTGCCATCAGAAAAATTTCACGGAAAAACATCAATAGATATTACTGAATAACTCAACAGGTATCACATAATGTTTGACTAAATGCAAGGCCTTCCTAAATATTCATAATTCTACAATTAGAAAAAAACACGCTACATACCTGGATATATCAAGTCCAGTATTATCCCTTCAAACGAAGCATAGGTTACAAAACGTAAGTCGTAAATACCAACAAATGCAACAGTGACACTGACTCCCGACTTGGTCCCGTCGGTTACGATTGCCATGCTATATTCGTCTTACGACAATATTTCTTCATTTCGAAATTTCAAGGCTGCACAGAATGTAGGAGATTACAATATTAATTCGTAAACTTCGCGAGAACTGAAGGCCAACATCCCACAACTAAAATTACGTTAAAATACTGAGCCCCTCCCCCTACTCGGAAATTTTAACGACTCTTGAGGAACTTCTATCCTCTCGGGAAGATGAGCACGAATTTTAATCGCGTAAAGGTAAACGAATGAAATTCGGCACTCATATAAGCCAAATTGAACAAATAGGCGAGGCCATTCACATGCCTAAACGTCCTGTCTTTCGGACAGTGAACAAGACGTGAGTTACTCTCCGCCAAAAAGCTATCAAAATTCCTCACCTTCATCTATAAACAATACCCTGCAAGTAACTGCAATGGCGTGTGGCAGGGGATGAACCATTACTAGCCATTTATCAATGACAAGAATTCAAACTTAATTTTAGTTACTACAATACGGTGTCTGCAGTAAAAATATATATTACGTAATTAATGGAATTTACACATCAAATGAAGTAATTTCACATGAAATAATGTTTCTACATCTATATAATACCCTGAAAGCCATTATTAAGGTGTGTGGCAGGAGGTTAATTCACACCAAACATGCTAATCTAATTTCTAATGAAATTTCTTTTTGAACATTTTAGAATGAAATAAATATAAACTAATTATATAACATTCTCTAATGAAAACCAATTACTCTCAGTCAAAACACAATGCATAATTCAATCCTGCAAAGTCTTTAACCGTTTCCACCAACGTCAACCATCATCAAAAACACACTCCCTGACCGAGGAAAAAAGAGAAAAATTTCGCGAAGATGATGAAGACCAACTCCAATGCGAGGTGACAGACTTATAAATGATGAATATCGGGATAAAAGCAATCAGCTGATCTCCTGTCACGTTACGCGCTCCAGTACCGAACCATTGGCTAATCACACGCCCCGCACCAAAGTGAAGGACTCCAGGCCCGCGAGGACCTTCCACATGGACGGCATGCGGGAAGGGACACTTATTCCATGGCCGATTCGGCGGCCCGCCGCGCCGTATGAATACGGCTTAAGGAGCCCACTGACCTGCCTCTCCCCGGCGACGATCGATCCGAATAAACGCGCGGAAGGAAATAGCCGGGGCGGATATGTTTGCTGTGAGGGCAGGCAAGGGAGGGAGACGGGTAGGAGGGAAAGAGTGACCGAGGGAGGGAGAAAGAAGGTGCACGGGGCAAGAGATAGCAGCGTGGCCGCGGGAGGAATTCCTTAGGTGGACGGTTGGAACTACAGAGAAAAAAATTAATGGAGAGCGCTGTCGCATGGTTAAAGAGGGAAACATTCAGGACGCTGGCGTTTTATTCCAACCCATTTACGCACGCTACATGCTCGGAAGTAGCGGAACACTTCATAGCAAACCAAACTAGAAGACGGCCTAGGAAGCCTGTCTATAACTCGTAGGCCTGTCAAACTAAGGTCGCGGGTTAGAATACTTCCTCGGATACTGACGATGCGTTTGTCTAGGCATAGGCAAACTTCGGCTCACGAGCCACATGCGGTTCTTTGGATTCGTGCAAGAGGCTCTTAAGTAAAATTCAAAATGAAAATAAAACTACCATAGCGTCACCGATAAAAACATATATCGGCATCTGGTAATGATACTACGAAAGTTTCCTTTACTTGTGCCCGCTATAAAGTAATTAAAAACACCTTGTTACAAACCATCGAGAATTTTCTCAGGATACTTCAGAGCTCATTGTTCAATGTCATTAAGAGTAATTAGATAAATTCTTAGGGTTTATCTCTCATATTTTAATCAAGATTCATTATTTCTGTCACTAGTTATAATATTATCTTATTTTTTCTTGTTTGTAAAAATATATTAATGGCTCTAAGATAAATTTGAAATTGTTTTAATGGGACAGGTTTGGCTCTTCCGACCCAGTTTGCCGACCCCTGGTCTAAGGGATAAATGTTTAGGCTAGACGGTGAGATACAACTACACACTTCCACCACACGGTCATTATCTTTATGTCATTTCTGCGCCCGAGATATTTTCATTTCATTTCCATTGAGGTCACTTAGAGCAGCAGACGATGGAGTGTTTGCAGCACCGTAACCAACTTTCGGCTACTTCTGCATCAATGGTTTCCAGAAATAAAGCGCGACAAAATCCACCGCAGAAAGTTATGCAGTGTTTACATGGGTCGTTGGAGTGAAAGTTAAAGTGGTTCCACATTCGCAACTTGCTGCCGTGAGCACGAATAGGCTGCATTTCGGGCTCACGTTGAGTCCAAAGGGGTGGAAAAAAGCCACGCTCAAATGACCAATGACGGGACGGGTATTCGCATTATTACCGCAATCGCTGGGAGTCGTCGCGTTTTTTATACGTACATTACTGGCCAAAAACAGAGCTTTCATAACCGCTATCATTGAATTAATACGTGATGGTTATATGCGGACTACTGCAGTCGCGGAGTATCTTAAGCGCTAAACAATAAATACTAACAATTTGGGACATGAACTCCCTTGTTCCCAGTACTTTTGAAGGAAAAAAATGGGCAATTAGTCACTTTGGTGAAATACCTTGAAAATTTTAATTCATACTAAAAGCAAGGAAGCAAAGGAAACCCTATGCATGTAAACTAGAGAGAATAATATACACAATCATCAAAAAATGAGTGCGTTGTGTAATTCTTAAGTTACAAAGAGTCAATATTTTTGTTTTCACCGAATATCCCAAACAGCTAAATTCGAACAACAAGCTCGGAACTCATAGGCTAACTTCATTACAAACTAACAGAAAATTGATCCTATGGTTCACCACATCTTATACTTTCAAAAAACTCATAAGTTACAGGCGTGATTAACAAGAATTCGAGTACCCACACTATTCATGCTCAAGTAAGTAAATAAACGAATTCTTTACAGCTACGGATCAATTCACAATTCCCAGCTGTTTGCTCGTGAGGTGATTTGTACAACATAAAAAATGTTTCTACACTGACCACATTGCTGAGTAATACATTCTTTGCATAAACCGTATTGCATCACATTAAAGTTAATATAGTTTATGGGCGATGAATAGATGAACCAGAGACGATAAAAAATCTCATTTAGAAGCAATGAGGTGATAATACAACTATAAAAAACGGACACCATACCCAAATGGAAATGCGCAAATTTCTAACGATAGTTCACATAAATTGCGATGCGAAAAAATTCACCTGGACCGGGAATCGAACCACGGACCTTTGGCTTTCGAACGATAGGTTGTTTGCAAAGCTACCACTACCAGATCATTCCTTAGGATGTCGCTCGCAGCAAGAAATTCAGGGGAACAAAATTATTTCCCAGCAGAGGACGATTTTCAGGATTTGGAACCCTCAAAGCAAAGTATAGGGCATATTAGAAAGGGGCAGCTTCGATAACACAACAATACCTGTATAAAAATGTAGAGTAATGGAGTACAGCACAGGCAACAGCATCAACAGAAAAGAGTAACGTAAAGGAATTTTGGGTAAGTTTCGAAAACATTTTGGGGAAGAAGAATGAAAATTAAATCGCTGGAGCACACCACCAAGAGATAAGTCAAAAGATGAGAGGAAGAAACAGAAATATACTAAAAACGCTGCAGGAAAGAAGACTAACTTTTTATACGCTCCAAGACAAAACAGCTTCAAGAATGGCATTAGTGCCAGGAATACATGGAGGCAGGCCATGAAAAAGTGCAATATGAATGGAACACCACAGCCATCCTTACAAATAAACTTTGCTAAATACCAGTTTTATTTTGAACGACAATCTGAAGGGTGGGGCAGAAATTTCACGAACACCATTTCTACAGTGATTTGCTAAGGCTCCCATAAAAAACACTTAACAACTCTGGATAGTGCCAGGAATACATGGAGGCAGTCCATGAAAAAGTGTAATAGGAATGGAACATCACGGCCATCTTCGAAAATAAACTTTGCTAAATACTAGTTTTATTTTGTACAACAATCTGAAGGGTGGGGCAGAAACACAATTTCTACAGTGATTTGCTAAGGCTCCAATAGAAAACACTTAACAACTCTGGATAGGCTAAAATCACCAACGGGAAGAAAATCCAAGAGAAATGACTTAAGTTTACAGAGAATAATTAGTTTAGTTGACACGAAATCCCAGCCGAAGGAAATTAATGTAAGTATTACCAATTTCTGAAAACTAAGCTATGGCACTCAAAACAGCACAATAATTATTTAAGGGACTTATAGGATATACTAAAAGAACGAAAAAAACGGCTGATCTTTAACATGTTAACAGCTCTCCTTAAAGTCAATTTCCTCGATGGAAGCGCAACCATGACACCACAATCCTCAATATCCCATGGAGAAATGATAATCTCTTACATTATTTGTAATGAATAAATTCGCAAGACGTTGTACAGGTACCTTAAAAGCATTTTCGTACATAAATTAAAACTGTAAGTTTTGGTTAGTTTAGTGCTAAGATTTTTAGCATATGTTTCACCATTACAGGACTTGAATAAGTAATTACTGGGACACGAAATGAGCCGTGTATCGGTGAGAAAGAACGATCCCTTCTCTTCTAACAGGGCCGAAAACCCAGCAACGTGCATGATTCTGGATTAAAAGTCTCGACTTCCAAGCGAGCATCTACATTAATGCGCAGGCCAGAAACAAGAACGACCGGTATTTTTGAATACGATGAAATTTTTCAATTATTTCGAAAGAAGGAATTAATCCGCAATCATGCTAAAGAAAAAAATCACAACCACACCAAAGGTATCAATGCCAAAGAAGAGAAATTTAGAAGTCCTTGAAAAAATTGGAGAAAATGAAATAGTAATAGAAATATTGAGACGGAATGAAAGCTAAATTTTAATGCTATTTTAAAAACGTAAATTTTGATGGTAAGACAAAATGGTCAGAATCCAGAGCTTTTTCTTGGCAAAAATATGCACAAAAATAGCAAAAGATAGCTCATTAGAGTAGTCAACGTTAACGCAGAATAAAAGAATCACTTGGCAGTATGAGTGAGAGTAGGTAGTCAAATTTGAACAGAACTTCGATAAAGAAAGATGGAGACAAATCCAGGCCATGGGAACAAAAAATCTTCGAAATTACTCGTATTATTCTAATATTTACTTAGTTTTCCAAAAATACCTCTGGAACCTCGAATGCATACGAGTCAAGGGCATTCTTGTAGACTGTGACAATTTTTGCAAGGGCTTAAGAACTCTCGACACGCAGGAGAGCAAATGATATTCGTATATGCGTCAGATTTTCAAGGTTGCACTTGATTTACACGGGAGGGAAGGAGTATTTGAGTAACTCTCTATGACCCTTCACCCCGCTCACGGCAGAGAACCTGCTGCATTTGTATACTATGACGTCAGCCGGAAGCCACGCGATCGATACAATTTTACTAACTCTTATCTGCACGAGGAATATAACTTTTTCGAACATATTAATTTGCATACATATGACAGTTATTTTTGCCGTAACGAGGGGACATACGGTTGAGAGCACTCGCGCCATAGAGGCTAAGTGGTAGGTAGGATTTTCATTGGGGACGGAAGAAGGTTAGTTGGAAACCTGGTGTCGGCATAAGCATGCGATTAACGAAAGGCTCCAAGAGGTCCACAGTTTAGCGTCCCATCCGACGGACGGAACACTGAACTCGAAGTCCTCCCCACAAGGCACTCCAGTACGGACTGAGTATGTACGGGAAAAAATATACCACTGCCGGAACTCGACCCCATACCCTCGGGATGGGAAGCCAATCCCCAGCCGCATCCGGTACACAAAAATTAACGACAAGATATCAGGAGGATGACGTGTGTTACCTCCACCGAAAAACATCCACTCAACCACTAGCAATGAAACTCATCTTTGACTCCCACATTCTAACAATCCCCAGGAAGAGGTCACATTAAAATAAAGAATCCGTACAAATGTATCCATAGCCTTTTTCCTTGATGGGAATGGTTCGTTCATGTACAGATTGATTAATTATCTAATCATCATCGGTCAACAATGCTAACAATGGTTTGACGTAGCCCTCCACTCAATGCTCCTATCAGCCAACCTCTTCATATTGACGTAATTCTCCTCTTTTACATTTAGTGCATGTTTGGTGAGAGTTCACCCCCTGCCACACACCTTTATGGTGGCTTGCAGGGTATTATGTAGATGTAGATTAATTATATAAAATAAGCAAACATTCCTGATAAACACGATCATTTATTTCCAAGTTGCAGTGACAAAGCCATATTTAAATACTATGTGATATTGCGAGCCTAAAAGGTTTTCAATTTAGAATTTGAGAAATATTTGAGAATTGAGGGAAAAAATAAGTAATATCTTTAATCAGAACGGAAAACTAGAAGAAAGCTTCATTTCTTCAAGGTGAACGCGACTGAACCGGCAATGGAATGATGCCTGGGGTACTCCGAGGGCCGAGCCCGAGGCAAAGATTTTTTAGATGAGCCCACTTGCGTGTGATGGAAAGCATTTACAGATCAGATTTACTCTATTCAGAAGAACATTTTACCCTGGACCCCTGCCTTTAGAGTAGGCTAATGCCGACTCTTCGTTTATGACCCTAAAAATAACCCCCTAATCTTATACCAACATTATCCGCCTACCATAATTGACACAAATCACTTTACCTCTCGGTCCCCTTTCCCGAATTACCCCAACCGCAAGTTAACCGAGATTTAAATTAATTAGTACTGAGAGAATACAACTAGTTAAGCAAGAGATAGCAGGATGTCTTCCATTAACACCACGCCAGTTATCCGGACAGAGAGAGAGAGCGAGACACCGCAATTATGTTCTCTAGTTAAGGATGCGAACTTCCCCTTTGATCTACTCTCTCAACGCCCAGTCGCCGGAATGATATTCAAGAACCCAAAACCACGACTATTCATCACAGAGAGTTCCTCGATGTTACCATAGAGGAAGGTCAAATGTGACTGCAGAGAGAGAGAGAGAGAGAGCGGAAACCCGAAGATCCACTCCTCTCAATGCGGCGCTTTGAGAGCGAGCCCACCCTAGGTTTTCGCGGGAGTAAAATTCACCCGGCGGCCGTCAATAATTCAAAACGCACACGAAACGGATACCTTCCCCCGCACGCGACGGATGCACGGGAACGGAGAATTAACTCCGTTGACTTTAGAGCCATCGCGCCTTTGAAAGAGATGAAAGGATGAACGCGCACACACCCGACTGTCGCTTTCGGAATGAGGGTACGACTAGGTAGTGCCAACTCCCGAAGAGTTGATTCCGGGGTCCGTCCGTTACTTGAGTACGAAATTCCGGAAGATACCACGTGATACGGGGTGCTAAGGGTAGGGGATAATTACAGCTAACAATAATGCGCATTGATTATTATTGAAAATATTACAGGTTTGATCACAATGGATTTAGGATTAACTACACATGTACTTTGATTTAACACATTTTGCTCGACAAAATCAATTGAATAAGTTGGGTGTGAGGAGTCAAATGAAATGGAAAGAGTATCGTTCAGGATCTCCACATTATCATTCCAAAGGATTACGATTTTTTCCCAAGAAAAACTACTTCAATCAAACCAATCATTCAACCAGCTGGTAATTGCTGTTCTCAGTAAAAGCGGGAGTAAAAAAAACATCATTCCGGAAGGATGAAGATGGCAAACATCATTGCCTGATTCACACAGTCTTTCGGAGATCGGATTGGTGTGGTGGCTGCAGTAATGTCCTCCCACTCCGATGGCCCGGGTTTGAGTTCTCAATGGCAGAGATTATTCTTTGTTATATTGGGCCCCACTTGAGTATCCAGTGGAGAGTACTTCCAGTGTAATTATCCGTCCGTCGCCAGAACATTAAACTCTGCTCTTGATGCCTTCCGTTAAGAGCAGGCTAATACCGACGACGGGTTCTCCCCATACTTCCTCCATTCCCGAAAATATCCCCATCTCCTCCCAATTACCCACCTAACCTAAACGGTGCGAATGATCTTAGAATATAGCTAAAACACAGGGACACATCCGGCAAAACCGGGAGAGTTGGCAACCCTTAGTACGACACGGCGTGTGGGTGGGTGGGTGAGGGGGGAGTTGGTCTCTTATCGCACCCGCGCAAGTAGGTCGCTCACATGCCTCCCGCTCCGCCACGGAATACTCCGCGAGTATCTCCGCCGGAACGCAGGCTCGAAGTCATCTCCCGGCAATTAGCGACCGAGCCGGACCACGTCCGCCACCGCCACGGATGGTCGGACGGGTCCGCTGGCGAAACCGTGTTTTTCGCCGCAGCCACGGGGGCCCAGCCGTTTCATTGCCGTCCGCCTTTTCCTCCGCCGTGAAGGCGCAAACGCGGGGAGCCTCCGCTTTGCCCGCCGAGACACAAAAGGGTTTAAGGACGGAAAGGACAGAGGGAGGCCTTTTATTAATTTTCAAAGGAATCCGGATTACAAACGGGACCTAAAGCCATGGCGAGGGTTTCTCCGCAAAGATAAATTAGACTCCCTCAAGCAAAAATATAAGTGGATGAAATCACGGCACATTTCAACACAGGCATAAATAAAAAAAAACCGTATTCAAGACGTAACTCAGAAATGTTTACAAATACACTTAACTACAACTAAATAAGAAAAATTTCAGAACATCATTCATACATAGTAAGTATGTGTTCGTAAAAATTTTAATAAACTAAACTTTGAGATACTCGTCCGGTATTAATATGCTTGCTTTTTATGTTATGCTCTCGAGACGAAAAAGCATTGAATGTTATCAATAATAAGACCAAAAACTATATCTTTATCGAAATTAGTACAATTTAAAACTACTAAAAGTAGAAAACAGCATTGTTAGTATCACAGCTGATGCATAAAATATTTAATGAAAGACAAAAAGAATGCTATTTCACCATTATTTATCCCAGTGGCAATATTAACTAATAAAAATTAACTTTTAACTAATAAAAATTAACTTTTAACTAATAAAAAATTACGTAATTGGTGACACCGTATCCCATTACGAAATAAAAAATTCCAACAAACCAAGCGGCCCGAGAGGAGTTTCAATGCCTTCCTTCGTTTTGACCGCAAAAGTAATAAAATCTACACTAGAGCCGCATTTAATTATATTCGGGGTTAATAACGTTCATTCAATAATGTTTATGTTTAATATTAAAGTTAAATTTCAACATATTCGTCGCCAGATATTTACAGGGCTCGAAAGCGAGGTATAAAATGCTAACAAAAAGGATTGTTTACTTTTATCATCACCACGAAGGAGTAAATGCAGCTCAACTGTTGCCTCGAGGGAAAGATGGAATGAAAGAGCCTGCTTACGGATGCAGCGGTGCAGCGATTAAATGCAGGATACCATGCCGAGTCCAAATAAAGCACGGGATTTCCATTTGGGCGGGTGATGAATCACCGAGCTTGAACTCGTGATTCTATCTCGGAGCTGGAAGCCAGAGCAAGTCACCAAGGCCTCGCAGCTGCCTGAACCAGAGCAGCCTCATTCCCAGCCATGACTTGAAGGAAAAAATAAATGACGGAGAGAGGGGGGAGCTACAACACTTCACTCGCGTCACAAGTACGAAACGAGACACGAACGTAAGGCTGGCATTTATTAAGCTGGTAGACTCTAATATGAAAACGACTCTCGTTCTCGATCTGAGATACTTTGGCATTAAGGCTGAGATAAAAAAAATGACGGGTGTGTCTTCAGCACCATGCTGCGGCTTTTAGCCCGATGAAAACAAATTCCCAGCGCATTAACACCAAAAGATCTCTTCCACCGCCCGGCAGCCAATGCATTCTCGCGAAAAGAAGATAAACATTCAACGAACGCTGTACAAAATAAATGTTGGGAGAACACTGAATTTGCATAGGGCGATTATTTCCGTAGCCTTCCAAAGTGATATTAACTGGGCGTCCAAGAATACGGGCGGGAATATGAGCGGAGACGCGCGCAACACTCAACTGGCTGAGCTTCCGAAAAGAAGCTTCAGCTGCGATCAATAACATTCGCTCAAAATATAAAAAAAACACAACGAAAGAACATATATTTTGCCACGTAGTCATGATGCAAGAATCGTATGTTAGCCACGAACCCGGAGAACAACTATTACGCTCCCAAATTTTCGAATCAGAAGCTGAACTGGGTGAGTCAGCAGAGTATGTCGTCGGCAATATACGTAAAATTCTTGCGATTGCAGTTACCGTGGTGGAAACACAACAAAATGAACACACATCTCACGTAATCGCCGAACACAACTGAAGCATTCCCTTGTAGTAGCCGTTTCTTTCGGATTACAAACGTAAATATTTTTCTCGGCGATGAACAAGGGATCTGATGCGATACCGACTAATTGAAAAACGAATCTCAGACTAAAATGCTATTTAATATTTAAAACATTATATTTGTAATAAATTCCAAAGAGGGGTTTCAGGGTACGGAATGCACGTGGTTTACAGGCCACACAACCCAAACCCACAGATCCACAAATTCAGGAATACAAAGTCGAACGACTATTTTGAACACGGGTATTTAGAAATACGAAATTTCTGGAAAACTATCTTTTTAACGCATCTCCCTTCCCGCGTCGCGCCTATGATGATATTTAATGCACAAGGGTTCCCTAAATGCAACGCAAGAATAATGCTCACATTTTATGCCCATGCAGGCAGTTGAAGCACGCTCATAAAACGAGCGCCGTTTTAAGGGGAACGGGGAGAGGGCGAACGCTTCATATGACTTACGTAATGTAAACACGGGCGATAATTGTCCGCTGAGTAACCTCCCTCGACGGAGGCCTATCAGGACCGTCGTCTCGAGCCATTGGAGTGCGGCACGCCGAAAGCGCTCCGCGCTCCTTTTTCGACCATTAAATAGCGCCCATCCGCGTGGACGAACTGAAAGGAACGCGTGGGCTAAGGGAGGGAAGAGCAGGCGGAAATGGGAAAGTGGGCTATGGTATGAGAATGATTTTTTCATAACGCCCGGGGCGGAGTTTCCACCCATCGCAGCCCTGCATAACGAGACGGAAAGCTTCTTTATTTTTAATATCGTTCTCTCCCTCCCGTCCATTTCGACCCCAAATGACACACGACTCCGTTTCGGTTTCACGACAAGCTCACTCCCGATTTTTTGACGGCGGGAATGATTAGCGAACGTAGCGCGGCCTCACGCTCAAGCGAGGAGAGAAAAATTCTCTCTCCGAACAACACACCCCGCCCCCTCGCTTTTGATCATCGCCCCGGGAAAAAAAAAAGGATCGAGCCCAGTGGTGCACTCCCCGTGGGTGCATTGATGCGGAGGCTGGGAGGGAAGAGGTGGCTAAGAGAGGAGCGGGTGCAGCCAGGGGTGACGGGGGGGCTTCGTTACACTCCGCTCTGAAGTGCGATATTAAAGCGTGAACCGCGAATTCAACCGCCAAAATGCCTCATTCAGTCCAGGGGCTTATGCGACGTCTCCGGACCGCTGCCACTGATTAAAGCGGCAATTTGCTTGACGGAAAATTAGTGGATATTCATAAAATGTCATGCAAAATGACAGCGACGGAAACTCATCGTAACTAGTCCCCTGCTAATAATGGTAGGATCGTTTAGTAGATACACTAATAAGTTCCTGGTGAAAAGTCCAAAATGGAGCGCGGCATTGTATGGGACCGAAACGTGGATATGAAAAGGATGAAAATAGACTGACGGCTTTTGGTGCGAGTGAGGAGGATGTGGGTGGAAGCGAGGAGACTTGAAGTGCTAGGAATGATAAGCGAATAGAAAAGCGTGTCCCAAAAGTCCTCGGGTCCGGTTACTTTAATAATAACCAACAGGGTTCAATTACGGAAGCTTTTAGCGCGTTCATGTTATCCCTCGTAAAACAACGTACATTTATGAACTAGTACATGATGTAGATGTACTTTGCTTGATGAGAATGTTTACAAGAATTCAGTAAAATACTCATCAACCTTAACTGGTAGATCAGTAACGATTGCTTCCTTCCTGTCCCCTAACCCACTTCCTATTGGGACATAGCAGCCACCGCTGTCAACTACAGTACAACAGTACACGGTTCTTTTAAACTCATTACATCTACCTTCTCACATACTGTCATCAAACCCCATCATTAACCCTCCTCTCTTCTCCAGCCCAGCATTCTCCCCATAGCAAAAACCTTTAAGGGTATGTACACTACCCACTATTTATCCATTATATGCCTCCTACGAATTTCATGCAACAATTCCTTTCATCCTCCATCATGCCCAGTTAACTTTCTATCCTACTCTTAGTCTTCCTTTACACCCATCTATTTTTCTCGTAACTCAAATCACTAAGGCCACTAATTTACTCTCATCTCTCTCCCTCAAAGACAAAATTTTTGCGAATACGTAATGCTACTCCACTTCTGAATACCTTCAACAATATTTCTCAACGACTTTACGTAGGAGTCCTTTTCAAAGAATTTCTTCCTTTCGAAAGAGTCTCTTAATGCATTAAATTACATTTTTTATCTTGCAACGAAACTTACTTTCTATAAAATGCTCCCAAAACGTATTAAAAGCTTTACTTAAATTAAATTCATGCTCTGCAACTTCATCCGTCTTCCTCTCTCTCGAGACTTCCTTCGGTCTAGTTTTTTTTTGCGGATAATTACTGTATTCCCTGATAACTAGCTAAACTTTTTCCAGGATACATGCAGTGCTTTTCCTTACGCTCTTCATCGCGTGCAATCCTGGGAAGTAGGTATCTAGTACATGCTCCGTTCCACTTAAGAGTAACTTCAGACGACTCTGCCTGCGTGGGGTAAGGCACTCTTCTTCGCCGACAACGAAACGTTTTTCAACTTTTCACAAGTCAAAATTAAACAAGACTTTAATCGCAATATAAATACTAATAGAATTTTATAGTCGTCAGCCGACTATAAAATGAAAACTATAATATTGAAACCTCATAGAAATAATTTTGATAAGATTTTTTAATGACGATCTAAGACGAATTAAGAGACGGTAGTTTGCCTGCGTCTAAGTAGATTCAGCCACAACCTGAAGCGGTATCGCCTAGAAATATGAATAATTGCGGAATAAAGCCCGACAAAACAAATTATTCGTAACGACTCCGTGAAAGCAATCAAATGTAAAAATGATAAGATTATTGTCCTGTTTAGATTTGTGTCTTTACTAATTCTCCACCTGCCACACACCTTTATGGTGGCTTTCAGGTTATATTGTAGATGTAGATGTAATGCTGCGATTGTTAGGATACTGATTTTCACAAAAAGACTGTTCCTCTTGGTATCTATCGATAAGCTCTTGCATCTAAGTAGTTCCGTCTAGCCACTTACATTATAGGGTGACACATTCCTTTCCACATGATCACGTTCCGTTTGAACCGTTATCTAAGTCATATCTATTGAGGAAGCCTATAAAAATATATGAATTCATTCATTCAGTCGCCAATCGTATCGTAAACAATCAAGATCCTGGATTTCTCTTATCATGTGCAGGAGTATGTACTCGAGATTGAATCACTCTGATCGGTACACACAGGAAAGTAGCACCATTTTAATACTGAAAAGAATTACTTCCTCCTCTCCATCAGAAGATCAGCATAAGCCAACACGCAAAGCTCAACAAAGGAAAAAAACGTAAGGGAAAACTTTCTCTTTGACGCTGTATCCGCCCATTAGCAAATCTGAAAAAATTCCGATACGATAACTCTATTACGAGAACTCAAATGTTTCACAGCATGAATCACAGTCAGGAAATTATGAGAAGACTATGAAGTTCATAAAATAATCAGACGTTGTTGCAATAATAATTGAGAGGTTTTTCACTGCCTTACTCATAACTCTATTAAAACGTTTTCTTTACTTTCGCCTCTCCTCTTTGCAAAATTCACTTGCTGACAATATCGATCCATTTCCGCTTTCCTCGAACGCATTCACCAGTCTCACCTTATCTCCATGACAATTATCGACATCTTCTCCATCTCCTTCCGTGCTGCTGAGAAAAGTTTCCAATCGGGTTTTATTTGCATATGTATATCTTATTTCAAGTTATGTAGTATGTGCCACTGCAGACTTACAGGAATGCAGTACATATGTGAGAAACTTCGAAACAAAAATTGATACGTGCTGTTTCTACAGCTACGCATCAAAGAGCTCACACACTAATTTTAATTTCCACAATGTCTACTTCGAGCTCTCTTACCTTAACCTCCATCACGTTGCTTTCCGTGCATACGTAAGTATAGTGTTGGCGATAGAGGTTAGTCTTATCTTACTCCTTTGCGTATCTGATCTTATTTACGTTAAACCCCCACTACACCCTATGATTCTGATTTCATATTTGAGAATTATTCATTAAGCCAAGTCCTTACTTTGACGGTATTTTCATTTTATGTTCCCGAAGCATTGTATGAAGGCCATTCCAAAATTCAATGAACCAACAAATGCACTCTAAATACATAATATAATTCCTATCAATCTTCACATTAAATATATTGCCATGAAATCAATTTAAAAAACTCAAACCGCTCTAAGCATTAGCACATAAGCACCTAGACCTACTCTCTACGAGACTCCTCATTAACCTTGGACCACAACGGACATGACGGAGATTTAACTAAATGCTCTATGTTTTTCGCAATTTTCATCTTAGTGAAGGTACCTACAGAATTTAAGCAACATTTTGCAACTTGATAAAAATGTAATAAATGACCAGGTCGACGTCAATCGATTCTTCGACGAAACCTGGTCGTTTTATAAACTTATCTGTGGAAGAGACAATTTTTTCTTAAATTCATAATGAAATTCCACAAGTTTACGCCGGTAGCTGTTTTATTTACTGAACCTAACACATTTTACTCAGTCTTCCAGCCATGCTCCTAAATAAGTACGTCGAACGAATTTACAGTTCCGGGTTCTTTATTTACTTAACACTTTATTGTGATTTTCCGTGAATAGGTATAATCAATTCTCCTTCTCATTAGCTTTAATTTTCATAGGCACAATTTATTTCCAAGCATGTTATTTTCCTCGAGTGAAAATAATCAAGAAACATTACCGCCCTAAAATTGAGATTATCGACAAGATCTCTTTAACGTAATGCTTCTCATCGAATCACCTCCACCTTTCCGTATATCTCCCAGTTGCTAAACCTTTCCTCATTCGTCTCCCATCGACGATTCGCAATTCCTCTTACGTCATGACATTTCCCTTGTCTTCCTCTACTTACTTTTACCACATTCTGCATTTTCCTCGTATCCTTAGATCGCTCCTTCGACCCCTTTTTCTCTGCCTCACCCATCTGCCTACCTACTATACCCATTGACTCCTTACTACCCAATTAAAAATTGCATTATACCACTTTCGGGGTCTCCTTTACCCCTCCATTACAATTCGCACAATCTTAAAACATTTAAACTTCCTTTTTTTTTAATTTTATGGCTTTTATTTTCTTCCTTTCTTGACATTATGATAGCCAGAATATATCACGTCGCTATATTGACTGAAAGGGTATTCTTTTTAAGTCCTATTTGATGCCCCTCCTCCCTTTGATCCGGAAATAACATTTCCCCGACAGACACTGGAACTTAAAACGCTCTAAGGGATCCTCGCTTTCAAGAGCATATTAAATCGGATTCCCTGACGCTCTCGAAATAATCAATATAGTGCTTTCAATATGGACCTAATATAGCTTCCTCTGTGCAGTAATAATACATTAACAATCAATAATAAAATTAATAACTAAACCGTCAATTCACCACTCAAGACACAATGCTTTTCATAATCAATAAAAGTTGATACATCACTCAAAACCCGATATTTTTCATTTTAGCAACTTGAACGAAGGTACAAATAATTTTTTCCAGGCAATTCTCTTCTATTCTTACCCAAAATATTTTATTACCTGATTGCATGTGGTGGGGGAATTCAGTAATGAAAGGAACCACTCCTGCGCCAGATAATATCCGCGCATTCCACAAATGAGCAGCATCGTACTCAACGTCGCGGGAAAGAAAAGAGCTAAATTTGGGTCAAGAAGTCCATACCATTGATAAAATATCGTTTCGTGACTTCAGTGGGTCCCTTCCGCGGGACAAAGGAAGTGGGGCGAGGCAAGGACAAAATGCAGCTTCGACGGCGCAGGGCGGTACGTCAGCTTCGCAAAAATCCCAGATCCTTCAACACTACAAGCGAGCACGACGACCTGAATGACTTCAACGAAATGGTAATTATCAACTTAACGGCGGACCTCATTAACCTGAAGGCCTCCACTCAAACAGGTTTGAATATAATGAAGGAAGCAAGGTAATTTAGCTCCTGCAGTGATTAGAGTATTGCCTTCCAATGCCGAGCTCCGAGGTTTAAGAAGGTTCGGCCGTAAAATGAAAGTTATCCAATGGAGAGATATTCAGGGGAGGCGAGCGACAACTGAGGCCATTTTTACACCATTTATGTAAAAAGGGCAATTGTTCTAAAGTAGAAAGTTTTCAAGGAATGGAGGAAAAATGGAGTGAAACCCTCCATCGGGATTAGCCGACTCCGAAAGTACCAAAAGGTCCATGTTTTAACGTGCCATCCAACGGATGGCTAACTGAACCCGAAGGGCTACCAACACAGCAACCAAGTGGTACTGGCACACAAATGAAAAATCTCCATCGGCAGGTAACTGAACTCGGACTCTCGATTTGGGAATCCACTATTCTAGCCACCACACCAACCCAATTCCCTACTTACACAAGTTTAACACACTTCAGGTGCTTGTCGAAACGAATGTGATCTAGCTTTTGACATATAAATAATAAGTTTGCACGCCACTTTCTATGAAATACAGACTTGGCTTTACACAAGCCCTAGGGAAACACGTGGTTTTAAGTAGGAAAATATAGCTTTCGAGCACCACGAAAAACACATTATTTGCAAAACAATAGTAGAAGGTATGTTTTCAGGATATAAAATGATTGAAAAATGAAGGCCATTACTTAAGCTTTTGAGTTACTAACAGAAACATGCAACAATATCGGGTAAATGCGTAAGAGATGTTATCATAAAATATACGTTAGAAACGGTGCCGTATTCGGCTCCTCGTTCTTGGAAGAGTATTATTTAAACAGATATATTCGTCAAATTGTCTGCATATTTACTTTTACTTCTTGAATGATTAACTAGGTTATCTGTGTCAGAAGTATCTTTTAAACGGCGGAGATAACATGGTCCTAAATAAAAATTGCTTTGACACGAATGCGTGTTGACGGAAGTTAATTCCCAGCGCCGCGGCGCGCCGTTTTGAGCCGCGAAAAGCTTTAATGAAGATTTGGGATGAGATTCCGAAATAAATAATCTGTCTTGTTAATAAAATAAAGGAAAACGTGACATTTCAGGCGCACACGGTCCAAAGTGTTAGGACAACACCTCACCAGTTAACTATCTCCGCTCTACGAGACAATCAAGGCTGATACCATTCCCGTTCTGTCTCGCGCGTCCATTAGCCGGCACAAACACTTCCGCAAACACCGCCTCAGAAACGCATAGATTACCGTTCCGTTCCATGCCGCACCGGATGGAAAAAAAGGAAATACCCGCGCGATCGTACGATACCCAATAAGGGCTGGACGCGAGCCAGTCACAACTTGATATCGAGTCTAGCTAGAGTCATACTCGTACTGGAATTCCGACAAAATTCCGCACAATATCGAGACCGAATATCACGAGGGCTTGAATCATTTTGGAGGTGCGGCGCACCTGCACAATCAACCCCTATCAACTCACCCCGTCAGAACCCGAAAATGGGAGGGGGTGAAACCAACCGCGTATCGGGGTGGGGGACGGCTGGGGGTTGAATAAAGTGAAATTATATATAAGATCCTGCACGCCGGAAAAGTAGGAAGTCTGTGCCACGGGTCGACGAGCGGAACATTGACGTGGGACCGATCCTGAAGCAGACCAGTCCCCGGTGACGGAGAACAGTGGTACGAACGGCGGACACGCCAACTGCTGGTGAGTATCAACATGCATGTCCCCACCAATACTCCACCATCGTGATCCGCATTCACCCGAAAATTACCCGTATTCATCCGTATTCACGCCTTCACCCGAAAAACTGATAACATATTCCCTAAATGGGATCGGTTACTCCCAGAAAATTAGGCGGCCCTTCATGCTTTACCTCAAGTTACTGAACGCAAAAGGTCTACATCTCCCTTGCTCGGCCATAAAAGCATCCTTATTGATCCCTGCATTTACCGGGTTTCCTCAACGTATATTGGCGTTGCTCACAACGTAAAGGAAACCCCAAAAATGCAGAAATCATCATTTCAAAGCTGCGGAAACCTACAAGCAATCATCGTAATTAATCAGAAAATTTAAATAATTTAATTTGACTAACTTTGATGCAATTAAAATTCGTTCAAAAGCCTACAAAGGCAGGAATATATCGAAATATATGAAAAAATTAAGGTGATAATGCTGATATGCAATATCATGGAGCTTCCAAGAAAAAAAAAACAATTTACTACAGTTATTTTATTTTATTCTTTCTCAGGTATCGGACACTAAAAGAAGGAGTGCGGAATGTCAAATATGACTTTGGCAGCCACCCTTGCTTACAAATCAATACTCGACGATGTGCCAGGTGAGTTATACCCGATTCTCACACGTGAAAAAAAAGTCAAATCGGGATTAGAAAAATCATTTCCTAGCGACAGAAGACCAGGAAGAAACCAATACATTTTCTTTTTACGGTAAAATTTATGGTACGGTCAATCCTCGGATACCTTCATTATATGGGCAAGAAAACCATCCGAACTTCATATTAATTTGGCAGGCAGTTTACTGCTCAGTTTGATTACTGCAAAACTGACAAGCACGTTCATCCTATTTTTAAGTGTTAATACACCAACTTGAACGGGACTCTGACCTGCGGCTTCAGGGTTAGCAGGACAAGGACTTTATCCACCGCAACCAGTAATAAAGCATGTCTTGTGTCCGGTAAAACATGAGAGATAAATATTTTTCTATATGGAACATTATGTCTCAATGCATTCAATGCAAAATTCTTTACTGCCAGCCACGAAAGCCAGTCGATGAATCAAAAATCTTTTTTAGTACAGCACTTGGATTCCTCATAAGGAAAAATACTGAGAATTTCACGTTACATGCACTCGATTACGGCATTAAAGGAAGCTGTCTTCCGACAGATCCGCGGATGCGCCACTGGCCTCTGGTGGACAGCCCACTTCCGCTGGTCATCATCACCGCTTTCTACCTCGCGTTCGTGACGGTCGTAGGACCACGGGTGATGGCCTCCAAGAAGCCGTTCTCCCTTCGGAAACCCATCTTGGCAGTCAACATTTTCCAGGTTCTGATCAACATGTGGATCGTTTGGGAGGTCAGTAAATTCACCGTTGACCAAAAAGTGAAAGACCCATAATTTTCAACAATCGGCTGGTGGGCCGACTCGGTTTATATTGTAATAATTGTCCCAGATGGGCGGTTAATTTTTATTCCCATAAAAATGTCTGTGTTTGAAAGAAATTTAATGGGAATTGACTTCTGCCTTTATCAAGACCAAAGTCAAAATATCGATTGTGTTACGGAAAGAATGACCCCATTTGGAAGTAAGATATTTCCATGATTTGAAAATCAAATGAGAACTTGCAAGCGCCAATAACATGTTTTACTACAAAAAACTTTATTTTTTAAACCCAAAACAATAAAGCAAGATTTAAAAACACTAAAAGCGTGAGTTATAACTCAGAAATCCCTCGAGATTCACCCGCACTTTCAAAAAAGTTATAAAAAATTAAATTTTCCGACTTCTTTCGCGGAGATTTTTTTCTACGGATATCTCCTGTCAGTTTCATTCGCGTTTCAATATTTTCTGTAACACTCATAATTTAGAAGCAAAAGGAAATCTAGACGTAAAAATAAAAGATACTTTCCATATTAATGACGTGATTGTTCCATATCGACGAAGATGGGTGACTGCGGATGGTTCGGCCAATACACGTTCTGGTGCCAACCGCTGGATTATTCCATGAGTCCTACCGCTTTAAGGGTAAGTACTTAATGTTTAGGAAACTAAAATAAGAAATAATCTAACTCATGAAGCATAAAATAATGAAATTAAGGAAAATTTTAGTTAAGTTAAATTAAATATATTAATTTTAGTCGAGTCTGAAAAAGATATGAACAAGTAGATCATTCAAATAAACATTTTTTAAATGGAACTGCTTCCACCACAGAATAAGTAAATGAAATGCATGCAAGAAAAAACATGAAACGTTTCTAGCAATCCATTTATTGCCTTAGTTCCAAGGATAATCTTATTTCCAGCCCCAAAGAGCTGAAATTAGTGTTAAATTTTATTCATTTGCAAATCTGAACACTTATTTTCTCTTTCATTCCCCCACAGAACCTATATTGGACGGGTAATATATTTACCAATATCGATTTTTTCTTAATTTTCTCATACCTCTCCCTCGCAACAGATGGCACGAGCGACCTGGGTGTTCTTCGCCGTTAAGCTTTTCGACCTCATGGATACGGTAGGTTTGAAATCATTCAACTGGTAGGTCATTAGTGCTTACTTAATCCCAGCGGAATGACAAAACGCTAAACCCACGCCATAACCACCTACATTAAAACCACTATCCTAGCAACAATTTCTCACACCAAGTGACTTCAGTGTTCGAAAACTAAAAAATTATAGTCTTAAAAACCTCCTATTCCCCATTCCAGATCTTTTTATCGCCGTCTGAAAACCCAAAAATCTCGCAACATTTCGCAATCTATTTTATATTTGTCGCTGGTGCATGCTTCATGTTTGTTTATTCCATGACCACTTTGCATGGACTGAAACATTGATACTACAATGACATTACTTTCCTTATCACCACAAGGATGCGCACTTATTATTATCTTCATCTTTAGATGGAGTTATAGCACTTGATTAGAACTCTGCACTTTTTCCACTAGCTGTATCTTAAGCAAAAACTGGATAATCTATGTTGCATGGTCCTGAGGTAATTTGTTATTAATATTAAATTTTTTCCTACGCTATGCTGTATCCCAAAATCTTATCAAAATAAAAAATAAATTCTATTCAGAAACTGTCAGTGGGCACTTTGATTAGATTTCAATATACCACCGATGCAGTTGTAATCCCTTCCTGCATAATTTGATTGATTACTACAATTTATTCCCGAAAAAATTAAGTTTTATTCAATTGCATGCCATCATAACTATCTAACAAAAATGTATCTAACATTCCTCATACTCAGCATTAGAGCATAACATATAAACCACAAACTATGGTATCAATCTCATGTAATTTTTCTTTTTATTTTCAAGGTTTTCTTCGTGCTCCGAAAAAAGACTGAGCAAGTTTCTTTCCTTCACCTATTTCACCACGTGACCACCCTATGGCTTTCGTGGCTCGTTTGTAAATACGCACCGGGTACGTAACGAAAGTCGAAATTATTCTGGCATGAGACAAAATACGATTGCTCGCAATTCATGAACGTTAACGTGTACTGCAACTTACAAGTCAACTTCATGAACAAGCAGGAGAGTCGTCGAATGTAAATAGTGAGTAAAACAAAAAGGGGTCAATGCAAGAACTTCTTTCATTAATGGGATATATTTTCAAGAAGGGCCAAGGACCATGAAATGACCTCCGCTCGAAAGTGCCAAGCGGCACCGGAGTTGGAAAGGATTTGCTTCGGGTGTTGTTGTCATGGCGTTCCGTACATTCCGTGCATCGATAGTTAAGGATGACGTCAAGGATATTTATGGCGAAATCGAATCCCTTCTTCGAGTTCAGAGCTAGAGTTACGCCTAGACACGCCCTCTTACGCCACCTTGTACGACAACGGAGCGGGGAGATAAATTGAGAGCAAAAGTGGTCAAGTCAATTCAAGATCACGAGGCAAAACAACAGGGGGACTAAACCCATCTTGAACTTTCGGTGCACGAAATAGAAGCCGATCATGTCACAACACTTGAGGCAGAGATAAGCAACACTTATTTATTCTTTTTCGATCGTCAATTAATTTGCTAATATCATATTTAATACGATCGATGGGACGGGGATCGATAATAACAGAATTAATTATGAACACTTTTCATTAAAAGGAAAACTTCATTATTTTATTAGGTTACTAGGTTTCGTGTAGCTGTATTAAACAAAAACGGTGATAACTATCTGGAATTGGTTAAGTTGAGCAAACCTCACAGGGACAGTTCATTGGTCAGCTATAGGTATAAGGCGGCAGATGACTATTTGGAAAATATTCTCATAATTTACGTCTCAACAATTTTTTGAAAACTCAACTATGAAATTGAAATAATATATGATAATGCTGACAGACATACCAAAAGATAACTCGCAGAATACATTTATTTGAGGAGAAGCAATCAATATTTAGAGATCAGAATACATTACAATGATAGTCACTAAAAGAGAGAAAAAATTCGCAAGTGTATTTCCGAACTGTACTGTCATATCCCTTACCAAGAACTAACATAAAACGATTCCCTTCCACGTTTCGGTAACAGGTGGCCATGGAACCTTCACCGAAATGCTCAACGCTTTCATCCATGTCATCATGTACGTTTACTACTTACTTGCAGCACTGGGGCCGAGTGTACAGCGATACCTTTGGTGGAAGAAATACCTGACCACTGCCCAAATGGTAAGAAATACGAACTTAATTTCTTAACATTTCTCCATATTTTCAACGTCATCGTTGTGCGCCATCCAAATGCGCTTACTTGGAGCGATATTTTCACAAAATATCTCCATATTTTCAACGTCATCGTTGTGCGCCATCCAAGAAATATTTACCCGCTCACTTGGAGCGATATTTTCACAAAATTTTGACAACCCTACGGGCAGGAATCACTAGTTTTCTAAAATTTAACAAAATGGATTTCTTAAAACCTTTTGAGGTTGCGCTGTTTAAAAAATTTACTTCTCAGCGGGCGAGCAAAAAGATAAATTAATACCGGAAATTCGCACATAGGTCAAAACATTCCCCACGGTAATTAATGTCTTACTTTCCCAGATCTCTCGATAGAATACGTAAGCCTACCTATTCTCGGGACGGAAGAGAAGTTCGCTGAATCGAACCGAAATTTGTAAAGAAAACTCAAATCGTTGAGCCTCGCTTTGTGTCGATATTTTAGGAGCACTCTGAACAAAAGGAATCTCCCAAGGAGACGAGGCAAGATCATTCAAGAGATGAAATCTTCGCGGTCGAAGCTCGCTGACGAAACGTCAAAATAGGAGCAATCAGCCTCCCGACTGCACCCTTTAAGAGACTACTCGGTGGTGAAGCCGGTAAATTAAAAAAATATTAAAGATGATGCCGCGCACCGCATTGATCCACATTCAGGAAACACGGCGCGTCCCCTGGGAGGAGAGAGAAAGAGAGGAAATCCCATCTGAAAAGGTCCCCCGAAGCGAATTTCATTTCAGTCCCGATTCATATCCGCGCTGCTCTTAAAGGTAAGACCGAATTCTCCCGGCGGGCTCCACTTCAAAAGTTTTCCCATTCATCGAACTCGCAGAACGTTTCCGGAGGACTTGACCAGAAATCAAGAAGAAGAAAAAAACTGTGGGATTATGGAAACACTCTTCACCCTAGCCTGAAACGCCTCCAATCGTCGATAACAGTTAGAGCATGTTACTTGTTCGACTCCTTTCCCGACGTTAGAGTAAAAATTCGGGCGAGGAAGACTAGGAATGGCGGCAAAGGGGACTGGAAAATATAATTATCCGAGGTGTGATACCCCAAAAGCGGTCCTCATTCGATATTTCTCCCAACCATTCAAACCTTTACGGCCTCAAGGCGTCGGTATCGGTTTTCGCACGAGCCATTTGATTCCGAAGATGAATATATGCCAGGTCGGCGAAACAGAAGTTCACGCCGTAGGCCTCGAAAAAAAAGATTGGTAGTCGAGTCCTTCCCACGGCGTTACCTGATATTTTTCTATTTCCCAACTTCCCCGAGTCATTCAAATTTTTAGAATTCCTTCCGAGTTTCTTGATTTCTTGAAGTTGTTGCCACCTTATCAGAGAACCAGCCGCGGCGATAAGCCGTTTCTTTACATGAACTTAAATGAAAGCGGACGTTCTCCGTCTTGTTTGCAACGGTACTCCACAATGAACATATTCGTCGAGACCGCTAGAATGAATATTGGGGAGGATTCCGTCATCATTCAGGTTTTAATACACGTGCAATAGCCATTAGAGGCCATAGAAAAGGCTATGTTTTGTGACGAGTAAGAGGGACATAATTCTTCCTAATCCAACCTATATTCTGGCTTCACTGCAACCCGTAGGCTAGTATGCGTATTCCCTCTCCAGCTCCTTCCAACCTCCTTGCAATCGCCTACTTTAGAGCAGGCTAGGGTCTCAGGTACTACATTGTTTTGCATGTCAATAGTGCATGCTTGATGATCTTCACCCCCTGCCACACACTCTCGCGGTGGCTTGCAGGGTATCGCGTAGATGTAGATGATTGACTAATGATTTACCGGAAGTAGTTTTCGAACCCATGAAATTTGGACTGCCATGCCAGCGCGTTACCGATCTGGCTACGACGGCAGGTATCTCCTTTAAACCTCCCTTGAATCCTTAATTGGTATGAACACAGAAAGCTGTTGGGATACCATTAAAATGCAGGAATGTGGAATAGTCTTTTCACCCCACAATAACTAGCACTGATAAACCCAAGTAAGCGGGATTCAGGTTATGTCGTAGGTCTCACATCCCGATGTTCCGGGTTCGAATCTTGGCAGCGTCCATGATTTTTCAATGTATACCGGCCTCTACTTTAGTGCAGTGTGAACAGCACTTCAAGTTTAGCACTCCGTCCTTCGGAAGGGACGTTAAACCGAGGACCTTGATGCCTTTCGCTAAGATATGGCAAATGCCGACACCGCGTTTCTTTGCACCCTTCCAGCACTCCTTTAATTCCTACCTCTTTCCAAATATGTACCTATCCTTAATTATGCACATGATCCTAGTTGTCCGCGCCCTCCCTCAATAACCATAATCCAGCTTCACTTGTAACCAGAAAACCGCGTCGCTTGGCGGCGAGTAACATGGACAGAACTACGTATGACTGTCGACGTCGATACTTGCTATCATCGAACCCTCAACGATCGGCTGACGAAAGCCTTCCTCCCACCCCTCCCCAATAATCCCTTTTCCCGCATTCGCAGGCGCAGTTCGTGGTGACGTGGGCCCAGAACGTGCACGCGCAGGCCACGGGTTGCACGTACAACCGGCTGATCATCATGCTCTACACCCCCATCATCATGACTACGTTCGTGCTCTTCTATGACTTCTACCGGAGGTCGTACGCCAACGACGCGAGCCGGCGGAAGAGGCTGGCGGCCGAGACGGAGGGGAGCCGGTGACCGAAGGACCGGGACCGACGAGAGCGCCGTCCGGGGAACGCGAGCCGAAAAGAGGGAATGCGGAAGAGGGGCAACGCGGCATCGCCTCCCGGTATTCCTTCGTCCATTGGAGACCGCGTCGCCCGGACATCCCGGAGAGAAGGGTATACGGTGTCAGTGATTGAGGACTTTGGTGAAAGATCCCGCGGGAAAGAACTAGTACCGATGGAAGTGACAACGACGAAAAAAAACCGTCGTGGGATCACCGTGTGATCAAAAGATACGACGGTTCGCACCAGCGTCAGAACTTGCGGACAAGATACCTCTGGGAAGAAACTAGTTACTGATGGACCAACGCGATGTGGAGAGGTACGACGTGAACAAATCGTTTTGCCTCCTGCAGCAATATTTTAGGGAAACAAGTTCAACTCATCAGCTGACGCGGTGGGCGTCGACGTGTACAGGAATACGGGAACTTTCTCCGCTTGGTGAGCCCTCATCACTGAAGACTACAGAAAAAGTCGACCCATAAACTCAGTGAATACCGTAACTAATACCGCTTAGACAATCGAAGAAGAATGAGAAGACAGCAATCACTCTAAAGACGTTTACTTCTTTAAGTGAATGTTGATAGTTGCGAAATTAATGCAGCATAGGCATTATTCTCCGGGATATCATTTCCAAGACTTAGAACTATGCAAATCAGTGCTCGCGTCCAAGCAATCAACAAATGTGGCTCACCTTCGAGCGAATTTTTTTTTAATCTCCATAATGAAGTCATCACCATTCCAGTCATTGCGTCTTTCGCCACAATTCCACACTCGGGCTCATTTCACTTAATTAATGCCTCACGTTTCATCAACATTAAATCTGTACAAGAAGCTCTCCAGCCTCGAAGTCCCGCATCTTCTCAAAGTGCACTACCGCCTCCACTTGTTCCGCCAACACGAGGATACATTTCCGAAAGCAGTATGACGGGGTATTTGGTGAACGCATAAATATTCAAGGCTTGGCTCCGTCGCCTCGCCCTCCACGCGTACGTACGTAAATAGCATCAAAGATAGAAACGGCGAATTAATTACGGAAATAGCTGGGGCGTCTCTTCTATTGCCGCTCTACGCACACACGTGACCGTTAGTGGAGTACATATAACCCGCGGGGAACATCTCTCACTGGGAGTTAATGGGCCAAGATATTTCCACTGCTTGCCTCGAAGGATCCTATGAATTTTTTAGCATCCTTGGAGAAAGGATGAGTCAAGTTTTAACAGGTTCGAAGGAAGGTGCATTAAGGAACTGTCAAGGGATCTGTAACCACCAGGGGCAGGCTTTCCCGGCGGACATTCAGTCAAGAATAAACGGCGTCGTGGAAAATTTCCGCTCTCCCTAAGGAATGTCCCTGGAGGCTATCAACACGCCACGTCAGACCCGTCACCGGGGTTCTCACTCCAAAATGCCATCAGTTGCCACTCGAATGACACAGGCAATAATCTCCATTCACTAAAAATAACTATAAACGCTCCATTTCGATTCATTTTCACGACCCAGTCAACTCGAATTTGCAAGGAAATAAATAGTGTCCCATGAAATCTTAATAAACGATCTATTTTTAATTATTCTTCACGGTTAATACACCTACTCTGGTATTTCAAGAGTAAAGAATTACATGCCCACAAAATTCTCTGCTTATTCATCAAAAACATACTCGTACGAATATTTAACTCTCATTTGCTCAAGACCTTTCGCATTACGGTCAATATGACCGGCTATACTTTCGGATATCCAGAAGCAGAACGCCACGCCAGAGGCTCCCAAAATATACACTGTTGAGTCAATATTGCACAAAGTGGACTCCACACGTGAAGGAATGATGTCACGTACTCGATAACCTAACTCGAAAATAAGGATGAATGCCAGAGGGCTTTGCATTTTGAGATACATGCATTTCGCGTGCCGGATCCAATTCGTGTTTCCACAAAGTCTTTCCTAAACGGAATCCTAAATTGCTCAATTTATGAAACAGGTCTATTTAAGCGGTAAAAATCTACATCCGACCTCCCCCATCTAGATCTCCAAAGAATATCGTACGGAGCGATATGCATAATTTAAACGCAAAACATCAGTTGTACGCGGTGAGAAGGGTATAGCAATAAGTGAGAAAAATGAAATTACTGAACTCGATTTAGGTTAATGTTCCCTTTTAAAGACCATGGGATTGACGCATTAGTTTGAGCATACAAAAATAACAAACCTCTTTCTTACTTAAATAATTTCACCAATTACAACTTCTGTTACTCCTAGATATGGAAAAATCAATCAGTACGGCTTAATTTACAGAGATTTAGACACGAAGGGAAAGCAATTCCGATAGCGAATTACAGAAAATGAAGGGAACTTCCTATAATAAAGCGTAACTCGAGTTAAAAACCTACCTTCGCTCGTAATTAGTGAAATCACCCTCTTGGAGTCAACAGCCCCTAGATAACGTCCCGACAGCAACGCTGCAGACGGCTGCCATTCAAGAGATACGAAACAGATTATGTTCGAACACAAAGGTGCACCTGAACTTGGAACTCGGGAGATTTCCTTATCACTCAAGCAGCGGAAGGCAGAACTCTCAGCGAGGATGACAGAGGGGGGAGGGTAGTCGATAAATATGCACACCAACCAGACCTCCCCACAGCTTGAAGCTTGAGCACAGGACCGAAATAAGCGAGGACGGTCGGAGAAGTGGGGTTTCGGACTAAAATAAAGCATCGAACTGAAACGCGATTGAAATGAGACTGGGAAAACATATGATTAATAAAACCGTGGACATTGAGAGGGGAAATAAGTGAGAGGAGCAGTTACGGGCCTTTAGGAATTCCTGTGAGTGGCAATAGAACAGACGACACCAATTTACACAAAAAATGTAGAATGAGGACCAATACTCAATTCAACTGGTGCAATGAGAATGAAACGTGATGAGAGCAAGAATTTATTTCCATCGAAAATAAATCCTTACTCTCGCATGCTTCTCATCTCTAAATCTTTCTACTAAAACCGCTAAGTCTTCATTGAATCACATATTTTTCGCATCAAAATTTGAAAAACAACCTTGTAAAAAGGAAGTGCGCTTTAGCAAGGCATAATTTAGTCCAAAAATTCTGGAGAGAGTGGTGGAAAAGATGAGTGCGTAAGTCACGCACCGACATCACAACTGCTATTAGAATGTAAATCTGGGTATTCCTGGAGAGGCAAAATACCTCGGGCAGCTGGTCGTTAAAGCACATCTGCTGAAACAAGAGGTTTAATGAACCCGCTTATCATTCCTTCGACGGCAGAGGAGGCGAAGAGGCAGAATGCCTCGTTTTAGCCTTTTTTGTCGTTCAATCGGGGAAGACAAATCTTATGGAATTGTTCTCTAGACGTTTCGTGCCAGCAATCAAATTCAGAGGGATGTCTTACCGCACACAGCTTTACCGAAAACCTCCATTGACGAAATGGCCCGACTTTTCTCACAAACATTAACTACATATAATCATCCATCCATCATACTCATGGCTGACCATTTGTAAATATTTTCACACATCTAATTTAATCACGCATTAAGAATAATGAATCGTATTGAAATAAAATTTATAAATTATGTTCCCGACTTTCATTGATACAGACCTAATCCTTCTGCACGACGATCTTCAAAATTTTATATTCGTGCTTCCAACGGAAATCCCTTCCATTTTGTTTAACAAAAACCAGCACGAACAGCAAGTAAACACTAATTCTACTTTGTTACATATCTTCTAATGAAATTGATTCACTAAAATAAAAAAAACAAAGTATAATTATTAAAAGCTTGAATCGCACAATTATTTGTCAAAGACTTGTTCAGAGACTGAGACAGAGCAAGATAGTCAATTATAGCTAAAATGAACAACCAAAATGATCATTTTCAGGAATAGCTCAAATGATATGGACTCTCACCCCTTATTTCATCATTTTGAGTAGGTCCTTTTTCAGTCCCTGAAGACGCACATAAACCCGGAATGCAGCCAATCAGAGCGCACGGGAGCAAATGTAGAATACAGAGGCGGGTAATCAAACGTGTACTGTAAACAACGCGTAGCCGTTAAAGGTAGAACTTCATATCTCGAATGATTTGAAAATGGATGAAGAAAATGACCGTGTGATTAACAAAAATGATAACTCCATCCATCAGTTTCCTGTCCATTAAAGCTATAGCTTTAATGATCGTTGAACACCTATGTGAAAATTGATCATGTGATTCAGGCTTCTGTTTCAATTTTCATTAACGTGCACTACTCTTAACCGAAGGACTTCGGCTCCGACAGTAATCGAGGGGTCAAGGTTGCTACGAAAAAACTAACATTATGAAATAAGAGTGAAATATTTTAGTTTGACGCCAAACTTGGAAAAGCACGAATAATAACGTAATGGCGGAATCTGATGCTTATAATCACAGATGAAATAAAAACGCCTAATAATTATTACCAATTAGCTGAGCCAGAAATTTTCGCGAATGCAATATTTGATTTGCAAAGTAACTTAGCAATCAGCGATAATTACTAAAATAGGCAATTCGACGGAAAGTAAACCCAATCATCGTCGCCACCAAATCAACATAACCAGATTAGCAAACAAATATAATCCAGGAAGTTGATTATGGAGCCAAAAAAGCGGTTATTCGAACAATAACTGCACACGTAAGGTAAACAAAACGATACAAACGAATGGGTTTTTAACAAACAATTGCCATAAACCTCAGAAAACATTTAGTCCTAAAAACCAACAGTTCCATGCAATATAAAGTACACATTGGCATGTTTACTCAAACGGCAGGATAGGGAATTTTCGATTTTAGAGAGCCAGGGCACCACCAGGGAATACATTCAAATAAATACTAATATTTAACACTTACACATACATCTTGAACAGCGTTGGCAAGACTCCATACAAATATTTCCCACGAGAAACACCACTGTTAAGCAAAGCCGGAACCACTTACCTGCAAGGAAACAACAAAAGGTTAGGGAAAACCAAATTTTTAGAAAGCAACATTTTCTAAAATTATACGTTCAAAAACTAATATTATCACAAATAATCGACCACAGAACTCCTATGCGTGTGCTGAAATTCAATCAACTTACGGAATACGTGGAGTAAAAATAGATTTTAAAAGCCAAAATTTTATGGGCTGTAGAGTCTAGTGACTAAGAGCGGACGTAGGCATGCAGAAATATACGTAATTTACGCGTAAAGTAAACGCATCACTTTTTACACTGCTGCTTTACACCTTTGATAGAGATAAAAAATTCAATGCTAATGCGTGGTGGCCTAGTGGGTAGAGCACTAAGCTATGGACCGGAGGATCCCGGGTTTAAATCCCGGGCAAGAGCCTTTCTGGACACTCCCATCTAATATCCTCACGATATTCGATTTTCTGCGTGTCAGAACTCGCAGGAAATCTCAGGTGGCCCAGGGAAAGGAACTGGCCCCCCTAACCTGAATGTGTGAATTTCACACGCCATTGGTTCAGTACTCTCTACTCTCACCTATCAAAGACCAACCTTTGAGAGTGAGAGGTAAATGCTTACTTGTTTTCAATTAATTTTATGAGCAAACTGAAGAGCATCGTACATACCAATTTTTCCACAAAAGATAATTGAACGCACCGTTAATATCATTTAGGTTTGAGGTCAGACAGTAATTAACGTAGTAACTGACAGACATTTAACGGCGTAAAGCAACCAAGTGAAACATTATGTCACTATCAACTCTCTTAGATAGGTGACAAGTGTCCTTAGTCCTTAACTGCACTTAATATAAGCAGACACTCTCCCTAGGTTAAGGGCGAGTTCTTTGTTACATGGAGAGGGTACTATAGGTACTTCATAACGTTAAGGGATTATTATGGGGGTTTTCAAGTCTGTTTCCGCACTAATAGGCGCTTCAGACCGGGAGGAAAGGTGAAAGGATAGGGATGGAATGGAGTTCACGTGCCAGTCAGGGATATGATGCTCTCTTTGGTGTTTTCAAGTCTGTTTCCGCACTAATAGGCGCTTCAGACCGGGAGGAAAGGTATAAGGATAGGGTTGGAAGGGATGGGGGAATTCTGGATCAATCAGTCAGGGATTCATGGGTGTTTTCAAGTCTGTTTCCGCACTAATAGGCGCTTCAGACCGGGAGGAAAGGTATGAGGATAGGAATGGAAGGGATGGGGATAGGATAAGGTCCGAAGCCGAATCGCAGGCCAGTCAGGGAATGGAAAGGAAGGATAGCCATAAAACATGAAATCAGCACACCTTTACGACGTACAGGGAGGCAGTAAAAAGTAATGCCATACCAAATACATCATCACTAAACTATGTCTCAAATCATTCTAATATCTAACACAAAAAAACTAAATAAAAAATAGATGAAGGAGTCAATAAGAGCATATTATAGAATAATACGGAGAATGACAGGACATATAGAAGTAATCACACAAGCAGCGTCATCTATACGAAGCCTATGAGTTAAAAACAACGAGGGAAAAGAGAATGGGAAGCACGGCAAAGGAAGGCGTCGTATGAGATATATGGAACAGATCGTGAAGGATATAAAAGAGAGGAATTATGTTAATATGAAGAGGTTGGCGAGTGGAGGAATGCGTCAAACCAATCCTAGGATTGTTCACCGATGATGATGATTAGGGCGGATATAAATCCTTATTTTAAATACATTTGTCTAGAAACTAAAAATAGAACTACGGCCTAAATATGAGTTTCCGAAATCAAAAATCATTCCATTCCATAAATTGTTGTCGATAATATACTCGCGATGTTTTCGGCAACACATAAAGAGATTTTGAAAAGAAACTGCAAGAAAGTAACAAGAAACGATGCGGAATCACATTTAAAACGCAAATCACATATAAATATATTAACATGGTTCAAAGATTCCGCTAGATTCCGAGTGTGTGAGGAACACCTTGCGACTCAAATCTTCCCCCGAATTGCAGCTAGCGTCTTCAAATGCGAATAGGTGATTGCTGAGTCGGTGACTTGTTTATATTCTGCATCCAGCTCCACATACAGCATTACCCATGATCTAAATACGCATAGGACCTTCTATTCGAAGCCTATGATCTAAAATCAACTAAGTCCAGGTATAACTTTTCATGACTCTCTCCATAGGAACATATAATGCACGAGCAAGTGACAACAACACCGGAAAAATGGATAAAGCGATTCCCAAGACGTGCACTGGATTAAATGAATTCGAAGTTATTCTCTCGTCCAAAACCACCCGTCCACCCCCTTAAAGTTGCCAGGAAAGATTATTTTGCAAAAACTTTTCGTTAGTGTGGAAATCGGTCAGGGTAGCGTTCCACCCATAATTGTGCAGCAGCAGAGAAGGTGCCAGCTTCAAACAAAATATGGAATATGTAGAATGCCTCTTGATTTGAATACACCATCACCCTTAAAACAAACAAACACTTCAAGTTTCTGGTTATGGTTAAAGAGTAAACAACAGCAACAATTAAAGCAAAACACACGATTTCCAACGAAGAATCCGATTTCAGGGTCACGGCGTGCAAATGCGTAGTTACAGTACCAAGTACCGGTTTCGGTCAATTAGAGGTCAAAAATTACATTTAATCAAAAAATGTTTCGAGCAAAAGTTTTGTATTTTTCAGCTTATAATCCGAATCTGTGAAAAATATTCGTACGTTCTACTTGAAAAAATGAACTTCCGGTCTGAATAGTCACTTCCGGTGTAAATCGGAAGTTGGTTTTATGACCAATCGACAGAGCATACCCCATTTAATTATGAATGAGCCAACAGTTTCTGAAAAATAATCTTTCCTGGCTACTTTTAGGGGGTGGACGGGAGGTTTTGGACACCCTGACCTACACAAAGCCCACGATCAAAAATCAACTAACAATAAGACGGGGTATAAATTTTCATGAATTTCTGTATAAGAACAATATAATACATTAAATGCATTCGAAGTTATTCTCTCTACGTATATATCTCGACCACTCCCTGAAAATCATGTGCCTGTAGCTCAAGCCAAATAATCCAAAGTATAAATTTACAAAGCAAACGCATTTGGACTATGCATATCGATGCAGACGGTTCACAGAAAAGAAGCAGGTCGATCCACCCCAGAATTTTGTCACAGAATAAAACAATGACATGCCGATACGAGCCGAGCTACGTCTCCGGATGCTTTGATCGATAAGTTCCACAAACGAACACGGGCACCGTTCCCTTTCCTCCGACTGAATTCGAAGTACTCAGGTCTTTCAGCCTCCACGCGGCCTTCTCATCGGTGGCTTCGCGTCAATGTCGTCGCTCCAATCGAACAGACTTCCTCCCAGACGCGGAGATGAGACCCTGCCGTCCAACTTCCGCCTTTCGTCACCGGACGAGATACGACGATGCTTTCGTGAGTCCTCGCGTCTCTCGCACACAAATACAATCAGCCGTCACCGGAGAAGCGAGAAGAATGGTTGTTAGAATTAAGTTTGGAGAGAATAACGTCATTAAGTCATGCATCCTGAAAAGGAACGAGGAGGAAGGACTTTCACTCCCTCCCTTTCCATGTAGTTATTCTGCACATTATACTCATGCATGGAGGTGCCTTTTACTTTTGACCCCGCGGGTTTTACGGATACAATTTTCATATACAATACACATAAAATAAGGACTATCCACATATGTATTACATAACGCATTTGAACTCGATTCACTCTCCCTCCACTCCATAACGCTCCAGAATATTTTCAACGATATCCCCGCCTAATTATGTTGTACTAACAATGGAATAATTCTATAAAAACACCTTATTTAGTTAGTTACACAGGGGAGGCGACCGACAGCTGAGGTCATTTACACCATTTAAGGTACGTGGGTGTTTGGGTAATGGTAGGAACATTTCAGGCAGCGGAGGAAGGATGGAGAGAAACCTGGGGTCGGCATTAGCCTATACTCTTAACGACGGGCGCCAAGGGGACTACGGCTTAACGTCCCATCCGACGGACGGAGTACGGAACCTGATATGCCCTCCACTAGGCACTCAAGTAGTTACCGGTTTGTCACTGAAAAATCCGCCACTCCCGGGAATCGAACCCGGGCCCTCGGAACGGGAGGCCAGTACTCTATCCACCACACCAACCCGATCCCCCGTTAGTTAGTTCCCAATGCTATTAAAAACAAGTCCTCAGGCTTTACTTGGTGGAACCGCAAGATAGTAACAAATAGAAAAACCACTTTTTAAGATTCCACAATTTTTTTAATTGTGACACCGACCGAGGTTTCGATTGTATACCAATCATCTTTAAGGTAAGACTCTTCGCGCTTACCTTGAAGATGATTGGTATACAATCGAAACCTAGGTCGGTGTCGTGACAAAAAAATTTTGGAATCTTACAAAGTGGTTTTTCTATTTGCTACTCAATGCTATTATTGGTTCACTAGTTATTACATGCATAATTATATTTTGAACAAAGAATTAATTTACAATTTATCTTTCTCCCAACGTAACGGAAGGCTGGACCTCGCTCTCCCCCTCTGCATGTTGATAGTTCACCGTAACAGCTGTCCTGACCCACTTCCCCCTACTTACTGGAATAGCACCATATACATAGCTGATGTTATTGAGAGTAACCTAACAAATGATTACGAAAGCCTGCATATGTAACGGTTAAATTCATCAATCTGGGTCCTAAAGCCCTTCAATTAAATAGTTGATCATAGCATAGGTCAAAAATCCTGAGTTTCGTTCGGCGGAGTTTTCCTCTCTCTTCTTTCATCAGCTAACCTCTAAACCTCTTTACTCCTTGCTTAATCTATGTATCTCATGGAAATTAAGTAGTTACTAACCAAATATTTATCTATTTATACAGTTAATAAATAGAAACTGGCATTGCCCAGTCATGATTTCTAATTTCTTTATCCCCTTCTCGTTGAATTTTAACGAATTATTCCAGCTAGAACATCATACGACGCAATAACATGTAATCTCACATTTACCTCAGGCCATCATATGACCACAAATTGAATAAAATTACTGATGTAGCTGAAGATGGTGGGTTGAAGAGTGAAGTGTAGAGTGGAGAGACAAAAGGACAGAAGCCAACGGCTCAAGTTTTCCAGGACCACCCTAAAGTTAGAGAGTGAAGGAGAGGGTCGGAGAAACATAGTTGCGGGCGTTGGAGGGGAGGAGAAAGGAAGAAAGCTGTGCAGCGAAGGGCTTCGGGATAAGGGCTGACGAGAGAAGGGAAGGAAGTCGGCTGGGCTGCGAAGGAGGCAGGGCAGGACGGCGAAGATAGCGAATGAATAAGCAAGTGCGGAAGTATTGGGGAAAGCGGCGAGGGATTGTGGGAGGTGACGGATGGGGTCGGCGGCCAAATTTCGCTACGGCCGCAGGGAAAGGGGCGGTGGTGAGGGGCAGAAATATTGCCCTGCTGAGCCCATGCCTTGCAAGCAGTTTTAAGCCCCCGCGTGGAACGTAAGGAGATGAGTTTTCTCGAGTAAGGTACCGTCATCTTGGAAAGAAATCCCAAATGCTCCGAATGAAGTTAAATTATGAGATAAAATGTATCAATCGGCGAAAATTGGAATTTGAACTGGAAGATTTCCTTATGGACGTCGGATCTCGAGGTCGCGAGTAATACTGAATGAGACTCTCGCCTTTCATTTAGTAGAGGTAGAAAATACGTGGACCTTACGGTCTAGGACTGAATTTTTCAAGGAACGGAGAATGTGTGGAGCGATATCCGGCGTGAGCTGCTCTTAATGATAGGTTCCCAGGGGTCCAAGGTCTGACGTCCCATTCGACGGACGGATTACTGAACTTGAAGTGCTCTCCACGCAGCAGTCAAAAGGGGAACGGTAGAACCTCTGAAAAAGAAAAGCTACACCGGGATTCGAACCCGAGATACGAAGATAACATAACAAGCTGATCCTCCCCTTTAAACTAAGCTGTTAAAAAAAACTAATTACGCAGATAATATAGCAAGACTATTACATTTTGAAGTCAATTAGCTATGGCATTATTACATAATTGCTATGGCATTCGTCTTCTGATTAAGATATAATACCAGAGCATATGCTAATCGGACTAATCGTTTAATTATCTCCAAATGAGATGGCATTGATACACTACAATGAGCTTTAGAGACAGGTTGGAATAAAAAAAACGAACTACTGTGCTATTGTCAAACTTGATTCATTACTGCATTTGAAAAATGAACAACTTACACAGAAAAAACGTTCACTTCGACCGGGTTTTGTTTTTTACAGTATCTTCAGGCTGTAGATGCTGTAAAAAGCTAAAACCAGTCGCAATAAACGTTTTCCTATGTGGAAGTTGTCCATTTTTCAAGTGCAGTTATGTTCCGTTTCCACTCAATCACGTCTGAAACCTCAGAATTTGTTTGATCCATTACCATAAATAAAAAGGTAGAGTAAATTTGAGAAGGAAATTTTGGAAGTCATGACAAGAGGCATTACAAGAAGTGTGCTACAAGTAAAAAAGCATCGCCAACATTCTATACCAGAAATAGACTTATTTCCAACCGTCACACGCAAGGAGGCATACGAGAAGGCGTATATTGGCATGCAACCAACCATCTGAATTTAAATATGCACATAAAATTTATTGGTGCACAATGTGCATTCTCAGACCAATTGCATACATAAACTGCTAAATGCAGACTTTCACCTAGATAGGTATTTATATAACAAAAAAATTTTACGTAATGGCATAATCCCATACAAAATACATAACGACCATTTTTTGTCCGTTATCATGTATTTTTTATTCCGGTAATGAAATTTAAGCTATTAATTTCTTTTAATAGTAGTGCATGAAATAATAAATATGAAAGATATCTTCAAACACTTATCCCCCTTCAAATCATAAGAGAGATATTGCTAAGGATACTTAAATAACAAACTAGAAAATCAATGGCAAGATTGATATTCGTAGCAAGGATATAATTAACACAGTAAAACAGTCAATATAGGGCGCATTTTTCATTCCCTGCAACTTGAATTATCCGACGGCAAAAGGATATCTTGTTCTAATGGTTTGACGTTTTACTCTCTTCCCCTTAATTTATTACGATCATTAACTTTTACTATTCATCCTATAGCATTATACTTATGCATCATAATTTTGCTAAATGTTATTAGGAGTCAGTGCAATACCCCGAGCAGGGTGAGCAGAGGTTCCATCGCCACATTCAACTTGTAAAATACATGTAGAACTTGTAGTTACATTCTGAAAAGCAGTGGCAAATGCATATACCGTGCGCCTTGACTGAAAAGAGCTATCTTTCGGCAGCATATTCCACGTGGAAAATACCCCTAGCGCATAGTGCCATGACGCCTATGGAGGGTGTGCGAATCAACATACAATGCACAGGATGAGAGGAAAGGGCAGGAACTCGGGTTCACGACGACTCGCCCCCATTCTCCCTTGACCCCTAGAGTGCCCTTTTGGGCTCTTGCTCTTCGCGGCCGCCCTTACTTCTCCAAGTCCCCCTTTGCCCTCAGTCGACGCCGCCGAGATGGACGCGCTGGAAAGGTTACGGATCGCCCAAGCGACGATTTTCGAAGAAAGAGGCGGTAAGTAGACTTAAATGCCACACTGCAAACACTGATTTCATGACTTTGATTCTTCGTGTTTTTGGCATTTTGACAATGAAATTGGGTCAATTCCTGACGGTTGGGCCAGTCAGTTCACATTACCGTGTTACCACATTACCAGCTTACGAGTGTTACCCGTCCGGCTCTGAGTAGGTAGTATCACTATGTCGGTGAAGGCAAACGAGAGCTAATATCGTTAGTAGAGTATACAGTCTACAGGTCAAAGATGTGGTTTTCAAGGAATAGCAATAATAATGCATTCATTTTATCTTCAAATGTAGTACCATGAAGTCCTCTCTTACATTTATGGACAAAAAAATGGACTACACAAACATCCATGCCGCGAGCAGCGAACTTCTTCCCTGTACGGGATTCGAACTCGCGACCCTGGCGACAGACGATTTACCCCGCCGCCACTGAGGCCGGTGGGGTAAATCCTTCGCCTGGAACGAAGGGGACCGGGTTGGTGTGGTGGCTACAGTGCTTGCCCTTCCCTAGGCTCCGGATTCGAATGCCACCTGAGACACATTTTTTATAGGTGTACCGGTCCCAAATTGAGTGATTTATGGAGAGGACTTCCAGTACAATACTCCGTCCGTCGCATGGGTCTTCAAACCGTGGACTCCATAGTGCCTTCCGTTCATAGCAGGCTTATGCCGACAACAGGTTTCTCCCCATCTTTCCTCCTTTCCCTGAAAATTCCTACCCTCGTTAAATACTCCACCTATCCTGAATGGCGCAAATAGCCTCAGCTGGCGGCCATCTACTCCGAATAAATAACTAGCCAACTAGGAATAGTGGAAAGAAACTAGGTGTAAGCGTTAGCCAACTTAAACAAAGGCGCCAAGAGGAAATTAAGGCGGGAACTATGCTGAAGAGGTGAAATATTTACATCCGAGAGTACTATGGTATGCGACACCATCGAAATTAAATGAGAGACACATTGTAATACGTAGAGGTTTCGAATATTACTTTTCCACATACAATTAGGGATAGCATAAGATTCCATAGAATAAATCGAAGTTATCAGGTAAATAAAGAAGATAGGTAATGTATTGTACATTTCGGGCTTCTGCGCACGTGTACATGAACCTCTAAAGTAAACTCATGCGGAGAAATTGTGTAAAATTGTTGTGTAAGCAGTGTTTCACCCACATGCTATTCATAAGTAACTTCTCTAATCAAAGGGTCGAATTCATTAGTACCTGCACGTAGCACATAGAGGGGTTTGGCGATCATTCACCCATCCTGTCACACACGGTTAAAACCCCGTCCAACAAGCGGAGCATCCACCTGAAAGTTCCCTACGCACAACACATGCAGGTATCAGCACACCACAGCATTTTCATTACCTGTGACAGAATTCGAACCCGGACAGTCTGGTTAACAGGCCAGTACTTCAGTCAACGCCCCAGTCCACTCCCCCAATTCGGCTGATAAATGCGAGTGAATGTGAAGAACAGCGATGTCCCACTCCACAAATTATTATCCTGGTTATAGAACGCTCGTAACAGGATTACAGCCTCAAAGACGGTGTCGTGAGAAACAAGTAAAAGGATCAAACAGTAGAAGAAGATTTAATTTTGCTTCTTACTCACAGAATTTTAGCCACGAGGAAGCAAGTTTGGTGTTTGAGTTTCCTGTGACCCGAGCCAACTTCAGAATAAATTCCATGGTCCTTATATTACCTTGGTCCTTGGTCCTTTTTATAGGGACCTTGATAAATTCATAAAAAGTCACAAAAAATGAAGGAAAAAGCAAGCCGAAAACCTAGCGCGGGATTAGCTAGCACGGCCCACCTAAAGCCAAATCTACAATTTACAAGAAACGTTTCAGGGAAGATGATGAGGATGGATTTAGATACTCGTCCTAAAATGAAATTTCATTCGGGAAGAGAACAAAACTTGTTAACGTTAAAACACTTGTTTAAAACGCCCAGGTCAAACGCGCTTTCCGCTACGTAAACAAGTTTTTTCCCAATTACCTATACGATATATAAGCAATGTTCATACATATTAGTAAGATAAATCGCCTGATAAGAGGTTGACAAACACTAATATACCACAAAATGTGCACGTAAATGGTAACAGCATTTCCTACGACCGTGAGAAAACAAGGCTTGATGGGCACATTGTTTTCCACCTAGTTGGAAATGTGAGACGGGATAGACAGCATTAGTGATTTGGACGCGCAAACACATATTTCCAGAAAGCTATCAATAGAATGTTAGGTTGGAAAATAAGCTATACGGAAAGTGATTTTAGCGTTTATCGCAATACACCGCTATGTTTGCAATCCATGGAGTTTCTCTAAATAATTGAATGACGATAATATTGGCTATAACCAAAACCACTTGTTAAAAATTTCCTGCTGCGAGATATACATAATACAAAATGAAACAAGGCACATCTAAATGTATTGCGCGATTAATGTTATGATGAACTTTAATCGCTATCCCTTATCGATCGAGACGATGGATACCCATGATTAGAGTTGCAAACGTATATAAAGCCGCGTTTACACTATGTAGCAAATCCTGCTATATAACTTTTGCTATATAACACTGTTATATAACTATTGCTACATAACAATGTTATGTAACTTTTGCTACATATAGCGAAGTTAAGAATAGCACGGATTTCTTTTGATCTTTACCGACTCCTAATGGATAGCACAATTTTTGCTATATATAGCAGAATCTGCTAATTATAGCAATGTTATATAGCACTTTTCAGAAGTGACTTTTCTACTTTTAACAAATATTATATAAACTTGCTATATGTTATATAACTTTGCTATATAGCTGGTTTTGATACATAGTTTAAACGCGGCTTAAGTTACGTATTAATAGTGACCAAACGGAACAAGAGGAAACGTAAATCCACGGACGGCAACTTCTAAGATAATTCTCAATTAGAGCAAGTCAAGAGTTAATCTTTGAAAGGCCAGCGGTCGGTTAGTCTACGTATTATTCTAAGTCCGTAGTCTACAGATATTACTCTTAACAATCAATTGCAATAAAGAATCACACTATTAATCATTAGAATCACTGCACGAGCCACAGCATAGAATACGATGTTTCGAAAAAAACCGTGATCAAAAGGTGCATTCGCAACACATTATAATTAAGCATATTTTCATATAAAAACACTATTCCGTGTTCCTAAACAATGTAAAAAAACCAGCAAGCATATCTTCACATCTTAACATCTTAATCTCTTCACATGGAAACGTTAATTCTCGGAAATGAAGTCGCGCGGGCCTTTGGCATTTAAAGGATTAATTTACAGGTGCACCAAGAAGCTTCCATTGGAAACACCGCCTCTCCTAGGATAGAGTTCACTGAGATACAATTCACGAAAGGGAACCAAGAAACTCATGAATGAAAGTTTACGAAAACCCTTACCTATCCTTTATATTGGAGGAGATAAGTCAACTGTATAATATTAAAAAAAATAATTTTTCATTTGTACATGTGCTGGTAGATCCAAGGGTTAAACACTGGCCACTAATGAAGGACCCATGGCTCTTGGTCACTATCCTGGGACTATACCTGCTGTTCGTACTTTGGCTGGGACCAAGGATAATGAAGCACCGGAAACCCAAATCACTACGATTACCTATCGCTCTCTACAATATCTTCCAAGTGTGGTCAAACTACAAAATAACAATCGGGGTAAGTAAATGTAATGCGATTAGCATAATGGGTTAACATAATTCGAAATAGTCTCAAAATCACCTGGGCAGTCGGAGTGACGAGGTTCTCAGCAGTTGTATTTTAAAAAAATTGACCCTGTCAAGGCCGTGGAGCCAAAACCTCGTCATTTTTGAGGTTCGACAACGCCGACTCCGATACAAATTACAGAGGAAGTGACTTGACGTTGCTAAGTCAAAACGTCGAGCTTGTGACATAAAGGCTAATTTTTAAATGCAAATATAAGGCGATGTCTAGACTACATCGTCAAAATTTATCCACTTTCGAGGATCAACTTTCGCGAATCCAAGTGATCATCAGAATCGATCGTCGACGGTGACATTTTGCCGTCCCAGCTTCGAAAAGTCCGGAGACAGGTGTGAAAATAATAGGATTCCGTAAGGCTCTGCCGTATAATACTCAGTATCATCGATGTTCGATATTCAGAGTCCTTTACGTACAAATAGGACCCTTGAGTTCAACGATTGATAGTCATAAGGCGCGTTATCGTTATTTTTTAATCACGATTCGGAAAGCGAATATGTGACGCCGATCTAAACCAGTAGAGCAAGTCATTAGGACGGTCACCATGAGCAGAACACTTTTAGATAACTTTCCGTAGACAACACTAGTGAAAACTGGAAGAAATTAGTGAGCCCTTCTCTGACCTTACTGCATTGAACATGCAGCTCTCGGGATATCCCTATTACAGCCCCTGAACATTTTCCGACCCTTTATTTAGAATCTTTCCACAATTTCCCTTTTATTTAGGACTGGACTCGTATGGAAATAGATAGGTACCAAGTATATTCCAGTATATGATGGATTCACATACTCTGTTACCATAGTAGCTCGAACTTCGTAAGGCGCGACTGATTCCTTCCCAGCACAGGAGATTAACTTGAAGTCTTGGTGGGTGTTGGTTCTTTAAAAGTTCACTGAAATCCCTCTAAAAATAGTACACAAAAAAATCGCACAAATTGATATTATTCTCTATACACCAATAAAAATGTAACGCCCACCGTAATATACATTTATAATGTGTCACGTGCAGCCAGTTGTACGAGCCGTAAAGTGAAGACCACCGTCGCAATACACAGCAACAGATAAACGCAATTATATGCAAGTCAAATTAATATTAAACACAATTATTGGTTACCTTCGAAACGAGGAGGCCATGCCCGGAGCATGGGCAACAGAAACGATGACGTCAACGAACCTTTTTACAATGTCACGTTGAGTTTCATTTCCATCATCAATAAGCGTACCTTTCCAGGGCCAATAAAAAAAAACAAGAATCCGTCGCAACGCGAGCCAAGCTCATCAGTAGTTCAGAACGCAACTTGGGGAATAAAACCGCAAACATCAAAGTTCAATCGACCGACCGAAATCGAGTTATCACGGAAAAAAATGTAGAAAGGAAAATAGCCCTCATGGACGATTTTGTAACGACAGGGCGACATGCAAGCAGCCCAAAGTAAGGTGGGAGGGGAAGCAGGCCTACGTTATTGTACTCTAGGAACTGAAGTAATCACGGTTTTGAGCCCTGAGCACTCGGGAGCAGCTGATAACTTGCACTGAAGCGCGGGATGATCGGGCAATAATGATAAAAAAAAGCGCATCCTGCACAAAAGTGAAATTGATAATTAAGTCTACGTCCTTGCCGAATAGAAAAGATGCTATGGTAAACGATAGATCCTTATGGAAAATACAAAACTAAGACTGAAAACTTAAAAATCAATGTTATTCAAAAATAGAACTACCAACAGATAGAACTTCCACAGCAAAAGACATAAGATTTTTTCATCATCATCATTGGTCAACAATCCTAGGATTGGTTTGACGCAGCTTTCCACTCGATTCTTCTATCGGCCAACCTTTTCATTGTGACGTAATTCTTCTCTTTTACACTCTTCACAACCTGTTCCATAAATCTCATACGAGGCCTGCCTTTTCCAATCTTCCCGTTCACTTTTCCCTCGACGATAGTCTTCATCAGGCCATCGTGTCTCAAGATATGGCCGATTAAGTTTTCCCTTCTTCTTTTTAGAGTTATCAGCAGACTTCTCTTTTCTCCTACTCTTCTTAGCACTTCCTCGTTACTTACTCGGTCGATCCATTTAATCTTCAGCATTCTTCTGTAGCACCACATTTCAAATGCTTCTACCCTTTTCTTCTCCGCTGCTGTCATCGTCCATGATTCACTGCCGTAAAGAAAAATGCTCCAGATGTATGTTCTGATGAACTGTTTCCTTACTTCTATGCTTGTATTTCCTGCTGTAAGTAGATTCTTCTTTTGAAAGAATGCCCTCTTTGCCTGGGCTATTCTACTCACTATTTCTTTCTTGCTTCGTCCATCGTTGGTTACTCTGCTTCCCAGGTAACAGAACTCTTTCACCTCTTCCAGTTTCTGTTTTCCTAGTTTAGCGTTGGTTTTCGCCTCTTCTTTCTTGCTGCACACCAATATCTTAGTCTTCTTCTTATTTATCTTCAGCTGATATCTGGCCATAGTCCTTTCCATGGTTGTTAGCATCTTATTCAGCTCCTTCTCTGTCTCTGCTATGAGAGCTATGTCATCAGCGAATCGTAGCATACTGATTGTTTCTCCGTGGATGTTAACTCCAGAACACTTCTCCTTGACTTCATTGATGGCTCTCTCGATGTAAACATTGAAAATTACGGGAGACAGTGCGCAGCCTTGTCTCACTCCTTTCCTTATTCTTGCCTCTTCACAGCTGGGTCCAGATTTAATCACAGCAACTTGGTTTTTGTACAGACTGTGTATAATTCTTTGGTCATTGTAGGACACTCCAATTCCCTTCAGAATTCCAAGCATTGAATCCCAATCCACGTTGTCAAAGGCCTTCTCTAAATCCACAAATGCAATGAAGGTCGGTTTGTTCTTCTCCATTCTCTTCTCTATGAGTAGCCTAAGGGCCAATATTGCTTCCCTTGTACCCTTACTTTTCCTGAATCCGAATTGATCTTCATCCAGGAACTCCTCTGCTTTTCGTTCTATTCTTCTGTAGATGATCCTGGTCAGTATCTTTGATACATGTGTCGTCAGGCTTATAGTCCTAAAATTTTCGCATTTATCCGCTCTCTTCTTCTTGGGAATAGGAATGATGATGTTTTTCTCGAAGTCCCTTGGAATTTCCCCTGTTGAATACATGTCGCAGATGGTTTTGTAGAGATGAATTAATGTCTTCTCTCCTGCATTTTTAATTAGTTCTGCAGGGACATCATCAATACCTGAGGCCTTATTCATCCGAAGATCCCTTACTGCAGCGTCGAATTCCGATCTTAATATTGATGCCCCCATATCATCTATTTCCACTTCGCTTTCCTCTTCAATAGCTTTTGTGCTGAGATTTTTTCCATTGTATAGCTCTTCCAGATATTCTTTCCACCTCTTCACTTTGTCCTCGTTTTCAATCAAAATTCCTCCATTCTTGTCCCTTATGGCATTACCTCTTGCGCTCCGTTCCTTGAAGTGGTTCCTCACTATGCTGTAGGCCGCTTCCACCTTTCCAAGTGCAAGGTTGCTTTGTACATCTTCGCAAAGATTTTTCAACCACAGCTCTCTAGCTTTCCTTGCTTTGCGACTTATTTCGTTCCTTATTCTTTTGTAGCAGAGCTGCCCTTCTTCAGTTTTCGCATTCTTGTACTTTCTTCTTTCTTCAATCATTTCTAAGTCTTCCTCCGTGATCCATGGCTTCTTCTTGGCAACTTTTCTTCTTCCAAGAACTTCTTTTGCGGCTTCCTGTAGTCCACATTTAATGTTTTCCCAACGCTCTTCCACTGATTTCTCATTCAGGTTCTCTCCTATGTTGTTTCCCACTGCTTTTTGAAATGCCAGCTGATGTTGAGCCTCCTTTAGTTTTTCTACTTGCCATATATTCTTCTTTGTTTTCTTCAATTTCTTGAATTTTAGATGGCATTTCATATTGAAGGTTCGCGAACTAGCCGCAAAGACCTTAACGGCGTTACCCGCTGAAAATGCACAGTAGCAGAAATTCCACAAAGAAAAAATCATTCGCCTTGACCGGGATTCGAACCCGGATCCCCTGATTTCCGGCCAGGTGCTTTACCAGTTAAGCTACCGAGGCGTCATTTTTCCCTGTGGAATATTAGGGGCCTTAAAGGAGCTAGATGTTCTCGAACTGCTAGGCATATTATGCCACAAAGCAGTCGAAGTCGTGCGCATGGCGCCACCGTCCAAGAGGACCTCTTGGACGGTGGCGCCATGCGCACGACTTCGACTGCTTTGTGGCATAATATGCCTAGCAGTTCGAGAACATCTAGCTCCTTTAAGGCCCCTAATATTCCACATGGCATTTCATCATCACTAAATTATGGTCACTGTCGATGTCTGCCCCAGGGTAGCTTTTGCAGTCCTTCACTTGGTTTCTAAATCTCTGCTTCACTAAAATGTAGTCTATTTGGCATCTTCTTCTGTCTCCTGGCATTTTCCATGTGTATCTTCTTCGGTTGTGATTTTTAAACAATGTGTTGGCAACCACTAACTTATGCTGAGTGCAGAACTCCAGCAGCCTTTCTCCTCTTTCGTTTCGGTTTCCCAATCCGTATTTTCCAGTTATTCTTCCATCTTGACCTTCACCGACGATAGCGTTCCAGTCTCCTAAAATAATTAGGTTTTCTTCTCCTCTTACCTGTTTTATAACTTCCGTGATATCTTCGTAGACGTCTTCCACTTCTTCATCTTCATAGTCCGTCGTAGGCATGTAAACCTGCACCACCACGGTATCTACAGGTTTAGTCTCGATCTTCACCATTATTATCCTTTCATTGTACTGCAGGAAGCTCTTCACACGCATTCCGGCGCTCTTTCTGAGTATGATCCCTACTCCAGCATTACCATTTAATGATCCTGTATGTATAATCCTGTAGCTTCCACTCCAAAAGTCTCCCTCTTCGGGCCACTTCATTTCGCTGATTCCTAATACGTCGAGGTCCATTCTTCGCATTTCTACCTTCAGGTTCTCCAGTCTTCCACAGGTCCGAAGCGATCTCACGTTCCATGTTCCTACCCTAAAAAGTGTATCACATTTGACTGATGTACTCTCTCGGGTAGTCCCCGCCCGGAGATCCCAATGGGGGACTATTTTACCTCCGGAATATTTTACTCGAGAGGGTTCCATCAAGTCTTGATAAGAAAGAAAAGAGTGGAGTAGCTGCGACTCCTCGGGATAATAATGTGGTGGTTTCCCCTTGCCTTCCACATCGCAGTACTACAGCCGTTAGAGTAAATGTTACCACGCCTGTAGTGAAATGAGTGTCGCTCTACCGACCACTGTGGTCTCCACCTTCACTCATGTGAAGAAGAGCTGCTGCCCTCTCCTCCGGGTGATGAGAAGCGTAATTATTGGCGGCCTCCCGTCGCCAAGTCACGGCATCTTCACAGGTTCTGTATTATTTAGAGGCCTATCTTACCCAGGGATAGACCAATACCCCCTCGGAATGCCGTCGCTTTTTGTCCACGACTGCTTATTCGACGAGTAAACTCGCTTATCTCGCAGCTAACCTCTATATCTAGAGGTCGACCCACCATCCGCAACCCGGTGGACGCACTCAGTGGCTTTAAGCTCAGCCGCGAGTAAGATTTTTTAAAACCTTAAAATCGAAAAAAATCGAAAAATTGATAATGGCCAAAGAATCTCAACAAAAAAAGGAGTCCCGGTCCGGCGTCAGGTATTATTAGGTTTAAGGTTCTACGTACATAAAGCTATTCGTCCTAAATTTTAAGCTCCACATCCTTACAAACAACACTATACATGATGCCGAATACATCCCTCCGTCCCGTTCAATATATAGTGCCTACATGACTGGTTGTGGAGTGTACGCTTACCGTTACAGGAGATCACATGGCACCTACGGCACTGCCAGAAAGTACGAGGATTTATATTAATTGACGCGGCGATATACTTAAATCGTTAAAAATTACGAATTTCATGCATGGCAGGTTATTTTTTCCCTATACAGTAACTTCTACTAAGATAGATTGAAAGGTATAAAGGATCGTCTCCATTATTATAATTTATATTAACAAACAAAGTACCGATTAAAATGATATACGAACCGAAAAATGCTTCTTAATATTTCCAGAAATAAACAAAACCAGCAAAATGTTAGACACCGTGAATCTTCTCATAATGAACACTAATGAGTGATCAACCACATTTTCTCTATCTTTAAAGGTTCTGAACGCTGGCTGGCTAACTCACTATACCATTGGTTGTCAACCTGTGGACTACTCCGACCACCCCGACGCAATTCGGGTAAGTACTGCTAAAATATTAACACCGAATACGCTGAACACGGTACAATCTACAGAGAAAACCCACGCTCCATAGAAGTCGTCTTTCATAAAAAAAACAATATGCTATTCCCACAATGGGCGTGCCACTACGTTAGCAACTACAGTGCTTCAAGCGCCAAGGTCATATCGTTCATGCGTCTCCAGCTCTGATGAGCATTTCCTCTCCTCAGCTTCGCCACTGGATGGTGGGTTACATTATGAAGAGGAACTGCTTGTTCCATAACTCGTTTCCCCACGTTATCAGGAAATATATAAACCTTCAACAAAATGAACTACACAAGTTAATAGCAAGCTCGTGCACACTAATGTACGACTATATGTACAGATGTGTGCCTTTATCTTGAAAATATACATCTCCTGTCCCTCGTTCGTCAGATGATCTACAATTTTGCATCAAACTGGACGACGATATACCACAGTATATCACATTAATCAGCGTTGAACTTGTAACCTGATTACCTGCCACCGAGGACTCTGTCCCAGCAAGATTATTTGTATTAAATACAGCGCGTTTCAGTGTCATAAATATTGTTAGTATACAACGAATTATTGTTCATGATTTTGCTCACGTTTTATAAGGACTGGTGGAAGAGATTTTTAAGCATTTAACCCTGTAGCGTTACTATGTACTCCATCGGATGAACAACAACAGAGCATAGAAATTCAACTCGATTTCATAAAATGCAAGTGCCACATTTTGGGTGTGACAGCTTGTGTAGTGAGATTAGTATCGTATCGGTATGTGCCGGGCAGAGAAGGGAAGAGAACCAAAAAAGTAACGGCTCAGGAACAGATATTCTTCCGAATTTGTATTCATTTACAACTATCAATTACATTTTTAAAGTAACTTTTTACAGTTGCAAGTACATTACAGTTACTTTTCATAAAAATTTAGAAACAGGTCTAAGAGCGGGAGGATCTATAGCGAGCTGTTGGACATGAAATAATGACTTAAACGCACTGTATTTAATACAAATATTTAAACGGATATCACTAATTATTCTCTGCTCGTCTATGTTATCTCTGTAGTAGGTACTCTTGTGGAGGTTTCCATTAATTAATCAGATATAATTGTCACAGGTAAGTTTTCAATTCATCATCATCGGTCAACAATCCTAGGATTGGTTTGACGCAGCCCTCCACTCGATTCTTCTATCGGCCAACCTCTTCATATTGACGTAGCTCCTCTCTTTTACATCCTTCACAACTTGCTCCATATATCTCATTCGAGGCCTGCCTTTTCCATTCTCCCCGAGATTTCATATATAAACAGTTTAAACAGTACATTGAACACCGAACCCGATTACTTACAACATTGTATTTATCACAATTAATTTAATGGAACGAGTGTAGCCATGTACATACATTAACATGCTTCCTTAAATTTGATTACTCCACGAGCAATTAAGAACCTCAGCTTCAATGCAGTTTGCACTTCACGGTCATATGTTTGGTGCTCGTACCTTCAGTTAACTAAAATTAAGGTTCTAAATACCCAAAAAATAACTTTCTTCCAACCCTGGAAATTGCAGGTTGCTGATGGAAAAGATTCGGCCAAATGGCTATGTGGCGAAATACGATTTCAATGAATGCTGAAAATCGCAAAATATCGAAACAACTTCCGGCTTCACTTTCAATGGTGTGGTCGAAGCCATTGACTCCCAAAAGCAAAAGAGAATTTTCCGAAATTGAGTTAGAACTTATTATGGTAGAAACAAACGAAGAAAAATAACAACTGCGTTTAGAAAACCACGATTGGATTAAAAGCAAAATCAATGTTTTTTTGCAGGTTTTCACACTGTCATAGGAGTCGACTTCTACGTTTAAACGCACCGAGAGTCAATGCACCTGAGTCAATTTGACACGAGGTTCATGCCTCCCGTTTCTCCCGTATTCTCCCGTTAAAAATTTGTTAATTAAGTTTGCCATTATATTTATTACAAATAAATTATATTTGATGCAAGTAGTTTACTTTCGGATAGTTAACATAGGATAATTTTTTCTTAATATTATGAAAATTGAGCATGAAAGTACAAGTCACTCAATGTTTTCTTAAAGTTTTGGGTCCAAGATTCTCTGATCGAAAGCATTTACTGCAAAATGAGACAAGCATTTCCCTCGAGGAACAAGACGATGAGAGGTTGAATGTCTCCCTTAGACACACGGATATGTTCCTCCAAATAAATGTTCCACAGCAGTGCCCGCTAAGCACAATCCAACAAGAGGGAAGACCGCTCGCAATATGACTTGCAATTCATTTATTTTTTTTTATCTTTTCCACCAATCTTCACTTACACAAGTCAAAGTGAGCCGGCAGTGTATTTGAATTTCAGTCTCAATAACGTACTTGTTCGTGACCCAACTTGGCTCTTGCCCAAAGCAGACCGAAAAGTTCACTAACTTGTTGCACCCACCTTAAAACCAGTGTCATCACTTTCCGACAGCATACGAATACTTCTCCATTAACGAACAATAGTGGGGATCGGGTTCGAATCCCGGTAGTGACAGAGTTTTCATTAGTGTACTGGGCCATGCTTGATAGCTCTGTGAAGAGCAGTCCTGTACTCAAACCATCAGATGGGATACTAAGCTGTGGACCACTTGAAGGCTTACGTTAATAGCAGGCTAATTTCTTTCCACCCTTCCTCCAGTAATCTCCAGTAATTCCTAGCTCTTCCATAATACCCACCTATCCTAACCATTTAGGTTCAGATAACCTCAGCTCTCGGTCACCACCCTTAACAATAAAAACCATAATTGATTGACAGAATACTGTCAACTCACCTAAAACGAACAATGTTTTAGAACTCAGCATGAACACATGCGACTTTCTCACATCAATTTGAATGGGAGCCTAAAAATTAACCACTAATATGAATTTTTTATCCTCTCATTGCATATGGTGGATGTGAAGATGGCAGAGCTATGCTGGTGGACGCTGGTCATAAAGATCCTCGAACTGCTGGAAACGGTAATGATAAACACCACGATTGACTCCGAAGCGGAGAGTAAACTCAAATTTGCTTTCGACTCCCTCCTCATCGAGTCCATTATGCCCACGGCGACCGCGGTGTAGTCATTGGGATAGGCGATGGGTTCACAGAAAGGACTTTCGATACCAGAAAGACCAGATGGGGAGAATTTAATCACCTATAGAGCATTCGGAGTCCAGATTAAACTCAGCAACGTTCAATGCTTAACCGCAGAGAAGATCAAAGCGGATTGCCAAACATTATTTCACACAGAAGATCGACCGGGATGAAATATGTTTTGAATCGTCTGACTCAAATAGTTATCGTAAATATTTACACATACTCGAGGGTACAATTTTGACCTCTTTAAAGAAGGGATTCTCACATCTCAACGGTGGCAAAACAAGCTTTTAGGACGCGTAATTATCCAAAAACTATTCACACTGGTCCCTTCAAGGTATTGATTTCATACATGTCAGGAAATGATTCCCGTGTACTATAAGAGAACACAATATGGCAGCATAGCAAAGGGAGAGGTAGTTGAAATATTGTTAATCTGCAGTGCATGGTGCATGCGTTAAAATTACCTACTAACCCATGCATGGTAGGTAAATGCAGATAAAAATATTTAGATAAATGACCATCATAACCAATTATACCTTTATTATTACCTGTATACTAACCATCTAGCTGCATATGCCCCTATTATCTAACATGTTTCCCTGTAGTAGCCTAGCTGCATGTCAATAGTGCATGTTTGGTGATTTTCACCCCCTACCACGCGGTGGCTTCGAGAGTATTGCCTAGATGTAGATATATAACAGTCTTAGCGACTTATAGGCAAAAATCGGTATATGATCATTGATTTTCCGAGATAAAATTGGAAAATATACCCCTCCGTGAAAGAGTATAGCAGCTCTTGTAACAAGAAAAAGGAGGCAGCATTAACAATTCCAAAAATGACGTGACGTGGAAGTGGAGAAACCATAATAGTAAAGGATTGCCATTATTAAAAGCAGGAAACCACATTTTTAGTGAAAATGAAAGGTTCACTATATCCTCGCCAATTATTCTCAAAAAAGAAATAGCCCAAGCTACATGTTATAATACTCTTTCAGGCTTGAAAAGGCTGTATCGTTATTCATAAATTGTAATTATAATTTTCCAGTTTTATTTTATTCATTCACGACTATTTCCGTTGCGTTAAAAAATTTTCATAAGCTATACAACGTAGCTGGTGATGAATGAATTCTTTAAAATAGAGGAAACTAGAATTAATTCATTCTATAGTAATCCACATGAATTATATGTCAATATACTTTTTTCCAATAGCATTGCTGCGACCTAATTATGTTCTCTGAGTGAATAAAAATGTCACAAAGTTAAGGTCTAGAATATCGAATTCATGAATAACACTGACTCAAATTCAAAAATGACTTCTCCTAATTTGTATTCCGGAGACTTGAATCGGGAAGTCATCAACTACTGTCAACAGTTCGTAGCTCATAACCAATCATATCCATTCTGAGTCTCTAAATTGATACCTTAGCACAAGATAAACTTAGCCAAGTAGTAATTAGTACAGCGAAAGACCTGTAATACTACGTCAGCATCCAGGGGAAGACTTTGAATGTTTCGTCGAATACATTTCGTTGAATTTCGGCGGGAATAGCGTAATGAAAACCTGAATAGTGGCCAATAAATGAAACGGGTAGATATACTTTAAGCTACACGACTGATTAAAACCAAGGTCATAATAGCTGATAAACCATGGTACACCGTCTTTAATTACACGGTATAAATGTTCACTCACACAAAATAATTGCGAGGTTGGTGGTCACTAACTCAAATAGAGAAAAAAGCCTTTAAACTGCACAAATCTGCTCTTTCCAAAAACGTGGGAGAAGGAAATAATCACTGCAAGCAACAATGGCCACGTGAAATAACTGCGTTGAACAATCTCAATAAAGCATGCACAGCTTCAGGCAGTTGCCCTTCGATTCGCTGACTCATGGACACACTACGAATACACAAGGAAAAATCGAGCTAGAATTTAACCAAATAAAAAAATAAAAAGACTTGAGTCAGCCAACATAAAGAAATCTCCGTCTCGCGCGACCATGATTAACATTCGCGTCGTGCATGGTCAAGGAAATCCACATTCTCGGTAAACGAGGCAGGACATTGCTGACACGCTCTCAACGTTCAGCCATCGACCACGGCAACGTCGTCGGCGAGCTGAAGTGAGGCTATTCAACCGGAGCACCCGTCAGAATACCGCGCGAGCCAGGGGAATGAACATCGATCACCAATAAGCCCCGAGGAAATAGCACCGGCCACCTGAGCGTCACGCGTGCCTCCTTTCGGACTACCGTCATGTGAGTACCCCGTAATAGGAGTGTGCCATATGAACAGAGCAGCCAGATTTTTTAGCAGTCAAAATGGGCATTTTTATAATATTGATTTAGCACTGAAAGCATAGTTATAGCATTGAAATGCGGGATATTGAAAGGCAGTTAAACGCTTGTAACAAATAGCGTAGGATTTGGACAATAGGTGTTATATTAGGAAAAGATACTTGTACAAATCTAGTTACATACAAACAATGCGGTATGGACTATCCAATAAAAAGATAAATTAATTAAGATCAATACATTTTGGCCGAAAGAGTATTTTTTGTCAAAATAGAATCGCGCAAGCCACTAAAAAGCCTTCGCAAAAGAAAAATCGAGAAATAATATTTAGGTATTCACTTTACGAAATATTAGCGGATTAATAGCTGATGATCTCGAAACAAAAAGCTTTAGATTGACAATTGATTATGCCATTGATCACATGAAACAGCACGATTTTTGAATTTTCATGTCCCGCGAAAATACAGAAAAAATACAATAGAATTCTAACGATTAAACGTTGACTGAGTGCTGCAAATCCAGGATCGCAAATTTTACGTTGTTTACAACTGAAGACGCGAGGCAAAGTGAACATATTTTGCGAAAACAGAACATTTTTCTGAACTAATCTCCGTGAGGATCAAACTTCTAAAATCCGGGACTAACGCAGGATTGGCTGCCTTACTGACATTTTCTCATTCACAGGTATTAAAGTACCCTAAGATACATGAAAAGTGCATGATATATGAGAAGCTGACGAATGCATAGGCTAGTACTTGAGCGCCTCGGCGAATACTAGAATACTTAGTTGATACGTCTAAATGAAAGAGGCTTTAAAATATTAATAATCAGGCGAAAAATTGAGTACATCGATGAAACCTTGACACTCAACTGGTCCCTTTATTATTCCAAATACTCGAAGCACTAATGGTAGTGGTAACCATTTGGGAGTTAGGTGTACCGTGGCGGTCGAATGAAAACAGCGGCACCATTTCAGACGCTTAAGTGTCAACGAGGTATTTGGGTAGACACCTGAACATTCATTAGGGTCATCGTATTCAGGTGTATTCACGCGGGTATTCAAGAACTCGAGAAGCAATCACGTAGTAGATATATATTTTAAGACGGGTGCTGATGTACTAAACGAGACATTCATGCACTTATCCACTCACATGTGTTCATCAGGTACCGATTTATTCATTCATGAATTCATTCAAATTCATTCATTCATTCAAATAGCTATGGACAACTACATAGAGTGCAATACTATCCCGAGATATTTCTCGTCGCTAAAAAGTGCCAGCGAATGCATGGCCTTGCACTCAACGAGAGCAACCGAAGTTTATCTGAGGTTTCAATCTGAGGGATTCGTCGCAAGGAACTTTTGCTCCCGGGGGTCAACAAGTCATTCCCGCTCGCGAAGGACGAAACATGAGACATTTCCTATTGCCAAAACAAACAAGAGGGAAAAACCTGCTATTCTAGTGGGATGTGTCCCGGAAATTGTTGAACATTAGAAATGCAAAAATAGAAAGTGTATCAAGCGTGAAACGTTCTGAATGTAGGACAACGATTTATTATCTAACAAAAATCATTGTCCTTGACGATCAGAGATGTGTCTCGACAAGGAGGTTGGACGTTAACGGAGGTGAAATCTTAGCTCATTCGCGAAGCAAGGGGGCTATTATGGTCAGCACAGACTTATGGGCTTACTATTCGCGCTTACATAATTGGGCGCACTGTGAAATTATGACGAGTAGATGGAAAAATGGAATGAACTTCAAACATTCGTTAAATAAAAAATGGAAATAGCGCCAAATATATAAGTCATTAAGAACAAATTAACACCAGCCATTCATAATAAATTTAACTCAAAGAGGAATTAAAAATGTATTGTTACTTCCTTAAAATAGGCACAGAAAGGTGAACTGACACGACTGCAATGAACATGTTCAGATTTCGTTGTTATTCATGTTCTAATACACGTGCAATTGCCATGAGAAGCCATAGGAAACGCAATGTTTTGTGCCGAGTAAGAGGTATCAAATCCTTCTCAAGCCTCACCTATTCTGGCTTCAATTTAGCCGTAGGTTAGCATGCGCATACCCCATTCAGTCCCTACTGACCTCCTTGTGTGCGGACGGTCAGGCTATTGCCTAGTTATAACACTATTCTAAGACAATAAGAATAAATACATAGTCACTCCTCTGCCAAATACAATTTTACCTATCGTACCTCTAAAGGTCGTTATCCAAGAAGCAATATTGTAGTTCTTCACTTAAGAGCAGCGTCAAATTGTGTAAATTGCCCGAGTGTGGAAGTAGAACGGACTGGTTTCCGCTGTCCTTCATGCATTTGGAGAGTTTTAAATGTAATTCGCTCTCTACAAGTTGCAAATTTCACAGCATCTTTCTCCAAAAATCCGACTATATTTGCGTAAAAGGGCTTTTATAAGAAACACTTCCATTGTGTTAAAATACTCTAAGATCAAAATTCATTATGTTGCAAGTGAAAATGTGAAAATATTATGCGAAAGGTTTATGAAAATATGTATTAAATTACATTGACTTTTTCTAAATAACTTATTAATCTCATACTCAAGTATCGTATGTAGCTCTATGAAATGTATGGTTACAATTCAGCGAGAAAGATAGCTTCTGTGAAGCACATAATGCTAGAAACACTACTACTTAGATCTCACTCCAAAATCACCACGAGGGTAAGTGAAACCTAGGGTGCTACGGAATTAAACTTTCTTCTTGTCACTTGTATGAATTTCAAAGAGAAAGAGCACCGCCTTCAAAGGGAAAATACGTTACATTACGAGATGAAACTAAGATTCATTTCAAAGAGAAAGAGCACCGCCTTCAAAGGAAAAATACGTTACATTACGAGATGAAACTAAGATTCATTAGAAAACAATGAGAAATTCTTCCGTACTCGTAGCTTGATTACCAACAAGTTATCTGATGAAAAGTTTAATATCAATTTTTTTCTTAACATTCATATTGCTCGAGGCTGCGTTCGCCCGAGAAAGCATAGTGGTAACTCATTTACTCTAATAAGACAAAACTATAGCTTTAAATAGCCAAAACCCGCCACATTCAAACACATGGAATCATGTTAACAAGATAAACTATTCGCTTTAGAAAAATAAAGGTATCATTTATGCAATGCGGAATTTCAACGACAAGCACACAAAAAGAAAAAAATGACAGCGGGGGCTTCATCGTGACAATTTTGCGCGGGAAAAAACTTTTGAGTCATTACATAAAAGGACCAGCTTAAAGATTCCGAATCATAAAAAGTTGCTTAAAAGGCTAGTCTAATATTTTAATGCACTAGGCATCTCCACTCTTAACCTTTAGCATCATACAAATGAATGATTACAAACAGGCTTACAAAAAAATGCTATACCTATAATACTCTGAGGGGGTACTTTGGACTTTCCAATTAGACGGAGTGCAGCCAAAACCAACGAGATTTCCCTTAGAACTCAATGACAATCTCTCTAATGTGATTAAGAAACGGATAAGGGCGGGAATTACTCACAGAATAAAAGTTAGAGGCAACATCTTTCAAGGGTATTTGAACCAAGGACTTATTACGAAAAAGCTAAAAAGATCCTGTGAAACACAACATTCCACGGTACGTTGAAAGGCACTCGACGAACGAGGAATAAGTCACTAATACACAATAAATAAAAACATAGACACGAAAAAAGGGATACACAATACATCGGAGTCTTGAAATATTTTTCATTTACGGTCATGAACTAACTTCCTGAAGCTGGCCAGGACATACCTTTTGTACATTTGCTTCTCGTATCCTAAAAATGGGCCATTTATTGTCACCCACCTTTAAAGACTACCTCAGATTCATGGAGTACTCATAAAAAGCCTTGAATAGAGAACATGAATTCGGTTAAATTCACCTAACTTCATAATTCATACGTCATGCTTCAAAATTCAATAGAGGAAAATGGAAAGAAAAATAATTATCCGATTTTAAACCATCCCGTAATGAACCATGACGAGGGCAAACATAATACCATTTCAGTATCCTTGAAAAATTAGAAGTCACGGAAAAAAGGGGTGAAGAAAAATCAAGTCAATACAATATCCATTCATAAGTACTCCTATTTTGCATGGATTATAAAAAATAATTTTAATGAATCTATCTGTCGATAAAAACTGATGGTGTAGTAGATGTGGATGGAGTTTGGACTACAATCTATTCTTTTTCATTCTTAGGTCTTCTTTGTGCTGCGCAAGAAATATGATCAGGCCTCTTTTCTTCACCTTTATCACCATGTGTCCACACTGCTCTTTGCGTGGATCTTGGTTAAGTTTGTTCCGGGTGAGTAACACAAGCTCCGAAAATTGCAAGCGCAAAGACGTATGCAGAACAAAAAAGGAAGTTCGTAAGCCAACCATGGAAATAGAAAGTGAACTATCCCAAGGTGACCCTGTTTACTCAGCGAATCACTCTGCTATGAATACTGACGCTTACGTAAACCTTATGATCCATACCTACGTGTTTGTTTTTCTAAAGCTAGCATATTAACAGGACTTATCCTCAATTCGAATCAAGAGTAATCGCTGGCAAGCATTTGCAATACTTGAAGTTAACTTAAAACATTCCAAAAATATAATATAATTCTCCTCATTTTACAGCAGCACTTTTGCTTTTACGGATTTTCCACTGATTAAAAACTTGCATTCGGATGGAATCTTTAAGTTGATATGTAACTTAACCATTTTATTTCAGGCGGGATGCCAACTATGTATGTTTTGCTCAACTGCGGAGTTCATGTCGTCATGTACTCGTATTACCTACTGACTGGACTCAGCACCACACTAAGAACATTATTAAATCCTTGGAAGAAATATCTCACCATCCTACAAATGGTAAGCTTTAACACTTCCCGGCCACTGAACAATTGAAATCAAGGACCAATTATATCCCCATTTCCTTCTCGAGTCCAACAAAGAATTGATACCAAATCGATACTTTTTTACACCACACGGCTAATTAAGTGAGGGACTATTAAACGGGCTCTTCTGGATAGATTTCTTTGCGGAGCTGGGCCGGGAACTAATTCATTAACGCCCCTTTATCTGATACTCGGGAAATCCTCCTCGGCCGAGACCCTTACACGTGACCTTTACCCTCAAAAGGGCAACCGGGAGTGGGAAAGGGACAGGAAGGAACGTGAGAAAGGGAGGATGGGTCAGGGAAGGAAATAAGAGCGGAGGGGAGACTGGGCGAGAAAATTAAGGCTGCAAAGTCGGAATTTGAGGAATAATAAAATAAAAAATGAGACCCGAGAAGCCAGGTAATGCTGGCTTATTTCTCCGGTGCTAAAGAAGGTCAGCCAAGGAAGTTAGCATAAGGAAGTCTAATTGGACGATATTTGATTAAAGACCTTGCCGAAGTGAGAATACGCTCCCAAGAGGTTTATCATGAATTTCCCACATTAAGGACACAAAAGTTAGGTTTTTTCGATCTATTACAGCCGTCGTCTAAAATCACTTTCCACTTAATGTACCTGCTGAGAAGGCAAGGACTGAATTAATCGCAGACATAAAAAACAGCACAGAGCAGAACACATTCTAAGTACTTTTTCAAAAGTTGAATATCCACATAGATATTTACTTTGAACATTTTAGACGAGAAATACGATATCAAATGATCAATTAAATTTTAAAGGGCCAGGAATCATCACAACTAGTGATTCAGACAATAAATACTACATATGCACTCATTGTTCTCACATTGGATACGTTCTTAGCTATCCTTCTACGGGCTTATAAATATATCACAAGTCTTATTACCAACTCGTAAGTGCATAAACAAAAATTTGGAAGCTTTAAGAGATCATTCGGTGAAACCAAAAACAGAGATATCAGCTGAATCTAACCAACTAATTTCAAAAGACTAATTAGGAAAAGTTGTCCGAAGAGATTTACACTTAAATCAGCGATTTTGAGATATCACAATCAGCGAATGGAATTAAAACGACTACTCAGACGGGATGATTTATTTAAAGACCTTTCTTTAAGCGATTAAGCCATAAAGACGCTTTCTTTAAATGTAATTGGTGTATTTTTTCCATAGGCTATCACTGTAATTTACCAGAAGCGTAATTTACCCTAAATTATTTTCACCAATCAAGCGAGTGAAACTGTATATTATACTGCTAACACTAGCTGTCATTTTAGTCTATAACAAGCGATTATCCCTGACCCATAAATTGATAGCATACAATTTTCTACAATGACATACTCCGGATCACAATGGTTCCCTATCCTGAGATGGAACAGTACATCCTATGCCGTTATCGACAAAAATGCATAGTTATCCATTCTTCGCATAAAAATTCCCATCAATCATTTTCATCGAGCCTTGCAAGGCATTAGGCTGTAACTGAGCACATTTATAGTAAGAAATGACCATCATATATGTTTCAAAGCAAACCAGATCCCGGCGATCAACGCCCGAAACATTACTATAGTACAGATGTTAGCACACCTATATTATAGTTAAAAAAAGAACCAACAATTTCGGGTAAGCATTTTACCGAAAAATACCACATTCTAACGTTCAGAGGTAAAAGTACCAGAAAAATGCTACCCCAAATAAAATGTCAAAGAGCGTTGGTTGTCAACGTGGGGATGCACCAAACGGAATGGGATAAATTCTTAAATTTAGATCATATGGAATTTATCGAATTTTATTTTTCACAAAACCACTAGAAACTAACCATCTAGTTGCACGTGAGTATAATATCTAACATATCTCCAAGAAATAATCGTTTCTCTTGGTTTCATATTAAGTGGTGCATGTTTAGTGATATTCACCCCCTGCCATGTACCATCGCGGTGGCTCGCAGGGTATTGCGTAAATGTAGATGACACTACACAAAAAATTCCAACCGAAAGAAAAAAAAACGAAATTAAGCCCTCAAAATTTCGAAGAAAATGTTCATCGCCTCCGTTCCTTCTCCTCCCCACCACCGCCGGCAGGTCCAGTTCTTCCTCATGGTGGCCCACGCGATGCAGGCCTTGTCCCCTGACTGCCCGCTCCACGCCAGCCTCCCGCTCTCCTTCATCCCCAACGTCCTGCTCGTCTTCTGCCTGTTCCGGCGCTTCTACAGGAGGGCCTACGACCGCCAGGGAGCGGCCGCTCGCACCTCGCGCAAGCGGAGGAAGGACGCGGAGTGACGACGAGGAAAGGACGCCCCGGGGTTGTGCACGAGCCCCGTGATGAGATCCACTTCACCCGCTTGTCACTTTGAGACGACGACCACATCCCCCCGGCTACCAGAGAGGACACACCCCCGCCTCGCGATGGATCGTGTTCCCCGAAAGGGAAGCGAATTACTCGTGGGAATGCGAAAGCGCCTGAAACTCGGCGAGGATTTAAAAAAATGGAATGCTCTGGAGGGAAATGAAACGAGTGGCCGCTTCACAGTGGTGCCCCAGGACTCTAGACCCAACATGGTGACAGCTTTTCCAGAATGAACATGAACTTTTTAAGAGACAATCAATCACCTGGAACATGATTAAAACTCAAATAAAAGGACAATGGAAAGGCATAAATCTTGGTTTACGTGTGTAGTGGTTCCTTGTGACTCTTGGTCAACCTTAGACTGCGTGTTCATACAATGAAAGCAATACATTTAAGAAAAAACTAGTCCAATAGTGCACAATTTAAACCTTCCTAATACGACTTTTTGCGAGACACGAGAGAAAATGAGTTCAGTTTTTCGGGGGAGCCAGCCACTTCCCTGCGGTTAATTCAACAGCGCATCGATCTGACCGAACATTAACATATGCATGCATTAATATACATTGCCTATAAGGAAATTTCCATTTCCAGGAGAAAAGTGATCCCACGAAATATTATGTCCTTTGGCTCTCACACAAGGTCCCTTGCGGGAGAATTATTGTCCAGACGTTAGAGACGAGGGCTAGGAAAGTACTTTCTGTCATCCTTGAAAGAAACTGATCCGTCATTTTGTGGTCAGCAATACAACTCGTTATAAGGCTACTAATGGCCATCACCCTCACTAAAATAATACCCAATGACAACGAAGAGGCAAGAATGAAGCCCTTGGTAACCGCACATCCGTAAGTTTTTGAAGACTCGCGATATTTACCGCTGGTCTGATTTAACTTCACCAATTGTCAACACCTTCCCTCCCTAAATCACAGCACGACGATTCGCCCCTAATACACACGGTTAAAGAACACCCCTGAAGGGGAATATCATGCGTGTGTCACTTCAGCATACCACTGAATTTAGAGCCCGGGGATGGATGACAATTTGAATTATATAAGCTACTTGAAGTAACTAAGCACTTCAAACATGAGGTACTCTAAATATGACCACAATAATTGTTGCCACAATCAATAAAGTGTATTTAACTTAACAATAACTTCTATTTTAAACACTAGAGAACCCGGAAAAATTAGCATTTGACATTCAAAAATTGACAATTATAACCAAAGAATCAGGGTTATCGAATACTAAAAGTACATGGAGGTTGTACGACACGTGTCTAACTCATATTAAAATTTTCCGCAGTTATTATTATTTTTGCAGATATTTAAACCTCACTCTATCTATAGCAAATTTTCCACAGAGAAAAAATCATTCGCCTTGACCGGGACACGAACCCGGACCCCCTGATTTCCGGCCAGGTACGCTACCAGTTGAGCTACCAAGTCGTCCTCTTTCTCTGTGGAAGTTATAAGGCTGTAAAGGAACATAAGGGTTCGTGTCCCGGTCAAGGCGAATGATTTTTTCTCTGTGGAAAATTTGCTATGGTGCAATTTCAGCGGGTAACGCCGCTAAAGTTTTCTCGGCTAGTTCGTGCGCTTTGAATTCCTCACTCTATCTGTTGAAATCATCCAGAAACAGGAATTCCAATAAAATTAAACACGAGCGAGAAATGTGAGAATTTAATGAGAAATATTTTATTTGTTTATTCGGATTATTTTTAACATAAAGAATTACGTCTAGTGCGTGCATTCCCACTATAGACGTTACGCATTCAGGGACCCAATGTTTGTACTGAAGTACCCGCAATGGGTAACGTAGGGTTTTAGTTCTTATAGGACCAAGTAATTTCATTAGATAACAGAACAGTAAAAACGAAGACATGGATAATCCAAAATATATTAACAATCACGGCAACAGGCAACTAAATTAGCGAGTACGAAAACTACATATATAACATTCCTACACCTCAATCAAGTATTTCTAAAATCCATGGAGAATGCTATGACACACCTCCGTCATGAAAATAAGCCAGCTATATCGGGAATTACATGAATATACATATACATATAGTAGGGTCTGCATCTAAAGAGACGCAGGCGAGGTATTTGGCATAAATTCTGACCGAAGGCTATACTGAATAACAATACACACAAATAGTATCCCTGGGAGTCACCGCAAAGGAAGAGAGGCACCTGGGTGTCTATTACGGAACTTCCGCCGATAGGAGATATCGTACGATACCACTATCGAACGAAATGATGGAGGCTGTCTAACGTGCTATTACGGGTCGGGCGTTGCTTTCGTTCGATAAGCTTCGGCTGTCTTCGGGGAGTTATCGTACATCGGTGACGTTGTGTGACGTTGCAGAGGAAACAGCAGAAGATCTATGCTAACAAATGACGAACGATAACCCCAAACCGCAACATTGAGATCACGAAGTAAATATTTACAAACACTTTAAAACAAACGTGAATATTTAATTTCAGAATTTTATCTAGATTTAATTTGATTGTTGGCTTTCATTACTCCCGTAATTCTTGCTGCATTGTTAGTTACGACACAAAACCATTCATATTAATGCTGTTAATCGTGCTATCTAATCGCCTTGTTTCATACCATCATATAAAATGGACAGAAACGAAATTCACTAAATAAAAGGTCAGTGAGCAAAATGTTTATAATTATATTTGACAGTACTTAATATTTTTGACGATGTAGTTTAAAAGTCCCATGTTTTAACATGCATACAGCTTACGGTGACATAATTCATGCTATGCATTAAATATGGTTAACCTATCGAGCATGACAAGCATAACAATGGGAATATGACCCTCCTTCCTTCTGCAGCAATAGCAGCCAAGAGTATAAGCCTTCCATTTCTTATACTTAAGCATAGCATTTAAAATGTAAAGCCTTTACACATCAGTCATGGTATTCAATCTCAAGTATTGGTAGATAACAAATCGATACATCTTCTTCAACTACTCATTCACAATGCAAAAAGATTAATTTGTGTAAGAACATCATACGTTCAATATAGTTTACGAAGAGAAGTCACTGTATAAATTGTTGATACCTAATGTTGAATTTCCATTTGGGCATGGTAACTATGAAACCTTTTGCTTTACATTAGAGTAATCCTTGTCATCGAAACATATTAAGCCTGTCAGCATGTGAAGCCTCTTCCCCGTAATCACAGTCCCGAAATTCGCCTCGAATGTCTCTCAAGGGGTTGATTGGAAATCCAGCAAATAGTTTTAAAATAAAAATATGTTGTTGTTACTGCCGTAAACGTACGGGATCAGCATCTAACAGCCATGCTGTAAAGTATTCGAAAGCAAAAAAATTTGGACGTGGTCGGAACCGAACATTCGTCAAAAATATTGATAACACGCCTTAAACCACTCGGCCACCGCTGTCCATAAGGGGATTGCGCCCTGCAAAGAATTTATACGGAGTACAATTCTATGGTTGTATAAAACTCGATAGAAATCCTTTAAGAAGCCTGTTGAAAGAGTGGTTCTTGTAAACTACACAATAGATTGACGCATTAATAGTTGCGAGCTATGCCTCGTTACGCGATCTCATGCATTATGTTTCAGCGTTTACCTATACTTTGAGTGTAAAACAATTTGATGCAAATTCTCGCCACATTTCATTATAACGTATATCAACTTGAAGTGCATACAATGATAATACTAATTTAACCATTAGAATACAGTATCCATCGTTATATTTGCTCATTTCTTTGAATAAACATCATAGGTGAACTCCCGAATTGAACGAGAAGAAATAATGTCATTGTAATTCTAATTCTCACCCCATTGCGTTATTAGGAATATCAGTTTGCAGTGCATTCAATAATAATAGTAATGTAACCATTAGAATACAGTATCCATCGGTATATTTGCTCATTTCTTTGAATAAACATCATAGGTGAACTCCCGAATTGAACGATAAGAAATAATGTCATTGTAATTCTAATTCTCACCTCATTGCGTTATTAGGTATATCAGTTTGCAGTGCATTCAATAATAATAGTAATGTAACCATTAGAATACAGTATCCATCGGTATATTTGCTCATTTCTTTGAATAAACATCATAGGTGAACTCCCGAATTGAACGATAAGAAATAATGTCATTGTAATTCTAATTCTCACCTCATTGCGTTATGAGGTATATCAGTTTGCAGTGCATTCAATAATAATAGTAATGTAACCATTAGAATACAGTATCCATTGATATATTTGCTCATTTCCTTGAATAAATGTCGTAGGTGAACTCCCGTATCGAACGACAAGGGAGTTACAGACGGTCCGTAACCCGCTGTAGGATATCGTGCTTTCGATAAGCCGCTACCGTTCGATATGAAGAACCGTAATAGCTTTATCGTACTATTTGCCCCGTAACGAACGACAACTCCTCCGCCGTATCGTCATATTTATCGAACGATATCAACAGACGGACCGTAATAGCATTTCAGTTGTCGAACGATTCGTATCGAACGGAAACTACCTTACCGTTCGATAACTGCCTTATAGAAAGATCCGTAATAGACACCCTGGGGTGGTTCTCCAACACGCATGCAAAATTTTACAAGCTATTAAAGTGTTAAATGAGCTAACAATGTACTTCGCCAAATATATGATCCAAAATTATCTAGCTTTACGGTATTTCTTGAGTGAAAAGTGCATCAGATATGAGATACGCCTTGTGAAGTGCAGATAGCTTAAAAAGAGCATTCTGAGTGATGATTCGTACAAAGCTAATTTCAAAATGACGTAACAACTCAACATTGAGGACTTATCTTGATTTAATATTGAGGTGGAAGAAAGGCATTTTAAGCCTGCCCGATTTCTCTACCCCCGATTACTTTAATGTTTATTACGATAAAAAACACTGTAGTGAGAGGAATGGAGGAAGAAAATATTTTCAATGAATAATTTTCAAAAGAACAATTTTATGCACCGACTCCTATTCAGAACCATTTAATTGCAAGCATGCAGAGAATATATAGGCAGGAAGAAAGCGAAACGCATACACTCCACAAGTACCTTCCCGTATAACCAACGTGGACTCTAGCTTTCCTTGTCGCACCTACGGTTGACATCCACGTCCTCAAAATGAGGGAAAGGCCCAGAATGGATTTCACGTCCAAAGTGACCAGGTTTCCTGACGCTATTCTTAGTTCTTCAAGGACGATTATTGGGAAATTCCCCATCTGTTGATTCTGCACAGTCCCATTTTCTGTCGTGGCAGCGTTGGTCGCTCGAAGAAAGCAAGTGACGCCACCCAGACCACGGTATCTGATCAGATACGGGCGGTGAGGCGGGGGCGGGTCGAACTTCGTGAGGAATGCGAAAGTTCGGAGGACATTGCCATTGTTTCTGATCATCAGGCAAGCACCAAGTTTCCATTCGCTAAAACCTAACTCTTTAAGTCCCCATCAATACCATTCCAGGCCACTTTTAACCACTCGTCAGACCCAAACAGTTTACAAAGTACTGTAGGAGGCATCGCAGCTGAGTTGAGAAGCCAGCGGCCATTTTGGTAGGCACGTATACATATGCATACAGGTTTGCTACTCGCGATACTCGTATGGAGGAATTTATTTTTGCAAGCGCTAATACTTAGAGTAATACGATGAGTAATGGAGAGTATTTTTTAAATTCGTCAAAGATACAGACGAAAGTGCGCAAATACGCAAACATGCGCATTTAATGTAGTTTAAAGGGGTTATATATGAACCAATTTTAGTAGTAACATTAATTCCTACGGGAATAAAACGCATTAATGCATCCCCTTCATAGTCTTATGAGAATTAAATGACGTGATTGTTATGAAACATTCGTACGAATTTATTTTAATTCATGTTTTAACACAGATGCAGTTATCACAAGCGGCCGTATGAAACGCAATGTTTTGTGAGGAGAAGGCGGTGCCTAATCGTTCCCAAGCACCTCTATTCTGACATCATTGTCACCCATAGACTAGCCTGCCATTGCCTCCTCCAGTATATTCTAACCTCCTTGGTCAGACCACTGAAATCCATCGCTCCCTAGGAATCCGACCCGGGATTCATAAGTTGACGCACCGCTGTCATTAATAGGTTAGAGGCGAACTCGACTGGGACCCGTGCGGAGCGGACAATTTCAGAAAACGGATTAGCAGAGTGATTCGAAGATGGCGGAGGATAATTTGGAAGCGAGACCCGAATCCGATTAGCAACGGATCGAATAAGCCCCGAAGCGATCCGAATGAGGAAAAAATATCATTACCTTGCCAGCAAATCCCGCGGTAGAATCGTTACCATCAATTGAAAGATTTACATCACTTGAGTGCAATATTATTCAAATTCGATTCAAATACTCATTTAAGGGTTAGCTTGAATTAGATAACAAAACGAAAGCCACATTACTGACACCCTATTAAAACTAAATACCTAAAACAAATGATTGCTGAACCAAAGGGAACTATTTAATTTGTACAACTAAAATAAAGCGAGATGCCCACAATCACACAGTTTCACAGCGGATAAATCACGTAATATCATTAGGATAAGACACCAGATATAATATACTACGTACAGTTTTAACGATGTAATTTCCAGCGGGTTCCCAAGAATACTGCTCTACAGCATAGAAGTCATTGTATTGCAGAAAACAATTATACATCTATATCTTTTTGTAGTGTTACAATTTTATCTCTTTCATCAAAATATGAATTTACTTGTTTTATAAGACCAATATTAGGAGAACTTGAAGTCTGCTTCTTGAGGGTACAGATTCGTGTTCAACATGATCGAAACACAATGACTTGATCAAATCCGTATTTAGATACGTTCTAAAGCATTAAAATATGGGAGAAGAACATTCACAGAATTTTTGCAGTTTTGAAATTTAAAGGCCGAAATAGAACGTATCATCATCATCATTGGTCAACAATCCTATGTCACCTTTTCATTGTGACGTAATTCTTCTCTTTTACATACTTCACAACCTGTTCCACATATCTCATACGAGGCCTGGCTTTTCCAATCTTCCCGTTTACTTTACCCTCGACGATAGTCTTCATCAGGCCATCGTGTCTCAAGATATGGCCGATTAAGTTGTCCCTTCTTTTTAGAGTTGTCAGCAGACTTCTCTTTTCTCCCACTCTTCTTAGCACTTCCTCGTTGCTTACTCGGTCGATCCATTTAATCTTCAGCATTCTTCTGTTGCACCAGATTTCGAATGCTTCTACCCTTTTCTTCTCTGCTGCTGTCATCATCCATGCCTCAATGCCGTAAAGTATCATGCTCCAGATGTATGCTCTGATGAACTGTTTCCTTACTTCTATGATTGTATTTCCAGCTGAAGTTTTGATAGAAAGCCCTCTTTGCCTGGGCTATTCTAATAACTATTTCTTTCTTGCTTCGTCCATCGTTGGTTACTCGGCTTCCTAAGTAACAGAACTATTTCAGCCCATCAAGTTTTTCTGGAACGTATACATTTTTAATATTGATACTAAATTATGATTTTCCACCCACTAACAATTTATTTCATTTTTTAAGAAGCTTACCTTCACTAACTGAAAATCTTGCCTTGATTCCTTCGATTAATCTACACAGGCAAACTCCAATCCATGTTTTTTTAACCGATAGTCCGATTGGCGTAAGTTACCCTGGTCAACAAATAAGTGATTACATCCAAAAGAAACCCAATTCCCTTTCACCAAGTGCAGAACGTATACTCTGGAATCAAAGCAGTGTAGTGGACAAGAGGGGACACCAAAGAATACCCCACCAAATATAGTTAATATGGTTTATAATCCCCGTGTGTTTCATTTCTTCACATTTAAATGAGCAATGATTGGGGCAATTTTTTCTTTCAAACACATAAGACCAATGACTATTAGCAAATAATTAATTACGTCTTAAGTATTTTGGTGAATATTCTTCGCCACACGATCATCAAAGATAAGTTAACTTGCCACCTACGTACACGCACGCAATTAAAGAACTGCTTCACGAAGACACCCGGAGCCAATTAGATCACGAAACCCTAGCAGCTAAACAGAGAAAATCACATACCAACGAACCCAAGCGATTGGTTGAGCATTTTTGGATTCTATCCTCCAAGCCACCGCTACATGACTCACAATCACCCCACATCAAGTACGACTAACGGTTCGAGCACAATTAAAATACCAGTTTCCATGAGACCTTAAAGTGAACTCATTTATTTCTCACGACCATGTTTGATAATGCTCAATCCCTACTCCTTTATAGTTAAGGTAATAGATGCTCGGATGTGGGAAGGAGGTGGAGCGAGGGTAATGGCATGTTGAACAATATCCAGCATTATACTATGGCTTACTGTACGTAGACCTTCCGTTAATTTTTACACAATTTCGCCAATTTCTAATTTTGTTTCCATTCTCACGCTCATCCGATGCACTAGAGGGAAAGTTGAAAGTTACACACCATTCCTCTCCATGAGGAACGGTTACGGAAAACATGGCTTAGGGGTGATTAAGATAAATTCCTTACAACAAAAAACGTTTAAAACATTTATAACAAGTTCTAATCATCATGTCACATATTAAGCGCCCATTCTAAAGCGAATTTTCAGCAGTCCACCACCATTCCCCGTAAAGCCCAAGGAAATTTATAACGTATGTGATGGAGATACCAAAAGCAGAAAATCTGGCACCACAAAGTATCTGGGCTACAGGTATTTGCACGCCTAACTTCCGACACTACTGCAATTGCCAGCCAACATGCAACCCAGGCGCAACACCTTAAGCCAGAGGTATGCCGGAATTGTCGGGCGACTAGACAATTTCACCCCATCCGTGGTTTGCGAAGAAATTTGGAGTGGCTGAGAAAAGATACAGAGCTCCCAACAGTTGATTATTACCAATGATTATAAAGATAGAGATATAAAAACCGCGATGAGGATCTATAGCCACTTTTAAAAGACCTCGGACTCGAGATATCAATTGGGTGCATACAATAACTGACCAGAGAAACACATTCTTCAACAAAATAAATTCTGATGAGGTAAAAACAGAGGTCTTGAATGAGCTTTCTTTCGCGACCTTGAATGCCTGCATCTTCCATATTTTTCTTAAGTTTAACAGTAAAGTGTGATTTATCCTGAGTGAATCTAATTGGCACATAAATAGGCTTCTCGATTTCTTCGCCACGAGTTCGAGTTGCCAGCACATCAAAAAACATTCTTGGGAAATTTTGCATGGAATCAAGCCAAAAAAAGTGTTTAATTTACTCGGTACCGCATATCTTCACTTATGTCACATCCGAAAGAATGAAGCCTTACCTTCAAAAAGTTGCATGAACAGAACCTATCCCCCCCTCTAAGTTTTTGCATATTGGGCATCTCTTTCACTTGCACTGTAATGAGGCTTTTGCCAGAATAAAAATGACGGAGATAAGCTCGAGCAAGGCCTTGTGTGTACCATCTGGGATACCAAAGTGAACCTGAGAAAGAAACTGGCCACTCTGCTGAAAATGTGCATACTGTCACGCCTTTTTTGGCAAATAAGATGATGAGCTCTTCACTTTAAAATGTCCTTAATTATCCTACAGAGTGACATAGAGCGAAAACCATTAAAAGTTTGTTCTGCCAAAGAAATCAGAGCGCACCACGAAAACATAAAGCTGAATTAATGGCGTGAACAACTAAATATTTTTGAGGATAAGATAGGAAGAATTTTACATCATTTACGGTTAACATTAGGTAATTAATAACAATTATGAGCAAAAATACCATCAAGCAAGGATTACAGAGCAGGAAATAGCAAATATAGCAGAGAAATTGAAAGGTACCAGCATATAAAATTTGAAGTAAAAAAACATTACCTCTCAGATCCTAATCAATCAGCGGCGCCGATGCACATATGATAGCATTTAAATCTCACCATACCTCCCAATCTAATCACGCCGCACGAAATGTTCCGCTGTGGATTTTCATCTCCAATACTCAAATTAATACATCCAAAAAGTGTAAAATTTACACCTATAGATAATAATATCGTTAACTTTTCCGTTAAAATATTCGGCTCCTCAATAAGTGCCAAAATTCATCTTGGCAGAGACTCATTCACACGAGAATCATACCGAGGGTTTGCTATAAACATCAATACTACAAAAAAAAACGGTCAAAGAAACAAACATGATTACGGAAATTTTCCACTTAATATCAATTTCTTATAAGAAAGTAAAACTGATATATCATCTGGGAGTGACGAAGAAATACATTTATACAGGGGAATCGAATTTAATTTTTTACCATGGTGAGGTCAACAGGTCTCCTCAAAGACAGTTCAATAATGCGCTGGACTCTTGAATCCACGCGATGCAACAGTATCACGACATGTTTACTTACTACCACAATGCAAGCAATGCACGAGGATGTTCTCCTCGAGATGGATAGCACCGACGGGAGCTCGGCAAATTTGGCAACATGCACTTGAGGGAAGCTACTTGTAAAGAAAAAATCCGGTCAACTTCGTGAAGCATCTTGAAAAAAATATGACCGCAATGCAAAGGATTGCATGAAAAGCTATAGTAGAATAAAAAAAGCTTAGCTAGCTTTGGTTATATAAAGTTGATTATATAACTTTATAAAGCAAGTACTACAACATCTGGCGAAAACGAAGCTCCCTGACCTCATTATCTAAATCCAATAGATAGAGGTGGAATAAGTTATACCTAACTACTGTTCGCCAGTTCCATTTACCTTAGACGTTAGCGTATCTTTGGAGCACACATTCTATTTTAAATACACATTGATACCGTCACGCCTGGCTGATAAGATAAAGGGGAGAGTGCACTTATTGTGTACGGTAGGGTGCAATTATGGAATTGCGAAAGGCAAGAATGACAGGAAAATGCATCATAAATACAAAATACTTATTGAATAGGTATCTAAAGCTACTACATAGTCTATAGATGTGAGCTTAATATCAGCAATATGCGAGCAATATTTACGCAAGAATTTCATGAAATAAAATTTAAAAAATTTCAATGACAAAATTGCGATGATCAGAATACTTTGCATGAAAATAAAAGAAAGTCAGTTATTTTCTGCAAAAAATTACTCATAGTTTCCCAAAGATAAAAACTTCACCTTCAACAAAATGTTTTAGGATAGAAACAATAAACCTCGTCAACATCCGACGCAGAAAATAATGCACAGCAAAATATACTCGTTAGATAAAGATAATGGAGATGATAATCAGTTCACGCAAATAAATCGTGCGACTTCCAGGACAAGTAAGCCGTGAAAAAATAATTTTCCTCCCGGGATTTAAAATGAAAATATGCCTTATAGTTAAATTACGGAATCATGCCATCAAATTTAACCCAATTAATATGTTCTGTTTGGGGATTCAACATAATAAAATAAACAAGGAGTAATGATTACAACTCTATGTTTATAAATTTATGAATCAATAAGCCCAGCCAAAAAAATCACTAAATTCACGATGCACATTTTTGTCACTGGCGTTCATAGAACAAAGAGGGAGTGCATCAATGACCGGATGGAATATTTCAATGGATTCGCGGATGCATATATTTGAAATCTCCGATGCATGTAATCGAAATCATCAAACGGAAAAACAAGACGAAGGATATTCAATCACCACGAGAGCCCAATCTTCACGAGATCAACGGCGCAGAAAATAACAAGTGCTAATCGTAGTCTCACTGGATAAATGAAATTCCTTGCTTGGTGACACAAATGACGCCCGGTATTCAGTGGCGATATATCATTTTTTCAAAAAATTACAGCATGAAAGACCTAAGGAGTACCATAGGTTTTCTATCCGAAGTCATTTACCTACATACCTATTCCCGTAAATGATGAAAATTCGCTCCTGCTACGGCACCTCTCCATCTACGTCCCGATCGAAGCTGGAGTTCGCATTGTTCCTTATCGATTTATGTTTTTTATCGTAACCCTGCAGAACTTTTGCATGATATAAATCAATGAAACTCAAAAAATAGCGGGTGAAACAAGTTATACCGAATACAAATCCGCGTGGAATTTCATTGCTTCGCAAGTCCTAATCACTGGACCACCACTGAGGGAAAGACTTTCCCTAATCTGAGCAACTCTTCTACATGGATGCGAATGATAAATATGACCACGTGCACCACACACACGTGTTTGGCATTTCTTAAATGTCAGATATGTAAAATTCGAGGGAAAGACCGATTATACTTTCCAAATCTTCCGTGCAGTACCGTGTTTTGTCTTTCCGTTCCGAAACGGTAAACTGTCACCATTTCAGAATGGAAAGACAAAACATTCGTACATCCAGAACTACTTTGGAATTAATGAGACAGGTATGTATATCTACCCGAGACTGATTAGGTAGATTACTAAACCATAAAAAAATTAAGAAGAAAAGGACTTGGGGAGCGGGATGAAGGATATGGTGGAAAAGCACGACAGACATGAATAATTCGCCGTTCAACGGACGTGGTATTCAATACTATCTCAAGGAAAATATATAAAGTCGTAGAAAACTGAAGAAAAAGGGGGTGCTTCCAAGCTATGAAAAATTTTCGCTACAACTTTGGGTAGCAAACAGCACCAAAAACGTGTTTATTTCATACAAAAACAAAGAGATTAACCCAGCTCACATGAATGCTTTCTCGTACGAATAATTACCAATGCTCAGGAAAAATTATGCAGTAGGCACACAATGGAAAGCAAGCAAGCATGAAGGACAATTCAACAACTGAATACGATGGAGTTTTGCGGAAAACAAGTTCAAGTGTCAATACTGGACAACAACTGTGTACGCGTCAAAAACGAATTAGCTCAATTTTTTTCGCGGTATCCCACGCCTTTCGAGGGAGAAAGTCGAACTTTTCTCAATAGTTTCTTCTACTTGACTGGGGCACTCTTTTTATTCCCCTGCGGTATCCAGGCGAGTATAAATACATAACGAGAAGCACTGAGGTGATAAGCGACACGAACTCTCGAGCATGATTCTGATCTGTTCCTGGTATTTTAAACGGAGGCCGAGTTTTTCTCGTCGTCACAGGAAAGAACCCAAAGCAATTCTTTTGTAGGCCCCTTTCGAGGGCTCATGCATCCTTACTCTCCTCAGAACTGAAACGCAAAAACCAAGGATCGCGAGAAGCCCACAAAAAACGTGAGAAAAAGAATACTTAATTCCGAAAATATTTTGCCGCAAGCGGACCCGTTAAATCCCTACGCGCTAGCCATATAACACCTCATTAGCCAGAGCAAAATCAATTCCACGCATTGCCTCCGTGGTATATAAATAAGCACGGCAGAAGTCGGAGTTTGCTCCATACAATCATACTACGAACACCGACGCATGCAATTAAAAAGTTCAAAGCGTATTATCAAACTTTTTAGAGCTTCGAAATCCTCAATTTCAAGTATGACACTGAGGCATAACTTGGTCATCGAAAATAAGCTACTTGATACACAGGCACATCTCACCTACATAGAAAGGGTGACATTTGACATTCTACCGAACGTTAAAACACTACCCGTCATTATTCGATACCTTTATCTACTCGTATATAAGAATCGATTTCCTCTATGTTGATGACAGGAGGAAAAACCCTCGGTGAAGATATATCGGCGAGAGTATAAAAATAGACCATCAAACTCAAATTCACATCGCAATTCCTTTACCGATACAATGCTTCGAGCACTGCAGTCGCACAAGCCCATAGACTACAAGCAAAACAAAAGACACCCCTACGGCTCTCCGTACAATCTCACGTTTCCAATAGTGAATATTACTTATTGGTACACGCTATCTGACTTTTAAGAGCTACAACAATGAAGGATGCATCTTTCAGAAACCCATCTTTTCTATCTACACATGACAACGCCGGAGGATGATAGAGGGAAGAATGCTAGGTAAGCCCAGTAGAGGTGGAAAAGAATTGGTATTCTGAATGGTATGAAGGCAAGCAGAAGATATGGACTCAACATTGGATTCGATGTAGGTCACCGGATTGGAGGGCGGGCATGACACTAACTACGTGATTGGGAAATAGCAGAGAGGGACTGTCCACAAACGTTGTAGTTATTCAGGGAAGGTAACCGACAACTTTGGTCATTTAGGATAGACATAGGATTTTTTCTAACAATGTACTAAAGATGGAGAGAAATCCTGCTCCGGCAGTATCCTACTGTTACCTAAAAGAGCCAAGGGGTCCCCGGTTTAACGCCCCATCCGACAGACGGAGTACTGAACGTCAAGTGGTCTCTACACTGTACTCTGGATCGAAACTCCAATGAAAAACAAATGCGGAGTTACCCGCTAACATGTACAAAATCAGAATTTCTACAGAGGAAAAAATCAATCACCTTGACCGGGACTCGAACCCGCGACCCCCAAGTATTCTACCACTTGAGCTGCCGGGACACGTCTAGGTAACTCAAATGGTAAAGCACTGGCCAGAAAGCAGAGGGTTCCGAGTTCAAGTCCCGGTAAAGGTGAATGATTTTTTTATCTCAGTAAATTCTGCCATTGTCGAATCAAAAAGCTTTTCGGTGCCGGAGTAGGAGTTTGGGTCCTTGAGATTGGAATCCAGCAATCTAGCCACACCACAACAACCCGATTCCCATCACTTACTCTATAGAGTGAGTACGATCATTGGTACTTGTAAGCATATAGACTTATTGAACGTATAGTTGGACTCTTGTTGGACTGTATATACCTTGACCATTCTATTGCCGCCAAATAGTTTATATTGCCGCCAATTAGTGTAACGTATTTGTTTAAACGGGGATTTAAACAAATACATTACACTATAAAAATCTAAGAATGTTGTTAGAAGACTTATGAGATGACATCGTCTTATTTAGGTCGTACATCGTCACATCCATACTTAGGAATCGATCACGCAATCAACGGATTATACAGGGCGGGGTGTCCTTCCCAGTAAACCTGGGTGCTTACGAAATGTACCTACACAATATCGGGGCAATCACAAAATGAACCCTAATTTATCACCAGAATGGAACCAAGATTTACCCACGCCACTGAGGACCAAATTTAGCCTTAATCTACTGAGCAAGCTCTCCGATATTTACAGGTTCGACTCCACCCTCGGAAGAAACACAAATTGTGATAAGATAGTGGCCATCGGTATACGAAAATAAGAAATGTACGACGCCCTTGGAACACGAAACAGATGCAGCCAAAAAGAATTTGTTGAACGCGGATAAGATACTTCTATGCAGTTTCGCAGGATTCGTGGAGGTGAGATCGAGGGCTACGGAATGGGAAAAATAGGTGTGTTGAGCTCGAATGGTGGGAAGGCGGTACGTGAAATGCGAAGATTACGCAAGAGATGGACCAGGGAGATACTAAATGGTGAGGGAATTTTATGGGCGGGATAGAAGGAAGGATCTAAGGTATGCGACAAAAGGAGAAAATGGACATTTTAGTCATGCGGAAGAAGAGAGTGCATATATGCTAATATAACTTATATATATTTTGGATTGTGAAAGGCGCCAAATGAGAGAAAGCGTCAATGATCACCAATGATCCATCAAGCTCCACAAACATAAAATTTAATAATAATAAATCCATTAAAAACAAAAAAGTAGGAATCTTGACAACATGGCTAAGCAACATAATACGAGATTGAACTTAACAGTTGTACTGTCTCACGATGGCAATACTAATATTTCTCGGCAGTGTAAGGAAAAATTCCCGGTGAAATCCAGTATGGATAAAATTAGCTATTTGGAAACTTAATTAAATAAATACACAGACAAGCTTGGCAACTAAATTTGGTCGGCACCCAAGGTTAATTTTTCAATTAACCATGTTTACCTTCAATTAGCCTTGAATGCATATTTTTGCGACTAATATGACATAATTATGAGGTTGACGTATGATAAGGCGAGGGAATAAATCAGCAAGATAGACTTGTAGCAAATCATACCTAAAAACTGAAGGTACAGTGACTAGTACTCTCTTCAAAGCCATAATATAGTATTGTAATATGTTTTCATAGTTAATGTTTTTTATAGTACGGAAGCAATTCATCAAAACGTATATCTGGAGCATGTTCCTTTACGGCAGTGAGACATGGACGATGACAGCAGCGGAGAAGAAAAGGGTGGAAGCATTCGAAATATGGTGCTATCGAAGAATGATGAAGGTAAAATGGATCGACCGAGTGACAAATAAAGAAGTCCTAAGAAGAGTGGGAGAAAAGAGGTGTCTGCTGAAAACTATAAAAAGAAGACGGGACAACCTAATCGGCCATATCTTAAGACACGATGGCCTGCGGAAGACAATCGTCGAGGGAAAAGTGAACGGGAAAAATAGAAGAGGCAGGCCTCATATGAGTTACATGGAGCAGGTCGTAAAGGACGTGAAAGAGAGGAACTACGTTGGTATGAAGAGGTTGGCCGATAGAAGAATCGAGTGGAGGGCTGCGTCAAACCAATCCTAGGATTGTTGACCCTTGATGATGATGATGAATATGTTTTCATAGGTCAAACTGAAGAACTGCAGGATTTTAAACACATAAGGCAGAACAATTTCCAAGTGATAAAAGGTAACAAATTAATTGATACAATAAATGTAATTGAAAGTAATATCCAAATTCAGACATTGTGGTCATGACTTAGCCTGCAAAAACATATTTTTGCAGATATTTTTGGGCGCATGAAAAATGTTACATCACGAAATATATTATTTCTGTTGAGTGAATTAAGAGTTACTTATTTAGATTGAAATTATATGCATTAAATGAGTAAATGTTAAAACTTCAATACTTGCATGAGAAGCCACCTATAACAGGATCTTATAGATGCTTATTTTGGGGGCAGTGGTTGGAATAAAGTATCACCAAAGCAATATAGATTATATAATATAGTATACAAGTAATCTTGAATTTAAACTTTAAAAAATTTTCAAAAGCATTGACCAAATTTTCCTCACATGGAACTGATCAGAACCAACAAGAAGCAAATATAAAACAATTAGGCAAGGCTGAGGAATCATACAAAAAATTTCTATTTCTCAATTCACCACATTCCTTTAAAGCATTAGGAAACAGCAGTGACAGGCCTAAAAAGATGATCCATTAAATCTATTGACATTTTACTTCCAACAGTCTCCTATTCATGAATTCTTATCTTGATATAGACTCATTTGTTCTTAAAATAACAATTCAATTACAGTACAACTAATTGATACCTAGTAATATAAATGAAACTTTAAAATCTTTAAGTTACAGTACATGTATATAACATATGTACAAAAACATCAAGCTATAACATGCATCAGGAAGCTTCCCATGTTAATGCGCTGAATATTTTAACTTCTGACCAAAAGCTTTTTAAGTTGTGAAAAAAAAACACGGGTTAACCCTGGTCCAAAGTGAAAAAGCCTGAGTCATAATATTCCTGACAAGACGAAGGCCAAGATCCTCCCGAAATAGAAGATAGCATTGAGTGACAGGTGGACAGCAGTAACAACTCCTCAGTCTTATGTCAATCACAATTTTCACGCACCAAGTAAAATGAGATAATAGCCTATTTTTCCATCAAACACAAATTTAAATAGTACAAGACAAGACTAGTTTTCCTCTGCTCTATTATGAAATTATTTTTTTATGTTGAGCCTCCAAAGTTATCACCCCAATTTAAAAAGGGTTCTTAAATTTTGCAACAAAAATATTGCCCTTGCTAACCTTAACATCAAATGTGCGCTAATTAATTCAATAAAGCTATTTATGAACATGAACAGAACTGAGTAGTTCTTTCATAAACGAAAATATTTAGGGAATTAAGCATAATTAAACTCAATTTTGGCAATTTACTGGTGACAAAGGAATTTTCCCAGCAGTAAACTACAACACAATCTACAGAAAACAAAAAAAAACAACTAACTGCAAAAAATTAAATAATGCAAATGCTAACATAATAATAATAAAATAAAAATTATTATAATTTGTTACAGTAAAGTAACATCCGTCTCAGAGTCTCCGGATAGCATCAGGCAGCATGAGGGATGGCAATCACTTTTATTTATATAAAATTAATTGCAAGGAACAAAATGTAAAAAAAATTTCATATGAAATAAATGAAATATCAAAAATAAGTTCTTATAAGCACCCTTGAATACGAAAACTTCTCATTGATCGACTAATAGTTTTCTAGAAAAAGACATGGATGGCCAAAACAAACAAGATGAATGTATTACTTCACTTACAATCCACAAAAGAAATAAGTACAATTCAACATTGTTGGTACAACATTGGATTAAAGAATACAAATACAAGAGTTAATTCCTGTCCAAACACACATATAAGCACTACTTCACCTAACATATTTATAGAAGACAGAAGAATAATACTGGTAGCATATACAAAGGAATGGTAATAGTATTAAAATAATCTAATAGAATAAATATGGTTGTTTCAGCCACTCAGTGAATAATATTAACATAACATTGCAAGGACTGGCAGCAAGTGTTAAAAGAGTATTTACCTAATAATTAAAAAAGAAATCTAAAATTTATGGAAGCCGCTACAAATGAACTAAATTAATTGCATAACGTTGATATTATCTAGAATTACTTTTATGGAAAATAATATCAAGCACAATATCCAAGTGAATCTAGTCAACGATGATGCTCAATCCATAGTTTCTCAATCTAAAATGCAGAAATTTCTCCTCCTCTTTTCATACTTCCATCAATTCATTTACATCCACCCATCCCAAGAAACAAACACAAACATTTTTCATAGTGACACAGATACGATATTCTGAACAGAGAAATTAACACTTAATGATTAGTCATTGAAGATAATGAAACTGAGAGAAGATGTGTAACAGAGGTATTGTTCAACATTATTGAGGTCAAAAAATGGGGCAAGTATAAATGAATATGAACGAATATTTAGAGGAACGTAAAAGAGAATCCTTATAAAAAATGTATCACTTTATGAACACCTAGATGTTACATGTACCATCAACCTAACTCAAGAAAATTTGAAATGCATAAAACATGACTATCACATGGAAAATCCAGCAACTAACAAAGAACGAGACCATTTTGTGAATAATGCCATAAATATGACATAATATAACACAATGATTTCATTCCATTTCAAAATCCCTTTCATACAAAATTATAAACTTCCCACGCTCTTTCTATGATGAATGAACTCATGATTTGCATTATGCACAGAGTTGCTGATGAATTTACGGTATACATATGTCAACATACAGCCTTTTCATACAATAAGCCTACATACAAGTACACTTTCACCAATAAGAAAACATATCACATTCACAATTAGCTAGCTACAATTTAAATTGACTGCCCATGTATTAAACAATGGAAGTGCTAAAGGAAAGGGAATCAATTGAAAAAATGACACATTAAGATATCATAGCTAAAAACTATCAAGTTGAGATGCTATGTACAATTAAAGGAAATTGACATGACTCCAAAGAAAATATGAAAGCCAGGAAGTCATAAACTGAAGCTGGCCTTCCTTAATACAACATAAATGAACATACACGACCAACTAATATTTCTCGCTTGTGAATGTAACTACGGCACTCTGAATACTAATTTTCATTCCCCTTTATAGCATTCATATTCTTCACCATAATTTCATGTTTCTAAAATTATTTTTCACGCCTGTCTTTTACTCATAAACGACAGGAACGTTACCCTTGGGGTAAAGGCGCTTGCATCATCACAACATTTAAATGTTACCAAAGCAATTTCAGGTTATAATATTCTGCTAAACACAGCTTATCATGCCAAACAAACTCTATAGCAATTAGTAGATGACAGGACTGAGAACTATTGACCACAAAAGGGATCACACTCATCATTCCCATTAATTTCCATGGTATTTAGAATCCCTTCTACGCGGAAAGGAAGTGGTCTGCGCAAATTTTAGTTCACAATTGGTATCCACAAGCTTAAAATCTATCTTCAAACAAAAATAATTGCTCAAGTCAGAATAACATCGAGAAACCTTACATTAAGTCCACCGGCGGAACTAGCATCATCCTTGTACTAGACAAAACTGCTAATGACAATTCATTCATAAAGTAACAAATCCGACCGAAATTCTGATCCTGTGATGTATAACGCTTCTAACAGGAACCGTACTAGCCGATTCATAAGTGTAGTTCATCCTGATTTTCGCACAAGATGTAAACTGTTAATTACACAAACTGGTGATCAAGAGTTAAGTTACAACATAATGAGTACATCAAGTGTCATCAGGTTCAGTGGCATTCTTTACCACAACATCTCTTCTCAACTACCATAACCGTCTGCTACGCACAATAGTAAGTAGCGAACGCCGAGAAGACGTGGTCAGACGACGTTACACACGAAATAAGAAATGAGTTTTACTCACTGTATAATAGGAGAGCAGCCCAGCGTTGTCGTCCAGCACGAACCACCGATTTTGCCATCCTTTCATAACATTTGTCCACTTACTCAACGTACCCTCCATCGCAGCCATCCTGGTTTATGGCGGAAGTCAAACCGTCCTTGTTATGTTATTTGCAAGTAGAGCAGTTACTCTCCCTGCCCCCGATAGATGACTCTTCATATCCTCCGGGCGGCGACGAGAGAAAGGAGAAAAATAGAGGTAAAATGTAGCGTTACCAACATCACAATCGTAGGCTTCCGCAACTTTTCCGTTTCACATTACTTTTATACCACGCAATTTTGAGTGAAGCCAAGTATTCCTCATTTACCATGAACAAAATATGGCGAAGTAATGATAAAATGGTAGATTTACATGAATAGGTACTTAGGCGAAAAACGTATCCATTATTTACAACTAAGAATATTTAATTAAAATTCCTTATCAGGTGAGAGCGAACTATATTTTTTTTTAGAAAAACACTTCACTCCCATATAATTTTGCATTTAATTAGGTTGGGAGACATTATATTTATGGTACAGGAATGCAAATTTGCAAATAGTTGAATCATGTTGTACTTAAGTAGGTACAACATGATTCAATTATTTGCGGGTTGGAATAAATAATGAGAAATAATTTATTTACCATGATTTCCAATTTGTTTGTAGTGTAATAAATGAAATTAGTAATGATTCCTAGTCACGCCTCTCTTCGTGAATCACTAAAGGGCATCGTTCGAGAATTTAATGGAAGCGCTGTACGATGATATTCTACGCCTGTAAATTATTCGTCACATTCTCACTAAAAGATATGAAAAGTGGATTTGCCAACCTCTTTTCTTTCTGCATCAAGATTTCGACTTATCAAAAATACCTATAGTGATAAGAAAATTTGCAGTGGTCCCGCGCTTTCTACGGTGTACATTAGTCGAAGGAACTTTAAAAATTGCCAGAGAAATAAATTTTTAAAAACGCAGTGCTCATGTGCTTTCATTTATGAGTAAAAAATTTAAAATATTGATAGACACAATCTTTATTATCAAAAAAAGAGAACTCAATTACTAGTTTGAATTGGGAATTAAATGGCGGGAGGATGTTACGTTCTTAAATCAGTGAATATCACGATTGATACGCAATTAACGTGATGTACACAATCATTCCGATGTGTGAATAAAAAACAGGATATTAGTTCTAAGTATTTTTCCATGGAAGCGTTGCTGTAGAAGATTGGTGGTGGGTCACAGGATTGGTGTTATAAAGAATCGCTGAAGATACCTCCTTTCTTCTCAGTGTGGAAAATGTTAAACCTGATGGAATGTATCTCATTGGTAAGTTTTTTCGCTAAAGAACTGCCAACATTTGACTTCATTTCTTCATGTTAGCCCATCAGGAATGGTTAAATAAATAAGTTATGAAGGAATTTTGTGTTCACAGGTACTTACCCAAGTTCAGTTTAGAAAAGAAAGTAGTATTAATTTCCAGTGTAATACAGCTGTAAGATTGTGAAATATCTACTAGGAAATAAACTGAAAAGGGCAAAATAAGGTCTGTCAGGATCACGATTTACAAATGGTACTACAATTGGAAGTATATTCTTCCAAACATTCCTACTTTGCAATGGTAGCTATACATACTTTACAAAGCAATCTTGTCATCATACTATGATTTCCCATTCCCCTTCAAATTTCTCTATAAATCCTAAATTTGCTTAACTATCATCTTGGGATGTATATATATATTTCCTGATTCACCTCCTTCTTTATTTGCCCTCTATATTTGTCCCTTGGTCTTCCTCGTGGGACCTTCCCTTCTATTATATTTCTTCTTCAACATTCTCTGCCAGCACCATGTTTTGAAGGCTTAAATTCTTCGTTGGTCTGCTTTACTGATGTTCCATGTCTCTGATCCATAGAGTGCCACGCTCCGTTTGATTGTTTTGATGAATTGCTTCCTTGTTTGCAGCCGTAGGTTCTTTGAGCATAGTAGTTGTCTCTTCTTCATAAATGCCTCCTTAGCTTGTGCTATTCTTCGCTAGGTGTCCGTCGAGCTTCTTTCATCCCAAGTTATAGTGCTGCCGAGTTAGGTGAAGTTCTCCACTTGTTCCAATTTCACTCCTCGAATTGTTATATTTGCCCTAAGCTTCTCTCTTCCGCTCGCTAGGATTTTAGTTATCCTCTTGTTGATGCTCATATTATATTCTTGAAGTACTTGGTCCATTGTGGTCAGGGATGCTTGCAGGTTCTCTCGACTTTTTGCTACAACTGCAATGTCATCAGCAAACCAGCATAGCATGTTTATTTTTTCACCATTCACCTTGATACCCTTGATACCAATTTCCTCTGCGTCTCTTATTGCTTCTTCCAGGTGTATGTTGAATAATGCTGGGGAGAGGTGGCATCCTTGTCTGACTCCTTTATTTATTTTGGCTTCTATCTTCCTTCCATCTTTTATTGGCATTGTGGTGACCTGGTTCTTGTAGAGGCTATAGATTATTCTTCTATCCTTGTAGTCTATTCCAATTGCTTCCAGTATCTTGAACATCTTGTTCCATTCGACGTTGTCAAAGGCCTTCTCCAAGTCCACGAATGCCACATACAATGGCTTGTTTACATGAATCATTTTCTCAGCCAGTATCCTTATGCTGAGTATTGCCTCCCTAGCTCCTTGGTTTTTCTGAATCCAAATTGATTTTCGGAAAGATTCCCTTTGATCTTTCCTTCCATTCTTCTATTAATTATCCTAGTAAGTATTTTCGATGTGTGTGACACCAGGCTTTATGTTCTGTGTTCTTCACATTTTCTGTCCTTGTCTTCTTCGGCATTGTGATCATTTCACTCTTCTGGAAGTCCTCTGGTAGTCTTCCACTGCCATAGCTATCTTTGATTATTCCAAAGCGGGTATCTTTTGCTTTGACCCCGAGTGCCTTGATGATTTCTCCATTTATTTTGTCCCCTCCTGGTTCCTTGTGGTTCCTTAGGTCTTTCACGGCCCTGTCAAATTCGCTTCTCAGTATCTCGGGCCCCTATTCATCTTCATCCTCCCTGATTTCTTCTTCCGTTAAGTCAGTTTCCAGTGGTTTGGGTGCTTGATAGAGCTCTTCGATGTATTGCTTCCATCTCTTCCCTATGTCATCCTGTTCTATGAGAAACTTTCCATTTGAGTCTATTATGTTGTAGGATCTTGTTTTTCTTTCTCTGAATTGTCTCTCTACCAGTTTATAAGCCATTTCTGCATTTCCTTTCATTATGTTGTTATCTATTTCTTCACAGCAGTTTTCTATCCATTCTTCCTTGGCTTTCTCGCACTCTCTATTTACTTGGTTTCTCAACTTCTTATATTGGGCCTCCTCAGTTTCATTTCTTGGATTCTTGTATTTTCTTCTTTCCACTATGAGGTCTCTTATTTGGGTCGTTATCCATGGCCGTTACCATCTCTTTACTCACAAGTTGCTCATCTGCCACCTCTGTAATGATCTTCTTTATTCCATTCCATCTTCCCATAACTGTTGTCTCCTTCACTTCTAGTTTTGCATCGATGGCTGAGGTGAACCTTTCTCTTACTTCTTTTTCCTCCAGCGTCTTTGTGTTCCATCTTAGTTCCTTCATAATTCTCTTCAACTTCTTGTATCACAGACAGCTGTCCATGATTATCAGGTTATGGTCACTTTTTATATCTGCTCTGGGGTAGCTCTTTCACTGCTTACCTTGGTTCTTATATCTCGCTCTGACAAGGATGTAGTCTATCTGATATCTTCCTCTGTCCCCCAGCATCTTCCATGTATATCTTCTTCGCCGATGTTGCTCGATGAGGGTGTTTGCTATTACCATGTTCTTTTCTTTTCAGAACTCTACCAGCCTTTCTCCCGTGGCATTTCTTTTTCCCAAACCAAACTCACCTATGCTACTTCCTTCTTGGCCCTCTTCAACCACCGCATTCCAAACTGCCATAACTATTAGGTTCTCCTTTCCTTTTACTGGGTCTAGGACCTCTTCCAGTTGCTCATACTGTTAGCCATTATGGTTTATAATTATTTTGGATTTCCAACTGGCCAGAACTGGCTAATGTGGCTGTTCAATGAGCCACTCCGGTGTAGGATCTTGGTAGGTTATTCAGGGGAGGCGACCAACAGCTGAGGTCATTTGAACCATTTAAGATAGGTGGATAATTGGGTAATGGTATGAGTTTTCAGGGAATGGAGGAAGGGTGGAGAGAAACCCAGCATTGGCATTAGCCTACTCTTAACGAAAGGCACCAAGGGGACAACGGCTTAACATCCCATCCAACCGACAGAGTACTGAACTTGAAATGTCCTCCACTAGGCACTCAAGTGGGGACCGGTTTTCCACTGAAAAATCTGCCACTGCCGGGAATCAAACCAAGGCCATTGGGATGGGAGGCCAGTACTCTAGCTCCCACACCAGCTAGATCTCCCCAAAGTAGGAGCCTTGAGTTGCTCACCTCTATGGTCTATGTAAGGTATGCTGCTATCTTTGCAATTTCAGAACAACTATTGAAGATGGCATTAAGAGGGCCAGGGGGCGCAAACACACTTGAGTTGTGCAGATATTTACCCTAATAACAGCATTGCCCCTTGAAGCACTAGCTATGCAATTTGCCCAACTTAGTAGTTTACAATAAGATTGTGATCAGTGGGCATGGTGCGTGATTCAGATGGAAACAGAAAGTGAATTGGCACACACAAATATGATCTCAACATAGAGAAATTGTTTTCATCACAATATTGTGTGTATTTCAATTGTTTGGGATTCCTGGGCAGTTCACATGCTCGTAAGATTCTTATAAAGATGGTCATGTTCAAGTTTTATCTTTTCCTGAGAAAGATTTCTTAATATATTAGATTAATATTCTTGCATTTGTATCAATGAAATTCAATTGTGACACCTAGGTAGCCCCAACAAATACCCTGATCTTAATCAAATTCTCTCCCACATATATAGAGTGGAGTTAGCTACCGAAATATCTTCCTACCTGGAAATAATATTTAATAAATCCCTCACTGAATACATTATACCAAAGGATTATAAAACTGTCAATGTAACACTCATATTTAAAAGTGGAGAGGAACAGTCATATAATGACTGACAAATATCTCTCACTTCCATCTCATGCAAGGTCCTGGAACATATAATTGTCAGTTCAGTCATGGGACACTTAAATGGTCCAGTGAAAATAATATTCCAGTGGATGCTATATTTCTCGATTTCAAGAAAGATTTTGACGTGTCTCATCGCAAATTACTTGTGAAATTAAAATCTAATGTGATAAAGATTTTCTACATGATTGCATGCAATTGGTTGTTTTGAATTGTGTTGCCAGGGTATTATGTAGATGAAGATGACTTGTAGAAGAGAGGATCATCCTCAATTAGCATTTACTCTGAGTGCAATGAAAAGTGAAACATATGTTTATATAGGATTATAGTTACATACTCATTTACTGCTATAAATGCCCCACAATAGATATAGATGGGAGTGTAGCATACAGGCTAGGCAAAATGATGACAAAGCCCCGAAAATTTGCTGGGATACACAACAAATCAGTACTTACCTAAAACTGGTGAAAAGAGAGGCAGTTTTCCACGAAATTAAAAGAACCGGCAGGCACCAACAAGGAGGATAACCACATAGTTTAAAGAGTTGGATATTTGGAGCGGATGTAGGAATTGTTGGAGGGCTCTTTTCCGGCATCGCCGGAACTTCCACTTTTCGGGATACAGTCAGTGAAATAACTGTATTAATTATTGTCAAATTTGTGTTATAGTTAGCCATATTTGTAGCAATTAAATCTGTTAGCAATTAAAATGATTGCTGTGATCGTTCAGTCTCCGCATGCTGATTTTTGGAATAATTTAATTTCCAAAAGGGGAAGTGTTGTCCTCGGAAGGAAGTGGAAGTGGTAGGGAGTACCCTCCAAAATTGAAGAAATGAGGGAAATGAAAGGGAAAGGGTTACCATTTCCCTGAAATCTCTTACATTTCTTCAGGTGACCGTTTCCCTTGTGCTAGCTGGGATCAGAGTGCTACTTCCAAAAGGTGAAGGCCTGCAGTATATTCTCCTTCTCTTTCCTCCAAATCTAGATTTTGTCTGTCCTGTAATTTTGTGTAAGAATTTTCCCTATTGCTGTGTATGGTAGCAAGTTCATTCAAAATTGCTGTAGAAAAGGTTTTGCTGGACCAAGAAATCAGGTCCTGGGACAGTAGCTTCTTTGAAGCCCTATTCTGCCTTCCTTGATGAACTTCAATGGCAACCTAGCTCTATAACTCCTCGTAAAAATGTTCATTAGGGTCAGGAATCCTAGTTAGATTGGTGGGCTGTATGTTGTCCGAGCAAGCGAAAGTTCCATGGTTTAACTCCCATTTCCGAAAACCATTTTCCTATGGCAAGCTTCAACTTAATTTCTTTATTCATCATTTGTGTACATCTTGGTGGAGGATCTTGCTAATTGTTAACTCTTCTCGTAAAATTCCATTCTCATTATTGATGATCTCCTGATATCAGAACCCTTAAAAACTTCACAAATAAATGAATAGCTCCTAGCATTCCTGTCTTGGTAATTCAATGAATTTCAACTATCTTTGTTCAATCTTAAACCTTTTTTTCTCCCTTTAGAATGATGAGTCCATCCATTCATGCTATCCATTTTTATAATGCCTTTCATATCTCACAGCTTTGCATTGAAAGATCATGGCTATAGATATCTTAAAATGCAGTAAAAGATCAATAATTTCTAAGTCTAAACAAGGGAAAATCTATATAATGGGAGTTCTAAACAAGGGAAATTCTATATAATGGGAGGTTTTCCAGTGTGATGTGAACCTCAATGTTGTTGTTCCCACGAAATAACAGCTACATATTTAGCTGCCAAAAAAGCCATATAAGATATTTTTTTCTGTTTAACCCTTTAAGTACCAACATTTCCCACAGTGACATTGGAAAATTTTCGTTAAAATGCTGGCGTCACTCTGAGGGACTCTTTTTCTGAAAGCTATAAATGTAAATAAAAATTAAATGATTCATAATTTTATGCTGTACTCTATTTTTACAAAGCTCAGGTTACATTCTATTGAACTTTTTCACCCAATGAATTTATTTTTAAATTTTAAGCTTAATTGTATATTGTCTATTTCTTTCTGGCAATAATTTTCTGTATAAGAGCCTGGCGATTTTATCATGAAATTAGGCAATTCTGTATGGCACTCAAAGGGTTAATAAATTTTATGGAAATATACATGTTTCTTTTTCACATTACGTAATTATATCACATTACGTTGGGACCTTGCCCCAATTTCTGTAACAGTAATGCCTGTTCACTGTCAGTTTAAAGCCTGTTGAGTGTCTGTTGGAGATTTAGTGAACAGAATATGAACAGCCTATGAACAATCTCGCACCTTACACAATTGCAAACAACTTGGAAATGGCCTTCCAACAGTTTGTAAGAGGTAAGTGCTTACCTTAACACGTTCAACCTGATGGATGCGAATGCGTCCTCGATACGTCCGAGGTGCGTTGTCAGGATACTGAAGGACATGCATTCGCGTCTGTTAATGACTTCTCTGATGACCTCACTGAAGACCTCTATAAAGACCTCTCTGAAGTACGCGAACTCGAGTCTTTAGTAAATTATCGAGTTTTGTTATTCAAAAAAATTTTTAACTAATTTTAAATTACATTTAAGTGACTGGCCAAATTAATGTGGCAGAAAAAGATTTCCGTTTTTCATGATTGCACACTGGAAATATTCCGAGTTGAATGTGTTAAGTAGCTTTTTCAGTGATACATATAGCCTACTACTAGGCAAGTAGTCTAAACACTGGAAATATCACAATTATGGGATGCATTGAGTTCAGTATATTTTGGATTACTGATCTTCTACTATATTAACTCTTTGATTTACTCTTATTTTGCGAGCTTACCATCTGACCTAGAATTTTGAAATTTTAATCGTATACCTTAGATATGTAAAAAAATTACACAAGTATTTCAAATGTGTTTTTCATAAGACAATGTTCTACCCAAAAGCATTTTTACTTCAAACTGACATATCAGCACCCTGAACATTTTAAGGTAAATATTCAGAAGTGACAGTGGATGGAAGAGATTGTGTGAGGCAATAGACTATTGGAGGGAGGAATGGGATTGCGAATTCATTGAGGAGAGGGAACTGTTAAGTTGGGCAGTAAGCATGGGCTACCTAGTATTTTGGTCGCTTTTTAACCCTTTAATTGCCAACCCCTTTGAGGTAGCCTGTGCAAAAACTCCCTAGCACATTGCAATGGGATTCATAAGATTATTAATTTAAATTTACACTATTTAAAAGACAATTTTAATTTATCAAGTATATATTTATCTCAATGCTGACAATATATTTAATATTTAAGAAAATGAATTAATAATTCATGCTATCCCTGATTTCAGGGAAATATAATATTACAAATACATATGCAATAATGTGAGTAGGTAACAATATAATGTGGGTAGGGCAATATAATCCCACTTGCAGTTTTCACACAACAAAAGAGGGCTGATAAATTGGCCCACTGGTGATAAAAGTGTTAACCTGTATTCCCAATCGATGATTGATGAGATTTTGGAAATTATGGAATTAATTTAACATAAAATATCAGTTAAATTTGGTAATGATGAATGTTTTACAAAACAGGTAGCAAGGGGAAATATGTACTTGGAAATGGTGTGTTTATAATGATTGACTTGAAAGTTATGGATGAAATTCAATGGCTAGAAAATGAAGATCATGAGATTCTCAAGAAATGCAGTAGGTTAGAAGGTAGGGTAACATTGATGTTTGGTAATATATGCACACACCATATTATATTACCACCAATGAGTATTTTTCAATATTACATCACTCCAAATAAGCATCATTTTAAGCCCTCGTGCTGCCCCTATAGCATGAAATAAAAAAATCAATTACTGAGATAGATGTGTTAAATTAATGTAAGTATCCTCTTACTGCACAACCATTGATTTTTCAAGGATTTGATGATGGGAAAACTACTCATCTGTTCATCTCCTATAATGTAACTTGGAGCATTTTTTACCTTGTATCTCCTTCCTAACTCTTTCAGATGTTTGAGCTCCAAGCACTATACTCTGTGCCCAGTTGGAATAATTGTATTACATATCGAAATCATGTTTCTCTTCCAAAGATTTCGAACATAAATTGGAGAAAACTAATTTCCATGCTTTTGGCTTGATATGTCCTTTATTCAATGTCAAATCTTCCTATTATTCTTATATGCCTCTGTCATTAGAACTCTGCACAGGGACCAATAGCTTGTTGCATATGCACCTTTAAGGATGGTTGGTATAACCTTTGATGTATTGCATTTGTTTCATTGACTGCTGTGATGTATGGTGGGGATTGGTGGGGATGTTGTTGACAAGGATTATTGAAGGACAGGGAAAAGGCGGAATAAAAAGTTGGTCTTCAATCAGCTTGTTTGTTTGCTTCCGTTAAATTTACAAAAAGTGGTCCAACACTACACTGGGTTGGAAATTGCTTAATTGCCAAAGGAGTGATGGAAATGAATAGTTTCAGGCATAATTTTATGGATTCATCTCAGAAGATAAAAACAGTGACTTTGTGGCTCCACCTTTGTGTTAGTTTTAGTAAACAATGACTGATTTCAATGTAAACTAGACCTAAAGATGACATTTTATGTGAAACCTGGGTTCTGGATAAATAAAGCTGTTGTGGAATTACCAAGTCACCTTTTTTCTTTCTGAAGGAAGAAAAGGTGGGCAGATACCTAGCATTATCTTCACCATGTGCCCAAAGGGTCTGCAGCTTAACATCCTATTTCATGGAAAGAGTACCTTCTTTGCATAAAGTGATCTCTTCACGAAGGTAAGAACAGAACTGGTGTTTCATTGAAAAACCTTTGCTATTTCGTGGATATAATTACAGTCCCTTGCTTTGGAAGCCATTTTTTAATTGATTATGCGATTAGATATTTCAATTTTGATTTGATTTCTGCAAGTCAAATATCACTGCTTTTTCAAACATATTACTCTACTCCTATAATATGTATCCTCAAGTTTCCTGATTCATCTTCTTTCTTACCATCAACTTTGTTAGCTGAAAAGCCATTGACCTGGATGAATTGGAGAACAAATAAGGAAATGAGTGTGGAAGGAAGCAAGCATACAATCTCGTAGCTTTATGGAAGGTGCAAGAATTGTTTTTTCAACCATAAAAGGTGGAGCTAAGTGTGGAATCCAGTACAGAGATGAAGGTATGTACTTTTAAAGTCAATAATTCTCTAAGTCTTATAATAGTCCAGCTATTCCAGGGGTGGTGCAACCTTTTTGAGAGTGCGTACTAAAATCAGCGAAGTCTCTAAAACAAATTTTTTCCACATTTCAACCAATTTTTTTAGCATTTGACATCTTGATATTAGCTTTGTAAGTTAATATGTAAATCATGTAAGGCTGTCTAAATGAAAAAAATGAGTTTAAATGCCTGCAGTATCTCTTCGAGCTTACCAGGGTAGCATCATGGTAGGTTTGATATCATCTGCTAATGAGGCTTAGTCCATCAACACTTTAATAGTTATTCCATGACACTGAAAGCATTAATAGTTGCTAAAATTTGCTGATATTTTCAACTGCTGACTCGGGTTAGCAGTAGCTGTTAGCAACTGCTAAAATAAATGCAAATAATTGTACTTCCTGCCCAAAAAATATCAGGGATAGAGAAAATGTAGGTGGTACCTATATAAATTGGATTATAAAGGGTGAATGAATAGAAGTTGTTTTTATGAGTGGATATCATTGAACATAAAAATTGTGTGGCATGATTGGACTACTTACGAAAGACCCTGGAATCATGAAAAGTCTCTGAGGATATGACCTGCTTAATTCAAGCTATTTGATTTTTTGGATACCACATCTTTTTTGAAAACCATGAGCAACAGAGTTAAAAGAATCCTTACCTGATGAGTTAATTTCATGTGTTGCTGGGGGTAGTAATTGGTGAGCATTACCAGCCAGATCACCAGTCAGATGTATATTGAACAATGTGTTTATAGAAGCTGTGTATTTCTGAAGATGATTAACACTGAAGTTATATGCTTTGTCTTTCCCTAATTTTCATCAACAACTATCTTTCTTGACTCATCTCTTCAGCATTTGTGTTAATTTTTTCAGTGTCCTAAACACCCACATCTCAGTAGCTTTCAGTGTATTCTCAGTAGAGCCAAAATTATTGACTCATTCCACACTACCTGTATATCCATTCCATATCATACTCGTTTAACTAACCATTTCTTAATCATCTTTGCTGAAGGTTCTCATCTGGAATTCTTTGCTATTGGTTAATGCTTGTTTAAACACATAGTAGCCTTCTCCTTACATCATTGCTATTAAGCCACCTTTTTCCAAAATGCTACCAAAGTTTTTAACTTCAGTTTCTTTAAACATTATGACTTGATTACCAGAAAAGTGTACTTGGAAAAATTCCAATTTTCAATCGTAAAACTTCCAAGTGAAACCTTTCTTTGAAAATAGCAATCAGTTTCAGGTTATAAAGAGAGATCCCACCAGTAATTTTCAAAACTAAATTAAATCTTCTAAAAGAGAAGTTAATCATTTGTTAACAGATTACAACAAATGGAGGCTGAATGAACCCACTTTCTCTGAGCTTCTTCTGGCTACCAAAGAACCACAAACACTGATATCTCTATTCGCCTTGTAGAAGCACATTATAATCTTACTAGCCTGTAAACTGAATGCTCTCCTCACAATACCATTTCCATTGAATTAGCCAGCAAACTATTTTTGATTTCCCCCATCTAATGGGAAACTAGTTTCCTTTCGCATGAAAATTTTTTTCTCATCATTTCCTAGGACGGAGGTAGTACCCATGCTAATTGGCTGATTAAAGGAAGAAAGTTTGGTATGTAATTTTCAGAAGCTATGAAATTTGTGTGTTGACCAACACTTCTGCCTCTTCAAAGGAGAATTTCATTATCAAACCCATGGGCTGACTATGGGGTCACTACTCTCCCCAGTATCAGCTGAAATCTTCCTAGATCATTTGGAGAGAAAACTTTTCAATTCTAAACACCCCCTAGTCAAAAAGGTTTTCTATTTCTTCAGTTATGTAAATGATATTATTTGCCTATGGACTGAAAGCCTTAGACAATTGGTATAATATGTAACAGTACTAAACTCATACCAAAGAATGTGGAGGAAAAGGTTTAAGGAAGGAAATCATGATAAAAATGGGATTGATAAAGGCTATGGAGAAAGTAGAAGAAGACTATTTTATGATCAAGTGATTGGGCTTCTAATGATAGAATCTCTTTGAAAGTAGGGGAATGTGAAAAGGGGATAGAAGGATACCTGACTTTATAGCTGATTTCTGTTTCAATAGGACCCTTTTCACTACCTCAGTCATCCAATGCATAAATAATCATGTACAACCTCACTTCATGCACATTTTTTGAGTACATACCAGATCTTTCTTCAAAGCCACATGCAGCACAGGAAAAGGAGCTAGCCTCCTACCCTGATGAATGAATTTAGAGCTCTCCAAGTAGGAGGCACTTTCATGTCTCCTACTTGGAGAGCTCTAATCTCCCCAAATATACTGGCTGATCTCATTTTGACGCTCTGTAATTCTGTTCTCAAAATAATCACCTGTTTTCTCTTTCATTCCCAAAGATAGCTATGCCTAGAATGGATAGTAATATCCTTATGACCAACTTAAGGAAATACAAATTTTTATATTTTTTTTACAAACTTGTGTATAAATATCTTAAGTTCATTGTTAAAATACAAGTAAAAAATAGTTGTAGTGCCTTTTGGCATTTTCTTAAGTAGTTTACATCCTGTTAATAGTTGCATAGAGTCACGTTTTCTCACTCTTGTTCAGCAAGTAATTTAGATTGGATGGGTGGCAGTGTTCACATGAGAGAGGAACACACGTAACCATCCGGGTGCACATATTTCCTGAAAAATACCATCAGCATTATGCCAAATATTTCGCCCAGCAAAATTGCACCGGAAATACCACAGGCCAAGTTGAAGTCCAGTCGATCGTGTAGAACAAATGGTAATGTCAATGCCAAAACGAGAGTTTCGAGGTAAAACAGTAGATGGTCGACACTGTCCATCCGCCACAAACCTATCCTGTACGGAATCGTGAACATCCTGTGCAGGGGCCAGAATACTGTGGACTTGTATCGGTGCAGTCCCTTGTACATAATCTTCCTTTCGCTAACGATTATCAACGACGCGTATATCAGAAGCAAATATAGGGAGGCTCCGATGAAAAACCGCACATGATGTACTGCGGTGAGGGAGCAAATTGACAGCACACGGGAACCTGCAACGTAAATAAAAGGAAACTGTATTTTCTCTCTCACAGTTTTAGTATAATATTCGTCATAAAATATGGGTCAACTCTTCACTGCGTCAGGTATCAACATCAATAGGAATGTCATTTTAGGTCTCCCGGGTGGAGATGCATTTTGAATCCAAGCGCTTTGAAAGCTGGGAAAACTTACCACCAAGGTGGGATACTCGTAGTGAGTAAATTAAATTTATTATCATATCACATTATTATCTACGTAATTTTACGTCTTAAACTGTGGAAAATGACCATTGATGTTTTGTATTAAAAATTTTTTTCTTTAAGTCAGCAATTTTAGTAGTATTTTACATTTGTAAATATTATTTTAGCAGCGGAAAATCATGAGCATTTTTTTGGTCAATTACGACGTTGGAGTCGATGGGTAAGAAATTTTTTTAATTTTACATTCTCATTCAAGCATGTACTATTCGGAATTAAACTCCAATACTTTGAACAAGTTACTAACTAAAAATTCCCGCAGTCAAATTTTCCCCGAACTAGTCACATTTTACTTTCTTAAAACGAAAGGGTGTTTGGGTCTAATATTTTTTCACCATTTCAACCTGAAATTTCTTCATTAAAAATATTTTGCCTACGGCCGAAGGTTTATTGGCGTTGTGCTAGTAAAAGGCGTCTCTGAAGGAAGGGAAATGGGCATAACGGATGCATAGGTAACTGTTGAAAATGTCTCCTGCAACCGCCCGGCAAAAGTCAATGCAAGACAATCTTATCCTCATTAAATAATTGAAGCGATCGCCGGAATTTAAATTTTGTCGCCATTAGAAATCGATATTTTTTTAGATATCCGTTTCATCATTCCAGATGTTGACTTCATTGATGCTCCTTACTCCACTCTTCTTTGTTAAGCCTTTTTTTTTACGATTTTCGCTCAAGATTCATTTTCACTAAACTCAAAATTGTTTCGACGCGTGCCAGGATTGCATGCGGTCGACGCCGGTGATAACGCTTGGCTATAAAGGGCGAAGAGCAAGCAGTGTGATTGATATGCACTGCCTGATGTCGACGCCATCTCCATACCGATTACACATTTAAATAATCTCTACACGGAAATGTGTTTGGTCCACGACTAAGTAAGTGGGGACTTCCTGTTTTGCAAAGCCGCAGCATCCGCGTTTAGGGCCACGAGACAATTTCGCCTCTTTGGCATGCGGGAGCGTGAATATCATCCGTACCAACATAAATCAAGCAAGCCACCGCAAGGGTGTGTGGCAGGGGTTGAATCTTCACCATTCAATCATGTACATCAAGCAGTCCTATCCTATGCTAATAACTACGCTGCAAGTTTTTTTTACTAGTGCAAAATATTTATAATTAAATATAATTATTCTGAGAACTGAAGTATTTTCACATGGAATGCAGTAGTGAAAGTCATCATCGTCTTGGTTGGACATTGTAAATTAAAAATAACCGCATATTATGTTAATAATGCAAAATAAATTTACACTTACTATCTCGCAGCTATACAAAAATATTATTTAAACTCTAAAATACTTATTGTAATTTCCTCATAGTATCTCATTTGCAGCCTATGACTGCCACTAATAATACTTACAATATACGAAGATGTTGCCAAGGAATTCCACCAGCTTCGCTTTCACGCTGTAGGCGTTGTCTAGAACTCTGCCACCAGTGTTGTAATGGCGATTGTAATGCGCCTGATGCATTGTCCAGGAGAGACTGACGATCGAAAAAAAGATGCTTGCCCAGCTCTTGAAACCTGTTGCGAGTTGTTGAAACACAAGAGTTAGCTATCTGCAAGTGAATTAATTGATACCATGGCATTTTATTGTTCCCACAGCGCGAGACTTCATTAAAGGGATTGAATGATTCAATCCGCTCAAAACAGTTATCGAGAATTAAGTTGGCGGTGTAACTTCGTGGTTTTATGATGCAATAGCAGTCTCAAGTGTGACAAAATAAAAATCAACATATTTTTACGGACACATTTGGTCACATCAGTTTATTGGAAAATATTTGAAAGTTTGTTATGCATTGATATCAATATTATAACGGAAGAACTTTGTAGTATCATATTTGAGACTCAGGCCTGTTTAAATTTTTTGCGATAATCTTTGCATAGTAAAATATATGAAAACTCGTTTGGTTAACCAGGGTTATTATGCCGGTAAAGTGCCGGGCTAACCGCCTGATGGTCGTAGGTTCATATCCGTCCTAGGTCATCGACGCTGGTTCGTCTTTGGATTGCGATTAGGATTACGGTAGAAAAGGCGATATTACTTAATTAGGGATGGAGCAACTCAATACCTAATCCTCTAATACTCAGATAATCATTTTACTTTATTCTCTTAAATATCGTAATTTATCATTTTTTCCTATTTATTGCCCGGAGACATTGTGGCCAATGCTTCTCAAAAGAGTATTCTCTCATTCTGATGAATTGGAGTACTGGAACAGTTAAGACGCCTTTAAACCAAAAGTATACATTAATGTAGGATGCCATTTCGTAGGATGAGGGGCCAGCTTTCTTTTCTTCTTGCTTTCTACCGGCAACGGAAAGAGCGTGTGAACCATATTTTTCTGGATTTTATTTTTATTTTCGAAGAGTATAATGCTCCAATTGAGAAGTGTCGGGAGAGGGAGGGAAGGACAAAGATGTGCTCTTAGCTTCGCTGCCGCGTTCAACCGTTCGTAGCGGATGGAGTTCCTTGATAACGTCGTTTGCTCTGGTTGTTCGCGCGCCACTTTTGGCACTCCCATAGGAATTCGTCCGGAGCCAGCTCGCATCATCTTGTGGCGTTTCGATAATTTCTATCCTTATAACTACTTTGTTTGATTTTCTTTCGAGGAATGGAATTGTATAGGACGGTATGATGCCTATGAAGAAGAATTTATTTTTTATAACTGCAATTAGGCGCTACCGAACTTGACGTGATACGCTTTCAGATGACTCTCTGGCGGTGCGATTTCGTGAAAACTAAATACGCGGTCCACCAAAAGTGGTCGAATGACTGGATCACGATTCTTTTTTTCGCATGGTCTCTATCGTTATCAGTAATCCAGGAGCTAATTTCGGACAGTAGCAGTCCCAATGACTTGCTCTGCCAACTGAGATTGGTGATTTGAATGGACAAACAGAATTGTAAGGCTTAGCGTTGCCTTTTCGCTTTCTTAGGAATTGCGTCCAAGACTTACAACTGAACACACGCCTAGGAATAAGAAATATGAAACGTCTTGCTATATCTCCTTTAAAAATCAGTGCGCTACGTAGAGGAATACTAGAAGTACCGCTTATCAGAATATACTTTTAGTCTGATGATAATTATGAATAGTTTGGCCTCCTAATCCGAATTATTGTATGCTTGCAGTTGTTTTCGCTCGTGAGTTCAAGGATGTGTTTGTTAGTTCAGTGGTAGGGGTGCAGTGGAACAGTGAATGAAACCGCAGGACAATTTGCTTACTCTTTAGAAATATTTTCATGTTACTAACTGCATGGGTTACAAATGTCTCGGGATTGATTTTGCCTCGAGCATGGATGTGGTGAATGCCGTAGGATCAAGAGATTTGGGTGATAAACTTACAACCTTACTTATTGGAGCATACCTATTTAATCTCAGGCCGACTACTGTCCTTCTTTACGCTCGTCTTATATGCATTCATTTTCATTCATGCGATCCAGGTACACAACATAAGGCAACTCCTGAAGAAATATTTGAGGCAATTAATGTCTGGCTGAGGAATGCTTAGGGACGAATGGGTTAAAGGTTGTATTATATTATATAAAGTTGAGAACTGTTGCATTAATTTTCAACAGAAATGCACTGTTGCAACTGTTCCATCAAGAAATCAAGTTGCATTATATCAAGTTGAGAACTGTAATTCAGGAATTCTCCATAAATAATAATGGCTATGGGTATTTTATTAGTGTTTGTTAAAATATCAATGAAGGAATGAGTGCCATCTTTAAACTATTCCAAAGAAAATATTGGTTGTAGGAAAAGCAACATTCATATACTCTCTAAATATCACGAATACGTCAACAGAATATAACTAGATGGTTTTTGGACGTATTTGGGAGATATTTTGAGGTTCTGTAAAAAAATTAATTTATGCTTATTGACTTATGGGCTCTTTTTATCTTAACATGACAGAATCGGTGTTTGAACTGGAGCATGTCCACAAGGTACTACTCACTGATGTCGTTATGCTCAAGACATTCCCTCGTAGCAATAGACAGCTGAAGCAGAAGTTGCGGCGCGGACTCGTTGAGCACTTCGGTAATCTTCGTTTGGAGGATAAATCTCTCGTTCCAGGTCTGCATCGCGAGGAACACGGCTTGGATGTGACTCGAGTCCTCTTTGACCGGTTCCCTTTGGAAGTGCTTCTTACCCTTGTTGCAACGGTTGCTGTTTAGTTCGCTATAAAACGTTGCCACTTGGTTATAATTCCTCATGGAGTTGATGGCATACTGTGTGCTCCTTACCATCCTAAGGAAGGAATACACTATCATTAGCAGGGGAAATTTCCATAAAATGACCTTCCTGAATGTCGGGTTTGATCATCGCTAAATCCCACCCTTCGTTTGAATTATGCTAGAAATCAGTTCAATCGTCGTTATTTAGCTGAACATTCATAGCTTTTGCCATGTCTTATAGTTATTCCGATATAATTGGTATTCAGAGAGTTTCATTTACTTATCTTTCAAAGGCTAGGGAAGAAAAAGTAGGAAGACTTTTTGCGTTGATTGCAATTGTAAATCATTTTCACATCTGGTCTTACTCTAAAGTTAACACGCACCTTTTGAAAATTTTCAAATCATTCAGACTGAATATATCTTTCCATTTCAGTTGGACGTATTCTTTGTCTTTGCCAAGCGCCTTCCTAGAAGAGTTGGATATAGAATTATTTTACCATTACTACGTGATTTTTTTCAAAGAATTCATCAGATTACTCTCCAGTATATACTCACAGAATTAGCTTGCTCGCGGTTTCTGCTATAAAGGGAAGGAAGACGAACAGCAACGTCAGCGATCCGTACATGTGATTACCGTTTTGATAGTGCTCTCTGGCTAGGATCAGGTCTGAAACAAAATCTCCCGTGTACAGCAATATTGTCAGAATAAGCCAGATGAACTTTCCAGCCTTCCGCTTCATGCTTTTGTACGGATTTTCCGTGAACTCCACCGTTTGCAGCGAAATAGCGAGCAGGTTTTTCTTCTTTATACCGTAGAAGGTGGAACAAGTGTCGTTCTTGAACGAGTCGTACGGAATCGGACAGGCTATGCCGCTGATGTGATCTAGGGGATCTTCCTTGTTGTTCTCGAGGACACTGACGCGCCACCTCTCTCTCCGGAATAGCAGAAATGGCATTTTCGGCATGGTTTTCGTCGTCGATTTCGTGTGCCGCATCTTGGACTTAATGTGGTCCGTATGGCGACATATGGATTCCAGTTGCATCGTCATTTCCTTGCCGACGGCGTCGTCTTTGCACGTCAGCCCCAAGAGTTCGTTCGTCAGCATCACCTTCCCGTTGATCGACTTCACGTCCGAGGATATTTCTTCGCTTATCTCGAGGTCGTTCAGGGTTGGGACAGACATCGGTGCTTCGATTTCACTTTCGTGGGAGGTGGCGAATAATTCTTCCCCTATCTTTGGCATCAAGGAGTCCAAAAGTTTTGTGCAGTCGCTGATCTCGCCGATGAAGGTCGTGTACCACTCCACATCCCCGTCCAGGAATACTCTCCCATCGCTCTGAGAGGACGTGAACCGCTCGTCCCCGGAGTCGAGGAGCATCGCGTTGATCCTGTTGACTCTGTTGTTCATGTTACAGAAAAATTCATTCATCACATTGTTATTGTTCATGAAAGGCCTTTTGGAGTTCGGTTCGCCCGAGTCTCTCATGAGCGCGTTGATCTGGATAGTCTTTTCGTTGTAACGGCGTATAATTTCCGAGAAAAGGTGCATTTTTCCCTCATAAATGAGTGTTTTAAGCGTCGGGAAATCGGCGCTTTGCCATTTTGTTTTTAAACTGCTATCCGTCTGGCTCTTTCCTATTTTGGATATCATAATTTTTAACGAGAAATTCAGTAAGTAGTCAATATATTTGAGTTCCTTTTTGATGTCATCTTCCGTGTAAGGGTGTTTCCTGGGAAGGAAAATAAATTGATTGTAATTATTTTGTACTTAAACCCATAAATGTGCCAAATGGAATAGAAGTAATAGTTAAATAAACGAATGCGAAGGTGCGAATACCAGTTGCAACGCATCTGTCAATCATATCAAAATTCATTCAATTTTATTGGTTTCGTAAGGATCCACGAAACTGATTTTATTCATTTGTGGCATGCGTTGTAGCTAATGTGGCTAAAGTCAAGTAAAAACAGTTATAACATGGAAAAGTATTTCGTTGGTTTTTCCTTGATGAACCAATGGCTATATAATTAAAGTAACTTTTCGGGTCTTACCGCGTAATCAGATTAGCCTGACGTTTTGCGAGCCCTGCTGGTCGCTTCTTCTGAGGTAACCGTTACCATTCCCTCAGAAGAAGCGACCAGCATGGGTCGCGAAACGTCAGGCTAACCTGATTACGCGGTAGGACCCGAAAAGTGACTTTAATCATCACTATGAACCACGAAAGCCTCAACGAAGAATCAATGGCTATATAGCAATATTTTGGATTCATACTGAACAGAAAGGCTGGGTGCAATTTTAGACCAGGGATGCCGGTTAAAGAATATCGCTTGGTGACACGTACGAATAGCGGCAAGGAAAAAATCGTGTTCACTTGGCACTATCGCATCCTTGCAGGCGAGAACGCTCGAGCGATGATAGCGCTACTGAAATTAGTCAAGGATTTTGCTGGTATTTCCCGGCGCAGTGTAGCATGATACCGTAGGCGGCAGTTAAATAACATCCAACAGGATAGTTTGCCTAATTAATTCTTGCCATGTAAGCTCCCAGCATCAGAGATTTTCCTCTCGAGTTTGTCCAATTTGAAAATTGTAAATATTCCAGGCGTTGTTAATTTTGAAGGCGACCGTTAACTAAGGTCATTTTTGCCATTAAAGATAGGTGTATAATTGAAATCTGGATATGTATGATATGAAAGATAGGTGTGTAATTGGAATAATATAATTGGATATGGGTAGGAATTTTTAGGGATTAGTTCAAGGGTGGGGAGAAACCAGGCGTCAGCGTAAGCGAAAGGAGGCAAGGGGTTCACGGTTTAACGTCCCATCCGACGGACGGAGAATCGTCCTCGAAGTGATCTCCACATAGCTCTCAATTAGGGACCGGTATCCCAATGAAAAATTATCTTCCACTGCGAGATATGAACTCGGTTCCCTGGGGTGGGCAACTCCAATCTAAACCCCAAACACATCAACTAAATATTTTTCCCTATTCATTTTTATTCTTAAAATAGGCGAAAAATTGATTCCTTTTCACTCGACGAGTGGGATGGTTGGCTATCTTTCCGTTATATATTTGTATACATTAAAGCCTCGTTGAAAACTCTTAACCGAATATTTCTAAACTCTGGTTTAAAGATCCTGCAGTGACCAGGGGAATATTCGGAGGATGTCTGGACATTGTCTGGTTGATATTTTGACCAGGATCACCAGGATACTTGCCTCCCAACCCAAGGGTACGTATCCAAATCCTGTCAGTCGTCGGTATTTTAGTGAAATTCCGGTGCCTATTTGAGCGCAGAGCTGAGCACACTTTAGGTTCAGTACTCAGTTAGGTACGTTTGGTGGGACTTAATCCGTGGATCCTTTTGGACTTTTCTTGGAGAGTAGGCTAATGCATGCGTTACTCCTGCGTATATTTAACCAGACATCTTATATCCTTTACGATGGAAATTACCTCGGATATAGATCCTCCCCTCCTAATTATTACCGCTGTAAAATATTCAAAAGCTCATCTTTCCCCAGAAAATAAATATTCTTGGCTTTCTAGGATTGTTCCGACTTTGATCATCACACTAAGTGGACCTCGTAGGGCATAAAGAGATAGTAGGAACCTTTTAACCAGTCGGGGGCATAGACATTCTCACTCTCACTTCCGTATTGCCTTCAAGGCCCTTAGATGGGCATACCACGGATTGTCGGACGTCCTTCGTCATCATTCGTGGGCATTTCTCAGTTGAAAAAGTTTTCTTGTTGGAGATGGATACACTCCTTGTCTAGAGGTTCAGGTGAAGTGATTATATTCTAAAGTTGATTCTACTGGTCAGGATAGGTTTTCATGGATCTCTTATAAATCTATATTTTGAGCATACATGGTTGACTAGAATTCCAGCTGTACACTCTTAAAATATAAGATATGAAAAGGAGCGCATTGATTTTTAAGTAAGGATGAAATTGAACTAAGTGTGTAAAATTTATGCAGATATGGTCTTCTTGTCGGTAATGCACCTACCCAGTAACTCTAAGGTTCAAATTCCTCCTCGGGCGTTGACAATATTTTCGTCTTAGGATTAAGTTAGATTAGACGGTGCAACATTACCTAAGCAGTTGGTGCATTTACAACCTAATTCTACCAATGAACTATGAAAAAGTTGTCTACCTCAGCTAAACAAACAGTATCAATTCTACTTATCCCTAGTTGGATTTGTTTCCAAGATCCTACGTTTGCCATTGATATATCGTGTCGTTAAACTTAATCCTTGGTCTTACTGTTGGCCTAAATTGGTGATGACTATGTCCTGATGATGTCGATCCTCAAAACCCTGGTCATTTTTTAAATTATTAAAATGTGGAAAATTATTAAGTTACGTTTTATTTCTATTATTTTGAAATATACGTCAATATTGGATACTTACTGAGTTTTTGCTAGCCTCTGCTTGCAGAGGGAAGATCGTGATTGCGCTGCCTCAAAGTTTTGTCTTTCGTACATGAAGATATTCGTGCACCATATGCAGTCTTTTAGATTATAAAGTACGTGGGTGAGATTGCTGGTGTCCAACCTGAAGAGGAATGAAATTTGTGGTTAAGCAAGATATCATAATTAGAGCTCGTTTCTCACATTTTTTGATATATTAACTCCTTAGGCGTCATTTACATATTTCACTAGGGTTGAAGAAGAACAAACGCTCTCGAGAAATGTCAATTACGTACCTACATTGGAATTCTTGATATTCAGTTCCTGCGTGGGATTTCAAAAAGTACCTCGCTGGCCAAGTTTCACGCATGAATGGGAATTGAAGAGAAATTAATGATGATTGCGTCTTCGGTAGCATTGTATTCCACTTTATTTATCACTAGTTCATTTCACTAAAATTTAAACCACCTATTTCGACCAAGGGAAATTATTTCCTTTGATTACTGGGGCACTGTAACCGATACCAAACATGAACTTATATGGTCGGTTTTTCCGGGATGGATTTAGAACTTTATTGCATCTCCAATGAACACATTAAATAGTGACTGGATGGTCAAGCTCTTTCTTACGTCAACCTGCAACACTATTGTTCATTTATGAATAGAAGTTGTTTCCAAGGGATCCTGTCCTTTATTACTCCATCCCACTACCATCCCAATAGCGTTTTTGCCTAAAATTGATTTTGAGTCTGTTGTCAAACATCTAGAGTCTCCACCCTGATCTCCTTCCCAATAAATTCCCATCGACTTTAATTTTTTTCCCTGGCCCAACAACTCAAAATGTAGACCAAGCTCAGAATGGAGATCATAATACATATAACTAATCGAAAGTTGTTCATGGTGGCAGAACAATAGGTATATTGAACGGATTTACGCAGTGGTTGGCAAAATAATGCTGTTGAACTCCAGCTCTTCCAATAGTTAGCGAAACTCGAAACAAATAAATCGAAGTTCGATACAATACTCTAGGTGTTTTTAGGAAATATCTACTGATATTTATAAAAAAAAATTAGGTTGGTGTACCTATTCTTATAAAAGACAAAAGTATTTCTTGATTTGATAGTCCCCATTTATTATCTGGCAATTTTTTCATCCTTTTCTGTAAATACTGAACCCTTATAGGACGAATAGAAACACCTTGACAGAATATTCAAAAAGAAAACATATAACTCTCTGAACTAACTTTACCAAGAAATCGACTCGGAAATAAGTAAAACTTGTTTTTTTATATTTTATGGTATTTATAATCCAGAAATAAAAAGCCAGTTTAGATTATGTGTAATGAAAACATGATAGAAGAGCAATATCTTATTTTTCTGATCGAGAAATCGAAGAGGAGCTCCACTATTTCTTGCATTGCCCCTTTTATTGGAAATTTGAATAAATTGAGACCAAATGTTGATCTCATTCTGTGTTTAGCTGGGTAGTTTGTGGTGAAATTAAAGGGAAATGGTTTCTTAAAATATAACAATGAGCCATTTGCGCGCAAGCATTGTTTCGAGAAGGAAAGAAATATAATTATGGCACTCACATACTGTTGGATGGGTAGTTAGGGATTCGTCCATCTTTACTCAGCCGTGATACCTGGAACTAAACCCTTATTCATTTTAGACCCAAAATATCTCGAGTCCTTACCGATCGACGCTTCCTCCGACGTTGCTCTCGGCATCCCGTGATGTGTCCTCATTCTCGCTTTCGTCACATTTTTTAAGGTAGTCATCGCTCCAATCCCCGCCTTCCTTTGTTTCCAAGACGTCGGTCAGCTCCCTTTGGGCATCCTCTTCACTGCTGTCTGCAAAGTCAGGGATTCTCCCTGATTCAAGATCTGCAGAGCTCCCATTGTCCATCACCTGCAGGGATTAAGAAAATTCATACTATTAAGACTTAGGAGATATTTCGTTTCTTCGGTTGTGAAATCCATCCACGGCTTGCATGGTCACGAGCTGTAAAGGCCTGGTTACACGATACATTAACCCGTGCGAGTTAATGTGTAAATGAATGAACGCGAAAATGCACCGTGTAACCACACCAAAATGTACAAATGAATGAATACGTGAACAGAAAATAGAGCCTATTCTATTTGGTTCATGCATTCGCACGAGTTGAGGAGAAACCATTCACGCAAATGTACATGAACCCGTACGTGTTAATGTATCGTGTAACCAGGCCTTAACAGAGGAGGAAAGTTCTCACTTCTATTCTTTCTCTGTATTTACTGCGTAAATTAATGCTTTTAAGGGGATTCCCGATGATTATTTTAAGTTGTCTTAAATCTAGGATACTGAACGCGACATATGGCCGATATATTATGATGAATGTAGATGAGTGCAGTGAAGAACCGCGATGAACGGGTCTTTCGCTGTACTGAATCAAAATCAGTCCGAGTGTGACCAACGCGAATACTTGAGGTGGAGTATTCCTTTCGGTGGGTACTTATAATGAGACATCCACCTCTGACAAGGAAGTAGCACGACTATTTTAGGACTAAAAGAGATCATTCTTTTCTCGTCAGGGCTATGCGGGTGGTGAATCAATGCCGACCTGCCGAGACGAGGTCTGGTTTCTGTGGGTGGGTCAATTCTCATGGCGCGTTGAATTCCCAAGGGAAAATTAAAGAATGATGCTGGCCATGGGTTACTAAAGGTCGCTTACTTCAAGGGTTCCAGTTCGTCTTCAGGCACGTCCTGCTTTTCCTAGCATTTTGGGATAGTTAGTGCGATATAACATCATCGGTTAAAGTACCTTAAAAAACCTGGTTCTATCGTTGTAAGAAAATGACGTGGAACTCTTGGATTACATAGTGAATGGTTAAAACTTACCATTCGCAATTGTTGACTAATTTCTAAGAATACCGAGATATTCAATCTTTAGTAAGGGACGACTAACCTGGGTTTGATCACTGATCTCAATATCGCACTCGCGCGTGTTATCGTGCTTTTTAAATAACACTTAGGAGAGCGACGCGCGAGGAGAAATACTATGCATGGAAAATGCCAATGTAACTTTTAATTAACCAAATTTTATCTCTTACCTGAAGTCACAAATGTCAAACAGTGGAGAGAGTCTCTAGGACGGTTACTATGAGCAATGCGCTTCTAGAGGAGTTTGTGTTTCTGATAGCGATAGCTCCAGGAACTTAGGGGTTCCTAATAAATCGATCCAATAACAGAGGTTGGTGATTTGAGGCATCAGACAAATTAAAAAAATAAAATTTCTTTTTCGCACCCCTGAGCACACTTTATAGTATTACTATGACTCAGGCATGTGTGTAGCCCTTCAGCGATCCCCAGCCGTAAAAGATCATTATGTGTGAGTGGCAAACGAGGTATTCCAGGAGATCGGTAGAAAAATGACGGCGGAGAGTGTAAACAATTCATGTCGCAACCCAAAATAATTCAAGGTCATCCCATGCTTTCGTAAATATAGTTTTTTTATTTAATTAGACTGCTGAAGTTACATTGCACCATTAGGTATAAAATAACACTTTTCCTCTTGCTCAAATGTACAGAAACCCGGAGACAAAATGCGTAATCGTGCATAATACGTTGTGAATTCAGTAATATCCTTGAAAAGTTTAACGCGGAATCCAGTGACTTAGACCGCAGAATTCGCTTGGTTGGGTTATTCTAAACATTAAGAGGTAGTTCCTAGATTAAATTTACGAGAATAATTCAAATTACTTGAGTTCGTGGATGGCGTAGTAGACATATCTCAACCCCCCGCACTATACCCGTACATTAGCAAGGTCAAGGTCTTGAAAATGGCAATGTATTCGAAACCATGGTCGTAAAAAATAGTGTGTGGGATGTACTAAACCCTAATTATTTCCCTTCGAAGCTCTTCCACAAATTTAAGTCTGAACTTTAAAATGCATTCAAATGCTGTACTTCCTTACTAATCGACGCAAATATTTTTGAGTGATTTATTGATAAGGTATGAAGATGGAAATGATAATTTTAAAGAGACCCTGCAATGCTCACAGACGGCCTTATTTGGCGTAAAATGACAAATTTACTTGGTCGTCGTTGGAATAGCCGCAAGCAATGACTCCGTGTTCATAGAGGCTGAAGCTCAGTCGGAGAGAAGAGAAGTAGCCTGGGTCTTATTCAGGTGGGACTTAATGTTGTTAATCCTCAGAAGTGAAGAAATATTGATTAACCCACCGCCAATTTGATTTTTGCATTGAAAAATTTGGGATTTGTTTAGGAAGCTAAGCTTTGAAATTTTCGAGGCTTAGTAGTAGGTCGAGAGGCAGGTAGTCAGTATGCCGCTGAATGATATTAGAGTAGATAAATATTATATGTTCGCATATATTTGCTTTGTCTCAAAACAAGATCCCCATCCTCAGTGTGCTTTGGAATACATATTTTGGCATACACTACTTTCATAAATAAGGTCTCATGTCGGCAACGCGGCAACCCGATAACCCAAGGATCACGGGTTTGAATCCCGCCCTGGGCATGGCTGCTGTGCTTGTCTCAGGATTGCGTAGGACTTAGGTAGTTTAACATTAGCTTTCGGAGGTCTTTAAAGATAAAGTTTGCTGCTAATACTAGGTAATGGGTTCTCCTCATAAGAGAGTGTTTTTCAGAAAATGTGGCGCCAAAATACTTTTCCATACTCACCCGAAACTTATCGGAATCATGCCTGACCACACCGAATCAAAGATATAGCTGCAAATAAAGTATGTTACCTAAGACTGACTTTAAACTTGTTTCGATACCACCCTCACTCTCCGCATAGGCATAGTGGTCAAAAACACGATTGGCGGTTTGGATAGGGCTCAAGTAATTGGAGGGAAATCGCCAACTCTGAGTTCTCGAAACGAATAGTGGTGGTCAGGAGAATAACTTGAGAATACAACTCAATAAATATAATCTTGAAGCTCTAGCATAAACATTTTTAAACTATCTATCGGGAAAAAGTCACATTTCGTGCGTCAACAGCTGCCAAGATCTAGTCTTGGGGTGTCTAAGATTTTTAAGGCAGTTGGCCATTTTAGTTGTGGAGCAATTTCCTTGGTCCACAGTTTTCAAAAAATATATATGATTTTTAACAAAACCACTGCGTTTAATGAATAATAATATTGCATTTATTTTTTTAAAAGAAAGGCAACTAAATACAACGCGGTAAAAAAGAAGGGCCTCATTAAACAACACTGCATAACATTTTACATCAAATGTAAATCAAGTATTTTTCTTAATTTTTCTCTCTGGGCCACATACATCACCGTTCTGAGCCGCATGTGGGCCCTGTGTTGAACAAGACTGATCTAGTCAGTTTATACACTCATTATAGACGTTTACGGATAAATAAAAATTTTCATGTTTCCTAGAAAAATATTTTCAAATTATCATGGATACAAATTATTTGTTATTGAGTAATTTTTTCGTAGATGGTGTTAACGTATTCAAGAGACCCCAAAACTTTAAAATATTTTCGGGAGAAAAGGACCAAGTGGAATTTTCGTTAAGGCTGACAGGTAGTGTCGAATGCTTTATCAATCCTGGAAGCAGGCACGTAGCCATAAATTTTCTTCGGGGGGAGGGGGTTGTCTAGTATAGCCTAACTTCAAATCAGCCTTGCCCGTTCGGTGCGGACATGTTACAAATCTCTTCCCTTAATTTTCAGTAATTGGTATTTACTTTCACAGTTCCCATTCCTATCACTTCTCACTGGTTAAGTTCACTGCTTACCTTGTTGTGAATCACTTAATTTGACCGACCTCAGAAGAGAATTTCAACGCATACCTACCTACATATCAGATTGAAAAGAGCAATCCACACACATGCATCAAAATATAGATCACGTTTCAAGACACTTAGCACTTATAGCAGTGTAATCCGGATAATCATGCCCAGTTAAAATCAGAACAACAAAATAGCTTGGAAAAAATTTCGGGAGGGGGGGCGGGGGTGGGGGCTCAAGCCCCAGAAGCCCCGCCCCTGGCTACGTGCCTAACTGGAAGGTCGTATAGTCATTACTTATATCTTTTATTATTAGGCAAAATGGTATTTTACCGATATGTAAAGGCTGATTTGGACCAGTTGCATGATGTTTCATTAAATAAATAATATCGTTCAGTTAATCCATTTACTGCTGGCAATTCATAGCGGCCGCAGGGGATCTTTACCGAGAATTTTTATCTTGAGCGATAAAACCCAGCCCTCACTTGATCCCTCACTTCAGATCCAACGCGTTAATGGTATTTGCTTTGCCGGTATCGGATAGAGAAAATACTCTGGGAATCCCCTTCCTATGAATTTTATATGCTGAAATTGTGCTTGTATTCCAAGCTTCATGATTCTATTGCGACCCTGCGATCTCTTGGAGTATTTTTTTCATTTTATAACTTAAAACAATGAACTTAATACTCGGGAGGGAATCCAATATATTCAACATGCAACTTTAATTACATGTTGAATATATTCGACTATCGAAATCATACTTGGTGACTGAAATATTTGTGTTTCACTCTCTATATGAAGTTAAAGCTATCCATTTATTTATTGCATAAATTTCTTATCATTTTCACCATGCATATATCGTAGTCACATAAATTCGAATCTCCTCGAATCAACATGCCAACTGTCATTTATCCCGGAAAAAGTTGAACAAATACCGACAAACAAACGGACGACTATCGACCCACCCATGTATTTGGTTATATAACCTAATTATTTGACATACATTGCGCTTATCGATCATGATGAGGATGCTTCCAGTGTGACCTCAGAGTTTCCGTCTCTTATCCCTCATTTCAGATTATTAATGTATGATCTCACCCTTAAACTACTGACAATTATGGTAGCTTTAAGTTGCTATAATATTTCCTTTAAAAGGTTTTGTACCTTTTTGCAATAGTCTAACAGGTACGCCATATTCTCTCAAATAAGTCTAAAATGTCACCGTCTACTGTGAAAAAATCATTTCTTGACGTAAATTGCTGCTCTTCCTCTTAAGCTACTGAACATTACGGCAGCTTTAGGTTGTTAAACTTTTTAGGTTCAAACATTATGGACTAGTATGCGGTATTATTTAACAGGTAAATCATATTCTCTCCAATATCCACTAAGTATTCACGGGTGTTCCATGTTGGCCAACATGGAAACCTTGACCCGGTGGAACGCCCGTGAAAACTATATGTAGCTAATACGCCGGGAAAGCACCAGATCGCACTTCTCTCCAGCATGTCTAAAAGATGAGCCGTCGACCGTAAAAAAATCAGTTTCGTTACCTATGTGAATTGATGCTCGACATAATGGAAACTGCGTCCCGTGGTTCCTCATGGGAGAAGTCTAATCATCTCCCGGTTCTGATTGCCTCGATTTATAATCGCCCTGCGTCCAACAGAGGTGGTCAAGGCAGCAGAATGGAGATAAGAGCCCCCTGGGCACGCGCACACCGGCTAGGTCACGCTCGCGAGCACACTCTGGGAACCAAGTCAAGCTCCCTTCACTGCGTAACTCGCGTAGTGAAAGTGGCGGCAGATCATTTTTCCTGCTTTTCCGGCTAAAGAAATGTTTGGAGGTGTCCGAAGAAGCCACTTGCTGACCTTCCAGCATTTACTCGCCGTAGTTATTTGGGAAGATGTCCGTCGTACGTTGAAATTTAAGGCTGCATTACAGAATTTTACCGCGTAAATTTGATGTAGGTGATGATTATTTGGCCTATATTTCAACAGGCGTCTGGAAATGACGGATCAGGCATTTAACCAAACCAAATAAATTTGATTTAGTGATGATGATGCGTCCAGTGAAACCCAAGTTTGGGTGAACAAGGTATCAATCATTTGTTATGACCAGAAGACGACCGATGGTGTGTTGAATAAACTTTTCAACTTCAACAAATAGACTCGGCGGACCCCGGCAATCCAATAGTATGAGTAGTAGTGAAATCGGGTATCAGGGGATATTAATTAATAACTAATGCTAAATTGTAGGGGGGATTGGTCAACTGTTATGATAGACTATCGACAGGGAGAAATGTTTGGAGAAAGATCATTTATAAATTAATTTATTGTTCTGATTCTAATGATGATACGTATAGTAATTCGTAAATAAATAATAGTACTGTGACGTAAATAAGGTATTTATTACTATGATCGCTTATAATTTACGAAAAGAGATGGTTCATTGGCAATTTAGAGGGGGGGGGGTCAACTTCATGAAAGTACAATCGCGAAACTGATCAGTTGGTGCTTTTGTCGCGAGTCGATGCATGCTATGCAGGAACGCCTGTACCTGTATCGCAATGTTTTTCAGCCTTTATCTCATATTTGCTTGAAGACGTAGAGAGTAACGCGTTATGGAGAGGCCATTAAAAGCCGAGTTGATAAGTTGAAAGAAGAAAGAAAGAGTTGAACTCTGGCGTTAGTTCAATTATAAAAAGTATGCAAATGAACAGCAGATAGCCGTCAGTTTAAAAATATATTTTTGCTTAATGGCTTAAATTATTATTTTTTACCTTTCAGTCTCAGCAATAAAAATTTTGTCTCATTACTGATGATTTTCATTCATTCAAAACCCCTGCAGATCGAAATGTGGGGGTTAACAGTTCTGTAGTTTGGTGCGCTAAGTCCCTTTCCATCCAGTCGTATGTGTCGTCTGTCGCTTGAATTGGACACCTACGGGTCGGGAATCCCACTGATTTTTGGCCGATAGATTTTTTTCACATTCTAATAACATGAATTTATCCTATCTATACAGTCGATCAAAGTTTAATCAAATCATCTTTTGTATAACCTTTTTAAATTTGCGCCGTAGTGATGATGTCCTTTGCGAAATATAGAGCAATGAACTAATGTGGAAAGGAAATCTGTGATCTTTCATCAGTTTTCATAGAACACTAACGCGCTTATTTGATAAACTATCAGACGCCTACTCCAAAATGTGTTGTGTTTCTTAAATAAAAAGATATAGGTGTGATTATTATCTCTTATATTAAATATATGAGCTACATGGTTGAATTGCTTTAAAGAAATCCGTAGATCTTCTCCTTCCTTTATCAGCGTTAAATAATGAATGCAAGAAGTGTTGTGGCTCTTGATTAATAGTATTTATCGATTAAGGTAAGTTCTAGTTAAGTGTTCCTATTCTTTTGTATTTCATTCCACTATCGAGCCCTTCCCAGCGTTATTTCTTTCTTCAACGTTCGCAAATACGCTTTCTCCATATTTCCTACCACTCTTCATACAATTAAAAATACTTTTTCTTTTACTTACTTGTCATCCCTTACCCAGTCAGCATTCTACCCTCGATAACGACCTTCGGCATTCCATTGCCCTTCTAGTATCTTTTCTACCTACTCTGTCTTTAAATTTCTGGCAGAAATCTTCTTTTCTCCCCTACCATGTTCGAAACTTTTTCATTTGTCCGCCTTTCCGTCCATCGCACTATCTCTATCTTCTTCCGTACCCAAATATCTGAATCTTCCAATGTTTTCCCCGATAATTTCCCAATTATACATTTGTCCCATATAAATCCACGCACCATTGAAAGCTCTTCACTAACCTTCTCTTTACATCCCTGGTCAAGGTTCTCGTCGCAATTTCTCTTCTGTTGGTAAACGCCTGCCTGGCCAAAACAATTATTCTAATTACATCATTCCTGCAACGCCCATCTTTGTGTCATGTGCTTCCAAGCAGCAAAGTAGTACTTGTAGTGATTGGACTTTAGGTGCTGTAACGGCTGAGGTTACATCGCACCGTATAGCCAAAGGTCATAATCCCAGGACAAGCACAACATCTATGCTCGATGCGGTATACGAACCCGCGATTTTGGGTAGTCAGGCTAACGCGTTACTGGCCTGACTACCATGACGGGCAACCAAGTATCATCTACATCTACATAATACCCTGCAAGCCACCATAAAGGTGTGTGGCAGGGGGTGAATTCTCAACAAACATGCACTACATATCATTCATAAAAAAGGATTAGTATTTATATACTGTTCTAAACTTCACTATTTAAAAAAGATAAAAATAGAAATCAAACATGCAAAAACATGCTGTTAGTTGGGTTAGCTTCAAATCCTTATACCAACATGCAGCTACCAATGTTATCCATTGCTACACTCGTATTGGGTATATTTACCGTTATTCATATCCCTAATTGTACGAGGAAAATAGGACGTTTTGAATCTGTCATTTTGGCAATCAAATTCTCTAATTTTGTGATTATGGTCCAGTCTACCATAGTAAGTTGGGGTTCGCAAAATATTTTTAACATCATCACTGAAAATATGGCATTGGAATTTGTTTAAGAGATTAAGTCTAAATTTCAACCTGCGAGCTGACAATGATTCAAAACTGTATAACCTGTTCTAATCGGTGCCCTTCTACTATGTATCATAGCTCACTAATAATATATCCGGTTAACATTACTAAGGATATAGGTTATGGGTCTATTCATTGCTGAATTTCACGGTCACTCGAGGGCGTCACTACGGTTCCTCAGTGTCTCGGGGCACGCTGGTCGTCAGAAATTCACTGAAGTCACTGGTGGATCAGCTCAATCCAAGTGGTCACGCCTCACTCACCGAAAACAAAAGCGATCTTCGGCGTCCGATCACTCTCCCGGCGGGTCCCGTCCTCTCGCTCAGGTCCTTGAAGACGTCGTTAACGGCGACGGTGATATCAAAAGAACACTATGTCCCCTCGTCCTGACGGGGGCTTGACTGACCGTTGCTGGGGGAAGCGACGAGATAAGGGCATTGCGGAAGGATGAGAAGAGGGGCGACGTAACCGGGAAGTGCCAGGAGAGGCAAGGGGAGACCGGAAGGCTAGCAGACCGTCCGGAAGGTTATGTGCGAATTCGCGCCGGCGTGCGACGCGATTAATTCATCTTATTTTCCCGATTCGAAGGCAAATCCCGGTCAACTGATCGTTGGTCGCGATCGGAAATGGGTTGAAATATAGAGAGCTGCCTTAAATATAAACCGCCCTGGAGCGCACATAAATTGCCATTCGAAAAAATTCACCTGGACCGGGAATCGAACCATGGACCTTTGGCTTTCCGGGCCACTGCGCAGACCATTACGCTACCCAGGATCCCTAATTCTGACGGAAATTTTAAATTACGATTCGCATTGCAATGGCGCAGTGTCCCGGAAAGCCAAAGGTCCGTGGTTCGATTCCCGGTCCAGGTGAATTTTTTCGCAAAGCAATTTATGTGAATTTCACCGCCGTTCACGCGGCAGGATTGAAATATCCTACGCTCTGGAGCGGTTTACCATGCAGTTTTAAATTACGATATTTCATACACTTGGTTTAAGTGGGGGTCGGGTTGGCGCGGCCTCTCACCCGGGAGTTTCGCGTTAGAATCCCGGATGTAGAATATATTTTTCATTGGTAAACCGGACCCTACTTGAGTGTTTTGTGGAGGGTATTCGAGTTCCCTACTCCGTCCGTCGGATGGGACGTTAATCCGTGGTCCCCTTGGCGCCTTTCGCCACTCAAGGTTCCTCTCCACTCTAATTCCTTACCTTCCTTACCCTTCCATTCACATCCTTAAAACTTTCTTCCCGGTCTGAAACGCCAGGAAGTGTGGGTACAGACTTGAAAACCAAAAATAGATTGATTTAAACAATATATAGAATATCCAATACATGCAGTTCAGCATACTAGTAAAATCAGGTTTTAACGTGCTCTAACTGTTAAGGTTATGCCATTCCGTATAACCAAATCTCATCCAAAGACAAACACAAAATCCATATCCGAGACGGGATTCGAGGCAGCAGCCTATTGGTTGTCAGGCCTATGGTCTACCGACCTGATTTCCGCTGCCAGCTCATGTGATATTCCTGGAAACAATTCTGTATAAGTCGCTCTCGTGGGGAATATTGGCAGTCATCCCTCATTAGTGGGGTTGGAGGGTTGAAAAATTTAATTTAAGCCAGTAACAAATGATCGTGTGTGAAAAAATATTGTTTCGCCGTCTACCTCACATATAATGGAGTGGCAGGGTGTCAAATCATTTTAGAGTCGGTGCGGGTGGAAAAAGATAAATTGTTACATTTCAGGTCCTTCTTTGTTGAGAAGGAAACGTCTTATTGTCAGATTTTCTTTTGGTTCCAATATGGTTCGAGGAGTGAGAAGTCAAAAACACCTTTTTGCATCACATTTGGTCTGTAAAATGTCTTTTTTTTATCTTAAAGCAGCATGAAGCTGAATATTGGAATGTCATGTGCTCATGTAATGTTTTTTTGGTTTCGTAGCGCTAGTATTGATTTTTAAAAACTTTTAAAACCATTGTAATTACTATTTCCCTTTTCTTCCCTAATGAGACCCGTAGTTAACCTGTCGTCACCCGATGTTGTTATATCCATATGTATTGCTATATCATCGGCAAGTATATTTAAATAGTAGGCATGTATGTACTTAACTTTTCCGTCCTTATCGATCCAAAAAAAACCATAGCACTTTTGATTCACTGCGGAAGTTTTGATTACCCTTGATGGACCTTTAACTCAATTCATTGCAATAGTATGAGCTGTGTTATACCCACTGTATAAGCAAGGAAAATGGAACAAATGTATTTGCATTTTGATAAATCATTAAGTGAGCCACAAAATATACCGAGCTGGGCATGAATTAATTGGAAATACTTAATTGGTTTCTGCAAGTGAACCGTTCAGGAATAAATTATGTCCATCGTTTTTCAATACATTATTTAATTAATAGCACATTTCCACACAGAAAAAAAGCATTCACCATAACTGGGATTCGAACCCATACCTCCGAATTTGCGTCAAGATAGCTAAACTAAGCAATCAAGAAATCCTTATTCCCTGTGGATTTCGTGGATGGTTAAAAATTGTTGAAGTTAATATTTAATTGATCGAATTAAATTGAAGACATGATACTGCCTTCTTTAACAGAAATGGTGTTGTGTGGACCAGTGGAAGTTTTGGGCTATATTTGGACTAGGAAGAGGAAGTAATACTGATGCTAATGAACTAGGTAAAGAAAATAAGTAGGTAATCAGTTTTGTTTCATTCTGTAAGGACATACTTTTTTCGGAGTTTTACTGCTCACTCAATGGCCTGCACCTGAGATTCATTACAAATAGTGTCCCGAATCCCTTTTGGTTGGCCATGAGGCAGTTTAATATTCCTTATGGTTTACTCATACCTTCCAGTGACGAAGAATTAGGCCGGCCGCGGTAGCCTAGGTGGCGAAGAGCTAGCCTGGCAACTCAAAGGGTTCGCGGGTTCGAGTCATGCCTCGGGCTAGGATACTGTCTTTCTCCTGCATTTAAGATGTTAGTCTAGACGTTGTAATATAACCTTTGCCGTTGAAGCACCTAAATACCCTAATCTACTACTGCTACAAAGATCGTTGCGTCTTTGCTTCACTATATACAATGGGAGAGTGGGGAATGAGTAGTTTTCCCCATATGACCACATGAAACCATATCATGGTAATGGGGTCGTTTGTCATATTTTTTATTGCCGAATCTGATTGAGTTTGTGAAGTAAAAAGATCCGTATTTTCCATTCTTCGATTCGTCAATTCGTTCTCGAGTTATAAGCGACGAAAAACTGCTGTTTTTAACCCTTTCGGAAACGTGGGCGTGCAAAAGAATTGTAAGTCATCCACTTCGTCCAGTCACAGCTGAGACTGCGAAGCTCCTTCACCCAATCACAATGGGGGACACAAAGCTCACTCCGCCAATAGAAGTGGTTGCGACAGGGTCTGTGCGAGCAGACCTTTCGCCACCACCTCCACTCCCCTCCCTTTCTCTAAAAACAGTCCAGGGAGGTGGATGACGTAGCTATCCTTAACGCAGCTAGTTCGGTGGGCATCACCTTTTGCTTATTTTAATTTTTGATCAATGATTGAATGGCTCTGGTTAGAAGATTAGATTTTTCACTAACATTCACTTTTCGTTTCCATCTAACGATTTTATGAACAAAATAGCGATTTCGGTTCCGAGTAAACGCCCCCGTTCTCAACCATATGTTGTGGTGTTGATTAATTTCAAAATATAATAATTAGTTGTGTATTTATTTTATCAATGACAATATGTTGCTCTTATTGCTGCTTAAAAGTTATATAATTCTCAAAGGTATCTTACAGTTTACGTTACGTTTGGACGTATGTAATGTTAAAAATTTTAATATAAGCTTATTTTAACTGTCGCTGAGTGTTGATTAGCGTTATATGAATTATTGATGTAATATGATGTTAAAAATGTGCCTAATCATCTTCCGTATCATCATTTGGATGAATCCTGGATCCGATTATGCGGCTCACGTGATTCAACACTCTCGCATGACATCAACTTTTGTTTTTAAGACACTTATTACCAGGCTCACGGCTCTGAGGTACCGCGGTCCCACTTCCCCTCCTCGACTTGAATTCCGACCGCGGTCAGCGATACATCTTCCCGGAAGGTCATGGATGAATGAAATCTTCGTCACCGACGTAATAATAGCCGACAGAAACACTCATGCCGTCGACCTTCATTTTGTGCTTCGGGTCGGCTTTCCTAAAGGGCAGCGTGTGGGTTTGGTGCAGTTTTATCCGAGCACTTTGTGTCTCCCCATGAATTTTTGATCCCCTACTGGTGATCATCAGTTTTTTTCTTCACTGTAGACATTACATTGGTTGCTATCGCATTGCTGTTGCTCATCATTAATAGTCATTAATCATAAGATTGATTTGACTGATCTCCACTCCCAGGGGTCGGCAAACTGCGGCTCGCGAGAAAGTGACTCGGAAGTAAACTTGAAAATTAAAAAAAAAAACTTACATTGTTTTACTAATAAAAGCATATGTAGGCGTCACTAATGAAACTATCGAGTTTCCGATGACAAGCAAGAATCGTACCTTAAGGAGGCTCCACCGAATTATAAAGTATGTAGATGTCATTTTTGTGAAAATTTCAGGACACAATTTTTTGGCCCTACTATCGATTGGCAATAAAATAATGAGGCCTTTCCATCATATATTTGAAGAAAAAACACGTTGAAAATCAGCTATTTTATACGTGGTTATACGACAGAGCATAGCTCTTGCAGTAAAACTTGCAGATTAATAATATAAACAGAAATGCCGTTTTGACGAAAAACTAATATAAGATGCGCAATTTTATGTAGAATTCAGCATTGTAAAAAATGCTCACTTTACCACACTTGTTTGATTGATATGTATTTCTAAATATTTGCTCGAAAAATGCAGAAAACCCTTAGTTACATGAAAGTGGCGCTACAGTATGGTGTCATCATTGGCAACGGTACTTGTGACGGAACGTGCTTACAAGCCTATTTACTAACTTAATTAAGGATTATACCTTGCCAAGGTCCTTATATTTTTTATGTTATTTATATATTTCATTGGTTATTGACATGGTGCAATGAATACCAATGCTTCCAAATGGTAGCCGCGTCATTGTTTCCAATATCAATATTAATAAAATTCAAAACAAAGAGTTGTATTTGCAAGGGAATGTTTTTAAACTAAGCAAGAAAATATTTTAACCTATTTTAGAATACATATTAGCGGGATTGAGTATGTATTCTCACTTTGTCAATTAAACGTGGAAACAACACATCATTCAAGTTCCGAAGTCAAAATGAGTTAAAAGAACTTGGAAAAAATAGAATGCAACTACAACGTGCTATATAATAGCATACTCACAATTATTGTGTATGCGTTTACACCCTATGAATGATTTTCCAAATAGGTGTTTTTCTGGATCGGTATTTATTCATTGAATAACATAACTCTTTTACGGGATTTTGAATCGCGGAGTCACGGTGGAACCTCTTTAAACTAGAAACGTCTGGTTGCAAATCCGACACACAGAAGCGCCTCTGGGCATTCAAGTTCCTTGCTCTAACTGATTGAAACCAACTAGAGCAAGTTTTGTGTTAACTGTTAGTTAAATAAATATACTATTACTGCTAGTCGTAATACTATTACTTTTATTATTATTCTGATGTTACTTAAAAATTTTAATATGTTAAAATATATTTATGCCTCTCAAATAATTTTTTAATTCTTGGTTTGGCTCACGCAACTGAAAGGTTTGCCGACCCCTACTAGAAGGCTATAGTCTTATCATATTGAAATAATTCTTCACTCTTAGATCCTTGACTACCTGCTCCATTTATCTCATGCGAGGTATTCCCTTGCAATCCTTTTCATTCATTTTTCGCTCGACGACAATCTTCATCATGTCTCAAGATGTGGCCGAGTTGTCGATCATGTTTTTAAAGTTTCCGTCAAACTTCTCTTTTCTCCCACTCTTCTTGGAACATCTTTGTTTGTCACTCAGTCTATCAATTTTGTCTTCAATACTGCTTTACATCACCACATTTTGCATTCTTTCAATCTTGGCTTTTCGAAATTGTTTGATGTTTATTCAATTACTAGTTAAAGAAAAAAGTGTCAGTTGGTTTGAAAAAGGAAAATTATACTCAATCAAAAGAAAATGTATTATTAGTCCACCAAGTAAAGAACCATGGTTGAAAAAAATAAAATAATTTTCTCAGCTTCCTCTGGCTAGCAGATATTCAATGCTTTTGTACCGCCTTTCTCCAGGCCCATTTTTTTTTTAGTTAGAGGTCATGTGTACGAGTATGTGGTGACAAACAAATGTATAAGAAAACTTCCCTCCCCTCTTTCGGAATTCCTCAATCAGCTTCCTTTCCTTTTCCAACATGCTCAAAAATTCATTAGCATTCTGCTCTTCTTGTGTAAAACAATCAAGTGCTAATTGCATTCTGATAATTGTGTGGTAATTGTGAAATTATGAGGCGAATAACATGCAGAGAAAATGTCACCACGTTAATTTCACAGCATCAATGAAAGACTTTTTATTGAAGCTAGATACATCTACATCTACGCAATAACCTGCGAGGCATCGCGAGGGTGTGTGGCAGGGGGTGAAGATCACCAAACATGCACTAATTACATGCAATTAAGAGCTACAATGATACTACTATATGGAGATATGATAAGTATAAAAATCATATGCAACTATATGGTTAGTGTCTATACCTTTGTAGAGGTTCGGATTTTCGAGCAGTTTTTTTCAAAACAGAATTTTTCTAGATCAGACAAAACCTTGGCATCTGTCCAATAATGCTGAACATTTTTCAGAGGGTATTACTTTAAAACCTCCATCGCCCATATAAATGCTCCCTCAATCCAAATTAAACATATCTATTTTTTGGGAAATTAGATAGAATTTTGGTTTCGAGCAAATTTTTTTCCGTAATTCTCAAGAACTTCGACATTCAGACGATGCAATAAACCATTAGCAGATGGATTACCTCAAAAGCGTTGAATCTACCACTAAATATAAGGTTGCGGTTTGTTCTGATACTATATCCGACAATATCTCAGTCAAATATTTCTTGTAATAATTATCTTTCTATGAGATGTGAATAGGGTAACAATGGAATAATATCTGGATGGACGTCTTACAAAATCCGAAATTAGAGCCGTTTGTTGAAGTAATTTTTACCCCTTTTTAAAAGATTTTTTATTAGGTACAGTAGACAGGTGAATTATAAAAAGTCAGTTATCATTAGTGATGGAAGAAGTGCAGTATATAAGGGCAGTACTGTAAAATTAAGCTATGTTTAAACGCTAAAATTATTTAGTTTTTTTTTACTTTTCCAGCCTCATCTCCGGTCATCAAATACTAAAATTAGTTTGAAACAATTATCAACTCGAATATTCCATTTGCTACCGACTCCATATCAATGCATTCGTTCTCTTTTCTGTACATTACCAATCTTTCATTTTTGCTCCCTACGTACAATGCCTGGAATTATATTGGAATATTTATGGCAGTACTCATGTATGTATATCATGTATACAGAACCAATAACCAATATTTAATGTTCAAATTTCAATATTTAAAGACATCGTGAGATTGAAAACCAATAAATTGAAATAACACCGAGCACTATTTGTGATGAACAGGGACTCTCATCACAATCGAAGGAAGTTCTTCTAAGTTAATGAAAATGCGTTTTTGGCGGTCTTTCAGCATTGGTTCGTCTGTCGTTTCAAGTCTGCCCTACTTCATCTACATCTACATCTACATCTACATAATACCCTGCAAGCCACCACAAGGGTGTGTGGCAGGGGGTGATTGCTCACCAAACATGCACTACATATCATGCATAAAAAAGGAATAGTATTAATATAGTAGTCAGAACTACACTATTTAAAAAAGATAGAAATTGCAAAGCAAACATGCAAAAACATTCTGTTAGTAGGGTTAGCTTTAAGTACTCATACCAACATGCAGCTACCAATTCTATTCATTGCTACTCTCCGATAGGACATATTTACCGTTATTCGTATCTCTTATTGTGCGAGGGAAAAAGGACATTTTGAATCGGTCAGTTCGGCAATCAATTTCTCTAACTTTATGATTATGGTCCAGTCTGCCATAGTAAGTTGGGGTTCGTAAAATATTTTTAACATCATCACTGAAAATATTGCCTTGGAATTTGTGGAAGAGATTAAGTCTAAATTTCAACCTGCGATCTGACAATGATTCCCATTTCAATTCATTTAATAGACTGGTTACGCTAATATAATTATCGTATCGTCCCTTTACAAATCTTGCCGATCTTCGCTGCACACGTTCAAGTTCATTACTTAGACCGATTTCGTAGGGATCCCATACACTGGCAGCATATTCCAAATGAGGTCTAACAAGGGAAAAGTAGCTGATTTCTCGTACATGATCGTCACATTTACCCAATACTCTTTTAATGAAACCCAGTTTGCGATTCGCTTGACCCATTATTTCACGAATGTGTTTACCCCAGGAAAGATCATTTGTCAGTCTTATTCCAAGATATTTAATGGATTCCACGTTTGTTAATTCATTATTACTTATTTTGTAAGTGCTAGGGGGAGAGCTATTCTTTTTCCAAAAATTCATTACAAGACATTTCTTAAAGTTTAATTCTAACTGCCATGTATCACACCAAGTTTCAATTGCTTGTAGGTCAATATTTAAATATTCTTTATCATTCGGGCATAGAATTTCTCTGTACACTACTGCGTCATCGGCAAATAGACGAAGCTTACTTTTTACCACCTTTTGGATATCATTAATATACAAAAGGAATAGGAGTGGACCTATCACACTACCTTGTGGGACACCCGAAGTGACTTTAATTGCCGGTGAGGAAACACCGTCCAAAACAACCCTTTGAACCCGATCATGCAGAAAATCATTAATCCATGATATAATGTTACTGTCTAACCCATAAGATTTTAACTTCAAAATTAGTTTGAATACTTGAAGGCGCTTCAGTGCGGAGGAGAGAACAAGAATGTATGCAAACTAAGTTGCATATTCCCCATCATGTAGGTATATTTCTGATGAATATCACAACCACTTCATGTAGTTTTCACAAGTCTGTACCCGTACTTAAAGGAGCTTCAGACAAGAAGGAAAGGTGGGTGGGAAAGGAATTAGGATGGGAAAGGAAGGGTGGAGAGAAACCTCGCGTCGGCGTTAGCCTGCTCTTCAGAAAAGGCGCAATTGGGGTCACAACTTAACTACCCATCGGACGGAGTACTGCACACGAATTCTCTCCACAAAACACTCAGGTTGCCGGTTTAACAATGAAAAAGATTTGCGTATATCCGGATTCGAACCCGGGTCTTTTGGGCATGAGGACAGTACTCTGAACACTACTTCAACTCGACCCCAAATCGGTACTGAGCATCATTTCAGCATCGGTTCGTTTTTATCCGTAGACAAACGTAGGTAACTTGTTCCGTATCAGAGCAAGGTGAAGCATTTAAAATGCTCTGGTCGAACCCACTGCCTTCGCTTTGCGAGGACATTATACGCCAGCATAATCAAGTTTCCTGGTGTTTGATGACACTAGCGGAGAGATGCCCGTAACCGCAAATTAGTAGGATGCACATCTTCCGGTTTACTCACGTGAGTTGCGTAATGTAAAGTTTTGCGTTTTGGCGGCCGGATTAGTCATTAAAACATTTCCTTCCGGCTTTATGGCGTGTTTTAAATTGCAGTCGCATTTTAAAACTCCCTTTTCCGGGTAGCCATTTTATGCTGTATAATGGCTCATAGGTCTCAAAGTCCGCCCACCATGCAACTCTATTCCTCATCGTTCTAAAATTTAAATCCGAAGAATTTTCACGTGAAACCAACACATATTTATTTTTTCATCATTAGTTATCTACCGGTTAAGGTAGGTTGAAGCTGGCATAAAACTTTTTCCTCGACTTGAGTATATATCAAAGCCCCGCTTTGAGAGAAACGATGAAGTAGAAAGCTCGTAAGAAAACTACGAATTATTGTACCTCCTCTTCGCGGTACTGAATTTTATTCTAGAGGCGTAGTCATTAATGTGCGTATCAGGTAATTTTGAAATGCTCTTTGGCGCTTTGCATCTCGTATGCATACTTGTATCAAATGTTTAAGTAATCTTGATTAGATCATTCGCATTTTTGAACGAAGTCTTGGTTTATTTATATTTATGCAAATACATTATTCAATTGATGCCCGCAAGGTATAGGTTCGCTTTTGTAAATTACCAGTGGCGCCACATCGTGTGTAAAATCTTATTTCGTGTGAATGTAAATAAATAAATTTTCGAAAATTGAAAATTATTTGTGATCATCTCTATATTCTATGTTTACATTTTTCAATTAAATAATATTGGATGTTTAAAAAGTATGTTCAGGCTGAAATCTAATTTTTCTATCGCCAGAATGAGTTCCTTGCGACAACTCTCTCGGTCTTCGTGGAAAATCCAGGAGTTTGATGGAGATTGTTTGGCGGGTTTCCTTTTAGTCATTCCCCTGCGCTGACCCCTCGATGTCTTTCTGGCTATCTTGATGGTTGTGTATAGCCAGGTAAGTGCAAATGTAATTATCATTGTTGTAGATCAGGTGTAGGCGAACTTTTGAGACGGAAGAGCCAAACCTGCCCCTTCCAGCAATTAAAAATTATTCCAGGACCATAAATAATTTCTACCTCAAGGAAAATTAAGGGTATTATCATGAAGAGTTATAGCATTAATTATGCCTTTTATTACACTGACAGGCATTCTCTCAAAAATTGTGCTAATTAGTTTTAATCAGTGTAAACCCTGAGTGTGCATTTTCTGAGGTTTTCATATGCCTGGTTTATGTAATTGGTTGTTTTCTATTTAAGGGAAAATCCCAGATTGACGTCATTCAATGATAGTTTCATTAATCCATTCACTGGAATGGATAATTTTCTGATTAAAATTTTACCTTGATAATCTTACTTTTCGGACTGGTAGCATCAAGGTTACCGCATTTGACCGTAATTTATACGTAAAATATTTCGAATGATGATTCGCCCTGAGTGAACGACAATAATAATATGATAATTCATTTTTTAAGTCAAGTGTTAGATTTAATATGTTCCTTCCTCTATTTCAAGTCTGAATATGTCCAACTCAATTAATATACTGCTTCATGTTTTACTTTGAGATGCACTATCCTTTTCCTTCTCTGTTTTCATTCCTCGTTTTGCTATAGCAGATGTGTTTCGGTGATCCATTTTTTTCCCACCAAACGCCACTGAAAGGCTTTTTAGTGAGGACTCTCACTCTTCCTCATGGAACATCGGTGTCGTAGCTTCGTATTCTGAGAATGATAGAGCGGTCTCAGAGCTCTTGCTCTGCTATCTTCATTCTATAGCTTACCCCGATTCCTACCCATGCTTTACGAGTGGAAGGTTATTGCTTTCATCTACCACCTGCTCCAGCTATATTTACCCACACTAGTCTGTATCACGATATCGTCTGCAAGTCATCACGGACAAAGCTTCACATTTTGCGACACTATACGAGTATTTGAGTTCGGTTCTCATTTTGGAGACATTTTTCATTTGTCGATCCCTAGTAGCTATATAATGAACTCTCCGGGTTGGTAACCGTTAGGTACCGGTTTGAACCCCGTCTTAGGCATATATGCTGTGTTCGTAGAATTAAAACCTTAGGTTGACGTTGTGATGTACAGTACTTGAAATACCCGAAGCGTAAGTGTAAAGGTAAGTGAAAATTTTAGCAAGATACAGGCTTCCCACCTTTTGAGACCGCATTCGAATTTCAGTACAGACTTCATCGAAATTCCCACATAGATGCCGTGTTGAGATCATTCCGAGTTAAGTGCCTCGTCCGTCGGTTGGGACATACAATTGCGGGCTCTTTTGGAGGATTTTGTGAAAGGCTAGTAAATGCCGACGCCGGGTTTATCTTCCAATGAAGTCATGGTTGCTTGCTAGTCGAGGAAAACCTTATTAACCACACAAATGCATCAAAATAATGATCACGGTTCATGACACTTAACACTTGAATTATACGCAGTGTAATCCGTATTATCATACCCAGTTGAAATCGGAACAGCAAAGTTATTGAGAAAATTTTTCGGGAGGCTGAAGCCTCAGAAGCCTGCCCCCCCCCCCCCCCCCCCCCCCCCCCTCTCCGGCTACGTGTCTGTTTCCACACAGAAAAAAAATAATCCACCTTGACCAGGTTTGAAATCCACAAGGAAGAAGGACGCCTTGGTAGCTAAGCTGCCTAAAGCGCCCGACCGGCAATAGGGAGATCCGGGTTCTTATCCCGGTCAAGGTGGATGATTATTTTCTATGTGGCTATCTTGGTATTCTCTTCCAACATCATCCTTACACCTCTCCTTTCTATCATTGGATCGCCTTCAATTGTGCGACGAACTTTAAACCACTGATGAGATGAAGCCCTAGTCACCTGTCACATTCGTCCTCAAGTATTGTGGTAAAAGTGTTAGTGTCCCTAGTTTATTAGAAGAATTCGGACGGGAATCATTGTTAGAGAGTGGGTTAAAATGTATACTGAATATTTGAAGTTAATTTTAAACGGATTGTTTTTACCGACGTCGCGACGTTAGAAACATTTAGAGCACCCGCATACTCTACATTCGAACAATAAATTATGATTTTGGATAGATTACCGTTCAGATAGATTTAAAATGTCCTTTCCAAAAACCCCTGCCATACGCCTTCGTGGTGGCTTGCAGGGTATTACGTAGATGTAGATGGACAATGAGAGATAACAATTGGGTAATATTAATTAGCGGATAGGTAGGTGTATTGTAGGTAGCGTGGTTTGAAGTGCACGATTATAATCTACTAGCCCATATACTAACAGGTTCATGCATAACTAATACTTTTCCATTTAAAATTTATGCTATATTCTTTAGTATATGATGTTGATGCCGACATGTTGGTGATGATTCACCCCCTGCCACACAACTTAGATGTGGCTAGCAGGGTAATCCGTTGTTGTAGATGCATGCAGATCTGGTAAAGGGAAATGAAGTATCCGTGCTTTAGCAAGTCGTTCCAGAAGCAGCTATTACGAGGACTGTCATTTGTCTGATGCATGGGCACAACGGTCTCAAGCTTCACGGTCGAGAGGGTCGGGAACCGTTCCGAATTCCCGCTGCAGGAGGCGCTTGGCGTCGCCCGCTCTCGACAAATGCCCATTGTAATGCCGAGCACCGTCCTCCCCCAAGTTCGTGGAAAAAGGGGAATGGGAGATAAGAGGCAGGTAAGGGGACGTGTTCCGTGGACTCGAGCGCTCATTCGTCGAATTCCGTCCCCGTAAGCCTCTTGTCCGGATCGCGATGACGTATCGCCGGCTGGGTTGAAACCACTAGTTACGCACCCCCGCTTTGATCTGTTGAGCGTTGAGCTCGAATCTCAGCATTGCGGTATGATTTTAATTGAATACCTAAAGGAGCGAGCGAGTCTCTGCATCGATGTCTTCATTTCGATGGAAGGGTACTCATAAACGTCAAAATCGCACTTTATGCACGTCTGGTGATCGATTCGAAGGAGAAGAGGCGAAGCGTCCTTACCATCTTTGGAATTTCGGGTAGTATGATTGCCGTAGACTGGGCTTGAGATTATGTTAGACGGTGCAACATGGCCTAAGCGGCTAGATCACCTAAAAACAGAATTCTACTACTCAAATTACTTACAACTTGAGAAAATCGTCCCTTAATTGTTATTAAATTACAGCTCGAAACCACTTCTGGAAATCCTATAAGAGTATCCGCCTTGACCTAGTAATACGTCGTATAGACAGCATCCTACAAATACGGATCTATTCCATACCTTTTACAACTTGCTTCTCTTTACAATTAGTTCGTTCATTGTGCACTTAAATACGGCACCATTTCCTGAGGATTTCAAGGGAACAAGGCTGTGTGTTGTACGAAGACTTAATTTACTATATCTGTCCATGTATTCGTGTTTTCGCCCATTTTCTCCATTAAAAGGAAATATTTACGCGGTAATTTTGCGTTATGCGACCCAGTTGTTACAGGTATTTATTCATGCACTGAACATAGAATGTAATCACCCTAATGCTAAAATCGCTGTGGAGATTACTATCCATCCACATTAATTTTTAGCCCTTACCTAGCTTTAACTCCTTTCAAGGGTTTCTGAAAAGTTTATCTTTATCATCTATTTTGTGGCGTGAACGAAATGCTAAATCTCTGCTCACCTCAGCTACGAAGAATCGCCTGCGAAGTAGAACTTATTTTCCTCCGCATAATTTATTGTGAATCACAATTACTGCATTATGAGTTATCGAGTATGCAACCGAAAATTCCGGTTACGACCTAATTTCCCCTGAAGCACATCTGACGAAATAAATGTGCGGTAGGAACGGCAGGAACGTATCGTCGGAAATATTGTATCGACTTGAGGTGGCATATTCTCGCGGTAATTTGCGTTCGTGCTTCAAGAGGCGTCTCGTGATTACTTCATTATCTCCGCATGCGGATCTCAGGTAGTGAAATCACGATCTTCATGCATAGCTCTTGTACCTCAGAGTTTATATAACCTTGAAAAATGCAAATATTTGTGAGAAATTGTAATTGCTTTAGTGTCTTAAAAATTCATATGCAATTCATAACATTACGATATATTTCCAGGCTATTATCTCAAGTTAACCACAGAAAACCTCAAGTTAGGTTGCGTGCATTCCAATACTATCTGAGAGACCACACTGGATACTTAAAAAAGAGCTGTCCCCATCAACTAAGATTAGTGAAATTACCATGCGCCTAGGCTTAGCGTAAAGTGAAAAACATTTTTAGTTTGGACGAAAATAATTTCAAAACACTGGTTGATAGAACGTTTCGTATTAGATACGTAAAAGACCACCAAATACTGTGAGTTCTCATTCTGGATCTGTTACAACTCTTGCCATATAGTCTCGAGTAATGGTGTCTTCCCGTATAATTTGGAAGGTAGGCATTTTGATCACGTTGGACTACAGAGACATTCCGAAGGTTGGTTTGATCAAAGGTGGTATAGGTTATCAAATACTAAAACCTATCAATGTCGTGAGAAATCCATACTTTATGATAGGCGCATCATTTCCTCTTCCTGTGTAAACTCTAGTTTTCATATAATATTCAGCACCTGAAAATCATGAAATCAGTTTTTCTAGGGACCATTCATATATTAGAAAACAATGGTTTTCCCCTTTTTATCCCTCACCCCAATGACGCTTCGTAATCTCTACGACATTGGTAAGAATTACGTAAAGCTGTCAATTAATCCTCCCTTTTTGTTCATGATAAAACATTTTTATTATTAATACCTTATTTATTCCTCACTAATAATATTTGCCTATTCATCAATTATTATGTGTATCACTTTTAAACATGCAATGAATATATAATGTATCTCCCAACGTACGGAACACTGAACCCCCCGCCCAATCGCCTCCCTGTCGATAGTGATCCTAACAGTTCGAACCCTTACCCATGGTACTAATACATGTATTAGTACCATGCCCTTACCCCTGAAGCGTTACGTAATCAATGGACAAACCCTAAGACAATCTCTGACGCTTTAGACAATTTGACCGGATAGTGTATGAAGAAATGTGAATAATTGGGCAGGTGGGCTATTCGGCATTAAAGGAGCGGAGGAAGGGTAGAGAGATACCCAATATTAGCCTTTACTCAACGGAAAGCGCCGACGTTATAACGTCCCGTCTGACGGATGAAATATTTAACTCGAAATGGTCTCCACGCAGCAGTTTAGTAGGGACTGGTATACCACAGATATAGTGGTATACCAGTGAAAAATCTCTTCCATTGCCGTGATTCGAATCTAGGTCCTCGGTATGAGAGGCCACCACACCAGCCCGATCCCTTTGCTAATTGAAAGATTAAAATTTCAGCCTTAAAGAAGCTGTTATTTAATGGCAAAAAGTGCTGTCCTTTACAGCCCAGAAACTTACCCCAAAATTTATTAATCAATGCAGGACTCTAAGGGTCTCATTCCCGCTACTGATTCCTGTATGCTTGCGTGGAGAACCATAGCTATCAGTGGAGCGCTATTCGTCTGAATGTATCGACAATAATCTTCACCAAATCCAAACTGAGCCGTGGACTTGCTTGGTCGGATTGTCCTCCGCATCATCGCCAACCGAACGCTGCGTGGATTCCTGCACGACCGGAATCTTTACCAACCGCCGCCAGGGCGGTAACCTAACCGCCCGTCCCACGTTGCGTTCCGAGGACGTCTGGCGGAATGAATGCCTCGACAGCATGTGCCATCTTTACCAAGGGAGTAGGTGTATTTGATTGTTTACGTTGAGAGAAATGAACGCATCAGATACGCCTAACTCGCCGTACCGATGATATGCTAGAGTATTCGAATTTATTTTTTAATGACACGGTTTAAATTCAGCTTCCTTCCACTGGATAAGGCTAATTTTCCGAGACAAGGATAAATCATAGATGTCAGGTTGCATATGGTACTCTTTGCAGGCGTATTAAGCAATGAAAGAATTCAATTAATTTAAAAACCAGTTCTGCGCGCTAATGACCGTTATATATATATGGCATAAAAAAACCGATATACTGAAATTTAATACGCTATTTTAGGAATTCAATATTAATTTCATTATTGTGCCACAGGAAAAGGCACCATAAAATGATTACGAATCAAAACAGCTTCATAAATATTAAATTTTATTATATTTATGAAAATATTAAATAAATATTTATAAAAAAATATTTATGAAAATATTAAATAAATGCAATTTTAACAAATGGCTTGCCAATCTCAACAAGAAGTGAGTTATCATTTCTGTGGAACTGGCTGAATCCTGCCACTGGTTTTAGATAGGATTGTTGTGCTTTCCTGGCATATCTTCTTCACAGGTCTTCATTCTGAATATTCTCTCCAACTCCATCTAGGCAGTGCATAACCAGGGTGAAGACCTATGAAGATTCCACACATTAGATAGGATTGATTAACAGGTGTTTTGATAGATTACTAGATTTACAGAATGTTTTCTTTGATGGTCATTTCTGCAGTGCTAGTGAATAGAGTAAAACAACACATCATTCCTGAAAATCCCGCAATAAATGCTCAGGAAATGAGGAACTATAGGCAGTGAGGTGGTCTGCCCATTGGCCCTGCCAGGCAATATCCATGGTTTGATTCCCAGTTAAAGAGACCTTTTCCCTAGGGCATTACAATTTTGAAATTCCTTGGTACCCCTTGCCAACATATTGCTAGTTTGATATTGTGCTTGACTTCGTAAAATTCTTGACTGCCTCAAGAGATAAAACTGGACTACTTCTTTGCCATCACGAACTTTAAAATATGCTGAACAAGGGGTATCAAGTCCAAGTCAAGGAATGCGAGTAATAAGCATCAAGGCTGCAGCCCCTCATTTTTTGTTTCCTGGACACTGGTTTGTATTATACCGAAGGAACGGCACAGTTTATGTTATACCTACCTTGGTACCTGCATTCCTGAGTAGAATACAAGTCATGTTCATGATTCAGACGATTCTTTGAATAAGAACAATGGAAAAGAGAAATTATTATTTATAGAAATTATTGAAGCCAAATCCAATAAGAGGAAGAAAAAATAAGAAATAAATAACTTGAATCAGCAAGAAATATTTTTTTATAGTTGTGTAAAAACCTGTGTTCTCCATGTTCTCAGAGCATTTGTCACTGAGGCCAGAAATTCAATTCATGGACTTTTTCTGGGTAACATGGATGATCAAACTCTTTTCCTAAAAAGGCTACTGTTGAGACTTTAACCCTTTCGGTGCTGCACGCACACTGTAAACCTACTCGTCACATGCGGCGGAAAAGTGAAAGCGCTACAGTGAGAATGAAAAAGTACGTTTACAGCAGCCTACCATGCGATCATACTAGGTATGTTCACAGCAGCGAAAGGGTTAAGCTATAGTTCCAGAATTGCGGCAAAGGATAAAAAAAAAAATTTCATTAAAGCTCATACATAAAGTAGACTAATTACAGAAGAGGCGAAGGAAATAAAGGCGAATGGGCATTTGATTGAATAACTGAAATTGTCAATTTGTCACTAGTGAGAGATTAATTTGGCTATCTATAGCCTCTTCATAAGTAGCTATTGAACAGGATTACATTTCACCACTGTTTTATAGTTACCTCCCTGAGAAAAAGAAAATCTTTTCCCCAGCAATGTACTTACATTAATCTTAACTAAGGGATGGGCTGGGGTAGTGGCTCAGTGGAGTATTTAACCAGAAACTATAACAATTACCCAAAACGAATTTCCTCTTCCACTTTCTTTATCTAACCAATTACAGTAAAACCTCTATCTAGTGAACCTCTTCATATCGTAAACCTCCGTTTATCGTAATAACTTCTTGGTCCCGCCAAAATGTGTATGTAATTATATAGAGAAACCTCTCTATATCGCACCTCTATGTTTTCGAAAAACCTCTGCTCTTCGTACTGAGAATACACCCCCATGGCGAGCCAACTACCTCCATGGAATGAAATATTCAGCCGGCGCCAGCCGCAGAAAGTCCCGTCCGGCCGTTCCGACTTTTCTACGTTGGGAGCGCGAAAACCCGCAGCGCTTGAAAAGTGAAGCTTAGCTGGGCAGTCGTTAGTGTGTTTGTTATTAACCATATGCGTCAAAGACTTATTTTACGCGATTTACATTGCTTGCGTTTTGTATATTCATCATTAAAACATCCATACGACAATATTTACGACAAATGTCCTGCTGGATTTAGACCCGGGGTCCTAAGAGTTTTTACAACTCCCAGACTGATTTATACGGTAAAATGGTTTAATTCTTAGGTTTAAATAATCACGAATGACACCACTGCATATTCTATTTGCATTTACCCTCACCAATCCTTAACGACACAGAAAACTTAACTCCGATGCTATCGCATACTATACACATTTGCAATTGAGTTGTTCAAGCGCAAGTGACTGGATAATATCTTAATCTAGATAGTTTAGCTAATACGATTCTTCTTCCACACTGACTTAATATTAACAAATAACAGGATTTGGCTACTGAGTTCATATTTTGAGTCATTGAAGTTACTTATTAAAATAATGGTGTTCCAAGTCATCGAGTGTGCAGATGGAATTTTAAAAATTCTGGTGGCGACTCATAATACTTGCATATTTATTTATCTGTATGTAGACATGATTTAACACAGTTATAATCAAATACTAATGCGATATGTACAGCATTGCAGTGAGTTTGCGGCAGATTTATCGAAACGCCTATCGCTTCTCGTTTGTTTCCGCAACGCGGAGCTATGAAAGCCTGCTGCTCGTGATAACACAACGCCGAGCTATGAAAGAGCCCATACCCACGTACGAGATTAACATCTGATGCGACTATTGTACCGTTTCGGAAGATTTGTTATATTTTAGCGTTCAACGCAACGCCGAGCTATGAAAGACCCATACCCACGTACGAGATTAACATCTGATGCGACTAATGTACCGTATCGGAAGATTAGTTATATTTTAGCGTTCAAATGACCTTTTAAGGAGAATTTGGCCTATTCTGTTTCATTTTTGAACTATTCATTTGAAGTTTAATTCACTATGAACACTCGATATTATTACGGCCGTACCAGAATGATCGCATTTTTTTCATGCTAGCGCCTCGAGGCAGTCGTCTTTTACTTTTGGATATTGTCGGCGCGAATTGTAACTCGACCATTCTATTATCTTTCAATCCGTAACAATGGTGCATTACCGTCCCCCCACATACAACATTGTTAGTTATTTGAGCCACAATTTTGTAGTTTAAGACATCGGTCAGTGAAATACGCCTAACTTCTGTGTAAATTTACCGTCTATTTAAAAAAATTAAAAAAACGTAAAGAAACTGAAGATGCAGCACATCGAGGATACATAAATAAAAAATTGCAGGCGGTGAAAAGTGAACAATTAGAAAGACACATATTTGATTGGTTGATGGAAGGTAGAGCCAGAAATATTCCTGTTTCTGGACCTAAGGCAAAAGGCAAGAGAAGTAGCAGTAAAAATGGGCATTGAAAATTTTCATGCATCGAATGGGTGGCTTCAAAAGTTTAAAGTGCGGTGGAATATCAAAACTTTGAAGATGAGTGAGGAAGAAGCTTCTGTAAGTGACACAGTGGTAGAAGAGTGGAAAAAAGCTTTGCAGACGATTTTAGCCGGGTATAAACCACGAGACATTTTTAATGCCGATGAGGCAGAATTTTTTTGTAACTTGCTTTCAGACAGAACTTTAGCAGTTAGAGGCCAATCATGCCATGGAGGAAAAAAAGCAAATAAAGATTCACAGTGATTTTCTGTGCTAATTTTGATGGCTCAGAGAAATTGAAGCCTCTTGTGATTGGAAAATATAAAAAGCCTAGATGCTTTAAAAATATTAAAAAACTTCCTAGCTCATACAAAAACTAAAAAAACTCTTGGATAACAGCATCTTTATTCTGTGAGTGGTTGACCATGCTGGACTCAAAGATGGGAGTGAGAAACTGGAAAATAGTTCTCTTCATTGATCAGTGCACAGCACATAAGTTGAAGGGATTGTGTAACGACACGTCAAAGTAGTATATTTTCCTCCAAACACCACCAGCAAATTGCAACCACTTCATCAAGGAATAATTTCCATTGTGAAGAGACATTACAGGCAGCAACTGGTGTCATACATGTTACGAACAGTTGAGGAGAAAAATGATTTGAAAAAGTGCTCTTGGAACATAATTCAGGCCATGCACAGGCTCTGTCTTTTGTGGACTTGTTTGAGGGCAGAAGTTATCGAAAAATGTTTTAAAAAGGCTGGATTTATGGGGGACAGCAGTGAGGAAGATATTTTGTATGAGGACGAACCAACAGAATGGCTTGAAATAAACAAAATAATTAATGTTCAGTCATCATTTGACGACTTTATTAATGTTGACAATGTCTAGCTAACATGTGCCACAAATGAGGGAGAGGTGTTCGAAGAAATGGAGGAAGAAGCTGGCGGGGAATCTCAAGTAGTAGTCCATAACATGGAAGAAGAAGAGAGTGACTGTGAGGATTTTATGCCAAAGCCAACCAAAAAAGAGGTGCAGGATGCTTTGGGTGTGATGGAAAGATTTTTTTAATATGGAGGACTGCAGCAGTGAAAATCTATTATTATTAAATAAGATGGAAGATATCATCTCAAAAGAATTTGAAAAAAAATGAAACAAACAGAAATTACAAATTTTTTTCGGCGGATATTGCTTAAGTAATTTTTGTACCCTTGTTTTTATTATTATAAACATTAAAACTATGAAAAAGCATAATTGCATATATTTAAATATACAAATATAGTAATCAAAGAGAAAGCAGCACATTTTACTACCAAAAAGTTTCATAAGGCGGAAATATGTGTTCATTTTGCTAAAACCTCTTTATAATGAACCTCCACTTATCAAAATGACTAAAAAATTGGTCCCTTCCATTTCGATATAGAGAGGTTTTACTGTATTATTTCCAGTGTCATTCACTTGTTGCCAAAATTCTTCTCGTTTGGTACCTACATAATTCTCTATCAAATCATGAAATAAATAATCTACAATTAGATATGTTTCTTAAAAATGAAGGGTGAATGTTTTTGTTGCTCCTTTTATGGTTACCTTAACATAAACTTATTTTCCTTTATTTACTAATAAGAATTTGCTAAAGTTTTCTTGCCAGTGACATTAATAGCAGTGTCTAACAATTAATGCCATTAACTATAGTTAATGACATTAATTGCTGTGTTGTCACTCCTCCAAAAATACATATTTGAATCATTCACCATGTGTAATACTGTGATAAGTTTAAAAATGGAAGGTTTTAGTGAATCATAGGGATCAAAAACTTAATATAGCATGAAGATATAGTAGTATTCAAGTAAAAGGCAAGCTTGATAATCCACAGAAAACAACGATGTGATAACAAAAGATAATTTTTTATAGCCAGCTAGACTGATTCTAGGCAAAGCTAAGAAGCAATTGAATCGGATAATCCTAACAAAAAATAATAAAACTCATTCCAGTCATCCAATGACTAGTAGAATTTTTGAACAGAATATTCTGAACAAAATCCTAGAGTAGCAATTTTTAAGAGCTACAAAATGTTGGAGACAAGGGCTACTCCAAAAACTAAAGTCCCCTCTACTCTCTTCACCACGAAAATAGCTGCTGAGTGTCAAGGAGTGGTCAGGACCACTCTTGTTATTTCCTTCACACATGGCTGATGCTGATTAACTAACTTTTTTCATCAAGTTAAAAGATAAATTCCAACTGCCAATTTAAAAAATACGTACGTGGTGATCAGAAATATTTCAGGGATGAGATATGGGAATTGACATTTCAGTAAATCCCAAAAATGATGGAATGGGTGGCAAATTATCAACTCACATACCAAGGACTTTACCGGAATGTATGTACACAAAAATTTAAAGTAAGGGAAAATAAGAAAAATGAAGAAGACATTTATTAATTTACCCCATGTGTTATTGCACTACGTATTTTATCTTATCAGCACACACCGCCTGACATCTAGTCAAGTTGACAGTGCCCCACATGCCCTTGTTCTCTATTCACCAAATACTATGACATTATCTATCTATTAACTATCGACAAAGTGGTTAATAGAGTATCACTCTGACCTATCAATCAGCGCAGTAAAATTTATAACGTGACTATATTCTGCCCAACCTCAACGTAATATTCCGTTCTTTATTCTGAAAATTTCAAGGAAACATTTAAATATGAAAATCAGTGATAGATTTCTTTCATCTTACCTTCAGCGAGATTAAAATGAATCACTTAATTTAGTTTCACCTTCTCAAAGTTTGCAAACTAACTTTTATTTAGTGAAGGATTGATATATACCGCTTTGTATTTGCGGTATTTGAAGTTATTAATTCGTATTTCATATTTTGGCGATAGTTACAGATAAAGTTTGATAGATGTCGCAGCTACGTTTAAGTATGTTCTCCATATTCCCACTAGAGGGATTACTGTTGTTGACTGTGATTTTGAAATGACATTCTTAGCTAAGTGTTCCTGTTCCTGAGTATGTTTTGAAATTTGTCCGTTGAGGGCAGTAATGTTCCAAAGGGTTGACGAATCGTGATGTGCCTATGTTGCTCCCGTTTAGAACACATTCTGTAAATGTTGAAAGGTATGTTAAGTTTTTGTTACTCAGTGTACTTGCTAATGTGTTCTATTATCGTATCTTGCGTTAAATGGATTAGAGATATGCACATGAAAGTGCTCTGTAATCATTAATTTAGTTTGATTTTCTGTGACCGCCATGATGTTAACGTTGACCCTTTTTTAGCAATAAGTTTTGAACTTCAATTCCCAAATGCACCAAATATGGCTTTATTTACAGTCAGTGAAAGTGTTGGCATTTCGCTAGTATTCAGGTGCCCATTCTGGTGTGTTAAATGAGTGTTTTCTCTTGAACATCATAACCGGTGTTTTCCGTTTTTAAAAGCATTTGAAGTACCTACATTTCATTTATGACACAGTATTTTAACAAGTCATCATAGAACTTGTTTCCTGATCATCGTTTATGTGCAGTACGAGTGATTTAAGTGTTGTCAGTTGGCTCGAGAGGGGTGCAATACGTCAAGTGGTGTTGTTTTCTCATGCAGCTCGGTCGACCTTATTTCCTTTTGGTTTCGTGCCGTCTCTGATGATGTGGAGTACAATGTTAGCGGTTTCAAATATTGTTAATTTCATCAAACATTGGCGTATACCTGGCCCCAGTGATCAATCGGAGTTATGACCAAATTACGAATAAAATTGTGCGTGAAAGTGTCAGCGAACGTGGGTGACTGTTCGCGAGAAGTGACTCAGAGCTAAGTATATTGTGAAAAGCTTATATCGCTTACATTCTTTGCGTAAAGTGATCGTAGTAGTGGAAGGATGACCTAGTGGGACATAACTACGGTTTCTCTGAGAGGGAAACTTATTCCGTGGATCAGGCAATGTACAACATTTTAATGCTCAGTAATTTTTGTGGCACTGTATTAATACGTGTGCTTGGCTTGTAGTACTTGGTTTCGTACGTAAGTAGGTGCTCCGTGTATACAACAATCGTGCTGATATTCTGAATGATGCACGAATTCTGCCCACGCCCTCTTGGCCCATCCCGTCTCCCCACCCTCCATCCGCCCACTCGTAATTCTAAATCTCTCACTCATGAGAAAACTATTGAAGCAGGATGCTCGTACGCGTATTGGTGGTAGCTCGTTATCATGGATGTTTTCTGTACCGTTTCCGGTAGGATCATGATTGAAGTTCTATGTGCGAAAGTCGTTTTTAACTTAATGTCCCGGAACTTAGTATTTAATTGGGGTCGTGGTACTGATAAGTATTTTGGATAACATCAATATTAACTGATGCTGCGATGTGAAAGCTAGTTGACATCAATTTTAAACGTGGTACCTAAGATAAGGGTGTAACCATTGGCAGTGAATGAAACTTGGTAGTCATTTTTATACCAAGTGCCGGTTTTCCCCGAGAGAATGAGTTTCAATCATTCATCAAAATCCTTTCGGGTAAACCCGTTTTTGCGGGAAGTGAAATTTTCTACCCGGGCGATGTTAGGCAATGTGTTTTAGAATAAATTATTTTTCGCTCGTAAGTGACTTTCCTAGGTTAACATGAGAGTAGTAGTGTCTGATAATGACGTGTTAGTTGGTTTTATCTTTTTGGTGCGGTTTTATCTTATTTTAACAGCAAGCGAATAGTATTCGATAAGGTGCGTAGGACGAGGTAATGCTACCGTCAGTTCGCCCTCTTTCAGTATTTATATTATCATTATTGTCATGCTGCCCCATGGTCCTGCAGCACTTAACATCATCGATGATTATTGTTTTCATTTAGTGTATGCCACGACGGCCGGTGTTGTAACCGTGTTGCTCTCCTTCAGCCAGCCGGTGATAGATCCAGGATGTGGCCTTGGTTGTTCAATCCAACACAAATTGGCAGCGGCATTATAAATAGCTCTTTGATGAAGCAGAAATTTCATTGCCTCAAATACAGTGCCCTCGAGTCGAGTTTCGTTCAGTTTTTTCAATTCATACCGAAACACTTGCCTAGTAAAGTTGTAGTAAAAAAAATCTATTATGTGCTTTGAAATATTTGGTCATATCGACTAAATATATCGTTGCTCTCATCGGAATGCTATTGTTTAATTTTACTATTGAAATTATTGGTTAGTTGTGGGACATTTAAGTAGCCGTTGAGAAATTGCCTATTTCTTGGCAGAATAACTTTAAAAAGGTGTTGCGTTCGAAAAGAAATTGTTTTGATAACATTCACTTGTGAAGTCATCTTGTATTGAAGTGCTAAGGACAGTAAATGATGTCTTTTCTTTCAAATCCAATATGTAGCCATTTCCTTTTAAGTGAATTGCCAACAATAAACATTCATTGTGAATACTGCTACTTATTAAACTTGACATCAATTTTAAACGTGGTACCCAAGATAAGATAGCACGTTTAAAATTGATTAACATTTTGTGCATTGGTTTATGAGTGAAAATCAGTTGTTATAGTTAGTTGTATGTGATTGCTAAAACTCTTTGCTCAAGAGTTAGAGGTGAACTATATAAGGATTTGATTCACATTTTTGTTTGTCTTATGTTTGATACTTATTCAGAATATGGTAGAACTCAAGATTGTATACACACATATATATATCTCTCTGACAGTAACCAAGACTATCCATTTATTTAAGGTGTTGAAAGGAAAGTTGAGAGATGGGGAAGTTGCTCTCCAAAATCTTCGGCAACAAGGAGATGAGAATACTAATGCTCGGATTAGATGCAGCTGGAAAGACTAGTATCCTTTACTGGAAAGTTTTAAATGAATATATATTTTCCTTGTGTTAATATTAATATATATAAGGGAATGAAGATTACACATCTGCGGTACAATTTTAAGATGAGATTTATTTTTTATCTTTGCAAGATGTATGCTTAGTACTGGTGACTAACTGGTGGGAATTTTAACGCTTTGAGTGCCAACCGATTTTTTTAGGTACTATGTTAAAATTGCCGAGGCACTTTTGCTGATTTTGCAGTAGTTTAGGAAATAATTATGCCTCAAATACAAGTGCAGGTAAATATTAAAAAACTCAAGGAAAACTTTATTATGTGGTTTCACCTTTTTCATATATTATTTGACAATTTTTTACAAAATGTGAGTTCAGTAAGAATTTAAACAAAATATGTAATGTTAAAATAAAATGAATATTGACTTTTAAGATATGAATGAAGGTATATTTTAATCTGTAGTCAGGTTTTGATAACATGTATAAAATATGTAGTGCATTCTTGGAATGCATGAAAAAAATCATTTCTCAATGTCCAATAATTATTGAAAAAAAATTTAACTTTTTTCACAAATCAAAATTTTCAGTATGCACGCCATACTTCTTGAATCTCTTCTTTAATTACTTACACTGGTGTCTTCCTACACATAGTCCATGTAGCCCTTTCCCACACTTGGAACACTCAGTATTACATCACTTTACAGGTCCTCCATCTCTATTGCTGCATACAGCACACCTCAAGTTTCTGCCAGGCAATTTTTGTAATAATGCACCATCCTCTTGTATTGTTGGTACAGTGTGTCTGTTTCATTCCCCTTTACAGACAGCCATTCTTCCTCTATTGCCTGAGTAATAGATGAAGTGAACTGGATACGGGACATAATTCTGCCAGATGTATTCTCCTTGTATATTATGCAACAATTTATACCATCGTGGCAAAGATACTGAAAACCATCTTTTTGCAATATTTTAGTATTCTTCTTTCATCTAGGTAGGTGTAAAGCATCGTATCTGATGCATCTACTCCCCCACGTTTTTATTGTACTCGTTTATTATTGCTGGCTTGGTTAATTCTCTTTCTTGTGAAAATTGTCATCTTTGCAAGGTTTCAGTCTCAGCAACTGCATGGATTGAAAGTAGCAAAACTGGATTTTTTTAGATTTTTTCCTCTAAATACAGACAAAAGAACCTCATCACTATGGAAATATTTCACCTGTCCTACATCATACCCTGCTATATATCCTTTGGGATCTTCTGTTTGATCTTATTGTTCCAGTGAGGTAAGTTGAATTTTCAAACAGGTACTTCGACAAAGCAATACTGGTGAAGAAGTTGTCAATTACCACATGTTATTCCTTATTTAGGTAGTTCCTGATTTCGAGCAACTTGGTCACTGCTACATGGCCTATGCCATTCTTTTTTATCTCAGCCTTTTCTTCCGGACATTTTGCACCTTTATAGCAGAAAAAACCTAAACAATAATCTACAACGTAATGTACAACATTTCAAAGGAGAAACAACATCACTGCAATCACTTTCCAACTCTGAAATGATCAGACTGTCTTCATCACTTTCACGGGAACACTCGTCTTCAATGTATTCCTCAAAATCATCGTCTTCACCATAAGAATTGACTGAAAAGGCTATTCCGTCGTCACTAATAAACACAGACTTGGATATTGACGTCATTTTGACATATTAGGGTAGCAAAATTGGAGTAAATTTTATAAAAATGTAGCACATGTAAAACCAAAGGAAGATAAATGCCAGTGGTTAATTTAGAAACTACAAGGGTTAAGCTTCATATGTAATCTGCATTTAGGTGCCATCTGTCAACAATCAATGAACTACAAGCATGTAAGAGTGACATTGCAGGAGGAGCACTTTCGCACTCCTGGCACTTTTCGCCAGAGACAGGAATAGCACGATAGTGCTCCTCCGCACTCTAAGGGTTAATAATATGATATATCTTGATGATTTAATGCAAAATATCTTTCAGAAGAGAGAGTGAGAGGTTCAGTTTTGGAATTCATTTATACTATTAGTATGCCAATTGGTAATATCTTTGGAGAAAATGTTGTATCTCTTCAAATTGATTTCAACATGATAAATTGATTAGCACTTGGTTGTACCTGTTAATGTGAACCAAATTGTTACTGCAGGTACAATTCATCTTGTTTTGCTGTAAAAATTTTGAAGAATTTAAAATGGAAGTTCAGAGGCTCATTATTTCAAGGTTGTGTGTTTTTAGGCCCTAATTATAAATCCTATGTATTACCTATTTACAAGAAATCCTAAGATTTTAGTGTTAGCCCTTAGAATATGGATAAGGTACTGAACACAACCACTACCAAGTACTTGCATTATTGTCATTCAAGAATCTTCAAATTTCCTCTTTAGGCTTAAAAGAGCTGTGAATTCAATTCATGTTCCTATACAAAGTCTTGTATCAAAGGATATAACTCCCTGATGTGACATATGTCACTCAGTTACTCTTTAATATCCCATTTAATAATAAAGTGCTACAAGATTGAAGTTGAGAATTGTTTTTTTTTAGGGGGAAAATGTTTCTTATGACAATGATTTTGACTTGAGATGGCAACTTCTTTAATAATTTTTCTTTGTCAGAATAAATTGAGTTCATTTTCTATTGTTACTCATTGGTATATAAGCTTGAATGCTTGGATTTAATTCACCAATCATTAAAGGTTTTTTTTAGCAATACATACTACTACTCTCCGTTCGTATGAATTAGATGATCCTTAACTTTTTGCAGCAATATTATATAAATTAAAACTTGGGCAGTCTGTAACGACGATACCAACTGTTGGATTCAATGTGGAAACTGTCACTTATAAAAATGTAAAGTTTAATGTATGGGTAAGTAAACAGCATTTTTTTCTATTCCTTTATATTACAATATGTTTTAGTTTGTGATTATGATTAATCTTTTAGTGCATAGCAACGAAAGTTTTTGCTACCCTGTATTGGTCTACCTATATTCGTTAACTCTGTGATAATTTTAACAATGTCAGTGGTTTATGACATTAGGGATAAAACATTCACGTTGCATACACTCATATCTTTTTTAATTTTTAGTATAAGTGAAAGTGATTACTGATTCTCAAATATAGGGTTCCGACAGTAGAAAGTGATTTTTTTCTACTTTATGAGATACTGCGGTTGCCTCGCCATGGATTTTTTTTATTCATACCCCCTGGGTGATTTACTGATTGTATATTGTTGTGCTCTATATCCTGTATTTATTATTACTTGTGCATGATGTCATTAAGAATGGAAGAATATTTAGGTTGGCCAGTAAATCAAATGTTCTGATTTTAGGAATGCTGTTAAAGACTTATATTACAATCTATTGAAATCAATTAGGTATATATATTTTGAAAACAGTATATTTTAAACTAGTGAACTTAATCTATAATTTGAAGTGTATCAATATTTTTCTATTCTTAGCTTCTGGGTCAAGGCCAGTTTTGGCTGTTTGTTTCATTCCCTGAATAAGGATGTAATAATATAGAGTAGAACATACTTTTCTGTAATGAAGTGTAACTTATGAATTACAGAACAATTCCTATACAGATATGCAAATAACATAGTTGAAATTTTACATAGTTCGAAATTTTACTAAATGCACTTCCCCATCCCATATGTTGAAGAAATATAGATGCAATTGGATCTTTCTGGCAGCCATGCCTCATATTTTATTAAAGCATTCTTTGTTATTTCCATGTTTTTATTGAGGTTAATATACTCTGAGCTTTCATAGTGGAATCCTCATCTGATGAAAGAATCGACTAAAATTTTGTGTTTTCATTGTGTATATCTGTGGTTTTCAAATGATAGTACATATATGTATTTTTGATGGGATTATGTTTTTCATACGGAACTGGAATAGAGTGGAATAAATAAAATTGCTTTTGCAAATATGGCTTGTAATTCTCATACATTTTCATTACCTTATGCACATCAATGAGCTATTTTGATCATTATTGTGAATTTCGTTTTCTGTTACATCGAATATTGCAGGATGTTGGAGGTCAAGACAAGATCCGTCCACTTTGGAGGCATTACTACACAGGAACTCAAGGCCTCATTTTTGTAGTCGATTGTGCTGATAGGGATCGAATTGATGAAGCACGTCAAGAATTACATCGCATAATAAATGACAGGGAAATGCGTGATGCCATAATCCTTATATTTGCAAATAAACAAGACCTCCCAGATGGTAAGTTGTTTTTATCGTTTTCTTTCATTTGCATGTATTTCCATTGGCATGAATCTGTTAGTCCTTCATCTGCATCCGAGTGATATTTTTCTCAGTTGAATATTTTTTGCTTCATACTGTGTTACCCACCTACTGCATAAATCAAGTATTCCTCACTGATATTTCTCTTTTTATTAAGTCACATTCTCTTATGGAGGTAGTTTTTTTGTTGGGTGTGCCAACAAATGAGGTCATATTGCATCATTGCTTTTACTAATGGACCCTGTTATTTCGGGCTGACATTTCATTTATAGCAGTAGTAAGGGCCGGTTCCAGCCGAGATCCGATTGGGCCAGAGCCAATCATATCTATTGCTACGTCAATAGGGATAATGGAAATTAGAAGGTGGGGCTTAGCCCGGCATTCTGAAATCTGGCGAACTACACCAAGTCTTAGACAGGCCAAACTACACATAGGAGAACCTAGGCCTGGGCTTGCCAAAAGACTCCTGTCACTAAACAGGGTTCAATTACGAACGGTAGTGGGACTCCTCACTACCAGGTGATGAGGCACCTGCACCTCCTGGGAATTGTAGATTCACCTAGATGCAGGTGGTGCGAAGAAGGGGATGAAACTACATCCCACGTATTATGCAAGTGCCCTGCTGTGATGAGGACTTGAAATAGGTACCTGGGGTCTCCATTTTTGGAACCCAGGGAGGTAAGGGAAATCCCCATAGGGGACCTGTTGGCCTTTAGCAAGGCGATTGGCCTTTATGGGTGATTTCCTTAGAAGGGTGGTTGGCACAATGGGCCAATAGGTCTGAGTGCCTCAGGGCCTCCTTGGAGGAACTCCACCAAAAAATAATATATCTATCTATAGCAATAGTATCTTAATGGACTGTTTTTAAAGATTCTGTGTTGCAATTTATTGATAAAGTCTATTCCATGAATACATTTTCATATCCTGTGGACCTCATTACAGTTATCCTGTAGGTCTTTAGTTTAGCCTCCAAGTATATCCTGTCTCTCAAGTTAAGCTCTGTATCAATCACATTCCCATCAGGAGATCCTGCTCTGTGATGGGAGACTCGAATTAAATATTGAGGTTGGACTTTTTTCTTCCGTGAAGAGATACAGTGTCAACTCATTGCTCTTATAGTTCAGGTCATTGCTGTTTGGTTGCATTTATTTACTGTGATTTGTTAATGGGGTTGTTTACCTTATATTTTTGTCCAATCTGAATTGAGTTTGTAAAATAAAAGGACCCATATTTTTCTGTTGTTTGATCCGTCAATTAGTTCTAAGTTATAAGAGGCGAACAACTGATGTTTTTAACCCTTTCGGAAAAGTGGGCGTGCCTGGTACTTAGTACGTCATCCTCTTTGTCCAATCACAACTGAGCCTGCGAAGATACTTGACCTTATCACAATGGGGGGGACAGCTGACTATGCCAACGGAAGTGGTTGCGACAGGATCTGTGCGAGCAGACCTTCCAACACCCTCCCTCCACTCCCTTCCCTTTCCCTAAAAGCAGTCAAGGATGGCAGGTGGATGAGGTAGTAAGTCTCAAAGCAGCTTGTTCAGTGGGTGTCACCTTTCGCTTATTTTAATTTTTGAATAATGAGTGAATGGACCTGGTCAGAAGATTGATTTTTTTCTCTAAAATTCACTTTTTGTTTCCATCTAACGATTTCGTGTACAACATTTTTGGTTCCGAGTAAATGACCCCATTGCTGTTCATATTGGGAGAATGCCTTTTGTTAATTCTGGGGAGAGTATCTCTTATGTGTTTCAAGTTAAGAGATTCAGTGATCTTTCTACCATGAATTATCTGTGACCGAAGTGGAGACTGTCATTTTTGAGAAACTCTTCGACATTTATTGCCGTTCTGCGGAAAAATTTGGGACCACCCATTATTGCAAGTTCTTCGTATGCAAGAAATGCTTGTCATGTGGAACTGCATGTTCTTCGGCTTTAACATATCGCTTAGTATCTGTAGTATTTGAAAAAACTCTCAGGAACTGCAGTAGAGTTAGGGGTAATACTTTTTTGAGGAAGAAGCTTTAATACAAATTCATGCTGATGGTTAGGTTGTTGTCCGTAAGCTATTAGTAATTTTCATGTTCTGAGTCATCCTTAATGTGAAATCCTCCCAACTTTGAAATTCCAAGATCTCCATTATGAAGAAGGTGGAGTTCTTGTGTACACTGAATCATTATTTATTTTATGGCATTATTCCCTATGGTGATAGACTGAAGTCATCCACTGAATCATTGGATATAGTTCAAAGGTTAACCCAGTGGAATTTCCGAGAGCATTTCACTGTGTTACAATTAACCCACCGTTTCCAAAATGTGAAAGGGTGATTTTCCCCAGGTAAAGAATTAAATTAAATTGTTTCCAAAGCCATTAGGTTAATTGTCTTCTCTTTCTTAATGAGTGGTAATTAACTGAAGTCCATTCATGTTCTATCATTATTGATCAAATATTTTCCTTGAAATGGGGTTACTTACAGTATCTTTACATGCAGCTCAGTATAATATTCTTTACCTACTACCTGTGGTCAAGAAAGTTTATGTGATGTTTTTGTTGATATTTATTATTTTATGGTTCACCTTATATGTTACTCAAGGAGCAAGGTCATGGGCTCAGAAGAAATTACCCTGCATTTTTTAAGTTTTTAGAGTTAAAAAGTTAGACAATTTTTTTAGTCCTTAATTTCATGATTGACTGTTTAAATAATTATTAAAGGTTTGGCAATCTTGAGGAAGCCGGCAGAAATACTAAAATTTGTAATAATCTTCTGTATGTAGAGTTAAATGGTTTTAGATAAAATGTTGCTGGTGGTAAGAGAGTTAAGAAATCGTGGATTTCTCAGAGAACATGTGTTGGAGGAAATAGTGAAAATTGATTTACTGTCATTTCATGTACAAGTTTCATGGATTACGTCACCATTCTCAAAATCTACCATTTGATTATCAGAGTTTTCTTTTTGGGTACACCATACTTTGTTTCAAAAGTTCATAGCTGATGTTAAAACGGATGCTAATGAGAAAAGAAGTGTATTGATTCATAAAATGTAATGAGGAATATTTACAAATTGAAGGCGTTGAATATCGGAAAAAGGGATAAAGAATATTGAAGTAAAAGTATTCGGAGAGCTTGTTTCCAGTGTCACCATTTAATCAAGGGCTAAAGAGTTAAATTTTCTGGAAAGAAGACAGCAGAAAGATATTTGAAAGGTATCAGAAAATTTTCCATGAGACAATGGAAGTCACAAGTTTAAACAGTAAATCTGGGTGTGAAAGTTCATGCAGGGTATGCTTTCTAAGAAGCAGAGTAGAGGGATGTCACTTCACTGTAGGAATTTCTCTATGATGTGTTTATCTGTGTGCATGAGTCATTAGCTGGCACTGAACTTTACTCAGCTGAATCACTCCATTTACACATTCCTCTAGTGAGCCTCTCTTGTGTGCTGCTATTACTTCAGCCTGGCATTGATGCCTATCATAGTATGGAAATATCTGCTTCTCCTTGGTTTATCTTATGTAAGCTCTTGTGATGTTGCTTCCATGTTATAATTGAATTGTGTCAGTGCAAATTTTTCTTTCCCTCCTATTTTTTAAAATTTTTGCAATAATACTTTGTTCTGTATTAGCCATAGAATTAAAATTATTTATTTTGTTATTAAATTGATTTTTTATCAGGATTATGCTATATATTATGGCTGGAGTTCTTTTTACATCTCTGTTCGATAGTGCCCATTAATGATTAAACTAGTGTAGCTGGATGAGTATGTTTTTTAAATTATGAGCATAAGTTCATTTTTCAACCTTGTCTCCTGCAATTTTTTTCCTATTGCATCAGCATATGAGATAATTATATTTAAATGCGTTGAAGTATCCAAGAATATCTACTTTAGGAATCATAATAATAATAGTATCCTGAATATCCAGTGAAAACATTGTATCAGATTATTAACCTGAATAATAAAGAAGTATTTTTTTTGCTGGTGAAGGTAGGGTGCTCTTTAGATTGATGTTATTGATATAGAAACATCTCCATGCTTTTGTTCCTGAATTACATGAGTAACATTTTACCATTTGGGTTGGATCGAGGGCAACATGCTCTTCATTCATCCAAATACTCTGGGTTCAAGTCCCATGTAGGGCAAGGGTGTCTCGTATCGTTAAATAGTTCTTACTGCGCTTGTAATTTCGTCGTTTTCTGCGGGTTGAGGCAAGTCATTATCAGTATAAAATCCTTGCAAATAACTCGCCCCTTGAAAAAAACCGTATTTAAGAAATTTGTGAGCGCTGGCCATATAGAACGAAATGTTTATAGTGTCGCGAACTCATGTGCATTATCTCTCGCGGGAGAAGGGCGTTGCTCTGGCGCGGGACCTTCAGGGACGTGTGCTCCTGCTCAGGTGATGTAGGGCGTTGCCAATCGCGTGAATCGCGCTCCTCCTGAAAGAGGTGCGTTCATGAGCAATGTAGTCAACTGTGCTGAATTCTCAACAGGAGTGCAAAAGTTGAATCTCGGACTTTCAGCAAATAGGATTTCAGATTCCTCGCCGAAGTTTGCTCCTTCTGGTGAATATAATTTTATATCATTACGTAACTCTGAAATTTTTTAGCTGCTGGTGACGCTGTCATGTGATCAGTTAGCAAAGGATCTTCTCGGTTACTAGATATTAGAAAAGTATGTCCCTTTTTCCTGCACCTATGCTGTGCTTCGAAAGTAGGAATTCGCCGTGCTTTGGAGATAAGATATTTTATGGCAGCGAATGTTGCGTATCCTTGGAGCGATAAATTACTTTTTGGCTTCGATCGTGAGCCAACAGTATGAGATATCGATTCATCGAGAAACTGCATGCATTTTTGATGATGCGCTTTGCTCAACAGATATTCAAACACAGGAAAGACCCACACTACCAGCGACGTGTGGGTCTTTCAATATCGTATGAGATAGTGTGCGATAAAAATCGGATGAAGAATTTGAATGATGTCTGTAATAGTTGATTTGTAACTTATTTAACCTATCTGCTAATCAGTTCATAATCATTTTTACTTAAATATTTCCTATGTTCGCCGCTTAAGTTCGTATTTAATTTAATTTTACTATCCTTGTTTGCGGGATAAAAATTAACGATTCGTGATGAATTTGAGGTTATGCATGAAATTTCACCATTTTAACCGAGGCTTGACCTTGGCGGTTTTCTGTGACGAGAATTCTGGTATGGGATTGTTCGCCGGCCGGTAGTGAGACTCACGTTCTCGGGTTTCCCTTCGAATTCTGTCGATCTTGAGAATTGGAGGCAAAAACAGATTTGGAAATTTAAAACCTTATGCGGCAGATAAAAGGGCCGGTAATTTGTTCGGTTGGATGCCCGGAAACATTTTTATCATTAGAAAATTGCAAATAATTCTTTATTCTAAATCAATATCTGTACCTCACGTCTTAAATATATGTTGTTGAATTTATTACAGAAAATTGCTCAGTGTAGGTTTTTATGTGCTACTTCCAGGCACTAATTTCATTTGCCACTTTGTCCGCTTTTTTCAAACCCGTGTCCTCAGCATGGGAAGCCACTACTCCAAACTAAACCCCGGAGCAGAGCCATTTCACTTCGAATTTGAGTTCCCACAAATAACATGAATCAAGCCAATAAAAATATGGCATGAAATTTCCAGCGTTTTTCTTTCCTTACGCTCTTTCCGTAGTTTGCTAAGCATTCGTCCCGCATCTCTTCCCTAGCATTCTACCTTCCGCAAAGGTCTACGTTGTTAAATCGATTTCAAATATTTGTATCTGTATTTTATTAAGTGTGCGACTGTTCATTCGGATCACGTGCATAGATAGTTTAAATATTATTTCAATTGAGACGGGAAGGCTCACTGACCTCCCGAATAAAGCTATTTTTCGTCACCAGACTCGTATGACTCGTACTCTCTTGATCGTAATACGCTCAGGAGAGGCGTATCGCGACAAATCCGGTGTCCAGATAATATAAGTCAGTAAAATATACTCGTAATCATATTGTTCCATGCGCTCCATGTGTGTGTGTATGGTTACGTTCGGAGCGAATCTCTCAGACTATGTGCGCTATGTTCCTCGTTCGGTTGTGTACTCAGTGACATTGAATTTTCTAGGCATTCTCTCGTGGTTGCCAAATTTGAGTGCTTCGGGGCCGTCTCCTGCGACACAATTGCGGCGACGAAGGCGTGGGGGCATAATTGGACCAGCGGAGAGATCTCTGTTGGAGGAATAGGTTTTGGCAACGGAGATGCAAAGGATCTGCATCCGCGCGTAACTAGTCGTTTTGGCACCGACGATGCGGAATGGTGTCATTGAATGAGGAACTGAGTTGATCTCCGTCAAGTTGCTTTCTTTCGACTTCAAAAGGAGACTCTTTAAGACGTCCGAATTTTTATCTGAGTCTCAGGAGAATGGAGTGTAGACTGTATTTTTAAAATCTAAGTCTTTGCCATATTCCACTGTCCGTGGAAAATTAGTTTAATATTCAAAATTCATAAGCGAAAATTTTGTAAAAGTATTTTCTTATTGCCACAGTAGCTATGGTGGAGATTTTTAAATGTTTGTTTAGTTTGTATCTCTCTTTTGTCGTTCGTTGTAAGTAGAATGAAGGTCGTTTTGACCCCGCGCCCATCTTTAGTCTTTCTGGTAATAGACCTGCAGTTGTTTTTATCTTATATATTTCAGTGCTGTTACTTCATTTGATCGATAACTTACTCAAATCATTATTTTATGCTTACCGATAAATACTGCACGGATTAGCTCAAGGTCTTATCGCCGCTGTTTTAATCGGAACTTTAAAAATTATGGGTGGTGAAATAATAGGGTCTTATTAATGTCAGTTAAGTTGCGAAAAATTGGCATAACCCTGAAGATTATCCAGAGGAAAAAGGGTTCCGTGATCGGTAGTCGAACCGCTTATCATTGGCTCTCTGGTCCACTTTACAGAACACAGCGCTACTGCTGATTTCTAATCCTAAAGGCAATTTTTAAAAGATCCTGTAGAGGCTAGCTGTCATTCATTTGGTTCATTTCCCGGCCCAATGAAACTTTTTTCTCGGGCAGTTTTTGTAACGCAGTGTTCCGGTGTTTTTTTCCTAAACTTTTTGTTAAGCGGAATGGTGTCTTGAGTGGTATGATTTTAGGACTACCACTTTTGAGGGGAGGAAAGCATTAAAAATAAGTGCGGATACTGGCGGTCTATTATAGATTCACAATTTTATGGTTGTCCCTTCGAGATCGGGAATATCCTAGCATCGTGGTAATTGCCCTCTGAATGATTTTTTTACGACTTATAATCTCCTACTCGGCTTTCCTCTCAGCCCCCTGATTTTTAATTCTTAAGCCGTAAACATGCGACGGTTCCAAGGACACACTTGTCGATTCGTTAGAGTTGGGGTGCGGATACTTGGTATTGGCTCTTTGCGATTGCTTCGCTAATTGTTATGTCACGAGAGCTTTATAACAGTACGGAGTCTGACATTCCTCATTTCACCAGTGCAGCAGGTAAATGGTTTTGGTGGATATGCATGCAAACATGTTTGATACTGTTACTTTCTCTGAGTATTGACTTAAATGTCTGGAGTAAGTTGGAAATTTTTCCTGGAATTCGACCTCAGCCAAAGTGTATGCGTGTATTCGCTGCTTGGGTTATAATGGGATTTTTATGGGTGCCCCAGAATCCGAATAACCTTCCAACATCGTCCTCCAGAGTTATTCCTTGCTGGAGTAAGGCTCTGATACGTAACAAATATGCATGCATGCATTACCATGAGTGCTACGCGATGGATAATATCTATTTTTAATTATTTAGACCAGAGCTGGTAATTCCTTGTTTCCTTCAAGGCAGACTCATCACCGACTTTTCATGTTTAAAACTCCAGTTAAAGATGTCGGATATTTCTTTTTTCGTGATTTATTTCATTTTATGACAATATTTCGCCAGCGCTTCAGCTAGCTTTCTCAGGTTTGCTCCCAGTGGTCTAAAGTCAGGGTAATGGTTTATTCAGGAGTGAAATGTATATTGCCGGAGGAAAAATTTCTTCATTTAGCCAATTGTCCATCTATCCTAAATTGGCGCTGATGACCTTAGATGTCGGTTGCCTCCCCAAATTAATATTACTACTTTAATGGTCGCGATAGCTCGCTGTGTAACACGAGAGCTTGTAAACCAGGAAGTTGCAGGTTCGAATCCCACCTCGGGCGTGGATTTGTTTGCCTTAGAATTAAACGGTATCATGTAATTTATACCGTCTGAGCACCTCTAAACCAAGTCTATTACTACTTATCCATCCTCATTCATTCAACATTCAACGCTATATAATTTCCACGAAGGGCAGTGATCATTCCTAATCAGACATTTTTTTAGCTGAAGCGTTATCTCGCTTTCACACCTGTTCAATAATCACCGTCATGTGGTAATGTTTTTTGGCTATCAAATTCGTTCATATTAAGAACTTTTGGATTTAGCAAGGATAATGTTGTTACCTGGGGAATTGTCGTTAATAGCTAATTGCCTGTCGAGAGTATAATTGTGGCTATTCCTGGGATACATATTTTATTCACTGCGACGCCGGTCTGGGCTAAGATGTCAGGACTTAACCGAGAAGTGAATATTGAGAAATTTTTCGTCCTTGTCAATTCTTATCGAATTCTTAAATGAAGCCGGCCTTCTACCCGTTATCTCGGTTGGGATAGGGCGTTAAAATCAGGTGTCGGCTTAGCGGACATGCTAAAGACGTGAGAATGTAACAAGGTGGCTCGAATGCCGGGGTTGTTTTTGGCAGATCTGCTGGAAGAGAGTGGGAGATAACAATGGATGTGCCAATCGGGAAGATTTTCACGGACAACCATGTCGTTTTATCGTGGTGATGAGCTAAACTTGGTTGCTCAAGTCAAGCGATCAGTTCATCTCACGCTCACGTCTATGCGTTCATGTCAATCTCATGGTGACGATTCGTATTTACTTCCTATATCAGTATTCTGTTATTGCTTGAAAATTTTAATCTACATTGCTTTCGCGGGGGCAGAGAGACGCCAAAAATGCAACTGCCGTGGACGAAATTTTGGAGAGGTAACAGTCTGCGGTTTTCCTAGTGAAGTCGTCTGTTGTGCTGTGATGCGGAAAGATAGCGGGATCGCGCTCCTTCAAATCATACCTGAGGTTTTAGAAAGTAATTATTCTATGGGGTTTTCATTTTGGAGGATGATCCTGTCGAAAGGGAGGCGGGCGGCCCTTTCAACCGGAATCAAACTCCATCTTACCCAAGTTGTACCTATACTTTCACACTTCGTGGTCTTAGAAATGCGTAGCGAAAAGCATCGGTTCCGAAAAGATATTAATTCTGGAGGAATCATTGCCTGGGCCTCAATCCCATAGCCTTACGTCTCGTTCGTTCATGATGAAAAAGCAATTTTATCTGTCGAATATCGCTACGCACCACCTTTGGCGGAAGCAAATTGTCACCAGAGTTCTGTATTAATTGGGCAGTAGTCTAATACAAGTCTCTTTTAAGTTCAAACATGAAAGCCCCGAGCGTCTTTGTCGGCAGAGAATTGGCGCGAACGCGGTTGCAGCGAGCGTCGATCCTTTTCGAAAAAAACGGCTTCACTTCTTCCAGGGTAGTGACCTTCCGTTAGCCGTGGTTGTTCCGCGGTTGAGTAAGCCGCACGTAGTCGTCAGTGTAGCTCCAGCTTCGGATGAAAGAAAATTCTAAATATTTGCTTTGTTCTCAAGCGTCAACTTAAATGGCGTCAATGATGGGAGGTGACATAACATTTGCCGGTGTTACCTGTAACAGAAGTCCTCCGCTGTGTGTACCAATCGGAAATAAAGAAATATTTCCAATATACGTAGTGCTTTAATAATTTTACCCATTTCCATTCCTTGAAAAAATGTTCGATGATTTTAAATTATCCCGTACTAATCCCAATACTTTTACTGTGTCTGCACTGGGCTACGGTGAAATCATAAGCATGTTGACAGTTTTGTCTTCTTCAGGAAATAACTGGACCTGTGTAAAGAGTTCCTTCGGAAGCTATTGTCCGTAATGAATCAACTTAACCCTCGGAATGTAATAAATTGCTTTCATGTCTGCGCATTCAATTGAAAGCTTAGGTATTTTTCTAATAATGGAGTTGGAAATTCATTGTTCTTTTTCTCCTTATTGTTGTGCATTTTAAAACATTAGCTTTCCTTAGTATTGTGCATACTTTCGGGGTTGTGTTCCATGTTATTGTCATTTTCGTGGATGTACGTGAGTCAACGTTTGGCTTTTGTTTGAACGAAGTGAATGTGTGCACACCCGTAATAGTTAGAGAGTTATTTCTTGGAAAGCGAGTTGGTTATATAATAATGCTCGGTGCGATCCTGCTGTGGAAATATTCCAACGATTTCGCGATTTTACGGTTCATCACATGCGTTTGGAATGCGGGTTTAATCTCTATAGGAGAGGGTATTTGAGGACCTCGTCATAGTTCAAGAATTTAATTGTTGACATGTCAACGCCACCTAGTGTTTCCATATAGTGTGCAGCGTGTCTATAGTTGGGGGTGGTGTCTCTAATTCAGGAATTAAATATGGTGACGGTGACAATGGTGACGGAATTTGGTTGGCCTTAGGGTCTTTTTGTGGATAAGAACGTTCCTGTAGAAGTTAATAAAATATTCCAGGCTTGCGTGGCTTATTGGCTGCTGCTATTAATTAAAATAACGCTAAAGTGGCCGATACTACGGCATTAATTTCTCTGCCGGCTGGCTGACGTACATCACTTGAACAACTTGGCTTCGGTCAGAAGCTGGGAATGTCATTTCGTTATCTCAAAGAGTGTCTGTCCATCGTCCCTCTTTTCGCTGTTCTTGAATCCTTGAAAAGCATGTCCGAATTTCCTCGAGCTAAATACTTTGCTAGAGGAGTTCACCATTGGAATCCTATAAAGGCAACTTCCCGTGAGGGTGCTTACGTAGCTGATGCTTGTCGGAACACCATAGTAGTCGTAAATTTTGGGAGGTGACTGACAGAGATTGGCATTATTTAGCATATCTAGGCAATTGGGTATGGTAGTAGTGTTTCAGGGAACGAAGGAACGGTCTAGAGAAAGCAGGCCTACTCGTAACGATGGGCGCCAAGGGGTTCACGGTTCAGCGACCCATACGACGGACGGAGTGCGTATTGGTTCAGCACTGTCCACCTCACGGTACTCAAGTAGAGACCGATATGCTATTAATAAACCTACCTGGATACAAACCCGGGCTATTTGAATGGGAGGCCCAAACTCTATCCAACGACCCGAACCCTTCGCATAGCCGTTTTTGGCTCAATGCCTTCAAAGATAGGATCAATTAGGAACTTGTTAACTCGAAATTCTTGAGCGTTGAAATGCAAAGAATGTGGTTAGAAATTCTTGATTTTTGTATTGTAGAATCGCCGAATTTTAGCGTATTTAGTTACGAAGCCGCTGTGAGAGAGAAAATGGAAAGGGAATCCCTCTTGGTGGAAAACGAGGGGTAAGAGGGGTAATCTTTTCCTGAGAGTCTCGGAAGGAATGGAGGCAGATGTACCGAAGAAATTTTTTTGTGGTCAATTTGAAAATTGCCGTCGATAACGCATATTCGCAGATAATTCTTGTCGGTTCCAAGATAATAAGAAAGAGTTGATATTCTTTTTACTAACAGCTGGTGGCTGTGATACACATGCTTTTTTGTATCGTGGATTTGAGAAGTGGGCAGGAATTTGCCCGTAGGCTTAGGGACCATGGGCTTAGGTATGAATGAATAGTATCGAATTATTGCGCTCGGGGGAGAAAAATATCGGCATGCTACGCTTTGCTGGGGAAATGACCAGTTTTGATCGTGGAAGTAGATCAGAGTCAGGCGTTAAAATACGTGAAAAAATTGTTTGTAAAAAGCAAGGTCCCTCTAAGGACCGTGGTAAAAGAAACAATTGTAAAACTGTATTAGTAGAAGCATATCACAATTAAGGGATTAGAGAGTATATTCATGGATGGTACTGCAGTATATACTTCGCAAAGATAATATTCTAAATAACTGCAGTACTGAAATTAAACATGTGCACGTACAGAGGATACATCTTTAATCAATTGATATGTTCGTTTGAACGCAATGCTGTATAACGAATTGGTAGTTTGAGTGGATCGTATCACCGTAGAATTAACTTGGAACTGGTTGAAAATAGGAGGGAGAGATTTTATAGGTTTTGGTTTGGTGTTAAGTATATTTTGAAAGTGAGAGAACTGGAAATTGGGAGTGGTAATGCTGCGTTTTTTTGTTGTTCCATACATATGAGATGTTAACTTCAACCTCTTATCGCAAAAGCTGAATTAATCACATTCTCAAGAATGTGAGGTTGCAGTTCAGTATAAAATGGGAGGGCATTAAGGTGGTGTTTGAAACACAATGTTTTAGTAGCTATAATGATATCTTCTATCTCTCATCTGTCCCCGCTTTCTATGCGAGCACTCCCACCAGCAAAGTTATACCTAATGATGGATTTGTGAGGCGAAATACGTCGTATTGTTTTAAATGTATTTTTTTGTGGAAAAGTGCTCTCGTTTTATTTGACTGGTATGCATCACTCCACAAAATCAAGCCTAATCTTGTGTACTGTGTGTTACAGTTAAGATTTGTGTAGTAATTTGTCCGGTGTAAACTATTATGGAAGACGATAATTGTGGAATGTAATGCGGTTATATTTGTGGTTTGCCGTAAAAGGTTGGAGAAAACGAGCATGATGGAGAAAATAATTTGTTTTGGGGAGAAAGGGAGTTGGCGTGGGTAATTAGAAATGCGACGATAGTGGACGGATATGGGAGATACGTAGTAGGATTCTGAATACAGATGTAAAAAGAAGAGCGTTGTTGAGACTGCGGTAAATGATGTTTGGGGCGGATTGTGGAATTAAAAAACCGTGGGAAGGTGAAGAAGTCGGGTGTGGAATAATGCGAAGTTGTTCTGCGGTAATTGTTGGAAATTTCGTGGAAAAATGTTGTATATAGCATTTGCCGACGTGCGTAGGTCCCTCGTCGCTTCTAGAATCTCTCGCACGCGCACTCATAAGCGTAGTTATTCGTTTTATTGGCTTAACTTTACGTACATTTTGTTTGGTACAATTTACTTAGTGCTTTTGTGCAATTTACGTATGGCGTATGCTTGTTTATGGCAGTGGGGAATGAAGGAAAACAGTTGCAAAAAACAGAGACTGGAAGCATTCGAAATTTGGCTTTACATAAGAATGACGGAGATAGCTTAACGTGAAAAAGCGCATTCATAAGGTGGATGTTCATTTGAAATTTCCGCACGGCTCACACGTTGCTGTCGTAAAGGCAATGAATCGCCGACGGGAATTACGCAAGTGACGAAGTATCCCACCGCGATGACGTCACGGAAGAAAAAAAATCACACAGCGTAACATCGCGTTTGAAAACGGCCGGAAAGAAGTTGATGGGAGGGGAACTAGCAATCGCTCTACCGTATACAGGAAATATATGGGAGTTAACGGGGAAGATGGGGTTTAATTTATGTCGGGGACCTTCCAAGGGCGCCTTCCTCTTTTGCTTCGGGATTGTTTCGCTTCTACTCCCGTGTTTTCTACCGCGTCGCATAAAAATAAAACCCAGCTATAAATATAGCGTTCGATGCAAGGCGGCTGCAAAGAGGTGACTTTTTCATCGATTACGCCGACGAAACTCGCTCATAAGGGAGAAAGTGTGTCTATTTTGATGGACGAGAACTTCAACGCCGTAATTAAGCGCTCTAATTTTCTTATCATCATAGGCATAGATTTCACGCAGAGACACACTCGTCGTGACATCGTTAATTTCATCCATACAAAGTATTTGTTAGTTATTTTTTTGATGCGATCTTTAGCATGGTTGATCCAAAGATTTTTACTTTGTGATCCAGTAGTGGCCTCAACGTAATTAGGAGTGACCCAGAAGTGTGCCTCAACGTTATTAACTGTGGCCAGAGATTCAGAGTACCTTCATGTCATAAGAGTTCTTATAAAACAAAATAGGATAAATGTCTTTTATGCCTGTACTACTGGGGCTGATGTAAACCCACCACTATTATTCCTACTCCCTCATTTTGACCCAAAATTTTAATGTCTCAGTGTAGGTAATTTAATAGAACAGCACCAACTTATCACAGTAGATTTCAATTCCTTTGGTCAACAGCTTTAAATTTATAGAAGCTGTAGGTCTTGTTGGAATATTGTATTTGTGAAGGATTTGCATTTTTCCTGGAATATAATTAGGCATTAATGGCACCAACCAGTTGATTTTCCATGAAACTTTCACTCATTATTTTTGGGTTTGAGAAAATTATCCTAAAAGGAAAGAGCTGTGTGATCAGCTATTTCAGTGACCCAATTGTATTTTTACTCTGCTCATACCCTGCCCCTGAAAGATTTATCTCCTTTAATTAGGCCCCAAAACACAGCAAAATAATCCCTAGCTTGATGGCTTAAAAATGCTTCCAGGAACCTCCTTTGTTTTTGGACAATAGTTTCACCCCACTTCATAAAATGTAGGGGAATTTTGATGGATATGGTAAGGGATATAATACATTATTTCAATGGTAGGAAAAAAGAAAAAAGTGTTTGGCGTAATTTGAGGAGGTAGAAAAAGTGGATAGATCTAAAAAGGGAGACTGATATATGATGATGTGAGCTATTCCAACTCAGGCTATGATGGGATGTCCAATTTTTGGCTTGTTGGAAAAGGAGAAAAAGGATGATTTTTGAATGTGTAAAAAATAATATAGTTCAGAGTTTTGCTATTTGAAATGTTTAGGACTTGAACTTTTTTATGGATTAAATAATGTCATTCTTAGATCTCAAAATAATGTAGATCAATCAATATGTCACATACATGTCACAGGATAATAAATTTTCCTAGAGTGGTTGTAAGTGTAGAATCAGGACCTAATGACAAATGTTTGTGAATTTTTCGATATTTATGGCTGGAGTGAAGCACAGAAGCGTTTAACATATTTAGAAGTAGTGGGAACTATAAATTTAATATGAATATTTTTATAATATTTGTTGTCATTTTAGCAATTCTGAAGAATATTTTTGCATTCATTTGTTAATGTAGTGTGTTCCATTTAGAGGTAGATTTGAATTGAGCCTGCCCTTCACTACAGAGGAGTTTTTAATGTTTTTTCTGGGCTTATAATGAGGAAGATGAATAAAATTTTGGATGCATCATATTTTTCCCAAATTGCTGGGAGTGTGACTTTTCATACCATGTTATATTGGTCCATGCATACTTTTTCTTATCTATATCCCTGCATGTTGACATTTCCTATTTTCTCACTAATCGTGCTGCAATTATTGATACATCTGTATGAATTGTTATGCTTGAAATTTGCATTTCTTTTTTTTTCATCTTGAAAAAATGTTCCCAAAAGTCTAGGAATTGAGTGTATGTTCCAGAAAATGCATGGCATGAGTATTGAATGATACTTGTATTCAATGTACGTTTATTTTTGCTGACCTTATGGAGGAAATGGCCTTCATTTCCTACATATTTTTATGTAGTTGTATTGATGAGACCAGTGCCTTAATGTTAAGTGTTTTCATTCAATATAATTTGTGACTTCAACAATTCCATTCTTTCTGTATATTCTGTATTTTTATGCTTTTCTCTGCTTGTCTAATTAAATTTAGCACGCACAGTTCTCTGGTCCTTGCTATTTTATAGTAATATACATGAGACAAAGGTAATTCAAGTAACCTATGATGAAGTACTTAGGGAAAACTCTTGTTATAAAAGGGTTCATGATGAGAATTACCATATTTGACAGACTACAAGATGCATCCCCCATTTCTGTAAAGCAAACTTCTGAGACCTAAAGGTAACATATATGGCCCAGGGGTGATTCTTGAACAGTAATGTTGGTAAACAAAAAAGTGCCCTATATGCTGTTAAATATGGTAACCATGAAATAATTATTTTTTAATGTTAGCCTTTCATTGACTTGTTTGGTAAATGCTTGTTACCTGCTCTTTTAGTTTTAAGTATCTTTGTGGATTGGAGCTCAGATTATAGATGCTCTTCTGGGCCTATTTTTCTTTTGCCAATTGCTTTAATGATTTACCATTTAGTGACATAAATGGTAGTGGTTTACATTGAGTATATTTTTGTATCCTAGGAAATAGTGTCAAACTTAATCTCATTTCATTCTCCTTGCAGCAATGAAACCACACGAGATTCAGGAGAAACTGGGCTTGACTCGAATTCGAGATAGAAACTGGTATGTGCAGCCTTCATGTGCGACAACTGGGGATGGCCTCTATGAAGGTCTAACCTGGTTAACGTCTAATCACAAATTGTGAAGTGCAGAGGAGGCAGGGTGGCAATCAGCTCAAGAGGGCGGGCCAGGGAACAGTGCTGGGCGCTGAGCTTTGGTTCATTTTTTTATCCGTCCCTACAAGGCGGTTAAAAAAAGGAGAGGTGAATGTAAGTGCTTATTCTCTTGCAGCCACCTCCTCTCGTGAGAAGAGACTGACACCGATGCCACTCCTGCCTCCTCCCCCATTAACTGAAACAGAATTTCTCTGCCCTTTCTTCCTCTTAATGGCCTGTTTGAATTCATCATGTCACATAACCCGTGTTAGTGTTTTGAAGCCAACACATTAACACATCTTCCTTGAAGATCGCTGTTGGAAGATAATCTTGAGACATGTAAACTGCTGCAGAATTCTGAGACATTATTACCAGTTATTGGCACTAAAATTTATATTCTGTTAGGAGAACCTGCACATAGTTTGAAGATGGACTGGTAGTCATGCACCTGTGTCAAGTTCATGGATGAAGAACAACCAAAGTGGAAGTGTTTTACTAGACGGTATAAGTATATAAAGTAATGGCTTGAAAATGAATGTGTGGGTACCAGTTGGACTTCAAGATATCTAAGGTATATTACTTGATGCAGATAATAGCAGTTTATGGGTGCTTTTGGATTTGGACGACAAAGTGGTTGCTATTCAGATCAAAGGTCCATATTCTAATGGGTTCCTCATCATGCATGGTGCCACTTTCATCCTGGAACTTGTTTGTATATAAATTTTGGCTGAGTGTAAAAAGTTATGAAAAATTTTGTTGCATTATCCATTGTGCATTATATGCTCATGTATATTTCATAAAAAACAGCATCTCACCATTCATTTCCACTGTTTTGGAAATTATATCATTATGCATATTTCGGTCAAGTTCCACTGTATTAAAAAGACATTGTCACAATCAAATCAAAAGTGGGTTAGTTATCCAGTGCTATGACATTGGATATCACGATTCCCAAAAGACAGATTTAGTTCCTTTAGTTTAATATTTGTTGACAATGGTGACTGTAATTGCCTTGCATGTACACTTGTACATCATTTAATTCATTTTAACAGTGTAAGTGATTGGTAGATTTAAGATGACTTGCCCATTTTAAATTCATGAATAACATTTTCATTTACCATTCAGCTTTAGTGAAATTTGTAAAGTATTCTTGTTATTGTATTTTATTTATCATGATTTTATGATAAAAGTTTAGAACTCATAGTTAAATAGACATGTAATTGAAATTCTTTCATTGATTGCGTTTTAATATCTGGAATATTGCAGGAAGTAATGATAGTATGCATTGGTTTTATTGATGTTCAGCACATTAGAATTACTTCTCATCAGAGTGTAACTGTTACCCAGGTGGCTACAAAATATTAATGTCTTTTAATTTTTGTTCAATTCCTGAAATCTTTAAATTCCTTCATTTTGTAGAATCTCTTGGTGAAAAGAGGATAAAAAGGACTTCCATTGCAACTTCCCATTAATATATGTGCTTGTATCTTGCTGTCTCTTGTGTTTTTTGTGAATTGCGTGTGCCTTGAAAATTGGTGGCAGTGGTGGCTCTCTTTATCAGTGGTTTCCCATATTTATGTAAATAGTCCTTAAAGATCATTCTTTTCTCATCGAGTGTGTCAAAGCAAAGTCTTTGTACTCATTTTATAATGATAGGAGGACTTAAATGATGGTGCTCTAAGGAAGTTTTTGATCCCAAATTTTGTATTTATTATAACAAAAAATCATCTTCTGTGGCACTTCTGTGACATTTGTGTACTGTGTCCTTTTATAAAATTCATTTCTATTAAGAATTTTTGGAACTTCGTTTGATTAAAAGAATTTTTAGCATTTCATCAACTCTACAACCAATTTCGAATATAGCTGTTTGATGAGAATTCAAACTTAGAGCTAAATTGTTCAAGTGTACTTTGATTAGGCATTAATGACATTTTACTCTCCAGTTATTTTGTCAGTCTTAAATAAAATATATATATATATATGTATCAAAGCAATACCAAATTGGAAGATGTTGAGGAATTTTCCTAGGATGAATCTAGGTTATGCGTTTTTCAAGCAAAAGTTATAACTAAGCCAAGAATTGTGAATGGCATCACATTCAAGGGTCCTCAGAGCACAAATAAAGTCATCAAAGTGTACCAGTAATTTCCTTTCAAATTGCATCATCTTGCATAGAATGGTTTTTCTTTACTTAGCTTTTTATTGTGCCTTCTTTTAGTATCCTATCTTCAACTGTTACCTTTTATATCTTGTTTTATTTTTCAAAACTTAAGTAATTAAAGTTGATTGTTTTGAGAAATCACATGTTGCTTTTAGAATTGGCATTCAGTATTTGTGCGTTGAGTACAGTTGACTAGGTAAATCATTTAGATTGAATATCTGCGGTTCGTAACAATATCTAAATAATTTAAAAATTGCTCAGCAACAAATAGACTGTCCATAGTTGAAACCGTGCTTAGATATTATTTTTCAGAGTGATGGAAGTTAGCTATATTTATAATAATTATGATGGGACTTGGGTAATCAAGAATTGAGAAGCTCAAAGGTTTTTTTTTTACGAGTTTTGTCACTATTATCTTCTTGATTGATGATCCTGGCATGACTGTGATGAGCAATATTTATTGTTCTGGTTTGATTCTGTCAAGGTAACATTTTTGTGAATATCTGTATCATTCTTACCATTTAGATTGATCTTGAAAAGTTTATTTAATTTTAATTTAATTTTATGGGACTTTCCTGATTGGTTATCAAAATATTTGTGATATTCTTTCTCTCCTTGAGATTGCACATTGTCAAGAGATTGAAATTATGATATTTCATTTCTCATGGAGAGAAAATAGGCCTTACGCACATTCCATGAATTGTTCCAGGGATGACCCATTATGAATTCTTCAATGCCTTGAAAACAACTATTTTGGTTTTGTTCCTTGTAATTCAGTTTGCTGTTTTTTCCTAAAAATTTTCTTAACCTTTTTTATTCCCATGTTCTTCATGTGCCTCCATACCTTTAATTGAGCCAGTGTAGCATTGTTAAGTTTTACAGGCATGACTTATTACATGCCTAGGGCAGAATGAGTGATGGAATTCTGAGATCAATATGCTTGTTGACCTGACTGTATTGACTTCAGTGAAGTCAGTTCTGCTCTATAAGTTGTATTTCCTCATGCTTGAAGGACTTGCTTCTGTGGTAAGCATTGTGATTAAAGTGTTAACTTTGTGCAAGTTGTGGTTATAATTATGGTTGAATGAAAGCAAATTGGGAAATCAAGATGGCATGTATAAGAGGTGTAGTTTTGTACTCTCACCATCCGGTAGGAAGTGACAAATCACAAAGTCATTGTCACTGTTTTGCATTACAATGTGTTTTGCACATAAATGTTATATATTACCTTTATTCTTCTCTTTAAGTTATTCTGGGTTCAATTCTTGGGGAGCAATAGAACAGTTATTTGAAGATATGAGTTTTAGTATTTACTTATGTGATTTGCCATCATTTGATAAGATTATTAATGGTTCTAATGTCAACTAGCCTCAGCTGAAATTTCCCCATGTTGTTTGGGTACATATATGTAACAAAAGGAGAATATCATGAATAAGTTCATGGTTATTTAACTAGGAGACATGTTTTTGAGAAGGAAATGTTGTAAAATCAGTTGTTACTTGAGCTCCATGTAATTTAATTAGCATACAGTTGCAATGAGTTCATTTTTACTCATACATTTGCATGAGATAAGCGAGTTGTTTTTAGAAGCTTGATAAAAAGTGGAAAAATAAAAGTGTACACTGCCAGAAAATTGCTATAGATTAATATAATGTTTACATTTTTGTTGGTTTTCATTTCTTTATTACTGGATGTTTGTTTTTGTAGATATTTTGTTGTAATGGATTCCTCAAAGGGGTGCCATATATTCTACATTGTAGCTAATGTATAAAGATACAGCTTGTAATATTTTCCTAAACCCTTAAAACCTGAAGTAAAAAACTCATTTCATCCATAAATATGTTTATTCTTGATAATGAATTTTATTTCCCCTCGCATTTAATCCTATTGAGCTTATGAAAATTGGTGTGAAAATACTTTGAGTGTCCTTATACATGGAGGACTGCATGCTGCATGGAGGACTCTCTGCATCCTGATATTGAACAATTCTGTTGTGGAAATTTCATAGGATTTTCGTTTTTAACCATTGGTATCTTTCTTGGTGGGGCACATGACTCCCATGTCCAAAATCTGGTCAAAGATAACTTAAACCTTTGAACACATAAGCTACCCCTCTTCCAGCATGTGCCACCTTATTGTACGTGGTGGTTTTGTATATTCTACATGTCGGAAATGCAAAATGAATTGAAAACATTGTTTCCATGTCCTCATGCAAGTTTCAACAAAAATCTTCTATCAGCATATATGTACATTCAAGTGCATATTTTTAGCCATTTATATAGAGTAGGTATTGTCATTAAGAACTCAATATTTCCAGCAGAAATTTCTTTAAGAATAAGTAGCATGCATCAAAGACATGGAGTAAATTTCCAATTTGACATTTTGGTAGCTCATGACAAAAATTTCTTTTACGAAAGAACTGAAATAATAAGTACGTATTTAATAGCTGCAGACCCATGCTTCCAATGTGGTGCAGGGTAAAGGTCCTGTATAATTTTCTTTAAAAAAAGCCTCTGTTGCTGCCCTGCCAAGTTTGGTTTCAAGAAGTTTACTTGTATACTGAATGCTCGGTTACAGCATCATCCCCCTGTCCAAATGTACATTCTCTATCATAATAGAATCATTGTTTATATGAAATTTGGTGCATATGGGTTAATCCACATTTTTCAACTAATAGAAAAACTGTTGACTTGTAGATGAAATATCGAGACTGTACTTGCTGAAGTACATGGGAACAAGGTGTAATTAAATACTTGCTCTGATTTTAATTCTTGTTTTAATCAAGACTCGCTCCCCGATCTATGTTCTTGTGGCAGGATCCATTCTTTGCTTCCTTCCCAATCAATAGAATCTTTTGAATCTCTCCCATTCTTGTCCTCATATTTCACAATTTCCATCGTCTTGGGGCCTTCCAGTTCATCTGAGTGAGTGGTCATGTGCCATACACTTCCCTCAGTGATTGTTGGCTCATGTGTGCTGTAAAAACTTCTGAACAATCCATTTCCACCTCCAGAGATAAGCAGATTCCCAATGCCCTTCTCACTCAATTCCTTTGTTGTTACCTCTTGAAGACTCTTCAATGGTAGAATTTCTTTATTTTCTACCACCCGCTGCTCAGAGCGACCAGCTGTACTCTCCAATGTAATAAGCATCCTGGCTGGACTCCGGTGGAGCTTTTTCAGGAACCCATGATCATCATTGGCGACCCTTCTTGTGCTTACAATGGCCCCTGCCTCTCCAAATACTTCAGTCACTTGTGTCTCGCTATTTGTTTGTAAGTATTCTTCATCACCTAATGATAGTGTGCCATATGCTTCATTTTCATCCTCTTCCTCACCTGATCCTGTTCCTCTCCTGAGGTCTGTGATGTCCAAAATTTCATCAGATGGTTGGGCATTCGTCCACAGTACATTGTCTATGCTTGAATCAAGCCTTTTTATTGGAGCCATTATTACCTGTGACTCACCATCCTGGTCATGTTCTTCCATTTCATTGCTCGATTGTATGTTGTTGAACTTACCGGTTTTCATTATGGCTCCTGAGTTGTCAGGTATTTGTAAATCACTTTCGAGTGAATGTGAACCTCCCTCATCATCCAGTTGCTGACTGCTCTGTGCTGAACTTTCACCATTTCCTTCCCTTAACCCTGCTTCTTGCTGCTGGCTCAAACAATCCATATTTTCATCTGATTGCCAGCTCTTCCCCCTCTCTGTGCTTCCAGTATTAGAGTCCAGCAATAAGGTTGGAGCAATGTTTATCTTTGAGTCACCGATTGTATCTTTGGTTTCTTCTCCAACCCCTTTGCTTGCATCTGTAAAGTTGGTGGCGCTGAAAAATAGGTTCAGGAAAAAGGTTAGAAGTTGATGAAGCATAGAAAGTAGTTGACCTCTGTTGAAGGGTCACTACTTAACATTCTTGTGACATGACTATTAGCTGATGAATGTGAGTCTAAGTATCCAAACCCTGATACATATTCATTGCCATAAACTCGTGTGTGTCATAAAGAAACATATTAAAATTCACTATCCAATCAGATATATTTGTTTTCATCTGCTCTATATCTAAGTGGATAGGAATTGCCATTCTCTTTTAGACCTTTCCTAGGAAACTTGCTATGTATCAAACAGTTTGTATTTGCAATGAAAAGGGTTAAATGAAACAGCAATATTCTGAGTAAAAGCTATTAAAATGTGTTTCTTAATGTATTGAAGGTAGAGTGGAGTTAAAACGACTGGTTTCCTTACACTATGCTCGTATTTAGTAAAGTTATGTGCACATGAAAATATATATCTACTATGGTGATTAGTCTTTAAAGTATTTTTGGATAACTTGGAGCCTCTGGCTTTTGCAGCTTTAATGTGAAAGCATTATTGATATCATTCTAATGTCTTGGATCTTATTGTGTATAACTGTGTTATTTTTATTGTCCAGGAATGAACTAACAAATTTTGAAGTTCCCTGAAAATGGTCTCTTCGCCCCCATTTCTGCTAACATAAAAGTGGCCTAAGTGTTGGACGAGACTTCATGGTGTCTTGCCATGAAATTTTAAGTAACTGTCTGTTGCTTTTTGCCAATTCTTCAGTTGCCACCACCATGTTCTAAAATACTAATTACAACTTTTTAAAACCATTAACAACATTTTGGTTTCAGTATTGGGAATGTATCAAATGTCCACGTAATAAATTGCTTTGCTAGCTTCAGTAAATAAATGTGTTCTGTAGCTAATCAGGAGGCTTTAACTTTACAGGGTGAAGCACCATACATCCATTTAGCTATTTCATGTAACAAATTTGTAAAGGATGAAAGGTTGTACAATAGGGTCATAAATGAATGCCCTACTGTCTGCTTCTACTGGTGGCTAAAGGATGGGGTTTATAGGTGAGTCAGCATAACTTTAGTAGTGACTAAATAACATACTAATATAAGGTTGCAGTTTAATTTCCTCTTAATGCGTAGAGTGAGGACTTGAAATGGATAAGAGGATAATCAGAAGTGCTAAGTGTGGACCAGTTCACTGTTGCTGGATCTTATGCATCAAATCAGGTTCAGAAGTGGGTTGTAAGAAAGAATAGTGCACGAGGGAAAATGAGTTAAAAGCACATGGGTTGCTTTTTGAGTGAGGAAGGAAAGATGTGCATGGACGTCTGAGGACAAGCTGTCCTTCAAGAAGAAAATATGAGAATTACATAGGTTATAGGGATGGCAAAGTGCAGGGGTTGGCAAACTTATGAAATTGAAGAACAAAACCTGTCCCTTGCTATGACTTGAACATTTTTAGGCCATACTTAATACATTTTTAAAAGCAATGAAAATTCAAGGTAATGTAATGATAAATGATTTTTTAGATTATATCTCTTATCAAAATAAAGCAAAATTCACTCAAAAATTGCTCTTGTTGGTTTTGTATAATCAGTAAGCTTGCATTTAATAAGAAATTTTCGTTACGTCCGACTTGTAAATATGTAGTGTTTTTATTTAAAACATGATTCCCAGTCAGAATCTGTCATTTAAACTATACTGGCTTGGTTTAGAAATTTAAATATATGCTATTTAAATAAAACTGCTATATTCCATTTGCAATTTTACATCCAAGCCACATTTAAGTACCCAAAGATCGACATGCGACCCCAGAGCTGTACTCAGCTCACCCATGGCATAGTGAATTGTAAAGTTTGAATTACTGTTGAATCATGAAATTTGTGAAATGTGATGCTATGTGGAAACAACCTAATTATAGCTGTGAGTGCAAGGATAGAGGGTTGATTACTGTCTTAGGTGAGAAAGAATACCTATAATATATGAGTACTAAGTATTTGGATCCATCTAAAGGGTCAGGTAAGGAGAGAGGACATTGAATGCAAACTTTGAGAATGTGGCAGGGAGTGTTTATCATTAATCACACAACACTTGCCCTTTTCTACAAGGTTAATTAAGAATGCAAAGTGAAAGTGTTATGTGGTTAATTATGAGTTCCCTCCACATTATCAAGCCTGAATCTGTTAAACTTGTGCAGGTATCAGTCATTTTATTGTGAAGAAGATGAACAAGAGTCAAGAGTGAGATATTTGTTACTACTGATTTTAGTGGAGGATAGAAACCTTGTGGTGATTTATGCTATTTTCTTAGCTGAAACATGCTTGACAGATAATTTTCCTCATATTAACTCTGATTTTTACAGTGTTTGTTGTTCAATTCCCAACTTGTGTCATGAATGTCTTTATTATGGTCGTATATTTTCATCAATTAGTATGTTCGACTGATAAACTTGCATTTTATTTTTACTGAAAACATTTCCCATTTCAAAGAAATTCATCATCCTGTAAAATACCTGGTATACATGATTTCTTACTTTAAGTCTGTCTCCACCGTAGAGAAAATGGTATCTAAATGGGTGTCTGATGCCATTGGATGCCTTAAGGTAGTTTCAGCCTCTCTCTTTTCTGACAATGAATGAAATGAAGAGCAAAAGGGTCCATGGTATGCTGCATGTTCATGAAAAAACTTCTCAATAACTTCCTTGCGGTTTTCTGAAGTTAATTCCTGGAAATCAGTAAGGTTTGGATTTATTGAGGTAGTATAACGTATGCATGCATCAACAATGTTTGGGGAAGAAGTTTTGCTAGAATGGCAGTACAATATGTTTCATTCATCATCATCCTCAAGTACATAAAGGGATGATCCCGAGTTCTTCGCACTGCTTTTTTGGTGAATGTGTCTACCTCACTATCAATGCCTATTTTGTGTTTTAAAAATAACAGAAAAAACAGTATTGGTCTAACAGTAAGATAGAATTTCAATTGCTTATTGCATCATAGGAAACCTTATTCTATGGTTAATGTTGCATATGTCTTCTCCAGAGTTCGATTATTACTCCTGTGTAGATTCATTGGTTCTGTTGATGCACTGAATTTATAGCTTGTTTCTTCTCTAATCTCTTCAGTGGGTACCTCCAGCTTGTGAAGATATTTGAAGAAGAAGGGAAAAGTTAAATGTCTGATGTGGAATGAAATCTGTTGAAACTAATGCAAATGGGGCTATCAACATTGTAGTGCTCAAAACAATCTAAAATAAAATCATTCAATCCAATGCAAATACCTCTATAATCATGACGGTAAGGTTTTTATGTAGAAGTGACCCTTCATGAAGTGAACTTCCATTTTTCTTCTGCTTGTTATTCATTATTTCCCATCATATTTCATGTTTCAAAAGTAAAATATTTTTTATAAGAGTTATTTTCTGGTTTATTTGTATATTAAGGTGGAGAAATTGAGTATCTTTTTTCTTTTGTGGTGTTATTATCATTTGGGAAATACATTTTCACGTTGAAATCCATAGATAACAGATTTAATAATGGTATGGCTGAAAAGGCTGAATTACATTCGTACTTATATAGATAGGTATGTTATGAATAGATATATACCCATGTTTTAGTCATATCTTAAATAGCTATTTTTGCTAAATGGAATCCTGGACTGAATTACTGCAATGAATGATTTCACTTGAATTGATGTCTAAGAAAGTGATAGTTTTAATTATTCAGTTCGCATGGTCAATATTTGGCAGGTGCAGAATAATTTGGCAATTGTTACTATACATTTCTCTGCAATACTTATAATTTATCAATGATGATCTTAACAATTCCAAGTAACAGTGTTGTTGTTAATCAATGAAAGAGACTAATATGCTACGTATTATGAACTCATTACTCCAGTCAAATGTTTGAATTGTAAAATAATGTGAGTGTGCCATAACCATCATTACTTTCCATTTCTAACATGAGACTTGAAATAAACGTTACCTACCTTTGCCCATTTTAAATTCATGAGTTCTGGATGATGTAATGCAGGATAGGAATTCCGTGGTTGAATTGTATTTGGGTTGTAACATTGTTGACTGGAGGTCCGATTTGATCTTGAAGGTGAGTAGGTCATCCATCTGCATCCTGTTTCAGTAGCATGTTCACATTAAGTTCTTTAGTATGTTAGAAATTAATAAATTATTTAAATAAATTATTCCTGAAGGTTTGCCTTTATTACTATTGTTGAGGGAAGACCTTAAGTAATTTATTTAAAAACAAATGTCTGATAACAAATTATCTGACTGTAAAATTATATGATTCCAGTGTTTGGTGATCCAAATTTAATGTCTATGATCTTATTTTATTTGAGACCAAGCCTACAGATACCATTGTGGTACAAGTTTACATATGAAGATGAAGAAGTGGAAGACGTCTATGAGGATATCACAGAAGTAATAAAGCACGTAAAAGGAGAAGAAAACTCAATTATTTTAGGAGGTTGGAATGCTGTCGTTGGCGAAGGTAAAGATGGAAGAATAACATGAAAATATGGCTTGGGAAATCGAAATGAGAGAGGAGAAAGACTTATAGAATTCTGCACACAACACAAGTTGGTGGTGGCAAACACATTGTTTAAAAACCACCAACGGAGAAGATATACCTGGAAAATGCCCTGAGACAGAAGAAGATTTCAAATTGACTACATTTTAGTGAAGCAGAGGTTCAGAAACCAGGTGAAGACTGCAAAAGTTACCCAGGTGCAGATATCAACAGTGACCACAACTTAGTGATGATGAAATGCCACTTAAAACTCAAGAAATTGAATAAATCAATGAAGAATGTATGGAAAGTAGAGAAACTAAGGGAACCTCAACAACAGCTGGCCTTCCAGGAGGCAGTGGAAAACAAAATAGAAGAGGATTTGACCATGAAATCAGTAGAAAAGAGATGGGAGAAAATCAAAATCGGGCTACAAGAAGCAGCAGAAGAAGTTCTGGGGAGAAGAAAAGTTGTCAATAAGAACCCATGGATTACAGAGGAAGTCTTAGAATTGATTGAAGAGAGAAGAGAATATAAAAATTTGGAAACTGAAGAAGGGCAACTTCGCTACAAAAGAATCAGGAAGCAAGGGAAATGTGGATGAAGGATCTATGCGAAGATGTACAAAGCAACCTTGCAAAAGGAAATATGGAAGTTGCCTGCAGGATGGTGAGTAACTTCAAGGAATGGGCTGCAAGGTGTAACAGCATCAGGGACCAGAATGGAGAACTCTTAATTGAACATGAGGATAAAGTGGTGAGATGGAAGGAATACTTGGAAGAGTTGTACAATGGAAGCTATCTTAGAGCGAAAGTAATTGAAGAGGAAAATAAAGTCGATAAGGATGAATTGGGAGCCCCAATCTTAAGATCAGAATTTGATGCAGCTGTAAGGAATCTGAGGATAAATAAGGCTTCGGAAATATATGATATTCCTGCCGAACTAATAAAAAATGCAGGAGAGAAGACATTTATTCATCTGTACAAAACCATATGTGATATGTACTCAACGGGAGAGATACCCTTTGAGACTTTGAGAAGAACATCATCATTCCTATTGCCTAAAAGAAGAGAGCTGAGAACTGTGAATATTTTAGGACCATAAGCCTGACGACACATGCCTCGAAGATATTGACCAGAATCATCTATAGAAGAATAGAGCGAAAATCTGAGGAGTTCCTGGATGAGGACCAATTCGGGTTCAGAAGAAACAAGGGCACAAGAGAAGCGATTTTGGCCCTCAGACTACTTATAGAGAAGAGAATAGAGAAGATTTACCAACGTTTGTTGCATTTGTAGATTTGGAGAAGGCATTTGACAACATGGATTGGAATATGATGCTTAAGGTTCTGAAAGAAATTGGAGTATCATACAACGACAGAAGAGTTATCCACAGCTTGTATAAAAACCAGGTGGCCATAATCAAATTAGGACCCAGCAGTACAGAAGCAAGCATAAAGGAGTGAGGCAAGGATGTGCACTGTCTCCCGTATTATTCAATGTCTACATTGAGAAAGCCATCCAAGAAGTTAAAGAAAAGTCTCCGGGAGTGAATATCCACTGGGAGAAAATCAGCATGCTACGATTTGCCGATGACATAGCAGTCATGGCAGAAACAGAAGGAGCTTTAAAGAAGACACTAGGAAATATGGAAAGAGCAATGACCATATATCATCTGAAGATCAATAAAAAGAAAACTAAGGTATTGGTATGCAGTAGGAGAAAGGAAGCCAAGACCAATGTTAAACTAGAAAAACAAAAAATCGAGGAGGTGGAAGAGTTCTGCTACCTGGGAAGCTGAGTAACCAGTGATGGATGAAGTAAAAGAGACATTTCCAGTAGAATTGCCCAAGCAAAAAGGGCATTTTACCAGAAGAAGATTCTGCTTACAGCTGCAAATGCAAGTGTTGAAGTGAGGAAACATTTCATTAGAACATACATCTGGAGTATTCTACTATATGGCAGCGAAGCATGGACAATAATATCAGCAGAGAAGTCCAGGCTGGAAGCATTTGAAATATGGTGCTACCGAAGAATGATGTAGATAAAATGGATTGATCGAGTGACAAACGAAGAAGTGTTAAGAAGAGCGGGAGAGAAGAAATGTCTACTGAAAACATTAAAAAGAAGAGGGGACAACTTAATGGGCCACATCTTGAGACACGATTGCCTGATGAAGACAATTGTAGAGGGAAAAGTGAACGGGAAGAATGGAAAAGGCAGGCCTCGTATGAGGTATATGGAGCAAGTTGCGAAGGATATAAAAGAGAGGAGCTATGTCAATATGAAGAGGTTGGCCGAAAGAAGAATCGAGTGGAGGGCTGCGTCAAACCAATACTAGGATTGTTGACCGATGATGATGATGATGATCATACATATTTTATAATCCCAGAGCAGAGAGCAGTGTTGGTGTTTTTGGTAGAAATGACATAAGAGTAAAGAAAATTCCTAGCCCTTAGAAGTGCATGTTACATACTATATACTTAGCAATTTCATATGACTCTTCCTCAGTACAGGGCCGCATAGGGAGTGGCTTTTAAGTTTGCTTCATGGAAATTGTGTTGCCCCTGTAGTTAGTATTTGTATTCATTTGAATATTAAGTGTTCACGACCCTAATTTTTCTAACTTAGGTGAGCATCTCCTTAACCTCATGGTTAGGCCAATCCAGGAGGATAGAACTGTAAATTTTCAAAAACTCCTGTAGTAACTGGAAAGCTGTTGTAAAAATCATGGTTCGTTTAGTGGAAAGCAGGGCAAGTATTGCTTGATTTTCAATTTTGGGGTGTTTCCTGTGAATTTATTGTCTGAATGGACCATCTAAATCATAAATAAGTAGAAGCATAATGCTCTGAATACTTGGGAGATAATTGTATATATTCTGGTTAGACCTTTTCTTCTCAAATATTAGAAAATTTTTTCATGGGTCTTCATGAAAACTGATGTGAATTGATTTCTTCAAGTTTATTATTATTTAGCTTGCTCACCTTACTCCAAAAAGCAAGTCATTGGTTAATTAGTTGCCTTTTAGCACACAAGATTTTCATTCTTGGCAATAGGTACCTCCTCCAAGATAATTTAGTGATAGAATTCGAAAAGCATAATTTTTCACTGTAGTGCAGAATGCAACCTAACCTTTCATTAGTGTTATCAATTTTAAAGTATTGCTTTCATGCTTGGATAACTGGATAAATGTTGAGTAGTAATACTATTAGAAAGAGTTGGCTAGGCTGACATTTACTAATAGAATTGCTTAATTTCCACGTTTGATGAGTGTATACTGCAAAAAAATCATTTAAGTTTTGCATTTTTTAAGATTACTTGAGTAAAATTTGCATCCTTGTTATTTCATTTAGTATAGAAACTTTTTCTATTTTTGAAATCTATTCTTATAAGATTGTTATGCATAGATGATAATTTGATGCATTTGAAAAAAGTGTTGGATGTGAATTTATTGTAGACAATGCAAACATTAGCAAGAGAAGCAATAACCATTTTTCAAACGTTTCTTATCACTATTTCCATAGTTGCATGAGTTGCAGGAATCAAGGCTGCAAAAAATGTCCTTCGAGGGAATTTTGCATTATGATGAATATGGTGAAGAAAATGCAGAGGCACTTCTGATTATGCTGAGATTAGATTTTCATTACTTTGATAGGTTTTTAGGTAGAGGTTGGATGAGCTATTTTTAAGAATACCTTGGATGAATTTTCACCCTTTTCTATAAACGTAGACATCTGTATTCATTTCTAGAACTAAAAAATACCTTTTGAGAACCTTAGAGACTGGGGCTGATGTTTTATTGATATAGCCGAGAGAGCAGCTTGGACAAGGTCAGGATTTAGATACAGGTCCTTTCCAGCATATTTTGGACATAAAGTGGGAGTTGTTTCACATAGCTCAACAGAGGTTAGTTCTTTTTCATTCCATTCTGTCTCACTGCATTTTTCATCCAATATAGGCTTGTGCCATGCATTTTTTTTCTGTTCCAATTTTTCATAAGATAATGATCCAGCCATAGAACACTCCTTGACAATTTTTAACCTATCACAAAACAATCAGCTTTATAGGAAATATCTAGTAAACTTACCCATCTTGATGTTTGCTTCATTTCAGCATACATGGTTTTAATGAATGTGCTGGGAATTCATTTATGATAGTTTTTTCATGGAGTGAAAATTGAGTAAATACAAATACAGAGAGGAAGTAATGATCTAAATGTAAATTAAGTGTCTCTGTTTTTGTAGCCATTGTACTATTGATGTAAATATGGTTATAGTGCCTTTAGGAATGCTACAAGGTGGCTTCTATCAGTAATAGGTAGTACCTTTATAGGGTTCAATGCCTTTATCAAATAATTTTTGTGGCTATGGTTTTACTTCCTTGGAATGAATGTAAACACTTTTTTCATGTCATATTTGTGAGAGTATAAAAGTATACCATGGCAACATGGTTTCCATGGAGTTATTATTTTTATTATTGATATTTCATTGTCATTTGCCTTTTTCATATGTGAGTTTAATTCCCCCTTGAAGGTTATCAAAATGCAACTAAACGCTATTTAAATTAATTTTACCAGAATTTTTTTCCAGCATAATGTTCAGTATTGGTGGATGAATGAACAAAAGAAACCTTTCAGTTGAACATAAGCAATGGAATTGTGTTAAGTTTAGTTGAGGGTGTTATATTTAAAGAATTTTTTCAGCATACTACTTTCATTGATGGCCTACTTCTCCTTTCATTTTATTTGCTTTAACTGAAGTGCATGTGAACCTCAGAAAAAGATTTTAATACTGTGAGTGAAATGTTGCCCTTTTCAACAAGAGTGAGAATAAAAATAACATTAGCGTGGTGAAAGAAAGAAACACTAGTATTTACTCCACGATTCAGGCCCATATTCGCAGCCTGGTTTTAGCTTAAAAATTAACTACAGTCAAGCCACAAAAAACTTATCAACTCCACGTGTCAATGCCCTTGAATAAGTGTTTCTGTGGTTCATGTTAAGATGGCATAGTAAGTCAAAACCTGGTTGTAAATAAATACATATATCATTATGGAACTACATTGTGTTTCTTTCCTTCATTATGAATCATTTCCAGTAATTCATAGCTGACCCTATTGTGTATACTCATTTGAGTGACCACTTAAAATAAAACTACTGGTACAGGAAATGATTTTGTTCCAAGTACATAAATTGACAAAGGTAAATAACCCCTTATTGTAAATGGACCACTGAACCACATTGATTGTCTAGTCTATATTATAATGTGTTCATGTGTGTAGTAAAAGTTTTCAGAAGAGGGAACCACAGCTAAGGCCATTTCTGCCATTTAGGATAGATGGGTTGGAAGACAGTAGCCGTATCCGAAAACCAAGTATGCTTCGGCAAAGCATTCTTGGTGATGACTTATTGCTGACGTACAATGAAGCATGCTTGGGAAAGAATACTTCATATTCGGACAGTTTACGGTAAGGAGCAACGTTAAGCAGTTGTGGCAACATAAAAAACCACTAGGTAGTGTGAAACACGGTAGAGGGCAACATCTATCAAATGTTTAGATCAGAAGAAAAAGTATATTAACCTTTTCATTGATATGTATATTAATAATTATGCAAATGTAACATACAAAGTAAAAAAATAGATACTACACACATTTATAAGTAGCCAACAGCTCCGCCATCTTTTATTCTTGTCAACGATGCTTCAAAGCCTACATGGAAGTGTGCTTCTGTGCTTTGGCTTCGTAGTATGCTTCCCCCAGAGTGCTTCGCGTCCAGACATACTTTGGGTGTTTCTGATGGTACCCCCCTCCTCTTGCAAGCAGGCATTGTAGTATGCTTAGTGCTAGAAGCACACATTTCGGGCAGGGCTAGTACTTAGGTTACCTTGCCAATGTGATCCCAAAGAATACAATATTGAACAGTCTCATTTGGCTATTGCCATTAGATGTTGGACTTCTTACAATTAAATACTTTGCATTGACATTGCTGGCTTATCATTGCTACCAGTGGTGACATGGCCCAGCTGTTATGAAGTTGTTTGTAAGTTGATGAATTTTTAATATTGTTAATATATATAAATAATCAGAGCCATTTAACAATGAAATTATATTTATTTTAGAAGATTAATATTGTTTTAAACAAAATTACATGGTAGTTTTAACACTTTTCACATTAAATTTCACTGTACACATTTGCAGAATTTGAGATGCTACATGAATACTAATCTCATTCCACTATCACTGAAGGTTGTCTTTGTTTTTGTAGACATATTTTTACTACTTGGTTGGCAATGCTCATCTTGCGGCTTTTTACCTAATAGAATAATTCTCTATTAGAAACACACAAACCTTGAGTATATTCAGGATGTAAATGTACAATAGAAACATAAAAAATTAAGAAGCAACAAACATGTGTTGCTTTGGTCTTTGATCAATATGGTACTACACTGTGAGTAAATTTTGGAATATTCCCTTAAGAAAAAGTACTGGTGAAATCCATGTTATTGATCAATTTTCACCAGTAACTAGTGAACTCTCTTTAAAACTGGTTAAGTCCATCAGTTATTGGTCAGTTTGGCTTATGACTTAAAAACATTCCCTGGCAACTGGTGAAATCCAACAGTTACTGGTCAGTTGTCGCCAGTAACTGGGGAACTCTATTATAGTTATTCATCACTTTTCACCAGTAAATGGTAAACACTCTTTAGTGATTGGTATAGTCCATCAGTTATTGATCAGTTTCTGCAAATGACTGAAAAACATACTCCAGCTACTGGTGAAATCCATCAGTTCGCTGGTTAGCTTTCACCACTACTGGCGAGCACTCCTCAATGACTGGTGAGGTCCATTAGTCATTGGTCAGTTTTTGCTCAGTACTTACTTAAGTAGGTACTGAGCAAATTGGAGTAAACTGTAATTACAGCTCACTCCAGCAACTGGTGAAATCCATCAGTTACTGGTCAATTTTCACCGGCAACTGGTAACACCCTCCAGTGACTAGAAAGCTATCAGTCACTCTTCAGCTTGCGTCAATCTCTTGTGCAGTTCTTTCAGTAACTGCTAACATTTTAGGAGCTTCTGAAAATCCCCGAATGAAAGAACTAATAGTTACTGAAACAATACTCATTGATCACAGGTCTTCCTAAAGCATCAAAATATTTCAATTTCCTCTGGATACTGGGTTAAAATCCATTTAAATCTCCTCCTGCGACATGTTAAAATCCATTTAAACCTCCTCTGGGCTTGAAGGCTTAATTATATGTATTAACCCATTGGGGTAAAGCGCCGGCGATTCGCCGGTCTACCTTATTTTGCCTTAAGGTAAAGAGCCGGTGATTCACCGGTCACGTGATGGAATTCAATGTTCTAATGCTATTCTTTTTTCCCGATTTTTTGTGCTTACCACAAGTCTTTTTTTTTATTCGGTGAAAATAAATTGTGAAATATTTAATTAGTAAATAAGTAATTTTAATTTCCAAAAAAAATTTTTTTTTAATTCCGTGAAATTTTTCAGAAAATTAAATAGAGTTTAAAGGGCAGAAAATCCATGGAAAATTAAGAGGCGAATGGGTTAAGCTAGCACATAGCTGTGTCCGAATACATATTGAGTACATGACCAAGGAGACGCTGGATCGTTGAAGCTTCCACTCCATTTCAGTTATTTTTTTACAATTATAACTAATTTCCTATGAGGTAAAACCAATATTTTTGGAACATCAGATCAAATTGAAAAATGTATCAACTCGCAGAGTTTTTTTCCATATTTAGCAGCACAGTTTCAGTCACTCCCTTCTGCTTTATCCCACATTGGTTCTGTGTCATGGGGAAACTTATTTATCTATCTCATAATTGAAAGAATATAAGTTATGTGTATTCATAATGGTCATGCTTATTTTTAGCCTCAAAATAGTTACTGGGGAAATGTTTTAACGGCGAAAAATACCCCAGTTTCAATCTCTTACTAAAGTTAATTATCAAAATGCACTAATGCCAGCCTGCTGCTGTATATATATAGGGTCTCAAAATCTCTTCTCCTTAGTTGAAAAACTGTCAGGTTGCTTAGCAAAGATAGGCTTATGAGTAGGTAGGTAGTACAAACTGCATGTATGTATGTGTAACTAAAACTAGTGATATCCTGCAACATGTACATATGCAATATCTACTCTCTACTTTTATTTCTTTTTCAATTTTGGTGATAGGTGATCAGTTTTTGGTGGATTTTCACCAGTAACTGGTGAACTTTCTCACCAGAAACTGGTAAGCGTTTCAAAAAACTGATTAACTATTCATCAGTTAATTCATCAGTTTTTGGGTGCAATTTAAGGCTTAAGGCTTCTGAGCATGCTCAGCAGCTCTTATTTCTTAAAAAGAATTTTCAGTATTTACAAATACAAGAGGGCTTAGTGTATTAAATCTAATTCCAGTGATAATTGTAAGAGAAGCAAAATATAAGAGTTGTCACAATGTCATGTCTCTCAATAATTAGGTGCTCTTTTAAAACACTTTTGATTACTGAGTTGACTTCAACTCAGTAACCAACCTTTGGAAGAGAAATTGGCAGGGGGTGCAAACAGTAACGATTACTGGTCAGGATCAACCAAGTGTGATCCAACTCATGGTCTAACTTGCATGTGTTGACCTATGAGCCAAAGTGGCCAGAGTTAAATCTCAAGTTCAGCTGGCAGCAATGGCAGGGTAAAGAAAGAAAGTTGTGTTCAACCCTAAGAGGGCTGTGCTCAACCACCCAACTCAACCCAACAGAGTTCAATATTCACACATCAGCCTGTGCCACCTATATTCCCTGGAAACATGTGGTTTCCAGAATAAATTCCCACTTGGGTTTGGCTGGTTGTGTTGACAGACCTCCCCCAGAAATTGAACCCAGGACTTCTAGTCAGCAGCCCAGCACTCAACCATCTCAGCCCCTATGCTCTTAAAAAGATTCTCAGCATGTATTTGATGCGAACTTAGCTAAACATATTGGTATGTAATTGATAAACTTTTTTCTGTACTGGAATGCAGGACTATAGTCCAATGGCATGTTGCAGTTCATGTAAGGCTGCAAGTGGTAATTTTAAAAATTCATAGCCAATTCCTCAGAGGTGTTTGTAAAATACAGGCCTTGGTGTTGCACCTGAAGGCCTGCTATCTTAATCTGGATTTCCTACGAGGATTGTGATGGTTTATGAAAATGAGTGACGTCAGTCACAGATAAATTGTGGTCAATCGGTTTTAATTCAAGCACAGGCAATATGCTACTGTATTGAAAAACAGTCATTAAACTAATACTTGCACTAAGAATTGTCATGAAAATGTCAAGGGCAAACTCTTGAAAGCTGATTCTTGCCAAGAGCTCTCCGAGTCTTTGGATACAAAAAAAATCAATCACCCTAACATGAGGGTGATATTTACAGGTAAATTATGTCACAAATATGATTCAGATTCCATGAAACTGTAAATAGTATTGGCTAATAATTGGGAATTTTGTGCAGCATGATGAATTGTAAAAAGTATTCTGTTTGCACTTACTTGAAAATGCTGATTCCAAAAGGAATGTAAAATAATATGATGAATGGTATTGGCCACCCAATCCAAGTCCGAGGTCATTGAAGCATATTCAGCACCATAATTCTTGATGCTATCATTGACATGATTAACTATATCTGGCAAGGTAATAGCTGTAACAAGTAAGGTGTTTGATTAATTTTTCTGGCTATAAATTTTGACTGATATGTGTTAACATTAGTTCTATTTTAAATTGTACCATATAGTTGGATTCTTTAGAAATATCCATTAGATAGGTATTTAATGCATTTTAAGGTCATCAAAAGTAGGTGCACATTTACTATGCTGAATTTTTGTTACATGCAAGTCATCTAATAACTAGACAATGTGATCAACATGGATAAAGTTTGGATGTTGCAATGGGTTACCATGATGTTTCAAAATGAAGAATGAGCCTTTTGGCAATGTGATGCATCATCTAAGGACATAAAAATATAATGCCGTCAAAGTCATCATTGTAAATAATGAAAATTTTGAACTGTAATTTTTCATTGACCGCATTGCACATTATTCAGCAATGCAACAAATTAGTGGCTTGTCAAAGTAGCGCACGCTAGTAGGCACCTGTCATAGCATAATTTTAGGTTAAAATTTCATTTGTTTTTTATATCATACCTATCCATAAATGCACAGTTATAATTTTTTTCTCTTGGATAGACAATTTGTATGTTTTTTAATGGCTCCTTGGAAAAATATTAAACACTGGCTGAGCAATCAAAGCATTTTAACTTCTAGAAATATCTAATTGTATTAATTTGGCAGAAACCTACATAACGAGCGTGGTTTTCTTTCACTATGGAGCTCGAGTTCTTTCTGCAATCTAGCATGCACTCTCTGGGTAATTTCACTGGATATTTGGCTAATTAGATATAAAATATCTTCCTTTTCTCTTAATTCAATGCGTGATGGCCCCTTCTCAGTGAATTTACCATCTTCACTTTTATTCTCTTCATTGGGGGAATTAAAAACCACCTGTGCTACATCTGTGATGGATGGCTATTTAAATTGGAAGAAAGAAATTATTTAAGGATTACTGGTTGGACCGTCAAATCATTCAAATTCTTTAATAAGTATTATTCATTAGAAAGGAATTAAAATTATATTGTTTTAAATGGTTTCATAACATTCATAAGTTAAAAAATGCAAAGTGACCAAATTTTTAGCTCCAAATTTTATGATAGCCTTGTTTTTTTTAGATACAATTTAGACACAATAATATCACTTTTCATGACTATTAGTTTTATACCATTGCATATATGGTTATGGTTATAGTACATGTAAAATTATGTTCATTATGTGGTGCATTGAAAGACTGATCTACACTATCTATTCAATCAAATACGTTAATTACATTTGGTGTTGGTGGTCTATCTTTCACACTCTTCAGTTCAGGTACTATTATGTCTTGAGCACTCATTCCGATATTTCGGGCTCCACCAAAACTGCAATTTATATAAAAGACACATTTTATGTTCTGGGTACATACAATATGTGGTTAAGTCAGATATTTGACAATTAACAGCATAATTGTTTCTAGAAAGTCTCAGTCTTTGTTCTAAAGCCACTCAGCTCTGCTCAGAGAGCAGTTCTGTGTTATGACAGTTTTATACTCACCTGACTCCTCGAAAGCTGGTTCTCATGCTAGAGTTCCTTTGCTGAAAAATTTAATTTAATTAAGTGATAGAAAGGCATTAGAAATATTTTATCAAGTTGATAATGTGAGTGTTGATTTTTAAATCAATGTGCACGTTCAATGACATCACATGAAATCAGTTTGTTGAGACATTTAGTATTTATTTATTTCTCTTGTGTTACTTTTCTCTAAATAATTTATGCATCTGGTGTATAACTGTATGCTGGTTGTGCTTGACATAGTTCATATTTTGCTGTTAGTAAGAGTGAACCTTCAAAACTAATTCCGGCCTTTTTGTTTCCCAGTGGAAAGACTGCTGCATATTTTTTTCTGATAAAGTAGTATAATCTTAATGGGGCCAATTTTCATTCATTTTAAATTTGTTTTTAAAATTTTGATTAAGTTTTATTTATTTTATTGTATATTTTTAGCTGAAATTAATCTGAGTTTTTGATTGCTTATTGCTATGTAAATTAAGTAAATGTCATTAATAAATCAATTCAATAGTATGAGTGATTTTTCTTCTGTTTTATTTAGTCATTTGAATCAGTAATCCATCATTGATTTACTGATGGTAAATTTGAGTGAAAATTGAAATACCTGTAATTGAGAGAATCTGCGGTCCATTGATGGCTTTTTATTGATGCTCTCTCTTTGCTCTGACACACTTGCAGTTCCTGGGATAACAGTGGACCGTTGTCGATAATGTGTTATTGATACATGTTTTTTTATATCTGGACTAGGATACATGTCACCATGACACTGGACTCCTTCATTTTTACCCGAGATCTTCTTTATTGCTGCTTGTTCAACTGACTAGAATTTCCTCATTTTTTATGGAAAGTATACATTTGTTTGTTGAAAAAAAATCAAACAATCTGTTATGCAATTTTGCTTTAACGGTTGAAATTACTACATTATTGTCTATTTTCACAATACAAAAGTGTTGAGAACAGTTTTCTGGGATTATCTTTGGTTTATTCATTTGCCTACATTTTATTATAGTCCTTCATGGCCACTTACCTGTATCCCCAAGCCTATTATATCATTCAACATCAGTTCCACTTTATTCTTGAGAAAAACATTTAATGAATCATCCAGTATCTGATCAATAACATTTTTGACTTCATGAGGCTGAAAGAAATAATGTAAACTAGGAATTAGAACTCCAACTGAGCAACCTATTTACTTAGCCATTTTGTTTGATCCACGATATGATAGTTAATTTCATGTTTCAGTAATTTCAGTTAGGCCATTCTCCTGCCTATTTTCATGCTGTCTTATACCCCTATTATTTTCCTCTGTGTCTTTGTTTACCCAATGACCTATGGAAATAAATACAATAACTTCCTATAGTCCACTTACTAATGTGTATTGTAAACTTCCTTACCTTCTCCTCTTCTCGTGGAAACATGTGGATATGAAGTCACGAACCATCTTCTCCATCTCCCCCTCATTCACATTTTGTTGCAATTTGACTATACTTTGTTCCTTCCCCCACTCTCTCCCCTCCATTGGTAGACATGTTTATAAAATGGCAGCTAAGCAACCTGTACTCTTATGTATAAATGACTGTATAAGTTGAAACCCAGGTTGGTAAATAAATTGAAAAAGTGGACTACACCAAGTTATTGCACTTTTTTCTACCAAATACAGTTCCACAAAGTAACGCCAGAAAATGTAATTTTTATTCAATGCCCTAATGTTATAATCAGCTTCTGCATTCCTGATAGTCTTTCCTCCATCCACTTCTATCCTCAATTCTCTGTTTTAACTTTTTAATCATATCCATGGTTCTCTACTGACAATAGAACTGATAACTGTTCTTGTATTCTTTCTGCCACTTTTATTTCTTTTTATCGTATATATCCAACGCACGAACTTCATATATATTTCTTATTTTTCTCACCCTTCTCGACTGTTCCTATCCAATGTCATTTATGCAGAATTGTATGCAATGACTCCTGATATTCCTTTTTCTTTGCTCCAGGGTTCCTCACTATCCTCACATGATATTTCATTGCTGCAAATCTGATTCTGTATCTACTCCTAAGAAATATGTATACATTTTTCTCAGGTCTTCCACAGTGTAAGGGGCTTCACTGGGAAAACACTCAATCCTTTATCCTAAGAAACTGTTTTATAGTTGAAGTTTCTTCTCTTAAAATTCTTCATCTAGCCTTGACGTATCTGAATTTATATCTCCTTTCTGCATTTCCCACTACATATTTTACATGAGTACCAATGCCTGGGATGGTGTTAAAACTAATAGTTTGTAATTACTTATATCCCTCAAACCTTTTTTTATTATCAAATTCCACAATAATCTAATTTTTGACCATATCCCTCTAAAAAAATAAATGATTTATCTTGGGTTATAACTGTATCATTTTTATGATAGCCCCAATGATTCCCAACAAATACTGGTTGCTTTTTCAAGGGGTAAGGGCAGTACCCCTTGAAAAAGCGACCAGCGTCGGTCAGGAAACATTAGGGTTATCTGATCACTGATAACCCAAAATAAAACTTTTATTTTAATCATTATGACCATTGAAAGTTTAAACATGAATTTTATCCCTCTACTTTACTACCACCTCTTTCTTCACTTACTGCTATATTAAAATCACCCGTAATGACCTAGCATTCTCTCCTGATAATTCAACCTGTCAATTTTTCCAGCTTAAATTACACACTATCCAACTCTTGCTCTCAATGAATTGAAGTTTGCATATATTTATGACTATTGGATTTTCCTTAATCTCCATCTGCTGTGTTCCATTACAGGAGGTACCTGCTTTACATCCCTTCACTTTCCATCCTTACACTGATATGCCTTGCACCGGTAATTCGCCACTCCACCATCTCAATCCACAGTTTCAACTCACTGACACTTTACAACAAGGTATGGTATTTCTTGTAGAAAATATAAAATAAATTAGAAGTGTGACTTATGGTTTCAGGCCTAACTCCGTGGAACCTCTCCAAATTGGGAATTTAAAAAAGTACACTATGTACTGTCCGCTAGAGAGATTTATTGAGTAGGTACCTCTCAGGTTCCATTGCATAGCAATCTGATGATGTTATTATGTAATGAAACCAGGGTCATACTCAATAAATCTGTCCAGTGGAAAATACAAAGTGTAGGTAAGTACTTTTTAAAAATTTCCAAATTAGAAGTGTATGAATGTATGTATTTCTATTTTAAATCTTTGAAATGGCATCTTACATCAATATCCTTACCGTGAATTTAAAGTTTTTTGTATGCAGATGGACTATCAGAGAAACCTTATGAAAATTATAAAATTAATAAAGCATATTTATAAATTTGGTACTTAAATTGTCAACGGAAAATGGAGATTAGATTTCCTTCTTTCTACTTTACTTCACAGTTTTGTGGGAGCAAATACAACCAAAAGGTACAGACATCCCAGTGTTTACTGCCCTTTTAACGAATTTCCTTTTCAGAAACTATATCTACCCCTACTAAATTGTTTTGGAAAATATTTGGTGCCCTTTACTGTCATTCTAGGAGCTATGAAGAAAACATTCTTGAGCATTTAAATTAATAAAATGGTAATTTGTTCAGATATAAGAGCATGTCATTGGGTAATGAGTCACAGCTCAGTTATGTCAATAAGGATTCAAGTCCATAATAATTCTCTTGACTAATGACTAGGTTGATATTGCTAAAAAAAAGGTTGTTCTTTAATGACAAGTATTGCTCACCAACTGGGCCTGTTTAGATAGCCGTACTTTAGTCTCTTCAAGAACTTCAACAATGTTAGCTGAAAAAGAAAAAAATCGAATTAATTTAATTCCAGCTACATTTTCAAAAATGATCATTTAAATAGGTCTTGTGAATTTATCTGTCAATGGCAAATGAAAAATGTCAACTTTAGAAGACTGAGTGTTCTATTATGCATAATTATGTTAGTAAACCAATCCTTGACATCCACCAGTGTTCTCCCAGAATGTTGCTCAAGTTATGGCATTGATACATCATGCTAGTGGGCCAGTTCCTTTCCCTGTGCTGCCTTTCTTTTCCTAGTGAGAAAAAATCTGGTGTCCAAACACCACACAGCATGTGTTAAGCTGGACGTGCCCAAAGGCCTTCCTGGGAATCAAACTCAGGACTGTTAACTGGAAGCCCAATGTTCTACAATATGCCATCTAATATTTTCATTGAAAATTCAATAAAAATAAAAAAAAGCCTTAATTTCACTTATGAGGCAAGTGAGTCGCATATGTTAGTCAGTAACTCTGCATGTGGGGCTTTGAATCAGTAGTTATGAAGTTTAAAATATTCATGACATTATATCAGTCAATGTTTGAATCCATGCAAATCATACACAAGCTTGTCTTGGTTCAGGATTTCATTTGATTTCAAAGTAATGATGCAAAAAATGTTTGATTTCTTAAGGACAAAACTTCCTACTTTTCTAGGTTTTTACAAAATTCCAAACTTCTAGGTCAAATGATTGGAATAAAAGGAGTGAACAATGAGTTATATTTTCAAGATAAACCGTGAGCTTTCTGGTAAGTAAAAATGTAAGGCTGTGAGAGCAAAAGGGTTAAAGCTCTTTAATACCATAATCATGTCAGAAAAGAATCTACCCTTGTTGGGGAAAAGAAAGTGCCTTAGCTTGCAAGTCTTGAGCAATATAAGCTTTAGAAAAATATTAGCGATTGATCTTTGTGCAAACATTTATTTTCTAATTACATATATGTCCATACCTTCACGTTCTTCTGTTGAATTGAGTGAATGCATAGCTTGGTTCACTGTTTCTTCTACAGATCTCTTGTTTAGTTGCATGTCAGGTACCTATTCCATATGCATGCAAATGAAATCATAGTTTCAAAGTTAACCAATGGTTTTCTTAGAATGACTGCATTTTTACTGCTAATTACCATAAGAAATTTCTCTGCTACTTAAAGCACCCATTTTATATTTTTATAAAAAAGTATTTGGTTAAATATACTATAAGAGTTGTTTATAAACTATGCTACCAATTAGGGGGATGAGGGGTTCACTAAAAATCTACAGGGGAAAGGAGGGGAAGGGGGAGCGTTCATCAAAGTAAAGTAGGTAACGTTAATGTTTTTTTAAAATTTATGTGATTCATGGTTGATGTTTAGAATTTAAAAATGAATATTACTTGTTCCAAATCGAATTAGATAATTTGGAAAGTTCGGATGCTTTATTTGTCTTATTTTAACCTATCCCAAAAAATAACTCCCTCAAAAATTGAGAAAATATGTTTGAATTGAAAGTTTAATTTGTAGAGACAATATTAGGCACATGTCGGAGGAGTAAATGGGGGTAGGGGGGATTGGGACAAATACTACAGTTGTCAATGAAGGGGGAGGGAGGAGGGTAAAAAAATTACTGAAAACGGTAATGTAGTTTATGCACAACCCCATAGAGGAATATATTATTCTTCAGGGCCTGTTTCGATGCTCAGTCATCATAGTCTTGTTTAATATACTTGTACCCCCCATTTTACATTAGGGTCTGAGTGCTGTAAGTTCTATCTCTACTCTTCCACGATTTGTTGAATTTGTTGGGAAACATTTAATTTTTCATGTTGAGCCATATTTGAAAATTGATACTTGGTTACAGGTGCATTTACTCTTTCTTTGATGCCTACATCAATATATTATTCATCAGATTGTTTCTCCATTAGTGACTTATTGTTTTTCTATTTAGATTTATAAGTAATGAATATAATGCAAAGCTTTTAACATTACATTTTGCTATAGGAATGATTGTTAAATGTCTGTTCTGGGGGGGTGATAGGGTGGAGCTTGTTTTAAGGTATTATAAAATTTGGGTATGGGTAATTATGAACCCCTTCAATGCAAAAAAAATGAACAGCAATGTTCAACTAAACATGGATGCATTTTTGTGAATCGATAGCTCAAATCTCACCCAAAATAAGGGAAAATAATCTATTCCCCTGGGGTACAATATTTTTTTACTGATTCTGACTGACAATGAGACATGCTGAATACATTAACTGGAATTCATATTGATCGTCCATTGCCTCTATAGCTTTTATTTAGTGTCTTTCCTTCTCTTGTAGGAATATGTACATGCCAGAAAACCAATGCCAGCTAAAGTGAGTCCTGAGGCTGTCAAATTCTGAGTTACTGGACAAATATTGATACTACTACGTTTGAATGGCATGGTACAGTGACATGAAAGAATGGCAGAAACAGCTAGTATGGTGAATGCCAATGTACCTGAGATAACTTTGAAGTAAGTCATGTCAGGATGAATAAAAATGTGAAGTATGTATTTGATTAAAATAGTGTTGTCCATTATCCTTACTTGAGTTCTTAGAGAGGTAAAATTTAAAAAAATAGATTTATTTTTGTTCTGTATGTTGTATAATGCAGAGAAAATTGTACATATATGCTTCTTGCCCTCTGAGATACTAGGGAATTGTATGCAGTGATACATTGTGCAATATACTATTAAGTTCAATAAACTGGCATGCCTCTGAAGCAGCTATGTTTGGTTCTAATGCGGAGACAAGTAGTCTCCACGCATCTGCTCCATAATTTTTCATACAATTGCATGATTGCTGAATGAATTTAGGTCAGACATCACATAAAATGAATTTGCTAGCAAAACTAACCATATGATTATATTAAATTAAAAATTTTCTAAGTTATTTTTGACAACTTACAATTGGTGCAAGACTCTCACAGATGGCATTTGTCACAATTCTTGACATTTTCCTGCGTTTTTCCATGGTGATTTTTTTCTCCTTTCTATATCTGATTCTTTCAAACAGTTCTATCAGGACAAAAGTATTTGAGTATCAGCCCTGTATATTATGACTATTGAAAACTGCACATCATTTAATCATGTTTTCCTTACCAGCCATCCTTTCCCTTTCTTTCTGTACCTTGAGATTCCGCTCCTCTATAGATCGTTGTCTCGCTATAGCTTCCATATGCAGGAGGTAATTAATTAAATTAATTTTTTTAATTTGTTCCTCTGCCTTTTGCTGTAACTTTCTTTTATTCTAAAATGAAAGAGGTTTATTTTCAATTTTTGACTTAAGTTTCATTACTCTAGTATCCTTGATTCATAATCCACCCAAACTTATTCACATGAATGACTGAAGTAGATTCTAGTCATGCAAGGTCGTGGCAGCACAGTTGATACAATGTGGTGTGTGTGTCCTGATTTATGATCAAATTTCTTAGCTTATGTATTTTTTACCAGGGAAAATAATTAAATGAAAGAAGTCTTTTTTCAGTCATTCTCTCCTCAAATATGCATGTGACACTCTTAAGTAAATTTAGCAATAGCATAGAATTTATTAGGCAGCTTAGACTTCTAGGATCTAACTGCTCCTTATTTAAAGAGAATTTAATAGTAAATTGAACTGAGGCTTGACAATCATTAGTCTCATAATAGCAAGAGGACTTGTTTAAACCAAAACTATGGAAAAAGACATGGAACTTTCCTGGCATATGCAATATGTAAACTTTTCTAAGCTTTCCCACCAGGTAAGGTTATATGCTGGTCAAGACATCTTCTACCATCATTTTGTTCCATGGCTGAGTCAGCCACTGAATCGTAGGTAGCAATCACCTGGTAGGAAACCCAAGAAATTTTTACAAAAAACGATGATGTTCAACCTGAAGGTCAGTGTGGTTGGTAATGGTAGAGCTCACCAAGTACTAAGCTCAATAGTATGTGAAATATATATATCAGGGTAGGGGAGGCAGCTCCTTCCTCACTGATGCCTGAGGATTTGAAAGAAAGATCTGGGACTCTAAAATTTACTTTTTTGGGTGTAGCTCAAAATGCCCACTGATAATCATTGGAACCAGAAAATTTTTTGTATTAGCCCAACCACTTGCCCGATGTTCACACTTATAGGTTTTATGTACAAGAATGGAAAAATATTTAAATGTATCTTTTCCCCCATGAAATGTGCGTACATTTTATTTATTTCAATGAATACTTTTTATTAAGTCAGATGTTTTATGATCATGAAAGCTTGACATTTCATGGTATGTTTAATCCCTTCATATGGAACACCCAATATCATAAGTGTTCTTATTATGTTGAGCTTAATAGTTAAATTCTGAAGTCATAGCATCCAAGCGAATCAAACTCATGCCTTTGTGCAGAAGCAAGTGAGCTTTAGTTATCCTTTTTCATACCATTTAATGTTATTATGGTAGGCTAAGGCTTTTATATGTACATATTTTGTGCTATGCAACTGGTTGTTTTTTCTTAAAGAGTTGCAGACCCTTTGTCATAAGTGGGCAATTACAATGTCAAATCCTAGATTCTTGTAGTAAGTAGTAATTATTCATGCGTTGCAACCTACAGCTGAGGTCATTTGCAACTTTCATGATAGATAGGTCAGACAGGAAATTGGGAAGTGGAGCTGGCTACAGGTCAAGCTAAAGGTCACGGATTCAAATCCCACCCAATGTATGGATGTTGTTTTTATCCCAGGATCAGTATCTTATGGTAGACCTTAGATCTCAGCCATTGGATCAACTAAAACCAAATACTCCTGAGATCGGAGAAAAGGTGAAGAGAAATCTGGCATTGACATTAGCTTCCTTTTAACAGAAATGCCATGGGGTCCATGGTTTAACGTCCCATCCAACGGACTTGGTACTGAACTTGAAGTGCTCTGCCGTCAAGTAGGGACCAATGTACTCATGAAAAATCTCTGTCATTGCCTGGCCTGACCCTGGCCCCCGGGATGAGAAGCCAGTATTTCGTTCACCGCACCAACCCGATTTTAGGCTCAGTACTATTGCCGATGGGTTTTCGACGATGTAGTGATGTTAAACTGAATTATTATTACATCCCATGTATAATTTACACGGGTTGGTGTGATGGCTAGAGTGCTGGCCTCCCACTCCAACGGCCCTGGTTCGTATGAAGGGATTAGTAGGTATTTTTTTTATCGACATACGGGTCCCTAGTGGAGTGCTTCATGGTCAGCGCTCGAATTCGACGTTAAATCAAGGAACCCTTGGTGCTTTTCGCTGTGAGTGGACTAATACCGAAGCCTGTTTTACCTTGACTGTTCCTCTGTTCCCTGAACAATTCTAACCTGGAGCTATTTACCCACCTGTCTTAAATGACTTTAGCTGTTTAATCTCGGCATAAGCAAAGATTTTTTCATTGGTATACCAATTCCTACTTGAGTGTTGCGTGGAGAGCTCTTTAAGTTCAGTACTCCGTATGTCGGATGGGACGTTAAAGTTTAAAACCGGTTGAACCGTGAATCCCTTGGAACCTTTCGTTTCTTGGTGGCCTAGTGGGTAGAGCGCTGAGCTACCGACCGGAGCAAATCCCTAGTAGAAGCCTTTCTGGACCCAACTCCTAAAATCCTCGCGATTCGATTTTCTGCATGTCAGAACTTAGTAGGAAATCGCATGTGGTCCAGGGAAAGGAACTGGCCCTCCTAACCTGAATATGTGAATTTCACGCGCCAATGGCTTAGTACGGGGTGAGAACTGCACTCACCTATCAGAAAACTAACCTTCGGGTTGACCACTAATATTTTTGTGACGAAAAATAGGGCAATTAATCGTGATACGAATCTGAGGGTACTCGCCTCTTGCTCCTTTTCTTCCCTTCGCTTAATTTTCTCCATTCGCTGTTGTCTTCGATACTTTTCATGCCGCCGCCATTTCCGCATGGCCCTTATTGTTCGCTGCCGCGCAGTTTGGTACGACTTTACGATACATTCGCGGATCTTTTGATCACGGGCTCGCGAGCGTGCCATTCTCTTCACTTGTTGTTCCCTCTTGAAGATTTGCAGCCACTCCTCGTGTTTCTGTCTTCTTTGGATCTTCCTCTTCAACCTATCGTATAGGTGAAAAAGGGTATTACACTCAAGATTTTTCAAGCTTGTCGTACGTATCAGTCTATGTATCGAGAAAAAGATCGCGGAAGTATTCGGAGCAAGAATCCACGAGATCTTATATTCTCATCATATATTTATCTCGTACCTTTGCGCCATGTTTCCGTTGCTTAAACGGCGGACTCTTATTGATATGGTCAATAACTTTTTTTATAGTTCATATAATTGTATAATTAGAATTACAAGTATTTAATTTAGAAATTATTGTCATATGATACCTACTTTGGCGCTTTTAATGATGATTAATGGAATTTTAAAAGTGATTTGTGCAAAATGGTTTGGAAATTAAAAAAAAATAAACTTAATTGAGTCCTATTTAATAGGTTTTAACTTTGAAATAAGTGAAACTAATGAGAAATACGTGTTAATAATTTGGTAAGGATATTATCGACCTGTACTCCCTTGACTTGAAAAAATATTTCTCACCACTTTTTAAAAATTATTCCCAGGTTGGTTAGGAATGAGTCCCGCTACAGGTATGACTGTAGGTTGCGGATGTCAGGCGAGTTTTTGTGTGAAGCGATTAGTATAAAGCGCGTGCGGTCGACGGAGAAACAGTAAGTGGAAAGAGTCGGGTTTAGGGAACTATCCTCTTTAAATAGGATCTGAAAATTATATGAAATAATAAAATTCTGTTACGTTTTGGCTGAGAGTAACTAGCAAATTGAAGCCAATGGATTTCTTGGAAGACTACGAAACAACCGCAAAAGAAATTCTTTGGAAGACTGAAATATTCTCACTTCTTCCCTTGCACCATTGCAATCCCCATTCTTCAGTATGATAATGGAGAGGAACTGAGTTATGTGTGAGTATTGAAATTAAAAAATTTAACGCTTGCTGATTTCCTTAAAATTAAGTTTTATGCTTGACATTCTTTGCTGTGCTCATTTACAAGCCTTCGATTGTGTAGTGCATATTGTAAATTAAACCTTCGTAAAGTGAATCAGCAGTAATTGAATTTATGAATAAAATTGTAACAAAATGTAAAATTTATCATAGATATTCGAAATTTTATGACGTCAGGAGGAAGATACTAAGATTTTTAATGAGGGATTGAATGCAGTAAACGTGAATTGGAAAGGAAGGAAGATAAGACGAACGGACGGCATGAGCAGTGGTCACAATGGCTACTGCTTGGTGACGGAATAGTAAGCAGGGATAATCCACGAGCTTGCCCGAGTTGGTAAAATATGAATGATGTTGGAGTATGACTGAGTTTGACATAAAGTTACTCTTTTGGAGTCTTTTATTTTTCATATCACGGACTGGATATCACTGATGCTATCATTTACAAATTTTTTCAAACAACGTGAGACTGATTTTTTGCTGCCTTTTAGGGTGATGAGGACCATTATGTAAAAGTCAGAGGGTACATTAAAAGGCAGTTCTTGGTTAAACCAGAAAAAGAAACACGATAGCGATATTTCCACTGAGAAAAAGAAATCATTCCGTGACCGAGACTCAAATTCCGGTAAGTTGTTTTAACCAATTAAGCTACCAAAGCATCCTTCATTGAGGATTTAGAGAGGCTTTAAAGATACAAGATATGAACCGAACTGCCGCACATACAATGTCATGAAGACGATGATATCCAGCTTTGCTTTTCTAATTTCAATGGTGATGCCTCGGGTGACTCTAGAGCACCCATGGTGTTCGTCTTTTTCTGAAAATGATAGTTCATTCAATATGCTCACTACTTATCCCAACGTACTCCTCCTTTTTCTGCTGCTCTTCAACCTGTTTCCTGGCCCGTGCGCCCTCGGATTTGGCCAACCTCTCCTGCCTCCGCCTTTCCTTCTCAGCATCCCGTTCTGCAAGGTCCTTGGCATACGCCAGTTTCTGCCGTTCTGTAGCCAGGGCATCCTGAAGACGGAGACAATTTGGACTAAGGTAAGCACAACTTTCCCATTGTCTATTTCTTTTCAGTCAATGGTGGGAGATGGACGATTCAATATTGGTCCAATTCACTGATGCTGGGCGATTAATTTCAATACATGCATGATTTGATTTTTCTTAATTAATGATTGATTATAATTCGCTGGCCAGGGTAGTCAGTTGGGCCTGATTGACTACCCAAAGGCCGAGGGTTTAGATCCCGCCTCGAACATGTATATTGTGTTAGGTTTAGGATTAAGTTGAGATGTACGGTCCAATATATCCTCAGCAGTTGAGGCACCTTAAAACCTAATTCTAATGCTGAAAAACATCGGTTCGGGGTTTCCATCGTGTTACACGAGATCGACCCTCATTGTACATAGCCTCGCGGCCTGGTAATTATTTCTGGTTTGTACAAGTTCAATTGCCCTTAAGTGTGCATATTTGTGTTTGAAAGCTAAAAATAAACGGAAATATTTACTAATCGACACAGTTTCACCAACGACGATGACCTTTAGAACGTCACTTGACCGAATGTGTTCCCAACTCTCGAATCAGGCCTAGATTCATTGTAGATTATCCAGTAGCTGTAGTTTGTGATATTTGTGCTCACTGCCTTTAAGTTTCCAGATGAATTGTTCTTAAAAATATTTAATCATTGTTTAGCTAGAAATAAACATTTAGGGTGATCCAGACAAATCGTGATATATTATCGAATTAGGTAGATAAAAATGGGAGAGAAGTGATTCTTACTAAAAATGCCACAAAAAATCAACTTTTCATTTAAAAATATTATTATTGTGGCATAGATCTATGTTCATAAAATGGAAAAAAATATTGTAGGTATTCCACACACAAAATCGGATTCACCGTCGTGATAATCGGGTGTGCATATTTTGATTTTCGGACAAATATCTTCCATTTAGTGAAATCAGATGAATTCTCCGTAAAATCTTACCATATTTTTTTTTCATTAGAACTTTTTTCTAGTATTTCTATGGAATCTTGTTAATTCACAAAACTCCTGTTGACCATTTCCAAGGGCAGGTATCTGGGCACGTATATTTCAGATCAAATCTTGAGACAAGTTTATTTTATACGAAGACAGTCATTCTTTTTTCACACATTTTAAAGTGCAAATGTATACTTTAGCTTATACGACTCATCTTTGTCATAAAAGTTCCGACGTCGAGCTTCCCGAACGAATGTTTTGGGAGCGTCATGAAAAATTTCACTCTAGGCCAGCCATTTAAAACTTTCCCCACATGAGTCAATCCTCGAAAAAAACCCTAAACTTTTTTGAAAGATATACTACTCCACCCATTAATCAATATTTTACACGTTTCATAGACATTTTAAGAAAGTGGTATGAGATATTAGTTCCTTTTTTCCGCAATTGGGGGCCATAAATTATCTTCAAAGCTTTCTCTCTTTCTCGTTCTCCCGCGAGTAATTCAAAGGATTATAACTTCGATTCCTATTATTTTGAAACATGAATCATCTTCGATGTTCTGCAGTAGTTGTACGACCTTGTTCATTTCACGAGTGACTATTGACAATAACGCAATAGAGAAAAAACTGGCAACCTTTGAAATACTTCAACTATTACTACCCAGACTTAAATTTCGTTAAAACCAGCCATATCAAATATCAATAGGCATTTATGCACATCTTTTTAACCTCTGGAAATTGCCTTCCTTCACTTAGACGATTTACATAATCTTTTTCCCTTCATTTTCTCTCAATTTTCTACGAGTTTAGATCTGGGAGTTCCGGGTTCGAGTGCGAGCAAGGGGGATGATTTTTTCTGTTGTAGAAACCTTGAGATTAGAGGAGATAGAAATTTCATTACGTTTACCCTTGCATACTTCAACCTACGCAGTTGCGAGCTAGTTTTCGGCATGTACAGAGTCGTGAAAATCAGGATGATCAGAGAGTCGTGAAAAAAACCCATTTGGGATATCCGGTGACATCAGGGGCGTCGGAACTATTTTTACTGTAGGGGGCCAACCTTGAAAAGGGCCCGGCTCCTAAGAAAAGGACCAGGCACCTAAGAAAAGGGTCCGGCACCAAAGAAAAGGGCTCGCAATTTTTTTGCGGGTAGGGGGGTTAGAGATTAGAATTTCGATAAAAGAGCATATTAAGGTGTGAGAATGTGTCAGAAAGTACCGCTTCGACTGAAAGGGCCCTGGGCAAATTCTGGGGGGGGGGGCCTTCGGCTTCTCCTGCCCCCCACTTTCGACACCGCTGGGTGACATCATTTTTTACTTCCTTTTTGACCACTATTGTGATTTTAAGATGAAATATGACACGTGGCGTAGTGTTTTCCGCTTGGATCAATGTGATTTGCATGATATATTTTTACTCTACTGCACTTTGTACTGTATTCGCGTTTAAATTGCTCCTATCACGCTAGAAACTATGTCGCTCCACATTGTCAATGAGATTTATCCTGAGCGCATCTCATATTGGTCTAACGCGAAAGTGCGTAGATGTATGGCAAGAAGAAAAACTTCTTATTGCGTCAGAGTTAATGATAAAGGTGATAGAAAAATTTTATTTGAGATTGCAAGGAAGAGCTTTTTGACCAAGTTCGGTGGGTCTTCATTCTGCATCTCGCCGCTTGCCTTTGGTAAAATTTCCTTAGGATTTCTTGTTTGGAATTTCAAGTGATAAATGAGTGCCAGGAACGGCACACCTCTCCCGTATTTTGGCATTAGCTCTCGTAACTCTTGCTCCCCTCTTTGGCTTTGCTCAGGCGAGGAACTTTCAGTTTAGAATTTGCCACTTGGCTAAAGGTTTTCCTGCAGAAAGTTTTTCACATCTCTCGCGAACTTTGTAGTTTCTATTGGTGACGCGAATGTTAAACTGTGGAAAGTGGAATCAAAAGAATTGAATAGATTAGTCTAGACTCAAGGAATCGATGAAAATAGATCAGTTCTGCTGTAAAGAGAGGTTATACGCATTGTTTTATTCTACTAGGACTTCCTAAGGGGAGTCGTAGAATAAAATGTTTCTATTCTCACTATTCTTAGGGAAGTCCTCGTAGAATAAAAAATGCGTAATTATTGTAGGATTTTGGAAAGTTTTATTATAGATTTAGGGTATTTTGGCTGCGTTTTGACAGGTTTTATAATGGCAAAATGCCTAGCAAACGATCTTACCTTATTTTGCCTCTTCCACTCATGTTTACTCAATATATTCCTGATCAGTGCGTTTTTTAACACTAGAGAAGCCGAAAACATATTTCCTTATCAGCTTTGAGCAGAAACCCCGAGGTTTTGAACGTTTTTAGGTGCGTAAATTCTTCATAGAAGCCAAAGTCTCTCGGGGGGGATTGGGTTCGTGTGGTGGCTAGAGTACTGGCCTCCAATCCCGAGGGCCCGGGTTCGATTCGCGGCAGTGGCGGATTTTTCAGTGGAAAACCGGTCCCCACTTGAGTGCCTAGTGGAGGGCATTTCAAGTTCAGTACTCCGTCCGTCGGATGGGACGTTAAGCCGTGGTCCCCTTGGCGCCTTTCGTTAAGAGTAGGCTAATGCCGACGCCGGGTTTCTCTCCACCCTTCCTCCGTTCCCTGAAAACTCCTACCATTACCCAATTACCCACCTATCCTAAATGGCGCAAATGACCTCAGCTGTCGGTCGCCTCCCCTAAATAACCAACCAACCAACCAACCAAAGTCTCTCGGAGAATTCCCTACAGAAACACATACAAGCTCCATGGCCATGGGTACGTACAGTTAGGCAGCATAAAAATTTTGCCGGAGTTTTCATGAGATATTCTTCTTTGTGTTCCTATATCGTGGTGTTTATTGAAGGAATGGGTTACATTTCATTATGAATATCGACCGAAGTAATTCAACTTTTGATTGTTACCTTCGAAGTTCGTGGTCACCGAGAATCGGTTCCCTCTTCCTATCTCCTCGACGAAGCAGACATTTCGGTTTTGACAACTCCTGCGTTCATGCTGTGCGGCGTGTCCTTCAAACTTTCCACGTAGCGCTTCCCATTCTATTTCATGGCACGTACGCACTTCTCCCAGCTTCGATTCAAATCCGGCGATTATTGGGGAAAATCTCAACAATGGGCGTCGGAAAGTAACGTGAGGTGCATCCTCTTACCACTCATACCATCTGGTGCCTCTCCGTTGGGCTGCGTTTAGTGCTATGGGTAAACGTAGTGCCTGCTTCCTGTGTATAACTACCGTACTTTTTCATTTCAGCCTTCTCAATTTGATCGGTGGCATCACTGGAATTTTATAGTCGCTCATTATTTTTAAGGACAAGACCGAATAGGGTGAGGGAATGTTGAATAGAATAGAGAAACTCAATTGAGACCGGAGTTGTCTTCTCGCTGACATGGATCTACGACACTCGTTCGTCTCACGTCCTTGACAAAGGGTCAGATATTTGGGCTCAATTTCTCACAACGTGTGCAGTAAGTCTTAGTCGGGGAGCAAATATTACGTGTAAGGACGAGTGTTCTTTCAGAAGACCAAGTACTTTTCTCTAGCGCTACGGAATATATTAATTTTCTTATCGTACCGTCCCCAAGTCTGGCTTTGAATTGGATACAGTTAGTAGACGAGAAACGTGATATTTTAGGGATCATGTTGGGCTATCATGGGTTACTTGTACTGTAAGGCTGTCAGTGGATATTATCTCTCGGACTATCGTGCGGCAGATTACCATATCAAGGAATGATGAATATGCTCTTCGCATAGTTAAAACCAGAATAAGAAATTAATTTGATCCTATTTTGGAAAATTTTCCTTCTGTTCGAAACCATATCCGAATTTTCTGATTGATGCTATTTTTTGATGGGGTAGGATTGGTGTGGTGGCTAGAGCACTGTCCTCCCATCCAGGAAGCTCAGGTTCGAATCAAAACCGAGGAAGAGTTTTCATTGGCATAAAGGTCCCCACTTACAGGTACAGGAGGTGCTGTATGGAGAGCACTTAGAGAACATACTCCGTCTGTCGGATGGGAAGTTTAACGGTGGGCTCTTTGGTGTATTCCGTTAAGAGCAGTCTAATTGCAAGGCTGACACCACGTTTCTCTCCACATTTCCTCCGTTCCCTGAAATATTCTCACTTCTACCTCATAATCCGCCTATCCCAAATGCAGCAATTGACCTAAGCTGTTGGTAGCTTCCTTCAAATATGTACCTTAATTACTGCGATGCCATCTTGATAAATGTCCAAATTCGTGAAGCATCTGCAGCCAAGTTTATTAATCTGGTACTTTGTCAGCGAAGGGAGGGACATTGAAAAATTACTTTACTACAGTAGGAACAGGAGGCATAATTTGAACGATATGTAATCACGGTCGAATACGGAATTGTCATTTATTCTTATAAAACTTAACTGTTGTTATCGTAATTGAAAACTAAAACTGATTTTTAGCCTTCTAGCTATTTCTGTGGGTAACGGTTGGTAAAAAACTTATAACACTCAAGGAATACGGGCGGATTTATTCTTTAATTTCTGTACGAAAAAGCTCGGAAAAAAAAAGAAAAGCTGGTGGGTCGCAATACTATTTGTTGTAATTCCCTTGAATTCAGGTTTGAGTTTGAAAGTTCTACATTTGTAGCAATCCAACTCTCCTCCTCCAATATCCTTTCTAATGTCCAATGAAGTTGATTTATCATCCCAACAGCCTCCTCATTTGGTGAAGGATTTCAGTCCGGGTATTATTCAAGCATCCTCACAATTTGTCATCCCTATTTCTCCTTCCTACCAAATCCATATCTTCAGCACGTGCTCAGTTTTTTTCATTAGGTGTCATATTACGCAAATCCTCCAACTCTCATATTTCACCTGTCCACATTGTGTATGAGAATCCTTGTTTTATCACATATTCGGAGCATTATAATGTCGCTTTGCTGCTTGAAAATCAAATCAGCCGCAGTAAAAGTTGTCTGTCAAAGGATAAAAAAATGGTGTTTGTGATTCTGTAAGACTTTCCATTCCACTCTTTTTTGCCATTATTTACTCTCTCCTCACTAATGATCAAGTAGTATGAGAAATGAGTTGATAAAGAATAGTAGAACGCAAAACTTTTACACATAAACACTTGGTAGTGTCATCTGACTAACCTTCAATCATGTGTATTATAATAATCCTTATTTTCGTTTAACTTTTTCGCACCCGTTGCGCCCATGCCTCGATTTGGACCTGGAATGTGCGTATACTGAGTTATTGTAACGAATAGTGAAAGGTTTTCCTCAGTTATTTATGCGTGTGCATATAAATAGAGAAATAAATTGACTCGCGAAGAGAACGGCATACAAATTATGAAGTTGTGGCTCAGGAAAACCGGAATCCCGGGAAATGACAAGCGAGAGGAAATTGGAAAGTGCAAGCTGAGAGCGAATTGGAATCTGGGCGTATACAGTACGCATAGAGTACCTACCCAACATCCCTGCCCAGATGATTACGGTTATTTAGACGCCGCTGCTAAAAGGGTTCGGCCCTCTTAAAAGCCGTTTATAGTATTTGTAATCCCGCACCAATATATGAATCAAGCTCCGCAGTCGCCACTTACGGTTTTGCCCCGCCATTGTCGGGGCGAAAGAATTTTTATCTCCGCGCGAAATCTCGAAATTGACCATCCAGTGATCTCGCTCAGCGCCTTTCTCCCGTCGGAACTTGCGATTTGGAGCAAAGCCAACTTGTCTTCCGACCTCCGGGAAAGTGTGTTTATTCCTGATTTGTGTCCAATTTTCCGCCAGCACCTCTGGTGAAGATTGCACTACGCCATAAAATGTCCCTTTCTTCATGATTTAATTTTTGAACGCCTTCTTGGTATTCATAGCTTTAATATTCGTAGCGGTTATTCGTGGGGGGTGACCGACGTCTTATGTCGGGTGGGCGGATAATGGGATAGAGGTGGGAATTATTCAGGGTACGGAAGAACGGTGGAGAGATACCCGGCGTCGGATTTAACTTACTCTTAGCGCAAACCTCCAAGCTGTCACCAATTTACTCCCTCATCCTATGGGCGTAGTACAGGACTTGAGTATCACGTAGAACTGAAGTAGGGACCGGTATAACTATAAGAAATCTACCACTGCCAGGATCGTACCCAAGCTATCGGGGTAGGAAGTCACCGTAACAAATGTCCTATTTTTTGCAAAAAAACATCAGATTTATGTCAGTGCGTTACTGTTGCCAGTGAGGGGTGAAAGACTTGTTTGTGTTTTGTTGGCGGAGAATCATATCTTACTATACGTCATAAGAAATATGTTGGTTCCCTTATCCGTTGAGTCGCTCGAAGTCGCGTTGAAAGGGGGAGGGGGAAGGTGGAGTGCGGGTTTGACACCCTGCAAATTAATCATGTTCAGAATCTACGATAATTCGAAATAAAAAAATTATAGTTTGGGTAAGTAAGTACTTTAGTATATAAATCAAACTAGAATTTCCTGGGAAGCACCCTCGGTTTGTGCCACCCACTACTTGTTCATCAGAATGACCTCACAGTATTTTATATCAAAAAGCATTATGGAAGTGTTTCCTTGCTTAAGTACTAGCTGTATTACTATGTGACTTAGTTTTAAGTTCTATGAATTAGCGATTGACGTACGTAACTGGTTGCAGTCAATTTAATTGCAAACGATTTGCTTAAATAACTTTTTAGCGGAGTGGGTTTACCCGTAGCGGTCTATTGCTAACTGATTGCTGTTAAATTCGCCTCGTACGAGTATACACGGTTCTCGATGCGTACCAGTATGTATTCAGGATTTTTTGCCCTTGGGTAATTTGACTTTTTGGCGCTATCTGCAGCTCGAATACTTTTTATACTTTTTGGGAGAATAATTGCTATTGGTATCTTAACAATCGCCATCATCTTTGTCATTAGCTTACAAAGTTGCCGCGTTTTGGTGGAGTGACTTCAACCGCTTCAATGCCCCTTGATGTACGAAAAGTGACTATCAGTAACGATTTATCGCTACAAGGAAGGTAGGAGGAGGAAGTTTATTCGACTTTTTTGGATATGAAAGAGGGAGAAAAAAGCGTGCGAACCTAAAATGTAATGAAATAATATTATTAGCTGCATGACACGTTGAAGTATTTTAGTCCATCAAAACCCTGACCATACCATAGTCTACTACCCACCACCAAAAGGTAGCCAAGTCGATAAAGGGTCGTCCTGGCAATCCTAAGGTTGTGGGTTTGAATCCCGCGAAGAACATAAGTCTTGTGTTGGTTTTTGGATTACGTACGTTAAGTTTGATGGCACGACAAACCGATGCAGGTGAGCACCTTAGCAAGTAATTCTACTTCGCAATAGTACTCTTACAATTATACTCGAAAGAGATTCCATCTTTCACTCCGTTCGCCATCTATAGGCCTTATAACCGAGTGATGTGCAGAACACCTGTCGCTACTATTAGATTTAAATGGAAACTCACCAATCGAGCTCGTTCCCTGTTCACCAATTCCGTGTGGACACTCCGAAGATACAGCCTGTATTCATTGAAGACGTCTTGTGAACAGATCTCCCATCCGTCTTCCGTAATCAGACCTACCTTCTTCAAATGCTTCTGAGTCACCTTGCTTCCCAAAAATCTTTTTGCATGCTCGTCGTGAAGTGGTTCGTATGGAAGTTTGACGCCGCTTGGATCGGAGAAAACGAAGTCTTCATTCTGTTTTTTCACGTAGAGCTGGCAAAGAGAATAAAAGATTCTAATTCTGAGGCACTATTATCGTTCTTCACGCATGGATATGAAGACCTCGTTGGTCTTCCTCTGAATTGAATGCTTCAGCGATAACAGATGTGCGTTGGCTATTAAAGCATGAGCATGTAATTTTTAAGTGTAAATAATCCGCTTGCTCTACGCGCAAAATTCTGTCAAAATTGTGGCAAATATTTGTGGCACAATTTACTCTTTACTACCTGTTTCTAACTGAATTCATCTGACTGAGAATTTACTTAAAATATGAGTGAAATATTTTAGATAATAGAAATTGGATCTTAAATCACTATGCAGCCCACTGTTATGAGGTAAATCAATGGATTGATTTCTTTTGATTCGATATTGTTTTATGTTTTATTTACGTTTTCATTCAATTATTGATTGATATTGCATGTTACACAGCTATAATTTTTTTTACTAGGACTCTTCCATCGTCCAACTTCGTGATTAATGTGGATTGAAATTTCCATCAAAACCTATATATCCCTATCCGATATATCAGTGAAGACTTCGGTTGTTCAATGGTGCTCTTTTATGATGTCTAGAAAAGGACGTACCTACTATACGCGAGAAAGCCTATAATGAACGGAAAATCATTCCAGTACAAAAATAACTTCTCTAATGTTTTATAGCGAGAAGAATATGTATATATATATATTTTAATTACTTAAATGGGAAATGGGGTGTTTATTGCGTGGAGTAGTGATTTTTAACGGATAAAAACTTTCGCTGACATGTACGACTAAAATTTATGGATTTTTAAAATAAAAGTAATAGAAACACGTGAATTGAAATTAAATGCCTCTTGAAAAAATGTAATTTTGTGTGCAAGCGGAATGAAAAAGCTGTGAATTGTAAGCAAGAGAATATATGCCGATTTTTGTAAGTTTCATACTTTTAAAGCTACATATCACGATACTAATCCTTTATTCACACTATAAATTACAGAAATTAGAAAGTTATCCTGAACCTCAAAATTGAGTGACACTGATAAATATCAAGTTTTTAAAAAAATGTCATTGGAAATTTCTGCGTGTTATCTCAGTAATACCTATGTATAAATGTTAGAGTACATGAATGAAAAGGGTAATTACCGATTTTCCAACTTTTCCTCGAACGTAAATGATATGACCCTCCGAAGCCGGCACTTTTGGAATTTTGCTCTCAAAGGGCATATATGGCCATAAGGGTAATCCATTTTTCGGTAAATATCCATCAGGTTTTGGGATTGAATCAATTAATTTTTGTACTTGGCCTGGACGCTTCACTGTAAGCAGCTCATTCATGGTTAACTCTTGAATTTCGCCCCTTTTCTTAAAAGAAAGAACATTCCTTTTCTTTCTCTGGCTATCGGTGTGTAATACTTTTACATGTGAGTCTCGTGTGTGTTCATTTGTTCATTTTACCGGGAAAAAATTCTGTTTATTTATTGTTTATTCCGATGGAGTAAATCACCTGGGAGACTATGAAAAGCTGGAAAAGCGAGGAAAAGTCCCCAGCTTCAGGGGCGTATTGTACTGTTACAGTTAGGCTTAGGAAAGCAAACGCGTGACACCACTTCGTTAAATTAAAGGTTGTCCAGCACTTAAAACCACAGTCTTAATTGGAAGAGCCATTCGTTTGAACGCTATCAGTGGGCATTGAGCTTCCAGGTAATTTCGTGTTACCTATAATCTCAGCGATATCGTGAAAGGAGGACCCATTACTCCGTATTCCCGCCCGTGGTCATGAGGATTTCATTTATATTGTGGGGCTTCAGGAACATTATTTTCTTCTTTAACCTTTTCTACTTTTATAGGTAATAAGTTTGAATTTTTTGTTATCAAATTACAACCTAGGTATATATAATTACACTTGATATATAATACATATAGTTCGTAAGAGTTGGAAATGTGCTGAGTACCCATTCTTTCCGTCAGTTTCTCACAAAATGGCCACATTCAGAGGTCTGATTATACTTTAGCTAACGGCACTCAGAACAACCTAAAGGCCAACTAGGAGGTCTTTTGGTGGTACAAAATGAATCATAGTCATCATTATAGATCAACAAAATAAGGATTGGTATGACGCAGCTCTCCACTCGGATCTCCTATCAGCCAACCTCTTCATGCGTATATTATTCTTCTCTTTTACATTCTCCTCTACTTGCTCTGTATCTTCCACACGAAGAGGCCTTCCTTTTCCATTCTTCCCGCTCACATTTCTCTCAAATATTGACTTCATCAGGACATTATGTCTCTATATATGGCCAATCAGATTGGCTCGTCTTCTTTTTAAAGTTTTCACCAGACTTCTATTTTCTCCTACTCTTCATAAGATTTCTTCGTTTGTTACTCGGTCGACCCATTTAATCCTCCACATGTTTCTGTAACACCGTGATTCGAATCCCTCCATGACTTTTCTGATGCTGTTATCGTCCATGCTTCACTCCCATAAAGACGATTCCTCCACATGTAAGACTTATTAAGTGTGTCATTACTTCTTTATTTTCAGGTGCAAGTAGATTCATATTTCTGTAGAATACCCTCTTTGCCTGGGCTAGTCTCCTATTTTATTCTTTCTTCACTCATCGCTATTTATTTGGCTTTCCAGTTGGCAAAACTCTTTCTCTTCTTCAAGCATTTGATTTCCAAGTTTAGCATTGGACTTGGCCTATTCTTTTCTCTTGCGTACCATTACCTTTTTTATTTTTATTGACCTTCAAGTTCCCATATCCCATGTTCCCAAATGTAGTTCCCATATCCAGCTCCCAGTTATTATTTCTGCCGTAAAAAAGAATGGGAAAGTTTAGTTACCGGATGATGTAAATATAACTATTTAACTCTCTGAAACGACTTTATATTCTCAAAATAGGAAAATATTTGTTGGATTAAAGGTAACGGGATTCAGATAATCTGAGGACCATAAACAGAATCTTCCGTGTTGTTCCGTTGTAATCGAGGTGATGATTATACTAGTGTTGCGTTGCGTGTCTTGGTCCACTAATGTCAACTTATTTTGCATGTAAAACGCCTGAAAGTGACGTGAACCTTTGAAGAGTAGAAGAATGTAGTTGACAGTGGATCTCGAACCTCCCATTACTTCTTAAGCGCCAGTCACGAATAGGGGCAATGGGGAATAACGTTTCTTCCGGCAAACAGTTCAGCGTACTTCGCGTGCTCTCACCACCACACGCAAATTCAAACATGTGAATCCTACAAACAGAAAGAACCCCTAACTAGAGGAGTGCCAAAATAGTCTTTGGCTACGAATGATTGTTTATCCTGTGGATGTCTTCCATTTAAGTCGGTAGTTCTTAACCTCTTCAAAAGCTGACACCTCATAGATTGTAAAAATGAGTTCTTGCACGCCCTCGTAATTAGAATGAAATTTGAATCACTATTTCATATCTAGTAAATCACTCCCAGTTAAGGACAACTGATTTAAATGATATCAGATTGGTAGGTGTGATGGTATGTTAAACCCCCAAGCAAAGGTTTCGGGATCTTATTCTAACGGTGATCTATGACCAATGTAATTTCGGTCCACACGGTTTCCGCGTGTAGATTTTTCGTACTCTCTCGTTCCGTTGAACAGTTCTTTGGACAGCAGGATGTTTTGCTCAGAGTAAGCTAATACCAATACCGGATTTATATTTAAGCTTCATTCGCACCTCAAATATCTTAACTACTGTTGCTGCAAGGCCAGGTGTATTATGCTAGCGAGGGATCTTTGGATGTAACCGTTAGCCAGGATGAGAAATAGAGGATATTTGGAGGAAGCGTGAGGTAGCTCAGGGGCCCAATTCTGGTTCTCGTAACCTGCCCCGTAACCAGGGCAAGTCGCCTGTTTCTCACAAAAAGTGACGTTTATCATTCGTCATTAATGCCATTGCGAATAGCTTGAAAGTTAGTAGAAATAGAAATTTGTCGGAAAACTCAGGAAAAATGGAATGAAGCAGTGTTGGCATTACCTTGTTTTTATTGCAAGGCACCAAGGTATCCACAACCTACGATCCTATTTAACGGACAATTGAAAACCCATTCACCATATTGACCATATATTGTTAATCCATATATTGATCATTCATAAATTATGTAACGCTAAAATGTGAGAAAGGGGTTGGCCCACCGGTTACGATGCACTATGGACAGGGAGAGGAGAGAAATTAACGGTGAAGGTCGATACATTGTGGAAATCCATTTTATAAAATATAGTGATAATGCTTTGCACTTTTCCACTATGAAATTTATTAACGAGTCGACATGTTTCACTACACTGCAGCATCATCAGGCCTCGTGAAAGATATCGACTCGTTAAATAAATTTCATAGTGGAAAAGTGCAAAGCATTATCACTTTATTTCCTAGGGAGAGGGGAGGTCAACCACCATTCCGTTATGCTATGAGAATGATACGGTATAATTTTAAATTAATCTTCAAAAACTATTAGTGATACAAATAACAGGTAGTGATTAAATTCTCGTTATAGTATTGAATAATACATTAGGCAACTATAAACAGTGGCTGTTTTGTCATTCACGAAAAAGGTAGGGGTCATTGTCATCATTACGTAATTTAAGTGCTTGAAGAATATTATGGAGTGTATTATGGTGAAAGAGGGGGTAAAAAAGTGAATATTCAGTAATAGATAATATTATTCATTATAGGCAATATTAGGTAATGTATGGATGGCCTCTTAGCCTTAGTGGAGCTATGTATTAGGCTCGGAAAAAACAAAGGATTCTTAAAATAGTTTCGTGAGAGAATGTGTCGACTTTGCTCTTGTGGTCAGCTTTTACATTAATTCCGTTCGCTTTGGAAATTAAAAGTCTGTAAATTAGGCTTAAGTATTGTAAAGTATCATCTGACTTGCCCAACATATGTCACCATTATCCGTTATACGACACTGACTTTCTTTATTGTGCCCCATAAGATAATCCGAATTTGTTTTTCCCTTGCTATGCCCTTCGTTAAAGCGACCCCCTGGTGACTCAGAAGTTCCACTATATTAGAGCTATTTCCCCTGACTCTGTTAATGTGAGCACTGAGGAAATTCTTTTGATATGAAAAACGGAAGGGTAGAGGATTACCATTCGTTACTTCATTATTTCATCATTATTTTTGCGGCTCAATCCTCCTCTCTCCTACACACTGAACAACTCGTTCCCTAGAAAATATTATGGTTCATCTCCTCCTTCAATACCTGTATTTAAGTCATGTATTACTCTCTTTCACACGTATTCAATAGGGACTGGGAACTTTGGTCATTTTTATACGATATTATAGGTTGAAGAATTCCAATATTTATTCATTCCTGAGACGGGATTCGAACCTCAAGCTTTGAGTAACCGATCCGGAGGTTTAACTCCTGGCTACTGCAGCCATTTCTGATAATATTGTTGCTTGGTGGGGATGTAATAGCAACAGAAGTAGTCATGCGGGAAAGTTGACCAACAGTTCAGGTCATTTTGGTCATTTAGAATGAGGTATTGTGCAAAGTTAGGAATATTTAAGGAGCAAAGTAATAGCGGAGTGATCCTGCGTCGACATTAGTGTCCCCTTAAAGAAAGGCGTCAAGGGTCCACAGTTTAATGTTGTATCCGTTGTTTTTCTCATTATGTTGCTGCTATTCGATATTGGTCTTCTCTCAAAGATTACGATCTTTTTCTAGGAGAAGAAGAAACCTATCTTTGTATAGGAGTCGTTGTTCATTTGTCGGGCGAGCGTTACGAATGGTAACTCTCTTGCTCTTCTGATTGCACTACTTCCTAGGAGAAGAATTTTCCTATTAGTTTCAGAGACATGATAAGGGCTCATTACAACTCGCGGACTCGCGTATAGCCATTTTTCATTGTGCACAGAAAAGAGAAAACTAGATTTTGTTCTTTATATTTTACTTCCAACTTCCTATCTCCAATGCAGATTAGCTGAGCCTGTCGTAAGAACTAAGATAGCGGCTAGTACTCTTTTGAGGAAGTTTGCGGTGGTGGATATTGACATAGACAACATAGACAACGCGTAAGAAACATATGTGGTCTTATCCCCGCTTCTGAAATGCCAAGGGATTGTACCCAATGTTCTATCTGACGGGGGACAGTGGAGCTTACGAGCTTTTGAGCCCCTTCGCGCGGAAACTCCATACGACCAAGGAATCGATTTCTCCCACTGCTGTTTCCTAGAATGTTATGGTGCCCAGAAAATCAGATAGCTCGGGTTTCCCCGGAGAAGCCCATAGGCCGCTACCCGTTTTGGACCAACGACGCTGCGGTGAGCGGACGAGCGTTCGACCCAGTGTGCCATAACTCCTTGAGAGGTAAAATTGTTTGGATTGGAGATATCCTCGTATCAATAGCTTTACAAGCCCCCGTCTTCATTTGACTACGAAACTTAGATCAAGGAGGCCGTATTAAGTGTTTTTGAGTTTTCAGTCCCTTGGTTGGTTGGTTATTCAGGGGAGGCGACCGACAGCTGAGGTCATTTGCGCCATTTAGAATAGCTGGGTAATTGGGTAATGGTAGGAGTTTTCAGGAAACGGAGGAAGAGTGAAGAGAAACACGGCGTCACCATTAGCCTACTCTTCACGAAAGACGCCAAGGGGACCACGGTTTAACGTCCCATCCGACGGACGGAGTACTGAACTAGAAATGCCCTCCACTAGGCTCTCAAGTGGGGACTAGTTTTCCACTGAAAAATTCGCCACTGCGAATCACTGGAATCGAACCCGGGTCCTTGGAATGGGAGGCCAGCACACTAGCCACACCAACCCGATCCCCGTTTTCAGTTCGTTATGGTTATTTTGAATTCACGTACATACACTTGGTCAAACGTTTTAGCAAAAAATATTTATCGCATTTCAATGCAAAGGAACTTTTCGGAAAGATTTGCACACGAAATTGTTTTTTAAATTTACCTAAGCCAATTTTTTCTATTTTATGTTTAGGTATTTAATATATTTACTTTCACATACTATAGATGGCACATTGCTTTCGATTACTTTTCTTTATTATATACTTAAAGTTTAATTATTTTCGTCTTTTTATGTACAATGTTTTCCTTATGCTGACACAGCAGAAATAATTTCTTAGCCTAATGAGTTGTTTTGCAGTATACTGGATTTGGTCGCTATGGGGTCGAAGCAAGCCTAAGTATTTTCCCTTATGTTATTTGTATTTAAGGATAGTTTCTTTCGTAGGCGATTGTTGGATATTTTTGCCTGGTTTTAGGTTTACACTATGCCAGCAAAGGTCTATTCTACGAGTATCAAAGAGTGAAAAGTACACTATTTTAGTTTTTTTCCATTTCTTCATGAAGATCCAAGTGGTTTCATTGGCTCGTTAAGTCTTCGATAATTGACTCACCCGGCAGCGAAAAATAATTTTGATTAATTAATTAAAGTCGTTTCTTTGAGTTGATACTTGGAAATAATGGTTTACTATTTTATATCGGTGCCATTAAGCTGTTTACTTGCTAACCATTAATGGCTGTTCATCGTCCATGCATTAATTGCATTAGTGCAATGTATGTGCTCTCCCCTTGCCAAGCAATCGGATGGAGATTTGGGGTAAGTTAGTTCTGAGTAATAGTCGTCTACCTCGCAGAATCACAGGAAAAATAACCATGATACATAAAAGAACAACGATAGAGGATTTTTAGCGTTCTTGAAGTAGTACCGAACTTACATTCTATCTGACGTGATATAATACTGGCTGAATGAAAAACCGGAAACCGCCGCGGAAGCGTCAGATTTAATTCTATCTGACGGTTTATTCACTTCTCATCCAAAATCTACAGAAAGGCATGTAAGCAACAAGGGCATCTTACATGTGGGGATTTGAACTCGCGAATCTTTTCGTATGGTTTTGAACGTATACCACTTTCATCAGAATGGAAGTATTAAAGATAGGCTCCACTTACCGAGACCTTTATCCCTTCATTTTCGTAACCAACTTCGAGAAAGAGGCCCAATAAAGAGTCGTCAGTGTGACCTCGTTGTTTTTGCCAATATTTTTACAAATTAGTCCTGTCGGAATTATTCCACTGACTTCGAATGTTGTATCATAGAAAAAAACTGTCAACAGAAATGTAATTTTCGCGAGACAGGATAACTGGAGCAACTTTTTCTGTATACGTTCTAAGTGGGACGGATGGTGAAATTGAGGTTTTTAACCCCTCTCCTGCGTGCGACAGCTGCGACCCTTACGAGGCAGTCATACATCGGTAGCTTATGCTCCAATGATCCGCCTTTTAGGGTGAATTTGAATTTCAACTTGTTCCTCTAGCGTAAGTAAGAGAAATTGTTAGCGATGAAGATCACTAGCGGTGTGCGTACTCAGCAGTCTTATGTATCACCTTATCAGTTACTTTTCATTCGTCGATTCTTGAGTCTGTGCTTTTAAAGTTAACTTGAAACGGAATATTTTTTAGAACATTTCTGTAACTTCTTTTCAATTAGGAAATGAATTAGCATATCTCTCAGTTTAGTTTGCCTTGAAAAACCTAAAATCTTCCCGTAATTTCATTGACTAGCTTGAGTCAAAGCTTTTTATGACGTTTGCAAGGTGAGCACTGCGAAAATAATGTCTTTTTGTATTTGTCATTCATTAGAAAATTCGATAAACAATTTAATGAATGCCAAGTAAATTCTTTTAAACGCGTACAGGGGAACTTTATGTCACCAATTACTCCGCACCAGTGTTGATAAATTATCATTTTACTTTTATTGCTACCAGGAGCGATTACCTACACAAAGCTGAAGTGCTTAACGAAAACGAGCCCTTTTTTTAAAGTTCAATAATTTCACCTGAAAATTGTTTTGGTGCATCTGTTGCTTTAAATGCCATGTTTTTTATAAAACTTTTTTCCATATTGGTTATCCAATAATTTTTCATGGAACGAAAAAATCAATTAGCAATGTTCGGATTATTTTTTTCCTTCCGATGGGGAACAGTCGATTGGATGGAAAGGCAATCGCTCAAGAAATAGCCACCCTTTCCGCACACCCGAACAAATCCTGTGAGCAATAAAAGAATGACCGGGCGGGAACAACGCATGAAATCAGGGAAATTTAATGCCCAGGAAAAACTTATGGAGATTGGTTAAAATGTATCGAAGAATAATTAAAATACCATATCCTTCGTAAAAGTTATGGTGAAGCCTGACCATCACCATATGCCAATGTTCCATACCCTACTCGTCACTGGAAGATATTTCGCTTAAAATTGAATGCCTCAGGTGATAGGCAGGATATATAGTCATTGATATTGTTATATATTTAATATATAATATTAAAAATTCATGAAGATTAAGAGAGAAGGAAAGAACGAGTAATTAATATCTCAAAAGCATGCTACCAATGCTACCTTCTTTGGAAACTTAAGAAAGAAATTGGAAAATTTAGGAGATCCCAAGCAATTCTACTTTTCAGTTTGTCTTCATGAATTAAGGTGATTACGATGCACTAACACCATCCCAAAGCAGATCTCGACCCATTCAGAATAGAAACTAGCATTGCGTGTGCGATACGATTTTTAGGATCTGAGATGTAAGGACGAACCCTCATTTTAATTCAGACTTTATCCTACAGGAATGACGTAAGAAGTTTGGGAATATGTTTTTATGACATTTATCGTACCACACTTTGGAAAATATCAGACCTGCTAATACCTAACCTAAGACCTAACCTACTAACCTAAGACCTAACCTACTAACCTAACCTAAACTACTGAGACCTAATTATTACAGCTACTCAGGAATGCAATATTAATGTTTGAAAAACCTCGGAAAAATCATTTTTAACCTCACTTTTTTGAAGTGGTACATACATTGATAGCATTGAAGGAATATATAATATATATTTCAAAGACAGATTTTGAAGGAGTTGCCGCAGAACATCTAGGTAAAATATTTGTAATATTTAACCGCGGAAGTGATAATGCATGTATTTAACTACTGTAAAATGGATATTTGTGTAATACTAAATGTATGTTGATGAAACGTGCTTTGTAGAGTTCAGTCAACTTCTCAAGTTGAGGAATAGTAGTCAGATGGTAATTTTTCTCGTTTGATGTTTAATTAGTTTTCAAAGTGGTCCAACCACTAAGGGTATATCGCACCGTCAATAATAATTTTTCTTGTGCTCAGAATCTTGTTCTAATAATCCAAACGGTGTAAACTTGCAGCGCATATTCATTGATTAGCACAGGTTAAACATCGCAAGTATTTTTTCTTACATTTCCTTACACTAGTTATTTGTATGCTTATTGTCCAATAGGAATCTAAAAATTCAAGTTAGTCTAAAAATTACAATGAAATATTCTGTCGTAACTTACTGTGGTAAGCACGACGGCGGTGAATAGTTAACTTACTCTTAAACTGTACCGTAAGATTTCCGCGCGGATTCGGAACTATTTTAAGTACCGGAACTGGACATAGAATCCTCTGGGAATAAATATCATGCTGGAGTCCTTCCGTGGTTGATTCCGTCTTCTCCCCGCCTCGGAGGGTGGTTCGGCATCCGAGCCAATGGTAAATCCCCCCTTCCCCCCCTCCCTTTGGGCGCGAGGAACTTCCTTCTGGCCGGCCGGACGCACAGTCGAACAAAGCATTTCTTCCGGCCGCCCTGAAAAGTCGCGAGGCATAAAAGAAAAACACGAAGCGGGGGTGGTCGAGGGGAAGGAGAATGCATGCTTGGGGGGAGTGGGTATGGAGGGGGAGAAGGCCGACGACGTGCATCTTTCACGGAATAAACCCCCGACGGACGCTCTCTCTCTCTCCCTTTTCACCCCCTTTACACACACACGCGAGGGGCAAGCTTTCCACCTCCCACCCTCCTCCACCTATCACCATCCCCGCACCCACCCTCCGGAGCGCACACGTCTCTTTCCTCCCTCTATTTCTCTCTCTCTCCGTACTCATCCCTCCATGGTCGGGAATCCGTGTCGCGAGCTTTCTAGTGACCCACTCTCCCCACCGGCGGACGGGAGTGGTTGGCGAGGCCTCCGCGAGGATTTCCCTGGCGCCACCGCCGCCGCCGTTGCGTCGACCGCTGTGCGCAGTGGGTAGCCTCCCTTCTCGTCGTGGTGCATGGTGTTCAGGGGGAGTGGGGTGGGGGTCTTGAGGAGGGGAGGGCAGCTGAGATCGCGGGAGAAAAGGGTAGCGGTGGAGTAGTGTTCAGTTTGTTCCGTGAAGGGAAGTGTGTACGTTCGTCGGTGAGGGGGAGGTAAAATTTTGAACGTCCGCGCGTTCTCTCCCGCCGTCGCCGCTCTTTCAAGTGCTCGTTCCCCCGCTGTGATCGGGAGATTTCGACGCTCGGGGAGGACGCATTGTTGGATCTGCCTCTCCGAAGGTTAGTCCGTCGCGGTGTGCCGCGCGCGTCTGGTGCGCGTATTGCTTACTCCCAGGATATGGTTGCGCGTAAGCGCGGCGTGCCATACCGGTGGACCCTGCAGGAGGAAGTGAATTATTTTATTTTAAAGATTTAAACCGACAAGTTTACGGGCTTTCGATCACCAAGCGGATACCGCAAAAGTCCGCTGTGTAAATGTATTTTCATTTACTGTGTCTATGAATCAATGGAAAATGTATCACAAGAATAGTTATGTTCTCAACGGTGAGCGAGAAAGTGCATTGACGTGCAATAATAGAGAGATCAGCATTTTGGGAACTTGAATGAGGTTTTAATCGTCAATATCATCTGAAAGTTTATTGCATTTTATAAAGAAAATTTTATGGCAATATTTAAGATGACATTAACGTGACCAGCTAGTAGGGTGGTGTGGATAACGACTGAAAAAGATTTGCCTGTTCTCGATCAATACATAGTCTTTTTTTAGTGTCATTTACTACATCGGTGGATATATTTTTTTCTTTCCCTCTTGTGTTATTTTGATGTTGTCTATCACGACCACTGTGCCGAAAATTATTTGAAGATTTTATTCATCTTTGTGGCCATTTTATTTTTGGTAATGTAAATAATGATGTAAATATTGCGTAGCTTTCCTCAATATTGTAATCCAATCAAAGTGATTGTACTCCAGAATACTGTATTGTTAGTGTTGCAGAAATCAGACCATGACGGAGGTCATTTTGCTCTATTTTCTTGAAGCCATATCTCATATCAGTTACTCTCACATGGATACTCAAAGCATGAATCAAACCTTGTTCTTTACGCAAAGTAACCGGCCGGTATCAAATTATTGGCATAGGAAATAGAGTTGATCGTTCAACGGAAAACAGTGTAAATACTTGGTTGCGTGTGCACTGACTGAATATGCTCTATATTTACAAGCATAATAGACAATATCAAGTAAAGCATAGTCACGTCTTTGAACATGTTTTCAAGCTATCATTAAAAGTAATGGCAATGAGCAAGAATTAACAATTGATAGATCAATGAGATATATATTTACAATTATTTCTATCGCAACCAATTTAATTCACACTTCAAGTAATCTTCGTTGACTATTCATAATTGGATTTCCCATAATGAAATGCGTATATTCTAATTGCATCAATCGAGATGCCAATTTAATTTTCCAGATGTCGTTAAATCTTCCATATAAGACATATGAGTCAATAAAAAAGATAAAGAAATATAAACCGATATAAGATGTTAAATATCTATTTCAAGTTAAATTTAATTTTCCTACAACAATGGAAATTGTTTGAGAATCAACCAAGAAAAATGAACCTGGTTGAAATGAGCAATTATGCTATTTGAGCACAACATTGTTTATTCGATTAGACTTTTTAAAAAACATTTTCATGTGTATTAATCATTTTATTTTCTTTTTCTGTTGCGGTTGAACCACTGGGTGTGTCGTGAATACCTCGTTTGCCTTTTTAAAGAATTTCTAACATGCTCTTTTCATAATTTATAACTTTCATATTATTTCAATATCCACATTTTTTATCATTAGGTAGACAAAAAAATAAGTTGAATGGAATTACCTCGTTTCGTTTGATTTATGGGCATGTTTGAGCCACGCCCATCCGAAAACTCTCCCAGCTTATTTCCCCGTGCTAGGTGAACGTAATTAGTTTTTAATTTGATTGCTGTATTCAAACATAAATGTGTTGTCGTGCTTTTTTATTCCTATAATGAACGACTGTTATTTAAGAAAAATTCTTTCATTGCTCGCCCCACCCTCCTTATCAATGTTGATTGATCACCACACCTAAAAACTATTTCGGACTTCATTTTACCTTGGGTGCTCATTTACGCGATACAAGTTGGTCACAAATCGCTGACTTGAATTCATTGGGCAGGAGAAAACTCTAATTTTAATGTTTGCTTCTCTCTCAATAGTTTAGCAGCTGTGAATGCCACATGGGTTCCGTCTCTGCTCACAATTCGGTTTCCGTAGTTTACCCTCATAAAAGTAATGAATGATTATGAACTAGAGCCGATTTGCACTTATTTTATGTTCTTATTGTTTTCTTATGCATCATCGCATGGTGTATTGAATAGTCTGGACACTTTATTTGTGTGGAGAGAGTCAAAAGTCTGGAAGTGCAGATTTCCCGTTCTTAAATTCATTTCGTGAAATCTCAAATTTAGGCAATGTAAAGGCTGATTACTTTTTGTCGTGTAGTTCGGCCAAAACTGCAATTGTTTTCTCTTATTTTATAGTAAAAATGATATAAATAAACTCGTTTGAAATTTCGATTTTTTTGCTCCATTGCATTTCAAAGTTTTTAATGACTCATTGTCTGTACAACTGAGTGTGATATCTTTCTTCGGCGTTCTCTTTCCTAACTGTTTAGATACAGCGTTTCTTTTCAATTATTGTATCAGTTTAATTTTTAAAAACTTTAACTCTTGCGAGAAAAGGAACAGCATTCGAGAAGTCTCATCTTTTAATTATTTGTCTCGGAATTCTGATGTGGCCAGCACAATACTTTTGTCTGCCTTCTTTACTTTCATCTTGTCGTGTATTTCGACTTTCCGCTTTTATTGAGACAATTGTGACACATGTTTGAGTAAAAAAGGCGCAAATAACTGGTTGTTTGACAATATAGTCAAAACTTGATGCTTGTTCGCAGTTAAAGTTCGTAGTGTACTTCTGAGTAAGAATTTTTTCACCTATCTCCATCCATAGTTGTGGATGATAATATTCATTGATTTAAACCATTTGTGGGGAGAGTACTTTAGGTGGATGAAAGTAATTGGCAGAGGAGTACTTCAGAATACGTGTTTTTTTTGTTTAGTTTTACTAAGGGACAAATTATCACGCCCGTAAGAAGCATGCCGCTGGTTATTGATCGATGCACGATAATTTTCATCGAAGAACAGGTTTTGGAAAGTGAAAGGAAAAGACCACTTTAGCACCCTGCCTATATCGAGCGGCGTGTGTGTTTTTTGTAGGCCGAATCTCCACTCATTCATATTTTCATAACCCACGATAAAATATTTCCATTTGGAGCTTTAAGGAATGATTTATAAACAGCCAAAGGTTTCAATTCCTCTCCGTCTGCTTTTTGTCCTAATTTAGCAAAGACTGGTCATAATGATTTAATCTACCTTTCTCCAATATAAATTGATGATAACACAAGCATTCGAAATCATTAAAGCACTTTACTAAAAATCTTCACGTAAGTCCTGCGTACCTCTTGTAGCTGTAAACTAATGCACTTCTTTCTGCTTATCCTAGTATGGGCGTTGTCATTGTATCTGTAACAATCACCGCTTTGCGTATTATGTTAAAGAATTAAAAACAATGAACTAGGTGGCATAAACGGAGAAGTGGAAGTAAATAACTAGGGGTTAAAAAAGTGAAAAAAAAAACGATTGCTCGTTCCCACTACGCTCTTTATTCGTGACAATCGGCCACCGGTTGTGCGACTAACTAAGCTTTATCTCTGCTTATGACAGGACTTCTTTAGTTTCGGCTTTTTCTAGAGCAAGTCTTCGTATTTCGCAAAATATTTCAGCAAGTGACTGCAAAACAGTATGAAGCTTAAAATTATATAAGTTGTCATCAATCGGATTGCTGGTCCGATCCTTAGGGAAGAGCTCACTAACTACTTACCAAGCCGTGCGGAGTGTGAAATTCACATATCAGGGTAGGGAGGCCGGTTCTTTTCCCTACGCCGCCTACGGTTCCCTGGAAAGATCTGGGAAATAAGCCCACTAGGGTTTTTGTGGAACACTAACTGAATCATAGGTGTCGCCCAGGAGACGAACCCGGAACCTCCGGTCTGCAGTCAGTGGTCAGCAGCCACTGTTCCCTCTAGGCTACCACGCTCCTAAAATTGAATAAAACTTGGATTTAGAGGTTTATATATTTTTCAATTCAAGTCATGGTTGTAAAATGCCTGAATGAAAAATATTAATTTATCTTGAAATATGAATCCCATGCCTGATATACAGGGGAAACAAATTTGGGGCCAGTCAATGAAAATGCACCCCTCAAAATCACTTCTCACTCACACATATCCGTCTTCTTGCAATTCTTCCCATACACCTTCCGTTATTCTCGTCGTTCTTGCGTTAGATTTGAAGCAAGTCCAAAAAGTTCGGAATTCCCGCTAAGCTTTAGCTTTTGTGAAGTGGGTTCAAAGTTCATGCGTTGCATTTTGGAACGTTGCCGTCATGGAGGTTTGAAAAACATAGTGCCTTTGGAGTTGAAAGTAACTATTTCTCAGTTCGCGGGTTTAATTTTTTTAAAACTATCTTCTGGTACAATTATCGCAATTGTAGTATAGAATCAATTAGTAGTAGTAGAAATAGGTGGGAAGGTGATCCAACTATTTAGGTTAAATCGCACCGTTATGTTAAACTTGGTGCTAACAGTAACGTGACACCCAGGTCCGAGGCGGGATTCGAAGTCGGGAACTTTGCTGGTTGTCAAGCCGGCGCATTACCGTACTGGCTACCGCGACCGGCTGTTGGAGTTTCGCTCGTGACATTAACTGATAGTTTTCTACCGGTTAGGGTAGGTTTTGATGGAGTGTTCCAAGTCTTTTTTGCATAGCTTTTACCTAACGGCTCCTTCCCTACGCCATTTATCTCTGCAGATCAGCGTATTTTCTACATTACTGTAGGTACATAAAAGAGATTTTTGGAAGCAGGAGCTAATGAAACATTAAATTGTCAGTTATTTAGGGGTGGTGATAATAATAAAAGGTCTTTATTAGGCCAAGGTTAGGAAAATAACTGCTCTTTTTGCCATCTAACCCCTCGTAAAATGTCTACAAATACATATCAATGTAAAAATAGTGGATAAATATCTAAACACATTGAATAAAATGATAAATAGCAGAAAAATAACAATATGAATCAGTAAATTTACACTATGCTGTATCAAAAGTATATATATTTTAGGAAAATAACCTGAGTATCATTATAATTAATTCTTTACGAATAGATCCGCTGCAGCAATACAACCCCGCCAGAAGAGAGAAAAATATGCGAAAGTTAGTGCGATTTTAATTAAGAGAGTAACGAAAATAATATAAAAAATATGGAATACAGGGGGAATTGAACTTAGATAGAATTAGAAAATACTGTGAAAAGGTTATAATGTTGTTGCTGTCATGTTTTGCCCCACCAATTCTCCCTTGAGAATGGGGCTCGAAGATTTGGGAGGAAAATTTCCTTATCGCATAGCCTACTTAGTTGCATGTCAATAGTGCAAGTTTGGTGATCTTCACCCCCTGTCACACACCATCGCGGTGGCTTGCAGGGTATTGCCTAGATGTAGATAAAAATCCCTGGGATTTGCGAAAGAATGTTCGAGGGTGAATGCGAAATTTTCCCTCTGTTGGAAATGGCTGTGGTTTCGGCAGCATTCTCTTGGCAAAATGCGCTCCCGTGCGTAAAAAACCACTCCGATATTTGCTCTGCCGCGGCGTTGAGGTTTCGTTTCGGGAAAATCGCTCCGGAGACCTCAGGAATTCCTCTGCCGAGTTCCGGGTCCGCTGTTTTGTGCTCTTGAGCGCAAACGAATCGGACGGGCACTTCTCATGTGTATTTACTGTCCGTCGTGGGAGCCCGATGGTCATTCCGAGCATGTCGAAGACTCCCGCTGGCGAGAGTTAGCTCATCTTTGGCCTCCACATCTGGCGATCCACCAAACACGCCACGGCGTCTCGAGGGTTAGGGCGGGGGGTGAGGGCCATGGAACTGACTTCGAGCTCGTGATTCTTCCTGTTTGAGAAGTGGTTGTGGTATTTATTTGAGGGAGGCGACCGACAACTAAGGTCATTTGTGCCATTTGGGATGGGTGGAAAATTGGGAATAGTTAGGATTTAACAGGAAACGGAGGAAGGATGGTGAAAATCCCGGCGCCGGCATTAGCCAGTTCTTTACAAAATACGACATGGAGTCTACGGTTTAACTTCCCTCTCGACGGACAGACATTTTATGCTCTCCACACAGCACTCAAGCAGGGGCTTAGACTAATAAAACCTCTTCCACTGCCGGCAGTCGAACCCTGCACCTCAAGATGGACACTCAGTACTCTAGCCACCAGAGAGAAGAAAACTGGAGCTTGGTGTGGCTATTTCCCCATGACGCCGCGCCGAACGTAATCCTTCAAAATGTCTTTGTGAATTAACTTCCTTTCTCCTCGATCACCAATAAAAAGATCTCTCAGGAAATTTGATGCAGGACACCACATTTAAGCTAAGCTTGCACGGGGGTGACTTACTTCGCATAGATTAGAACATGGATCGACTAGATTTCCTAAGATAGGCTTCTGATTTGAAAATCCTCAAATGCTCCACCCGATGTGCGGAGTATTGAACTCGAATGCTGTCTGCAAAGCATTCGAACCGGGGCCGGCCTACCAACGAATAATTCCTGTTTTGGGACGGCCGCGAATCGAACCCGGGCTGTCGAAGTTAATAACCTGTACTGTAACCACTGCACTATCCCAAACCTTTGAATTACCGTTCAGTCAAATTGTTATGTATAAAGTAGGGTCGGCTCTAATGTATCGTGCCCATTACAAGACGGCAAGTAGAGAATCAATTCCATCCCTTTGCTACTTCTTTGGGCTTTGCAACTTTGATTCATAGCCGAATACATGTGCGCTATCAATTCTGCCCTAATGAGATTTTACAATAAGTTGTTGATAGCGAGTGGGAGCGTAATTGGCAACGGTGAATTAAATCGGCGAAGCGTGGAATACCATTCTCTTGGTATCTTCTCGGGGATCGACCTTGAGTTATGAAGAAGGAAATGTGAGCGGGCGCTATAGAATTAAACGCATACCTCCCTCAAGAGTTCTCAGTGTCCGCTCCGGAAGTATAATTTTTTTAGAGAGTTTAATCGCTTCCTCCTTAGATTTTCACCTGAATTGGCACACTGGGGCCGTGAAATCAGCGATTCCTGTCCGCTCTCGAGCTCCGCGTGAATACCAATGTGCCAATGGAAATCGACGATGGACTGAATCCGACTTCGAACGGCGCATTGAAAATCTTAATATCACTGTCGACTCTCTTCGTTGGAAATTGGGACGGAATCTAAACCTAAAATTTGAAGGAATTGAATTTGAATTCGATCTAAAACATTATTTCCGCGCCTTCGTGGTGGCTATTGTAGTTTGCTATGGCCGTTACAATCGAATCAATGCATGCCAGCAAAGCTTTTCCAGCGTACATCGCATTTCTTTGCAGTGAAAATCGATATATAATTGCTGTTTATTTTAATTGCATTTATCTCGGACGGTATTGGACTGAGGATAGAATTGGTGTTATCAACAGTTAGACAGTAGAATTCTTGTTCCTCATTAGGACTACTTAAATGACAACAGGCTTGTTCTTTCAATTCCATTTTTTTTGTTTTTTCCAATTGAATGTTAGATATTGTTTGCCTATACAAGGAACAAAAAGTGTATTTCATTGTTTATTGATGTTGATTTCCGCTTTTCCTTCATGTTGAGCAGACGGAAGGATTCAAGAGAGGCTAATATCCGAAGTTTATTCAACTATAATTTTTCTTCCTCTTAAATGTAATGGTCACATACGCACGAGAACAATTACAATGCCAGAGAAGGAGTAGAGTGCCAGCAGCTCGTAACTTGGCTCCATAATTTTCACTCCAACCCCTTTTAAGAAATGGTTGTCGTATTTTTCTTACTTTCGTATTACTGAATTTAGGCTAGGTGTAGTGAATAAACCTTAACTGCTGTATCGCCTAAAATAAAATTCTACGGCTACTGTAAGTAAAATGGAAAACACAAAGCTATAGAAAGATAATTGAGATTACACTACATAATTTAGAAATTTAATATATTTAAAATAGTGAAGTGTTGCTGTATATGATTTTATTTTTGTTGGAAAGATGTGTTGCAGTTACATTGGGTACATTACCCTGGTTCGGAATAAATCGAATTACTTCGTGAAGGGGAAGGGTGCTTCAGAAAATGTAGGGCCAATTTAGGCAAGATATTTCGCTTTCCAAGGCTCTCCGAATAGTCAAGACGTTATTCTCAGAATCCAGACAGAGCCAAATGACAAAGCAACGCATTCATCAGACTTGAGGGACGTGTTTCGAAGTTCTGCTCTAAGTCGCTGCTACGTTACTCATAAACATGATCACGCTGACTACGTTTGACTATTCCACGATAAATATTGTTTACATTGATATTCATACGGACGCCTGCATGATTATTGCGTGTTCAATGTTATGATCCATAATTTTATCTATCGCATGCCATTTTAAAAGGTAAAGGTTTCGTACTGAAAATAAGAAAATTTCAGTGCCAAAAAAAATCAATTTTGCAATTAAAGCTTTTTTGCTAATAATAACTGGAGTACGCGATGAAAATAATTAAATTTCACCCTTTCTTGCGAAGAGACGTGCAATGCTTTTCCTTATCTGTCCCATAACCTATCACAAGAAACGACGTCCACTCCTCTGATGGTTGTGTTCCATTGGATTTCTATGGACCTAGAGATTTGACAAGATTACAAGTTCGGCATCCCAGTTTCTTGTTTCTGGATGTTAACCATGGATATTCCTGTCATGGAATTTATTCCCAATTTTTCTCTACATCAAAAGGAGCCGCAATTCTTCCTCACGAAATGGAATGTTTGGATATTAGCACGGTGGAAAATATATTTTTGTTAACTCGAGGACTGGAGTAGTCCAAAACTGTGGAAATTTGCGCGTTTCACAAAGTTGTCTCAGTTGCAGGCATCTATGCCCGATGCTTTCATGACTTTCTACGCTCGTAAGTGAACTGCAGTGAATTCGACTGGGGTCATTTTATTATCCCACTACCTGATACTGCATGCTTTTTAGATATTACCTCAATGCGGTTGCCTTACTTGTTATGGCTGTCGGGGAGATATGAGAATTACCGCAGAAAAATTCTTTAGTTGAAAAGAATCTTCTAACAGGGATTTATTTATCTACTGGCACGTACTGGGAATATTCAACCTTTTTTTCTTGAAATGTGAAAAACTGCCTTACAAACTTTATAGAGCAAGATGTTTAGTAATCCGCAATATTTGTTCTTTAATCAAGATTACGACGGCAGCAAAAGTTCATAATTAATGTACCGAGGAAGATTAAGGAAAAATAAAGATATTGGTGATGGTATGTAAAGAGACTTTACATTGAAGAGAGGACCCTAATGTGAGGAGGAATAGCATTGGGAAGAAGCCGTTACAGAGTAGCGAAACTACACCGAAACCCCCTCTAACCGGTAGGATGCGTACTAACCATCTATCAGTATTTAAATTATTAGGATTTGTCAACTATAGCATTTGGAGCGTCTGCCACCTAGCATTTTTAGATTGAAAATCGGTGAAAGGAATATCGAATTTCGCTAGCATCTTTTCTATTTTCATAATTGTAGACTTGAAGTTGATTTATGCTTTTGAATTCCTGTGTACTTTAGTAATTCATCCACTTTTCTCTTTTGTATATTTTTATTTATTATCCCTAAAAAATCTTAACATTACTTAGTCTTTGTCCATAGCCTTTTCCCCTACACCTTTATGTTGGTATTTATAAACTATGTCCGCGAAGATTTTTGAGGAAAATTTTAAATGAATACCATTATATCAGCATGATCAGTAGTAGCTTCGGCATTCAATTGTAACATTTTCAGGCCATCACGATTTCACCCTACTTCCGCTCATGATTAATGTACGAATTAATCAATCGATGAGAAAGAAACTTCGTTGAATCATCGCTTACGGCACGAACGTGCGCGGAAAAGTAAAGTCCTTAGCATTGCGCGGTTTTGCGATAACGGAGGGAAGTTAAGCATTCAAGGTTGCAGGTCTTACTACTCTTGCTTCCTTGGACACGCCTGGAGTTGAGCGCTTTCTTCGATCACGCCGCAGAGATGTCGTGCGTGCTCCGCGCCGCGCGTTCCGCATTCCTGTCTAAGTCAACGACGCATTGTCCCCGAAATTATTCGCGGATTAGATGTGCGACCGTGTTGCGTCCCAAGCCAGGTGATCTCTCGGCTTTCCGTGCCGCGTTCATTTTAATTACTTAATCTGCTCCCGAGAAAAGTGGATTAACTCGAATCAAATCACTGACTGTGATGAACGTTGCCAGTCCAGAAAGGAAAGCGTTTTCACCGCGTTCCCTCGTCTCTCAGCTTGATTTTGATAAGTGCATCAGGTTTTCGTTAATTATTTCTCGAATATTTGGCGATTATTTGCTGTTTGATGCTTTAGAATTACGTGAACTTAATGAACGGCAATGCGTGTGCCATATTTTCGCCACTCAAGAATTTGCCCAAATCTAATTAATTATGTAATAAAAGCGGAATATTTTCATTGTATTCAAATTCTCTCTTCTTTGCTGGCATTTACTTTTCACCTCGAAAAAAAAGCTAAAGAAATATCGAAAAGGTTTCTATTTTGACTCTGCCTCTCTAATCTCATCTTTTTTTCTTCGGGGGATGAAGCTTAATTGTTCAGCTATGTAGCCCTGCAGTGTACTCAATATTCTTTGATTAAAAGAAGCAATTCTAGGCTTTGCTTATTGATTATGCTAATCCTTAGGAGTTTTGAGCTACTTAAGTGCTCCATCAATTTTCTGGTCAATTTATTCCCATTTGTGGAGCTTTCAAATAATTTTGCCAACGCATATCCATACGACATTATCAACTCAAGTTATGTGTAAATAGAAGTCAATGCGGCGTAGGAAGGTATGTTTCAGTATTGAGCTGGAAGCTATGACCGCACATTTGTTTCTTGTGAGGCTCACAGTAATATTGCTTTTAATAGGACTTGAAAATTAAAATAACATAACAAATATTGTCCATAAGCCGTTATCTCTAAATTAAAAAGGTATGCGAGTAAGTCCGGTTTCTGTACGAATTTTGTGTCGCATAACTTACAATCAATGTTCAGCATGACCCCAATAGGTTTTTTGCTTGATTTATTGGGTTGTTATTTGTTTTTTCCCTGTATTAATGTCGCAATAGCTCTTTCTTGGGGCTATTGTCGTGTCAACTGCGCTATCGAGGTCGTTCGCATTTGAGGAGTTGAATTTGGCTTAGGTAGACGACTCAAGAAAAGGTGAAAGACGCCGTGAGATTTATTAAAATGATTAAGATATGAACTTAAGTATTTACTTTTGCCGCGAGAAAGAGATAGATTCTCCACTGTTTTCACTTTTCCCCGCTTTGGTAAAAGCCCGCCTTATTGTGTGACGGTGTCTTTGTCTTCCCCCAGGACTTTCCTCCTCATAACGTGGGATTTTTTTCGTGGAATTTCAAGCGTTTCCCTGTTAGCGTGGTAATGTTTCCCACCTCGCGGGAAGACACGCAATAAAATTTGAAAGTTGGGTCCATGACGTGAGGATGAAATGAAAGTAATTCTAGAAGTAAAATTAGCAGCTCCTGACCGTGTTGCGAAATGGAGACTGGCTGAGAAGCTCGGCTTGTCCTCTTCGATGAGTGCGTTGCCTTTAGGTTCAAAATTAAGTGAGGCCCCGTAATTCTTGGTAGTGCTGGAATGCAAGGGGAAGCTTTGGAGAAAAGGTATTTAAACGAAGATTACTAGGTATTTGAGAGTATTTATATTCTATGCCACCAAACACAGTGCTTGACTCTTGGGTCGGCAGTGGTAGCAGACTTGGGTGTATGTGATCCGACGGCTGAATTTCTCTCCTTACTTTATTATCTAACTATGTAACTTTTAAGTCTTAGTCATTAAGGCAAACAGACATGTCCAACGCGGGATATGAATTTGCGATCTCTGGGTTACCAAACTCCCCCATTTGCGACTTGGCTACCACGGTTGACCCCAAATATCGGTCTGTTAGGTACGGTTCACGGAGTATTTAGCCCAACAGGGTATGGGCTTCATGCATCAGAGTAGGGGGCAGTTCCTGTGCCATATGTGGTTTCCCAGAATATTCTGATCTCCTGAATACCACTCAATTTGGGTCGAAAGGGACGTGTCAAAAGTTCTCTCCCGAAATTAAATCCGGGACGCTTCATCTACTAGCCTTCCACGGCGGCGTTGTATTTCATGCAAAAAAAACTAAACTCACGTGAGTTTCTCAGCTCTAGATATGAAATTTTGTAATAATATTCGTTCGGAAAATGATTGATAGACCGCCGTGGTAGGTAGGTCGGTAAATCGCCACCTTGTCAACCATGAAGTTACGGGTTCACAAACCATGGTCGTAGCCGAAACCATGGTTGGTAAATGAATAGCATGGACGAATCACAAACTTTATAATTTCATTTCGGCCCAGTACCACAAAGTGAGGCCTGTATCTAAGTACTTCGCCTGAGAAGTTGGAGCACCTAAAAACTTAATTCTATACTTCTACTTGGATGATTGATTGTTTGTGCCAGGTTTGTGGTACGGTGAACTCATGCGTGTTGTGTGTAAAGATGTGGGCGCTCTGCTGCAGATACCTTTACCTCATACCGCTCTTAATTTTTTTTCGTCGGTCTGATGCACGCGTCTCGATCCACCGCACATCCTTGAACCGGGAATGAGAAACATCCTCTGTGCACCTACATCGCGGCCAGAAAAAAATATGATTTTTATCCGGCATATTGGTATCTCTGGCATACTGGCATATGTGGCGGATTGGGCACTTTTGAAATTGTTATCTTCACCCGTGTGCATCACCATTCGCGCTTTTTTTATTTCTGGTCTGGTCACATCTCTGTCTCATTTTCCCCCCGGGATCTTGCTAAACAACAACTCGTATTAGAATCTTCAGTGTCCATACCTCTTAAAGATGACGCATGACTGATGTTTGAGAGGATCTCGAAGAAGCGACCCATCAGCCGACGGTTGGTAGTGTTTACCATCGGATGAATTCGGTGCGAATCATTGTGATTTCTTGATTTTATTCTCAGCATGACGGTGAAGTAAAGTTATTAATTACTTTCCTTCTTCGAGTTTTTGCTTTCGCAAATCATTGTCTGAAATTATGATCTCTTTCATTTGACAGCATAAACTACACATGTGCGGGGCTAATTTTTATGCCATTCACTGGGATGAATCATGGGTTCTGGGTCATGGGTTCTGTGTTTGTCTGCACATCTTTCCGGAAAAATAAAGGTCCGTGGTTCGATTCCCGATTTAGGAAATCTTTTTCCTCTGGCAATTTTCAGCACGCTTACCAGCCGTGCACGACGGCAGAGAAAAATCATTAAGTATTCAATTTTAAAGCATTAGAGGAAATACTTTAATTTAATAAGCAAATTATGAGAGGACTGGGTAGGTGTGGCGGCTAGATAACTGGTCTCCTAACTCGAGGGTCCCAGCAGTACATAAAAAATATTTTTCAGTGGAATCCCAGTCCCTAAACGAGTGTTGCGTAATGAAGTTCAGTGATCCATCTGTCAGAATGGACGTTAAACCGCGCTTCCCTGGGCGTATTTCGCTATGAATAGGATAATACCAGGTTTTCGCCATGCTACCTCCGTTTCCATTGAAAATCCTACCTATATCTAACAACCCCCTATATTTAGTGACGTATATGACCCAAGCTTCCCCATGATCGCTTCCCCAGAACAACTGTAATAGTTAAATATCTGTCTATTTGCTACATTTTAGAGTAATAATTGCATCTGTGAATGGATAAATTCGTCATTGTGGATTGAATTGAGGGAGTTGACGTTTCCCTAAAAATTTTAATCTAAGGTGTATTCGAAATTTCATATTAGAAGACCTTTCAATCTGATGCTTTGGAGTCACTGCCTAAGCATTTTGTTTCAAAGCGTATCCACACACGGGTTCGAGAAATAACTTCAAAAACAATTGAGGTGACCTAGAGGTCGCGGGTTCAAATCCCGCCCAGAGCATGAATGCTGTGCTTGTCCTAGTATTGTAATCTTGTTAGTAATATATTACCTTAGCCTCCGGAGTACCTACAAACCCATTTCTACTACCAGTACTCAAATGCGTTTGGAAACGGTTTACTGTGGTGTGAAGTGCTTCCTGCGACCTTTGGCTAAGTCTCTGAACTCGCTACTCACCCCAGTGCAACTTGCCTGCATTAGAATAAACCGTTGCGACCTTCGGGCGTAATCGCTTGAAAGTATCGTGGGACACAGTAAGACTTACGGTCACTTCAAGGTATGCAGTTGTCTCTGTATTTTTCCGTTCGGTGTGCATAACCGTTTAGTTTCAGGATGGATGGGTTATTTTTCGGTGTGAAGCAATCTCCGAATAATTTTCGGCCTTATAAACTGGGGCGCATCTCTTTACCGCGGCTTTCCCGTTATTTCCCTAAGCATGCGAATGGACTTGTTGTGATGTATGCCGTGCAATTAATTTAAGTATCACAAACCTAGCATTTAATTATCAAGCCGTAAATATTTACAATTTAAATAGTTTATATTCAAATTGTCGGTGTCTTGTCTTGTCTTGTCTTGTCTTGCGCTTTATTTTACCTGGGCAGGTTGAGGCCACAATCCGGCCCCCTCTTCCACCTGCCCAGGGCTCTTTTACAGAGTTTACATCATTGTTTTAATTCCTTAATAATTCCTTAATATATATAATGAAGCAGTAAATAATTAAAAACTGGGAATAAATAGATACAAAAGCAAGAAATAGTTAAAAGGTAGAAAATAAATAGATAATATAGTCAATAAATAATAAATAAATGGAGTATAAGTGGATATTAAAGGCAATAAATCGGTGAAAACAGAAAATAACTACATAGCAAATAGGCATTAACTAGATAATAAAAATATAAAAGAATACAAGTGAAAAATAAATAGTATTCAAAGAAAGGAAGAGGTGTATCAGTCATGTGTGAAAAAAATTCTTTATGCATATACTTACCTTATGATGATATAGAAAGCGACCGATCATAACGTCAAGCAATGCAAGGGACATTAATTACTGAATGTCTAGCCCGAAACTCCTGCTGAAGTTATGGCAGAACACCTTTATGTTTGTTCATGGGGAGTGCATGTGAGTAAGGTCTAACTGTCCGAGTGCTTAGTTAAGACGAGGAAATGCTACTTCTTTTAAACGTCTCGAGTTCAAAATATATTTATTGGTTGCCAAGAAGCATAATAAATTTAAGAGATCTTTAAGAAAAATGAAATCGATAATTGTGTAAATCTAGTGAGTGTGATTCCAAAGGATCATACGAAAGAACTTACACTGTTAATCTTTATTGGGACCGCTTTCGAGTTCAGATTTTATTTTGGTAATAAATTTATATGCATTGAGTCTAATTTTCTCATCGTGGTAAACGTGAGTATAAATGTGCTTGTAGGCAATCGGGAAAACCGTTTCCAAGCTGTTTCTCGCACTAAAGCGTGGCTTTAGTTGTTCCTGATATTTGCTTTGTAGTGTCTCTATGTTTCACTGAACACTCTTCCTATTATTTTAAACTGGGATACTAGTATTTGCTTAATTTTATCCTTTGTAATTCAGTCATAATTTATTTGATTTTCCTGCATATCTTTTCTGAAATAGGCATTTGCAAATAAATCAGATATTAACAATGCTCGAAGGTTAATTTTTCACACGAGCATTGAAAGGCAGGTATTTTCGTCAAAATAAGTGGAAGGTTATTATTCAAGTTAATATTAATAGGTTAATATTCAGGTTTTTCGTCATTAAATTGACGATGACCCAGATAAAAGCATAACAGTACTTGATTTGTGCAGTTTCTAACAATGGTTTTTGGTTTGTAATTTTCAGTGAAATTTTGGAACTTGCAAAGTCATGCCGGTCCCTATAGTCTATCGGTCTCGCGGAAAATAAAAACGTAGCATTTCTTCATATGAGTAAATTAAAGCCAATTGGAGTATCTCGAAAAATGTGTACCGTACATGCATGTCGAGGAAAGAGACAACGAGGTAATATTTTGCACTATGTATGGTTTCAAATCGTAAGTACCACTATCAAAATGGTGAAAATGTGGTCGGAATTTAATTTTGCTCATAGCGTAAATATATGTTGAAAAATCGTGTTACTTGTTTCTGTCATCGTGCATATAAATTTATTTTCAAATTGACGCCTAATAATTATATGGGATTTGAATTTTAAAAATTCCTGATATTTTCCAATTATAATCCTGGCAAGAAATAAGGGTAAATCAGTGGTTGTAGTTTGCATTGCTCAATTGAATGAGTGACACTAATTCCCTCGGCCCTGGTTTGCATACCTCAGGGCGCTCATTAAATTGAAGCTTTCATTAAGTAACTGTATAGATGATAAAGAACCCTTTTTTGGATTTCAACTGTTTTTCGTTAACGCGCAATCATCAATTTCCGTCGCCGTCCAATGACGTCCGAGGTATTCCGTCGCGGAAGGCGAGAATCTCCTCGAATATTTCCCTCCTAATTGCACGGGACGGTGTGAGCGAATGAAAAAAATTCGTGAACTTTTTTACGCATCCTTAAGCACCCCGTTCTTACTTCCGCCTGCCTCGCAGCATTTTCACTTTCCCCCCCCACCCTTCCCCTCCCATCCCACCTCTAATAGCCCTGTTCTCCTCTCCGCTCCCAAACGATGGAACACGGAATCCGTTCGGCGTGTGTGGGGAGATTCGCAGGTGCGTTCTGGCCTGCGTGCCAATAATCAAGCCTAGGAATCCGAGGGACGAGCCTCTAATTTTTCTTCCCTCTCTCATCCGTGGCTTTGGGCTGTCACATAGCTGGGAGGGGAGGGTTAACGTGGATCTCGTGTGTGCCAGGGCAATTTTAATTTTTTCAATTTTTTTTCCAAATCGCGGATTAGCTCACAACGCACACCTACCTGCCCATGGGCTGGCGGAAGACATTAAGGAAAATGGTGGTCGTCGATGGTTTGCTGGGTATAATCGGCTGGGGACACGCTTCTGAAGCATAAATTGCATAATACCCCATTCCTTCATTTCCCCATTCGCGGAAAGGCACGCTTCCCATTGCTTATTACCCTATTCCTTCATTTTCCCTTTTTCGGAAAGGCACCCTCCCCTGTCCCTGCCACGGTTAGATCATACCAACAATCAGCCCACGAAAAAATATGCCTTACGGCCACGAAAACTAATTATCAGCGAATATAGAATGGTTAATTGAATCACGAATTTCGGAAAGAAATCATCCCGGAAAATTTTGAAAGTGGACCTTTTCCTTATTTTTCCATGCACACGTATAGACCGATGTTTTATGAGCGAACCATTTCAGTAAGTTACGGTGTAGTACAATGGTAAGAATTTTCCGAAAAAAATACCTTTAACTTCGAGTGGTTTACAGAAATTGTTTTTTTTATGTCTACTTATATCTATCAAAAATATAAGATGAAATCTTTTCAAAATCCGTGATTCAATTATGTTTTCGCACATATGAACATTTAGTATTATAGAAGGTACAACACACGGTAAACGGTTAGATTTCGGTAGTGACATATTTTTATATTTGCATGTGGGTCCCAATTTAAGTGCTATATATAAAGCACTTTTCCATACAAGATTCAAGAGATAAATTTCATAACTTCGTTTTTCGGAGGGGGCGTTAAACCATGGTACCTGTCGTCAAGAGAAGGTTAATGCCTTCACTTGGTTTCTCTACACCCTTCCTCGATTCCCAGGAAAATTCCGACCACTACATAATGAACTGCCTGTCTTAGAACAGTTGCCTCTAACGAATAGCTAACTAACTAACTAACGGAAAGGAAGACTAATTATGAAGTACTGGAGATGGCGGAGAGGAGAATATATGGAGGAGGAAGATTTAGGAGACAGAGTCGGTAGATGGGTCAAATATTGAAAGACGATGATTTATCGAAGGCCAATTTAGAGGATAAATTACCAAACCCAACCTAATCGGTGAACTGAACTAATCTCATGAAAAGTTTAGTCGCTAATTTTGCTGTCAACCCGAATGCCTCTGTTCTGTTATTATGTTCGAGTTCGTGAGACAGGACTGCAATTAATATTTAAAGTGATTAATGAAATCCGATGTAATGTCCATCATTAAATCCTAGGATTGGTTTAACGCAACTTTCCACTCGATTCTCCTTTTGGCTAACCTCTTCATATTCGACTATGAAGGTGGTGGGGAAACAGTTGGTGAAGGAACAGGTATTGAATAAAAGGGTAGAGATTAAAATGGACTATGTAACTTAAAACACCGTTGTTCATCATCATCATCATCAGCCAACAATCCTGAGATTGGTTTGACGCAATTCCTAACTCGATTCTCTAATCAGCTAATCTCTTCACATATACGTATTTATTCTCTTTCACATCATTCACTACTTGAACCATATACCTCATGCGGAGCTTTCCTTTTCCGTTTTTCTCCTTCACTTTTTCCTTTCTTTTGTCTCCATCAGGCCGTCATGTCTCAAGATATAGCCGATTAAGTTGTACCGTCTTCTTTTCAAAGTTATCACGAGATCTCTATTTTCTCTCACTATTCTTTAGACTTCATCGTTGTCATGCTCCAGATGTAAGTTTTAACGAACTGTTTCCTTACCCTCAAGCTAATATTTCCTGGGCTACTACTGTTTCCTTCTTTCTTCGTCCATCTCTGACCCCCATATTTTACGAAACGTTAGAATATTTTTTGACCCGAAAATCATTCAAAGTAAAAGCAATGGAAGCACTCAATTCACGTTTCCTGATTCTTTCGAAGGTAGAAACTAAAATGAAGAGAAACCTCTTGAGATTCACTGCGCACGAAGTTGATGTCAGCCAAAATAATGTCTAAAGCACCCCGGTCGACGCAAGAATGTCTGACGGTCGGAATTAGGAGTTAAAGCCTGTCCTTCTTAAAATTTTAAAGTTGGGTTAATATCCGTCCATAAAGCCGGCAGTGGAAAGTTAATGATACACGTGGCTCTTCGTTCAAAAGGAGATGCCGATTCGTAAGTTGCATAATAGGATGACGCACTTTTTCCTGCTGAGGTGTTTTATGAGGTTTTGTGGAGGTCAATTACCTTAGGGACCTCTCAATTTCGTTTACATTCAAAATGCAATTGCACTTCCCCTTAAGCGATGAGGCAAATAGAAGTAAAATGTATGAATGTACTCACATTTAGTCTGGTGAAATTTGGGGCTCGTTTTTTATGGGCGTTCATAATAAGAATTTCATTATATGAGATGTTGTTTTCGCCCTGAGACCTATAGTGGCATTTTTTTCTATTACTGGAGTAAAGTGGATTTCTGTCTCTTTCCCTGTAGAATAATTGAGGAATGAATATCAAATCACCCGGAAATATTTTGATTCCCCGTGAATGCTAGGTGGAAACTAATGGGAGAGATGTATGTATAACTTGAGTGTTAGCATTTAAAGAGATGGCCTACATGGGACTTTATTGCAGAGTGATGTGGAAGTGCTTTGATGAAATGTTCAGAGGAGCTACGTCATGAGGAGATAAGTCATGAAAACAACTCAGAAATGTTGCTCGAATCTTAAGGAGCCGATCATGACATCAAATAATTTCGTACATTCAAAATTATAACTACACACTCTTAGAGAAGTCGTGTGTTCCGATTTTTCCACGCCATCGTTGTTATGGTAGAAATAGAAAAAAATGAAGGAAGACACCCCTACAGACTTGCGGACGATATTGATGATATATCACCTGAATGTTAATAAAAATAATAAAAGAAATGTTTTAAGGTGGAAGAGGAGAACAAAGATATGTATTATTGAACTAGATAAACATAAGATTGAAGAGGGGGAACAGAGTTGCTATTTAGAAAGTGGAGTAGCAAAAGATGGACAAAGCATAGAGCTAGGAATAATTTCCTTGCCACACATTCTTGCTGTGGTTTGTATGGTATTATGCAGTTGAATAATAAGTTCGATAGCATAAGCGAAGAGGGCATTCTACCAAAGATACTCAACAGCTGGAAATTTTTTACTATCTTGTAAGTAATGAAACTTTCTTTTATCTGGATGATACTCCTTTACGCCTGAGGGGTATGCAAATTAATGCCAGTACTATAGCAGGACTGGAAGAATATGAAATATGGAGTTTTGGAAAAATGATGTAGATCAAAGGGATAGAAAGAGTTAATGACAAAGTTTTGATAAGGCTTGGGGAAAAATAAATCTGGTGAAATTTTGGAAACGAAGACAAGACAGTACAACCTTATCGGGCACATCTTGAGAAATGGTATTCCCACGAAGACAGCCGTCTAGAGAAAAGTGACAGAGAAAATATAAATAGGAAGACTGTTATATATATATATATATATATTGTTTTATGAATAAGGAGGATATAGAGGAAGTATGACTGGTCCTCATTTCTATTTTTTGTCTTGGTTATTTCGTCTCCTTCACTAATGTTGGAAACCGTAATCTACTGATCCTAAAATATCACTCCCTGTGAACGCGAAAAATGTCTTCCCGAAAGAATTTTTATCAAGAAATACTCTCGTATTGCATTTTCAGGTGCAAATTTTTCTTATGATGGATAATCCTGTGGTACAAGTATCGTACTTCAACAAGATACCTACAATTACGCGATAAAACTTCTTTACCCGAGAAAGAGACTTGTTGCGTGCTGTCTAATATTGATAACCTAACATTAATATTCCTAGTTAAATTCTTTGAACTAATCCAGATTCACATTCGTGGCAAGGAGGATAGCTAAAAAACTTCATGATGTATTCGCTGTTATTTAATTTACTTTTCGCCCACATAAGATGACATATTTTGAGCTCCAGCCTCAATGTCACCAGTGAAGTTGTAATCTTAAGATACTTGATCTAGCAAAAGGTCGAAGATACTCGATAGTATATGGTAATATCTTTCCAGTATCGTGTGTTAGCAAGCATACTCGCTAACATATTTGCTGAGCCACTTGCTTGCCTACTTGATTCGACACTAGTTTGCTAGTAGCTTCCAGTGGGACGCAGTGGCCATCGACCAAATACGTCACGTTACAGGCGCTGTGCGTTCTTATCTTTTTTACCATTAATAAAATAATTTGAATGATTCTTTTAATTTCATATCATCAATATTGATAATATGAAATTAAAATAGAGTGGCCATTAATGATCAGATTTTCAAAATTTTATATAAATTGTACCCTTGGATCTTTAGCAAATATTTTCATTCGATTTATGTCTCCGTGTATGATGTAACGAAGATCACTGCTCTGAATATCAGCGTCATTTGAATTATTGGAAAATTGTTCATAATTCGTGGAAGAAGGTCGAACATGATTCATTTGCTGCAATCATCAAACTAGTTTCTCTCGCTCTTGCTAATTGAGATTAGTCGTAATAATGAAGATCATTAATGAGGTCAAATCGAAGGGAACAAGCCAGCAGGATAAAAGAAATCGTCGTGCCAAGCTCTTCCGTCGGAGAGTATTTATTTAGCACGCAGTAGAACTTCACCTTTCGTCATTAAGTGCGGCGATGAAAACTTTAACTGCTCGGTCATGTAATTACATTTACGACATTTCTCCTGGAATGCTGCCGTGTCCATTCCATATCTCGCTGTCTTTTCTCTGCTCCTCCGACAAAAGGTCGTTCTGCCTCGCTCCCTGAAAGAAATCACTTTGCTGGGACAAACGCGTCGTGAAACCAGGTCAAATAGTCTTTTGTTGACTAGCAATCGAAAAAATATGCAGAGGAAGAGGAAAATCCGGGTGGCTTCGTGTATTACTTCAGAGGGTCGGCATACTTGGTTGGAAAGCCCTGCGAACGTGCCTATAACCCGCGCTGGTGAAATTGCTTCACGAGAAAGCATCTCTCGTCTTTTCCGTGAGAACTTGCATAGACAAATCGGTTTATGGTAGCGAGGCCATCGTTACGAAGCTATGTGAAAGCTAGGGAGGGATTATTTAATGTTAGGCAAAATAATTCTTGGATAGATTTCCATTTGAGAATTTTGACATTTGGAACACAACTAAATTTATGAATATCCTAATTTGTTCGCATTCTTTTTTACTCCTTATCAGTTGTGTAGTTCGAAAATCATGGAAGGGTGGAAAAAAAAGTCTCGAAAATCATGGAATGAACCTCAGAACAATCAGCCATGTGCTATACGAAAAATTTCTGTAGAAAAGTTACTGTCGTAGATAATAACCAAGTGCAATAGATAGACGAGAGAATAATGAATAGCATTATAATGTTGTCGAATATAATACTGAGATTAACCTTACTGCTAAATTCCAGCAAATTTACTGCGCTGTTCTTAGAAATAATGAATGAAGAACCATAGATACTCTAGAAAGAATATTAGCAATGCTCTTTAAAATGGCAGGTATTGGATCCCATTTTTTCTTTATTCTGGAGATATATAGCTTTCTTCTTGATTGGAATGTGAAAAAGGATAGCTAATATATTTTTTCATGACACGATATAGCCCAGAAGTGAAAGGCTTTTCAACCACACTCGAGGTTGTAGCCTATGGTTTGCGGCATGTTTTTGAAGGCTCCCCAAAATAATAGAATGCCTTTACAAGAATACTGTTTGCCCTCACGACAAGAGGGTTGCTGTCTTTAAAAAATTCTCCCCTGCACTGATGAGGATGATGCTTCGGACGGGTGAGGTAACTGCCCTCCCGTACTTCGTGAAAGCCATCGACCCTCTCACGTTTCGTCAGACGGCAATTCGTTCGAAAGTTGGTTCCCCTTTGTTTTCGGTAATTAAAGTATGGAACGGGCATTTATTAATTATAGTCTCACATACTTGAGTTATTCCCTTGTTTATTAATTCGGTTCCCTGGACGATATCCTAATTCGTCATACGCTGGATAAATTCGTCATACTATCGGAATAATTATAGGTATTTGATTGAAGGTGCTTATACTGCCAAGGGTATTTCGTGCCGTATAGCCCAAGATTCGGCAACTGTGGCTTGCAAACCACGTGCGGCTCTTTGATGCGTACATTTTTCCGTTGACTCTGGAGTGAAATTTTCAATGAAAATAAAACTATGATTTTTTTCTTAATAATAGTACATACGCACACGCAGAAATTGTAAAACAACTAATTTCGAACCGGAAATTCAGACACTTTCTCAGGAAGTGCAAACTCATAGCTCGCGCTGATTGAAAGTATTTCTGCGTATTTTGTTTAGTAATTATATGATTTGTAGTATTCGTTGTAATAACATTTATTCAAATATTCCTGATTGGCAATGATACGGTTCTTGAACAACTTTAACATTGTAGTGAGGGACAAGTTGGCTCATCCACATCAATAGTTTGCCGACTCTTGCCTCTAGTCTAATTTAATCATGGCCTATTCCTAAGCCAAGCGCATCAACCTTGCCCGAGGTAGGATTCGAACCCGCGACCTTTGGCTTGTCGAGCCAAAGCTTGTAGCTGCCCTGACCACCGCGGCCGGCTATAAATGTCGGACGGCATAGACGGCAACTGGGTATTTTCTTGGTATCATCTCTTTTGGATGCTATGGAATAGCCTTTCAAGTAACATATTATTCTGCGGCTTCGCTTAATAGAAAACCCGAATTGGAAGTAGGACCAATTTACTTTTCGTCTCACATTTTCCGTGTGGAACTTGTTCTTGTGCATTGCTTTTCATAGTGTTTGTTGAGGTAGACGGAGGTTTATGAGCATATGGTCAGCAAAAATCACATCATGACATCCATTTCCTAAGAAGGACGGAGACGTATGACATTTATTGTTAGATAATCGATTATTTCACAACCCGGAACGCTAAATCATTATTCTTCTTCAGTTATTGGTAATAGATATTATTATTCATAGTGGTCAACTAATGATCTTATCCCGCTCAATTTGCAGTATGTTTGACGGAAAATCGAGGAGATAGAGTTTGTTTAAAGGTAACACTGTGAAACAAGCTCTGCCGAAACCGCCTCTATCACTACGATTTGAGTTTCAACTCAGTCTATAAACTGTTTCCTGCCTGTCATATATCTCATTTTTTTAAAGACTATCCGTGCATTTTGAAAACCTTTTCTTTTTACGAATACCCTCGACTCGATGCCGAGGTAACCGACCTGCGTTGTCTATCTGTGAATAAACTCATGATTTCTGTCAAGATATCTATTTCATTACTTTGCGTTGCGTGGCGTTCAGGAGTTCTCATCGGCATCTTAGTCCTGTAAATTTTGATCGTTCTCTCTTTAGTGGAATAAATACTTATATCACGAAGCATAGGTGTTTAATGGCCCAGAGTTAAGTAGTTATCATTCATTATCATTCAAAATAGTTTTATAGTGGTCTTTACTTCGAGAAGGATGACTTTCTTTATGGTAGACTCTGCTATATTCTCAGAAAGCATCATGTAAGAATGAGACAATATTTTTACAAAAAAATCGCTTAAAATTGTATTTTAAAGGGAATCAATTATCAGGGTGTTCTTTGCTTCAGTTCACCGAGGAAGGAATGCTGTAAAGTTGTTGACTTTCATTTGTAACCATGCACAGAGTATAAAATTAGTTTATTAGCGAACTTATTTTTAAATATGTGGATTGTTACTTCTCGTGATGATTTAACTGTTATTTTGCCATCGCTTTGCTTTCTACGTAAAGAGAGAATTGGTGGGCTATACATTTATATACCTCTGTATAAAATTAAGGAGCATTTTTAAAGCTATTTCGTGCCTTTGCGGGCACGTTCTCGCAATTTCTCCACCAAGGGAAGCCTGCAACTGACAAAACGATCGGACGATTTTTTCTGATGAGTTTTTTGTGAAAGTTGCCCAATACTTCCGCATGGAATCTCAGGGTCACTTCTCGGTCACGATTCGGGCTCCATATATTATCCCCACTTCTACAGAGTCAAACCCAAGGACACATTATTCTCGAGCAATTTGCTTACGGCGAGGATTTTATGTATTGGTTGTAGCCAATTCTCGTGAGTTTTTTTGTCTTCAAAACAATGTAAAAAAATAGTTTCATGATATCTGGGTGTTACACTGCTTTTCATCGTCAACATCAATGGCGGCTGAGGACATATACCGTCATGAATCTTCCGTCATCTTTGAAATTAACTATTACCAGTTCCACCTTCAGATGAGTTTAGGATGAATTACACCCATTATAACAAAATATTGTTCAGGTTCCTTAATATAGTGCTTTTTGCCCGCTGCAGTAAAATGGCTTTAATTTGTAGCAGTAGTTAAGCTGGTTCAGCAGTATTCACGTCTCTTGAGGAGGCCCAGAATACCTCTCAAGGTTATCAGCATACATTAAAAAACAAATATGAGCCTGTTTTCGTATATGCACCTATATTTCTCGTTTAGTAGCACCACTCCCTTTTTATTATAATTTTCTAAAGTCTCGACGCATGCATGTGTGACGATGTTAATGCGATTGGAAGGTAAGAATTCTTGCCGTAGAAGCAGCATATTGGTCCCGCAATTAAATTAGAATATTCATTCGTTAGAACTAATATCAATCATAAATCAGCAGGCTTTTGCTACCAAGTGATTAGAATTATTTTCCAAATTTAGAAAATCTTTTCTTTTAGTACCTTTTCCGAACTTTCTGGCAACGTTAGCAATCGCTGCAGTAAAAGCTTCGCGGTTTTCTGCGAAATGAAGTATTTGGCCGGTGTTTTGGCTCTCGGTACATTCTCTGGTGTTTTAATCAATAAAACTCTTTCAGCTCATTTCTTCTTTGATCTTTAATTTTGTATTTTAATATCAGTCGTAATAATTAATATTTTTCCACCTTCATTTTGTTGTAAGAATTTTTTGTTGTTCCACTCTGACCCTTCTTAGGTCTTGCTCTTTACATTTTCGAGCAACCCAAGATATTAACAACATTCCGCAATGAATTAAAATCTCTAGGGCCTCCTTCCTGTCCGTTGATGATATTTGTAATGCCCATCCTATGCCTGAGTTTAAGTTCAAATCGTCATTGCACCGAAAAAAAATATTTTGGAAGCTGCTTTTAGGTTTAGAAATCATAAATGAATATAACTACGAAATTTTTATTACTAATGGAATCAGTATCCTTTGAAACGTACTGCTGTGTTCATTACGCAGGCATGGATGAGCTTGGTTAATACGCGTAAAAGAAGGAAAGAATTTTGTCTGATGCACTGCATCTGAGCTTAGCACATTACATCTACCTGGCTGATATTACTGTCATCGGAAAAAAGATCCACTCCAAATTACCTTAAAACCTCAGTCTTAATAACCACGGTCAAATGGCTTTTACACAATTATCAGCTGTTGTTACACTAGTTGATATTATGTGTACTGACGCCTGCTCTACAGTGAGAGAGTCAATTAATATAAATTCGGATTCTGAGGAGTTTAACCTGAACGCTTTCTAGACACCAACTTGGATCATCCTGTGTTGATGCTAGATTATCTTCCCCTCATTTGTGCAAACAGATATTATTTATAAGCATTGGCGTAGCCAAAAAAAAACTCCTTTCAGCAAATTCGAAGAAGAACTAAGAAGTAGTAGAAAAAAAGAAGTCCGATGGAAAGTTTTATAAGGGAGACGGGACACGTAGGACAACCTAATCGGCCATGCATTGAGACAAAATAGTCCAATGAAGATAGCCGCTGAGGTAAATTTGAATGGAAATAATGGCAAAGGATTTTCATATTTGTGAACAAGCGGTTTATTTTAGAAATCCAGAATTCAATGAGAAGGGAATTGTCAAAAGGGGAATCAAGTGGAGAGCTTAATCACACCAAACTTCGGGTTGATGACTATAGCCATGATGATGGAGGCTTTCTCTCCACAGGCGGTAGGGCCAAGGTAGCGGGCCGTACCACCGATTAGAATGGGAAAAAGCAATCATCGACGACGTTAATTCGAGTCAACTGTCTCGTGAAGGAATGAATTCCTTGGGAGGAGGAGAAGGGATTCAGCCTAATCGGCCCATGGTTGGCCCCGACCCTGGCCCTGTACGTGAAAGCATCGTAGTCTCCTGATGATTTAACAAAGACTTTCCCACGGTTCGCAGAGACTTCGGCGATCGAATCTCAGCAGAATCTGCGAAGAAAGGAAGGGGAGAAGAAAGTGTCCGTGCCAAATGCACCGACCCGTTTCTGCGTGTGGGTTTTCTTAAGAGCGCAAAAGATCACCGGGAGGAATCCGGGCGTGGGGGCGTGGGACTTGTGACCTTTCTGGCTCTTTGAGGGTCGCTCGCGATGCTGGCTGAATGGGCTTGCCGTGCCGGCTTTGGTAGCACGCGTGACGCCCCGGAGGGCCTGCGTGCTTGCTTTATTTTCGGCCGACGAACCCGTCTCGATCCAATGGGATTCGTTTCGTTTGTGCTTAAAATCGGGCTTAAAATTATAGTTGACGATTTAGAGTGATCGTGCATTATCAGGTTTCGTCTGATACGTTGTCAATCAACCGTCCTTTTCTAAAGTAAATGTATACTAAGCAGTTATCTAGGTCTTATTTGTGAGGTGGTAGGATTAATAAATAAATAAGGAAGGGCTTTGTTCATCTACATCTACACGATACCCTGCAAGCCACCGCGAGGGTGTGTGGCAGGGGGTGAAGATCACCAAGCATGCACTGCTAACATGCAAACAAGCAACTATAGGGTCTCATGCAACTAGATTGTTAGTATCTATAGTATTTAAGGAGGTAATACATGCATCATGCACTACAGACTAATCTAAAATATTTCACCTACCTATCCCTTTGCTATGCAAGACACTTTGTTACAAGATATTACTGTTACGCTACGATAACTAATAATATATTTGCAAGATTATTTATTAAAAAAAAATCAATAGGTCTAATATTGAGAATGAGCAGAGATCAATTTCAACTGCCCTCTCACTCTAATTTAAAATGTATTTTCTCGTGTATTGTGTTAGTTTGTGTAGTTTAAATCTGCATAGTGCATCTAAAAGCAGAAATACTTCCTATTGGTTGCAAATATTTAGTCTTTCCTACAATCCACGTTGTTAGCGTTTCTTCTTTGAGCTCATTCATTGATGAGGTAATAATGAAATTATCGTCTTATCTTCCAAAAATCTCGCCGATCTCCACTTCACGGACTTAGGTGCTTAGAAAAATTTCTCTTTTACGCGTGATTTATTACTACTATTCTTTGAATTAAAATGTCATGTCTATAGCAATGAGTTGCACCATTTTATTTGGTATCAGTATTAGTGATACGGCTAAAATATTTGGTATAATTATTGATTTATCACGCTTGTCCTTGTGGACATTTTATTTTAGGTAGGTGTTCTCTTTCCCTATTCTCGTGTCAATTGATTCTTTATCTGCGCGTAAAAATTTATGTTGCAGAAATTGAAACGTTACAGGGATGGAGTGAAGTCATGTGTCGGCCGCCTTATCGTTTCAAATTAGTCGAGGTATTGTGACATGGAAAGCCTCCTCATGGGGGCTGACGAAGGCCACGGAATCTGGGTTGACCCATATAGTATAAAAATTAGCGGGCGATGACCTGGCACAGGGCGCAGTCGGGCGACACCCGGCATTTAAATTTAGCCAAAAATGAATCACTCTCTCTCTTACCCATCGCAAGCACGATTTCCATCATGGATGATAGCTCAGAATATTCATTCGTACGGAGAAACAAGGTTTCTGTAACAATAATCGTGCCGGCATCATAATTCTTTAGTTCATCGTAGTAAAGGTCTTAAAATTTGACACAGATCGATTATTTCTAAAGTAATGCTAATGCGAATGGGAATGACTGCTTATTTTATGAAAATGTCCTAAGACCGGAATATCCAAATGCCAAATTAATTACTTTGATTTGCCATTTGGATCTTCGGACATTTTCACTAAAGCCAAATTAGCAGCTCACCTTAATTCATATGCGCATTTTATAATCAAATATTCTCGTCGGCTAACCCATTGCTTCCCAACCGATGTACATACCACCGCACACTGATGTGCTGAATAAGGACCGGAAGTGTGCCACGAAATATTTTCCGCTAAGTCCAGGTGGAGGTGACGGTACCGGAGGGCTAGACTGCCGAGTAATTCTCTCTCCAATCTATTTCTCTTTCCTTCCTAAATTTTCTAAAATTGATTCTAGTTTAGGCGATTTAGTTCTTTGGTGCAATGTTTAAGCTATCTCAGATATCCCCTCATTGTGGGTATATGAATTAGATATTTCGTTCATTTTTTTATCTCGTGCATATGATGGCATAAGAATACTAACCCAACACGCGGTTCTGGCTGGGCTTTTTGATGTGAAATTGAAAAAAGTTATTCGTGTGGATTGACAAATGTGCTTTTAGAGTGTGCCGTGACAATATTTGTGCTTTTAAGGTGTGCCGTGATGTGAAAAAGGCTGGGAATCACTGCCTATGGCGAGAATTTGAGCGACTGGACCGATGTCACAACAAAGAATGCGATAACATTTAAATCAAACCATATCTCATAACGATCTGTTGCAGGGGGAGTCCATGATTGCTCCATAAAACAGGTGAAGCTTGCTACAGCGCGTTGGTCGCACGTGAGCAGTTTCGTTTCACGATGGTGGCTGACACAAAATGTATTATAAAAATTGAAATGGCGCTCCCTACTTTTTGGAGAGTGTAATCAGAAAGAGAGACCGCTCCCATTGCCCTTCCCACCGCATGATCAAACCACCGGGTCGGTCAGGGAGCATTAACTTCCACTCGACCCACCTTTCACAGCTAAACTAGAAGGACACGGTCGGCTAGGGCCCCAAGGCTATCGCAGATGGTGGTGGTGGTGGCGGCTACAATTAATGGATAAAACTTTTGTCCGGCCCGGAGGCGGGGGCAGTCGAAAATCCATAATGGGGTTGTTATGTAGAAAGCCCTGGCTCTCTCTCGCCGACCCGGAGTAAGTTGAGGTGAAAAGTAGAAGATGGGGGCGGAGGAGGAGTAGGATTCGGCGCTCGTCCCTCATCAAATGAGCCTCTGGTGCTTACATCTCTCTCTCCTAAATGATTCCGTTCGCGGAAAGTGGACGAATTTCGAGGAAATGGGTCAGGTCGTGTCTGGCCGGAGTCTGTCCGCACCTTCAATCGCATCACGCGAACATCAGCGCGCGAATTTAATCGATCTAAATTTCTCGTCGTTGGGATCTTTAAAACATTTATAGGACGGGTTGATTCGCCTCGATAAGTGGATGGCCGAAGTTGTGCTGAGATAAAACTGTTCTCAAGAGCCTTTCGCCTTCGGATATCGACTTAGTGCATCTATCTGAAGCTACACGTAAACGAAATGGGCACCAAATAAGTACCACTTCCTCAGGGCGGGAGTTCAGAATTTGGCTGCTGTGCTTTCATCGGCGTTTCTCTCCACTTTAAAGGCAGCGTGAGGCAGCTATTAGCGCCCTAAAACAGCGGAAGAACCCACTTGCCACTTAGAGCTAAGCTAGGCAGCAGACACCTCAAGCGAAGATCACAGTCGACATGGGCAAACAACTGGGTCGACAGAGAGATGGCGGTGACTTAATACACCGAAGTCGCTGGGGGTTAGTTTTTTTCATTTTAACACAGAGAAAAAACACGAAAGCCAAATCCACAAAAATAATAAACTTTACTGCGGCCCGGGTTTCACAGTATTACAGCATCGTCAGGTGACACTTTTGGTGGATTTGGCTCCTGTTTTTCTTTATGTGTTATCATGTTTCGCTACCACTCCATATTGCCTGAATTTTCAGAATTTTTTCATTTTCCATAGGATGCAATTTTTGACCTCAAGTTGCCGTATGGTTCTGATATCAAATTTTGAATATCTCTAATCGAGATGTGATCTGCCATTGTCATTGGCCGTGTGGGGATATTTACTTTAAAATATCATCCATGCCAAAATGATATGCGATGTCAAACACTCAGCCTTTTGGTATGAAACTAGTTGCCGACCATTTTATGTCGGTTTCCGTGCAACTTTTTGGATATAATTCCCACTCTTCTGCTGAGAGCCCTTGCGTGAAAGGTTTATTCCCCCGTGATTCAACCCATTTCTGACACCGAGTGATGATGAAGTCCCCGAACACATAGGCCTTCAGGCAACGCTTCTGCTGCGTGAAACTTGCGGACACACGACAGGCAAGGTTAAACACGACATTTATGATACCTTGGTCACCTTGACCACCTCCTCCTTATCTAATTTGTTTCTTTGAAAATGCTTTGTGGAACGTAACACCGAACAGTTGCGTTACTCGGCAGATGGAATGCTGGTTTAAAAAGTTTTCTTTTTTGTGTTCGTCACCTTTTAACTGCAATGCATTGCCGTTGAGTAATACGAATGCGAAATATTTTTATCTTCAGGTATGCCAGTCACTAAAATTATTAGAGAGAACCTTAGGACACCTTGTGCGTGGCATCGACCCATGAAAGTATTAATCTGAGTTTAATGCCTCAAAAATGCTGCAATAGCTTATCTACAGTATGTGGTGATTAAAATGGATGGCTGGAACAAACGGTGAGGAAGAATAACTTACGAGTGACTAATAAATTGGTTCTGAGGTTTCCGCGGCGTTTCTCAACACTGGTAACGGCTTTCGGGCGTTCCTCCGCGTCGTGTGTTGTCAGGGTGACGACAGTTTCTCCAGCCATCCTGCTGGCGTCTTCAGGTCAGAAGTGACCTGAAGACGCCAGCAGGATGGCTGGAGAAACTGTCGTCACCCTGACAACACACGACGCGGAGGAACGCCCGAAAGCCGTTACCAGAGTGACTAATAGTTCAAAGCATGAGTTTAGATATCATACACGATTCATGAAAACATGCACACGGAGAATTTCTCTTATCCTGATCCATGGGCGATGGCTAAATATGAAAAGTTTCATTAATATAGAGATGAGGATACGATGAAGATATAATCCATATGGTGAAGTGCGATTCAAAAGTAGCCAGTGGAAAATGTTGAGAAAAAGGTAATGGAACCTATTTGGGCAAAGTCAAAGGGAAAAAAATTTTTATAACAATACAGTTATATGAGTAGTGCAATTGGAGACAAGGGACTAATTGCGAGAAGCAGGAAGTGGAAGACCATAACGTTGGGATCAATGATGGAATGATGTGATTGGGAGTAGTATAGGATGACTTAGATAGGCGCTACCAATTTATGACCAAATTTATTATATACAATATTTATTATATACAATATATTGTATAAGAAGTAAGAGAGTAGGTAATATTTAACTCCGAATTTATATCTGGCCCATAATACGTTAATCATTTTACTACCTTCGGGTTATTAAGATAGGTATCGAATTTCTAATATTTATTTTCACATCCAGTTTTAAATATTTTTACCGTAGAGTATTCTTAAGGTGTGTTCTAAGAAAAAGGCACGAAATATTTACCTTGAAAAGTATGTAGTTTGTCGACCTCTGTCAATCATGAAAAGAATTGATGCGGAGTATCGCAATGGGCTTACTTCATATCGATTCTTGAACACTTCAAAAACCCGTAGTGGACCATAGATGTGTGCCACTAATGTTTTTATTAATATATTCCACCCCTTCCAATCCTTTTTTCAGTTCGTTTTTTGCTTCGCCAGTTCCTACTAGTAAGCCTTCGCCTTCGCCTTCCCAGCAATCGACAAACTCTGTCTCCTTTCGGCCTTCAAGTTTCTTTGGCCAAATAACATGCTTCCTCCGTCATTATCCCTCAACCTTCAATAATAGAACTTTTCTCCTGAGCATCTTTTAACAGCACTCAAGATAGCCTCATTTGAACAACCTTAGTTTCAGGGAATAACGGCATTCAGTGCCATCATGGGGAATTTCCATTGTGCCCTACCTTCTCCTATATTATCTACACCTTACTCCTTGTGTTACCTCCTTCCTGAGCGTCAGCAAAATTGAGAAATGAAATGAGAGTGGTTAGGTATGATGACCTATTGCTGATTCCCTTGGTCCTACTGATTGAAAATACTTTTTCTACGGCAATAATTGAAACGTGGAGATAAACGGCATTAATTTCTTAATTTGAATTTTTATCGACATCACATATTTCAAGCATTCTATATTCGTGGGTAAATTAAAAAGTGGCTACCTGGTAAATGCCTAGTGGTAAATACGCTTCCTTTTAAGTCTCCAGAAATTATTTGCGCCACGTCAAAGCCAAATATCCTCATGAGACAGCCAACGATTCTAAAATTAGAATAACTAAAAAAAACAAGCATCAGTATTAGGATATTGCTAGACTACACTCTGTAATTTTATACGTTAATCTAACGGAAATTATTAAGGAAGTAAATATCTTCTAAATTTCCAAAATATTGGCCAAATGTTGTAGGTTTCGAATTTTGGCGTTGAATTAATCCAGCGTTAAAAGGAAACACTCAACGAATAAATTGCCAGCCAAACTTTTCTCCACGCCACATTTGACTTGAATGGGAAAAAGTCGAAATAAACTTTAGAATTTATAGTTTTACTATTCAGAGGAAATTATTTTTCTTCTGCCTTTTTTCTCAGCACTTTATAGTACGTAGGTTCCGTCGGATCCGGTTTAATGATACGCCCTAAGATTGTGGTGACTAGATGGTATGGATGGAGATGGTATGGTGACTAGAGTACTGTTTCATATCTAAGGGACGTATTTCCAATCCAGGAACATCATACATCCAGTACTTATATCGGTCCCTATTTGAGTGCAGTGTGAATATCCCTTCAAATGTAGTTCTTTATCTGTCCGATGGGACAGTACAATAAAATTCTTACTTCTTCCCTAATGCCCATTACTAATCCTCATTACTTATCCGACAATTATGTCCCTTGTCATTCCTCATTTGTATCAACGAAATCACAGACAACATTTCTAGTAACTTAAGACTATTAGCTCATGATGAGGATGTCTATCGAGAAACAATTACGAAAACAGACTGATTCACTCACAACCGATCTAAATTCTATCAATTCATGGTGTTAAGACTGGGGGCTGGGACTGAATCTATAAAAATACCTCAATATACTTATGGCGGAAAAGGTTAAAAACGACCTCAAAATTATAAATTTGACCGAGTAGACATGTGTGGCGCAAGTGAAGTTAAGTATCTGGGCATCACTGTTACTTCGACTCTATCACGGGGAATCATATTCGAAATGTTTGTGGCACGGCGCCGAAGAGACTCGGATACATCAAGCGAATTGTGAGAGTGTATTGAAATATAGACATAAAAGAAAGATGTTATTTCGCGCTTCTAAGGCCTCAATTGAAGTATACATCAATCGTTTGAGATCGAATGAATAAAGATTCAATTCGGAAACTGAATATGATACAAAGGAAAGGGGCGCGTTTTGTAACAATTTCTTATGAACGTACAGAATGTGTCACTCGACTATTAAATAAGTTGGAAAACCTTAGACTAGAAGGTTGTTCGCAAGATTAAAGCCAGTTAAAAATTTAAATCACACAGGTTCTAAAGACATTGCAGACATATTTCTACGCCCACTTTACGTCAGCAGGACAGACCAAAGCGACAAAGAAATCAACTGTCGAACCGAGCGAAGCAATAATTTTTTTGTCACACAAAATACACAAATATAACGCAAAGTATAATTCCTTCAAACAAATTGCTCACAATACTTCATTATTTATGAAGTTTATTTCATCTAAACTCAACTTAAAAGCTAGTGACCAACTCCCTTTCCCACTGCCACACGCTCTTGCGGCGTATTGCAGGTTAAAATGTCGTTGTAGATGAATGAACTTCGATGTCACTTGATCCCCATCATATTACATCAACAGCATCCTCCTTTATTAGGCAAAGCAAGTAAGTACTAATTGCGTTAGATTTTCTCTCTTCTGCTGTGAACAGCAAGCGATTGCGTTGAAAATTGTCCAAGGAAAAAGGTCTCCTGGACCTGGAATTTAAACATCGACCCTTGGTTCCCCGCTCCACTGCGCAGACCACCACGCTACGGAACCCTGGGTATAGAGTGGTGGTCTGGGCGTTGGCTCGGCAAATAATTATACATATTTATATAGCATTTAGAGCATATAATCATGTACCTAGTGCATATATTGGAGTAGAAGCTGGGAAAGAGGCTGCGGTTGTCATGCTCACGTGTGCCTATTAAATAAAATATCCAATCATGAGCAATTATAAATGCGAGGATTCAGGTGTAGGCATAGGGAGGGGGACGACCTCACGAGCGATGGATGGTGCGATAAAATTTAGCTGTCGGAGCCCCTAAAAAGCAAAATGTACTTCCCACTACGTCTTCACTAGTCGACGGGAGGACTGAGACCTTCAGCGGTCCATGTTAAGGAAGTTAGAATGCACTAGAGGAGGCATTGCAGGTGATGTAAGAAACCAGCAGCCATCTTGGTAGGTACGGAAGTAGGGGTTTGCTCCTCGTGCTACTCTTACGAATTAAGTTGTTTTCACACGCAGTGCAACTAAAGAGAATTAAATGGAATTGGGATGAATTTTTAAAATTTGTCACAAAACAGAGAAAAGTACCTACGCAAACACGCAAACCTGCGTCAAATATGTAGTTTAAATAGGTTGAATTCGAACCAGTTCTAGTAACAAAATTAACTCCCCGAGGAATCAAATGCATTGATTTCTCCCTTAAGTAGTAATTGACGCAACTGCGGTGAAATTCATCATATCATATGTGTTTTCAAGTCTGTTTCCGCACTAATACGCGCTTCAGACCGGGAGGAAAGGCATTAGGATGGGAATGGAGAAGACGAAGAAATTTGGCTACGATATCATAGTTATTTATGTGGAACATGCAGTACCGATTAGAAGCCGTAGAAAAAGCGATTTTTTATGCTGAGGAGCTAACATGCCATCCAGTGAATTCTAACCTCCTCGTCTCTCCCGGCCTTCCATAAATCTACATCTACACGATACCCTGCAAGCCACCGCGAGGGTGTGTGGCAGGGGGTGAAGATCACCAAGCATGCACTACTAACATGCAAACAAGCAACTATAGGGTCTCAAGCAACTAGTTAATACATGCATCATGCAGTACAGACTACTCTAAAATATTTCACCTACCTATCCTTCTGCTGTGCTGCCTATTCTGTTCTCTTATAGTACGGGGGAAAAATGCCATTTTGAATCTATCGTACGACAATCTATCTCTCTAATCTTATTTATCTGGTCGAATCTGCATAATACGCTGTTTTTTTATTATGTGCCTAACATCTTCAGTAAAGCTGTCCGATTGAAATTTCTCTAATAGATTTAATCTGTACTTTAACATACGCTCTGATAATGATTCCCATCCTAATTCTTTTATTAATTCTGAAACGCTACTCAACCTTTCGTAACACCTTTTAACGAACCTAGCTGCTCTACGCTGCACACTGTCTAGTTCTCTGATCAAACCTAATTCATTCGGATCCCATATACTGGCTGCATACTCAAGGTGGGGTCTAACTAGTGAAAAGTAACATCGCTCTTTTGTCTTCTCATCACATTTCCCAAGTACTCTTTTTATAAATCCTAGCTTTCTCTTCGCTCGGCCGAATATTTCCCGGATGTGTCTTCCCCACGATAAATCTTTAGTGATTGTTACACCTAAATATCTTATGGTTTCAACGTTTTCGATCTTCGTGTTATTAATTTTATAGGTGCGCTCTATCGAATTACGATCGCTCGTTCTATTAAATGATCGCCTTTCATTATTTGGCCCATATTGTCACCCATTGACTAGCATGCCAATGCCTCCTCCAGGACATTCTAACCTCCTTGGTCCACGCGCCCTCTCCCGGCCCATCCCCGACCTTCCCTCACGCTCCAAACGCACAACGCCCCGCTGCCGCGCGCCCCTTTCTCGTTCTCTCTCCCTCCCCCCCAACCACGTCCTTGCATCGCCTATTCCCTGCAGCAGCGGGAGGGAAGGAAGCAAGCTCGCCACTTTCCATTCGCGTCCCCTCCCATCGAGGGCCCGGCCCTCGAAATACACGGCGGCGGCGGCGGCGGCGGGAGAAAGCGGCACATATAACGTGAAATGAGTGGGGAGAGGTCAGATGAGAGAGTGAGTGAGTGTGTGCGCCAGCGGTCCTCCCCCCCTCGTCCGCTCCTACTCCTCGCCGCTGCCGCTGCTTTTTTTCTTTATTTTTTTTCATTCGGAGATGCGCGGGTGACGGCCTAGGGGATGTTGGTTGGTGGGTGTGGAGGGAAGGCAAGTCTTGGAGGCGATCTCTAATGGTGGAAGGGGAGGAAAATATAAGCAAGTTCTCTCGTGTGCGTGTGTGTAAGAGAGACCACGTTGAGGTCATCGCGGAGCATCTTTAACTCCCCTCTCACAACTCTAGGGCCCGTCTTTCTCCTCTTCTCTCCTTCTCTCCTCCTTCCCCATTCTCCGTTTTCCCTTTCCTCCGCCTCCCGGCCAGCGCCCATTCATCCAGAGAAAGAGCTCTCCCTCGATGCGGAAGGGTGTGAACGATTTTTTGATGGCTTCAACGCGCGTCCATTCTGGGAAGCTCGGTTCAATTCTACGAGAATTACGTGGAAAATCTTTCCTGCGTGTATTTTTTGAGCGTATTTCATTGGGTTGAATGGACTGAAATAAACTTGTGTATATGATTAATACATTGTATAATTCCACTAAATAATTAATTAATACGCATTGGCATCATATGCATTGAAAACTAGTTAGTACCAAAATTTCATTTGCTGGAATTATACAGTATTTCAATCATTTATGCAGCAATAATTACTGCAGAGTTGAGGCCGAAAAAGTGGAGATGATGAAAGAAACTTCAAAGGTGTTGCGTGAAATGACGCGACCAATCAACTTCATAAGTGTTATATTCCTTGTGGATAACACTAATGAAGAGCGTAAAAGTTGCCCTCTGTATCAAGAGATATTGGTTCAAGAACCCTCCTTGGCCAATGACTTCCTCTCATAGCCATCAACGCTATTGAAAAAGAAACAATTGATGAACACCGAGTTTCAGCTATCACTAATGCTATTTGACAGTCTCACTTATCACCATCGCTTGCATCCAGAATGTTTTCATAGCGTCTTAAAATGTCGATTATTTTTCTTACTCTTCCCGTCTTTCCTAATATGACCTAGTGTGAGTTTGCTGATGATTTAGTCCAAATCCACACCCTTGAGGTAGATTCCTCGACACACTCTGCAACTGTAGACGAACTATTTCCCTTTCCTATCGTGACTTTCTTCTTACTATTCTAATGTACTTTTCTTGCATCCCCGATCCGTCTTATCTATCTGCTTCAAGTATCCTCACCTGCACCTCCCCATAGTGCAGTGCCTAAAATCTTCCATTTATTTCACAATTTTTATCTAAAGAAAATGGAGACATTGTTAATATGCTTGAACTATTGGATGAATACGGCAAGCTACTAAAAATACACGTTATGTGTTTAATTGGTGTAAATTTTTTAGTACTGTAAATTTTTTTTCCTTCAATATGGGGTTATGGGGTAAATTCGTTTGTAAAGTTATTTTAATCTTGGTTAAAATAATTAAGCGAATCGCTATAGCTTAGAAATTATTTGCAGCTCTAAACTTTACGGGCTTTTAGCAATTTATTTTCTGTGAAATACCTCCTTTTCCATACGAAATTTTCCATACATGATACTATGATGATATCTATTCTCTTTCATGAGTACATATGATTGTAAGTACAATTTTGACAAACTATTATGCGACGATTTGGGAGTTCGCGCTGCGGGGGCAAGGTTTTATTTGAGCTTCATAACTAAGAAATATATGTCACAATATTTTATGATCTAACCTTTTTTATTCATCACGTCAATTTATCAAAGATTGAGATGCCGAGCCGGATGGAGCCGGTGCTACGGATGGAGGATATTTCGTGGAACTGGTCCAAATTCGGAAGCGGGCCCCCCATGATATTTTAATAATGCCCGCAGAACCTCTTAATGGGACGCGAGTTCCATTTTGCCAATTTCGCGATCGAATTTCATTGACAAAGTGATGGAGTTGACTTTTTTATTGCTGTGGAAATTATGTCAGACGTTAAAATCGGGGTTGCTTTTCAAAAGACCGATTTGGGTAAAAGTCATTTCCATATTATCAAGGACGTCCGAGATGATCGATCTGTTGCAAATCCACCGAATATTTATGTCACCCGGAAGTATATTTCCGGGTTGAAAATGACATATTTCGAGGAATAAATACTTTTAAATGTTATTCGTATTTTTAAAATGGGAAAAGTGGCTTAAAGTTTGTGAATTCACTTTTGTGGTATTCAGATAATAATTATGCGTAGAAAATAGTTTTCATTGGATGGGTGATGCCGTAGGTGTGTTTATCTTTCATGCTACTTGAGATTGGGTACTGCCAGTTTTTTGTTTGAGTCACGGATAGTGGTGTTGCCATGAATTTAAATGGGTTGTCGCCAAAGGTCACCAGCTTTTGCGTATCCTACTCAAGAGATTAGTGACAGTGGTGGCGCACATGGGCCGTTTGATTTTTTTTTAATTTTTGTGAGCTTACTACCGTTAAACTTTCCAAAATTTATTGAATAGAATTTTGTGGGCAAAAGCTGCAATGCCACCATCGGCTTTATCTCAGTTGATAGGAACTCTCAATGAGCGATTTTTTGTTTTTATTTGCTTTTACTGTTTCTGTTCCTCCAGCAAGATTGATATGTGGATTCGCTACGGTAACTGGAAAACATCCACGCCCTGCAATCATGCAAAATGTTTTTTCTTGCTCTCTCATCATTTAATAGCCAACCGACTTTTTTTATTTTTCGCAAATCAAGACAAACTCTTCGATTATTGCTTTTGAAGGCCTTAGGGAAATCTAATCCAGGATAAAAGACCTAAGGAACAAATTTCACGGTAAGGGAGACCGGTCCTCTCCTCTCTGCTACGCCACTGTTCAGGACAGACTTCCGCTTTTCAATGGCTCTCAGTTCGATCTTTGATGGGGATGAGTTTTCCCACGCCAGACCCCGCATCCCTCGCCCGTGCCTACTTAAGGGGAACTCGCCAAGTAGGCACGGCAAAACTCTTTCCTTCGCGCCGACATTGAGTGGTTTGACCCCCGCTTGGCACACTTTCGGAATCGCGTCGCGTCGCCGGGTTTCTCTCCCGCTCCTTTTACCACTTCCTTCCGGCATGAGTCTCGAAGATTTTTCTTCAACGGGAGCGTCCGGAATGTTTGTTTTCCTATGCTCGTCACCATGGCTTTGTGATTAGGTCATCTGGGGATGTGAAACGCCCGTGTCTTGTTGAGCCACCCAATATTCTAATGCGTCGAATTCAATTTCCACCACCCGGTGCTGTTACTGGCCAGTGTAATAATAATAACTTATTACTCAAAGTAGCATAAATGCTGAAAGAAAGATACACGGAAATATGAAGAGATTAGTAGTTAGGAGAATTGAGTGGAGAGCGTCAAACCAATCTCAGGATTGTTGACTTGTAATGAAATGATGAACACAAATAGATTAGTTTTGTAATATTACAAGGAAGTCGATAGTCTAGAAGGGTACGATCCTGTTTAGACTACCTTTAATAAACATTAATGGCGAAAAAATGATGTAATTACGTGGGTTGTGAAAAATAAATAATATAATCGTATTGATTGATCGACTAATCAAAGAAAATGTAAAAAAAATCAAATGAAAAAAATAGTGATGGTATTTCAGTATTCCGTCAACAAGTACTGTTCAGCCGAATTAAAAAGTGTACAAAAAACTTTAATATTTTAAATATTTTTGACGGTATCTTAAATAGGTTTAATCCCAGATGTACGAATAATCACTTATGCAATGCCAAAATGGGTTTAGGCACTGAGATACTGCAACCTGTACGAATATTTGTCAATACCAATTATTTTTGGCACGCTAATATTCCTTATATAAAATATATTAACCCCTTGCATCAACCTACACGACTTAATGGGAGGCATCGAGAACGTATTTGTATTCCAGAGGTGGTGACTGTAACATATATTGGATATCGTAACATTGCATCGCTTACAACACGTAGTAAATGGAGCGTAATATTTAATATTTTCGTTTAGGAGCAGTGGCGACGCTTAAAGTCCACGTATCTCGTAGGTGACAACATTTCTGTATTGACTGCAACGATTCGAAGTAGAGATTTTAAAACTCTTCTTAAAAAGTCAAGAGAAATACATCTGAGAAGCGTAGTGGTCTGCTCCGAGGCTCGACTGATAATTGAGATTTGCCTTAAGCTTTCCCAGGTGCCAAAGAACCATGCAAAGAATACCCATAACCGACGTGGGTCGGCCTTAAGGTCAAATTCAAGTCCCCTAAGACTAAGGGCAGGTGAGCAGGTGAGAAAGTGTACAGTGTAAACATGACTTAGCGCACGATTCTTGTGAGGTACTGCGATTTTAATGTGGTGAGAATACTATACAAAATCGCAATTCGAAATAGTTTTAAAGTAAAGAAAATGGTATTACAAACCTCGCTAACTAACGTAGACTAGAGAATCAACTTCCAATGCGTAATGGTTCACATTAGGTCGTCATAGTACCCCATGTTTGCTACATCGAAATTTAATGGTCCCTGAGAGTTTCCTTTTTAATATTGACAAATTAATTCATCAAGACAATATATTTAGTTCTAAATCGTCGTCTTGTCGCATTACGATCAAACAAACCTGGCTTCAGCAACAAGAAATCGGCTGCATTATCATGCACCAAAATACAATCTGTTCTCTTTCATTATCTGTGATATACAATCTGTAATCAATGCCCTTTTCATACTGACTATTGATGGCAGGAACCCGCACGTTTTCACTCCGGTCAACGTCGTGGATCGATGGTTTCGCGATTTATGAGTATGTCGGAATCCGATCTAATACGCTCCGAGTGTTCGGTCAGTCAGCCCGACTCCCCCACTCTGAAAGTTGGTCTCGACCCACGATCGGTTCATTGCGCCTTACTAACCATAAATGAAGGAATGAAAGTGGCATGGCTGCCTTTCACACACCTACCCGATGATCTATTATAACCTTCTGCCGCTTCTGTGAAAGGTCTTAGTAGTAATGCTCGGGCTTAGCATTAAAACCGGGATACATTAACAACGTTCAGTTGCGGGATTTCACTTTGTTTAAGCCCCTTTTTTGTCCTACTGCAAGCACCTTTATTGTCTCGTCCGCGAAGTGTTCTCTTTGGTATTTGAATACGAAGCAACTTCATGACCTTTCTCTTATAAAAATTTCTTATAAAATTCATGTACACCTGCAGGTTTAAAGCCACTTCTTAGGTGCATGGTAGGGAATGAATCAACACCGAGTATGTTCTAGGTGTATGCAACCAAATGAAATGCCCCAACGAAATAAGACAAAGTAGTTTGACTCAGATAAGCACCAGACACGCAATTGTTTTTGCCGTATATTTTTTTCCTGCTGTTCAATTAAATAACTGGATTTTAACATTCAACCAAACTATTATTTTTGTACTGACAATTATTATTCAAGATTTATCGATTGTAAGAGATATTCAAGATGCATTATGTGCACGTCTACTTTATGCAGTTCTTTCCTCGGAATAACCTGTGTATAATGAAATATCAAACACTAAAGATACCGTTTCAATATATGATTTTAATTTACTTAAATAGCATGCTATGTATAAGCTTGGCGTACCCTTCATACGATGATCTCTATACTCTCCAAGAATATATCCGTCACTCGATATGCGATGATTTGTTCGGTGAAGTACACGTCCTAAGAGTTTACCTTTAAGTTGGTGCGTGAGACTTCACTTTCGAAATACAGACTTATTCGAACTGGAAAATAAAAATACCCGATGGCCATCTGGAGGGATTTGTTATGATTTCATGAGTATTCATCGTTTAAATATTACGCAGTTCGCAAGTTTCACCATCATATTTGACGATTAGTGATACGTGAGGCCATGTAAACTCATCGGTTCAGTCTTCAAGGTGACGGGCGCTTTTGAGTTCTCAAGAATCTCGTGTGAGCAATTTCTTAGAGCTACGATATTTGCTTATACATAAGAGATAGGACTAAAAATCTAAAAATAAAAATTGTTGTTTGACCAAAATATGGATGGTGACAGGAAATAAATTTCAATGCTTTGTAATGAGCTCTGAATGAAGTAGCTCGTAGTAAAATAAAGCCGTACCAGTTTCTTATTTTGGATTCCCGAGCTCATTAGAAAGGGCTTCTCATGCACTCATGTGCAATTGGAAATGACGACGAGGGTAATTCACCTTTCTGCAGGGAATTAACCTTTTCATTTTCCTCGTATCATCACAAGTAATACCACATATTTCTCATAGCAGAACTCTGACGACTTTTTCTTTAATTAACACTTAGCTGCTTCACCCGTGAATAACTTTCTAGTTGGCTGCGTGTATTGGAAGTGCCTATATAATCATGGAAGTCCGGCGGAATGATTTCATTTCGGGGTCACTTCTTCAGCCAAACCCAAGGGTCAGAAATTGAGAGAAATCGCTCCTCAATGATTTGAGGATGTTAGAATGGGGCGGCCTCATAGTCTAGGTATTCAGAGAGAGGAGCTTGAAAGTTTGGTTTTCTTTTTATGATCATGCCACATCCTCATAGGCTGCATCCGAGATATTCAGCGATTTGTGTTGGGCTAACGTGAACTCACATTACCTGTTCAATCATAGATCATTTCTCCATCCATGAAATGGTACTTAGGTAATAACCGCGTCACTTCAGTCCGCGCTTTGAGTTAATTGACCATTCCCATCCTCGTATGTGATCTCAGGCGTTCCTGATCCCGCTTTCTTCTGACTTTCTCAGACCAGCATCTCGAGGCGACATAAAAACTACTAAAACTATGGATAACGAAGGGGTAATTGACGATTTTGATGGACCATTCTTTTCGTGACGCCGAAGCTTTCCTCGGGAAATATTCGTTTAATCAGTAGAACCAAGATCACCTAGGATGAGCAGTGTATCTAGCTAGAAAGTAAGACGCTAAAGTATCATACGGTATAAAAAGAATGCGTATATGGTTTCAGAGGATGTGAAATGAATGATTAATAGCCTATAACTCTGGTCAATATTTAAAGGCCGCCAGAACTGTGGAACTGATGGAGAAGAGTAGAAATAATTAAGTCATTAACGGATACATCAATCACTGACGTTGACGCGATGCATACAACCTACACCATCGTCTCGAGCGTCTTTAACCATGACAATCTAAAACTCAAAAGTAAGAGTTAAGATCGGGTTTGCTTTTATGATCATCGTTGTGGTGAATGAAAAATGAGAAGTACGTGATCCCCAAAAGGAAACTTTCCTCACGATTCTCGCGGTCGGCAGGAAAATTTGTCTTGAGACAAAGAAGAGAATTTTGAACTTTATTTATCCACTTTCTAGCCTTTGGTTACCGCTAATGTATATTTACAATGGCCATATTTACTATTTAGATTTGGGCAGAATAAGACGTTCCTTTTTCCTGGTAGACAAAGCATAAACGAACTAAAGTGGGGCTCTTTTGTCTTACATTCCTCCTCACGCAACTACGGTCGTTTGCGAAAATAAGTGTTGACCAATTGATTTTCAAGTAAGGAGTGAGGTATGTTGAGAATAAAGAGAATACAAGCTCCTCCGTTTTCTATTGTAATGAGGAAATATATAATGATAAATAACAGATTTTCATATCCGTAATCACCAGACCGTTGCATTGTATCATCTTTCTGATCAACAAGTCCAGCTTGGTGCGTAAAACTTGGAACTGCACCATATGATGCCATGAAGCCCATAATCCACGGTACATATATGCATTGCTTTACGTGCCGGGTGTTCCTCAAACTTCTGTATTTGTACCGATTAAGAATTACGTATTCTCTGTCATAAATTGTGAAATAGCCGCGAAAAACCTTAACAGTGTTACCTGCTGATATGCACAATAGAAGGATTTCGATAAACAGGCAGACAAATCATCCACCCCGGTCAAGGTGGATGCTTTTTTCTCTATGGAAATCTGCTATTATTCTCTTCATTTACTGCATACTTTTCTTTCAGATGTATTGCATGTTAATCATAATCCATCTGAAGATGTTATCATAATTTTATCTTAAGATATAATAATTTAATAACTAATTATTAAAACATCTTATCAGCAGATCTTTAAGTGGATACATTAAGTAACACAAAAAAGGTCTTTTAAATTTCAGTTTCACCTAGGATGCGCATATTCAGGATTTAGCCATGAATGCATAAGTATATGTTATATCTTATTCATTCTGGGAAATTACGTTTCACGCTCCCCGTTTCATCTATGAAAAATTTTGGGGACAATTTTTCAATATTCCTTAGTTGATCTCATTAGTTTATGTGTGCTGTATTCTTTAGTTATCTGGAAAAAGAGTTTAACATAGTCTAGGTCAGTACAGATAGGTAGAGTCAAGGTATGCCACCTAGACTTCCTGCTGAAAATATCCATTTCTCATTTGTATACTGGGATGGCACAATTTGCTGCTGATTAAATTGTTTTCTTAAAATTCAAATCCTGTTCTCCAAATGAAAAAATTATCGTAAAAATATTATTTTCATGATGTTTATTGTCCGTTCTTTCATTTGCTCTTCCACTTTTATAATTACGATAGTTCCATGAAGGCTAAATACTAGCGCGTGCTCCCTGCTAATTGGGGCGAGACGAAATCGATGCCATGAAGGACGGTTGCCATGGACCTTGCAGCGTACGGCATTGGTATCATGAATTTGACAAATTCGTTTCCTTTTGCCGTGAGTTCCTCTTTTACCCTCATGATCACCTATCATCGTCGAAGCGTGGCGCTACATCCCCACAGACGGCGACGTTATTCCATTTGGCGTACTTGGTGTTAGCACGTCTGGTTATAGTCTGCTCAGGTGAATTGAACTGTTCGTAATTATGCTGGTATAGAATTTACGTCAAGTGCCGTGTTTACACGGCTTTTTTATGGCTTGAACTTATTGCTTCGCGCGTCTTAATAATATGTTCGAGAAACGATATTGACATTTCGTCTGGAATGGTTTGTCAGAAAGTCAAGGAAAAGTGCTCAATCGTTAATTTCCGCGGTGTTGATGCGTTGAAAATTTTTTGCATTATAACAGGCTTCACCGCAATTATCCAAGGAAATAGTTTAAATAGCAGATTTACTCTGAATTTTTTTTGCTTCGTCCGATTTTTTCACAATTTTCAATTGCTTTCTTATTTATTAATTCCGCATTCTATATGAGGCTGCATCAATTTAATTTATACGCGAATATTAAAGAATGAAGTGCACTTCGCGCCGCTATTTGCACGGACTGCAAACATCGCTGCTCGTGAAGCCAGTCGTGGTCGCCAGGTTGGGGAAGCGCACACTGGGAATCCATTGGTCACGGGCTCTAATTCGCCTTTGGCGTGGATGCTGCGTTCGTGTTTTCTGTAAGAAAAGGCTTGAGTTATGTTGCATTGTTCAATGAAGGTAATCTTGGAATTTCTTCGTGGCGTCAAACTAAGTGAAGCTATAAGCATCATGAACGAAATAAAATAAATAATTAACAGATGAAATAAGGCCAAAACAACAAATTTCATGGAAGAGGCAGTCGACAGATGTGAGAGAATAAGAATGCACTGGATTTGTAGGATTCTACCTCAGAAAAATAGAGAGGGAGTGAAAGACGTGTGGCTGGCAGTGAACTATAAATTTTATTTTCAGTAGTAGACAAATTGTAGTTGGAAGAAATTTATTTCAAGGTTTTCGAGATGTGGTATGAAGAGAGAAACCGTGGAGGATATCCTTTGATCTGTAGCTGCCGTACATGATCTCATGGAGGAAATTTTAAACTGAAATAGAGCGGCACCTATGCAAAGAGGTGGTCGAACGTGACTTTCACCAGGATGAGCATGTTTGCTTTTTGCATGTGACGAAATGTAAGGTTCTGTAAATTTCCCTTTCAAAATTGCCTCGGTAAACCTGCTTATCTTCACCGATAAACCCTTATTGAGAAAGCAGTACCCGCGCATATAATCCTATATGGGAGACTTAAGAGTTTCTCAAACAAATGGGCGAAATGACGTACCGGGCTGCTTCTGGACCACGGGGACGAGGTTTCGGCACTCTCTCGGAACCTGTGACTGTCGCTCGAGGGAATTCGGCCCCTTTAGTCGACTCGTTGAGACATTCTTTGCGCGCTCCCGCGTTGAGCATTTCGTTCCCAACCCGGGCACTTTCGTTTCGGTGCCGCGGGTTTACGTGGGCTCGGTGAGAACGGGGAGCGGTCTCGCCAAGGGGGAAGGGAAGCCGAGGACTTTTCCGGGGAGCGTCTCCGTCGCAAAGGAAGCAGCCTCCGATCCTTCCCCCCTCGCTCGTCATCGTGCCCCAGGCGCTACGCTCTTTCCACACGATCTTCTCCCTTTTCTTCTCTCCTCAAACACACCTCGCCCGTAGAGAGGTCTCCCCCTCTCCTATTTGCATACTCTCTTCCTCCCCCTTCCCCATGGGAACCCAACCGCGAGAAGGGAGAGTTTCGCTCAAAAGTCGTGGCCATTCCTTCGGATTCCGGCCGGCAATTTTTTTTTCTCATCACCGCGTCCCTTGTTCAGCTCCGTCTTTCCAACCATTAGCGTGTTGTCGCCGGGAAGGCATCTTCCAAAAACAGGATGCGTCGGTCCAGCGTGGGGATGGGATTTCTCGTGTCGGAATCCGATTTTGTCGTTTCGGTGTTTGTTTGAAGAGCGGCTGTCCGCTCACGACATCTTCCCGGCCGCCATTGCGGCGTTCTGCCTTTCGAGGAGATGGATGTCAAGTCACGATTTGTACGCCTTCTCAACATATCATCCTTACCTCTTCACCTTTGGCATAGTGGATAATTGAGATTCCCAACAGGGAAATTACGGAACAAAATATGCTGGAAGAAACAACGGGTGAAAATGACACGACATTTAAGTATATTTGGGCAGGTGTGTTGTTCGTCCATTTGGATAATGACAGTGTGTTTGAAAGAAGCGGACAGGTTATGATTGGGTGAATTTCTCGCTAGAAATGGCATCCTCCATTTCCTTGTTAGTTTGCCAGACGTCAGCTGTAAATTGTCTTATTATATGTAATATTTTGCTATTGATGTTGGAGTTCATAATTGAAAGGCTCTGTAAATTTTTCCTTTCCAAAAACTATTTACCACGAACGTAAACGGCCTTTTATCTGAATACACCGCAAGTGTTAATGCTTAGATTCACACGTGTTATGTTAGGTAGATAACAACATGACGGTGGAAATAAAGGTTGCAATTGGAGTTCTTCAACATCTAACACTGGCGCCTACTTTAACAATTGGAATGAGTAACACTGCATTCATTCCATAATTATAACGATTACCAAAAATAGATGCATGTTTTTACAATTGAGAATTTTTAATTTCAACCTTTATCACTCGTAAATGTGTGTGGATTTCCTCTTTAATTGTGAGATGATTATTTCCATGAAATCTAGCAATTCACATAGGTGGATGTTTTCAAAAGATTTTCATGTCGTATTAAATGCCACTCAATGCGCTTCCTACCAAAGCGAGGGAACATGCTGTGCGTGGAAGGTCACCGATTTCGTTTTCTTCGCTCAAATTGCCGAAATAAATCACGGAATCACGATCTCGTTGCTCGCAAACTCACCGAGTACCCACCCTGTTCAGCCCTACTCATTTAGGAGTTTCGAAATCAAGAAAAGTGATTTCTATTTGCGTTTAAAACCAGAAGAAATATTCTTATTCTGAGGAAAAGATGGACTTCACGGTTAGATGTTTCATTTACTTCAAGAGCCCGGTTCTCATCCTGGGAAGGGGAACTATTTGGAATGAAAACGCTGCAAAGGAATCAATGAAATTGATCGTAATGCGACGTAATGGTAAAATGTTTCTGTTGAGGAAATACTGCAATTCGTGAACTCCATTCGCTTGTATATCACTTTCAATGTTTTTTCTTTGAGATGGTCGTTGAGTCACAGTAATATATCTTGAATTATAGGGTGAAGGGAATTTTAATATTTCACAATCAGCCGCGATATTGCATTGCTGGATTTCTACGTCATCTTTTTTTTACAATAATTGAGTATGCTGCTCGTAATTACAGTAGCTAACTTTATGCGCGTTTAATTGATAGCTAATGAAGTTATTAAACACTAGCTCGTTGGTTTGACAGCGGATTTCAACCGAAGTGAAGCAATGGGAAATCGTATATAGTTGCCTTACATCTCACGTTGGGCTTACTTTTTATACTGGCATAAAATTTTCTAATTGATATGTTCTAAAATGGTCACTCTCTTTTTTCCCAATAACCCAAAATTATTTCGTATCACTTTCAAAATTGTTGGATAAAATTTTAGGATTTTTTGCTGATGATTTTCCAGAAGATTCCTTTGATTCAGATGAGTAGGCATCCATTTGATGTTTTAAAAATAGATTCTTAGTTCTCATGTTCGAGGATGAATTAAATAATTAAGGTTCCTCCAACTGGTCCACCATCCTTCGGGCTAGCCCGGAATCTTTTTAGGTGAAAGTCATTCCTAGGTTTTGGTCACTCAGATCTTTAAAACTCACATTATAGATGGAACCGAGTACTCTGGAAAGTTAAAAACTTGGCCCTCGGCCTTTAGAAATGGAGAGATTTCTTCATTTAAATTATCCACCGTGTCCAAATCATGGGATGCAACGCTATCCAATTCTTGAGTCTTTATCAGCACTCGGATCACTGTATAATAGTGCTCGGTTATATGTGAAATTTGATGTCACTCTCCAAGAAGCCCGCCGACTCATTAGGAGTGGTTATTTAAAGAGAAATGACTCGAAAAATTTCTATTGGTTCTCCCACCGTCCCGATGTATTCAACACTTTTCTCCACGGGGCACAACGTTGAAACCATGGAATTCCATGAGATTTCACCAGGAATACCTTGATCAAATCGAAAATCATGGATTAAACAGGTCAAATTGGTATCTGAAATATAACCAATTGAGAGAGTTGTGCCCACATAAACCGTAGCCATCAGCTGTTTCTCTACTCAAAGAAGCATTATTTTAGGTTCTTTTCGTGCTAGCAAGAACTTGTGTGGAAGCTCACTTCAGCTTAATATACTTCTGTACTGTGAGTGTGTGGATCAGGAACATTGTCGTGTTTCCCTCAAAGGAAATGCGATCCCAAAACCCCATATCACCCGGCAAAATCGATTCATTTGCTAATTTACGAGGACGCCTTCCTGATGAGGATGAACATGATGTGATTGAACCGTGTAGTAAAACTAGCAAGTGGCTCTTAGGGCTTGCGAAAGTACGACTATGTAGTCGTATCCCAGTAAATAATCCATTTTCGACTAATGCATTAGTTTTGATAAAAATCAGGACTACTCAATATCTAGCAAATGGATGGGGCGTTTACTCGGAACCGAAATCGCAATTTTGTACACGAAATTGTTAAATGGAAACGAAAAAATAAATTTAGTGAAAAAATTAATCTTCTAACCACAACCATTCACTCATAAATCGAAAATTAAAATAAGCAAAAGGTGACGCCCACCGAAAACGCTGCTGTGATAACATTGACGTCATTTTCCTCCCGTCCTTGACTGCTCTTATGGGAAGAGAAGGGAGTGGAGGGGGATTCTCGGAAGGTCTGCTCGCACAGATGCTGTCGTAACTCCTCCGACTGGAAGAGTCAGCTGTGTCCCCCCTTTGCGATAAGGCGAAGTAGCTTCGCGGGCTCGGTTGTGATTGGAGGAAGTCGATTAACGTCAGAGGTTGCACCACACCCACTTTTCCGAAAGGGTTAAAAACATCAGTTTTTCGACGCCTATAACTCGAGAACTAATTGACGGATCGAAAGACGGAAAAATTCGGGTCTTTTTATTTTACAAACTCTATCATATTCAGCAATAAAAAAATATGGTAAACGACCCCATTGCCCAGTGGCTTCGTAAGTTTACACCTCATTGACAGGGGAAAAAATCGAATATTAAGTTGTTTGATATGTCACTCTCTCCGGTAATAAAATTCAGGTTTATGGCAGTAATGGAAGCGTGATAAATGTTCTGAACATACAAAATACATTTTGCGCTCCACTTCATTCCGACTTTATTAACAATCCCTCTGATTTGCTTTTTTATTGGCCTCTATTTTACACCAAATCATGCCTCGCTATTGAATTGATAGGTATCTATATCGTAACTGATTTTTGTCCTGAGGGTGACTGCTTACTTGGCCCCCTCTGTTGACGACTTTATCCGCCACTTTATCGTCTTGAATATTGGTAAACGAATGGACTTTTATTTTCTAATAAGTCTTCTTGCTTTTTTTCAGCTGGTAAGCTTGGGTATTCTCGGGAATATCAGAATCGATAAGAATCCTTGGTTAGAAAAATAAGGGCAATTAGTAAATATTAATTTCCATACATTTCCCCGATAATTTCAGTACGATTAATTACGACAGTAACGATACAATACGTATTTTATGGGGAGCAGGTAATGCGGGGAATGGGGATAAAGCTGTATGGGGTGATTGAAGTGTTTTTTCTTCCCTTTGATGGAAAGGTGATATTTTTTTCGTAGATTTACAGATAAGTTTTCCTCCAAGGCATGCGCAAGGGTTAAATATGCACTGGAACGAGACCACCTTTTCCCAGATCGCCTTTCGCCTCTCGGGGAACGGCTGACTTGCTCATTCCAGCATTTCTAAACTTTCTTGCATTCACAAGCGCCCTGATCGAAACATTTTTTCCACCAAGAATCTTTCACTTGTTGCTCGAGAAGCCAGCTGCCGGGTACCTTCGCGCTGCTCGATAAAAATATCGGTCTAATGTTCTTCTCTTCGCGGAGAATACTGCAGGGGCATACAATATGAAAACTATTATAATTCTACTAGTTGATTTGCATCATGCTCATACATCAGTCCAGCTATGTGATACTTTGGGGAGTGGAATGTGATCCCTCTCTCTTAATGGAATAAGCCAATTTGGTCTCAAGAAAACGATGATAGTTACTCATAAATAGTTACCAGCTCGAAAGATGTTGCAGTGACACAGTGACCTTAAACTTGACAAATCCATGCAGAATATTATAGCAAGTGCTAACGGTAAGTACGAAAACTCTCCCGTGTTACGGGGTAGCCAATTCATTGATTGTTCCTGATTACTATTTTCCAAAACTTTCTCAACAAAGCGCCTTTTTCCCTCTACCACTTCCATGTATAGTTTCAATCATCCCTTGTTCCCGAGACCACTGGGAATCCTCTTTCATTGCCTCTTTGACCACATCCACCCTTGACTTCCTTGATCATTCCATCCCTCTCACAATTTCATTAAGTATCTTTTACGTGATACTGTCAGATAGTTCAACTAATCAACCCTGTCGTCATTCTTCAATCATTCCCCGTATCTACGCACTTTCATTCCTCACTCAGGGCACGCGGTTTTCTTCGAATTGACGAAAACCATCCACTTTTCCATTGTATTTAAACATTTACGCACCGGTATTAGCAAACTCCACAAAAAGTCCAAATGGTAGGATGGTGCACAGTTTTGACCCGAGAACGAATTCGGCTGTTTTCGTTTACTGCTGATTTTTTCCGGGCCATGATTAACTGTTATCATCCCAAAAATATTTTCATTCTATTTTGAAAAGCATCGAAGCGTACTGCTCAGAGAAACTTACCGTATGAACATTCCGTTCTTCGCTTCAATTATCACCTTGAATCTGGAGTACGAATCAGCAAGCTGACGTTCATATACATTCCTTGAGCACCATAAACTTACATTTTGTTTCTTAGACAGGAATCACTATTTCAAAGTATTCAAAGTTGCGAATTAGTCGCATAAAACCTCAGAGTTACTCGCTACTATGCAAAATATCAAGATTTCACTAAGAAAAATATTACCCACCTTGACCGGGAGAAAACCCGAATCCTCTCATTGCAGACGAGTTCTCTAGTCAGTTTAGCTACAAAGGATTCATTAGTCTGAACTACTCTGATTACAATTTAATGAACTCTGAACCGCTTGAAACTTGATATTAACAGGTGGATGGTGAGAAGTTTTTTTGTTTTTACCTGTTTCGGGATCTAGATAACATTCCATCATTTTCCGCCTCACTTTCAGCTGTGATAGCTTAATGTCGTAGGTATTACTTTCTAATTTCCTTTGCCTTTGATCTCTTCCAGATTGCACCGTTGTTCATGGATACAATAGTGTGGGAATCTTCCTACGGGTGACGGAGCCAATCAGATTAGGAGGCCAAGCGGACACCCGCCATACATCCATGGAGAGTCCTCAATGTAAGTCTTCCATTCATTCCTTTTCCTCCTCCGAAGAATTTCCGCCGCACGTGAACCGTGAAATTTGTGACCGATTCCGACTAGGAAAAATAGGTGCGGATGGTTGATCGTTGCCTGTTTGTGTTCGTCCCCATTTCACCAAAAATGGACTTCGTCCTATTTGAAAATGCATTGTTCTGAGGTCATCTTCCGAATGAGGCCTCATTTGACCCTGACAGTTCAATGGAAGAATTGAGTTTCTTGTATCTCCAATAACTAAGGTGATATCGCACCAAATATCGTAAGCTTCCTTGTATGTGATCGCTAACCAAACCATTTATCGTATTTTGAGTATTTTCTCACTAATTTTCGCAATACTATTTCATATTCAAATAATTTTCGTGTTGTCTGTACTTCAAGTGATACGCAAACAAGGTGACCCAAGTACTCCAAGACAAGCACAACGTCCATACCCGAGGGGTAATCGAACCCGCGACCTTTATGTTAGCAGACCAGAACTTAATCAACCGAGCTATCTCGAACAAAGATTAAATTAATGATGAAGATTCTCGGCCACGGTATTTTGAGTTTTTCATAGGTCTGAGATTATGTTTGACGGTTATATATAACCCATGAAGTTGAAATACCTTTAAACAGAATTCTACACTTACCATAGTTTTCTAACTATTATAATAATATTACCATAAAGTTGGCTATACATTATGATCAGTGCCTATAATACAACGACTTAGCCGAATCTGAAAGTCTATTGACTTTTTTTCAGATAGGTATTGCTAAAAAAGAAGGGAGAATTAAGAGAATTGATTTTTATTTTTGATTGATTGAGGATTGATTTTTCTCTTCTTTTGGCTCTTGGATCTTCACGTAAAAAAACAGATGAAATTAATTTTTCATAGTGATAAAACGGACGTTTCTTAACCAAATCTCTGTTTAGGGTATTCCCATCCTCATTTACCCGAATCCCCGTACCGTTAATTATCCAGTTAATTTTCGTGTTGCTTGAGATTCCAGTGGTGTTTCTTCGATGGCGTTCCGGTAAACAAGGCGACCCAAATACCCTTAAAGGCTTTTATTCAATTTTAATAGAAATTTCCTCATTTATCGGAAACCTGCCTCAATTGGGTCAAATCTCGACGCGATCTTCGAGTAAGATTATCTCTTGTGGACATAACCATTATTTCTCATGCTCGTTTGTAAGTCCGGGCGTGTGGGTGAAACGCAAGCAATGAGTGAGGTTTTCATGAATTTACAAAAGGGTTGAAACACGAGCAAAAACTAAAACTCGCTGTTACGCTGAGTTGGAGATTCATTTGACTCTTTCCAACGGAGGTCTCTGGGACTTGGGAGGCGTTTACGTGTTCCGTGCACGGCAATTAGAGCATGAATGAATTTTTCGCTCACCGCTTTACGATCATCAAAATGAATTGTGTTTGCTTGCAATTAAATTGGAGCTAAGTACAGTTACTGTTGCGAGTTATTTTTAGCGGATGTCATAAATTTCGCTACCGTACCGTCGTGTTTTCAAGTTCAGCAACTCGTGGCCCCTTTTATTATCTGTAACGTAATGATAATACTGTACAGAAAGAGTAGATGACAAAGACTGATACGAGCCCATTTCAGTTTCACAATTAATACTTTAACACATTTATACAGTTCTATATTTATCCCATTATATTTCATTTAATAGTTTTCCTTTCTGATTTTTCATTTTCTCATATGAAAATTCTACTTGCCTCTGAAATTTATTTCGTTATGTACACTGAGTATGTTGGATAATAATGATTTTAGAGAGTAGCACTTCACTTCAGCCAGAGCTTACTATTTTCAGCAACCAAAGGAGAAAAAATTTAGCCGTTTATCCTTGAAATTTTGGTTCGTGTCGGTATTTTCCCCCTCGATGACGAAGCAGTCCTCTTTCCGACGGTAAATTTCGTGAGTGGGTCCATTGGATTTGTGGGCCCTTTTTTCGACAGATTAAACTCGCACATTCCCAGGGGCAGTTTTACGAGCGGATCTCTCCGCTCCATCACCTAGTACTTACATCCGTTACGGTTTTTATGTCCCGTCATAATTTTAAATCTATGCTCACTCAGTTTCCTTTATTTATATTTTGGAATTAACGTGTCACTAAAAGAAATCAGAAAAATAAGTCTTTTTTCCCCGCGACCGAGCAGCATTTTAGCATTCATGATAATAATCACAAGGATGTCCCGTTAACTTCTTCAGTGCTGGCAATTACTGATAGAATGATGAATGATATTTCAGTCATTAATTTTACTCTTTTGAATATGTTTGTATACTATATTTATAAGGTTTTATAATTTAGCTTGGTAACATCCGAAGGTTGGTGTGCATAGTTAATTTCATTTGAGAGATTAATTAAGATGACACTTTCAGCACATTCAGTACGCATTTTGGAAAAGACTATTTTCGGATACACAATATCGTCTATTAGCTTTAGATGATGTGGGCTATATAGCGATACCCTAACTTTCTGTCTTACAACTGGCACTCAATATTTATGCAGGATATTTCCATGGCGATGAAAATGTATCCGAGGTACAAGGTGAAATAAATTACCAAGATGTAGATATAGTGTGGGAGTTTCTAATAGGGGATGTTACTAAAAACCTAAACTATTTTAGCATTATTAGATTTGTGGTGAGGTGGTTTTGCGGTGTTGCGGCGTTTATGAGAATGGAGGAGAAAATGAGAGGAATGGGCATTGATACCGGCCTACTGCGAACAAAAAAGTCAAGAAGTCAAACTGAAGCATCCCATCCAAATGTCGGAGTACTGAGCCTGACCTCAACGTACGGCTACTGAGTTGTGAGTGCTGCTGAAAAATATTCACACAGCCGGAATGGTTAGCGTACTCTGGGTTTCCACGTCCTGGAGCCTATTAGCCCCGTCTTCGGCGAAAGTTTCAGTTTCTTACAATATGCTAATACTAGCGGAGAACAAATCAAAATGCATGTGTTGGATAGTAAGTCAAATTGCTAACCTCCTAGCAAATTAACAAGCACACCGGACTTAAGGCAAGCACCTTTAGTTTAAAAAGGTATGCTCACGTTCATAGTTCCCAATTCATACCAACAATCCCTCGCCACCGGAAATATACTCCACTTAATGCACACATTTCTCAGCTCCATATGACGCACATGTCACTTTACGTTGATTGACGCCGCTTAATACGATGATGTCGTACGGGAGATATAGGGAAGAGGATTTGTTTGTCCATCCAGAAAAAAATAGGCTCACGTTCACCCTCAGGGGAGACTGCGCGTGCCTCTCTTTCGAGGGATCGGCGCGCGGTTTCTCCCGTTTCTCACCCCCGAAGCCTTCGGCACGGGTCGAGGAACAAAAATAATGGGAGGGAAGAGCCCTCGCGAATCACTACCCTGTTAAAAAGTCGTGCGGTTGCGTCCGACTGGTCCCGACGTCTCCCGCGGTTTCAATTGTTGCCGGATGGAAACGCTGCCGGAGGCGTCGGACGAGCCTCGATCGGGGGACGGGGCGAGCAAAATATTGACTCGCCCGGGAACGTTTCCCCCACCCCTGTTATTACCCCGGTTACGATCCCTCCCACATCTCGCGCGTTCCCCAGCTCGTTCGCCCGCCCGTTGGAATCTCTCCCGCCGTCTTTTTCCCGCGCGTTGAAATCTCTCTCTCCTCCCCGCCCTTTACCCTACAGCGCCACGCCACCATCACCGTAGGCACGCCGCTGGGAGACCCGACCTACTTCCGACGCGCGACCCAAGGCCAAAGATAAGGCATGTGTTGGGAGGGGAAGGTGGGGCGAGCGGAGGAGAACAATGGACCTCCGAAGCTTTGGAATATTTTCCCTTTCACTCCTGTCTTTCAGCCGGCTCATAAAATAAAACGGTGCATTTCCTCGTTAGAACAATCCCCCTTTATTCCGCGTTATTGTTTTCGGCGATTCCGCCGAGGGGGCGCGCGGCGGTGGCGACAAAAGGTGGGTTAGGAGGGGAAATTTCGCTCGTTCTTTCCCAAACAACGTCGCTGGTGAATTTTTCGAGAGCTTGCGTCCTGTGGTTTTATTTTCGAATCCGAATTCACGTTTCAACAGAGACGCGTGCTGCTGCTGTCGGCGCCGCGCGAATGAATGCCACCTTACCTCCGTCTGGGAATTGTTCGCGAGGCCGCGTGTCAGCTGCCGGTCGTCTGGTATCGCCCAAGTCTCTCGAAAGTCCATCTACCTAACGGATAGTTGACTTTGACTGCAGGTGCTCTGGCGACTATTGTTATATCGCACCACCTATCCTAAGTTCTAAAACAGAGTGACTACATCCATATCCAAGTTGGAATTCGAACTAGCGACCCTTGGGTTGTCAGGCCGGCATGTTACATACCTAGTCACCAACATAGTCACCTGATGGACTTATTTTTTCGGCCAGATTCCTGTAATAATTAGGTTTTGAGGCGCTCCAACTGCTAAGGTTTTATCGAATGTCTATTCAAACTTATTACTAGTCTTAATCCGAAGACACGCACACTATCCATGCTCGTTAGTGTGCAAGAACAAACTCAAGAGTTTACGATGGGAATTGGTCCGTGATCAATCAGAAAAAAGTAAACTTTATGTCTCCCTCGTTTTTATTGATTGGAACCAACAAATTAATTCTGCAAGACTTAATGTTAATTTTTTTCTGTGTCGATTTCCTATTAGCAAATAGTAGAAGAAACAAAGTTCACCTCTGCTATGTTTTGCCATCCTTGTCTGAGGCGTGACTCAAACTGGCGGCCCTTGAATTACCTAGGGTTACCGACCCGGTCACCCTGATCGGCAACAACATTCGTTTTTTGCCAGCGCGAGACATCGATGCCACCCGCGAATGTGATTTAGAGCGGCTATGTGGATCAGGAATGCAAGTTTTCGAAGTGTGTACAATTTGACAGCAGTAGATTACTATCAAACAATCTGTATGCCAAGTGGTATTATCCACTCAATCATTTGCGCAGGGTATATTCTTGCAATTTGCTTATTATCTCTTCACAAACCCAATGCCATAAAAGTGAATGATATATTAGAGAAAGTGGAATGTAAATTAGAACTTGGGAATAAAATAGTGTCTGGCAGTGTATATTTATTGTAAATGAACGAAGTCTCCAAATATTTATCTTTATTTTTCAAAGATCCTGCTTGACAGTCAATATTCTAAATAATCCACGAAAGAATTCAGTCAGTAATTCAACTATAGTATTCAAAGTGTATGTACGTACCATTTTTTTGTTAATTCATTCGTAGGTTTTGCGAGTTAGGTAATGATCAAGCAACTTCACACCCAATTCTATCCCTTGCTATGAACAGCAGTAGGGTCTTTCAATTGTTCCGGAGACTACGCTTGGATCATAAACCTCTCACAGATAACTCCCCAGAAATTATCGAGAAAACACATCACGCTAAAAACGGAATCAGAATCTACGACCTTGGTCCTGGCGAGTCAGAGCAATACTAAAAGACGTAACCGGACGGGAGACAATTAAGGGATTAGTGATTTCACAACAGCATATTTTTGGACAGTTTTTTATAGCATGCTTTGATTATCTTTTTCCGGCTTGCGTCAAAAGCACGTTCTGGGTTTGAAAATGCGAATTATATCTTCATTTCCAGAAAGAGATGATATTTCAACTTTTCTTTCTTCCTCGAAACTTATACGAGTATTTGTTTCATGTTTTCGATTTCGCAATCGCTTCCATTTCAAGGATGACACTTAAGGTTTAAAAATGTTTATTAATACAAGATTGAAGACATGAACGTTATTTTAATGTTTAAGAATTCCGGATCTACTCCTATTTTCGTTATTTAACCAAAATTTTCCTGCTTACCTTGTACGCATATTCCCTGCTATCTTTGGCCATCGCTTCTAATTTATCGTTCATTAATTGTTGTCCATAGCGAGTGATGTTAAGCGCCATTATTTATTAACTTCTGGTTTAAATTGGCAAATGTTTGGCATTGAACTCGAAAATCTGATCATCTATCATGTGGTATTCGTTGCTGGAGCGCTACGTTGATCAAACGATCAGCGATCAAGTATGGATTATTGTAGGTGGAACCGGTCCCGAAACTCGAGCCTCGGTTCTCACCGCCTTGCGTGTCCTGCTAAACTAGTCCGTCGTCCACTTTCCCGCGTGCATAATCTTCCTCAAGACGCCCCCCAAGGTACTCTCCCTTCCCTCATCCTGCCGGTTCAATTCCAGGACACGTGTCTGCGGTGTCTTTGCGGATGAATGTAAAAAAACTGAATAAAAAAATATAGGAAGGAAAAAATGTTAATTCGGATAAAAATGTCTTGCCACGGGATGTTGATGAGGTCGAGAAAGGAGAGGCAGAGAGGTGTTTCCGAAGGAGAAAGTGTGTTCTTCGGAAGAAGTGAAAGATAATCAAGTCTGCGGCAGGGCGAGGGAGGGTGTGGCTGTATACAGAGCTCCCCTTTGGCGTGTCAGTGTTTGTGGCGGAGTGATTGGGGGAGAGGGAGGTCGATGAAAAGCCTGGCTTTGAGGAAGGGGAAAACCTGAAGGGCCATTCTTTCCCGCTCGTCTTCCTCTTGAAGCCAATGACCCTTCCGGTTCCGGCTGGCACCTGCGGTCACCAGCGCAGATCGAGTGACTGCAGCTTCTTCAAGGGCATCATTTCGATAATGTCCCTTTCTACGCCGGAACGGAAACGCTGAAACGATCGGAAATCGGATGCATAACTCCGAAGAGGGTTTAAGGTCGATTTAGGCCGCGCGAAACCCCGCGAAGATGGAACACGGAGGCCGACAATATTCATGTGATATTATGTCAAGGAATGAAATGGGTAAAGGATAAATTCTGGTCTAAGATTTCTCGTAAATGTAAGAATCGATGTCTTCCATTCTCTAAGAGACATCTCGATACGGACCCAATTAAGTTTGTCACTTAAGTACTCAAGACTCACCGTCAGATTTGTGAGTATACATGCGCTTTCACTAGTATGGGAAGCGCGAGTAATCTACCCATGGCCCTTGCCTTATGCCCGGTGCCTTTAGCCCTTATGAAGGTAGTTTATCAAACACTTCTGTAGCATTTCGAGGAATGCACTGCATTTAATCAAGATAGTATTCACTACACCATCTTTGAGATGATCGCGTAATGATCTTTGAGTCGATCGACGCCGATGATAAGAAATAGGGGAATACAATTCAATTTCTCCACTTGATGGGATCAATGGAATGTCTTAAACAGAGAAATAATTCATAAAACAGTCATTTTTAGATTTTTTATTTAACTGAATTTATTTTGTGAGTTTTATCACTCGAAGTTAATAGAAACTTTGAGCTCTTGAGTTAATAGGAAATTTTAATTTGAAACTCATTGCTGCTGCTAGTTCGCTGCTAAAAGCCTCAATACTTCTTAGGGTGTCTCTTGAGTCGAACCAACATAAGCCAAAAATGTTGGAGCTCATTCTTCATTTGCTTCCATATCCTTTTTATAATGTGGTTTATTAATAAACAATCTTGGCATATTTATCATTATTGTATTTAATTATCGCGTGACCTTCAACATGCACATTTGAGTTCCTCGATACATTTTCGTTGCGGTAATGCAACATAGTTGCCACGAGGTACAAGACATGTCAATGAACGGTAAAGGGAAGTGTACCGTACGAAACAAATTGCATTATAATATGCACTTATTGCTCAGTGGCGTGAACATTATTATACAATAATAGACGTCTGTCTTGCCTTCCGGTTAAAGCTGCCTTCCACAGGAGAATGCCCGTTTCGGTTCGTCAAACAGTCCAAGACGTTCTCCTTTTACTTCTTTCCTTCTGAGAATGTGAAAGCTGCATCCTGATTGGCAGACCCACTCACGTTTTGTGGTGCCATAGGGACACCTAGTTAACAATGTAGGTGATATCAATTCTAAAAAAAACAATGGGCGTTACTTACTTCAAACCCCTAGTCGCAGTAGTCAGGTAACGCGCCGCCCTGATAACATGAAGGTCGCAGGTTCGATGCCACCTTGTGCATCATTGTCGCGTAGAATTAAGTTAGACGAAGTGATATTACCTCGTAGGTTGGAATACCTTAAAAAGTAATTATTCCTTGGGATATTTTAAAAGTAATACTTCCATTACTTGTACACCTAATCATTGATTCTTTGGTATTTGAGAGAAGATCTATTTCTTATTTGATCGATAAGCTCGATTCCTAATAAATTCCAAGCGTTCTCGCGTGAATTTCCTTCAGTTATGGAATGTTTGTTAATGAATGAATGAATTAAAAGTTACTCCATAACCCTCTGCTTTTGCTTGTGGGTTAAAGTTGTTATTTTTACAATCAGATTTTTGAAAGCATTTACGGTTGGGAATCGTAGCTGCTAGCCCAGTCAGTCTTTTATGGCATCCGGCCAGCATCCTATTTTTTGGGATCGTATTCTGAATGAAAAACATAAAGACTAGGGTATCTTTGATTCAAATGCGCTCAAATTGTTTTCTAACGTTGACTTCCAAGGATGAGTCTCCTCCACAATTCGAATTTCCTTTTTCCTGAAAATAACGATTTTTTATCTATGCATCTTTTTGTTCGAAAGTTCAATAAAATTCCAATTTGGTGCATGGAATCATGAATGAAAATCGTCTATTATTGATAGTCGATTGAAATCTCTAACGTGTGCGATAAAATGTACAGATTTTAAGTGCTAGCTGTCTGGTGATTCTACGTGGTATAGTAATGGAAACCGCGTTTTTTTCAAAGAATTCTCCATCATCTTACGATGAATGACTTTGGGGGTGGAAGGGGGGCACTTTTTAAATTCTGCCCTTCCCGGCTCGCATGCAAGCTTTGAAAAAAAAATCCCTTCGGGTCATCCCTCGGACAAAGCGGAGGAGGAAACGAAGAGTTTTGTACGAATCTCGTAAAAATTGCCCGCCCCGTGTTGAAATGGGAGGCAGCGATGCGTGGCCGGGGGGCGTTTGAACATCTCCGGCCCGCCGGCGTCCATCTTCCCCTACCTCCACACACCTTCCTTCCTTCCTTCCCTCCTCCCCCTTCCCGTCGCGGCTATTTCGGCGCCACGGGGCTGGAGATTAACCTCTGGAGTTGATAGCCACCGTTACCTAGGTTCCGCAACGCTTGCCGCAAACGGTGTTGTGTTGCTTTCCGGCGGGTCCGATTCTGCACGCCACTGAGTGGGAGGGTTTCTCGCTGCGCCTTACCCTCTCTCTCTCTCTCTCTCGGCGCTGCCTCTCGTTCCGAAACGCCGACCAAGATCGTTGAAATGTGCCGCGTTCGGTGTCTCGGCGCCGCTGTTTTTCGGCGTGATGGAAGGAAGCGCGTGGACAGTGTAGGAGGCAGGTGGTTTTCCTCCGGATCTCGGTATTGGTGAGGTGCCTTCCTTTCCTCTGCTCCATTTTTAAGTCGCCCCTCACATATCTCCCTCTCGTTCTCTCCCGCCCTCCCTCGGCCTCGACGTTGTCTTGCGTGTTTGTCCTTGAGGAACTGGACGGAGTGCGCATTCCGATTGAACTCATTGGACACCGGCCCTTATGTTCGCGACGTCTGAGTGAGGGGGAGCTCAAAAATTCGACCGAATGCGTCTCGACGAGGGGTTGTATCGTCCGGTGTCCTTATTTAAGCCTTCGGATTTACCAAACGTCTAAGTTAAAGTTTTACTTACATGAGTCGAAATCATGGAGTGACCACATAATGAAGGCCGCTTTACACGGTACAATTTATTGTACAAACGAATGTATGAAACTGGACGAAATTGTGTGTTTGTCGGAATGGAATTAGAATTGGTTCTATTTTCCGTTCAGTCATTCAAACATTCGCACAAGCGTTGACACAATTTGCCGCTTTACACGGTGCAATTTTCTCATACAAGCGTTTGTACAAGAAATTGTAAAAAAAATTGTATCGTGTAAAGAGGCCTTAATGGTAGACTTGACTGTTTAAGAAATGGACACAAGTACTATTAAAGAAAATTTTAGCCACGTAATTTTCCTGTTCTTAGACCGACAATAAATTGTAAAAGACGGAAGAACAGAAGTGAAATTGTATATCGTCGTAAGCTCATTTTTCCTCACCAAAATTAGTGACCGGATCAGAAACAAGTTTGATCACCTCAACAGCAGTCATAGTCCATCTGTCCGTTTTATCTTTCCAGCACCGTCCGCGATAGACAGGTCTAGCCTACCAACCGAAAGATCGCTCCTTAGAATGGCTGGTATAAGGATGTGTGTTATTCTTAGAATCTAGAACCTAGAACTGTTTGACCTCCAATCTTATGTGATGTATAGTAATATATGACGGAACACCTAAAATCCAAATGTAGTGCTAAAATTTCTGAGGCTTTGGAGTTCTTTACAACTGACGAAGAATCTTCACCATATTTAACAGGTGCAGACTAGTTTAATGAGTTCCGCGTGGATTATTTTCCCTGAGTAGCCTAGAGACGGAATTAGATTTCAATTTGTTAAAATGTAACACTCATTGTAAATATGTGTCCATATAATTCCTGCGATAAAACAATGCTTTACATAGAGAAAAACGCACGACCCCACATGCCCTGAACTTTTATCAGTGGGTACTATTAAAGAAAATTTTAGCCACGTAATTTTCCTGTTCTTAGACCGACAATAAATTGTAAAAGACGGAAGAACAGAAGTGAAATTGTATATCGTCGTAAATCCCCGCTGCCTCGTCTATTATATAAATTGATCATAGGGAGCGCGGGGGGTGCACTTGAACTGGGTCGCGGGACAAGACGCTTGAAGAAAACTGCAGTGAATGACCTTGATATACTTCTGGCCTCGGAGAGGGAGGTTATTGGGGTATGAGCGCTACCCGTAAACGCGGAGCGGCCGCGTATTCGAGTTTTGGAGGCTCCTCTGCTGTAGAAGCAGCGTATTCTTCCACTGTAGATTCTTTTGCTATGATCGCTATTCTGGTGGATTTAAAAGCAAAATAACATAATTTTAGACCATCATATTCTACACTAAAAAATCAAACAAGAGATCGTAATGTTTTTGTTTCCTCGGAGATCTGATAGCAAATACGTACTATAAAATAAGTCCTTTGTGTACCGATCGAATAGATTTCGTTTATGGGAGCTACCAAGGGGTAAGGTTATATCGTGCTGTCAACCTAAGATCTTAATCCCTATGCATCATAATATTCACTCTCCGGGTGGGATTAGAACCCACAATCTTCGGTTAACAGACCGGCATTTAACCGACTTCTGCACGGATTGAATTTTGAAGCTCAAGGTTTAGCAGATTCTTGACTAGGTACGAAATGTGTTGAAAGTTATTGAAAGTTATTTCTTTCCTATGTGCAGTGAGTGTGAAGAGAATATTTCCTAGCGATAAAAAGCTCAACACTAACGTCCACTAGAGAGGAATTGTATTTAATTTATTTGATAACCTGTTTTATGACGCTTCGCCAGCTGGCGAGGGAAATATTAATTATTGGGGTAGAGTTAATATAATCCCAAAGTTTTCACTCCTAACTTTTCCTCCTGAGAGCCGTGGGAAGCTTGATGAATGTAGGCACTTTCTTCTGAATGAGACTCTGGCACCAGCCGATAGTCCCACAAGCCAGCGTGGATACTGTGTGTTGATAGTATCGTGTGCGCGTGCGAGGCGTGCGGCTGCCGCGATCGCTTGCTGGCCGAGATGGCGACATCAAGGTTACCGACATCAAGCGGACACGGTGTCGGTTACCATCACATGAGCTTGTCGCCTTTCCTTTGCTTGTCTGGTCATTCGGACGGCATATTCATCATATCTCTGGAGTCGCGGCGACTCAATATTAGATTAAGGAGCATTCCGTGCTTTTCTGATCTTCTCTATTATTATTTTTCAATATACCGCACATATTTTTCTATCGGCATAGTCATAGATACGTAGTATTTAGAATTATCTTTGAGTTTACACGTCTCCACCCAATCAGGCACGTAGCCAGAAATTTGCTTTGGGGGGGGGGGGGTTAACCCTTGCGTAACTTGAAACAAATCAGCCTTGCCCATTCGGTGCCGACATGTTACAAATCTCTTCCCTTAATTTTCAGTGCTTGGTATTTACTTTTATAGTGCCCAATATACTTAACTCTTGTCACTGGTAATGTTCCCTGACAAAATCAGAACAACAAAATTATTGGGAAAATATTTCGGGGGAGGCTGAAGCACCAGACGTGCCTGCACCCAATGATATATTATCCTATTGCTATATTGGAACGATTCTGGCTATTTAATTAGGAATAACGTTTTACCTTGATTTCTTAATGTGAGGGATATTACAGTAGCGATTCCCCGTAGCAGGTTACAGATATGTAGGTGGGTGATTAATTTACAAAGTTTGAAATATTATCTTGCCCATTAATTCATATGCAGCACACTCAATACATCAAGGTAAGAGATATAAACCAGTCAGGCGAGGCGACCCACAACTAAAGTTATTTACACCATTTTGGATGGGTGGTTCATTGGATATGGGTAGGAATTTTACAGAGAACGGAGGAAAGGGGAAGGAAAACCGGATATGAATTTGCATATTCTTAAGGATAGACACCAAGGGGCTCATGGTTTAACGTCTCATCCGACGGACTGAGCACTCTCCATATAGTAGGCACTCAAGTAGGGACCGATATAACAATGAAAAATATCAGCCCCAGACGAAATCCGAACCCAGGATCTTGAGATGGGAAGCCAGTAATCAAGCCACCACAACCACACCAATTTGACCCCCGAAAAATATAGTTTGAGCACTTTGGTGTGAGGGTTTACCTTTCTCCCTCGCCAATCGTTAATGTAAGACAAGAGATCTGAGCACTAATATTCAGGAGCACATCTCTTTTAATCCATTTTTCCTCCTAATTACTTCACCCTCTCCCTTCCGTTTTCATAAATTGGGGCACATCATCACTTCCACTCGGCCTAATGTGACTTCAGGGCAATATGTAAATGTAGATACCCACAACATTCAACCTAAATCTTTGTCTGGTTGGTGAACTTGGAGCTCCCGCACCTGCTAACTGTAAGCCCAAAGGCGTGAGAAATTCACACGTTTGGGTAGGGGGGCCAGTACCTCTCCTTGTGCTGCCCGTGGTTTCGCAGAAAGATCTGGGGCCCGATCACCATTCCTTATAATGAACGATATCGCGTTATCATCATATTTTAATTGCGCTCAGGAGAGCGAAAACCTAAACCTAACTCTTCAAATTATGTATAGTCCTTCAATTCATTAATCTCACCTGGTAGTGCGAGTCGTTAAGACGATTACTGCTGGAAAGGTGCCTTAGTGGAGTTCGCGTTATTGATGACGATGGCAACATCACGAAAGAATCATCATCCTGCTCCTGATATCCGAGAAATTACATGGGTTGCTCTTTAACTTGAACGTGTGCAGCGAAGATCGGCAAGATTTGTAAAGGAACGGTACGATAACCTTATTAGCGTAACCAGTCTATTAAATGAATTAAATTGGGAATCATTGTCATATCGCAGGTTGAAATTTCGACTTAATCTCTATTTTCAGTGATGATGTTAAAATTATTTTGTGAACCCCAACTTACTATGGTAGACTGGGCCATAATCACAAAATTAGAGAAATTGATTGCCGAACTGACAGATTCAATGTCCTTTTTTTCTAGTACAATTAGGGATGTGAATAACGGTAAATATATCCAATACGAGTGTAGCAATGGATAACATTGGTAGCTGCATGTCGGTATGAGCACTTAAAGCTAACGCGGAGGCAGATGTTCACCCCTGCGTGTTTGTGCATGTTTGCTTTGCTATTTTTATCTTTTTTTAAATAGTGAAGTTTAGAACAGTATATAAATACTAATCCTTTTTTAAGCATAATATGTAGTGCATGTTTGGTGAGAATTCACCCCCTGCCTTTATGGTGACTTGCAGGGTATTATGTAGATGTAGATGTAGATGTAACTATAGGTGTGCTCAGTGGCCTCTCCCGGATACAAACTCCGGACCTCCATTCATTGGCCTGAAGCCCTGACATCAAATGGACATCAGACGTAGATGGATGCATTATAAAGGCAGGGGGCATTATAAAGGCAGGGGCACAATCAACGGGTACGTATAGCGTGTACTTGAACCGCGGTAAACATAACGCCACTTGAAATATAGGCAACGGACACAGCAACCGTGTACGCATATACGTGTACGTAAGAGGATGTGCGACTTTCATCTCTACACATCTCTCGTGCATGTAGAGCCAATCAGGGTACAATAACTCAGTGATGTATTTTGCACCTATATTCAGCTGTTTCCTGCGTTTTCATATCTCCTTGAGATACGCGTTGCTACACGTGATATTTCGATTTGTGTCCGTTGACTGGACATTTTCACTTTCACGTACACGCTACGCGTCACGAGTACAAGTTGATTATGTGGCAGCCTTAATTTTTCACTTCCTCACTGCTCCTTAGAGTTACCATGGCCGCGACATGTGCCCGAGGGATGTTCCAACTTCCTCTTTGCCCCACGTGTTCCGTAAGGTCCTTCCTCCTGACACCTCGCTCTTGGGCTCGCTCTCGCCCACCAGAGAACAGGAGAGAGATTTGATAGCTGGGGTGAGACGCCTTATGATCGATCGCATCGGAAAATGAGGATGACCACGGGCGGGAACGTGAATTGGGTGAAATCAAACAAATTGGCCGGGAGGAAGCGGTCGGATTTGTGTGTACGTGCGAGTTTCGTGGGGAAATTTGAGGTGAAAGCGATAGGGCAACTTTCCACGGGAGAATACAGGTTCGTCGATCATTCAACCGAGTGCCATGGGCCAGGAGTTCTAAAATATTCTTGATCGAACCTTCTCTAGAGCGTAAAAATAATTAGCCCACCTACCCACAATTTCGCTTGGTTATAAAGGATCGTTGCTTGCGAGGTGTGAACATTTATTAAAACTGCAGCCTAAAGGAATGTATTTATAGTTTATAGAAATATAGCATTTGCATTTGTGTCTGGAAGTTGAGAAATCGGTTTCAAATTATTGGACGGGGAAAATTATTCACCCACAACCATCCATGCGAGGAAAGTGTCTTGGGAATAAAAATTATATGATAGAAAAGTATGCTATTTATTAGTTTGGAATTTTTTTATGCCTTCCCTGGTTTTGATGGTGAAATGTTCTAGGGTTACCGTGTCATTTGAACTCAACCTCAACTTTGAACCATATCCAGTTTCGACGTTTCCATCGTCATTAGGGATAAATGTAATTCTATATTAATTTATATTTTTTGAAAATTTTAATGTCAGGGACCTATTTCATCATCCGTTATGACGAATCCGTTTTAATGTTAATTAATGATAATTAATTCATTATTAATAATTTATTAAATTATGATTCAATTAATAAATGTTAATTAAATCATAATTTAATGTTTAACCCAGTAGAGTACCCGAAAACATTTCACCATTAGCATTTGACGGGAAAGCATTGGATTGTTTTTCTCGAGTTTCCAAGCCTCTCATGGATGCCTTCACCTTGTCTTTACAACTATCATGCTATTCGATTCGTTGCTCTCAGTTCATTTTCTTTTAACTGGAGAAACTGCGGCAATTTTGCGTATTTGGTTAGTTGCATGCTAAATCATACCTGGGCGACGGAGGGAGTTATCATTTTAAAATTATATAGCGGTAGAATAACGTTTCAAGATATTTCAACCACATAGGTTGTAACACACCCTTTAACCTATCAGACCGAAGCTAATTTTGAGAAAAAACATCCATTTCCAAAGTGGGATTTGATCCCAGGAACAAAAGAAGAAAACTCTCGTAACATTCATCTGAAGTGACTTATTTAATTAGCGTTATAACGGCAAATAATGTCAGCTTAGTGAGCATGTACATACGTGTGTACATATTGTAACCATTGCATGGCTGCAAAACATTGTCCTTAATTGAAAACCGTGACAAACACGCCGCTGCGTCTCAGGACACGCCTGACATAAATACCTATTGTGACGCGTGGATATATTATCACCGAGAAAAAAAACTGATGTCCCACATAACCAGGTGGCGATTACACTAACGACGCATGGTCACATCCCTTTCCACCATCTCTGCTTTCAACCTTCAATGACAGGGATGCGTTCTTGGAAATTTTCGCGCGAAGGATCTCCCTGTTTGTTCGTCTGCGGCAGCTGGGCGTGTCAATTGAAGATGATATTTTTTCCCAACTCCTTCCAGTTGACGGGGTTGCTTCTTCAGCCATCATCTTAGCCAGTGCGGCGGGAGACGTAAAAACGAAGCATTCGGAGGACGTGGAAAAAGAAGCTTTGAAGGCTCGTTCACTTGTGGGAGTGTTGCTGTTTGTGCTTCCATTTCTGTTTATCCTCGAACACTAGCGTCAGGGATAACAGCGGGAAACGTTTTAAATGCGTGTCCAACCGATTGATTCATGGTTTCGTACGCGGTATCGAAGCCTGTGATTTTCAAAGTGAGAAAAAAGTGAGTATTCGATCGGAAAATTAAAGAGTTATTTTCTCTGCGGCCTCCCTTGAGTTCTGGGTTTTTGTTCATGCTTAACGTTATAAAAAATATTCACATCGTCGGTTTCTCGTGCGTCCCGAGGTTCATCTTGTAGCCATTCGGCATATAAATCTACATCTACATAATACCCTGTAATCCACCATAAGGGTGTATGGCAGGGGGTGAATTCACACAAAAAATTAATTGCATTTCATGCTTAAAAAGAATTAGTATCTATATTCTAGAAGAAACATAACAATTTAAAAAATCTTTAAAGACAAAGCAAGCACGCACAAATATTCTCTTAGTTGGATTACCTGTAAGTCCTTATACCAACACGCCACTACCTATGTTATCCATCGATAGACGTGTATAAATAATAGATCTTCAACTTTAATAAGGATTGCAGTCGTGTACATTGGGTTGTACTGCCTGCAGTGTGACGGGTTCTAACCTGTACGAATCAGTAAAAACCTCATAAGGATTAACTTATATATAATGCCAAATCTCCATGGGACTCCGCAGCTGGGATTAGAAAAGGAATCCACGATGACCTTGAGTGTGTGAATTTATCCACGCCCTTTTACCTGATCACGTGGTTAGTTCCACCTTTCATATTAAAGTGAACTCTATGGTTGATAAATTTGCGAGTGAGCGCCAGCCAGTTGTCAACATCCTTAAGGGAATGAGATAATTTTCCGTTAACAATGTATGTTCAATGCTCTTAAAGGATCATAATAATAAGATAATGTGGCGGTGTGATCGGACACCAGGGATATTTTTAAGGTACTTAGAGCTTTTTTCTTTAGTTTAGTTATTCAGTGACTGACAACTTAGGTCATTTTCACCATTTAGCATAGGTGGATGATTCGGGAGACGTAGGAGTATTAAACGTACTGATAAAGAGTGGAGAGAATCCCTGTGTCGGGCGTCGGCATTATACTGCTCCTAACGGTTGGTTGGTTGGTTATTCAGGGAAGGCGACCGATAGCTGTGGTCATTTGTGACATTTAGGACAGGCGGGTAATTGGGTTAGTGGTAGGAGTTTTCAGGAAACGGAAGAAGGGTGGAGAGAAACCCGGCGTCGGCATTAGCCTATTCCTAACGAAAGGCGCCTAGGGGACCACGGCTTAACGTCCCATCCGACGGACGGAGTACTGAACTTGAAATACTCTCCACTAGGCACTCAAGTTGGGACCGATTTTCCCCTGAAAAATCCGCCACTGCCGGGAATCGAACCCGGGCTTTCGGGATGGGAGGCCAGTACTCTAGCCACCACACCAACCCGATCCAGATGCTCCTAACGAAAAGCGACATAAGGTCCACATTTTAGCGTCCCATACGAAGGACGCAGTACCTACTGAACTCGAAGTTCTCTCCCAAATAAACTAACGTAGGGACTCATATAACCATGAAAAACCACAGCCTCAGCCGAACTTGAGCCCGGGCCCTGGAAATGGCAGGCCAATACTCTCAGCGCTAGTCCCTCTGGAATATCTATGGAACCATGAACATGACTTCAAGTTTTGAAATAGACTCCGATCGTGACGGGAAATTTGGTTGTCATAGAATCCAAATTTTGAATTGTATATTGCAGAGTATTGAACTCAGTGATTTTTACCGTCGATAAGATGTATCGCTTTCCCACCCCAAAAAATGCTTCATTTTCGGCCAGTGAATGATCTCACATAAATTTAGCTCCAAAATATGCGAATTACATATAGCTCCTATATACCTCTTCACTGTCACATAACCAATTGTTTCAGTTTGCTCATAAACGTAAGAACTGATCTATGAATTTAAGTAATCTACTGTAAATAATACTGTATTCACTTACATGTCTAGCTATTGAAAAGTAATGCAGTATGGATGCGTTTAGTCGAAAACGTTTTGCGTTCACTGTTTTCACCCACAGAAGGTAATAGCCAAACCAATTATCCCCAATGGTTTCATTTCGTCTTTAATAACCCCCAAGACCATTTTATATCCAGAAAAAATATGTATCCATTTTATTACCGTACAGAAATGACATATTGTTCCGTCATAAGTATATCTTTATTTCTGTACAGTGCCTTGTCTTCCCTTATTCCTGTCATTCTTGGTGTGATAAGTGCAAAAAGCGTTGCGGAACAAGAATATTCTGTCGGCGTATATAAATGGAATGCACTTTTTCCTGTAATTACCGCGAACATAATAAAAATGTCATAAATTTCTTTTACGATCGAAACTCCTTGAACCTGTTATAAAAGAGCATCTCTTTGTCTGGGACATTCAATAGGAAGGGGAAGTATCGGTGAGTAGATTCGTACAGTCGTGATGCCATAGAAGCTTTCGACTCTCCCCCTTCCTCCCCCATCGTCATAGAGCTTTATGACGGCTCAAAATCTCTCTCCTTTTCCAAAGTTCCATGTGCTACCTGGAAAGCCCTCGCAGATAATTCTGGATCGAGGTTATTTCAGGAAGGGGGCGAACTTATTTACACAATCCCCCTAGGGTACCTTACCGGAGTACGGGAGAGATGAAATTGAATCTTATAAAGGAATCCTAAATGAAAATGTCAAATAAAAACATCAATCGGGAAATTGTATTTCAATATTGAACTTGTGTTTTAAAAAAGTCATTCAAATTCTATTGACTAATTCGGCCACCTAACTCGGTAAGGTAAATTAGGGAGACTTCACTCTTCGGGGCACATTAGAGGCATCTAACCTGCCATCATGTTAAAATTACCTGACTGTTGGAAGGTATGAAGCACACAATCCGTGACAAGGACGTGTTCGCAAGAGTGAGAGGTGTTGACATTTGATACTCTTACAAGAGCGTAATTGTTGATTATGCTTCATCTTTAAGCTTCACTCATCTTTCATAAATTTAACATTGATATCGAATATAGGAATCGAATGAATAGGATCGAATGTCGAATCCTATTTATTTTGCTACGCTAACAACACCATGACATTAAAAACAGCAAAGAGACTACAACGCCCCTTGCTCAGACAACTTCATCTATAGCAAATCCTCTTCCTTTCAGGATGTAAAAACACATTACACTAACTCGCAACCTCACTGCGTAACCTTTTACATAATCAGCTGTGATCATGATATGGATTGTTCAAGAAAGTTTTTTTATCCCTTATTTCATCATCATCATCATTGGTCAACAATCCTAGGATTGGTTTGACGCAGCTTTCCACTCGATTCTTCTATCGGCCAACCTTTTCATTGTGACGTAATTCTTCTCTTTTACATCCTTCACAACTTGTTCCATGTATCTCATGCGAGGCCTGCCCTTTCCAATCTTCCCGTTCACTCTTCCCTCGGCGATAGTCTTCATCAGGCCATACCAGTAAATTTGGGTATCGCTTCGGTTAGTACTACTTCGTTGTCGTCCGATCTCTACTTCTTTTCTAAGTCTACCTGCTTTCTCTCGGCGTAGTAAATCGTCTCGTCATGTATAACGAATTCCATAATAACTACAAAATATGGGCTTGTTAGATATATCAAGGTGGGAATGAAATCTTCGAACATTGCGTCAATTGATGAACTAGCAGACTGTCATTCAAAACTGGTTATAAAGGATTTATTTGTTGTTTAACTCGTGTCTTAAAACATTCAGATGGGCTTCGGTCTCAAATTTCTCGGCAATAGTTCTTAATTTTACTGTTGTGTAATGCAATTGCAGTGATATTGGAACTAAGCCGCGAGGAATGCTACGAAAATAAATTATACAGTCTTAAGTTTTTACGATTTCCCTTTTTTTTCATTGGGTGGAATCTTGAATAGTGTCCATAAATTCCAAGATGAATGTACGCTCTTTTCTTTGTAACGCGTAAATTTGAATTTATGACCGAATGCTCCATCAAGAATGAGTTCAGAAAACTGTTTTGAATCCATGGTGAAGTGCTAGTGGTATTATTGCACACACTTAAATCCCCAGGAAATTTTATTTTGCCCTCTGTCAGCGCAACGAAGATAAATTACCAATACGTTTTATTTTCTTTGACGTAATGTTTATTGGTTTTGTCTGTGGAATTTGAAACAGAAATTTGCATCCATAAAGTGTTATAGATTCTTGAATACTGTCCTAGAACTATAGCGGAGGCTACCTGGTATTTTTTCCTTGAGTCATTGTCTCCCCTGGTTCGTTTTGTAGATGGTATTGTAAAGCGCCTGCGGAAGAGTATCATCCAGGCTCCGGTCTCGCGTTTCCTGCCTCGGATAAAATTTTCACAAAAACGTTAACTATAACTTGGTAGGGAACCACTCTCCCATAAAAGACGGTGACGTATGAAATTTTTTACCTCGAGGACCACCGTCCGCTTCAGTGGTTTTCTCTGGAATGTAAATGTCGGCAGAAAAAATTCACAGTTACTGCTCAGTTGAGTATTGCGAAACTACTTATATTCAGTATTACTTAGGGGGCATTACTGACGGAGAAGATGAGGCTTTATGGGCAAGCTCTAGATGCGCCGTCCTCCATATTTAATCCATATTTACGTCAATGCTAGTCAAATCAACGGACGAAGCTCTGAACTCAAATTTTCTCCATACCATATTGAAGTATGTTTAGACAGTTGAAAAACCTTTCCGAGGACCGAAATTTGAACTCCGTCTGTCGGGATGTAAAGTTTGTAAATCAGTCACTGCAGCAACTCGAATCCGAACAGGAACTCGAATGTTTTGGTTTGAGCGTGTAGTGTTGCTGGATGCTGTAGCATTTAATATAATCTGCAATTTTTATCTTAAAATATTAAAAACCCACATATTATGGCCTTTTTTATCCAAATGTCTGGTGACAAACGCGAGCAATATTATCCGTACGTGAACGGTTTCCAAGTGGTGCAACGTTTATTTGACATACAAGTAAAATATGTTATTTCTATGAAGGGTTAATAATTTTCCCAATTAAATCAGCCTACTCTTGAGCATATGATGTAAACGTAGGCCGCAAATAATAGTGAGTGGATAGTTCTTGCGTGAAGAGTTTTTCTAGGTGTTATTAAGGTGGCCGAATAATATCATACTCGTAATTTGTCGTAATTAATTAATTGCATATAATCATCCAATTTGCTCTAGTTATAGAGGAATCCTCAAATAAATCGCTTTGAATTAGTTTGAATTACATAAACTGCTTTAACAGATTTACACCATTAACTTGATGGTCAGAAATGGAGTTATTACGCTAACAATATTAATAAATATTTTAAAGTAGAAACCTGTTTTTTGTCATTCACATATCGAGGCACATTAGTATTGGAAATAGTCATGGAATCTAATGAAGAGGCAAATTAATATTACGGTACTCAATCACAAATAATTTGCTGAAGGATTCATTGAGATGTGCGTATTGCTTTGTAGATTATAATAAACAAATTGACGCGTGCATGAGGTTTTTCATATTTGCCTCTTTTTTTCGTTGTTCCCTCCTATGAACATCTAAAACTAAGAGTTCTGTATCGAAATTGCCACATTCCGAGCAGCTGCTTCTACCTACCGAAGGTGTAATGCTTTATTATGATATTTAACAACTTGAATGCAAGAATTTTATGGCAGTTTGAACCGAGAGATATTTCCCATTTTTTCCTCCAGGAACTGTATCATTTTGGCCATTTAATTTCTTAAATTATACCTACTACTATCTTTTCAATATAACTTTCACGAAAAAAAGAACAATTTTACGGGTTTTCTTCCATTTTTTAGTTTATTTTCTGTACAACAGGATTTTCTGGATTTCCTGTTGTTCTTTCTAAATAGTTCCCAAGCTGAGAATTGTGGGGCAATAATATTTCTGTGTGCCTATTGCTCTTAAATGTGGCGAGTCATTATACAGTGTTGCCATACCTTGGAATGGAAATTGATGATGGGGATCTTCTATCGCCCGATGGCTCTTGTTCACCGTGTGGGTCCTCCAAAGGCTCTTCATCATTACTTCGATTTACTTTTTCTTCATTTGATCAAATCAATTAATAGCTCTCGGCCAATATTCGCTCTATGTCATAGAAAAATGTCTCACCTCTTGGTCGCAATCAGCTTCGAGATATAAACCCCTTAGGTATTAAGAGGGGGCCGTGACCTAGTGGGTGGAGCACTGAACTACTGACCGGAGGGTCCCGGGTTCAAATCCCGGGCAAGAGCCTTTCTGGACACCCCCATCTAAAATCCTCGCGATTCTATTCGTGTCAGAACTTCGTAGGAAATCACAGGTGGCCCAGGGAAAGGAACCGGCCCCCCTACCCTGAATGTGTGAATTTCACACGCTAATGGCTTAGTACAGGGTGAGCTCTACTCTCATCTATCAAAGACTAACCTTCGCGTTGAATCACTGCGTGAGTGAGTGAGGTACTAAGAGTAATCAATCTGAAGAAAAGGAATTATTCATAGTAATTTAGCTGTAAGGTATTTCTAAAGTGTTATGCTGTTATGCACCACGAACTTGATGGCCAGAAAAGAATTACAACACACCGTGCTGTAGGCATTTTAATGTATTCATTTACCTTATATCAGAACTTGTGTCAGCTAATAATTGCTTCATCAGTTCTACACAACAATGTTAACTGAACACGGGTATTTAGTGCTCCAACAATCAAAGCTATACAACACCGTTTTATCTAATCTCTTAATCTAAAAATAAATGCCTCATTCATTCTGTGAAAGGGGTTCGAACCTGTAAACTTTGGGTTTTCATTACCACCCTGACTGTTATGATATGCAGTTTTCATTTCAATTCAGACACATTTTTTAGTTCGGTGACTCGTTTGGCATTAATGGAGGATATTTTCGTAAGCATGTTTTTGGAATAGTTGGAATGTCCTCCCTTACACCTAATAACTACGTTTTTAACACACTCAGTTCTTCGACTCGTACGGAGTTACAGTGAGATATTCGCGGTCCTCAAGTACACATATAATTGAAGTCAATTGGGAGAACAATGAGGGATAGTTCCTTGTAAGTATTATTAGACAGTGTGGAGAAGATTCCTAGAAACGCTCGTGTTGGGCTATTCTGTGGTGATGGGGAGAGAGGGGCAGGAAATCTCCCGACTTTTATGGTTGCTTTGTTCATGAAATGGGAAAATTATGGTCGAGGTGTAGCGCTCTCCGTGACTTCCATCCGCAGCCGTCACTTTGTTGTGAGGTCAGTCGTTCCACTCCTGGAGCTTAATCATCATCTCTCTTTCTCCCGGGATCTCGTCCACTGCCAATGTCGGAACGAGCTTCCTCGGTTCGCTCGACGGTATTCAGCCACGAGTCAATCCGATCTCCGGAAAAAGTAAATATGAAAATGTACATTCATTGCGCGGTACTCTTTGGGGCATATTTTATCTACTACTTCTTCAGTGTCACTCTTGAGGACGCTTTCCCGACCATATTCGCTCCCACTTGTATTCCGTAGATCTCTCCCAAAAATCTGTGCGTGTCAATTTCGAAATTATTCTGAGTGAATATGTGTAATTTTTCAATTTACGAATGGCATCGATACATAGACTTACATTTTGTATCCACCACGTGAAAGGCGGGCCACATGCTTACTCAATACTGAAGCGTCATAAAAAATACCTAGCATTTTATATTATGAGGTTCATAACGTAACATGCTGTGAAGAGCATTGTAAAAGAGGAGAAAAATTGTACGTGAAGGAGTTCTCTAAAGGTCGATACGAAGATTATTTTTCCAAATAATGTTACAGACTCGCAAAAAAATGTATTGCTTTGCTAATTCCTGTTCATTAAAATCAATGTTTTACTGAAGGGGCACTGACGTATTTAGGGCCGCAGGTTATGAGCGCGAAGGTAATCATCATCAGGAAGGTTGAGTTTATGGGTGAAAGCACACGTTGTACTGAAATCTTCGGCGCGTAGAAATTAACACATTCCGGTGGCCAGTTTCGGGAGCTCTTCCGGTCTTCTCCAATCTCTCATATTGTTCTTTTACTCATTGATCCTCATAGTTTGGGTGAAAATCATCATCTGGTTTTTAACGGTATCATATTAATTTGTTTTTGACTGAAGGCTGACTCTATAACTTTTATAGGAAAAGCATAAAAAAGAGGCACATCTCTAAACGAAGAAAACGGACTTTTATTTTCTTGCGTTTCTTTTTAATTGAATAGTTTAGAAATTAATTATCCATCAAGCTAAATGTAAAATAACAGGTTCATGCTTGGCGTATGTATGACCATAATCACCTTTTTTAACCTGTTATAAAACGATTTTTAAGGTAGATTTTAAATATTTTGTATGCATCATAAGATTCAAAGAAACGACCCAGGTTCGTTTAGGGGACAGAGCGTGACTGGCATGCTAAAAGTACTTTGCTGGGAATCTTTAAAACATTAAGAGAATAAAAAGTCTATGGAATATTTCATATGTTTAGGGTGCTTAAGCATGGAATTCCTCAGAAAGGACATGTAAAAATGAGATTATATGGGAAAGAACAAATAGCAATACAAAATGATTAATTCCGATCATGAATGACTATGTAAAAAACATTCATTCATGAACAAAGCAATACTCGATTGGAACGATCTGCCTGGAAAATTATTTGAGTCCTATCCAAAAAATTCCTGTATTTTTAAGTCAAGGAGTAAAATATTCTATAATGCTGTTGTCTGTTACCAAATGACATGTTGCCAACTTGTGGTATTTTAATTTGTAATAATATTAATCACCTTAAAAATGTTTTGGGGACTTCCTATAATATTGTTTCTTCTTCTGTGCTGACTATTTAGTACATTTCAGTGGCGGTAGCTGAGGTTTATGAAAGGGAAATGGTGAAAAGTGTTTTCCATTTCGTGGTTCAAGCCTTGAAATGCTCTCCAATAAAATACTTTAGGATAAACTTTGATGGAAAGGGAGAGCTGTGCCTATCCCAGGCCCTGACTATGAGCTTTCTCTCCTTTGAGGTGCCGTGAGGACAAAGACAGTTTATAGAATGATACCCAAAACGGCATTAGTTTTCTCCTTGTATGTATGTACCTACATGCTTTTATTTATATTTATGTTCCCATTTAACGAGCGCTTAGTGGAGATTTCCCTCAAGAGGATCAATTTTTTATACGTGAGTGAAACACTGTTATAAATGAGGTTATTTCCACGAATGTACGCTGCGCTAGTCGAATGCCCTTTGTTGAAGCAATCTTATGACGGGTTTGGAAATGGATTCGTGCGTCCTCGGGAGTCATTGACTCCGTCAAACTCAAATGGGCTTGTCGCCTTCCTCCTCTTACCATAATACTTTCTCTCTGTCTGTCCCTCCTCCTTTTTCACCACCTCAGCAGGTGCCGGCACGGCTTTCACAAACAAGCTTAAATTCCTCGTAAAGAGTGGAAGGGATAGAGTTTTTGCCAGAATACCTTAGAAACAATTAATGTCCTTGATTAGAGCTCGGATCTCAAAATCGAATGGTCTCCTTTAATTCGTGTTGATTAAAATTCCAGTATTAATCTCAAAAATCATGAAGGTAGATGTAAACAATATTTCGATGTATTTCTGGGATGATCTTTCAAATTCAATTTCAGGAAATGTTTGTATAATCGACGGAACTATTAACTATGTAATTGTGAATCAAAATTTAAAAATAAGAATTGATTTGGAAAGTTTAAAGGTGAAGTGATCTCACATAAATGTACTAGTTCCCCGTTTTCCGTATTTAATTACTTTCGTACATGCATTGCATGGGCATAATGTATTACCTTTCGCAAATTCATTTATTAGCATATCCATGCATATGTCACTGTATCAGGGTCTTATGTGACTATTTTTACTAGATTTACTTGAGCCGTAGTTAAATGTTTCTTCATTTAAGCTCCCTAGTGAGCGCTCTGTTGAAGAACGTTTTTTCCATAGTTCGAAAAAGATATTTACGGATAGCTTTCATGTGCTGAATGATGTGGTTTGTGTATTGAATTTTTTCCAGGAGAATTCGTTCCTTCGATTCATATGGAGAGAATATTTTGTGAGAGAATCTTAGCCACTTATTCCATCATGTCTTCTTTTTCTCTCCGTCTTATTCTCACCGGACACAGGAACCTTATTTCCTCAATTAGCCGTAAGCCACGGTAACGGTGGATTCGGGAGCAGTTATTGGGGAGGCGTGAAAACCAACTTAGGGGAACTTGGCTGTGGGAATTGTTGATGGAGTCTCCTTATTTCTTTCGAAATAAATCTCGTACAGTTTTGAATGGGGTAGTACCGTTAATGAGGGAACTTGCTTCCTTCGTTCCATTCATTGGTTTAATGCATCACAGCCTAGAATTTGATCAGGTACCGATAAAAGTTTTGGTAGAACTTTGCAATACCGAAACTTCTCCCAGTTCCGATAGATGGGGTTAAAAAATTTTGGAATATTCTTCCTGAATGCCATTTTTTTTCATTGGGCTTTAGCCTAAATGAAAATTAATTTCGCATGAGGTCAAATGAATGAAAGTTTTTTCAATCACAATTGTCCCAAAAAATAAGACGTGAATTAATTTTTTGAATGTTCATATTTATAAGTTCTAATATTTTTGGCTATTTGTATACATTTTTCAACCTTTTCCTAAGAATCCGTTTCTGATTATGTTTTTGTCCGACCAGCTATCCTTTTACCTTTCCTCCCGGTCTGAAGCGCCTATTAGTGCGGAAACAGGCTTGAAAACACCCAAGAAGTTTTTGTCCGCTCAACCCAAGCAATTGATTGTGATATTAAGACCAGACTGTTTTCACATGAAGTAAAGACGTGATTTTAAGCAAAAAACTCAAAAATGTAAGATCTGGTAAAACCTTCTTAATCACTTAAATTATCTTCGATCTGGGCTTAGGGGATACAGCGGGGATGAAGAAATAAATTTATGTTTTCACTACGACACATAGCGGTTAGAGCATATTTGATATTACCCTATATTTTATTCGTTACTTGGATTGGAGACGACCGACCACTAAGGTTAGTTGCGCCATTTGAGATAGTTGGGTGGTTGGATGTGATTAGAATTTTTTCAGGAACGGTGGGAGGGTGGAGAGAAACCTTGCGATGGTATTAGTATGTTTTTAGCGAAAGGCACCGAAGGGTCCACGGTTTAATGCCCCATACGACGGACGAAGTACTGAACTCGAAGTGCTCTCAACACAGCTCTCAAATGGGGATCGGTATGTCACTGAAAAATCTCTGCCACTTCCAGGACTTGAACCCGGGCCCTCCGGTTGGGAGGCCAGTACCATAGCCGCTACACCAATGTGATACCTAATATATTTAGAAAAATCGATAGGGCAATCAAATTTGTCTCCTCTTCCTTCAATCCTCCTTCTCCTTCAGTCCTCATTCTCCTTCAATTAAAAAAATGCTATCTGTAGTTTGTAGGCCGGAACTCTTTCTAATAAAGGCTTCAGAACGGGAGGAAAGGCACACGGATGGAATTGGGAAGGTAAGGAGGAAGGGTGGAGAGAAAACCGGCGTCGAAGTAACCTGATCTTGACAAAAGGCGCCTAGGGGTCCACGGTTTAACGTCCCATCCTACGGACGGAGCACTGAACTGGAATGCTCTCCACAACACATTGAAGTAGGGACCGGGTTACCAATGAAATTATTTTCTACTATCGGGATTCGAACCTGCGACCTCTGGGTGTGAAGTCAGTACTCCGATTACTACACCAACGTCAGTCCGTTCCACAAAAAAATGAGGGGAGGGGGGTCTGTCAAATCGTTCCCTCCCACAAACGTAGGTTCCGCCATTCGCGCCCACTCCCGGAATTGCTTTATCATTCCCGTCTCGAGACCAAGTACTCACCTTCCCTCTCACCACTCCGACTAGCACCTTCTCCTCGAACTCTCACTTGTCTCGCCGCTTATTAATTCCTCTTCCCGCCCTCATACCCCCCGGTTGTTTTCCTCGCCTCATTACCGTGGGGAACCACGCTCATTGTTTGTGTTTGTGTGAGTATCCATCATATGGTATTTGAACTAATGTTGACGTGCACATGAAACATTCGAGAGAGATCGATCCGACGGTAGTAACCGGTCCGAAGTTCATATCTTCCTCTGGGAATGTTCACAGACAGATTTCACCTCACGGAGCATATTGTTGGAAATTTGGAAGCGTTCGCACAAAATGGAAATATTTTGATAGATAGAAAAGAGAGAAAGGCAGTCGTATTCTCCCAAATCTCTAGAAATGGATGGGTAGTTATGAACAGAGTGGATCAAACTATATACCTATGTCAATTTTAGCGTCGGACCTAACGGGGAAAATGTTATTAAGCAGGATATCTGCTGTGATGCGTCAGCGAAAATCATATTAAACGAAGAATACTGAAAAGTATGGAAAGTATATTCTAATTGTTTCTTAATTGAGGATTTTAGTTCGTTAATTTGAGTTTTTTAAAAGTCTGCATTTAGTATTTGGGTCCCAGCGTTGAATCACATTTTTTAAAACAAAGAGACTACTAGGTTGTCAAAATGTAAGCGCTCACTATCTTATTTTGATAAAAACCGAGATTAAATTCTTCTTCATTTGTTCAGCATTTGCTTCATTTGTTGTAGGCATGAATTCTACTTCAATGCATTCCATAAGCCGGTCGACAGGCAATATGCTCACGAAAATCAAGATTTAGTGGTGTTTCTTTAGGAACAAAATGACTCTCGAATGTTTTTTTTAATAATACCAAGTTATAATTTATAAACCAGAGCTATAAATAGTAATATTGTTTCTAAAATCTGGAGAAAGCAATATTCCAATACATATATAACATGACCGACGGTGAACATAAGTGAGAGATTCCAAAATGAATATTTGACTCCGAAATACAGAATTACACAGTAGTGGTTCAAATATTTTACTTGATTATCATAGAGTCTAAAATGAATCAAACCCATTGCTGAACCATTATTATTCATGCCCCGGAAGGAATTCGAAGTTACGACTACCATGCCAGTCGCAGTCGACTCATTTTTAAATAAGACAAATGGGTCTCGAGTTGAAATAGAAGTGCATAAATAATTAAACATATATAAATTATATTTATTTATCGATGTTGAAATTTATTTTTCAAAAAATATTTAGGATTTTGGAATGGTTCTCTGAGATACCATTACTTTTCCTTCTCCAGATTTACTTCCCGTGTGCATTTCATGCAGTTTTACGGAACCAAAATATATAAAAATACTCTGACGCCATTTAAGAGAGGGAAAATTACCCTTGCAAGTTAGAAGTACCGAAACCCTCAAATGTGTTTTGTACGCCAAGAGGAATTAACGCTCTACCACAAATCCCCTTTTCTTAGCTATCCTTTTTTCCCATCTTGCCTATCTCTATTTATTCTATCACGTTCTTTTGGTGCCCCTAGTTTTTATTTTCTGTGCAATGAACTCAGATTTTACGAAGCATTTTTGAGAGAAAACGTCCTCAAAATAAAGGAAAAAAACAATATATTGAAATAAATATTTTTATAATATCCTAGAGCTTGTATGCAAAAGCATAACGCTCAAAATTATGCAACTGCTTACCACAATTTTAACTTATGTGATCCAACTTTTACGTCCTGTCTGAAGTGAAAAGTTTAAGCTCAATTTTTAGCCATAGATGCTGAATTATTTGTTTCCATAATTAAAAAAAATCATCCTTCCTTATCTATACTAGTAGTCGGCAAACTGTTCTTCGCGAGCCGTATGCGGATCTTAAGGTGCGTTTCCGCAGCTTTGAAGTATTGCTGAAGGTGAAAATAAAACTACCATAGTTTCTTTCAATGACGAATCATAGTTTTTTTTATGGGGTATTATAATAATTTTCCTAAATTTTTACGGTGTCTTTTATAAAAGTATTATGGGTCCGTATTAAAGTCTATAACTTAATTATAAACTTTCCACACTTATAAACATTTTATGTACTGTACAAATATTTGGCTCTCGAAATTGTCGTCGAGCGCATGTTTGGCTCTTCGTTTCAAAATTTTGCAAACTTTGACCTGAACTCATCCATGAAAATCACTGAACCTTTCTTTAGTATTTAAATATTGGAATGCGGATTCTTCGTGTTATCCATAGTAATGAATTACAACTAATTATTCGTTTGCGCAGAACTAGTTTTCAACAGAAAACATTGTCAATAGAAATACGTATGAATCGGGTTTTCGAGGGTTAAATGTCTTGTTGCTATTGGTTAATTCCAACTTTCTGTCGCAAAGACTGCGTGTTTGAACCGAATTTTTTTCAGTCCTTGCAAAAATATTTTAAAGAGTGGTCTCTGCTTCAAAAGTGGGCGATCAAAGTGTCCTGATTTTTATCCATTTTCGTTCCGAATGATTAATTATTCTATGGCTATTTATAAAAGTCCTTAGAAATCATGAAGTAGAAATGGCACTTTCTTCGGCCGGCTGTGAAAATGTCAGCATAGGTGAAAATCGAAAACCAGTGGTGAAATGATGCATGAATATACGGTGACATTAAATGTGACGCCCCAAGGCTGTTCATACCGGTTAAATATTTTTATATGCATTGGTTTACTTTTACTGTCGCTCAGAATGCAACTCCCTTTGGCTCTGATCCCGTCTTAACGCGTGTGAGTTGCGGCGAGGGGAAAAACTGGAAGGCCAGCGAATTTCTTCCAGTTTGGTTTCTCTCTGTCGGGTGACATCAATAGTCATGATTTGCGACAAACTTGACCCTGAAAATGGAGAAAACTTGTTTTTTCATTGGGCAATCATATATCAGTCAAAATAAGCACTCTGTAATTTCCCTTTCTTTCTAGGCCAGTCGTAAACTTTTCTCTTTCTATTTATCCAAGTATATATTTTTGCTGTCCGCAGTTGAGAATCTGGTACCTGCATAAAAAACGAGAAGGTGAATTAGCCAAGGTAGCGTGGAGTTAGACTTTGTAAGTTTTCACTAATGGAACAAGGAATATTGGACTATTTTTGGTGACGTGGCAATTGGTGGGAAGTGAATGATGATTTGGTCGATCGAGTCTAGCGACGCTTTCCGATCTTGAGCTTTCTTCGTCACTCTGTCCGGTCTTGATTTTGGTTTTCGGTCAACTTCTTTTCCTTCTTGGATTTCCGGATTCCTTCCGATTTCCTGGATCATCTTTTCTCTTTCTCTGTAAAAATTTCTCTTCCTGGCCTTTTCTTTCCTTTCATTGATCGTTCCATTCGCTTTTTCGTGACCAACTTACTGCTTATTACCCACAATGTTCTCATTTTCAGCAGAACAAGGATAAAAGTAGGTTCATGTCTTAGTAAACTTGACTACTTCTCTGACTTGACTACTTGTTCAGGTTTGCTAGATGGTATTTAATAATCGTGTTATATTCAGGTTATTGTGATGACTATAGAACTGGCTTCCCATTCCGAAGGCAAGGAGTTCGAATCCCGGCGGTGGCAGAGATTTACAATGGTATACTGTGAGTTGAGTGCTATGTAGCACTTACAGTTCAGTTCTCCGTCCGTCGGATGAGGCGTTAAATGGTTGAGCCTATGGCGCCTTTTCATAAGAGCAAGCTAATGTCGACGGCGGGTTTAACTCCACCCTTCATCCATACATAAAATATAAAAAGAATGACGGGAAATATTCCACAAATAAAATAAACTAACCTTACGTGGGTGTCAATACCATCATCAGATAAAATAGGTGATCACATGCGCGCGCTGGTGTACATGATGATCTAAGAAACATCGAAGACTAGTTCGTATTAAATTAAATTATATTTGTAGAAATTTGTAAGCGTTTTTTGGAAAATCCGGAAACGCTTCATTAGAGCCTTCATCTGGAGCACGCTTCTTTACGGTAGCGAGGCATGGACGATAATAGCAGCAGAGAAGTCAAGGCTGGAAGCATTTGAAATGTGGTGCTACGGAAGAATGATGAAGATAAAATGAATCGGTCGAGTGACAAGCGAAGAAGACCTGAGAAGAGCGAATGGAAAGAGAAGTCTACTGAAAACTTTGAAGAGAATACGGGACAACTTAACGATGAAGATAATCGTCGACAGGAAAGTGAATGGGAAAAATGGACAAGGAAGGCGTCGTATTAGATATATGGAGCAAGCAGTGAAGGATGTGAAGGAGAAGTATTGTGTAAATATGAAGATGTTAGCCGATAGGAGAATCAAGTGAAGAGCGGCGTCAAACTAATCTTAAAATTGTTGACCCATGATGTTGTCGAAAGTTGCAAGTTATTCTTCTTATGTTCACTAAAGTGTTCAAAATTCATGAAATATTGCCGGGAATTTCCGAATATTTTCCTTTATTCCCGAAAGACTCCTTACCCCTACAGAATGACGGACCTTTCCCGCACATGACCTTAACCGTGATCGCTTCCCCCGACCATTACGTATCTAGTGCTTTGTTGCTGGTTATTTTTCTCCCGCGGGAGACTCAAATATTTCGGTCAAAAATCGCCACGGTAGCATACTCAGCTGCCTATCGTGTGATTGGAGTTTGAGCATTTCCCAAGGTGCAATCACCCGATCGATTCCGAGATAAGAAGAAGAAACCCTTGGCCTCACCTCCGAATGGCTTTTTTTTCCTCTCTCCGCGGGAACCTCCCGCGCGGACTGGTCGGGTGCGAATCAAATCAGGTTTGAGTTTGGGGACGGCGAGGAATTACGGCTCACCACACTTTTCCCCCGGGAGAGCGATTGACGGGACGCCCATCGCTCCTCCCGCCTGCGACACGCCAGAGAAAGTTATCCCGGGTGACGCATGAACGGAGATGGGAAGCCCAGGGAAAGGGAAACCGTTTTATCACTCCTCCCCAGACGTTCCTTCCTACACCCCTCCCCCGCCCCATTCCCCTCCACGAAGTTTGTCTACGAAAGCCTCATTAAGGAGAAAAGTGTGGGTACTCACCCGCGGAAGTTTGCATGCGTAATTTAAGGTGATTGTAAATGTTCGATCAATGCTTGGAGATAGTCGACCGGTCCGATTTCTCCGGTATTATCCCCCAAAGGTATCACTTCATCCCGTGTTAAATGACCATTCAAGAGCCAAACGTCGGCGCATCATCTGATCACGTCTGTCTCGTATTTCTCCCATTATGCTATTCATCTTTTTATCTCAGTTGCTCAATTTTCTCTCTCTCTCTAAAGCCCCACCTTGTACCCTTTAAGACCACCCCTGTAGCATTTTAAGAGGCTATAGTGTCATCAAATTAAAAATTTCCGTTCCCCTCTTCATAGGTGATGTAAATTTAGTTTAAGAGAACCATAAAACGGCGTATGCACGCTATTACTAGCGCTTTTTTTAGTATGCATAAATATTCTGTATTATAATTCTTCATGGAACCGTGAGTCGTCTTGGAGGATGTAAGAAGAGAGTGGCAAGGAACTGATGGCTGTTAAGGGTGACGACCGACGCCTTAGACCATTTATGACATTGAGGATGAGTGGAAGATAATGGAAGTTAACTTTAGGATTATTATTGGGATAGAAGGCAGGTCGGTACTTGCTTTCTTAAGACGGTGAGTCAAAGGAGTGCGTGAATGGGTGGAGGGTAAGCGTAAATGGGTTTGGTCGAAGTAGGAGAGGAAGAAGAGTGGAGCGAAACCCGGCACTGGCTTTAGACGACCCTTAATGAAAGACGCTTAGGGACTACAGATTGACGATCCATCCGACGGACTGGGTTCTGCACTTATACTGCTCGCCAGATAACACCTTAGTAGAGACCAGAATTCCACTAAATAATGTTTTGGGATTCCAACCGGAGCGCTTGAGGTGGGAAGCCAGTTGAATAAAGCCACCACACTTTCATGATCCCCTTCTCATAAATACGTAAGTTTATATCGCTCCACATATGGGTATCGAGTTTATTATGTGTTGGATAGAGTGCAGGCTTCCCTCTTCATGGCCTGGGTTTGAATACCGGCCATGGCAAAGATTTCTTGGTGAGCACTTCAAGTGCAGTGCTCCGTCCGTCGGATGGGACGTTTAACCATCGACCCCTTGGTGCCCTTCATTAAGAGTAGGCTAATACTGACTCCGGATTTTTCTTCAACTTTTCTCCGATTTCTGAAAAAATCCTGCCTCTTCGCGATTACCCACGTGTCCTAAAATGGCACTAATGACCACAGCTGTCGGTCACTTCCCTCGAATAACTACTTCCACGATATCCTTCCACAAGTAAATATCACCGCAAAAAAGGTGGTTACATAAGAAAATTGGCTTTTATGACGGCCGTGTCTCAGTCTTTGATGGAAGGGCTCCTTCTTCACGCGGAGAATATTAATTGCTAAAACTCATTCCGGATTCATAAAGAGTGGCTCACGTTTTCATGCAATGCCCTCTTCCCCTTGTTCCACCTGGCACATTTCTTCGCGGAAATCATTGCGCAACGCTTTTGTGAATGTTCACGACACTTTGGATTTCGACAGTTGATGGGATGTATCCAAAAATGAACGTTACTTTTACGAGATAATACATTGAAATTCTTCTTGCATGCTTCCTTGTCGATTCAGTTGCCGAATTGAAAGAAGGACGTGGAATCTATCTGAACACAACTTTCATCATAAATTATTTTCCGTGATAATTGTTTTCGACTAGTAATGCAACTGAACTGTTAACCTTTAAAATCAAAACAATTCCGTTTCTATTGTAATAAATTACAGATATTCTCTTTCCGTTCGACTTTACGATCGGTCATCACAGGACACTAGTGCCCCGCAACCGCCCCCCCGTCAGCCCAAATTCAATATGGAACACATACTGTGTCATGCTCCCCCAATATCACGAATAATAATTCAAAGTCCAAAGTATTCTTCGTACGTACGCTTTCATGGAAGGAGTTAGAGATTGTGAATGGAGCGAGTAAATACCAGTTTAGATTTAATAAGTGAGATAGGAGATATACTAATGTGAGTTACTTAGATGTTAAACTTTTAATGAACTCAAACTTCTATGCCAGAGGAATAATTCCACGACCCGACTGGTTTTGTAGAATGGGTTGGTTGATTTTAATAGAATCTGTTTTTCTAAGAACTACCATAAAATATGCAAACACAACATTCTTATTGAACTAATCAAATGATGCATTACTGTATTCATTTATTTGAATTCATATCGACAACGTTTAAATAAATAATACTGCATTTTACTTATCGTCCACATTAACGTTAATGGATTGTAAATTACATTATTTTTTTATAACTCCACCTACAATTCTCTGTTAAATTGATTTCGTGGTACAATCGTGGTTGATACTGGAAAAAAGTTTGTATTTTTGTAATTGTCAGCCGTTCTACTTCTTGGAAGTGCCATTTATTTCCTTTTTTAGATAATGAAAACGATTAATCGTATAGGAAGACAAAAATAGGAGAAAAGATAACAGATACTCTACTTCGATGTTATTGGTGTGCTCGATGTTTTGTTCAGCGACGCTGAACCACTATATTAAGGTAATGGGAAATAATGAGTAATCAGGATGATATGCTATCTTGAGGTTAATTAAACATCTGCTTCCATGCTTACTATTGGTGATGTCTATTTTTTGCCATTTTCATCTTTCATTCTCTGTCGTTACCCTTCATCCCGCTATAATGCAATCCCAAAAAATGAATACAACTCGTTTATTCTCTACCTGTCCATGATTACTTTGCCGCCATTCTTTTCATGGTGTGATGTTAGAATGGAATGCGTCGCCTGTTTGATCACGTAAGATTCGAGCAAGTGCAGATATTTTACAGTTGCAAAAATGTTGCAGAACAGGAATAGGAATAAATTATTTCAACCCCTTGTGTCTCAGTATTGAGCTGAGTTTCTAGACACGTTCCTCAGCTTCGCAGTGAAGCGTTAATTTACCAAAGTCTGTTGTAGATAGCTTGTGGCAGATAGCTGATATATTTTGTGGGAAAAATTAATTATTCGACGTGATGATGTTAATAATTAATGATCTCACTCCCGCTTAAAGTATTGTTTAAATCTGAACTCTTTTGGCCTACCACTTATCGTAATCAATCGGTTTATTCGTGTAGCACTATTTTTTTCATCCTTTCAGCTTGTAAGTAGCCGTAAGCGCTCAGCTCAAAGATTAGTACATTGAAAAGTAACTGGTTTATTTAACTTGCACTATATTGATCTTGCATTATGAACTTAACACCCCTTAAAAGTATGTTGTTCAGAATGAATTTTTCTCTTGTTCGCCCTTACACTTTCGTGGGCTTATTAAGCGCAATGCTATGAATACGCGTCTGTATATGTCATTCCCAGAGGGAAAACGATATCAATAAACTCGTTAGCTAGACTTTCTATTGTTTTTATTCCATAATATCTACGCTCTTCCATCCGTTTCAAGTGATTCAGACATACGGTATGCCATTCATGTGATCCAAGGACGTATTATACCCAGTCATGCGGTTGTCACTCAATGTCGGAAATTATGTATTGATGGTTATCAGTTATTTCCATATTCTAAAGTTAATCATTTCCTTCCGACTTTATCGATTACTTTTGGAGTTTTTTGGAATGATTATTATTAATTAATGGAATAGATCATTAATGGAATAATCTCTATAAATCAAATGAATCGTATTATGTGATTTTTATAATTAAATGATAAAAGTTAGATCATGGTCCTAAATTTGTGATATTCTGCTCAGCAGGCTTATTAATACCAGCATATCAAAATATTTGAGTAATTTTATAATAATGTCCTTGATATTGCAAGAGGAAAGGGTATACATAAAATTTATTCAGCCAAGAAATGACTCGAAAGTTATCATATGTATTACCTTTTTAAAACAGCGCAACATGTAAATAGATTCAATTCGGTACACTGATTTAGCCCTTTTAGCTTGGTGGTAAAGGCAACAGTGGATATCTATTTTAGTTCCTGTTTGGGAAAGACTACTTCTTACACTAGCTTGTGCTTATAAGTATACAATTTTAATATATACGAAATATGATGCCTTTAACAACGCAAAAACGGTCCATAAAAAGGTTGGTGTGGAATGTAGAACTCTATAAACGAATAATATATTCTAAAAGTGGACGGGAGAAGCATACAAGCCGACAACCCGAGGGCGGGAAACGGTTACTGAAGATCGAATGGGCAGATAAAATGAGAAATGAGGAAGTATACAAAATTGTAGAGGAGAAGGTCATTGGAAGCACGGCACAGGATAGAACCAGATAGATTGACTGACCTTGAGGCTTAAAGTATTTGGCATGAGAATGACCGATGGTGAGTGAAAAGAGAGAGTTCCTAATGGATGAAGACCAAGGGACACACATATGAGACACAAGCAGAATCGCGAAGAGGAGGTTGTTGCTGTTATTTGAGGAAGGCGATCGACAACTGAGGCCACATGCGGAAGAGAGGATAGGTGGTTAACCGGGTAAAAATAGGAGTTTTCAGGGAACGTAGGAAGGCTGGAGAGAGAACCGGCGCACAGTGGGCTGAAATCGAAAACTGGTCAAAATTCAAAAAGTGATTTTTTCAAGCCAAGAAGCTGAAACTTTGCATAAATATTCTAAATATCTAAAAAGGTCTGTGCAAGCGATGATGCAAGGAATTTTCCTTAGTACTCAACAATTAACAATTTGCATGAGGTCCACAGGTTTTCATGAGGTTGCACAAATTTCGCAGAAATGGTCTACACTCAATTTTCGGGCGAAATCTTCAAAATCAAGTCCTTGCTGAACCTTTATGGGTAAAGAAATGGAATAAAAGGTGATGTAATTAGATGAAACAGTTTTTAATCTTTGTTTCAATGTAGTCTACTTACATATTTGTCATTATTTACCAAAGATAGTAAACAAAATGGCGGACCCTTATTTTTGGTCATTTTTTAATATATGTAGAGAAAAAGTAAATCGCATAGCCGAGCATCACGAAGTAACTTGGGGGAACATGGGGAGTACACGGGGAGAATGGAGTACATGGGGAAACTCTATAAATCTTCCATAGTGCGATTTCGATGAGGTATGCTGCGACCGTTTGCGACGCCGAATGTCTCATGAGTTTTTCGATCACGCGGTCGAGTCTGGTCGAACCCACATGCACGGGCGGCAAGTGTGTGGAATGGATTGTAGCCGTATCCACTCCGCTATGGAGATTTTCGAGATACAAACATTGAAAAGAGCCTCCATGTATTACATTTTGAAGAAATTGCGGAAAAAATTACGCATTTTATCACGTGGAGTAAAGGTCTAGGAGGTACTGAAAGACTGCTTTCTTCGGGTGCACCACGGGAGTTTCTCTTCTTACCAACTTGACATCGCATACTGACGAATACGTACACTTTTAACGGAGACAGCATGTGTACCACACAGGATTATTGTCTCTTCGATGCCACCAACCCACAGCTGGTGTCGCATGGCTGCAACTCCCCCGCCCCCTGCACTGTGGTTGAGTGTTCGGCGAAGGGTCGTCTTATTGCACCGCAGAGCTCTTTACGCGGTTATTTGCGGATGTTTTTGGGAGAACGTTTTCTAGTCTCCAAAGAAATACACTAGAGCGTTCAGTTTCATTTTTGCAGTGGTGTGAATCATAAGATTTTTGAAACTCAGCTCGGATATCACTTGTGTTGGTGTCTCTGGATTGGATCTGTTGAAGTTTTCTCTACAACTCTTAGTGGTGTGGATACCTTGCTAACCACTTCAAGACTCGTCGCTTTTTCAAGGTTTTTGTACTCTATTAGGACTGCTAATATAGCATATGATTTGATATTATCATATATACATCCCGGTCCCGGGCCCCCGTGGTATAATTTTTACTAATTGTTTGCGCATTTGTTTATATCCAAAACAATTAATATTTCATGCTTGTTATGGTGCAGTTAGAGATTTGTGACGCTGGACCTATATTGCGAAAGCGTATTAATGTTAATTAAAAGGCTGTTATTTAAACTTGTAAATAACTTAAACATAAATGGAAGGAAGTAGCAAGAAGGAAAACATGAAAATAACAGATTTATATGTCTGGAATATTTTATACCGGAACGGAAACATTTATTAAATTACCCCAACTACTGTAATCTACATCTACATCTACACGATACCCTGCAAGCCACCGCGAGGGTGTGTGGCAGGGGGTGAAGATCACCAAGCATGCACTACTAACATGCAAGCAAGCAACTAAAGGGTCTCATGCAACTAGATTGTTAGTATCTATAGTATTTGAGGGGTTAATACAAGCATCATACACTACAGTATACCCTAAAATATTTCCCCTACCTATCCCTTTGCTATGCTGCCTATTCTGTTCTCTTATAGTACGGGGGAAAAATGCCATTTTGAATCTATCTGTACGACAATCTATCTCTCTAATCTTATTTATCTGGTCGAATCTAGCATAATACGCTGGTGTTTTTAATATGTGCCTAACATCTTCAGTAAAGCTATCCGATTGAAATTTCTCCAATAGATTTAATCTGGACTTTAACCTACGCTCTGATAATGATTCCCACCCTAATTCTTGTATTAATTCTGATTGTATTCTTGTATTAATACTGTAATGTGGAAGGATATACATCCGGGTAGACGCTCCAGTTGATAATTGGATGGTGTTAGTATGTTAATATTGATAACCCATTAAGCTGGGTGATACTGATTTTCATTTTCCCTAGTAGCCTCAGTGAAGTTAGCAGAGAGGAAGTTAACTCAGTTTTTGTTATGGGAAAATTTGTTACTCAGTGAGGTGGCTGCTAAGGCCACTGAGCCCAATAGAACGACCTCTGAACAGAAATTTTCGCATTTAAAAACCTAGCGAGGAAGAAGATGGCAGATTACCTCAAATTTTCCCATGAACACTTGATGGACGTACCAACAGAATGTAGAGTCCTGACTAATATGGAACTCAACCTATAGAGGATGGCTAGGTTCCGGCAGAGGGGTGGAAAGCCCTCCGCGGTGGAATACGCGCTAAATAACACGTTAGTAATATTCTTGCCTGTCTCTCTAGCAATTAGCTCTGTTACGCGATAAATTGTGTGGCCGATGATTTCCTTCGTATCTGTGGAACAGCTTCAATGCAGTTTCAGTGGCAGAAGTGGGGGATTCTGTAGATCGTTCCTTGATATTGTGGCGACGTTTCTCTTCTCTATATGAGTTCTTTTCCCGCTATTTCCGAGAATGGCACGCGCTTTGCTTGCCACAGTCCCCATCCTCCCTCCAGCCCCCCCTCTATCGTGATCTCCGCCCCCACGTCCCCCACCCTCATCCCGTCACCACCCCTACCAATCCTTCCCTCTCCATTGCTAACCTCCGCCTTTGCCTGGTGCAGCGACGTTTGAAAAAGGCTAATGGATGTGAGATCCTCCTCCCCTTCCCGCCATTGAAGCGTCCTTAAGTGTCTAGTTTGTGAATGTGAGTCATGCGCGTGACACACTTTTTTTCGAATCGCCTGAACTCTCCGGTCGCCTTGTTACCTACTCTAGCCTTGTTATGGCGGGATGGCTGATCGAAGCTGCTGTTGCCTCCACCGTCGACTCTTGTCCCCCTCCCTAGCTACCCCTCTAGGTACACCTACCCCCCCCTCTCCCACATTCGACTCATCCCCCTGGTGACTTTTGGTTTTGCGTTTTTGCCGCGCGTAAAATAGAACGGATACATTCATGTATCGGGTCGGGGGAGAAGTCAGCGGAAGAGACGGATGGCGTGTGAACTCGCCGGGTCCGGAAAAGGGACACCTTTCGAAGAGAAAGAAACTTGGGAAAACGTGGGGAAAATTATTTTTGAATGTTTATTCCCCGAGGTCCTGGCGCGGGACTGGGAAACGACCAAGGTCGACCGTCAAAATTGGACAGATGCTTTATCTTCGCTGGAAGTGCGAGTAGAACCTGTTTTCGTTCAGTAGAGCGATGTTCTAAATTTAGGTGAAATTTTACGACACCTATAATCGGAACGCTCCACTATGGCAGAGACGTACTATACCCAATGGCCTGAAGTTAGGAAGAACTGCATCCGGATCATTCTTTGTTTTCAATTCCTAATATTGATGACTGGAGCGCTATCTTGATCACTAAATATTCACTCCAGGGCATAACACCATATTCATCTACATCTACATAATACCCTGCAAGCCACCACAAGGGTGTGTAGCAGGGGGTGATTGCTCACCAAACATGCACTACATATCATGCATAAAAAAGGAATAGTATTAATATACTAGTAGTCAGAACTACACTATTTAAAAAAGATAGAAATTGCAAAGCAAGCATGCAAAAACATTCTGTTAGTAGGGTTAGCTTTAAGTACTCATACCAACATGCAGCTACCAATGCTATTCATTGCTACTCTCCGATAGGACATATTTACCGTTATTCGTATCTCTTATTGTGCGAGGGAATATTCCCCCATAACCAGCGTAAGTATACTACCCTCTATAGTATTTATAAAGTATATACGTCTCGTAGGAGATCTTATGCAATTTGTATATTCTTTCTCGCAGCACGTTGTTTAATAATACCTTTCTTCTTCATTCTTTGTTATTTTTCCGTTGTTCTGTAAGGTTATTAATTCAATCAATAACACACTGTCCTAATTTGTCATTTTAAGATCCATTTACAGAAATAAAAAATTTTAAGATTAACTCCCATAATTAATGTTACGGAGAATTCATGTTATGAGGAAACGGATTGACAGAAAAATGTGGAAAGAAAGCCATTTGCATCTTCATACATAAACGGATATAAAGGGGGATAAATTTTGCGCGGAGTTAATTTCATCGTCCAGATGTAGGTAATAATTTGATGTCCTTATTCGACAGTACCTTAGTCGCAGTTTTTCCTAAATATTATTTCAAAAATAATATGCTCTGTGGAGAGCACTTCGAGTTCAGTATTTCGCCCGTCGGGGAGGAGGAGGGGGGGGGAGTTAAACCGTGGACCTCTCAGAGTCTTTTGTTAAAAAATGGTGCCAATGACAGAATTCTCTCCAACTTTCTTCCGTTTTCTAAATGGTTTCTACTCTTACTCAATTGATCAGATACCCAGGTACAAATGACTTTAAGTGTCGGTTGCATCCAAAAATAACAACACAACTAACTTTAATACCGACACATACTGCTGAGCAGCATTATTACCCGGATTGGTTAAAAATGTTCATTCACACGCCATTTATCTCTTCATTTTGTGTAGTTTGTGTACTATTGCTTTACTTATTACGACCCGTTACGAGGCCGCTTTCATTGTGTATCGTTTTCTTTACCACTTTGATATCGAAGGTGGCACGAGCGGGATAACCGACGACCTTGACCGGCAAGAATTCCTGATTTTAGCGAACAAGCGTGGGTTGCGCCCTTGCCTGGCGGTGGACTGATATAACATATCTTCCTTCATTATCCTCTGCAGAAACGGGGGTGGCCGTAATTTTCCCTCTGTGCTATGCATGACGCTAAATACAGCATGCATCGCATCAGTTTAGGCCTTATAATTAAAAGTCTTAATATAATAAACAACATGAAATAATTGTTTTCTAGTCTTTCTATCGTAATTTTTCATGGTCAATATCTTATTAATTTTTGCTCAGTTTAATTCGTCGCAAGTCCTGATTAATCTTGAAGTATTTTTCTTGCTTTTTGAATGCTCAAAGATAATCATATATTCAAAGGTACTCTTATGCTCCTATTTCATATTGCCATCATGCTGGCTACATCACCGTAGGTTTCACGCAGGGCTCAAAGATATTTGGGTCTCAAAGCCGTCATATCATCTACCGGACTGATACTACAAATAGGCAGTAAAATTAATTATTTTTTCACCTTTAAGCTTCCTAAGCTTTATTGTGTCATGTGAGCTTACCCTAGCCACTGTCCAGTGTTTTACCCGAAGGGATATTTGGTTGATGAAGTTAGAGCCCACTTAGTTCTATGGTCAGCCAAAAGTCAGGTGTGAAATTTGTTATTCAGGATGTGGTGACAGTTACATTATTTCTTTGACACCTGTGGTTTCTTAGAAAGTTCTGATTTTAAGAAAATATCTGAGCTTGGATTTAGCTATACATGTCTTAAGAATTTGATAAATTTATATATTGTTCCTACGCTAAGATATTATTCTTTCGCTCCACCTACTGGGCTATAAAAGTTATACTTTACCCTTATATATTCCTTTACTTTCCGTAATTTAATTTTTAAGGGACAAATTACTTAGTATAACTATGTATCCGTTCTCTTCTTCTTACTAGAGCCCAAGCTTGAAGCCTGTTCTTTTGTCACATGCATACTTTCTTTTTGCCTTTCCTCTGTCATCCAATCCCTCTTTTTCAATTTGGGATGTTATCAATACATATCTTTACTATCATATCGTTGTACATCCTGTCCGTATGACGATGCCACTCTGTTCTATTTATAATCCATTCTCCAATTGCTTCTATATTAAAAGCCTGCCTTATTTTTTTCGCTCCATTCTATGTCTCTTAACGTTTTCCCCTTCATTTTTCTTAATACTTTCATTTCTGCAGATCCATCTGTTGTTTTGTTTTTGACGCTTCAATCTCTGCTTTGGTTGGCCATGTAATTATTAGTCTTATTTGTGATTCGTAAATCCTTGCAATTATCTTGTCTTAAATAATTATTGTTCCATATGCTATTCATTAAAATGCCAGAATTTTTATTTGCTCTGTCTATTTGTCCTTTGGTTCCCAATCGGGACAGTCTATTCCTTGTCATTGTTGTACCTAAACATTTCATTTTCATTACGTGTTCTATAAATATGATATCGACTTCTCCTAGATATATTCAAGCTCTCTGATTTTTCATTAGATATTGTGAGCTCCAACTGTTAACACGATTTCTTAAATTGAAACAGACGTTTTTGGAGATCGTCCTCATTCTCTACTGTCAATATTGAATTGTCCGCGTGGCATATAATTTTGATTTTTGTTCATTCATTCTGTATCCATTCATCTGTTTGTTGTTTCTTTTACGTCATCCATTATTAAATTAAATATCGACAGTCTTACAATTAGTAAATGCCCTGCCTTATTGCTTTATTTAACGTTCATTTGTGTGAAATCATTATAAATATGGAAAATTTAAATATGGTAAGGATAGAATGGATTTCTTAAGAATAAAAATTTAATAGAAGAAGGGTAAATTTGTGTCTCCTGCAGTGTTTATAGAAATTCTAAGACGAATTTTGGCCGACAGGCCATCCTCAGGAACATATCCAGTTGTGCCTGAATAAATTTCGAGCATATCCGAGAGTAACAAAAAAAATATCCACTCTTCTAAATGAAAAAAAAATCTTTCGGTAGTTAAGTATCAATAATTTTCGGTTTGGTTTGAAAGGAGATCATGAAACTAAATACCGTTATAAATACCTTTCACAATCATATTGGTTACTTTTTTCGATCGTAAATCACTCCAACGGAATGCTTTTTGACCGTATCATTCCTGTGCGTTGAAAAAAATACTGTTGAGCTCGAAAAAGAGGCCTCAAGTACGGAGAAGCAGTTGAGCCGTGAAAACGACGATTTCTATTTGCATGCGCGTCGATTTCTTCTGCGGGAACCATTTTTCACGGGCTGCCGAACACACAAAGAGCCGTGTGGAATATAGGGCAGAGTAAGCCCACCTAGTTTTTTTAGAGCAAATACACCAGAAGCGTGCGCTCTTGGGGTCCGAATATCAGAGCCGTGGCGTGAGGACACACCGAGGACAACAAACATTATTGTTCTCTTATGACATTGTGGCTAGGTTTATCGCGGCGAAAGTTTCGACACGCGTTGTTTCGAAAGGGGAGTTTTTCGGAATTTTGGAAATGTCCCGTTATGATACGCCAAGCAAAATCTCGGAAAAAGCTTTCGATTGCGGAACCCGCTCCCTTAAATTGACTGTGGAAAGGGCGTCACTATTCAAAACAGGAAGTGTGTTCATGCTATCCGTGCAAATTCCCGTAATTGAACAGATTCAATTCATGATCCTGCTGATTACTAGAGGTAATCAGGGTGGCATTTAAACTTAGCTGGACATTAAATTACAAGAATAATAATTTTTTTCATTGACGACTATCACAGTGATCAGCGTAGTTACTGGGCAATTCTCTTTGAATGCAAATTGAATGTTTTTTAAATTCAGGGGCATGATCACGGTTCTTTGCGGGCGTTAGGGTATTTTTGTTGCCAAGCTGGCCGCTGTAGCCAGGTTAGTGATTCGACAGCATTGCACGGTTGTGGGTTATAATCCCTCCGTGGGAATAGATTTGATATTTGTCTTTGGCTTACATTTAGACGGTGTGATACAATCCATGCATTTGGAGCATTTGAAAACCCAAAATATCCGTGCTTTTTGTTGCTCTTATTAGCGTGAAGAAAAGCAAAAGCGTGATTACCGTCATTTACATTTTGCATGTTGCGTTCAATTGACTATCCTACTTTGTGGAGTGAATCGTATGAAACGTGATGGCACACTGTAGGCTATATATGAAGCCAGTGCATGGTTATCCATGCTCATAGTTCGCAAAAGACCATTAACCTATGTCAGGGTACAATTAGTATATGAATGTTATATAAACTTTTGGCTTAGGGTCAGACACTATCAAAAATGAAATAGTAAAACGTCAAAATTTGGTCTTATAGAAGCTGTGGTGTCATTCAGGTCAACAACCGTGATAAACGGTGAAGAAAGGAAGAACGAATCAGTGAAAATGGAAGGGTGTTAAAGTACATAAACTGTTTTGACCTTTTACTTTACAATCCTGAATGGCGCATGGGGGAAAGGAATCGTTTATCATCTCGGTCTGGTAGCCTCCTATGCAAAAACAAGTTTAGTCACTATCTTCTCACGTGTTAATATTTTATGGGACCTCAAAAACTCCATCACCATCATCGGTCAGCAATCCTAAGATTGGTTTGACGCAACCCTCCGCTCTATTCTTTTATCGGCCAGCCTCTTCATAGTAATTCTTCTCTTTTACAGAACTTAAGAACTGAGTACAGGTTCTGTACGAGTTCTTAAGTTAGTTCTTAATGCCACAAGTAATATAAGGAGGTTGATATCTCGCTAATAAGTGCTATTAGCACTATGCCGTGAATGTTATTATTGCATTTTAAAAAGAAATGAAATGTTAAAAAGCAGATAACAATAGATTTTTAAGAGGTGCAAATGAGAAATGGATCCCCCAATCGGACTTGTCCGTGTAGAGTTCATTTCGTCGCCTCAGGAAAATGGAGCGGTAAAAAAAATATTCCCAGGGTCATAACTTCCACGGGCAGAGGACGCTGGGGCTGTTTTCATTCCTGCCGACTCCATGGGGAGAGCTTCATTCAAGAGAATAACACAAACATCCGCCATCGGGGCAAGAAAGCATTTGTCCTCCTTATGGCTTTGCCGCGCTCCCGCGACTGCGGGATATTCCGGTTTTCCTTCCGCCGACCGCGCGGAGTGCAGCAGGTCTCGCATATAAATATCGAGTACCGACGTGCACAATTACGAATTCCTACCCCTTCGTAACATCCTTCATCGCACATAATTAGTTCACAACCACCTATGCATCGTTTTGAAATGATGCGGGCTCTGTTTTTGTAATTGACGACTCCATTATTCTCTTCACTGCTCCGCGTTCCTCGCTCCAGGTCCCACTGACCTCTTCTTCTATGTCCCTCAAGTCCATCGTTTGGCCCGCGGAAAGTGCAAGTCGAAAGGCAGACTGGAAAAGGCGAATCGATAAGCCTACATCTACATAGTACCCTGCAGGTCAACAAAAATGCGTGTGGCTAAAGGATCCTTATGTGTCATGCAATACTTTACATGCCACTGAGGTATTGGGACCGCAAATATACCTTTAGTTGAAGCGATGAGTTAAAATATACATGCATAAGGGTATTTAAGTTTTGAGGAGAGTATTATGCATTAGAAAATTATTGAAAATTGCTGTCTCTACAGTAAAGAGGACTTAATGTAAATGCAAAACCATGCAGCTTCTCCCTCTTCCGGTTAACCACTCTTTTTTTCTAATCTTTGCGACTTCTCTCCTCATCCTTCTTGGAGAGGAAAGAATATCACATGCTCTCGGTTAGGTTGTAAGAATGATCATATGTTCTCGATCGAATTTACCGTAGTGTAACTGAATTTGTGAAATGCTTGTTGGAACCCTGTCGGAAAAGATCAACTTGAAATTGGTTTGGTCAGCAATTTAGTCTGATACTCAGAAAATTCCTTGGGTAAAAGTTATTAGGGAAAGATGACCTAATACTGAAACCATTTGAGCTCTTTGAATTCTTTTATATATGGATGGTAAGGTTTTTGTGGACTCAATGGCACTGAGATAAGCGAAGCCAGTGGCGTAACGCGCAGGTCTAGCAACCGCAAGGTCGCACGTTCAAATACCGCCCTGGATATACATTTTGTGCGTTTGCTTATTATTAGGATCTTAGGTTAGATTATGTAACCGTAGACATTCGAATAAATAAAACCAAAGTCTTCTACTAATGCCACGGTGGAAGGATGAAGTGAAACCCGCCGTCGGCATTAGCCTAAACTTTAGCAACAGGCGCCAAAGGTTCACAGTGTCAACTTGAAACTGTCAGGTCCCAAGAGTCTTGACCTTGAAGCACTCAAGTAGGAAGCGGAAGACTATAGAAACATTTTGTCTTAAATGAGATTCGAATTCGGGCTCCTCAGTGCTCATACCGCCATACCATACGTGACCCTTTAGATGTAATTCCATGTTCTTGCCATTCCCCGCGCCACCAGCACGTGTACTCTGTGGAACAGAAAAATATAGGCTGCTTTTCGAAACGTCAAACTGTCCTACTGTTAGTTAAAACTTGTCAAATCAGCTCGCCGTATACGAGTGCAATATTATATCTGATAAACCTTCCTTGAAAAGGTTTTTTTTTAAGCATTTACTCATTTCCCTCGGATGGGTCGTCCCGCACCCGGAGTACTAGGCAATTAGCGGTCATAAATTCGCTGGCGGCTGACGATTAATCCTCCGGTCCGCGGAGCCGGCGTGCCCGGAGTCAGCCTGGCGAGTAAATTCCCTAGACCAATGACAAAAGACAATTTCAGGAGACGAGAGTAATTATCGTGGGCACGGTAGAGCGGCTTTTAAGGGCCCGAGGATTCGTGTCCGCTCAGTTGAGCGGCGAAGGTTCGTTCACCCCCTCCCCCCATCCCTGAATTTCAGAGAATCCGAAAATCCTCCCCCTGTCGAGTTTTCCAGTCTCGGGAAAAGCAGAAGACGTTCCCCGGGTTGAAAGAAAATCGAAACGTGGGGCTCTCTCTTCAAAAGAACCGGCTTCCGCCCGAAAAGGTAGATGAGACCCCCAACGCTAGCCGTAAACCTTTTGGTACTTTATTGCCTCTGCACATTCGGATACGGAGAGACTAATGGTTTTGTTCCGCATCCACGAGCATGTAGTGCATCCACTGCGACGGGACTGATTTATGAAGTGTAACAGTGCTCTCAAGTAGAAGCCTTGATTTATTTTACTGCAATGAGAGGTATGCTTTCAGGGATAACTTCAAACATCTCCGAAAATATTGAAGAAAAGGCTTAAAAAAACTCTCTTAGAACGCTCTACATTCATGTTTTAATAATTTTGAAAAGTAACATACATTTAGAAATGCACCTCTGTTTAGCAAAGGAAAGGCCTAATGCAGGTCATTATTGCATTCAAATTTATTGTCGATGCAGAAGAATTATCCAGTAACCGTATTCATTCCATCATATTATCTTTAACTCTGCGGTGATGTGACGCTCAGTTACGTAGTTATTTGTAAACATTTAATATCCTTTTTAATGCCTAATATGTGTGGAATGAATCAATTTGATCGATTCTTTTATAGTACAAACATTAATCAGAAGAATAATCCTAAAAACACTCTAAACCCTCCATTCCTTTCTTGGTGTAATACAATAGAAATGGTGAAGTTCGTGTAGTCCGTCAAAAATAAGTGTTCAATGTAGTCAACTATTCTATATGGAAAAAAGAAAATTAATTCCATATCTTGATCGCATTTCCGTTTTATTTGAGACAAGTATAGTAATCATCACTCTTCTCTGATTAGTCTTGTAATTAGTCTGTTATATAATGATATATAATGAGTGCATTTTTGTGCATAATTCTGAGTCGAAGTTTTCCTTTTAGTCTCCTTGATTTTACATTAATGCCAATGCCTAAACCTACCTGGAACGGCAAATATCACAGCAAATGGAGCTAGTAAGACATTAGAGGAAAAATGGTGCTGAAATTTGAATTATTGTCTCAATGAGCACAACAATAATAAAATCGAGTATTTGGTAAATTAGCGATTAAATTTTTAATGAATAAAAACATATAAGTTTTTCAGTAACATGAATGTATTAAAACAAATAATTTTGACGCACAATGCTCAAGTATGATCATTTTTCTGAACTTTTAAATAGGCACTGATAATAATTGGCGTTTGGAGACTGCACTATTCTTTTATTACCTCACGTAGTTATTGTTTGTGTTTATTACGGTAATGTATAGACTACAAAGCAGGCACAAAGATCCTGAGGTAATTGAAATTCTCTTCGTCTTCAACCAATGTAGGACATTCGCTCTATCCGGTGTAAAACCGCGTAAAAAGGCATAAAAAAGGCCATTTCCAGTTCGCCAGTCCGTCTAGTTGTTTAGCTTGCATTTTAATGTTATATACATGTTAACCTTTTGGCGTAAGTGGGCGTCATGGCAAAGTCCGCCAACTCGCAGAACACCCAATGCCATTATGCGCGAGTGTCTCTAATATGCATACTAGTCCCCCTGAGTGCCCTAGAAAATGGAGCGGAAGTAGTCATTAGCAATTACAGTCTTGATTAGGCTTGCATTCCGCAATCTCGATACATGAAGCTAATATTGAAATATGCATAGTGCTGGATAACCAACTCTTAGGCCTCTATTAGCCGAGGCAACCTGGACACTCCACCGGACGTTCCACCGGTGGAGTGTCTGGTTGCTCGGGTTTACTCCGCCCAGGTCACCGGTGGCGCCACCAGTATCGGTTCAAAAATTACCCAGCACACAGTAGTGGTTAAAATAGTGTTGTGTTGTGAGGACGTACTATTGCTAGCTCTTCTCATAAAGAAGAGAAGGCGAAGGGTGAGAAGGTTTCGGAAGCATCCTATGTTGATGTCTAGACTTACCAAAGGGCTTTATTACACACTATTGTACTTTATTACACTTGGACAAGCGACACCTTCACCTTCTTGCAAATTGCGATCACCATCTTCATTCACCACCGCCCCCGGCGAAAACATATTAACACACAGAAATTCAATTCACAAGAGCGAACATCTCACCACTAGTTTGGACTGTGAACTGAGATTGTGTGTCTGCCTGGAGCGTCTTGGTCAGGGCAGTATGATGCGCGCGCATGCAATATTCAGTCACCGGTGGCGCGTCTGGTCGCCTCGGCTAGTAGGCTACATATACTCCAAAGCCCCGGAACGTTGCTGAGCAACCCAAAGTGGAAGGCGCGGTTGCGTGGCTCAGTCGACTGGTTTCGGTGGAAAGTCTGGTGGCGCGTCTGGTTGCCACGGCTAATAGAACTCATTTGATTCTATGCCCCACGACTGACAAGTTCCACCGGTGGAAGGCTCGGTGGCGCGTCTGGTTGCCACGGCTAATAGAGGCCTTACGCTCCGCTGTGGAAAGCTATTCTCAAGGACGAATGGAAAGGGTATCGTGCGGTTCAATGGTCTGTGACTAGTCCGACGTGCAAATTTCTACTCCTGGTTGTCTCTTGTTTAGGAAAACTATTTGCCAATAGCCGTTGCTCCATTAAGAGAGGGATTCATGTCCATAAAAAAATGCGAAATTAAATTTCTGGCGTTGCTCTCTTCGGAGAGATAATCTCGGGTGGCATTATGCAACTCAACTCCTCAGATCACCGCCTTCATAAGCCTCACGTTCCTTTGTCTGGAGATTTATCAGCGCTCCGCACGACAGTCTTACTCCATTTCTCTTCGCGAATACTCCCCGTCACTTTGTTATGCTTCGTGTTGCCAAAACTCACTTCGACCATTCGTCTGAGATGGAGGGTGATGCCGTCTTGTTTAGGTCCATACCTCGTCTCGTTTCGTTTCTACCTGTACTCCTTCACCTGAAGCGTGCGTTCAAGTCTCCCTAACTACGATGTGAAGGGTGAAAAACCGTCCCGCATTTTAAGGTATTTTGTAATGTCCCGCGCGGGACGTCATTTTTCCCGCAATTTTTTCGTTTTCTATCCTAACGTATTTTCGTGTTATTGTCATTGGTACAAATTTTCATAATAGGGAACTGTGCTGCAATCTAGCTTCAACTAAACATATCGTTAGCGTTGCCAACAGTATTATCTATGAAAGTGCAAAGAAGCAGGTTATAGCATCTTTGGAGAGGCGTTCCGGATTTATGTACCTTCCGACCAAGGTCCTTAAAGTATACTTTGAGGACCTTGTCTTCCGACCAGGCCCCTGAAAGCCTTATGGGAGAAAAATAGGGAAACTGGCGACAAAATACTTTGAAAATGTTAAATGTTTTGTTGTTTTAACATGTCAGCAAAAAAAGTAGATGTCCCCCAAAATTGTGGAATGTCTCCCTTTTTTTACGGTCTTGTCCCTCATTCCTTCCTTCAACAGTTGGCCACCCTAACGATGTGGATATTAGCGAAATGTTTGCTTTAATGACCACTTTTTTAAATTAACGCTCATACATAGTTTGTAGTCAGGTTTATGTCGAGTTCTCTTTGCCGAAGAACTGTGTTTCTTTTTCTATGTTGGAATTTTAAATGCCTTCCTTTTATTTTCGTTACTGCAAGGATCTGGTTGCTATATCGCAGTTGTGTTGGTGGTATGCATTGTTTTAAGAAGTGATAACGCACAAAAACTGCACCGACTATTGAGAATCTGTCTACCAGGATGGTCTGTGACTAGTCCGACGTACAAATTTCGCATTTCCTTTCGATACATTTGGTGCAGACGTGGCAAAGGACGCAACTTTTAACATAAGAGAAAATCATGGGAATTGCGAAATTCTACGATTGTTTAAGTAATTATTTCCTCAATGGTTACTGGTTATTGCGGTTACTTTTGTCTGATTTTGACAACCTCAATCTAATTTTGTAGAATATCATTTTTGACTTTTTGGCACGTCTTCTCAGAATGATGTATGTGCCAGATCTTTATTATCTTGTCATCAGCACTGAGTTCCACTACGCGGTTCACTCCCGTTATGGCTATGAGACCGAGAGCTAATGGAGGCTTATCTAAGTAAGTATCACATACTTACCAAGTTGATAATCTTCTGGCGCACTGCACACTAAATAGTTGGTGTTATTTTTTATAGAAGGGCTTTTAAGGCAAAGATGCGAGTGTTAAGAGCTATTGATGAAAATTATGTAGAAGCATAGAGTAATTCGAAAGATTTTTTTTAATTTACCAAACATTTATCATTAGTTTTTGGTCACGGTAAATTGAAATTCCACTTATGATGCCAATGATAGTAATTAAAATGAGCTTTGAAAAGTGTAAATATTAATGGCGATATGTAGGAACATAATTTAGTTACCTCACAGGGAAATTTACTGGAATCAATTGAAAATTTTTTGTTCTAAATTATTTTGTAGATAGTATTAGTATAAAGTGGATGGATGTCAATGAAAAGGTATTTCACCACCGAGAAATATCAGTCACACGATTTTTTTTCATTTTATTCAGGCGACGGGAGAAGTTTTTCGACACGCCATTCTTCGTTCGATTTTCCTTTCGAAACAAGTGAAATGTGACCATCTTGGGACTTGGAGCGGATTGAAAACCGCATGTTTATTTAGACGAAGGGATGGGGTTGGAGGAGACGGGTTCTGACGGCTCCCCTTTCAGTTTAGGCGCTGAGAACGTTTAATTTGCTAATAGAGCGCAAGACCTCCGGATGGCCCTTCCAATTCCGAGGAAGCGGTTCCGTTCCTTAAATAAGTTGATATCGAGGAAATATAACGCCCTAAGAAACTGGCCTCCTCCTTTCACTGCATATCTGGGTTGACCGTGCTTGCGTGAAATAGCCGCCGAAGTCAGTGCGAGGCTCCACTTTTCTCCGGCACCTGGAGTCTGTTTCCCTCCTCTCGCTGTCTCGGTGCTTTTGTTCCTTAGGGTCAGTTTTCCTACTCAATCCTCGAGCGAGAGAAAATGTACGCCCATCAACAGTGAGGTCTCATAATGGGTAGACGAAAGAGAATGTGTTATGGTTACATTGGTATGAAGGTTGGCTGTACGTTGGCTGCTTAACTACCAACATAAATAGGAGTTCTCAGAAGTTGTATGTTGGAGTAATGTTTGCCCTGTTTCCAGTGTTTTTATGACCCCTTTGTTGTCTTTAGTCAGTGTCCGTGGTAATGAGGTGGTTAAAGTTCCAATCCCACTTGGACATTTATGTTATGTTTATCTTAAAATCCAACTGGAGATTAAGTTTGAATAACCGGTGTGAAGTAGCCTTAGAAGTTGAAATACCTCCAATCCCATTCTTAATACTCACCTCCCGTTATACTTTTTTCCACCGGAATAAATTCTACTTTTTGGAAATTTTCAATGGCTCTGTAATTCCAGCCAAAATATTCACATATTTTTTTTAATTGATCAAACTTCGGTTAACTAAGCAATGTAAACTAATTAAATGTAGTGACCGACATTAGTAATTGATAGTTGGATTTTCAATGCATTAGCCGACAGTGTCATTGAATCCAATGGTGATTAAAAGGTCACTAATCTTTCCAGGGCATCTTTCCACTTCAGCGTAAAGTTCCTGAAAGTGGATCCAGTGATAGTGTAAGAGATTTAATGACATACTGTGGAGTGTATTGACCCATTTATTTTGAATCTTGTGCCATTCGAGGCTTCAAGGGTACAAAACATTTGTTTCGTGACCTGAGAATTAGGGCTTAGCGAACAGCTGCACAACTCCCTCTCCAACTCCGTCAAATAAGCATGCCCAGGACTTGAACTCGCCAAAATCGGGTCAATGTAATTGAGTGAATTGAGCATTCTAAGAATCGCATATGTGCTCTCATGTATAATTGTAATTTCACTTATTTTGTTATATTGATTTAGTTAAATGCACGAATAAAAGTTATGAATAAATCATTGAGATGAGAAAAATTTTATTAGGTCTCAACTTTGTATCCAAACCTAGAAGATATACCTGCACCATCAAATATCTAACATGAGTTTTATAATTTTCCACAGCTAAAAAAATACAAGATTCTTGTAAATTTTCCATTATTTACATTAAAACTGAAATTAATAAAAATAATTTAAGCAGATAATTTTCTATATTATACTCAATTATAGTTATTTACAATAATTTTATACTCATTTCTGACTCCACGTAAGGACACATTTAGAGAATGAAATATATTCTCCCCTGCGTATATATTTGACTCACGTGATTTGCGATAGCATACTTTACAACAGGATGGCAACGTTGATGTAGCATCGGAATTTCAATTCGAAATATGCGCCCCTGAATGCAAATGAGCCGACAAGGTCGCATTAATGCTGCCGTACTCGCATGTGATTTGCGTACCGAACGATTGTGATCATCCGAGCAGATTAAAAAAAAAAATGTTTTTTGTTTTCTAAATATTCCCCACTGATCATTTTTACTATTATAATCCCAAGCTCCAGTGCCCAAAAGAATTTGGTGATGACCTTGCCCACCTTGCCCACCCTAGCCCTTAAGACGAGTGCGTGTTTTTTGTCGTTCGGAAGATGGCTTCCCATCGGAATAGATTAACATTCCTTCCATCGCGAGGAAACCTCTCCTTCATGAATAATGATTGTTTGTCGTCATTCCAGGTCGCCTTAGCTCTGGCATCCTCCTATCATGGGTGTATTAGTTCTCACAAACATGGAGCCGATTATATTAAGACGTAGCTGTCTCTCCTCACCCTCTTCCAGCGAACACCTTCCTCGTGATAAGAATTCCGATGGTCAATCCTTGTCGAATGTGATTAAGGTGGACGTACGTGTTCGTATCGATTTCTTTAAAGTTTGGAGGTAACAAAATGTGGTGACGGAGGGCCCACAAAGTCTAATGTGCACTTGAAGTGAGGACATAACGCTGTCAGATTATTTTGTTTCTGAGTTAGAGATTCGTTGAACCTTGGATATTTTTATTTGAATTCCACGCTAGAATTTAACTTGAATTTGATACTTATTCAAATTCATATCCGTTACGTTTCTCTCATACCTTTTTGGCTCAAACACAAAGCGTATTAGTTATTTGTCAACTGGTTCTGATTTGCGAATTCTTTGAAGTTGTTGAATCGTGGTAAACATTTATATTGGCCTCCCTATTTGTCTTATTAATGGGTAATGAATCCATTTGGTAATCTAAATTACCTACAGACTTCCCCTGCGTGCTATTATTCCTTTTCGGAGTGCGTACAGCTAAACAGCCTAATTGTGAATGATAGACCTAGAACATTGGCTACGTTTTATCGATTTATTCCGTTCTATTATATTTCAGCTTCTTTTTTTGCTTTTGTTTCATAGATGCATTTGATTATGTCTTTCATCAGGGTCATAACATTCTCCTTATATCAGTTTCTTAGAATGATAAGAATTTCTTAGAATATACGTGTTTCGTTTTACCTGTGACTTTCAAGGTATTCTCCTTCCTCTTCTACCATTTTCCTTCTAAAGTACTCAATAGGTATTTTGTTGTATCACTTATTTTTTACCACCCATTTCATGCATTCATTATTTTTCTCTGGCGACCTTTTCTCTTGCTCTTTTTAGCGACCAAGATTACATTGGTTAGTTGTTCTTGGGTATCTTATCTCCGTTGCCTGACAACATCCAGAAGCTTTCGTAATTCCTGAGATCGCTGCGAATTATTTCCCATCCATTAGATACGCATCGAAGAAGGATTGCAAATCATTCCTCACTTAAAATTCATCACTATTATTCTTTATCAAATATTAATACTAACTTAGTAAAAATATACTTATTTTCATATGTATATACTATAGTTTAAATAATTCCAACGTCCATTATTGATAGATTTATTCTTAGAACTCATTTTAATGGATTTTAAAATCACTTTCAAATTCAGCGCGGAATTATACGAGTCAAAAAAGGGTAAACGATAAATATGTTATTCAAGCATCTTTGGGAACTTGAGGTATATATTTATGTGGAGAGAATAGCGGTCCTAACGGTCGTCATAGCATAATGCAGCAGGTGGATCGTATTCGCCTTTTGGGGCACGTCGTTCTAAGCCACTAAGACTCTCGTGATAGGCGATACTGAAGTGATTATTGTTGTTGTTTAAAGTAAGAAGGTGGATCCTGTCATAGACTCACATCTAATTGTATGTGAAGTAGTTTCTAATCCATTCGGGTCGAGAAAAGCCAAGTTCAGTTACAAGCGACTTGAACTTGGAATCGGTGGAAGGTATCCGATTCTTGGACCGAAAATTGGTCCATTACCTATAGTATCCATGTCGAAGTGATGGAGGGAGGAGTCAGGATAACTGCCCACTGGCCCTCATCCTAAATTTGAGTAGGTAAATTACACTATTTCTCCGATGTTTTTCTCCAATAAAAAAACTTCCGTTCGCTCGCGTTTTTCTATTGATTCTAGAAATCGAAAAAATCAAACTTTTTTATTTCTGAAAAGCTTTAACATGAACAGCCATCAATTTGAAAGAGAGCATCTGCGTCTTTGCTCTCCAGTTGTAGTAGTCGTGGGTTGTACTCTTCATTGAGTAGCTCCAACGGCTAAGTTTACATCGCACCATCAAGCCCTGGACTTTAAATGTAAGACTATGGATAAACATGTGATAAATTGATTACTTTTTAACTTCAATCTGTGTTTATAGATGAATATTTTTCCCACCTCATCTGTTTCATTAAGTATTTTTCTGTAAATAACAGCCAAATTATGGAGAAAGTCGTATATTGCTGTCGCTGCTCATTGGAAAATGAGGGACACATTTTGTGGTGTGAAAGTAGATGCAGACGAATTCATTGTGATGCAGCCAATACATTAAATATGCGTTGCGGAAGTTTGTTTTGCATCAATGCTCGTTACCGGGCATCAGCCCTTATTTCTGTTTATTGCCCCAACAAATGATTTCTCTCTCCTCGATGCGGTTGGCACTCCCATTCTTAAGACCTTATGGGCCAGAGGGTCCTTTGGTTCGTCTTATCTGGACCACGGACAGACCAGACCGCCTCTGGCCCAGTTAAAGTGAAAAAGCTGGGGACGAAAGAGTCTCCCGGGAGCAGAAAAGAAGGAAAAACTCTCCCAATAATACCCCGGGGCCCAAATGAAATCGCCCGGGCTCTCTTTCCCTTTCCTCCCCTCCCGGACCATTCCCACCCTCCTACCGTCCCACCTGCTTCATCCCGACCGTCGACTCGTCATCCATCCACCTGTCCATCTTCCTTGCTCGCTTACGGCGACCACTACAGCGTGTACTTTCTCTTTACCTGCAGGCGTTTGAGGAGGAAGAGCCGACGCCGCCGCTTCTGTTAGAGACACCGTTTCCCAGGTGAAGAAGCGTCCGCCACACTTGCCTGGACCACTTTAAAAAAAAGGGACATCGGGCCTCATCCAACGAGGGCAGGAAGAGTATTATTCCCTTTTCCAGAGTTCCTCTCCTGTCCCCCAAATCCCCTTTTCCTCCTTCCTCGCTCTCACTCTCCCTCCCCCTCCCCCCTCTGATACGACTTCTCGCCATTTGGCGTTTCGCACGCCTTTGGTTTTTTGCACATGTCGTCGCTCTCGCGGTGACCGTGTTGGGGGAGGTCAAAAGGAGTCCCTCCCGAATAGGCGATGGGCAACTCCACTTCTTCGGTGGCGCTGCCGGCGACGCCGGCCAACTCGTTCCAGAGGCACCACCAGAGGTACCACGCAGCTCCGCCACCCGTGGTGCCGCCGGCGCCCGTCACCAAGGTGAGCGGGATCTTGTCAACAGTAACATCCCCCACGGTCAAATGCATCGGAGTGGGCGTGTCGCGTTCCGTGCGGGCGCCGACCGCAAGGACGCCATTCATGTGTGGGGTGGGTCCACGCCCCACAACTCCCTCCTACACTTCCTCCCGTGATTTTTGAGTTTTTCAAGGTTTGAATCCTAATGCGATCCTAATCAACGATTTGCCAAACTCATTTTTGTAGCCGTTTCCTCCTTGTGCTGGTTAACCCATGCGCAAATATTCCCATTCTGAAACAAATGTTCACTCTTTTTCACGCACTTATGGAAAGTTAGAAAAAAATCAGTTAATTAAAAAAAAAAAAAAATTTTATGTCATTGAGCGATTCCGAGAGTATAAAAAGACAAATACGTTAATGTTAAACATTCAACGCTAGAAAACGTACTGCAAATATAAACATTAAAATAAAATGACCCTCGCTTGTTTTTTGAAGGGAAGTGAGCTAAATCAAAGAATAGATTTTTTGTGATAAAGAAATTAAATCAAAATTTCTCTTCGTTTTAATGAAAACCTGTAATGTCTCTAAAATATTTAAGATTTTTTCTTCACTAGTATTAATTGAAAATTAATATTGTATTCAGTTGTATGACTTACGCTGTTATCCAAAATATTAACCATCACTTAGGGTCGTGTTTTCTTGCCAATTATTGCACAATGTTTACATGAACTCTCAGGTATAAATAAGTATTGGAATCTAAAATGTGTCGTCGCGAATGTATTTTGAGGAATTCAAAGCGATTCGAATTATTTTGATACTATGTAATGCACTTCACCACCATGAATGCTAAATGTAAGTTGTAAAATCAAATATTACATCGTTTAAAAGATGAAAGTGTATGATCTAAGGTTCGCATACAGATCTTAAACAAAACTCAGTGTAGACTTTGGTATTCCAAGGCATTATGTGAAGTATACAATCTTCGCCACATTGCATATACTCTATGATGCCAAAAATCTCAGGTTGTTCAAATAATCATAAATATGTTTAATTGACATGGGTTGGTAAAGGTGATTAACATATCTTCTGCTCTTGACTTATCCTCCTGAACCAAAGCTATACGGATCCATAGGCCTGGTAGGATGTAGAGTATTTTCTTACTCAGTATACCCTTTTTAGTCCATTTAAAATAATTCTGTAGCCACGGAAAATTAGAATCCTGAACCTTTGTTCGGCCATAGTTACAAAACTAAGTTTTCCGTTTGCTAAATTATGGGTTTTTGAGGTTAATATTTGCAATTGCACAAACATAGCAGTAAGTAAAACAATATGCTAAATGAATTAGGCTTGCTGTAGCTGGCAGCAAGGCAAACTTGAAATTTTATTATTTTGGAAACATCAAAATAACAGTCGTGCATTATAATGGTAAAGTATTCAAATTCTTGTCAAGATCTAATATTGCATTTGAAGGGTGCCTCTGTTTTCCAAATGTTCTCCGAATGGAAAATTTTAACGCCATAAGTATGAGCAATGCCGTGAATGAGTCCACGGAAAAATCCGTTACTTTTCCTTGTCCGTGTTGAAAAGGAGTATCACGTAGGGATCAAGGTGAAATTCCTTGGCTATTCCAATTTTGAACTTCGTGTCGCTAAGGAATGCCACGTAGTTATGATCATTTGCTTCGGAAATTCAACAAATTTAATTCTCAAAGTCCTATAAATAACCGTCCATCTTTAGTTTGCTTTTGTATTGCAACCACGACAGTATTTCAGTAATATTTATCTCGATATTGTTATAGTAAAAAACCTAGCGACTAATAGCAAGAAGCCTTGTCCAGTGCCAAGCTTGAGACAAGTAACTTGCTGTTGCAACCCCGTTCTAGAATTTAAAATAAATTACACAAATGAGTAAAAACACTTTGCTTGCGCTTTCTCGTTTTTTCAATGCCTTCTCTTAGGTGAAAATATTCAAGTCAAGAAATGAGATTTAATTTTCTTCCGATGCGTTTTAATTTTGCCAAAGTTACATCAGTATTTTCCACCAAGTGTATCTTCCATGGCAATAGGATTTAATCTTTATTTTTCCGTCTCTAATTTAGATCATTTGATGGATAAAGTGACGCTTGTATTCAGATTAATATAGTTGATAATCTTCAATTTACGTGGAACTATTTCGCTGGTGCTGGGCATATTATTATTCAAGACTGTTGGTTCGGACTAATTTAAACGTATTTAATAAAATATAGATTGGATATACTCTAAATCCATTTGGAAAGTTACAAAACAGCTTATCCAATAAAACGATATGAATTAGTCTATTTAAAATGAAGTTTATAGTTAATTCTAGGCGATTACAAAGTTTTTCGAACTTGTTGAAAATCGGCAATATAAGATAAAGAAACAGTTAAACCATGAATTCGTTTGTTTTTCCCTCAAACCTGACGCAGAAACACTTGAATTTCTCTGTGCAAAATTAGCGTTTCTATTGCGACAAATTATGGTCACTTAACATGAACATCTACATAGTACCCTGCAAGCCACCATAAAAGTGTGTGGCAGGGAGTGAATTCTCACCAAAGGTGTACTGCATATCATGCATTTAAAGAATTGGAATTTATAAGATGTGCTAAATTTGAGTGTAACTTTTCCCTGGGTCACTTCTGAAAAAGTTTTCATCTTCTCAAAGAAGGTTAAAAATCATCTTCCAAGCAGTAGACTACTTTGTTTGGACCCACTTTGTAACTTCCGCCTCACGATGCCTTTTTTTCAAGTAGCCTTTAAGATGTGAAAGCTAAAATTATTATTATTTAGATCAGTTTTTATCAATTTTATACACTTGTATAACACATTTCACCTTTATGGAGTAGAAAAAGTATTTGAGGGAGTCTAACTATGATTAATGAGTATTTTTTGTCCACTTTCATCGTCAAATTGTGATGTTGTTACCAATGAAAAATATCTCCTAATAGTCTAGTTCCTGTTCTTAATGAAATCGTGATGACCCCGATAACGCAGTCTGTCCAATGGCAAAGGGACTCTTTAGGTCCAAAGGCAAAATGTTTCTTTGGGTGTTCTTCAAGAGTACCTACCTATCTTTACATTTCCCACTTAACAAGGCGACATCGACGATTTTCTTTGGATTCTCATCGGATAATTATCCAAAGAAAGTGAAATAAATGACAAGGGACTTGATTTTTTTCGAGGCGACAAGCAGTTAAATTATCCAAAATTTTCCTCCTTTCCTCATAATTTTACCTATTTCAGCAAGTTGAGGTAGCCATTTTATCTTTAATCCGCGAGGTCGTGTATGAAATAGGAAAATTCAACTCGAAATAATGCAGGAAAGATAAACCGCAGCATTATTATGCCGAAAAATGCAAGTCAATATTCAGCTGACTTTCAGTTTGCATAAGTCAGATGAGAACATCAATACGTAGTAGTCACATTTAAAAATGAAAGAAATATCCTGCATGTCATAATTACTCATTACTCATGAAAGTTTATTCCTAAAAAAAACCGTCAAGGACTCTTCCTTTAAGTTTTCCGCGGGAATCTTGCTGGTATTTTTCACACGTCACCAAATTACTTTCTGAAATTTTCTTGAGAAAACACAAAACTTTTTTACGGTTAACTTTTATTTTTCGGCTTTGATAATTATGTGTATTGAATGGGTATTCAATTCCTCACTTGTAAATTTCTACCACCCATAATGTCATATGTATGACTAACATCGTCTCAAGTGCTATGACGGATGACTGATGCATACGATTTGCATTGGGTAAGTGCCCACGCAAGCATGCTCAACAATTACTGTGAATATTTTATGCAGCTGGCCGATTCTATCCAGTTATGCAAAGTTTCTGGAGCATTATAAAAAGTGAGGGAGGAAAAGGTGATGCAATAGTTTTTCATTGATTGCAAAGAATTCCAAATTGAACCCAATCGAATTCTAGGTATTTTTAGCCACTGTACGAATTTTTCTTGATGAAAGTAAGAAAACTGTGGACTTATATTTAAGCCATACCATCCCTCTTTAGACATTTGTACAGCAATCGGAAATAAATCTTATTCCATCGGGAAGTATGTTTGAATTTTGATTACAACTATGGTGAATACTGAATGATTCTGGCTGTCCACGAGGTCCTTTCGAAATGTTTCAAATGTTGTAAATCATGTTCTAGACCAGCGGTTCCCAACTTTTGGTCTCTGCCTCACACTTTCCATGCTTAGGAAAACCAAGTCTCACCAATAAATATGGAGAGGTTCAGTTTTTTTTACTTTTTGCTCGTGTTAAGTTATGAAACACGTACTTTTTAGCTGTACTCGATATCTTCGTAGAATTTAAAAGTGATTACGGTATTCAGTCGGATCGAGTCTCATCCAGAAGTTGGACACCCATTGGACTCGTCTATCGGTTGGGAAACACTGTTCAGGAGTTTCTGGTGCCTCATGCATAATTTTTTTTAAACTGCCGTGGATTCAATTATCGTATCAATTGATTTTATTCGGGGGGCAGTTTCCTCCATCCTCAAGGAAGCTGAATTTACAACGCCTGCATTATGGTTAGGTATTCTTTTCATGACTTTCAATTTATTCCATTCGAGCCATTTTCAAAGATCCTATATGGTCATAAATTGTATCTCATAGTTTTTTTTAAAGGTAATCCACTTTTGCATTTTTCATTTTCTTCGTGCATAACTTTGGTAACTGTAATAAATCCAATTTTGAAATCTTTCATATTTCTTAATCCTTTTCTATCGGCACTTTTGCAAATTTCTTAGTATAGTTACGATCAATAATAATAAATACGTCAGTATGGTTGATTTGTTAAGGTCTACCGTGAGATAAATGTGGTAAATTAAGCGATAATATTGTGCAATAAGCTTGAATGTGGTTTTAGAATTCTTGTTCGTCCAAAACTCACTTGCAAATATCATCATCATCGGTCAACAATCCTAGGATTGATTTGACGCAGCCCTCCACTCGATTCTTCTATCGGCCAACCTCTTCATATTGACGTAACTCCTCTCTTTTACATCCTTCACAACTTGCTCCATATATCTCATCTTGCAAATATAAATTAGTAATTTCACAGAGTTCCAAAGCAATAATACCTACTGTTAAACATTGACGAATGTAATTTAAATGTACCCGTGTAATATTTGATACTCACCACCTCACACCCGAACCAAACTGTTGATTTAATTTGCTAGGTAATTCAATATTATGAAACCACTAGGTTGGAAAAATAGAATGTTCTTTGGAGCAATTGGCAAAAAAGTCTAATTATATCTTTTACGAATGACAAATAAAAATTTTAATTTAATAGCACGTGCGGTCCCTCCTTTAAAGATCCTCGCTTTGGTGTTCAATCCAACGGTCGAAACATTGAAGTTGAAGTGTTCTGCACAACGTACTCGTTGGCACCGGTATTGCCAGGAAAAATCTCTGCCACTCCCAAGGTTTCGAGCCCGGGCCCTCGGAATAGGAAGCAAGTACCTACTCCCAAATCAACACGCCGACTTGATTCCATAGAGAACAGATTTTGAGCACTCTTGAAGTTTCCGCGATGTATATTTGATGGCTTCATATTGCTCTAGGGAATCTCCGTAGTATTGGTTGTTTTAGGACAACAGCTTCGCTCCCAGAATGAGGGGAGAAACTGATTTCTATGAACAACCAACGAAACAGAGATCCCTGAAAGTAATGAGAAGCCATATAACAATAATAATTTCTGTAATGATCACAGATGCCCCCAATTACGATCATTTTAATATATATATAGGCAACACGTTTAAAAACACCCATGCCCTGGACAGGTAAATTTGAAACCATTTGCTCACCTATCATATTTTCATCGGGATAAGATCCAATATTAATCTCCCATGCACGGCATACATTCTTAATTTCAAATACCCAGCAATAAGGATGTTTTTCGAGCCGATGGCCCTTAATGCATGGTAATTTCTGTCGAGACCATGGTCGTCGTCCCCCGTCATCCCCTGATCCACCACCGCGAAAATGCGAGATCTCACAGTTGGTGATTGGGCCCGAAGCAATACAAACTGGCGTAAATACTTATGCAACACGATTTGCATCCGCGGAAAAAGTCGTGACACGCGTGTTTCTGTCCGCGCATGAACTGGAATGGGAAATGCGGCCTGTGCACGCGGCTTCGCCGGTCGGCATCGCGGAAAGGAGCGGCGGAGAATGGGCCACATAGCGATCGTATCGTCGGAATCTAGTCTTGAAGACATTTACCCTCGCAACTCCTTATGCGCCGGCATTACGCACGCCTTATCCAAGACCCCTCGTGCCCAGCACCAATCCAAATCCCCCTTCCTCCACCACAGCCTTCCTCCACGAGCGTCGGAATCCACTGTCTCAAATTCGGCGAGATTTTCTCCGCAGATATCCGAGTTCGAGTTTATATGGAAGAAGAAAGGAGTTTGTTGACCTATTTCGAGAGCCGCTCGAGAGGCGAGAAAGGCGAGAATGTTATTTGAATGGAGGCGGAGGGCTGTGGAGAGAGAGAGGGAGGGCGGTTGTCAGTGAGAGTCTTAAGAGTTCATTCAGCCGAGTGAGAGTTTGCGTCGGAACTTTTGTTTGTTTTGTTTTGTGCCAAAAGCCGATTCCACAATCACTTTGAGAAATTTCTAATTGTTCTGTTATTTTTTGCAGAGTACTCCGATGCTACCCAATATAAATAACAACTTATTATTTTTTATCCATTCAAACCGGCCCACCATCATTTGACGATATTTTCCACAGTTTAAGTTATTAATTTTGAAATGCAAAACATATTTCAATCACTATTTTCACCGCTGATTTTTCTTGTTCACCTAAAGTAAGTGCTTAGCAGTCATTTAAACGAAAAGTTGTACGGAATGAAGTAAAAATATTGCTATTATAGAAAATTACGATTGAATTTGGTGTGCGAGTATGCACTTCTGATTAAAGAATTCGCCTTTGTATTATTGCTTGAAGGAGTTTGTCTCTGAATGAATTATTTCGCAAGTCGCGCATTCATTGATGCCACTTAAACATTTCGTCAATCCGTCGACTGCTGAAGCCAAGTTTTGCAACCGCCAATTTTTATTACGCTACGCACGATTTGCTAGACGAATCTGCATATCTTCGTATACCCGCACGTGTTTCCCAGCATGTGGCCGTACGCATCAGTAACAGTGATTGGGATCTAGTTCTTTTTCGCCTTTCTATCTCAAGGAGTGTCGGTGGTCTTATTTGTAATGTGCTCACAGAAAAAAACTTCCTCACTTTCAATTAACAAGAACGGCATTACCACCGGCTCACTTCCTCTGGGATCTGTTTTCACCATGACTTTGACTGATCATCCAAAAAGAGTGAAGTATGCTCACTCATAAACCTTTTAGACCCTCACAATCCCTTTCACTTGGCAGCCTTTATCGTTCGTCATTTAATTCCAGTGGCCTCTTTGTGGTTCCACATTATTCCTCGCGAAATCTGAAGGAAATCGATGAGTTGTAGACTTTGGTGAGCATTAGTAGTTACTCTGAGGAGGTGACAGGCAACTGAAGTTATTTGCGCCATTATTTAGGAGAGGTGGGATGTTGAATAGGGGTAGGATTTTGCAGGGAACGGAGGGTGGGTGGAGAAAAGCCCAAGGGCGGCATTAACCTGCTCTAAACGAAAAACACCAAAGAGGTCCACGGTTCAACGTCCCAGCCGACGGACGGGACACTGAACTAGAAGTGCTCTCCACTCAGCACTCAGTTAGCAACCAGTACACAACTGAAAATATCTGTCATCGCCGGTATTAGAACCCAGGCCCGCAACAAGCCGATCCCCGAAAATATTACGTGGTAAAGACGGATCTCACGTAATTCTACTACAAGGAAAGGATGAAAAGGTACTTAGCAAGTGTTCAAATCTACATTGCACCCTGCCAGCTACTACAAGGGTGTGCGGCAGAGGTGACTCCACACCTGGCATGCATTATTGACAAGTAAATAACCATACCGCAAGTGACTGCACTACGGATTTTACTGGTTAAAACTGATTTATTGAGGGTTAACGGCGGCTTCACGTGAAATACAACTTCCTACCTCAAACTATCAAGTATCCGGATAAATTCCGCTCAAATCTAATGCAAATATTTTTGATTTAGCACCAAATATGTAAGGCTATATCTAAAAACAATTCCGCCAGTGACTTTATATTTAGAGATTCATGCAGGTCTTCATTACCCATCCGTATTTTACTCACGATAACTAGGATTTAGTCTGTCATTGTTCTTTATTGAACGCGGGAGAAATGACAATCATAACTTCTCTACCCTACTATGTCTCTATTTTCTTCCTTCTGATCTAACTAGTCATAGTTCCCAGGGCTTTATAATGTATTGTTATAATCTTCATAAATGTTATCTTCAATTTTTTTAGTAAATCCATTCTGTATTCCAGCACAACGATCGAATAATGATTCCCAGCCTTATTCTTCTAACAGTTTAGACCCACCTCTAAACCTATTATAGCATATTTTTGCAAACCTAGTTACCCTCCGCTGTTCACCTTCCAACTCTGCAGTCAATCCTACTTCTTTTGGGTCCTCTATGCTAGCAGCATATTCTGAGCATGGCCTAGCCAGTGAAAAGTAATACCGCTCTTTCTCTACATATTTTCAAAGTATACTTTTCTATAAATCATAGTTTTCTAATGGCTTGATAGCTGACTGGAGTAATAATGTTTTTCCTGAAGAACTTTAATGATGGAGGTAATATTTTAAGGTAGCCTTTAAAGATACATATCGTGACCATTTTTATGGCCGGCAAACCTCAAGAATCCAATTAGGAAGTCACATCACCGCTACGGGTGCTCTAAATTTCTCTCAATCTGGAAGCATTTCCATATATAGGTATTTCGAGTGACGGATTCGTTCCAATCCAGAATGCCCGCCGTATTTTTAAGGGGGAATTTACGGGGAAAATTACTTTCACGAATATTGCGCAGCTCACTTGGTCTTACCGTTTTTATTGAGGATTTCTATCATGAGGAACTCTTTCAGGTGTTTTAGTTTTTGCTTTTACTGGATTTAGTTAAATACATGCGGAAGGATAATCGAAAATTTTATAAAATACGCTTGAAATTGAGTTGATACATCTGCTACACTCATTGCGTTATGGAATAACTAATGTTTGTGTATGAGTCTGAGCAAGCGTTTTCGTTATTAATGCACGGACATGACAGTATACAAACTCGATTGAAATTTTACTCTTATCTATTTATTAATAAGTTGCAATTTCTGATGGCGAAGTTTTTCAATTAATTACGTAATTCAATCACACATGAATGTTTTCATAGCTACTTATGTTCTCTGCAAACTGAAGAATATTAAATTACACCGTTCAACTCAATGGAAGCACTAGTATTTTTTTGGATAGAGAAAATATTTCGGGATTGTAAATTATTGATGTAGCGTAAAAGTAAGTGATTGGCAGTAGTGAGTGAGTATTTGGACCCACCAAAAGCCCAACTCCAATCGGTGGATATGCCATAATTGGACCATAAAATGGAAGTAGCAGCCCTCGGCCTTCGGCCTTCAGCTTCTACAAAAAAAAAACGAAACCACCCAAGGAAAAGTTCAAAGTACTTCATTTTTCATTTATAATTATTTTGTTGATCCTTGGATGATTTTCGCGTCCGAACGTGATGTCTTATACCTTCACACGAAGCCATTTGCGGCAGCCAGGTCGATAACGTGCCGGTCGGTCTCTTCATCTACATCTACATAATACCCTACAAGCCACCATAAAGGTGTGTGGCAGGGGGTGAACTCTCACCAAACATGCACTACATATCATGCATAAAAAAGGATTAGTACTTGTATAGGTACTGTTCAAAACTACGCTATTTAAAAAAAAGATAAAGATAGCAAAGCATACATGCAAAAACATGCCGTTAGTTGGGTTAGCTTTAAGTCCTTATACCAACATGTAGCTACCAATGTTATCCATTGCTACACTCGTACTGAATATATTTACCGTTATTCATATCCGTAATAGTACGAGGAGAAAAGGACATTTTGAATCTGTCAGTTCGGCAATCTATTTCTCTAATTTGGTGATTATGGTCCAGTCTTCCATAGTAAGTTGGGGTCCGCAAAATATTTTTAACATCATCACTTAAAAGATAGTCTTGGAATTTATTTAAGAGATTAAGTCTAAATTTCAACCTGCGATCTGACAATGATTCCCAATTTAATTCATTTAATAGACTGGTTACGCTAAAAAGGTTATCATAACAGCCCTTTACAAATCTTGCCGATCTTCGCTGCTCGCGTTCAAGTTCGTTATTTAAACCGATTTCGTAGGGATCCCATACACTGGCAGCATATTCCAAATGAGGTCTAACAAGGGAAAAGTAGCCGATTTCTCGTACATGATCGTCACATTTACCCAATACTCTTTTAATGAAACCCAGTTTACGATTCGCTTGACCAATTATTTCACGTATATGTTTACCCCAGGAAAGATCATGTGTCAGTCTTATTCCAAGATATTTAATGGATTCCACGTTTGTTAATTCATTATTAATTATTTTGTAAGTGCTAGGAGGAGAGCTATTCTTTTTCCAAAAATTCATGACAAAACATTTTTTAAAGTTTAATTCTAACTGCCATGTATCACACCACTCTTAAGAAGGTCGCGGGTTTGAACCCCGCCTCAGGCATGATCATGGTGATTGTCTTGGATTTTCGTGTAGATTAGATGGTGAGGATTAACGTAAGCAGTTGGAGCACCTGAAAACGGAATTTAAAAACTAAGAAGGCACGTTATTCATCGTTGACGAAATATAACCTTGGAAACAGAAGAAGGTGTAGGCTAATCCATCAAAATTCACACCTCGTAGCCAATTGTAGCCAGCCCATCTTCTCTATCAGGTGATGCCCTTGGCCCACCGTGTTCTCAGAGATTGCCCACGCTAACTTTTCTACGCCCACATCCAGAGCCTTTATATGGCCCCAGCGAAAACGCGGGTTCAGCATTCCTTTCGTTCTGTTCCCACATTCCCTTTCGAAATGGAAAATGATTTTTTTCATCCCGTCATATCAGGCACCGGCACAGAAATTTTCTCGGGCGAAGGTTACTCCCAGCAGTTACGAAGTCCAAGCTTAATCGCAGGCAGCTTTGATATATGGCTGCTCCCACAAGAATGAGGCCTTTTACCTTACGCACTACCTTTCACTATCTTCTCTCTTTTAAAAATAACCGGTCATGCATATGGTTTCAATATCGATGCCAGTGCGCCCACCGAATTCACTTCTAGCAACAGATGTTGCTTCAATCAATTTTGGCGTTAACGTAGATCTAGAAAACTTATTCTGTTTCACTAATTTCCTTCACAATTCTTTATTCTTGACCCTCCTCTCTGGTGGCATTCTTTGAAATTCTTGCGTTACATCTCTAGCTGCTTTATTGGTTGTAGATTTTGGTTTTTAGCTGTTCCAACTGCTTAGGTAATAACGCTCAGTCTTACATAAACTTAAAACTAAGACTAACGGAACGTACACGCCCTCAGCGGGATTCGACTCGCGTCATTTGGGTTGCATGGCCGGAACGATACCGACTGCGTTACCACGGCCAGCTCCTTCTTCTACTTATTGTTAGACTCAGAATACTTCTCTCAATCACCTTGCAGGAGTCTCAACAACGGAGAAGCTTGTGTAAAGAAATTCATGAGCAATGCATGAATCTGAACAGTTGATATATACAATAGGTTACATGAATCTTTGGAGCATCTAAAACCCATGATTACTCGTGCTACTTACTCCACGGCAGGGGCCTAGCCACATTGAAACACCGGTTCCCGTCAGATCACCGGAGTTAAGGGAGTTGGACCAAGACAGAGGTCACCCTCCTCCATACCTCTACTGCAGTGCTCTTATCCCCTGTCTGCAAGTGGCGGGCAGGTAAAACGTAGGTTGGCAAAATGGATTCAAAGGAGTAAGTGCCAGAGGCGCTCTAGAAGGGCCCCAACCACCTCTCGTTTTACTCCAGCCAAATTCATCATTTTATTGAATAAGCACCTCAAGAGAGCCAATTAATTTCCATCCACGTATATCCTGCAAACGGATGTGAGGGCATGTGGTGAGAGGTGAAGACGGGTGTCCAACAGTGGACTTGAGCACTATCTGATTTCTTGTCGTTGCCCGATGCTGACACCTCGTGTTGTTGTCTGCAGGTCCTCCCGGTACCGGCGCTCCCCGACCAGCGAGCTTTGCTCCGGTCCACCCAGAATGGAGCCATCCTCCACCAAGGAGGCACGATCAGCGGCCGGCGGTTTTCCATCGGGTCCCTTCATACGGCCAAGGAGCCGATGCCCTCCCTGGACGAGGACCTGGGGTCTCCGCAGCACCGCCGTCGCAACACCATGGGGTCCACTGGTTCGAGGGGCTCCAAGGGTGAGGGCAGGAGTCAAAAGAATTACATGCCGCAATCGGATGAGGTGAGTCTTGTCTTCTCTCTTTTTCACTTGGCATTCATGTCGGTGCGGTTTTGAAGGCCGCTATAGAGTTAAGGATGCGGGCTCGGCGGGGAAGGGTAGGAAAAAAAATCCGTTCTAGTATGGATGAAGAGAGATAGAAACGGATTGGAACTGAGGTAGAAAATAAGAAACAGAAATAAATGTTGTACTGTTCCACGAATCTTACAATTAATCTAATCTTACTCAGAATTTATTAAGACCCTTAAAGACCCTAACCATTTGTAAGATTTGGTGATACCATATACTTACATGTGATTCAACTTATATATTTTATAAATTTTACTGTTTTGGCTAAATCCCATAGGTATTTAAAAAGCTAAATCTCTATTCAAACCATGTTATGGTTTTCAAACAAGAAAGATAAATTTACAAAAATGTTATTTAATTCAAATTGCTCTGATAATCCCTTCCCTTGATGCCCCAAGAACGTGCTTATGTAGCTTTACCGTTAATCCCCTCCCTGATCGTACTGTTTCTCTATTCTCATGAGTCAACCATTCAGCCCTGCCACTTTTTGTCAAACATCCTTATTAATCAATTATATTACGCCAATCGCTAGTAACTTGTGGTAATATTTTACGGCTGGATGAGTAGTTTACTTTCCTACATGTATTTATTCCCCATGCGTTTAGAATTAATATCCTTATCAGACATTTATTGCCCCCTGCGACCGCATAAGGGTCCCCAGAAATAGTCATTTCCATAAATATTTTCTTTGTGCATTAATATGGTTGTAATCTGCATTGCCCTACGGTTTTGGGCTTTTTGCTCTCAGTATCGTCACCAATTCTGGTATTACAAATCATAAGTAATTGGTGTTAATTCGATATTCCGTAGTCATCCAGAAATTATCTTATATCGTATATGAAACTCATGGAAATGCATGCCCTTTGAGTTAAAACTTGCGTTGCTTCTGGGGGTCGAAGAAAGCTGTGCACTTATGAAAGTGCTTTCGTCCAAGAGCACAAACAAAGTGCCAAGCAAAATTTTACATTTTCACAGAGCTTATCCTAAGAAATAAACGGCAGCCATAAGACAGATTCAACTCATGCCTTCAGAGAAGTTAAAATAAGTTCCAAAATAAAAAAATATCAAAAAAAGAACTCGCATTAACCAACTCATTCGTAACTTTGTGGTATTCCATTTTAAGGTTTCTGGGATGTATTACTTTTACTTATACCACTTCTTTAAAAAAAATAAGTGGTATAAGTAAAAGTAATACAACCCAGAAACCTTAAAAGAACTCGCAATCCGTGTTATGTTTTTGGCAAAAAATTTTAAGATTAAAAAAAAACCTTCGATCAAATTTATAAGTACCACATCATATACTTGGCCGAGTACAATTAATGTCATGCTCATGATCAAAGTATATTTTCCATTATCCTAAAGTTGCGAAAGTCTCTCACGCTAAACGAGTTTTACTCAAAATTGCAATTGTGTTTATATTGCCTTTGTACAAAGTGCCACATTTGTATGTACGTTTCATCATTTAATGATTCATGAGGCACATTTTAACTGGGCATTAGTACCTTCAGGTTTCGCGCTGGTATAAAGCCTGATTGGGCTCGCCAACGCAGTAGTGATGGATGGTAATACTGTGCCTTTATCAAAAACATTAAGGTAATTCATTGGCAAAGGAAGATAAATTGGAGAACTCGTGGAATCCAGCTGTAGGTAATTTTAGGTGAAATCGGTTCGTGCGTCCACTTATTCTTCGAAGGGAAGGTGCGAGTTGGGAAAACTGGGAACAGAGGATGAAGGGTGGAAAGAAACTTGGTTTTCGACGTATATTATATATGTCCAAGCTTGTATTTCGCGTAATATGTCAGGGGAATACAGTTCTCATTTAAAAGGTTAAGTTTGTACTCTAAAAACCGTAAGCTTTTTTTTTTTTACTTTTGAAGAAATCTTAATGTTTTTAATATTTGTAAGTTGTAAAAGCTGCCCATTTTTCATGATACAGTTTTTAACGTGGTATTCAACGGAAACCGTGCTCTCCTAGAATTAATGGCAAAGATAAAGCAACTAGAAGCGCGACTCTAGGCTTAAAATTTAATTCTGTACGTAGAAGTGAACGTCTGTTTCTAATGGAGTAGGTCATGCTAATCGGTGGTCTATTGAGATTGGTTGATAAGATTTTTCAGATGTACGATTTATAACCGTCTTTCCCTCACTCCAACCCTCAGTCACCGGACGTGAAGAGACGACACCATAGGAAGCAGCAGCAGTTCTACGGCAGCGAGCCGGACCTGCGCGCACCGTCACAGCAGCAGCACCACCACCAGCACCAGCAGCCGATGAGTCGCCCGCCGCGCATGCGCAAGAAGTATAAGGCACCTGCACCGCCGCCAACGCACCTGGACTCCAAGGGTGACGCCAGGGACTCCCCCCAGAGGGCTCGCCTCTTCCGCACGCGGGCGGAGACATCGCAGATGAACTCGTCGTCGTCATCCCGCGCCCTTCAGGAGATACAGGTGAACGGCCAAGCGGGCGGCGGGGCCATCGAGAGGCTCCGCCGGGATCGGGACCCTTCGTCGAGCCGGAGGGAGATGGACCATTCGGCGGGCCGCAGGGAGAGGGAACCTTCGTCGAGCAGCAGGAGGGAGATGGACCATTCGGCGGGACGTAGGGAGAGGGACCCTTCGTCGAGCAGCAGGAGGGAGAGGGACCCTTCGACGGGTCGCAGGGAGAGGGACCATTCGGCGGGCCGCAGGGAGAGGGACCCTTCGTCGAGCAGCAGGAGGGAGAGGGACCCTTCGACCGGACGGAGGGAGAGGGACCATTCGGCGGGTCGCAGGGAGGCGCCGAGGACGTCGGTAGGGGAGGCGCGCTCAAGTTCCCCGGCTGTCGGCGCCGCCGCGCCTCCTAGCAGGAGGCGGAGGGAGCCGGCGGGGGCCGAAGCGAGTGCTGCAATCAGGAGCAGAAGGGAGGGTGAAAAGACGGGCGGAGCTGCTGGTGGTGGCGGGAAGAGGGAGGGACCCGTGCAGGGAGGAAAGTGGCTCTCCAGCCCTGAGTTCCAGGTAATAAACTGCATCCAAGTTGCCAAAGCCCATATGTAACAATAGAAAATAAGAGCAGGCATTTACCAATGCTGGGTTGTTCTCTACCTTCCCTTTGTTGCATGAAATATCCACCTTATTTCAAAACACCTTCCTATACTTATGGTGAAAATGACCATAAAGGTATTGTAAGATCTGGTGTTTTCCCAGCGAATAATATGTGTGAAGATCTCTCGGGTTTCACACCAGGTCAGGTTCTCCATATCTTCCTCCGACGTTTCAATGCGCAACTCGCCCATCGTCTTCAGGGATCCAGGAATCCAAGTGACATTCCTTCCAAAATTGCCTGCTTATATATCCTCCGTTGGCGGGTCAAGTGGCTGCTGATTGGTTGGTTGTGTTTTTCTCTCTCCGCGTCTCCTGATTGGTCCTCCGTTATCTCCGATTTTTAGCAGGTGATCCCAAGTCCTGCTGATGTTGTAGCCGGTGTCCCTGTGGAGGTTCTTTTTATGCAATCGTATCTGGATGCTTCCTTCATAATGCGATCCCAGTATCCATGTGATCGGCACAGACTAAACTGAACTTCAGAACTGTATCCACTACACCAACCTTACCATTAGTAGAATGAAAATATTTGAATCTGACTCATACACTAACACTAAAACAAAATCAATCCTCAGTATTAAAAATGTTATATTTTTTGTATCAAATAAAGAAAGTGGTTCAGAGAACTGAATCCCCTTAACCACAGGATGACAACCCTGCTATGTACTTCTCCATAGACTGCTGGTTGAAAGGTGGGAGGAAAATATTGGGATTTGATTATGTTGAATGGCATTATGATTTTATTTTGTTGACAAATTTAAGCTGCTGATATAAAATTGCCTATTCTTGATTCAGTTTGCTACTAGCTCTTGGCTTCAAATGCCCAACTCCACCAATCACCAATCGAGTATTGAGAGGAATTAAAAGAAAGCAAAGGGAATATAATATTTTCTTGCAAAACTTTTTTATATTTTCTGAAAGAAACATTTAAATATTAGCTTCTTGTTCCATGATTGAATGGGTTGCAGAAAGAATTGAGTGTTCTTAATGATATTTTCCCCTTGTCATCTGCTTCATACACCTTGCCTTGAACTACTCTCTTCTGAGGAAGGTTAAACTCATAGGTACAGTTAAATTTACATTATCATTCATATTACATAATCATAAATATTCCTTGCTTATATGTAAATAAAGTATAATTTTAGGTCCATAAAATATAATTTTAGTTCCATGTCATACCAGAAAACAAATAGCAATATTCAAAGTTAATACATCAGTATTATCATCAACTTCCACCCTTGTCACGTTGTGTACTAGTACTTCATAACTTACATGCATGTCCATTTCTCTTATATGCTATCTTTGAAATCAATTTATTGTCACTTGAAGCTATTCCATTACTGTTGGTTTGTAGCCAGCATTCTTTAATGGTATTCATACTTGCTATGAACTCCATTGCTCAAAAAACAAATAGCAATGATTTTGATAAATTTGAAATATAATTATACTAAGTACACAATAATTATAATCAGTCAGTGAAATATCAATTCAATTATCTATTAAAATAGTTTATTTGCTTTGTTCCCTTATTCAATGTTAAATGGGATGAATAATTCTTTGACCTCACTAGTCCACTCATTGGTGCAGTAGTATTAAGGCAAAGTAAACCTGCTGACAAGTTACTCTGGATATGTCTCTTTAGCATGCATGGGTTGTCAAAGAAGATGGTACTTAAACCACATCTCTCTTATTGCATGAACATTTAGATTGATTGTATGATAACAAGGGCAAATTTTATTGGTAAACTTTTAATGTAAGTTTGAACACTTTTTCAAAAATACCAAAATAACACTATGTTCAAAGTTTTTATCTGCATATTAGTTTGATAAATGGACCCTGTATGTATTAAACTTTTGGAATCTCTTGGATATTATTTCTCTAGTGAAACTTAGGAAATACATAGCACAGTTAAAATTTGCAACCACCTATTTTGGGGAGTACTTAACTTTCAATGAAAACATGTTTCCCTTTTTGAATTGCAACTTCACAATATTGCATAATTAAGTTCTTTATTTTTGACTGCAAAGTGAACCTCAAAATTTCTTGCAGAGCACAATGGATATAATGTAAGAAGGAATCTTGAACCCATTTTTGTTTTCTTTTCTTCAGGCTGAACTTCTGAGGGCCACTATGGACCGTGGAATTAGAAAGGCAAAATATGATCCAACCAATTCCTCAGTGAGAAGTAGAGAAAGTAGTGGAAATAGAGAAACAGCTAGAGTAGGAACAAGTAAGGATCTAAAGCAATCTGAATCAAAGGCCCATGAGAAGTTGGATCAAGAATATAAGATGCCAAAAAGTCAGCATGAGAGGATAAAAGAGTATGTTATTCATCAATTCAACGATATATAAACATTTTAAATTGTGTTCTCTCACTAACCATGCTCAGCTTTCTCAACAGAAGGCTTAAATTATTTAAATAGAGCTTTTATTTATTAACATATTTATTAAATAACAAAATAAATCTTTACTTGTGATCAGATATCTAACAATTTAAAATGTTACTAAATAAGGTTGTGACTAAAATAATTTGAACTTGCTGTAATAATTTTAATGCTCAATAAAATATCAATATATTTAAGTAAATCTCATTGTTTGTTAGACCTTTGTTGTTGTGTCTTTGAGGAATTCCTACTACAACATGAATATGCGACGGGACTGATGACATTATTGCTGTATCATCTTTTTTAGTTTATAGTGTTGGACTGAGTTACTTCAGAAATAGGATGCTGATGATTGACAATGACGTAAGATGCTTCATGTATTACTTGCACGTAGATCTCTGTATTAAAAAACTTCATTTAAAACGTTCACTCTAGAATGCCTCTCTGTGAACAAAAGGCATTCCAAAAGTGTCTCATCTAAATAAATGTGGTGGCGTTAGGAATGCTTATTCTGGCTTCCATAGATCCATGGAGAATTAATAATTAAGGTACTTCCCTGTTTTATATTAAAGACTCTCATAAAATACTATATGTGTAAATTGATGCACAATAAAGAGGGCACCTTAGTTACTTAATCAAGACTTGTCTATGTGTAAGAATTGTTAACAAATAATTATTAAGCTGTAAATAACACTATTATTTAACTGGTTCTTGAATTCCTAATTATTTCCAGAGAATAATTTGACAGATGTGACTGATCTGCATGGATGAAGATTGGACTTGATGACTCATTAACAATTCTCTATCATAATAATTTTTACCTAGAAATTTCATTAATGCATCTCTCTTCTCTGTCTGTTCTGCTTGTGCTCCTAATATGTATATTCTCTATTCATTCATTTAAAAGAATTCTGTAAATGCTTCATACAATATAGACTGAGTAATAATTGGTGCTCCATATTTACCGTTGTCTACGTGTAAATATGAGGGTTATAAATGAAATTCTGTCTCTATCTAGTTCATTTAAGTTGATATAAGGTCATACTATTTTCCTAAATGAGTTACAGTGAACTGAGATTATAATTTTCTCTAATGCTTTAGAGTTTTTGTTGGTTGCTGGTTGAGTGAAAATTTTACAGTGATTTAGAGCTTTATTATAGTGAAAGGTAATTTGTTAAAGAAAAAAATTAGCAGCATTAAATTACATTTTTAATTTTAAAAAGAAAATTGATTTTCATTTTTGCCCATAAACTTTGCCATAAATTCTTGTGAGTGGTGATTTTTAAGCCAAATTGCATTTTGAAAGATTGCTGCCTCTTTCCAGGAACCCTTCTACTCCAGCCCCAACTCCTTTCTACTTTGGAATGGAAGGAGACATTGAGGATGAGATGAAGACAAAAGCTCTGAGTGAAGAGAGGGACAAAGTGGAAAAATTTGCCGAGCGGGTCAGGCAGGTGAAAATGGAGGAGGTTCTGATCGAAGAGGTGGAGTGGCAAAGGAGGACGGATGACGAAGAGGAAGAGGAGTCTGGAATTGACCTCTGTCTGCGTCCCACCCTGCCCAAGAAACAACCGCAAGTGCCAAGGTTCTCCCCCATCGCAGCCTGGAGACTCCTAGGCACCCCAGCAACAATGCACTCCCCAGAGCCCAGCATAGTGCTCACTGATTCCCTCCTCCCAGAGAAAGTCCCGGCCATTGACAATTCGAGGGGGATCGAGATGGAGCGGAGGGGAGAAAAGTCAGCCGACTCTGGTATCTCCGGGGATGCAAGCCCAGGACCAGGTGTCCCCATCCTCAGGGGTGCACCTCCTTCGCCCACAGTGTGGACACCCCAACAGGACCTGGCGGAGGAGGAATCCTCATCAGAGGACGGTCCTATCAACGTCCCACCCCCTCCCCATGTGCTTTACCTCTCCCTCTCCCTCCCAAGAGCGGCAGACAACACAATGTGGCGCTCCCCTTACACCAGAGGCCGGGAGTCAAGCCTCGATAAGCTCAAGCGGTCAGTGTCAGGGGCGATATTTGGGAAAAGCGGTGTGGATGAGTTGCACTCAGTGGGGGAGAGGCCCTTGGATGACAATTGGTCACTAGGGCACTGTGGGGTGAAGCGGGAAGGCGTCCAGCTTCCTGGGGGAGACGTTTCTGATTCCGGTTGCATTGGGAGGGTCATGTACCTTCCGCAAGGCCCCCTCTCGCCATCACACAGGTGCCATAGCTTGGATCTCTTGGGTGGGGAAATACTGGGAGGGGGGCGTGATTTCCCCCCAAGGCAGAAAGAGGGTTGGGAGGACATTGCCATGAGGAGTGTCGAGGAGGATTTTGAGCGTGATCGGGCATTAGATCGGGCCAGGCTGAGAGTTCAGTTGCGTGCTCTCAATGAATCGGAGAGGGAAGCTAATCGTTCAGTTGGTTATGGACCCTCTTCACTCCCAGCAGACGTGAGGTATGAACCAGATGGTGATGCAGAACCGGTCGCATTTGAAAGGAGGTTGAACTCTGATGATCCCATGTCATCCTCTCCACCACCTTCATCATCATCTTCACCATTGCCATCATCATCCCCTTCTCCATCTCCTGCTAGAAGGAGACGTGGGGTGTCCTCATCATCAACGGCTCAGAAGATCACCAGGAGGGAATGGAGAAAGGATCCTAAAAGGGCACCACCTCCAACAAGAATACTTTCGGAGTTCAGGCAGCAAAGGCGAGAATATAGAGAGCCACCTAAAGGTTCTTCCCATCCGACGCCACCAACTCAGCAGCATATCAGACATCCGAGTGTGGTCTGTGACATTCCTAAAACTGGAGATAAGAAGCCAGAATCTAGCTCAATTACAGCCTCGGTTGAATCTTCATCTAAAAATGGTAAGCATTGTCCTTTTGTTAAAAAGGAATAACATTCATAAAATTAGATTAAATTTCTCAATATCACTGATGCAAAAGAAAAGTTTGTAACTGCTGCTCCTTAACATTAGGGAATATAAAAATTAAACTTGAATAAAGGATTGACATTCACTCTAGTGATAGTCATTTAAAATTAAAGGTATTTGAAGGAACATTGATTTCAGCTGGATTGCAAAGTTAAAACTAAATCTCTTGATTAAAGATTCATAATGTTTACCACATTATTGCATTTATATCTAGAGGAGTTTTATTTTAAACCAAAGCATGGATGTAAAAGTATAATGTATCAGTATGTGTAGCCTGAATTTACATTTGAAATAGTTCAACCCTTTTGCTGTAAAAATCGACTACAGTCGACTAAATGTTTTTCAACTGGAATGAGCTGATGGACTTTTCTCCATGGTCTCAAAAAAACATGTTTATAACACACTCTAATCTACTGAAGTCTTCTTCTGAGAGCAAGCATTGGAAGGACTTGTGCTGAGACCTATGTGCAGAAGTAGGAAGTTACACAAAGCAGGTTGCTGTGGTGCAGTGCCACCTGAGGCATAAATGTTAATATTGTTATTTTTCAGTGTTTAAATGACATTTCAATGTTCTGAAAACTACAAGTGCAGTGAAAGGGTTAAGGTTTCGATCACAGTTGGACTGTATACTTTTAATCTGAATAGTAATGTCATCAGTAAGTTATTAACTTTGGAACTCTTAACTTTGGTAAATCTCTATTGGGATTAAAATAGTCCTCTAAAATGAAAACCTAAAGAAAGCCCATTTTTTAATTCTGGCTTTCAAAAGTTTGCATATACATATTAACTGATAAAAAGAAAACATTGTTGTAAGCTTTAAAAAACCTCATTGGTGATTTTTTTCAGAGAGAATTTCAAGCAATGGAACATCTGGTGCAACTTCTTCCAAATCATCATCTACAAAAACACCATCTGATAATTATCGAAGAGATTTTGCCCATGGGAGCCTTCCTGTCCCAATGGGTGTAGATTCAGCTGGAGAAAAACGATCAAAAAGGAATTCAAGGTAAATCAAATGTATACCTACTTTAAGTTAACTAACAATTTAAGTTAACTACTAATTTGCCATTATCTCATTTTACCTGAGTACTAATTGATCACCACTTTACTACCAATACTCTCCAACAATTGTTTTTTGTAAGCTATGAAACATATCATGGATGAAATATCTGTTTTATATTAATGGTTTATGTTTTAAAAATAATATTCAAAATACTTTCAGCATTGCCACGATTTTACTGGCTTCAAATGAATGAATTTAGTATATATAATATATTCCTTTATTATACTTGAATGTCAAGAGAAATTTGTAATAAATTACCTCCCTTTTTCACAATGATGTAAGTTTTCCTGAAATTATTTTAACCACAGTCAGCATACCAAATCGAACTAATCTTCTTTATCTCTCCTTATATTAGGTCTTTGACTCCAGTAGGAAGAAATGAAAATGAGGCACATGATCGCAAAGCTAAGTCAAATGCATCATCAGTCTCAAGTGTGTGTTCTTTGGATGCAGTTAAGAGGGGAAAGCCAATAGGAGGAGGCAGTTTGCATGAATCAGAATCCAGAGATGTGAGTGGGATACTTTTAAAATCACTGCATTATCACTCCCTATTCCTTCTTCACTATGACCTCTGTATGGCGTATGGCTTGGGTCTTCCTAAGGGGCCACCAGTAAATTATGTAACACTAAAGGGGGGTCAAGGGTCAGGCCAACTGTATTATCGATGGAAAAGGGGGAGCCTTCCTTTACATTAGGAGGTGGTACCTACATTAGCAATTCATTCATTGTTGAAAAAATACTGATTGTTCTCATAATAAGAGATGAGTAAGTAATAGTTTTAAAAAATGAGAAATTAATGTGGTATTTATAATAAATTTCCATTTTAACATTTACCATAAGAGAGAGCATGGACAGTGTTTAATAATTTAAGAAAGGGGACCATAGAGAATGTTATGGAGCTTAAGCAGTATTGGCGAATGATTTTTACTTTAAGAATTCCAAAACACTAATTGTTCAGATAATGGATTTTTGAGATAATTTAGTTTTTTGCTCCATGGTATCCAATAAATGGCATTACATATATCTGATCAATCTTTTTTTAGGCTTCTTCTGATTCGAAGAAAATTATGGAAAACAATGGTGCCAGTGCAAGTGGATTAAACTCCAAGGGACCTTTATTCACATCAATTCAACCTTATACTCCAGGGAAAGGCTACCGACCTATTAGTTTTAACCCGGGGAATCAAACACAAAAACTTGCTCAATCTGTTAGTTAGCCATATTATTATACATATTGTATTATTGCAATTTTGTAAGTATTGTAATTACTAAACATATTGCTAAGTTTTTTATGCATAATTATTCTTCATTTTGTAACTTTTATTACTAATCCTTTTACATACTCTGTTGACTCAATGCCATAAAATGTTAATTCATCATTGAAGATGTTAGCAATACATTCAAAGTGAGTCATCATCCTCTCCTCGCATGAAAGATATTCAGATCATACATCGCAAAAATGTGCTTGAATCTTTTTGAAGTAAGTTGTGAGGTAAGATAAACTACATTTATTTGCTCATTCAAGAAGAGGTAGATAATCATTGAATTGATGTAAATGTGGTAGAATTGATTCATCCTTTTTTAAAATATAAATTAAAGTAATTCCTTTCTCTGAATGATAACATTTGATTCTTTGATAGAGTACAGACTTGCCTTTTGCCTTTTCAACCACAGATCTACAATTAATTTACATGTCATCCTATATTGTAGATATATGAGGTACAGTTAGACGGGTGCATTGAACAAATTTTATGGCAACTCTAAATCATTTATAGTCAATTTTCCTTATGCCTTTTGTGAATATTTTATTGTATCATAACTTACAACAAGTGCAATATCACAGTGTTATTTTTCCTCCCAAAAGTTTCGCAATTGACCAAAATTGTACCCAAATGTATGGTGTAAGAATGGAAATAAATTTTGTTGAGTTTATCATTATATTTTAAGCCATCCATATTTTCACAAATTTTACTCTTCATATGGCCATGACTATTTTTAAAGAAATATAAAGAGAGGAATCCTGCATGCAAAGCATAATCTGTAAGGTATACCATATGCAGAATATAATAATGTGTATTTTAGTTATTCATGGTTAATGGTCCTTCATCATTTGACAGTTGCACAGGAAAGGAAACAATAGATGGTAGTATGTAATAGGAATAGAGTGAAAGCTTTAGAATATTAAGAAAATAATTTCAAAGTACATAATATTTAGTTTTCCTCAATTATAAAAGTTGAAATTTTTACTTATGGCAGTACTGCATCTCTGCCAGTCACTATTGTTGAAGGATTTTAACTACCTATGTGTAAAATGCATCTCACAGCTCTGTAAAGGGGGAGAAGATACTTATATATATGTAATACTATGTACGTATAACATTACTCGAAGATCCTCCCTGTTAATGAATTCACAAAACATCATCCCTGTTGGCAGTGTTTATAAATTTATTTATTTTAAATTTATACCTATAAGTAAACCTCCTAATATTTAAGCATTTAAGCTTAAGAATAGGTAAATTAGTTTAAACTAAGAAACCTATTGCAGTGCATCATCCAAGTCAACAACTTCAACAAAACACATATGCCTAGCCCTCCTGCAGCCTTTTCTCATTAATGATTGCATGATAACTGATTCTTGAGAATGTGTTATAAATAAATTTATTATCCCTTAGGACCTCTTAACACATTCAACCTGGAATATTTCTAGTGTGGAATCAGAAAAAACGGAAAGCTTTTTCTGCCACATTAATTTGACCAGTCACTAAAATGTAATTTAAAATTAGTTACAACTTTTTTTGAATAACAAAGCTCGATAATTAATTAAAGATGCGAGTTGCAGCGTTTCTCGAAAGAAGAACAGCAGTTCACGAGAAACGCTTGTCCAAAGGACAAATATTCTTTCCAAGACGGGTGAGCAAGATGAGGTCAAAAATAGAAAAAACCACAAAAGTATGACAATCTAACTAATCAAACACTGTATTTAAACAACAAAAGACAAAGTACAAACCAACAAAATTGAAATACTCTTCACAATTTCAGGAAAAGCTAATAACTTGCACCAAAAAGTCCATGGCGCTAAGGAGAATCGACAATCACCAACTCTCCTCTCACCTAGCCTCGAAATCGTCTCTTTGCCGTCTCCACTCGAACAGAGGGCGTGAGAGGGGAGGTATTCTCTGGGGTAAGGAGGGGGTATATTCTGGAAGGTCAAAGTGCAATGGGGTTTAATGTGGAATTCCATTGGTGCAAATTGAGGGGAGGAAAAGGTGGCATGATGTGAAGGGGGCGAGGTGGAAGCTTAGGATTGGGTCATCCGGGACTCTTTTTTCACTACGGTGGGGGAACACCAAATAACGGCTCGTACGATGACCTAACTTCTGGTCTTCATCCGCGCTTTGGGGGCTATATAAGTGGTAGAGCTTCTGGAGAGGGAAAGGAGCGGCTGAAAGGAGCGGCTGAAAGGAGCTGCTGAACGAGCTGACGAAACGAAGCAGACAAAATCGATGCATTTTGGAATCGTAGGCGTTGTTGGCGTCGTTGGCTCCGCCTGTCGTTAGCTACGCCTGTCGAGCAAGTCCTGCGGCTAAGTCCGGAGGGTAATTAATCCGCCGAGGGGTAATGTCCAACGAGGGGGAGAGGTGGGGGGGGTACCAAAAAATGCCACAGAGTTCACGTTCTTCAGAGAGATCTTCAGTGAGATCATCAAAAAGGTCATTAACAGATGCGAATGCTCGTCCATCGGTATCCTGGCAATGCACCTCGGACGCGCATTCGCATCCGTCGGGTTGAACGTGTTAAGGACCTTCTTACCATTTTTACAAATACATGTGTATTGCATTTTTACAAATACATGTGTACAAGAGGAATTACATCACTCCCTAGATATAAGTGTGAAAAAAATAGAAATTGAGAAAAGGTAATACTGACAGTAGTCAAAAGGATGTGAGCTTTTTCCAGGCCCTCCATGTGGATAAGTGATACCATTGCCCAAGTTAAAGATCAGCACCTCCAAACTAATGGAATAGATTTTGTATACTATAAAATATTGTATACTATTAAAAAAAAAATTCATTTCAAAGGCAACATAGCACCTCCCCCTGATAAGGTGCCTTTATTCTAGTTACAACATGCATAACCATGCGATGGCCCTGTCATTAAAAGTTAGGTACTCTTTCAAGCTATGATGCAGAACCAGCAGTCAAGATAAACTACACTAATTTTAGACCTTCAAGTACTATGCACACAGGAATATCGATTAGAGACTTTGAGAGATTATAATTTTACAGAAAAACTCCACAGGTATTTGGAGTTTTTCTCTTAGGCTTGAATTTCTGAGCCTTCTACCATCCTAGTTTCCCTTCCTCTACCCTTCCTCCATCTTAGTTTCACAGGTACATTGAGAAATGTCATCAGTGGGAGCACAGTTCGGTAGGATAAGCCAAGGAGGGAGGTGGTTCCAATAATAATTGCTGGTAGACTGCAGTGCAAAAATGTCAAAATTAATCTAATATGTCAAGTGATTAAATCATAGTATATTATATCTCTTTGCATACTCATTTATTTTCAATTAAGCTGGACTCTAGCTTCTGACCCATCCTATTGCAATATATCTGGTTTAGTTACAATCCCTCCTAATTTTGTTAACACATCACTATGGTAGTTTTAACTCTACGGCAATAAACATGAAAAAACAAAATAGATAGAAGTGGAAGGCAGTAAAAAATAAAAATGAAGAAATGAACTAATAAATACATAGATGCACAAAATCGATTTCAGTTATCCTTATGAAGCACCAGTTCCACACTTGAAATGCAACAAATTCAATACCTATATGCTTATTTTGTGTCACATACATTCAAATATGCAATGGAAAGTGGTTACAGCTGCCAAGTAGTCTTATTATGATTTTGTTTTATTTCTGAGTATATTCTGCTCTTTTGTTCCTTTCCTTCTCATCAATAGATTCTATTCCCAGTGAGAAATGGGTGGTGGCATCAACGTGGAACCCACGTTGATGCCACGTTCATTTGTGGATATATGGTGGTGGTGGATATTGAGTGGCTGAACCAACGTGGGATCCACGTTGACTTTAAGTGGATCCATGGTGATTAATATTAAATATTTAACGGAATTTCTACTTTGTGGAAAATAATTCTCTGGTGACATTGCGTCGTTTATCATCCTGAAACCACGCTAGTTATGAGAAAACACATCGGAAATTGTATTTCTAAATTATGTTATTCATGGAACTGCAGGATTAGATTTATGTAAAATAGAATCAGCGGTGTTCAACATTTGCATAAAAGGCAGAATTTATTTGTATATCCACTACACTCCTGCTGGAAATTCACCATAAAATTATTCAATCATCTTATAATTCTATTTTATTAAGATTTTGAATATCCTTCTTCATAGTAAAATCAGAGTTTATATCGGCGCGCTTTGTCCGAAACTGCACACTACGGCTGGACTCAACCTGTCTACTGATGATTCAACAATTATTTCCATTCAGTGGCCACAGTAGCATTTGAAAGAGCAATTAATATTTCTAATATTTATTTATTAATTAATTAATCTCTCGTAGTTGTTCTAAGTTTCATGCCCCTAGGTCTAGGGTTTGTTAGTTTTAGGTCAGTACCTACTGCCAATTTAATTTACCCACCAAATTTCCACGTGGGTTCCACGTTGATCCCATGACCAAAATCACACGGTATCCACGTTATATTTCCACCTAATCTCCACTGTAATTTCCACGTTGATTCCACCACCCATTTCTCACTGGGTTAATTCTCAATCTGAGTTGTTCTTCCAACGTTCCATGGAAAAACTAATAGACAACAAAACCATTTTGCATGAAGTTTGCAAGGCTCTCTTTTTTACATTATTTTAAGAATTATAGTTCAATGAATGATCTTTATATTTTTTTAAATGATGGTGATACATTTTTAATCTCAGGAAATGAACATTTAACCCTTTCTGGTCCTGTGATTCCAAATTGAATATTGTTTCTTTAGTGCTTTAAGCATCTATTTATAGCACCCACTGTCTTTATATAGTCTCATCAGCTTAGGGATGTGATTCTACCATTAGATTTCATAACCTGCCATAGGTCACAAATTATTATCTTCAATTCTTGCTGAAAATGCTGTATTTATGCTCAGATGTTTTTATATTCTTATTAAACATTCATGCCAGAAAGAGTAGAAATAATATAATAGTCTGAGACAATAGCTCATTTCAAACATCTAAAAGTAAAATGTCAGCCAACACATCAACTTGGGGCAGTTAACACACAACCCAAGAGGGCCAATGTGTCATCTCACTGACAGTAAAAGGAGAAGAGAAAGATTAAAAATGCAATTCCATAAAATTTTTATTTTGGCATGACCATGGTTTCGCTGCGGCACAGCATCTTCAGGTGGGCATACAAAATACAGCATCAGCCTTATATATGGTGAAAGTTGGGGTGGGAGGGGAGGAACGGGGCCGGAGGGTGGGGGAGAGAGGAAGTGACCAAGGATTGGCCGGTCGGGTGAGCGTGGTGATGCAGTAGGGTGTTTTCAGGGGTGGCGGAGTCAGGCCTGGTGGAAGTTGGGGTGGGGGAGGAATGGAGTCGCAGAGAGAAAGGGAGAGGGAAAGTGACCAAGGATTGACAGGTCGGGTGAGGGTGGTGATGTAAGTTAGTGTGTTTGCCCCAGAGTGGTTAGGATTCTGCCTGGGGAAGGAGTGACTGAGGGGTAAGTGTTGGAGCTCGGGTGGAAGGGGAGGTTTAAGAGAGGGGAGCGGGATAGATACAATAATTTATTCAAAACATCACAAGATTTGGAATTTACACAGATTGAAATTTCTATTTCCTCAAGTTCATCCAACTTGGGACCCTTATTTTCAACATGCAATATGTCTGGTGTAAAATCACTGCTGTGTTTGTGTTGTAATAGATGATTTGTGAATTGGGAAGTGTCTTTGTGGTTACGGAAGCAAGCTTTGTGTTCTTTTATTCTAGTGTCAAAGGTCCTTCCTGTTTGGCCAATGTATGAGGCCCCACAATCATCACAGACGAGTTTATAAACTCCGCTTTCTTTCAAAATATGTATCTAATTTGTCTTTGGTCAACCCAAGTATGTCTCTAATTTCTTTTTTGGGGAGAAGCTTCTGGTCTTTAAGGGATAATTTGCCAAGGAATGGTATCCGTCTCCACCTTTGTACATCGTTGTTTCAATGTGTGTTGTATAGGGACTTAACAGCCAATAGTGTTTGTTTTCATCTGTGGAGTGTATCGATTGACCTCGTGGAATAACCATTTTTGAATGCAATCTGTTTTATTGTCACGAGTTCTCTTTGGTTATTTGTGTGTGACATGGGAATGTGGCATAGTCTGTTCAGCATGGAGTGGAAGGCTGCTAGTTTGTGTGTTATGTGGTGATTTGAGAGAGAATGTATAACAAAGTCAGTGTGGCATGGTTTCCTAAATTTGAGAAAAATTGAGAAATAAAACTTGTTATTTACAATCTTTAGTGACAAGTGACGTGAACTTTATATTACTGTCTTGTGAATTTAACAATGTTAGGAATGTATCCAATTGTCTCATTGTCCTTGGTCATACACAAAACACATCATCCACGTATCTAAACCAATGAAGGACCTTTTCTGTGACCTTTTCAGAGTGTCTCTTGGAGAACAAACACTTTTCTAGGTTGTCCATGTAGATGTCTGCAAAAAGTGGGGAAACAGGTGAGCCCATAGTTAGGCCATCTGTCTGCTGATATTAAGTGCCATTAAATAAAAACTGCTTTGATTTACACATGTTTCTAACAAGTGACACAGTTCACTAATAACAGGTGCTGGTACCTTAGCTTTTGCCAGGGTGATTTCAGCTAGGTTGAGAGCTTCGGATCTTGGTACGATCGGAAAAAGGTTGATCACATCAAAAGAAACCATGCGGCAATTGGAGGGTATTTGTGTGGGATAACATCTGTGTGAATTTGTACGAATTGTTTATTCCAAACTTGGGGGTGAACTTTGAGTAACTCCTAAATAGAGTATTTACTAGGGATAGTAGGTGGTTGGGAGCAGAGACACATGACATAACTGGCCTAATAGGAATCTTATCTTTGTGGATTTTTGGCAGGCCAAAAAATCTCAGAACCTTGGGATTCATCTGTATAAGTTTGGTGGATTTAGAGGAATGCAATAACACTTCACATCGGGCAATGGAACTTTTGCCCTTGGTTTGGTATTTCGGTGTTGGGTCGCTTCTTAAGGCCACTATGTTGTTGGAGTTGATGAAATCTAAGCACTTATCAATGTACACTCCTCTCTCCATGACCACAACTGCATTGTCTTTATCGGCTTTGGAAACTATGAGGTTATTAGGTGTGAGAGATCTCTTCGAGGATGACACCATCTTATATTCTGCGTGTTGGCTGGTACCTAACTGCTGTATGATCAGTGCTGCTGATGTAATCTCGTAATTTAGAAGAGATGAGTTTCTTGGCTCCTGAAGAATCCTTCCGAAGTGCTATGTTGCAGTCCACTGCAAGATTTTTTAACTGTTTCGTTGAAAAGGGCATATCAGGAGATATTTTAGACATTTTTCAAGTAGATTCCACTCATCATGTTTAAAAATATGTTTGGATAGATTGACTACCCTGTCATTAAATGTGTGCTCAATTGGTGGTCTCTCCGAGTGGAGAGTTTGATTTTGGATAAAGCGTCAAGTTTTTTGCACATTGTGGTTCTTTTCTTGAAAGCCACCCTCTCTGCTTCTCCATTCCTGGTTGGTTATTTAAGGGAGGCGACCGACAGCTGAGGTCATTTGCGCCATATAGGATAGGTGGATAATTTGATATTGGTAGGAGTTTTCAGGGAAAGGAGGAAGGGTGGAGAGAAACCCGATGTCGGCATTAGCCTACTCTTAACGAAAGGCGCCAGGGGGACCACGGCTTAACGTCCCATCCGACGGACGGAGTACTGAACTTGAAATGCCCTCCACTAGACACTCAAGTGGGGATCGGTTTTCCACTGAAAAATCCACCACTGCCGGGAATCGAACCCGGGCCCTCGGGATGGGAGGCTAGTACTCTAGCCACTACACCAACCCGATCCCCTTCTCCATTCCTCCCCCACCCCAACTTCCACCAGACCTGACCTCCGCAACCCCCAAAAACACCCTAATGCATCACCACGCTCACCTGACCAGCCAATCCTTGGTCACTTCCTCTCTCCCCCACCCTCCGATCCCATTCCTCCCCCCCCACCCCGACTTTCACCATACATAAGGCTGATGCTGTATTTTGTATGCCCACCTGAAGATGCTGCGCTGCAGCAAAACCGTGGTTGTTCCAAAAGAAAAGTTTTGTGGAATTGCATTCTTAGTTTTTCTCTTCTCCATTATGAAAAAGTTCCACCAAGTTACCCCGGAATCAGTTTCTGACAGTAAAAGGGTTAATCACCGAATGTTGCAAGAACAATGGGACTATGGTTGTCATTTTCCTACTCACCACACTATCCTCCTTAACATTTATGGCCATATGTGGGAGTTTTCGGTTAAATATATCTCCAGGCTGTAGAGCTCCACATCTTCATGAAATAATGAGATTTTCCCCGATTTTTGCTGCTCAGTAATAAGATAAAAATGTTGCTGATGTTGTATATTGAGGGTGTATGGAATATTTTTTATGGCATTCAGTATGATGATGCTCATTTAAATATTGTACTTTATTATTATGAATATTGCAGTATTTGATCCCTGTTTCAGGAAGTTATGTTAGGAAGTTAGGTTGTTAATATGAGGCAAGTTTGGTTACTTTGGCACCCCAGTTATATAAATTTCTATTCTATGCATGTGCATACAAGATCAATAAAAATAAAACTAAGGTATGCACTAGGAGAAAAGAAGCCATAGGACCAACATTAAACTAGGAAAACAAAAATTTGAGGAGGTGGAAGAGTACTGTTATCTGAGAAGCTGGATACCTATCGTGTGGCGGACATCCAAGTTCAAAGTTCCACCACTCAGGTCCACCACCTGGCCGAAGTCACAGCCAGAAGGTCCCTGGCATGGCCGCCAGGGCACACAGGGAGAGGAGACCCTAGCACCCTAGAAAAAGTGCCACCTACGTGAGAGAGTCCGCGAAAAGGGGTGATCGTGCGACAACCGAACGAGAGCCTTCCTCTGCCCTCTGCTATTTGTTCAGTCTCTCCCTCTGTAGTGATGGAATCCATTAATAAACATGGTCCGCTGTTTTCAGCTTTTTAATTTGAAGTGTGGTATAACCATCAACTCTTCTACATCAACCCCTTCACCTAGCTATGGATGAAGCAAAAGAGAAATTGTCAGTAGAATAGCCCAGGCAAAAAGGGCATTTTACCAAAAGAAGATTCTGCTTACAGCTGTAAATACAAGTGTGGAAGTGAGGAAACATTTCATTAGAACATGCATCAGGAACATGCTACAATATGGCCATGAACAATATAGCATGGACGATAACAGCTGCAGATAACTCAGGGCTGAAAGCATTTTAAATGTAGTGCTACCACAGAATGATGAAGATAAAATAGATTGACCAAATGGCAAATGAAGAAGTCTTAAGATGAGTGGGAGAAAAGAGATGTCAGCTGAAAACTCTAAAAAGAAGACAAGACAACTTAATCGACCATATCTTAAGATTTGACGACCAGATGAAGACAATCATTGAGGGAAAAGTGAATGGGAAGAATGGTAAAGGCAGGCCTCGTATGAGATGTATGGAACAAGTTGTGAAGGATGAAAAAGGGAAGAATTAAGTTAATATGAAGAGGTTGGCCAATAGAAGAATCAAGTCGAGGCTGTGTCAAACCAATCTTAATATTGTTGACCGAAGATGATAACATACATTTATGTTTGCTAGTGGCCATCACAGCATTTTAAAATTTTAATTCAGTATAAATTAGACACCCAAGATTTACATAAATACTGTGGTCTAGTTATATCTCTGGCAATTAACATCATAAGTCTACCAGATAATATACCGAGCCATCATTATTATTCCTAAGATTGGTTTGATGCAACACTCCACTAGATTATCCTATTGTCTAACCTCTTCATGTTCACATACCTAGTTCTCTTTCACTCTTGCACTACTTGCTCAACCTATCTCATTCTCTTCCTTTGCTATTCTTCCCATTCATTTGTCTCCCAGCTGCTTTATAGGAATAAACGTTTTTTTTGGAGAAAATTGGGATCCAGAGTATAAAGTAATATGATGCAAATTGAACTGTCAGAATTAAAACTGAAAAATTGGGTAAATAGCAAGGAAGATGGGCTCAACCAATAATAATTGTTGTTGTTTTATGCTTAGAATTACTTCACGACACATTCAAAAATAAAAATTACAGTACGGTATAAGTGAAGCCTGCAGACAAAATACTGTGTCACATGTTCTTGACAGATATCTGTGATCTTGATAACTGAGCAGCTGATGCAGGGGTCTCCATGAGAGAGATAGCTAGCAATAATGGCAGTGGAGGATGACAGAGGAAAAGCTGACTATGGGGAGGTGTGGGATGTAGTAGGGGAAATTCCTGAGTGGCTGAGGATGCAGCTGATTGGACCTCTGACCTTATCTGCTGCTACCAAATTTGTACAATTTGCTGTAGATGTTATGGATCTTCATTCCTCATATAAAAGGAGCCCTTTGCTCAACGTGTAGATGGGCAGCGCATAAAATGGGTGTGTTGTGATACGATATTCTTGGTCAATTTGCCACATGATATATTGCCAAAACAGTTCTTGATTGAGCGAGAGAATACCAGAGTGAGTATGCTGGTGAGGGCCACCCACTATGTTCAAATTTTGTTACACTAGTAGCAACATAAGTTTAGACAGAAAAATAGTCATCCGTCCTCATTAATGACTACCAAGAGGGGTATGGTACTCTTTTTGCCAACTAAAATGAACTTTTTACGTGACTCCTTGGTAACGTTTAATAACATTTTCTTATTTCCCGCTATAGCTGTAGTTCCACTTTTCGCCATTATGCGCTCGCTTCGCTCGCCCTTCAGTAATTGAATAACGATAGTAGAAAAGTTTTTTGAAGTGTTCGAGTACCTCAAAATTACTTTTTGATAGTAGGACTACTAAATGTTTTTGTGAATGTGAAACAAATATAACCGTATAGCCTTCGCTTGTCATTATTAAGTGAATCCTGGATGAACGGGGTGAACCTTCGATCGCGATGACAATCAGAGCACTTGATGTGGGGCACCGATAACGTTTTGCGCGATGTACTTCTTCCTGCCGCTGTGAAGAATATATTTTAACTTTCTTTTCACCAAGAAAGGTTCCGATTTTTCACCAAAAATAATGCGTTTTAACGATCGTGAGCTGGCTCAGGCTTGTGGCGAAACAGCAATTTTCGAAGGAAGGCTTAACTATCGTCCTCCGGGTGGAAATTTTGGTCAATCCGGTGCGTAAAATCCTTCTGTGTTGACTACACCAGTACTTCTATGAATCTAGTTGGTTTATGCCCCTTTAATTTTATATCTGTCCTTTGCAGGTTATAAGGAGCGGTGGTTTCGTTTACGGAGCAATTTGCTATTTTATTTTAGGTTAAGTGATTCCAGTAAAGTAGAGTCTGAGGTAAATATATTACACCTTTAGTCATTAACTGTGTCATTGCTTGGATAAATATTGTGTAAGTTAATTGCATTGGGATATGGCATGGCAGCAATGAGAATATCCAAACATGCGTATATAATGTGGTATAGAATTACTTTATTTTTCATTACTTTGGTTTAATTTTTCCTCGCACTCATGGTGCTGCTTTACCCTTTGCGAAAAAACTGTTAGATTTCAATAGATGGCCCAATTTTCTTCAGGTCTTTTTTGCAAAGGATAGTTTCACCTACAGAGATATTGCGGTTTCAACCAAGGTTTTATTCATTATTATTATATTATTATTATTGTCTTTATTTGCCCAAAGATCTGTTACATTGATATGAAAAGATATAGGGCACGTCATATTCATACATATATAATACACAATTACAGGTTTTAACACGCTGTGTCACTGAGGTATTCCTCAATAGAATTGAACAAATTATTTAGCAAGTACCTACCTTTTTAGTTCTGATTTAAAAGCATTGATGCTTTTAATTTCTTTTACACACAGTGGTAAATTATTGAACAATTTTATGCCCATTTCTTTGGGTCCAATTTTAGCAGCTTTCGTACGCACATAATTAAAATGGATGTCATTTTTTGTCCTTGTGAAGTGTTGGTGGAATACACTTTTCTGTAATGGCGTACATTTAATGAGTGAGAGTTTGGGAGTTCAGTTTCATGATATCAGCATTATTCCCTGCCCGATTTTAAGGCTCAATAAACAGTTGTTAATGGAATATATTTCATTTTACAGCCTTCAGGCCTCTTTGTCTTAGAAAATTTTAGCATCCAGCATGAACAGAGTTCTTCGACACCATTTGTATTTTCTATCATCTTCAAAGATGAGCCTTATAAGAAGCACCTTTTCTCTGGAAGATCTGACTCAAACATCCAGGCCTGGGTGAATACCATTAAACAATGCTCGTAAGTAGAAATATAATTACTTTAAGTTTTTAATAATTGTTCACTCTGTTCGTTATAATACCTATAGTTACAATTTTTCTCATCATCTTCATCGAAAGAATACTGTAAACCAAGTCTTCACACATCTTACACTTTGTCAAGCATTGGGCTGTGAGATTTCTATGTAACTCTGCTAGGATGATGGCAGAATGAAATTGAAATGTCAGCAACACAATACATGACCTAGTGGGATACCAATGAAGACTTCACTTATCGAAAGTTCTAAAGGCTCAATAAATCATTACAACTTTTGGACACCTTTTTATATTATGATCCACCTTTCCCGTGAGAAAGAATGAAAAATGTTGTATGCTTTATCATCAATCATGAATGCACCACTTCCTGTATGTGAACCCATTGTTCATAATTGGCATGATATGAAATAACTAATATTTTTTTATTAAATTGTAGTTATTAGTCTAGAGTTAGGCATTTATGAGTGTTTTTTTAATTCCGTTATCATCATTTTTTCTTTCAGATATGAGTACCTTCGTTCTCAGAGGATACTTCTGCAGAAGAAAATCACTCTCAAGACTGGAAAGGTGTGTATAATTCATTTTTGACTAAACAAAGAATTTATTTTCCTTGAAATGCAGATTTTTATCTCATACCCATTTATTTTGTTAGTTTTTATTGATGTTTAAGTATTGAATTTTTTTATTGTTCAGCTGTTGTTTTTTATTGTCATCAAAATTTTATACTCCCTGTAGCTATTTATTTTATATTTAAGATAAAGTAATGGGTTTTTTTTGTTGTTTGTGGTACGGGTCATTCCATGTCAAATCAACCAGTGAATTTACCTGACCCTTTGCGATTTTGATGAAAATTGGTAAAGTTGTTGGTCCTACAGAGAAACTAAATAATACCAAGTATTACACCCCTGGGCCAAATACTTTTTTAGAAAATTGGGTCTAAATATTGCCCAAAAATCAAATTTTAGGTCTGCGGTGCACTATTTGAATTGTCGTAACTCTGATACCAACACACTTAGAGCGTTGTGTGTGGTGTCATTTTAAAGCTCTTAATATTGTCTTCCATTTGATATTTCACATGCCGAGGTTAAAAATAATTATAGGTCAAAGGTCAAGGTCAACATAGTTTGACCTTGAATTATGAAAAATGGGATATTTTATTTTGCTTAATTTTTTTTTCTTAACAACATACACATTTCAGTAATATATGTACCAACTTTCAAAGTGGGACTCCAAGTACAACCAGAGATATGATTTTTTTTGTATACCTAGGACACTGGACAAAATGCTTAAGCTTGTTCAGTATTTTGATTAAAATTGGTGTATGGGTACAAAATCAACTCAAACTGAACAATCTCAAACAGTTTTGTGAAAAATTATTTGTATTTTTGTATTTGAGCGAATTGTAAACATTTTAATTTTTCCGCATTTTTAGCAAAAATCTGAGCCTGAAATCATATTATCACTTATATCTCCGTTCGTAATTGTCATACAGCAATGATTAATAGCTCTTATTAAAGCTAAATTCTTATTGAATGCAAATCTATCAAGAAAAAATTATTTTCTTCTATACCCTATTGTTGTTTATTGTTATTGTTAATAAACTTTTCTCAAATACTCCATCTCAGAATTGGCTGAAACTTTTTTCTCCGCAATCTAAACATACCCAGCTAACTATTCCAGAAATAAAATTTAGTGGCAATTCATAAATGCGTTTTTTGTAAATATTTAAACATTTACAATTTTTCTCGCGTGGCCCGTCGGCTCCCCCATTTGGAATACTTGCAGCAGATGTGATGCAAGCCTAAAAATTTCCTAATTGATCAATGTTGTGGCTATATGAGATAAAAATATATTATAAACTATAAATGTTAACAACAATTGTTATTTGTTCTGTTAAATGGACATTTGCAGAGAAATTTACCATTGAGCCCCAATTTCATTGCGTGAAAAATTTTTCTAACTACTCCGACACAATCTATTGAAAACTAATGAGAAAGCAAAATCCTTGTATTCAAAACAAATGTAAAATGGCTAAGTTAGCATGCTTTCCGTAAGTATATGGTGTCCTTTGTTGTAGGAAGGTGTCCTCTCGGAAATATTTTATTTGAGGATCCTGTTACTCCTGCCTGCAACTACAGCTGAATCCTGGTCCCTTGCTTGGACGAAGAGAGTCTCTTCATTAAAACCACCTCATTTGGTTCGGGTATTGCTTAATGAAACTCCCTAATGCCTGGCATACTAACTGCCTGACGAAATCTTTTTTTCAAATACATCAGAATGTTTTCCAATTTCTTCTTTGTTTGTGTAGCCAAAATTCACTCCTAAAGTATGATCTTTTGCCCAGTTAAAGAGTTCTATAGGTGTACATATTTGTTTTTCGTATGGAAGCTGAAGACTTGCTCTTGCTGCTAGTCTTTTCAAAGTTTCTCCCAGTCCGTCACTTGGCCATTTACCATGCAATGTAACAAAGAAATGCCATTCTGCAGAGACTGTGAAATCTTTCCTGTGAAGAGATCTGAAATGAGTTCTGAAGAGTTCTGAATGTTATGCCTGTTTTTATAATGAGCAGCTGCTCCATCTGAATAATATATCACTTTTTTAAGTTTCGGAACTTTCAATTTCAAGATTTTAAGGAGAAGTTTTTGAAAAAAATGTACAGTTGATGCTATATGCTTCAGTCTGTCTGATATGATAACGTAGTTCAATGGGAAGTCATTATCCTGGACTTTAAGGCGGTAATAGTAAGCGAAGGGGTGAACTGTTGCTTGGTCGTTATTCTAGTGCATATCTTGCACGCTGTCCTGTAAAATGAAAGTGTAATTTTCTGAAAAATCTGCAATGACGAGAACCTGCCCCACTTGGATGTTATGCTTAGCATTTCTAAAAAATTTAGATTGATTTTTTAGCAATGTAGTCATGAGACTGAAGTTTCTGTAACTTAACAATAACAGTTTCAAGAAATTTATCGGTAAATTTTGTAAAAATTTCTAGTGAGCAGCGGTCAACTTGCACTCATTGGTGGTAAGTAATGCAATCAATTAAATTTTTTTCAAAGTGTTCTTCTATTGAATTCCGAATTTTTCTCGGCCCAGGGCAATTTTTACATTCGTTCAGATGAAATGCGTGAGTGAGAAATGCAACAGTGTTGCAATGCAGAGGAAAATTATAATTGTGACAATGGGGGCAGAGATATTGTGTGGGATTAATGCAATACATTGATTCCGGATATAATTGAAAAGGTAACATTTTTTTATTGTTGACATTTGTTGTATACCAATACTAAAAATTTGTAGGATATATCTACTGAAGTCTAAAATGATTCCTGCATGTATATAGGCCAAACAGTATATGATGAAGTGATAACTTTCCAGTGTCGTAGGTGTACAAAAAAATTCATATCTCCTATTGTATTAGGAGTCCCACTTTGAAAGTTGGTACATATATTACTGAAATGTGTATGTTGTTAAGAAAAAAAAATTAAGCAAAATAAAATATCCAATTTTTCATAATTCAAGGTCAAACTATGTTGACCTTGACCTTTGACCTATAATTATTTTTAACCTCAGCATGTGACATCTCAAATGAAAGGCAATATTAAGAGCTTTTAAATGACACCACACACAACTCTCGAAGTGTGTTGGTATCAGAGTTACGACAATTCAAATAGTGCACCGCAGACCTAAAATTTGATTTTTGGGCAATATTTAGACCCAATTTTCTAAAAAAGTATTTGGCCCAGGGGTGTAATACTTGGTATTATTTAGTTTCTCTGTAGGACCAACAACTTTACCAATTTCCGTCAAAATCACAAAGGGTGAGGTAAATTTTACCATTTTTTTTGGTTGATTTGACATGGAATGACCTGGTAGGCTTGTTCAAAGCATGCATATTTATATCATAACCATATGGCTTTTTTGGCTCCCCTCCTCGAGTTTTCTGTTTTTTTAAAATTCTCTTAAATATTATTACTCTTCCATTATTTTCTTTAGTTACATGTCATCTACTTTCTCAAAATAATGTTGATTGGTGTATAATATTGCATTTTTATGGCTACTATAGTTGTTATGCCTCATTAATTATCTCTTTGCCTCCTCCTTTGAGGATGCATGGCACAACAAGATGTACAATCAAAAAGGGGTTCTTGCCGTTAGCATCTGAATTGTCAGCTTAAGTACACCTTACTGAGTTTTACAGATTTTATGTAACAAGAGATGTAATGCAAAGGGTTGGTGGTTTACTTGGGGAGAGTGAGAGAGGGAAATACAAGAGAAGAGCTAAATTTTTACAAAGGCAGCAAGAGTAGCTTCTGATGATTTGATTTTGCTGACCAACCTGATCTTTGAAAATGAACTTCCAGAGTGTTAGCAGCTTCTCAGTATATATAGGGCCGAGCAAAGGTGGGACTTTCCATCTCAGTCCTTTCTTCTATCAGTCACACCTGAGGATTTCTGTCTTCGAGCAATGGAAGGAGCAATCGAGGGCCATTGAAAATGATAAATAAGGTAGCATCAAACTGGTAATTTAAGTGTGGCCCATAGAAACAGTCACTGGTAGGAGGTAATCATCACGTCTAGGGATAGGGCACAGTCCCCTGACTCACTCTTATCTCTTCAGGGAGGAGTGAACTCCACCTCTGTGTTATGAATGTGACTCTCCTTTCCGCATGTGACAGAGTTTGATAAAGATCAAGTGGTGAGAATGCAGCTGAACATTTGAGGAGACCTTGGAACTCTCCTAGGCGATTACCCTAATAAACTCAGCTGTGTTATTTTATTTTTGAAATGAACTGGTCTCTTTGAGGAAATATAAAATTTTAATGGCATTAGTTTTGTATAATGATATTGACAATTTTTAGCATTGAATTTTGTGATTTGGATGAATCTAAGAAGCAAGGGTGCAAAATGACCTAGACAGCAACGCACCATAATATAATGATATGTAGTACTATTACTAATACTTTTCGTCTTTTAAGAGACGAATAAGTGTCTGACACCTGAATACTTAAGCTCCGCAAAAGATGGAAAATCCTTAAGAGGGTAGGCGTTAGGGAAGGTAAAAATTTTGTCCTTGTTTTCCTCTTACTCTCCAAATTCCAGCTAACAACATAATATTACAATGATATGAGATTATTGTCAAGCGATACCCTAGAAGCCTGTGAAAATAAATAAAATTTAAAATGTAGCTTTTCCCTCCAATGTTGTGATTGCTTGTTTACATCTTTCAAAACTTTCATATGTATTAATAAATCCAATGTGGCATGGAAGTCAGTGTTTTATGAGTTATAGTAGTAAACACTTACATTTTTCATTCCTCACAATTTCCTACTGCATGTGGTGTTCCAGATTAGGTTGATTCAAAATTGTTTCTCTCTTTATTAACTTGCTGATTAGTAGTAATCTGTATACTCATTTGTACAGAACAATATGAGGAAATGCTCTTTAATGCTTTTTCCATGCCTATGATTGCGTATATGAAAGATATTTTTGGAATGGACATCAATACTTGATTAGATGTTTTTCTGCTTGATGTATTCCTAGAACAATTTCCAAAACATGTAGATTAAACTGCAAAATACCTGCTGGAGACAATTGTAATTCTGGTATATTTTTCTATAAAGTTCAATATTAGCTGATATACCTTTTCATTCAATCTGTAAATGGTGTGAAATAAAGATGTAAATGTGGACATGTGCTGAAACCCTGTGTATGATGCTTAGAGGTAATGCAGTCCTTGTTATATTCAATTCTCCATAGGATCCACTTCTAATGTATCCATACAATGAGGGTGCAATCAGAGATTTTGATGTACCGACTCCAATCAAGGGAGAGACTTCTCCTGTACCTTCAAGGGCAGCTCCACCATTGCCTTCAATGCAACCGTACAAAAAACCACCAAGTCGAACAACTTTCCAGAGCCATCTTGCACCAGTTCCTCCTCCTCGGAGTTCCTCTCCTAAAACAGTTGCTAGGGTTCCTCCACCCATTCCTACTCAACCTGTCAAACCAGTGAATGTTCCTCTAGGGGTTCCATTAGCACCAAACGAACCAGGGAAGGCAATGCAGCCTATTCTTGCCCAACCATTTCTGCAACTAAATGCACCACCACCAGTGTCATCCACACCCCAAGCACCGACGAGACCAGCCCCACGAGTTCCGTCCTCAGAAATAAACCTAATTGACCTCTAAAGTCATAGTGTAAGATATGCTGTACAACCATTCTTATTTTTTAAGTGTTTGTTTTAATGCATGACCAAAACTGTCCATTAAAGTTCTATTGATATTTATAGAGATAGAGAGATTATATAAGAGTGTGACCTTATATTTTTATGAGAAAGCTCCTGTAGATTTTAAAGTTCGTGGTCCCTGTTAGTGAATAACTATTTTTTTGAAATTCATTGTATGTTATGAAATATTATTTTTGTGCCGTTCAATTGCATTTATTACACAAAATTGGGAATCTTATAAATTGTGATAAACACAATGTAATTCCCTAATCAAGGTATTCGAAAACATTAATGAATAGACAATTGTTGGTAAAATACTAGGATTTGGTCATTAAAAAGACTTATATTGTGGAGAATTAAAAAAAGTAATTACCACATAGTATTTTTTTGTAAATAGTCTATTTTTTGTGTCATGCAAATAGAGAAGTCATTGAAGGGGTAAAATGCCTTCATATTCCTTACCACATCAATTAGGTCACTCATTGCAATTATTCACTTTCTGAGTATTCTATATTGTAATTATTTAAATGCCAGATATTTTTACCAATTGTGCTCTTGCAGTCATTTTTGCTGTTGGGAACATATAATTGCAGTTTATGCTGCTGTTTTTCGACCATTTTATATAGTGATATGGACCAAATGATGATCTCTTTTCTTTCTCAAATGTAATTGAGTTAGTAGAATTATTGCTCAATTCATATTAACATTGACTTTTTTTGGTGGCATAATAAGTTAAATATTTAAGCCATGCTGCTGTTTTGAGAGGTCGTGCATTGTTATGCCTTTAGACTTGAAGTTCTAAATGTGTCAGTGGCAAAATTGATTTTGTTAGTGGAGCAGTTTTATTTGTATAGAGAGATATTCTCTTTCTTCATCCATGGAATCTATGAGCTGCATTCTACTCTTCAGTCTGATGTTTATGCCATTTGAAGCCCCTTCTCTCCTCATATTCTCTTATTATATGTATCATTTTCATTATCTCCTTCACTCATTCATTTTCCATCATCACCTTCTTCTCTCCCTCTGTATCCTTTGGTATATTTCTGTAACAGAGACTATTCACCACCTCCCTTTTTTCTATATCACTCCTATCACTATTTATTTCTGTGACTCCATTACTCCTCCTTCACCCGGGATTTTCTTCACTTCCCTCTCTCACTTTGTAATTTTCAAACCTACCACTAACAATAAGTCAAAATTCTTCTTATTGAGCCTGCTGCCATCCATTTTCTTGAGGTGTCCCTCAAATTTATTCATGTATGATTTCAAAAAACATTTCTTTGTCCTTGAGTATGGTTCCATTATTCCTCCTCCTCTTCCAGATCTATGCAATTCTTGCTGTGGGGCCCAAATTCTTCCTTATAATTATCCTCTCCTCCTGTACCTTGTCCATCTCCCCCAGTTTTTCCATGTTGCTTATTCAGATTGTTGCAAGGCTTACCACTTTGTTGCAGTGCCTCAGTTTAGCTCTAATCTTGATGTTCTTTCCCGCAGTCAACCTGTACACTATACTCAGATTATTATCACCTTGCCTTGTCCATCTCCTTATCCAGCTTATTGGATTCATTCTTCCTCTCTGTGGACCCTAAAAATTGTGCCATATCTAATTTTAATGCCTTCACCCTCATCTTTGCCATGCTCTATATTTTAACTCTCTCAGTATGATACTCAAAAACCTTGACTATTTATTTTAAAAATTAATTATTCTCTCTTCACCTATGCTATAGTTTGGGATTGTGATGTTTCAATTTTCATTAAGAATGTCGCTGTTACTCTAAGTCATTATTTTTTGGTGGGAGTACTGCCCTTAGAGTGTTTCATCAGATTATTTTTTCCAAGTTTCGGTGTGCTCAGCCTCTATAAGGAGTAAGTTTAAACAATAGTAAAGTATTTCAATACTATATAAATCTTCCTGCAAAATGTGCTTACAGCATATCACATATAACTGGTTCAAGTCAACCTAAGGGTCATTTCCTATGTTTCCTGTTCAGATATGTGGATTGTTAGACAATAATTTGCCAGTAACTCATGATTGCTCATTAACTTGAGATAGACCTTGTACATACTATTTTCTTGTGAAGATAGTCACATTATAATGTTAAGTAGTATATAAATAACCTAAGGTGTTGTGATTATTGGGAATAGGTATTTCATAGCTTTGGAGTATCATCTGAATATATATGCAATGGTACCAAAAGTACAGTAAATTTCATAGCATGCATCATGGTGTCCCTAGGTTTCCTTGGTTCTGTGTTCATGAACAAACACACGTTCTGCTTACAGTTCCTATCAATCATCAGACATGATGCATCATGGGAATTTTAAGATGACAGTCATTTGACATGAAGTGTCTTTGAAGTTGTGAAGGTGTTATTTCTTTTCTAGAAAAATTAAGTAGTACAAATGGATGGTTCAAAGCTATTCATTGTGTATGGGCTTTATTTTTTTTATGACTACCTTATCGTTAATTAGAATCCATGTGAAAAGTACCATATTTAATGGCATATAATTGCTTATTATATGGCATGACATACCCTTTTTCCAAAATTATGGCCAAAAAATCACCCCTGAGTCTTAATTGTGGAGACGTGGCATTATACTCATTACAGCTCTCAAGAAAATGCTATTTTAAGTGGAGGTGGTCAGAATTACCATTACCATCACATGTATTTATTATATTATACTCCATTATATCTATTTCAATGATACCTTTACTATCATATAAAATGCATGGTAGCACAGTGTCGGGTGTTGGGTGACTGACCACAGGTCCAGCATTCGAATTCCTGGAGAGGCCTTCTGAACATTCCAGACAAACCCAAGTGTGGTTTTTCTGTGTACCAGGCCTTACCGGAAAGGAACTGACCCCGCCCTAACCTGATGTGTGAATATCAAATGTCGTTGGGTTTTGTTAGTAGTTGGTGAGCTGATCAGGGAAACTTTTGGGCTGAACACAACCATATAATGTTTATAATTAAAATAATGAATGTTACATTTGTGATTGCTTGTTTTATATCTCATGGCCATGAACAACAGGAGGTTTTGCTTGCTTCCATGGTATTGAAGGGTGTGCAACCAAGATATTGACCTTGCTAGACTTGTTTAGTTCACAAAGCTTTGTATGTTTCTTTAGAAAATTGGTCTCTTGGAAATATACTCTAGGGGCCATCAATATATTATGTATAAATGCTGATTTTTCACTTTTTTGCCACCCTCCTTGTTGTTTCTTGATTCAAAAATCTGCCAGAGTGGGAAATTTCAGTGGGTGAGATAAACAGTTGTTTAACTAGACACTTGTTTAGCTTGCATTCAATTTCATACCTATTATCGTTGAAAAAAGTCTAGGCTGTTCAAGGTAAATTCCTCTGATATGGGCTGTTGAGGTAAGTGGAGATAACATCAATATGCTCCCCTACCAGCCCTTGTACCACAGAAAAAGCTAGCATAAATTGGACAGTTTTCCACGACTCGACTGTATGTATCAAACTATTCACATCCATACCTCTGACTGAATCCCTGAGCCTCCAACCTGGCATGACATTTGTAATTCTCGCCGTTATCTACCTTCACTTTGAACTTCTATTTAGACCCAACAACCGGCTGGCTTGTTGGCTGGGCACCAGGTCCTAAGTATCCATTTCATCCACCCGTTTCAACTCTGCTTTCATAGCAGCTTCCCAGTTGGCATTATAGGGACTCCTCAAGACCTCTCCTCAGCTCAGGTTGGGGCTCCAGCTCATCTCAGATGTCCTCACCTGCAGTCCCTTAAGTAACAGGACTGAAGCAGGTGGGACAAGAACACCTGGTAGGTTTAGGGGCTCTGGCTGAGTGCCTAGGTAGTGGCCTGCTCCTCGACAGCTGCTAGCTGCTCATCATCTGGCAGTGGATCTGGTAACAATCAGTACCCCCACGGTTAGGCCTAGGATTGGGATCATCCTCTAACTCACCACCCACCCCCCCTCACAAAGTCATTTTAAAAAATAAAGTTTTCTTGGGAATCACATCATTTGGCTTTGCAGTGCTCCATGATTGTAAAGGGAATATTCTCTTGTGGAAAACAGCATCCCTTCAATCAATGACTCTCTGTGTCTGCAGGTTGAGGAGTCTGTAACCATCATTAGTGCCTTTCTCATATTCCAAGAAGACACATTTTTCTGTTCTGGTGTCCAGTTTCCCTTGACAATTGGGATAGGCTTGAGCTTGACAACCAAAAGCCCTCATGTAGTCTAACTATCTGATTGTCACATCCTTGCCAGTCAGTAGGACCAGAGGAATTTGATAGTTGACAGCCCAGCTAGGGCATCGGTTTTGGGCAAAGGCCGGCTATTCAATGCTTCTGCTCACAGCTCCTTAAGGGTACCAGTTTCCAGCATCATGCTTCTTGCCATATTCATGTGTGTGTAGTTCTGGCATTCTGCTCTGCCATTTTGTTGGTGAGTATAAGGTACACTCTTCTGATGCACTATACTGGAGCTGGTCGGTACATTCTCGAATTCTGCACTTCAGTATTCTCCTCCTCTATTTGTCAAGAGCACCTATCTTTTCATCCATAAGCTCATTTATGAGTGCTCTTGGAAGTCCAGGGCATTAAATTTCGATGCCTGTAGCCATGGAAGATTTGCTTGCTGCCCTTGCTGGCTTGTGCTTATTCCATGGAAAATGATACTGAGACTTCATTGTCATATAGGTGAGCAACAGACACCAGTGGACAATGTAGTTCTAGAACATAAAGCACATCTTCAAAAGTGATATTTCTCTCTTTGTTGCCCATGTAGGATTTGGCAGACATGAACCCTTGCCTCAGATCTCCACTCCATTACCATTCTGGACTTTCACATATCCATCATACAGATTGCTATTGGTAAACATGCTTTTGTCCGGGCACATATGGTCTGTGGCCCTGGAAAAGTACCTTTTGGTGAATCATTCCAGGTGCACGTTGAACATACCACCATAAATATGTGCATAACTTGTAGAGAGGTCCTGCTTTGGATCAGTATGCTGGGGTAGGTGGGTCTGTTTGAAAGCTAGCAAGAGAGAGCAGTTCTTCATGAGGTGGTCGAAATTGCTGCATTTATAACACCTCACTTGTGACTTAACCTTATCCCAGTTTTGTTGACCTCTTCGCTAATCCTGACCAGAACTTTTCTCTTCATTCCCCTCTTGCTGCTTTCCAGTTTTCCCGCATCAGCCATGGCCAAGGCTTGTAGGGCGACAGCATCAGTGTTCCTTTCTTTCTTGTTCACCCAGAGTTGCTTCTCTTCTAGGAATTTAGTCCTCTAAGTGTGCAAAGTGATATTCTCTTAATTTTCCTTGAGAGGCATGACTGATCCTTCGTACTTGGTTAGTAGCCCCTTCTAGAGAAAGAATGAGAATAGTTAGTCGGGGATTTGGAGACCACCCTTTCACACCAACTGCTGCATTTCATTTATATATTGTTACATGTCAACAATATCCTTCTTTTCAGTGGTACCTTAATCCTTGAGAAAGACCACAGTGTGTGTTAAAGTGTATGTGCCGCTATTGGGCTAGAATTTACCAACATTTCTTGGTGAATTAATATTCTTCAATATTGTGGGGGATTGTGTTATGAACTGCATTAAAAATAGTAGACCTCGCCTTTCTATTCAGTGGTGCTTGTTTGGGAGGGAGTCGCATGATAGCTGCCTCTTCATTGTGATGGATTGTACCTCCAAAGCCTGGGCTAATGGCTGACCAACAATTATTGTCTACTAAGTATGATTCAATCCTCTTTGACCAAGCGTAGTATTTGCTCCCGTCGCCTTTAACACAGAGCCTTTGAGATGCTTGTCTAGTTCAGTATATGCATCCGCCATACTTATTTCATCGCAGAGTTCCCTTTCTTTACCTCCTCATAGAGCGTGGTATGTCACTTGCTGGAACAATACATCTGCACTTTCACACTATCGCTGAGTCCTGGGCCCATAACTTGTTGTTTCTGGATTCAGAAATCTGCTGGAGTGGGTGAGATAAACACTAACATCATCTGGTTCATGCAACTTACTTTTATACACTTATATTCACACTTATACATATTGGAGTTGCATAACCTATTGAAAACCTTTTTATTAACCCGTAACTTATTTTAAACATATCATGATCTATCTTTTTATCTGTCGATAATGTTTTTTAGGTTCACTTTGTTGATTTCATAGTTACATACATAACTACACAAAAAACCAACGGCGTCGCAGTGCCATCTCTGAGTCAAACCACGAACTAATAAATTCGACTTGACTTTAACACTCTAACTTCAACAATACAATGTTCCCATGGAGGTATGCTGAACATCAGGACAAATGAAAATTGAAAAGTCTATTCTACCATTTTAAACTGGTAGCAGACAGCATACTGGGTTATACAACACCCCCTATAACACTTCTTAATATTTTGTACACCCATCCCCTACCCTCCAAATAAAAATGCTGAAAATGAATCCTCTCTTTTTGTGGATGACATAACAGACATCATAAATACCTTATTTATTTCTAAGTATTATTATTTATTCACTAATTATTGTGTGTGTCCTTATTTTTTTTATCAAGAAATGAATCAATAATGTATTATCTCCCAATGTAATGGAGGGCTAGAGCTCCCTGTGGATAGTGGCTGTAACAGTTGCCAACCCCCATTCAGTGTTAACGTAATTTATTGATGGCCCCTTACTGAAATGGGGGTGCATCTTATATGTGGTATATCTTATCTGCCATTAAATATGGTATGTCTAGTTTTCATAGGTCTTCCACCAGGTCAGCCGAACATGATTCGATTGCTGACCTCTATTATTGTCCTCGAGCTGTGAGAATGATGATGGAGTCAGTCATTGAATTGTTGATGGCTAAATACATGGCCTCATGCAAGGCTGAACCCACACCATAGTTTGAGAAAGCACCTAATATTTCATGAACAAAAGTTCTTTGCTAATGCCTGTGCCCAGCATACATCATATCTCAATGTTTTTCTGAAGGATATTTATTTTAGATTCACATTGTGTTTGGAGTGTTTTATGTGTGAAGCAGTAAATAAACTTAAATATTTATCTATCATGTTTTATCTATTCCATTCTGGCGTATAATGTATTTTTTTTCAATTTTGTGATTCAGTTCTTCCAAATTTTGATGGTTTTGTATCAAAATCTTACATGAAACCCTATCAAAAACTTATGTGTATAACTGTGTATGGATGTATGATTTCAGCACAATATCATTCTGTTATAGTTAAGCTAAGTCATATTTTTTCAGGAGGAATTTCAGTTTTCCAGCATGTCTAGTTTTTGAAGCATTCATGAAGCATTTTTGAAATTGAGCCACAGAAGGAAATACCCTCACATACAAATGGTTTTCCGATCTTTCTGTTGAACCACCATCTTCCTCTTGGTAGAGGTGAAAACTGAGGAGTGCTACCCCCTATGACTCTAAACTGTGGGGAAATTGCCCACTTGGATATTTCAATCCCTTTACACAAAAGTATGAGCAACTCCTTTCAAAATCTGTCTGAATGGCCACCACACTTCTTATAATAATCTGTCCTCCCAATCTTCTCTTCCTGTTGCCATACATCAGTGTTCCAAACCCGTGTGCCACAGCTCCAAGGGATGCTGGGAAAACAGCTAGGGTTGCCTCGAAATTATTGCTGGAAAATGAAAAAATGCGTAGCAGGACCAACTTCTGAATTTGCACTGTCATGCCTGACAGATGGCGAAAGAAATGAAAGTACTTATGCCACCCTGATGAATAAATACTGTGAATCACTGATTATTCTTGGTAACGGAGAGTGGAGCCCAATTGGATTAATAAAAATCTAAGAAGGGTCCCCTAAGATAATAACCTCATTCTGAAGAATGCTGCCAACATAAAAGGTTCGAAAGCACTGCCATACATGCTTCTTTCCAATATACTGAATTAGACAATGCCTTTAGGGTGGTATACTTGTCAGCCTCCACCCTTCTACAACTCAGCACCATAAAGCAGGCTCTCATATGAGTGTTCCAAGCCTTTCACCCATCTGGCCTGAACAAGAAACACTTAGATGACCTTTCCATCTCGATCCTCCCATTACCCTCTGCTTCTCTAATACACCCACCTTTTACTTATCCTCAACCTACCCTCTTTCATGACTCAATTTCATTTTATCCTATGAGGTGGCGTTTCCACCAAAATATCAGAAAACAAGTTTTTGCATATTTATTTCTGTTACTCTCCTTCCATCATGCCTGTGATTGTTATATTTTATTTAATTAAAGCATTTGCCAATCCAATGCTCCAAAATGCAGGTTAACTCCCAAATATATAGAGGTTAAAGAGAAGACTTAATAATTGCTGTGTGCTTAACAATTACTATTATTTACTTCCTGTGAATGATGAGAAAATAAATGATCAAAACATATTTTGATATAAGGTAATTGTTGATCTTTATGGAACTAATGATTCATTTCTAGACCCCGTTTTGGCTTCACGTGACTACCAAAATATCTGTTACTTTTTTAGTTTCACTTGCTATTTGCTGATTACTTTGATTAACACTGTGGAATTTTCATGTGGATCATCTGCAGACCTAAATGAGATTCTATTTCTAGTACTCATAGCTGTGGTATTCTCATAACTAGCCAGAAGTGTGTATTGGTGTCAAATCTTGTGTGGGACTCCTCTAACTTTGCTAATTGAGATGCATATTTCCATGATTATACCATTTCTGGAATGATCACATACAAAAATTGTGGCCAACTATTAGAGTCAGTACCATTGGGTATTCTGGATTAAATTGGCAATGTTGTTAAAGAGTGAAAGAGATACCAAGGTATAATATAAATATTAGTTTAAATTGGAGCCACTAAGGGTTTAAAAAGCTACAAAACAGGTCCTCTGTGACCCGTTAGGCTCCTCTTGAGGTAAAATTTTACTGCTTTTCCGTTTTATGTGCTGCTGGAAATGTAATGTTTTTAATTAAATAAAGTAAAACTTTTGTTGATGTAGTTCTGTCCACAATTTTATTTTATATAAAATATTAAATAAAATTTTGGGCAGTACTTTATCAGCAAATGTTTTACTTTATTTATTTACAATCATATTGTTCCACCAAATCTCGCCTCACATGGTTGAATTTGATAATGTTTTTAGTTTTCCCTGTAAATTTTCAATTTACACTTGGCATATAATTTTGGGAATTTGCTTAATATCATGAAATATTTTAAAAGGTAATAAACAGTTTAATATATGTTGGGTGCTGAAAAAAATCTTGCTAGACATCTTTTTCTACTTTGTAGAAATGAAGTGGTAATGATAGTGGCTTGGTTCAAGTAATGAACAGGTTTTTTTGTTGATAATAGTTGTCTGTGAAAAATGTTGTAAATTTTTTCAAGTTCTATACAGCATTATTGCTTGCATGTGGCAATTCATTAATGGGCGAGTTCTTCTGTCTTTAGATGATTCCTCTGTTATTGGAAAACAACGAGTCACACTCATGGAAGTTCTGGCATCAGATTCTATACTGCAAGCATCTCCTCTGAACTAGAAGAAAATAATGATTTACCTAAGGCATGTCAACTTTTTCTTAAGTTCATACGAATAAGTATATACATAATAATTACTAATACTGACTTAAAATTTAGTTTTCCTAAAAGAATCTATGACTTGCATGGAATTTGTTTAAGGTGTACTTATGTACTCTTTCCTAGTAACAGATTCACTCCACTTTTTCAATCCCATTGTGTTCCTCTTGTATATCAGTTGACTGTTATTTTCTATTGCTCCCAACGTAGGTATATTCTTGTTGGAAAATTTTATGACTCATTTCCATTACCAATTTTCACTGTTATTTTTATATATTTACTTTATTGGGGCATACTTTTTATTGTATGAAGAGCTCTCGGGATCTCCACCGGGTCAGGTACTTGAAGTTTGCCGACGTTTCGATGTCCGACTTGGCCATCGTCTTCAGGGCTAATGAATCATCATTAGCCCGGAAGGCATCATTAGCCCTGAATACGATGGCCGAGACGGACATGGAAACGTCGGCAAACTTCAAGTACCTGACCCGGTAGAGATCCCGAGAGCTCTTAATACAGTCTATTCGCCGGGAAAGCACCAAATCGTACTTTGTGTTGCTGTTATACAAGAGTTCGAAATGCTCTTTGCCCTACAACTTCCGTTATGGCCACTGAATTGACTGTCGGTAGCTGATGGGAAAATTAGAGTCAGAGAATCAATGATCGTTCGGATGGGGAAATCGATGAAGAAACAGAACGGGTGTGAGCGGTTATCCATTTGTCTGCATTAACTGATACTTGCCAGAAGTATTGCTCATCTTTAAAAATGAAACCGTGTGGAACCTTCTCTTGAGCACCCTGCGGAATGCTAATCTGCAAATAGTTTGTTTTTTTGCGTAACCCTAACATGACGAAAACTCCGCATCACAAACATAATTAAGTGATCGTCGAATTTCGGCGCAATGAAGGAATGTTTTTGCTAACGAGGACCTACATTGCAAAATTGTCGAAACGCCCCTTGTCTAATTGACCGTTCAGAGCGATCAAACTCTTATGCCGTCTGTCATTAAAAAGTGTGGGTAAAGTACAAATTTTACCTAATTTTATGATGCCTTGGACCGTGTTCGAATCTCGGTGCAGGTGCTACCCCGGTGTATACCACTCTCTGCAATGACTACAGGTTGGGCTGATGCTGGCGAATTTGGATAGTGTATTAATGTGCATGTACGTGGGATGAATCAGAGTGCCAAAATAATTAGGTAAGTGACGATTCGCGCATCAATTAAAATTCCCCGTTAGATGAGATTTAAAGGGTGTAGACCAGTAAAATAGTTTGTGCGAAATTAATGTTACAGTGGTCGCCCATTTATGTTCGAGCCTTTATTTCAAAATTACGGCCTAATCGAGAGCGAAGGATGAAAACCGGAGACGAATGTCTGAAATAATATTACGATGGCCGTTGATAATTAAGGAGAATGAGACTGATGCCTCTCAAGTTTGTGTGTTCGTAACATTAGGTCGCTTAGAACTTTCGGAATTGAATGCTATTTCTCTGGCGTGAAAGATGAATTATTTCCAAATGTTATTTATACTGTCGTACTTCAAGAAACATGTATTTGCTGCATTATGTTATCCTCGCTCTCCGTGAGATGAGTTTACAGCCCGCTAGTGATACCTGAGCATACACCAATCAGTCCGATCCACCCACCTCTCGGTCGTATAATGGGGTCGTTTACCATATTTTTTTTATTGCCGAATCTGATAGAGTTTGTAAAATAAAAGGACCCGTATTTTTCCGTTTTCTGATCCGACAATTATTTCCCGAGTTATAAGCGGCGAAAAACTGATGTTTTTAACCCTTTCGGAAAAGTGGGTATGGTGCAACCTCTGACGTATATCGACTTAATCCAATCACAACTGAGCCCGCGAAGCTACTTCGCCTTATCGCAAAGGGTGGGACACAGCTGACTCGGCCAATGGGAGCGATTTCGACAGCATCTGTGCGAGCAGACCTTCCGAGAACCCCCCTCCACTCCCTTCCCCCTCCCCTGAAAGCAGTCAAGGACGGGAGGAAAATGACGTCATTGTTATCACAGCAGCATTTTCGGTGGGCGTCACCTTTTGCTTATTTTAATTTTTGATTTATGAGTGAATGGTTGTGGTTAGAAGATTAATTTTTTCACTAAAATTCGTTTTTCGTTTCCATCTAACGATTTCGTGTACAAAATTGCGATTTCGGTTCCGAGTAAACGCCCCCATTAATCTGCAGGATGAACTCATGAAGTTTTTTTCGAGGTCGGGTTGGTGTAGTGGTTAGAATATTAGCCTCACATCTGAGGGTCCGGGTTCAAATCCCGGCGGTGGAAGTAATTTTTCAGTGGTTAACCAACCAACTGACTAGAGCGCAGGGTGGAGAAAACTTTCAGTCCAGTACTCTGTCCGTTGCATGGATGGGACGTTAAGCGCCTTGTCGCCGAGTTTCTCTCCACCATTCCTCCCATCCTCTTCTGCTACCTCCTTACTTTCCCTTTCTATTTAGTTAAGAATAAAAATTTGCTCGTGTGAAGAATTCATGTATTATTTTTCGTCATTTTTAACTTCTTTCAGATTTATTTCTTCCAACGAACGGTGAGCATTCTTGCTTAGCTGATTTTTTTGCGCACCTTACTCATTCATTCAAGTGTGGACTACTTTTTTTAGTAGATCTACTACCCGGCGGTCGAACATTCCTTGTAGGTTAGTGGGCTATGGTCGCAAAGTGGGTGCGAGGCTTAGCAAGCAAGGTGTTCGCGCGGTGTGTTCGTGTTTCTGCGAAGTTAGAGAATATTAAGAGCTATAAATGTTTCGTAAAGCAAGAAAAAAGCCTTACTTTATTCCGGGCTACAGCTATATGGCAGCTAACGGTCTGTTCGACGTTTTCGTGTCGCTGTGTATGGACATCGAGCGTGGAAAGTGTTCTCCAGCGACTGATCGGGAAGATGACATCACCGTGACTTGGACACTGTACTGTGGTGCAGATCTCGTTCAGGTGAGCGAAAGCTTATAAAATACCAACGAAACTTTTTTTCGAATGTGTGAACGTTCCACACCATGCATTTTACAATAGTTAATCAATCGCACAATAAGCACTTTATTATTGCGCGAATATTGATTATTTTTTCTTCTCGTTTTTGCCCTTGGCGAGTAAAAAAAACTGTAATCGAATCCAAAAAGTCATTTATTTAAGTTAGTCCGCGTCATAAGCATTCGAACATACCTACCTTTTATCTCCAACACTGGTATTTTCCGCGCACATATGTGTCTTGGGCGTTGCAAAATATTCAAGTATCTTTTTTTCCACAACTCGCAGAAAATCGGATGAATTTCTCTTAGTAATACTTAGTCGCACTTCAAGTTCTCTGAGTAAACATAGTTTATAGTTCCCGCTGTGTACAGGATCGAACCGCGGCCCATGCGGTGTAGGCGAAGTTTGCAACCGAAATACTTGTTTGAAAAATGCTCTCTACTTCTTCACTCGAAGTAAAGTTCAACTGACGCAGCATTTAATTTTTTAATCTATGAGATAAATTGTAGGTACTAGATTGTTTTTATCACGATATTAAATAATTTAGAGACTTTGACGGACTTCAATATTCATTTGTTCAGTCAATTTTATTAAATGATTTCTAGAATGTAAATGAAACTATATAATGTCTTAGTTTTATTTTCCATGAAGTAGTTATGCTAAAATTATTATTTTCTTTGTCATATCGACAATACTAGTTATGATCTTTGATCAATACGTGATGACACCCATAGTCTTCACCACTATTGTTTTACCCTTTTCGGCATGAATATTTAAGCTTCTTCCACGAAACTCTCCGGTCCTTATATCTCTTTCAAATAAAGCTACAACTAAGTATTGTATTATTATTTTACGTAGATTTGGTTGAGCGAAACGTACCATATCTATTTCGCGAGTATTTTCTGTAGATGGAACTCCTTATTGCATCAAATATGTGATGGAATTATGCATTGGAAACTGAGTCCTATCAACAATGTAACTAAGGCAATGGGAGCTGGTGTTACCGGCAGTGCGTGAAGCAAGGCACCTGCTGTCGTCTTCATGTTGAATCTTCACGCAGCTGCAGTGACAAATGGTGACAAAAAGAAAGCCCAGACTAGGGTTACAGTAATTGTTATAGGGTGGTTCAATGCTAGGATTAAGAAAGAGGCATTCCATTTGTAACGCTGATTCCCCATTTTTATTGCATCCGTGACTTCCTTTAAGCCCCCCCCCCCCCTCCCTTCAAACTATGTAACTGTCAATGAGCCATATCTTTTTGTAGGTGACAAAATGGGGGTTCTTGGGAACGATTAATCCCCGCCTCCTTACAAAACGTCGCGTTATAACCGGCGACTTATGGAGACTGGATGTGTATTAAAACACAAATGACAATGATATTGCGCCCAAATTCCATCGTAGTGGCTAAACTAATCTTCTTAAGGCTATTTAAGAGAAGTGTTAACTCATTTGATACCTTTTGGAGTTAATTTTATTGCTAAAACATATTCGAATTTGACCTATTTAAACAACATATTCTCGCTTGTTTGCGTATTTACGCGCTTTCCCCTCTTCTTAGACGAATTTAAAAAATGTATTACATTATTTAAATTACTACTCTTTGTTTTACCTCGTGCAAAAACAACTTCATCCGTACGAGTGTCGTGAGTAACAAGCCTGTATGACCGTACCGACCAAGATGGCCGCTGTATTCTCAAATCAGCTGCGATGTCTCCAGTGCATTCTAACCTCTTTGATAAAACAGACATTATTTATAATTTCCTTATTTTATTCTCAATACTATTTATTGAATATTGTTTACGGAATAACGCAACTCACAGGCAGATTACCTACTAAGGTAAAAAGAGATTTAACTTATATTAGTGACAAATCTTGTTGTCTCTTTTAATTGAGAATTACAAGTGTTTTATAAACAAACTTCCCCTTCATGACAACTCATTGCTTTCTTTTCTTAATTTAAATTGAAATTTAGATAGTTAATTTATTACTTGAACACCATTATTTATTCACTAATTATCATTAGATTCATCAGTATTTTTTTAAACGAGGAATGGATTTAAAATGCACTTTCTCTTTCATTAACTGAAGGCAGGACCTCTCCCTGTCGATAGTGCATCGTAACAATTACCTCAATCCCCACCCCTTCTATAGCGTTATGTAATTATGTTATGGACATCCCGTTGGCTGAAGACGGAGAATTCATGAATCACCGAATAAGAATTTTGCCACGATATTTCCTAGTTTCCTACGTTGAACCCTTCTTGATATATTCTGCCTACCTTCACGCCAACCGGAACACCCATTATCACCGGAACGCCCCTAACACCGGAACCTTCCTCTTCCTCGCTTTCCTTAAATTGACCTTAGTCCTTTTCTAAAAATCGTCCTTCATCCACTTTTGGTGCTTCGTGATTTTTCCTCCAATCCTTTCTCTCATGTCATTCGTAATACTCCCTCATTCATATTCTTCTACTTTCTTCTCCACGCCCTCATCTTCATTTCCGCGTATTCTGCCAGGTTTCTGAAGCATCCAGTGTCACGCTCCTTATCAGAGTTTTGGCTGATATTTTCCTCCATTCTCTACGGAGAGATCTCCTTCCATTAATTCTCTTCTCTTTGCAAAGATATGGGGCTGTGGATTTTTCGCTCGCCTAAGCTACATGGAGGGGATATGAAGACCCGATGGGCTTTTGCGACTCGAGGTGGAAGGACAGCTGAGACTACTGTGGTGTAGTATAATGTAAAGCGGAGGGGACGAGTGTCAGCTTAAGTAATGGACAGGAAGTTTGACGTAAAGAAAGTGGGAAGGGACCAGAGGAGTATGGAATACACCCAGTGGAGATCAAGGCAGGCCCAATCAATTTAGCAATAACAAAAGTAACCAGTGGCCACACGGGAAAGAAGAAGTTTTAATGCATCAATAGCTTGATGAAAGTATGGGTATTTGGTGGAGAAGAGAACACTTATAAGTAAGAGAGAATTGGAACGCAATGGCTTGCGGAGGAAGAGCGAGAAAGAGGGAGTAATGAACGCAGTAAAAAGGAAGTAAAAAAAGGTAAAGTTTTGCTAGGACAACAGATTTACTATCATAAATTTGCATTGTTTAAACCAGGGCTTGGAACCGCAGTGACCAAACCTTCGTCCCGAAAATTTTAGCGTTCCGAAGTTTTCGTATCGTCTAGTTCCGAAATGTTTGTCTCGCCTTATCCCGAAAAGTTATTAGTTTTGTCACGTCTAACACAATGGTCTCCTTCTCGAATGATTCTATTCTGGTCTTGATTTCGGTATTCATAATATTTTGTTACCGTGACTTTTTTTTAATTTTACAGTAAACACTGCAAGACCATTGTTGTAGCCAACCGCTTATATTAAGCGTCCGTTTACATTTTTTCTCTTCTCAATCATGTCGTCACCCTAACCTACGCTCGTATACTTCAGTACCCTCCATCCTTACCGCGACTATTCCGTTCCAATCCCTCAATATCATCAATTATTTTGTACCCTGAACCCGCTCAGTTAATTATGAGCTCATAATAAGCTCAGTGTGATTTTCTTCTCTGTACATGCTACTCTTTCACCGGGATAATCGTTAATGATAACGTGGTTAAGTTGGTTTTACTTTCACATCACTCTTTTCGCTAATTTCGCTACCATGTCCCCTTAAGGGGGCATAGTAGCGAAATCATAATGGCCGTGACAAACTGTAGGTGGACCATTCATACATCAGTCTATTCTATATATGTGTACACTCGATAGCATTCGAATCAATAAGGTCAGCCATGGTAGCTGGGTCGGTAACACACTGGCCTGGGTATCCGAACGCTTGCGGGTTTGAATCCCACCCAGGGCTGGATATTGCGTTTGTCCTAGAACTTAAGATCTTAAGTTGACGGTGCAATATAACCTTAGCCGTTAGAGCACTTAAAACCCAAGACTAGTAATCGAATCAATAGACCATTTGGGAAAAATCCAAAGAAGAAATCTATTGCTGACATATCTTTCGTCCGTGCCTCTCATACACATAACCAGCGACGAAATAAAAACCTGCGCGTAACAGAGCCAAAAGTAGAGGCAACAAATATCAGATTACGTAACGGGAAAGTAGATTTACTCCTTCCCGTGGACTGATTATGGATATAAAATGGCTTCATTAATCTCTAGAGATACGTCATGCAGTGTAGTCATACGGTCATAAACACGTGACTAAAAGTAACGGAAAATCATTGTGAGAACAAACGGAAACACCTCAAAACGGAGCATCGTTATGTCATCTGGGGCAATAGTTAGCGATCACTATACGTATTTTATGGAGGAGGAATCGTAATTCAAAGTAGGTATCCGTAGTGTTAACCAGGGAATACGTATCGGGTTCTTTTTAAAATAATATTTTTGACTGTGGCTTCAAAAATAAAGCTGATAAGAAGCAAATTAGGAATCAAGAGAAAGAATGGGTAGCTTTGGTGTTGTTCACAATGCACTTCACGAATAGTTGATCAGCTGCCGTAAGCCAAGTTATTATTTTCATCCCTAACATTGCAGTGAAAATAAATCACCTTAACTACTCCTTCAGCAATTACCACTTTGCATTACACTTACAGGTACCCTAGAAATAGTTTTCTTTTTGGCTAAATAGTAGGTATTAAATTATAATGTTAACGTATAATTTGTATATAACCTTAATAACGCATATAACCTTGTTATTTTTTCGATTGATTCACAATACCTTTTTTTTGCATTTTCATTTCTGAAAACATTTTTTAAAGCATTCGTTTTTTCAAGTTGCCCATCCCGCCTATGCTGCATTCTTCTCTCATCTACCCTCTATGCTGCACATGAATACAGCTGTCGTTCGCCTCCCTTAATAACAATGAGATTATGTGTATGCTGAATCATATCCTGACAGCTTTGTCGCTCAGGAGATGTGATGGTGACCAAGGAGGTTAAAATTTACTGGAGGTGGCATATGCATGCTAACTCAGTGGTGACAATAAAGCCAGAATGAGGTGTGCTAGGGAAGGATTAGGCCGTACCGCCTCGGCAAAAACATTGCATTTTCTATTGCCTCTTATTGTGGCTGCATGTGTATTTAAACATTAATAATAATGACATCGCACCAAAATTTTGTCGCTGTGGCATCAGTTAAACTTCCTAAGGTTACTCACCGGAGGCATTAATGAATTTGACTCAACTGGATGTTAATTCTAAATCCATGAAACTGGTGCGACTTTAACCTATCTATACTACATACTTAGCGTTTTTTGCGTCTTTGCGTAATTAACTCGTTTATCTATTTTTTTTTCAAAAAAATTCCATTATCCATCTTTCCACTACTACTTAAGTTTTACGGTGTTAAAAAAAATCGTCATCCATGAGTATCCATGCCTACGTATATGGCCGACCTTGATTCTCGAATCTGCCGCGATGGCGACTGCAATGCATTTTAAACGCCTTGCCACCGTAGTCAGGTTAGCAACGCGCCTCACCGGCAACCCGAAGGTCTCGGGTTCGAACTCTGGCGAAGGGATGGATGTTGTGCTCGTCTGAAATCGTAGAAACTGAACGAAATTGTATGCGAAGGGATGGATGTTGTGCTCGTCTGAAATCGTAGAAACTGAACGAAAGTGTATGTTTGTCTGAATGGGATTAGAACAGGTTCTATTTTCCGTACAGTCATTCAGACATTCGCACAAGCGTTCGCACAATTTTCCGCTTTACACGGTACAATTTCCTCATACAAGCGTCTGTACAATAAATTGTGCAAAAAATTGTATCGTGTAAAGCGGCCTTTAGTAAGTTGGGTTTGACTTAATGATATATCCGTTATAGTTCTATTGGTCGTCTTAGATATTGCAATTTTTATGGGAAATGCATTACTTGGCTTGAAATCATTGGAAACGCATTTTAAAGGCCTAAGATCGCGGTATATCTCTCGCTCTCGCTCCTTCGACCCAATTACCAGTGCGAGTCCGGCATTTATGGGATCCGACCGATTTGAAATGACATTCGTGTCAGCGAGACTACGGTCGAGGAGAGCTCCACGTGCTAAGTCCTCTGACCTCGGGGACCTGGAGATGTGACAGAAAGCTTCGAATATGCAGCGATCAAGGATTTAAGTGAAGTCGCTCGGAAATTTCTACTCCCTGATTTTGCATCGGTGAAAAGTCGAAATTTTTTGGGGCAAGGAGGAATAAATGCGGGAATGTCGAAGTTAATAGCTTTTCAGAAGAATATAGTTACCCCTAGACGTTTTTTCATTTAAGTTTCATAATATTCTGGTACCTCGCTCTAGTGAAAGTCTTATTTTTAAATAATAAATAAGTCGTAAAATGATTTCCAGAAGTTTCATTCTTTTCAAGTCCTAATTTTGAAGGATATCGGAGGAGAGTTTGTGCGCTCATCAAAGACTTTTAAAAAAGGGGAAACAAAATCTTGCGTTGTTGAATTAAACGACGAAAAAATATTAGCGAGAAATATATTATATTTATACATTAACTTCTATACACCGCAAGGATTTGTGGCGGGGGTTGAACACCGGGCATGCATTAATGTCACTTAATGAAAACTAATGCAAGTAAATGCGTGTTCTATTTTTAATCTAAAATAAGTCAAATTGACCTAAGAAATGAAGTATTTTAAATGCATTACTGTTGCTAATGAAAAGCCGTCTCCATTTGGGACGGACTCCTCCCGGAGGGTGATGGCGTGGTGGACTCCGTCAGGACATTGAGAATGCTTTTTTTCATTCAACTGGGAATTGTCGCTTTCCTAATTTGGTTTCGTTTGAATGGCAAGTCCCTTCGCCATCAGAATTCGACCTAAAGCCACACTTCTCCAGCCAATCAAAAACAGTATTGTAAATAATAAAAACGACATTTTATGCACCATGGACGCAGGTAAACGTAGTAGTGAACCTTGGGGTAGACTGTCGGCGGAAACCCATGAGGAGCCCTAAATCGATAGTGATTGAAGCAGCATCTCGGCCGACTCCCCAACACCAGGAAACGGATATTTGATCGTGATTTATTTTGAAATAATTAACGTACCTGTTTTATTTTCAGGATAGGTAATGAAAACTTCGGGGAGAAATGAGAAATTTATATTTCTCCGTCAAAAAAAACAAATATTTGTTAATATTTGCGTATTTTATTGCTCCGACGGAGAAATGAATAATTAAATTTCTAATCAATGCCAATGGAAAAATAAAATTTTTCCTAGAGTTATAACCCGGTTGTTAGGGATGCGCGAATAGTTAGCTAACGGAAACAACGCAGTTTACTGTGTATCACTAGTAATTAGCGTGTTGTCAATTGAAGAATGGAGGATGGGCAGTTTTTTTTCGTCCAAAATTGTGTGTAAGAACTTTGAAATCAGTAAAAAGAATGTGATTTAAATGCTTAACATTTGAAATTGAATATATTATTTACATCCAGAATTTTACATTTGGAGTACTAATATATGTGTAGGAGAAGAAGTTTGAAAGTTTAACAAGGTGCTGTTTATTTTCTAACGAAGTACGCAATGGAATCTACTATCGGTTCTCCATCCTTAACCAAATCCAAGAACCCCCTCTTCCACTTTTTCTTGCTCTCCCGCGCCGCCACGCGCAAGAAATGTGGATTATAATCTTGTGATTTTTTATAGTTAGTCGTTTATCTCAACCGGATCCAACTGTTCAACAACTATCATGAGATGCGTTGCTCTCGAAATCACGAAAGGGTAGTACATTACTAATTAACATAATTTGTTATTGTGATTCAGGTTAAGGATCGGTATAATTTCGGTGTCACTCGTTCGGAAGTATGTGCAAAATTATAAGGCATCGGTTGCGATGATACATATATAATATACATTTATAGTATGCATATAATATTATGTATATAATATACATGCATAATTGCAGTTTCATAGCTCTGAAACGTTTAGATCAGTGGTCTTGAGAGCGGTCCGCGACCCTATGGAAATATATTCTTATTATCCGGCCCGTGGAGCATTGTAGTGAAATGCGTCAATTGGACTAATTTTTCAATACGAATCCACAAAAAACACCAGGAAAAACTGCGTTGATGGATTTCAAATGCATTAATTGAAATCGTATTCAAAATATACTGATATTCCATACAGTGTCAATTTCATGTAGCGCTGAATCGTTTTTACATTGTTGGCGGAGCTGAAAACATTGGAAAAGAAGACGAAAGCTAAACGAAAACTAATTCGGTCATAGATTCATATCGAAACCTGATGGTCTAACGAATACAATCGTCGAGGGAAAAGTGAACTGGAAAAAATAAAGGTAGATAAAAACTGGTAAAGGAAGGCCTCATATGATATTAGTGGTGACGGATGTGAAAGAGAAGAGTTATGTAGTTACGAGGTTAGCTGATAGGAGATTCGAATGGAGGACTGCGTGAATTCAATCTTAGGGTCAGTTTCACCAATGACGGTAAAATTTCCCATTATCGCAGTTTACATTATCTCCGTTAAAATTATTATCTCGATAATCTCTCGTTTGCGTTCCACCGCTGTTATTATTATCTCGGTTTTATAAATCGAGATTTCTCTGAGAACGTTTAGGTTAGTAAATTTCAACAAACAAATAAAAGCGCCTAACCGATTTGTAATTCAGCTGATTTAACTTCGTGCTTATTGTAACTAAAGGCATTTCCAATGGACCCATGAAGGGCAAAATATTAACTAAACGTTCACGAAACATCTACAGTATCTTCTGCGTATATCTATAAAACATCTATAATCACTTTCAAAAATCGCCTATATGTCTATTTATAAGATATTTCAATGCCTGCTTTTCCTAATTCTACTAAACATCTCCCCTAAGATATCACTTATTGTCTTTACTGTTAGATACGTTTAGGAAATACAGAAATAAAATACTCGAATGAACTTAAATTACATTGCCTTTATTTACAGCTTCTCGAAAACGTACTGTAACTGCTATTATAGGTACCTTTCGATCACTTTAAAACTTGGCATTTCCTTCGTCGTTTTCATTGGTGTCAGAACGGAGACAAGCCTCGTATGAGGTAAATGGAGCAAGTTGTGAAGGGTGTAAAAGCGAGGAGCTACGTCAATATGAAGAGGTTGGCCGATAGAAGAATCGAGTGGAGGGCTGCGTCAAATCAATCCTAGGATTGTTGACTGATCATGATATGGCTAATATGACTCACTTGTACCATGCACTTCACTACATTTTCGTATTTGTTTACGCTGGAAAACAAATGACGCTCGCCATATTTAGCTATTCAAATACAAATAGATTGATATAGTAAATGCAACCAAGGGCATGAATTCCCGGTAGTTAATTCTACACTTTACTATCTCATGGTTATATAATGTCGGGCACTACTTAAAGGTGTGGCTACGGAATCCATGCATATAACTAATAACAGAACATCAAGGCAAAGTGATACCTCTCGGTAGGAGATATAATGAATCTTACCTAACATATTTAGGTTCCGAGAATAAGGATGTTCGACAGATTCACCAATGGGGTCGTTTACCATATTTTTTTAAATTGCCGAATCTGATAGAGTTTGTAAAATAAAAAGACCCATATTTTTCCGTTTTTTGATCCGTCAATTATTTCTCGAGTTATGAGCGACGAAAAACTGATGTTTTTAACCCTTTCGGAAAAGTGGGCGTGGTGCAACCTCTGACGTATATCGACTTGGTCCAATCACAACGGAGCCCGCGAAGCTACGTTGCCTTATCGAAATGGGGGGGACACAGCTGACTCTGCCAATAGGAGCAGTTACGACAGCATCTGTGCGAGAAGACCTTCCGAGAACCCCCTCCACTCCCTTCCCTTCCCCTAAAAGCAGTCAAGGACGGGTGGGAAATTACGTCCATGATATCAAAACAGCTTTTTCGGTGGGCGTCACCTTTTGTTTATTTTAATTTTTGATTTATGAGTGAATGGTTGTGGTTAGAAGATTAATTTTTTCATTAAAATTCTTTTTTCGTTTCCATCTAACGATTTCGTGTACAAAATTGTGAGTTCGGTTCTGAGTAAACTCCCCCGTTCTACCATCTAGAGGATTCGCAGTAGGCACTGAGAAAGTAAACTAGAAAACAATTGTTGCTATGTGCTGTTAGTTGCGTTTATTAATTCAGGATACTTAAAATCTCAGCTTTAGAGTTAAAATCAATTAGCGCGTTCCTTAATCCACCTAGTAATTGTCTTAAATTACGATAATTGAGCTCAGATGTCTCGACAATGTCACTAATATCTAAAAGTAGCTCACGAAATCGCCCGCGCGCCATGTCGCTTTTACAGAATTATCTCGGATAATAAGATTTCACCTGGCGAAAACCTCCGGTAAAAATATTAACCGGGATAATGCCCCAAAACCGAGTTAATAGTACTGGTGAAGCAGAAAAGTCACATTAACTGGGTTAATCCCGAAATTAACCGAGTTAAAGAGATTATCTTCGTTGGTGAAACTGGCCCGTAGGGCGATTATTATGAAGGTTAATTGTCGATAAAAATACTTTCAGCGGTGATATGTAAAATTTTTTTTGTATTAATGCCATAACAAGAAATTGAAAGGTACGTATATACCTATGCACATTTGCGAATTAACTTTATCCCAAGTGATGTATTACATCAAGTCAAAATGCAGTGAAACTTTATCTGATGAACAATTATTTACTGTTAATCTCCTCTATTGAGTAGAAGTATTTGCTATTAATTAGCCCCTTAAAATTTGAATGTCAAATTGATAATATTTTGAAAAAAAAACAAATTTATTTGCATCATTCACATTAATGGCTAGCAGTGGCGTGCATGTTTAGGGTTTAAACCTCCCCCAAAAACATTCCCGTAATGCACTATATTTTTTATATTTTGCACTAGCGTTTAGAATTTACTTATTGGGCTGAATAATATAGTTGAATTGTCTTCACGAAAAGAGAATGTTAATTTAATTATTGTAATTGTGTATAATAATCTAAATATCATTTAATGTTAATTCACATAAATATTAATGAAACCCCCCAGAAGGAAATCTTGCGTACGCCAGTGATGGCTAGGTATATAATAATTTGTGATGAGAATTTATTGTTCACTGTAATTTTTATATGATAATGGAAACTCCCGTATTCTGTAATCTTCTTTCAATTGAACTATGGGTAATACTGGCTCTAGGTTTTTTTACTACAGTCCGCTGAACGGTGCTGAAGTACCGAATGTGGCAAAAATTTTGGTGAACCCTGTTGCAGTCGGTAATTTGGATGGTGTGGTATCGGATTTCATATTTAAGCCTCATATGTGAAGAATTTGGAAGTGATGGAGATCTGGATCGTTTATGCTGGACACCTTCGTAAAAATTACCTTTCGATTGAGGCGGGTTTGAAGATTGGCGTACCGTGAAAGATTGTAACAGGTATTGATGAACTCTTCTCGGGCTCTACACCGGGTGAGTGAATGTAATGCTGCCGACGTTTCGGGTAGCGACTCGTTACCCATCCTCAAGGCAAATGTCACGTAACTAAACCGTCCGTTGGTTTTATACGGACGCTGGCGGTGGGGGATTGGTCGAGCCCCGATTGTTGAACTGGAGGACCGTTGACCGTTGAACTTTGGCCGTTGACCGTTGGCCTCGCTCTGTCAACCTGTATTCTCTTTAGGATTCTGTTCCATGAGCTGCTGATGGTATAGCCCGAATCCCGATTTACGTTCCTCCTCTCCATTCTTATTTCTATCGCTTCCTTTGTCAAGCGATCCCAAAATTTGTCCGAGCGCCAGATAACCCTCGTATCGTCCCATTTAATGCGATGGTCTAGACTGAGGCTATGTTCAACTACCGCTGATTTCTCCGGCTGTCCGAGTCGAAAATGTCTTCGACAGGTAGCTATGGCCTTGTTGCATATGCATTACGTTCCGTCCTCCACATCTATCGCTTCTATATCTTCTGCATGAGTGCCTTTCCCGCCTAGAGCGAGCGTCAATTAGAGCGTATTGGATTAAGGTGATAGTCTACCAGTAAATGGGGTGAAAGTTTCTTTTTTCAATAAGTGTGAAGTCGTAATTAATCATATTGCCATAAGGATCGAGAGTCATCCTCTGTAAATGTCGTCCTTCGGTACCTTCATTTATTAATCGCGTAGTATTTTTGCCTTAACTTCACACCTTTGTTCCGCATACCAGTGCTTAGCGGGTTTAGAATTACTCACCAGATGTCAATGTCAGAACTAGCATGATTTCTGTTGCCAAGAAAGTCTTTTGTGTAACATATATGCATCTAAAGGTTACAGATCTGTTTTCTGATAATTTTCTTTCGTCAAGATTTACCACAGGACTTTCAGATTTCTTTGCTCTTTGATGCAGATGAAAATAAAGCTTTATTTGCAGGACCTCGTGAGCTAACAGATTACTCAAGAGAAGCGGTGTGGTCAAACACTAGCTTCTCTTTTCCAGTAGTTTTTTTTCTCTTCCATTGATGAGGCCAGTTCTTTTCTGTTACTTTTTTCAATATCTCTACTCATCGAATTTTAATCTGCTTTTCCAGTGTCATGACGCACAGGAACGAATTTTAGTTAGTTAAAGCCTTCTCCTAAATAATCATTGAATTTCCGTTAATAATGTGACTCTCAGAATGTTCGTGGCGATATATGCCGATATACGTTGGCCCTCTTTCGTGTTTCAGTTGATGCAGAAAATAATTATTTCTTCGATGGATGTCATTAACCCGCTTTTTCATTAGAAAATTTCTCTTCTTTTCTTGTAATTATGTGTACGTTTTTTCTTGAGCTTCAACGAACTTCATCGCATATTTGTGAAATGTTGTTATCGTTGCTTGACGTGCTTAAATTCTCGGAATCGGCCTCAGTTAACCTCTTCTTGGCGTATTTCCTTGGTTTTTGCCATTCGTTTGTTCAATGTTATCACATGCTTTTAACAGTTGAAGGCGATAATCTATTTTAGATTCCTAATCCATTTTAGATGTTATTTTCCATTTGCGATATATTCACTCCCACCCAAAATCCCACTGTGCACGCTCTCTATGTGAATATCCAGTTCTTCTCTCTCTCTCTTTATTGGACGTAAATAGTGAATTTCGAAGCGCATGTCATCTTGTGGTCCGCGGCGGACCGACGGAGGCAGCAGCTCTAGCGGGAAGTGGAGAACGCTCGACCCCAAAGTAGGTGAATGCCATCCGCCATATTTAGCTGCGGTCAAACTAAGATTAAATTGCGTTCTCGTGGAACGTGAAATGCGTAGGCTTGGAAAAACTTTATTTTTATGTGTCGAACGGCACCGATAAGTACTCGCAATATTTATTTAAAGAAAGTTGCGAGAACAGTTAAGATAATTGCCGCGGTAAAAGCCGTCCGCCGTAGCTAAGTCGGCCAAGAGCCTTCATGGCAATAGACTGGTCGCGGGTTCGAATCCCGCCTGAGGCTTGGACGTTTTGTTTGAATTTGGATTAATGACTTTGTTGAGTTAGTTTATGAGGAACTATATGGATTTAGCATTTGGTACACCTTTGAACTTGATACCCTTCCTTTAGGGCAAGAGTATTCCATGGAATTGTTTCCGATAATGCGTGATCCGGGGAGTAATCTCGTTGAATAAAAGTTATTTGTATTTTGTGCGGTAATGCGATTGAGCATGCAAACGTGGTTGAGAATTTTATGATGTTTTACCTTTGGCGTTAATGGATACATGTAAAATGAGGAGATTGAGTAACTTCGGTGTCCCGTGCGATTGCTTCACTGGACGTGGCATCTATTCCCTGAGCTGTCTTGCATTTTTCCTTTTGTTGTTCTAGTGTTGCTAATTTCTTTATACGAGAGCTGTACGCTGCTGATGATCGATCGATTTTACCATCTTATTCTTACATTCGCTGGGTATCGCGAAGCTGTGAGTTTCTTTTTCGAATTTGTGATTATAATGCACTACATCTCCATTCAACACTACTTTTGGATATCGTAAGAAGATCAGATTGCAACGATCTTAATGCGCAATGTGAACTGTGACATTAGCGCAGATCGTAAAGGCCGTTTTACACGGTCATTGATACTGCGCAGGCTCTTGCGAGAACACTTGCGCAAGAAATATTGCACCGTGTAAAGCGACAACTTGCGAGGACAGGCAGCGCCACTGCGCGAACGCTTGCGAGCAAATTAGAACATTTTCTAATCTGATACAAGTGTTCGCGCAAGTTTGAAGTTTATTTCTCTCACTAGATGGTGCAGATGTAGCGGCAACGAACGGCCTAGGGAATTTTAGCAATTACATAGGTTGTTGATGATTGAGTTGGGTGTTTTTGTTTGCACTCAACTCCTTAGGTAGTGAATAAAGTGCAATAATGATGAGCTGGGCGATTAATCACGTGGAAGCTTAAATTTCGTGCGTAAAGGAAGAACCTGTTACCTTGGCCCACATCCGTTCGTTCGTGGTGCAAATTTTGGGCTAAGTATACGGGACTAGGGTCTCCAATATTATGTGTAGACTATGGCTTAAAACATTTAAAGTGGTGGTAATTCATCGCATCTTTCACGTCCAATTAATTGCTACTTCATAGATCTTGACGTTATGCGATATATTGACAGTATTACCGCTACTGAATGGCATACTGTCACTGACATAATGCACCGACGATTGCACCGTGTAAAGCTGTCAAGCAAGCGTCCTCGCAATTCTCTACGTCACGGACTTTCGCAGACGACTGCTCAAACGCAATCAACATCAACTTGCGCACTTTCAATTACCGTGTAAAACGGCCTTAAGTGAAGCTGTGGGTTTAATGTTGGTGTTAACTCGATTGTTTTACCTCCCCTTCTACACCCCCTTCCTCTCAATAAATTATTCTATTCGTGACATATTTGTTACTCCCATACTGAAGTGGAATTTTAGTGTAACTTCTGTCGTAAATTCGAGTGATGAAAAACTCATGTTTCTTATAACGTAGTATAAATTTGTTGGTGGAATGTGTTTCTTAGATAGGCGTTTGTCATGTTGCATGATTGTGATGAGCGACATATAGGCTCCTGAAGCGGCTCTACGTAGGTTCGGTATTCTCGTCCCGGCAGCCACGTATTTTCGTCACTGATATAACATAAATTAGTTAAGCGGAAAATGTATCTTAAGTTTTATGAGATATTTCTTGACTCCAATCAGACGAAATCTGAGTATTGGCATTGACCAGATATCAGGACGTCGTGAGAAACCACAGATACCACAGAAAAGGTTCTAGTCTTGCTACCACGCATTCGTGACTCTCTCTCTCGTTATAGGGCTTCTTATGAAGTGAGGTCTACTCTACGTCGAGATCAATCTTTGAATTGATCTTGACGGTGTACTTATTCTAACTGAATCTATTACAAATCAGTGGTATTCTACCGATTAGGGTAGGTTTTCATGGTCCATTGTTACCTTCGAATTTTCAGACAATTTCTATCTTCAGTATGGCGTGCGCCTTACCTCTGATCCAGATCACGAGTCTTCGAGTCTTTCTCTCTCGTCCTGTCGCAGGCCGCATCCTAACTTCCATTACGGACTATAGAAACTCGTCGCCTTTATAATGGATTTTGTATTTGTTCAAGGATTAAGATCTTAGGTTAGACGATGCTATACAATCTTAGCCGTTGGAGAACATAAATTCCAAGACTATGAAACAAGAATCACTACTACTACTAATTACTGCGAAGTCGCCTTTAAGTACTTACTCCATCCAACTACGCTATCTAACCTTAATTTTCTCCTATAGTTTTTTTCTCCTTCCAGAGAGTTTTGCTAAATATTCACGACAAAATATTTGAAAGCATTGATGTTTTGGAGTAACCACAAATACCGTATCAATGTCGTATCGCCCCCGTTGCATCCGATAACTGAACTCACCAGTGTATATCAGTTTAAGAAAATGAAGAGTTGTTCTCGCCGCACAGTAGCTGATAAATATACCTAGTTGGCTTTATTTCTTTATTAAAGGTCATAAAATTCTCCTCATAGCTAGTCAGAACCATCCTGCGAATAAAAGCGCTCGCTAAATTGTGTTAATTAAAAAAATGTTCACGCAAATGGCCGTCATTTGACCGTCGGACTGGTAAATGGTCTTCGTCTCATCTTCTTCGGAGTCAAAGAACACCTCTCCAAATGAAGTTTTGTGCCGCAAAAACGTCTAATCGTAGATGGGCGCCGCCGGATCACCTTCTCCATCTCCAGCATTTTCTCCCCTCTTGTATAACTCCGCGGTGGTTTGAAAGGAAAAAAAAGAATGAATACACCCCGCACACCTCGTGACGCATTACGTAACCCTTGGCCGTCCGTCCTTCAGCTCGCATCCCCGAGCCTTTCCTTCCCGTTCGTCGTTGGCTCCCACGTAGCGGCAGTAGAGGTGGAACGAGGCAAGAGCGGGCTGTCCCGACTCCCTCCGTCACGTGAGGAAGCGGTTTCGGATTCCGTGCTCGTGGCGGCGCGTTCAAGATATTCCCAATCGCATTCGCGTCCGCAGTCTCGGACACCGTGGCACACGAGGTCTTAACTGTGCAATTTGGTGCCTTGAGGCGTCTTGGTGCTTAACGGGCGTTTCGAATATTCGGACGATAGCTTTGGGAGTCTTTAACGATTCTGTTGACCACTAACTCGGGAAACTGAAATGTTGTGACTAGTACCTAAGCGTTTTTTAGCAGATACCGTTAGGATACAATTACCGTACATAAATTGTGGCGTGTAGTTACATTTTAATTGCCCCCCGCTTTGCTTTTGAGCAAATTGCCTTATGCATTTGCATCTGTCAGTTGTGAGATATTGCATTCGGATAATTATTCATTTTTAGCTTCGGATGCCGTGGTAGGCTTCTGGGTATAAATCCGGGGCAGGAATTATTTAGCAAGTCCAGTTAAACCCAAACAACGCTTTTTTGGGAACTATAGACGGCATAGGAAACAGAACAGGCCCCCTCCCCTCTCCAATGCGTAAATTTCACTTGCCGTCGGGCATAGTAGTGAGGAACTTGGTGAGCTCCACCCTCACGGACCAAGCTGACCTTCGGGCTTAACACCTTGGTGTCTTAGCTTCAATCCGGAGACAGACAGATACCGCCCATATTTCTTCCACATGATATCTTTCTTGTGACAACCTTTCATTTACAGTAGTAGGTACTGTATTATGCTGAACGATCATTTTCCCATTCTCGGAGAGTTCCTTTACCTTCAGTTCAAGGCCCCATTTCAATATTCTGTCTCTGCCGCTTACTAAATTTGCTCTCTTATAGGTATTTGACGTATAACTGAAAGAGTTCATTCACCAATGCCATGTTGTTTTGCGTAGAATACGTACGTATCGTTTTTTCCCACTGCAGGGTAAAAATATTTGTTCCAAAAAATGTACATCATGCGTCCGCCCATAATTCCAGAATAGTCGAACTTAAAAATATAAAAACTGATTTCAAGGGGGATGATCCCAAGGGTGTACTGACTCAACGTTCAAGATTAATCGCATAGCTCTGGGCGAAGCGAGCGTCCGCCATTTTGTGTTGATATCTTTCCTTGGCGCATGCGGAAAATTAGTAAAGCCATGTCCAAATTCACAAATCAGGTACCCGAACGCTTCCTTCGAATTCTTAATTATTAGTGCTGCACTGACTTTTTTCATCTGTTGTTATCTTTTGCGAAGCCATTTTGTAATGTGTGGTAAATAAAAGATAAAGTCTTTCTGTAATTTTCTCTAAGTTCATTGATTCTTTTCTACCGGTTAGCGTAGGTTTCTTCTATCCCCGCACTTCTTTTCACGGCTCACACCAAACGACTCCTTCTCTTCGCCATCCCTCACTTCAATTCTGCGTATTTACTACCCTCCCCAAGATGTCCAAAATATATTTCCTCTTCCTCCATTTTTAAAAGTACTGATCATTTTATTTGGTGATAAGTCTTTTGTGAATGAAAACAATGGAAATGACAAACATAAATTTGACAACGCAATGTAACTGTCAAAAATGATGATTTTTAAAATTCTTTGTAATGAAAGTTAACTCTGATCTCCACACTTGTCGTTATTGATAGGGTTTTTGGTCATTGAAGATGGAACATGGATTATTTCCGATTACTAAGGAATTCGTTCATGGCTTGAATATATACTGCAACTTGATAGCACGTGCCACTGAGTCCTATTCGTTTCGTTTATGTAGATTCGCCTATGATTGCAATAGTGAAATTCTGTGTCTATGGTAACAGTCGTGAGTTAGCGTAATCCAGTGCATGAAAATTCATAAAATGATGAGCTTCCGAAGTGCCTCAATTAATCTGTTAAAAGAGGGTCCAAACCAATCTGAAACGCAAACTAGGAGAATCATTTGATAAAAATGAATCGAAATAAACGAAAGTATCCAAGACTGAACTTCCACGCGACATATTCTCCGCCCAAAAGGCCTGCGGCTGTAGCTCTGACATTATCACGCTATTTTCAACCTGAAATTCGCTTTTAACTAGCTTATTTTAAGAACTTCAAATCATTTGGTCTGCATTCTCCGTGAAACTACTATTACAGCAGGTAATAATTTCACCATTTTTACAGTCTTTGTGTCATATGATGTGATAGTTTAATATTCTTCTTATCTAAGATTTTAGATGTAATGTTATATATTTCGATGTCTGTTACAATATTCGAAACAATTAATTGAAGCACCGGATTCTATGTAATATTACTGCTTCCACACGTTCATGGCAAAGGCTCGTTAACATTTTGGTCTCCGGTCGTAGTTCGAAAATGATCGAATCCCGGGCCGGGTGTGGACCGTCCTTGCACACTCGACTGACGTGCTCAAATTCACACGACGCACACCTCTTCCACGAAGGTCAAGACGTAATGCTCCGATACCCCGTCGTACCTTTACGAGCCATTCATCAGTTGGAATCTGCGGCCGATGGAAGTAAGATGGACGGAAATGGAGACAAGTGCCGTAAAAAAATTGGAATTTATGAGTGGATCTTCCGCCCAGGGATTCAATAGCGGAAACGTTTAGTTGGTTCAGATTATGATTTTTTATTGCTTGGAAATTGATGTGCATAACTAAGTATCTCTCGCGAGTTAATTATTTTTTTTTTGTATTCATCTTCAGATACTGATATCTTTCTCATATCTTGTAATAAGTATCAATTATTCCAGGGTGAGAGATGACAAAGAAAACTCCGCTGCAGTACAAAATTTAATTGCTTTGCGACCTGTTTCTAGAGTACCTATCATCACCTTACAAAAGATGATACTCTCTTTCGTTCTTTCAGAAAATACATGAGGGAGGAGATGATTTTTTTCATCGAAACCGGTCGAAATTAAGCTTTCGCATGTTTTTGTTCAAATGTTTTATTTTTCTGAAAAGTTATCAAGTAATCAAGTAACGTCTTGTTTATCTTGTATAGATTTAATTCTAGGCAATGAAGTAGTTATCCTTTAAAGGTTTGATAAATACGATATTCGTTTATCTGTTGTATTCTAAGAAATATATTATTTTCGAGAAGAATTATTATTCTCTAATCGTATCATCAGGTTAGCCGGATGCCTTCTCCAGGAGATGCAAAGTTTTCTAATCGCTTTTCCCGTTAAAGGTGGTGAAAGCTTGATGATTTCCAGCGTGCCACAAATTACCCGATTTAGAATGCCTGCAGTAAATTTTTCCTTCGCTAATTTGATAATTGAAAGAAATAGAACACATATATGTCATCATTGTACATGTTGGCAGAGGTCACTTTGTGGCATTTTTTAAATTACTGTATAATTCACTAACTACCCAGATTAATACTATCTAATGGATACCGACAGTGAGGCATGAGCGATATTGAACATAGGAACGACAATATTGAAAGCTTCTCAAATGTGGTGTTACAGAAGAATGATGAAGATAAAATGGATTGAGCGAGTAACAAGCGAAGAAGTTTTAAGAAGCTGCAAAGAGAAGTATGATGAAAGATTCAAAAGGAATACAGGACAGCCTAATCGACCACATGTTTAGACGTGATGTTCTGATAAATACGGCCGTGGAGGGAGAAGTGATTGGATAGAATTTCGAAGAGCCATCGTATAAGATAAATGGAACAACGAAGGGTGTTAAAAGGAACAATAATCTCAATTTGGAGATGGTTAACTCATAGAAGATCGAGTGGATAGTCCGTGTAACCAAATGTAGACCTGACAACTTGTGATGATAATAAGTACCCATAGTTTCTCTCCCATGTATTTTAATTCAATTTAAATTATTATTTATACATATAGAAATAAAAATGTCGGGGCAACTACAACAATACTCTAGGGCCATTTTTCCCTAGAGCTTTTAATACAGAACTGAAGAAATTTCATTCCGTAGTGAGTGCATTAAGCTCGTCTTTCCCTCTGCTCAGGTTGAGGTTATTACCTCTGATAATATTTTTTTCTTAGACCTGTTCTACAAGTTCACTTTAACGTTACGTACTCTCGCCGCCTTTTATGGATGGGGAGTAGAGTAAGCCCGTGTCGAAGGCGATGAATGCTTACGAGTAGGTGCATTCATGACAGTAATATTGCAATCGGGATTCCAGAAAAAAAGAATGAATCTACCGAGTGTACATTAAGTCTGATTTGCGGTGAAAGAGGGAAAAAAGATGTTCGTCATGTACATGGAAGAACGGAAGAGTAAAATATTTTCTTCGAAATAATCTAAGGTGAAGGATAGTGGTATCTGCGTTGGTATTTATTCCAGTCGTCAACTTCGAGAAGGTACCAAGCAGTTTTGGTGATTGAACCACGGATTGCGTCTGAATGTCAGAGAGAAAATGACAAACCGAAATCCAATTATAACGAAATAAAAGGTAGAGACAAGAGTTACTTTTGGTGGTTGCCTCCAATTCTTGTTTTTCCTGTGACAGCATCGAACTGAAAGTAGAGGATATAAGGTTGAAATAGCAAAAATATCAATTTAGTTCTATGTCACCACACCCCAAGCCAAAATGGAGAAAGAAGTTAGCCGTGGGATTCCGTTGAATTTCAGTGCTTGAGTCTCGAGCAGCACTGAAGACCTGTCTTCTGCTGCACGGCGTTTTCCAGTTCCGTCTCAATGGTGGATTGACTGGTTTTACCTTGGTTACGGGAAGCAAGCTGTCACTAGTGGCGGCTAATAACGATTAAGAAATACGAGTCTCAGGGAGGCTCGGGAATATAAATTGATAATCCTACCGAATACGTACAGATTAAACCTTCCTCGACTTAGTTGGTAAGCCTTGTTTGAGGCATTTGTGAAGATTTATCTCTTTCTTGGCATACTATCTAGCAGGCAACTTTTTCATCCAAAGGTGACTTGCGAGACCACGTAAAAGTATGTTGCATGGGGTAGTACGTCTACCTGAGTCTAATCTAAAGTAGAGTCTAGCCTGAGTACTACACTACTCAGAAATGTATGCAGATTTAGTTCAGTGATCTTAGAAGCATTGGTAGGTGACAGCAGCAGTTTTAAACATTTTTGGTGTATATAATTTGTTTTTATTATAAACACAAACTGTGAGTAAGTAGGATTTAAAATTCCATGTAGTGATGCTCCCCAGTCCATTTGTTACATTTCATCTTCAGTTAGTAGTAAAATCGATGGCCGGCAATTTTACTTCGTAGAATTTAGACATAATAAAGATAAAGTACTTGGTTGATTCAACAATTTATCCTCCTGAGGATGACCTATAAAGGTTGAAAGGGTGGAGTCGAAATAAATTATGGAATCAACCAAGTATTTTATCTTAACTATTCAGTTAGAAATTTATTGTGGGGACGCGATTGACAGCTAAGATCACTTGCGCCATTTAGGATAGATAGGTAAATTTTTAGAGTCGGTATAGAAAATTTTATAGAGAATAAAGTAAGGATGGAGAAAAATTTGGGGGTCGGTATTGGCTTGATCTCAGCGAAAGACGCTGTCAACGGTTTTACGTCCGACGGACAGAGTAATGCACTTGAAGTGCTCTCTTCTCAGAATTTAAGTGGGGACCAGTATAACATTGTCAATCTCTGTCACCCACCGGAACTCGAGCCCGGACCCTTGGAATGGGAGACCAGTACTCTAAGTGTCTCATCAATCTGATCCACTTCTTCCCTATTTGTAGGATAATCTGGAAATTGGTTGGTAATAGCACGATGGACGCGGTAGCCCGGTCGGGAAATGGTCATTCTACTTATGTACTAAACAGTGGTCCCGGCAAATAATTTCCTCTTTGTTTCCTAATGTTAGATTTTCAAATAATCAGTCCCCTAATTGTAAGTATAATTTCCAATCCTCAGATCGATAGATTGATAGGTAACTCTAGATAAATTGATTGTGGATTCTCAATAATTCCTTCGGACGCACCGTTAAAAAAGAATACCTTATTTATATAACACACACCTTTAAAGCATTAATTGTTAACGTAACGTTGCTCGTTATTCGAATTTTAGTGTCCCAGAAAGCCCGTTAGCTCCCATTTCCATCCTCAGTAATGTTCCATCAGTGTAGGGGCACTCTCAAATTATCGAAGGTGAGGTGAGTTAATTCTTTAAGTTTCGTCGTCAGGTGCGGTCACCTCTATATCTTGTGGCATTATCCCTTCATTTGTCTTTGAACGACGCAAATTCAGTGATGGGAAGCTACTCTTTAGGTGGGCTCGTATAGTTTTATGATATGCGTCTCTCATATAAAGCATGAAGAGAAGAGCCCTCTCAGTGTACTCCACTTCCTGACGGAGCGCAACAGGATAGCTAGCTATCAGAGGTAGCCTGGAACAATTGCTAGGCAATGACCCTGGCCGTCTAAACTGTGTGATACAGTACCTTAAAGAAACCGGCCCTTTTAAAAGAATTTGATATGAGTATTTGATCTATCTAAGTATATGGTAAGGTTAATACTCAAATGAATAAATTGACTTGTAATGTAAGTATAATTGTGCGTGGTGCAAAATGACCTTAGTTGTCGACGCACCCATAACTCTTAAACCTACCTATGAAGGTAAGAGTGTCCAATCATGCTGTCTTCCGTTGGCAACAGGGTTATCGTCAGTCTATCCTGCTCGTTCGAAACCAAGGCCATGAGGTCCTCATCTTTGCGAGCCCTACCTTGACTCGGCTCCCATAATAATCTACGGATTCAATGAGAGGTATTTTATTGGACATTTTCTCCAGACTTTTTGTTATTTTTTTGGATTCGCAGAAGGCAGCGGAAGCTGGCGCGCCGGTGTCAACATACGTAATTCCATTCTGTAAATAATTTGGTGGCGGGAACCAGGTTTGCTTTGCACTTCCTGTGTCACATTTCCCCATCAAAAACTCTCTCGTGTCACGCTCCTTTCCCTTGCAATTACTTCACGTATCCGCTCGTGAACATTGTCCCAATTTCGTATCCGTCTGGATGAAAAATTCTCTAGAACAGAGGATTCAAACCCGTCCCTCACGGCAGTTTAAAATGTATTAATGAATATATTTTTAACTAACGATTTAAATTAATACTGTAATAATTAAAAAGATTTTGCTCAACGCGAAGGCTTGCCCGATTAATCAGGGTAGAGTTCACCAATTGCTAAGCACAACGGCGTGTGAATCGCACACATCAGAGCGGGGAAACTAATTCCTTTGCCTATGTCGCCTGTGGCTTCCCAGATAGATCAGATACTCTTGAAATTAATCAGCTTAGGTTTTGGTGAAAGATACAGATGAAAATATTTTCACTGACAGTTTTACTGAGCCGCGGTTAGCTCACGAGCCGCAGTATTAGCAGGAACATGAGCTTGGACGAAGTTTGTGGGCCAGAGAGAAAATTTCACGTGGTGCCCTCGTCTAGGGAAGGTCCGAAAGCGAAATTTCATACGAAGCTTTGCGGTTCTGTTGGTAATGTTGGGAGAGGCAAGATGGGGACATGAGGAAGAAAGTAGGCGGTTGGCTGATTATGTAAATCATGGAGCAGTAGCTCGTTCTATTGCTACTTCATAGCTTTCGTTTGAATCGAAAATTGTTGGAAACGCTATAATCGCTGGTCTTTTAACCTGAGGATTCGGGTTGGAGTCCCAATTGAAGCAGAGATTTCTTTCCAATGGTATATCAGTCCCCACTTGAGTGCGGTGTGGAGAGAGCACTTCGAGTTCAATATTCATTCCTTTTTCGTCAAGAGCAGGCTAATGTCGAGGCCGGCTTCTCTCCACCCTTCTTTCGTTCAATTTACTCTTACCGAGGGATACTAGACCAAGGTTTAGTTTTCTCAGACATATCCTCTCTTTCAGTATGTCCGGTTGATTCCTGCCCTGAACTTTTTGGATAGTGGAAAACTATGTTCAACATTTATTCTAATGAGCTTGATTCACTGCAGTGTATCTAAATTCCACCAAAGTCTCCGCTAAAATATCTTTCTTCTGTGTCCGTGCCACCCAGAAGGCAATATTTATTTCCTATATGTAATGTTGCGTATATTTCCGATATGTATCCCTTAGTTATAGCCAGGTTTGGCTAGGTTATGACCTAAGTTGGCCATCGTTTTCCTTGTTAAGAGCGACAATAATTGTTGAAAACCGTCTCCCATGAGGCTACGAAATTTCTTGTAAGACAAACCAGAACGCCTCCTTCCCCACAAATTGAATGTATGTACATTTGTTCCATTCCTTATGATGCCATCGATGAGAGTAGTAGGAAATCAATGACAAGTGGTCTTCAAGCCGAAGAAGTCTTGAAGAGAGAGATCACCAACGAGAAGGAAATCAATTTGAAGAGCGATAAATCTCAGGGAGGATAGTTATCGTTTCTCACCATTTGGTTTGATTTGAGGTCGAATTCGGCAGAAGCCTCAATAAAAATCACTTAATGATCATGATTGAGCGTTCCATTTTACTCCTCGTTATTCGGTCAGTGAAAAAAATTAGCTCTTCAGTGAGATATTACGATTCCTTCATCTCTAACTATGTTGCCTGTACACGCGATTATGAAAGGCTCGAAAGGCTTCAACCGCTCGAAAGAATTCTTGGTCTTGTGACTGAGCTCGGTCCAAGGTGACTGAAAATATTTCTGCAGTTATATAAGCATTTCCTGTTCCAGCCAATCGAAGTTAGTTACACTCGCTCTTCTCATCTAGATTGAGGGCGATTTCAATATAAACTTCATTTTTCAGGCAACATACGACGTAGAATTCAAGCTTTGGAAATAGTTTTTCATTCATGCAGCTGAGAGAAGTAAGCACTTGAAGAAGGTTATTGATCGTAGTGGGTTAATTGCATCAGCATAAAGAGGCTATTTTGAGTGGGTTATGATACATAAGTGTTAAGAAAACATTTGTAATTTACTGTCGGAGACCACAGGTATTTTGAGAAAAAAAAGAGAGGTAAAGAAAATGCAGACATATAGAGTCATTAAAGATGAAGTGTCTCAAATACTGTTTACCTTTTCGTAATCAATTTCATTAGTATAATACCATACCGTTTACAATAATGAAGTTTCACATTGTCATTATTTTGGGAATAATTTGTGAGTGAATTTCAAACTATAGCCTTTCCAATGAAAAATTCAGCTATATGTGTCTGAGTGCTATTAGCATTCATAATGTGATCTGAATTCATGAAACTGCACTGTAAGAGGTGAACTTTATTTTTCATGTGCAAATGTTTGAATGGGTTGAGAAAATTTTAGTAACGAGATCCGCATTAAGCATACCCTATAGGAAATCGAGGTATCCGTGGAGTTTTTTATTTGTTATTCCTTCACACTATGAGCCATCAAAAACGCATACTCAGATATGCGTTTGTAACTTTTTTACTGTTCATACCAAGTGCAAATACGTTGCCTATTCGATAAACTGCTCATCGGAAAATTTTGACGGAGGCAGTACGATTGATTAATGTAATAAGAAAAGCAGCACGTACCCTTTTCCCCGTTTCATTTCTTTACTAAGCACGTGCATATAATCCCAAATTTTGATTCTATGCACGGAAAATTGGTTACTAATTTCTCCCATGCTGCCGTATCCTTGTATATTTATTTAGCTTCTGTAGTTATAGTCCAATAGCTTAGGCCATATCGTATCATATAGGTTAATCTTAAATCTAAGATATCAAAATGCCCATGCGGTTCCCACTAGATTCGAGCCCACGATCTTTGGGTTGCTAGGAAGGTGTGTAACAAACCTAGCCACCGCGACCGACCTGCTTCTGTCGCGTTCATCCACTTCGTGATACATTGTCTTTCTCCGAAACCCAGTCATTCATACTGTCTCTCCAATAAAAAATAATATGACCGTGGATATTAAAAAAAATCTTTTTCGGTAAATCAATGAAAGTATCGTCGACCTGATATGCGTTTAATTTGGATGGTATGACATGATATATGAACTTGGTAAAGTTGATCGTTTCGAAGTTATTAGTGGTGTTGTGAATTTAACTCGAGACTAAATTAATACTTTTCTACCTTTTGTTTTGAACCCTGAGATTTTTCTCCGTCAAAAGGACAAGGGATCAAAAGTTTTGCTTGGTGATAATCCCTGTTATGAATTCATTGGCAAATATTGAAAATAGATCATGAAGCAAGTATTACTCCTAGTAATGATACAAGATTATTTTTTTATTTCATTTTATTTTAAAGAAATTTTTACACATACAGCAATGTTGCCATTTAAAGTGCACTAATAACAGTCACAGTGGGGACAAAAGTAAACAACAAAGATATTATATTGATATATTGATGCTCTTCTTGTTCCGTCTACCTTTTATCGAGACATGAAATCGTACTCCGGTATCGCTAGATCAATTTTTGGTACTAAATTGTGCCAGGAAACGTGCCGACCTCAGGCAATGCCGTTGTTGCGTAATGCACTGAAACGTCTTTGGGTTCGTCAAACCAGTTTGGAATTTTTAGCGAGAAGTGAAGGTTAGTTTTGTTAAACGATTTATTATTCACGTTCATGAAGCCAAATCTGGGAAGTTTCTTGATGGGAGAAGTGTTTACGGCTCCAGCTCGAACCAATAGCAGTCCCTTAATCGGAGAATACATGCTAAGGTACATCAGTTGTCCAGGAGCTCACTTATACCACGTGTGCATCGGCAGGCATTCCAGACTACGGTGTTGACATCATCGACCTTTTCCCTATACCCTCTTCTCGATCGTGAAATAGGAATGAAAATGTGGCAACTTCTATGAGTATATCATGCATCTACATCTACGTAATATCATCTACGTAAGTATACCCTCCAAGTCACCATAAAGGTTTGTAATAGTTGGCTGGTCCCTAGATCAGTAATTGCAAAAAGGCTCTATCTGAAAAATATGACGTTTTGCGACTTTATGACTTGTTTCCTTCCTGTAAATTTAGTCTTTGCATGGCACCTTCATTATTACGATCACTTTAATCTGATTGAGGTACCGATACCCATTATCATCATAAGTACTTTTCCATCATTGCAAGGTCTGTGTGTGGTAAGTCCCCCTAAGCGCTATTCCCCACTCATGTATCCATCCCAGCCAGTCGACATTTCCAGAATTGAATCTCTCGCTAATCTTTCATAACTTCCGTCGGACACGATACCTTATAGAACACTTATTTTTACTTTCCTTTTCCGTGCTTACCTTCCGTTTTTTTTCTCTGTAACACTCTTCAGCATCCCGTTACCTCTCAAAATGTAGGAAATAGATTAGATTCATACTTCGATTCAAAATGATGTATAATGATGCTGCACAGCAGCGAAACCAGGGTCGTTCAATGAATATTTAGTGTGGAATTGCAGAGTGAGTCTACATACAAACTTTCGACAGAGTGAAGCCGGAAACAGTTTCATATCTCAGAATATCCTCTCTGTGTCTTCCTCTTTTTTCCTCAATAGACCGCCCATCCTCCCCAATCATACACTTCCTCCTATGTCTTCCACTCCATTCTTCTGCACTCTCGCGCCCAATAAAACTCTCTCCTGTCCCTGGCTAATCAACAAGAAAACAGCCGTATAACACAGCACCATCCATTTTTAGGTGTTAAGAATCGTGCATGGTACTTCCCACCTTGTATATCCCGTTTTCTCCCTCCTACATCTCCAACACCGGATCCGAGGGAGCCCAGAACTTCGAAAAACTATGAATTACAAATCCTCCTCTCTTCCAAAACTCAGAATCGGCAACGCTCTTCCAATGCTAGGTTATTAACTATATCTCTCGCTATTCTTCCATCGGGACAACCATGACCATTCTTGACCTATGGCATATCTCATAAAGGGATGGGTTTGGCGTGGTGCCCAGAGGTTATGGATCCTCATCCGAAGGGCCCGGGTTTGAATCCCGGCTGTGGCAGAAGTTTTGGGAGGGATTCCGCTCCTTACTTTATTGCCGTGTGTAAAACACAGTAAGTTCAGAACTCCGTCCGTCGAACAGGAAGTTAAGCTGTGGACCCTTTGGCATCCGGGTTTCTCTCCACCTTCCCTCCTCCGTGTTCAGAATTCCGACTAATTCTCAAATAGGTAACCAGCATTACTCTTTGGTGCGAATAACATCAGCTGTCGGTCGCCGCCAATTATAACTAGAGCAACAACTCTAGTCATAATTTATATTTCACTTAAACTTTGTCCATCTTGTACCTTCCTTCATACTCTCGTGTTCTCCAATTTCTCACTCCCCCTCTCTTGCCCAACATCGTTTCGGAGCTTTCTGCAATCAATAAATTTCTCCTTAATTAGAAAACTTTTCAAAGCACGGTATCTTTTTTTTCTACCTGTTCATATTATTGTCTTTCAGATATCTTCATATCATTTTTAACTTTCTGTTCAGTACATGTACGTACTTGTTATAAGATAAACTGTTTAATTTGTCGTACAACTTAGTCATTTCAATGACGATTTTTTTATCCACCACGCCGAGTTTTCTCCTTGTCAGACTACTATGCTTCAGAATGATTTCGCATTTTCATATTTTCATCCGAAGTTAATGTAAGTGTTAAAAGATAAATTGTTGAGTTAATCTTGCCTTTTTAAATCTCTTTTTAAATATGATTTTTTACTCCTCCTTGCCTAGCTTTCTCAAGTCGTTCAAAATTAATGCGTACCATGCTTGACACGCACTTCACGAATCGCTCCTAAGTTTTCATAAAATAAGCATATTTATCTCGTGTTATTAATAAAACCATTTCCATTTATACGAATCTGTATATTATTCATTCATTAAATACCCTAAGGAGAAAAAAAACACTGGTCTAATGACCACTGTCGGAGCAAAATGGTATGAAGGCATTATGTCGATTCTTGTAACAATCTGATATACGGCTATTAAAATCACGAAGAAGCATTTAAGGCCACGGAGCATTCTCTTTGTTACAATGTACCTTATATTTTCCTGAAATTGCGTTTGAATGGCGCATGCGATGTTAAATGCGGTAGCCATCCTCATGCGTTCTTCATATCATTATTTTTAACTTTTTGTTTGTTTTGTCTACTCTACTTTTAATAGCCGGCCGTGATAGCCAGGTCAGAAATACACTGATCTGACATTCATAAGTTCTTGGCTTCGAATCCCACGTAGGGCATGGATTTTACCTTTGTCCTGGGAAGACAGTGTGATATAATTCAGCCGTTGGAGCAACTAAAACCCAAGGCAACTCATTTTTAATTAGTCATCAATCTTGAAATTGTTTTGCTGAATTGCTCCTGTTCTCTTTCTCTTATTATAGCCTCTTTCGTTTTTATAACAGAATGCCTTGGTTTGCCTTCTATTTCTCAGTATTTTCAGCATACCTCATTTCCATACACTTTAGAGGTGAAAATTTCCATGTTGAAAATAACTATAGGTACGTAGTATATTCCGCACTTTTTTATTAAAACAACCGACCGCGGCTTCAACTTCTAAGCGACATTCTCAAGGTTCACAAAGAAGTAGACCCAGTTTTAATAAAAAGTGTGGATTATACTAGTGATAAATATAGTTATGTTCATCGCTTTAGAGGTATTCTTCATTCCGATTGGCGATTCACTCTACCCTTAAGCCTTTATCATGCTTCGGTTTATACTTTATGAGGTCTACCAGTCGTCCATTAACTGCGTGTTCATGAAGCAAATAGTCTTAATTGTTATTTTAATTGTACACTGCCCACGCTAAAGTGTTTGGTAAAGTGACCTTGTGAGATAGTAGCAACGGAATCCAGAAATAGCTCAAAACTTAACCTATATTTTGGTTGAATATACATGAATAAAGTTCGCTTACCTTTAAAATTGACATCGACTGAATGGACATTCAGCTCTTTCCCTCCGTTTCCAAGTATTTTGGATTACTCTTGACTTGTATCATTTGGGAAAATAATGTCGTGCCATTCTGTCGATAATATCCCCCTTGGCATAATTATTTTAAAAGTAAAATAGCCTTGATTCGAACCTTGAAATTTCATCCTCGACGAAGTTATATTTCCCATTTCTCCTTTTGGGCTATTTGAGGGTCTTGGGCAGCTTACCTCTTTTAAATAATGATAATAATGTTTATTGCTCCAGCAAGTTAAAACAATACAAAATATTATAAGAATTTGGAGCTTTAGGTGAACCCTAAGGCCTGTTGTTGGGTTCACCTTCAAAATACACATACAGCAATATATGGACAATGCAGTTACAGTTATAGGGTGGTTTAAGGCATCACAGAAATATCATTTTTATAGAATAGTAAAACAAAGGATAAATATTTTTAACAATCTTCATCTTCTTAATCATCCTCATACTAATTGACCTACATCGATAATATCGATAATCTCTTTTCACGACCGATCTTTACCTTGCTGGAAAGTTTTCATTTCCATATCATTCTCGACGTGTGCAAGTGTTTGTTTTGATAATTCCAATATTAAACTGGCCTCCCATCCCGAAGGCCCAGGTTCGATTCCCGGCAGTGGCGGATTTTTCAGTGGCAAACCGGTCCCCACTTGAGTGCCTAGTGGAGGGCATTTCAGGTTCAGTAATCCGTCCGTCGGATGGGATGTTAAGCCGTGGTCCCCTTGGCGCCTGTCGTTAAGAGTAGGCTAATGCCGACGCCGGGTTTCTCTCCACCCTTCCTCCGTTCCCCAAACAATCCTATCCATTACCCAATTACTCACCTATCCAAAATAGCGCAAATGACCTCAGCTGTCTGTTGCCTCCCCTGAATAACTAACTTCAATATTAAATGTATGTAGAATTGGTTTCTGGAGTAGTTTGGTCGATATATGAGAAAACACCAATTTAGCCGACGTTTCGCCTCTTTATTGCGGCATCATCAGGGCTATTTGATACATAATTGAAGTTTTTACATTTTTATTAATTTTTACAGTCTAGGATCAAAATTTAAAGAGAGGAAAAAAATGATTACAGAGAAAATCTTGTACATACATTTTGGTGACATTTTTTTTATAAACAACAACAACAATGTTATGTTTCTTGGTTACAAAAATGAAAACAAACAAAATTTTTTTAAAAAATTATTACATAAAGAATATTTATTTGTGTATGTATCTTTTACTTTAAAAAAAAAAAAAATATATATATATATATATATATTTTAACAAAATTGAATATAGAATGAATATGAATTTATAAGTTGATGGTGTTGTTGAGTAAGATATATTTATAAAGTTTATATAATGCTATGGTATATTTTACTTAAATTTTGAATATCGGTTCTATTATTGCATGCAGTGGGATTTTTTGCTATATAAACCATTTCTTTAAAAAGCCTCTTTTGAAGGTTGGATTCAGAGTCGATCGATTTTGCATCTTCAAATATAAAGGAATGGTTGTTTTCCAAAGAATGTTTAGCCAAGGCACAGGTTCCAGTATTTGTTTTAATTGAAGACTTATGGCCATTGATTCTATTTTTTAAGTATTGTGCAGTTTGCCCAATATAAATTTTATTACAATCTTGGCAAGGTATGCTACAAACAATGTTACTCTTGTAATATTTAGGAATTTGACTCTTTAATTTCGAATAAACTGTATTATGTAGTGTTCTTCTTGCTCGGTATGTTATGTTGTAGGTAGTACTTTTAAAAATTTTGGATATTTGTTCTGACAATCCTTTAACATAAATTATACCCCTGTAGTGTTGAGTTGATTTTTGTTTGTTTAATGTATCTTGCTCGTTTTCTGTGGGAGGAGGATTAATTATTTTTATATTTTCTTTGGGACGAATGCTACTATTATACAGAATTGACCTAATAAGTTTTCTTGGAAAATTGTTATTGATAAGTATGTTTTCTAAAATTTTAAAATTTTTCTTATGCTATTCAGGATCGCTTAGCTGTATGGCTCTATATTTAATGGCTAGAGCTGTGTTTAGTTTTTGTTTAAAGGGGTGACAACTAGTGAAATTTAAAAATCTATCAGTTTTCATTTCTTTCATGTACCAATCTACTGATACCGTTCCATCTAAATTCCGTTTTACTATGGTATCCAGAAAAGGTAGTAGTTTATTTTGTTCTTTTTCTATTGTAAACTGAAGTTTATTGTGGAATTGGTTAAAGGTTTGCATTAAATTTCCTTCATCATAGTCTTCTGGGATTGCAAGGAATAGATCATCAACATATTTGTAAATAAACGGTACATGAAATGGTAGTATTGGAATTACAGTGTCCAGAAGTTCATTCATTACGGTGTCTGCCAGAATTGGAGCAGCTGGGAAACCCATTGGGACTCCATCAATAATTTCATAAAATTCATCATTATATTGTAAATAGTCATTGTTCACACATAAGTAAAATAATTTCATGAAGTCATTCTTTTCGAGAGTGGTATGATTAGTAATCGTATCCCATTTTGATGTGATTATGTTTTCTACCAGTGTAGATTATGTTTTAGATTAGTGTAGATTATGTTTTCTACCAGTGTATTATCTCGTAGAAAATATTGTATTTTCTATTCTTCTAGGATTAGCAATATCGACCAAACTACTCCAGAAACCAATTCTACATAAAAATATAGTGGTCAATAATATACATCATTTCAATATTAAAGAATTTGCAATTAGCATCTTTTAATAGTTGGGCATATGTTCCCTATACCTTTCCCGCGGCGGTGGTTAGGTAGTTTGTTATTGCTAGGAATTCTTGATTCTAATCGAAGGGTTGGACAGCGAGAGAACGAGTTCGTCTTGCATTGAGTACTTTTCCCTTGTTAGCTCTCTTCTCATTCACGATCTCAACCAGTCGGCAACGTTGACAAAGTAAAACTAGGAGGAAATGACTGCAGGACTGCCCTATTTGAATTGCAGCATACATGTAACCGTATTTAGAGCCATCCCTAGTTTGTGCAGATCAACCATTGCTGTCTGAAGGCGAAGGAAAGAGATTGGTATTGGAGGCGAGATATTCAGTGAAGCAAGTCACCCGGATGACAATGGTGAAAAAAAGTGACTTCACTCTCAGAAAAAGTATATTGCTCGATTACCTTTAGGTTTTCCGAGTACCTTAAGTTTTCTTGGTGCATTTTTATCCACTGAGTTGCTAGTGATCTTCTGGACAAACATTTTGACCCCAATGGTGATAATCATTCGTTAAAATTTTGTTTCGGGTTGCGTTATGTGTTCGTACCTGAAAATACTTTGTCTAAGATTTACTCTTTTCTCAATCCATGGGCATTAACTCCAAACAGAGGTTTTTCTCAAACTATGGGATAGAAACATTCATCTATATCTACATTTACATAATACCCTGCAAGCCACCGTAAAGGTGTTTGGCAGGGGGTGAACTCTCACCAAACATGCACTATATATCATGCATAAAAAAGGATTAGTACTTGTATAGGTGCTGTTCAAAACTACGCATTCTTGCTCTAGGATCATAGGAATGTCTTAAGAGTGGCCTGACTTCGTATTTTAACGTCCGGTACAGGTGCAGTGGTGTGTGCATTGAGGATTATGTGCATAAATGAATTTCTCGTTAGGGTACTCTTCCGGGGGCTGGTTTTAAGTTTTCGAAAGGCTGAATTCCCTGATTCTGGAATAAGAGTTTGACAGGGTCCAAAGCTAATTTTAATTGTGACAAATTATAAGTGAGCTCACAGTTTACCTCGACGCGATAGCTTGGTTGCAGACAGGAGGTTCCCGGTTTCAACTCAGGGCGAAGTCTCTTTGGGCACCACCCACGAAATCGGAGGAATCTGTTCGAAACGGAATTAATCGAGTGCTGCCTTTGTTGCCGGATTTGGCTCCTCGAGGCCTGAAGCTAAAGGATCAGATTATCGTTCCGCGGTGTATATCATTCAAAGCTAATGACTGTTCTCAAAACGTAGTTTCAGGGTTTGCTTCGTGATATTGGTCCATAATGGATAAAATAAACTAACTTTGTAAATTTCAGGAAAACTCAATCGGTCATATCTTGAGACACGATGGCTTGATGAAGACTATCTTCGAGGGAAAGGTGAACGGGAAGATTGGAAAAGGCAGGCCTCGTATGAGATACATGGAACAGGTTGTGAAGAATGTAAAAGAGAAGAATTACGTCACAATGAAGAGGTTGGCCGATAGAAGAATCGAGTGGAAAGCTGCGTCAAACCAATCCTAGGATTGTTGACCAATGATGATGATGTAAATTTCACTGAGTTGTTTCATTCACGACCCGAGTTTCAGCAATTTATGTCATCTTCAGTTAATGTTCTGTTTGAACGATAGGAATCGAGTGATATAGCGTCCAATGTTTCCCGATAATGCGTCTTCTGGTCTTCAGCAGGAGATAATACCATTGTCTGCAGTCACATGATAATTAATGTTGCATCCTAGGGTGATTTTTCTGACTCATAATATTGTATTTTCTATTCTTCTAGGATTAGCAATATCGATAAATCTATATCTATGATAGATAATTTATTTCTGTGTCCCATTGTAATCATCCATTTTTTTTCTTTTCTCTCCTTTCTATTTTATTTTTTTATATATAGTATTCATGCACTGATATGTACTTTGAATATACTTGACGAGGAGTTAGATGGCATAAGGGACATTTTTTTCTCAACCTCGTCCCAACAAATACTTGAAATTATTATTGTTATATTTTTCTCTGCTCCGATGTGGGCTGGAAACAATTATACATCCCGGTCGTCAAGCACCGAAATGATTAGGCTCATTAACTGTATTAATTTGTCAGTAATGGTATAAGTATTAAAGCTTATTAAACTTTCAGTGGTGATTCTGTGATTTAGGAAATTTCTTGCTATTGATTTATATGATCTAGGATTTTTCCAATTTTTTAAAATTATCGAGATTAAGACAGAAGGATTTGATGCTTTATTATTTATTATCACTATCGATATTAGTTGATATGTATTGATTGCAAAGTTCTGTAATACTCACCCTGAACGATGTGTAGGCAACCAGACGTAGGAAAACCTAGGTGACTTCCTAACCCGCCTTTTTAAGTTTTTCAGCCATTTGGAACTTGTGCAAAATGAGCTCCACTGACTATCTAAACCAACCTTCGAGTCGATCTGTATGTGTGCAAGAGAGTTGAAACTCCGAGGTCGACGTATTTATTCACCTCCCGTTCGTCCACATTCTCGACTGGCATCGTATATGTTGGGTTTCCTGCCCAATAACAAGTGTTGGGCCCTGTCTCGTTATAAATTAAGATATGAGGGGTGTTTTTTCAGCAGATTTTTTTATACTTGTTGCATACTTCTCTTGTTGCATTAACCTACCAAAGGCAAAGGGACAAGCAGACACAATCAAACCCTAACAAAATAAGAAATAATCACGTACCCACCGAATCTATGTGGCACTTATTCACCATTCGGTCTTGGGCTGCACATTCAAACCAGTTTTCCTGCAAAAGGAAAGTTCTCGTAGCCTGTATCTGTGTAAAAGTTCTCAGCCGCTTAATGCTCGGCATTCAGATTAATGTCTCTGTGTTGTGGCGATTTGTTGAGTGTGTAATGTTATGCACGTTGCCATTTCCACTCATAGAGGTGAGAAAAGGTCTGACGTTCTAAACTCGTATCCCTGCGCCTAGAATTTCCGCGCTCATAAAGTCGCAATGTGGTAGTGATTTCATTAGGAAAGTCGTTTTTTGAGGTCAGACATTATAGTATCGGAGCGCCGCTTATATTCCTTTTTGAAGGAGATAATCCTCATGGGTATATGGCTCCGAAATGTTTCATGGTGAGATGTTAGGGTGGTTAAGAGTGCTGGATTCTCATCCCTAGAGCTCCAGTCCATTCACCGGTCCATACTCGAGTGCTGTTTGGAGAGCTCTTTGAGTTAATTAGTCCGTCCGTCGGAAGGGACGTTAAACCGTGAACCCCTTGGCCCATGGTCTGACTTTCGTTAAGAGTCAAAGCCGAAGCCGGATTTCTCTCTCTCGGGATTTCTCCGTTCCCCGAACAATTCCTACCTACACCCTATTACCTACCTATCCAAGATGGCGTACTTGAACTTAGCCAACAGTCGCCTCCCCGTATGATAACTAATTTATTCCATGATAGGGATTGGGGATGGTTTTGTGGCTTGAGTACTGGTTCCCCATCCATAGGGCCCTCTCGGCTGTGGTAGAGGTTTCATTCGTATATAGGTCCCCACTTGAGTATCGTGTGAGGAGCACTTCAAGTTCAGCACTTCGTCCGTCGGATAGGACATCGAACCGCGGACCCCGTGGCTGCTATCGTTAAGAGTAGGCAAATGCCGACGCCGGATTCACTCCGCCCTTCTTCCGTTTCCTAAATGCACTCATTCACACACCTATCCTAAACGGTGCATATGACCTCAGCTGGCAATCGCCTCTTTCAAATAACTACTACTACCGCTTCATGGTGCTGCGCACATGTTATGTGCGTCTTATGGTCTTTCGAATGCCTGTGTTGGGACGACCACTTTCGTGAATAAACCTGCGCACCCGTAGCCGTCCCATATAAACGAGTTCAGTTTCCCCCATATGTGCGGAGCAAAAAATTCTGCTGTCCTTGAAGGAGCCCAGACCTTTAGCGGACCATTCTAGCCGTGGTATTCCCTTTGCTCGTGGCCACGGATGTAAATAATTTTCCATTTAATAAATCCTCATAGTTATTTACATTTCGCCGCAGGAAAATTCTTGAATGAATGGAATGGTGTAAATTGGATTTGGAGGGTAAAATACTTTTTGGGTAAGAACATAATCCTATAGTTATGAGCACAGATATAAAATAAATTTGTTTTATTTAGTCTAAGACAAGTCGTTTGAAAGCAAATACGAATGGAGTTTGTCACCTGAGAAACGGTATTCAAAACGCCTACGAGTTGTTATATAATCATGCCCGTGGTATGAGTGATGCACGTGTTGAAAAATATTTGATCTTGTGATTCTGCAATGTTGATTCATATTGAGTTTATGCATTCTTCATCATAAAATATTCCTACTTCATGGATGAATGCCAAGTCCACTGGACTCGCGTTAAACATAACGTTTGCTTTCGAAACCCAATCGGCATGCTTCCTAATTGAAGTCTCCCATGAAATGGAGTAAATATCTTTATGCAGATAATTAAATAAGGCCATGTATCGCTCTTAATGAAAGCAATGTCGATGGGGAGTAATTGTGTTTGTTGGAAAATGTTAATGACAACTGATCAAATATCTGGAATTATAATTTCACATTCCCCCGTAGGTGTATTACGTAAGCATCATTACGTACGATTTTGATCCTGTCGTTTCAAACTTATTGATTAGGGAATCGTTATAATAAGGCTCCTCTCAAAAGAATCAATCGCTCAACGTTCATTCAAAATTTACCATTCCCCTCGGCTGCCTTCTTAGCGCCCATCCGCGTTTTTACGACAGTTGAACGAAGGTGTCCATCTACCTAAAAACGCCACTTTCTCTTAAGTCGTTGGAAATATAGAATCTCATTTCATCTTGTGTAGCTGGTACTACAAGAAATATTCCATCTGCTGCACCTTTAATGGAAAGTGTGATAAATGCTCAAAATAAGAAGGTGATGAATTATCTTAGGTGCCTCAATGTACTTATCCTCAGGTTTAACTATGTCTCAAGATATTAGTTTGGTTAAACGGTATTCCACTTGGTCAGTTTTAAGCCACTTACACCTTTTTTTAACGTGTCAGTGCTTATGCCATTTTCATCTCCTCTCCGGTTGAACATTATTCAAATCTTCATTTACTTTGTCTATTCATGAATACACTAAGTTTCTTTTCTTCGTCTTCCTCTCTTCCTGAGCATTGTAACTTTTATAACGACTTTTAATTTCCGTCGACTTGTTTTTTGCTTGATTCATCCTCTTACTTTTTGCCTTCTCCCATTTTCCTCTAGAGACTTTCTCCCTCCACACCACGCTGAATACCTCGTTATATCTGTATTTCGGCCCATCATACTGTTGTTTCAATGTTTCTGTTGGGTCTCATTTCAAATGCCTTAATGTTTTCTCGTCCTTTTTTCCACGGCCCGGATTATCTTACCATTAATTTGTTGTTTGAGGAAAAAGTAAGAAGTCATAGCTTGGGGCATGCTTCCGAGCAATGCAGCCTAGTAGATGCCTTTATGATTTTGCCATGAGCTTACAAGTCAAAACACCTTCTTTTACGATACATATCGATGCTGCCAATAAATGCTAAAGTACCCTTTTTTATATAAATGAAAATGGCTTACTACCATCATGCATTAGGCCATTTTAACGGGTAGCCCAGCGGTGACTATTGAATACGCACGATGCCAATTCATAGTATGATTATAATTGTTAGGTATTCGTTGGTTACGGTGGATTTTATTGTCATAACCTATTCTGATTTTAATTTTAATCCACCCCTTCATTCCATTACTTCTCTCTTTAGATCAGCGTATCCTTTGTAAAATCCCTCTACCCCTCTCGTTCTTAACAAAATTGCCATTCATTCCTCTTTTACATGGAGTTCGTCCTTCCACAAGGCCGTTCTTTATTGTATCACCTGTAATGACTTGTTCAATCCACCTCTTCCTCTTCTTTAATTCCTCCAATCCTCCTTCCTTCCTCCACCACTTCAACTACCTCCTCCATCGACCTCCTTTATGTAATAGCTTCTGCATCCTTCTTCTTTTCATATCGAAACCTTTAATTTCTTTATCCTCTCCTCAGTCAGGTCTCAGAAGTAATCAACATCACGCTCCGTAACTTACTCCCTATTAACCATTTGTTGGGTTCTTAAACTAGAGGCTCTAGTCATAAGTTAGCGGAGGATTTGGAGAGGATAGAGTGGGCGAGGGAACAAGGAATGAGGGGCGTTTGGATACTGAACGCCGTGATGGTAAGAGAAGCGCAGAGGGAGGAAGAGGAAGGATAGATAAACGTTTTTATTGGGGCAAGATTGAGACTAAAAATGCCTTCTTCTATCCAACCAGTAGAGGTTAGCCATTGATTGGGATAAGATGTTTCCATGGATTTGTGCAGGGTAAGTAAAACTGTCGAAAAATGCCCGGGGGAAAAGGTTTTCTAGACCGGGTCGAACCATGGACATTTGGCTATCTAGGAAACCTTTTTCCTCTGGCAAGTTTCAACACATATGCTTGCCGTGCATAACGGCATGGCAAATCATAAGTGGTGGCTTATCGCCCTTTTGTGATAATACATAGGCTTAATAATGATACAGTGGCTTCCTTTAAGCCCAAATACATCCCATGAGTGCCGTCCTTGATGGACCGTAATGGCGATTGAGACCTGGCTTCTCTGGTGGTGGAGGTGCTCATAAATATTACCATGGGCTAAGGAACCCTGGGTTACGTGGTGGTCTACGCATTGACCCGGCAATACAAAAGCCTTTGATTTTATTCACGGTACAGGAAGCATTTTTTCTTCTAACAACTTTCAACACAATTGATTGGTATGAATAAAATACCTTAAAGCTTAAGAAATAAGAAAAAAATTAGAATGCTGCGATTCGCTGATGACATAGCATTGATAGCAGAGACAAAGAGGGATCTGAATAAGGTTCTTATAACCATGGAAAGGGCATTGGACAGATATCAGCTGAAGATCAATAAGAAGAAGACTAAGATATTGGCGTGCAGCAAGAGAGAAGAGACCAAAACCAACGTTAAACTAGGAAAAAAAACTTGAAGAGGTGAAAGAGTTATGTTACCTGGGAAGCCGAGTAGCCAATGACGAACGAAGCAAGAAAGAATAGTCAATAGAATAGCCCAGGCAAAGAGGCCATTCTATCAAAAGAAGAATCTACTTACAGCTGGAAATACAAGCGTAGAATTAAGGGAACACTTCATCAGAACGTACATCTGGAGCATGTTTATTTACGGCAGTGAGGTACGGACAATTACAATAGTGGAGAAGAAAAGGGTGGAAGCATTCGAAATGTGGTGCTACAGAAGAATTATGAAGATTAAATAGATCGACCGAGTAAGTCCTAAGAAGAGTGGGAGAAAAGAGGTCTTCTGAAAACCCTAAGAAGAAGACGGTACAACTTAATCGGCCACATCATGAGACATGATGCCCTAATGAAGGAAATCGCTGAAGGACAAAGTGGACGGGAAGAACGGCAAAGGAAGACAAAGGTATGAGATTCATAGAAAAAGTGATGAAGGACAAGAAAGAGAAGAAATACGTAAATGTGTAGAGATTAGCTAATAGAGCAATTCTGTGGAGAGCTGTGTTAAACCAATTTCAGAATTGCTGAATAATGATGATGGTGAAAGAACCTTGGTCCCCGTACCGTCTGCTTCCTTCTTCAGATCAGCCTACGCTATGCCTCTCTTTGTCCTGTATACAATGCCAATTCTTCTCCTCACCTGCCTCACATTTTTCATTCCAAAAGGCACTTCAATATCCTATCACATTCAAATACTTATTCGGTCCATCGGATTAATTGCTGAAGATAGGGCTCACCGTGTGCTTAGTACACGGGTGAGTTAAATACACACATCAGGTTAGGGAGGACAGTTACTCTCCCGATGCTATCAGTGGTTTCCCGGAAATATCTCATGCCCTGAAAGTCAAACATCTAAACATTTTACCGGACTTTCACAAACAACACCCACTCAAATATGAGCTAAGAGTCTCCTATCAATAGCCCAACTTTATATGCGTACTCGAATTCCTGAAAGGAGATATAATTGAACATGCGTATGGCCTTATCTGGCAACTTAAGTCCAACGAAAAAATGAACATTGTTGGAGTAATTATTCCTGGCTGGTTGAAAGCTGCAGGTAATTATTAATTTAAAATTTTCTTTTAAATTTCACAATTAATTCACACATTTGCTTGTTCGGAGCCATAAGAAAATTTCAAGAGTTTGAAAGGGAGGAATAAGGTGTTGTAGATAAGCAGAAGTTAAAGAATATGAGGCCGGAGGGATATAATCAAAATAGCAGGTCCAAGAAAATTCAGGATACTTAATCTTCCGTTTGTAGATATGTGTTGACATATTCTGGAAAGTAATGTTTTGGTCTTATGTAAATTAAAATCAGTTTTATTAGAATAAGTAGGCATCATCTTATCTCATATTTTCATTCGAGAAAAACAAGCTCAAAATTAATTTGTAAGTTTAATTTTGAGACATGTAAATTTCTTTTATCACCTTTCCAAAGATTGGTTGTTGACACTCGGAAAACTTTTCCTAATCCAATGGTGACTCTTTAAAATCGTAATTCCTATTTGTTTTCCACTACCCCTTTAGCTGTTCACTTATTTGCTCTTTGTTATTCTTGTAATATCTTTCCCTATTTTGATATAGGGAAATTTTAAAATTGAGTAAATTGGCCGAAGAGATAGATAGATAGATTAGAGAAGAAATCGAAGTCCAAAAGGCAATTGTAGTAAGAATAAACTATCTCCGATTCTGATATTTCGGTCCAACAGGTGGCCATCCACAGGGAGAATCGGCAAGATAGGTGTGAGCAAGCGGAGTGCCTAGCTCAGAGAATTTTCACTCCTCCCCGCATCTATCAATATAAAAAAAGGCTAGGTATATAGGAAATTTTGGCCGTAGCTAATCCAAATGTTTTTCCTTTAGAGTACGGCCGCATAAGGGTCGTAGATGACTTTCCCGGCAAATGCTGGTTATGGAAGTGTTCTCGGGTTTCCCACAGGGTGATGGCGCTGATATGTACCGACATTTCGGTTGCTGAGTCTACCATCGTACTCGGGATTAACCAATAACCAACCCTGAAGGTGATGGAAGGCTCAGCTATCGAAAAACCGGTGTATATCAACGCTATCACCCTAGCAACTCGAGAACACTTCATCTGCGGCCGCAAAACTTAGATTGATAGTGCTCCGTAACGCATATTCACCATCAACTCTTCTGCACTCTTTCCTTTCTTGCGACTATTTACATTTCTTTTGATCCTTGCCATCTGCCTTCAACGTAGGAAGCTAGTCTATTCACTTCCGACATTTCTAATTCACTCAATGCATCGCTCCTCGTTAATGTTTTTGCGTATTGAATGCCAAGCTCACAAGGGAGCAACAGATCACGGAGTTATAAGTTATATGCATTTGCGACATATGTATTAACTTATCCAGGATCTATTTTTAACTCACTCCATTTCAAATGAAAATAGTTGAAGCAGAGTGGAGTTAGCCCTTTAAAACATGCGTCTGCTCATGCGTAACTTGGCATCGTTACGGGATAGAGGATTGACTCAGAAAGTGAATAAAGATGAATCCAATCCATTTAATGCTGAAATAAAAAATCTATAATTTGTTATGAAATTGGCAGTATAATTTTTATGGTAATTACATCTTGAATTATTTAGAGCATGATCCTGTGTAAAGTAGAGATGAATAAGTAGTTTTCCGAAGTAGTTTTACGAAGTTTTTTTTAAAGAGACTTTTACTCTTAGGCGTGAACTAATGACAGGGGCGTTGAGTAGGGAGGTGGAGAAAAGACTAGTGAAAAGTTTAATGTGGAGCGTTGCACTCTATGGGGCGGAACCGTGGGCTTTGTGAAAAGAAGATGAAAATAGACTTAGGGCTTTTGAGATGTGGGTTTGGAGAAGGATGGAGAAAGTAAAGTGGGGGAAAAGAAAGACGAACGATGAAGTGCTAGAATTTGTGGGAGAGGAAATAAATTTGTTAGATGAAATTAGGAGAAGGCAGAAGGTGTGAATTGAAAAGGTAGTAAAAGGGGGTGGCGTTTTGAAAGAAGTGATTGAGAGAAGAACATTGGGTAAGCGGGGAAGAGGGAGGAGAAGAACGGGTAGCTTGGATAGAACGATGGGAAGCAGAAGGTATGAGGGGTTTAAGAGGGACATCGTGTGAAATTTAGGGGGTGGGAAGAATCACATGTCCATTTAGACCTACCTTCACCGGTAGAAAACTAATAATAATAGTTTTCAGATAGATACTGTTACAGGTACATCTGGTAGAGGTATATCACTTCGTTTTTCGATTTCCTCATTCGTGGAACTAATTATATTCACCATAAAGTTGTACTTAAATGAATTTCCTTTAAGCTTCAAAGACTAAGGTACATTGATTTGAAGTAAATATAACTTAAAAGAAGTTATATTCCGCCAATACCATACTTTTATAACGTTCCATTATACTTTTCTTGGGCTTTAATTATAAGACTGTAAAGGTAACTTTCTGTCGCGGCAGAGATAATTACATCAAAATCTTTCACATTAGCTTGCTAAGCATTTAACGTTTTAGCTTGCTGAAAATTTAACGTACTACCCTTGTCTTTATATATTTGGCTTTTCGACATATATTAGCGCTGCTAAATCTTTCCACCAAAAATACACCAAATATGCCTTCTGGTATTTAATTTGAAGGGTCCATTTGTGAATGATGTCCAAAATTGACGTTAATCGTCCTAAAAGGCCGATTATTTACGTCGATTTTGGCCGTCAAGATTGCCCTCAGCAATCTCGACGGGCGATCCACATTTTGATGTTTCATCGAGAAGGCAATCCTTCACAGCTCGAGGCGCCTACAATATTCAGAGTAGAAAATTGTATTTTTCCAGAACGGTGGTGGCGAGTGGGATAATTACTCTTGTAAAAAATTACATGGAGTCTCAGTGTCATGACTAATTGTATTCTCGGCAGCATTTTTGAAGCATAATTTCAAGAAGATATAATTTTCACTGTGGTAACCAGGGCCACCGCGTAGAGTAAGTAACCCCTTTATGAAAGTTAAATTCCAGCATTCCCATTCTAATGAAGGTAAATGTGACGCTAACCGCAGCCGCCAGAAAGCTGAAATTCATTCATTTCATCAAATAAATAATTAATCCAACTCGTTGGGATGAAAAGACAACGAACTTGGAAATTGACGTTTAAATATGAGAGCATAGCTCGAAAATTCAATCCTACCACGCATGTCGTCGGCGCAAAAAATGTTAATTAGAAAGTTCTTTATGGCAAAGTTTTTCTGAAAACTAAGAAAATTAGCTTTAACAATGTGCATTTTCCACAAGTTTAATTCCAACACGATACATTTCGAGGTGTTCGCATAATCATCAGGTTTGTGTTTGTATAAAGCCTGTGGTAAAGTACAAATTGTCAATGCCTATTCCATTAGTATTATAGGCTTCCACAATTTTGTGTCCGCCGAGAATTATATAGTCATAAATGTTAATTTAAACGGTGTAAAGAACGCATCTACCGCTGTTGTTCCTTCACATGGCAACTGGCTCATCAAAAGCCGCTAAACCACTCAGGTATGGAGGTAGCGGCGCGTGTTAAGTTCTGATGATGGGGAGGCCGTTCCCGCAATGGGTATGGCGGATGCTGACAATGACGGGAGACCGTGTGACTGGCCGGGGTGCGAACTATGGTCTCTGGCGCCGGTGGCTAACCCACTGGGCAGGGGAAAGGGGTTTTAGTAATCCGCAAGACCGCAGGAGAGGGCTTGAATCACGTCTCGGCCCTCCCTCCCCACCATCGGCACCTACCCGTCCCCCACCCCCAGTTATAAAGTAGCCCCTCCCTCCCCCCTCCCGACATCCCTCTCGACCCCTCGCCCTCCGCCTCATCGGAAGCGATTCCTTGTGGTCTGCTCTTCGAAGGCGACCAGTCTTTGTAACGAAGGGGATAGCGACAGGTCGGGCTACCTCGACCGAAGGAACTGTCAAGGATACTCAGCCGGCCCGAGGTAAGTCGTGGATTCTTTTGCAAACCAACGTTCTCTCTTGAGCGAGGGAGTTGCCCATCTTATTTCGCTGCCCGTGCTTCCAAATTGTGATCGGGACCGTGAAACCAGCACTCGCCGTCGGATTCTTGGAGCAAGGTCGTCGACACTCCGCCCCAACTTTCAGCCATGCTCCGAAACAGACCTGAGCAACCTCTTCGAAGTATCGTTCTCGTGAAGCGCTGCATCGCGGAGGCAGCTCAAGCAGGAAGAGTGTTCAATGGTGTCTTCTTTTCGTCCTTGAGTGAGGGTTTAAGCTGCCGCGAATGCGTATTGCGAAGCGAGGCTCACATCGAACGCGGCTTTTCCTTGATGCATATCCCATCTTGTGTTTGTTCGAGATGCACGTCCGTCCCTGCTGTGAGGGCACCGTTTCCCGACGGCGAAGATGCGGTGTTACGTAACTTGCCGTCGCCTTGGTTCACGGCGACCGGTGTATGGCCCTCCACCGCGCGCTTTGTTATGTAACTTCGGCCCGAGTCGGAAAAATGTGAGCGTTGATGACCGGAGCCTAAATTCTGCTCTTTAATCGAAGGGTTACGCCTGTTACCCTACACTATCACTTCAATTGATCTTGTATTGGTTGGCGCCTATTATATGTAATTGGGTAGCATCATTTGAATTAAGCATGCACTTTGTTACCGTGTGACGGACGGCTTGTGCTGATGAGATCGTTAGTTGAGGGTGAGGCTGGACGGCGTTTACAATTTCGCATGTTTTTTTATCTTGTGCCATAGTGTAGCAATCAGCATTCATGCTAAGGTTTTTTTTCCGATTTTCATACTCATATCCGAAAGTGATTTCCATCCGCCATCACCTTTTTGCCAAGTTCATTCACTTCAAATATTTTTTAAAATTTTAGTCATCCCTGAACTGTTTATGTGAATTTCTGCGCAGATATCTAAATGACGACGTGTTTGGGCAATATTATCTTTAATTTTCAACTATTTCATCGAATCTATTTTCAAAATTTTGTTCGATTCCAGTGTAGGTGAAATTTCTTAATTCCGTACTACACGCGGATTCATGAATCCATTTTTTCTGCACCGATGATTGTCATAATAATCGATTTCGAGTAGGTGCATATATTTATAGGGTTGATATGCCTGAGCACCTAACCTTGCCCGGAGTGGAGAATCACGGCTGGGGTGGTTGTGCCCAATGAAGAGAGGGTTTTGGAAATGTTTATTATCCAAGAGTAATACTTCCAATCAGAATGGAGGTGATAAAATTTTTCAAATACCTTCGTTGGTGTTGCCGATAATTTTCTGTCCGTATGTCTTGCGGTTGGCCACTATAACTTCTTTTAATAAAACGAATCAAGGGTATGATTGTGTATGCCAATTAGGTGTGAAGGCAAAGATTTGAGTGATGAAGTAAAAGTGGTCAATATGATTTTTCGCGAATTCTTGTCACATGTAGCACCCTGATAAGATCCATGTAAGATACTTTAGTTAATTTAGAAAACTATTGTCATTTCTTAATTTTTTTTCAAACTACGTTGAATTTGAGAGATATACTATTAACTTACGTAACAACATGGGTGAAGTTCGTTTCACGTGACAATCGCTGAGGGTTATATAACTTGCTGTTCTCCGATAAAATAGTTCCTCCCATATGGTGCTGAGGATTGAATATTAGGAGCCATAGCGGGGGCGAAATGAGCTGTAAGGACAACTCTATCCATTGAAGTCATGAAGTCATTGTGCACAATTAAAGTGAAAAAATATTTTTTTAAATGTACCGCGCATTAGCCTCGGGATCAATCTTTAATAATCAAGTGGAATCCTCAAAAGATTAAGTTTTCCCGGAAAGAAATTGAATCCCCTGGAATTTAAGAAGCTGACAAATCCCGAGGGATTAAATGAATTCCAATGGCCTGTAATTATTGTTTATTCCATTTTTCCTTTGTTCGAACTAGTTAGCGCTCATTTTGAACACCTTGCCAGGTGGGGTGAGAAAGACCTTCGCGCATGCGCGGTGAACCGAGCATGTGACCATGAGTCTCCTGCTCGAAGTCTCGTGACTGCAGGGCCGAGGGGGGGAAGACAACCGACAGACTTTCGGCCAGTGAGAAGTGTATTGAAGAATGGTTGGTTCTATTCGGAATTTACTTCGTGTTGAAGGATAAAAAAATCGTAAAAGTGCGGCAATTAAACTATTCCTGATTTCCTGGCGTGTTGGAGTTCCCTTGGGTATGTGATGCTGGATATTTTAAGTGAAAAAATTACAAAAATTTATATTGCCCTTACAGACCCAATTAAATTCGGTAGTCGTAGAAGGGACATCGGTAGAAGTGCTTTTTGGGATGAAAACAGATATAATTACTTTGTGAAGCTATCGGATAGGCATTTAATTCGTAAATGTAGTCCAAATTAATTTATTTCAAATTATAAATTAAAATTTGTTGCAGTTAATATTTGATTTAGGTCCCTCTTTATTCTTTCTCTCGCCTTAGCAACCAAATGGAACGTATCGCAGTTAAAAGTATTATGCGTATTCCCGATGTTTTTTTTTTATTTATGAGGATATGCATTGTCCAAATATTTATTTATTTTAAAGGAATCCATTCATTGTCCTCATTTCTAAATGGAGATGATATTCATTTTTGTTAATGTAGCTCTGTAGACAGTTCCGGGATGTGTACAGCGCGAAACCAGGTACTTGAGACGCCAAAAATTGTGTGGCGTCTCCGAATTTTTTTTTTTTTTCGATCGGTCGATCATTCATTTTTCTATGAAAATCCAGGAGGAAGATAGAAATATCACTTGCAATGATCCTTAATATTATAAGCGAGGATTTAAGTGACGACCGTAAAATTATATATCCTTCAAGTTTATGAAATGCACGTGCTCGTAGAAAGTGGCCCATGTGGATTCGGTAGTCACATGTTTTTTACTTATATATTCCTCACTTGGTACATTTTTTTACGTTTATTCGGGATTGGAAGGTTAAAACTAGTTTTAAAAAATGATTTATAGACCTGATTTTTTGGAAGCTAGGAAAGAGAGTGATTTGCGTTGGATAACAAATAAAGGAATTTCCTCTATGATTAGGCTGCATAGGCTATGAATTTTGTTAGGTTTTTTTTTCAAAATTCAGTCCAGTTTTGTTGTTTTCCGTTTTACATCGGCGGTGATATAGCTTGGATTTGTCTAGCATATTATTTGTACTACTAATACTGATTTTACTACTTGTACCTTTTACTTTGAATTGTTTTTTCTGCAGGAATACTTCCAAATCATCCTCCTTAAAAATAATTTGGCAAGTGTACGCCTGTGTATCTGCTCTTATATGCCAAAAATCTCTATCCTGGGAATATGCTGTTAATTGAAGAGGGTGTTCTTAAAATTTTATTTTCTTTTGTTATAAATACCAGTGTTAACATTTCGGTGAAAGTTACATTTTTACACATGTTTCATTGCGATTTTCATTTTTGATATTTCACTTCTTTCTTCGGAAATAGGTGAATTTCATCGGTTTTTCATCTTTTTTTCTGGTTTAGGTAGGGAAACCGAATTCCTTATTGTTTTTGCAGTGTCCGGTTGCAACGTTACTTTACATTCCGTATCCAAATTTTGAGTTAGCTTGCAATTAATTCCTAAATCCGTCGAACTGTAGCTTCCCTTCCTTAGAATTACTGAGATGGCCGTCATTATTGCCTCCGTTAAAATATTACAGATCCAGCTCTAAATTATTTAAACTAAACTTAAGTGTGGTACTTCTAGATCTGAACTGCTATTAATATGGTAATAAGAAGGCTCAAGGGCAATTGTTTGATAACGTAGAACTTAATCAGCAGAATCTAGCTTTTAACCATGGCCATTTGCCGCCTCATTAATGATTGGCAATTGCCCATCAGTCTATCTCTTGTCTGGGTTGCCTCATGTTTAAAAATTCCGATAATAAATTGTAGGCAGATCGTAGGCCAGATTGAGGGGAATTTACCAAAATAATGCTAATGATGGCATTAACGTTTTCTACACCGAGTTTTTCGTAGATCTTCTCAATAAATTCATAGATCGATTCATCCATGTAATTGCAAATATCTTCGCTCAAAGCTCTGATTTTAAATTATATCCCTCAATTTACTCATAGTAGAGGGAATTTACGTTTTTCGTGTGATTTTTAAAATTTATTTCCTCTCAACTAGTTATAACAAACAGTATTAACAACAAACATTGTATTCCCCTTGTAGTTATATAAATATAACTTTTCATCCTCTTCTCTGGATATGAATGAATGAAATGAAATGAATGAAATATTTATTAATGCTCTGGGGTAACCCATAAGAGCAAATACATTATAACAAAAATGCACATTCTGCTCAAATAAACACAATTCAGAATTACACATACATAATTAACATAATAAATACAGAAATTAGACCAGTTAAACGCCAAAATATATTAATGAACGAAATTGACACAATTTAATGTCGATTATTTAAATAGAAATACAATTTCATTTTGAAGGATTGGAGGGAGGAGGAGGATTTAATGTGGAGGGGCAGCGAGTTCCAAAATCTGGAAGCCGTTATAAGGAAGGAATTAAGGTAGAGGTTGGTACGAGCATATGGAATGTGAAAAAGGCTAAGGTCGGTGCGAGTTATTCTTTGAGAAACACATGACCTAGGAGTGAAGAGGTTAAGTAGGTACTCAGGATTTCGATTGCGGCAACAAATATATATACGATATGCTCGGGAATTAGCGGCATAGTCTTCAAAGTATGGATTTTGAAGTTTCAATATTTGGTGGGGTATTTTTGCCTATTTACGTTGATAGAAATCAATGCATGAAATTTCCTGGAGACTAATATACGATGTATGTGCATCAAATATTGGAAATTTTCGAGTGAGTATTTTGATTCTTGGAATTATCTCTCAGGTTTACTTAATATATTTCGTCCTAATTAGGAACGATGAAGTCACGTGCGTCTTTAAGAAAGTTGAGAAATTTTAACATGGCGGAAATTTTTGGAGGAGAATGGCGTCTATCGCGGCGTCGATATCAGCCTAATTAATAATCTTTTTCGATCGTGATGATGTAGAATAGATTGACTGTTATTAGATAAACAAACAGTTATTTGTACTCTCCCCAATTTATTATGATTGTTTCCTCAGCCCACAATATGGTCAATAGTACATGTTTGTTCCTTTACTAATGGCATTGGCTAACTCTAAATTGCCAATAATCCTCGGTATAACCACCGTATTGTCACAACGAGAGCTACAGTGGAGGTCTTCTTCAGAGGAGCACTAATGGAGGAGTATTTCACTAAAAACTTTCCACCTTTGCCGAGTTTCAGTGATCAGTCAGTTGGTTTGAGAGTCCGGTCCCAGCCATCATGCCAGCCCCATTCTCAGTTTTGGTATACTGTTGCTCAAAGTTTGCTGAGGAGACGCTAGCAATTCGTTTTCTCCGAACGACTCGAAATAGATTGTTCGTTTGTCTAACATGTTAGGAGCTTAGCCGTAGAACATATGTTACGAAAGTCTTTGAATTTTTCAATTCAAAGGAACCAATTGGCAACTAATATTCTCCTGGATGAAAAAAATATATATATTTACACGCAACGGTAAAATTTTCATCCTATTCTTATTGCATTTGCTTAGTTAAAATCTCTATTTTTGTCGACATATTTGTGCTAGGTTTTGTTTTACGTCAGCAGTCTATTAAAATCAGGTTGGCGTATTAAAAAGCGTCGTTTGCCCCTGCTATGAACTTCTCGAATGAATTTGAACGAATCAGATATTGCTCTCCAGGAAAGAGGTTGAATGAGATATGGTAACTATTCGATATCCTAGTGCTGTCTCACCGGTGCCATTTGAATAAGTATCGTCTGATTTATTATATAGACTTTAAATAGCATCCAGAAGTTATCTACTCTATAATTTATCATTATGTATCCCCTTCCCATTAAATTTCTTGGATTAACCTCAACTATACTTACGTGATATTTATTTGTCTTGCTCTTGTGTTTTTATCCTACCTGTATACTCTTGGATCATACTTATCTTCAAATAAATGGTTTCATCTCCGAGCATGTTTGCGTAAGATTAGAAAATTTTAAGATAGGGCTCCCAACCAAGCCTAGCTTACTTGTGTATAACGAGCTCTCAGACTAACTTTGACAGTCTCTGTGTGAATTCTACCTTTGACGTGTATCCTTTGTTGCCACAAGTTGGATTTTTGAACTGTAGTACAACCAGTGCAACGCCTTATATTGCACTACTTTAAACTACTAACTGCAAATAACAAATATTGTAATTGTCTGAAAATTTAAATTTCTCTGTCTTACTATTTATAATCATGATTATTTCTGGGCATCAGATTACAATTTCTCATGATTAAGTTTCATAGTGAATTAAAGTGTTAATACATTTTTTCCGATGGTCAAATATTTATAATACCACTTAGAAGCCGGAACTTTAGTTTATTTTGAAATTATTAAAAAACGAGCTCTCATTAAAGTGGAGGTTGTGAACGAACAGTGAAATCTTGAACTTTTTTATACTGTTGAAAATATATTATTCCTTCTAAATGATCTTAAATTGTTTAGTATGACTGGAAAACTATCGATGTGGACAACGATTCAATAAGACTTGAAAAAATCAGTCCTCTTGGTTGTTCTGAAATACCTGATTGAACACTAGAAAAAGAAACCACGCTGAAATTTTACTTCTCAAACAGAGGAAAACTTAAGATTTCAGAGATCTCTTTCCCATTCACCTTCATGTCTGAGAAGCAAGTGGAAGGCGGGGAGGTATCTACGGCATAGGGTTGGGAAATGTTGAGGAGAAAAAGGAAGTTATGTAACACTTATTCCTTTTGGTATGTTTTTCGTTTAATTCTCTCAATTTTCCGATCGGCGAGTCTTATTTTGGTCACCAATACCTGATTGCGTTTCAGAGGTGCACCCATCTTTTTTTATTCTTGCCGGTATCATTGATAGATCGATCAATTTTCTGTTTGTGATTTTTTCCCTAACAGTTCCTTAAATACTTCCAATACCTGTTTATTTTATCTGCATCATTTTCCGCGAGCCCGGAAGTGGGACGTTTTCCAAGCCACGAGTGACACTTTCTTAATCGGACATCTTGTGTTGGACGCATATGATTCCTGAAATAAGTCGTCTAAGGGTTGACAGCCTTTACATTACTGTTACTGATATTACTTGCGCGTATAAAAACTACTCTCCGTTATAGTGACACCAAATTAGATATGTGAATTTCGGTTCATTTCGAAGATTCAATTCATGCGACTTGGTTCGTGCCAAAGACTCGTTCTTTTACATGGTTCACGATGAACCACCAAGAACCATGAACCGCAGGAACCATGCGCATTTGCGAATCCCGGATTCATACTCATGACCATGGTCCGTGATTTACAGATGCGCATGGTTCTTAGTTGTTCATTTTGAGCCTTGTAAAAGGAGTCATTTGCAGATGATATGGCTAATGATGGAACTTTGTGAAGAAGATAGAGATCGCGTCTGGGATTTTCTAATCCGGCGCTATAAATAGGGATTTTACAAAAACATTATTATTTTGCACGCAATAGCTCAAGTACATGTTGACTGCGGTAGAAAAACAAGACTTATTAAACTAACCTTAATTTTCAATTGCAATAATTCTTGTACGGGAAAGTGTTCCATCCAAAGGTGAAACTTGTTAACTGTCGAAATTCCTACATTAGGCTGCATGCTTGCCTCTTTGAGTCCAAATTTTGGCTTGGTTGAGTGCTTGTAAAGGATTCCTTGGGTCTAGTCAACTTATTTGCACAATATGCCTGTTATGTATTGATGCTGAATAATATTGAATTAAAGCCAATAAAGCGCGGAGAATTTTCTGTTCGCACGTATGAACTACATGCTTAATAATAATAATAATAGATTAATGTACATGCTTAATAATAATGATAGATTAATGAAAATTAATCTATTATTAATAAAAATTAGATAATAGATTATGTTTTTCACGGTTCTCTTAACTTCCATGCTTGATATTGCCATCGTTTTGGAGCAATTCCTCTTATCAGGGAATACATTTGGTGATACGAATTAGTGCCATTGCACGATTTCCATCGTAGGTATAACCTGCATAAGCAATTTAGTTCAAATTTGCGCTGTTTACCCTCACTCTTTCTTTGAATTGCTTGATTCTAACCGCTACGAGCATGATTCAAAAGATTAAAATTGTTATCGTTCACGACGAATCAAAAAGAATCAAATCACTCACTTGGTTCCTTAAAAACCACTTGATCGAAGAACTTGATTCAATTCTTGTGGTTCATGCCAATGAATTATTTATGTTGAAGGATTCACTCATGAACGACACACCTCTACACCAAATTTCTGAAATTAGTCTGCAACTTCGGATTTATTTCCTCCAGATAGTTCTTCCTTGAAGCCATACTAAACGTTTCTGCTACAACGCAACGCGCTGGAATGTATATTATATACCATCCACTAACACCGTGACTCAAGCCCGGACCTCCGGCTATGTTGAATAGGTATCTGAAAGATAAGAGTGTGATCCTCCCTTGTTCTTTGCCTTTTCCTTTCCTAGTTCTCGGCATTACCTTGACTGGAACGGTAATTAATGCTTTTTTATCTTTTCCTGGTCGTAAATTTCTTCAATAACCTCTCTTAGACTTCACCATAACACCCCCTGCCTCACTCCTTTTCATCCGCTCGCGGGCAATGTGCCAGCGTTCCGGCATTCCATCAACAGTGTTGAATTCTCAAATCCTCTCGGTTGGATTTCTTCGGCCCACTTTCTATCAATCTCATAGTAGGAGATTTCTCCAGTTTTGGCCTGTTTTCACTGTGGGCTCCCCGTTCAGTATGTTTTACATTTTCGACAATTCATGACGTCTACACGTGTCGCATCCTCTTGATAATCGGCTCAACATCTTACTCTATATACAAGTACCACTTTCTCTATCTGGTAATTTCTACACTTTAACTATTGTTAATGTATATACGCAGCTAACTTTGGTTATCGCTGGAACCGCGTAGTGAAAAAATAATTTCCTCTCCGATTAAAAAGTACGTTTCAGATGACGAGTTAATCCAGGGCCGGCTTAAGACAAAATGTTTACCCGGGCGAGAGAGTATTCCGCCCCCCCCCCTCCCCCCCCTCCCCCCCCCCGCAAACCACTTGTCAAACCCAGTTTTAACACATATTCACCAGTTAAACGTAGTAGTAAAACTTAGGTGGTTAAAAAAGTCGTAAATTAGCTTTTTGGACATGAAGTAAGTTACCTATCCATCTCTGAATGAAGAAGCTTTTTCCATTCCTACGTGCCCCTTCTTTCGTGGCGCCCCGGGAAGCCGCCCAGGTCTCCTGGGCCTGACTTACTCAATTCGGTAATTACACCACTTTCAACCATTATCGGTGGATATGCACAGTTTATCATTTGTCACTTCACACCTTAGAACATTGTGGCAGCTTAATTAAAAAGTACCTACGTTTCTTGTTTATCGTGCCCAAGTTTGGTTCTTTCCTTTTGACCTCCCTTCTCTCATCATCATACTTATTTAGTGTAACAAAATTCCTGGGGTTGCGCCCCGCCAATTTCGTTGATTGGAGGGACCTATAAAACGTTATTTGTCGGGCCGACAAGCGGAGGGCATTGTTGAGTGACAGATCGCGATGTTGGTCTTACTGTTCGTTTTTCCGAAATTCGTTCTGTGGACGGAAACGGAGAGGTTAGCTTATTTTTTACGTCCTTCGAGAGAAGGAAGCCCCTTTGCACCTCCCAACTTTGCTGAGGCTTCCCAGCGTTCCGCGGGGTAGACGACGGGGGAGGCGGCGGGCCAGAATCCGGCATTGCATTCGAACGCACGAATGGGAGTGGGATCTCAACTCTTTCATGACGGCATTGAGACTCGGAGTGGCAAGTTTTTGGGGGCTTCAAGGTTTTTCACGAATTTCTCCGCTGTTAAAGTTAGAGCTGCTACGCGACACTCGATGCTGGAAATGTTTACATCATTTCATAGTGTATCGAAAATGATGATAAAAAATTTGATTTAATGTTCAATGGCTATTATTTTTTTCCAAAATCTAGGGGTTCCTTTTCTACTCCTTTGTTTTTACTTTCATTGCTGAATTATAAGTCTTGACAGTTTTACTCAAGTGAAAAAAAATCCCTACCATTCTTGCCGTAGTTTAACATTTTTGGGTCACTTTTTGACTCATCTGTTTTTAGTTCAATTGTTGACTAATGTTGATGAATTGTTAACTAATGTTGCGCCGCTCGCACGGAAAAATAATCGGGTTGATTTTTGAGGACGGATGTTAGTTTAATTTCGTTCGCCAAAATGAGAGGATTATAGAATATGGTGGTATACTTTCTAGAAGATAGTCATTTTAGGTTTGGAATAGGGTTTGAAACGCGTGATGCACTAATATTAATAGAAATACACACACAAATATATTATAAATTACAGATTTTTTTCTTTTCTTCATAGACTTCGAGAAGACATTGGTTTCGAAACATTATGATCAAGGGGCGAAAAATAGAATCACATAAAGCATCGAACCGCGTCCTGCATTAAGGTGCGTTATGGGCTGTACACGTGATATTTTTCCTCTATAATGGTGATCAAATTATTCGCTTGCGTCGCTCTGGAGTATGTCAATCCTTTGAGTAAGCCATATTGAATTAATTTATAGTAGTGGATTATGATTGTAACCCTATATTTCAATTGGACAGTATAATGAGACGAGTGGGATCGGCATGAATTAATGGCGGAATGAATCAGTTTTCAAGAATTATCACCACCTCTCTATCTATAGTCGGAATGAATGTAAGGGTAGTAGGAGTCGTTGGTTTTAGGTGCTTTAACGGTTAAGGTTATTTGTGCCATTAAGCCTAGGATTGCGATCTTAATCCTAGGACAAAAACAACATCCATGTCCTGGGTGTGGTTCGAACCTGCGACCTCTCATTCGCCGGGCCAAGCAACTACGGCCGTATGGCAGAGGAGAAAGGGAAGAAGGAATGTATGTCGGTGTAAAACTGACAAGGTCAAATTTGCTTATGACCAACAGTTTTTTATTCAGTCATGCATGGACTTGCTGGCAATTATGGGCACATTAGAGGTACAGTGTGCTAGATATGGGAAAAATTATAATCGTATGAGGGTAGTTAGATTCTCAATTACCAAAAACGATTTCTTTACACGAGAGGGAATAAATTCTAGAAGATGAAACGATACATTTCTTCTGGTAACATTTCAGATGAAAAAGGTAATCGCCGAGTAAATGAGTAGTATAATTCCGTTCGATACGGAAGCATTATCGATAACGAGATTGATAATAAAGGGGTCTCCAAAGCTAAGAATTAATGGCTAAGAGAAAATCTTTATAAAATCTCTCTTATATCTGTTCTATTGATCGGTCGAAAAATTTTGTTCTTGTGGATAAACGTTAGGATATTTTTGAACTTTGTTCATAGAGGATAAAATAGAAAATAGTGGAAGATGAGGTGTTATATATAAGTAATATCAGCATAGTATTAGCAATGGAAAGAGTCATGTAGAATGGGAAAGGGGAAAGAGAATTGAAATAATTGATGGAGGCAGTCAAAGTGGAAGGAGGACGTGTTGAGAGGTAACAGGACATTGAAATAGGCAGTGCAGAGGAGAGCGTTAAGTTAACCCGGAAGAGGGAGAGAAGGATTACGGTTTTGGAAGGTTTGAAGGCAGGAAGAAGATATAAAGTCTTGAAGATGGATTTATTATAGAGACAAAAGATTGATTGTAGAGGAAGGCTAGAGACGGCTACACTATCGGCGACAATAGAGATCAGAGACATCTTGAACCCACCACAATAATGGTAGAATGCATGTGATTATGTCCCCTTACAGTTTTAAAATTTGAATAAGTATTTGGTAGTTTGCCGTGCCTTATTGGATCGCCATCATTCTGGGATAGTATAATAACACATTTTCTTTAGGGCAAAAATAATTGCCTTTTAGTGCCGAACACTAAAGTGGGAATAGCGTGAGAACTGCATTCAAGCTGAAAGTAGTAAAACTCTAATGAGCATAGTAGCTTTTGAGTCTTCTCTCGTTCTTTGACGTGTGTTCGGTGTAGTTAGGGACCGTCCACGTATTACGTAACACTGAAGTGGGGGAAGGGGTAGGGCCAACTGTTACGATGCACGTTCGAAGGGAGAGAGGTCCAGCCTTTCGTTGCGTTGGCAGAAAGATACGTCATAAATGTATTATTTTTATAAAATAAATATGTTGTCGCAAATAATGATTAGTGTATAAATGATAGTATTTAGAAATAAATAAAGTATTTTTAGAAAATGTCTGTTTCATCCTTCTTGAACAAGAGATAGGGTTCATTGGCAGCATTACGTAATTTAGGGGAGGGGTCATAGATGGTGTTACGGAGGCTCCCTAACCTATAGGGAGGGGAGTAAAAACGTTGAAAATCAGAGTTACGTAACATATGTATGGTCCCTTAATAAGTTTCCATCGGCCGCTAATAGCGACAGTTTTATTTCTGCACCCTGAAAACATTCAGACACTCTTTAGTTAAAACTGTACACTCCATACTTTATTTTTTTCTAATAATGGAAAAATAAAGTGTAGAATGCACACATTTTTAATTATTTTCCTGCAGTAGCAGTTCCACAAAGTTAAGCCTGAAACTATAAAATGCACTTTAGTTGTTTAATCATTTCCTATTTACTCGTGTAAGTTGTATGAGTTCTGGAAAATGAAACTTGTCTTAATCTGTGAACATCATAATGCCTCATAAATCAGTAGAATGCGATCGCTGTTCAGTGTCTGGTCTCATATCGATCTTCGTCACCGGCCCGAGTGCTTGCACAGTCTTTAGCGCGACAATTTTGTCTTGTATGATATTCCGCTTCATTGCTAAGGCGTAAGGCTCAAATCATTTGAAAGAGGAAGGCCCTTAAAAATGTCAGTGGGTCGTTTTATGTTTCGCCGACAGAGAATCAGGGATGATGAATTATGTAAGCTTCGGTGAAGGCCAAAATTCCTTGTGATTCCATTGTGAATACTGTGAATTAAAATCACTTAGCTGTTCCACAGAGCAGAGATTTATTAGCTCAACTTGTTTCTGAAGATTCTGCGGCATAATAAAAGATTTTGAACGAATACATCTGTTTGTGGAATCGCTAAGTTTTTCAAGTCCTCATATTAGATAAAATACACCCAGCAATCGGGAAAAAATTGGGGGATTATATTCCTTGTGATCGGGAGCGTCGTTTCAGCTTTCATTTAGCTGGAAAGTAAGCGTGTCTGTACTGATTAATTGATTGTTTGTACTGATTGATTGATTAGACTACCGACCGACGGGAACTAGCTTCATATCTTTCTGAAGCATCTTGAACTATCTACGTTTTCCTCTTGGTGCGACTATATGAATATTAGAATATCTCCGGGTATCACAGATGGCCCTGGGGCAGGGAGTGACACCCTACCCCCTCAATCATACCCTTATCGCCTCAAGTGAGCGGAGGAGGATGAGCTAAATATCTTGGGTGTGATTTGATAGTTTTTGATGCAGTATTGAGTTCTGATTTATTTTCTAGAGTCACGTTTTGTGTTGGTAATTGTCCTTCATTTTTAGCGTGCATTTAAGTAAAAAGTTCAATATCAATTTTACGGCTCTCACTTTTTTCTCTGGAAACACATCTCAGTTATTAATTTTTACGCGCAAATGTTAGGTTCATGGAAGGGCAAATTTTCCCCCATTTCCCCCTCCAACTGATTCTCCTGTTGTTGAAAAACTTACGAAAATATACATTACAGGCTGATGCCACTATACCGAAGGGTTAGAAGTTATAGAACGGGAATTCGAGTAATTGACAGTTCTCCTGATTTTAAATATTAAAGCAGACCCTTTTTGAACTGATGTTTCCATTAGATCGCTACGCGATAAAACTTGTCCGTTTGTGCTTTAGTCGCTGCCTTGCCTAAGTAAGCTGTTTCTGTCCTGGCAGTTGGAATGTGCGTTACGTAATAGTACGTGGATACTTCTAATAAGAAATCTAGCCGGTGAAAGCCTTGTGCCTCAACCGGATACAATATTTTTCGGCTAAGCTTTATGTAACTCGGAGGCGGGAGACAATTTAGAAGCATCCAAATATGACCTAACGGTCATTAGCTAGTCAGGACTGAATTTACCAGTTAACTGTGGGATACAGTCCGCAAGATGTTTTTTGTAATGTTACGCGTCGATATCACATAATTATATTCCCCTTTTCTTAAAACTTCCGTGACATGAAAACAAGGCCCCGTTTTACCTCAACTGGTGAAGTTTGTAGAATTACCAGAAGATCTAGATTCTTTTCAAGATTAATCCTCTTGGAATGCACCCAGCTTCGCCTAAGATTTTGAACTTTTCTGGGTACCAGATCTTCTTTTAAGTCTATCCAGGTATGCGGGAAGGATAAAGGAGATAGTTAATGTATTCACATCTTGGAATTGTGACGTATATGCCACATTTTTCTTTTACAGCCCCTACGATTTTCAACGAACTAAAAAATCGTGGTCAACGTTGTAACTCAAATTTGTTCTGGTATATCCTCTTGTGTTTTTTGTGGTATGGATAAACTAGGTGGTTGGAGAGGGGTTAAGAGAGTATAGATGAGCGCTGTTAAATTAATAAATCTCAGAAGTAATGAGTAAAGACACGGTCGTGGAAGGAGACCGGTTAGGTATTTGTGCAAATACGAGGAGTGTATGATTAAAAGGGGTTGGGTCAACTATGAATTTTAACCGATACGCGTTTGAATATTTCGTAAATTAGAAGCTTTCTAAAATGTTCATTTCGGCCCCTTTGTTTCAAACACATGATACTCCTTGCGATAGTTCTTGTTTCTTGGGATTCTCCTCTTGCATATTTTCAACCGTATGGTTTCATAGTACTCAATGGTTTTCAAAAAGAGAGCACCATCCAATGTGAATACGCAGACTCCCTATCGAAGATTGGTCTGTGAGTTTCCTGCTATTGAAAGAAAAGTATTATATAAAAATATAATATTATTATAAAAGTATTATGCAATGAAAAGTATGCACCAGGAGAACCCCGAGTACCTTTTACTACTGCAGTATAATCGATGCGAAAGCCTTCTGAATAAATCGTGTTCTCTCTGGTTATATAATCAGTGTAATGCGTAATTCCATTCTAATGCTTGTCAACGTGTGAATCATTGCTGTGATTATAAAATGCTTTGGAATATTCTTACTTTCCAGCACTGAATTCTCTGCCAACTTGACCAACAAAATACACAGTATCAATAAGGTGAACCATATAAGCATAAATAAGTACCGCTCTATCTTCATCTTTGAGTTTGCCTTTAGGATAAAACCAGAGTTTGCTAATTGCCACCGAGCACGGAACCCCCTTGCCTGATGCGTGAGTGTCACAAGACGTTGGTCCAGCACTTCGTTACTGCAACCCTCCTAGATCAAACCGGTTGAACACTGTGATTCGGTAATGGAACAAAAACTTTGAAATTCGTCAAAATTCCCTGTAATCACGTGGAATCGATTCCGTCAAGTTGGCATGAAGAGAAAGAAGCGGAGCGCGAACTTCAATAACTAAAAATTACTCGGAAACGAAACCCTCTTGCCAGCCTCAGTAGTCTTGTACATAAAGCTCGGGAATCACAATAAGAATTCCGCTAATTCGAATCCTCGTCTTGGATGTAGTATTAGTCGTATGAGCTTCGGATCAAGAAGGGTTACACACGCCGAATAATAGCATTAAGAGTTGGAGCACCTCATAACATAATTTCACCCTTTTTAAGAAAACTTCCGACGCCACCGCCTACGCAGTGGTAGTTAAATTGTGTGCCGAGAGGATCTTCACCCCATTTTCCCTGACGTGTTGAGAGTCACGCGTGTGCCACTCATCCCCGTTTATATAACCATGCTCAGCCAAGAACCTTGAGGAGGCTTGAGATTCGCTCCGGGCTCAGCCAACCTTACAGGTTAAGGAAGAGGCTTTCAACAGCGCGTGCCTATTGAATTTGGATTCATACCTTACTTTTCATATGCGTACGAGAATAGACAACTTGCAAGGTAAAGAAAGACGTTCTCTTCCGTGTGTTGATTCCGGAATGCATTGTTTCCTACCACATAAAAATTGAAGGCGCAGATTCGCACTTCGCTTTCATTTGTAAACCCAAGGACGTATCGTCGAAATCTAAAAATAAACTGACTGAAGTCGTAGTGAATAAGCACAAGTGTTCAGATGGTCCCTATCATTTAGCCCTTGAATAGCATTCTTCAATTAAAGATGGTAAAATTAGGCTTTAACGTGTTCTAATTGATATGTTATATCGCGCCGTTTTATCCAACTTAATCCTTAAATGATGCAGCAACAGGAGGGATACGAACCGGCAACCTCTTAGTTGTTAGGTCGCCTTGTTAGCAACATGGTAACTGCTGCTAGCCTCCTCAAGGAACGAGCTTCTAACTCTTTAAGTGTAGTTTCTTCTGCTGAATTAAGGTGAGCTTCTAATTGGCTTAAGTGAAAATGTCCGAAGACCGGAATATCCAAATGCCAATTAATGTAGGGAAGAACAATATCATCACTTGGGTGGGGTTGGGAGATATTGTTCTTCCCTACTTTAATTGGCATTTGGATATTCCGGTTTTCGGACATTTTCTCGTAGTTTCTTCAGCTGAATGAATGATTCTCATAGCATAAAATTCCATTCTGTACCACTGAATAAATAATAACATCCTTTCCCTGGGCTCCGTTTGCATCCCGAATCATCTTGTAGAGATAAATGAATTTTCCATTCTTGCTTCTCTCCGCGTATGAAGGGGATTGGAAGGGAAAGGTGGAAGAGTGCAAATACTTCTTAACGAAAGGTTACAAGCGGTCCTCACCATTACATACCATTCGAGAGACGAAGCACTGAATGAACTCAAAAAGCATTGATTGCAATCGATATTCCCTCGCGGAATCTCGGCTATTTACGGGATTCGAATCGGCGTCTTTAGGACGAGAGGACATTACCCACTCTACCTGCCGATCCCTAGTAATCAATCTCACATAGATGTACCTGGCAGCCAGTGGCATAGTTGATTGTCTGTGACTTCAGACTTGGAATAAAACAAGTTTCGATCTTTGATTTTAACCTTGAGATTTCTACTTGAGGTCTCCCAGATTTTCTTCCGCGTTCTTATATTCTTGGTGGTGACAGCTTTGTGGTAGTTCCAGTCCGCCTCTTCTAAACCTGAATAGGTGGACCAGAATATTGTAGCATTCCCATTATGGGCGAGATTTTTCATTGGATGAAAATGTACTTCAGTGCCGTACCAGGTTTATTGGCACACCGCCGAACTCACCTTTGTTTCCCTCGCCGGAATCCTAGATATTTTGGGTTGGAGATGGTTCCGCGGGCACCTGAACCAGTTATAACTACTGAAGATAATATAGCAATAGTACTTATATATATACTTGTCATAATAGTTTCAAAGTAACTGGGATATTTCCTGAAAAATAGACAAGTAATTATATGCAAGGTAAGTTCTTTTTTAACCATTAGTTAACCGTTTTGTTCTGCCTTTGCCGGCTTTTACGCCGTGATGTGAACTTGGGATGAAGTCCCCGAATGAAGTTTACGATGCACAGTTCCTTCGTACGAACTAACGCATTTCCCGGCACGATTGACATTTCTGGACTTAGACCTTCCCAATTTTGGAGCGAACTGGTTGATGCCGTGCCAGTTGCCTATGTGGAAGGATATTTGTGTTGAATTGCATCGGCGCGCAATAGGTTATTTTATTTAGTCCTGTGGATGAAACGATGCCAAAATTTCGTCCTTGCCCAATTTCGCCTTAATGCCCGGAAAGCCGCATTCTTTTCGTATAAAAAATTCTCTTCGTGTGAATTTGCTGTGTGTAGTAAATTAAGGTGATGTGCTGTTAAATAATGATTACAGAATGGCCAAAGGGGTGGGGTTGGGTGAAAATAAGAGCTGTCATTCATTTTCTAATTCTTACAAACGATAAAGATGGACTGTCTATCCCATCAGCTGTATCACAAATAGGTTTTGCCTCCTTTGAAAAGTAAATAAACTGATTAAAGTTTGTTTATCCTTAATTTTAGAAGCGGAATAGACGATCTAATAGTTAATGATAATATTTTGCCCCGAGTAAAGTATCTTTGATTAAATTTATTACCAAGTGCAAAATTTGATTATTTTCCCAGAAATTCACACATTAGTGAGGTGTGGAATGAGAACCAAATAATTACCATACTTTCTAGTATATTTATATTTGTTTAAACCTAAAGAAACTTATTGAAAATCACTCTCCTTACCACATAATCAATGTCAGTATCTGAAGATGTGTTCTGGATAGCCTGTCTTTTTAACAGGATTGCTCATAAATGTTATGAGAGTGTGAGTTATACTTGCATAACAACTCTACTAATTTAAAAAAAACCTGATATGTGGACAACCACATAAAAACAATTGTCCCCCCTCACACACTTCTGCCTATGTAACTGGCCATTGTTGACATTAGTTGACTCATTTTAGCTATAAAATGTGACTATTAATGAAATGGATCAAGTGCAGCTTGGTCCTAAAATATTGTATAGATTTACATTGAATATGCTGGAGGGTGCATTCATATGGATTATAAGTAATTGATAAATTATTTCCCACACGTGGGACCATTCCATCATCCCTCTGAGATATTTCCATCATTCTATTGGAATGGAAATAAGAAAATGTGTTAAAAATCAGCTGCCAAAAAATTATTCAGTTTAAAATAACATATTAAAATGAGCCCTTTTCTTCCAGCAAAAACTATTGAATAGTTTGAAACAATGTTACTGAAGATCTCTCTCTCTCTGTATATAAATAATAAACTTTAGACTTCATATTCCACATTCAGTCAATAGAGGAATTCTCTTTTAAATGCTAAGTTTTTTATGAGAGGGAGTAAACAATTGAAAGTGATCTAAAATACTTTCTGAAATGCATAAATCAGATTTCTAAAGTGTTTACAAAAGAAAATTTTTAATTTTGAGAGCAACCAATGCAAAGAATAAAAAAATGACTAATTATCACCACAGTTTTTAATCCGAAGATCAGTCAGGTTGGTGAGTGCAAAGCCATAGGGAGTAGAGGAAAGCCCAACAGTTGATGAAATTTGCACATCGGTCAATGGGGTCAGTTCCTTTCCCTGGGGCACCTGTGATTTCCTAGAAAGATATGGTACTGAGAAAAACATTCGAGCTTTGGTGTAGTTAGATGTGTCCAAAGGCCTCTTCTAGATTCCCATCCAGGACCTCAGCCTAACACTGTATCTGTTAGGCTAGTACACTATGAATGGATATGATAAAAAAAATTAAGTCCGTGACTGAATATCACGTTTAAATTACTAATATCTCTTTTTCTGCCTATCAATTACAAATATTAATATTTTCTAAAATGAATGCCTGAAATATGGCTGATATGTCAGTATCACATTTATTCCAGAAAAAAGTTTGAACTCATGTAATATTGATAATGAGTTAAAATTGTTATTGCGTGAAGGTTTCTCATGTCCTCCACCGGGTTATTGCATCCATGTCCGCCGACGTTTCGATTCCCGACTCGGCAATCGTCTTCAGAGTTCTGAATGAGAATTAAATTTCAGAAGCCCTAAAGACGATTGCCGAGTCGGGAATCGAAACGTCGGTGGACATGGATGCAATAACCTGGTGGAGGACCCGAGAAACCTTCACGCAGCAGATACACTGGGAAATCACTAGATCTTTCTAAAATTGTTATTGTTTTCTAATACTACTGTACTCTCCAACTAATAATCATAATAAGGAATAAAGTCTATTGAAAAGAGAGCCTCGTACATCTTGGTTCATTCTGGTCTGATGAGACTTGTAAAATGTTTGCAAATTTGCACTTGATTAATCTAGGTAAAATCATTTCTCACGTACCATAAATAACATTTTTTTAATTAATGCAACTCAAAGAAGGAGTTGAATGTTGTAGGCTGGATAAGTTTTGTTATTGATGTATGATTTTTATTTACTGCTTTTCTCTCTCTTCATTGTTCAGGGCTGACAATCCACTTAATGAATTACATAAGTGCCCCCATGTGGATGCTGGTAAGGGGAGATTGAAAAGGTGGGTAGGAAGTTTGTTGGAAGGCCTTTTCGTTGATATTGGAATAACTCACTAACATCAGCTTTCTTTCAGATTTTCTAGTCAGAAGAGGGGGATTCCCGAAAACTAAATGAAGATGGCATCGGAAACCACACCACTAACAAGTGGTGATGAGAGCAGAACATATTTGTTCCTCTCCCAACGTCACCGCAACCGAAGGAACAGAATACGTCAGTTCCAATGTTGTGTGTGTGCAGCTATGCTGTGAGTATTATTTTTGTGATACTTATTTCACAATAGAGAAACATTCCAAGCTGGAATTGTTGCTAATATTTATTTTCTATCTTTCTGCTCATCTTTATTTTTTGCCTGTTTTGGACCTGTCTTCAAGTAGTTGTTGATGTTACATTAGTTTGAGATTCATATGAAATATTTGTTGCTCTTTTGCCAATCAGTTAAAACTATTAGCAGTGTGAAAGGTTTTTGCCACATGTCAGTGAATAGTGGGATTAAGTCGGTACCAATATGTATACCTGATATCAAATGTTTAATTTTGCCTATAAACACATTTATTTCATATTTTCAACTATACCAGAGGAATTTTTGTGACAGCAATGGTGATAACTGTTTCATACTCAATGAACCATGACCCTGATGATGACTTGGCTAGTAATGAAACCGATACTCAAGTTCTCCTACCTGTTCCTGCCAATACAGCCGCTTTAAAAAGTCTACTGAGTCTGAAATGGCCTCGTCCCGGTAAATATTTTTGTAATTTGTATTTAATTAAATCATTAAAGGCAGCATTTCAAGGCACTTAATTGATTAAAGGCTAAGGGTGTGTTTTTTCCTCAAATACTTTCAATAGATTTCATATTATTTGTGCGTAGGATATTTAAACATTTATGAATCACTTTCCAGATTACTTCTTGCACTTGTAACATTGAAGTACATAAGTGACTATTATGATTTTGCCAAAAATGCTACTTATTTTATTCACTTTCATGAACTTGTAGTTACCACAAATGCTTTTTAGACTCTCAAATAATGTTTGCATAATGCATTCCAATAAATATTTAAGGTGCTTATTCATGCCATACCAAAATTTATAATTGATTTGTATTGTGCTGGGTATTTTCTGTCTAAATAGTTATATTTTTATTCATTTTTACTATTTAGATATTGCTCCACCGGATTGGCCTGCACCAATCCCTACAGATGCCCAAATAGCTAAAGCAATTGAAGCAGGTGAATTGAGCCTGCAGCAAAAAGATGCTGTGGAAGCAAGAGCTGCGATAGAGAAAAATGATCCAGCATCTCCAAGTGTTCTTCAGTTAGGAACACCATTTTATATGCACCAGGAGGCCATAAAGACGTCTCCTATGGCTATTAAAGCTGCTCGAGTGGGATATGTGATGGGAAAGGCGACTGAAGAGCTGATGAAGTTAGTGTTTTGTCACTCTTCTTTTTAGTATTTTGGAATTTTAAATTTTTGTTTATTTACCATATTTAAAAGCATATAAGATACACATGCATATGAGACGCACCCCAGATTTTGAGGAGGAAAGTAGTGAAAAATCGTTTGATCACGCATATAAGATGCACCCAGAATAAAAAATTAACTAGTCACAAAAATGGGCTAAAATGAGGTTAAATTACCTCAGAATGGCACATTTCCCTGATTTAAAAACCACTTAATCGTAGGGTAATCCCACTTTCTACAAAGAATGAATGAACCTATTTCGTGAACAGTGAGTACAAATCCATAGTGCGATTTTTTCATGTTTTTTCCTCTTTTGTACACTGGTATTTGACACACACGCATATAAAATGCACCCCCCTTATTATGTCTCACAAATCAAAAAAAGTGCATCTGACACGCATGTAAATGCAGTAAACTTTTAAATTTTTTTTCATGCTACCACTCTAATTTTTATTTATTTTCTTGTTTGTGGCCCTTGTTTCCTATCTAAAACAAGTTCACTTCGAATTACCATTTCCTTTGCCAACTTTCTCTATCTTTCTGTCTCTCAACAATTTGTCAATTGAGAAAATGTTGAGTACATATACTAATGATGTCATCACTTTTGTCATGGAGGTCACTTTTCAGACTTTTTTGCACTGTCTCACTGTCTTTTAAAATTATTTTGATGATGAGAAATTGAGGTATACTAAAAAATGGTGTTTTTCATGAATTTTGCAGGGGGACACCAACGAAGCATTCAGTGGGGAAGGGCCCTCTAGTAAATGCATACTATATTCCCTCTGGAATGGTGTGCAAAGCCAAGAGTCCCACAGGGGTAAAGAATACATCATCTGATGCTTGCCCTCCTTCAAGATATCGTTCAATAGATGGAACCTGCAACAACTTAGTGCACTCTGATTGGGGTGTGGCTATGCGACCGCTGCGTAGAGTCTTGCCTTCTGACTATGGTGATGGTAAGACATATTCTGATATTCAATTAATTAGGCTTTCATCTCTCAATACCTATAATCAAATGAATTTTTAAAAAATGGACCTTCCATGTGAATTCTTCCCTCTTTTTTTCTTGATAGTATTTATAAGTATTTAAATGAGACTTTGAGTGAATGAGTCAGGAATATGACCCAACCCTTCCATTCCTATCCTTATACCTTTCCTCCCGGTCTGAAGTGCCTATTAGAGCGGAAACAGACTTGAAAACACCCATGGTAATGAGTCATATTTTTCTTAAGTGTAATAATATAGTGTTTGAAATTTTGCCAAACTCATGTTCCATTGTTGATTTTTTTATCATGGTCAAACTACTTTTTTCGTTTAACATTTCTGAAGATGGGAGTCAATCCTTATTTTTCATTTGCTGTCCTTTGAGTTCTTCTCTTATCAACATTATTGGTAGAGAATTCTCAGTCTCAAAAATTTACAAATTTTTTTCTTACTAGATCTTGAAAATATTCATTTCACCATCATTGGCGTGTGGCAAACTTATGAGATATATCTGTCCAAAGTATACTTACTTTTTTGTTTGAAATTGACTATGGTACCTACCACAATTTAAGCATCATATTCAAGTAATTAGTGAACTAATGTGAATACATGCCTGTTTGGAAGGTTACAAGATGATAAATGTGTCTTAACCTTTTGTTTTCAGGTATTTCAGCTCCTCGCTTAGCGAAAGATGGAAGTCCTTTGCCATCAGCGAGAGATGTTAGCCTTACTGTCCACCGTCCAATTTATCGGAATGATCCAAACTTCACCGTCATGCTGGCTGTTTGGGGTCAGTTCTTTGATCATGATATTACCGCAACTGCTCTCAGCAAAAGTATGTATTGTATGAAATTTTGTCAAGTGCACATTCTATTTAACCTAATTTATGTCTTCAGTGTATGAAGTTTTGTTTTAGCCCAAGCATGAAAATTATGATTTGGTTACTTTTTTCAGGCAGTGATGGAACACCCATTTCGTGCTGTACTGAGGATGGGAAAATAGCTACCGACAATGTAAATCCAGAATGTTATCCAGTGGTACTCTCACCTGAAGATCCATATTACTCAGAGTTTGGAATGACTTGCATGAATTTTGTTAGATCTGCACCATCTCCTACCTGCAACTTAGGTTAGTAACAATAATTGCATTATTCACACTCAAGAAACCTTGAAATATGTATCTAGAAAATTTCTGTCCAGCCCATTTGTTCTATAAGCTCAGGAATTATAAATCACATAAGATTTTCATAAGATAAGAAGTTCATTTGATAAGATAAGAAGTTCATTTGAACTTAAGATAAGAAGTTCATTTGAATACTTAAGTTCATTGTACGTGGTCTCTGTTTATATGGATATGTCCGTCTCTCTTCTTATTCCAAGACTGTTTTTCTAATGCCCTGATTTATCTTCCTCTAACATCACTCCAATGAAGCCTTATAATGAGGGACTGTGAGTTGGATCTCTTACATTTGAAAGACCATTTAATGTACTTTACTTATTTACTGGTTAATGACAGTTTTTGTTGTCAATGTTTTTCCATAAGTACATGTTTTATTACTGCAATATAAAATAGTAAAGGACCCCACCAATCACCATCACCAATAATTTCACATGCCATAAAAATATTCCCTAATAAGGGAATCTTTTAAAAATAGACTGAAATGTACTATATGCAGAGAAAGTTCTAAAAGAGTTGTCTGGATATTGAAATAGGTGATAGATAAATATACATTGTTTCTCCTTCATTGCATTAAATTTTATATTAAGTTGAATAGACCATAGTTGGGTCAATAAATATTATATATAAGGAAAAAATTGTAATAGGTTTTAAAAAATCAAAGATAATGGATGCATTCAGATCACAGATGATGAGTGTATGCAGAAAAAGTCTTTCCGAGTTTTATTCAGTAAAAGAAAGGACTCTAAAGAGTAAGTTGAAACCTAGGGTAATCTGTGTAGTCCTTATTCATGAATCTTCCCCCATTATTGGCCTGGTTCATTGGGGGTCTATTATATCTTCTCACATGAATGCAAAAATCATTAGGCAATGGATCTTGTAAATGCTCGTCCTTGGAAACACCAACCAATGCCCCTGATTTTTATAAAGTTTTCTCCATGACATATTTCCTCAGGCCCAAGAGAACAGCTGAATCAGATCACAAGTTTTATAGATGGCTCTGCGGTCTATGGATCATCAGATGAGCAAGCAAAACACCTTCGATCTACAGTAAACAAAGGGGAGCTTGACATGATGATCACTCCCGATGGCCGTGAACTTCTCCCTACATCAACAGACCCCAGAGATGGATGCAACACACCTGAAATGAATGCTGATGGAAAATACTGTTTCAAGTCTGGTAATACAGGAAGATAACAGATTAAAATTAATTCTGGCTTATTAATTAATGGAATACTTTATTTGTAATGAAATAATTGCTCTCTTTTTCTGACATTTGCATATGATATCATTGAGTATCAAAGTTTTTATAGCTAAGTGCTCATGTACATTAAAGGTATTATGGCTGTTGAGGTGTACCTTTCATGGTAGTGAAACTACTGTGTAAGTGCACCTCTGCAGACGAGTTATTCACATTGGTCTCTTTGTGTTTTAGGGGATTCTCGAGCTAATGAAAATTTGCACTTAACTACAATGCATCTTCTTCTTGGTCGTGAGCACAATCGAATAGTCAGAACTCTTGCCAAAATGAATCCAACTTGGGATGATGAGAAGCTCTATCAAGAAGGAAGACATATCTTGGCTGCTCAGATGCAGCACATCACTTACAATGAATTTCTTCCCATTGTTCTCGGTAAGTAAGTTCAGAAGTACATATTTTTATTTAGTTTCAGGGAAATCAACTGTTCATAAAAGATAATTAATGAAGATTCAGATAAAAAATATGCCATTTGCTATTTTGTTCTTTCAAGTGAAATATCTCCAGTGCTTGTGATAGGAGAGTGAGCCAATCATAATCATACTAATATATAAAAATGCAGTGGTGTCTGTCTGTCTTCCGGTTTTATGTTCATTACGCATCTCCTCAAAAACTACTGAAACAATTGAGCTGCTATTTTGTAGGATTCTAGCGTATAAACTAGAAGGTGCTATAGGCTATATAAAAAAAAGGCTCAGGGCCCAAGTTCAATTCTTCTTCTTCTTTCTCAAATCCCCTTTTGCTGTTAGGCGTTGGGGTCCTTCAGCCACTTTCTATATTCCCTCCTGTTCTGAGCGAGTCGCTTCACTTCATTTATACTCTTCCCACGCCAGGCTCCGAGTCTCTCCACATAATTTTCCCACTCCAGCCTTGGTCGTCCTCTTCCTCGCCTTCCTTCTGGTCTTGCCTCCATCACCTCTCTTGGCTTCCTTTCCTCCTTCATCCTAAACACATGCCCATCCCATCCTAGGGTTTTCCTTTCCATCACTTCAATGATTGAGTCTTGCTGGAATTGGGCTCTGATTGTAGTATTTCTTACTCGATCTCTTCTAGTGCATCCTGCTGCACGTCTGAGGTATCGCATCTTGCAGCAAGTCAGACCTTATATTATAAGTTTCACCCTTAGAAGTTTTTACATGATGTGTTAACAGTATATATATTGACTGTCCCACCTATTTTTTCTAATTGCAGGTCAATCCTTGATGAATAAACTTAAACTTGCACCTCTGAAAGAAGGATACTCTAATAGCTATAATCCAGAAGTAAACCCTTCAGTGGCCAATAATTTTGCTACTGCTGCATTCAGATTTGCACACACATTGTTACCAGTAAGTACTAGTGTAATCTAATCTACTTGTTGTATATGTATTTGGGACCTTATTATTCTTGATTTATTAGCTCTATTAACTACGACTGTTCTAAACTTAAAATATATATATTTTTAAATAAAAATAATCTTATTTAAAAAATAGATATGACAGGGTTACATGTACATTTTTCGGTGATGTCGCTTAAGGAGATGAGTAAGTGTTTATGCTTAAGAGCTAATAACTTATCAATAGAGAGGTAAAAAAGGTTTTAATTCAATTATATTAAATGTCTCTCTCTGTACTTTGTCATTTAGTAGTATCAGGTGTTATATAAATATTAAATTTTTGCTCTATGTATACTATTGTATAAATGGTAATGAAGGTGAATAGAAAGACATAATTTCCTCCCAAATTAGAACATTTTTATTTTATTATCCAGGGCTCAAAAATGATGCTATTTCAACTCTGTTTTTATTTGAAATTTCTTATTTTTTTAGGGTTCTTATTGCTTGGTTCTTATTACCATTGCCCTTTTTATGGTTGTAACTGATAAGAATAGCATTGATATTGTATGGTTAGATGGCTGTATCAACTTGAAATGCTTTAAGTACTCTAATTTGCCAATTTTGTATTTTTCTTGCAGACACTGATGAGAATTTTGGGAAATGACACTTCTAGTGAAGAGTATGTGGAACTGCACAAAATTTTGTTCAACCCATACATTCTTTATTACCCAGATAAAATGAACAGTGCCCTGAAGGGGGCTCTGAATACAGATGTGCAGAAAGTGGATACATACATCACACCAGAGGTATTACTCTATACTCAAAACCATATTTCTTAGTTTTTCTTCTAAAGGCTATTTACACGGTATAATTTTTGGTACAAACAAATGTATGAAACTGAATGAAATTGTATGTGTGTTATTAGGATGCGTGTTAATTGTGGAATTAGGAAAGGTTCTATTTTCCATTCAGACATTCGCACAAGGCTTCACACAATTTGCCGCTTTACACAGTACAATTATCATACAAGCATTTGTACAAGAAATTGTACAAAAAAATGTACTGTGTAAAACGGCCTTAATACATAATATTTCTAATCACAGTTTAATTAGTATTTTTCCCTCTGTACTTTATTAAGGGCTTTATTGAGACTTTACCATGCTGCATATCATGTCTCCTCTCTATTAAACTATTCTGCTAACAGTATGATTGATATTAACATGTATGCAAATGGAATCAAAGTGAATAACTTCATTCTTTGAAACATTCAGTTCCCAGTCTTCAAAATAAAAATAAAAAATTGGAGGAGCTGTTTTGGAGCCATTGCCGCAAACCTTTAGGGCATAGAATGCATCATATTTGCTGAAGGTTAGGTGATATGCAATGAAAGAAAAATGAATGTGATTCAGTTTTACAATGTACAAAATTCACATTTAAGCAATGCTATGACTTTAACCATCTCTTCAGGTCCATCTGGAACCACAGTTGGCCACAAATACTATGCACATCTCAAATATATTGCCAAAGGAAATTTTGTGGACATGTTTTGTTGCTATTTCACAGTTTATGCTGAAACTGAGTGGCCGATTAACTTGTGGCATTGAACTCACTTCTTTGTCCAACTTGACTACAGTATCTACTTCAGTAGCCACATCACTTTCAAAGTCTTTTATATTTTCCTTGTCATCCACTCCCGTAAAAACATTAACAACAGCAGATTAACAGTTGTACCTGTTCACAGTGCACACAGCTTGATCAACAATGCTTTATCTTCCAAAGGTTGCCAGTAAACCCTCTTACATTTGGCATTGGTTATTTGATTCTTTTTGATTTGGCATGATCTGATTCACTATCCCATATTAATTTGTGATACCTATGTACAGCTTTAGCTCCCTCATACCATGACATTTTTCTAAACTCACAACTTTTACAACTTTAATTATGATTATTCTGTCCTTTTAAAAACATTCTTGCTATTATTGTGCACTACACAGTTATTGCTCAACAATACAATTTTAATGACATCTCATTCCAAGTTCTATCATGTTCAGAGTCCAGATACAGTGTAATCCCGGCATAACGAGTGCTCACAATCCCTCGGAAATCACTCGCTAAATCAAGCGCTCATTATTTCCGAAGGTGTTGAAAAAACCCACCTAATTCTCACAGTCGTTCGTATTTACAGTTTTTCTTTTGTTTCCGTGGTATTTGATGAAGGTAAACAGCAATAAAGTCATTTCAGGCACAATCTGGTAGAATATCAACATATTTCATGAAAGAAACAGGACATTTTCCATTATATAAAACATGAATTCCCCTAGTTTCGGTGTTTTTCTTCCAGTTCTTCTATTTTTCCATCGCCGAAGAAAGCTGTAAAGACAGCGTAACTAGTCGGAATTAGAATATTAGGTATACTGTGGAAGTTTTTGGATAATTTTGCGAATGTCACGACGATAATATCAGCTTTGTCGAGTTTTCAAATGTTAACCGGTACGTCCCATCAGTTGATTTTGAGTTTTTAAAATTGACGATATATCGTTGTTCGATAAATATTGTCTTTTTGTGCCCCGATAAAATATCGGGGCACGATAAGATATCGGGAAATGATAAATATCGCGATAAAATACCATGATATCGCATCCCGATATAATATCACGATATATTATCACGATAAATATCACGATAAAAGAACGTGATAATGCGCTCATTCAAATATTGCGTAATCACGCCCGATGAATTAACGTGATATTGCGCCGGTTAATCGTGTTGGAAAGAGACAGCAATTGGGTTGGCCTTCGCTTAAGCTGGTGCAAGTACGTCACCTATCTGTCCACGCAAGTACGTCAACTGAAATTGAAAGAGAGAGTGTGAGAGAACTGCTGAGAATTTGATTTAGCAAATAGCAGAATAGTTAGTTTTCAAACGTACTTGCTCCAGCTTAAGGAAGGCCAACTTAACGGCTGTCTTTTTCCGACACGATTAACCGGTGCAATATCACGATAATTCATCGGGCGCGATTACGCTACATTTGAACGAGTGCAATATCACGATCTTTTATCGCGATAGTTATCGTGATAATATATCGTGATATTTTATCGGGGTGCGATATCGTGATATTTTAACGGGACGCGATGTCGTGATATTTATCATGGTCACGATATTGATCGTGATGTTTATCGTGATATTTATCACGATATTTATCGTGGTGGTTATCGTGATATTTATCGCGATATTTATCGTACCCTGATATCTTATCGTGCCCCGATAAAATAGCGGGGCATGATAAGACGATATTTATCGTCACAATATGAGTTATCATTATCGCCACCTTACGATATGCCAAAATTATCGTATCCCGATATTGAATTATCAATATCGCCCATGCCTAGACCTAACTCCCTCTCCTACTCTCATCTTGCTCGTCGTCCGCCCACTCCCCTCCCACTGATGACTGGGTCTAACAAGAGAAGAACGTAAAATGGGAGCGTGCAGAGCGTACTGAAGGCCGTAAATCGCTAATGTTTGGACATAACTGGCTTTAGGTCTTGTAGATATGGCACACATCTTGTATTTTTAGTTTAGTTAGCAGATAATACAAAACACAATAGTTTAATTTTGCTAGGCGGTGCATCGCCCTCGAGAGATATCTGTCGTAATACCGAGCGTATACCGTGGAAGGAACTTTTTGGCCTCGCTATATCCGCTTTATTTTACATGTAAAACATAGGCCTGTTGGCGGTACAAGGACAATCACTCGCTATAACACGATTCTCGCAATAAGCCGTACTCACTATACCGGACTTCTACTGTATATACTAATTTTAGCATATACAGTGCAGCAAAAAATTAATGCCCATCTCATCCTAATCTGGCTGATGCAATAGTGTGCTTATGTTGTGCAATTTTCAACCTTTGTTATATCATTTTTCAAATGTGTGAAAAATAAACACAAAAACACAGAAAAAAATGTGAAGCACCTCCTTCTTACAATCCATCCAAACCAACAAGAACCTTTCCCTAGCAGAATTTTCTGCCATCAAATCCCTCCACAATAACCCTAACCTCATCATCACCACCGCTGACAAGGGCTCCACTGTTGTAGTCCTCAATAAATCAGACTACCTAAACGAAGCATCAAGACAACTTTCTGACTCCTCCTCTTACACCCTCCTCTCAGAAAACCCAAACCCGAACTTACAAATTGACATCACTTCATTCCTCAATAACAGAGGCCCTGCAGAAGGTCTGAATCATGAAGAAATTTCTCTCCTCTCCCCCCCACATCCTCGCACCCCTCACTTTTACCTCCTTTCAAAAATCCATAAGGAGAATAATCCTGGCTGCCCAATTGTTTTCTCTTGTAATTTGCCCATGGAACACATTTCTGCTTTCGTAGATCACTACCTCCAACCTTTTGTCCAGTCCCTACCCTCATGCGTCTGTGACACCTATCATTTTCTCTCCATATTGAACTCCATCACCTTTCCACTCTCCGCCATTACCTATCACAATGCCCTATGCCCCATGTACCTAGCACTGACTTCCTACTCGACCTATCCCACTTCATTCTCACCCACAACACCACCTTGTTTAACAATGAACACTACCTTCAAACCAAAGGTTGCACCATGGGAAGTAGGTTCAACCCCTCGTACACCAATCTGTATCTCGGCTTCCTTGAAAAGTACTTTCTTTCCCACTACCCACTTAATACCCTACTATGGTTGAGATTCATAGATAACGTTTTCCTCCTCTAGCCGCACGACATTAATTCCCTGAACACCTTCTTGCTTGACACCTCCTCTTCTTTCACCTCAACCACCTCTTCCACTAACATTTCTTTCCTTGATGTTAACATTTCCCTCTCAGACAAGAAATTCAAAACTGCCGTCCACATCAAACCTACCAACAAACTTCTATATTTACATTATAGCAGCTTCCATCCCTCCCATACTAAACGGTCTATTCCCTTCTCTCTCTCTCCATTCGCAGTCACCGCATTTGCAATTACCTGGACTCCCTACAAGAATTCCTTTTGACCCTTCATAAGTCTCTTCTCTGCCATGGCTACCCAGAATCCCTTTTAAACAAAAAAATCCATAAAATTTCATATCAACCAAAACCTCTTCTTCCTAATCACCACAACATCCCCTCCATCTGCACTACCTACTTCCCTGGTGCACATTCCCTCAAATTCATACTTAAGGAACTCTTCCCCATCCTTTCCAACAGCACCAACACCTCCAAAATATTCCCTATCTGCCCAACTGTAACCTACAGACACCTAGGCAGTATTTTGAAAAGCACTAATCCTCTCCTCAAAGACACACACCATTGAAGCCCCCCTACCTCCCTCACTCCTTGTAATCGCGAGAGATGCAAAACATACCCTATTTTCACTACACCACCCACATCTCTCTCTCATCTTCTTAACTCTCTCCCTCACTTTCCATCTCCCGCTTGTATTTCCAGTAATGCCATTTACCACCTGAAATGCAATCTCTGCCCCGCTTTCTATATTGGCCAATGCACCACACCCCTCAATATTTGTATGAATAATCACCGTGCTTCCTGCTACCTTTCTTCTCTGCCTGTCCCCAAACATGTCTCTGAACATGATTCCTCTTTTAACTTATGTTTCGAAGTTTCAATTCTTTCCTCTCTTCCTCCCACAGATTCTCCCGTTAAACTACATACGATGGAATTAACCTGTATTTGGATTTTAGAAGCATGTAAATTTCCCGATATTAACCCTTTATTTGCTACATTCTTTCTCAGTTTTACATGCTCTCAATGCTGAATTATAAACATGAAAATATTCACCCACTGCTGAATACTTTTTTTGCATATCTTTCTATGTTAGGTAGTTTTTTTGCAAAATATTATTTTAAAAAATTATTAACTTATTATTTTAACGAACTATTGCGGATTACAACTTTTACGCGTGTTGCGGGTTGCATAACACAGTATTTTATTTCCACCTGATTTTTAAGCTGGAAGAAAAAGTAATTTGTAAATAATAACAATGATAAACTGATAATGCATTTAATTCTTAATATGCTGATGCACAAATACAAAAAAAGTAAGGCTTATCCAAATGTTAAAATGTCTTGTGTGTGTGATAGTTTTTAAAGCAGGGAGTTACACACAACCCCACATCACAATCAGGGCAACAATACCTGGATTCTCGTCTCTTATTACTCTTTTTACACACAACACACCATTTCCTTTTTCCTTCAGGAACTGCATCAATGAAGTGTCTTTCCGTTAACCTGAAAGGCATTTCTTCAGATGATCTTCTCCCTCCTCCAGCCTTCTTCCTCTCCCTCCAAAATTTTTAAGAAGTTCTCTCACAACACTGAGTTGAAACTTTGACAGTGGAATTTTCCTCTTCGTGTTAATTCTATACAACGTATATGCGTTGAGAAGTGAAATGTCCAACAGATGAAAAAATAGTTTTCTATACCACTTTCTCGATTTTCTTATACATTCAATGGAGCTAATCATCATATCACTCCTATCCACAGCCCCCATTGACTTGTTGTAGTCTACAACTATGTTGGGCTTCAACACTTCAGCTCCTGTTATTCTATCCATCTTACCCGTTTTCACAAAACCTGGCTCGTGGTGCGTGGATAACATCCAGACCTCCCTTTTGTCACACCACTTAATAGAAATTAGATCTTTTGATGTCTGGAAGGTCAATTCACCTTTCTTTAATTTTTCTTCCATTTTCGGCATCTCTTTTCTTGTACGTCTTACAGTTCCACAAGCATTTGTTGCTCTGTTATAGAGCCAAGAAAATAGCACCGGACTCGTATACCAATTGTCCACAAATAATGTGTGGCCTTTATTTAGGTAAGGGCTGATTAGGGTGGCAACAACATCTCCCGACTTACCAAGCTTGTGGTCCTCTGTATCAGTTGTCGATCCAGTGTAGACAATGAAATCTAGCACATATCCTGTCTCACAGTCGCACATAACAAATATTTTTATTCCAAAGCGATGTCTTTTGCTGGGAATAAACTGTTTCAAAAACAAGCGACCCTTGAAGAGCATAAGACTTTCGTCAATGCACAAATTTTCCCCTGGAGAAAAAGATTTTTTAAAAACATTCCTTAAGTGGTTGATGATTGGGCGAATTTTTACCAACCTGTCCCCCTCATGAGGATCACTGTTATCAGAAAAATGAATGAATTGGAAAAGTAGGAAGAAGCGGTCTCTGGACATAATCTCAGAAAATATCGGTGTCAGCAATAATTTATCCCTGGACCAATATTCATTGACGTCAAGTTTTTTTACCCTTGCCATCAACATGCATACAGCAAACAAATTGTAAAGCTCATCAGAAGATGTCTCAACCCATTTATGAACTCTCGACTTCGCAGTCTTCTGCTCAATCTTAGTTTGAGAAACATAGTATTTATTTGTTTCTTCCGATATTTTGGCCATAATTTGTGGAGGATAAAATACGAGGAAATAATCTAGAAAACTGGATACCTCAGGAATGTTCACAATGCAGCCGCTCGCTCCACCTACAAATGCGTGTCGCTTAAGTTTTCTCCTTACATTTCTCCAGATCCGCTCTTCTGGTTCCTTTGTTGCTTCAGTATCAGCATCCAAATCATCATCAGAGGAAGATTCCGATGGTGAAGCTGACGAAAATCTTGATCGGGATGTTGGAGTACGCTTGATGGTGGCAGAAGACGTTGAAGCAACAAGATCAGAAACATTCTCAGATCAGAGATTCATCAGATATTATAGTAATAATCTATGATTAAATTAAATATTTATTTATATAAAAATATTAAAAATGAATCCACTTCTCTTACTTTACAAATATTGAAAAGTACTCACATTTTAAAATACACGAAAGAGGAAAACGCGTTCCAATAGACCCAAGCATCCAGCAGCGCCGTATTCGTTACTCCTTAGCGACGCACTCTTCTCAAAATTTCAACTGAAACTGAGGAAAACTTTTGCACACTGCGCTAGCCAAATACCAAGAACCGCTAGGTATTCAGAAAGATAAGGGCAGGGGGGTACTACGGAAAAACCCGTGGTAATCAGTCCAAGGAAGAGGACTTAAGAGAAAGAAGAGGGCCCTCAAATAGGCACTCAAAGGGTTAACCCTTTCGCGCCGAAGCCTCGTAGAGGGAAATTCTTCCTCGTTACGAGGCTCTAGAAATTTTTCTGCACCCTCCCCAACGAAGTTCTCTCACGTTGACCGAAGGCAGAGGTTTGCTCCCTTATCGTTTTGGGACCCAACCCAGCGGGACGCCGACCTTTTTCCTCGGCCGCTGTCCATGACCCTAGAAGGATTAAAAGACTCCCCATAGCTCCAGTCCACGGTCAACTGACTGAAATTTCAATGTTTTATGTAAACAAATATTTGATGTTCGCATTGACTTAATATTTTAAATGAATTCCTAGTGTTTATCTGGGCGTGTATAAATTTTAAACGAAGTTCTAGCGTACATATTGACGGATTTAGTTTACTTCTATATGTTGAACCACAAGTTTTTCCAAATGCGTACGTTAATGCCTTTGTCGATTGACATTCTATAACTCCGTTGATATTAACGTTAGAATTTCGTTTGAAATTTCCATGTGATTAGCAAAAAAAGAAGATTTCATTTCTAACTTTAGATTTCTAAGGTAGACAACAAATATTTTTTTAGAAAAAACACTGCAAATAGTTGACCGCATGGAGAGGAATCGGCCGAAAAAGGCTCGCGCTAAACTGGGTCTCCAAATCCCCGAACAAGCCGTCTTCATGTCCTTGGGAGCATAGGAAAGGCCACGCGGTGACCATACGTCTCTACGACTATAAGCGTGCGTAGCATTTCTGAGGAAACTCCGTTACGCATAAAAGCGTGCATAGCAGTAGGGGCACCAAAACACATTTACGCATATAAGCGTGCATAGCATTAGGGGCACCGAATCATACTTACGCATATAAGCGTGCATAGCACATAAAGGGTTAATGTGACACACTAGCTCTCCCCCTACCCTCTCCCCCATGCTATTCCTCTTCCCGTCCAACCGTCTCTCTCCTCTTCCCATTGAGAAAGGTGGCTATTACCACTGAAATATCTACAATATGTGTGTGTTTTTTTTCTGTGTTTATTTTTCACTCCAGTGAACATTGGTTTGAATCAAAAACACAGGCACAAAATAAATAAAGGACACTCACAATTGCTTGGAACTGTTTCGGTGCATCAAGCGGATATATATATAACAATGCACAAAAAAGAAGGGCAGGTGGTGGGGCAGCTGGAACACATAAACAATAGCTTTGTTTCATGCCATATATATATGTGCCATATGGCATGAAACAAAGCTATTGTTTATGTGTTCCAGCTGCCCCACCACCTGCCCTTCTTTTTCGTGCATTGTTATATTATCCCCTTTACTAATGCTGTAAATGGCACATTATTATCTTTCTATATTTTACTATATTTTATAATATATAAAATACCACAGTGGATATATCAAGATATATATAGATCAAGTCTCTGGCCTAAGTTTACCAAGCCTGCTGTCATTACTTTCAAGACTGGGTTTAGAGTCACATCTTTTATTTGCATATACCTATTTGATCAAATATGGTCTTAATATTTTAAAAGGAGACATTAAATCAATTTTCAAAATGTTTATTGCTTAAAACGTCTTATCAATTTAACAGGTTACGCAGCATTTGTTCCAGCAGAAGTGGAGTGAAGACTATGATAAGACCATGGAAAAATCAGGAAGCATAATGAAAGGAAAGAAGAAGGGATATGGGCTTGATTTGGCATCATTGAATGTTCAGAGGGGCAGAGACCATGGTTTGCCTTCATACACTGAGTGGAGAGAATATTGTGGTTTATCCCGCCCTACATCATTTGTTGATCTGCAGGGAGAAATGGATGAGGCTGCCTTGAAGCGCCTTGCATCTTTATACAAGTGGGTCTCTCATTAATTTTTTTTGGGCTCTATTGGCAAAGTATTTTTTACAAATCATAATTTAAAATTCTGTACTTCATCTTGTAAGTAAAAGTATGATTGACAGAGATCATGCTAATGCTTCCATGGTTGATGGTGAAGGCTTCATTTTCATCTCATCGCCTATATTTGCTATAGCCAGCAATTGTTTTTCCGATGTTCTTGCAGGTATCTTTAGGTCAAAGATGCCTGAAGATACCGGCTAGTTCAATTTATGCTATTTTGAGCCATAACACATTTACATGATAAAACATGAAAATGAAGCCTTCACTATGACTGCCAATGTTTGATGTACAGAGGTACTTTCAAGCCAGGAACTTGCTCTTGTAAATCTTCATTTGATCTTTACTCTTTCATATTTACCGTAATGAATAATCGATAACTAAGGCTGCACTGTAATTTAAATACGTGAAGAAGCTCAATTAAAGTATTTGCTATGGTGAAAGTTTCATCTCAGAATCATTTTTCAGTAATTCCTGCCTCAAACATGTTCAGCAACTGAATGAAGGTGATACTTTTAGTTACTTCATCCTGTATTTTAGCCTAATGTTCCATATGAAGGAGTATCATAATAGGAGAATAAGTCAGAAATTTCAAATTTGTAATGTTAATAAACGGGTATAAAGTGAATGCCTTTGAAACAAACATGTATTAATGTGAACTAACTGCACAGTCATTGTATGCGTGTGAACTTGTATGATTGAGGGTAGGTTGAAGGGGATGTAAATATAATCATTCATCCATGGCATGAAACAAAGCTATTGTTTATGTGTCCCAGCTGCCCCACCACCTGCCCTTCATTTTCGTGCATTGTTATATTATCCCCTTTACTAATGCTGTAAATGGAACATTATTATCTAAGTCTTTGGCAATCCGTAGACATCAGATTAATCATTTCATCTGTAGACTCACTAGGAGAATAGCGCAGAGACGAAGCTTCATTTCAGCAACATAAAGTCTACATAGATGCTTCCATTAATAGCTTTTCCATCTTTGCATTTTTGTTTATAGACTTAAGCATCAATTGAAATTAGTAGTTGTGTTTTTTATGGAATGTTGAATCTGCTGAAAACCTGAATATTCCACTTCTGCTTTCAGTTCTGTTGATGATGTGGATATGTACTCTGGCAGCTTGTCAGAAATACCAATTGGAGAAGGACTTCTAGGGCCCACATTTTCTTGCCTCATTGCTGATCAGTTTCTGCGCCTCAAAAATGGTGACCGCTATTGGTACGAGACATCAGAGCTCCCACAAGCATTTACTCCTGGTAAGAGTATTATTTTTTATAAAAACTACTTCAAATAGAGTTTTTACTTCTTTTGGATGTATATTTTTTTCCACCAGTCAAACACTGCTAGAGGCACTCATTTTGCAGCATAACTAGTTTTTTTGAAATAAAGAGATATGATTTGGTCTTTAGAGATGAGTTATTTTTGCCTAGTATTCTAATTGGCCTGAGTGGTAATCCAATCAGGAGAGCATTTGGCTACAAACTGTATATGATGTGTTTCTTAGAGCATCATTAAACCAACTCATTGAAGGCAAAAGTTACTCTCCACAAAATTCCTACTAATATGTAATGGACCACTTTTTGAATAATTAATAAGTTAAAATATAAATTCAAGATAAGTCATTAACAAGTTATTTCATATTTTATCTTGGGCTCTGTAAAATATACCTTTGAAAGTGGAAAATTTGAATCGAGGTTTTTACAATTAGCCAGTTTACTGTTTATTACGACTGTTAAAACTGTTACATGTGTGTAAACCATTGTTAAGGACAAAAAACGATGTTTTATTGATTTTGAAGAAGTCCTTTTCCATAGATTATCTTTTTGTACAATGTTTTTGAGACAAGATTTTTTTTCATTAAAAGGGAATTGTTCTTACCAGCACCCTAGTGCCAGTGATTCAGTTTCTTCATACTGAAAAATGTAATAATAATTATTTATTAATATATTAATAATGCAAATTTATACCTACCATTAATCATTGGTAAAAGTGCATTCATATTGAAATGAACCTTACGGTATTGTAATGAAAGTAACACATCATTTTAAATGAAGAAGGCTGATAATTTTCCTCAGTATATTTTTAGATGACTCAATTGTGCTTTTTATAAATAAATATTATAGAGAAATTTGTAGTGGGCTGCTGCTTGTGATGATATAATTATAATTTCCTGTATTACATCCTTATCTCCAAGCAATATTGGTAATAACTTGATTATTATGTAACAAGTTATGCACACACTATTGCCAGCCACAGTGGTAGAACCAATTGAATATTGAGTTAAAGTGACGAATTTGCTATGTTTAAAAGCAGAGTGCTCATGAATAAGGATTACCATTGATTTTTCATATTGCTTTACAGAGCAACTGGCTGAGATCCGCAGGGCATCTCTGGCTGCTCTCATCTGTGAAAACTCAGGGGTTGACCGTGTCCAACAATGGGTTATGCAAGCAGTTGGTGATGAAAATCCACGCATGATGTGTGAATTTATTCCACGTCTCCGTTTGGAAGCATGGCAGGACAAAAGCATGGTAGGCCATGTTAAACTTAGCCCCTATTTTACCCGTGTGAAAGTAATGCCAAAGAAGTCAGAAGATCCTACCTCAACCTCAGTGTATGCAGGTTCCTCGATTATAAAAGGGACAGTGGTTTCAGCATCCATAACAGCTAAAGGTTCTGATGGCACCTCTATCACTGCAATGCAGCCATCAACCACTTTTCCTGTGACACTTCCCGCTCACCTGTTTGATCAAAAGATCCCAGTGACTACAGGTGCAGCAACTGATTATCCTGCTGGGATAATTCCTCCATTTTACCATGGAGGAGGAGGAGTGACATGGACAGGCTCTCTTACCTCCCCTAATCCCACCAAGGCTCATCTGAAGGGTAGTTTCTCAGTTCCTGTATTCAAGCATGGTGCCACTGCTTTTGATTTCTCCATGACCACTTACACTGGAAACTTTGACATAGACATAAACTTGGCTCCAACCGCTAGTCCTTTGGTAGTGCCAACACTGCAGGGAACTTACAATTCGGGCATCTTCTACAAAACAGAATTGCCAACAATGTTTGCAAATTCTGTGCCATCCATGAAGGAAGTTGAAAACCTCATGGCAGAGGCAGGTGGTCCTAAACTGCCAATGGCTCCAATTTTGCTGTACGGAGCATTTTCTTTGGATCATACCGAATTTTACTGGGATGGCAATATGTCAATTATTGTACCCCCAGCAATTACACCTGTAGTTACATCATCAAGTGGTGAGATTTTCAAGCCAAAAATTCCTGCAGCAGTAGTGAATAAAGGTGAAACTGGTCCAGCAACAGCCCCTAGTTCATCAGTTATAAAAGGGAAAGTGGTTTCAGCATCCATACAAGCCATGGGTTCTGATGGCACTCTTATCTCTGCAATGCAGCCATCAAACACTTTTCCGGTGACGCTTCCCTCTCACTTGTTTGATCAAAAGGTCCCTGTAACACCAGGTGCGGCAACTGATTATCCTGCTGGGATGATTCCTCCATTTTACCATGGAGGAGGAGGAGTTACATGGACAGGCTCTCTTACCTCCTATGATCCCACTAAGGTTCATCTGCAGGGTAGTTTCTCAGTTCCTGTATTCAAGCATGGTGCCACTGCCTTTGATTTCTCCATGACCACTTACACTGGAAACTTTGACATAGACATAATCTTGGCTCCAACCACTAGCCCTTTGGTAGTGCCAACACTGCAGGGAACTTACAATTCGGGCATCTTCTACAGAACAGAACCGTCAACGATGTTTGCAAATTCTGTGCCATCCATGAAGGAAGTTGAAAACCTCATGGCAGAGACAGGTGGTCCTAAACTGCCAATGGCTCCTATTTTGCTGTATGGAGCATTTTCATTGGATCACACAGAATTTTACTGGGATGGTAACGTGTCAATTGTTGTACCCCCACCAATGATGCCCATAGTTACAGCAGCCAGTGGTGGGATTGTCAAGCCTAAGATTCCTGCAACATTAGTTGATTTTACTGCTGTTTGGGGGTTGGTTAAAGCTAAATCTGGTCCAGCAACAACCCCTGGGGTTGATAATTCTAAAACAGTTACAACCACATGGTGGGATGGAACATTACCTGTTGCAATACCTCAGCCAGCTTTTGATAGGACTGTTATGGCCACTGGTGCTGCTGCAACTGGCAAGACTGTCAGCCCTGGTGTCACATGGTCTGGTTATATGATGCCTATTGATGCAAATGATGTCGAACTCAATGGAACTTATAGTTTTCCTGTTTTTCTTCATGGGGCATCGCCTGCTGGCTTCACATTAAAAATCTGGAGTGGTGAATTTAGCGTTAAGTTGCGTTCATCTCCTACTGCTGGAGCAATACCTCTAGCTACATCCCTTAGGCTATTAGGTTCAGGTAGTAAGTTCAAGTCACCTGTAATTTTCCGTACTGGTCAGCAAGAAATGGCTTCCTCTGATGCTTCTGATGATGTTTCTAACATCACCATTCCTATCATTCTTCATGGTTATACATCGATTGACAAATCAATATTCTATTGGAATGGAAGTGCCTCAGCAATAGTTCCACAGATGGCACCAAATACTTTGATGGCTCATGGGAAAGGTGATAGGGGGCGTGGAGGAGGACGTAGTGGAGGCCAAGATGGAGGTCGGAGTGGAGTTTATAATGGAGGATTTGGTGATCTAGATGGAGAATATGGTGATATGTTTAATGGAGGTTATGGTGGAGGATTCGGTGGAGGATTTGGTGGAGGATTCAGTGGAGGTTATGGTGGAGATTTTAGTGGAGGATATGGTGGGGGAAACTCAATATTTGACAGGTATGACTTTAATTCAGGCCGATACCGTCTACAAGCTACAGGAGGAAGTGCAGTAGAACCTTTGATTTTGAAAATCAATTCTGCCTCTGTTACTATGAGCAGCACACTAAACACAAACGGTCCCGGTAAAAACTTCACATGGAATGGTGAATTCCCTTTGACACTTCCTCAATCTCCATTCTACCGAAAAGGTCCTTTGGCTTCATCAGGGATAGATCCAGACCCAGACTTTCCATATTCACCCCTAGCTGCCCCTGCCAACTCTGAGAAAGTATCCTATAAAAGTGAGCTTACATGGTCTAACCTTAAAGTGGATATGATCAATGCAGACACAAACGATATGCAGATAAATGGTTCTCTTAGTTTTCCCATCTACTATTTCCCAAGTGTCTTTGCTGGGCCATGGCCTGGTCCCACAATTGAAACCTGGAATGGAAGCTTCAGCGCTAAGGTCAATGTAAATTCCACTGCAGGATTTTCAGTTTCAGTCAACAGCATTATGAATTTGATAAACATGGGCAAATTCACATCAACAATATTATTCATTGAAGAAAGTGAAGCTGAGGAGTCTGGAAAAATGTTTGCTCCTAAAAAGGCCGCTGATATTTCTGATTCCACTTCACCATTAAAAGTAACAATGTTGCTTCATGGTACAAAGTCATTGGACAAAACTGAATTCTATTGGAATGGTGTCATCACTCTTCTGATTGACGGGGTCCCTGTTGCACCAACAGAGTTCTCTCCATACAGTCCTGTCCTAAGTCGAAAACGGCTAAAAGCTGCTGCAGGGGGTGCTGCTTCTCCATTGGTCATGAAAATAACTGCAGCTACTGTGAGCATGGTCAGTTCCCTGAATACCAAGGACACTGGGAAAAATTTTACGTGGAATGGCATTTTCCCAGTCACACTGCCTCAGTCACCTTTCTATCGTAAAGGACCCCTTACCTCATCATTCAATTCAGCAAAACCTCTAACAGCTCCAGCAGGCTCTGCGGCAGTATCATACAAAAGTGGTCTAAACTGGTCAAACCTCTCAGTGAAAATGCTGAATGCAGTCACTAATGATTTGCAGATAAATGGTTCCCTCAGTTTTCCTGTGTTCTATTTCCCAGCAGCAACAGCAGGACCATGGATGGGCCCAACAATTGAGAACTGGAGTGGTAATTTTAGTGTGAATGTTAATGCCAACTCTACTACGGGAACTCCTGTATCAATAGATGACCTGATGACCTTGATTAGCATGGGAAATTTCACATCATCTGTGTTTTATACTGAAGAGAAGGATTCAGCAAGTAGTTTGGAGCTAGCAGCTGCAATGAGTGCAAGTGATCCAGATCCAGCCACTCCATTGAAAGTCATAATGCTGCTTCATGGAATAAAATCATTGGACAAGACTGAATTCTATTGGAATGGTGTCATCAGCCTTCTGATTGATGGGTTGCCCACTGCACCTACAGAGTTCTTAGCATATAATTCTGTTCTAAGTCGAAAACGGCTAAAGGCTGCTGCAGGGGGTGCTGCTTCACCATTGGTTATGAAAATCACCACAGCCACTGTGAGCATGGTCAGTTCCCTGAATACCAATGACACTGGGAAAAATTTTACTTGGAATGGCATGTTCCCCGTCACTCTCCCTCAGTCTCTTTTCTATCGAAAAGGGCCCCTTACATCTTCATTTAATTCAGCAAAACCCCTGTCAGCTCCAGCAGGCTCTGCGACAGTATCATACAAAAGTGGTCTCAACTGGTCAAACCTCTCCGTAAAAATACTCGACACTGTCACTAATGATTTGCAGATAAATGGTTCCCTCAGTTTTCCTGTGTTCTATTTCCCAGCAGCAACAGCAGGTCCCTGGATGGGCCCAACAATTGAGAACTGGAGTGGTAATTTCAGTGTCAATGTAAACATCAACTCTACTACGGGAACTCCTGTATCAATAGATGACCTAATGACCTTGATTAGCATGGGAAATTTCACATCATCTGTGTTTTATACTGAAGAGAAGGATTCAGCAAGTAGTTTGGAGCTAGCAGCTGCAATGAGTGCAAGTGATCCAGATCCAGCCACTCCATTGAAAGTCATAATGCTGCTTCATGGAATAAAATCATTGGACAAGACTGAATTCTATTGGAATGGTGTCATCAGCCTTCTGATTGATGGGTTGCCCACTGCACCTACAGAGTTCTTAACGTATAATTCAGTTCTGAGTCGAAAACGGCTAAAGGCTGCTGCAGGGGGTGCTGCTTCACCATTGGTTATGAAAATCACTTCGGCTACTGTGAGCATGGTCAGTTCCGTGAATACCAATGGCACAGAGAAAAATTTTACTTGGAATGGCATGTTCCCCGTCACTCTCCCTCAGTCTCTTTTCTATAGAAAAGGGCCCCTTACATCTTCATTTAATTCAGCAAAACCCCTGTCAGCTCCAGCAGGCTCTGCGACAGTTTCATACAAAAGTGGTCTAAACTGGTCAAACCTCTCAGTGAAAATGCTGAATGCAGTGACTAATGATTTGCAGATAAATGGTTCCCTCAGTTTTCCTGTGTTCTATTTCCCAGCAGCAACAGCAGGCCCCTGGTTGGGCCCAACCATTGAGAACTGGAGTGGTAATTTCAGTGTGAATGTAAACCTCAACTCTACTACAGGAACTCCTGTATCAATAGATGACCTAATGACATTGATTAGCATGGGCTCTTTTACGTCATCTGTGTTTTATACAGAAGAAAAGGATTCAGCAAGTAGTTTGGAGCTAGCAGCTGCAATGAGTGCAAGTGATCCAGATCCAGCCACTCCATTGAAAGTCATAATGTTGCTTCATGGCATAAAATCATTGGACAAAACGGAATTCTATTGGAATGGTGTCATTACCCTTATGATTGATGGGTTGCCTACTACACCAACAGAGTTCTTAGCATATAATTCTGTTCTTAATCATAAAAGACTAAAAGCTGCTGCTGGTGGTGCTGCTTCTCCATTGGTCATGAAAATCACCTCGGCTACTGTGAGCATGGTCAGTTCCCTGAATACCAATGACACTGGGAAAAATTTTACTTGGAATGGCATGTTCCCCGTCACTCTCCCTCAGTCCCCTTTCTATCGTAAAGGGCCACTTACCTCTTCATTCAATTCAGCAACACCTCTGTCAGCTCCAGCAGCCTCTGGGAAAGTATCGTACAAAAGTGGTCTCACCTGGTCAAATCTTTCAGTGAAAATGCTGAATGCAGTCACTAATGATTTGCAGATCAATGGTTCCCTCAGTTTTCCTGTGTTCTATTTCCCAGCAGCAACAGCAGGCCCATGGATGGGCCCAACAATTGAGAACTGGAGTGGTAATTTCAGTGTGAATGTTAATGCCAACTCTACTACAGGGACTCCTGTATCCGTTGATGACTTGATGACATTGGTTAGCATGGGCTCTTTTACATCATCTGTATACTATACTGAAGAGAAGGATTCAGCAAATAATTTGAAGCTAGCAGCTGCAATGAGTGCAAGTGATCCGGATGTAACCACTCCCTTGAAAGTCATAATGCTTCTTCATGGTACAAAATCATTGGACAAAACTGAATTCTATTGGAATGGTGCCATCACCCTTATAATTCGTGGGTTACCTACTGCACCAACAGAGTTTGCTGCATATAATCCTGTTTTAAGTCGTAAAAGGCTTCAAGCTGCTGCAGGGGGTGCTGCTTCTCCATTGGTCATGAAAATCACTGAGGCTTCTGTGAGCATGGTCAGTTCCCTTAATACCAATGATACTGGGAAAAATTTTACTTGGAATGGCATGTTCCCAGTCACTCTGCCTCAGTCTCCTTTCTATCGTAAAGGGCCACTTACTTCTTCATTCAATACAGCTAAACCTCTGTCAGCTCCAGCAGCCTCTGCGAAAGTATCATACAAAAGTGGTCTCACATGGTCAAATCTTTCAGTGAAAATGCTGAATGCAGTCACTAATGATTTGCAGATAAATGGTTCCCTCAGTTTTCCTGTGTTCTATTTCCCAGCAGCAACAGCAGGCCCATGGATGGGCCCAACAATTGAGAACTGGAGTGGTAATTTCAGTGCGACTATTAATGCCAACTCTACTACAGGGACTCCTGTATCAGTAGATGACCTGATGACATTGATTAGCATGGGCTCTTTTACATCTGCTATGTATTACACAGAAGAGAAAGATTCAATGAATAGCTTGAAGCAAGCGGCTGCAATGAGTGCAAGTGATCCAGATACAACCACACCCTTGAAAGTCATAATGCTTCTACATGGTACAAAATCATTGGACAAGACTGAATTCTTTTGGAATGGTGGTATCACCCTTATAATTCGTGGTTTGCCTACAGCTGCTCCCAACATTCTCAAACAATCTCTTAATAAAGGTGTGAGTCTATATGCTCCTGCTATGGGACGGTCTTTCATTACCGGTAGGGTCACCTCTGGTAATGTTATGGGCCAAAGCACTGGTGGTGGAGCATACTGGTGGAGTGGATATTTCCCAGTTCCCATCGGAATGCCTCCATTTGACACTGTTTCGCCTAATGCTGGGATCTTTACTTGGCCATTTACACCAACTTTCTACAATGGAACAGGAGGCTTAACATGGAGAGGTACCATCTCACGAACGTCGGGTAAAAATGGAGTATCTGTGAAGGGTACATTTATAGTGCCAGTTTTTAATCATGGCAACCCAAGTGCATTCTCTGTGGATGAATGGAATGGAAGTTTTGATGTTGAGATGGATTTATTCGCTGATAGTCCTGTTCTTGACTCATTTCCTTCAGGGGAGTACAAGTCACCACTGATATTCCGAGAGAAAAAGGTAGTTGGTCCTGGAGATTCATCCAGTTCAGTCATAAATGCAGTTGATGAAGTGTATAATGCAATGATGATGTCCAATCCATTAAGGTCAAGTGGTGTTGCTGCAGCACGTCCTAAAGTTCCAGTCATACTGTGGGGGAAATATTCTGCTGATAAGTCAGTCTTCTACTGGGAAGGAAATGCCACTGTTATTTTCCCTTCCATGTCTCCTCCTTTATTTGCTGCAAAGAACACTCTCACAGCTGACTCTGATTCAGAGGTTACACCAGCAAGCCAAAATTTAAAATTGCCTTTCAAAATTTTAGGTGGGAGCTTGACCGTTTCATCTCCGGTTTTTGGAAAGAAAGTTTTGTGGGATGGACAAATTCCCTTCACAACATTAAGCTCATATTTCAACGGGCCTAATCCAAACACTCCCTACATTGGTGGATCAATGAAATGGACAGGGCGCATCACTCGCAGCACTGATGTGGTGAATGGGGCACATATTGAAGGAACGTATACACTCCCCATTTTTGTCCAATCAAACGGTGGGGTGACTGCTGAGACAATGACCGGAGATGTGTCATTGAGCATAAGCTTCACAGGCACGCAGAACATTGTGGATTGGGCACCAAATGAAGGGACTTATTCCTCTATAATAACTATAGCTCCTGGGAAGCCAAGTGTACAGTCATCATTACAAGGAGCCAGCAATCCCTTCATGAGTTTAGCCATGAATAACTTGATGAAATTAATGGAGGATGAGAGTTCAAAAGAGGATCCAAATCTTGTGATGGTCATTCCAGCCTGCTTCTTTGGAGACTATGACTATACTCACTTCACTTTTAGTGGTGATGGTATAACAATAGTTCCCACTAATGTGTCGGCACTGGTCAGGCCAAAGCAGAAAAGCCCTGTGTGGGGTACAAGTGGAATGACACGCAATGGTCTTTCCGTTTACCCTCCAGTTAGACCGAGTTCCTTGATGCCTGCTGGTTCTGATTCAGAAGTTGCACCACCAAGCCAAAACGTAAAACTTCCTTTCAAAATTTTAGGTGGGAGTTTGTCTGTTTCATCTCCAGTTTTTGGGAAGAAAGTTTTGTGGGATGGACAAATCCCCTTCACAACACTAAGCTCATATTTCAACGGGCCTAATCCAAACACTCCCTACATTGGTGGATCAATGAAATGGACTGGGCGCATCACTCGCAGCACTGATGTGGTGAATGGCGCACATATTGATGGAACGTACATGCTACCTATTTTTGTCCAATCAAACGGTGGGGTGACTGCTGAGACAATGACCGGAGACATGTCAATGAGCATAAGTTTCACAGGTACGCAGAACATTGTGGATTGGGCACCAAATGAAGGGACTTATTCCTCTATAATAACTATAGCTCCTGGGAAGCCAAGTGTACAGTCATCATTACAAGGAGCCAGCAATCCCTTCATGAGTTTAGCCGTGAATAACTTGATGAAATTAATGGAGGATGAGAGTTCAAAAGAGGATCCAAATCTTGTGATGGTCATTCCAGCTTGCTTCTTTGGAGACTATGACTCTACTCACTTCACTTTTAGTGGTGATGGGATAACAATAGTTCCCACTAATGTGTCGGCACTAGTCAGGCCAAAACAGGCAAGTCCTGTTAGGGGAATGTCACCAACTAACATGCGGCAAAATCGTCCCGTTCGTTCACATGTTTCCCAATCAGCGAGACAAATGTCTACAGGAAATGACCTTAGAGCTTCATCCCAGAGTAAGAATATCAAGCTTTATTTCAAGATTCAGTCTGGAAGCCTCACATCCATGTCTTCCACTCTTGGGGAAACAGTGTTATGGGACGGAAAACTTCCATTCACCACTCTACAGTCATATTTCAGTGGCTATTCTGAAAACACCTCATTCATTGGTGGCCCAATGAAATGGACAGGACATATTTCCCGAACCACTGCCGCAGGGAACGGGGCACAAATTGAAGGATCGTATTCAGTTCCAGTGTTTATTCATTCCAATGACTCTGAATCTATAGAATACATGACTGGAGATTTATCAATGCAGGTCAGTTTCAGTGGCACTCAAAACATTGTTGATTTGATCCCCAAGGAAGGTAGATTTACCTCTATCATTAACATTGCCCCCGCTCATCCAGATATTGCATTGTCTTTGAAGCAGTCTCAGATTCAAGCTAAGAATAACATTCTGTTGAACATGGCTTTGAATGAAATCATGAATTCAATTGAGAGCGAAAATGCAGATTCAGACTCAGATACCCTGATACCAATGCCAGTTTGCTTCTTTGGTTACTATAGTGGTGAAAAGTTTACATTTAATGGTGATGCCATTGCAATAATCCCGGCTAATTTGACCCCTCCAGTTTCCTTGGAATATGATAAAATATTGGAGGACATGACCCCTGCAACCAAGCTTCAAATTGGTGCTGCTAGTCCATACATCACTGGTACAGTTACCTCAGGGAATGTAATGGGGCTTAGCAAAGGTGGCCAGACATTTTGGTGGAGTGGTACTCTCCCTCTCCCTATCTCAATGCCTCCTTTTGACTCGATTTCTCCAAATGCTGATGTTTTCAACTGGCCCTATAATCCAACATTCTACAATGGAACTGGGGGCGTGACTTGGAGTGGCTCTATGGCTTTGACTAATTCAGTTAAAAATGGATTATCTGTCAAAGGATCCTTCTCTGTTCCTGTGTTCATCCATGGTAACCCGAGTGCATTTTCAGTGGATGAGTGGACTGGTGATTTTGACCTGGAGATGAGTGTGTTTTACAACAACACCATGATTGGATCTTCATTTCCCATGGGGAAGTACAACTCACCACTTATTTTCAGAGAGCGTAAGACTCTTGGTGTGAGGGATCCTGCTGGCTATGACTTGGAAACAATAAAAGAGGTGGAGAATATGATAATGTTATCCTCAAACCTGGGTGTCAGTGGGGGTGTAAGTTCGATCATGCCAAGGGTTCCATTGATTCTTTGGGGTAATTATTCTGTAGATAAGAAAGTTTTCTACTGGGAAGGAAATATCACAGCTGTGTTCCCCCCCATTCCTAATAACTTGTTTACGGCCTTAGATCAACTTTCTTCGGTTAAGGAGGAAGAGGATATGTCAGGGGATAAAAAAATAAGGCTGCCCATGAAGATTTTGGCAGGAAAAATTACTTCAACCTCACCAGTGTTCGGGGAGAAGGTCATATGGGATGGTGCGATTCCATTCACAACACTGCAGTCATATTTTAACAAATATTCCACCAACTCTTCATTCATAGGAGGTGCAGTACAGTGGGCAGGCCAAATTTCACGTAATGATGCCATAGGGAATGGTGCCCAGTTTAAGGGATCATTTGCCGTTCCTATTTTCGTTCCTTCAAATGGTACTGAAACCTTTGAGTATTTAACTGGTGACTTTTCATTTGTTGTTAGTTTCAATGGAACGCAAAATATTGCAGACCTGGTGCCAAACAGTGGAAAATTTACTACCTACATCATATTAGGTGTTTCTCATGATGAATACGATTCATACATGCTCGACTACACTGATGATGAACCTGAGGTTGAAAATGATAAAAATGCCCACCTGGCAACGAATATGAAGAACTTGAATGCTGGTAACATGCCAGATTCAGGAGCTGGTGTTGCAACAGTCATTTCAATAATCTTCCTAGGAAATTATGGTCTTAATGACTTCACTTTTACTGGTGAAGCAATTGCAATCATTCCAAATCCCCTACCACCTCCAGCCAGCCCAAAGCTTTTAGCCAGTTCCTCCAAAAGAAACATGCCTACCAACCAGTACCATGATAAGCCATATCCTACGAGAAATTTACCAGGCAATCAGTTTGGTGATGTGCCGTACAATCCTATTCCCTTCCCACCATATCACAGCCCTAAGCCTAGAGAGGCCAGGAAGGTGAAAATATTTGGAATTGTAAAATCTGGGCAAATTTATGGTGGTAATTTGGGACATGGTCCTAGACCGATGTGGAAAGGTTCATTCCCTGCCATTATCCCAATGCCTGCATTTGACAGAAGAAGCCACCATAACGAGTCACATCCTGGACATCCTCACCATCCACATCGAATGGATGGTGGGATCACATGGCAGGCGACAGAAATGGGGACCAGTAGAGATGGTGGATACCTGGAGGGAAATTTCTTCTTTCCCATTTACAAGCATGGCAGGTATCACACATACTCCATTAAAATGCTGGCCGGGCATTTCTCATTCCGTTTCACCCTCCCTGGTGATCAGAGCATGCAAAGTATGGTGAAATATTGGAAGAGGTACACATCTAAAATGTACTTCCATCATTTCCACAGTGATTGGGATTTGTTTAATCCTGGCACTCAAGGAAATGAGATGAGAAACAAAGCAAATATTATGGACAGCAAGGTGAAGAGGAGGAGTCTGAATAATGGACCTATTATTATATTGAAGGGGAAGCGAGAGAAGTCAATATTCTCTTGGTCAGGAAAATTCATTCTAGTGTTCACTGTGTGATGGGTTTATTCCACAGTTTGCAGATTTTCGACAAAGTTCACCTTAATTTTGTTGCGCTCGAAACACATTTTCTACTGCAATTTTTCACTTTTTTACTAATTGATTGTATCATGGTTCTCAAAAATTGGTTAATGAAATTTGTACTGTGATGTGTGTGTCAGTAGTGTGTTCAAAAAGGTCTGTTTGGTACTTTGTTTTGAGTGAATTTGCTGTATAATGTGGAGTCGCTTTAAGTACCCTTCAAGGGTATGTTGTTGCTCTAGTATAAATTTACAAAATCTGTCCCATTCAAAGGGTACTTGGGGTGTCTTTGACAATCCATTTGTCAAATCCCACAATAAAAATGGGGGAGGAGTTTTAGGTTACAAATAGAGTAATACATTTTCTTTTTTCTTCCTAAATGTATGTCATTTTTTGCTGTCATTGCTGGTGTGGATTTTTTTTACACCTCATTTGGCTAGAAGTGTGAGTGAGGCATTAAATGTTGTTCTGGTCTAGAAACTTGACTTGAGTTATCTCTAAATTGTCATGATTCCTTTAAGGCTGAAGAGAGACCATTATAGTTCATGGCACCATGTGGCAACCATGCCTTCTTGAGGTTGGTGAATATTTAAAATCCTCAATTAAAAAAAATAAAGTTTGAATAGTCCAGTCTTTTCAGTCTGTTGGAGCAAGTTATTTTCCTATGGAATCCACTCAATTTATGTATGCTGATTTAGGAACTGGCCATTATTTCAAAAGACATAAACCTCGAGAAGTGTCTAGTTTTCTTTACAATATTTCGGACTTGATTCATCATGGTCCTTGCATTTTTTAAGCATGATTCAGCATCAGCAACTGTGCCCCTGTTTATTTTGAGAATGCCTTGTGTTTTCAGGGTTCGGTTAGTGTTGTGCATTTATCTTCTGCGATTTAACTGATAGTCACTTAACATTTATCTGTTCCGTCAGGAATTTGCTTTTAAGATGGGCTTGAGCCTTTATGAGTCATTCTCCATGGACATTTTTAGTGCTTTGGGTTTTATTTGCATTTATGACAATATTAATGTTAGGCAGTTACTTAAACAATTATTATTCAAATCAAAAGCCTTACTACAGCTAAGGTCTACCCAATGTATTGTTAGTAGACATGTCCTTAAGATAAATTGTTCAGCAGTTGATTATGGAAATCTGTGGCTATTATTATTTTATATTCAGTAATAATTCTCTTTACTGTACAAATTCCAGTGACATAAGTGGCATGTCTTGTATGTTAATATGTTATTTTAGGTTTGAATATTTATTTACGGATGATATAATGCTGAATTTTTGTAATTAAGTATATGAGTGATTTGTTAAATACATTTTGATGATTTAATGTTTTTCTTGGAAACAGATAGAATCTCGGGAGTTCATACTTGTATGTACGTTTGCCATTGTACATGTTTTTTTAAGGATTATTTTCTTTGTTATTTTTTAATAAATAAATTCTTGTACAGAGAAAAAGCTGTCTTTGAAATATATTTTTTCTTGCAGTAACGTGTTCAGTAGTTGACAAGGTTTTCATGTGAAATGATCAGTGTTCACATTCCTTCAACAGCCCCAAAAAGTGAACTCAGTCAAGTTTTTTGTGTTCATATTCCAATCACCCTCTGATTGCTTTCTCGTACATAAGAAGAGAGCAATGATGGTGGATCAGGTCTTCGTAAATACATTCTGTTGCAAAGTGGATTATCATTAAGTTTGAGATTTTTAGTCTTGGCATTGATAATGAAATGAGAAAAAAAACTGTAGCTATGAAGTGGCTACCTCTGGACATTTAATATTAAATGGAGGCTGTTATATATGTTGTCTATTTTTCACTTTGCAATATAATTGCTTATAACAACCTGGAGTGAAAAGAAAGTGTGTAGAAACATCAACAAAATGGGCGGAATAGTAAGAGAAATCTGCTTAAATTCTAAAACCTCTTTCCTATGGAATTTCCAGAATTATTCACTTTAGAGACATATTTTACATGCATGATTTTTATCGACATTGACACTTCATGGAATGAAATGGTGAATACTCGTTTTGAGTACTTGGTGTAAGGCTGACTGCCCTATTACTACGTATTTCTGTGGAATATATTTATATATGTAATGATATTTTCTGAAGCAAAAATTTGCCACAGAGTCTTAGCTGTGGTGTCTGCTTTATATTTTATCTGTATCACTGAGGTGGGGGTTTTACTTTAAGGTTTTGGCAAATGATTATATTATTGCGATGTCTTTTGATGAAATGAGAATGGAACCCCAGAATGGTTTCTCATCATAAGTTATATACCCAATTTTACCTCTGCTTTGGCTTTCATTAACCTCTGGTAGGCATAAGCAACTATTGATTTTAATTTTCAATATGGACTCATTGTGGGCACTTGGGTGAATGCTGAGTACATTAAAATGAAACCATAGGTAAATTTAAATTTGTGCCCTCAAAGATGAACTAGCATGCATCAAACTATTTTCTGGCCGATATTATGCAGAAAATTGTTCTCTTAATTTGTATTTTCAATGTGCCTACTTTTATATATCAAATGATTAATTTACTGCAAACTCCCACTGGTGTAGACATAATTTAGATTATCACCAGTCAGGTCCAATGGAGCAAAGTGGTACCAGAGGTTACCCTTTCAACAAATGCATGTGAGTTGTGGTAGGTCTGAACTTGTGTTACAAATTCATTGTGATAATTATGCCATCCTCTTCTTCTTCCACAGTTCATGCCACCCTAAGTAGACTTGCTGTTGGTTATGAGTGCCTTCCACTGCTCTCTGCCTTGGGCTACTTCAGCATCCAACTCCTCTCCCTCAGGTTCTCCTTCACCAGCTCTATCCATTTCATCTTCCATCATTCCAGCTACCTCTCTGCTCAATCTCTCATCCATAAGACTTCTCCAAAGCACATTTAATGCTCCTCTGAAACATACATTTTTTCTCTGACAATGAAGATATTCTTTCTCTCTTATCAAATATTTTGCATAAATTCCACAAGGGACTTTCTGTCTACATTATTATGTGGGCTTGGTGAGCTGCTTGACAAATTATTGTATTTATAGTACTTTAGGGTGGATTAATATAATTAACATTTCTGTTAAATTTAATATGTGATTAAACACACTACCTCATCTATCAACCAGGCCATTAACTTTTTTCTTGCTCTCTGAGCATTTGGGGTGTTTTCTATACCTACCATTGGTGATCAACTTATCCTTTAAATACTACATTTTGGTCTAAAAACACTACCCTAACTGCTCAGAAATAAGAATTATCCAATTAGCCTTGTTGCTCATTGGAGCTTCTTTTTTATTTTGTTGCATTTATTCTCTCTAACCTTTCTTGACATTTAAAATGACTATTCTCTTCCTTATTTCTATTTTAAATTAACACTATGGTTTTTTCCTATTTCATGCTTAAACATAATGGATAACTAAATGGAAAAGGGGAAGAAACATCACTAATATAACACTTCTGACTCCTCAGAAGCACCTTCTGCACTTCAGAAAGGACTTTACTGTGCACATTCATCTATTGACAGCTTCAAATCCTCATTCACATACCTCAGATAATTATGACAGTCTTCATATCCTCTAGTATAATTAATAAATCCTGCTTCAAAAGTTTATCACTTGTAAAGTTTATGGGCATAGTTAAATTTGTAACTCAGTACAAAGTAACTCAGGTAACAAACTATGAACAATGAAAGGATTAAAAAAAACTTATTTTATTCACTGTTTCATTAGAAATGTGTATTATTTATCCCACATTAAAACCCTTTTTGCCACAGAAAGAGATGCTTCATCAGAAAAAAATACTTCAATTCTCATGTCTATCAGGTCAGTATATATTTATTTAATAATTTGAAATATAGATTGAAAAATAAATTATGCCTATCACTTCAGTTATTTAGTAAATTTTTGTATGCACATTATTTTGCAATTTGAATTATAATAATGATTTTGCTTTATTTTCTAACCTTCTTTTGGTTTGAGGGCATATCTTAAAAGTGAAGTTGATGAACCTAACTTCTTATATTCATTTATAGCATAACTAGCGGAAGCTACCCGTTGAAATTCAACGGGTGTGAAAAACATTGAACTTATTTTGTAAGAAAACCACTGTCTGAAGAATACTGTTAGCACGGTAATTTGAGGAGTTGGTGATCTATGTTGTACATAGTGATCGTTGTAGTAGACACGTTGACCGTTTTCCAGGTGCATGGAGAGATGAGTGACTGTTGGTCCTCTTTCATGAACGGAAAATCCAAAAAAGGCCCACGCAAACTCATCACCACGTAAGATAGATGGCCATCTCGTATTTTCGGTTCTCTTAGCCGTATCTTAGCGAATGTGCATTGCCGAACAGCTCATGATAGATAGAACTACATAATTCTCTACTTATCGGGAGATCAATGTTTAGCTATGTTCATATTACCCTAATCTGCTGACTCAAATCACGTTTAGGTGCACCAACCAAACGGTCATGCAGCGAGAGCACAAAGTACCTCTATACATGTTCTATGTGGTCCATCTCTCGTACTGGGAAGAAAACTTTTTTTACGGTTCTTAACATTACCCGAGAAATGGCACGAGGCGGTGACCGTTATTCGTTTCTCTTTTTTAACTTCTTTTTCAAACCTTAAGAAACATCAAACATGGGACTCTGGGTCCCTCTTATATAGAATTTATTTCTACGTGTTATCATGGGCCTGCAAAAAAAGTGATATTTAAATGCTAGAGGCTTGAATGTCTTTTTAAAATCGAAGGACATTCACACCGATCTCTGGTTGTCAAGGCAATATGCTATTGTTGATTTCAGAGAAAAATTTGAGATTTTCAGCTAAAAATATGATTTTAAGACAAATACGAAGCGTAATAGAAAATTGATTGAAAGAATTAGAAACTTCATTTATTCAGCCATCCGATAAAAAAATTTCAGCCCTCTGTCTTGAACGGAAGTACTTTAAATAAGCAAAAAATGAGACCACTGCACCGAACTCAATTCCAGGGACCACTAGGATCCATCTAAGGGCCCATTCAGGGGCTTTTGAGGACCCTGAGGGTATTTTAACATAGCCTATGTTCTGCCCAAACACATTTCCTATCTACATACCAAATTTCAGCTCAATCCGTCTAGTAGTTTTTGCGTGATTGAGCAACAGACAGACAGATACCATTACATTTTTATATATTAGTATGGATAAGCATAAAATGCTTATGAGATAGAGGAAGAGCATTTTTATCACCCATTAGGTAAATGTTATGCTAATTATTTGAGTTAATCTAAGAAAAATTAAAAATTTTGTTTATTGGTAATGATGCCCTTGAATGCCACCAAATCAATTACTTCTAATTATTTACCTTGACAAGAGAAGTTCACATTTTCTCCTCATGGAGCATGAAGTAAATGATGTTTATAAGTTATTTTTCATGATATCACTCTGAAACCACCAAGATAGGTACCTACCCTATCTATGATGAATAAGAATCCTGAGCTGAATTAATGCTAAATTTTATCAAATGGAATGGACAAAATAGTTTGCATGGGAACAAAAGTTTGAAAATGAACATTATACCTTTACATACTTACAGCCCATTATAAACACTATATATAACCACTGATACCAACAAATAAAAAAATGTGAGTGCATGGATTAGTGCACAAACTGGATTATTCATGGACTAACCTGGTAAGTCTTTAATGTCTAATTTATCATTAATAAGCCAATGAAAGAGGCCATGCTGAAATGTAATCAAAATGTTTCTGTGAGGAGTGAGATGCATGTTTGTGCAATACCTATGAAATTGAGGACACAAAGTGGTTTAGCAAAATGGCTGACTTTGGGTAAGACTTATGATATAGTTGTTAAGCTGAACATCACAAAGAGAAATTGAGCCCTCTTGTTTCTTTTTTGCTGGCACTTACTTCCAATGAATCAGTATTACATATTGCTCTGTCTTGCTACTGATGTAGGCTGACTCAAAAAAATTTCAAACCAAACATTAATGTTTGGTTGAATTGACAAAACGACAGACAGCTATCAATTGATAGCTGTCTGTCGTTTCATGAGCAGCACCCAACACTATGAATAGCATGTAGAAAAATTGACTTCAGCACTGATAAATTTTAATACTGTTTTTACCCAAAATTTTAATTCCCTTGTGAAGGCAAAGCTCGTGGTCCCAGTGAATGCAAAAACATGGTATTAAACTAATTCATGATTATTAATGGGAGAGCTCATCAAGTGAAATCCCCTATGGTACCCAAACTTTACTCATTATAAATTAGATTACTACATGCTATTTGTGACTCTTCAAAAATGAAATCTACACCGACTTGAAGTGTTCTACTAATACCCCTCATTTACTTGAATTTGTATGTTGAAAGACAAGAGTCCGTGGCTGCAATCATTAGAACTGTCTACTGCAGGAGTATTGGAGAAATAGGGGTTTGGTAAAGTACCTAATAAAAATAAATCACACTGCAGTTTAGTATTGCAACACTGGCTGGGTCGTATTTACCATATGGTGTGCCCGGTGGCCACCAGGGGCCTAGCGAGCACTGGGGGCCTTGTGAGAGAGAAAATTTAAATATTGTTATAAGTAACCGGTGCATACTAGTGGAGTATTAATAGTGATAGATTTTTGTACTCATTATGTATTGTCTTAATATGCGAGGAAAAGTCCATGTAAAGCTGCCAGGTTGCAAGAATATAGCATTGGAGGCCTCATTCTAGATTCCACTGGGGGCCTCAGATGTCATAAATACATCTCTAAGCCATTGGATCATTCAATTTTAATTTGGGATTGTTTACAAGCAGTGTACATTTTTTCTTGTATCAATTGTTCCTCTGCAAGCTATGAAGTGGATTAGCTCAGGTTTTGATAGTGGTATTCCACCCGATGAAAGAACAGTTGATGGATAAATAAAAAAAACAGATGAATGTAAACTTATGAAAATTTTAGTAAGCAGGATAGTCTATAGCAGGAGTTCCACCTTTTTGTCTTGCATCTCACTTTCCTCAGGCAAACCAAATCCTATCGTGGTACTAAGGTTCAGTTTTTCATGACTTTTTGTGTGTATATTGGTATATGTGTATGTGGCAGACATCTGTATCAGCCATGTTCTTGCAGATGTTATCAGTCAGGGTGCATATATGCGGCTGGCTTGAATCACACCCAGTAGGCTTTAAATTCCCTCTAGTTGTACAGATTCTACCAGTTGGGAATCTGATAGCCAACTAACGCAAAAGAAATATCAGAACTATGCAGAGAGCATCATGATTTATTTGCCTTTGAAATGAGGTTTCATGAATTGTTGTCATCTCCCTGCCTGATGTAAGTCATCACAAATCAAGTCAGAAAATGGTCAAACCATCCTACTTCACAACTTAACTCATCACTATAGAACAACGATCAGACATCAGAATGAAGCCAAGCTTTTATCATCACAGATAAGGTACAGTCACTTCCAAAAAAAAGTTAACACTTCAGAGCCAAAATTTTTCTAAATCCCGAGTTGACGGTGATTTGACAATGCTGCGTCGTGGCTGCGTCAGGACGGGGGTGGAGGGAAGGGAGTTTGTTTTCGGTTAGAACATCGCAAGGCTCCGCCAGAGGGAAGCCGTGACGCAGCGTTGTCAAATCACCGTCAACTCGGGGCTTGGAAAACTTTCGGCTTTGAAGTGTTAATCTTTTTTTGGAAGTGACTGTACATAGGTAAGTACTAAAGCTTTCCAAACCTATGGATGGCCTGACTTCCTTTATTCGGTTTTGATATGAGATTTAACAAAAACTGATTGTTGCTTGTAAATTTTATACATTTGTTTGCTCTGCAAAACTATTTTACTTTTGAGAAGGTGTAGTACTTTAGGTGTAAGTATTTCATGGAACATTCTAATCTTTAAAGGTTTTTGTCTATATCACTGAACATTCTGAAAACTTCATTGAAATACATCATTGTTAAAATATAAATGTGGACAGTAAATATGACCCTGAGAGCACAGTTTGCAATATACCTAATTTAAACTGAATTTTAAAGTCTCCATCTGTTACACACCAAACAATGAGGTTTGCTATACACCAGATGTAAAAGTCTCATTTTGGTTTGTGTTATGGCTACATTTGTAATCTAAATGAAGTTGAAATGTCTGCCATTTTTTGTCTATAGTTAACTTTTAATATAGGTTTACGGTATAGTACAGGGGTGTAGGAACTATTTTCGCTGGGGGGGGGATGGGTCGGGGGCAACCATGAAAAGGGCTGGGCTCCTAAGAAAAGGACCGGGAGCCTAAGAAAAGGTCTAGCATTTTTTGCAGGTACGAGGTGGTAAAGACTAGAATTTTGCTAAAAGAGCATATGATGATGTAAGGATATGTGCCAGAAGGGAAAAAGCAAGCTGGAAGCTAGTGAAATTAAATTTTTATTAATGAAGATTACTACTCATTTCTCAAAGGCCCAGGGCAAATTCAGGGGGGGTCTTTGGCCTCTCCTACCCCTCACTTCCAACACCACTGTTATGCTAGATGTAAAAGAAAAATATTTTTCAACCATGTATAAATATACAAAAGGATATTTTGATGACTTCCTTCCAAATATTTTAATTTGTTGATTACCTCTACCACAATTAGTATTCGGATACCATCTAGATTTTCAGGACTAGCAATATGGTTTGCTGAATCCATGTACTATCTAAATAAAACATAGCATATTCTGATATATCATGAATAAGGTATACCTATAGGTACCAGGGTCCTAGTCCTATGGAGACATTATAATGGTAAATTATTATGGTAAATTTTTCTACTGTATCTGGGGAAATCTGGCATTAAAGACAGAGCACCTTAATTACAAATATTTGTCTAATATAAGCTCAACCCTGGCAAAAATAAAGGGTAGGCCAAGGGTAGGAACATGAAATCACGGGTGGGTGGTAGTACCCACGTCTTACCAGCGACAGGTGGTAGGGGGATGGTAATTTAGAACACCCAAGGGTAGAGGAGCTGTAGGGAAAGCCCTCGCGACGGCCCATCCACATCTCTCTGTGTTTTAGGGTGTTGGTAGTGGAAGGGTAGCACTTGCGTCCGTGAAGAATATGGGAAGGTTAGGGAGGCTGTGTACCACGAACTCCCCGAGGTGTAGGGCATGCGTAGTGGAAGGGTAGCACTCAGGCCCATAAAGTGTAGGAGAAGGGTAGGGTGCCTCGAAATCTGTTTATTTACTTGATATTCAGCATTGTATTATAGGATTCTCTGTTATGTCAGGAATAAAAAGAGACAATTTTAATAAAACCCAAAAACCCTCATCAAAAAATTTATTTAAATTCATTTTTGGAAGTGCATAAGATGAAGTTCAAGCTTCTTCCTCTTGCGAAGCACAAGGTGGATCCTCGTCTCTAGGGTAAGGACAAGGATATGTTGTCCGTGAAAAATTATGGATAGTTATTTACATCATAACTGACAAAATTTTCTGTAATTTTCCACCCAATAGTAACAATGCAAAAATGTGTATGATATATAATTCTTACATAAAAACTTTGCGGTTGCTCGGCTATTTGCCAAGCTGTGCACCCAAAACAAGCGTTAAGACAATCGTGAAACAATGACGCAATTGTACCTGCTTTTCGGCCTATGTGGCCTAGTAGCGCCTTTTCACATCGTCAGGTTCGCTGATTTTCTCAGAATGGTGTTCCTGAATGTCGAATCTTGTAGCGACACTGGCTTGAAGTATTTGTTCTGGCTGGTTTCAGGTTTTTGACAAAGACATCCTTCAGCATCTGCTCTCTGCAAAACCTATCCTTCGCAGTCCACTTTTTGCATTGCTCTGCTCCACTTTCTTCCCACAACGTCCTGTATATCACTTTGGCTATAACCGACGCTACACGAACTACAACCATAGGTGCTCGCTTGGTGGACAGTTGAATCTCTACTGGGTTTTCACGGAACCCTCCAACTTACGGCGTCCGCTGCTCTTTTAGTCATGCACTACCTCTTCATTACGTCCGATGAATGATAGTTTACCACTCCCATGCCATTCCTTGCAGCGGCGTCGAAAGTGGGGGGTAAGGGGGGCAATCGCCCCCCCCCTCCAGAATTTGCCCCGGACCATTGAGAAATGAGTCTTCATTAATAAAAATTAAATTTCACTTGTTTCCAGCTTGCCTTTTCCCTTCTGACGCATATTCTACCACCTTCATATTTACTTTTAGAGGAATTCTAGTCTCTATACCCCCTCCTATCCGCAAAAAAATGCGGGCCCTTTTCATAGGAGCCGGGACGGGGAGGAATATCCCCTTCATATGTACTTTTAGCGGAATTCTAGTCTCTACCCCCTCCTATCCGCAAAAAAGTGCGGGTCCTTTTCATAGGAGCCGGGCCTTTTCAAGAGTGGCCCCTCCCAGCGAAAATAGTTCCGACGCCCCTGATTCCTTGGGATTTGAGCGAGGGTTGGCAACGGAAATGTACGGATGGAAGGTACGCCAACCTTACCTATACTCCTCAGGATAGGTAAAGGGAAGGTAATTCTTCATCTCCCTTATTTTCTAGGGTGGGTAGGGCGGAGGTAAACGGGGGGGTAGCCTTGAGAACACCAGGGAGTGTATGGTGGGCGCTACGCTACCACTCCTCTACCCTCCATGAACTGTTGAGGGTTGGTAAAGGGCAGGATGCTTCATTCCACGACATTACCACCATTCCTCTATGCTCCACCTACCCTTAGTTTTCTTTTTGTTGATGTTTGGGGTGATATCTGGCCATTGTCCTTTTCATGTTTACGAGAGTCTTCCTTAAATCTCTTTGTTAACGACATGACTGTTATGTCAGCAGAGTCTTGCTGTGTGGTTATTTTCTTCCTATGGATATGCACTTCTGAAAGCTTTTCTCAGACTTCTTTGATTGCTTCCTCGATGCTGGTATTGGATATAATAGGAGACTATGCACAACTTTGTCTCACTCCTTTTTTTATTTTTGCTTCTCTACTGCTGGCCTTCGCAACTCTCTAGCTACGCTCCTCGATCAAACCAACCTTCGGGTCGAGTCAAGGTACTTTAATACTCACATTGGGGTCGAGTACTAGTTCGTTATGAGGCATTTCACTTATTTCTACGCAACGATCACCATAACAATTTCACTGTACCACCCACCATACGTCTCCCTCATCCCTCGCCTGACCCCGCACGTCAAAGAGAAACCCCATCCCTCGAGTCGACTTTCCCACTCCTTCCGCGATTCCTTCGGCCCCTCTCCTCCCGACGCCTTTTGACGGCCGATTCCACCGATACAAATTTTCGCCTCCACCCTTCCCCCGGCTGCGAACGCTTAACGTCACTGCCCTGTTTAGTCTTCGCTCGGTGTTCGGCATGAGTGGTTTAATATAAAGCTCTGTATTTCTAAATACAGAGCTTTAGTTTAATCTACGTTAAGGCGACGATGGCTGCCTTGGACAATTGTGTGAGAGATTAGTTCATTGCAGTTTTCGTCTGATAATTAAGGTTCGTGTCACTTTATATATTCAATCGTTCATTATCAATTACGAATGAGATACGCATGCACTAATTTCGGGTGAGTTTGTTCTATTTAGTGAACTTGGGAGTCCAGTGTTGAAAAGCTGAAGCCCAGGGTTTCAAAAACACGCTACGTTAACAATTTTAAGATTTACAATGCCTAAATTACATAGTCATTTGGGTAGATGGCACATCCAGTGATGTGCCATTGTGTAAGAAATCAGAGTATAGTAGAGGAAATAGAACCTGTTCTAATTTCATACACGTTTGTTCAGTTTATACAAACGTTAGTACAAGAAATTGTACAGAAAATTGTATCGTGTAAAGCGGCCTTAACGCGTCAAACATTTCGAAAGTAAAATTATTCCGCCGGTTTCTGTTCGCAAGTGAAGCCATTGCAGTTTTCGTAACAGGGTGATAACTTCTCATCACGTATTCCCAGAATAACTACTCTTCAAGCCAGGAAGTGTTATCTTTATAAAGTAATTTTAAAAAAATCAAATTTCGTAGCATGCAAACGGTTCCCTGGTGAAAATAAACCGTGACAGACAATGTGACAGAAGCGTGAACACAGTGTGCTTAGAATGTGACAAGAGTGTGATTACAGTGTGCATACACCATGACAAAAGCGTAAATTGGGACTCAAAAACGTGCAGAAAGCGTGATAGACACTGTGATGGTACAGTGTGTTCACAGTGTGAGGACACCGTGCACACAGTGTGAGGACACTGTAGCTAATACCCAGGTACAGTGTGCTGCACATTGTGGTCACACTGTCCATCACGCTTTGAAGGGAGCACAGTGTGCGTACACTGTGACTAGTAGCCTTGTACAGTGTGGAGCACATTGTGGTCACACTGTCTATCACGCTTTGAAGGGAGCACACTGTGCACACAGTGTACATACACTGTAACCTATACACTTGTACAGTGTGATACACATTGTTGTCACACGTTCTACACGGTTTATTTTCACCAGGGTTCTCTCTTGGTAAAATGGGTGTTGTTCCAACGGCTATTGCATTGTCTGCAATAAGTTGGTGAATGAATTATGCCATTACTGTTGATGTTAATCATGTTTTATAATCACCGAGAGTGATGTTTTTACACCAGTTTTTCAACTTTTTCCTTTTCAATTTTGTCTTCCGCATACGGAAAGACTCCTCGCCTGGACTACAAAGCGAGCAAAAAACTATCTCACTCCAATTGGTCAGCAGTGATTTCCATTTCCGAAAGCACACTTGTGTCATACGATAAGTACTAGATTAGAAGGAGCTTGTAAGTCAACGTTTGTAACATCATTATGAATAATGGAATAAGTGATCCTCAGGCGATATAATTTTAAATTTAAGCGTGAATATTTAAAATGTATTAATTTTGGTTCTTTGGATAGCAAGACCAATCGAGTGATCCGAGATTCAAGAGGCAGCGAGATAAGAGAGAAATGAACGCCGAGAACTCCGCCGACGAAGTCTCTGCTCCAGAGGGACAATGAAGGATACTGGGTCGGAATCAACTTGCAGTATGTCTCCGTATATGGACTTACTGAAAAACTTCGTGGACTTACTGAAAACAATCTCTGCAACGGAATAAAGGAGGGCTGCAGCGTCATCATTACGAGAGGTTTGCGCTTTGGAAGTCAACCGCGGCGTATTCGGGACAGCAGCTGATCGTCTGAGACTCCAGACAAGGTCCTGCAAGGTCTTCCGGAGAGGTAAGAGGAATATTGAACACTTAACATTGTCTCATCCCTTTAAAATAGTATCATCATTACCAAGGGTCAGCAACCCTAGGATTGGTTTGACGCACCCCTCCACTCGATTCTTCTGTTGGCCAACCTCTTCATAATAATGTAGTTCCTCTTTTTCACATCCTTTACAATCTGTTCTCTGTAACTCATACGAGGCCTGCCTTTACCATTCTTCACTTTTTTTCGACGATTGTCTTCATCACGCCATCGTGCCTTAAGTTGGGGCTGATTAAGTTGTCCCTTCTTCTTTTTAGAGTCTTCTCTTAGGGTATTCAGAAGCTTCTCTTTTCTCCCACTCTTCTTAGGACTTCTTCATTTGTCAATCGGTCGATCCATTTTATCTTCTTCATTCTTCGATAGCACCATATTTCGAATACTTCCACCCTTTTCTTCTCTGTTGCTGTCATCATCCATGCCTCACTGCCGTAAAGAAACATGCCCCAGATATATGTTTTGATGAATTGCTTCCTTACTTCCAAGCTTGTATTTCCAGCTGTAAGTAGATTCTTCTTTTGGTAGAATGCCCTCTTTGCCTGGGCTATTCTACTCACTATTTCTTTCTTGCTTTGTCCATCGTTGGTCACTCTGCTTCCCAGGCAACAGAACTCTTTCACCTCTTCCAGTTTCTGTTTTCCTAGTGTAACATTGGTTTTGGCCTCCTCTTTCTCACTGCTCACCAGTATCTAAGTTTTCTTCTTATTGATCTTCAGATGATAACTGGCCATTGTCCTTTCCATGGTTGTTAGCATCTTATTCAGCTCCTTCTCTGTCTCTGCTATGAGAGCTATGTCATCAGCGAATCGTAGCATACTGATTGTTTCTCCGTGGATGTTCACTCCAGAACACTTCTCCTTGATCTCATTGATGGCTCTCCTGATGTAAACATTAAAAATTACGGGAGACAGTGCACAGCCTTGTCTCACTCCTTGCCTTATTCTTGCTTCTTCACATCTGGGTCCATATTTTATCACCGCTACTTGGTTTTTATACATACTGTGAATAATTCTTCGGTCATTGTAAGACACTCCAATTCCTTTCAGAATTCCAAGCATTAAATTCCAATCCACGTTGTCAAAAGCCTTCTCTAAATGCACAAATGCAATGAAGGTCAGTTTGTTCTTCTCCATTCTTTTCTCTATAAGCAAGCCTAAGGGCCAATATTGCTTCTCTTGTGCCCTTACTTTTCCTGAATCCAATTGATCTTCATCCAGGAACTCCTCTGATTTTCGTTCTATTCTTCTGTAGATTATCATTGTCAATATCTTCGATCCATATTTTCCAGTTATTCTTCCATCTTGACCTTCTCCAACGACAGTGTTCCAGTCTCCTAAAATAATTAGGTTTTCTTCTCCTCTTACCTGTTTTATTACTTCAGTGATATCTTCTTAGACGTCTTCCACTTCTTCATCTTCGTAGTCCAATGTAGGCATGTAAACTTGCACCACAATGGTATATGTAGGCTTAATTTCAATTTTAACCATTATAATCCTTTCACTATACTGCAGGAAGCTCTTCACATGCAGTCCTGCACTCTTCCTGAGCATTATGCCTACTCCTGGGTTACCATTCAGTGATCCGGTGTGAATAATTGTATAACTTCCACTCCAAAAGTCTCCTTCTTCGGGCCATCTCATTTCACTGATTCCTAATACATCGAGGTCCATTCTCCGCATTTCCACCTTCAGGTTCTCCAGTCTTCTGCAGTTCCGAAGTGATCGCACGTTCCACGTTCCTACCCTAAAATGACTATCACACTTGACTGATGTACTCTCTCGAGTAGTCCCCACCTGGAGATATGAATGAGCGACTATTTTACCTTCAGAATATTTACTCGATAGGGTGCTATCACGTCTGATAATAAAGGAAAGAGTTGAGTAGCTTTGACTCCTCAGGATAATAATGTGGTGGTTTCCCCTTGCCTTCCACATCACAGTACTACAGCCGTTATAGTAAATGTTACCACACCTTTAGTGAAATGATTGTCGCTGTATTGACCACAGTGGTTCCACCTTCACTCATGTGAAGAAGAGCTGCTGCCTTTTCCTCCGGGTGATGGGAAGCGTAATTGTTGGCGGCCTCCGTCTCCAAGTCATGGCATCTTCACTGGTTCTGCATTATGTAAAGGCCTACCTTACCCAGGGATAGACCAATACCCCCTCGGAATGCCGTCGCTTTTTGTCCACGACTGCTTATTCAAGTAAACTCGCTTATCTTGCAGCTAACCTCTATATCTAGAGGTCGACACACCATCCGCAACCCAGTGGATGCACTCAGTGGCTTTAAGCTCAGCCGAGAGTTAAAATAGTACATGCGTGGATTTTGTGTTTTCTTGAGGGAGTATAATCTCCTCACGTCAATTTCACATGCAACCCCTAAAAGGCGTGTGTTAATTGAATGCTGAGGTTGTAATCCCCTCTCGGAGAATACTGCACAGAGAGAATAGATGTTGTGAACAAAATTTTACTGGGGAAATAGTTGGTCTATGTGCGACCGTGCAAACTTGATTCATGCCACGTAGTTGCTGTTCTAGTCACTTAGACTTAATTTGGACTCTTCAAAATACTACATTATGATGAGCAATTTTAGTTGTCGTGAATCAGTTCCAATGGCATTCAGCCGAACGAGCTTTATTGCTACATCCACCATTATTACACTTTATTCGCGTGCCTCTGAGGGTTACATGTATGGCAGGTTGGGAACCGCTAGACTAGAGCCTCAGACTTGACTGAGGTATATCCAGGGGCAGACACAGACGTGAGGTTTGGGGGCCAGTCACCAGTCTTGTCGTCCTTACCCGCACCCATCCAATGAAAAGGCAGTCTATCAAGTTCAGTTCTCCCACGGTTTTGGCGGGGGCTGCCCCTGGTTATATCCTAAGGTACATTTTATTTAACCCCTGTCAAATAAAAGATCATTGTTTTGTCGGCAGCAGATTTACATCCATAATCTTAAAGGTCTATGGTTTGAATCCAAATCAAATATTATCTGCCTCCTGTTTAGATACATCAATTACCGAGGAATGGGGTGACTTCGACTGCTCTGCAGTATTTTAATACATTCATTTAACTCTGGTCTATTTATAAGAATAAGCAATTAGAAATAAACCTTAGTCATACAAATGGTGCTTAAAACTATTTCAGAAAGTACATCTCAGATACGGCTCAAATGTCTCACGTTACCTCTCAGAGACATCTCCAAAGTAGCCCGAGATGTCTCAGAGACGTTTCAGAGTGAGCTCTATGTCCTCTTGTTAGACGTCTCTGAGACATCTCGTGAGATGCCTCAGAGATGTCTACATGGGTGTTTTCAAGTCTGTTTCGGCACTAATAGGCGCTTCAGACCGGGAGGAAAGGTATAAGGATAGGAATAGAAGGGATGGGGGTTCCGGGAACTGAATTGCAAGCAAGTCATGAGATTCGTCATGAAACCTGCAAAAACAAGTAGCAAACATGTACTAACAAGATCAACTCACATTAGGTTTGCATAGTGTCATGTAATCAGCAGAAATATCTATAATGAGAGGGACTTCCCAGGAGTCACCCGACAAAAATTTTGCATCTTGCAAGTCTAGGCAAATTTTTAAATTGCCTATTAGTGCGGAATTTATATGCCTTCACTTCCGATGCGTTACTCAACCATAGCGCTAATTTTATCGCTGTCTTTATACGACACTCTCTCCTGACAAGGGTATGGATTACTTGATTTTAATGTGGAAACATACCAAACTATTTTTTCGGATTTAAAATTAAGCCCGATTAAGTTATAGTCTGGCGAAAACTTAACCAAAATTAGTGTATAATGGCTCTTTTTTCCAGTGACCATTTTTCCAGTGACAGTCGAATTAAACGATGTACAAATATCTTATGCCATATCAATATAAAATTGTGTAAGCACATAGCTTTTACCCATCCGCTCCCAATTTATCTACGAAAAGGGGTCTTCTTGAAAAAGCACACGTCTTACTGCATGAACAATCTTGCAAGTTTTTTTTTGTAATTATTTTGGATGGTAATATTGATAGTCTCTAAATGCACCATTGAGAAAGCTTTTGTGCAACAAAACGATGGAAGAATTTAAAACGTGATAATATCAGATAACTAAAGCGACGTGTATGAAATATCTCGGATTTCTCTCAGAGACGTCTGTGAGATGTACCGAGACATTAATGTCTCAAGAGACATCAATGAGACGTCTCTGAGACGTGCGTTGCTATGTGGGATATGGAGGGGGGTCACCTCAGTTTAACCTCAGTTGGGGCCTAAAGTTGCTGAACTTAGGTGATCTGATGGGAACCAGGGTTTCAACATGGATTTGCCCTTGCCTCTGTTTTTCCCATAAGTTTTGCCTCTTCTTCATGATGAAGTGCTGTTTGGCCTCTGATTGAAATTGTTTGACAATTGTTTGAAAATTTTCCCTGTGAGTCAGTGGCGAGGCGTGATGATTTTGACTAGTCATCGCAGATACAAAGGGTAGGTCGGCCAATGCGCGGCATGGTTTCCGAAAAACACATATACTAATGCCATGTTTATTCTCCTGGCACAGAATCTTTAGGAAGCATTGAATTAACCCTTCAAGCCCGGAGGAGGTTTAAATGGATTTTAATCCAGTCGACGGTGGAGATACAAATGTTTTGATACCATATGAAGACCTGTTATCAATGACTTTAGGCTTTCAGTTAGTCTTGGAAGCATATTGTCTGATATATGGCAGCATGGCACTCATTGTTCTACGGCAAATGTTCTATTGTTTGTTTTACTAATTTTCTTTGCATAAAAATTAGTTTCCTCCGCAATCATTACTACTAAATCGTTAACAAAACAAATTTGAAATATTGCTTCAATATTTTGCTAATTTTTTGCTCTGCCCTGTGGACCGAAATTACCAATGGAATTTTCTCTTTTTCCTTTATAACTGGAAATGTCCTTCCAAGCAAATCTGAAGCTTCATCTTCTACCTCTTCCAAATGGTAAAACACCAACACATGAACTTCGGGGTGATCCTTTATGTCATTCTCACTGCTGCTTCTTTCTGCTGCCCTTCAAGTCAACATTTTCCCTCTTTTGATTTCAGCAAATGTTTCTTTGGGTGATTTTCATCATAACATAGATAAAAGTGCCCACCACTGACTTTCTAGTAGTGCCTAGGCCTGGCTGGAGCCACTGTGCAATGTTGAAATTTTTTCTAGTTAGTGATATTAGCCCAATTATTAATAAAACCTCTTTTTTTTAACATTTTGGTTATGATCAGTGAACTAACAAAATTGGCTATTTTCTCATACATGCCTTTATCAAATTAAAGTCTGCTGAGGCTTTGTAGCCTTGTCTTATGAATACCTGAATCTCAACTGAGAATTTAAATTTTATTGCACTGTAAGCATTGCAAGAGACAAAGTGGTTCTGATAGTAATGTTCCCTGATAATTTTATAAAAAGTGGAAATAAATAGCAAACTCATGATTTTGAACTAAAAGGTTTTAATTTATTCTTTGATGGCATAACTTTCCTGGAAATCTCAAGATCCTTTCGCAAAGTAATTCTGCTCTAATGGAAACATCTTCTTCCTAGCTTACATACATTGCAAACTATAGGTACTCAAGAGTGATTGATAAAATCAATATCAAGGAGTCAAAAGGCCTTAAGTCCAGCATATCAACAACTAAAAATTTTTAACCGGCAAAGTAACTCTAAAACCTACAATATGTTAACATTTTTTGGATGATACTTATCTAAATGGAGCAAAAAGCTTAACATAATTCATATACACAGGGTGTTATCCATCATAATGGTGCATGGCAGGATGTGAACATTTATGAAATTCCTACATCATATGCTAGTAAAGGATTATAAACCACGTGGTAGATTCCATCATGATAATGTTACTCATTGATTTCTCCTTGTGGTTTTTACATGCTAAAACATCCATTTACAGGATGAATTTAATATGGTTTCATGGAAATGACTAGTATATATTATAATTTAGGCTTTCTGCATGAATCAATTGGGAATTCATCATGTTTATTCTCATCATTCCATATGAATAATTATATTCCAAACATTACAGCTCAGCAATCCTCCTCTTGAACCTTACTTTTATTGCTTGTGCATGATGTAAAATTTTTGCCTGATTAGAATGGGCTCCTTAATTATTAAGATTGTAGTATTGCAGTATGTTTTTTTTAGGTTTTTAGTAAAGACTGGTGGCCTAAACTGAATTTGTCATAACTTCCTTGTGTAAATCTTGTTTGTATGTATTTGCTGCACTCTATTAGGTATAAAAACCTATAAAAAATTGATTCAATATGCTGGTGATAAGTTTGAGGCAAGGTTTAGTGAGGGAAGTAGAGTTTTCTACATAAGTCATCTGATTTCATAAGGGCCATTTAAATTTTTATAAATTATTAGGGATTAGAATTATGATGCTTAAGCTTCAAGAAATAGGTTCAAGGATTGCAAACTAGCTGTGAAAAATAGAAGCCTTCAAGCCTTTTTAAATCCACAGGGTAGAAAGATGTCTTGCTAGCTTAACTAGTTACAGCACCTGGCTGAAAATCATGACATTCTAGGTTTGAATACCAGTCAAGGTGAATGATTTTTTTACAGTGGAAATTCAGCTCTTAAGAAATAGGTTTTGCTGGCAAGGTTGCTTCCAAGGTTGCTTCCTTTGACATTCAATTAGAAGGAACTGTTGTTGATATGTATTGAGCCTTTGCTTTCATTCTGCTTCCTATACCTTTCCCATAACTTCAACTTCCTTCATTTCCCACATCACCTCAGTGGTGTAGTATGGTACTCCATACACCAAGGTCACTTAGACAGCTAACACCCTTCTTAAAAATACATATTTCTCATGATATCAGTCCCCTTAACTAGTTGAGTATATTCTTTCAACAACAGATTGTCTTAAATTGCAACCTCAATGTTGAAAGGAATCTAATTAATATAATGGTTGTTTCAGATAAAACATCAACTGATTGTCAATTATGATTTTTAAATTTAATTAATTTTGACTAAACTCATGTCGTAGCCATAAAAATTTGATGCTCTGTGATGTCTTAACCTGTGGCAACATAGTGGTCAAGAATTTGTTGCTTAATTGTTATCTTGTATGATTAACAGTTCTTACCATGGTTAAGTAGAGCACATGATGGATTAGTTTGGTAAACTATAGTCAAATGCTTTGTCAAAATAAAATAATAAATTCTTATCATGTATTGTCTTCGGTACCATGGCATGACCTTGGAGAGAGACAATCAATGGAGGAGTGGAGAGAATGCAGTGCAAGTGGTTCAACCTCCATGGGGCAGTTGGAGGAGTCCTTTAGGTGACATCTCTTCATTCAGCACTGTCATGCAGCAATTCAGCAATTCTTCTTCAAAAAGCAGACCACTGCTGCACTTTCAATGACCAGTAAATTTTTCATCGGCCGAAGACGGATGAAAGTTGCACCTCTACACTCCTGAATTGTGCTCTTGAGAGAATCGCGGTCTTCCTGTGATATCAGCTGATCAATGAACTTCAGCTTCTGGGACCCTTGATCTTTCCTGTTGTCTTTGGCAAAGGTAATTGGAAATTTACTCTTGAACTTCATTGCGTTTCATGATTCAGCAGGAGCTGTGAATTCTTTCAAGGAAGAGGAAGGACTTAGTGTATATTGAGTATACACCAAGTGTATTTGTGTGTAAGTGATATTGCTGGTTGTGGTGGTATTGGTTGTGCTTTTGTTAAGGTGGAGTAAGGAAGGAAGTAAAGCATATTTCATACTTAAAATATTTTACGTTGAAATTGATATTTTAAAGAAATAAATCTCTTTATTTTTTTCTAATGAAACAGAATTAAAATTTTTCTCTAATTCATGCCTAATTTGTCCCGTATTCTGAACTGTTTCCTTCCTCTTTCTTAAAGACATTATTTGCATTGTTAATCTTTCTTTCAAATTTTAGGTTTACTTTGGTGCTTCTAGGATTGCCATTGATGTATTCTCCTGAGTAACACATTTTCTCCCCCTTCTTAAGACCATTAAGTTCTTTGTTATTATTTTTTTTAAGCTATAATTTACCGTGCTGCTTCTAAGATTACCATTAAGGAATTCACCTGGGTACCACATTTTCTTAACATTTTTTGATTCGGCATTGAGCTCATAGAAAGAGCACAACCTCCAAGGAGAAAAATTCTCTCGCCAAGTTATGATATAACGTAAGTTAAATGAAAACATGTTAGCAGTGGCTTAGATTCCTAAGCCACTCACTGTGACTGAAATAAATCAATTTGATCTGCACTCAAAGGGTTAATTACTAGTTTTAAATAGTTGAAATTAAGGATTTATATTTCCTTGTTGTGCAATGCATACTTATCTGTAGGGAATGTCTTGCATATTTCATTAAAGTTTGGACCCAAAAAGTATTTTGAAATTTTGGAGATAGACTAAGGAGTGGCATTTACAATCCAATTGGTATAGTATTCATTTCATAATAGGAACTTTCATAAGAATTTAATATGGATTATTCTTAATATGATGTGTTGATAAAAAAGTTAGTGATTCATTAGTGTTCAGTGCAATTTACCCGTATCAGCATATAGTTATACTCAAGTGACATAAAAAACAAATCGACTATAGCTTAGTGCATAGGTTTCTGCTGTGTGCCATTTGGCATCTGCATGGCTACTGGATTCTCCTCACATGCATTGGCTTGCTAAGATAACTAGTAGGGCTGTGCGAGCAGGGTTTTTTTTTAATTCCAGTGAGATCGAGCGACAATTTGAAAAAATCTTGAATCTCGAGCGAGATTTAAGCACACTGAAATTGCAGTAGAGACTTTTATCTATGCATTTACTAATTTTGTACTTACACAAACATAAGTTTAAGCTTAAGCATTACAGTAGTCTTCATTTTACATAACACCTTGGGACCCAAAAATGGGGTGTTATATAAAATCAAGATATGAGCAGATTTTGAAAAATATGCTAAGATTTCACAACGTTTGAGAACACAATGACATTGGAACTATTTTCACTACTAAGGGATCATTATTGCATACATATTACACTGTAAAAATTAAAACTATTTTAATTATGGTGGAGAGATAATTATATTTTAAATCAAAATGTACAATAGAATTTCAGAACATAATCATCTAGCTTTTTGGCTGCTCAGGCAAAAGTACAGATTTAGCGTTTAAATATGTGGCAATCAAGTGTTAATCAAGGGTGTAAATAATTAGAAAATCATGCAAGTGGAAGAGTATGAACTGAACAGAGATAAAGTTTGAAAATAAGGCAGTTTAAAAAAGTTATCCAAGATAATTAAATAAAAAAGTACACCACTCAAAGAAAGTTAATTAGCATTGCATATCAAACAAGTAAACTGCCTGGGCAAAATGATAATGAAGAAAAACCCCTCTGAAAGTAAAATTTCATTTACAGAACCAACTTAAAAAAAAATATTTTGTGATGTTTTTTTTTGCACTTTTTACCATTCCACTTTGAGTGGATTACTTTTTAAATTTTTCTGAAATTATCTATAAAATCATAATCAACTTCGTGAAGTAATGGGAAATAATGCAAGGTAGTTATTGGCTGGAGGATGTCTTCTTTTTTGGGATGATGCCCTCATCACTTTCATCTTCTTCACCGTCACGCAGCACTTCATTTAAACTTGTGGCAATCAAGTGTAAATCAAATGTGTTTATGAAAAATCATGAGAGCCTGTTGAAATCTATCCGCGAAATAGCTACGCGTTGCAACATTGTAGCACTTTTTCGGACTTGTTAGAAAGCTTTCAGTTCATCAGTTTCGATCAAGAAAATTCATTATTCTCATATTAAATTTCGTCTGTTAGATGGGATAACTAATAAATCCAAGCAACATTTTAAACGGTAAAATTTCATATTCCGCCCTTTCACAGCGAACTTAACCGTGCCCACGCGTAGATTTTTCAATTGAAGCATAAGAATGTCATTATTAAATCTAGTAGATCTTTCCACGCAAGTGAACTAACGGCGTGTCAACATCGCTAGCATGTCGCTGCTAAGCGAGATGCAAGCAAGCATAAAAAGTGTTGGCTGCAGGAGCCCCAAAATGTGACCCAACTCCTCCCCCACTAGTGGTGGCCACCTGGGTCGAAGCGAAGCTGGGCAGGGGTAGACACTGATAAGGCGGAGAGATCTTCTCGGGTTACTCTCTCCTCTTTCTCACTGAATGAGTCAAGCCCAGATGAATTTCGTCGTGACCAGGAATAAGAGATGAAGAACTCTTCTTGGGTGAAGGGGGTCTTCTGGGGAAAACCGGAGTGTGTCAATTATGTAGACCCGACTGAGGGATCGACCCTAAAAATGACAACTTAATCATTTCCCCGCCCCGCTCTTCGCTGGACCCTTCCATGGCATATGGATAGGTGTAATCTCCAATCTTTCGTCTCGGCTTGGTAGATGCTTTCACTGTGTGTCCGTGGTCAAGCATTTGTTTACATACTCGGTGGACATATAACGATAACAATAAGTATCAGAAAATTTGTAGCATGCTGGGAAAGTATGAACTCAGAGTTACATTTATGAAGTTTTTTTCTGTGCATTTCCACATTTTGAACGATACTCTATTATAAAAATAATTGTCGAGAGTGCAAAAATTTTGCAAAAAGTTTGTTAATATAAATGGTAAAGTTCTGTTTAAAATTAATAAATGCAGAACAGAACATTCGGTATGAACTGCTGGGCCTGTATTTTCATGTTAGGCGGCAAATATTTTTAGTAAATGAGTAAAAGAATAGTTGGCTGAGTGGGGATGGTACTGAGAAGAGAGTCATTATCACCTCTGCAGAGTGATCGAGGAAAGGGTCCGGCTTCCCTGACTTGTGATACAAAATAAACGAGGAGTATGTCTGTGCGATTCCTTGCCGAGAGTGAGTTCCGTACGGAGAAATACAAGGATATGCTCACGGTACTAATGACAAGGGTAGCAATTTTCATTGCAAGGCTCCGGCACGAAAGGGTACTTAAAAACAGTGCAGGTAGTATCTTCGATAACATCAATTGTAATTGTCATTTATTAAAAATTGTAATTTCTTTGTCTTAAATTACAGTGTGTTCGTTATCATTTTCATATTCCTTGGTTCTTCAATTCAATTTATTTTAATTTTTGGCTAACCAAACCGTGTATCGAATTCCGCTTAAAGCTCTAGATTGGAAAAGTACAGACAACGCAACTTAAACAGATCTATATACATGGGGAAGGTAGTGAGTGAACATGTTTATACCGGAAAAATTTGTTGCCAAGCATTTAAGCGAGTTTTAGCCATCTGATACCATCAGTTGTGATGTTTTATATAATTCTACAATGTCACATATCTTCCCAATTGCCTCGGTTGTTGGCATCGGTCAAGGACAAACATTTACTTTATTCCGCTCAACAATGCGCGCAAGTGTCAAAACATGCGTGCTTACAGGTGACCCCAAGGCGAGCTTCATCTCGTCTCTCGGAACAGCTGACAGGGTTTCTATCTCAAGGTCATAAAGCAGCTTTGCGTGAACATTCCAGGATTCTGGCGCATTTACCATTGCGTAAACACCTTGAACCCATAACTTTTCGTGCTGAAAGATGAGAAAATAAAATAATAATATATATTCCATTAAAATGCAATGTATTGATTTGTTACAGTTGAAATTAACAGTAGTACGGGATTAAACTGAAGATTTCCTTTAAAGATGGGCAAGAATAACTGGATTTTTCTGTAACTTTTTTTTTACTTATTGGGTTTATGCTAGTTCTAGAAGTAGCCTACGTTCATATGTGCCTATTTTATGCATCATTTGCTAGTAGTTAATAGGCCTCCGATTACGAAATTGAGCAGGGACTCGGTTAGGCCCTACGCCGAGGCCTAGGGTCTCCTAACTTCTCGAGTCTAGGCCTAGAACTAAGAGATCTCTACATTTTATGGCATGACATCATGAAATTATCATGTAAAAGGAAGGGAAAAAATATAAATTTACTACGTCGCAATATAACGCAAGACCCCGTAAAATTACGTCCACCACGACAGAGATCTCGAGACAAGCTCGAGACTCGTTTTTCGAGCGTATTGAGCTCAAAATCGAGCGAGATTCGAGCAGTACTTTTATCTCGCTCGAATCTCGAAAAGTCGAGACTCGCACAGCCCTAATAACTAGGTTGCTGATGTTCCAGCAAGCATCTTCAGATCAAAAAGGAGGGACTAAGGTTTTGGACACCTTTATATAGTCCAGCCCTTCTGGTTGCTGCCCTGGGATCTCTTTTCCAAGACCCTTTGTATTCCTAGTGTTAAAAATAAAATAACTACCAATTAGGTTGACATTTTCTGACGTTTTGAATATGTAGATAGCTTCCCTTGGTTACCTGGTGTAAGAACATTGTTCACATCCTGCACAACACAGGACTGTGGAAGTTTCATTCACTTCATTTCAAATTGATCTAAAATACTCTCAATATAATTATGTACTTTTTCATTTTTATTTTCCAAATTTCAATTGATTCCCATACCATGGCACTTGGTTACCTCACCAAGATTCTTCACCTTGAAATGCCTTTTTAGTTTGCATAACAAATAAATTTTATGTGTGTCACTGATGCAAATGCAAAAATTGATACACAATTCTTTTGACAATTTGACAAGCACACAACTTTCATCTTTAGTCTGTTTGTATCCCAAATTCAGCAGTATATAACTGGCCCTCAAGATTCCAGCATCTACCCGACTCTATCAACCCATAAACAGCCTTGTTTAACTTACACACCTTGTGTTTAGGTCATTCGATTCAAACCCCTGTGACCGAGACGTATAGGTACACAATTTCATCTAGCTCACCATGCAAGAAAGCAGCCTTTACATAAAAGTGACTTATTTTTAAAATCTAAGTTCACAGCAGAAGTAATTAACATTGATAAGATTGAACTATGGACAACTGGAACAAAAGTTTCATGAAAGTCTACTCTGTAAGTATGAGTATAATCTTTGGCTTCTAATCTTGCACATAACTGTTCAGATCCATCTAGAATCCATTTTCTCTTCTTACATCAAAATCATCCTATTGCAGAGAGTTTTCAGTTGTTTTCCTATCGCTTAAACAATGTTGAGCTACTTCTCCTTGTAGTTGCCAAGATTCTTGATTACCTATTCCCAGATAATCTTCACCTGTTTCCACTTCAACTTCTTTGCAGCCTTCTTCAAGAAATTGAAAGAGGAACTCTTGCTTGCTATGCTCCTTTTTCTCATCTATTTCATTACATATTTTCATTGAAGTTGACATCTTTTATGGATGGACTCCACTATTCTTCTCCTTTCTGGGTCATAGAGACGATAGTTCTTTGTTTGACTTTGATAACCAACCATTACCATTTTCTTTGCCTTTTGGTCCAGCTTCTTCCTTAACATATTAGGAATATGAACATAAGCAAAGTTTTTACATTTAAACCTTATGAGGCAAAATTTGAGACTGAGAGACTGGATGGGTGATCTTCCTTGGAGGCCCACAGTGTTGGCTCTTTCCCCACTGGTTTTATCTCGCCACTTGGCCCACCCCTTTCTCTTGGCCTCTCACTGCTCTCTGCCCACTCCTTTGATATATCCCAAGAAGAAAATGCTTTATTTAGCATTTTATAGACACAAAATGAGTTGAATGGCACAGTTGATCAACCACAACATGACTTTCTTTGGCCACTTCATTGTTTTTCTAAGTATCATCTAGTATGATAAATACATATCTGCTCTATCAACACCCTTCATGAATTCATTATACTTCACAATACAATGAGGCTTCTTCAAAGCAAGTTCAGTGAATTTATTTATTTTAGTCGTTTTACTCATACTAGCATCATGAATGGTCATGATCATCCTAACATACCTTTTATCCTTCCAGTTTAGGAGAAGGACTTGCCCTTTTTGGCAAAAGGTGTATTCTCTAGTTTTCAGTTTTTTTTCATTCTTTTTTTTTGTAAATTCTGAAAGTCCCCTGTTCACTCTAATTGTTCCACAGACTCTTGTTTTCATGGAAAGAAGAGTTTCTACTATTTTTACACTATTATAATAATTTTCCTGATAGATATGATGCCACTGGCCAATGCTAGGCTTCAAGACTGATTTTATAGTTTCTTCCAGCTTTTACACTGTACTGTATAGATCTCCAAATTAGAAATATAACCTGATTCACTTTCACATGACATGCAAACAAGTAGTGGAAATTTGAGGATGTTATGGTAAACCGCTTCTGTGTTGCTTACTCCACGATGAGGACATGTGGCCGTGATTTTTACGAGATGCATCTTAGAAATTTACGTAAGCAACTTGTAAACAAATAAACTATTTATGACATATTTACGTAAATTTCAAATAAATTGAAGGTAAAATGTTTATTTGTGCTGGCTGGGTAGTATCGGAGGTGTATTTATTCCACTCCGTTAAAGGTTATTAACTAGTATCGGAGGTGTATTTATTCCGTTAATTTATTATAATTAACTTTTATTTATTTATTTCATATTATTTATGCAGTTGATTCATTTAAAAACAGTTAGTATTCCTTCAACAAGAATACCCTGTAGTTCGCCCATCGCCGCGCGACCTTCACGCCATGTTTCGCTGTAGCAGAAGACACCATGAGCAGGATGCCCTGGAGCCTATAAAACGACTATTAATACAAAGTTTAATAGAGAAGACTTTTTGAGCGTTGATAGTTTTCACAGGCTATTACTAATACATATCCACAAGAGCTGAGGGGCCCTGAGATACAATGTTAAGTTCAGGAGACAAATTTTCCTATGCCTCGCAACGTAAACTACCTACCTGTTACGTCAGCAAGATGGCAGCGCACCCCGCCATTTGTGGGCCTTTTCAAATGGCCTTAAAATTAACATTTAATTGTCTAGTATACTGGAATTTCTCAATACAAACTTTTTGTGTAAATTAAATACAGTTATGGCAAGGCACAAATCGCAGTTAATGAAGTCTGTTTCTGTGATGAAGGAAACTGCTCTATTGATATGACTCATATGCAGATTTCTTTCAGAATCTCTAGCATCATGTTCCAATCCACATTGTCAAATGCCTTCTCCAAATCTAAAAATGCAGCAAACGTCGGTAGATTCTTCTCTATTCTCTTCTCTATAAGTAGTCTGAGGGCCAAAATTGCTTCTCATGTGCCCTTGTTTCATCTGAACCTGAATTGGTCCTCATCCAGGAACTCCTCAGTGCTTCATTCTATTCTTCTATAGATGATTCTCGTCAACATCTTCGAGGCTGGGATGTGTCATCAGGTATGGTCCAAAAATATTCACAGTTCTCAGTCTTCTTCTTTTTGGCAATGGAGATGATGTTCTTCTCATAGTTCGTGAGTATCTTTCCTGTAGAGTACATGTGGCAGATGGTTTTGTACAGCTGAGTAAATGTCTTCTCTGCAGCATTTTTAATTAGTTTGGCAGTAATATCATCTATTCCCAAAACCTTATTTATCCTCAGCTCCCTTATAGCTGCGTCAAATTCTGATCTTAAGATTGGGGCTCCCAAATCATCCTCATTGACTTCATTTTCCTCTTCAATTACTTCCGCTCTAAGATAGCTTCCATTGTTCAACTCTTCCAAGTATTCCTTCAATCTCGTCACTTGATCCTCATGTTCAGTTAAGAGTTCTCCATTCTTGTCCCTGATGCTGTTACATCCTGCAGCCCGTTCCTTGAAGTGATTTCTCACATTCCTGATGGCAACTTCCACATTTCCATTTATGAGGTTGCTTTGTACATCTTCACATAGATCTTTCAATCACATTTCCCTTGCTTTACGGTTTATTTCATTCCTGATTCTTTTGTAGCGAAGTGGCCCTTCTTCAGTTTCCACATTTTTATATTTTCTTCTCTCTTCAATCAATCCTAAGATATCTATTCAAATATTTTTAGCAAATGCACTGAGTAAACGAATAGTTGGCTGAGTGGAGATGGTACTGAGAAGAGGGTCATGATCACTTCTGCCCAGTGATTGAGGAAAGGGTGCGGCTTCCGTACAGTTCCGTGAGTTCCGTACGGAGGAATACAAGGATATGCTCACAGTACTAATGACAAGGGAAGCATTTTTCTTTGCTAGGCTCCAGCGCGAAAGGGTACTTAAAAGCAGCGCAAGTAGGATCTACAATAACATCAATTGTAATTATCATTTATTAAAAATTGTAATTTCTTTGTCTTGAATTACTCTGTTCGCTATCATTTTCATATTCCATGGTTCTTCAATGTATTTAACTTTTTGGCTAACCCAAACAGTGTATCGAATTCCACTTAAAGCTCTAGATTAGAAAAGTACAGACAATGCAACCTAGGCAGACCTACCTACCTAGACATGGGGAAGGTAGTGAGTGGACATGTTTATACTGGAAAAATTTGTTGCCACGCATTTTAGCAAGTTTTAGCCATATGATGCCATCAGTTATGATGTTTTATATAACACTGCATTGTCACATATCTTCCCAATTGCCTCAGTTGTTGGCATCGGTCGAGGACAAACATTGTCTGTACTTTATTCCGCTCAACAACCAACCGCGCAAGTGTCAAGATGCGCGTGCTTACAGGCAACCCCAAAGCAAGCTTAATCTCTTCACTCAGATAAGCTGAGAGGGTTTCTATCTCAAGGTCATAAAGCAGCTTTGGGTGAGCATTCCGGGATCCCGGCGCAACTATCATAACGTGAACAAGTAAACACCTTGAACCCATAACTCTTAGTGCTGAAAGATGGGAAAATAAAATAATAATTTATACCATTAAAATGTAAAGTATTGATTCGTTAGTTGAATTTCACAGTAGAATGGCATTAAATTGAAGATTTCCTTTAAAGATGGGCAAGAATCTGCCGGATATTGTTTAAGTTCTGATGTTTCATTTTGTAAAATCGAATTGATATCTCCACTGGGGACCTAAATAGCCTTACGTAGTTACATCGAATTCACGTAAAATCAAACAATGCTTCCATAAAAATCCTACAAGAGTCAGCCGGGACCGCTCATTCACTTGTGTAAAATCAAATTTTACATAAAATCAGGTCCTGTAAAATCGAGATTCTACTGTAGATGCACTTCACAGTTCAGGGACTTATCTTTTTGGATGATGTTACAAGCAGGAAGACTACTCGTGTGAGTGAAACATTGATGCTATACCTCCTTTGAGACGGCCCTCCTGGAGTGCAACTTAATGTTGGGAGTACTTAAGATCAGTATTTAAGTTCCATTCAGCCATATACGATGATGAAGTGCACACTTCATGATGTTACACAACCTTGTACCAGCTCATAGTAAACACTTACACTTCTTTCATTGCCCCAGCACAAAAGTTTTCTTCTTTATTGTTGCTTTTCTCAAATGTGCAAAACAGTCGACTGTCAATCATACACACAATGTTTTTCTTACCGGACTGCTGCACTGAAATAAGGTTGTCGCACAGCTCTGATACCCAGTAAACCTGTATTAAGTGTAGTGTTCTCACAACAAATTTGTCATCTAACTTCATTATAACTGTCCCCACTCCTTTTACATCGCACTCCTGCTGTTTTTTTTTGCTACAGTCATTTTCCCTGAGATTGGTGAAAATTTTTGAAGCAGTTCTCTATAAGGTGTATGATGAGCATTAAATCCTCTGTCCACACGCTTAACAATTTGTGTTGTTGTCATCATACGCTTGTCATCTGCTTGTCATATGCTTGTGATCATCACTGACGTTCCCCATCATGGCTACGTACTTCACTCTCACCAACTCAGAACCTACATTCACTATAACTTGGTTCTCAGTCTTAATGCTTTTAAGGTGTTTCTACTGCCCCGCTGTTTATCACTGTAGGTATTGAAGCTATCATTGGTGCCACCTCTGTCTACCACTGTTTGCACTAGAAGCACTAAATTTGGGATAACATTTGCAGCATTTTCCAAATGAAATAAAGGTTTCGTGAGAAACGTTCGTCCAGGGGACAAAATCTGAAACCCTGGCAAGGATCTGGATCTGACAAAAAACCTGGATCCATCCATCAATATCTGAGGGCGATCTGATTTTGAGAAACGTATGCCTTCAGCAGTGGAGGGAAATGTGTAATCAGCAAATCACAAATAAGTTACATGAAATTAAGGCTGACATAGAAATGTGGCCCACTTCAGTTGGGAGGACTCTGGAGGGAAGAAGTTGTCATCATTCGGGTAAGAATAGGGCACAGTGCCCTGACCCATTCCTACCTCTTTACGGAGAAGATCCAACCCTGTTGCGATCAGTGTGACTCCCCCCTCACTGTGAGGCACCTCCTGACAGAGTGTCACGTGCATTGTGCTGCACGAGAAAGATTGAACCTCGTGGGCAATCTAGGAAAAATCCTAGGTAATGACCCCAGCATGATTGATCATGTACTTCTCTTTTTGAAGGAGACTTCTACTTGGAAAACAAATAGCTTTTGGTACTTTAAGTATTTTTAGCATGTTTACGTTCTTACTTTATAATGAATATTCTACGTACTCATTAATAAAATATTTAGACAAGGTGCAAAATGACATTAGCCCTCAACAAGCCTTTAAAAACTAAAACTACTTTGTAGAAAAACATTTGATCCTTTCTGTCAGCATTTGCAAAGTAAGAGAAATAAAAGGTGGAACTCGCGGTACAGCTGAAAGTACCCAAATACCTAAAGTTTCTAGGGTGAAGACCAGCATACTTCACACTAGGAAAACATCAACCGTAAAGCCACTCATTTTTATGATACATGCCCCTCCCCTCCCCCATAAAAGAAGGGGGGAACGACAATCATTTCTTTTTTAAAAGGATCTTTAGAAGAGACCACATACCCATTTTGAACACAATACGATCACTGTACAATACGATCTCAAAGAGAAAATTCTGAAAAAAGTCATGTTTTTTAATGATTTTTCGATAATTTGAACGTTATTAGCGACTCTTCCTTCCCCGTAAAAGAAGGGGGAAGGGGAATTAATTTGTTTAAGACAAAGGACCTTAAGAAGAGGCCACCTACCGATTTTGATTGCAATCCAATCACTGTAACTTATTTTTTAAAATCCTGAAAAAAATCTTGTTTTACGGTATTTCAAAACTTCGAGCTAGATGTGTGACCAGAAGATATGGTCTGATTTCAAAAATTTTTCTTTCTTTGTGATCAGGGTGACAAGTAGCAACTTTTCCATGCTATTACAGTTCGATTTGGACACTTTCATGTTTTTCAGCCCACACTATAAATGTACAGCCTCCTTCAGAAAATGATAATCTACATCCACATGCTTGGTGCGTTAGGGCACCATGTGATTACTTGCCAGTGCCATCGGATCTTGCTTATATGCCATCGCATCTTGCTCATATGCCATCGCATCTTGCTCATATGCCATGATTACACTGGGACTTGTTATAAAATGACTCACCAATTTCTGACAAAAGATTTTTAAGCCATATCACTTCCTTTGTTACAAGTGACATTGCCACGTACTCAGCTTCCACAGTGGAGTGTAAAACTTTCCGCTGTTTGCTACTCTTCCAGCTAATAGGCCCCCCTGCAAGTTTAATTACACATCCACTGAAGGATTTTCTGTCAATTGGATTATTAGCCCAATCAGCAATCAGCATATAAAAACCTCAATTGGTTCCCCACGTTTTACATCGTGTAACGAAACATTTTAAGTTCCATTTAGATATCTTAATAAGAGCTTAACATCTTTCCAATTTGCAAAAGATGGATTCATATAAAATTGGCTAAGCTAGCGAACAGTGAACATAAGATCTGGTCTGGTAGAGTCAGCTAAATAAAGCAACTTTCCAATTGCTCTTTTGTAACATTCATTACTCCAACTTTTCCTCTAATTCACAACTTGACCTTGAATTATTATTAAAAACAAAGTGGAGCCTTTACACTCAGAGCTTCAGACATGTTAAACTCCTCAAGAACATGTTTAACATAGCAACCTCGGTTAAGCTGCATGGTTGTCTTACCAACATGCGTTATTTTCATTGACAAAAAATTTGAAATTCTCCCCGGATCTTTTATCTCAAACCTTTTGGACATCCTTTTTACAAAGTAATCAATTTTGGCCTTTGATCGCCAAATGGCCAGGTCATCAACATAAATAACTACAAACAATTTACCATCTTTGTGATAATACAGACATGGATCACACTTTGATTGAATAATATTGATACTCAACATTTCAATGAATTAATACAATAATGCCAATCCCTGCTTGCTTGACAGAGTCCGTACATACTCTTGTACAGTTCATAAAAATGGTTGGGAAAATATTCATTGACAAACCCTTCTGGTTGTGTAACAAATACTCACTATTTTATCTCACTATTCAATATGTAGAAACAACATCTACATGTTTGTCATACCAACCATTCTCAACCCCCAATGCCGTCATTAGTCTCTCCTCTTCTTAACCCTTTCGTGCCGGAGCCATAGGAAGAGAATTTTTCCCGTCGTACAAGGAGCACGAGATATTTCTTGACTCTCCCGTCCGTAGCTCTCTCGTGGTGAGGAAGTAGGCAGGTATGCCCCACCCACCGTTTTGGGACCCAACTCAGCGGGACACCAGACCCTTTCCCCGTCCACTGGGCTCGACCAACCAACCCTTTAGCAGCCCTTTTCGCAGCAAGAGTCCGCGGTAAATTGATTGAATTAGCAGTGTTTTTTTAAAAAAGCCCTTACGTATATTCCAAAAATTTAAACTTATTAAATGGATTCCACGTGTTTTGCTGAGCGCTTCAAAATTTTAAATGAAATTCTAGCGTTAATATTAACGAATTTGAACCGATAGGTTTCTTCTGACATTAGCATAAGCAAGTCAGTGGAGAAAAAAAAATTCATAAAATAATCTAATCGGAGAACTCGCGGACGTAGCAGCCTTAGACCCGGAAGAAGAGGAATCAAATTCGTGGATTTTTGGAGAAATACCATCAGAAAACAAATCCATACCTTTCGGAGAAAGCTTTCTTCTTTTGGTAACAATCTTTTCCTCGTATCTGATGCATCGCCCGAAGATGAAACTGAGGGATCCAGTGCGCCTGTTGCTTCAGCAGTCGAAGTCTCTGGATCATAATCCGAAGTCTCCTCATCTGAGTCCGAATAGACGTCTTCATCCTCACTACACTTTTAGTTAATAACTCCAATATTGAGTCCTCGAGCATAGAATGTTCCTTTGCCATGACTACACTCGAACACAAGTTTTGCAACGCCACCACAAAGAGAGAATTTATCTGAACTAAGAAATGGCTAAAACTCGGGCGAACAGAGAGAGCACTGCTTGCTTTAGAGCCAAGACTGAAGTGAGAAGCAAGGAAGAACAAATATTCCTATGGATGGGCACATGGGTGCAGAAATGGATTCCTAATGAGAAATTCTACGAAAAGGATGGGGAACCCAGCAATTCAGTGAAAAGGCATTGAGAAGAGAAGCACAGCATGAAAACACAAGAGATACCACCACAGGTGTGTAGATGATAATTCTTCAGAGTCGGTTTTCGAAGAAAGTGAAAGGGGACCTAGAAATTCGGCGAAAATGCTATTAAACCATTAAGACCATGCATACACAAAGAGCAGCACCATACCAATGGGATCTATGGTTTTTCCAAAGTCTGCTACCTGAAACAGCGTGGGAAACTAGTCATCCGGCTCAAGTGCTTTATTGAAGAAATGCCCCGGAGAATACGTATCTATGCGTTTACGCATAAGGGTATTAAAGTATAAAACTACCAATAGTTCAAATGGAACACCAACGTATAAGGAGAATCAATGGTTACTAAAGATCCAGTTCTTAGGAAAACCAGAAAATCTACTTTTCGATGAGGAAATATACGGAAATATAAAAATATGTGATAGTTGAATAGGTATGAATTCAAATATGAGAAAAAATAAAAATTTAAGTGAGAAGGAACGAATCACGATTACCCCAAGCTTAAACAAAACTTTATGCAAAAGTGTATTTTTTGCCGTGAACATATGTAGTACCTACAAGTTATGTAGAGTTCTGCACTATAACTCCGTTAATATTAACGCTAGAATATCGTTCAAAATTTTCACAAACTCAGCAAAAAACGCATATTTCACTTTTAAAGCTTAAATTAAAGGAATTTATCACAAAAAAATGGTTTAGAAAAACCAGTGCATAGACTACTAGTTAACCGCGAAGTCATGCAGCGAGGGGGGTTACAAATGAGGCAGAGGGTCGAGCCCAGTTGCCCGGGAAAGGGTCTTAGCTCACGCTAAGCCGGGTCTCGAGGGGTCGCAGTATACCTGAGGTTATTGCTTCCGCGGCGGTCACTTTTCCTCCTCCTCGTCGGCCATGGCCGACGTTCGGTCTTTTGGGTCGAAAGATCCACGTCGGTCATGACCGACGTTCGGTCTTTAGGGTACAAAAATCTGCATCGGCTATGACCGACGTTCGGCGCGAAAGGGTTAACTACAGGGCTATAGGATTCATTACTATCAACCCCTTGAACTTGACTGTACCCTTGAGCGACGAGTCTGGCACAATACCTTGCTACATTACCACCTTGATCTCTTTTGACATTATAAATCCACTTTGTGCCAATAATTTTTTGATTCAGTGGTTTTTCCACTAACTTCCAAACTTGGTTCCTTTCCAACAGTGTTATCTCATCTTTCATTACACTTAACCACATATGTCTCCGGCTTTCACTTCATCACTAAAATTGTCAGGTTCACGATCTCTTTCTCGTTCTAGGACTGTTTCACAGCATCTAGCCCTTACCTCATTGCAGCAAATACATTGTCTAGGGTTTCCCTTTTTACACTCTGATCTACGAGGGATAAACTCTTCAGTACAATCCACACCCTTATTCTCCCGAGAATCATGTAAATCTAGATCCAATGCATCACTGACCTCATCCAATTCTGAACTTCCATTTACCTGACTGATCAAAATTTCTTCCTCCTTCGATTCATCAGTTTCGTCGAACTTCGAGATCACATCTACAGTGTTCTTGCAATTTGCATAAAGAAAAGGAAATACTTTCTCTTGGAATTTCACATCTCTAGCAATAATCACACACTGTTCACTTATGTCCCACACTTGGTACCTGCGAACATCATCTGGATACCCTAGCATAATACATTCTTTTGCCCTAGGCATGAGCTTGTCATCGGTCTCTCAGATAGGTACACCATTTTATTGGGGGAGTGTATGGAATTGTCGGTCTTCTTTGCACTCCCTCTCTTTCCATAAAATCACAAAACTCTGCACTCAGATACTCTCTCCCATTATCACTCTGGAGAGCCTTAAGTTTAGTTCCTTGAAAAGTTTCCATTAATGCCTTAACCATTTGAAAGGCCTCAAATGTTTCTGCTTTTGATTTCAAAACCCTCACATAAGAAAACCTCGAATAGGCATCTGTAAATGTCACAAAGTAATGTGCTCTACCAATAGACTCATATCTGATGTAGAAAAGGTCCGAATACACCAACGCAAGAGGTTTGCTTGATTTTCAAATTTCTTACTTCTGAACTTACCTTGTTAACATGTACTGCACTCATTACTCTTACCTTTTGGAATAAGGTCACTATCAGGGATATTTTCTGCATGACCAAACCACTGGTACCACACTTCTTTGGTTTCTACCCTCCTATGCTTACTATTCACAACTTCATTCCCATTACATTCATCACGTTTAACATTGTTTGACACTTCATACCAATCAAGACTAACTTCATACATGTTACCAATTTTTCTTCCAATTAGAAATACACCATCATCATCACTCATTGATGCAACCCCATTCTTAATTACAATTTGAACACCTTTGTTATCAAACTGTGCTGCTGACAAAAGATTATCTTTTAAGTCTGGCACATACAAAACTCTGCTTAGCTTAAGTATAGTGCCACCACTTCTGTCATTCAGTTTTATTACAAAAGTACCTGTACTTTCTACTGAAGCTACTCCATAATCAGCAATATCTACTAGGCCACTAATGTTGTCAGTAAAATTCTGAAGTATGCTTTTACAAGGAGTCATATGATCCGATGCACCTGAGTCAAGAAACCACATGTTACCTTCTCTGGCATCAGGTCCACTCTCCACCGTAAAAGCTTTCACCTTCACTGCCCCAGCTGTCACATGAACTGTTTCTTCCACCTCCGCAATTTCAGCTACGGCTTCTCTCACTCTTCCCTTCACTTCCCTTTGTGCTCTTTGAACCCCACTGAATTTTCCAGGTCAACTTCGGGACAAGTACCCCACTTGAGCACAATTATAACAAACTACTGTACCTCTTCTCTTGGCATCACTGAATTTCTCGCAAAATTTGGAAAATGTCCAGGTTGGTTGCAGGTGTAGCATCATACCCTTTGAATTACTCACTAGACTTTTTCCATCCTGGCTGCTTCTTCCATGCCAGTTCTGCCCCTTTCGCTGACCAAGTGCTAACACTTGTAATTTATCACTTTCTTCAATCTTCAGCTGCGATAGCGCCTTTAAATCCTGCTCTTTGCTTTCTGTTTCCACTTTCATTCTCTTTTTTCCAGCAGTAATTTGGAATTCACCACCTTCAAATCCATCGCCTGGTTGTCTTGTTCCAGCACCCTCTTCAGCCCTTCATATTCTGTCGAAAGCGAACATAAAGACCGTGATAAGTTTTTCATCGCTAAACACTGATATTCCAGCCATTTCTACTTTGTTACACAGGCTCTGAACCTTATCAATATGCCTCCTCATACTAATATCGTCAAGTTTTTTAAAGACAACAGTTCCTCCAAAAGTGCGGTCACATGCATCATTCCCACATTGCAACATGTTCTTTCCAACCTCTTCCAGGCTTCCTTTGCCGTCTTACACCTTTTAACGTCCAGCACTTACTGATCTTCAACATACTGCATAATCAAGTTCTTAGCATCAGAATTCTTAAGTAGTTGCCGCTTATTCCCACCTTCTGCATCGATTTCCACACTGGGATCTATAGCTTCCCTCAGCCTCTCTGTTTCTAGTAGTCCTTCCATCCTTGTACTCCATATCTCGTAATTATTATCACGTAAATGGGAAAACCGCAATCCTCTCTCTGTTACCCCACTCATTATGCTAAACTTGAAGCTTCCAAATTGTCCAAAAACCACACCACACTTTTAGCAAACTACTCTCGCAAAACAAATGCACAAGTAACAAAAACACAACTTATTGTCCTTTCCACAGTTTCGAAACAGCCTGGGCCCATTACCTGACAAAAAACCAAGGTTAGGGAGGAGAGATTGAACAGGATACGACCTTGTGGTGTTTCACGAGCACATCTTTATCCCAATGACATCTGTAATATACACAAAACAAAAGAACAACAATATAGTCATACTCAAAAATGTGTGCAAATACTACACTGCTCAACAGCCTCCATTAAAATAGTTATGACGTTAGATGACAAGGATGAGCTTGCAACGCAGGTCAGCGGTTCCGAAAAGTGCTGTGAGTATGAGTTTGTCCCCTCAGGTATTGCATATCACCATTGGTGTTCACCAATTTCTCTTCAATGAGTTTCCACTCAATTCTTCTATCGGCCAACCTTTTCATTGTGAAGTAATTCTTCTCTTTTACACCCCTCACTACCTGTTCCATGTATCTCATATGAGGCCTGCCTTTTCCATTCTTCCCGTTCACTTTTCCTTCAACGATTGTCTTCATCAGGCCATCATGTCTTAAAATATGGCCAATTAAGGTCTCCCGTCTTCTTTTTAGGGTTTTCAGTAGACATCTCTTTTCTCCCACTCTTCTTAAGACTTCGTTTGTCACTTGGTTGATCCATTTTTATCTTCATTATTCTTTGGTTGCACTACATTTCAAATGCTTCTAGCCTTGACTTCTCTGCTGCTATTATTGTCCATGTTTTGCTGCTATATAGTAGAATGCTCCAGATGCATGTTCTAATGAAATTTTTCCATACTTCCACCCTTGTATTTGCAGCTGAAAACAGAATAATCTTTTTTTTCTTTTCTCTTCCTTTTCACGTGGGCAATTTTACTGGCAATTTCTCTTTTACTTCGTCCATCGTTGGTCACTCGGCTACCCAGGTAACAGAACTCTTCCACCTCCCCGATTTTTTGTTTTCCTAGTTTAATACCAACATACCTTTATGAAGTGTTTGAATCATTTGAGGTCCAATAACTGTCGGTACAAGAATCTTATGGTCGATAGACACAATATCATCTGCACATATCATCTTTCAATGGGTAATACACTTTACACTCATCACCTTATTAATTTTAGGGCACCCATCATATTAATATTTAAAAATTAGTTGTAACACTATATCCTCATTAGTAGCTTTCTGTAGTTCAGCTTTTTTAGAATCACTGAAGGGCAAATGTTCGGACACTGTATGACTCTACCATTCAAATCTAAATCATTATTTGTTTCCTTCAGACTCGACTGGGATAACAAGTCAGGGAAAAGTAATCGTTTCCCTGGCACTAGTACAAATTTAGAGAATAAGGGAGTACTCTAAGGTGTAATCTTTGTAGCCTGACAGACCCTATTTTGCTGATTGGTTTACTCGTAATCTAGTTTAGGGGTTTGTGGTGGCTTTGCACATCCACCTTGGCTCCTTAAGTGTACACATGAAAGTTTTTGGTATCTTAGACAAGCGATAACAATTCTTTTTTAGATTGGCTGTAGTTAATTTCACATTCATCAAGTATACGCAGTGGCGGCGGGGGGTTCACTGAACCCCCTAAGAAAACCACTGCAATATTTTTCTATACACCAATGTTCTTATCATGACTCAAATAGACCTGCCACCAATCACTGGGTGTAACTTTTCCTTCACTGCGGCATGATTACAGTCACTTTTGGCCCCAACTAGCTAGACTACACGCGTGAGTTTTTTACTAAAGTGAACCACGTTTGCTGAAGTGTTTGTGGGTGAAGAGAGGTGAGAGGAAAGAGGGGTATATGGCTTTTAAACATGGGCCACTAGCTGGTCTACAGTGCAGTGACAGGCGAAGATTGCCGATGTCTAAGGATAATGGCTTCTTTCGGAGGAAAGAATCCTAATTAGGCCAGCTCTAGGTGCTGATGCTTGGAAGCTCTACCACCATCTGATGGGAAAGTACTAACTACTTGGAGTCAGGACCCTCTTCATTACAATACAATTTGCACAGCATCTACAGCTAATTGTAACCCTAGCATGGTTTAATATTTTGTCTTTTAGAATTTGTTGTTTGCATCCGACAACATATTTAGTTTCCTCTGTTGTGACTGCGTGTTACTTGGTCAATACATGTACCTACTGTTTTATGTGTTTGAGAACAGTTTTCCTTGCTCTAAACTATGAATAATGTCAATTTTTGGAGAGGGACTAATTTTTCCTCTCTCTGTTGAAGAAAAATTAGCAATTAAAGAAGGGAGGCCTGTTCCTTTGCTGAATTTAATGCAGAATCAGAGTAGCAGGGGTAGGCAACACTGTTGAGCGTTTAAGCCACAGATATAGGAGAGAAACTGTCGGTGTGGTGGAAATTAACCACATTTTTAACAAGCATAAAGAATTTAATTCAACAAAGAAATTGACAAAAAAATATAACAAATTCTGGAGAGTAGTGCGTTGAAGTGTGTTTCCCGAAGGACCAGCCATGCCCAAGCCGGGAGAAGTCCATTCGCTGAGATTTGGAGAGTGTGGAGGAAGCCCAGGTGTTGCACGGCAGAGAGAGAGAGAGAGAGAGATAGCGACTCCTTCGCCACACCATCGCTGGGTCTGAGAGAGGGGAAGGAGGGGAGGGTGACAACAGCTCCACCATATCCAAAAAAAGGGTGTTTCGCATGACGTCGAACAGTTGGATTTGTGGGTGTGACTCTACGAATAGGCTATACTGTTTCCCATGCTTGCTTTTTGCTAAGGATAAGGATGCGACCTAGACAAAAATAGTGTGTTTGATTTAGGACATCTATCTCAAAAAATTAAAAATCATTGGAATCTATTGGACACAAGAATGCCAGTTTCGATCTTTCAGTTTTCTGTAAAATAGTAATCTGAGAATGACTAAATAGTGCATTCAGAAGGGAAATTGAGAGACTCAACGATGCCGTGAGAAAAAATCAGCATGTATTGTCAAAAATTATTGGCTGTAAAATTTTGTCGAGAGTTTGAATTAGCTCTACGGGGTCATGATGAAAGTATTCAATCAACAAATGCTGGAATATTCAGAGGCTTGATTAATTTCACATCTACATTATACAACCTTGTTAGAGAACATCTTAGGAGCGCAACTGTTTCTAAGGGTACCTCCAAAGATATTGAAAATGATTTGCTGGGACTGCTTGCTGAATGTGTGCCGTGAGAAAATATCGGCTGAGATAGCTGCTGCTGACTTTTTGTCAATTATGGCAGATGAGACAAACGGATGTATCTTTGAAATTTCAACTAGTCATTGTACTTCGGTACACATTACCTGAATGAAGACCAGTTGAAAGGTTTCGGAGCTTCATGAACCCTGTTGGTCACGACGCCTCTTCTTTGGCAAATTACATTAAGGGTGTTCTTAAAAAGTAGTTCAGGGAAATATGGAAAAGGTTATTTCGCAAAGTTGCTAATGTCATGAGCGGCCGGAACTCAGGAGTGCAAACGATTATCAGACACGAGTATCCTTATGCTTATTTTGTACACTGCTATGCCCATCAAATGAATTTAATTATGGCCCAAGTAGCCAGTCAAAAAGAGGAAGTGCGTGTGTTTTTTGCTAATGTTCGAGAGATACCATTGTTTTTCGCTCATTCACCCCAAAGGGTTGCCATCCTTGATCAGGTGCTAGGATAAAATTTCACATGGCAAGATAGTAAAAGAATGTGGGGATATTATTGTTAAGCCTTTGCTCTTTTTAGTGAACCAATCTCTGACAGAAGGCTTTTATCCTGAGGCCTTAAAAATATCTAAAGTTGTCCCAATTTTTAAAAAAGGTGACCGAGACGACATTAGGAATTATCGACCAATATCTATAATCTCTCATTTTGGTAAGGTTTTTGAATATGTGTATTGTAAAAGACTGACTGATTACCTAGAGATCAACAACTTGCTCTCACCTCACCAGTTTGGCTTTCGTAAGGATAAATCCACAGTACAAGCACTATTTGATGCAGTTGACTTTATAATTGAACAATTAAATGAAAACCAAAAAATAATGGGGGTATTTTTTGATATGAGAAAAGCCTTTGACTCTGTGGACCATGAACTGTTATTGTTAAAATGTTTATCTCTTGGCATCAGAGGTATCCCATTAAACTGGCTGAAAACCTACTTAACCAGTCGAAAACAGGGGGTAACCATTCGGCAAAATGGCATAAGTTATCCATCTTCACTCAGGGAGATTGACAAAGGTGTACCACAAGGGTCAGTATTAGGTCCACTGTTGTTTTTAATATTTATTAATGACCTACCGAATAAGCTTATGAAAAACCCTTATAATAAATGTATTTTATATGCTGATGGTGTGAGTGTGCTAACATCTTGCAGAACCTTTAATGATGTATTAATATGCAGAAAACCAATTATAGACAGTATGACTGAATGGTGTATGTGAAGATAGAATACCTGTTTTTAAAAAAATGGTTTTTACTTACCTTGTAGAAAAGTGTTTTTACAGTGTCAAGGAGTACTTGAGTACGTAACTGTGATGCCTCACATTTTGTAACATTTTACATTTGATATGTATATATTTCAAATTAATTTTTGATGTTTGACGTGTCCTATATACCTGCCTGGTTTGACTAGTGTATTGTATCATGTGGACAAATAAAAATTCAATTCAATTTCAATTCATGGCCCTCCAACTAGGTGGAATTTTCATTCCAGGACTGTTGTCTCAGTATAAGAATACAAGGATTCTATAATTCAGTGTTTGTGAGCAAATCAAAGAGACAAGCAGACAGCACAACTATCAACCAATCACAAGGACTACGCTTGAAAATACAATATTCCACTTTCAGATTCTGGTTGTAATTCTTTTACAGAATAATGCCATATGTAGATATTTTATACAATCAATTACAGAAGTGAGCAGCTGATCTGTTTTCAATTAAAAGGTCTACATTGCCCTTCGAGAATGAGGTGTGGAGTCACGGAACTATCGTTCACATTATCGCAATCTTTATCATTAATGCTTACCCCTAGAGTAGCGCAGGGTTAACAATAACCATCTATAAAATTCACTCCACTGATTGTGATAAGCAATTTGAAGTGCTGTGCAAGAGTTGAAGTACGGAGATCACGTTCTCTCTGACATAAATAAAAAAATATCGATAATGCTAGCGCATGCGTTATGGAGATCCATGATTGAGTCTGAGGTATTAAAAATAAGAGATGAAGTGTGAAGTGGACACCATAACTATTGAGGAAGATTGGCCTACTGAGGGGAGAAAGAAGAGGAGATGTGATGAAATACATAAGTCAAGAAATACCTATAGCTGCCAAAGAAGTATGTGACATCATCATAAATGGCGCTGAGGAAAAATTTGAATTTTTAAACCATTCGCTAGCTTCCAATTTATTCAAGCATAAACCATTTCCCTCATTCAGAAAGTCATTTTCAGAAAATTTTCTAACCTAAATAAAAATGGAACTACAGATCATGTATTCGAGGGACGATTTCAAGGAAAGGTCGGTCACAAATGTGACCGACCTTTTAGGTTTCTTCATTGAAAACAATTTAAATGAATCTTTTGGTGAAGTGATAAAACTATTGAAGTTAGTTGCCACAATTCTACTGTTACTTTTGTTACACAATTCTAATGACAATCTAATACTGTTACTGTTGTTACACAATTCTAATGACAACCTCTGAAGCAGAAATATGTTTTTCTGCTTTGAAAAGACCTTCCTTAGAAGTACAAAGGATGAAGAGAGGTTGTCTGCACTAGCAATGTTGTCCATCGAAAAGGAGATGATCAGTCAGATGGAAGAGTTAGCGAAAAAGTGATTGACAAATTTACAGCCCAAAAGGGAAGAAGGATGGATTTCTTGTACAGACATTCGGTGGCAGTCTTGCCAAAAATATCATCCTTGAGCAAAACCATTTAAGGTAATTGACTTATTTTCATATAATTATTTGTCAGTTTTTAACAGATGAAGGTAATGGAATATTCGGTCTCTTAACACACTCAACGCGGATGCCTTGAATTCAAGGCATGCCTCGTTACCCTGGGAGGTTGATGCCTTGATATCAAGGCATGGGGTTCCATTCTGTTTGTAGCTAAGTAAAAAATTATTATTATAATTCATAAATTTTATGTTTAAAGCATTTATTGTAACGTATTTATTCATATAAAAGAAAAAAAAATATTTCGGACTTGAATACTTTTTCATGAAATAGGCCAGCATTGAGTGTGTTAAGGCTGTTTTATACGGGACAATTGCACAATATGATGAACAAGCATTGTGAGAACGCGGGAATGGATTCAGAGCAAGGGCTATTTTCCCATCAGTCTCGTGGGCTTTGTGTATGAATGATTTTCATATTTCTAGTGCTTTTGACAGTGGTTGTTGTGCATATTCCTGCATTCATGTAAGCAAAGGCTATGTCCCAATTTTACCCTCTTTTTTTCAACCATATCCGCGGTTAATAGGAAAAAAGTATAAGATTTTTGAAGTGAACCCCTTGCATTTTTGTCACGCCCTGCCGCTGAGTATATGTGAAGCACAAGCTACTAGCTTTAATACTTAGTTTTCATTCTCCTGAAATAAACATGTTAATTGATGTTTGGAGCGTGACATGTGTCACATTGGAGCACGATTTTTCTAGATGGATCAAATGGAACTAGAGCAGGGGACTTTACCACAAGATCTTTGAGTGATTGAAATGTTTTTTCATGGGAAGGAAACGATTGCCATTCAACATTGGATTTTAAAAGTTGACATAAGGGTGCAATAGTCCCAGTCATACCTGGAATGTATTTTCGACATAATTAAATTAGCCTAAAATACTTTGCCTCTCATTAATATTATTAGAAGTTTCCAACTCGCACAGAGATTATTCTATCAGGATCTATGTGCATACCAGAGTCTGAAAAAAAATTCTCTCATAAATGTAGCACATTTTTCTTGTACTGAAACTTTTCCTTATTAAAAAGAGCTTTTACTTCTTTAGCTTTGGCAACTAGCTTATTTAAAGCTATGTCATGCTCCTACTCAGTTTTACCTGTCACAATCAAATCATGGCAAATTTCCACATTATCAAGATCATCAAATTGGTTCCCCACAGCCTCTTGGAACAAATCTTAGGAACAAGACAAACCAGATGGAAGAACAATAAATCTGTTAACTCCAAAGGGTGTAGCAATGCAACATTTCCAAGAAGACTCATCCGTCAACTCTAATTGGTGAAAGCCTTCAGTTAGATCCAACACATTAAACATTTTTTTGTTGGCTAACTTAGCTCTTACCTCATCAATATTTTGCCTCAGTCTGGGTTTGCAGATCATGTACTAGTACGAGTCGCTTGGGTCCATGCATAATTTAATTGTACCATTAGAGTTTTCAGCAATTACCATCCTATTATTCCTTTCCTTTTCATCAAAACTTTCTACTTACATCAGGGCTTTCCTCTAAACTAACCTGTCTAGTTCTAGTGTGAGGGTTGGGCTAATAGCAACAGGTATTCTGTTAGGTGGGTAACATACAGCCTCAAATTCAGGTTTGGTAGTAATAGAGCATTTACCAGAAATTTTACCAATGTCATTAAATATTTCAGCGTGCACCTTTACAAATTTCTCCTAACTATATATTTCTGTGGTAAGAGCGATGGCATTGCCTCACCGAATTCAATGCTTTGCAGGCATTAGCACTTAATAATATTTTGTCAGCACCATTCACCATCATGAAATCTTCATAAATATTCTTACCTTTATGCTCACACAGCAGGGATACATACAGGGAAACAATTCAATTTGATATTAAAAGATTAAACACAGGCTGTTGGTGTATATTTTTGAGGATACTTGAAGGCATTATACTAACATCTTCTCCAGTATCTATTTTCACTTTTTCCTTCATGGTGAGAATAATTTTATCCCATCTAGCAGAAGAACTTCGCTTTGCCATAACATTTATCACATATCTAGGGGCACTTGAGATGCAATCCTCGGGCCATTGATCCCAGAAGATTGCCTTCCTAGTTCAATTGCCCTGGTAGCTCTCGGCAGGCTCCAATCTCCTATCTGCTGTGGGTGCTAACCTCTTAGGAATTTTAATTTATGTATGGGTTCCAGGCAACCATAGTTTGTCTTCCTACAAGCAACATTAAGAGAGGGACCAATAAGGATTGCGTAATTGAGCTTGGTCACCACACACGGATTTACTTCATTTAAGTTTAACAATATTTACCAATTAAATGCAATTTATTTGGCTCCAATTAATTATAGCATAGCAACATGTAGGAATCACACTTCAATTTCTCTGAATTAGTGATGGCCGGATCGGATCCAAAGATCCGCGGATCTTTCATTTTACTCAGTCCCGGATTCGGATCCAAAGACACGGAGTAAAATCGGATCCAGATCGTAGATGTTAAATTTTCGTGGCTTAGCAATCAAAGCGCCCCGTGAATGGAATGTAGGTGCGGTAGATATTGACAAGAAGAGGATGTGTAACTCGGGTCACGAAATTAGATGAAAATGTTCCCGTGCAACCAGAAGCAAAATAAAGAAATATGACTTATTTCTCCATTACCATTATTATACTTTTGTTGTTTAAATTAATTGAAAAATGAACCATTAATAAATTAAGGATGGTCGGGTCGGATCCACGGGTCTTTCTTTTCATTCGCTACTGAAATCATGTCAAAAGACAGTAAAAATTCAGATCCGGATCGGAGATTTTAAAATTTCGTGGCTTAGTGATCGGTGCGCCCTGCGAATGGAATGTACGTATGGTAGAAACTAACGAGGAGAGGTTGTGTAACTTGGTCACGAAAATGAGAAGATTTTTTTCCGTGCCACAAAAACAAAATAAAAAAATACTCGTCGTGGCTTTTTTCTCCATAGGCTTGGATGCACGAGAAAAAAAATAAAGCAGAGGGTCACGCGGTCCGCCTACATTCGCCAGACTCCCGTGAACCTTTATGATAGCGTAGTTGATAAAAATGAGGGCTAGTGTACTGCCGGTTGTGAGTTCGATCATTAACACTGCTTAGGAATACAGGCCATGCTGTATTCCTAGGGTAATGCAAGTTGGCAGTTAAAAAAAGTAGTTTATCAGAAATTTCATGTCAATTTATTAGTGAAAAAAATAATAAAATTTGGCGTTAGTGAAATGATCGGAAAAAGTTTTTATTGCAGAATTAAATTGTGGAATCATTACGTTAACTTTACCATGTATTTGTGAGTGACACATTTGTAAATCTAGTTTAAACGATAGAAGTACAAAAAAGTCAGTATCCACACACAAAGGTTGGAAATGAAGGATGATAAAGTTTTTGATTCAATGGCTGAAAGAAAAGTTTTAAACAGTGATAAGAATCGAACTTCATCACCTGCAGTCCACTCTGCTATTGTCGGCTTACCTGTTTTTGGAGAATACATACTCCTCGCATGTCATTCTACTTTTTTCTTGCAAACCCGGGGCAATGGAGAAAAAATCTGAGACTTTTTTTAATTTTGCTTCTAGTAGCATGAAAAAAGGCTGATCTCATTTCAAGATCAGAGTTACACAACCTCTCCTTAGGAGTATAAAATTCTCAAATTTCATTTTAAAGGTTATAATTAATAAGACATTGCAAAATTACTTAGTTTAGCAGCTTGAAATATTCTATAATAATTTTTTCATCTTAAAAATGGAATCCCTGGATATTCCATAAATGGGATCTCTTGGCCGCATTAAAATTTTTTTGTTTCTAAAAATGAATTTGAAAGCATTCAAGGATTTGATTAATTGCTGGAAAATAATTCCTTTGCCTATTAATAAGGTGACCAGATTTCTGATCTGCTAAACTGGGACAAACTGTCGCCTCTCCTGAAACATAGGCAATTTTGCATGTATGTTTGTATGCATGTTTCTTTGGTCGAGTGAAGCGTTAGAAAAGTTGTAACTCTGATACCTACACAACTCACTTTTCCAGCACCCGAATTAGTGCAACTTACTGCTGCTACATATTGTGACGGAACGGGCTTGATTCTCCTTTGCCCGTTGACTCGCCGCAGTCCTTACGCCTTCGAGTACTGGAACCCTTACCTTTGCCTCGACACCTCGTCTCCTTCGGACTTTCCTGGGAGGGAAATGGTTTTGAGAAAAAGGGATCTCGCGACCTTTGTCGCGTGTTTGAGAAGGGCGCCACCTCAAAACCGCGGCATCGGACCAGCTCAGCCAGCAAAGCAAGGACGATCCAAATTGTTCGAGGGTCGGGGGGACTTTAAGCCAGGGCGGACGGTAAAACAGTGAGAGCCGTATGACGTGAGCGCGGGAGAAATTACGCGAAGCGTAAGAATGAACCTCTGCCTTTTTTTTACAATTAACACAAGTAACATTTATTCACTGAAATGAGCATGGAAATGAACACAATGGCACTCTACAGCTAAATAACACAGGTCTTAATGACTAATGAGGGATGAAGATGTGAATGAATGGCGAGACATAAATGGAACGAAATTAACCACAATGAAATAATAACCCTGTAACACTTTGTCCAAATAAATGACCAAGCATGAAAAAATAGAATAAAATAAACTACTAAATGGAAAGAATTACACGCTCCTCGTCCTTTTATGAATACTAATGATGAGGACGGGAGTAAGTGATACAGAAATATGGTCCCGTAGGACTATGATTGTCCACTCTTGGGATCAGTTTGACTCTTCTCGTGACCTGAAGGGACTTTAACTCTGTTTGGATATCTCGTACACCACTTATTCTGGCGCACACGGGTTTCACAGTGGGGAAGCGTGAATAAGAGGGTTGAAACCACTTAGGATTGGGGAAATACGGGTGTGGCGATACTTATGTGTGAGCTGGTGTGGAGCTTGACGGCGAAATCCAGCGCGGAGAGACTGCACCGTTGAGTTTTCGGTATGGTGGCGTGGAGAACGGAATTCAACAACTCCTGTTGAGATAATGCACCTTCCGACTGAAAGGAACTCGTCCAACCTTTGGTTCCGGGGATGCGGCGACCCGCTATCTTTTGCGGTCTGTCACCCTTATCTACCCGAAACCGCACATCCTCTTTGGGGTGCCGGGATCGAGGTCCGCTGCGTCTCGTTCCTCTTCTGGGGCAGAACGCAGGAAAAACCGCTAGGGAACGACTTTGTCAATTCCTCGCGGAAGTCGTGGTGATCTCAGTCTCCGATTCTGGCCTCTCTCTCTCTGTCCACACTCTCGCCTGGCTTCACCAGCACACCTTGAGCTTCTCTGCTCGACTCCCAATCACCAACTGCCAACTGATATCTCACCCGACCCAACCGTCGGTGTCCTCCTTGTAACGCCCATCCCCATCACACGTGACTTCAATTCAAAAATCACCAATAGGTTCACGGCTTACACTGCCCAATGACCTGGGTAGACACATAAGTGGCGTGATCCTCACTCTCAAGGAATCCAATGCACAAGACAAAGGAACATTTTACCAGATATCCACGCAGAAAAAGGCAGGCGTTCATCTCGCTTACGTAACGGGGACCTGGCTTGGGACGCAAATGACCGGCGCGGGAGGCGCGACCAGGGAAAAACAACGATAAGACGGCCAATCCGTCACAATATGTAAGACCTTAGTATATTATAAATATAGGAATGTATACATATTAAACATTTTTAATTCAATTGAACAATAAAAGAAATCAAATATTAAGGAAAAAGTTTTTTAATTCATTTTAATGTTTATGAAATTATTTTTTATTTAACTTTTCAGAGATTTTTATTCACAATTCAATTTCACAAAAATCACTTTAGTTATGATATTTTTCAGATGAAAGAATTTTTTAAGTAAAATTTTATTCTTCAGGACTCTATCAAAAATGACTTAGAACTTTCATCTTTAGAATTTACTCTTAATTTTCATTATTGCTTTTATTGTATCCACTTTCATACTGATTTTTTCTTCTGACTAGACACTGTTCATGATACTGAAGACACGTTCAATGTCACTAAGTATACACAATGGTAAGCAAAAAGCAAACTCAACAATTAACTTCATGAACTGGAAGGGTATAAACATTTCCTGAAAATTTTTAAAAATTTCGTTCCATCTATCACTTGAAGACTTTTGTTTCCACTCATCTGCCTTGAGTTTTTCTTCTAAGCACTTCTTAAGTCTAGAGAATTCAGAACAGAGAGACTCTTCATCTATTGAAGAAACTGGATGTACTGCAATGTTAAGATATTTATTAACTATAAGTTCATTGATTTCGAAACATCTTCCCACTTAGGAATTGCACTAAGTAGTGTCCATCCAAGCACAGAAAGAAATTTCAAGTTTCCTGTCCATCTTTATCTGTCCACATCTGTCATTCTTCTAAATAATTCAATGCAGTTTGGAAAAAAGTATTAACTGTGTTATAGAATGTCTCAGATACTGATTCACCTTCATCTTCAAGTGATTCAACCATCATTAACACCTTTGTCACAACAAACTTGGCTTCTTGTCTTTCTACCAACTGGTTTCTCAAATCGGTCAGGATAACAGCTATTTCCATTAAAGATATATTCTTCTTTTCAATTCTAAGAACAGTGTCATTAAATAGTTTCAATTGAATCACTAAAAAGTGTAGCCATAATTCGGCTGTAGAATTAAAAAAAAAACTTTCGAGTCTATGCCTGTACGTGATACGGGCCCGATCACTTATCCATGCCGACTATGCCCGTATCTGTTACGTTCATCCTTTTTTACTGTCTTGTACAATGTTTTCGCATGGGATTATCTTTAATTCTCAACTAATATGTTTCTTTATATCATATACATAGTAACATTAGAGTTTCCGAATCTCACTATGGCAACTATGTCTGACTTTTATCAGCAGTCATTTTCAAATGCTCGCTCCCGTATTTTACCGGATCCCTTACGTGCTGCGGGACGTCTCTTTTTCACGCCTATATTATCGTGTTGCTTTCTTCCGGTGCTTTTTGGTCACACATTATTATTCTTTATCGTCCACACTATCGATGTAATATGTTTCTTTTTCTCGCATACCAACTTCAGAATTTTGATCCTTGGTACTACATTTTGTCCAATTTTTAATAATGACACTATGTATGCAACTCACTCGACCCGCCACCGGAGACGTCTTGTTCGGTTCATGATTAAAAGATAACATTCTGATAACTTTTGCTGAAAATTATTCAATATATTACTTTGATTTAAAACATAGTTTAAACTGGTATGCATTGACTTTAACTGGATAATTTTATTCTTTTTTGTTTTTGCAGTTCCCATATCAAACGTATGTACGGATTTTTCATGCAAGATGCTGTCTGAACCATTATTTTTACAAGCGTTTAAAGAAAGACCAAAATTTAAAAAACAAACTGATTATTTTGACAGCATAAATCCAAAGACCGGTACAAATTAGTATTTTTGTTTAGTCTTTCGGGACACCGGGACAAACACCCCAAAACTGGTACTGTCCCGGCCAAACCGGTACGTATGGTCACCTTACCTATTAATGAAAATGTACTTATGTTTCTTTTAACTACTCTAAAGAATAGTTGTACAGGTTTCAAAAATGTATTGCTTGATGAGTAGGTATGTGATAAGGAAGGTGATCTTTATATTGGAAGTAATAAGATATAGTTATTGCATCCGTAAATCTTGATCCAGGAAAATATTATCGACATAGATGATAGGAAGTTGACTTTTTCTACAATAAATTTATTTGTTTTTTGGTAATTCTGTTGCTGTTTTTATATATACCTATATTAAAAGTCTAGGATTAGGAAAGGAATTAAATTCAGAATCCGAAACCCAGGCAGGGATCTGGTTCTGGATCCGGATCTGACAAAAAACCTGGATCCATCCATCACTACTCATAATCATACTACACACGTAAGAAACACTATATAATACTATTGTTGGTTGATCATACACTTTTACAAATGAAATTGACATAATTTATTGGACACATCTTCCTCCATCTACCCAGTCTACCTCTGACTCAGTCCAAGACATTCAGGCAGAGTTGAAGATGTCGTGGGCGGCATGTGCTAGATCCCAGACTCTTGGAATACCAAACCCCGTAGAAACTCGGAGCAAGTCAAATTAGCATGCCTTGTGGCAGCTGTAGCCCAGCAAGAACCACCCTGGGAAAACAAGAGAAAAGGAGGAACCCACTTCCTCAGTGATTGGCCAGAGAAGATGCACTCTAAATAGTGCTATAACTAAAGCAAAGAGATAGATGAGCAAACTCTCCAAAGAGCTGTACAAGGGACAGCCTCAGATTCTTCAGGAATTATATGCTCTCGTAAACTGAGCGACACCAAACTCATGGGAAACAGATTCCTCAGAGCTTCCCGGACAGAGAGAGTGCCTCGACCCAAGCATGCTATCTCACCGCCCCAGTGGCCAGACTCGCACTCTGGCTGTCTCATCCTCATACCCTCTTCTCGTCACCCACCTGTCTAAATGGGAGGGGGATTAATGCCGGGTCTACACTAGTGCTTTAATGTCCACTTTAAGTGACCAGTCACTTTAAAGTTTTGATGTATGTGTCAGCAGCTTACTTAAAGTCCACCTCCACTTAAAGTGACCAGTACCCCCTATGTAAAGTGTGCGTAGTCATTTGTTACCCATTAATATTTCGTCAAGCGCAAAGAGTGGCTATAAGAAATCAAGTCGTGGGGTACTTAATTAATGAAATAGATGCATATGCATACAAATTTATTAAATATACACACTCCCTAAGTCATGTCTATGCAAACGTATGTTTACGAGTTAAGTAGTCGGTGAGCAACTTGTCAATTATCACAACCATGAATATTACATTTAATATAATTTCCATAATTTATATAATCTCTATGATCACAAACATTGAAGAAAAACATGAAAAATTAAGCAAAACTAATTAACCTGATTAATAACTGTTGAAGTCAATCTATTCCGAATGATTTCAACCAAGAAAATTACCCCTAAAAGAGCGGACAATTATAGTTTTGAGGAAGTGGTTCTCTTTTCAAAACATGGTAAAATTATGCCGTAAATGACAAATTTAAAGCACACACCAAGCATTAAAATTTATTTCACTTTAATCTTTCAAAGGTTTGCTTATGTTTTTATGGTGAAATTTTAATTTTTCTGTCACAAAATAATGAAATAATGCAAACACAAGAATCCTGCGAGGTAAATGAATATATAAACAACCAATAAAGTTAGAGCAATAAATTATGTGGCACAAAATTAAAAGTGTTTGGGAGAAGGGCTGCTTGTTCAAAATGCTACTCAGTGAATCACTACATTATCCATTTACTATGTACTCATCAATGGTAAGGGCACAGTGACTGTGGGTACGGGTCTGAAAATTCTGAAACATTTTTGCATGTTGAAAATATCATACATAGTAGGTACTTAGCATACAATTAAAGATAGGAGACTTATCATATAATTAAAGGTAGGTGACTTAGCATATAATTAAATATGATTTCTCAAAGGTTTTCCACTAAGTAAAGACCCTTCTAATAATCAGTCACTCAGAAGAAATAAATTATGAATATACAAGCGAGTCATTTACACTGAGCTCCTTGCATGTCTTCGAATGTTATCCTTCTTTGTTGTTAGTCATTAATCCTGAACAGCCGTGACTCTGCAGTCAACTTAAAGTACATGTGTAGAAGATGTCCATTACTTAAAGTTATCTTTAAGTAGGTTCACTTTAAGTGGAATTGTAATGTAGACTTGGCATAAAGGAAAAGGAGGGGAAGTAGGAGAGGTGGGTTAAAGAAAAAAGAGAGGAAGTTCCTTGCAACCGCCGGCCTACACAAACCTGGCTAAGGGAATGAGGCCTACGGGAAGGTGATGCCTATGCAGGGTCGGTCGGTAAAGGCAAACTCAGTGTGGTCGTAAAAAATGAACGTTACACACTCGCATTCTACACTGGGAGCAAACAAATACCCTCATCGGAGCTTCCTTTACAGTTTAGTGCATTTACGTTTATTACCCTGCATGCTGCTGTGAAATGATTTAAATTCCCTCATTTATTGCACTTTTCACTGAAACACAGGACATTTAACGAAGTTCATGTCTTGTTTCAGCCAATTTCCCATCATTGCAAATGTTCATAATTAAATCCATACAGACTGCAGTTTTGTATAAACAAACCAGTGGTTGTTTATATGTCATTAAGTCCAAATAATGAAATACAGAGTATTTAGGATTTCTAAAACATATTAAAAGACTTAATTATAACATAGGTTTGGATGAGGGATATTGAATTTCAAGCACAGGAGTGAAGTATTATTATTATTATATTTTTGAGGGAATTAATCGTTTCTATAAACTGCTAATTGCTGTAGCAAAAATCTTAAACTACTTCTGCAGGAAATATGAGAAAAAATATAAATTAATTTGAAAGCTTCATTTTCACTATTGATACTATTACACGAAGGTCATTCTAGTTATAACACCTCGAATTTTTTTCTCAGGACTGGAAACAGATAGAAACATGCGGATTGTTTTAAAATCCGTGTGCACTCTTTATGAATACGTGACATATGCATCAGAATTATGACCTACAGAATGTTAGTAAGAGGTGTTCGTAAGAGAGTAAGGGCTGTTTAGGAGACTTAAAATGATGATATTTTCATTACAATAACAGCGTGCTTCTTCTGGTGAACATTGTGAAAATCACTCACACAATATAGTAAGACCTGTCAGTGAAGCATTTTCAAAGTAAAGTAAACCAATAGAATCATTGTGTTTTTGGGTGAATAGCATTTTCGACAAATGAGATGGAGACAATGTGTTAGTTTCCAGGTGATATAGAATATTTGATATTCATTTGATCTTTTTTTTATTAGTTTTTTGGGAATGAGTTGAATGGTTTTCACCAGAGTATATTAACATTTGTTGATACTGTATGTAAAGTTTAGATATTATATTTGAGTTAAATACTCTTAACTGTTACAATAATTAACTATTCCAGTTGTGTTAATACTTATCAACTTGCAAAATCCTTGATTACTAACTGACATCAAATTTTACTTTAATATTTGATTAATGATTACATATTTTTGAGATTGGGATAAATTAATATTCTCAAATTTTAACTAGCAATAAATCCATAAGCAGGCACAAGTCAATTGTTGTTTATACCACCCACTTAATAAGCTGAATTTTTTTTACAGGATGATGCAGGAAATGACTGCCAACTCAGATAACTCTGATCTATTCTCCTCATGGAGAATGCCATACACTAATGCTATTCAATGACAAGCAAGAAGGGGAAAGATTCTAAACGTCATCCGGTCAACCAGCATTCCTGCGGAGATGAAACTACACCCGAAGGCTATTTGAAGAGGAAGGGGTCTCCACTTCACCTGTACACCCTACTCTTCCTGCCTTAGAGGGAAGACTCTGCACCCGAAGGCTATTTGAAGAGGAAGGGGTCTCCGCTTCACCTGTACACCCTACTCTTCCTGCCTTAGAGGGAAGACTCTGCACCCGAAGGGTATTTGAAGAGGAAGGGGTCTCCGCTTCACCTGTACACCCTACTCTTCCTGCCTTAGAGGGAAGACTCTGCACCCGAAGGCTATTTGAAGAGGAAGGGTCTCCGCTTCACCTGTACACCCTACTCTTCCTGCCTTAGAGGGAAGACTCTGCACCCGAAGGCTATGTTGAAGAGGAAGAAGATAAAAGACACCTACCTGGTACATACATAGAGAAAAGATGACATGCAAATGTCACTTTAGGGGAAGAGGAGAAGAAGCAAAAGGAGAAAAGGAAAATTTTCTTTCAAATAAATATTGTATTATGCAAATTAAAATATTTATTAATAAAAGTTAATATGTACAAATTACTGAGTCTCTGTTCAGCGTTGAAACTTTGATAAGTAAAATGAGGATAGGGTCCTAGGTAAAGTATTATCATTAGGCCCTTTCTTCCAAGTTGCAAAACAAGGTGTGATACACTGTCTCTCTGCTCCAAGCTGAACAACCAGGTCTGATAAGCAGTCTCCCTCTCTGCTCCAAACCGAACAACCAGGTCTGATGCGTAGTCTATCTCTCTGCTCCAAGCCGAACAACCAGGTCTGATGCGTAGTCTATCTCTCTGCTCCAAGCCGAACAACCAGGTCTGTTGCGTAGTCTATCTCTCTGCTCCAAGCCGAACAACCAGGTCTGATGCGTAGTCTATCTCTCTACTCCAAGCTGAACAACCAGGTCTGTGGTGCGGAAAAATCTGCTCCTAAGTTGAACATTCAGCTGAGACCTGTAGTCTGTCCACTCCAAAATTGAACAGCTGGGTGAGAAAGGGTGATATACTGAGAAGGAAAAAGATATTACAAAAATAAATTAATTTTAAATTTCTTTATAATTTATCACAAATACTCTTCATATTATGTATGATGCTGAGTGCTCAGCATTGAAATTTTGACAAAAATTGAAATGGTCCCTTGAAAAGCTAACTAAAAAAATTTAATACATACTCTTTAACTAAAATGCTTAAAATATGTTTATGATCAGTCCTCTTTCCAAAGCTGGATGACTTGGATGCCAGGATGTATGGCAGGCTCCTCATCAAATAGTATTTGCATGCATAATTTCTGTTGAGTAGCAATACACAAATATTGTATTGTTACTTTTTGGGAATAAATAGATTAAGCTGGTGGAAGTAGGTTTTCTATGGCAGTAAGGAAAGATTTAAAGAATAAGAAATATCACCAAAATTGGTAGCAGAGCGTGGTTTTGGGGTTACATGGTTTGGCTAAGTTTAGATTGATGAGAAAAGAATAATGACGAGTCAGAACGATTCCCAATTGTGTCATTTGCCAGAGCAAATTAGGATTCAGAATTGATTTCTAATTCAGCATCTGGGCATTCAGAATAAAAAGCATCCTAAGAGAGAATGGAGTACTGAAGGCGATTGAAGATGATTTTTTTTAGGATCTTGACAAGAACTCAGCGAGCGAGGCAAAGGTGCAGGCGATAATTATAACGAGTTGCCGATAGTCACATTGAATATTTGAAGCAAAAATCTGCCTTTGCGATGTGTAAAAATTTAGAAGAGAACTTAAAGAAAGGAGTATGGTCAAAGTTGTTCCCGAGAAGAAAATTATCAGAGATGAAATGCGCAAATAAATATCCACCTATAACTAACACTTCACAAAATGGAAGGAATTTTCATGGAATTAAAAGAAGCGGATGCTGAACAATGTGAAGAGGAAAAGGTTAATTACGTAATTATTATCTATTATTTGTATTATCACAGCATTAGAAACCATGGAAAAATTGAAGTTATATTTCATGAAGACTACTTGGAGAAGAAGAAAAGAAAGAAAATTCGGAGGAGCCAGGAAGCTTGCAAGGGACCAATGCTTTTTCATGCGTCATTTGTGGCAAACCTGGACACAAAAAGTACCAGTGTAGAGGACGTGAATACAACAATGCCAGAGGATGTGGATACTACATGGATATGAAAATGCCAGAGGATATGAAAATCAACGAGATCAAGTACGCGGGTACAATAGTTCCGGAGAAAATTGAAGATATCAAGAATGCAGATATGCTAGTTTTGGACAAGGCCGAGGAAGGTGGTCAGACGCTGTGGAGAGGAATGAATCACAAGATTTAGTGTTTGTATGTGAAAAAGGAAATGGTGGTAAAAAGGTTTTAACAGAGTGGCTACTGAAATCCAATTTTTAAATTCCCTGCCTTTTCCTGATGGACTTAATTTCCCTGACAGATTGCCTAAAGGTCTCCTATTATCGGAATATTTTATTTCTGCTGAATTAAATTTTCGTTAAAACTCAGAAAATGCTAAAAGCTGAAATCAATACATTAAAAGCTACAAGTACACCCTAATAAAACAATATATTAAACCTTAATAAGTTAAACTCTCATCCAAATTATACACACTTTTAATACATTTTTACCCTCGCATTTTTCATTGAGAGGCTCCGGCGCAAAAGGGTAAAAACAGTGCATGTTTATACAATAACATCACTTATCATATTATCATTTGTTAAAAATCATAATATCTTTGTCTTGAATAACACTGTGTTGGCTATCATAAAGATGGGGAAGAATCTGCCTGATTTTAAGTTTCTTTAAAATCTATTGTTTCATTTCGTAAAATCAAATTGATACCTTCACTGTTGCCCAAAATAGCCTAAAGTAAAAACGTTACAAAAAATTCACATAAAATCAAAAAATTATTCCATTAAGAATATTCAAGGAGTCAGCTGGTGCCGCTAACTCACTGGTGTAAAATCAAATTTTACGTAAAATCGAAATTCTACTACATAACAGTGTTGCTTTACGGTGAGTCCCCTAAACCATTGCGAGCATTGGCACGAGCGATCTTCCGACGGCCGCGTATTGTATTTCCGTGGCCGTGTATGTTTCCTTCGGTAGAATTACAAATTAATAATGTCTTCAAGAAAGAGGTAGCATGTCGTGGTAGTTCTGGGAAGTTGAGGATTACTTAAAAGGCATCGAAGGGAAAGTTAATGGCAAATTTACTGGCGGACTTCGGCACAGGTATCACTAAGGTGCGCAAAAAATTAAAAAAAACCAAAGCCAAGTTGTTGCACTAGTTCAAAATCAGATGGCATGAGTGACCTTCCGAAGTGAATAACAATTTGATTAACATGGTTATAACCCCTTGATTGAAAGAGGGAACCAACCTTCATATTCAGGAATATCATACTTGAGGTGGTTTGTGACCTGGCTAAATTGCTATGAGAGAGCTAAGGGGGTCATTCAATAATTACGTTGAGTGCAAAAGGTGGGGAGGGGAGGACTCTTCTTACTGTCTTACGAAGGGGGTCATGGGAATTGAAGATGATCTTACGTAAGATTTTGTTTACACGTGTGATCGTACTTGTATTACCATTTTAATAATCATCGTCTCATATTTTTTGAACTGCAAGCACGTATATCCTATGAGCTAGTGTGTTCCAGCTACCTCTTGACCTGAGTATCTGAAGTTAAAAAAAAAAGCGTGAGGTAAAATCTTCCGAACAACATAGCCTTAGATTCCTTGTGATGAGCAGAATATATGGCGATGATGAATTTTAACACTACTAGGCAAATATTGCATTAAGGATATACAAAAGGGATACATTGTACGACTGATTCACAACTAAAAAACTGTATGCAATGAATTGAAGGGGCTTATTCTGTACGCATCAGCGACGGACATTAGTTTTAGTCGGTGAAATAAAGGGTGGGAAAGACTGCCTGTTAAACGTAATGGCAGAAAAATAACGAGAATTTCCTATCCCAGTTTCTCCCTGACTGTTACGAGAATCCCCTGAATTTTCCAGAAATTCAAAATTCCCTGAAAATTCAAGGTTTTCCCAGTTTTCCCTGGCGATTGCCACCCTGTTATAAACAAGGAATCTCTAGTGTGGTGCATAGACTCTGGGTGCTCTGACCATTTAGTAAACAATACGGTGGTGTTTAAGGATTACTTAGATCTTAAAATGCCTAAAATTATAGTGGTTGCTAAAGATGGAGTGACCCTTAAAGCAATAGGGATTGGTAATATTAAAGTTGAATGTTTTGTAGGAAATAAAGCCAGTAATTGTACGATTAAGGAAGTGTATTACGTACGGGAACTTAGAAGGATAGGGATGTGCGAGTACTCGAAAATTCGAGTCGAGTCGAGTAGTTGGTACTCGACTCGAGCACTCGAGTATTTTTACGAAAGTCGAGTCGAGTCGAGTAGTTTTTGTCGACGGAGCCGCCAAGGCCAATAGGTTCAGAGATCTGCCGACAGAAAGCGCTATCATCCAAATCGAGTAAATCTCTGGTTACACGGTAGATAACACGTACGAACATGTACTTACGTACGTTCATTTACATTTGCGTGAATGCGGTTTCATGTACGTTTACGTGAACGGATTTATGTACGTTTGCGTGAACGAATGGATGAATCGGTGGTTACACGGTCCATGAAACCGCATATGTACCGTATTACTCAGAATGTAGCCCCCCCTTTTTGGCCGAAATATTCGCGGAAAAAGTCTGGGGTGGGGGACGATATTCGAGCTCAAAGCACCTAATGTCCGTTGTAAAATACCATCCCCTGAGTTTGAAGGCTTAGATCACAAAAACGAGTAGTTCAATTTTAAAATAAAGTATATCGAACTAAATCTTGTTTATTTATACGTTTAATAATGCCAAAAATATATTTTTAGTTGGTTATATTAATTAATTTTTCGACTGAGACAGATAAAAACACCATATATTATTTAAGTTCCGGGAAGCAAGTTTGACGCCCACTTGAAGATACACATGAAAAGCCACTTCTCTTTTCTTCGCATAAGATATGGAACATATATTTATCTTAGACTAAACAAAGTTTAAAATAGAGTACTCAGTTACTAATTACGTAACGAATAATATTTAAAAATGCGCTATCTCAGCATGCGGAAGTCGGAAATTTAGTTCGTTTTGATGGTATTCTTCGTGTTTGAAAACTAAGAACGTGTAAAATGACTTAACAAATTGGGAGAATTAGATATGCTTTCAACATGTATATATTTATTTCGGAAAGCGAGCTCCACGCGACAGGACTTTTGGCCTGGAGAGATAAGCTGCTCGAGGTTGTCAAGTTGTAAGCTACCGTAGGTACCACGCGAGAAAATTTCTCTAGTTATCACAGGAAAAATATCCTTGCCTATGCTTGAATAAAAGTTTATAAGTTGCAGTATTCACCAAAATAAAATCAGCGATAAGAGAGATAGCTTTTGTACCCACATTTCTCGGCTTCTCGACGAAAGAAACAAATTGCATTTTAAATTATCTTCAACTCCGTCTCCAAAATCTGTACGCGAGGTGGCATAATGACGGTATGCTTCCTAAGATACCGTCAGTTCTTAAAATGACACTGACTTGCATTCTTAAAGGCGATACTTTTTTCCGCTATTGTCGAGTCCTCATGACTCATTCACAGCGATAGGCGATCTGCTTGCAGCAGATGATTCCATGCGCGCGCTACCTTTCCAGGCATGCTCTGGACATTTGAGCGTGCTTTTATAGCCGAAAATAAATATATATCGATATCAAATAATCAACGAATTCTACTGAGATTTCATAAGTGGATTCATATTAATGACTCGAGAGCAAGAGAAAGGTCCATACGGTGATTTACGGAACGGAATGCGCGCGGGACGGAAAATAACGCAGTCTGACAAATTCATCAATAACAAAAATATTGATGAACGTAATAGTATGAAACTTCGTATAACTATTAACAAAGCCCTTAGCTACAATATGTGAAAAGAAAAGTTTGATATCTCGATCTGTGTTGTTTTTACGATGCCCGAATTTGATGGATCCATCCGGTATAAAAAAAAAATTCGCTTAAAATCCGTTCTTAAACACGTACTTCAATTAAAAAAATTGTAAAAATATTTTAATACTACCAGTAAACGTAGAAATAAACAAGCTTTAATTTGATATACTTTATTTTAGAATCGCTTTAGCCATCTTGGAGATATTGGTCTTCAAACTCACGGGTGAAGGAAATTTTATAACGGATGGTAGGCATCCTATTATAAGGGCATTACGGATGATATAGGTATCGTACAAAACTTATAAGTTTTACTATTCCATTTTTTTATTTCCTATTTAGGATTATTAATTACATCATTAATTTCAAGTTCCTAGTCATATCTTAAGGTAGATAATTATAAATATCTATAGATAATTATCTATAATAAATTTTTGTTCAAATATATTTCCGTAGAAATCGAAAACTTTAATCTACAGGACTCTATGCAAAATTCATGTACCTGCTCACATTCATCCGTGAATGAAAATTCATTGTTCAAACATTATTAACTTGCATTAATGGATATTGGAAATAACCCGTGCTGATATTGGGTGTTCATGCATCGTGCAAATGGGGGTGATTGACACAGATCATTTTTGTGATTCTAAGTTCTATCATGTTTAGGCAGAAATCGCCAATTTTGAAGAGATGGTGCCATTAATTCTAAGAGGAAGAAAAGTTATGTTAAAAACTAACTATGTAATTAACGGCCAATCATAACTTTGAGGCACGAGCTTATCAAATATTTACTGCACAAATAAGGCTCTAGGTACACTCTAGGTACCGTACTGCAAGCTAATTTACACATTTTTGAGTAATCCTAGGAATGAAGGTAATTTTCTTATTTCGAGAGCTACCGGGAAATTTCCATTATGTCTTTTGGCCTGCGCTACGTGCCATATTAATTTGACTGTTTATAACTATGCATTAGGTAGGTAGACCTGCCATTTGATAGTCAGATTGCTGGCTAACTTTAATTGCGATGACTTAAGTAAGAACTGGGTCTCTTCACTCATGTACAATAATGTACAAACTCGACTCGACTCGATACTCGCGAGTACTTAACAACTCGACTCGATACTCGACTCGAGGTCAAAAAGTGCTACTCGCACATCCCTATAGAAGGAATTTATTGTCTGTGTCAAAAATGGAATCTAGTGGATTGAATGTTACATTTTGCAAAGGAAAAGTTTGGAAAGAAAAAAATTGCGAACTTGTTATGATAGGAAATCCAAATAGTAACTCATACACGATTGAAACTAAGATTGATTATAAAAGTTTTTGCTATTCTGTGACTAAAGATTGTAATGTGGTGGCTAAAATGTGGCACAGACGTTTTCGGCATTTGGGCATGAGGTTATAAATGTTTTAGTTCAAAAGAACTTAGAGAGTGGCTTAAATTGTTTAGAAAATAGGAGATTAGAGAGTAATTTAGACTGGAAATTAGAGAGTAAATTAGACTGTATGTGAGTCATGTTTATTAGGAAAGATGACAAGACAACCTTTTAACAGGGCAGCATATAGGGCAAGTAAACCATTAGAATTAGTCCATAAAGATGTTTGTGGGCCAATCACTCTGACCAGTAGAGAAGATCAAAGATATTCTTTGACATTATTGATGATTATACAAATTTTGTCATGGTGTACCTATTAAATTACACATAAGTCTGAGGTATTTGAAAAATTTATAGAATATTATTGCAAATAAGCATTTCAATGCTAACTTGCTACAGCTTCATTCAGATAATGGCAAAGAATGTGTCAGGGGAATTCAAAAGATTTTGTACTCAAGAAGGTATATCAATGCAATATACAGTACCTTATGACACAGAAATAAATGGTGTAGCAGAGTGTATGAATTGAATGTTGATGGAGAAAGCTAGAACAATATTACTTGAGTCAGCCAAGTTGCAAGTGAAATGTGGACTGGCAGAAAACCTGATGCTTCAAATATGCAAGTTTTTGGCTGTACTGCTTATAATTATGTGCCTAAAGCTTAGACAATACCAGGAAGAAAATGATTATGATAGGATATAGTATTTCAGGATATAGACTCATCGATGCAGAAACAAAGTAGAGATTGCAAGATGTGATATTCAATGAAAGTTTAAAAGAAGATCAATTAGTATACTTACCATCTGAAAGTGGATAAAGTTCTACACACAAAGGAGAACTGAAGAAGATAGTAATGAAAAAAAGAGCAGGAAACAGATGAACCAGAAATTAGTGAAAGAAGCAAAGAACAGTCAAGAACAGAAGGAAAGTCATAGAAAAACCAGTTATGGAAGAATGGGAAAAAGGGAGAGTTAAAAGAAGTACAAAAACACCCAAATAGCTACAGGAATACAAAATAAATTTGAGTGAGAAGGATGATGAAACTATTTGCTTTACTGACTAACCAAGATGATGTACCATCAAGTTATCGACAGATGGAAGAAATAGAAGACAACCAAGATTAAAAAGTTACTGTAAATGAAGAACTAAGAGTTTCAGAAGAAAGTCAGACCTGGAAGATTTTACCAAAACCAGAGAAAGAAAAACTGTTGGATACTAAATAGGTTTTTACAAAGAAATATATAGGAGAGAGGGAAAACGTTAGGCATGACTTGTAGTACGTATGTGGTTTTCAACAAAAAGAACATTTAGGAGATATTTACTCTCCTGTGTTGAAGTTACAGATTTTAAGAATATTGTTATCTGTTGCTGTCCATAGAAATTACTAAATTCACCAACTATACGTGAAAGGTACCTTTTTATATGGAGATATAAATGTGTATATTTAAAGCCACCAGAAGGATTAGAAGTACCAGATGAACAGATTTTAAAATTGACAAAATCATTATATGGACTGAAGAAGTCACCCAAGTATTGGTATGAAAAGTTTAATAGAACAATAACGAAATATGGATTTAGAGGATCTGAAAATTACTACTGTTTGCATATTATGGGAGATATGTACATATTACTGTACATAAATGATATGCTGATACTCGGAGGTGAGTCACTAGAGATAGCAAAAGTAAAAGAATTTTTTCAGGAAAATTTAGGATGAAGGACAGTGTAGTAGACAGCAATGACAGCAATGCACAAATAAACAAATTGTATTGTTACTTTTTGAGAATAAATGGTTTAAGCTGGAAGTAAGTTCTCTATCGTAGTCACGAAAGATATAAAGAATAAGAAAAATCACCAACAATTTCCCCTTCAAGGCAGATCCACTGCATTGCAAGTCCCCATCATCTTTCAATAGCCTTCTTTTTCATCTATTTTTTGTTGCATCACATTGCAGTCCATGTCAGCATCATGCAAATGTTGAGGAATCACAAGGAGTGCAATCCTCTGTTTTCAACAGTAATCCACTAAGAAGGCTCTTAGAATGGCTTCCATTCAATATCAGCTTCCAGGGCCTGAGAGTGGTTTTAAATGGCTGCTTGATACATCTGAAATGAACGAAAAGGAACTAGAAATTGACATACAAATCTGAATTTGTAATAGTCAAAATGAAATATGTAATAGCTAATCTACTCCTACTTCATCAGGTATCATCAATATTAAAGTTGGACAGCTGGTCCTGAACTTTATGATCTAAGCCTCATGATTGTGGAACTGTAGATTATGAATGAAAACGGGTGGTACAACAAAATATGAATCACTGAGAAATAAGCAACTCTAAAAATATACTAAAACTTTTGTTATGATAAAAACCATTCATGGCAGAACAAATTCTACAAAAAAAATGGACAAAGATTATTTCAGATAAAAAAAGAGATGGCAAAGAAAATAATCTGAAGCAACTAGGACAACAATGCATGTAATGGAAACATTTCCTGTTTTGAAGGAATCTCTCTCTCTCCGTAGCACTACAGCCCTTGGTGGACCTTGGCCTCATCCAAAATTTGCATCCATTCTTTTTTCCATGCAACTCCTCTTCTCCATCCTTCAATGTGCATTATCTGCATATCTTCGATGACCTCATCACTCCATCTTTGCCTTGGTCTTCCCCTTCTCCTTGCATGATGTAATTTTTCTCTTAACATCCTTCTAGGCATCCGTTCTTCTACCATTCTCTCCACGTATCCAAACCACTCTATCCTACGAGCTTTCACAAATCTAACTATGTCCTGGCATTCAATTAAATAGTCCTGCTCCACATTGTACCTTATTCTCCAGTCATTGTTTTCTTTTACAAGGCCATATATTTTCCTTAGTATATTGGTCTCTCAAACACTCGAAGGGCACTTACATCCAGCCCTTTCATGGTCCATGTTTCTGAGGCATATGTGACAACTGGTCTTATATATTTTGAGTTTTGTGCTTCCTGTAATTAGCTGGTTTCTGAACAAATGCTTGTTTGCATAATAAGCATGATTACGTGTCTTTATTTTTTCCTTTATTTCTTTGCTTATATCATTGTCATTGGATACCATTACCCCCAGATATCTAAAGTGCGACACCTTCAAAATTATTTTCTCCAATTATCAAGTCTTTAGCTGCTCTTCAGGTCTCCGAGTTAGACATTTCATATACTTTGTCTTTTTTTGATTTACCTCCAGCCATATACTCTTTGCTTCTTTTTCCATTTATGTGTACATTTGCTTCAGTTTGTAAGCAGATCTAATAATGATTAATACATCATCTGCATATGCGAGGATCTGAAAGGATTTCCCAAATATCGTTCCCTTCTGATTGATCACCTTAATTACCTTATGCAAGACTAGATCAAATAAAATTGCCAATAACCCATCTCCCCTCTATTAAACTCAAATTCTTCACTCAGGTCGTAATTTACTTTTACTCTTGCCTTAGTATCCTTTATGGTCATTCTTACTAGCCTTATTATATTCGATGGTATTACATAGGAGTTTTACTGAATGGAGGAACAGATAACATTTACGGCAGAGTTTTACTGAATGGAGGAACAGATAACATTTACGGCATACCTACGTCATCCAATATGGCGCATGGCGCAATGCGCGGGAATTCCGGAAATTTAAAGTAATAGAGCAGCAATGTATGAAAATATTGCAAAAATGACTAGATTTTATTGTATAACGGAATAAAAACAATGAAAACCCAAATAGGAAATTAAAGAACAAATTAACACAAAAATAAATACACCATTGACGAAACATAGTTTAAAAATATCAATTACCAAAAGAGCGCAAGATATAATATTTTTCACATAACTTATTCAGGAAATTTAAAGTAATAGAGCAGCAATATATAATAGTAATGCAAAAAAGACTTCATTTCATTGTAAAATAGAATTACACAACTGGACTCCATAGGAGTTTTACTGAATGGAGGAACAGATAACATTTACGGCAGAGTTTTACTGAATGGAGGAACAGATAACATTTACGGCATACCTACGTCATCCAATATGGCGCATGGCGCAATGCGCGGGAATTCCGGAAATTTAAAGTAATAGAGCAGCAATGTATGAAAATATTGCAAAAATGACTAGATTTTATTGTATAACGGAATAAAAACAATGAAAACCCAAATAGGAAATTAAAGAACAAATTAACACAAAAATAAATACACCATTGACGAAACATAGTTTAAAAATATCAATTACCAAAAGAGCGCAAGATATAATATTTTTCACATAACTTATTCAGGAAATTTAAATTAATAGAGCAGCAATATATAATAGTAATGCAAAAAAGACTTCATTTCATTGTAAAATAGAATTACACAACTGAAAACCCGAATAGAAAATTAAAGAGTTACCATCAAAATAAATACACCATTGACGAAACATAGTTTAAAAATATCAATTTTCAAAAGAACGCAAGATATAATATTTTTGACATACATACCCGATAAGTAAACATTTGTGGCAAACCGTACATTTCGACATGAATTTTATAGTCACCGTAACAGATAACATGTTTTTTATACCAGTCCATTGAATGTGAAATTCATATAAACCGCAAGAGATAACATTTTTGGCATACCAGACTATCAAATGTGAACCTTACATCTATCACAAGAGATAACATTTGTGGCATACCTTACATTTTGACTTGAATTTTATAGTCACTGCAAGAGATAACATTTTTGGCATACCTATCATTTAAATGTGAACTTCATATGAAATGCAAGAGATAACATTTGTGGCATACCTATCCTTTAAATGTGAACTTCATATGAAATGCAAGAGATAACATTTGTGGCATACCTATCCTTTAAATGTGAACTTCATATGAAATGCAAGAGATAACATTTTTGGCATACCAGACTATCAAATGTGAACTTTACATCTATCACAAGAGATAACATTTTTGGCATACCTGTCTAATAATGTGAACTGAATGTCTACAACAAGAGATAACATTTTTGGCATACCTGTCCAGTAAATGTGAACTTCATATCTACCGCAAGAATTAAATGTTTGTTATACCTGTCTAATAAATATGAACAACATGTCAACCACAAGAGATAACATTTTTGGCATACCTTACATTTTGTCTTGAATTTTATAGTCACCGCAAGAGATAACATTTTTGGCATACCTATCTTTTAAATGTGAACTTCATATGAAATGCAAGAGATAACATTTGTTGCATACCTTACATTTTGTCTTGAATTTTATTGTCACCGCAAGAGATAACATTTTTGGCATACCTATCATTTAAATGTGAACTTCATATGAAATGCAAGAGATAACATTTGTGGCATACCTATCCTTTAAATGTGAACTTCATATGAAATGCAAGAGATAACATTTGTTGCATACCTTACATTTTGTCTTGAATTTTATAGTCACTGCAAGAGATAAAATTTTTGACATACATGTCCAGTAAATGTGAACTTTATATCTACCGCAAGAGATAAAATGTTTGTTATACCTGTCTAATAAATATGAACAACATGTCAACCATAAGAGATAACATTTTTGGCATACTTGACATTTTGTCATGAATTTCATATTCACTCCAACATAATACATTTTTAGCGGGAACTTGGTGTGTGTCGAATTAATATTTGGTGCCATCTTCATACAATAACCCTGAAATATTTTTAGCAAAGACCTCAACTGCATTCTTTTACCACCTCATACTGTGTTGTGTTACACCAGAAATAAATGTTTGTTTCACAATAGTACAACTTCACGTGAAACAAACAATTAGGTATATACCTGCTTCATACAAATGTAATTCAAGGCCTTCTTTCACCAATTCCCATTGAATGTTAATTATAAATCTAATCAATGAAGTTGCAAAACAATTTACTTATCCAAATCAGATTTTCAGAATTAAGAATGAGAATAGTGGCTAATACAGGTTTCTTTCCTGGTTTCAACCGTGTACATGGTTGCAAACAGGCAGCATCCCAAGCAGAGCTGGAGTATGACATAAAAATGTGTTAATTACCAGTTATGTATTTATAAATAAAAACATGTGAAAATCCATTATTTTATACAAAAAAGTTGCCTTATCTGGCCGTTTCCAAATTATTTTCCTATGACACCATATGTTTTTTTTACTAGTTTCAGATGCTGAAATTGGTAATCTTGCAGTTTTGACAATACATAGTTCTATTAACAGTGAGGTTTACATAATTTGTGAGAATGGCTCTCATGTCACATAGTGTAATAGCTACTATGTGGAGTACGATACCTACAAAAATTCAGGACAAAATCTCTTGCGGTTCATATGAATTTCACATTTAATGAACAGCTATGACAAAAATGTTATCTCTTGCGGTAGATATGAAGTTCACATTTTTTAGCCAGGTATGCCAAAAATGTTATCTCTTGCGGTAGATATGAAGTTCACATTTTTTAGCCAGGTATGCCAAAAATGTTATCTCTTGCGGTGACTGTAAAATTCAGGAAAAAATGTAAGGTATGCCAAAAATATTATCTCTTGCGGTAGAAATGAAGTTCTCATTTTATAGCCAGGTATGCCAAAAATGTTATCTCTTGCGGTGACTGTAAAATTCAGGAAAAAATGTAAGGTATGCCAAAAATATTATCTCTTGCGGTAGAAATGAAGTTCTCATTTTATAGCCAGGTATGTCTAAAATGTTATCTCTTGCGGTAGATATGAAGTTCACATTTTTTAGCCTGGTATGCCAAAAATGTTATCTTTTGCGGTGACTGTAAAATTCAGGAAAAAATGTAAGGTATGCCTAAAATGTTATCTCTTGCGGTAGAAATGAAGTTCTCATTTTATAGCCAGGTATGTCTAAAATGTTATCTCTTGCGGTAGATATGAAGTTCATATTTTTTAGCCAGGTATGCCAAAAATGTTATCTTTTGCGGTGACTGTAAAATTCAGGAAAAAATGTAAGGTATGCCAAAAATGTTATCTCTTGCGGTAGATATGAAGTTCACATTTAAAAGTCAGGTATGCCAAAAATGTTATCTCTTGCGGTGACTGTAAAATTCAGGAAAAAATGTAAGGTATGCCTAAAATGTTATCTCTTGCGGTAGATATGAAGTTCACATTTTTTAGCCAGGTACGCCAAAAATGTTATCTCTTGCGGTGACTGTAAAATTCAGGAAAAAATGTAAGGTATGCCAAAAATATTATCTCTTGCGGTAGAAATGAAGTTCTCATTTTATAGCCAGGTATGCCTAAAATGTTATCTCTTGCGGTAGATATGAAGTTCACATTTAAAAGTCAGGTATGCCAGCAATGTTATCTCTTTCGGTAGATATTTAGTTCAGGTTGCACGATGTACATTATTATGTGCTGCGGCTCTGGTCAGTAGTCCACTGCATTTAAATTTTGTTAAAAATATTTCCGTACTTCACGGAGATGTATGTCAAAAATTTTTATTATATCTTGCTGTATTTTGGAAATATATATTTATAAACTAAGTTTTGTCAATGGTGTATTTTTTTGTGTTAATTAGTCTTTTAATTGCCTTTTAGGCTTTTCATTGGTATTATTACGATATACAATATAATCTAATCATTTCTACATTATTTTAATATATTGCAGCCCTATTACTTTAAATTTCTGGAATTCCCGCTCATTGCGCCATCCGCCATATTTGATGACGTAGGTATGCCGTAAACGTTATCTGTTCCTCCATTCGGGACGACTCATTACATAGTCTTCTAGTGCTTGGACAATCCATTCCGGTTAATACTGTCGAAAGCCTGCGTGAAGGTTTCTCGGGTCCTCCACCGGGTTAATGCGTCCATGTCTGCCGACGTTTCGATTCCCAACTCGGCAATTGTCTTCAGGGCTTCTGAATGAAGGTTCTCATTCAGAAGTCCTGAAAACGATTGCCAAGTCAGGAATTGAAACGTCGGCAGACATGGACGTATTAACCCAGTGGAGGACCCGAGAAACCTTCATGCAGCAGATACGCCGGGAAAGCACCAGATCTTTCTTCTGTCAAAGGCCTGTCTGAAGTCGACAAATAAAAAATTTAGATCAATGCCATATTCATAAAACTTTTCCATTATCTGCCTCAGCACAAATATTTGATCAGTAGTGCCCCTGCCAGTCCAAAATCTGCATTGTTATTCTCCAAGTACATATATCCTCTGCATATAGTTTAATTCTTTCACTAATCAATCCAGATAAAATATTATATACCACGCAAAGAAATGTGATACCTCTATAATTTTCACACATTAAATTATCCCCCTTCTTGTGAATTGGACATATTATTCCAGTTTTCCATTACTGTTGCATATTTTCAGTTTTCCATACTCTTGTAATCAGCCTATGTACTATTGCTATCAGAGGTGTGCCCCCGGCTTTAATGAACTCTATAATCACATTATCCTTACCCGGTGCTCTGTTGTTGCTCATCTTCAATATTCTATTTCTTCAATGGTGCACTCCTACACTGTCCCCCTAGCTTCTTTGTGTTTTCCTACAACATACCATGCTGCTCTACTACCTTCTCTTGATTTTCATCTTGGCTCAGTATCCCCTTAAAATAGTCTAGTCTACTAGTCAAGTCTACCCTTAAAGTCCTAATAGTCTAGGTACACTATTTCAATCTAGTATTCTTAATAACTGTCTCTTAACCACTATTAATTTCCCATTCTTATCCTTATATCCTTCCACTCTTGGTTCAAACCCTTGTAACTCTGGCTGCTGCTTGGTAGAATTTCCTTATTTCATTTTTTGGTGCAACTCTTCTATTTCCTACAACTTCCTTTTGTACATTGCTCTCTTTTTTGGTTTACATATTCTATGTGCTTTCTTTCTTAGTTCTTTTATACTTCTGGGATTCACTTCGAGTTCCCCTCTGCATTTTTCTCTCTAGCTCTGTTGTTCTCCTCTGTGGCAAGTCTACATTCTTCATTGAACCATTCCTGGTTTCTCTCCCTTCTCTCTTCACCAAATGTTTCTTGTGCCGCCTCCGTTATCACCCTTTCAATCATTGCCCACTCTTCCCTAACACTTCTCTGCATCTCTGTTTCCATCATAGAAATTTTTTTCTGCATTCCAACTACATAGTCATCCACTGCATTTCTATCCTTCATTTTAACCATATCTCACTTTTTTCTCTTGTCATCTCCCTTAGTGCAGCAATAAATTTCTCTCTTATTGTTGCTTTTAACACACAGAGGTCACAATCACACTTTGGCCCCCTATGGGATCTTACATCAATGACTGAATGCATGTCTTGCCTTAATCAATACATGATCGATCAGATTTATCACTCAATTAGGTGCTTTTCACATGCCTAGGTGGATTCATCTATGCTCAAAACATGTGCTTTTTATGATCATGCTATTTGTTCTCCAAACTGGCATAGTGGGTTCCCATTGTCAATTGTGTTATTGAATAAAGTGTATTTTCCTGCCACCACTTTTAGATCTTCTTTTTCTATCTGACCATTCAAGTCTCCCATTACTTTTAGCATAACATACTGTGGTATCCTTGCTTATGCTTATTATAATTCATCATAAAAAGCTTCCTTCACTATCCCTTTCTCTTCTGTTGGGGAAGGGACATTTATTATAGTCACATTCCTAAATCTTGCTCAGTCTTATTCTATACATCCTTTCACTTATTGCTTCAAATTCCATTTAACTTTTCCGCATTTCTTTCATTATCATAAATCCAACTCCATATCTACCACTCTTTCTCTCCAGTCTGCTATATAACAATGTATATTCTGATTTCTCTATTCTTCCTTTTTCTTGCCATCTAATTTCCTGAAGTACTACCTAATCAAACTTGTATTTTGTTATTTCATTTGCTACCTCATGCATTTTTCTGGGTTTTAATAAAGTCATAATATTCCACGTTGCAATCCCTAAATCGTTACTCCGAAGTAATGGAAAATGACCTTGGAAATCAGAATGGCCGTTATGATATTAGCAGTCTTATATGTCCATCCATCATCCGAGGCTTTTGTGTTGGTTCCATAACAATTGTTTCTTTTGCAGTGTGAAGTTGTTTGCCCCATGCCTAACCCCCACCCTGGAGGACCAGGGTATTTATTTTCATCTGGCCTATCAGCAGTAGGAGGTTCATTTGCCTTGTAGGAGATAGAGCATTGGCCGGTGGTGCACCACTCTGACCTTGTGGTTGGGGTGTCATTTTCTTGTGCAGGTGATTGGCGTAGTTGCGCAGATTCTGCTGCAACAGATGGTTATATTCAGGATGCATCTCACACCACAAAGAGTGCATCCTCGCCATGTATCCCCTGTGACTTGGCTCACTGGCAGCATGGCAAGCTAGAAGGTCTCCCCTCAGGGTCTCCGTCCACTCCATGCGAGCTCCCTTCTTAGATGACATAGATTTGCCACACCCAACTTTACTAGGGCCCTCATCCGAGAAGGGCTGGTTGTGGGTGGCTTTCCTGGTACTCTTTTTAGGAACCAGTAGAGCTGTGAGTGGGGTGTTTAGCCCCACAAGCAGACAGCCACCATTAGCCGACCAAACCGTCATTACCGGGGATGACACGGGAGGCCAGTGGTCCATTTTTGACCCCAGATTTATTATTATTATTATTATAGGGAAAAAAATGAGTTCACACTTTCAAGCATATGACAAAGCTTACAAACCTGGAGGACCAGGGTATTTATTTTCGTCTGCCCTATCCCCCTTGACCTGTCCGGCTTGGGTGGCCCTACCAAGAGCTTATGCTCCCGTTGGCTCTCAGATTCACTTAGTCACGCAAACCCTCTCACAACGACAAGATAGAGGGAGGGAGGCAAGACCAGTGAGGTAGGTTTTGAAGGAACCAGACGGAAAAATATTACGTTTCAAAGCACAAAGTCTTTGATGATCCAGAGAAAAATTGGGGCTGGAAGGAGATATAGAGATATTACATGTCTGAAACTAAAAGCTTCCCAAAATAAAAAATTACAAGCTTGTTTAAGGAAAAAAGAAGGAAAATGCAAAATTAAGTGGAACCAAAAAATGCTCAGAAAAAAGGCAAATATACTGTAATATGTCATTTACAAGCCATGTTTTACCCGTTAGGAATCTTTATGCATGGGATTCAAGGGGCTGCCATCTTCAATTTTATTCATAGATATTATACAGAGACATAGGAAAATATGGCGCCTGACTTTACAATGGGTGATTATGGTAATGAGCACGGTGATCAAGACATTAGCGATTTACCAAACTCAACAAATGAAATGTAACTAATTTTATTGTTAGTCGTCGCGGTTGGAAACACGAGTGATTTAATTTTAGCCGAACGTAAACAATGGGAGAGTTTGCTATATAACGGGGAGAATAGAGCGACATGGGGTCATCGATGTCAACAATCTGTCCATGGGAGCTGAATCCGCGTCGGGTGGTTATCTGAAATATTTTAAGGACAGGATTGCAGAATTGCAGCCGAATAGGGACTCACTTCCCAGCCGGTCTTCAACCACCTAGGCAGAGAAATCGGGGTTACAGATGGAGGCAGCGATCTCAACTTGAAGGATACAGCCGAGGACTCCCAGAGCGCACTCGAGGAATTAAGTGGTCCACTCCTCACTAAACATTGTATGTACTAAATTTTAAGAGGGTATTTCATTGTATTTGAGTGTCAAGTAAAAAGTGTAGTGGCTCTGAAATATATGTATAGTGTTCTATGGCCTGTCTGTTTAAAGTGAGAGCCTGAAGAAGGAAGAAAATGATTGTGTATTTATAATATTAGAAGGGTAATATTGTGTTGTGATATATGTGAATGTGAGCAGAAAGGAGGTGACGTAAGGTGAACAGTGTAATATCTATGTGTATTCAATTGAGCTAGTCAGGGAATTAAATTACTCTTGATAATTTGAGAGATAACGAGTTTAATTACCAGCAACCGGGCGGTAATAACATTAACAACTAAAATGAATATAAGATAAGTAATACAATACACACTACATGGACTAGGATTCCACACTACAGGAAAAGAGCAGGAGAGCAAAAAAATTATGCCAACAAAAGATAAGCACCAAAGACGAAGATGAGAATACTATCACAGATTAAGGACTTTGAGCAAGTCACTAGGAGAACAACTTTAAATCAATGATTGTACAGTGGGTCCCCGCTAATCCAACCTCGGATGGTCTGACCGTGCCGTTGCTTATGTGCGTTTGTTCACGCATCCTGTGCAGCACTCCATTCGAATCTACTCCTGTCGATGACCCATCATTGACGATGGGAATCAGTAGACCAGTGGCAGTTGATACAGTTAGTGCAGTTTTGAGTTTCATTTAAATTCAGTTTGACCTGTGTGGGTAACTGTGCACTGGGTGTGACTTTATCATTGTGTTCAGTTCCATTATGTCAAATAAAAGACGGAAATACCTACATTACGCTGTCTTTAATGGAGAAACTAAATGTATGTACTCGAAAGGTTAGACAAAGGCGAGTCTGTACAAAAAGTTGCAAATGAACTAGGGGTTGGCATAACAGCAATTAAGGACTGGCGAAAGAACAGGAAACATCTTGTAAGTCATTCAATGAAATGGTTGATGAGACAGGGCTGAAAAAACAAAAAACATTGAAGAAGCCACAATGTGAGATTCTAGACAGTGCTTTGTGGGTATGGCTTGAGCAAGAAAGAAAAAAAGGAACTCAATAATCTGGACCAATCATAAAATAGAAAGCACTATTTTTTATAATAAATTGGGAGGAGACAATGACAATGAAAAATTCATAGCAAGTGAATGCTGGCTGACTCACTGGAAAAAACAACACTGGATTCGGAATTATGTAATCATTTCCAGCTAGAATCTATCTGCTGATGAAGTAGCACTTAATGAATTTATTCAGAGATTTGAAAACAATAATTTAAGAACGTAAGTAGACACCTGACCAAGTGTACAACAATAATGAATCTGGATTGAGCTACAAGATGCTCGCTACAAGAACTCTAGCTGCACAAAATGAGTCTCTACAAGGTACTAAACTCGTCAAAGAAAGAATAACAATCGCTCTCTGCAGTAATGCTAATGGCAGTCACAAAATGCAATTGTTTGCTATCAGGATGGCAAAAAAACCATGCGTGTTTAAAAATATTAATATGGCATCTTTACTAGATGTTACGGAAACAAAAAATCAGGATGGATGGAATCTACCCTTCTCAAGGAATGGTTTTATGATCAATTTGTCCCTGTTGTTACAAAACACCTAAATGAAAACTCCCTAAATGTGCAATATTGTCACTCGACAATGCAACATCTCATCTATCTGATGAAGAACTGAAAAAAGATGAAATAATAGCTTCATTTTTTTCTGAAAACGTAACTTCTATAATCCAACCAATGGACAAAGAGAGATTGAATGGCTGAAGAGGTGATATCGTCGAAAATACATTAGGTCAATTTTAGAAAGGACAGAAGAATGCAGCAACTTGTTTGAGGCTATGAAAATGATTAATATAAAAGATAATATCTAAACAGTTTCTGAAGCTTGGGAGGAAATTCCAGCATCCACACTTGAAAAACTGTGGCCAAAATGAACAAAAAAAAGGAAAATAACATGGAAGCAAAATCAGAAAAGTGGTGAAAACCAAGATGAAACAACAGCAGGAACAAGTGATGAAGATCTAGATGTAGACATGCCAGCAATTTTAAAACGTAAGGTGTATAGAAAAATACTCTAAAATGATGGATTAAATGGAACCTCATGACAAGGTTCAAAGACTAAGATCAGCTACACACACATGAATAAGAAGAACAATATAAATATCTCAACCAGAAAATTTTTTATCCAAAATTACTCAATGCTGCCAATAAATTCTCTTTTTCTATGAATGATAAATAATGTATTTAAAAAGTCTTTTTTCTTAATTCTGAAATCTGTTACTTATTAACTAATTGGGTACTATTTGTACAATCATTATTATTTGAAGAAAGAATGAATCTATACTATAGTCTTTAGGGCTAAAAGAAAACCTATAACTAAGAAGAAAATGGTTTGTCATTCCTGTAACGAGGAAAGGCACATGATAAGATACACATGTACCAAAAGGTGCTGTGGTATACAAAAGAAACAATCACAAATAGGAGGTCTGTCGTTGCAACAAAGATGCTCAGTGGCGTCAGAAGCAGGGGGCAGGAGGGGCCAAAGGCTGGGCCCTTAAGAAATGAGTAGTCTTCATTAGTAAAAATTAAATTTCACTTGTTTCTAGCTTGCTTTTTCCATTCTAACTCACATTCTCACACCTTCATATGCTCTTTTAGTGAAATTCTAGTCTCCACCCCCTCCAATCCACATAAAATGCAGGCCCTTTTCTTAGGTACCGGGCGCTTTTCAAGGTTGACCCCCTGCCCCCCTCCCCAGCAAAAATATTTCTGACACCCCTGAAGATGCTTGAGGTATTTGGAAATAAATTACAAAGAGCAAGGATGTTTATTGAGAGATAAATATAAAGTGTAAAAATAATGGTAAAAACAATGAGAAAGTAATAATTACTGCAAACATGCTCAAGTTCTTTTCCAAGTAAAACTGTTGAAGATAATGTTGATAGAGTTGAACATAATGTTGATAGAGTTCAAGTAAATGAAACAAAATTGTTCAGTGGTTATTGATAGTTCATTATAGACTGTGGATCTAATATTCATATAGTAAATGAAAATTATCTTATATCTGACACTAAGAAATATTCTTTTGAAATAAAAGTTGCTAAGAAAGGAAAAATTATGTCTGCCTTAGGTTTTGATGCAGTAGAGTTTAACAACTGCATACTTAAATAAGTGTACTGTGTATCTGAATTATGAAAGAATCTGATGCTGTCAATAAAATAACTAGGAATAAAAGTGCTAAATACTTTGGTAATAAAAGTGTGTATACTATAAAAAAAAGTTTTGTTACTTGATGAATGTATTGCTTGCAAAGAAGAAAGGAAGTGAAAATGGTTTGTATATTGTGAAACTTGATGCAAGAAGTGAAATTTCTCTATTTTGCAGTTTTTCCCAGTCAGAAAGTAGCCTATTAAACTGGCATCAAAAGCTTGGTCATATTAACATAAAAGTTTATAGGAATTCCTGAAATTGATGTCGGTGTTAATTCTCATACATGAGATTTATATTGACTGATCAGTATGTGCCAAAACTAAACCGGTATGACTACCCGGTCAAACATAAGGCAGAGAGTAAAATGCCCCACCAGATAATGCGAGTGACTTCCATGGTCTGAATGATCCCTCTACATATGACGATAAAAATTATATTTTAACTTTGTTATATTCCACAAAGCACACGGAAAAGCATATACAAATATGAAACATCCATGACAAGTCTAATGTATGTTTATCAGGGAATGAGAAATGACTTCCATCAAATATGTATATAGATACAGAGCATCTTCCCAATGTCTACCATATACCTATCTGGGATTTAGAAACAGTTTACAGATACAAAGGTTATGCCATATAGCCAATGTATATGTTTGAGGCCAATGTTGGCACGAGATTTATATGCCCTAGCTTTGATACAGATTAGTATTTATCAGAGAATAAGAAACGAATCACAGCAATAATTGTTGTACCAGCAACCCATTGTTTGCTGTACCGTCAATACTTTATGTTCCCACATACTGTTTCGACCCAGAGATTATCCAAAGAAAACAATGGAACATTGATTCGTGCAGTGTGCTGCTACTGAAACCACATCACCATCCAAGGTGAGCTGGAGACCTGTGTGATAAATTGGTTCATGTTAGATATAGTGATAGCCACATGGAATGTTTTGCTCCCCTGATAGGGGAAGCTTCATCTTATTTCCTCTCCTGTATCAACGAATTTTTCATCATTTTTAACTTAGGGAAAAGAAGTTTGCGGAACGTGGAGAAAATGTTTGCTGTGGTGGAATTTAGGGATAATTTAGTGGAGGTGATACCAAATAGTTGGTTGAAATTGATGGTTGCTGGGTTCACATTGTGGAATGAATGCATGATGAATAGTGATTTGTTCCTCGTTTCATAATCCTTCCATGACCCCCTCATTCTCCCTCCCCCCTCTCTTTTCACTGGAGTGAGACTGCATATATATACTGCCTAGCCCGTCTCTTATTTGTTAAACCCCTGAGGATGACCTGAGAAGGTTGAAACCAGTCGGTTAATAAATACTTGTGGAATATAACCAGGTTTATTCTATTCATCAAATAGTTGGTTATTGAGGAAAGTGAATGCCATACTATAGACGTCCACTTTATCAAAAAGAGGACTTGAAAAGGCTATAATGAGGAAGGCTGGGTTGAATGACTATTAACCCTCTTAGTGCCACCGAATTTTGGTGGTACTAGCGAAAAGTGCCAGCAGGAATCTGAGAGTTTTGGAACTCCTTGTGAAAAATATAAATAATACGAAGTTAATTTTTAGATATGAATGTTATTTTTTTAAAACTAAAATTGAAATGATTGTTGTTCATGGTATTCTGATACATTGCTTAAAGAATGAATGTAATTATTACAACAAACATAGTTCAAACATTAGTTTGCTCCTTGAGCCAATATATCAGCTCGTGGTACTTTTTGCCGGTGGAGCAAAAGCAGATATATTGGCCGGACGTATTTAGAGGGTGAAAGAGATTATTTGCCACAAGCGGTAAGTTAGATTCCAAGCATTTCTCTGCTTTTAGTATTAACCTTCGTGCAAGTTTAATTTATGTCATTAAATAATCCTTTTCTAGAGTGTTTTAAGAAGGCAACAGGATGGCTGGGGAAACTCTGTATACTTCAAGTACATCCAATTCATCTGTTGGTAACAATGCACCAAATAAAAGATCTATCACACATTCTGTGAGGTATACCTATGTAAGTGATGAGAATGAAGAGGCCGCTTCACCATTTCATGGGGTGGAGCAAACATGCTGTGGAGGTGGTACTAGACTGATGGTACCTCTCTTCCCTAGTGTTCTGGTTGCCAGTGAATCAGGGAATAGAAACTCAGGTAGGGTCAACAGTTTTGATTTGAAGACTAATATTATTGGAATCATGGTGGTATGCTACCAAATCCGTGTAGATTGTCTTCTTGCCAGATGGTATGGCGAAGTGTGTCTTCCACAGTGGTTAACAGGCATTTGATGCAGGACAACCTCTGGGTGGACTTTCATGTACCTCAGCATGGTTATAATCAGCTCATGAGAGGTCATATTAAAAGCCTCCTTGTAGTCCACCCTGCCTATTGACAGGTTACGCTTGTATTGACAAGCATCCTGGCTCACACACCTATCAATGAGCAGGTTGTCCTTGCATCCCACGATTCCTTTCTTCGAGCCCCTCTGCTCATACACTTCCTCCCATACAGGTTGGACGTGGCATAGTATAAGGTCGTTCAAGATGGAAGTGAACACCTTATATACAGTGTTGAGACAGGTTTTTCTTACAGTATTGAGACAGGTAGCTCTTCAAATTGGAAAAGTCTCCCTTTTTCGGTATTATAACCCTTTGACCCTCAGTCAGCCAGGATGGAATTGGCTCCGCCCCTGACAGGAATGATGTGAAGATTCTGGAGGATTCAGGATTCATATTGAGCCCTGTTATTAAAATACTTAAATGTCATACCTTATGTATATTTAAGTTTCCTATTTACGGCACACTTATAATACAAATAATGTTTTATGTAGATGCTCAAGTTTTTGTTAAACTATCTCAAATCTCAAACTACTTCAATCCACGATGTTTTAGAAGAGGTCCCATATGCCCTTTTATGACTCAGGTCGTTGAAAATACACAAACCCAAAAAGAAATAAAAAAAAGAACTTTTAATACTCCTAATTTTAGCAAATGCAAACCTACTAAATCTATGAATAGCGCTAGCAGTCAGCACGAATGTATGTGCAGAAAGAAATGGCCGACTGTGCCTCAGAATCAGCGGCAAAAACCTCCTTAAACATCTTCCATTATCCTCGTGAAAAGCACAATTCAGTTCACAGCATACGACGCAATGCATAAGTATCCACGATTTCGGGAACGACAGTGGAGAAGGCCTTAGCAATGCTTGGAAAAGGACCGAAAAAAACAGTAACTTTCAACGTAAATTACATGATTCACAGAAACCTCGAACACAAAGTGTAAATCGATTGAAAGAATAAGAAAGCTTATACATTTTCCCATTAAATAAGGAAAAAATGGAAGAAATTGATTAATATTTAGTAATTTTACAGTGTGAAAGAAAAAACCCTTGCACTTTCATAAACTGAAAAAATCAATTTAAACCAATGTAAACACATTATTGACGCCAGGAATCGAACCCAGGACTTTACAGAAACGGGAATAGTTTTCCGGGCCTTTCAGAGGGCTAGAAACACAATGCAGTTTACGGCATCCCTCTAGGACGAACCGCATGTGAGATAGATGGATGGACGGACACTTCCCAAGTTATATATATATAGATTCAAACTTGTAATTTTGCATGTGTACCTCTATGACCCAAATATTGTATGCAAATGAAATTTTTGTATAGAAATATTCAGGTCATTTTTAAAAAATCACCTCTAACTGTAAGACTTAAAGGAAAGAGCAACTGTTCCCTCTTTCCCCCTGTCACTGCTTTCCCTTCTACCCAAGGATAGCTTTTATCATCACCCTTAGCCCTGTTTTACTCCTCCATTTACCCTGAACTCATCGTTTTATCTCTGGCCATGAACAGGATTTCTCCTTCAGAATTACCTCCTTTCTGTGAGCCCACTTCAAGCTCATGCTAATATTAGATGTGTGAAAATATTTTTGTGCATAATACTCTTTCATTAAGTCAAGCCTGAAAGAATCAAATTCTCCCTACCTAACAGATACCATTTGGAAAAATATCCCTGGAGCCACAGACAACGACTCAGCTTCAATGTCAGCTGGTACCTTGCCTGTGTAAGTGATCGAGGAGGAGGGAGGAAGGAGTAGATCTCAAGGACGGACTAAGAGTAGAGTGGAAATTGTTGAAAATGTTTAGTTCACAGTGTTGGTACCTTGTAATCATAACTCTTTTGTTTGACCGTTTCCTGCATTGAATGTTGCTCTTTTCTTTCTGTCTCGTGGTTTTTAGTCTGAAAATAAAAGCAAAGACCTCGTCACGTTAGGTCTGCATGATTTTTTATCCATTTGAATCCTCAAATAGTTTGGACTGTCTCAAGATAAGTAATAACAGATTATGGGCACATAGGCAATAGTTTTGATTATTTGAATGAAGATTCTGAAGGTGGATTGCAAGAGAATTGACTTGTGAAGTTTAATTTTGGTCTTGGTGCTCGTTCAACATCATGGCTACCGGCACCTCGGGTGGTGAAAGTCCTGGTGTTTTCGGCAATGCTAGACAATGGACGAGAAGACTACAATAGTTGGGCTTTTGCAATGACCAATTATTTCAGACGGCAAGGCTTGCTGTGGGCTGTCAACGGAACTGATAAAGTCACTGAAACGGACAAGAATAGTGTTCGGCGTGACGAATGTGCATTGGGTGACATTAACCTAATGGTTGCACCACAGAATTATCAGTAAGCAGAATTTGCCAGAACAGTGAAAGAAGCCTGGGATGCACTGAAAACTAAGTTTGAACCAAAAGGACATTGGAGATATGTGCATCTGATATGTACACTTTGCCAAGTAAAATATTCAGATTTTAATGGCATGGAAGCGTACATTGCCCACATACCTTCAATTGGTCAAGAATTGAAAAAGATGGGGAAAAGTCAAGGATAAATATTTAGCAGCTATGATTTTTCAAGGACTAAGTACCCAGTGATTACGACAGCATTGAAATGACGGTGTGTGCCGGTGGCTGAGCTAGATCTTGACGCTGTAATCCTAAAACTACTTGATGATAATCAAAGACGAGATGTTTCAAGCAATGATTCAAATGAAAAGTCAGCATTGCAAGGGAAGAGCAACTGGAATAGAAAGAAGAGTAACAGTAAACCTACTTACAACTGTTGTCATTGTCACGAGAAAGGACATTCGATCAAGGTTTGTCCCAAACCAAAGAAATCAGACTCGGAACAGTCAAGTGATCAAGATAAGAAGAAGGAAGATAAGAAAGGAAATTTCAATGGGAAAGGTAACAAGAAAAGTGGTGATAAGAAGACATTCTTGTGTGCTTTGTCTGTAAAGTATAATAATGGTGGCACTATTATTATTGACTCGGGGACTATTGGGCATATGTGTCCCAATAAGAACCTGTTGGAAAGTTATCGTTCTAATTCTTATGATCAAAGTGTGATTGTTGGAGATAATACATAGTAGACAAAATAGCTGGTACTGGTGATTTGAAGTTGTCAGTATGTGGTGGATCCATTGATAAAATTCAAGATGTCTTGTGTGTGCCAGGGTCGAGTCCTACATTGTTATCATTAAGTCAATGTGCTGATAGTGATATTAATGTCATGTTTACTCGTACAGGGTGCTGATTCATAGATGTTGATAATTGTGAATTTAAAAGGACCATTTTGGGATCTGGAACTAGGGTGAATGGTCTGTGTCTGCTCAATAGTCAACTGGCTGTTAAGTCTGCAATGATGGTTAAAAATGTTAAAAATTTTGACTTGTGGCATCAGAGGCTGGGGCTTGTTGGAGTTCATAGAAGTGAATTGATGATGTTTGCTGGGTATGATATTGAAAGTAAGGCTTGTCGGCTCATTGATCCAAAGAAACCTCAGAATTTTCCATACATAACATAGTGTAAGGTTTAAGGAGGAAGAATTTACAGCTTGTTCAAGGATAGGAAAATGTGATGTTTCTGAGATTGTAAATGTTCCAATAATAGACTTGATGGAAGAAAATGATGTGAATGAAATCCCGATAGAACAAATTGTGGATAATCATGATGAATTTGAGGGGGAAGAGGATATTCCTGTTCCTGGGGATATTCCTGTTGCTCGTCCCGCTCATGAGAATGTTCTTGTAGATAATCATGACAATGTGAATCAGGCAGAAGTGTGCAAAAATCCACAAAGAAACAGAAATATTTCTGGTTGGTAAGGGGACTTTGAAATGTTTGCTGCTTTGTTATATAACTGTAATGTTTTTGAGAAAAAGGAACCTCAAAATGTAAGTGAAGCCATAACTGGTGAAAATGGTGAGATTTGGATTAAAGCTATGAATCAGGAATTAGATTCTTACATGATGCATAATGTTTGGGACTTGGTCGATAGACCTGAAGGTCGTAACATTGTTAAATCAAAATGGGTTTTCTAAATTAAGAGAGACTAATGGAAATGTATCTCAATATAAGGCTAGACTAGTTGCTGTTGGCTGTAGTCAAAAGTTTGGGATTGATTTTAAAGAAGTTTTTGCTCCTGTTGTTAGATATAATAGCCTATGACTTTTGTATGCTTTATCTGTTAAGTTGGATTTGCAAATTCATCATGTGGATGTGTCGACTGCATTTCTCAATGGTAATCTCAAGGAGGATATTTACATGGCTTTGCCTGAAGGAGTTGACTTCGTTGAAGGAAAAGTCTGGAAAGTAAAGAAGGCAGTTTACGGTCTTAAGCAAGCCAGCAAGTGCTGGTATGAGAAAGTAAATGAGGTTTTATTAAAAATTGGATTTGTTCAAAGTAAGCATGAACCTTGTGTGTACCTGTGGAAGGGTAGTGATAAGATAGTCATTATTGCACTATACGTAGATGACTACTTCATTTTTTTCAATATTGTAAAAAAAGGCTGAAGAGTTGAAAGACTGTTTGTGTAAAAATTTTGAAACCAAAGATCTTGGTGAAGTGAAACAGTGTCTGAGTATGCGTGTAACTAGAGGAGATGGCTATGTAAGATTGGACCAGAAGGCTTATTGTGAAAAAGTCTTGGAGAGCTTTGGAATGTCTAAATGTATTGGTGCTAAAACACCAATAGAAGTAGGCTTACAACTGCCCAAAGGTGATAAATGTGAGAAAGGTATTCCCTATCAGGAAGCAATAGGAAGTTTGCTGTATTTGTCTATAAACATTAGGCAAGACATTGGGTATGCAGTAAACTATTTGAGCCAATTTAATAATTGTTATGAAATGGAACATTGGCATGCTGTAGAGAAAATCTTCAGATATTTGAAACAGACTATTGAGTATGGTATTACTTATTCATTCTCAGAAGATGATATTACTGGTTTTTGTGATGCATCATTTGCAAATTATGTAAATAGGAAATCTGTTTCAGGATATGTTTTTACTTTGTGTAAAGGGGCTGTAAGTTGGGGAAGTAGGATACAAGAAGTGACTGCTCTCTCTAGTACTGAAGCTGAGTACATCAGTATTACTCATGCTAATAAAGAATGCATGTTTTTGAGAAGTTTTCTTTTTGAATTATGTGGTAGGTACGGTAGTATGGTTTTGTATAATGACAACATGAGTGCTTTGAAGCTTACCGAGCATCCTGGTTTTCATGCTAGGACTAAGCATATTGATGTGAGATTTCATTATATTCGTGAGTTGTGAAGAGAGGATAAGATTGAACTTATGCACAAGTCTACCAAAGAAATGCCAGCCGATGTGCTGACCAAAGGATTAACTGCTAAGTGCCATGCCAAATGTATTCAGGTTTTTGGCATCTGTTAATTTTATTTGATTTTTGTAAGAATGTTAAAGATGTTATGATTAAGGGAGCGTGTTGAAAATGTTTAGTTCACAGTGCTGGTACCTTGTAATCATAACTTTTGTTTGACAGTTTCCTGCATTGCATGTTGTTCTTTTTTTCCTGTCTCGTGTTTGTTAGTCTGAAAATAAAAGCGAAGACCTCGTCACATTAGGTCTGCGTAATTCTTTATCCATTTGAATCCTCAAATAGTTTGGACTGCCTCAAGGTAAGTAATAACAGAAATACCTTGCTACATCATTTGTTATACCTTAAAAACCCTTATTTATACTTTTATAGGGTCTGCTAGAAAAAGTGTCGGAAAATGCACACTGTAGAAAAACTAGAATTCTCAGTTTTACATACTGAGTTATGAACAATCCTTGCCAAAAAACTTGCAACACCCATGGTTGCTGTTTGAAGCAACTTCCATGCGAATTTTGAATGTCTGTGTCCTTGGATGATCTGTCAACCCCTGCGGCAGGCTAAGGGGGAGGAAAGGAGGCCCCAAGTGGAAAGGGGGAGGTATGAGTACGTTTTCGGGTTGCATGTTCAAATTCCAGGGTTGACTGTGACACCTACTCTCTTGTTTCGCCCGCTCACTTCATCCACTGCGATTGTGCTTTTGAATGCTCTTGGCAGGTTGGTGTGGGTCTGTTTTATTAGTCAACAAGGATTTAACATACTTAGAGCAGGTTGGTGTGGGTCTGTTTTATTAGCCTACAAGGATTTAACATGCTTAGAGCAGGCAATGATCTTTCTGGACAGTGGGAATGCAATGTATAAGTTTTCATCTTCCGAGCTTTGGATGCGTTCTTTATATCATATGCTGAGTCATGAGCCTGCTTCATTTGATTATTCCAGAATATATCATTTGTATTATTCTTCAATTAAAATATGTGGATCAATTACTTTCACAAGCTTCCATACCGCAAATCGCATACAAGTTAGATATTTATGTTGGTGCGAAGGTTTCCGCGGCGTTGTTCAGATGTTCTCTGCATCTCGGGTTCTGCGTCCGCGTTTGTTGACTGGGGGTGACAACAGTTTCGCTAGCCGTCCTGCTAGCGTCTTCAGGTCGAAGGTCGAAGGAAGGCTTCGACCTGAAGACGCTAGCAGGACGGCTAGCGAAACTGTTGTCACCCCCAGTCAACAAACGCGGACGCAGAACCCGAGATGCAGAGAACATCTAGATATTTATGTATTTGCTGACAACTTGATTCCAACATGGCTGCCAGAGTGAAGACACGCATTTCTCTCTCTCTTGTGTTTTTGCTCCTTTTTGGGATAAGTTCTGCCCTCCTTGTGCTTTTATCTGCCCATGTGGGTGAGGATTTACAGTGTGAATTGCCCCAGTTACTAGTGGATCCGGTTCCGATCAGCTGCTTCAGCTACAGAAAATTTAAATTTTCTGCCTTTGCATCGTGTGGTTTGTCGCCTGCCAGCCTCCAGTACACCGTCACCTCATCGTCAAGGTCCCGGCGATCCACCGACCTCTCCGCGCCAGCCTCGACGCCCTATACAATGAACGGTCTCATCCTGCTACTCCTGGTGATCCTTTCGGGTGATGTGAGTATTAACCCCGGCCCTTCCATAAGCATGTATTACCAAAATGTCCGGAGTCTTAAAAACAAACTATCAACGTGCAACTCCCACGACCATGAGCTCTCGCAGTTTGACATTGTTGCTCTCTCCGAGACATGGCTGACTCCTTCTTTCAGCGACAGTGAATTGTTCTTTTCGCGCTCCCACTCAATTTACCGACGAGATCGTCATTCTAGAGGAGGCAGAGTGTTACTCGCCATTAAATCTGTGTTTCCTTCGAAACGAAGAAAAGATTTGGAAACAAATACCGAAATTGTGTGGTGTGAAATAACACTACCTCGTGTGAAATCCGCAAAAACCTCCAAACTCTTTGTAGGCTGCTTTTACCGTCCCCCCGCAAGTGACTTAAGTGTACTAGAAAATTGCTTAGACTCAGTGCTACGGACCATAAACCTAGGACCTGTGATTCTTGTTGGTGACTAATTTGTCCATTCGCTGGGAATCTCCCATGAACGGTCATCCAGTCAGTGCCCATGATAAATATTTCATTGAGCATTTTATAAATGCACTCCAACTCCCTCAACATTGTCTCCAAAGCACCCGTGATACGGCAACCCTGGACTACCTCCTCTCGACCGCTACGCCCGAGGCGATCACCCCCGGCCGAAATATTTTCGAATCTGACCACCAGTCCATTGATGCTCTTTTCTTCTTCCGTGGCTCGTGGAAACGCCACCCAAACCCTTTCATGCCTGGTCGAAGGTTTGCTGGGAGGACGTCAACCGCTCCCTCGACCTTATTCCCTGGAGTGTCCTATCCACATTATCCCCTGAGGAAGGAGTGGACTTTCTCCACGCTGTCCACGAGGCCATCATAAAAGACTTGGTGCCTCTAGTTAAGCCCAAGAGAAAACATTTCCCCTCATGGTTTAAACCGGAGACAATACATGTTCTTGGAAACAAAAATCGCGCCTGGTACCTCCAAAAGACCGTCCCAAATGAGGAAACTCGCCGATCTAATGCTGATCTGCGCAGACATTCCAAATTCCTCATTCGCCGTGACTATGAAATCTACCCACAGACTGTCTCTTCTGCTATCTCCTCCTCCCCCAAAAATTCTGGTCCTTTATAAATCAACGCCGTAATCGTCCTCAAATTCCTGAAGCAGTCTCCTATGGTACCAAAAATGCTGCTGGATCGGCGAGACCTAACCTCTTTTTAAAATTCTTTTCCGATTGCCTAGAGCCTACTTCCAACCATAAAATGACCCCTGTCCATTCCCTCCTTCCTAATTCAAATCATTGCCTATCCCACATACAGACGGACTCTCGGGAGGTTTTTCAATATCTCTGCAAGATACCCCTCCACCGCTCACCTGGCCCTGATGGTCTCAACCCTAAATTCATTCGCAACTGTGCTTCATCTCTCTCACAACCTTTAACCATCTTATTTAATCGCTGTTTTTCCCTAGGAACCTTCCCTCCTCAATGGAAGTGCACCAACCTTACTCCGATACATAAAACAGGTCCCAAGAATGATGTTTCAAACTATCGCCCCATCTCATTGCTTCCGATCCTTTCTTCCGTTTGTGAGCGTATTATTCTGAACAGGATTTAATACTTCACCTCTCCTTTTTTATCTTCTCAGCAACATGGTTTCCTCCCAGGAAGATCATGCTTAACCAATCTTGCTGTCTTTCAACACCATGCCATCAGTGCAATAGATAAGTCAACTCAACTTGATGCCATTTACCTTGACTTCTCCAAGGCTTTTGACACCCTCCATCATCAACTCCTCCTTCATAAACTCAGCCAACAATTTGGCATACATGGAGCGTTCCTCAGCCTTCTTTCTAGCTTTCTCTCCAACAGAACCCAGCGTGTAATACTCGCAGGTGCTTCCTCCTCTTGGTCTCCTGTGACATCTGGAGTTCCCCAGGGCAGTGTCCTTGGACCATATCTTTTCAATTTATTCATAAATGATCTTCCTTCTCAACTCCACTCCTCTCAAGTCCATACCCTTCTCTATGCTGATGATTGCAAGATTTACAAGCAAATTAATAACACTTCTGACTGTATCAATCTTCAACTTGCCTTAAATCAAACCTCCCTGTGGTGTGATACCTGGAAACTTAACCTAAACCCTGGAAAATGCAGCATCATGACTATTGCTCTCAAAACAAAACCCCTGAATTTTAATTACACCATTAATTCAACTCCCTTAAACAGAGTGACTACTATGAAAGACCTAGGTGTTAAAACCAACCAAAAACTAAATTACTCCGACCACATTCAGACTGTAAAAAGTAAGGCAATGTCCCTATTAGGCCTTCTTTACCGCTTCACAGAAATAAAAGATCCCCGAGCACTCCATTCCTACTTCTCAACAATCATTCTTCCCGTAGTTTCATATTGCTCCCCAATATGGTCCATATCAGCCCCGACTAATCTAAAATCCCTTGATTGCATCCCCCATTTCTTTGCCAAAATAGTCCCACATTTCCGCAATGTCCTCAAATGCTATTCTGTCTTCTCTTTCCATTTCTACTCTCCAAAACCATAGACTTAAAACTGATTTAAAACTCCTCCACAATACCCTTAACTCGATCATTGACTGCCCCGAACTGTTTCTCTCTTCAACTTTAGGATACCAACTCGATCCACCCGCACGCATTCACTACTCCACCTGCCTATTCCCAGGATATCACTCACTCAGCGCTCACCGTTATTTCGCATCTCCTCCCTTCTTAATTCACTCCCTCACACCGTCGATCCTTTTTATTTATCATGTAACCTTTTCACCATCCAAGCTATGTCCCACCTGTCAACAAATTAAATATTTCCCCTATCCATGCTGGGCTCAGCGTTGTTGATCTTTATGTTGTTATTGTATTTTTGTCCTCTTTCATGTTCATTGTTAAATGTTTCACTGTAAATTGGCGCTACTGCTGTATGTGAATAATGCTTTAAATAAATAAATAAATAAACTTTAATTTTTTGATATCTGGTAGATATTGCTATCCAATTACCTATTTATGGATTTGCGTATGCTGCATCTCTTAAAAGTAATGGGTGTCGTTCTGTGTATTCTTTGAACTGATTTCTACCTCTTAAATTTAAGATTTTTATATTGAACATAAGTAACTTGTACAATTATATGGTTACAATAATCTGCTGTTGGTAATTTAACCTTGCTTTTGATAGCATTTTTCAAAATTAAAAAATTTGCTTTGAACAGCACCCGTGGGTGTTGCAAGTTTTTTGTCCAGGATTGTACAATATGGTTAAGATAAAAATGAGAAATACAAACTGAAAAAGAGCACTCTAATTAATTATTCCTTAAATTATACAGCTCTTATGATATATTTTTGTACACCATATTTCTACCAAATATTTTCAAATGATCATGAACCATTGGGGATTATGAAATCCTTGGTTCCAAAAATTTGGTGATGTGCAATGCTTTTTTTCTAATGACGATGGCTATCATGATGATATTTGATGATCAAGAACTTGAAAAACACTTTTAGTATTGCTTTACAGTAAAATTTTGACATTGTGACAGAATTGTATTGTGATTTTTCTTAATAGAATCCATTGTAGGCCTTAGGTATCTTAGGTGTTGGATAGGTAATTTTAGATGTTTTGTCATAGCATTGAGAGCTGCAACATGAGAATCCACTCGTCCCACAGCTCCTTTAAGAAATCACCTTTGTATGTGCAGAAAAACCCCTTATTTATATTTTTCAAGGGACCGCTAGAAAAAAGTGTAAATTGCCAGAAAATAAGAATTATCAGTTTTCATGTATAGTTACGTACTATAGAGTTAAGATGAAAATGAGAAATACTGATAAACTGAATAAGAGCAATATAATGAATTATTCCTAAAACTATACAGCTCCCATGACGTATTATTCCTGTTCAACACACTCCACCAAATATTTTAAACCAACCAACCATTGGACATTATGGAATACTGGGTTCTCACAAATTTTTGGTGATGTGCAATACATTTTTTTCTTCTGATGATGCCATTCACAGCAACTAATTTGTTTGATTAAGTATGTTTTTGCATTGATTTATTATGAAATGAATTGGGAACTATAAAAACATATACTGTGTAATGTGAATAAACGTTAAACATTAGAATGTAAATTCCCCAACCAACTGTACGTGTAAAACTAATTTGTAAATAATGGCTTTTCATTATGCATAACATGGTATTTAAATATAACTTTTTAAGATATCGGTAGATTCACCTTATCAGTCACTGACCACATCCACTCCTCTATGATAGTGTTGAAGCTTAATTTTTGAATTCATGTCTGGGGCATATAAGTGGCTATTTGAAGGTACATGGTTTAGTATTAGGGTGGAGAGCAAAATTTTGGATATGACATTAATTCTAGGAAATTATTTAAAGGCCACAATTAGTCTGTGCATCAGTTCTTAAAATGCCCAGTCCAAACACATGCTAGCATATCAAACTGCACTTTATGATAGGCTAATGGTAATATATGAAATACGCGCTATCCCAATACAATTTTTATGTCAAGATTAGTCAATGGTGTAAACAAATATATTGCATCCCAGTGTGCATGGCACTGAATCAGACTTTGAAGAAGGCAGTGGGGATACTTTGGGGAGGGGGGGCTGGGAGTTGGGAGGGGGTGGCAAGGGAGGAGAGGGGGAAGGGTTAATCCCATATTGCCATCAACTTCTAGAACAAGAGTAATGAAAAATTTTTATGAGAAAGCAATAAGAGTTAATGAATTTACTTTATCGAGGTTTGAGACAAAAGAAAGCTTGCGAGTACAGTTTTATCCACAACAGAAAGTGATTCATTCGAAGTTTCCATTTTAAGGAAAAAAGTGAAAAATATGTACCTACTTATTTTATCTTTCCGGAAATCGAATATGCATCAAGTATTCTCTATGAATCAGGTTGCTCATAAGTTGAAAATTCTAAAAGACTTGGGAAGAGAATGAAATTCTCAAATGTGCATTCTAAGTGCTTAGGATGAAATGTTCATTTTTGGGAATTGACAATTAAAGAGTAAAACGTCATTTATGTTTTGCCTCAGTACATACAGTAGAAAAATTATTGAAATATATCTTCTAGCGAGATAATGGCCGATTTAAGCTACATGTTGTCGAACTCAGTTTGTAGGTTGACTTTGCCGCTATACACTCGACTGGTTAAAATAAATTATTACTTTCAGAAAAAGTTTTAAGCACAGTTTATATGACTAAGGTTTGTTTCTAATTACTTATTCTTACGAAAAATAGAACCGTATTTAATAAATTAAAAAACTTCAAAGCGGCCGAAGTTACCCCATTCCACGGTAATCGATGCATCCCAACGCGAGGCCGCGAAGATTCGATTTGGATTCTAACCCTATACCATGGAAGAAGATACAGGCATGGAAGAATATCCTAGACCTTCCAGATTAGGGATGTAACTCTGCTGTCAACGAAACCACGGTGTTTTATTTGACAGTGGTTATAAAAAAATGTATGTATCTCAGTCAACTGTGAGGCTCTAGTCCCGCGGTTCCCAACGTGGGGTACGTATACCCTCAGGGGCACGCGAATAAAGTTTTATAATGGCGGAAGTAACAATTGTTTAACAATTTATTAATAAACACACGTTCCGCTGAATATTTACATGCAGTTAGCGGTGAACAGCAGAAGCTGTGGAGTCGACGAGTAAACAATCATATGGTTAGTAATTATTATAGACGGATTCGACTGTAAATGAACAGTTGCATGGCTCGTGTATAAAGGGTTAGCCTGTATTAGGGAAATTAAATCCCGTGAGAGACAAGTGAAATAACTTTGGGAACCACTACTTTAATTTTTTTTCTTGCTAAGAATTGCCAAAGGTTCTACATATTAGGTTTAAGATTAGAATATTCAACTTTTTTACTCATGATCAGAACAGGACTGCTCTTCTATTCACTAAAATTGCTCATCACAACGCTGCATTTTGAAGAGTCAAAATTAAGTCCAAATGACTAGAATAGCAGTAGACTACGTGGCATGCATCGGTGGCACGCAGACACCAACTATTTCCCGACGTAAAAATTTGTTCACGGCATCATTCTCTCCGTGCAGTATTCTCCGCGCAGTATTCTCCGTAACGGGATCCAACCCCAGGCTTCAATTGACACACGCCTTCCAGGAATTGCATTCAAAATCAACGCGAGGAGATTGCTTCCTCAAGAAAAAAACAAAAACCATGCAAATACTATTTAAAAGAGTTAAAACTAAGTTAAGTGCTCAAAATTCCATTTACCTCGGCGGAGGAGAAAGCAGGACCTTGTCTGGAGGCTCAGATGATCAGCTGCTGTCCCGAATACGCCGCGGTTGACTTCTCGCAATGATGAAGCTGCAGCCCTCCTTGATTCCATCGGTGAGTTTTGTTTTCCGTGAGCCTTATATCCCTCGTCCCTCTGGAGCAGTGCTTCGCCGGCGGAAAAGCTTGAGTTCTAGGAGTTTCATTTCTCTCATCTCATCGCCTCTTGAATCTCGCATAACTGGATTGTTCTTGCTATCCAATGAATCAAAAGGCAAAATTTGAACATAAGGGTGACACTTAATATTTTTTTCCTTCCTCTATCTCACAAAGTTGGAATGAAATCGCTAATTTACAGTTTATGAAGGATGAATTTTATGTAAGCATCACCCTTATGCTCACATTTACCAGTCAAAATTAATACATTTTAAATATTCACGCTTAAATTTAAATTATATCGTCCAAATTGAGGATAACTTTATCACTAATTCAAGCATTCATAATGATGTACATACAAACGTTGACTTACATGCACCTTCTAATCTAGTACCTACTTATTGTATGGCACAAATCGGCTTTCGGAAATGGAAAATCACTGCTTGCCAATTGGAGTGCGACATTTGCTCGCTTCTGAGTCAGCTTTCCGTATGAGGAAAACAAAACTGAAAGGGAAGAAGTTGAGAAACAGGCGTAAAAATATCACTCTCGGTGATCATAAAACATGATTAAAATTAACAATAATGGCATAAATCATTCACCACCTTATTGCAGCAATTCAATAGTCGTTGGAACAGTACCCATGTTTTGCCAAGAGTAAACCATTTGCCTAAATAGCGTAGCCTGCATAGAAATTTGTTTTTGTAATTACTTTAAAAAACTAATACTCCCTGGCTTGAAGAGTAGTTCTTCCGGGACGGTGGTGAGAAGTCTATTCTCCTCTTACGAAAACTGCAATAGCTTAACCTGCGAACAGGTACCTACGGAACAATTTTACTTCCAAGTGTTTGACGCGTTAGATCTCATCTGGAGATCCGATTCCTTACACAAAAGCACACTAATGGAATTCTACCCTAACGACTATGTAATTTAGGCCTTGCACATCTTAAAATTAGTATCGTATCGTGAAGTTGAAAACCTGCGCTCCAAATTTTCAACAATGGGCTCCCAAGTTCACTAAATAGAACAAACTCATCCGAAATTAGTGTATGCGTATCTCATTTGTAATTGCTTATGAACGATGATATACAGTGTCACGAACCTCGATTATCGGACGAAAACTGCAGTTTCCTAGGCAGCCATCGTCGCCTTCCCTTAGATTTAACCTCTCGCGCCGAACGCTGAGCGAAGACTGAGGGGGGCTTTATAGCTCGGCGGCAGAGCTCCAGCGGCAGAAATCAGCCAATGAGAACACGCCTTTGGAAATCATGACGTCAGACGGTTGAGCGTCGCTGACTAGCGCTTAAACGGCTAGCGGCTGCCGCAAATATTCAGCCTTGCTGAATCCCAGCGGCAAGAAGAGGGATGCCCGGTTAGTTCGAATCGCCCAGCATTCTTGGATGTGTTCTTTTGGGCACTTTCATGAGCGCGTATGAGATGCATTACGAATATAAAGGTTGTTATGAAGTGTTAAATTTATAATCGAAGAAGAGAAGTCACAGCTATCCCAGAAATAAGAGTTAAGTGAAAATGTAACTATTGCATTGCGCGTACACACATGGAATAGTATCTCACAGTCGTTTAATGTTTCGTTGCAGTATACATCCCATCTCAAAGTTTTATAAGTAATACACCGCAAATTATTAATATATTGCTGAAGGTCCTGGTTTTTAAAAACTGAAGGTACAAGGCGACAAGTTCCCATGCAAGTTCCAGTGCCTTGCAACGCATTGCGATCTTCTTTTTTCACGCCGCGCCGCAGAGCTGTGAAGGGCCACCGATTTCCTTCCGCGGCGAAATCCATCGTAAGCGCCGCTGCCGCCGAGCTATAAAGCCCCCCTGAGGGGCAGTGACGTAACTGTTAACAGCGGGGGAAGGGTGGAGGCGTGAATCTGCATCGGCCGTCAAAAGACGTCGGGAGAGGGGCCGAAGGAATCGCGGAAGGAGTAGGAAAGTCGACTCGAGGGATGGGGTTTCTCTTTGACGAGCGGGGTCAGGCGAGGGATGAGGGAGACGTATGGTGGGTGGCACAGTGAAATTGTTATGGTGATCGTTACGTAGAAATAAGTGAAACGCCTCGGAACGTACTATCATTTGCAAAAGTATCTATACACCCACTCGCCCCATTTCACCTATGAATTTAATGGAGTCGACTTGGAAAATATTTTTGGGTTGGCATACAGCTTCGGCCTTAGCTGGAATAGCCTTACGGCACTTACGGCCGACGAGTAGGTAAGGCGGGTAAGGCAACAGCGCGAACGAAACAAGTCAACTAAACTCAAGGGACAGAAGCCCCAGCCGAAGGAATGTACTGCCGAATAAACTCTAGTTTACAATATCCTTGGGCCGATCTTTGGTCGGTAAGATGATCGCAAGTCTTTCGGTCTCCGTCTCGAGGGTTTTTCTCGTACAAGAAGGGAACGAAACAAAAAAATGCCATTTTGTATTAGAGGCCCGTGTAGTGCAGTGGCTACCATTCTGCATTCTCATCCAAAGCTCTAGGTCCGGAGTTTGAGCCTCCAATGGAGACACGTGAATTTATTCCCAACACGATTTAAGTTTTCAAGCAATACTAGTTGTTCGGAGGAGGTTGCCAAGGTCATTTGCGCGATTAAGTATGTATGGATAACTGGGTAATGTCGGAATTTTTCGAGGAAGCGAGGAATAGTGTAAAGATATCCGGCGGTGGCATAAGTCTGCTGTTACCGAAAGATCCGTGTGAAAGAAAGTTTTAGGTCCACTATTGTCAAGATATGAAGTGACGAGAGCAATTGACCATGATTAATTAACATCGAACGTTGTAACTTTGAGTAAATACGTTACCTTATTATTTATATGTAATAAGAAATAGCGAATTTTGTTTCTTGTCCGCCCAACCGCCAGTATATTCATCGTCTCCTTCATCACGGAAACGATTTGTTCTAGAGACGCGGTGAATTTCTTTGTTTCTAGCATCCTAAGAAAACCAGAATTTAAGAGAGCGCAAAAATTGTTATTTCATTCACTTAGATTCATTTAATAAATGGCAATAGATTTTTTCATTTATTCTTTATTTAACAGACAAGGCTTCAAACATTCTTATTCTTTCCATCATTTTAGGCACTGCGATCCAGGTTCCTCTAAAATGTGTAATTTATATCAAAATTTACTGTTTTTTACGGTTCTTTTCCAAAAGTTTTCATTTCAATCATTCGTTCATGGCATCATTCATTTCCTTACCTACCTTTATTCATAATTCATATTCATCACCCCATTTCGCCATTATCTTATTTGGTTGAATAATATTGATCCCATGTCTAAATTGATTCCAGTTCTTTAAAACTAAGAATTGAATTTCTAAAGTCATTGTGACGACTAAAATAAAAGCCGTCTACTTAATTTCTATACCCTAATTTATATTTTACCTCCCAGTACTTCGCACAGTTCCCTTATTCACCGCAGCAGGAAGCCGGAAGGATGTTCTTTAAACTAGAATATTAGCGTTAAACTTCGGATGCCATAAGCTGAAAAAATATACGATATGCCTCAATATTTCGTGCACGTTGCCTTAGTTTTATAAAAACATTTCTCGGGCCAAAATTGAGATAAAAATTGCTATGCGAGGGAAGGTCAGCATACTCCCATAATGCATTTCAACGTGAAAAACCTTCATTTTCAAATCCATATATCTTCTTTAAATGGTCAATGACAAAGCAATATTCTTACACCATTCAAAAGGCAAATTAATGAACTATAATTAGGGACACCGAAAAATGGTAAATAAAAATCATCAAAAGCGGTGTTTAAAATGTAAAATGCGGTAAATAAAATCGTTTTAAAAAGGTGAAAGCTGTGTTTAATGTTGGGAAAAAGGAGTCTTAAAGGAAGGGTTTTTTTTATATATTATTAATAAATACTTCATACCAATGTGAACAAAAATTTAATTACATACATTTGAGATCCAATACAGAAGTTATGGCTACCCTACGCAACATAAAAAACACAGTAGGCAAAATTAAGTTAAAGGCAAATTAATGAGATAATGGTAATAACAATAACAGAGTGGAGTAGTGGACTGCAGGCAATGAAGTTTGATTCTTACGCTGTTTACAAGTTTTCTTTCAACCATTGAATAAAAAACTTTATCATCCTTCATTTCCAACCTTTGTGTGTGGATACTGACTTTTTTGTACTTCTATCGCTTCAACTAGATTTACAAATGCGTCACTCAAAAATACACTTACAAACGTAATGATTCCACAATTTAATTCTGTAATATAAATTTTTTCCAATCATTTCCTTTCGCCTAATTTAATTATTTTTTTTACTTATAATTTGGCATGAAATTTCTGATAACTTCCTTTTTTAACAGCCTGCTAGCATTACCCTAGGAATACAGCACGGCTGTATTCATATGTAGTGTAAAGATCGAACTCGCGACTGGCGGTACACTAGCCCTCATTTTTAACAACTACGCTCTCATAGGTTCACGGGAATCTGGCGAATGTAGGCGACCCGCATGACATTCGGCTTAATTTTTTTCTCGCACAACCGAGCCTATGGAGAAAAAGGTCAATACGAGTATTTTTTATTTTGTTTTCCTCGTTTGTGGCACGGAAAAAATCTTCTTCTCATTTCGTGACCCGAGTTACTTAACCTCTCCTTGTTGGTATCTACCATACGTACATTCCATTCGCGGGGCGCATCGATCACGAGGCCGCTAGATGTTAAAATCTCCGATCCGGATCTGAATTTTTACTGTCTCTGGATATGATTTCAGTAGCGAATGAAATGAAAGACCCGTGGTTCTTTGGATCCGACCCGACCATCCTTAATTTATGAGTGGTTCATTTGTAAATATAATTTAAACAACAAAGTCTAATAAAGTGAGTATTCAGATGAAATGGTTTGAAATTGAATATGATAACATTTTCGATGCAGTGACCGAAAGAAAAAATTAAACTGCGATTGGGATCGAACTTCGCACAGTACACTAGCTCTCGTTCATGGCTCTCGTTATATGCCTGATCCCGGCGAATGTAGGCTACCCGCATGACATCCTACGTATTTTTTTTTCCAGCGATACCGGGGTAATGGGGGAAAAAAGACATATATCTTTAATTCGCTTCTAGTTGCACGGGAACGTTTTCATCTAATTACGTGACCTTAGTTACACATCCTCTTCTTGTCAATATCTACCGCACCTACATTCCATTCACGGGGCACTTCGATCGCTAAACCGCGAAAATTTAAAATCTACGATCCGGATCCGATTTTACTCCGTGTCTTTGGATCCGGAACCGGGAAAAATGAAAGATCCGATCCGGCCATCACTAAAGAAAATATTTCATGCTACAAAAATTCGGCATTTGCAAAATATCTCAAATTTCGTTAAAAAATCGCGTTTCAAAGAAGACACGGTTATTTCGCGAAAACCCAAAAAGTCGCTTATTTCGTGAATCCTGTCGCAAAAAACGTTTCGCGAAAATGTCATGTCCCTAACTATAATACACGCAAAAATCAAGGTAGATTATCCGGCGCGCCGGATAATCTACCTTATCACGCCGCGGCGTGTCTAAAATGATGGTTACTCCTTAAGTAATGCCGTTAGCAGCATTGTTCTTTTGGAAAGGATATTAAAAGGTACTGGAGGCATAATCGCAAATAATTTGCGAAGAAAAATTATTAATATTATTCGGCACATACATTCGGGCCGACTGCTTGAACTACTCATGGATTAAGTGGGTTTTGCGCGCGGTAAAACTAAGTAGGTAAGGGTCGTAAGGTGGATTGCACAAAACAAGCAAAAAGGAAAAACAGCGAAAACATTTCAATACAATAATAGTAAGATGGAAATGAATTGTACTCGCGTCAAATTGACACTGAAAAGCCTAAAATCAGCACATGAACGCCATAAATGTAGTTAAATATGATAAATTTTACCAGGTTTTAGGAATTCCTTACGGAACAAAATGTATTATTACTTTCCTTTAAAATCCTCCAGCCGCAATTCCAATGCAATGAATTTATCGGGTATTAACGCACGTACGAATTATATAACAGGCAGTAGAAAGCGAAGCGTTTTATATCGAGAAGAAGGGAACTAATCCTTCCCATTCTGGCTTCGTTTTCACCATAGAGATTACTAAGTAAGTTCTATGATCCGTAGGCTAGCATGCTCCCACCTGTACTATTTAACCCACTTAGTTTCGCATAGTCTGAAAGTTTCCGAAAACTATCCTTGGTTTTGCGAAGTCGCAGATTAATTTACTAAAAATACTTACGTGCTTGCATTGTCTTAAATTAGATTTATAATTCTAAATTAGAATTTGAGTGAATGATAGCTACAGTGCACTAGAGTGGCATCGACCCTTCATCGAAATTTTTAAAAATACCGTCTATACTTAAAACGTTTTCCCTCCTATTGAATGTCAACGGGCACCTTCAGCTAGAAAAGCTACAGAACTCACTCACTGATAAAAATTCCTTGGTATTTCTAGTAGATTTAGAGGTATGAAATTTTTGGCGAATTTGCTATTCGTTCGATGAGTCAAGAAACAAGGAAAACCGAGATTTTTTTGCCTGCGTTCAAGCCCAGAGAGAATTTAATTTTTTAAATGGGATTAGACGGGGAACACAAAAGTTTCCGTGCATAGAATCTATATTTTACCTCATTAAAATATGAAGTGATTGAGCTGCAAGGGTAAATTTTGGACCAATATGAAGGGAAGCATAAAATATTTTAGCCTATTCGTTCGCTTTTCTTTATCAATCGATGAACTGAACATTTTGAACTTTTTACAGGAAATCTAATCATTTTTGAGGTTTCTTATTCTTTCGTTGCCTTACGTAAATCATAAATTTGCAATAACCAGAAGCTAGTACTCTCATATCGAAGGACAGTCAACTTACGGGACATATACCTATGTTCAAGGCTTTTAAATGCATGATGTCTTCACCTTTTATGCTTTGAATTCATAAATAACCGGTGCCACTTTCAAATTATAAGTGATATTTAAATGTTTTAGTGGAATTTGAACCCACGAAATATAAAAGTACGAATCATTCTGGTTCCTATGTAAAACGCAAGCGTCATGTATCCTTACGTCGCAATGCTAGAAGGATGCATATTTTTGGATACCACTGTTGGTAATTACACAATATTTGGTATTTTAATTATAGAAGACTTCATGAACACCTGTCTTAAGTGAAATTTAATTCAATGAGAAGCATTAAATTACTTATTATATGTGAAATGAGACTTATATCAGACACACCATTTTAAATAACGCTTCACCAGACTCTAGCTCAAGTGTTGGAGTATGGGTATTTGGTTATAACTATAAACTGACTGATTAATTCCAAAACGAAAATTGGTTTGTATTCATAAAATTTAAGCAACAAGAAGAAGCATATGAAATTTTCATTCAATGGATCGTGTATTTGAATGCAATGGAGGGGAAAAATTATTACATACCTGACAGAAATATAATCATCCCTTATGGGCCCATTACTCATATTAGATTTCCATAATAATTATTTTCATTGCTGCAAACTAATAGCGCTCATTAAATTAAAGCTTATTCAAACGTATCCCAAATAATTACCACGCTAAACTGCATAGACGTATATAACCAAAATATTTTTGCAATAAGAGGATCGTATAAAACATTGCCCACCACTCGCATAAAGCGTCTATGCCCTTCCTCCGAAAATCAGACTCGACAAGAATTTTGAAAGGATGTTATTTATTCGAAAACGACCATTAGCCTTTTCTTTCATTTATGGAAATATGACCGTGAAAACCACAATCAAAATTAGCCCCTCGAAAGTTGAGGGATGATTTTGTTGTGAGGTCCTAGATAGACGTAACTCCGGGTACACAAGGGCTTCTGCTAACATTACTTCTCATTCCTTCGAACGTGTTACGAGGCTAGTTCTCTCTCGGATCTCATAAGGGTATTTTTGTAGCTTTTTTCATCCAAAATTGATAAGGTGTGAAGGCAACTTATGTTGAAGAAGTTTAATTCGGAATTAGTGTGCTTTTAGCGAGGGCACTTCTTCAGTTCTTTGATAAAATCTTACCTCTACGCAAACTACAAGCTATCCTAAATTGTGCAAATGACCGAAGCAGTCGGTTCTCTCCCTTAAATAAGTACTAATACTGCAAGGAAAACTAATGTCATCAATGACTTATTTGAGTGCTGGAATATTAAGAAAGACCACATTAATCAGAAAAATAGCACCATGTCCATCAATATATTCCTGAGAAGAACGTATTTAACAAGGAGGATGAATTATTTTTTGAACTAGAAGGTTTTCATGCAGATTTTGATGCCTGGAGCGAAGATTAATCAATGGTATTCATGTAAACCAGTAGCCATCTATAAGTACTACATTTAAGATGACCAGAATGTGCATCTTCAAAGGTAGGCGCAAATTTACCACGCTGCCCTGGCTCTACATCGTCTAGGGTACCGTTGCCGGAATTGATCTCAGGTTGAAAATTACGAATTTGATAGAGATAAATAAACACTTATCCATCAATGAAGAAATATTATCTATCAAAATACTTGGAAAGGAAATGGAAAAAATTCATCCGGAGGAGTCTCCATCCTACGACCTTCACACCGCTACACCATGCATGTATAAACACTGATTTATTTAGCTTCTATCACTTCGTGCTCGAAAAGCCTCGAGACGAGCCCGAAAGAAAAGCCTCAGGTCGAGAGCGTGAACGTAAATTCCTTCAGTGCATTCCTTCCGCTGGGGTTTTGTTCCTGTGGTTGATTTGACACCAGTTTCGTCAGCCTTGTCGCTTCCACCTCCGACCTTCTCGGCTCTCCGCTACGTAAAACTATTCCAGCAAAGGCCGCAACCAGAACTAGCGAAGGCTCGTAGGATTGTGCCAAACCTTAAAAGTTTTTTCAACTCGCCCCCATTCAATGAAATAATGGGGCATGTTTGTGTATAGATACTTTTGCAAATGATAGTACCAGTCCTCGACCCAAAGGTTGGTTTGATCGATGAGCGTAGCTAGAGAAGTGCGTTAGGCCAGCAGTACAAGAGCAAAAATAAAAAAAGGAGCGAGACAGCGTTGTGCAGAGTCTCCTATACTATTCATGCAATACAGATGCACTTCCCACAGCAAATGTTTTAGGCATTTCATAATCGTAAACGGTCGTAATGGCTCTTCCATTTTGGCCCAGCCTGTAAATGCCACCAACAACACTCCCTGTAAGCTGACTTTTACCCATTATGTTAACTTGGTTTTCATCAAACACATTAACACCACAACTGTCAAAAACAAGTACTTCACCGTTTTCTGCGGTCTTAAAAACTGATAACAGATTTGCAGCATTCTTTTAACAATACATCAGTAATCGTTCCATTAATTGCGGAATTATTATTAGCATTAAAAGTAAATGGCACATTTCCTACATCAAGAAGAGACATTACAGGACTCTTAGCCGTTAAGATATCAGTGTTAATCATAGTTAATCATGTTCCCAGGAGTGTCTTTAACCAAGGGATGCAAGTAATCGAATACATGAATCGATTATTCAGCCAAAATCAATCGATTGTTTCTATCGATTATGGAAGGGCCAGTTACTATCGGCAATTGATTAGTTGGAACTGATTATCACGGCCGTCTACACAGGTAAGGGCACACTCGCAGTTTAAATATTTAACTGGCGTCACATTTAACGTTCACATAGAGGTCATACAAGGAAAGATGGATTACGAATTTTTCCGTTGCCCACCTTAGCGTTTACTTACGCAGCCGGACGCCCACTTCTGCTACGGGACTCCGGGTTCGCCCACGTTTTCGATCACTTTCAAAGGTCGTTACCACGCGAACTGTTTGACTTTCGACCTTGTCTTGCATATATGTTATTTCTCTTTACTTCTTCTTCCCCTTATTAAACAACCGGAAATATTCATTTCTCTCGTCTGTGGAGACATTCCAAGTTGCATTTAAGGCCATGTAATTTTCGCTTGTTCATACTACAATTCCATGCCTCACTACGGCTTACTCGCGAACTACGGCGCTCCCCTGTAGACGAGTGCCCTGTGTAGACGACCGAGCTGATTATTATCACGCTTTCGTGGGTTGCCATCTTTAAGGAAATTAGAAAAGAATATCAAAAGAGATTAAGTTCCTTATAATAAAAAGTTACATTTTTAATAACAAAATATTACTATTGAATTGATACTTTCGATACTTCCATTCAATACTCGTAAATTACATAGGTAATATGTGTTTTTTGGAATCACAAGCTTGTAACGAGTGTAATTTTTTACACTCATTACATAAACATGAGTAGCGGCTAACCACAAAATCCATTTCGTTATGTTCTCCATACTCCAGGAAGATATAAAGTGCCTTCCTTATCAAACAGGGACGTTTGTAGAATTGGAACTCGGCAGCCATGGTATCGCCACTAACAAATATAGAATCTTATATAATTCAACGGCAAATATATACAACTGAAACATATGATAAAGGATTAGATATCTAACAATACGACGACAAACGATACGAAATTGGTTACAGATTTGGTATCGAAGTTCCATTCAATTGACTTCTTCAGATTACTCTTCCTTTGAAAAAAATATAGATATCTTGATTGATAGTGGAGATGTAGGGAATGAATTACTGTCGCAGTTCAAGAAAGTAAATTTTAATCAAATCAGAATAATGTAAAGCTGAATCACCTCCGAGAATCTTGCCTACATGGCAGGTTGTAGATATTTTAATTCTACTTCTAATTGAATATAAAAAGGCGTAATATTTGAGATGGACCATTCTCTTACAATTTGCAGGATGAAGGACCGGGATAATCATCCATAGGGTAGCCACTCGAGAGATCGTCTGTTGTGATGGAAGGTGATGGGAATCAAAATTCGGTTTCGAGGGTAAGTAGTTGAAAGGAAAACACCTCTTTAAAATGAAATGAATGTAATTTTTCACACTATTGGCGCTTTGGGAGGGACGTTCTTAACATATTTACATCAATGGAATCTTTTCCACGCCACTTCATCTTTTACATCTTTCCGGAAAATCTGGTGATCACGGAATTGACGGCATGCGGGGGGATATTCGATGTAACATTTGGAAAATACATTTTTTGCGAGAAAATTACACGATACTCATTTTTTCAGAGAATAAAAGTTTTAAAATAAAGGCACAATTCCTTCGCAGTCTCCATGCAGAAAATTTAATAATGCAAGAAAATTTCATTAGGTATCTCAATAGATATGTCACCGAATTCGGCTTGGTATTTCCATGATGAAAGCCCAGTGCCGGTCTGATAGGTTATTATCTCTTAAATCGGTTCCATAACCAACCCCGTCCAATAATTAATCGATCATTTTATTTACCGTACCACGAAGGGAAAATTTTCATACGGAGTGATTACTTTGACTGAAAGCTTTGTGTACAGCGAGTTCGGTACTCCGGCCGTCGGATGGGACGTTAACCGTGGTTCCCTTGGAGCTTGTACTGTTCCTGTACAGTTACTGGCTAATGCCGACTCCGCAAAAAGGGTGGAAATAAAAAAAAACTGGCCAAAACCCTTGTAGACAAGCTTTTTGATAATTTGAATTTCATTATTGACGATTCTGGACATTTTGATCTGGGAAACCCAATTTTAGTGTTTTCAAGAACCTATCTTTAACAAGAGAGCCTCTAAAAACCAAATGACGGAGAGACCGTTTGAGCGCTATCCAATGAATAAATGAGAAATAGTCAAATTACCGGAAATCCACCCCAAAGGGCTTTTCCATAAATGAAATATATGAAGATATTAATTTCATTATTCTCAATCAATAATTATAATCATCAATCAATAATGATACGAGCTAGCAGATCACTCAATTTACCATACAATAAAAAGCCAGCAATTATCAGCGAATCGGTATGTAGAGGTTTCAAGTAATTAAAACCATTCTTATTTATAAGTTTTTATTGTTACATGAGAGGAGAAGAAAACTTCCATTGCATCAGGGACAACTAGGCGGAAGTTGAATTTCGTAAATGAAACACTAATTTAGCTTCCTTCCATAGATTTATTTTCTTGGTACGACATGTTTCAACACATCGGTGTCATCATCTGGTACCTTATCGTCAGGTACCTAATGATGACACCGACGTATCGAAACATGGCATACCAAGAAAATAAATCAGTGGAAGGAAACTAAGTTAGTGTTTCATTTAAGAAACTTAATTATTTTATGAAACTGGAAAGCTACCGTCGACGAAGGTCAAGAAGGAATAACTAGAAAATATGGCTTGGGAATTCAAAATGAAAGAGGAGAAAGACTTATAGAATTGTCCACATAACACAAGTTAGTGGAGGCAAACAAATTGTTTAAAAACCACTAACGGAGAAGGTATGCATGGAATATGCCTGGAGACAGAAGAGGATTTCAAATTGAACACATTCTGGTGAGCAGAGATTCAGGAACCAGGTGAAGAACTGCAAAAGCCAACCGGGCGCAGATATTGACGGTAGGCCCTCTTCAGCATACTCGCCCAAAACTGGGAAGGAGCTGTATTGATTGTTTGTGGTAAGGTATTGTTATTTGTATGGTGCAGCGTTCTTCGCGACTTTCTCTGCGAGTTGTTGTAGATATTCTTAAGTTCCTCTGAAGGCATCTGGTTATATTGTATAACATTTTTTTTCTTTTTGATGGTGTGTTTTCATTAATGATTTTGTGTGAAGTATATGTTGTTGGTAGAAATTATATTTCCCATTTTTTATCATTTGTAAATGAGAAACGAGTAGCAGAAGCCGTGTGTCGCATAGACCGATCTTGCATTCCTAAATTTTCCTTCGCTAAGCTTTCTCCAAGGGGATGTTCTTAAGGGAGTGAATTTGATTATTTTTAACTTTTTTGGCAACAACAAAAAACGAGTAAGTATGATTCTTTCACACTTGGAACACTCGACCATAACGGAGCAAACGTCGTATCCTGTGGGCAATCGGTAGATGTTTCAGAAAGTGTTGAAAGCAAAAATACTTGCACATATTTATAAAACTCTGCGGGAGAAGTTATCGTTTGTTTTCCAGTTAAAATCGGAATTGCTTTTCAGCCTTCTCAATGGTGAATTCTAGTTTCCAGAGTAATTAAAGGCGCATAGGACCGAAATGAAAGGATGGGAATGATAGGAAAAGGGAAAAGGGTGGAGAGAAACCTGTTGTTGGCATCTGCCTGCTCTTAACGAGAGTCACCACGAGGTCTTCGACGGACGGAGTACTGAACTTGGAGTCCTCTCTGCACTGTACCCAATTGAAGGTTCCAGAGAAATTTTGAACCCAGTCTCTAAGGGTGAATGGAAAGTATAATTCCTCCTCAACCACCAAAAATCCTCATAGCCAACACATTTACTACTGAACATCCCCTCAGCCTTCCTATCCTTACTTCTTAGGATGCTTCACTTCAGAACCAAATTCCAAATAGGAGCGGTGCGGACGCCTGTGTCCCGAGTATTCTTTTGATTGAGCATATTTCTTTGAAGTAATAGTTCAGTGCTTTGACATTTAGGTGATCCAAATGCTTAGGTCATATTGAACCAGCTAGCATAAACTTAATTCTCAGAAAAACATAACATAAATGGATTTGAACCCGCGAACGTTGGGCTGTCAGAACCAGTGGCGCACCTACGGTGAGGGCCAAAGGGGCCCTGCCCCCCCTCAGCTCTCTACAAAACCCAAATGAATCTTTAATTAACAAGTCACAGTCACATGGTAGCAGCAATTGGAAAAATAGGAAAAACTCGTTACATCATTTTACTCGACCAAAGATAAAAGAGAGGCTCTTTATTTGAGCTGTGACCCAGAAATAACTTAGTACAGGCCTAAAATTTTATGACTATTTTTTTCTGTAAATCTCATATGGCTATTTATAGGATGCATACATGTAATAACTAGTATGTCCTACTATAACATTCAAAATATACTGATTAAAATAAAATTTCGGTTCATCATCATCATCAAGGGTCAACAATCCTAGGATTGGTTTGACGCAGCCCTCCACTCGATTCTTCTATCGGCCAACCTCTTCATACCAACGTAGTTCCTCTCTTTCACGTCCTTTACGACCTGCTCCATGTAACTCATACGAGGCCTGCCTCTTCCATTTTTCCCGTTCACTTTTCCCTCGACGATTGTCTTCATCAGGCCATCGTGTCTCAAGATATGGCCGATTAGGTTGTCCCGTCTTCTTTTTATAGTTTTCAGTAGACTTCTCTTTTCTCCCTCTCTTCTTAGGACTTCTTCATTTGTCACTCGGTCGATCCATTTTATCTTCATCATTCTTCGATAGCACCATATTTCGAATGCTTCCACCCTTTCCTTCTCCGCTGCTGTCATCGTCCATGCCTCACTGCCATAAAGGAACATGCTCCAGATATACGTTTTAATGAATTGCTTCCTTACTTCCAAGCTTGTATTTCCAGCTGTTAGTAGATTCTTCTTTTGATAGAATGCCCTCTTTGCCTGGGCTATTCTACTCACTATTTCTTTCTTGCTTCGTCCATCGTTGGTTACCCTGCTTCCCAGGTAACAGAACTCTTTCACCTCTTCCAGTTTCTGTTTTCCTAGTTTAACGTTGGTTTTGGCCTCTTCTCTTTTGCTGCACACCAATATCTTAGTTTTCTTCTTACTGATCTTCAGCTGATGTCTGGTCATTGTCCTTTCCATGGTTGTTAGCATCTTATTCAGCTCCTTCTCTGTCTCTGCTATGAGAGCTATGTCATCAGCGAATCGTAGCATACTGATTGTTTCTCCGTGGATGTTCACTCCAGAACACTTCTCCTTGATCTCATTGATGGTTCTCCTGATGTAAACATTAAAAATTACGGGAGACAGTGCACAGCCTTGTCTCACTCCTTTCCTTATTCTTGCTTCTTCACAGCTGGGTCCAGATTTAATCACAGCTACTTGGTTTTTATACAAACTGTGGATAATTCTTCGATCATTGTAGGAAACTCCAATTCCTTTCAGAATCTCAAGCATTGAATTCCAATCCACGTTGTCGAAAGCCTTCTCTAAATCCACAAATGCAATGAAGGTCGGTTTGTTCTTCTCCATTCTCTTCTCTATAAGCAGCCTAAGGGCCAATATTGCTTCTCTTGTACCCTTACTTTTCCTGAATCCGAATTGATCTTCATCCAGGAACTCTGCTTTTCGTTCTATTCTTCTGTAGATGATCCTTGTCAATATCTTCGATGCATGTGTCGTCAGGCTTATAGTCCTAAAATTTTCGCATTTCTCTGCTCTCTTCTTTTTGGGAATAGAAATGATGATGTTTTTCTCGAAGTCCCTGGGTATTTCTCCTGTTGAGTACATGTCGCAGATGACATTATAAAGTTAAGCCAATGTCCTCTCTCCCGCATTCCTTATCAGTTCTGCGGGTATATCATCAATTCCAGAAGCCTTATTCATCCGAAGGTCCCTTATTGCTGCGTCGAATTCCGATCTCAATATTGATGCTCCCATATCATCCTTCTCGACTTCGCTTTCCTCTTCAATCACTTTCGTGCTGAGGTCGTTCCCGTTGTATAACTCTTCGAGATATTCTTTCCATCTCTTCACTTTGTCTTCATTTTCAATCAAAAGTTCTCCACACATTGCAAAAGATCAGTCAGATGGCGGCCCCATAAAAAAATTCTGGGTGCGCTGCTGGCCAGAACGGCGCGTTACTAACCTGCCTATCGTGTCCGGCATATTTATTTGTTCTCGGAATTTGACACCAATTAAATGTCCCTTCATTTCCATGGGTATTTTACTGATAGGCTGTTGTTATTTTCCAGACTGGACCAAGAGAGCGTTGGGAACAGGAAGAACGATCGTACATCTGGTTGACGATTGACGAGCAACGTGCTTGAACAACTTGGGTTCTCAGGAGGTGCGTTTTGCGCATGCAAGGAACAATATTTTATGATTAACTCTCTGCACGGACCCATCATTTGTATCACCTTCCATTTCCTTCACCTTGCACAGCAGTTAGTGAGCCTTTTCCTGGTTGCAGGTCGGTGCTCAGTGCATCTGATTTCCATTCTGGCTGAGCGCATATATGGCTGCAAATCGCTCAATGACTAATCGCTGTGTATGCTAATCAATATTAATTTTTTTCCATCCACTCGACGAGCAAATATATACAGTATTACGTCCGATGCATCGGATGGGAAGTTTAACCGTAGACCCCTTAGCGCTTTTCATTAAGTGTAGGCTAATGACGACCTGGTTCCAATTCAGTCTTCTTCCATTCCAGGGAATGGAAGAAGACTGGTCCATATCCATCCAAAGAATATCCATCACTTCCCAAATATCCACCTAACCACATTGGCGAAAATGACCTTAGTTTTCGACAAACTCCTATGGTAACAACAAACCACGATCAGCGCCCCAATCCAATGAAACAAATGCAATATCCAAAGCGTTGCGTAGAGGGTCTTTTGCCTCTTATACAGTTGATTCGTGTTCCAGTTCCAGTTGATGGCAACTGGAGAACAATGCGAATGCACCAGGCGAAATTGCAGGAGGTACTATGTGAAAGGACACCTCAATTGACAAGTAGACGTAAAACGTCACGAGATCACGTGATGTAAACAAATCAGTCGGATTGTGGGATAGACACGCGAGATTATTGTTGTGAAAACCGTAACTGATGCTGTAAGCATCTATGGAAATACTCCTTGTTTTTATGGAAATACTCCTTTGTCTTGTTTCTCATGTTTACGAGCCATTTTACAACAATTATTAACATTTAAATGTGACTTGTGATACTAAATTCCGATGTTATACTGAAAGGCTTGGTTATGTGGAATTAGCCATAACAGGGACACCAGAAAAAATAATTACCAATGAAATGGAGTAACATTAAAGATTAAACTATCATATATCGCCCAGTTTTCTCTCCTCATCTTATCTTCAACGTCCTCCGGATTACACAACCGCTAGAAAAATAGTCATTTAATCGACGTAAAGGTAAACTCATTTCATAGTCCGGAATGTTGGAATGTACAGGAGGAGGCACTGCAGCCGATTTATGAGTCCAGACACCATCTTGGTAGGTACGGACTTGATACTCGAACGGATAAAGTTGCTTTTGTACGGGCTAAAACTTACAGTAGCAGGTAGAATAGTGGTACAAATTTGAATGAAATTTATCAGTGAAACTGAGAAAAGTGTGAAAATACGCGAACAACTGTCGAATATGTAGCTTAATTACAGGGTGGCTACTGATAACCAACTTTCAAATTCCCTGACTTTTCCATGATGGCTTTACCAATTTCCCTGACCGATCGCCAAAAGGTCTCCTACTATCGGAATATTTAATTTCTGCTGAATTAAATTTTTGTCAAAACTCAGCAAATGTCAAAAGTGAAATCAATGCATTAAAAGCTATAAGAATGAAAAAATATATTAAATCTTCACAAGTTAAGCCCTCACACGTATTGTACACACTTTTAATACATTTTTCCGTGGCCGTGTATGTTTCCTTCGGTAAAATCACAAGTTGACAGTGTCTAATTTTCAAGGAAGAGGTGACGTGTCGTGGTAGTTCTGGGAAGTTGAATATTACTGGGAATGCATCGAAGTGAAAGTTAATGACCAATTTACCGGCGGACGTCGGCACAGGTATCACTAAGCTGCGCGAAAAATACAAACCAAAGCTAAGTTGTTGGACTGGATCAAAATCGGACGGCACGAGAGACCTTTATAAGCGAATAACATTTTGATTAACGTGATCATAACCCCTCGATTGTAAGAGGGAACCAAAAATGTAAAAATATTTGCATAAACAAACAAAACGTAATCGCGCCACTGCGAGCGAAAACAGGAGGCAATTAGCAACGGCAGTATCATATTTAGGAATATCATATTTGAGGTGGTTTGTGACCTGACTAAATTGTTTCGAGAGAGATCTAAAGGGGCCATTCAATAATTACGTCGAGCGTTAAAGGTGGGGAGGGGAGGAGGAATCTTCTTAAGGTTTCGCGAAGGGGGTATGGAAATCGAAGATGATCTTACGTAAGATTTTGTTTACACGTGTGATCGTACTTGTATTACCGTTTTAATAATCATCGTATCGTATTTTTAGAACTTCAAACACGCATTTACTACGAGATAGTGTTCCAACCTCTCAACCTGAGTCTCGGAAGTTCATAAAAAACGCGAGGTAAAATCTTCCGAGCAACATAGCATCGGATTCCTTGTGATGAGCGGAATACATGGTGATCATGAATTTTAACACTACTAGGCAAATATCGCATAAGGATATACAAAAGGGATACATTGTACGACTGATTCAAAACTAAATAACTAAGATTCACAACTGACTGTTTAACGATTTGACGGGGCTTATTCTATGCACTTTGGCGACGGACATTAGTTTTAGTTGGTGAAATTTTTCGGTGAAATAAATGGCGGGAAGGACTGCCCGGTAATGGTAGAAAAATAACAAAAATTTCCTATCCCAGTTTCTCCCTGACTGTTACGAGAATTCCCTGACTTTTCCAGATTTCCAAAATTCCCTGACAATTCCAGGTTTTCCCGGTTTTCCCTGACGATCGCCACCGTGAATTAGGTTAAATTTAACCAGTTTTATCATTAAAATTAACTCACAGGAGAATAAAATACATTTATACCTACCTTAAATAGCCTTAGGAATATTAATCGACGCTGCTGCGATGAAATCTGGGTATGATTTCACCGATTTTTATATTTTAATACGCATGCAGTCTCACAAGAGCCCGCAAAAAGCGCAGTGTTTTGTACGGGGCAGGGGTGGTATAATCGTTCCAATTACCCCTATTTTGGCTACGTTGTTACCCATAGGCTAGGATGCCAATGCATACTCCAGTAAATTCTAACCTCCTTGGTATTAGTGGTATCTGTAAACAAATATTATTTATCCCATATGAACGCTAGGGACAAGTGGCTTTAGGCTGGTAAGTTACTAAAGCCTGAATCACACGATCATTTTTTACGTCCCTTTTCAGGGATAGCTCAAATGATAGCTTAAAAATGATCGTCTGACTTGATCACTTCACGGATAGCTGAAATGATAGGGATCGCTATCCATTTTTTCGTCATTTGAGCACGTCCTTAGCCAATCAGAGCGCACGTTCTGAAAGAAACGTTTGGCTGCAGCCAAAAGCAGTCGACGACGAGGTAAATCATCCATAGTTACGAAGTTGTTTACCGTATCTCGCGAACAGAAATGATACGAAAAGGGACGGTAAAAATGATCGTGTGAGCGGCGAAATCATAGCTTGAGCTATCATTTTTGGGGTCCCTGAAAGCTATAGCTTAAATGATCCCTTTAAAGGGACGTAAAAAATGATCGTGTGATTCAGGCTTAAGCCACGCCAGGTACGTAGCCGATGGGGGGGAGGCTTCTCCGAAATATTTTCCCAATAATTTTGTTTTTCTGATTGTAACTGGGCATAATAATCCGGATTACCTTGCGAATGACTCAAGCGTTAAGAGTCTTGAATCATGATCACTAGTTTGCACGTGTGTGTTTAATAATTGTTATTTTCAATCTGATATGCATGCATGCGTAATCGGCAATATCTTGATATATGATTGTCTGATGCGGACAATCATCGGCGAAAAATGTGAAAGGCAGAGAGCGTATGAGATTCACGGAGCTAAGAGTGAAGGAGGCGAAGAAGAAGAATTATTAAAAGCATGAAGAGCAGGGCCGGTCCCAGGGGGTGCGAACATTTCAAGCGCACAAGGCCCCGCATTTCTGAAGGCACCCGTCGCGGACTGATTTTATAACATGATATTATTTTACTGTACGCAATTTGTGTCATGACACCGCAATGAAACTTTGCTCCGAGCCCCAATTTTATCCGGGTCGGTCCTGATGAAGAGGTTAGTTGATAAGTGAATCGTATGGAGAGCTGCGTCAAACCAATCTCATGATTGTTGACCTATGATAATGATTTTTTAATGCACTAGAAAAAAAAAGTGATTGAATTCTCCTTCATTTCTATTGGTATTTTACTGATACGGTGTTTTTTAAAACCTATGCGTCAAAATCCTGTCATGATATTATATAAATTGAGAATGTACAATTGTAACTATCTGAGTAGCTCTTTATCGTCTTTGTTGCAGGGCAAAAGACGGACATCGAATGCCTTGAAAGTGACTAAGGCGTCAAACATGAAAACATAATGGCTAGACAGGATGTTTCAGAAGAAGTGGAAAAGAGTTGCTAATGAAAGAGTGGACGGAGCTACCAGGTTGATGAAGGCCTCGTTGGATGGTAGTCTGGAATGCGTTCAACTCCTCCTAAGCTGTGGAGCGAATGTAAATGCCGAACTCATGGATAAAGAGAAATTTGAGGTTAAGAGGGAGATTGACTATTCGATTGAAGCCGGCAACCATGAAGTGACATGCGTACTCTTAAAAATCAGATTCACTGCTTCCCACAAATGAAGACAGAAAGAGGAAATTGGATTCGATGATCGAAGACAGTTCAGATCTTTAAGAGTTCTTCGAGGGAAGAGCCGAGTTTCACAACAATATTTCAAAGGATGACATGGACGCTATTGAAGAAACTTTAAACAGAACTGCCCTTGAAGGCAGAGATAAAAGATACTGGGTGAAGAAGGATGGCCATACTGCGCTCTATACAGCCGCATACGAGAGAAAATTCAAACCCTGGGCCCTTCTGCGATCCAAATATTTTGATTACGCCGGAGAGAACGAAAATGACAGCAACCATGGAAAAAATGAACGCAAATATCCATGGTGCAACGTAATGTTTCTTTCGACAATGACAGGACGCCCAAGCGGCTGTATTTGGGGCTGCTCATAAAGCCAATGCCATCCAGATTAGAACAGCAAGGAAGTCCTGAAGGCATGATACTACGAGGCATTTACCAGCAGATATATAAGTTGCCGATGACATCTCTCCTACTGAAATATCTACAGAACAAACCGTATTTAGAAGTAGTGTTCGATTTAAAACGAAGCAATGTGGGCGGTATGTTTGTACCTGCATTAGAGGGCGTGATTGGATTAATGAATGAAATAATTTCGACATTGTAAACCTATTTACGAAAGTGCCCGTAACAGACACCATGGGTATAGCGCTGGAAATATTAAAAGAAGCCAATATTCAACTCAAAGTGATTCAAGAATTTTCCACCTTACTCACAATTTGCTTGATTCAAAATTACTTCACATTCAATAATACCTTTTATACCATAACGGATGGCCTAGCAATGGGATCGCCTAGAGCTGGGCGGTGCAGGAAATGCTGAACCGGTTCTCGGTTCTGAAAACAACCGTTTGCGACGGCGGTGTACCGGTTCAATAGATCGAACCGGTGTTTTCTACTGAACCGGTTTTTTCTTCTGAACCGGTGTTTTCTACAGAACCGGTGTTTTCTAATGAACCGGTGTTTTCTACTGAACTGTATATTTTTTCTAGCGAATCGCGTTTTTTCTCAGCCAAAATATTTTTTGGCCCATTTGTTATGTATTATACAGTTTTCTGAAGATTTGTTTTTTTTTTCAGAAAGAAGATACTTCTTAATAACGCGGGTATGCTTTCCTAAACTGAACAGTAAAATGTGGGAATGTTTGCGAGAGCCAATGGCCTTTGTACAAGGCCTGGGCGTACACATAAATTGGTTTTCTGAAGTGTTAAAAAATGCACCTATATTTGTTGATCTGCCGAATTCGAACCTGCCGCGTGAACGACGATGAAATTCACATTATTTTTGAATAAAGACATTGCAAAATTTCCTCGGATATTTATTTATTTAACACGACGCGTTTCGTTGGTAAAACAGCATTAGCAATTGGCTTGATCAGCCTCGATGATATTGCTATTGTAGCAACAAAACGCGTCGTGCTAAATTAATAACTTATCCTTGGTGAATGAAAAGCTCCCTAGAGGCAGAGCGACTGGTGTCTACGTACGGTCGAAATCTTTCCACTTAATCTAATCTGATTTAAGTGCTTCTAGAGAGCTGAGATGTGTGGAGAGGCTGATTCCTTTCGTCTGTGATTCATAGTTATCTGCCTTTCTTAGTCGACATTTCCTTTCTCTTTCATAATGGCAACGATTACGAGTCGAGGGTCTTACTCTGACGCCTTGTGTTTTCTTTGGTGGCTTTATTCTTTTCCGCATCGGGATCGTCTCTTCACTGATTCCCTCTTAAATTAGCCATGACTTCTGGCTCACGTGAGTTGCCCGACAAGCAAATGCAAGGCCTCTGGTAGAGAGGAGTGAAGTCAGTGCAGATACAATTTCCAAGGATTGAATTGGGTACCCTCTGGTTTCCTGCTCCTAGCAGGAAGAGGAAAAATTTCTCAGTTAATTTTTAATGCAAGAAAATAATTGGGAAGATATCGATAATGCTTATTATCCTTTGGCTTTCGCATGTGATTTAGTTGGTAAATAAATAGTGCCAGTTCAGTGTTCTGAAATATTTTGAGTTAATTTTCCGTGACGGTTTTAATACAATTGAGGCTGCTAAAACAAAGTGATCGGAACGGTTGGTTTGGAAAACCTCAAAGAACAACCCTCGATTGCCGAAACTGAATGCAAGAGATTGACAAGCCAACAAGAAAACCCAAAACTGGAAGTCGCAAGAGCCATCGATCCGCTAAGACGTTTGCGTCAAAGTCTTCAATGCCTTCCTCATTAAAGCACCCTGAGCAATTAAAATACCTTCGATTAAAGTTACCCCGAAGGCATGGATTTGAGTGGACGCATATACTGCGTCGTATACTCTTGAGGAGTTAAAACGCAGGCATTCTTTTCTAAATTGGACAGTAGTAGAGCATGTTTGGGGAGCCAATGGTTTTTAGGTGAGGCCCGGGCTTATATTTATCTTCACAATTTTAAAGTTCCTAACGATGCTCCTACGTGTCTGGTTTTTGTTTCGGTAAACATCCCAGTGACTTCTTCAAAGAAATAAAATGCTGCTCTATTAAAGCCACATGGAGCTGTATTTTATCAATTACTGGAAGGGTGTGCTGAAGGTTGAAAACAAATTGATTGTCAAAATTTACATTTTAACACAAGTGCAGCTGCTAAATTACAATTTTCAATTACTACTAATTTAAATCTAGAAATTGGCTGGCACATGCGCTGGTTCATGGAAATGAAAATTAGTTCTTCGGCGTGTTCGCCTAGTAAACACGTTCGCAATTTATCTATAGCAAGTCCTCCCAAACTGAAAATTCTTACGGATTCTGCTGATGTTGCTGGTATAGCAAGATATTTCCTGGCCAGCCCTGCAAGCAAGGGGAAGGTTGCCTCATGAAGCCTCCACCAACTGAGAATGTCTTCATTACGTTACTGTACATTAATAATCAACGTCAATATGTTCATAATTTGTTTGAATTTGGCGCTTCTTATGTACGCGTGGCAGGGGTAGATAGGAACTTGAAACAATGCTCCTTCCTCCACAAAGTCTACTCAAATCAACAGCATTGGTTTAATAAAAAATACTCCTGCATTAACTTGAATGTTTATGAACTGTTTGGTTGTTCACCTGAAAGAACTTATTCGTTGTAATCGTCGACGAAACAAAATAACATACAAATACGGAAAATCCCGTAGAGTTACTTATGTGACATTGCTTTAGATGTGCGAGTGTTCGCTCTGCACTCTAGTGGCCGATTATTTGTGAGACGATAGGCAGACAAATTATAACACAGAGGGGATAGGAAAGTTCACAGGCGTGGACGCAAGCCAACCCGGCTACGAGCAGAGACGGGGAGGGAGGCAGTGGCGTGAAAGTCGAGCAGTGAACGATCATCGGTGTTTCAGAACCGCTTCCCAGTGCACCGGTTTAGAACCGCTTCCCCGGTGCGACGGTTCAGAACCGCTTCCCCGGTGCACCGGTTTAGTACCGCTTCCCCGGTGCGACGGTTCAGAACCACTTCCCCGGTGCGACGGTTCAGAACCGCTTCCCCGGTGCACCGGTTTAGAACCGCTTCCCCGGTGCGACGGTTCAGAACCGCTTCCCCGGTGCGACGGTTCAGAACCGATTCTCCGGTGCACCGGTTTTTTACCAAATCTGAACCGGCCTGCCGGTTCTACTAAAAACCGAACCGCTGAACCGGTGCACCGGAGAACCGCCCAGCCCTAGGATCACCTATCTCTCCCTTGCTGGCCGAAATTTTTATGGACCGTTTTGAACACAATTTGTTTAACTCCGGGAATAAGCTTTTAAATTATATTTTATACTGGTACAGATACGTGGACGATGTTTTAGTACTGTGGACCGGCACAGATCGCCAATTAGACATGTTTACTTCACTTCTGAATAAGCTCCACGAAAATATTTCCTTCTGCCGCGAAAAAGAGTACAATCGGCAGCAAAATTATCTCGATCTCTCCATATCAATTGAGAACGGACAACACAAATTTGCCATTTTCCGTAAACCCACGTACACCGACCATGTCATTCCGGCTGATTCAAGGCATTGGTATCCACAAAAGATAATGGCATTCCATTTGCTAAGTCACCGCCTATTCAACGTACCATTGTCAAAAGACGACTTCAATAAGGAAGTCAATGCAATAAAACAGATTGCTAGAAATAACGGTTACACAAATAGATTAATAGATAAATTAATTCCTAATAAGCGAAAGAAACTGGCACTCAACAATATTCTCCACAAAGTTTTCAGAAAGTGACAAAAAACGTTGCTGTTCTTTAAGATACCTAGGTGACATTACGAACAGATTGGCCAAAATATTTCCTAAAGAAATTTATAATATCTCGTATAGGACCCCGGCTACACTTAAAACTTTATTTGTGAAGTGCAAAGATCCAGTGGACTCCAAGAGAGAAGTGGTGTGTATGCTCTACGATGTGGTGATTGAGATGGAGTGTATTTGGGTCAAACGGCCAGGAATTTTAACATTAGAAGTAAAGAACATTTGAATGCTTTTGAACATAACAACGACGACAAGAGCAACTTCGCGAAGCATCTTTTAGACTGTGACCATCGTAGTTATTTTACTGTTGACATTTTACATAGTTCTAATAACAGACGGGAGTTGAATTCTCTTGAGCAACTTGAGATATTAAAAGCATTGAATGACTCGAAGGTTTCGGTTATAAATATTTGTACCCGGTCTCCTCGCCTATCCTCGACACAGTCGCTGCCTACGCTCCCTCCCCCATTCTATCTAAGGTCTACCACTAGCCCTGCAAAGCACCGCTTATCTCTCCACCCTCCACCACAATACACTCCGAGTCTACCTCCTAATTACCTCCCACCCTCTTCTCATCAACATACCCCCCTTCCAGTCCAGTTTGTGGTATATATACAGGGGTCTCGCCCTGTGACTTCACCTGATGATGGTGCTTAGCGCCGAAACCTGGGTCGTGAGTTTGCAATTTTATTGTGGTTTGTAAAATTTCGTAATAAATCTATTGGATTAATGAATCACAGTACAGACACTGCGTATGTTGCAGCTGGCGTTTCAGATAAAGTCCCCATCTCGGATGTCATCAGCAGTCTAGTTCATGAGCTGTCTCATAAGGCATTGCAAGCTTTTTTTGGAAATGACCCTTATCAAAAAGATGATGAGGAGAACAAATATAAGCATGAACAAATTGTACGCAGTCCTGTCACCAGGTCGGTTGAAGAATTGCGATGAAATTATCAAAAGAGTGAAGAATTATGATTCAAAGATATATGGTCACGAATTGATACTAAGAGTGACCAAAATCGTGACAAAGTACCACGTGCTTGACGACAAAATCGATAGGATGAACCGCCTGAGAGAACAAGCCCCTGAACTCCTGGATTTCTACTTAAACTACGTTGAACCTGAAATGGCAAAGAAAGTAGAAATTATGAAATCTGGAAGTATGATGCCAACTGCTGACTTAAGGATGTTCCTTGATTTACTAAGTAACCACAGCAGACCTGAAATTCAGGTCATGGATGCTATTGAGAAAGCACAGGCATCTCATCACAACTCCATGAGAGTTTTAAGGGTTTCCAACATGAAACTGGGGACCAGCCACCTGCAAAAATCAATCAAAGGACTCATCTGCGTCGATTGGACGCGGTAAGAAAGACGGATGGAATTTTTTAAAACTCGACTTGCTAGATGGTGCATCAGGCACGTAGCAGTCATTTGGGATGAGCACACAGTTCCAAACTTTTGCAGTAAAAATATAAGTTGCTCAAGCAATTACGTAGCCAAGTTCTTTGAACCACACGAGCCAAACATCACTTTCATATTTTCCAAGAATAATATTGTGCCTGAAGATATAATATTAACGAAATACAAGTGGAAAGATCTATCGCTAAAAACAGTATCGTGAGTGTAGAATTGGGAGTTGAACTTTCAAGGAAGAAAACTGCTTCTGAAGGAGATGTTGAGGAATATTTTTTTATTTATAATTTGGAAAATACGATGCAGGAAGTACTGGAAGCAGATGACTTGTCCACACTGATTTATGGCAACGGTATCCATATAGGAGCCTGCATAAAATCATCTTTGAAAGAGAGACCAAAAAATCATTCAAAATGCTTGGTCCCTCGTAGCCTGAAAGTGAGATCATTGACGTTCAACAGAGAGCTGTTTGAAAAACGTCATAATGGCGTCTTTGTCCTTGAGAAAGCGAAAGAGATTCCCATTGGAATTGGCAAGGTTTCAGAGTGGGATGGAAATGCGATTAGAGATGGCACTTGATGCTTCCTCCTCTCCGATAAACACGGAGGGGAAAATGAAGATGGTATTTTCAGAAGGATATGTGATAAAATCAAAAGCTCACAGTTCCCTTGGCATTTCGTCCACCTTTTCTCATATTACAAGGGGATATTCACGCACCATCATTCTCTAAATCTCAGAATTTTGCAGGTGGATCAAATGATGCCGCAATAATCGTAGAATCTGGTTTCAACGTTTCCACATCCCACGAATTCAACACAAAAGATGCACTTGTCATCACTGACGCTCCCGGAACAGGGAAAACCGTATTCATAAAAGAGACGGCCTTCGAAGTGGAAACACACTTCCCCGACCGTTGGGTTGAGGTGATAGATTTGACACTGCATGAAAACGAAATAAGAGAATGGAAGGGTGACGTGGTAGAATCTGATGAGATTGCTTTAGGTTTATTGAGTGAATTGATAGGGAAACGCGGGGATCAACTTTCCGCCAACGATGATAACTTTTCTCTGGAGAGTTTTTTTTTTTTAAACACTTTAGCCACCGGGAGGGAGGTCCCATAATTTTCATTGATGGGTACTATGACGCAGTGGTTGAACATAGAGAAAAAGTGACTTCATTTCTTAATGTATTATTTGAGGCTACCTATTTAAAAATATTAGTCGTTTCAAGACCACACGAAAGCTTAGACTTAGAAAATAACTTCTCTGAAATTGCTTATTCGTTCGTTCCTTTTTGAATGCTAGAGAAATCTAATTTAATTAGATTATGCCTAAAAAATTCTTTAAAATCCCTACAAGAAGAAGATAGAAAACGGAAATGGGATTGCATAACTTCAGGAGTGCTGAAGCATCCAAAATTTGAAAAGGAAAGGCCCAACTCGGAAACATAAAATATGTCTTGGAGGAGGGCACCGATGTAGGAGCCCATGCCATTAACTTCTTAAGCCTGGCCAAAGAGATGATCAACACTGAAACTTTAACAAAGGAAAAGGAAACCAATTTCATGCAAACTCCACTGTTCACATGGATGATGGTAGAAGCAGCGTATGAACGAAACTTCGTCCCGTGGAAACATGTAGACCAGCACAAACTACACACCAAAAACTTGGTGGAGTTGAACATTGATTGGCTATTCGGAGAGAAAGTAATAGCCAGGAATTGTCCCGGCAGTGATAAATTAGTTTCCACGCTAAAAAGGTTTTGTGTATTAGGAACAGCTGTTCCTGATACACAAAATTTTTATTCTATGTTATCTTTTATTCATTACAATTGGGTCACTCCATGTCCAGAACATCGGAAACAATGACCCTTACCGATTTTGATCAAACCTGGCAAAACGTCACATTTGATTGGAAAATGAAAACCCCAAAGCCGTTTTGCTAATCATGCAACCATTTGTGAGAAACAGCAATGTTGAAAAATTCAAATTTTGAAGAAGTGACAACACATTTTACGATACTTCACTTTGAAAAGACCCTTAAAAATGGTTTAAATTAAAACAAATATTACGACCGAGTAGAAAACTTTCTCAAAAGAAATTATTTACCAGAATTTCATTTTTTAAGACTACGGACTAACAGGTACTTAATTATACAAGAGTAGTTACTACTATCAAATAATTTGATGGACTAAGAACGTCATGTAAGCATCTCTGCAGTAATGTTGGTTTTAGTCGTTTCCAAGGCCACCTTATGGCTGTCGTCGTCAAACGTAAAATAGGTACTAAAAGATTCATTTTTTATAATAATGCCCATTCGAAAAGTAATGTATAACGAAAACTTAAGAGTTGAAAATCTTTTGAGTGACAAAACATATAATTAAATTACTTCAACTTAAAAATTCTGCTTGGCGTGGTAATCCTCAAAGCAATCGATGCATAGTCCGGTGTCACAAAGTTCGCACTAGTAAACAGTCTCTTTCCTCTTACCGTGTTTGGTACAGACTGCACAGCGTCCATTATGTCTGGCCTTATTACCTTTAGGATATAATCTTTTTATGAAATGCCTATCAGTTAGTCGCGGAAGCATATTGTCTGATATATGGCAGCCCGACACTCATTGTTGTACAGCAGAGAATGTTCTATTGTTGGTTTTACTAATTTGCTTTGCATAACAGTCGGTGAAGGTCAGATTAAAGAATAACTGGGAATTATGGATTGGTATCCGAAATGAAAGAGGAGAAAGAGTACTGGAGTTCTGAACACAGCATAAGTTAGTGGTTGCCAACAAATTGTTTAAAAACCACAACCGAAGAAGAAACACGAGGAAAATGCTAGGAGACAAAAGAATATTTCAAATGGACTACATTTTAGTAAAGCAGATATTTAGGAACCAGATGAAGGACTGCAAAAGCTACCCTGTGGCAGACATCGACAGTGACCATAATTTAATGACGATGAAATGCCATCTGAAATTCCAGAATTGAAGATAACAGTGAAGAACACATGGCAAGAAGAAAAACCGAAGGAGGTTCAACATCAGCAGGCATTTCAAAAAGCAGTGGGAAACAAAATAGGAGACGACCAGACTGAGAAATCAGTGGAAGAGCATTGGGAAAAAATAAAATGTGGACTACAGGAAACCTCAAAGGAAGCTCTTGGAAGAAGAAAAGTTGCCAAGAAGCCATGGATCACGGAAGAAGTCTTACAATTAGACCTGACTGAAGAAAGTACAAGAATGTGAAAACTGAAGGACAGCTTTGTTACAAAAGAATAAGGAACGAAATAAGTTGCAAAGCCAAGAAAGCTAGAGAAATGTGGATGAAGAACCTATGCGAAGATGCACAAAACAATCTTGCACTTGGAAAGGTGGAAGCTGTCTATAAGGATAGTGAGGAACCACTTCAAGGAACGGAGCGCAAGATGCAATGCCATAAGGTTCAAGAATGGAGAACTTTTGATTCAAAATGAAGACCAAGTGAAGAGATGGAAAGAATACCTGGAAGAGTTATACAATGGAAACAATCTCAGCTCGAAAATGATCGAAGAGGAAAGCGAAGTCGAAATGGATATATCATCCATTTCGACTTCGCTTTCCTCTTCGGGAGCATCAGTATTAAGATCGGCATTTGACGCAGCAGTAAGGAACCTTCGCATGAATAAGGCTTCTGGAATTGACCATATTCCTGTAGAACTAATTAAAACGCTGGAGATAAGACATTAATCCATCTTATAAAACCATCTGCGACATGTACTCAACAGGAGAAATACCCAGGGACTTTGAGAAAAACATCATCATTCCTATTTCCAAAAAGAAGAGAGCGGAGATGTGCGGAAATTTTAGGACTATAAGCCTGACGACACATGCATCGAAGATACTGACCAGGATCATCTACAGAAGAATATAACGAAAAGCAGAGGAGTTCCTGGATGAAGATCAATTCGGATTCAGGAAAAGTAAGGGTACAAGAGAAGCAATACTGGCCCTTAGGCTGTTCATGGAGAAGATAAACCGACATTCACTGCATTTGTGGATTTCGAGAAGGCTTTTGATAACGTGGATTGGAATTCAATGCTTGGAAATCTGCAAGGAATTGGAGTGTCGTACAATGACCGAAGCATTTGTGGATTTAGAGAAGGCTTTTGATAACGTGGATTGGAATTGAATGCTTGGAATTTTGAAAGGGATTTTAGTGTCGTACAATGACTGAAGAATTATCCACATTTTGTATGAAAACCAAGTAGCTGTGATTAAATCCTGACCCAGCTGTGAAGAAGCAAGAATAAGGAAAGGAGTGAGGCAAGGCTATGCACTGTCTCCTGTAATTTTTAATGTTTACATGGAGAGAGCCATCAATGAAATCAAAGAGTTTTCTGGGGTGAATATCCATGGAGAAAAAATTAGCATACTGGCAATCGCTTATGACACAGCACTCATAGCAGAGACAGATCTGAATAAGATGCTGACAACCAAAGGAAGGAAAATGGCCAAATATCAGCTGAAGATCAATAAGAAGAATACTAAGATACTGCTGTGCACCAAGAGAGAAGATCATGAAAACAAAAACTGGAAGAGGCGAAACAGTTGTTACTTTGGAAGCCGAGTAACCAACGATGGACGAAGCAAGAAAAAATTAGTCAGCAGAATATCCCAGGAAAAGAGGGCATTCTAACATAAGACTATTTACCGCTGGAAAAACAGGCATTGAAGTCATGAAACAATTCATCAGAACGTACTTCTGGAGCGTGTTTCTTAACGGCAATGAGGCATGGACAATGACAGCAGCGGAAAAGGGTGGAAATGTTGAGCTACAGAAGAATGATGAAGATTATAATCGACCGAGTAAGTCACGAAGAAGTCCTAAGAAGAGTGGGAGAAAAGAGAAGCCTTCTGAATACCCTAAGATGAAGACGGAACAACCTAATCGGCCACATAATGAAACATGATGGCCAGATGAAGAAAATGTCCTCGAGGTGTCTCTGTTTATTTCGATGGCGCACATCACACGATGGATGTTGGCCCATGTAGCTGTGGCTGCCCCTCACATTGATTTGCAGCTATTGAAAATGTTTCAGCATGAGATCAACGGCCACAAGACGAATGATGCCCGGGGAAATTATGGAAGACAGCGGGCTACAAATCTCTGGGACACCTGTGGTATCTGTCTCCTGAGCTTGTGTGCTTTGCTCTGGAACTTTGGAAGCTCACGTGAGGGAAGTGTGGGACAGTTTATCCCAGTGACCAACAATATTTCAAAACATGATGGGGTCAATGCAGGATAGACTTCAGTCTATAATACAGAATCGGGGTCATATCACAAAATACTATCTATAGGATGCAATGTTTATCATTTCTAGCGGTTTTTCCATCACTGAAAATAATCAAATCCCAGTAGGGAAGACTCATTTTTGCATATGCCTGAGCAAATTCTTGCCTAGCATCATGGTGTTTTTCGTTTACTACAGGTTTTATGGCCTTGCTAAGTCACCGCAGCATTGCCGAGTTCCAAGTTACCCAATGCTTATCCTTTGTTGATTCACTGAAACATAGTTTCCCGTGAAATTTTCTTTTCTGGAGACAACGGTTAAATAGCATATATACGGATGACTATGACATCAACCTATCGCAAAATTAAGAAGCTTAGAAAAGAATCAAGGCAGTGGTTTTAGTAGGCTGATTTCTCGTTAAACCACAAGTGGACACGATGATTAATCTGTGATAAACAGTAAATATAGTAAAGGCTATAATGCAAACAATGCTTGAATGAATAAGATAACCGGACTTTAACGAGTTTTATTATTTTTTTACATCAGCCTTGAGGATGGTAAGCGACTCCATCACCGAAATGTGGGCAGGAATGCAGGACCTGACCCGGTGAAAGATCCGAATAGACTTCATAGCAGTTTTATATTTGTTCTATGAAAATTAACGAAGAAATAATTTTTTGTTCCCGACCAAATTATATTTCTTTCTTTTGATAAAATATTCATCAGAATTTCTCGCTAGCCGAGTAAAATAGGTAGTAATTCCTTTAAATCGTTGTCACATAACCATTCTGCCTCATGCCTATATTCTCACAAATTCTTCACTATCCCTGCTGGTGTCTCCTGATTGCGTATGGCGCATAGGAGTCATACCAAAAGAGAAAAAATCGACCAAGTCGTGACATAAGGCTGGCACTGCAGTTTTCATTGGTTTGGCATGGTGGGTTACTTGTCTTGCGTTCATTCTGCATTTCAAAAATATTAAAAGGTGTTAATTGTATGATTGGAAAATTATTTATTGACGAAAGAGTACCCCGAGTGATACCTGAGTATATCTTCGATTTTTAAAAATGTTTATTTACGAAGCAGCAGGCATCAAAGGTTCTCGATAATTTTCGCAGGGGTACGCATAAAAAGATATTTCATTTTTATATCTATATATATAAAAATGAATGTATGTGTGTGTGTGTATGTCCTTTATGCATTACTACACCATTCATCGGATCGCCATGAGACTTTGGGAAGTTGTTGAGTACATTCCCGAAAAGAGGACTACGGAATCGATATTTCAATATCGATACTTTATCGATATAATATCGCTAAAGTATCGATAAATTGATACATTATTGATACAAAATTGAGGTTAAATTATTTAGTTTTTTAAAAGGAATGTATCGCTGCAATATCGATACTGTATCAAATGTATATAATGTGTTTGTCCTTTATGCATTACTACACCATTCATCGGATCGCCATGAAATTTTGGAAAGTTATTGAGTACGCTCCGCGAAGGTTTCTACAAAATCGATAATTCAATGTCGATACTGTATCGATAAAATATGGATACATCGATACATTGTTGATACAAAATTGAGGTTAAATTATTTAGTTTTTTAAAAGGAATGTATCGCTGCAATATCGATACTGTATCAAATGTATATAATGTGTTTGTCCTTTATGCATTACTACACCATTCATCGGATCGCCATGAAATTTTGGAAAGTTATTGAGTACGCTCCGCGAAGGTTTCTACAAAATCGATAATTCAATGTCGATACTGTATCGATAAAATATGCATACATCGATACATTGTTGATACAAAATAGAGGTGAAATTATTTAGGTGTTTTTTATCAAAGTTTTATAAAGTATCATTACAATATCGATACTGTATCGATACAATATTGATAACTTCATGCATTACCACAACATTCATCCAATTTCCATGAAGCTTTGGTTAGTTGTTTTGTTCACTCCACGAAGTTTTGTACAATATCGAGAATACAATATCGACACTGGAGACGGGATGTGCATCCCATTGAACTTGCAATTCATTGAAACACTCACGTGCAACATATTCAAATCATCCGGCATGGGACAAATATTTCAGAAATGCCAACTTATTGCTTGGGATGAATGCACAATGGTGCACAAAGCATCGCTCGAGGCTCTGGATCGATCATTGCAAGATTTCCGTTGAATCCTGAGACCATTTGAGAACGCATTAATATTGCTTGCACGACATTTCAGGGAAACATTACCTGTAATTCCTCGATTGACACTAGCGGATGAAATAAATGCTTGCCTGAAATATTCTACTTTGTGACGACATGTAAAGACGTTAAAATTATATACAAATATGTGTGTCCAGCTGCAAAACAATCGATTAGCTGAGATATATTGTATACCCATAAGAATTGTGAAATTAAACATACTATAAACGTGCGCTTTCCATTTAACCAGATTGAGCCACAGCAACGCGTGGCCGGGTCAGCTTGTTTAAAATAAAATACATTTATCATGATCTCTATGGATCAGTAAAATAGGGAAAAAGGACAAAAAATTAATTTATGAATGCTCATCATAAAGTAGCGTAATAGAGAACTACTGTTAGAAGTAGTGCACGGAGGGAAAAAAGTGTTAACCAATGGAATCGATCCCATACCACTAACTCGAACGACCTACCATAACCATCACGGCCACCATTCTGAAAATGATTCCGTAGTACATATTATACTATCTTTACATTTTTCATATCCCTCATTTGCATCAGTACTTAGAGTTGGGGATTTATGTCTCCCTGAAAAGCAGTTCAGAGGAGTTTTCACAGCAATTAGAACAAGGTTAATGCAATCACTATTATCACAATCGAAGACCAGGAAGGCAAAAGACAGCTGTGATGTTTCCGAAATACGTGAATACAACTCGGATAATATTTCCTGTGGAAAAGATGTTCCACAAACATGCATGGAGAAATATTCTTTCCAATTCATTGTGCCAATTGATAAAATGTATTTAAAATGTTATTCTTCCGGGGATACACATTTCCTATGCATTTCCATCATTAATATGTGAATAGGAAACGGCCATGGGAACTATATAACAGGTAGAAACTCAATTCCGAAAAGCGGCGAAAGTGGCACCGCTCGATTTGTTGCATTACTTTTGAATCTGACTGTACCTTCTCAATGCACTACAAATGAAAGTCTGATTATTTATGGCTGAAAATTATAAATAAATGGGAGATTTACAGATTAATTGATCAGACTACTGCAGCCGACAAAGAGGAATAAAAATCTAAACAAAGAAGGGGCATTAATGATCCCATCTGAACATTGTAAATGGTATTGCTGTCAGTGAATTTCACTTTTAGCACGCATTCTCATAATATGACACAAACTAAACTATTTTCAGCACAAAATTGATTTTTACTCTGATTTTTATATTTAACTCTTCAAAGTAATCACTTCAAGAGAATTAGCCCAGTAAGCTAGGAGATGTGCAGAAAGGCTCGAAAAACATTCTATTTTATTCTTTTGCCTCATGTGGCAAGTTAGATAGCAGTAAATCTTTAACAATAGAAAAATGCACAATAAAAATGCTTAGTTTTAAAACTGAACATCAAATATTTCCATTTGAAGTTTCAAATGCAAGTGCTACTGACTTCTTCATTGACAAGATCGAACAACAGCACAATTTCACAGATTAAGCCAGTTCTAGTACATACCTGTCTTAATATGGAGTGCTTACTTCAGTTACGACGGAGAAGAATTACTTACCTATTCAGCCATGGAAGTTTATATTCTATAGACTATAGTTGATATAAAATTTGGCAGTACATAAGCTGTTAATCATTCACCACAGGAAGTAAACAAATCATTAGCAAAGAGGTAAAAAGTTATGCTTGAAATACGTCATCAAAATTTCTTTCATTAACTGCAAGGCAAGGGCATTGGACTTAGATCAAAATGTGAGAAAAAGGTTTAAAAATACTAGTTTGTAAAGGATTTCACTAGTGGTACTACCCATACTGACCTCACAAATTGATCCATTGACTGAATATAGGGGAGAGTCATCAATTCAAAACTGATACACATGAAAGGGTTCCATGCAATGAAATCTTGGGATAGCTTCTGGGCATAGTGATAGAATCTTGATTGGAGGTCGGCCAAAACATCCATGCTCTTCCTCTAAGTCTATTCTTTTCAAGAGACAAGTTTTCCTCAGCTCTGATGCAAACACAGGATGCCAACTAACAGAAATTATTATTAAATAGACATATTAATTTGATATATGACCCATTATGTATATATGCAGCTTTATTAAATGCACATGTATCACAAGCCATACATAGTATGCAAGATAGTAACACATATAAAAATATAATACATTTCTCACATGAAATATGAAGAAATATTTTCGAATCAAAATCAGTGATCAAGAAAAGTGTTTATTACATTCACAAAATTAGTAAAAAAATAAGATTTTAAAGATACGATACTCTTTCTTTCTCAAATGATATGGTTCATCTGAACTAAAATAAAACCTTTCTTTTACATGTATACCTGAGACATGGGAAAAAGTGTAAAATTCAAGATGGTGTAAAATAATATTTGCATGAAAGAGGAAATGGAAAAAATAGTTTTATGCTACAATTTCAAGAGTTATTGTAATTTTGTTCATTCATAAATTCCATAGGTATCAGAGATAAATTTCATATCTATGACTTTTGGGTAGGAACAACTTCTGCAGGTCATTTGGTAAACTCTTCATGAGAAAAAAGATGTGTGTAAACTCAGAGCGAGAAATGGAAAGTTTTTATATAATGAAACCAACATTAAACTTGATTCACCAATTTTTCCATAAACTGAACCACATGCATTACTTGATGTGAACGGTATTATGTTTAATAATTTACCTACCCTCCCTCTCTCATAAGTAAACTAAGGAAAATAAAATTAATAATAGAAAATATGAAGTTGCATGATGACTTACAAGTATGAACATTTTTGGCAGTGTATGAAAAAAAAAATTAAATCAGATCCCAATGCCAGGTAGTTCAAGGAGTGTAAAAGCAAGGTTTCACATAAGATCAGTCTGAGACAGAATTTTCATCGAGAAGATAGCCCAACAATAAATCATACTTACAGGGTGCCCACACTAATATTTTTTGTGGACACATCCAGCTTTAACAAGTTTTAACAAATTAACACATCTTACAAAATTTTTCAAAAATACAACATTTATAAAATATACAATATTTATAACATTAGCTAATCGATATCTAGAGAAAATTCCATGCTTACTGGTGACAACTTCAAGGCTCCTTAAAGTCCAATGGTACACCAATCAAAAAATGTAGCCATACTTAATACCCTGTGATATCTGTTTTGTACTACCAAAAGCAAAATAGCATGGAAAGAACTAAGACCCGACCCCAATAAACCATGCTACCATTTTTTTGATTCAGGTGGGCAGTGAAACTCCTCAGCCTGATCCAGGGGCATGTGATGAGGTTACAGTTTGTGCATCACAGCCATTGCCTAGGATATCCTTATTGGACATTGAAGACAGATTTAATCAAACTGGTGAACTGTCCGCAAAAAATAACTCCACGGCATTGTTAGTGCAGTATGATGCTAAAACCCATTAGATGTAATAACAAAGAGTGGGCATAAAAATGTTTTATTCACCACAGCATAGATGACAACCACTCACACAGTATGCTACTCTAATTCCTTTTGTCCTTCACACCTCATCAAATGGACTGGTTTTATTCATAGCAGATACCTTAACAGGCTAGGGACCACTCCTTTCATTTGAGGTGTGGCTGGTTGATGCAATTGGACAAGAAGGCCCTGAGGAGACAACAGCTGCTCCTGACAGTTCATCAGTTTGATTACTTTTTCCTTCTTCAACATTCATTCACTAATTCATTCATTCAATGAAAGCAAGGAGCATTGGTCACAAATATTTCCCGGGTACACAAACGAGCTGGGTAAAATTGCAGTCACCTCACAAAGCTAGGTAGGTGAATGAAACATTGTCTGCACTGCTTACTGCTATATGATGCATGAGTTAAAAATAACTTCACGGCATTATGTTAGTGCAGTTAGACGCTAAAACCCATTAAATGTAATAACAAAGAGTGGGCGATACAATGTTTTATTCACCACAGCATAGATGACAACCACTCACACAGTATGCTACTCAAATTCTTCTTGTCCTTCACACATCATCAAATATTGGACTGGTTTTATTCATAGCAGATACCTTCACGGGCTTGGGACCACTCCTTTCAGTTGAGGTGTGGCTTGATGATTCAATTGGACGAGAAGGCCCTGAGGAGACAACAGCTGCTCCTGATAGTTCACCGGTTTGATTACTTCTTTCTTCGATGCCCAATAATGATATCCGAGGCAATAGCTGTGATGAACAAACCGTAACCTCATCACATGCCCCTGGACCAGGCTGAGGAGTTTCACTGCCCACCTGAATGAAAAAGACAAAATTCTGATTGTCACATACACATTTAACACACTCATTTTTAACTACAGGGAATACATTGGCCGTAGATATAGAACCTGACAAAGAAATTGAGCATAACATTTGATGGTTTTTGGCTCTACTTAGTGAAGTTTCATGTTTGATAGGAAAAAAAAGGTAAATGACACACGAGTTTAAAAAATGACCGGTTTCTTTGAATAGTCAACATCCTCAGGTGACAACATACAGGACCCAGACCCTTACTGTTAACCAAAATAATACATGCACTCAAGTTTGAAGGGTGTTTATGAATGCCCCATAGATGTACAGAAAATCCACCAATACTATTTTTTCCATTTAATTTTACCTTAGTGCATATACATTTTAGTTTTTTAGGTTGGTAATTTTCCAGCACTTTTCATAATTAGTACTTTTTATGGGCAAGGGCCTAGCCACGTTGACACAATGGTTCCGATGAAATCACCAAAGTTAAGCAACGTTTGGCCCGGACAGAGGTTGAATGGGTAACCCTCCACCATACCTCTACCTCTGCAAGTGGCGGGCAGGTTAAATGTTGGTTGGTTGGTTAAATGGATCTAAAGAGGTCTAAGTGCCAGGGGGGCTTCAGAAGGCCCCTGGCACCACTCCAATTTCTTTCAGTTTTTTAAAACAATTAGAATGCAAAAAGTGCCGGCTCTTTAACATGTTCAAGAACTACACCAACTTCAAAAATTTATTCCTCAAAAACTGTTAGCTGAAACAATTCAAATTTTAGCCTACAGTAAACAAGAATTTTTAAATTTTTTTATGAAATTCAAAATTTAATCTGTCTATGGAAAAATACTGTTATCATTTATATCAAAGGCAATCTCACTGCAATCCTCCAATATCTAAATGATATAACACATCATTTTCAAGTACATAATTAGCTCTGCTTCTTATGTAATAATTTAATACAGACCTAGTGGAGTTTTTTACTGATACTTTATCTGCATTGCAAGAAACTGCCATTTATAGCCAGTTTTGATGTATATATAGTCATTCATTTCTGTGGTGCAAAGTAAGCTACATTCGAACTCACGTGATGAGAATTCCATTAGCCCTTCTGGAATTCCAGGTTTATATCTTTATTTTCATTCCACATGAATAAATTCACCATTAAAGTACATATGTATATTTACTTTACTTCAAAAATATTCATATATCTAAATTAACTGCAGGGTAAATTCTTATTTCATTTCCAATAGTTGAAATAAAGAGTTAAACATTTGTGATGCATACCCATCTAATGTTAATTTTGAGTAATGACTGGGTGCAGCTGTAAGATAGGTACATCGGGAAGGGGAGGGATCCACGCTGCATAGCCTGGAGCCTAGCATATGCTGCATAGCCTGGAGAATCCATCTGAGAAGAGTTGGGTTGCTGATACCCTACACCCTTCCAAGCAAAAACAGCACCAATTGTCGTCGGTACCCTCTTTTTAGGTGGTATATGACTCCCTGGTCCAGCGGCTGTAGGCGACTTGTGCAGCTAGGCGGAGAGAAACCACTGTCACATTTCTTACATTTATAGCCTCCGATTTGTGGGCCTAGCAATGATCAACAAACAACAGAATTTTTCTATTTTGACCTCCCATTCAAGCTTCAACCTCAACGACCCATTCCCGAAATATCTCAGCGGTCATCCTAGAAATTCAATGTTCATGGGGACATGGTAGTTGTGGTACATTTTTAAACACGGAGTTTTGCGACCCATTCCCGAAATATCTCAGTGGTCATCCAAGAATTTCAATGTTCGTGGGGACATGGTAGTTGTGGTACATTTTTAAACACGGAGTTTTGCTGGATTTTCCAATTAAAAGCGGAGGTAATTTCACTGAACCATTGCTGTTGGCAAAAAATAGCACAATAAATCTATTTTAGAATAATCCTACTTCATCTGCGTTAAAAATGTCTTTCGGTTCGTATTGCCCGATCAACTTTGACAACCTTTGGCTCCAATTTTTTTCAAAATCGGGATCTACTGATGCCTCAACCCCAACAAGTTTTGTGGTGGCCAAGTTTCACCTTCTTTCTTCCACTATAAGTTCATTGAATCACAATTAACGTATGCAGAGATGCCAGAAACTCTTACATGTACAAGAGCCAATTTAGGCATGCTTTTAATTCACCTTTATGAAATCGTAAGTTGTCCATTGAAGCAGAGCATACAATATTTAGCTCAACATATCTATGTCTGGCTTGTACGCAGCATATCCATTTCCCATACGTCTACTTAAAAATATTTCGATTTACATTTTTTCGATCGCTGACTTTCCTTGTGCAGCAAACACTTGCAATACGTTCAACCTCCTGCGGCAACGCTAATCCAGTCTTTGTGACTACGCTATTTGCAGCAAACCTATAAAAAGCAACAGTATATCACGACAAAAACGAAAGGAAACAATAATAATGACATGCATACTGGTTCAAGACTTTGCTTATGTAACGAAAATTCGCGAAAAATGTTCATGTAAATACATGAAATTCCATGAAAGACACGCACCCGACTTTTAACGAATGTTTAGGAAAAGAAGGAACACAGGTTTCAAGAGTAAATACCAGCCCACGTACTTCTGAAGAAAAAACTGTGTTCGACAAGAAAAAATTCTTTTATATTTTATATTCAAATTATCTTTTAAAATCTTCTATATTTTATAACTTTTATATTTTATATTCTAAATAAATACGCGACACGTTGGTAAGTCAGTTGAAGAAGGTGGGATTTCAAAATTATATGTTTTTAGATGATTTTCACTGAACGAATTCTTTCAAATAATAGTATCTGAAAAAAAACGAATACTTGAAAGTATCGGGAAAATGGCTGATACCCGATACTTGCTATTGGTATCGGCCCAAGTCTAAAATGGACCATAAATGTCTTTCCTTGACTAAAAGTCTTCAATCCTTCACCGAGAAGTGAAAGGCAGTTTATTATTGTTTTTATCATCAAGAGAAATTAATGGAAGAGCAAGAATTAAAGAAGGGTTGTAATCAAGTAGTGAATAGGTATTATTTGTGTATTAGTGGTGCAGTTTTGGTAATGTGAGCAGAGAAAGGGAGGGGTATGCTGTGTACATGGATGCATATGGGGATAGTTATCAGATATGACTATTGCTATGCATTTTGTATGACAAACAGGTATGTGTGTGTGAAACTGGTACTGATGAACTTCAGTGCATTACCAGTTTCTATACATAAACATCTCACTACAATACACTATAAATACGATACATGGGAAGGCATTTGATATTTATGTTAGGTACTCAAATAATTTGTACAATACACTATAAATACGATACATGGGAAGGCATTTGATATTTATGTTAGGTACTCAAATAATTTGTGCCATAGATATATACACAAAAAATGGAACTTGTAATTTCTCAGATGGCAGTAAAAAGAGAGAAAGATCAGTAAAGTAACTGACCATAGAACTTCATTATTAATTTAATTTTTCAACTCATTGGATTGCTGTCTAAGTTAATTTGAACAAGTCTTTCGGATCTTCTGAGAAATATATGCTTTTCATCATCTTAAAAATTTTAACCAATGATGCAGTTCTTATTGATGGAATATTATCAGGATCAAATGACACTACTTCCTAACATGGTATACATGCAAACAAATATCTCTGCCCTTGACACAAGAATTTTTAGAGTTTGACTTGTTCTCTAGAACAAACCACGAAGAGATAATAATATCAATGGACAGCCTAAAAATTAGTCTTGGGATATCATGGTGCACACATTTTATCAGCAGACCATAGCTGAGGGAATACTTCCTTACCCTGTCTACCAAAGTCTCAGTAATGCTATCACTGCCTTGCCCTGGTATGGTTGCAGGCAGAAATTCTTCTGAATATGGCACGGTCATGGAAGACGGAACTCCTTGGGATTCCTGCGACCCCTTGGTCCCATTGTATCCATTATCAGCACCATGTTGAGTTTGGAATGTTTCCTCCAGAGGTATTGGAGATGGTGGATGGACATGAACAGAAGGGACTCTGGGTGGTAACTGGATATTGGGGGCTAGTGGGTGGGGGTTGTTTGGGTTATGCCATTGCCTATACTGGGCTATGGCACCTTGCGGGTTGTTTGTGAAACGCAGCGGATTGTTGTGCAAGAACATATGGGGACTGTGCATCGTTGAGGCAGTGGAAGTGGCTGAGGCAGGATGTGAAGGGGGAGGCACGACTGAGATGCCAGGGTACTGGGATGGCCCCGTGGGTGAAGATGCCCTCTGTTGGGACATGGGCTGCGGAGACATTCTGCGTTGATCGTGCACTAACTGCCTCTCATATGGATTTGATGGAGTAAGACTGTTTACCCTCATTAGTTCTGCAAAGGAAAAAGTAGATTACTAAATCAATGCTTTTCAGAATTAGTTTGCAACATTTCTGCATGGCTTATCACGATAAAACTCAACTTAGTGAATCCATACTGTCTCTCCCAGTAATTCCCAAAATGAAAAAATTGGTCACATGAAATGACGAGTTCTTATGGTCACAGAGTTTAACTTTATATTGATACAAAAAATTTAGAAAAAATATAATTGAAATACAATGTTTTATGCTCATTTTTCTAAACTGTTAGTTCATTATGAACAAGGGCATGACAATTAAACAAATGCTTTTTCCCCTGATTAAATGAAACAAAAAGGGAGAATAGACAAAATATCAGCAGCATTAGAATGTCACAATGATTCTTGAATGACAACTTTTGCAAGTTCAAATAATACCATAGTTGTGGAGAAAGGTATAATTATATTAAACTTAGCTAAATGTATGACTAATAAATTATAATTTTTGAAGCATCATGATATTGCATTTAACAAGTTATATGCGCTTAAAAGTCCATGGATATTTATTATACAGGCATGAATGCTATAACAAATGATCATTATCACCCAAAAGATGTTTATGCTGAAGAATATACCAAAAAAAGGTGGAATGTGATTAGCTTATTTGATAAGTGAAAGAATATGATCATCATCATGCAAGCAACTCATAACATCTTCACAGACAATATCTACATGTATTAGAAAACTTATAAGTTGTTAGAAATATATTTCTAAAAGCAATGAAATATCAAAGAGAGCTGTAAGTTATAATTTAATTAAGGGCAAGGGCATAGCCACGTTGATGTGCCGGTTCCCGTAAGATCACCGAAGTTAAGCAATATTGGGCCCGGACAGAGGTTGGATGGGTTACCCTCCTCCATAACTCTACCGCGATGCTCTTGTCTCTGAGTAGCGGGCAGGTGAAATGTGATAAAATCAAAGTCCGAAGCATTGACATGGTGGAAGGTTGTTATGATGTCTATTAATGAGTACTCTTAGTCATTTTCAAAGAATTTTATTTCACAAACAACCGGTTTCGGCAGTTACGCCAGGGAGTGAGGAGAGTGGGGAGAGGGGGTTGCGGGTAGGTAAGGTGATGAGCAGCAACAGAGACTGGTTAGGGAAAGTGACGTCGTTGACGAGGCAGTTGGAGTTCCTCACCAGGCCGATTGCCCGCTGCTCACAGGCATCCAATTTTTGTACTTTTTCTGCGTACTGAATGACTTCCGGGTGGAAGTCACTTTGGTGGCCCAATTCAAGAAGGTGCCGGGTGAATGCCGAAGAATCATCTTTGTTTTTGAAGTGCGTTCTGTGTTCTTTAGCCCTAATTTTAAAATTACATCCAGATTGGCTGATATAAAATCCTTTACAGTTATTACATGCAAGTTTATATACTCCACTTCTTAAAATTGGTTCAATAAAATCCTTAGAATTATTTAACAAACGACTAGGGATGTGCGAGTAGCACTTTTTGACCTTGAGTCGAGTTGTAAAGTACTCGCGAGTATCAAGTCGAGTCGAGTTTGTACATTATTGTACATGAGTGAAGAGACCCAGTTCTTACTTAAGTCATCACAATTAAAGTTAGCCAGCAATCTGACTATCAAATGGCAGGTCTACCTACCATGCATAGTTATAAACAGTCAAATTAATATGGCACGTAGTGCAGGCCAAAAGACATAATGGAAATTTTCCGGTAGCTCTCGAAATAAGAAAATTACCTTCATTCCAAGGATTACTCAAAAATGTGTAAATTAGCTTGCAGTACGGTACCTAGAGTGTACTTAGGCATAATATGAGGCCTATATGAGTGACATGCTCTATTAACTTGAAAGTAAGCCAGGAAGCAAAATATTTTTTCTTAAGGAATACATAAGCCTAATTAGAAGAGCATTCCTTGTATTTCACATTCCTATGTATTTCTTTTCAGAGCTAAACGCTTTCTCAGTGATGTCGTGTATGCCGGGGTTAGTCCAACAGTACAGTAAATATCATACAATTTGCCTTATTTGTGCAGTAAATATTAGATAAGCTCGCGCCTCAAATTTATGATTGGCCGTTACAGTAGAAACTCGAAATTACGAAGTCGACGGGACCGGAAAAATCGGCACTTCGTAATATCAAATTTCGTATCAACGAGTATCTTTCAAAAACATCGCGATGAAGATCTTTGTCGTTTCCTTAAATTAAGATGAACTCTCGCGACGTACTTGCATGATTTACGAAGTTATAATTCATAAAAGTATACTTAAATGTGTGTTCATGCATACAAGGTGCAAACAGTTTAACGCAACTAATTTGTCGGAGGTTGTTTCTTCCCATTTTCGGGATTTCCACCACATCGTTCCATCTTTTCACGGCGGAAATCCCGAAACTCGGAAGAATTAAACTCCCATCTAAGCCCCGCGGAAATTTACATCGCGGCAACTAACTTGCCGTTCTTTTTTTCCAATGAATGATTAGGCAATGAAGCGTCTTTTGCCTAACTTTTTGTGCAGTTTGGAATAAGCCTATGAAGCTTCATAGCGCATTTTTCTATATTATTTCCTAACTGGAGAACTCTTTAACTGAAGCGTGAGCGATGCTTAATCATTAGTAATACTGATTGATGCTTACAATAAGGAAGTGTGCGACTTGCGCGATCATTGGCACCCGATATTGAAATTAGAGGAATAAAATTTCGTTAGAAGATGGTCCTTTCTCTGCGTCAGGCGTAATATATGTATCTACCTACGTTAAGCTAAGACAGTGAAAATAAGATTCTCTCGCGGATGCTATGCGATGGATACACGTTATGTATTTTGTATAAATAATGCTAAGCCCATTAATTTCCCGAAATAACAATCGTTTTTCTCCCTTAGATTCAGCTTATTTGTGCGTGGTTATTTCCGAGATGATAGAGCTGAAAGAAGAGCTTATAGAAGAGTCCAGATGTGTACCTCCTTTCAGAAGTAGGGTGTACAAGCCACGCACTTCAACGGTGAAGGTTGATAGTTCCTTTTACACTTCATCGGCTACTTACGATGCTAACATTACAAATCAATAATTTTCGTTTTTCACTCTACTACACGAAAGCTTCAGTTGTGGTTCTATTCAGATTAGTTCTGCCTGCCTGCTCTTCATTCATTATATCTCAGGATTATTTTAAACATTCGCTATTGAATTGAAATGTAGGATATTTTTGCTAATCGTTTTTCCTTTGCTTATGATCAAGCAAGGAGACTTGCGTCCAAGCATTGCAGCTCCAGGTCAGGCCACGCTTCAAGCTGGAAGCTGCCTTCTTTCCCTCCTTTCCCTTCGCTGTGGGTGGGGGTTACTCCATTCGCCCGCTCACAAAAACAGCTGCGAGGCCCATGGTCTCGTAGTATCTTACGTCTGTTGTGAGGGTGATCCACCTGGGATTCAAGGCCAAGGGCTGCGCGTGAAGACTAAACCTCGAATGAATCATCAGCTTAACCCTTTATAGGGCACTGGTCCCTCCCAGGGACCACCATTCAAAATTTGGCGCCTGAAACGCGGGAATGGTTTCTTCCCTCTCCGCTGCATGCGTTAGTACCTAGAAAAATACCCATGGGGTTATGGATGGCCTTGGGTTCCGTTGGTGGCGTTTCTTTTGAAAAAGTGGTCCCTCAGAGGGACCGCTGCCCGTTCCGGACCACAGTGGATTCAGCCGTGCTCGAGGTCGCACTCCGGAACTTTTGGATTCTTTTCGTCCGATCCTCAATCTGTTTCTCAAAAAGTGAGTATTCTCAACAATAAATGAATACATTTTAGTATATAAGCATTTATTTGGGATAATATTTGATCGAAAACATGTTATTTAAGTTTTTTTGTGATATTTATCTGAAATTTCTCTGGACGGTCGGGAAATGTTAGATTCTCATGCTTATTTTAAACGTTTTCCGTGTCTTATGTTGTTTTTTTTATTTTCGCTGATCAAATTACATGTATTTGAACTTTTTGTTCCTTAAAAACTTTATCCATGCGTATTTTTAATCATAATACAGATTATTTAGTCATTGATACATATCATTTGTATGAATCCCTGAGTGTCTGAATTATTGTTACTGATGAAATTTTGCTGAAGAATATTTTCGGTGGACATACCCATGGTAAATTTATTAACTGTTTGATTTCTTTATTTTTTACCAGCATTGTTGCACCGTTGAGCCGACCAGAAAATATTTTCACGATCTCCTCCGGGCAAATTTTTGGCCTTCTCCAGCCTGCTTGGCAGGTAGTGCCATAAAACAGGGCCCCTTGCACATCTCCATGGGTAAATGGAAGTTCATCCTCTAACCTCTCTTTTCTGATGCCAATGAAAAGCCTTCACTATTATGCTAAAATAATGTATATTTCCAGCATGGATTGGAAAAAGTATGATTTGAACGACCCCACTGATCGGCAAGAAGTAGTGGAGATGTTGTTTGGCGTCATAGATTATATGGCTGTGGATTTTGAGGTGGAAGGGGTTTTAGATACCGATGACAATACTTCAAGAAGCTCGTCATCAACCCCCGTGCCACTGACTAAGCACTTAGTACTTATTTCGACAGTTATTTTCCCAGTGTCAGCTTGGTGGAAAATCTATTGAAAAAAGATGTCTTCTCATGTGGAACAATAAGAACCAGTAGACTCCCTAGAGAGTTACTAAAAGCCGATGAAGACTTAAAAACAGCAGAGAGTGACTGTGCCAAGTCAAAAGTCATAAGCATTGTAAAATGGAAGGATAGGGGCACAAGAACGGTGAATGTAACTTCATCAATGCACAACCCGACGAAAAAGAGCCAAGTTCTAAAAACTAATAAATTAGGCGTAAGGGAGAATGAAGAAAGGGGCGAGCGAGAAAAAGAAATTACCCACAATTACCTCTGACTGTTGAAAATACTACAAGAATGAGAAATGTCGCAGATCACGCAATAAAAAAGGGAATACAAAGAAGATATGTTCATTGTAGCACCAAGTCAAAGGTGAAGAGGGAAATGGTTTAGCTGAAAAGTTATTATTGTTCTGGGTGTAATGTGGGCATATTATTGACTGCTTCTCTCCTAGTCACTCAAAGTAACTCAAACTGAATGTGCCATAATTTTCTGATATGTATAAATACAATTTTACTGATGTAATCTACTGTATTTTATTATTGTTACTTGTAAAATATCGGTAATTATTATCCATATTTTGTAAAAATAATTATAATTATGTATATACTCGTATATTGCTGATTTTATACTATATGAGGTATTTTGTCACCATATGCTATGTTTTTTGAGACATTTTTACAGGTATTTCCCCAATTTAGTGCATTAATCTTATTTGGAAAATGCCATTTCATAACAAATTCATTTTGTAAAATCAGGCTTCCAAAATTATTTTATGTAATACACTTTACTATGTTTTATTTTCTAACAGTGTATTTTTATAACTTCTAAAACCTAATATAACCTACGAGTTATTTCAAGCAATAAACCTTCCCGCAATATATGAAGTAATATATTATGAATAAATATATGAAAATAAAGTGAAAACTAGACTAGAATGAAGAAAAAACAGGAAAATAAAGTTTTAAAAGTAAATATTTGTCTTTTTCCTTTCCACCCTTGTAAGAAGAATATTTGCTCTATTTTTTCCTTCTTATTTTCATGGGTATTTTTGAAATATTTTATGCACGCGAGTACCCATTGTGTATAATTTCATTGATAATCTGACAGTAATGGAAAAATGCGCCGAGGATCTGGGATGGGAGCAGGGAAAACAGGGCGAACTTTCATTGTATTGGCTAGGGCGGCTACTAGTCGGCGAGATTATTGTGGGCGGAGAGCTCGGACAGCAGCAATCCATCTGTTTCTCTTTATTGTTACTGTTTCTCGGCGCACTTGTGGGACAATGACCTTCGGAGTGGGGGGGAAGGGGGCGGATTTCCGCAACCAATGTCTCGACTACCTCTACGCAGGTATAAACTTCACAAAAAGTCAGTAAACCCTTTTCGGAGAAAATATCCCATGCCCCTAGAACGGGTCGGGTGTGTACCCGTAGAGTACGACTTCTTCCCGGTAAAAAAGAAATGCACTGTGGTCAACCTGAAAGTGTAGCATTGCCATATGCATAGAACTTTTACCAGTGCTCCAGAAATTTGGTTTAGCTGGAAAATTTTTATTAATTATAATTACTATATGGTATGAACATAAAAAATATACAAAATACTCAATTAGACATTTCCGTCACATTATTTTACTAATAAGACTCTGAAAAATTGTAAACACGTATAAGGAAAAGGTAAAAATCGAACTAAGGACTACCTAAACATGCGAGGACATATTTTTGAAGTCCAATTTGGCCATATGTATAATTTGACAAAATTGAAGAAAAGGCAAAATTAATTAATGGATTTGTCCCCAAATGGCCAGTGGTCCCTGGGAGGGACCACCATAATATAAACATTATAAAATTTTTTCGAAAGATGATATTGCTTATTTGTGCTTATTTGAGACCCAAATAAACACATTATGTGAAAAAATTCCATTAAAAAAGTTTCCCATAATGTTGCCCTATAAAGGGTTAACGCCGAATAGTCGCATCTTATCTTCCTACTCCCTTACCTCAATTTGCTGCGTCGGCGGAGAGGGAAGACATGACTCTGGCGAGTGGAGCTTTTACCATGAATCAAGATATGCCCGCAAAACAATATTTACGCTGAGTTAGACCCATCGGCGTGCACAGATTCCTTGAGATTGCGGAGGGAACTTCTTAAAGGGCCCAAGAGCTGATATGGGGGGCCTGCAAAGTCAGCGTGGGGCATCTCATGCTAGCCTAGCGTTGAGGGGGTGGGACGGAGGGGCACTCGAAGGGGCCTGATATCCCGGAGGGCGGGCATGGAGGGGGGCTTGGGTGTGAGGGGGATGGCTCGTGCCCACTCATAGAGCGGGAAGGGGGGACACGGAGGGTCACTTGAAGGGGAAATATAGCCAGTGTGGGAGGGATAGGTTAGCCGCAAGTGAGAGAAAAAGGTGATGGGGGAGAGTATGCCGAGGTTTTGGAGCAAAGGAGGAGAGCTGGGTGAATTTTCCTGGTGGGGACTGCCTAGTGATCTCTCTTTTAGGATATTTCTTCGATCGCTATGTCGGAGTGAAAGAGGGAGAGGGTACACCATTTTCCGATATAAATATATATATGGGTGCTTGAGCGTTTTTTCCCATTGATTTTGCATGCGCCCAGAAGTAGTCTTCCTTTAGAATTAATGTGCGTTAAACTAAATGGCCCTATGAACCATGCGAACTCATACTTTCTCTGATTTTCTTTGCTGTTGGCGGTGGAAGAAGGGAAGGGAAATGCGTATGAAGAGCATTGCTCGATGACTACATCAAAACGCTCAATGAGGACGGTAAATTAAACATGAGTCCTTCGATGATAACTATTGCCAGCCGGAATAATTATGCCGTCGAGCAAGGTTGGGTGTAATCAGTCTGAAATAGTGAGAAGAAAAAAAGCTTCCTTGGGTTATATTCACGACTGAATCTACCGCTCGAACAACATAGCACCATCTCCGATAGATGTCATAGTTATTGCAAACGCGCAGCAAACGATTTCTATACCAGGAATATTCATCATGGATTTATGTTTGGGAAAACTGGTAACAAAAAATGCCAGGGATCATGAGAGGAAAATGCTGGTAGTAGCAATTGGTCTCTCGCCGGCGAGTATATCCGTACACGACTACTTTACATTTTTTTTACTCGTTGGCAACTCTGTGGACTCGTGGTAACAAAGCAAAACGCATTTTTGTCCGATTGGTTCCATATTTTATGAGCTACGATACCTACGATTCAAAGTCGTCCTTAAGGTCTGGTTTCACTGGGGCGTCCAGCGGCCACGTCCAACTGTCGCGTTTGGACGTCGCGGCTAGACGACGCGGCCGGGTGGTTTCATTCAGGCGTCTACATCCTGTTTCCGCGGCTGGGCGATGTGGGAGAATGTGTATTTAGTTAAATTACAAATTTACGTTTTCTTTACTCGTTGGCAACTCTGTGGACTCGTGGTTACAAAGCCGAACGCATTTTATGTCGGATTGGTTTCATATTTTATGAGCTACGATGCCTACGATTCAAAGTCGTCCTTACTATTGTAGCATTGAAAAAGGAGATGTCGTTCAGGTAATACATTCAGTGCATAATGTATTCGGCGACGATGATTAATTAGATGTTTAACTCTGACAAGGAGCGCCGGAAAACGTTACTGTGATCCATCATTATTCGTATAAACGAGTAACTTTTTCACGTCGGGACCAAGATCCGAGGTTCGTAATTTTAAAACTTCGTTATTTCGTATTATCGCGTACTGTTACATACACTTAGATACCCTTTCGGTCGGGACCGAAGATTTTGCTTCGTAAAATCAAAATTTCGTAATTTCGAAGTTCGTATTTTCGAGTTTCTACTGTAATTACATAGTTAGTTTTTTTAACATATACTTTTCTTCCTCTTCCAATTAATGGCACCTTCTCTTCAAAATTGGTGATTTCTGCCTAAACATGATAGAACTTAGAATCATAAAAATGATCTGTGTCTATCACCCCCATTTGCACGATGCATGAACACCCAATATCAGCACGGGTTATTTCCAATATCCATTAATGCAAGTTAATAATGTTTGAACAATGAATTTTCATTCACGGATGAATGTGAGCAGGTTCTTTTGTTCTGGGGAAATTCAACTGCCTCAAGAAGAGCTTTTTCCGCTCAAAAGCAAGCCATCAAGGCAATGTTCCAAGTCTCTATACGAACCCCAGGCAAACCTCTTTTTTCAAATGCAAAAATCCTCACACTGCCTTCTTTATATATTTTGAGCTGTGCTTGCTTCATACACTCCAACCGGGACAAATTTCCTGCCAACGCCTCTTACCACAATTACTCCACCCGCTCCAGAAATAACATACACACTCAGCAATACTCTAGTTCTCTCTGCCTGAATGGTCCCTACCACTCCGCCTCTGCAATTTTTAATAATATCCCAGACGAAATTAAAGCTGTCTCTTCACCTGTTTTGTTTAAATTAAGGGTAAAAAATCTCCTACTCAATAGGTGCTACTATAGTGTTACAGAATACTTTGAAGACTCTCATATAAACATATGATAGTGTAGTCTGTATTGTATGATTTTTCCTTTTTCTGTATTTCTCGCTGTGTATTTATATATGGTGTATGTATCTCTTAATGTTTAATTTGTATTTTATATTGCATTTTATATATGCAAACCTTTTGACGTAGCCATGCATTGTATTTTGCCAATGGTGATAAATAAATATTATTATTATTATAAAGTGCTACAACTACCTCTCGACCTGAGTCTCAGAAGTTAAAAAAAATGAGAGGTATAATCTTCCGAAAAACATAGCCTCGGATGTGTGATGGCAGAATACACAATGATCATGAATTTTAACACTACTAGGCAAATATCGCATTAAGGATATACAAAAGGAAGACATTGTATGACTCATTCACAACTAAATAACTAAGATTCACAACTGAATGTTCAACGATTCAACAAATTCTATGCACTTCGGCGATGGACATTAATGTTAGTTGGTGAAATGTTTTGGAGAAATAAAGGGCGGGAAAGACTGCCCGGTAAACGTAATGGCAGAAAAATACTGACTCTCCCTGACTGTTACGAGAATTCCTAGACTATTCCCTGACTGTTACGAGAATTCCTAGACTATTCCCTGACTTTTCCAGATTTCCAAAATTCCCTGACAATTCCAGGTTTTCCCGGTTTTCCCTGACGATCACCACCCTGAGTTAGTAGAATAGCCCAGGCAAAGAGGGCATTCTATCAAAAGAAGAATCTACTTACAGCAGGAAATAAAGCGTAGAAGTAAGGAAACTTCATCAGAACATACATCTGGAGCATGTTTCTTTACGGCAGTGAGGTATGGATGATGACAGCAGAGGAGAAGAAAATGGTAGAAGCATTTGAAATGTGGTGCTACAGAAGAAAGCTGAAGATTAAATGGATCGACTGAGTAAGTAACGAGGAAGTCCTAAGAGTAGGAGAAAAGAGAAGTCAGCTGAAAACTCTAAAAAGGAGACGGGACAACATAATCGGCCATATATTATGACACGATGGCCTGATGAATACAATCGTTGAGGGAAAAGTGAACGGGAAGAATGGAAAAGGCAGGCCTCATATGAGGTATATAGAGCAAGTTGTAAAGGATATAAAAGAGAGGAGTTACTCAATATGAAGAGATTGGACGATAGAAGAATTGAGTGAAGGGCTGCGTCAAACCAATACTAGGATTGTTGGCCAATGATGATGATGAATAGCTTTCAAGCATCATTAATTCATAAATTATGGCTTTATCCCTCCTGCTACACACTGATTCTTTTCATGCCATCAATTATGGCCTCTGAGAAGTTGAAATGAAAGGAGTGTAAGGGTTTTCACCTGCTTAGGGTGAGTGGTTCATCACCATAGTTGTTGCTACTGGTAGGTTATTTAGACACTAGGAGTTTTAAAGACTTTTGATGACTAACATCTAATCCCTGATGAATTTGGAGATGGCACAAGTGACTTAGATTTTCAAGAATTCAGACTTCAGAATAAATTAGAGAGATTCAAGGATTCCATGAAAGAGAGAATTCAAGGGATTAGAAGATTCGATTGTCCTATCCCTACCAAATACTATTTCTACCACAACATAACAAGGTAGAGGGTAGAATATTGATGACACTCCAGTTCCCATGCATACCTTTCTGTAAGCCCTTAATCAGATCATCTTTGATAAGCTCTATCATGTTCATCACCAGCTGAACAATTTTTTCTGAATTCCAATTACATGATGAACTCAGTATTTTACAATATCCTCTTCCCTTTACTATTTGTTCCAGCTGATTTCTAATTGGAAATAAGCATCTTTTAGGAGCATTTTTAAGCAGGTTTAACCCCTTCCTGGCTGAAGCACCTGAAACCACCCGTCTCCAAATGCCCACTTCAAGCCCTACCGCCCAAACCACAGATGCCAGTGTACCTTTAAAAGAATTGGGTCCATGATGGGGAATATGGGTATTTAAATTGGACTGGGAGGGTTAAGTAATCAACCCCAACCGCAAGTTACTTACAAAACAAAGAATCCACTGCAGTTTTCTACTTTGAAAAACTGCAAAGAATTTTTTCCCTCATGATGTTAAAGTCCCACCACATCGTCCCTGAAATGATATCGTTAACAAGTTACTTACTCTGAGCTCGACAAGCCATTTCCATTCTTGCAGCCATACCATCCAACTCCTGCAAGACTAGAACCATCTCAGGGCGTTCTCCTGGTCTCCTTCTCACACACAATTTCCCAAGCGTCAGAAGATCCATAAAGATGGAGTTGTGCTCAGGGCACGCAGCAATGCCAACGTCAGCGCCACCCCAATCGATCGACCCTATGCCCTCATGCCTTCCCTTCCTATCTATCAAGGACATTACCATGCCCTCTTCGCACTCCTCCACATGGTCCTTCTGCAAAACCATTCAAATTGACAAGAATCAATAATTCACGAACTACACCTCACTTAAGCATAACTATCAATACAAATAGTTAACTAATAAGAGGTAGTTTATGAGAGAATCTAGCAAAGTAACAACCACCTAATCCTCAGGTTCAGGTCATAAGGCTTGTAAATAATTCTGGAAAGCAGGTTTTGAATATCTCTTTAGTGCATTTTGAGGACCAAACCAAACTTGTCACAGGAAATAATCACCATGTAGGCTGATTTGACGATGGATATCTCGCAAGAGGTTTAAAATCTTGCATTGAAAAGAATGTTATCACTTACAAAAATATTTAAATTGCTAAAAAAAAATATTTATAAGGAAGAAAAGGGCACACAAAATCCACATATTATATTGTGATCATCATTTGTTTTATAAGTGTCAACTGGATATCAAAACACCGTGAACACCAATACTTCGTGACATCAAAAGTGAGACCAGTACAGAGTGTCCACAAAAGTCAAAATACAAAATTCAAGCATAATGCCAGGTTTTCAAGGCTAAATGTATAAAAATTTCCAGGCTATTATATCACATTTTTTGAATGATAAACAATAAACAATAAATTTGCTAACAAACAATTAAAGACATTCTTGTCCAAACACATGTGCTCTTGGTAAGATTTTGCTCTGGTATTCTAGAGTGGAACTGAAGTCCATCAAGATTTAACATTAATTTCATCTTTATAAAAGGGGAGTTTGAAAAATAAGCAGATAACACATCTTCTTGTCTACCAACCTGAATATTATCTAAATTGAAAGTGTTAATTTAAAATACATGCTAGCACTAAGAAACTAAGAATCATGAAATGAAAATAAATACCAAAAATTTCCTGGCTCTTCCTTCATCATATGCTCTGAGTCCAGTGGCCAGCTCAAAAAGAACCTATAACAAATAAAAATAGAAAATATTTTCACTGAATGAAAAATATTTTAAGTATGGGGTCACTACATACATCACTACATGAAAAAACAACATGCATAATTGGATAGTCTGTTCATATTTTTTATACTACAACAGAGAATCCTCTCATTAGATAATTCTCGATTAGGCAACTTCTGAAAATGCAAAATTATGACAAGAGGGACAAAATTGAGGCCAGAGTATCAGGATAGTGTAAGAAGCAGGAAGAGTTTCAGTAAGATGAGGATGGGAAAAGTAGAGTAGGTAGGAAATTAAGCACAATGAGAAACATATTCAATTAAACAATACTCGCACTTTCCTGCCAAAAAGTTTGATTGAATATGTGATCCTTCCCCTGTATGAAGTCTGAATTAATTCAATGCAATGAGAAACCTTCAAATCATGGTTCAAAACAAAATCATTAAAAAGTTACCACTTCATTCAGCTCAGCCAAATTATTAAATAATATTTTTTGATGTCCTTATTAACCTAATGTTTATTATGCTTTTGCTTCACAGAATATAAGGAGGCACATAGACTTTGATTCAAATTAACAAGGACAATAAAATATTAAAAATGCAGAACATTATTTTCACCATTCTTAATAATTAATCATTTCATTCCCATTTATCCTGGTTCTCTTTGTCTTTGCAACCTTCATTTTACTCAAGTTGGTATAGCCAGAGCCCAGCATTGCCTCTGTATTTTTTATAGAATAATTGGCTCGGTAAATTGACAACTATCTTTTGGTAGTGATTGGGAAACTAAATATCTTGGCTATTCAAAAACATCGTTTTCCAACAAATGTTAAACTGTGCTGCCATTGCTATCTCTGATGAATTTCGCTAGGTCTTCCAACCCATCTGCATTGCCCGGGATTTTAACCCGGGACCCTCCGGTCAGTAGCTGAGCACTCTACCCACTAGGCCACCACAGCACCTAATCAATGTAATACTTTAATTTACTTTTTTATTTGCAATTTTCTACATTTTATTAAACGTAAAACATTATTTTACAGACAAAAAATAATCAACATAATATTCTACATAATCTACACAATATTCTACATAATCTACACTACTTTCTACGCGTATGCAGAAAAATAATATACTACATGTAATGACCCAACCCTGCATAGAACAACATATTTTATTCATAAAAAACAGAAAATGTGATGGACTTTTCCATATTCTTAATTTCATTCCTAAATACTTGGGATTGCACTATATTTGAGGATGCATTATATTCACGCTAATACAGTAAATGCCAGAGAGTGCAACTTTAGCTAGCTGCAGCAATGCAATTTGCAGTGAAAGTTAATAAGTAGGCACCTCCAAAAGAAATGCTAAATTGGGTGCAGGATAACGTAGCTTTACTTTCAACTAGACTTGGGCAGATACCGATAGCGAATATCGGGTATCGGCCATTTTCCCGATACTTTGATACTTTCGAGTATTTGTTTTTTTTGATATTTTTACTCGAATTCATTTGTTCAGTGAAAATCATCTAAAAACATATAATTTTGAAATCCCGCCTTCTTCAACTGACTTACCAACGTGTCGCGTATTTGTTTACTTAGCTGCGATCTTCGTGACAGTATAAGTGAGACAAGTGCTTAGAACTGGCTATGGGAAAACCTGAGGGGAAAAGCTAAACCTCCTCCAAAAAGTAGACGAAAATCCACATAAGAAGAAAGTTTGCTGAATTAGCGGCAAAAATTAAACTTCTGCTGTCAAATCAAGTTTGTTCTGCTCAACGCATACGTTGTTCCGAGTTTCCACCTATGTTCCGAACTCGATTAAAAAAAATATGAAATACAAATAAAGTATTGTGGTATAGTCAAGTGTTATGACATCAATGAATTAGCATTGGAAAATTTAAAATGAAGACGAAGGTTCTCACCTTCCTCCAATGTTCCATACTTACAGAGAAAACCCAGTTTTGTAAATTGACTAGAAAAGTTAAACAAATATAAGAAAATATTTAAAATTTAAAGTACGTCATGGCAAAAGTACGATTCATATTCTATCAAAATTTCCTTTCGTTTGTGCATTTTATATTGTTATGACAATCTCCAAAGTACGCTGACCTCTGCGACTCTACGAAATGTGCCATTTTTCATCCTCACTGAAAAAATATGCCTCAACAGTAGTTATTAAAAAGTCTGGTACCTGCATTAAACGAAGGGGTAAATTATCTACACCCTGATATGCTCTCCATGAATTTTGCTTCTTCCTTCTTTGGGATATCAAGCCTCAAAATTGAGTCTATATATACTTTTTTGCATGAACAGTATACACAAAACGTACTATTTGGTCATATAGTCATAATTAATTATTGAGTGCACGTCAACGCAAGGTATCATATGCATCTTTTGGGAGGTATAATAATTGAAAATGAACTTTGTGACAGTAAATTAACGCCAGCAATGAACTAACTTGATGGCAGAGTAATGGTCCCCTGGAAATTATGCTACCAACACACCCATCTTTAACATAACCCGAGAAGGCCTTACTTGTTCAGCAAGTTTTCCTTGTCACCATGTTCAGGATTTCGGGTCCCTACAAAAATGTGCTAACGAGAGTCCACTGTATTTGGGTGTGCCTGCAGGTTTAGAGTTTCCTGCGCAAATGTTTTCCGAGACTGATGCTATATCCTGATAGAAGAACCCTCTTAACAGCTGAGCATGTTCAGCAGCTGTGCCAATAATATGTCAATGAGCAATACATTCAAATATGAGATGCAGAGCATGTTCAGCAGCTCTTATTTCTTAAAAAGAATTTCAGTATTTACAAATGCAAGAAGGCTTAGTGTATAAAATCCAATTCCAGTGATAATTGTAAGAGTATCAAAATAAAAGAGTTGTCACAATGTCATTTCCCTCAATAATTAAGTGCTCTTTTAAAACACTTTTGATTACTGAGTTGACTTCTTGAGACGGAAAGCATTTATCAAATTTTTTTAGAAAAATAAGTAAGGTAACGACCAATAATACTATCGGTATCGGCCACTGCTATCGAGGTATCGGTTTCAACCCATGAAACTGATCTAAGGATACTTTTTGAGTTTAAAAAGTGCATCTCTTGTGCTTTAAAATGTATAATACATACATATTCAGAGAAAATCTGCAACATGGGTTTTAAAAATATCAATAAATTAGAGACTGCACTTACTAATCTTCAAAGAAGGAATTGATAGAATATTAGAATTCATTAAATTGTAAACATTAAGTCTCTTAGGGCCAGTTTCACCAACAATGGTAAAATTTCCCATTATCGCAGTTTACATTATCTCTGTTAAAATTATTATCTCGATAATCTCTCGTTTGCGTTCCACCACTGTTATTATTATCCCGGTTTTATAAAACTGAGATTTCTCTGAGAACGTTTAGGCTATTAAATTTCCCATACTCCTCACATCAACAAACAAATAAAAGTGCCTAACTGATTTGTAATTCAACTGATTTAACTTTGTGCTTGTGCTGTAACTAAAGGCATTTCCAATGGACCCATGAAGGACAAAATATTTACTAAAAATTCACAAAACATCTACATTATCTTCTATGTATATCTAGAAAACATCTATAATCACTTTCAAAAATCATCTATATATGTTTATAAGATATTTCAATGCCCACTTTTCCTTATTCTACTAAAAATCTCCTCTAAGATATCACTTATTGTCTTCGCTGTTACGTTTAGGACATACAGAAATAAAATACTGGAATGAACTTAAATTACATTGCCTTTATTTACAGCATCTCAAAAACGTACAGTAACTGCTATTATAGTTACCTTTCGATCACTTAAAACAGCATTTCCTTCGTTGTTGTCATTGGTGTCAGAGCGAAGACTTCTTTCCCACCACCAAATACATTTTTTTCTGCCTCTTTGTTCATGGATATCTTAATGCTTATGGCTAATATCTTTCACTTGACAGTAGTACCATACACTTGACTACATTTTTGTATTTGTTTACGCTGAAAAACAAATGACGCACGCCATATTTAGCTATTCAAATACAAATCGAGTGATATAATAAATGCAACCAAGAGTATAAATTCCCGGTAGTTAATTCAACAGTTTACTATCTCATGGTAATATAATTTCAGGCACTACTTAGAGGCTAAAGAATCCACGCATATAACTAGTAACAGAGCATCAAGGCAACGTGATACCTTTCAGCAGGAGATATAATGAATCTTACCTAAAATATTTAGGTTCCGAGAATAAGGATGTATGAGAAATTCACCAATTTGCCCTACCATCTAGAGGATTCGCAGTACTGAGAAAGTAAACTAGAAAACAATTGTTGCTATGTGCTTTTTGTTGCATTTATTAATTCAGGATAAGTGAAATTTCAGCTTCTGGGTTCAAATCAATTAGCGCATTCCTTAATCCACCTAGTAATTGCCTTAAATTATGATAATTGAGCTCAAATGTCTCGACAATGTCACTAAGATCTAAAAGTAGCTCATGAAATCGCCTGTGCGCCATACTGCTTCCACAGAATTATCTCAGATAATAAGCTTTCACCTGACAAAAACCTCCAGTAAAAATATTAAATGAGATAATGCCCCAAACCGAGTTAATAGTACTGGTGAAACAGAAAAGTCACATTAACTCAGTTAATTCAAAAATTATCCGAGTTAAAACAATTATCTTTGTTGGGGAAACTGGCCCTAAGAAAAGTTTGAATTATAATATTTTGAATAAATGATTCAATACTACTTACAATTCCAAAACTATAAGTGTCCACTTTGGAAGAGATTTGCTTGGACCTCAAAAACTCATCTGGAAGGTATGGTCTTGTGCCATGAACACGGCTCACTTTAATATGAGTATATTGGTTGTTTGGGCCCTCTCGAGCTAGCCCAAAATCACCAATGCGAGCTTCAAAATTTTGATCCAGTAATATATTGGCACTGAAATCAAAAGAATGGTAGTAAGTCAAAAATCTTATGATAGAAAAGAAAGTTTAACCCAACAGGGTTCAAATTTTTTTGTTTTCATTCAAGATGCATGACACTAATTGTCACATTTATGTAAGCACCTCCTGACGAGCAATTTAAGCTCAGGACTTAAAAGGTATAGGCATATATTAAAGAAATTTAAGTCTTTGTATGATAGCATATGCTTATTTTTGTTTCTGTATGCATGCACAAATATACTCGTAATAAAATAAATTAAATTAAATAACCGAGCACCTGAGGACACTTCTGATGACTGCTGCTAATGTGGTATAAATATTCAATGAATGCTTTTATATCAACACTAAGAAATATACTCTATCTGCTGCCATAGACAGCATATTCAGAAGCTATGCTTAGAAAAAATAAAAACAGCAATTTTGGTAAGACTGCAATTCAGTATCATTGAAGGCATGCCTAGGAAAACAAAAATATGCTATCTTTAGTGTCAACCTTAACAGCAGGAGAATGACACATGGATTTCTTCCTTACAGCATTTTATTTGTTCTAAAAAACTAATAAGCAAAATGTAATTGCAACAGTACACTGATACACCTGAAGAGCTAAATGTGCATGAAAGCCATCAGCATTATTAAGCATGCATATGGACTATGGCATATCCACAACTTTCTGCCTTTTGAGAAGACACTAGCACAATGATCCACTATGCTTGATGTTGTTAACAAACTCAATAACATGGCCTGTATGGAATATTGTACAAGGGTACTAGGCATAGTGAGAATATAAGCATTTATAAACAAAACATATTTCATGTTTAAAATATTATTATGATCTGATGAATAAGGGACAGATCTCTAAAATAAAAGAAATTAATGATATTTATTTCCAGAATCTGAAATATCTTCTGCTACAGAAGCATGCTACATTATAGTAACGAGGCAACCTAAGGAATATTTTCAGCCTCATGCATAAACCACACCAGAGAATTTTTCCAATCACATATTGTAAGAACTTCGTGCAAAGAAACAAAGAATGATTGAGAAAGAATCAAAGGTTATTGGCAAGGATATGGCTGTGTGGGAGAATAAGCAATGAGGAGTCAGTTTACTGTCCTGGAACCATAATTTATACTTTCTTATGGAGCTTAACTGTGAAGGGAATGCCATGAAAAATAACTATGCATACATATGCTACAGTTTTAGAAAATAATGTCATAATACATGCATGACTGAATGCTAGTCCTTCAACGTGTTTCTTCTGAATCTTCTTTAGTTAATTTACTTAGAAGTGAACTTCTACTCAACTTACATTTTAAGAGAATATAAAAACAATGCATATGCTTGCATTAAATGCCTATGCTAAGTGAACTCTTAAGGACTAACGCTACAAATCATGATGAAAAAACAAATAAAATACCTTTCATTTCAGGTGGGTGATTCCTGTCTTACCATCCATAAACTACAACTTTTCACTTTCCATTCTGATTTTCTCACCATTGAACATGTCATGAGATTTTCACAATGTACCTATAAATCACAAACATTTTTCCAAATCCTTGCACACTTAGGGAGTTTTATATTACGTAAAATTCATTTAGAAATATCAGTTAGGTATTTTCATTCCATAGCATTTCAGGCAAGGGAATTACCAGAAATATAGAGGTTCCTTGAGTAAAAGTTAGTACACATTAATCTCCTGCCCTTCCTTCACACCAGGGGACACAGCAACAAGCAATTCACATGAAATAATTAAGAAACATCTTCACCAAAAATAAATGGCTTAGAATTAAACTCTTCACAGATGATCTCTTGTCACTGATTATTACTCAAAAGCCATAACTAACCTTTTTATGTCTCCATGGATCAGGGGTTTCTCTTTTATGGTGTGAAGAAACTGAAGACCCCTGGCGGTACCCCTTGCGATGTTGTGCCGTTGTTGCCATGACAAAGGTGGAGTGCCATTCTGTTTAAAAATGACTGCAATTATACACAACTTATGGGCATAAGAGGGAATCTGAACTTTCAAAAGATATGTCGAACTTTGTAGATTATTGCAAGGTTTTGAGATGCCTGAATAGATCAAAATGGCACAAACCTGGCACACCTTGCCATATACTACGATGAAGCTTATGTATTTTGACTTTTGAGAAGATCAGATAAATACATATCTTTTAAATGAATTAACCAAATGCAATTGGCCAAAGAGACTTTATTTCAAGTGTGACAGTGATTAGGACTATTCAAAACAATCCACTGAAAATTAAAAGGAGATAAAAAATGTGGGACCAAGACACAATTTTAGAAAACAGAGCAATAAGCATGTTTAAAAGTTACAGATGATATGATTGATGGAAGTATAAAAGCCAGTACTGTCCAATAATTTATCACATTTCAAAGCACACATAATGAATGTCATTACAAACAACTTCTGAAATAATGCTTCCTATATTTCTCACAGACTGATTATAACCCAGATGGTAGGACATATAACTGCGGACAGGAAGCCACCAAGTTAATTAAGTTCAGATCCAAATGAAATCAAAGTTCAAATTTGCTCATGAAACATCTAAATGCTTCCTCCAATAAGAATTAACCACCACCAAGGAGATTCAACTTTGTTAACACCAATCTAGACACTGCATTTAGGCATGCATTGTTATGACAAATGACAGGAGCAAAGAAAGTAACCTTTTGCAATGCATTATAATGATATTTATAGTGACAATCACTAAAAGTTCTCCTCTTCCTGTCACTTAAGGAAGGGAGGTAATGAACATGGATTGAGGGGGAACGGAGGAGCGAAAAATAGCACAGGAACTGAGGAGAGAGAGAAATAACAGGCTGTCTCCTTCAGACACATATTAGTGTAACTAGTAACTAAATACTGGAATAAAATGTAAACACAGTGTCCCAAAATCCTACATTAAGATGTACATAATAGCTTTCCAACACAAGGGAAGAACATATAAAAGAATTCTCCCTGAAATCCAACGTGAAGATATCTTACTCGACAGAGAAGTCTATCCTCAAGAGATCCGTTGGGCATGAACTGATATAGAAGGCAAGGTTCATCACCATCCAAGCTGTATCCATACAGAGGGAGTATATTATCATGCCGGTATGAATTCAAAAATTTCATTTCCCTCAGAGACTGCTCCATTTGCGCTTGGTGGCTTGATGCATTTTCTACTCCTCTCTAGGGCATAAGAGGTAAAAAGAAGGAATCAAATTAAACTTTGACAATGCTGCTTACCTCAAATGTTTCTTCCCATTATATAAATACCAAAAAAAGTACAAATACTGAGTAGTATTTCACTTGATTGAGCCAATCATTAACCTACTGACTTACTATTTTTTCCCATTCCCAGGGGTTAGATGGCAGAAGGGACAGTTTTGTCTCAATCTCGCCCCAATAAAGACCTTTTATTATTATTATTATTATTATTGCTCACCCCCAAAAATACCTATTCATTTTTTATGAAGTCATCTCTCGATATATATTTTATCAGTAATTAATAAGCCATGTTATAATAACAATATTACCATATCACTTGAAAAAAATCATGAGGCCATTAAATCACTATATTTGTAAGTGAAGGTCAATTTTGAGAGGCCGGCGAATCAAAGTCTTTGTTAGCCAATTGATTAACATATGCAATATTCAATTCAGGTAAAATCAATAAATATACAATAAAACCTTAATGCTTTAAATCTCAAACTGATATTATTGTGTGAGATACCATTCTACAGGTGGCTTACACATAAAATTAAAAACTCATTTCACTCATTACCTAAAGGTCTTCAAACATTCTTCCCCACTTCCATTTTTCTACCTTTCATTCCTTTCCAACTTGCACCAAGTATTAGTTTCCACAGAAATAAATGATTTTGTTATTAACACCAAAATTTCAAAATGGATGTTTAAATGCTTTTGTTTTATAACCATTATTAATTTGGTCCTTGGCAATTGTACACCAACGCAATATTACATACTGGCTTATCCTCAAATTATCTTCCATGAGAAGAAACATTTCCTTTATGACAACATGATTACTGAGTTCTGAAAATAAATCCATTTGATCATTCATTGCACAAGTGAGGACTAAATGCTAGACAGTGATACCTCAGCTACCTTCATTCTGGAATCACCTCCATTAACTGAAATGTGATTTCCTATAGGTTTCTACCAAAAACAACTCTGCCATTATTGAGCAATTAAATGAATCAAAACGTAACACATTTGTTGGTATGGATGGGCTCTTCATTAGACCCATTTTTTCAGTTGTTTGTATCTTACTATCGTGGCACATATACACCCGGCAAAATTACTGTAAGTACGTCGAGGGCCTAACGAAATCTTTAAAAAGAACTTAAACAACCGTGATACAACCGCTATTTCAATAAAATTGTTATACACGGTAAAGAAGATTGTTTTTGAATGTTGACATTACATCAGATGAAAGAAAACGCCCTCCAAGGCAGGAGCCCATCCACCACTTCCACGGTCTCTTTTTGTCTGCTGAAACAAATGCGATATGTTATTTCAAATGGCTTCCACGAAATGTCGCAAAGAATGTGTATACTGATCATAAAAATTAAGACCAACCAAGGGAAAGCGTAAAGGCTAGTATTAAAGGCAATACATTTTTGAATTATCAGTTATGGTTTAAATTTTTGGCAAAACTAATCAAAATTATGGAATGAACATTAGAAAATGGAACGACCATTAGAAAAGAGTAGCTTGGTCAGTTGTGCATTTGGGAAAATGTTCGGCAATTCAAGGCTTTTTGCATTTTTTGGAGCAGGTACGGTGCTATTCGATCTAATGGTTAGTTGGTAAATTAAGAAGGGATATGAATTACTGCAAAAACTTTCCCCTTTTTTCAGGATTTGTTCTCAGACTCTCCGTATGGAAATACTTCCGCCACCACAACAACCCGATTCCTATAAAATTGTTGATAATAGGTTTCATGGCCATTATGTACACCAACCTCGCTAAGACGATACTTCACTTATGGAGACGGTTTTTTTGGGCACTGTGAGGTCTCGTTTTAAAGAGGTTGCTCTGTATGTGGGCCACAGACATATTGTTAGAGCATTTAATCATATCCACTGCTAGATAGCATGCTAAACTATTTACAAAAGACTCAGTAGTGCCTGTTTTAACACTGTAAAATGTGCACAAAATACTTTAATGATTAAGATGCTAACATATATTTATATTCAATAAAACAAAGTAAATTTACTCAGTTATCAGAAATACTTTTTTTTAATTTTATTCTTCCAGATGCTCTTCAAAACTGTTATCACTACTTGCTTGTACCCAGTCATGTATTTTTTCTGTTTACGATGTATTTTAAACCAAAATATCTTAAAAATTTTAAATTGATTCTTAATGTCTGGTATCGAGTAGTATCGTGAGTACTTACTGGTATCGTACTCGGTATTGAGAAAACATGGTATCGACCCATCACTAATAAATACCATGAGTTAATTCGCACTTTACAGTGCATCGCCTTCAAGAATTATTGCTCTTAATACCGAGTATATACCGTGGTAGGAGCATCTTGGCCTTACCATATCCGTTTTCTTTTATATGTTAATCATGGGCCTTTTGATACTACATTCCCAATCACTCGTTATAGCGAGATTCTCGCTATTTGCTGTTCTCACTATAAAGGGCTTTTACAGTACATATTGGAGAAAGGGTGTATCAGATAGCGCTGAGTCGGGTAGATGGCCTTGAATGGCAAGCAAATTAACAATAAACCTGCCATAATGACTCATGCTGAGCTTCTAGGGGTCCAGCTACCCTTGCAACTACTGGGAAGAGCAAAGACATAAGAAACACGCATATGATGCACACCCTCTTATTTTACTATGATTTCTGGGAAAAAAGGTGCAGATGGTACAGAGGTTTTAACAGTATTTGTCCCTCAAATTTTAGAAGCTAAAATTTTAATGTTGGCATGCACATGCAATAAAACATTCATTAGCTGAATAAAATATTTGTTAGTGGAGCTTAAAAAAGTTTGAAAAATATCTTCAGTAGTTAAAAGACTTGTTATTTGGGTCCCTTATCAGCCAAGATATCACTCTGTATGCATTAATCACCTATCACCCTGGCACACAGTGGGACCGATTGGAAAAAATCTGGCCAAAATTAACTACTCTGTTGTTTTCAGGTTTAACTGCATTTTTTTGTGCATTCTTCCAGTAATTTGAGCTGATAAACTTGATTTCATCATTATTTTTTCAGTATCTCTCATGTATTTTGTGCTAAAAAGGAAATATAATAACTTAAAACCGGCAAAAAAAAGCATTACTCATTCAACAGTTCAGAACCCCTTTTACAGCATTTCTTTGAATATTTAGTAAGAGTTTTAAGCATTATTCATTCAACATTCAGAATCCCTTTAGAGCATTTCTTTGATTAATTAGTAAGAATTATAAGGTAGCAACCTTCTACATAATACCCTGCAAGCCACCATAAAGGTGTGTGGCAGGGGGTGAATTCTCACCAAAGATGCACTACATATCATGTATAAAAAAGGATCAGTAATAATATACTAGTCTAAACTTCACTGTTTAAAAAAGATAAAAATAGCAAAACATAGTGTAGAATAAGATTTTTGGTTTAATAAGATACAATTAAAGATTTAATTTTTATATTTGACGTAATTCATTATAAATTCATAAATTAATGCACGGAATGGGTAGAATTGAAAACATCTGCACCATTAATCATATGATGAGATCTTGTTGTGTCAAATATTTCCATCCTTGCATTAACCAAAATATATTTACAAAATTATACATTTCTATCATTCAATCGATGTTTACAATATAAAATTTGCTTAAAAAATTTTTCTACGCTTATGTTCATTCGCTAAAATCTAGGCATATCTAAGGTATCAGAAACTAGCAAATAAATTTAACTCGTAGTTATTAAAGTATAGTTAGCTATTAGTTAACATTTATTGTTGAAAAAATTTCAGTAGATGTTCTCTGGACACACTCGCAAAGACAACTGAATACAACGTGCAAACACAACCTGAAAATCCCCCAATGAAGCCAAAGGGTTCCAATAGTGTGTGTAAGCAGCAACAAGGTTGGCCAAAAGGAGGCTAGAGAGTTGTACATCTACATCTACGCGATACCCTGCAAGCCACCGTGAGTGTATCGCGTGGGTGGCTAGCAGGGGGTGAACATCACCAAGCAAGCACTATTGACATGCAAATATGCCCCTATAGGGTCTCATTCAACTAAATTGTTAGTATCTACATAAAATTAAGGGATGAGTACATGCATTATGCACTACAGACTACTCTAAATATTTCCCCAACATATCCCTTTGCTATCCTGCGTATTGTGTTCGCCCATAGTACGGGGGAAAAAATGACATTTTGAATCTATCAGTACGACAATCTATCTCTCTAATCTTATTTATCTGGTCGAATCTAGCATAATACCCTGGTGTTTTTAATATATGCCTAACATCTTCAGTAAAGCTACCTGATTTAAATTTATGTACGAGATTTAACCTACGCTCTGATAATGATTCCCACCACAATTCTTGTATTAATACTGATACACTACTAAGCCAATCATAACACCTTTTAACAAACCTAGCTGCTCTACGCTGCACACTGTCAGTTTTCTGATTAAACCTACTTCATTCGGATCCCATACACTGGCTACATATTAAAAGAGGGGCCTAACTAGTGAAAAGTAACATCGCTCTTTTGTCTTCTCATCACATTTCCCAAGTACTCTTTTCATAAATCCTAGTTTTCTCTTTGGTTGGTTATTTGGGGGAGGCGACCGACAGCTGAGGTCATTTGCGCCATATAGGACAGGTGGGTAATTGGGTAATGGTAGGAGTTTTTAGGGAACGGAGGAAGGGTGGAGAGAAACCCGGCGTCGGCATTAGCCTACTCTTAACGAAAGACGCCAAGGGGACCACGGCTTAACGTCCCATCCGACGGACGGAGTACTGTACTTGAAATGCCCTCCACTAGGCACTCAAGTGGGGACCGGTTTTCCACTGAAAAATCCACCACTGCCGGGAATAGAACCCGGGCCCTCGGGATCGGAGGCCAGTACTCTAGCCACCACACCAACCCGATCCACTAAGTATTGACTTTTCGAAATAATTTCTCAGACAGAAGAAGTAATTGCTTAAGAAAAATTTATCATGGGCCACGGATTGCTTTTCTCTTTGCTCGGCCACATATTTCCCAGATAGGTCTTCCCCACGATAAATCTTTACAGATTGTTACACCTAAATAACTTATGGCTTCAATGCTTTCTATCTTCGTGTTACTTATTTTATAGGATCGCACTATTGTATTATTTCTCCTCCAAAAATGAATAGTTACAAATTTTTTAAGGTTAAGTTCCAACTGACCTTTGGTACAGTAGACTTGTAAAAAATATCCGTGGACAGTTACCAGAGGATTAGAGCAATAAGAAAGGACTGTAAAACCCAGAAGGGTGGGCAACATCTAAGAGAGCAGATTATTGTCCACTTGGTGCCTGCCGCTGCACTTGCATGACAACGCCCTCTTCCCTGCACACCCCCACTCTCCTCCAGCCACAGCATGCCTTGTGCCTATAGGCGATCGTCAGGTCATAAGAACACTTTGAAGGGAAGGCTGATCATACAGAAAATTCGTATCTTCTGTCTCAATCTCATGTACACCTTATGGTCAAATGGTTAGCGGGGACCAAAATATGCGACAAGAGTATTCTCAAAGTTTTGCCAATTAAGTAACCTGTTTTAATAGTTATGGGTAATATATGCGTACAACATGTATATTACTTATTGAAGATGTTGAACTGAAATTCCTCTCCATGAATATTTGGAAAAATCACCATTTCCCCATATAGAAGTAAATGGCGGCTTCCGCGGCAGCGACGAAGCGACCGGGGCACTTTCGAAGAACAGGGTGGCTACTGATAATCAATTTTCAAATTCCCTGACTTTTCCCTGATGGCTTTACCAATTTCCCTGACCTATCGCCAAAAGGTCTCCTATTATCGGAATATTTTATTTCTGCCGAATTAAATTTTCGTCAAAACTCAGAAAATGCTAAAAAGTTATATGAATGTTAAAAGCTATATGAATGAAAAAATATATGGAATCTCCGCCCTCATGAAAAAATGTATTAAACCTTCACAAGTAAAGCCCTCACACAAATTGTACACACTTTTAATACATTTTTCGCGGCCGTGTATTGTATTTCCGTGGCTGTGCATGTTTCCTTCAGCAAAATTACAAATTGACAATGTCTAATTCTTCACGGAAGAGGTGGCGTGTCGTGGTAGTTCTGGGAAGTTGAAGATTACTGAACAGGCATCAAAGGGAAAGTTAATGGCTACAGGTATCACTAAGCTACACGAAAAATACAAACCAAAGCCAAGTTCTTGGAATGGATCAAAATCGGATGGCAATTTGATTAACGTGGTCATAACCCCTTGATTGTAAGAAGGAACAAAAAATGTAAAATTATTTGATACATATATAAACAAAACGTAATCGTGCCACTGCGAGCAAAACAGGAGGCAATTAGCAATGGCAGCGTCATATTTAAGGTGGTTTGTGACCTGACTAAATTGCTTCGAGAGGGAGATAAGGGGGCAATTCAATAATTACGTCCAGCATGATAGGTGGGGAGGGGAGGAGGACTCTTTTTATGGTCTCGCAAAGGGGGGTATGGAAATCGAAGATGATCTTACGTAAGATTTTGTTTATACGTGTGATCGTACTTGTATTACCGTTTTAATAATCATAGTCCCGTATTTTTAGAACTGCAAGAACGTATTTACTACAAGCTAGTGTGCTGCAACTACCTCTCGACATGAGTCTCGGAAGTTAAAAAAAGAAACGCGAGGTAAAATCTTCCGAACAACATAGCCTCGATTTCCTAGTGATGAGTGGAAAACATTGTGATCATGAATTATAACGCTACAAGGAAAGTATCGTATTAAGGCTATACAAAAGGATATATTGTACGACTGATTCACAACTAAATGTTCAACGCATTGACTATTATTGACATTGATTATTCTATGCACTTCGGCGACGGACATTAGTTTTAGTTAGTGAAATAAAGGGCGGGATAGACTGGTAAACGTAATGATAGAAAAATAACGAGAATTTCCTATCCCAGTTTCTCCCTGATTGTTACGAGAATTCCCTGACTTTTCCAGATTTCCAAAATTCCCTGACAATTCCAGGTTTTCACGGTTTTCCCTGACGATCGCCACCCTGTTTTGAAGAAATATGGTTGGTAAAATGAAAACTGCAAAAATCTGCAAGAATTTTCTTCAAAGAACTGTTATTTATACTCTACCTATCACGCAGTAGAGATAATTCCATGTCGGAAGATGTCAATGAAAACAATAATTGCCATTTAAAATTAAACTTAATGTAAAAACAGAACTTTCTAAATAAAAATCTAAACACATTAAAACAAATGTTAAACTAAACTACTCTAAACTCATTTTGTACATAAAGGTAGTGTGTGTAAAATTAAAAAAATCCAAAATATTACATAGAAAATTTTCATTGAAGGACATTCATGTTATTGTTACAGCAGCCAAAATCACACTGACATGCTATACTTAGACAGGTCATACACATTATCCTGACATTTTATGTGCTCCGTGTAGTGTACTATCATGAAGAGCACATAATCAATAATATTTATCATCTAATTTTGACTGCTTTACACGAACTTCATTTTTCGACTTTTGGCAAACTTTTTTTGATTTGGTCCCACTGTGTGGCGTGACCCTCTGGTGGTTCACACCAGTGTTGGCCTCCCTGGTGGCGTGACCCACCCATGAGTCACACTCTCCATAGATCCATATATTTGAGTGCAGCTGTTGGGTGGTAATATAAACTGAATTGTTGCCCGCCAAATAGATCCTTAAAAGATACACTCTATTATTGGTCACCGTGCCTCCCGGGCCTTCATAGAAAATCGTACGCTGGGTTGAACGTGTTAATGAAACCTAACATTGCCACTTACTGACATTTTGGCAAAACATGCCTAGCATATAATATTCATCTCATTGGACAGGACTAGGAAAGATTGTAATCCTTTTCCCATTAAAATTTGATAGTAAAATTTAACATCATACATTTGACAAAAGGTCTCATGTTTTCTCGACACACAATAAGAATAAAGGTTTTTTGGGTAAGGGGCTTCATTACTGCAGATATTTAGAAGGATAATTTGCCCTTTAGCCTCATGACTCCTGAATGGGTAAGACACTCGGAAGCAGTGGGGATTCCAAGACCCAAAATGCCTTTATTCTCAAATTCACGTTATATTTGTCACTCCACATTCTCTTACCAACTCTATTCTTTTAACTGCTATAAGGGTATTCTTCCAGGTTCCTTTGAAGACTGTACCAAATCCACCTTTACCCAAAACTGTAGTCTTATCCCAACCATTTGTGGCCATAAGCAGTTCCTTGTACGCAATATGTGGGATTGAGCCGTAACTCTCTGCCACCGACGATGCACCAGCAACATCTGAAAACAAATAGATGTCAGAGTAAGTGATTATTTTTAAACTGCGGTAGAACCCTGTATTTGTGCTATTGGAATTAATGTTTTCCTAGAATTTAAAAAAATTTTATTTAGGCCTATCCTATTTCCTATTCTCCATTGTACGAAGAACCCCATATTTACATGGGTGTTATTTTTCATTTTCCTACTATTTGCATCATAATGTGATAGATTAAAATAATCACTTTCCAAGATATTTAGCCATTAGTACATCTGTATAAAATACTTAGCCACTTCTTTCATGCATATATACTTCAAAAAGATTAGAGATCAGTAATGTACTCCATTTTAGGAATATTTTAAATGTGGTGGGGCAGTACACAGCACTACTAGTGATGGCGAGATGAAGTACTTACACTCATGATCTCTTTGCCACGAAATGATTCATACTGTGAAATGAATATGATTAGGACCCAAATCATACAATTTAGGAACACCTGTGGTAATACATTTAAATTGTACAGAGATATTACGAAGAATGAAAATAACTTTTGGCCAAGACATTATGAAATGCTGAAGTACAAGAACTGAACTGGTGGCCAATAACTGGGATTATACGTGCTGCCTTGATTCAACAGTTTTATTACAATGGGTTACTACAAAAAAATTGGTGAAACTTGTTTTATCGCATCAATACCTCACTGAATCATAAAAAGTATTTTGTTGAGAAATTTTTGAAGTTGGATAACTACTTGCACTAGCCACCCCACGAGGTAGCTTAGATCCTCATCTGTTATAATTATTATCTTCAATTACCTTGGAACATAAATTTCATCTTACTTGGCAATCGGAAGTTGAAATGAAGTACAATACTTTCAATTTAGGCTTAAATATCGTGAATCATCTTCCTCATCAGGCTTAAATATCGTGAACTTAAATATCCTGAATCACGTGGATTCTCATGATACAACTTGCATTAATATGGTGAAATATCTAAGATTACTGGCCTCTACACTGGATATCATTATGAAAAATCGTGACGTGATCTTGAAACATGCTAGCCATTGCAGACATCGGTCAGAAATTAGAAAATGTCTAGAATTCTTAGAAAGAATGAGTACTAAAAGTGGTTTTTAAGTTCTAGAAAGAAAATCCAATCCAACACTTCACCACAAAAGCCTTTACAAAGAATGTAAGATTTTTTTAGGAACCACAATGATGCTAATAGAATTGAAATATTGGGATATAAGCCTTTGCAATTCACTGACAACACTGAACTTCGTAATAAATGGGTTTGATATAAGTGGGCTTGACTGTATTTCCTATGCCAAATTTACTATACTTAGGATGTGAAGCCGTCTGGAATGCTGGCGAAACTGTCATCCAGTAAGATGAACCAACAGGGAAAAAAACCAGATACCCTCAAGTCATCTTCTAATCATCGAGGAAGCCTTTGTAGCAAATAGAATATTTCCAATTTAGGCATTTAAATAAAAATTGTGGATTCTCATGATGCAAATATCTAAGATTATCGGGTTCTACATAGGATATGAGTATGAAAAATCAAGATGTGATTCAGAAACATGCTAGCTACTGCAGACATCTGTTAGATTAAAAAAATGTCAAGAAATCATAGTATGAAGGAATGCCTAGTTAAAAAGTGGTTTTTCAGTCCTACATCATTGAATATCTCCATGAATGGCTTCGTCATAAGAGAAAAGGTATTACACAATGTATAAGTTTGGGAATTATGGACTGAACAACGTCCAATGGTTGGTTGAAACATTGGTAGAAATATATCGCACACCAATAAATCAGGACAGCTCTATACTACAGTAAAACCCCTTATTTGCACTTTTCTAGGGACCCCAGAAAAAAAGTGCAAATTGCGGGAAAATGCAAATAGTGGGAAATGGAGAATTTTCACTTTTACATACGTACTAGCTTGGGAAATGTTAAAAATATAAAGCAAGCTGATAAACTGAAACAGAGGAATAGTATTATTTATTTCTTTAACTAGAGCTCTTTTCATTTACTGTGAATAACATGAATTGATTATTTTAAATTAATAAAATAAAAAGCAAACTATTTTTCTCTTTCTCAAACATTTGCTCACTGCAGTTTCCACCTAACAAGAAATTCCTTAGTGTGTGAACAGCACATGCTGTGACATGGTATGAAGGTAAAGGAGTCTCTTCATCCTCCGTGTCCTCCTCATCTGCATCTTCCTCCAGGTGTTTACCCAAAATGTCATCTACACTCTCTACGGCACTTGTTATAACACAAGAATCTAATTTGACAAACTCCGAGAAAGTGTAATTTGTCTTAAGAAGATTCCAGTCATTGTCTATAGTATCATCATCACAAGTAAATTCAACTGGAATTTCTTTGCCACTATCAACATGAAATCCTGCTCTTCTAAAGCAGTTATATATTGCAGAGTCCTTAACCTGTTTCCAGGCCCATGATATATAGTGAAAGGCATCCAGTACACTCAATTTGATTGTCTTGATGTCCTTACCACAATTGCAGAGATATCAATTTTTGTACAAACATTCTTCAATAATGCACCTTAAATGAGTGAATTATTCTTAAATCCAATGGTTGGAGCAAACTGGTACAGTTTGCTGGAAAAAAATTTTAAATGTACATTTCTTAAGTGTACATTCCGTGGATGGGGTGGGCACTGATCAATAAACAGCAGAATTTTCCTGTTCTGCGACCCCATTTTCGCATCCAGAGCAAGAAGCTGATCCTCAAATATTGCTGAGGTCTTCCATGCTTTGGTATTTGTGGTGTATCTAGAGGGCAACTGTTTTATGCGCTTGAAACACCTAGGACTTTTTGATTTGCCAATCACTAGCGGCTTAAGTTTCTCACTTCCATCTGCATTTGTGATTAGTAAGACAGTAAGTCTTTGTTTACTAAGGGACCCTCCATGACATTGTTCCCCTCTGAAGCACACTTTTTTTGCTGGCAGCACATTAAAGAATAATCCTGTCTCATCTGCATTGAGAACATCTTTTGGGCTGTAGCCTTCCAGAAGTCTAATCAGTTCAGATACTTTCCACTGAGTTGCAGTCTCAATGTTAACACCTTTACTTTCACCACTCACAGTCTTGTATGCAAGATTGTACCAATTTTTGAATCTATCTAACCAACCATTGGATGCTGTAAAATCTTCGATTCCCGATCTTGTGGCGATATGCAACGTTTTTTCTCGTAAGATGACGCCATTCACAGGGACATTTGTGTTGGGATTTATAATCCAGCCTAAAGTTGTATCCGTCATCTGTTTGGGTTTACGTATGTGTTTTGTTTTTGACGGTTGACCCGGAAGTCGGTTAGAGTCTGTAAGAGCATGGCGACGAATAAAGAAGTTCCATTATAGAGACAACGATGTGTTTCAGTTTCATCCCACATCTCATAGCCACCCTAAGTAATTCCTAATAGGTTATGGGCCCAGGAGCGCATTGTGGCATCTAAATATGATTTGTGAACAGCTGGACTGAAATCCGTGATATAGTCGACACAGTGCAAGGAGGTAGGTGCGAATGTAACCTCTCCACATTTTCGCGTGTGCTAGGACTATCGCCTCGTCGTGTAGTGAAGGACGGAATAAAATCAAAAATGACGACTGAAACTAACACTGCAAGTGCCCCCATCATTAGAGTGCAGACAACAGCCTCATCAGGTAATACTTCGACCGTACCCAGTGGTCCTACCTACATTATGTCTCATGCACCTTCGGCGACCGGGAGTAGCATCCTGGCTATTGAACCGAAACTGGAGGGAACGAGTAATTACAGTGTTTGGAAGTTGGTCATGAAAATGTCGCTGATTGGACTTGATCTGTGGGAATGTGTGGAGCCGCTCAAAGACGAAAACGGTGATTTTATTGCAATTGAGAAAAAGAGAGATCAAAGAGCGTTAGCCACTATAGTTCTTAATGTAAAGCCAATTTGTCATCGATACGTTCTAAATGCAAACTCGGCGTTTGAAGCTTGGCAATCGTTGAAGAAACATTTGGAAGACGCAGGTGCTCAAAGGTGTATTTCGTTGACCCGGCGTTTAATGAATGCCAAACTGGAGAACTACAAAAATGTGAAAGACTATGTTGCGGATATTGTGGATGTGCAACAAAAATTACAGGACATAGGTAGTCCGTTGGATGACAGTTGGGTGGCTAGGATCATGGTTGCGGGGCTAACTACCGAATACAAAGCGTTTGAATTAGCTATTGAAGGAAGTGATAAGGAACTGACAACTGAGTGGCTGAGTTCAAAGCTATTGAGTGGAGTTGCCATTGACGAAGAAGAGTCGGGGACGGTATTAGCTTCATCAGCTCGAGGCGGAAAATACCGAGGCCGAGGTAGGTGGCATCAGGGTCATCATGGCAGTCAGGGGTGGCAACGAAAGTGTTACAGATGTCAATCCACGGAGCATTTTGTTCGTGATTGCCCGTATCCCCCGTCTGGTGGCGGAGGCATTATCGAAGGCAATTCCGTCAACACAGCTGGTGGAAGGGGCTACGGCATCAACCAAGCAGCCAAGAGAAGAGGCAGCATAAGTCAGGGTGGCAGCACAGCAAACAGCAGCCGCGCGAGTGGGTTGATGAATTCAAACAATAAAAACCAACACGGCGGCGGACAACAGAAGGAGCGGACGACTTTCTTTACAGCGCTCCAAACGGGTATCGAAGGAATCAGTCCTGGCGACTGGATTATGGACTCTGGTGCGACTGATCATATGAGTCATAGAAGGGACTGGCTTGTGAATTACCGTGACAGTAAAGGTAAAGTGACTGTAGCAAATAAGACAACTACTAATGTCGCAGGTACTGGAGATGTAAACTTAAGAGTTGACCTTTTTGGCAATAGTGTTGAATCAACTATTTCTAATGTAACGCATGTGCCTGACTTAGGAGCAAGTCTAATGTCAGTGGGAGCTACGTGCGACAAAGGTATGGTTGTTGTGTTCAAATCAGATGTTTGTGAGATTTTGAACAAAGACTCTTTTGTTTATGAAGGTAAAGTAGTTGCAACTGGTAGTCGCAGACAGGGTGGACTGTATAAACTTGATTGTGCTAATGATGGAATTTCAAAAGTAAATATTTATTGTGTTGAAAGTCATACAGGTAGAGTGTATGATGAGAAGTCTCATGAGTTATGGCATAGGAGACTAGGACACCTTAATGACCGTAGTATGATTTTGCTCAAGAATGGTCTAGCGTCAGGTGTTGATTTTATGAATGTTGATTGGCAGAAGTGCCGAGGATGTATTGAAGGCAAGCAAGCAAAGTTACCTTTTAAGAAAACAGGTGCTAAGCGTGCCAAAGAAGTACTAGGTATTGTACACGCTGATGTAAATGGTCCTTCTAGAAATCCCGCTTGGGATGGTTCAAAATATTTTTTGATCTTAGTAGATGATTATTCTAGGAAGAATTTTATTTATTTGATGAAAACTAAGAGTGAAGTCAAAGGAAAGTTTGAAGACTTTAAAGCCATCGTAGAGAACCAGACAGGTAAGACCATTAAGGTTCTAAGGAGCGACAATGGTGGTGAATTTGTTGATCATGAGTTTCAAAAACTGTTAACTGGTTGGGGAATTGTCCATGAAACAACAATCCCAGGTTGTCCAGAACAAAACGGAGTCGCCGAGCGGGCGAACCGCACTATAGTTGAAATGGGCAGAAGCATGTTACATGATGCAGGTCTAAATGTAAGGTATTGGGGATATGCTGCTTTAACAGCCGTGTATTTGAGAAACAGAGCCCCGACCAAAGCTGTAAGAGGTACGACGCCAGAGGAAGTCTGGACTGGCAGCAAAGTAAATTTAAGTCATTTAAGGATTTTTGGATGTAAAGCTATTGCCCTTATACCAAAGGCAGATAGAGGTAAATGGGATGCAAAAGGCAAAGAGTACATTTTCGTTGGATACTGTGATCATTCTAAAGGCTATAAATGTGTTACTCGAGACAATCCAAACAAGGTTGTGAAAGTGAGGAATGTAGAATTTTTTGAATTGGTGAGTACACAAATGACTGATGACACAGAAATTACTGACAAACCCTTAACGGATGATTTTCATGTAAGTGTTCAGAATGTAGTAGATGGGAAGTATTCACAAACTGATGTAGGTACAGATGTACACAGAGAAGGTTCAGAGCTTTTGTTATCTGATGATTATTCTGATTCTGAAGTGGAAGTTGAAAATGTTGAAGTAAATGATGAAGAAAATGATGAAAGGAGATATCCATGTAGGGTCCGAGTTCCCAGAGAATTTCCAGATTTTGAGGTATATCAAGTTAATAGAACTTTTAATGGGGAAATCAAAATTCCTCTAAACTACCATGAAGCTATTACGGGGGAGAATAAAGAAGAGTGGTGCAAAGCTGAAAATGAGGAGCTAAAATCTCTAGAAAAGAATGAGACATGGGAAATCATTCCAGTTACTGAAAGTGATAAAATTGTGGGGTGCAAATGGGTTTTCACTGTAAAGAAAGGGCCTGAAGGAGCTTTAATTAAATTCAAGGCTAGGCTGGTAGCAAAAGGTTTCACCCAGCAGTATGGAATAGATTACAAAGAAACATTTTCGCCAGTAGTAAGGCTTGAAACTGTAAGATTACTTTTAGCTTATGCAGTTGAAAATGATATGACTGTTGAACACCTTGATGTTCCAACTGCCTTCCTAAATGGTGATCTGAAAGAAAGAGTGTTAATGGAAATTCCTGAAGGTGTAGTAAATGAGGGGGAGCAAGGCAAGGCCTGTTTACTTAAAAAGGCTATATATGGCCTTAAGCAATCATCAAGGACATGGTATCAGAAAGCTCAAGAGGTATTAGTAGATCTTGGATACAGGCGATGTATTTTAGAACCATGTGTATTTGTACTGAACAATAAGAAATCCATTGTCATTGTAGCATTATATGTGGATGATTTTATAGTGTTTAGCAATGACTGTAATTTGTCTGGTAAACTTAAGGAGTGTCTTAAATGTAATTTTCATGTCAAGGATTTGGGAGAAATCAAGCACTGCTTGGGAATGGATTTTGTAAGAGACAAAAATGGTATTACCATAAGTCAGAAACAATATGTGTTTGACATTTTGAAAAGGTTTCTTATGCATGATTGTAATGGGGTAAAAACACCCATTGATACCCATAGTAGGCTAGAAGAAGACCATGGTGAAGAAGTGGTAAATGTTCCTTATCGTGAACTTATTGGATCTGTTATGTATCTGGCAGTGTGTTCTCGGCCTGATGTGGCATATGCTATAAGCTATCTTAGCCAGTTTTGTGAAAAACCTAAACGTAAGCATTGGTGTGCAGCCAAAAGACTGCTAAGGTATTTGAAAGAAACAGCATCATATAGTGTGAGATATTGTAAATCTGGTGAACGACTTGTGGGTTTTGCAGATGCAGACCATGCAAATGATTTGAAAGACCGCCGGTCTTATACAGGGTATGTTTTCATTTTAGCCGGTGGACCTATTTCTTGGTCTAGCAGGAAACAAGGAGCAGTATCCAAATCAAGCACTGAAGCAGAATATAGGGCTTTAAATGATGCTGCTTGTGAAGGGGTGCTATTGTCTGATTTGTTTGAAGAAGTGTTTGGTGAGAAAATTAATGTGAATATTTACTGTGATAATCAGAGTGCTGTTCACCTGACTAAGAATTTGTCTGTCTCTCCCAAACTTAAGCACCTGGATGTTCGTTCTTTCCAAATCAAAGAGTTTGTTGATCAGGGTCTTGTTTCTGTTACCCATATCTCAGGTGATTATATGTTGGCAGATGTTCTAACCAAAGCATTGTGTAAAAAGAAACATTACTTGTGTATTCAGGGATTGGGTATTGTATGTGTCAACTGATCATGAAGGTTGAATGTTGAAAGGACTGGATTATAGGGGGAGTGTTGGGATTTATAATCCAGCCTAAAGTTGTATCCGTCATCTGTTTGGGTTTACGTATGTGTTTTGTTTTTGACGGTTGACCCGGAAGTCGGTTAGAGTCTGTAAGAGCATGGCGACGAATAAAGAAGTTCCATTATAGAGACAACGATGTGTTTCAGTTTCATCCCACATCTCATAGCCACCCTAAGTAATTCCTAATAGATGGTCTTGCACCTAAAAACCATTTTTTCAGCATTCGTTCTAATTCTTCATACCTGGAATTCTTTACATGTTTTCTCTTTTTAGACAAATTTCCACACTGGTTTGCATGTTTTACAATCGCATCACGATTTTTCACTATGGTATTCAATGTCGAGACCGGCAATCTGAGTTGCCTTGCCAGATCAATGTGGGTTCCAATATGGGCATCGATCGAAGTTGATCAACTTGCCCTAAAATTTTCATTTTGTTCTCAATTGAAAATGTCCGTTTTTCACCTCGCCTTTCCATTTTCAAGCAGGATAAATTCTCTTTTCCGTACTAATTGGGGGTAATTACCCTCCATTAGTAAACTTAGCAACACACGAACATACACGAACACACGACAAACTGTCGTGCAACTTCATAATTTTTAAATATTATAAGTATTTGCGATGCAGTGTGGCTTGAATGGGATAATGCAAGTTCCAGTAAGTTTTATATTTAAGTAACCCATCATTGTCATTACTGTTGAATCAAGTCAGCGTAAATGATCCCAGTAGTCGGTCACGTTATATAGTTACGGCATTTATCACGTTTCGTCACGTCTGGTTCAGAAGTCGCTTTCATTCGTAATCATATCAAATTCTGTACTAAATCAATAATGTCAACATTCCGACAGGAGTTCTTAACATTGTATTTATTATTAGCTGGGTAGTCCTACAATACATTCATTTCATATCACGAATCTTTTCCTCGCGGAAGATAACGAGATGACGTAGTTCAAATTTCCGACACTAGTGGCGTTGTGCCCCGCCACATTCAAATTCTTCCCGAAAATAGTTCTCGTTACTGCTCTACTCTCTCTCTTGTATTTTTAAGTACGAAAGGACACCACAAGATGGTTTGTAAGGGCTGATATGCACGAGTAACTGTTTTAGTCGGGAAATTATTTTTTTGGTCAGCACATCATATTGCAAATAGCGGGAAAACGGAGAAACACGCGGTGTAAATACAGGGTTCTACATACGTTGCAGAGATAGGAAATTTGATGGGACCCCAAAAAAAAGTTGCAATTTGCGGGAAAACGTAAATTCCGATAACGCAAATACGGGGTTTTACTGTATATGAAATAATTAATAATATTGCTCTAAATCAGCTTATCAGTGTTTCTTGTTTACATATTTACTCTATATTGTTTAAGTATGCATGTAAAACTGAAAATTGCCTTTTTCCGCTATTTTCATTTTCCCACAATTTGCACTTTTTTCTAGTAGTCCCCAGAAAAGGGCAAAGAAGGTGTTTTACTGTATTATTGTCCTGACTTAGTCTCTGTATATCCAACCCAATTTTTGCAATTACAACAATGCAGCCATCCTAAGATGAGCCTTTATTTATACATTTGTTAATCCAGTGTTTTGTGATGAGGGGGATCATTAAGTCAGGTATACAGGCGCCGAAAAAATAAGGAATGAAAGGAAGGATAGGGCATCTAATGAAAACTTAAACAACACCCAAAATAAGACAAGTTCAGGTAGCGGATGGAGAATCACGGATGGCCACAGAGGCACAGTAAAGAGGAAAGACAGCCAACTATTGCTGTAAATATTTGATCTATATGCATAAGAAATGGTCCGAGAGGAATGGGATAAGCTGCAAGCAGGACTTAAAGAAGGCAAGGCACTCATCAAGGTTGCTAGATTAGCTAACAATCAAAATATTAGTTTGCCATTCATTCAAGAGAGAAGAAACTTTTTTGCCATGCTATAGAAAACATAACAATCTTTACACCACAGAATCAAGAGAAGCATAGGATGACAATTAACAACAGAATGCTTCAGCACCCCCCTCTAATACCCAATGCACCAAAAATGGCACATGACAAAACAGCCTTGTATTCATCACGTAATGTTTGCTTTCGGTGTCTAAATGGGTGACCATAAGTTAGACATGTAAGCATTTATATATTTATTTTTTTTAAATAAGTTAAAAAAATCTCAATGGCACACACAGAACTAGAGTCGGTGAAGACAATTTATTTCTTAAGGAAATTTTAAACAAATTAGTAGCCTTCTTCAACAAATAGAGGTATATATGGCAATGTTGAATGTTAACAAAGAGTAATTTTATTGCTTTTAAGTTTATATTCGATGGAGTATAGATAAATGGATCTTCAAAATATATTTACCCCATGGATTTAGTATTTTACTTAGTTTGAGCAAAAAAATTTGAAGAACTTCGCAAAGCTGCATGTATTACCAGAGGTTTTGGTTCGACTGCTGCTCTTCTGAGACTCAGGTTGTGGAATATTACTCTCTTTCTCCTCAGGAGGACTTCTTATTCCTGATACTGGAATGTGTGGCATTCCTGACCTGACACTAGCATTTTCTTCATTAGATGGGGGCTGTGCTGCATACGGCATCCTAAAAAGTAAATAATATTTGACAGTATTATATTTCAAAAATACTGCTGAGCTAATCTGCTACTCAAAATAAGGACTAAGCTGAAAAATATGTATACTTCATAATGAAAATATGTGAGCATGAACTTTGAAATGATTTTCCAAGGAAGCAACGCATGGGTAAAAATCCACTATTGGTGGATCCACAATTTGTGGCAATTTCGGCATCCACTAAAATTTTAGTGGATCCACAATTAGTGGCAATTTCGGCATTCACTAAAATTTTTGTGGATCTACTATTAGTAGATCCACAAATAGTGGCGATATCGGACTCCACTAAAATTTTTGAGGATCGACATGTCTAAGAGGAAAAAAAGAAAGCAGCATCCACAGCAGCGTTTGCACTGGTTAAGGCACGAAATTTGTTGTACTCTGGGGTTTTCACTTCTTGCTGTAGCTTTTCCCTTGGGAAATCGTCCTCCATGGTACTTCTGAAAACTTGATTGAGTGTTTTTGGACTCCATTCTTTTTAACTGAAGTCTTTTATGAAAGACATCAGCACTATCGCCTTTCCACTATCTCCGCGAAACGTTATACATATGCAAAGCTCACCATGGCCTTATGTGAAATTCCTCTCATGCAACAAAGATTACTAGAAATAAATATCCGTTATCAATATCATTGGTTGTTGTTACCAAGGTTATGATCGAACATCACATGACTGCTAGATTTTTGCTGGTCAACATGAATTTGATTAACTATGTCCATATAACTCACAAATCTAGCAAATTATGATAGAAAAACAATTGTATATTGAAAAATAGAAACCTACCTACCCTGTGGTTTTGCGGCAAATCGTTTTACCAACAATTTCATCGTCTACATATAATATAGGAGGTTATTATGCGTAGACGCAGCAGAAGATGTCATAATCGTCACAGAGTGTCATAGCAATAATGATGGAGGGCAATAATCAAATTGCTCTTAAAGATGAGGGGAAATGGGGCTCGATCAGAGCCGATTAACCTGTACAACTTTCCACGGCCTAGGATGCTGTCCTCATTGAAGCAAATTCAAAGTTATACTTATGGGAAAAGTTATAGCTACTATAGATATTGTAATGATATTATTCGTGGGACTAAAATCCATAGGTTGGTTGCGAAAGTTTTCCCTAATCCATTGGATGGGGAAATAAAAGATGGGAGGAAAAGAAGAGGTACAAGGGTTATAACAGTTATTTTAACAGGATCCTGTCGACAAAAATGGAATTAATCAATTATGCCATTCATTATATCCAATAAAATGTGGGCATCCTTTTCTTTAGTTTGTGGATGTGTCTAAGAATCCAACAAAGGTGTGGACATCCACATTCGAATGTATGTATGTATACAGAATTCTGTATCAGTGGAACCATTAATGCCTACTGGACATCTACATCATATTATGTGCACCTCCACTAAAATGAGAACATCTATTAAGAATTTGGATACCCACAACTTAAGTTAGTGGATATATCTAAGGATCCAATTAAAAATATGGACATCCACATTCTACATAAGTGAATCCACTAATGCTTAGTGGATATCCACAATTCTTAGTGGACATCCAATATATTTTATGTGAATATCCGCTATAATTTGTGGATATCTACTGAAATTTTTAGTTGACTTTTACCCATGGGAAGGCAGTGCGGAAATCCTGCCAAAGCTGAAAATAAGAGTGTTGATGGAGGCTTCCGCGGAGTGGTGCAGCATGCGTAGCAAGGTTTTCGGGTTGACCTCCGTGTCAATTAATCTTCATGACGACAGTTTCGCCGGCATTGCAGCTGGCGTCTTCAGGTTCGAAGTGTTTGATGCAGGTTTTTGCCCGTCTTATATAGGACTTGGTTTTGGCTAGGTGCATTCTGATTGGTCCGTTTGGGTAAGTCTCTTCGGCAGAATATACGAAGTTAAGTGCTCTTGCGGAGACTCATACATTGGCCAAACATCAAGAGCCAGGAAATGCAGAATGCAAGACACCAAAGGGCCACCAAAAATAGGCAGTTTCGGTCATCTGCCATCGCCGAGCACGTATGGGAAGGACCAACACACAATGTGGACTTTGAAAATGCTAAAATCATCGCTAGAGAGAAGCATTACTTTCCCCGTCTCATACGTGAGGCTATCGAAATAGCAAAAATACGCACATTCAACAGGGAGGACAGCTATTCGCTCTCTAACGCCTGGAAGAGACTCTTACCCAAACGGACCAATCAGAACGCACCTAACCAAAACCAAGGCCTATATAAGACGGGCAAAAACCTGCATCAAACACTTCGAAACTGAAGACGCCAGCTGCAACGCCGGCGAAACTGTCGTCATGAAGATGAATCGACGCGGAGGTCAACCCGAAAACCTTGCTACACATGCTGAAAATAAGAGGTTTGTCTTTTGAAAAAGAGAGGGAGTCTGGTGGAACTGGAAAGACTTAAGAATCAAGATGTCATTAACCATTTCCAATCCAATTTGTCTGCCTCCAGCATTTCCACCAGTTCTAATTTATTTTGGGTGGGGAGTAGGTTGGTTGATTACCTGCGATTATACCATAATATTAAACAACAAAGCATTATACAATCTGTGCAATTTGTTTACTTAAGTATGCACATATTTGGAAATAGAGAATGAGGAAATCATAAAAGAAGGATGAAGAGTAGAGTGGGCACACAAATGCAACAAAGAAAATTGTGTCAGATGAGGTCAGTGAGATAAGCAGGAAAATCATTCCATCGGACATGGTCTGACATAAGATTGGAAAGGGTTAAATACCATATAGAGAATTATACCATATTTGGCAGCTCATTCATAGGATGGAGATTATATTTATGAGGCACAAGGGAGGGAGGATGGTAGGGACCAGTGGATGGAAAACTTGGGTGATATGCTTTGAGGGAAGAGTGTCAGGTGCATTTTCTAACGGCAGCTGAAATTGCTGAGGATGCAGAATAAATTGTAAAACGGGTAACAGGACCGAAACTTTGCCAAAAGACTACTGGCAAAGACAGTTGAAGTTAAAGCAGTTAAAGCTAAAAATAGAAGTAAGAGGTTGAAGGATCACTTTGTACCTACTTCCCTGTGTTTTCTGGCTGGCAGTGAGCCAGAGGATTGTAAAATGCATGCATTGCTTGTGTTCCTATTACCAGATATGGTACTAAATTTTTGAGCAAGGGATATATTCTCAAGGAGACTCATAACCCTTATGAGCTACAATAAATTGAGGAGACAAGAAAGATGATAATGGGGAAGATTTCAAATATATAAGGCAGTGGTATAATACTGACAGTTCTAGCTAAGTCATTAGAGAACGTACAGGAAATAGTTATGAGCAGCCCCGATGAGTATGAAGCTAAAGAGAACTATAGTTAACATAAATAAGGACATCATGCCACCATGGATTTCCAATATCCTTCATTGATAAACACATGAAGTAGGTATTTTCAGAAATGTAGTATTGGAGAAAGAAGATGCCTGAAAGGAAAGTGTTTGCACAAGTTTACTTAAGTTTGAAAAAGTAGCTAAACTCCACTGGGCATATAGGTATGGAGCAGTCAGAGAATGGTAGATGCACTACAGATGTACACAAAAAAGTTGAGATGTTTCATGAAACAAGGATGGCAGGATTCCTTCGAGACAGAAGAGGAAGCATTGGAAGTGTTGAACTATTTTACTTTCAGGACAAGTAGTTTGAAAAGTGAAACATTATGGATCATGAGATTATGAGACGGATGTCATCGGCAAAAGGCACAAGGACTCAGCAGTGCTGACATAAGAGTGAACCTTCAAGATAGTGAAATAGGCGAATGAAAGCAGTAGAGCTTAGAAACTATCATAAGTAAATAAGGGATGAAATTTCAGTCATCACATCAGAAAAGCTAGCAAATAAAAATTTATTCCTATTGGAGAAATATGCTTAAGCATGCCAAAATAGGTTAGTTTCGAATGGATTACAATGAAATGTTCCCCGATTTAGTTTGGTTGGTATGCTACGAATACTTCAACTCTGCTTCAATTATTTGAAAGTATCTACTTCCACCAACTATCTAAAACTTGTTTTAGTTCTTAAGAACTAGCTTCTATTTATTTTTCTTCCACAATCTCTCTTTGCACCACATCAGGGGGCAGTTTTTTGTTGAAAGTTATACTTTACAAGAATACATTATTGAAAGTTTATGTAACAAACAATTTTGTTTATGTGTAGTCAAGTGAGACAAATGTAATAAAACGATGTGTTGAGTGTGTATAGACTGAAAGTATAGTTTAATTACGAATTACTTAAGTGAAACAATGACAGGTTATGGGCCCAGGGCGCTCAGTGAAGAGTAAAAAAGAATTGAGAAGAGAAAAAATTTGTTAGAAAGTGCGGAAACGAAAGAATAGACGGCCGGCGAAAAATATAAAGGAAAGATCAAGATGGCGGACGGAGACACGACGAAATATGGAATTGAAAAGCTAAATACTAAAAATTATTATTCTTGGTCCAAAGTAGCGAAAGCTGAATTAATAGAAAAGAACTGTTGGAATGCCATAGACCCCGGTTTTGATGAAGAACGAGTTGATGATTTAAATATCGATCAAGCACGACTGAATCGCAAGGCCCTAGCATTCCTACTGAAACACGTATCTAAGGAATATATTGAAGATATTGGTGATAACGACTTTGCAAAGGACGCTTGGGACATTTTAAAGGAAATCCATACATCTTTTACATTGACCAAATGCCTGAAGGTCATGAAGCAAATGATGAATGTACTGAAAACGCCGGAGAAAACGATGCATCAATATATGGCTGAGATACAAGGTTTGAAAAGAGTGGTCCAAAGTGCAGGATACGGATTAGAGCTCAACGACAAACAGCTGGCAGGCCTATTCCTGGCAGGTCTTCCCGATACCCACAGAGTCACCATTGCAATTCTGGGTGGCGACAGGGAGCTATCAACAAGAAAAGTTAAAGCTGTATTATTGCAAGAAGACGAGATGGCCTGTGACGAAAAAAAGGTGGTACACAGAGCGCTGACGTCTAATTTCAACCAAGGATGGAGAGGACAACGGGAAAGCTATCGCGGTTATCACCCAACCCAAACCAGGCCACCGATGGAGCAGAAAAATGGAAGCAATGATGATAGAAAGTGTTATAATTGTAATAAGTGGGGACACATTTCTAGAGATTGCCCTCGAAATCGAAAATGTTTCAATTGCGGAGAGAGTGGTCGTTTCGCAAGAGATTGCGCGGAAAATAGAGATTTAGATATTAAGAAAAAGGGGGAAGAAGATTACGAACCTAAATCGGTATGTAGCGGCATGAAGACGATATCATGTATAAACGCAGTGAATTTGACGACTATGAGAATGAAAGACAATGAGTGGATATTGGACAACGCATTGACTGACTATATTTGCAAGGACAAATCGGCATTTATTTCATTAAAACCAATAAAAGGCTACGTACATATGGGAAGGGGCAGTGTTGAAGTGGAAGGAACGGGAACGGTACGAGTAGAGTTAGCATCTAAGTGTGGTAACGTAATTTTGGAACTTACGGCTGTTTTATATGTACCAGATTTCAATTATAACCTTATATCTTGCTCAAAGTTGGCGAAAAAGGGAATTTCATGCGAAACTTTTGCTGATTTCTGTGTGGGAAGGTTCAAGGGAGAAGATATTTTTAAAGCTCCAGAGAGAGAGGGACTTTACATACTAGAAGCAATGTCGAACAAGGCCATGATGTCGACAGGGTGTGTAGAATCGAAATATGATAGTGACAAAAATGGAATTTACAATGCAGTAGCGTTAAGTAGTGCAAGTAGTAGTGAGGAGGACGTAGAGAAGATGCTGGCAGAGTTGGAGTTTGAGTACACGGCCGTGAGGAAGGATGAGGGGGAGGCTGAGGAGAAGGAAGTGCCAAAGAAGAAGGGGAAGGAGGGGGCGGATGCCGCGGCACCACCAAAGGAGGAATGGGCTAAGGGTGCCGAGGGGACCGTCAAGACGGCTGTGCAGAAGAAGGAGAAGAAAGATCGAGAAAAGCAGAAGAAGTTGGCCGTGAAGAAGCAGCAAGGGGTCAAGAAACCTGCAGAAGAGGGTCAGGAAGATGGAAAGAGCATGGTGGAAGAGGGTGCAGCAGCTGCAACAGCTGGAGCACCAGCATCCAAGGCTTCTGTGGAGAAGGCTGCAGCGGAGAAGGGGAAGGCGCCCTCGAGACAGAGGAGCAGAGCGCCAAGGCAGCAGAGGAGAAAGGGAAGGCTGAGGCGTCAAGGCAGCAGAGGAGAAAGTGAAGGCTGGGGGTGCTGCCGTGGACGAAGAGGAGAAGGAAGATGCGGCCAAAGAGGATGGCGACGGGGACGACAAGAAGAAGAAAAAGGGTGCCAAGGAGGCGAAAGAGGATGACAAGAAGAAGGGGCCTGGAAAGAAGACGATAGCAGCCATGCAGGAGGCTCTGAAGAAGATGAAGGAGGAGGAGGAGCGATTGACACGAGAGGAGGAGCGCCTCAAGAGGCTGGAGGTGGCTGAGCAAACGCGGCTGGAGCGGTTGCATTTGGAGCAAGAGAGGAAGTTGTTAGGAGGTTCTTTGGCTGGGGATAGTTTTTGAAAAGTTAAAATTTAGGGGGAGTAAAAACTTCAAATTTTATTAATGAATTAGGATTGAGTTGTATTTGACTGTGTTTTTTGTAAAAAGGTTATTAATTGTTGTGTGTCAATTTGAAGGTTCAAAAATTGATTTGTTAAGGGGGAGTGTTGAAAGTTATATTTTACAAGAATACATTATTGAAAGTTTATGTAACAAACAATTTTGTTTATGTGTAGTCAAGTGAGACGAATGTAATAAAACGATGTGTTGAGTGTGTATAGACTGAAATATAGTTTAATTACGAATTACTTAAGTGAAACAATGACATGAATTACATGTAGCAATAGTATGAAAGTGGAAAAATGGCAATATTTTAACTGTAAGACTTCAGTGACCAAAGCTAGGACACTGCCAATTGAAATACAATAAATCTCACCTATCTGCATTTCTAATTTTCTCTTCAGGCTGATTGCCAACAGGTGCCGATTTCTCTGCTACAACTGGTTTAACCAACACCTGGGGAGGATCTGGCACATTCAGATTGTGCAGACCAACTTCCATACTTTTTATTTGAGGTATAGTGGCAGGCAGAGGAACTTGGGCGACTGGCTGTTGAGCTGCCGCACTAGTACTAGGCCCAACCACTGGTAGGAAAACATTTCGATATGCATTGGATGGGTCATTTTTCGAAGCCGAGGACGGACAGGGAGGAGGAGGGGGATTAAACTGTGAGGCTGGAGGATTCTGAAAGATTCTGGTCAAATTCTCTTCCCCTTCGTAGATGAGTCTATGGTAGTGTGGATCCACTGTAATATAAAACTTGTTTTAGTTCTTAAGAACTTGCTTCTATTTATTTTTCTTCCACAAAGGTTACACAAATAATTACCAAATGGCTTAAGAGTGAGCATTGACTGATAATGCTGCATTTTAGAGAGTAATACGAACAGCTCCAAGACAGTATGATTCTGATGGCCCCACATAGTAAGCAACTCGTCCGTAGGAGATTTACCCCCGCGATTGAGACACAATCGCAAATACTGAATGGTCATAACATCGAAGTTCATGTACTTTCCTCCTATTAAAAGAATGGCACAATTATTAATCGACTGGGCGCTAAGTAATAAATTGCCTTCCGCAAATTACGAACTACGATACTCACCCAACTCCTCCCACTTGTCATTGCAATCCAAAATACGACACAATTCCTTCCGCTCAAAGTACGGCAAGTCATAAATGTACTTAACATTTGATCTGTTTGCACTTGCCATTTTTTCCTAAACAATAGGACTTCAAAGACGTATTGAGGAAAACGTAGGCAGACGGAAATTGCTAGTAAGCATCCGAATATTCAGCCGTCACGCAATCACGTCTCCGGCATGGGCTATGTACTTTCATCGTTTACGAAGAATACTACTTACGACCTTACGACGAATACGAACTTACGACCCTAAGACATAAATTAGGACAATTAGATCACGTGCTTGGGCTGCTCCCCCTGAACCTGACTGAAAACGTCTAATGACACAAAACATAAATTTATTAACAAAAAAGAATTATTAACAAAATGACATTCCGAGCGCGCATCATTGTGCGCCTTTTAATAACCAACCTCTCAAATTTTTGAGATACCAAAAAATAACTATTTTGCACAAGATTTGCGAGTGAAACTTAACAATCATATACGTGATTACGAAAATCGTATGATAGCCAGGTATCACGCTTTAACCACTCGATATTTTTCCATTATTAATAGGAAATTATTTGATACTTTCAGTAAATATTTGTCATGTTGGTCATTCTAATTTCAGATGTTTCCCACCCGCACGAACGGTACAAATCCGAAAACAATTTAAGGAAAATGTTGATAAAAGTAGTAAGATCTGTGAAGGTATGCTTAATGCGTGTTCTTGTTTTGATTTGATTGCGTTTGTTTGCTGAATATAACATTAAGGTTTTTCAATATTTGTAGCCAAGTGTTGCCGTAAGTCTTTTACGGAAAAGGAAAATTCACATCAGCAGCAGAAATGGATTACCTTTAGTCCCAATCGTGATAGAACAGACCGGACGCGGTGAAAGGGCATATGACATATATTCTCGGCTCTTAAAAGAAAGGATTATATGTCTTATGGGGCCGGTAAGTCGCAATATCGTCCGCAAAGGTCGAAATAAAAAGTGATAATGAAATGACATTCTATGCTTCTTTCAGATTACGGATGAACTTTCCTCTCTAGTAGTGGCACAGCTGCTATTTTTGCAGTCTGAAAGCAGTAAAAAACCTGTTCATATGTACATAAACAGGTACGAAATCTTTGCAGGTTTAGTTATATTCGTGTTAAATATTGTCCTAGTACTTATGAAACCATGCGAGCGAAACACGGTAAAGAATTAGACTCAACATGTGTGAATCTCACACGCATTTAAGTTTGGTTCTTGGCGAGCTCAACCCTCACCAATGAGGCCGACATTTGGGTTGAACACTGGTTCAACCTTGGTGAAAGTTGTTTCGTTGGAAGTTGCTGGAATAGGATGTTCGCACAGAGAATCCAAAAGTATTTACTTGTATATATTGCATGAGCTCTGTGACACGATTTTCGTATTTCTAACGAGCTCAAATGATGCTTAATCAACAATGGACCTAACATCCATTAGTTTACATAATTGTTATTACTTTCCTAGGAGTTGGACCTTGTCAAGTTCTTGAAATTTGTGAGATTCCCCCAACCAAAGATAGTTTAATTACTGTTGAAGTATTGTTGTCAATCATGTGAAAAACAGAATCAGTCTTAGAACACAAATAAGCTACTGCATTACAAATGTCAGTGTCAGCTATGTCATTTCAATCTCATCTAGATTATCAGCCTTGAGTTACACTTTATAAAAAGAATCTTCAAAGCCCTATAGTTGTGTTTCTGGGAATTCGCATCTTACTTGATATGAATGATGCTACAGATGACTTGGTTTATTAAAATTGTTTTCATTATACGTATGATGAACTACCTCTGAACTGATTGTCCCCTTTTAAATTATTTGCCAATGAAATCTTACATCTTTTAGTTAAGTTTTGACGATTTAATTTCTGAACCCCTTCAGTTTATGTATTTTTTTTGTTTTGGAAATGTCTTGAGCCATGGAAAAGGAATGGAAATTAAAAGGTTAAAATTAAAAGTTAATTGAAGACATTGACTGCAATGTCTGTAAAATTGTCATCTATCACAGATGAATTCATGTGGGAATAACCTGATAAAATATGTGTCATCCTCCATTTATGTTGCCTTCCTCTGATTTCTCCTACCTACCTGATCACACTCGATTTATCTCTCACTTGATACTGTAATGTACAAATCCATATAAATTTTCTAAGAAATCAAATGACTAGTCTCATGCATAATATTAAGCCAAATTTTGTAAATATGAGTAATTTGGCATATGAACGAACTATATAATCATGCTTTTTTACTTTTATTCATGTACACTTTTACTTTAAAATGCTATGTTATTACATAACTGTTTAGCGCAGCCATTGTTATTTTACTTATATGTTGCATTTGAACATAACATGTATGGGATTGATGGTAATGAAGAGTTAACTCCCCTCATTTGCCTGATAATTAGACTGTTTGGGTATCTTCGTGCGGCCTAAAACTATTGTTGTTAGCAACTCATGTTTGTAATTATTTCCTCAGTCCTGGAGGAAGTGTGACAGCTGGTCTTGGTATATATGATACCATGCAGTATATACTCCCACCAATTGCTACTTGGTGTGTTGGTCAAGCCTGCAGTATGGCTAGCCTTCTCTTGGCATCTGGTACACCCTCTATGCGGCATTCCCTTCCAAATGCTCGGATCATGATTCATCAGCCATCTGGACAGGCTGGAGTGAGTATTATTTTATCTAATCTTTTTGTGCTACACATTAAAAAAACGAATGTGACACCAGGTGGTATCTACTGGTTCAGAGGAAGGGACAATTATCAGTCACATTCCATAATTTTTAACCAAGGGCATTGAGAATTTTTAGGATACGATGTCTTTGAATTCGTATTGAAGAATGAAGTATTTTTATTTACAGCATGTTTTATGTTTCCCTTGTTGCTTTTGGTAGCAATTATGAATGAGAGAAGGTGGTAATTAATCATTCATTAATTGTTGTTGAGTTTGTAAGGTATCCACAGAAAAAAATCATTCACCTTGACTTAGATTTGAAACCAGATCTCTTGATATCATACAGAGTGCTTTAGCCTGATAAGCTACTTGAGGACTTTGACTGCAATGTCTGTGAAATTGTCATCTATCACAGATGAATTTATGCGGGAATAACCTGATAAAATATGTGTCATCCTCCATTTTTGTTGCCTTCCTCTTGATTTCTCCTACCTACGTCTCCTCTGTGTTTCACCCATTCACTATGATAACTGGAACTATGCAACAGAAGCCTTTCTGACCAGGAAGATGAATGTCAGCAACATCCGTCTAAGATTTTCCAACGCTAGCGAGTGAACATCGTATAGTTCACAATGCTTTTCCCACTCTGGTGATGGCAGGTACACAGCTTCTGCGTTGTGGGACCCGATGCAGCAGGGGTCAGGACTTTCCTTTGAAATTGAGGAGCTAGTTACCTCGACCCTGCATTGCATCAGCACCCACGTTGCGGCACAGGGTATAGAATTATAGGTATAGGGATATTTGGGGGACGTGGTGTCCTAATGGGTAGATCACTTGGCTATGGACTTGGGGGTTCCAGACTCAAATCTTGGGCAAAAGCCTTTCTGGACTCCCTCATCTAAAATCTGTCATCTTTGTCTGAAATTGCAGGTTGCCTAGGTTAAGGAACAGGCCCTCCTAGCCTGAATGTGCAAATTTCATATGACAATGGCTTGGTAAAGGGCGAGCTCTACCCTCACTTATCAGAAAACCAACCTTCAGGTTGAACACTGAGTGACTTATGAGGGATAATTATGTTTTTTGAAAGTCCCCAAGTATCTTTTGTCATTTCTCCAACATTTTTAACAAAATGTGGAAGAAAAAACAAAAAAAAAACAATAAGCCTAGCGATAGCATTACCAATATAAAGTGTCATTTGTGTTCAGGTCCCTGACTTCTCGATTGAATTCAATCTCAGTATTGTATCTCCATATTATCATCATCACAATCATTTAGCGGTTGAAATACTCTTGCACTGGCATCACTTTCACTCCATAGTTGCTCCTAATAGACCCAGGCATTGCTTGATAAAGTTATATAATCAGAATGCATATTAATGATGAAACATTTTGTGGTTCACACTTCTAAACTTTGACACCTTAAAATCAGGTTTTGATTGTGCTACAGCTATAATATAGGTACAGAATTAAGACCACAAGAAAATATGTCGTTTAGTTTAGATGGGGTGGTGTAACAACGTGAGAAGATGAGAATTTAGGCTATGTTAGAACATAATATTTTATCTTTGGACTTAATGTAATCTATTTACTGTTATGCTAAGTTTTTCTGATTACTTCATCCATCTCTTTGTATTGTCATTGTTCCCATTGATGTTAAAAGTTCTCCATTCTTGTCACAATTGGCATCTTATATTATGCTTTGTTCCTTGAAGTGAATTCTCACTGTCGCATTCCACCTTTTCACTTACTAGATTGTGTTTTACTTCTACAAGCTACCACTGGATTTTCCACTGTCATGGTAGCATATCAATGCAAAGGAGACCTTGTTGAGAGTATGATTGTTAGACATCACGTCTGTATCTGTGGAAATGATGCTGTAATCTGCACCTTTGAAATGGGTTTAAACTTTTGTTTATAGGGACAAGCAACTGATATTCAGATTCAAGCTGAAGAAATAATCAAATTAAAGCGCCAGATAAATGGATTATATGTCAAACACACAGGAGCTGCTTTGGAGAAAATTGGTAGGTAACAGAAGAATGTAGTCCAAGTTGTAATACTTTGTTAAATTGTTGATTTCTCCTGTTGAGACATTTTTCTAATATGAACGGTCTTCTGTTTCTGGAGTACTCGTTCCTAATCAAACATTAATATTGTTTTTCCAGAGACTGTAATGGAAAGAGACCATTTCATGTCTCCCACAGATGCAAAAGAGTTTGGGTTAATAGACAAGATTTTAGACCATCCACCTAAACCAGGTGAAATTGCAGAAGAGGAATCAAAAGGATCCGTTCCTAGTGGAGGGAAATGATGACTCTTGATAGCTGATTACCAAGAGTGCTGGCTGCTTCAAAATGTTGCCATTTTAGGCTGTGTCAGTGAAAGGTAATTGACTTAGTGTTGCTTACAAAGTTGCAGTCCTTAGGGTATTATTATTATTATTTGTGTTCTACCAGGCATGATAGTGATTGGATGTATAAACTGCGGAAACCAGTATTCAGTAAATTGTGCTGAATCCACAAAGGTTTGTTTATACATCCAATTATGAAAATGTTCTATACAGTTAAATCGCTAGTATTTGATTACAGTTGAAGTAGGCTTAGATGGACATAATGACAGATCTTCCTGTGGCCACTATCTTTTATGTGATGTTCATCTGAAGAATTGCACACTCCTTAACCATCATCCTTTCCAAAGTACCTGATCTTCTCCGTACTCAATCACATCCACCATCCACACAACACTCTTTCCTCTATTGCATCTTAGAAAACACTTTTGCCCCTTATTGCCCATTCTATCCATTTATGCTATCATATCCTGATTTCTTTAATCAACTTTCCTTCTTTTTCTGTTGTTCCCCTCTCTTCCATACTCACTGCTGCAAAAATACTGAGAAAGTAATCAAAGTGTGGTGAAGTAAATTTTTAGTACTGGTCTACTAAATTGTGGGAAGAACATTGGGTAGTTGGCAATAGGTCATCAGTGTTAATCCAGCCGTGGTCTTTTGGGACATATCAGTCCTGGTCAAGTGATTGTCTGGGTATCTGTTCTTTTACATATGCCAGAGGTGGCTGAGTAAAAGTGAATACTACCCTCCTGCTCATGTGAGAATTTCAAATCATTCTGTGAAATTTGGGAATCCTCTCCTACTTTAATCAAATGAACTTTTTGAATGAACACTGGTTTGGCATGACTTATTACAACGTTGTTTAGGCATAGCTTTCATTGGGAAGTTAGATGAAAAGGTAACATAAAGATGTAACTCGGGAGTAAATAAATGCACACATGTAAGAACAAAACTTGCTCCTTTAAAACCTTGTGGTATTATTATCATTGCATTCAATATGTTCTTTTAGAACAATTTTGAGAGATATACACGGTGATTGTTGCCTCTTTTACATGTATAATTGTTAATCCATTGTTAATTTCATACTCATCCTTTGTTTCTAAGACTTTGAATAGATGTTTTGAGTCCCGTTGACGACAATCATTTTAAAATTCCATGAAATATCATTAGTATTGCACCATTAGTTTTGATATTATCCTTTAAACGTCGGATTTAAATGTCCTTCGAAGTCCCTCCCTGCCGGATTTAAATTGGCCGCAGGAATTTAAATAGCCAAAAATGGCATCTAAAGCAATGAGAAGCACCAAACGGTGTGCCAAAATTGGCACTTTCGGCATTTAAAGGTTGATTGTTTTGAATAAACGCTCATGCATTATGTCAAATTGCCCCAGCGGAATTACAGTTCTTTCCAGCATGCCTGAACTTTCATAGTTCACTGACTCTTCATCCTATTTGTCTTGTATTTAAAACATGGGACTTAACTCATTGGCCTTGGTAGCAGCAGGTTTAATCTCTTGTTGCCAAACTGGAGATCGCCGGTTCGAGTCCAGCCCAGGGAGAATTTTCACTTTCCAGGCCATGGATGTTCTGTGGTTTACTACAGTTCATTTTAAGAGAGGAATTCATAATCCTAAATTTGCTATATCAATAATGGCATGTTTAATTTTAATTTCTCAAGAGCACATATTGGTTTTCTGTGACTCTAACTCTTGGAGTGGCGGAGATAGAAATCACATTCCATCCACCTCTTGCGAAAAATGCCGTTGAGTGCTATCATGTTCTTCCTGCAGTGTCACTATTAATTGCTAGTAGTTCACTGTTGTTGACAGATAGAAGTTAAATGCAGTTTACTTATGAGTCTGAATGTTTGTAATTCCAAAACTGACCACTGATGTTTACCTGCTTATTGTTTTGCATGTGCTAATTTACATAATGTTGTCTTAAAATACTGCAAACTTGTCAAGCTGCCGCGGCAATTTTAAGTAAATTGATTGGCGTTCAAATGGTTAAGGGCCAAATTTCAGCAGAACTATTACTTTACTGATGTTTAATTTAATTGTCTAGAACATGTTATCTAGCATGAAAACCATAGTCGTTTTTTTTTAATCACTAGATCATAATCATGTGACCACTGAACAATGGAATTAAGGTCCTCTTGCATATTTTCACAAGCTTTTGAAAAATTTTTTGTTTTTTTTTAATAATCAAGAAATTGTTTGAAATTAATTAGCTTATGTTTTTGCAATTTTTCCATGACCAAATATTGCCATTCAATTTGAATACTTAAGTGGTTTTTTATGAATGTAAAATGGTGCATAATAATAATTCTTGTGCTTTTTCAGGAGTCCAATGGGAATTATACTAGGAGTATCCAATTTAATTGGTGATGCTGTTTAAAGGTTATGAATGACGGTGGAGAATTTTGGAAGATGATTATGTATAAAAATTTATAATAAACCTTTTTTGTTACAATGAAATTCTATTGAAGGAGTTATTATACTCTTCCTATCTCAGTAATATTTTTTCCTACAATATTTGAAAGGCCAGCTTGTGTAATCTATTTGATCCAGTCTTTTTGGGAAAGGATAATTAACCTGTAACCCTTTGAATTTGGATTTCTTTCTCTCCATTAAGTGTGAGCTATCAGAATTTAATCATAAAAAGTCCGCTTTTTAAAGATTGATGTCTCGAACAGAATATATTGAAAAGTATCAGATAGTTTCCACTTCTTCTGTAGCATTCACTGTCTGTAGGTAGGTAGTTGCATACCTATACTTAAAATGAAGTTCCAGGCAGTGCATGTTTGGCAAAATTGCTAAATAGTGTTCTGGAAAATTTTTCTTCTGTTGAATTGCCTTCCAATTGATATTATTTAAAAGTGAGCATGATTATTAGTAAGAATGAGATCATTCATAGTCACAGGTGACTGTGTCTATGGAACTAACTCCTTACACTTGTTGTCAGGACTTAAAAAAATTACTGTGATATGGAGTACTTGGTGAGTTTACTCTTTAAACTTTGCACAATGAACAAAAAGTGTTCAAATTTTTGGGAGAATAGGAAGCCTAAGTAAAATTAATTTTAAGAGTTACCTGAGCACGTTTTATCAACTTCCTAGGTATAAGTATTGCTGCCATTACACACTCTAAATATCAGAGATACATAACGTACGTGCAGTCGTAAATGGCTTAAACTTGATTCATCTTCAGATATTAGATTGAGCTAACATCAAATTGGTCATTGGCCACTTTTATCTCTTAACCCTTTTGCTGTAATGGAATTTATGTTTTCCCTCCCTTAGAGCTTGCGGGTAATTCTTGGAAATATGAACTCTTAGTTTAAAAAATTTATTTGAAATTATATTGTTATGTAGTCCTAGAAGTTTTAAACACTTCTCTGCTCAATTTTAATTTTTTCTATCAGTCACTGTTTTAACAATAATATGCTTGTAGATAAACCATTTTCATCTCGAGCTAATTTATTGGCACCCTGAGTATTTTATAAAAACATAGGAATCCGATATCATCACCTTGAGTACAATAAGGTTAAAATCTAACCAAAACATTCTAAATTTTCTGTAAACCAGCATTAAGTAACCCTTATATGAAACCACTTCCTTGTGAAGGAGGCAAAAAGAATACTTAACCCTCTTAGTGCTAACCTTTCTCCTGGGGTACTAGCGAGAAATGTAGAGGGTATTTTAATAAAATGTAGCACTTTAGGAAAAAAGTAGTATGAAGCTATTTTGTAAATATCCAAATGCTGTTTTTTTTTGCATTACTTAAGTTGTACTAACTAATATTGGCACTTTTTTTTACATTGACTGCAAAATAAATGTTATTGTTTCAGTGTCATTAAGTTGAACAATATATTGATATTGGGCCAATATATTGGCCCGCCGCACTATTTACCAGAGTTGCAAAAGCCGATATATCTAAGCCACACTAAGAGGGTTAAGACAGAGAAAAGTTAGCCTGTGGGTTCTCAGGGCTGTCATAATCCTAGATGAGTGACAGCTCTCTGGATAAACCGGATTTAAATTAAAGCCATGGAAATGAACTTACATTTTGAGTTTCCATCATGAACATGTCTGCAAATTTCCATACTTATTTTCATTTCCAGTGAAGATTACCACTATGGCATTTTTTTCATGCTGTGGAGTTCTTATTGGTCTTGGTCTTCTCAATTGCTGCCCAATGTCATTCAATGTCTGAGATACATAAAACATTCTGACTGATGTCTTCCATTTGGGTAATTTTGTTGCATTACACTTCAAAATACATGCAATTGGTAAGTTGTCGAGGTTCAAAGTCAGAGCTTCTAATAGCCAGCAATGTTCAGTAAGATGCCCATTCTGTTGTCATATAGGGCGTGTGTGTTTGTAATGGTCAGGATTAACACGGAGAGGTAACCAAGGAGTCAAATGTTACAATCATGTGATTTGCAAATATGGTGTGTTTGAATCACTCATTTTCTTACTCATTGTTTTCATTCAATTTTTTTCTCTTCCATCTCACGCAAAGAGCCCCATGATCCCTTGTCCACATTCTTATGATACCTAAAGGTATCCCTAGGTGAACTTAAGTTGCATGATTTATCATAGATAATCATTTTTGTGGACCAAAAATTTCCAATTTTGATATAAAATTAGGAGAGAGCAAACAATGAAAAAAATAGGACATTTTAACCCTTACACTGTCATCCCTTCAAACTATTAGACTTCATATTATAGGTATAATAATGCTTGTATATGTAATGATGCAGGCATGCTTGCACGTAAAGTGACTGACACTAAGTGACAGGATTTAAGATTTAAATCCCTCCTCCAGATACGCTAACGAGGAACCAAAACTGGAATCAGATTTATGTGTCGTACAGGTAAGCTAATTGATTGCTTAAACAAGTGGAAAGCATTCTAGTGGAGAGGAGGTATGTAATTCAGTGGGTCATGTAAACCCTCCCCCAATTCTCTAATTATTTTGCAAGGCACCTATAATAAAGAAACAGTCGTTAAGTTGGCATCAATATTTCAAAATACTATAGTAAGTAGTAATCCATTCTTTCGTTACTTCAGATTACTTCTGCTACCAGGAATTGGTTGGAGTAGCAAAAATATAGCAGATTTTTTTCACTGGTAAATAGAATACCAGTGCCGTGAAATGTTAGTGCACATGTAGCAAACTATAGTTCTCAAAGGAATGTTCAGTCTGATAATAAAAATCTACATGATACTTTCTGAATCCACACAGATAAGGGACATCGGATTTCTTACTGTTTATCAATCTATGCAGAGAATTTCTGAATGTACTTATTTCATTGAATTCTCAAGGAGCAATTGGAGAGATTGATCACAAATGCTGGGTCCCTCATATAAAAAAAAGAGATTACTTCAATTTCCAGGTGGATTTGTCTCCATGGAGTCATATGTAGCAGTGTTTATAGCCAAAAATCCATGGCCCCACTATGGCTGCAGGAGTATCTACGCTGTTCTTTGCAATTAATGTGTGCCACATATTCTTCCTAAAAGAACAATTAAAAGATTAGTTCTATCACAGGTGAACTCCGATTGTATTTCCACACTTAAGTTTTTCTGCTTAAAATACTTCCTGTGTGAAATATTTTCAATCCTTGTCAACAATTCTCTCATGTTTATTTGTTGAAGGACCATTTGTAGGCAAGTTTCTCTCTAACAGGGGCATGTATTCTGTAAACTAATCTTTAGAGCTGAAAATCAAACAAAGCATGAATCTTATTATATAAACCATTGACTTTGGTTACTTCTGATGGTAACATAATCCAACATTGGACTCGAAAGGAATCACTTGATGTGACGAATTACATGTTAAATACATTTTTAGAAATGCACACTTTAGTTCACCTTGTTTTACCAATTCTTCTTTAAATTATTCATTTTTCTCTTTTATGTAAAATAATAGCAAATTTTCAAGGATATTATATGCCAGTGATTTGGCCATTCATGTACCAGGGGCAAACAGAAAAAAATAATATTGGTTAAGGAGGCAAATTGCTGTTTATTTCTCAACCTATTTCTATTGCACTGCAGTATGCACCACCACCGTCACAAAAATGTTACAAAAATGTGTGCGATAAAAATAAAGAACCATGGCAATTTTAGGTGAATGGCAGGGCTTTGATGTAATAGGGTTAGGATTCTAAGTGACTTTATGAGACACAAAAAAATAATATTTCTCCACAGTTGGGAAATGGCCCAAATGACGAACCTTCCCCATTCACTCATAAATTCACCCCCACCTGGATAAAAAAAGGGAAGTGGTAATGGAAACTTGGGAGACCATGACACAGATCTGCATGACCATGCTCCTTCAAATACGTTTTTGTTTTCTCACGGAAAAAAAACACGACTGAGGCAAGACTCAAAAGTTAAAAAAATAAAGCAGGCGGTAAAACAAACAGCACATTTTTTTCTATGTACAAGACTGTATTTACACGGAGGCGATGCATCTCTTTCTCCAACTCTTCAACTCTATCACTTCTTCTTCCACCAAATCGTCCATCCGGATCAAAGAGTCTCAAACAAACAAAAAAATAAAATATCCACTGATACGATTTATATTTAAAAAAAACGATCCTCCGCACACAGTCAGTCCACGTTTTTTTTCTCTCCTCTCATTAAAAAAAACTCAACTCTACAATACATTTTTTCCTCTAAAAGAAATCACCCTATCACAGATTTGCTGGAATGTCACACTCCTTTAGTCGTGTAGAAATTGATCCAATTTGTCCTCGTATCCACCGCACAAGACACAGCCAATACAGCAGTGGGAGAATTAGTTGAGGGGTGGGGGCTGTTTTTTTTAAATATTTTTAGGGGATGGAGGGATAATAACTACGGCGCGGAGGTCGAGAGGGGGGCTGGGAGGAAGGATATATATGTGGGGAGAACTCGAAGCGATGCGCAGGGGGAGGAACGGCAGTCTTCGGGCGGAGAAACCGTGCACACTCCGGAACACCTCCTCCCCGCCACCCTCGGACTGGGTCCCACCCACCCCTCGCCTCGTTTCATGGCGTGGGTGGTTCAGAGGGATCCTCACCTCCCCCCAAGGATTTTTCCGCTAATGGGCGAGTCCTCCGCGATTGTGGGAAATGGGGATTGGTCGGGGCAAACAGGGGTTGGGAGGGGAGACTGCGATGCGGCGGTAGTTCGGCACCCCCCGCCACCCACCCCCGCGGGTATTTCCCTCGATCCGCTCGCTTTTTCATCTCGCCTCTCACCTTGAGAGGAAGAGAGAGAGAGCAAGCCCGAGAGGCAAAAGACTTCCTCTTCCTTTCCCTCCTCCACTCCCTCTTCTCTCCATATCCCTCGCTCTCCTCTCTCTCAGACATTTTCTCTATTTCCCACCCTCACCTCTCCCGAACCCAACCGCCTCCTCGTCTCGCTTCGTTCACAAAACCTGATAAAGGCGGTATGCGGTAAGGAAAAAAGGGTTAGGCATCTCAGGATGGCGAGACAAATGCGCTCAAGTACACACACTCATACACACAAACACACACACACGCAAGTGAGTAAATGCTTACATTCCCGTGCTCAAGCCACCGAAATCGTCGCCGCGGTAACACCGACGTGATGTGGCTGCTTTCGTTCCGTTTTTCGCGTAGCCATTTACGGCACTTTGAGCATTTCCCTCCATTGACGCTGTCGCGTGCGTCGGCTGCTCAAAAGGAACGGGTCCGGTCGCAGTTGTTCGCGTGGCACGCCTGAGAAATCGCGTATCATGTCGCGATTGGGTACTTTCCCGATCATGCTTCCTCTCCCTTGCATTCCCTCCCCCCGCTCCTGCTCTGTCTCCCACACCCCTTCCGTCTCCCCCCACTCCCTTGTAATCTGCTCTGCTCCATCGGCATCAAGTCTTTTGTTCCGTCCCCGTTTTCGTAAAAACCACCAAATTATCCTCCACTTTGGTCGTGTTCCCCCTTCCCTACTCCTCGACTCCAATTTCACCCCCGCACCGCCCCCTCGGGACGGAGAAAAAAAAAAGATTTCGGACAATTATTTGGCGTATTAAGCCACATTCCGATAGGTATAGGTCACTCCCAGTGTTACGTGCACGGACGGCCGACCATTATGCTAATGAGACTGCATATGAAGACAGTTCCATCCCCCTCCACCCTTCCAACCCCGCACCACCCAAAACGCTTCCAACCCTCGAGCCACCTCACTCCTCCCACTCCAAACATTACCCATTCCACCCCCACCCGAGTAGGCTCTCCTCCCAATCCCCCTCGTTCAAACCCACCGACGCTATCTCCTGGAAAACCTCTTTGTCTTTTTATTGCTGTTATCTCACGGTCGGCCGACAGGGTCTTCTTTGAGGGCCGGGGAGGGAGGGACAATTATTCGGCATGCAAATGGCGGCTCCATCCTTTCCCTCCGCCAACGATTCTGCGGTCCCCGGGCGGTGGGAGGAAGCGGATTCACCCCCGTGACGCCGCCGCCGTCGTCTACGGGCTCGCCCTTACGTGATCGGGGAGGGACGGCAAAGGGAGTGAGTGAATGGGTTTGAATTCCCGAAGGTAGCAAGGGGGACGCGATGCTCCCAGGGGGGAGCTGGAATGAGGGCGGGGTGAGGTTCCCGGGCTTCTCGTCCGCTGCGGGAAAACAGTGTTTCGGGGGCCCGGGACCCCGGCTTGACAGATGCCGTCTAGATCCCCGACCATCGCAGACTTGCGAATTGCGGTTGCTAACGCTGGAGGGCTTTTCGGCGGCTCCGATAAGAATTCGACGAGATCGCTCTGAGGAGGGGAGACAGCGAGCCTTCCGTCCGATTCATGTTCGAGGAACTCAATCTTTAGTAAAAAGGATACCACAAGAAAAAGAAAACACGCGGAAATACCTCCGGCGGGTGTGAAGAAATGTGCGGGACATGCAGTTTGCCAAAAAAAGAACGTGTTGGACGCGAAGATAATATGCAACCGAATTAGAAACTTCACGCGGAAGAAACTCGACAGTCTAACTCTCTATGAAGCGCATCTATTTTTCATCCTTATGTTTTTTACGCAAGCATGAGTGAAAATTAAAATTTTTCGGTATTTCAAAATCGCTGTAGCGGGAGAATCACGGAGACAGCATGCTTTTCAAGTCTTTAGACGCGCCTCACTGCTATCACCCAATATTTATTCCTCAACAACGCTAACTTAGTTTCGTTAAATTTTAATTCGAAGCCGAATAATCATCCGCAATCATAATTTCACTTGCAGACACCAGGTTTTGCTGCAATAGCTTCCCCCGAAAATTTCATGAACAGTACGCTCTTTAAACTTTTATAAGGGCAAAGCGAGCAGGAGTACATTCGCCCACCCCAGATGTCAAATAATTTTGGGTAGTAAAACATAAAATTGAGCAGCATAAACTTTTAATCTCAGCGACTCCACATTTTATCAGGAAAAATTGTTCTCCTGGTTAACGACGAAGCCACAAACTAGCCTCGTCCTTAATGCGGTATCATTCCTTTCCTTCGCTCTTCCTCAAGTGATCATGCTCGCAGAAGGAAGGAAAACCTCCCAAGCAACTTGATAATGATATTAAAGCGCAACAGTAATTCCTCAGACATTTTTTTACGACACTGACTGTGAACGACGAAATGGTTCGACCGAGTTACGAGCCTTCGCCGGAGACGCAAGAGCGAATTGGCCGGAGTGGGCAGATTGAGTTGTAACTATCCCCGATTATGAGCGAGCAATCCCCTCGCAACGAAGCCAAGTTTCTGTTCGGCGGGAGAGGGAATATGCGGGTATGTGTGTGCATCGACTCCCCAACCCCTAAAAAAGAACACCCCCTCCTTCCAACCTCCTACCCTCCCTCCCTCCCTCCCTTCTCCCACCGTCATCCCGGTGGACGAAAAAGGGAGGGAGCCTGGGATTGGGCAGCGGAGATGAAAGGGGAGGGGAGGGAAACCGTTTTTAAATTCCAGAAACGTTGGTCATTCCTCTTCGGCCGACACTGGTGACTTCACGAAACAATCGGATTTAGCATCCCCTTCCGATCCTCGGCCCCCCTCGTCTGCTTCCCACCCTTCGCGCACCTCCCGCCTCCCCAACAAAACCCACGTTGAGTCCTCAAAACCCTCTCGACATACCTTCCTAAGTAAACCTACGCACTCACACACTCTAAATCGCGCCGAAAGGCTCTCCTCTCCCCCTAATATTGTCCCGTTCTCATCCTATTATTTCCCTCCATTACCCGCGACATGTTTTCCTCATCATCCCCTGATAGTTTTATTCCCGACAATGCCTCTCCATGCCACGGGATGCTTCGCATAGTTTTCGCCCTGATACTTCCCCACGGTCCACACTCCGTGCAGAGACGGGACGGAAGGGTTATATGTAGGCCATGCGACTCACCGGATCGAAAAAGTGTGATTGGCAAGTTTAGTCTCGTTCAATGGAAAAATTTTATGGCAAAACTTTCTGCTTCATGTTACGGGCAAGAGGGCACCTTCGGCTAGTGCATTAGCGCGTTTTGTTTCTTGCGTTATTGAAAGGGTTCAGAAGGGATGAAAGCTGCCAGCATAATATCGTAAGTTAAATAAGCATAAAATGATGGACCTGGGTAGTTCTGAAGCGGATAAATGACATGGTAGACAGTAAATGTGTTCGAGAAAAGACTACGAGCAGTGTTATGAGCATTCCTAAATATTATGCAGAGGAAAAGGCTTCTTATGTTTTTACTTCGTGTGTTACATACTTTTTTGATCGCATTTGCGAAGAAAAGTGCAATTGCGAAATATTTCATCCTGGGCAGCAATTACGTCATTAGATTACTTTCAGATAAAGATAGTATATAATTAACAATTAATTTTGACAATGGCTTTATAAGTGTATGGCGGAAACGGTGAAATTATTTTCAACTGACTTGGTAGGCAAAATGCGAAAAGCCAATCCAAAAAGAATCAAATCACTATTAAATAAATACTTAAGCCCGCAAACTGCTTGCATTCATTCCATCCAATGCGTTTTATTTCTGCTCCTTAATAACTGAGCCCGTTTGAGTCTTGGGAAACGGACATGCATTACTTGGGATAATTGGAAGTTCACTGTCTACCCCTCTGCCCTCTACTTCTCTCTGAGGAGTCGTAGGAAGAATTTTTTCGAGTCCCCTCTTAAGTCTTAAAATCCCACGCTACACGCGGGTGGGAAGCGGAACACAGCAATTCTTCCCCAGCCCCCGTCTCCGGGCACCGAAAACTACCCCACCGTGGACCGGTCTCACCCGTGGGCGACCGTCTGGGAAGACGTCTTGACAGGAACAGCCCCCGCGCTGGGTTTCCTACAGAAAATAACGGAGTTTAAGACATGTGAATGTCCGGATTCATTTGTGTTGGCAAGTTTCCAAACCCAGACCGAAACATTTTACCATGCTAACTACACTTAAAGAATAAAGGAGTCTAGTGCCACTATCTCAAAAGCGGGAGGGAATGCTAGGCATCAGAATCCTTTTGAGAAAATAGAGTTTCCTCACATTCTGAACAAGTTTAGACTGGGAATTTAAAATGATCGTGAATTTTCAGCGAACGGGCGCTTTTTATCGCTCTCGCCTCGAAAAATGTCTCCGGACGATAATTTTCGCGAAAAATATACTTCCCATGTGCTTGAAAAAAATTCCGCCAAATCACGCGGAATCGGGATTAACTCATCCTCGCGGGAGATGGCCGCGGGTTTGACAGGGACGGCTGTATCACTCCGCGCCCACGACTATCAAATTTTACGGCACGCCAAGAAACCCATCCGCGACGCCCACGGGAGCGGTCACCCGTTGCACTCCCTCCCGGATATCTCCTCTTTTTTCCGAGTGTCTCCTTCCCACTCCGCACATCTCTCCAATGCGTCCACCTCGATGACATCCATCCCCTTCCTCGGAGACTCCTTTTTCGAACACGTTGGACGGAGGGGGGTGAAGCGGGGAGACAACGGTCCATGTTTTCGGCGATGGAGTGGGAAGTGCCCCAGACGGTTATGCCTATGTTAAGCTCCTCAGTTGTTTCAGCCTCGTGTTCAACTAAATACATCATCGCCATTATGCTTTCCCATAATTTGTTCTTTCATTCGTTTTCCTAGTTTCTACCGATTGAATCTAAAGAAATGCTTTGGACTGTTTTTCAAAATTTACATGCATTAAAACTCAGTGATCACCGAAAAAAATAACTTTTTTTCGTGAACCGCACTGAGCCCCCCTTTGCATACTCGCTTCCAAACTCTACTGCCTTCCCTTTGGTCAGAATAACAGACGAGCGACGCGGACCGTTTGGCTCGCTTACAACAATGGACCACCGACAGAGCGCAAAATTTTTTCCCCCGGGACATGAGTTAACCCTTTTTATCACCTTCTCGCCTCGATTAATTCTCTCCGACTTCCACAGATCTTTCGTTTCACTCAGAGATTTCCTCCCGACTCGGAAAGTAGCACCTCCCCATTCGTCCCCTTCCAAACGTTCGCCCGCCCACTAAGCCCATCCTGACCTTTCTCTCCTCCGCCGCACGCATATCCCTTCAATTCTCGGGCAGAGATGAAGGTGGTCCAGCGACCGACTGTCCACCCCGCCCCGAAATCGCGGTACTGTGTCTCCTCTTCAAACCAGGAGCGAGAGGAGAGCAATAAAGAAAAGAAGGCATTCTCTGCGGCTGAAGTGAAGAATGTGTGACCAATGGCCTCCCCAAGTCTGCTGACGTCCCATACCTTTGTGATGTAGGAAATATTTTACGGGCATTCATCTAAGTTATGCAACAAAATAACAGTAATATCAGCTGATAAAAAGCACCGCCAACGAATTCTGCTAGAGAAAAATCTCAAGATCGAATTCTCTAAGTACAGCCGAGTCATTAACTAATGAATGTTGGAAAGAATAAACTTACAGACTTAAGTTAAAGAAGTTGTTGAAGTAATATTTCCAACCAATGTGGCAAACTTTACAAAAATATAAAATAACAGTTTTTCTAACAGAGTTGACAAAAAGCATACAATGCAAACCGTGAAAAAATTTCGTTTGAACACGGAGGAAAATGAAAACTTATTACGACGCAAAACTGCAAAAGTCAAACTTTTCAAAAGGAAAGATTTCTACAGAAAGGGAATTAAAATTTTCAAGAGACAAAAATTACCCAGCAGCACTGACTAACGGGTGAATAAACAAATAACTTGCCGTATGGGTGGGTTTAACTCCGCCGGCCGGTGGTTTTCCTCTCGCATGAGTCTCACTTTTCCCTCCGAGAGAGACGAGCATAACTCAGTCGCGGGTGAGCTCCCTTCCCCGAAATTTTACCCTGGCCGTGCGCTAGTCGCGGAGACGTTCCCGCCACCGCCCCCCTCCTTATTAAACCACCTCCTCTCCCTTCCCCTGCCACCGCGAATCACAATCCCCACCCCGCCTCGGTCAGCAGCTTCGATCGGGGCGGCCTCAAGAGGAGCAACTGGATCCGTGCCAAGACGAAAGAGAGAGAGAGGAGAGGGTCTCGGGGAAGAGTTTGTGGAGGCAGTCACTTGTCCGTGTGGGACAACTGGTTTGTCCCCCTTTTTGCCCTCCCACCTCCGCCCCCTCGCCCCGCCCCACCCTCTCTCCCCCCATCCTCTCACGGTACCCCTACTCACGCACACACCACCGCGGACCTCACTTTCCCCTTTTTATTCCTCGGTGCTCCTCATCCTGCCTCGGTACCAGAGGGGGATTTGTTCGGTTCAATCGATGGTGCTTCCATCTTTTTGCAACCACCCACCAATTTCATGAGTCAGTTTTTTCTTGCGTCCGTAAAAATCATTAGTCGATCGACACCCATTACATTAATGCAACGAAACGAGCAGAATTAGGAGTAATGGAAATTTTACTGCATTTCGAATTTTGTTTCTTCAATTTGTTCAATAAATATTCACTTACATCGTGATCGACCATGGTGAACGTAGTTGGTTAAATACATCTTTCCTCAGCTACAGCACGAATGACAAATTTTCCTACGGACTTTGTACATTTATTACAAAGTTATAAAGCCGCCAGATAAATAATAAATAAGAATACTTTGATAACGTAATTTTAAAAATGCCAAAAAATAGAAGTCATCACTACTGACGTAATTTTCCACGTGCGCAATTGACTGAAATTCAGGCTAAACTTTATCTTGAGTTATACTCTTGATTGCATTCTACATATAAAAGCTCATTCCATCTCCTCGTAGATATTTTCCTTATCATATGCTTCCTGATCTTCCCCATATCCTATCAGGACTCCGTAAACTCTCGTTCCTCCACGTGTTTTGAGCTTGGATGTGAACGCGGTTCTGAGCCACCTCCCTCCGCCCAACCCCCGTCTCCTCTCCCGCCCTCCCTAGGGTCTTCCTTCGGAAAGGGCCCCGATGATTTTTCGATTCCCCTTCCCCATACACTCGGGTCTGGACCGCGAAACTCACCCATCTCCTTTTTTATTGTAACGGAAGCGCTTTTTTGTTCTTCGGTGGCGGTGTTGAGCCGGTACAAGGTGGGCGAGGGAAACGATGCAGGTCTTCGATTCATCCGAGGTATTTCGCTTCGCATTCTTTCCTTTATTCTCGAAATGCTCCTCGCCATTTCTTCCTCTGTTTGTGCGTCGAGACGACGGTCGATCTGGAGCAACGGGACGGATTGAGAGGTGGATGGGATGGCAGGGGGCGGGGAGAGCCTTTAGTGGGAGAGAAAACGGCGGAATGGACAATACTGCTAGAACAGACGGATTCTTTCCGTCGGAATCGAAATGAACCTTCGGGTCAACTCCTATTCACATCAAATGGACGAACAGTCAAACTGAAGTGGGCGAGCGAAATGGGTGGTGGGGTTTTTAAACGGACACCAAACATAGCTTGTGCCAACAGACGAGCTCATTGCAAAGTTTGGACTCACTGAAACTCGAGTTCACAAAATGTTTAGAACATTTTACACGAAAGAAAAAAATGCGAAAAATATCCTTAAACGATCCTTACCCGCACTTGATTCCTACGAGACCCTGCAAGCATTGGTTTCGATGAAATTTTGCAGCAAAAAGCGGGTCAATCGTAAGGCCTCACGTGTTTCCTCAACGTCACGAGATGGAAATTGATTTTTTTTTCAAATTTTGAAAAGGAATTAGCACAGAAGATCGATGAAAATAAAGTGTCACAACTCCACAGCAGAGATGCGTAAATGAGGACCGCTATCGCCCCCGGAGGCCAGTAATGTTTCCTTTCATGGGAAGTGCTATTTCGCTTTCCCCGCCTCCTTCACCGCTGATTCAAATTCCTCGCGTTGCTTAACTCTCCTGGACCCCACTCCCCGCTACTTATCAGACTCAAGAGTCCCTCAATCCTCTCCGTTGATCTATCTTGCCCTGTCGTCGTGCATTAAGGCGCCTGTCCGCCTTAGAGCTCGAGAGAGGATCAAAGCCAAACGAGAAGCGACCTTTCACGGCCCTCTTCCCCTTCCTATCCACCCACCACGCCCCCGTTTCGCTGATTACCTTCTTATCGTCCCCTCTCCCACTGCTCCACGTAAGATTCCGAGCGATGAAAGGGAAATATTTTAGTACCACAACGCGTTCCTAGGTCCACGAGGGTCCACTATCCTCTCAAGCAGGTTCCGTCCACGCGTATTTTGATGTTGACGGACGCGGATGGAGGGCGATGATTTCAACCGCCAAGCGGAGGAGAAAAGGTGGTTCTTGAAGGTCGCGTCCGATCGCAATCCCGGAGTTACCACGCTTCCGTTCCGAACGAATGCAAAATTATGGCAGAAGCTTTAATGAAAATCAGTTGGAAGCATGTGAATGACAGAAACTTACTTCGTCGGTGAAAAGAACAGAACTCTCCCCGCAAAAACATTTCCCAACTAACGACGAAATAGACTTGCTGCCGATGAAGACGGTGGAGGAGATCCCTTACGTCGATAGTCGAGAGTAGCCAACAATGATCACACGGCATTGTGTTCGATTTTCTGCGAGTAAGCAGGACCGTGCCATGACAACAGCGACCGAATTCCAATTCCATAACATCGGAGCAGAGCAAGAGGAGGCCAGCATCCTCAAAGTGAGGTGACGTTCGAGCGCATTGCTGCTGTCATTCGGTTTCCCATCTCCTCTTTCGGAAAAGAATACACCACCAGTTTCTCCGTGGCGACCTCCCGTCGCTGACGTTGGCGGCGCATCGCCGGGAGCGCATTACAGAGCAAACATTCACGCAAAAACACTCACACACACAACGAGACAAGATGGTCGGATGGCGTAGAGAGGAGGTAGGTGTTGGAGGGTTAAAGCCCTGGAGAGAGCGACGCGCGAGATCATCTCCGGCGCCTCGCTCATGAGGGGAGGAGGAAGTGTTGCCGAGGGACACCCCGTCCTCAACACGCGCTCGCGGAGGGAAGAAGGACGAGGAAGAGATTGAATGACATGACTCTCTGGGAGGGAACTGAAAAAGCGATCGACGGGAAAAACTGGAGGACTCATTCTTTTCCGTCTACGTCCACTCGAGAAGGAACTACAAAAATGTCACCTTCAGGTACTCTTTCTCAACTTTGCCATCGCGTAACATCTGGAATCCACCGAGAAAGCTACCCCAGGGCCAGTGATTTTGATTTCACGGAGGGCGGCTGAAAAATAAACCAAAAGGTGAGCAGCACGGGTGAACGCTGGGTTGCGCACCGTGACGCGGGAGACATTGAATTTTAGAATGGAACGCCAAGGTAGCTCCGAATGAGGAGTCCATTGATCGCTCTTCACCTTCGATCGAGGCCACTGATGTTGCATTTTCACGCCCGGCGAATGCTGACCGGGCGCGGAAATCCAGCTCCCTCCGGCAGCTCTGAGTTTGGATCTGGGGAAATAAATAGTTTATCACCCGAATGCTCCAGGAATGAAGTGATTTTTTTTATCCTCCTCCGAAAGCATTCGGACGTGAACGGCAGCCATCGCGCGTCTCGACCGAGCGCGTTGATTTACCCGTGCGGAAGACCAAACTCAGGAACGTAGACGCCTTACCTACTCCTCTCCGCCCACCGACTCCTACCTTTCCCTCCCTCATCTCACTTTTTTTCCTCGTCTTCCTCCAAAATTTTCCGACCCCTTTCCCCACCTCCACTTCCATGGAGTCGAGGGGCCAAACCCCTCCTCACCCCTTCCCCCCACTTCTTCGGAGGGAGAAAAAAAAACTCGCCCCCCTCGACTTTTCCTCCCCCTCCTTTCTCTCCTTTTCTTTTCCCTCCCTCTCCTCCCCAACCCCCTCAAGGCATGAGCACTCCGCCGTCCCCGCCCCCGCCGCCTCCCCCGCCGCCCCCGGACACCTGTGTGTGCGCAAGCATTAGTATGTCCTTCTTCTCCTTCGGGAAGCGAAGCTCTCGTCCAGCAAGTCGCGCCGCTTCCAACTCCCTCTCGGCCTGCGCCAGTTCCCTCCGGATGATGCCGCCGCCGGAGCCGGCCCCTCCGCTGCCCCCGCCGCCGCCGCCCCCTCCCGCCCCGCCGCCCGACGCCTCCTGCTCCCGAGCCATCCAGTCGAGCGCCATCTGGGAGCGCATGTCGTCGTCCAGGGGCCGGTGGGAGTAATGGGCCACCACCTCTTGTCTGCCGTTGCCGGGGAGAAAACGGAGCACAATTAGACAAATGCAGCAGCACATAGTTTTTCGGGGGAGACAGCTGACAGATAAAGGTCACTTGCTCCATTTAGTACAGGAAGGTAATTGGAAAAGGGTAAGGAAGATATTTTGTAGCAGTAGACTTAGGTTTTAGTTGTTCCAAAGGTTCAGGTTACACCGCACCATTTAACATAATATCCCAATCCTTGGCAAACACAGCATCCACACTCAGGGGGTGTGTTTGAAATCGTCGGGATTGTATCGAATAGGAGTAACGTGGCACAAACACGAATGGTACGCATATTTGTTACGTTTGAAACGCTCGTTACAACCGCACTAATTTATTCTGAGTTTTTCTCACTTCTTTCGAGCATAGAGCCTACGGATTATTTAGAGCGATTCAAACAGCAAATTTCCGAACCATTTGTGTTTTTACTACGTGACTCCTTGGTTACCTATTCGAGATAATCGGTATAGTTTATAAAACGTTCACCCCCTGGTCGGGAAACGAACCCGCGACCTTTGGGTTACCAGAACGGCGAGTTGTCGATCTGGATTTCAGCCTACTGGTAACGACAGGCACGAGGGGTCTACAGTTTAACATCCCGTTCGACGGACCGAGTATTGTACTCGAAATGCTTTTCGTACAGCACTCAAGAGGAACCGAAACACCAAAAAACTCTGTCAAAGCCGGAATTCGAACCCTGCCTCGAGAGATGGGAAGCCACCTCGATCTCCTATTCAGGCTCTCATAATGGGTGACCAGTGCTTTATCGAACACATCAACCAGACCTTTCTGAAAGTAAGCATGCTATAATTATTTTACAAGGATTCACACGTGATCGAACCAAAGAGGAATGAATAGAAATAGCACAATAAATCATAAACCGTGAGGACACGTTGCGGAGGCTAGAATGATCGCAATCGACTACCTATCGCTATCGTTACGACTACCGTTCACCTGTGTAAAATATTGGAATTCGAAAAGAGCAATTACAAAATGCAAGACTATAATACATTCAAAAAGTGCTAGGCAGGGACGTAAGAGGTGGTCAGGTCGTTAACATTCCGGTACGGCAACCCAAAGGTCACGGGCTCAAGTTAGATGGTGCATATAACCTTGGCATTGGTACACAAAAAACCTTTTCTACTTCGACAACGATAAAATATTACAAGATCGTCTGATGAAGCATAATGGTCCAATATAATGATGCATTTCGTAAGTTATACTAAAAAATTGAGTTTTGGGAACAGTTAAAAACAAAATAATTTATAATATTTTTTTTTACTTTTTTCAGAGCAACTATGTGCTGTTTGACTAATTTCTTCTTATTATAACATTGTGAAATCTAGACATGAAAATACAGTGAAGCAAAATAAGTCATCACCTCAATATAAGACTGGAACATTAAAAATACAGTGATACTACATTAAATTAAATAATCCAAAAACAGAGGAGTATTGCAAATATATTTTTTTATGAGTATTTCTTCCAGTTCCAGCCGAAAACAATATTACGTTTTTCAGCATATGTATAAGAAAATGAAACATACATATGCATGAAGTCAACAAATTTTGCTATTCCGTCATCTTTCAAAACCCAGAACACGTAGCATATCATGGGCATTGTAAAAAATCAGCTGCTACCAGCGAGAATATATTCTCACCCGTAAGAAATTGGAGCTAATATGGTTCGCGAAAATAACCAATAAACAAAACATTAAAAGGAAATATAAATACTTTATATAATTTCCGATTTCTTATTTTATCATTGCTTATCGAAACTGTAAAAACAGATATTGCTGTAAAAATAAATACATCAGTATATGAAGGTGAAATATCTCCATTCCAACCACAGGAGAACATTATGTTATGAGAGACTGTATTTTTTCCACTAACAATATAGTTCCAAGCCCATTTAAGAGCATATTTGAAAGTGAATAACATATAATATATACATACTAATAATCATATGTAAAAACCATATTAACTCTCATTTAACCAAAATACAACAGGGGGTGTCCAGGTAGGCTGAGGCTTAACTAGACGCCCAACGCCATAGGCCTGAATGTAAACAAAGACACTTAGCCAAAATGATCTGCCACGCTGTCATAACCAATTTGAAGCTGAGATGTGATTATGTGCATCATTACTGACCATATATTCACATAATTATTGGTTATCAATCCTTGAATTGGTTTTATTCAGCTCTCCCCACGATTCTTATATAGGCAAATCCTTTCCTGATAACATGATTAATCACTTTTACAACATTGATTTTTCCATCAGTTTTATTTGTGTTCTTCCACAATAGTCGTCCCCAGTCATTTGAAGTCTATCTTAATGAGACCATGGTGTTCAAAGATACGCCCCACAATGCTGCCCCACCTTCTTTCCAATATTTTCCGATGCCCTTTTCGACTACTCTTCTTAGAACCTCTTCCTATGTTACTACTCACTCTGTCCATTAATCGTTGTCATTCTGCAATACTGCCATATTTTAAATACCACCATTCTTGCATCCTCTATTGCAGTTATTGTCTGCGACTTAGTATAGCCACTATGCAGCCACAATATCATTAACAACGGCAAAGAAGTATAGAGGCAGCTGGGAAACCGCATGAAATCTTCCAGTGCGAACGATAACGGTAGTCTGACTTTGGTCATGGAGCAAAAACAAATGACAAATGACACAGACTGCGAGCCATCTGTTTTTTCAAATGCATCATCAACGGCCCGTTAACTTATGGGTCCTTATAACCTACCCACACTCGCCTACCCTTTCCCACAGTTCCTTCAGCCTTAATAAAAATGCGAGAATTTCACAGGTGGGAAAATGACGTGACTTTCGAACTAAATCTACCTGAACGTTATCATGACCAGCAGGAAATAGATGTGGGGTAATCAACTTAGTTACTTTAATATTACGACCGTATATGTATATAGAAATGGAAATGTGCCCGAAAACCTTCCGCAGGAGCTGATAAGACGTGCTCGAATTGCATGCTGAGTGAATTTTACCTATCCTAGCCAAGAGGAAAGGAAGTAATGTATACTAATACGCATATTTTTTTATCAAACCATCAAATCTTAGACGAAAATCTAAGTATAATACGCTGCGATAAGCAAGGTTACATTATGAATCCTTTATTCAGATTTCAATGAGCAATGATTTGCACTGAAGGTTATTTCTCATCGATTGTCATAATAATTTACCTGCATTAGACAGCTTAATTACAGGTATAGCGGTCTTTGCAACCAAAACTTTCGTTAAACTAAAATTCTTGTGTCTAATTTTTTTCAAAATGAAAACGCTTTCCAGCCACTACCTGGCAATGAATCTCAGTTTCTTCATTATAGACCATACGCAACGTCCAGTCGTCGCAACGGCAGAATATGAGGCTATGCGAAGAGATTGAATGGTAAATATTTCACAGTGAGTTGCAAATATTGTCTAAAAGCATGTTTAACCTTCACTAGGAACTAAAACTTCGTTCTAACGTCAATTATAACTTTAAAAATATTGTAAAAATCGACGGAAATATAAAATTTTCAAACACACTGCACATGGGAACAGTTTCATTAAAATAAAGTGCGTCTGGGAAACTAACAGTCGAGTGAGTGTCTTTTGCAATTTCCCAATACAACACTCCAAATAATTGGAGCGGCGAATCTACATATTCTCTCGTAGGGTACCGAAGACTTCTGAAAATTCAATTTAAAGAATGGTTGAAATTTTGTTTAAATACATAATTTGGATAAAGAGGATGAACTTCAAATTGACTGAAGTAAATTAATTCCAAACGACTAGTTCCATTTGTCGTCAAGTTCGAAGCCCTTCCGAACAATGGGTAGAAAGGCATTTTCTCGAAGTTAACCATGTGATAGACATCCATTTCAACGACGCTTCCATTTATCGCTGAGGACATCACGCGTTTCGATCGAAGCGCCGACGGGGGAACCCCGTCGTGAAAAGCACGAAGATTTCCTTGCGACCTTACGAGGCACAGCAGAAGCAGAATCAAAGAAGAAAAAGGAAGAACCCCACTTTTCTAGGACTCTGCCTCTCTTCCATCGGTAACGAAAATCTCCATTCATCCTCGCTCTTCATTCATCAAGTGTCGGGGCATAAAAATTCTGTGGACACCGATTCCGACCGTTGGGAGGAGGACGAGTTTGGTGGAGGGATAAGAAAGGCGAGCAAGGCTTTGGGGAGAGAAGGTCCTCGCCTCCTCATTGCCTGTTCACTTCGCCACACCCTCTCCTCCGCTCCTCCTCCCCCGTGGGGGAATAGGGGAGGTGGGGGTGGAGAGAAACGACAGCTTCGAGATGCCAGAGGCGTGCAGGGAGGCCTTTAGGCTTCGCACGGAACGAAAGGAGCGAAGAGCAAAGGATGGAAATTAAAAGTGGAAACAGAAAAATTCAAAAAGTCGAGATAAAAAGGAACAAAGCCTATGTTGATATTACATTCATCACTTGACTTCCTCCCGGGCAGGGTAGAATCAAAAGGGTCACCTCTAGCCTGATTTTATAATTTGAAAAGTTGTCTTTCATTCATATTTCTCAGTGGCGTAGCACACTCCCATTATCCTTCCAGAAACCTCTTTCTTACGACTCCAGTAACCAGTGAGGAACTTACTTTTCTAATGGGCTTCAGTAACTGATAAAATCTAACTGCTCTCTCATCCATAGAAGCTGAACCCTCACAATACCCTCCCTTTCTTCCTTACCTTGGCTGTTTCTGCGTTTTTATACTTCCAGACAACAGCATTATATCGATTTCATACTTATTCATCAATGCATTCTCCCCACACCATTTCCTTTCGGGATTTCCGTCATTAAAATGAGCCTGGTAGTTAAAAACTGACCCATTTTTGCCATTGACCGTATCTCTCCACTACTATTGCCCTGAATTTTTCATTTGAAGATGTTTCGCTGACACCTCATTCGAATTATTTTTCGCCAAGCCTTGATCAACCCTTTCTCATGCACCATTCATCTTCTATCACACATACCTGTTTCCGAATTCAAGTTCGATCCATTCTTTCTTTTCTGTCAAAGCAGCGACGCACTGCTCTATTCATCATTCCCTAGCGATATCATTATTCCTCTTCCTCCTGTTACTACTGATACCATATTCTCCGGCTATGATTGTCCACGTTATTTGGCCGAAATCTATCCTCATCTTTGCATGATTAAATTTTATTTGAATATAATCAGGTGGGGGAATTATATTAACATTCTTAAAGAAAACATAATTAATTATTCCTTACCTTCCATATCTACGACCTACGATAATTGCACTCCTTATTTACTTCTGCAGTAACACAGAATATGTATTAAAAACTGAGACATACCACATTTAAAGTAAAAACAGATGCAAGTGGTTAAGGTGAGGAAAGTAATGAAAGGGATTAAAGTATGCAAAACAGACAAGCTGGCACGAATAATAATATTGCATTTTACGTCACCATGCAGGACACCACGACGATAACGCCGGTGTAATGTTCACTAGGCAGGCCCTTATAAAAATCATGGTCCTGTTCATGATAAACTCTCTTCTGAGTTTCAGTTGATTTTCTCATTTACAGTCTCGGGTTCGTCTGTTTTCATTCCTTTCTGTACGCATTATCAAATACGTAAGCGTAAAGAATTGACAGACACTGAACAGTAGAGAGGAGACTGCTTCATTCATGTCATTCCATCGCTAACATAATTTTTGGTTTATTTTTTATTTATTTTACTAATGTGGCAAAAGGTTGCCAACAGTGCGTAGTGAAATATAATATAATTAGGAGAAGTTGTGTTCAGTCCGAAGCTCGGTGTGGGTGGAGGTCACCAAGTACTAAGCCCAACGGCGTGGGAAATTCACACATCAAGGCAGGGGCAGTTACTTTCTCTTTGCCGCCTGAAGTTTCCCAGAAATTATCCTATCCCTAATTCAAACCCGAGACGTCTGGTCTGGGCTGGCAGCCGTACGCTGTACCCATTGAGCCATCTCGTCCCAGAAAAATAAAAGCTACAATATAATTGTAAGGTATTTACTAAAGCAATTTAAAATGGTAGTCAATTAAATGTCAGAGGGAATAAGTTGGGGAATTGCTCCCCGTAAACCAAGATACCTGAATTTAAACACGCATTATCTCAGTTACTAGAATACTTAAAGTTAACAAGTTTACTGGTCGTCAATGTGTGAATGATCGCTAGTAAAAACTGATATTTAATTTGATCATATAACATCACATGTATTAACACCAAAACAATGAATCAAAACGTTTTTCATCCATCGTTTTTAATTCATCAAATGACCTTACACCCGTAACAAACTCAACTTTACTACAGTTAGCGAATTGCAACTACGATTAAATTCCACAACCTAGGACAATGGGATTCGATAAGAAAATCTGGGCTACAATGCAAAAGTTTATATTTGCGTAAATTATGAGAGAAATGAATGAATCATTCAAAAGTAGTTTAAGGCAATGGCCCGGGCTACAGATCAAAGGGATCATTGACTGAGATTAAATTATTGTATGTAAAAGTGCGGGGCCTACATGCCCCTAAAAGTTCGCAGATATGGTGACATAAGGCACAAAGCGAAATTATGTGATGATTACGTTCAAATATGAGATAATTTTTAAAAATCTGAACTGTGATCAATTTAAAATATTAATGCCAGAAAAAATAGTAGTATTTCAGTAAAATAATTATTTTACATGTCATTTTATATTTTAAATTTCCGAAATTCAAAAGGTAGTAGTTTTGGAAGTAGGCAAATATTTCATATTGTTACTTTCCTAGTTAGATATTAAACGGTAGGACTATAAACCTAGTTTAACTGTTAATATGAAACATAAACAAAGGAGAAAAATGCAGCGAATCTAGTCGTCTTGGTTTAGGTCTCAATTTTAGTAAACCGAAATTTCAAATGTAACGTGGTTTCAAGCATATCCAAAACCCGGCATCGCCAGGTTTTGCAGTGCAACGAATTTGGGTCCTCTTAAATAACACGGAAACATTCCAAATAAGACAATAAGTAAGGAGCCAGTCTACTTCCGCTAACCACCCGTTCCACTCATAATTACCAAGTCGTAATGAGGGGAGAAGGCCGAACGGAAGGGTATTGGAGGAAAGGAATGATCATGAAATGGAGCAGGGAGGGTAGGTTGAGGGGAACACAAGAGTGACTGGCGCAGTTTCCGTTGCCCCCTTAGGCCGTGATCCGGCCGCAGACGTCCCCACCAGCCTCCGTGCGCAAAAGGGATGACCGTCGGTCATTCAAGTCTCCGAGAGAGTTGGCCTACAAAAGCGCTCTCCACTTGTGACCACAGAGCCTCCTCCCCACCCGTCCTATTATGGCGAGAGAGCAGAGTTCCACCGACACCTCCCCCACCCGCTCACACCTCTCCCCCCACTATCTCTTTCGCAAGAGAGCAAGATCAAAAACGACACACGCACGCACAGCCCCATCCTCCAGAGCATCCCATCGCCTCCCTCCTCCTCCACCCCCCACCAATCCTCCCCACCTGCCGCACCACACCCCTCGTGCCAACCCGATGGCAAGGGATCAAAAGGGACTTGATACAGTTAGGTCTCGCCGCGGAGGCACCTGCCTCGCAGGATGCCCGCATTAAAATTACAATGATCTCGGATTATTAAGCCGTCCCCAGCAGTGTCGTCTTTATGGGACTTTTGATAAGGCTCATTTAAAATACCATTATTGCACGCCGCTGTAACGTGAGCCACTAAGCATCACAATAAATTGCAGCGGAATGCGTTTTAAGCCAAACTCTCCATCGATAAGGCTACCTACCTTCCGCGATTAATTGGGTACGTTATTTAAATTACCTCCCGAGTGTATTATTACATCTGCTTAACCCGTTAACATGTGAACAGATGAACATCAAGCACTTCTACACCTTCCACGGCAGCTGAATAGACCCAATGCGCCATATGAATTCCTTCTTTAGATATTTCCTTTTCCTACTTCTTTTTATCCTATCCAAAACACACATGTTTTCTTCCCTCTTATCCACTTATCTAATTTTCTCCTTCTATTAATACCTTCAAAATATCGTTGTCCACATTATGCAATACCGTACATCTACTATGCTTCCAAATTATTTCCACAGCTTACATTCCTCCCAAATCGTGCACAACATTTTCCGTTTGTCTTCCATTTTGTCCCTCTTATCTTTTCCTTAACCTTCCCATCAAACTTCAAAGGTCTCCTGCATAATATCAGCATTTCTCCTCAGCCCCCATGCTTCAGCCCAAGATGATGCAGCCTCAAAGCTAGAACTCGCAGGATAAGTGTAGAGCGTCGTGACTTCTGGGACAAAAGCTCTTTTTACGTGCTATTACCGATAGTCCTTGTCCAATAAGTACTATCCTGCTGATGAGCCTTATCCCATTACCTCATTTTGTCAAGCAAATGCTTTCTAAATGTTGAAAAGGCTGAGCCTATCACTGCCCAAGACACTACTCAAATGATGCAACCGGTGTACCGGTTCTAATATATGCTCCCCATATTTAGCTGTTCACCGTAGTGTCTCAGCTCTATTAATTCTCAAAAATCTTATTTTCTTATTTTTTATCTTCTTACCATATCTCCCGCACAGTCTCATGCGGTTTAAGAATATATTCATGTGCAAACCTGAGCAACAGAAGATGGGATGATAAGGAACTTCAGAAGGCTCAAATTGCATTTCAGTTTTCGTTAATGAATTAATATATGCCTTACTTCATTAGCAAGCTTGTAATAATCCTCTAGGAGGATATTAAACACATAATTAATTATAATTTAAATTTATATTATAAAAGGATTTCGAATAATTTATTAGGTAGTAATAAAATAAATTACTTAAGCTTCCAGCCTATACACTTTTTTGTAGCAAGATTTTTTCTATGGCTCACAATAAATCAATCAATAATGTCCCTGTATAAAATCACTCGGTACAGTTAACTAAATTGTAAAATCAATTATTAAGCAATGACTATCAGCGCAATTTATCATCATTATTACGATAATAGTTATCATAAGTGCAGCACTATTTTTCATTCAAGGAGTTCTATCTAGAAATCCTCTCAGAATTTTCTTTTTGAAATTAATGATTTATTCATCAATGAAATAAAAAAATGGTTTACGTGTGGCACTTGAGGAATTTTAGTGCACTTTTAAGGAAAATGATTGACCCACGCCATAATATCTCAGTCGATATTATGACGATAATATTGCACTGAGAAAGTTCTCTTTAGATTTTAACGTAAAACGCTAATACGAGTATAAATCAGTCGAAATAGAGGCTATTAAAGTATTTACACTCCAAGAGAGATTCATCATCTACAGATCAATCCTAAGATTGCTTCGACACCGCTCTCCAGTCGATTCTTCTGTCAGTAAACCTCTCTTTTGACATAATTATTATATTTTACATCCTTCATTACTTGCATGATATATTTCACACGAGGCCTTCCTTTATTATTCTTTCTATTCGCTTTTTCATCGATGCCTGGCTTCATCATGTGATCATGCCTCAAGATAAGACCGATTAAGTGGCAAGGAAGGGTGGAAAGAAACCAGGCGTCAGCATTAGCGTGCTTTCAGCAAAAGGCACCAAGGAGACAGTAGCTCAACGCCCGATCCGACGGACCGAGTACTGAACTTGTACTGTAGTGCTCTCCATACAGTACTCAATTAGGGGCCGGTTTGACGATAAAAAATATCTGCCACTACTTGGATCGAACCCAGACCTTTGGGATGGGGAGGAGTTAGTCTAACTAACCACCACATCAACCTGACCCCTTTGATCTTACATCTCATCTGAGGTTTATAGTATGCCTCGCACATAGAAAGGGAGATGAGGTACTAGGATGGAGGGGTAAATTAGAAGGGAGAGAAACATGGGCGTCGGCATTAGCCTCCTCTTAGCGAAAGGCACCAAGAGGACTCCACAACTTAATGTCCCTTCCGACGGACGGAGTACTGAACTCGAAGTTCTCTCCATACAGCACTCAAGTAGGGGTCGGTTTACCAATGAAATTATATCTGCCACTATCAAGATTCGAACGCGGCCCCTGGGAATGGGAGGCCAGTGCTCAAAGCGCCCCTCTAACTAAACCCATTTTAGCTTTATCATTCTTCTGATATACCATATTTAAAATGCTTCATGTCTTGTATTTTCTACGTCTATCGTTCATGCCTCTCTACTATAAAAGAACCTGTTCCTGTGTTTTTTGGAATTAAGTATTTCAATATATATTATTCGAATAAATGTATGTACTTTTAGAGACCCAATTGCAGGGCGGAGGCAGTGGCGAACCTAGCTCTTTCGAAAAGCCCGCGCTCATCGCAGGTAGGCCTCTGGCGCCATCGGGCAACGAGGAAGGGAAGTACATTTTTTCCTTCCTCGCTTCCCTCAACTTCCCCCTCCACACCCAGCTCTCGAGTCAACTCTGAAATCATTTTCGATTTTATGGGTCTGGTGATGAAATTGGCTCCCTCTCCTCGCTTCCATATCCATGAACTAATTCCGGTTCTCTGAATTCTTCCCGCGCCTTCCTTTTTCTCCTTATTACGGACACGAATTCCTCTCTCATTGCCTGTCCGTTAGATTTTTTTTCGAAAAAGATGAGGGCAAAAGATTGAAAAAACATTATAACACATAGGTCCAAATCACTCATTCTCTATTTTTATTGCGTTTTCTGGGCTCTCTTAATTTATTCCTACGCTGTTCTATAAATCGGTCGCTTATAAAAGTTGGGGGAACGCGCGTTTTGAATATCGTGAGCCGAATCTACATCTGCTACCCAAGTTAATTTTTTCCTTCCTCTTCCATAGGACTGATCTCCGTGTGCCAAGGAGATTTTTGGAAACTTTTCCGCTATGACATTCAGGAGATGGATAACAAGAGCCGAGATGCCCTGTTGCCGGCTCAACGAAGCATTGTGACGGGCTAGCAAACCTCCGCCGAGTCAGGTATTGCCACCGACAAAATCAAGAGAAGTGAAGGTGTCATGCAGACAGCCTTCGTCATTTTGTGAACATAAAAATGGTAAATTTACGATGGAAGAGCACAATTGTGAACTCGCGTTTAAAGTCAGGAAGACGTTAGGTGAACATTCCCCCTAACCTGCATTTCATTTATTAAATATAAAAAAATGATGGCCACGAAAAGAAAAAAAGATGAAATTTGAGTGCAGTGACACTTTCCCACGACTCATGGATGCTAATATATCCAATAATTAGCCAATTTAACAGGCACAGGCATAAAATGCCAAATCCGTCGATTTATTTCCGTACTTAGGTGACTATGTCGGGTGAAGATGATATTTTCTTCAAACTACTCAAAATGATTGACACGCGCGTTTACAAACTAGATGGATGCTTGCTCAGACAGTTTCACGGTTTATCTGAGGCGAAAACTACAATTATTTATACTAAATTGCTATTTAGCGACAAATATATAAATTCACATGCACCAAAGTCAGGATGGGAAACGCAGGCCAAGGAACATAGTCATCACATCTTCCTTGGCATATAGGGACCAGCCATTCTTTCACCAAAATATTCTAAAACGCATACATCTTCGAGCCACTCGTCTTGAAAAAGAACTAACTTGAACCCGAGAACTCACCCTTAAGAGAAAAGGTTTTGGTACACATCAGCTGACTCCGCGGAGGAATATCACTTTCATGGGTATTTTCTGCCATCATGAGGTAGTTCTTCCGGGTAAGAAAAAGAAACCCATAAGAAGAGGCGTAATAAGGGTAAGATAGCCAAGATAAAGTTCCAGTGAGAACACCGAGAACCACGAGAACATATGTTAGAATTTCCAGAGAATATAATCCTAGATATATTTTTCTTGTCATCGTAGCGAGTAAACGAATTACACCGTAACAGAATTAGTTTTTTGCAGCTAAATAAATGAATTTGTGTAACACTACGAAAACAATGAGATACCTTTGATAGTTATTTAATTTCTTCGTGAAATTAGGTCAGCAATGTTTTAAGTTACATTGCAAAACGCCATTGTATCTAGGTAGCATTTTTTTGGTTCAACACTGATTACAAAATTTTCAAAATTGTTATTTTGGGGATATAATCCCATATTTATAAAGTGGAGGTAAAAAAATCGTGGTGTAGATTCTCCGGTAATGGTAGAAAAACGACTTTCCAGGGAGTAATGGTGATGAATACCTCAACTCCTTCCCTGTTTTAAATCTTATTACGTTCGTGCATTAGAAATATGCGCCTGTTTAATATAAGAATGGAGAGACTTTTTTCGAAACAGAATTCCTGGAATCTGAACTACATCTGAACTGAAAATTTTATCCATTATCGTCTCAATAGACGTTCTTTTTTGGTGTTAACTTATTTTTTTGACTTTTTATCTGAACGTTAGTCTCTTTTTTAAGCACTTTAATTTCATATTTTTGGATTTTACTGCCTTACCAAAAGTACAATATTCCTACGTATTTATTTATTTATTCATGTACTAATTTCATCACTTTCTACTTTTATGATTCATGGGCGGCACTGCTGTCGGGAGACGCACGACGGGTGACGAGGAACCTGTGGTCCTAGCACGGGAGCTCCCACAGAATCCACCAACAGAAGCCCAAGCTCTACCTGTGATATATTCTGTAATAAACCAATGTGATACTTAATGAACGTTTTTTTTCAGAAATGCATACGAAAGTGAAAAAAGAAACAAAAGGATTTGACAACACGGTATACAAACCGTCCTTATACCGGCCTGGGTGCCAAATGCAATTACTTGATTAAAACTCTGTCAGAGATGAGCCTTGGGTTTGGGGAAGAGGGGGCCAGCTGGCCTCATCCACCCCAGGCTAAATAAAACATAAGTCAAGTCCACTATTCCTCTACTCCCTGGAAAATTCCTTAACATATCCCATTACCCACCTAGCCTAAGTAGCGCAAATGACCTTAGTTGTTGGTCGCTTCTCCCGGATTACTATCAACAATAAATAATCTCGATGCAGGTCTTGGCCCTACAAACACATTGGTATATTTTTTTTGAAAACAGAATATTTCTAAGCATAAAATTGAATGGAGGTTACGACCACACAAAGACATCGATCTTAAGGCATAAAATGCGCGTTCTTATTATGAGAAATCAAAATTAAAAATTAATTAAACTAATCCCTAGTGTGATTCCGTAAAATTATAATTAAAATTAATTATATTTTTTCAGGGATAACATTAAGCTCTTAAAATCCATACGCCTAATCCATTAAATTAGAAAGACCATCTCTGACTCCTATAACGGTGAATCCACGATTGAAAATGGTGTCCAGAATAAAGTTCAACTATACGTAATGTTCTATTTTATTATCTCTTTGATCTTCTGATTATCTCCATTTTATTATCTCTTTGACTTTGAAATCCTCAGCAGTGATCGGCGATGCTTTTGGCATTCATGAAAATATCAGTGACCACAGTCAAAAGATTATTCTCTTCTGTAATACCCTTGAAGCTAACTAACACATGCGTGGGAATAAAGGTGACAATTAGTGGCAGTATATTTATGAAGGAATACGGGCATAGATAGCCCTTTTACAATGGGCCGTTTCATGACTAGTTTTATAACGAACTTATCCATGAGCTATAATCCTGGAGAATTGGTTTAATCAATATGACAGAGTTTATAGACCTTAGATGCTCATGCTCATTTGTTTTAAATTCGCACAATAATTACAGCAAACATTTTTGAAAGGCCTAACATCTAATTAAGCTACTATTACTACAATCAACACCCAAATGCAGAAATGAACAGTTTTCCTCTTAGTTTTACCCACACCCGTTCGACTCTAAATTGCCTCCACCATGTGCAGGAAAATGGGTCTGTGCCGACTTCATGGTGGAAAAGAATTTCCAGTCAAAAATCTATTTGGCAATTTATGTCGTACCAACTAGAATATACATAAAATTGGTAAAAGTATGCTTATCGATTATTGGAACCGATTAGTTATTTTCCACCCAATGAACAACAACCCCAAGGCATCAAAGCTCCTCAATCACCTCCAGAATTGCTTCTTCCTCGCCTCAGGCCGATGTTACATCTTCTCTCTTGGAGCGCGTACAATAATTACATCCACGCCGCGAATCCAGCATCTGGACTACTCTTAATTAGCCGAGCATCGTTCAAAGTTTGTGTTGCCCGTACTGAGCACTTCTTGTTCTCTCACTTAAGCTCCACGTACCATTCTCAGTGTATCGGTCTTCTATTTTTCTAAAATTTCTGAATTTCCTTGTCCGGAATTTGATTTAAAAGCATCCACTCTTTCTACAATTCCATCATCATTACATTTCCTTTTCTGGATTCATCCTCCTCATTCAAATCCTTCCTGGAGCGCCACATTATTCACGTAGTCTACACTTCTCTATATACCATTGTTAGGAATTGATTGTTCATCAGAACATACATCTGGAGCATTTTTCTTTACGGCAGTGAATCATGGACGATGACAGCAGCGGAGAAGAAAAGGGTAGAAGCATTTGAAATGTGGTGCTACAGAAGAATTATGAAGATTAAATGGATCGACCTAGTAAGTAACGAGGAAGTGCTAAGAAGAGTAGGAGAAAAGAGAAGTCTGCTGACAACTCTAAAAAGAAGAAGGGAAAACTAAATCAGCCATATCTTGAGACACGATGGCCTGATGAAGACTATCGTCGAGGGAAAAGTGAACGGGAAGATTGGAAAAGGCAGGCCTCGTATGAGATACATGGAACAGGTTGTGAAGAATGTAAAAGAGAAGAATTACGTCACAATGAAAAGGTTGGCCGATAGAAGAATCGAGTGGAAAGCTGCGTCAAACCAATCCTAGGATTGCTGGCCAATGATGATGATGATGAGGAAATGATTCTTTCATTCACATCTTTTTCATAGCTTAGACATCGTTTCGGTTTGTCGGAAATTTTTTTTATCAAAGCGAATAGTCAACATGCCTTAAAGAAAACTAATCAGGTAGACAAACAAGTTAGCCAACTAGTACAAAAATTGGGCGCAAAGGAACTATGTGAGAAAAACCCAATCTTTGCGCTCTTTGCTTTCATTTACGTAGATGATAAAGTTATCGGGGTGACATTTAGTTAGGCATGAAAGTGGGGACTAGGACCTAGCTAAAGGGACAAAGGGATCCCGCGTCTATTCCTCAAGGGTCTCTAGGAAAGCCGAAGAGGCAGAGACACAGGATGCGATGAGACCCGCGCTCACCAATTAATTCAACCTCCGAACCTACTTGCGAAACGGTCGCGGCATGCGAAACAAGTGCCAGGCACCCCAATAAATACGTCTAAGCCGAACTCAACCCCCCCCCCCCCCCACCTCCCCGACGATTCCCCCCGACCTGTAAAAATCCTGTTTAGTTTCAACCCTTTTCAAGCCCGGCACGACGATGCATAACTCCCGCGCGTACCACCTTTATAGTATGTATCCTATTAGCCGGCCCACTGAAGCGCTCACAACTTATATTACTACCCGCACTCACTACAGCGGAAAAGGACAAGGGGAAAAAACATAAAGATTGGCTTTAAAAGGATTATCTACCTCGGAGGTTAAATTGGAGATATTAGTGGATGGAAAACCCCCTCGCTCTTGTGTACCTCCGTATGTGTGCGTGTGTTCCAAATAAGAAGATCCCCTTCGGAAGAAAATAGTTGTGACAATGGCAAATTCGTTCCCTTAAGCGGCGGGAGAGCTAAGAAACAAAGCTGCGTTCATAAATCAACATGTTTTTAATGACCGTGCAGCAGATGCTGCGAGGGGGTAAGAAAGAAGCATGGTGGAAAAGAGAGAGGGAGAGAAGAGAAAGGAAACGCGCTGCGAGGAAAAAAAACAGAAGGAAGTGGGGAAAGAAAGGAAAGAGGATAAGGACAGAGGGAAAAAGAGAGTGAGTCTTGTGAGGTGAGAAGCAGGTTAAGGGGGTGGGGGAGGTTTCAGCTTGGGGAGGATAGACCGAGAGGGTTGCAATAGGGGAGAAGAAAAGACTCGTGGTAGAATGCATCGCTATGGGCAGCGCAATCTCCTGTGCAATCGTAGTGCATTGAACACTTTATGCGTCCTGTCGACAATGGAATACACTCAACCCCGGCCGTGTTCGCGAGAGGCGTCGATTCGAGAGGCCGCCGCCGGGGGGAGATCAGGCGCTCGCGATGCTCCCCGACGAGCCCCGGGCATGGCCCTCCTTCCCCGGCACGTCATAACGCGTCCATATTGGCGCGTATAAAACCCCCTTCTCTCTCTCGGACGCCAAACGAGGCGGCGGCGGCGGCGCGCTGGGGGCTGGAAGGTAGGCGATCGAACCCCAGGACGGTCTGAGTCCCCCAACCTCTCCCCGCTTCCCTCCCATCTTCCCCCCACCCCAACGTTTATTCTCCCGCGATTTATATATGAAAAAACGAGGGATTCCATATCCCAGCGAAATAAGACATCAGATTCCTCCGCTCTTAGCGTCCACGGCATTCTCCTGTAGTTCCGAGAACGCTGGATTTATTTCCGAAGAAAGGGTAGTTTCAACGCAGTACTTACCCTGTTCCCTATAAAAACATGAGCGCCGTCAAATCTCATCAGAACTAAGCAACTCGCCCGTACTCATTCCAGGAAAGGAACTTGGCCATTCTCCTACGTACCATATTGACGTAATTCCTGATCTGATACGAGGATAATGGGGCAGCGGCAAAAAAATCGAAGCTGTTTTAGCCACCGGGAACCATAAGTAATATTTTTTAGCAATTAATATTTTTAAGCGGATTTGGCTTGCTTAAAGTGCTGGAGAAAGAATTATTTTATGCCTCTACAGTGTTGCCAAAAGAAAAATCTTTTCAGAGGTGGAAATACGAGCTTGGAAGCAAGAATACACTTTATGTAATCGGAGATCTAGAGAAAACTCCTTTACGACAGTGAGGCATGAACGATAAGAGCAGTAGAATTGGTAAGTAAATACTTACAGCGTTAGGAAAGAAAAAATTCTATAATTTGTGACGTCAAAGATTTTGATAATCCACGATTGGTGGTTCAATTGCCCACGGAAGAAGAAATCAAGAGCATTATAGCAATTCACTGCTCTGGTCTTAGACGAATAGCTTGCTAAAAATATGATCGAACGATTAAAATACATATTACGTCACCGAATTTAAACTAGCGAAAGCGTTCAATTGTTTCTTCTTTAAATAATCCTTATTCATGGAGTACTTGGGTTTTTATTTTACGAATGTTCATAAAAAGTAACCACATAATAATATCATCGTTTTTACACACAGTAGATATTTGGGGCATTCTTTATTTTGATTTATACCTTCTCTCATTTGAGGCCAGCGAATTACGTTCAAAATGTATACAACACAGCCAAAACTTCAAGAATGACTTGTAATTTATGATTGTACGCACATGATAATTTGCGTTAATTTCATTATCCTGTTTATTCTGGTTTTATGGTGGATAAGGATCTGAAGATTTATAATTGAGCCATGAACGAAGATGAAATCGTCATAATAAATTTATATAGAAAATAGAATTGAACGAATACTATCATCTGAAAAGCAGAATAACGAGCGATGGATGAATCAAGAAGGATTAAGTCAGTAGAATAGCACAGGCGAAGAGGGCATTCCACCGAAAGTAAAATATTTTCTGAGGTAGAAATATCAGCTCGGAAGCAAAAAACACTACCTATTTCATCGCACATTTAGAGTATAGTCCGCTACGGCAGTTAGGCATGAGCAATAACAGCAGCAGAAAAGCCAGAACTGGAAATATCTGAAATGTGACGTTACAGAAGAATGATAAAGATAAGTAGAATACACAGACTGAAAAACAAAGAAATTCTAAGTAGAGTGGGAGAAAAGAGAACTCCCAAAGAAGACAGTTGTTAACGGAAAATGAATGGGAAGAATGAGATTAATTGGTGAAGGATTTAAAAGAGAAAATATGAATAGGCTAGCGGATAGAATAATCGAGTGTAATGCTGCATCAAACCAATCTTAGGATTAATGACTGGAGATGATGAAGAATAAAATGATCTTTGCACATTCAAACGGAATCTATCAGGGTAAGTGACAAAGATCGCTGACGCGTAAGAGCAATCGGTGATTACCTCTGAACTAGTTAAAATTACATTGATACGCTCAATCACGTGGGTAATGTCATCCAATCCGAAGAATGGAGACCACTATACCACTCTCATTCATATACAGGAATTATTGACGGTTAATTTGATCCTTGGCTGTTACTTTAACAATGTGATACGACCTTACTAGTCGGGACATCCATTTGAACAACTGCTCTACTACTAATGTTGCAGTCCATTTCGTCAACATGAAATCACTGCCGTATGCTTGATTCCCGTCGAGAAGATTCATTTTTTTGTAAGATCGATATGCATTTATCGCTGGTTCAATATAACTTATCAAATATTACCTTCCAAGTCGTGACGCGAGCACTGTTCGAAGAAGAAACGCAAGTAACGTCCATACTTCGAGGAAGGATTGTCTCGTTCCAACACATGCTCGGTAAATCACTCGCTTGCTGGAAGAAACTTCATACCACTCGAAGTTAAATCCTTCACCTGCAGCAACGGTGTCACCCACTTGAGGATCACAACACTCGAAACAGACACAGATCGTGGCACTATTCCCGGCGGGGAAACAACTCCACATTAATATAATGGCGGCGCAGTTATATCGAGCGCACGGCAACGATCATTTTATTGCGATGCCGCCATCGAGCAGGCCAACATTCAACCCGGCGCATTATGTGGTGCGACTCTTACCTCGAGCACTGCCTCTCTCGCATCGCCCGCAAGCTGCCATTCCAGTGTAGGAGCTGGAATACGGTCATGAGTTCTTGGAACTCGAGCATGGTGCGACCTTTGTTGCTCTCCAACATGAAGCGGAAAGCTCCAATGCCCGTGTTTGGATTGTCAGCCTCCTCCGGGTCCCCCTGAGGTTGTCGAGGGAGAAAGAAAGAAAAAATAAAATGAGCACCCATCTCTCAGAGTAAGTGGATCGCTGGAGACAGTATGGTATTGCACGGTGTAATGGTATTTCACATGCCATCGCTTAGATACATGTTACCAACAGCATTCACTTTAAAGGAAGTGAACAATTTCATTGATTGTAACCATTGCTGAAAATATAAGTGGCATTAGAATAAGGTTTTAAAGTGTTCCAACTTCCAAGGTTATACCCTACCGCGTAACCGAACTTAATCCTAAGACAATCACAAAACCCGCGCTAGAAGGGGGAGTCGATCCCGCAGTCTACATCTACGGAGTAACCTGTAAGTCAACTAGAGGGTGTGTATGGCAGTGGATGTATAATGACCACACATGCGCAAACAGACGCACTTTTAACTACTCAATTAAAGATACGTTGTAGTCAGACATCCTCGAGACACATGCAACCAAATAATTAGTATCTATGTAGACATTCAGTGTTTTTTATGGATTAGGGATTTCATAAAATACTTAAATTTCTACACCTACATCTAATTCCTTCCTCCAGGTTATCAGGCCGCTGCATTAATTAACTCACTACCACGGCGGGCCAGAATATTTTTCTCCATTCAGGGTTCATTTCTTGAGCTAAGTTTTGGTTCTGTTATGGCGAATAGCGACATTTATACGATTTAAGCAGCAAAATTTCAATCACGCCAAAGTCAACAGCCAATTACGCTTCAATGATTACATCCCCAGGAAAATAAAATGACATCAATGATTCACGAATATTTCGGTAGGACGCTATCAGTTCCTATGCTCGTGAACATGAGCTTCTTCCCACCATGGGAAATATTACACTCTTTTTCCAAAAGGGGAATAATATGATGCTAGGAAGGAAATATCCCCAAAACCATAACAAATGATATACGACGCGCATGAATCGATTGATACATGTAATGGTGCATATTTCAAAATAAAGTTTTATCATTTATGGTAATATCAACAATAATAATTATTATTTTGATTAAAATAATAAAGTCTACTCCATAGGCCAAAAATAACTCATGATTGCGTGAAAATTCCAATATTTCCACCAAGAATCAAGCACGGAGTGTAATGCTTGGAATTTAAAACAGAGAACATTTATGATGGAGCTACTTCGGAAACATTAGCAGTGTCACGTTACAATAGAAAAATAAACTAGGTTTATTAATTTGACTTTTCAAAACGTACTTTAATATCATAAATAAATATTTCAAATACAAAAACAATGAAAAATACTGATATGCGGTTTTTGGGAAAAACTCTTAGGCAATTGATTCAACAGGAGAAAAATTATGCTTAAAATAATCAAATTTCTAAGCTTTTGGGAATAAAGGTTAATAATAAATAGAGGCACTAAGTGGGGTAATTTCTGTTAAGAATATGTATTTAAACATCTTTAATCGAATAGTTAATGTAATGTTGAAAATTAGAAGAGGAACATTTTTATAGTTAAAAATAATGGGTGGTTTCTGCTAAATAGTTGATGCTAAGATTTCTGCTGGGAGTGTACATTTAAGAATTTTTTGTAGAATATTCTAGTTAAATACTTTAAAAATAACGGTTAGTCTCATTTAAATGGTGGGTATTTTCTTTCCCATTGGCAGCAATGATCCAAACACACAACTGAATAACCAGTCAAAGTGGACGCCAATCTTGACGAATTATGACCGAATGAGGGGTCTAGGTACAACATTTTTCATTTAACCAACTGTGGCTTGCGAAGCCAGGTGCCACCTTTTTAAGCAAAGAAATAATATCAGTAGGGGACGTAAAATAGATCCTGTCAAGCAAGGAGCCGACAGCCGTCATAGAAACCAGCTTCATTTCGCAAAAAACAAATGTCACGGAGTTAAACATCGACGAACATCACATTGCTTCGCACATCTTAGCATATCTTTCCCCAGGAGAGCGAAGTCTCCTGGGGGAAGAAAATAAAAAGTGAACACATAATATATGTATATAAATAAATGTGCATGTTTAAAGACGTTACAAAAATATACAAGACTGCTGGGAAGAAACGAAAAAAATGTACGTGAGCTTTTTAACCTTTCTCCAGACCACTCCGAAGCGTGGGAGGAAGGAAGATAACGCGAAATAAATCCACGAAACACTTTCCGCAACCCGAAGGAAACTGTCCTCGCCTTTTTTTTCACCTCCCTCATACGGATGCATCCGAGACGCCTTACAAATACCCCTTGTAACGACTGAGGGAGATATGTATCCTCCCCCACTCCCACGGAAGGGGGGGGGAGGAGGGAGGGAGAGAAACCTCACCCGCCCAGACCACCTTCCACCGTGACCATCACGCAGAAAGATAAGTCCCGACACGCAGAGTGGCGTAATTTTCACCAATGTAATTCCACGGCGAGCGAAAGAGGAGGGATGAGGGGGTGGCGGGTGACTGATCCGTCTCCCCCGAGACAGATAGGTCTCCCTACCACATAGGGGGTGATCCCTCTTTTTTAAAGAGCCCCCCTCTTAAAGTCCTCCATGGGGATGAGGAGAGGGAGGGTTGAGATGGTAGTGAGGGGTAGGAGGGATGGGGAGAGATGAGGAAATACGGAGGGGAGGGGGGACATCTCTGCAGCGGCTTCCGAACCGGTTCCCATCCCTCCCACTCCGGACCCCTGATCTACCCTCCTTCCCCTCCCCCCATGGGATATTGCCCCTTCTTTTCTTGTACACTGCTCCGCGCGAAAGCCTGAGGAGGGGGTGGCGGTTCCGAGAGGCTGGGGAGGTAATAGAGGAGATGGACCCCTTCCTTCAAATCCCCCACTCCCCCAACTATTCCTTCCCTGTCGTCTCAACCATCTCACACTCTTCATTTTATTACCTCCCCTCAACCACCCTGCCCGTTTTATTTCGAATCATCCCTCGGCCCTTCCCTCTACGCTTCAACGGGAACCTTTGACCCCGGTCACGTATTGGGGAGGGCTCGAGGGACGAGGATGACGGCCCCACCAGCTTGATCATACCGATCATTATGTTCATTACGCGGGCGCCAATCGCTCAAAAATTTCCTCGCCGCCGCCGCTGTAGCTCCCGTGGGCCCTTCTGGGCTCCCCGGGACCTTTGCTCGGATTACGGTCCATTTCAAGGTAGGCGTGCACGATGCACAAGGCTTAGACGGTGCGCCAGTGGGGACCAAAGGCTCCTTCAAGGGCAGTAAAATCACTATTCCTGCAAAGCAGCGCATTGCCCTGATGAACCTCTTGCTTTAGGATGAAATGTGGCTATGTGCACGAGACATCAGTAGGATTAACATATTAAGATCACTCACAGTGGAATCAAATGAGACACAAGACAACGGGAAAGTATTTATAAAAACCTGTAACTCCACAAAAAATGAACAGGGTAAGAAGTAGTAATAGAACATAATATAAATTCTATTATTACATTCGGTATATTATACGATTATCGCACTACTATCACTCGCACATCACGAATCAATTCTTCACGGATCTTCATCTTTTGATATTAATCATTGATGTGCGGGCTAATTGCTTCTGAAGTAAGGTCAACAATATTATTCGATAATTCAATATTCGGTTATTCGAAATATTACAAGTTAATTTCGTTTCATAAGTTTTGTAGATACTAATTATCAAAATTAACCCAAGCGTTCAACTACGTAGGGGAAAGAGGTTTACCGAAAATAAACTGTGACATCGTGCAGCTAGCGTGGACTCAATTGCCAAAGCAGGTAGTAGTGTTATTATTTTCAAAGGTCCTTAAGTGTCCAATGCCTTTAAAAAAGCTCAGAATCTTCAGAGCATGAATGATAAATTGCTCTCTATTTCCACCTAATAGATAATTCGTTTCTCAATTTATTCCGGACTTAAAACACAAACGTCTACCTCAATAAGGAACAAAAATTGGTACTAGAACATCAACTAACGAAGGCGTAAACGTGGGAAGAGGTATTTCTGTTTTAACTTGCTACCACGATTGCTTCTTTAGGCATAAAGCTTCCGCAGACTATACGTAATACGTCTTTCGCAACTACATGTACATGTTTGCGATTTTTTTCTTAAGTGGTTACTCTATAGCTACTTTTGTAATACCTTCTTTGGCTTCGATTATCATTTCGCACTTGCTAAAAAATTAGATTGCCTTCCTTTATATATTATTTAATTGGATATAGGTATATTATGTCGCTAAGAGAAGAAATACGTAAATATGAAGAGATTAGCCAATAGAAGGACTCAGTGGAGAGCTGCGTCAAACCAGTCTGAGGATAATTGACAAATGATGATGATGATTATGTCGTTGCCTGTTTTGGCATCCAACCACGACAGGCACTAACGACATCATATCCTATATAAAGTGGTGCAGGTCGTGGTGGCCTAGAGGTTAGAGCACTGAGCAACTAATCGGAGGGTCCCGGGTTCAAATCCCGGCAAGAGCCTTTCTGGTCACCCGGTCCTATCTTTCCGATTTTCTGCGTGTCAGAACTCGTAGGAAATCGCAGGTGGCCACAGGAAAGGAACTGACCCCTCTACCCTCAAAGTAGAATTTCACACGCCAATGGCTTAGTACCGGGTGAGCTCTACCCTCACCTATCAAAGACCAACCTTCGAGTTGAACACCTTTTTCTTTAGAGTCGTATTGCTGTTATTTACATTCTAACAGATCAAACCGTCAGTTATTTTAGGTCATTTGTACCCTTACTATAGTTCTGACATGAAATCAAAATAAACACATAGCTTCAAACAAAAAAAGGGTGTCAGTTTTGGGATTAGGTGATTACTGCCGGACTTTATTACTAATAAGTTTCCCCTTTTAAGTTCCCAGATAATTGGCATGACATCAAAGAAAATATTTAAATTTTCCATGAGGGTTAGTCCATGTTTTTCAACTTGTCTATAATACATCTGAATAATCTTATTACCTCTCTTTCAAAAGGAAATTTGCACGGATTTGGTTTTTTTTCAGTGCCGTGAGAAGTTCATCTGTAATTTTATCCTTAAAAATAATGCTCGCAGGTCAAAATTACCGGAAAAGTTTCTCAAAATATCTTCTGAACACAATACCACTAGGCGAAGATTAAAATCTTGCATTGGATATTCATTCAGGTGGCCATATCTCAGTTTCTAGCACGAGTTCAAACGCCTACCAATAATACTAATGCGATGCGTAATGCGGCAATTAAAGCAACAGTTAGTGAGCTCCAAGACTAACATTGGATTCGAAGCTAAGCAAGCAGATAGCTCCACTCTAGACATTACTGGAGTCAATTTATCTACTTGGCACCGATGAGTCCACATCTGCAGCGCCGCGGCAGTTCGCTGAAGTAATTGCAGTGCGGGCTGCGTACATATCAGGCGCGCAAATTGTTTTGCTCATATAGTCTTAGCCGCACATAATTATCAATCACGGATCGTTACAGAGAAGCAGGGGTCCAGAGATAAGATCTGATTCATTTCCACAAGGCGTTGTCATATGTTTTTGCAGACACTGTGGCCATGGTCTTAGCAATACCTTAATGCAATATTTTAACTCAATTTCATGTATTACTCGCAGGACATCACAAGGATTCCCACTAAGGTGTTATAATGAAGCATTTTAAACATGTCTGGGAAACTTTAAACTGAGGGTTGAAAAAGATCCGGTGTTAACCTTCTTCTCAACTGAAGTAACAATCATTAGCTAGGTGGTAAATACCCATGGGAATGAGGGATATAGCTCATTTAACTTTCCAAATAGAGATAAGACAGTTATTTTTTACCAAGTAGTTCCATAGACGGTTGCACTTAAAACAAAACCATACTTTTTGGTGATTGCTGCCTTAACATTAAAGAGTGTTTCAATAAACCTGACTGCTACCTCCTTGGCTCGGAATCAAGGGTAGAACCTCATGACGTACTATAAATCCACATAAAAATAAACTGCTGTAGCCTACATACTTATATGACAATGTTCGTATATTATTTGCATGAAAAATTTCAGCTTGAGTGTTCTCATAATATACCAACCATCCCCTTTAACTGGCTAGTCATTATATTCTATCCAGCTTGACAGTAAACACCATTTTATTAATTGAGCAAACTTTTCACGATTAATTAAATGGGTGAATTGTTGCACAATAAGACATTTATCACACAAAAATATGAACCACTTTTTTTTTTTAAAAGACTGCCAAAAGTTTAGCCAAATAATACACATGACACAATACCAAATTGTAATTTGTACTGAAAGTTATGACATCTTCTATCAAGTTTTTATTTCAACGTCACCAAAACAAAGATACAAACACAATTGGCATTCATATAAATCGCGAACAGGGACACGGCACCCTAAGCATTAAATTTCAGTCGTAGAGATTTCAGCAAAAAGCATATGGCTAGCAATACTTCTGTAGCACCGAGGGAGGGAAAATTTTTTTTTACCTTAAAGGAAGCTCTCGCTTCCGCCACAGCCCTCTCAATGAAGTCATCCGAGATGCGTCGAGACGGGTGCTCGTTGAAAACGGAGTTCATGAGTGCTATCTTTGCGGCGCTTCTCCTCGCCTCCGCCTTCGTCGGACAGTTCTGTGGAATAAAAAGAGGGGTTGAAATGAATGCCGAACAACTTTTTAAATCCCACGTCAAGGAATGGCCATATCTCCAAAACGCCAGGGAGAACCTACGTCAAAGAACTCGGGGAAGAAAATCCTGTCCGAGTCAATGCCGGTGCAACGACAATAAAAAAGAAATGGCGGCGCTCATCCACTGGTGATGGGGTTTCTCCAAATGTCACTCCGTGACACTCGCTGACATTTTGCCGTTTCTTGAGGTTTCATCCACCTTATTCGGACACGGAGGCCTTGGATTTAATCCTGACACCGAGAGTATTATTGATGCGCACACTACATCGGCAGATTATACGTCCGGATTAAATAAGAGAAAGCGAACCCCACAAAAACAAAATACACGTTTATTTTTTACTTAGCAGTCACAACAAAACCCAGGCTCAGCACCTCGATTATTTTTTTAGGAAAGATCCCTTGCTATCCACACGTCATTCCAGCAAATGTTATTAAAATGAATACGAAACTTCCTACAGTTACGGTATAAAAGAATGTTGCGCTAATACTCATGTTAAGCGGACACGTAACACAGTGCAGCACGCACGCCATTGTGATTGAGTAATACATAACTTCCTGCCATTACAAATTGATATCTCCACTCTTTATAAGGAGAAAAAAGGTTATGATAATGTATGACTTCTAGAAACAAATATTTTCCTGAATAATAAACTCAATCATGTACAAAGACAATATATAGACACCCACAGCAAAATTAAGAAATAAAACTTTTACGCATTAAAACCTCTCACACAGAACCTACTCAGTTACACTGAGCAAAACAATAGTTTTACTCAACCACAGTCAAACTCCATTCAAAGGAACATATATTCACTTAAAATTACTATCACAGACATAACGAACATTAATATCTCGATATAAAAATATCGATTATCTAATTACATGTATAATTTTCACAACTATAGTACTCCCTGCTTATCCTCTCGGAAGTGCTCTAGTGGTTCCAAGATAGGCCATCCAAAATAAAATATTCCCATTATCTTTTCTTCACGTTTTCTCAAATCAGTTTACATTTCTTAAATGGTTTATATGCCTTCTGCTGTCCGAGGATAAATAATTATTCATATGTTGGCATGGAAAATGTCATGTCGAAGTAATAAAATCTTCTTTGCGGTCCATTTCATTCGCGGAAATGAAATATATCATTAGCATCACAAATATTGTAACTTGGCAGATGTCGGGAGAGATCTTTATCTAAAGAAAATAAGTAATCTTTACAAAGTAAATAATAACTTTACTTTTTCTCACTGGTGAAAATAATCTAATGACGGTTACATTTAGTTTCGTGGTTGTTGCATTTATTCCGCAATTATTGAGATAATATTTTCAAGTTTCTAGCGACTTGAACAAATTGAACCTCTACAAAGCTAGCCAAAAAATATTTTATACAAGTTATTATTATTAACTCAAGCCATAAACTTTCCCACAAATAATTACCAGTGCCTAAACTTTGCATTCATGTCGATCCTTCCTTCATGTCGACCAGTAATCTGTCCATGCCATTGTCATCTTCCTTTAATTTTTCAGATGACGAAGGAGTGCAATTTAAGAGAAGAAACAGAGAAATGGTACACGGGGATGTTGAGGAAGTATGCCCCAACATTTCCTGTAGTGAGAAAACGTTCGGCAGTGCCTTTTCGCAAGGACAGTTATCCTAGGTCATGCCACCCGAAGGTGACCCTTCCTTCCAATATCCCCGGACGCAGAGCGTTCGACGCCACACCTTAAGGGGGCCTTCTCGTAAATTCCGACCCCGCGACCGACACATTCCCGCAAACGCGAACAAAAAAAAAACACAAACGAGCGAGCCGAAGACGATGGCGATGCATTCCTTACCGAGATGCGAGCGGATCGCACGGCGAAAGACAACGTGGAGTATAATTCCGCTCGGGCTGCTTAAATTATTCCCTTCCCCGTAAATCAACAACGGCCAATACCCCCCCCTTCGCGAGCGCGCCACAGGGAAAAGGCAGAGGTATAATTGCCGTCAAAACGCACACCGGATCGGAACAATGGTCTTCCTGCCAATTGGAACGCCGCGACATAATTAATACACTCCCGGCAATCCGGTTCATCATTAATAAATATCCCGGGCCGCCCTCCCACCCTTTTCCCGCACCATTTCCTCCTCCCATCCCTTGCCCCTTCATTCCATTACGTGCGCATAACTTCATTGTGGAATATCTCGGCATCTCCCTCCGCGTAAACATTCCCAGGAGTCACTCGGTTCGTTACGCAGCAAAACTGGTTTCGCATTGTTGCAGCAGAGAGAGAGAGAGGCGCGAGGCGGGAGGTGGGGGGGGGGGGTAAATAATAATTCATACTCCGCGGTGGGGTGGTCGGGTGGGCGTGAGATCGGGTGGGTGGGGGGAAGGAGGGCGCGGAATAGCCGAGTGACCAATGGGGAAGGAAGAGCATGTTCCCCCTTTTAACCCTCAGCGCGCTGCCGCCGGATTCGGCCCGCGGGCAACAGAGGACTCCGGATCGAGAGGGAATGGGTGGGAGATGCAAGGGAGTGCGAAGGGGAGCAGGGGGGTGTGGGGAGGCGTGGGCCGCTGCGGTGGCTGCGGCCCGTCGCGGCGCAATGACAGTTGGCAGTGACGCCGCAAACATGGCGCGCACCCGCAACGTTTTCCGCGTCAGGAACGGGAAGAAATTTAGCGCATCCCTCCTCCCACGCCCCCAGCAATTGAATAACTCCAACGGGCACGTTTCGATCGTCACTGAGCCAACCACTTCTTCATTCCCACACCTGTCACACTTGGAAACGACACCCTTCATAGTAGGACGTTACGTTTGTTAAAAACATTCAGAACCGACGATACGTGGACCACAGAGATTGAGGCTTCTGAATGAAGCGCAGGAAGTACATCTCACTTTGGTACTAGTTGATATTTTGGAAGTAGTATAGATTGGAAGGACGACTTTTAAAAATCAGTTTCGACAACGCCTTGGGAACCTAAACTGGACTTTTCTCAGCCAGACGTTTCCACCTGCTCACGAAATCCAAAACCCATTTCATAGGATGTGAAACAAACTTGGTTAAGATAAAGTTTATCGCAAAATTGAAATATATTTATGAAATCCCAATGGCGATGTTAAAAACACTACAAACTATCTGTTTGAAAGATATTAAAGGACCATGATTCGTAGAAGTTGCCGGTTTTAGGTCGAAGTTTAGACGCAGCCTGAATTAAAATTCTATTATTACGAGCCGAAACGTGAATATTTAGTCCATGTGCTAGGCTATGTTCCAACCGCGGATCAAACTTTGTTCTTGCCCGTTGATGGAAAACTTACTTGATGAGTATAGACTGAGATAAGGAGCCAGAGGAGAAAATTTGTCTAACATCAATTGAAGGACCGCATGATTCACCATGGCTAATGTGGGTACTATTCATGATAGCCGCGTCGACAAAAACCAGGAAATTATACTGTTGATAATTATGAAAATTAAAGCCAACAATAATTCAAGCCAACAAGCCCTAATAACAAAAATAAACTTGCCTAAATCTACAACAAAAGGTACATGCATTAAATATCTAATGACAACCATCAGCCATGAAAAAACTTGCCTCGTCTTAAAGACAAAATATTTCTTTAAAAAGGAAAAACTTAAGGGCTGAAATACGCTACCGAATTTCCCGAGCAATCGTCATTGATGCCTTTAAAAAAGTAAATGAACCATCCTCGGAAATGCATTCTAGGTGAACAAGATCCTAATTAATACAATAACAGTCACTTTAATGAATTGGCAGAAAAATATCTTTTGGAGAGATTTTACCTGAACTTAGCGTAAAATAGCACTCATATGATTAACACTTTGTAAAACTATTTACGGAAATTGTTATGCACTACTAATCATCTCTGCGACGAGCTGATATGTCTAAGTTGGGGCAATTGTCAGCCAGTTGATATTAGGCTAGTCATTGCCATTTAACTTTTCACTAGATAGTCCGATCTCAGTGACAGGAAAAAATATTTTCGGAAAGCCAAAAATTTCAAAGAGCAAATTGAACTACTAAACAGTTGGCTATAAACTGCTTTATAGCCATATCGACTCCCGGAATCAATTTCGGAAAGAGAGATATTTCAGTGTCAATCTGTAAATAGGCATCTTACTCGGGTGTCACACTCGAAACACTTTGAGAGTGTGGTAGTTGACAGCCACACTTCATAGGATCATTGCCAGCGTCGTTAATCTTGGGGGTCTAGACACTGAGCAGTGGTCACAACAACCACCAATGAGAGCAATCTGATGTCACCTCTAACTTTAATATCTATAGCAACTTGTCACAAACTTCCTTTGCCATCGTTCCATTCAGCCTTTCTGATCACCAGCAGTCACTGACCTTTCGAAATGTTGTAAGTAAAATGGAACTAACGAAATAAAATATTATTATTAAAGTAAGCGCGCCTTACTAATACGAAATAAAAATGTTAGCAAATTAAAAATTTGTAGTTTCGTGGACAAGCAATCGAAAAATATATTACATTTACGAACATTTTTAAATTTTCCTATCGACAATGCATCTAATTCCGTCACAGAGTGCCACAAATGAATGTAAATCTGACAAATGTAAGGTAGTAAATAAATGGGCTTATGGAACACCTTTGCACTAGCATGAAAAGAAAAAGGAAGCAATACTGCTATAAATTATAAAAAAAGTCACGTGAGTAAGCCAAAAATGAGTCAGTCCATGAAGTAGCATTAAAACACGGAATAAGAACATATGAGGCGTGGGCATTTTTAGCTGTTCATCATAGGAAACCTTACTAAGAGACATCATTAGGCTGCTTCGAGGCGCCTTTTAGTATCAATCTCCACAGCATGACCTTTAATTTTTAGCGAAGTTGTTATAAAATTACCTTTTAAACGGTAGCTATAACCTCAACTTAGTCATGATAATAGCACCGATAATTAGCCATTAAATTAGGCACTATTAGGAGTTTTTGCACTCAATCCTAGAATTTTGCTGCCAGAAAATTCACCGAATAAAATGCCCTTGGAAATAAAATTCGTTAGGTAGTGCGGCAAGAATAATACAATACAATACAGTACGAAACTATTTATGACGACAAATATGAGCTTACTTTTTACAGGTTTCAGCTAATCATATCTGATCTCGAGGCCACCCGAAATTTCAAGCATTCACCTTGTTTATGCTGTTAGAAAATGCAGTTTCGATTTCGTCTGCGATCCCCGCCTTCCCGATCATGACCTGTATGACACGGAACTATTTATTGACCAATCCACTGTATACTGGATTGCGCACCGCGGACACAACCGATTTACAGCTCAATTTAAATTTCTAGATCACTCCGACAGTTTCTTTCCCAATATAGCACTTAAGGCAAGTTCTATTTTTCGCTGACAAATCGCCAATCAAAAGTTAGATTTGCCATATCCCAGTGATCAAAACAACAGCGCATATCAATGCTGCTTAATCGGCATGCATTTCAAGGCAGTTTTAAATGTAAAATTTCTTTTACAGACACATGAAATGACTGCATAAATAAATGTCACAAATGAATCTACGATCTGACAAATGTAAGGCAGTACAAAAAACACTAGGCCTATGGCACACCTTTGCATATCATTAAAAGAAGAAGGTAACAGTACTGTAATAAATTACAAATAAAGTAGAGCAAGACAAAAATACGGTACTCTATGAAGAAGCAATATAGCATGGAACAAAAGTTTGCGGCACGGATATTCCCTGATAATCAATAATAGGGAGACTTGAATTTTATCACTATCTTCTATCTCTTATTGAATAAAACATCGTCTCGTGATGCTCTCTTTAATACAAAATGTGGTGTACTCGTACGGAATATATGTTCATTGTTATGACTGATTTCATGATGTATCGACTGATACTTGTCATGCGAAACATATCGCCAAATTTTTATCGGATATTGTGCCACATTGTTGTGCCAATTTATTGGCCATAAATTAGAGCGTGTCATTCGGACTTAATCTTCATTCATTCCCGGCATGCTCCCGGGCCCTTGCCCCTACCCTAGCCCCACTCCCTCCTCCTTTCCTATCCCTTTCTTCCCACCATCAAGTCCGCGAGCTGCGGGCGAGGCGAGCCTTTCTTACTATCGAAGCGAGATAGTCGTGACGCCTAACCTTCCGGTACTCCCTCACGTCGCCATTGTTTGGACAAGGTCAGTGATCACCCTCTCTCTCTCTCCATCTTCCTTCCCCACCTCCTCTCTCCCATCTCTGGTACGCTCTCTCGTTGAAAGAAACCCCTTTGACCCGAGACGCAACCTCCCCCGCCGAGTTAATCCACCCACCCACCCGCTCGAATTTAGGAGCGCGGCTCCCGAAGTTAATCAGCGAGCTGAGTGACGCGAGCGTTTTTACGATCCAATTACACTTCCGTGGGTACTCGATCTATTTGTTCACTTTTTGGTGGCGCTTTCAGGACTTAGTGTCGCGCGGGACTGTAGCAGACTCTCGCCGGTGCGCGAGCAGAACAGCACAAACTGGGACTCAAATAGGAAGCGCTCCTGATAAAACGGCTCCAGGCGCGATCGGTGGTTCAAAAATTTTAAATTAGCTGAAAATGATAAACTTCACGCAATCCAAAACGGATTCATTACGGTGTAACTTTTCAATACGCTGATTAAATATAGGTACCGTCAGGTGCATGCATTGAGCACTACGTAGCCAACGTTTCAAGTCATTCGGTAGATTTTATTGATGACAACGCTTCAGCGATTGATTTTCCGCTTTTTTCGTACTCTGCCGATCATCCAAAAGGAAAAAGCTAATACAATAAAAATTCCAGACCATAAATGCGCGAGCTAATACAAAATTTCATAGAATTATACACTTTTAGGAAATCCTTTCCGCTACGCTTAAGCGATTCCTTTTTCGAATTTTGCGTACACAAATCGCCTAAAATGTTTTTTCTCACAATAAAATTTTCACACGACAAAAACAGTCAACAAAACATTTCTAACAACTATGCACTTTACGGAAATCATTTCCAGTTCACCATGCAAAATTGCCACTTTGCTCGTTTGCAATTGTCGGTCTCTTACCCGCGATGAATTCCATAGTGTTGGCAAAAATTTAGATTTAGCAAAGGAAACGTTTTGAATCCTTCGAGATACTTCTTTCCCTACTTCTTCAAAGGCAATTTACGCGTAGGCACAATGGAAGCCCAGAGAAATAACCCGATGGCGAAAAATTTAGATAAAATTGCCTGCAGAAACTCTAAATCGAACTAATATCGAATTCCTCACACACAATTCATAATTAATGCCGCAAAAACATAAAAAAATCTATTTAAAACTATTAATAGCCATATTTGCAGTAAAACGCAACGTACCTTCCTTCGTATTGATCGCAATGGCGTTATCCTGAGCGTTCTAGGATGGTGAATTGTTCCAGCCGGAGGCGTTACAGCTAACGTCAGGAATATAGTATGTAGTACTTTTATAAGAGACTCACGTGTGGTTATCCACGATGTCTTACACCAAAGCAGGAGGTAATCTCATAAACCACTAAATGTAGTAAAAATTTCAAAATAAAGCGGCACAGAGAAGAATTAACATCAATGGTTCGCGAGTTTACTTTGTGGGATTTCATGATTAATACGAGAGTAAAATCGAGTACAGTTAGTTCATCCACACAATTTATTTGGTACAGCCCGACCGGTTTCAACACTGTCGTGTCATTCTCAATTGTATTGACCCTTGACAATGACACGGCAGTGTTGAAACCGGTCGTGTACCAAATAAATTGTGTGGATGAACTAAGTGTACCTACTCGATTTTACTCTCGTATTAAGAATTAACAGTAGGTACTTCACCCTTGATGCATTGATAATTTCATATTTTCTGAAATAAAGTGTACCCATAACACTCCGATTAGATTGGACAACTTATAAATCTTAGTCATCCACGGAGATGTAATATAGTGCAACACCGAGTTTTACGACTCACGATTCGTAACCTTTGCGGTAAATCGCTTAATGATACACATGGACTGAGGATAGTCTCGCTTAATGATATGCATGAACTGAGGATAGTCTCGGTGGCGTTCACTAGCTTTCTATTCTGAAAATTTCTCACCTTTATAAATACGTCATCGACAACAAAATGGAGATTGACAATGCCCCCAATAGGTACACGTCCACAGTATACCACTGAAGCAATAATATTGTTGAAAAGCATGGGCAAGAGGGCTTAAGAAATTCAGGACTAGACCGAGAATAGACATGATTTAGAATTTCAAACCCATCTGGTGCTCCTCCCCTTAGATATTCCGTCGCTCAGTATCCGTCATCACTTCCTGTGATTAATGCATACACCAACGAGGCCACAGTTCATAGGTGCACCCATAAGCACCAGCATTACCAAGAGAAGATAGACCTTGGGTCACCGGTTTATTGTTCCATCCAATCGGCACAGATGGGCTGAGACTTGAAAGCCCCTTTCTACTTGGATGGGTCCAGGGACAGGGCTGGATCGGAGAATGGGAAGACCTGGATCTCACTACTTGCGCAGCATGCACCAAGGTATCTAACTATCAAAGCGTTTTAATTGCGGCAAAAGCTTTTTAAGTACGTGCCTAACTTCCATTGTTCAGAGGTGCTCGACGACCGGGATCATTTGCAATTTTATGGTCACCAGGCTAATTACGGTGGACAAGATATGAGGAGTAAGAGAGCAAGTGGCAACTCGGCACCCTTTCCACGGCTAAAAAGGGCGAACCTGTTGCTGCGCCTCAACTCATCGTTTCATTGCCACGAATATTGCAGCACTAAGCTACGCAATCGATAGAAAACCTAGGGTATCACAAGTTAAATCTATAAATAAAATGTGAAATTTGGCGATGGGGCAACATTAAGCGCTAAAGCCGAAAACCTTATAGCTCCAAATTTTTCGTTTCTTTTTCATTTAATGATTCGGTACTTTGTATGTTTTGTAGTCAAAACTATTTGTATATACATTTTTACATTAGTATATTTATGTATTTGTATGTTTTATAAATTTATGAAGAAATATTTTTGGAAAAAGTCTATTGATAATAACAGCTGTAACTCAATAATAATTTATCATGTAAATACTACCATTAAATTAATATATTATTAATTTGTAAAGCACTTGACAGTGGACGATGTTTCGTGCGGAGGTAAATCACGAAAAATTTTCGAGAAGCCTAATGCGGACACTTTGTTTCCCTCTCTTTGCCCTCATCCTCATATGGAAGTAAATTAAAAATGCTTTGAACATAGACATGTGTACGATTTTTTTACGGCGAATTTGTGTTCTTGTTTATTTTGCGCATCCGGACTGATCTGTTGGTCCATATACCCCTGGGATCCCAATAGGCATTTTTGCCGGCCATCAGGTTTCCCAGGAGCTGAACCAACAGAGCTTGACAAACACCCATGCCCTGGGTGGAGAGAAAACCCAGGTAACTGAGGTAACGAGTACCTGATTTCATCATCATCATCGGTCAACAATCCTATGATTGGTTTGACGCAGCTCTCCACTCTATTCTTCTATCGGCAAACCTCTTCATATTGAGTAACTCCTCTCTTTTAAATCCTTCACAACTTGTTCCATGTATCTCATACGAGGCCTGCCTTTTCCATTCTTCTAAATCTGCACTAGGTCATAAGAAAAGAATTTAATCTAATCGGAATAAAAGGCATTTATACGTATCCGTAGGAAGTTCATTGACGCCACTGTCATGAAGTTGGAGAATTGAGACAAACATAACATATATGAAAGGCAGGAGAAAAATTTTTTTGCCGAAGATTTGAGTCCTAACATTCCCAAAAGCCCGAATCTAGCCATATTGTCAACAATAGAGAGACATTTGTATGCACCTCCCCTTCTAACATACTTTGTTTCATCTGGCCTGAAAGTTACTAAATAATATTCCTATTTTTGCAAACCCCCAGGCATGAGTTCAGGTAGTAGGTAATTATATGTTTACATTGGTTTAAATGATATTCATGGTTCCGATACCGACTTGGAGCTAACTCCATAGCAAAAGTTTCTCCCCTTGTTTCTTCCCTTCCGCACATATTTCGCCCCTTCATGAACAATGTTAAAATTTCTTAACACAACTTGTATTTATTATATCTCTCCCTCCTGTCGAATTTCAACGGGCACCTTCAGCTAGTAATGAAATAAATAGCTAAATAACATGCGCATTTATTAAATGCCAGTCGTATGGTTTTGGAAGGAAGAAAGACCTTAATTTTCAAGTCCATGATTTTCATTCATGCGATAAAAAAATAATGCAAAGCGTTTGGCGAGAGAATATTAGGTCCTAATTTTTTTGGCATTATAGAGTGTAATTTACCAGTGTACCTAGAGAATATAAAAGTTTAGTATCTCTTAATAATACGGCCATATGGACATATGGGAAATTTTTATACCGAAACATTTATGAGTCAACTGTTAAATTAGCTGTAAAAAGCAGTGGAGCGTGGCATTTTATCAAAGTCTTTCTAAAGTGAATTTGGCACGTTGTGCAAATTACACGAGTAAACAAAGAAAAAGTAAACAATGTTTCATAGTAACTGCCCAGTGAACGTAAAACCTCTCGCTTTCCATAAATTGCCATTGAAGTGTTACAGTCTCTCCTTCAGATATATCTACGGAGGAATGCAACTAAGTTGGGACGAGGAAGATTTATCTTGGGGCTCTGCAAGCACAGAGACATCTCACACGAGGATGATTTATTGATAAACAGCGCAGCGGAGCGGGGTTCCTTGAGAAAGCGTCATATCAGACTTCGTTTTCCTCCAGCGCGCCACGCATGCGATCGCTTCCCCATATATTTCTAGTCCCACATGCCCCTTATTCAATTAGCACTTGAATCACGGGGCCATACACGCAGGCGGGGCGGTCAAACTCCTGTTTCCCTGATCCAAAAAGGAAGGAATACGCATTTCGCGACTTCTTGGGGTTTACCCCCTCTCGAGCTCATGAGCCGCGCTCCGCGCTGGATTCAAATTTCCGACAACGGCAACCAACATCCGGCCTCCCTGGTGAACTAAAATACGACTGGTCTCCCGTCGTTCCAACTTCCCGTCACCTCCAATGCATGCCCAACCTTGGCGGCAACTTCTCCATTACCCTCCGCCACCGTCAACCCCTCCCCGCCCTTCATATCTCTCCTCCCATCCTCAACGGCTCCTCCACCCCACCCTTCTGTTTTATTGCTCCGGGTGACGCCCACGGAGTTTCACGATCGGCTGCACGATTCCTCATCGGCTCACCATCTCCCTTTTCCCTTCCCCTCGCGAAACAGTTGTTTCCTCGATTCTCGATAACAGTTCTGCCCCGTTAGTGAACAATAAAATCATGTTGACATATGTTTGAAAAAATTAGTTCGTTAGTTCAACGTCAGAATGCTCCGGAGCGTAAATGCATTGAGCGCATTGGAACGGTATATTCAGCAAAGGTGAAACGTAAATTTCGTATAACAGTGGATGGCCAATTGCCCGGAATCGTTAACTGGGATTGGAATTAACAAGAAAACTGCAACAAAGCGCTGTTTCATATGATGCTTGGGTTGGTCCAAAATTTACGATGTTGCTTTGCTACTTTCTACCTTGGTACTTGATTCTCAGAGGAGGGATGAGGGGTTTGGGATCACGTGATGTAACGAAGAACGAATTCAATATCACTAAGAGAATCAATGCATTGGATAATATTTGATTGCGATGGAAAGGGAGAACAGACTGCCATCGGGGAATCAGCTTTTACAATTAAATATAATTATCGATAAATTCATTGTAATACGCACTACGCATTCTGAGAGGATTTCATAGGGACATGGATTTTCTCTTTGTACATAAATGATTTTTATTTATTTATTTATTGTTTTTAATGTTTACCCGACATATAAATATAATTACAGGGTAAACAATGATGGAGTGCATCTTTTATGCATTTATAACAACGACTTGGAGTGATACCTCTTTTCTTCTAACTAAGCCTCAAATTATGAAAATGTTACTGTGCTTATAAAATATTCTGGTTAAAAATTCTATTAAAGCCATTCGGGGATGAGAGTCACTATGGTTAAAATAAAAAAATCTATAAGACGCTCAAAACACAACAATAGATGTCCGAATAAACGGAAATACGTTGCTTTGTGCGAATAATCTCCTTTGGGATAGGATTAATACTCATTATTATTCACCGCATTGGCATAGTACGAAAGTCGGGAGTGGGAGGTGGAATGAACAACCTTACTTTCATTGACTTCGGGGAAAGGGAATTGTATCCGTTTGTTGGTGAAACTTAGCTATATTCAAGCCTTGTCTCTTACTTAGTCGCACTACTGTCTCATTTTATTCCTTGTGAATCATCCATAGTTTGGCATGAATTCATCGAGATTTAATGACATTGATGTTCGAAAAGATTACTTTCATGTAGTCATATAAGTTTGCTTTCCAGGAAATTATTTCATGACAAAGAAAATGCCTTTGCTACCACCACCTTGAGCATTCTGCAAGGCAAGGGTAAACATGAAAAATCATGCGGAGCTGAAGAAACTAAATCCTCTACAAAAAAGTGAAATTTGAATCGTTGAAGTACTCTGAGAAAGACGAAAAATATTTTCCCAAGGAGTTTATTGATTTCCTTTGGTAAGAAAAAGTGGAGAAGGACTTTGGAGAAAAATTTCCTTAGCACATACAGTAAACTCTCGATTATCCATACGTACGTCATCCGGACTACGGATTATCCGTGCATCGCAAATCTATTTAGCGTATCGACGGTGGTCTCTATGATAAGTAAACTTTTGTTTTTTCTTCCAATCGTGACTTTCACCACGGCCCTACAGACTGTTACGATGTCTACGACGTCAGGCTTCGTGCCGCCACCCGAGGCTTTCGAGAATTTAATTGCGGCCGGTACAGCTATACTGAATTCTTTTTTGTCATCAAATGCACTTGTGTACAGCAACGATCTTTTCATTGGCAAATTACGTTATTTTCTTAGGGAGTTTATTTATTTTGGCGGCGCACCGTAGAGAAATGGATCTGGAAAGAACCAAACAGCGGATTATCCGTGTTTCCTATACGTGCACCCTTTATCAGTCATTAGCACGTAAAATCGGGAGTTACTGTACCTATCTTATGGAAATTAGATCATAATGTGACATTTTGTGTTTCTCTTTTGAAATATAAGGAAACAATTAAAGCAGAGGTAAATGAGTTTTTACTGGGCTACAGGATCCATACTTGTACTGTAGCTAATGAGGTACGATTATTGCTAAGACTACCTAAATACTATTGCGTGGAGAGGGATACACCCCGCGACATTTAGACTTACATACTGACGCCTTCCCGATCAAATTAATGCGGATGGCACTCAGAAATTGAGACATGAGATTAGTTGACAGTGAGAAAACAATCTGGAAAGAGTAGCATTTACTGAGGCCAAAAAGGCAAGTGCTTCCCACAAGTATTATAGACAACTGCATTCATTAAAATTAGAAGATACTTATTTCCGTAGAAAACGTTGTAAACGATGTCGTAACTACTCCTCAGCCTTTCCATGAAGGACAAATGAAACGTTTTTTAAAATTAGATTAAATACCTCTTCCTTCCGCTAAAAGCACGATTGTAAGCAAAGAAAGCTAAAGGAAAAAAGGGTAAGGCGACGGAGCAAATTCTAATTATCGCTAATACTAAAACTTTTCGGGGAAATGCCACCTTCACCCTACATCAATGAATTGAAACGGACACACATCCGAATTTGCCAATCTTCCCAAAATACAAGGCACAAGCTATTCCAAGAACGCAAGCAAAATTATTTAATTGAATCGATTACCAGAATTGGTAGAATGTGATAGCGACGGGGTTTACTGAAACGTGGGATCCTTTCCAGGGTAATCAGGGCAAAGCGAAGACGAGGTAAATGACTCTCAGAGGAAATAATGAAGAGATGAATTAGAGTTTCAATCATTTCCTCTTCTCAATAGATGGGGAGACGAGAGGAACACACTTAATTCGACACATTTTCTGTTTTTTCCCCCAAACCGTCTTCTAGGCTGCTGAGATGAGACTTCCTTCCTTATTATACACATAGAATTGAAATTTGTAGTTCTTAGATCATGTGACAAAATTCCAGGAGGAGAACATCATTTTAATTCAAAGTTTTACCTATTGATCGAAAAACAATAGCTGAAATCAACAAAACCGCAAAACTTCGGAAAGGCTTTTACTTCTTATAGACAACTGCATTCATTAAAATTAGAAGATACTTCTTTCCGAAGAAAAAAAAGACTTCGGAAAGCGAATTATTCAATTATTCGAGTTCAATCGCGGGATTGCTAATGTGCACATTAGATTGCGCAATGACAACTATCTATTTCTTAATAAGTTGATTCGCGATTAGAAATCGAAAAGGCACACATTTCATATCCTTCATACCATCGAAAAAGTTACTTTTCCTTCCTACTAACGGTTGAACGCCTAAGATAAATATACATAAAGCATTCAAGACAAATAAGAAATAAAAGGCGAGGTGCAGGGAAGACCTCAGGAGAAAGAAATTTTACTCTGAATTATTTCCAACGGTCTACTTCACCGCATATCAAGATACGTATCGCACTGTTGGATAAGTCTCCACTGCAGTGGTGATACTGCATTGATGATAAAGTGGTGATTTTTCTTCCGAGACCAACCTTATTTTCTAACTCAGATTAGCCTCATTTCTCTTTGCTTCAGTTTTAGGACTACAGAGTTTTACAGACATATAGGTTTGATTGAACTTTTCACAACCATCGATGGAAGGAAATAAAAATTCATTCTTACAAAACTGGTATGAATTCATTGACTACAAACGATGGGGGAAGGGACAAGGGAAAGGGGCCAAGAAAAATAGGGGGAAGGGACACTAATATCTCTATGAGATCAAGATATGCGCGTGTATGCTCCAGAGTACTAAATATGGGAGTTTTAAGAGAGTACAGCCCTCAAAAGCAATGCGGCAAATAAGAGATTCGGTATGATTAAAATTTTTTTGCCATGAAAGCTTGCTGGCCGAAAAAGAGTTCCCAGATACATATAATTTAACAACAGTTTTAAATGTTAATTATAAAATGATATTGTTGGCGTTTCTCTTAGAAAACTAATTATTCAGTACTAACGAAGTATTCCCGCGAGAAAACTTCAGCATCACAGCAAGAGAAACCATAAAGACCGTTGGAAACGAAGCAATAAAATTCAGAACTAGAGGAATCATCAAATCGCGGACAATTCATGGGTTAATACGCGGAACATTAACAGGAGCTATTTTCCGTGCAGTCATCCGTGCATTTTGGAAAACTTTTCCCGGAATTCGTTGCTTTACACGACGCCATTTCCTAAGAGAATTTCACCAAGCATTGGATTGCACAATGACAACTACCTTGTAAAACGCCCTGAATGAAGATCACCATCGTGTTACCTTTTTATGATTTAATATATTTTGTGAGATTTCTCAATACATCGATACCGTAGGGATTTTCGATTCAAATTCACCCTTCATGCTTTGGTGCATAACATTTACCTCAAATAGTAAAAAGGAACTGATAAAAGGTGGCGATACGAGGCTAAGTCTCCAAATCCGTTCTACTGAAAAAGTCTGAGATCAGAATTAACTTGCATCGTCATCAGTATTTCAATCCTAGGATTGGTTTACTGCAACCCTCCATTCTGCCCTATTCAGTGTTAATTCCCTCACGCCTTGGTATGTTTTCTCTTTCACGTCCTTCTTTATTTCCCCTATATATTTGTCCCTTGGTCTTCCACGCGGGACCTTCTCTTCTATCATATTTCTTAACTAATTTATTGTGACTCAAGGTTTGTCCAATCCATCTGGTTCTTCTTTGCTGTAGGGTTTTCCATATTGTCCTTTATTCATCTACTCTTCTGTATGGATCTTCGTTCCTTACTTTATCTGTCCATTTAATCTTCAACAGTCTCCTCCAGCACCATGTTTCGAAGGCTTCAATTCTTCGTTGGTCTGCCATCCCGATGTTTCATGTCTCTGATCTATAGAGTGCCACGCTCCATACGAATGTTTTGATGAAGCGCTTCCTTGTTTGCAGCCGTAGGTTCTTTGAGCACAGTAGTTGCCTCTTCTTCATAAACGCTTCCTTAGCTTGGGCTATTCTTCGCATGATGTCCGTCGAGCTTCTTCCATCCCAAGTTATAGTGCTGCCGAGGTAGATGAAGTTCTCCACTTGCTCCGATTTCACTCTTCGAATTGTGATATTTGCCCTAAGCTTCTCTCTTCCGCACACTAGGATTTTAGTATTCTTCTTGTTGATGCTCATATTATATTCTTGAAGTACTTGGTCCATTGTGGTCAGGGATATTTACAGGTCCTCTCGACTGCGATGTCTGCTACAACTGCGATGTCATCAGCAAACCATAGCATGGCTTCTTTTGGCCATTCACCTTGATGCCCTTGATACCAATTTCCTCTGAATCTCTTATTGCTTCTTCTAGGTATATAGGTATTGAATAATGCTGTGGAGATGTTGTATCCTTGTCTGACTCCTTTATTTATTTTGGCTTCTATCTTCCTTCCGTCTTTCATTCCGCATTCCGTCTTTCCGCATTGTGGTGACCTGGTTCTTGTGGAGGCTGTAGATTATTCTTATATCCTTGTTGTCTATTCCAATTGCTTCCAGTATCTTGAACATCTTGTTCCATTCGACGTTGTGAAAGGCCTTTTCCAAGTCCACGAATGCCACATACAACTGCTTGTTTATGTGTATCATTTTCTCGGTCAGTATCCTTAAGCTGAGTATTGCCTCCCTAGCTCCTCGGTTTTTCCTGAATCCGAATTGATTTTCCTAAAGATTCCCTTCGATTTTTCCTTCCATTCTCCTGTTAATTATCCTAATAAGTATTTTCGATGCGTGTGACACCAGGCTCAATGTTCTGTGGTCCTCGCATTTCTCTGTCCTTGACTCCTTCGGAATTGCGATCATTTCACTCCTCTGGAAGTCCTCTGGTAGTCCTTCACTGTCATAGCTATCCTCGATTATTCTAAAGGGGGTATCTTTTGATTTGACCCCGAGTGCCTTGATGATTTCTCCATTTGTCCCATCCTGGTGCCTTGTTGTTCCTTGGGTCTTTCACGGCTCTGTCAAATTCGCTTCTCAGTATCTCGGGCCCTCATTCATCTTCATCCTCTATGGGCAATTAACTTGCGCAAAACTTTATATTCTCACCCATTAGATATGCGAGAGTATTCGCAAAAAATATAAAAGAGGGGCCTCAGTTTCCAAATTTCCAATAAAACCTAATAATCTGTATTTATTTGCGCTATATTTCTCTCATATATTCTCGACGGTTCCGTTCTTACGCGATAAACTACTAAATTTAGGAATAGAAATTTCCAAAATTACTTTGACGACGTCCCTTAAAATAACTTAAAACCACCAAAAACTATGCACGCTGATCTGACGCAAATTAAAATCGACCTCTTGAAAAAAATACAGCGTACCGTTCACTCATTTTTGACTAAATGTCAAGAGTCAGTGGGATCTTGCCATATGCGACGCACAAAGAGGTTCGGTGCACGTTCGCGGCACCGCCTTCATTTACGCAAACGCACTCGTGTGCGTGCGGGTAATACGGAGCAAGGTACAGATGAGTGGGGTGGGGGGAGGAAGCCACTCGCGAGGGAATAATTCATTTCGCCGAGAGGGGAGAACGGGAGAATCTTACCACGGACGGGAAGAGATGGAGAGGGAGAGAACACACCTCCCACCTAAAGCAATTATTCTCTCGTTTAAACCTCCCTTATCAAGGATTCGAATCGGAGGAAGAAAAAGGAATCCTAAGGAGCCGCGAGCCAGTCCTCCCTTTTGAGCAGCGGAGAGATATGTGCCCACCGCACCGGGCGCTATTCGTGTTAAGGGGACATCGGCTACTAATGACCTTTTTTCCCGAGCCGTATATTCTGAGAAATTGGCATTCCTTGTCCCGCGGATGAATTGTGCATGGCGATTCCACGGCCTCCCTCGGTGGGGAAAATAAAAGAGACAATCGCGACTCTGAAGCTTCCTGGAGTGCCCTGTGGTGATTCCAAATGAATGCGAGGACATTTCTTTGGCGCGGACTGAGATCCGTTGCGGAGGATTGCGGAGTGAGAATGGCAATGCCTCGCATCCGTGAATTACTTGGTCTCGCGATATAATCATGACGCACAATTTCGCGCGCTGACGTTTGCGTTTCTCTTAAGGTGCTTTTGAATTCTATCACGCCGTCTCCTTCACTTGATTTCTTCTGCACGAATCCATGCGCAATTTTATTTCAGGAAATCAGATCAACAAAAATATTCAGCATCAAATTGGTTAAAAGGTTAAAAGTGCACCAAACGGTAAACCTTTCACATATTCTTCATTTACTTTCGCAGGACGAATTGGTAACTACGATAATACCTCACCCTTACGAGATGGTAATTTCGCACGAGAGAATTTCATCTAATGTAGCAAGAAGATATTTCATCATCAAATTAAGCCTAATAATATCAAAAATCTCTTAAAATCAGGTTGTGACAAAACAGATTTGAACAACGGGGTTACATAAAATAACTAAAATTTGAACACTTACTAAAACAAGGAACTATCACCGAAGTTTACAGACAGCAGATATACGCTGGCGATCACAAACATCTTTGCAGTATGGTTTCCTGTTCGTGGAGTGGAAAATAATTCTGGCTTCCCAACGATATCCGAATTACCGCAATACCCTCGAGAGCTTTATGCATCCTGCCTTTCCGATAAAATCATGTACAACGAAAATAAAAGTTCTCCAATAAAAAGCAGTAAACATACGTACGCGACATCAACTAAATGGAATTGGAAAGATCAGCTAATTAATTATTAAGATGTGGGGACGAAGACCAAGTTTCATGCAGATATAAAATCGCCAAATTCATGCAGATATAAAATCGCCATCCAAATGCGGTACCAAATTGCGCTCCTTATCTAAAGTGAGGGTAAATCATTCGCCTGCGAGCACTTTCCGAATTTGTTGTTGATCGTGCTGTTATCCTAATTAGTTTAACAAAATTACTCGTATGTAGAGTTGAATATTCCTATTTCAGCAAAAGATAGACTCCCTATTTTCCACAAACTTTATCCGAATGGTATGGGGCCCTAAAATTTGATTTAAATGAAAAATGAATTTAAGTGCAATCTCGGAATAAGGTAATCGAAATATCCTTAATCGGCGGAAATGTGCGAAGACTAAATGTACCTATAAATGTTACAAGATCAACAGACCCGCAATAGCATGCACATTTTTCAAAAGATTAAGGAAATAAACATATTTCTGCACGTAATTTACCCAGAAACCGATTATGATATATTATTTGAGTTGTAGAGGAGTATTTAAGAGACAGAGAGAATCCGCTGTCTTTCAGTTATGAATGTAAAATTTCTTTTATAAATATTTGCGCAAGAACAAATCACAAATTCAACCCATGCTGTTGCTTCTACAGCTCTCATATTTTAAACCATACTATAATATGACCATGTGGATATCGTTTATAAAGAATGCCGTATGATTGATACATACTGCCATTTCACCAGTATTTAATTTATAAAAGTATCCCAAGACAGGCACGTAGCCAGGCATTTGCTTCTGGCGGGGCTAAGTCTTGCGTAACTTGAAACAAAACAGCCTTACCCATTCGGTGCCTACATGTTACAAATCTCTTCCTTTAGTTTTCAGTGCTTGTTATTTACTTTTACAGTGCCCATAATTATCTCTTCTCACTAGTAAAGTTCACTGCTCAAATCAGAGCAACAAAATATTTGGGAAAAAATTTCGGGGGGTGGGCTGAAGCACCAGACCAGCAGAAGCACCCCCCTCCTCCCTTCCCCCTAGCTACGTGCCTGTCCCAAGACAAACATGATAGTCATGATTGAGGATAACAAATGGCCACAACTTTCGTTCTACCTTAGTATTCCTCTCTGATACTGTCGATAGTGAATCATCAGCAGCTGTTTTGTAGTTCCTTTTGCCTTGAGTTAATTTTTGGTGCCGGGATGCTTAAAGTCCATTGGAATATTATTCTATAATGAAGAGACAAGCAGCTTAAACAGCTTAATTTGCAATCACATCAGTTATCTAGGATTTTGGCTACGTTTATGTAAAATTTTATGCACCTAGTTTAATTCTTCAAAATGATATTATAGTTGTGAAGATTTACTGTCCCTTTATGTATTTCATTTAAAAAGAATTTCGACATTTGAATAATGTGCTCAACTACTTTATAATGGATTATAAATTATTTCGACTCTGCAAAATTAATCACGGTTTTATAACTTATAACGAAATACCTAGATGCATCTGTCATATCCACCATTAATCAGTCATATGTCCTTCAGGAGTGAGCAAAAACATATCTTGTGAACCTGAATATTTTTCTCCTCAACTCCTAAACCGCAGAGTATTAATGGAGTGTAATAGATGTGACTAGTGGGGTTTTGATTTTTTTCTTTTCACCTTAGAATCATTTTGCGTGCCTCGAAAAATAGTATGCCAACGTTAATCTGCCCGCGCAGGTGAGGGGAAGAGACGGGAATGGGAACTTCATGACCTTAGGCGCACACGAACTGAGAAAAAGTCATTAATGCAGAGGCAGCAAAAAGTGAAGGGACCGGAGGGAGAAAGAGAGACAGAGAAAGCGTACATGAGTTTGAGGGACAAAGAGAGATGGAGAGTTGGTAAGGGAGCCTGTAAAATATTTTTGAGAGCAAAGTGTAGCACGTAGTAATTTTGACGAGGGTGGTAAAAGGAAGGGCATATTTGATGTTTTTCGGGGGAGAGGGCAGGGACTGCTGGCTGACTGCTGTGTGCATAGGTAGACCGCCCCCCTCCTGCCCCTGCTTTCGGCCATTCTCGTGGACGGTGTCATATTTTGAATGCTCCATCCATCTCACCCCGCCCACCCTCGCCAGATATATTGCTCAAAAACTTAAGACCTGAATTCCGAGAACCGATATTCCCTCCCGCAGCGCTGCTTGCGGTCGGAAAGCGAAACGGGGCAAATAAAAGAGATTTTTTTTCCATTGGGGGCACCGCCGCCGTCTCCTCGTCGCTGGCACGCCCACCCAAGCCTCCTCCCCCCCCCCCACCAATTCGTTCGTCCCGCCCCGCCCCTGGGGAGAAACCACACTCTCCTTGCCCCTGCAAGGCCCTCAAAACTTGACTCCCCCGACTGCAGTACACACCCCCCACCAAAACTGCCAAACGCCACTTCCGAACCCCCGGCCTTACCCCCGGAGGAAAAAAAAAGAGAGCACCCCGTGGCCCCTTCCCAAAGCCTATCACCTCCCCTCGTTCTTCCCTTGGTCAAAGTCTCATTTTTCCGCGTCTTCCCCCTGCTTTTCCTCCCCTAACCCCTCCGGTGATCCGCACTCCCCCATCCCACCCCGGACGAATAACCCCGTTCCCATCCCCCGTCCGCCCATTCTTTTATTTACGACTTGCATCCGCCCGGTGGAAGCGGAGACGTGCATATGCGAGCCTGCGTGTGTGCGTGCGTGCATGCTGCAATTCCCCTCGACGCGAACGCGAGCGGCGAGGCGTAAACTTTGGTGTCTTAAAAATTTTTAAGTATAGGGTGCGCGGGCCCGTGAGTGCAGACGTCCGGCCTTTTCCGGGATCCTTCCCCCGATTTCATCAGCTTTTGGACCAGATTTTTTATTTTTTTACGGTGCGCTTTTAAGGGTTTGTCTCGTCGAGGATGCTTCTCTCGCTCCCGAGAAACCCCGAAGCCTAATTTCGGGGGTGTGAGTTGCATCGCGGTCGTTAACGTTTCGGGGACGCCCGCGTCAGACCACCCTTTTAACCGTTTCCGAAAACCGCATCCCTCGGGGAGGAATTTTTTTGCGTGGGGAGGATAGACTGTGCCAACTTCCATGCCGTACTAAATCCTCTCAAAGTAAGGGCAAGGCTATCTTTCTCTTTGACGGGAAAAAGTGTTCCTCGCGACGACCCTTCTTTATCGGCGGAAGTCAAAAAACGTTATTCAAATACAGCATAAATAATTTTAACAGTGATGGATTTCTGTATCTATAAATAGAAATGCCATCCACTTTTATGTTTCTGGTCAATGCAACTTCCCCTTCCAGGACAGATGCAAGGTTATTTACCTCTTTGATGCAAAAGTAGGTCCCTGCGTTAACTCTTATTTTGTGTAAAATGAGTTAACGCAGGGAGACGTGATCATTCAACGGTCACTATATTCTATATATTCCCACTCTATATACCTAATGGCCTTTGTGGCCATGATCTAAAAATAGAATTTTAACAGATCAATATTCTAATGGTTACGGTAGGTTTGAATTGTCATAAAATTATTCCCACCCTTCTAATCTTTCAAGTGATGTTCTTTTCTAGTTCCGAATATTTCCTACCTCTAATTATTCCATTCAAATCTACCTGATCTTTCTTCTTCCTTCCGATCTGCAGTATAAACTTTTCATAGAGTGCAAAGTCCCTTGTAAAAGACGTTACGTTTACAAAAAGTATAATAAAGCCCGTTGGTAATAACTGAAGGAAATCGGACACTTCCCCACTGGATTTAAAGAGATTGTACGGAAAAATATTGTAAATGAAATGGTGATCAGTCATTTTATGGAATTTACTAACTTTTTAATCAATTGTTTCCTGAAAGTTTAAGAGTAAATTCTGAGACAGCTGTCTAGTAATCAGTAGTATTTTGAAGTTCATTCTTGGTTTAGGGAGACCTCGATGTTACGGTCACTAACATAAGTATAAAGATGAGCAACAAAATAGGACAATTTCTTCTCCCTCCTTCATATGAGTGTTGCGTTGACTTCAAATCTCTATTTCAACTGGTGTTAAAAATAGGAAAAGAGAGAAACACATAAAGAGAGTCATGAGGCTCATATTCGTTTTTCTAAGAGATTGAAGGTAAATTGTCGGAATAAGACAATGTGACCGTCGTGGACACTGAAGGGGCTGATTCTACGAAATTTCAGCGGAATTACTTGATCCTCACGTTGACTTTCCACGAATGAGGAAGCAAAGCCGACGAGAAGGAAACATGAATGGGTTTTTTGTGACTCAATAGATTAACGGAATACGAGATGTAATTTTCATTATACGTTTTGATATGCAGAGGTAACTCTAGGGCACGGTGTCCGAATTCGATTAAGATAAGGGACTGGAAAATCATTCGGAATTACCGCGCTACCGAGGTTACTTAACCACTTAGTAAAGAAAAACACATCCAGCCCTTGAGCTATGGCCGTGATGATATGGGTCGCGAACTATTATTGAATGCTCTGGAATAGGGATATCAAGGCAGAATGGGGGCGAGGCCTTTAAGGCGAGGAAGCTGACGTTGATGAATGACGGTACGGGAACCTGAAGATTGTGGAAACGGGAACGGGGAGGGAGGGGATGAAAAGGGAGGGGGTGAAAAAGGAAGGGGAGAGAAAAATAGAGTGGGAGATGGGAATGAGAAGGGCTGAGGGAGGGGAGAGGTGGATCTTCGCTGAGTGCGGGGATGGGGTAAGAGGCGTGGGAGGTGGGGGCTCGCCACCGAGTCGGTGGGACAGGGGATGGGGAGGAGGAGTTAATGAGGGAGAGGGTGACCCACCCAATGCCACGGCAGTCGAGTTGCAGAAAGGAGGAGGCGTGGCCTGGCGGAGGTGGGTGACCAGGAAGGCCGTGAGCTCCATGAGTAACCTTTGATTGAACACCCGAGCCGTCCGCTGATGGCAAGGCAGGAGAGCGATCGTGGCAGTCTTCTTACCTTCCACTGACCAAGAATTTGCATAACTCAGGAGTAAAAGGTAAGGGGACGGTGTAACGAGGAGGATCGAATTGGTATGGTGACTTAATACGAGATTCCCATCCCGAGGGCCCGAGTTCGCATCCCGGCATTGGTAAGGTTTTTATTATTGGTGTAAGGTCCCTACTTGATGTGGGAGTTCAGGTCTCTGTTCGTCGGATAGAGACGTTAAACCGTAGATCCCTATGTGCCATTCGTTATGAGCAGGCTAATGTCGACGCAGGGTTTCACAAAACCATTCCTCCGTCCCCTGATGATTTTTTACGCAAAATCAATTAAATCTTATCGTAAAAGAGGGCAAATGTACGTAGCTGTCGGTCGCATCCCTCCGAGTAACTACTTCTTCTATTCCAGGGTAACAAATAGTGCAGGAATATTTCCTGATAAGCAAATATCCGAACGAATATCCAAATTGTTTTCATACAAATTCAATCAAGGTCTGGCAATACGGTTGTTTTTTTCTATGCCTTCAAAATTCTTCTTTGGACGGCGTGCTAGACAAGCGCTTAGGGAGTTTGACAGCTGACTCGTGTATTCCGGGTACGAATCCGGGGAGCTTTCTTGATAAGAACAGTAAAAAGAAAGCTGTATGATTTCTGGGTGCCAAATATTATATTCTGGACTTGGAACGTTGGTTTTCGCAGCGAAATTCATTGTCGTCGGAGGTTTTCGGGTGCAGCTGCGTATAACGTGTGACAACGCGTTATACGCAGTGCACCCGAAAGCTTCCGACGACAATTATATTCTGGACGTCAAATCTTCCTGGGAATCTACATGCGGGACATTGAAAGCACCTAACTCCCAGTCTCATGTCCGAGTTACACCCACAGTAGCTGGGCCTAATACTTGGTGATCTCCATTCTCATTGAAGAGACCGACATTCGGGTCAGAGGTGAGTTTTTGGTTTGACGTACTAGGGTCTTCTATCAAGAGGATTGTTATTCATATCAGCCGTGGCCATAGACTATCAGGAGTGAATCACAAGGGAGCAGACGTGATGTTATTATCGGGTTGGTACTCTTGTAATTAACTCGAGGCATGGCTTTATCACGTAAAAATAACTGGTAGAACATTATCGAAGAGTATTGACGTTCCCAGCCTTTAAAATCTTCAAAACTCTGTAAGAACTCACCGAGAACTCGGTTTATATGCCGAGAAATGAAGAGATGCCCTTGGAGAGCTGGATTTTGAGGATTGGGGGCGGGTTTAGGGGAGATTTTCCGTACTTTACCAATGTTAAAAAAAACCCTGAATGAATACAGGGCTAATTTTATTGGATAAATGGCTTTCAAAAAATAATAAGGGAAATATTTGATCAGAAAATGGCTAACTGCTTTCTCCATGCTGGAAGAGAAAATGTTGAGACCTTTAGAGCAATAATAGTATGGACTTATGAGACCTTTTCATGTATGCAAGAAATCATCCATGAAGAATAGGTGAAGAAAGGAGCGCGCGTACCGCGAATGCATATGTAACTGAAAGAGGGAACATACTCCTTCATAAATCACATCTTAGCAATAAATTTAAATCTCCACTCACGTAATACAACCGGTACAGCATTTTATGAAATGCATCCCACTATCAATTGTGCCTTCGAGGCAGAATTCGTTTTCTGCATGTCTCATTTAATACAGATACTTCCAGCACGAGTATCGTCAACGATCGAGCAAAGCTACTGACACATTGATGGATGATAATAATGGAGCATTCGGAATTAAGCCCTCATCAAGTGTGCACTAGGTACACAAATGTGGAATAGAGTAAGGCATACAACCAGCAAGTTTTAAAATCAGCATATGTAATCACTTCCACAGAAAACCTAACAAGATTGAATTGGTAGTATCCATGCCGAAGAATACGGTGCGGAAAAATTTAACCCTCCAGCTGAAATTCTTGAGCAAGCGCCAAGAAATGACCTGACCGCTTCAAAAGGCAAAGAAAAATATGGATACGCAGGGCGAAATAAGGAGGGGCGGAAAACTAGAGCCAACCTTACGTTTTGTTGCATTAAATACAATGTAAATACCTACGGATCATCATGTGACTCCCAAGAGATTGTCTTCAAAGAAATCCTATAGAATTCTTATTGTCAAAGACACTGACTCATATCGTTAGGTCATGGTCAATTTTTAGCCCTAGTGGCCTACATAAATAATAGGTTTAATTCTGGTATACTAATGATTCCTAATGGGTGAAGTTTCTATTAAGTAACTTTCAACAATGAGAGTGGAATTTAAATATGATACAAAATAAAACATTTGAAACGCTGATCACTATATGATCAAACAATGAATATGAATCAAGGGTTAGAAAAAATTAAGTTTCTTAAATCGCTGAAGCTTCGTATTAAACGGATATCTACTTCATAGTTGGACACATGATACATAACAAGGAGAGCATGAGTAGTTATGGAGATATTAGGATTTGGGATCAAAAGGATTTGATGCATATGATATTTATACCCAAACGGTTTTGGACGAAACTAAATTAACAATGGGAGTGTACTATTGGACTAGAACTAACTGATTTGCTGATGCATTCCTAACTTATAAGATTCATGTAACTCTAGCTCATGCTTATGCACCACAATTGGTAAAACGTTCGGGTGATGAGTTATGTTCAAACGTCCACAAACTCCCATATCGTATCTACATTGTTGATTTTAATAAATACGTCCATTAACTACCGGAAAATATTATAAAAACAATTTCTGTGCCGATACACAAGTCTCCACGATGGCTATCAAAGGCAAATGGCATCGATTTTGAGGGATAAAATCACATCCCTCTCGGAACACCGGCGGAACCATAAAATCCAACGCCCAGTAAAACCACCGCGCGATCCTTGACGATATACCCGGATCCGCTGCAACTTGGACCGGAGGATATGATGTCTCCGGAGAAGCGGTCTCGATGCGGAGGGGAGACGAGGGGAGGGGGAAAGAGAGAGAGGGCTGGAAGGTGTGAGGAGGCACGGTAGGCGGGTAGGGGGTAACGTGAGCCCCGGCCGCCCGGCGGGTGGCGAGGCAGCCCTACCGAGTCCTGTGGGCGGCGGCGGCGAGAGAGGTTGGGGGCGTTCGCAGCGCGATGGACGGCTGAGGAAGGGGATTAAGGGTATGAATAACGGTTATGTCGTAAATCGGTGAGGTAGGAGACAGTGGGGTGGAGGTGAGAGGGAGGGCGAGGGGTGTGCCGGGCGCTGCGAAAAAGGAAAGGGGAAATAAAGGAGATCGCGGAGGAGATGGAAATTCTTAGACATGCAATCCTGTCATCTAAGAGGCTACGGTATCGTGGTAGCTATCGATTTTCAAATTTGTCAGCCGACCTTTCTCTCGTCTGAATTATTATACTAATCCCTGCCTCGCTACCACACGGCGGATTTAATTATACACCAGTCAATAATGAAAACGGCGCTAAAAGAGGTCCCAGGGAGTCCATTCCTGACATAATTTTTCTGGCGTTGAAGTTTCCACCCAGTGAATACCCAATCCGTTGCATTTTGAAAGGCTACATCCTAAATGATAAGGAAATTGAGCTAAGCATTCGAATGCACAGATTCTCATGGACACATGAGGAGGATATATTATTTCTAGATTTCGCACACAAAATGTAGATAAAAAGTACCTACCATCGGTTTCTGTAGAGCATTGGAGTCTTTGAAGCCTCCCTAGATTTCGAAAACTTTTTACAGGTAGCGATACTTAAATTACGTCCGAAAATCCATAGAAAAACATCGGGATTAGCATATGTTTTCACGCAACATTAGGTTCAATTGAAACCATAAAATTCATACTTGCATGATCTTTTAGAGAGCTCCAATTAATATTAACCCTGAATTTTATTCATCCCATGAGAGACATTATTTAGCTTTACGAAGATCAATAATAATTATGCATTTCGGTCAGTGTTTTTCAGATTTGTCTCAATAGCTTCACGCCAAAATTTCTGTCATTATTGAAGAGATAAGTACGCAAGGAATTTAGGCATTTAAGACATCTCTCACCCTAAGACATGGCCGTGCTCTTGTCTATTTGCTTGGGTAAACATTTGTTACGTATAAAATGAACAATTCTAAGCCTTCGTCAAGGCCCTACACGCTATATATTATATTATCTTAAAATTGTTATACCTATATATTACAGTTGGATTTATAGATAGTCATATTTATTGAAAAAAATAATTAGCACATTTTCAACGAATATTTATTTTCAATTACGGCAAATATTGTACGTAAAATATAACCTAGGATATAATAATTACCTCGAAACTTGCTCAGAGGTCAGAAAAAACAGAGACGGAAACATTAACCTATGCGCAAATACCTTTCAAAGCACTCGGTTTCCTTTCACAGGAATGCATTAAAACTTTTTTAATTATGAGAGCATATGGGTCATTTCACACCAAAAAACGAAACCATGCCCCGACCAATTACAATTCGCACAAACATTGGTACGTATGTTTCCTATTCGTGTATTAGTATGTGTGCAAAACCATTTTCTCATTTATCGAGAGTTACAGCTCTTTGTTATTTTTAGATTTTTCCAATTTAGTCCTTAACTTTATGTCTATATTTCTTGAACTAATTGAGCTAGAAATATCCAAAAGAGCTTGTTTTATTTGTTGAAAATGGACAAATAATATTATAGGGACAGATTAAAATTAAGAGCGGCAAAATAAAAATAAAGAGCGGCCCAGTGGCAGATCTGTTTTCTGTTTACTCAGCGCTGCAGCCTTCCGAGGGTAGGGGAGGAGGAAAGATTGGGGTGGAGACGGGTCCTGAGACCTGAGTAAAAGAGTACTGAGAAAAAATTCTGAAAGGGATTTATGCTGTGTGCCGGGTGCTACACAGTAATGGTTACAACACCTCCTAAGGGATTCTTCCTCGTAGATTTGGCGGTTGTTACTTCAGCGACCTTCACTGTAATTGCAGGGGTTAAGAAAATACTAACTGTTGCCACACTTATACTAGGCTTATATTTAGATACGAAGCTATGCTTGGGTTCACACTTAAGATACATATTTTGAAAAAAGCAAAGTAGATATTTAAGGGTACATCGAATGTCATTAACACAGATTTGAACCAATAAGCAGTCAAAGTTGTATTTCTCAAGTCAAATATCCATTAAAGAACTACCAAAACTTTCTAAATAAAACATGTGGTCCAGGACAAAGATGTCTTCGACAGAGTTTGTCATTGCCAACACCGCTGAGCAGCAGTGGCAGGACTGAAATATTTAAAAAGCAATTGCTAAGTGATGCAATTTCGGAATTAAATTTATGCCCAATAAATGAAAATTTCATCACGTCTCCTTACCGAGTAACGGCCACGATTTTCCCTATCGTGGCTGACAGTGATGCGCCACTAAGCCGGATATTGACACCGTTCGTAGAAGAACAGAGAGTCTTCAAGCAGATGGTGTGACTTGACGCAGGAACAGCAGCATGACATGATCGTGTGCTTGGCGTTTCTACGGACTTAGCGAACCGCTTCTGGAGATCTTTCCTCGTGGTTTCCACATCAGCGTTGCTGATAAAGTAAAACGAAACGTTTTTTATGTTTGCAGAGGCCCACTCGTACAATTGCCTGGGTGTCTGAATTTGATGTTCATAATGTCGCTGAATGCTTGCACGTGTTGCTAGACGTGCCACCAAGGCCGTCACTGAGCCCTTTCCCATGCGATGTAAAATGCCATTCCACTGGATTGCCTAAATCTTCTTCTTGTCTTGTCACATTAACCATGTTGTACCGGTGATATACATTTACATGCGACTAACCTCTCGACTAATCTTGCAAGGTAATCAGTTGTCGAAAACTCTAGTTGTGTGTCTGCCGCGGTCCAGGAGCGCAGAAGCACTGAAAATATAAGCACTTTTTCACAGATGGTTGATGAAGTCTCGAACGTTTCCTTCTATTGTTAAAGTATTTCTTTCCCCCTTTCCTCATAGTACATGTACTTGACTGTCTCGGACTCGCTTGTAGGTGGGCTTTCTTTGACTGGCATGCTTTGGCGAATAGCTCCTTCAAGTGATTTTCGGAATGCAGTGTTGAATTTCTTAACTTTTCGCACAGGGTACTTTTTGGACCGATAGTGTTTCTTCAGCGATTGGCAATTTTCCTAATAGATCCAAAGTCTTGTTAATATTTACAAGACTCGCTTTCTTTAGAGAATATGCACTGCCACTACTATTCAGAAGAATGTAGGTACTATTCTTCAACTTCAGGGGTGGAGGATGACTACTCCTGTGACTCCTGGCTCCTGGCCTAAGCCGCGCTGCGCAACGAGGGCGCTGGGCTGAGCTCCCATGAAGGTTTCCCTGCATTTCGAACTGTGGCAGCATTCGGTGTTGTGCAGCTGGTTGCAATGACGTATTCCTGCTGCAGTTGGCTGCATTAGCCTCCTTCTTGTCCAAAAACTTGGAGACCCCTATTGAAAATTGCTTGCAAAGCTTTTGTCCTTCGATCACCGCATTCAGAACTCCATTATACCTATCATACAGGTTTGAACTCACTTCACGTAAGCCCGCAATACAGAGGTTCCGATGAAGATTCAGAGGATTACAACATGTCTGTTTTTTGGCGTAGAATACTCGGAACTGTTTATCATGCGCATCACATACTGATGCTACGTCCTGCAGCCCTAACCTCACTTCCAACAGATGTATCTCCCGCGAAGGCAAGTCTTGAGGGTACTTTAGAGCACCATCAGAAAACTTCTTTTTCAAAGAACTTCCAATAGAGCAATGCCTTGAGGACGGCATAACGACTCAGTACGCAGTTCGCAACACACGGATAAGCTGGGTTGGGTTGGGTAGGGTCTTTCTCGCACCGGTCTACAGAAGACACTAGTCCCTTGGCCGAGACAGGCATTGACCCGTCTCTACCCCATTTTCCCTTCCTCCCCTACCCTCGGAAGGCTGCAGCGCTGAGTAAACAGAAAACAGATCCGCCGCAGGGCCACTCGGTAATCTGTACGCGATTCTTTCGGAATTTTTTACGCAGTAATTTATGAATTGCGCATTGATGTTATTTCACTAATCTGTAGCGGACCCATAGCTCTTTTATCCATAAAAAAACTAGCGAAATCGATGTGGTATGTATTTTTGTAAATCGGGTTCAAAAGTTTAAACATTTTGAAATTTTTTTAAACTTTTTATAAATTTTAATCTGTCCCTATAATATCATTTGTCAACTTTCAACAAATGAAACAAGCTCTTTTGGAGATCTAGCTTAATTAGATCAAGACATATAGACATAAAACTAAGGGCTAAATTGTAAAAATCTAAAAATAACAAATAGCTCTAACTCTCGATAAACTCGATATTTGAGAAAATGGTTTTGTACACATACTAATACACGAACAGGAAACATTACAAATGTTTGTGAACATTGGAGATCGTCGGGGAAAAACTTCCTGTTTTTCCGTTTTTTGACGTGAAACGACCCGTATGAATTTAGCACCCAGCTGTGGTGCATGAATTCGCAATTTCCTCGAGATGCCACCCCAACACAGGTCAGTGATAAGTGTTGAGGCAAAAAATTTAATCGGGGACTTTCCACAGCTCTTGAAATCTTTCTTTTGTCGTGACGTCAGAATTAGTACCCCGATGTCGTTCTCCCTCGACGCAAGGCAAGGCGAGGAGAAATCATCCCCTCAGGGTGGCGCTCGACTTGGAACCACCGCAAAAGTGAAATTCAGTCGCGGGGGTCAAAAGGTCCCGAGTCACCAACGGGGGTGGGATCAAGAGGCATGCTCATAGAGAGAGGGAGGTTAAGGATGAATCCGATTTCCCACGAAAACCACCCCGCCGTAATGAGAGATGTTTCACTAAGGCCGAAAATTATGTGGCTGGCGGGGAAGAGTCGCGTGAGTCGGGAACTCCCCACTTCTCCCCCTACGAGAGGAGTCCCTCCCGCCTGCAACCCCCTCCTTACAAATCACTTCCCTCCCTCCCCAATGGACCCTCCTCCTCCCCCACCCTCTCTCTCTCTCTCGCCCCCTCCGCCTTCCATCCTCTCTTCCCACGCAAAGTAATTGAAGGCTGTTCGCCTGCTCGGGGCGCATTCCATCTCCTCTTTTCTTATTTCCTCTATGCCTCCACCACCCCTCCCTCCCCTCCACTCTCCCATCCCCCTCACGCACCCTCCCCTCTACTCCTCTCCCCCTCTCCCCCCTGCCCAGGTAAGGACTTATTACAAACAGTACGAAAGTACACTGGTTGTCCGCTCCACATGTTGACCTAACAATCCGCAGGTCGACCAAGCACGTGGTTCTCTTGTGGTAGTCCGCAATGTACTCGGCCACGGTTCTGAGAGAGTAGTCGTCAATGGCGAAGCGAGTTACAAGAACTCGGCAACAGTTTTTCTCCCGAATGTTGATGGACGGGATAATAGGGTGAATCCACTTTTCCATAAGAAAATGAAAGAAAACCTTAATTTAGGAAGTTCCACTCACATTTATATGGCACTGCTTCAATGAGATATGGGCCCGTATTCTCGTTTGAAACGCAACCTCGGTTATCTCCCCAGCAACGAAACCGAGGTTGCGTTTCATTGATTTCCTCATTAGAATGTTTACAAAAAGTTAACGCGAGTCCCGAAAAACCTATCGTATCCCTTGGATACCACGAGAGTTTCAGAAAGAGAATAAGGACCATGCACTCAATGCATGCAGGCAATCGAATTTATCCAACGCAGAAGACGGAAGGTACGTGAAATCCTCGAATTTAAGGATTTGGGGAGTCGGTTCCTTTTCCTGTTCCACCTTAATCTCCGAGAGCTTTCTCATACCCGTAAAATTTCCCAGCCGTCGGATCACAGGGAATTCGCTTTGTTTAAACTCGATGATTTCTGTGTAATAGTTGGATTTACCTCCCATTGTCATTCTACGCCGTTTCAAGGGACTAAGATGCACTTGAAATTCACAACGCTGCGGTTGAGACGATATTAGTAGCAGTTAAAAAATTATTTTTTTTAAATTCAGATATACCTGTGATTTTACAACTGTGACCATAATGCTGGCGAGACATTTGTATTAAAATACAAAGTAATATAAGAATCATCATGTTCGTATAAAGAACTGGAAAATTTCAACCGGCAAAGAGCACCGTAGTGAATTCGGAGGTTGTCTTGACGTTCTAAGAAGTGAATGATTTAGTTCCTTTGAATTATTACATTACCAATATGTGGAATATGTTTTTCACATTCTCTATATGTTAATGTCATTTCGCTCCGTCTAACCTAACTTAAACTAAGACGAAGACAACGTCCTTGCCCAAGCAGGAATACGGACCAGCAACCTCTGGGTTGACGGGCTGGAAAGATACTGACCTAATCGGTCGGTACTTCGTACTCTACTGAGTCCGACCATATATTTGTTCCAGCACGGTCCTCAAATAAATACCGAGACTTGCACCCATATTAAAATTTTATTTCATATTTATGTGATATTAAAATATCAAGACATTACAACCGCGCTAGAGAAAACGGAATGCTGAAAATCACTTGTTCCGAAGTTTAATAATAAAACATTCTACTAACGGTGATCCCTGGGGAGGGGAGGGGGGAGAGGTGAATACTCCATTGCACGGATATTTTGTGTTTCAGCACAAAAAATTGAATATTGCAAGCAACTAAAGTTTACAGTTCTCTCTTTGGCAGTCAGTCCTATTGGTTCGTAACTAAGACAGAAATCTTCGACCTTTCAGATATTGTGTGAGCACATGGAACATTAATAATCATATGAGAGACCCACGGAATGAAAATATTTATCGCGTTTTGCAAGGGCGGAGAGGTCGACGGCGGCATGTACGAGTGTCGTCATAGCACCCGTTGACGTACTCCCTCTTTCTCTGTAACCTTCCTCATCTTCCTCCCTCCTTACCCGCCCTCCTCACAATCTCTTTGCTCCGCGTACCGGCACACTTAGTTCAGCGCTTCGCCACCAGCCCGTTCCGGGGAGCTGTCCGCGTCACCTCTTCCGCAACCCTCGGCCGTCTCGAAACTTCTTCGTCCTCTCGTTCCTTTTTCTCCCGAAGAGGTGGGACTAATGCTCTCGGCGCGACCTCAAAATGAATTGCATCGGAGGCCGGGGATTATTTTTCCTCTCGCCGATCAACCGATTCTGGCAGGCACCGACTCGCAGGATTACTCGCGGGCGTTAAAGGGATTCCAATTTTGCCGCGGGCAACGGACGAGACGTGATGAAGTTTAATTATGTAATCCGATGGGTGACGTGAAATGGACAGCGGACGTCCTATGGAGGAAAATGAAATTAATACTTGAGCTCATCTATCATGAGGAGACGCCCTACGGAGTGGGAGGGGCAATGACTTCCCACAAATCAGTGATCAGCTTTCGTCACATCGGAAGGTAAATAAAAAACACACTGTAATATTCTATGTACCAAGCGAAGAAGAAATTTACGGGAATCAAATGAAGGAGATCAGTATCAAGATGAAGGAGCATTAGAGAAGTGGGTACATAGCGAGTAGGCCCAACAAAATGAGTTCTTCGCATGGGACTGAGACGTTTGGCTGGGTTTTTCGAATATCTCGCTTTTCAGCATCCTCAATCGAATACTCATGGCTGAAGGATCATTCAACTGACTATCTGCACTAGGAAAACCATTTCAGCAGTAAGTTCTCGAACCTTTCAACAAGGTTGTCTACTAGATGATACGTTTCTTTAACTTTAAGCTTAATTTAGTGCAGAAAACTTAAATTTGTAACTATTTATTGTGCCTCGTAAAGGAACATCTCGATAGTATAGAGCCGTTTTAAGACATTTACCCAGGAAATCATCGGAATACTGCGGACAAAGGAATAGGGGTCATGCCTATATTCAGTAAGACGACATAAAGGTTAAGAGAAAATGTCGTTTGGGTGCGTCCGGAACATTATTGGTGTTAAACCTATCAATAAACTCAGGTTATTCGTTGCACGTGACAACGAAACCTTTACGGAAGACCACAGGTGCAAAGTAAAGGAAAGTAAATACATAAGGAACAGTCACCTCCTCCGTGAAAATATGTATTACACGCATCGCGGGATTCAGTTCTAAGCAACAACTTCTGCGAACGCATGTAGACAGACCTTTGGAATGAAGACCGGTAAGTTGGACCCAATTACGGAAGCAGAATTATAAACGCGGCTCCAGAACACCAGCGCATCTTAACATGCTATGAATTGCCATCAAGTGTTCTCCAACTCATTATTGCGAGTCAGTTACGCTAGAATGAGTATGAAGTGCTCACGCGGTAATAATTTTGGGTAATAAAGCTTAAAGCATAGCTGAATCACCATAAGTAAGAATGGAGAAAATAATCGCTTGAAAAACGAAAACTACACATTGAGTCGCAGAAAATACACCGCATAACTTTCAGAAAAGTAGAATAAATTGCTATAGGGAAAGTGTTTACGTACCCTACAGCCCAAGAAGGAAAATACATCAAAAAACTAGCGGGGAGGGCAAAATGCAAAAGTAACACTAAAGTTTTTCGAGACCTGAGAAGAGATTCATTTTGATACACCCCCACGGGTAGGGGTGTTGGGGTGGTCGTAATTATTGCACTCTTGTAGGAGGGTCACGGATGATTTCAATGCAGTGGAATCGCGAGCGTCACAAGTTTGTCTCACCGCCACGACGCCAGAAATATCAGTTCATCTCATGAGGCCCAATAACTCGTTGGAATTGATGAAACTTGATGGGATAATTCTGGAGAATGAGATGTTCACAAAGCGATCATAAATGCAAAGCTTGCTTCTCTTGCTGAGACTTAATTAAGGAAATTATACTTTATGGGATATGAATACTTGCGATTTTTTTCTGGAATGACACAATATTAACAAAGATGTATCCTAAGCCTAATCATTTGAAGACGGGAAACAAGTACTAACTCCTCTTTAACTGCTAAAAGTTTTATTGTACTACTGCGACCGTTGTCTAAACATCAATATCAGAACTGCATTTAAGTTAGATCCATCATCTCTCACATAAACTCTAATATCGCATCATTCATTCGTTTCTCCGACACCAAGTGTCTCCGAAACCTGTCATGCACATTTGGGGCAGCAGAGACTTCAATAGATGTAATAACTCTGTGCCAACCCAACGGACTCACCTGGAAGCTCCCGAAGCAGGATCCTCCTGGTAGGGTGACGTAGCATACGTAGGGCGGACTGGATGCTGGGACGGACTCGTAGATTACAAGAGCACCATTGCGGAGCTCGGCTCCCCTCGCGGCTTTCATCTGCCAAAATTCCTGCAGCGCCTCTACCACATTCACTGCAAAGCAAAGAAAGAAACTCATTAATGCCCGAACCGAGAGGATAAGAGTGTTAAGTCAGAAGACCAGTGCACGACAAGAAGAGTGTGTGCTGCTACGGGATAGGTAAGTGACCGAGATGGCACACCATCAGTGGCTCCTGCGAAAACTACCAGATTTCAAACCAATTCAGACGACTATTTTAGACTTCAATGACTCGTATCCCAAGAAAAGCCTGAAATCTAGTTCCTAGCCCAATACCGGTGTTTTCGTGGATCATCCTCTTTGAGAACGTGTCATCTAGGCCTATGGACATTCCAATCTCATAGGAAACATGAGAACGATAAATTTGCACGAGATTCTACAGAAAATCATTCGCCAATAACCTCTATGCTATAAGAGCAGTAAAATTTCTGTATGCCAACTGGGTAGATTAGTAAGAATGAATTTTGCACTTAGTTACATAAATTTATCTACTGACCTAATGAGACGAATATACCTTCTTTATTCCTCGGAGGAAACAATACAAAGCTGAATTTATTTTCAAGTAAAGCTGCACCTGGGTGTATCATTACCCCTTCTGATACTAGTTATTATCTGCATGAGCAAACAATTGAATCTTTCGAACTCATCTCCACAATTACTAAGCCAAAAAGTGGAGAACTATTCGCTGGTCTGAGTTCTTAACATAGGGTAACATAAATAGGTTTCAGCATTAACGTAATCTCCGACGGATTAAAGCTAATCTTTTATTGAATAACCTACGCTAACACGTGGAGGTAAACAAAGCACGACCATTTGAGGAGCCAATGAGTGCACATGCACAAGTTTCCTCGCTACTCCAAGGCCGTCTCTATCTCCAGCCTTCGATCGCGTCCACTGTCCGTTTTCCTTCCGATCTGCTGGATCTGGGGCGCCTCCAGCCTCCCGTTCCATCCATTCCTCCGACCCATTCCACCTCCAACCCCTCCTGCTCCCCCTCTTCCCCCAGAGCCTTCCCGTCCGCTGGATACCCGCTAACCCCGCCCGCTAATAGCGCCATGCCGTTTAGCATACTGGAAACGCTGCGTCACTGTCACTGGCATCTCTATCGGTCATCGTTTAAATGATCTGTTCCAGTTAATTCGAGAATGAGCAAAACAAATTACGTTCCGCCTTAATTTCCTTTGATTGGCAGGTGGGACTGAGCATTTCCCGACTCGAAATTTTTCGCGTAATTTTCAATTAACGAAACTATTGCCCAAACAGGGCGTGGGTTCCGTGCCGTTTTGAACCGATGTCCTCGGCGGGGCGTCTCACTAAACCTCCTCATTCAATCGGGCTGCTTCTACGGCCATGTCTACTTCACGGATCAAGAGAACTTTTATCATTGAATCCGCGCGCGGAAAAGTTTAATGATCACATCTCGGAGATCATCATCTGGATTTTGACGTGCATCCCATCACGATCAAGGCATCTCTTGGCATACGATAGCGAATAGCTTAACTCACTCTCAGCATAGCGAAGATGAACCAGATGAATCTGTTTTCCTCGCTTAAATGCAAATGAATGTGCAAAAAAATAAGGGCCTTTGCCTCAATATTTGTAAAGGCAATTTACCGTAGTAATACTAACGCTCGCTTCATGGTAATAGCACTACATGGAAAAACACTTTTATATCTAATATACCTTGCAGTTTTAAAATAGAAAATTTTATTTGCATATTATGATTGATAGTAAAAGAATTGTGTACTGAAATTACACTTAGAATATCTGAGATGTGCGGATAGCAAGTTTGCGGTACTGCTAATTAGAATATTTCTTGCGAGAGGCACATGATCAGTTTAATAGCGTCAGAGCGTATAAAACCCAATCGATGATACAGAGAATTGTACGACGTTGATCAAATGCCATATCTGTTGAGTCCGAATTGCAAGTTGAAGCTCTAGCTTTGATAGCGTCGTATGAATGAAATCGTGACTTCAGCAGTACATTATGCCGCACGACTCAACGTGCGACACTAATAAACCGAACTTTTTCGCGCTTATGGTAAAGCTCATATTGGCTGAATGGAAATATACCGCGCAAGAGCTAGGGATGTATTGTTGAGCCTTCAATAAGCTTCGAGAATTCTTCTACATACGCCACACACTGAAACAGCTTTTCTCTTCATCTTCACGTAGTTTCTACCATTTTCACAATACCGTACAATATTTTAAAATGAAGAAAAGAAGACATAGAACCATCTGCGACATATGCTCAACAGGAGAAATACCCAGGGACTAAGAGAAAAACATCATCATTCTCATTCTCAAAAATAAGTGAGCGAAGAACTGAAAATTTTAGGACTATAAGCCTAACATAAGATGGTTTGAAGATGTTGACCAGGATCGTCTACAAAAGAATAGAAAGAAAAGCAGAGGGGTTCCTGGATGAAGATCAATTCGGATTCAGGAAAGGTAAGGGTACAAGAGAAGCAATATTGGTCCATAAACAACTCATGGAGAAGAGAATGGAGATGAACAAACCGGCCTTCATTGCATTTGAGGATTTAGAGAAAGCTTTTGAAAAGTGGATTGGAATTTAGTGAATAATTAGAATTCTGAAAGGAATTGGAGTGTCCTGCAATCACCGAAGACTTAGCCACAGTTCGCATAAAAACCAAATAACTGTGATTAAACCTGAACCCAGCTGCGAAGTAGCAAGAATAAGGAAAGGAGTGAGACAAGGCTGTGCACTCTCTACCCTAATTTTAATGTTTTCATCGAGAGAACCATTAATGAAATTAAAGATATGTCTTTTGGAGTGAATACACGCGGAGAAAGAATTAGCACGCTGCGATTCATCGACGACATAGGACTCATAGCAAATACAGAGAGGGATTTGAATAATATCCTAATATACATTGAAAGGACAATGGCCAAATACCAGCTGGAGATCAGTAAGAAGAAGACTAAAATATTGGTATGCAGTAGTAGAGAAGAGCCAAAAAAAAGTTGAATTAGGAAAACAAAAACTGGATGAGGTGATAAAGTTCTGCTACCTGAGAAGCCGGGTAACCAACAATGGACGAATCAAGAAAGAAATAGTAATTAGAAGAGCCAAGGCAAAGAGGGCATTCAACTAAAGAATCTAATTAGAGCTGGAAATACAAGCGTAGAAATAAGGAAACAATTCATCAGAACGTATACCTGGAGCATGCTTCTTTATGGCAGCGAAGCATGAACGATGACAGCAGCCGAGAAGAAAAGGGTGGAAGCATTCGAAATGTGGGGCTACAAAAGAATGATGAAGATTATAGAAGACCGAGTGAGTAACCTACTCTTGAACTTGATGGTTTTAGGCTCAACTTCGAGAAATTTCATGTCCACAATGAAAAGTACAACTTAGTAAAAATTTCACAGAATTTTAATGGTTACGACCGGTTTCGTCGAAGGTTCGACATTATCAGGTGAAATAATACAAAACCCTTCAAGTTCAATAGTTGGTCGTTGGTCATCTTGTCCACTACTTGATAAAAAGGCTATTTCTAAAGAATTTGATGTTCAAGATCCATAGGATGACTACATGTACCTAATTGTAAAGCATAATACTGTGGTAAGAATTAATTAATTAAATTCTTTGTATGCCATAATTGACCTAACGGCAAAACTAAATGAATTAAACTCCAGTATCTCACTCAAGAAAAAAAAATGGAATAAACATGAATATGATTTATCAATGAATGTCAGAGGCGGGCATGGCTTGGCATCCCCGTATTCGGAAACAGTTCAAATTCGAGGTAGGGTAATTAAAATGGAGCTTCATAACGTATGGAATCAGTGAACATTGGAACCAATGAAGGGTGTTTGATGAGATTCTTAAGATCAAATAATAGGAAAATTGGGTACCTTTACGTCATAAAATCATATTTATCCTTGTTGTTTTGAAGTATCAGTCACAAAGCGAATGAATTGAAGGAGAATTATCATCACTAATTTTAAATATTTATAAACAAAATATCCCCAAACACATGAGAAGTTGACTTGCTACTGAAAACCACCGTATTTGCAAGAGTGGTCATGAGCAAAGATAAATATTTTTGATAGAAGTCTATGGAAAAAATGAAATAAAGGGTGAAAAATCATTTGACAAAAGATTAAAAATTCAAGTTTATTCCTTGACTGAAGTAAATTAAATATAGTTCATGGAACTAGAATGGTGTTGACAATAATATCTCTATTTTTTTCAGGCTCCAAGGAGTGCCTCAACTTGCCCCACAAAGTTCACATTTACTCTGGGTCAATGGTTAGGTACTTAATTGTATTATTTTCATTTTAACTTATCGCCATAAACCAAGATGCCGAATCATCTAGCCTTATGTACTTCAAGTTTCGAGGCCCAAGAAAAATTCTCTCAAAATACAGATGACCCCTCCTTGCAATATTCCGTATACTTCGGACAGCTGTCTGAGGAGTAAATATCAGGATAACCGCCAATATCACTTGAAATAACCTGCGGACATTTTGTCGGCTTCCATCCGCTGGGAATCTATCTCCTTCTACCAGTCCGTCACAAAACCGGAAAAAAGCATTCACATTCAATTCGCAAGAAAGAAAAAAAATCTGCTAAAAAGAATAAAGAAAAATAAAAGCTTAATCGGAGAATACGAAGGGGTTATTTTACGCTAGTAGACAATATGAAAAAACGTATGTGACGTATACTTATTCGAGAGTTAGAAATGGGCAAAGAGAAAATCGTACGAATGAACCCGGAAAAGTGACACGAAAAGGAAAAGGTAGCTGGAAAACCCAGACAAGAAAGCTATTTCCGGAACAGTTTTTGGCATGGGCAAAAAAAGTTAAGTTTTCACTTCGGTTGGTGGGTAAATGACCATTTGAGGACGTCTTAGAAGCCAATGCCTCTTTTAGTTCGGTTTAGAACGAATTTCTTCGCGGGATCTAAGGACTAGCTTAGTTGCCAATCATATATTCCAATGCGCTGAAATTACAAATTTTTTAATTTTAGGAATAGTTGGAAAATCGTTATTTATAAAATGTCGTTATTACGTCCTACCTGCGTAAACAATCCATTATACTATCATATGTCTATTAACACAATGGGGCATTATATCTACTGCAGGCAATGGCGATTAGCAAATCCTTACAGTACTGACCCTTATGCCCATGAGTTATTGTATTAATTATGATACGTATATTATAAAATCAGAGCATAAATAAAAGGACCATTATACGACCTTTTCTGCAGACCTTTGTACCTGGCATATCTATAAATTTCCTAAATACTTGAATTACTAGAATATAAACCATCAACGATGGAAGTCGAATGGCTAGAAACCCCTTACAATCATGCTACATGGCATACCTGGTCCAAAGTAACGCTCATATGCAATAAAAATCGGGGGGAAAGCGATTGACATCATACACATTGGTCAAAAACTGTTCTAAATTCAAGGAAATTGAGAAACATTTATGATGGATGATTAAATTAGAAGTGAGGGCCAGACTGATTACCATATATCTAAACATTAATGTTACCTAAATGGGGATCGACGAAGATGACGATTTTCCCCAGTAGTTAAACCATTATCCTAAAATTCAAAATGTTTCTGTGTTCCTCATTTTTTATTCCCAGTATACCCATTAACATAGTAAAAAAGCGAAAAGTGACATAATATTTACTATCATTTGGCTGCAAGAAATATACTTGCAATTGAATAGAGGTAAACAGAATATAGATGAAAGAAAAATATGCACGCTGAAGTAAAGAGGAAGACATTGGCATTACAAATTTGCCAGGAAATCACAGAGCACTGAAGTTGCCTAGTGAAGAAGTAAGTGCGACAATCATCAGTCAAGAGGCCATTAACGCCAGATTCACGAAACGTACTTGAATTACAAGGCAAGGCTAAAACAGAAAGGGTATAATCTCAAAATGCGCTCACACTATCCACCCTTATGGCTTCTGATTCTACAGATCCAATCCGGACGCAAAAGTAGAAACTTTTTTCCTCCAAACTATAACGGTCAGAGACCAATTGGAGGTGGCACAAAAAGAGCACGACAAATTTCTGGCACCGCAAAAATGACGGTGCAATCGATAAGTGGGTAAGAAAGAGGGAGGGGGGGATAGGGAGTGGGCGGGGAGGGAGGGATGGATGGCGCTATAGGGAAAGGTGACGCAAAAAACTCAACGGGGAGGAGAAGAGCGTTTTGGGGTGTGTGTGTGCGAGAGAGACAGAGAGGGAAATGAGCGTGGGAATGCGAAAGGAAAACCCCTAAGGTTTGGCTAGAAAAAGTTGATGGCGGCCAACCGGGAGAGGACCGGGGAGGGTAATTGGCAGGGAGGGCATGCCGTGGAGGGAGGAGTACGAAGATATCGGGAAAAAATCGGAGTAAATGGGCGGGGAGGACGCAGGGGGGCGCAGGGTAGGGGTAGGGACGGGGGCGGAAGGGATCGCGAGGGAGGGGGAAATGGCGAGGGAGGAGTGGCCAGGATTGCCCGAGAGAGAGAGAGGACTTCTTCTCAGAGACAGACGCGGAGAGGGAGGGAGCATTTTTGGGACGAGGGGGGTGGAAAGGGATCGTAAGAATGGGCCGAATTGCGGAGTCGGAATGGGGTCGGCGGGCGGGAAAGGAAGGACGAGAAGGGGAGGGATTTTGTTTTCCCGCAAATTGTTATGTTCGGGGAATGATGCGGACGAGGAAAAGGGTGATCTGGAGGTATTTGCTCGGGCAAGCATGCCGTTCCCAAGGGCTGACGCGCGGAGGTAAAGAAGTGTCCCTGACAGGGAGGATGCGAGTCGCGCGAGTTTATGGCCGTCTCCGAAGGAATCGTTAATTCTCATGATACACTCGTGAGAAGGCGTGGCGGGACCGCGGAAATTGAGACACAAAAGATTTTCGCTCAAATTGTATAACAGAGCCATTTTCCCTGAGTACAATTGGGGGCCAATTGTGAGCAATATACATTTACGTTCACCGATCAAAAATTGTCGGGAGACGTTTGGTACGCCAGTGCCGAGAACCCTTGGACAGAGTACAGAATGACTTACAGCAGACAGATTCAAGCGAAATTCCCTCTATGAACTCTAATTTGACACCAGGTTACCACCATGAAGGGACATACGCATGCTTCCACTCGACCACCCGACAACTTTATTCCGAGTGCATGCATAACTCCGCCCTTTTCCCTCCTGTTACATGCGTGTCTTGCCTTAAGATTAATCTTTCCAACATTCATTTCCAAGCCTCTTGCGCACGATCTTTAGTTCTTGGGCAGCAGTTAGTCTCTCCTTGGAGCGAAGGAAATAAAATTTTTTGTACCATTTCACAAATTAACATATAGCAGGTATAGTGGGAATAAAAAAACTTATTGTAAGAAGTCTACGTTAAAAAAAAGACCAAGGAAATGCCACATTGTATAATTTGCACTTCTATCCTTAAAATTTAGCGCCAAAAATCTATCTACTTATGCTATTTTTCTAACTTGATTAAACTTACGGGAGTTATTAATATTTAATCCAGTTTAAAACGTGTTTTCCAGGGTTATAGCAATCTCATATAATCTCTTCTGCGAAGACGCGGCCACTCGGAAAATTCCACGTATTCGTTTTATAAGGTCTATAAATTTTATTACATACGTGCATGAATGTGTATAAAAAGTTTCGAGCTCCCAAGTTCCTGTGTCAACTTTTAAATTTTATCACCCATAACTCAAACTTTCTTTTTAAAATCAGGGTGCATGATATATGCCAATAAAGCACAGTCAACTTAAGGAAGAGAGCTACAAAGTAATATCATACACAGAGCATTTGCAGTGAAGGAAGATAAGTAGGTACTCTCTTTCGGCAAGTAACATACTTCCTAGACCCCACAACCGTAATATCAACCCTAACTGCGAGCCTTCCGTGGCCTAATAATTGTGTCCCACAATGATAATTTTACAATTCTGCAATAGAGGTACGAATTTAGACTAATAATATCAGCTCAAACTTCGACTGAAGTAGCGTTCAATAATTGATATTATAACATGAATACGGAAATAAATTGGAATAATATTGAAGAATATGTGATAGGGCGCACGTCAATCATTGACAAAACATCCCTGACAAAACAGGAGTTTTCAGAAAAAACGAAGAACCCCGATTGCTAGACGAGGAAAGATATCAGGAGGGGATACTCAAAGGGGTAGATAATTAGAGGTGATGGGATGTTGTAGGAATTCAAGGATTACGAACTAATTGTGAAAACCTTAGCGGAGTCAACCGCTGAAATGCTAAATAGCAGGATTTCCACGGAGAAATAAATCCATCTCGGTCGGAATTCGAACCCAGACCCTCTCATTTCAAATCATCTGGCAAATCAGGGGGGTCAGAGTTCGAGTCCCGGCCAAAGTGGAGTTTTTTTCTCTGTGGAAATTCGGCTGAATTGCATATCAATGGGTGACTCTGCTATGGTATTCGCGGTCAGTTCGTCATTCTCGAATTTATTGAAAGCAAGAATTTATTAGTTAGGTTTATAAGCTTAGTGTTTAAGTTGGCCTTAACCTCGTGGACGGTGGAGCTGTGCGGTGCGCACGACTGCGGCTTGTCTGTGACATTAAATGTATGTACGTAAAACAGGTCGGCAAAATCAATGCTTTTAACTGATTTCTGTTAACGTCCCCGAGACTGTGCAGAAGAAGACCCGGTACACGTCTATAAAAAGAGAATAACTTTAGTCATAGAAGTTTTGAAGGCATTAAAAGAGAAGAATTACGTCAATATGAAAAGGTTGGCAGATAGAAGAATAGAGTGGAAAGCTGCGTCAAACCAATTCTAGGATTGTTGACCAATGATGATGATGATAGAAGTTTTATCTGTAATATGCTTTCTATTTAGTTAAAAACGTCACAACACTCAAGCCTACATTTAGCATGATTTAGAATGTATCACATTTTCTTTTGACGGCTCCAGAAGGAATTGGAATTTGTCTCATAACTTAGAGGAAAGAGGCCCTAGATTTCTCTGGGGTTTCATGCTGGGCGTAAGACGAAGTGGAATGTGACGAGGGTGGCGGAGAGAGGAAGTTCACGGGAAAGGGGTTGAGACGGCTTGTTTGGCGTACCCGGGACGCGGATTCGGCGATGAGAGATTAGATGCAGATGATAAAGCGCCGATGGAATAATGGATTCATATTTAATAAATATAACCTTGACAGACTTGAGATGAAAGGAAGGGAGAGAACACATGAAGGGAGTAATACGCAATGCCTCCAGACAGTTCCTTGGATAATTTTTTTAAAACAACTTTAGGCCTTTCGCTTCATAAATATCTGCGAGGAAACAGAATTCAGGCTTTTGAGAGGTGAGTAAGAAATGCATGTACATACATCCTTTTTTTGGTGAATGAGCTGGTACGTGAAGATTCTCGATGTAAATTGTTGTACCTTAAGGAGAATGTAAGCATTAAAATTTAAATTCGCCATAAAATAGCTCGTTCGGTGCCAGTAATCGATGCGCATAGTACATTAGCTCTGGTGCGACTTGATTATGTGCGTGGGCTGGTCCTTGGAAGAAAAAAAATTCGCGGTCGTTTGGGAATAAGCAGATTTGTCACTTCAAGTCATTTATTTTCCTAAGAACATAGCCAAACATTAATCATCTCGTTTAAGGCGATAAAAGATTCCTTCACCACGCACATTTAGCTGTATCTAGTGGCTAAATTAAATTGACCGTTAAGCTATATCAATTTCTATTTCAAGCCCCAGAGTCATTAAAAATTGGAGCTCGCAAGGAAAATAGCCTCAAAAAGAGTTGATAAAAAGTTTTTCAAAATGTCACAGCAAATTACGAAGATACTCAGATTCCTTGCCGCCTAATATACTTCCCGTAAATATCTCTAAGTTTTCCATTAAAATAAAACTTGAATACAGTACCTAGATAAAGAACCAATTCCCATCTCTAATGTCTAATATTTGAGTTGACAAAACTAGCTACAGGTTAGCTGGGGAGAGTATTACTCGGAAGCGCAAATGAGGCTGATATGGTATCCATTTCTTTACAGAAAATATCGCTTTGAAGAAAATAACTACTTAGTATACTTTTAAGAATAATAACTACTTAAAATAACTGCTACGTTTACACAAAATTTTTAAATTTTCTCATGAGATAGATGTGACAATTACGAGTTAACTTTGACCTCGACATTGTTAAATCTCAATTAACAAGTACAAACTTCAAGGAATGAGCCTCAGAGTAGAATTGAGTTTTTCTGTTCAGAATACAAAATAGTTTACCGAGGAAAGAAACGATGCCACAGTACCTACGTCAAAGGCGTTAGCGAACAAACGTTTTCATGATAGATAACCACCATGTTTTTAGATTCGAATATGTAGACCTGATTCCCAAATTACACGATACACATTACCTTCATAATACGATACCTTACCATCAATTCATACGATACGATACCTTCATTAACCTGCGCCGTAGAAATGAGGAGGAAAAGTTGGAGAAATGCTTATCTTTACTTTATCAAAGAAATGCTGTAACTGCCAGAACTCAGGCGAGCCTTAATATCCTCTAATAGATGGCGAACTAAGTATTTTTACGCAGCTGTAAAGTTTTTGAGAACACTGCGAATGAAGTAGCAATGATACGTCATCCACCGATTCAACTCCTTTAGAATGTAGTGAAAAAGATTAATCTTCGTAGGAACAGCCCTTATGAACTTTAATATCCAGAACTCTGCATCGTCAGCAAAAGTTAATACTCGAAGTTACATTCTGAATTAAGATGACTGCAGTAAAGACGACAATGACAATTTGATGAGTGTGTACACAGCGACTGAATCGATTACGTATATTTCATGATTCAAGTAATTATAGATTATATTTAAACCTGAATAAAAGGGTGAAAACAGGAACTTCAGATATTTCACTGAACGATTTGAGAAACAGCGAGAGTTTGTGTCGGGAACAGTACCTGGGGGAACCTAGGGTGCTAGCTAGATTGAAAGTCAATAGAGGTGTGGGTCGAAAAGGTATGCTAAGGAAGAAAAAAACTTCATGCTATAATGAAAGTTAAACAAAAATATTGGCAGACTAAAAGTTAAAACAGAGTGAATGCATGATTGCTGATGTATTTTTTTCCACTAAAAAAATCAGTAACGGGAGTGCGAGCAGTAAAGGAGTAACGAGAGTACAAGTGTGGAGGGTTTGAAAGGAATCATTAATGACACGTAGCGAAAAGTACGAGAAAAATGATCGAGAAAGCGGTCTGAAGTATGAAAATGGCGCAATGAAAACGCTACAATTACCATGATGTAAAAGAAACAGATAGAAGAGAAATGCTGCAGCTGAGCATGAAGAGGAGTAAAAGAAATTTGGAGAAGTTTACAAAGAAATAATTAATGAATTCAAAATGAATTGAAGAAAAAAATGGAAGCATGTTTAGACTAAGGTTGAGAAATGCGGTCAGGTTTTGAGGGCAATAAAGAGGGTGCAAAATATACGAAATAAAAGGGTAAACCAGGAAAAAGAAAATGAAAAATGTAATAAAAAATCTCAACGATGATGATAAAAATCTCAACAATGCCATGATGAATAAAAGTAAGGGTGGTGGAGAAAGGACAACCAATGCGTGGAAGCTAATGAAAGGCTTGAAAGAACCAAGGTTTTCTCAATGAAAGAAAGCTATCAGCGGCACATGAATGCGATTGAAATAAGAATGAAAAAATGCAGCTAAAGAACTTTAGACGAGCAAGAACGAGAACGATACAGTAAATAGGATGATGAATAATGGGCAATGGATGCATATTTTGATTTTATGTGTCGTATCATTTAGAGGTGTGAATGTAATATAACTCGAACGCATAAATCGATGCATGAATAAGTAAGATTATTTTTCGTTCCCAATGGTTGGACATCTTGAAAATAGGTAAAAAAGGGGAATCAAAGAATTATTGGACAAGTAGTGCACTGAGCATACCGAGACATTTGTCCGAAAAGATATTATTACAAGGTTATGGAAGGTAATATTAGGGGCACAAAGGCGCGGAAAGAAGGTGCTCAACGAACCATAAGTATGCACTTCAAGTGATGAAAACCTACATAAATGCTAAGGAAAATGACAATCATACGAGGGTAGTTTGATAAGTCCGAGACTTTTTGAATAAAAAATATTTTTTCGGCAAATAAGCGCTTTATTTCTCAACATCGTCTCCTTTTAGCTCTATACATTTAGTCGAGCGTTTTTCCAATTTTTTTATTCCTTCCAAATAATAGGATTTCTCAAGGCCCTCAAAATAGGAGTTTGTTTCAGTATTGACCTCTTCATTCAACCCAAATCTCTTACCGCCCAGCCATTTGTTCAGGTTTGGAATCGGGAAATAGTCGCAGGGGGCTGAATCTGGAGAATATGCAGGATGGGGTAGCAGTTCGTAGCCTAATTAATGGATTTTTGCCATGGTGACTACGCACGTGTGCACCCGTGCATTGCCTTGATGGTGTGAGCAATCGCGGCACTCGTCGCGCGGAAAGCTTCTTTATGTCCAAATATTCATGTAAAATGTGATTTACCCGCCCAATTTAGATGCATACAGCCTCAGCCGCCTTACGCACTTCCATTCTCTGATCGTCCAATATCATTCCATGGATTTTATCGACGATTTATGGCGTGACGACCTCTTTTGAGCGACCTGAACGTTCGGCGTAACTTGTGCTGGTACGACCACAAAGTAACTCAGTAAACCTCTTCTTAACTATTGAATTTGATGGTGCACAGTCCCCATAGTATTTATCACGCCTTTTCTTGGTTTCGGTGATAGTTTTTTTTGCAAAAATTAATGCTTAATCAGCACACTAAATTCACTTTTTTCCATTTTTGTTAAAATTCACGAGGTTGTCTGCTTTCAATGTCTGTCAAACACAAACTAAATGGCGCAGCTTGCTCAAAATTTTACAGTAGTCTATTAATAGATAGCAGTTGACGGTAGCAGCGTTGCATTTAAAGTCCAAGTTACTGCGCGGGGAATTCAAAAAGTCACTGACTTATCAAACTGCCCTCGTACATCAGTGATGCCAGATTGGGTGAGTTCCTGCCAATTGGGCGGATTGAGAGGCTATGCTGGCGGGTTCCCGCCAACTTAGGCTTGTTGGGCCATCCTCCCCAGAAATTCAGCGGGTTCCCAAAAATATCCCTAACTTTCCTATTTTATACCGATAGATACCGTAGAACAAACGAAAAAATTAGCATAAAAATAATTCGACCATTAACAATAGTACGGCCGTTTCCCCCTGCCAAACAACCTTGAGTTGGCTCACAGGGCATTATGTAGATGTTAAGTCAGATTGAAAAGCAAGCACACAGGCTATTATTCCTTAACTGATCAGGTGGTAATCTGAGTGCAATCGGTCCCACGGTAGGCAGATTTCCGCGAAAATTATCGCTATTAGGTAGGCTGGAGTTGCAGAGAGCAATCAATAAATAGAAAATAAATGTCAACGTGATCTACTAGTACTTCATACATTATTTAAAGAAGGAAAAGAAGAAAGTAAAAATAACGAGAATACTGGGTGCATCACATTTGAAGAGAGAGATCGTTCCAAGGAAAGCTTTACACACTCCATTTCAAATTTTGAACTTATTCTCTGGAATGATTATTAATACTGTCAATGAGCTTGATCCAGCAACAGCTAAGTATCACTGACTAGAGTCCTAACGCGAGACCCCACCAAAATGATCGAGAAGTTAGGAATATTTGTAATTTGTTGAGAATTGGAAAAATAAATTATTTAAGCATTAATTTACGCACTTCTAAAATATGTTTAGCATTAATAGAATGCTCTTCATTTCCTGTACAAAAAGCAACAATTTTCAAATGAAAAAAATATTTTTCTAATGGAGCATTGCAACATTAGAACTTGCAATGAAGTTATTCCTCGTTTAAAAAGGAAAATTCAATGAGGCAAAAGTCGGTATTCAAATGAAATATTTGACCATAAACATGTCGCATATTTAGAAACCATTAAAAATACAAATAATTGATTTTCGAAATAACCTCTTGCAATAGTTAATATTTTGGTCAATTTTGCTCGAAATGTTTCATAAATGTTACCTTATTAGTATTTGTTCCTTTGATGCGACAAAATAAATAGGAATTGAACATTTTACCATATTATATAATTATTTGTATATCGAAATTAAACCACCTGGTCGTAATACATTAAATTTTGTTTAAATCTTGGCGTGCGGCGAGAAAAGAGAGGGATTGGGCGGGTTGGGCGGGTTTAGGGCGATCTGATGGCGGGTTGAGGGTCGAAAAATCTGGCACCACTGTCATGCGTTCTGAAATGGGAAAATAATTATGATATAATTAATATAATAAGACACACGAGACAAGGCGCAGCAACTATTTGGATAACGGCTGGAAAGCTAACTCATAGGTCGCGGTTTTTGATACCGGGCATGATTGTTATACTAATCTAAGAGCTTAGAGCTTAGGTTTAGAAGTGCGATATAATCTAGGCCGTAGAAGACCGTAGAACTCAGGTCTTACTCAGGTAGAACTTTACCGCAGAACTCAGGTCAGTAGTAGAGAAAGGTAGATGTAAGACGAGCGAGTTCCACCATAAGATAAGAGACAGCGTTGCAGTGAACGCTTGAGTACTGGCTTCTCATTCCAAATTCATTGGTCTAAACTCTAGAATAGATATTTTTAATTGGAGTACTGGTCTCTACTTTTGTGAAATTTGGAAAGTAATTGAAGTACAGTACTCTGTCCGTCGGAAGAGAAGCTAAACGGTGAACCGTTAGACAACTTTCGTAAAACGTGGACTAATGGCGAGGTCGGTTACACTCCACCCTTGCTTTGTCCATAAAATACTACCTACACTCAATCATCTTACATGATTCAAGTAGCCGTAAGAGTTATGCCGCTGTCAGTAGAGCATAATGAAAAATTTCACATCTGCAATTTGAAAAGAGTCGGTATGAAGGGGCAAGAATATGATCATGATAGTAGAGTACTTGTTAGGTTTTTCCACCAGCTAGAGAGGTTGTGCGTGGAAAATATCTTTCTAGTGGAAAAAAAGCAATTATTTCCAACAGTTCCCTGTCATCTTTTTCGGAATATTTATAGTTGAATTTGTCTGAGACGGAAATAGTGATACAACCGGGATAATTCTGAGGAAAGGGAAATATTAATATGTATTGAAGGTAAGGAAGAATACTCGTAGACTAAAGGAAAGGTAAAGGTTTCAAATTATAGTACAAAATACGGCTTTTACGGCTGTCTTCATTTGGTGAGGAAAGAGCGCAAAGGGTGTAGCGCAAAAAATTGGCTGTTTTCACTACTGGGTATTTTACAACTCCTCAAATAAGAAAAAATTTAGTTCCTTAGATATGCTGTTCTTACGATTTTTGTAAAACGATGCAGTAAATATATTTGGCACCATCATGCCTCCCTATCATGAAGTAACACCTGTAAATCGACGCGTAGTATAGAAAAGACACGATCGCATGCATAATCAGGTAGCAACTCTAAAAAAATCTCCATCTCCTTTAAAGATGCCTTCCCAAGAGGATATTAAATTTCCCTCTTTTGCCTTCTAGTAAAAAAGACTAAATAAAGAAAGAACACAACGAATGAATTTCATGTTCAAATATATAATCATTCCAGACGTTAAAAAAGAGACTTAATTTACGCTATACGAAACAATATAAGCACTAAGGCAAGAAATGAATCCTGATGACACTTCGCTATAAGTTGACTGAAATGGCATACTTTAATCGGACCTTATCGATGATTTTATGTCTACACCCACACTTAAAGGCACTTCAGACCGGGAGGAAAGGTAAAGCGATGGGAATGTGGAGAAAAACCTTACGTCGGCTTAAGCTCCTCTGAACGAAAGGCGCCAAGGAGATCAGAGCTTAACGTCCCATTCGACGGACTGATTACTGAACTCGACGTGCCCTCCAAGCAACGCTCAAATACCCTATGAAATATATCACCAAGATGGTAAGAGCACGCGGTTGCCGAAGCCTTACTCCGTTTCCTGAGACATTCCTTCCCCTGCCGTATTACCCACCAATCTCAAATCGCACAAATTACCGTAGCTGAAAGCAAGGCGCAAGTGGCCTTAACGGGAGGCCTGGGTTTGAATCCCAATGCCGGGATTTCGAGCCCGGGTCCTCAAGGTGAAAGGACAGCACTCTAAACATTGCACTAATTATCTCCTTGATTGGGTCTATGTGGTATGATGGCCGGCCAAGGCGTATATTTCATTGCTATAACGATCTCCCTGCTTGTCTTGTGGAGATCTTTTCCAGTTCAGTACTCCGTCCGTCGGATGGAACGTTGAGCCAAGGTCCCTTTCGTTAAGAGCACGCTGATGCCGAAGCTGGGTTTCTCTCCACCCTTCCTCCGTTCCCTGAAAACTTCTTTCTCCTACCCAGTTATCCGCCTATCCTCTCTGGCGCAAGTTACCTCAGTTGTGCGCCGCTTTCCTAAAAGAAACGACTACTACCCGGATCTTTATCCTTGGTGGTAACAAATAGTCGGCATACGTATCTTCAACTATAAAGTAGTCACACAATGATCATTTAAGTGTAAAAAGGTACTACTTTAAAACTGTGATGAATATTGCACAGCAAATGAATGTTGACAGAATTTGTCTTGGAAAGCATGATGGAGTAGGGATCGTAAATTCCAGCATATTCTGCGAAATGCAGTTATTGTGGGCCTAGGAGTAATAACCAGAGGCTAATAGCGGACGGAATAAATAATCATTTTCTAGTGAACATGAGGCAAAAACACATCCGCATCCAGCGCGGACTAGGACCCGGAGGCCATGGGTTACCGAACGACCTACAAGTCTTCTCAACCTCCGTCATTTGCTTAAATTAGATCCCATAAGAAATCCCAGCGAGCAGAACAAGTCTATAAATAAAACCGGGACGAACAGGAATTCGGAGGCGGAGGCCTCACTACAACAGCCGCACAACGGTCCACTATTGCCACGAGATAGATAAATAATTTCTTATCTCCCGGAGAAAATTTATTCCCAAAATCCCGGGCGCATTTTAAATATTCCATCAAGTTTTCGGAATCGCCCGAGCGTGAAGGATGCGGAGGAGGACGTAGTTGGGGACGGAGATAATTGCAGCATCGAGGGTGGGGGCACGGGGAGGAGAGAGGGAGAGGAACGTGGGGAGATAAAGGATGTGAATAAGGGAGGACGCGGGGAAAGAAGGTATAATACGCGGTGGGAGGGGCGTCCTGCTCCCCCCCCGTCGGAGAATACGTCCTTAATCTGCATATCGGCTCCGCGGGGATGCCACACGTGGCGCGGGGGCCTACACCTGCACCCCTTCCCCTTCGCTGACATCCTCCTCCCCGCCCTGACCTCCCGAAAAGTTTCCCGCACGGTCATCGAGGCGCTTGGGATCAGGTTGGTGCGGCGGCTTCAGCACTTACTTCCCATCCCGAGGGCCCGGGTTATGACTCCTAGAGTTTCACTGGTAGGACGATCGAGTAGGGTTACCAGAGGTCTGGTTTTTCCCGGACGTGTCCTCTTTGTAAAGGCCGTCCGGGGGCATCCGGCAAGGATTAAAATCAGGATTTTCATTGAGAAAAAAATTAAATTTTTCCGGGACTCGAGCCCGGAACCGCTTGATTTCCGGCCAGGTGCTTTAACCAACCACGAAGGCTTTCTTCCCCGCTGTGGATATCTAGAGGCTTTCAATGACAAGATGTTGCCGGCCAGCCGTACATACAATGTAACTAACAAACCGTAGTCGTGCGCACAGCACCATCATCCACGAGGTCAAAGGCAAATTTAAACGCCTGCTTACTGCTGCTGAACGAATTTAAGGATTGCGAACTAACCGCGAATTCCTCAGTGAAGTCATCCGCTGAATCATGGGGTACCGGGTACGAGTCCCGGCCAAAATAGCTTCTTTTTTCTAGGTAGAATTTCCTGAATAGTACATTTCAGTGTCTGACTCCATTAAGGTATCGCGGCTAGTTCGCAATCCTGGAAGAATTTACATTTCTCCAACAACATTTATCCTGGTTTGACGGGAATTTTAGCTCTCAACGTCCGTCCTAAGGACGACACGCATATTGGTACTCCTACACTTGAGTGATGTATGGAGAGCACATCAAGTGCAATACTCCGTCCTTCTTAAGGGATAAAAATAGCGAACCGTTCGAACGGCCGGCCCCTTTGTTTTGTGGGCTAATGCCAATGCAGGGTTTCTTTCCACCATCCTCCGCTTATACTTTATTCGGGTGAGGCACCCGGAAGCAAAGGTTATTTGCACCATATAGGATAGGAGGGTGATTGAATAGGGGAAAGTATTTCTAGGAAGCGAGGAGAATGAAAAGAATCCCAGCGTCAACATTAGCCTACTCTCAACGAAAAGTGCTCGGGGATCGACGGACATTAATCATCGATGGGACATTAAACTTTAAAGTCCATCAACGACATGCGTAACTTGAAAAGCGCTCCACACATCACTCTAGTGGAGACCGATATACTAATAAAAAATATCTGCCACAGCTCGGATTCGAAAGCGGGCCCTCGCGGTCTTATCAGGGAGAAATGAACGGAGAGATTAACAGACGGAGTGCTGAACTTGAAGTACTCTCAACACAGCGCTCAACTAAGGATCGGTATGCCAAAAGCTGACTCCACTTGGATTCGAGATCGGGCCCTCGGGGTGAGAAGACAGTACCCTAGCCGGGTCAGATTGGACTTGCCTTTGATTTATTCAGCCTGGGCCATTTGAGGCGATAACGCCCGCTCTTCCCCAAACCCAGGCGCCCTCAGATTTTTCAGTTTTCAAGTTCCATTGCAAAGTTTTATCATTTTCATCAAGCTTTTACATTATATAAAAATATAATTCATTTGCATTATATAAAAAATCATTAATTTACATTATATAAAGGTATAATACATTTACATTATAGGCATAAAATATTGTCCATTTACATTAAAATATAATTCAATTTAATTATATAAAATATTATTAATTTACATTATATAAAAATATTATTCCTTCTATCAGTCTTATATCACAGTCATTCCAAAGTAGTTATTATCACAGGGCATTATATTGTCTTTATTCGGCAAGCAACGAGATCTCAGCAAGCTGGGAACGTTCGACGGCTCGTCTCTTTCTTGTTGACCGAGCGGGAGCCGAAAGCGCGGAGCGCGGATGCGGAAAGGGGCAGCTGGACGAGCTCTGGTGACGGAGGGACCTAGGCGCGCAGGGGGACGAGAGATGTCGCTCACTGGTCAGTTCGCTACCACGGTTCACCGACGCGCGTTTGTTCCGACCGCGGACGGAAAGAGATGGGTGACAGTATGCCGATGGGGGCCCAGGGGATGAATTTCGGCTCCACCCATGCGACCACGTCGAGGGGATTGCAGTTCCCCATTTGACGTAGTACGAAGCCGATATCGGACTGAGATAAATGACATGGCACGAGCATGTCTGAGGTATAAGATGAAAAAGTCATGGGCTAATGCAATGCCAATTTGATTATAAGTGAATTAATTTGAGGCGCATAAAAGTATCAACCTAAGATGGAGGTAATCCTGTTTAAATAATAAATCTTGAGTTCTAGGATGTCGGTTGGTGAGACACTAGGGCGGAGAACGGGCTTGTGTGCGCATTTGAGGAATAATTGTAAATTAAATAAAAAAAGGAAAACCTAGGCCAGCAGTTTCTATGCTTTTCCACCTGCGCACCCGTCGACAGTCAATTTACCTAATGTGTATACCTTATCCATGAGCCATGCCCCTAACTTATGTAGGTGCTGTTCAGTTACTGTTGAATCGGTAGTGTAGTCAGCGGATATTACCTAATAAATCGTCGATATTCCAATGGCTGCTTTCGCTCATAACTTGTTGCCAATAATCAGCCGAACGAATGTGCTCCCTATTACTACCATTATTATTTAACATTGTCATCGTACTTCTAAGTCATTAAGCGCGTATCTGACGCTAAGAACCATGGACGTAAGCCAAATAAACATGACTTAACAATGTACATACCAAAATATATCAATATAAACTGCCATATCTTAAGGTGATTTCTTAGTTTAACAGGAGTCTATTATCTAATCTATAGTACCAAGTAGATTTTGTGTCAAATATTATATGAAAAGGCGTTATCAGCAGATGGAAAATATCGCGTACATTTTTACGTGCATCATAAATGAAATTGAAAAATATGAAATGAAAAAAACCTGAAGAATTATTCGAAGATCTTGTGATCACCAGCATGGTAGAGGGTATAAAATGTTTTGCCTGGAAGTTTGAATACATTTCTTAAGGGGTCATGTATTGAATCATAAATTTAGAGAAAAAATATAAATAAAAAATATGCCAGTGTAAGCAAAAGATGTGATATATTTTTAGCAAAACATATTCGCAGATTATGTTGGCAATACGAGGCAACGCATGCGTGTTGGCGTGACATTTATATCAGAATCGCAATTTGAAACTGTGAACCTGACAAAACCAGAGCACAAGACTGGTTCGACAAACCAGTGAGTACTCCAACAATCCCAAAGAGTAGAATGAGTGTTTATCCAGTATATACGAGGAATATTCGGACTGTAATGGTTACCACCAACTATCAGAGAAGGTCCTTCCATAGTGAGTTCTATGCTATCCTAGTCGTTCCATGGGTTTTCCGTGACTTCATGAATGAGGAAAAATGAACTTCATCTCATGTTCCCATCAGTAAAGATTCCACGAGGTGGGAAAAGCTATTAAGATAAATTATATCCAAGTGCAGTTACTCGTCTGCAGGGCAGTGAGTTGCGTAGGATTTGTCCACAATTGGCTAGCATGGCTTCACTGAGTTTTGGAAACAATGCAAGGGACGAATGAAAGAGGTGAGGAGGACGTGCCGGCATCAGAGTGCTGTCAATGGTAGTGCCAGGAGTGTCTAAATGAATCATTCCATCTGACCAGCAGATGAAGTACCTATGTATTCACGAAACCTCTGTCAGCTCTAATACAAAACTGGACTCAAAACTATCATCACTTCAGGAGGTGAGAAGATAATACTATCGATTGGATATGCGATGTCACCGGAGAAAGATCCGTGACCAGCAAACATCCAAAAGGGGAGCAATTGGACCACTATGGCAAATTGCATATACTATTGCATTCACAAACGTTCCGCTACTGTAAAATGAGGTGGAAAAACAATAAAATAGCAAGATACCTACTCAATTTTATTTTAAGCTAAACAAAAGATAGATGGCAGCAGAAATCTTTTAATTGTTGGCACCAGCTTTTCCAAAACATAACAACTAACAAGATCAGCGTTAGACGTCGACTGACGTTTACTAGCATTTTACTTAAGACACAGCCGTAATGGAATTTAAGGCTTATACTTATATACTCCCCTTCCAAGCACGTTCAGGCGGATTCCGAAGCTGATATTTTATTTTCCAAAATTCAACTCTACAAACGGAAACCTTCTTTGGAGTGATACAAATAATGAAATGACGAACATTAAATAGCATTTTTTCAATGATATATAAAAAGCAGGATGGTCGAGGTATACTAAATACTTCTCATCGCGGTTCAGAGACGTGGGGGAGGGGGGACTCGAGTGGCCCGCAGACGGGAGAAAGGTCGTTCACCGCAGCGGAGAACATCCAAATTTTGGTCAGCCCCCTCGCCCCGGCCACCCTTTGTTTAAACCGCGTCAAACTTACTTAGCGCTCTCCGCCGAGCAATGTCCATCCTCGGCGCTTGGTATCAGCCCGCAACCCCACCTCCTCCCTCCCCTCCGCCTCTCTCCCACCCACCCCTCGAATGCAAAACCACTCCACCCTCCTCCTTGTTTTCCCTCCCTCCCCGTCCAGTTCCTTCCCTGCCGCCCCTTTCCCTCCTTCCCCCAACTCCCGAACCTACTCCCGACCAAATTTGTATTCGTATTCATCGCCCATCCATCCACATCCATCCTCCCCCCTTCCCACCCTCCCCTACACCCCCTTCGCATCACGCTCCCGTCTTTGCATACATTTCCCTCCCCTCCTTCACCCACCCTTGTCATCCTCTCCCCCACCTTCCCTCTTACGCGTCTCGAAAATCTTCTTCTATTCCCTCTCTTTCTCTCTCTTCCTCTTCTCCAACTTCTCCTCCTCCCCCTTTCACTCACCCAATGATTTAGAGTGGCAGTCGGTCGGCCGTTGGTGGATCGAAATGGAGGGCGAGCGGTTGACGATCGGTCCACGGCTCCTCTCTTTCTCTCTCTCTCTCTCCCTCATCCACTCCGGAACTCGTCCTTGCCGGCGCTAAATCTACCCGCGCAGGCCGACGGGCAACAGCGGGTGCATGGCGAGAGCCGTGACTCCAGCGGGCATTGTAACGCGACCGTCCGTCTTTGCCAGGCGCAGAGGCGAAAAATGATGCAAGGCCCGATACTGACGGATGAAAGGACGGCTAAAAATCCATGATCGTTCACTCACGACAGCAGCATCAACAACAAACGACCTAATGCGCTTCAAAATTGGTAAACTTTTGATGTGAATTATAAATAGACATTGGGTACATTAGCAGTAAAAGAACGTCAAAGAATAGTCCTGCAATATCGGTTCTTAAAGATACAACACCATGAAGATTATCGAACTGGAGAAGGAAACGCGGAATAAAAATCCATAGTCATTCACTAACCACAGCAGCATTAATTTAAGAACAATCGACCTACGGTGTACAGACTAAAATAGCTAAACGTTTGACGAACATTGTAAATAGACGGTATGATATAATCTTCGCAGTGGGAAGACGTAAAAGCTTCTTTTACCGCTAATTATAAATATGGTTCCCAAAGGGACAACATCACGAAGATGAAAATCAAATTTACGAGCGAAACTTCAAATAAAATTAATAGTTGTTCAAGAGGGACAGAAGCATTAACAAGAAACGATATATTGCATTGAAAGTGCTGAAACTATTGATAGACATTCATAAATATCGGTTTTCTGATGTTATTAGAAAGTGAAAATCAAAAACAAATGAATGAAACGTCGAATAAAAATGCAAAGACATTTACTAACGACATCAACGTGAAATACAAACGACCATCTGTGATCACAAAGTGTTTAACTTTCGATAAAAACTTCGTCAAAAGTTTTGGTTCTTTGAATACACGAAAGAACCGTGAAGATGAAAAGCGAGTGGCAAATGAATCGTCGAATAAAATCATATCCGTTCAATAGCGACGATATTCAGTGCGACAATATTAATAGCCTTAAATAGCGTAATAGAGTTAAATAGCAATAGTGCTCAATAGCAATAGCAATAATAGAGACGCACGCAACAAACGAATCAACTTGCTTTTTACGAACTTTTGATAAAAAATCACAAACATCAGTTCTCTAGAGGCATAATAATACGGCGATGAAGAAAGCACAAATATCAACACCTTTTTAAGAATTACCAATATAACATCAACGCAACCTCACACCCATCACCCAGCTTTGTAGAGGGTGTTTCTTTTCTAAAAGAATCATGAATCAGAAACGTGTGCCTTGAGCCATTCACATGTTTCCCCAAATTACTTAAAAATTACTATTTTAGTCAGAGGAAAAACCTATTCCTTTGTAAGTAATTCTTTATCTCTTTCGTATCCCTTTTTCATAGTAATTCGTTAAAATTCAAATTAATGTTATCCAGGCAACGTCATATTTCACCAATGTTAAGTACTAAACAAGTTGCACATCCCACATGATTTCCATTAATATACTACCGGTTCAATTTCAAACATGATACTTACATTTGCTACTTATCTTTTTTTCTGTCTGTCATATTGTGAGTTCGATAATTGGGAATTATATACAAAATCTTTTATTTTAAAGTTTTTCATAATATCCGATTTCATTTGGTTACTACATTTGTGGGCAGATTAGCTGTATGGAATCATTATTATCGGCACTTTTTCTCATTTCCACACATTTTTTTAACGCCGTCCATAGCTTAAAGCTATTGCCAAAAGAATTATTACGGGCCAATATCAAGAGAAAATTATTCCATGTCACTTTCAACGAGGAAGTAATTGAGACCGACAGAATTTACCAATGAAAATTTTGGAATAAAAATAATTCAAACTTATTTCCAGAAAAAAGATCGCAGGCTTTCCCGGCGTACGCTTGAAGTGAAGGCTATTCGGGTGCTCCACCGGGTCAAATTCTCCATCGCTGCCGACGTTTCAAGGAACGAGTCGTTCCCCATCCTCAGGGCTGTATGTCGTGTGTGATGAAAATGGCCTCTATATATACCCCTCGCCGATAACGTCGGCAGCGATGGAGAATTTGACCCGGTGGAGCACCCGAATAGCCTTCACTTATTTCCAGAAGTTCACAATCCTTGAATGCATACTTATTAAAAATAATAATTCTGAAATAATTTATATTTATACTTAATAATGATTATTTATGTATTCTGCCAAATCCCAGACACACAATCATGGTTTACCATTTTCCTTAGAGACACAATAACTATAATAATTGCCCCCCAACGGAGTTTTCAAAACTAAATCACAGCCTTCGACCGCAAAGTAGGTGAGTATAGAATATACATAGTACATATTAGTGGAGCAAGAAATCTAATATCCCAGAGATATATAGGCAGCTGCTTTCCGAGAATCACATAATATTGACTAACAAATGAGACAAATTCTAATGCAATAGATAAAAATCACGATTATTTTGGATCCCGATAGAAAATGAGTAAACATTTTTCGATGTTAGCATAAAACGAACAGTTAATATTTTTCGATGAATTAGTGATTCAATAAGACTTTTTCAAACAAATGTGCAACGAGAATTTTGTCCGTTCATAAAATTTATAGCAATCGAAACCTTTGAAATTCGAGTTATTTGCCGGTATGTAAGAGGCCTCCGAACTTCACTGCTGAGTATTTAACGGAGAAAGCGTCTCATAACATCACAAATAAAAAGAATGGAACTTAAAAACATGATAGGTAGTACTTTCGCAAAGTACTGTCTACATGTATGCACAAGTTTCTCAGAGTAAAGCACTTCATCAAGAAGTACGAATCCCGACGAGTTTGTTGAGACTGAAATGGAAACAAAAGCTGGGTGCAGTGCCTCCCGATTAACCGACAATAATTCAAAGCTCAACTTCTGCGTATAGATTATAAAGGACTTGAGCAAAGCTTTTTTGGCCAATTCGACATTAGTTTGAATGAATATATTTACAACTTCATTGCTGAAAATTAAGCTGTACATTTTGACTTTCAGAATATTTCATCAGAATGGAATGGGCACTGTTATTTAAAGACGAAGAGGAAAAATGGAAATTTAGCTCCATTATTTGGCGAAAAAAATTTTCTTAGTTAAATAATAATGTCACTGGGACAGATACTTGAACGCATACACGAGCCCGTAGTTATTTTTCCAATGTAATATGAGTAGGTGAATGAAATTTTTTGTGCTTATTGTGTTGGAGATATTACTGAGGGGAGACTTACAGGAGTCAAAATGGGCAACTCAACATTCATACTACTGTGGCACTCAACAGTTGATCACGCAGCGTTGGTAATCTTTGGTAATGGAATCTTCTCCCTGAACTGATGTATGATATAGCTCGCCCTTATTATGACTAGCGCTTGGCTCTGGATCATTTCTTACCAATCACCAATACTTGTTTTCAAAACTGAGACAGTTTGGCCAATGGCAATAATTTGAGATATTCATGTGCGCTCATTCTGAGACCGATATAAAAATACCGTGGAGAGGCCAAATTTTTCACGACAGTAAAAGCTACCAAGGTTAAGACACGATGTAGATGTATAGGAGGCTATGTTTTAAGTGGATAATTTGAGTTAGTCCAACACCTTAGTACTGGAGGAAGTATTGTGTACTGGTGTCAAAATTGGACCACTATACTTGTATAATAAAATAAATAGGGGGCCCGTTCTACAGACAAATAATTTCGTGAAGTTGTGTCTCCAGAAAATCCGAGCAGTCATGCCAACGGAAATAAACTTCATCGAACTCTTTGTATCAAAAGAAAGTTCAGTTCATTTTATTACTTATATATGTGTTCTGGGCTTCATCAATTCGGAAAGGGAATTTTATGATAAATTTCACGCACAATAGTTGGACGATGAAAACAGGAGGAGACTACTTTCGAGAAAAAGGAAAGGTGGATAATTACACTCTATTCAACAGATGAGGTTGATAGGATATTATAGAAACTAATTCGTGTATTTTTTGTGAGACTATCAAGGAAGATGAAGAAACACAATACAAATGAAGAGAAACAAGCAAATTCGTATCATTCATTCACATCAGAGCCTTCAAGGAGTGGTCGAGTAGAGTGGAGTACAATTGATCCGGGATGATGGATAATGGCTGAAAATAAACCCTAGAAACGGTACCACGGAAGATACAAGAGAGTCCTTTCACTTTATAAGGAGGGTGATTTGTAAGCCAAACTTTGCCTGTTAGAATCCCATCTATAAATATGTTCACGAAGCAAACTTTGTAAAATTTAAGCAAAATATCTCACGATATTAAAGATATCTCACGAAGGGAAATGGCCATTTAATTAGCATCTGTACCACTTCAGCGAACATTATAGGCTGGTTGAATCCAAGATTATTAATTGCAACACTAAAGGCAGATATTAAAACTACTTGATAATTATATGGAGCTCCTGATCAACTTTTATGCGGGCATAGAGAGCACCTCTATGACACAAAAGACTCAAAGACTTGCTACGCTTTTTAAATATGATCGGAGGTGTTTTAAGTATCCACGTAGAAGGTAATTACCAATAAAAATGACTTCTCAATTCCTAAGAAAACTCAGAAGCCCATTTATCCATCAAAGCAATCCTTTTCTCACCAAACTTACACAAGATTTCTCCTAGCACTCTACGGAAGACTATATGAAGAGAACTTTTAGGAATAAAGGGAAGAAACTCTAAGAACATAAAAATGATCATGATAAAAATGAGATATAGTCATGAGCTATAGTATGGGAATAACTAGAAGTATTATATAGGAAAGCTACGGTCAAGGGAGGATAATTGATGAGGATGAAATCTCAAACCGCATAAAGAGCTTAAAAGCATGCCAAAAACAATAGTTGAAACCATTTTCGACGAAATAAACTACCATTGTATAGCATTTAAGCCGTAGAAATCATCAATATATGGATGCACGAAACTAATGAAGTAAATATGAAAATTAAAAAACTGATGAAGGAATGGAATGGAGACTTCAATGAAATCAACGGTAGTGTTAATGTTTGCTAATTAAGGTTGACACATTGTTTAAAAACCACCAACGGAGAAGATAACTATATCTGGAAAATGCCCGGAGACAGAAGAAGATTCCAAATTGACTACATTTTAGTGAAGCAGAGGTTCAGAAACCAGGTGAAGAACTGCAAAAGCTACCCGGATGCAGATATTGACAGTGACCATAACTTAGTGATGATGAAATGCCACTTAAAACTCAAGGAATTGAAGAAATCAATCAAGAACGTATGGCAAGTAGATAAACTAAAGGAACATCAACAACGGCTGGCCTTTCAGAAAGCAGTGGAAAACAAGACGGAAGAGGATGTGACCGTGAAATCATTGAAAAAGAGTTGGGAGAACAACAAAATCGAGCTACAGGAAGCAGCAAAAGAAGTTATGGGGAGAAGAAAAGTTGCAAAGAAGAAGCCATGGATTACAGAAGAAGTCTTGGAATAGATTAAAGAGAGAAGAAAAAATAAAAATTTGGAAACTGAAGAAGAGCAACTTCGCTTCAAAAGAATCAGGAATGAAATAACCGTAAGGCGAGAAAATCAAGGGAAACGTGGATGAAGGATCTATGCAAAAATGTACTACAAAGCAACCTCGCAAATGGAAATGTGGAAGTTGCCTACAGGATTGTGAGGAATCATTTCAAGGAACGGGCTGCATAATGTAACAACATCAGGGACAAGAATGGAGAACTCTTAATTGAACATGACGATAAAGTGAAGAGATGGAAGGAAGACTTGGAAGAGTTGTACAATGGAAGCTATCTTATAGCGGAAGTAATCGAAGACGGAAGTGAAGTCGATAAGGATGATTTGGGGGCCCCAATCTTAAGATCAGAATTTGACGCAGCTGTTAGGGACCTAAGGATAAATAAGGGTTCGGGAATAGATGATATTCCTGCTGAACTAATTAAAAATTCCGGAGAGAAGACATTTTCTCAGCTGTACAAAACCATCTGCGACATGTACACTACAGGAGAGATACCCACGGACTTTGAGGAGAACATCATCATCCCTTTTGCCAAAAAGAAGAGGGCTGAGAACTGTGCACATTAGAGGACCATAAGACGACACATGCCTCGAAGGTATTGACGAGGATCACCTATAGAAGAATAGAACGAAAAGCTGAGGAGTTCCTGGATGAGGACTAATTTGGGTTCAGAAGAAAAAAGGGCACAAGAGAAGCGATTTTGGCCCTGAGGCTACTTATAGAGAAGATAATAGAGAAGAATTACCAACGTTTGTTGAATTTGTGGACTTGTAGAAGGCATTTGAAAACGTGGATTGGAATATGACGCTAAAGATTCTGAAAGAAATTGGAGTATCATACAATGACCAAAGAGTTATTCACAGCTTGTATAAAAACCAGGTGGCCATAATCAAATCAGGACCCAGCAGTACAGAAGCAAGCATAAATAAAGGAGTGAGGCAAGGATGTGCACTGTCTCCCACATTATTCAATGTCTACATCGAGAATGCCATCCAAGAAGTCAAAGAAAAGTATCCGGGAGTGAATATCCACGGGGAGAAAATCAGCATGCTACGATTTGCCGATGACATAGCAATCATGGCAGAAACAGAAGGATATTTAAAGAAGACACTACGAAATATGGAAAGGATAGTGGCCAGATATCATCTGGAGATCAATAAAAAGGAAACTAAGGTATTGGTATGGCGTAGGAGAAAGGAAGCCAGGACCAATGTTAAACTAAGAAAACAAAAAAAATCAAGGAGGTGGAAGAGTTCTGATACTTGGGAAGCGGAGTAACCAGCGATGGACGAAGTAAAAGAGAAATTGCTAGTAGAATTGCCCAAGCGAAAAGAGCATTCTACTAGAAGAAGATTCTGTTTACAGTTGCAAATACAAGCTTGGAAGTGAGGAAACATTTCATTATAACATAAATTTGGAGCATTCTACTATATGGCAGCGAAGCATGAACAATAACAGCAGCAGAGAAGTCCAGGCTGGAAGCATTTGAAATGTGGTGCTACCGAAGAATAATGAAGATAAATGGATCGACCGAGTGACAAACGAAGAAGTCTTAAGAAGAGTGGGAGAGAAGAAATGTCTACTGAAAACCTTAAAAAGAAGACGGGGCTTAAATGAATACTTAATATGCTACATCTTAAAACACGATGGCTTGATGAAGAAAATCGTCGAGGGAAAAGTGAACGGGAAGAATGGTAAGGCTTGAGATAGATGGAGCAAGTTGTGAAGGATGTAAAAGAGATGAGTTACGACAATATGAAGAGGTTGGCCGATAGAAGATTCGAGTGGAGGGCTGCGTCAAACCAATCCTAGGATTGTTGACCAATTATGACGATGAATTAAGGTTGATTACATTCCTCCTATTTCCGAGATTTACTTCTTAAAAAATGGTGTCTCAAAATCAAATTGCAACATATTTTCAAACATCTTTATTCTCCCACAATCCATTTTCTTTCAAGTCACCATTCGAATGCACGACCAAGGAAAATCAACCACATTACTTACAGCAAAGATATAATAATACATACCAGTCAGTCAAAGCTATTCGATGGTTAAAAAAGACAACAAACCGAGGAGATCATAATTAGTGTTCTGCGTGGAGTTAGATTTTATCCCATTTTGTGGTCATTCCCTTTCAATTTCAAAATTTTAAACCATTACCCTCTGAAATTGTATTGAATTTAAAACACATTTCCTAAAATTTGGTTTTGAGACTGCCTCCGCTAAGTGATCATGATTTGTGAAGGCGAGGCATTATTGTGCCTGCTGGCCTGGGAGTGTATTCAACGGCTTAAAAAACTATTCGCTGCTTCCAAACATACACTGCATTAGATGAACATTTTTGGACTAACAGGCTAGGAATCTCTTTCTTATGAATTAACAAGTCAATGGATTACTGCAACCGGTATTTAACGATTTCCAGTACATAAATCTTTAGCTACTCTGTGAGCGAAGAATAAATGATCAATGAAGGACCAAGCTAATAAGTTGCTGCAACCGGCGTGGAACAATTTCTAGTATAAAGTTATTTCGTTACTCGGTGCGAGAAGAATAATTGCATTGATTGAAGAAAATCCTAGTCCCATGAGAGAAAAAGATCAACGTAAGTGCATCCGTTAATTTATTCTTATGCATTTTTCACATGCTAATTGATAATTATATTAGTAAATGAATAAAGATTTTTCTGATACAGAGCATAGTTTTTACTGTCTTTTAAAGCTTTTTAGTTACTGAGGAGGTTATGAGAAGACTCAATCATAATCTGATGATATAAAAGGACGCAAAATGGAGAGAGGGCAAAATAAAATTTTGCACATCAATACAATATTAAATACGCTGTAGGAAATTCTTGGAAGAAATACAAAGAAGAAAGAAAATGCAGATGGAAATACTCAAAGGTTGTGAGATGCTAAAATGGAAAGTAGTAAATAGCTAATAAGGAAATATGAAGGAACAATGTACTTAAGCGGGCATGAGGTACAGTACAACGTATCTATACATAGAGTAAGAGGAAACTTGAGGCAACGATTCCTATTGTTTAAAATTAATTAAAGGACAACATCTGTGGGTCAGAGACAACGCAATACCTCATATCTCTATCAGGAAGAGAGGCAACGGAGATTCTCATCCTGCTTTTCCCTGGTAGAAAAGACGCAGCGGTTTGTATCCTGGTATTTATAGAAAAGAGGGCAAGGATGTTGATCAGGATCTGTGGGTATAAATCGGTTTGTTTGTGATGGTTTTAAGAAGACAACGACATCCACAACTTTTCTCCCAAGATTTGAAATTCTACACTTTAGTACTGAATTTAATGATTATGCCACTACTGCTCTTTAACCTGCTAACCTGCTATGCTCACTAACTGCTCTTCCGGTCCAAAGTATAAGATTATTACGTGCTAAACGTCGAAAAACTGATTAGAGATGCATTGCCCCAGACGAGCCAGGGACTGGAAATGTTTAGGGAATGTTATGAATGATTGTCATAGATTCACTAAGAAATTTAACTGTTTAGACCACACACCCCATTGGCTAGCGAGAGCATTGAAGCGATAAAAGGAATTTTTCAGCATGAGGAGTAAAGAACTGATGCATTCAAATCTTCCACCTCTATGCATACTCTAGTCACTATTTCCCGCAGTAATGAATGTTTTGTAGACAAACATCCTAAACTTAACATGCAGCGATCTTAACTTCAACTGGCTCATGAGAAATAGTATAATTACGTACAAATTTCTATAAATTACAATCTCTGAGTACTAACTTGACGTACACGCCATATAAGTAGTTATGTAATAATATCCATTATCTCATATGGACCCTAATAATACAATTTTTCCTTGTGGAACCCCTCAAAGCTTCTTTTAACTCCTGGGGGTCTATGTAAACCCCCTGGGGAAACGCTGATCTAGACCTGCCTGAACCAGAAGAACACTAATATAATATTGACGGATATAGCACTAATATAATATTGACAGGTTACATGGCTAGGCTGTGAAAGCTACTGGCGCGGGGCTTTAGAAAAGCTACGGATCAAAACTGAATGGCACATCGGGAGAACATCAAGGGTCCGCGATGAATGTAACGTCACCATACCTATATCTATGATTTCAAATGATTTACAAAGTAAGATGTCGATATTAGTTAATCCACCACGGTTGAGTCCTTTATCCATCCAAACAAATTTAAATGTATCATTAATTTTCCTTAGCCAAATGTAACTGAGACTATCGACACCATATAAATTATAAATTGATCTCCCGATATCGGATCAAAGAATGACATTTTATTGGACGTTGAAGTATTAGTTTTCTAGCCTGAAGGACACTACGAAATGTGTTTCAGTGGTGCTCCGACATATTTCCAGGGATCCACAAATGAACTACCACTGATAAAGGCCATATCAATGAACAAGATAAGAGGCTCTCATTTAAGTATTAGCAAGAGAAGAAAGTTGCAAATGTTGAGCCAAATATAGCGCACCTTTAATATCCGTACAACGCCACCGAAAATTCCAGCCACCATTAGCAACTCCTCCTATTAATTTTGGATATTCTGGAAAACTATTTTTTTCTACTACTTAATTGACGATATGGGTCCCGTAAACACGGGTACGAATTTTAATCTTCTTATCGCAATTATCATGAATTTGAAATTTTATCATATTGCATGACTCATGTAGGTATAACATGATATATAATCCCCAATCGCGGAAAGTGAATGACTTTATGGGATTACCATAGAACAGTACCTTTATCCAGGGGAATCAGGTTGATATGGTAGCTAAAATGCTTGTTTTCCATTAGGAGGGCCCGAGGTCTAATCCGGATAGTGATAAACATGTCCCTTCTCGTGGTGCGGAGAGCACTACAGATTCAGTGCTCCGTCCGTCGCAAGGGACGTAAAATAGATAGCCCCTCAGCGCCTTACGATAAGAATGTACAAACGTCGACGTCGGGATATTCTCCACCCTTCGTTCACTCCCTGAATCCTACTCTTTTCCAAACACATTCCTTTCCAAAACGGCGCAAATGACCCTAGTAACAGAAACTTTTATACGGGGAATGTGACTGACAGCTTAAGTAATTTACGCCATTTAGGAAAGGTGGGTGTTAGCGTAGAGGTAGGAATATTTCAGGGAACCGAATTGGAGTGGAGATAAACCCAGCATCGGCATTAGCTTTCTCTAAACAAAAGTCGCCAAGGGGTCCTACGTTTAACGTTCCATCCGATGGAGCACTGAATTCGAAATGCCCCCCACACATCACCCAATCGGAGACCAGAGCACCACTGAAAACCTCCTCCACTGCCGGGATTTGAACCTAAGCCCTCGAGTTGCAAGGCAAGTACTCTGGCCACCACACCAACCTTTCCTAAAAAAATTACCTTAGTTTTCGGTCACCTCCCCTAATAACAACCACAAATAAATTCATTCTCGCTCGGATTCAGAATATCATGGTTTTTTCAAGGAACATTTGGTGCTACTTGAGGCGACGTCTGCCATCTTTCTTACTAAAACGAAAGGCGGAACCAGATCCTCAGCTGCATTTGCCCCATGTTCGTCCTGGACAAAATTCTAGGTATCACAGTATCCGCGCGACATAGAAGGAGATATTATGATGTCCTCGATTTCGCCAATGTTGGAGAAGGGCCTTTTCTCCGTTAGCGTAACGCATGACGAATCACCTCCGCACTCGATAAAGAGGAGACTTCATTCAATCAGGTTACCACTCTTGATTCGGAGAGCAAGAGCGAAGGGGCCTTTAGCCGTCGCTCGCCTTCCCTAATAACCACTGCAACGGAAAAAACACCAAACGGAAAGAGATCACGGCCAGAGTACAGAATGAAAAATCACTCCACATTTCGGGGGACGAGCGCACGTGATGGAAGTCACCGTATAGAGGAGCGCGCGGATTGAGTGAGCCGGGGGAATGCTTTACGCATGGGGTGGGACTAGGGAGAGGAGAGGCCAGGCCGAGGACGAAAAGCAAGTGGATGAGAGAGAGGAGGAAGGAGATGGAATGGAATAGGACGAGAGAGGAGGGAGGAAGAGGAGGAGGAAAATCGGGATGAGATGGAGGCAGAAATGGGTGGAGGAAGCGATTTTGAGTGGGAGAGTGATGGGACTGGGTTTGTGATAATGGGCGGCCATTAATTCGGAAGTTATGAAGTGATGTATTCGTCGTTGCCAACGGGAAAGGAATGACGAACCGCGAGGGAGGGAGTGTTTCGCTAAAAATTATCCGCGAGTGAGTCCATCAAAAATAAATCTTTGCGAGGGAAAGTAATAATAATAAAAAAAGAGGAACTTGTGGCGTCGGGGGACGGGTTGACGGGAGAGGGAACAACGCTCAGAGGGAGAGCGAGTGAAGAAATTTATTGATCTTGCCTACGAGGCGAATTTGATTTAAAACAAGACGTGGATTATGCAGGCGGTTAATTTTTTGATAGAAATAAAACACTCTCGACATTTTTAAAAGCGTCTTCCGTAGAAATAAATACCTAGCAGGAGAGCGGCTGTGGAATTATAATGGATTCTTTCCTTTTTCTTGTCTAGACTCCGTGCTCCGTACTCCTTCACGGGTTCATTTTGATTTTGATCATCGCGTAATAAGAGGGAGAGCTTTAGTCGGCGTAATGAGAGCACCGGCCGGGCAGGAGGAGAATATTCAAATGGCCTCGGAAAGAATTTCCGCTAATGCCGCAGATTTTATGCCCAAGATCGGCGTACACCGCACATGTTAGATCATTGTAATTGAGGAGCAGGGAAGAGATTGAGGTCGTAATTATTCCAGACTCTCACTCTTCGTAAGACAGTTCGGAGTAATTACGATCGATTATAAATGAGCTGAAAATGGAGAAAGGCGAATGGGGTGCGTTCGAGTAAAATTAGCACAACGTCCTCTCGGAATATTTATTGATATTATGCTAATGCTCCCACTCATTTAAATTATGACAAACCTGGAATATTCACTGGAAACGTAGCTGGAGAAGCCGATTCGGAGCGTAGGCTTGCCAAACTTAAAACTATGTGTCTTTACAAATAACTATTTGTTAACTTGAAGTGCGTAGTACCCACTCTTCTGCAAAGAAAACGATTCCTTATACAAAAGCAATTGCAAAAACCTAACCAGGAGATACCTGAAAAATAACTGTGACTCTCCAGTTGCGTTAGTTTCAGGAAAAAACAATAGGGTAAAATTGAGTTAGGTTGGAAGCCAAGAGAATTGTGTCGGTTTTCGAGTTTACGCGTCATTGATCAATAGATCTCTGCATGGCGCTTTGGGTTTTCACTGCGTACGTTTTGTTGGGCGACAAGGATTCGCCTGTTTTCCAACCAGCGTCTTCAGGTCGAAGGTGACCTTAAGACGCCGCACTGTGGTCTGAAATCGGATATAGCCGGACAAAAGTCCAAAATTGCTTCTTTTGAGGTACACACTTGAAACTTGTCATAAACGCTCAGAATTGATCACTGATCATGGAACAATAAGCCATTTTTGGATGATCTCATCCGTTTTTGAGGTACAGAGGCCCAAACTTGGCCAAGTTTCCAAAAACACACCCGATCTTGCTTTTCTTCAAAAATATGTGAAGTTAAGCTGCTGGTGGAGTTTTGGAAGGATTTTTATGAAGTAAAAAACATTATATTCCGGTAATATGGTACTTTATCTATATTATCTGTTAGTTTCGAAGATTTTGGTTAATATTAGTGTGGTATTACGTCGCAAAATGGCGGACCCTTTTTCCGGCTAAAATTTGACATAAAGTAGACAATATCTTTAGTTTAAGAAAATTGCCACCGCAAAAACTTTCATGAAAGTATTTAATAAAGATATTTTAAGAATGTAAAGCAAAAATCTTGGAAAAAAGTTTGCGGCTGCGAAAATGAACGCAATTTTTCGATCGCGCTTCACGGCACGGCTCCGCGACGCGGGGCCTAGAGACTCGGTGACTCCGTTGGATATTTCAAGTTGTTTGGAACTAATTATTGAAAATTGTCATTTTAACCATGGTATACAGTCTCTATTGACCTGAAATACTATATTGAAGGTATTACGAGGATATTGGATTGATCGAATTGATCACTGAACGCGTGACTCTGGTAAACACGACATTGAAATTTAATTTTGCTATCGTAAGTTTTACCTTTGCACATCCCATCAGAACATAAATCTTAGAAAGGAAAGAAAATTTTCCTATTGGTGACTATTGCTGAGAAGTTGGGTTCATTTTATACAATTGCCAGTTAAATCAGCGGTCAGCTCTGGAGAATCAAAGAAACGTCTTGCCGTGTTACCGTCATTCGTGTTTCCTGATCCAGGCCTTGGCACATCCATTATCAACCCCATCCTTTCTCTAAATGCCTTCTGAATGCTAATCTTTTTTTCTGTTAGCTGTGTTATTACGTTGCCGCGGGCCTATTAAGAGATTTATCATTATTTATTTATTTATCATTAAAGATATTTATTTTACCTTAAATACAGTTTCCAGCTTGTTTGGATTATTTCTCACCTGCCACTGTTTTAACTCCAGTCGATACGATATGTGCAATACGCATTCGAAAAACCGAATATAGCAGTGTAGGGTAGACAGACCAAAGGAATATTTAGTAACATCTGCTGGTCGATCTTTCATTGCCCTTAAATCATTCATCTGGAAAGCTTTCGATCCGCAGATGTAGCACCTCATAATAGCACAATCAGTCAATGCATTGCATACCTAAAAAATGTTTTTATAGATTTGTTTTACAATATCCACCACCATTTACTTGTCCATCAATTTAAAAATAGGAAAAATCCTTACCTTTCTATCTATCATGCTCAGAAGCAAGCTGAAATTAACAGAATAATTTCCCCAATTCCAATTTTTTAAGCCGTCTATCTGCTTTTGTACATAATTCCTTTCCGCCATAGCAACTTCCTTGGTTTCTTTTAGCCACTGAAGGCGAATGGGCCGGCAAAATATGGTTGACGACGGGCGAGGATTTTTCCAGATAATCTCACCTAAAATAGTTAATATATTATTGGTACTCAACTGTACTGCTATCAGATTGGCCAAAGATAAACAAGGTATGAAACAAGAAATGCCTTAAGCTCGTACCAGTTGCGTCATTCAGCAAACGAAGTGGCACCATTTCGCTCATAAATAAATATTCATCTGAAGTATCTGCTTCTTCCCACAACTGTTTATATTGAGAAAGGCCCGAACTCCCATCAAATCCATATTTGCAAATTAATGTGCAATTTACTTTGTTGCCGGATGCTAGAGTCGTGGAAACGCATGTCAGTATCCGCGATTCTGTATGGTTCAATAGATCTTGTAAACTCACTTCGCTAATGTTTTCTGTTATGTGTATTCCTTCGGGGTATGCAGCGCTTTTTGCATTTAACACTCGCACATAGCTAGGGTACAGGTTGTGCCCGTAACTAAGAGCGGAGCAATTATACTGATTCTTTGTCAGCTCAGTGGTGATCATCAGAGATAGAGCCTCCTCTGGCGACATCTCCGACTGCATCTCATCTTTTTTCCTCCACCTAGTGAGAATTCTTTTTGCTCTAGTGGGAGTGGTAGTCGTTACTTCCGTGAGAAGTTGAGCGGTAGCACTATCACCTTCCTCTCTGCCAAGAGGCTGCCAATGCGAGCTCGGCAGCAGAGGAAGAACTTTCAATATTTTGGACTTTTCTTCTTTTTGACCTGTCTGAGGAAGTCCTAAAACCTTTTTTTGGCCGCCCCAATGAACCTAATGAATCAATAATGTTAAGATATAAATTCCATGTAAAAACCTTCGTCCATGATATTGGGCAAAAGAAATAAATCAGAAAATACATTCCGGTCATTGTAGAAGTACCTGGTAGGTACTCACGGACTGCTTCCGGGAAAATAATTGGCTCTTTGAGCCATGCATTATTGCGAGCTAAAAATTGCTCGTTTTTTTGAAAACATTCTTCCCTTTTTTTATGGTAATATACCAAGAACCTTCATAGAAATTCACGGAGACTATCTAGGGCATCGAAATGATTCTCTAAATTCAAAGTCCGAGATAAAAAATCCAGCAAGAATATTTTTGTATCGTGCAATGATTTTCCTTTCATCTCAATTATCTTGTTGTGTAGCTCCAAACGTGTGATCTGATATGATGTCATTTCAGAGCTGGACAACACAAAAAATCTGTGTATGGATCCGACAGATAAAATTATGTAATGAAAGTCGCACGATGAATACCTTTCACGATTATATTTTCCATAATATAAGATCGGCGAAAAAACGCCGTGAAGCTTTATAAAAAGGAATATTATAAGCGTCGGAGTGAAATGCCAAGAATAAATAGCGATACTGAAAATTATATTCAAAATACTAACCTTGAAAAAGAAAGACTATTGAGTAAACCAGAAACACCGCTGACCAACACAGGAAATAAACAGCGAAACTAATTCAATGATATATATGTATATTCCATGTAAGTGTATATGATATATATTCAATGACGAATCAATTCACTAGACACACACAGATTTTAGCAAATCACTAAATCACTACAGGCACAACACTCATCCACCAAATCCAAATAAGAACTGCCAGCTAAAATGCGTTTTTGAAGGGAAAAGGAAAAAGCCCTTCGGAAATACCCGTTAAATACCGTCAAAGGCTGCGCGGTGTCATAAAAAGCCCCTTTTCGCACGTTCCTCCTCGGTAAGTGTGAAAAGGGTAAGGAGTAGAAGAAGAATCTCTGACTGTTGCCTTTCCTGGTAAATGCGTAGGGTACCCTTCGCGTGAAAACTTAAATTCTACACCAAAAGATGTTCCAACATGCGGCAAGAATCCGTAAAGTATCCAAACCAGAGCATGTATACCAGAGTCACGCGTTCAGTGATCAATTCGATCAATCCAATATCCTCGTAATACCTTCAATATAGTATTTCAGGTCAATAGAGACTGTATACCATGGTTAAAATGACAATTTTCAATAATTAGTTCCAAACAACTTGAAATATCCAACGGAGTCACCGAGTCTCTAGGCCCCGCGTCGCGGAGCCGTGCCGTGAAGCGCGATCGAAAAATTGCGTTCATTTTCGCAGCCGCAAACTTTTTTCCAAGATTTTTGCTTTATATTCTTAAAATATCTTTATTAAATACTTTCATGAAAGTTTTTGCGGTGGCAATTTTCTTAAACTAAAGATATTGTCTACTTTATGTCAAATTTTAGCCGGAAAAAGGGTCCGCCATTTTGCGACGTAATACCACACTAATATTAACCAAAATCTTCGAAACTAACAGATAATATAGATAAAGTACCATATTACCGGAATATAATGTTTTTTACTTCATAAAAATCCTTCCAAAACTCCACCAGCAGCTTAACTTCACATATTTTTGAAGAAAAGCAAGATCGGGTGTGTTTTTGGAAACTTGGCCAAGTTTGGGCCTCTGTACCTCAAAAACGGATGAGATCATCCAAAAATGGCTTATTGTTCCATGATCAGTGATCAATTCTGAGCGTTTATGACAAGTTTCAAGTGTGTACCTCAAAAGAAGCAATTTTGGACTTTTGTCCGGCTATATCCGATTTCAGACCACAGTGCGCCGGTTGAAAAATCAGCGAAGCTGCTGTCGCCCAAATCAACGTACGGGGTGAAAACCCGAAGAGCCATGTAGAGAGTTCAAAAAAGAGAAATGTATCTTTTCATCTTTTTCACGCAGTTAGTATTTAATATGATCTTTGACTTTATAGCGAATGATCATAGATAAAACATCCTAAATTTTGAATTCGCTGATAATACGAGTTCTTGCCATCACTCATAATTGCAAATTCATATATCACTACTCCCAGATTAATGAAAAATGAAGCCTAGTATGGGGATCTTTTGTATGTTTCACTAAATTATACTTAGTGTGGCAATATAATGCAATGGTTAAAATTTAGGAGACTGGTGTATTTTAAATAGGATTTTTTATAATTTACCTACTTCCAAGGGGAATCATGGTGACAGAACAACTATTTATAACTGTAATGTTTTCAGGAAACTAGTTGCAGGCAATGCGGTAATAAATGGAAAATGAGTGAAAAATGAAACAGATAAAATCAATGGCTTGGGCGGCAGTAACGTAACATTCCTTTCCACTTGATTAAAAAGCGTTATTTTCAACTAGTGTCTCAAGCTTCCCTATGTTCTCGGTAGAGCATCACCTGAAAGAGTTATCTGTGGAGATCAGTTGTGGGAGGGGAAGGCAATGTGATTCTATTTAGCTATGGGGAATTTGGAATACTACCGAAAAAATCTGTCCTAAATGAATCTGGGTCTAGCCTTGGAAATCTCAGAACACTGCAATTGCATTATACATTGGCAGCGAGGATCTTAAAAATAAATAATCAAATTTTATCCTTTGCCGAGTGATTGCAGCCAAGGATATGAAGCAATGCGGATTTTTCAATCAGTTTAAATTCGTAAACTACGCTGATTCTTACCAAAGAAACTTCACCGCGACCAGCGTATGGTCGTGGCATATACCCGAAAATAAAAATACCTGTATCGTGGATGTGCTCTAAATATATTAATACCACAATGTGATATGCGTTCAGCCAGAAATGACATCATGTTATACGGTCTTTATGTGATTACGGCACCGAATAGGCTATCGAAAAGACGAGAACGGACACATCTGGATAGTCAATCAAACTAGTAAATCAGTTATATGAACAACGTCTCCGGCCTTACTACAATGTAAAATACTCTATTATTATCATTCATGCGTATTTACCTAAAGGGCAGCTGAGTAATAAGGAAGCTTCATGTTTTTTTCTCTCTTGCCATTCACGTTATTTTGTAATTTTTTCATACTCTTAATTTTATTTTAAACGGCTCAGAAACTAAAAAATAAAACATGGCTGCTACTATGGATGTCAATCACACATTTAGTTTTCGATTTTTTCCCTTTGATGTTTTATTCTCACCCCATGGAGTCTTATTACAAGAGATGAAATTGGACCTGATTTAATTCGTAAATTGAATTCAAAAGGTCCAAAAGAACCTTTAGACTAATGATGCAAATAAACCGAGCATAAATGAAACCCCTAGTGGTCATAAAATATTTTAATCCCATAAATTCTGCAATTTCAAATATTATAATCGATGAATCGTAAAATATTTTATGGAACACAATATAAAATATTGTTCTACATTTAACTTTGTCGCCTCTCTGAATGGACGCATTCCGAAACAAGCCTTATGTTTTGTAATGGAAAATTAGCTCATTTCCTTGACTCCTAGAACTAACAATGTGGGGATCACAATTATTGCGCCTGGTATGGTCAACCATTCCAATTACTTCTACGGGTAGACGAAAACTAATACTTGCAATTCTGCTACACAGGGGAGTGAATGTAGAAATGAGTATCTTACCCCACTGGGATGACCATGTGATGGTGATATGCTAAAAACACTCTTGAGGGAGAAAGTGGTAGAAAAAGAGCCTAAGGAATGATGCGTTCTATAGTGGCAACCCTAAGTAGAAAAATCTACCCTGATTAGCAATCCACCACCTAATCTCAAACCTACAATCACTTACGTCAATTTACAACACATAGCATGATAATAAATACATTCAGAACGCAAATTTACGATTTTGCGAAAAAACTTGATGTAATTTTGAAACGAAATGACTCTTGCATACTTTCTTAGAGTGATTAAGTTAAACCTTACTTTGATTTCCAAATATTTCCTGAATATATAATAGGCAGGAAGAATAAAACAAACAATGAATTGACTTTTAGGAGAACGGTTCCAGTGGACTATCCGTTTAAGGTTCCTTTATATTACACCAAGAGGTGAGGATCAAAATTTTAACATATTTATGCTAATTATACTAAGTGCAACGTTATGGAAGAAAAATAATACATGAGTGCATTATTTAGTTTCGTTTTATAGTTTGGTTTGACATTATTTAAGACGAAAAACTCATTCAGATGAATGAAGCATCTAGTGCATTATGTGATTTCACATCGATAAATTTAATAATTGATCAAATCAGGTACGAACTAATTGCACGTAATATTATCATAACTTAGGTATTTCATAAAAAAATTTACCCGTGAAGAAGATTTTGATAAAATGAAAACCTAGATTCTCTTTCATATAATTTCGATCATTTAATTAAATTTATTTCATGAAACCATTTAAAAGCAGATAAAGCCAATTTATGAAAAATTAGGTAGGGAGATGAAAACAACATCTGGCAATTTAACATGTGATCCGTATGGCCTGCACATTTTAAACGCACCTCGCACTCTACGTACGCCATGATACGAGGGCATCGACAAAATAACCTGCCTGTTGAAAGTAAATGCGTATAAATCCCTAAAATAAGTAGTGAAATGTTAGATTATGATTAAATAGTAGTGTAGTAAACCTCCGAATATATTTTTATACATATAAAAAACAATCACAGCCAAAGCATATTTTGCTTCCACACATAAAGATCATAGAATAAATAACTCATTGATATAACAGTGATAGAGCATATATTCCAGAATTGCCGTAAGACTACCAAATATAGGGAAAAAAGTCTCATTATTTTATTTTATCAAAGTTCTAAACATCTATTTCTTCTGAAAAGGAAACTCGACCTCACAGCTACTCCCATTGCTTAATTTTCTTTTATTGTGAAATTCTACATTTTTTAGAGTTGTTTATGCTTCGCGCAAATTGTTATTAAATATCTGAACCATTACCAAATCTCATCCAAGAGGACTTAAACATACACGAATATAATCCACGAAGTTGCATTACCATAATGTAAGCGTAAAAATGGGATGGGTAAACAAGCATTATCTCAACGTTAAATTTTGTAGAGCTACAGCATAAGTTTAGCGGCCCTGTCTGCATTGGAAATTAAACGAAAATAGCACAAGAAGTAGCGTTTTGCCTCGCAGGAATAACTTCACCAATTAATTAGTGGAAACACGAATTGAGTTCATGTGGATCATTTGGAGAGTAATGTGATCATAAATATTTAAACTCAGTCTTACTTTTTGGAATGAATTATGATTCAAAATTCCCGAAACTATTTAATACCAATCCCTCCAAATACGACCGATAGATATAGTTTAAGGACCGCTTTTATGATTGTCTGGTTTACTTAATATGGTAGGTGATTGAGGTAAATCCAATGCACAGGTTTATTTAAGTCTGATTTGATTTCATAGAGTTCAGAAAAGTTGGCTAATTAACTAGAGTGTTAAGTAGAAGAGAGAGAGCATCAAAGACGGCTATCATACCGCTGAAACGTTCAATCAAAAATTATATTCTTGGGGCAAGCGCTATTGAAAGATAATTCAAATAAGTTAAAGAGCAAGGTGTTTATGACTTACCAGCTTGAGAATTATAGGGTCCTTGAATATATAACCGGGAATCAGGCGTCGAAAGGTCTAAACGAGGCCACCTAGGGGCCGCTTGGGGTGCAGACAGAGCCATGTTTTCGCTATGATCGCAGCGACACTTTAGCTGGTGCCGAGGTTTCCATCTAAGAATCCGTGAATAATCCTAGGGATGCAGAATACACAAGAGGAAGGGAAATACGGAGGTGCGAAACACTTCTGGCTCCGTCGGAACTGCTCACTCACGGGTACGGGTGGGAGCGGAAGACCTCAAAAGGGATGAGGGCACACACGAGGAACCACAAAATGTTTGCGGCACGTGACCGAGCAGGCCGAAGAGAACCACAAGCCACCCTCGTATCTATCATCGCCCCTCGCAGAAGAGCACCTCTACCGTCTCCATCTCTACCTCTTTTTCTGGATCTACCCGCCACTCTGTGCACCACGGAACTTCTCGGCAAGCAAGCATCATACTCGTTGCTGAATCCACGCAGTCCCAGGACCGTACACCACAAAACCCAACAAATTCGACCCTTCTTCGATCCCTTCTCCACGCATCGGTATTCTGAGATCTTGGTTTGATTAACAAACGTTTTTGTGCGGTTTCCAGGGATCCACGTTCTCACCCACGCCTCACCAACTCTGCACCAGCCTTCTCTCTTCCAAACAGTCCAACTTAAAAAGGTCTTTCGTCCTCAACGACAAGATATAGAGCAGATTCCCTCAACAAATATTTCTTCAGTTTCCCGCAGAAACTCACACCGATCCACACTCGTGAGCAAAAACCTCCTAGCCACGCCCCCTACACCCTTGACCTTCCAACCCCGAATCCACACTTCCCTTTCCCTGCCTTTGCCCGCTGAAGATGCGACACTAGGCTACCGTGGCGGTCGGAGCAACCCCACTCTCCTCAACCGACGAGAAATTTAATTCCACCGAGGAGAGCGAAAGAACCTTCTGGCAGACCAAATGCAATGTCTCGGCGGGGAGTTTATCGAAAGTTCATGAGGATGGCGCTGCACTCGACGGCATCCAGTATTATATATCCTTGAATTTATGCCTTCTTCATCTCACACCGTCGTGACAAGGGGTAAACGAGTGAGGCGCAACGAGGCTTTGATCACACTGACTTTAACTTGAGTGACCGTGCGAAAGATATCACGGAGATGAAAGACACAAGTCTGGCTACCACGTTCGCCCCTCCAGGTAATTCGGATCACAGTTCACTCCCAACAGACACTTAGGCTGTTCGCTCGAGAGATACACCCCCTCCCAAGAATAAAAGACTGCAGTGCACGTTCGATTCCTGGTTCGCACCCGCCCTGACCTATTTGTCGGCGGCACAAGCGATCATAGCTCCAGCGAACACATGTTTCCCCGGGACCCACCCTCGACTCCTTCACCGGGCGTCCCCGCAAGGCTCCCCAGTCCGAACCGAAAACCGCCTCCGTCTTCCCCGCGCCAGAGCAATGGCCATCTTCGCACGAGACCAGACGGCGATTTTTGCACTCCCTTCCCTTCTTCTCACGGCCGTCCGTCCGTATCTACCCTCTCTCTCCTCCTTCCCCCTTTCCTCTCCCTCCCTTCCCAGCCTCACACACACATGCACACACTCCCCTCTCCCTCACAGACACACGCAAGGAGAGAAGACGGGGCCGACCCAGACTGGCGGAAAACCCTCAACCTCTTGCCCGGCAACCGAGACTGGCGGCGAGTTTTTCAACGGCCCTCCCTGCTCCTCTCCCTTCGCGCAACTACGCGACTCTATACACACACCACCACCACCACCATCATCCACCACCGCCGCCGCCGCAGCCTAACCGCCCCTACCTGCCCACCTCCGCTACCCTGCGCCGCCTTCCCTCATCCCCTCCACCCGGTCCCCTCCTCCCGATCTTCCCCCTCCCCTCCGAGACCCACCTCCTCCCCATCCCCTCGCCTCTCCGCCCTCCCTCTCCCGCACTACCCCCGCCTCCATCTCTCCCTCCGCTCCTCACTCTTCCATCGGAGGCAGCTGTGGCAAAGATAGAGGCGTTAGCGGCGGAGGAAGAGTTGGCTGGAGAGAGACATGAGAGGAGCAACGGGTTTCGGCGAGGCTGCCCCCTCCCCCCCCAACTTCCCTTCCGCCACCCAACCTTCCTCCTCTCCGACATCTCCTCCCACGCCACCGATTCTCTCCTGTTCGTCGCTGTCTTCATCTCCCCCCCACCAATCCCCTTTCCACACGCCCGAACCCTTCCCATGGGTTTTATTCCTTATAACGTTTCCCTTCTAACCGCTCCCTGTCCTCTTCCCCCCACCCTTTTCGATCACACTATCATCCCCTCCGCATCTCGCTCAAACCCCCCGCACCCCAAACTCCCACTCGCAAACCCCCTGCCCACCCCCTCCCCCACCTCCTCCTACGCCCCCTCCGCCCCCCCTCCCGCCGGCCGGGCCTCCTACCCCCTTCCCGAAGAGACCACGGATGATAACGCGTGTTTTGGGTGGTGTCTCAGATGGTAGACGGAGATCAGACTCCCTCTCTTTTTTAAAGGAGATGACCACATCATTGTTTCGCTTGTTTAACACGTCCGAAATTTCTGTTTTTACATCTGTCGTTGAAGTCTCCGGGCGTCTCTCTCTTTCTCCAAGATGAACCCCCCTTCCACGAATGTTTTACCGCGTTTCGCTGGTGATTTCGTCGTTCGGCCAAGTGCGGCTCCGCATTAATACTATTATTTATGGAAAGGTAGGGCGACAGATAATAGCTCAGGAAGGCTAGGCGCTTACGGTGTTCCTTCACAAACGGTCGTTGAAATCTCCACGAGTTACATTGCTGGAGAACCAGACATTCAACGCGACCATTCGCCGTGTACATTTATACGTTCGTTAATCTCCATAGCCTCGCTGTTCCTTTCGCTCTCGATGGGAACCTCGGGTTTCTTTAGGAAAATGCCTGACGAGTCATTCTAATAACTTACGTTGCCCTTAAGGTTTCCCCCAGATAATTGCGCTATGCACACAGTTGAAAATGTAATAAACGTCCTCCAAAAGAAAACTAACGACATTGAAATAGAATACAATCTACTGATGGAGTGAATACTTTTTATAAATATGGAGTGCACCATAAAACGAAGCGGCGTAAATTCATAAAAAAATTATGTTTTAATGAGCAGTTCACAATTTGATGGAATGCAGCATTATATGGACATATTTGCTGACTCACTGGTACATTTATGATATTTTCAATCTAAAAAAATAAACAGGGCAAGGCAGTTGCAGACCAGTGTGTATTTTCTGCAATAATCCTAAAGTGGTTGAAGTAAACTTTACTCACAGCTTTCATTAATACTCTACTGATAGGAGAAAATAAATTTTGCCAACATTTGTCATTCTATGGTGTCACAAATTGGGATCTATTGGTGTTCCATCCATCTCTCCTATGAACCATTATGGCGTGAATGGATATAAATTCGTATTGCAACTAGTTTCATTTAATGTATTATAATAGGAATGCGCGCCATTATTTGGAGTCAAAAGTTGACCATCTAATTATATTTAGTCAAGGTTTTATTACTAAAGCTCAGTTAATAAATATTCATGCGTGTACATCTATCAGCAAGAATATTATACTAGGATGTTGAATGCTTAAATTTAGATTAAGAATTCAATATAAAATCGATCATGGGGAAACGACTTTCATCTTTCGTTGCTATAATTGTTCAAAATTACAGCCATCGTCATTTTGGTGGTGCTCCTCATCTGCAATTCATTTAAAATGAATGGATAAAAATCACTAAATTCTGGCATGTAAAAGACGCAACAAATATTTCTGCAATCGGGGAAAGAGATTCAACGTGGGAAACAAGAAATTTCGTTCAGAGGCCTTCATATTCACCAAGAGGTGAGTTCCAGCAACACCGACTGTAAACAAGCATCTTTTTGACAATCGAAAGAGTCTACATACAAACGAGCAGGGAAGGAATAACGTTCCACTTTAATACGGCCATAACATGAAAGTGCTTCTTCCACCTTTCCATGAAATTGATTCCTCAATGTGCGGGAATTTATTTCTCCTCTAAAATTTAACTAACGTTTGCCTTTCACCCAGGAAAAATCAAATTTAGGGTTCAGAAGTATTTAGGGCACGTTAACACTACATCATTAAATGCATCATAGCCTTGGAATGCATCTTATACCTTGGAATGAACAGAATGGTAAGCAGCCTTTTTCACGACGCTGCTCGGATATAGCTCACATAGATAACAATGGTTAACAACAAGAACTTCATATTAGTGTGCGAATCAACCGGTTTCGAATAACCACACTGGTTTTTAAAGTCAAGATATCGATCACCTTTACATAATAGGTGCTTCTGTCGGGGAAAGAGATTATTCCGAGTGGGCAATTAAGCATTTTACAAGGAGAATACACCCTCATTAATATTACCAAATACATAAATACTAAAACGATTGGAATCTTTTTAGATGTTTGTACCTCAACAGGAAAAGCATATGGTAAGAACGCGGAGTGGCTAATGGAATTTGCAAGTATGCCTGCTGATACCGTTATTAACTAAAATTAATCTTGGTCCTTGAAACGGCTTAAGCTATTTGCATCATGATCACTATAAACACTCTTAATGATCAACAAGTGTACAGAATTTGAATGAAGGCCAAACACGAAGAAGAGGATGTTTAAAAATAAATGTGCAATGGGAAAATTGGCTAAGTATACAAATAGGCAAAGTTACGACAGTATGGGTTTACGTTTGCTGCTCATTATGTCCGACTAACATTGTCGATTTTATGTTAATATTCTTAACTGGTTGAGCACCTTAGATATTCGGTGATTAAGTAGCTATTAATGAATCTATTGGTGCATTGCATTGCAGCTCGGGGTGATTCGAAAGATCAGTTCCACAGTTCGCACACCCAGAACTCTCCGAAAGTGAAGTGAGGAGAGAAAGGGAGAGAGGCCATACTTCTCCCCCGCCGATCCCCCCTCCTCCCCCACACCGCCCCGTGCATCCCTCTTATTTTGCATCCGTCTTCCCTCCCGTCCGAGCACCGCCAACCTCCAACACGACCCCTTCCCACACCGCCAGGGCGCCCGGCTTCCCCACCCCCCGCTGCCATTCGCACCCCCCCCCGCGCCCCCTCCTCCCTCCCTGCCATCCTTCGCAGACACTCACGACCTCCGCCCACTCCCCATCTCTCACCAACGGCCGATGACCGCTACTTCTTCATCTTATCCTCCTCCTCCTTTCCCACCTCTCTCTCTCTCTCCCCACCCCGTCATGCGATTCACCCGCCCTATTCCCTCTCTCTCACTCCCCCTCCCGTCTGTTTATCCCCCTCCCGTCCTCGCCAAAATTTTTAGGCCCCTGCACTCCCCAAAAACCCATCCATCCCCGTTTCCCCCCGTTTATCTCGCTCCTCTCCGCATATATATCTTCCTCACCGGGTCCCTCAGCTGTGGCATAATGGCGCCCGTGGCGGCTAGGGACGGAGGAGCCATTCCCGAAGGCAGCGAGGTCGGCCCGTGCGATCCTGCGACTTCGAGCTCATTTCTTTGGGTGACAAAGCTCCTCCGAGGAAAATAGAAGAGCTCTCCCAGTCCTTGACATGCATTCTACCGATTGAGCGTTCGACGGTCCTTGTCTATTCGTTCGCTGGATGTAAAAGGACTTCTTCAAGTCACGAGGAAACAAAAATGTTTTTGGGTCACAGTATTTCGAGGAACTAAAATATGTCTAGGTGTCAATTTTACCACTGGCCCAAGTGCAGCGGTTTTTGAGTCAGACAAGTTGCCAATAAAGGACATTACTTAGTACCATAAGCGGTAGTTTCATGAGTAACTTGGTGGAACCGATTCATATTTAAATGAAAAACATTTACTTTATGATTCCACTTTAACTTCTCATTAAAACGACCTGGGTTTCGTCGCTAAACGTCATCTTAAATATTAAATATTGCTGTGGAATCACAAAGTAAAAATTTTTCATTTCACTATACATTTACTACTACTATTGTCAACACAATTAATGATTGGTGAAGTGCCATTGCGAGTAAGCGTTCCATTTTTGATTTAGTGTTCGTGAGAATCATTTGAAAGGGCATTATTCAAAGTGAATGACAATTGATGACGCAGTGCTGTGTCACCATGCTTGTAATGTGATCCTGCGTGTTTTCGTACGCTAGCTGACAAACGTTAACGTGGTTCGAAGAAAGGCCATAAGGAAGGAAGGCCAAGGAAGTAAATTCCAGGTATGTTAATCACCAATACACGAAAATCACAAAACCCTCTCCTTTTTGATGTGGATTTCTGATACCTAGCCATTACCTTATTCTTGCTCTAAACACGGCCTACTTTAAGTGGCGAATTACACTATCCTGAAATTCTTCCTTGTAATGGGATTATGGTAAAATGGGATACACAGATTGTGAAACGTAATTTTGAGAGGCCACATCACGTTTTGTGCTCATTGACTGCCTTCACATTGCACATTGCAACAATGCAATGGTAAAAAAAAGTTAAATTACGTGGATGTATGCCATTTCCATCGATGGATTACGTATAAAAATAATTTTTAAAAAAACTTTCGTCATAGTGTTGAGCAGATATGTTCAGCACCCTTTTAATTTCCTGATAATGAATATCCATCGTCTATATTAAGTCATTTGAGTGCGTCATTAGTCTCTAAATATTATGTACATTCCATCTCCGCGACTTAATAATCCAAATTAGTTCTCCAAATAAATTCCACAATAAAATTCTATGTGAAATAAGATGCGATCTGGGGATCGGGATTGTATAAAAGGTAGAGAAATGGCCTACCATCATGAAGGTCCGATTTCGGAATTTTTAATTTTCGGTCCCGGCCCTCACTTCAGTGTTATGCGGAGAGCACTTCGAGTGCCGAACTCCATCCGCAGGACGAGAAGTCAATCCGTGGACCCCTTGGTACATTTAGATAAGAGCCAACGCCGGGTTTCTCACCACCCTTTCCCACTCCCGAAAACTTCCTTCTTCCGCAAAAATACCTCCTCTATCATAAATGGCACAAATGACCTTAGTTGTCCGCCAACTCCCTCAAAACAACAACAACTCGTTGCGATACGTATCTCGATCCGCATCCATCACTAATTATACAATAATCGACCTCGATGACACCGAAACGAACAAAACTGATCGTTAAGCGGCGTTGGTATGGAAGGTGAGTAAAGTAACGAGAAGTTGAAGTTCGCGAGGAAGGATGTAAAAGGAGCGTGAGGCAATGTCCTATCAGACCCCTCTCAAGGCTTCTGGTCATCGGAGAAGGAAACGATGGAAACAGGAGAACCACGTGTGCCAGGAACTCCTCTTTTCCTCCTCACAACACCCCTCCAACCTCCTAACCTCCTGTGTGGATGAGGAGTAGGAATAATGGTGGTGTTTGACTGGGGTTCAGGGATTCGTTGAGGGATTCTGAAGTCAGCCTGGCCTGAGGACGCCATCAGCACAGCTGGTATAACGTCGCCTTGTAAGATTTCAAAGCGGAAGACAACCGTAAGCCTGCCTAATTCAAACTGGCATGGTGTCTGGCAAGAAATGGTCAACCAGCGTACGAGTGTATACGATTTTCATGATGAAAAGTCAAGTTGAGGAATTAAAAATGTCGTTGAAAAGCAGATGCAGCAGATTAAATAAATTGCATAAAATATACTCTTTAGCATTCCGAACTGTATCCAAATCAAATGCTTTATTTACTATTCTAAATAACGAGAGACGTCAACGATGGATTCAGAAATACGCTTAAATAGAAGATGTTTAAATATTTTCGGTGCTCCAATTTTAAGAAAAATCAGCTCTGCACCTCCTAGAACTCACTTTCTAATGCTCACTTGACATTGAAAAGTTAGGTGAAAAGCTCACCGACAAATAGTTATCTGAGTTGTTTTCGTAATTATAGAAAGGCGATTACCATTTTTAGCTGCACCTCTACGATGGCATAATAGAATCAAAATGCAGGAAGAAGGGTTTTCAAATGCACTGTAATTATTGGTTCCGTTAAATAACACCTTTCAAAGATTTAATAATGCATTTGACATAAAAGAGGATACCCCGTGATAAGGTGAATCATTTCATAAATACATTAAAAAACTATCAGGGAGGCTTTATATAAAATCAAGTACAACATTTAGCCAAATATATAAAATAATAATTTAACATAGTAATACGTTCTTGAAAATAAAATGAAAACTCTGTGGCTTCCCGATAAATACAATGAAGGTAACGCATCATTAAAACCAATTGAAAGATAATTACTACATGCGAGTCACAACGGTTCGTGCAAGTTTATTTAACTGTACTCGCGTAAAAAGCCACCGAAAAAGAAACATTTTCCATATCAAATATGGATATTTTATTAATGAACGTCCAAAAATCCTGCAGGCGACCTTTGTCTTCAAAGGCACTGATGCTATTGCAATCATGCAGTTTTTTCCCGCCTCATTTACGGTAGTTTCAGTTTATTCCCAATTTCTATGCAAGGAAATTATAATTGGCTTACTCATTTCTTACATATTAACGTACTTATACGCCGCGTAAATAAAAAATGAAAAACAACGCTGAAAAATAAAGCAAGGAAAAAAATACAATCGCCGTCATCTATGAGTGGAACCTTTAACGGATCCCAACGGGTCTCCCACCAAGAAGAGAACGGATCCCCACAAACAAAAGTCCGAAATTGGCCACGATCTTTACTTTGGGCAAACAGAAACGACGCCATAAATCGAGCCCCCACCCCCGCCCTCCCAAATCACGCGGCCTCCCGCCGCCGACAGAGCGGGAGCGATCGCACGCTCGCCAGATTCCCCGTTTTGTTTCCTCTAACAGACTCATTGGGGCCGAGAGGGTACGGCCCCACAGAGTGGCGGACGTTATGGGATCTCATCTCTTGTTCTCCCCCTTCTTTTTAATGGCTGGCAATTTCGGAAATTGATTCCGCCGCCACTCAACCGTCCTAAACCATACGCTCCCAAACCACGCACACGCACAGATCTCCCTCCCTCCTCTTCCGAACGGAGAGGAATAAAATTCGTGAAAAAATAATAAGGGGAGCCAATACCGTCTCTGGCGAGGCCGCTTTCGATGGCGGCGGGGGAGGGTTAGAGGAGGGGGGGGGGGGGGTGGGATGAGAGAGAGCACCTCACGGTCTCGGGGTCGTCTGGCGGCTCCTGCGGTTTCCCACTTGGATGGCAGCGAAAGGAGGCAGTCCTTTTTATAAAGGGTGGGAAGGGAGCTGTGAAGGGGTGAGGGGGCGGGGCGGAGTGAGGCGAGTGAGAAGAGGGAGGGTGAGGCGAGGTCAAAAGGAAAGGGGAGGAAGGGGGCGTGGAGGTCAGGCTGGATTGCAGGGTACTCAGCGACGAGAGGTCAGATCGTGACGCCTCCGTTTCGTCCTAAAGGGAGAGATCTTTCCTCACTGCTGCTCCGCTCCCTTCTTGCGAACCGCCTCCTCCTCATCCCCCCGCCCACGTCCGCCCACCCCTCTACTCCTGCCCCACACACACACATATACACCCGGCGGACCCAGGCCGTTTCCCGATTCATCTACACCTCCCCCACCGTCCGTTCCCACCGCCCCCGCCGCGCGCGCGCACCCGCCTTAATTGAAACCTTTTTCCTTGGCGAAATCCACTGATTTTCCACCTCTCAAAGCTTTTCTCCCACCACACCCCGTCGCACCTGACTCCATTCCTTCCTTTGGCGAAACGATACGAACGTGTGCCTTTTGAGTTCTCACGACGGTCCCTAGCGAGTATTTGTGCGAGCAATGAGTCTCGCCTCTCCTCATACAGCCACCAAGATCCGGTTTTCTCACTAATGGTGAGAGGAGGGCGATTAAACATAATTTAACTCTGCATCAAAAATATTAGGTTCTCGGCGGCTCGAAAAATCACTCACCCGGATCTATTTTTATTGTTCATCACCCGAAATGATGATAAGTATGAAAGAAGCGAGTTCTTTTGGCCGCAGATGAAAAAAAAATTGCAAAACTGTTAACAATAAACTAGTGTTCTCGACTATTCAGAGTGGATGTTAATTCATCCGTATCCGTATCAATTATCGAAAACCTGCAGTCCGCATTCGGTAAAATGTAGTCGCTGGGAAAAATTTCAGCGCTTTATCTAAACTAACGCCTCTCGTCCCCATTCATCATCGGAACTTCCTTTTCCCTCAAGATGGTGAACCTTCATGCACGACAACACCCGCTTACAGTTTTAGGTTTGAGAATTCTGCACATGTATTTAAATTTTAAATATTTACCACTTTACGCAAAGGCCGTTTGGCGACATTGTATACCAGTTCGGGAGCAATAGCAGAGTCTCATTAGCGCCTATTTTCAAATTCATTGAACCATCGAAGACGATGTCATGTCGTTCCTTTCATCCGCAAATGCTCCCCAGTCAACGCAGAGAATTAAGTAATTAAGAGATCATGTAAAAATAAAGTCAGCTGGGGGACTCCGTCCAAATGAATAAAAAATAATACGGTACACGATTGCCGAGGTGTTGACTTAAACTACTGAACAGGAGCTAATATAAAAAGTCAATATAAGTTTGTCATTAAAAGAGAGTTCGATGATTCTATCAAGAAACATCGAGATTATTAAATAAATTGCGTCGAATTCATCAATTTTCACATCGGATAATGGGACTGATATTCTACGCGTATTCCATGTTATGGACAGTATGGGAGTTAACGGGTGGGATCAGAAAAGACCAAGAATAGTCATGAATGACTATAATCCAGATGAGGTTATTAGTAACTGAATTATATGGCGTTAATGGCTAATAGCTGCTGGGTTGGCGTGAGAAAGGATGAGTCTATGATGATCAAGAGATGCTTTGATTATTTGGTGAGCTAATTTTGCAGTTTCGGCGAGGATGAAAATGGAAAAATATTTATCCCGCAGAGTACATATTAATCATCATCGGACGCTAACTGATACGAGGTGTTTATGAAGACGTTTATGATTTTATTACATGTGATGATATATTAAAAGTCAAGGGTAGTCTGGGAATAATAATCTTGAACGGATTACTAGAAGGTCTTACTGGAGTGATACTCCGCGTAGGAAGAGTGATAAGCATCAATTTGATGTTCGCGTAGATGTAGTGGTGAGAATAGTGGTTAGAGGGCCTAGGTTTGAACCCCAACGGTGGCAAATGTATCAAAGGAATACCTTTTTCAGCTAAACAAATCTGTGGTGAGTCAGTTGAGCTGTCAGTTCGTCAAAAGGGATGATGCTAAAGAAAAGAAAGGGAAGATGTTGAACCGTGGAGCCCTTTTCGGCTTTCACTTCGAGAACAGTCTGATGACGACAGGGCTTCACTCAGGCTTCCCTCCGCTGCCTATATTTCTACCTCTTTCCTAATTCCCACATAACCTTAATGCCATAACTCTATTTCTCGGTCGCTTCTTTTTACAACAAGGGCAGCAACAATACCTATCACCCAATAACAGAATAAGAATGGATGATTTCTGGATATAGGATAATGTTATTTGAATCAGAAGGAAGAAAAAAATGCTATATCGGCATGATCACGCGTTGGAGATTTCGACAGGAAAACCACTCATAATCTCTTCAAAGGCTAGTTGGAAAGATGATGAGACCTATGACAAATAAAAGCGATGCTTTATAGAGTTTGAGGGAAAATAAAAAAAAATATTTCTACATAGTGTGTAGAATATTGAATAGTGTAGAAAATATTGAAAATATTTTCAAGGTAACGATAATATTTTCCGGAAACGGGAAAACAGAACTACTTCACCTCGCTAATTAGGCGACAGAATCAATGAGACGAGATACAAATTACTTTTACGACTGATCAGTTAGTGGATGGGAGAATGCGTTAGGGCGAGAAAATATAGAATAATTTAGGCAGAAGTGACGACGAATTAACTAGTTTTAAAGACAAGACATAAAAAAAAACAAAATGTAAATAAGGAGCGGAAGAAAGCGAAAAATGCTTGCGGGAATTAGATATTAGATGTTATGACGTCTCATTTTCCTCACTCGACCATGAATTATTTATATTTATGACTAGCCTTGAGAGGAAAGGCGACCAAAGTAATCACAAAAGGTCATAATGTCATTGACTAGTTAAAAACCTGGAGATTTACAAGCGGTTTCATATATTACAGTGGTACATCTACCACTGGCTTCGTCTTGGCTGGTTGGTTGTTGGTTGGTTATTTAGGGGAGGCGACCGACAGCTGAGGTCATTTGCGCCATATAGGAGAGGTGGATAATTGGGTAATGGTAGGAGTTTTCAGGGAACGGAGGAAGGGTGGAGAGAAACCCGGCGTCGGCATTAGCCTACTCTTAACGAAAGGCGCCAAGGGGACCACGGCTTAACGTCCCATCCGACGGACGGAGTACTGAACTTGAAATGCCCTCCACTAGACACTCAAGTGGGGACCGGTTTTCCACTGAAAAATCCGCCACTGCCGGGAATCGAACCCGGGCCCTCGGGATGGGAGGCCAGTACTCTAGCCACAACACCAACCCGATCCCCTTCGTCTTGGCTATAATACATTAATCGACAGTATTAGTCCCAATTAATACTGTGGACTAATGAAGGATTTAAAACTATCCATTACGCCTGATTTCTTGATCATTTTATGTTGGGATATACCTAAGACTTGCATGATGATAAAATCTTTCAATTCATGATACCCAAATTACGAAACAACGGACCCGAAAACGCGGAAATTTGTCGATGTAGGATCCAGTCTTACTCTTTTCTTGACATAGTATGCAATTAAAGAATTCAAGAAGATAGAGTATTTATCAAGCATAGTATAAAGCGGCTTTCACTAACTCGCCAAGAATATTCTGGCTGTTTAATAACTTCTTCAACGGCGTATGTTATGTACACTATCGGAGATTTTAACATCTCAGGCTTATATACGGCCAAACTATGTGGCAGAAACTATATGCTTCACTTTTGCTCTTTCCCTTATATTAGTGGAATAATTTGCTGGGTAAACTGAAGAAATAGAAAATACGCGGATTTCCTAAAAAAATTGACTATCAAGAAAATCGCTAACCGCGTCGGCGATTTTTTTGGCCGGTATTGCTTTGATCTTCTACTTTTTCTACTGCCTATGGCGGCCTATGACAGTATACCACTTCTGGAAAGCGGCATTGAATAGCTGTTACTAAAAGCGGATGAGTTCCTTGCCTTATTTCTCGCCATCGAAGGATTCTCATATAAAAACCTCTACAAAGTAGCTTAGCTCTACGCCTAGCAATATAAATAGCTTAACATTATAAAGCCTATAAACACGCAAAAGATTCCAGTCGCCTCTCTTTGCACCTCAATCGCAGCACAAAAATGAGCGAATGGCAAATTAAAACTCTAAAAAAAGCAATTTTACAATTATTCTAGCTTCTAAATGATAATTTACAACTTGGCACAAAATATACGAGAAGACTGCTGGCACTCAAAACTAGGAGTTGACGAAAGAGCGCAAATGTTTTTAAATTAAAGTCATGACGTACTTATAATAATAATAGATGAAATATAATCAAGCAAATGAATGAGAAAAGAGATGAGATGCACAAGTTTTGATTAAGGTGTTATGAACTGGAATATTTATCATTTAAGAATTACGCAGGAATAAACACAATTTGAATCAGATCCCTGTTAGTATATTCACGTGATATAGAAAAAGTTCCTGGTAACTGCAACGTTTGCAGAAAAGACTGCCAATGGCTATAAAGCGTTTCAGTAAGAAAGAAGTGTGATTCTGAGTTAAGATTAGGTATATAAGGGTTAAGTCAACTCAATTTTTGGGAATGTGATTTTTGGGACCTACTTGAAAATATTAAAACCAACAAATTATACGTATCATAACCCATATTGAGGCGAGCGAAATATATCGTTAGGTTAAATTCTAAATATTACTCCATAAAATAGTTGTACCAAGTACTCAAGGACCTGTGACGCCTTTTAAAAATATTACGCTTTGACAAATACCGATGTTAAGTATAAAAATGGACGGAATTATTTACTTATATCTGACTGGAAAGAAGAACAAAAGAGAGTAAGTGAAAATGCAACCTGACAATGAAAAAGATAATTTTCGACGCAATGTCGACAAGAGGAGCCGCTGCTTGTTACGCTGATTATGTCTCCACGCCCCCGTTTACGTATTGCACGCCGTATACCAACCCCAGGAGAAAAACTAAGAGTTGCCCCACTCCACGACTAGCCAGCCAGTCCCCCAACTCCCTCCCCCCTCATTCCACTCCGCCCACCCCTCATCCTTCCCTTCCCTCCTTTGCTTGCCTCCTCCCCCCATCCCCATCCTCGATACACGCTTTAATCCTTTAACTCAACCTCCTCTTTCGGCAGCGTCGGGAACTACAATTTCCCCTCCAAAAACGGCGATGCTTGTCCTCAAATTATCCCCACCCACCTCATTCTCCCCCTCCCACCCCCCTCACCCGCTCGCCTCCACCGCCGCCCCGGACGGAGCCCACTCGGCCCAGAGCCCCGAGATGGACTCGTATAAATTCCTCCCGCAGCCTCCGAAAAATATTTTCTTTTTCATTTTAACCCCCCGAAAAACTCCATTCTTCACAGACCCAACCTCCATTTTCTCTACCTCCCCCACCCTCTCCCCATACCCAGAAAACCTTCCTTCAACCCCTTTAATGTCCTCCCCCTTATCCATTTATACCTCCCTGACCACTCCCGCCCCGCTGCCTCCTCTCCACCCCCCTCCCACCCGCCCCCTCCATCCCCCCAGTACGCCGGGCTCTATCCATTACCTTCACAACTGTGGTACGCCCTCCCTCACGAATCACGGAGACGTGACCAACTACCGAACTCTCTTCCCTCCCTCCCTCCTCCACCCCCTCTTCCTCTCCTCCCGGCTCATACCCCCTCTCTGCTCCACCCACTGCAATCCCTCTGCCACCCCCTCCCCACCCACCAGTCTGCTCCTCATCCACCCCCTTTGATGCGAGGGGCTGCTTTCCCCTTCTCGTCTCTCTCCTCCTCCCACTCCCTGCAGATTTCGACGCGAGTGTGCACATAACCCTATTCCCCGAATTGCGCGCGCGCGCGGATTCCTCGCAATGAGAAACTTCCTTCCTCTCTTCTCACTCTGCGCGGTCGCGAGGTCCGATTAGCATTTGCGAAGTAGGTATACTCTGCGTTTATTCGTAGGAACACTCGAATTAGCAAACAATGAAGGATCGTCCAGGTTGCACTGAACTAATTGTGCGGTAAAGGACTGGCTTCAAGGACCGTTCATGACGCGCGGAGGTTAACTTTATGAACATTTACTCTGAAAAAATTTGGCGCTTTAAAAGTCCTAAAACAGCCAAAGGCAATATTAAAATTGTCAAATTCATCAAGCATTGACGAGATATTCACACGAGTTCTGAAATGCGAACTACTCCTTGATTCTACCTGGGCCCGCATGCTATTTACTGTAATTAAACTCATCCATAGGAGTGTTCTAACTTCCGATATATGTATATATAGGATATAAAACATCCACACCATCAGTTAGGATGAAATTACGAGCGGACGGGGTTAAAAGATAGTATATGTTCACGTCATAATGCAGGAGGAATGCAGTTTGCTACAAAAATGCCTTCACATACGCAAGTAGACCAACTTTGTTCATACTGCTCTGAGGTGTGCTACGAAACACTGCCGTAGGATATTACTTCTCGTTTTCGCAATTGAGAGCTAAAACGCATAAGTGCATAAGTAGCAGGATAATACTCCTGATTATACAGTTAGGTGACCACAAAAATACTATGTTACTTCCTAGTTACGTGTGGTACGCATTGTACGGATTAGGATAGCGAAAGTGATCTTCTTACTTCATTGTGAATTCGTAGCATTCATATATCTCTACACATTTTGAATATTTATCCTTCCATCTTGGATATTAATCCGTCTCGCCTTCAGACAACGAGACCATAGCGTGGTATACTGGTATCATTCAAATGACTCCAAATTCCCTCTCATCTCACTAAATTGCAAGGCTCTCCTATTAATAACTTGAAGTAAGGAAGAGCGTGAATTGGGAACTACTTCCCAAAACATTTATGGGTCAATCAATAAATATACAAGTCACAAGTACTTGCGATAAGCATTATCATAATTAATGCCATTATATTCATCACTATTGGCAAGGTAAGCACGCCTAGAAAATCCCCATAACATGAATACAGATACCTTAGGGATACACTAAAATAATATGTTTATTATAGGACAACCCCGATAAAAGACAGCCTCTCTTTTAATTTAATATGGTAAAGCTAATAGCCTAAACGAGAAGTTTTAGGACCACTCTTTAAAGAAATAGGGAAGGGCAATTATGTATCATAAATTAACGTACCATGTGCAGACTTTACCCAACGGCAAGGGTGACCTTGTTTACGTTTCATTTTTCGTTTTACCCATTATTACGTGGTGCAAAGAGGGACAGGGGATTTGGCGTCAGCTGTATGAAAACCCTGATGACAGGAGAGGACGTGGTCGCGGTCTGCGAGAGTCGCGTCTCTCGGTCGACCAATCTGTCAGGATGGGAGGAGCGACATTGGATCCACGTCTCCTCCCACCACGACCCCCGCCCAACTCAACCCCGCCCTCAACCCCGACGAAACCCACCCCCTTCCGCCACTCCAACGGCCTGTCCAAAAAGTATTGAGATGGCAGCCGGAGGAAAAGGGGGAGAGACAACAGGGATACCCACGGCAGAAACCAGAATGCTCAAGTTCACGACCACTCTCTTTTGTTTTTCTCCTCTCCATTTCTTTTCCTTCCCTTTTTCCGAATCTTTTATTTTTTTCTTTTAACGGTCCCGTATCGCGTGTTGCTGTTGTTTCCGGCAGTTTCGCCTACCTGGCCCATTTATTTTTGTCTTTTGCTCTCTCCGGCTTGCGAGCAGACTCGAGACGCCCACGCGTGATCGCTGAACCGGGCGGGGACAGACGGAAGGAGACATCGGATTGCACGCACGCATTTTTCATGCCGACACACGCACAACCCACACAGAGGTACAGCAGGGAATGCGGAGCTTTACGAAGAGTTGGAAATGAAATCATGGATGGATGCGGTGGAAGGATTTCGCGAAGGGAATGAATTACAACCGCTTTACACGAAGCGATAAACTTTGCGGTCTCAAGCCGCGTGAAATCGCGGAAGAAGGATAGACGAAAACATTTAAAATGTACGGGGACTACGATATTTTCAGCGCTGTACTGCTTGCATATGAGAAGTGTCCTCGCTATTGGTCGCTTTACATGATGTAATTTCCACTGCATATCTCTTCCGTACGAAGCAGAGTGAATGCATGGCGACAGAATGGAGGAGTGATGTGAAAGTAGGTTAAAGTATATGACTGCAATGATAAGGCAGGGAGAAAGGTGCATTAAAAAAAGAGCCGTTTCCTTGATATATTTTCTAGCGGCTTTTCCACAATTTTTATCGCGAGTTCCCCTAAATATGAAGGCGCGACGGATATGCACAGGAAGGTGTATGAGGTTAGAAGATTCTCAATATCGCGATATGATTTGCAATCAGTCGCATGACAGTCACACGGGAATACTACCGTATTTACATGAGATTTGCGAATTCTGACTACATGCCGGTAGAATGCGGATTTTTACCGTCCCACCGGTGGGTGATAAATGGCACACCTTGTCAATGTAGCTCACATGCCATGTATGTACTAAACTACCCTCAAAGGAACATTCTGACTTTTTCCCATGGGAGCAGGTACTCTTGAAAACATGATATTTTTTGTGTACATGCAAAAATAATGTTAAAAAGCCTAACATTTATTCGAAATTAACATTGTCTGGTAAATTCCCCTCCGGTTATTACATAAAGTGCGTTTATTTAATTAATGGTGTAAGTATCATGTATATTATTTTAGATTTAGTCTCTGATACTCCACCAAATATGATCGGGGAGCCTCTTTTCTCTTTCGTTGGGGTCCTTATAATATTCAATTTTACTTCATTCCCATTCCCATATTTTTTCACGGAAAACTTCAGACAGCTACCAACATCATGCTTAACCTTGGTCTGGATTGAAAAGTTTAATAGAATGTCGGTCATTTTAAAACGTATGAGACTAAGATTCATAGAAATGCACTACAATCATACCATTCTAGATATAAGATTCTACCATTTTAGATGTATGATTCCTAGATATGAAATCAGAATCATACCATTCAAGATAGAAGATTCTATTCTAGATGTAAGATTCTACCATTCTGAATCATGGACATTCCATCATGGAGAGACGAGACGCACGACGCGCAAGCGCGTGAGAAAACCAGTCGCAAACAATGGGGTCGTTTACCATATTTTTTTTGCTGAATCTGATAAGAGATTGTAAAATAAAAAAAAACCATATCTATCCGTCTTTCGATCCGTAAATTAGTTCTCGAGTTATAAGCGGCGAAAAACTGATGTTTTTAATCCTTTCGGAAAAGTGGGCATGCATGCACCACTTACGTCATCCACTTCGTCCAATCATAACGGAGCCCGCATAGCTACTTCGCCTTATCGCATAGGGGGACACAGCTAACTCTACGGTTGCGACAGGATCTGTGCGAGCAGACCTTCCGACACCCCCCCTCCACTCTCTTCTCTTTCCCTGAAAGCAGTCAAGGACGGGAGGTGGATGACGTAAATGGTCTCAAAGCAGCTTCTTCGGTGGGAAACACTTTTGCTTATTTTAATTTTAGAATTATTTATGAGTGAATGGCTCAGCTTAATTTTTTCACTGAAATTCATTTTTCGTTTCCATCTAACGATTTCGTGTACAAAATTGCGATTTCGGCTGCGAGTAAACGCCCCCATTCGGTAAACGAGTCAAAAGGCCAAACGGCTTGATGGGGGGCGGAGGAAGAGGAACGTGGGAAGCAAGAAAAAGGGATGAGAGGAACGCCTTTTTCACCCTCCTGGTCTCCATTCTTCTCCCCTGAAGCCAGAACACCCTTCGCCGCCCCCAACACAGCTTCCCCTCGCGTTTTCGGGGTACGCACCTGGAGACCGGTAAGCTTTTCCCGAACGCCCCATCCCATTTTGTCACGGGCAATTATACGGAGTGACTTCTAATTCACGAATCGGCGCGGAAGCGGCACTTTATGGCACGGCTCGACGGAGATCCTCGACACCCCGACCATGCCCTCTTCCGCCCCCCCCCCCCCTGCTGCTCTGCTCACCCTCCATATTTCTTTCTCTCTCCTTTCCCTTCCATCGGCCCTCCACCAGACAACAGCCACGGGGGGCTGCTCCCTTTAATCTGCCCGACAAACTATTCGCGTCGGTGTGTAGGGAAGCAAAGGTGGAAGCCGGGAGGCCTGGGGATGGAATGGGCGCCCGCTTCACTCATCTTTTTTTCCTCGTGGGTAAGCCCACATGACGGAAAACTTTTGACCCAGCATCGCACCGTGGGGGTTGAATGTAGGAGTGGGGTCGAGGGCAGAGGTTAAACTTCTACGAAAAAGGATCCGCTTTTGGATTGATCATTCTCAGCTGAAATGCTCCCTGTCTGCTAACTTTCCCGTCACATCCTTCTCGGGCTCCACGTCGTCGGCGCAAGCGGATGGTCAAAGGTTTTGAAATCATCGAAAATAACAAACTTGCAAAATACGATACGCAGCCTCAAGGTTCATTGAAATCATATGAGATCTCTTTTCTTCTCCTCGCATGAATAAATACATTCATATATTCAAGAACTTATTGGTCCATGTTCCTTAATGGCCTATGTCCTATCACACCAGTCCCTGCGTACCAGCGGTTCCCAACGTTTTTTTCACCTGCGTACCCCTAGTCAGTCCAGTTCCTTAAAATATACCCATATCAATGAGCCACGCAAGTAACTTAGTAGCCGCTACTCAAATTCCAATTCATTTACTGTGATTCTACTTCATGTAATGTGAATCTGTAATTTAGCCACTAGCAATATCATTGCTTACATATTGATAACGATATGCTGGCTCTGCACCCATAACTGTGTACTATTTACAAAGGGGAGAACACATAACGTTCACTCCCATGTATATGCATATTCTGAAGAGCGAATGTGCCAATTGCTACTTCCAAAATCATTAAACTTTCTTCATGTCCCCCTACATCATTAAGCACGTACCCCAGTGTAGGGGAACGCCAGCTCGGGGACCGTTGGCGTAGATGAAGATGTTACACGCTATTAATAATTGATACCATTCCAAATGCCCCTCATTCCCTGTCCTAACTGCATACCAAATGTAATCTGCATATCATGATCGATAATTGGTTAATCAATTTTATATACCTGATACAATGAGCCTAATATGACTGATATAACGAGAATAATATGACTGATTAAAGCTATCTAAACCAAAGGAATGCGTATCCTGTCGGGCGAAAGGAGAGCTCGTATCCCACCAAACCGTACTACATTTATATGGCCGACCTGGGGCAGAGAAGTATGCATTTAAATACGCAACAGAACGTCTGGAGCGAAAGAACAAAATTAAGGAACCACAACTACATACACCACCGAGTGAGAGGCAAATGAGGCCAGCAGACCTTCGCACGATTAGGTCAAACTACACTCGAACGCGAAAATAATTGCCTAGAAAAAAATCATTTTACAGATAGCAAATTTGGCGTATTCAGAGTATGCGTAAATTTTCACTCCGGGTAGGAGGAAAGGATGTTGATTTCCTTTGACGAAATTGCGTTTCATAGGAAGTTCTTATATCTACTCATAAAATAATATTACGAGTATTATAAAATAGCACTACCCTAGGGTATCACTTTACGGATAATCTAACCCTAGTTACTCTGGTCTATAGATTAACGCCTTAGCGAAAGAATTATATTCCGTTATTATATTGTAGAAATAGAAAATAAAATTTATTAATCTGAAGTACTGGCTCCGGGCTCCCGAGAAATAGTTAACTTCAGATATCGCCGATTCTATTGGAATTGAGTGATAACTAGGTCTCTTTGTGGTCATGCCATCACTCTAAAGGTCAACAGGGTCACAAAAACAGCCCCAAGTCACTAAAGAAAATGGACTTAAACGTTGGAATTTCCTTTCGTTTTACTTACACCCTGTGACCGTTTGCAGTTAATTTTTTATCGACTTACAGACCTCCATATACCTTGCCGTAGGCTCAAAATAGCATAACTTCAAAATGAAAAAATTACGTTTTGGAACACGATTTCATAGACACCTGAGACATGTTAATCCTTCAATTAAAATTGCAAATCACTCCATGAAGCCATTTTGCAGCGGTTATCTATTGCGACTCGCACAAAAAAGTAATGATCACGGCTCACATTCAGGTTCTACCACCACTAACGTCCCTTGTTTTTTCCCCATATTCCACTCACCGCACTCTATATAAGGATGGAACCCTGAAATATGTAATCCCTGGGAAAAAAACTCTCGTACTTCAGCAGGTCCAATTACTGCACCTGCACATTTTCCTGGCCGGCGATGAAGCTCATTTCTCAGCGCGTCTCTCTCTCTGTTTCTTCCTCTCGGAGACTGCAGAAGTAGAGACGATACCCTCACCCGAAAAATCACCACACAAAGTATATTGGATTTGGAGGCAATACCCCCGGAGGGTTGCACCGTCGAGGCCTTTGCAGAACAGGGGGTTGGGGGCGGGGGAGGCACATTTTTGAGGGCCTCCCAACTACCAATTTGCCAGTGTTTCTGCTTTTCGGCTGAGTGGGACAAAATATTCGGGGGTGGTTAAGGGGTGGGTAAGGAACGGGCCATAAAAGAAGGTCTTATCCAATTGTTGCGCCCGGGTCGTAAACGGAGTGAAACTCTTGAGGGTCCAACTCCGCCACCGAGGTAGGGAGGAACGCCCCGGCATTGTTGTGACTCCCCTCCCCTTCCTACTCCATGTCCAGAAACGCCGATCTCCTCGTCTGCTCTACTGCATTCTCCATTCCTCTTCTGCGCACTACACTTCTCCCCCTTTCGCTTCATTCTTCCTCCTCCACGAACAGCGTTGTTTCTCCACCCCCCTCTCTCCTTTTCCATTCCCGGCATCCTCTCTCCTTCTCCTCGAGAGTTCCTCCCCTAGCCCGCCCCTTCGAGCCCATCCCCGAAAAAACCGGCCGGCGAATGCGCGGCAGTGCTATGCCGGTCGCCCCGGGCGGATGAAGTTTTGCCCGCCCGAGAGTCACAATGTATCCGCTACATGCACCTGAGACGTCTAGCAATTCTTAAGTAGGGCACGGTCGGAAGATGGATAGTCGCCTCCTCCTACGGCGCGCCGAGCACCAACGAAAATGGCCACAATCTAGTGATAAGGTCTCGCGATTTACCTCGTTGGGTCTGCGTTGATCTTGAAACTATCCCTACACTACCCACGAGTTCGACACACTATGACGTGGCTCTAAGGAAATTACTTCGAAGGCGTCAACTCCCGTCGTATTTGGAATGCTGCAATAATCGTCGCCCTTTTGAATCACATCATTTCCCACGTGCATAGACCGAAGTTTCGTCGGATACTGTAGGGTAAAGGTCGATAGTACATGGAGAAAAGGTGTCAGGTATTGCAGCGTTGGGATGAGGTGGAAGTTCCATCATTTTTCTCGAATCAAACTTACCTTTAATTAGCCTCAATTAAGTCATTCGCATCAGAAAAATAACTTGTGGATACAGCGAAGCATATAAACTTCGAAATGTGTATTTAACCCTCAGAATATTCTGAATTAATGTATACGGAAATATATTTCATCCAAAAAACTATTGTATCTGCCAAATTATCTTAGTTATTGATAACTACCTGGATTGTATCGCTGCTTTTTAGAAAAACACGCAGTAATCAGTTAAAACGCTCTCCATGGGTAGGTGACCCTTTTTACCGGTCGGGCTAACCAGGTCAGTAACGCGCCGGCCTAGTAACCCCTATGTTAGTGGATTTGAATCCGTCCTCCCTATCTATTACGAGTATATCTATTGGGGATTAGTGATTAGGATAGTAGGGATTAAATTATATAACCTCATCGAGATGGATGAAATATTCGTCATCTATTTTAACGAGTGCAACGATGAATTATTAATTCATATCACAGAATTATGAATTCGGAAGGCTAGTAACTATCAAATGATAACCTCCAGCCAATCATTTCTCATCCTCACATTCTCCCAAGGGCTCCAAAATAGCTATTTAATGAAAAATCAAGATGCATCAGAAGATTATTCTACAGCGATAAAGTATTCGTAATATTGAAGAAATGGATAGACTATTGTAACACAATGGTGAAAGTGATTTCTAAGCAAGGGAAATCAAAGAAGAAATTTATGACGGAGAAGGCTGAAAGGACTCTGGCATGAGACGACTATCATTTGAAGCAGCAATTAAGAATCTGTGCATAAAAAGGTCTAGGGACACCGGCCGTGATATAGCAGAGCTTATTAAAAACACCTGGGATAAGATACTGATGACACTTTACTAAACTCTTTGTTACACGTACACAACTAGAAAGAAGTCGAATCACAGCAAAAAAAATTATGCATGCCTAAGAGGAATAAGGCATATAAAAGGAATAATTTAATAACCAAGCCCTTTACGGCATTTCATTGATAATTACCGAGATAATCAATAGAGCGAATGATCTAAAAGCAGAATTCTGGATAAGGACGGATTGAACAGAAGAAACAGGGGCGTATGGGAAGCTATTTTGGCACTTAAACTATCTTTAGAGACAAGAATAAAAAATTACCTTTATTCATTCATTTTATTTGAGAATTTATAGGGAGCTTCTCATAATTCCAATGTTAATAAAATATTTCAAATGAGTGGGGAGCCATGCAATGAAATGAAGATGATCCCGTCTGAATAAGGACCTGGTGGCTGCCATGAAATCGAGGACCAGTAATAAAGAAGTAAAAATATGCAGAGAAGTAAGGCAATGATGATCACTTGTTTTTGATGTTTGTATCGAGATAGCCACAAAAGAAGTTAAGGAGAAGGCTACGAGACTACATATCGACGAGGAAAAATTAGCATTTTGCGATTTACCGATGATACAGTTGTCATGACAGACGCAGAAGGATATCTAAGGAGTGCTGTTGTTAAAGAAGGAAATATATTTATGGTATAACATCTGAAGGCACATATTAAAACAAAACAGAAGAAGTGCATGAAGTAGAAGAGCAGAAGATAACACCAATATTACACTAGTTAAAGAGAACGCCGATGATGCGGAAATAGTTACGACAGAATAGCCAACAGTAAAATAAGCACTTAAAATTTAAATATTTGGTTGCAATAAAAGAAAGGAAGTAATGATTAGAATGGGCTACGGATAGGGAGCATTGTATCAGGAGGAATATTTTCTCATAATTGAGACCACTAGGTTGGAAGTGAGGATATACTAAATTGAACTGCAGGATAGTAACATTCACGGTGAAGGTAGGACTGGAAGTGTATGAAATACGGTTCTACTGATAAATGATAAGGATCAAATGAAAAGGAAGAGTAATTTGAAGGTTTTAAGAAAAAGGGGAGGAAAAAAGTCCAATCAAATTCTAAAGACCCGAAAATCATTTTGGACTTATCTTGAGATATACAATGTTCACATGAAGACAGTCATCGAGAGAAAAGTGTATAAGGAGAATTGGAGAGGATAAATGCAGAAAAATATGAAGAGTAAGAAAAGAAGTACGAAAAAAGAAGAATCGTGCTGACATGAATAAGTTGGACGATAAAATAACGAAGTGGAACAATACGGTAAACCAACCTTAGGACTGATGTCCAGAGATGTTGCCGGATCAAATGACGAGGGCAATACATAAGCAAACTTCGCAAATTTTTATCATTGTTAATTTTCTTTATATTTCACCAGTAATTGTCATTTTAAGCGTAAGAATCACCGGCCACGAACCAGAAGGTTCTGTGTCATAATTCGACCCAGAACACTCAAAATCCAAATGCCGCGTCCCGATTAACAGAATTAATTGTGGAACCACAGAAGACTCGGAGAAGGACGGTGTTCTCCGACCTTGAATGAGCCATTTGCTTTAGTAACATATCACAATCTCACAAAATTATACTTATTAGGTTAAGGTAGGATCCCACGCATTAAGTTACAGAATAATACCCCCGTTTGTGAATACAACCTCAACTTTACTTGTCGTGTAAAATGTCTCACCCATGAAAATGGAAAGATTTCCACGGCCTCTTCGATGGCGGAAAACGTCCGGGTAACTGCGCAGCATAGGACACCCTCATCACAAAAAGTGTCCGAGGCTCAGAGAAGGCTCGCCGCTAAACCACCATGGAGGTCTCCTTACTCTATTTCCAAACTTTCTCACTTTCCTTCCATCCTAAACCCTTCTGTCGTTTATTACGACTCATCCATCTTCCTGGCTTTTACTCCGCATCCATGATTCTTGACCGACCAGGCAAATAAGGTCCCGTTCTTTCTCACGGAAGACGATGACCCCGCTCCTTGGGCATGTAACGAAAATTTACCTTCAAAGCTGGAAGTTTCAAGTAATGAATTAGGATTAAGTAGCAGATGAGAGTGATGGAAATTTACGGGGAAGAGTCAAGCGCGTTGGTGAGTCAAGAGGGTCTGAAATGAATACAAATGAACGAAGAGAAAGAAATAAAGAAGTAATTAGATCAAAAAAATAAATGACGACGAGAGTATTTTGAAATACCAATAATAATGGCAGTGATAATATGCAAGTGCATTTATGTATTAGTATCAAGTTTGAAAAATCACCGTCAATTTATTAGGCCTACACAAAGACATAGAAGTTTTAATGGTCAAATATCTCAGTGCATAAATAAAGAGATAATCGAGCTAAATATACCGCGCAATATTAAGGAACCAACGAGTTTGAATTTTGTGGATATGGCATAAATCCTTTATCAGATTGGGCAGTAATTTTAGCAATTAAAATTTTATAATGCCGTTACATGTTTCTAAATTTTTAATACAAGGTGCCACTGTAGAGCCTTTCCTCCTCATTTATAAGTATTTTAAGATAAATATCGATTCATATCCATTTTTGTCGCAATTTCAAACAAAGCTTTCATTTATAGCAACTCATCTACTTGATGACGAAGGCACTGATTAAATCCCTATTTTGGTACGTAGTTGATTCTAAACAACGATAATATCTATTACTTTTGATTTTTACTTGTTTAGATGGGAAACCTTATGAGTTTTACTAAAAAACAGACATATGAGAATATGCTTTCTGCTTTTGTTTCCGTATAAATTACAAATGAAAGTATATTACTTAAGTAATATTCTCCATAAATTGTCACTGAAACAAATATTTTCAACGTGGATCAATTGGTATTCAACAGGATTCCGGCGGATGTGATTACAATCAGTTTAAAACTTCCTTCAAAAATATACTTCCCTTTCTTGAGGTACTACTTATAATCAGAAGCATTCTCCTACTTGATACCGTTAGGAACATTCTGGAAGCCCTGGTGGTCGAAGAGAAGGTCTTAAACGGCAGCAGAAACCGTCAATTTTCTCAAAGGAAACAACTTGAGGAAAGATATACAATAACCACCCTTCACCCATACACTTCAATGAGCACCACGCCGTCTAGGGTCACTGATTTTACAGCTTTGCCTTTCGGACGCTTCGTATGACGGCCCCTGTCGCACTTTCTCCGCGGGTGGAGCAGTAGGAGGGTGAAGGGGCTGGTGGGACAACGGAGGAAGACATTGGGGTACCAAGAGTGAAGGAGGGTCGGACGGGAATAGCCTTTATGTCTCTCTGTTCCCTTCGAGGAGGACAAGAACTCAAAACTACCCCAGTTGAATGGCTGAAGAAGAAAACGGCCCACTCCCAGTAACTTGTTTTCCCAAACCTTTGCGCTTTAAAGCCGAAAGCCATTTCTCCACCTCATCCAATCTGTTCTCAAGAGCTCCTTCGCGACACTCGATGTGGTATTGTTACAGCCCCCAGGGGCTTAAGGTCTCTGCCACTACTGCTTCCCAAGGGTGCCCACCACCGGAGGTCGTATATCATCCATCGTCATTTCCCCAGTCTTCCCTTCTCCGTCACTTCTCCTGTTTGGGAAAGGGGCAGGATCACTCTTCCGCAAGAAAAAACCTACTCTTCTTCATTCAGTTTACCTAAACTTTTTCCAGAGGGTAATTCGTACTTTGAATAGATTAAGCAAGCAAGTCGATTTCTCTAACAGGTGGCAATGAGAGATTGACCTCGAAGACTGTTTGCCCCCCCCCATATTTCATATACTCACTAATATTCTGCAAATGCTATGATGGAGGACGAGGGAAGGAGTGGGATGTTCCTTTAGCCGCGACTTCAATGGCATCGTCCGCTCTCAATACTAATACGGGACTGGAGAACGTCTACGCATTATGAACCACCGAATGCAGGGCCCGAGACGTCAATTTACTGTCAACGTTGCGGAAAAAAATCTCTCCCCTTATCCAGAAAAGGGGCGAAATCCTTTCACCATAAACACCAGCCAACCAAGCGAGGAAACGCGTGAGTTCTAACAATCCATAATTGTTCATGTCATAGGTCAAAGAGAAGTTCAGTTATGAGCGAGGTACATACAAGGCACGGTCTGCGGCAAGAGAGAATGAGGATTCAAGAAATTTCTACCACATTCCTGAAACTGGGGTTATTGTCCCCTAGAACTTCTATTAAGATTATATTGACACAAAGCGTCACCTTGAGAACCATTTATATCCTAAGAGAATATTTTCATGTAAATTTTTCACAAGTGCTTTTCCACAATCAAGTCGTTGTTGCAATTCGGAGGAGGGGGTGGAGACCGGCAGATCCAGGATTAGGATGGATTGGAAATTAGCTAGAGGTAGGTATACTTAAGGAAATGGAGGAAGGTGGAGTGAAACTCGGCGTCGGCATGAGCCAGCTCTTAACGAAAGGCGCCAAGAAGTCCACGGTTTAACGTCCTATCGGACGATCGGAGTACTGTAGAATAAAATTTTGAAGTTAAGGCCAGAATATTATTGCTAATCCTTTTTATGCATGATATTTAATGCATGTTTGGTGTGAATCACCCCCTGCCACACATCTTTATGGTGTCTTGCAGGGTGTTATGTAGATGTACTGAACTTTAAGTGCTCCTTTCACAGCACTCAAATGGGGATCAGTATACCAATGACGAATTTCTGCCACTGCCGGGATTCGAATCCGAGCATCCAGGATGGGAAGCCACTTCTTGAGCCAGCAGATCAACCCGTTTCCTCCTAAATTCATAGATTCTTCCCTTCTTTGGTGGATGTGAGTAGTCCTGTGTCATGTAGAAGCCTCACGTATCGGCAACAAACCCTTTTCCCTTAGCCTTAAGCCGACTTAGAATTAATCAGACAGCTTGGAACTATCCAGACGTGATTTAAGAGGCTTGTCCCGGATTTGAACGGCCAGTCAGCTGTACGCTGTACTCACAGGGTAATCCAGGTGAATACTTTTACGCACCCCTAAACATGAAACTATCCGAATAATACGCGTCGTGGTGGCATAATGTGTAGTGCGTTGGGATTTGCTGTTCCTGGGCGCATATCCAGGAGATCCCATAGGGTTAATACACCATCGGCGTTAAAAATGTACTTATATTCATAATGCATGCATATATTGTGGCTTTATCTACAAACTCCTAAATATAGAAAATCAAGCACTATAATGCACTCCAAAATATAGAAATCAAGTGCTGATTGCATTAAGGATTGATATCGTCAATACGAGGAATTTATTTTCATCAATTGCTCTTGAAGTTTCTACTGTACTCTGAAGTTTCTGTTATCATGTATTATGAATGGTAAAGTAAAATCGCCAGATTACATTTCTTCTGTCATTTATTTCTCGAACTTCAACTTCAACCTCTGATGGTCATTTATGAGTCTAGCCACGACTATCTGACCAAGCTAAGTCATCATTGCAATCTAATGCAACCGCAACTTTTCCCAATAGTACGATTTTGATGTCAGAGAGGGCATTGCAATTCCAGCATGGTCATGTTGTGGAAATAAACGCGCAGTGATTAATGATATTTACCTTTTAATACAAATAATCTTCATCAGGGCAACAACAGGTTACAGTAACTCCAAGAGATAAACGGTAAACTCACGTGAAAATAGACGATATTCGAAGAGTGTACACTAAAATTTCTTATGTAAATGCTATTACAGAATATCTGGTAACTCTAAATGCGATTCGAGGTATTCAGCGTCCATCTACATGATATTTTCTCCAGGCACCCGAATTCAGTCCTCTATTAACTACTCTTTATTTTTTTTTGGAGGAATCATGCAAGTCACTGGTTCGTCAATTTGCTGTGGATATTATAGGAGATAGTTTTAGGGAGATCAGGGATATTGAGATTTGACGGTAATACCTAACGGAAATTTATCCCCTGCGAGCGAGGAATGAACATCGCATAGCTCTGATGAAGATATGAGATGCAGCGTAATATACGGCGTCGTCCGTTTTAATCGTGATTCCGATGCATCACAGCAGTGTGCGGAATTCCATTTACATCGCAGCACGCCCGAATCCGAGGAGAGGAGCGCATGGCCATTCGGCCCACCCCCTTTTTAACCCTTTCGCTCCCAAGCACTTTTCCTGTGTACATGTCCAAAAATACCAGCCCTTTTTTAAAGAAATTTTCTCTCTTCTTTTAAAAAATTCTATTGTCTTTATTTTACCACATATTAATATGAAAAAAAATACACTTATGAATAAATGTTGGCTGTTTACATGCACAATTTTATTTTTCCTCATGCTTCTTTAGTTTTGTTATAAAAAAATAAAAGTTAAATTTAAAAAAAAATTTTTTATAAATAATTTTTTTTTAAAAGCTTACTCAGTAAACCTTGGTTATTAGATGCAACTTTAAAGTATGTATTTATATAGTGCACTTTATTATTAATATGTTGGCTTAATTTTGTTCATATTATTCCATAGGTTATGGTATAAAAAATTTATATAGTATACCTCTACACTAGCGCTATTGAGGCCTACTCTCGCTGTGTAACTTATGAAATTGTCCAATTGTTTAATTTTGTGAATGGCAAAATGAATATGATAGACAACATATAATATGCAGTAAATATAACAAAATACATCTTTTTAGTTAACATATTAGTTATATAACCATAAATAATTGGATTGCCAGAGCATAAATATTGAAATTTGTAAAATGTTGACGGATAACATGCAGCATGAAAACAACTGCTTTTACAGCATATTTCTCGGAAGTACTTTCCATGTCAATTAGGAGGTTAGTTGCACTTCTGATCTTCACATATGAAATATAAATGTAAATTTGTGAGCTACTCACGGTCTTTGGGGCTAGCACTTATGTTTAGCTAAGCACTCGCCGTGCAATCCCCGGTTGCATCGGACGCACACTGTCCTGGATCTTCTCCTCTGTTCCTTTGTGCTGCATACACAGCATCTGGACTCTTTACGGCCGCCCAGTTTCCTAATTCCTGGTGAACCACGTCCACTCCCTCTGGACTCATCCCTATTCCTCAACCATTCTGTCCCTAACATTTCTATCACATTTGTAGTGTATAAAAGTCTCGAAAGAGGTTTTCCGGGTTCACTAAAATTTTCTTTGTATAATATGTAGCTATTCAACACCATCCTTCCAATAATGCTACCTTTTTCCAATATTTTAATGTTTTCCTTTCATCTAAATATGTGTACAGCATCATGTCTGATGTGTCCACTCCTCCCATGAACTTGGTATATTCTAATATTATTCCTGGCTTTACATTTTTTTTCTCCCGGCCTTGCCTTACTCTCGTAACTTCTCTATCCTCTGCAATTGACTTGCTCGAAAGGAGCATCACCGGTCCTTTTTGAGAACTTTTTTCCCTAAATGCACATCCTAAGACGCAACCAGCACGGCAATAAACCTTCTCACCGACGGAAAACTTCTTCTTGAAAAGTTCTGGTAGATATTTCCGATTTTTCCTGACAGTGCCTGTAATATACGTGCCCATTTCATAAAGAGTATTCACCAGTGGAATTGACATGAAAAAATTGTCCACAAAAACATGGTAGCCCTTGTGCAAATAATTATTCACTCCAAGAAGTTTCATCACCACCGTATATCCCAGTCCATGTTCCTTATGTCCAATCTTTCTTCCTCACTTGCCCTACCTTTATACGTAAAGAATCCCAGGCAATAATTGGACACCGCATCGCAAAGCATCCAAAATTTGATTCCCCAGCGGTGATGGTGCTTATTTGGAAGGTACTGCAACAAACTTGAACGATTTTTAGTCCCTACTAGACTTTCATCCACGCTTAGTTCCTCGTGAGGGGTATAATGGTATCTAAATACTCTATTGGCATGATCTAAAAGGGGTTGGTACCGGATACATGGGTCATAACCGGGATCATTGCGTGTTTTACACTTCTCAGAGTCTACCAAATGAAAAAATCTCAGAATTTGCTGAAAACGATTCCTCGGAAACATTTTTCCGAACCAAGGGGTACTTTGGGATGTTGATTGCGACCAGTACGAAGCAATGGTAGGTTTCCGGATTATTCCCATGTTCAAAATACATGCCAAGAATCCTTTCATTTCTGCAGATGAAATGTTTTCCCACTTCACTGATGGTGATGATCTTCCAGACTGAGAGGAGATGTACTGTTGGGCGTAGCGATTAGTTTCAGTAACAAAGAGAGTAATGAGAAAATCTGTGAAAAATAGTTGAAAATATTGAATCGGAGGAGAGTTACGGGGAGGCACACGCTTGGGGCCGGTCATTTCCTGGAAATTGTAATATGTGGGAGTTGATTCTTCTGGTGGCACTACTTCCCTCCATTCTCCATTTTCTACATTACAATTGTCTTCATTACTGCACTGCTCATCAAAAGGCTGCAATGAATGATGATCTTCATCACTGTCATTCCCCGTCTCACTGTCACTTTCAAAGAAATCAGTCACACTTTCATCGGACGAATCGTCTAATATATTCAAAATATCTTTTTCTCCTATATGTGATGGTCCAGCCATTGTGTGGTTATATTTTTACAAAAAATATTCACCACTGTGAAAGAATGCTAATGTTTTACAAAAATTCTTGTATTGATGCACTACCAAATGAATACCTTCAGCGATTGCGAACACGCGCGTGTGGTTGCGAACTAAGAACTCCACAGGGAAGCACGCAGTCAGAGACTGAAGACCATTTGGAAAGGCGTTCACTCAAAGAAAGCAAAGTCAGCAAGGATAAAATGATTCAATTACGAAGATAACAAAGTATCATTTCACGATAGAAAACTGCGGACGCAAGGCTTCTTCGGCGATTCCTCGTAGCATTAGTCACCAGTGTGATGAGAAAAAAATCGTTCGCTACGCCATATGATATTACATGGTTATCTTCGATGTAAATGAAAAGCTACAATGTATTTTACCGATAGTTATAATACTAGTCTCCTGTATTACATTTCATATGCAGTTTATTTTTACGAATACCTTTTGATTATATTTGAAATGAAGATATCCTGAACTTATCACGTACCAGACGCGCGAGGAGGATTATTCGCTATATATTTCAGGACTAGAAAATTACGTAGATTCATGAACGCATTAGAAAAGAAAGATATAAACTGTAAGGAGTAGTTGGTAGCATAGAAACTCGTAAGGAAAAATATGTTTCACTGCGAACATCAAGAGCAAATTAGTCACCCGCGGTGGCATTTTCCGCGATGCAATGAAAATGCAATAGATCAGAAATAACGACATAATGTTAGTAGTAATGAAGAAAAGAAATATTTTTCGATAATATATCATTTCCAGTTCTTTTTTCCAAAAGATTTCAACGGAGACTGTATAGGGTTCAGATTTATAAGCGTTAATCGAACAATCTACGGTTCACTTCAGCACGTAAAATATTCACGCGAGGTGCTGAAAAAAAAGTCTTTAAAAAATACTCATAATGCCGTAAATATTTTACAATTGCCACCAAATGACGAAGAAAGATGTTTTCTTTCATAAAAAAGAAACTTAAAGTGCATAAACATATTTGTTACTGAACAATAGTCTCCGAAACTAGCGGCCGATATATCGGCCGCTTGGGAGTTTTGGCTACTAAGGCCGCGGCCGATATATCGGCCGCTTGGGAGTGTAAGGGTTAAGACTGCCCGCATGCACGACCTTTCTCCATCCACCCTCTCTCCCACAACCTCCCGCCGACGACGGCCCACTCCCCCTCCTTGCCGCCGCCCCCGACAGAAACCCCACATAGCTATTAATATTAGCCGGTCTTTGTGCCATCACGCGTGGACCAGGCGAATAACGGTCCCCGCCCGGGGAGAGAAGGGGGGTGGGTGGGGAGGGAGAGAAATGGGACGGGGAGAGGGAGGAAGGCGATGGGATAGCCCTTGCGAATTCTTCTCCTCCTCTCTGCAAATCTCCCTCCCCCCCCACTCTGACCACGAAGGAGAAGAAAAAAAAATAAAAGAAAATCCTCAACCCCTCGCTGTCCCTCTCGTGGTCGCTACATAAGCGCACGCTTGCATCTGACCCTCCCTTCTACTCCTCGCTTTTTTTTCCACTGTCGCCGAGGAGGAGGAAACTGCACGGGGCCCTGATTAACGCTCGGCGAGACGACCCACAGTCCATTGGGTTTAAATGTATGTGTATCCATCCCCCGCGACGACGATTCCTCTTCCGTGCAAGGAATTGCAACACTTGCGAATTGAATCACGAATGTGGGGAGAAGGACCAGAACTGGTTTAAATTGATATGGCACAAACAATTACGGCACAGAACATGATTCTCGAGTTTCGGTGCAAAATATCCCAACTGATGCAGACACAGCGTTCACTCCGACTCTAGGTACCTATATATTCAGTTTTAGAATCAGAATATATACCTAGCCATATTATCATAGCAGACAATACTAGTAAATAAGAAAACGACTAGCTTATGAAAATTTTAAAATTCGGTTTCCTTCTTTTGCAATAAGCTCTCGATCAAAACTTGTGTGCCGCAGAAGGAATCATATTTGGGACTTCTGGGATTTCAGTTTCATTTCCTTAATTTTTATGTCACCATATGACATATAAAGAAACGATGGCTTTAAAATTGCTATCGTATTGAAACTCAGAATCGAAGAATATCCTTTCCGCATGATTAATACTAGTAAGTATTAGAGGATAACAAAGAATAATTGTTGACGGTGTAGAATCAAGGGCAGAAGGAATATGTTCTATGGTCAGTCGTGATTTCATTAAGAATAGGTTATCCAAGATACTAACGGCTTTCAAACAATCCTCCGCGTCCGCATGACTCTTAATTGTCCCCCAGAAAGCCGTTTCTATTGTTGATCATGAATTTTTTTCAAGAATTTGTACCATTTCTCCCGCATTTATCTTTAATTTACTTTTGGAAAGAAAGACTATGAACTTGACTATGACTATGACTATGGACCGAGTAGCGCAAACCAATTTAAGTCAAACACGAGGAGCTCATTCGTCATCTTTCTGGTACTAAAGATAAAAAAACCACACATAGATACTAAATTAGTTCGCTTTCAAAGTGATTTCTTCCTCGTGTACGCAATCAAAAAATTTCCAGCACCACATCCTTATATATTTTTTTGCTTTCGCCGACATTTCCGAACAACAATAACAAAAATCACCGATGGGTAAAATGAAAGGAGAAAGGCATTTATCATGGAAAACGGAGTATTGAAAACGAGGGGTGAGTTTTAATGCTCTAAGCGATGGTTCTGCTGTTGATTGCTATCTCCTTCTTCCTTTGGTCGACGTTTCCATTTAGGTATGAAAATCATTGTGCGGCCACCATCCTACATGCATTGAAATCATTATTCCTTTGGAACATAGACCACATTTAATTACAAAAATGAAGTTTAGCGTTGTTATGATTAGAAAAGAAGCAATCTGCGTCGCACCAAACCAACAAGAACGCGAACTTCTAATATCGGTGAAATGCTTCACCTGAATTGGCTCGCGGTGTCTATTACATCACCTTGAAATAGCAAAAACTGGCATAACGAGTGGATCAATGAAAAAAAATCTGTCAGGAAGAATTCAAGAAATGGAACTGACATTCAAGTTATGAAACGTCTATCACTGTTTCGTCTACTAGTAGTAACATCTTTTTTAGTAGTAAATGCCATGGAGATGTATTATTACACAAAAATTATGATATGTTAATTTTAACTACAAAACTAGTGAATATTAATGGTTTTTATTTGCGGCTCTGATGAAGTGCAGGTGATCTGGGCCAAAATGGCCCATTACTCGCCTTATACGGACTGGAACGGTCAAATTACTACACATTAAGAGATTTCTGTGTCATTTAATTTTCCCAATCCTGTTCCCACTCATGGGCAAACGAAAACAGAGGGAGCGCATTTGAGGAAGATGAAAGAAAAAAGAAGGCAAAGCAACCGACGGGAAACAAGAATACGATAATGTGTAGGAGAGGGAACGAGAATTGCCCTTCCATAAAACCTTGGCGTGGTCAGTGGAGGGGAAGAGACTAACCAACGCCCAGGAAATCTTCAGCACCGGCCCACGGATCCTCCTCCTCCAATTACCGTTGTCGCAGGAGGTCACCATCCATTCAAATTTTCTCAATGAACACCGAAAATAATTGGGATGGTCAAACTGTGGACTGTAAATTCAAAAGCAGGAGGGTCCCTTCACCCTATGGAGGAGGAAAAGTAAAACGACATGCACTCACAACTCAAAAAGCCAGAAACGATTTACAACAAAAATCAAAACTAAAACCCAAATTCGCTCACCATGGGTGAAGTAAATAACTCTAAGGCTAAATCCTTCACTAGATCATACTTTTTTCGTAAAATATATGACACTGGGTATGGAAAAAAATATAAGGCAAGGAATGGGGGCGTAATGTAAGTTAGTAGGCCCTTTAAATATCAGTAAATCAGCCTCTATTCTAAGAAACATTATCTCAGATCTTAGAAGAAGTAAGGGCATAGTTAAATTACCTTGACTTTCCCCTGGATGCTCTGATTGCTCCAGGTATAGTTTGATTTGGCTGAATATTTCATCGAGTATAATGCAAAGACCCGGAATAAAATGAAACTGAAATAAATTGATACCCATTCTTAAGTATCAAGAAATGGACCTTCTGCTAGAGATTTAGAAAAATGTCCTTATCAAATTCTTAAAAATCGTTGGTATAAAAACCATTGTTTCGTCATATTTTTGCCAAGTAATGGATTATCCACCTTTTTATCGTCCAATACCGGTAATCAGTATCATCATTACAGTTGGAATAATAATAGAAAAACACGCATTGAATATGATGGCCAAATATTCAAAAGCTGTCACAAATAAATTTGTCGAAAGCAATTGATGGGGAAAGCTAACCATGAGAGTAAACTAAGTGTATCACGGCTAAGCTAGGAAATAATGAAAACTAGTCATTGCATCGGACGAAAGACGCACTGTGGATTTCAAAGAATCAGAAAACAGTAGGCTAGAACAAGTGAATCCGGAACACTTCTCAGGTTCAAGTTTCGCATCGGCGACAGTCTCAGGATATGTAGCAATTCTGGAAAGAACTTACTTTCCGGAGGCATTGGGGCAAAGGCACAGCGGGAACGCTTTCCCTCACTCCCATCCCATCCTCTTCTACCTTATCCCATCAATTCCCGCTTGCAACGACACCTTCCAAACACATCCCGTCCTCGGACTATTCTCACAGGAGTGGAATGGACGGAAGACCGGTTATTCCCACCCATTCCCCCCGCCGAGTCGTGTGTAGGCTGACGTGTACGATACCCGGCTAATTTTTGACAAGACTCAGCTGAATGTGATTGGCTGGAATATCAGCTATCTCCCAATTAAATCTGACGTTTCGGGACGTAACTGGAGATCCTCGGAGGATCGGCCGTCTCGTAATTTATCTGGAAAACTCTCCCATATCTCCCAAGCCCCACTTGCCGCCCGCTCCGCAGCCGCGTAACACTACCCTGATAGAACCCCGCCCAGTCTCCACCCACACCCCTGATTCCCATCCTTACATCATCACACCACCCCTCCCTCCATATCTCTAAGAGCAGTCCAAAATCCAGTGTTGTTACGTCCTGCAATTGAGCCTTGCCACTATCCATCCGCTCGTGAATCGTCTATGGGCAGCATAGCGGTAGATATCTTGATCTGATTTTCTGCCAATTATGGTAGTTTGAGAGGGAGTGTCCAAACTAAACGTTGCATTTCATTAATCTGTTATGAACCTACATATGTACATTTTTCCCTACTCTTTATTTATGTCGAATAAACAATTTCCTACACCTCTTCATACCATCCACAATATCATTCCAATTTACTTCTCGCCCTCGCATACCAAGCATTCTATTCGCGATAACGTCATTTAAATGACTCCTCAAACAGAAACTCGACTATCTTGAGTACCTTTGAATGAGCATTTGACGACAAAACCCGGCGTTTCAGCATCCACCGAGTGAACGAAAACTTAATCCTTTCGACAAGAGAAAGTACCTAATCGAATATCGAGTAACATAATATAACAGTGAATAAAAATAGAATAGAGGACGAATACAAATAATTATTGTTATTACTGTTCATCCGGTTAAGGCAAGTCTTGATAAAAACTTCCATCTACTTAAGCAAACCACTGGTTAGTGATAAAATAACAGCTTGTGCAGGTACACTCTCTCTCGGCACAGGTTTTTAAACTAGCCGTACATCAGATACTAGAAAAAAACTTTTGTTTTGAAGTATTAACTCAATTAAATGAATATCGCTCCACCAGACTTGGAAAGTGTTATAGCCCTGATATTTAGGCCGTGTCCGAATTTATTAGCTACTAGGAATTAGTCATATTCCATTACGCATCGAAGGTGCCTTAATTGCCCGATGACTAAAGGGAGCGTGAATTCGGACGAAAGTGTCGCAACCTACGGTGAAATAATGGTACTTTAAAACAAATGAGCAGCAATAACCTGAATTGAGGTTTTTCACTAGCGGACACTTGTTAAGAACTTTTGCTCTAATACTAACTTATGGAGTTGAAAGGATGCTCACCGGAGATATTATGCTTTGAATTAAAAACTATTTTCTCAGCAAATGCCACTTTTCTAGCTTAAGCTCGAGTAATAACATAGATTATTATTATATTATTCTTTGATCAAATACTCGCTGCAGCGGTAAGACTTTCGTCATTTTCACCTACGTCTAGTATTACAAAGCCTACATTTCCAGATGTTGCATACAGCAATCATATATAGGCAATATACCTATATAGCAATATAAATAGGCATGAATTATTTTCCGTTATTCCCTAGGATTGTCTATAGGTATAATTTATATTTGTCATTTTTAACATTTGCATTTCAATTTTTCTGAAGAGAAAAAACGAAATAATATCAAACTCACACATGAAGTATTTCGTCGGCTCATATGAGCAATAAACATCGAGCAAGTGATTGTTTACATTTTGTTACCACGACAGCCATTCTTCTGCCCTCCAAAGGCGACTTTTTAAATATGGCGTCGCAAAAGGATGCACTTCATGCTCACTTTGCTGACGGACACAATAGACGACTAAATTCGGGGACTAAACTGATGCCTACGAATTTGGACACCCTACAAGATGGCTCCATACGAAGGGAGCATTTAGGCAGCAAATTGGCGAATTCGGACACGGCCTTAGGTATTAGTTACGCTGGACCATAATCTAAAACAAATAACTAAGTTAGCCACTCAAATGCGTTGCGTTAAGGCAACAGGCGAGTAGCATTCTTGCGGTAGATGATGCATTGATGGTATTCCCACGCCTAAGGCCGCCGCCGTTCGCTCGCCGCTCGGGTCCGATTTTCGTTTGTATTTTGATCCACTTCACCGGGTCTGAATGGAGAGCGGGGATCTTCCGTTGAGTCGGACACCTACCTTTGGACGCCCAGGGCTAATCTGAATGCCTGGCCTCAACCCATCATTCCTCCTCTCCTCAAAAATCAAGTCTACCCATCATCGCCCTCGTTTATATTAAACACTTTGTACACTCACGCACGCAGTTATCATTATCCCCGAACGACTTGAATGATCTCGCCAGTCGGTCAGCACTCATAATCACCGAGAATCATCACAGGTATTGGCATTGGGATCGGGAAGTATTCGGTTGATCCCTCGCCAGCGATCGTCTTGCTTCCGCTTCCTGCTATTCCACGAGACTCGAGAGAATGAAAAACGAGAAATAATCACGGTGGCTACCATTAAACTCTCCGGTAGATGGAGTAAGAGTATGCGCAAACGAGAGAGAGACGGAAAGAGAAAGAGAGAGCGAGAGAGACTCCTTATCCAATTCTCAAACCATACAAATTCCGTTCAGGTCAACTAGCCGCAATAAAGCAGTCCCGCAATAAACAATAAACCCGTATCCCTGTAGGATGAGGAAGGGTTAGCGGAGCAGGTCGACGATCCCTCCCCTTTCCTTCCCCTCTCCTGGATTTCTACACTCGTCACGCTAATGATCCGCAATAAAATAAGCGGTTAGGGAAGTCCTGAGGGGTGGATGAGAGAGGAGGGCAATGTTTTGCCGTCCTAACTCAAATTTATACCCGCTGGAGAACTAGGCGGATGAGTGCAGTATTTCCACTACTGCACCCGGCTAAGGACCATGCAGACATTTTTGAGAATTCGAGTTAAACCCATGAGTATACTGAGGCTAGGATTGCTTAAAAATTGGGTGGAAGAAATGTCAAAAAAAAAGGGTAAACCTACGTGGGCTCCAAACTTTGATTTTTTTCCGTCTTGAAATTCAGTTGATAACCAACCTAATAAACTGAATGATCTTTTCATAATTCGCAAAAAATAAAACGAAATGCACGATGCACGAATTGCAAATCACAAAAAATAACAAAATGCACACGTTTTCGGAGAGCATTTTTGAAGCTCATCTTCACTGATTCCAAGGAGTCAGGTTGCACCCAACACCGTAGAAAATCATATGTGGTTTTTAGCCCCGCACCAAAGAAGCAAAGGTGGAGAGGAATCCGTATCCTGCTCTCAACGAAAGGCGCTAAGGGAAAAAAGGGGACGTTTCTAACAGAAGACACCGTAATCCTTAGACCAACAAATAGTAGTCAATAGGAGCCCAGAAAGAAGAGAATCAGACTTGATATTATTACAAAATTACCACCGGTGGAGGTTTTCCCGTGCTTCCGTACCCAAGAATTTTCTTATATCACCTAGTACGGTTATGGTGGAAGGTATCACAGGCTCAATTTGAAATTAAGCAAGGGTGATGAGCATACAATAACAGACAAATATTCTTCATAGACATATTATCAAAAACTTCAACACTTTACGCTTCGATACTTTCCGAAATGCAAGCTTTTTCACTCTCTCGCTAAGACTTGACATTCCCAGCTACGAATATAGCACGCAGTCTTAAGTCATTAGCTTCGATCAAAATACTGGTGTTTTTTTATTAGTCAAAACTAAAAACTGCAAGAAATGCAAATTTATATGAACAGTTCTATTTTTCCAATTAACACTTCTATCATGATACGAATAAAAAAGTCAGCACAATTTTTAACTCAGATTTTCGTGGGCAGAGCCATAAAACATGGGCGCGATTTGACAGGCTTGTCTCGGCCACCACAAATGGAGAAATGCAAACTTCGTCCGCTTAAATGCAAATGAGGCTGCAGTCCCCAAATAATGAATGGCACTCTTCACATCTACCCCCTCCCCACCTTCCCCGGCCCCCCCTCCTTTCCACCGCCATGTCCCTGCCCTCTTCAACTCCCACCCGCCCCCAGCCTCTCCATCATTCGGTTTCCTCCCATCTTTCCCTCTCCCCCTCCCTTGATCTCCACCGTCCCTTCTTTCCATTATCATCCATTTCTTCAGCTTCAAGACGGAAGGCAAAACAGCTTAAAAGACAACCGGGCATGGATATCATGATCGTTGGCCCGAAGCGCGAAGGATTTTCGGGATTGTGGGTGCGTGTGTGTTATTGTTCCATAGGAATTATTACTATGGGTGCTGCACTGATTGAGATAGGCTCGGCCACTAATGAAAAAACCTATTTCATTTCATTCTCAGTGCTTTCATGCATGCACTACTATGCTTTATTCCTTCCTACATCGCCACCATGGACGCCATTCTCTAACCTCTCCCAAAACCCTTGCCTTCATGCCGGCCTCGGTAGCGGTGGAATATGTACTTCTTGCCAGTTAACGTCGCCTGTTCGAACCCACCCTGGAATGATTTTCACTATCCGTTACATGTGTAGCACATTCAAATAATCGTATGAGAAGACTTAATTACCTGAATTAATAAAAACTACGGTGTTTGTTCTACCCTGGCCTTCAAATATCGCATACCAGACTATAAAATTCTTTACTAATTTCCATGGCTGCCCTCAAAATCTCTCAATCCCTCTCCAGATCCACATAAAAAACGCCTGTTGTCCATTTTATCCTGTCTCCCTAATGTTCATCTTCCATGACCTTAATTCGCCACGTTCGGCATCGGTTGTTTTACCCACGGCCCCAGGGCTTGAATATTAATGATAATTTTTGTTGAATGTAAGGATGTATAAGTTAACATGTCACTAGCGTAGTGGAATTGTCAGCCTCACAAGCAGAGGATCCTAATTCGAAAAAGCACCAGTGGATAATTTCAGCCAAAACCTGATCCCTACTAATAAGTTATAAGCATTTCCGTGAAAATCCCTTTGGTATGTGACTTCACCACCTTTCGCATGAGGAGGCTATTGTCATCTTACATTGGAGTAGGCTAAGGCATCCGATTTTTTCCATCTTTCATTCCATGAAACTATAATGGCTTTTGGCAACCTCCTCTAATAACAACAATTATTAAGGTTTCGTTGGAGGGTAATGGTGGGGATGGATTAAGGATATTAGTGATAAACTGCAAAAAATCAGAAAGATTTGTTTCATGCGGGATAATGAATGTATTTAACTATCTTTGTCATGCCATAGCATATTCAGGAAAAGTATTTTATCATAATGCTCTTATATTTGCTAGTGAGCAGGAAAGGTAGATCATTCTTTGAGAACAAATATTATTCTGCAAAATAAAAGTTAATTCAATTTCTTGAAGTTTACTACCTTTACGTTCGAAGTCCAATGAGATACAACCTCAACAATAACTCACATAGAAATTTTGAGTTTTGTAGCCCGTTTTTTGAGTCTACGGTAGTAAGAGGTATTTTTTAAATGGTTTTATTGCCTACATCTGTTTAAATACCAATCTTAAGTACCTAGCTCGATATATTATCCACTAATTCACACTCCAAAGTGGATTGATAGAACAGATGAGGAAAGGCCCATGGTGTTCAGTGAATGAATGAAGATTCTAGTGAATTAGCCACTAAGGAGGATTCGATTGGACATGAGTGGAACAAATTGGTTGGTAGAGGGAAGGAATACCTTTAAGTTAAGAACCATTTGGAAGAAAGAAACAAAAGCAAATATTATATGCTGAGAAGGACTAAAATGAATGCCAAGAAATAAGTATGCAGAAGAATGGAGAGTTACATAAATAATTTTTTAAGATTATAAGGTAAATTAAATCATCAAATAATAAGGAAAAAGTAATAAGTTGATAATTTGCAGCCGATGATCTAATAAAAGGCTGCAACAGGCGGCGACGTCATTTTGCCTTACCTAGACATAGCTTAGAGAAATGTAAGCAACGCTGATATGAACGATGGCGATTTAATAAGAATAACGCTCAAGGAACATGAAGGATATTTACCGATAAAAATTATTTCGGGTCTCCGACATAATACACAGAAGAACACGTTGATGAATCAGGTCCTCTCGGCTTAAAATGTGTAACGTAACAAGAGCAAGAATTAAGAGCAATTTTACTTCATGGAGGAACAATGGGGAAATGGGTCAAGCTATATCACGGAAAAATAATAGGGCGAGGGGATCACTCTGTGATTCAGTGGTAATTTACAAACAGAAATATCATGAAGTGAACGCAATTCCTTCAGTAATGGAAGTACCTTTAATTAACTTAAATTAGCTACGGCAATTCTAGTAGATAATGGGAGAGAAAGATAAGAGAAGATAAGTGGAGATCGAGAATCCATCGGAAAATCATATCTCAATGAACCAGATTATTCTAAAATACCATGGACATTTATATAAAAGTAAATTGAAATTATTCTGATCTACCTTTCGCATTCACCAAGTGAAATCAGTCGACGAGTAAAAGGATCTCAAATAATTGACAAGGAATAATATTTAACTCAAGGTAACATTTTTGTGAAATTTGTAGAATTACGTGGAAAATTAGCACGTGATATGATATTCAGCAATTTCTTTATATTCATCTTTATACTAATCTTTACAATGTTTTTCACTAGTTCTTAAAAGGATAAATAATATTAGAATAAGCTAGTTTCATTGGTAGAATAATTACATAAGTACTAAAATAAAGTAACGCGAATCGTATCGAATGATAATAATTAATAGAGATATAAGACTGATTCTGTGCTCTGTTCAAGATGCACTGTGATTTCATTAAAATTGAAATTCCTAAATAATATCCATCATCATCGGTTAACAATCCTAGGATTGGTTTGACGCAGTCCACACTCAATTCTATCGGCCAGCCTCTTCATGTTGACGTTATTCCTCTCACATCCTTCACGACCTACATTGTTACACATATCTCATACGAGGCCTTCCTTTGCCGTTCTTCCCGTTCACTTCTCCCTCGACAATTGTCTTCATAAGACTATCGTGTCTTAAGATGTGGCCTATTAAGTTGTCCCGTCTTCGTTTTAGAGTTTTCAGCAAACTTCTCTTTTCTCCCACTCTTCTTAGAACTTCCTCGTTACTTACTCACTCGATCCATTTTATCTTCATCATCCTTCTGTATCACCACAGTTCGAATGCTTCCAACCTTTTCTTCTCCGCTGCAGTCATCGTCCATGACTCACTGCCGTAAAGAAACATGCTCCAGATGTACGTTCTTATGAATTGTTAATTTGTTAAGTTATTGTTAGATAATATTATCTGAATCAAATCGCCAGTTCACAGAACGGTTGGATTCATCTTGAAAATTTGTAATCCTACCTAATAGTCTTTAACTTTGAAATCAAAATTCTTCACACTTTATAGACTTTATAGATAGCACTTTTTGATTAGCGTAACCAGTCTATTAAATGAATTAAATTGGGAATCCTTGTCAGATCGCAGGTTGAAATTAAGACTTAATCTCTTAAACAAATTCCAAGACCATATTTTCAGTGATGATGTTAAAAATATTTTGCGGACCCCAACTTACTATGGTAGACTGGACCATAATCACAAAATTAGAGAAATAGATTGCCGAACTGACAGATTCAAAATGTCCTTTTTTCCTCGTACTATTAGGGATATGAATAACGGTAAATATATCCAGTACGAGTGTAGCAATGGATAACATTGGTAGCTGCATGTTGGTATAAGGACTTAAAGCTAACCCAACTAACGGCATGTTTTTGCATGTATGTTTTGCTATTTTTATCTTTTTTTAAGTAAAGTAGTTTTGAACAGTACCTATACAAGTACTAATCCCTTTTTTATGCATGATATGTAGTGCATGTTTGGTGAGAGTTCACCCCCTGCCACACACCTTTATGGTGGCTTGCAGGGTATTATGTAGATGTAGATGTATAATTTCAGATCTCTTGGACTAGGACTTGGACTTGGAATGTGGTATTGATTGGAAACTAAACTTGACTCGAAAAAATTACATTGTTTTCCTGGAATTCAACCTTTCCGAACTTTATTATAACCGCAATTATTTACGAACGAAGCACTTAAAATTAATGGCATCCGACCGGGCCCGTATGGTGACTCATTGGCCAACTTGGATGAGTCAAAACTCGAGCATGCATCTCAAGATGGAGACGAGATCATTTGATGAGTCAACGCTATTTTGAGTTTCTCCGTCCGTAACAATTTGAAATAAGGGCTCCCAGGGCGGTCGTTAAGGCACCTTGTATTATCTCCCCGCAGCAGCCTTTGCTCAATGTATAACAGTCATATTCGCCTACGTGATGGTCACCTATGTTTCATCAAAGAACTTGCGTGTCGGAGAGGCAAACATGGATTGATGACAGCCGTCCAAACTCGATAGTACAGTCACTTCCAAAAAAAAGTTAACACTTCAGAGCCGAAATTAACTTTTAGTGTTAACTTTTTTTTGGAAGTGACTGTACATCATCACCACTGGGAGTTCTTTTCGAGAAACGCCATTAAACCTCCGTTCTCTGACGTATGCACGATCTAATAAATTTTCCCTTCTCAATTCTCCGGCAAACGATTTTCCACAAAATTAAATTAAAAGTCTATGGTTTAGTAAAAATCATAGATTTGTCCATGATTATAAACCTTGAACATATCCATGACCAAAGTAGGTTTCTCACTGAGATAGCCAGAGAAATATTGAAGTCTTTTCACAAACAGGTCCACGCAGGATCCTCTATCCGCTAACTGACTTTTCTTAATAGTGCTTTTTACTTAAACAGTGCAACATCGCTATTTAAACGCTTATAAAGGAATATTAGCATCAATATAAATTCAGTTTTGAATAAAAAGATGAAGTGTACGCAATAAGTATTTAAGGAATAAAATAAATAAGATTATGTGAGTCAACTGATTTTACTTGGGTAATCAGATACAAAGCTTTTAGTCCATCGTTCTTCGATGATTAAGTCATTCCTGAAGAAAGAAAAGAAATCAGGTGGAGCGAAAATTGCATATTTTTGTGGTCCATCACATTTCAATATTTGTGATAGTTACCGAAGAAACAAAAAAATAGACTACCCCATATAACTCGATTTTTGTGGCTTAGTCTCTCAGATTTCAACTTTTGTCATAATTGCGAAACGAAACGAAAACGAAAAAATGTAAGAGATACCTCGGAAAAGTCTATTTGATTAATCATTGCATCACCATGCTCCCATCCCGCAAACAGAAAGTCGAATACATCGGAATGGTCGACACGAACAAAACGTTTCGTGAATATCTCCAACTGATATATATTGGGTGCCTATATCGGTGCATACCCATCACTAACTCTTCGAGACGAGAGGGACGACGAGGGCACCAATCCGCTCCATCCGCCATCACGGGTCCGCACGCTGTGACGACAGTCCGCATCGCTGTCAGGACATGCGCACGGCGTGGGAAGAGGAGATCGGAATTTTTCGTCATATCCAGCGCCATGCCACAATCGCCCCGCATTACGTGCAGAAGAGCAGGGCACACGAGCCCTCCGTTGCGGAAGGAATGCGTGGCAATGGAGAAGGGAGGAAGAGAGATGGCGAAAGAGAGAGAGAGAGGAAGTGCGAATGCCCTCTCTTTCGCGGCATCTGAAGCAACGGTCACAACAATGCGAAGAGGCCGCAGTTCGCCACAGCAGATCCTCAACAGAGAGAGAGAGAGAAAGAGAGAGAGAATGTGTGAGCGAGGATAGCCCTAACCTCGCCAATGACGACGTAGATTGGATGCAAGCAAAGAGTGAGGTGGAATGGGGGTAGGGGAGGGGGCGTCGACGATGGTGACCCCTCACCCCCTCTTTCCATTGTCCCCCCCCTTCCTCCCCCCAGCAAGTGCTCACCCCCCCCCACACTTCCTCCCTCCCTCCCCCTCTCATACCCTCTCGCCAGCCACCCTTCATTCCTCCCGGTCATTGAGCCTTCGTTCCCTTCAACCCCCGCCTCCAACACGCGGCAACCCGCCGTACCCCGCCACCTTCCCACCCTCCTCCGCGTACCCTTTCCGCGTACTCCCCCATCTCCGCCGCACACCCTCCCCTCCGGGACTACCTTCCTTCCCCTCCATCCCCAACATCCGCCTCTGTTTTTTGTTACCAGTCGAGAAGAGTGCTCGGGAGCAGGGCTGCAATGGGAAGACGAAGAGAGAGAGGGAGAGAGAAAGAGAGGAGGGAGAGAGAGAGAGGGAGATCCGATCCGAGAGACGCCTGGCGGACTCGGTCCAAACTCGAGCGTCTTTTCTCCTGCGTCACCTCACTCTACCTCCACGCCGCCGCCGCCTCCTTTTTGCTATTCTTCCTCCCCCCCTCTCCCCCCGCTAACCTCCCTCCTCCTCATCCTCCTCCCACGATCCTCAACACACACCCCTCCCAACCCTCAGCCCCTTACAACCCCAACTCCTTCCCGTTATCGCGCCGGTGATGGGTCCACACTCGGCGGACGGGGGGACGAACGCGGCGCAAATATTATACCCACCAGTTCACTCACTTTTCGTATCGATTCGCCGGGAAGCGATCGAGGCCCGGTCGCGAAGAGTGACTGATTTCCCTCCCTCCACCCCGAGCGGACGGACCCCCTGATGCAAAAACGCCCCCCTCCCATCTCCCCGTGGCTGTCCCGTCCGCCCTCGCGCGGCCCCATGGGGAATGGAAAGCGAACCGGGACGGGGAATGTGATTTTTCACGATCGCCACTTCATCGGAGCGGCCCGCGAATGTAATCAGGGCTCAAATCGCCAACCGGTGGGAGGAGAATCCTTTTGTTGCTCAACTTTTCGTTCGAACCGCGAACGTTTCCAAAACTCGAGACCGACATTTCAGGGAAACATGACTGAACGGTAGGCAAGGAGTAATCATCATCATTATCATCGCCAGTCATCAATTCTAAGATTGGTTTGACCCAGCTTTCAACTTGGGCCATGTATCAACTGATCTCTTCTTATATTATCAATCGTTTCAGCCATTTATGGGCCACGTCAACACAACTGCATTTTCTCTTTTAGTTTCCCTTTCTTTTCTCTTCTTCCAGCATTCCTTCATTATACTCGGTTTTTTTTCTAAAAATACCCTTTTAGTGCTTATCACCTTCTCTTTATCCAAATCTTTCTCTGCAGCAGTTTTCTGTCATAATAGATTTTTGTCTAATACGCCTTCCTCCAAGATTCACTCTTTATAAAATCACGATGCACTTTTATCTCCCACATTGTGATTTTCTCTTCTCCTGGAAACTGAAAAACTTACCTATTCTAGCTCCATTCATCTGATATATTCATAGAAATCCACTCTTCTGTTTTTATCGTGGTGGAGAACTTTTCACACAATTTTTCATTCTTCATATTAACGTGGTTCTTCTCTTTTATATCCCTCACTACTTGGTCCATGTATTTCATGGGAAGCTTTCCTGGAACATTCTTCTGGTGCACTTTTTCCGCGACGAGTATTTATGCTAGACCATCTTGTCTCGACCGATACGGTTGTTTTCTTGTTAAAGTTCTTCTATGACCTATTTTCTCTCGCTATTCTTGAAATTTCTTCGTTTGTACAAGCGATGATTATTCTGACGAACTAGTTCTTAGCAATACGTACTGTAAATTTCGAAATTACGTGGCAATCTGACAATTTAATTCCCGCATATAATTTGAGGATTATATGCCAAATTGCCGTCTATATTAAAGTGGCATAGATATGAAGCTGAGAGGAGTATTTACACGCCAGTAAAGGAACTGGATTACACTGGGGGCGGTTGAGGTACTGAAGAATGTTTTATCCAATGCAGCTTAATTTGGGAATGCAAGGCAGGGGAAGCATTTTAAATTTTATGTAGAGAGGAAGATTAGTAGTTGATCATAAATCTAAAAATACCTCAAGGAAGACGTTACTAATGAAGTAGCCTATCCTAACTGCTAGTGCGTGGGTGTTTTCAAGTCTGTTTCCGCACTAATATGTAATTCGGACCGGGAAGATAGTTATATGGATGGGAATGGAAGGGAAAGGGTCAGATCCCTAACTTATAGAAAGATAATAAGAATCTAGGTCACTAAAAATATAGTATATCGTCCTGTACTTTTTATTTCTTTTTACTTTAAACAGGGGAAAAACTGCGAGTTTTGTCAATAAAAACAATGCGTTATGAATTTTCACTTCTGTAATACAGAAACTGAATGAGACAAAATGACAATTATTGCATCGGATATTTTGAGGCATCTAGGAAGATAAAATATTAGAAATAGCGACTGTAGTGTCATTTAATGTCGATAGCTGTGAAATCAGCACGTTTGGATGCTTAAAAGATATGCGTTGATACGCAAGATAGCCTCCAACACAATCATATTACATAGAGGGTGATATATTTGTGTGTGATAGCGTTTAGTATCGTGTTCGGTACGTAATGAACTCCATCTAAAGACGCAAGCGTTCTTATCTAGTATTTAAGCCAATTTTTAGACACAATTTTTGTTTACTCCTTAACGTTGAGGTGAAAATAAGACGACACGGGATATTTTTAGATTATGTCATGCTCCTTGAGGGACATTTAGTCAACAATGCCACCAAAGCTCGATATGCCGAGGAACCTCATTTTTTAAGACTCAGTAAAAAGAATTTTTTTTGCCAAGAAGATTTCCATAATTTGATAGATCGAAATAAAATAATCTTATGACCTAATTATGGAAACCTGTCAATATATATAATATTTATTTCAGTAATAATTCGGATACATTGTCATTTGATCCAACTTAGGAAAATATTTTGGATATCAGTCAAGATTTATCGAAGAATACGATTCATTACAATTATGAGTGGTACTATAAGAAGAACGCAGCATATATTTACGCACATCGGTCAAGACTAGCGCTAAAATTCGCAAATATTTAATAGTTATTATTATTTCAACCCAAATTATATCCGGCGTGTTTATAGTCTTTGATTACCTAACTAAAAAGAGGCTAAAAACTAGCCTTAAAAATATTGGCAAAATCCGATTTCGGATATTTGATGAATTCAAATTGCCTCTCCATGGCGAATCCATCCCGGAGTGTCCCTTCCAATGCATTATTTATTACCCAGCGTTTCAACGAAATCACACACGGAATACGATGCCCACGTTACCACACCAAGTCACTGGGACACCCCGCATAAAGATCCCTTCCCAACGCAGTTCCCACTCCGAGAAACGGACAGTAACCTCTCTCCCCGTCGGGAAAGCACTTCCTCATTACCTCCACTCTCCGCGCGATTTCGGTCCATGCGGACGTTGAAGTCTCCGATTTCACTCCGCTCGCGCTCACGTACCGCTCCGCTCTCTGGAAGCCACAAATTGGCTCCTCAAGCAATTTCTTAAGTTTTCGTACGGCTTGAGGCCGATCCTATCGCCTCTTTCAATTCAAGACGGTCTGCTCCATCCTTTCACTCATCCTTCCAAGGCCCTCCTCCTCCGTCCCCGCCCGCCTCCCCCCACCCTTCCCTTCCCGTTCTTCTCTGTTCTACTCTCTTCCCGCCCTGCCTTTGCTGCTCTTTCACTCACAGACCCACCATTCATAGTCTCGTGATCGGTCTTCCTCCTCCTCCTCCCCTCCACACTCTCTATCCACTCTCTCCCCTACCTCTCATCCTCCTCTCGCTAGCCTCCAACACTCGGCCACTACGCCCTATTCATTGTCCGAACGTCTTCCTCATCCTCTTTCCCACACTTCGGCGCCCCCACTCCGCGATCCTTTGAGAAACCTCAAACATCTCGGCCGCTTGCATGTTTAGCGTCAAACTTTTTTAAAAGGGAATGGGTGGGGGAAGTAAGAAACAGTTGCCGAGAGTGGCGTTTCCAGGCTGAGACGGAGGATTTTTCGAGGATTGATTTCAATGGGTACGGATTAAATACATTGTCAAAATATCCTCTCCGATAAGCCACGCCAAGAACTTTTGGAAAATCTTGATTGTGAGAACGCAAAGAGAGATAACTCAAATTTTAATTTGTTTTGAACGGCGATCACACAAATTATCTCTCAAGGTATTGTCGCATACTTTTTTTTAAATAACCGTCTCATAATACGCAGGACAATATCACCAAGTGTTGGCAAGTATGGTTTCGTAGCTACTTGATAAATAAGGTTCTTTGCTGTTGATGCATTTTATATTCCAAGATTATGATGTAAAACCTCGGAAACGTAATGTGATGCACAAAGTAACACCCAAATTTTTTATCCGATAATACTGCTCCACGGGGGTTTAACTCTAAAGGCCCAGCTTAATACTGGAAATAGATTTTTCAGGAAGGAGATCAAAAGTTTTAAATTTTCACTAAGCAACTAGGTAGAGCAATATTAAATTAGAGCCACATTATTTCCTTTTTTTGTCTCGGACAGGGTACGAGGCAAGGAACAATATTATTGTAGCAACGAGAAACGTTTTGAAAGCATTCAAGATATTTCTTCACTAAACCTCATGCAGTAAACCAAAGAAACCCTATTTTTAACTCATGACTTTTGCATAATATTTTCTAAGTTTCCAATCGATACCTTCTCTTCAATATTAGTATTTTCATTGTCACACACTGCCAAATACATAAACTTTCGAATTAAGACCCTCCTCAAATACTTTAGCTTACTACAATAGCAAAACTATATTAGCTTTACTAAATTACTGCGCAAAGCTACGCCTCCCTCTCATCTATACCCAAGTGATAGCAGCCATAATCTGATCTCTTGAAAAGATAATTTTACTATCGCCATTGCTCAAATGCTTCAAGTGAGGAACAATCATGGCAAAAATTACATAAATTGCCCACTGCGTTTTAATTGGTCATGTTCGAAATGTTTTTTACATTATAATTAATGTTATTGATTATTAAAGCTCTTTCGGGCATGAATTGTTCTTTTAGTTACATGATTTTTGCATGGGAAAAATGAGAAGAACACCAATTGCAGTCAACTCTCAATACTTTTTTACGTTTTTGAGATATATGAATGTTCAAAATCTAGAAGACAAGTCTCCAAGATGAGCAATTAGAAGAACAGAGTCACTATGCGGAAGAAACTTCTCTATGCATTCCACGGGAAGAGGAAATAATGTGGTTAAATGAATTTCTGCCTTTTAAGTATTGAGGCCTGGAAGATTTTCCCACGAAATTGAATTTTTTTTGGCCCGCTGAACTCCTTCATCAAGATAGAGGCAGTGTAAAGACTACAATAGCCTGCGTGTGCACGAAAGCGGAGAGATAGATATCAGGCAAACCATACAACACTTATTATGACTAATAGCATCGACCTTACCCTCGCAGCTCAGGGGGCTAATTGGACGGCCGTTAATATTTATGACATACTGGTGTAATATAAACCGTTGTAACCGTCGGAACGATCCAAATGAGTGAGGAGATGATTTGGAAGTTTCCGTCAAGATTAAATTCCTTCCCTTGTTCGCGTTTTTCCTTCCATCTCGAGGGCATTAATACCTTTTCTGGTTGCCTTCGACTGCACCCTGCAAAATGAGGTTAATCCATAAGCGGTTTATTGTTTTTTGAAAATTAATCATCTCAATACGATATGGATACGTAATAGAAATTGATAAGATTTTGCACTTCAGCATTTTTTCCTGAGAAAATGGCATTATCACAAGGAAATCAATTTGCGGCTGCAGTTCTCAACTCAAGATGTAAAAATATTTATTGCATTGTTATACCGTTGAAAGTAAGCGCTACTATCATGGAGTAGGTAAAATTAAGAACCACGAGAGGTAATGTTTATTCCAAACACAATGAAGTCATCCGCGCCATTACAATGCGAAAAATAAGCGTAATTGGGTTTTTATGCTTTGAAATTCTCGTAGGGCGAAGCGAGAACGAAAGACTTCCCTTTTATTCTTTCTTTATGCTGCACAAGATCGATTATCCGATGCCTACACATATCACGATATATATTTTCTTCTTCAGAAATAAATCAGTTTCCGCATGCAGACTATTCTAATTGGTGCTTAGGTCTGATATTGGAAAATATTTTTATATTAATTAAACCCCATGCCTTAGTTAATGATACTTAAGCCATTTAAACCAAAAATATAGCATAGGTATACGATTTCCTTGTCATTCTGGGAGCACTCTTAACATGTTATTCCCTCTGGTGTTGTCTGTATTTTGCCAGATAGACAAACATTCACAAAAAGGTTGGCACATGCATGAAACTTGGCTATAAAGATCTAAAGCTAGTTGATAAGTTTAACAAAAGGAGCAGAACCTATGGTGTCTTGAAAATATAAAAGTAAGGTATAGGTAAGATATATCAATCAAGAAAAAATAATTGAATTGAAAAATGAGGCAATGATATTCATTGCACCATTGATACAAACGTTCGGAAAACACAAAACTGCGCATGTGAAGGATTTCACGGCCGCAATGATTATGAAGAAGAAACAGGCGATCTCTTATCATGTCGGCCATGGTGGATAACGTACCAGCCTGGCAACGAAAATATCGCGGTTTCAATTACCGTCTGGGGCAAGGCTGTTATCTTCGATTAGACGCTACGATATAACCATTGCAGTTGGGGTACCTAAAATTCTAATTATATTGCTGCGCATGACCTATAAAAATTCACAGTTGAACAGAGGATTATGACAGATGCATATCATAATCCTATGAAGAAGAGTGTCACTTGTTGGAGGAAGATGACACGGAGAGAAACAAGGAAAAGCGAATAACTACAGTGGAATCTCTGTAGGAAATACAAGACTCAACCAATGGCAGGCATAACAGAATAGAAATACAAAGACGTTACTCGAGAGGACTGAAGGTATTATTATACTGTATTAATAAGAGTACCTTTCACTTTTAAAAAGACAATGCCAAATCAGTTCCAGAAGGAACCGATGATGATCATAAAGGAATATTGAAGATGAGCTACAAAAAATAAATTCCCTTAGAGGTGAAAGTGAGAAATATTTGAAACTGAGATGTTATCAAAAGGAATGGTTATATGAGTAGTACTGAAAAATCAATTTAAGAATGGATAACCCTATGAGATGAGCGAAAAATTTCGTTAATACCAGCAGAACATTATTTATCCTTATTAGTGGCATTACACTAATGAGCATCAAGCTGTGTTCTTAATTCAAACAAGTGACCAGAAATATCCAATTAGATGGCATTAGTGCAAAATATGATGCTAAAATACCTTTACCATTTAAACTCAACTTTAAAGCCATTCACGCCATAAACATTTCTTTGTATCTTGCACTGAAGGGAAAAGAATTATTACTGAAGCACGCAAAATGTAGTGGATAAGCCCATGCAGGTTAATAAATTTAAAAGTGGTTACTTATCACTACCGACAGATACATTGTAAGAAAATGTAAATATGAAGGAAGGCTCATAACAAATCTGAGAGATCATTCAAATTAAACGCAATATCTGTCAGCTGACGCACAAGAAATCATTGTGTAAATTTCCATTTAAATGTTTGAGCATTATCTAATATTGATTCAAGACACACTATTAATATAGAGAAAATATGAGAACAAATTGAAACTTCACGAGAAGCATTTGTTTTGATCGATCCTATTCTATTGTAGACGTTCCAAAATACAACAATGAAGAGAAATTTCATGCTTTTGGCTAGACTATACTCCAATCAGTACGTGAAAATCGGAGTAGACACTATAGGCAAGGTAACGCACATTTTTAAATTTCAGGTGTGTATTCATCAACATGAAAAATATGAGAGTACCCAAAAGCAGCTTCTGGGGTGCATTAAAAGGGATGAATCATCACCAAGCAAACATTAGGTATGTATGAACATGGAATTATATGGGACACTTCAGCTTAAGATATTCCAGGTAGTTAAACTTACAAACGTTGTGTGTTGCTAGAAAGGAAACCATTAATATAAGTTCAGGGTTGAACTTTCATAAATGGGTGACGCACTTCTCTGCATTCAGTATCGTATATTACCACAAAAAATTCAAAGTTATAGAAAGAAATTGTAGGTAGAGTTAAGAGCTATCCATGAATTTAATTCTCAACTGTATAGCATTCGTCTCTCATGGTTACGATATAAAAACTATCTCAAATATTACTCGTTGAGAATAAAGCATTGAGACAGATAGGACGTATGAATTGGGTATTTTACCTCATTTTTCGGGAGTTACCAAGAAACTTTAAACGTCATCGGAGAACCGACATGCTTCGGACGTCTTCGAAGAAACCGAAAATTACAACATGTTGTAATAAGAGGTCTAACCGACATTCCCATACGAATTTCCTGTGGCACTAGCACTTTTTTCATAACGGTGTTTAACAAAACTCGCTGATCTTTTCTGATTACGGCCTAACTCTATTTTGCAAACCTATATCTTAAACATTCCACACATTACGGATGAATTCTAAATGAGGTCTGACGAGGAATAAGTACGAATAGTAACTTTCCCATCAATATCGTATAAGATTTACTTCTCGCATGATTCCTGACCTCATGATATTCTCGCAATTCGGTATTAATAGGCGTTGCAAAATAAAAGTTTAGCAAACCGCGCACAGCATTTGATAAAGGCTAAACGTTATTTTCATCAATTTAAGGTGAAAATTAGTGTATGATATTGCATGATGTTTCCATAATAGATTTTGGAGGCATAATAATCACAAGCCTTTGACGGAACTCTGTACCATAGAAATAAAAGTTATTCGTAGACGATGGCAGAGAGGATACAGCCTTAGTGCTTCATGCAAAAAGAACATATCTCAAAACTGTGTTGACAGTATCTATGTGTTACATCACTACGGACAATTACAAGTAAGGAATAAATACGGTAAAATTTCAAGACATCTGTACATTTCAATTTTCCAAATAATCACGTAAATATGGCTAACAACTCCTATTAAGAAAGTTAAGCAAATACTATTATAACCAGGATTGATATCTTAAATTTTTTTGCATCCACGAAGGATGTAAATACAATTTTAGTACACAAGTTGATGAAAATACAAAACATGGAATGACTCACGCTTGTTGACTTCCCTTTTCAGGTTTTGAGTTTTTACCACATGTCAGCAGCCAGACACCCATGGTTCTCCTTCCGCGAAAAAATAAACAATCCTGTTGTGAGTAACCTGTCTTTTCTTAAATAACTGGCAACTCACCTGAAAATAGTAAAATAACTCAAATGAGAAAAAATACAAAGAGGATTTGCGTATAATAATTTTAAGCAAGTAGTCACATCAATATGAATCATGCATGACAAAAAAACAGAAATACAAGAAAGACAATTTAAACAATTCACAAGTTTCGGTTATATTAAGTAATTATCTTCCATTCTTGTTTTATATCACTGCTCCCACATTACATTCTTTTTACAAAACTCGACTAGAAGAGAGAAAATTTTGCTATATCTATGCATAATAAGAACAGCAATAACATGATTTAATCACTGAAAAGAAATGTTAGGATACACGATTTTTCTAGGTGTTTCAGAACTTCTATGTATAAGTGGTATTTACTTTTTTGGCGTCATATTCCTAATACTATAAAAGCACAAGCATCAACAAATACGGCGAATGAGCATTAAAAGCGTGAAAATCGTCGGTTATAGGCTAATGTACCGATTCATTAAAGATATCTCAGGAGATAATTTTATGTGAGTCATTTGAATGGACATAATAACAGCAAGCCACTAAAGGTGTGTGGCAGAGGGTGAACTCACACCTAACGTGCATTGCATATCAGGCTTAAAAAAGAATCAGTAATAATATACTAGTCTAAACTTCAATTGTAAAAAAAAGCAAAGTAAGCATGCAATATCATTCTATTAGTTGGGTTACCTTGAAGTCCCTATACCAACATGCAACTACCTATTCTATCTATTGATACACTCGTATTGGATATATTTACCACTATTCATATCCCTAATTGTACGAGGAAAAAAGAACATTTTGAATCTATCAGTTCGGCAATCAATTTCTTTAATTTTGTAATTATGGTCCAGTCTACATATTAAGTTGGGGTTCGCAAAATATTTTTATCGTCATCAATGAAAAATCTTGGAATGTATTTAGGAGATTAAGTCTAAATTTCAACCTACGATCTGACAATGATACCTAATTTGATTCATTTAATAGACTGGTTATGCTAATATAGTTATCGTACCGTCCCTTTACAAATCTAGCCTATCTTCGCTGCACACGTTCGAGTGCATTATTTAGGCCTATTTCATAAGGATCCCATATACTGGTAGCGTATTCCAAATGCAATTTAACAAGGGAAAAGTAGCTGATTTCTCTTACATGATCGTCACATTTACCCAGTGCATCTACGGGTAGTACAGGCTGTCAATTTTCCCCCTTAGTAACCCATGGGTCGCAGGTTTCAATACCGTCTCCGACTTCGATATGGTGTTTGACTTAGGATAGCTAAGTGGTAGGTGAAGTTAAGACGGTGCGATATAACCATGACAGTTCGGACACCCTAAAAACCCAAACACACCACCACGAAAAAAGTAATTCTACCGTCTGAATGAGAGCTCTAGCTATCTATCCTAGAATAGCTCTTTCTATGCAGTGAGCGGCTTAGTAGTCCTCTCCGATCAGTCCCCCGCGGCCACATGCTAATCATCGTGTAGCGCACCGGGATAGTCAGATGATTACGTCACGAGTATTTCCATCCACACTTCGGCCAACTGATCAAGCACAAAAACCTTTCATTTTACTGCCGGGTTAATGGTGAATTGCAATGTCAAAAATTTAACGGTCCAAAGATTGTGAATTTGATTCGGTGGCGATGATCAGCCCGGTGAGGGAGAGAGAGGAGGCGAAGGAGGATACCTGATTTATGTCGGCCATCGCTCCTCGGCAGGCTAATGCGCGCGGGAGGGAGGGAGTCGGGAAGAGGAGAGTGGGAGGGAAATGCGGGAGGAAAGAAAGAACCACTGAAGAAAGGGGATCATGCTGGTGTGGAGAGAGTTGTGGCCTCCGTTCCCGAGGACCTGGATTCGAGTCCCAAAGTGCAAATGCTTTCAGCTGCTTACCGGTTCCACGAGAGCGCTAAATGATGAGTTGCGTACTTTTAAGTACAGTAGCATAACAACATCAAGATTTTCAATGCCATGATGTCTTCATAAATAAATTTATCTTGCCATAAAAGTGCACGCATTAAATTAATGGGTGCAGGCTGAAACAGAGACAGTGAAATTAAGATCGTGGATTATTTAGGATTTAAGCATGTCTCATGTAATACTATTATGCATTATGAATGTTTGTAGTAGGTACTTCTCCAATATGTTTTTGTATGTTTTATAGAAAAATAAAATTTGTAGTATGCGCCACTCATAATAGAATTCTCATTCATAGAAGTATTCGTCCCATGTTGGTAGTATAAGTAAACTTCAGTGCATGTGCGTAGGGCATGTTTGGTGACATCACACCTTCTGCCACACACACTCGAGGTGGCTTATAGGGCAGTCCGTAGGCATAGATATAAGCCATACGGTACGAACTACCTGAGCAGTTAAAACAACTTAAATCCTAAATATATTTCCAATACAAAATCGCATTAGAAATAGTTCTCGTAGCCTCTGGAAATAGCTCTCGTAAAAACCTCTTAGCTCAAGGTTTCGGCCTCAATCATTTCTTGTAATACACAGACGTGTAGATATGTTACAAAATCTCACTTTAATTCAGTTGGTGACTCTCAGTCGTGAAATCACGGTGTCGAACTAAACTCGATGTCCTCAATCAGTGGTGACAAGGTAGGGGTCTTCTTGAGATTGACTTATGTCAGTCTGATTAGATTACCTGGCACAAATTTGGGGATTTCAAAAACTTAATCATTTTCCATATAACCCTAAACGGATTTAATCATTCACTCAAAGGGACAGAGTGGTAAAGAGCTGCAGTGGAAGTCAGGCAGTGAAGTACGCAGGGTGAGTAATGGAGCTGCCTGCAGCTACTCTCTCACTCAGTGATTCAACCCGAAGGTTGGTTTTGATAGGTGAGAGTAGAGCTCACCCCGTACTAAGCCAATGCCGTGTGAAATTCACACATTGAAATTCAGATGGAATGCCCGCAGCTAAGCGATATGAATTTAAACTCATATTTGAGCCAAGGAATAGAAAAATGTTCCTTTAAAGCATGAAACGTGAGCAACCGAATATCATAAGTACGATGGAGCGGTGATATTGGATAATGCTGCGCAACGATAGGAATTAAAATCGATATCTTCATTAAATAGAGGAGGTAAGATAATATTGTGTAAATCGTTTAAATTTGAGGACAACGTTGTCTACTATGTATGCCGATGCACGTATATAACATTTCATTAGCTTAGACTTGAAAATGTCAGCCAAGAATATTCTTTTTCTTCAAAAGTCATCAATTGCCTATTATTCATTTGCTGATGTTGAGAAGCCCGGGTTTTATTTACATTTGCTTTAAATACATAATACGTGAGTCATAGGAATTGAACAAAAATATTTTTTTTGTCATCCAGAGCGTGAAAAAATTAAGAAAAATATCGAAGAAGATAAAGAATCTGTGACATCATTCAGTGATCGTATTTCGATTAAACGTAGCCACAAATCGCAAATTCGCTTTGCGGAAGTCCTGGACTGATCTCCAATTTACTTTTACCACTATACGGCAAGCAGTTCGGCAAGAGAATATTAAAACGGTAGATTTCGTAAACGAGGGTATATTGACACTAAGCATATAAATCCACTCGCTCTTACTGAGGCAATAGAAAGTCAACACATTATCTGTAACCCAGAGAGCGAAATAATTCTGCGTTTCTACTCAGTGCTAAGCACTCGCACTCGCAAATGCGTAAAAATCCCAAAGGAGTAAGTCTAAATTACATCGCCCAGCCCTTTATTAGAGCGATACTTTCCCTAATGAAGCGTTCTACAGCAGAGCATTTACTCGAGAATGATTGTAGTGCTTGCCCAACTGCAATCTGGGCCACCCAATTAAAATTTCAGGGGCTGCAACGAGAACTCTGTCCGTGACCTTCTCGGTGCGAATTCTCTTCAGAAGATGTAGGATCTTCGACGCCATTACAAGCTCTAACGCAAACAATTCACGAAGCATTCGTGAAATTTGAGTGTGAAATTGCTTTTAGACGGGTGGTGTGATGCAGCTCCATCAACGACACACGTGAACATGAAAAATGTAGGGGGTAATTATTTCCGAGAGCGCTCAACCCAGCAATTTTATTCCATGAAAGTTGGAATTTATTACGTTAACTCCAAGAAAATTACATATATACAGTTTTGCAATTTTCTTACGTATGTGCACGGACATAATGCCAATTATTTTTAGTGCCATCATAGAATTAATAGGCATCGCTCCAATTTTGTAAAATAATTGAGTTGAGCACAATGCCTTGGAAAACTTAAGTTAACTAACATTTTTTGATAAAATCTTGAGGAGAAGAAAGTTTTTTTTTAATTATCGACAATTACATAACTACACTGGAACCATAAGCTCAGGTATAAGATGTCTCTAAACACCTACTTGGAGGAAACTTTTTCCAAGAACTTTATTCTTCCAACTTAAGGTTTCTATGGATGGTTTTATTTGTTTATTTTTCGTTAAAAAATATATAGAAGAGGAAAAAGAAAACCAATAATAATACGAGTCCACTGACTTGTTCATTTTCTGTATTTTATCCTTCATTTATCAGCAGCTATGGATAAAGTACCTGTTCTCTTCCTCAACCAATATAGTTGACTTTAGGTTTCACTTCCATTCCACCTACCGCTGTCGCGAGAGGACGCGCTAAATTCCTTCTTGCCATCATGAGGCAATCTCAGACCAGATAGCATACTGGTCGGTCCAGAAGAACGAACCGGTAAATTGAAGATGGGAAAAGAGCTTTGTTTCGTGCCAGGTTAAATGACCTTCGGTGGACCAAAAGTAATCCGTCAGAGTCACAGGAAAGATGCACCGAAACTCGACCCAGAGCACCAGTCGACCAGAAAACTTGACTAATTTGCCACTCGAGGCAAGATTGCAGATCCGACCAGATTCGTATACATGCATTAAGCAAACGCGCCACGGTCAAGCTCGCATACGATTTTTGATGATTGTATACAAATGATTTGAACCTAAGGGCTGGGAGATATCGTATCCACTTTGGCTTCTATCTAATAATGAGTACGAACATATCTTGAACCAAATGAAGAGAATGTCCTCAAACATTTCCATACAAAGACACAGAACAAAACCTAAGGTGACAGAAAAAAATGCACGTTCGTTCGTATGATCAACATACCTCACATTCCAACAATTATGTGGTGCAATAGTATTCGAGCGTTTAGAATTCTTATGTTCTCTGCATATCGAGTTCTGCGTCCGCGTATGTTGACTAGGGGTGACAACAGTTTCGCTAGCCCTCCTGCTAGCGTCTTCAGGTTCCGCGGAAACCTTCGCACCAGTTTAGAATTCTTATTTTTTTCTGGAGTACCAGGATTTTTGTGCCACATATTAAATAATGTGGAGAAAGTAGTGTCAATCACTGAGGAGAACATTATTTTCTCACGAGACGCTCTTGGTCTCTTTTAACAATATCAAATTTAGAAACTCCAAAGAACGTAGCACAAGACGCATCGTGACGTTAGAAGAATGGCACTATCTATAACACCAAGAACGAACAGTAATTCCAGAAGTCGGGAGAGGCGACTGACGCGATTTTTTTCCCTATTATGAGAGGTTATCTTAGAGAGTAAGTAGAGGTACGAGATTTTCTAGAAAAGAAAGAAAAGTGGAGCGAAACCCTACGTCGGCATTAGCCCGATATCAACAAATGGCGTCGTGGTATCCGCAATTAATTGTCCCATGCAACGGACGGTATACTGGGCGCTTGTATTGCTCTCCTCACCGCACTGGAGTAGGTACCGGTGTATCATTAAGAAAACCCTAACCACTGTCGGTAATCGAAGTCAGACTCTTAGGATAAGAAACCATTCTCTAACCAGTAACCATGCTAGGATCCTACGGTTGGTATAAGAACTTCTTCCACAATTAGTTCAAGTAAGATGTATGGTCATTGTGAACTTGTAACCCTACTATGAACAAAATCATGCCGTCACTGAGTAGAAATTTAAATTCTTGTGTAAAAAGTTGAAAATAGCTATTTCTGCCGAACAATCCGTGAATATGATGGAAACCAATTAATTTACTTCCAAAGCGTCACCTATTTTGAGGGTATGCAAGTCTCCATCACTATCACATGGAATCACGAGAATAATGAATCAAAGAATAAAGTGCATTCAATCGAAATATAAATTGATGGCCGCCACGAAGACTGAGAGAGAGAGAGTTCTGACTTTAATTACCCTCTCACCTCTTGAAAACTTTTCGTGGCGTCTTTTACATCAAGAGTACCGTACCGTTCACTCCTTTAAGATTGATTTTACTTCAGCATGGAGATGCACGTCGAATGTCTGCATCCCTTAACTGCTTTCTATTTTCGAAGCATAACACATTTCCAATGGTCTTGGACCATTAACACAACCACTGTAATTGCCGAGGGGTGCCTTTTCCCGCATTCAACTACAGAATGCACTGGTGAGGACGGCGTTTGTGAGGTTTGGCGGTAGTGGGGGAGGGAGTGGGAGAGAGAGAGAGAGAGAGAGAGAGAGAGAGAGAGAGAGAGAGAGAGAGAGAGAGAGAGAGAGAATGAACGAGAGTAGACAAGGAGGGGGGAAAGTCGGGAGCGACCGGGAGGAGTGGAAGTTCAAAACGGGTGGATGGAGTGTGGGAAGCAAGGGTGGGGTATGAGGGACGAAAGGAGGAAGGCGTTTGGCGCGCGGACGATAAAAATAGATTAAATCGAACGCGGGAGTCATTTGTTTCCAGAGTCCCCGAAAGGGGTTGAAAATAATTTCAAACCCGAGCTTAATGGAGCCGCCAAACATAGCTTCAACTTGCAACGTTATATTTTGTTTTGGAATGCTAATTTCATCCCAGGACCTGGTCTACGTGTGCGTGAATGGGCATGAGCTTGTATTTAGCGATAGATATGCACTTACATTAACTTATGCATGCATGCAAAACTATCCATCAGGAATGAAGGCAGAATAGGCTAAATCCTATCGTACACAAGAAAATAACTATAACATTACATTATGTAACATTTGATGCCACGCACCATTAAATTGTCTTCATATAATTTTTCCCTTTAATGCATTTTCTAATATATATTAAGACAGTATTCGTAACGTACGTGCACGCAGAAACACATGATTACCTGTCCATACAAAAAAAGATACAAACGAAGATGGCAAAAACGCGGGGAAACACCTTGTACTAATGTTTTGGCATCCTTTTTGCACTTACTTTACTCTTTGTCTTTGAATTTCCTACCTCACTCTCTCCGTCTCAATCGCTTCCTACAGCTCATTTGTTTAGTGGCGCGTAAACTTTAATTGGGATTTCGAGCGAAAGAGCGGTGAAGAGGAGACACGCCTGCAGCGAGATGGAAATAGGTACCAGAGGGCATAGTGAAAGAGGCGTGGGTGGAGAAATGCCTTTGAATAAAATTCTATGGAATTCGTTTGATCTCGCCGAGTGGGAAGTGATAAGAAAACAATCTTGAGTTCTGCACAGCATTAATAGGGACATTAACGGCAGGGATTTCGAAGAAATACCTTCAGGCGTAACTTTGTGGAATTGAATCATCATGAAAAAGTAAAAAATGACTTTGTATATTCCACACTTTTATTAACAATACCGACCGCGGTTTCGACGGCTATAGCGTCATTGTCAAGGCAACATATAGTGTACAACAAGTGCCGAAGGAATGGCCTTTAAGGCCTTAATTGTCGGTATTGTTAATAAAAGTGTGGAATATACAAAGTCATTTTTACTTTTTCAGGCAGGGATTTCGTCTCCAATTTAAGTAGCTTCACGTAATGAGCCGAGAAATGTTTCAGCGATCTTCAAGTGACCGGATAGACTCCGTGGCATCACACCTCGAGGGACAAGAGTTCGAAAACCAGTGCCATCAATCGGACTCAAGCGGACATCCTTTCAACAACTCCACAAGTTAATCAATTTCTGGACTGGAAACCAAACCATTCACTGCCTTTCTTCTATTTCAGACAAGACGCCGTCGACCATTTTCTATTCTTTGTACTCTCCCTGAAAAGACCATCCCCCGACATTTTACCAACCTCAGCGATAATGACCTCAGCTGCCGGTCGTCTCCCCGAATAACTAACACTACAGCTTTGACGCTAGAGTGGGATAACCTGGTCGCATATCTCGAGAGCAGACGCTTTCATTAGTTTTTGCCAGAGAAAGAGAGAGCATTGACTTTAACCGATGCGGAAATGGAGGAGACAATTACTTGTAAATTTCCTGGATTTTTTTCCACCGGTACAAGTGGATGCAGCCGAGCTCATAAACCTGATCTGCTTTAAAAATGAATCCTAATGAGTTTTCACTAAGACCAGAGGAGAGTTATCTGGAACTTTCCAGCTGTATGAGGGTCGTGTTTATGGAATAAAATAGAACTAAAGGATTCATTCTGCCAAACACGCACATTATTCAGTGACTAAAACTAAATAAAGTTCCATAACTAAGATGAGGCGGCCAGAATTTCTAAGTGGTGTAAGGCTTTATTAAAATGTGCCTCGAAAGGTAAAAAAATATCCTCACGGGCGACAAATCCAGCTGCTTGACGAACGACGCTATATAAACCAATGATCTGAGTAAATTCCAAGCTCCTAGACTTTCACTGAGATTGTAATTATATATGGGTCATTCCACATCAATTCCACCAGAAAATCGGCAAAAATGAATATGGGTCATTCCATGTCAAATCGACCACCTTAGGGTCACCGATTTTGATCAAATTTAGCATAACGCCTCCAATTGATAAGAAATGAGAACCCCGAAGTCGTTTTGCAAACAACGCAACCGTTTCCGAAATATTGCAACGTTGCAAAATTCGAATTTTGAAAAATTACTACACATTTTACCGTATATCTCAGAGACTATTTGAGCTAAAGACGTGATTAAGGCTTATATTAAAGGTCTTGAATTGAAAAAATATAATAATGCATTATATTGTGCAATATAAACAATTTTATAAAGTTTATAACACTTTTAAAGTTTTAAATCGATTTTTGACGATGCACCTACACCTTCGATGTTGTTCATTTTTTTATTTGTTGTAGACACCACCCTCCTCTACAAATTAAAAAAATTTGCCAAAAGTAATATTTCATTTAAGTAAGAAATATATTTTTCAGTGAAGGCGTGACGCCAGCCGGTCATCGAAGCGCCCGCTTACCGGCCTACCGTATGGTACGCTGGTGTCTTCAGATCGCTGTAACTTTCTCATTAATCTTTTTCTAACCAATTTTCAACCGCATACCAACTATTTTCCCGTGCATATCGCTATCTGTTTCAACCAGGTGTGACCACAGCCTTAGAATCTATGAAGAGCGGCACCTGGCTTTATAGCGGTCGACCTAAGAGAACAATAGACCTTGTCTCGTCTTTGGCTTCCAATACTACTGATTTTTTTTACGTTTTTTAAAATTAATATTTACTTGATCTAAAGAATATTTAGCAATAGCAGATACTTGCTCCAACGATTTTAAAGTCTTGTTCAAACCGCTTAATGATTTTTTTCCTGGACGTACCGCCTCCCAGTTTTCTTCTCAAGATTTCATTAGTCCTGCTTTCTTTCGCGTCACTTATACATGCCTCTTACTGAGACCCTTAAGATGTATTTGGTAAAGTAGCACCGTATGTAGGTGTAGCTGTTCCATAAACGGTTCTCTGGTAGTTGTCCTCGGAGGAATTCACTGACTATTATTAACTCATACACTATTACTGACCTATTACGTAAGCCATATTTTTCGCCATGCTGAATTTTCCCACACCCATTTTACATGATGAAAAATGTTTCAAACAATGAACTCAATAAAATCTCTGTACCTTAAATACTCAGACTAAGTTTCTAAATATGTTCTGCGGGGTTTTCCCTGAGGATATTATGTGAGTACGACGGCATGGCTATATTGCTTGCATGCAAATCGTATAATACTTGGAAGTCCGAGACAACCTGAAATTTTGTGAAGTTTTCTTTTTGGGCGATTTTTCCGAAAAATTCTTTTCTGTAACAAGATTTAGTGAAAGGTGTGCACTGGAATAACTGCAAGGGTACGGTTCTTTCGATTACATGTTGCAATAGAAATATGAACGATCGAGTGTTTAAAGATGTGAATATTTTGTATTTTACTTAATAAGGAGAGATAAATAATATTTCCAACTCATCAAAACGGTAAAATGGTTAGTAATTTTTCAAAATTCGAATTTTGCAACGTTACAATATTTCAGAAACGGTTGCGTTGTTTGCAAAACGCCTTCAGGGTTCTCATTTCTTATCAAATGAAGGCGTTATGCCCAATTTGGTCAAAATCGGTGACCCTAAGGGCAATCACCTGGTCGATTTGGCATGGAATGACCCATATTCATGACTGATCATCTCATTTTTCCAACTATGAAGAATACTTATTTTTAAAATGAACCATCCTTTATTCATGAACACCGTAATCAATTGTGTTATCGAATTCGAATTGCGATATCGAATAACATGGTGTTCGCAAAATCCACCAACAAAGTACAAGAGGTGAAATTATTCAAATTGTGAAAATGTATGTAATGATTTGCTGTCGTCTGTAAAAATATTAAAATATGTCATAAATCCAAATAATCATAATTACATCACGACGTTATTCATTGATTGGATGATGAGGTAAGAAAGAGATATGAAAAATCCATATCATGCACAAGTAGTATTATCGAATGACGCCTAAAATGAATATTCTTAGCCATTACGCGATATTAATAAAACTAATGTCCTAATATATTTGAACTAATGACAATAAGAAAGAGTTCAATCTCTCAGAGAGTATTTAGTACGTTCCAAATGTGGGGATTTCAATTTTATTTTTTTCACTTTCCATTTCAAATAATCATGCAGAGTGGTAAGCACTGAAAAACGATGAATTTACATACCCTCTTGATATGTAACTTTCACTCCACCGCCTAAGGCTCACTTGGCGTGGGTTATTACTCTCTCGCCATTGCAAGAATATATAACTCTCTCAATCTTTCCGTGTATCTCATACGCTCGCATTGCCTCTTAGCCTCCCAAAGCTACACCCAAATGCCCATGTAATCAACCAGCAAAAAACTTACGATTTAGGAAAGTTCAATCATCTGATCGAGAATTCCATTTCAAAGTTTTACCAAAAAATACAATACCTACAACACAATAATCAGATAAATAGAATTTTGAGCTAGTTATTTTAGATTACAATGGGTTTACCGGGTCGAATACGACCGAAAATGTTAGATAAGAAATTATTCCATTTGTAGATCATCCTCTTGACATGCTAATAAATTACAAAGCTTTCGAAATCGAATCATATCTCTCGAGACGGATATACTGTGTCTCTTCTTCTCCGGATAATACAAAGGTTTTAATACCTACCTCATATGAACACGCCCTTCAAATGGATGGCAAAGAGAATCATGAAGAGAGTAAGAAGTTGAGAGTCTGCTTACCCGTTTCTACATCGCTAATAGTAATGAGTCCATTTTTGGGAAATCGAGATTACATCTGAAGGATAGCACCATTCTTAGCGTGCTAATTCTCTTTTTTTGTTAGAAATACATTTGAATACTCACTCCTAAACAACGAATTGATACCGAATATTGCCTACAGACAATTGATCCGTCAACCGATCCACTGACGGTTTCTGCAAGTGTGATAAATCTACTTGTCAGTGCCTGTAAATGAAGTTTTATTTCGATATTGACCCAAAATATACCATATGACAGGAGCTCCCACCCAACTCACGGATACCAACTCCTCTGGGAAGTAGTTAGAGGGGTCCCAAGAAAATAGTATATGATCGATGATAGATGATAATAGTAGATGATGATATATTTAATATGGTAGTAATGACATCGTCGACCCCGATGTACAGCATATATATGAGTCACGAATGATCGTCTTATTTTGTGGTAGCGGGTATATGAGGGTTGGGAACCCTTTGAGACTTAAAATACTAACGGAAACACAACCGAGGTGTCAGAATCGGTATCTTTCCGAAGATAAGCTTGGGTGGATGTAAACTCTAAAATTTCTAGACTGAACTTAGAAATAGAAATATGACCTGAGTATACTTAAGTTCAAGTCTCACAAATGTAGCACTCCAGCTAATTTCATGTGTGAATGAGTGAATAATCGAACCTAATTAATGTGACCAAACATTGCTCCGCAGTAAAAAAAAATATAGGGGCACCGGCAAAACGCTCACTCGACAGAGGTAATATGTATTTATATGAAATAAATTAGAATTATACCGTATATCATCTATGAAAATTAAAATATCTAGGCCATATAAAAGAGGAGAGTCGTGAAGAAATAGATTTATGTGAATTGTGGATAAATCAACGATATCCAGGGTTCACCATAACGGCGCCGTGAAGAAGATTAAGACAATGCACTTGGTGAGAAGACTTCCTCCTGCAATAAAATGTTTAGCAATTTTTCAAAACGAACGTGATAATACAAACCAAAAAGAAAAAAATGACAGGCTCCCACTCAGGTAAATATTTTAAAAGATTTCGGTGGGAAAAGCATGGTAGTCGAAGTAAAATCAACTTTTGAGAAATGAAATTAAATAAGAATGCAAGGCCACATTTTCTCTCAACCTTAACACATTACCGTTGAAAACCAACCATCACGCTCTCTTTCATTAGTCCTAACTCACCACTATATTGAGAACTCTATGATTGAAAATCATCCTCAGATTAATTCCATTGGCAATAAAAAAGAGAGGGGCTGATGTTGATGGTTTTAAGACTGACCTCCGACCCTAAGTGCTCGGATTCTTTCTGGTCGAGATAGAGGATTTTCTCAATGGAATCTCGGGTACCTACATAGTTCCATGTCCCTCCATCTGTCAAATGGTACCTCCTATCGTCAGAAGTAGGACGCTGGGTTTCCATTACCCCTTACTTAATTCCCAAAATATCTTTCCTGTATCCAAGTAGCCACCTACCTTTCAAGCCGCAGTTGACCTAATCTAACAGTCATCTTCCCCAATAACAAAAACTCATTCAACCAAAAATATATATAATGTAGAATATGATATTTTCCTGACGTTTGATATGAGCGAAGGTCTCTCGGGTAATCCACCAGTTAAGTGCATTTTTTAATGCCGTTTCCGTGCGAAACTCAGACACCATCATCAATATTCAATGTCTTTTTCAATGATCTTAATAAGAATTTCTTTGTTAATAATTCCTTTACACCAAAAGAAAGTTAACTCCTTAACCGACAAGCATAGGTCATTACCAAGTGATCAATTTATGATGCATGTGTAAAAAATTGCAGGAAATAAGGCATTGCGTTACATATTTGAAAGTGTACCACCAAGAAGATTATCAACAAATAAATACTAATTATGACCACGGCAGAATATTGTCAGATTGTCAGAAGACTGACAGATGGATGACGGTGTTGGAGTATGATACGAAAACGTTGGCATTGGAAAACTCGCTTACCTGGTGGATTGCCCAAGAGAACTCCACTCAAAAATATTAAATTTTGCATTAACCCCATTTCCTATATTTTACACCATCATCTTCCCCAAATCCCTCACCCTACCTCCCCACCTCCAAATTTACAATTCCTCGACACAACCACCACGCCACCCACACCCGAAGACCAATCCAGACGACAGTGTGGTGCCATCACACGCGAGCGGGAATGTGTGATCATGTGTGAGCGCCTGTGTGGAGTGAGCATAATGGGGGGGGGGGATGGGATCGGAGGGGGGTGAGAGTGAGGAGGGGAACCTCCCCTCCACATTACGTCCTAACCGAGAGTGAGTGAGAGAGAGAGAGAGAAAGAGAGAGGAAGGAAGGTCGATGACTCTTTGGAAGGAGAGGGAGCAGCAGAAGATCCCCCAGCCACCACACACACACACAAACGGCTCGGGTTGAAGATGGCAGAGTGGGTCGCGTCGGAGGGGAAAGGAGGGGCGGCGAGATGGGTAGGCATGAGAAAGGGAGGATGAGGGGGGGGATAAGAGGAGGAAGAAGGGTTGCAGGTCCCCCCGCGGGGAGGGCGAAGGCATAAAGGGAAGGGATGGAGGAGGTGGGGACTCTCAGGCGGTAGGAGGAGCGGAAAACTAGATGGCTTGATTGATAGGTCGCTGTCTACCGTCCGGTACCGTCCGGGATGATTTGTTCACTCCTGAACCAAAGCAATTCGCAGTTAATAAGTCCATTTGCGAGTGAGAAAGGGAGGAAGAGACGGCGGGTGGGTGGAGGGGGTGAGTTGGGGATGGCGAGTGGGAACGCGGCGGCGAGGTAGATGGCGTTTGCAGCCGAGGAGGAGTCGGTCGGCCCTTGCCGCGTGCTTGACTCCGCCAAAGTCGTGCCCGCTCTCCCATGGTCCCGGGTTCGAAGAGCCCCGGCGGGGAGCACGGGAACGCAGGGGACGCTCTGAGGCCGACAATGATAGACCCAGGAATCCGATGCAAATTGATTGAGGGGAAAGGTTCACCCCACGTGTAGCCGCAAACTCGTGAGGCAAAAAATAGAACAAAGAAATAAATCTCGCCTAGCACTACGGAAAGAATTCGAATCGGGGATTGCATTTTCGAATATCAAGCAAAAGTATTCTTTTCACCGCATTTATAAAAAAAAATTGATAAAACTTTTGCCTGGGCCAGCAAATTTTCGTGATTCGACAGAGTTGCATATTTTTTAAAAATACCAACTACACAATTCATCCGCAATGTTCATACTTAAATGATTGAATTTGTCTCACATGAAGGAATTGGCCCTAGATGCAGTAAAACTGGCAGTAGGTATGAACACATCTATATCGTGAAACTTTGGTTAAGGCTTTGAGCAAATGCAATACAAAATCTCACACCTGTTCAGACTCCGAGTAATTTTGAATGCCGGCAGAATGAAAGGAATGACTACAATATTACCTTCAGTGGTCGGAAATGGCGTAAACCTGGATAATTCTGACGATTCAAAGACTTTTTAAGAGAAAAGGTCTTCTAAGAGAAGAGAAAATTCAAACTCAGCTTACAAATGGAAATAATAACGATATACATGCGTGCACTAAGTCTTCCTTTCCAAGGTAAAGATTATTTCGTTGCCATTCTAAAAAGAATAAAATGGGTCCGCTACTTTTTCATCCTGAAAGATCATATCTACATATACTGAATACCCTTCGAGCCGATGCAAGGGTGTGTGGTAGTTGGAGCGAAACTCAACGTCAACATTAGACATCTCTAAACGAAAGACGCCAAGGGGTGCAAGTTTTAACATCCCACTCGACGGATTGTACTGAAACGCTTTCCAAATAGCACTCATGTGGGAATCGAATAAACAATGAAAATCCGCCACAAATGGGATACGAACGGGATTGGCGCTCGGGATGGAACACCAGTACTCTAGCCATCACAACAACCAGATTCCCATACCAGATATTGGCAGGGAATTCCCGAAAGGCCAACCAACGGCATTACTCCTAACGGGTTTCGTATCGTATAACAATGGCAGTAAAGAGCAAGAGCAAAAATTATTGCGAAAAATCACATGATCCTTTTTTTATACCAATATTGGGAAAAATAATGGACCATTTTTTAAAAATACTTGAATACCACTGGAATAAAAATTCCTCAGCAGAGGCATATATTTCCGCAAGATTTTTTCCTATTGCGACGAGAAGACAGTCATGCATTATACTTCTTTCTTCAGGAACCACCGGACAATGGCTACCGTTATTATTAATCGGCCTTCAGCATGAAAATAAAATTAGCGAAACTTTTTCGGAAAAAAATTTTCTCGTAGGACATGAAAACCGCAGGGTTGTTTTTTTCACTGAATTTTAAAACTAATGAAGTTCCAGAAATTGGACATATTTAACGGCCATCCAAGATGTCAAGCACCGATTAGATTTTTTCGATTAATAGATTCCCAAGGTGTAAGGCTTAAACATGGATGTATAAAAATGAAGGTGAATGTGTGATATTCATTTTATGGACCCTGCTCAGCCCTCTGAAGGTTAAGGGAATCTGATCTAAAAACAGGCGGTCCTTAAAAGTCGAAATCAAAAATTCCAGGCTTTCCTTCCAAATTTCCCATGCCAGGTTTATAAAATTCAAAATGTTTTCACGGCGCATTGCCAACTGTCCAATGCTCAAATCCGCAACCAATTGTAAGAAAAATTTTTTTTCATAGGACTATTTATCATGCATTACTCATTTTTTTCGCAGCATTTGGGCAGATGAAGTAAGAGTTCCCCCCATATATTCACCAACATGAAAATTAACCGTATTTCCCATCGATAACGCTCACATTACCTCTAAAAAAAAGGATTCATCAAAAAGAAGCATTGCTGCAAGTAATAAAAAAGGAAAAAATTAATTTTAGCTGGCGAAATAATATTTCCATTTAGCAAAGGTTTATCGGTCAGGTTACTCTAAACGAGGAAAATCCTTATCCGAATAAGATATATCATTCAGGGTGTTCCTAAAATTAACAATGCATGATGATGTCTGATAACTGCAAACGTTCAACGAACCTGCAAAAGACTAAAATACAGAGCAATGGATGCTCTCAAGAGGGAACTCTTTCGAGAACAGGGCTTCCTCAAGGAAGTTTTTTAGATTAAATTGCTGTTCTTATTATTGATTGATATTATATTATATATATGCGTAGATAATTATATCCAGGGAAATAAAAGATTTGTGACTTCATTTGACTGAATTTCTTACAACATATATTTGCATATACACTAAACGGAAAAGGGCATAGAATACATTAAATATGTGCCCAAGACAAGTTTTCTGACAACCGAGTGACCTTTTCAAGGGAAACAACACGCAGGTACCGAAATTTGCCGGAAGAATATCACAACACATACAAAAATAGCTCTAGAAGTTCAGGAATTATAAATATATTATTTATAATTATTTAAAAAAATATGTATCCTGTTTGAGTTCTACCAAGAATTTAATACAATGGATGAAATCTCATGCTTAAAAAAAGCTTTCAATCCCATGAGACTTGTAGAATTTGGAAACAGATAACTATTAAGCAAAACATAAGGCGGTAGACCCATTTCAGATGACAAAAAAACATCTAATGGGGTAAAATTTCCGACACCCAAATATAATTCCTTTCCTTTCCCGGGATTTGTCTCGCATTTGATCAATAATAACAAGCAAGATATCAACAATAAGTTTTCCTACCAATACGCCAGCTAAATTCGGGGAAGATAAAATTAGACTAACGAGAAGACCTCGAAAAATTAACGCCAATACGATACGTGGAAAAATAAACCCGGGTAAGTTACATTTAGGGGTATGGTTGTGTGGCGTTTTTTCAAGTCCCCGAGAGTAAAAATATAGATATTTAGAGTTCAATGTAGTTAGCAAATCACTTTTCACATAGATAGACTACTTTAAGATAGATGACATGAACCTACTCTTGATATAAATGCTCGAAGAATAAAACTGGAACGTATACAATATGAAAAATTAGTTTTAGCCTGCCATATTTCATCGCATGAGGATCGTGACTGACAATGCCGCGACAACTGAAAACGGATTGACGAGAAGATGGAAACGGCTTGTAAGAGAAACTGAGATAAAACATCAGATGACAATTTTGTTTCAGTACAAACTTACTCCAAATAATTCTTCTTTATCATGCTAACCCATTTTTAATATTCTCGGGTAACGAACCTGCACATTATCGCTTTTAAAAGCTCCTTATCCCTTACGTTAAAACTAACTGCTTCATTTTTAGAATTCAATACTGTTGACATTTCAAGTTCTGTGAATTGCATAACAAAAAATATGTGAATTGTGTTCTGTGAATTGTGTTAACTAAAAATAAAAATGCAGTGTTTAAAGGGAAATAAAATGCAATAATTTATCTAATAAAAATATTGGTCCACGAAGATCTGTAAACCAGGCGGCATTATCAGTTATCACATCAATACACCAGGTTTTAAGTAAGTTGCTTGATGACAGCAAAACTAAAAAAATATTACTATACCCGGACGAGATTTTCCAGAACAAGAAAGAAGCGATTTAATTTTTTAAAATGTTGATCAAAAGCTAGAGTATGAGGAGCAATTTCGCCTGCGTAATGTACGGGGGGAAGTTCAAAGAAGGAAGTTCGAGTAGGAACCGTTAGCGAAAGTGGCGATTAATTATAGAAGAGAACTAAAGACAATGTCATTCAGTAGCGACGTACTGGCACAAAGAAAATAATGGTGAATCTAATATCTATCGTGGCATGGTATGGCGACAAAATGTGAACTTTCAGGAGAGAAAATGTAACCAAGCTTTCTAATTTTGATATGTTGGAGAAGGATGTAGAAGGTAAGGTATAGCAAGGAAAACGAGTGAATAAGTGATTGAGGAGGAAAGAGAGTTGACAGAGGGAATTCTGAGAAGACAGGAGTGAATGGAATAGGTAATAAAGGGCAAGGATGTCTTAGAGGGAAGGATTTTGGTCAGCGAGAGGAAAAGAACGGGATTCGTAGAATAGTTAAAGGAAGGAAGTTAGAGGAACAAAAGAAGGACAACATACGGAATATAGGGTACGTGGGAAAAATTATACGTCCAGCTGGAAAAAAGTACTTCTCAACCGGTAAGACACTCGTAGTAACACCAACTGATCCGCTTCTAGCAGCTATAAAGTCCACATAAGTGAAGGTTTCTCAGGTTCTCCATCGGGATATTACGTCCATCTCCGCCGACGTTCGATTCCCCACTCGGTCTGCGTCTTCAGGGCTTCTGAAGGTCATTCAGAAGCCATGAAGACGATGACCGAGTCAGGAATCGAGAAACCTTCACTCAGCAGATACGCCGGGAAAGCACCAGATCTTTCTTCATAAGTTCCACATGTTACCAACCCCTCGCTTGGGTCGGAGAAAAGTTAGGTGCCCATTTTCCGGCCTCCACTCCTTTCTTCTCTCAACCCGTACCCTCACAACTACCTTTATTGCGGTGTGCACCAGAGTTTTACGAGCACTCGAGGCAGCTTGTCTTTGCTGTTGCTACAACGTATCTTCTTTTCCTTTTCCCTTCTTCAGCCATCGATCTGCACCGCATTGTAGCCTGCCTGCCAACAAAGCTTTAGCCCTGTTCTATCTAAATTCTCATGTCCCACCCCTTCGTTCTTCATGGCGAGCAAAGTAAGAGACGAAATATTCCACAGCTGTTCATCTCCTCAAGGCTCAGGAAATTGTAACTTCTTGGAAGTAAACTCTCATTCTCGCACATTCAGGACTTGAAAGTGTGTGTCAATGTATTTAGCTAGACTACATACAGTCATATGAGCGTATGCACATATAATTACGAATGATTAACTTTCAGTGAAACACTGAAAAATGGAAACGCAAAAAACATCCTTGAAATGAAATAAATAACAATACTGAATAAATGGAAGTTCCCCTCAGGGGCCCACTGAATGTGTTTGGCATTATGGAAATATTATAATTAGCAGGTTCATCCAGCAGAAATATGATTATACATTTTTGAGCATTTACATTGTAACGATACGCTTTAAACTGCATGGATTTATCTAAATCTCCAAAACATATACACTTTGTTGGAAAGGATAAAAATGCTGAGATGAAGTTTTTTACGAAAATTCGATACTGAGTCATAGGTAAATTGATCGAGAGGGAAAATGGAGGCACGTGCCTTAAAAATAATTCATGATCAACAGAAAAAAAAACACCTTTACACTCCTTTTCTTTGAGTTGAGTAATATTAATCAAACGTCTATTTTATTACTCTATAATTGTAGTTTCATTTGCAAGCAACAGTCAAGAGATATAAGCGCAACAATTATAAACTCGTATACGTCGAGGAAAAATCACCCACTTTATTTTGTATACCTTTATTGGAATTTAAAGGCACTTCTCGAAACTTAGACACTATGAAAAGAAAAACAGCTCTGCACTATTTCACACTAATGATTTCAATTAATGTCTAATAGTAAAGAGTTTATTTCTTTTTGTATTTGCAATTTCCCCGGTAAAACGAATTTTGATCCAGTGAGAAACCATTTTGGGTAGGCTATCCACGCGGAGAGATGCCGTATAATTTTTGTACCATATTACTTCTGATTCACCAGGTTAAATTTTTGGCTCTGTATGTAGCGAGGGAAGCTCAAAATTTACCTCAGCAGTAATTTTTCTGGTCAGTATTTATTCTACTGGATGAATCTTTGAGTTAATCACTGCAATTTCTACAATAGTCTTTAATTAAAAGGTAGCTCAAGTATAATTGACATTTTTCAGGTATTATATGTAGATATATCGGCATTCTGTTTATTGGTATGACTATTATCATATTAATATAACTATCATAGACATGTCAAGTCTAGACAACGGGAGAGTAGATTAGATTCATAAGGGTTTCAGGAGAGGATAGGAAAGATTACATTTGGATTTGCATGAGCCAGTGGCGAAGAATATCAACTTGATAAGAATTATTTTCATGCATACTGAGGAGATAGTTCGTGGAAGAGGTTGATATAAAAAAAAAAATAATTTGGGACACTAGGGAAATTGGAACATTTGGAAAAAGAGATTTATGGGTACATGTCGGGTACATTTATGGGTACATTGCTCTGCTTTCATGGAAATATTTTAGGTTTATGGCATATTCTTCCGCTCCTTAGGGGCACTGACTTCTCTATGTGAAAAGACACCAATCGGTTAAGGTTAATTTAAACAGCATAGGGACTTTACTATGCAATTTTAAGAGGTGATTTCATAAGAATATCCCAATTACTTTCATCAAAAAGGCATACTTCAAAAGTGTACTCTACAGTAATTTCAGGGAGAGTAAGATTTTTATACTTTCCGCTGCAGTTTTACTGTCATTGTATGATACCTGAACACAAGTATCTTCGCCCTGAACAGTAATCAAGGAGATGAGCTATTTTATTTCATATTTTAATATGAAAGGTTTTGCCATCAGACTTCAGCTTATTACTGGCCTCTTCTGTTTCTATATTTGTAATACTTTCTAAGGAAAAGAATATATGCATTTTTGTGATACGCATTTCTGAAGGGGTGCGAAGCTCGGAAAAACAGAAATATTGAGAGAATATCAGCGCTGCCATTGGAAACGCATCCCGGGAAAAGTAACCGTGGAGGGAAGAGACGCCAAAGTTGGAAGATTCCGGAGCAAATGTGGGAGAGTTGGCAGCTCTCACTGCACACCGCCCTGATGAACGCGAATGGCGGCGCACAGGACCAACCTTCCTCCACCAGTTCACCCAATGAATTCCAACCTTGACTCTCCTCAACTCCGCGTAATGTCTTGGAAAATTCCGCATCCCCCGACAGGCCATCATCATATTGTTCTGTTACTCGTTTTTGCCGACTCCGGAGCTTATGCAGAAATCCCTCACGAATTACGTATTCATCAAGCAAGCGTACAGGCGCGCGGGGAAGTTCAAGGAAAAAAACTATTCCCCTCCGTGGGAGTCAATATTATTAAAATAAAAAACGCAAATACGGGGGATCCCCGCCATCACTCAACTATACCCTCCCCTTCCGCGCGTAATTTCGGCTGCTCCGATGAGTAGGCAGTATTGATTGGGTTTTTATGGAAAGTTAAACCGTGGAGGTCGTATTGAAGTCCTTCGCACGTGTTTTCGACGCAAAAATGCACTTCTACACTCGATAACCCCACCCGCGCGTTTTCAACGGACTGCATAAGCCACCTTTAGTGTACATTTCTATGTATAAAATCTACTCTACCCCATGGTGCTATTGATAGGGCGAAGTTGAACAAACTACCACTGAGATAATGCGAAGTAGATCATCAGAAGAACGGTTGCAAAGAGGTTTTATTATAATTTATGAGACATAGATTTGTAAAACGATTAACATAGCATTTTTCAGCTCTAAAAGATCATTTATTTTCTGGATATTACCCCAAAAATTTTTCTTCCTCTCCTAGTGAAGGGAGTAAAGGTACCAAAAAAAATATGCGAATGTTATTGCGACAAAGACTTTTTCAGCTGAATACCAAAAGTATATTTACTTTATGAAAATACATTTTTCAGTCCTGATCTGTGGCCTATTTGCATTCTTTATTGATATGTACAAGTATTTTAGGGTTCCTATGAATTGAATGTTTTTCATATTCCAGGAAATTCCAGTTTTTTCTAAAGGCCGCTTTACACGACACAATTTTTTGTACAAACGCTTGTGTAAACTGGACGAAAGTGTATGTTTGTCTGAATGGAATTAGAATAGGTTCTATATTCGGTACAGTCATTCAGACATTCGCAAAAGCGTTCACACAATTTGCCACTTTACACGGTACAATTTACTCATACAAGCGTTTGTACATGAAATTTTACAAAAAATTGTATCGTGTAAAGCGGCCTTCAAAATAAAGGCACTGAAACTCCATGAAAACGTATTCGTTTTTCTAATACTAGACAGATTAAAGCATGAAATTGAAGTGCTTACGGTTGCCATAGAAAATAAAAACTTCATTAAGGAATGCCCATTCGGTGTATTTATCATAAAATAGTCCGTTTCCGAATAAAAAAGGAGACTAGCAGGACTCGAAATAAAAGCAAACCTCATTATTTTAATTTTAGAGATGAAATATAACAGAGTATAGCTCGGTAACATAGTCCTCCTGCACCCAAGAAAGATGGGAATCACAGGTATAAGATAATTCGGAGGTGAATTTGAAAAAGGACGGCAATATTTAAAATGGCACAGAGAATAGGAAGTACTTAAGAGAGGCAGGAGTAAAGAAGACATTTGGGGAAGTCCAAGTAAGGCAGAAAAAAGGGTGCAGGATGGATTGAAAATGTGATTCTGTCGTTAAAACGAATCGGAGAATCTAGAGTAAAAGACGAAATCGACGTGAACGAATTTCAATTTCAGACAGGTAAATGAACAGAAAATAGAGGAAAATAGCAGAGGATGACGGAAGTTTCGGGAAAATGGCAATCACTGTGTGTAGAAAATCTTATGGAGTCACAAGAATTTTCAATTATCAGCCAGGTGCAATGGTGCAAAGATGCACATTCATGCAAAAGTAAGCTGTGCTATGGATTTTCACGCGAGAGTTGATGTAAACCATGCTGTTAAAGGCCGTAAATGATACCTATGTTTTCGGGGTAATTATCATTTCTCTAGAAGATACATTTTATGGTACATAAACCAAATTTCTCCTCGAAGAATTTTCCTTATCCGAATAAGTCAGAATCACCGACCACCCAGTGTCTTATAGAAATCGAAAACAAGAGGATCGGGTTGGGTTGGTGGCTATATTTTTGGCTTCCCATTCCGAAATCCTTCGTTCGAATTTCGGTAGAGACAGATATTTCGTTGTTGTAACCATCAATACGAGTACTTTGTGTTGGGCACTTCAAGTCCAACACTTCGAACTCGGGATGGAATGTTAAACCCAGTTTGGGCTTAAGAGCAGGCTAATATTGACGCGAATAATATCTCCAAGTTTAGGAAAAATATCCTACTACTTCTTAGTTACCTACTAATCCTAAAAAATTGCGCCGAAGATCTTAGCTGTCGGTCGCCTCTTCCGAAGAACTACCACTACTGATAAAAAGTTCTTCCAAATAAAAGAAAATATTACACAGAAATAATATGTAAGAGTAAATTACCAACTTACCCTAAAGACAGGCGCAAATGACCTTCGCTGCCGGTCGCCTGCTCCGAATAACTACAGCTTCAAATCGAAAATGGACGGACGAATGCCTGCCACAACGAAATGCATGCATAGGGCAGACGCGTCCGAACACGACGTGCATGGTGAGACGGGATGGTAGATGCATGGCTGGGAAGAGGGTGGAGGGGGGGGGGGAGGGGGGGGGGGGAGCGGGGTGGCTGACACAGCCACCGGCATTTGCCGCGGAGGAAGGTGGCGGTGGTGCAGAAGGTTTGGACGGTTTAGTTATGGGGAGGGAAGGCGGGAGGTGGCAGACGGCTGGTGGAGGTTAAGAGGTAGCCGAGAAGTGGTAGGCGGGAAAGCGGTAGATGGGACCACAGGTTGGTGGGTGGGGGGGTAGATATCGAAGCACCCGCTCTCTGGACCCGCTTCACCTCCCTCCCTCCCCCCTCCCACATGCCCGCCTAGTCTCCCAACTCCCCCTCCCCGCGCCCACACCACTTAAGTCATTATATTCCACCCCATCCACTTCGCAAAGAAATTTTTCGGGTGGTGTCTTCTTAGAGATACTCCTGCCCCCTCACCCCCCCTAAACTCTCCCCCCGCCTCCCAGTCGCGCAACTGCTCCCCCATCCCGCCCCCCACACCCCAACGGACTCTCCTCTCCCCCTACCCCTTTTGGCTGGCTGATGACCGCTTAAAAAGTTTGAATCTCCTCTTTGCATCCCGCTTATAATTATCTGTAATAAAGTCCCTTTTCTTCGCAAGATCAATTTAACGCGGCCGCTGAAAACTGGGACCTATCCATAGCAAATTTTCTCCTCTTAAATCGAAGGAGGGAGAGAGGGAGGGCGAAATGGTCTGGAGACGGAGAGAGAGAGTGGGAGAAAATCAGTGATCGCTCTTTTTTTCTCTCTTATTCCTATCTCTCCCTCATTGTTTTTTCCGAGGAGATTGGAGAGACGATGAGGCCCGCGAATGCCTCCATACGAGAGACAAAATACAGAGAAAAAGAATGCGAGAACACGGCGAGAAGTTTTAATATTTCAGCCCATCTACTCTCCCACGTACGCCAAGGGAAGCCGTATTTTTATTTTTTTTGCCATGAGTGCTGTGCGATGTCAATTTATATGCTTTTTCACATGTTATTAAGCATCATAAAATCCTTATCCGGGAAAAAAAGTCAATAAATTTTTTCGTACATTATGCATGTTGTCGCAGTCCGCTCATAATAATCTTCCCCTACCAAGACCGAGGAATTTGAAAGGAGGCTAAAGAAACCAGAACCGCTCATTTACATTTGATGACTTGGTAGTACCGGAGATTTCATGATATATACAGTCACGTTTTTGGCATATCATCCGTCCCAAATTCCTCAACAAGCGCAGCAGACCCTGAAGCCTGTTTTCAATTGCATTACATTAGAAGAATAAGGTTTTAAGATGCTGCAATTGCGCTGTTTATGTCGAAGTATCTAATCTAACATTTTCCTAAGATTAATCTAATGACAAATACAAGACAAAGTCAATACCTTAGGGGGATTCGGACTCAGAAATTTGGGATTGCTAGGTCACGGCTTCTGTGACTCGAATGCCGCTGCTAAGCGCACCCAAATTTGAGAAGGACCCGCACTTGTGCATGTATCAGGTAAGAAAAATACAGCCTATAAAAACATCTTTTCAGTAGAATTTTCAAAAAATTTCAAAATTGCAAAAAAAATTTCGTTTTGCCATGCTGTATATAACGCACCCATTTGGGAAAACTTGAGAAAAAATTAATTGGTAAGCTGATTTCCAGACCTATTTTTTAAATATATAGATGTTTTTTTCAGGAGTTTAAGTCCTTGTGAAAATGAAGACAATGAACTATTTGGCTGACGTTTCGAATAATGTATTTTTTCCTTTTGCGGGGCTTTAAGTTCTTTTGAGGTGAATTTGTTTTCACAAAATTTTCCGAAACGTCGGCCAAATAGTTCAATTTCTTCATTTTCACAAGGCCCTAAACTCCTGAAAAAACCATATATATGGAGAAAAAAATTAATCCTATAGCAAGAAATTTCCTTGCACGAGTAAGCCAGTATAAAGTGATCAAACACAGCAAATATTTTTAGTGTTTTCACACCAAATAAATAGGGGAAAAGGATAGAAAGGATCACATAAAAGGGTAAAACGAAAGCATCAATGTTGCCAGCAATCACTATTCACAAACGATCCATTTTAATAATGACTCGCGCACGCCAATTTTCTTATTTATTTCTTCTGAAGTTATGAAATGCATTCCACCGTTGATTATATTTTTTACATTTCAATGGTTATCCTTAATTTCAGAAGAACAAATTGAAGAAGTTTAGTTTTACAGTGAATACTAGTACACATCCATTTCTCATCAGATGCCGTGGAAATATAAAAAACGGTTTGACCCTTCGGCTAAAATATAAAACTTACCCAGATTCAGGGTACTGACTCAGCTTGACCCATAATGTCCACCTCGTCCTGTTTAGCACATTTTAAAGGCAATCGAAGCCCATTAAAATACGGAATCTAATTCCAGACGATTGATAATACCACTCCCAAAGCGATAAACACACGATGTGGGATTCTCACATTCTGGCCGAAGAGCCGAGGAATAGGATACATATTGTTTCGAAATGCTACGTCAAAGCTCCTTCCGCGGGGCGAATATGAGAGGTCAGGGATGAAAGAATCATCTCTTCCGAGAGGTGACCTGGGAATATAGTCTGAGAAGACGGCAGGCTGAAGTCACCCTTCCAATCTGGTCGCTGCCATGCCATCTACCAAAAACAAACAGTATTATGTGGAAAAATACTTTTTCAATTCCGAGGAACGTGAATGATGACCAAGCCTATTCATATTTTCAAACTGGAGCAGGTTTGAACCAGTCATGTCCTTAGGATTCGCTTCTGTCCGGTTTGCCTCGGGAATATTATTTTGGATTAGTTTGGAAAAAAACGATGCGTTTATTGCATCACATATGTGATTCTCTCGAACCACGGCAGCAGTTGTGAGAATTCCAAACAGCTCTGGCTTCATATAAAAAAGTAGATCGGCCAAAGGAAATATGGTTATTGCTGGAAATATTTGGTAAGGATTGTGACTCGCTCGGCAACTATTTACATTAATGACTGCAGCTGATGCCACAAAGATTGCAATACCTCGAAACAAATGGCTAAAAATACAAAAGATTCAATATCTGTAAAAGCAACTGGAAGCATCAAAAGCATTTACACATAAAAATGTAATATAAAGAGGAATTCCACGTAATTTATCTTCCATGGTAGTATTGCCTGTTTTGTCAGCAAATATTACCAACTATTCAGTGAATAGTGTAGTTTTTCAACGGGTTATTTTCGCAGTAGTACATACATACACATAGTACACATCCTTAATTGAATTTTTCGCTTAATTTTTCCCATACTTTAAATTCTTTACGATTTCTTCAACACCCCTTGTTTTCTATGGTCAATTTAACTTTTGTTCCTCACATTAGCCATACTCAAAAGCATAAATGCTACAATTCAACAATTAATAGAATAAAGAATAGCGAGTTATACCGAGTAACTGACGAGATTCTTAGCGTAGGATGAAAAATAAGAATATTTGAATTCTGAAAAGGAGGTGGGACAACATTCTCAGGCACATGACGTCTTGGAAGAAAAAGTAAACAGAAAAATGGCACAGGAAGGTCCCATATGGTGTATAGAGCAGATAATGAATGACATGATAGACAAAACTTAAGTTAACACATTAATAAGAGGTTCGCCGTTAGGAGAAACGATTGGAAACCTGTGGTAAAATGATGATTATTAAAAAATGTGCCAAATAGTGAAGATAATGTGAAGATAATTAATAAGAAGTGAAGATAATTAATATCTTTATTTATTATATAACTCTCTTAGACAGTTGCTTAAAGGAATTATACAACAACTCTCAACTAGTGATTTTATTTCCATAACTTTCCTAAAACTCTGAACTCTCACAACAACAAAAAGCTCAATGTTGGTGGTTTGGGGTAGGCGACTGATAATTAAGGTCATTTGTGCAATTAAGAATAGATTGAATACAGGTAGGAATTTGGATGAACGGCCAAAATACACCTGGCATATGTATCCACCTATTTTTAACGAAAGTTGCCAAGGAATTAACGGTTTAACTTCCTATTCAACGGACGGATTACTGAAATTGAAGTGCTCTCCAAACAGCACTCGAGTAGGCTATACCACTGGAAAACCTCTACAGCAACCGAATCTCCCGCGATCTTCTTTTATCTGCATAGGCCAAAGTGTCAATGTCATTGTCAGAAAAATAGTAGATGTATATTTTAAAAAATCTTATGCAGCTCACAAACTAACGACATATTCCTTCAGTCGCGTTTCCTCCAATGAAAGAATAATATAAATAAAACCTGGATATTCTGCGCTATTTTACTTTCTATCACTATCATTGCTCATCGCGAATGACTTTACTGCCTTCAGAGATGCATTTTTCACAACTTATTTTTGCCTTTTGATTCAATTAAACTATCATATTACTCGCATTCAAATTACGTCATCTGCGTGGTGAATCATATCATTGGCTACGGTAGACAGGCTAAAAATGCGCTGGATTGGCAATCTAAATGTCACGGGATTAAATCCCGCGAGCATTGGAGCACCTAAAATCTAATAAAAAAATAAAACTAGAGCATCAATGGTGCATGGCATTGGTTGCTAAAACACAGCTTTTAGAAAAAAAGGCAAGGGAACGGACGGATATGCATGACGGCAGACAATCACAATATATAATAATAAGTCATCTTTATTTAAGACGAGATTAAGACTAAATAGTCCCTTCTTACGTCTAACTCTTCATTGATATTCATAAAGAAAATTCCAAAAAATGAGCAAATAAATAAAAAAAAATAATTTTACTACAGAAAATAATTACTATAAGAGTATTATGATAGCTACACATTTAAAATACTAAAATACTGAAATAAACAAACTAGATACTTTACAATTGAGAAAAAAAATGGTGCTCAAAATGAAAATATGTATTAAAATATACAGACAAGAGCGGAAAAAAGAAAGAAACAATTGGATAACGCAACACAGAAAAATACCACACAAGAAAAGGGGTGTAAAAGCCTACCGAGTGATGGATTTGTTATAAGCTAAGTTACAATATGCTTAAAATTTTATCTACAAATGTACCTCAAGTTCCATGATTATAGCAAAAATGTTTATAAAATTGAATGACAGAAGTATTTCTTGTACTGGACGTCTTAATGAAGAACCTGCTGTTATTTATGGGTAATATTATTGCTATTATGTGAATAACATTCCATCCTGTATTGCATTTATATAAGTGAAGTGTAGCATAATTAACGCAGCGGAATTTGCTCTTAAATAAGGGATGGAGGAAAATCTGTTTCACATAAATGCAGGTGTAAACTTCGTAAAGGTGCGTAACGAAAGAGCAATACCGTATCTGCCGCCATCACAGCCCCCTGTGCCTATTTTTAAGCCTATTTTCAAGTTTGTCCAAAGGCCAAGTCGTAATGCTGAGCTAAGTCAAATTCAATCACCAGCTATAAAAAGCAATATCCCACGCAATACACTGGCACACTCAAAGAAAATACCTAATTTCATCCATTTCAATTCCTGATTCCTTCATCCTCCACTTTCCATTGTGATACCTGCCTCAGGTCCCACACACTTACTGTGAACTTAAATTTTATTTTCCTACTCCTTTCCTGATTTACCCAACCGTATGTACTCCTAATACAGAGCTAATAATCTTCAGATTTTTAACTATATTCCTGGAAAATCAAGCTTTCCACCTTTAATTGGATGGATGTCGTGGATGATACATGAGTTTAGTAAGATTAATGCAAAAGCCACGGTTTGCGTGGATATTATAGAGAAAGAAAAATTTCAAAGACACCTAAAATTAACAACAGGACAGGGGTTTTTTTTAAAATAGCTAGTGATTAATGTTCAACCTTACTTTCAAGAATTCATTCCTGTCCTAATTTTATTCACGTAAATTTTTAAAAAGTTATGGTCACTAATTATCGCGTTCGCCATTTGTTATATAGCAATGTTGATTCAGATTTTATATTAGGCTAACTACTATATTTACGCATTAAAATAAAAGATATAATAAAAAGAGAGAAAGTCAACGATTGAGCGTACTTTACTACGAAAAACTGTGGGAGACATATGGTGGGAGGAAAGAACCAACACACACCCTAATTTATTCCAACTTTTTGATATTTTGGTTAACTAGAGAAAAAAGAAAAAAACCTGTACAATGTCCAGTGTTTACGTTTTGGTTGCTGTACATGAGATGAAATGTCTTTCCCCTGTTTCCATTAGTTATAAAATGGGGAATTGAAGGTTACAATTGCGAAGCGTCTCTAAAAAACTCAATCTCCCACAACTACAGGGTGCGGCAACATAACTTCCTTTTTTATATGGATATAACCCAATTGTACTTTCGTTTTAATCTTTTTTGCCCAAAGACTGCGATCCATAATCCTCACTATCACATTTCAGAAAGGGGTTTAGACGTAAGAAATAGGCAAAGCTTCAAAACAGCACCATCGGTACTAATGTCAATTTACTTTACGCCGTGAGTAAAAACTAGACCTTCTACCCACACCACTGGGCATGACATCAATGGTTAGTAATGCCCTGATGGACATCATTGGAGGGGAGTCTTATGTCTTCTTATTGATAGGCTTGTTATTCAAAACCCAGAGGCCCACCTCCGAAGCAGGTAAATTTTGCATCGTTGAGAGGTGTTATGGATACGTTATGACGTCGTAAATGTCTCTGTATATGGTGGCCACATAGAAAAGGAGTAAGATGAGGGAAACTGGACCTTTACCACGAGAAATTTTCCGAAAATGTTATTCCGACATTTTCTTCAACACGGGTTGACTACATTCGTCGGTGTGAAAGGAAACGATGCACTTTTGGAACTGATGCGTATACGATATCACCCTATTTTTCGTACAATGATCCCCCCTACAAATTAATGAATACCCTGAAAATGAAGAGGTGGCTAAATTAAAAGGGTACTTCTTTTATCGATTCGTGGCTAGATGATCCATCCTCTTTCCAAAAATATTTTTTTTTGCCCTTGAGGCGCCAACCTAGGCATGAGGGAAATGGAACGTCACATTACGTATGGTCCGCATTAATTCTAAATAATTGCGGAGTAACGATTTAAAGTTAAATTTAATTTCTTCAGACTGCTATATAAATATATATTAGCTGCTGAATATTTAAAAAAAATATCTCCGTGGTAAATGATCACCCAAAAGAAAAACTTTTCTCTTTCTGTGAACTAAAAGCTCTTTAACTCTATTGAAGTAACAAGAAAACCAGAAGTATTTTGGCTAGAAATGAGACATGAGCAAGCAGGTGGAGCAATAAAGTGGCAAGAAGTTTCATGTGTTACGTAAAGCCAAACAAGCAAATAAATGAAGGCATTTCACTCCTCATGGTATATTTCATCTCCGATATCATGCCTCTGCACTAGTGAACGCCACCGTGTGCTATGAGAAACATAAATGTAATCAGTTCGTACCTTAAATCTCCTAGTTTATAGTGATAACTAGAAAGAAAATCTGACCTAAATTCAGAACTTTTAAAATGCGAGAAATTTAAGATTTTTCCTCCATCGCTATTTGAAAAAATCATGAAGCATTTAGCCTCATATCAAGTCCAAAAGTGATCATATCTGAGTAAATATCATTGAACAAACAGACTATTTTGTTATTTAAGACTAAAATAACGCCAAAAATCACATTTACGTTTTTTCCTGAAATATGAACACCATGCCCGGAGATCATTATCGAGAAGAAGTACGGATAAATGCAAAGGTATAAAGAAACGTATTTTTGTAGACACATCAATGCAGGAATTTTCGCATTAGGCGACAGAGTTTAGTCCTTGAATTTACGTACCACTCTAAGAGAAAATTTTACTTATTCCGGAGAGGCGATCGACAGCTAATATAATTCGCGCCATTTAGGACAGGAGAAGAACTGTACTGAGGCAGGATTTTCCATGGAATGGAGGAAGGGTTGGAAATAAGTCAGGCGTTGTTAGCTTATACTCAACAAAAGGTACCTAGGGGTTCTGAGATTAGCATCTTTACTGACGCGTCACGACATTAGGTACTGACCTTGCAGTAAGTGCATTAGATATACCAAGAAAAATTCGGTAGGTGAAAATAATTAATAATAATAAGATTTAGGGACAATAAAAAATAGCTTCACGTACGTACGTAGTTTATGTGAGTGCTTACTTTACCGTTCGTAAAAAAATATGTTGTTAAGCATTAACTACTCAACATCCCAGCCCGGGTGAATATGAGCCATGAAAGTACTCGAAACGAAACTTCTGATACCAAATTAATGCTACAAAAATTCATTTAACAGCCTCACCCTTAGCCACCAAGTCTAACTCATTCCCCTGGCGTTTTATTATTAAATAAGGTGATACGAATGAAAGGTTCTGAATATACCAAATTAAAATGTAACAAGAAAGTGGCCTGGGTCATTTCATGATGCGCACTTCCAAAAACGAAAGGAGATGCAGCCAAAACTTTCATTTATTTACTTCCCGAGAAAATCCGTCGTAATGCTAATGATTTCATTATTGGGTGGAGATATTTTACGAAGTAAGGTCCATCCAAGACGTTTTTAGTGTACTACACCAGCTGAACGAGTTAATGATGATCCATGAAATAATTATTTCGACCGCCCATCCAAGTCTTGCCGAAAATTTTCCGCTCCGGATTATGGACGACGCCGTCAGGGGAAAAATTGGAATGGGTTTGGCGGGTAAAAATTAATGATGAGAATATCAATGCGACATTTTTTTCCAGAGAGAGGGAAAGCAGCTGAAAATATATTACGATATAAATCTCAGGGCTAAAATATTTCTGCTACACCCATACTTTAAGCAACACCCACCCGTGCGTAATACGATTGACTGACCACCCTCTCTCTCCTCCCACCCCTGATGCGAGGATCCCAGAGCAAAGACAGAAAGTGGGAGGAGGATGTGAGTTAGGGTATCATTCGCAATGTATTTCAGAATGTATCATGATGGCGGATTAGGAAAAACGCATACTTAAAAGAAAAGATTCTAGGATTCACTGCTGAATTCACAAAGGTATCCACTAAGTGTTACGGAGCTTTTCAGAGTGTCAACCTTCGTAATTTCAACGAAATCATTCGGATTTCTGAGGGAAAAAAGTTTGTCAACATATTCTCTATGCTTCTTTGAAGTAGTTGTGACTCCAAAATCCGTTTACTCTTTCCGTAAAATTGAATTTTATGAAAACATATAGAAAGGTTATAAATGGATTTCTTATTTTTCAGCCTCTTAAATATACCATAACATTGATAAATGATGTCCACTGACCGATCAAACTGAATCTTAGTTTAATGAAAGAGGTTGTTGTAAGCTCATGGGGTGAAAAATTCATATACTTGGGATAGGGAGGGCAGGTGCTTCTCCTGGGCTACCTGCGTTTGCTTACGAATTTTTAAAGGCTATAAAATCGTACCAGGGTATTACGTGAAGGTGTTAAAACTGTTTAAGCCCGAATTCTTTTCCTCATTTCTTTTAGGCCCGTAGCTAAACATTACTCGGCTACCACGCACCCCGGTAACAAGTTGTATTTACCTATTTAAATTTGCCCTGTACAACCAGGTTATCGTTCAACAAAACTAAGAGATCTGAGGGAATTCATTTCACTACCGTAAATATATACAATTGGTGTAGCAATGGGAATGATGATTAAATTAAGTATATATTTGCAATCCGTACAACAAAGTAGGTGGCTGTTGATATAGATAACAGAGATTAAATTGCGTGAGATCTTAAGATCTTGCCACACGCCTGGAAAGGCTAAGTCACAATTAATACAAACGTGCGTCCCTTTCAGGACAATAGACCGGCTATTCTTGAGCGTACCCATGCCCTTTCATTTTCTCGACCCTAAGAATATGGACTGAAAGGTAGAAGGACTTCGAGAGTGAGCAGAAGCCTTAGACCTTCCCATCCCCATCAAATAGTACCACGATATTCCGTGAATTCCTGGTGATAAAAACGATATTACCCAATTATTTTTGGGTTATTCAACAAGGTAATAACTCAGCAAAGCTGATAGCTGCTTCTTTAGGGAAATATATTCATCACCGTAACATATTCAACAGGGATAGCTATGGAAACACCAATGAAGTCAATTAAATCGTTGCTATTCCTACAGCAAGGTAGACGGATGATGAATTTTGCTCCATTTTTCATACTTATTAACGTAGATAACGTCCTTTATTGATACAAATGACGAGGACTGAGCTCCCGGAGATTCTGAAATCTGTTCACGTAGCTCGAAAGACTGATGAGCGATTCATAGAAATGTACGTCCAATTCAGGGTAGGAGAATGGTCATCCCTGATCGTCATCCCTAAAGCCCTTCAAGTCCTCGACTCATGGACCGAAAGGTAGAAAAACCTGGATAATGAGTATAAGGGAGACCTTCGACCTTCCCATCCCCTTCCTTCCATCCCCACACACACACATCGTTTCCGCAAGATGCTCTCCTCCACTCTCACTCCCTCTCCCGACCGCCGCTGTCCAAAAGGGGGGAAACAAAGTTTATAGGCTCCAGTATTGGGAGTCGCGGTGGGTTTTTATCCGACATATTTGAGCCCGTCCAGTTCGACGGGCGCATTTGCATAAATATAGGGTCTGAAAAAAACGGGGAGAGGAACGGGGGAGGGGGAGAGGGGACGGACGAAGGAGGTGAGGGAGGGGACCGTTAGGTGCGTTTGGGCCCTGAGTAGGGACTGGCAACGATCGGGAGGGGTCTTTTGGGTGCATCGTCAGAGCTCTGTCGTGCTGCCGAGTTTTGCAGCGGGCAGGGGTCGCGGATAGGAGAATTATGCGCGTTGCGGCGACCTGAGGACACAACTGGCTGGGTGAGACCAGAAGGTGGGATATTACCAATCTGCTGGGAAAAAGATAGAGGATACCATTACGACATGTAAACGTCTGACGGGCAAGAGCATATCTTAAGAAAATATTTTCATTTCAGTAGGATGAGGACGTATGTAAACTTGAACAGAATATTTGTTGTAATACAGCATCAAGTTTCGACGCTAAAGCCAATGTCCCACAAATTTCGATACAATATTTTGTCCCAAAAGTTTCATTCAAACGCATTTTTTCCAAGTTGTGGATGAAACTATTTCACACGGCGCATTGTATTGGTCCAAAATACACGGACCATTGAAATATCAGAAAATAACAAACATTGATAATGGCTGCCGCAATCGAATAAGATGAATCCGGTGATATGGCAATTTCATATGTGTGAATCATACCAGCATGTATTTAATTAAATATATTTAAATAGAAAATCTTGCATTTGGTATCAAAAACAAAAATATCTTTTCATGCAGTCAGTAAGTACAATAATTGCCTCAGACTTCATCATTTAGTGAAGTCCATCCGTGCGTTTTCACAACACTCCAATCTAATTAGCTCCAACCAAATCACTCCTACAAAGCAGATAGCTATGCTCACTTTTTAGACGTTTCTAGTTGGTTACTGTCATACATTTGGATGGAAGGATAGAGGAAGTTCTGTTTGGACCAAAAGCTATCTAGCTACAATCCCACCATGTCATACCGTCCAAATCAGTTTTATCCAATGCGTGCCCAAAATTGCGTCCAAATTTGACCGTGGGACATCTGCTGGGGTAAAAATTTAGGCACGTGACACTCTGGAGATATATAAACTCACTTTTTCCAAAGACGGAGAGGAAGCAGGGTTGTGTTGTGGTGGAGGAGGTAGAAGAGAAGGGGGTGAGAGGGATATACTTGTATTCGGTAAGAAGGCCATCCGTCACTACTTCGTGGGGGGTAAAGGGAGGAAGAAGAGTGCGGTGGTTGGGAGAGGGGAGTGCTTTTGGAGCAAAATATCGTAGAGTATCATGCCCGCACACGCATTATTCTTAGTGCCTAATTCCTCTAATACGTCTATTTCCCCTTCTCGTGGAAAATAAAATTTATTTAAGTTTATGTAGTATTTAATACAATGGAAATTCATAAGGATCCAACTTCTCTCACTCTAAATACATACCACGTCGCAAATGGAACGGCTAGATTAACATTCCTCAAAGCATAAGTAAGTTGTCGTTATTGAATAAAACCTTGAATGGCAATCGCAGGAAATATGAGGAAACTTTCTACTTGCATTAACATGTAGCATGCAACAACTGAATGCAATAGGGAGTTTGATATTGATCCGACGAACAACTAGTTATGGATATGGGTCGGGTGTCCTATATTTTTCCTCACCAGCTATCCTGAGCAGTGAAGTGTGTCACTACTAACATTAAATGAAACTAACATGCTCAATTTGTAATATGATTATTAATTATAAGAATAATAATTATTGTTATTATTATCAGAGGCAGTAACAATTATTGTTACAGCCTCTGACCTACGTAACGCAGATGTACACTCAGCTTTAAGGGAATTTGATCTAACAGGTAATGAAAAATCATACACTTTGCGCCACTGTTCATAAACCTGGGCTACTCTCTTCGGATTTGGCTAATGGTCATCCATTACGAAAGGAATACTTGAAAAGGAATGCATCCGATTGAAGTTCATAGCTTAAAAAGCCATTGCGAAAACAGCCTGGCTAGATGAGGTAATACTCTCATTTGAGAGGGATATGGGTACGCGCATCCAAACTTTTTGAACCGCGCTCCACCCAGATAATATATGAGAAGCAATAATATCAGATTTATTGAGATATATGAGAAATATGGGATCGCCCGGAGGTTGGAAGCAGAATCAAGGTCAATGCTTGAAAAATATAAGCTCATATTACAGCTATTTTTTTATTAAAGCTGGGAAGTTCTTGACTCTGAGATTTTGTTCAAAATGGAGAGGTAGAAGGGTGGAGGACATTTTAGCGTAGTTTGAACGCAACAAAGGGCAAATGTTAGCTTTTCTAATGAGCCAAATTTTTGCCTCATTTTTTTACCGACTTTATTCATCGCAACAAGAATGAAATTATGAAAGCATGAATGAGATGGGAAATCTTGGCGCTTGAATTGACATTCTCAGAATTAAAATTACAAATAATTATTTAGTATTTTTCAACGGCAGGTTTTTAGTGATAACTACTAACCAAATTAGGGGACTATAGGGTGTACCTGAAGATGGTTTGGCAGCCGAAATCGGTTGTTCATTCACCATCAAACTGGTGGAGGTCACAAAGTTTAAAGTTTATCAATCTATTCTGATCAATTATCACTGGATAAACAGCGTTTCTATTTCTAAAGCATTGACACTACTTGGTTATCAGTACTATGTAATAGAAACAAATATCACGCAAGGAATTAACTTTTGCTCAATGAAATCAAAATGGCACACTTCAAGAAAATGCTACTCGCTACCTGAAGAAAAGGAAACAGTGGCTCCGCAAGTATAGAAATCAGATTGACTCTGAGGAAACACGGCATCTAAAAATTGTTAGTGCAATATAAGTAGACAAAAATGAGGGACGAATGGCCATGAAAAAATGGCCAATCGTGGTAATGTGTAAATGATAATGTATGACCTTAATTGGTGTGGTCATTTACAGGGAACGAATGAGTTCTATAAGGTATATCACAAAAGAGTTAATGGTATTATAATAAGAATAGAAAAATGGAGAAAAAAAGGGGCACACTTAAATAATTATTAGTGGAAGAGTCTTCAAAGAGGAGGAATACAATGTTTCCAAGACTTGAGAGCTGTGAAGCAAAGAAAAAAGGGGAAAATCAAAAGACGTATGAAAAGATAGGGGGTACATATTTAAGAAGACCAACAAACTTATACTGACTGCTCTGGCCTATCCCATTCCGGCAAGGAACGCGGAGTATGGCATGCACGACGCCGACGGGAATACGAGAGTATTTGTCGAGGAAAATCGGTTTTGGGCCCTGGAACACTATTTCCCTCTTTGTTTCACCAACAAAGACGAGGGAGGAAAGGAAAATAGAGCAGAAACTACGAAAACTTGGAAGGGGAAGAGAATCGTTAATTCAAGATATGAGGGAGGAGCAAGAAGGGAGGGTTGGTGCCTTAAGAAGAGACGAGGAGGGCAGCGGGGAAGAAAGATGAGACGACGGGTAGGAAGGAATAAAGTCAGGGAGGGAAGGATAAAGGCGGCTGGGGGAGCGGAGGTGGAGTGGGAGTAAGGGAGAGAAGAATGAGTCGGTCCGGCCGGAGAAGGGGTGGATCAAGAAGGGGGTTGGTGCGGCGGAGTGGAGAGGGTGGCGCGAGGAGGAGGTGGGTGAAGACGGGAGGGAAGGGGTTGAGAGACGGGGCGGAGAGGGGGGAGGAGGATCGAGAAGGGTGAGGTGATCTCGAGTTGGCGCAAAGGGATAGCAAGTGAGGGTCCAGTATGCTAACGAATGCCCTTTCCTGGTCGGAGGGTGATGAACCGTCAGCGATCAGTCCGCCAAAACCTAAAGCCTCGTGAATTTGCTTCAATCCAAGGACACGGGGAGGGGAGGCAGGAGGGAGGGATGCTAGGCCAACGTAGAGCCCCTTTTTTTCTCTCGTATGATTTTCGCTCGAGAGAAAAATTGTTGCCGATGAGAAATGCGCCCTGGACGGACTATTGGCGTTTTGCGTAGCCTGGAATTTGCGTCCCACGCAAAATATTCAGCGAATATCACAAAAACTATAACACACTCATCTTTGGAAGTCAGTTCGTTGACCTTTCTCGTTCCTGCTCGGGTTGTTATTGGGAAGTTTTAATTTTTAATATCACACTGACAATAAATTTCTTCACTGCAAAAGGCTTTCCATGACAAGATGATAATATACAATGAATAGGTTCGCAGAAAACTCACACCACCCTGCATTTATTTACAGTGAAATAGCATACGAGTATGTGAAATACGCACGTGCATTTGCTCCATTTACGTCACCTGAAGTTAAGAACAATTGTAATGGAGAGAAGAACTGAAAAGAGAAAAACTGAAAAAAAAGCCATATCCGATCGTTTTAGACTTCTTATTTTTATTACAGCCATCATGACATTTTAGTAGTAGGTATTACTGCTGAAGCTAAAGCTCATGAAGTTTAATGGATATTGAATAAATAACTAAATGTGCATGCAATTTATAAGACAGAATAAGTTTTAGACACCCTTCGTCCTACAATGTCTCACAGCTTTTCCGAACTAATGAAATGACAACGAAAAATATTGGAGCTTGTCAACTGCGAGGTTTACAAACAGGACAAGAAATCCAACGTTAAATTTTTTGGCCATAATGAATAAAAGATGGTATGTACTTTCAGACAGGTAAAAAAATAATTACGTACTATCATCGTGACACCATTCCATCTCATTTATTCCTGCATGTTATCAAGGAACATTCCCATCAGAGATGAACTACTGTATTTATGAAAAACAAATTTAATAAACATAATTTTATAAATATTCACTAAAAATAGAGAAAAAAATGAGTGGTAAAATGATTGTAAAACAGGACTGAAATCTGATTAACATACTCTTCTCTTCTCTACTCTACTCTATCTCTTGATTATATTCTAAACTACTATTTTGCTCCAGAAATTATAACTGACATAACTCACATTTTTATAGCTTTTATTCCAAATATGCCCATTGTAATAATATTATGGGAGAAGTTAAGGACGATATTGACATTCTTACCAATTGCCTCACTATAAATGGAATGCAAACATAAATCGATTTATTAACTGAATTTCCTCTTAATTATATTTACTATTAACAATTTAAATTTAGATAAGAATGAACTAAAGAATTTGGAAATAGCCTTGAAAAGCAGTGACCAGCATCACAGTAAGATATCTACAGAGAAAAAAAAACATCCCCCTAGACCGGGAATCTTGCGATACAGCATGATAGTTAGATAATGTTGATAATCATCTCATTTTACTGAGCATTACGCTGTGTAAATATTATCTGGGTGTGTTTTTATTTGGTATGTTCCAAAATAATCGAACAACTTACTTATTGGATATGTTTATCGAAAGACAACCTACTGAGTATACAATAAAAATTAGGAGTCAGAATCAGATATATTACGCTCCCTTATTCAAGAAAAAGGTGCATGAACATTCATTTCAATTTTGTGCCATAAAATTGTGGAAAAACATGCCAACTGATTTGGTCAAAAATAATAGTTTGTAATTGTTCAGAAAGAGCTATTATAACTACCTGTTTAATGATACCAGATGTATTTTTATTTTATAACTACCATTGCATTGTACCGTAAAATTTCTAGTTCTTAATGAATTAAGCAAAATTGTGTGTGCTTTTAAATAATGGAAACATTAGTCCTGTGTCTTTTTCATTATTTCTGCGTGCCGACTGAGTTTTCTTTTCATTTATTGTAAACTCATATATTTTGCCCTTAGGTGGCTTGCCAGAGAAAATTAATTAATGTTATTATTACGCTTTGGGAAGACATTTCCATAGACAATATACCTGGAGTGAACTCTCATCTCCAGCAAATACACACTAAATCTGAAGCAGATGTCCTCCGACTCTCCAAGAGTTAACTATGTTTCAACTCAAAAGGAATTCAAAAACATCCACCACGACGAATGAACAGGGGCACGTGTTGCGTAATGCCGTCGGAACCGAGTGGGCATAGACCCCTATGCGCGGAGGAATGGATGAATGAATCGATAAATAAAGATTCGCATTAGATTTGACAAAAAGAAAAACCGCTGGCCCAATATAACATTCGGGAGGATACTAACCTCGGCGAAAGCAAAACTCGCGATTACTCCGAAGGGAGTCAGTGTTGCCTGTTCACCTCTTGGCATCTACATAATTTTCGTATTTGTTTCGGCAGATCGCGTCATGCGCCTTAATGGCCTTAGCCATTGTGAGACGGCCCCTGACAATGAGGAATTGAATGGAGGCCTTGGTCGACCGTTGTTCTCTGGCGTTGGCAGGAAGGTCGACCACGTGGATCCAAAGAGGAGGATTGCGACCTCCAATCGGCCGCATGGGGAAACGTACTGCCGCGCGGCAGGATCTGCCGCTCCCTCCTTCTATGCTTCGCTCATAGCGTCAGATTCAAATGAGACGGTAACACGGCGGCTACACCCAATCCACGCGTTCATAGACATTTCCACTTTCCATCTCAACTACGGATGATAAGTTGGCGAGTCCTAGTGAACAGAAAACGAAGCGATGCCGGGAATTGGAACTTATTAAATCGCTCCCTAGGAGATAGAAAAGGAATTATGGAATAATTGAAAACCTTGAACGACAAGTCGAGTATGTAGGCTATAAAGATAGGGAAAATTTCAAAAGTTTCTATACTTAACACCGTTATATCCATCGCTATAATGATACCTGTCGACGTTATGTATGTATATGGAATGTACCCATTTTGGAACGTCTGTCGCAAATAACTTGGGATGCCACCACGTTTTGTAAATTCCGTCTTGCACTAGACTTTTCACTGTGAAATCCATGTATGGATAAATTCACAGGGAATATTTCATCTTGTAAAACTGCGAAAACCTCCTTAAAGATAGTTGCACCACCCACCCCCGTTTCTCGTACAGTACCACACGTGCGGCCTATCCCCAGAAAATACCGTCCCGACGTTTAGATGTGATACTCTCTAAGATAATGCCACACCAGTTTCCTTCAATCTATATTTATTGCAACCCAAAATCTTCTAAAATGAGTAATATTCAAAAGTATACGTAACCTGTTGGAGCATCAAGATCCCAGCCAGCGGAAAGAAATTGTGTGTGATGCACACTTAACTTGAATGCTATCTATTAGAAACAATTTGAAACAACATTTGAAACAAGGTTAAGTAAATAAGCAACATTCTGGTATAAATTAAATGCATGATGACCAACGAAAACACAGTGACTGAAATTAAAATTGTCAATCCCTATAACATAAACTCAATCTTTTTATGAGATTTCATTGGAGACAGACTCTTTCACCTAAATACATCAATCGAGAAAATAAATAGAAAGATGTGCCTCCGCAAATTGCAGAAAAGAGTGACCAAAAACCAGTAGTCCCACACTCAGGCTAGACATTAAGTAGATATTCAACAATTAATGGAAAAAACAATTTTTCCAGAAATAAGGATAAATATTCCGGCCTTAACTAACGTTTTCGACATTTTGACAATAATTTATTAATATTTGGCATCAAAAAACCTCCAAAAAAAGTATTTATTTATACGACATTCAGTTCATAAAGCGTTCGCTAGCCAAAAATGAATACTGAATTCACTAAAACAAATAAAAATTCTAGAGTGAAGGCGAAAGTTCAATAACACTTCGCAAAACTCATGAATGTTTCATTTAAAAAATAGAAAGAATACGTACCTATCTGGTGAATACCATAGATGAAAAGATGCCACATATGTGCAAGAGCAACTGAGATCGGAGCATATATTTTTCATCAATAATATTTTTTTAAATATCTAAACATTAGAATGCTTATCTTTGTGCACAATATGAAATTATGCACATGTAAATTCCTCGGCACATACAATCATTGCGCGTTAAAGTAAATTAAAAAGACTTACTCAAATCTCAAGACGTCAATTAGATCTAAATTTCAAGACTAAGGACAATAGCATATCATTATAAACCATGAACTATCGGCGCACACATAGCTACTAGACGATGCTCTTAATGCTCTACACCAAATGCCAGAGAAGTAACTGGAAATCATAAGTATATTCAATGCAAGCAAAAGAGGTTACCTAAAATAGGAAAAAATGATTAGGCAATCGCATACTCTCATACTCCAATGCATTAATACATAAAACGCAGTCTAGAATATATTACATATGTGAGAGGTGAGGTGAAGATACCGCGACGCGAACCCAATTCGTCTTATGATCACCGGAGGCATAAGGCTATATAATGGATGACCATAAAAAAGAAAAAAAAAGAAAACGGCCTCGAAAAATCTCCATGGTAGATACCAAGATCAATCTATGAAATAGGGTAACGGTATCAATGGGGTATTTTTTAATTGTCTTTTTTTTTAAACATAATTTCGGACAATTTCCGTTGCATGCTTTAGTTTGCTGCACACATGGCCCCTCACACGAAAAGGGCAGAAGACACCACTTCCTGCTGTTTTATTCATAAGTTGCCCGAATGTAAATTTTTTTGGGCCATCTCGCTTCTTCGGCTCCTGGCGGATCGCGTTTCCTATATTTGGGACTCGCCGTTCCTCGACCGAGTTCCTTCGGGAATCGTCTTCCCGAACGATTCCACCTCCAAGTCCGCTGGCGTCCTTATACTTGCATCCGCGGTGGAGCGACGCATGAGGGACAAAAGACACGCCGGATGCCGATTGTGGGAACGCGTCAGGGACGAGCGCAATCAAAACGATGCGGTTTTCTCAATAAGTGATCGATACTACGTGAGAAAGAATTGGATTTCATCGTTAAGGATTTTCTCCTTTCTCTTAGGATTTTTGAAATATGGTGATCAAAAAATTATCCAATGAATTGTGTGCACTCTGTGGACAATATAACTAATATATACTAACAATATTGTACTTTGGTGAATTTTTCCCAGGGGTCACTTAAGACATCCCATCCTGGGGTGACTCTACGATTTAAAGATTTTTGAAGTTTCAAAAATGAGTCAGGAAAACTGCAGGAAAATTACCACGCTTACTCTGCCGATATTTATTTTAATCTTTCTCTTCTGCCACTACCTTCAATGTTTATTACGCACACAATAGAACTCCGGGAACCCAGTTGCTCACTACCGAAAACTTGCTCTATCCACAATTTACAAGGAAAAGTGGATTGCATCTATTTCCAATTCACTTAAAAATGACTTCCAAAGGACCAAAAGAGATATGTGACCAAAAGAAATATGTGACTATTTAACATGCTGTCTAATTATACAAAAGTTGCAAGCATTATCACATCCCTATAATTGAAGCTCAAACGGTTCCTCTTGGGCAAATTATGTTATCCGTGAACGGATATCTTAATGACACTATATTTAATTGTCTATGGTAATTTATCTTTCTACATTTTATATGTGATTACATTCTTTCGTATTTTATTGCAAAATCCTATACCAATGTATACTGGTCCTTGGATAATAAACTTTATACTTAGTTTATTTATACGCAATTCCCGAATACCACGTTTAACACGGGTACCACGTTCGCGAGTTCCAGCACGGTGATCTGCCAGCAGACTAAATCAGGATACAAAATGACTAAATAATCCTAATACGTTATCGCCAAAGAAGAAATTCCAGGATATGTTTAAATTTTGCTCTAAGACAAGCGTATCTTTGCTTATTTGTGCGTATCTTTGAAAGTTCAAAAGTCGCGAGTTCCATTGTAGAATACTTAATTCACAGGTAAATTAAATGAACTACGTTGAGGTACGAGAAAATAGTACTCGGAAAATACTACCTCAGATGCTGAAACATTAAATGAAACATTTCCAATTGCTCAAAAAATTAGTAAATTTTAGTTCTGTGTGTTGATAAGGATGATTTCATTTTAGTAACACGGACGAGTTTCTTAAGATTATAAAATTTCATATATATTTGCTTAATCTGACCTGAGCCAGAACAACTATATAAATCGCCTTTGCCACTCCCAGAAAAAAGGCCTAACGAAAAAGTATTATTGAGTAGCACTTAAGAGGGTTAAACTCAAATCTCTTAAGTATAGCTCTTGAACACGAGTAATTAATTCAAATCATGAAATTCGTATCATCTTAATTAGTTAGCACGCCTTTACAGAAAACTGGATATCGCGTGATCGAATTTCACCCAAATATCTGCCGGCGTCCAATACATTTAAGGATGGGCGATGCAATCGATGGGCATCGACTTTTCATTGCATTATGAGGGTTACTCGCTCCGATAACACTCCTGAAATCACTAAGAATTAATATTACCATAATAAGTCAAAAGACCTAAAATGGAGATCAAAAGTGCACCGAATTTAAAGCAGCAAGCAAAACATTTACTACTGCTTTGAAGCACATCTTTAACTCTAAAAGATAAAAACCTTTTCTGAGCTAATATTTACTATTAACTTAATCATGAGCAAACCGATTATGCTGCTGCAATACAAAATGGTCCTCCTTTCCATCTACCAAAAGAAAGTGTTGTCCTTGAATTGTATCAGAATAGAAGCATAAATTCGTACACTACACTGGAAAATCCCAGCGTTAACCTTGTTACGTGAACACCTGCACAAAGGAGTTCAACTAATATCATAGTGCAGTATTAAATCAACACCTTACTCCGTATCTGACTCGTTTGTAACTCATTTTGTGACTGCCTTCACCATCAGGGACCGGGTTGGTCTCATGACTAGAATGCCGGCCTCCCGAATGCTGAGGGCTCGAGCGCGAATCCCGGCTAAGAAGAGATTTTCCTTCGTCTACTGGTCCCTGCTTGAGAGCTGTGTGGAAATCACTTTCAGTCCAGTACTCCAGATGAGACCCCATGGAATCTTTCGTTTAGAGCCGACTAATGCCGACGCCAGGTTTCTCTCTACCCATCATCCATACCCTGAAAAATCCATCCTATACCCTGTCCCGAACGACAAAAATGACCTTAGCTGTCAGTCACCTTTCCCCTATAATATCTACGATATGAGAGCCGCACGGAGAATAATTTAAGCACTTCGTTCGTCGGATGATACGTTAAACCGTAATATCCTTCGTATCCATCGTAAAGTGTAGGGTAATGCCGACGCCGGATTTCTCTCCATTCTTTCGTCTTTCACAATAAGTTCCTATCCCAATACCCAATCACTGTAAATTGGAGTAAATGACCTTAGCTGTCAGCTGGCTCCACAGTATGCTACTGCTAAATTATTCCCCCAAACTACTGCTACAAAATATCTTTTTTAATATCGTATAAGAAAGTGACATCTCTAGATCTTTCAAAAACTCAAGTAAAGTCTCCTGAGGTGCGAAATTGATGCATTAAGTTTAGCGAATTCTGAAGTGGTGGAATCAGGTTGTAGGGAGAACGTAAGTACATGCTTCCCACATTTGTATTTCCCATCAATCGAGAGCTAATAGCTTACTGCTACGTTATCGGTGAACTAATTGGTCATTCTACCACGTTAAAGCCTTCTTGAAGCTTCTCCTAGACACTAATGAACATTTTCTCGATACATGCGTCGTAAAGTACATGCGATAATGGCCGGATCTATATGGTTCACCGTCCTAATGCTGCATTCCCTGATTCTCCATCTATTACCGTAACAGTCTTCCTCTGAGTCGTATAGACGTTTCATCCTCATCGCCAGTCCCATGCAGCCTCACTCTCGCGCTTACCTGTGCTCTCAATACCATTTCCCAGTTTACTATTTCATACACCATCTCTTAGTCATCTAATGCATGCAAATACGTCATCATTGCTCTTATTATTTATTTCCACTCTCATGAGTGCTTTGGCATCGGTATTTGCTCCCCCATTTCTAAAACAGTATGATATTCACCTTAGATCTCGTTCCTTCTTCAGTACATTCCCTATAATTCTACCTACAAACTTTGCACCGCATGGAAATACGCTAATTTTCATATTGCCTTAGCCAACGTCTGATTATTCCTTCTCAGGATAAATTTCAATACCCTTTTTTAAGAAGTCCGTTGGTCATACTTCTTAGTAAACCGCACGAATGTCTCCATAAAGAGTGTGGAATTCATGTTTCCTCTAAAAGCGATTCAAAATGATATTTACGGGCTCGGGATATGTTCATCTATGTGACATTCATTTATTATGCCCTATAAATATTATTTTTAATTATTTTTGAAGTTTCCAAAAAGATACTCAGAGATTTCGGACTCATTTCGAATCAACTAGAAATCCAAGGATTGAGAATTAGCCTCGAAAAAGTTTAATGGAGTGTGCACAATAATAAGATTTCCAGAGAAGAAAAACTTCTCTACCTTGAAAGAGACTCGAACCTGAATTCCATGGCGAGTTCGGGGTTAGAATCCATATCAGGGATGATAATTTTTTTCTCTGTGGAAATCATGTATCAAACTGTGAAAACATTTAGCCACATTGAGGGATATCCCCGACAATATTCGGGTTACATGAAACTTAACCTATCTTAGCCTAATGAAGTTATTGAAGGGCACTTCTTGTAAGCCCGTTCCAGGTGATAGTTCAACTAATGTAATCGCTTATAATCATTTGGAAAGAGTAATATGGGCTCATACGTAAGATGCGTGCAGACAGGGTTGGTCTATAACATTCAATCACAAAATATACAACAAGATCACAGGTATTTATAAAAGTGACAACACGTGAAGAGCTTTCCCGACCGCAACAATCGAAAACCGAACGAAGACCGTGAGAAGGAACCAAGCCAGTTTACATCAACTTCTAGTTCTCCTTACAGATTCCATGCCGGCGAATATTTCCCTTTCGTTTTACCACTGTTTTAACGATTAATTAGCACGACCACGAAGTAAAACTACCGAAAATTCACCTCTCCGATTTGGTCAAATAAAAGGAAGAATAAGATGCTTTTGGCAAATGACTGAGAAAACTAAAAAATATATAAGAAATGTAATACTCAGTACAGACTTAGGTACACATTTTGGGTAATTTTAGGCTCAATGACAAAGTCTAAGAAAGCTAGATCAATTCCTTTAGTAACTGAGAGTAATTATGGATACGGGAGACTGATCTAGAACTAGAACTAAGGGAACTGATCTATAAACTATTGAAGCCTATGTAAGGTTTTGATTGGCATTTTGAATCACAGGGCGGTCAGTCTACTATTTTCTGGATGCGTTGTTTAATAATTGATAGATTCAAATGCAACGAATATGGATAAAGAGATCATGCAAAAATTTTCAATTATTTACAGGAAGGATCTACTCACACAAATATCTACATCCACACTACAAACAAGACAAATACGATACGGCGTATTATCTTTCCCATGATTGAATATCATCTAGTTAGTTATTAAATTACATCCTAAATGGAACTTTACTTTCCAAGTGTTCAATCATGTAACCTTAAGATTCACAAGAAATGAAATACGACCTAATTAAGCAAATTACTGCTCTTACGTTACAAGATGGGCAAGGTAGTGAGGAATGAAAGCATGACACTGGAGTACCAGAATGTCATAAAATGTGTATTTCATCCGGAAGTTTTATTTTAGTCCTAGCTTACCACGCACGCAACAATCCATGTCTAAAGGCCTTGTCAAAATATACCCAAAAATGTTTTTTTCTACTAATACTATAAAGTGGTGTTCACAAATGCGACGAACTGACTCCATTAATTATTAAACAGAATCATTATCAATCAGTTAGATATCAATTGGATTCTCTGATTGCCAGAGTAAATCGAATATTTTAATGAACACGCCAATAGTAATTTTTTGCCGCGTGAATACAGCGTATGATCCCAGTTAAGTATATATTTTCAATTTTCCTCGCAGCATTCCAACTAAGTTAAATGAACAATGTTTTTGATAGCATGATCAATACATGACGTTCAGTTTCCTCTTGAATATATGCTTAAATCATTTTCTTCGCCTCTTCATGCTATTAGCTGCTAGCATTCGCCGAAGTAAACCTTGTGGAACGCAGTAGTAGGCATAACTTATTTTATCACATCACATATACTTCCCAATCTCTAATACAAGGATGCTTATTTCATAACATAAAGAGAGAAAAATTACAGAACATATGCACGTATCACGGTACTAATGGAGGTAAATTCACCTTTGAATAAGGCCCGTAATAAAACCTTGTCTTCAGATCAAGCTGCGTGCATATTGAGTCAAAACTAAATCCCCAACGAAGAAGAGCCTAGAATAGGGTTTTTTCGATGAGACACTAGTGACTTATGCTGTATTTAATTTTCATTAATGACTACAATCTACATTATTTACAAGTTGGAGCGAAATTTATTCTAGTCGGTACATGAAATTCAAATGAGGTATCACACTCAAGAACAAGGACAGTTACATGAGAGAGCACATTAACAACACTGAGATCAATTCCCATGCCACGTTTCTCCAAGGTTTATGGCTGAGTTGTAGCTCCGATTAATTAACAAATACCCCGGCGCCACCTCGCCGGCTCGAAAAATAATTTAATTCTCGAGGAAATATTTGATGGGACTCTTTTTATCACCATGAAACAATCTTTTTTAGATCCTCAACAGAGGAATTTAGAGGCTATAACTCCCGAGATTATGGGCCTCCAATGAATAAAAATCCAAATTAAAGCTATAAAAACGTATCCCCGTAAAGTGTTTTAAGTTCTAATGCATTTAACGCCTCTCCGCGTAACTGTCACTCATTGTTGCCAATCAACAATTCAAAACAAATTCAGAGGGCGCCCGAACGAAAAATTAAAATAATAATTCTTATAAATAATGTACGAGCCTTTAAGAATTATTTGTCTAAAAGGAAATGCCACTAAAATGAAACAACTACGGCTAGATATAACGGAACATGCGAGTATAGCCGACACTTCCTGCTCAATTTCCGAGAAAATTCACCCTGTCACAAGGAATACATCTTTTTGGCCGATAAATTCCGCGGAGGAGCTGTTCCCTTTCAGCGACAGCTAGATGGCTTAATTGTTACGCGGAATTCGTGAAAAACGTTCCCTCAGGAAGAGGATCACTTACAAGGGTCGTAGACCCTTGGCACATGAACGCCGCTTGCGGAGAATCAAATTATCGCAGCTGTTTCCCCTTTTTCTCGGAAATTCTCAAAATAACGCAAGTCGAAAACTACGCAAGGCAGCGCTTTAAATGAAGGCATGGTAATTTTATCGCTTCAAGCTGATAAATTGCTCTCGTAAAATTTTATTTCCCATCGATAAACAGAAAACCAGAAATAGCGCTTTTTTTATCTGTACAGAACAAGTAATGCAATAAAATTTTTGAGTAGGCATTCATCATAGGACTGGAAGGATTTTTTATGCGTTGAGTTTATGAATATTAACATCCCATTATTTTTATCGCCTTTTGTTTCATTATTTTCATTAATTACGCTAATGCATTATTTTACTCTCGGACCATAACTTTAAGTGAGGAACACATCATCAAATATTTCGCTAACATATGTTAAATTGTTGTAATAAAAGCAACATATGAAATGTTCCAAAAACAGCATCAGTCTTTTGGGGAACATACTCTTATCTTATATCATATATTCCTACCTAAGGTCATGAGTTAATAGGGAATGACTAGGGCGTCCTGAACTCAAATTATCTCAGCATAAAGCAATACCAACTTTGTTTATAGAAAAAGATAACATGTAGCCAAATAGAGAATAGGAAAAGCTGAATTTTACACCTGGAAATCGACACACTACAATGTATGACAAAAATTATCAATTTTATGCCAACATGACTATTGATTTGTTGAGAATCATTCTAAGAATGGAATAGCACTCTTACTCGCGGCTGAGAGCGTCCTTCGGGTTGCAGATGGTGTGGTGGGTCGACCTCTAGATATAGGGGTAAGCTGCGAGATAAGCGAGTTTACTCGTCAAAAACGCAGTCGTGGACAAAAAGCGACGGCATTCCGAGGGGGTATTGGTCTATCCCTGGGTAAAGTAGGCCTCTAAATAATACAGAACCTGTGAAGATGCCGTGACTTGGCGACGGAAGGCAGCCAATAATTACGTTTCTCATCACCTGGAGGAGAGGGCAGCAGCTCTCCTTCATATGAGTGAAGGTGGAGACCACTGAGGTCGGTACAGCGACACTCGTTTCACTACAGGCACGGTAACATTTACTTTAACGGCTGTAGTACTGCGATGTGGAAGGCAAGGGGAAACCACCACATTATTATCCCGAGGAGTCGCAGCTACTCCACTCTTTTCTTTCTTATCAAGACGTGATGGAACCCTCTCGAGTAAAATATTCCGGAGGTAAATAGTCCCCCATTCGGATCTCCGGGCGGGGACTACCCGAGAGAGTACATCAGTCAAATGTGATAAACTTTTTAGGGTAGGAACATGGAAACTGTGAAACCTTCGGACCTGTGGAAGACTGGAGAACCTGAAGGTGGAAATGCGAAGAATGGACCTCGACGTATTAGGAATCAGCGAAATGAAGTGGCCCGAAGAAAGAGACTTTTGGAGTGGAAGCTACAGGATTGTACACACGGGATCATTAAATGGTAATGCAGGAGGAGTAGGCATAATGCTCAGCAAGAGCGCCGGAATGCGTGTGAAGAGCTTCCTGCAGTACAATGAAAGGATAATAATGGTGAAGATCGAGACCAAACCTGTAGATACTGTGGTGGTGCAGGTTTACATGCCTACGACGGACTATGAAGATGAAGAAGTGGAAGATATCTACGAAGATATCACGGAAGTTATAAAACAGCTAAGAAGAGAAGAAAATCTAATTATTTTAGGAGACTGGAACGCTATCGTCGGCGAAGGTCAAGATGGAATAATAACAAGAAAATACGGATTGGGAAACCGAAACGAAAGAGGAGAAAGACTGATGGAGTTCTGCACACAACATGAGTTAGTGGCCACCAACACATTGTTTAAAAATCACAACCGAAGAAGATACACATGGAAAATGCCAGGAGACAGAAGAAGATGTCAAATAGACTACATTTTAGTGAAGCAGAGATTTAGAAACCAAGTGAAGGACTGCAAAAGCTACCTTGGGCAGACATCGACAGTGACCATAATTTAGTGATGATGAAATGCCATCTAAAGTTCAAGAAATTGAAGAAAACAAATATATTGAAAGTAGAAAAACCAAAGGAGGCTCAACAACAGCTGGCATATCAAAAAGCAGTGGGAAACAACATAGGAGAGAACCTGTATGAGAAATCAGTGAAAGAGCGTTGGGAAAACATTAAACGTGGACTACAGGATTCCACAAAGAAGTTCTTGGAAGAAGAAAAGTTGCCAAGAAGAAGCCATGGATCACAGAGAAAGTGTTAGACTTGATTGAAGAAAGAAGAAAGTACACGAATGTGAAAACTGAAGAAGGACAGCTTTACTACAAAAGAATAAGGAACGAAAGAAGTCGCAAAGCAAGGAAAACTATAGAGATGTAGACGAAGAATCTATGCGAAGATGTACAAAGAAACCTTGCACTTGGAAAGGTGCCTACAGGATAGTGAGTAACCACTTCAAGGAACGGAGCGCAAAATGCAATGCCATAAGAGACAAAAATGGAGAAATTTTGATTGAAATTAGGACAAAGTGAAGAGATGGAAAGTACATCTGGAAGAGTTATGCAACGGAAAAAATCTCAGCACAAAAGCTATTGAAAAGGAAAGCGAAATGGAAAAGGATGATATGGGAGCATCAATATTAAGATTGAAATTCGACACTGCAGCAAGGAACCTTCGGATGAATAAGGCTTCTAGCATTGATGATGTCCCTGCAGAACTAATTAAAAATGCAGTAGAGAAGGCATTAACTCATCTTTACTAAACCGAGTATGTAACGAGGTAGTCATAAGAAGAGAAGGAGAATAGAGAAGTCTGCGGACAACTCTAAAAAGACGAAGGGACAGCTTAATCGGCAAATCTTGAGACACGATGGCCTGATGAAGACTATCGTCAAGGGAAAAGTGAACGGGAAGATTGGAAAAGACCGGCCTCGTATGAGATACATAGAACAGGTTGTGAAGGATGTAAAAGAGAAGAAATACGTCGCAATGAAAAGGTTGGCCGATAGAAGAATCGAGTGGAAAGCTACGTCAAACCAATCCAAGGATTATTGACTGATGATGATGATATTTTCTTAATGAACTTAAGTAAACTTATGTTTCATTCTTAATTAATAACTTCTTAATGAAATTAAGTGAGTAAAACAAGTGTAATGATAATGCCGGTTGCCATTAAGATGGACGTATTTATAGGCTATAAGCTGCCGAAAACCAAATCAGGAAGGCTTTATACACCTAGGTAGATGATAATAAACTTATCACCATGGAAGAGAATATCATTCCTGGCCCGTAGAAAAGCATGATGCAGAATATAATCTTGCTTCAAAGGTCACAAAAAATCGTAAAATAGACGGTAGAAAAAAGATTTGTGCACAGTGTGGGTTCCCCAAGAATCGTACATCATCCGGAAAAGGAGTTCAAGCCATGTGAAAGTTCAAAAACAGCACCTACTCCTTTGCAAGATCGAATTTTTCTGTTCCGCCAAAAGGAGGGAGTTATGGGGGACGCATAAGATGGAAACCAGGCAGGAAGATATCTATGGAAATTTCTAATGAAAAATAATTATTATAATCAGAACGCAGCAGAAAATCTTAAAAATAGGCGTATTATACAAATATTTGCAAAATGTATCGAAACAAGTGAATTTGAATGAAAAAACCGAGTCATTAGCTGGGATTAAGTGCATTTAAATTGGAATGGGAAAGATTTCATGGTAAATAATTGCATGTACAAGTTTTAAGATGAAAGATGTAGAGTAGGTAATGCCTAAGGTCTTGGGCTTCAATCTCTTCTCAGAGGTGAATACTACATGAAAAAAATAAGTGCGCTAGTCATCAAAATGATAGCGTATAGGAATATAGAATTAGGAAGATAAATTTCCAAGATTTTATTGGAGAAGAGAAACATTTTCATACTATGATGCCGATTCTTCATTACTATTGGCAGCTTCTACAGCCAAGAAACAAAGAAGTGCTGTACAGTTTTAGTATATTAATCGTCGGTCAACGACCCTAGGTTTGGTTTCACGCAGCTGTCCATTCGAGTCTTCTACCAGCCAACTTCTTCATATTAACGTAATTCTTCTCTTTTATAACCTTGACTATTTGCTCCATATTTCTCATACGAGGCCTGACTTTTCATTTTTCCCGTTCACTTTTATTCCTCCTACCAAATGCGCTTTGAATCTTTGTCGCTTCCTGCAGTTTTGGGATGAAATATTGATCATGGTTACGTAAAATTGTTTGGGTATTTCTGAAAATTGAGCCCATAAAAAGGATATGTCTTTAGGCTAACGTGACGATTCATAATGCAACGATAGTCATCAGAACAGCTTATAACGAAAATCATAAGAAATGTAAAACTCAATTAATAGTGGGGAAGGGCGAAAATCAGTCGAGAATTATTATCAACTTGATTTACTAGCACAAATCCTGAATCCGGAAAAGACGTACTATTAGAATTATAAGCAGAAGTTAGTCTACCGTCAGTAATTTTTCGTACAGTATTCCTCAGTTCTTTTCAATTGCTTTCCTTCCAGATCTTCACGCCTCTGCTACTACTGACACATCCCTTATTTATTTATTTTTATTTATTTACCAAATATTCAAAAACGGCCACAAATGGCCTATTACATTGAATATGTAACAAATAAATATATTAATCAACAAAAATAAAAGTAGTGATGAACAAAAGATCAACCTGTTGACATTAATTCTTTGATACATCTGGTATAGGAGAGATGAGAGGCGGTGAGGTCAGGTGAGGAGTGGGTGGAAGAGAGAGAGTTGAAAAGTTTCGGGAGCCGATAGAAAAGAGATCGTTGGGAGAGTGAAAGACGGAATTTCGGTAGGTGTAGAAGATTACTGCTACGGGTTTTGCGGCCAGGAATGTGGAGGGAGAAAAGAGGGAGAAGGTCATTAGAACGGAAATTGCCGTTGATGACCGAATGGAGGAAATTTAAATCTTGGATTGTTCGGCGGGTTGACAAAGGGGATAATCCAAGTGAGGACATAATATCGCTTTGGGATGAGTTACGCAGGTGGGGAACACGGTGGCGGACAATAGAGGTGAAAAATTTAAGGGAGCCCTCCACAAGATTGCTGGGACAGGCCGTTGCCCATATTAATGAGCAGTATTCCACTATGGGGAGTATGCAACCAATAAAGATGGTTTTTAGCGCTAGAGGGTCTGTTATTTCGGTGAAACGGTATAGAATTCCTACAACGGACATGGCTTTCGATTTAATTTCTCGGAGATGAGGGGTAAAGGTAAGTTTGCTGTCAAAGATAACGCCAAGATCCTTATGTATGTCGGTAACAGGGACTGTTTTGCCAGATAAGTGATACCGGTTGCGTAAGGGCTTTGATTTTAAAGAAAATGACATGGAGGTTGACTTTAAAGGATTAATGTTAAGTTTCCATCTAGAGCACCAATCTTCAAGTGAGCAGAGGGCAGATTGGAGTGATTGAGAATCGTCGATGGCATTAATTCTTTTGAAAATTTTGCAGTCGTCAGCGAAAAGAAGAATCTCGCAGGAGTTAGGGAGAGCACAGGAAATAATGTCGTCTATGAACAGAACATTCATAATCTGACTTCATTCCACCGCTAATATGAAGATTGATTGAAGAAAAATGTAGCTAATGCGATCTAAAATATATTATCGAACATTATAAAATTTGTAAATCAGCCGCAAAAACAGCCCTTAGAAAAGCGTTTAGAGAATTTAAGAAAAAAGTACTAGGAGAACAACTAGAGGGGAATCCGAAAGCATTTTGGTCATATGTTAGGAAAGTAGGGGGAACTAAAAATTCAACGGTTATTTCCTTGAAAAACGTTAGAGGTGAAATAGCAACTTCCAGTTTAGATAAGGCTGATTTGTTGAATTATTTTTTTCAGAGCGTTTTTAATCAATCTAAGCATAGTTTGCATGAAACCATACCAGACCGATTTCAGCAACAAATGCCCCCGATCGATATATATTGTAGAGGAATCGTATCCTTACTAAAAAGCATTATCCCGAACAAGTCGGTCCTGACGAAATTCCAGCTCGTGTATATAAAGAATTAGCACTCAAAATGCCTCCGTATCTTTAAGTAATATTTAACAAATCCCTCGAAGAACACGCAGTTCCCAAAGACTGGAAGATAGCAGATGTGACCCCAATTTGTAAAAGCGGCGATAGGGAACAGCTATGTAATAATATACCAATATCATTAACGTCACTATCATATAAAAGAGCATATAATAGTTACATCAATAATGTGACACCTCGATAGCCAGGATTTATTGATAAAAAATCAGCATGGGTTCAGAAAGGGACGGTCTTGCGAAACTCAATGAGGTCGTTTTGTTCTCGATATTCTAGTTTCCGGAGAAGGTAACGTACAGGTAGACGCAGCGTTTCTTGACTTTAGGAAAGCATTTGACAAGGTTCCCCACTGTAAACTACTCGCGAAGTTAGCATCATACGGGGTAAACAGTAATATAGTAGACTGGATAGGAGACCTCTTACACGAACGCGTTCAAAGTGTGGTATTAGATGGTGTCAGCTCAGGCAAAGTGAAAGTTATATCGGGTGTTCCCCAGGGAAGCTTAATAGGCCCAATTTAATTTCTTCTCTACGTAAATGACTTGAACGCAGTAGTTAAAAATAGCAAGCTCCGTCTTTTTGCCGATGATGAAGTAGTGTATAAGGAAATTAGAAATGAAGAGGACATTCAGTCTTTAGCTAAGGATTTAGATGCGATTGATGATTGGTGTGATAGTTGGCAGCTGGAATTAAATTTGAGGAAATGATCGATAATGAACTTTTGGAAAAAGAATAGCTTTCTCCGGTATAATTACTGCATTAAAGAAACGGAAATATCTAACATAGAACCTATTAAATACTTAGGCGTCACCATCACTGAAGACATATCATGGTGGAAACAGGGAAATAACTAGTATAGCAAACCGTAGATTAGGATTCGTAAAAAGGGTTCTAGGCAAATACGATGAGAGAGTCCGAAAATGACGCTATTTTACACTTGTCAGGCCTGATTTAGAATATACCGCTAGTATGTGGGATCCGTACGAGGAAGGTATGATAAAAGAATTAGAGCGTGTGCAAAGGAGATCCTCTAGACTTGTTAAAGGCCATTATGATAATTGTATAAGTGTTACAAGTTTAATAGGAGAACTAGGATGGGAATTACTATCAGAATGCAGGTTAAAATTTAGGTTAAAACTTTTAAGTAAATTCGAAACCGATTTGTTCACAGATGATGTTAGATATAGATTAAGAACCCCTGCGTATTATATTAGGTTTGATCAGATTAACAAAATTAGAGAGATAGATTGTCGTAACGATAGATTTAAAATGTCATTTTTGCATGTCCCATGCATGAACCAATAATCCCTTTCTTATTCCGTAGATAGTGACTGTCTAGCTGCATGTGACCCTATTACCTAGCATGTCTCCATTAAATATCCTAGTTGTATGTCAATAGTGCATGTTTGGTGATCTTCACCCCCTGCCACACACCGTCGAGGTGGCGCGCAGGGTATTAGATGTATAGGTAGAGGTATAGATGTCTTTCTCGCTCCCCCTAGATGTTCTTCACCAGTCCTTGAGGTGTTCCGACACAGCTATCCCAAGAAAAATTGTAAAAAGCCATTTTCGGTGCTTGTCATCCAAGGATGTCTGCAAACCTTGGTTGAAAAAAAATGCTTATTTTGCTAGTCTATTAATAGGAGTCAAATTCTCTTGGCAATGGTGATCTTGCGTTTTATATGCTCCAAAGTCTGAGGCTATATCGCACCGTCTAATCTAAGATCTTAATCCTAGGATAAACACCACATATTTGTGTTTTCATTTGGGTGGCCACACCCGTGTGTCACCAACTTTGCTATCACAGCTGGCTTTAAACTCTTTTCCTTCAAGTCTTCGACAATTTCAGGAATTTTTCCCTTCACTAACTTCACCCAAGATCTAAGTGGTCTCCAATGTCCGGCGAGGCCAGTTCAATTAGTACTCTAGTAGCAGAAGTAGAGTGCCGTATTTCATTTTTAGTTACATTAATGGACACAATTAATGTGCACATAATTATCGCACAATATAACATATGTCCTAAAAACGAAAATAAACAGCGTCAATACCCGGACGATATTCGAATCCGCCAATTTTTGAGTTGCTTAATTCTGGGTGTAATCATCACCGGCTCTTTACTCGAATCTATTGCAAACAAATATCCGTCATAAATACATATTGCAATCTTACTTTTCCGGCAATGCGCAAGTTCGGTATGATACGTATTTGATAGCTTTTCCTGTGCTAAGCTATTCCGTTCGGTGGCCATTTAATTATAGTATATATAAAGATGAGCAAAGTTTATGGCTGACTCAGCATAATTTACATGCAATATAACTTTAACGGCACAATACAGTCGTACTCTATTTCTGTTGCTGGTTCATCAAAATATCGTCCGAACAGTCTATAATATATGTCGTTTTCCAATGTAAAATATCAAGCAGTAGTAGACTTGGGTGTTTTCATGCAATTAAACCCCAGTTTATATTGCACCCATTACCTAAGCTCTTTACCCTAAGACTATAATATCACCTATGCCATGGGCATGATTGGAACTCGTGCCCTTTGGTTACAACGCCGGAGGGTTACCGACCTGGCTATCCCAGCCGGCTGAAATTATCAAATTTGAGCAAAACATTTTAATAATATATTCATATTTTATAATTCTTTTTCGTGTGCCAAATTAGTTCCCAATGATATCGTTCGCGATGCAGATTAATGTGTTTAAATGTTTTGAAAAAGGAAGGCAGTGCAGAAAAAGGAGTGTACTCCTGAAAAGAAGAAATGCAAACTTTGATTCCGGACGATATCAGGAAACAAACTATTTTCCACATGACTCAGGAGAAACACTGATTTCACTGAATCCTTTTAAGAGGGTTGTTTAGCATAGGGAGGTTGTGCATTACAGTAATTCAACCATCGGTATTAAAGTAGAAATATTCCGGCAATCATTTTACCCTGGCTTTATAGCACTCCCGATAGGTAGGTAGTTATATTTTATATTTAAGGGCGTCGACATCAATTCTATTACTCCCGAGTTGAAGAGGGTAAACCAGGAATAGCCTAACAAGTTGAAGTGCTTAAATGCAGATTATATTATTCATTTTTTATTCATCCGCAAGCTAAGCCACCAAACGTTTTCGGACATTAGTAACAAAATGTACTCAGGTTATTACAACAGCGTTCACGACTAATACTTCACGGCATTCTCGGTGTTTAGTAATTAGGAATACTCTTACATCCTCTGCGCTTTGATCCATTGATTCCATGTCATACGAAAAATGCTACCCTCATCTGTAGAAATAAATACGTATAACAAAAGAAGGTTAGCGATAGAAATTCGACTCGAATAGATCTATTAGTAAATAGATCGTGAGGAATAGCATGAGGGAAATATTCCCCAAAGCACAGTCACTTAATCCTAAAGAATACACGGTATCCCTAAAAACATGCCCAGTGCAACCAACATTCCACACACACACATCCTTAGCGGGTTCTTCATTCCGTGTTATGCATCCATTAGATGCAACGAAGCTCTTCCCCTAAGCAAGATATATGGACACTGCACACCGTCGTTCCAACCCTATTCTTTCGAACCAATTCTCCAAAAACCTCGTAAAAATACAAACGCCTAAAATTAACTCGGAGGAACGTTAGGGAGGCGAGTAACGACGGGACACGCGGCAGAGGAGAGACCGAAGAATACGGCCAGGCCATTGTGAGCGTATCTGCCCCTGGGGCGGACCTGTCGGGAACACTTGAGGTGCATGACCATCTCCAGTGCATCGCTTGATCCGTGACCAAGGCAAGGCACTTCCTCCCTCCCGTGCCATTGGAGGCTATAATGCACTAGAGGAGGCATTAGCATGCTACCCTTTGGGTGACAATGAATGGGGGTGTTTGGGAACGATTAGGCCCTGCCTCCTCCGTACAAAATATTATATTTTATATGACCTCATTTCGATTATGCATGTGTATTAAAACAACAAACAATGTGATGGTTCCCAATTGTCATCACAGCGGCATTTGTTAACATTCTTAAGGCTGTTTAAGGGTGATATCAATGATTATTTTTACCCTGTGAGTTATTTTTGGTTCTAAAACTAGTTTGAAATCAACCTATATTTAAACTACATTTGTGACGTTTGTTTGCTTGCTTGCGCACTTTTGATCGTTCACTTGGCAAATATAAAAATGCATTCCATTACCCATTTTACTGCTCCTAAGTTTTACCGCGTGCAAAAACAATTTCATCCGTGTGTATCGCGAGTAGCAAGCCCGTATGTACGTGCTGATCTGGCTTCCCATATAATCTGTGATGCTTCCACCAGTACACTCTACCCTCTTTGTTTGTACCTCTCTTTCTTCCTCATTATCGCATCTATCACCACGCCGTTCTATTCGTTTCTATGGCTCCCTAAAAGTTTTGAATTTCCCAAAACAAAGGGTCTGATAGAAAATAGGAACTGATTTTATGTAAAATTAATTATTGCTGTAATTTCCAGATCCTACACGGATGATGGTGGTAGGATAAATCTTTGATGCTCAAGTGCTGAATTTATATCGCAAAATATACCTAACTTAATGTTAAGACTTAATACTGAGACGAAGTACATGAATCCTGGGCGGAGATAATTTAAAATGAAATAAATCGTTTTCTAAATATTCTCTATATTGCCTTCCGCAGTAAGCTAATGCAGGCGGCGAGGTACTAATTACCTTGACTCCGCTTCCTAAACATCTCTATCCCCTCACATTATTCTTGGGAGGTGTAAGTGACCACATACCTCAGCCATTATCCTAATATAAACCACTACCACATTTGCGTATAGTTAAGCTCGTGGAAGGTTCACCTATTTATCCCATAGTTACCATGACTATTAGTAGTATTCCTTGAACACCTGACATTGTGAGGGCACCCTCGTTTTAAGAATTATACTTTCTATTTCCAAGGCAAAGATAAACGGTTAAGATTCAAAATTAGATATTACATGAATAAAGAGGAAACTTAAATCAACAACAGACACCTCCATAGTTAAAAGCGAAGAAAAAATCGAAATTAAATCCGTACCGCGAATTTCCGTAAATATCAGATTACATGCAATAACGTGTCTATTGCATTGGAGTTTAAAAGCTTTTAGTTTCCAATTCTTACAATAGACAATTATACTCCAATTTTGACCAAATTAAGCAACTAACGACGACTATTCTGGAGATCTAGAATCATAAATAATAACAATGGTATTCATCATCATCGGTCAACAATCCTAAGATTGGTTTGACAGAGCCCTCCACTCAATTCTTCTATCGGCTAACCTCTTCATATCAACATAATTTTTCTCTTAGCTACTCAATTCTTTTCTTCTTATCAACAACGGTAATAGTGAGCGTAAAATGATTTGAATTTTTCGAGATTTGAAATCCATACGAAGAGGAAGTGTTATGCAATGCAACGAGAGTCATTTCAACATTGCTCCTGAATAATGCAAACCTTAATTACATCTCAGCATAGTCCGTGCATGCACTCCCTGCGTGCAACGGAGAGGTAAAATGCCACTATTTCCAGGAAAACTGTTTAGCTACAAAACTGGGCAAATACATTAATTGTATGTTTAATATAAATTAAATGTTATGCTTGTTTACCAATACGCCCAAAATCCCACAGCTCTGAAAAAGATCAAATCTTCATTCGGTAAAAAAATGATCACGGTGAAGTTTTAAAATATCCTAACGCTGAATACATAAAAAATGACAAGTGTTAAAATCACCTTACCAGAAAAACTGTATACACAATCTATGTTATTACTCCATTGACGCGAATTACTTCATACGAAATGCCGATTTTCCTGTCGCCACATATTCAAGTGCTCACGAATTGATACGAATTGCTCCATACGAAATACCAATTACCTACCGTCACATATTCGAGTGCTCACGAATCGTGATCTCCATTTTGAAATCGTGATGAAGTGCATATCATACGTTTCATGGAACATTCTTCATCGAACTTTTTATTGAGAAGAGTTAATCCTTGCATACTAATGACAAAGAAATACTTTTCTGCATACGTCCACTGCACCACTCCCCAATCCAAGGGCTCGTAAATTAAATTGAATCAACCTTCTCGCATCGTACAAGAATGGGAAGAAAAGATATGTTCTCAATCCATTAACCCAATAGCTTAGAAAACTACTTTGAATAACACGGGCTGAAGAGAGCGCAGTTGAGTAGAAAAGTAGGAGAGCACCATATGTATTCGTTCATAGGTATTTGAGTACTAGAATAGATATAAGTGCCTTGCTTGAACGATTGCATGAGTACATGAATATTTCGAAGAGTACTTTTGCGCCCGAAAGAATGCGAGGTTAACTACTTGAGTGCCTCGGCGAACACTCGGAAATACGGTTGAATAGAGATAAAAACGAGAAACAGAATGAACACTCTCGAGGCTACTCGAATACCACCGTTTTTGTTTGCTAGCGTACGCACAACTGGAGAAACTCTCATGAATGTACCCATGGAACTTTAACACCAAGAGTATTCGGAAAGCTGAAGTAACCAGTTAAAAGCTACGGTTTTATGGGGGTACTTGGGTAGCGCCCGAGTACTGATTCGGATTCTCTTATTTAGTTACATTCTCCCACGCATTCGATTATTCGCCGAGGCGCACAAGTATTAGCCCATCAGGATACTCATGTACTTATCCAGATAACCATGTACTCATCCAAGTATCCATGAACTCAACTGGTATAAGTGTATTCATGCGGGTACTCAAATACCTATCAATGAATACATATAGCACTATCCTATCGAGAGAGAACGTTGGACGAGACGAGGCATAGCTGTTGAGACCAACAGACCTTCCAATAGGGGGTGGGGAGCGGTAGAGGCTAAAGAGGACGTAAAGAGGCCGGGGATGGGACGTTACATACACCTGTTGCGGCAGGAAAGGCATTATGCATCGTAAAAGTGTGTACCCTTCCAGGAGGGATGAGAAAAAGAGCCTTCTCCCGCCGCCATCAACCCCGACTCCCTAGACCCGATCACGATGCTCCTCGCCAATACGGAGCGGGTCCCGCCGTGGGCCGACGAGGACGGACGAAAGGGGGTGTGTCCGTTTGGGCCTCCGTGGCTGTAAATCCCGTCGGTACTACGTCGCAGGGAAGGAGGGAGGGTGTCGGGAAAGGGGAGTTCCAGCGATGCATTGCATGCGTGCGGATGGAGGGAGTGAAATGGGCGATAGCGGAGCGGAAATTTTAGCGCCCAAGGTCTACGAAAAAATTGAAAAATATCCATCCTCCTCCCCGATCCCCTTCCTCTGAAGTCGGTTCGCTCTGTTTTTTTTTCGTTTCTCTCGCCACTGCACTTCTCAGGGCCATTCCGCGGGTCGTAAGCACCACGCAACGCGCACCTTGCTACCGCTAGCTAACAACTTGTAAAAGATAAGTTTCCCCTGACCTCTCTCTCTCTCGGGACACACAACGTGCAGTCCGCGCATCGTCCGTGCTCTTAAAGTAAAAGACTGAAATTTTTATTCCTGCTGACGAGGCTTGGTACATAAAAGTGTATTTCTTGGGTGAAGCAAACCATTCGTAAGGCTAAAGGGTTAGGGCACAATAATATTGAATAAAAAAACCGACAGGACTACTTGACCTGCACCATTTTCCCACCGAGCCCGCCCACACAACTCATGCGAAAGATGCTTAAAACATGATTTAGTGTATATTTAGTCACCAAGAAAAAAAAATCTGCTAGGACAATATTTTATTTAAAAAAATAAGAGAGAAATTAGCGTCTTTAACATGTAAAACTCCCTCCATGTTGAGATTGAGAACTTTGTTTATTTACCTCCCTCCCTCCATGACTAAAAATTAATGAATTAGGAGGGAATGCACGAATTAATATTCACGGAAGGGCACTACGAGAAAAGACAACTGATTAAGAGATTACTTATAAGCCATTTTCGGGTATTTAATATAATCAAGGACAATATCATATCTACAAATATTTCCAATGGGAACTGAGGACACAATTCAGTTACCCTGCCAGATTATTTTACTATGTCTATTAACACACGACGACAGAACGGTTATCCTAATTAATTTTCAAGAATAATACACCACAGAGCTATCAAGGATTTTTAGTATTTATCAAGCACTTGTGCAACTGTATTAAAAATGTTGAGATACAACGCTAGAAGTCATCATGTAGTACAAAATCTTAGCAATAAAAATGGCTTAAAATCCGACATTACTCAAAACTGGCCTCTTTAAAATTTCTTTTGGCCTTAAAATTCCTTAGAATTGTCCTGCCATTTCATCGCCCTAATAGCAAAGGGCAAACGACTTAACAAGTGTAACAGTGGTAGAAACAATAGTTTTGTGAAATGTTGGATGACTTGAGAGCCACTGACTGAAAAATTACTGCAGATGAATATCGCTGGAAAAGATCGACTACCCAAGGCGTATAGGTTTTGCAAAGTAAGTTATTATTTCTTACAGGAATCACTATTATGAGAATCTTTTGATAGGTTTCTATCTACGATTTACCATCGGGAATTTCTTTTGGGTGACCGTCGCAACCTCAATTCTAATTTGTAAGTGTATGTAATTTGTGGTGTGAAGAAATTTCAACCACAGAATTTCACGGGGCCATAAACCGAAAGGAAAGCTTTTTACTACCCCAACGTGTCCATGGGCGTAGGGTAAAAATGTTACAAGCATGCTCAGAATGTAACACAACTTTTTGGGCGGCGGAAGAAGACAAGTATACATAATTATTATTATTCACCAACCCTGTATCAGCTAAATCTTCAACAGCATTATATGTGAAGTTTTGGCTTACGTTTAAACGCGAGAATTAAGTACCTTAAAGACTAGTAGTGCAGAAATATCTTCTGGAAAAGTAAAAATGTTCTGCAAGGGGAAATATACGAATGAGATCGTTATTAACGAATGATATATCATTCAATGTATGCGCAGAAGATGACGTAAAATGTGCGGAGATTAACAATGACTATTATAGAGGCATTAATATTGGGTCGTGGGCCACTCAATATTATGTAGTCATTATTTCCTATTATTACGGATAATGAACGTGGATTTAGATTTTTTTGGCGACTGAAAATGTTTCGAAATTCAAGGTTTTTTCGAAGGAAAAATGGCCCAAAAAGCCAATTAAATAGAAAAACTTACACTCAATATCGTTATTTCGGTCAACAAGGTGACCATTAACAAAGAGGCGAGTTAGACGTAGACGTGTGAGCCAGCGAAGTTCCAGGCTCAGAATGTGCATGTTGAAGTTAAAAGAATGGGGAGCATGAATGATTAGGACTATAGACTGACTGTAGGAGAATTTGTCTCTACGCGGAACATACAAAGAATGTTCAGGACAATGCAAAAATAAAATGTTTATTTACCTAATTACAATACAATATGCAACAAAACTTATGCTAAGCAATGTAAATATGAGTAACCGGTAAGTCTCGGGGCGAGTTAAACGAATGAAACCATTACACATAGCATTGAAAATTAATTATTGAGAGATTTAACATTTAATTAGTATGATTAGTGTTCAGGGATCATAATCAAGCGTAAAAAGAATAATAATCTCATCGACTTTTCGCGGTAATACGGGGTGTTGTAAATGTGAACCAATTCATTAAATTCTTGCCGTAATATCGAAAGGATTCACTGAGCATGAACAAATAAAAAAGGGCGACAGGACTGTTTCGGAAATAGGGGAGTTTAAAGTGACGAAAAATGGACGATGCCCAGGGGATGAAAAAGTTGTGGGAGGCAGCAGAATGGGAAGAGGGATTTGAGAAGAGTAGGGGAGGGATAAGGAACAAGAACGAGGGCTGGGAGGGGGAGGCGGGGAGGAAAATGGGGGCAGGAAGGGGTGTGGGGGGATGGGCGGGGAGGGCGGGTCTAGGGAGGGGTAAGGCGGAAAGGGAGGGTGCGTAGCAGGGAAGGATGGGCAGCGACGGGAATAAAGGGCTGTTTCGCGGGTGGAATAAGATTTCGGGGTGGTGGGGGGGGGGGGGGGGGGACGGAGGGTGGGAATTGGAGAGGGGGGAGGGAAGCGTGGGAAGGGACAACGAGGGAGGGAGATTGTGAAGAGGATGGGGCAGAGAGGGAAGCAGGGGGAGAGGGAAGCAGGGGGAGGGGGTTGTGACCGGTGGGAGGGACGGAGAGAGAGAGGGGGGGAGGGGAGCAAACTCACTGTTTCCGTCCGATAGGAGAAGACGATCTCTCCCCCCTCAACCGGTTTCTCTAAGTATTGGGAAAAAGGAGGCAAGGAATTATTCATTTTTTTAAAAAATGCGTCCGGGCCGACAAAAAAGATGATGGAGCGGGCTCAGTTCGGACAAACACACGTGAGCGTCGGAGAATAGCGCCTTCCGTTGGGGTCACAAGACGCGTGTAGGAGGAGAGCGAGAGAGAGAGAACGGTGAAGAGATAGAGAGAGGTTTTTGGGCGGAAGCACGAACTGAGGATAGTTTTGAGACTCCCCTGGGGAAGGCGCTGGAGTGGGCAGGGACCCGAAAACCTCCCCGAACTAAAAACAAAGCGCATCGCCTCATTAAACATCACAATCGCTATCGCAGCTAGGGCAGGAAGTCTTTAGTCACCAGAGAAATGCAAAAAGTCAAAAGAAAGAGCATGCGCCTCGGAAACGGTCTACATGGCAACCAAATTGGATTATTCTGTAGTGGCTCTAAACGTAAAAAAAAAACTTATCGGTTGTGATAGTTTATCTGACGATGACTCCGTCATTCCTCTAAGAATAAAACAATCAATATCAATGATGAAATGGAAAAGAATGATGGCTGGAGGCATTGACATGTCTGTTTTGAGCTACTAGTTTACCAGTGTAAAGTTTGAAGCTCAACTACTCCAGATAGCAGAATCCCATATTATTAAGTGGTATTCCGTGGTGAAGGTATAAAAATAATAATGTATTTTATTCCATTGAAAAAATTACAATATTATATTGGGCATTTTTGATCTAATGTTTCTGCGGCGTTCCTTGTCGATTAAAATCAGCTTTCGGGCGTTCCTCCGCGTCTGGGTGTCACTTGGCGACAACAGTTTCTCCAGCCATCCTGCTGGCGTCTTCAGGTCAGAAGTGGGTCTGACCTGAAGACGCCAGCAGGATGGCTGGAGAAACTGTTGTCGCCAAGTGACACCCAGACGCGGGGGAACGCCCGAAAGCCGATTTCATTATATTGGACAACTTATAAAAATTAATAGTATAAAGGTACCCCAGAGGACCAATCCCTGTATTGGGGTTACATTATAATTAATTTAAGACGGGCAGAGGTTTTGATAATTCTGCTTATCAGTTACAGTATACAGTATGTGATACAGAAAAAACACACTTGAAAAAAAAAACACTTTTGTGCATTCATATTAAAAAATGAGTATGTATGCATGAAATCAAACTAATACACACCATATACCTATGAAAAAGTTGACATAATTTTTTAACATTTCTATAAAACCTTTTTAAGTAAAAACTCTACTTCCTCATTGCACATAAGCCATTTTTTAAGCGCTTTATTGAATCCAAATTCAGATTCCTGGCCACGCTATTTGTAAGTGAACGGAATAATTTTTTCCCAAGTATTAAGGGGATCGGATTGGTGTGGTGGCTAGAGGTGTGGTGGACGGAGGTAGAGGTGGTCGGATTGGTGTGATGGCTTCTCATCCCTAGAGTCTGGGTTCGATTCCCGGCAGTAGCGGATTCTTCAGTGGAAAACCGGTCCCCACTCGAGTGCCTAGTGGAGTACTCCGTTTAGTACTCCGTCCGTCGGATGGGACGTTAAGCTGTTGTCCCCTTGGCGCCTTTCGTTACGAGTAGGCTAATTCCGATGCCGGGTTTCTCTCTTTCCTTCGTTCCCTGAAAACTCCAACCATTACCCAATTACCCACCTAAATGGCGCAAATTACCTCAGCTGTCGGTCGCTTCCCCTGAATTACCAACCTAACCAACCCAAGTATTAACATAATTGCCAAAAGATTTGCAATGTCTCACTCAATACCTCTCATTGCGAAGTAGAACTAATCCATTCAAGATTTCGGAAAATATTTCCAGCTTTCGATGCAAGAAACAATGCTGCTTTGTGAAAAAGCAAACCGAAATCACAAATTGATAATTTTGCAGAAGTAAAGATATTGTTTAGTTTTCATTTACAGCTTCAGACTAAACTTAATTGCATTATACTATGAATACGCCAGCGAGAAAATCTGCTCGACACTAAAAACTTAAAAACCACTGGTGTATACGTTTAACATGCGTGAAATAAGTGCTCACAGAAAACACTTCACTCACTCAGTGTTCAAACCGACGGTTGGTTTGATAAATGAGTGGAGACCTCACCCTGTGTTAAGCCATTGGCGTTCGAAATGCACACATTCAGGGGAAGGGAGCTAGTTCTTTTACCAGGGCCACCTGCGATTTCCTGCAAAGTTCTGACACACTGAAAATAGAATCGACAGGATTTTAGGTGGGGGGTGTCCAGGAAGGCCGGGGATTCGAACCGGAGACCATCCGGTCTGAAGCCCAGTAAACACTTTCCTAAAGTATTTAAAGGAAATTGAAAGATGTTTGTTATTATATTTGACTAGTTTTACATTTACCAGTAGTAATAACAGGAAACTAATTCAAAAGCAGTACAAAAGACGGTGCCAAATCTTACAAACCCACAGCCTAACACCCAAATACGTCCAGTGGTCTCTCACTTTACTGCCCCTCACATTTCCTTTTCTCTAAGTTAAATGTCCTCATCAGGAGCTTCACCAACTTTAGACCTACACAGAGCATCAAGAAGTCTATTGAATTAGCGAACCAGTTAAGTACCACTACGCCCCCAGTTAACGGGAAATTGGTGTCATTTGATATTCGCAACCTTTCCACCTCTGTCCCAACCAAAGAAACCGTGACCTTAACTTTAGAATTACTCAGGCATTCATCGGTCCAAGCAAACATAATAAGCGATTTTGAAAAATTATCAAATGTTTGTATGGAACAAAATGACTTCCATTTCAATGGAAATTTTTACAGACAGAACCACGGCCTATCCATGGGTTCCCCCCGTCTCACCTATATGGCCGAAATCTTTATGAACTCCATGGAATCAAATCTTTTTAACTCCGGACACCCGTCCGGACACTAAAGAACATCTTTTATTATTTTAGATACGTTGACGATAGCCTATGCCTGTGGACGGGGAGCAAAAGACAGCTAGACTCATTCTTAGATATTTTGAACTCACTCCATCCCTCCCTCAAATTCACTATGGAATTCGGAGGGAGCTGCATTAATTTCCTTGACTTAACAATCTCCCTGCAGGATAGAAAGCACCTCTTCTCCATTAATAGGAAAGACACTTTCTCAGATGTAATTATTCCCGCAGAATCCCAACACCATTTTACTCCTCAACTAGCAGCCTAAAATATATGATTCACAGACTAGTATCTATTCCTCTCGATACTGCCAGGTTCATAAAATAATTAAATATCATCATAACTATAGGGAATAATAACGGTTACAGCTATCACCTGATCCACAAATTGCTAAATAAAAAAGTTTACCAAAATACAGTGAAATCCTCAACTTCTCTTCAAGATTCTTACTGTGATAAAACCATAAGGTGGTGAAAACTAACTTTTCTCGTCCATATTTCCCTCAGAATTTGCTCTCATATTCCTAACGACAAGTATCGAGTGTGTTTTTACTCTCCTACATCCGTAGGGAAAGTGCTTTTTAATTCAAAAGACCCAGCGGATGCGTTACACAAAAGTGGAGTGTATGTGCTTCATTGTGGTGAGTGCAATGGAGTGCATGCGAGGCAAACGGGTAGGAAATTTAAAACCCGAATCAAGGACCATAAACTAAGTGTGAACCACGGTGATTGCAAATCATATTTTGCCAAACATTTTCTCGAGACTGGTCATAAAAGTAATTTTAACACAAACAGTTTGCATACATATGATAAAAGTTGTAAGTTAAATTATTTAGAATTTGTAGAAATTTTAAGACACTCCATTTCACCTAATGTAGGTATGTAATTCAAACGATTTAAAACATTTTTAAACCCTCTCTGATGTTTTTAGTGGTTTTAAAAACCGACTTGTACCCCTACCCTAACGCCTGCCACAATACCCTCACCGCTAACTGTGCCCCCACTGCTGTCCTTGACGAAACCCAACTCCTTCCATCCCCCATCTCTTACCCCCCACTCCACCACCCCCCTCGCTCCCATCCTGAACTCTTCCTCCTCCTCGGTTTGAGTCCTTTCCCCAATCCTCATGGTAACATATATAAAGCCTTGCGGTGTAATGTTTTGCCAGTTGGCCCTCCTTGAAAAGGACGCTTAGTCGTTGAAATCGATCGGGGAATATATAAAGCTGTGTGGAAAGTACAAAGTTTGTTTCATTTACCATGTTTAACAAGTAATTTCAGCTGAAACGAGGTTTTGAAGAGGTAAATTACATTCCACGATAGATTCTAAAACAATGCCATATGACTTTTATTTTATGAGTATCTATGAGCCAAGTGTTACTAATTATAATCTGCGGTAACATGCCATGTCAATAATTATTATCACTATTTGCAGTACAAAAACTCGTATGAGTGATATTTCAAAGCATTTTGATGATTTTTTTCTCCAACCCTAAACTTCATTTTTCAGGTTATCTACGCGTTACGTTCAATATTATGCATGGCTATGCAATAAATAGCATATAAGCATTATTCCACGATTAAATCTCACGAAAATAAATAATTGCTAAGGATACAGGATTCTTAGGCAGCATAATTTACACAGTTTATAAATTAATAAAATACCACCCGGATAAAATGGAAGGAGGCCGATGAAATTAAGGTATCTTATTTTTAATGATTAATCATAATGCATGACATTACATAATCAGTTCACTGAAATGAACAATAAACGTACTTATAACACGAAAAATGAAATAATTTTACACGCAGTACTATCCTTCCAAAATTAAATTGCAAAATGGTGGAAAGAAGAGCTTTCGAGTAAAAAAAACACATATGGAAACCATAGGCATGAAAAAACTGATTTCCCGCAAAGGAAACAATCATTCATCCCGGAACTGCCATAAAATGATTGATCACGCCTAAAATGGTTACTTGTCTCCTTATTATTCCGTGTTTTCCCCAACGAATTTGGGCCAAATGACACATAATGATATTTTATTTTTGAGCGTCCATTGGGACCAAAAGATTGATCAGTGAGCTCCTAATTCGCTAATTTCGGGTTCTCAGGCAAAACATTCTTTAAACCACCTCCATGTCCTTCCTCCATCACCTCTATAACGATTATACTCCCTGAAGAAACTGGCATATCGAAGATTTTGTCGGAGTAAACTATTGAAATCTTTCGCACAATTAAAGCGAACGGCGCATCTCGAAGCAACTTCTTTTCGGGGAGACTCGAATCATTACATTCATTTCTGTGGTTTTATACATCAGCCACTTAAAATTTATCCAGAGTTTTAGGATAGGAGAAAGCCAAGTCTCGTTAACCCACTAATTGCTTCCAATTACATTATTTTGAGTGGTAAAAAATAATTCGGATTTCTGAGAAGGTGGGTATCACAATTGTTTCAAATGAAGATATCATTGTGCCGATTATACGATCTAATTTTTTTCCCATTTATAGCCCAAAATTGTCATAATTTTGATAATAATCCCCACGTCAATCGCCCGAGATCAAAGTTGAACACCCTCGAACAGGTAGTCCAATAAAAGTATATACTCGCACTATTGCCTCTAACGTTTTGGTAGCACGTGAAGGGACAACCTCTAAGGAAAAAAATTCATAGCTTACAATTAAAGAATTGCTTACCTTTGTGGTGTGAATATTATCGAAAACATTTCGATATTGCTAAACAACTTATGCATCTACAATTAAAGAATGACTTACCACTACGATGTGAATATTATTGAAAACATTTTGATATTACTTAACAACTTATCCATCCGCAACTAAGGGTATGATCGGCAAAATTGATACGTCAATTTTACTTGACATATTTCTTCGCTCCACCCAATCAGGAAATTTTAAAAAATTTGGGGCAGTGACTCACCAAATGACTGGAGGTAATGATTTTGCTGTGGGGGATTTAAGGGGAAGGTATGAGTCATTCAATTGAAAAGTGAAATATTTCTTTACACTTTCACAACTAAATAACTGCACCACGCATCTGCGATTGCTTCGGTAGTTCCGCTTGACGACCGTATTTTCCTTGAGGCTGAGGTGGCTACCAAAAGTGAAGTAAGGCTTATATACAATTATTAAACCAGTTCCAACTCAAACACGATACCTCAATCACCCAAAATCACCCAATGTTTTGAATGGCCCTTCAAAACTGTTTAAATACCCCTCTTGGTCCAAAAATTCACTCATACCCGAGGTTGGAAAGGTTTGAAATGGCAGAGCCAAACTTGTCCTTCACAGCGATTTAAAAAATATTCGAAAGCCATAAATATATATTACCTTGCAATAAAATTTGAAAATGAAATTATAACGATTAAATAAGCCATATAATATGTATGAATAAGACTGGTATAGTTTTATATTAATTTTCAGTTTCATTTCGGAGCCAATGTACGCAGGTACCTAAAGACCTGAATGTGGCTAGGGAGACATAGGTTTCTGGTCGAAAAGAAAAAAATAGACTAGTTCTGCAGCTGTTAGATCTGAAAATGAAATCCACACCAGCAATGGAAAAATGGTACAATGAAAGTAAATAGAAAGACTTAGTTTCGTATATAATATAGAAATAATTATACAAGCGAATAAGTGAAGATAATAATCATAAAAGGACAAAATGGTACCAGTGCATACTCCCATACATGATAGTTTATAAATTGACGAAGCAGTGGCATATGGGAAAGTTTCGCAAAATTCTAAAAAGAGACAACAACTAGAAAGATACACATTTATCAATCTTTATTCAAAGATAAATCCGAATTAATTCTCAATCTCCTCAATCTGTCATCCAAAATTAAAATTTTTGGGTGTCCCTAATGGATAACAATAGAGTACAGTTCGGTAAAGATATAGAGTTTTCAACCCTAAACTCAAAAAGCAATAATTTTTCAAGTGAGTCCTAGTTTGTCACCACAATGACGACATTCGATTCACATGAGAAGATCATCAGCTGCGTAAAGGATGATTGGTACTCTTTATCATTTACATCAGCACTAGATTATACCCGATGAAGAACAATGCAAACTTGATTCGTAATATGCACGAAACGACTCGTGAGGATGTCATGCAGACACACATCAGTTTTTTCCTACAACTTAAAAGGGTGACTTCTTTTAGGCTACATAAAGAAGTGCTCTACAGGAAACAAACTACAAACATACGGTGCGGTGAGAGTATAAGTCCCAAAGACTATCTCACAAGACCCGAGTACAAACTTAATTCAAGCACCAATCTAGGAGGCAATGACCTCTACAGGTGGAGCAGCTAATTAAAGTTTTTTTAGCAATCCTAGGTGAGTGGAGAGGATGTGCTAATAAAATCCAAAATATAATTAAGAAGAAATAAAAATTAGCCTCCTGGAGCCTCGAATAATTTGATAATCGACAACACTAACAATTTTGGCATCATCAAAGGATTGGAAACAACATTGTAAAAACCTTATAGTTTTAGTACATTACACCTAACGGTAAATCGGTGAGAATGAAGGAAATAAAATTTCACATTAACATTCCAGCGAAACACCTTTTACAGCATTTTTGATAGGGTTAAACGATAAGCTGGATTTAGGAGCGACGAGATGAGAGAATAGCTAATCTCGTAAAAGCCCCTACCCTTTTAGGGCGCGCATTGTTCTGAGTATAATAAATAGTTAATGGTGAGAAAATTTATTTTAGCTTCAATCGCATTTCATAATGATTACCCTTTTTATTAGGGCATGGCCCGTTATCATTCTAGGCATTAATTCCCACATCCGCTCATCAGCGGAGCAATAAAAGACCTGAGAACTTCCCTATCCGCTGTTCTCAAAGATCTGCGGCGGTTATTTTGGAAAAACATTTTAAAATTGGGCTTCAACACTGCCTCCACTCTCTTTTATTTCACTCTAAAGAAGGTTGAAAGATTTACAGCCCTCTGTTCACTTCTTTTTCTAGGGTTGAGATATTTATTCAAGTGTTTCATACAAACTCATGTAAGTGAAATTTCAATAAATAGCGAAATAGTCGTATAAATCGTCGTATCAAGCAAGAAAAAGACTGAAAATCACCTGCAAGAAAACAGTGCTTAGGAAATAATTATTTAAAATAAATGAGTCATAACTCAATAACATACATTGCTCGTGAAAAAGGCGTTGATTGGCATTGATGGGCATGCGCTTTATTGAAGCCAAACGAGAAATCGTCAGGTTGTTTCCGATAATAATTCATCATTCCCTTTGCTTGGCGACATCCTTATCATTCTTCATTTCCACAATTACTTCCCCAATGACCACTCCCTAGAATTTCAAAACACCCTTAGGAGCTTTAGAAGCTAAAATTATTATCATCTACTTCAACTTTTCCCAAGCGTCATCGTCTTTGAGATATCGTAATTAAAACTATCATAGAGTAAGTATAATATAGAGAGCTCACCGCATAGGGCAAAACTGTTCTACGTTTTCGACGTAGTAGTGGAAGGTTTCCATAAATGGCGTGGTAAGAATTTTTCGAGTTACCTCAAAAACGATATACACGCTTCAATTACTTTCGTTTTTCTATTCGAATTAAGCGATATATAACATATGCTATGGTTGTAGTTTTGTTATTTTATTATAATGGTACGATATGCCTTTACCTAACGTTCCATGGTTCCCTGGGTGTTTTCAAGTCTGTTTCCGCACTAATAGGCGCTTCAGACCGGGAGGAAAGGTATAAGGATAGGAATGGAAGGGATGGGGATAGGATAAGGTCCGAACGCTTGATTCTCCCCTTTACCTAACGTCAACAGTCACATGGATAAGTTAGCATTTCTCTCACTATTAAAGCCAACATACCTTGTCACCGGAGGGATTATTTGTTGTTTCATAAATAACACATAATCCACCGATACCAGGAGAAGAAAGAACTGACTACAAGACACTTCTCGATTGTGCCGCTTAAGTCGATCAGAAAAACTACAGTGAGGGAAGCGATATATATCGTTTGTGACGCAAATAAAAAAAATTCTTACCACGCCATCTATGGAAACCTTCCAGAACTACATCCAAAGCGTATAAAAATTATGCCCTATGCGGTGAGCCTTCTATTCTGTACTTACTCTATGATTCAATTGAATAAAATTGAAGATTTTGCCGCCCATGGATTGGAGTATAAGGTATTTGTTTTCACGCCAAGCGTTTTGTTACTAATACGCGATGTACTCTCGGAGTAACTACAACGCAGCACGGCTCCGCCAAGACCCATGGCCATAAAATCATGTCACACGTTAATCAATCAATGAAATGAATAGCACTTCCTTAATAATTCAAAATTATGCAAGATAATCATTATCCTGCCAATTAACTAGCCGTATTGACCAAGGGCCTTTTTATAAATGTTGTAAATGAACCTTTTATTCCTAATATATGAAAAATCTGATTTGTTGTTACCACAAAGCTTGGCGAATAATACTGGCACTGCATAAAAATGTACAAACATCCATATTTAATCAACGTACAAGATTCGATAAGAAAATTTTCACACAAGTTATTTAATTTTGAGGATAAAAAGGGTTTTCATTTTCCTATATGCCTAATAATTAGATTACGTTTGTTTTTAAACTTGAAAAATCGTAGATTGGGAAGTAGTAATAAAATTTACACCCACAGGTTTTAAATACCCTTTCCCATTTGGAGACTCCTTGTGGATCGAGTAGTCTCGGTAGCTTAAGTACTGACTTACTATGCTAAGGGTCTAGGCTCAAATCCTACGTTGTTCAATGGAATACACTGGCATAGGAATAATCTTCAGGTATACAATTTGAATTGTTCTGCAAGTCTAGAACTCCGTCCATGGCATGCTGTTTCAGAAAATTCCTTGCCTCCTTTCATTAAGAACAATGTAATGCCGACCTCAACGTCTTCCTTCCCAACCCCGATCGTATAGAAATCCTACCATTACCATCCACACACCTGTATGTAATGTAGTACATGGCTATAATTTCCGTTATCATTCTCCAAAAACAACATTAATGCATTTTTATCGGTTGACCTGCCCCTACTTGATTGATGTGTGGAGAGCACTTCAAGTTCAGTATTCTGTCCGTCGATTAAGACATAGATTAAATCGTAGATTCCTTGGCGTCTTTCGTTAAGAATAGGCTGATGCCTACGCACGGTTTCTCTCAAACCTTCCTCTATTTTCCCAACCCTTATGCAATTACTTAACGCGGTTTTACACCGAGGCAACGAGAGGCAGCACTGCCGCATGTGGTAGGTTGCCGTATTCTGTTGTCTTGATGGGGAAACCCCTTTGCCATTGCCTACGATTGCCAGACTTCCCACCTCGAGTGGGGAACAGTCCTAGTTGATCGCATTCAATTTCTCTCACAGAGTAGAAGAAACACTCATCATAATAAAAAACGAGGTGCTATTTGGCCAATATACAAGCACCAACCGGCCTCGGAGAGGAAGATGAGTGTTTTCGAAAAGGAAAAAATAACACGACTCCTTAAATTGTTAACCTTACTCAGCATGCGCATTGTGGCATATTGAATAGCCAATATGGTTCGAATTGATTGTCATCAATTGTGAAATAATTCTATGCTATGAAATCTGATCTTCTCATCCTTCTATCGACGTGAGCCCCGTTAAGGTAGTAGTTACCCATGAGCCTGAGTGCTCCAAAGCCTTGGAAGGGGTTTGCTGTTGTGTATGACACAGACATATGCTTTCGAATAGCCATTGCATCGGAGAGGTAAGTAAGTCTGATATTAACCTTGACCAATGATTGCTTCGTGGTATAACTGGTGGTGTATAAACTTAGCCGACAAGTGGGGATTTTGAATTTTAATCCTGGTTCAGTCAAATGATTTTTATGATGAATATCATCGCATTGTTATATGCACAATCTAAGACCATCTACCAATCATAGCAACTTCATCTTATATTCATTGATTTGCCAATATAAAACAAATAAAACCTCATTTAACCTGAAAAAAATTCACTCGGACCTATCTAACACAGGCCAAATATGTGACATAGCCGCATGTCAACACTTAATTAGTAATTAAATTCAATCGTGGAATTTCGTTACAAATTGGAAAGTTAATTTTAACAACTTTTTAAATTTTTTATCCTCTCATCGTACTCACGTATACTAAATACGAAGACGTCAGATATCAATGAGTTGTTTATACTTAATGTATACCTTATTGGGAATTTTTATTCGCTAACTCAACAAATGTTGAATTATTCGTCAATATAATGCAGCCCAAACGTCGATGGAATAGTAAACAGGAATTACGTCAAAGGAAGGCCTCGTATGAGATGCATGGAACAGGTCGTGAAAGTAGTGAAAGAGAGAAATTACGTTAATATGAAGAGGTTGGCCGATAGAATAATCGAGTGGAGAACTGCGTCAAACCAATCCTAGGATTATTGATCGATGATGGGCACATCGAGTTCAGTTATCCGTACGTCATTTGGGACGTTAAACCGTCGCGCGTTTTGGCGCCTTTCGTTCTTAACTGGATAACGCCAACCTTCCTTCCAAGGCCGAACTTCCATCATCCCCCAAAAAATGCCTACCTCTTTCTAAATGGCGCGACGAGCCTTAGCTGTCGGCTCCCTCCTACGTATAACTGAGTACCCTGAAAGCCTCCTCAAACGTGTGCGGCAGGCGGTGAATCATCATTTAATGTGTACTAACTGCAAGCAGAGGAGCGTGGCAATATTTTCATGCCCAGACCAATTTGTTGTAACTCATTCTGAAAGTCTAGCAATGATCGGCCTGGATAATGGCATGCGTTTCTTTTTCGAGTCTATTCCTTTCCTCCGTGAGGCACAAAATTGATTCCTAGAAGACCGGCGCGAGTGAGTGATGAATTCCTCGGCTCGTGGAAGGGACGGTTCGGCCGACTCATGTTTGGGTTTGGTTTTCTCGCGCTCCTCCTAATGGCGTTGGCCCTGCGTCTGCTCAACCCTATCTCACTATTTATTCCGTCGACCATTCCACCCGGTGTGCGTTTCCCGTTGGGGCACGGTAGGGACCCGAGAAGGGGGGATGATACTTGTGGCCTGAGGGGTGGGGAGGGAGGATTAGAATTTCCGGCGGTGAGGAGGAACCGTTTTCGTGTCTGTTGAAACGTCGGTCCATTTTTTACGTTGGGAGGAAAAGGAGTGGTGAAGGGGTCGTTATTGCTCGCGGCGATAGGAAAGGGTCCGTGCGTGGTGGGGTCCCTACTCCATATCTACCCCCATCGGGACTTCCTCCTTATCAAATGTCGCACCTTTCCGCCTAATTTCTTACGTTTGGTCGGCACATTAGGACCGGAGAGGAAGCGTACATTTACGCCCGTGCGGCGCGTCGGCCGGGCACAATGATACCCTGAACTGCGTGTCTCCTTTGTTTGGTGTTTTCGTTTCCTTGTGTGGTCTAGTAGTTTGTGCTCTTGGGAGTTTAATGACTTTTTCCAAACTTGAGGAATACCCCAAGCTTCCCGGAAAAGGGCTTTGACGTCGTTATGGTGTTTTCTTCTACAGGGCAGGACATGAAAATATTGCCCGTGCTCTACTAGGTACTAGTGATTATTCGGAGGAAGCAACCAAGAGTTGAGGTCGTTTGCGCCATTTGGGATTGCGAGTAAACGCGGTTTTACATCAAGGTAGCCGAGAGTAATGCTGTACCATTCGGCAATCGTTGCCCTTCCACTGTTGTTGCCGTTCGCAGTATAAGGCAGGTAGCAACTGTTTGTTGCCCCCGTCTGCCCTTTTACACCAAGACAACGAAATTGTCCCACTCCCTCCTCAACCAAAATGTCGCCGACTGCAAGTACGATTGCTGCTGCAGTGTATCTGTCAATATAATCGAGGAAAAAGAAAAACGCTATTGGCTAAGAAAGATGTTCCATGATCCGTCGCTGGCAATCTTTTTAATGAATAGCGTACCTACTTCTACAAAATACCATGCAAGCCACAGCTGGAAGGTTGGCCTTGGACGGAAGGTTGGGATTATCAAGCTCAGAAAGAAAGGCGCTAAGGGAACTACGATTTAATGTCCTAAATGACGGATGGATTACTGAACTCGATGTGCCCTACACACGTAACTTAATTGGGGACATACCAATGAAAGATCGCTACCACCGCCAGAATGTCAGCCCAAACCTTTAGGAGAGGAGACGGGGTTCTAACCACCACACAAACCCGATCCCTGGTAATGTTATCCCGATCCCCGGACCTGAACTTCATTTAGTACTTCATCAATTCATTATAATCCAAATGATCTGTGCTAAAATTCTCCCCGTATTAGCTAACAATCCAAGACTTACGAATTACTTTAATTATAGCACCCTTATATGAGAGTAATGGGCTGCTAAATTTGGAAAGAAGTTAGATCATAATATTTATCAGGACTGACAGTGGAATTGGTTACTGAACAACACGTGATTACCTCAGCTTACATTCTAAAATTAAGTGCAGAATTTGCGATAAAGTTTCACAAAAATAGATAAAATTTCTCAAATTGAAGGAGGATTCATAGGACTATTCGAAATGAAAAAATAACGTTTTTTTTCTTAACTTCAAAAGGAAAATTATGCAACTATAGTCAGAAATTTCTCTATCTGAAATATTTTTCCCTAATCGATCTTGAAAAATCATTACACACTAAGTTAGAGAAAAACAGAAGAACATCAGTCAATTGAGGTATTTCTGTTGATAGTTGGTGTCAGAAACCTTAGGTTAAATTAGCCAGAAGAGGATCACTGGGGGCTCATTTAATCTTTATTGACTGATAATTAATATTGCTATTATATCATATTGTTCAACGCTTAGCCCAAACTAAAGCCTTAAGACAGACAGAAGACCCAGGCTCAAGGCTAAATCCTAAGATAGAGATTGAGCAAGCAAGGGTTTGCAGTTGCTGTTTCATAAAAATACAATGCGGAAGGCCTGTAATCATACTCAACAATATGTAATCTAAATTTTTAGGATTCTCTAGGAAAAATAGGAGAGAGCTAAACATAAAATTTGAAGAATACCAAAGTCCTGGAAATGTGGAGCAAATTAGTTACTGAAGAAGCATTTACAATGAAGACGGACATCGAAATTCAAGAGAATTTAAAGTAGTGAAACTCATGATACGATCCCTTAGTATACTTATCCTTAGTACAAAAAACGCTTAGTATGCCTTGCAACCTTACCAACAACCATGATAGGATCTCTTAGTATGCAAAAAAGCGATGTTACTTAATATGCTGAGTATGGGATCCAAATGAATTTGATCACAGACCTAGAAAATGTGCAGTGTAGAGCAGTTAGGTTTGTTACAAGATTTTACGACAGATTTAGGAGTGTATCAAAATTATTATAAGGATAGGGTTGGGAATCATTACCAAATCGTAGGTTACAATACCAATCAAATCTCTTGCCGAAATTTTGAACGGATGAGATCTTTGAAATGTTTCAAGTATATCAAAAACGCCAGCTTACTATGGCAGGTTAGTTCAGGAAGATAAAATTCGATAAGTATCGAATATTTTGACATATATGTTAGAATGTAGTGACTTTTTAATAACGTTTTTCCACATGTTTTAACACTACTAACTCATGCATGCCCGAGGCATGCATAAGTTCGCACTATTTATATAATTTTTTTTCCAATTAAAAACTATTATAATACTTTGTATTAACTAACAGTTAGTGTCATTTATTGCAAACATTTAATGTGTCTTGTAACTTGCTAGGTATTTGTTCCGGGGTGGTGGCATTGTGACTCTTGGTTTCATAAAATGCATAAACGGAGTGGTATTTGTTTGTTTATTTTCGTAGTGTATAAACGGAGTAGTATTTTTTTGCATGCCTACATGGAGTAAGGGTTCCCTCTGATTTATAATGCATGGGTGGTGATGGTTCACCCCTTTTCACAACCCTTGCGGTGGCTGGCAGGGTACTATGCTGGTGAATATACGGGCAAAGAAAATTTTACGAAATATTTGGAGGTGGAGCGGTTAATAATATGGATGAAAAATATAGGTCTTGAGCAATGAGGACAAGAAGACGGAGGTATGTAGGGGAATGGAGGAGAAGCAATGCATTGAATTGAAGGAAGGCAAATAGAAGGTGTTGAGTTTTATTGGAGGTGAAGAAAAATCCAGGAGGAAATTAGGAGGCCGATTAGGTGAGTAGCCCAAGTAACAAAAATGTCTGGAGAACTAAAAACCATTTTGGGTGATAACCCAAAGGAAATTGACAAAGTTCTAACGTTCCTCCGCGAGACCAATCTCATCACAAAAATATGACCAGATTTTCCCCTTTTTATACGTTACACACATGATATACTGTGTATAGACAGACCTATAATAGCAAATGAATGAATTGCTTTGTTATAAGTAATATTCAGGTATAAGCATGCGAAGGTGCGGTATGACCTAAGTTGTCGCTGGCCTTAAACCAAACCTACCTATCTACCAAGTAACTAAAGACAATGGATTCTTGAAATTCAATGGAGAGTATACTTTTGTGGAAAAGAGGAAAGAGGGCTTAGTGCTTTTTGGGAGGAATGAAGGACTACTTGAATTAAATAAAGGAAAAGTAAACTACGCAGAAATTTAAACGTTCCAAAATGGCGAAAGCCAGTAGAAAGCGTTCATAAAATCTGATCCCTACCAGTAGAAAACGACTAATCTAAAAATAAGGTTTGAAATTCCGGTGGAATAGCTATTGAGTAGTTCCGACACTTGAAAGACGTTCCAATGTATTTTCTCGAGCAAGACTCAAGAAAGTAAATAAAAAGAATACAGATGATCTAAATTAATACTGATATACTTTAAGACATTACACATTGATAATAATGGTAACATTTTGATCATTTAGTGGAATTCCACGCAGAAAATCTCAACTATTCGGATTCCCAACAATACAATCTTGATTTTGCTCATCCTTCTGGCACACCTGGTAGAATTAATACGCTTAAAAATAAAATCATTGAATTCAGCAAATTATGTAGAATACTGACGGATGCTTTCGGTTATTACAATCATCGTCATGTTTAAAGAACAGAAAGTGAAAACAAGAATGCTTAAGCTTCATGACAAGGAAATTCCCAAAACCGGTCGAATCTAAAAGAAAAACTCACACTTGATGTATTAATTGAATTAAATGCTTGTCGGGTTAAAAAAATAACCCCGACGCTTCCTGATCATCTGAGAACTTAATATTCTTCCTTCTCTTAATAATGATCCCGAATCCCGTGCATACTTAGAGGAAGAAGAAACGTTTCCTATTGCGCAATTTGCGTATTAGTAGGCGCCTTGTCCGACCTCTCGCGACCGCTTTCTTAATTGGCTTTGAGTCAGGCCGACTGCTGCAGCGGCAGGATGACTAATGGCCCGCTTTTTCTCTCTCTCCCCCCTCCCCCCTTCAACTGCTCATGACGTCCCCCCAAACCCACCCACTTCCCTCCAACTCGCCTACACTCCCACGATCCCCCTCCCTCCCTCCTTCCTCCTCGCCCCCCTCACCACCTCTACCGTCCGGGGAGTTCCTTCTAACGCCTTCCACCCCTTACCGGACATCCGACATTGAGTGCCTCAAACGCGTGCGAGCAGCCGACAGCCACTTCTAATTCGCCGCACTATCTTTGGGCGACCTCTGACCCCCTCCTTGAAATTTCTCATCCTTCTTCCCCTCTCTCTGTTCCTCCTCCGCTTGCTCCGGCCGGCACCTCGCCCCCCCTCCCACTCCCGAACATCTCGTCCTCGCGCGGAAAGTTAATGACCCCCGCCCCCCTATTTTTTTTCTCCGCCGGGAAGATGTAGGTATCTCCGCCGGTCTTCATCTCCCGGTGTGACACTACGCGCTTCCTCCTGACGCACAAGCCGCATCCCATTCGCAACTCAGGATATTGGCTTACGACGTACATCCTTGGGAATGGGTTCCGAAACGAGCATTACCCGCCGTCATCCTTCCTTTGATGGCGTTGCCAGGAAATTGCAATATTATGCGCGCTGATTTGCAGCCTGTCATCATGCTCTTAACTTTCGAAGGCCTCAAGGGATCGCGATGGAACACAATTCGGTTCGGAGTCATTGAGAACTTTAATTATCGTTCACGTTCGAAACGGCGCGGGGATCGATAGAAAATGATGACGGAAGTCCCTTCGTAACAATTTAGCCCTCTTAAATGAACAGGCGAGCATAAGGAACTGTCTAGTGAGGGTGATATTTTTTCTATCTCAGACAAGGGAGTGGTTTACACGATAGTTTCCCAATGCATCACATACTTAACCACTTAGCCCTGAGGAAGGTGGATAAAAATGTCGTCAATTTATGCGAAAGTTTTTTTTCTTTGCGTTTTTTTCTTGCACCGGTCACGGATGTCCCCATTATATTTGCCTACGTCAACACCTGATTGATTTCTCTACGATCGTATACCCACAGTAATACCAGGTTCTCGAGTGTATCATGCATACGTCTTTCAACTCATTCACCACCACAGCGACAAACATACACGTCCCTGTAATACATGGAAAAAACTGCCGCCAATTCCAGACCTTCAGCGTACGGCTCAATGCTATAAAAACATGAGCGAACACCTCATCAAAGTGCGCCATATTCCACAACCCCCATTCAATTCCTGTATCTCCCTTACAATTAGAATACTTTGCGTCTTCCCCTAAAGCACTTGTAATCATGTACGAGAAATTGGCTACTTTACCCTTGTAAGACCTCATTTGGAATAAGCTGCCAGTATATGGAATCCTTACGAAATAGCCTAAATAATGAATTTGATCGTGAGCAGCGAAGATCTGCAAGATTTGTTAAGGGACGGTACGGTAACCATATCAGCGTAACCAGTCTATTAAATTAATTAAAATGGGAATCATTGTCCTTACCGCTGACCCTAGGTTGAAATTTAGAATTTTATTTAGTAAATAAATTCCAAGATAACATAATCACTGATGAAGTTAAAAATATTTTGCGAACTCCAAGTTAGTTTGGTAGACTGGAACATAATAATAAAATTATAGAAATTGATTGCCGAACTGACAGATTCGAAACATCCTTCTTTCCTCGTTCAGTTAGGGAATGACTTATGAATAGCTGTAAATATATCCAATAGTATAAATACAAGTGTATCAATAGATAGCGTAGGTAGTTGCATGTTGGCATAAGGACTTTAAGATAAGACTTTACTAACAATATTTTACCACATGTTTGCTTTTCTATTTTTATCTTTTTCTTAATTGTGAAGTGCAGACGAGTATGTGATCACTAATTATTTTTATGCATGATATGTAATGCATGTTTGGTGTGAATTCGTCCCCAGCCACACACCTTTATAGTGGTTTGAAGGGTATTGTGTAGATGTAGATGGACCCTTCTACAGGAACACTCCGCCGAGCTGTTGCGTAAATGTAATGTGGCGGGACGTTTTTGTGAGACGGTGCTAGTAATAAAAAGATTGTTACGGTAGGTGGTAGGGGCTTTGTACAAGAACAATCTCACACATGACTCCTTGAGGCCTAAAATTTTCCCAATCTCAATGTGACGGACTGGCTACCACTAAAATCCTTTATCATGAGGACAAAAGTGGTTTTCACGGCCTACTCAGCAGATAAACTTTTTGTCACTATTCCGGCTTTCATTATACATTCTACAAAAGTCAACATAAATAATAATAGATTATAATATGCATTTAAGTATTTCCAAGGCCATATTATGCACGAGACACATCGAAAGGAGCGACAAAACGTTTAGTCATAGCTTCAAGACTCTTTGATTTCACGTTCTCTTTAATGTGCCGTACGCCTTAGAGCATTATAACTCTCACAATGCGGAAAGAACGCAGAAAATCATTAATCTGGCAATACTATCGATGTAGATCTTCCGTACAGCTTTGAAGATGAAAACATAATTTAAAACCACCTACCTAAAAAGAGGAGTGAATGGAAAATCCTCATCCGAGTATATTGCCACTGTATAATCCATCCTGAAAATCCACTTCCAATCTTGATCCATTAGCTACGTAAAGTTGTGCTCACCTAAAAAAAAGAAACAATACCGATTAGTTTGCTGTTGGATGAAGTTTATATTAACTAATAATGAGATGGAGAATACATTAAATAGTACTTGCTAAGCATGATATGCAATGCATGTTTGGTGTGGATTTACCCTCTACCACACACCTTTGTGGCCCTACCTCACCAGCCCACACACCCCATGCCACACTCTTGCAGGGCATTATGTAGATGTTGGAAGCATACGAGAGCTACATTCTACAAGCCCAGACTTGCAGTAGAGTAAAGAAGCCAATACGGAACCATCTGCTAAAAATATACTCATGAAATAGTTGCGTTACATGGCACTGTTACTACCGATTCGCAACGAAATTCAAAATTATCCGAAGGCACGGACAACCGGAGATGAGGATATTACCGATGCCTGAACAGGGCAAAAATGATTCATGAAAAGCCGATTAACAAAAACTTTCACTAAGGTGCTGCACAATCGCATCACTCACGCGAAAAATGGATAAGATAATCAAACAGAGGACAAAATGATGCGATGACAGTTTGCATTAAGTTTAAATCAATTGCAATTTCAGAGGAAATATCATGCAACCACTGTAAGTTTTTGCAACATGTCTACTTGGCTAAAATATATAGCCATGAAGTAAACCGCAGTCGTAACTGATACTCAGGAGTGCAACTTACTCTTAAAATCGCAGGGGAGCCTCACAAGACACAGGCAAAATTGGTGATAAAAAAAACACGGCGCACCCGAATGGCAATAAAAGGTTCCCATCATAGTGGGGCGATGAGAATGCGGCCACCGAACCGTCCTCGGCAGACGGAACCTAGCCGAGAGGCGAATGCTATTCGGAGCGCAAAGCAGGCATCCATCCCTCTCCTCCTAATTCCCAACTCCCTCCCGAAATGCGAGTGTCATGGAAGGTAACGGAATGGGGTTGGAAGAAGTTTGGAATGGGGGTCCCGCTGGTTTCTCCGAAGGGGGATGAGGTCGGGTGGGTGGGCCGTTCGGTGGTTGTCGGAATGGTTGGTTCGGCGAGAAGGGAGGGTGGTGGGAGAGGGTTGCGGGGTGGAGTGTGGGGCGATGCACCTGCGATGCCTCATGCGAAGTGACAGGTGGCTGCCCGCCGAGCTCAAAGGGGGGAGAGAAGGGTGTGTGCGGCAGGGAGGACCAGCCCCAGACGTCTGCCGGGAAGAAGGGAGGGATGAATGGAGAAGAGTTACACAAACGCACACGCACACACATATATATTACAACAGTATGCACACACACACATATATATATAGAAATATATATTTATTTATATTTATACACCGCACACACACGTACACAACGAAGGAAACTTTTTTTTTTCTACATCCCAGCCTAACTCCCACCCCCTGGGTCGTTATCCGCAGGGTAGGGACGTGGGTGGCCAACAATATTCGGGAAAAAGGGAGGGCTGAAGGTGGCGGGAATGAATGGCCTTGCCGCGAAAGGGGTTTTTATTCATTTGAAAATTTTCCCGTCCTCCTCACCTTCCCCAAACCCGTCCACCATAGTTTTTTTCCACATTTTTTTTGTGAATCACGGCCATCGCCCTTTCTGTTTTTTTACTCTCTCCCTCTAAACCTCACCAACTCGCTCTCTCAAGTTTCGCTGCTTTGTTTACACCTAGCACAATATCCACTTCGTCCAGGATGACGAGACCGGGATCCCCAAAATATTTCCACAACTTTCTCCCCGGTAGAGATTACGTAGCCAATACGATGGCGGACGATCGTATGATTACTTTCGGTTATGGCTTCTCTGTGACTTCTACAATTATCTTCAGGCTCACTTACCACAAAAGGAGCAACGCGAAGATTTCAACCTCAGTATTTTTTTTTAGTTTATAGCCACAAACCCTCGCGGTGGCTTGCAGGGCATCGTGTAGATGTAGATGTAGATAGCAGGTTTCAAGTTCTGTGTTCAAACTATAAAGCCCACTGTCAGGTCAAATACACCCAAATATCAGGGCTACCTTACAGCATAATCAGAACCGGAACTAAGGGCATTGTATGCCCATTATTCATCCAAGGAATATTTCAATGAAATAAATAAATAAATATACCTTGCATTAGCCCTTCAAAGACTTTTGAGAGCAATGCTAATACGGCGGCTTATCATCTGAGTGATGAGAATGACTTTCGGAACAGTCAAAACTGCAGGGTTTAATTTCTCTGAATCCACAGAAGAGAGTTTATTCACCTTAAATATCGAAGAACCAATAGATATGTGCATTATGTGATCCAACAACTAATATTAAATGGCACCAACTAAACTCTTAATTCTACGGCAAATACAGCGTCCGGGTATAAGATGAGATTCGCATTCGTGACCTTTGAGTAGCAAAGCTAGCTCGTTACAGCGGCCTGCCCACTATAATTTCTGAATATTTAATTTAATAACTTTCCGATGCTCCAAAGCACTATCATTACACTTTCAATTACTAGGTTCCCCTGGCATCCGCAAATATGAAATGCAATATTAGGTTTTACGTCAGTTATAAGTCATTCCCATTAATACACTCACTCAGAGGAGTAAAATGAAAGGCAGGCTAATGAAGATATTTCACTCCTTAGGGTTCCGTCACGTACGATGTTATTAACGATACATGGGTAGAGGAGTTAAAAATCGGCTCTCCCTACCACTATTAAGGACATTATAGGTTTCCTGTGTCCTCCTACTTTGGAGTGTCACACTCAAAATCCAACAGTCTTGCAGAGAAATAAAAGTTTAATTTCAAGAAACAAAGTTCTCGCCTTTGATCTCAAGGAGCCCGAAATCCCTCTGCAGTCCGTTGTTACCAATTTTCCGAGTATGTATGTAAGTAGGTACTGTTTTCGGTTGAAAGGTCGAGATATTGACCCAATGCTCACAACTAGAGTGATAGAAACACACCTCCTGAAATATTATGACGCATGAGAAGTGAGAGAAAACGTCCCATCTCATTGAAAATCTTTCGATATGTTCTTAACATACCATGCAGGAGGAAAATCAGAATATCTACATTTCATCTATGAGATGAAAAAAAAATTTCCGTGACAATTTTTGAAAGGGCCCATAAGAGGTATAAAAATTAAAAAGAAACAAAAAAACAAAGAAATATATTGCTTATGACACACAGCGGAGAGAAGAATATTTGGAGTTGAATCTGATAGTAAAATCATAACTGATATTTAGTATTTCACTTAAGATTCTTATACATTGCTTAGCAGTGGTGAATCAAAATTGGTCTGAGCTCCGTAAACACAAACTTTTTACCTATTTCTTCGTTAAGGTCTTTTAAATAGTTTAATTTTTTAATGAATTTGTGATGGGCGGAATTCTTCTTAACAGGTCCAAATTGATCCCTTATTTAAATACTCTGGTTTAACGAAGTTTGGACTCAATGTCCCGTTTACTTCCATATAACCTTTTCATTCCAATAATATAAGTTTTCCTGAATTTATCGTTGACTGTGACATTCAAAATGACGAAAACAGTCGATTAATACAGTTGATTATGTAATTTACTGATAATATTAAATATTAATACTCTTTTAAATAAGTGTTTCAATAAGAAGATTGGCGAAAGGGATGGTAAAGCCATCCAAAAAATCACAAATGAACCCTAAAACTGAGGGCCAAAAATGATACTTCTATGAAAAGAAGTCATTCCCTAAGTCTGATAAGAACACAAAAAAAGTAGAAGTACATATTTTACTGCGAGATAGTCATAGAGAACAACCCTGTAGGAAAAATCCAGTTTGACATATTCCTAAAGCAGATGGCAACAAACATAAGCGCTACTGAAAGCACTTATATGAGACGCATGTTTCACGCAACATTTGGAATTAGGCTAAGCTTCCCTAACATCTTCCCAGCTCATGAAAAATATAGATGATTCCTTAGTGGTGGTGAAATTTTGGTGCATAAATAACAATGAATCTATTCAGAATTCCTTCACCAGGTATATAAACAAAGCATAACTAGATTATAGATGCTTTGCTGGCGTAAAAAGGAACGACTTCTTGATCTCGAAGGTCCTTTTTGCTGATGAGGTAGCATGGTACTCCCTTATGAAAGTCTGAGAGGGAGGATAAAAAGTAAAAAGGCGTTGAAACCGAAAGCTGTTCCGGTTGGTGAGGGAAGAGCTCGCCATATACTACTAGTAAGTACTATATTACTAGTAAACCAAAGAGCGTGTCAATATTCACATAACAGGGTAGGAGGAGCAGTCCCTTTTCCTGTACCACCTGCGGATCCCTATGAAGATCTGTTACCCAAAAAATAATTACACAGCTTTCATTTGGTTGGGCATATAGAAAGGCCTCTATCGTATTCAAACCCGGAACCAAAGGTCAGGAGCCCATCGCTGTAGTACCCACTGGGCTACCTCACTGACGAGAATAAAATATCCATCGAATCAAAACCGTCGGAGGAATATCCGCTTGGGCTAAGGGAATGGAATTCATCCTTATTATTTTATGCAGGACCGAGTTGGGCTATACTTGGGACGTTAAAAATACAACCCAGCCGGTGAGGGTTGCTTCTCGAAACGACTCCTCCTCACCTTCATGAGAGCACACCGCGCTCCGAGATACCGTCTCCCGGGGAGATTAGCATCCGAGTTTTGGTTTCGTCCGCAGATCATCGCAGCGTCACGCGGACAAACATACTTGCCCCCTTCACTTCTTTCCGTCACCACCTTCATCTCTTCTCTCCACTTTTATCTCCCTTTCCTCATCTCCATCCTTTCCCTTCCTTCACCCGGTACGCCTTATGCGAGCCGAATCGGGAATTTGAAGGGCGTCTCCTACTCGAGGAGCACATGCAGAGGGGTGAGGGACAGGAGAGAGGGGGAGGGAAGGAGCGAGAAGTGCGATTGACAAATGACGCTCGTTGTCCGTTGGCTGGTTTTAGCGTCCCTAGCCACTGACCACTCCCGACTCACATGAATGATGCTAAAGGACATTCTAAGCGCATAAAGCGTTCAATCCGAACTGATAAGCAACCGGATAGATACGTAAAAAATGGGTGGAGTAGTCTGTGGTTTGTATAAAATACGTTCTTAAACACTAACACATGTTAAGTATACCCTTGAATATCTACGATTTGTTTAAATTAGTGCATTTTGACACGCACAAAACCGATTAATATTTATTATATTCCCAAGTACATACTAATCATTTCTTAGTGCGTGCCTACATTCAAGATTCATAGAAAATGTTTCTCAAATGAATTATTATAGCACATATTATTTGCATGCACGCAATGCATGTTGTCCAGTTGGGGCCCTGATGTACACACTTGGTGGCCGGCAGGCAACTCAGTAGATGTAGATGATTGAAAATCCAGCATAAAGTCCATATTGTCTTTGACCCTAGGATGGAATAAATCTTTTTAAACTGTATTTACTTTAATCGCTCATTCTTTGTGCCTTATATTGCAGTATATATGGTTTCATGTTCATTCTTCCCGTTCGCTAGACTCCGCTAAGGCAGGGAAATCCTAGACTTACGAGGCTTCTAGCCGCTACAGACCATGCAAATCTACTTATCCAAATTCCACGCTTCAAACACAAAAAGCAACTGAGGATTGTAACGTGAATACTGTTAACTGGCTTTAAAAACTGATAGAAAAAAATACACAGACTCTTGGCTAATTCTCTACTAAACAACGGTTGTATTCGAGCTGCTCCTGGAAGTAAAATACGAATTTAAAAGTAATTCCATTAGTTTAATGTTAGTCTAAAAATATTATATACCTCTAGACGCACAGCTCACTGTTTCATTGCAATATCGATGACAGAAAAATAAAGGGTTCGCCTGCTAGAAATTAGCGCAACCTTGAAATTTTACAAATTCATCACTTCATCATTACAGAGAAAAACATTACGAGGAAAACACGCGGAATTAAGGTAAATCACTCCTTTAATACACATACAAGAATGAAAAGAGGACTTAAATTCTGATAAGATATTTAAAAATTAAGAGAGTGAAACAAAAAAATTACAATAGAAAATAAACACATGAAAACCAAAGGCAGCGTTATCTATTTTTCCCAAGTCATCGGGCGACTTAATAATTTAATAAATCCTGACAAGATATCTTGACGAAGTTGTTCGGATTTACGCGGGTTCATCCATTCCTAGCCTATGTATGAGCCCGTCTGTCATCCTAAATGCTATCATACTTTCACTCCACCGCGGTGTACCGTGGTATTAGTAATGCGGATGAAAGAATTTTATTTGAAACATTTAGGATAGGTGGGTTATAGGATATTGGTTGGCATTTTTCAGAAGGAGAGGGAAGCTGGAGCTAAACCCTGCATTAGCCTACTCTTAAAGAAAGGCGCCAAGGGGTCTGCAGCAAAACATCCCATCCGATTGGACGGAGCATTGAACTTGAAGTGCTCTCTAGACAGGGGCCGCTGCATCACAGACAAATCTCTGCACTGTCGGGATTCGAACCCGCGCAAGGGAAAATGGGTGACAATCACTTTATCAATTGACTTTGGTAAGTACCAAACTAGGTGATTTGGAGTTTGCTCATGCTCCTCATGCTTCAAAGAAACAGGATCGTTTGCGATGCAATAATGTGATACATCTTTGAAAGGTCACCAAATGATGCATAATAATGGGCTGTAATGGAGAAGGGATGTAGAACATAAAACATAAAGTAGAGTCATAGACATACAGTCGTTTTACTAAAGATGCAGAAGTGTTGAATTGAAGAGATATCTCTGAAAGTAACCGGTGCTTTATTATGCTTACTGACGAAAGAAACAAAAATCAACTTGTAATTATTACTCATGTACCTACCAGCTGAAGGTTAAAGTAACGCTGTACCTATTTTACAGCTCATAAACCAAAGAAGAGGTAGGGATGAAGATGATAACGAGAAAACCAAAAGCTGAGCCACAACAGGATCAAGAGGGAAGAATGAAGAATCAATAGAAAACTGGATGTATTTTAAATGGGGAGCATAATGAATGAATAGAATAAATGTTTGTGGAGACTGCCGAAAACACGCAAGCATGAAATTCACTTGGAATAGCAAGTGATCGAAGGTCGTAGGTGAAGGAATGGAAAGAGCAGAGATGGATCATTAAGAGCAACATAGAGGAATAGAGAAATCAGCAAGAAATACTATTGATAAGTGAAAATCTGACAGTAATTTGACCTGTACTCAACGTGATACACTAACACAACTCAACATTCAACAACCATACGCAAAATATTTAGTTCAACTACCAGTATTGATGATAAAAATTGAACTTTGAGGGCTAATATAAACGTGATTTACCCCTGTTAATAAAAGAAAAAAGTCAAAAATTATTTCAGCATATTTCTACCTTCAAGCATAAATTGTTTGGAGGAATTCGCAGAGAGAGCTTTTCACTAAGAGACAGTATGAACCTTTGTTAAAAGGGCATGGGAATAAATAGAAACGTACAAGGTTACCAGTCAATAAATATATAATTTTTTAAATAGTAAAACAAGTAATATGCAAATCTTTTGCTCTTAAATCATTGATATTCTTCGGTGTTTCTTGATTTGTTTGTCGCAGAGAATACAGTTGAATTAAATTTGAACCATCAGGTGTTTTGTTCACGTGAATCGCAATTCCATCTCACTCTACGCTAGTAGTTCACCTTCTGGCCTTGAAACCGTTGACTACGTCGCTATTTGTTCAGAATAATGGCGAAGTATTCAGTCACGACCAGCAATCACTCCAACCAGGAGTACTTAAAGGCACGCACTTCGCGGAAGGAACCAAGGGCAGTGCAGAGCGCAAATAACTCTGGTATTGAAACGCCGAAGGAGGACTTATAAGTATTGACCAATGCAGCGAGTACGACAGGTTATTATTCATTTGCCTTTGAAGAGACTTTATCCGCGAGAGCTGTAGAAGGCAGGCTCTCCGAGGTTAGAACAGTGCAAGAAGGGAAGATGGAAACTAAAAAAAATTAAACGGAAGAAAAAAATTATGAAAACGAAAATGAGCGGGATCAAGTTTTTTCTGTACCTCCGTCTCTCTCTCCCAGTTCCCCTATCTCCTCTCCGAGGCGTGCATATAGATGGGAGTGGGTGGAAAATCAAATGGGCGCGAGGTGCCTTCACAGATGGCGGGAGGGAGAGAAGTTTGGAGGGCTTTCGGGGTGGATGGATAGCCGTTCGCTAGACGGGGGAGTATGGGAAATGGTGGGAGGTGGCTCGAAGGGCGATGGATGGGAGATAGTGAGGGAAGAGAGGAGAAGGGAAGCGGAAAGCAAGGGGGTGGAAAGTCGAGTGGGTGGGTGGATGGTGTCGGGGGAGGGGGGGGGGAGGAATAAGGGAGGCGGAAGGGGAGGAAGGCATTTTTTGGGAGCGGAGTAAGAGTTAAGGAATGGGAGGGAAAATGGGAGAGGTTGAAGGGGCCAATTTCGGTGAGCGACCTCTGTTGGGAGGAGATGGAGCACAGGCGCGCACACACACAAACACCAACACACACGGGTACCAACACGCGCGAGCACTCCCTCACGCTACCAACGGTCCACACTGCCTTCCCCCTACACCCCTCTCCACCCCTAGAGAGGAACCAACGTACTCACCAACCGCCCTCAGACTCCACATTCGCCCCCACCTCCTAGTCATACTCGCCGTCGTGTAGCGCCCAACCCTTCCTGGTCGGCACCACCCCATCTCTCCCCTCCTCCTTCCTCCCCACCCCTGCTCTCTTCCCAGCCTCTCGATCGCCCTCCGCCTCCTCAAAAACCTCTTCGAGCGCTCTTGTGGCACGGCATTTCATTTTCAAATTTCCCTACTTATTTCTCCCCCTCCACCGACCCAGCCTCCTCCTTCTCCTCCTCCCACTCCTTTTTCCTTCCTCTCTTACCCCGCGGCGATTCCTTTTACCCTTTCCCTTCCTCGCCCTTTTCCCTCCCTCCTCCCCTGACCCACCCACCCCGCCCGGGTGACGACTCCCTCATCCCCAGGAGCAGCCCTTTTACCTAACCTACCCCTTCCCCCCGTGAAGCTTTTATCTCACCCACCCGTCTCCCTCCCCTTTCCTTACGCACCCCCCTTCGAATCCCCCTTACGCATCCCACCTCCACCCGCCCTATACCACCACCCATCCCACTTTCCATCATACTCTCCTCCTCCCTCCCCTCTTCCTTTTTTTTGGCTCGAATTATTATTTTATTTTTGTTTCTCATTATTTTTCCGTAGGCGAACTAATTCGAGGGTCCCGCGTTCCCCTGTTCCCATCCACGAACAGGTTCCAGCGGGCTCTCACCAGCGCACCAATCGCTTATTCCTCTTCTCTCCGCTTTCCTCCCTCTCTCGCGTCTCTCTCCACACATCCATCCCTCTTCTTCCTCTTTCATCGACATCGTCATCGTCTCTCTTTCACCCGTCCATCGCCGGCCGCCAAACGTTCACCCGCCCGCCCGCCTCCCTCCTCTCCCCCACACCACCTCGCCCGTACCGTCTTCGCCGTTTTCCCCTTCTTGGCGCACTCAAACCTATCCTACCATCACACCCCTCCACCACCCCACCTCCTTCCACCCTCAACCTGACGCCCTTCTCCGATACATTCCTTCGTATCTCTCTCTCCTTCTTTTCTCTCCCCCTCTCTCCCCCCTCTCTCTCTCTCCCATCTCTCGCTCTGTCTTTATGGACAAAAATTGCCGCATTTTTCCGGGGCATTTTGAAAAAGCTCGGAACTGTTTGTTCGGATTCCCGTCGAATGCTCCGGAGCGAAACAATTCCCTCGCGCGCTGGACTGACTGACGGACTGAACACATTTTTTGGTTCGGAGTCTAATCACGGAACGGCTGAGTGCTTTCGGATTAATTCGGAAACATTTGGATACAAAGCTGGCGGGAATGAAGTGCGCTTTGTGGCTGCCATTTCTTCGGACCCTTAATCAGTTGTCAAGTTAAGAGTCAACGTCTGGAGGCATAAAGGGCGAATATAATTTGGCTAGGAAATTTTCTCGAGCATATTCTCTAAAAATATTATCAGGAAGTTAGCACATTTTGTCATCAGCATGAGAAATTACTATCGTGATCCGTCTTACGGATACGAAAAGCTCACGGGAAATTGAATAGAAGACAATCAAGCTTTATCAAACGTGGCTTACACATTCACGGCTAAGAAATATGCATGCTCCTCCGTATAATTCAGGTGCCATAGAAAAATACGTTAAGATGCTTGGCATGCATTCATGTTCAATCAGAGCAAGCATAGGAGCGAGAATCTCTCCATTCAAACATCAAGGTTTTCGTGAGTTAACTGCAAAATTTTTGAACTCATAAGTGATTGTAAGATGAAATAACATTCGTTTGTGATCTACGTTCCCAAGGCTCATTAACCCCATCACAGTGTCCACTACAGCACCAGAAATGAAAATCCCAATTGCAGCAATTATTAATCAAACTTCTAACTTTGAAAATGATTTTAATGATCGATGTCCTAAATTTTCGCGTTTTCTGTTCCTTCCAAAAAAGAATGTTATTTTATTTAATCCGCCGTTACTTTACAGCCCCAAAATATCTTAGCCTTTCCAAAATCCTCATGTCAAACGTCTACCAAAACACATGCTTAACTTATTACCATACCCACATTTCCCAGACCTCTCGGTGCCCTGCCCTGCTCCCTCTCTTCCCGATGGATGCTCCCCCCTCTCCCCTCCATCCTTCACCCTTCGAAGCCTCAAAACTGCCCTTCCCTCGCTCCCCTCCTTCCCTTTCCACCTCACCCCTTGCCCCACCGACGTGGATTAACACTATAGAGACAAGCCAAAGATGGAGAGAGGTATGGGGTGACCGGGGTTTGGGGGAAACACGTGTAATAGGGAGGTGGAGAGAGAGAGAGAGAACCAAGTGGAGTGAGGTGAATGATGGAACTATGTGGAGAGTTTGCTCCCGGTTGATGGAAAATAGTTGAAGATCGTCGAAGCGGTGGCAGCGTTGCGAACGTATGGATCCAGGGACTACATCACCTCACATAACATGTGGAGACTTCAACGGACGAATTGCCAACGGAGACATCAACGCTTGACTGATAATGTGGAACTTTCACGCTTATACACGTATGTAAAGCGAATATGGTTTGAGTTTTTCAATTCCCACCATGGATTCCACATTAAAAGCCAGGATACTTTTTATATTCTGCTCCAATAAACTCACTGAACGCGAGTTAATTCATATCTAACCCATACGAATGCGATCACATACATGCTACAAACATTGTAGAAATTGATTTCATATGTAGGCTGATTAAAATGTGCACAAATTTAAAAAGGAGCATTTCATTTCGAGATAGACACTTTCAAGCTATCCATATGCTCTTTGTAAGAACAGAATTTCAACTAAATCCATCACACATGAGAAAACTAAATGATGAGAGTAATGACGCATGGAATAAAGTGATAGGAATATTGTTCATATGTAAGACACTAATGTTCCACAACGGAGAACACTAAAATGAACGATGTGAAAATAACAAATGAAGACCTGTGAAAAACTAATCAGGAGCATCGGAGGAAAATATTGGGGCAAGAAGAGAGGAGCCTGGAATATGAGGAAGAGGAGCGAATGGTGGTAAACTCTGTATGGAGAGATATGCAGCGAGATAGAGGTTATGGGAGGGAGCGCAAGAATCCCGTGGGGATGAGGCATCGAAGGCACCTCGGACGGATGGGGGAAGTGCGAGAAGAGGGGAAAGGAGAGGGGGAATATGAAACAGGGGAGGAGTTGGAACAAGGAAGACGGGGCGGAGGAGAAAGATGAAGGCGAGGGAGGAGATAGGGGTGGGAAGATACGGAGGGCAGGCTTTAAAGGGAGTGGGGGAAAGGTGGAGGCGTTGTGCTGGGATCTGAATATTCGGGAGTGGAGAGGGAGGTGGTTTTGAAGCAAAAAGGAAATTGGTGGAATGGAGAAACGGTGGGGGAGGATAACTTGAGGAAAAGGGGGGAGGGAAGTGGGGGAGGGAAATGGTGCGGTTGTGTGCAGGAAACCAGAAGAGCTAGGCGTACGAGTGAAAAGGAAAACATGGAAAATTAATCGTGGATACATTGATTGGAGGGGGCTTTGAGGAATACTCGGTGCAGAAGATCGTATCTGTAGTATTATCTATCACCTGGTATAATTGCTTGAAGGAATCGCCTCACATGCAGGCAGAACACAATCAGTCAAAATTATAACTGGTGGTTTCAGGCGTAACTTTATGGAACCTACTCATTATTGAGAAGAAAACTGAACGTTGTAGTTCCACATGAATCTATTAAAATACGACCCGGGCTTCAACGTCCAACGTCATCATCAGGAAAAGACACAGATATACGATGTCTTCTGTAAGTGTCTTCACCTGATGATGACGATGGACGTCGAAACCCGGGTCGTGTTTTAATAAATTCATATGGAACTACAACGTTCAGTTCTCTTTTCAATGGTCAAAATTAGAAATGACGAGTACAGCAAGAAAATTTAAATGTTCGGTCAAAGCATCTACCATTGGTTACGAGAGACAAGAGATTAAACAACATGAAATTTTGGAGGATAGTTTATAATCAGCACGGCAGACTATTGAAGGAGGAAACTCCACTAAACGAGGGCGGAGCACGAGCGTTTAATCATTATTTATACTTTGATGGTCCTGGAAAAATACACTGAGAAAGGACCAAAAGAATTTTGTGGGACCTAAAAGTGAAAAATTCAATTGGAAGTATTTGGTCAGAAATTGAATATCTACAGTAGCAAATACCTGATTATACTCGAATACCTTTCAGGTGCATTATTGCAATATTTTTTGCGTACTATTTCAATTTTAGGTGTGGTCCGAAAAATGTTGTTTCCTTAAAAACAGTATTCAAACAAAAAATAAATAGATGTTAACGATTGCAAAAGGTATGCCTAAAACGTAAGGTATACCTTATACGGATATCATAAAACGGAGATATTCTCCTCATAATTTCGTATTCATCTCCCAAATATTTAAAAACATAAGTATAAATCACTTCACCAGCACAGTAAAGATCATCAGTAGGAGTCTCATTACTGCACTCCTTCACCTTTACTCTCATATAAATCATGATTGATCAGATAAGCAATGTTTTCCTTCACTGAAGTGGCTCAGTAATAGAAAGAAAGAGTTTAAGATAGCTGAAACTCTGCCACATTCACACTTTTACAATTGATTATGAATACACGGAATCCTCAGTCAAAAGGGAACATTTATAGATAGATAAATGGGAGAAATATATACTCATGGCTCCAAATGAGCAAGCGTATCAATACGCATGACTCACAAGATTTAAAAAAAATAGGCGTACGAAGGGGTACGTGACAGAATCCAGGAGCAGGAGGAACAAAGTAAAAATAAGAGGCAAAGAATAAAAAAACGCTTCAACGACATGGAGGGTTAAAGAGAGGAGGAAGGGAGGCATACGTATAAGGATATAGATTAAGCGAATAGATAACGACGGGTGTGATGCCGAGCCAAATGGGAATGGATTCAGCAACATGGGGAGAAGGAAAGGGCGGAGGGGAGAGAGTATATGGACCAGTGCGGAGGAAGGGCTGGGAAGGAGTGGTGAGAGGTGGAGGGGGGAGCAGAGGAGGAGGCGATGCTACGTGGAGGGGCAAGAGGAGGAGGAGGAAGGGATGGGGTGAGCAGAGGAGATGGACCCCAGGGTTATATTATGTAGAATGGATCAAGAAGAGGAGCGAGGAAAGAGGGGTGGAGAGGGGGATGTGGGAGTGGAGAGGGGAAGGTTTCCGGAGGTTTATACGTACGGAACATCGCCATTGGCAGAGAGAGATAGAGAGGAGCGGGAAAAAGAGAGAGGAGAACAGAAATTTTTATGGAGGACGGCAGAAGTTTTTCAAAATGTCGGACGGAGTTTTAGGCATACGTTCACAATAATCAGGGGCATCAGTGGGAGCAGATAATGGCTTTTTAAACAATGGATGATGTAATAAAGAGTGCCTTGTCAAGTTTTTCTGCAGGTTTACGCTCGGAGAGCATTCAAGAAACCGGTGTTCTTAAAAGCAACTTGATGAGAGAGCTGCCCGAGCCTGATAAAAATTCATTTTACGGTATTGATTGCCTTCAATACAAACGTGGCAGACAATAAATTTTCTTTCCCGGATTAATTTCTATGGCCGCTCTTCTCGATGTTTAGAGGTGACCTTAACCTGGCAAGTTTAAATGGAATATTTCTATACCTATACCACCACAAACATACATTCAACCGACAGAAGAGCGGAAGATAGAACGAAATATCTCACTTGAAAGCGAATATTAAGAGTACAATTATTCCATACTTTTCAAAACATGTGTTTTTGTAATTCATATTACAGCTACGTTGATTCATAACATTCTGTAATAACCGACGAGCTTCGAAAGAAAAGAAAGTGTCATTTTCTCTCCTGAAATTACTGACAAGGAAAATAATACCAATAGATTTCTCGATGTTCATTATTTTCACCAATTTCATTCCTTCCAGAGAGCCTTTAAGGCAATAAATGATCAATAGTACAATCGAAAAAAATACCTATATAAAATGAAAACCAATGAAAATTATCTTTATTTTCTCCTTAATATTGATGCCTTGGAAGGTGGAGTGATCAACAAATATACTCATACACTTCGGTGACGTCATTGATTCTCATACATATTGAAGTTGTCCACTGTTTTACTGCTTTTTTTTAATTGATCAGATAATACTGTTTCCATTATAAATGCAATATACAGGCAAAATAAGTTTTTTTTAATGTTTGGCAATGCAGCGTAGCTTCTTCAGCCCGCTGTCACATTGATCCTCCTTTCCTATCTTTCTGTGCGGCTTACACACTTTCATTATCTTCACTTCGGGAAGAGTATTATCAATTTTAAGGAAAACACAGGAAGGTTAACTGACCCCCCTTCGGCTGTCTCCGATCGATAAATCATAGATATTACAGGTAGTGGGACAAATACTACTAAAAACATCAATACCCATCGTTTTCATATTTGAAGAAAACCAACCAATAATTCCAATCTAGTAATGCCAGAAAAAATAACCAATAGAGTTGACAAATGCCTTTTTAATAACTTGCTATGTGGACATACAGTTTTAAGATTACATTGAATGTAGTGGGATATATCCATTGTATATTATATGAGAGAACATTTGAATTACGTACGCAAAAGTCAGAAGAATGGCATTAGCTTAAAACAAAGTTATGTCCTGCAACTATAAATTAATGAAAGTCACAGTTGAAGTACATAACATAAAGGTGCATGAACTGTCAAGGTTTAACAGGAATAATACCCCGAATATGGCTGTCTTCCTATAAATTTGTGCGATGAATCTGGAAAGTGTAGAGGGAAGAGCTCTGCGGAAGTGATGTCCAGTGTATCAGCAATGTTGAACAGGAGTAAATAAAAGGCCAATTGGAAAGGTAAATGGCATTAGGCATGAGATGACTAACTACGTTTTCTACACTGGTTTTATGTGCTACAACCCGGCTTTCGTCATTGTTAAAGCATTATTAAATGCAAATTTTAGAAGGCATCAAACTAGGTATTGATTGAGAACAATATTGGCAAATAATGGTTGAGTAACTATGACATGGAGAAACGCCCTGATATGGCTTTGAACCCTACTCAAGCATTGAAATTGTATCTACTTTCGAGGGTAGTTAGAAAAAAACTAGACACACAGGAGATCAGTTTGAATCACAAAGCACACAATTCCTAAACTAGAGAGGAAAATAGATTTCACACCCACAAGTAAGCGCAAATGAACAGAATTAAGGATTCTTTAAAATTACTTTGTGCTCTGTCCTAATTAGAACGTCGTCATTAACATTACTCCAATTTCCCTTGAATTTTTCGAAGAAACAATTCATCCCCGTAATTAAACAAGACCTACCATTTTTAACTCATTTAAATTCCCGAAATGCCGGCCACATCCTGGCCAGCGAGCTCGGATGGCGAAAAAAAAATTAAATAGAAGACGACACTTGTAAAAATAACTCGTTTTATTTTTATTTTTTTAATTGCCGATGAAGAAGCATGGCTTGCTCAAAGATACCTTTCATCCATTATGGAGAGGGGGCAACGCGTTTGGGGAGGACGAGAGATAAAGGGAGAGCGAGGAGGAGGAAGGGTGGAGGGGATGGAACCGCGGAAGGGGATATGGTGTGGGGGTTGATGGGTGGAGGAGAGAGAGAGAGTGAATGGAATGCAGACAACTCAAGAGCCATCTGTCTCCGAAGGCAGACACTAAACAAAATATTTGCATTGGCAATTCTAAGCGAGCGGGCTAATGGAGGAGGATTTCGCAATGACGAATGCCTCGGAATAAAATAATGCGTAGGTTGCCTTTTTGTAAGAAGCCAAACAATGGCAAGCACTCGGTGAGATGCGATGGCCAAGGGGAGGAGGAGAGAAAGAGAGAGGGGAGGAGGGGACCGTTCGGTAGACAGGGACGGGGAAGAAGGAGAAGAGAGGAAGAGGGAAATGTGGAAAGGGTTGAGCGATCTCTCGAGGGTTTTTCTCCGTAAAACAAACGAAACCGGGAATCCTGGAAGGAAGCGAAAAGAACGCACCGCGCATCTCCTCTTCTGATAAGTTGCCAGGTTTTGCGTTGCATGATGGGGCACGACGGAGAGGAAGGCGAAGAGCGAGAGACGAAGTGGAAACCACCGCCGCCAGTAGGGAGTGAAAAAAAAATGGACAGGCGAGACACGAAAAAGTGACACGCGAAATAAGGTAGCGAGCGTGGATCTTCCCCGCTGAAACCGAATCAAAGGAATTTTTCTCATTCGTTTCCTCCTCCAACCGCGCACGCTTTGCAATTATTATTGCAACCTATTCCCGGTAAACCCTCTTCTCCAAATCACCGCCCCAAGCTCTTCCTCCACGAGAGAAGACGAGGGAGGAGTAATCGAGCGGAAAAAAGAAAAAAACAAAGCAGGGGACAAGGGTGGCGAGGAAAAGGAAATACGCGAGGCGGGGAACCTAATTTCGTCCAATTGCAAGTCTCTCTCCATCACGACACGACCTGCTCAAAGAACTGCCATTTTTCCCGCGGGCACAGAGGAGAAGTGCCACTGCACGATTTTTTTAATACATCCGCACGCAAATGCACGCTTTACGGAAAGCGTGATGCGAGGGAACACATAAGGCATTGCGAAAGCTGGTAAGGAATTGGATAACAAGGAGAAAATTTCAGGGTCGAAAAAACCAGCTGGTAATAACTAACGTAATTACTATCCTACAAGAGACGAGATGTAACAGATGGTCTCTTTGAACAAGAGGTAAAAGACAATACTTCGGCAGTGGGAGTCGAGATAAAATATTATGAGCTGCGAACCAAGTCCATATATCAAGAGATGATTAAATCAATGCTGAAAAAAGTATGAGGTCTTCATGCCTTTACCCATTTCGTCACATTAAATATAGCTGTGGGTTAAACTGCTTGGGAACTATTTAATTTTTTTGTTTTATACACAATAATATTATAAGTAAAAACTAATTTTCAGGTTTCCTGTTATTGATCCTGTTTCCACAAAGTTTGTTTTGATCCTAATTCTGACAAAGAATTTAAGAAATAACGATTGATACATGAAAAGACGAGAAGATGTTATAAGGGTAGCAAATAAAACATAACAATACACTCAGATAACCGCTGTAGTAATCTGTAATATTCTTATATATTTCAATCCAGTCCTGTAGGAATACATTTTAGGAATCCTGTCCGCTGTTCAGCGAATTTATAAACTAAATTCCTGCACAAATGGAGAGTTTGATAAGCTCTATCACGACAACGTACAGAAATTTGAGAAGTTATTTTGATCGAAACAAAATTGGTTTTTACCCCTACGATGGAATTTTCATTCTTCAACGTATCATCTTCATCAATCATCTTAAAGAAAACCGTATTAAACATATACCAGTTAAATGTATTCAAAATTAGATTGTGTTATTTTTCATAGCCAAAAAACCATGGTCAAGGGAAAAATATTAAGCGCGACAGTAAACCCAAAGTTATTAAACCGACCAGAGTTCCTGGGTCAGTAACGCGCTCACCTGGCAACCAAAAGGTTGCAGGTTTGGATCCTGTCCAGGGCATGGATGTTGTGCTCGCCCAAGTATTAAGACCTAAAGTTAAAAGGTATGATATAACCTTAGCCGTAGGAGCAACAAAATCCAAAAGAACCACTAATACGATATTAAACATGGTATGTAAATCGAGCGCATCCTTCAGTTGATTTTGACAAGACGTTACACATAACATCTGATAAATTCCAAAGATTTTTCTTCCAACAAACACATGGAAAGATCTTAAATAATTGCAGCCAAATTACGAATCACTTGATGAAAAGATCACATTTTTATTACTCGTCACATCTAGTAGGTATCTTGGTAAATCTTCGCGTAGAAAAAATGATGCTTCTTTGAGGAAGAAAAAATAAGTCTTCTAAACTACATCAGCTGAACATAAATATTTCCGTATTAATAATATACCGCATAAATATAGTACCACATTAAAATTACCGTAGAACATTAATATTCGCTAGAAAGCGACAGAGGTAAATCAAAACATGACTTTCATGCTATTTAATGAGAACCACAGCTTGACTGGACACTTCCAGCCGCGGTATTCACAACGCTACTGAGAAATAATTCTCCCATTATGTAAATATCCGTGTTATAAAACAATATCAATTGAATTTCAAGTACTTTCATGCTACTAATTATACGTAATACATTCATTTTCCCGAAAACGATCTGTTTGAACCCAGAAACTGTGTTTGAAAATTACAATGTCGCCATTTACACGAGCTACGGTTTGGACGAGGTGAATCAATTGAATGAAGAGAGTGCATTCGTGCCCAATAAAATTAACGACATGAATAACATGGAGAAAACTGTACCGCAGCGTAAAGAACTCTAACGGGAAAGGAAAAAAGTATCCAATTACGAAAAACCCGGCGCTGGGAGGGAGAGAGAGATTATCCCGCGTAGGCCCTCGACTCCCTCCGATTGCGTTCATAGGGGATGGAAAAAATCAACCTTCCTATATCCATAAAAGTTGAGTGAACCCGTCACACCTTCGACCAGAACAATTGTTAAAGGTAGGAGGAGGGGGGAATAAAGAAGTCAGGACGGAGGGGGGGAGGGGTCTGGAAGTCCAATCCGCATGCACCGTAAGAGGTGGAGGTGAGGAGTGAGGAGGGAGGGAGGAGAGGAGAATCAGGAGCCATAGGGCGATTATCTAGCTCGCTCCCTCTCGACACTATCAAGGAATAGACGAGGGGGGACCTTGAACCTCAGAAAAGTCGAAAGGAACGACCGGGCGATGTGTTTTACGAGTTCCTTCTCCTTGCGACGTCTCCCGCACTGAAAAAAGATCTTCCTTCACGACTCCTTTCCTTTAATATCCACACCTTTCTCGCTCCCCTTCCCATCTCACACGAACTAAGACACCCCATCTCACTTACCATCTCCTTCTGTACTCATCAGAAGCCGCCTGACTTCTACCCAGAGTCTCCTCGGCCTCAGGATTTCTTTCACGTACGCAACCTCAGTCCAGTTTCCACAACCTTCACCACCGACGCCCAATACAAATACATAATAAACAAAACAAATAATAGAAATACCGTTTTAAAAAACTCGCACTCCCATTCCATAAACTTAACGTTTTCGTGATTGGTATTGAACGCCAAGCTAAGACATAAGGGCATCCCTTTTGCACGAATAAACTTCATTTCATCTTTCAGTTTCTAAGCTAGCCCACGTGCATTTGATTCACACTGGATCTGGAGCTACAGCTCGAATTCGGAATAACAAAGAGCATGGAGATTACACCCTCGTATTTTACAGGGAAAAATTATCTTTTTAATGGTAAATAATTTATTGTACGACAAATAAAAACTGTGATTCTGTGAGCTACGAGTGCGCGATATATTTGGGTGGGAAATGTCTCTCAATGATTCATTCCCATTTTGATGACTAAAAAGTATATTTCAAACTCTCTCAAATATGTCCTCCATATAATATAATATAATTTAGGGTATTCCAATTTCATAACCAATCAAGTCGCTGGTATTAACGTCACTTGTGATGGCTGAAACACTTCAGACCAACCAAACATTCTCCAACAAACTACTGAAAGCACAACCTCCACGAAAATCGCTGGAATTTAAAAACACCGAGATAAGCTCCCAGCTTCGTCTGCTGCCTATCACCTGAGAACGGAAAGCACCGAATTACAAGCAGCATCCCCCAAGTACGCGGAATGTGAATTCGCGGCGGGGAAGGGCCAAACAATCGGCGATCGTATCACGTCCAAGGCTTCACTAAAAATCCATTAAAAAGCACCTCGTTTTCAATTTTGATGGCTCCGTCACCACTCACCGCGGAGAGAGAGGAGAGGGGGAGCCAACAGGGTGCGGTGGAGAGGCATTTTCGGGTGTGGACCGGGGTAGGGATACGGTAGGAGGAGAGTGGGGAGAGGAACGCCATTAAAAGATGAAGGAGACGGAATGAGGGCAATAAATGCAAACAATGGGAGACACGTCCGAGTGAGGTTAAGGACTCTTCACCCTTCCCCCTCAACACCCTCGGTTAGTCGCAGGAAGCGGCCCCGTCGACAAAAACTTTACGAACACTCCCATTATTTGATACGACGACGAAAAGGGGGGTGGGTCAGTGGGAGCGGCCGGGAGGGGGCGAGGGGGGGCGCGCGGATTGAGATGTAAATGGGTAGAGATGGTGTTAAAGGGGAGGATGAGGAAGGGTGGAGGAGGTGAATTTCTTAAGGGAGGGTGGAGAGCCCGCCGAATAAGGGTGCAGCAGCGGCGTCCATGAAACCGACGTCGGCCTACAGAACGACATGACGAATGAGAGAAGAGAATACTCGTGCGACTTTCGATGCAATTTGAACATGAATAGGTATTTATAGGACGTGATGAGCACGAAAACGTACCGTCAGACTCGCCGAAAAACCTTGTAGCAAATGTTGACGTGGTGCTGATGCGATAGAATGATAGTTAGAATAAAACACTCATAACTTTAATATATGGAGGAAAACTCTAAACTTATAATTTTTTGTCATTTTATCGTTTGTAAATAGTGAAATTTATTGTTGAATTTTATCTTTGCTTGGATAAATTGTGAATAAGTTGGAAAGTTGATTATCATTGGCTGTTGTGCAAGGCGCCGAGATTTCTTTTATCTGCGATACCAAAATACCAAACAGAATACCAAAAATACATTAATAGTTACGAAGTTATTTAAGGTAATTAATTTATTTTATGCAACGCATCAACACGAAACAGCAGAATATTCCATTATTTTCATTTCACTACCATTCTATGACTACCATTTAAAATCCGACTCAAAGATACCGATCAAATCAGGCAACTGTGAAATATTAGTCTTCAGAAGAACCGGGGAACAGACTGTATAATGGGAAAAATTATACTATGTGAAAAAGGGAAAAAAATTAGAATTATTTTGTTATAATGCTACACTATTCTTGTTGCCAGGATTTATTTTTCTCCTCCCAAATAACTACAGTCAACTATAATAGCCAATGCGACAACTCTTTAAAGACATCATTCACCAAGAACGGGACCTATCTAAGTAAATTTATTTCCCTTGGAATTTTAGCTTAAGTACGCATATCAGCGGATAACTTCAATGCCAGTTTTCCATCCTTTAATTAGAAAATAGTGGGGTGCAGTGAAATTCAATGGAGCCAGAATAAATAAGGTAAATGAGAAAAGGACAAATTATTATTCCTTCAAATATCTTTTCCCATTTTTTCATTTTCTGCATTATTCTTCACCAATGGGGCACTACTCCACGTTTTTAAGTAATTATTTCAAGTTCACCTCATCATCCCGCCATTTATTAAAGCAAGCCATAAATTCTGTTTTTCCTCCTTCATTTTTTTATCCATTTCTGGCTATTTTATCTCGCTCATCCGATTTGTCTACGTAATTAAACCAGCATTCCACCTACAATACTTGCCAAGTATCACTAACATATACATAAAAAATACTGCGTTGCTATATTGACAAATCCAACAAGAAACCGTAAGGTTTTCTATAAAAATTGCAAATACTAATGATACAATCATAAGAGAGGACTTCAGGCAATACATTTGTTGCGGTGGATTTTGCTGCATGGGTATTCTCCATGATTAGTCTTATTGCTCATTATAGTGATAAACTTTTAATCCCTAGTATGGTCCAAAGAATCCGACCTACTAAATCTCGTTTCATAAATCATCCTTCCTGTTAACGATAGTTCATAATAATTTAAGTGGAAATTGAAGATATTGAACAATAAATTGAAGAATGACCAAAGATTACTGCAGAAAGCAGGTGTGTTTTAGGAACTATGTATTAGAATATCTCCAGATACATAGGACATATTTTGGAAATAATTAATATGAAATGCATAAAAATTGGGATGATACTTGCTGAATTGATTTACAATTATATTCAACACATCATTTTTGTTTTAATAATTTGAAGTAAAAGTAATGTACTTACATTCTATATTACTCGGGTAAATTTACCTTCCAAAATCTATTCATGGCTTAAATACGCGAAAGGAGGTCAAGCATAAGACCTGAACGTAGTCAAAAATGATGAATAACATGGTTTAGCATTTACCATAGTTTAGCTTCATTTTGATTCGTATCATCAAATGACGAAAGTTGGCGATAAATATTGCCTAATTTATATTAAAAAAAGAAAGAGATATTCGTCGGAATTTCATAATTTGCGTCAACTATTACGGGAAATACACAGCTCCTCGGAGACCACCTGCAGGAGCCAATTTGAATTGTCTTTGCCACAGCAATCTGTGAGATCCTAAGATAGCCAACACCAGATGTTTAAGCACCTGCCTTCATTTTGATGCGAGATACAGTTGTCACAGAAGAATAGCCTCATTGTACGTATTCTATTTCATACCATGATGATATGCTAAGTTCATTTGAAGTGTTTTCAAATGCAAGAATTATTTCAAAAAGCAAATTAATTTCCGGCAAATATACAATACATATTAAATAAATCTTGCTGGCAAATAAATTCTCATAAAATATCAATTTACGACATCTATTTCTCTGAAAGATTAAATAACCTAATAAACAAAACAAATGGCTCTTTCATTGTGCACGCAAAATCACTAACCTAGCACAAATAAGGGCGTGAGACACTACTCTTCATTTCTGAAACCATAAAATAGTTGCCCAACTGTATGTGATGGCGTCTGTGAAGTGTTGTGTATTAGAGTAGACGTTCCTAGAACGATGAATAGAAGATCAGAAAACTGAAGAATGATTACAGGTCGTCTAGGGTGGAAAACTTCTAGGAAATCTTAATAGTTCTTCGAAATGCAGGCGTAGTTTTTCGAACTGGTTATTCCGTTGAAATATGTTAAGAGAGTTGAGGAAACTATTATAAGGATCCACCTAATTAAAGAAACAAATAACATCCTAGGATCTAAAGGGAACAAAGCAATACTCATTGTACCAAATTCAACGATACTAATTTCTGTAAGCCCATCAAACTTTTCTTAAACATAAAAAAGGTTTTTTTTTCATTTGCAAACACTAAAAAACGATAACGCGATGCGTCCCTGCCCTATGAGCTGGCTGTGGCTGAGGTGGTTTTATGAAAATCGCAGCAAATGTTCGAACAAGCCGGGATAATTTGAATCGAGAAAGACATTGCGTGCGCACAGCAGATGAAAACGCATAACATTGTCAAAAAAGGAAATAAAATAGGACTGCTACCAAATACCATCTTACCAGAGTGCCAGATGCCAACTTAATAAGGAACAGAGTAGCAAAGTGATTTACAAGGAGACATGGCATAGTATTCATATATAATTTGCAATGAAAAGATAAGAATTCAAAACATATAGGACTGTCCTGGTGGACCATGACCATGAATTTCATTAGCTAATGGGAGGGTTTTCGGATCAGATATGGGGAATGATATTCATTATTTTAGCGGAAACCTCTGGGAAACCACTTTCTTGTAACTATAAGCTACTCAAAATAGCAGGAAGAATAAATAAGGGTTGATCCCCCTAATTCAGCGGTTTTTTAATGGCTTGTTTTTAACCGAAACAATCTAAGAATGCCCACATTCCCCCTAACTTTTCAGATTACCTCAATATATTCCACTGTCTTGACAGTTCAGTAAAGGCTGCTGCCTAGGAAGGTTTATTCATTTATCACCATTCGGATGTGTTCAACATCTATTCAGAGCGAAGATAAATTCCTCAAATCATATCAACAGAAAAGAAGAAGGTACTTGGGTCTTTTTAGGGCATTTACAAAGTAGAGCATGTAGTAATCTTAATTTTAGAGTAATAAGTATTCCAAAAGAGCACATTGGCCTAACGCGTAACCCTTCAAGGTGCATTTAAAAACAACACACCATCACTTTGAAGAGGGGAAGGAAGCTGTTAAAAAAATGAGGATTCCTTCATTATTTGTTCGCGGATACGAGTAAAAAAATCAAAAAAAGAAATGGCTAAGGCTTACAATCCTCTGTTACGCATGATTAAGATGAATATTATTAACCAAAATATATACCATGATCAACTATTTAGTAAAGATAGCAGAGGAGCAGAGGGAAACGGAGGCAACTACAAGATTAAACTTGTTAATACGAGCGTTGCAGCAAAAGTAATGGAGGTATCCACTCTCAAAATAGTCCCTGAAGGCCATTTTACACGATACAATATTTCGTACAATTTCTTATACAAACGCTTGTATGAGGAAATTGTACCGTGTAAGGCGGCAAATTGTGTGAACGCTTGTGCGAATGCCTGAATGACTGAACGGAAAATAGAACCTGTTCTAATTCCATTCAGACAAACTTACAGTTCCGTTCAGTTTCATACATTCGTTTGTACAAAAATTGTATCGTTTAAAGTGGCCTTAAAAGTCAAAAGCCTACATCAAACAAATTGCACGTTCCAAACCACCAGCTATCAACGGAAAAATTTGATAACCTCACGGAACATAGAAAAAACACTTTTCATACTTCACTTGAGGAAAAATAAAGAAATTTAAGCCTTTTTTAAACAATTATAAGCTGTTTTTAGAATCATTAACCCTTAGCCAAGAAAAAATTCTCTCAATTGGTATTTTTTGAGGGTTTAGCAGTGGAGTGTATTTTGTGCATCGTGCAAATCTTGAATCGTGTTTTTTATAGTTATCCTATAGTTATTTCCGTCCATTTTCCGTCTTCTATTAAATTTGAAAGAATAGTATGGGAGATATGAACTTCAAAACATTTCAGAAAATACATTTTTACAAGCATTGGATTAGAACAGCCAGAGGGATTTTCGTAAGAAGGGAAAAATACCAAACCTAATCCTTTCATCATCATCATGGGTCAACAATCCTAGGATTGGTTTGACGCAGCCCTCCACTCGATTCTACTATTGGCCAACCTCTTCATATTAACGTATTTCCTCTCTTTTAAATCACTCACAACCTAATCTATATAACTCATACGAGGCCAGCCTTTCCCATTCTTCCTGTTTACTTTTCCCTCGACGATTGTCTTCATCAGACAGACAGTGTCTTAGGATATGGCCGATTAGATTGTCCTGTCTTCTTCTTAGGGCTTTCAACAGACTTCTCTTTTCTCCCACTCTTCTTAAGACTTCTTCGTTTGTCTCTCGATCAATCCATTTTATCTTCATCATTCTCCATAGCACCGCATTTCAAATGCTTCCACCCTTTTCTTGTCTACTGTTCTCATTGCCCATGCCTCACTGCTTAGAAATATTAAACATGGACTATGAACTCTATGAACTCATACTGACAAGATTGCCACTGCATTTCTAAAAGCATAAATGGTACGCCATAGGTAATTGGTGGTATCTACTGTACACAATAGGATTTTTTTTAGTAGGGAAAGATGGAACCTTAAAGGGGATTCAGGAATTCTATTAAGCCACGTGAGCAGATGTTCTCAGAAATAAAACAATCATTATAATACGAATTAGCGAAACTAGTACAAGGAAGCTCTCTTTTGAGCTTAAGAAGAGCCTCTGAATGCAGCAACGGTAAATATCGACCAGACTAACCTATGAATGAGTGCCGTAACCTGGCAAATAAGTGCAACACTACACAATACATAACATATTGTCATCCTACGGAGTCGCAATACACCATTCATTTGAAATGCCTCCCGAAAGTAATTCTTTTCTACAAAAAAATACGATCGAAGAAATATTCACGCCGGGAATTAGTTAAACCAGGATCATGTTTCCGTGATGAAATACCGTATTAAAAATTAAAATACTTCCTCGCAAGTGCAGCAAGTAGTAGTTCTCAGTTATAAAACAAATTTATTTATTTATTTTCCACTGCCACCGAAAACAGCACATGTGGCTTTTACATCGGGGTATTCACAATGTAACAACAGACGAGCACACACAGCAATGTCCTGAGTGGTGAAAACACCCACTCAGGTAGGACCCGAACCCGCGACCCTAAGGTTAGTAGGCGAGGACTTAACCACGCCGCCACCGGGGCCGACTATATGTAACCGGTTTAAAATTTCCAACAGTGTGTGATTTCCTCACACTTCCTACCATTTTTCATGCAGTCCGAATTTCCGACCACTCCACACCCTTTCCACTTACCAAGTCTCTTCCGTTGCCCCTTGCGGTGTACCATAACCTTCTCAGCTACCAACGCTATAAAAACGCCCAACGCAAGACGGTCAACTTTATGGCTCCTGTTCATAAATTAAATGAACGTCACTTGAAACAAAATAAACTCAACAATAGAATGCCATATATTACCAATGGAGAGAAGCTTCTGAAAATTCTGAAAGAGTGAATAACAACTATATGCCATACTAATACTTAACCTAACTCTGCGCTTTCCGTAGGACTAGCACCTACAGATATTATCGCTGTTGTATATGGGCAAAGGTGATAAGATGCTGACCGTAGGGACGAACAGCCAATTACATCTCGTTCAAGAGTCATTTACAACTCTGGAAGCTATGGGCGATGAAAACAGAAGTCAAGCTGGCTATATTGACGGTGGAGCGTCTTCAGGAAACGGAAAAGCCGCGAAGATGAGTATGTAGCTTATGATCGTCATGGAAATTTATCATTTAAAAAAATAACAGACCTTCCGAATACCTCATCTTCTCTCACTCCCAATAGCAGCCTTCCCACTCATGCATCCATTAGCACTTCCATTCCCTAAAGTCCTCTCTTTCCGGAGCTTCGTCTCCTTTCTTCCTTTCCCCCACTTTCCCCTTCTCCGTGGCCCCCCTCCTTCCCCGGAAACTGGCCCTCTTGCCCAGGGCCAGCATCCCACGAGAGGAATCTGATAATCCAGAACGGTAGAGGGGTGAGAGCAGAGGCGTCCTGTGCCACCTCCTCGAGAGAGACGTGACCCTTTTCTTCTCCGTTCTGTTAGGGAAAGGTGGAGGGTCTTCGGGTAAGCCTTAAAAAACACAAACAAATCCGTTTCCAGGGGATCTGTCCTGACAGGTGAAATGCACTCTGGGAAGCGCCATGCGTGCGCACGCCATGGACTCTACCCCGGTGTCTGTTGATCAGCGCGGCGTGCCTCCGCCAACGGGTAGTTATTTCGGAAGTGAGATTCAAGATGACTACAAAAGAGAAGGTTTATAAGGGAAATTGCAACGTGTTTAAGCCTTAAGTGCTAGTCCTCAGTCGATTCGAGGTATATAAATGAAATCTTTCTACAATGAATGATGGCACGTCAATATAAAAACCTGATTAACCTACTTTGTGCAGCCATACGTGCTAAACCGGAACCATCTCTGAATGGAACAAAGGTAAAATGAAGGCAATATACTCGGGTCATATAATACCGACCCAACGTTTTGGCCTAAAAAAAATAGTACTAGTTTTGTTTTTGTTCACAAACAAATGATTCGTGTTAATGTACGGGAAAAGTTAAGTAGGTAAAAGTCTGAATGATAGTGGAAATAATGTAACCTCCGCACTTTCTAAACAATGAGACCTTTTAAGCCGCAATGTAAACCAACTGTTAATACGAAACGCGTGAGGAGAAAGCTTTCCAAGCTCGAATATAAAATTAATACGTACTGTGCACATCCTATGGTAGGCGCATCGTACGAGCCAATTTTTTGTGAATTCACGCAAAATGTTGGTTGGATTTCCTCTTGTCACAAGGGAAATGTTAAAATGATTTATGGTGCATTTGGAGAATATTAAATACTTATGAGTTCAATACAATGCAAGGCAGAAAGATAAACATTATCCATTTGTGCCGAATCATTCAAATCACATTTATAATTTAACAAGAATGAGAATAAACTTTCTAAAAATCCTATCGTTCTTGAAACACAGTTTCCACCTAAATTGAAGAGAGTGAGAAAGTTTGGTTTGTTTGATTTGCAGGCAAAAGCATGCCTTTCAACAAAGCTATCAACTTCGGTTTGTAGCCGTTAACTTTCGTTTCTGCACAAAACCTACCTCTAAACACAATTATAATGAAAGCAGTTAGTGACTAGAATCGCTAAAAATGCAGGCACTTAATGGTAAGAAGATATTAAATTATTTCACCGGTATATAAGTTTTACTGGAAGAAGAAAGCACATTTCTTAAACCACACTCTAAGAACGAGAGAGAAAATATTACGCCGAATATCTATTCCCAAAACGCTTTGTTTCCATCGGCTGTCTACTAAATTAAGCTATTCCTTATCTCCTTCAACTTTAGTGCCCGACCTCTCTCCCTCCTAATGAATACCTTATCACTTTTTACACCTCCCACCTTGTAACTGGCGGCTGACCGCAGAGGGTGGTAGCCATTATATATTACCATTAAGTGTTTGCCTACACCCATTTATTGGGGGCATCCGTTCCCACCGACATTCATTTTTGCGCCCTCTTAATTCTGTTGTCGGTAATTCAATTTCGGCCCGCAACAATTTCCTCTGAGAGAGACATGACCACTGCCGTCAGTGGGACGGTGTGAGTGAAAATAATTCGACGGTAGACTATTCTCCGCCGCGGTGGCCCGGGACATATTTTTTGACAGAGGTTAGATGGGGGGAGGAGGAGGAGGAGGTGGGAAAGGACGGGGCATTCGGTGCCGAGTGTTGGTTTGAAGAGAGAGAGAAAGATGTTCCTTCGACCGAGGATGGAGACGGGGTTTTATGGCGGGCATGGCGTCGATGAGGCGCGAGCAGTCACCTCGTGATTTGGAATAGACGAGGCAATCCTATGGAGCGCCACGTCCTTATATGACGCCGCTCGTGGAATTCCAAACGAGGATGTAATTGCTGAAAGTGTAGCGTGAGGAGACAGATCGGGGAAAATGGGGAAGGAGGGGGGGGGGGGGGGAGATGGCAGAAACGACCAGCTACAGCGTTATAATGAAATAAAGGATAAAGGATATTTTAATGTATACGAGATTGTTCGTGAGCGGCAATTTATGTGTGTCCCCCCTCGTAGCTGGTATCTTTGAAGTCGGGCGTAGTCAAGGTGGTGGTGGCACAGCCCTCGCATGCTAATGGAGTCTTTGAAAGTCATGCGACGGATTTTAGTGAAACAAATTTGTGACTAAATTATGCATCAAGCACAGGGAAAAGTTTTGGCAATGGCCTTATTTACACAATACAATGAGCAGCGCTTCTTCAGATATTTCGGTGGCGTCCATATTGTATTCGGGAAAAAGAATTTTCTAACGTCCTAACTGCAATGATAGTGGATAAATCTTGAATTTCAGCCATGTCACGTGATCAAAATGTATTCAAAATTAAGTTTATATAGCAAGGAGAAATTACTCGCGTTCAGTATGATTCACAGCCTACATGTTCCAAATGTCAGAAAAAGTCGCCAGTCTCAGAAAGTTGTTCAAAAAGTCATTCTCATCTACTGGTCGTGCATCCCAGTATTTATTGAGTCATATGTATAGTTGTGAATTGTAATAAAGAATGTTACAAATCACACGCTACAAGACAAGAACGGATTGACTTCTTTCGATTTCAGTCGATTTGTATTCGACTAATGGATATTCAACATTGCAGAATTCGTGTTTAATTCATCAAGACGCATTGTCCTTGAAGGGTTTAACGCTGAATGACATCACCAAACCTTTTCTTGGAAGAGCTTACATATTTTAGCACTCGTCAAGTGCCAATCACCACTCAATAAAATAAGCACATGGCGGAGCAAGAAATGAGAAAGCCACAATAATAATCTCACCATTCAGGAATTAAAATAACAGGATGATCGCATAAAAAACCAAATGGGTATACGATGCAACAATAACATAATTTATCGCGCAACAGAAATGAGATTAGAAGAAACAATACTCCTTGCTATATCTAAAAACTGCCTTGGAGGTTAGCTGAGGTTAATCCGTTCTTAAGCATTATTTTCAGTAACGTCCACTAAAGAGGATGCTTTCATTGTGTGAGAGGCCTCTCGAGTCGCGCCTGGTGCGTACGTATGCACCACCAATGGTCCTAAGAACTCGACGGAGGCCGGCACTAAGCACAATAAAACCAAAGGGCAGCGGAGCGGAGCAGAGAATGATTCTAATGGCTCTCTGTTTGTTCTTCCACCCATGTGAGTAGGCTGTCAACACTTGTGAGCACTAACCTTTACGAGGAGACACCCATCCCGTCGCTTCCTACTTCTCACGGACTTCACAAAAATCTACGCGAGATGGTATTAGGTACAACATAGCCGAAAAACCCTCAGGTTGAACTAAAAAAAAGAATGCGAGTAAATCGTCAAGTGAAAACCCCCAAACTTATTTACAAACCGAAGATTCAGCACATACCTAGTGGCATTGCACATATCAGGGTCGTACGCATTGACTGCCAATAAACTTGGTCAGTTGAAGACCAAAGTTTGGCTGAGTTAAAGCTTCATAGCTTAGTAATTGAGATACCTTTAATGACTTCTACTGGCCGATAAGTATAGAGTTTAGAATTCATATGTACGAGTAATAGGTCATCGATGTTAGGTACCTGTCCAACGACAAGGGTTGCATCGCAACGTGTAACATTCACTCTTAGCCATGAGATAAACATTAATCATCCATTCCCGAGGAGGGATTCGAACCGGCGATCTTTGGGTTACCAGTTGTGCGTCGAATCCTTTTCCAAGACACATTTTAAGATTTGATACGCAAATAAAAAATAACTGTCATGGAAAAATTAGTGGATTTCGTAACTCATGAATGCAAAAACGCAAAAATGAGAGACACAATTCTCAACAATTATAACCCTTTCTCCTCTTCCCTTACGATGATTGATGCTGATTATAAATGCGGCTCTTTTTACGTAACGAATGCTTTCCATTATGAGGTTACGATACGTAAATTCTGTGATAAATTAAGCGATACATGAAGTAACATGCCATAAGGCTGTACGTTAAAACGTATGTCTTAACCAATTTAGTATGTACTATGATTGTAGCACTATTCACAATGTCCACATTAGCGAATGGCTCTTATAAGTAACTAAGTAGAAAAATCTTGACAAAATCGCGTTATCTCCTGAAGAATTTAATCTCGCTGACTTTATCATTTGGGACCAGGAAAAGTTGCGCAGTAAGCTTCCGATTTACGCACGTTTGTAAGCACAAGTTCGATGCATTCATTTCTTCCACGAAGTCAGTCACTCAACATGCAGTTTTTTCCCCAAGAAGCGACAATCCTGAACTCCATTTAAACTTCACACGTGGATGAAAAGTCATGGACGAGTTTGCAGGGAAAAGAGACTTCAGTCAAGTAATGAGTTCTCAATGGCAATGAAAGTAATTTATTTAAAAAGAGGGAAATATACCCATTCTTAGAATTACTAGGATAACATCTTCAACTAGGAACTTCTCCACCGAAATTTGACTTTTATTAAGGACAAAAAGTCAAAATTTAGTTATACTTGTTTGATATTAATGGGGGCGTTTACTTGGAACCAAAATAACAATTTTGTACATGAAAGCGTTAGATGGAAACGAAAAATGAATTTTAGTGTAAAAATTAATCTTCTAACCCGAGCCGTTCACACAAATCAAAAATTAAAATAAGCAAATGGTGACGCCCACCGAAAAAGCTGCTTTGATACCATTGACGTCATTTTCTTCCCGTCCTTGACTGCTTTTAGGAGAAGGGAGTGGAGGGGGGTTCTCGGAAGGTCTGCTCGAACAGATTCTGTCGCAACAGCTTCCATTGGCAGAGTCAGCTGTGTCTCCCCCATTGCGATAAGCTAAAGTAGCTTCGCGGGCTCAGTTGTGATTAGACGAAGTCGAATACATCAGAGGTTGCAACACGCCCACTTTTCCGAAAGGGTTTAAGACATTAGTTTTTCGCCGCTAATAACTCGAGAAATAATTGACGAATCAAAAAAAGGAAATATACGGGTCTTTTCATTTCACAAACTCTATCAGAATCGGCAATAAAAAATATGGTAAACGACCCCATTCTTAATGCAGTCAGTCATTGTAGTCTACCGTGGTAGCGCAGTGGAACTCTTACCTTTTATAAAAGCAGTTGTACCCAATAAGTAATCATATCCAACCGATCAACGCAGGGGAAATGCTGCATACATTGTAAAAGCTTCGCTTATAAATTTTTTCCACAGCGTTCCCGTCAGTCGAAAGCTATCTTAGAAATACAGGTAATTGAATAATCTCTCACAAACATAAATTGATACCAAGCGATCAGTGACGGTAACATAAATTCATAAAGCATAAGCGCGAGCATTTATATCAAATGCATCTAAAATATACCACGTCATTCCCAGGTATCCCCCACCTATCATCAAAATCCTCTTTGCGTCAGTGTAATCTGTCAAGTAAACGCAGCCAGGCGAATATTTCTGGCAGTTGAAAGAAAAAAAAACTAATCACATATCGAACTTGATGTTCGAGCGATTTCCGATATTCGCGCTCGTCACAAGTCGACGTGTACAGATCTAACACTCGCAAGTGAATCGCTATCGCGACTAAAAGACGAAAGTGTTCCTGTCAGTTGCTCACTATGCAAACATCAACACTCCACAAACCTTACTTAGCAACCATTCGCCCACACGCACATCGCGTTCGCGGGTCCTTGGTCTTCAAATGCACCCTTATTTACTCCCGAGCTCCGTCATCCGTTCATCGCTGTCCTTAAAAAGTCGTCGACCAGGTTAAATTCCAGAACGAAAGGGACATGCACACAGCAGTGCAGGACGCAAAACCTCCAACCTAGCGAAAATTCATCCGAGGAGGGGGAAAAAATAACAATTTCGATCGGGTCGGGAAAAATGTTTATCATCATCACAACCTCGGCCAACCCACCCGGATAGTTCATGCACCATCCACGAAAAAAAAAATATTTTCCGTGCATCCCGAAACGTTCCCACACTGGAAAATCATGCACGCCGGACAGATTCGCATCTCTTGCACCGAGGTCCTGGGCCAACCAAGAGAGCGAGAGAGGTGGAAAAAAGAAAAGAGCAGGAGAGGACATTTTTTCGACTTCACCGCTGCGTCCTTTCCCATCCTCCTTTCGGACCTTGCTGAAATGGAATTTCTGCACCGTCCCCGTCCCTCCATCCTCAACCTCCCTGCTCAACCCCTTCCTCCCTCTTCCTTCTCTCTCCACGGGAAACTCTCCCTTGAAACTACCCCTCTCTCTTTCTCTCTCTCTCTCCTTCGTTTTAAACTCCTCCTGCTATATCTCCTGCATCTCCCTCCCTCTCTCGGTGTGCATCCAACTTGAACACGTCTCCATTGCTCACTCTCAGGACTCAGGGAAAACCACGTCAGGTTTTCGTCCTCTCACGTTAGCATCAAGGAGTAAAAAGCGACGGAGTAAGTAGGATAAACGTGACAGGGAGGACATCGATATTTGGCGAGCGGGCGAGGTTGGGTTGGGAGGCGCGGGTCGGGGAGGGGGCGTGAAGAGAGGAAAGGCGAGACAAGCGTGGGCAGCCAATAAAAGCGCCACTGAGTTATTTGCCATCCGCCCTTGCGTTCGCGAAAAAAAACCGGAGTCAGGAATAAAAAAGGAGACAGACAATATTGTCCCGATTGATTGAGTGCGGCAACTTGGGTAACAGCGTAATAATAAAAACTCCATCCGAAATACCGTTTTTCTTCGATTAAGGACGAAAATACGTATAAACGAGTTATATCTGCGTATTAATATATTGTAATTGCTGTTATGAGATTTCAGATTTGGTAGTGGGTATAGTATTAGGTAGCTAACCAAAGTACCGGGTTCGAATCCAGGATAAACCTTCGTAAGGTCCATTTAAACCAGAGTTTAGAGATATTCTGGATACCAAACCTTTCTGGGGAAAATAGGTGACAGAGGAAAGAATCTTCCTACCCTAATAAGCGACTTCACCCGCCGTAGTGTTTCAAATTTGGTAAACTTATCCTCACCAACCAGTTCAACCTTCAGATTAAACGCTGTGGTTTTTGGACAGCAGTTTTTCAACAGCCAAAGAAGTCAGTATTGAAAATGGATGCTACCTGGTTCAAAGTAAACAGCTGACTTCAGGATTATTTTTTCCTCACTTCAATTCCAAATATGATGAAAGGAATATAACCCCTGCCACGAGCAGAATTTCTACTTTTACGCTGTGAAAGAAGCAGCTCGCTATGTAAATGAATTCAATAAATCACGATACATATTACTTTCAATATGTCTCGATATAATCATAAATACAGTAACGCGCGTCAGAATACCACAGAGAAATCACACTCAAGAGACATGGAATGTGATTAGAGGGATTTTCGACCGGCAAAAGGAACTATATATGAGCTGAGTTAAGAGTATGCGCTATACTGAGCTGATTTGAATCTATTGCATTATTGAAGGCAACGTTTAATCAACATCCAACGAAATCCATACGTCTAGAATGAACGCTAAATATTAATAAATGAAAAATTGATGAATTTTAAAACTGAAAAAAACATACTTTTTCAACTGGAAAAAAATTCCTCATTCATGGCCAATTTATCGACATCCAAGAATTCATCTGAATACCTTGAATTTTAATGCACATGGTAAACAAAAAACTTAGGGAGAGGATATTTTTCATTCTCACCAATTGAATACGATCTTAGACTACTGTAAAAAATGCGACACTCTCCCTTTGATTCCAAATGCTTTTTAAAACTATTAATTTACAACATAACTGAGAAGCATTTCTTATAACAGTGTTTTACATCCTACATAGAAATATTCTTATCACATACTACACCCTATCTATGGTTAATTTACTCCATTGACTTAGGAACGACGTACATGATGTAGATATTAAGAACTTTAGGATGGTATACGAGACATATTGAAACGTTTGGCCAAATTACTTAAGCAACTTCACTTACGTAGTGCTGCCAACCAGAGTAGCATACTGAGCATGCGTCACGACGCACATAAAATTGTTCCAAATACTTTTAAATTTATGTATTAGATGCATCAGCTTTATAAGGTGTGGATAGTTGCTCTCAGCGTTTCCAGGTTTCCTTCCACGAAGTTTGGCTAGATGAGAAGAGGTCATCTTGGCAACTTACGCGGAAGGAAACCTGGAAACATGCTAAGTGCATCTAACCAACGCCGTAGAAACCTTCGATCTAAGAGTGTGAATAGTTATCAGTTAATTTAAGTTACCAATAAAAAATAAATCTGACAGCTGTGTTATACCCGAAGGTTAGTCTAGTGTGGTGACGTAGAGCTAAAATAGAACTATGCTCAATGTCGTCACACATCAGGGCAGAGGGAGTAGTTCATTTCTCTATACAGCTTGCAGTCTTCCATAAAGATCTAGTACCTAGAAGATAGCGTAGCTTCGGTTTAGATGGTCATGACCGAAGGAATATTCCAGATTAGAACTCGGGTCCCACGGTAAGAAGCCCAATACTATCTACCTACTGGGCTACCACGCTGCCTTAAAATTATTCTAATTCGTTTATTAAATTCGTTCAAAAAATTAGGAGTAAAAATTTGTTTCCAACTCAAGTTTAAATTAGAATATTTTTTGATGCCATTATGTACAGCAAGCGTGTTGAAAATTGTCAGAGGGCAAAGGTTTTTGGGAAGGTGAATCGAACCATGGATCTTTCACATACGAAGTCAATGCGCAGACCACCACGCTACACAGGACTTCAGTCCCAAATGCAATTTTTTTAGGACGATCTATATCAAGGATGCCGTACGTAAGGCGGAATAGTGCTACAAGGAAACCAATTCTCAGTGAAAGAGTCCCCGAGGACAGATCCTATAAATTATCGCTAAGGGCGAAAAGCCAACAGTAAGATTTTATGTAGCCGTTATGCACAGCAAGGGTACTGGAAATTACAAGACCAGGTTGCACGATTTGGTTGTACACGTTTAAATTATTTCTTAACGTGCTAATAATCCGAGCACAAACGTGCACAATATCATAGAGGAGGGCACAATCACACTCCCAATAGCTAACAGCAGCGAACATCAATGCAGAGGTGAAATACCTTATTGTGTGGATAGGCCGCGCTCCCAGTTGAGCGCGGCCTTCGCCATCGAAACGAACCGGATTGCATACACCGGAATGAGATTGCGAATAGAAATCACCGACTCCCCGAGGCTAATTCACATTTTCTCCACCTCCGCCCCACTCCCATATCCCCTTGGATGAAAGGGGAGCGAGGCGGGAAAGGGATGGTGGCGCTCATTTCAAATGACCGCAGACTGCTGAGCTCTCTCTAACCACCGGATGTGGGGAAAACGGGAGGCCTCGACTCTTACGGCGGGTGGGCGGGAATGGAACGAAATGTCCCGGAGTGAGTGCAAGAGCGGGAGGGGATGGGGTGAGGATGGACACGGGGATGTGAGTACGGGACGGGAATAGGTTCTCCCAGAGGGAGAGGCATCTTAAATATCTCGTCCGCCGCGCATCAGCTGAGACGGGAGAGCACAACCAACAGCCCGCGGGGTCCTGGTGCAGCTCCAAACACTGCTACCCAATGCCTCCAACAATCGCATTCTACTTCTTGACGTGGCGTTGTTGCGATAGAATGGTAGTATATAATAAAAAAACCGTAACTTTAATACTTGCAAAAGGACTTAATCTGTCTCATAATTTGTAAATAGTGCAATTAGTTTTTATTTTTATCGTTGCTTTAAATATGAACATGAGTTCGGAAATTGATTCTGAATGTTGAGGCACTGAGATTCTTTTGACCATGCTCGTTAGAGCACCAAAGATAAATAGTTGCGAAGTGATACATGATATTTAATTTAATCTCTGACGCATTAATCTTCACTTCATGGAGTATGCTGTGCAGCCAGTAAATGAAGCCATATTATCCTTGGTGACCAATATTTATGGCCATGCGTCAAACCAACCCTAAGATTTTTGACCAATGATGATGATTCATGTTCTAAGATGATTCTGAGGAGACGGTTGTGCTGCATTCTTCTTCTTTGGTTGCACCTTTTGGCTTTACACTCGTTTATTCACTCTGTTATTTTTTCTTCCAAATTAAAAATGCTACGCTACTGCCTTATAGCCCATTTTTTAAGCTATCTAGTAGTGTACACCCTTTTACTATTCTTAAGAATCCCACTTTCCCATTTCCGTCGATATTTCTACTTCTTTTAGAAAATCAACGTCTCACTAAGTTGTAAAGAGCCACTGGAACTGCCATCATTTGGTAAAACTCCAATTTTATTTAATTTCTTGTTTTATTTTTTAGTATTATATGAATTGTTCCAAGAATGTGTATGTATTTCTTAAGCTTATTATTGGTGCGATTTGGGAAATATTTCACATCCAAGACAACAAAAACTGGACCCTTGTATTCACGATAGAATTTGATGAAATACAGTTTTCTCAAAGAAGCGAAGTTCACACTAAGCGTATTGACTGGTACCACATTGTATACGATCTAGACTTGTTTCAAAGAAGATGGTTGCCCTTAGATTCAAGTATGGATCGCTTTTAAGATTTGCGAGTGTCATCGACTCCAGTTCCTTATGTCATATGAGTGGAAGCTTCGCACCAAGGAGACTAAAAGGAGACTAATGTAATATCCTTGCTTCGCACTTAATTCGCCCAGGGATACTCACAGTTTGCGCGAAAATAACAAACGTTACACACGAAATATTTCGTACACCTGGGAAGAGGCTGCAATCAGCTTAAAACATTTCAACTCTTCTACCGACATTTTTATTTACCAGAAATATATTTTTTACGCAACAAAATTGAACAGTATTTCAGCTGTAGCCTATGATTCGATACATAAGGGAAATTTGATTAATAGGCGTCGAGAGTAAATCACATTCCATCAACATTTCACGGCCATTATTGAGTGAGTTCAATCATATATACTTTTAATCCTATATATTAATATATCCTATATCTGATATAATAAGATATTTAATCTAGGGTTTGAGCAATTAGATACCATCATAAAATATATTTTCCCTAGCATGAAAATGAAAAGGCGCATATTAGACTAATCCGGATTAATGAAACAAACAGAGTTGAAATCAATATTTTGGATTTGTTTTAGCATTTAAGTATATCAGCATGAAATAGGTTTTAGGTACTATTAAATTTTACTGTATTACATTTAAAAACATTTTTATTCGTCAAGTATTGCTTCTGCGTGCAACCACCACTGAGAGAACATCATTTAAAAATTTGGAGATAAAATCGGTTACATATTTTATGCACTCTACTATTCTTCTATGCCTACTCATTATAATAAAACAAAATACAGCTAATATATCATACAAATAACGCACATGCCGAGAGACACTAAATAAAACTAAGATGTCTAAGCTGAATACAGACCATGTGGCCATATACGCATATAATATTAAATTGTGTCCATTAAGTGATGCAACGGTTGACTTGAATCATATGCATCATTTAACGCCTAAACATAGAAATATGAAAAGGATAATACGCAGTAAACTCCCCATTTTTTCATCAGCAGAGAAACAAGTGCGCAAACGCCTTGGTTTTACCATCAGGCAAACGGCATCGAAGAATGTAATCCCGCTAAATTCAACATGGCCAAGTTCTAATTATTTCTTAAAACAATGAAATCATGAATGAAATATGTCATTAACTACTTGGTATTCCAAGTTTCAGAGGCGGATGTGCTGTGCGGCTCGACCACAATAGCTTGACGATCATACGTGTAAGTTATATGAACTGCTTGCATTCCTTACGCCCACTCAAAATGAAGGAGCTACTCCTACACCCCAAAAACAAGTGGATGAGGAAAATAGAGTTGATAATAAAGAGATATACTAAGCGAGCGGGTAATTTTGCAAATAACCCAATTTGACATTTATCCATTTTTACACCACTGAAATGAAACATGAGTATATATTAAGTGTGGTAAACCGCAAGCTAAAATAAGCTGGGGAATCATTAACTCTCAGTTAATTGGTATTAGCTATTCTATGGAGGTGACCGACAGCATATATCACTTGCGTCATTCAAGGATAGATTGGAGATCGTATAGTGGCATAAATTTTTCTAGGAACGGAGGAAGGGTGGAGTGATACCTAGCGTTAGCGTTATCCTACACCTAACGAAAGATGCCAAAGGGTCCACAGTTTGACGTCTCATCCGACGTACGGCGAAATTGACTCAAAGTGCTCTTCAAAAAGCAAGTGAGCGGGGACCCGTACACCGACGAAAAATCTGCCTTAGCCGGTATTCAAATCCGGGCTCTCGGGATTGAAGCCAGTTATACAGCCACCACACCAACCCGATTGCCTCTCAGCTATTAATAATTTTTTATGTATCATGCAGACATACTCAAAAATTCCACAAAAAAATATCGTAAATGATTAGTGTTCCTATTTTTTAGTTTCCAGTCTTAGAAGACCTCTTTTCCCTAGGTGAACACAATATTGATTTAGTGGTAGGCACTTCCATAAGAAACCACTTCCAAAAATTCATTGAATTTAGCGTGAAAACAATGACGATGAAACCAATATGACCCGGGGAGACCGTGAGGAAGGATGAAATTAAAGTTTTTGAAAAGTTTCATAGGCTGTATTGAATAAAAAAGTTGATGAATTATCAGGTATTACAAAAGAAAGAACCTTTTTGGAGATAAGGATTAGGGTAGGGAATTTGCGAGATTGAGGAGCGCTATTGAGTGCAAGGGGGATATTGCTACGCAATCGTAGGAGAGGAAGATAACGATGATAAATGGCCTGGTGTTGGGCAAATAATTTAAAGAGCTATAAATGGAAGTATTATAGTGATGCACGGTCCGTCAAAAGATCTTCCAGCATTGGCCAAAAAATCTTGATTGATGAAGGGTTTCTCATAATACGTTTTCGAGTGAAATTATGACTTACTAATGCTGAAGCGGTAAAGAAAAAGCGCATAGCTAAAAGAAAAAAAAATTAAGTATTCATTTTTGTTTGGACCTAATGTTTTTGAAAGGATGCGCCAAAATATGCGCACTACATGAAACCTTACATTACCGAGAAACAAAAGAAACTTTGCGGGGTACGATGTTGGATACGCCGTGTCGAGTGACGGAGCAAATGCGGCGGATGTAATTACACAGCAAGTTTTTTATTGCTTAGTGATTTCGAACACCCTTCCAGCTCCGCTTGACTAAACTTCCAAATTATTAAAGAAAGAACCTTTGCGATCTATTATTAACAGAATATCGACAGAATGCAGGGTAGTTATTTCCAATCAATTCATTTCCTCCGATAAAAAGCACAGAATTTTTTTCTTCAGACACTTGAATCTATTAAATTTTAACGTTCCCTTTGCTGCCGTCTCGTCAGTCTTAAACGCTTAAGATCAGTGCTCACAAATAACAAGAACTGTCGATCTCACATACAGGATTCCCTTGCATGACAGGATTCCCTCTTCGGATTCCTTTTCCGTCTTCCACCATCCAAATTTTCCACACTTCTCTTAGCTCTACTCACACCTCTCCATTTCGTGAAACCGCAGCACCCTTGACCACTTCCTTAATCCAGAGCGATTCGGTGCCTTTGTGTGAAGACGTTGAACGCGCATACATCTGCGGTCAAATCTCCAGAACAGATGTTCAAATAATTTCAGCTCTCAGGAAAAAGACAACTAGAACACATACGGAGACTTTGAATGCGTTGCATTGGATGCATGATTAGATGCTATAATGTATCTAATGACGAATCCATTTCTACAGGACAAGGGAATTTTTCGGCAGCATATTACTCAATCTAGATCAATTACGACTTCTCTACTTTTTCTCAGTTTATTTAAGTATCATACAATTCGAGAAATGGGAATTGATTAGTTCTCAGACTTTCGTTTGAAATACCGAGCAACTGCGAGAAGGCAAATAATTTGTGAAACTCGAGTAATGAGAGCAATAGCAATTCAGAATACAGGAAGGAGATACAAGATGGATAGGATGAATAGAGTGACCGACGAAGTAAATGAATCAATAGTTTCATGTCATTTACATAACCCTCCTTTTAAAATTGATCTCTACCGACTAAAATCTCTATTAACCTACACTATAATCTCAACTGCTTCTCTATTCATGGAACGCTATAAGATTCCCAAAATATCAAGACGTACAGAAAATCTGGTTGCGGAGTTAATCTACCAAGAGGTATTATAATTACCTATAGCTTATGACTGATATTCTTGGTTGCGAAAATATAAATTGAAAACGTTAATGGGCAGAACATTACCCGAACAAACTGTCATAACGCATTACCTGTCAGGGTCGTGTCGAGCCATAAAAATCCTCGTTTTCCAGTATGTTTGAGAAAAAATTGAAATGGAGCTACACGAGGTGGACCACAGTTCAGTTCAGTTGGTCTACAGCGTCTACTGTAAATTGAGTGAGGAAAAATATGTTGGTTCAAATTTTTAAATGCATAGCCACAATATTCGGGGAAGACTACAGAAGGATCTGCATAAAAAATAAAGTTTAAAATTTAACCACTTCTTAACTTGTTAAAGAATGCTTCAAGTAATTTAAATTACGAATTTATTTCAAGAGCCCTCATACATTTTTCTCCTCTGTAGGGCTTTAAATGGTTAAGTCACGATGCTTGAATCTCACGTCCCACTGAATTATCCCAGGCATGAGAAAGGTCACTCGACCAACTCGTGAGGAGCACTGCTGTGCGCAGACTAAAATCTTAAACATAAAGGAATGCATAGAAGTAAGTCCAAGGATCCTCAATGGATCCATCCTCTGCGTCTCCACTGTGACAATAACGCTTTGGTTACGAACTCCTAAATCACCCGCAAAATGTTTTTTTAAAGATAGAGACTAGCCTGCCTATTGTTGATGCCAGTTTCTTTAAGAATATGTTCCCATTGGGCACAGTATCAATAACGGCAAAGTATCATTTAAGGAACAGGAATCGCTCGTTTAAGCTCATATGACGGGCAGAAATTTACTATAATCTCATGACATCAGGCGTTACATGTCAGAAACTGCCTCATTTGCATATGTGAACCTTCAATTAGTTTTATAATGACATTAAAACGATTCATCAGGTTAAAACCACAGGGCAGCAATGTATGTAACGATTTAAAAAGATCTAGGATATACATTTAAATTTTAGGTTTTTCCAATAAATTTCTTTGAACTGTAACTACATTTTAATTGATATACCACTGCACTCATTGAAGCTGATATAGGTACATAGCACATTTCTAAGCAATGAAAATAGTTAACTTAGCAACGTTATGATATGATCGATCACTTGAAAACAGCGCTACGGTCAGATATTTATGAGTTATTTGCCAAACGACTGCGAACCAAAAGGTTTGATCGGACAGTAATACTACCATGAATTTTTAAACAAAATAATTGAAGATTTACTATGGGCATAATTACTCATATCTAAGGCATACATAATAGATATAAACATGTAATAATCCATGCTCGGTAGAAGTACTCACATCCATTGCTTTTCATTCCTTATCAATGTTAGCATTGAGTCCATTTGGTTTACGACGGCGGAGGGCGAAACTTCGTCTTCGCTGATTTTTAAACACAAGGAAAATGGTCTCTGTTGATTCCACGAACTTCTAAAGGTCAAAAGGGCTACTCCGGCATTCGTAATTGGTGTAATCAGCCATGTAGTACAGGTTATAAACGTATCCAGCAATGGTAATATAGGTTACAAAACCAGTCCTAAATAAAATGATCCAGCAGATATTAACAACTGAATATCCGAAATGAAAACATGATGCAGTAATTACACCGAGTATACCCAAAAGAAGTCACACTTAACAGCGCTGGTTATATAGTGCCTTCTACTGTGTAAAACACTTAAGCCGCCTGAACTACTAAAAAGGCAGTAGACACGACGAAAATGCCAACCACCCGGGAATGAATTCATCTTAATTCCCTTTCGTTTACGAGCGACTTTCAGTTCGGCATCTTTGAAGTAGAATGATTACGGGCATTAAGGCTTGAAAAACTAAAAGAAACCGTGCGTGATGTAAATGATTGCGGTGATGAGTTGTTGATGGAATATGAAAATATGTGAGCGAGAATCAAGATGAGATAATCTCTATCGTCTAACATCGATTCTAGGATTTGATATCGACGTTGTACTCTCCCTTGTCCACTGCTAATGCAAAGCAATCATGTCCTTCCGTTCACAGTGCAGAATTTCATGAGCGTAAGGCGAAGACAGAAACGTTCGTCCGATTCCTCAATTCCATACATCAATTTGCTCACGGTCACTCCGGCTCTTCTCCGGAAAGGATGCACCTATGTATCTTTATATCTTCCGATTTCAATCAATAGGTAGGTTGCCAAGGTTGCGCTTCCCACATTCTGGATAATGATCGCAAGGTATCCCATTTAGGATCAAAAGATTTACGACCCAGAAATAGTCCGTCCGATGCTCCGACATGATTAGTTACGTGCCACGAGCGCTACATTACTGCACGTGAAGTATACAAACATCAGTGACAGAACGGTCCAGCGACTGATCCGAAGTTTATCACTCACCTTTTTAGTTACTCAATAAAGACAGAAAAAATTGGTCCTCTTGCCTATTTGGCTCAAAACATTGAGGCACTGCAATGAGCATGAAAGTATATTCAGTAACACCTCACCGCAATAACACTATCCACTTCAGATGAGCAAGAAAGCCCACAGTACAATTGCTTTAAATACGTCAATCTGAGGCTAATCATAATTATCACCGCCTCAACTTTTATCAGTAGAAGTTAACGTTGTTACCTGAAGTTAAGGCACGGAACAGAAGTCAAAAAAATAGAATGGGCCCACCTTTTGAAAATAACGCACAGTGGTAGAATTTGGATTTTGGTGTTTCAACTACCTAGACTTTATCGCATTGTCTAACCTAAACTTGAAAATGAGACAAACGTTGAATCCATGCCCGCGAATTTTAGGCTTTCAGGTAGGCACGTTTCCAACCTGCCTACCGAGGCCCACTCCCATTTATGCACCACGCAATTCATTTTCTGATTTCGAACTGATTGTCATTATGATGGTAATTATACCAGAATTAGAGTAATGGTGAAGAAAAGTGGAGGTTAGGGCAGCAAAACAACGAATGTATAAATATACATAAAAAAGAAAGGAGATGCTCGCTGATGACAATGAAAGTGACGTCCAGTTCCATAACTCCGTGCCGGACGACTTTAAAGCCACCTACGATCATGAAAATCACACATGAACCACATGGGCACGTAGGAATTGCACTTTTCATGGGCATATGGAGACCGGCCATACGAATTGCCTTGAGAGCAACCCAAGCCAAATTCGCTAAGACCACTTAGGTATTCCACTCATGACTCTTCCAAATCATCAGAATTGGAGAAAACGAGAGAGAAGTGGAAGAGGAAAAATACTCGAAGAAATATACTTGGAAGCGTTTTTATTTATTTCGGCCGATTATTTTTTCGTGAGAGGAATGGCCAGACGGCCGGCACGATCCCTTTTCTCTCGGTCTTCGCCTCGTCCTCAGTGTTTTTCCCTTTTTTTTATTTAATTTCGAATGGTCGGGATCGAAGTAAAGGGACATTCCCCCTATATCCTTCCCCCTCTATTCCTCCCACTACACCAACTCATTTCCTCCCAGCAGAAGAATCCTCTGAGAGAAAAACCCTTTCACGTCCTCCTCCACTGAGGCGGGTGAAAATTATCAAAAACCCAAATCATAAATTTGTATCACGTGTGTGCCAGCGGTCTCCGTTATGGGGCATATGGCGTATCAACGCGTACATCGACAAGGGCCCCGGCGATCGAGGATAAGGTGAAAAATTTCGACGCCCGTTTGGAGCCCGAGGAAGAAAGAAGAGCGAAAGGGGGTGGAAGAGAAAGAGAGAGAGAGGGAGAGGAGATGAGGAAGAATGAGCGGAGGGAGAGAAGGGGAAGAGTCGTTCTAAAATGAAAAGAAAAAAATTCAAAGTTTGGTGGTGGGAGGGTGGGAAAGGGGTCGGACGAGATGAGTGAGAAACGAAAGGGGCACCGATGGAGGATTGATGCGGAGATAAACGACTTTATTCGGTCGAAATTGAGATTATCAGATCCCGTCCCGGGTTTAATCCAACGTCATACGAAATTAGGAAACTTTTCGATAAAACCTCATCGTGCCTGATGATGATTGATGATACATTGTGAAAAAAAGACGTCAGGAAATAAGTAGGTAGCTCCAAATAAACAAGAAAACAATGAAAACAAATACCTGATGAAGGCAAGTTAGAGAAGCGCGGGGAAGCGAGTATAAAGCGACAAGGATGACAGGGAGATTGAAATCGATTAGTATACGGACGTTAATTTACTACTGATACTTCTATGCTAGTGATCAAACAAATTAATGTGGTTGATGAAAAGACGCTGTGAGCCCAGTAGAACGAAATTTGGATTCTCCAGGGAGATAAACTGAAGCATAAATGCGCACAAAGACAAAGTGTACACGTTGATCCAGGAAATCTTCTATTATTTTGGAGTACTGCAAAATACTGCTGAAGTTATACCACTATCTTGACTCAATTGGGCGCACGGTATGAGTAGTATTCCACTAACCCAGATTTACTAACACAAATAAGAACGAGTCTACTTTCCGGAACCTCTAAAAATAACGAAACTGTTGAATGAAAATAGTCATCAATGCCGTGTACGAAATTTATAAAATGCGTCGGAATATTATGCACAGACTTGGAGGTTTCTATAATATTATGAAAACATATTTGTCAGTTAGATATTGCTTGAGAGGTGAAGGAATCTCACAACTTAACTATAAAAAATGTACTCTAAATGAGATGATGAAACCGTTCAATCATTTGAAATACGAGTTTAGTAATAGACAAATACTTTAACTACGGCACAATGTTAAGAAAAGATGAAAGTGACGCCAGGAAATCATTCCGAGCAGTGAGCAATGGAAAATGAATGGTTAAATTTGGCGATAACTTAATGTTAGTGTTACAGGACATAACGTGCTGCATTACTTTTCGAGGCCATCCTATTTCAGTGATTGCAATTCAACGTGACTCATTTTCAACTAAATTTAAGAGGACTTTCAAATGGCCATATAAATAACATTACAGCGTAATGTAAATAGGTAGGGAGATAGAGGTCCTTTTTTATATAGTTGAATCAACATGTTGCTGTGGAAATGCTCAAAATTTTCAACAACAACTAGACTGTTTCGGGAAAAGTTATTGAAATCAAAGACCTGATGCAAGAGACTCAGCAGGGAAGGCATTTGAAAGGAGTATTTATATAGGTATTCCTAAAAAAAGCGAAATGAACTGAGTTTTTGTGGAGCCTTCAACGCCAGGTAGCATAGTATTAATAACTCCTGACAAAGTACATTTTGATGTGACTTTACTTTCAAATGCCTCATAACTTCAATTAAATCGTGATACTTTTATGTAAAAAAAACCTTTAAAACCACCGCGATCTGAATTTGACGGCATACGTACTGCAAGCCCGACGACTGAAATGCCATTTCATGTAATCCTAATCTACATACAACAATGATGGTGGAGTGGAAAAGACAAAGGGACCAATTTTCACCGAGCCACTTCACCAATTCTTTTTCGGACGAAACTGGACTGCCGCCTCGCGTCGAATTGACTGCGGGGGAGGTGATTCGTACGGGTTCTGTGAGAGGAGGGAGGGAATGGGAGGGGGAGAGCAGGGAAGAAAGGGAGAGTGGACGAAGGTTTCGCGGGGATGGGAGCGGGGAGTCGGCGGAGGAAGGAGATGGGGTGATGACTGGGAGAGAGGAGTTGGAAGCCGGCGGCAGGGGGGATGGGGCTACCGGCTACCGAGGTAGGGAGGAAACGGGAGGCGGGGGCGTAAGGGGGCAAGGAAGCGTGCACCGTGGGAACATTCCTCCACCCACTCCCCTCCCGCTCGCCCTTCCTTCTCCCCACCAGCAACCCACCCCTCCTTCCCCCCGAATTTTTTAGTCCCCCCCCCACCCTACCACGCCGACATTTCCGTCCATACCTGTGCCAAAGTATTCACTCCCTCCCTCACCCCTTCCCCAATTACCTCCCCTCGCCCGTCGACAAAACTTCACCTCCTTCCTCCTCCTCTCTCTCTTGCTCTCTCAACCTCGGCCCCCGTTTAATTCCACACGCTCAAACTTTCCCACACGCCTTGCACGAATGCTTCATTCCCACTACATTATAGCACCCTAATCACCGCGGCGCGGCGAGGGCCTCTTGGAAATTCGCTTCCTCCGCTTTTGTTTTCTCCTCGACGCGGGAGGAATGGGGTGATATAACGCGTCGTTTTACTTAAAAAAAAATATTTTTTAATAAAGGGGCGCAATTTGAAGGGGTGAATCGACGGACGTCAAGGAAAGATAAGAGAGTATTTCTGATGAAGGGACAGCTGCTCAACTCATGGAAGGTCAGGTTAACGACGAGGAGCCACCACAAGGAGGTTTGGGTAGGTGTAATGGCTAGAACACTGGCCTCCTATCGTGAAAGTTCGGGATTTGGTCCCGGCAGTATCACCGATTTTTTCTGATGATCCTCAGTCCCTACTATAGTTCCACATAGCGTACTTACATGTATTATTTCATCTGCCGAATGAGACGAAAAATTGTAGATCTCAAGTGTCTTTTGCTAAAACTCCAGTTATACCTTCATTCTTAGTCTACTCCCGATTATTCTATGTACAGTTTACCACCCATGGACTCTTCAAGGCACAAATTACCTCAAAAACAAAAGTAGGAAACACCAAAGTAGCAGTCGAATAAGGTTTTCTGGGCACCAACGGCTTTGAATACATCGCGCCGTCGAACATACACTTAACTCTAAAGAAAAATATAACATCCATGTCACAGCAGGAATTTGATCCACCAACCAGTGTGTTAGCAGGTCAGCACGTTACCAAGCTGGCTACCACGGTTGTCAGGAAATATTACAGTTCACGATTAATATGGAGGATGGTTCTTGTTGAATAAGAGATTATAACCACAGGAAAACGTGAACGTTGCCTTCATTCCGTAATTATTCCAGCTGTTCGTTTCTCATGTTATAAGAAGTACTGCTATCAAAAATACATCTCACCACCTTCAGTAACAAGACTGATTCACAAGTTTCAAATGAAGGGAGTCCACTACTTTCATCTAATTTTTACGTCAATACAATACCCTGAAAGTCACTGCATGAGTTGTCGGCAGGGTGTGAACCAACACCACGCATGCATTAACGTCAAGAGATCTGAACCCTCGATTACGTTCGGACGAAAGTGACGAAATTCCCCGAAGGAGAAAACACGCCTGAAGCCGGACCCCAAAGCTAAAATAGAGCGTGTACACGGAAACTACAGGAGGATATGGAAGTGTAGGCGAAAGGTCCACAAGACGTGCAATGCGAACGAGAAAAACCGAGTGGGACACCGAGACATAATGGATTAGTACGCAGAAAAAGCAAGGATCAACTTCGATAAGAAGGACGTCGGGAGCTTGACAAATGTCGGAGCTAAACCGATGACGATGTGGGTTCATCGACGGCCGATGCAATCGGGGTTCCAACGGCCATTGGCGGGAGGGGGATTGACAAATGAAGGTTGAAAGGGCGGACCGAAAGGAAGGAAAACCGGTGCCACGGAAAGTAATTCACATAATTTTCAGCGGCGGTGAGGAAAATTAACTATTCTGACACTCTCGAACGCCGCGGCCGCGGGCAAGAAATTCATCGCGCCGTCCCTACGCAGCAGTTTCCACGGGGTGTACGAAGGATTAGTCATCGCAACGAGCAGTGCATTATGAGGTCCGCTTACTCACTGGGAACAAATGGGCGGGATTCCTGAAGACGGTCGTCATTTCATATTAAGAGTATAAATATTTCATGAAACACCTAAGCCAAAGGCCCGCTTCTACTAAGTTAAGAGTTAAATTAAAATAACTAGTTTTTGAAGGGCACACCATCCGGGACACGATCACAGGTCCTCGTAAACACACGCATTCACGTTACCATTTACATTTTCTCTTGCCAAGCGAAATGTGAACTTTACCTTTCAAATTTCGTCCCAAGCTTCAAACACCACTTGTGTAATTGGTACAGCAAGTCTTCAGGACTGTTAGTAAGCAACTTAGCAACCAAATTAGATCCACGACTTATCAAAATTCGGTCACAGTTGTAGGATCGCATATATGGAACAACCTCCCTAAAAATATCAAAGACTCTCCATCCTTGAACATATTCAAGAGGAAACTCTTAAAACTACTGAAAGAAAAATCCCTTTATTTGTAATATTCAAAGGAAAATCTCTTGTTTTGTTTTGTTCTATCTACCAAGTGATGTTCTATATTTTGAGTAATCAATTTTATTGTATTTAGCTTATGTTTATTATTACTGCCTATGTTGTCTTTCTCTCGCTGACTAAAAAAAACAAAATTGTAATATCTCAAACAAAAGTCACTTATAACTCAATGTTTTTTTTGTAATATTCTATCGAACCCTTAGTTTTTTTTGTTATAATATCACACTGTGAGCTCTATTGTAACATTTCTTACTCACCACTGTTCATAGGGGATGTAAATCCTTGAATATAATAAACGTTATTATTATTATTATTAAGCAGATCGCCCACAGAGAAGTTTACGTAGTTGAAAACGATTACGACAATGCGAAAGTAGAATCCATATGGCCAGCCGTGGAAGTCACGTCTGTCACTCACTGAATTGGCAAAACAAAGGTAGCAGGTTCGAATCCCGCAAAGGGTAATGATGTAGTGTTAGTCCTATGATTAAGATCTTAGGATAGACGGTGCGATATAACCTTAACTGTTGGAGCTTCTACAAACCAAAGACTACTACCACTACTAGAGTAACACGAAGGCCTTACATTGACTATTACCTAACAGCTGAGAGGCTCGTCCCATGAATATTTTGCTAGCGCAAATTAAAACAGAAGGTTGTAAAAGAAGATAAACTATTCATTATATTAGGCGGATAAAAGTTTTTAGTGATTGACTCGGAACAGATGAAGAGAAATAATTATCAATGCCATTGTTTAAAAGCAAATAATATGGTTCATAAGGCAGGAGTGTAGCTGATGTTGCCATATGTAAAATAAACTTAACTCAATGTTAATATTGCTCACAGTTTCTGCGTTTGGACTACGTACAATTTTGAGAATACCTAATGTCTTTGATAATAAAATTATTACCTATAATGACATTTAAAATGACAGAACACAAGTTGTGTTTTTCAGGAAGGAAGCATGCCGTCCGCGTGGTCCAATGGGCGCAAATTCAACTCACGCTTCGTCTATGGATGTCTTATTATTCCTAGTGGAAAATGCGGTCCAAAAGATTACACGAGAAATTTATCACTGCCGTGCTTCTATTGAGCAACGAGATTTGGTATTATAATTCGGTTAGATTCTATTTAATTCGGTAGATGCATAATACAGCCTTTTTCGACTCAAAAGATTTTCACCCCGACAGTAATCACTGAAATGCAATCTGAAAATGTGTAATCTGAAGATTCATAAAGAGTGAGTGATTGAAAACGGTCACTGGCGTTATTTAAATCACGTGATTGATTTCCTTCAAAATTCGAAACGAAAACATCTTGTCCAACAAACGACCGTACTATAAAACAAATTAACTACTATCTGTACCAACATGCTGACATACTACAGGTTACATGCATTATTTTTGCAAGAAAAATTCAAAATATGCCCTCAAATTATTACTCGTATTAACTTTTTGGGCACGAGAAATTTCATTCCAACTCTGGGAATTGTATTCAACACATCTTAAGTGACAGAATAAGAGACAGAATTACTTTAAGAGAATTTGAATTAAATTAAATTTTTAATTGCACTTTCACAAGAGGAAAAAATAAACAGTTAAACGGGATAGTCATTGATCACTATTAGTACAGATCAATATTAGTACAGCAACATGTGATTAAGGTGGACGGTATTGTAAACGCAATGGTTTTAAAGGAATTCTCGTCCTAAATCAATCGGCCAGCAAAATTAATTTTCGTGAGATGTGAAAAGCGTGAAAAACTGAATCACGAAATTCATAAAATTCTCTTCACCGTGGAAACGCATGACACGCTAGCCTAACTCTTCCAACAAAAAAAATGCCGGACGATCTCCACTTGGCCAAGGGATTGCTGGTTACCATTAAAGAATCCTTTAGCGTTCCGCGGGTCCTGCTTTCTCGTACACAGCCAGGAACTTCAAATTTATGTGCGCAAAAGGTGTAAAGAAAACGAGAACATAATAGCCATTTACCTCGCGGAGTTACCCATCTCAACTCTCGTTTCGCTTGCTTCAGCGGCAGCAGCAGCAACAGACCGACCCAGGAGCCATGCCAACCCCCTCAAATCTCCTTCACGTCAAGGTCTACGTGACTTTATTTATTCATTCCCGCCGTGCTCCATCCCCGAGCTCGCTCTTCAGCACGTAATCACGCCCGCGCGTTCGTTATCCCCCGGAGAATTTTTTGTTCCATCCAATCTTATTTCTTTCGCTCAAACCCAAACCCCCCTTCCCTCCCGCAGTCCAGCCTGCCTCTCTTTTCTTAACCTCCCTCCTCCCCACCCACCCACCCCCACCTCCTTTTCGCGCTCGAGTCTTAAAAATCCTTTAACTCACCGCTGTCTCATCATATTTTCGGCGGAGAAGCCCTCGCAATTTGCCCCGCTAAGGTAATGTCCCATTTATCGCTCAGAACATCTACACGGGGTCTCCAGCCCTCCCCGAAAACGTGCGCGTTGCCTTCTGGGCCTCTCCGCGTGGAGATTATTTCGAGTGCCGCTCGCCGAATCAATCTAGACGAGGGGAGGACGGTCCGCCGTTTGGACCGATCTGAGCGATATTTCTCGGCACGAGTGCATGTGCTGATAGGCCCTTTGTTTCTCGTGAGAATAGTTTTGACTTTTGCGATTCCAAATTCTAACGTTTCTGCGACCAAGATAGTGTCCCTCATGATTCTTCACGGTTTCAAAATGAAGGAAAAAGCATGTTAAAAACATTACATTACAGATAAATGAATAAACAACTGCAAAGTGAAGTAATTAAGTGGGAAGATAATATTTTTGAGACACATATGTTTACAGAACATGGGGACATACGACTCGTTAGGCAACGGACAAAATTGGCTATATTTAATTAAGACGGGCATTATATAAATGAGAATGATCCGATATTTAACAGGAGAGGTGGGGATAAATTTATTTCCTTTTTGCATTTTGGAAAGAAGATATATAGAGCAATTTAACTAATAGAAAATGATGGAGAGAAACTGTCACTGTAAGCAGCTTCTAACGTGTTTTATCCCATCAATAATCGTTAATTTTAAAGTATGGATGCTCACGTGACATGGAGGCATATTACCCGTCCAGCAAGAAGACAAATAGATTTAATGTTATTGATTACCATTAACATCTATGAAGTAAATATATCAAGAAAAGAGAATATATTCGTGAATGCTATCATGTTTAAAATTTTAAAATTTTGTAATCGTAAATAAAACCTAAGAATACCAGGTACCTACCTGTCCCCTGATTACCTATTATGAATATTGCTTTCACTGAAGTATCATATCAATTTAAAGTTAATTTATTTCATTAGATTAAACCTCTAACTGATTAAGAATTGATGAGTTGATGAGTTACTTTAAAGTAATGGGAATATTTAATGACAGAGAGATTTATGCAATTTAAAGTCGGGATAACTGAACGCAGACGTGACGCCCATAAAACTACTTCTTTGATTCTCCACTAATAATCGTGAGCGCAAACTGAATACAGTTATATCAACACCCAGAGCATGGCTTTATAGCAGTTTACTTTCATTTCTCGTAAACCTAACGACGTAAAACTACGCTGAGAGTAAAGTGAACTAAATTATCCATTCTTTCATCGCTCTTTCGCCTTTCTCAAAACCATCGCAGCTCTTTAAGTAATTTACCGTCTCATCACTTTCCCGCTAATATCTACGGTGAAGAGAAACTCATCCCGACTCATTCCTTAAGTTTCCCCCGGGTTAATTGCATACCTACTGCTACCTCTCACTCTCTTCGCCCGCCTCGGTGGCGGCGGGGTAAACCCCTCGCATAACAAACCGAAGATTTTTTTTCACCGAAGGCATGGATGTGCGTGTAATTTCAACTGTACAATATTAAGTTACATAAAATCATTCCCATACTCATCCCATTTCCACCTCTCTTCCAATTTCATATTTCCATTATAAATATTTTATTTTATATGAAGCACTTGCTGTTCCATTTCTCGGCTTGCATTTCTTACTTTAAATATATCTTTCTTGTAACTATGCAGTCAATAATTACCTTAGGTTCTAAATTTGAGAAATGAGTAGTTAAATGAGTAAATAAGTAGCAGTACGGTTTATTTATGTATATAGATAATGGAATTTTCCAAATTTTTTTCTACAATGGGTCCGAAGGGGTGATTTTTATCTTAATATGACGGAATTGAGTTCAACAATATAAAAAAGACTCGTTTACTGTACCTGATCAATCAATTGATTTAATAAACGAAGCGAGATAATCATTTGTCAAGAAGTTCTCTAACCCATCTCCGAAGCAAACCGATAGCAAAAACAGCATAATTTGCCGCAGAAAATAAATATTACATATAAGATGATAAATATGAACTATAGTATTTCGGTCGCGGGTACTAACTTGCTCACTTGCTCTACCCTCAGCTCCATAAGGCCATCTCCTTAGTCCGCTCCAAGAGACAGACCAATAGAGACCACTAGATCAGCCAAAATGAAGGCTCGAGGCCATATCTCTTGCCCCGAACGAGCAGCCTGAGAGACAGTTCCAGCCTCTCAACCACCGCTGTCACATTAGGCGCCTCGGACTCCTGGCAATGGGCACATTTCCCTAGCTTGTTTCCACTATATCATAGCCCGACGACGAGCCCGCCTCTTCCCTCCGTATCCATTCTCAATGATTCCCCCTCCCCGCCTCTCACCCTTCCCATTCAGAGAGAGAGAGATGCCTTAGGTCCAACGGGTAGCGGCGGTAGGCGCTCATTAGCGGCAGCACCGTTGTCCGTCTACCTCACTCCTTCGGCACAGCCCTGCTGGGCCCCCGCCAGGTGAGGGTCCTGGGCGGGAGGCGCGGCCGGGAACCCACCCCGCGGACACACCACGCCATCCGCTCGCCGACAGTTCTTTGTCACATCGCGCCGCGGGCCCACTCCGCCACCCAGGGAGGCCCTTCCGACCCGTCTCCGCCCATCGGCCGCGCCCTCCCGCCCTTCCCGAAGTGAGCATCTTCCTTCCCACGCAGAAAATCTCCGATCCGGATGCTCAATATTCTGATAGCGACCCTTGCAGGGTCGGGTTGGATTACTGTCTTCCCACCCAGAGTGCCCGGGCTCGAATCCCGAAAGATATTTTTCATCGGAAAACCGGCCTCTTACTTTGCTTGCGCTTTCTGCAGAGAATTAGAGTTCAGTACTCCGTCCGTCGGATGGAACGTTAAACCGTGGTCCCCTTGGCGCCTTTCGTTGGGTAAATGCCAACACCAGGTTTCTTTCCACCCTTCCTCCTGGCCCTTCCATTCCTGTTCTTGCACCTTTTCTCCCGATTTGAAGCTAAGTGCGGACTCTATTTACATCATAGGGGATATCCCTCCTAGAACGATGTGTTTTATTTGTCTTAGAGCTATTAATTACGATTATTTGAGTTAGGATTAAGCTACGTTTAGCTGCAATACAACATTTTTGAACAAAATATTAGGTAAATCAGTTAAGAAATATCATGTGATACAGCCACATGTGGTCGGTTTGGTGTAGTGGTAAGACTGACCTCTCACCCAGAGGGCCCGGGTACGAATGCAGGTATTGGATGATATTTTTCATTGATAAACCGGCCCCTACTTGAGTGCTTTGTGGCGAGCATTTCTGTTCAGTGCTCCGTCCGTCGGATGGGCCGTTAAACCTTGATCCCCTTGGCGCATTTCGTTAAGCGCAGGCAAATGCCGACGCCGCTCCGTGTTTTTTTCCACCCTTCATTCCTGCCTTTCCATTCCTATCCACATACGTTTCCTTCCCAACTGAAGCGACTGAATAAAAGCGTGTATTGACATGAAGCCCAAAGACATAGGTAGAAAAAACTATCAAAAAGACGACGATATGTATTCAAACCGCAGTTATCAAACGGTATCGACCAATAAATCGACCATATTGCCGTTGTGGGACGCTATTGAAAATATTTGCAAAATTATCGAGAATCATCATCTAAGTCGTCACTAGAATCGAAATGACGTCTTTCACATCAGACAGTCAGTCATTTACATTATCGTCCACATTGCCATACAGGTATTCATTGCAAAATTTATAGGTGGTACCATAAAGTTAAAGAAACTAGCCAATTCTGTGTACAGCGAAGATAAAGACTCGAAGAGAAAATTGAATATCACCTATTAATACCCATTTTACACAAGTAACGGTATCATGACTCGAGATTATAGTAATTTTATCTTAGTCATAGAATAAATCTGCATCTTGTGAGCTTAGAATACATTGCCACAAAAAAGAAAACTAAGCATTTAGCTATTTTTTGCCAAAGAGCATATTTATTATGTAAATTTCACTGACATTACCGGAAATCTTTCAAAATGCAATCACTGAACGGCGATGAACGGAATCGTTAAAAATGATCGGATCTGACCGAGCCAGTACTAAAATAATATCGAAGAGCTGGGCACAAACTTCCCCTGCGCACTCACCTGGGACATGAGGGTGCTGAATCCCCTTCCTCACACCCGTACCAACTTCCCTCGTCACCGCCCCCTGAATTCTGCAGCGGCTACTCGCCCACTTGTCACCTTATCCTCACCCTCTCCGGCCAATACGTCAATACCTTCGGCGAGTGGACGTCCCCTTCAACGGTATCGGCGTGAAACTTCGTGGGCGGCCCAACCCCCGGGTCATTCCATGCCCAACCCATTCCTTGCCTCAACCCCCTCCCTCTGGCTCACATGCTCCCCGATCACCAACACCTCCATAACTTATGGGTCCGCGAGTGCCATAACTTGTACACGGGTGTTCTCCATCCTAGCGCCCGCGCATATTAATGTGCTCCGTGTCGAACATTTAATTAATTCAAGGGATGATCGGTACGCGGGGAGCCCGGACGGCATTCGAGTACTTAACGGTTCGCGAGGTTTGCTGTAGTGCCAGGGGATGGCGGATCCGACTACAGAATGATGTCGTTGTCGGTGAATTTTTGTTTCTGTGTCTCGCAAATTATCGGAGAGAACGGGAAAATGAACGGGCAATCGATCTCATTTGAGCCCATTGATTTTCTCTTCTAAAAACCTAAAAACAATTGAGGTGAAACTATTCGACATTTGGATCTAAGGAAAGAAAGCATACAAGGGCCGGCAATGCGAATTTAAATTATAAGGTCATTTCCCTCCAGTGAAATTCCTCTAATGTACGATATTCCTCTCGAATTAGCGGAGAGTCCCAATGCACTACGATTTATCTACAGTTCTGAACTGTGAGCTCAATTTTTCTGTTCTTTGGGCAACAACGATCTAATATTCCACTATCCTTAACTATTTTTTCTAGCCATTGACAAAATACGGCAACATAACAAGGTAGAAGAAATCAAAATTGAATCATATAAGCCAAAATCTCCTCTCCATCATTACTTACTCATAAATTGACCCCAACGAGCATATGAAATAATGAACTGAGCCCAAGAAAGAAAACTAAAGACTTCATGGTTTTGCTATCTGCATATTCGAAATTCGATTCAATGACTAGCACGACATTTCTTGTCAAAAATATTTAATGGTTCCCATTGAATCAAATTTTGGTTTCCGACAACAGATGGAATTCAGTCATCTTATGTAGGATACGCTCAAGTACAAGTAAAAATATTGAAATAGAAACTGGAAATGCAACAGACACTCTGTCCTAAATAAGCTCGCGACTCATATATCAATGTTTTATCAATGTAATCAAATATTTTTTCCACAAATTAGTACAAGCTGCTTAAAAATGTAGCAATGCCGTACTTCAACTACAAGCAAATGAAAACTTTTATCCAAATAAACCCTCACTGTTGAGCAAAATTTAAATTAAATGCATAATTTCGTAGTGAGATTAAGATAGTCGTGCAAACAATCAATTCCCTAAAATCAGAGAGCTAGCGAGAATTTTGATAACCAAACACGAAAATCTTTTTAAAGGATAATCACGAAAAACCAATTAGCTTTCTAAATTATGGGGATTAGAAGTATTTAAAAAAATATGCCTGATCAACGCTTAAGATGAATATCAAAAAGAGAAAGATATGGACGTATAAACACTAAGAGATAATTTTTAAACAGTTGTAAAATTCTCACCCTCTCTCATTAAATGCCTGAATACGAAGTTATCACTGAATAGCTAAAAGAAAAAATGAAGACTTGCATGAAACTTCATTATTGTTAAAAATTGAATGGAATTGAAATATGACAGATGTGTTTATGATCGGTTAGTAGCTCGGAAAAAAATTAAGACGATGGAATTAGAAATGAAGCACTGGTGAATGTTTTTCAGGAGAACTTTGCAGTGCAGGATATATTGAATACAGTTGAAAGAATTTAACTGCCATTTGGTTTGCCTAGTGAACAGAATAGTTAAGAAGCTTTTCAAAGAAACATAATTTGGTCATTTCGCCCCAAAACCTCAAAGGTTACATCATACTGTCTAAATTTAACTTAAATCAAAAGATAAACAAAAAAGTTACCGGTAGATTAAAACCCCGAACTTCGGGTTGTCAGGTCAGTTTTATCGGCATTGCTACGACGGTTGGTATCAATGCCAAGGCAACGGAAAAAGTATAATAGATTGCTAATCTTGTGAACTTGAGTTTAATGAAAACCTTCAATTAGTATAAGAAAACTAACGATCACAAAAAAGGGTGCTAATTTAGTTAATTTTGGAGAACTAGAAAGTTACTACAGGTTTAGTTTACAACCGAAACGGAACTATATTAAATTAGATGATTTTTAAAATCAACCTTTTTCGTTCTACGGCCATGCGGTAGAGTAAAATTTACAAAGCACTAAACAGGTAGCGTTTTACGGATTCACGTTATTTGTCTGGTGCCATAGAGTAATGTTAAAGATAACAAAGAAAATGTTAGGGTACGAATAAAGCCAAGGGTAACCAGATGATGAATTTTGATGTAAATTAAAAACATTTTTGCTTACAATTATCCGTTCACTAAAATTCCGATACTGACATTAGATAAGAATCCCAACCGCAAAATTTTGTAGTGTGTTAAATTAAGCGTCCTTGTTTTTCACTAAAATAATATGGGCTGAAACTTGATTGACATTCGCATCGCATTGATAATGATAGCATATATCACTTAGGAAGCTTTTTTCAATTAATACCTGAATAACTCATTGCGGAGTGAAACTGAACCCTGTTGGGAAGATAAAATATCGACATTGAAATAATTCTTCATTGGAAACAGTTCATCACTATTTCCGAGAATCCTCCTAGTTTAAGGGCAGTAAAATTGAAAGAGCTACATACATCATTGAAAAACACGAGACTACACGATTTCTACCCCTTCAAGAATTTAACTATGATCTACGGCAGCAGGAGCGCAAGAGCAGAAACCATAAATAACGCGCTAAATCCACGGAACCCATCACTTACGACAATTTCGCATAACGTATGGAGCTCCGCCGGACGGAAAATAAACTCCCGACCCAATCCTTTTAATTATCACGCTCTTAACTTGTACTTGAGCGTTTGATCTAGATGTTAGGCGTCCTTATACATCACCCGCTGCGTGTTTATCGTTGCACCTCGTGAAATTCATAGAGCTAATGCGAGGAGAGGGGGACGGGGGAAGAGAGTCCGGCCACTCTGGACGGGAATCGAGCAAAAAGGGAGCGGGAAAGGTAGCGGGAGGTGTGGACGGAGGATCGGAGCGATGTGGAGGGAGGGAGCGAGAGGGAGAAAAGAGGAATGGATTGACGGGGTGGAGGAGTTGGACCAGACAGTTCCCTAGACAGAGTAGGAGCCGAAGGATGAATTCAAGGTGGAGGGAGTGTGGGAGGACGGGAGGAAGGAATAAAAAAAAGCAGGGAGATGGCCAAATAGATCCTAAGGAGGGAGGGTGGAGCGAGAAGAGGCAGGCCGCGAAAGAGGTGGAGATGGGGAAACGAGGAGGAAAAAGGGGGAGAAGGAGGAACGGTAGAGTTAAAAAAATAGCGAGAGGGGGAGGAAGATACGGGGACCGGAGCCATAGAAACGGAAGAGGTATGTATCTGCGTGAGACGTGCACATTAGCAAGAACAAAATGAATCCATTTGGAGACGCAACCGTGGCGAAATAATAAATGGGAGTGGTGTAGCTAAAGATTCGCGGGGGATGGAGAGCGGGTGGGGAGGGGAGGGGGGAAATATTTATATAAGACGAGCATGACCGGGCATCAGGGAAAAAGGGAGACGAGATGGGGAGAGGGAGAGAGAGGTAGAGAAAGGTGAGGGGAGATGAATTAGAGGAGGTAGGAGAGAGAGAGGGAGTGGGGGAGAGAGTAACACCACCTTCCCACCGCCTTCCGGCCTCTTCCGTCCCGTACCCCTCCCAAACCCTCCGAGACCTTTTCTGCCATTCCTCTCCTTCCGTGCTGCCAACGGAACCCACAGCCAGTCCATCGCGAGATGTCTCTTCTGTCTACGGAGCATATTTCTCAGAAAGCTGGAGAGGAGACGAGAGAGAGCGAGATAGAGAGGAGGGGTCGTTGAGTGTGTGGGGGAAAAGTGGGATGCGGTGGACTCCTTACCCCACGCGCGATAGAGGTGCGTCTCTAGATGGGGCAAGAAGTCGCATTCCTGCTTTTTTCCACCTAATACTTCTACCATTCCTCTCCCCATCTAGTGTCCTTCCTCCATCTTTCTCTTTCTCTCTCTTTCCGACCCCCGCTAACTTTGGAGTCAACTCGCCGCCCCTCCTTCTCATACTCTCCCAACTCACTCCTACCGTGCCCAGAGACCGTCGGAAACGCCCTGGAGTCCGCCTCGAATTCCCGCACCCACCCTCCGCCCGCCCCACCCGCTCCACGAGTCCCATCCACGTCACCCGGGGGTTGCTAACCGCGCGGCGCGGATTTTTAGGAACTCCCGTCTCGCTCGCACACAACTCTCGTCCTGATTTACCGAGGTGGCTGGATGAAAACGTGGACGACGTTCGATTTCCAGGGAGCTTCCAATGGAAAAGCTGAAACAACCCATTAACGTCAAGAGGGGTACCCGACGTGACCGCAGGTTCCCGAGGAAAACTGGTTACAATTCAAAGCATGTGCCCAATCCACCTTTATGATATTAATTTCAGGGTTGATCCACCAGGGAGATGAAAGAAACGAGAACGACATTCACCTAGCCACAGGTGGGGATAGAGGAAGCGACGAAATCTTCCGATGATGGATGTAGCAGCAAATGTTTTTACCTATTTGCGTGATACTGCAATGAACAGTTTATCTCTTAAAATGGAAGTATAACTCTTTCTCAATAAAACTTCTCTTGCATGTCTAATTGAACCAAAAATAAAAAAATTCGGAACATTCGTGAGCAAACAAATAAATCATAATTATCTCTAAACGCCTTTCCGAATGGCGGAGACGCATTACAACATTAAACCACGAAGGGTGATTTCCGACCATAATATTTAAATAAAGGGCACAGATATATACATAAAAATGAGATAACAGATATCCTTGAAGCGGGAAGTCATTTCTAACAAAATACACTAGAGAAAAGTAAATCCACAATTTGGATGAAGACTAAACGTCAATTACAATTAATATTATGAGTATTAGGAGAAAATCTTAGCGTGCGCTTAACTTCGTACACTCTTTTATGGATATATATTTACGATATTTTTATTTAGGATATATATTCACCCACATAGGAAGTAGCAAAAGAAGAGTTTTTCCTTTACTGGAAAAGAAAATTCATTTTGTACATTTCACCCTAAAATTAATTTTATTTACTTCGACCATGGTTTCGACACTTTTATGTCATTATCAAGGTAATATTGATAACGACATAAAAGTGTCGAAATCATGGTCGAAGTAAATAAAACTTTAGGGTAGAATGTACAAAGTGAATTATCTTTTCCAATATCGTGGTTTCACAAAGTGAAGCCTCAAGCGTTGAACCGTTTTTCCTTTACCATGGCATATATTGATAGGTCTAAGCATTTCTACGTCATTTTTATTACTCGTAAAGTGTTCATCAGAAGCTCGTTTCGTGGATTTAAGGTTTAAAAGAAAACAAGAGATTCCACTATAAATAAACGGCAAAGAATGAAAAGGTTGCTCGCCGAAACCGCCACCGTAGCGGAGGAAGGAATGGTTTCCGACTCGCGTACCTACAGATTTACGGTGCAAGCCCCCAGATCATCACCCTTAACAACCTTCGGCAACTCCAGGAATACCCATAATAACCGTCCTACAACCATCACACGTTAAGTGGATGGGGTAGGAGAGGGCAAACTCGGTAACTACGCATGTCACGCTTTTGAGTGAGGCCATAGCTACCAGTCAGATTGCTCACTCCCGTAATACACCTTACCCTGCTCAACACCCGGAATTGAATTGTGCCCCTAAAATGCTCGGCGGAAATGAATACCGCAGGCTGACTTCGCTAAATCAGCCACAAAAAATATGAGTGCAACACTTCTGCCTTCCGATAACCAGCATTGCTAAATGCTTTGGAATTTTACCATGTTTGGTAGTTAATTCCATTTAATGTATTGTGGAGAATGAGCGCAAGAACATAATGTCATAAATGCTGATGAATGAGGCTGAAAAATGCGCTATTCATGTCATTAAGAAATTAAATAAGATTACGAGACATATAATTAAGAATATTACGAGAAATATAATTGCACTGTGTTCCCGTATAGCTACTGACAAATATCACCAATCATTACGAAGAAAACACTATGAAACTCTTATATATATACCTAAAGCTGGATATTTTTCTTTCAAAGGTATTACCATAACACTTCTGTTAAATAGCGATACGTTAGGGTTCAGAAGCAGCCATAAACTGTATATCTCACTGCTAAGTGGCCTCGTACTAACATATGCATTCTAAATGTGTTAATATATTACTAATTCTTTAACAAAGCTATTTCGTCAGCTTTGGGGCAATATGTGAACCAATGTTATTTAAGTCCAACCGATTGAATAAACCGCCTCATTACCTTCTATAGGATACTAAAGTGAACACTACATCAATGTGGATTCAGTCTGTAGCAACGGCTATGCATTTTGCAGTGTGCTGATTTACCGAGCTGGAAGGACCAGCCAATAGCGTCACAGCATGACAAAATACACTGTTTGGGCATGCAATACATTCCAGTTGTCAAATTAAAATATAAAACCAAACTTATCTGAGAGCGAATCAATTAACATTCATCATCATTATCGGTCAACAATCCTAGGATTGGTTTGACGCAGCCCTCCACTCGGTTCTCCTATTAACCAACCTCTTCATATCAACGTAATTTTCCCTTTTACATCCTTTACAACTTATTCCATATATCTCATACGAGGAATTAACATTATAAATACGTTAAAAATCTATTCCCCATCCCAGGTTTTAGAGGCGAATCAAGTAGCCGGATCTATAACGCGCCAGCCTGTAAACCCAAAGATCGCGGGTTCATATCCCGGCTTGGGAATGATATTGAAATTTGTCTTACAATCAAGTTCAGATCACACTGTATGACATCAGTTATTCGAGCACTTAAACCGAATGATACTGAATACTACTGGATTCTGAGACGATCCCGTGACGCTGTTAAGAAGTCCGAAGCAATGCCCGAAGAATCCTTCGGTTGGCCCTGAACACCACGCCCGACCGTCTATCCCCTACTCCCGATTCTTTCCCCCCTCCCACACATCCGAATTTTTCGACCTCAACCCCCCCCTCCACTTCATCTCCGCCAACAAACTCAACCCTCCTGAGGGTCGCGGGGATGCCGCCTCCTCACAGACCCTGCCGCAGACGCCGCGTTCCCACGTCGCGTCCTTGGCATCCGAGAATGTGACCAGAATATCTCCGTCGGTGTCACCGGGCTCCCCAGCCGATTGGCACGTCTGTGACGCGTTCGCTCTCCCTCCCTCCCCCTCCCAAGAAAAAAAAGAAAACCCAGCCCGCCTCTAAGAAACCTACCCTCTCTCTTCAACCCCATTCTTCCGCGGGCTTCGTTTCGCCCTGCGGGCACATAAAGATTTCGGAGATCCTACATTACGGAGGTTTAAGGAGCGAATAAAACGTAGTCGGAGCGGACGACTGGTATAACAAAAAAAAACGTGCCGCGAGATGGAGGGGAAGAGAATTCTCTGACTTTCTGACATCAGCGTGCTGACGAGAGACATTATCCCGTCTGCCCGAGCGGGGGCGCGCGAATTTTTTTTTTTTTTTTTTGCGCCGCCGACTTTTTGCGCGAGAGGATTCGCAAAGAATTTCCGCCGGTCTGAGAAGGAGCGCGAGAGGACACGGTGCGCCGTGTCCTTGGGAAAATGAGCGAGTTTTTGGTGAAAAACACCTCGACCACCGCAGAAAATCTTTCCCGCAATTAGGGCCATGGTTTTTTGTACAGTAGCGGTAGAATTCGGTTTAAAAGTGCTGCAACGGCTAAGGTTATATCACACCGTCTAATTTAACTTAATCTTAAGCCGTATCCTTGGACAAAAAGAAGATCCATATCCAAGGCTGGATTGGAACTCGAAACCTTTGGGTTGTCAAGCCGGCGCGTTTATGAGTAGTAAGTACTACTTAGTAAGTAGTAGCTATTCGGGTGAGGCGACCGACTGCTGAGGTCGTTTGCGCCATTTATCATAGGTTGGCAATAGGATATGGGTAGGAATAGGAGTAGAGGTAAAATGGAGAGAAAACCTGGCGAGGACATACTCTTAACGAAATGTGCCAAGGGATTCATGGTTCAATGTCTCGTCCGAAAAACGGAGAGCTTAACTCGAAGTACCCTCCACACAGCACTAAAGTAGGGACCGGTATACCAATGTAAATATTTCCTCAGCCAGGCTTTAAACCCGGACCCTCAGGATGGGAAGCCACTACAAAAACCCGGTTCCCGCGTTTACTACCCGATCACCGCATGTTGCGTAAGACAGAATTTTGAGACGTCGCTCCCATATCATTGGCATGCATATCTACCTATTTGATTTTGGATATTAGCAAAACACTCGATCCTGTATTAAAACTGTCGGTTTAGTTTCCACACTGTGCTTGAGACAGGAATAAAGATTTAATTCAAACTCATGGATCAAAACTTCACATCCTGAACGTGTACATTTTTTCAAAACGCTTTTTAAACTTAAGTTTCAGTTGTTTTTTTTACACTCGTGTTTTTCGCTAAAACACGAGGGAAAACACGTACATCTCTTTTACCTGACGACTATTCACGAAACCACGATACCTTCCCTGCACAATTCATTGTTACGATACCCGGATCCAAAACGATAACTTACGCGTTCCTTTTAAACTAAGGTACGAGCGTGCCAGGTGAATGCCTAGAGGCTATGAGACGAACTAAGGTACGAGAATGCCTAAAAGGCTCGTAGAATGTGGTGGACAATTAAACGATAGTTTTCTGTTTTAAACAGATTCATTCACCAGTCTCCTTCATGCTGAAGGCGAAATTACTTTACATGCATTGCTAACATGCCTCCTTCATGGAGACTCATCTATCAACGAGTCAGCAAAAATCAGATATGGTGAAATTTCTGTTTAATTGGCCTTTTTCTATGCTAAAAGAGCAATTAATTCAAAAAGAGAACCAAACAATTCCTTGAATCAAGTACATGTCGAACAGCTGTAATAATAGGATAGAAAAATTATATAAAGCGAATATTTACAAAAAAAAGTCCAAAATCCCTTGATTGTTTTCAAGCAGATTTTTCTTTGCCGGGTAAAAAAAATGAAACTCAAACCCCAAGTTTGCAACCGGGCTCCTCATAATTAATATCCCCCGCGACGCTGTCATAAATCCTCGATTCATTTTAGTACCCTGTTTTCAGCTTCCGAATTCACTCACCCTCGAGGGGAGAATGGGAGAGAGGTAGTAGTGGGACGGGACCAACTTACTCAGCACCCGTACGGAGAGGGATAATTTCCAGGATTGCGTACACGATAGGAGGGACATGGATATCATTTTCCGGCAGCAAAGGAACAGCGGTCCGTTCCCGGCCTCCTCCGGGGAGGGGGGGCTCATTACTGGGGTCTGCCTCATCCGTATCTCCCCCGTGGGCATCCCAAAAACATAACGAAAACGACCATATAATCCCCCCTCCCTGGCACCGAAAGCACGCGCTAATAGTCGTGAATTCCGCCGACATATCCGCGAAACGTCGTCGCTGCGGGGTCACATTAGCTAAAACCCCGCTCCCCGACAATGACGAGGCCTCCAGGTGAACTCGCCCGAGAACACGATGCGTCTCAACTCCCCCTACCGCCACCGCAGCTTGGAAGCATTCGGGAGGGAAAGAGAGGGGGATAGAAAAAAAATCCTGGATATTTTTTTTAGGCCAAAGGGTAGTAATGATATACCTCCGTCCTCCGCCCACCCCTCACAAGAAAAAAAATTAAAAAACTAAGAAATATGCCTCCACTTCCCCCCCCCCCCCCCCCCCCACCCGCTCGACTGACTCACCTTTTCCCCTTCCATCCATCCTTCCTCCAAGCCCTCCATTATTTTCGTAGACATTGTTTTTATCTCTTGATGATGTATATATTTGATGTTCTCGATACTATCTAATTGCATCTTGACTCACTATCGCAGTGACCACAAACCAGAGGAGAAACAGAAAAGGGGGATACATTGCCTGAAATCCAGTCGTAAAAATTAAATGAGGTCTTTTGGGCTACACGGCTGGAATTCTATCAGTTTCAACGTGGGGCTGCGAAGTTGGAATTTCACCAGCATCACCGAAAACTTCTCCGGGATTAACAAATTACGCAAATATTTTGGTTTAGTTTAGATGCGTCAAGTGTACTAACGATATTAATTACTTGAGGCTCAATATAGGGCAACGAATTACTTTAATTTCAGAAGCCATTCCAATGATAAGCCGAGCAAAAATTAGCTTATTACCTCCATAGAGCCCGACTCACCGAAACTTTTACGAATATTGGTGTGCAACTATAGGAAAGAGTAACCCCACCCTCAGACATAACTTCATGATAAAATAAAACGTTTGCAATGAAACTGATAGAACATTTTCGGCAAATGATTTTGACCCTGAAATTATATTTTTAACCCTGAAATTATATCAGATTTTTTTCTGACCGTTATTCCTTATTTGTTGCTATCTCAATATCTCCACTTAGTCTATAAATACCGTTGTCACCAGCGCTCAAATATAAAAATATTTTTAAGAAAAGTGAGAAGGGTACTTTAAGCTTCAGACTTAGGGCGCTATACGCGTCATTTTTCCGTTTCGAATTAGCCGCTAACTTAGCCATAATATTTAAATCCAATTGTATACATACTTATGATTGCTGCCTCCATTTCTTATTTGGCATTTCATCTTTTCAGTTTCACACACATTTCACCACACTCATCTTTTCAGGTCACTGGTAGGCATGGAATAAATTAGATACGAATACAAAAGATACCTAAGCGCAATAATTTTTGACCAGTTTAAAAACGAAAAAATCTAAGGCAGTGAAAGATATAACTAAAGACTGCCCTCTTCTTCGGTAAAAATGTGTGAATAGAATATGCCACCGACAGTTTAACAAATATGCCACCAATGTGGCATATTTGTTAAATGGCAAATAAAATTTGATATCACAAAAAAAGTTTAGTCCTATTAAATTCATGATCAACTATCATGATCATTTCCAAGTTTAGAATAAGTTTGAAATCTTGTCAGCACCTACAACCTCATAGTTACATTTAATGCTCAAGAATATAGATGGAGCAAACAATCCTCCATTCAAGTCTTTCATGCCCATTCTAACAAACGTCTTGAAAAAATTGAGGGATTGAATGATGTAGATGAGGCATCTAACTTCGTCAGGTGATGAAGTTAGATCCTGGAAAGGGAAAACAGCAGCGTGGGAGTCGTCAGAACAAATATGTCAGGCATCACTGGTTTATAATAATGGCATTCCAATTATTATCGCTCCCAAAGCAGTGGATATCCCGTAGGGAATCGGTAGAGGGGGGACAGTAGACAAAGAAATGTTACGAGATATTTTAAAATATAAAGCGTTTGTATGTCTTGGGTGTACAAGGTTCGGAATGTTTGAAGGACGAGCGAGGTCCGGAATGACTGAATAGCTTGGAAGGGAAAAGGGTAAAAATTCAAGGCGTGATCTAGAGAGGGAAGAGCTTGCGCCTGGAGAGTTGTATATTATGTGCACGCCATTCTGAATGCCGTGGAGAATTCCGTGCGTAGGGCGTGGAACAAAAATGAGCATTTTGCTCTGCGGAACGCTATCAAACACTCAGCTTGCCAGCAAATAAATGAGAAGGTACCAAACATAATAATTGGATGGGATAATTGGCAACGCTTTTGAATAGTACACGAAACTCACAAAATCCCTTCACATATGGGAAAATGATAAACCAGAAGAAAACGAAAGTAATGCGATTTTCAAGAACAAAAAGGGCCAGTATTATGATACAAGTAGGAGGTCAGAAGATAGAGCAGGAAGAGCAATTTAGCTATCTACGTAGTGTGTTAGAAGAAAAAGGGTATAGCAGCATTGAAGTTAGAAGGAGAATTGCATTGGCAAAAGAAGCTTTTACTCGTAGGCGTGAACTAATGACAGGGGCGGCGTTGAGTAGGGAAGTGAAGAAAAGACTAGTGAAAAGTTTAATATGGAGCGTTGCACTATATGGGGTGGAAACGTGGGTTTTGCGAAAAGAAGATGAAAATAGACTTAGGGCTTTTGAGATGTGGGTGTGGAGAAGGATGGGAAGATTAAGGTGGGTCGAAAGGAAGATGAACGATAAAGTGCTAGAATTGGTAGGAGAGGAATGAAATTCGATAGATTAAATTAGGAGAAGGCAGAAGGTGTGGATGGAAAAGGTAATAAAAGGGGGATGGTGTTCTGAAGGAGGTGATTGAGGGAAGAGCGTTGGGTAACCGGGAAAGAGGGAGGAGAAGAACGGGTAGCTCGGATGGAATGATGGGTGGCAGGAGGTATGAGGGGCTGAAGAGGGTCATCGTGTGAAATTTAGGGGGTGGGAAGTATTAAATGTCCATTTAAACCTACCTTTACCGGTAGAATACTAACAATAATAATAATGGGAAAATGGCGAAGGAAGCCGAGTCCTTTACACTAGTTCAAATGAGAGTCATTTCAGACAGAATCGTGAGGTCATGAAACATCTCCGTACTTCAAAATCGGATATTATCAACAAAATGATACCTTTATTTCAGCACGCATCCATATCTCGGATTCAAAAGAGAGAGGTATCGATTGTTAATAGAGATACTATCATTTGCTTTTGGGCTAATAAAAAGGAGTCGATGTTCCTTGCACCAATAAGTGAATTATCACACCCTGATCCATGTCGTAACACTAAAACGCAGATGGGCATGCAAAAATTTTATTGGACTGCATTTCCAAAATACTAATAAATATCATAAATAGAAATCGAACCTATTAATTACTCTGGTATTTACCGCTCAGGCTTCCAAGTAAAAAAATTAAGCCTTGTCCCATAGTGAACATACACTTGTGCAAACGCTCATGAAAAAAATTGTAATATGGGAATCCATAAACACCCTCACACTCAGAATAGATATTCCTCCCAATGTGAGGCACTGATGGAAGACTAATTTCATTATTATAGAGTGCCAAGAGATACGAAATAAGTTCAATGCCTTGATACCTCCAATTAATAAGAATTTTTAAAAAAATGATTAATCTGGATTCTTCCAGTCTACAGTAATTTTGTGTACAGAACTTTTTAAATTAATAATACTAAATGCTTGTAACTCTTCGCGTAGTGTTGATTAAAGAACTCCAGACTTTAGTTCAAAGAATTCGTTTATCTGTATTTATCAGCCTCGTGGATTCAATCTACACATAATTAAGAGTTTCAATACCTGATCTGAAAACGACGATGCTCTCCCTGGGAGCTCAACTGAAAATGATCATCACTTCATTGCTACGCTATAACTATTTTAAATCAAAAGCATTAACATTCGTGTAAAAATCTCTAAACTTATACAGAATATCACTATCGGCTCATTATAGGTATCCACGCTCTCACTGGCTGTTATTTTGCACCACTCACTCCAAAGTCGTTCTCAGGCCCTCGTAGACAACGTGATCATCCCTTTCACCGAGCGCCAGACAATGTCAGCGAAGTCGAGAAAAATTTAGAAATCGCGCAAGATGGCAACGAAATATCAGAACGTTGCGAAATATAGGATTCCGCAACATTTAATAAGGTGCAGAATCCCGTTAATGTTGGAGAGCGTAATATAGCTGGAATGTGCTGGAAACGGGAAGGAGTCATGCACAGCTGGATTCTGTGTACGCTCTTTTCGCAACGAGAAATGTTTTAAAATGCCAAAGGGCGTCTGAAGTAAATATTTCTAATGTCAAAGCTTTTTTTTACCGAAGATTTTCCCCACAAGCTTTACTCTACTCCAATGCGTCGGCGAATGACACCCAACGTGTTGCCCGAGAGATTTAAATGTCGTGGGCAGTCGTGACCTTATTTCCATAAGTTTTAAAACCCAAAGAACAGAGCGGTGTTGAGTTACGACCCTCGGCTGAGATCATCCGTAGTGGAATTCCACGTATTACCGACCATTTCAAGAATAGGCACTAGCGTCTGCCTTCAGCAGTGAACATAAAAGATGAGGCGTCAGTAAAGACTAACAAATTGCTAACTATCATCCCTTGAGATCTTCACCGACGCAATATAATATACCGAAGGATTTGAAGACATTTTTTGTATGCAAATTAGGGAATAATGTGACAATGGCAAGAATGTAGTCATTATCACGTTCAAATATATTTCATTTTCATCCATAAATGATTATAAGAAAAGACCAGCCTAATTTCTAAATCTGTCACTAATTATTCAAGAAAAATAGCAGGAAAAAGGCAAATCATTTGTAAAGCATACAAAGTTGGGCATAACATCAAAGAAAATAATCCCGTTCTGATATTTTTTTCTAGCCCGTCACCACCACCAATAAGGGTGGTAAGTGGTGATGGTAAAGACCAGTGCAGTTTTCAAATATTTTCCAACCAGTGATTCCAGTTTTTTACACTGCAGTTTCCCACCGCCACTTGAACCACAACTTCCTCTTTACTTCACTCCACATGGTATGCTCACTAAAATGCCGTGCCACTTATCCACTGGGAATGAAAATAGTCTTTTCAATGGAAAAGTGATGCCCATCGCAATGATCAGTGATTGATTATCATAGTAAAATTGTGATGAAATTAGTATTCAATTCGTAATGTAACATATAAAACATACACAATACCAAAGTCCTTAAACAGCAGACTAATGATACTAAAAAAAATCTGGGAAGACACAATTAGTTTAACTTCAGAGAACTCAAGTATAGAGCAATAAAAATGTGATAACCGGAACTCCTTGCTTTGTTTGATACGATAATTTCATCTATCAATAAAAAAACTTTTTATATTTTTTGAAAGATGTTTTGGACAAATATAATACGTATTTCAATCAACTAAAAAAAAATATTCCGATTAAGAGAGCTACTTTCTCTTCCTTAGATTAATGACACGCGGGAGAAGACAACCGGTGTAAAACGTGTCTATAGAGATTTGAACTTACGAAAGCCAAATATTCTAACAAATTCTGAGGTTTTAGGTGTGATAAGGCGGAAACGGAACATAACTGAACTTGATAAATGAGCAAATTCCAAGGAAAAAAATGTTTATTGAAAGTTGCTCATTTTTCAAGTTCAGCCAGATAGCTCTAAACTCTAAGGTTGGACTGCGAGGTGAGTGCAGAGCTCATCGAGTACTGAGCCAAACAGAAGCCTCACATCTGAGTAGGTACATCACCTCCTTTCCTCGTGACACTAATAAAACATGTTACCCATAAAATTGCTCAGCTTGAGTTTAGCAGGACTTATCCAGATATTCTCTTAAATTCGTACCCGGGACATCCACTACGTACACAAGATCTTTCCTGGGGTAAACACATACGTGAAATAATGAGGCAAGCTAATCATAAACTGGGATTCATCAAAAGAGTATTGGGTAAACGTGACGATCATGTACGAGAAATTAGCTACGTTTCCCTTGTTATACCTCATTTGGAATATGCTGCCAGTATATGGGATCCTTACGAAATTGGCCAAAATAATCAACTTGAACATGAGCAGCGAAGATTGGCAAGACTTCTAAAGGGACGGTACGAAAACTATATTAACGTAACCAGTCTTTTAAATGAATTAAAATGGGAATCACTGTAAGATCGCAGGTTGTAATTTAGACTTAATCTCTTAAATAAATTCCAATTTCAAGATTAATTTTCAGTGATGACGAACCCCAACTTATTATATCCAATACGAGTGTATCAATTGATAACATAGGTAATTGCATGTTGGTATAAGGACTTTACGCTAACCGTACTAACACATTATATTGCATGCTTGCTTTGCTATTTTTATCTTTAAAAAAAAAGTTTATACTACAGTAGAGTAGTATTAAAATATATTACTAATTGTTATACATGATATGTAGTGCATAATTGGTGAGAATTCACCCCCTGCCATACACCTTAATTTCGGCTTACAGGGTATTATGTAGATGTAGATAGTCCAACGCCCAGTACACTGGGCTACTAAGCCGTCAAGTCATGATAATAGCATATAACAAACCACCTCCTCTGTTCTGATTGCAGTTCTCCTCAAAGAAGACGCTCCGCCACGAATGACTGCCTTCTCCACGGCCATCACCCTCATTCCTCTAAGTAAGTCACATACTTAGGGGATAAGGGAATGCATTCGTGCAGTAACAATCTACAGAAGGCCCATCCTTTCGGAAAATACATTACGAATGAGTCATCTTGCTTGACCTCTTTCTGTGAGGGACGGGTAGAAAACAAATTCAAAAAGTTAGGGTAGGATCGGCTAATAAGCACGTAAAGGTGCTTTCAGCATGCAAGCTGCGTCAATCCTGTACTCGCTTGACCCAAATTTGAAAAACGAAAGTTACGGGAATCGAAGGGAAGCTACCAAGAGACAGCGCCGTGGAAAGCATCCCAGCTCTAGGTCGTGACTGGTTCCCGCCTACTACACTGCTTGTTATGCGATAATTAAGAAGTAACTGGTTGACGCCAAAATCTTGACGAGACAACGTAAGATTTGCTTTTATGTTTCACAAGAACGTATTCAGCAGTAAAGGTTTTTTGAAATGAAAAAAGATCGCTTTGCATGGATCAGGGTTATGGCCGCCCTTCATGATAATTAGCGATCTTAATATGGATTATCATCATATGAGAGAACACCATGGATAAGCTAATTCAAACGTTGCTATTCCCTCAAATCAAGCAAGACTTTCAAAAGCTTTTGAATTTATTCGAGATGTCAACGCATCCATTAGGCAGAGCCCAAGTCATTTAAATATTTTATCTCAGTTTTTCTGGGTGTGACTCAAAGGATCCGATCGATATAACCCACATACCAAAGATTGCCTAAAACACAAATATAAAGCCATACTTATAACAGAAAAGTTTTACCACAAAGACTCCAATAAAAAAAACTATTAATTATGATTCAAATGTACGTTACTGAACTAAATTTATCCGAAGAATTAAATTTTGCCCTTTTCCCCACGTAAATGTAGGAGAAGAGGTAAAAATAGCATTAAAATAATTTAAATTAACATGAAGGAAATTAAGTAAAGGAAAATGTCCACAGAACTCATTTGCAAAGGAAACAAGTGCTGCTGCTAAACCAACACGGAAGCGAAGTTCTCTTGCTCGCTGCACTTGCCATCCACGAATGCATATCAGAGAGCAGCCTAGAAGCACCAGCAAAAACAGTTCCTTGGGGGATGATTTATGCATTGATAGTGACTTGATACAATCCTCGCTTTTTTCTTAGCCTTGATTTGAATCCACATACTTGCATATGGCCATAAAAAATGTCTAAACCAGAGTGGGAGGCAAAGATATCTCTTTGAGGTTTGGTGAAGAAAGGGATAGAGTGGCGGATAAAGAGCAACATACCTTAATGCGAGGTAAATTAAAAAGATTAGCACCAATTTGACGTTGGGAACAAACGTTGGCTGAGGGTGGCGAAGGCCATCATAAACATTCACCACTCAATGACTTTCAAATACACGCCAAACATCAGATTATCGCGGGCAAAACATAAATTATTGCCGAGTGCTTGACTGGCTCAAGCCCGTGGTACGGGGCCATAACTTATAAATAGCGAATGGTGACAAGAACGCGGACGGATTATCGCGATTTCCCAAGTGACGCAAAAGCAGTAAATTCCAAGGGGCGTGGAGGAAACGTACCCGGGTAATTTCAAAAAGAGCACGTCGTTTATCCTCGAGATCGAGAAGAGGAAAAAAACTCTTGAATTAAGCGAAGATCTGCCAATGCTCCGATCCATCACGGGGAAAATTATGGTTTATTAGAGCGCGCAAATTGTGCCCCAGGTACATTAATATAAATGCCGACGACAAAATTTATTGTCCTGGAAACTCCGGCTGATAAATTCCGATTAACCCTTTCTCCGAGAGGTCCATGAGCTAATTAATAAATTAACTTCATCCTTTCCTCTAAGCATATTTATCGGGACTTTAAAAGTGCATTTATGTTAACAAGCGCAAAAAAAACCTCACCCCCCCCCCCCAGCTTCCCCGGGCCTCTGGACGTCCCTTTTCCTCCGGTCCCACTTCAGTGCCGTCCAGCGCAGCGGAACCTGGACATGTATGTCGTGTAGCAGTGTAACGTGCGCTGAGGGGACAATTTATCGGGGATGCGACTCAGATTCTCCATTTCCCTCTTTCCTCACTCCACTATCTCCCTGCCTCCCGGTCCTCCGACTCCTCTCATTCCACTGACCTCCCTTGCATTTCTTCCGCTTTCAACCTTCCAACATCCACTTGGTAGCCGTTAATTAATAAATTTTAGCTTTATGCGAGTATGAGGCAGTGAATAGCGTTCGGATGGAATACGGGCATCGAATGCAGTGCCTGCTTTCTTATTTTCGCCGACCGATTGTGCGACCATTCAAGAAGATTTGGGAATTGGTATGTGATAATTTTTTGTAGGAAAGTAAAAACATTCTGTCATGGCTTTTTCCTGCAAGTCAAGCGTTTCAACCACTTGCGTATAACTTGTGCAAAGCAAATCAGTGGACCGCTTGAGGATATTGGATAAGGAGAGAGACTACCGACTGAAAAAGGCGTGATTGTCACTCATTAAACACAATTTACTGAAAAAACAATTCTATGATCGTAAATAAACTCAATATAACTTCAAATACTGCGCCCAAATCACAACAAAGAACGGACACATTCGAAGGTGATCAGATGATGTCACTGAGAGAGGCCTTGGAAAACACTTCAATTGTTTTTGTCGTTAAAATGCTAAATGACTATCAAAATTATCGCCGTTTTTACATTAAACATCTCGATATCCATTCTATCTCTAGTGGAATCAGCCATCAATGTTTGCATGCAAATAGGAATCAATTGTTGACAAAAAGCGGTCAAAGTGGCAATTGCTTTTCAAATCCCGCCACCCCAATTCTTTATAGATATCAACTAGAATGAAGCTATTGGCCTTCATATACATATGGGTCGCTTTTCAAAGATCTGGGATGATTTTTACTCTAAAATCGACTGCAAAGGCAAAAAGAATATATTAAAAGTCGCAATACCTGCAAAATGTTGATGATTTTGCAGGATTAGTCTCGTCCAATCAACATTTTCCAAAATGTTGATTGGACGAGACTAATTGTTAGATAAAGTTCAGGTGAGCTATTCCAATGGGTATAGTATCTCAGGTTTACATCATCATCGCCTCAATCTCACTCATTCGTGTATTAAATTTAATCATCGAGTGACTTAAATTTCTACCATTACGTGGAGTGATCATTTTTACACCTCTTAGTCTCTTCCTCTCTACGTCTTCATGAGTATTTCGTGGCATTTATGATCTAGTTGTAAAAATAAATCCATTGAAAAGCGTGAGGTTAGTCGCAAAAGCTTCACATTAACTCATTCCAGGGGTTTCCTATCAATGTAGAATATTTGATACTATTAGACTGAACGACCTGAATCCCTCCGTTGCCAGATAATGCGTTATTTCCTCTCAAACAAATTCCCACACGAACTATCTTCCTACACTGTACCATCCCAATAACCACTTCATGAGTATTAACCATCTTTATGCCGACTAAAATCTTAAATTCCTGTCTTATATGGACACCACAATAAAACTATAAACATAAGAAAGTTTTGAAATATTTTTTCTTTCACCTTTCACGAATAACTCCTTTCAATTCATACAGTTGTACTTGCAAAGTCACTTTTTCTGTAGTAATTGTTTTACTACATTCCCATAAACTTGTTTTCAATGTTTTCCTCCGAACAATATGAACATTGGAAATTCTTCTATGCCCCTAATTTATGCCTTCTCTTTTTTGTGTTATCCGCGATCGTTCAACACGTCGACAGTTACATTCTTCTTCTGCTTGAGGTTAATCTCTATTCTACATCTCCCTCGCTGCCATGAGAAACATATTGCACACTGAAAAGCAAACATTCTCCTTTCTCCCTCGACTTCATAGAAAGGTGGAGGAAAATGAATACAGATTAATGACCTCGCACACCCAATAATCTCTTTTATTTTATGTTCAATCTTTGGCATTGACACCTGCATCTATTTTTCTGTGACCTTGCTTTTAATCCTATTTAATTTCAATTACAGGCCATGTTCTCGCTAAACTAGATCCTTCCTTTTAAAGCCACTTCACGTTTTAACCAACGTTCCACTTACGTTCTCTTCGCAGCCAATGTCACCGACTTGGATACATTAATGGATAAGTTGATGCAATTCGATATGTCTCATAAGACATATGCATCTATTTTCTATAGTGTGAGCTGAAAGTACGAAAGTAAGTATCGTTTAAAATATTGAAGTGTTATTCTTGATTTGTGATCGTGTTCATTTCTGTTTACATACGTTACGGACGTAATAATATATATGTAAAATACACCTAATACGTAATATATCAATCTTTAAAAACATTTAGAACTACGCACGACATAAATATCGAGCCGCACACCATATCACAAATATCATTAATGAGCGGCGAAACTGTCATTCCTTAAATAAACACCAGAAATAAACACGAATATATACAGTGTCCCATTGATCGTGTGTCATTTTTGACCTGTAATTTTAGACACTGCTTTTCCAGCCACATGGATGAAATTTGGTACCTGGCTAGAAAAAGGTTGTAAGTTTTATTGGCTATAAGCAAAATATTAAAAATATGACCTTTTGACCCCAGAAATAGGGTCCAACCTAAAATCCAAATTTTTCCTTATGGGCTTTCAATGTTAAAATATTCGAAATACAAAAAAGACAAATCTTTAGCGAAACTTACGACTTATAGGTTTTTAGGCACGAAGAACACGATGGAAGAACTTTTGAGGGCGAAAATTGCAACCGTGACCCCTGAAAGTTCACAGTCAAGGTCACAGGGGATACAAAAAATAAATCACCGCTACAAATCTGTCGAATCATAGGTTTAAAAAGGTGCCAAGGTCGATTTTAAGGTCTTCAGATCCCTCTTTTATACATCCCTCTTTGTATATCATTGATTTAATTCTCAATTAGATTCGTGTATAACACAATCCCTTCATATTGGCATAATAGTTCTCTTTCACATCCTTTACTGCTTGTTCCATGCATCTCTTCTCATTTACTTTTCCCTCCCCAAATGTCCTTTATGACACCATCGTGCCTGAATAGGCATCTGGTAAGGCTATCTTAAAAATTTACAATCCGGGCAGGTATCGTAAGAATTAAAAATCAGTTTCATTGATATTTTGTGCCAGTAATTGTGTGAATCAAAAAAAATATCGCAAAACTTACGTTGTCATCTATCTCGATATATTAAAAAAATAATCCATTCCAAATGCTCTTTTTAACTAATCAATTAAAAAATCAGGATATTTCACAAAAATTGGTTCATACGAGGAACAGATAAAATGAATATTTTCTACTATTATGACGCTCAAAATATGGGCAGAGTCTGTTCAGATAAAAGGTAGGAAGGAGAAATATTTCAACTCTATAAAACATCGGTACTACAAACGCTGCGGTAAATTGGAACGGAAAACTATGAAGGTTGTCACCGTAATATTTTTGAGTCATTTCAGAACAGTCGGGGAATCTGGTTTGAAGGCCACGGTTCGAATCTCGAGATTTCTCGCGGACTCCAGGCCAAGCGAGAGAGCATTTCATGTTAAGCTCTCCGCACGAAGGAAGCATAATAAAGCTGTTTTCTAAGTGCCTTTTGTTGATAATAGGCAAAGACCGGGTCTCTCTCTATCTTGCATCCAAACATATCTCTCTCTTCAAATCCTGAACAGCATGTGAATGCATTTAATATTCCACAAACCAATCACGTCAAATTTAACAACAAACCCAATGGTATGAAGATTGCTGTGAAGAATACTATGAATTTCTAATTTATGAAATGAAGTTTTTCTGCTTTATGGAAACTTCAAGTCAGTCTTCTAGCGGAAATATTGACAACGCGAAATTTCTCCGCTGATATTAGAATAGCAAACGTACGAGGAAATACTCTCGTGATGTTGGTGGAGAGATAAATCCCTTCAGTAAAACCAGAGAGAAATTTATCTGTAGGTAACAGCTGCCTTAAATCCTACTGCGATGTCCAGTTTTCTATTTCCCGATGAGAATATTATATGAAAAAACATCATAATTCAAGAATCAGTGGCTCCAACAACATTTTATTTAATTTTTTTTGAGTTTATGGTAAATTTCCCGCCATTCATTTGTTAAGGGGAATATTATGGATTTTGTATCGTACTACAGATACTGCTGTGTCCATCGCAATAGGAAATGACATCTTTGTGAGGTCATCAACATTCCCCGGCACCACACATTGGTATTGAACCGATTCGCCGCATAGGTAATAACTGTATTGGATTCCAGAATGCACGCTGACATATTCTAGCACTTGGATGTACAACATTTACTAAAACATTTATCAGACTTCCATTGATAAAATGCTTGGACGACTTGAGATAAACTATGCACATTAACTATTATTAGTTACATGTAAATAGAATGTGGGTTAAAAACGTAATAATTTTCTTTCTAAGGTAACGTAAATCACACCGTTGCATGTAATTTGAAAATTAATTTAAATTATTTTATTTATAGAGGCTAAAATAAGATATCGTCAAGGAATAATAACGTGTATCACTGCATTTTAATTCCACAAACAACCTATTTAAATGAGGCAAAGGCATTTCTCATTAGTCCTGTTTAGCCAAGACCACTTTACTAGTAATAAGATCAGGGTGAAGGCATTGGCAAAGTCAGCTTGCGCATGTGTTTCAGATCCATTAAAAGTCTATGAACTGATTGACGTTATATTTTCTGGTAATAAAAAAATAATGGAACAATTAGTCAATAAAAGCAATCATTGGAAAAAATTCATAAAAAGCGCCATGTGCACTGAGTAGAACTGAGAGAGTTTAAGAGGTTTCTGAAAACCTTGGAACTATGAACCCATACATGATTTTCGCTCTTACTAATTAATGAGACGTGGTGTCATTTCCTGGTTGTGAAACCCACTATTTTTTATACTATCATATGATACTAAAACTGCCAATCCCTGCCATAATGCCCATTTCATTAGCGTAGTAGGACGCAGCATGAAGGGTTTGGACATTGAACAGGGTGGTAAAACAACCTGTTTATTTCTTATCCACAAGAATTCCGGATATGTCCAAGTAGGTTGATTATCAGTATCAGTTGTTTTCTAGAAGCCGCATGCCTACTTAGAGGTGTGTACTTCACGCAAAGTTTGGATTAGTTCTTTGTGAGCCTCGCCCTTGGACCTTCAGGGTTAACGATAATTATTTAATATAGTATAGAGGGAGTCATCGACTTCATTGTAGAAACGATTTGAATGAAATCAGCTGGCTGGCAACCCGATTGAATTCTTTAAAAAGGTATCTCAGTATCATAGACAAGGATTATTGGGAGATTTTACGATTGCTTTTCATATTTCATGCCACCTAATTGAGTGCTCAAAACATCTTGCTGACTTTACGGAATGCATTACAGTGGATTGAAAAGCGTAGGGAACAGTCCACTAGAAATGAAAATATGGGTACAGAGTAAAACTACGAGAATAAGAAGAGGACAATCTACAAACACCAAGCTATTTGTAAAAAGACGCAAAAAAGGACATTAGCACAGAAGGACGTAGATTACAGGCATACCTGAAAATATGGGTACAGAGTAAAACTAAGAGAATAAGAAGAGGACAATCTAGAAACACCAAGCTATTTGTAAAAAGACGCAAAAAAGGACATTAGCACAGAAGGACGTAGATTACAGGCATACCTGAATATTATCGCTATCTTCAGCTCTATGCTCATGCGAAAAGATTATTAACCATTTCGAAATTTTATAATGTGGTCAAAATAAAAGGATGTTATTGAGATAAAATACTCCGTTATCCAACTTCTCGGATCTCATTAAACATCCCTAGAATTACACCGTTATGGTACGTGAAGCATAAGCGTTTTGGTTGCTTGGAACTTGCCTTCTTTGGGATGGCAAATTATTTTTCAGTACAAAATTTGTTTCACACACTTCCTTATCACAAACAGCGGGTAGTTCGTTTAAAGGCTTTTGACAAAAATATGAGCGATTTTATGGACATTTTTGCTATTTGATTTCAATAAAATAACACGAAAATTGGGCATTTCTTGGCAAAGAAGAGAACATTGCTTCTGGTTCTAGTAAGGACGATTAACTTGTGGGGGAAAGTAATACCACTGTAAGGAAAATTAGCCATTAGCGTAACCTTAAGGGGTCATTTCAAGTCCGTCCATCCTTCTCAGGACACTTTCATGGGAGTAAAAGTAGGAGAGAGAGAGAGAGAAGGAGGGGTGAAAACGAGAGAAATGGGGAGGGTGAGTGAGAGAGAGAGGAGTCACATCATGCGCACACACGCTTCCCCAACTCTTCCTCTCAAAGGAACTCGGCCGCAACCGCGAAGAAATTAATGCTCGCGACTCGCTAGAACGAGAAGGTGGGATAGCGGGGGGAGGGAGGAAGAAAAGTATTGCAATCCAGTTAGTGCACGGGGGGTTAAGAAGGATGAGATTTTAGTGCGTGTATGCAGGGAGTAAGGAGGGGAACAAGTACTTGGTGGGGGTTGGGGGGGAGGGAATGGGCACATACGAACATGCAAAGGGGCAAAGAGAATACTTTTTTCCTTTACTGAAGGAGCAAGTTCCAAACGTACGAGCACGCGAGACCACGCAATAACACACACAGACACACGTGTCCGCTCGCGCGCTAACTCGTAGCATTATCATCATAATGGCTCCTTTGCATGCTAGCGCGATCACGGAACTCCCGGCGAATAGATTTCCTCCGGCTCACCCTGCCCGCATCATACAATCTGTCGGGCACCTTCGGTAGCAAACGAGGAGGGTGCTGTGGTGCAGAAGGGGTGAAGAGGGAAAAGATGGGGGAAATAGGAAGGGCGAGAAGAAACGGGGAAGGAGCAACTTCAATGACATTCGCTTGGAAGTCTAATACATCCACGCGATTTCTAGCATTTCGAATATAGTTGATTGCGAATGGATACGAATGAAATGCGATTAAGCAGCATTCCTTGATATTTCGTCGAGATTAGTTCCCAAATTCTATCCAAAATCGTAGACACAGAGCCAATTCCAGCCTTTTTTCTTGTACTCGAAAACTGTGGGCCAACTACTTTCAGGTTCCACTATATTTAAGTAACACATATAACTCTCATATCACCTCATGTAAAAGTCGATAGCCATAATATGATAATGGCACATGTCTAAATGTTAATTCCGGTTGTTAATATTCCACGCAGGACAGGCAAAGTAGGTAATAATGCTAACCATGAATGTTACTACTTACCATCGTACCGGAACGAGGAAATTATTCACATATAGCCTACATTTCTAGAAATTCGCATTACATAGGACCCTATGCATATAATGCCATATAATGGCTAAAACACTACTTGAATTGGTTTCAAATGAGCAAAAGTATTCTTTACGTAACAAAAAAGGTCTTTTTAAATTTACCTGTCATTAAGAGAAAAATACGGATTTCGTAAATTTAAAGTATAAGGTAATGAGATTATAAAAGTGTACAAATGTGTTACGCTATTATTAGTAAGCTAAGCTAAGTATAAACTAATTTTTTTAAAAGTATGAATTAATATTGGTGCGGACTTCATATTAATTAAAGAAATACAGCATCTAATAAATCATTGCGGAAAGCCAGTGGAAAGATGAGAGTTTTTCCAGATATTCAAGAATTTCGTTGTTTTTGAATGCGCACATCTCACTTTATCAGTAGGCTCAGGAGAAGTAATAAAGAGCTATACAATAGAATCGAAAACTTAAAACCCTTAAAATATCGGTTATAGTAATTATATTCCGATGTCTAGGCTCTTCCGATAGAAGATGTGACTTCTACAGTGTTTATCTCTATTATTTTTATTCAATCTCTACAATAAAATTCTTACAATATTAGTACATACTTCACATTAGTCCCTACCATAGTAGTATTTTTAAGAGGAGGAGAAAGAAAATTAATCCTCCGAATTTCCTCTTCACGGTTAAGAAAGATAAAGAAATGAGAAACTCCTTTCATGAATCGATTAGGTGTCGTACGATTTCATTCGATTTCAATCGGACGCTATGCCACGAATCGATTGAGCACTTCCCTATCACTTTTAATTGTTATGACTTTTCCAACGTGCCTTTTAGCATGGTATGATCAGGATCCACTTCATCGCATCGTTTCCATCCATCTACGTGAGAGGTCTGCCTCGGCGAAAGGAAATGAGGGAGGTCGCTCTCGTACTCACGACGATTCCCATTCCCGTGAGACGCGGACGGAGGCAAGGTAGAGTCTCTCACTCCTCACCAGAGTAGCGGGTATCTCGACAGAGGAGAGGACGACGCATAGGGTGGGACACGGAGGGAGGTTTTGGGTTGGGAAGTGGTGTAGCGATGTCGCGTGATTCTATTATTCATTGGACCCAAACGGATGGACTCCGGGAGGGTACAGAGACGAGCGGGCTGGCAGCTTCGCGTGTATGCCCTCGCACGGATCTACCGCCTTGCGCCGGGTCCGGACGCAAATGACGTGTGGCACAGGACGATTTAAGTGCGTCCCTCCTTGCATCCCCGGTCTAGTTCCAACTCTCTCCTTCCCTCATCTTCTCTCTCCCTTTTAACATCCCTTCCTTCCCTCGGCCTCGCACCCTCCATCTTCAACCCTCACCCGAGCCGCAGTCCCAAGAATCTCTCTCCTTTTCCTCCATTCCTCACTTAAACACACTTAAAAACTACCGTCCGCCAACTACCCCTCATTTAAAAACTCCGAGGAAACATTTATTGCCACGATAATTACGTTGCCACACACATGCACCCACAAACATACCCTTATACTCCACCTTGGTTGAAGCTCTTCACTCCCACGGTTAACTAAAAAAATCAACAACGACTTCGCGGGAAACCATACGCAAGTGCACATCTACATTCAGAATGTACAGATAGCGAAAGGGTAATTATAAAAACTGTACCCTTAGTGTCCAGTTTAAAGTCTTCCATAGGAATTATTTGGGCATCCTTTTAATGTATTATCCCACTTTGTTTCATCCCACGAAAGAAGAAAAATGAACAAGTGGTGGAGGAATCATATCCGCGCTTCTTTAAATCGAATATCCAAGCAATGAGTTTACTAAATCGCTTAACCCGCAGCTAAAGTACACCTACAATAAATAATTAGCGATTTCAATTGATATAAATTTGAAAAATAACATGAAAAAAAATCGATTACAAATTTAATTCCTTGCCACTTGCAATAAAAATACTAAGTCAAATCTCCTGGTAAGTTATTGCATCCAACTCTGACCCGTTACATACCTCGTCTAGGGACACTCGGAGGTCGCTCAGTCTACTGTACGAAGAGCTTCACTCAGTTACTCATCTGAAGATTTATTGAAAATAACCTTGTGAATGGAAACTATTACCAATTGATAAAATCTCACTCTTATACGTGTATTTTACTGCTTAAGATAGAAACAAGGCTACTAAAAGAGAAGGGATAATTGCATCATTCTATGTTAGTTACGTTTTCGTTCCAAAGCTCAAAATGCTTAAGTAAAGGTAGAACTGAAAGACAGAATCAATCATTGCGTAATATATATTTAAAAATAATTTAAAAGTACGTTTAATAAAGGGAGATTTGAGATAAGTCCAGAAAGTAATAATGTAAGAAAGAAGTAACTTTGTAATGCATAGAGTAGTGATACTTCGCCAAAACCTACATTATCAGATGGAAAACATAATGATAAATTATAATAATAAGTATATTCGGGGTGATTATCTTAAACATTTTTATAATAAATATCAAACAAATATGCTAACAAAAGAGCAACGCCGTGAAAACACTCGCATTAATACACAGAGAGTGTATATCCACCTCTAAGGATGTTTAAGAATTTCCCACGAGCGCATATCTTAAAATTCCCTCTCTTTCCCTCAAGTACTTTAGACCATCCTCGGAACAGATTTTACACAACTCTGAACTCCACTATCTATGCCTTTTTCCACTCGACCTCAGCCACTCTTCTAGATCTTCCAAGGTTCGTGTTTCACTTCCCTCCGCCTAACTGCTACCAATAATTCAACCCGTTATGCCCACCCTCTCACACACTTACTTTCCCTTCCATCCGAAGGAATCGCCTATTCAACTCGCGTCACTTACTTCATTGCCCGCAATTAACAATTCGCGAGGGAGAGAGAAAGTCGGGGAAATGCGCTTCGCGACTCGTGACCGAGGATCACATACCTTACCGTTTTGACGATGGGAAATCAACGAATTACTTTAACAAGTGTGCCGACACGTCTGCATTTGAATACATTTTGAAATAAATGTACACACTAGGAGTTATCTAATGCCGTATTTATTAATTTATATTTTGGGCCCTACATTTGTTAAGGAGTGGATTCTAGAACAAGTATAGAAAGAAGGCAAGGGCAGTATTGAATGAATACTGGTCTGCAACCAGGAAAATCCACTTCCGTGTAATCCATCAGAAGACGGAAGGCTCCAAGGAAACAACTTAGAAAATGTTACAATGCAATAAAATTGTAATAGACAGACTGTCATCGAATGAAAATTTCCGCATCACATGAAAAAATTTTTCAATGCACCTAAATAATGAGCCTTAGTCATGAAAAGAAAATTCCCAGTGAACCGAATCTTTTTCAACATAATGGGAATTATGATTGGAACACAGGATTAAAGCCCCACAATTGAGTTCTTTTAGTTGTTATTTGTAACATCTGCCTAATTTTCCACACAAAGTCAGAGACTTTAACTCAAAATTGTCATAAAGGGCTCGACATCGATTTGATTCGAAAGAATTAAAATAGTGATGCACGGAATAATGAATGCCATAGACCATTTTTACCTGGAGCCAAAATTCATATGTAACTAGGCAGTGATGAAAGATTTTAATTACCAGTGCTTGAAGCATAGGAATTAACTTACTGTTTATCGGGCATTCGATTAATATATTTTGCACTCATTAAAATATTATCTCGGGTAATTAAAAGGGACAAGAATATTTATGATTAAAGTGATACGAATTAGTTTTTCTCAGACTGGATTATTTAACGTCTACCAGGATGCATTCGTCAAATGAAATATTGATCCATATATCTCGACTAGTGTATTATTAACGCATTATTTAAATCGACTCCAGAAAAAGGAAAAACTGCAGCATGCTCTTCTAAAAAGAACGTGGATGCGGAGGTGTTGCAATGCATTGCAATAAACTATTGGAAAGAGAGAATAAGAAAGAACATAGTTTCTTTACATCTACTTATCACCTCGCTAGACGTGTGGTAAGTTTTGTCTCACCACCCGAGAACAAAGTGTTTGAGAGGAAATACAGGGCATGGGAAAAGAACGGATGAGGAGAGATTTAATTTGATCCACCACGATATCAACCGCGTCAAGTCAGGCGCGGAGATGAATAACATATGAAAATTCAATATGCGATGCTAAAATTTTCCAGTTAGATTTTCTCACGAGAATGTCAGTGGGAGAGAGAGAAAGAGAGAGATTTCTTTCGATAGAAAAGGAGGAATGAGCGAAGGGAGAGAAATGTGACGCGAGAGAGGAGACAAGAGAGGAAGGGTGAGAGGAGAGGAAGGTTATGAGAACCTGAACTCGAAAAGAGAAACGGAGACACCTACACACGCCTCGGTAACCACTCTCCTCCCCCACTCCGTCCTCCACCTCTTCCCCGCTGACGACTCCCACGCCCCTCTGGTTGCTTGAAAGAGTCATCGCCCACCCACCTCACCTTCGGTCATCCCCATCCCACTCCAACTTCATTCCCTCTCGTTACTCCAATTACTCCCACTTGCTCCGGAGAGGACGTCTCCTTATTTCCTGGCTCTTGACAACCCTTCTTCTCCTCAGTCTCAGCCTCTCCCACTCTGTAACAACCCCTCTTCCTCCCACCCCTTCGAGGGAAGCAGGTCCATGCACTCTAGCCTATGGCTCTATCAGTATCTCATTTCGGTGTTCCGCGGCCGCCAAGAGCCGCGAGGCGACCGCAAGAGGGCCCGTCGTCATTTCCCTTCCATATCATCCCTCCCTCTCCCTCCACCACGCGAGAACCTAGGCGCTCATCTATCTCATCAGCCGCGCTCTCCCCGGCTACGCCAAAACCCCACTCCCTTCCCGTGAGCCATTCGGACTCGCGGAAGATATCGCCTTACCAGTCCGGGAGCGGACGTCGCCGGGTGAAGAGTAAAAGAGCGCCATGTTTCCAGGAACGTGTGAAAATCTTTGGAATGAAACTCTAACAGCGCCGACATTTCGGTCTCGGAGAAGGTGGATTCCGCAGTTCGCTTCGGAAGGGGTGATGATTTATAATCCACCGTTATTCGCTCAACCTGAACTAGTTTTAAAGCCATCCATTAAATACCTTAAATGCTCCCTACCGTGGCATAACCTCACACGTAATGCGCTAACATTTAAGACGCTTCAAGTAACTGGGTACCCTGTTAATCGAAGGATGGTGTGAAAAAAACCATGAATTCTCAGCGAAAAAATAAAATAGAGAATTATTATGCAATCCTGAAACTATCAAGAAAGTCACGAGCTTCAACTTTCCTGGAGAGGAACCAAAATATGATCATGTAATAAATGTTTATACATTGGCAAGCGACTTTGACCATCACTGCAATGGTTAAATGTAGTCAAATCGCTTAGCTCAACACAGCGGAGCCTCATCGGCGTACCTTTTTCCTTCCACATCATGAATCACTAAGGTACAGAATACGGGATAGATGTAATGGCTCATATATTGTTCCCTTTTGCTGTCAACCTTGGAATTATGGGCGTACCACCTCGTTGAATTTTCACTTAAAACGATGCAAAGGAGAAAACAAATTATACCAAGTATCCTCTTTTTCAAAGCATCATTGAAGGTATAAAATGCAGTTTCAGAACACATAAACTTTTTCTCACAAAGGAGTGCTATACACTCCTGAATCATAAGTTGGCCATCCTTCAATGTGACACTGACACCAAAATAATAATTATATCGTATAAAACGCCCAAGAGTCTAATTTTAAATGCAAAGTATATTCGTTAAAATTCAGAAATGAAAAATTCCAACGAACGTGACAAAAGGTCTTTTAACACTATCTGAACATATTTTATTTTCTGTTTTTTTAACACAGTTTCGAAGGTCTCTTAACACGGATTCACTTCCTTTGTCACCATTTTCGTGGCCACGGGCCAACTCAAGTACCAGCAGTAAAACTGTTATCCTCATGACCTGCGGCAAAATACCGAGACGGGCTTTGCATTTTAAGACATTCTTTTCGAAGCCAAGATCACTTGTACTATCAGTAAGGGTTGGAAGGGTTAGGGGTAAATGGTAGGAATACATTCTCACGTCCTTTCTTTATCTCAGATCTCGATGTCTCCAGAACTTGTAAGTGGGCATTCGGTGCAGCGTTTAAATGGACCGGCTGGTCCCCGAGGGTCGCCGCCAGACTGACTGAGGCTTCTCGGTTAATGCACCAGCTGATAATTCGAGAGAAGGCGCGCTCCTGAACTTTCAAGTACTGCGATTCATTTCTTCTTGGATAAGACTCCGAAGGATTTGAAATACCGTGATGCCATTGAAGCAATTACTCCAACGCTCTGGAAATGATCACATTACGAAAAATGTTCCGCGCACCGCAAGGCGATGATGCATGAGAGTTTCCCGCGATAAGAGTGCTAAAAGTTTTCAAGCATTCAAGGATGAAAGTAGGCAGCTGGATAAGACGCAACAACCACGGAGAGGCATTAGGTACTTTTTACTTAATTTTTTTTCAGGTTCAATTCAAAATATTGGAGGATATACGCTTCATTATTGAGAAATGGAAATGCTCTACGACTACTTCATGCCAAGCCTGACCTTTGATTTCGTGCCACTATTTAGGTATGAGTTTAAAATGAAAATCCAAAAAAAAAACATTTTATTTCAGTTTTTAGTAATAATTTTTCTAAAATTATATTCCACCACTTGCCCTTTCTTCGAAATATCAGAAGTTTAGTTAGAGAACAATTGTGCTCGGTCTTCCTTGTGTCGATACATTGCGCTGCTAAATTTTTTCTGCACAATCAGGAATTCGGGAAAACAAGAAATAAATAAGGGCAAACACCCCACGGCTCCAACGAACAAGAAGATGCATGTTAATGGTATCAGAGTACCTCAGGTGAAATGAGAAAAAATGCAAAGGAACACCTTTAAGATGAATTCCGTCACTCGTAAAACATTAAATTGCGAGAGCGAGAATCATGCCAATTTCGAAAGGCAATTAGCTCAATCTTTAATTACGACAGGCTGTGAATCGATGATCCGTACGACTGCACTTAAGTTTGTCTCTAGAAAGAAGAGTGCATTAAGTTTTACACGTGATTCCGTAGCCATGCTCTGCAGGGAAAAAGAGAACATTCAGACCGGTGAAACGCAAATAAACGACGCAGGTTATTTTCCTCACCACAATCGAAGAGGATGACGGAGCTCATCAAACGTACGCTCTCAGCGCATTGAATTTTTACTCTCAGTCCAATACGCCGGGAATCGATCCGATTTCATGATCGCATTGACATGAGTGACAAGTTTGGACGCCGTTTCCCTTCTCATTCTTCATCTTTGCGAAAAGCGACGTATCTCAAGGCCTTCCTCTTTCGGAGACAGACAAAAATGAAGGAAGGACGAACAAAACAAGGATTTAGAGGGAAGGGAAAAGGAGAGGAACCTCCTCTTCTCTCGAGTATTTCAAACGACTACGGGTGGAGCAAGGAGACGAAGTAGGTAGGGAAGGAGAGAAGAGGGGCAGGGAGGAACGGGAAGGGCCCACCTGCCACACCATCTGTTGATTCGCGGCAAAAATGTAACGGCGTGCCGCCCGACCGAAATGACCAATTCCGCGCGGTCATTTAGCCGTGGCAAGAGGGGAGGAGAGAGAGAAGAAGGAGAACTAGAGAGAGAGAGGGAGACAAGAGAGATAGAGGATTGCCCTTTAAAACCGTCAGACAAATCGTCCATCTTAGACGGAGCACACGAATAATCGATCATCCCAGGCCCCGACCGCCGCCTCCTTTAAAATCCATCTCCTTACCCTGTTCCTGCGGCTTAATTTATTACGTCCGTAGTCCTGCTACCCTTTCCGATTCCTTTCCTAGTTCGTATGTTCATCTTATCGTCTAGTACAACGCCCAGGGATGTATGTGAATGGAGAGGAGAGACTAAGGATGCGAAAGAACAACTTTCGGTTTTTCCCGTGGGGTTCCCAGAAATAATCGTCCCACATACTTCTTCGACAGTCAAAAAAGTGAAAAATCCCACGATTTTCTGGATAATCAGATATGCTGAGCTTTGGGCAGATCTCGTTCCATTGCAACCTTAACAAATAGCAGCGGATCAAATTTAAGTGATTGGAATGTATAACCACAATGCGCTTTCATAAAAACTAATTGGAAATGTGTTGAGAACTTTAATATTTACCCAAAAATAAATTGAAACGCCTTAACGCTGAAGTGTTATAAATATCTGAGTGAAATATGTTCTTTTGGACGAACCAATAATTATCCTTTACAGATATTGTATGGCCCAGAGTACTTCTCCAATTTTTCTCTATCGTTGTTCTACTGAAGGAGAGGTTTTCAATGAAGTTGTTTTTTAACTATGTCAGCATGCTGGTAAATATGTGAATAAGAGCTAAGGGCTATGTGGTATTTTATTCATGTAGTAGTAGTCATACTAGACTGGTTTTTTTCGTTTCTCCAACAGCTAAGGTTATATCGCACTGTCCAACTCATATGACCATGGCAAACACAATTATTATGCCCCAGACGGGATTCGAATCCGCGACGCTTGGGTTGCCGACAAGGCGCTTTACCTACCTGGCTTTTATTCAAGCATTGGCTTGATTGACCTAGAAAATGTGTCAGTTAAGACCATGATGGAAGTCATTAGAAAGAAACCAAGAACAAATATTATTTAAGAGCAGATTTGGATATCACAACATGCATTTCAACACTCACTAGAGATAGAAAAAAGCATATGGAGCCGCTGACGAATAAAATGAGCAAAAAAATAGAAAATTTGGTGGGAAAAGATAAAATTATATATTCCACATACTAGCTCATATTGGCACACTCGAGAAATATAATGACGAAAGGTAAAAGCATTTCGATTCGGTGACAGATCCCCGTTTATCACTCGTCACCATTTCAATGCAATGGGCGACATCAAATTACTTATCTAGAATCCGACTGTTTCTGAGGCTGAAATTCCTTAAGAGACTGAAGACCAAATGACACAACCCTGATTAATATCCGCGCAGTTCCTTCCATTTCATTTACCGACTCTTCTCCCGGCTAGGAGGCTGATACCTGCCACCTCCCCTAAACAGACGGGCAACTTTATTTTTATTCCACCCAACCCACACTTTGAGCATGCACACGCGAGCTCCACCGCAGATCGGGCGATCACAGATGGATTTGCGGGGACCTCCTGCGTTGGAGTTGCCTCCCTCCCCCCTCGACCCCTTCCCATCATTCCCGGAGGTGAAGGCGGCCGCGGGTACCCCGTACAAACTCCCACGCTCCGCCGCTTTCTCTCCGGTGGTGACGGCGGCTGACGTAAAGACATCCTCGCCCACTACGGCACCAGCCCCTTTCTCTTAGCCGAGAACGAGACGAATCGCATCCGAACGAAGAGAAATCAATTGATTCGTGTGATTGCGATAATCAGGGCCCCCACGTTGAGGCGGAGAGATGAACAGTGCACAATCACAGTCGAGTTTAATAATAATGAAAGAAATTAAAAGAAAATTGGGAAATGGAAAACAAACTATGGTCCGAATGGTCCCATTAAGACAAGCAAAAAATACAGGCCGATGGGGAGCACCCTTAAACTCAGCGGACTGATTTTTAACTGAGGGAAAGTTCTGACGAGAAGCCTTGAGGATAATGACAGAGACGGTAATGCGCGTTGAGATTGCAGTGAAAGGAAGTTTGGATGGAATCAATGGGAAGATGTATCCCAGTGAATAAAGCAATCTGCTTCGGACTGACGGGCCCGGGCTCCAATACCGGAAGAAGCCATGATGCCCAAACTTAATATTCTAACAATGTGATATTATGGACTCCGGATGAAGCCATGATGCCCAGACTTAATATTCTAACTATGTGATATTATGGACTCCTTAACTTATCAGGGGACCACACAGGTGAGGGAGGAAATGACTACTCTCTAACGAATATGAGAAAAATGTGTCATGCGTTAGGCTAGAATGCGATCCGCTCTGCCGTCATTTTTATAGCCTTGGGAATACTACCTTGTGATTACGAGTCTGATCTTAGTTATATCAGTGCTTATTATCTTAGTTATATCTATATATCTTAGTCATCCATATATCTTAGTTACATCTGTGACTATTTCATGAAAAGTCAATTCTTGAATGAACCTCGAGTTGACCTCTTCTGACTATTTGTATCTTCTTGATCGAGCTATTTGAATTATTACATCACATTAATTTAGCAAAGTAATTATATTAACAAAGAAAAAAAATAAATAAAGGTAATCGGCCAGTAGAATTAATGAGGGCGGAACTTGCCAAACTATTAAGCATAATTATGTTATTTCCAAAAGAAAGAAAAAACGGCCCTCATACGCTCATTGAGGTTTATTGTACGGAGTGGGGTCAAACTGAGAGGTACTCTATAAAACACTCACCGTAACGAAATCAGGGTTTATGAATTGCTTGGGTCTTGTTGCTACAATGATAATGCCACAAAATGTTCCAAGATTATTTCATTAAAAAATATTATTTTTTTGGTAAAGCAAAGCTATACGATCCCGACTATTAGTTCCTTGCACATGACTATTAGTTCCATTCACATGACTTAAGTTCCTCCGCGTAGTATTCCTAGTCACGAAATATGTCAGTAGATGCAGTCGTATACATGTAAATGAAATGTTCTAGTCAAAGAACGAGGCAAGATTTGATTAATAGATGCAGAGTAAACGACATTAAAACGAATTGAGATGGAAACATGTTAACGTTTGTATTCATAAGAAAAACCCTTTTTAGAATAACACCAGATAAGTCTGAATGTCAAGACGTATGAGATTTTAAATTCTCACATTAATTCATTTACTATATTCCAATAACAATTTGAGACTCATTTATACAGCAGTGACTTTACTCAAAACATCTAGTTTCTCACAATCCCCACTCCTATATAACGTATTCTAAATTCTCTCTGAAAAAATGTTTATCGCATGTTCTACTACATTTTCATTTAAATTGACAATAGTTAAGTTATCCATTCATCTGCACGTGAAATACAGAAGCAGATCCGTCACATTGAAATGAATGAATAAAATACTGCTTATGCCGCATTTTAGCCTTCAAATATGATAACTTAATAGCTTCCATATTCAGTCCCGGAGAAGTCATGACGTAAGACATCCCAAAATCTGTTGAATAATCTTCTTAGCAGCAGTAATTTCAACTTATGCCCGCAAAATGATGAAAAGGCATAGGGAAACAGGGTCCGCAAAACTGAGGAGTAATCGTCTCTGGAGAGGACGATCGATGTGGATACAAGTGATTGGCTCATGACTTCATTCCCGATTTACCTCACATGCCAGAACAATAGGAGGGTGTGGCGGATTCATGGTGGAGCCAAATAGGGTGAATGAGAGTCGGGTGGAATAGCAGGACGGGAGCCCCGACGACAAAAGTCGACTCTTGCTGGCCCAAGCGTCAGAAGCGCAGAAGGTTGGAGCATACATATGGCAAATGTCCTAGCACATATTATTGCAAACCGATGAAATAATATAATGAGCAAGTGTACCTATGATCCATTACAGTGCTTATGCCAGCTTCAACACTTTATGGAGATAAACATGCAACATTAATGAATCATGATGAGAAATGATTTCGAGTGTTAAGCACATCGGCTCCTAATGGTATGCTCAGAGTTGAAAACAAACTGATGAGTCAAAAAAGTACATATGACAAAACTATCAATACAACACTGTTCTAAATAAAAATTCTGTTGTTAAATAAATTCATGATAAGAATGTGAAACTGTAGCAGGCGAGAATGATAAAAATAACTTGGTAAAGTCCACAGTCCAATTTATTTTACTTTTTTTTTATAAATATGCAGTTCCATTAAGTAACGCCGGATAATGCAACTTTTATTTCAGCAGGTGATTGAGAAGTAACAATGGCATTTATCCACAAGTGTTTAGGTTCATTATTAGACAATTCGACTCTTAAAACAGGTGCAAATCTTCCAAACGCTACTTTGCAAATAACAACTCAAGGTTGGAAGTAACTAGCTGCAAGTAACAGCTATTATCCCCACAGCTGTAGCGCACTACAAATTTCATGAGCAGTTGTCAAAATAGCAGTAAAACGTTCTTGTAGCTACTATCTATTTCGTGTAGTTATATTTTCCTCTACACGTCCTATTGTTTCTTAGGGGACTGGATGAAGGAATAACACTAAATAAACCTATATATATCTCCGACAAGAAGAGACGACTCGTTCCATCCACTAGAAAAGAGACCTTGGATACCATATCATGCTCTGAAATCACTTAAAGTGATTTTGTCTCCCTTTAAAACCCTCTGTTTTCCGAGAAGTCTCAGAAGACTCCGAAAAAGTACCGAGTATCTCGAAAAACCTTTCAAAATGCCCCTATACCTCTCTTAAACGCACTATTTCCTCACTCATAAATATATTCCTTTTTCTCAGATGGGAGACAAGAGCAAGGCCCTCTCTAAGCGAGGGGCCCTCTCTAAGCTGAGAACTGTTAATTGCAGGAAGTAGGAAGAAGCTTTATATCTACACATTCTACTAAAAAGACAATATTTTGGGTTAGAACAGCGTAGATAAGGGTAAATAGCGACATGCTTTCGTTCTCAAAGGAAGACAATAACTTCTCACACCTGAGAATCAGGCGAGACACTCCAAATATTGCCTTCATAGTACCATGGCGGAAAACTTCAAAATAAATATCAAAACTCAATTTTCTCCTCCTTGGTCATTTGAGGAATCGGCATATAAGTCCCTGTAACTTGAGAGAAAATTAAAAAGAAACTTGAATTTCACAGAACTTGAAAGAAACTTCAGAAGAGACAGAAAAACGAAAATTGGTGATCAGGACATATGCAAATAGCGTTTTAGAGCGAATGCCAAAGGAAAAGGAAAGGACAATGACAATGAATCATAGTTTGGGTACTAAAAACTAACCGAGAATCAACACCAGAGTCACTAATATCTCTTATTGTCAAACATGGTCTAATCGATAATCTCCTCCTATGGCATAAAATTACCAAAATTAGACCCATTTTTGTCATTTCAATTATTAATAATTTTTGCATTTTGTAACTATTACACTACGTATTTAAAATTTTGCTTCCAAGTAATTCCTATCTGCACACAAGAAAGTAAATATTTATATGAGCTGGGAAGCGGTAGAAATCATTCTCGACCGTATGAAGGCAGATAGCCAGTATGAGCGGGTAACAGATCCAGATAATGCACGATAGTTTTACTGGTGGCGATTGAAATTCTGATAATGTTCCGTAGATGATCCATGTCGGTATTGTAACTTGCATACCCGCAAAACGATCCTATGCCGCAAATGAACTCACAAGGCAAAATAACACTATGTCACTAACTACTTCGCTTCTTTTCCCTAAAACATTTGCGGGACCTGAAAATAAAACTTGAGGCTCTGTAGTTGAGTTTTTCCCAAATTTGAGATGACCGCTTTGATTTAAGCCACGTACTGATATCATCAATAGTTGTCGATGAAGGAAGGCTGCAAATTATCCAGTTCTCGAATTGGTGATGCCGTTGTAGTACTTCGATACCGTCGATATCAATCGAGGGGTGGGAGGGCACAGGTACTAAGCGACGTGCCGTAAACGTCCAATCGCAAACACACCTGAAGTAAGCGCGACTCGATACCGATACATCATTACGATCGCGATGTCCAATTTACATCGAACGACCATACTTCGGAGCGCCACCCCGCTCTCCTCCCTGGGGAGATTACTACACAGGAGGGCGGACGGAAGGGGAAGGGAGAGAAGCGGGAAATGAAAGGGAATAAGAAGAGTAAAAAAAAAGAGCCAACCTCTCCCAACGAGGCGTGGAGGAGGAGGGGGGTGGGAGGAGAGGGCGAGGGGGGGGGGGGGGGGGCGGAGGTAGAATGAGAGGAGAATGCACTCTCCCCTCCCACACGACCTCCCGCTGATCCTCTCCTGCCTCCCAACACGACGCCACCTTCTCCCATCCGGCTCCCTTACCTCGCTAATTCGTTTATTAACGTCTTCGCTGCAAACCTCTTGAAATGTTTGCCTCCTCCTTATCCACCCTTGGGCGGGTTCGATGCTTGCTGATGCAGGTATTTGTTCCCTCCGCCCATCCCCAACGCGTGCGGATAAAAAAAAGTCGGTTCGCCTTCCGCAGCTTCGGAGTACGTACCGTCCTGGCGTGGTTGATTAAAAGAAATACTGTTTCGTATATTTTCCGAATATTTTTATCCCTTCCGTATAACGAAAGCCAAGTTACCGGCGATGGACTTAGCATAAAGGAAATAGTTTTGATATAAGATTTTCAGTGTGTAATTGCATTTTATTACACGTTAACATTAATAGGCAGAAGTGTAGGCTAAAGCTCGGCCTGAAATTAGTGGTATGGAAATCAAACCAAGCTTAAACAGCAGATAAAGAATAGTTAGTAGAATAGCTCAGGCAAAGAGGATATTTTACCAACAGAAAAATGTACTTACAGCTGGAAATAAAAGCTTGGAAGTAAGGAAACACTTCATGAGAGCTTACAACTGAAGCGTGTTTATTAATAGCATAGAGGCATGGATCATAACAGCAGTTGATAAGTCAAGGCTGGACACATTTGAAATGTGGTAGAACTCTACAGAAGAATAATGAAAAGAAAAACGGATCCACCGAGAGACTAACAAAGAAGTCCTGAGAAGAGTAAGAGAAAAGAGAAGTCTTTTGAAAATTCTGAATAGAAGACGGGACATTCTAATCTGCCATATCTTGAGATGTGATGGATCGATGAAGACAATCATTGATTAAATAATGAATGGAAATAATGGATGAATGGAAAAGGCAGCCCTTGAAAGAGATACATGGAGTAAGTTTCGTGGGATGAGGAGAAGAATAACGCAAATATAAGAGGTATGGAGAATTGAGGGGAGAGCTGCGTGACTATAATCCTAGAATTTTTTACCCATGATGATTATTATATTATGACCCATGATAATTACATTATTACATAATTTCGAAAACTTGGAATACTCACCACCAAGTGGTCTTCTATCTACTCCCATAAAACCTATTATGCCTTTCTATATATTATATTATAATTTTAACCTAGAATATACCGAAAAAAAATGAGAGGTCATGAAATAAAACTTGTGCATACTCTTCGTTCTCACAAAACAAAATTTATAAACTTTTATTCCATTATTTTATGAATAAAAAACATATTTTTCAATTCTTCATTATTTCCTAAATATAATAAAAAGAACCAGCTCAAACTAAAACTGCAATTTTGCCTCCAAAGCACGAAAAGTTCATCCTGATTGCAAAATGGCCTTGAGCTTGCAAAATTCTCATAAAACCATAAATACTAAAAGCATGATATCATCGATGCCTCACAAATTATAAAAGTACCACCGGAGTAGAAGCTATTACAATGAATTCGACGAGAGGGGATGTAATGTGAGTCTTTCGGATTGAACACATGGCGTGAAAAGATCGATTCTCCGAGCTGCTTCCAATCATGAATCCGTTACGGAGATAACTTTCGAAAAGCCAGCATAATATTAGTTAGAATCCATGACATCAGTGGGACGCGATGCCTGTCTTCCAGGGGCGAGGGTTAAGTTTGCTTCCTCAATATTTCACGCCCGCCACCTGGGTCGCCTTGATCCTAGAGTCATTATCATGCAAGGTATTAACAGTTAACCAAAACCTGGACTCTCATAACACCTCTAATACGGTCGAGAAAATAATTACCTCCACCATGGGATGCAGTTCGTCACACGAAGATATTTTCGAATGCGATTTACGTCAAGTGAGGCCACGGCAATCCTTATATATACTCCAATAAAATAATTGAAGAGCGCCAAGAAGGGCAAACTGGATTCTTGGTCTATGCACTGCGTAAAAATAAACTTCTCCAGTCCCCCGAAGTGCACGGTGTTAATAGTGGCGGGAGCAACAGAAGGAAGACATAACCAGAAGGTGAGTGCCTTGACAGATTAACGTTTCTAATAGATTCTCGAGGGAAAAACTTTTTACTTTATAACCCAATGAACTTCAATAAATATAAGACGCTGTGAACAAGGCATACACATACTGCAATTTATTAAGAGTACAAAGAACTTCATTAATAATCAGATAGGAATTAGAAAAAAATAACGAAATTTATATTATAAGGCAACTATGGATGAACTGAAGGCTAAAAATGATCTCTTAAATTACTCTCCAATCAGGATGTATTAAATATCCACAAACCCTACAAGTAGAGGAAGCTATGCGAAAAATAATACAATATAAGTGAACCGCAGAAAAAGCAGATGGAAAATTCCCATGGTCAATAGCCTAACATTTCCCTCGAACATCCGGCCGCTGCACTTTGGATCACATAACTGATACCATGGTGCTAATCTTGTTTTTTTCTTCTAAGATTAAGGATATTAGACTCATAACGTTGAATTAGAGAATTATGCACGGTCAATTAAATACAAATCGGACAAATATAAGCTTTCCTTCATAATTGTGCAATCATTCTCGTCAACTTTCCATCGGTGCTTTCATCCCTTCACACGCATGGCTGAGTGACTGCCGGGGATTACATTTTAGGTGCAGAAGCTGGAACTAAATGACTCGAAAGATTAACGAAGCTAATAAATTCCAGCGTGAAAAAAATATCAAGGATTGGCACTACCTGGCCAGGTCCAATAATAACGAAATCACGCGAAAAAGACGTGCACAAAAACTCATTCATCGTAATTTCAATTCCTCTCGGCACAGAAGCCGAAAAGAGAACAGGCGTTTCAGAAACGTGACCGTTTAAATCTCCCCTCCGCGCAGAACTGAACGGGGAGGCAGCAAGTAAGCAGCGAAGGGAGGACGGGTGAAAAATAAAAAAAAAAGAATAATCGACTGAAGAGAGAGAAAAAATCGTGCCGGACCGAAAAGGAGGATCCACGGCAGACCAGCGCGCACCCGACAACGTAAACATTTCCCTATTATTTAGCAACCGGGCGAGAGGGGGAAATAAAGGAGAAAAAAAGGAAAAGAAACTTCGAGCCTAGCCCATGCAGAGGGAGGGAGTCGATATTCCTGGGGCCGGGAGAAATAGAGGGTGTGAGCTCTGAGTCGTGGAATGAAGGAGGGAAAGGAAGATGTTGGAGGTGGGGGGATGAGAAATGTGACGACCTGCGGAGGGAGAATGAGGCATAAAAAATTAAAAATATGAGAAGAGGGTGCTGGGATGGACGTGGGGGAGGGGTTGCGTTTGCGTGTGTGCGTTTGACCGTTCTGGGGCGGAGGAGAGAGGAGGAGGAGCTGCATGGGAGGGGGAAAAAAGGGTAGACTGGAATAAAGGGAGGAGGGGAAAGGGAGAGGGAGGGAGGGAGAAATAAAGTCGGCACAATCCTCACGATTTCCACGTCGAGGCTCCCCATGGAATTAAGCCAAGTCGTGGCGTGTTGAGAACGTCGAAGGGATGGGAAGGTGGGAAGAGAGAGAAGACGAGGCGAGGAGAGAGAGATACATCTCAGGAGAGTGAGGAAGAGTGATGGGATAAGGGATGCGATACGGTGGGAGGGTTTCGCTTTGATAGGATTAGAGTACGGACACTCGGGGCGTTTCGCGTTCTGGGACGTCCCGTCAAAGGCGTTCTTCCGCCCCCGCACCCCCCCTCCCTGTAAGTCCCCGCGCTGAAGCGAAATAGGAACTTGTGGACCATATTAAATTCGCTCAGCATGCTTGGGAAGTAAACGAAAGGATATTTATTCAAACTTTTGACTAAATCAACTATTAAGTCCTCCAGCGTTGTAAAAAAATATGAAAGAACACAAAGCGTAATACTTGCATGTGTTAAGCTGTTCCCTTTCAAGATAAACAAGAGGGTAAGGATCTTTAAATCAAACGAAACTGTATCCGTTCAAATGTTTCACCCATGTTGCCTACTCTCGTATTCAGTCTTTTGATCCTGTCATATTCTTATATACATAATCTTTTGTTTGTCACATGATATTAGTCATCTCTGGATCTCAAGAACAACAGTTCTATGAAAAAAACCTAATAAACATTAGCTCTTGGGTTGGGAAAACTCCATTCTAGATTACGATAACAATGAGCTTATGCATCGAGCGATCAAGTGGGCCGGCCAAGTCAAAGCGATGAATTAAGAGGCGCAGCACCGAATGAATAGATTGATAGAGTCACCTTTTTCTCTCGTCCTCAAAAAGTGCGATATAAAAAGGGAAAACTCCGGCAAGTTAAAACACATATCTTCATCCAGCTTTATCTCCTCCTCCTCCCTAGGATAATGACCTAACAACCCCCTTTCGTACGCTCTAGCGATGATCCGTTGGGTTACGGATATGGATTCAGGCCATCTAGTTAATAGTACATACGTCGGTTAGACTGAAATGAGCTACGTAACTCATACTGCTTCGCTAAAAAGACGTCATTGTCCCTCAAAATAACAGTCTTAGACTTAATGGTTGAGTTTACTTGGAACTACCTTCAGCGACAGGCAAAACTCACAAATTCAGTTTAGGGATTCCTTATCCATTCCGTTTCTGGTTTGCCATAAATGCTCTTATACCAAAGTAAATGAAAACTTTAGGGTTTACCATGGAACATCACTTGTATTTTACCCAGGGACCTTCAGCAGACGCTCCACCCAATCATCAGTTACGCATAGCTCAATTTGTCTTTTATAAGCACCAAATGGAATCAATCAATAAACCGTTTATAAACACTAATATTTCTTTCAAATTAATCTGAAACATGATCTCAAGAACCATGATTATAAACTGCCTTTCTAACCTCATGTATAATAATTAAATTACTAAGGTTTATCGTACTTGAAAACGCCATTTTTTAAAATAAGAACGTTAAACACAGATTTTTTAAAGGATTTAAAAATCGACCTTTACGGCTGCAATCATAAACATTTGTTGTAAAAAAGGGCGGAGAATTGAAGTTACAATCACATGCATCTGGATACATATCACAAAAAATTCAAATTATCCCTCGACAACTAAAGCTGCAGGTGTCTTTGCTTCACCATGCTCGCAACTAGAAATTCTTGCCAGAAGGATTTAAACGCGGAGAGCAGGATTACTTTACGAAGAGAGTAATTACTCACTACTTGGCAAAGGTGGAGGAGCTTTGGCTAAAACCCAAGCAAATTGCAAGGGCTAGGCACATTTATCTTTCCAATCCTCGACGTGTTTCACTTCCAATTCCAAAGTGAGATATGAAACAATGATTTCTGCACCCTGGCTTTGAATTCAGTAGAATAAGGCAGAGCGGAACGCTGCGTCAAAGTTAAAGTGAAAGAGGGGATGACAACGTTTGGTAGGAGTCTAGAGCTATCCACTATTTTTCAAAATTTTAATGGAGAGGAATTACGGCTTCTGAGAGTATCAGGCTAAACCTCTTGTTGGCAAGAGCTTTTTTGTTGATTAGATATGAGCTATGATAACGTTTAGCTACCGAATCTTCACCATGTCTGCCATTTCACACCTTTACAAATAAGATCAAATGCTTTTTGAACAAGGATTTTAAGAATATACAGACTATAGAGGTGTTACGTGACGGTTTCGTGAAATGGTTCTGGGAAAAAGTCTTTTCCGAAAAAATCACTCACCTGAAGAGAACCTAAATTAAAAATTCAATAACGACGAGCTATAGTCAGAAAATCCACCCACGTAAGTCGCACTCAATTAAAAAATCAGCAGTAAATAGCACTCAAGAACAAATCCCAAGGATCGTTTTGTGTTAGCACCCTCACATCATTTTCGAGTCATGTTCCAATGAATGACCCTCATCCACCATGAAACAACGGTCAGTTAACACCCAAACTGAGGCAAATTTTCCGACAATTAACACCGACGAAAACAATTTAATTGCTCAAAATATACATTCCGGGGATTAAAAATTATTTCTGCCGGCGAGGAATACTGGTAGAGCGAGGGAAGAGCTTAACGCATCAAGAGAATGCAAACACAATAATATTTTACTGTTCGAACAATCATAAAATGAGGATCGGATGAAGTATGCGCGCATATGATTCGCAGAACGAGATCCGTCACCCGTTGGGCTTCAACGAGTTCACCTCATCGAGGTGAACTCATAGAAGCCCAAGCACGAGGGGATAATTGATAGATAGATAGATAAGCGTCTTTATTTGGGCGAGATTGACACTATGTACAACCCTACCTAGAATCTATGGACTCCCAAGATTGCGGGAGGCGTAGGGTCCCGCGCTAGGGATGCGCCGCACCAACGCGAATCAGCGGCTAAGAATTTGTCTGGATTTTTCATATTAGGCGAGATACGTAAATGGGAGCAGCTGCTGAGAGCTGGAGGACGGTGCACGCCGTAACGAGATTAATCCGGTGGGAAGTGATACAGAGGATTCGGTCCTTGGTGGGGAAGTAGGAAAGGGTATCGAGAAGAGGTTGGGAAGGGATAAAGGTATTAATACGTCCGGGATTACGAGAGAAGTGATAAGAGTGAGAGACACGCGGGAGTAACGGAGATGTTTGAATGGGAAAAGGGGTGAAAGGGGTTTGAAATGCGGGCGTGAAGATAATGAGGAGCGAAGGCCTGAAAGGCGAGGGGAGGAGGGGTTCCCATGGAAACCGGCATTTCCTCAGCAGAAGGAAAGCCGCCGAAAGGGCGGACGGCTAAGTGTGGAAAAGACACCACGCCTTGAAAGGTAGAATTAAAGGAATAATTCAATTACCTAATAAAACATTCCTACATTCGCGTTTTTATTCCTTTCGCAATTGCAGTCACGTATTGTTGCTGGGAGAACTTCATTACATTACCGTTAGGAACTCCACGAGCTTGATGCGCCCAAACTGTGTATAATGTTTTTCACACCGCATACTTCTGGAGCCGCTAATTTGTTTATACGGAAACACTTATCTTTACTCACAATTCACTTTTACTACGTGATGCTGAATAGGACCATAATAATATTTAATGAAAAACGATATTCGACTGTCCAATTAATTTCTGTTACAGTGGAAACTACTTTACTTAGCCATAACTGCACAAAATATACGTCTATACTCAATTTAGCCCAGACACATCTCCAAATTTCAGAAAATAACGGTTTCGAAAAGTATAGAGCACTGTAATTAATGAGAGCTGAAGTTTGCGAAAAAGGGCGTTTAATGAAGGCCACTTAATCGATTACCTAAAAACCAAAAAAGAGAAGGTAGTTTGAAAATGAAAGAAGATATTACTTTGCTTATGCAAGTCCTCAGCCTTGACAGCTGCAAGTTGGTCTGATTATTTTTCAATGGTGGATTTATTTTACCATGCCTCGTCGAGCAGGACGTTCCATTCGAAATCCACGAGCCGGATGTCGAGCGAAGCAGAGTATTGTCAAAATATCATGCACAAACCAAAATAAAAGTAATAATCAAAGGAGACGGGAAGACCTTTGCTCATCAGGACTGCGCACTCGATTTGCATTTTTTTCACCCTCGTTCGCGTCAATATTTATCCGCGTCTGATTCCGCACATCAGGACGCAGGGTAGCCGAAAGGAGCGATCAGCATGACCAAGCAAAAAAGTCGGCAAACACAAAACGTCCGTTTACAAACGCGGGTTCGAGGGCACGACGCATATGGAAGGGGGGACCGGGAGGCCAGAGGAGGAACCCTGAAGGGGAAGGGAAGAGAACCTTACAGAGTAGGATGGAAGAGGCGCACAAAAAGAAGAGAAATGAGGGTCTTCCACTTACTACTAAATTTGTTTTTTTTACGCTCTTTTATTCGAAGAGATTTTAAAATGAACGAAATACGTAAAAAGCTGGCAACTTTAGCCCGTCAAAATTTACGTGAAAAATACCAGGTCAGATAAATATTTTAAGTAGAGATCATATTTATATATGTATTAGTATAGAATTTTTGTGCAAATAATCACTGATAGACTTAATAATACAATCAAACTACTTGATCACTCTTACACATTACACTGTACTTTAACCTTTGGCAAATCTAATTATCTTGTTATTTATTAACAGGTTGTTATGCAAATTTAACGTGGTGGTTATTAGTTAGAGTTAAAGCTTGTTTTTTTATTAACATTTATCGGATATTAATCATTATTTAGGCAATTAATGAACTTACGAATGAATTAATGAAGATCATTTCAAATGTATTTCATCATATTTTAGAGACGTAAAATAAAATATTCTACTTAAAAGAAACCATTATTTCCAATGGTCTTCCCTATCTGATCAGGATATATTTTTGTGACTCTGCCCTTTGAAAACTTTTCAGTTCAGACCTAGCGCAAAGTATTTTTCGTCCCTATTACTCGCAGGGTATGGTTTCTAATGAAAATCTTTACAGGTGTACACAGGAAATGCTGACACTTACTGGTAAATACAATTATTTCTCGAATATTATTATACGAAATAACTTTTTGGGAGTTACTGCTGTACACAAAATATGGACGTCAGTGTTTAAGTGGCTAAAATGTAACGTTAATGGCGCTAGTTACGCGGTTGCTATGCAAAATTAACATGGGCTTTATGAGACTGTGTTTATTTATATCAATTAACAACTTATCTGAGCCGAAAATGGGAATTTTGTAATTTTTCCAGACGTATTTGATAGTATACGAAAAAAATGACATCAAAACCAACTTAATGGGTTCAGCTGTTTTATCTATGATTAGCATGCCCTCCCTCCCGGACTGAGACTTTTATTAGCACGGATAAACACATGCTTACACAAATACCTAAACATCTACGGTCACGTGATGGCGCAATGCACACGTCTTCATTACGCGTTTGAGTTTGAGGAGAGGTTGGGCAAGGAGAGTCATAATAGTCCTGGCCTCTCTCTCTTTCTTTCTCCCCATATCTCCCTCCCTTTTGCCTCCATCCCTTCCACTTCGGCTTCCGCCTCCTCCCTCCTGCTCCCATGGCAACTGAGGTGGCGAGAAACTGCACACTGCAAGGCGGCGGGGAAGCTCATCGCAAGAGCGGGAGATGGGAGAGAGAGAGAGGTGAGGCGAGGGACGGGGTTGAAATTTCCCTGGAGACATCATGATGTGAAGTAGGGAAGGATTGAAGAAGGGAGTGGGGAGGTGAGTAACGAAGCAGTGAGTACAAGAGATAAGAGAGACAAAGGGCGAGCGCAGGGGAGACAGTAAGGCTTGAGAATAGTCCTCGAAGGATCATGGAAGGGTAAAGTGCGCGATAAAGACTTGACGAAGAGAGATAGGGTAGAGAGAGTGCTATGTTGATAGCTTCATTGGAATGACGCGATAATGGGGTCGTTTACCATATTTTTTTTATTGCCGAATCTGATAGAGTTTGTAAAATAAAAAATAAAAAAGACCCGTATTTTTCCGTTTTCTGATCCGACAATTATTTCCCGAGTTATAAGCGGCGAAAAACTGATGTTTTTAACCCTTTCGGAAAAGTGGGTGTGGTGCAACCTCTGACGTATATCGACTTCGTCCAATCACAACTGAGCCCGCGAAGCTACTTCCCCTTATCGCAAAGCGGGGGACACAGCTGACTCGGCCAATGGGAGCGATTTCGGCAGCATCTGTGCGAGCAGACCTTCCGAGAATCCCCCTCCACTCCCTCCCCTTCCCATACGAGCAGTCAAGGAAAAGAGGAAAGTGACGTCAATGTTATCACAGCAACATTTTCGGTGGGCGTCACCTTTTGCTTATTTTAATTTTTGATTTATGAGTGAATGGTTGTGGTTAGAAGATTAAGTTTTTCACTAAAATTCGTTTTTCGTTTCCATCTAACGATTTCGTGTACAAAATTGCGATTTCGGTTCCGAGTAAACGCCCCCATTACACATGATTTGTCGAAATACATTTTTTTTCTTGCTTCGGGGCAAGCGAGCGATTTTGATGCCAACTTATGAAACAATTGACCAAACATTTTCCAGAAATATATTTTACATAAAAGATTAAATAAAGAATGGTTTTCACCTAAAATATAGAATGCTAAATATGAAGATAATACAGAAATATTCCACAAAAATCTTCTCAGCATTAGGAACTAAAATTCAGTCAACAATAAATAGGAGTGTAGGTTAAGCTATGTGGGGCTGGGGCATTGGGAAAATATTTACATTGCAGTTTATCTATGATTTGAGAAATTATTCAGGAAAACTAGAATCACCGAGGTGTTTTAGCTCAAGTTCAAAAAAATATGAAATTTTGCATAAAATTTAGTTTTTGAAGTTGTCAAGCAGAAACTTAAACGTAAACGATACGTTTCACGATAACAATACGAATATAATTACTCGTGCATAGCGCGTACACATAAGACGATAAAAATTATGATCGCGATAAATATTTTTCCTCGGAAATTTGTTTCAAACGCATGAAATACACTAAAGGGAATAATAAAATCATCCCAGCTTCAACTATTGCATATGAAAGCGTCAATTAGACCTGAAGCAATACTATGGAATAGTTACCTTCAGATATTTAAGGCATCAATTAAACGTTGAATGAAGCACAGCACTAAAGTGGTCGGTATTGTAGAAAAAGCAGATTGACACAACCAAAGAGAAAAAACAGTGAGATTTTTAAAGGAGATGATACTGATATTTAACGACATTAAAGTGTACGTATTTATTAATAGAAATAACATGTAATGATAAGATAGTAGATTTAAACGTAAAAAATTATAGGAAAGAGCCTAAGGCAGATGCTAATAATAATATCTCCCTAGTAAGTACGCGGAAATAAGCGCAGCCGAATTTTAGCGACAAAACCTTAGATATACTTTCTAAATCTGGCGGCATAAGTTCAAAAGTAGAGCTTGACTATTATCAAGAAGCCGGTCGGAGTGTAACCGAAACTTTCGTCACTTACCTACCTTCCACGCAAAGATACGCATTCGACGTCTTAGCACCGATATCATATGCATAGATACCACTCGCCACATCGCCTTCCTCCCTATATAAGGAGGGAGGTGTGTGAATCTAAGACAACGAGGAGAAACGGACAAGAGGGAGGGGGAGGGAGAAAAGTAGAAAGAGAGAGAGGGGAGGCGGTGGAGTCAGGAAAGGATGACAGCGAGGTTCAAATTCCTTCAAGGGGATGGACGGTGGTGGGTGTGAAGAAAGGAGTCGGCGAGTGAACACATGTTTGCCGAGGTCGTGGAACAAGTTTGTGGATCATGAACTTAAGAAATATTGAGGACAAATAGTTTCTTGGAAGAGATACAAGGGGAGGTTTCTTTTCCCTCTGCCGTATAAAAAGCACCCGATCGGTGGGGGCCTCACTCTCCACCGGCCGTCATACGACCTCCCTCCCCCCCCCTGCCCAGTTCGCGCTCGGCGATTGAAGCTACAGATGACTTCCCGCGCACTCTTTTTACCGTCCAATAAATTTGGACCCATTACATATGACAGGAGAGGACGGGCGCGCGTCGCACGTAACGTCGGGGCGCGTCCACGGATTAGTGTCGTCCCGGGAAACGCTCTCCCCGAAGTGCAAGAATGTCAAAATAATAATCGTAACGTATGTAACGTCTCAAGTCTGTGTCCGAACCGAATCATTTCGCATGGTGACCGAAACTCCGAGGAAGAAAGGAAGGTCAATGACTCTAATCACATCACCGACGGTTCACCAATCATCCGCGACTAATTGGGGTATTGGAATCATTTTAATTTCACTTCGGGTGGAATGAAGGCGAGGGATTTTGACGCCTGAAACACATACGAGGCCAATTCAATAAAATTAGAATGAAGGGTACAAGTAGATATGCAATGCCAAATAGACTCTCATTTGAACTGAAATACTATTCTGACCAATGATTCTCCTATTCTAGGTGGGGCTGGCAGAGAATAAATAGCTTAAATTGATATTTTTCTTAAACTTTTACCCTGAGCCTCCGAACTTCTCTTTCATGTTCAAGTCACACAAATAAGTGGATAATCAGACTGATTAAAATGGGGGCAAAATGCATTGAATTGGCACCAAATGGCTATCACAGAGAAGAGATTCGTTATAATTTCTTCAACACGCACATTTATTTATCAAAAATGATTGTAAATAGTACCTACTGCAATTCTCCGAATAAACGGATTGGATAAGATAAATTGCAGGTACATCAAAGATATTTTGATTACTCTCAGTAATCCTCGTGCATTCTAGTAAATGTGCCTGTCATTAAAAATAAATATTCTCCACGATTCTAGAACAGAGTACAACAAATCAATATTAATTCTAAATATGGTGCTTAGGTATTTCGAAGAGAATTAATTTAAGATTGTATATGCATTTGTGCCACTGAATGATGGCAGATAAAATAAAATGCCGTTCCTTAAATTACTTACATTAAATATGAAACGAAATGTAGAAAATTAAAAGTAATATAAACCGCGGCATTGCTTCCAATGAAAATGACAAATATTTACAGCCTTGACAACGCATATAAATTTGGAATATTATTTCCTTAATCATAATTTATCCTAAAATAATCAGAATGAAGGAGCATTAACAGAAGCTCGTCATTAAATTTCAAGCACTCCCCTCAAATTACTACATATGATGGGAATAACGCTTGGAGAATGAAATGAGAAAGGAATAAAGATTAATGATCTGGTGTTTTCCCGGCGTATAATACTGGTGAAGTCTTCACGGGTTCTCCACCGGGTCAGGGAAACGACTAATGCCGACGTTTCGATGGCAGAGTAAGCCATCAAAACGTCGGCATTAACCGGTGGAGAACCCGAGAAGACTTCACTAGAATAACGATTATTTGGGCCCTATATATTCTGATAGTATTAATATCAATGTTGATATGTTCACATTTAAAATTGCGTCACTATACATATGACAATGTTAATTTCATGTAGTGTATGATAAAATAACTTTATAGCTGATTTTTAATACTTTCATTGCATGTCTACTCAACTACCGAAGCGCTTGGATTCAAATAGATAATTTAATATAATTTCACTAAGAAGGCTTAAACTCACTTGTCTCTGCCACAGACGTAACAGATCTCTAATAACATGCACCGATAATTCATGTCGGGAGATACCTATGCAATACTTGCAGCGCCAACGTTTAAGTCTGCCGTTCCCGAAATTGCCGAAATATGTGTTTCATTGGACGCTACAACTAAGCTCCTCCGCTCATCCGAATTCTATCACTACTTCTACTAATTAAAATATTAGGGCTGTAACTAACCCTTATGGTCACTCATTCTTACTCGGAGAAAGTCCTGAAGGCTTAGCCATCACAGTGAGATTGCAGAGGGAGGTACTCACCTGATATGATAATTTTATGATACGGATTTACCAAGTCCAGATAGAACTGAAACAAAATATCAGTCTATCAGGTTTACGATTGATAAGGGTTTAATATCAACGCACTGAGAATTTTCTAGAGTAAATATTATTTCGATCAAATATTTTCCTACGTTTCCTTTACACACTCAATGTAGAAAAGTTTCATTTCAAAATTTCAGGAAATATTTTAGTGTAAAACAAGATTCTCATTCAGGAGAAGGCTCGTAAGAAACGAGGAAGAAATGTCGGCGATGTTTTAAAGGTGACGTCAATGCGCAGAAACTGCTCAAGCCTTTCCCAGACTATATTATTCATGAGCAATTAGCTTCACGACAAATGAGTCTAATATTTACTGGCAAAGCCAACTGTCAAGTTCTTTTTCGCATTTAATGTCTCTCATTCTTAACGCCTGCAATAACGTTGCGCATATCCGGAGATATACGAATAACTTCCAACGGTATGACTAATCATTCCAAAGAAACTCATAAAATGTATCATCTATAAACAAAACCCATGTAAATTAACTAGTAGAGATTTGAATACCACTACTAAAGTATTGCGAAAAAGTATGCGTTAATTCCATCCTAATTTCGGCGTATGAAATGAAAATAATAAGGAAAGTCATATTAAATACTCAGTACCATTATTTTCAAATAATTACATCTCAAGAGTTATTAATCGTGCTAACAGGTAAAATTATTGAATATAACATAGTCGTATTGATATTCTTCAATCAAATTCTTCAATTCAAGCCTTTTGAATGAGTGGCAAGTAATGAATGTGGAGAAAACTTTCAATCCGAGTAATGTTATATAATTTTTCCCCTGAGAAATCATGCATAGAAGACTTTTACACTATCTACAATAATATAGCATTCTAGCATGATGAAAAAAACTGAATTTCAATCTCAAGACTTATTGTCTTGAGATTGAAATTCAGTTTTTTTATGGTATGGAGTATTGAATATGCCTTTCCTTATTATATTCATTGTATCTGCTCTCGGTAAATTTTGTAATGATTTCCTCACAATTGGGACGACGCTTTCTCCCAATGACTTAGGAGAATACCAAGACAGAATTTTCTGCCAACTTTATTACTTTTCTACTCGGGTGGTAAAATCAGATTAACATTTACCATTCTAATCGTGTATATATGTCTTTTCCTTAAACACAATATTGGCATAGAGCTTAGTCACGCTAGCATTCCTGATAAAGTCATTGAATTAATGCCGTGGGCTTCCTCGAATCGAATTCATAAAAATTAACAAAGGTCAAGGATATGGATAGGTGCGGAGGTACAGCAACTGCGGAATGCAAATGCTGTACAGTTACCCCCAATGTATTTTTTGAAGTACGGAGTTTTCGTACATAAAATGCGAGAGATTCACACTCGTCGGGGAATGAGGTGCTTCACCATTCGTCCGGCATAGAAGTGCCAGTCGATCCGAATAGGAGACTGAGGAATATATGAAAGGGGAAAAAGACAGCGGTTCCATTAAAAAAAAGTTGAGGGGGACATTCCCATGCCATTCGTGGACGGCTGGGAGAGATTGAGCGAGAGAGAGAGAGAGGAAGGAGGGAAAAAACATAAAGAGGAGGAACATGAGGTCGTTTCAACGGGCGTCACCCTCTGTCGTGCAGCCAACAACCCGCTGACTACGGTGCTTTCACGTCACTCATCCTCCTACGGGAGCTGCACCCGGCTCCCGTTTCCCTCCCCCCTGGACCCGCCGAGCCGTCCCAACCTACCTCACTCCCACGTTCCCGAACGCCTCCCCCTCCACCCCACACACACGCACACTTACAAACATCTCCCCACCTCCCCGCCCCGGCCCTCGAGCACTTATAGCGAAACTCTCTCCCAACTGCAATGTGCACGGGAAGAGGGAAACGGTTGAGCAAGACCATCAGCGAATGTGTGTTTATGCGCGGGGGATACTTCCAGGGCCAGGAGGTAAAGGGTAGGTAGTGGGGGGGTGAGGTTATAGAGAGCACGTTGAGGAAGGGCCTCTTCGGGAAGGATTTGAATATAAGTCGAGAGAGAGCCTCTCTTCGCGGGAATTGCACCAAACCTTTCCCGGCGAAATGTCATCTCCGCTTTTACCGCGTCCGGTCGGACAGTTTCGACCATCTAAACCCATTCCACCCAGTCCGTTTCGACCGCACCCCCCCCCCCCATACTCCTCCCGCAGCATCTATTAACTTCACTCATATCTTCTTTTATACGCCACTCAAACTACTCCCTCCTCAAGCGCTCCCATTTTCGCCCCAAGTCGCTCCTCGCGTCCGGTTGGGGGATGCCAGCGCATTTTTAAAAGCGACCATCTCGGCGAGCGGTGGACGACGGAGCATTGTTTGGCAGGGAAATATCTTCTTCATGGAAGCGCGGAAATTTCATGATTCTATCTATATTCAGCGCGAGGCGCAGTGGTAAGTAATGCAGACCATTCAAAAGCCGAGCGGATGAAGACGTTAGGCATTCCTCTCGAGGGACGGCTGACGATTTTTCGCCCTAATCTATGACCGTCATTACCATAAATTAGATATTGGCCATCCACCTTTAAAAGTATAAAAGAGATAAAAAAAAAGGGAAGCGAAATAAAGACAAATGATGTTGGCGAATTAAATGGCCTCCGTAAGACAGGCCTCAGGAGGAGGAAACTTGAGCATTTCTGCATTTCGAACTGGCCAATGAGAAGTGAAAGTAGGATGAAAATGTAGAAGTAGACCTGATTCCTCACCTGAAACTTTGGATTCGCATTCCCTTGGGACAAGAGTTTAAAAATTCCAAGCAATTATAACAAAATATCTCTGAAATAATGGAATAATAATTTTGCAGAAATAACTAAATATATCAACCTTTCATCATATTCTCCACAACGATCTAAAAAGTTATCATTCTTAAAAGAATGTTTGATATCCAAATTAACTGTATTGGAATAAAATTGAGTGTAGGTACTATAGAATGAACAATCCATATAAGGTAAGGAAAGAGTAATCGAAAGAGAATAATGAGTGTGAATCAATTCCATTTTCGCTGTAGGACCTCTAATGTCAGATGTTAAAATATCATTCGTAAGTAAAAGCCGAAAAAATAATCAACTATTCAGGAAAAATGCTCTTTTATTTTGCTCATATATTGCTGTTAGAAATGCTATTATATTTCCACTTTTTTTAAGCACAAACTTAAGACGATTTTATTTACCAGATATCACGGACGGACAAAAAATCGTTTTCATAATTATATTTCATAATAATTATTTCATCATGTAGAAAAGAATGAAAAGCAAAGTTCAGATAAAGCAAAACTAGCCATGAAACCTCATTGCAGAAAATATATCGCATTACACTGGGCAAAATGTGAAATATTTATCAAATTTCAACAATACTCTTAATTAGTTTCTCCCAATGGAGTCAAAAAGGATGTTTGCTACGATTTTCTTTCCTGTAGAACAACGAAACTTGCAAAAACATAAGTTACCCATTTGAAGGGTCATCAAATCCTTGAGAAGAGACATCATTAACCGTACCCTGACAATTCTTCACAAAATAATCATGAATCATGCACGATTTTGGTCTTAAGTATGAGATCACTAGACAATTTACTAAATTCTAGGAGATAAAAGAAAATCAGCCTAAAAGAAATTATACAATAGAATTTCTTTTAGGCTGTGATAATGGCGCCATTTACCCAGTAACATGATTTGCACCGATAATTAAAGGGATCATTAGATAGAGAATTAAATTATCTTATCTATCATTATGAGATTTTTCTGTCCCTTCTTTCGAAAAGATTCGTATTTCATGCTCAAAAGTATAAATATAAAGGTAATTGGTCTTAAATAATGAAAAGGAGTTGATTTTCTAATTCCAGAATTCATCGAATACGGAAATATCTAATTTACAACATAATATCTAATTCCTTATGCATACTGACTTACATACCAGCCATGAAGAAATGTCTCCATTCGCCAAAGCCATAATAGATTCCCTGGAGAACAAATTCTAAAATATGCTTCCAATAAAGAATTTGCTCCTCCGCTCACCTCCAATTTCCCCTCAAATCCAACCGCTCAACTGTAAAGGGGATTTCTAGCAGTGCCAGAAGGATTTTTTTTGCAAGAATCGAGCCTCTGTTACGAGCAAAGGTTGGGAAAAGAAGAGGTATAATGCTGTCATGTCTTCCTTTCATCCGCACGCACTATATCTCTCCTGATTCGCTGAGAAGTGCTTGCCTTTCGCGAAATGGACTGGAGCCTGAGACGGAACGCAAACAGATGTGCTTCAATAACGTTCGCAAGTTATTCTACGTCCGTCTTCGAAGAGGTGTCACGCCATTTAATATTTCTAGGGAAGACGAGAAAAAGCCCTTCCGATTTACTCCTCCTTGCGATTCGTAAAAAAAATTCACGACCTCTCCCACTTTTGCTCCATCCACATCCAAGGATAGTAGGCTCGTCGCTGAAACCTCGGTTGTGTATTTCAGATCCTTAATTCGAGCTGCGGCGAAATTTTGCCTCATCCTCACTTTTAAAAAATGATAGAAAATATTTTTATACAATACTAACAGTCGGGCAACAGCAAAACGAAACATTGAAAAAATCAGATAAAAATTAATAAAACAGTAATGCTTTGCAACGACGTGAATTTTTGTTTAGTTCGGAAATTAAGAGTAAACGAAAACATGCACAACAGGGCTTTGTAGTGTAAGAAACTATTAATCATGTAATCATACCAAATAATATCAACCACTAGAGAAAGACAAGATTAAGCATGTCACTGAAAATAGTTATAAGATTTCAGCAAATGAATAAGAATTAAATGTATTTCAGAAACATTTTAGATAAATTGAGGCCGCTATTAATATCCCAAAGAAGTTAAAGATGCTTACCTGCGATTTATATCCTCACACCTCAATTTTTAACTGTTATAGCCAAAGGATTATACTAAAAATTAGGAAGATCACCTTAAAAACATTTCCTCTCATGACTAATAATAATTTTAATCAACAATAATTTTAATTAATAATAATAATTTTATTTAATCACATCGGTGTGTTGGCCATGTAAATGTGATGATGGGCCTTCCCTATCAGAGTTTTTGCTTAATATTTTTGTCACGAAAACTCTTATATTTACTCTCGGGCTTCGGTCAACATCACACACGATTACTAAATTGATATCAAAATGTTCAAATACAGTAAAATAGGTGGAACAAAAGAGCACAGTATATATCATTGAACGATGATACGCATTTCTGCAACTACGGTTATCATAAAGAGACAATTTCCATTGTATCAAATTGTTTGTCTAATTAGAAATTAATATGTTTTAGTTCGTGAAAGCCATATCCAAATTACTTAAAGAATCAGCAATAGCATGCCCACAAATTATCCCTCGGCCTGGCATCTTTATTCCATTAAATATAGCTCCACATATTCCTTAGTGTTAGGTTTCAAGAATATAATTAATGCATGTTCCGCGATATCCCACAAAATCTCCCAAGTTTTCTTGAATAATTAGGGTGATTTCCATTTTATTGTACCGTTTTCAGATCATCAACACATAGGAAACTCTAACTGCAATTGAATATAATAGCCTAAGCCAATCTCTGGACAGTGCTTTAGTTTCCTACAGTTAATTAGCGGTAAGTCACAGGCTTCCAGACTTCTCTACCTGCCACTACGCCTCTACTTGTAGTGCTCAATGAAAGGTAAAATATATACGATGATTGATTATTATAGAATTTAATGGTAAACAGCCTATGAGATATTCTAATCAAAGGCAGCAATTTGCAGGTTAAATCATCCCATAAATTCTTTTATTTTGCCCCAAAATGACAATTTGGAAGTTCTCAGGCTTCGTGATAGTCTTTTGCACAGTAAAGTACACTTTTTTATTAGAAATTGCCATGCATAACAAAAACACAGATTTGACCGAGATAAAAATAGTTTTTCGAAGTTAATTTGGACTTTCTCACGTGGTATACAATGTAAGATGGTTTTGAATTAATCAAGAATGTAACGCCAGCAGGTCTTAAATGTAAACCTGACACAGTAGGCATACTGTAATGGGCAAATATCCATTTCAACTAGAAATATACGACATATATTCAATACGCCTTTGACGCAATATCGAAAAACTTGAAGAAAAATACCTTAACACTGGGGAACATGAACAATACTCGCAAATATATGGAAAACTAATGAGCCGAAACTACCTAATAGGGCTGATCCTGCCAATGATAGCCTTACTTCCAGCGTTGATGTCTCCAATTCTCCAGGGAGTTCAATGCTCGCTTGATTGCCCGAGGATATGGTATTAGGGGAAGATTCAACGGAGTGCAAGGGCCGAGAAGAAAAATAAGACATCCGGTGCTCTAGCAGGGACGGGGAGAGAAAAAATCCTCAGCTGAGAAGAAAAGATCCTGGGAACATCGCGATCCTAATTTACAGACAAGACATTGCGACAAAACTATACTCGCACTCCTTATTACGCCATAAACCCCCTTCCTTCCCCCGTTGGATCCTATCTCTCTCACCCTGCCTTCACGCTTAGCCGCGCGCGCCCCTTTTTCAAGAGCGATCTCACCGCCGAGAGCGCGCACACACTTGCCTCGCCTTCCTGCCCTCCCAGCCTCGCCTCCGCCGCCCAAGAGACCAGGGAGACCTGCCCACGCCCTCTCCACTCAGCCGCCCGCCCAACCACCCACGCTCCGCTCCCCACCCCTCCCCGCTGAGAATGTACCGAGCCGGCCACCACCATCTCGCCTCGCCTCTCCCTCCAAACCCTCCCTCTGACTCACCGACAGAAAACCTAATGCGTGCGACTCCCCCTTCCCGAACATTTCGATAGTGGCGATTTCTCTTTCATCCGTTCCCCCCCGTGACAGCGAAATTGTGAGCATCGGTCACCATCCCTGGGCTGGCACGGCCCTATCAATTAGCGCTATTTTTTCCGCCCGATGACAAGTAGCTGACAATTACCGCCCTAACCTCCCGCCTGAAAGCACTTTAAGGGTCATCCCATAGGCTCACCCGGTTGAAAGTTATGGATTTCGGTAATTTGGTCCGGCTTGATGGATACCGCCTTTGTCTCTCTAGTGCATATGAACTATTTTTCGGTAGGAAACTCTTACTCGCGCCACTAGTGCTATGCAAATAGAAGTAACTTTATTTCATTAACTTCTTTCTCACTAATTTTAATGTTTCCATAAGGCAGAGATAATTTTTAAAAAATCCAAATAAACCATTCAAGTCCCACCATGACAGTTAATTTCTGCACATCATTAGCCGCAATAACAGGTAACATTATCTTTTATCTTTATTTGAATTTATCAGTTTTATATAGGGACAACAAATGATTCAACAACTACCTGATTAATAATATTTTAAAAAGTTAACTCAATGCATAATTAAACTTTTACAACAATATATCCGTTAGCATCAAATGGTTTTAAACATATTCCAGCAGTTCTATGATGCGCGGTAGATTTTAGAAGCAATAACGCAGTTCAGAGTTTTAAAAAATCGCCATCTATAATCCATCTCATCACATATGACAATCGTATTCATTCATGTCTGGTATGCGCATTAAAATATCCCAGCATTCTGAGAAATAAAAAAATACCGTATTACACCTTCCAAATACGTCCTTCCCTCATATAAGAAAATATTACAGTTTACTTCATAATTCAATGCGAGGATATATTTTAATTCATTTTTCCCGCAATTTATTCAGAAATATATAAAAATACGATTTTTTCAAACCCAATAAAAGTTCTAACGATTCCACTTAGGTATATAGTTCTTATAAAAATTTATTATTCATCATGTTCGGAAAATCAACTTTATACCTAGATAAGGATTTCTTACGTAAGCCCTATGAAAAATAAGATTAGGTTTACTTACAACAACGCATTATCCCAGGTGAATTCTTGAACAAATGAGAAATTAATGATAAATATTCAAGCAGAAGAGAAAAAAATGCAAGAAATCGTAAAATAAGAGAAGGAAAAAACGGCGAAAAATTCCGTATTCATATGCAGCAGAAATTTTTTTCATGCCCGCAGATTTTATGCCAACTGCAGAGAACACGACTGCAAATTTAAATTATTTTTTTTAATCGAAATTTTCTATAACTTCTAAGTCACCATAATAGGAGTTTATTCACGTTCGTGTGAATGGTCACAGATTCCCCACATCAGACGGACATGAAGACGTCGACTAGCTATTTAACGACTTCTTGAGCACCCGAGTGGGTATCTTTGTAAAGCTGAGATGGAAAGCGGATTCTGGTGCTTTCACTGAAAAATCCACACTTGCGAAAAACTCGCGACGGATAGAGGGCAAAGCATCTTCGCCCGCAGCGCTATCAATTGCTCAACTCCACTCGGCGGCCTCACTGCCATTGGTTGCGACGAGATAAAAAAATATTCCGAGAACGAAAACTGCGCTATCAGTAATTACTCTGACCAGATCCGCAGTGAGCTGACTGGCAGCAATTGAAAGCGGAATGGACGTCGTTCTACCCGACATCACACTCTGACGTACGGTCCAATCGTCACGCAAGATCATTTTATCCCTCCCGAGTCTTCCCCGATGTCCAATCACCGTTGGCCTTAAAACGGAGGCTATTGCTACGTAAAAGAGCAAAAATACATTCACAGAACGCATTCTGGCAAATGGTTCCAGCATACTTGTTGTCTCTATCCCGCAGGGAAATCCACAATTAAGAGATATGCGCAGAGGAACAGGTTCAAAACCTGAAACGTGTACGGATGATCGAACAGAACGGATCACCTCCAAGATGAATACGAGAATACGATAAGATTACACAATTTACGTTGAAACTTGGGAAATTTCCTTCCGCAGACTGAGCGATAAAGTTTTTATCTGCACACCTTTTACAGCCGTTTGCTCCAAATTATTTATTTTTTCTCCAGTTTGACGTTCTTAATAAAAATAGTCGGGCTTACGTTCACAAAGGTATAACTATGAAATATATAAAAATCTAAATTTTTGACGAAGAGTACCTAGTCAATACGCTAGTCAATTTCAAGTTTTTAATCATGGAACTGCCAGATACTTAACCATTCTTGCAGCAACGCAGAAGGGTGAATGCTAACGCCTTTTATGCGCCTAATAAGTCTTCCCTTTGATTTCATGCCTAGAAATAAAAATACTAGTTTGAATACTGCAACGAACTGCAGAGTAGTAATGTAAAAATAAATCTGTGATTGAAAGATCACCCGTGCTAATATTAAACCCAAACTCATCTATTTTTAATAGAGTTGACATGAACACTGCCCCAGAATACTCACGCATTAATTATATTGTGCTTTATTATCGATTCCCAGATATTGTTTTCAAAACTATTTTCCAGCAATGAAAAATCTCGATGGATGCTCAATAACAAACAGGGGCTATTCAATTAACTGATAAGTGTGAAAGTGTGAATGGTAGAAATTAGGATGACAAAGCACTGAAAAAATAGCTTGACTTAGAGCTGCGACATTAATTTAGAAAATAAATCGCTTGGTTTCAGCTAAGATTTAAAATACACGTGAGACCATACCAAATGAAAAATCGCAATGAATGATACGACTTTGGTCACAAATTAACACCTCATGTTATGGTCAACTAGTTCAATGACTGAAAAAAAACAAGTCAATGGATGTCTGGACAAGAGCTAAGCCCAGAGATGAAGCAATTAATCCACCATTTTTACAACTGCATGCGTCTCGTCAACTGCGAGTCAACAAAACAACGCTAAAAGTCCACATTCGTTAAGCGAGAGATGAATAATTTCCCGCTGTCACGTCATCGCCAATGATATACAACGATCGGTTCAGCAACCGAGAGGCCTCGAAGGTTATTCGAGGCGGAGTCCAGGAAAAATCTTTGGCGAAAATTGCAAAAGAAGGGAATGATATGAATAATTGTGCCTCTTTCTTCTCAGATTCCATCGGCATGGATTGTTGTTTAAATAAGAAAGTAACGTAACTTATACTAAACGTACGCACACAATGCTCGCAAATAAGAATAGAAAACGAAGAGAGCTCTCATTAACTTTTGGCTCGTACGATCAATGAAAGAAGAAGGCCAAAGTATGAATTTACCAGGTAGGTATAACGTTCCCTATTTAAGTGAGATAATTGAGAGATATTGAGAGAAAAGCTACAAAACTATAATTCTCATTTATTTATGAATCTCTTCTGATGTCAAAACCTACAATCTATCTTCGACATTTATCACATTCCAAAACCACATATGGTTGGATTGGACGGCTAATATATATCCTGGAATTTCTCTCCCGTTTCGTTCGTAAAAATTATATATAAAAATAGCAAATTATCTTACTGGGACGCAAGAAATATTTTCCCATTGGAACGGCAAGAAAGAAGTGATTTCAGCGTATTTAGGCTACTCGCCTTTCCCAACGAAACACGCCAACCATTAAGAATGCACATTATCAAACTTATAATAATGTCTCACTGGGGGTTTCTATTAGCATCACAACTGCGAAACAATGATATCACGTCACACGCCGCCAGCGGAGACGGTCACTCCGATTCTCCACCATATATGAGCAACGTGCTTTAATTCTCAAATAAATTCACGATCGGCGCCGGCTTACCGCGGGAGAGAAGAATTTATGGACCCCGCGCGCCATCCGAGGTGAATAGAGGCATTGACCGGTGCACCGAGGTCGATTCCCGGGGAAGTCACTCGCCCACGCACTGTCCTCAAAAGAAGTAATCGGCATGGGGGCTCACAGGGAGGTGGGCTTAAAGGATACGGGGGGGATGAATGTATGGATGGATGGGGGTTGGACTGGTGGGTCATTTTTCAGCGAAGGGAGGCGGAGAGAGATAGGCATGTGCTCTGTTCGCTGCGGGGGATGGAAGGGGGTTGGTAGGATCTTTCCGTCACTCACCTCTTCCGTATCCCTGCGTGTGCTTCGCGAAGCTGTTGACCACCGCGTCCACTGCCTCCTTGAGGACCTGCTTGGCCCTCGCGTCCGGCACCACCGCCGCTGCCGAGGCCGCGGCCGCCGCGCCTCCCACGCCGCCGCCGCCTCCGCCGCTCTTCCCTCCGGCCTTGCCCCCTCCTCCACCGGGTCCGGGGGCCGCCTTCGCGTGCATAGCGGCGACGCCCTCCCGACCCGCGCGCTGGCCCCGCGGGTGCTGAGGCGAAGGGTACGGCCGCACGGAGTGGTGCTGCTGGTGCCGGTGTATTAAGCCCGCCCTGCCAATGCCTCCGCAACCGATTCCAGTGTCACCGAGGGTCTCGCACGCAGACATAGACACGTCCTGCCCTCCGCTGCGCGCGGCCCCCAAGAGAGCCCCGAGGGTTACCTATCCCTCCCGCGGGGAGGGGAACGACGAAGACGTACCACAGCCGCACTGCACAAACAGCTGACAACCGAAAAATTGATGAAAAAATCCGAAGCAGTCGAGGAAAAGATCAACAGATGATTTTCCTCAACAGGTAGGTTTGCTCAAATTTGGGGGTAGATGGTGACGAAAGGGAAACCGAAGAACTTCTCACAGAGTCACTCCTCCCCCTGGGATTGGTCTTCAGGGGAGTTGAGGGGGCGTGGGAGGGTGAACGTGTAAAAAATAGGCCTTCGCCTCTTTCCTCTCCTGTCGTGTGCACGCCGAGTTCCAGAGCGAAGCGCGCAGGACTCCCGAAGCGATTCAACAACTCACTCACTCCGCTCCCGTATCCCCTTGGACTCCCCGCAAACGGATCACACAGCCGCCGTCAACCAAGACGCGGCCGCTGCCCTCATCGCAAACACACTCACCTTCTTCCCCCCGACGGAACCGAGAACCGACTGCCTCCTCCCAGATCGACGCCCCCGCCACAACTGCCCTCTCTCTCTCTCTCCACCGCGCGTCCTCCCTCCCTCTCTTTTACCCCTCCTTCCTTCCTTTCTCAATCTCTCTCTCCCCCTTTTACTCTATCCCTCTCTCTTCTCTCACAACCCGTCCGTCCGTCTCAGCGGCCCGCGGTCGGCCGCAACAATGTGGCGTAGCTTCCGTGCATTCTTCGTACACTGCGAGCACAGCCCCCTCCCGCCCCCTCTCCGCCTCCCCCAACGTCCCCTACTACGCTCCCTCACACCCTCCACGACTCCCCTCCCTCCTCCAAGAGCAGTGCTGTTTCGACACCCCCTCCTCCGCCTCCCGCTCCGCCCCTCCACACTCCGACTACCCTCCCTCCTTCCATCTCTTGCCCGCCCCTCTCTCTCTCTGCCGATTCCTCCCCTCCGCTCCTCACTCCATACTTCTCCTCCTCTTCGTCTCGAATGTGGTGGAGGGAGGAGGGCGGCACGAGGGGAGGGAAAAGAGGGAGAGCTGCAGGGGTAGTCAGCGGTGGTTGCCGGCCAGTGGGTGGATATCGTGCTTTAGTTCCCTCGTCCTGTCTTCGTCCTTGTAATCTGCGCTGTGCGCACGCCAGCCCACGTGTGTGAGCGTGCGTGCGTGGTTGTGAGTGCGTGTGCGTGCCGAGGGGGTTGAAATGGGCGGGGGGATGTAAAAGGAGGGACGGAGATTTGGGAAGCGAGGGGTTCACGCGGCGAAGAAGCTGTAGGGATGAAGGGAGATAAAGAGAGATTAATACATCCATTCACGAATCTATCGACACCGGCATCAATCCAAGGAAATGAACCGGCAGTGACATGGGTACGATCTAAATATTAATCGAAGGAGATTTAGGGATGTTGGTAATATTATTTACTATTCGCGGGGTGAATGGGCTAAGTTGAGGCCAACGATCAGGTCTGATGATAGAAGTGATAGGATTTAAAGATAAACATTTACAGAACGTCACCAAAATTTAAACGAGTGCCTGTTTTGGCTATGCAGGGTGAATACCATTGCATGAAAATTATTTCTTAAATCAACCTGTCAAAAGATAGGTAGAACCTTATTTCTTGGCACACTTGATAAAAAACATATTTAAAAAACTTGGTGCCTCTGTGGAAAAAATTACGCAAGGTAAAACACTAGCCCTGAAAAAATTAAAGATATGATTAAGTGCATGCATAAAAAAAATAATTCAATGCCAGAAATGGCCAAAACGTTATTTTAATCTGGATTGCTTCAAAGAGAAGGCAAAGATTTCCAGTAATGGCTCTGAAGCGAATTAATTGAGGGCATAAAAAAATTTAATGCTAGACACAAATATTAAAATGGTAGGTACTCTCATGGTATTCGTTAGACTGTTTTTCAGACTGTCAGACCGGTCAGACGGTCAGACTGGTTTTCTTGCGAGCATATATGATGCTATGAGACCGTCTCTAGCTGATCTTCTACGCCCCTGAAATATTAAATAGCGAAAGCATTACTCCCTCATCGCTCGCGGGCATTCTGTTCCTCATTACCTCTGGCAAGAGGATATACCTTCAAATCATTTACGTAAAGAAACTTATTTAGCACCATTTTGATGAAAAAAAATTACGTTCAACCCAAAGATGGGTGAGGGTGGAGATCACTCCGTGCTAAGCCACTGGCGCGTGAAATTCACACATCCAGGGTAGGGGGGCCAGCTCCTTTCCCTGGGCCACCTGCAATTTCCTACGAAGTTCTGACACGCAGAAAATTGAATGGCGAGGATTTTAGGTAAAGCACCTAACAATTTCAGTCGCTTCAATATCTAAATTTTAAAAATTTACTGAATAAGTGTACTCCAAAAATAAGTTTAACCAAAACAGAACGTAAGCTATAACTCTTCTTTAGGTTTGCATTTTCCAATGGTCTCCCCATAAGACTGACTATTAGAGTTAATATTAATAACTTCAACTAGAGCCATCCATTCCAGACACGTCGCAAGGTTGTTTTGCAACGACCTAAAGGTAATCTACGAAATGTCTCTTTCTCGGGGAGGCAGCTGCAAGGCATCTTACCCATCCTTCCCCCGGGGAGGCCATTAAAGATTGTGTGGCGTATATAACACTATGGAGAGAGCCAACAGGTAACCATATTACTTATATTTCCTGCGACTGTAATAACAGAATAATTATCCTGGAAACTAAAAGACTCAACACTGCACGAGTGTCGAGCACGGCAGCGAGGGGAGGGGGGGGGAGAGCATGGCCTACGAGGTCGTTATTTAACGAACCATCTGCAGCTGTAAAGATGAGAGCAGCAGAAAAGAAGCTATAAGAGGATCTCATAAGCAAAACACGTATGAAAACTTAAGCTCTTCCTATTTTAAGTCTTTCATCATGCCGACCCGATTCACTTTTTTCATTCCTGATCTATAATTCCTCAGAATTCTCTGCACAATCACATCATCCAATTACCTACATATACGATTCACTTTTGTTACCTTTAAATTTTGCCGCCATTACATTTACCCGTAGATGATTCAAAATCCCTTCGTTTGCCATTCTTTTCACCCTGCTTAAGTCTCCATCTACCCCAACATGCGCATCTCAAAAACTCCAAAATTCTCTTATATCTCCACGAAGACCACGTTTCAGAAACGTAAAATATTAATCTCCACGTTAAAGGTTTCTTTAAGGACATTATTTTCTCTGCATCGCTGCTCGGAGACAATATAGTTAATGAAAACCCCCTTTACCAATACTTTGCTAGGTACAACACTTCACCTAATACGAACGCGTTTTCGGTGGCTCGTAGGCTAATATGTAAATGTTGACGTACTACATCCAGTTTTATCATATATACAATCAAAGACATATAATCATTGATTTGCACGATTTAAGGTTTTCAACAACATCTACAACTATTCAGTCTTTTATAAACTTCGACCGTAACACTGTTTGTTACTTTTGTCGATTCAATCTTCAGATTGCGTCCTCCAAGACATCAATGCAAAGATTGCAAATAAGGATTCACAGAATTTCTTTTACTGCGTGAGAAATTAAACCCATGATCATTTAGTCCACATATGAATTTGCTTCAACCTTGATTTTAATAAGAATCAAAACTGAATGCGCAAAGTTTCTCAACCTCGTCCCTCTATAATAGTTTCAATGAGAAAAGTTAGTACATTTCGTCATACCGATTTCCCCCTTAACTCTGAAGCAACGGGTTGGCAACATTTTCCGTTTCAGTGTCCATGACACTTTTTATCGCATTCAGCATTCTGTTTTACTAGTATTGCTCAGCTAACGGCACCGCGATGATACCGCATTTCATTTTTTCTCTCCAAATGCTCAGAGAAATAATTTATTAGAATTTTATAAAAATAACAGTCATCATCATCATCATAAGTCAATAATCCTAAGACTGGTTTGCTACATCTCACCACTCGATTCTCCCAAAAGCTCAAAGACTCTTCATATTCACAATAAAGACGTATTGGTATCAAATAAACAGTAGGCTATGAAGAATAAAGATAGATACAAATGAACCGACTTAGAACCAAGGGAAAATTATTTTTTAGGTCAGTGGCATCCATATTTTTTCACTTGCGTACCCCTCGGCAGTCCGTTTCCCGAATATGATCCTTGCTTGTAGTGTATGTTCGTAGCTGCTGCTCATTTTCACGTCAATCCATAGTGTACTCCATAAAAACATAATCATTTACTTGCATACAATGCAGTTCCGGCATTTCACGCATTACTGGGTGTAGATTTATACGCGAATGCATGTGCTTTCTGCTACTTCCACCATTTCCGCAACTTTCTTTTCGTATCTCTGAATTATCAATCTAGTATCCCTTGTGGTAAGCGTACCTCAGGTTGGGAAACGCTGTATTAGTCCATTCCTAAATTATTAACCATGCAATCAAATTTGGGCTTTTCTGTGAAGTGTCTGTATCACAGTACCAGATTAATTCAACCTTTTTTTCTCGGAGCATGAATAACCTTGGGCACTAAACGGATTTCCCATGACATCAGTTGCCAATGTTGGCACGGTACGGCACTGTATAAAATATACAGTTGAATGCAATTTTCTCTATACATATTTCAGAATATAAAACAAACTTTTTACCCACGCTGATGTCCATAACTCTATAAAATTAGAAAGTTAAATTAAATTATAAGGAAGAATTATAAGCAAGTCCGGTAATAAGAAAATAAGTTTGGTTCGTTATTTTAGGAATTTAAGGAAGAATTGGTTCGTTGGGACAGACATCTAACGTAAATTTATCTGGGAAAAATTTCAATGTAGAACTACTAGGAAATAAATTAACAATAAATCCTACTTCAATTTAAAATTCGAGCGAGTATCCATTAGTAGCTTGGATTTTAAATACCACATGGAAACATATATTTTTGGCATTCGTGAGAGTTTAGGGTGATTCCATGTGAAAACTTAAGATCATGTCATATGCCACAACTTAAGATCCTACAAGTCTACTATGTTGACTGTTTTTACACCCGTGGTGACACCAAGACCGATGGCAAGTGATGGACGGAAGGAAACGAGGGTGAGTGCAATGGCCTTGAAAGGCAAAACACACAGGTCAATTTTTCTTCAATTTTATACCTGATTCTTTATTTAATTAGCTTCTGTGTTTCTGAGCGTCATTGGATTAACGACAAAGAGATGACATTTATATTTTACGGTACATAATTTCGTTCTGTCATTAGCGCGTAATACATTTAACGTTTTACTCTCAGTTCTGGAAATAGTTGGATATTTTCACAAGTCGCGAAGTATAGGAAAAACCGGAAGACCAAAGACAAAATGAATTAGAGAGACGCAATATTACCGATGGATAAGATCTCGGGATAAAAAGAGGAAAACGGATGGCGAAGGTGCGGTGGTTTATAAAACAATACTTAAATGATAAACTCTCTCATTTGTTCTTCAGTGAAATGTATATTTAATACATGGACGTTGAGGCAAGAATGGCAACTTTTAGTCAGCTTGAAAATGTTTACACAGAATTAAGATTTGTCCTCCCCCTTAAGCCAATCCTGGTCAACGACAGGAAGATAAATACCATGAACAGTCACCATCATACAACAAAAAATGTAAAGCCTGATAAAGTCATTACCTAGATTTCAGTAAAAAGATGGTTTTATAGATTTCAGGATTTCCACTTTCCACTCCATTCTTCTATCGGCTAAACTTTTCATTGTGACGTAATTCTTCTCTTTTACATCCCTCACAACCTGTTCCATGTATCTCATACGGTGCTTGTCTTTTCCAATCTTCGAGTTCACCCGTGCAAATATGTTAAGCGACACAATAACTCCATGATTATTCGAGTATTTATCATTTAAAACGATAGCAAGTGTTCATCAATTTACTAAATGATACCAAATGCTAAGATAGGATCGCATTTCATTTCAATAAAGACCCCTATAGCGAGAGGAAGGACTTAACTTAATTGCATAAAATATATCATCTCACATCGATGTCTTTACGGTAATATAAAGTTCCTAAATTGCAAATAGGCTATCAGGGAACACCTAAGAAAATTGTGTGAGCACATAAGCATGTTTATAAAATCTAAACATCAATTGTCGATGAGAAACGATGATCCGCTTTCCGTTGCTCAGCCTTACGCCACTGCTTTGCGGAACCTAATGCGAAGAAAAAGCGGGGACTCCCAGTATATCAAGGAAGATGAAGTTAATCAATCATTAACGTTAGGAACAATTTTTAAAATACATTCTAAGGCGGTGCTCCGCTCCGGAATAGCACAATCGCTCGGCACAAAATCGCAACATTGCTGCACCCATGTAGGTTAGAATGCAATGAGGGGGGTATCGCAGCTGATTTGAGAAGACAGCGGCCATCATGGTTGGTACGAACGTATGGGCTGGGTGCCCGCAATACTCGTACGGATGAAGTCGTTTTAGCCCTCTGTAACACTCGTAGTAGATAGTAATATGAATACTGCATTACATTTTTTTAATACACCAAAGAAACAGGAGGATAAAGAGTAAACATGCAAACAAGCGCCAAATATAAAGTTTAATTATCTTAAAATCGAACCAGTTTTTATAAAAACTAACTCCCAGGGGAAACAAATGCATTAATAACACCTTTAAATGGCCTTAGGAAGATTAACTGACGCCGCTGCCAAGAATTTGGGTACGATTTCATTGTTCCTTATATTTTAATATACGTGCAGTTTCTATAGGAGAAAGTATTAAACGCAATGCCTTGTACGGAGGAGGCGGGGTGAAATCTTTCCCAAGCACCCCCATTCTGACTTCATTATCACCCATAACAATGGCTCCTCCGGTACATTCTAACCTCCTTGGATAGAGCCCACCCTCCCAAGCAGGAATGATGACGTCCTGTGAGCAGGACCTCTTTTGTACTTTGACAGAGGAAAGTCGAAAAAAACCAGGACACTGGAGAGAATATTTGAAAAGTTAGATGATTCCTATGCCGAGGGAAATTTTTTCGTCTCCAATGTCCTCAAGGGAGGAACAGAAGAAGCCAGAGAGAAGGACATAAAAGACGGAGGACGTGGGACAGAATAGAAGTGGAAATTGCGTGTAATTGGAGAGGCGTCGATGGCCTCGCGGTGTGCGAGAGAATTTAACGGCGTGGGGGGTGAGGAGGCGAGGAAAGGTATCTTGGGAGAATGCAGGAGTGGGAGCTCGAGAAAAGGATAAGAGGATATGTAGGTGGTGAAACAGAAAGGTTGGCGTGGAAAGGGGAAGAAGATGCTTGGAGATATTTTGCCAACGATAAGGCTGGGAGTCGTCAGGGGGAAAAGGAGAGTGAAACGGTCGGGGGATGTGTCAATAGAACGGGGCGAGCTCAAGAGACGGTAAACGAAGGTCGGGAGTTGGAAGGCGAATATGGTGAGCATGAATGTGTATATATGTACGGATGTGTGCATTGCCATGTACCCTCGCGAGGGAACCCGTCTCTGGAAAGACGAGAACCTACCCAACTTTAAGCAAAAAGGACGGAGGATGAGGTGATGGAGAGAACAGAGAAAGACTCCACGCGGAAAGCCGACAGGCGAATAATTTTAAAAGCTTTTGGAAGCAATAATTTGGGCCCGACTCGAAGGCGGCGCATGGGAGATAAGGAGATAAAAAACAAGGACGACATTCGTGTTTTCCAAACCAGCGTTGGGGAACAAGACGAAAGAAAACACTGCGTTTTGTTCTGAAGTTAAACGGTACATTGGTGCTCGCCTTTCGCTGCAGCCAGTTGCATACAATCAATTATAGCTGTGTTCTAATTCACCAATTAGGAGACTAAATGTTGCCTTTGAATGGAGAAAGCCATCTTGAAGTGTGTCCAAGTACATTATTGGCATCAGTTCAGCCGTCGAGTTTAGTCAACTATTTTTGCGATAAGAACGTAGGGAAAAAAAGAGTATACTTTTGCGACGCAATGTTGGAATGTTGGACTTCATTGTGTAAATTACCTCCAAGCTTCTCCCTCCTTCTATATAAAGGGCAAAATGATTTAAATTAGCGTGCAAATTCTACAAAATTACCATACAGCAATATAAATAGGTTTCATTATCTCTACAATATCATAACACTGTGAAATATGGATATTGTTATACATATGTTTAATGGAAGATAATTTTCTCCGTTACAGTCGTCGTCAACGGAATTTTTGTAGCCATCAGAGATTTTAGTTGCATTCTATGGCTTATAAAAGATGACTAATTCCTAATACCTTATGAATTTAGACAAAATTTATAACTCAGTTGATTTTCATTTTGATAACTACATTTGGTCCAAAGCAAATGTGACGGTGGAAAAATCTTTTTTCATGAGGAATCCAACATGTGCAATCACGTGCCCAAAAGATAATCTATATGCATGAGCAAAGCTTAAAGCACTAGATCAGATGTACAGGTATCCCCCACCTTAGTGGAGTTTGATCACGATATTTTCATTGTAAACCTGTGCCAGCGCCGGCGCGTGACTTTCATTGCATTATCCGCAGTTTATTTGTGCATTGAATAGTCTGCGGTTTGTTGGAACACGAACGAATGGGGTCATTCAGGCGTAATTACCTATTAGCATAAAACGTAGTGCTACCAAGCAACGTTAATGCCCGAGGCAAGATTTTTCAGTCTCAGCTCCTGGATTAACCGGGGCCTTAAACATGCAATAGGCTCACCAGGTCCGCGAATGCGAACAGGAAAACATATCCTTGCACACGCTGCTTCGAGTCAAAATTTTTTTCTCAATGAATCGAAGGACGGTTCTTATTGCTCCAGGTCGGTCGAGACTGCATCAGCAAACCGAAAGTGAAAGGACGGCGAAATGTCGATCGCGCTAACGCAAGACGGACTCGAGCGAATGGATATGGTACACGATTAAAATTTGCGCCTTGAGATAGGGATTAAACGGACGGGTTAACAGTGATGGATTGTCCCACTGGTTGGTATTCGGTGAGTTCGAGTTCTATTGCACAAGAGCACCTGATAAACGAGGAACAGGTATACGGAGACAAATTGCAGAAAATGGTATTTTCAATTAAAGAGAGTTCAAAAGTTTATTTCCATCGCGTAATATATTTCTACTACTAAACATAAAATGTGTAGCTACAGTAATGAAAGAGTTTGAAGTTCAAATGACCTCAAGAAACGTTAACAAATTAACGGTCTCAATGTACCACGTGGAAATCTAGAGACAACCAAAGAGAAAGTGATTATCAGATCTGGCCAGTTTTTCACATCTCTAGGCAGATGTGTTATTCTTGACTGGATAAATATAGGAAAAATAGGAAACAATGGCCATTAAAAAATTGCTCAAGAAATAACATAGCTTCGGCTCACAATAAAGTATTTGCATCGGATGGTGGAGGCATATGGTCTGGGTACTCAACAAATTTACCGAACCAAGAGTTTAACGAATCACAGCTAAACAGTTTTCGGTTAATTTACCCTATAAAATAACCTCAAATTACCCTAATTCTTTAATCTAACACGGTGGTACACGTTACTATGAAAGAAGAAAAACGACGTGGATTGTTTGCGTGAAACAGAAAGATAGCAAGTTAACTAGCTAACGCATTATCGATGTGGCTGTATACCTGCCAGCGCCCGATAACAAAACAAGGACTTAAAAATGCGGCAACTTATTTCATAATTGCTCTAAAAGATTCAAATTAAATCTTTGTTGACAGTCCGCAATCGACTATGGAATTTCAAAATGAACAGAACGATGTAAATATAAAAAAAGTGTGTTCAACCCAAAGGTTGGTTTTTGTTAGGTGAGGGTAGAGCTGACCCCATACTAAGCCATTGGCGTGTGAAATTCACATATTCAGGGTAGGGGGGCAGTTCCTTTCCCTGGGCCACCTGCGATTTCCTACGAAGTTCTGACTTGCAGAAAATTATATCGCGAGGATTTTAGGTGGGGGTGTCCAGAAAGCTTCTGGCCGAAGCTTTCAGCCGAGCTGAGCTCAGCAGCACAGCGCTCTACCCACTAGTCTACCACGATCCCCATGCAAATATAATGGATCCCAATTCACATACTAGGTGCACCAATTTATAAAAGGTCAGGTCCTTCACCGCGTATTTTTCCATTATAAAACTGAACTGCGTCATTTCCGATGACGTACGTACATTAAAGGAGAGAAGGCATTAGACACTGGAAACTCTTTTCTTAGGGACATTCGTGAAATTAAATGTGTGACAGGAGAAATTTCTCCATTAACAGAGGAAGCAATAATTTCATGCGTACTGAATGGACCGTAAAAACAGTGATTTATCGCATTTGCCCCGGTTAATGCAGCAACAAAAAGTTTTTAGCTGCTTAATTGGCACTCTTAGATAGCCTTGTACATTTTCCTTTCTACGTATAGGTAATACACTGTCTATGCACAGAGCATTTCGTCGTCGGGTTCATGAATATGTTTGGTAAATTAAAGGCAACTCCTACACACTAGACGAAATAACATTAATCGATTGCATAAATTACACATATACGTATTACACATATAAATTACACATCGATATTATTCAACTTTAGGAATCATGCTGAAAGCAGTATATTTCGCTTAAATTTAGAGAATTAAAATCATCAAATAACAAATTTCTCAATAAAAAATAAACTACAAAAAGATAATAGGTATAGATGAGTCAAAAAAATATTATCCCGTCGAGGAAGCATTGAGATGTGTTCGACATTAGAGCCTTATCCTATTCTTGCTTCGACATCTTGACATTTAAGCTCTTCGTTCTAGAGAACAGCTGTGCTTCCTCGTGAGTCATACCACTCTCTCCCTTCACGACGTCATACCTTAACCGTTCAAGGAAAACCTGCTGCTTAGAGATTTCAAGACGGGATTAGGTGAAGTAGTAACATCAATCCTATGCAATGGTCCCTTATTCACCGCAACTCTTCGCGCCATCGTGATATTTCACTCAATCCCGCTGCGCTCACTTTAACTCTTTATTTTACTGTCCCAGAAACCATAGTGCTCAACTGATCTCACAGCCATCCTCCATACCTTACTTCGCCAAGTCTATCCTTGGCTAATTCCTCAAATTCTAATCTCGCCCTTTCTGAGACTTCACGTCGTGCACCTGCGTCACGACTATTCCGATGAGACTCTTCTTGTACTTACAGTCACTCCGTCTCCCTCCGCTCATCCTCCCGACCTACATAGCCCGTAAAATGTAAAATGTCCTTGGATGAGATTAAATAATGGTCACATGACGGCCATTCTTCTACTTGACGGCAGTCATTCAATAATCAGAACGCACCGTGACAAAGCCAAGGCGGTTCTCCGAATAAGAGAATCTTCTTTCTTCCCTTGATAAACAGATGCTTAAGCGCAAAATCCAAACAGAAATAAGATTACCAACCAATTTTAAATCCAAAGGTCGGCCAGATGAAATGTGTTTGAAACCGTCGGGATTATCTCGAATAAGTAATCCAGGAGTTATGTGGAACAAACATGATAGGTTCTGAGGACTCTATGTTTGAGACTGATGAGAAAAACTCGATTGAAAACAATCGGTGAGATTGTAATGAGCGATTAAAACACACTAAAAAATTTCGAAACATGCGTGTTTTTACTACGAGACTCATCTACATCTACACGATACCCTGCAAGCCACCGCGATGGTGTGTGGCAGGGGGTGAAGATCACCAAGCGTGCACTATAAACATACAATCATGCTACTAATCATACTATAGGGTCTCAGGCAACTAGAGTGTTAGTATCTACATCGTTATATAATAAGGGATTAGTTGTTAATATATGCATCATGAATTACAGACTACTCTAAAATATTTCCCCTACCAATCCCTTTGCTATGCTGCCTCTTCGGTTCTCTTATAGTACGGGGGAAAAATGACGTTTTGAATCTATCAGTACGACAACCTATCTCTCTAATCTTATTTATCTGGTCAAATCTATCACAATACGCTGGTGTTTTTAATATATGCCTAACATCTTCAGTAAAGCTATCCGATTTAAACTCCTTGGTTACTTATTCAAGATAATCCCAACGGTTTCAAACACACCCCTCCAGGCCGACCTTTGGATTGAAAATTGGTTGGTAGTCTTATTTCTGTTTTAATTTCACGTTTAAGAATATTTTTTTCAAGGAAAGATATAAGATTTTCTTATCCGGAAGGGTATAATATCCTAAGTCGATGTGAACAGCGTGTGAAATTCACAGACAGCGTAAGAGGGGCAGTTCCAATTTCTGTGCCTCCCAAGCCAATTTTAAGTTAAATTTAATATCTAGATTACCACTATTTGCGCTTAGCTGGACGAGACCAGAGGCATCTCCAGGAACTGAACCCCTGACCTCCGATTAGTAGTCCAAAGCTCTACCTACGCCGTTTCAGAAGTAGGATAAGAGAGATTTATTGAAAAAAAAGCACCATTATCGAATATTAGCATATAGCTACTTTGATAGGAAAAATAGAGGAGTTTAATTTGTTTGAGGGAACAAAAATGCTGATGCAAAATAGCTTTCTTCACTTATGTGCAAAGCAGTTAATAAATATTTCGTGAAACGATATTTTACAATACTAGATTGAAAACCAGCAGCATTTCGACGAAAATATTCTTATTGAATCACTGCTATCAATCTCAAACTCGATCCAAGCAACTATTCTAACAGTAATTCTAACCTAAGCTATTAATAACTCAAGAAAAAAGCCATAATGCAATAATATTTCCGTATGCTTCTAAATTCCTGCTTATCTTGATCAAAATGTTACCTTTATGAACGATTTCTATATCATATAATACCTATCATCTATAGCAGACGCTCGTCAAGAAAAAAGGAATGTAAATTAATTTTTAATGCCAACCTTCAATGGCAAGGTTCACCGATTCCCAATCTCACCAGCGTCGTAAAACAGCAATATTATACCAAGGTTCCTTCCGCAGAATCTCCTTTCTACAGAATTCACGTTTTATGCATTAAAACCTTTTTAAGCCTCCATATATTCCGCCTGTCTTCATGTCATCAAGAAGACCTTTCCCTCCCTCTTCCACAAACACCTTAATATTCTCCCATCTGACATCCTATACAACATTGCGCTACCTTCCAAAATGCCTTTCATTCACTCTCGCTAATATTTCTTGAAAAACTACCACCTCTTGCGTTTGTCACGGTTTTGCAGCCCCTTCAATAATCGTACATTACACTTTCTTTCCAGCTTCGCCACGATTTGTAGTTACATCCCTCGAACAGCTACGCATCCGGAATCCGTCTTGACCAAATCCTAACCCTTTTCACCCTTGCTTTTTCCGCACCACGCCTCCGTGATCCCCAGGCCAGTGGAAAAAAAAGAAGAATGACAGCGCGAGCGCCCACCTTCTCTCTATTTTGACCCCTTCCCCTCCCCATTCCTGCGGCCTCGTTTGTCTACCGGCTCCTTCTTGGTAGACCGGCGACAGACGGCCCACCCCCTTTCCGGGGCCCATCCTCCTTCTTCCCCCCCTATCCCCACCACCCCCTCCCACTACTACTCTTCAGCCCCCTCCCCATTTCTCCCGGCCAAACCGTTCTTCCGGCTGGCGATCCCACAGGTCTCTCTCCTCCCTGGCCCCTCTCATACACGAGATTCCACGTCTGAGCATCTCGCACGCGCGCACACATTTAGTTTCATACGAGGGACGTAGGATATTGCAAATTGAGCGTCACTGCATGGCAGGTGACACCGCTCATCGTAAAACTACGGAGGAATTGATAGGGCAATGTAATAAGAACATGAGAGAACAAAAACCCCAGGTCATGCTCTATTCCGCAAAACAGAAGAGAAGAGATGGAGGCAACTCGCCTCAGATTTGACCCCACTGTACTGACGCACTCGTACCTTTTTACAGCCCAGAAAATACCACCTAAATGTGACCAGATTGACACATAATTAACTATTAAATATTCTTTCTAAATGCAAAAAATATCGTTCACTACTCCAAAAACACGAAATTGAAGGAGAAATTGCTGATATCTAAGCAAATGTGGAAGAAGAAATTGACAGTACTCTTATTTTGAAATAATTAAATATTTTCCTATTCAGTACGCAGTATAGTAAGTATGCATCAATTTTGGTTATGACGGAGTTTTTCAATTTACCTCCGGTGATGCTAAAAAAGCCCTGCCGTTGATGCATCCAATGGACACAACGACTACTTTGAGGACATCAGGGTATTTGGCGTCGTGAAATGCGCCAATATTGCATTTTAAAGCAATGAATCGCAATTCTTGGCAGCTCCGACACCTCACTTGATTTCACACGGTAGCCATACTCAGCGCATTTCCCAGAGACTCAGGGAGTCGTTCGTTTTGAGTGAAAAGAGAAGTTATGTTGCAAATTTTCGCACCTTACCACCTCGACCTTGACGAACCTATCAGTGTCTCTCATGGAAATATGACAACAATGGACTACATTCCACTCCATCCCAATGGTTTGGAAAGTTACTGAATTAAGGCTCTGGAGGTCAATTTCGAATCGCAGCACTATAAGTTTGAGCATAGAGCCGTAACTACGAGGTTTTGGGTAAATTATGGACATTGGCTGAACAGAATTTTATGAGATTAGTACTCGAAAGCATATTTTCTAAATAACTGGGTTGCACGTTTTTCTGCCCTCCAAGAATGATCTAATGTAGAAATTAATTTGGCTTTCATTTCAGTAAACGCTACATTTAAAATTGGGAATCAGAACATTAAAATTATCAGTACTAATACAACAGTAATAATTTTTACGGCGACGCTGTAACATAGATTTAATTGTCAGTGCGATTGACGATATTTCTGTGATGAAAAGTCCCCCATTCGCTTTTTCAGCCAGGGCTCGATCCAAATATAGTTTGAGGTAAGTGACAACAGTCTGGCGAAAAATGACGAGAATTAAAAAATATTTTTGGGAATACCCATGAAGAGTGAAATATTCTCGGGTCTTCAACCGGATTCCGCCAACGTTTCGATTCCCGACTCAATCATCGTCTTCAAGTCTTCATTCAGAGGCCCTGAAGACGTTGACCGAGTCGGTAATCGAAACGTCCCGACGCGTCGGCGGAAATAAATTCAGTAGTCCGGTGGAAGACCCGGGTAGATTTCACTTAGCAGATATACCGGGAAAGCTCTAGATCTTTCTTTAATATAAATGCAACTTAAAAGTTTCAATGCATTTGTATTGTATTTAAAATTGTTGAATTATTGCAGTAACGTTTAAATTACGTACATTTTAGTTAGTAACGTTCAAAAGTAAAAAGTTCAATCTTTAGCCAGGTCACTGAGTCTAGACAGTGAAGATCAATCATAAAGGATGTAAAATACTCGTTCTCTATAGGATTGATTCAAAAAGGCCATTAATTTGGACTATCCATTTATAAAATAGAGAGATATGTTGATTCCGGTTCAACTTTGTCCATCGAAGAATGCAAACCTCAGGAAAAGGGCAAAATATCTCTTTACTTCTTACCACTAATCATAATACGACGCATTTGAAGCATGCTGTTGCGGTAGAAAGTAGTATACCTCCCAAATTCTTACTGTCGAGGAGAAAATCGCATCACTAAAGATCGCGACTTTACGAAGTTCCATGCACAACTTGACTTTCCTTTCTTAGCTTACAAAACACGACGCAGTTTAGCCAAAAGTAAACGCGTCACACCAGTGTAGATACACACAACCATGGTAATGTACGATTTTCACAAACCAGCATGGGGACGGAAACGAAATCGTTTCAAGGTAAATCATCGCAAGAGTTCATCGAAATGGGAATTGAAAAACATAAGCACTGGTTTAAAACAGTAGGTACTGGGGTTGGCTAACGCTAATTTTTGTGCCTTATTCATAAAGTAATATTTTTTTAAATGAGAGTGTTTGGCTTATTACTTAAGGGTAGAAGATATCTTATTGTAATCGTGTAAACTAAACTTGTAGTTTTGTTAATTATGCTCGCACTGGTGGTATTAAGTATATTTGTTAGTCACATATCTATTGCATGTTATGTTACAAGCATAACCAAGATTTTGAAGGTAGCCATACTATAGGCTTCAATGCTCTTTTAAGGCTATCTAAAAACGAAGTACCTACTAATAGAATGTTCAATCATTCACTGTAACATCATTTTGTTGAGCAACAAATATTATTATTATGTTATATTTTAGAATGATTCCACGTTCTGTGTGTTAACAGCTAATGTTCCATTGTGATTTTTCCTTGAATTGGCCAAAATAATAATTTGTATTTGGATCTGAAGATTGCAATTTCTGCTACTTTAGTGCTTATTTAATATCCACCCTAATATTACTCCTAATTTATAGTCAACGTAGTTGGTTTATTGGTTCCTAAAACTGAGAATGTGAGCTGGCATCGCTAAATTTCTATGACGTGGCAATGAGGTTTTCTGGCGTTAACTATTTCGCATATACCATCAGAGGATTTTATACATCGTTTTTTTAGGTCAAGAATTACTATAAACTCAAGAAGCATATGAAAAACTATTAGTGCTTTGGACGAATGGAATTACAAATAAATAACAATGGCCATTTTTTACCGCGCGTGAATACAAGCCATCTGTATTCTTGGGTGTATATTTATTTGCGCTGTCACACATAGTGTTTCGTGAGTCTAAACTATTGACAATTCATATGAAATTAATTTTGTACGCATTTACCAGTATGTTTCCTTACGGCAGTGAGTCATGGACGATGACATAGGTGGAGAAAAAAAGGGTGGAAGCATTCGAAATGTGGTTTTACAGAAGAATGGTGAATATTGAATGGATCGACCGAGTAAGTAAAAAGGAAGTCCTAAGAAGAATGGGAGGAAAGAGAAGTTAGCTGAAAACCCTACAAAGAAGACGGGTCAACTTAATCGGCCATATCTTAAGACTCGATGGCCTGATGAAAACAAATCGTCCAAGGAAAAGTTAACGGAAAGATTGGGAAGGTGGGCATCGTATGAGATATATGGAACAGGTTGTGAAGGATGTAAAAGGGAGGCATTAGGTTAATATGAAGAGGTTGGCCGATAGAAGAATCGAGTGGAGGGCTGCGTCAAACTAATCCTTGGATTATTGACTGATGATGATGATGACGCCTTAAACGCATTCAAAACTGTTCCTACCTTAAACCATTCTCCCACTAGTCCACTCCTTTGCAAAATCCCGCACCTCGGTCCCAGGAATGCCTGAGGCCTGCACTACGGCTGGAATTATTCTACACCCCCATCTCCTTCAATACCGCCCAATCCAGATTCGAATCATGCTTTCACCTTTCTAATTTCCCCCTCGGGCCGCGCCAACATAGATTCACTGTCTCTCCATTCCGAGGCGTCTTCTCCGCTTCACGCTCAGATCTTCCACCCTCGCCTTAGTCTTTTACCCTATCTCTCTTTCCCTCTCTCTCATCTGTCGCCTCTTTTCCGTTTTCCCTCTGTTTACACCTCCTTCTCCTGGCAATTTAATCACTTCTTCGTCCCAAGTTTCCAAAAAGACCTCCGAAATGAAGCGCACAGCGAGTCAGGATCAGGATAGCGAACCGTAACGACTTAGACAATTTTTGGCCAAATATTTGTTCACCATATTTGCCCGAATTCCCACCAGAGCGCGGCAGCGTAGTGGCTCAGTATTGGGCTGCTACCCGGATGTCTCCGGTTGGGATCCGAGAGTGATCCCTTAAATACACGTCCAACCCCAAGCTGTGCAATATTCTGAGGAGCAAATATTTCTGAGAAACCACAGGTGGCACAAGGTTAAATCCTCCTATCCTCATATGCTGCCATTGGGCTTAGTATTTCTCTAGTAAACTCAACCCTTCCAACTAGGCCGACCTTCTGATTTTTACAATTATGCATATTAATTGAGAAACTAACCACGTTTTCAATTTCAATAAATTGAAATTAAGTCGAAGAAGTTTAAAGGAAGGAAGATAAAAATATTACTACCCTGGGAAGGCTAAACACGGTATATATAGGCTTTGTACTTAGAATTTAAAGTAATCACCATTACACTGGCAAAGTTACACGTAAAAGCTCACTCATTACTAAGTTTATGTCGCTGAGTCATAATGCTTCTTCCTCAATTCTGCAAGCACATCGACAATCCTTGGCTAAATGTTTTCCGCTGGAAAGTGTTTCCCAGAAAGCCTGGCTCTGCACGCCAAGAGCTAAAAGAGTGTCACCTGGGAGGTATGCGCCCCTACAAACCGATAAAAGTATTTACCAAGAGAAAATCGGCATGGAGACAAGAAATATTGAAAATATTTTTTCGATAATATTTATGGGATTATTTTTGTTTGGGATCCATGCCCATCAAATCCCATTTAGAGGTGGTGCTTTCATCGATTTTGCTCAAATGAAATCGTTTGTTCTCGAGCATGTCTTTTCCTGTACCTGAACAACACTTACAATTAGTTGCACATTCTTCTTCCTCCACCTCTCACTGCAACACCTGACCGCTCTCCAAGCACGTACGTTCCCCACTCACGCCCCCAAAAAACCCCTTCCCGTCTTCCTTTCCAAACTCTACTCTAGCTGTGCTTGTCCTCTTTCCCCTCCCTCTTACCACCTCCACACCGCTCGTCCCTCCAATCCCCTTTACTCGCTAGGGTGTTCCTCCTTTCCCACTTGATAGCCTTTTTCTTCTCTTTGTAATACCATTCCAAACCTACCTCTCTCTCTCTCTCACTCCCTCTCCGTGCAAGGCTCTAAAATGTATTCCCGGAATCGTACCGTCTGTTGAACTAAACTCTTTCGTGTCCATACTTTTTTCTGGCTTCCTCTCAGAGAGCAATTTATGCGTCTGTCGGAAATTTTCTTTTAGCCTCATTTTATTCCCATCTCCGTCTCCCTCTGTCTCTTTTCTCTCTCTTTCTCTCCACTACTCTTCTCCTCATGTCAGATCGTCACACCCTTTTAAAAAGTGTTCGGATTCGGAAAGTCTAGCATTTGCGAAACCTCGCACGGGGTACTTCAACTATGTATTACAGCTAACAATTCCGAAATATCTAGCATTTTTTCTTTACCACTATTTTTTTGCAGATTCTTGCCGCTTATTAGAAAGCTTATTGCTTCTCAATTTATTGATGCAAATATTCCACAGCATTAATATAAGCACTATTAATTATTCAGTTTCTGCATGCCTAGGTAGAGAACAAATTATTGCTATGATAAAAATCTACTTTCTACTGCATTTCCACAATCAACACTACCTCAAGTCTACTTTTCATTGCAAAAAAAGTTCTTAAAACTTTTTAAAAAAAGTTAATTTCCTTAGGACCTCGGTCTCCCTAAAAGAGGTGGTACAGGAATTATTTAATGAGTTTAAATTCAAGCAACGACCATAACGCAAGCTATTCACTATATAGAGAGTGTCAATGTGCAGAACATGGTTTATTTTAACCCATTCTAATCAACAAGAAATTGGCGAAAATAGGCAGTAGCGTAGGCATACACGGATTTAGGGAGGATTCCCTTAAGCCTGGAATTTGGCTCCATTGGTTTATAAACCTCTAGTATGAATTTCTTAATAATCAAAAAATTACTATCGATCTTATCCGTCACCCCACAAAGAAAATTTAACAATTTAAATTCATTATTTACTTCCATTTATTACACCTGGATAAACAGCTAACAGTGGACGAACATAGTTCGTGTACTTCGGTCAATCATTGATAAACCGGAGAATTAGTTCAAGAGGTCACAGGAAAAACTGAGTTTAGTTCAAAAGATAAAATAAATACATTTGAGCCCAATTTTATTATGTCTGGTTATCCATACCATTACTTTATTTAGATATTATGATTCTTTCGTGGTCATTGAAATCTATATAACTTCAAAATTTAATCAGATGAACAACCAGTTGACATGAGCATTATTGACACGCAAGAGTAGCAAGTATTTTAATCATCATAATAAGTTAACTACACCTTACAAAACCTTGCCTTTGGGTTTTGCCTTTGAAAGGACTCAGGCGGAACTGATCCCTTTCAAAGAATCTCCTAAAGTTTTATCAGCATTCTGGCGCCAAATACTTTCACACATTGGATTTTGGTGCGGACAGCCAGAACAATATCACCCGGATATGAACTCCGAACCCTTCGAATAGAAAACGTTTGCCACAATCAAAGTTCTATCGTAACAAGGTGGCTTTGTGGTAAATTTATTAGGCTGTAGAGGTCGACCTGCGGATTTAATTTTGAATAGAACCTGAAGAGCTAAGATGGAAACACTTGTCGACAGAACTGTACGTGGGAATTGAGAGAGAGAATTAAATACATTAACGCGAATATTATAGGAATTTCCTCCTCTTATTAGTTGAAAATCACGGTTTTTTAGTGTTGCAGGGAACGAGATCTACCTTAATAGCTTGTGCAACACTTTGGGTACGCTGGTACACGAAAGAGACTGGAGAATTACTTTTGAGACAGAAGTATGTGGAGCGGTCACAAAGTGAACTGGGGCCGAAAGGCGGATGTAGCAGGTAGACGCAGAGCTGCCCGACCGTTTTGGCCATCAAATTCCTCCGGGAGACAAGTGTTCACTTCCGCCGGAGCATGGACTCCAATTATGTGCAAAGGAGGGGAGAGCTATTGCACTCAGTACCTAGAATTGGAATTTTTTTAAAGCTTCGCGAATGCTCAGCGTAGAACGAGGTCGTGGTGCTCTTAACAACTTCGCTACACACACCTTCCTCTCAACGTCACCCTGTGTGAGATTTAGGTAAGAAATTGCCCGTGAGAATCAAACCTGGCCTTTTTCCTGTACATTGATGTGTAAACATTTTACGATTATTTCAAGTATTTATAGTCAATCATCGATGCGAGCTCCAGACAAACAGAGGGAAAACCAAAAGGTGTTTTTCTAATTATATATTGATTTTATTATATATTATTTATATCATCATCAAGGGTCAACAATCCTAGGATTAATTTGATGCAGCCCTCCACTCGATTCTTCTATCGGCCAACCTCTTCATATTAACGTAGTTCCTCTCTTTCACGTCCTTTGCGACCTGTTCTATGTAACTCATACGAGGCCTGCCTTTTCCATTTTTCCCGTTCACTTTTCCTTCGACGATTGTCTTCATCAGGCCATCGTGTCTTAAGATATGGCCGATTATTGTCCCGTCTTCTTTTTATAGTTTTCAGCAGACTTCTCTTTTCTCCCACTCTTCTTACGACTACTTCATTTGTCACTCGGTCGATCCATTTTATCTTCATCATTCTTCGATAGCACAATATTTCGAATACTTCCACCCTTTTCTTCTCCGTTGCTGTCATCGTCCATGCCTCACTGCCGTAAAGAAACATGCCCCAGATATATGTTTTGATGAATTGCTTCCTTACTTCCAAGCTTGTATTTCCAGGTGTAAGTAGATTCTTCTTTTGGTAGAATGCCCTATTTGCCTGGGCTATTCTACTCACTATTTCTTTCTTGCTTTGTCCATCGTTGGTTACTCTGCTTCCCAGGTAACAGAACTCTTTCACCTCTTCCAGTTTCTGTTTTCCTAGTGTAACGTTGGTTTTGGCCTCCTCTTTCTCACTGCACACCAGTATCTAGGTTTTCTTCTTATTGATCTTCAGATGATAACTGGCCATTGTCCTTTCCATGGTTGTTAGCATCTTATTCAGCTCCTTCTCTGTCTCTGCTATGAGAGCTATGTCATCAGCGAATCGTAGCATGCTGATTGTTTCTCCGTGGATGTTCACTCCAGAACACTTCTCTTTGACTTCATTGATGGCTCTCTCACTGAAAACATTAAAAATTACGGGAGACAGTGCACAGCCTTGTCTCACTCCTTTTCTTATTCTTGCTTCTTCACAATTGGGTCCAGATTTTATCACAGCTATTTGGTTTTTACACAAACTGTGGATAATTCTTCGATCATTGTCGGAAACTCCAATTCCTTTCAGAATATCGAGCGTTGAATTCCAATCCACGTTGTCAAAAGCCTTCTCTCAATCCACAAATGCAATGAAGGTCGGTTTGTTCTTCTCCATTCTCTTCTCTATAAGCACACTAGGGTCAATATTGCTTCTCTTGTACTCTTACTTTTCCTGAATCCGAATTGATCTTCATCCAGGAACTCCTCATTTTTCGTTCTATTCTTCTGTAGATGATCTTTGTCAATATCTTCGATGCATGTGTCGTCAGGCTTATAGTCCTAAAATTTTCGCATTATTCATATATATTTTATTCATTTTACATATTAAAAGAAAATCCGTTTTTTTAGATATGATTAAATATATTTTACTCCGAATTGTTCTGCATCTCATTGCATCAAGTTCTCGTGTGTGGCTCTTTTTCAAAGTATTATACAATTAATATTTATTATCTAAAATTAATAAATTAATTATGAATTGAAAAAAGGAGATTAAAGACTCGAAGACCAACTGCAATATCAACTACGCCAACATGAAACTGTCCCCTTTTCTGGCGATCATAAAACTAAACTGGAACATACTATTAGCCAAATCTAAGTACACATTTAAGGGTAATAGATTATTATTAGCAACGATAAAACATTCTATAATCACCTATCAAACGCAATTGTAAAACCACGAAGCAGTTATATTCTTCCTTAATCTGTGTGGCCTCGTCTAGATCAGTATTCCCAACCGGTGGTACACGTTCCACTAGTGGAACTTGAAATCCTACTTAGTGGATTCAAACCCACTGAATGCACTCTCTAACCTAAACTTCTGCGAGTATATTTTAAAAACGCACGTCTGTGATGCGCGAATTTGCCTACATACGTGCGAAAAGACGAAAAATAATATTGAACTCCTCTTTGTATCTTGGTGGGATTTGGTTTTCCCAAGGACTCAAAACAAAAGTTTGGTACCTTCTAAGTTCCATAAAAGAACATAATAAGCGGATAGGTAGACAAAATATTGCCAGAATAGTCTATAGTGCATAAATTATGTTTTAACATCAAAAACGCATGCTAGATTGGGGTATATAAAGTAATATTCATATTTCAATAAATGACTGAATAATCACTTCATTACCACGTAGATACTAACAATTTAGTTTCCTACGACTCCCGAATGCACATCGAACATGTTTCCTTGACAGTATTACGTAGATGTAGATGATTGTGAACATTCTGCAGTTATAAGAGTAACCGAGTTCTGAGGAAATCACTAACCTTAGGTGCAGCAGAGGCGTAGACGGAAGAGTAGTTTATGGCTTCTGACCAATGCCATAGTGCAAATACGGGACAGGTTAAAGATTAGAGTCAAGCTACAGCCAATCTGAGATATTTCCTTGGTATCAGATTATCCTAGCAAATATCTCGATACATAAGTAAAGTAACTGACCCCTCTCAATTTACAATGCTCACTCACCTCTGGGGCCACCATGCTCAAAATCACCCACAACTCTGAAGGCTAAGGACGTGGGTTGATAATCGGAGTGTACTCTAATTACACACACAACATCTACGGACTAGGTAATTCTGCTATTAAAAAATTGCATCCGGATCAAGGTATGCACGCAATTGGAAGCAAACTTCATATCCTCGTAAGACTCGATTTTAAATCCAAGGAATTAGGACGAATTGGATAATTGAAAACAGATTGGCTTCTTAAAATTTTCTCATCCATGTTTTTTGGAATGCGATCCAAAGAAGCTCATGAGAGTAGAGAGCCCACAACAGACCTTAACTCCAATAGCTGATATAAAGAAACTCAAGGATTTTACACTGAAAAAATTTGTTATTCCGCGAAGCAAAATCTTTGTTCGCGATGTTTTACCACAGCAATGTATTACCATCATAGATTCTGAGTATGTCATTGCTAACTTTATGCCAATTTAAGGACGCCATCCCAACCAAATGGAAATGAAGAATAAGGACAAAGGTGCCCTATCCCAATTTAAGGACCGCAAACTGGCCGCGTGAACCTTAACGGCGTTACCCGCTGAAATTGCATCAAATAGGCCTCCAATATTCCACAGGGAAAAATGACGCCTTGGTAACTTAACTGGTTGCAACACCTGGCCAAAAATCAGGAGATCCTGGTTCGAATCCTGGTCAATGATTTTTTCTCTGTGGAATTTATTTCTGCTACAGTGCCCTCATGGCAATTTTATGCCGTTTTCGCCAAGTAGCAACAAACTATATCATTTATGGCACTGGATGGATAAAATATCATCGATAGATCAGATTTTGCCAGAAAAGAATGACAATATATTTATTATATTTCTTTTACTGCATATGACAGAGTAACACCATATTTGTAAATTTCAGCAATAGCATTACCTTATGAAACAGGAAGTATTTGTGTTTGGATTTTGAATTAACATAGAATTTCATTTGTTTCTGAGCTTCTTTCAGGTTTGCCGAGTTTGCAATGTAAATATGTGAACCCTGAGGCATTAAAGGTGCCGCTATATCGGCTTCCAATGTTTCCCATAAAATGTTCAGAGTACCGATGTATCGGTTCAAGATTAAAATGGTTTATCACCATACTTGTTTTCTCAAATTATTTATTTTATAGCAATATAAAATATATTTTATAGTCAATTATAACTTTAATCATGAAAAACATTTTAAAGGAATCTGAAACATGATGTTTTAAATATCTGTTAAAAATTTCTATCATCCTATGTCACGCGTTAGGCTTGCAAATTTTTTTCTAAACAAAGAGTTAGTATTTTCATGATTTAGCAGTGAGCTTAATAGATAATAACAGCGTGAATAGAATGGGAGTGAAATGGTGAAGATGTGAATAAAGCATTGTATAAAGTTTTACGAGATTTCGCTATATTAGTATAAAAATCATTTACTTTGTCTTATAAAATTTCATAGTTTAGAGCCTTCGTATAGGAGGGAAAAATGGATTTACACGACTAAATACAATGAATTTTCAAAACACCCTTAAGAAAAGTGACCTCTTCCAGTGAAGACATGGAAATATGACACAATGATTACACATCATGTCTTATCTTACAGAAATATTTCACCTAGCCGGTAGACTTCCGAGGCAGAGATCTGTGCCAAGATTTCTCTGCGCTCTGACATTAATTTCCCATCTAGCATAGTGAAGTTGTTAGAGGAAAATTAAGACTGAAAACGTTATTGGCGACATCCGTTCCCCACTATCCCACTGAGATAAACATTGATTTAAATCCTACTCTAAGTTTTCAAGCGATTTAGCCGTCAAACTGAGCTTAATGAAAGGTTGTTTACGTTCTTCATCAGTCAGGAACCTAAAATATCCCTTAATCACTCGCCCCAGAAGCCGACGCATTGGAAGAGAGGGGGAACCTTTAAGATCCACGCCCACATCTTGACATCCAAGATATTGTTTCCGCGCGCTGTCACCAGAGGTGCAAAAAAGCTGTTAAAGGACCTGGGTTAGTGAACAAATATCTTCTGCTTCGTGACCGCCGGCCGATGCTCGGATGACTGACTGAAAATCACTCGACAGGTCAAGAGCTACCTCTGACGGCGCACCCGACACCACTCAAAAACCATTAGAAATGTCATTCCGTCGGGGGAGACCGCAGGCGGGCAGTCTAGAGACTGCCCATGGCCCATCCCCCAACCCCCACCCGTCCTCACAACACATAAGGCCCCACCCCCCCAAGGTCCCACCCCCCCTCTTTTGGGGCCCCCCATCCCATCTCCTATCTCGAAACCCTAAACCTCACCCCACTACGGATTCTGCTCCACTGCGGTTTCAATCTCACATCCCCTGGGCTCAGCCCACTTCTTCGTTTTATGCCACCTTGACAGCTTTGGCGACAGGGAAAAGTATCAGGGAGTCTAGTGTAAAGTTTACGACCTCCGGAACAGCTAACTCGTCGCTCCCTCCGTCCCCTTCCTCCCAACAATCCCGCCTCCTCCATCCCCCGAGTCCCAACTAAGGACACAAACACACACAAATTCCCCTCGACCCCACACCAACTCCGTTTCTCCTTCTCTTTTCACGGTTTTGCTTTCATTTTTTTTTATTTCTGAGGTACCTAAGACGGAGGGCGCCTTCCCCCACCGGCCGGAAACCATTCCTAGTTCTCACTCATGGACCGACTACCCAGTTCTTTCTTCCTACCTGCGGTTTCCCCCTCTCCACTACAAAGCTCCTTCGTTGTATGCATCCCCACTCCTCTTCCCTTCTCCCCCACCACACACTCCTCCTTACGGACTCCTTCCCCTCCCCCAAATCTTCTCATCCCACTGCCCTCCACCCCTCCTCATTCAGTCCACTCGAATTCAGCCTGATTCAGATTTTCCACAGTCATTTGTCTCCATCTCTCACTTAACTCTTTGTATCTTCCTGCATCCTCCCACTAATCACGTGCCTCCCTTACTGTCGATCTTATCTCCCTTCCTTTAGGGCCCATGGTCTCCACCTTTCTATCACTTATGTTCCTATCCTTGTTCACACACTAATTTGCTTTCCTCCTTCGGCCCATTCTCTCCCTCTCTTTGGCCACTCCTTCTTGCCTCACTTCTTCCTCCCCTCTTCCTACCTCTTTCTCTCCCTCTCTCTAAGGCGATATTTAAAATGTGACCCGTACTTAATACCCTCATCACTTATAAAAAGGAAGACCTCAGGCTTCACTTGGTGGAACCGCATGATAGTAATAAATAGAACAATCACTTTGTAGGATTCTATAATTTTTATGTTAACAGATGATTGGTAAACCAATCGAAACCTAGGTCGGTGTTAAAATAAAGATTATGGAATCTTACAAGTCATTGTTCTATTTATTACCCTCATCACTATTTGGGTGGATGGATTGGGTATCGGTGATATACCTATGTGCGTTGCGAAGTCCCGGTTGTTCCCACTTGCCTATTTTCCTTCTTCCACCACCGACGAAGGGAGAGAAGGAAAGAGAGAGAGATTGGAGCTTTCCGCTAGAGACCAACCGTTTGAAACGCCGATATGCATTTTAACCTTCCCGTACTCCCTTGGACTTGACGCTGGATTAGCTAATGCGTGGAATTAACCTCCCTTAACGTGCGTGAGATCACGGCCAGGAATGCGAAAAATTCTATAGGGGAACGACTACATCAAGGGAGTCGTAAAAAAGAGTACGATGACGGCTGACGCTTCGGCTCAAGTATTTCGGCGTGTGGCGGAGATTATTATTCCAGGCTGCGGAGGAAAACGGGGAAACGGAGATGGGAGGGGAGGTAGTGGGATTAAGGAGGAGACGTATCGAGTAGGGGGCTCCATTCGGAGGAGTCACGGGAGTGTGAACGAAAATTCACCAAAGAGTGTCTGGCTCGGAAGACTGCTATGTTTAGATCCATACTTTTAAGAGGTTTACGATGATATATTCTTAAACCTGAAATATTGCCATCAAGTTTTCCAATATGCCACATGATTCTCTGGGGGTCAAAAACGTGCTCATAGTTAATTAGCTCTTTAAAAAATTAAGCAATATACGCTTTTAAATAGGAGTCTAAATCAACAACTTAGGGGTGGCAACAACCATACTAGCTTTAAGCTCTGCGAATCTAGTAGGTTTTATGAGAGCATTAAAATCTGCAACACATTTTACTTCGGATACTGGCTTCTAGTTTCATAAAAATAATCGAAGAGAATCACTTTTTAAATCCTTATATATTATCATCTAGATTCGTTACCGAGCAATATTGATACAAATTGTTTTCCCAAATAAAAAATAAAATGTCATTTTTACATCAGGATTTGACGAAAATATATCAGTTTTAGAAGATTTTGATTAACATCAAAATTTTATTACAGGTTGTTCATCAGCTTATAGCAATCACAGTTAGTATCTGATTTGGATGAATTTGTAAATAAATACTAGGAGTTATGAAACATTGAGGTAATAACGGAATATCTTTTGCATTAAGGAAGTTCATTTGGTGCATTCGTGAAATGCATTATTTTATCCTATCCCATTCTTCGAAGAGGGCAATCAAAAAAATACGCACTATTAACTACAATGTCATGATGTGGAATTTGAAAATAAATCATCTTCCAAAGTATATTTTAACGCCATCATAAATAAATCTATTAAAATGTCTAAAACAAAAATCTGTACACAATAATCTACGAAATAAAGATGAAATTTCGGGTAGGCGTTTACAATTGATTTGTGGGCTGACTTTACCCAAATAGGTACACCGTGAATAATAATGAATATTACTTTTGTTGTCGTCATGAAGAACTCAACGCTTTTATTTGGGAGCGGAGTCGATGACGTTTCGTAAGTAATGGGCTCTAACTTATAAAGTTGCCACGACGATCTGAAGATAGCGAAGCCCTCGGTGAGAACGACAGATTTTAAGGCAACGGACGCTGGACCTCACATAAAAAAGTGTTGGCATTAATGAGAAATTATGAGTTAAACCTCGAAAACCTCCCGCCACCTAGGATACACGGCAATACCTGATAAACGGCATAGATAAAAATCGCCGCCACCTAATAAGTTACATTAATTATGCCGCGGGAGGGTATGTTTAAAATAATGGATTGCCTTTAAGATGCACGACAAATCAATTTACTTATACAGTCTCCCTTTTTTTGCTCCCAGCTCGAAATGATAACTCACTCACAGATGAGCAAGATAAGAGCAGACTGCAGAGGGTATTTTATTTTTCCAGTCGGAAGTAAGTCACAAAAAATACCACCATAAGCTGAACGTCTCTCCAACCTACGATTTCGTCATAAATTAAAAAACAAATTCTCAATATCGTACGTGCGCCCGACACGACTATAGGAGCCGATTAAAGAATAAGGGCGAGAGAAAAGGATTGAGCAGCGAAGTACATTTCTTCTAAACACAGGGAAAAGACTGACCGTACAAATTCCGTAAAAATTAAAGTTGTAAGACTTAATAAAAACTTTAAACATGAGTAAATCAAGGGGAATTCAGATCAAAGTGAGAATAAAAATTGAAGATAGTAAATTCATAACAAAATTAAGATAGAAAAGGAGTCTGCGGGTTGAATACAACTTTAAGAGATAGCAATGAGTTCGGTGAGTAGGATAAAATTATAAAATTTTCCTGAACTGATGAAAACATACAATTCATAGCATTGAACCATATTGATATAACTAGGCTTGTGCGATGACCGATTTTGGTCATCGATTTTCGATGAAAAAATTTCATCGAAATGCTTCGATGACGATGGCTGTCATCGATCATCAAATAGAATGTACACGATGATCGATGACTATCGATGTATGTCGATGATCGATAAATTACGATGACTATCGATGAATGTCGATGATCGAAGAATTATGATGATCGATGACTATCGATGATCTATGACTCTCGATGATCGGTCTCGGTTGGCAGTTTGGCGTGGCTAGTAAGTGAAGATTGAATTGGATCAAACTTAAATGAGAAGGACAAGGCCTATTTATAAAAGAGCGAAACAAGCACCAAGTTACAAATTAAGCAACAACTCTTTGTTGTGGTATAATGCAATTCTCACATCCGAATTTTCATCGGTGAGTAGATGTCGGTCGACCAACGCAATGTTTCCTGCATCACTGAAGAACCACTCTGATGATGTTGAAGTGGCAGGAATACAGGGGTATTTCCTCGCGTACTTCTGAAGGCGGGGATACATATTTTTCCTGCCCCTACACCAATGTAAAAGTACTAAGTAGTAATAAATTACTATTTGTATAGAGGTGAAAGTGAAATAGAGCAGCTTTTGAGAATTATTTGCTCGGCAAAATGTGCCTTGTTTGCACGGAAGAAATGGTTTTTTAGACTCAAAAGCAAGTTTACTCTTGTGTTAAGGCTGAAAGTAACTCCTATCTTGATATTAGACCCAGCTGATTGAGAATCAGCTATCATAGTCATCTATGGGTGTTTTCAAGTCTGTTTCCGCACTAATAGGCGCTTCAGACCGAGAGGAAAGGTATAAGGATCGGAATGGGAGGGAAGGGGTTCATCATAACGATCCTCTTAGCATGAGGTAAACCTTAAACTGATAGGCAGCACAAGATGAAAATGAGATTTAATAAAAGCAAAACACTTTACAAACTACATGGAATTATTTATTGCGGTTTGTGAATGTTTTGCTTGTATTAAATGCCATGTAATGGAGAACCATGGAGTTGCCAAAGAAATTCCAAGTTTTATTGATATATTGTATAAAAGTTCTGCATTAAATCATAAGGCCATAGGGTCAACGCCCTCTACCGCGGACTGACAGATGTAGATTTGCACTTTGGTGAGAAAGAACCTCACCAGATCGAAATTCAAAAAAGGGACATATAAGCCTCCAGACCTTGAACAAGAACTTCAAGATGCAAACTGAATTTACAGTAAACAGCAGTATTTTGTGAAATTTTGCGGATGCATGCGGGCAGGCAGCGTCAATCCAAACACGACGTAAGTTTCAACGATAAAATGGCCAAGCAACTAATAACGTATCTAAGATGGAACAGGCTCAACCAGGGTTGATTTTATTCCTGTAATAGTAATTGATAACTATACTGTTAAATCACCAAAATCCCATTACGGAATAGGTTCGAACACCAAAATGATTATTATACTTTTCAGTGAAAGCCGGTAACTTAAACATTAGAGCAATCATAAGATGAGTAATGTGCAATATTTACCGTTTTAAAATATCCTTGCATGCTATAATTAATTTACACTGCCACGCTCGTCTTTGACTGTGATTGAGCGTCCTTTTTCTCTTCCTTCCACCTCTTTTTGGGCAATCGCTCGTAAATTTTCTTTTTACCTCGTAATTAACTTTATTCACTTTTCTTCCTTGGGAAATGATGCGAGGAAATGTCACTACATTGTAATTTCACCCATAAAATATTTTACTTGTGTTCTTCCAGCCGTTTTATATGCAACCGAAGGATATTTGCAGTCTCTTGGCATACTCTTTTTTGTTTCGCGGTGGTTTTAGTAGCTGCTGGACTCGCATCTTTTACCATGTATTATCACTATTTCTTCGCGTGTGTTTTTGCTCAAAACGTATAAGTTACCCTAATCTGTATATATATATCTTTCTACCTATTTCTACTTTTTCTGTTCTATTGGATTCTACTTATATCATATGGTAAAGATGGAGAGTTGAATTTGAGAGGAGTCAAAATGACCTCAGTTTTTCAAGGCAAAAAGAGGCTTCTCTTGTACTACCATGTGTACCGATGAATTGCCTCAACGTACACAATAAACTCTCACTTTAATAATACATTAAGGACACATAAAAAGGGGCAAATGGACCGCAGCCCATTACTTCAAATATTTTTACATTGCATATAAAACATTGGAAGGTAGTTTGAACGACGATTAGTTAGGTATACATTCCCAACTGATATAGTTAATGCAAAGTTCCAGGGGCTGAGATCACGGATAGGAAGAATAAAACATGACTCCTTTAATGTAGTGGATAAAAAGAAGATTCCAAAGGTATCTCATTTATGCTCATGCCAACTAATGATATGAACAGCAATGCATACCATAAATACTGCCTTCGCTTAAGTATTGAAACTAGTAAGATTAATGCTCTCCCGATAGAATAGTCATCGAATGCAATCTTACCGTACTATAGCGTGGCTCACATTCCTTGATCTCTAGTAAACGTGCGTTACTTTTGTCTCATTCGCGATAATTTTGAGCGGATCTGGCGGCACTTCTTAGTGTTTTGCTTAATTAATTCACAAACACACGCACAAAAACATGCAACACCCAACCACCACCCCTCACATAGCCACTTCATCGAACATCTTCCTCTCGCCCACTCTCTGAAATGCCCCCTCCTCCACCGCTACCACCTCTTCCTCCTTCCCCGTCCCATCCACCCATCCCCCACCCCGTCTCACACCCCACTCCACCTGCGGCCCTAAAGATGGCGAGGATGCGCTACCTCCCCGCAACAAACCTCCCCCGTCCCTCTGGAGACTCTGGCGTTGATCTCTCCCAGTCGGCCGAGGGTCATTACGTTAGACGAGTGGTTAGCCGGCCAGCCAACCGAGGGAGGAAAAGGAGGAAGGAGGGAGTGAGGTAGAGAGAGAAAGGAGAGGGCGGAAAAAAAGCCGAGTGTGTGGAGAGGTGGGAGTAAAAAGAGGAGAGAGATGCACCCCAAGGGCGGGGAGGGACGGGGGGATGAAAGTGGCAGGAGAAAGTTAGGAAGGAGTAGAGTGAGGGGGATGGAGACATACGCGGAGTTGGAGATTAGGGGAGTCTTAGTGGCCGGAATGGTGGATGTTAAAAGCAGAGAGACATAAAGAGAAAGGGAGAAGAGTAGCTGGAGAGAGAAGGGCAATAAGGGAGAAAGAGAAGAGGGAACACCAACAGGGGTGGCTGTAACACCTCTTTTTTCCCTCATGCACGCGCATCGGCATGTAAGGAAATTTCACACTCGCTATTTTTTTCTCCCCCCAAGAGCGATTATACCACCTGAAAAGCCACATAATGAGTCATGCCGCATTTATCCTAACGCAAGGAAGAAGAAACGACCCAATTACACTATGTACTACGTTCAGCTAAACATAAAATTTGAATGGGACAATGCAAATCTCCTTGTTTCAGTGAATGCTAATATCTATTGTGTTGGTTCGATGAAATTGAAATGTTTTTTTTTCGGAAAATACACGCTGGTAATCACTTATCTGACAGCTATGAGCTAAATACAATTTTATTTCATTTTTTCGGCTCAAACACAGAAAGGACAAACGAAAGAAAGCATAAAAAGTAAAACAAATACATAAGAGATCTTCCCGATTTATTTTACGGTCGTCATAACACCTTAAGGCCCCTTGAGGAAATCGTAGTGAAACCTGCTCTGCTGATGTCACCCATTTGACTGATTTTTCTGACATATCGTTGTTTTGATACATTTGTAGACATGTTTTGAGATACATTTACATTTAACAATTACGATGAGCAAAGGCAATGGAGGAAGGAGCTAAAGCCATGAATATATGCCTATAAGCAACAACTGATGCAGCTGGGTCGAATTATTAGAGAGGTATGAACCGATTTCACGTTACTTCCAATGTAGAATATTTTTATAGGATATACTGATCGAATATGTATGTATCTTTCCAAGTTACAAACCCCGGACTAATTACTAAAAAAAAAAGATATGCAATAGACGCCAAGACAAAAAATTCAGTTAGGCAATTCACTACGGAAGGTTTTTTAGGACACTACATTAGGGTTTTTTGTAAAAAAATTCCAAAATACTTCACTGAGGACATAAATGCCATGCTTAATAGTTTAATAGAGTGACACAGAAAATATCCATAAATTATGCAATGCTCTGATTGAAACGATGGAATCGTGAAAGAAAAGGCATTTAGGAGGACAGTTGGAAACTGTGGTATTAACGGGGAGCAGGATAGTTCATGAGACGAGAAAGGGTTGCATTAATTATTTTCTGGGCATGAAGAGGCCGACAAAATACAACGAAGAACTCCCAAACAGGGAGTTTATATCACTCCATTAGAATTCAAAGCATTCAAAGAAAATGCGAATACAATTGGCCCTTTCTTCATCCATCCTCCGGAATTTTAAATGTATGAATATTTAACATTTTCAAGCATAAGGTATGTAATTTTATAATTTTTTTAATTACAATGTGAAGAACAATCAAACAATAAATAAATAATGATAGCTGGTAAAATCCAAGTCATTACGTCCAAATCGCTAAGAAACTTCAACATTTTTCCGAACTCAATTGAATGATTATTTTCTATATTTTTTAACGCTGGATGGGTCGACGAATGTAAGAAGAAAACCGATCACCCTAGAAAAAAAAGAAACTAGAGTCCTTTCAGCAAAATTTGACAGCAAAGAATCGACCCATCCTGATTTTAGAATGAAGAAATATAGATAGAGGCTTCGATGCCACGATATGGGTATTTCCGAGTACTTTCTGAATGGGTCCCTACCCACAAACTTACAGAATTCCCGGGAATACAAAATATGAAATAATTTTTCCTATAATTAATGTCTTTTTGGACGCGAACATAGAGAGTTCGTCCTTGCCACTATTTCAAAACCCAGGGTCCCGTTCCACTGATATGCATATTGTAACAGTATGTTCATATTAGCAAAAGTTAGTTTGGAAGTCAAAAGGAAAATGATTATATAAATGTGACAGGAGGTTTTCAGAGTATACCAGAGAGTCATCAAGGAGAAATATTAAGAAATAGGTTGCATAGACACGTTCATGTCCGAAAAAATGAAGTCAAAATGTGACCTAAAACGCAAGAAGCAGAAATAAAAAGCCCTCAAAACAGCTGGGCTAGGCCAAATTGTTGCGGTAATAAAATCGACGGAAAATGAAAATGGAAGATTTATCTTATGACACAATACAGTATCGCACGCAAAACATTTATCATCTTCCATTCTCATGTTATTCAGAAGAATTTTTTTTATAATTACAATCAATATGTGGGGAAAAAGCCATCAAAACTGCGAAAAGGTGCTCTTGTAAGAGTAAAATTATGGATGGGATTTTTAAAATTACTTGAAAAAAATACAATTCAGATTACTTCTGCCTGAAGAAAATAATCTCTCGAAGTGACGACGGTTATTAGCAATTCTGTCCGCTTTTTCGGAGACTGGTTTATTTTAGCTTCTGAATCATGGAAATTGGATTCCATGAACTGCGCACTTTCAAGACTATTCAAATACTTAACTCTCGTGGGAAATGATTAAAACTCAGTACTTGCTTTGGATAAATAAGGCTCAGTTCCTTTAGGTAACACGAGGAAGAGTCAGAATTTAAGAACGATGAGCTTGCTAAATTTTTGCAAACACTTCAAATTTGGAAATAAGGCCACATTTCATTAGGCAAAGGCAATAACAGCAGCAGAGGGTAAAGGCTAGAAGCATTCTAAATGTGGATCTACCGAAGAATGATGATAAAATGGATGAACCGAGTGACAAAGGAGTTCTGGGAGGATTTGGAGAAAAGAGAAGTCTGCTGAAACTTAGAAAAGAGGAAAAAAAACTTAATCGGCCATATCTTGAGACATGGTGGCCTGATGACGAAATCGTCGAGGGATCAGTGAACGGGAATACATGTTGGCAAATAAAGGCCACGCATGATAAAGCTATGTAGAGCAAGTAGTGAAGGATTTGAAAGAGAAGAACAATGCGTGTATGGAAAGGTTAGCCGATAGGAGAACCCAGTGAAGATCTGCGGCAAGCCAATCTTAGGATTGTTGACTGATGATGCTGATGATGAACATATAACGTGTAAAATTACTATAGCCTACCAAGAAACTGGCGTATAGTTTTGTCAAACGTAGCGACGTGGAAACCCAATAACATTGCAGTTAACATAAGATACATCTCTGCTATTGGTCCGTTTCTAACTCAACAACCAGGGAAAAGGTAAATTTTCCCTTGCCGCAGTTGGGCAAGCGAGACTAACAATGAGTAGGATTCAAAGCCTACTTAATGATATAAATAGCAAAATTTCATTCATGCTGAAAATTTTAAGACTACATGGAGGAATTTTACTGGAAAACTACCTATAAAAGTAAAAAAATGACATATATTGGCATAAAATTAAGGAAAAAAGGAATGAAAGGTATTACTATTGGTAAATATTGGTATAAAATTTTTGTCACAACTGCTGGATAGCATAAGCAAAAATGGAAGCACGAGAATAGTTTTATTCTCCCTTCCTTTACGCAATCAGCAGTTTACTTCTTAAAAAGAAGATTGATGGTGGAACAATCCGTCCAAGTTTCCCCTGTCGAACTTTGCCGCAAGTTGGAAATGCGATGGAAATTCCGACTGCGAGGAAAAAAGTTCTGAGCATTGAGATTGGCGAAAAATGACAACTGAGAGGTGAAGGTAATGCAGAAGGGAATGTAGCGTTGGAGGAGGGGAGAAAAGATTGATGCGAAATGCCAAAGATCGCACGGTTGGACAGATGGACATGGCCCACGCTGAGTGCGGATAACCATAAATAAAAAAGCAACGTGCCTGGGTAATGTCAGTAATTGGAAAACGCAGATGTAAGGCTTAACCCGTGCGAAATTTAAGCAATTTTGACATTGGGGCGATGTCGTCGCCATCACGATGGAATCTTGAAATTTTCACGCATTCTGGGCTCAGGAAACGATAAATTCTCATCCTAGATCCCATTCCAAGGCATCGCTGAGCACAAATTTCATTAAGAAGACAAGCGTGTTAATTTAAGCCTGCATTTATGAGAATTATTGAGTGACGAGTATAGCCTCCTCGTAAAGTTGTAGATTATCAGATCTACCATTTTTAGTTCATGCTTATGAATGTATCTTCATAAGAATTTTTTGAGCATTGAGACAATGCCGTAACATTATCAGTCGTATCAGTCGGTCAATTACTATTTAGGCATTATCTGGCAAAATTTTCATCATCTGTTACTTATTAATGAAAATTAATTTGGTCATGAATAAGATATTCATTACAGGCCCGATAAAATGTGTCAATACGTGCTACTACCATTAAATCCACAACGCCAAAAACTATATGAATGTTGGCTACTATTTCTAACTTTATTTTTTAAGATATTCCAACGGCTGAAGTAAGAATATAATCGAAATACATTATTTCATAAGGTAACAATCGCTGTTGTTGGAACAATTTAAACACCTCAATGATTCACCCTCAAAATGGACGAGGCGAGCGATCATTCATGCCTTTTATCCTCAACTTTACTAAGAAATTATAAGCTCACTGATGTAGCCACGTAGTTATTGAGCACCACTGTAGCAACACAAATGTCTCGAAGAGTTTCAATGGTGAGATAAAAAGAAGTTGACAGTTGGAGTACAAGAAGTTGGCAATTGACAGTTATAACCACAATGACCGCCCCAGTCATTAGAAAAGGCGTTTAGAAATTACAAGATGATAAAATCTAGAACAAAACGCATATTTTTGGAGATAGAGTGTAGAACCCACATTAAGAAGGAGAATGGATAAACTGATGAGTAATAGCTAATGAGTACTGGCTCACTATTTCATGCCCAATTAGCCCTAAGTTTGAAATCCCAAGTGAGGTTTCTGACAAGGGAATAAACTTATGATTCTGGGCAATACTTGATATTGCCCAGATTGATAGGACTTTGTTTAAGATTGATAGGAAATTGATAGGACTTTTCAATAGTAGTAATTATGGCAGAGTGTTATTCCCAAAACCACCCTAAGAGATTTGCGTCTAAACATACATGCTAGTCATGAGATCATAGAAAAAACTACCCTTAAATTTAAAATCTATTTGAATACGATAATGATAAAGTTAAACCATAATTGGTAAATAATAATAAGGTTGCGTAAATACTATTTTGTGCAGCAAAACTGTTCCTCCTATTGCAATCGTATTAAATCGTATTGATACAATCATTCTCATGTAATAACCTCAGGAAACATAATGTAATAACCTCCATCAGGAGACACGTCGCGTAGTGGAATAACTTCAAAGTAGACTGTGGTTGTGAAACAGGAAGGTGATATGATCACACCGTGTTCTCCTTGGTCCTTTGCAGTATCATCAATTAGGAAAAAAAAGCCCCAAGAAACCTTATCACAGAAGCGTCTACTAATTTAATAAAACGTATTTAATTTTTCGTATAGCCAAGACAGGTAAAAAGATCTAAATTTACACAACTAGAGCAAAAATAAATCCCTCAGTAAAATTAATGCTTTTTTACCTGCTACGTTTTCCATTTATAAATGGAAATTTCAAAAATTCTAAGGAATGGAAGATATTGATAAATGTTTGTGTGAAAATAATATACTGAAAATTCTTGAAAATTTAATAATTTATTTCCTGCGCCATTGCTGTTTTTCAGTTCAACCTCAAACATACATCATTTCTTCCAGTTCAGGATGTAACTATTATGAAAAATAGAGGCTGTACCAAAAATAAACCGGAGCATCCCTGACACGTTGTTTAGAATTTTCATAAAAAATAAAATCTTTTCGATTATATTCAATCTAATTTGCACTCCATGAGAGTTAGGTACAACATAGTGACTTTCATAATATCATTTTTTACTCACATGGGATCATACGCAGAACCGCATCGAAGTACTAGTCGCCATTCTTGTCAAGATGCTCCAAATGCTAAGGCTTCACGCTTTTTAACCAAGATAAGTCCTAATAAAAACTCAAAACCCATGCCCGAGACAAGATTCAAAACCACAACCTTGGGTTTGTCAGGACGGTTCGTCACAAAGCTAACTATCGCAGCCGCCGACTCAGAACCGCTGCGCTCACTCTCACGTGACAATCTGCCTTCTCATGCCGCAGTGTAAAGACTACACCACAAGATTATTTTTCACGGACAAGTTCAGGGACAACGACAGTAATATCTCAAATGGCACCTGAAAAATGAGAATCCAAAAGGATCATTTTTACTGATAGTTAAAATGATAAGAATCCCATCCCTTACCTCATCGTTTGAGCAGGTCCCTTAAGAAGGCAGAGGAACCCGAAAGGGCGCCAATCAGCAAATGCAGAATACAAAAACCAGTAATAGAACGTCTATTGTAAACAGCACGTAAAAGTGAGAGGCAGAACTTCAATGTCTCGAATAATTCGAAAAAAATGAAAGTTTGAGAGGCGAAAATGATACCTCAAGCTATCATTTTTCTTGTCCCTGAAAGCTATGGCTTAAATGGTTCCTGAACACCTACGTGAAAAATTATCGTGTGATTCAGGTTTAAGACTCATTTCATCAGTAAAACATCCAGAATGGATGGTGGAGAAATTTTATTTCTATAATTAATTATTTTTCGTAACAAATTTCTTCCCAAGCGATTCGATTTCTGCTTGTGTATGAGCCTAGTAATAGTGGTTTTCACTTCATCAGCAACACATCATCAGTGAGTCCGGTGGCAGATCGGAGGTCCCGGGGTCGGATACCGGAGAGGCCTTGGACATGCCCAACCAAGCCATGGCCATGGGTTAGATTCTGGGAACAGATTCCCCAGGAAAACAAGGGTGGAAAAGAAATTACCCGCTATCCTGAAGTGTGAATTTTTCAATTCTTATGGCCAAGTATTAGTTGAGCTTTTCCCTTGGCAACCAGACTAACCTTCAGGTTGAACATTATCTTGCTTCTTCACCAAGGAATAACTCATTAAATAAATGATAAAAGAAATAAGATAGGAAGGAGGTATAAAACTTACAATATTTACGCTGCAAAAGTGATAAGACGGAAAAAACGCATAACCATAAAGGTGTGCGCGCACTCTTGCAGGAAACTACTTAACTACCCAAGCTTGCGATTACGCGATTTTCAAAGGTATAAGAGGTGATGCTGATAATAAGATAAAAGATCGAAAGTTCTGAACCAACCCAAAGAACGGACTATAAAAAAAAGTTCGCATAATATTCCCGAAAAACTAATTCTTCGGCGTGGACTACATTTCTTTAGACCCATTTTTCTCTTTCCTCTCTCCGATTCTGGTCATCGCAATTACGATCACGCGCGAGAGTTCTAGCGTCTGGCTCTCGCGTGAGGATGTTGGAAAAATACAGGAAAGGACATCTCACGAGAGGGGGGAGAAGTGAGATGAGATGGGAAAAGGATACCTCTTCGAAGGAAGGAGGAAAATTCCTGGGGAAATCAATTCACTGGAGTTGTTTGCCTACCGAGAAACATGTAGGAGGTGGCGCCAAAGTCTAGAATCCGTACGTGATCCGTATCCTTGAAAATACAGACAAAAACGCAGGAGTTGGGGCCCAAGTCTTGAATCTTTCATTACTCACCGAATAAATATTGGCGTTTTCGTTACCAACGAAAACGTAATATTTTGCTAGCAACGTGGATAAACGAATAACTTGAAACGAATCACGTTATCATAACGACAAATTTCATTCGCTTTAGCGTAACGAACGATTCAAGACTTGGACCTCTGGACTGCCAAATTCTTAACCGCGGAAGGTGCAAAAAAAAAGCTGTAGGCCACTAACTCTGGTCTCTCGCAGACAGAATAGCCGATAGACTCGAATCAAGCTCATGATTCGCGTACCGTAGCGCACAACACAGAGAAGGAAAAATACGTTTTACGGGAGATCCGAGAACTTTTTATCCACTACGTATAATTTCCTCCCGTGATATAACATAAAGTATATTTAATACCCTAAGGCCCGGTTTTATGCCTGGGTCCTTATTCTCTTTCTGAAACTCTAGTGGTATCCAAGGGATACCATAGGTTTTCGGGACTCGCGTTAACTTTTTGTAAACATTCTAATGAGGAAATCAATGAAACGCAACCTCGGTTTCGTTGCTGGGGAGATAACCGAGGTTGCGTTTCAAACGAGAATACGGGCCCTGGTTAAGCTTAATCATTTGTTATTACAGGTATTATGGTAAATCGGTAGTTATCAAAACCTATAGTTCCAAAAAATGATCAGACGAACAACTAGTTTCTTAAATATTTATCATTGAAAAGTAATAATAATTGTAGACGTTTTCCAACCCCTAAAGAACTGAACTAGGAATTATGAAGCCGACCTCAGCGTCATAGTACAAAATAAAGTGACAACGAAAAATAGAAAATAATATATCACCAAGGCATATAAGCTGAAAAATAATAACATAAACATATTACGACGGGTTACCGTAAGGGACATTTCACCTGCAACTCGAAATATGAGTGGATCTAGTGTGCACTCAACAGTTAACTATAATTTTGAAAGATACCTCATTTCTCGTTAGTCATTTCCCTTTTGTTTTTAACATATATTTACGTGGCAAAACTTTGAGTTTAAAAATAATGCAAGGATTAACACCCGGACCCCCTTCCTCACTCCCTCTCCTTTGGCTGTGACGCTGGACACCGTAATAAGCCTGTAGGAGCAAAAACTGACGCATGGCTTCTCCATTAACGCAGATTTTTCACCGCAGACTTAATCAGGGGTGTTCAAGAATAATGATCAGTCCGAGAGTACATGATTATCTAAAAAAAAGAAAGGGGATTGGATTGGTGGAATGCCTGAGTTAATGGTATCTTACGGTGAGAGTCCGCGTTCGATTCACTCAATATGCGAATTTCATGGGGTAGACATAGATGGGAACGTTTAAATGTGAGTACTTTGCTCATAATTGGAAATATATGCAGATATCCTATGAAATCAGTTCCTATGAAAATCTTTCGCACGAGATTAACTGCTGCTGACGCAGTGATTTTTCATCATTTTTATATGCGTATTTACTCTGTTTTAAGAAGTTGCCCTGAGGTAAAACATGATATTGAATCTTCTGGCCACAACAAATCTTCCTCCAAATTATTGCATAAAATACCAAGGCAACTCTATTTTTTTAACTAGAATTCAGAAACTATTTGATGGATGCTATAAACGGACGGGGTTGCATCTCGAATTGCTCTTTTCCATAATATAGCTCCTCCATAATCTTCTTACATATAAAGTAGAATGTATGTATGTAAATATGTTAATATGTTCGCTTAAAACTCGAGAACTAAATGCAGCATTAGAAAACAAAGTTTTTATGTCTATATTACATTTGACTGAATTGATGGGAAGTTTGTATGGCATATGGATAAATGATATTTTTTAGTAGAATGCTTTCCATTACTTTTCTCAATAAAACTTTTTTAAATGTTTTCCTGCCCCAAGCTTCCTTCTACATCGGCAAAAAATCTAATTCCAGGTACTAAAATATGTTATTTTTGTTAAATGTACAGGCCTGCGGCACATAAAAATTATGTAAGAGGTCTAGAATTAAGTCATGAAGCATTTTAAAAGGTGAAAAAAGTTGCTACAGTAGATTTCAACATATTTTTATACTAATACAGCTGTTATGACAGCTATAGATTTTTTAACTGTGACAACCTAGCTAATACACATGCCGAGCACATAAATAGTGCAGCCAAGATTGAAGTTTTTCTCGTAACTAGTACGTTTGGATATATCCAGCTATAGTTATCTAACTATAGTAACAATGAAGCAATAAAACTAGGGACGAATTTTAGTTATTCGTTGCCTGACGCTATTCAAATTATAGTCCACATTTGAGGCAATTTTATAAAACATTTATACCAAAATACCTTTGAATGCTTATAATATTGCAAATGTTTCGACGCAAAAGCTACATTATCATTCTTAAAAGAAAATCTGGTAAAATGATTCTGTCAATTTTCTTTCATTTGAATATACTTCAGCACTCAATTATTATCACCATAACCAATGTTTTCAGGCCAGAATTCAGGCGTAACGGAAATAATGGATTTCTTCATTCGAAATAAGGTTTCTGGCATTCATAGCCTGAAGCTAAGGAGACAAGCACACATAATAGGAAAACAGTTGCCTTGACTCGAATCTGCTTTGAGGCGTGAAATTCATCAGGTGTGTTTCACCTCGCAAAAGAGCAAAACAATTATAAATTTTCCCCTCCAGCCTCCCTAAACTTTCAATCGATGGCTAATGATTTCATGCACATTTAGAATTTTCTATTCTGCCTTTCGCTGTAAATATCGTGGTTTTCCACCACCAGGACCACTGTTCCCATGCACAAACTGAAAAACGAGTGGGGAAGATACACATATCCGCGAATCGAACTCGGGGTTACGGTACGAAGATATGGCGGGAGGAGAGCACAGATGAGGGTTAACGCAGAGAGAAGAGTATGAGAAAGAGAGAGAGAGAGAAGGGCGGAGAGAAAAGGGGAAATATTTCAACTTGGGCGGGTGCGTGCGTGGAAGTGCATGTGTTTGTGCGCGGATATGTGCGTGCGTGTGAGCATGTGTGTGTGTGTGTGCGCGCGCGCTCCTTCACTTTTGCTCCTTCCTTTTTTTTTCTTCCTCGTTTAATTCATGTGACCGGAATTCATTCCCCTGCCCTTTTTTTGCCTCTCATTTTTGAGTCACGGGGGAAAAAAGAGAAAGAAATGCAGGGGGAGGGAGAGGATGAGCGGAGGAAAGGGAGGCAAGCGGAAAATAAATGAAAAACAAAACGAAATCTCGCGGGCGAGTTGATGCGCGTCTCGGGCGAAAAGGACGGCGGACTTGGGAGCGGACTTCTTCGAGAAACCCGCATTAGTTCCGACAAACGACTCCCAGGTGGCGGCAACTACATCAGTCTATGTTGGCGACACTATCGTCCTCAGCATGAACTAGTTTCGGCTCGGATTTCTTGAATTCCGAAACGAAGAATGTCGTAGGAAGGAAAGAATCAATTCCTGCATTCAGGACGCGGAGCAATCCTGCACGAAACTTAACACGGCCCATATATGTTCCAATGACTTGATTCCGGGAGTGTTCCCAGTTAAAGGCACAATTCTTTTTCAATGATGAAAACAAGAATTTTGCGTTTCCACCAAAAGACTATCCGATTCCGTCGATTTCAAACATTGGACGGTCCAATTCAAAAGGCACGATCAAAGGTTATATTTGGAGATGATCGATTATGCGAAAATGATTGATTCAATATTATGCGACAATTCGATTCACGAAAAGCATTGCATTCCCTGAATCGACAAGAATCAAATGTAAGAAAACCATCAGGAGGGAAAACTTATGCATCGGATTTTTAATTTTGGAAACATACGATCCTGCAAATAGACTCCATATAAAATTGCGCGATACGATTTAACGCACAATTAGCATCGTATTCTCGTCAACGAATACAAGTAAATTGGTTGAAATAGTATCATCAGCAGGGAAACACACTGTTCAACCGAACCTCTTAATATACCAATATTCTTATTCATCAGGAGTACAGTTCACACCAAACACCGAAGTTAATGTAAATGGAATATATGAATCCTGCGTATTTCTGGACGTGAGAAATACGCGCATATATAGGACGTATAGGCTGATTGAAAACCCAACATTTTCAAAACTATTTAATCAGCATATAACGGTAGACAAATTTTCATAGTTAGAATATATTCTAAAGTCAGGTCAATCAATTACATAAAGTCGGATCAGGACTTAGTTATGGTATAGAAATCACAATTAAAATTGAACAAACGCCGTGGAGTCTGAAAATGCATGGGTAGGTGTACATATGTGTGTACAGCTATTTGCTGTTATTAATAACGATTAGTGAGGGCTACATGTTAAATTGTAAAGAGGTGCTGAACAACCACTTAGGTACTTCTCAAGGTTGTTAGAATAGGTACTTACTAATGAGAATGAAGGTTTTTTTTTTTAAATGCTACGCGGGACTCGTAATCATGATTCTGGGATCAGCGGCACTGTGATGTTCTCTGGAAATAAACTTCCGACGTATCTACCTATGAAGTGCGGCGAAACCAATGAAAATTAAATTTCAATAGGAAGATGATTCTTATCAGATACAAAAATCGAAAATTTCTGGCACTGATGGGGAGATAAGGATACTCTGAATAAATGTTCCTAATTGATAACTGCAAATTTCTAAGGCTGTTCCTAATCCTAAGCAGAGGCTACAACTAGAGACGACCTAAAATATCGAGCTAAAATATTCACCAAAGCAATTTTAACCACACAACTTAATTAGCTTTATTTAGATGATTCTTCATTTCACGTTGCATTCATGTTGTTCAGTTCCGATTATCAGGGAATACACACGAGGGGCTTACGCGCTTACCGATATTGCCGCAGAAAAGACCTTTCCAAATATACCATGGGGAACGTGGAAGATGAATTTGACGCCTTGCTAGCAATCAAAATCATGTAAAATAGGCAGTAAACAGGAGTGATTTGAAAGTATAAAAACAAAACAAAATAAATTCATGACAGGGTGAATAAAAATATGAAATTGTTCAAAAATAACGATTTCAAAATCAGGTGCAAAACTTCGTAGAATAACAGAAAATCGATTCGGTGGAATAAAGATCTCTTATACTCCGGGCTCCACCACACACCATAGTACCTTGCCCCCGGGACAGATCCTTCAGTATCCCACAAAAAAAGAAAGAATCCATCCGGGCTACAAAGTTACAGTTCGCGAAGGCGACAGCTGTTTCGTGGAATATATGGCGCGGCCGGAGGCGAAGGATTGAGCGTAGGGGAAATTTCTGCTTCGCTTTTATTTGAAATTCAAAATCAACGCATAAAATTCAGATTAATATACGGTCAACGACTCGCATCACTCCTGGTTCTCTCTTTTACGTCCAAGGGATAGGAATTTTTTAAATGCATGCCAACACTTCGGTAAATAACCGGAGATGCCAAGGTTGCACCGGCGCGGATATTGCCATCATTCTCACCGGCCAGATTATTAAAACCGATATATTTTTGAACGAGGCTAAATTACACGATTGAAGTATATCGTTTAAGTCTCTCTAATACGTAGCTTATGATCTTCATGATATGAAGGCCATTGTGTACATGCTACTCAAGTCATTAATGATTGTAATTACTTTTACCCCTCCAGTAACTTGTTTCTGTTAAGGTAAAGATATTTAATGCATATAGTTCATTTCATGTTTCATCTTGCAATACATTTTATATTTTTAATACCTACTTTTTTCCCTTCGCTTAAGCACCATTGGTGATAAAATACAGAAGTGCCCGAGGATGTAAAATACGGGGAAAATTCGAACACCTTCGAGTGGATTTCTCGGTAGCTAATATCATTTTCCACTTGCGTTGCAGGTTTCCTGGAAATCATACTCAACAATAAACAGGACAAAGTAGTAGTAGGTGTAAACGGATATGGAGTGGAAAAGACTGGGTCAATAAACTCATTCTCGTTCGTTGTACATCACGACTAAAGCCTTCAAGAATTATCGATTGGAAAGTTTCCATGGCATTGAACTTTTAATGCACAACCAGTTATATTATTCTAGATAAAAGTTTAAAAAAAGTTGGAAATTTATATGGACTGAATAGAATAAAAAATAATATCGTGCCTCTTGATCTCCATAGAGAGTTCCTTTAAGAACTGTGTAGCACATAAAATTTCAATCCTTCGTTATGTTTTCCAATCCGCATATGCCGCGATTTATAAAATTCTGATTAGAAATTATTAATTATCAGTCACAAGGAGGTGGAGAAGTTTCAGGATAAATTTCAAAGAATTTCGCGCAAAGTGATTGAGATATAATTTTGGAATAGATATTGATAATTCTATCCCATGATCAGTTTCATGAATGACATAAGGAGAAGTTAAGGAATAAATTAACACGGAATTGATTTTTTGCGCTATTTATCCACATATTCTGTATAATGAAAAGAATGAATACGCCTTGCACACAATCTTCCCTTATATTGCTATTTCTGCGGTAGAGAAAAGCACAATGGTCAATTAACACACAACTAAACGATAAACCATACTGACGAGGAGTATGCCTGAAGCCTACTCGGCCAATATGAAGCCTCTTCGGCCAAGAAATCGAGTGTTCCACTAACCTTTGAAATTACGTATAGTTAATATCCTCTAAATGGTAAAATACGTACGGTTATACAACATAATATTATAAAACGAAGAAACAAAGGTTTGAATTGTACAAATAAGCACACTTGCATCCACCACCGTGAGGCAATAGCCAATTTTTGCACTGCCCAGCGCGCGCTGAAATTAATGTATCTCTCTAATAGTCAACGTCATATATTGTTGAGTAGGGTGTTGTTCGAGTTGCCTAATCATGTATTATCTATGTAAAGTATAATGATAGAAATAATATAATTAAAAAGACTGGCTCATCGTAATTAAGGTTGTAATGATTGGGAGTTTAGACGAAATGCGAAATATGTGCGTGCTGAACGTGCTGTAAGTATCACAAACGCACATGGGAGAGTGAAACAGATCGTGGTAAATCCGAAGCCAACATTTTTTTACCATAATTATTTTTCAAATCAAATTAGCAACCCCACAGCACATTACATGTACCTATTCCCCACTCTACAGGTTTTGCGGACGTGGTTACAACACAGTCCACGCCGATAGTTTTATAAAAGGGGCTGTACTTGGACCAAATATTCCACGTTGCCATAAACTGTTCAGGCAGCATTCAATCCCAGGTCTCTCAGGTATGGATGAAGTTCTAACTCTATTAGGCGAAAAATAGGGCATTCGAATTGAAATTTTCTTGCGCATGGTCCTTTCTATTCTCAGGGTTCCACAGTCTAGACCCATAAGCATATCATCATTAACTTCTATAGAGAAATTAAAGCCTTCCGGCTGATCAATAGACTGATAGAAAGCTACCCAAATATTATGTCGTGACATCGGGATGGCTGGCATTAAACATCTGAGTGAAGATGAGAATGGATCAAAACGGATAGAGGACCTCAGCTAAATATCAAAATTTTAGCAGTTTCTAATAAAAAGTTTTGGCATAGTTCAGGATTCTAATCGTTAAATTATGAATTCGGGAGTATCACTGGTTAAACCAACTACAAGAAGTGCATTATTCTGATTCCATATTAGCTTACCACATGCACTTTGACATTGGGGAAACTATGATCGCCCAAACTGCATAGAGAATCCTTTATGTCTCACTAGATTTCATCACTTGATGTAAATAAACGTAAATAGCACATAGAAATAACGTGAAGCTTAGCAAATAGTAAGATATTGCCTATTTGCCCTCAGTAGAATCTCCTCAAGGATATGAAAGAAGACTTGGTTCCTTGCAATGACCGGAAGTATCTTATTTCAAAAGCCCAGAGTTTCGCGAAAGGGAAGATCTAAAAGAGAGCGATTCAGGTTCTTACACAAAAAAGAAAAAATCAAATGGAGCCACATATCAAAAGTAAGGACAGTTAGTGCATTTTGGCAGGATCATGCCTGATATTTTTTCTAGTTTTATCTTAACCTTAACCATAGCGAGATAACACAAACGAAAATGAAGCAGATACGGATATTTTTAGTGGTTGTGGGTGTATTTCCCAAATTATACTTATTATACAAATTATACAAAAGTAGGTAATGAGAATGGGATATTTTCGATCATCTCTAAGTCTAAAACATAACGGAATGAGAGCACTGATTGTGTGGAATATCATGTCTTTACCACTTGCATTCGCTCTTTCGAGCATTTTCGGGAACTATCAATCAATTACTATCATTTCCTCTGGTAACTAAGAGGAAAAATTTATAGTTTCAACTTCCTTTCACAACGCGTGATGTTGAATCCATGTACCTTGTGTTCACCATAAAATCTGCCCATGCTACCAAATATTCTTGGAGTTTTGAGATTCTCAGAGACTGATACAAACATAATGATCACGCACTAGACACAATTAGCAAAGAGGTGGAAACAAAAGTGTGTGGGCCACAAAGAAAATTTATCCATGGGGCAGGTTTTTAGGAAATTAAAAACCAAGATTAGGACAAAAGATAAGGCTTCCGTTTCGTATTAAATGGTCGCAAGTAACTATTTTAACCTTCATTATGCAAAACGGTGGACGATTATGCGGAACATTATACTGGAGGCGTTTTGGACAGATGATGATAGATCATGCGCAATTTATCAATTTCACATAGAAAACTATTTTACTATGGAGACAACTCGTAAACACGAGGTACCCGATCCAGAAGGTGATAGATTTTTATTAGAAGCATGTGAAAATACTTTGATCCTATGTGAATTCTATTTAACATTCAAACTAAAATTAAACAATATTGAAATTTAAAATTAGTACCCGTATTTTAGTAATAGTCAAAAGTTTTTGATTCTTGACATTAATGCATTCCTGTAATAGTTAATTCTAGGTCTTGCGGTGGCTTGCACGGTATTGCGCAGCAGAACCTAAAAAATTCTCATGACGCTTGATTCACTAATACTGTGTTCATCAAGCTCCCCTCAGAAACACTATCATCTTATATTGTACGTTAATTCTTTGATTTAACCCTTTCCTTTGGAGTTTAAATGTAGAATTTTCCTCAAAGCACAAACCAGTACAGAGTTTAATGCATCCTATCTAAACTATATTTTAAGGAAAGAGTGATATACTGCTTGAAAGAGGTCGTTAAGTCTTACGTGACTTTGATACCTCAAGTATCACTACCACACTCCTCTCAGCACCTCATCCACCAAGCACTGGATACCAAATTGAAAGTGGGATTTGTAGGAATAATTATGTTAAGGTTACATTAAAAATGAAATTTTAAACTTGCCAAACTTCAGGTCCCTAGAATATCTCTGTGACTGATTTTGGACCAGAAATTATATTTTTCTTCCACATTTTGTGATACAAGGATTATAATGAAATCAATACATTTATAGAACTTCTCATTAGACAGCATCTTACTAAGCTATAATTTATTTAAATTATATACTACTATACTACTATATTTACTATTTATTTCCCTGTAATTCTACCTAAGGAGGACTCAGCACTAAGTTCAGCTCAGGACTACTAGTAAGAAGTCAGGGAATACAGGGTAATGAAGCATTCCATTCAACTGCTGTTGTTGTTCACTTTTGGATATTTTAAACTCTGATTATTTGGTGACTAGGTGGTGTGCCTCTAGACTGGTTGGTCTCTAGATTTATGAAAAGCCATTGTCCATTATAGTATACTGGGAAATAGTCCATTTCCCAGTGATTTTAAGTCCACAAAATCAACGACTGTGCCATTTCATACCTAATCACCAAAATTATTACCCTATATTTCGCCACCAGGAGTAAAATACTGGAGGGTAAAAAAAATCAGCGTTCAACCTGAATATTGGCTTTGTGATAGGTGTGGGTGGAGCTTACTCCGTCAGCCGTTTGCGCGTGAAATTCACATATTCAGGATAGAGGGTTCAATTTCTTTCCCTGAGCCACCTGCCCTTAGTCACCCTGAGCCACCAGAAAATAGAATCGCGAGGATTTTTAGGAGGGGTATCCAAAAAGCCTCCGCCCGGAATTTGGACCCAGGACCCTTCGGTCTGTACTCCAGCACTCTACCCACTAGGCCAGCACGACTCTCCAGCGTTACTGGAGGGTTACGTACAAATTATTTCCAGGATCCTAATGTCATTGATACATATTTTAAGAATATCACCAAATATAAAATACATTTACTTTGACCCTAATGAACAGAACAATAGAAAATAAAAATTTTGCTCCTAGTTGGTCACCCGCAAAGGCAAGAGAGAATATATTTCCAATCGAGAAACAAGGATTTTGGAGATCAAAATAATCATATGCAATAGTATATATTTCAATTTTCACATGCATATTGCATTGTTTTCGAGAAATTCAATGCCCTGGCCATTAAGGAGAATGAATAAAACAGAAATGCATAATGCAGTCCATAAACCCATCTTACAGAACTGCAATTTGATTCATGAGAAATTTATACTCATCCCGGATGCGTCTAAAATTACTAGAACAGCAATAATGAACTGAAGGAGCTATATATGTATATTGCATTTTAATGCCTCAACCCGAGATATTCTTCAACAGTCATCATTAAGACTTGACCTTGTCGCGAACATGGTAAACCACACCGACATATATTCCATACAGGGCCCTGAGCAGTTTAATGACGCACAACAATTTTCCAATTTCGCGCCGCCGTTAGAAGCAAACTTCATTATACGAGAGCTACTCATCTAGGCAAGAGAAACTACTTAGCCAAATCGCCGACAGACGGCGATATCGTCGGCACCCAGTCACAAATCCAGCAGTGCTTAGCAAAGCAGCCGGACAGAGGGCTCAACAGTGCCGGGAGATACAAACGTCTCATAGATTCCCCTCCGGACCGATATCACCGCCATTGTAGTGAGTGTTGTATTGGGGAATAGATGACACCAGTTTCTCTCGGTGGTTGGGAATCCTGCCGACTGCTTTCAGCCGGGCGTGAACAAAGTTTCACTGCTTTCACTAATATTCAAATCGAAGAGGAAGTGTAAGGGGACATAACCAGTGACCCGGAAGCTGTGAGGATTACGATGCCGATCGCGGATAATATTCCCCTGGCTTGCACGCGCTGAGGATTGTGAGGGGCACAGGGCCCAATATCCATTATGCCCGAATCAACAGGTAGGAGAAAGTTCCTATATTCAAATCCACTAAATCCAACATATTCGTAGCGTTGCGATTCCAAATGGAATAAAGCATAGGCCTAAGGATAAATAGAGTTGTCATCATGGTGGAAGGTGGACGATGACCGAGCTTAAAATTTCCATAAAAATTACATTTGATTTCTTGGAATGTCAAAATTAGGCATGGTCCAGATTTGAGTGTTGGTGCTACAGTTACTTTGGAGGCCTTTCCCGTGGTTCATGAAAGGAAGGAGAAAGTACAAAATATACCTACATACTCGAATATTAATTTCCATAAAAATTACATTTGATTTCTTGTAATGTCAAAATTAGGCATGGTCCAGATTTGAGTGTTGGTGCTACAGTTACTTTGGAAGCCTTTCCCGTGGTTCATGAAAGGAAGGAGAAAGTACAAAATATACCTACATGCTCGAATATTGATTTCCATAAAAATTACATTTGATTTCTTGTAATGTCAAAATTAGGCATGGTCCAGATTTGAGTGTTGGTGCTACAGTTACTTTGGAAGCCTTTCCCGTGGTTCATGAAAGGAAGGAGAAAGTACAAAATATACCTACATGCTCGAATATTAATTTCCATAAAAATTACATTTGATTTCTTGGAATGTCAAAATTAGGCATGGTCCAGATTTGAGTGTTGGTACTACAGTTACTTTGGAAGCCTTTCCCGTGGTTCATGAAAGGAAGGAGAAAGTACAAAATATACCTACATGCTCGAATATTAATTTCCATAAAAATTACATTTGATTTCTTGTAATGTCAAAATTAGGCATGGTCCAGATTTGAGTGTTGGTGCTACAGTTACTTTGGTTACTTTCCCGTGGTTCATGAAAAGGAGAAAGTACAAAATATACCTACATGCTCGAATATTATTTGTATGTACAACTTACGGACGGAATACTCAGCGTTGCATTTCTGCTTGTGCAAGGTTATTGTTTTGGTACACATCACGATAAATCGACGAGAAGGATGCTTTTTAGCAGTTTTAGCGCCCAATTTAAATTGGATTCTATGAAAGTACACAATAGTTTAGTGCCCGAAGAATGCATACTGTTTCTTGCATCGTACTTCTACTGAAATTGTAGAAAGTAAATTGAACTAATAAATGGTCTTAAAACTTTGAAATCCTGTAAAACGTACGGTGAGTTTTGAATCTCTACCGAAAGATGAATCGATTCTAAATTCTATACTTCTTGTTCGTTAATGCTGCATTGACTATTTTGAATCATAGAAATATCTTATAAGATATTAACCGAAAAAGACTGGAAATCCTACAATTGAAAATATTAATAGTGTTATCATTCACCTCAACCTTGACACAGTTTTTAGCATACAAAATGACGGCCGATCATTATCCATTGAGTATGTATATGCTTTATCTTGAGTTGACCATTGTCAAACCCAAGATGCAACAAAACCCAAAGAAATGTGAAGATATTAATAGATTTTATAATTATGAGTTAGGTATTTTAAAATATTTTGTTTTCCGATAGTACGAAACATTGAAACCCAAGTCAAGCTGAAGAAACAAGATTACTGCAATGGGCCCTGAAAACAACAAAGATGCTGTTCTAGGACATTCTTTCCAGTATTGGTACATACATTAGGGAAAGACGGCTTGATTCCGTTAATCAGGCATAAATAGTGGTTTTGATTATCATTTCCGGATTTTCCGAACATGCATGTCAACAAAATATAGATACCAATGATCATAGGTGGGATTTTTGCTTTTTTTTTTGAGAAAGATAAAATATTGAACCAGGATGTAAAAGATATTGGAAGGAGGGTACAAAGTAATGAATACTGTAAAGAGAGTGACTACCATTCTTAACTCCACTGCACCAAATACAGTCTACGGAATGCACTTCGTTATAAAATGAGTTTTTGATATTTTTGACCAGTATATTAACGTAATCTGAAAATTCTAAAATACACCCCTTGTCACAAATTTTGTCAACAACTTCTCTTTTATAAGGTTTCAACTGACTGAACGATCTAAAAAAACAGAACCACTCTGCGAAGAATGTAGGTAATGGACAACCATAAAGAAAACATAGAGCCAGTAAGCAACGAAATCCGCTAGAAACCAGTCATAGCAGAGTTGAGGATAGTGGGGAAGGTGCATAGGGAGGGGGGCTGGCTCAATAAATGTATGTACCCTTTTATCATGCTTCCGTGTTAATCGACTTATACGAGAAAAGGAAACCATGATTCGCTTCTTCGATTTGGAAAAAATAAATGAAAAACAATTTTTATGATGCCCATATATCAGACCAAATACCGCAAGGTACATTCAAAATCGGTTATTTTCAGCAGGAGACAAACTCGCTGCGATCACTAACAGAAGGAGATAAAGGAGAGCGGAGGATTCACATTCCGGGTCGAGGAATGTGGAACAAATATTGCAGCGAACAGACGTAATTGACTCGGTATTCTTTGTCAAGTTAACCGCATGGGGAATAGGCCTCCACCTCTCCGGAAAATTTCTAACCATGTATTTTGAGTGATCATGGTAGGCCTTACACACAATCTGCAAAAATTTTTTGACTTGGTTGAATAAAAACTAATTGGCTCCTCTATGATATGAGCATGGGATAGAAGCCTAAACGCTAATTCATATTCTGGCTCTTCTCCACGTATCCCTGGCGTGAGGTAAAAGATGTTTACCTCGCGTTAAACATCAAAGCGTGCTAGAGGACACGCATCTTTCACAGTCGGTAAAAATAAGTACAATTTTACAAGTTTCCCAACATTTGTATCCGACGCTAGCCAAAGAAACTGAAACACAAAATATTACATCGACTAAATAGTATTTGCCTGCAAAATCGCAAGTTTCGATATTATTCACGTGACTCAAATAGTAAGAAAAATTTTCGCGTTTAAATCTAATCTTCATTTTATATGGCACTCTCACCTAAATCTCAGTAACAGCACAGTAAAAAAAACACTAGGATTACAAGAGCCATAGTTTATCAAGCGTAGTATAAGTGACATTGAAGAGTCTTTAATGCTTCTGTAATAGATTTGTTGATTATTCTTTTCAATAGAATCTATTAAATCGCCCGTTGTACGAATGGGGGAGATACTAGAATTATATAGGGTAATATATGATAAACTATTATTTGGAATTGTGATAATTGTCCTCTGGTACGCATCCAACTTGTACGACCATTTGAAACATTTCTATCTCATGCAAACAGTTTCCAGCCCGTAAGGAAACAATGGTTCTTTCATACCTGGTGATCGCTGCTGCTTTTAGGGCAAATAATCGCGATCACAGTAATTAATTTTTAGATGGAGAAAGTTGTAAATAAAATTGCAGGTATAAACAACTCACATTTTAATAATAAATAATATTAGCACATACAAACTAATCATTTAGATCTCAAAATTATAGTTTCCGATCATACAATGATGATAACTTATATTTCACTTTGTTCGTTGATTTCAAGGACGTAAACTTTTCAGCGCCAATAAGAATGGTCAGTCCCATGCTCTGGGTAACTGTTTACTAGCCAATTCTGCTAAAAAACGAAAAACCATACCGCTATACCGCTTTAAGGATCTTGCATGGATGCCTCATCCAGATTCAAATTCTCTCCCACCAATGCACAGAAGAATACTCGACCCTCTAAGCTATCAGACCACTTTGCTTGCATGATTAATCTTGCTGGAGGTATTGTGAAACACGGGAGCTTTTTCAAGACGATTCGAGAAGGCAGTGGCAAGGATAGGAATACGGAGCATAAGAAGTCCGTGGTTGCGATCCGTGGAACAGTTAATGAATACGTAAAGTGAAAAATATATTTACGCGTGCGCATGGGGAGATATCTTTCACTTCGGAAAAGGCTGGGTAAAACCACTATGCTGAATTTTCACTCGCTGAGCATACTTAAGACACGTGCGAAGAGCTTATTTACTTGCGCGTTCTCCAATCAAGGAGATGGAGTGAATGGGGAATAATATAGAGAAGGAAAATGAGAGGCGACGGGAGGAAAGGCGCAAGGGAAAAGTTCAGAAGTGAAATTACGAAAAACGTGAAGAAGGGGAAGTGGAGGGGTAAGTATGTGCGACACTCACTCAGTGATTCAACCCGAAGGTTGGTTTTGATAGGTGAGGGTAGAGATCACCCCGGACTAAGCCACAGGCGTGTGAATTTCACACATTCAGGATAGGGGGACCAGTTCCTTTCCGTTTGAGGGCGTCCAATGGCTTCACCCGGATTTGAATCCGGGACCCTTCTATTAATAGCCAAGCGCTCTACCCACTAGGCTACCACGCTCCTGAACCACATACCGCTATACCGCTTTAAGGATCTTGCACGGATGCCTCATCCAGATTCAAAGTCTTTCCCACCAAAGGGAAAGGTACGTACAAAGGGAAAAAATCAAAACCGGAACTACCAAGGGCAAGAGGTCATAGATCGAACGGTCAAAGGACGGCTGAAGAGGTTTTATAAAAACGAAGCATGCTGATCAAGATATAATATTTGCGGGATACCTTAAAAATTAGGACTTCAGTCCTATGGTGGTGTAACTAAAACTGAGGGTAATTCATTTTGTAAGCGGGTCTCGTAAATCAAAACATTGTGTCATAATTCGCAAGATATATTTGCTACACGTTAATATACCCGCGGCTTGAATTGTATCAATACTTATACCCTTGACTAAGGTGACACGAATCCAATCAAACCTATCAACATTATTTTCAAGAAAGGCGACAGGTATCCATTTCAAAAGTAAATCATATACACACTAAAACCTTTTCCTCTGCAGATTGGTCAATACGAATTTGCATGTATCGAGCAATCTCAAGTGTCACCAGTGAATTTAATCATAATTAATTTGACGTCTGTCCGTTATAAACGCTGCGCTGCCGCTTAGTAACTTAAGAAGACCAAAAAAATGAATTATTTGCCTCAATGGAGAAGCAGGGTATTGATTTCAAATAGCAGAGCGGATGACTTTACGTTTATATGTTATTTAATTGATATAAGCACCACTATCGAGTCGAAAATGTCATGGATTTGAGGAATAGGCGTTCCCTTCACACGTTTGCCATTTGAAGCATTAAGTGTCGACATCTCACCAGGCAAACAAGATCGTATTATCTGATACTATCGCCGTAAAATGGAGACTATATCTAGCAAAGTATAAATTGCTCCTCTCTTCAGGAAATTAGGATGGCAAAAGAGCAGACACATGGCAGACGCAAGGGCTGAATGATGGGGCCTCTCATGAGAATTGCGTACCCTCCTAATCACGAGCCATTCATCCCTAGTCCCATAGCACAGACACGTGTGTGTGTCTCTCTCTCTTCCTCCCACCGCCATCCCCTCTCTTCTCCCTCCCACCCCCTCCTCGCCATGCCTGCAACCCCTCCAGCGTTCGTTAGTTCATTCAAAACCTCCCCCTTTCACCTTCATGCCCTTATCGCACTTGCCATCGGCTCGAGGCACTCGAGAGCCACTTTGACTTGGGAGACCATACCGATCGCGGCCGAGGGAGCCCGGGTTTGAAAGATAGGCCTTCAAGCCAAGCATGGATCGCTCGACGATTCCGGTCTCAAGGGGTGAGTGGAGTTATTTTTGCACGAGCCATCAACCCTTTCCGCGATTTCATCCCACATCCCTACGCGTGACAATGCGAAAATCTTCTCTCGATTTTACGTGCGAGGGCACAAAATCGCTCGCTGGCTACTTCGCACATCTTGAAATTTTAGTGATCGTTTCACTGAAGCACATATGGTTCATACTCGAGATTATTTTAACAACAAGGCTATTCAAGGATGGAAAGGGGTAGCCATCGGATCTGCGAGGGGTTGCAATTAAAATAATATCAGCAATTTTTCCAGAAATATCTTCGCTCGTTGGGAGTTTTACTCGTGAATCGCGTAAATGAAAAAAACAGTTCGGTATAAAGATAGTATTATATATTTAGATCAAAAGTTAAATAATATGAAAAATTGCAGTCATAAAAAGCCAAAGAGAGAGAGAGAAAAATTTCGTTGATGAGGACAACAAGTTTGGAAGAATTGACTATAATAGAAAAACATCCATTTGCGTTTCATGTTTATCAGTCATTTCCCGATGACGTACTATGGTATACGACCAATTTCTATCCATACATATGTGCATGAATGAGAGAACCCGAAAGCGGTGCATGGCGGAGCCTCGCGACGTGTTCAACCACAAAATAACAATGGACTTCACGATAAGACCGTTGGAGGTCTTTTCCCCTCTCTTGCCTGTCTTATGCAAACAGCCACTGCTCGCGAAAAACACGAGCCGTAATTTTTCCCCCAATGCATTTTAGGTGAGGAGACAAACAGGTACCTACTTGCCAAAAGTTATTTCTGTGCATATCATTGGAGAGCAAAGTATGAGACAATGACTTGGAAACCTCGCTCAAAGATCAATTTTAATTAGATGGTTTATATAATTCGAAACAAAAACATTAGCTACGCCTTCTTAAACATGGAATCTTAAGCCAGCTACCTCACCTTATCCTTGGAAATAGCCATCCACTCTATCGTAATAAGGATCTCTACGCACGTACATCATTTATTCTTAAATTATTCTGAACTGCACAGTTCCAGGCGTCACTTGGTGGAACTGCATGTTTGCGTATAAATGAAATAAAAATACTCTGTATATTCCACACTATTTTTAATTTGCCGACCAGGGTTTCGTCTACTCCGTAGAAATTATCAGGGTAACAGGACATAGAGTAGCAAGCTCTTATATACGTAAACTGGAAGGGGGGTGGGGTAGTATAGGAGGGTGGTATGGGGAGGGGAAGGATGTTAAGGGAAAACTGGTGAGGAAACATAATTTTTAAGGTCAAATTATTCTCGTTAACCAAGTGGCTTAAAAGTATGTGTACCACCTTCTTGGCAAACAAATCCACGGATTTCATATCAAATTGTTGCTCCGATGGATCATTATGGGACATTTTTTGTTTTCAACGACATTTCATTTGTTCGTCGGAGCAATTTTAATCTTTATTTCTTTTGTGCTTAGACAGACGATTTGTTAAATACGCTATTTTCAAGAGACTACATTACTAAATCACGCGTACTGCGATAAGAAGATTTTTGGAAATATAGCAGAATTATACTCGGAAAATGGTTATTTCGGAATAAGAAATTTATCCTTTGCTAAACATTTGGTTCTTCGGTACAATACTAAAGATAAAGAAAAGTCTAATACACTGTAATAACTCACATTAATTCTATCTATAGGGTGTATTTAATCTTCACTGAACTTCAGGGGCATATCCATATACTCATTAAGGCCGTTCTTATCACTCTGACAACAGTTTTTTTTCATATAACCATATAGTCTTACTGGGGGCTTTACTATGAATAAACCAGTAGCTGATTTCCACGTAGCCGCGGTAAGGGCTCAGTACTTTTTTGATACGTTAGCCGAAAATTATTACCTCAAATACCGTACCAAGGGTCTGACGCTTCCTCTTAAGTTAAATTTCATGAACTAGCTACAAACAATAATTAGGAGGAACGCAGAGTTATCAACTAACTCTCTCCAGAAAGTGAAATATTGCCTGCTCCCTAGTAATTATGACAATATGCGCGGCAGAAACTCCCATCTATATTATTGGCAAGCAATAGGATATTCCATACTTGTGCAATTCACTCTTATCACTATCATTGACAATGATTGATTCAGTGTAGATTAAAGTATCGACTCTGGCACACAAATTAATTAAATCCAGCCAGAAAATTCCAGAAAAATGTTGCACTCAGAGTCAGAAGTGTAATTTAAATTCTGCAATAGATGATCCATTGCATCATTTCACCCAATGAGAAGAAGAACCGTGATCTAGGTTCACGTCCGCAACAAACACACTCTACAATTTCACAAAATGGGAAAACATTTTGACATTTTCTGTGACACAATTCATTATTAACTTAAATTTACACGTTAAACTGAGATAAAACGTGATCACCAGAAGTTGACATAATTGCACACGGTAGACAGGAGATAGTACGATAGTTCAGTGAGCTCTATAGTGTGAAGTTGCTCCAACACGAAAATGTAAGCGTAAACATCCTCAAACCTTGCAAGTACAACGTGAGAGGAACGTACAACCGGTAAAATACCGTCCTGGAAAAAGGAGACATTTTCAAAGGAAATGCTCTAATTCTTAGTCACATACAGCAGAGCAAATGGTATTTTAAAATGTCCCATAATTTTTCAATATTCGATAATTATTCATAACATAATACTGTTTCGCATCTTTTAATTTTTAAGTGAGATTATTAAACCAATGTCAAAGGTTAACGCTAATTCTGGAAATCATCGAAAAAACACGGTATTTTGACTTCTATTAAACATTTCACAACTTGAGCAAATGATTGGGCAAACTATAACTTTATCATCTCCTATTTGTCAAATTTTATTGAACGGACTAAATGTAATCCGATGTACATTTAATTTTACCGCAAATTTGACACTTGAAAACTAAAACCGCATAATTGCTCTCCAATGTTGGGCATAATTGATGGCTGATAAGGCAGTTTGACACATTTATCTAAGCTCGGGAATCATCATTTCATCGAAATAGTCTTACAACCGCGACCAACTTAAAGTAGCAACCAAAAGCACTTATTCACGTATCTTAAATTGATGCAGGTAAGCGTTTTGGTAGAGCTAGAAAAACTTCTGCCGACAAATGACCAAGCCTCCAAACCTATTATTTTGCTTTGAAGACTTAAACGAGCCACCGTAGAATTTTGGCCCAACGCGGTACGTCATTTCACACATAACTTTATCCGCGGTGAGAGCATCGTTCCTAATTTCTTTATATTACTGCAATTACGTCTGAGGCTCGCCACATCCGTTTTATTTTCGAGACATTCCATCATTATCCTACCGACGGCAATTTTTATCCACAACGTATAATTATGAACCAATATCCTTAGCCCGAACGCCGGCCGTTTAGCAAAACGCCGTTTTCAAGAAAGAGGCAGTAACTTCCTCCCACCCCTTCCGAGAACGCAACCACGGGATCCCCATCAATTAGGCTTCCGTAAATCCTCCCCGAGTAATTTCCCTCTCCCACCCGCGTACGCCTTCACCCCGGCGAAATTATTAAACCCTCCTCTCTTTCTCTCCCTCTCTACCCACTCCTTCCAATCTTCCCCGCCCTCGGTAGCTCCGTGGAAGGTTCTGGAAATAAATTGTAGGCGCGTGAACTGCAGGGCTGTCCGGGAGATGAGGGGGTGGGTGGGAGGTCGTGGGAGGGTTCGTAAAAGGAGAGGCTCTCTCATGGAAGAAGACGCACGCCGGAGCGACCGCTGTCCGAGCATCTTAGGGGACCGCGACCCAGAGAACGTTAAGACGCACGGTGGGCCGTTAAGGTCACGTCTTCATCCAGACGCACATCGAAGAGACCGCGGGACGACAATCTTCCACTTGGCCGCATAGAACCATTCGTCAAGCGCCCACGGGATCGGAGGACACCCTTTCTCCCACGTCCCGGCCGCGTCGAACGTTCTGGAAGCGAAGTCCTTCGGCAGCCGGCCTCGACTCTCCCTTCCAACCTCTCATTATCCCGCGGGCTCCCTTGTTCATCTGTCAGTGACCCATGAGCACCCTGACTATTAACTCGAGTAATTTCTCCATCTTACCGTTCCCGAGCTCTCAATCTCTCTCCCACTTTCCCTCTCAAGTTTTGCCGCAATTGGTTAGGTAACTTCCCGACGCGGTAGCTTCCGTTTTGATCGTGATTCTTCTGGACGGGATTTCGAAAAAGGATTTCTTTTAATTTGATTTATAGCCTACCACCATTCATGGTGCATTTCAAAGGGTTGTCCCTATTTTTCTGCGCATCATTCATTTAACGGCATCTACCTCTCGCTTTTGCTCTCTTCATATCGGCATATTTCTTACCCCTCTCTATATTATCCATAATAACTTATTATCCCTAATAACTTTTCCTTTTCTTCGTTCTTCCACTTAGCATTCTGCTATCGATAATGTTCTCCAGCATTCCGTTGCCCGGAAAAACATGTTCCATCCATCTTCTGTGCCTTCTTCTTATTTCCGCTAGCAATCTTGTTTCCTTCCTTGCAATATTCAACACTTCATTTGTCCTCCTATCCGTCCATCGCTCTTATTTTAATTTCCTCCACACCCACACTTCCAAAGCTTCCAAACTTTTCTCCTCTCCTTTCCCTTTCCAGGTCTCGGGTCCATACAAAGCCACGCTCTTCACTAATCTTCAATCTACATCTCAGCTCAAGGATTGTCATAAGTTCTCATCCACTAATAGCCACTTGTTTATCCTAAGCTCTCCTAACACACCCGCAATTAATTTCCGAATCCAAAGATGTGGGATCTGAAATGCTGATCCAAATGGTAGGAACAACTTGGCGCGCAAAACCTGTAAAATACTTGGAGAGAAACATTTTTCATCCTCTTCTGACTAATAGCGTGTAGACGGAGACATCTTTCAGACGGAGAATTTTCCACATTGTCTCTAATTATCAATTCCTAGAGAGCGTTACCCTATAAAATCTGACTGATATTAGAAATCCATACCATTAATTAGCCTCGATTAAATTTAATACCAAGTCTTTCGTGGTGATTATAAAATGACACGGGGATTGTCGGTTTCATCCTGTGTCGGTTAATCGTAGCTGACCAAAGTTTGGCCGGTATTCTTAGAACCTGGAGCCATCAAGGCCCGCTTAAGTTTGAATGAATACAGCGACTTCCGTTAATAGCATCAAAACAGTTATAGCCTTGATGTAGGTACGTTAAGGATTTTTCAGCCAGCTCTTCAAGAATTTCTATTATTTCCTGTTCTCCTTTAATTTTTACTACGCTATGATGAAATAGCAATTAATTTAGAGCATGGGTAAATAACACAAAAAACATTTTTACAGTGAAAGGGATGTAATAATATTATTTGAGAATCTGTTAGCCTTTCCATAAATTAATGCAAAGAAAACTTATCAAATTAGGAACAGACAATATGTTCTGTGATTATTTTATTCACTATAAAACACTACTACTCTCGTATTTTATAGATACATTACCTCGCTGGGAGAGTCACGGTTCTGGGCACTGATTATCTTTTTATCAATTCAAATTCATTCAACTCGTCCGCTTGTTGCCCCAAGCCATTGGGATATTAAAAATAATTTCCGAAGACTGACTTTAGCCCTAGATATGATAATTATATCCAAAATACAAAAAAAGTCTTTTAGAGTACTGTGGGAACTCGCTTAGCTAGAAACACACACATTCAACATAAAATGTACGTCCGAGACATTGGTATCGCCATGGTTTTGCAATGATGAAATATATGAGTGTCAAATACTCTAATGCCAAATTTTATATGTCTGGCTTACTCAAAGTTTGTGTTACCGTAATGCTAATTTCGTAGTCAACGACAGTTCCAAAATATAAAATATATCTAGGGTCTATAAATGTCGGTTAGTGATAGGAAAGGTAACAGTGAAATAATGTATCAAATTACGTTCTAATATGAGACAATGTTAAAAGTACATTGTTACATTGGACCTTTAGGGTCTTAGTGTATAAAAACAATGGTAAATTATTGAATACTCCCAATATAAAGTCATGCATAGCCATATCTTTGGCCGTAACCATATCGTGCTTCGGTATTATTTCTCTCTTAAGCTATACGCCAGAATGATTTCTGTTAGTTGGTTGCTCATATAATGGATTGATGAGAATCCGCGTCACCATATGATTTGTATCGGAATAATTATAATATTAAGTTAGGGATATTCAACCGAGAGACAGACTAAGAGGTCCAACAAAAATTCTGATCATCGTCGATAGGATTCGACCACAATAACCGACCCGGAATACTAATTTTTACTTCAGCTCAAATTTCTTCCTCTAACCCCTCAACATCTTAAAGGCAAACTCTTTCCTTCTCTCTTCTTTGATCATTAAACATTCTCCATTATAAAAGGCCTTCAACACCTTCTATAACCTCTATCTTCCACCTATTCCGCTGTAGCCAAATTTCCTTCTCATATTCACTTATTATCTAATACCTAATCCCCCAACATTTCTTCGCTTCCGTATTTTTGATCCTTTTGCCTTCTTCCTCCTCAAAAATCCACTCTCAATGACCACAGGTCCATTCTCGCCGTCCTTCAAGAAAAAATATAAATTTAATAGTTCTTGGTTTAGGAAAATGCCATGAAACGTCCTGTTTTATATGCTAAGAGCATTAGTTAGCCATTAAGACCTTGAGATAGATAAGTTGTTCAAAAGTTTGAGACCGGAACTTGCCATTTTTATAAAATACGAAGAATTTCTTTTTCGCATAGATACGCATGACTAAGTTTAAGTAATCATAAATATATATTATCTAGGAAATGGTCTAAAGTGGAGGATTTTATTGGACCGAGAACTTTAGGACCTTTTATCCAAAACCTTCGAACGTAAACATGAAGCAGGATGAATTAAGTAGAAGAGGGGGTGCAACGGAGCTAAGATTCCTACAACGCAAATACTGCAACACCATTGAGCAGAAAGAAGAAGACGAAATGGCAGAAAAAATGTGAGAAGAGAGTCTTAAAACTCTAGCTCAAATAAATCTCTTATGAAGGCAAAAAAGGGAAAAACGTGAATGAATACGGTAAGAAAAAATTGAATTGAAAGGAAATACGAATACAATTCATCTCAGTATCTACTTCGTGACTGGTAAACCATTTACGAAGTTAAAATTAAGATTGATCTGAGAGCAGAAATCGACGCCGTGATTATCTATCTCGTCGGCCAAGCCCAAGAAATTGTTCCAGGACATTTTAAGATGCAAGAAGAATGCTTCTACCAATGACGTTTTAAAAAGCCAGCGACACGTGATAAACGGAAAAAAATTCCAAAACATTTGAAAAGGAATGAATCAGCGTCCGTTTCCGTAAATAGGAGAGCAGACAAATCCTTGAAAAAACCTGAAAAGGATGGTAAACGGAGAGAGACAAATGAATCTGAAGTTTAGGATTAATTTGGATTACAACAGCCAAACGTCAGATTCTGCGTCCGGCGTTCCTCATCGAGAAAAGAATATTCAATGAACCTCTATTTTGCTAGTATGGTCAGGTAGGGATTCGAGTATTGAGAGGGAAAAGCACGTATCGAAAGGAAGGCTGCGGGAATTAGTGTGTGTAGGGACTGGAAAGGCTGAAAATGTGGCGGATTTTGTGGAAGATCGATGATTATTGCTACGGATTGCCAAGAGTGTAGTGCATTCGCCAACTTAAAATGCGGGACAAGAATTAGAGGTCAAAAGGTACACAATATTTTTGGACTGGCAAGTAGCTTGGGAGGAGGGGAAAGAAGTGATGAGGGGGTGTGGAGATGTAGGTGCGGGCCGCATTAAAGGACAGGTTCTATCTGGGACGATTGCAGGGAGAAGGCCGTGGGGGAGGAGAATCAGAAGTGCGATAGAGAGGGTTCGTGGATTTAAGAATATTTTTTAAGTTCAGTGGCCGTCTGTAGGAAATGGAGGGGCAACGAGGCAGGAGCGAAAAAGTGACGTCACTGTTTTTCAGAATGGGTAAGAGGTCCTTGAGAAAGGTTTTGAGCATGTGGGAACCGGAGAAGAAAGTCCAGTGTCTGAAGATGGAGGTCTGTCTTTTGGAATGCATTTGGAAGAGTGGGGGAGGATTTTCTTGTGGAGGAGCTTTTCAGGGTATCCGCGTTTGTGGAGAGCAGTATGAAGAGTATTTAGGTATTTTGTGAGGTGTCGTTGCAAATTCTGTGTCCACGGATGGAAAGGGAGTCAGGAATGGAGCGCTTGGTGTGAATAGGGTGGCAACTATTGTAGTGGAGGTATTGTTGGTGATGGTAGATTTGGTTTGGACAGATGTGATAATTAAGTTAGAAGAGGGGGGAATGGGAATGCTATTTAAGAGTTGAAGGAAATGATAGGAGTATTTAATGAAGGAAGGAAGACAGAATACAAGGGGTTGCAGGTAATGGTCAAGGAAGGCAGAAATTCTTTCAGCAGGAGAATTACCTGTAAAACTAGATACAATTGGTCGGCAGGGAACGGTAGGCTTGTGTATTTTGGGGAGAAGATAAAGTTGAGGTGTTCTGGGGTTAGGAGGTGGAAGAAAAGAAATGTCTTTCGGTGACAGTCCTTCATCAGGAGCTGCTTCTCGAAGGAAGGATTCTATTTCTTTTTGGAATTCTGGAGTTGGATCGTGGTGTAGTGGTGTGTAGGTGGAGGAGTCGCTTAGGTGACCAAGAGCTTCGGAGATATAGTTTTCCGTGTTCATCACAACAACTGATGAACCCTTGTCTGCAGTCGTAGTGACAATATCTGGGTTTTGGCGGAGTTTTTTGAGGGCATGGATTTCATTCTGGGTAAGGTTGTTTTTCGGGGTCAAGGTTTCAATGAATGATTTTTCGGAGACTTTTTGGAGTAGCAAGCGAATGTAGATTTCCACTGGGTGGTTGGCGAGTAAAGGTTTAGGTTCATAAGGTTTCTTCTAACTTAATTACGTGATCGTTCAATCGTCCCTTTCATAATTGCTAAAGTTATTTGAATGCAAGTGTACTTATGGCTATAATTGGATTGATATATTCATCAGTTTTTTCGAGTCATTGTTTCAATATATCTACTGTGTATCTCATATGCTGCGATTAATACATACCATTTCTAATACATGTCTGGCTGCGTAATGTTATCACGGAAAATAACTAATTTTATTTAAATACGAAGTCTTGCAGTTACCAATTGGTCCCCTACGATATTGCCAATATTCCAATTCTTTGTTGTTTTGTAGAGGAAACTATTGCTTTTTCAAAACAAGTATTAACGCATTTTGTTTGATTTTGACGAGTGTAAGGTTAGTTGGTGATCACAGTAAAATAATAAACACGGGTGTGTAATGTAAGTCTATCACACTTCGGTGCTTCTAAAGACAGTTTCCAAGTGTAAACGGTAGTATATACTGTGTCAATGTACTGAATTCTATTTGTATGTTGTAGTATTTGAAGATTAAAGTATGGTTCAATGGCTGCATATCATGTATTTCTGCCAGAAAACACTAGTTTTATAGAGTATATTTGGTACCTCGAAAACTCTTTCATAGTGTTCATGTGAATACTCTTTTGGGGGAATGACAGTAAGGCTATAAAAGCCATTTCAAGGCAGAAACAGGCCGTGAAGGTCATATGCCAAGATCCCTGTCAGGCTCATGGAAAGCCCCTATTTATAAAACTGGGCATTCATACTTTCCAAGGTGTCTCATAGCAAACTACACGAAATTAAAATCTTATGGGTTACACAGTAACATTATATCATGGATAAATGATTTTCTGCATGATCGGGTGCAAAGGGTTATTTTGTGGTGTTACCTCACCGGCACTTCGGGTGTCCCACAAAGTAGTGTGATAGGTCCACTCCTGTTCCTTCTATACATAAATGATATCAATAAGGTGGTAAAAAGTAAGCTTCGTCTATTTGCCGATGACGCAGTAGTGTACAAGGAAATTCTATGCCGAAATGATAAAGAATATTTAAATGATGACCTACAAGCAACTGAAAATTGGTGTGATACATGGAAGTTAGAATTAAATTTTTTTAAATATGTAGTAATGAATTTTTAAAAAAAGAATAGCTCTCCTCCTAGCGCTTACAAAATAAGTAATAAAGAATTAACAAACGGGAATCCATTAAATATCTTGGAATAAGACTGACACATGATCTTTCCTGGAGTAAACACATACGTGAAATAATGGGTCAAGCGAATCGTAAACTGGGATTCATCAAAAGAGTGCTGGGTAAATGTGACGATCATGTACGAGAAATCAGCTACTTTTCCCTTGTTACACCTCATTTGGAATATGCTGCCAGTGTATGGGATCCCTACGAAATCGGTCTAAATAATGAAATTGAACGTGTGCAGCGAAGATCGGCAAGATTTGTAAAGGGACGGTACGATAACCTTATTAGCATAACCGGTCTATTAAATGAATTAAAATGGGAATCATTGTCAGATCGCAGGTTGAAAATTTAGACTTAATCTCTTAAATAAATTCCAAGATTATATTTTCTCTGATGACATTAAAAATATTTTGCGAACCCCAACTTACTAAGGTAAGACCATAATCACAAAATTAGAGAAATTGATTGCCGAACTGACAGATTCAAAATGTCCTTTTTTCCTCGTAGGGATATGAATAACGGTAAATATATTCAATACGAGTGTAGCAATGGATAACATTGGTAGCTACATGTTGGTATAAGGAGTTGAAGCTAACCCAACTAACAGCATGTTTTTGCATGTTTGCTTTGCTATTTTTATCTTTTCTTAAATAGTGAAGTTTAGAGCAGTCACAAATACTAATCCTTTTTTATGCATGATATGTAATGCATGTTTGGTGAGAATTCACCCCTGCCACACGCCTTTATGGTGGCTTGCAGGGTATTATGTAGATGTAGATGTTTCTCATCAATATTTAATATACAGTGCTTAATGTGTGTAACGAGTTTCCCTCACCTGTTTCCCGTGAATGCTACCTCACACCTGTATGACATTCGCAAGAAACTGGATGGGATGTTCACTTAATCTCACATAAACTGATAATGGGCTTAAAGGGACCGCACCATACTGCTTCCATTTTATATAACAAACTATCCATCTCTATGAAGTCTGCTAGCTCCTTGTATATTTTCAATAAAAGAGTTAAGTTGTTACTCCAGGGAAAAGCCTATTATTAAGTGTTAGAATATTTAGATGACAAGATATGACTGTTTGTTTTTGTTCTCTTATGTGAACTTTACAATATGTGTTTTCTTTTGTATTCTAATGGAATGGACCATGGTCTATGCCATGTATTTTGAAAGACAGATCAATCAAGCTACAATTATACAACGACGTAATGGAATGAATACATGTTTTTGCACATACAGCGTAAAAACCAAGTTAATGTGTACATGCTACAGTAAAAATAGCCAGAGTGGCTGAGTGTTATACCCTGCTAAGTTTTGAAATGCAATCGCGAAAAAGGTCAAATAACTTGTCTTGTATAGAATGGATAGATTGACCTATATCCAATATAGCGATCCCTTTTCTCTTAATTCTAGATTACGTTTTCAGCTAACATTCTTTCAAGTGGCAATGGAAAATTTCTCTACCAGAGTCGAATTAATACTTTAGGGAAATATTAATTTATATAATCTTACCTCAAGTAGCTATGTTTTCAGCTGGATAGTTCTGTGAGTCATTTTAACTTCAATGAGATCAAAATTCTTGGCGATCCGCTCGCTAATGAGCACACAGGACGTGGATATCCTTCCATGCGATTTTTAAGTTAGTCAGTTATATGGGGGAGGTGACAGATAGCTTAGGTCATTTGCACAGTTTAGGATGGGTGGGTAATTGGATAGGGGTGGAAATTTGTCAGGGAAAGAAGGAAGGTACGTGAGAATCCTGGCGTCGGCGTTAGACTGCTCTTAGCGAAAGGGTGCACACTTTAACGTCCCATCCGAAGGACGGAGTACTGAACTCGATGTGCTCTCCACGCAGCACTCAAGTAGTGACTGGTATACCGGCTCCTTAGGTATACCAATGAAAAAATCACTGCCACTGCCAGGATATGAGCCCATGTCCTCGGGATGGGACAGGATTATATTTTCCAACCCATTTCCCCACCCAACTGTTTTGCCGATAGCATATCTTAAATCTTTCTTTGAACTGCTAATTTTTAATATTACCAAATAAATAAAAAAATAACCCATTGAAAACTGTCACAGCGTACACGGACAGCTTTCTTCTGCGCTGGAATTACTCAAGGGTTAATCCAACATGAATGTTTCCTGATTAAGTACCTTAAAACCGTTTTGCTGGGAATCGTCACTTCAATGTGCGCCTTCAATTAAATGGACTTTTAGGTTCATGGAATCGCGTCCTCTGTCTCAAGCAGAGCGGAAACTGTGTACTGCCTCTGTGAATTACCCACCCCCTAACCTAGGGAGGCGCCAGGGTGTCGCCAGTTGGGCGGAGTGGAAGGCCAAGAGGAGGAGGAACCATCAAGAGATACTTTAGGAGTATGGACCTATGGGTTCTCACACGCTCTCTCAAGAGCCTAGAAAAGAACGTTCCCTTGTTCTTCTCAGGGTTGCATTAAGGAACCCTTTTAGCTAAAGTATTTAAAAGCTTTATCTATTTCTCTAGTATAGGGTTAATGGAAAACCCCCATTAGACATTCCTCCTCGCACAGCCTGCTGCTCCTCGCCCACCGCCTCACCCTCGCCTCTCCACAAAACTTACTATATAAAGTCCGGAAAATCCCCGAATCGGGGGCATTTTGTATCGAGGCAGCCGGAGGCTATGCTGGCCGGCTTGGGTATCAAATAAACTTCCTAATTATCGCAACTGCTTGAGTAACTACTCTTTGGCACCCTATACCCTCGGGGATTCAACTGAGCCACTCCAGTTGTCTCCCATTGCAGTCATCGTAGAGCTCCTAGTCACCTTGGGGCACTACATGAAAATTTTGGTGTCAGGTGTGGGGTTGGGTGCAGCAATTGCGAAGAGAGTCTCGTGTTCGGCAGACCGACACGGTGCTCGGGAGAGTTCGAGTAAAGGCCACCGAAGAGCCTGCTGAGAAGAAGACGAGGCGTGCAGCTGACGACGATCCGGGATCGAGACGGAGGTGTAAGCGGAGCCCCCCCCCTGACGGAAGACAGCCGCCAAGGGCCGCAGTCGGTGACGCCACGAGTCCGGAAGGCGCGGGAGAGAACGCGTCAACGAGCAGCGACGCCGGGACGTCGTACGTGGGAGAGCCAGCTGGAAGCAGCCGTTGCGGAGAGGAGTGATACCAGTAAGTCACACTCTTCCTAATCACCCACTCCTCTTACCTTTGTGAGTTCACTCGTTTAAAAATGGATCGCAACGAAGCAAGTCAGAGCGCAAGCTCGACAGAGTACTGTAGCATCATGGAAGCCATGAAGTTAATAGCATGTCCTTTTGACGGCGATAAAAGAAAGCTGAGGGAATTCGTCGATAATGTAGACGTAGCCTTTGAACTAGTAAATCCAGATAATCATGAGAGATTACTTAAATTCGTAAAGGCTAAGATAACAGGTGATGCGAGATCCAAACTAATGGTTAGGGATCTAACTCATACCTGGGGACAAGTAAAGGGAATATTAGAAGAAAATTTTGCAACTAAAAGAACGCTCGACTTTTACGCATGCAAAATGTTCAATGCTAAACAGGAGAGATCGGAGTCGATCGTATCCTGGGGGAGTAGGATTGATACGATGCAGTCCGAATTAAGAGAAGCCACCAGGAGGAGTCTCGAGGACGACGAGCTCCATGGGGCGATTGCACTTATAAACCACTTGGCGAAGGCTTGTTTCGTGCAAGGTTTAGCTAATGATAGGATTCAGACTATCGTTAGGAGCCGAGGAGAAGACTTGATGCTCTCCACGGCGATAGAAATAGCCTTGGAGGAAGAAAGTGCAATAATGTCAGTTAGAGAGCGGACGGGAATTAATAATCCGTCGTATGGAGGAGAGAAATGTGGGAATTGTGGGAAAAGGAATCACCCAACCTCCAAATGCTTTTATAGAAGGGGTCGTGATGAGAAGGAACCCAAAAGTGTGAAGGCTCTCAGTGGAATGAAGTGTTTCGCGTGCGGGCGGCCGGGACACTTAGCGAGGGACTGCAGGGCAGTAAAAGGGCCCGGAGTGGGTCAAGGAAAAGGGGGACCCGCGGAAGGGTCTGAGAGAAAAAAGTGGGAAAAAAGGGGATCGGTCCTTCACCCCTCAACAGCTGAGGTGAGGAATGTAAACACTGTCTCGGGACAGGGGATGGACACGGTCACTTTTGAGGTGAAGGAAGGGAGAAAAGGGACTTTGACCTTCCTCATCGATACGGGGGCCGATGTGAGTCTCGTTAAAGAGACAGCCCTCCGAAAAGGAACGAGGTACTCCACGGAAGGAGTTCTGAAACTAAAGGGAGTGACTGAGGGAGTAATCAACACTCTGGGGAATATTAACTTAGATCTCATGACGGAAAGAGAGATGAAGTCCCATTGGTTTCATTTGGTGGACGAGAAAATGTCCGTCGGTAGTGACGGAATATTAGGGAGAGATTTTTGGGAAGAAACAGAGGCGCGTATTGATTACGCCAACAAAGAAATTTTAATGGGAGATGTAGTGATCCCTTTTGACGAAAAGACAAAAAATGGAGCGCTAGAAAAGAGCGTTAGGTTTTTGAAATTACCCGCAAGAAGCGAGGTAATTGTGAGATGCCCGACGGAAAAGGAGGGAGAAGGGCTAATAGAAAAGAAAGAGGTCCTCCCAGGGATATTCATTGCGTCCTCCCTCACAGTAGGCGAGAATGGTGAATGCGTCACGAGCATGATAAACACCACAGAGGAGGACGTGCACATACAGTCCCCTACCGTAGAATTAAATGAAGTAATGAACGCACAGGTAGAATCGGCAGGAGATGACAATGATGTTGAGAACGAGTTGGATAGGGAGAAATTGCTTTTCTCGCAACTTAGATTGGGTCATCTGAACAGGGAAGAAAAGAGGGAATTAGTGCCTCTTATTAGGGATTTTAAAGATGTGTTTTACCTGCCTGGAGACTCCCTCTCGTGCACAGATGCGGTTGAGCACGCAATTCCAACGCCGACCCTAGAGTCGACGCAGGCCATTAAAAGCAAACCGTATCGCATCCCAGAGGCGCACCAAGAGGAAGTGCGCGCCCAAACAGAGAAAATGTTGAAAGAAGGAATAATAGAAAGGAGTAACAGCGCTTGGAATTCGCCAATTTTGGTGATCCCAAAGAAGATGGATGCATCGGGCCAGAAGAAGTGGAGAATAGTTGTAGATTTCAGAAAGCTGAATGATGTAACGGTGGGGGATGCCTTTCCCTTGCCAAACATCACGGAAATATTGGATCAGTTGGGGAAGGCTCGATATTTCTCCACTCTGGACCTCGCGAGTGGGTACCACCAGATCCCACTGCGCGCAGAAGACCGGGAGAAGACTGCATTTAATGCGAATTATAATCATTTCCACTTCATTCGTCTTCCATTTGGATTGAAAGGGGCCCCAGCAAGTTTCCAACGCCTAATGAATACAGTTCTGACTGGATTGCAGGGAATAAAATGCCATGTTTATTTGGACGACGTGGTGATTTTTGCAGACTCTCTGATTAGTCACAATCAGAAACTTAAGGAGGTGTTGGAGAGACTCCGAGGGCACAGCCTCAAGCTACATCCAGACAAATGCGAATTTTTGCGGAAGGAGGTGAACTACTTGGGTCACGTCATCACTGAAGAAGGAGTCAAGCCAGACCCCGAGAAGGTGCGGAAAGTACGGGAATTTCCGCAGCCAAAAACCACTAAACAATTGAAAGGATTTTTAGGACTAGCGGGCTACTACCGGCGATTCATCCCGGGATTCAGCAAAATTGCAAAGCCGCTCCATGACCTACTGAAGAAGGATGTAACCTACGAATGGGGTTCCTGTCAGCAAGAGAGTTTCGAGAGGCTGAAGAGCCTTCTCACAACGGAACCGGTCCTCCAGTACCCGGATTTCGCGAAGGAGTTTATTCTCACCACCGACGCGAGCAACGAGGCGCTGGGCTGTGTGCTCTCGCAAGGGGTTATCGGGAAGGATAGACCGATAGCCTATGCGAGTCGCAAGCTCAACAAGGCGGAGAGAAATTATTCTACGGTGGAAAAGGAACTATTGGCTATTGTATGGGGAACGAAATACTTCCGCCCCTATCTCTACGGGCGAAAGTTCACCATCGTGACAGACCACAAACCCCTAGTGTGGATTTTTAGTATAAAGGACCCGAGTTCGAGGTTGATGCGCTGGAGGTTAAAGTTAGAGGAATACGAATACCAGGTGGTATATAAAAAGGGAGCACTAAACTCTAACGCAGACGCGCTGAGTAGAATCAATCAGTGCTCCGCCCACGAAGAGACGGAAGAAAGAAGAGAAGAAGAGAACGGGACAGAAGAGGAAGTAGAGGACGAGGAGAAAGAGCGAAAAGATGGCGAGGAAATGACCGAAGAAAGGAAAAGAAGACTTTTTGCGGAGTTTCATGATTCGCCAGTTGGAGGCCATCAGGGGATGAAAAGGACCCTCGAGAGAATAAAACTGTATTTCTCATGGCCGGGGATGAAAGACGACATTGAAAGGTATATAAGACAATGTGAGACCTGCCAGAAAAACAAAATTACTAGGAGAAAGGTGAGAATGCCAATGGAGATCACTTCTACCCCTCAAGTGGTATTTGAGAAGTGCTCTTTGGATATTGTGGGAGTTTTGCCTACTACTCTCCGAAACAACAGATATCTGCTCACTTTCCAGGATGAATTGTCTAAATTCATCCTTGCAGTTCCCATGGAGAAGCAGGACGCACCAACAGTAGCGAAGACGTTCGTGGAGCAAATGGTGCTGAGATTTGGCATCCCTCAGGTGATTCTCACCGATCAAGGTGCTAATTTCCTAAGCAGCGTATTTAAAGAAACGTGTAAATTGCTTAAAATCAAGAAGATTCAAACCACAGCTTACCACCCGCAAAGTAACGGCGCGTTGGAGAGGAGCCATCGAACATTGGTGGAATACCTACGCCACTACATAGCAGAGGACCAGCAAAATTGGGATGACTGGATCCAATATGCAGTGTTTGTGTACAACACCACGCCACACAGCGCCACTAAAATAACTCCTCACGAGTTAATGTTTGGGAGGAAGCCAAACATACCCGGGTGCCTGCAGGTAGAACCCACTCCATCCTACAATTACGAGGAGTATTTGGAGGAACTGAAGGCCAGATTGCAATCGGCATACCAAAAGGCGAGAGGGTGTCTCCTGGAGGCTAAGGCAAAGAATAAGGTGTACTATGATAGAGGAGCACACATAGAGATTTTTAAAGTGGGAGATAAGGTTTTGTTATACGATGAAATGATTAGGAGAGGGAGATCAAAGAAACTCTCGGCCCAATGGGTGGGCCCATACACCGTAATGAAAGTAGAGGGGGTGAACATTACCATTAAGACACAAAAAAGATTGATGAAGGTTCACTCCAATAGATTAAAAATGTTTTTTTAATTTCCAGGTATGGCCGGGAGCGCGGTCGGGATAATCGTGCTTTCCGCGGTTTTCTTAATTAGTTCGGGATTAGGTTTAGATTTTAGTTTAAAGGGAATTAAAGACTCACCGGGATTGTATTATGAATATAGGGGTGAAGTCCAGTTGTATAACTCCGAATGGAGATTGGTTAACTACGTAGATTTAAAGGAATTAGAGGATAGATTTCAGCAAGTGATAAGGTATGTGCAACTTACTAAAGAATTTTGTAACAAATACAGTAATACGTCGTGGGCTAATTTCACGGATTGTGTAACATTGTTAGAGTATGTGCCTCATGAAGTAAAAGAAATTGAAAGCAGGAAATTATTAATTGGGCAATTGGCCCGGAGCAAGGAAGAGCCGTTGAGAATGACTCGCGGAGTGTTCAATTTCATAGGTGAAGTCAGCAAGATTCTCTTCGGTACCCTAGACGAGGACGATGCAAGGTACTATATGGAAAAAATTAATAGGCTGGAGAATGAGCAAGGCGGGTTATTAAAATTAACAAAAGAACAAATGACTGTGGTAAAATCCACCCTTTTAATTATGAACTCCACAGTCAGAGATGTAGAGAAAAATGAAGAGTCTTTAGTAACGGGACTGAAATCCATAGAGGCACACGTTAATGCAGAGGACGGGGAAATAAAAAGGGCGTTCAAAATGGCTTCTGTGATGATCGCAGTAAATAAACATGTCATCCAACTAAATCGTGTTCTAGCCGAAGTGAAACAAGCATACGAGACGCTCATGGACGCTATAGTGAACGCCCAGAAAGGGATACTGCAGCCGCACATTGTTACGCCGGAGAAGATCATTGCAGCTGTGAAGGCGAGCCAGAGTGAAATACCCAAAGACCTAACCCTTCCCGTTCCTTTGAGTGTGACGTACGGTAGTGCATTGTTAAAAATAATAGATTATGATGTGTTTTTGAATAACGGATTATTGGCATATGTAATTAAGATACCATTAGTGAATCACGTTAAATTTAATGTATACCATGTTGTACCTTTTCCTATTGGAACTGAGTCAAAATTTGTATTCATACAACCAGAAACACCATATCTGTTCATGGATGTGGCGAAACAATATTATTGTAAAGTGGATAAGACCGAATTTGATAAATGTAAGAGAATAAATGATTATTGGAGGGTATGCAAACAAGCATATCCGATAAAACTAACGCATTTCACGAGGAATGCGAGGCAAAGATGTTACAGCCAATCAGAAATATTCCTCAAGATTGCTCTAAAAGAATTATCGAATTAAATCAAACGCTTTGGGCACAGCTCGACAACAATGAATGGTTATTTGTGGCCCCTAAGGCTGAAGGTATGACGATCTTATGTCAAGATCAAGACGCTGTTGACGTCATTATTAATGGTTCTGGTAAATTGAAATTCTTTAAAAAATGTAAAGGCTACGGCTAAAAGGTATTGATACAATCAAAAATATTAATCAAAATGAATTCAACCACTAAGGATGTAATTCCTGATTTAAATTTAATGTATGATTGCTGTGAAGGCACTAGCCTAAAATTGAACCTTACAACGTTAAAAATAAGCACTCCACTTAAAAGTGTTGTGAATACTGTGGAAGACTTGGACTATGCTAGCCATAAAGTGGAGGAAGTAGAGAAATTGTTGGCCGAAGAGGAATGGAAGCAAAAGCATTCCAATAGAATATATCATGTATCTTTTATGACGTATATTGGTTTAATTGTATTAATGTTACTAGTGTGTTGCTATTGTCTCAAATGTTGCAAAGTAAGAGTACCCAAAATGTTAAGGGATTGTAGAGAGAAGGATTATTGTACCACCATAGTTTTTAAGCCAAAAATTGTGAACAAAGTACATACCTCAAATGAAAGCATGTGTGAAGGTCTGGAAAGAGAGGAAGAGGGCATGAGACTCACCACTGTGAAGTTTGTCCCCTCTCCCAAACTTGAAGTACGACCCGGCTCGAAGGGAGCCGTGAATAAAAGGTGAAGCCGTGTGTGGTATTAGAGAAAACAACATTATAGGTAGTTGTTTTCTCTTCCTAAGGGGGGAGGTGTACTGCCTCTGTGAATTACCCACCCCCTAACCTAGGGAGGCGCCAGGGTGTCGCCAGTTGGGCGGAGTGGAAGGCCAAGAGGAGGAGGAACCATCAAGAGATACTTTAGGAGTATGGACCTATGGGTTCTCACACGCTCTCTCAAGAGCCTAGAAAAGAACGTTCCCTTGTTCTTCTCAGGGTTGAATTAAGGAACCCTTTTAGCTAAAGTATTTAAAAGCTTTATCTATTTCTCTAGTATAGGGTTAATGGAAAACCCCCATTAGACATTCCTCCTCGCACAGCCTGCTGCTCCTCGCCCACCGCCTCACCCTCGCCTCTCCACAAAACTTACTATATAAAGTCCGGAAAATCCCCGAATCGGGGGCATTTTGTATCGAGGCAGCCGGAGGCTATGCTGGCCGGCTTGGGTATCAAATAAACTTCCTAATTATCGCAACTGCTTGAGTAACTACTCTTTGGCACCCTATACCCTCGGGGATTCAACTGAGCCACTCCAGTTGTCTCCCATTGCAGTCATCGTAGAGCTCCTAGTCACCTTGGGGCACTACAACTGATCGCCGAAAACACTTTTTCCTTTCGGCCCCACGGCTTCAGGACTTGGGAAGCGGGAAAGCTCTCTCAATCCTTCGTCTAATACGGGAATAGTATCGTCGACGGCGTGGAGTTATACGAGCTCACAACACACCAAAGCTCTCTTTCCTACTCGTGTGGGAGAAAAAAATATCGAAGATAGTGAGAGGCCACGTGGCACTGTTTGGATGTTGGCCAGATGGCCGAGTGGGAAGGAAAGAAGAAGGGGGAGGGAAGGATGAGGACAGTAGAGTTGGAATAGAGTGGGCACGAGAGATGGGAAGGATGAGAGAAACGGAGAGACGCATAATGGCTTAGTGTGGGGGGGGGGCGGGAGGCGGCGATTGGGTAACTGGGATCGGAGAGATCGAAACGCTAAGTCCTCACGCCTTAAATCGATGATTGGTTTCCACAAAAGTGAGAGTCAATGTATGTCGAAAAGGAAAAACTTCCAAGGTGGAGAAGAGTTTACGGAAGTGAAGGTCAGCGGCTAATGAAAAAGTTCAAAAAACGGGGACAGCTAGAAGTGCATCGATGCATTAAGGTTAAAAAAAAAAAGCTACGATTCACAAAATCGGGACTCCGCCTAAAACGGATTTGGATCTATGAAGGCCCGCACCGGTATCAGAATGCTTTTCCGTAAAAACAAGTCCTTCGAGTCTGAAAAAAATTGAAAAGGAAAGGTTACACGAGATGTATACCTATGAGCAGCAATAGTGATTTATTCTTGGCACCGTTCAGAATGGCATTATGTAAGCAAACTGGGCATCATAGATGGTAGGGGACTGATTTCCTCCGCGGTTGAATCGCAGCGGGTTGGTGTGCTAGGTTCACGGGAGTTAGACATCGGATCTTCGACAGTGATATATGTCTGCTGCAATGGGCCCGATTTTTCCCTGGATCAAAACTCACTCGAAGCACTGAACCTAACGTATAATTGGTACCACTGGCGTAATTGCTGAAATAAGTATTAGAGAAATTATTGTTTCTCTAGGCAAATTACAGCGATAGTCAATTCGTTACAATTTTTAAATAGAATACACACTATATTTAACGGTCGTTTGGATTGTATTTTTACAAATATTACGTTAGATGGATGTGTGAGTTATAAAAAATGAGATAAGGCGGAATAGCAAGAAACTTTTTAAGAATAAGTGATTACATAAGTGCACTTATCATGATAAAAAGCATGTATTTTAATCAGTTTTTTTACAACACATCGAACGAAATCCAACTAGTATGAGACTTTCAGGAAAATCAAAATCCACAAAGGATTTGGATTCAGCAGATGGTGAAATTTGGGGGGAAACTGCAATTGTTATTAATGAAATGGATCATATTTTTACAAATACTTCGAACGATGGATTGCGATACAAGCCAACTTGCCAACAATGATAACGGTAGTCATGGAAAGGCCAACTCATGGAAATGGTGAATTCGCTGCAAATTTGAAAAAAGTACCATGGCCTCCAGTAAACATAATGAGTTTTTACACTTGCTGCAGAGAGTGGGAGGGGGGGGGGTCATGGTGGTCTAGTGGGAAAAGCGCAAAGTTACGGACAAGAGGGTCTGGGATTCAAACTGGGATGAAACCTCTCTACATACCACCAACCTAAAATCTTTACGATACGATTTTCCGGTCGTTAGAACTTCGTGCAAAATCGCAGGTTGCTCCGGAAAAGGAACTAGCTCCCCCACCGTGAAGATATCAATTTCACAAGCATGTGGCCTAGTACGTGGTGAGCTCTACCCTCACCTATTCCAAATCAACCTTCGGGTAGAACACTGAGAGCGTGAGAGTGACAGAGAGGGTGGGTTTAAAGAAAACCAAGATATTGCATCATTTTACTGTATATTCAAATATTTCTTATTTACGCGTCACTTTTGCCTCAACCTCTACCTACGAAACCACATTTCTTGGTTCTCTTGGGATTCGCTCTCATTTATTAGCATTAAAGGCTATGAAAGCAAAATATGAAATGTCCGTATCGTGAAATTTGCGAACCTTTCAGCCAAGACACCAAAGCATTTCCTGAAAAGTCCACTAAGAAAGTTTCTCGAAGTAATTATTCATTAACAAAGTAAAAAGTTACGCTACGTTCTTCTTTAACTCACCACTGGTACTAAACAAAGGTCACAGGCACAGCTACAGAGAATCATACAGCAATATGAATAATATTAACAGAAATAACATTTGATGTACACCAATACTCTGAATGTTTTAAGGAAGGAATAAATATATATCGCCCCACGTAGTAAAAGCATGATTTCTAAACATATTGCTCACAAACATTGCCATAGGTGCAGGCTTATAAGGGTTAATTGCAACTATTCCACGTGGTATGTGAAGACGCTACTTATGGGTTGTCCAGCGATAAGCATACTGAGTGGACAAATCGAACTAACGTACTAATATTAAATCCTCTGGAAGCATAGACACCGGTATTGCACCACAAGAAAGTTTAGCACAGAAACTCATTTGTGACAGGGGCCAAACATAACGATGGGGTCAACTTCTCCCTGACGCTCTTCACGAGGATGAAATCCAAAGTTCAGGATTCCGGAGACACATTTTCCTTTACATGTCCCTAGCGATACACTTGATACACACTTTTCGAAAAATCCATGGAAAATTCCTCTACGAAATCGCTGCGATATAAGCTAAAAGGGAGAAAAGAGAAGTCTGCTGAAAACTATAAAAAGAAGACGGGACAACCTAATCGGCCATATCTTAAGACACGATGGCCTGATGAAGACAATCGTCGAGGGAAAAGTGAACGGGAAAAATGGAAGAGGCAGGCCTCGTATGAGTTACATGGAGCAGGTCGTAAAGGACGTGAAAGAGAGGAACTACGTTGGTATGAAGAGGTTGGCCGATAGAAGAATCGAGTGGAGGGCTGCGTCAAACCAATCCTAGGATTGTTGACCCTTGATGATGATGATGATAAGCTAAACGGAGTCACCCGCTTATTACGACTTTCATACGGTAATTTCACGTGGGAAAAATTGTCCACCGGGACCAGAACTTGAAACCTGATGCCTTAACACATCGCCGAGAGCTTAAGTCAGTTTTGGAACTCATCCGTGTTTTCAAGTCAAAACCCGCACTTGAAGGCGCTTCAGACCGGGAGCAAAGATATAGGGATGAGAAAGACAGATAAAGGAAGAAGGGCGGGGAGAAACCTGGCGTCTGCATTTGCTTACCCTTAACGGAAGGCACCAAGGGGACCATGGCTTACCGTCCCATCGTACCGTACCGAGCAATGAACTTTTCACCTAAGTAGAAGTCAGTTTACCATTTAAAAATATCTTCCACTGCCGGGATACAAACTCGGGTGCTCCAGGTGAGGGGCCGGTATTCTAAACACTACAACAACACGGCAGGCATGTGGCCAGGGAGGGTGCTTCAGGGGATTCAGGTCCCCCACCGAATTTTTTTTCCAATAATATTGCTGCTCTGATTTTAACTGGTGTAATGCCGCGCTCCTGCTCCTGATTATTTAGATACTTTTTATTATTGTTATGCGTTCTTTTTATGTGTTTTATTTGATGGTTGCATTAATTGGAAATTTTTTTGTGTTCAAATTATAGTAATGGTTTTTATTTAGTTTGACGGTGTCAAGGGTTTGCTTTATTTGGAAAAATGATTGATTATTGAATAAAAGAAGGAGACGCTAAAAGAATCCGAACGTGTGTTTTGAAGAATTTCTTCTTCTCCGGCTGGGATGGTAAAAGATGTAAAGAAGATTTAATTCAATCCTTATAACAAATAGCACTACCACGCAGCAAGGCGTAACACTGTGCATGAAAATCCGAATTACACTGCGTATAATTCAAGTGTTAAGTGTCTAGAAACGTAATCACTAGTTTTATATATGTGTGTGGTTACTTCGAAAATAAAAAATGAGATACAGGGGAATAGCAATTAATGTTTCAAGGATTAGTGATTAACAGTATATATTTTAACCAGGTATGAACAGATTTCTTTTACAACAGATGGAAGGAATTTCAACTAACGGGAGACTTTCAGAAAGATCAAAATCCACCAAGGATTTGGCTTCAGTAGATGATGAAATTATGGATAAATGCAAATGTTATTTATGAATAGAGAAATGTACTACACTTATAGCCATTTTAGCCTATGGAATCTGAAATGTCATTGTGTATAGGAAGCGGCTATTAAAGTATCGGCTGTTAGTTACAAAAGAGGAGCGCAATGAAGTTATTTGTTAATGAATAAGATTTAGCATCCATTGTTGTTTCATCTTGAACCCTCTGTAAAGATTTGTGATTTTGTTTCTGACGGTCATCTGGTCCATCAGACCCGTACACACCATCGTCTCGAGTGAGGTTTAAATGGAATGTGACGGAAAAAGAAACTTCGCGAGCGAAATTTTTTCTCGGGATTTGACCGTGGTCTCCAGTTTTACGGTCTTGTTTACATCATTTGCTTAACTTAGTTTTGCTGCGTTGAAGGAAGGGGAGGGTCACTCGACTGGGAAATTTGGATGACCTCCCAAAGTCGGCTAATTTTCGAATAATCGAGTGTTTTCCGTCGCCATGATCCAGGTCAAGGCTAAAAATTTAGATCGAGTGGCCGGTGTTTGTCTCGTGCGACAAGAGTATCAGGATGATAACGGAATGCTTCAACGTATAGGGCCACGATAGCTCAGCCGAATATACGGCAGTTATCTAATGGTAGGTTTGTCTCATCCAAGTGTTTTAGGAATACGATCCATAACTGCTGAACACCCAAAAAGCCGCCAAAGTCAAGTGTGTTTGGCTAGGGGTGAATAGTCATCAAACGCGCAATAGTTACATACAGCCACTTCGCTGTGAAAGAAACTTGAGGCATTAAGACTTGCACTATATTTTCAGAAACCATGATGGAATTTAATATATTGTATCAAAGGGCAGTGAAATGTTTACAATGGCAACGATATTCACTATAGGAGGTAAGCTAAAAATAAATGGGTGTAGTTTGTACACGCAATTTCTCCTTTTTTCATACCAATAACTATCTCGGCTACGTATATGTATGTAGTACATACAATGACAACAAATTTCTCATAACTTGTACCAAATACAATTCCGATCTCAACTATGCCTATTCCCATAGCTTACTGTTCGCGGGAAGAAAGATATTTTAAATTTATCCGTGCGTCCCTCCACATCACTAATCTTTCTATCCTGATCAGCTGGAACGCAATACTTTCGAGTTCTCAAACTATTTCTTGAGTCATTTGGAAGCATATCGGCTTAGAATGTACATGAACTATGCAGGTAAAACTGTGACCCGTTGGGATATTGGCGAATCCCAAGTTATTGTAATAGGCTTCTAGCACTGACATATTCATCCTAACGATCTCAGAGATCTTTTTTGTGCCCAGGCGTACACATCCTACACTCCATATTCAAATTAGCCTCGTGCGGGCCCCGAGTTCGTATTGTAATACAATGTTCAACAGGATGAACCATGGCAGGTTATCAAAATTTCAATTCATCAAATATAAATAGTATTTATCATCATTTCAGCGATGTTTTTCACAGCATCTCTGGATCCCATACCAACTACGCATATTCGAGCCAAACTTGGAAAGTATATACCTACATTATCTGTATAACCCTTAATTCAGAGTCAAAACAACTTGATTACTGCAATTTGATTGGAATAATAATGAATGCTCTTAAATTCGGCTATAATTCCACAAAAGTACAAGCTATATAATTGGATGTACTCGGATCAATTAAATCCACAGAAAAAACCAATACAATAGTTTCTGCAACGTTTCGGAGATTTATTCAATGTGCTATTATTTTTTTCTAAGTTGTTCGTTCATGACACAAAGAAAGTGAACCCGATTCACGAAAGCTGTTGAGAAAAATCGAGCAGATAATGAAAAATCCGAATGGTGGCTTGGCAGCAAAGACGGTGAATATAGAATGGATAATGCACGCGATGACGTTTATGACACAAAAAAGTGAACCCGATTCACGAAAGCTGTTGAGAAAAGTCGAGCAGATAATGAAAAATCCGAATGGTGGCTTGGCAGCAAAGACGGTGAATATAGAATGGATAATACACGCGATTATAATTTATAAACAAGAAGTAATCTATTTCCTTGGTAGGATAGAGAAATGTGACGAAACTCGCGAGATGAATAGATAAATTCAAGGATGCTGTTTTTTATTTGCACTGTTCACGAGCCATACACAAAAAGAGGGAAACACTTACCTATTAAAACATTTGACTTATCTCTTTGAGATGAATTTTTTAAACTCGGGGAAGTTTAAGTCGCCGAAGTCTCAGGGGGAGAGAGAGCGAGGGCACAGTAAGTACAGTAGGTATTCCGTCTACCGAGTTTAACGTCCATGGGAATACGATTCCCGTTCTCTGAAAAATTCTTTCCTCTATCGAAATATCCAACTATCCTTGATGTCGTAAATTATCTTTCGGTTGCTCCCCCTTGTGAGTAATTTGATAGTTTGGTAGAACCAAATGACAAAGGTGGCTGAAACAGGCAAATTTCTCAGCCAAGCTGCTCCTAAAAGCTTTAACTTATTCCCGGAAATGTCTCAAATCCTAGCATGTATAGACGAAACGTTATTTGAAATAATATAACAAGAACCATTTTGAATAACAGCAATTTTACGCCACAAGTTTGGTAAAACTAAAGCCTAGCTTCTTAAAAGGTAATTTTTTATTATATCAATACCGACTCTTTCTCTTACAAAAATGACATCTATCGTAAATTTGTCAACGTTAAGTATTTTCATGAAAGCAATATATTTCTTGAGTTAAGAGGCAAAAACATCTCTGTCCGAGACTAAAAGGTAAGGGAGACAGCAAACGTATCGTATCAGAGAAGATTGAAGAGATTGAAAAGGCCAAATATAGAAAACAAACTTCCAAATTCCAAAGAGTTTGATTTGAACTTAAGATACTGTACAGTAAATAGAATATTACATTAAAAGTAAAAAGTAAAAAAAATTAAAAATGCTGTGAATAAAGAGCATACTACAAGGAATCATATTTTCTTTACACGTCATCAATTTGAGTTATGCCATGCACCATGTTTACGTCTGGGGAAGTCACTGTCTCTTATCTCGTCTGGGGGTGATGCTATTCAAAGAACTAAGTATATTTCAGCAGGAATGAGTAAACTCATTGCGGGTGGGAATTCATGGGTTACTGACTATGACAGTGTTTTTCAAGTTTCTTTCAACATTCTGATGTTTAACGTTGATTTTAATTATCAATCGGTATTAGGCGTTTTTCAGCATCCTTTCTCATTCTCCTTTATTAGACAGCAGTCATTCTGTTCAAAGTAAAGATTTGAAGAAAATGTTTCAACAAAGTTATTCAGATTGATGGAGCTCAATTATAAATTTGGGTGTATATCATGTTAAAATAATAACATTTCTATGATAAAGATAATCATAAGAAATATTTCCATCCCATGTGCATGAGCTCATTAATAGGAGGAGAGAGCACGATACGTAGCCCTGAAAGCACCATAAACGTTTTGGGATCCTCAGATCCTAGGAATTGCTTCTGCTCATAAAAAATGCGACCATTCGAAAAAGAAGCAAATAATCATGTTACGTATGTGCATTCCGAAATTTTAATCAATCGCTGTTGGTTCTTACAATGTAGCAAATATTACATTAACAAACGGAAACCACAAGAGCTGTTTTCACGCTATTTGGGAACGGACACTGATAAAATTAAAGAAACATAAGTGAAACCACCAGCCGAAACAGACAAATATAAGCTAAAATAGAGCATCAGAAGAACATTTGTATTGAATGAAATGTTATCAAGGCATACACATGCATGAGAAGTATGCACAACACCGATACGAACTGCCGCTGCCGTAATTTAGAACATGGATATGGAGTTTACAGACAGAAATTAGTGAGAGGAAATATGTACGAAAGAATTATTCCACAAAATGGATTTCAATATACTTAACAAAAATAATCTCAATTTCATCGATCATCCAAAAAATAGCATTTAAAAAATGTATTCCTATCGTATTCTTTTCAATTTCTTGAGTCCTAATGGCTCCATTTATCACTTGCATATAGATCGCAGCCATTATATGATACTGGCCTACAATTCGATTCGTTTCCATTAAAATCATTTCGCATGGATTCCATGCATATAATTGAATTCCACAACAAATTTCATAGTGTAGCGTACGTTTGCGGGTTACTGAGGAACTTGAATAATGAAATTAGTCTCTCGTTTAGGCAAAATATAAATCAATATTTTATTTTTATTATTACGGGACATTAATTAACCTGTTTCCGTTCATAATTTATCAACTTAGACCGCATCAGGAAAATTATAAAAGGCTTAAAATACATGAAACCTTGAGGGGTAACACACAAAGTACAGTTTCTGATTAAGAATACAGATTAGCAGTCTAAACAACTTTGAAAGCAGATAAGGAAAAAATACCGCAGAGAATGTTCTTAATTAATTACCATGGGCAATGAGGATGAGTAAGAATAGGTAATTATTAAATAATAATTTTAATTTTAAGTTGTGATCCTACCAGGCTATTTATTTTTTATAAATCCAATCTGAGGTCATCCACCACTGCAGAAGTCTAAACGCCACTATCAGAAGATTTTGAATTTCAGTATCATAATACCACAATGTACGGAGCTCAAGAAATAAAATTAATAATGAAGTTTACAGACCAATTTAATGAGAAAATCCTCCTAGAGAAGCGATAAATTTCACAAATTTATGACAATGGTTGGTCCTAGAGCCACTGAAGCTGACAGCCACAGCTGACGTCCACATAATAATGACCTACCCAAGAACTTGGTAGCTTTCAGATTTCTTTTAATACCATCCTGGTTGTTTTTCAATCACAAGACAGGTTAACCCTACACCCATGGCAGTCATTCTTTCTTATTCATTCATTTCTAGTTCAGTTAAATACTAGAGCGACTACTTCCTAAAATCCATCTTTGTTTAGCCCATACATTCATTCCTTGATTTTTCAGCGGGGTTTGTATTTTTCCCTCAATTATGTTCGCAACTAATCTATTGTCTCAGGGAAATTAAACCAACCTGATTCTTCCCTATTGTACTGTGCTCCATACAGATCTCCTTCCAAGACTTCTGTGCAAGTCATCATTTTTAATTTTATTGGAATATTTAATCTTCAAAATCCTACGCCGAGGCTAGGTCTCAAAGACTTCAAATTTTTATTAAGAAAGCTTTATCGATGGTCCATGTCTTTGACCTATATGGTCTCTCCTCCAATACTAAGGTTTTCACGTACTACTTCCTTGCTTCTAACTGCTTCCTTTTTGAGTACACCAGTTGTCTCTTCACCAGGAATGCTTCCCTAGCTTGAGATATTCTGTTCGCTTTGCTTCTTCCGTCCCCTCCTTCCGACGTCTAAGTTATTCCCCATCGTCGTTAAGGTATCCCCCATATTTCGTCTACCCCTGCACCTCAGCCATAGCAGCTTTGACAACCACGCATCTTTGACCTAGATCGATTCAAGAACGTGTTCGGAGATATAAGCATGTTTGGGGATCCGCTCTATCTTTCACACGAAGAACGGATCGGTGGCATTGAGATAGACCTATGCGACGGACCTATGATCATGTAATCAATTAGTGGGATAATCAGACTAGATATGCCCATCTCTAAAAGAAAAATAAGAGGCTATACTGTCTTTGGAACAGATTTCACCCTCAATTATATGAAATCGTTTGCATCAAAACTTTACCATAAACGCCAGGAGATTAAATAAACATTTACGCGCTTCTCTTCGAGGAATAAACGCACGATTTTTCCTCAGTCTTCAGATACCAAATAAATACTTTTAGGATGATTAAACAACGATTTTGTCGGTGGAGCGAGAACGAGTAAATCTCATTTCTGAATGTTAATTGAGAAAAACTAACAAATATACTGAGAGCGAGTACCATATGATGTTTAACGTTCCTTAACATATTAGTGAGAGTTGAGAGTGCATGGTTTAACGCAGAGGTCAAACGTCGGAACGGAGCAAACATAGAGAGTAAACTATTGTGTAGTAACCGCAATGCCATCGACGACCACTATTTGATAAAATAAATAACCAAACCTGGCGTGCCACCAAATGCATCATCATCTGCTGGATTCGAAGATGAGACGTACTGGGGCCAAGTGTCGGAACACCGATATCAAATGGCAAAGATGCTACATAGTTGGACGAAGGACCATTTGGAGGAGAGAGGAGTAAATATCGCGAAAATGGGAGAAGAAGAGTTTGACGAGCGAATAGGAGACAGAGATAAAAAGGTGAGGTCGAGGGGAGCGTGGAAGAACGTAGGATAGGGTTGGGGAACGGCGGGTGAACGGGTGGAAGGAGAAAGTACGGCGATCGCATGAAAACAGGTGTACACATTTCCAAGTCATTGCCCTTGTACTCTTGAATTCAAGGTCATTGAAATATACCTATAGACTACATAACTCCACGCGCATCATTGTCCCGGGGTTAATGACAACGGAAAAAATAGAGAACAACGCCTCAAAAACCTCATGAGTATCAGCGACAGGACTTCCTGCGTAATGGCAATATAATTTGAATTTAAAACATATTGAACACGGCCTTCAGGAATGTATTACCTCACCGTTAAGATAGTTTCTTTATTTCGAAACTTTCCGATTCCAGACCTCCAAAAGGTAGCTCCAAATAATCGCGCGAGATATTTCATTGTCTCCGCCCATGAATAAATTTCTGAGTCTTTAATCACACCCCAAACACACTTTTGCTCGTTGCGGAGTGCACATATTTTATGTCTCAATAGAGCGAAACCTATTACAATAAAATTTAAATTAAAGGGGAAGCCATCGAGATTTGCATTCCGCGGCTGAAGTTAAAAAATCACTGTCCGGCCGCACGGCGGCATGTTTCGACCGGCTGGAAAAAAAAACAGTGCTCCCCTTCGAGTGTTTTATCACGAATGACGGAAGTAGGCTCCAAGAGGACTCACGCCCGGAGCGCGAGTGAAAAAAAACAAAGGAGACTGCTCTCCGACGTTCACTTTTGAGAACGACTTGGAATACTCAGCCGGGGGCTTGGGCTGGCGGTCATAATTCCATCTTCATTCCTTCAGGAAGAGAGTTCATTGCGTCTCGTTGGGAACGATTTTCTGACATCGCTCACTTCAATTGTACCAGTACAAGGATCACAACTAATCGATAGGCAAAATCAATTGGTAATATTGAATAACGCCCGTTACAACAAAGGCCCTATACGCTGCTCAGTACATGTAAAGGTAGACGGAGGAAATAAAATTTTTCTCAACGATATTCATACGCAAAAATGTCAGCACTAGCATCTTCATTTGAAGTAACAGCCATGATAATGATATTGATTTTTCTACGATTAGCTAAGGAAATGTTTGTTAACGCCTAGCAATCTACCAAATTGCGTCGCGATATGAACTCTCATGCTAAAACTTAGTTAAAACAATCTAAGTAATAATATTAAAATTTCAAACGAGCTACAAATCCTTCAGTTAATTATTCCCCACTCTTTCTGGAACAAACTAGCACCATATCTTTAAACCAAAAATGATTGTAGAGCCCTTTCATTATGTTTTAGGCAAAATCGGCCACATTTAACCTAGTCACAGCTTCTCATAGCCATGGGTCATTCGTACGAGTAAAATTACTAGGTCTTAAATTTTGTCTAAGGCTAGACTTTGTCTTTGACTTTTAATTACTAGGCACTAGACTTTGTCATTACTGTGTTCAATCTCTTTTTCCGCTTGAAATATTCCAAATTCTTAATCTTGGAATAGAACAACGTCATGACAAATTTCCATTCTCTTCAACCTCCGAGTACCTATTGAACATTTGTTTCTTACCACAGTTCAGTATCGCGTTTATTTTTTCCATGATTTACTGTTTTCTGGCAAAAATCCAAGGCGTTCTAAACCACTTGAAATATAAAGGAAGGAAATTCTAATCTTAGCGTTGTAGGAAGCAATAAATATGCATTAACTGTTAAGTAAGACTGGAAAAGAACATATATAAAGAGGAAATTGTAACAATCTCATTAACGCTCTTCTTTGTACTAATCTACTCTTAACACTCCCCAATTCTCAGAAAATGTAACGTAACTGTTCTTAATACAACCATAGCACTTAGCAAGTAACATCATATAGATATAAATATGATGTTACTTGGAGCATATGTGCAAGGGTATCTCATTCATGCAAAAGGAACTAGAATTGAGATAAAGGTTAACATGAAAAACCTTTAAGAGACAAGAAAATATGAAAATGTCAGATGCCAAGGTTAACTAGAGTATTGAGATAAAATGAGCGAATGCACTTATTACCATGACCCGTTTTGAATGAAGGTTCCCAGCTATTACTGTAGGAAGGTAAGAAGTAGATCATCAAAACCAATCGTCAACCTTAAGATTGGTTTGACGCAGCTTTCCACTCCATTCTCCTAATGGCTGACCTCTTCATATTCACATAATTCCTCTCTTTCACATCCTCACCACTTGTTCCATACATGGGTGGCCTTCCTCTTCCATTCTTCCCATTTACTTTTCCCTCAATGATTGTTTTCATCAGACCATCGTGTCTAGAGATATGACCGATTAAGTTGCTAGGTTTTTTAAAGGTTTCAGCAGACTTCTTTTTTCTTCCGCTCTTCCCAGGATATCTCATTTGCTACTCGGTCGATGAATTTCATTTTCATTATTCCTATGTTTCACTACCTTTCCAATGCTTCCAGTTATAGTTTCTCTGTTGCTTCAACCATTCGATCATCAATGGCATAAAGAAGCATACTCTAGACTTGATTTCTAATTGTTTCCTTACTTCCAAATTCGTCTTACCAAGAAGTAGAATTCCCTATTCCCCAGGGCGATTAAAGTGACTATTTCTGTTACAGATTTCCGGATGAAGATATAATAATGGCAAATAAAATAGTAGCACTTTTCCAAATAAAATGCTTTTAAATCGTCATGTCAAGTGATTCAGTCAACAAAGCCATCATAAGGTGCGTGATAGTTTAAATATATTTTATGAGTGCCAATGCTTTACTGGACAGGTATGTCTCACTTCCACAACGTGAAGCACGATCTCGTAAACTCAATGAATATACAATATAAAAATAACACTATTCCATTAGAATCCTCCATTTTACTGAAGAATGAAGGTTCCCATTATTGTAGGAACGTAAAGTGAAATAATATCGTCCATATTCAGCATAATATTTAACCGAAGAACTTGAGAGGGGAATCCAAAGGATATCCAAAGAGGAGATCATGAAAGTCGTCTGGCAATATCTTAACCACTCCGGAATCGAGACCTAATGGGGACAACGGCCCATATTTACATCCATCCTTGGCCAAGGGATTCTTGGCTGATATCTGTGTCCCAAGCGGCTTCAGCGCCCTCATTACACGAATCCTTGTATAAATAGCGGGGTTTGTTTACCAGTCACCAGCCTTCCCCTGTTTTAGACGCCCACCACGGGAGAGGGAAAGCGGCAAATTCTGCTATTTACGATAACAAGCACGATTTGAGATGCCCTTTTGAACTTTTTGGGCGGCTGAGTGAGGCAGCGGAGTCAGACAGCAGAGGATGGGCTATCAGCCAAAATATTTTCCCACTAGAGCGATAACAGGATCCAGCCTTAAGGCGAAATGTACAGTTCACGAGAAATGATGGCTATCCGAATTGACGGATCTGATATGGTTCAGTTATTGATTGCTCGTTTAATAGTATAAGATAGATGCTCTATTTTATATTATTAAACGAGCAATATATGTATGTATGTTATTTTTATTTCGGAAACGGCACAAAAGATTTTTGCGAAAATTCATACATAAAGGCTTTAGGGTGCCGGAAATTGATTTCTCTATGTCTCATATCCGTAAAAAAAATTGACTTGGGCTACATGGGTAACGGGTTCAACTAGATGGCGTTCATAAGATATGCATGAAAGACACAGACACTGATAATAAATAAATATATCATTCACTATGTTTCAACGGGTAGGCGGCACTTCGATGTTCAAGTAAGCACCGTGAAAGTATAAAAATGACATTTTTCTCGGAACACAAAGTCAACCTTTTCAATCACAACAAAATGTAGTGATTACGAGGCATTTGATTTCTTTTTAAGGCAACCGGGGAATACTGTCCTAACACTGAATATATAAGGGCCATTTTCTTTATAACAATATTAGCTTCACTAAAAATAAGCGAGACGTCACCGAAACAGGGACTCGAACTCGGATCCTTTGAAACCAAGCCGTGTATTTAAAGTAGTCATTCCACCAATGTGGCCGGTTGAACTACTTAAACCAAGCAAAATTAAAATATTTGGAAATAATATTATAATTAACAGAATTTTGAAATAATAAGAATGCCTTTCAGCCCACCAAAGCTGTGTGTTCCTTGAACGTGGGTAAATACAGGATCTACGTTAATCTGGGATAAAAATTGTGTTTTTCCTTGCACTGAGGTATTTTGAACAAAAAGGCGAAATAGTACGGGAAAAAGTATAATAGCATTCGATGATGATGATAGCAATGATGGTAAATGCCTGAAGTAAAGTTAGCTACCCGAATTTTTCACTCGAGTTCTTCCGGACTTATCTGCGGAAAAAAATATTACATATCCTCCAAAATGATCGAAAATTGGAATATGACACATAAATGCAGCTCATAAAATCAGATGAAAACAACGTCATGTCTCTGTCACGATTAGAAGATGTAAGCATTATACTGGCCGCAGATTGTATACTAAATCTCTAAACTATTCGCTATTCCGTCAAACACACAGTAACATCTTACACTTTGGTGAAGAAAGAATTAAATAATCACACGGGAGGTGAATTGATACCGGCTTTCAACTCAGTTGAAGTCCATGGTTACCTCAACACATTTTCCCGAGTTTAACACCAGCTGGCACTGAATGTGAGTGGTTTGAACCTGAAAAAATACGATAACGTCAATTCTGCTTTGAAGAGGACTGCAAAGAAAAAGTAAAATGGGAAGCAAATACCAAGGTCCAAATTATGACCTTTACCCCCGGCAATAACAGGCGCTTTATCAAAGATTTTCACATATCAAGGACTTCTTATGTTATCGTATCGTACCATTTGGGAAAAATGAGAGCATAAATGAAGCAAATATGAATTAGATAACCAGTGACCCAAAAATAATTAGCTGAAAGTACTTTGCGAAGGCATAGCCTTCAACTAGCCTAGGCCAATGACGTACATTTCATCTGATTATGGCCTGAATAAAGACTTAAGGTGTGCTAGGAATCGGTATGTGGAGTGTATTTTTGATATCGCCAAAATTGTCCTTAAGCAAAAAAGGTTCAAAGCATCAATATAATAATTAATTTAGTGCTTTAAGGGGCCGTGATACATGATTATTTTTTCGCTTTCGAGTGCTGAGATGATGGAGATAGTTTTTCCGTCGACCGGTAGAGTTACCAGAGTCGGCGCCTACCCAACCAGCCATATTTATGTTCAGTGTCTCCTCTACGCTTTAATTCTTTGCGCAGAGGTGATGAGGCAATAACGACCCTTCCCTCTCATCCCCTCCGTCCGCGGAGTTTTCCATTGCTGACCACTAGACGCAATGTTGCCATTTCAACATACGATGGGACCAAACTGTTTGGCAGACTCCACATTATACCATGTGGCAACGTGGAATTCGCGGAAATGCGTTCGCTACGTTTTTCTAAGAACCGAGCCGGTCTGGTCCTAGTGGGGTTCGTAGCTGCAGGAGAACGCGTCCACGGTCCAAGTCATGAATAGACTTCATTTTTCAGGGTAGCCGCGTTGATTGGTTGTTGTGACAACAGTTTAGCCGTAAGAACTGCAACAAATAGGAGGTGGTCTCAGCTGGTAGCTTGGCTTGCACGTGTTAATGTCTAAATGTGGTAATTTGATAGTAATATACGTTTGTGCCTACTACAGACCACCCCATTCCGATGTACACTCAGTATTAGAACTCGAGAAACAGATCAGGCACATTAATTCTCATACCAACGAACGACAGATTATTGAAAGATGGAGATTTCAATACAACATCGATAGATTGGAAAACATGTAGTCATTAGTCTGGGGGTAGGGAAAAAGAAATCTGCTCGTCATTTTTTAACCTGTTCGCATAATACGCAGTACATCAAATAGTAAATTTGCATAATAGAAGGGAGAATGTTCTCGATTTACTTGCCTCAAACATCCATGAAAAAGTTATTGAAGTTAAAAATGTCCATGGAATAAGTGACCACAAGGTAGTACACGTTAAATTATCCCTCAATACTGACAAAAATGTAAAATTAAGAAGAAAGATTTGCCTTTTAAGTAAAGCAGATTTTAACGGATTTAGGCATGACTTACAGACTTCTTTTGAAAAATTCTAAACATCAGAAAAAATAGTGATGCAGACATGGAAAGAGTTCCTCCAAATTACACGGTGAGTGAGTATAAGAGTGAGAATAGGGAACCAAGGTGGTCCAACGCGGAGGTTAAAAAAATGTTTAAAACGACAACGAGTTATCCACGCGAAACTAAGAAAAATGTAGCTAATAGCGATCTAAAAAATTATCGAACGTTACATATAAAGCAGCCGCAAAAACAGCCCTTAGAAAAGCGTAAAGTGATTTCAAGAGAAAAGTACTTGGAGAACAACTAGAGGGGAATCCGAAAGCATTTTGATCATATGTTAGGGAAGTACAGTGAACTAAAATTTCAACTGTTAATTCCTTGAAAGGGTATAGGGGCGAAATAATTAGATAAGGCTAATTTGTTGAATTATTTTTCCAGAGCGTTTTTAATCAATCTAAGCGTAGTTTGCTCGAAACCATACCAGACCGATTTCAGCAAATAATGCCCCCGATCGATAAATGTATCTTATAGCGGAATCGTATCCTTACTAAAATACGATAGCCCGAACAAGTCCTCAGGTCCTGATGAAATTCCTGCTCGTGTGTATAAAGAAATAGCTCTCGAAATGGCACCGTATCTTAAAGTAATATTTAACAAATCCCTCGAAGAACACGCGGTTCCCAAAGACTGGAAGATAGCAAACGTGATCCCAATTTTTAGAAGTGGCGATAGGGAACATCCATCGAATTATAAACCAATATCAATAACGTCACTGTCGTTCAAAATTATACAGCATATGATAGTTACATCAATAAGGGGACACCTCGATAGCCAGGATTTATTGATAACAAATAAGCATGGGTCCAGAAAGGGACGATCTTGCGAAAATCAAATAGGTCTTTTTGTTCATGATATTTTAATTTCCGGAGAAGGTAACGTACAGGTAGACGCAGCGTTTTTAAATTTAGAAAAGGTTTGATAAGGTTCCCCACTGTAATTTACTCGCGAAGTTAGCATCATACGGGAGACAGTAATATGGTAGGCTGGATAGGAGATTTCCTACATGAACGCGTTCAAAGGGTGGTATTAGATGGTGTCACCTCAGGCGAAGTAAAAGTTACATCGGGTGTTCCCCAGCGTGATAGGCCCAATTTTATTTCCTCTCTCCGTAAATGACTTGAATACAGTAGCTAAAAATAGCAAGCTCCGTCTTTTTGCCGATGATGCAGCAGTCATCATTGGTCATCAATCCTCAGATCGGTTTGACGCAGCTCTCCACTGAGTCCTGTCGGCTAATCTCTTCATATTTACGTATTTCTTCTGATGCAGTAGTGTATAAGGAAATAAGAAATTAAGAGGATAGTCATTCTTTAGCTAAGGATTTATATGCGATTGATGATTGGTGTGATAGTTGGCAGCTAGAATTAAATTTGAAGATATGCGCGATAAAGAACTTTGGGAAAAAGAATAACTTTCCCCAGAAAAATTATTGCATCAAAGAAAAGAAAATATCTAACGTAGAATTTATTAAATACTTAGGCGTCACCAACATTGAAGACATGCTGTGGGGGAAACACATCAGGGAAATAACTAGTGTAGCAAACCATATATCAGGATTCGTAAAAAGAGTTCTAGGCAAATGCGATGAGAGAGTACTAGAAGCTATTTTACACTTGTCAGGCCTCATTTAGAATATGCCGCTAGTATATGGGATCCGTACGAGGAAGGTATGATAAAAGAATTAGAGCGTGTGCAAAGAAGATCCACTAGATTTGTTAAAGGCCGCTATGATAATTGTATAAGTGTTACGAGTTTAATAGAAGAACTAGGCTGGGAATTACTATCAGAACGCAGGTTGAAATTTAGGTTAAACCTTTTCAGTAAATTGGAAACCGATTTGTCGAATATTTTAAGTCGATAATTCTTCTTCCCGTTACTCCACCGGATAGGTATGCCTTCGTTTTTCCCTTCTTCGGCAATTGCCATATCGTCAAATGAATCATGCAAAGTTTCGTCAGCTACTGAATCGTCAATATTGGACGGGATTTCTTCAATAGCGCAAGAAGTTCCTCCTACGTGCGACTCTGTTCCCATTATTTTGAGACGCCTGTTTCGGATAATAGAAATTTGCATACTTACACATGAATATATCACTACATTAAGATAGTGTTTTCACAAAAAATGACAATATTTACCTTTTTTCTTCCCTCCGCTTGGCCAAAAATTCACCCTTTCTTTTTTTCCTCGCCATCGAAAATGTCAAGCGACTGCCTACTTTAATTTTCCGATATCGGTACGCTTCCGATGACATTTTGAGACTTGACTATTAGTCAGTTTGACTATTACTAGACACCCCGAGAGCGACAACCTAAACAGAGACTCAAGAAACAACCCGTCAGTAAATCAGACACTCCGTCCTCGCCTCTGCTTCCCGCCCGCCTGCACTTTCCCTTCCCCTAAGCTCCAACACCTCAAGGATACCGTTTTAGGATATAGGGTAGAGGGACCGTGCCGCTTTTTGAGTAGCGCAGTAGGCGGAGAATGTGTGAACTGTTTAGTGATTTGCACGACGCTCGAGGCGTATCCCTGGGCTGGAGTTGGCGAAAAACATCAATTACTTTCAGAATATCTCAACAGCGTGTCTTTTAATAAAAATCAATAATTTTCAAGGATCCAACAGACTAAGCTTGAATCTTGTACTCTATAATAACGAAAGTTAAAAAAATAGCCCCTCTGTCTCCCAATATTTGCAACAAAAAGGTCTATTTTTACATCGATATATATTTTTAACAAGGCTTATTACGTAAAATCTAGGATTATAGAGTAATAGTTTGATACTTTCTCTTTTAAGTACTGAAAACCGCATTCCGATATCTGGCTTCCTGTTGGAGCAATCTTCCTTGAAAAATAGGTCTGAAAAACAGCTATGTCCCAGGGCCCCTTAATATATTCGTGGGTAAGTTAACTTTATGTATTCGTAATGCCAATTCTCTTCCTTAAAATATAAATTTTCATCAATTGTTTTCTTAGTACTAATACTAACTAGAACGTAGAATAGAGGAAAGTTTTTTTTTAACTTATATTCTGAAAGTATTTATTTATTAAGTTCAGACACTCCCAAAGACAGGAAAGTAGCCAGTGTTTTGGTCCAGCGTCAAGTGGATCTGCTGAGGGAATTATAATTGAGATGTAAATTTTCTAACGCAGGGGCATAGTTCTACGTTGGTTTTGCCCGGAGTAACCCCTAATTAAATATCCTATTTCATAGAAAAATGATAGAAATCTTAACCCGCGAAATGTCACAAACCCTGTGTCTCTACTTAAAATATTGGTCGCATATATTTATTTAGTTGCTCCCTTAATAGTTTTTTTTATACATGGGATACTCTTGTGTGGAATCTATGTGTTCTATTCAGAGTTTGTTTTTTATTTCAAGAAATAAAAATTAAAAAACGGTTACAAATAGGCTATTCAAACGCTTATCTTTCCAAGCAGGCCATTAAAGAGAGCCCCGAAGTTTTCTCATCACTGGCGACAACGTGCAAGTTGCAAAACCTAACCTAGGACAATGAGATGCGACCTGTCTCTGTCAAGAATGCAACTACTCGAGTCGCTATCATATATTTTGCCACTGGGCAGACATTCCCGGTGGAATATTCCTTTCGTTCCAGTGCGCTCGAGCCTATATACTCTTAACTTATACTCTGCACCATTTAGCAAACAAGCTTCAATGAGGTGCAGTACATCAAAAGTTATCATTTGGACGCAACATCTGCTGCATGCGTGATTTGTCGAGGAAATTTATTCGTGGAAAAAATTGCAGTATCTCAGGAGGAAGAATGATTTAATGGTATTAAACAAGAATAATCCAAATTTTCTCACAGGTCATGGGTGTGTTTTTCATGTGGGTGTTTTCATTTCAATGTAGTTCGATATTGCATTACTTTCAAATCACACGCCTTGATTCTTTTTGCATAAAATTACGAATTATCATGGTAGGGGATCCACATTGAGGCCTTTTAATCCACCGAGAATACGTGAGTGTTTACTCAGTATTGTATTAAACGCCATGCCAAATTGATTCCCCTCTCTTCATCAACTCTTTGCTTCTACTTTTAAACAAGGCTTTAAGGTAGGTAGGTAGGTAGGTAGATTTGGATTTATAGGGTGCGTCGAGAATAATGGTCATTTTGCACCACGAACAATTTAATTTATATCAATAAATATGCAGAAATATAAATATAGAGTAAAAACAATGGCAGTATTAAATGTGCAAAATTATGAAAATACATTAGATTTTACTTATGAGGTTAGTTTCTCTTAAAAAAGTAATGACATGGCTTAGGCGATCAGCACCGTTGTCTAGAACTTGTTCTAGGTCGCCGCTAATGCCTAGCCTGTTACGTGTGTCCCGTTATTTGTCACACTCCGTCAGGATATGTCGCACACTGAGAGGACAGTCACAGTCATCACAAGGCTTTAAAAGCGGCAAAAATTTTTTTCCTCTTGCAGATATAACCAATATTTTCAAGCCTGACTTTGTGAAATTAAACCATTACGAGGAGAATGAATAAACTTCGTTAATTCCACTGCTGAATTCCATACGTACGGCCAGGGTATCAATACTAAGTATTACCATCAGGTGATGATAATGCATTGAAACCTGGGTATTACCACTAAATTTCAACAGTAAAATTAACTGCGTTTATTCATTCTCATTGTTGATACTAATGGTTCTTTGTATTAAATACTACCACCACAACGTTTGTGCTGAGAAACTGCGATGTCTTACACAGATTTTTTATACAGTAAAATTAACTACGTTAATTCATTCTCCTTGTTGACAGCAATGGTTATTTGTCTTAAATACTTCAACTATGACGTTTGCGCTGAGAAACTGCGATGTCTTACCCAGATTTGTTTTACTTTTCTAATGGGTTTCATATCGGAAGAATGTTCTTTGAGAGAATGAAGAGCATTCTGTTTCGGGATTGGCAGTTCGTGAAAAATGTGTTTACCGAAAAAACAGCAATCTCTGCTGCTGCGAGTGACATCTGAATGAAGAAAACGCTCGCTCTTAAACAAGTCATTGACTTAATTCTGCAAAGCCGTCGCCCTTCTTCCAGACGATTTTTCGCAGACGCACGCCAGCAATCGCGGGGCATTGTTCCCGTTGAGCAAACTAAAGATTGCGAAATTTCTAATCATGGGCACACACAATTGATTAATTAACCCTATCACCTTATGTCACCATCTTTACTACTGGCATAAAACACGCCAGTCTCCTGCCAAGAACTTCAACTTCTCGATAAGATAGCAAAAACTCAAGATATTTTTTCGCTTATATATTCATATTATGCACTAAAGATTATGAGTTCAATGGTTCGACATACTGGAAAGTATCGACGCTTCCTTTGTAATATGAATTGAATGTAAATTTTTAACATATGAAATCTTGCATTTTTAACTTTAACACCCTCTACGTCTCCAAATTCACACCTTTTAAACAATAAGGAACCTCACACTCTAAAACGCTTTATGCTTCACTTGTCGCTGAATTCACACCTATTAAACAATAAGGAACCTCACACTCGAAAACGCTTTAAGATTCACTTGTCGCTGATTTCAAAGGTTATCAAGTGAGTTACAGTAATTATGAGAATATTTAATAATTACATACAATACGATGAATGAACAGCAATTACGCGCCATCTTAAAACATAGAGATAAATTAAAGAATTGGCAGTTAGGCATATAACGTTAACTATCTTGCATACATACACTAATTAAAGCACGAAGAATGAGGAATTGTAGGATACAATTAGTATAAAAAGAACTATAAAAAGCCACTATTAGGAGCGATAAACATAAGAAATGTTTAGGGTAGGTACACGATACCGTAAGAGAAGAGTGTGGTATTAGAGCAGAAGAAAGAGGAAACAATAAAAAGGTTTATAGCGACAAATAACGGAATTTACCGATCATGAGGTGAAAGCTTAGCAGTAAATAAAGGTTACTTACAACTTTAAATATTCAGTAATATATGCATGCCAATAAAATGAAAGAATAACCGTCAGTTCAAATTTGGGCAAGGAGGAAAGAGCCGGAGAGCTTCAGGAGCCGGAAATTTTTCCGGGTGGCACTTCGAATTCACACTTGCTGATGATATCACTGGAAGCAGGAGTATTAAGCTTCGACCAAACTCACGCGCCACATCTACCATTTTTAAAAATTACCTTCGCAAATAACCCAGATAACTTCCTTCACAAATGCTCAAAATTGGATTTTTATGGAACTGGTATCATTGTGGAAACAACCGTAATCCTACGCTGTGGATCTGGGCTCAGTTCCAGGTTTATGCCTTCGGATTTATTCTGATTTCTACTTCAGTTTCATGCTTATGACGCGCCAAGAGCACAAATTGCCGTTAGTCACTGGTCAGATCAATTAGTAGAAACTTTCTTAGAATCATAATCCATAAGAGGAAGGCGAGTGACATAAAATACAAACTATAAAACTGGTATTTACATGGAACTCGCCCGCATCCGGGTAAAAAATATAGCATTATTATTAATTGAATTGGAGTCTGACGTAAGCAAAAGGAATCTTCCTCTTACATTCCTTTTTTTTATGTAGTAGACGCAAGATTAGGCTTTACGGTACTCCAGCTCGCGTATAACCTCGCACATCGCATCGCATCACTAAGCACATCGCATATAACCCAACTTTATTCTAAGCATAATCCCAAGATAAATATAACAACCATGCCCGTAGAGGGATTCAATCCCACGACCTTTGGTTGGTCACATCGGGGCATTCTCGTCCTGATCAAGAAGGTCAGAATGTACCTGAGGGGGCATTGGCATTGGGCGTAGCTAGTTTTTCGGTTTGCCCTCCGCGTCGATTCATCTTCGAGACGACAGTTTCACCGGCGTTGCAGCAGGCGTCTTCAGGTTTGAAGTGTTGCATGCAAGTTTTTTCCCGTATTATTGGCATTGGCATATTAGCCTATGGATCACAATGAAGGCGGAATGGGGGTGCTTGGGAAGGATTAGGACCCACCTACTGCGTACAAAAATTGCGTTTTGTACTGTCTTTTTTGGAGATTTTGTATGTATTAAAGCATAAATAGCAACTAAATCATACCCAAATTTCATCGAGGTTAAGGGAGGTATGAATACATTTGATACCCTTGGAATTAACTTAATTACTAAAACTTCTTCGAACTCAACCTATCAAAACTACATACCTACATGGCGCTTGTTCTTAAAATAAAATGATGAATGAAACCACTTTTTTTGAACGAGTATCGCGAGCAGCAAGCCCGTATGCATGTACCTACCAAGATGGCCGGTATATTTGAACCTCTTTGGTCCAGATTACCGCGGCTTTTAAACTGTTATCTCTGTTCATCGATTAATTTCTGATAACCCAATGACCTCGAAACTCACGTTAGATGACCTCGAAACTCACGTTAGATGCCTTCGAAACAATCACTACGACAAGGGGTCCCTTTCAAGCTGATCCCGACCGTAATCGTTGAATAAAGACCACAGCGGAATAATTTTTGATTCTCGTTTTCATTGCAGATGACCCTGAGCGGGGTCCATCTTCCCTGCCACTGCTCTCAGCCGCAGGACCGTCCCGTCTGAGACCATCGACAGCGGAGGATGGCCAACTTGAGAGCGCTCTGGCCCTGCCAACTCTTCCTCAGCCCAAGGCCTCTCATGGCTGGAGATGGGGCGGCGGAAGCCGAGGCGATGCTCGAGGAAAGGAAGAGGGATCTCAATGGAAAGGAAGCCTGATTCCCTTCTCGCTCCCCAAGAGGAAGAGGCTCAAAGGTCAGTGGGAAATAATAGCACATTCCTCTGCATAATACCCTGCCAGCCACCATAAAGGTGTGTGGCAGGGAGCAAACCTACACCAACATTCTCTACCTACCATCTTAAAGAGGATTAGTCGCTATATTCTAATCGAACCATGGCAATTAAAAAAAAAGGTTTGAAGATCAAAGCAAGTATACGCAAGCGTGACGTTATTTGAGTTAGCTTAATATCCTTTATACCTTAATAAGCTTTATACCAACATGCAACTACCATTGATACCCTTGTATGTAGGACGCCATTTTAATGATGCCATTAACAGAAACGGAACTATATTTAGTGCATGTAGGTAGTTCATGTTGATGGAGTGCTTGATTAGTGATATTAGCCTTAGAGGTGATACCGCACCTTAGATGGGCTCCCTGGGTAATCTGTACATTCAGATGTTTACTAATTGCAAGAGGTTTTTGAAATGTCGGTGCGGTGGCCCTGTAAGAGAGTCAAAATGTTTGCTAGCCGTGAAAGAAAACAACAAGCTAAATTATCGGGGCTGTAATCGATTCATTTTTCATTCTGAGTGGTCTTGATTTCCAACGTAAAAAGGATAAAGTACTGCAGCTATCACAGACCCATCACCATAGAATAGTCTGACACCATAACCACGTGTCTTACAAAATTGGCTAAATAAATAATTATCAAATAAATAGCCAGCGTCTTCATTTCATCAGCAACCCACTCATCAGGTAATCCGCCCAAACGTATTCAAAGTAACCAAAACTTACGGCAGAGTCGCGACTGTGCCTTCCTGTCTTTTTATTAAACATCACGTCTTAATTCATCATTTCGTTACACAGCTTGGCACTCAGAATAATGAGGTGTTTCTTTGAGGCAAACCCGTTGAGTGAGTCAGGAGTTCTCGGCCTTGATGCTATCGACCCGAATCGAATCAACCATGTGGCCACAAGGACCAGTAATTGACATCTGCCACAAAGCTCTGCGCCGTATCAATGGCTTGTTGGAATACGTTCGATACACCACGTCGCCATGGGAACGAGACCTTCATGGTGCTAATCTCTAGGGTTTCAGATCCCTACCGGGCAATTAGGGCCTTATTACGATTATTAGGGACCAGTTATAACTTCCCCTCATTAAATTCTTCTCTTCAGAGGGAAGAACCTGGGATCTTCTAAGCTGCAGCAATTTACATCTATGAGTCTCTTATGTATTGATGGAATTTCCTTTTCTCACTTTTTTATGTCGTATTCTTGATTGCCCCTTTGAATCTCGGCAGCATCCCTTCAGTTGCTTTACTCTTTCGACTGTTTTCTGTTGCTATTTCTATGTGGAATGAGTTGTTGGGTTTTATGGATTCACTCTCTAGCCTAACTCTCAAGGGGTCAACGAATAGGGGAGGCTGTAAACAGGGGGTGCATTTGAGGGCCTCAATCATGGATCCTTATAACGCGTGAATTATGTTTATTTTGCAATTTCACTTTGGAGAACAAAAACGTGATTGCTGTTCTTACAATTGTACCCGGTGTTTCAAATAACTAATTTCAACAGGCTACGCGAATTGTAAGGACGGTCACTGTGAGTAAATCGCTTGGAGAGAAGTTGAAGCAAGATGCTGTTGATAAAGACAACGGCGACGTGAAAGAAGGGCCCATGACCCTGCCCCAGCTCACAAAAGCGGAAGAAAATAGGTTTTTCGATGAAGCAGCCGATCAAACATGTGGACCCAGACTATTCAAGATTTTAGCTTTTCTACCGCATTTTGAAAACTGTAGACTTCAATGACATACGGTTAAAAACGGGCTCATTTTTTACGATCATGGATTTTCAACTAATATTTGGGTTTACTTAAGAGATCATCAAAGTATTACGTATTTCTGATTTTACACATTCCTTGACCCCCTCCTCCCTAACTATAACGCTCAGTAACATCCTCTAAAATGCCTTCCCTTCCTCATTTACATAACGCTGCCAAAGAGGCCTAACCTTAATGTGGATGACAAAAGAATTTCTGTATAAAAACCTTACTTGTATTTCCGAACAATTATTAATTCATTTAAGGTAAAACGTTGTTTTTTAAGAATAAAATTAATTAATATGTTTCTCTATATGCAGCATAAGTCCGGATGCCCCCCATTCTTGATAGGGTGTTGTAACGTTGGATCCGACCCTTTTGGCGTTATGTCACTTATTGACGGCCGGTAATTAGGATGATTGCAATTTTGAGCCCAAAACTTCGAAAAAAAATCCTGAGCTCGTTATTGCGATCGCCTTAAATATTTCCACGGGATTTCAGATGAACACCTATGATTCAACAAAAGGGCTCTAAATCGAACTTTATACGTTATTCTCCGTCTTTTTGCTCAATAGGCCCCATTTCAAGATTTTTACTTTTGGAAATCTTTTTCCATTGTTATATATGGCAGATTCGTGCCACAATTAATGCTTTGGGATACTAAGAAAAAATACATTAAATTAACATTTATATTTATATATATCATAGCTTACATTGGCATTGAGTTATCATTAAGCCAACATTTTTTTCATTACAGAAATAAGAAGTCCTACTAAAAGACTTTTCAACTTCGTTTTTTCTGGTAAATAACATTTTATCACGAAATTCACTAAGTAAATCCACCTATTTGGCTCTTAATGGACCTCTTTCCATGGTATAATTGTAATTTTTGGGTAGAATATTCAAAATTTCAGATGAGGCTCTTAAACTGAAACTATATCTTTGAATTATACTTCCCGTGGAAAAATATTACATAATATCAGCATCCGCTCATCTACACTTCACTATCACCTTACTTCCTCTCACAAGGTCCACTTCGAGCTGGTCGACTGTGTCTGCTCAGCATATTACTTCCTGCGTTGCTGTTAACGCTTCCACTGTACGTGAGATACAGAGTCTACGGGCGCGGAGAGGCTTTCCCGTTGGCAGCGTCCGATATGCGTCTCATCGACTCCCACGTGTCTACCACGTGGTGCCAGGTATGTGTGTGACATCCGTACGCTACACGCGGCGAACTGATGATTTCACTTACGTGCGAAAGTACTCGACTGTTAAACACCAAAATTATCCACGGGCGTTATCTTGAAAAGGTATGTGTGTGACATCCGTACGCTACACGCGGCGAACTGATGATTTCACTTACGTGCGAAAGTACTCGAATGTCAAACGCCAAAATTATCCACGGGCGTTATCTTGAAAAGCACTCTCAATCATACAATCCCGATCAGTTCTTATCATTTAAAGTCTCCTGCCAATTTGACACCGAAAGGATGATTAAGATGTTTATCAAAAAAATGCTATAATTTTCATGCGCAGAGATATGTGAACATATGCTCATTATATATAAGATTCAAACAGGTCCGAAAACAGATTTTAAATCAAATCCTATAATTATGGTCACATCTAATAAATGCGCTGAGAATATTAAATGGGCTGAAATAATCCATATAAACAAGAAAGTTACGCGGCTGCAAGAATAGCTCCCGCCAGAATTTCTGGATTTCAAATATTTTATCGTTGTAAAAAGGAAAAAAAATAACTAAATGTAAAATAACTAAATACTATATACCTAAATAACTAAATACTAAATAACTAATTTTAAATAACTAAAATAAATAAATAACTTATTCACACAATTTATTTACACCACTGACCAAGGCTTCAACGGATCACCGTAATTTTCACGGTGTCCTGCCTTGAAAATGAAGCTGAAATATGTAAAAAATTAAGTGGTTGGTGATGGTGCAAATAAATGGTGAGGATAAACTCTATTTACAATGTTTTTCCTTTTATAATGAAAGAGTGCAAAGTGATGTTTAAAACAGTTTGTTTATTTTAATGTTATCGAAAGTATATAATCAAATGGACATCTCTTTCGCAGCAATAGTAAAATCATAGGAATTTCAGCAATCCTCATTCTGGAAGTACATAGGTAACCGATAACGTCTGCATTTGTAAAAATCAAAAAAGATTTAAACACTGGCAGCAAAGACAGCGGAAAGGTATTAGTATGGGGATGGGCTACATCATTATACGTCTACTTCGAATACTGATATATGTGTGTAGAGTTCCTGCCTCCAATTCCCCGATTGCAAGTTTTTCAAAACAATTTTTGTCCCTTCCTCTTCCACTCTCCATAACTTCCACCCGCCTCATCTAAAAATCCCATTATATTCCACTGTCTCTCACCATAATCGCATTCTTCACCATGCTCAACACCCAGCTACATCTCAAGATACCCTCTATCCACTTCTGACGCTGTCTTCCTATTCCATTCACCTTCCATCACTAATTCAACATCTATGTCACTCAAAATATTCGATATAAGTGACTAGTTCCACATACTCTAGTTCACGCCCTTCCACCTTAATATTCATTCTACCCTTTATGCTTTTTGATAATATATTTATAGTAGCTGTAGAATCGGATTTTAAGGCCATACAAGGTTATATCATACCGACAAACTTAGTTAATCCTAAAGCACAAAACACCTATGCCCGAGGTGGGATGCTATCCGCGACCTTTGGGTTGTCAGGTTGGCATGTTATCGACCTATCACACTCTACCCAATCTCATTATCTTTTTATTCTTATAGTCAATCTTTATCCGAAATAATACACACTGAAAAGCACTCATTGCCAGCAAACGCAGGTTGACCGACTGACTCTCCCACTCTTCTTGAGACTTCTGCCTTAGTTACTCGGTCGATCCATTTTATCTCCGTCATTCTTCTGTAATACCACATTTCGAATGCTTCCTGCCTTGACTTTTTGACGCCTCATACACGCACAAACGGTGCATTGAAACCAAAACTAGCGGTTAAAAGGGAATTGCATTATTTTTTACTAGTTGATTCTGTTTTACCCCCGGGAAAACGAAACATGAAGTTGAAAAAATTGTTATGCTTTCCGCCTGTGTTGCGAATCTACTCACTTAGCTTTTTTATATCTTTCTGTAATACGTACTCCACGAATTCAACAGTTGGGACTTAGAATTGGCGACGATGATTGGGGGAAAATAACCACGAATGAAAGGAATATATGAAGTCAATGGTGTACGCTAACCAAGATGACGAAAGAATATAAAAATTTTGCTTTTGTTGCTGATATTCCGACACCCATATTACTAATTGAATAACTGTGGAAGGTAGATCCAAATCCTTTACATTGAAAAAATTTTTGTTCCAAAAGCCATTGAGTCATATAATATCAGATTTATTTCGGGGGCAAGGAGTCAGTCCAGTTTTCAGAATTCATAGTTCTTGATCCACAGTTCAGTAAACTTAGAACGACAAGAAATTCTTAAGAGAGCACCACTTGTTTATCGTGCGCGCCTGCTCAAAAAACTGCTTTTTCACGCTGTTAGGCTATTTTTGAACTTTTATTCAGCGATATTCTCAGAGAAGAGCGAGGCCTGCTGGTCGTATGACCAGCAGACCTTGCATCACACTCCAACCTCAGGAATAAGTACATAATTTTCACTTCTCCTGCGGAGTGTATAAAAACTTCAGAAATAAAAACTAGTTCAACGTGAAACTTACAAGTGTCCCAAGCTAGGTTGAATAAAACTGGCCATAAAATTTGAACCCGAGCTCCAATTGAGCACCAGATGTAGGTAACGAAAACGTTTTGCATCTTGCTTGTGCAAACCCTTCTTTCTCTGAGGAAACGTTGAGCTAAAAATTGTGACTGGTATTACGGTACTTTAATATTTGAAGAAGTATTTATACGAATTTTAGAAATTTCTTCATTAGCTAAAGAAATTTAAAATAAATGCACATTCCATGAAATTAGCTAACGCGGTGATATTGAGAATCACCTTGGCCATAATGGCCTAGTAAAATTTCTCGGAAAAGAAAAATGGGAAAAATCGCAGTGAAAAGTTTTCTATAGTAAGATAGAATGCACTCAAGTCTGCAGTGTACGGAAAAAATATGGAATTAAGAATAAATATTATTATGTATTATAGTAATTATAGTAAATATGTCCATGCTGGAAGAGTGCTGTTTTACTATTCTAAATTGTTTCCAAGAAACGGCTCTGGATTGCAGGGGCGAACTTAACGGCAAGAATTTGAAAGGAATTTTTGTTTGACGCGAGAGAATTTCGCTTAAGATGAATGCTTCGCTCAGAGGTAATATGGACGTAGAGCAGACCACAAATAAAATCACCGGATAGTGTCAGCAACACAGGGCATGCATGCGGTTAAGTGCTTTTGTGAATTTCTGTGGTCGTCCTGAAACATCATCGTAACTCACGGGAGTACATACTTTGAAGTGACATGACAGATGAGTGATGGTCATATTTTAGCTCCATGAAACATTGTTTCTGAGATTCACACATTTAAGTGTACTCGCAAGTTGTTAGGTACAGATTCTCCAAGGTGTTATGATTGGCAAAGGTTATCAGCTAGAAAATATATGAAGCTAAACGAATCATATGATTCCAATCATAAAACCACGACAATTCGACCCTATTTGACGACAGTATCGGATTACTTTTAGGGCATCCTCAGATATCATATCAGCAGCATACAATTAAAATCAGATGTAATTAAGGACCGAATGACTCCTGCTCCTACAAGGTGAAATTACAAAAATTCGGCAGAGCAAATGAATATGGCGAAAACGACATGCCAATAATTATAAATAGACATTTTATGCTTCCTATGTTCATTAGTAACTATGCATAATAGTAACTTGAAAAATGGGCAACTTCCACAGGGAGAAAGGTTTATTACGACCAGGTTTCGCTTTTTACAGCATCTTCAGGTAAAAAGCGAAACCTGGTCGTAATAAACGTTTCTCTCTGTGGAGGTTGCCCATTTTTCAAGTTACTATTATGTTACGTTTCGATTCAATTACGCCTGAAACCTCAGAATTTGTTAGTAACTATGCAATTCAACCAAAAGCTATTCAATAAATAAACTGAAATTGTGTCCATTCATCTCACGCACGGTAATAATTTTTTTCTAGAGGTGATATAGACTGGACTATCGTCCGATAAGATAAATTGAAATAGGAAGCATTAATGATATATTTAGTTCATTTAAGTGGAGACAATGCCCAGGTCATATGTAGGGTTTAGATTAATACGAATAGCAAACGAATAAAAAATTCCCATTTTATAATTATGAATTCGAAATTCGGAGGATAGAGTTCGAAGACCATTCTAAATCTCAACGTGAGGATTTAGATGCGATATGGTCTCTGAAGCAATAATACCCGATGCCTTTTGGACCCTTGATGATTTGATAATATTATTTATTATACAGAGCGCATCAAAGAAAAATATGCCTTAAAACTAGGAATAGCACCCCTAATCTGCTTGAAATCCGATACGTTGGACATCACCATAAATTAGTCGTCACAAAAATAATAAACGTAGCGGTTGAATATTTTTATTTTTCTGAATTCGCAAATAAATTGCTGACATATCCAGTTTCCCACGTGCATTTAATTATTTTCTGCCTTTCCCTGTTTTACCGAGTGCGTGCTAACCCTGATAGGTCTCCTTCGAACGTCAATGGTGCAATTAAAATCCAGCTACAGAGATTACATCTGCGGACTACTAAGTGCGGGGCATCTTAACAATATTCAACAACCACGGAGAACAAGCTCTCTGAAAAGCATGATTCGACGAAGGGTAAAGATGGCAATGATTTAGTCCGGACACACGCGGCGACTGATTTCCCTAGAAGCACAGTGGTTGAAAAGGTAGGAATGAAAATATTTTCAATCATAATCAATAATAACAATAATAAATCACGACTGATTAGAATATTTCATTACGCTTCGACAATAAAATAGAAAACCTTCCACCTCCAGTCAGCGACCTCTTCGTTTCGACATCAAACCATAAGAGGGCATCAAGAGCACCGCAATCTACTGGCATTAGATACTTGCGCTGCAAATAGAATGATAGGAGATCAAACGAAGGCTCATTTCTGTGACCAGACACTTTGTTCGCTTGGATAATTATCAGAAATTATGTCACTATTAAAAGGGAGTCGTGACCCTTTTTGAGGTCGAAGTTCAAGATTTATCTTCATTTCTTTGCTCCCAGATCTGCGATTGAGGATTTGTCGTCATAGTACGAGGAAAGGCTTTATACCTCAGATGATAATGTCAGGTCTAGGAGTAATGGCTTAGCAAGTCAATAATTGGCAAGCGGCCAAATTAGTCTGTTACCCAAGTTCATATCTGGATAGGAGTGATGCCCCAATAAGCTCAAAAGCCTCCAGACACTTTACAAGCAAACTTTTTGCTGCGTGCAAGACAGGTGACAAAGATATAATGTGAGATAATAACGTTTACTTTGAAATAAATGAGGAAATATCGTTTAAACTATCGCCGTAAGCTGATTTATGATTAAAACTACAAAGGAAATCAGTTTTATCTAACGTTTCCCATATATTCCAAACAATTGCTATATTTACGATGAATACCTCACGGCGCTATTTCTCATCATCATCATTGGTCAACAATCCTAGGATTGGTTTGACGAAGCTTTCCACTCGATTCTTCTATCGGCCAATCTTTTCATTGTGACGTAATTCTTTTCTTTTATACCCTTCACAACCTGTTCCATGTATCTCATACGAGGCCTGCCTTTTCCTATCTTCCCGTTCACTTTTCCCTTGACGATAGTCTTCATCAGGCCATCGTGCCTCAAGATATGACCGATTAAGTTGTCCCTTCTTCTTTTTCGAGTTGTCAGCAGACTTCTCTTTTCTCCCACCCTTCTTAGGACTTCCTCGTTACTTACTCGGTCGATCCATTTAATCTTCAATATTCTTCTGTGGCACCACATTTCGAATGCTTCTACCCTTTTCCTCTCTGCTGCTGTCATCATCCATGCTCCAGATGTATTTTCTGATGAACTATTTCCAGACTTCTACGCTTGTATTTCCAGGCTGTATTGCTATTTCAGGGAATTTCAAGAGTAATTTTTTCCAAATTTCAGGGTCATCAGAAAAATAATAAATTTCATACTTCACCTTCCCGTAAAATGTACAGCATCGAACAATACGAATCCCATCTACTGTAACCGGATGCTCATTACGCACTTAAAATGAATTGGAAAAGATATACAGCAAAATGTTTTGAAAATCTGCCTGTATTCTTGGATAAGCATTAGCGTGAAACAAGTTCCAAATTGTACTCGTTTTTCTCTAAAGTGTAACTATATTTTATGAAGCACTAGTGTTTTCACTTAAATGTCCTCCTCGAAGACGAAAATTAGATTGCTAAAGACGCCTCAAAGAGCCAACAACGCAACCGGATGAACCAGTAAATAGTCTTGTCCCACTTACAGGAATTTCGAAATTTAAACCCTTTTAATGAGAGGGCACTCTGCTAATTCGGACTATTTACAGCGTTACAAAAATCTCAATCGATGCGTAAAAATCGCAAGATAAGCAATCGAAAAATCATACAATATACAGTAGGAAAATTCATTACTATTATTACTTAGTGACGTAATTCTGTAGTTCCTATTTCAGCCGAATACAATTCACCAAGAGCGGGCCATAATGACAAGAATTTTTTTCCTTAGAATGCTTTTTTGTACATTTTTCGATTCACATGTAGCTAACTTTCCGAATTTCAGAAATTCCAACGACACGCAGAGAATCACCGTGTAATCGAGAGACTAAAAACAACGCAGCTCATACGGCCAGGTTCACTGACCACTTCTGAAACGCCATGGTAGCAGGGTTGGTGTGGTGACTTGATACTAGCCTCCCATCCCGAGGCCAGATCTCGGTAGTGGAGGATAATTTTTATTGGTCAACTGGACCCTACTTGAGTGGTGTATGGAGAGTACTTCGAATTTAGTACTCCGCCCGTCGGATGGAACAATGCTGCGGTCCCCTTGGCGCCTTTCGTTAGGAGCAGGCTGATGCCGACGCCGGGTATTTCTCCACATATAATCCCTGTCTAGGTGCTTTCAACTGCGGATAAGACTTGAAATTACATGCCTCCAAAGTGAGTAGGCACTTGAAGGAGTGTAGAATATTGATGACCCTTGATTTCGGAACCTTAGTGGAGATGTTGGCACTCTTCTCATCCCGTCGCAAGGGGCAGAGGACATAAGTTTTATGGACATAAGACAACCACAATTTTTGTCATGTGCGGCCTCTGCGGTTCTGTATCTTTCATCTGTTACAATGTCATATTGAGGGAGCAATATTCCAGTGGGTAGAAAAAAAAAGATCAGAGGTCATGGGTTTGTGCCTGGGGAAGTTCTCTTTGAAAATTTCAAATTAACAAGGCTGCTAATCTAATAATCGAAATGCCGAAGAAAAAGGTTCCTAATAACGTAAACAAAATTTGCCTCTTAAAATCTCGAGAGAAAATTTCAGATTTCGCTTTCCGAGACTTTCACATCACGAGAGAAGATTTGAACGATTTACGAAACTTGCATTTCAATCCGGAATACATCCACTCTCAATTTGCGAAGAGATCAACCAGAACTGGCGGAGAGCAGGAATTTGAAACCACGGTATGAACACAAAATATGACGCGACTGCAAAACACAACGCCGTAGGAGCCAACGAATCGACCACGGAGTCCAAACACTCCTTTCTCGACACATGCATCGGATCAGTCGACAAAAGGAAACAAGTCAAGCAAAGAAATATATGAGATAGGCAACAAATTAATATTTACCTGGTTCTCCGGGAGGTGGATTGATAGCATGGCGTGTTGACGCAACGTAATAATGTTGACATTATCGACGGAAAAATCCATCCTGCGTATGCTGATGCGTCTTCATATCTTCATGGTGAATATATAACGACTGATGACTTTTTTCTTAGGGTAGTCTGCTGGCACGATCGCGTTTCCTGTGCCGAAATTCAAATGAAAGAGTGATGTCGCATTATAAAGTAGATATCATTCAATTTGAAATTTAAGGTAGTTGATTACAGTACCATGCAAAAATACACAAATAAGCGGATTTAGGGGGAGGGGCACGGGGGCACGTGCCCCCACCAGACGCTTAAAAAATAGACAAGATTTTTAACATGGTCCCGTTATAATTACGTTCGTTTTGTTTTGTGCACTATGGAGCCGCAATAACAGTACATACTTATTGTGGGAAAATTAAATTATCGTAAAATTCGCAAATTTTCAAAATAGAGGAATAGATTTACTGGAAAGTACGCGAGTGAAACTCGTTGTCCATCTCTGGCTGACTTTGCGAATCCAGTAAGTACCAGCGGTTGAAAAATACTTGGCAACCTACAATAGACTTTCAGAACCTACAACAGAAGTTTCCACTGGTGAGTGAGGGGAAAAAAGCGGCCTTTTCAAATGAGCTGGTTAAAAGGACATGAATGGCTAGAATACAGCAAAATTGCTGGTGGCAGATTGTGCAAAATGTGCATTCTGTTTGGTCAGCGTGAGGCGGGTACAAATAATCTGTACAAATAATGAATCTGGGACAGTTGGACCACTGAAAACGTATAAAAAGTCCATCGAAACGATCAGACGTCACGAGAGCACGAAATATCACCAGGCAAACATGATAGCATCTCAAAAATTTTTTATAGTACTGGAGGGAAAATCAATGGACGCTGTCGTCCAAATAAGATCCCAGGAAATGAAAACTATTGAAGAGAATCATATAAAACTTATACCCATTATAAAAACAATTATATTATGTGGAATGCAAAACATTCTATTAAGAGATCACAGGGATGATGGTGATTTAGAATGGGAAAGTTCCTACAGAGAAGGCAACTTCAGAGCGTTGTTAAAGTTCCGAATGGATGCTGGATATGAGATACAGCATGAACACGTAAAAACGTGTGCTAAAAGCGCTTCCTACATAAGCAAGTCGACACAAAATGACTTGATTGAGTGCTGTGGGGAATTAATCACAACCAAAATAGCAAACAACATTTAAAAGGCCAAATATTTTACTATTATACCTGATATGACCACAGATGTTTCAGTTTGTGAGCAACTGACCATTTGTATTTCTAATTTTGATGTAGATAAAAATGAAATACAAGAAGGCTTTCTCATGTTTGTCGAAGTTGATAAACTTACTGGTGAAAACATTGCTCAGAATATTTTGAAGGCGATCGAAAACCTTAACATGGACAAGAAATTGTTCCAGGGTCAAGCATAAGATGGAGGAGACAACATGAGCCTTTTTTCTCACTATGCAAGCCATTGACTCAACTTACCTTTCAGTACTGCCTGCACCATACCCAGAATAAGAAATGCTGCAGTAGTTATCTTAAGTGTAGCAACTTTCTTTCGTGAGTCAGCTCAACGAATAAATCTCCTCAGGGAAGAAATGCAAGTTCATCTGCCAAAAGAAAAACAAAATATAATAAAAAAATGTGTGAGACCAGATGGGTGGAAAGACATAAAGCTGTTTTGACATTTTTGGACGTCTTGCCATATTTTCCTGGGATGTTACAAAATATGGCTGAAGAAGGGGTCAGAAGTGCTACTCCTGCACTTTTGCTGCTCCAAGCTATCATGTCATCAGAATTTGTTGTAAGCTTGGTAATCCTCGCTGATATTTCAGGAATCACGCTGCCGTTATCTCCATCATTACAAGCAATTGAAATTGATATACTTTCTGCAGTTCAGTTTATGTATACGACCACAGCCAGTCTCCAAAGACAACTTGAAACTAGCACGAATGCATTCAAAAAACCTTTTACATATGGCTGAGGTTCTTACGAATGAAATGGGTACAGAAATCACGGTCCAGAGAATTACCGGCCGTCAAACAAATAGGTCGAATAAGCAGACAGAGTATTGAAGAGTATTACTGATTTACAATATATATTCCTTTTCTAAATTATTTGTTAAAGGGAATATCGTCCAGGTTCTCTAATGCTCAGCTGCGACATCGGACAGTTGCAACAATTGCTGTCCCATAACTTCAGTAATAAAGATATTGAGGATGTTTTGCAAGGTGCTGAAGTATATAAAGAGGACCTTCCTTGTTTTTTAGCTTTGAAGGGAGAGCTAAAAATTTGGCAAGAGGTGAGAGTCTTATGCCAAAGTCTCCAGCAGATGCCTACAAAACTGCAACGGCGCTGCCAAATATTAAAACTCTGTGACAATTGTTGTGCATGTTTCCTATGACTACTTTCACTGCCGAGTGATCTTTCTCCACCTTACACCGATTAAAAACATATCTTCGCTGCAGAAGGACAGAAGATCGTTTGAATGGATTGGCTTTAATGCATATCCATCAAGATATGGTGTCAAAAATGAACGTTAACGAAGTACTGGACATCTTCAGCAGGAAACATAAAAGAAAATATTATTATATATGTAACTTGATAATATTTTCATATTAATAACCTTTATATTAAAATGAAGGGTATATTTTGTACAGTAATTGTTGTATGTTGTTTGTTAATCCCAATCGTTCACACTAAAGAGGGGTGTCAGATGAGAAATAAAATGAGAAATGAAGAACACCAGGGAGGGGTGGAACACCAGGGAGAGGTGAGGAACACCAGGCACTGACGCTTGTACTTTCTCCAGATGAACGTGGCATATGGAACTCAAGAAACTCTCATGCCTTAATGAAACTTAACGAAAAGATGGAAAAATTGCATCATGTGCTGAAATTACGTTTCGATGCCGCTCAAAATTCGGCTTTTTCTCGCTTAACATAAAGAAATCATATCTATGTTAAAAAAAATTTCAACTCTTCTATCTTCCAACTCTCAACATGCGCTTGCATAGAATTGACATCAGGATTGATTCCATTACTTTGATTAAAGAAAAAATGGACGAAAGAATTAGGTGCCAACATTTCAATCTTTCCGGAGCGGGGGGAGGAGGGGGAATTTTTATCTTTCCGACTTCCAAGCAGGTGTAATAGGATTCTAAGGTGCGCTGAATAGAGATGGGCAACTTGGTAAATTACCACGGTAATTTTCGTAAATTACCGTGGTATTTTTCGTTAATTACCAACACCCCTTAAAATTACCGTAATTACTTTGTTTTAATTTTTTTAATGAGTTATAATAGATAAACGTCGTGATATGTTTGATATAAGCGTCGGCATTTATTTCTCAAAACTATTTGATTTCGTTTTGAGTCCTCTGATAAGTATTTACAGCTCAAAACTTATAATTACCGGAATATTATGGTAATTTTCGAAAATTACCGTAATATACCACGGTAATTTATCTAAATTGAAAATTACGGTAATTTACCCATCTCTAGCTCTGAACAAGAAATTTCAGTTGCTGTAGTGAATTAAAAAATGCGTAAGTACTATATGACTAAGGACACCGAAAAATTGTAAATAAAATTCATCAAAAGCGGTGTTTAAAAATGACAAATACGGTAAATAAATCGTTTTAAAAAGGTGAAAGCTGTGTTTAATGTTGGCAAAAAGGAGTCTTAAAGGAAGGGTTTTTTAAAAATATTATTAATAAAGACTTCATAAAAATGTGAACAAACAGTTAATAGTACATACATTTGAGATCCAATACAGAAGTTATGGCTACCCTACGCAACATAAAAAACACAGTAGGCAAAATTAAGTTAAAGGCAAATTAATGAGATAATGGTAATAACAATAACAGAGTGGAGTAGTGGACTGCAGGTAATGACGTTCGATTCTTACGCTGTTTAAAATTTTTCTTTCAACCATTGAATAAAAAACTTTATCATCCTTCATTTCCAACCTTTGTGTGTGGATACTGACTTTTTTGTACTTCTATCGCTTCAACTAGATTTACAAATGCGTCACTCAAAAATACACTGTAAAGTTAACGTAATGATTCCACGATTTAATTCTGTAATATAAATTTTTCCAATCATTTCCTTTCGCCATATTTCATTATTTTTTTACTTATAATTTGGCATGAAATTTCTGGTAATCTACTTTTTTTAACTTCCTACCAGCATTACCCTAGGAATACAGCATTCTTAGGTAGTGTTAAGGATCAAACTCGCGACTGGCAGTACACTAGCCCTCATTTTTAACAACTACGCTCTCATAGGTTCATTTGAATATGGCGAATGTAGACGAATGACATTCGGCTTAATTTTTTTTCTCGCACATCCGGGCCTATGGAGAAAAAGGTCAATACGAGTATTTTTTATTTTGTTTTCCTCGTTTGTGGCACGGAAAAAATCTTCTCATTTCGTGACCCGAGTTACTTAACCTCTCCTTGTTGGTGTCTACCAATCTCCGATCCGGATCTGAATTTTTACTGTCCCTGGATATGATTTAGTAGCGAATGAAATAAAAGACCCGTGGATCTTTGGATCCGACCCGACCATCCTTAATTTATGAGTGGTACATTTGTAAATCTAATTTGAACAACAAAGTATAATAAAGTGAGTATTCAGATGCAATGGTTTGAAACTGAATATGATACCATTTTCGATGCAGTGACTGAAAGAAAAACTTAAACTGCGATTGGGAAACAACTTCGCACAGTACACTAGCTCTCGTTGTACGCCTGACCCCCCCCCTGGAATGTAGGATACCCGCATGACACCCTACGTATTTCCCCCCCCCCCCCAACCCCGCGATACCGGGGTAATGGGGGGAAAAGTCATATTTCTTTATTTTACTTCTAGTTGCACGAGAACGTTTTCATCTAATTACGTGACCTTAGTTACACATCCTCTTCTTGTCAATATCTACCGCACCTACATTCCATTCACGGGGCACTTCGATCGCTAAGCCGCGAAAATTTAAAATCTACGATCCGGATCCGATTTTACTCCGTGTCTTTGGATCCGAATCCGGAACCGAGTAAAATGTAAGATCCGATCCGGCCATCACTATAGAAATATTTCATGCTACAAAAATTCGGCATTTGCAAAATATCTCAAATTTCGTTTTAAAAAATCGCGTTTCAAAGAAGACACGGTTAATTTCGCGATTAAACCCTAAAGTCGCTTATTTCGTGAATCCTGTCGCAAAAAACGTTTCGCGGAAATATCATGTCCCTATATATGACAGAAAAACGTTATAGTCCAGTTATTTTCCGCCAAGTTGGATTTTCCAGAAACTGCAGAAGTCACATTCTTAACACGTTAAATAGGCAACCATAAGGTCACCGATTCGAACCCAGCCCTGGGTATAATTGCTTTAGGATTAAGTTAGACTGGCTTAAGCCAGTTAAATTATAAAAAGTTAGCAGTATTGGTTGGGAAACGACGTGGCTAACTTAGTAGTGACGCAGAGATAACCTGACTTAATTCTTTTAGTTTTAATCACTATGACCCACCGAAGTATTAATAACGAAGAAATTAGAATAATTTTTAGTTTAATTTAGAGTTTAATGCAAATTTCTAGTGTCATACTTATGAAAGCCAAATGCGTCAAACAATAGCTTTCATTTTGGAATAAATTAATTTCATTCCGCACACAGTTCTTGTCCTTGAACAAAGGGATTTAAAAATTCAATTCCAAGTGAAGCTTGAAAAATAAGTTGAAGTTAAAAAAAATGTGCCCCAATGGGTTAAGGGCATTATTACAGTATGCAAAGGTTGGATGATATAAGATTATTTCATTCTAAATCTAGTTCATGACAAAACCCATAATATGTCCAAGTTAGATGTTTGTCAAACAATCAAAATAGTGGTAAGGTAACTACATATTAAGATGGAAGAGCAAAATCAAACAAAAAATTTCTGGAAAGCTGGTCCCTTGATAGGGTAAATACAATGAGCTCTGAACATTTTTTTATTTAATTTTTAATATATATAATGCATAGTAGTTTAATAACGGAACAAGATCCTTAAGAATCCTCCTGAACCCATGGCTTGTCACGAAGTGCTTATATATCAATGTGTACTGACACACACTCAAATTTTTTTTAATACACTCACTGCCAATATATTTTACATACAAACACACACTTTTTCACCATCACGCACACAATGCACTAAATTTTATCAGTACCAAGGTTACACACTTAAACATGAACCAATTATTCATACATAATGCATAAAATTTGTCATGAATGATAACTATTCTATACACTTTACACTCTCCTCCAATCTCCACTCATATAATCCACATTATCCTTTATTGCAATTAACCCATCACACTACCAAAACTGCTCTAATACGCAGATACATGCACTAATATGCAGATACATAATACCATTCACATGTACATTACAACCCTTCATTCATTCATGCTCTTTTATTAACTTACTCTTACACATTTTTTTTCAATTCTGATAATTATGATTGATTCTTTAAGAGAAGGGGTGGATTTTAACTTTCTGCAACCCACTTTGCTTAACACTAGGACGCCCGGACTTCTCGACATCATTCAACGCCCAAATGGGGTCATTTTGACCCCCGGTAATTAATAAGTTAATTTTTCACAAGGCATTTATATGTTTACATTTTTAGTGTTTTTTCATTAAATAATGACCTAGTTATTCACATTTATCGATTTTTTCAGTTCATTACTGCAATGTTATTCTCAATATAACTATTTATTGAAATATCAACTTTGAGATTTGGAATCATTTTCTCGTTTTTCTTCAATTTCATTTTTTCTTGCCTAAAATGATGACACTCAGTAAAAAACAAATGTCACCTACTTTATTTAAACGTATTTATTTGTTGTTTTAGCAATGTGCACTGTTTTATGATGAATGGTTGTCCTGCCAAAATTAAAAATACCATCTGAAAAAATCTAAAAAAAATTGAGTAGCCTAATGAAAATAGTTTTCATCATCGTCAGTATTTCAATCCTATGATTGGTTTACTGCAGCCCTCCATTTTGCCCTATTTAGTGTTAATTGCCTAACGCCCTCGTATGTTTTCTCCTTCACGTCCTGCTTTATTTGCTCTAGATACTTGCCCCTTGGTCTTCCTTGTGGGACCTTCCCTTCAATCTTCCCCTCTATAATATTTCTAACTAATTCATTGTGCCTCAAGGTATGTCCATCTTCATATGCTCTTCTGCACTCCTCTTCATTCCTAAGTATATCAGTCAATTTAATCTTCAACATTCTCCTCAAGCACAATGTTTCGAAGGCTTCAATTCTTCGCTGGCCTGCTTTCCCGATTTTCCATGTCTCTGATCCATAGAGTACTACGCTCCATACGATAAAGTGCTTCCTTGTTTGCAGCCGTAGGTTCTTTGAGCACAGTAGCTGTCACTTCTTCATAAACGCCTCCTTATCTTTTGCTATTCTGCGCTTGATGTCCATTGAGCTTCTTCCATCCCAAGTGATAGTGCTACCGAGGTACTCCACTTGTTCCAAAGGCACTCCTCCAATTGTGGTATTTGCCCTAAGCTTCTCTCTTCCGCACACTAGGGTTTTCGTTTCCTATTAGTATTGGAGTGGGGAGCCTGCTCTTATTATATTATTGAAGTACTTAGTCATGGATACTTGCAAGTTCTCTCGACTTTCTGCTACAACTGTGGTGTCATCAGCAAACCAGAGCATGTTTATTTCTTCGCCATTCACCTTGATACCCTTGATACCAATTTCCTCTGCGTCTCTTATTGCTTCTCCCAGGTATAATTACATTGAATAACACTGGGGAGAGGTTTGAATCATTCTCTGACTCCTTCATTTATTTTGGCTTCTATCTTCCTTCCGTCTTTTATTTGAATTGTGGTGACCTGGTTCTTGCAGAGCCAGTGGATTTTTCTTCTAACCTTGTAATCCATTCCAGTGGCTTCCAGTATCTTGAAGATCTTGTTCTATTCCACGTTGACAAAGGCATATTCGAAGTCCACGAATGCTACATACAACAGCTTGTTTACGTGTATCATTTTCTCAGCCTCCTTCAGCTGAGTATTGCCTCCCTAGCTCCTTGGTTTTTCCTGAAATCGAATTGATTTTCCGAAAGATTCCCTTCGATATTTACTTCCATTCTTCTGCTAATAATCATAGTAAGTATGAGTGTAACACCAGGCTAAAGGTTCTGTGTTCTTCGCATTTCCTGCTAATTTCACTCTTCTGGAAATTCTCTGGTGGCCTTCCACTGCCATAGCTATCTCTGATTATTCCAAGGAGGGTATCTTTTGCTTTGACCCCGAGTGCCTTGAAAATAGTGATTGAATATTATATCAAATAGTGAGCTTACTTTTAGTTCCACCCTTCCTAGTGTCTCTACTGAGTTCATCAAATGGGTACTTATCGTCACATTCTGAGGATTCTGTTTATTCTTCACAAGTTTCAAATGTCAGCTTCCCGTCGGATTTGTCAAATGAACACTCTCCACCATTGACTCATCTTATTGAATCTTAGGCAGCTCAACAAGAATGTCAGCAGAACATTATGCTGTTCTTTGAGAAATTTTTGATCACAACTATCTTCAAAATACCGATCACACCGCAAATTCGTCCCGCGAAGCCACGAAAAATGGACAACAAATACACGAACTTCACTTGCGGTCACTGTGAGAACGAGTTCAAAGTTTGAGGCTTTACTTTGTGGAACCACTTGATTGGAAAAGAAAAACCACTTTGCACATTCCACACAAAGGTTTTATTGGTTTCTACCATAGTTTAGACAATATATGTCATAATCAAAATCGATAATGACATATATTGTATAAACTAATAAAACCTTTGTGTGGAATGTAAAAAGTACGTGAATGGTGAGTGGAGAATAAAAGAACGAGTTTTATTCTGCACTCGTCATCCGAAGAGAAATAATTAGATTTGGAGTCAACTAAGTTGATAAATTCGTGTGAAACGGGTAAACAAAATTGCATTCTCCTCCAGTGAGGACGTGATGGGGAAAGGAAACAATACTTTTTTGTAAATTGACGAACTTGGAAGATAAGTAACCGAATGAGAAAGATAAGACGACAGAGCAGCGAGCACATATGCAGCAGAATGATACAAAAATGCAAATAAAAAAGGACCTTTAGCAGAGATAAAGCGCGCAAATGAACGCTTGGGTCAAAATGACCCCACTTGGGCGTTCAAGGTAAAATATGATTTAATTCCTCAATGTATTGTTTTAGGAAGGTAAAAATTTATGCAAGTGAACACCTGTTAAAAATATTAAAAGTCACAAGAAGAAATTCTGTTCTCTTAAAAAATGAGATCAAAAAATAAATTAAAAAACACGATGGGGTCAAAATGACCCCTCTGGACGTTCTAGTGTTAAATCATACAGCTCTCTGCATCATGCTAGCTCTTATTTACTATTGTGAAGCCATAAATTATGAACTAAAGATGACAAAAAGTATTCTTAGAATATTAAGTTGTCGACATCCAATATTACAAATTCAAGTTCAGTGAAAAATAGTCTAAGAATTGGATGTTTTCTTTAGCTTAAAGAGCATTTATTAATTCAGTGATTCACACTAATAAAGAGAAGTTGAAAATATATGTAGGTTGTGATCAAGTCTTTTACTGGACCGAAATATCGGCCCATCTACATTACATACTTGTAATACTATATTTCCCTCAAATCAGAGACAGCAAGAATGATTTTTTCATCCTCATAAAAATTGAAATATATCATCAACATTGAGAAAAATACATATGCAATTTATATAGTCAAATTAAGTGCTTCAAATATACCTAAAATTCATAATCATACAATATTCACGGAAATGGGCTTGCAGTTTTCACACTGTCTACCTTTAAGGGGCTGGCAGTAAAAGGGTAATATGCATTTTTTTTAATTTTCTTATAGAGACAAGTTGTGGAAGCAAACGCAAGTTTCAATGCATTCCTGATGCCAGATACACCCCAGGTGGAGGAAGAGCCACAAAGAACGACAATGCACAGATCCATTTATTTAGGTGATGACATGAAGGAATACTGGGGCTTTTACCTACTCAAAGGATCTACTGTGAGCCTTTCTGCTTGTGCAAGGTGAGTTAAACAAGTTTTAATTTGATGAGTTATTTCCATGCTAAAAATATATAAAGAGCAGTAAAACCAAATAAGATGCAGTAATTTAGCCAATCACTGACAAGGACAAGCATTTTGCTCTATCTTCCATGGGAGATACAACATCAAATAAATAACTGAATCTGCCTATAAAAAATATATGCCATAATTTTCCGTAAAGAGTACACATTTATCTCCAAGAAAATTCATCATTAAACTTGGGTGCATATTATGTGTTTATAAACATGTTTTTGAGATCATCAACTGCATATTTGAACCATAATTGACATGGAACAAATAAAAGATAACATATCATATAGGTTGCATTTAATGCATTTACTGTAAACTTAAGGTAAATTGTTTTTTTTTTTTTTTTTTTTTTTAGAGCCAAAAAAGTGATGACCATAAATAATATTGCAAAATATGTAAGAGGAGTAACAGAAAGTGTGCAAAGAAGTGTGTGCAAAATTTTAGCAATCTTTCTTTACACTTTATTTTCACCAGGGACACCATGCTTATTGTTTTCTCACCTGAGTTTGTAATTGAAATTCCTGCTCTACGATTATTCCATATAAAATCTTTTCAAAACTCATCAATTAAATGATCTTACTTTGATACTCAGTCCTAACAGAAAACATGCAATATTTACATCACAAAATCTGACCATAAAAGTCCATATGGATTCGCAACTGCTCAATACCAATTTTGTTACTCAGAAGTTATAAAAGTTACAAGTAGGAGTTTTACAACATAAGTTAGGACTGGGTTTTATGAAAGATTAGGATGTTATAAACTATGGAAATACAAGCAGTTAGGGGATTTTCAATAATGTCATGATAAAAAATATCAAACCATCTAATTTTGTTGCAAAAGGTGGCCTGGTGCCTCGCTGATTGTGATTAAAGGACATCGCCATCTCAGGGAGTGTGCATACATAGGTCAGAAGTCATCTGAGGAGTCGGATGAACTATTGGTTGTGGATGGAGAATCTGAAATAAATCAAACAGAAGGAGGAAGAAGTGATAATGTAGCAAACAATGGGCGCACGAGACAAGTGATTTTTAATGAGAAACTGTCATGGAAGTCAGCAAAAGCAATCCCCAAAGAGATGGAGCCTTCTCCAACAAGAGTTGCAGTGACAGGTAGGGGTTCTTTCAGAGAAACTTTTTATAATGTCAAATAAACTCTAATTCATGGCTATAAACAAAACCAAGTATTTTGAAATATTATTTACACTGTGGAAATTCTACCATTGTGCTCTTATTCATGGTTTAAGAGCATAATAAATGTAATGTACCTACACACATGAACACAAAATCACTAGAATATAAAGGAATCAAAGATTACCACTAGTGTTCCAGCAAAATAATTACAAAAAATGAGTCAAATTTAATAGCTGTAAAACATCACTGGATTTCCTATTTGTATAATTACCACAAGTGGGAGAATCAACCCTAATTGAATTATATAGGAAGTCAAGAGTAAATATTAGAACATTGCTACCATTCTTATTGAATATAATCTGATATTCACATCAAATTTGTACCAAAACTACAACCCTGAAAGGCATCAAATAGGTATCATTACCGGTTTTGACATCTACAGATTCACTAATTTAGATTAGATTTTTTCTACCAACAGATCTTAGGTAAATTTATATTTTACAAACTTATAATTTATGAGAATTTCATATTTATCTTGCCATGTCAGTCAGCTGCAAACATTTCTTCTGGCAATCCTAAAATAGACAGATAAACTTCTCTCCTTCATGGATAAAAAAAGTTCCTCATTTTTACAGCAGGTTTTTTGCAAATTAATTTATTTCCTCCATGAATTTTAGGTATGTGTACTCAAATTCATATTATTTTTGCCTAGAAATAGAGTTGAAAAGATTTTTTCATACTCCAAGGAACTTCAATGTAACCACTTTGAACGGCGACAAATAAGATATCTCATAAATCTGTGATAAGATGCAATTAAACAAGAATAGACATTGCTAATCACTGCTCAAAATATTCTCTCAGGAGAATTATTATTTGATTCTTAAAAGTAGAAGTAGAAAAAGAGTAAAATCCATACTACTGTCAATGTAATGATGCTACATCATAGTTCACAAACCTATCATAGATATCAATTAAAAAATTTTACTGGAGAAATATTGAGACTTTTCATAATGAGAATGCAGTCCCATTATGAAAAGGGGAATGCAGTCCCATTACGAAAAGTCTTAATGCAGTCTCAATGTCACGTGAATACATCCAAATTTTTCTCTCACAAATTTGGAGACAAACTACACATAAGAATCTACTGTAGAATTTGAAACCAAATCCTAACACCATAATTCAGCTGGTACACATATATACTTTTCATTAATATGATTAAAATACAATGCATACTAATTTCTACACTGCTACCAACTTGAATCATCAGATATTTAAAATTGTTAACTACATATAATTCACTCTAAAATCTAAAAAAGTATTGGCTGCATGCATATTTCAGAGCTTTATGATACGAATTTCCAATACCGAATCTTCAAAAAATCTTAATCAAGACTCATGAATTAGAAATTGATTGCTAAAATTGATATTTCTGGAAAAAATTATAATTCTGGTAATCATTGCATGGTACATTTTTCTTAATTTGGCCTTTTCAAATTACTGCTATTTTTTGCAGCTATATTCCATCCGTTATTACAGTTCAAGAGGAAAAAACTGACTTCATTGAAATTTTATTCAGGAACCTTATTACAATTATAAGGGATCACACATAATTTCAGGGAAAGCCATCAATTTCTGAGTTGATTACAGGAATATTATCTATGAGTAACATTGATAAAAGTTTCAGATTATGATATTTCTTATTAAAAATGAAAGAGGAGCCCAATGATCATTTATATGAAGATTTCAACCAGTGTTTATTACCTACTCATTAATTAAAATTCACACTCACTGGGGACGTGGTGACATATAGGCTATTTGTTGGTTCATATCTCATCTCAATGCTCTGCCAGTATTGGCCAGCCAGTGAATTCCCAATATTGGCTGGCCAATATTGAATATTCATCGGTTCACATCTCATGCCAATGCTCTGCCAATATTGGACAGCCAACGAGGAGCCAATATTGGCCTATATTGTTTGGTAACTTGGGTGATCATTAATTATTTTCATTTGATATATTTTGCAGAAAAGGAGAGCACTACACCACCACCTTTGACAGTTCACACAGATGAATCATCAGCAGAAGTATACGACGACATACTCCAAAGAATATTGCAGATGGGAGAGAGGGGAAAGCGTGTTCTTGAGAGACTCAGCTCAAGGGTGTTCACAGAGGAATATGGGAAAGAAAATATGAAAAGCAGGAGTGCACAATCAATCGAAAGTAAAAATCAAAGCAGTGACTTAAGCAAGGAGGAGAACATCCTGAGGAGAATCGTTCACCAACTGGTGCAGGAATCATGGGAGAGGGAAAAATTAAATGCTAGAAGGAATAACAAAACTTCTTCTCCCAATAGTGAGAGACAAAATAATTCCACCTCTTCCCCCAAGGGAGTTTCCAACACCACAGAAATCACTCAGAAGAAAGGGAATATGAATGTTAAACTGTCATCTAAGAAAAGAGAGCAGACTGCATCGAAAAATTTTCAAGATGATAAACCTATTAATGCAGGCGAAAAAAATGACACAACTCATGGAGAAATAGTCAATGAAGATATTTCTCACAAAATGGAACAACATGATTCTGGTCACAATGAAAAATTATCTGAAGATGAAGCAGATGCAATGAAAGAGGCTGATGAAATTCTAAAGAGGGCTCGAAGAGCGATACTGAGAAAAAATCTTGAGATACCAAATATAGAAGAAGAGGACCAAGGAACAGAGGTACATATTTACACTTTAAAGTACAAGTTATCCTTTTATACCCTTTTTTTCTGTGATTACCACCAGAGGTACAAACTTTTAAGTCATTACTTATCATGGCGGCATATGGGGAAAGATTATGAGAATATATTCTTTTACTATTTGTTTATGAGTGGTGTTCGGAAACTATGTTTCCTTCAGGCCATCTATGAAAAAAAAATTAAATGGAAGATTTTTGGCCCTAGACAGCAATAATTTAATCATTTTTCAAAGTATTTCTCCTGAAATTAAAACATTTTCACAATATGGAACCAAATTTTGGATCCTTGTATCATATTATCCTTACACCCAAGTTCAGAGTCAATGTGTGTCCACTGTCTTTACCTGTGCACCACTTTAAAAATATTGATAAGACATGAATATCTTGAGGTGTAAGAAAATATCAAAACTACTGGGAAGGAAATCAGGAGTATGGACATGGTAGTTCAGGACTTTGCTTTTTGTTGTCAAAAACTTTATCTAACCAGATAAGACCAAATCTAACAGCCTATGGGGATTTGAATAAGACCTGCCATCTTACACTGACATGGTGATGCTACTCGTTGCAATCAGGAAATGCCACCTGGCACATACGATGTCTATGACATGAACCTATGACACACACGTAATACCCTTCTTCAATGGCATGACCTCTCATCTGTAGACATGAGGGAAACTTACTTTCTGGATGCCCCTCACAGAAAATAATAATAATAAAACATCTTTATTGGGGCAAGATTGAGACAAATCTGTCCCTTCTGATATCTAATCCCTAAAAAAGGGAGTAATTTAATAGAAGGATAGTAATGAATAAAAAATTCCACTATGTATCATTTTATGTAGCAATAATTTTAGCTTCACAGATCTATACTTAAAGGCCTAAAGGGTCCAAGCAGCCACTCATATAAAAGCTGGAATTAGTACCGAAGTAAAATGCAATCATTGACTTTAAATTCAATCAAACGAAACCCAAATTATCCAATTAGTATGTAAAATTGAAATACTGAACTACGCATAGTCTTCAGTGTTTATTTCTTACACGAAATCAATACGTTATTTGGTAACAGTAGCAACAGATGAGTGATTTAGCATCTGATGCCCTTTATACAAGAAACTTCAACCAAGAACTGCATTCTTGAGCTTGGTATACTTGCCATCGAAATTTTCCATACATCAATTAAGTCCCACCTGACAAAATATGACCAGAATATAAGAGTTGATTACATTTCCTCTCCTTTCAAACAGCATGCTTCCGAGGAGATATGGGAAGGATTAGAGGAGGGCCATGTACCAAAAAGAGATGGAATTGCTGATGATCGAGGGACTTTTGATCACTGGGATCCAAATGATCGTTCTCGCTCAGAGTTCTGGAGTTCCTTTTCAAGCAGTGAGGAAGCCCTGCTGGTTTGTGATGGACTTGTGTTGTACATGCCACTTACACCACACTTAGGCTGCAGTCACAATGAAACACTGCGGAAATTACACCAGAAAAAAACAAACAATGAGAAGCAGAAGAATGAGGGCCAGCATGGTCCAACTGAGACTTCCAGTGCTGGGGAAGAGGAAAGGGACAATACGTTAAGTTACCAGGTAGTTAATGTTTACCATTTATTGTACACCAGAGATAATTTTCCTTTCCTGCTCTTTTTCTAACTTTTGCAGCATGCTTCACATCAATATCTGTTAAAAATCTGCCTCTATCATTTGCAGAAATTGTGTGTGTGAAAATTGGAGGTAATGATTTTAAATTATTAATTCTGAAAATTTTACATTTGATTGAACACGTCATAATCAAGAATTTTCCATATCCTTGATGAGATATTAAAATCAATAAGTTCATCATCATTAGTCAGCAATCCTGAGATTGGTTTGATGCAGCTCTCCACTGAATTCTTCCATCGGCTAATTTCTTCATATTTACGTATTTCTTCATTTTCACACCTTCATCACTTGTTCTATATATCTCATACGAGGCCTTCCTTTGCTCTTCTTCCCATCCCCTTGTCCTTCAATGATTGTCTTCAACAGGACATCATGTCTCACGAAGTGACCAATTAAGTTGTCCCATCTTCTTCTCAAGGTATTCAGAAGACTTCTCTTTTCATCCACTCTGCTTAGGACTTTCTCGTTTGATCCATTCAATCTTCATCATTCTTCTGTAGCACTACATTTCAGATACTTTAACCCTCTTCCTCTCCTCTGCTGTCATCGACCATGCCTCACTGCCATAAAGAAAAATGCTCCAGATGTGTGTTCTGAAGAACTTTTTCCTTACTTCTATGCTTGCATTTCCAGCTGTAAGTAAATTCTTCTTCAGATGAAATGCCCTATTTGCCTGAGCTATTCTACTGACTATTTCTCTCTGGCTTTGTCCCTCATTGGTTACTCATGTCAGCTTCCTAGGTAACAGAACTCTTTCACCTCTTCAAGTTTTTGTTTTCCTAGGTAATGTTCATATGGGCCTTTTCCCTCTCACTGCATACCAATATCTGAAGTCTTCTTCTCATTGACCTTCAGCTGATATCTGGCCATTCTCCTTCCCATGGTTATCAGTGTGTTATCCAGATCCCTCTCTGTCTTTGCTATGAGTGCTATGTTATCGGTGAATCGACGCATGCTAATTTATCTCTGTGGATATTCACTACATTCTTCTTATCTTTGATTTAATTGATGATCAGTGAGTTTGGGGCATAAAAAACTCAGACTTTCTACGTATATATTGTGTTTCTCATAAGTTGATGATCAGGAGTCATCACATGAAATTTCAGCAGACACAACTAATTCTTCATTTCATATTAGATTTAATTAATTTCATATTCCATACAAATAATTCACATCAATATATATTGTATAATATAATACTACAAATATCTATTCATAATATCATTACTTTTGCATGTTATAGTTAGGTATCTATATTTTATTATTTTCAAAATGTTTGATGCAGAGACTAATTAGCTAAGAAAAGGCTGGATAACTTTTTATATAATTGCAGCAGAAACAAAAAACTAATTTCCAGTTTCAGTTCACACTATGTTTCTTGACTTTGTGTGAGTTCAAGACCTAAAGCATTTCACCAAGCAAATACACTAATTAAAAAAAATCATTACTTCATTTTTTCTCTGTTCCCATGGATGTTTAATCAACTTTTCATGGGTCATGAACCTTTGCCGATGATAAATGATACAAGACATCAGCAGATTCTGAGCCCAGTCCAGCAGCTCACCTTCACTTTCAGAGGTAGTCAATTAGGTTAACAGCCAGAACTCATGGATTTTAGAGGCAATTTTACAAATTTCCATGGTTTAAAAGCTGTCTGAGATTTCCAAAATTTCCTGTATCCATTACCACCATGCAGGCAGCATCTGTCTAAATGCATTTTTTCATTCCAGGTACCAGCAAATGGCTATTACTTCTTCGTTTTCAACAGTGAAAATGAAGTCCAAACTAATTTTATCCATGTGCATTTTGACCTACGACGAAGAGTGTACAAAATAAAAGACTCCATTGTAGAATGCCACAATGCTACCCATTGCGAACTCCCACTGTCCTTCTTCTCAGATCAAAAAGTGGTGCTTGAACTGCCACTAAATCAAGGTAACACAAATCATAGTGAGAATTTACTAGTTAATGGACAACTGGCAGCAAATAACCAAACCATGGATTCAACAGCTACCAATACATCATTTCAAATGAAGAACCAACCAACTTCAACACAGGCAACTACAGCTGCTGACATAAAAACAGAGAGGAGTAGGGACTCAAAACAAGAAACTCGTGTAGAGGGTGGAGAAGCCTTGCTATGGGATGAAAGCTATGTGGTTGTGACGACATGTGAACCTAGGACAACACTTTACCTTTGCTTCATAATTGCTGTGCCACTGCTAATACTACTGTTCGCATTCCAGTGAGAGATGGGGTGCAATATATTCTTTATAATGTGCATGTGAAAGGTCATTGAGAGCCCTCAGAACTTTTTCAATTCGGTGCCGCAGACTAAGTAAGAAAGTATTGACACCATAACCTTGTTAGCTTTAAAAATGCAGGCGCAAACAAACTCAGCAAAGAACGTTTATTTTCATTGGTTATATATAGATTTATGACATAAAATACTTGACTGCTGACTCCTTTCTTGAAAGGCCATCTGTGATTGTATTGAGTACAAGTTTTAATGTGATCTTTATGAGGCTGTAACATATTTTTAAAGTGATATTATTGTTTCACAGTATTTTGTATCATGAATTTACTTTGATGTCTCGGTGAAGGATTTGCATTTTTATAAGATGAAGTAAGTAGAAAGCCTAGTTTCATAATGAGTGAATGTAGTCAATAGTACTTGCCAAACTGCATAATTCCCTTGACCAAAAGTATCAAATTAGTAACCTAATATTATGTACAAATAATAGTGTAAATAATATGATCTCAATGAAATGAGTTAGATATGTACTTTACTTATGAGCTATCCTGGGATGTGCTGAAACCATAATTGAAAGCTGTATGCTCACAATGAAGAACCACCACGTACAGGTAAATATTCTTTCTACCAGCATATATTTTCTGTTTCAATGCTAACGATGTCATGAATAATTTGAAGCTATTCATGGTGAATTTAAGATGCAGCATTCATCACCCATGACTATCTTCCCACACATTCCATGAGGACGGCCATAAATACCTAAGGTTTAGTTTTGATTCCTCCCCTCATCATGTTTGAAACAAAATTTCAATTGAATAAATGCCTATAAAACTGTCTTATATTCATACCTGTTGGATACTTTCTACCATGTAAGTCGACCCTCTGACATAAGTACATATGCAAAAATATGAAGTGCAAAACAGATAATATATAAATGAATTTGAGAATAAAAAAAATATTACACTTCGTAATGGTCCACTATAAAGGATTTTTGTTTTGACCTGGGTTTCATACACTTAGTGACATCTTCAGGTACAATAGACATATTGACAACCATATATATACAAATCCAAGTGTTTAAGGAGTGGAGGGGAAACGAGGGGGAAGGGACTGGAGTTAGTGTGTGGTGCAATGGATAGGAGGGGGAGGGTTGGAGACAGAACAGTGTTAGAAGGGTAAGGAAGCGCAGTGGGGGTTGTAACAGAAGGAGGGGAAGGGTAAGCAGGGAATAGTCATAATTTCTGCGAATTTTTATGCACAATGTTTAGGTGATTATCACGTCCATGCTATTGATGAGGGTTTCTGTCATAAGGACTTTTTTTCTAGGTGGTCATAACAACTGGGTGAGAGGGAATTGCACTTGAGGTGGGACAATGTATCTTGGGAAACTCTTGGTGGCTCACTGTTAGTCCAGTATATAGAATTTTTTTATTTCCGGGTGAGGAGGAGAGGACACTATCACTTGCGGAACAGTTCGTAAAGTGGGATGGAGAATAAGCGGGAGTGGGATGTTAGCATTTGCTCATTCGCCAGGGGCAAATTATTTTTGACATGCTGAATGATCTCCAACATCTCCAAGGCATCAAGTCTTCCCCCATTATCTTCCAAGCGCAGGATGTTCGGCATTACAGTGGACCATTACGAAGTGTAATATTTTTTATTCTCAATTTCGTCATTGAGAGGTTCCACATAGTAAGGCCTGAAGTTATTACCAAGATAATAAAAATATGTATACCCAATTGGCATGTGTATATTCATATGTAGCAGACAGAGAGAAAAAGAAGATATTTCATCCAAATTTTCACACAAAAATAATGAGTGGAGTGATACCCATAGGCATTTGGTTCCAATTGGCAAAGATGCTAAGTATATAGTGCCACTCCATTGGAATATTTAAAAAATTCTCTCTGCAGTGAATGTTTTAGGGATTTGCTGCCTCTACTTGAGATGTAAATATACTGAAAGATACTGTTATGTATTTAGATTTTACAAAAGCATTTGATAGTCCAAATCATTCCATTTCATCACTCAAACAAGGAGCAATTGGTATATTTGGTACATTTTCTATACACAGATTGCATTTTTATCTAGTAGGTATAATTATGGGGGGTTTATTATCAACACCAAGAGGTTCAGGAATCAAATCCAGGAGAGGCCTCATTGGATGCGTCCTGTGAACCCTGGCTTTGTGATTTTCTGGCCATCTTTCTTGGAAACTACAGGCAACACAGGGAAAGGAAGTGCTTCCCTACCTTTGCATGTGAATCTCACGAACTTTTAGGCTAAGAAATTGGTGATTTCTACCATCATCAACAGGGTGACCATCACATTAAGTTTGCATTCTTTATATGGCTAGTAGTAGTAACTTAATTGCTAAAATAGATATTTAAAAGAAAAAGAATCTTTGGTTAAATTCAGTGCATGATTTGCTACCATTGAGAGAGCATATGCAAATTATCTCATCAGTAAGCTCACTGATCATGGTGATATGATAACATAAAGCTGGGCCACACTGTAAATTGAATTTTGGCATAACAAAGATCACCTTGCACAGTATGTGAGCATGAAGGACTTCATAAGACCATTCACAAAAATAACATTTAAGCCCTGGTTACACGATACATTAACACGTACGAGTTAATGTGTAAAAACATGAACGCAAGAATGAATGTGAAAATGCACCGTGTAACCACCCCAAAATGTACAAATGAATGAATACGTGAGCAGAAAATAGAACCTGTTCTATTTGGTTCATGCATTCGCACAAGTTGCACTGAAACCATTCACGCAAATGTACATGAACCCGTACGTGTTAATGTAACGTGTAACCAGGCCTTAATGAACTGGAGAAAATAAGTTGCATAATTGAAGTTCAGTGCCAGATAAAAGGGAGCACTACAGGGAACAAATTAGCAGTCCTCCCAAAGTAGAAGTGAGGATGAGATTTTTTTCCATTAAGCTTTTTATTTTATTCCAAAAATAGATCCTAGCGGACAGATTTTAATTTGTACATTTAATAACTTAATGAAGGCAGAGGCGCATATATGAACCATATGGCATATAGCCACAACTATGGGCAGGTCATATATATGTGCTGTTTGGGAGATGAAGGTTATGCCCCTGATGTCCACCACTAAACATCCGGCAATCACTCCTGAAACCAAGCTGCTAGAGAAAGCATCATCATTCCTACCTAAGTAACAGTTAGAAATAATGCACACAAATTAGATCATTGAAATATCATTGCTCAATGGACAGGTTGACATTAAATGCCCAGAAATCATGTGATTGTAAATTATTATGGGATAGAGCCCCTAGGCTATTGTTGTAAATGCTGTAACTGATCTACAATCTGGGAGTGTGCTGCAAGTAATTGAGGAAATATTGTTTTGAAATGGAGCGGTAATGCATCATGCCATTTTGATAAAGCCCTTGTAAGACAGAAATTATCATCTTATAAGATGCCAAAAGACCAGAAACAATTTTTTCAACCGGTAATTAAAATTTGCCTCAGTTAACAGTTTAAAATTTCCCAGAGCATACACACTATTTTTCCCAGTGCCTACCAAACTGTAATGTGTGGAAGGAGATTCTTCAAAGATTCAGCAGTTCCAAGTATATTTCCAATTACTTCTCCCAGGAAGAACCCTCAAGTCTAGTAGAAAGTTGACTCACAAATGGGTAAGGAATTCACATGCTCCATTCCAAAGGTTGTTTTTTTGGTTCTAATACTTGAAAATTATTTCCCAATAGTTATTTACTCATAGATTTTGGATTTTGTTGCTGATTTGAACTTGAAATATGATACTGCAAGACTTGGAGAGGAATTAGCCTGGAAAAGGAGTCCAGAAAAAAGTTGCCAATTAAAAGTATGTATGTAGTAACATTAAGGACAAAACTATCATATGCTATGTTTTCCCCACTATTTTCATTCCCCATTCCCTCAGCATTCTTCAAAGCTTAGCAGAACATTCATTTAATCGACCTAAATGCAAACACTCTAATGCATGCTGTCTGTGAACTAGCATTATTCACTAGACATTAATGCTGGAAACACCTAACATATCACTGGTAAATTACCAGTCAATACCTATTGTCCACCAGTGCATTGTTGTCTGGTTTCCTGACATTGATTGATGTGGTACTGGATTTGGGTAGTACTAGCGTAACTTTTAGTATTATCTACTGCTTGTTCTTGCTATCCAGTAATATATTAATGGCACTCTAAAAAGGAACAAATGCGTAAGTTTTACCCAATTCCTCACTCATTCAGTACAAATCACCTCTCAGATAGCAACAAGGATAGCTTGAAGGCAACCACTTTCAACTTTGGCAACTCTATCCTCGTGAACACTGTCAACTCATCATGTAGGTACAACTGGAAATTTGGCAAACTGTAAAACCCCCCTCCCCCCCCAAAGCATGATTGTGAGGGCAGCTGGCCCCACTCCCCCCAGAAATCAGAGTGTTTGTGGCTCACATTTCAATGGACACTGCCCCATTTGTAAATTGTTGGGGCCTTCATCCCTAGTGATTCCACTCTGATTTGGAATGTTGCACAAAATTGGTTCTGTTATTAGCTAGGTATTATTTATTGCAGTAGTAGGGCAGTGTTTTTTTTAAATGGATTCCATGAAATTTGATGTTCAGACTCTTTCCCCCCTCTTCTGCCCCAACTATACAGATTTTCAAGGAGTTTGCCCACCTTCCCCTTCCCCACAACTTGGGGTGTTGCGCCCCAGATAGAATATGATGCACAGGGACCCTTTACATTACAACTGTAAAAGTTCCAAGTGAATTCCTTTCTCTTAACTCATTAGTTATTTTCCAAGCTTTTTGTGCATGTACTAATAATCAAAAGGACTTACTTTAACAATAATTAAAGATTTTTTTAAATATAACAATTAAAGTATTGGATAAATCAAACGACAATGAACTCTGCGATAAACAAAATTAGTTATTTTCCTTAAAAAATTTAATGAAATGTTTTTCAAATATAAATCTTACATACACACACGCACACACATACATACCCACAATAAAAGAAATTAATTTCAATCACACCTGCGAACAATGATACTAATATTCTCTACGGCATGGTTTTGGTAAGAAAAACTGTTTGAATTCACAAGATATATCAACTAAGTTTCATTGCCCTTGAAAAATTATGAACACAAGGTTTTATGTCACTTAAACCAAAACGAATGAAGTCTACTTCAACATCCACACTTTTCTTACTGTGAAATCGGTAGGACTTTGGCAGGTCAAATCGCAATTTGGCTAACACTTCAGCAGTTGTTCCATGTCCACCCCACTCCTTTCCCTTCGCAAGTACATAGCTTCGAGTGGAAGTTTTGTGCAAAGTATACACAGCAGAAGAGGCCATACCCAAAGCTGACTTTAGAAAAGACATATCTGCACCGTGATTGTTTTTGGTGCCAAATGGAGGGTTCATTACAACAGTATCAAAGGCTTTATGCCACCGACAATTGGTTGACCCCAATCCTTCCCCTGATGTAATGTCACACAATACCACATCAATAGATGAATCTGTTATATATTGTGTATCACTTGAAGAGCACTGAGATGACTCAGACTCATCTGATTCTTCAATGGCATCATCCTCATCGGATAAATCCGTTGCACATTCAACCTGTAACACAGAAAATTCAAATCAATACTACTGATTAAAACTTAGATTAAATAATTCTTTATAATAATGGCCAGCAATATTCATAACTGATAAGGTTACCATTGTAACAACTACAAAGATTGTATAAAAGACAAATTCGGAGCATTCCTTAACTTCTATTCACCGACCTTTCCTGCTGATCTCTCTCTGTTGCAAAACAGCTCCTGTCCAGTTTTAATGCCCCATTGGCCGGGTAGGCCAAACTTTTTTGCATTTTTCCGAAAAATTTCAACTGCATGCACATCAACTTCAAAACCTAAAACGTACGATGCACCGAGTACAGCTGCACCTAAAGAAAGAGTACCACAACCACATCCTAAATCTGCCACACTCTTTCCCTCCAAGTCTGCAAAAGATGTTTGGGCCGCATGTAAAAGATGTGACGCTATATGAGGTCTTGTCACATACTGCTCCAAATGGAGTTTGGGGTTCCTAAATCCCTCAATGGTTTGCAAATATTCCTCCAAAACCCTGAGCTTTAGTCTAGCCATAGTCCTACTTACGCGATCCAACCGCTATCTTCACAATAGGATATTTTCCACGCAAATAGATAAAATAAATTCACCACCACTATAACACTTGATTAGCAAGACTTAATATAGAACCAAGTAATGCTTCCCTCGATTATGACAGGGATTCTAGGAAGAAAAAAAAATAGTTCGCACGGCTGGCTTCTTCCTTGGGAAACAAACTGACATTCTTCTCATATGTCGCCGGTAACAGGTCTACTGGGTCGCTGTCTTCTGCTGATGGGTATCAACGGTTATTTCTGAAATTACGTCTATCCTGCATAAAATATTGGAGAGTATTTTGGACAAAATTGTCTTAAAACATCCTCATTTCACATCAAACCTAGGAAGAACTGGTAGTATTAAGTTTCCGAATAATGAGTCTTGAGTGACGAAAAATCCGAAAGATTGAGCATGAGCGAATTGTAATGCTGATCTCTGAGTAGAAGATACGAGGTGCTGCTCTCCAGTCGGCAGGGGCTGAAAAATAACGATTGGATTTAATGTGATATTGCATTAATCTGCTGGATGATTGATCCTTATTTTTTAATCAAAATCTTTGATCATGGAAATAGATCAACAATATTTCGTGTCTTCTTCCATCACATAAACCGTTCATAGTAATGGCATTCATGAATGTTAAATGCATTTGTATTAAATATAATTCTGAAAGTTTTAGAGCACGAACGTTATTTGCATTTAAAAACCACAAGGGCATAGAAAATCTTTCATGATTATTTTCATAGTTCAATATCGACGAATCATTCATTACCATAGTATTTCCCACAGGCATGGGAGCTGGAGCAATAGGTGTTGTATTCAATGCTGATGCGGCTCCTTGCTTTAGAAGCAACTGCTTCTTCAATTGCAATTCTTCCAATATTTTTCTGTTTTGTATTTCTTGCCTGGAACTAGGAGGCTGGAATGCCATTCTACAAAACTAATGACATTAAAAAATATAATCAGCAGAATTTAGTCAACCCGGCTGAAATGAAGTTGACGTTAGCAACATATCGATATAAGGTTACCATGGTTACCACATAATTCATCACTACGGTCACTAGGTAACTAACTGGTAAGTGCAGCTACAGTTATAATCAGTCCTTTGTATCCAATATCATACTGATTATTACGCTAGTAACGGATATATAGCGTCATTATACCGTACAGCGTAAAATTTATTGCTTTTATTGTCGCATTTTAAACAGTCACGCCTGAAAGTTATTTGTACTCAAAAACTTATAATATTGGTAATAGGCCGATTCCTCGATATCTGAGGCAGAGTCGACTGGAGTCGACAGAGTTTCGATTACACTCATAGCGAACACGGGAGCCACTTTCAATTGGTTGAAATTCATACAAGATGCCTCTGGAAGTTAAATGTTTACAAACTATTGACTGTAAACAAGGAGCAGTTAGGGCTGTCAGGTTCAACGGTGATTACTAATATATGGTAATATTCTGTGTGATCTAGTTTATTAGATCAAGGGTTTACTTCTTATGTCATTTTAGTGGATGGCTCCTATTGTTTATCCTGTGGTGCTGACAAAACCTTGAAGTTATGGAACCCCCGGAAGGCTCTACTACTAAAAACATACAGTGGGCATGGAAATGAAGTCTTAGATGCAAGTGGCTCGTGTGACAATGGGTGAGTGGTAAGGGTTGAAAAATTATATGCGTATTGCAAATAGCCACAGTCTTAGTCCTTATATTTTTTTTAGGCAAATTGCTTCCTGTGGAGCAGATAAGTCTGTTATATTATGGAATGTAAGCACAGGTACTCCACTGAGGCGGCTGCGTGCTCACGCGTCTAGGGTAAATTGTGTCCGGTATAATGAAGAATCATCTGTTGTCGTCTCTGGGTCGCATGATAATACAGTAATGTTCTGGGATTGCCGAAGTCGAAAAAACGACCCTTTTCAGGTGAAAATTATGTCCCATTTGAGTAATTACTCAAGTTTCCTAAAATATGTTTTTTTTCTTATCTAAACATATAAGAGACATTATCATTTTTAGGTTCTACGAGATGCGAAAGATAGCATTAGTTCTTTGCAAGTAACAGACCATGAAATCCTTGTTGGCTCTTTGGACTGTCATTTGAGACGATATGATCTCAGGATGGCCGAGATGACGAGTGATTTTGTTGGTGGTAAGCTGCTACATACTATATTGTTTTATGAATTGAAGTTTGTCATGTACCCTTATCATGATTAACCCTTCGTGAATCTCATTCATGATTCATGAAGGGTTAATTTATGAACGTGTTGCATTGTCGGTGTGGGGTGTTATTTCAGTGGGGATGTGTCGAAACTTTAGGTTTTCTCATTTTTTAACCTGGCACTTCATCGGATATCATGCATCCAGAATAATAAAATTGCCCTAGTTTTCAAGTTATCTGATGTAATTATTAAATTATCCATGGGAATAATGAAGAAAGAAACATTATCATTGTCATAGTTCGCTTGCTACTTGGGCCCAAGGCCCAGGATAACCTTGGGAGACATTATGATGGGCTTATGATGTAAACTCAAGGTTTTGGTTAGTCTGTCCACCTGCACATATCTCTTCTATTTTTCCTCCAAAGCATATTGGTTGACATGCATTAGAACAAAGATGTTGGGTTAATTCATTTCTATAAAACAGTTTTTGAAATGAGAACTATTTATTTGCTTTACCAAGCTAACTGCATTGAGATGCTGATTTGTTTCTGTTGAAACTATCTTTTTAGAACCAGTGACATACCTATCTTTTACCCGTGATGGTCAGTGCATAGTTGTCAGCTGTTCAGACAATACAGTTCGCCTTTTTGATAAGGATACAGGAGAACTATTAGGGGAGTAAGTATTGGTTTATTACTCTTCATGTGCTCTTATAAGTTATCATTAAATCAATTTTATGATGGTTTATACACTTATATGCATGAGTTTTAAAAGATTTTGTTCTCTTGCATAAAATGTAAATTACTACTGATTACTTTACAATGTGAATGGTGATTATTAAAAATATTTGATTAAACTTTTGATAAAATTCTATTGCTGCAATAATTATGCTGTTTTTTTTATTATCCTCTAGGTATTGTGGGCATTCAAGTGGTGATTACTGCATGGAAAGTGCCAGTATAGAAAGAGACTCTTATGTCATATCTGGCTCAACTGATGGAAATGTGTGGTGCTGGGGTCTGGTTGGGGGAGAAGTGGTGACTAAATTTCCTCATGGAGGTAAAACATCAGTTGTTCACTCAGTCAACCCACATCCCACTGAGTCATATATTTTGACTGCATCTGGAGGAACTGTTAGACTCTGGGGTCTTCCTGGTTCAGAGGAAGCAGAAGAGGATGTAACATAAATTACGATGGTACTAATAAATATTGCTTCACTTTTTTTCTCACCTACCCATGGTTATTTGAAATGGCATATGCTGAGTCTTGGGAAAGTGCTAAATATTATGACCCTGTATATAAGGACCTTGATTATGAGCATCATTTTTTTATTAATTAATTATTTCAAAATTAGAATTTTCTATTTTCCTTATCTCTTTGGAAAAATAGAAACATTGGAAACTTTTGAAATCTGATTATGTGCCTAAATTTTCATTCTAAAGAATGAAGGATATTAATTGTTACCGACCAAAATTTTGTACACTTTCCTGTTGATCATAATAAGGACTTGATGGTGAAACCGGATTTTGTAACAGAAATTTCCAGTGATTTTGACTTCATGAAGCAATTTATGAAGCCAGTTGGGGATCTGGTTGGTGTGGTGGCTAGAGTTCTGGCCTCTTATCCCGAGGGCCCATGTTTGATTCCCGGCAGTGGTGAATTTTTCATTGGCAAGCCGGTCCCTACTTGAGTGCCTAGTGGAGGGCATATCAGGTTCATTACTCCGCCCATTAAATAGGACATTAAGCTGCAGTCCCCCTGGCACCTGTTGTTAAGAGTAGCCTAATGCTGACACTGGGTTTCTCTCCACCCTTCCTCCGTTCCCTGAAAACTCCTACCATAACCCAATTGCCCATCCATCATAAATGGCGCAAATGACTTCAGTTGTTGGTCGCCTCCCCTGAATGACTAACTAATGATGCTAGTACTTGTGTTTCTGGCAGAAAATTAATTCATGGATCAGACATTGAAAGCAATGACCCAGGCACTATCTGTCCCCTGTCTAAAGCATCAGCAGGATGACAGTAGTTATCAGTAGCCATGTACAGCTACTGTATGCTTTTTCTTATACAAGAATATATGTATGAATGACTTGAAATAATTAGTGGGCTCCAAAGATAAAGCATATAATGGGAAAAGACCTTTGGAGTGTGGTGGTCAGCATAAGCAGACAGGGCAAAAGCATAATAAGGTACGAGAAATGACCTTGGTCAAAAGCATTTCAATTATTCTAGAAAAAATGGGCTATTAAATAGAGAAACTTGAAAGATGCCTAGTGAAATTGGGAGATTAAATTTGTGTGGTGTAGATAAACCTGGTGGTGATGCAGGCTCTAAGGGAACTAGGAAAATGAGAACTGTCAATTTTCCTTCCAAACCTGGAGCTTGACGTTAGTACTTATGTAATGTGAATCTTGGACTTGTAAAAGTCTCCACTTGTGTCAAAATGTCAATAATAGAGATGAGTGCAGAAGTTTTTTTCATGCTTCATTAGCTAGTTAGCTCTGTGAGCTGTCAAGTATTGCTTTATGAAACTAATGGTGTTGGGATCTCTACCCTCCTCAGTGCTACTGTGGCAGTTGATTGTTAGTAGGTTTGTTGTTTCCACCTTTCCCACTTGACACTGTCTTTGGGCACCATTTTAGGTTAAAGCAATCTTAAGCCATGGGTCTTACTGTCACTCCTGTGCCCCATCTTACTCTCTCTCTCTCTCTCTGCATTACTCATGGAGAGGACTTATTATGGGGAAATTCCAGCTGGCTTTCACTAAGTAATAACATTAATATTATTTGCAATTAGCCTAAATGACAGTTATACACTGGATTACTAACCACTGACAAATGTATTAGGCTCGTCAAGGATAGATATAAGATTATTTACAGAACAACAACACAATCTGTAGTCAAATAGTTATTCGCTGTGTAAAAGCAATTTTCATTACAAAATCTAAATAGCTTTTTCTGAACTGAGGAAGGGAATTAACATTTTAAATACAGACTGGTAAATTATTATATAGTTTTATGCATGTACAGCTTGGACTTTTTGACATTAAGGCCATACTGGATGACATTGCATGGAGATCATTTCTTTTGTTGATGCAGGCTCCCACGAAGTGGTCAGTAGGGGCAGCTAGTTTTTCGTGTTGTCCTCCATGTCAATTCATCTTTGAGACAACAGTTTAGCCGGCACTGAAGCAGGCATCTTAGGGTTTGAAGACACATGCTGTAAATTTCAACCTGTTTCAAACCTGAAGACGCCTGCTGCAATGCTGGCAAAACTGTCGTCTCGAAGATGAATCAACCTGCAGGACAACCCGAAAAACTAGCTGCACCGAGATAATTTCTGTGTCTCATTTCATATGAGTGGACAGAATTATTTTGCTCAAACGAGGTCATATGCTTCTTCATATAAATTGCTGAGTAATATATATACACACTGGATACAGTTAACACCTCAAAGCCCTTAAATAGGGGACTACAGTGGGCACTAGTGTTTATTACATAAGCATCTTATCAGTTTCTTCTGAGTAAGAAAGAGACTTAGACTGGCTGATGACCCCAAAATTATAATGTCATGAGAGATGCAGAGTAGAACAAACCATAGTAAAGCATCTTCAATACATCCAGGCTCACATTGTTTGAGGTAGGATAGAAGATAAATGACTGAAACCAATTTGCTACAGAGGTAAGTGATATGGACATCCCATTTGAGATGTTTGTGTAAGTGGATACCTAAAAATGCTGTACCATCTACCAGATGATGGCTGCTATTAATACTTTGGGTGAGTTAGTTGTCTTGGTTGCAACGTCCTGCTGAGAATATCCTGGATTGGGTTTTACTATGGTTGAGGACAAGTACTGTTACAACACATACTCATGTCTTTCATGAGGTATTCCCCCACATCAATTGTATCTCTAAGGGTTTTACTTGAAAATAAAAACATTGACATCATCAGCAAGCATTACACATTTATTGAGAGGGTCCACATGCAGCTTATTGGGGAGGTCATTAATGCAAATCAAAAATAGGATTGGTCCCAGAGCTGAGCCATGTGGAACTCCCTTATCAATCCCTAATGGTGAGGAGAGGAAAATTTTCCCATCCATCTGTACAGCTGCCGTTTGTTGAGATATGCCTTTAACCAATTCAGGACTATGCCTCTAACACCCAGTTTTTCACATTTAAACTAACATTTCATGATCTGTAATATCAAGTGCTCTCGTAAGTTCAAAGAATATACCCATGACCTTTTGCTTACTGTTAATTTGTTGTGTGATATGGTTTATAGCATTAGCGTGTTGAGTGGAATTTCCTTTCCTAGAGCGGATTGTATCTTGGACAGAAGATTGTAGGCTACTAGTCGATTGCAGAAAACATAATAAAATATTTTTCCAATTTTAGGGATGATAGATATGGGCCTATGATTCCCCACAATGGTTCTCTCACCTTTGTTTTTGTAGGTTGGAATGACTTTGGATGTTTTCAGATCATCTGGATACACACCTTCCCATAGTGATGGATTTTCTAGAGATAGCAAAGGGGTTGAAATAAGGTCAGCACTGTCGTCAATAACTTTTCCAGTGACACCATTGATGTCAACTGATTTTTTCTTGCCTACCTTAGAGATACTATAGGAACGAAGCTCTGGTATACCTCAAGGTCTGAGATACATTGAATTATATAAGCCAATTGACTGAGTAGAGAGATGGTGGGCTGAGGAGGAGTTACAGCTGATAAATTCAGAAAAGCATTGTTAAATTCATTGGCCAGAGTTACAGGATCTACATTTTGATAATGCTTATTAGAGGAGAATAGAGATAGCAACTCCATATTATTTCTATTTGTGTTCCCTTGAATTATATTCCAGGCTTATTTGGGATAATTTGAGGCAATCATTATTTGCTTATCATGCACTATGGCCTTAGATTTCTTTATTATATGGCGATACTCTGTAAGTATGTACGTGTCTTTTGATAATGATTCACTGACTTTCTCTATGCTACATAAAAGTTTTCATTTTACATTGGTGAAACAACTGAATTTTGTTATGCCTATAGGCATAACAAAAAACCTTTAACCTTTTCTATGGAAAAGGTTAAACCGTGAAATAGTGATGCTTGTTTTATGCAGTATATTGCTTTGTTGATTCTTGCCTATTATGCCATAAAATTTATAAGTGGTGTATGACATGATAGACCATTATATTTGTGATTTGTTACAGAACCATAATAGTCTAGAATAGGGCTTTGCAAACTTTTGAGGAGGAACAGCCAAACTTGCCCCTAACATCTTTTAAATTTTTTTCAAGAGTCATAAATGTGTTTCACAAATGTGGAAATTGAAAGTAATATTATTACAAGTAATAGTATTAATTATATTTTTCTTAAACTGAGTAAAACTCACAAAAAACTTTCCTCAGAGTTGTTGTTATGCTTGTTTTAATTTGTGTCTGAAATGAGCTTACATTGTCTGAGAAATGTTTGATGTCTGTTTTGTGTCTACTTATTTATTTATAATGTACAAATTCAATACACAATTTCAAATTGGTGTACTTGTAAATAAAACATATAGTTTTATTTTGTAATGACAGATAATACCATAATAAAATGGATTAGTATTCATCATTTTCAATGTCACTAAAGAGCCACATTTACCTAAAAAGCTGCATGTGGTTAGTGAGCTGTGGTTTGCGGTTACCTGTTCTAGCATATAATTTGGATGTATTTAAGGATTGCATATTTGCTATGAAAAAATTAACAGAGTTATCCTCAGATATGCACAATAGTAGAATATCCATGAGAACAAACCATTCACTCTCAATCTCTGGTTTGTGCGGCATTGAACAGTTGAGACCAGCTTCTTTCAGGTTGTGTCCACTTACATAACTGTTGTGGAAAAAACAAGGTTACGGATACAACCTGAAAGAATGCTGGTCTTAAAAACCATTCACCTTGACCTAGAGTCTAGCCTGTAACTCCATATCGGCCATTTAAGAAAGGAAGAAACAATTTTAATACAGTAGACTGTATCTTTTAAAAAGTAAAAATTTCTCAAGCTTGCATTTCTCTGTGACAGCATTCAATCACGCTTAAGATTTTTAAAAATATTCTTGCTATTCTGCACATCTGTGATTCAATATTGCACAGTTATATGTATTTACTTCCATCTTCCTTCTCACCTCTTCAATGCTCATACAGAAGGCAAATAATACCTTTCTTTCCTTCAACTCCCTGCATGCTTGCAATGTGCACCTCTTAATGTGAGAATTTCCGAATAACCTAATATGGCTAAGTGTTATCTGAAAATACTTAAATAAGCTAACTTAATTGCTTTTGGGGGAACTGAATGTATCGAGGGTATGATATGGTTCTTGTTCTGTGTTGCCGGTTTTGACTGCCCCGACAAAAGTAATAATTGTAATTATTTACTAATTGAATTCAATATAGACTTCTTTTACCCTAGCTCAGAATGAAATATTTTTCAAATTGAGGTTATTCATCTCTCTGTTGTAATAGAAGATTATTTGTCGTTCTTTTTAAAAATTCTGTCACAGTTGTTATTTTTATCATCATTATAGCTTAAAAAGTATTTACCCTACTGAACCTTGTGTGTGGAAAATTAAAAAGTAGGTATTTTAATTACATTCTCTGACTTGAATTTGGTACTCTAGTATTTTGTGATAATTTCATGATGATTACTTTCAATGAATTATCACATAGGTACTTTGGGAGAATTGTTGTTTCATTGTTATTAAGGCTGACTTAATTGTTTTCTGGTAGGCATCAGGTTTGGTATCTGGTTATGTATGTCTTTACTTTACTGAATTTGTATGTTATCTGCCTGTGCAATATTTTCCAATATTTATTTACGCATTTATCTGTTGATGTGCTTGTTTTGACTTTTTCTTTGATTCTTGCTTTGCATGATCCCTTTTCTCCATTTCCAAGTATTTGATGCTATGCTGTGAAAAATTAAGGCTATTTATTATGCATCAGAACACAACATGTTAGATGATTCTGTCATCATAATTGATGTCCTGGCACTCAATCTTAGATTGAAGGTTAGTGGGTATTTCATTTTTAATTGGTGATGAAACCACAATTTTCATCCGGCCATAATATAATAACCTGGTAGCCCAGTGGATGAAGTAATGAGCTACTGAAAGAAATTCCCATGCTATAATCTAGGAAAGGCATTTGCAGGGTGCCCAGCATTCAGGGAAAATCTGGAAATCATGGAAAAGTCAGGGAACTAGGAAAAGAGAAAAAAGTCACGAAAACTATGGGAAAATGGGTCCGGAATTCTGCACCTGGTATTCGAGTGACTCAACCAGTCCATCTTGCCAACAGAGATTAAGCAAAGATATGAAAAGGACAAGAAACTCACAAAAATATTCACTAATTTGGATCGATACTCCTTGTGGGCTATGGTAGGCATTAAAATTTACTAAAATCAGCTTAGCTTGGATAATAAATCTCCAATACTTCTGCAGATCATTATTCCCTCTAGAATATGAAACTCCCTCGTTAACGTTCACCATGTTCGCTGCCCCTACCCTACCCCACATTTGATACCAGTATGTCGAATGGTTGGAGGCATAGTGGAGTATCGATAGGAGTGGTTATAAATGAGTAAGGCGGAGTTAAGATAAAAACAACGTATTTTAGAAATAACTCATAATTATTACATCACGTACAATTCTGGCCTGACTGAACCTTGGCTCAGGTAGGAATTTGTTTTCGACATGTGGGGTTTGTTTTCATATTTTTTCCCTGGGGTTTTCTTAAATTTGTGAATCCAGGAGTGTTCTCCAACTCACGACCCGTTCAACCAGGGGGGACTCCCCCACTGACCTGTGGCATCAGATCTTAAATACCTGTCTTGAGGTAGTGGGTTGAGGCAGGTTTGAAGATTAAATATCTTGGGGGCTGTGGGTAGCGGAGATACCCCTCTGCCTTACAGAGCATTTGGCACCCTTAATTAATGGACCTTCCTTGATTTGAGTGGGCATCTGGCTCCACGATATTGCGGTGTTCCACATATGTAAATGAGCCCTTAATACTCTGATACTGTGGTGATGGATGTGAGTCGCCATCCAGTGTCCCCTCTCTCGCATTTCCTCCATTTCGAGCTTCAGTGAAATACCCTATTAAGCCAGCAGCCTGCTGCACTGGGTTGGGTATGAGGTGGTGCGGTGTGGCTCACTGTAGCTTGATCCTCAAGCTGTTGCCTCCACTCCCCTTGTGCCTGCATGCTGACTACAGCTCTTATTGAACTTCCAGAACCCCAAGCTTCAAGTGGTTTTACATCACTGCTGCTGATATGTTGAAACTTGCATGTTCTAAGACAGCAGCTCTTTGAGGCCTCTACCTCTAGTCCAGGGTGCAAAGTTATGTCTTCTGGGTCCTCCATCCCTTGTGCTTCCAATTACTCAAGAACTCTACTGATCTTGAGTGTTCTCTCCAGTTCGACTGCCTCTATTATTCAGCAAGCAGTGTCCCACCAGTCAGGAACAATAATACCTTTCAAGAGTGACGAAGCTGCGATTATGACTGAAATACTTTGGGTTTTGCATGCAGTTAATGCTAACCAAAGTTTCTGTGCCAAGGAAGGAAGCGGTGAGCTTTTCAAGTGCATGTTTCCTGACAGTGAAATTGCATGAGGTATGGAATTAAGCCATACAAAAACTGCGTACCTTGTAGCATATGGGCTTCGACCTCTGTTTGCTGCTGAACTGGGAATGATATATGCTGAACTGGGATATATGCGGATCATTTTATTGACTGTTTGATGAGTCTCAATCCTTATTTTAAAAGGAACAAATGGACATCACTGTGAAGTTCTGGGATATTAACCGCAATGAAGTTAGCACTAGGTACCAGTCATCCGTATTTCTTTGTCACACAACAGCTGAGGATTTGAAAGTCAGCCTCATTGCTACTTTTGGGAAAAAGAAGAAGGAGAACTTTTGCCGAAGTGTGTTAAGTTTCGATGGATGGCCCCTTAGTAAATTGGAGGTTTCTCAAAGAACTTGGAATGTGAAGTCAGGCATGATGAATACCATCCATATCTCCTTAAGGATGGTTAAAAAATTCTAGGAGGGTTTGACAGGAAAAAAGACTGTTCAGATCACATTTTGTACTCAGCCATGGGTAAAAAAGGACTACAAAAACATTTGGTATTGTGTCAAGATTTTACTTATATTGCCTAATGGGAACTCTTTTGTTGAGGGCAGCTTCTCCGTGAACAAAGAAAAAATGGTAGATAACATGTTAGAAGATACATTAATAGGGCTTTGTCATGTTTGGTACTACATATCCCGTCAAGATGTTTATGTCATATCCAATGTAATTACCAAGGACACCGTGAGGTACCCGTGATCAACGTATGTGCATTACAATGCTGCCTTCAAAGCTAAGGCTCAGGTAGAAAGGAATATCAAGAATGAGTTACATATCCAGAGGGAGGAAAGAAAGAGAAAGGTGGAGGAATTTGAATGGTTAAAGGTAGTAAAGAAGAAGACACCAGAAGCACTTGATAAGCTGAACAAAGAAATTATCAAAAGATCCAAAAAGTAATTGAAGTATGTCTATCATTGTAATCCAATCTACAGACCTCCATGATCGATTTCCTGTTTTTGTTCGCAACTTTTGATCTGATGCCTAAATTTTTTTAAATTTCTTTCAATGTTTCTGTGATTTTTTTCTGTAACCTTGTGTTCCTGATATTCCTGAAACTGCATTTTGCCCGAAGACACAGTGGAAAATGCAGATTTATAAAAATAAATGCACCCTGAAATGGTTTAAAAGTCAGGGAAAGTAGTAAATTTTGGTCAGGGAAAATAAAAAACTAAAACTGCTTGGCACCCTGATTTGTCTATGTTCAGGTAAACCAAAACTGAGTTATTTCCTGAGTATTTACCATGCCTTTCTTAATTGCATGCCTTTACCACTTAATGCTCAGGGAGAGGAATTGACCCCCTATTCTCATATCTCTATATCATATCTCATTTTTACTAGCCTCTAGATTCTTGGGCTTAGTAGGTACTTAATGAAATTTGCTCTTGGATACCAGACTGACATTATTGTTGAACACTATTTCTTTTGTTCTTTTATACTATTGAATGAGTTAATAAAAATCTTAAACTGGAAAAGTAATATTTGAGACATGATGCATACATTTTGATGGCATTAATGAGACTATATTTGGCTTGTGACGAAGGCTTGCCGAGCTGCCGAGTTTAAATGGTATGATTTTAACTTGTAAACGTTGATTCACTTACAATTTTCTTGTATTTATTTTTTATATTCTCAAGTATTTTCTATCAATTTAGTGTTTACTTTTCAGAGACAGGTATTTTGTTTTTGGATGGATTTTACATAATTTAGTGTACACTTATTGCACATAGATGACCACACAGTGAACAATTCTTCTATAATATTTTCAGTTGATGCAATATTCTTCATTGTTGGCTTCTTTTGTGAAATTTGCTATCAGCTGTGCTGTTCTGTGGTTAGAATACATTTAATCAGTATTGGTTGCTGAAGTGTACATGGTGTAATTTCTCTTCTACATAGTATTTTTCCATAAAAACCTCTTCGAGAATCTTTAGATGCGTGCATTGATTTGATGAGAGAAACATTTCTTTTATAAATTTGTATGTGATTTATGAATATCTAGCTTAAGGTATTCAGTTTATAACAGGAGATTATTGTGATAGGTAACAGCTATCATGCTAATTATCGACTAATCACGAGGTTTGTTTAATTTTTCTATCCTGTGGTGTTATGTAACCCATGGGGTCTGATTATAGGTGGTAGGAGTACAGAAAAAAAACTATAAAAAATACTCATATCGAGTGACGACTATTCGTTCCATGTGTTCAGTCGCCACGCTCCTCTCGAGGAGAGACTAGAAATCTGCGTTGAATTAAAATATTTACTGAGTTGAAGAAAGTTACTGAAGTGGTGACCGCATTTGAGAACGGTTGACCGAATGTATCGTAAAGTAATATTCTGCGGTAAGTTGTAGTGGGAAGATGTTAACTCGATGGAAAGAAGTACCCTCCTACTGAGTTTGTCGTTACCCTTGCATGGGCCAGAGTGAAATGATGAAACGGTTTATCTGCCCCAAGGGTTGTATTTTCTCCGCCTCATATCTAATCAGTGAACCATTTGATCCAAAATGCTCGCGTGTTTTAGTTCTTCCTTCCGTTTATTTCGTCGTTGTTTTTTACTCGTGCACGCTCGGGAGGCGCTGTACATGTTAATGAAAATCGTCGGGTGAACACCCATCGGTGCCCACCCAAGCAAGCTAAGCGCCCCCCTCGGGCAAAATGACCCATAAAATATCCGAGAGGCGGCCGCGTTGACGTGCTCTCGCCCTTTCCCTGCACGGAATCTTCGATCACCTTCGTGGGAACATGGGTGCAAGCGGGAGAAAGTGGCCGATTTGGCAGTCGATTCGTACATGGCTCGCCTCTCATCGCGCCTGCAGCCCTTCTCATTGTGTGCACCTGGTGTGGGGAAGCGATTGGTTCTCAGCGAAATTTGCCGATCGAAAAAAATCTTTTTATCGTAGTTTCAAAAATTTGATGCATCTTTTTCATCACAATCTCACGGACCTAGTTCTCATTCGTATTTGCGCGAGGAACGGAATGTGATGATACTTCGTGCCACTTATTAGATATTTGACGGCTCGGTAGCCCAGTTGAGCGTTGGGGTACTGACCGAAGGACACAGGTTCGTAACCGGGAGACACCTTTAAGTATTGCCCAGTTGTATGCAATATGTATGAATTTTTCTGGACATTGAACCTGTCTTTGAAACCAGCTGCACAGGGAAAGGAACTGGGTTATCTACCCTGATAAGCCAGCTTTACCAACATAGTTCACGGTGAGGTAGCCATACCGACCTTCGAGTTGAAGTGAACCGCAGTGGTGATTATAAATTTGAGGAGGCGCTTCACTTATCGTGATCGCTGCCGGTTTTCCTCCAAATACACCTATTATTTTTATTGTATCTCTTCCTGAATTTACAAAACGTTCATCAGTATGCTTAATTTTTAGAGTAGCAGAATAATTTGAAATTTTCCAGTAATTTTGTGAGATTTATAATGAGTACACTAGGTAGGTATGCAGGGTGGGCGCTGTGTAAATGGCATTGGGCCAGTTGCCTTGTGCTTCTCCGTGGGCCAACATCGGAAGGGGTGTGGCAGCGTTCGAGGAAGGTGTTAGTTTTTTGGCAGTTCGGTAAAGGATTTTTTTTGGCCAAGGCACATAGTGTCTTAGCTAAAGATGGTGTGAAGGCTCTTAAAATGTCCATCTTCGGACGACCACCTAAGTTGTACGCCATGAATTTTGGAAATTTCAACGTTGTCCATGACTGGACGTTTTTGATTTATATTACGTTTTATAGCTATGTATTTCATTCAAAATATGCTCGCCGATGCTCAGAGGATTTAGAAACAACTGACATACCTACCCTATCCTAATGGTAGGCCTCTGACTAGGTTTTTAAATGTTTTTCTGCTAATCATTCTGGATGATCTAAACGAGGAGTGGGTCACATTAGGAAAGAAATGCTCACAGCTCCTTCGCGAAATGCTACGTATATAATGCATTGCATAGTGGAAAAAATATATTTATTTTTGTTCGAAAGATTGCTTAATTTTTCTCTAAAGGGTCCAGTTTTACTTTCATCTGATGCATGTATTGTACTTGGACACATAAGAGACATATCTTGTACACTCAAGTTTGTGCTGTCATGCATTGAAGACTCGAAGAGGTAAAAGTTATGGCTTTGTTACCACATGTTCATTATGTTTCATTATTTATTCAAGTAGGTACCTAACCTACTTGAATAAATAATGAAACTGCAAATTTTCCACAAAAATATTAAACACTTTATAAGCAACCGGTTTCGTTACATCGTAAATTCATCAAATCATGAAGGATTTCCGCACAGTATAGCCAAGTACCATTATAATACCCCTAGGAATCTACTCATGAGATGTGTCGCTGTGAGTGAAATTTTGTTTTAGAATTTCGAAGTCTTAGTCAGTGTATTCAAACCAGAGATTCGAGTGTTAGAGTGAAGTTCGTTAAGAGTGAGTAAAGATTCGTGGTCTTTAATTTTGGTACTGTTTTCTACTTGCCGTAAACTTAGGATAATCATAAATATATACCTCTTTCAATTTCGTTGTGATGCATTGCTATGAGCTAACTTTTATAGTTTCAGTATTGGGGCTAACATTTTCCCAGCCTCTTTTCATTTTTACAATTTGGCATGGAAGAAAACTGGCGAAACCTTGCAAGTTATTGGCCTCACTTTGAATAACCGCTTTTGAAGGGCTGGGTGGGGGTCCCGTATTCGCAGGTGCTAGCGTATGGAACGTCCATAATAGTAGAATAATTTAATGACTGATCTCTACGTGAAATCTCGATCCTTATAGATAATCTTAATTCGTTTCGTTCAGAACTGTGGCGAGAGATGTCGATGAATGAGTTTCATCCGACTCTCGAGCCTTTGAATCTAATATGATCTGCAACAGTGTTCTTTTGGGTGATCCCGCGTCAGGTTTAAAAAAAAGCCACGTTTCCTCTCCTTTGCTGGAGACCTCGTCATGGCTGATGATTTGCCCTGACGAGGTCTCCAGCAAAGGAGAGGAAACGTTGGCATTTTTTTAAAAACCTGACGCGAGATCACCCAAAAGAACACTGTTGCTTAATGGACCGCGAAAGTTGTAGCAACTCATATGATCTTGTACTCAGAGTGAGTTTGCGAATATAAAAAAAAACATCAAAAAACAAGGTCAGATAATGCGTAGTGGGCAACAAGTAAATTTGGATGTACTGTCGATTTTTTCCGTACCTAGGTGTAGGGTATTTTAAAAACAATACGTACCCATGTATCAATTCGAAAATCATGATTATACAGTTTGCACCAGAGATATATAAAAGTTAATTGGTTTCATTCGACACATATTGTCCTTGATGTGCTATTTCCCCAGGGTTTCCGAAAGTGATTTATTCATGGCACGTCCGCCGAAGGAACTGCCAATTTTCAGACCGCGCCCTCAAAAAATACGTGGTATTTCCCAAAATCTGTGATGACCTTGGCTCCGATGGCTGATAGGAATGATAAGTAATAGCATGCGGTGTATTGTTCTGAGGTAGAGACTGACAAATTTTGAATCTGGCACACGTTCTAAATGACGCATCGGGGCGTGAGGCATCCGACGCAAGCGAAAACACATCGGGGCTCTTTACGGGGTTGATAGTTGTAATTGATCCCCGGCAATTTTCGTTTGTGTATCACGAAGGGAACCTATATGTGTTTCGTATAATATCCTCCAAAGGATTGGAATCATCTTCTCTAAATGACTCCACGGATAGGTTTTTTCTCCTTCGGTAGTCCTTGAACATGGTAGTGCTGAAGGAAGAATCCACGCACAACGCTGCTGTATTCTTGTTAATTTTCATTGACAAATCATTCTCTTTCTGTTTTTCTTTTGTCTTTTTGCTATCTGAAGTATGATTTTTTTCCCGGTGTATAATATTTAAGAAGTCTTCCACCGGGATAATCTTTCAATAGAAGCCGACGTTTCGGACTCCATCTTCTAGGCAAAAGTAAGGCATCCTTTTCCTAAATGATCGGGTACGAAGGGTGGTTTTGGAAGGTGTTACCTCCCCGGCAATTGAAGTCACTTCAGGTGTCCCACAAGGTAGTGTGATAGGTCCACTCCTGTTCCTTCTTGAACATAAATGATACCAATAAGGTGGTAAAAAGTAAGCTTCGTCTTTTTGCCGATGACGCAGTAGTGTACAGGGAAATTCTGTGCCAAAATGATAAAGAATATGTAAATGATGACCTACAAGGTATTGAAAAATTTTGTAATACATGGCAGTTAGAATTGAATTTTTTAAAATATGTAATAATGAATATTTGGAAAAAAAGTTGTTCCTCTCCTAGCACTTACAAAATAAGTAATAAAGAATTAACAAACGGGAATCCATTAAATACGTTGGAATAAGACACACGATCTTTCCTGGGGTAAACACATAGGTGAAATAATGGGTCAAGCTAATCGTAAACTGGGATTTATCAAAAGAGTATTGTGTAAATGTGACGAACATGTACGAGAAATCAGCTACTTTTCCCTTGTTATACCTCATTTGGAATATGCTGCCAGGTAAGGGATCACTACGAAATCGGTCTAAATAACGAACTTGAACGTGTGCAGCGAAGATCGGCAAGATTTGTAAAGGGGCGATACGATAACCATGCTAGCGTAACCAGTCTATTAAATGAATGAAAATGGGAATCATTGTCAGATCGCAGGTTGAAATTTATAAATCTCTTAAATAAATTCCAAGATTATATTTTCTCTGATGACGTTAAAAATATTTTGCGAACCCCAACTTACTAAGGTAGACTGGACCATAATTACAAAATTAGTGAAATTGATTGCCGAACTGACAGATTCAAAATGTCCTTTTTTCCTCGTACAATTATAGCGGTAAATATGTCCAATACGAGTGAATCAATCCATAGCTTGGGTAGTTGCACGTTGGTATAAGTACGTTTTTGCATGCTTACTTTGCTATTTTTATCATTTTAAATAGTGATGTTTAGACTAATATATTAATACTAATACTTTTAATTGCATGAAATGAAGTGCATGTTTGGTGAGGATTCATCCCCTGTCACACACCTTTATGGTGGCTTGCAGGGTATTATGTAGATGTAGTTGAATTATTTCATAAGTTTAAATTTTCGTTACTTCAGAGTGAAGTTTAAAGTTGACTGCAGTATTATGGAAAACTTTGGGATATAACAATTTCTGAGTTTGGTGTAATGCTTCTGTGTTACGATCTTTTATTATTTTCATTTTTTATGTATTTTTAATTTATCTGCAGCTATGCATGACTGATAGAGCTTTTATTTTATGCACTACTATTTACTATATCTATGTTAAATGGTAATAATTTAAACAAATTATTCGAACGGTTAATGAAAGCGCACTACCACCTCGTTATAAAGACATAAAATGCATTTAGGGTATCCATATGAGTGAAGTCTTCTTTCTTTCACTGAGAAACTGCCGGAGAAACGAGTTAAATTTTACGAGTTCTCATAATCTTCATCCCTGAATGTATGTATTTTCATCAGCCGCACTACAAGTGCATTATAATTTTTTAAAGTTTTATCTTGACTTACTCAATGACTGGTTGACATAATCGGCCCTTGGCATCAAAAAATGTCCTCTCGGCAGTGGGATATGCACTATACTCCGTTAGATCGGGAGGACGCTGAAAAATGTCATTGCGCTCGTATTTGGAACATCAGATTCGTGCATAATAATTTTTCTATCCCTGCGCTTTTGTGATATTATGTAAAAAGTCTCATGAAGAGTGGGAGAATGAAGAATTCTGCTGAAAACATTGTAGAGATGTGGGACAACTAAGGGTAAATCTTGAGACACGACGGCCTTATGAAGAAAATCGTCGGAGGAAAAGTTAATGGGAAGAATGGCAAAGAAAGGCCTCACATGAGATATATTGAGTCAATTATTAAGGTTGCGAAAGAGAAGAATTAAGTGAAAGCGAAGAGGTTTGCCGATCTGAGAATCGAGTAAAGAGCTGCGTCAAACCATTCTTAGGATTGTTGACAGATGATACAGGCAAAGGAACTGGCCTTCTTACCCTCAAGTTTGAATTTTACCCGATGTAGGGCTTTGTATCGGTGAGCTGTACGCAAGTACGGTAGAACGCAACTATTTTATCCTTAGGTAAAAGAAATTCTTGAAAGAATATTGTCGAATTATTTGGAATTTCACGTTTTGCGCTCTCCTGTGCATAATTTGACCAATTTTCCTGGTGGCTTCTTCACTCGTGAGAGGATCAATTCACCTAATTATCTTCTCTGGGGAAAAACTATGCAGAACCTAAGAATTTCAGTTTCAGAAATGCAAGTTGGTCTTCTATGAATTATGATGTCGTAAATAAGTATTATTTTGAAATTACTACGGTAGTTAGTTCCTTATCATTTTTTATTAAATTAATATGCTAGAAAATATTAATAATAAATAATAAATTTAATTGCTTCCAAAGTAAACCATATTTCTGAGTCACCTCATCGGAATGCCAATTAGTTATGGCGAAATGATGTTAAATTGAATTAGTGGCTTGAAAATGCGATAATCTTATAAGCATATGTTACGATTTACGGGTTTGGTTTTCTCTAGCTCATTTTTGTAAGCAGTGCAACAAAGGCCAAAACAGTAGAACCTGTTCGCATCTTGTTCTATTGAACGGAATGTATTAGCTTCCTAACCAATGAAACCATAATTGGCGTTTTCCTTTGTTTCATAGGGTATAGGTAGTTGAAAACACAAGGTTAAGATTGTAGCTACTGGATTATAGGAAAGAAACCCTCACGGGAATTATGTGTACTAATGTAAGAAGAATCGCAAATTGATTCCTTTCAGTAAACAGCCACAATTTTTTTGTCAACTACTATTCATTGTCATCATGTACCTCTTTCTACCCTTGAATGTATAATTTTGTGTGCTTATCTTCATTCCCGTGTTACGTAAAATTGTATGGAACTGATTATATCTTCGGAAACGTCGCTAATTAATAATTCTCCTTGACATTTCAAACTAAATTAACTCCTATCATGTGCCAACTTAAGGCTACGGTGAAAATACTGAGAGTAACTGAAGGAAGATGAATGTAGGCGAAGGTCATCGTTGTCAACGCCAAAATCGACAAGATCTGCCCATGTGATGTCACGGACAGCGACTCGGAATATCGCAAATGATGGATACTCGCCGTCAAACCAAAATGTTTTAAATTATTGGTGAAGTGCTTCACTGTAAGTTTGACTGACTGTACCGAGATGATGTCATTAACAGCGACAATCACCGACCTCTTGTCCAATATACTCCGTGGAGGCAATTAATAGCTCATTTCAACGTAAAAATCAACGTCTGATCTCCCATATATTATGAAAAATCAAATTTCAAGGAGTTTTTTTTCAGGGCAAAATCTAGAAGTAATATTCAGCATCAACAGAGACCACATTATAAAAAAATATGTTTGAAAGAGGTGCAGTTGTCTCTTGACAGAGCTGTAAAATATTTCAATTTCATTTTTAGTACATAGTATGCCATGAAACGCAGATGTATCTAGACATTGATTTTTTTGTAATAGGAAGATATGTTATCAAAAATATTTATATTGTTAGCTGCGGAAGGTATCATTTGCAGTGTCCAACCCAGTGAGGTTGATGATGGTAAGACCATTGGCTTGTGAAAGAGGGCCGAAAGATCTGATACCGAGAAAGTCATGCAGACTGGTTTTAGCAGGACGTGTCCATAGACCTCTCGCACATTCGGACCTGAAACCTCTGGTTAGCAGCCCGTTGCTCTACGCACTGGACTACGCTACCGTCTGCAGAATTATACCGTATAATGATTGCTCTATCATTGTCTATTTTGGTGATATTAGAAGTGTTTCAAATTTTGGTAGTGACCAAAGTGCAGTTCTAATTATCTTTAAGCGTGATGAGCGAAGCGTATTTGGTAAAGATTCTCTCTTCCTGCCTTTATAGTGGCTTGCAAGGTATTATGTGAATGTGGATGTATTACGTAAAATGTGAAGGTTTCAGACTTTGCCCCGGGAGCGTGAGAGTTAGTGGGAAACTTAGCGGATTTGATTACTCATCAAAGATTTTGATGTGATAGGAATATTAATTTCACGTAACTTTTTAGGCAAATATATTGGAGAATTTTATCAACGTTGTTTTTGGCGAACAATTTCACCGTAAAAATATTACGGATACGTGCAAAACATATTTTTCGTTATATCCGTTGTTTCAATTGAACCCTAAGAAATACTTGTTCTCATTGTTTGGTCACGTAGTAACGTGAATCCAAAGAAAAGCAGGTACCTACCCATAGTTATGTTAGTCAAACAAATCTGGCTTACGCCAGAATATTGGCTGTTTCGAAATTCAACTTTACGGCTACAAAACGTTGTGTAAATAGTAAATACGAGGCTAGAATTGTAACCATTATAGAGCAATTAGTTTAAGATAGTGTCTCAGTTGGGACATCCATGGACTAAAATTGGTAAATATGACTTAGGTCCTGCGGGAATACCGCGGTTCCGCTAAGCGAGATATCCTAGGTCAGTTCCATTCAAATGGTGATCCGTGAAGCGGTACCGGTCCACGAGCTATCTTTCGTACCGGTGCGTGGAACATGGATTATAAAGCTACTTGTCTGGCAGAACAAAAGATTTGAGTAGCAGTCCTAGATGGCGTCACTTATTTTGGGAAGTTGTACCAGAGGCTTTCCATATACCGTATGACAGTCCACTAATGTCTTCGGAATCGTAAAGGCGTGCAAGCAATATAGGTACCTACATATATAAACTTTCCCGGCGTATCAACTGAGTAAATTCTCTCGGGCCTTCATACGGGTTAGATTTTACGCCAAGGTTTTGATGAACGACTCGCTCATCGTCTTCAGGGCAATTAATGCCCGAACCCTAACCCGGATGAAGACCCGAGAAGAATTTACTCTATGTGCATATATGCTAGTATCGACCAGGCGAATTCACTTTCGCAAATGGAGAATCCTTATTGTAAGTTTGCCAGCATCGTTTCATCATGAATCATAGGTGTGAATAATTCATAATTGTAAAGATACTAATAGTCATTTCATAATCATTGATTCGTACTGCAATTCGCTGTTTCCTGCAGTGCCGACGCTTAAGATTCATCGTGTGACCTGTGACCTTTGCATCACCACCGCGGTCTGGGTTGAGAATTTTGGCTTGTAACTGGGGCGGTTTTAGACGGTGAATGTCCCTTCCTTTTTCTCGTGATCAAATTACTGTACGACTTATCTCTTTGAGATTTTCACGCGAGGAATGAATGCAATCTCTCTAGCGTGAGAAAAATCTTTAACAGTTTTGCTTTATCATGAACCTGTAGAATTCCTCAATGTCTTTGCTGCTGCTTATGATTTTTCACGTTCTTTCCTTTGAAATTTTAGTCCCGCTATTCGTCTGTTCCTCTATGTTTCATTAGTATTTACTTTGGTATAACTATAGCGCAGCCTTAATGTATCTCAACTTGTTAGTTTTTATTCCTTCACTCAATCCATTAGAATTTTCACTTCTCTCTTCCATATTTTTCGAGTGTTTGGGACTTGCGAACAACTTGCATATCCCAACAATTTTTTCTCATACTGCATCGTTTTACACTGTATTGCTCCCAATTTGGTATTACTTCCCTTTTTGGCTCGTGTATATCTCTCAGAAAATCGTAATTCATAGTTCTTTCTCGTATGCTGGTGGATTCCTACCATGAGCGACATTCTTCCATGCCTTCGTTCTTCCCTCGTGGAATTAATGTGCCGCATTTACGCGGCATCTCTACGTTACACCTACTTCCAACCTTTCTTTCAGGGAAAAGCCTGATCCAATAATGCATAGTTGGAATGCTATTGCGTTTTGTTTCTTGTGCATACCACGTTTGGGTGTTAATGAAATGCAGCTAAGAATTGCGAAATTTCATTTATTTGCACGTTTTTGGTAATTTTACTAATCAAAGGAACATGATTTCACTTGCGGAATATTTCCATAAATGGATACATATTCGCGTCTTAGGGATTTCCACACAAGTTATTTAAAAGCCATTAAATTTTACCGGGGTGAAGGACGCCTCATTCTTTTTAAGAGCTTGATATGTTTTTTGTCCATTACCAATTACCGTGCAGCCAGAGCATTCGAAACACTTTTTCCCGGAGAAAAGCGACCTTTATCCCAGTTTTTATTCCTATCAATTGACCGAAGCACGCAAACTGTTCATTCAAGTGTTGAAATGGACGAAAATCCTTCTTTTTTAACTACCAATTTGACATATCTTGACTTTGTCCATGTTGAAATTCCCTGGGCCTCGATCATGGATCTCCATAACGCGTGCGCTAGTGTTAACGTTATTTTTTTTATTTCATTTATGTCAGAGAGAACGTGATCTCCGTTCTTCATTTTTTGCACAGCTCTTCAAATCGCTTATCACAATCAGTGGAGTGAATTTATCGGAATTTAGTGGAGCGAAGACGGTTATTGTTAACCCTGCGCTGCTCTAGGGGTAAGCGTTAACAATAAAGATTGCGATAACGCTAAAGATAGATCCGTGATTCCACGCCTGATTCTGTATGTCGCCTCATCCTTACGCCACAACCTCGCTGTTTTTGTTGTGCATTTTAATTCTTCGTCTAAGTTTGGTTACGAGTAACCAAACTTAGACGGTTTGCTCTCGTAAAAATATTTGTCATCATTCTTCTACTTTTTTCTTCATCACTTGTGAAATGTAGTAAAGGTACGTATATAATCTTGAGGTCGCCGCTGTGTTATATGCAGTTTTGGACTCAGAATTATTCGGCTTTCTCTGGTTGCGTTCTCGTTGGGAAATGCACTGTGCTGGATGTAGGGTGTTATGTTTGCTTTTCATGTTAACTGTACAAACTGGGTTAGGATACATTTTCCACTTGCTTGCCCAATATTTTGGTAGCTAAAATCAGGAATTAAGATTCAGCACTCTTCCAGATTCACGCGCCAACCTTTTAAATTTAATTATATCATAGTTATTGTATATTTATAGTTTTTAAGACTCATGTGGATTGCATTCTCCTCAAAGGCAAGACTGCTTCTTATAGATTTCAAACCATTTGCCGACATGAATCCCTTCGTCGTCTGATCATAAAATCTCTCCCACCAAATGTCATCCCAAATGGCATCATTTGAGATTCTCTTTCTCCTCTCTCCATGATATAAAACTCTCTCTGCTTTTAACTTTTTCAAAAACCTGTCACTCTATCCACTTTCCCATGTAATTGGAATCTCTGTTCATTTCCTCTTCACTTCAGACCTTTGTAGATCTGAAGTAGAGAGGAAGAGGATTTGTCTTCCTTACCATTTCCTCCATCCAGCTTTTTGCATTCTCCACTCTAATACTTAAAAATCCTTTATCCTTCTTCGCCCTTCTTTCTAGTGATCAAGTTCATTCAGATCCACTGAGTACCTTTTTTAAACAAATTCAAAGCTCGCGAGCTAGCCGCGAAGGTCCCGGTCAAGGCGAATGATTTTTCTCTGTGGAATATCTTGCTACCTTTTTTAAACTTTTTCGAGGGTTGTGTGGTGGGGTGTGAATGTAGTAGAGAGTGAAAAACTATGTGCATTCACCGGGGTGCAGTTCTATTTAATAAGAAAAAACATGTTGTTTATAATAAACCAGGCAAATGCAACTAAATTGTCACTAACTATGAAGAGATAAATGTTTTATTTAGTAATGGGTTAGACATGGTTTGAATCCATTTAGGTATAAATCCCATAAGCGTATAATATACTGCACAATAATGAAATATTCAATATAAAGAATTAAAGGCAATATTTGTGGGTCTTCAAAGGATTAAAAAATTTCTTGCTCAGCACCGAATTGTTTCATATGTGATATAAAGTGTATCCCGTACGAGGTATTAGGCTTAGATCCGAATGATTAATTAAAAAAATCGAGAATTTTTCATGGTTTGTCGCCTCTGGTGAAAAAAGGACTACAGGACTTTTTCAGAGCTCCGAATTACGCTAAAATGTGATGTCGAGCGACTGAGAAATTAAAAATTATCCACTAATGCAATAGATGAACATTTTTATTAACAGGTACAATCCAGAATACGCCACCTTTTGAAGCTTATCCATATGCACGATCAATATTGTAAATATTTGAATGAAGCGAAAGAGTCATTATAATGGGACACAATGAGCTTCTAAAAGATACTCTCCCATTTTCCGGTCTATTAAAATGAAAAAGATGACGATTTATCAGCAAGACTTGTGACATGTGGCTTGTAGTGTTTTTGAGCCTTATATATGTACTTCTTTCAAGAATATATGTCCCTTCTCTACCATCCACGTTTTCACATGATTATTACAAAAGATTCATGCCCGTAATCGATATCTATGTTTGAATTAATTTTTGATATGGCATATCAAAATGTATAATGAAGGGAGTGTTGTATAATTATTATATAATTGAACTTAATAATATAACTTAATTATAATTGAAGGGAGTGGTAAAAGAATTTATAGGAGAAGGATCTATGTATCTATATTACGCATTACGGTTCATCGAGGATGGCACTCGTTAGGCGGATTCGGGCTCAAGAAAGCCACTGTCCGGTTGTGTTTAAAACCGTCGGAATTATTTCGCATAGGTAACCAAGGAGTCACGTGGTACCAACACGAACGTTTTGCAAATTACGTGTCTGAATCGCTCGTTAAAAGGTCATTAATTGGTTTCACTTGAGTTTTTCTCACCTGTCTCGACTAGAAATCACCAAGATGAGAAGAAACACAAGTGTAAACAATGAATGAGGTTGTAATCGGCGATTTTATAACACCACATTTGCGAACCATCCGTGTTTATACCACGTGACTCCTTGGTTTTAATTCGAGATAATCCCGATGGTTTCAAACGCAGTCCCCTGGATGGATCCTACAAATTATCGCGAAGTGTGATACGCCACCGCAATATCAATTTATTTTGCCGTTATGCGCAAGGCAAGCTATCTGGAGTTGATTCTCAATTGCCTGGAAATCTTTTTTCTCTAGAAATTTTTAAAGCACTTGCTTGCTGTGCATAACAGTAGGTACTAAAAAACATTATAGCAAAATTTCTACTTTACGCCTACCGAAGATTTTCCTTAACAGCGCATATGCCAACTGCCGGAAAATATTTGCCTATAGAAGAACTACGTTAATATGACGAGGTTGGCCGATAGAAGTATCGAATAACGTTGACCGATGGTGATGGTCCTTTTTGTATGAGTAAGTTGCTCAATACTAGCCAACGGCTGCTACCTTTCTCTTTCTTAATTTCAATCCATAAATTCGTAAGTGGTGTGAGTGAAGACTCGCACTTTGAATTAAGTTTTATCTGAATGTAACAGAAAATATTTGGTACTGCTTTCACAAAAATAATTTTCGGGGTCCACGTTGTATTTTTCTCTGTTAGGAAATAGATTTATTTGTTCAGGGGGCACTTTGATTTTGGTTGATATTTGGTTGATATTTCTGCAATACGCAATGCAGTCATAATCTCTATTATTATAAATTTCAGGGCTACATTCCACTACACTGCAACATTTAGAAGTGGGTTTGAGGCGTGAGCTATTTTGGAACTGAATGATTATCTTTTTCAAGAAATGTTATTTAGGGGAGGCGAACGACAGTTGAGGTCATTTGCGGCATTTAGGACAGATGGGTAATTGGGTAATGATCGGAGGTTTCAGGGAACTGAGGGTGTAGAGGAACCCGGTGACAAGTGCCAAGGGGACCGCGGCTTAACGTCCTATCCTACGCGCGGAGTACTGAACCTGAAATGCCCTCCACTAGGCACTCAAGTAGGAACCGGTTTGCCACAGAAAATATCCACCAGCGATGGGAATGGAACCCGGGACCTCTGGATGGTAGGCCATTACCTTAGCCACCACACCAACCCTATCCCATTTTTCAGGAGTATTTGAAATATAATTCCATGCGCTTGATCTCGCTAAGATTCTCTTATGCCAGTATCGGTTTTTACACCAGTGTTGTCGTTACTATTGTGACAACTTTGTGCTCTTATTGTTGACATAGTTTAAAAATTTAAGAGTTTTAAGTTCAAGAATTGTAGACAAACTGAATTTCTTATTGTCACTTGACCTCATTTTGAAGGACGACTGTCCTGAGGAAATGGAGAGAAGATAAGAATGAGATAATCAATGGAGAGTATCAACCAATTGTAATACCATGCAAATGTGTTAGGGTAAGATGTTTACGGGAATCTCAAATATAGCCCAGAAAGGTTCGAGTTTTCGCAAAGGTGTGACCGTTATCGTTATATTGCACTGTATTACAGTTGTTCGAAGGCCTAATCAGTCAATATGTGCCCAGAATATGACTTGAACAGTAAGGACAAAGTCTCTGACTGAAAATATGGAATTGAGTGAAAATATTCCCACAAATGTCGATGGAGAGATGTGCTTTCATTTTTATGCAATACTCTCCTCGTACGGCCGAATTTCCGTGTTTATATAATCTCGTCCCTTTTTGGCTGAAGATGCTCATGAAACTGAGCAAAGACGGCTCCTAAAAAAATCAAAACGTTTGCCAGCCAGCAGCGTTAACTCGAGGAAGCGTTAATTGGTCTCTATTAATTTATCTCCACTTAGGGAACACGCTTCGACATCACTTTCACTTTATTCCGCGATTTCATGAGGATTGAAAAGTCACGTAGCTAGTGCTCCGAACCGCTCAGAAGATAGTCACAGCCCTCACTGTGTCGGAAGCCATCAGCGCTATTTGGCGAGGTTTTCAGTCCTCAAAGGAATTCTCTAACGGTTTAGACACTCATGGCTACTTTATTCCTCTGTTCTGAAGCTCCGTAACACATATTAATGACATTAAAGAAAAACAAGCATCTTGCCAACGAGTGTGACGGGCATAAATGAATTCGTGTCTAGAATCACAGCAACGGGCATGCGAATGAATCATGGGATGAACATTATTTTGAGCGTTATTTGATCATAAGCAGATGAAAAAGTGAATTTTGGCCAATATATAAAGAATAAGAATATGGATGTATCATAAAATTAATCATTATTTTTCAGATCTATGTGTCATGCATCTTAGCATGTTTGCGATAAATTTCTGTTGGTGAAAAACTTTTACTGCGGAACGGACCCATTTTTCAAAGCTGCTAAAAATTGATAGTGATCTATGAAATGCTCGCGTTGTGGGTGAATGATGTTGGTTATTACTTGTTTTAATTCTAAAGTGTATTTAATATTTTCATGCCACACTGGTGGTTAATGTTAGATAACTCCTAAATTGGTTTGCGAAATGTTCGGTTAATGTTAGATAACTCCTAAATTGGTTTACAAAATGGACTTGTGCACGATTAGAGCGGAAAATACTAGGAAATCATGCAACCGCATTCCAATTGTTTAACATTGTTCAAAAATTGAAAAAAAGCATTTATTAATTGGATCACAAAGATAATTGCAAACCCTCCCTTTTTCGCTAATAGGTCAATAATGAGTGATGAAGATATAAATGTAACCATAGCTAAGATACTTCACCTTATTCATGGAATATTAATAGAGGCGCCGATTGTGTGACTGCGTTCGTTTGTATGGACTAATGTTTGATTCTAAAAGACAAGTCATTCGAGGTTGTTTCATAACGTTTCGTTTCGTTGGAGGTGAGGATAAAGGACCGTAAGTCCATTTAATTCACTTAGGCACAGAATTATCCTCACACGTGGTGCGACCCTGGAATGGTACTCAACTCCTACTGCATTTTGTACCATGTATGATATAGTACATATATTTCCATAGATTTTTTAAAGGGAAGATTTTTCCATTCTAATTCATTGTGTACCAGGCATCAGAGACTCCTTTCTATTACCACGCGATTCTTAGAGAAGCCACTAGATTGACTCTGTGGGAGTAAGTCATCTGTTGCTTTGAATTTTTTTACTTGTGCTTGGTAATTCATGTAATGTATTGATTAAATCTTCATATTATTAAAACACACGGTAAGATAACTCTATTCTTCCCTAATTTTATTTCTTTGTTAAAATATTGAAAATTGATGGTAATGATAACACCTATGTGATTATGTGGAATTGGACAAGATCCGTGATGTCGTTATTCGTTATAGTAAGATTGTTTATATATTTAAGTATAATTAGTGTGGCGTAGGTTATACCCTGAGGGTGCCGACTGAAGGACCCTGGATTTGGATTCGAGCGAACTTGTTTGAAACTCTTTATCCCAAAGCTCTTAAAATTAGACATTCTGAGGGTAGAATTGTGATGGATTCGTTCGTGCCTTAGCACTGAGATAATATTAAAGAAATAGCTACATAACAGACAGATTCAAATACTCGTAATTTTTTCGAACTATTCGTGATCGTAACAACATTAAGACTTCTCTAACTATGATTCGTTCATAAAAAATCTCATTAGCATGAACACAATCGCACACGTTAGACTAATATAGATCAAGCTAGCTAAAACAGAGATAGGATTTAGGTGGTGGATTTTTGTGAATTTAAGCATGTTTGAATGAACCCCTTACATATATTACATATTTGTTTGCATATGTATGCTTATAGTATTTCTCAGATGTTTCCTTGCATGTTGGATGAAAGGTAGGATTGGTATTGTACATTAGGTAGGCGAAATAAATAAACTTCAATGCCACTTGTGTTTGTTGTCTCTTTTAGCGCGAGTACGTGAGAGCTCAAGTAGAGATGTACATGTATATATGCATGTATCACAGTATGTATAGATGTATACGTATGTGCAATAGGGATTCTCTCCAGATCAGTGGGTACCCTACTGTAAGATTGCCATTAATTTCATTTCGTGTCTCATTTTAGAGGGCCTTTTCAGATTTGGCCGTGAGCAGTGGATATCCACGTAGAAATTGGTTAGCGGTTAGGTGAAGAAAACGACCTGTTACCAAGTTTGGTATTTGCTCAAGTCGCTCCCAGAAGACCGTCTTCATACAATGGCACCATTTTCGCTTTCTTTGCTTTGGAAAGGGTGCTTCCAAGAGGTCTTGGAATGTTTCCCTAACCCGGAACGTTTTCACATTTTTGACCTCTGCGGGCAATTATGCATTTTCATCGATGCCCTCAGATATGGGAATACGCTCTCTTCAACCGGATTTGAAAATAATATGATTTCAACTCCCTAGCCGTCACGCGTGAGATTCGAAACAATCATGGAGAAACGTCTTTGTTCCCTAAGAAATGTTGAGTTTCCATTGCGGAAACAGAGTTTCTTCTTGTGATCAATGTTCATTCCATTCGTAGATGCTGTTGGGTGCGTGCAAAGGAAAGAAGGAAGAAGAGCTGGAAATATCACTTCCTCTCTCTCTCTCTCTCTCTCTCCAGTCAATGGAGGGCCGGCGGTGACATGAAGCGTAAAAACTAGTGTTTTTAAACCGGGGAAATGAAGGTTGCGCAGTGGATTGTCGCTTCCGGAAACCATTCATTCTCTTTTGAAATAGGCTAACCTATGAATCGTTTTCGTAATTCCAAACAGGTCCAGGAGAAAATCCTCGGGCAGACCAGCGCTTTAAACGCCCAGAAGAATTTGTGATCCTGTCAAGAGATTGGATTTTGTTTTTAGTCATTGTATGGGAACCACTGCTGCTCCTGCCGTGGATGTGAAATTTATGCTCTCCCGCAGCAAAGTGCGGAAACTGGAATTGCAAGTATTTCCCATTCGCTAATCGTCTTCGTTTTGGAGGCATGTCTCGATACTTTCTCCTCGCGATCACAAAGTTCAGTGCGCGCGTCCTCCTTAATTTATAGTCTGTTGACCGAATTGGCAACGTGTGGATCGTAAACGATCTCTATTACTACTTTGATCGGATATGTATGTATATTAAGTCACTCTTGCAGAATGATGAGTGCCAATTATCTATTTATGATCTCAAACCAGGAGGCATTTTAAACTTGCCAAGCTCTTCATTCCGTAGTTTCTTGCGCTTATACTCGCCATTCATTACTTCTGGTGTGCAACTGTAGGTACCAACTCGCTTATCTCGTTTCTTATGTAAAGGCCATCAGTGAACAGGATCCTTCCCTTTCTTTCTCCTTCTTCTTAGTCATTGTTGTGTTTTTTCTCTCGAGGTAGTAGATCATCCAGTCCATTATACATTGTGATTGTACAAAAAAGTCGATTTACGTTGTTTTTAACCTTTTCAACACTGATATTGCTGTTAACCTCATGCATGGTTTACAAGAGAGATTCTCAGTAGAGGTTTTAAGTACCTATCGTCTACTTCAAGTCTGTCTTTTTGGGAATTATAAGTACGTCGGAAGTAATTGATAAGTCAGATTTTGGGGTGTTCTTTCCTTCATATCTTCTGTTCGTTTACTTCTTGATTTCTCATTCCCCATATGCTAGTGAACGTGCCTCTGTAATTGCAAGAATATTCCACGTATTTAGGCATTTCCCCTCCATTTTACGAAACAAATACCTGCATCCTTAGTTTCGACTCCTTACATAATTATGTCGCGATTATTATTTTTTTAAAATTTTTTCATCTAAATTGGTGTAAATTTTATAATCTTAATAATTATCTGACGGAAGCATTTTTACACTTCGCAGATTTATAATAACACATATGTCAAGGTTTCGTCGAATAGTTGACGTCATCAACTAGTTTTAGTCAGTCAGTGAAGTTCGACAAGTTTTTAATTTAGCTACCATGGTACAGTCGAATAGCGATGGAAAAATTCGTGCTATTTATATTCTTCAGTTACTTTCTCCTTTGCTTGAAATTTTGCTCCTCTCCATTGCTTCCGCTCGTGGCATCATCCACTCTCCGCAAATTTGCGCACCAAATTTTAACCCTTCCATAAACTCGATCTTCGCCTTCGCTACGCATTATACAGTAAAATTAATGGACATAACGGGAACAACTACCATACTCCAGTATGTGAGCTTCTTCCCCACTTTCACCACTTTTTTTTATCACTTCCGTTTCCTCTTTTTACAGAGGGTGTAAGTTTTATCCCAATTTCATTTAGGAAATGTAACATAATGTGCCTATGGTCGTTTGAAAGCTTTTTCTGGAAGACCAGAGGCGGTAGAAGCTGGGGCGTCTTTAATAAGGTCATCTCTGAATAATGCACCTGAGAGCAAAATAACACCCCTGTCGTTTCCCATTCTTGTTAGACCAAATCGATCATCTCTTAGTTACTGTTTATGTTTCTACATCTTTCTTTGTGTTATTATTCCCATAAATCTTCCGTGTCTGCGTCTTGATGATGATTTTCTCCATTTTTCACATTAGTTCACTCTTGTCATTTTTGGTCAGACCACAAGTTTGAGTTATAAGCCCAATTAAATTACAATTAGTACCTAAGTCATTTCCCACTACACCCCATGCAAAATTCTTGAGGAGAGGATATCCTGATCAGCGTGGTAATAAATAAAAACAGATTTACATTAAATAAGAGGGACCAACAGGCACTGTCATTTCATGCTAGTAGAAACACGTGATACACAAACTCTTGTCAGCATTTCTTGTTATTTCCGTTGACTGTGGTAGAATAATGTAATAGCGTTCACTATGTAAGCAACAGATAATGCTATTGATCTCACGTGAATGTACACGAGAATTATACATAATGACAGGGACAATGGAATTTTATTATCCTTATCTGATAATAAAATTTATGCTGTAATAATTGCATGAACATGTAATTTAATCGCAACATTTCAAATCAAACAAGACAAATCATTAATAAGAGTAATTTTTTTTTGTGAGTGGAAATTAGTTCCCAAATGACTTATCTATTCTGATTTTGTAATATTATCAGAATTTTTTCCTATCACCATGAGCGACTAACTTTGGACGCACGATAATTGACTCACTACTTTCGGTCACTCGAATGGTAATAAGCAGATGGATACTCTCAGAAACTCTACGCGGTGACTACAACATGGCATGAGTATTTTCGTCGTGTTAACCATTTTCAACTCTTCTTATCGCTTTTCATATCTACTATGTTACTCCTTGAAATTGTTTCGCAGCCAAGTGTTATGCCATTGAATGGAAGTTTTTAATGGGACTTATGTTTTTATGGGGAACGGGTCGCACTCTGTGTGGTTTATCCGCAATTCTACCGACCATTTCTATTATATGTAAAAGGGGGTGTGTGTGGTGAATTAGTGACTGACTAGATGGTAATGCCCATGGAAAATCTGGAGGAGATTTAGTAAGTTTAGGGAGAACTTGCCATTGGGGAGCATGAATTTGATACAAATATTAAAGGTATGGCATTCCAAAATATATACAAAGATTTATTTTCAACAAACAGAATTTTTTGTGTTGATCGTATATTATTCCGAGTCTAAAAGGCCAGTTTGTCTGCGACAATAAACGTATGTGTATTAATATTATATTGATTTTTGCGTAGATTGGTTTCGATTTAGTACCCACCTACTATAATATTTTGTAATCCTCTCCTTCCTTCTATAGCCAGATTACCATAACTTTAGTTTTCACCGATTTTCAATGTGTTACATAGGTTGGGTAAGATTTAGAGGTAAGTAATTGTGCACATCGAGCATATATATGATACTGAATACATACTGAAAGCTTAATAATCGGACGATTTACGATTTTTAAATTTATCAAATTTTTGAAATTTGTGAGAACATTAAAAATGTGAGGATATCGTTGAGATATTTGATGGCATTGATCTTCCATCTGGTACCTGTTCTGTCTGGTATTCGACTTGAAGGGGTTATCATTTTTCTTGTTTGGACAGAAGAATGTGAGGCACCATGGTCTTATTCCTTAAAAATACCTTATTTTGTCAGTAAGTGGAACATAATGTTTGGTGAAGTTGATTGTTAGTGATGCCAGAGTATGAGGAACTTTCAATTCAACCAATGAATTTGGCTTCCAGATGCTGTCATTGGTAACCTTATCCTTCATTAGGTTACCTAATGTAATGCTATTATTGCTATTGCAAAGATAATAGCAATTTATTTTACACAAATAAATACGTTGATAAGCGAAAATTCTTTTAAAGACGAGAGACTTTTTGTGTATGCATCTCGAATCGGGCATATCACTGAGATGATGGTTGTAGAAGATACCTACCATATTCGTAAGTTTTGATCAAGTAAAGAGGGTAGTGCTCTCAGAATATCATAGTAAAGGATCTTCATTTTATTCTGTGAGCCGCGGCAAGGGTGTGTTGCAGGGATGGTAGGTCAGAGACAGCTAAGAGGTTTTACGTGAAAAAAAATTAATTAATAATGAAACGTGGTGTGTAATGTGGGATGGTGGAAAGTGTAGGAAAGGATGTAGGACTTGAGCTAACTAATACTCGTATTTAATGAAATTTCGAGGATGATGATTGATAAGTTTAAGGATTGTGGACTAGCCGCAAACAGCCTTAACGTAGTTACCCACTGATATGCAAATAGCAGCATTTTCACAAGGAGAAGAATCAGTCACTTGACCTGAGTTCGAACCAGACCGAAATTCTCCTATGATGATTGATGATTTTTTACCCAAAGTGAGATCTCAGTGATTTACCAGGTTGCCTAAATAAAGGAATTATTACGATCGTCATCATTGTGTCGTTAGCTCAATGAAATCTCATAGAATCCCAGTCAACCTTTAAATAAATTCCCCTTTGCCATTCCGAGGTAGCTGTGGGGAGAGACCCTTCTTTAATTGCTGTCAACGTCTGGTATGAACGCAATATTGCTCCATAAAAATCCCATCCGTAATTCATTTAAACATCTGGTCGTGAAAATCTGGAACAACGTCCATGGAGGGGATTATTTTAGTGGGACTTAAATGCTGATGAAAGTGAATCGTTGCACCTGGCGAGGATGGAAAGGAGCAAATGAAAGGAAGGGACAGTAGAAGGTTTCATAAGTAGGTCGGTGTGGACTCATCCACACACGGCCCAAACAGGCAAAATATAGCGGCTGGAGAGGCTCATTGGGATGATGAAACTGATTTCTCGGATCCCCACATTCATATTCTTAGGTTGGAACTTCCTCATCAATCGAAAACGGAAATGATGATGAAAATGAAAGAATTTTCTACGCTAGTTATTAAATTTCATTTTTCGCCATAAGATTACTCATCGTAAGCCTGGATAGCTGATTGATTCACTAACAGCCAATCCTGATTGTTCGCCTCATTGAGTGATTATATTCAAAATTCATAAATGTTCAGTTACTTTTCGGCTCGTGGGGTAATTCGTAAGTTCAATGTTCGGGTGAATATTTTGAAAATAAGAGGATTTTGCTTCATACTATTATTGGCCGCGATATTATTTCGGGCATGAGAATGTGAGCAATCATTAGTGCTCCTTTTTAAATAGAAAGCTATGGAACACCTTTCTATTTGGTTCCATGTTAGCTTTTTGAATTGTGTATTCGTGTGCTAAAATAAAAGAATGTTAATTAAAAACTCTCCTTAATGCATTTACATGTGATGGTTTCTCTAAGACATGAACAAGAGGATGAGGTCATTTCGTATTTACTACTCCATGCGTAGGTACACGGTCTGTATCGAATTTAAGTTATATCTGCGACTTAATAAAATTATGCGAAATTGTGGAAAGCATTGACTTCCGAAGAACGAGAAAGATATTGTGTACAAATATAACTTGATAACCCCTTAAAAGTTCACTTATCTCTGATGATTGATTCAAATTTACTTCCCGTGTTGCTTTAGGGAAGTCCCGATACTTTATTTTTCTTAATGACCGTATTATATCCTTGATTTTTATAATGGCACCGTGCGTTAAACAGCAAAATATTAGATGAAAGCGAACGAAACGGCTCAAGTCCTCGAATACTTCAAGTATTGCGGCGCTTTTCCGTCCGCCGGAATAATTATAGTTGCAAAACCGGCATTTCTCCTCCTTTGGCCAAATAGAACATAGTGCGAAACCTCCGCTGCTAGGGGTGAGCCGTGACATAATCGGAACGTTATTTTAATCGTTGCATCACCGTCATAGTGAGATTCCTAGCACGATCGCATCGCGTCTTCACCCTTTCTCTCTCTTTCTCGCCCCCGGATGGTTCTCCTCCTACGTGGTGGAGTCCCCGGCCATCGTCTCCCTCATAGACACCCTCCCATAGGTTATCCTTACCTTCGTGATAATGTGAGCTCGGACGATACCCCGTCTGGGAGTTTTTCAAATCGTTGCGTCGTGCACAGAACGCGAGTTCCCCCGCTGGCATCCTTCCACCCACCGCGGGCCGCGTTTTTATTCTCCCGCGCGCCAGACGGCATCGTGAGCCTACGAGACGGAGCCGCGCGCGCGTAGCATCTTGCAAGTTTTCTCTGTTTTCATTTTGCCCCGATCCTCATCCGCCCGCCTACCTTTCACTGGAAAGCGGTGTCGTAATGGTCCCCGTCCGCACTTTCATGTGCGGAGGGAGGGATGTGGAAGGGGGTTGGAAGGAAAGGAAAGGGATCTTAGGTCAGTGCGCGAGGCCATTTCGCGCGGATCGTCTCCTTCTTCCAGCTCATCCTCCACCTCTCCCCCCGTCGCATAGAGAGAAGTAGAGAGACCGGCAGCACAATCGCCACCACCGCCTCGCCCCCCCGAAGATAACAGTCTCTCGCAGCGAAGGCACGAATTGTCCCGCGGAGGGCGGAGTGACATTTCATGAACGGTGAGCTCGAAGTAGGAAGGTCGTCCCATCCATTTGGAAGAGATGGGGTCCCGAGATGTCTTTGGGAGGTAGACGACGAGACCTCTCCTCCTGTATGACGGCGGCGGCCTTTCGCGCACAGGGGCGGCATAATTAACGATGAAAATGGGTAAAAGTCCGAAGGGCGATTTGTTTTTGGCTCGAATCGCTACACCACGCCTCCGACGTTTGTAGTTCGGTGCGCAGCCCAGTTTCTTGAAGGGGCGAGACGTGAGGGGCTCAAGTTCATGAAAAATTAACGGTTATCAGCACTCCTTTTCTAACCCAAAGGTAGCCATAGGTAATGGAAATAATTGAAGAGTGAGCAGGAGAGTCGGCCCGAAAATCTTGGAACTATCCGAGGAAATTGAGAAGAAGATCTTGGCCTTTTCGAATAACGGTCGAGATTGCTCTCGAGTAGTCACCTTTTTTCCGTAGGTTACTGGTGCAGTGCAATTTTTCCCGCGATATTCACGCCCTTCTTCGAGACGTGATTGCTCGTAACTTTTCAATTTGTCGGTAGCGCCTCTATCATCAGTGCATCACCAAACACGCGAACGTGGATTTTCCCCGCTATCCGCGAGAACCAATCTTCACCCTCAATTTGAGTCTCAGAAATTTGTTTCCCAGATGATGGTGTGAGGAAACTTGGATTTGTTTTCCTTGTCTCTCAGAGAGACTTTTGTATTTTTTAAATCTTGAATTGCCAGTCAGAATGGATGTTGCTTACCAAATTTAGTTTAAGGAGACTGAAGAGTTCGAAAGAGTCTTTTTAATATGCTATTGTGTTTAATTTATTTGAATTTTTTCGCTTAGCCGATACAAGTAGGCATAGCAATGATTGTGATTATTACTTAATGTTGTTTATTTTCCAACTCATAAGATCGAATTGATGTATTCATGTTCATTGTAGACTTGCTCAGGAAGTAGTAAAGGCAGTTGCGGAGGGTAAAATATCAAGGGCTCTCCGAGTAAAAATGCGAGTTAGCGATGGGAAACAGATGAGAAACTTGTTGGACCGTAAATCTTTATGGATGTTTAAGGATTTGGCTTGGTCTATTTTGCTGCAATTTGTACAAACGTCAGTTTGCAATGCTAGTAAAGTGTTTGTCATGTTCCACGCTTGCTGAAAAACATGGAGGTTACTTCGGTGTTTGTAACTGATGAAATTGCCAAAATAAAAGATGATTTTTTATGGCTCGATTTGGAGTTTAATTAGCATTATAAATTGTTTTGAATTGAAAAATACCTAGAATTCAACTAAGATAATTTTGCTTAGATAGTTTCCCCTGTATATTGTTCTAGTTTTTTCCTGATGAGATCAATAATTGTATGTCTACTTTGAGGATAGGTAGAAAATTTTCATATCGAGTTTCATGCCTACAATTTTGATACTTATCGGAATTAAGATGTGGTTGAATTTATTTAATGAAGTCCAAACGCAACTCCCTCCAGCGTACGTATTTCTGAGATGTGCTTGCCATAGAAAAGTTACTGAAACATTTTTCATGTAAAGGACTTGGATCTGGAATCAATTCATGCGCCATCACCTTGCTTTTAAGGTGATAAAAAATGTTTTACAAGGGTGCGAAGTTTTGTTTTATTTAGTCAGGAGAAAGCTATTTGGAAATTCAGCTTTATTGGGCTATTCTTTTTTACGTTGAACTTAAAAAAATTCGTGGGACACGAATGTTACATGTTATAGATCAAGAAAAATCTAGAAAAAGGAAGAAAATGTCGGTTGATATCTTTCTGAAAGGAGGAAGAAGATGTTGAGGAATTTCTCCAAAGGTCGAAATTTTTTAGCGGTGTTTGTGCGGCGTATTTAAATTTCCAAATATAGCTGAGCATAAATGTCTTCGCCGAAGAAGTTTGTTCCCCAGACTTCCTAATAAATATCAGGATGATTCTGTAGTGGTGAAAAGGTTAATCCCAGTACGACATGTATAACATTATTGCATTAGTTAAAGTGTCTACTAATAATTTAAAGTACAGTTTCAGATGAATTAGGTTAGTAAATGTCTTTACACAATTACTGAACGATTTGATCGATCGAATTTTGCAATACTTGAATTTGGTCCTAATGAGATTCTACAACTTTCAATAATTTCGCCCTTTTTCAAACCACAACGGTATATTTCCTATATTTCCTGACATATGATGTCAGGAAGTATGGGACGTTTATTTATTAAGGAAATCATTCTCTTATGAGACACCAAACCTCACGGAAGTCATATTTTAACCCTAGTTCAATAACCATGTAATAAGTTACATTCAACGGCATTCTTTATTGTATGAAGCTATCATTTTTTTATATCTAAGTTTTATCATCTAGCTAGTAAAGGTAATAGTCAATACAAAGGTTGTGAATGATGCTATTAACCTAATTGTAGATGTATATCGGTTTCTTGCAAAAAGTCCACGCCAATGAGACCATGAACTTTATTAAACTGATTGCTGATTGAGAATTTTGGGCCAAAATGTTCTGTTACCGCGTAATTAAAAATGGAATGAGAAAATGAATGGGTATCATAAACATTAAATGTTCGATAAATGCTTAAATACTATTGTAATTTGTGTTTACACAACAATGCCATGGCTATAGAAGCGATCAGCCAGACACTGTTACTACAGAGTACATGAGGATCGTTCTTTATTTTTATCAAATTGTAATTATATAGGTGAAGTTGGGCTGATACTGCAACTGATGTGATACACGTTTTTTTCAAAGAATCTTTAAAAAATTATAAATATCATTCAAAATAATACGATATCATATCTTGTCTTTTAGTAATTCCAAATATTTGGCAGCATTAGTTAGCACCACCATGATTTATTTGTTCATTTCATGCCATTTAGGTAGCGCACCTACTTGCTTAAGGAAATAATGTCTTGCCTTATAAACATATTCATCTAAACATTGATAAATCTGTTATGAAATTATTTTTCCCTTACGTTATTCTGTCCTTATATCAATGTGTTTCTTGTTTTCCGTCTAGGAGTATGCAATTTTAAGTATTCCAGGTCATGTTTAGCAAGAAAAAACCTTTATGTACTGTAAAGATTACTGAATGGGCCTTGGGCAACTACTAGTAACCTTTTGAAAATTTTATGTTCGGAATGTATCATCGTATGCACATGGGGAAAGCTGTATCTGAATCTCTTATCATCTTAAAAACCTTGTCTATCAAGAAAAACCTGGGATTGCTGCTCGTTTTACTAGGTAATCACGTACGACTCGTAAAAAGGAAGTCCTCAGGCTTTATTTGGCGGAGCCGTATGATTGTAACAAGAAGAAAAATCAGGAAGACCTTGAAGATGATTGTACGTACTACAATCGAAACCTAGGTCGGTGTCTCAATAAATTTTGTGGAATCTTAGTAAGTGGTTTTTCTCCTTGCTACGTAGGACAAAGTTCAATGATATCCTGATAAGTCCATTTTGGCTTGTGCTAGTTAATTTTAATTTTTTGGCAGTTTTGCAACACCCCAAAAGTATAGTCAAGGGCGTATGATAGGTGGATATGGGACACTTGCGTTGAGGAGGAAGAGACAGTATTTTAAAAAGAGCGTATGTGTTTTAGCGTCTTCCTGTTTTAACGATGAAACTCTGGGGGAAGTAAGTATTCATTTCCACTAACCGATTTGTCCGTGTCTTTCTTTAATTTTTTGCCGTTATAGCTGCGGGTTACTCCTTCGGTGTCGTTGGTGCCAGAAGCAGGTGATTAGTTTATTTTTGATTCAAGATGGATGAATGTGGTCGTTTACCATATTTTTTATTGCCGAATCTGATAGAGTTTGTAAAATAAAAAGACCCGTATTTTTCCGTTTTTTGATGCGACAATTATTTCCCGAGTTATAAGCAGCGAAAAACTGATGTTTTTAACCCTTTCGGAAAAGTGGGCGTGGTGCAACCTCTGACGTATATCGACTTCGTCGAATCAGAACTGAGCCCGCGAAGCTACTTTGCCTTATCGCAATGGGGGGGACACAGCTGACTCGGCCAATGGGAATGATTGCGACAGCATCTGTTCGAGCAGACCTTCCGAGAATCCCCCTCCGCTCCCGTCCTCTCCCCTGAAAGCAGTCCAGAACAGGAGAAAAATGACGTCAATGTTATCACAGCTGCATTTTCGGTGGGCGTCACCTTTTGCTTATTTCAATTTTTGATTTATGAGTGAATGGTTGTAGTTAGGAGATTAATTTTTTCACTAAAATTCTTTTATCGTTTCCATCTAACGATTTCGTGTACAAAATTGCGATTTCGGTTCCGAGTAAACGCCCCCATTAAGCTGAGAATCCAAGGTGGAAGCTCGTAATTGTCAGAGAAGGAATTGAACTTGAGATCAAGCGAAGAAGTCTAAAGAGAGACCTCTCGGAGAAAGGTCCTTGGTAGGTGCGGTAAGCAAGAAAAAAATAATTCCTTCCCCTCTCAGGCCTAGTTGTGAATACTCCGCTAGTTTATGGTATACGGACGAGGCAGACTTATTTGTGGAATTTTAATGTGTTCAGAAGATGTCAGAGAGATTTGTGTGAGGCCGTTATGATCATTGAGATAGTGTCACAAGATTACTGGAAAAACTCGAATTGGATCGCTATCGTAATTTAGGTTAAACTTTATAATTCGTAGAGAAATTTTTGAAGCCAATTTGTTTTCCGAGGACGCCAGAAAGGTTTTCAGAACACCCGTGTATTGAGCATGATTCCATCAGAAAAACAAGTCAAGTGAGAAAAATAGCCATTCATAGATTAAGAATGTTTTTCTCCGTGAAGACATAAAGGCAACAGAATAACGGAATAGGTAGTTAGGTGAAATGTAAGAATATTAGTCTTCATTATTGGTTTTTCGGGTTTCCTCTCTCGTTGATTGGTGTACTTTTACAACAGTTTCGCCAGCCAGCAGTGGACTTCTTCAGGTCCGAAGAAGCGATGCATTTTTTGCCCGCATTAAAAAGGCCTCTCATTCAGTCGGGTGAACTGTGATTGTTTGCCTACTATCCATCATGAAGACCCATTCCCAAGCGTTGGAGAGCGTGTAACCATCTTCTCTATTCATACTGTTTGTAGAGTTACTTATTTCCATGGCCTCTCTTCTTAGCCTGGGGAAGTAGTTTCCTTCTTTGGCTTTTCAACATTTATTTCGTGTGCTGGTCCATTCATATGTGTTCGGCCAAGGCTGATTGGCACACCTGAATATTTTTGATGTTTGTTTGGTGCTCTTTCAAACGGAATTGAGGGCCCTAGTAGTTTGTCCGATGTAAGACCTTTATGCAATCGTCCTACTCTTTACACGCCATATTTGATGGCTTCGTGCAAATTATCCTTGGTTTTGCAGAGAGGGCCTGCAGATTTCATAGCATTGTGTAACCTAGTGACAATTTTGTTCTTAGAAAGCGCAATGGATGTTTTGTCACTCATTCTGGAGAAATTAAGTATAAAGGTTAATCCTGCGGGTTTTGACCTCTGGCGTAAATTAGACACTATCCAACCCAAGAGCAAACTCGAAAAACCAACAATGGTACATACGTTTTCGCGGAAGCCTTCACTGTAACAGAGTAATATTAAGGGCATGTAAAAATGTTCATTACTCCAATAACTCCTACTATCTCCACGATGGCTACCTTTGAAAACCTAATGAATTCCTACTACTGGCTCATCCATTAATAAAAATTATATTTCCTTGCGTATACTGATAATTTTTAAATGTACTTGGTGTATGTTTAACTATACATATTAGGTGTGTTCGCTGTCACACGCCCTCCAGGTGCCTTACAGGGTACTCCGGGGATATTCAAGGACACCCAGTAATTATGGAGTGGATTGGATAGCGAAAGAGCTCAAGAATTATACCATAATTTTGTTGCTTTCACGGCCGAAAATCAGATCTGATGATGTATTTAAAATATTAATTCGTCCAGAAAGTAAGTTCCGTTTGCCTTTTTCACAGCGGCTGTCGTAATTTTACGCATATGCACCAGTTCATCTGACTCATCGAAAATAGATTTACGCAGGTTTGAGACAGCCAGGTACTGTTTTCGCTTTGTGGTAGGTGTTTACTGTGTTCAAGTAAAATGAACCAAATCACGCTGTATGTTCAGTCGCAATCTTGTTGCCATTCTCGACAACTCTCATCCGCACAACGAAACTTTGGCAAAACAATTCCCGAGGGACTGTGCCTGACCTGGACGATTTAGACCATACACCTTACAGCCCATAGATAGCACATCTCTTTCCGTACAAAAATTCGCTTCATCATGGCCAGTGGTTCAACGAAGATGACGATGTGAAAGCATCTGCATCGACATGTTTTGCTTTGCTATCGGCATCCTTCAATGAATGGAAGGTACGGAAAATGGTTCCTCACTGAAATATGCCTATATGACGGTGGATACTTCATAAAAAATAGTGAATGGTATACACATTACGGCGTGACAAAAAATGAAACAAAAACATTTTTCTCGTTTTTTTTGTTGAATGGTACTTATTTTATGGACGAATCTAATTTGTAAACATTAGTTTATGTACGTAGTCTATATTCGGTGATAACTCCCCCGTAGAACACACCCTCGAGGTGGCTTGCAGGGAAGTCAGTAGACGTAGATGTCTTTTACAGGGGAGTCATGCACTCGTATGTGAATTCCCCCACTAATTCAATTCGAGAAAGTTTTATTTCTCGCTAAAACAATTATTTTGCGTTTAAACAGCTCAGAGATTGAATTACGTCAGTCTGTATTGCCACCATGACTGCATTTTGAGGAGTAATACAACGGCGTGACGTGTGTTTCATTCAGTTTTTAAGTGTGTTGACCTAATGAACTAATGGGAATCATTATTATGCAGTCGCTTTGACACCCTGAAATTAGCTCAGCCTTATAATAGCCCCTGGTTCCATAGAAGAGCAAGAAGAATATTCGAATGATATTGCCTCCGGCAAGGGAAATATTTTTAACGCTATGTTCTGTCCCTGTAAATTGTCTAGGATACTCTCTTGCTGTGATTTGCCCATCAAATCATAATTTTTGTGCTGAGAAAGTCTCTTTTATGTAAACTGTGAAGAATGACCATCAGAAACCGTTGACTAACTTATTATTTGACATCACTAACGCAGATAATTTGAAACCCGTAGTCCAAGTAACGGAGTTTTGTTTATACTTTTGATTTTTCGCGGAGAAAACTAAGTGCTAATGGGAAGTGGCAGCACAGAAGTAGCCAATAATTATCGTTTGGGCGCTAAAGGCATTTCAAGTTAGCCGTTGTTATGATAACATTGTAATTGCTAGTAGTCCTTCCTGCGAATTGCGTAGAGGAATTATAACCCTTACATTTATGCTAACAGCGTCGTGGCGTAGGGGTTTGAGCATTCTGCTGTTGACTGTAGGGTGGCGGGTTCATATTGGGGCGAAGCATCTTCTGATACTCACTACTAAAGTCTAATCCATGCGATTCGTAAATGCTCTAATATCGTAGAAGAGTTAATGGTCCAGGAGAAGGAACTGGACCCTGTCCGGTGAATGGTTGGGGTTAGCATGACGGGATCTCTATCCTCACTTCTCAAGCCGGCGCGGCCTACCGCTGTATCACACATTGCAATCAGGACTCTTTGAGTTATTATTATTGGCCAAAAATACCGTATTATTTTTATGATTCGTATTAATGTCCACATTAGACATCGAGTATTCGTATCTCGTCGAGTCGAGACGTCGAGTCATCCCAGTGCGCATTTATGCCAATAGAAAAATAATACTGTGATTGTGCGGTACTTGAATTATTTGCGTTTTTTTGGATGAGTATTACGTTTTTTAGTTTGGATATGGTATCTACGTTTTGACGAATACTTGCATTAGCTGATATACGCAATAAATAATTGCGCTAAATTTCCATAACTCTAAAAATAACTTATAGTTACGTGGTAGCCGAGGGAAAATGAATCGTTTTTATGTTCGCATACCATTTTAATTTAAAATATTGGTTTCGTTTCATATGAAATAAATTTCTGTCACATTAACAATATTCATTTATTTCAGAGTAAAACTATTTTATACACACAGAAATACAGTCATGAAAAGAAAATACCATAATATCACAGCTAGTGTGTTTTAATGGTAGTTATGGTGTGAAGTGTGATTATATTCACTCCTTGTTAATTAAGTACATTTCAAGCTTTTATTGAACACTTTGTGCTACTAAAAAAGTGACTTAAATCTCTGTAAACACCTTTAGATGCCATTTATCTTGCAGCTTTGCTGATGAACGATTTATTATTATCCATAGGTTATGAACTAAAAATAATGCTCTAACTACTACCTTATAATACTTGAGGTAATAACACAATGCGGAATCTGAGTAAATTATTTAAAAATAACGTAGTCTTTCTTGGTGCTTATATTTGTACACTTACATTCAATAGGCTTTAATGAGTTATTATCAGCCACTCACGTACTCAACATTTTTCACCCAATCATTCATTTTTGATTTTGTCTGTAGCCATGTGTTGTGTCCGATCGTATCATACGGAAAGGATGCACAGATTAGCAGTCATAGAGTGAGTATATCTCACTCAAAGTTGAGCACATCACGCACTATTAAACGTGACTTGTAAAAGCGTCTTGACAGATATAACTAATGACCACAGAGCAATCAAAGTCACTGTTTATCACAAGGGCACTCGATCACTTTTCTATTTCTCACAAAAATTTATCCTGTGTCCTCTTCTCTTCAACGTCGTCTGAATTCCAATTCCCAAAACCTCTTGCATTTGGCGATGGTTCAATGTATGGAGGTGGCTGGAAGTCAGTTTGATCGTTTTTCCCTGAGGTATAATCTCCTTGTAACGAGCTGAGACTATACGACGTTTGCGAAAAAACAGATGGATGATACGCTACTTCATGGGCCGCAAATAATTCTACAGATTTTTGAATGACGAATGGAGGCTCAGTTGTCCCCTGAAATAATTTATTTGAGTTGGTTTTCGTCTCTTCCGTTTCATTCTTTAGATTCAGTTGATTGGGTTGTAAATCGTAAGAATTCTGTGGACGGTAGTCAAATGTTGCTTGCGAGTTTATCTGGAAACCTGAGCCATTTAAATAGTCTGGAATCGTTTGTATTTCAAACGATGTACTCTTAACCGGGATGTCAATTAAATCTAGTGCTGCTTCTGAATCGGGGATCGTTTGTGAATTTTTCATCTCGGGGGACGCATACCCGGTATTCCCTGGAGAATACTGGGTTCTAGTCGAAGATCTAAAATACGAATTAGGAACAATGTTGTATGAAGGCCTCGTGGGGGGGTAGAAGAGGGACGGTGAGAACTGGGGTGTAATAGGTGATGGTGCTGGAGTGGGGAAATAGGTGTTGCTAGGATATGATGGAGAATTATCTTTTGGTGGCTTGTCTTTTTCTAATGGTTGATGACCTGTGGTCGCTCTGGTAGGTGGGGCCACTGTTATGTAAAACCCTTTGGGTTTCTTAGTAGTGGTAGAAGCTGGAAACGAAGCTGTTGTTGAGGGAACCGGGCGTGGCGTCACCGATGTCCTCACTGTTGACGGTGTAGTGACTGCAGTACTTGGCTTTGTCGTTGTAGTTGAGGGAACTTTTTTTGGTGGACGAGTAGTTGGTCTTGCTGTTGTTTGGGGGACCGTCGGGGTGTAAACAGGCTTGATGGTGGTGGTAGTGGGCCTAGGGGTAGCTTTAACAGTCACGATATTTAAAGGACGGAATGTTGTTGCTTTTGGGGTTGTACTTAATGGTGCCGTGGTTGATACAGACTTAGAACCTTCGTCAGTAGCGAACGCGTTCGCGCTTGCAAAAGACTGAGCAAAGGCTGAAGCTAAACTCCCGGATTCGGTATTTTCTAATTTTGGAGCTACTTCGTCTATGACGCTGTTTTGGGGTTCGTTGGATCCCGTCAGCTCATGAGCGTTTAATCCTGCTAGTCCTGTGAAGAAGGGCGTGAAATCTTCTCCTCCTGAGTACTGTAAGTCATCGGAGAATGCACCACTTTGCGCAAATGCTTGAGATACGCTAGTTCTTACGCCCGGAGAATCACTTAGGCCCGACGTAGATCCTGCGAAGGATTGCGCTATACTAGCAACTATTGATGGTGAAAATCCTTGATTATTCTCGGGAGTGTTGATTTCTTTGGCAGAATTAGATTGCGACGGTACGGCATCGTCTGATATCAGTGGCTCAAAGCTCTCTAAGATAGGTTGAGGGGCCATAAATCCAGACGGCGAAGTTTTGACTATCTTTTGTGATCCGAACTTATTTTCGTCCGGTTTAGACGTACCAACTACAATCGGACGTACAGGCCTGTCATTTTCCGAGAATGTTGCGAAGGTTGGAACATTATGGAGGATAACATTTTCCAATGGCTGTTTGCTAGTTTCTGACGCGCCGGAAAAGTGTTCCACCCTAGGAGTCGTCTCAACTATAGACTTGGGGACATCAAAAGTCGTGTGAGAAGGTGTGGGCGATGAGGATGGTTGGGTGGGCTCATTAGCAAAAGAAAATTGAATATTTGGTGGCTGCCTAAGTCTTACATTTATTGGTTGGATCTTTATTTGAGGCCTGCTTATTGGGGTAGCCTGAGTAACAGTTCCTGTCGTTTTGTGTTCTTTTTCCTCGGTAAAAGGAGAATTTGTCGTCACTGTTTCCCTAAATGGAAGTGTATCTTGGACTCGGAAAGACACTCTATTAGTCTTTGGACGTGATTTTCTACTCGGGATGGAAGCTCTCGTAAATGCCGGAGTAGGCTCATTTGTAATCGTAACAGTGGGTGTGCGGTAAGTTGTAGTGCTAGGGGTGTTTCGTAAAGAAGGAAAATCGAGCGTTTCGCTTGTTATATCGAAACGCGTGACGGTTTGGCTTCGAGGGGGCCAGATTAAGTTCCCGTTCGCGGGGGTCCGTTGGGTTTCGGGTTCTGAGTTATAGGTTCCCTCGACACTATTTTGCTCGGCCTTAAAGACGGGCGGGGTGGTCGTCCTCACGAATTGATTTCTTTTTAACGATTGGTTAGGAAGCCGCTTTGTTCCTGTTGGCCTCCTCCTCCTGAATGTGTTGCTTCCAATATTTGCCACAGTATTGTACTCCTGACGATTTCCTTGCGTGTATTTTTCATATGCCCTCGTCGTTTGCGGTGCTTGTGTCGGAGAGGGGTCCGCGAAGATACGCGGGTTCTGTTCCTGTCGGTCGAATTTAATGGATTGCCTTCCACTATCCTGAAACGCATCCTGCGAATGGATTTCGTTCGTGAATTTCTGCCTAGGCTCCTGCTGCTGTTGCTGTCTGTTGTGTGTCCGTTGAGATGCTATCCTAGTGCCCGGTCCTCCAAGTAAGGACTGAGTAGCTTCTGACTTGTCCTTCACCCTCTTCCCGACATGGTTCAGACGTAAACTCTCGGTCGACGATCCGCAGTCAACAGCTGGCCACCAGTCACATGTCCGAACAGCAGGGTTGAATAGCGTTCCGTTGGGGCAGATGAAGGAATTACTGGTCGATCCTCCTGGTGTGCAGACGTGAAAGACCTGGCACTGAGTCTCAGGATCTGCGTAGTAACCTGTTAAAAATTTAAGTTGGTGAAAATTACTGCTCATGCCTCCCGCTTTTATGTTACAAATAAATAAGAAAATAACTGTTGAATAAACAGGTTTAAATGTGCATCGATGGCTTAGGTTATATCGCACCAACTTAACTTAGGGATTAGGACTAAGCTTAATCCTAAGATGTACGAAGCACTCATCCCCTAGGCGAGATTCGAACCCGCGACCTTCGGATTGCCAGTCGGGCGCTTATCTGCCTTGATTACAGAGGTCGGCGCTCGCCTCATATTGTGAAGTATATGGTGTCTGTTTGAAGCATATGGTGCCTCTTTGGCTGATTGATTGTTGCCTGAGGTTTTGAGAGCATCTCAAATATTTTTGAGAATTCCTCAAATTTATGGTTCGGTGAAATATATCCCCTTTTTAAACATAATATATTTGGATACTTTCCTCCTTGCAGTATTTCTCTCTTCATTTCAAAATATTTTGCTGAAAAAAACTTGACAACGACAACTTTACATTCACATCCATGGCTCTCCTTTTCTACGATGACCTTGCCCTAATAGCCTTTCATAGTCCTACACCGTACATGTCTGTTTCATTATAATTTTTCCCTCTCTTAATTTCTTCCTACTCTTCCTTTCCGTGCCAAATAAAATGCAATCAATCATCTCTGCCCTACGTAATTTCTCCGTCCCCCTAACTTCCAGTTCAATACACACAGTTTTATACTGTCTGTGTACTGCATACAAATACTGCTAGGTATACTTGTCATGTAGGCTCAGTCATGTTGATAAAAGCGATATATAGTAGCATTTTTCGTACGTCGAAGAGAGGTACAAGTGCTTATGATACTTTAATTGCTAAAAACGATAAGTATCAGTGAAATTTCAGGCACAAAATCCGTGATTTTGAAAGTCGTTTGTACTTTGATAAAGACCCTTAACTATTATATAATTTTTTACATGATTATCTTTACCAATTCTGCGTGCATAATATTTTTACTCTTAGAAATACTTCAGTCATTTATATAAGTTAGTTTTCATCTACGCTATACCCTTCAGCCACCGCAACGGTGTATATAATGGGTTAACCATCAGCAATCATGCATTAATGTCAGGAATATAAAACCTATTGTAATTCATACAATGCGGGATTTAAATCCAATTACATTGCATTAATAAACTGCTAAGCTGTATATGTTAAGAACGATCACGCATAGAAGAAGGATTTGACACGAAGAAATAAATAGTGGATCTTTTAGAATGTGAGAGGAGGTGTTGGTAATGTTTTACAGATCATTGTCGCTTGGATGTTGTCAAAAGTTGATGACGCCGTTGCCCAGTGCTGTAGTTCGTTTAGGTTTTCTGAGGAAGTCCTTTTCACTAGAGGTGTCCAAAGTAGAGGCCCTCAGTTTTTTATGGGCTACTGTTTGTCTCCTCTCTTACGCATTTGTAATGTTCAAATTGTCTTCAGCTCCTTTCTCGAATGAAACCGAAATTGTTTTTCAGTTTGCTATTGAAATAAAATAGAATTCTTTCTTTAAATGCTAATTAATTAAACAATTACTCAGTATAACTAACTTAACAGTAAACATTCAGTGAAAAGATAATGCTAAGGTTCGAAAGACAGAAATATGATTAGTGAGGTTTTCCAGTAGTGATCTCTGCAAGAGTCGAACAGGCACTTGAAAAATTGTTATGCATTGCCTATTACAACCAGTTCTTCACTATTGTTAGAAAATTAGATGCCTTTATATTCACGCCGTCCCTCTTATCCTTGCTCGACCGTGAAACAATTGCGGGATTCCCTGCTTCCGTATCCTTATCGGGTCCTCCTTCTTCGGCCCCTAGCGTCTACTTTAAATTGAGTCGGTGATAATTTCATATTCTTTGCCTATCCCTTGGGATGGTATGATATCATTCTGTGAAGAATGATCAGTTACGGAAGAGCAAATCACTTTTTTTTAGTTCGGCCAGTATATACAATGGCTCTACTTTATAATTTAATTTTCCAGGGTGTCGGTTTTAACATTTGTAATTTCGAAAATTAGAGACGGACTCAGGCCATAGCAAAATGCTTAACTTTCCGGTATTTCGTCTGCATTACAAGTATTTATCAGCCGACCATTGTTTCAAGAAGTGATTGTCACTATCAATAAATTTGCTTTGTTAATGGAAATCATTTGTTTAAACTGGGGTCGGTTGATGGTTTGGACGAAATACGAAGTTAATCATTCACTTTTGCGGAGTTTAATTTAAATGATTTCATTTTCATGTTGCTTATTTTTATCTCTATTTTGCTCAAGATGCATTGTTTAATATTGCTACAAAGAACTCTGGCATACTTCTTGCGAGAAAGGCATGAAGTTATCCTTTTCTGATACCTATCTTCTTGTCTAGTACAAGTCTACTGAATCTGGCTTTCATACTAAATTAATCCAACGTTCTTGCCCGAGAATTTCGTAGATGCCCTTGCATATTTCGGCGGCATCTTTAACTCTACTTTGATGCTGCTAGTTAGAATTCAGGAACGGTTTTTCTTACGGAATTTTGGATATGTTCCCCGTCATGACTCAGGTACTCGGGTCAAGGTCGTCTGAGAAACTGTTTATGATATTATTCCAGAAATATATGCCGGTAGGAGTGAATGTGAGGAGTGCATTTTATTGCAATCCTGTGAGCGGTAACAATGGATCTCCAGCATAGTAATAAGAATACTTTCTCTCGAGATTCATTCGCTTTCACTGTTGGAATCTCTTTTCGATTCAGCTCCCTCACAACAATGCGAGGGTTTTGCTCTCGCATGCCGTTTATCGATGATGATTATTTCCCTTCGGAATGTGAAGTGTTCTTGCCAAGCCAGCTTCCTAGGTATTGCTCAAGACTCGGCCGGAGATACTGATGCACTGAATGTCAACGTAATCGATTGCCATGTTAATTATTTGTGCCTTTTCCGCTTGCGGCCATGTTGAATAGGAACTCGAATATTCAAACATTGTGCTTGACATCCTCTGACAATTTGTGGCTAGAAAGATGGTCTGCAGGTGAAGGATTGCCTCACCAAAACTCAATGGTTAACGATTACGTCTTGATTTCATCGTTAACGTTTTATGATCGAGCTAAATATTGCCCTACACCAATTATGTTGAAACTTAGATAATTTTGTAATATGTAGAAAATTCTGCGATTTTCTTAGGATAGTGTCTCTAATTTCATATGTTTTCAGTGAGCGAAATTGTTTTATTGTTTTGATGTCCTGCTTTTAGATGTACCAGAAAAATACTCACGTTATCAAATGACGTTAAATATGCAAATAAGCTCGTGCATATTTTTGCTTGAGCATAATGGAATTGCATACACTGATTAAATATCTCCTTGTCTTTGAACTATCTGATATAAAGATACGAAAAATGCAAAGTATTTAGCGTAATCAAACTGGCAGGTAAGGTCCGGTGGCTCGGGATGGCGTGGCAACTGAAAGATTGCGGGTTCGAATCCCGCTTTCTATTTGGGTTTTGAGTTTGCCTTATGTTAGTTTAAAGGGTTAGGTTAGACTAGGCGATATAATTTAAGCAATTTATACTTATTGTAGGGCGATATAATTTGAATTTAGCCGAACAAAACTACTATTTTAGCGTGACTTATGTCCGTGGAAATAATAAACATTGTTACTTTAGTTCGAGAAGAACTATTCAAAATTTATACTGGGAAAGATTTTGCGTTCGCACATTTGGAACTACTTTCATTTACGATTAATTTTTTTCGGTCAGAGCATGAACATAGACGATCGTAGAATATGAATCTCTCTATAATATCCGGGAAATTTTTGGTTCATCTGAGGAAAACCATTGTTAATCTCACTCATTTACGTTGACAGAGGCTATTTTATTTGTTGTATGGTATTGTTATCGGAAGTAAAGCGTAGGAGAAGTGGTGCCCAGCATAAGCGTTGGTATCAAATCCAGAAGTTTTTATTCATTGTGTTTGTGAAGCCTATTTTAATTTAATTTAGGGTTTTTTAAGCTTAAAAAGATTACTTAATGCCACAAAAGCTACTATAATTGAGATGAATATTCAGTAGTTTAAGGTGAATATTCGACCGAGTAAGTAACGAGGAAGTCCTGTAATGAGTGGGAGAAAAGAGAAGTCTTATGAATACCCTAAGATGAAGACGGAACAAATTAATCGGCCACATCATGAGACAGATAGCCTGATGAAGACAATCGGTGAAGGGCAAGTGGATGAGAAGAACGGCAAAGGAGTGCCTCGAGTGAGATATAAAGAACAGGTGATGTAGGCTGTGAAAGAGAAGATATATTTAAATATGGAGAGATTGGCTGACAGAAGAATTCAGTGGAGAGTAGCGTCAAACCAATCTCAGAATTGCTGACCAATGATGCTGATTCGATGGTGTTAGCTATTCCACGCAATAATTTATTTTGTCCCGTGGAAATATGATAAGGAAACGAACTAACCTTTGTTATATTGTTCATGAATGAAATAGGGAGGATTTCAGTGGAGTTCATGTTAATATTAACCAGGTACTCTTCCGGATACCTTATCCATAAACATAGGGATTTAAAATCACGCCCTTTAATTATAGTAAAGCTAATTTGTATACTTATTATGAATAAAATGAAATTTGTGGAAGATTAAAAACCAATGTCACAACTTTTTAAGAAACTGATAGATAAACTCTGAATAGGGCATTTATTATCCATTTTCTTCCTGATAAACTTGCAGATTTATGCGTTGTAGTTGAATTTTACTCCTTCGCTCGCTTTGTAGGGACTAAAAATAATCTGACGCTGACGAAATGATCTGGGATTAAATTTTCTACCTCGAAGGCGTTCATATGATGCCACTCCCGCCGAGTTACTAAATTTCGCGTCATACCCAGTTTCATCACTCGGTCTCGACGATGATTCAGTGGGTTAGGCCTTCGGAATACAAACAATCGAGTATTACTCGTTATATGCGCGACGAATTTTTTTCCCGTTAATGCTCATTCTCTATGTCCGTGTCCCGGATTCCCGGCAGGTAGCCTTTACTTCCAGCCAACACCCCTAACCACTCCACACGTCTCTCCCCCACACGTATCTCCTCCCCCCCCCCTTCCTCACCGGCAACCTTTCCCTGGCAGCTGAAAGACGTGACCGGAATGTGGGAGTAGATGGGGTAGTCGATCCCCGGTTCTCCAGGCGCTGCGCTCGAGTCCCCGTCGTATGCACCGGCGAACTGCTGCGGCAGGGCCGGCGGCTCGGCGTCCGCCGTCGGAGTGAAGCGGTCCTCGGGGCCGGACCCCAGGGGCTCCCGGTTCTTCGTCCCGGGTCGCCGGGCGCCTCCACCTCTCCTGCGTTGTGGCCTCCTCCTCCCTCCCTCCCCCGGCAAGTATTGAAACCGCGGAGGTTCCTGCTGTTGCAGTTGGTGCTCCCCCTCTTGATATCCGGGATCCAGTTGAGCGCCGACCGATGCCACAATCGCCAAGGCGACGATGCTTCCTGCAGAGGAAGATGTCTCGGGTTACGACGAGATTAAAAGACAGAGAGGAAAAGAGAGATATGGCTCGGGTCAGAACAAAGGGTTCGTTTCGTAAGGTTTCCACCTCTAGCTCAGTTATGCATTCTTTACCTCTAGGAAGGAGGAAGGAAGTAAGCGATCGAGATCGGGTGGAAGATACGCCCCTCTACCGACCGTACTGAGCGAGTAGAAGGGAAGAGGTGGACGGGAGGGCGGAAATATTATTCGATTGTTTTGAAATGCCGGCTTGATTGGCGGTTCGAGTGGCCGGCACGAGCCTGAACAATGAAATTCTCACGGGCCGTATGGATACCGTGGGATTTCGATATGTTTCGGGGTTAGAAAGTTGACGTCTTCATAGGAGATGTTGGCAGCGCACCTTAGTAGTTTTTTCAGGCTTTTGAAAAAGGGCGTGGGCCGATGAAGTAAGTGATTTTGGCATCGCACGCTATCAAGCGTTCCGAGTTTGACGCCTCTTCACGGCCGAATCCGTTAAGTGTCACGCAAAATCTTGCGGTGTTTACAAATGGCTCTTTCATCGCTCTCTTTATGGCTAATTAATAGGTATTCGGGGCGGCAGCGAAAACTGATTATAAATATCCAACCGCAGGTAGTTTATTGAGAGGAACATCCTCGTGAGCATTTCCCTTGGGTGGAAAATGATCCACGGTGAGTTAAGTTAGAGTCATCATTTCAGTTCATTCATCATCTCGAAGTCATTGTATCCTCGAAACTATACAATTTTTCACCGCTATATAGTTTACCTTTAGTTCAGATGGTACCCTGTTACTTTTGATAAAAGTATGAGTTATTTTATTCATTAAATTATAAGATTTTCAGTGACAACTTTTGCTCTTTGTCATGCCTCACTGCGTATCAAATGACTGTGATGATCACCAAAATAGTTATAACGCCGAGAAAATATACTCATTTGTAGTTATTCTTCAGTACCTTCTTTTATGGTCGGTTTGTTTCTGACGATCCTTAAAAAATAATCTTATCTTTAATATCCCTGGAAATACGATTTTGCATGATTCACTATTCGTATGCATAAAATTACATTCTTCTCTTTTACCTCTTCAATTAGGCAGCTCGAATTACTTACGCTATTCCTTCCTCCCCGTCCTTACGCAGTATTTTAGCCTCCAGATACCCCCCGTTAACTTTCAGTATCTCCTTTGACCACTTACTGCATTCTTATAAAAAGGTACGTGCATGGTTATCAGCTGACAATGGACACTGAAAATTCGATATTGTTTGAGTACAGCCTTCGAAAATATACCGATTAGAATCACTGCAGCTTCAATTGCATGTCTTACTGAGTAGAGGTTTGAAACTATGTAGCGTGAAAAGAGGGTCTGAGAGATGATTTTCTGGTCATCGTCATCGCAGTTAATCTTCCGAATTCGTCAAGAAGACAGTCATAGCATAACGGGAAAAGAATTGTCGAGGCATCCGTAGCACTTCCTCCCGCAGAACTGCACCATATTAGGCACCGATATATGGGACCCATACAAGGTGGACTTGAATACCGAATTAGAACGTGGTCAGCGAAATAGTGGTAGTGGATGTAGTTGGATATGGTAGTTGGTTAGAGAAAGGCATTTCCCTTGGAACAAAGAAAGAATGATAACGAAATCCGGCTTTATTGTCATAGGAAGGTGCCAAGTCGTCTACGGTTGAACGTCCTGTCAACCGGACGAAGTATTGAACTTGAAGTCATATACGCGCCACACTCCAGTGAGGACCGGTATCTACATAACCTCAATATCCCGTAAGCATCCGCTTGTGTTTACGGAGGGAAACAGTCACCATGCGTGCATTAATGTCACGAATTTAAAACATTTTAATTACTACAATATGGGATCCACAGTTAAATTTAAATTCTAATCCAAATGTAATTCACCTAAGAATACATTTTTTTCACATGAAATACTGATTCTAATGAAAATCCAAAACCTCCTGGGTTGGATGACGCACATACGAAAATATTTTATGTATCATATGAATACTAATACCATTCCAGCAACGAAATCTTTCTACTGGTTCGTCTGGAATCAAACCATGACATCATGATAGGGAACCATTACTCTTATCACATCACCAAGTCAATCCCACTGCGTTACGCAAATGTTAGCGAGATTAGTAGAAGGGCGATATGATATTATGCACAGTCATTAAATAGTGTGGCTTGTTTATTGCAAGACAAAAATCGTCATCAAACCGTAGGTGGAATCTTTTCAATGAAATCGAAGTTTATTCTCCGACGATTTAACATAATAAAAATGAATGTTTAAAACTATCCTTATTTTTATTGATTTGATTTTAAGCAAAAGAGTGGAGAAATAAGATACTGGATGAGTAGATTCATATTTTCATGTTCCTTCGCGACCAAAATTATTGTCATAAATACCGGAGAGTTTGTTAAATATGAACAGTATTGCAAACCCGTAAAAATGTCTTGCTACTATTATCCTATTTACGTCGAAGGTTTTCGCGGTGTTCAGAAGAACAAGACATGTTTTTGAGTGTCCTCCTCGGTTTAGATGCAATTCCGAAGCTGTCCTTACTTCTATCTGGCCTGAGGACGCCTGCAACACAGTAGGCGAAACGCCGCTATCAAGATGATGCGAACGCAGAGGACTCCTGAAAATCTGCCTCGTTCACTGTTACCCTATTCTGACAGGACCTTTTCCATACATTTAGTTAGTTTAAAGCCTGAATACAGCGATGAATGTAAATCAATGTGTAACTCATGAAAAAAATTATTATTGAGCAGTTCCCAATCATTTAGTTGTACTAAACGTAAACCTCGATAATTGCCCGTTTTTATCCTGCTTCAAAACCTCGTGGTTTATAGGGATAAGTTTAAATATGTTGAATGGTGGTATATAAACATATTATTTTCCTCTTCAGTTCCTTATATTTTTTACTTTAGTTCGTAATGATAAGAATGCCTTTTTTCCCCTCTTGGACTATTTTCCGACTGTCCTTCCTGTTGAATCCTAGCATCCCGTTGGCCATAAAAAGCTATCTTTTGAGCATCTTCTACTATTCTCTCCTCGCGTAATATTCATTGCAACCAGTTTTTTTTAGGAGACAGACTGATTGAGGTGTTCTGAATACTCAGTACATTTTTGTTAAGGCTATTGACTATGATCACAATATGCTTGTTTAAGTTTACTTCTGTTCATTAACTAACTTTATTATCATCAGATATCTTATGTATATAACTAAATTTGTTATTATCACTAACTTTGTTATCATCAGATGCAACCAAATTAAAAATAAAACTAAATAAAAACACCGTAAACACTATCTATGCTATTACAAGCTTTAGTTGTCCACCGTTCTCATGTGTGCTTCTGGGCAATGGAGATATGTTTACCGCGAGAAAGTGTAAATAAGAGTCATGTCTGTGACGGAAATTTTAATTGTTTGAACGAGCAGTTTAAGTAAAGAGTTGTGTCCGTCTGTTAAACAGATTACTACCGTAAATATATTTTATTATTTGAAGTATAATTTCGAGAGTATTTATTTTGAAAGCAAGCCTTTAATGTTTTGTATTTTGCAATTTGTATTTGATGCGATTGTTTTCACCTTGATTAGGCATCCTCTGGCTTACAGAGCCCTAGGGATGTTTCATCAAGATGAAACCGACCGCACCAATAAAATCTGTTAAAGAAAGTTTTGGTCTTGAAATGAATAACCGTTTCCTACAGCCATCGAAGCCATTAGCCTTGCGAAATAGGCTTGCATTCATGTTGATGTAGACTTGGGGCAATTTATGAGCATTAGCATCATTTTTGTGGAGTATCAGTCTTCCCTTTGGCCTACGTAATTTTCTACCATTCACCCACTCATTGGCTCCTCATTGAAAATATTTTAGTTTCAAAATAAATCATAATGAGGAGATTTAAGCGATTTTGAAAAAAAGCCTCCTCGTGAGACTTTCCCGGAAAAGTTCGCGGAGAATTTACGGCAGGGAGAAGGATAATATTTCTTGAAATTTGCAACGAAAGACTTGGTATTCTCCCACCTCACAGTAAACATTCCCTTGTTTCAGCAATTTCAATTTAAGCGATCAATATACGTTAGTGACACCATTATCGTCAATTTTCATCTCGGAAGTTTTGTTAGAACAGCAATAATCTTTTGGCCAATCTCTTTATAGTCTAAATCAGAAGTTCTGGCTGAATGATTTGAAGGTTCTAATTATCGTATCTCTAGTGAAAGTGATATTTTCAGTGTAAAGTAAAAACAAACACTTAAAATTACGTTTAAAAAGAACGCCCATACCTAAGTGATTTTCGCCTTAAGATTAATTTTCGCAGAATACTTCCTACCTAATGGATTTATGAACATAATTTTATTGATAATTACATCATTTAATTTGAGTTGAGGTGCTGTGAACTACCTAATTTGTATGCCCCATCAATGCAGGAAAGTGAATCCTCTTTTGAAACCTGTTCGAAAATAATTTGACTAGCCGTTTTAATGAGCTCCATGCCCAGTCATGATTCGCCCCTTTTCAACGCCCGCTTATACCTTAATTCATTTGGATGACGTCACGGGTAATGATAATCTGAGGAAGAGTCATATTTTATCATCCCTTCGAACCTTTCGCACTTTCGAGACCGCATTCCTCCGGAAAAAAGCTTTCACCCAAAAATAAAGTAAAAATTCGAAAACAGGCGCTGCCTTTCCTTCTTCCTCTTCTCGTTCGGGGAGTACTCCAGCGAGTCACCACGAAGTGGGAAGGCCCGTTTCACTGCCTCCGGTATGGGTCTGACCTTATGGCCTTCCCGGCGGACACGGAGGTCCTTTTCCTTTCTTTTTTTCCCTCCATAACCGCATTCATTCGCGGGCCATCTCGGGCGAGCGAGAAAGTTGCCGCTGCTGGATCATCGGGGCGATCTCATTCCAGTCCACACCCGTCTGGAGTTGCAGGTCGCAGGGGCGAGAGAGGAGTAGTTGGAAGGCGGGGAGGGGGCGGAAACTTTCTTTAACCTCATCTCCTCCTTAACCTCTGCCTCATCTTCGCCTTCTCCGTCTCATCCCTTGGACTTAGGTCAGGCACAAGCTCCGTCTCCAATTTCGGGCATCGTTGAGCCATGTTGAAAATGTATCGCAATCCAATAGCTATTGGACTCCAGTGAACGATACGACTATATTATATCGTTTAGTATTTTCTCCAGGTATTGCGTGTGTTGATACTTTGACGGTAGTAGTATTAGTATACGGTTTTCCAGCGCTCTGACTGCTAAGATTATCCTGAGATAAAACTAACGACATTCCACGCGAAGCGGGATTTGCCACCACGACCTTTGCGTTGTTTGGTTGGTGCATTGTTTCTGTTTCTGCCCTTATTTTTCCGTTCATAGAAGTCTTCATCGATACCTACAGGTCCAATGGCATTTACGTAACCCGCTTCCTTTTCCCATTTAAGGAAATATGTTTCGGTATCGATTGAAGCGGTTTGAAAAAAAACCGGATCGTTATTGTATATTTTAATAAATTGTGTATTTACTGCTGGGTTGCCACTACATTCGAATTCAATAATAGATCAATCATCATCAAATTTTATGATATTTATTCGCCAATTACATCGTTTTATCCCTAATGCAATGCAATTCGACATTCCTGATATTGCCGAAAAACAGAAAATTTCCCGATCGTAGCTCCCTTTGGGTCATCCAAATGACGGATGTAAATGTAGAGGTATGCAATTAGCATAATCTCGCCAAATTCTTATCTTATTTATCTCACGAGTTGAAGTGACAGTATGGTAAACACTCATAAAATTTCATCATCTGCAGTCAACAGATCGCGTTGCGATATAATATCAATATAATATTGCGCAGCTGATGTATTGCCATGGCACAGAACCCTAATCTTTCATCCTCTGACTCCATTCCATTAATGTTACTTCGAGTTGTTGAACACTTGGGTATCAGGTACTTCAACGGCTAGGGTTACATCGCACCGTACAACTAGAACTCTAGAAACGAAAACAAACACAAATAGCGTGCCCTACGTGGGTTTCGAACCCGCTACCTTTGGGTTGCCAAGTTACCATCCTGACTACAGCGGTCGGCCGTATTAAATCAACGTGTTTTCGATATCGATACACCCTTTCAGTACCTTGTGTCGACACCTTGCATCCTCAATTGTATGGTGTATACTAGGATAGGGATATCAAGTGGTGTTCACAAGACCAGATGCACGTAGTGGATGTGATTAACAGTAAGTAAAATTAAATAATTATGAAAATAGTGGCACTTTCATAAGCAAAATATATTTAAAACGCCACGACACACCTGCTTCAGCTCACAAAGCCATCATCAGGTGTAAACTTTCCTGATTTCCAATAAAACGTTTCTGAATGATGGCTTTGTAAGCTTAAAAACTTACCATGACATTTTAAATATAATTTTTGTGGAAAAGTACTACTAGTGCTATCCGTTTTATTCGATTAGTGTTTCGTATCGCATATTACGTCGCATCCTCCGATAGAGATTAACGTAGCGATGCGTCATACTAAGAGACGTGTGTGCATCAGCAACCGAAGACGGCTCCACCCGATTCTTCGTTTCGCGGCCTCACCCAAAGCCGTTTCGCCTCGCCCCACCTCCGGAGAGTCCCGTCTCGTGCCCTTCCGGGTCGTCCGCAGTTGACCGTTCCGAGAGTTACGCCAACAGGAAACGAAAAACGAAAGTGTCCTCTCCGCCAGTGTATATAGTTAGATCTCTCCCGCGAGTCAGCCGCCACCCCAGACGAATCATCGTATCTTCTTCCTTTTTATGACCCAGCTGTCCCGTTCTGAACGGGTTCCGAGCGACATTATGGGTGTTCACCGAAGGAAACGATTCCTCCGACTGTCCCCGGTAATGTGCCATGCTGATAACTCAAAGGCCTCGGAATCGCATTCCACCCCCGGCATGGATGGTCTGAGGTTTTTAAGTCTGTGACCGCAATTCTAGGCGCTTCAGACCGACCGGAAAGGTACAAGGATAAGGAATGGAAGGAGAGATGGAAGAGGGAATGGTGGAGAGAATACCCAACGTCGGCAAAGACGCCAAGGGGCTTAACGGTTACGGCTTAACGTCTCATCCTACGGACGGTGAACTGAACTCCACAAAGCACTCATGTAGGTTTACCAATGAAAAATATCTTTTATTGCCGGAATTCGAACCCGGGCCTGAACTCGAATTTAGGATAATCACTACTCCAACCCGGTCCTATGGATGTCATGGTTGTGTAAGCTTAGATGGATGTAACCCAAGCAGTTTGAGCACCTTGAAACTTAATTCTACTATTACGAGCCTTCACTTGATTTTGATTGGCCTTTTGAAATAGCAACATTTAGAAGCTGCATATCCGCGATTTGATCATGGTACGCTTTTTCTGCCTTCAATCACTCGACGTGAAGGCTCTAGTTTATGGGGGGTGTGTTGAAGAGTGCGGCGGTGTTTTGCTTAGCCACTGCGTAAAGAAATCGGGAGAAATGGCGAGCGATTTCAGATTTCTGGTAGTAAATAAATTTTTTTCAAAATATTTTAGTTGAACGAAAATTACCATGGTGCGTTATTTTGCAAATAACTTGGTGTATACAACCAAGAACATTGACGAATCGTTTGGAATTAGTATGATTCGTTACGCCTGTTGATAGTTTACGTGGTCAGCTGAAAAAATAATGAATCAATTCGCCTTATTTCTATGGACAAGTGCTATTTCATTTTACTCTTTTTTTCTATACATTTTTGTATCAGTGGATCATTTACGGGAACTGATTCCGGTACTTTCAGTTATGATTACGACAAACAGTTCCAAGAATCAATTCGTTATGAAAAAGGAGAAAATAATATTCATATAAATTATCCTTGTAGAATATAAAATAAAATGATTAAGAACCTATTTCCCTGGCAGAGTGAAATACTGTCGATAAAATTTTCTAGCATCAAGTTGCATAACATTTTTTCTTACGTTCTTCCTAACAGATTGGGAAACGTATAAACATACATGTCGGTAATAACGATCGCAAAACAGCATTAGAAATAAGCGTCCAGACTCTCCAAGAGAGACTAAAAATTACTTTCAGTTTAATGATTGAGCATTTCAATTTATGTTGTGATAAAAGCATGTAATAAAATTAATACGCTATGAAAATTATTTTTGCTCTTATTTATTTATACGCTTAGTATTTTTTCTTTCGAAGGGAGTGAGAAGGAGATAAGTTGAAATTCAATGTATTCCCGAATTGTTTTCCCGAAAAAATAGTTTTCCCAGCTACGCAACTGCCGTAGTTATCAAAAGTAACAAATAAAGTCCCTGGTTGGTTGATTATATTTTCCCCCAGAAGGAAAGATTGCTTACGTTTGTTTGAGCGAAAAGAACTTTTTGGTGCATAAGCTAATGGAAGTCATTGGAATCAGTGATGAACTATAAATTTTATCGGGGAAAATAAATTGAGATATATTTTTGCACCTAAAAAAACATAAGTTTTAAATTAAATACACCTTTGGTGATATTTTTACAAATGCAAAATGGAATTTACATTTAACGCCTAATAAAATTCACAGCAATCGCTGATTCCAGTGGTTTCAATTGACCTATGCACCGGAAAGTTCTTCATGCTCACAAAATATAAGTTACCTTTACTCGTAGAAAAAAATAACTAGCCAGGGACTAGGGTCGTTACCTTTGATGACTACGGCATTTCATACTTAAAACTCTTAAAATAGGAAAATAGAAGCCTAGCTATGCTAGCCCATAGAAGGTTTGAATGTTTTACCTAAAATGATGTAGGTATTGTCCTCACTACATCAGTTTATTTGTTTGTTCCTTCCCCTCTTAATTCTTTAGTTCTCTTTCATTATTGTCAAAAGCTGCCTTTCCTTTATCACATGAAGCCAAGAGTTCACCTCCCGAAACTTTGAATGATACGCTTAGCCTGAGGGGGCGCCGCAGCGATCTCGCCTCAATGATTTTATGGGCTTGTTAATTACATATTATTACCCAAAGGGGCTGATATACATTTTTCGATCGAGTTCCCTCATTATTCAGATTTCTTCTGGAATCTTTAAACTTTCCTGCAATATGTAGAGCGACCCACGCATTGTCCCTCACTTTTCACGATATGTAACAGGAGGCGTTCTCGTCAGGTGATTTAAATGGGAAAAACTGCGGGATTCAAAAATTTTAGTTCAAATCAAAATGTGTGGTCAAAACCTTTCACGGTACTGTTTTTGACTTACGATTGTGTTATCATTTTTTCGAGACCCTGGCCGTTGTAGGTTTTCGCACCTTTTGTCCTCATTGTGACTCAAGCTGTTCGGATATAAAAAATAGACATTTATTCGGGAAGAATCTGAGATTAACCGCATCATTTTTTCCAAATTTAAATTTGGTATAAAACACTAAAAAAATCATGCTTCAGATAATCGTCTAATTTTACGAGATGGACATTGTAGATATTTTGGTCTTCTAAATTTGGTTTCTAGCAGCACTGACACATTGTGCACATGACTGAACGCTGAGGCGCTGACTTATCATATTATTTTTCCTCGGAGCGACGGAAATGTAATCATAATATGGAAAGCAGCCAATATTTTATCACATGCTAAATCGGAGACTAACTTTCCAAAGACTTTCAGTATTACTTCTAACACTTCCGCGACCTATAATTGATGGCCTAATATTATTCTTGAGGATATCCGTCACGTTGTTTGTTTTTAGATAATAATGAAAATGTCATTCAACCTGAAGACGCCACCAGGATGAGGGATGAAACTTGTGAAAAAAATTATCAACGAGACGGAGATTTCCGAGAATAATATAAAGTCACCATCGGTATTATCTGTTTTTAAAAATTATAATGACCTCTAATGAGTGGAAGAAACACTATGTTGAAAATTGGCGTCTCACTAACCCTTTTGTTGAATAAAAGAAAATTTTTTAATCGTAGGCATGGTCATAGACGCACACGGTTACTGTTATGTATATTAAGCAATAATGTTATGTCAACATTTGATTTTATTGATTCCGTTCCGCCTTACTTGTAACGCAAATTAATATCCTCGCGAATTACACGGTAATGTCACGTCAACCCAGGGATTCAGTCACAGGTATACCGTCACATTCACTATTCTTAAAAAATTAGTCTTTATAATACTATGTTTGATAAGGTCAGTCCCATTTTCTGTGTAGCGTGCGGTTCCCCGTATAGTCCTGGCACCCAGAGAATCACTTTGTCAGGGTTTCCAATGCATTTAAATCGTAAATAAACGAAGGCATTTTCAAAGTATGAGAACGGTATGTAAGCGTAGCACAATAAACACAGGAGAAGTAATGAGTTAGTCACAGCTGCACGTGGTAAGTAAAAAAAAACACACAGGGATAACACACCTAATAGGAGAAGAAATCCTCTCTCCATTGTTGAGGCCGCGCAGAGCAGATTGACGGTTGCCCACCTCGTCACTAAGTGCGTACCCAACTCCTCCGTTCACTTTCCAAAACCACTATCCCCTTCCCGCAAGCGCTTCTTTGATTTTATACCGAGGCATCTTCCTCAAGCCCCTCTCCCCACCCCCGCTTCCTAACGTGTTCATCCCCGGCAAAGGCCGTCCGTTAGCCAATGCGCGGACACCATCCGAAGGAGGGCGTTATGCCGGACTGTAGGAGAAAAACGAGACAAAGTTGTGACATTGGATCAGTATACCACGCTCATCTTACCAAATGACCTTTGGCAAACTTGCACTGCTAACATAACTATGTTCCCACCTCGTCACAACTTTCACTGATTGCCGTCAGACGGATCCCGAGAGGCAAGGCGTGGAGATAGCAGTTGTAACTGTTGCTGGAAATCCTTGCTGGTAGCCGTCGATCGATCAAAGGCGCAATCAAGCTTAGGAAAGTAATTTCCGAAAGGAGAAATGGAATGGTGAAACGTGCATGCATTCACTTACATCATTTGTGGGCTTCTATAATATCGGCTTACCGAACGTTTGCTTATCGAATGCATCTTTTGAAACGTCGTTAGGGTCGCTTATTTGGCGATCGATGTCTCCTTAAAATATTCTGTAAGACTAAATAACAGTAGGCTACATAATATTGTTGCTTAGCGATAACTTGTATTAGAATTATTCCATATATTGTTTGCAGTTATGCATCGGTAAAATATACATGGTCGCACAATTTATCGTGTACTATTCATTGATAACTCATGCCAACAGTCATTTCCGTGTTTACTCACAGAGTTGGATTATAGTCCGTTATTACATTAATTAGGCCTGTAGTTTGCATGATAAAGTATGCAAATGATTATTAGTATATTTATTACGGATCAGCGTGTTTACATTACACCATGGATGAAGTCGTTTATTCGGTCGAAGATGCTACTATTGCTGAAATACCTGTGACAATAATAAGAAGTGAGGCAAATAGTTGAAATTTTTAAATATTGTGGATATGACGTAAAGGGTGCTTCTCTCGGAACGGCGCAGATTAGCAATCATCGTACAGTGTGCAAAAAAATAGCGCATATCCCTGGAGGTGATTGAAACGATATACGCTTATGTGTGTCAAATATTACAGCTGGAAGCTTCCCCTCGGGTGAAATAAATATATTTTAATGTAAAATAGATGCAATAGTTTTTTATACCGAATTTAAACGTAATGTCCCGTCTTCCTTACCCTTGGAGCATTTCATGTGCAGGTTCAAACTTGGAAATATATAATTAGGCCTATATGTTTGTTTTCCTTTCTGATTCGAATCAATTTTTTAAAACTATAAGTATAACATCTAACAAAACGGGGATATAGGTAAATGCCAATTTACCATGGGAGAAGAGTGAATTAAGGTGGAAATCCGATCTTGCTTTTCTATTATGTATCATCGATGGAGTAGGTTATTCGAATTTTGAAGAAGAATCTTTCCCACATAGCAACGCATGTCTCAGAGACGTCTCATTGACGGCTCTTGAGACATTGACGTCTCCGTACATCTCAGATACATCTCTGAAAGATACCCGCGAGACCTATGCAGTGGTCTCATGCGTAGCTATCCGAAACGTCTTTGAGAAAAATCTGAGATATTTCATATACGTCGCTATAGTTTTCTGATATTACCACCTTTTAAAATCTCCTTCCATCGTTTTGTTGCGCAAAAGCTTTCTCAATGGTGTATTTAGCGACTATCAATATTACCAACCGAAATAATTACGAAAAAACTTTTAAGATTGTGCATGTAGTAAGACGTACGATTTTTCAAGAAGACCACATTTCGTGGATATATGAGGAGCGGATGGGTAAAAGCTGCGTGCTTACACAATTTTATATTGATATTGCATAAGATATTCGTACATTGTTTAATTCGATTGTCCCTGGAAAAATGGTAAGAAGAGCCATTATACACTAATTTTGGTGAAGTTTTCGTCAGACTATAAATTTATTGGACTTTATTCTAAATCCGAAAAAATCCTTAGGTATCTTTCCATATTAAAATCAAGTATTTCATACCCTTGTCATGTGAGACAGTGTTGCACAAAGACAGCGATAAAATTAGCGCTTTGGTTGAGTAACGCATCGGAAGTGAAGGCATATACTGGATAGTAAAGCATGTTGCCAAATTCTAGCCAGAAAGATCAACAGTGTTAAATTCTCTTTACGAATCGTTTAGGACAAACGCACGTTTAAATGGAATATGATGGATTGTGATAAATGTTTCAAGCGACTTATAGGTATATAAATATATAAATCTATCTAAATCTAATATATATCTATGGGTTAGCACCGTATACGGAAGCGGTGTTTTCTGCTTCCGCTCCATGTCAGCTTTAATACAATTAGGATTACTTTCTCATTATGTGAATGTAAAATTTTTCGGAACAACTCGCGGAGTTGTTTTCATGTTTAGCAGCACAGTTGCAGTCACTCTCTTCTGCTTTATTGCACATTTGTTCTCAGCGATTGACGCATTATTGAGGAAAATCTTATTTATTTCTCATATAGTTGAGATAATATCAGTAATGTAAATTCAAAAGACTGTTTATTTTTACCCACAAAATGGTTACTGGGGAATTGTTTTAAGAGCGCAAAATACCCCATGTGAATCTTGTAGTGAAATTAATTATCACAAGCGAATTAATGCTAGCCAGGAGCTGTATATATATGGCCTCTCAACCTGTCCGATCAACGAGGAAGCGAAATTCAGTGGTCGAATGAAGTAGGTCGTCAAAAGTAAAATGGTAGGCCGATTAGGATATGAGTGTAAGTAGTCGAAATTTTAAGTGGCATAGAAGATATCCCTCAACTCTTAATGAAAACGCTAATGTTTTTCTATCTTTGTGCTAGATGCACCCGTGCAAGGGATTATAGAGTGATTTTTTTGTTTTAGCCAAATTCGTTTTCGTTCAGTGATTTTTTTATTATAGCCAAATTCGTTTGTCTACCCTACCCTCCACAATATTTTCGCCGGGGTATCTCCAAGACGTCTAAAAAGAGGACTCTAAGACATTTTGAGATGTATCTGAGACGCATCTGAGATATCTCACGAGATGTCTATGAGAAGAGGACATTATAGAGACGACTCTCTCTGAGACGTCTGAGACATCTCGGTGTCATTTGAAGATGACTCAGAGAGGTAACATGAGATATTTGAGACGTGTCTGAGATGTATTTGTGCTATGTGGGTTTTATACCGTTTTCAAAAATAACATACAACGATAGCCTATACACCAGTGTACTTATTAGCTTTCATTATGTTGAGATCTCCTTACTTAGATCAGTAATAATTTCGGTTGTGTGATATCTCAGAGACGTAAGATATCGCTCAGACAGCTTAATACTTATAAACATCCTTTGAGTAGAGAAACCCTATTTAGCTATTTTTTGTTGGGATCAGGAAAGTGATGAGTAAACTCCGAAAGTTGCATCCATCAATAATGATATTCTGAATATTTCCTCAGTCCATGCATTAGAGATATAATCTACTGATGAACGGCGGTGTAATGTTTTTATTGTGTTCAGCGCTGTTATCAGTTGCATATGAGATTAAAATATGAATGTAATCAAACTGAAATCCATGTCTTAATTTACATATTTGGGGATAATGAAAAATTCCATTATTTGAAATAACTAAATGAAAATGTTATTTGTTATGAAAAAATAAAATACGATTTATTGCGCTTAAAAATTCACATACGCATCAATGGGTACTTCAAAATCCATAAAATATAGGTTTAGCGACATTTGAAGCCATATTTTCTGGCTTACACGTGAAAATAACTAGTTTTTTTGCTAACTAGTTTTAAACGCGGCGCAATTTTAGTTTTTTCGCGCAATCCTTTGGGTAAAACAAATGAAGAATGATAATACAAATAATATCAAACTTTTGATGCACGGGAGGGAATTTAACAGCATTCGGTGACACGGTAACTAAAGTTTTGTTTGGTAATATTTATTTTTGTTTGCCAATTAGAAGCTATGAATGCTATGGGAAGCAACGCATAATATAATCCACAGTGCTTTATAATGTATTTTATTAAACGTCTTGCTGAGAATTGTGGTTTCAGAATATTTTGAGGGGAATTTTTGTTGCTTGTTATGTCATTATTAGGCTTCCAAGTTAATGTTTGGTCAATGAAAGTACAATCTAAATGGTTTTAGCCGCATTGCAATTTAATTTTTCCAATTAGGAAATGGATTCTGACGACGATGATGTTCCAGAACTTGTCCCTGCACTTCTTCAGCCGGTGCCCGTTACTATTATAACCGGATATCTTGGCGCTGGGAAAACTACTCTCCTTAACTATATTCTTACGGAGCAACACGAAAAGAAAATAGCTGTTATCCTAAATGAATTTGGAGAAGGTACGGCTATAATATTATTATTAAGTATGCTTTTATTAAGGAACAGTTTTAGGCACTTGGCATGTGATTCCTTGTCGATATGTGTGAATTGGTGACTTAGGTATTTCAGTTTTCCCAGAAATTCCAATGCAAATGCATGCTAGCTAAATTTGACGACTGATTAGCATTTGTTCCCGTTAATTTAAGTAGAACTGACTACAAAACTTCTTAAGTTGAAGTTAGAGTTTTAAAAATTAATCCTTGCAATTCCAAGTTGTCAACCTTTGATTGACTTGAAAATGTTATTTTTGTGACACACAGGTAGTGCTTTGGAGAAAAGTATATCGGTCGGTGACAAAGGAGATTTGTTTGAAGAATGGTTGGAGCTGAGGAATGGATGCCTTTGTTGCTCGGTGAAGTTAGTTTTCATCTTTTGTGTATAAATTTTTCTGACACGTATATCCATTATGATGGCAATAATATTGCTAGTATTAGAAGGGTATTCAGGCTTAATGTTTGGACCATTATTTGAAAACATTAGTTCCTAAAGTGTGATTATGTTTATTATGACAGAAATACAGAATAGTTGATCCCTAGTTATGCAACTTTCCTGTCGGTGAAAATAAGAAGTAATTTCCTTCCTCGGTCACTTTCACCTTAAATTTAATTTTTTGTGCATAACCCCATGTGTGAAATTAACTGTATTTCATACTTTTCAGGGATAATGGCATTAAAGCAATTGAAAATCTAATGACAAAAAGGGGAAAGTTTGATTACATCCTTCTCGAAACTACTGGTTTAGCTGATCCTGGTAAGTTAACACTGGATCCCAAATTTTATATACATGGTCCTTTGATACTGTGAAAAATATGCATGTGCTTTACAAGAAAAGTATCATTGTTGGAGAGGATAGGTGGGTAAGCATGGGTGAGATCAGTCCGGAATTCAAGAAATCCTCTAACTGAAGCTTGGAGCCAAAGCTTGCCATTGTACGTGATCAGACTGGGTGATCTGACTACTGGGTGACCTGACTACTGACAGACTGACTAAGTGATCAATCATAACTCTGATGTGAATGATCATCATACCATTTTCTCTTTACTCATCCCAAGGCTCCCATTATTCTCTTTTACTCATACCTTTTCCGTATGTTTGTAGCATACCTTGTTATGTGCCAACACGCAAGATTGTCTGAACATGGCATATTGCTTTTCAGAAGGGGAGAACAATGTATGGTTACTCATAGCTCACTTTTTTAGACATGAATTAGACGAGGAATATCAATAGTAAATATTTCATCTGGAGAAAGAAAATGAATAGCTATCTTGTTAATGTATCATGGAGAGCATAAATTTTAATTATATGAAAACACTATGTGCTTCATGATATCTTCCCACAACTTCTACAGGATCTGCCTCAGGGTCTCATTAAATTTGCAGTTGGTTTAACCTCACTCCTGTTTTTTATCTAACAGCTGCAACATCAACTTCTTTGATTGAAAAATTCAAAGCTCGCGAGCTAGCCGTGAAAACTTTACCGGAGTTACCCACTGAATTGTACGATAGCAATCGTGCAATTCAGCGATAATGCAATTGCTACTGCTTTTGATAGCAATCGTTTGCTATCGTTTTGCAACTCTGCTAAAGTTTTCGTGGCTACCTCGCAAGCTTTGAATTTGTTATAAGTAAGCACCTTAGTGTTCAGATGTTGGCTTTAACCTCGTGGACAGTGGTACCATGCACACGACTTCAGCTGCTTAGTGACATAACATGTCCAGCAGTCCAGTGACATATTGTTCCTTCAAAGCGTCTAGAATTTCCACAGAGAAAGAGGATGCCTTGGTAGCTCAACTGTTAGAGCACCTGGCTGGAAATCAGGGGGTCCGGGTTTGAGTCCCAGTTAAGGCAAATGATTTTTTCTCTGTGGAATATCTTGCTATCATGCTTCTTTTATTGATTTGACATTTTTCAACCATTTAGGATAGGTTTTGATGGAATATTCCTACCTTGCTTGTGTTTCATTCATCTATCAGCTCCATTCTTATGCTATTTCTCTCTTTTAAGTTGGCATAAATCCTACCTCTCATAATATCATCCATAATAACTTTCTTTTTCTTCATCAACTGTGCTTATTCAGCATTCTTTCATTGAATCACTCAGTATTTATATTTCCTGATTATGCTGTTGCTTAGTTATGTTCTTCTGCAAATTTCTTCCTTCAGTATTGTCTCTTTCTCAACCATGTCCAACACCTCATTTGTCTACCTTTCTATCCAATGTACTTTTTCAATCCTCTCCGCATCCACATTTTTAAGGCTTGCAATATTTTATCATCGTCTTTCTCTTGAGTCCAGGGGGGTAGTGTTTGAAACCATCAGAATTATGATGAATAGGTAACCAAGGAGTCATGTGGTACAAACACAAATAGTTTGCAAATTTACTGTGCCTGAATCGCTCGTTGCTATATCATTAATTCCTTTCACTTGAATGTTTCTTATTTGTCCCAGCTATAAAGCTCCAATATGTGATAAAACACAAGTGTGAACAATGAATGAGGTTGTAATTAGCGATTTTAACACACCAAATTTGTGAACCATCAGGGTTTATAGGAACCTGGAAATCCTGGAAAACCTGGAAAAGTCAGGGAAAATGAAAACGGCCATGGAAATCCTGGAAAAGTCAGGGAATTTAACGTGTGGTCAGGGAAAAATCGCAAAACATTCAAATTTCGGAATTTATCACCTGAAAATGCCAAGAGATTGAAAACTGCACATAGGAGCGGAGGGCAGGGTGAAGGAGGGACGACTGGCCTCAGGCCGGCTTCGCTGTGGAGGCAGCCCAGGGGCCCTATTCTGATTCTTTCTGGCTATAGCCTGCGTGGTTTGGTGAAAAGATTGGCAAAAGGTGTGCGCATTCATATTCTTATTTTCATTCACTAGCAATTTCACTAGCTTTGTCTCTCTGGCAACGAAAAAGTTACTCTGTCAAATTTGAAGTCATTTAGCCAAATTTGTAGAAGGATGTGAGGAAAAAAATATCAAGATTGATTCAAAGAGCTACTTTAACATGACATCAGGTTTGAAGGAAAAGCCAGGCTAGCCTTCTTTGCAAATATTTTTCTGCAATTAAAACCCTTTCTGAAGGCATATCGATGTAAGTAATGATAATTTTTATTTTGTTGACTTAAAGTTTTTGATCTATTATTACTGGAAGTTCATATGATTAATATGAAAATAAACCTACCATTTTTCATAAGTTTAGACCTCTTCGCTTCCTCACTACCACTCTTATCTCTATAAATGACCGAAATATTGGAGTATTCAGGCGCTCAAAAGTCAGGGAAAATCACTAATAATGGTCTGGAAATCCTGGAAAAGTCAGGGAAAATGAAAGGGAAAAACTTCTATAAACCCTGTTTATACCACGTGACTCCTTGGCATGACTTGTCATAATCCCGACGGTTTCAAACACACCTCCCAGATCCATCTAAAATCTCCAAATCTCCAAAAATTCTCCAAATCAATCACTTCAGTGACCTACTCTTTATGACACATATCAAGGTCATCAGTTCTCTTTTGTTGGTAAATGCCTGCTTAGTCAGGGCAGTTCTTCTAACATCATGACTAATATTCCCACCTTTGTATAATCAATCATCCGAGTAGCAGAACTGTTTTTCCTGTTTTTGTCATTGCTGTCTTACTCTAATATTAGTTTTCCTATCTTGTTCCTTGAAAATGTCATATTTTTTCTTGTGATTGATCTTCATTCCAACCCTATCACACTGTAGCTGCTAAGCATCCAACAATGGTTTCAAGCCTTTGGCTGTCCTATTTACTAAAGCTTGATCATCAGCAAACCTAACAAATTTAATCAACACTCCTTCTCCTTTTATACCTACATCAAGTTCTCCCTATGCGTCTTAATCCATATTCTCCTTCCAGATTCTCCATCTTCTATCCTCACTCGAGTATACTGGTCAATGTATATGTTCCAAAAAAGACACATATCCATCCAGTGTACTCCTAAATTCCTCAGTGCATTCATTAGCTTATACCAGTCCACTCCATTGAATGTCCTTTCAAAGTCTATCATTTTACTGAATTCTGATTGTACTCAGTATTCCTTTCCACTAATGTTCTCATTAATGCTATCACCTCACTGGGTTACTTATATTTTCTAAAATCAAATTGATCTTCATCTAAGAACATTAGCTCTCTTGACCAGTCTCCTGTTTATTATTCTGAGGACTACTTTTTACACACACAAGATCAACAATGGTTTTATAATCTTGCTAGCATCTGCTTTCTTCTTTTTATGGATAAGGATATGCATGGTTTCAACAAAGTCCTCTGGCCAGAATCCTACACCATATAACCTATGAATCAGTCCGTTAAGTCTTTCTGTAGACTCTTTAATAATGTAATGAAATGCTATAAATTCCTAATGCTGTTCTCTGTTTCGTTTCACATCACTGTTTCTCAAATTAGGTATGTGTTATTCACGGCCCCACTTTCTTTGTTTTCCTCAATTTTTCTTCGCTTTTGCTCCAGCTGTCCAAATCAGTTATCTCCATTATATAGTTCCTCAATATATTCTTTAATTGATACCTACACAGGCAATCATATGTTTTTATTCTATTTTTACAAAAGTTCTCCATTCTCATGTGTACAATGGAAATTGTACTTTGTTCTTCATGCTTATTCTCATTTCATTTACCATTCCCTTTGGTGAATCCCCTCCGTACTATCAGTAACATTCATTTTATATTCATTTTAACCTATTTGTTTAGTTCTCTATATCAACAAACTAGATTTTTCTTCATGTTTAGTAACGCTATTTCTTTTTATGATTAGCAATTTTGGAATTACATTTGGATTTACACTTGTGCTTTTATTGTTATTATTTCTTTAAAAGGTTCTGTAAAAGCTTTTTATCAATAGTACCTATTTTTTCAGGTGCATTTTGTTGTAATTATTCGTTCAAAGGTTGCTGAGTTGAATTCTGCATTCTGGGTGGTCACCTGTGCCTGTTTTTTCATAGGCAACATTTCTGCCAACTTACCCGCTGGCATCCTCATGTCAAGGATGTAGTTTTAGTGTTTTTGATGCCTTTGTATAGGCCTGGCTGGAGGTGCTGCATTATGATTGGTGGAGCAGATCACTCTATGCAACCTGTAATGAATACCTGTCCTCATGTCATGGGATATTATATATTCTCCTTTGAATTTATTATTTGAAGTAAACTTTGGAAAAAATCTCCAGGGTTTCAAAGTAGCACAGCATGGTCACGAGGTTCAGTTGCATGACCATGATTGCTGATATTTTACCTGAGCCAAAGGACAAAATTCACCTGGATGAATTGAAGGTGTGTACAATGTGCCTTGCTCCTGTGGCAAGTATCATATTGGTGAAATCTGCCTGTCAATGAAGGTGCAGATGAAAGAACATAAAAGGGTGAAAGGGAAGGGATGCCAGGAACTGGCAGTTTAGGTTGTCAGTCATTGCTGAGCATGCTTGGAGTGAACCAGGAAATGCCATGCAATTTTAGGATGCAGAAATGATGTGAAAGGAGATTAGATATTATCCCAGGATTATACTATGAGAAGCCATAGAAAATGCCTCTGTATTTCAATGGGACAGGTATACATTACACAGCACTTGGAAGATCCGTTCTACCAATCATAGTCCAGCAACCAGCCAGCCTGTCTGGCAAAAACAGTCCTAACTACATCCTTGGTTTGAGGAAGCCAGCCAGAGAGTTGGCAAAACTCTTGTCTGCTAAACACAGTGAACATGTAATTCATCAGTTTTGTTTAAAGCTGAGGTTTATTTCTAGCAGCACATGAACCTAGCCTATTAGGCAATTGTTTCAGTCATTCATATGATGTGATGCCATTATGTCACCATCTTTTCTGTCATATAAATAACTCTTGTCCATTATCTGCCATTCCTTCGGTTTGTATTTCCATATATTTTTACTCCCTGACTGAAATGTGTTGAGGACATGATGAATATTTTGAGAATTTATATTAATGCAGTCCCCTGAGAGATTTTTGAAGTTTTAACCTGCTAAAAAATTAGTATTTTTCTGATGGTTGAAGTCATATTTGTGTAACCATGTTTGGGAGTATGATGCTGTGCTTTACTCCATGTAGCATTTCAGTGGTTTAGTCTGCTGTTGTCCGAAGGGATTTGAGTGTTAATTCAAAACTCAAGTATATATCTCGTAATAAGGGGCTCTAATTTCTTCTGATTGTTTATCACAAATACTCACTCCCCCCTCCTTCACTGGTAAATTGTGTAACAATTTTGGGATCCAGGTCTATTATCCTGAAAGTAAAACTCAGGAAAAGAGGAGCAAGTAAAGCTGCTGACCTACAGATGACCCCCATACCCACCTGGTGGTTACAAAAACTCAACAAGTCTTGCTTTTATTTCCAAAACATCATTTGTTCATAGTTAAAATCTCTCCCTTCCTAACTCCACCTACAGCAATGCTCATCCCCTTTCAGAGTAACCTTTTTTTACTGAACTCCTTATATGAAAGCTCATAGAATTTTTCTTCTCTATAGGTCCAATTGCATCCATTTTTTGGCTAGACAAGGAATTGGGAAGCGACATATATCTTGATGGTAAGTTAATTTATCCTTTAACTAAATGACTGATGGATAAAAAATATGCTATAATCTTGTATTTTATCACAAAGTTTAATAATCCATAGCTAAGACAAGTTGTCTAATTAGGCTTTTTTATTAATATGAGGTTTTAAGTGTGTGTACCCAGGTAGCACATTGTAAGGAATTTCCTTTAGTTTTCTAGATGGTACTCAGATATCGAATAGAAATCACTTCCCTTACGGGAAATAACTTCTGTATATACGTGGGAAAGTGAAGGGAAATGCGACAGAAATCATATGTATGGGTTTCGGCAATCGAACAGATATCCCTTATCTTCGGACGATTGTAGTGCACCTAGCGGATTATTAGTGAACTAAGAGCTGGCTTGTCTGACGAGAATGCCATCTATCAGTCTAAATGGCACTTAAGTCACACCTAGCGGCTAAACATGGTACTTCTTGCACTTCTTTTATGATTACAATTATGTAACAAGGATTGGAAATGATGTTCATTAACACATACAAGTACTTGCAGAGTCAATTTATTAATAAAAATTTTGATATATTTGTTCAATCAAAGAATCATAAGAAAAAACTTGAGAACACTCAAGAACAAAACAGGTTTCATAACCAGAAACAAATCATATTGCACTAACGTCCAAATTACATAATAATGGTGATATATCGATGCAATGCAAAGAAATATATGCAATAAATTGAAAAAACTTTAACGTTACCTTTGCAATTAGTTACCTCAACATAGTAAGTTTATACTTCGCACACAATGGCCCCTTATTGCACTGCAAGTCATTATTCACTGCCTTTGCACACTTGTTCAATCAACCATTGTTGTCGTTGGTATTGTCAAACCACCCCGATTGAGTTCATCAAAGCATGCACATTTTAACCTCTCACTGTAATTCAATGCACTGGAACACAAACGGCAACAAAGTTTTTGTGTTGCTTTAAATGCACAGTATCCTCCAATGTACATAGCAACAACGCCAATGCATCTTTAACTGAAAAAGAGAAGTTTTTTTAATAAAAAATCGTTTATCTAATCAAAGCTAATTGTAGGACATCAATGATTCTTTCTAAAAAATATTAGTAATACCATAGATTCTTACTCTGGGCTAATATCAATACTCAAGAGATATGGGGTGACCGTTGTATAATCAGTAATAAACCAAATTCATAATGCCACATAACTACACCAGTTATTCGTAAGGACCACCAAATGAATAAAAAACGATAACTGCTAAATCAAGAATAATATCATAACCATAAAAACAGAATATCGTGTAAATGCCATAAAAATAATCTTCATTGCATTATCGTACTCTCAATTTCCCTCCGGCAATGGCTGGTTGGCTCATAGCGCAATGCTTTAGAAGAAATAATCTTGATTTTCCACCCTCAACTTACCAAAAATTTCTTAAAGCTATTTTACTTACCTTAAGCCACCACAGCATGCACAAAGAAAGCCGAATTCAGGCTTTTTAACCAGTGAAAGTATGCATTTTTAATCACACGGACTGGTGTTGCATATAGTCGCCATGCTTCCAAACTCAAACTATAGGACCCCCACTCAGCATTGCCACATTTCCATGTTCTGGCCTGAAGGAATCCACTTAGTGAATTACTGGTGTCCGAATAAATATTTTCATTAGTTTTCTGCACAGGAGAACGAATAATCGATTATTACTTGAACAGCTTAATGTCATTATCTTATTTTAGCAACATATGCGATGGATAAATTCTACTAAATGCAATTGAACTTCGAGACCCCTGAAATGGAAATGTCGAGGAAGAGTTTTCCTTAAAATACTCGTTAGTGTTCAAGAGTGACATGCCTTCCCCGCGATTGCTTTTCTATATCTGTAAGGAATATCCACTGTGCTACCAGGGTAGTGTACCAAATAGGTAGGATTCGGTAAAAGTATGTCGGTTTGGGGCCAAGCATAAACTTAAATGTCCATTTTTCATGCATTATCCTTTGTGGGAAACTACTTTCATGATTGGGTTGGTAGAAGCACTGGAAGTTTCTCCTACCAGGGCCACCCCATCCCATATAGGGAAATGAGCCTAATGAGCCAGAGTATCAGAGGTATCGCATAGTATTCCCCTCAAATCAAAAAAACATTTGATGGCCATATCAATAATCATTTTCACTTGATTGACCACCCTTGGTTGGTGGCCTTCCAATGATGGTTTCATATTAACTCTCAAAGTGTGACTTAAAAAAATTTCATTGACCATCCCAGAGATGGGTAATTTTAAACACATTGAAAAATTAATTTCATAACTTCATTTTGGAGTTGAATTTAATCGAATGGGTTATGTCTCTTCAATCATCTTTGAATGTTCAACCACTTTTACCCCCACCCCCTCTTTCCACCCCAACCATAGTTGGGATTAATGATTTAAAAAAATAATGATTAAAATTAATCGTTAAAAATGTGGTTAACTATTCAATTTAATCATTCCTTTTTAGAAGAGTTAACTTTTAATTGTTAAAATTATACATTTACTGATACAAGAATAACTTCAGTTAATTTTTTAGGTTAATTTTTGGCAAATGTCGATCTGTTCAAATTTGGTCGAGTTTTGCCCAACAGGCAAAGGGGAAAATAAAATAGTATCTAAGAATGCAAGGGTAGTTGTGTAAGAATGCAATGAATAGGCTGAGACGAATACATCTAAACAAAAGCGGGTGGGGGGGAGAGAACACCAAAGTTTAGGAACGCACCCTCAGATGAGAAAATACGAAACCACGTGAAGACAATGTCCTGGAGGGCTTGTATTCATTACTCGGCGACATCATGTCGTCAATATTACATAGTTGAAGTCGAGAAAGAAGGGTCTCCTAAAAACCTATGATGGATAACAAGAAGGAGGGGTTCATTCAAACTAATGTATCTGTCACATTGTGCCAATTTATTCCTTACTCGGCAACATCGTGTTGGTAGTACATTACAATACAGTGAATCACAAAAGAGGGTGCGCAGACACACCCCTAGCATCTACTATAACTCTATATAACTAAGCCGTTTCCACTGTAATTTTACAATTGTGAAGGGATACTTCACATCGCAATGTGGGGATTGATATCAAAAACTAATCTTAAAGTACTTTCTACCACTCAGAACAATCTTTTGCGGCAAATTACAGGAGCACTATTGTTCGTCAGATATTCTTACGTTCATGACAACTTAAAAATGCCAGAATTGGAACTCCACCTCAGGAAAATTGCCGAATCCTTTCAGCAGAAACTAGGAAACCTGACCAACAACACTCTGGACACTAAATGGAATTACAACGACAATCCCCACTTTGAATATTTTAAAGCAAATGGATATGGATGGAAGAAACCATAATGACAGTTTTCAGTGTTTGCTTTGTTTGTCAAAACAAAAAAACCATCAAGGTCTCCATCACCACAGCATCCAATTTGCGAAAGTAACTGAAAAAGTAACTTTTAATGTTAAAGTTACTTTTTTTTAACTGTAATCAGTTACTTTTTCAGAAAAGTAACTTTTAACTTTAACTAGTTACTTTTTACAGAGATTAACTTTAACTTTAATCAGTTAATTTTTTTTGGTAACTTTCCCAACTGTGACCCCAACCCACCAGTTCACCCCCACCAAACAATCCACCCCACCCCAATCCATATCAATGGTTCGGATACGCCTGCAGCATCACGATAAGCTTAGGTGGTGATATTTGAATTTAATATACTCATTGTCAGTCCTCCAGCCTTGTTTGTCAACCAAATTACAACATGTGTATATGCAACATCTTGAAACTGCATCTTCCCCGAAATTGTGCATACCTTTTGTCAACACATACTTCAGCACCCAAAGGGGTCAGTGATGTCAAAAGTAACCAAGAATGAGTTATCAAATGAAGGAGTTCTCATAACCTGTTATGTATTGACTCCATTTTTAGCATAAAATATCTTTTTGTTGATTAGACAAATACATTTATGTATTATGAAAATATTTTTTTATATTATGTATATTATTTTGATAATTATCATAGTTACCTAATATTCTGTCTTAATCTCTTGATATCAACTACCCTCCCTTATGTTTCTAGATTTTTTCCTTTTTTTCTTCGTATTCATCTTCCTATTAAATATTTCCCCCCACAATTCTGCGTTCTGGAATCAATTTATATTTTCTCCATCCCTACCTGCTTTTTTAAATTCCTCTCTGTTGCTTTCTTTTTTCTGTGTATTACACTGCACTTATTTGTTCACTCTCTCATGATTCTTCTTTCCTTTGCTACCTTGGCAAATGAACTTATTCTGGCAGGATATTGTTGCACATATCAATCATTATTTTAAGAAAATAATTTGCCATTTACCACTTATGTTAGGTTTATTTAACCCTTTCAACGCTAAGGGAAAAATTGGCTAACTTTCCAAGTGATGAAGTTGTGTTTGGCATATTATAATGGAACACAATGAAATAAGATGTTTACGACCAAAAGTTTTAATATTTAATCAATATTTATGGTAGTTATAACTGTTTAAACTTTTGACAATCCTGAATGTACTGCACCAATGATAAGACCGTGTTGAGTGGGTAGCTTGTGTTCAAGAAAATTCCCCTTTGCCAATTGTACATGGTATAATTTTATTTCCAGCATACTGTGCTGTTAAGCACGTAATATGAGGTGTTCATCTTGGTTTAAAATTATTCTTACTCATTGCACTCACTCATGTCGCTCTATGACACAGTATTACGAAAAATGAAATGGAGAATTTGAAATATTTTAAAATTTTCATAAGAAAACACTTCCTATGGAAGAAAAACTGCCATTTGGACAGTATTTTGATTTAGAAAATAACTAGATTTGTAATAAAAGTTCAAGATAAGGATTTATTGAGTTTTAATGAAAAATTACTATGATACATTCATTTTTATTTGGATCATTTGTTTTCAACCATTTGCTGTGAACTCGAAATTACAAGTACAGTAGAGTCTTGATTATCCGAACTAAACCAGCCGCAGCAAGGCCGGATAAGTGAGAAGGTCGGTTAGCACGGAAAATAATAAAAGCAATGTTAAAAAATGTTAAATTTAATTTGCACATTGAAAACTTTTCAAATACATGTGTCTTACTTAACTTTATATGACGTACCAGTAATAATATGAAAGATTGCACTTACGGCAAAGTAATTAATATGTTGTATAGAAGGTACTTACAGTACAGTGAACTACGAAACCATATTTAAACATAGGTAAAAAAGTTTGTGATTGTCTTGTTTGCCAGCTGTTTGTCGTTTTCTGGCCCCCGAATCTCGCAGTCTCTTCAAAATTAAAACCTCGGTAGACGATGTTTCCCCCAGCTGCTTTTCATAATTTAAAGCTATTTCTAGAGCTTTGTGTCCTTCGCTGTGAGAAATATGTTGTGCAATTTCCTCCAACTCCACTTCATCATCTTCTCCTTCTTTTCCGTTTACCATGTTCACTATTTCTTCGTCTGTCACTTCGAAGTGTTCATCTTGGGCAATCCACTCATTTACGTCCGTTTCTGTTGCGTCAGCACAACCCGGCACTTGTTGTAACAATGGAAGTAGGCTGGTATTTTCCGGCTCGGTCTGCTGCTGTGGATTCTCACCATTCAGAGGGGTTTCTTGATTTTCTTGGAGCAAAATGTTTCTAGATTTAGCTATGGTGTTTGCTCCAACACTCTCCCAAGATTGGGCCACATAATAAGCTACGTCTTTCAAATTAAGATGACACAATATCTGTACCATGTCTTCTCCCTGGTCCATAGCATCAATTAACGAAGAAAGCAGGTTTCTTCGGTAGTTTCTCTTCAGTATCTCTAAGGTCCCCTGATCCGTAGGTTGACATATGGATGTGACATTTGGAGGCAAAAACATGACCCTTACGTTTTTATCTTTAAATTTATCCTCGTTAGGATGACAAGTAGCATTGTCAAGTAGCAACACTGCTTTCCGAGGCAAGTTTTTGGTTTTCAAAAACTTTTCAGTTTGTGGCACAAGTTCATTAAAAAACCAATCTTTAACACGTTCAGCGCCGACATGGATTTTCAAAAAATGCCATCAGGGCCAATTTTTTTTTTTAAGTTTTATGACTTTGAATATCGTTTAGAAATATAGTAACTCCTTATATATATTATTATTTGCCGTTTTTTTCTAAAAATATTGAATTTTTTTTAGCGGTCCCAGGGGACCGCCATGGCAACCACGGTAACCATTCGTCCTCTGTTGCCGCGGCGGTCCCATGGCGGTCCACGTCGTATGGGACCGCCATGACGGACGACTGTTTCATTCGCGTTGACTCGTTCATTCGATATTTCACCTAATGAATGCTTACATTGTAACATTCGTACTGCCTATTTCTTTGCTCACACATGTCTCAAGTGTCATCCAAGGCACCTTGCCGACACCCAACGCTTTCATTGAGCCCTTCCCACTTCAGCTCACTCTTATACCTTGTTTCTTTTACCTCATGGTACGCAATCATAGCGGCATTACTTAGTAATCAAAAGGTAGAATTTTGTATTCCCATTGCATAGAGCTAATGGGTTTGCGGGATATATCTGCTACAACATTTTAGTGAATCTATTCGCCTCATCTTCGAAATAATAGATACTTTATCCGAATATATATCCGATCCGGTTAGAGATACTTCATGTACACTAATGTTTAGGTGTTTTCAGTGACGAGTCTTTGTACACATAAATTCCTTTCTATTTCAACGGTGCACGTAAGTGCCAAAGTGAATAATCGGCAATCCAGGCTACACTCCTTGTAACCCGCTACGATGGAGGAAATAAAGAGATTTATCGGCATTGTTGGGTATATGAGTATTGTTTATTTACCAAGAATTCGCCACTACTGGTGTAAAAAAAGGCTTTTTGGTGTCAGCATCCTTTCAAGTGTTATGTCGCGTAATTGAATATTGAAATCATACTAAGGATGTGGCACTTTAGCAATGATGAAGTGACCGGATGGGAATAGATGCAACAAAATAAAGACCCTAATAAAATTCCTCATTAGGAAGTGGCAAACATTCTTTACTTCTGGGGAACGATTTTGTGTGGACGAGACAATTGTCTTCCAGGGGGGATGTCTTAAAATTGAGCAATATAAGTATTCCACAAAAAACCCATAATTACGGGATAAAAATTTTCAAGTTATGCTCCGATAAAGGATTCACATGGAACATGAAAATGTACTGTGGTAGAGCGCAAGATGCAAGTGTTTCCACTCCAACTGAAATAGTCAATTAAAATTTACCAGAAAATTCACTGAATCAGGGCGAACCGTAATTACTGATAATTACCATACCAACATAGAAATAGCAAATGCTCCACTGGACAAAAAGACTCACCTCTTTGGGACACTCCGCTTCAACAGACGAGGAAACCTGAAAGATGCGATACGAAAAAAAGTTGAAAGCTGGGGAGATTGTTGCGAAATAAAATTGCTGAGGATTATGTATCATGAAATGGAAAGATCGGCAATATGAATTGATTCGATCCACCAAGCATAAAGACGAAATGGCAACTGTGAAAAAACCCTTAGCTACATTGGCGTACAATAAAGGGAAAAGTTCAAATAATTTGTCCAATCAGCTTTCCAACTATGGATCGGCTTTGAGGAAGACAGTGGTACCGCAAAATAGCAATTGAACTGCTACTGCGAACAAGCGTAGAAAATGCGCACTTTTTGTTTAACAATATCAATGACGGCTCAATGCCCATAATTGTATTTAGGGAAGTTTTATTTGACCAGTTCCTGTTTGCCGGCTAGAAAGAGGCTGAGGACGATGAGTCTGGGATGTCATTGAACAAAAGAAGGAAAAGCACTCCCCGTTCCGTGAAAAAAATAGCAAGGACCATGACATAGGGTACAAAAAATTGTAAGGTTTGTTATGATAAGAAAAAGAATGGTATCCTAAATAAAAACAACGCACCAAAAGTTACAATATCGTATATTGTGAAGACTGCGAAGGAAATCCACTCTTTTGCATTGATTGTTTTGCTGTATGCCAAAAAAATAATTTTATTCTAGTGAGACTTACTGTAATATATAATATTTTTACAGTGTTAGTGTTTTAAGCAGAGCACAGTGCTAAAGAGGATAAAACATTCTGTGAAAGTAATGATATTTAATTTTTTCAATTTCTGATTACAATAACAAAAAATCTTGAAATTTTTACAATTTTTTTTATTAATCCCCGAACCTCTGCTGTCCGTGATGCTCCTTGGGGCCATAGCGGTCCAATCGTACCGTGTTACATGCTATAGTAGCGGTCCTCCGGCCTTGGCAGCGATTAACTTGGAAAAATGCTTGGCGGTCCCATCGGACCGCCGCGGCCACCCTGGAATATTTCACGGCGGTCCATAGGGACCGCCATGGCGCTTAACGTGTTAAAAATGTCTGAGCTCATTGGAGACATTTTTTTGATTGTAATATTTCACTGGCAAAGCATTTTTAGAAACATTCTTAAATGCTCTCGGATTTTTTGACTAGCCTATCATAGCCAGTTTCATTTTCATCTTTGACGTGAGATTACTGCAAGCAAGAATGGTCACTCTTTCTTTGCTGCGTTTGTAACCTGGGACTGCCACTTCGGCCTTTGATGCAAGTGTTTTTGCTGGTAACATTTTGTAATTGAGACCAGTCTCTTCGCAGTTAAAAATCCAATCGCCTGATAAGCTTTCCTTGTCCAATAGCTTATGAAGTTGAGCCCTAAACAATTGAACAGCTTCAGAGTTTGCTGAAAGCTTCTCACCACAGATATTGAGCTGCCGAATTCCGTATCTTTTTTTCCATCTATCGAGCCAGCCTACACTAGCTGTGAAATCAGGTTCACCTTCATTCAGTTCATTTCGAAATTTTAAAGCTTTTTCGTGCTAAATTGGTCCTGATACTGGTACACCTTTATCTGTATGTTGAGTAAACCACTCAACATACAGATTCCCAGCAGTTTTGAGCCGGACTCTCTTCCACCAAACTATAGAGCAGTACAGGAAACTACGTTTAATGACTGCCGTGTAAATCCATCTAGTGGCTTTTGGTTGAAGTCCCCATGTTTTACCAAGGGCCCTCCTGCACATCCATAAAGAGGCACAAGCTTTCTTTGCCTTGGTCTCCAAATGCTCTCCCCAGTTAAGTTTGGAGTCCACAAATAACTCCAAGATACTTGACCGATGGTGAGGGATATAAAACCTTTCCCTGCAGGGAGGGAGGTCTAAAGCCCTCCATTTTCCTTTTATTGGTAAACAATAACGTTTTTTTACCTAGTTTTCCTATATATGTATTATTATGAAATGTTCCATGAAATCTAAAAACACAATTTTACAAAACAAAAATTTGGATATACTATTTACTTTGGGAAAAAATTTCTGATGTTCCACTATGAAGGAATTATGAAAATAAAAACTGTTTTATAGCACAAGAGTTTTATATGTTTTTACATGAGCATGTTTAATAGCAAAACATGTTTGATATCATATAAAAAAATCATAATAGATTTGAAATAATATTACTGTCATGTCATAAATTGAATTTTAATATGATTAATAACTAGTTATAAGAGTAATAAAAACACTAACCTGAATAATAATGCAAACTTTAAACATTAATAAATAAGAATAAAGGTTATGACACAAACCCTTGAGCCTACTTAAGGTTTTTGTTCAAAAACCCACATTTGTGGCCTCTCTGGATCTAGGCAATTTCGTTTCTGGTCACAAATGTTTCCTGCTGTGCTAAATATGTTTATCATTTTTGACAAGAAACTGTCATGTTTTCTATTCTTTTAGGATTTTTAATCTATACAGAAAAACCACAAAAATTGTATAACCAAAAAGCAAGTAAATTTAGGTAGAAAAAATCAACTTCCCATCATCTGTGTGGATAATATTTTCCTGGATCAAGATTTACGGATTCAATAACTATATGTTATTACTTCTAATATAAAGTTAACTTACCTTATCACATACTCTTCAAACAATACATTTTTTAAACCTGTACAACTATTCTTTTAAATGTAGTTAAAAAACATAAGTTCATTTTTATTAATATTTGAATTATTTTCCAAAATTTAAGATCCTAGTGATGCCATACTGTATGACCCTCTATCCAGAAAGGTTTAAATTTAATTGTACAGGCACTTCCAAAAAAAAAGTTGACACTTCAGAGCCGAAATTTTTCTAAGTCTCGAGTTGATGGTGATTTGACAACGCTGCGTCACGGCTTCCCTCTGGTGGAGCCTCGAGAAGCTCTGACCGAAAACAAACCCCTTTCCCTCCTCCCCCCTTCCTTTACCCTTTTACCAGATGGGACAAAGGGATTACTGAACGGTCGGTCTTCTCATATCCTAAAGAAGGGGGCTATGGTGGGCACTCTATTTTTCCGACTCGCGCTGAACGACATTTGAAGTCCTGAACATATCTCTACGCTCGCCACCGTCGCATAGTGGATGGAAATCGGAAAAAGCTGGACAAAATTCAAAAATAGCTTTCTTTGATATATAACTTGAAACTTCACAAAAATACTCAAAAAAGACTGCTAATTAAGGAATAATACATCATTTGACATGCTTTTTATCTATTAGTCAGATACAGGAGCTCGAACATGACCAGATTTCCAAATAAACACCTGAACTAATTTTTCTCCGAATGTCTTCCAAGTTAAGTTGATCGTGACGTTATATGAGGAATTTGATTGAATAAAGAATAGTATGATCTATTAACACAAGACTTTGACTTTAAATTACCAAAGCTTCAAATATTTTTGAAGCATTTTAGCGCAATTCCGTTAAAAATGTCAGACGCTGTTCTCGGATAAAATGTTTACATAATATAGAGAATATCTAGCGTTTTTGGGAGAGACCTGTCAAGTGACTTATATCAGAGAACTCGTTTAAGACTCATAAACACGAAATTGAAGAGAAATTAAAAAATAAGTCGACGACACCGAAAATACATATGATTTTCCGATCACGCGTCCGGGGCATGGCTCCGCGCGGCTGGGGCTGGAAGATCTGTGACTCGCTTACTTTACTCAAGTGATCCTATAAACAATGGGTATTCGTGAATATTCTTCTGTTGTCACAGTCCTTTTCCTTTGAAGAATGGAAAAAGGCATTGAGTAACCAATTATAGCGTAACATTAGTTACAGTTTGACCAACGGAAATGTCTTCACATGCTTACGGAGCTCTTGCAATCAGTTAAATCTCATACGAATAATTATTTAGTTGTGGTCGCATGCGCGCGCAATTAAATGTATTAAGACCTGTAACCTTTAGTGATCATAAAATAGTAAATGCGAAATTTATTGTAGGCGTTGAAAGACATTATAAACCAAGGAAGAGGGTATACTTATTTTGCAAGGCTAATTACGACGGTATGAAAGAGGAATTAAGGGAATCGTTTAATATATTTAGCGAACAAAGCAAAGGATTAGATACAGAGGATTCGTGGAGAGAATTTCTTGAGGACACCCGTAAAGCAGTTAATGAATACATACCGAGTAAATTCATAAGTGATAATACAGAGCCAAGGTTAGGAAATCACTGAAGTGACAAAGGGTATGCCACGCTAGGATGAAAAATGCAGGACAGGGTCTATCGGTAGAGGAAAAAAAAGTTAGATCAAAACTATAAAAAATCGAGAGCATTAGCAAGGAAATCATGTCGGCAAGCGTTATAACATTTCAAGAGCAAGATGTTAGGAGAATATTTAGATAGCAATCCTAAAACGTTTTGGTCATATGTGAGAGAGCTTCGGGCAAATAGGTCCACAGTGCACACACTTAAAAACGATAAAGGAATTAGAGTCACCAGCAGTGTAGAAAAAGCCAATTCTTTAAACACCTTCTTCCAAAGTGTTAGATTAGACATTAGACCAGATTTTAGGGAAATGGCTGCGTGGTCAATAACAGATTTGTATTGGTATTATACAAACAATAATCTCATGAGCATAATTATTATTATTCAAATTAGGACTCCTAAACTATAAATGCTAAGGTTAACTCGTGGAAATGCCACCACAATTGGGAATGTTATTTACTTCATCCTGAAAATCGAGTATTTTACTGCGCCAATACGGCGAAAACGTTAAAATGTTCTTATCAGCCTACTCCTAGTCTTAAGATTTGTGATCGCATATTTTCAAAGCTTCTGACCACATCGATGTGAGAATTAAATATGCCTATGAACTCTCTCTGAAATGGCACGAACGTGAAACAACACCAATTAACCAAGGAATTGATTATTTAAGGGACACCTACATATTGGAGGGTGATAACAACCAATGATGATATGTGATTTCCTCTTCAAAGTAAAACGTCTATTTTTAATGTTATGCAAATGCGTGACGACGATTTTTTCTGTGACGATGGTTACGAGCATAGAGATACGTTCGGGACTTCAGACGTCGTGCAGGTCGAGTCGAAGAAAGCCACAATCTCGGGACACAGGACCGACCTACATTAGATGGAAATCGAAAAAAGCTGGACAAAAATCTAAAATAACTTTTTTTGAGATACATATATACTTAGGTATATACTTTTTGAGATATATACGGACACTGTTCTCGCACAAAACTTTTTACATAAAGTAGAGAATATCTAACGTTTTAGGGAGACACTTTTCACACAGATTCTTTGAAAAGTTTGCTACTTAAGGAATAATGCATCACTTGTCATGATACTCATCCGTTAGAGCGACACAAGGGCTCAACATCACGAAATTTTTAAAAAATCCTGTAATAACATTTATCCGAATATCTTACAAGTTGATGATGACGTTGTGGGAGGAATTTGATCAAATAAAAATAGCATAATCTATTAACACTATATTTGCTTTTACTTGCCTGAGCTGCAAATATTTTTTGAATCGTTTATTTGCTATTCCATTACTTATAATGGCGGACACTGTTCTCAGACAAAACTTTGCATAAAGTAGAGAATATCTAACAATTTAGAAAGACACTTGTCAAGTCACTTATATCTGATAATTCGCTGAAAACTCGTATACACGAAAGTGAAGGGGAATTAAAAGTAAGTTTTGAAAATTTTGGAAATTAGTCCAGTTTTTTTCGTGACGGTGGCGGGCGTAGAGATGTGTTCAGGACTTCAGTCTCGCAGCGCGAGTCGGAAGAAACAACCATGGAGTCCCCACAATAGCCCCCTTCTTTAGGGCATAACAAGACCGACCGTGCAGTAATCCCTTCTGCTAAACAGGGAAAGGTGAGGACGGGGGAGGAGGGAAGGGGGTTTGTTTTCGGTTAGAACTTCGCGATGCTCCGCCAGAGGAAAGCCGTGACGCAGCGTTGTCAAATCACCGTCAACTCGAGACTTAGAAAAATTTCGGCTCTGAAGTGTTAACTTTTTTTTGGAAGTGCCTGTACAAAAAAGACTTCATAAGCATGTCACAAGCCAAGAATAATATAGTATAGAATATTAAATAATAAGCAAAATCAAAAACATAAAATTAATTCAGTGCACAATCGGTTTACATTAACTTGGGTTGCTGTTGTAAATCAAATTCTTGAATGCTTTCAAATTCTTTTTTTAAAAGCACTAAAAAACTTTAATGTGGTCAGGATATTCCATTTATGAAATACCTGGGGATTCCATTTTTAAGATGTAAAAATTATTATAGAACATTACAAGCTGCTAAACTTGTAATTTTGAAATGTGTTATTAATAATACGAAGAATTATCCACAGTCTGTACAAAAACCAAGTTGCTGTGATTAAATCTTGACCCAGCTGTGAAGAGGCAAGAATAAGGAATGGAGTAAGACAAGGCTGTGCACTGTCTCCCATAACTTTTAATGTTTACATCGAGAGAGCCATCAATGAAGTCAAGGAGAAGTGTTCTGGAGTGAACATCCACGGAGAAACAATCAGTATGCTACGATTCGCTGATGACTTAGCTCCCATAGCAGAGACAGAGAAGGAGCTGAATAAGATGCTAACAACCATGGAAAGGACTATGGCCAGATATCAGCTGAAGATAAATAAGAAGAAGACTAAGATATTGGTGTGCAGCAAGAAAGAAGAGGCGAAAACCAATGTCAAACTAGGAAAACAAAAACTTGAAGAGGGGAAAGAATTCTGTTATCTAGGAAGCCAAGTAACCAATGATGGACGAAGCAAGAAAGAAATAGTGAGTAGAATAGCCCAGGCAAAGAGGGCATTCTATCAAAAGAAGAATCTACTTACAGCAGGAAATACAACCTTAGAAGTAAGGAAACAGTTCATCAGAACATACATCTGGAGCATGTTTCTTTACGGCAGTGAAGCATGGACGATGACAGCAGCAGAGAAGAAAAGGGTAGAAGCATTTGAAATGTGGTGCTACAGAAGAATGCTGAAGATTAAATGGATCGACTGAGTAAGTAACGAGGAAGTGCTAAGAAGAGTAGGAGAAAAGAGAAGTCTGCTGACAACTCTAAAAAGAAGAAGGGACAACTTAATTGGCCATATCTTGAGACACGATGGCCTGATGAAGACAATTGCTGACGGAAAAGTGAACTGAAAGATTAGAAGAGGCAGGCCTTGTATGAGATACATGGAACAGGTTGTGTAGTATGTAAAAGAGAAGAATGACGTCACAATGAAAAGGTTGACCGATGGAAGAATCGATTGGAAAGCTGCATCAAACCAATCCTAGGATTGTTGACCAATGATGATGATGATTAATAATAACCCTTAAAATGGAATTTGTGAGTTTTATGCTCATAAGGAGAGGTTGTGTAATTTGGATTATGAAATGAGATAAACCTTTTTTCATGCTACTAGAAGGAAAATAAATAAATATGTGTCTCAGTTTTTTTCTCCATTGGCCTGTGATCCCAAGAAAAAAAAGTAGAATGACATGCGGGCAGCCTATATTCTCTGAACTGGGTAAGCCAACAATAGTAGAGTGGGGTAGTGTACTGCAGGTAATGAAGTTTGATTCATATTGATGTTTAAAAGTTTTTTTTCAACCATTGAATCAAAAATTTTATCATCCTTAATTTCCAACCCTTGTATGCGAATACTGACTTTTTTGTACTTCTATTGCTTAAACTAGATTTACAAATGCATCACTCAAAAATACATTGCAAAGTTAATGTACTGTTTCCATGGTTTTAATTTTGTAATAAAATATTTTTCTAATCACCTTCACTAATGCCAAATTTTATTATTTTTATTTACTTTGTTGACTTGAGATATATTGAGATGAAAATTCTGATAATCTACTTTTTTTTTAACTACCTGCTTGCCTTACTCTAGGAATACAGCATGATGGTATTACTAGGCGGTGTTAAGAATCGAACGCGCGAATGGCAGAACACAAGCTCACATTTTTAAAAATTTCATTATCATCGGTTCATGCAAGGCTGGTGAATGTAGGCGAACTGCGTGACATTCTGCTTTATTTTTTCTCGCCCATCCAGGCCTGTGGAGGAGGAGAAAAAGCCAAGACATGTTTTTCTTTATTTTGCTCTAGTAGTATGGAAAAATTTTCATCTCATTTTGTGACCTGTGTTACAAATCCTCTCCTTGTCAGTATCTACCGTACCTATATTCCATTCGTGGGGCGCTTCGATCTCTAAGCCACAAATTTTAAAAATTTCCGATCCGGATATGATTTCAGTAGTGAATGAAATGAAAGATCCATGAATCTTTGGATCCAACCCAACCATCCCTAATTTTTGAGTGATACATTCGTAAATCTATTTTAAACAAAAGTATAAATGTATAAGTGAGTATTCACATGTAAGGGATTGAATGATAAAATTTTCGATGCAAAAGCTGAAAGAATATATTAAAGTGAGATAGCGATCGAACTTCCTTTAGTACACCAACTTTTAAAGTCTGCCTGATCCCGGTAGGCTTGTAGGCTACCCGCGTGACATTCTACGTATTTCTTTTCTCACAATGGTGGGGTAATGGGGGAAAAAGTCATATTTCTTTAGTTTGCTTCCAGTTGCACGGGAAAAATTTCATCTAATTTCGTGATCTGAATTACACAATCTCTCCTTGTCAATATCTACTGCACCTAGTACCGCAGGGGGATTCTTCGATCACTAAGCTGCGAAAATTTCAAATCTATGATCCGGATCCAATTTGACTCTGTTTCTTTGGATCTGAATCCAGATTTGTGTAAAATGATAGATCTGTGAATCCTTGGACCCGACGGATCCGATCCGACCATACCTAGTATGGACGGTATCGGTATCAACTTTAGGCGATCGATTCTCGATACCAATACCAATCCTCAAGAATCCGTGGTACCGAGAATAGGTATTGAGAATCGACACATCCCTATTTGTATTGTATCCATGTGAAACAATCCCCAGAAACACATGTAAGTTGTCAGCATTTTCATTCATCTTCCTAACAATAATTTCAATCATGTCTTGTGTCGATAATAAGTAAAAAAAATTGGAGACTCCTCTCTGGGGTCTGGAACATTTATTCATGGAGTCAAGATGCAGGGAATGTGGGGAATTAATGGTTGTTTTGATGTCCATTGGTAGGCACGTATCTTTGTCCATGTCTGTGAGGACTTCGAGGGCCGAAAGGCACATTTACTGTTGTTACTGCTCTGCTTGCAAACTCTAAGGCATCATCATTATCAGTAGTGTCCCCCCATTCTCCATCCCAAGAGAAATCAATGTACTTCATCTCCTTCTCTTCCAAGAGGTGTTGCAAAGCCTCAAAAGAAAGAAAAATCTAGTGTCCGTAAAATTTTCTGTCTTAATGGATTCTAAAAGAAAATGAGTACACAATACACCAACAGGGTGCTCAGTGATCAGGAAAAATCTGGAAATCAGGGAAAAGTCAGGGAATTTGGAAGAGAAGAAAAAGTCAGGGAAAATGAGCCAGGAATTCTGCATCTGGAATTCATGCGACTCAATCAGTCAATCTTGCCAACAGAGATTAAACAAAGATATGAAAAAATAAACCATTTTCGGTGTAACTTTTTGGAAGTCCAACATATTAACAAAGAAAGTAAAACTTTGTATTTCCATGCAAACGGTTAAACAAAGATATGAAAAAATGAACCATTTTCGGTGTAACTTTTTGGAAGTCCAACATATTAACAAAGAAAGTAAAACTTCGTATTTCCATGCAATTTTGCATCCAAACGGTTATGTTCTCGCACGACTGGTTTACTTGCTAGGGCATCATCAGGTACATGCACCTGATGTACCTTTGTGAAGATATGAAAAGGATGAGAAACTTACAGAAATATTCACTACTTTGGATCGGTACGCCTCATGGGTTGGTTGGCATTAAAATTTACTAAAATCAACTTAACATGGATAATCAATCTCTAAAACTTCTGCAGATCATTATTCCCTCCAGAATATTAAATTCCTTGATTACCATTCATGATGTTCGCAGCCAACCACCCTACACCACATCTGACATCAATGTGTCACACATTGTCTGGTGGACCACACATGGTCTGACTGTATTAATGGAGTGCAAACATGCAAATCTTCAGTTATCTAATTTTCTTGATGACACAACTGTACTTGGAAAAATATCGGAGGGTTTGATAGAGAAAAAGACCATTTAGATAATGTTTTGTGCTCAGCTATGGGCAAAAAAAAGACTACAAAGACATTTGGCATTTTTTGTCAATGTCAAGGGGTGGCGACAAAGTGGGGTTCCATGGTTGACTGTTTTTGTCCCCTTGTTGCCTTTTCTTCATGATCATTTGGAGATGTTAGTTAGTGGCTGTGGGAAGTTGTAGCAAGCACACTTTTTTCAACAAAGCGCTTAAGTACTTGAGTGCGTTGCTGAGAAAAGTGTGCTTGATGAGGCTACAACTTCCTTCAAATTGATGCAAATCGATTTGACTAATTCCAAGAACTTGATGATCACTAAGAATGTTGACATTGCTATAGCAGCTTGTGAGGAATTATGTAAAGCAGGCATGTCTGACAAAAAACAAGCTTTCCCTGCCATCTTAAAAGAAAAAAGCTCCATTCCTTGCCTAATCGGCCCCGGCCCTGGTGGCGGCGTGGTTAAGTCCTCGCCTGCTAACCCGAGGGTCGCGGGTTTTAGTCCCGCCTGAGTGGGGTTTTTCACCACTCAGGACATTGTTGTGTGTGCTCGTCCGTTGTAACATGTTAAAAATACCCCAATGTAAAGGCCACATGTGCTGTTTTCGGCGGTAGTGGAAAATAAATAAATAAATAATACTTATTAGTTTCAATTTTTTCTAAAATATATTCCAATGCTTGACACCTAAGTACTCATAACACTGCTTCACAATAATTTTCAACTACTGAAAAGTTGTAATCAACTGATGCATTCTTTTTTTGATTCCAGGAATAGTTACTGTCATTGATTGCAAATATGGAATGCAGGTATGTGTTTTATGACTTCCACTTTCGCACTTAAGCGTTAATGATTCATTTTATTGTACAAAGTTATTCTTTAGCTCCTATAAACCACTGATACAATAGGTACATGGCTAATTTTTTGATAGGCACTGTTTGTTAACATGTTGACGTAATCGAAAATATCTCAAAGAAAATTGACAATGATATCATGATGGTAATTGTAGAGTTTAGGTATTTATGTATTTTTGTTTTTCATCCCAGTTTCCCTTCCAAACTCCTTGAAGCCCAAATTCTAGAACAGAATTTAGTGATTGTGAAATGCTTCTCATTGACCTTTATTGGATCCCAAGCAGCTTATTATGCTTTTATACTCTTAGTGAGTGAGTAGAAAGTGGTATTGATGATCACTTAGTGGCTAATGCGGATGATGAGTATAAGAAAAGACCAATGAAATATTTCTAAACAAACCATTTTGAATATCATCAACAGTTGATTTCCTCCTTTACGTTATGAAAGTGGAGCATTTCACAAGCACTAAATTCTGTACTGGAATTTAGTTGTGAAGGGGCCTATCCCTGATGAATCAATAATTCCTGTCAGATGACTGAAATTAAGCAGTGTTGGGCTGAGATGGAGGTTGGATGGATAACCCTCCTCGATACCTCTACCGCAGTGTTCTTGTCCCCTTTTTTGCAAGTGACGGTCAGGTTAAATGTTGGTCAGCACAATAGATCTAAAGAGGTCTAAGTGCCAGGAGGGGTCTAATGTCAATATTTGAGAATAGTGTACATTAGGGTGGAGTGAAAAGAGTCAATATTTTATTTTCGGAAACGGGTACCCTTCAATGACTGTGTATGAGTCCTAGCAACAATTATCTAAAATATTTAATTTTTACGACGTCATCTTGAGTCTGCACATTTGGCTTAAAGTTTGAAAATTTTTGAAATTTTTTGCATTTTTACAATTTTTTTTAAGTACTTGAAACAAAAAAAAACCCTGACGGGTAGTCACTAAATAGTTGAACAAGACCTAAAATAAGTACAGGATTAAAAAAAATATTTTTAACGTTTTATAATTTCTGATATCCTCTTATATTGTTATCAAAACTTGTTATATAGCTTTCGTTAATCAACTTCGCATTGTGCAACTCTTCGCTAGTTCATATTAAACTACGCAGGACTCACCACGGGGAGGTGGTTGCACTTCGAGTCCCACCCATGCCCTCCCAACCACCCAACCATGAGAGCATGTATTTACATCTTTAAGAAAAGTCTTCAACAGGTAAATTGTTTCTTTGTGTCATATACTGGACGGATATTTCTATCAAACATTCTAGTTTGGATTAAGCTTTCTCTTTTCTTTTGATCACAGACCAATTTTGAGGAAGCAGTGACTTCTTTGACGGCTCTTTCTACCGCTTGAGCGTGTGATGCGAGTTCAAAAAGAGTGCACTCAGAAGCTATCTTTACACTCTCAGTTTCCAGTAACATTTGCAAACCCTGATTTGTCAAATGACTTGTGAGAGGTGGTTCTGTCACTTCCCCATAATCGCAAACAATCATATCGACATACTCTGATGCTCCAAAATTTATTTTCGGGATTTCAAACCGTCTTAGTGGTTTACTGGCTTGTTCTTTTGAACTCGCATCACAGAGAAGAGAAAAGAGAAAGCTTAATCCAAACTAGAATGTTTGATAGAAATATCCGTCCAGTATATGACACAAAGAAACAATTTACCTGTTGAAGACTTTTCTTAAAGATGTAAATACATGCTCTCATGGTTGGGTGGTTGGGAGGGCATGGGTGGGACTCGAAGTGCAACCACCTCCCCGTGGTGAGTCCTGCGTAGTTTAATATGAACTAGCGAAGAGTTGCACAATGCGAAGTTGATTAACGAAAGCTATATAACAAGTTTTGATAACAATATAAGAGGATATCAGAAATTATAAAACGTTAAAAATATCAGAAATTTACGAATATTTGGATAAGTTTAAGTCTCATGTGCAGACTAAAACCACCGCCTAAAAATATTTTTTTAAATCCTGTACTTATTTTAGGTCTTGTTCAACTATTTAGTGACTACCCGTCAGGGTTTTTTTTTGTTTCAAGTACTTAAAAAAAAATTGTAAAAATGCAATAAATTTCAAAAATTTTCAAACTTTAAGCCAAATGTGCAGACTCAAGATGACGTCGTAAAAATTAAATATTTTAGATAATTGTTACTAGGTCTCATACACAGTCATTGAAGGGTACCCGTTTTCGTAAATAAAATATCGACTTTTTTCACTCCACCCTAGTGTACATGCTTAAAATTTTTATTTTTGGTGTTACTGTTGCAAAAGGAGAAAAATTACACTTTTAAAACTTTTCTAGATATGTATTTGTTGTCCACATTTGTCCCTTTTTGATTGGCTGGATTAATTGTTTGTAATTTCTCTAAAATTAATGAGGCTGGAAAAAACAGAGAAATCAATTTATCAGGGGTGATATATCAAGGATTATTGTGCATATAATAATTGTCGCATTTAACATTTATGCAAAAATTCTAGTACGACTGTCATGTACATACATTACAATATATTTACCCAATGCTTGATTTGGTGGCCTCCCTTCATCTTTCTCACAATTCGGAAATGGATTTATTTAGATTTGACGTCAGCTAAAACCATTTACTTGATTGCAAATGTGTTTTGTTTATTCCATGAATATTGTGCAAATGAACTCCTGTATTTCAGTGGATAAAGCTGTCCATAGGTGATTAAACTTTCACTTGGATGGTAGCAGGCTCTGGATTTGTTACAAAATTGAATCAAGGGTCAGGAGCCAAACAAATTTTATCTGCCTTAAGTGGTTGACCATGATTTGCCCTTGAATCAAAACATAAATGTTTATTTTATTCAAGAATATATCCCTAGACATTTCGCTAAAGAATATTTTTGAGCCTCAGGCTGAATCCCAACTGTTTTTATTAGACAAATGCTGCTGTCCCATATGCCTCTTACGTATATCAGGGTGATGATTATAATAAGTTTCTCTCTTGACAAGCAACAATAAGGATTACCAAACTTCTCATGCTCTACAGTATATTTTACAATGCTAACTGGGTGTCACTCACCAACAAGCGTACAAGCAACAACCTCTCAATATCGACACATCATGAATATTCCTTTTGGCACCTGGCAATAAATGGCACAAACTATTGTGGGTGTGTCCCAGTCACACAACAGGGGGCTATAGACCCGGAAAAAAGAGCTAGGATGAGTGCCTATGCAATCCCGGCAGGGACAAAAACCTTTATAAGGGAAATGACCTTCATAACAACGTAACATAAGACTTAGAATAAGAGGAATTTGAAGATACATTGTGAAAACAAGTTGTGCGTCAAGTGAGCCCCAGCTGTCCTTCGAGTCATAAACTCTTGTAAAATATAGAGAAAATATGATACATATTAATATTTATGATGTTTCATAAAATTTCAGTTGGAAGTGAACAAAGTAAAAAATTCAAGTAAATTTGAAGTATTTTACGTAGAGGAAAATCAAGGTGAATTCCGAAAATGGGTCGAATGACACCTCCCATCCTTCTGGTGTTAAACATCCAATCTAACATCTGAGCCATGCTATTTGTGTTATCTTCATGCTCATATCTTCAACCTAAAGATGACAAGGATTGGAAGCTTTCTAAAAATTGTCTCTCACAATTCATTGTAACTTTATCTCGTGGTTGATTGCATAGAATAATTTTTCAGGAAGGAAAAGAATTGTGTTTACTTCTATTATAGGTCTAAACGTAATTTTTTAGGATTTTCTTTGTCTCAAAGATAGTTTGATACCAACCACTAACATGTACCATTTCTTGCTTTCATAAATGAATATTCCTAGTAGTTTTTGCTTCTAGAATGCTCAGGAGTACTATTTTCAGAGATGGATTAGTTGAACTGCATTAGGTTCAGTTTCCCTGAGTCTCCACCAACCTTTGCAAACCACACACTGGATTTGTATCAAATGCAGTAGAGCGACCGCCGAAACCTTAGTAAATATTTTACCTGCCCTCGAAATTAGAAAATGGATCGTGAAGTTCTCTGTCTCGCATAAGTTACATTAAGGCCCCTCCGTGTTCCGCTGCTCCAACGGCGGAGTTGAACATCATTTGAACAGAGTGACTCCGGGAGGTGGTTTGGCGTCGAGTGGGCAGGAAGTGGAAGGGAAAGGGGTGGGTTTTGGAGGAGGGAGAGCGTTTGAGGAGCAGAGAGTAGTGGAATAGTGGGCTCTGTTTTTCGGGTGGGAGGGTTGGAGGTGAGGATGAAAGGGGTTGGGGGAAAGAGGGGATATATATTAAGCAGGGATGTGGAGGGACTCGTGTGGTGCCGCGAATGAGGGATACGGGAGGCGGACGGGTGGGGGAGGGGTATTTTTTGGGTTCCCACCGCGTTGGCAGGCAAAAGGACAGAGGTTTGGGTCGGGCGGTCTGCGCACTGCGCGAGATTGGCTTGGAACTTTGAAGTCTGTGTTTGTTCGCCGTGTGGATGTAGGTGTGTATATGCGAGAGAGAGAGAGGGATAGATGTATGCACGGGCATGTGTGTGTGGGAGCAATAGGTGGGTTGTAGGGAGCGCGGCTCGTCGAGGGGCGGAGGTTTCCCCGCGGTTCGCGAGGGGGAGGAGGGCGGAACTGGAGTGGGATAGCCCCAGGGATCGCGGGGGCAGAAGGGGGTTTTGATGGGGATTTGCGGCTTCGCGAGAAAGGTCCGAACGCGAGCTCTGGCTGGCGCGTGCTTTCCGGGCCGGAGCGTTGTGCACTGGTGGTGGAGGGGGAAGGGGGAAGCGAAATTATGGGGTTTGGGAATGCGTCTGGCTTGGCGGGAAAGGGAGGGCTTTCTGGAAAGGGGAAAATAGTGTGTGATAGGAGCGAATGTTGCGTAAGGAGTCCTTGTGCGTTTCGGAATGGGGAGGATGAATAGGAGGAAAGATGAGCTGAGTACTGCTTTGTGCGTAAGTGTGTGAGCGAGCGCTTGTGGTTTCACATTTTCGGGGTGGAGATTGGATGTTGAGGACTGCGAGGATTTGGACTCTGATGTTGCGGAATTTGCCATACAGTGTCATGGGTTTAATGACGAATGTCTGTATATGGGTTGACGCAAACGAAAAAAAAACATGAGGCAGCGAGTTGTAACGACGCAGCTACCATCATTTATTTGAGGCTACTTGATAACCACCTCTCATAAAAAATGCGCTCGCTATTAATCTTTCATATAACCATATAACTTTGGATATAATTGATTTAACTCCTGAAAAACAAAACATAATTCTCATATCAATTCTGGAAGTACGAGCGTAAGAATGATTGCCGGGTGCTAACAAACTTCTTGTGAATGGATCTGAATTTTTTATTTTTCTTTGTTCTTGTTTTATTCTCATTTTGTAGCTATAATTGCGAATTTGTGTTCTCTATAATCACATTGAGTCTCATTTTCTGAGTGTGAACTCGTTTTCTGCTCATTAACTCTCGTTATTACGTCGCTCCTAAGGAATGTTTAGTGCCTCATGGGTAGCGTTATTACATTATCAGATTTGGTAGTGTCGGAGGTAATAGGCCCAAAGATTATTTCAATGCATTTTTAAAATTTGTCAAAGAAACTAGAGAAGTGCGCAAACTCGGGAAAAATTGCCAAATATCTAGTTTAAAAAGGGTAAATGCACCAGTTTTGGCGATAAAATCAACTTCCAGAGTGTCAAATGCATTAATGTCTCTTAAATATCCTTTGGGATATTATCGGATGCCGCTGTGAAATAATTAAGGTACGGTTTCATTACTTTTTATGTTTTAATACTCCATAAGAGGCCGTATAAAACGCAGTGTTTAATCGGAGTAAGTGGAGCCTAATCTCTCTCCGACATTCCCATATGGCTTCATTGCCGTGGACTATTATAACAATGCCTCTTCCAGTACGTTTTGACGTCCTTAGTTCGGGCTCATTTTTTTATTTTGCCCTTCAGTGCTATTAGTGCTGTTAGTAGGTTATTGCCTTAAGATTGTTGATGTTTTAGCTATGTCAGTCAACTTTCAAAGCGCTAGCGTCGTAGAATTAGGTGTTCTGAGCTTGAATACAACAAATCTGTTCTGACGTCGTCGTACTTAAATTCATTCCTGCAATGCATTCATTCAGAGAGACTAATTCAAATAGAAAGAGTGAAATTCTAAACATAATCATCTTCTTGATTTTTTATGGACACGGTTTTAACAGAACTTGGGCACACGGTGTAGTACAAATTTTTAACGATCGCCACTCAATTATCCTCGTTCTAGGAAATTAAATGGTGGTGTAGGAAATAGGTTTGCTGATGCTTTGATGACTCTTGCCAATTGGTTTCACGTATGTACTGTCATAAATAGAAAGCGACGCTGAAAAAGTTAAATCGCCCTTTGATATCGAAATCGCAGTCATTACGGTATCACAATAAAAATAAATGACAGTAAAGGTGAAAGCCCTTTGGTTACCGTTCGATTGCGCCAATAACGCCTAGCAACGCAAGGATATACCATAAAATCGTTCCATTTAGATTTTTATCTGTTCGATGTATTTTAGTGTTCAATGGCGCGATTAATAATACAGTTTATTATTCTGATGTAAGATAAATTACGTAAATATGAAGAGATTATTACGAAAATTTGAAGAGATAAACCGATAGAAGAACTCAGTGAGAGCTGCGTCAAACCAATCTGAGGATTGATGACTTTAGATGATGAGACGGAATATACTTAATTGTAGCCATTTATCCCATAAATTTGTGTCTTCAGTTTTTGAAGGAATGTATAATCCATCCACTGAAGGAGCGTCAGTTTTATGATACTTGTAGTAAGTAGTACCTTTTTCTCGCATGACGGAATCAGTTTGCGTGCATTTTTATGGCTGGTCGAAAATTGTTTTTGCTTCGAAACTTTGTTCCGACCCCTCCCGTTGCTCGCCCATTCCTTGGTATACGACGAGAAATCTTAGGCTTTGATTTGTACTGGTGGTTAGAATTGTAGAACGGTAATTGTCTCGTCTGGACAACCGAAGGAAACAATTACCTTTCTCGTGCCAAACCATGACCTAATTAAGTTTTTTATTCTTCCTTGGAATGGTTGAGCGCGAAAATCTGGTATTAACTTTCGGAAAGTCTCGCTTTACTAGATTTTAGCGGCCGAAAAGTTCCTATTGGTATCTTACTGTTCTTGCTGGCCATACACTACTAGACACATCATTATCGCTTGTCTCCAATCTTATGATTGGTTTCATTTCGCTCTGCACTCGATTCTTCTATCGGCTCACCATTCAGATCACCGGAAATAAGGAGAATAATAAAATGTACTGTGGGAATTGGCGTGCTAGTATATAGGGACAATAAAACCAGAATGGGTGTGGTTAGGAATGATTAGGTCCCACCTAATCCGTAAAAAAACATTTCGTTATGTACGGCCTCTTATGGAGACTGCATGTATATTAAAATGTCAACAACAATGAAATCGTACCAAATCAGCTGCGATACCTCCTGCTGGACATTCTAACCTCCTCGACCAGAAGGCATATTCAATAAGTAGAATAATTGTTTTTTGGAATGAAGTGGGAAGAACGAAATTTTTTTAATGTAATCGTTGTATCGAATGTAATAAGCCACATTACTATAATTGGTGCTAGAAATAGCGGTAGGCACGAGAGTGTGTAATCTTGGACGTAAAAGAGAAGTATTGTAGGGCCAACGATTGGCGTCATCTTTTAGTCCAAAGAGGTCCTGAGGAGAGTGGGAGAAAAGAGAAGTTTTTCTGAGAACTTAAAGAAGAAGACGGAGCAACTTAATCAGCCATATCAGGAGACATGATGCCCTGATGAAGACAAAGTTGAGGGACGAGTGAATGGGAAGAATGGAAAGGAATGCCTCGCGTGGGCTATATGGGGCAAACAGCGAAAGATGAAAAAGAGATGAAATATCTTAATATTAATAGGTCACTCGACGGTTTTTGGCTCCACTAGATGAAATGTTAAACAGAAAACACAAACTTAGTGGATTTCGCGAGTTTATTGTAGTATTTTTTTTTAATCCGGACTATTCTGTTGGTCCATATACCCATGGGATCCCAATAGGTATTTGCCTGTCATCAGGTTTCCCTGGGGCTGAACAAACAGGGCTTGACAAACATCCATGCCCTGGGTGGAGAAAAACCCACCCAGACGGGACTCGAAACCGTGACCCTAGGATTAGCAGAAACGCAGCAGGACTTTTCCTCGCCTCTTCGAATAATTGAATTGACCTGAGGATTTCGGCTGTTCGATGAAACCGGTCGTGTTTTTAATAAAATTATGACATTTATTAAGTATTTGTTTTTATTTTAAATGTGAAGAGTTTAGCCGATGACGAAAGTATTAGTGTTAAATAAAAATAGCCATTTCCACTCTACCTTATTGGCTATATCTGTCGGATCCTACGCTTACGTTTCTTTGTCAAGTAGTTCCTTTGCAATCGTGAGGATGTTTACATTTAAACCGCTGAAGGTTTCAAAGCCTTCACAAGGAGATGTTGGTGTACTGAAGAAATCCACCTGCTTCTTTATTCTGAATGTGCGGTAATTTCGCATATTCTTAGTCCTTTCACACACAATAGATATTAGTTATAGGTAGTAGTTGTTGTACGTATTTTTTGAATGATTGGAGCTAACTTGATTTTCAGATTAAATAGATATCCATGCGGGATTAGTGAGGGCTGTGAATTTAGAAAATAGAAAAAAATTCTTATTCTGCAATATACTCTATGAACGATTATGTAGTTTTGGAAATTGAATGAGAATAGAGTGGAACGCAAGGATATACCATAAAATCGTTTCATTTAGATGTTTATCTGTTCGATGTATTTTAGTGTTCAATCGCGCGATTAATAGTACAGTTTATTATTCTGATATTGAATTTTGACTTTAGTAAAAGCTGGCAACTATTCTTCGTTTGTTGTTGAGTATATCCTGTTTTCAACAGCTGTATTAAAATTGATTCCATCTGTCATAATTGAGAATATTTCTTTAGAACAATGCATCAGAAGCTCATGTTGACTCATATGTTCTGGTATTTTGCATAGTGGGTGTGATCGATTTGTGTTACTGTGAGTGAGATCGTGTATTTTCGTGGCGCTCCTTGCAGATGCTAGTTGCTGGGTACAATAGATCAGTCTATAAAACATTTATTCGGAGTCATAACCATTGCTTGTAAATGGAGTTCTTAGTATGTGGGAGAACATGCGTGCAGTAGCTTCGTTATTGCTGTTCACGTTCATCTACTTCTTGAATAGTCAAACCTCAGAAGGCCAGATATTAGAGTATCAGCAGTTCATTGTGTTGTTAAAATGCCCATCGTTCATTTTATTATATTGCTGTCCATTTATATGTGGTGATTATTTACGGAATTTTAGAGGTGAATATTAAAAAATAACGTACAAAACTGCAGTTAAGATTTAAGGATTCATGAACTTGCAGTGAAGCTCAGTCTTCGTTCCAAAAGCTAGCTTAATCGATTGGATCGAGCTCGGAAAGCAATGTTCTCAACTGACTGTGAATGTGGGAAATATTCTGTTGCCAGTGATATCAGAATATATAATGGTGTATCAGAATGTGGTTCTCAAAAAATCACCGTTTTACCTTAATTAGAATCAGCGGGACTTTTCCCGGATCGATTCTCGATCCCTGCCAATCAGTAGTCGAAAGATATTCCCTTGGGTTTATTTTTAAATGAAAGAGAAGGGTACTTCCTAGATGGTAGAAACATACAAAGATTACGGGGTATTTATTGGTGTAATCTATTTTGAGGCAGATGGTAGACCGACGGACGCTCACGAAATAATGTGCATTTATCTCATTGCAATAAGTCAACATTGTTCGAGGTGAGGAATAAAAATGATATGTACATACCTTAATGTTTTGGTATTACTGCATTAATCTCATTCATGAGTGCTCTGTCAATAATGTTACCATCCTGGACAGATAACACCACTATTACCATACGCTATATTCCTCTCAAACTCATCACTTCCTCATCTTCCTTTATGCTGTTCAATAGGTCGATTCGTTCTCTCCTCTTTACCCTTGGATAATCCATTTGCTTTCAATATTCCCTCCACTTACTTCTGCCTCCTTCGAATTTCTTTTGATTTTTGACCTAGAAGTTAGGAAAATTAAATTGTCCGTTATTATATTTATGCAGAACAAAGTATTACGACTCGTCTAATGATCGTTAGATACCACGGACGACTGCCAGTTGCGAGAAAATTTCTTTGTGATTGTTATCTCTTGGTCTGGGAGTGACCTTTCCGTAACCCTTTGGAGACAGATTTTTCAGACCCCTCCATTTTTTTCGCTTCATCATTCCGTTCCCTGCACGAGAGAAGAATGGCCTCTACCCATTCGCTACTAGTGTCCATCCGTTTTCCCTGTTCGCTCGTCAATTCTCCTCCCTCGCCCCCACCCCCCCCCCCCCCTGTCTTCCGTAGCTCTGTTCCGCCGCCCCCACCCCTCACATCCGTGCCACTTCTCCCCTCCCACGTCCTCCCCTCGCCCCTTTAAATCTCTCCCCCAGGCCACAGCAAACATGTAAAACTCATTTCGAGTCTTGCCCTTGCTCGCGCTCCACCGCTCACTCTCTTGCTTCCTCCCGTGTAATCTTCCTTCCCCTTCCTCCCCAGCATCCTCCCCCTTTCTCTGCCCCTCCCCCCTCCTATTTTCCTCCCTTACTTCCCTCCCCTCCGTGGTGCGGCGCTCTGAAAAACGCCCCATCCTCCCTCACTCTACGTCCCCCCCGTTTCACCGTAGCGTGCCGCCCTGTGCTCCGATTCCGTGGGTCCTGCGCCAGCCTCCCACGGACCTTCCGACGAGCCAATTGTTTGTTTGCGAGCTCCCTAACTCCGGTTTTGGAGGATCCATCCCCCGAGGCCTTCGCTCTGTCCTCCTTCGTTTCCTCCTCCTCTTCCCATCCGCTCCTTCCAGTTGTGTTCACTTCCTCCTTGCGTCGCTGTCCCGTCTCCGGGAATGCCGCTCTCTTTTCTCTCATCGTCGTCCGTTCCACGGGCGGAGGTTGACCGTTTCGATGATTCCCGGGAAGTATTTCGAGCAAGCGGGTGATAGGGTTGGAGCAAAGAGGTTAAAATGTGCTGGGGGAGGTATTTGCATGCTAGACTATGGGTTACAATCCAGAATGGGGGTGTTTGGGGAGAATGGGGTGTTGGGGAGAATGGGGTGTTGGGGAGAATGTCCCCACCTACTCCTTACAAAACACTCCATTTTATACGGCCTCATATGGAAACTACGTGTGTATTAAAGCATAAATAACAATGAAATCGACCCAGATTTCGTCGCAGAGGTATAATTTAATCTTCCCAAACCTCTTAAGGTAGATATTAAGTAATTTGATTAATACTAAAACTGATTCAAGAATTGCGACCTTGCCATGAATATCGTAGCGGAGTCACCCACTGAAAATTCACAGTAGTTGACACTTTTCTAACGTCTTGTCCTTTAAGGCATTTATAGAGTTCCACACCTATTGAAACTACGCATTTAGCGCTTGATTGCATGTTTGAGCATTTTCCTGTTTATTTGACGAATTTTAAAAATGCGTTACATTTTTTTATCTTAGAATAGTAAAATGACTTTAAATAACTTCCTCCTTACGAGTTTTACGAACAGCAACTAAGATAGCCTCTGGCTTCTCTAATCGGCTGCGATGTCACTTTGACCTCATTGGGTTGTTTTTTTAATTTCATCCGAGTGTATTCGACGGGCGCAAATCGTGGGAGTGAATCCGTAAGTGTTCGTTTCCTTTGGACTTCTACTTAAGTCTCGTCTAATCGTCAGGGGTAAGAAGGTGTCGATTTTTACCTTCGTATTACAGAACGGGGGTCGGGTCTATCGCTGGAGCATTGACTTCTCATTCTGAAATCCCAGATTTTAATCCCGGTAGTTGTTGTGGAATAACCTATTTGCTAGTGCTTTGTAAAAAGCACTCCAAGAGAGTATTCTGTCCGTCGGATTGGACGTTAAAACTTGGACCCCTTGGTGTTTGTCGTTGAGAGCGGGCTGATGTCGACGCCGGTTCTCCTCCCATCCTTCCCCCATTCCCTATAAATCGTATCCTCACCCCATAGTCCACCTGTCTAAGTTGGCCTAATTCGCCTCAGCCTCTCCTTTCTAACTTTAGGGCCACGATTCACTTCCTTGTTTGGGGCAATAAATTTATCCTTTTCAGTATTTGGTTGTTTTGTTGCCTCTGCTGTTGATGTGGGTAAATGGCTCTGGATCAGTCAAGGTCCCAAAAATAGTACTCTGCGGAATATATTTATAATTCCCCTCATTTTATACGCTATAGTATGACAATAATTCATTATTTGCTCATTTTGTAGAGTTTTATGCATTGCCTTATGCCAGAAGCGCTTCGTGGTGATGTTTCTGTTGACTTTTTGTTGCTATTTAGGGATGCCAAGTATAGCCATGATCATTTGCTATTCAGTTTTTGGGGTATTTTGGCTGAGATAGAATCTTGCCAGGTGTAAAAGAATGATTGAGAGGAACCCGGTTTCGGAATCAGTATAATATTAACGAAAAATACGAAGAGTTCTACATTTATTGCCCCATTCAAGGAGCGGAGAATTGACGGATTGCTCTTTGCATAGCGCTGATAGGGACTGGAATCTCGGAAAAATCTGGAACACTGTGGAGATTCTACCCCAGGCCCTAGGGGTGATAGGCCATTGCCCTGGCCGCCGTACCTATCCGATATTTATGTTTTCATTCATCACACCTTAAAAAGCATTGGCGGCGTCAGCTCTTTACTATTGCTTGCTTTTCTTTTTTTTTAAGTCTCTTTTCTCCTTATGTGTCCTTTCATATGTATCCTTTTCTGTGCCTTGGTGTCTTTTTTGATGCTCGGCTGAGCTTAAGGAGTCAAGCGATTCATTGTCATTAATGTGGACTGTAAAGGGACTGTAAAGCTAATGAATTTGAATGAGGTAGGAGTTATACATTGCCAGAAATCATATCGTTAGTATACTTTGCTCATTGGCGTGAATCGTTTGCAATAATCGTAGTTGTTATTGTATAGCTTCTAAAATAAGTTACTTTAACATCTCTCTCAACATTGTTTTAAATAATAGAATTGATTAACGGAAGCCCTTAAGGATTTCTTATTCGTTGGCCAAAAATTTTTGTAGTGCCCTATATTAATAAGTTCACTTATCAATTTTTGGTATCTGTGCCTTCTCATACATTTATCCCTTTTTATTTCACGTTTTATTTGTCTTAAAATTAGCGTTTTTTTCAAGTATTATGGTGATTTTATACGGGAGACTGCGGACTAAAACTTGGCCAACGTTATTAATCTTTAAGTAAATGTAGTTTCTAAGTGGTGTGATTCACTCAACCCAAAATAAGCTCCGAACTAATGCTAAGTTGATGTACCAACCTACCCTCCGCACTCAATACGTGATGGTCGATTTTATCCCCATTACTATTTCAGATAGCGCCAATTGCATCCCTTCTTCCCCAACTTTGCTTCCATCGCATTTCGAAGTCTCAAGTCTCCCGTTGCTTCAGCTCCTGTCTAGTGGATAATGAGAGGATTGAGTGATGAGAGGGGTGACGACGAATTTTGCAGTTAAATTGCGAGGGTATCAGTTGGGATAGGGGAGGAGCAGCTGTGGGCGAAGTTACTGTTACCAAGGGGAATGTGGGGAAGAGGATTAAGAATTAGGTTGTGAAATGGGTAGAGGGGTGGGGGGGGGGGGGGGGGGGAGGGAAAGACGCAATTTGCAGAGGCACCTGGTGCCATAGGACCATCAAGGAAACGTTATAGTCGACAGTTGCATGTGATGCGGAGGGAAATCACCTGCGGATCATTAAGAGTTTTGGTTTTCTTTATAAGTAAGCTGACAATTTTGTTATTGATGACATTTGCGCATATTATTCGTCTTTATTCAATATATTATTTTTGAAGTTACCATAATATTATTTAATGCTTTCTGTACTTTTAGAGTGAAATTCACATTTATTGATGATATTTCTGAAGGTTACTGTCATATGTCAGTTGTAAAATGACGGTAAATAAATTGTATTTGGTTAAATTTTCCAAATGCAGCATATCGGATTATTTTTTTAAGTATGTAGTACTAGATGATATGCATTTTATTTTGCAATGGTTGATAAACGCTGGTCAATGTTTTGGACATATGTGGGATTGCTTTCGAAGTGAAGTTATGGTGTTAAAATTAACTCTTTTATTGTTTTGAGAATATCTGCAGCTGTCACGACTGATCGTAGTATATATTATAACATCATTATTAAAGGTGCTTGATGCCTCAGGAAGTGTAATACAGAAGAGGATAAATTTTTCCTGAAAATAAAGGAAAACTCTCTTTGATTTCTACTCGGCTTCCGCAAAATCAAACAAATGTCCTTTTCACTGTCGCATCTTCCGAATAACTTTTATGACTACGCTTCATCCCAAGGTTGGTGATAGATGGTTATTAAATCGCAGTCGTATGCTCTGGAGTGATCGTTGTCACAGAGTTGTTTCATGAATGGAAAATACTTCTGAAAAACATTACTTATCGTACGAAAATTGCATTAGTTATATGCTAAATATTAATGTTGTTGCAGTAATACAGTAATATTTTAGGTCTTTTACCATGAATTCCTCTGGGTGACTACGATGATGTTTTAGGCCCTCCCCCTTCCCCTCCTCTTCACTCCCCCCAACCTTATTTCCTCGGACCCTCCCTTCATTATGTAGATGTACTGGACTTGAGACTGGAGTTTAAAGTTTATTCAGTGGAAAATTGCCAATTTTATTTAATCATTGGTAGAAATGTACGATACATTGCGGAAGTCGATGGATAGAATACCATGCACTGCAATGTGGCTATCTGATAATTGGAATATTGGCTTTTTACTTTTAACGGTCGTATATATTTTTATTTCTTACTGTTTCAAATACTGTCCTGTGGATAATGACAGGGGTTGTTGAATTTCCATGGAAAGGAAGAGAAAGGGAAAATGCTCTTAAAGAAAAAATAAAGCAATAACCAACATGAACTAGGAAATATATTATATTTACATGGTAATTACTCTTCCAATATCATTTAATTCTTCTTCACTTCACGGCATAGGCTCATGCCTGTTCCGTTATCACAGCATGCAACTACTACTTTTCTTGGTCTGCTTGCGTCTCTTTTCCCTCTTGATCGGTAATTATGTGTTAGTTTGGGTAGTTTTGTTTTGTCCGTTCAGTCTATATGTTTAAACCATTTCTCTCAACATCCTACCATTTTAATTGGAATTTTTCAGCTATATAAGAGAGTGTTTGGTTTTTGTCAGGAAGGAATATTTAAAAGTCGTGAAAGAGACTAGTAGTGTTCTTGAAAATATACTTTGACTAATAGAACCCACCCACTTTTAATATAATGGTTACACTCTGATTGATATCATATTAAAGTAGATAGTAAATATATGCGTCTTGGAAATCGTAAAATGGACTTAATGAGACCTAAATATATCTTAGTTACGAAGAAATAGTAAGGGAGTCATTGGCGTCTGTATTGTCATCAGAGATTCGGTAGAGTCTGGGGTGGAAGTAGGTGGAGTGAGGATTCTGGAAAGAGGTCAGGAGGAGGAGGATCCTATCTGTTTCGGGGCCATTTGACTCTTGGAAGGTACGAAGGAAAGGGAAGGAAGGTACGAAGGGAGGATGGGGAGACGAGGGAAGAGAGATACGTCCATAGCCACCGGCGTCGACCGCTTGAGTGTCTCGCCGCTCGCGAGCTTAATATTTTCGGAGAGAGAGGTGGTGGATATGGTTGGGAGAGGGGGACGAGGATATCGTTTTGGGTGAAGGGATCATACTTTGTTTTTCACCTCCCTTCCTCCCTCACAAAAAGGGTGATGTCGCGACGTTTAGCTCGGACGGCGGGCTGGTCTCGTCTCTCACCCCTTATCCCTCTCCGTTCTCTCATCGGTGGTGTCACGGTGGATGAGGTTTTGGAAGTGTATGTGGGAGGTGGGAGAGGGTCGAACGGGGATGGGGAAATGATAATGGAGCTGGAGTGTGCGTCGCGGGGTGAGTTTTTATTTTCCGTGGTGGAGGTTGGGGGCGGGTATGGATGGAGGATGGCAATCGTGGTACAGAAGTAGCTCTGCTACGCGAGGAGGCTGGAGGATTTTTTCGGCGGAGAAAATTACGTGAGGGGAGCGAAGAAATATTTTTTTGTCAGTAAGGGGGATGGGGAGTGATGGTGCTAATGGAATTGCGGACGCCACTTGTTTTTTAAGGTGCAACTCTTTCCCTCCCTCTCCCTACTCTGGGGGCATCGAATGGCTGTCAGGATGCCGGGAGGATGGGCGTTTGAAAACGCCTGGCTGGTTGGTCGAGTGGGCGAGTGGCGGGCTCATAGGATCTCCTGAAGGAATACTCTCGCTCTCTCACATTCGTTCGCGTTTATTTTCATGCCGTTTTGACAAGGTGGTGTAGGAAATGCCATTGGTCGACCTCTTTCTCCAAATTCCGCATGTAAAAATTTTATTCCCTCTCCGCAAGGGTTTGCTGTCCGCTCTGGGACTTCAATTCAGAGCAGACGCGAGGGAGCGTATATCTCCCAGTGGTAGCGTTTCATAAATGTCCGTCTCGTGTTGACGTGTTTCTTAGAAGTGGTTATGGATAGGGTTTCTCCTGTTTAATCCGCCGTTGCACGGACAGTTTTGATAGTTTTTTTAAAACAAATTTTATCATACTGCGACTTGATGAGCTTTCGTATCCTTGTTTAAATAATTTTTAAGATTTTTCACTTTATTGTGCTCCATTGTGTGTATCTTGTCCGAATAGAAGACATCTATGCATAGTTTCCAATCATGTATAACAGATGTCGTCTGAATGAAATCGGTGATTGAATGTTTGCGTGATATTTTTGCAGCAAATATTGTGGCCTTAAAATTATCAACGTGTAAATTTAAGAAAGTATTAACCTTTTTGCTATCATTGCATTAGTATTGAATGGTACTTCATCTTGATTTATCGCGAAATTTCAGAATTATGTTTGCAAAATAAACGATCCTTTCCCAGCAGTTTTTTTATTATCATGTGCAAGCATTTGTTTATTTTATTTTTTATCAGAATTTTTGATCGGAATCCTTTTCTTTTCTTATATTTGTTCAATTTTAAGATAGTAATACCAAATTATTCAAATTATACTTTTGTTACTTGAAGAATTCGTTTGAAATAACGTGTAATAATTTTGGATGTTGAGGAAGTATATACCCAGCATAGATTGTACTACTAAGAGTAACGTGATGGGAAACGATCTCGTCCTCCTACGCTCGTCTAATGGAGTGCAAAGGTTTGGTTAAATTTGATTGCAAATTGTGACTAAAGTTAGCAGATAAAAAGCGTATGATTTATTAAATTTCAGCGAAATAAGGAATTTGTTGAGTCTGCGCTGAATTTGCTAACAAATAACACTTCTCGCCTTCTTTTTCTACTTTCCTAGCATAGCACCGTTATTTCGTATACTTTCTGGGATTTTACGAAGTTCCCTCAGCTGTTTGGTGATTAGCAATTTCAGAGGTGTGATTAATAATACGATAAATCCTCTCAGTCGCTGCTAATCTGAGTTTGGATTTGTCAAGGGATTAAGGCACTTCTCATGGCACTTCTGCACTTTCGAGTGTGCATAAGGGTTCAATTTTTATCGAATTGAGTATGATTATATTTCTATGCTGCTCCAGTTCGATTTTTACATTTATTTGCCGGGGGTGGTGTAACTGCATAATAGTCCTCAGTCTTTTCTGACCGTATACATATCATCTGAATTTAATCTGGCTGTCATTACTTTTAAATTGCATAAAAAGCAGATAGCTACAGAGAAAAGAAGGCTTCCTGCTGTATGTTTATGGGTAGTTTCTTTGAAATGAATTTTCCATATTGATGGCTAGATTTTCGAATCACTGTTGATCGTATTGTTAGTGTCGTAATCACCTGTGGTGTGTCCTTAGGCAAAATTTCACCTTGGTATTCTACGAAGTGGATGACATCTAGGTTTTCTTTTCCTTGCATTCACCTAATTTTGAGCAGAGTATCATTGTCCCCTGTATTCCTAGTATGATCTCTCATTCGAAAAAGCTATTCATTGATGCTTTCGTCTCCCCCCTGCCTCCTAATGCCTTCCCTCCCTGTGGTAGCGCTCCCTATTCAAAAAGGCTTCACCAATGGATTCGATTTCGAGGACTCGTGGACGGTTTTGGTAGTTGGCTATGTGCAAAAGTGGGTGGGTTTGGAAGGACGAGTCGTTTGGGGAGGGTGGAAGGGAGGATGCAGGGGGTTAAAGTCGTGAGGGGAGTGGAGGAAGAGGAGAGGTTTGGTTGAATCGGGAGAACGGGGAACGAACAACGGGAGAGCGTTCGAGAGGTTTTTGGCTGCGGGAAGCAGCGAGAGTTGGCCGGGGATGTGTCGGGGTAGAAAAGGGTCTGAGACGGGTGTGATATTAGTGTGGTTTCCAGGGGGATAATAGCGGAGGAAAATGGCTGGCGAAAATGTGTGCTCGTTGTTTGTATGAGCGCACTCGTGAATGGCGAGAAAATGTCCCTGGATTATTCCCACTTTGTTTCCCTCTTCCCCCTCACCCCTCCCGCCCTTGTCCCGCGCTCTCGTCCCCCTCCCGCAAATCCACCCCATGCTCGTTATGCCTCCTCCGCAACCCTTTTTTAACTCCCCCGTCCTCATCCATCTCCTTTTTTTAAAGTGCCTTTTCCACCAGTTTACCTCCCTGCATTAGCTTTTTCTTATTTTCTTCCGTTTGTTCCTGGAGGAGTCGGGGTGGAGCGGAGGTTGGGTTGATGGAAGGGTATTTTTCCGGGTCTTTTCGAGGAGGGATAGGGATGAGGTATGGTGAGTGGGGACGCGGGAAGGGTGAGTTTAGGTTGGGATGGGAGATCTGAAGGCTCTTCTTCCTCCCACCGCCTTGCCCTCCTCGTCCATCCTCCTTGTTTCCCTCTCCAGGTTTCACTCTTATAGAAATTCAATTGTTTGTTCCCATCTGCGTCCCATTAGGTCCATATTTCGTCGTCCTCTGGTTTTTCATCCACCTCTACCACATGTCCGAGCCCCGTTCGTTCTTCCCTTCGTATTTTCTCCTTCACCTCTCCCCTCTTTTCTTCATTCTTCTTTTTAGGCATACTTTGTCTTCCTCTTTGCCTTCTCTTTCTATTCTTGATTTATTTTTGGCTGATCATTCCTCGAACCATTTGCCCTTCACAAGGTAACATTTACGGTCACAAGGAAGTGGAAGGCTTACGTAAGTTCTCATTCATCTATTGCGTATGCACAATGGTATCTGCTGAAATGTTATAAACATATACGAATCATAGGAACCCTAAATTTCAACACCGAAGGACAAATGAGACAAAATGTGTTCTCTCTTGGGTTTCTGTGTATACCTATTTTTCTTGAATTAGAAAACTAGCTTCGGGGGCTCTTCCCCATAAATTAGAAAATAGTTACGGACAGGTCTTTGACAATGTTTCAGGAAAAACTATTTAATTATTATTATAATGAGTCCATACATCCTTAACATTACGTCACAATGAAAAGGTTGGCCGATTGAAAAATCGAGTGGAAAGCTGCGTCAAACCAATCCTAGAATTGTTGACCAATGATGATGATGATGATGACGATGTCCTTAACGTCGCGTTGTAAGCATAAGTGCCTTAAAATCACTATGTTGATTGCAACTAAGTTACTTGCACTTTTTTTTCTGTTTTTTTTTTTTAATCTTTATGTATCTCATTTTATAGTATTTTCTATACTTCTTGAATCCTACTCTCATCGTAATTGCTTTTTCATTTTTGCCTTTGGTGTGTCATTTATTTATTTTTTATATCCTTTTGTTTATTGATAACTTATTTTCCTACTATGTTTTTATTCGAAAGCAGAACTGTTTTTATAATTATGCATTGCTCTTATGGGGAAACTCAGAGCATGATAAATATTCATTCATTCATTCTTGGCCATATTTCCCGTACCAATTTTTCCATGCTGCGCGTCGCTTTTTATTGCAGTATAGCTGATTTGAGTGACCAAAATAGTTCATGAATGCGCATTGACGTGGTTTGGGGTGAATCATAAGAAATGTGTTTGTGGCATTTGAAAAAGACACATCTCAACTGTTTGTATGAGTGAAGCTCATTCATAGCCACTATATTTTGAAAATGTGCGTGTATGCAGTAGCATGCATAAAAGCCTCTTTGTATGCATATCCTTCTATAAGTATATATCAACGCATATGTACCCATAAAAACGAATAAGTCTAGTCTGGCTTTAGTTTTTGGAAGTGGTGGATATTTACTGTGCGAGAAGACATGGTACATAGTATTCCACTAGGTTATTGAATATGGTATAATGCTAGATGATGCTTTATTTAGGCGAAGCCGTCCGTATTTTGCTTTATTTGTGTTCTCTATAACATAGCTAAATAGTAGGTGCCATGTTTACTTACTCAATGGGTGTAAAAAACCTAAATATTTCTATGTGCGAATTGGTACACTATCAATGTAATATCTGTCGAAATTTTCCCTGCACGGCGTGCTTGTGCTTTCTTATCGCATTATGTGAGTGTTTAATTATCGATATGCATTTATGCTAATTTTAACCTCGTATAAATACACCTTTCCCGAGTATTTTTTATAACGGGCTCTCCGGCCAAATAAATGGTGAGTCGTTGTGTCGGGGGAGAGCGAACTGGAGGAAGAGGAGGAGCACGCGGATTGGCGGATGGAGAATCGGGGAGGGTGGGGGAATTTTTTCGACTAAGTGGAACGTGTGGGGAAAGTGGAACTGTGGACTCCTTCATTTTGTGCATGTACGTTGGGAATACATACGCGTCCGCATGCTCCGCGCCATACCCTCGTTACGCGGAGGAGAGGAGTTAGGGGATCATTAAGACCCATTCTTCGCTCGGAGCCTTTATTTTTTTTTCCTCGAGAAGAATTGTGTTCTTTAATATCCTAAACATTAAACGCTTTCTTTTTCCTCCCTCTCACTCTCTGTGCTCGTCAAAATCCGTCGTCGCTGGTTTATTCCCGGGGACATTAACTCTCCTTCCCTCTCCGCCTTGAGTATAAATACATGCATTCATCTTTTTTGTTCCTCCATCCCCGTTTTCCACTCGGCTTTCCCCGGGTTTGCGTTTTTATTATGAATACATGCAGTTCTGATGCAATTAGGGTGCTTTTTTTTCGCATTTCTTCCTGAATCGCGGCGTTGCATTCGTTTGCCTGAGAAGAGGCGGAGGATGGGTGAGGGGGAGTGGGGCGTGAGAGAAGTCCCCCATTCGTCAAGGAACACTCTCGTGCCGTTCGTTACCTTGGGTTTTTCTGTGCCTCGGCGGACGGATTTTTGCCAGTTTCAGTCGATTTGCGAGAGAAACGTTCCCTTCTTCCTCCCTCTCTCACTTTTTGCCAGCTCATTTGCTTCAGTTGATTGTGTTTTAAAGAATGCTCTGCATTCAGCAGTGTTTATGCGAGGTTGAAAACAAGTGAAGAGGCAGGGAATTTTTCTTGGTGTCTCGTCCGTTGGGAAGAAATTTCTCATAATGCGCGTTAATTTTAATTTGTGATTTAAAATATTTACGCGTTCTGCCTCTTGCGTCGTACTTGTGTGACGTAGGGTTTGTTTTTATTTTATAATTGCTAGGTGTTCGTAATTGATTCTTGAAGTTTTGTAGTTTTGATAGAGCGTGAAATTGTGAATGAATCGTTATACATTAATGAAATATCATTTCATTAATTGTGAATCATAACTTGTGCTGACCTCTGTGGTCCTAGGGTCATGGCGCGTATTATTTCATTGGTAGAAGGCTCACGTTATTCCTTTTACCGTCTCTACTTACTGTGTAAAATACCCCTTACCGTTGGATTCAAACTCTGTTTCGTTTAACATGTTGTGTGTATCTGCGCACAAGAAGGAAAAGCTTTTTTATTACTAAATATTCCTTTGCTGACTCCGTTTATGGCTTAAATAGTAATTATCATCACCACTAGTCATGAATCCTAGGATTGGTTTGACACAGTTCTCCATACAATTTCCCTGTCAGTTAACCTTTTCGTATTTATATAATTCTTCGGTTAATGGTAGTTTAGCGGGGCCGTCGTTCAGGTAGCTAGTGGGACGGAGGTCAGGACCGAGGGTTCACCCTCGGTCTCCTCGAAAATCGACCCTCGCCCATCCCGAGAGCTCAGCCGAGGTAGACCTTTCCCAGCGGGTGGGGTCCTCGGGGAAATTGACCACTACACATGGTTTATCGAAGTTATAAACTTTGGAACGTATCAACAATTTATCTTTTTCATTGTATCGTTCAGTCCAAGACGTCGAAAAACGTTTTTTGATTGATGCTCTACGATGAAAATTAAGGATTTTCCTATTTTTCGCGTAAAAAGCGGATGGGATGTGGCAACGTTGCTACCTGAGAGGGCGAGTTTGGAAAAAGAGAGCGGGAAAAGACAGCCCGTGCGAGTCTTATTCTGGGATCTCAATGTTCGATGCTCCATGTCTCTGATCCATAGAGTGCCTCGCTCCTTTCTTTTTGTTGATTCTCATATTAATTTCCTAAATTACTAGGTCCGTAATATTCCAAGATGTTTACAGGTCCACTTGCCTTTCTAAGTCAGTATTAGCCAAGATTATGGGTGGTTTTGGTTTACTTTCCTAGATATTACACACTCATCAATTAATATATACATTCAGAGTACATTGTAAAGTGATGAAGGGTAAAAGAACACTGTTATTTCTCACTAGTAGGACCGCACATCGAGTATGCTGCTAGTATATGGGATCGCGTACAGACAAAGTCAGGTAGGTTTGTAAAAATATGTTTAGATAAATTCAGCATTGTCTCCAAGTTATTAGAGGAACTGGGATAGGAATCGCTATCTAGCAGTAGGTTCATGAAAAGGCTGAACCTCTTGCGTAAGTTTGACACAGATAACTTCTCCTAAGACGTCAATAACATATTAATAATTGGAAAAATACATGCCTATGTATGGGATATTTGCCCGGCTTGGACAACTTTCCACTAAGTTTCAATAGGCATTCCAGTTCTAATTATAGTTTTCATCGCATAAAACATTAACTGGAAATCCCGTTAATAATCATGCAGAATGTGTCTTCTGCATTATTTCGCCCTTTCCCTTTGCAGGTTACAATCAAAATTGTGGCTTTCGTCATATAAGACAGGATTTTCCGTCGCGGGCACCCGCGTTCAATTGTCATACGAGGTAGGGTATTGTAATAGCACATTCGAAACTGACTTCACTTCGACAGCAGTGCTCTTCGGTTACTGAAGTAATCAGACATAAAAATCAACATTTTAGGCTCACATTTTTTCTTCAATTAAGAAATGCTAAAATTTACGGCAAGTTAGTACTTTTTTCGAGCAGAATAAGAATCTTCTAAGTTTAAGCCTCTAAATGGTGAATTTTTAATTACAACATTTAGGCATTGCAATGAGTAAAAATCGGAACCCTCTCTCCGAAAAAAACTGGTATCCCAATTGAATTCAACGCAGAAATATTTTCGAACATGGGATTAAAAAAATATCAACGTATCGGGATATAACTACTTCAAAACCTATTTATGGACGTTATAAATGACCATGCAAAGTTAGGTTGTGAAAGATTCATCCAGTTAAATTGCATAACGGATATATCTTGTTGATTATTATTACATATTTATTAGATTGGGTAGTGCTTCCTTATTAATGCATGCCCCCTGCCACACCCCCTTGAGGAGATTTTTAAAGGCATCATGTACATTTGCAAAAGCTCACTCCTGTCCATAGATGTTCCTTTGGACTTGGCGATTTTGTTCCTAGTCTGCTACGAATATCTATATGCATGACCCTTACGTTTACATCTACATCTACACGATACCCTGCAAGCCACCGCGAGGGTGTGTGGCAGGGGGTAAAGATCACCAAGCATGCACTACTAACATGCAAACTAGCAACTATATTGTCTAATGCAACTTGATTGTTAGTATCTACAGTATATAAGGGGTAATACATGCATCATGCACTACAGAATACTCTAAAATATTTCCCCTACCTATCCCTTTCCGCTTCCGTTTAAAACCAAGCAAAACAAATATTGGGAGTTTTTAGAATGGGAGTTAATAGCACCGGACGCGACCCTCGTGGCCTGGAGATGAGAACAAAGGTACGAAGAAACCATGTACTTCTTTTCGGCATACGCGTTCAATAGCGTGGTCGCCCCGCGACGAACTTTCACTTTCCTCCCAATCCTCCCCCAACGGTCTCCTGCTGTGTCCTGGAGTCCCTTCAGTTCGTCACTCGTTCTATTCGGATTTGGCGTCCAAGCTCAAGCACATGTCTAGCAATTGAGAGAAGCATTTGTAGATTTAAATACGAGGACATGAACAGGAGTTACTGAAGTCGTTTAATAAAGTTAAGAAAGTTATTTTAAGCCAAAATAGTAAAGTTTTGTAGCATACCCGCTCAGCAGTTAATAAATACGTACCTAATAAAATAAAATGGGGAAACGCAGAACCTAGATTGTATATACTAAGCATAAGTGTGGAAGTCATTGAAATGACAAAGGCAGAGTCAATCTGGATTGAAAAGTTCTCTAACCAATCCATCCATTGACGAGGGAAAGAGATTATTCAAAATTATAAACTAAACTCCATAGCAATTAAAGCATATCGTAGGGCGTTATTTGTATTCAAGAGCATTTCCAGTGGAAATTTGAGGCTCCCCATGTGACTTTGATTGTGTCCGACATGATACCATATTGAACCATACCAGGTTGAAATTTAGACTTAATCTGTTCCACAAATTCCAAGGCAATATTTTCAGTGATGATGTTAAAAATATTTTACGAACCCCAACTTACTATGGCAGACTGGACCATAATCATAAAGTTAGAGAAATTGATTGCCGAACTGACCGATTCAAAATGTCCTTTTTTCCCTCGCACAATAAGAGATACGAATAACGGTAAATATGTCCTATCGGAGAGTAGCAATGAATAGCATTGGTAGCTGCATGTTGGTGTGAGTACTTGAAGCTAGCCCTACTAACAGAATGTTTTTGCATGTTTTCTTTGCAATTTCTATCTTTTTAAATAGTGTAGTTCTGGCTACTATATTAATACTATTCCTTTTTTATGCATGATATGTAGTGCATGTTTGGTGAGCAATCACCCCCTGCCACACACCCTTGTGGTGGCTTGCAGGGTATTATGTAGATGTAGATGTAGATATATTACAACCCTCTGCTCTCGCCCACTTAAGAATTCTTTTACCCAACATACGTCTTTATTTATACCAAAACTCTCTAACTTCAAGATTAATTTATCATGAGGAACTTTATCGAATGCCTTTTTAAAATCTAAAAATATCGCATCAACTTCAGTACTGTTTTCGACGTAGACTAATATGTGGTGTACAAATAAAGCTAATTGTGTCTCGCAAGATCAAACTTTCCGGAACCCATGTTGGCTGATTATGAGTAATTCCTGACTTTCCAAATGCCCCATGATCGAACTGACTACAATGTGCTCAAATATCTTACAAGAGATTGACGTGAGTGAAATGGGTCTGTAGTTACTAGGTTCTTCCCTATCGCCGTTTTTAAAAATAGGTGTAATGTTAGCTACTTTCCAATCCTTGGGTACTCTGTGGTTCTTTAGTGTTTTATTGAATATTATTTCTTGATATGGGGCTATTTCAGAAGCTAATGTTTTATATACTCTGGAAGGAATTTGATCGGGACCTCGTGATTTGTTTTTACTAATGCTTTTTAACTGCTGCTCTATTCCGCGACATGACATTTTTATTTCGCGCATTTGCTCCCTGAAAGTGTTCGGCGGTGGTTCCACTGCGTTGTGTGACGATGAGTTTAAGACGCTTTGGAAGAATGTGTTTAAAGTATTGGCTTTTTCTACACTGCTGGTGACTCTAATTCCTTTATCGTTTTAAGTGTGTGCACTGTGGACCTATTTCCCTGAAGCTCTCTCACATATGACCAAAACGCTTTAGGATGGATATCTTAATATTCTCCCAACATCTTGCTCTTGAAATGTGATAACATTGCCGACATGATTTCCTTGCTAATGCTCTTGATATATTATAGTTTTGAACTAACTTTTTTTTTTCCTCTACCGATAGACCCCGTCCTGCATTTTTCATCCTAGCGTGGCATACCCTTTGTCGCCTCAGTGATTTCCTAAACTCCGCGTTATACCACCTTGGCTCTGTATTATCACTAATGAATTTACTAGGTATGTATTTATTAACTGCTTTACGGGTGACCTCAAGAAATTCTCTCCATGAATCCTCTGTATCTAATCCTTTGCTTTGTTCGCTAAATACATTATACGATATCCTAATTCCTCTTTATGAGTTGACGAAACCATCCGCTTTCTAAGATATTTGAAGGCGACTTAAAAAACATACTTTCATGTATGATTGAAGGGAATACGCTATATCAAAATATGAGGAGTGAAATTACAAAAAGTCAAGAACTTCAGCTATCTCCGCAACAGTTAATATCTTGCTATGGAAGAAGCATGACCAACATCAAGCGAAGAATAGCACAGGCCAAGGAGCCTTTCCTGAAGAAGAGGCAACTACATGGCTCAAAAACCTTCAGTTTTCAACAAGAAAGCACTCCATCAAGACATTCGTATGGAGAAAGTCACCCTATGGGTCAGAGACATGGGACATCGAAAAACAGTAGAGCAAAGAATTAAAGCTTTCAAACCATAATGCCGGAGGACAATGATGAACATTTTATCGCCAAAATAATGTGAGACACGAAGAAGTATATGGAATTTGGCTGACTCCCATGTACACGCCTCCTTCGGCTAAGAGATATCACCATAATCAGCCTTACCGAGCAAATAAATGTTTCTTTTCGGCTCGTGAGTTTGTTAGCTCTCAGAGAAAATTGAGCCGTGACTACTTTATGGCCTCTAATGCCTTTCTCGGCTACTACTTTTACAACATGTTCTGGTACATTTGCCGCTAATAAATAGAAGGTATTATTTCCTCTGGTGGATGCTGTTACCAATTGATGCATTGAGTGTGTTGTGAAGGTACACAATAGTGACTCGCAGAGCTCCTTGTCTTTTACTCCGGTGATAAACCAATTCGTGCCCCAGTCTATGGACGGAAGTATGAAATCTCCACATATTATGAGTTTCGATCGTTTCCGCGCGAATTTAGTTTACTGCTCTTGCTCTCCAGGCCTGATACTGAACTGCCGTCGCTATCAGGCGGTCTATAATATACACATATAAAGAATCTTTTGGCTTTGGACTAGTAATTTAGGAAATTAATATGAGAATCGACAAAAAGAAAGGAGCGAGGCACTCTATGGATCAGAGACATGGAGCATCGAACATTGAGATCCCAGAATAAGACTCGCACGGGCTGTCTTTTCCCGCTCTCTTTTTCCAAACTCGCCCTCTCAGGTAGCAACGTTGCCACATCCCATCCGCTTTTTACGCGAAAAATAGGAAAATCCTTAATTTTCATCGTAGAGCATCAATCAAAAAACGTTTTTCGACGTCTTGGACTGAACGATACAATGAAAAAGATAAATTGTTGATACGTTCCAAAGTTTATAACTTCGATAAACCATGTGTAGTGGTCAATTTCCCCGAGGACCCCACCCGCTGGGAAAGGTCTACCTCGGCTGAGCTCTCGGGATGGGCGAGGGTCGATTTTCGAGGAGACCGAGGGTGGACCCTCGGTCCTGACCTCCGTCCCACTAGCTACCTGAACGACGGCCCCGCTAAACTACCATTAACCAATTCTTCTCTTTGAGTACTTACTACTACTACTTGCTACATACATCTGACACTAAATGGTATTAATGGTTTTTATTAATGATATTTAGATTTCATTAAATTAAATCTTCCTGTTGTACTTTCTGTAAATAGAAGAGTCGTTACCCGCCACGTTAAGATAATGTCTGCATCAACTGATGGTCTGACCATTAGCCTGACATAAAACCGGTATTAGGAGTAAGTTTAAGGAAGCTGTTACGCCGCCTCGTATCTAATACAGTTACATTTTCTTAAGTATTGTCACTCGTTAACACAGGAGTTTTAAATTAAACTGTGGCAACTAAAAGCTTTCGAGCATTTGTGTGACGATCACTCTTATATTGTGTTCGTGAAAAAATCGAGCTTTTGGTGCCTCTAAAAGTTAGCCGGTATTTTATGTCACAAGGTCCGTCGGCGGGCTCTGTTTTGAAATATTTATTACCACCTTAAAGTTTTGAAATAATTTATTTTGGAATCCTTTCATATTCAATATAGGTGTCGCCCTTTCGGAGTTGTATGTAAAAAACCATGCCCATTTAAGTTTTTATGTCAGGCTTCATTGTCATCATGTCTTAAGAATCATTATCATGTTTCTCAGTGTTTTAGCGGTGCCTTCTGATTAACAATACACTCTTTCATGTTTTTTTGCTGTTACGAAAGGATTATGGGTGTTTAAGTAATCGAGTAGCAGTTGTCGATGTTAGAGGCTAAAAGATTATTACTTTGCCCATATGAAATCAATCAGCTTTTTTTCCTATGTGGAAATTTCAGTGGGTTATTCGTATGAATTTTCTAAATCTGAAAATTATGGTATTAGCAGGCGCCAGTAATTCAAATGGTGCGGTGTGTGATACAATTTTGCCATTGATACCTGCTTCCCATACTTGCGTACCATGCTTTTACATTTTTTGATCAATATTTATGACGTTCAAATGCATATACGGATTAAATGCAATAAATTCATGTCGCGAATTTTCTTTCTCTTCAGTTTCAGAGTTTATTAAAAGGTGTAGCGTTACTTTCTTACCGTTTGCTGGATAAAGTTATCTATTTATCTCATACTATTTATTTTATCTGGGGATCGGGTTGGTGTGGTGGCTAGAGTACTGGCCTCCCGAGGGCCCGGGTTCAGTTCCCGGCAGTGGCGGATTTTTCAGTGGAAAACTGGTCCCCACTTGCCGGTGCCTAGTGGAGGGCATTTCGAGTACAGTACTCCGTCCGTCGGATGGGACGTTAAGCCGTGGTCCCCTTGGCGCCTTTCGTTAAGAGTAGGCTAATGCCGACGCCGGGTTTCTCTCCACCCTTCCTCCGTTCCCTGAAATTTCCTACCATTACCCATTTATCCACCTATCCTATATGGCGCAAATGACCTCTGCTGTCGGTCGCCTCCCCTAAATAACCAATTATTTTATCTTAATTTTGTTTCCAATTCACGTTTATTTGCATCTAACCAGCTGTGGAAATTTATAATTTCTTCTTCCTTGCGATGTGGAGTTCTTGAAACGTTAGATGAAAATGTTACTATTAATGCGTACGAGATTCTCCAACTTGTTCGTTTCCAATTTATTTGACTGCTGATGTGAACGATTCTACCTCGCCTATGGTTTGGCTCGATATTGGTCAAGGATACGCATTTAACCGTGGAAAACAAATGTAACTCAAGAGTTATGTCTCTTCTTTCATTACGTTTTGATTGTCATAACTCTCCCTCCAGGCGTTTGCCACTCTCTTGTTTCCTGTGAATGTGCGTAGTCTTCTTGCTCTGTTGACTTTTGCACTCTTTCCCCTTCTGATTCTCACATCAATCTAACTGCCCAACTCCTTACCACAATTAAAAGCATTTTACAACTTTTTTGTTTTTTTTTCTCTTCGCAGCAGTTGCAGGAAGTGAAGGAAGAGGCTGGATTAGCCAATGAAGCCGTCAGGTAAGCATTTCCTCGCTTTTTTACCAAATACTCTTCTCCCCTTCCCACTTTGTTCGCCATCTACAAAAATCTTCATTTTCCTCATTTTACCTCCATTTGACTTTATTGGTGACGCTCTCAAGCATTTTTTCCTCCCTCCCCTTGTAGGTTCACGCGCGCAAAGATAATTTTTTCGCCATCATCAACGTCTCTTTCATTTTTTTTTCACACCGATTTGACGGATTTGCTCGCATTTTCCCTTCAAATCTGCTCTCGATGGTCTCTTTTCATTAGTTTCCCCCGATCACCATCGTTCGCTTGCGGTTGGCGTCATTAACTGCCGAAATCCCCGCTATTCCCTCGTAGCTTTATTCCCCGAGGGCTTTATGGAGTAAATCCCCTCGTTGGATGGGTAGGATTAGAGGGATATGATTGCGAGTTGATTCTTAGGTGATAACTGGTGTGAATGGACGAGTCTTTTGCTTCTTCGATATACGTACCACCGGTATGACGGGTGATTGAATTCATCCGTTATCGTCACTTAAATGCTTCGCGATGAATTAAAAATGTTTGAAGGCTATATTTTTGAGTGAAAATGAAGAGATCGGGGTCTGAAGTCGTACGGCGAGATGAAGATTGATTTGTGCCTGAAGGAGAGTGGAGTATTTTTTATTTTAATTTTTTTCGCTTTCCATTGATTGCTATGTATTTGACATCCGTGAGTACGGATAATGTTTACTGGTTCTCACAAATGCGATGGCTTGTGACATCGTAAAAGTCGTCACATATTTCAGCAAGTAGTTTTGTTTTAGTGACTTGAATATTACGTGCGACCTATTAAAGTTCCTGCTGTCGGGTACATTTTTATCATCATCGATATAGACTAAAGAAAATGAGAAATGAGAAAAATTCAAAATGAATAAAATAAGGACATTGTACACTTGTATCTTTTTCATTCTCTCATTTATCCAGTCCTGCATTATAACACGTAATTCCCCAGGAATAATTTGTTGTTAAAATGTGTGCTCCTTGACTGCTAACATAGCAAGACGGATAGCCATTTTTATGAGATGGATTTCACTCTATATCGAATATTGGATCTTATTGTATTAAATGCTTACTGGCATAATACCGGCTGCATATTTATAATCTTGTGTGATGCGCAGGAAACAGCTTGTTAATTTCTGTACGCCGCCTCGTATATTAAAGAATGTAGTAAGCCTTTCCTCTGGAAAAAAACCATTGTCGCACCAATTGTATTTTTGCCATCACTCATCGTTTAGGAATGTAAAAGCTGCCTATGATAGCACTGATAGATTTTGTCCTGAGTCTTGACCGTCTTGACACCCTGCCCCTGTAAACTTGGGTTCCAATTTGGCATTCAGCCTTAGTATAGCAGCTCTAGAATTAGGTTTAGTGGTTCACGAATTATTAAAGTTATATCGCACCGTCCTACTTAGCCTAAACCGAAGCAAATTTTAAAACAAACATAACTCCCGTGCTTGTGGCAGGATTTGAATGCGTCAGTTTTGGGTTGTCATACCGGCACATTACTGACCAGGCCTTTTCGGTCTACGTAGTTAATCTCTGTGTGGTGTCGAGAAATATCTTACTCTTAAATGTGCCATTTAACTTAATGTGCTTTTCCATACACGTGCTTCTTATAGTGTAAGAAGTAATAAATGTGTAAGAAGTAAGTTTTAGTATTTAGTAAGTTTTATATTATTTTGAAGAAATAGCAGACTCTAGGTTTTTGATGTTCAGCTATTAATTTTTTTATCGCTCCATTTTGAAGTTCTGGATTATAATTAGGCTCCGATATTATTGGAGACATATCTTTGTAGATCTCTGAACCTGAGTAACCGCGCTGGTATACATTTATAAGCTTGAGAGTAGACCTCAGTATTTCTTGTTTCAAGAAAATATAGAACATACCTATGGCATTATGCTAGTATTTTGGTATTCGAAATCTTAGGTTCATTATTTCATGCATTGTAGAATGACTGAGCTGAGCAAATATTGTCCCCTGTTCCAGCTGAAAACCAAAAGCATTCTTTTATTAACTGCGGAAATGAGCATTTATTGGTTTGGAAATTGCTTATGTATAGATAGATATCTAAGCGTGCTAATATGCAATATCGCTGCGAGGTAAAACTATTCAGGGTCCAGGGCATTTGTGATCGCTTGATGATGCCCAGCTGTTTTGTTTTCCAATTTGTATAAAAATAAAAAAAAATCATTAACCCAACTTTGAATTTCTACATAATATATATTATAAAACTTAAAAAAAAAAAATTCGTCCGTCATGACTCGGTCTAAACCTGGGCGTAACTGTTTTGCAGGTGATTATGATAAAGGGGTCATATGCTGAGGCTTTTTGACTGGCAATCTGACGTGCATATTAAATATGTGCTCAGTCGAAACCATTCGATTTCCAATCGTAACCAAAAGTGTTCTCATTCCGATGCGGGGGCCGAGGCTGGTGTGCCGGATGATTTATAGTCGTCGGATTGTGTGCTCTCGGGTGAAATCGTAAGAAATAGGAAGAAGGGGCAAGGAAAGGACGACGTGGTGTTTATAATTCTTCTTTGAAATTGGAAGAAGCAAAAAAATAACGATTTCCTCTCCGTGGAGCAAAGCTTTCTCCTCTCCTACCTCTTTCCCCGAGCCTTTAGCCTCTGGAGGGCCGTGGAAAACTCCTCGACCAACCCCTTTCCTCCCGCTTTTCCTCCCTTTTCCCCTCTCCTTTCCTCTTTGCTTTCGCGTAGATAATAGACTGTGGCGAGGGATTGTCTCAGTCGGAGTCATAATCGCACTCGAGGAGGTGGATCTTTCCTTTTATGCCGTCGGGTGGTTTGCGGGGGTATGGCACAATCGTGGTGTGCAGAGGGAAGTGGGAGGTGGTGGGGGGCGACAGCCGTGAGATTCCGTCGTGTTGGTGCCGCTCCGGATGTTGGCGGTAAGGGTGGAGAGGTTGCCCGGGGTGGTTGGTCGTGTGGGGGAGGGCGCAATCAGTCCGGGCAGATCCAGCACCGCACAGAGCCACCGAGAGGAGCACAAATATTGCCCGGCGGAAAGCGCTTAGCTGAGTCGGAGTCTCGACCCAAATACGCCGCCTTTTTTCCCCCCTCCCTTTCCAGCTCGCTCGCCCGTCGACCTCCGCACCGCACCTTTTTCCCCCCTTGCCGCCGCCTTGGGTCCTTTCTGCCCTTACCCCCTTCGTCCTCCCTCGCCGAGCCAGCAGTGAAAGGAGCACCCGTGCAAATATTCCACCTTCAACCCTATCTTCTTCGCGCCATATCCTCTTTGCCTCCCTCTCGCCGTTTCCTACCAATACCTCCATCCGCGCTTTCGCCCGACGAATAAAAGGTTATTTTTTTTACGTTCCTTTGCGTTTTAAGTCGCCTTCGGTTTCCCTCAGACCCTTCACCCCCACCATCCATCCCTTGGTGCACGTATTGTGGGATCGGAGGGAGTACTTGAAAGGTTTAGGCGGTGTTGCCGTGTGGGAGACTTCAAGCTGTGGCGTTGCTATGCATCAAGTGATAAACTAATGAGGAGTCCACCAATGATTTTAGTTTAGCTATCTGTAGCCGCTTGGTCCGTTGGGATAATTCTTTATATTTATTATATGTAGTTGGAGGTGGTGGGAACTAGGTACTCTGGAGTGAACAGTTTTCAGTTTTTCCCTGATTAATAGAAATGTGTGTTGAAAACTCCAATGATTTTAGTTTAGCTATCTGTAGCCGCTCGCCCTAAGTTGTATTGTATTTGTCAAGTTGTATTGCGATGAGGCTAAACCACCCAAGGGATAATTAAATGATAATTGGTGATTCTCTCTTTAGAATTATAAGCTCTCTTTTACAGATGCCAAATAGGTACCTGGCTTGTTGTCCGCCATTTATACCAAGTAGTGTTCGACGGGCGCTTATGCTCGCTACCAGTTACTTCATTCCATCTTTCGTTCTTTCTCTTACATCTGTCATCACGTTAGTCTTTCCTAAGCATTCTATTGAGTATATATTGAGTATAATAGAATAGTGAGTTATATATTTTGTTTGACCTGTGCTGGTTTCCATTGAGATGATTACTATCATACTTCTATGTATGTTCTAGCAATCATTTCCTTCTTTGTCATGCCTCTGTCCTATTTACCGATTTTTGCTATAAATACGGGCTCACTTTAATTACTGAAGCAAATATTCATCTAGTAAAAAAATCGTGCTTGTCATCATGGTATCAATCTGTCATCATGGTAACATCATGCTGTGCGCATGTTTCAAATGAGTTACAGGAACACGCATATTTGTTTTATATTCAGTGTCGGAGTTAGGTAGCAGAAAGAAAATCCTGGAACCGAAACTTGGGAACATCCGAATGCCGAAAACTCAAAAAAAATTTCACGTGTTTTCTGTTGTAGTTCTTATTTTACAAACTCGTTTTTATGTAACTCGATCTCCGCAATAGTAAATTCCTTCATCGTCGTCATGTTTTTTTCCCGAAAGGGTTCTTCTGGTGTTTGCTGTACCATCTTTGCATCTTTCTGTTATAAAAACAATTTTTGAGGACAGGATTTTCGTATTTCGCTATCGTATTACGATTGTCACCATGGACCATTTACCGGAAAAAAACTAAAGATTGGTTGAGTCTCAGGGATGGGTCTGGAGTTTCGGCTACGCTGTGGTGTATATGTTTCCGAGAAAAGGGAGCGAGAGGTTTTTTTTTTTGAGGAGTAAAGAGTCGGTCTCCTCTTATTGCGCTAAGCTATCAGCCAAGTTGGATGCTGGAAAGGAGGGGTGGGTTGGAGGGGGTTATAGGGAAGAGAAGTAGGGGGAAGATGCATACTTCCTCTGATTCATTGTTTCGTCCGATTTCCGTCATTATTCATCTCCATTGCCCGCTTCCATCTTCATTGTATTCAAACTCCCATTCTTTGTGATAAAATGTTGATGCCCTGAAATGCTGAAGCTTTCGTTAGCAAAATAGGATGCTTTCATTTACGTGTGTCCCAGCAGTAGGTTACCTAAATATAAAGAAATGCGTTGCCTGCAAATGAAATAAATCAATATAGCTCGAATTTTGAAGCTTTAAATTATATTTGCATGAAATATATTTTGACTTAAATGTTTTATCTTATCACGATAGTTTACTGCTGTGGTATATCCACAAAAATCGCGACATACTTTTAGCTGTAGGTTTATGGAATTCTGCTTTGCTTATGTAAACTAAGAAGATAACCAAACAGTCGTCATCCCATGTCATGTGTGATGTTTTACATTCTCATCAGGCATGTGGATCATCATCGGTCAACAATACTAGGATTAGTTTGACGCAGCCCTCCACTCGATTCTTCTATCGGCCAACCTCTTCTTATCAACGTGATTTTTCTCTTTTGTATCCTTCACAACTTATACGAGGCCTGCCTTTTCCATTCTTCCCGTTCACTTTTCCATTGACTATTGATTTCATTAGGCCTTAAGAAATGGCCGATTAAGTTGTCTCGTCTTCTTTTTAAGGTTTCAGTAGGCATGTGTAAGTTTGTTTTAATTTGTGTTTGTGTAGTCTATTTTTATTTTGGCTGATCGTGTGTTGGAGTAATTTCAACTCATTTTTAACCATTTCCTTGATGTATATGTTTCGATTATTGATTAAGTTCCGTTGGTTTTTTTAATTTTTTCCTTTACTCTTCAACATTTTCCATTCCTACCGCGAGATTATACGTTTGTTATGCATGCCATCATATACCATTTATTGATTATGTAGTGTTTGTGTCTGTAAATGTGAATAGATCCATGTGATCATGAATTATAACCTACTGGGCAACAGCGCACTTCGATAACGGTAAGGCCGGCCGAGCCGGCCGCCTGCTAGGGTTCACGAAAACGCATTTCAAATAACTTTCAATGTATAAACACTGGTTTTTATTATAACACAGAGAATGATTTCAGTAAGTATTTCATCTTTAACGCTCCACAACGCGACCAATCTCGCTTTCGTGCGACATTTCAGTCAAGAATAAAAGTGCATTTAGTTATCGGATTATGACTTTATTTTGGTTAAGCATAAAAATCTGAAACATAAAAGTGCTTTAGAAAACATTTGTAACCAACTTGTGTTAAAGTTTGGTTTTAATCTAATGAAAAGTTTTTCAGTTACGCATTTTCAAAGTGGAAGCTTGGTAGAAAGGCGTCAAAAAACCGGTACTTTTTTATTCTCGGTGCTATAAAAAATATTAGAAATAATCAAATAATTTTGTTGCTTATATAAGTTAACGCAAAATTAAAGAAGCCAAAATTTGGTGTAACTATTGTTCATATACGTAAATTCGTTTATTAATTAACAGGCTGCAAACTCGGGTATCCATAATTTTTATTCCGACAGTAGGCCGCAGCAGGTTCTACTTTCGGGTGCATATTTTCCTGACTAAGATGTTTTCATGTGATGAATATGTAGTTTTGCGAATGTTCATGGGGTTCGAGTTCTGTTCTGCATTACATTTCATCCTCTCTTTGTCTCGTCTTTCGATCAGCGCTGTCGTGAAGACCCTCTCCGTTTTGGAAGCGTGGCTCATGAGCCGTTGGCCCTCCCGTTCAAGGATCCTTAGCGCTCCTAACCAACCGTTGGCATTGTGTGACCGTGCTCTCATCACGTTTCTGGGTTGAGGGATTCGTATCAACTCCATCCCTGTCTCCCTCTCCTTTCGTGTGACATTTAAATGTTTCGATCGGAAGCGTGGTGTCATATGGACCCATATTCTCTGCCCCCACCTCCGCAGCGTTTTGCCTCCGGAGCTGCCTCGCTCATGACGACAATGCTTCGTGACAAATTACGTAGCGCATCACACTCGGCGACCCCGTCCCTGGGGAAAATAATTGGAGCTCGATATGCATTTTCGAAAAACCCACCTTTAAGAATTCAGGCGTTTGCCAGTAGTTTGCCTACTTATACTTTGGCTGCAAAAAATTTCGCTTTTAAGGAAAGAATCTCTGCTTTTGCTCGTGCCTGATGCTATGATTTTTGTCATTGTCTTCTAACCATTGATTTTCGGAGTTTAAAAGCTATAGTTTTATGTAGTAGGTTTGGCAATATCTCATTTTACCCAGTTAAATATTTTTAAGGGATCTGAATAAGATGCTGATGACTATGGAAAGGACAATGACCAGATATTAGCTGAAGATCAATAAGAAGAAGACTAAGATAGTATTGGCGAGCAGCAAGAAAGAAGAGGACAAGACCAGCTTTAAACGAGGAAAACAAAAACTTGAAGAGGTGAAAGAGTTCTGTTACCTTGGAAGCCGAGTAACCAACGATGGATCAAGCAAGGAAGAAATAGCCAGCAGATTAGCCCAGGCAAAGAGGGCATTCTATCAAAAGAGGAATCGACTTACAGCTGAAAATAAGCGTAGACGTAAGGAAACAATTCGTCAGAACGTACATCTGGAGCATGTGTCTTTATGGCAGTGAGGCATGGACAATGACAGCAGCAGAGAAGAAAAGGGTGGAATTATTCGAAATGTGGTGCTACAGAAGAATGATGAAGATTAAATGGAACGGCTGAGTAAATAACGAGGAAGTCCTTAGAAGAGTTGGAGAAAAGTGAAGTCTTCTTGAAGAATACCCTCAGAAGAAGACTGCACAACTTAATCGGCCACATCATGAGACATGATGGCCTGGTGAAGACAATTTTTGAAGGACAAGTGGACGGGATGACCGGCAGAGGGAGACCTCGTGTGAGATATATAGAGCAAGTAATGAAGCATATGGAAGTGAAGAAATGCGTAAATATGAAAAGATTAGCCGATAGAAGAACTCGGTGGAGAGCTGCGTCAAACCAATCTGAGGATTGATGACTGATGATGATGATGAAATATTTTTACCTCGCTTTTCTATATCTTTTTCGCGAAAGTTGTCTTGGTCAACTTTCATTTTCTCTGCCATTTCCTTTTTCGTAGTGGTTATAAAGGCTTGTGTTTTTAAAGTGGAAAACTGGAAGATAGGTCCTCTCGCATTCCCCCAATAGGTCAGGTCTTCCAACTGGCCCGGTGAAAACCCAAGAGAAATGTCCGCACCTATTGCATCAGATCTTATTGAATCTGAAACGTGATCCTTAGATTTTTCTGAGAGCCTAATAGCGCTAAAACTATTTTATAAATACATTTATTTGATTTCTCGCATAACTGTAAAAATGAGGCAGGGAGCTTCACGGTTTGCTGACTATATGCTCATATTTTGGTCTTAAAGTCACGTTGACTCAAAAATACTCTAGTGCACAATAGTCCGTGATAGATTATCTGAGACTGTACGTGTATCAACGATTTTCAAATGTTTGAATTTTTCTATAAGTGAAAATGTCATATCATCCGGCTGTTTTTCATATTTCTGTGCCCCATTACTTTTGGACAATTAGTTGTACAATTATTTTATCGGTAGATGTTCGAAACAAGCCGTCAAAACTATTTGGTACGCATTATGATTGACTAAGAGATAATTTGAAGATGCATATCGGTTGATTGTGGAGACATGCAGTATTAAATATATTTTTAGGCTATTGAAATAAATTTTTAATAGCATAAGTATCCCGTTTGGAGACATCAACTGCTGCCACAAGAAATATATAACCCTTTTTTCTCAGAAATAATTTTTTCCTGTTGGTAACGTACTCCCTTGGGATTCCTCAATTGCTAGCTGTAAAAATAATCCCTTCTAATATAAGTGAGGTAATTCTGTTGGTTTCATAAAAATAAAATTAATGTAGTTTTATTTTAGCCAAGTTTTGTGAAACACTTAGGGCGGGTTGCAAGAACGTTGTTTCAATTGCCGAAATAAAGGTTGTAATCATTATGGTGTCTGGTCATCAATCCCAAGATTGGTTTCATTCACTCATCTTCATCTTCAGGTGTCATCCGTCTGCAACCATCCACTCGATTCTTCCATGGGCTACCTCTTCTTATTGACATGATATTTCTCATTTGCATCTTCCACGGTTCGCTCCATTTATCTCTTCCAAGATCTTCCTTTGAAACATCAGCGGATCATTTTCCCTTGATGATTGTATTTTGAAGTTCGAAGATTTTTGTAGAAGCAGTTTCAGGAATGGTGCTCAGGGAGAAGTGATTTATTGAAGAGGAGATCTGGCGGTCATGGTGGATAGGTACAGGGTAGAAAGGTTATTCTCCGACACTGAGAGAAACATTAAGGACTCATAACAGGGCCGCAGAGACAAGATTAGAGAAATAGACTACATTGCCGTAGATTCAAATATTCGTTCTTTCCTTTCGCACTTCATAGTAACATTAATGTCTTTGGACTAATTGACGTTGTTAGCATGAACATACAATCACTCATGTTACACACAAAAGATTAATGTAAGCTAAGCAAAACCAGAAATAATAATAATAAAAAGATTAGGAGAACTCGCGACAACGCGGAAGACTCCCGAAAGCTTTTTACTGTCAATAGATGGAGGTGTACGTCGGTAGCGTGTCTGGTTTTGGTTCGTATCCCGAATTGGCCATGGATGTTTTGTTGGTCTTTAGCTTTGGTGAAGGCGAAGGTTATGTTAGATAGCGCAATGCATCCACTTATAGCCACTAAAAACCGATTTACACTACTACCGCTGTATAGATGCTCGGCCATGCATTCCTCTAGTATTTGTGTCGAGAACAGTGTGGGGGTCAATGTGCATAGGCGTATCATACCAGTTCGTCCAAGAGGTGTGAAACACCTAGGTGATCTTATCCTCCGTTTTTCGTCGCATGATCTCGAGTTCTTGAAAGCTGTGTTTCACTCCCGCCAAGAGGTTCATTTCCCTTGTTCCTCCCGATCCTTCCCCTATCTCCGCGCTCGGTTAATATCAACGAATTTAGCGGCAGAGGCGCGTGACGGGAGGGCTGGGAGGCGAGAAATGTGGCCCCGAGCCAAAGGACAAATAATGTAACCTTGGTCCGTGGAAACCGGAGGGATGCTCTGGGCCGAGGGTGTAGAAGGGCTGGGGAAGAACAAAGATCCTGGTCAGCTTTTGTCAGGAGACTTGGTAGAATCCGGATTTTCGATGCCGCCGACCGACGCCGCCCTTGCCAAAAAAATAAAATGCTAGCTAGGAAGCCAAAGGGAGGGGACTGCGAGGAGTCGCTTGGTCTGGGAGGTTTTTTCGGCTGTAGTTGAGGGGAAATGTTGTGGGGGATGTTGAGGAAGAGGATGAAAGGGACGAGTTGTATACGTGCCTGGGTTGCTTGGAGAGGCTTAAGCGTTTCGAGTTGGCGGAGGGAAAGGAAATATTCTGGGGAGGCAAGAGGGGATACCCTCCCCTTTTTTCGACGTTTCGGCGGGGTTGGGAGGTGATTTTTTTCGGAGGTGGCGGGACTGGGATCTGGGGGCAGTCTCGCTGGGAGAGAGGGATGCGGGAAGCGTTACGTAAAGAAGGATTAGCGGCATTTTTTTTCTTTTCCTCGCGTCATTTTTTTCTCGGAGGGAAGAGAAGCCGGAAAGGCTGGCACGGGGGACGGGGAGTTCCTTGAGGTAGGAGCTAAGGTTACGCCGTGTGAGATTGTGTGATGGCTCGGAAAACACACCGCGGACACAGGATTACCCCAGAATCGCCACTGTTTGAGGGTTTTTTAAGGAGGAAGGACGATTGTAGGGAGTGTGTGGGTGGGTAGCGCGCAAAGGGGGAATCTCTCCGAGGGGCTCCGAAGAGGAGCATCATGAGGACGCAAGCCTTGGGATTGGTCGAGCGGAGAGGAAGATGAAGACGTTTCGTAGTGGGGGGGAACTGTAGAAGGGGACTTGTAATCCTCCTTCAAAGATTTGTAAACTGACGAATGCACATGGGGGAAGGGGAGCGAGCTCGGGGGTAGAATGAAATGCGGAGCTTTTCCCATCCCTCCGCTTGTCGCGTCAAACGAGGAATACAAATGTGTTTGAATCTTTATTAAGGAATTGGAGGCGAGAAGGAAGAGAGGGAGGGTGAGAGGTGGATGGGAGGTGTTTTGAGGGGCTTTCTGGTGGAATTGGGAAGGGATTTGGACGGGCGAGTACGGGAGCGAAGGCGCTTCCTCCTCCTTTCTTCCCGTCTTTTTGAGCTCGAGGGAAAAGATCCCCTCTCGCAATAATCTTTTCCATTGTAACGTTCCTTGCGTCTGGAAAGTTTCCGGAGATGGGAGTTTTTCCCGTGATTGTTCCGTTTTCGTGAGGCACGCGAATGGCGGAGACAATGCGACTTGTTTATGTATATAGTCCGCGCAAACGGATTCTGGCGATTAAGGGATTGAATTCCGTTTCACGGGTTTCTTACCGTCGTTCAATAATGCTCCCGGGATAACTTTTGTCATTTAACGACGTCACAATGTTCCTTTCATCACCTTCTTTGTCGTGGAGAATTTCCTTTGTGTTCAAAGCGATTAGAAATATGTTAAGAGCGACGAACTAAAAAGCCAGATGTATTATCCTCCAAAAGCCCTGTGTATATTGCTTTGGCAATGTCATTATTGTTGTCGGAACTTTTCACATAACCGTAAAGCAGGAATTCATGTTCCCTCGTTCTTTGAAATAAAGTTGCGTCTTCTTCATAAAATCCTTTAAGTTCGTATTCTATTCTCTCCTCCAATCATAAAAGTGCCTTATTTATGAATTAACTTAAATACCTTCATTCGGTTATGAGATTAAATTTTGCTGTGCCATCCGAGGGGATGCCTTCAACCGAAAGCGACCTTACACTCCTTCGTACGGTTATATTCGGCACTCATTGTGCCGAGGGTTTTATAAAAACACGAAAACATATTTAGAGCATTTTTATGCCTAGAAAAGTTTTATGAATGAAGTACAGAGATTTCCGGCTTTTAAGATGACAGGCACGTTCTGTTATTATCTTCCAGTTGTGTGTACTATTCTCACTAAAATGCTATCCCCAGTTCCGTTTGTTTCAGTCTTTCGAGGTTATTTGGTTCGTCATTGCTGTCTTCGGTATCTTGGATTTGATTAGCCCTGCGTACGTGCTTAATGGTAAGCACAGTAAATATATTTTATCTGAAAGCTTTAGAATTATGTGTTGTAATCACCTAATTCCTACCATTTGAACTGTGTTTAGTTTCTCTTCTCCTCGTGGTATGGAAATAGCATAATCGTCTTTAGTTAGTATTTTCACCGAATGTTGTTATTCGTCTTCTTTTTTCTCTTCTTTTCCTCAACTGTTTATTATAGTTCATTCTTTTTGACCTCTGAAAATTGCATTGTCAGAGGTAAAAAATCTTCTGATTCTTCTTTCCTCATGATTGCAACCTTTGCGAGCATTAAAACTTGTCTTAGGTTCTAGGTACGGTTGCGTAAAAACGTAGCTTAGTTGGTTGCTGATTGCGGTATATCCTAACAATGACTGCATTACAGAAAAGTCCCCATTTCCATGATCCAAATCAGTTTAGGTATTTTCCACTCTCGCAGCTGAATCAGTGGATCTTTCATATTTTTTTCTGTTGCTCTGATATTGGCTTTGTATTCGCTGAAATCCTGGGGAAATAATCGTATTTCATTTTTATTTTCCTAGATACATGCATTATCGTATGCATAAATCTGTATCCTAGCTGTCTCGATTGGTTTATTCCATACCGTTCATATGATAACTCCAACAAATTGTCGAAGTGTGCCGTGTGTAGCTATTCGTGACGTGTTATTTGCCGAAGGGAAGACTTCAAAGAGAAAAGTGGAAGATAAATATTTTTGTTGATTATAAAATGACAATCTGCGCTAAGCCTTTGCGTTTTTGTGACATGAATTTGTAATTTTGATTCAAAATATTTTTTAGCCTCTGTTAATCTCGAATAATGTGGAGGAGATACCTTGGACGAAGGAGTTGTACGTGAATTAGTGTGAATCTCAGTTAACTTCTTGCAATTTTCATCAGTTGCGACTTTATGTTTTCTGATTCAAGTTATTCCAAAGAATCGCTGTGAAAACATTCTTTGCATTTGTTCAAGGAATTTCATGCGAGAGTGGGTGTCATTAAAGGTAACCAGGGCAAATACCTTTGTACTACTAAGCAGAAAAAAATACCTAGAGAGCCCAATAGAATTATCAGGAGGCAGCAAAGGCAATGATTTTTCACATAAGTAAGCCCTTAAGTACATGGTGCTAGGGCATTTAGTCACATGAAGATACCTGCAGACCGAAACCTGGTTTCTGACCAATAGTTTACTGCGTCCCCTGCGTAGCTTCTTGTGGTATGAAAGTTAAGCCTTTAGTGACGGTGACTGATTGCAGCAGCTTCTTTCTGCTGAATTTCCCCTTATGTATTTGCTTGTGCTGTTACTTGTTCCTAAATACGAAACGCTCGTACGAATTGCATTCTCAAGTGCCCAAAACTGTGATTTGTATCTCCCCTTTTCTCCTTTTTCCTGAGAGATTCACACCCTTTTCAGACGCATATATCCCTCTCGTCATTTTGGCCCAGGCGTTGTGCATTCGTTGCCTGGTCCACGCAATAACTTCTCCCTAAAAAAAAAGTTAATTCCTCACCCGCCCCCTCCCGAAAATGCATCCTGCGATGCACGCGCTTTTTTTGTAAATCCTTCATCACCGGCCTGCTCCCGCGGTCCCTGATCCAGACCCCGCCGTCTGAGACCGTCACGCCACCCCGTGCACCAGGGCACCACTCTTTTGTTCCGCCTCGCCTTTCGTGATGCAATTCACGCGTCGGTTCACTGATGTCTGCTAACCCACTCCACTCCCTTGCCGTCGTGCCTAGCGAGGGAAAGGAACGCATTCCCGTTCTCCGTCTGCTTCTGTGTTGTCTTTGTCTCGGGCGGCCGTCATTTCGGGGATAAAGATGCAACGCCTCCCCTTTCGTCGCTTCTCGCCCCGCACCTACCTCACTCCTGCGTGCCTTGGGTGCGTGGATTGACTATCGGACACACATCACCCCCTCCTTCGATTGCAGAATCGTCGTTTTCTTCCAGTGTGTGCTCATTTCACCGTTGCGAGTCCCGTTGCTCACTTTTTTTTATCATCGTGCTTACCGTCTTTCGTCTCTTGCGATGTGTTGTAAAATGATCGGTGGTAGGATTTCGGTTGTGAAATGCCGTCTGTGATCTCGGGTTATGAGATCGATATCCCAATGACTTACTCAAGAAGGAGACGTCGCATAGTGGGCTGAAGTGGAAAATAGCTGACCAAAATTCAAAAAGTGAGTTTTTCAAGCTAGGAAGCTGAAACTTCCCGTGGTGCACCCGAAGAAAGCAGTCTTTCCAGTACCTCCTAGCCCTTTGCTCCACGTGATAAAATGCGTAACTTTTTTCGCGATTTCTTTAAAATGTAATATATGGAGTCAGTGTTTCTTGTCAGTCTCTGTCTTGTCAGTCTCTTGTCAGTGTTTGTTTCTCAAAAATCTCCATAGCGGAGTGGATGTGGCTACAATCCATTCCACACACTTGCCGCTTCGTTGCAGGAGGGTTGGACCAGACTCGACCGCGCGATTGTGGGCAAAACTATTTATTTATTTCTTTATTTTTCCTGGGGTAGATGAGGCCATATTTGCCCCTGGCCCAGGGTTAATTAAGATACCGAGTTCAATAATTAAGCAGTTAACAAACAAGAATTTAACCTTTTTGTAGAGCCATATACATATTTTTTACAATCGTTTAAATCATCTTGAAAGAATTTGTGGCTCTGCAAAGGAAAAGTAAGTGAAACGAAATTGAAAAAAATGAATTAGAAGGACAATTGAATTATATTGTTAAATTGTCATTAGAGGTCCATCCCCAGGGTTTAAATTCTGTGACGTCAGCAGGCGGCGAAATAATATTTTGCGAAAGCCTATATAGTTGTGTATCTTTTTAAATTCTGCCGGGAGGTTGTTGTATAGACGCATGAGGCTGGTGGTGAATGAAGTGTTCATGCGTTCAGTTCGACGAGACGGATAACGAAAGTTAGTGGAAGCACCCCAATGGATCTTCCGTTAACTTCGTCGAAAATCTTTAGACGGTCGTTTATATGCTTTGGAAGTCCGTTGGCAAGGCATTTGTATCCCAATGTGAGGCATCTGAGGTCTCTTCTTTCTTTAATCTTTAATAATTGGGCTCTGTTGTAATATGGTGTCATGTGAGTCCAAGGGTGCGGGCGATACACATAATGCAGGCAAGCATTAAGGGCTGTTTGTAATCGAGTAACCTCTCCCGAGCTCATGTCCGTTCCAGGAAGTAGCACATAATCAATAATCGGCAGAAAAAGTGTCTTTACGAGTCGTAATCTAATGTGCATTGTTGTATGGTACTGCATTGACCGCAGTCTTCTGCGTATGGAAGGTGGGACGTTTCAGCCTCTCGTATTTACTGAGTTCATATCTTTGTTTCGTCTATTTGGTGGCATTTTTGATCAGACCTTGTCTTCTTTTTTACTTGTCTTTTTACGCTTTGCTCATATTCAGTTACGATGATGTAAGTTTTAGTCTGTCTCCATTGGTTTATTTCTTTATTGGTTTGTCTCTATTCCATTCATGCCCAACATTTCATCACTTAAATAATCATTGGTTTTATTGAGCTTTTTTATGTTCATATTCTGCGTCAGTTAGCAGACAATATTTTCAGTTCTTTTAGTCATTTATCATTTTCAAATTTAGCCATTCTTACATATGTTTGCGTTATTTTGTAAAGCGAGTATATATTTAACCGTGATGCTGTATTTACGTTACTGTATGCAGGTACCTTTTCATTAAGAAAGACGTGTACCGCAAACGAGATCGATAAAGAAGTGGTGCTGCTAAACTCCCAATATTGTGAACACGTAGATTTGAACATTCTGAATTGACGTAAGTTGGCAGCCGTATGTGCAAAGTAATCAATTTTCCCAAAGACGTTTGGAACATTTACTATGAGCACCGCCTTATGCATATTCCATGTACATTGGCATTATGAAGATTAAAATTCAAGTCGTCTGCTTAACTTCTATACCCTATTTCATATTTCATTTATTTATTCAACTCCAAAAAGAGCACTAAGGTCTTTACACTGAGTTATATAAAAATATAAATTATAAAAATAATTTATATTTACAACAAAAATGATAGGAAACAGAATGTGAACAAGAGTAATTAGATTGAAAGACCTCCTTAGCAACGTTGTCGTGTTCATCGCAGCTTGCCGGCTCCTTCCTCGGAAGAAAACCGAAAGTATGTTCTTCAAACTTAAATACTAACGTTAAACGTCCGATGACTTGAGCTGGGAAAAATATTATATGCGCTTTAATATCTCGTGTACGTTTCCATAGTTTTTAAACGAATTCTTTCGGGCCAAAATTGAGATAAAAATTTTTATGTGAAGGAGGGTCATTATACTCCCATAAGGACAACGCATTTCAACGTGAAAAACCTTCATTTTCAAATCCATATATCTTGGTTAAATGGTCGATGACATAGCAATATTTTACACCATTCGATAGGGAAAACTATGAACTATAATATATGTTAAAATCAGGATAGGTTTTCGGGCATGCCTAGAATGATGGTTCCTCCCTAAGTATTATTCAAGATGCGGATTTTCGCTGAATGTTTAATGTCATTTCTGCAAATAGCAATTCATTCAGAGGAAACCTTCCTTTTCTCCCCCTCGGCAAACATGTTGGACATTTGTCCCCATGTTGTGTGCGCACTATTATAATTTGCACCTCCAAAATAGTGCAAAAAATACTAATTGTAAGTATTTACACTACTTGCTTCTATTGTGGCTTTGAGAATCGGGCAAACGAGCAGCATGTGAATAAGGAATCTTGGAGTGAAGGTGGACATAGAATGATAAATTTGTAAAATTCCACAATTTTTATTTATTTTACCTATCGGTTTCGACGTCTGAGCGTCATTGTTAAGGTCATATTGTCCTCCATATGGCATATGTATACAAAGTTTATGTATGCCTTGACAATGACGCTCAGGCGTCGAAATCGATGGGTAAAATAAATTATGGAATTGTAGAAAGTTATTTTTCTTAACATGTTCAGTGGAACTAAGTTCAACTAAGTATCGCCTACCTCTATCGACATAATCTGGACCTATGACTATAAATTGAGACTAGTTTCTGAGGCCTTCATCCTCTCCCTAATTGCTTAGTAAGGCTTCAACTCCACTACTCTCTCTTTGCTCACTTTCCGTCGTGTTGGACTTGTATACAATATTTTAAAGGTCAGCTCTGGAAATAGGTAAAAGGTTTTTATTGCATTGTGGGTCTTCTTTAATTGAAAGCTGTAAGGGTGGATTGAATTAAGATACATCTCTCTTGCTAGCTTGACCGGAAATAACAAGATTGAAGAAATGAAACGTAATGAAATAACCTTTACGTAACAATGGGATCTAGTTGAACCCTTTACTCGTCCAGGGCTGGTGACCTATCACGGCTCGCAGGGTAAAATGTATATGCAGTTGTTGCATAAATGCCCATTCACAGAACATTTTCCATGCCGAGTTGTAATTTTTGTTTACGGCACCTCTATTCCATGGAGAGGATTACTGCTGAATGAAGTGCCTGTGTTGATCCTTCGGAATATTTTTCAGTTTTGCAAAATAATGTATAAAATTGAAATGTCTGTTTTTATAATTTTCGAATTAGCTTTCTTATATTATGGACCTCTTTTTGATCATTTTTGGGGTAGCAATATTCTGAAATGTACCCCAAATTGGGGCATGTAATTGCTGGTAAATTGAAATTAACAAAGTATTGGAATAATCAAAAGAAACTAGGTCAATCCAAAAATACTTTAAATGTTTTTACGCTATGGAGGAATTTCAAGAAGTCAAGCCCGAGACCGTTAATTTTATTGGATTAATTTTGATTGACTTGTTGTTACCTGTAATTCTATATTTGACTCGCTGAATCCAGTATTCATTAAGAGGAGTATCATACATTACTTCTTGTAAACGTAGTTTGTGGCTTAGGTGACTATATTTTTTCTCTGTTTATTACTGGAAACAATTAATTATTTGGTTCAATGTATTTAGATTCATTGTGTTTACGAAGCCTCACCTTTTCTTGCATGGAAGGTAATAATTCTCAAATAAAATCCTGATAGTGAGGTGGGCCCTACTGTTAAATTGCTTTGTTAATATAGAAGAACCTACGCCAGTGCCTTAGCTCCCATAGCATAGTTCGAAAGAACATCAATTGGGTTCTCGGGACATTTCGCGAAACGTAATAAACTCTTTTAATGAATGGATATGTAATAAATGCTGCACTTCCTGGGGATATTTTACTCTACCGTGTACGAAAGAGTTTTTAATTGTAAGAAAAATGTAATGAAGGTAATTCTTTTCAATAGTTATATGCACGCTTATACCTCTCCGATATTATGTCTCTATCTCGATGCGGTTCTGAGAGGATGCTATTTATTACCCCTCTGATTTCGGCTGTGATTCTTTTTCTTACAGTGCGTACTAGATTAATTGATTGAGCATTTAGGTATAATTTCCGTCACTTATTCTCAGAAGTTATTCTTGGCAGTAAACCTGTTCCTCGAACCTGCTGCTGGTGCACTTCCTGATGCTCAACGCTTATTTCTGACGCCCTGTTACGTGACGTGCTTCATCTGTGTAACTTCCTTCCTCCGTTGCGTGCACTCATCTTTGGCTCAATGGAGCTTCATTGCGAAACTTCTCGATCGCTGGAGAAAGTAATCCGTGCCTTCTCGAACTGGGCGCGGAGATGCTTTAGAAAGTAGTCAGACTGCACTGTCCATCGCCGATGATTCATTTTAATAGTCTTGGGATGTTTTCGGTATGCGCGTCCTTCCCCTGTGATGCGTATGGGCGTGCTTTACGTCCGCCTGCGCTTTCACCGATCATTGCCGCTCTGTGAAATGGCCACCATCACACCCAGGTTGCTCGGCAACCTCTGCCATCCCACCGCTTTCACGTCCCCTCCCCCTCAACCTTCCCCTCCCCCTCCCTCTTCGGTGACCTCTCTCTCTCTCTCTCTCCCCTCGACAAGCGGCAACCCCTCAGCTCTCGAATGTGTTGCGGGATTGTCTCGCCTGCTGGGATGAGTTTCCTGTGTCGCGTGAATAATTGAAAAGGGAAATGCTCACCTTTTAAAGTCCCCTCTCCGTATTGTCTGCCCTCCTCCTCCCCACTTCTATCTCCACCCCCTCCTACTCCTTCCCCCCCTTTTGCCACATTTCCCCCTCGACCAGTTTCCCACTTCGTCTGTGCAACCCTTGTCGCACTTCTTTCACCCGGCTTTTCTCTCACCTTAGGCTTTCGTTCGTTACAATACTCCAAGTAACATAAGTTTGGTGCCCATTCACCTCTCATGCGCTCTTCTCTCCTCTCTTTCCTATTCTTTCTGCCTCCTTCTTTGTTGTTAATAAAATAAAACGATGTTTTTCATACATCTTGTTCGAGTTAAGAAGTTGTTTATCTCCTTTTGCATCGTATTCATCTTTAGTGATATTTTTTCTCTGTTACTATTGATAAGTTTTGAATTGCATCAAGATGTTCTTTCTGATTACTAGCTGCCACTACTGTCCTAAAAAACACGGCATAGGGAGTGTTCATGTATTCTATGGGATGTATTCTGTATCTCACTAGGTTACAATTTGTTGCGTGGATGTTGGCGATGTGCTGTTTCCCACATCAACAGCTGTTTAAGGAACTAATGAAAATGGAGGCATTCAGGAAACTTGCTAATGAAAAGCATCGATGTTCTTGGAATTGCCTGTTATTGCTCTTCAGCAGATACAGCGACTATAGAGTCAAGTTATGACGAGGAAATCCGTCCTTCTGGATTCGTTATTATTGCATCTAAGATGAAGAAAAATCATTTTCATAATCATTCCCATGCTTTACCTCATCAAGTACATTGACAACAATATCTAATCACATATATATTTTTAAGAATGCATAGCATGTAGATAAATATTGCCGAATATGGTAGAGTTTGTAAAATAAAAAGACTCGTATTTTTCCGTTTTTTGATCCGTCAATTAGTTCTCGAGTTATAAGCGGCGGAAAACTGATGTTTTTAACCCTTTCGGAAAAGTGGGTGTGGTGCAACCTCTGACGTATATCGACTTCGTCCAATCACAACTGAGCCCGCGAAGCTACTTTGCCTTATCGCAAAGGGGGGACACAGCTGACTCTGCCAATAGGAGCAGTTACGACAGCATCTGTGCGAGCAGACCTTCCGAGAATCGCCTCCACTCCCTCCCCTTCCCATAAGAGCAGTCAAGGACAGGAGGAAAATGACGTCAATGTTATCAGAGCAGCTTTTTCGGTGGGCGTCACCTTTTGCTTATTTTAATTTTTGAGTTATGAGTGAATGGTAGTGGTTTGAAGATTAATTTTTTCACTAAATTTCTTTTTTCGTTTCCATCTAACAATTTCATGTACAAAATAGCGATTTCGGTTCCGAGTAAACGCCCCCATTATGGTTCGATTTCCTCTGTAATGACTGCATGAAACGAACGTGTATCCAATAAAGTTCCATCATCTGTTTATCAAATGTAGTGATCTCTTTTTTATAATATTCACAAGTAATAAGGTTACATTTTTTACTGTGCCTTTGCATCTGATGGATTTCACATATTTATGTTACGCAAGCTTGTTTAAATGAAGACATAATTGTACCATTCCCTTATTTTATTGCAGGCAAGTAGCTCTGGCAGATCTCATCATTGTGAACAAGACAGATCTAGCAACACCCCAGCAAGTAACGGAGATCAGAAGTGAGATTAAGTAAGTGTATCAGGTTTTAGTGTAGTTAAGTTAGTGTATCAGTAAGGATTCAGACTTTTGAACCCAGCGAACCATAATAAGAGAATTGAACCTGGATCTGTCATATTTTTTCTAATTTTTACTCACATCATAATGCTCGTATCGAGATTCATTTTCACAGTACATTTAAAGTCCACCGACAACATTCTATTATGGTTGCCATACACTCTATTATTCACATAGTATGGTAATGAATGCAGGTGTTAATGTCGACAAATTTACCTAGTGATATCTGCATTACTGAGAGAAGTTTTTTAAACTTGTTATATTGAGAAGTTCTGCTAAGTAGTGATAGGGATGATGTACAATATCAGTCTCTCATTCAGTAATACTGTAAACATTAGTGGATATACATAGTGCATGTTTGGCGATAACTAATTCCCTGTTACAAACAATCGAGATTGTTTGCTAGGTAGACAGTGGATACAGATTAGGTGAGTAAAAAAACTTCAGCACTTTTCCACAATATATATAAAATTGCACAACACGTGTTTCGGCTTACTAAGCCATCATCAGGAGTACACTCACTCAGGTGTGAGTGTATACCTGATGATGGCTTAGTGAGCCGAAACATGTGTTGTGCAATTTTATATATATTGTGGAAAAGTGCTAAAGTTTTTTTACTCACCTAATTTGTCTCACTTCCACTACGTGATGCCTAAAATAGTGAACAGTGGATGCAGACTTGAATATTATAAGTATAAGTTACTATCGGCCGAATTGGTACTAATGTTAAATAAATGGACTCAAGCCCACGTCCCGCAGTAAGCCGAGGCGAGTCTATTTTTATCATGTTGTTGGCTTGATAGAAAGGAAATGCCGTTCATACGAAAAAATTCCATTAAACATGAATCATAGTGATACGCAAAAACATGAGTATCATCAGCCAAACGATGCCAAAAAGAGCTGAATTATTTATCACAATGCAATTCTGGGCATATGTGGTTTCCAGTTGATGTGGTCATCATGTCAATCACTACATTCATCTATTCACAGCCATTCTACTAGGTACATCTTTGAACTGAGGATTATAACTCGACCTATTAATTTTTCATCCATTTTCAATTCTGTCTTAAATAGGATATTAAACTTTTGAATACGGTATAGTTCAGTTTTACCATGAAAAAATGGTTGATTTTTCCCGTATGCAGTATTTTAAATGCATACTTAACGATACACTTTTTAGTTGTTTTCCAGTTGCCTAATATGCAGTTTCTGCAGTTCTTTTCAATTGAATTTACGAAAATAATGGAGAGTTAATAATATAATTTGCCACTGCTACTCTTACATCAACCCTTCTGGTTTTGACGTATTGGACATGGACTTAGTCATTATTAATGCTATGAAATGCTTTAATTTGTGCTCAACGTATCTCAGTTCCTTCCCTATTAGAACGTTGGCTCGACGCTGATTCCTAGGTCGCACACGTCTTCTTTATGAATAATTACTAATAAAGCTGCTGCCTGCTTCCGTATAAGTGCAGTACTTTTTCCCCCAGGTCATCTTATTTGCTATTTTCTGATGCTGATGAAATGAATGGCTTGTAGCTCTGAATGTACTTTCGAGGAAATATTTACTTCTTACAATTTTTTATCGCGCTCATTGAAAGTCGCGAAAGACAGAACGCAGACATTTGAAATTTATTTTGTTTACTGATTTATTTTACCCCCAAACATGATCTTTTAGTTCTTAAAATCAAAAATATGATACTTTTTTATTAGTAATTATTTCTCTTGTGTTAGCCAGTCACGAGAAATAATAGAAAAACGAGACATTCGACGTTACCACATTAGTTATTCATTTCTTCCGAACAAATGTAGTCAATGCAGAACCCTTGTATTCTTGGGGCACCGGCCTCTGTTTAGCGTCGCATGCGTCAACTTTTTGCTTCCCAGTTTAATCTTCTTCCTCGGGTTCTTGTGGTTCAATGTCCCTAACCAAATCTTTCTCTCTCTCTCTCACTCTCTCTCCCTGCCCCTAAGCTTTATCTTCATTTGCCTTCGCCCTGGCCGTAGACTCCCGCTCCATGGAAGTATCCCATGTCCCTCCTCTTTTAACACCTCAGTTCCCCTCCCTCCCTCTCCCTCTTTTGCGCCCTGTGGCCCTCCTTCCTAACACGTTACGGCGGGAAGGGGGACGTCTCCGAATCCCTTTCATCGTGGGGGAGCACACACAGCCCCTACCCGACGCCCCCATTCCTTTTCACCCTCTCATCCCTCCCTACACATGATCCTTCCGCTCTCCTCCAACCTCATTCGCTCGCTCCTTCCCCTCATCCCCTCCCCCGCAACACACCCTGCCCACTGCAAACCGCTGATCCCTCGTTAGCATCAGTTTCATTCGAGCAAGTGCTCCATCCGCCCGGCGTTATATGGGCGTCACCCTCCTTCTACTCGCTGGAAATCCTTCCCCCAAAAACTCTCCCATCCCGTATCCTCGCCTTATTTCATCGCGTTCCCCTCCTCCCTCTCGCTCTCTCTCTCTCTCTCTCTCTCTCTCTCTCTCCCCTTCACCCTCTCCTGCAAAGCTACCCATCAGCCTTCCCGAATGACCCTAAATGGGTTATGTAACTGAGTTATCCGCTCGAGGCGCGCGATAGGCGGAGTCTTTTTGCATTCGGGAGGCCGGAGGGGGGGAGAAGCTGGGGGAGAGAGGATGGAGTGGGTGACAGAGAGAGGGGGAGGACGTTTGAATCTGTTAGGGTTTGGAGGTGGAGGTGGCTTGGAGCCGTTTGGGGAGGTTGAACTGCTTCATCTGGACGAAATTGAGATTCAGGGATTCCCTAAGTTCTCCTGCTCTGCAAAATTTGTATTGAAAAATGACGTTAGTTCGTGAACAGTGCTATGAGCTACTCACCTGTTTGTGAACGGGAAACGTTTCCTAAAAACGTACGTACTTCTATTGATAGATGCGTCAATGCTGAGGTTGGAAATGTTGAATATTGTAGAAGATGCTACATCGGAGTGTTCAGCATTATGATTAGTAGTCTTACATTTCTTAATTTTCCTAAAAATTGCAAAACAAACGAAAAATCATTTCAGTTTTTTTAAGCATCGAAAAATATCCTTGATGATGATGTGCTGTTGAATATTAATGCTAAGTCTACTTTTCAACATGATCACTCATGTGGGCAATGACGAACATATTGAAAGCTAAACTATTTTTTACAGAATTAATTTTCTTTTTGCTGACGTATTGGTGATTTTATGGGTTAATATTAATTGCCTGGCCTGGGAACCAAAATGTTGCCAGTTCCATTCCCTCCTAGCCATGGATGTCATCTTTGAGAATGAAAATGTATAACATTATTTGATAGTTTGACTCGGGCATTTGAACCAGGTTGAATCCTAATTCTACGTCTATTAATTGGTTTTTATTTACTTGGGTAGGGATGGAATGTCTCTACACGTCCTCTTCATACTTAATTCATCTATCTGGCATATCCTACGAAATTTCCCTCTTCAAGTTGACTTATCTCTTATCCCTTATCCTTGTCTTCATATGTCCATAATACTTTTTCTCATTCTTCCTCGTCCTCGCCTACCAAGTAGTCTACCTTCCATAGTGACCTTCATTATTCTATCGCCCCTGTTTCCTCCATCTACTCTGCCTTCTCCATGTTTCTGCCAGCAATCTTCCCGTTTTTGACATTAGCCTACTTAATGAAAGGCGACCAGGGATCCAAGGTTTAATGTCCTATCTGACGGACGGACAGAGTATTGCAATAGAAGTGCTCTCCACATACCACTGAACTGGGGACCGGTACACCGGCGAAATATCCACCAATGCAGGGATTCGAACCCGGGCCTTCAGAATGGTATGCCAATCCTGGAACTTAAACTTGGCGATAGTGTATTATTCTGCAGAGGAATATACTCAATAATATTGTCTGGGTGAAACAATAACAAATCATTTCAAGGTTTGAATTCTCGCTCAGATGTGTACGAGTTACATACCTTGATCGGATAAAGTATTGGCTGAACAAGATTTTCCGTTGTTGGGTTATGTTTCATAGGTTATAATTACCAAAAGAGAAGAGAAAATGGATAATTTAAGGTTTTATATTATTTAATGCTTAGAATAGATCATAATGTTCAAACCGAAGGTAATTTGGTTGATGAGACTAGAGCTCAAGGTGTACAAAAGGCAAAGTTGCGTGATATTCATACCTCAGGTTAACCAGACCAGTTTTTTCCTGTACCGCCTGTGTTCTCTCCGAAATGTTTGGCTCCCAGAAAATCACGCTCCTGGGGCTTTGCTGCAACTGTTCAGAGATCTCTCCCGAACTTGAAAATGTTACCTCCGGTGAGTATCCGCTCTCCACCCACTGAGCCACCACGCCTTCTGGGTTGGTATTGGTGATGAAAAAACTGAGGTGATATAATTGTCCCAACTGTCAATATCATATTCATCGCTAGTAACCCGTAGTTCATGCGAAAACAAATATCGAATCGCATCGGTGGATATTAGTATAATAATGCGCTGAGCGTTAAAAGGTATAGCAAGCGCTCATTGCGTCCGAGTTAATGGACATTTAGAGGGAAGTTTGAAAATCTGGGTACTCCCTGAATTTCGTCTAGTTGCACTTCCACGCGTAGTGTAACTCGGCTGATTTCCATGGCTATTGATCAAGGAATATAATATGTGTAGTATATTTGAATAATCCCATTGCCATTGATTACCCCCTATTTATTTTCCGCGAGGTTATTTTCGTTGGTGTTTCACGCTGCTAATTTCACTGGGAAGTCGCATTCTTCGCGCTCTGGAGAAAGGTGGTGTGGTCTTCTACTCCCTGACGTGAGATTGTGGGGTTGGCGAGAGGGGAACCGGATCCAGATCAGGGGATGAAGGTGAGAAGGGTGATGGGTAGCCGTGAGAGGCGGAAGAGGATTTCTGGCGTGGGAGAGAAGGCGGTGGGAACGAACAGGTTGGAGAGGAATGCTTTTGGGAAGGAGGGCGGGAGGAAAGTTGATGCGTACAAGTTTGCGGTTTTTGTACGGGCTTGGACCTAAGTGGGACGGGCGGAAGGTTGGTAACGGTTATTCCGGTGGGGAACGGCGGCGTTGATGTTCGGAGGTGGAAGGGATCTTATTTTCCTCTCTCTATTGCCTATTTGACAGCTTTATTTATTAGATGGTGAGGAGTCCATTAGATATTCACAGTGAGAATGCCGGAGGTTCCTTGTGCTCTTTCTTTTGTTAAATGGAGATAGCATGGGAACTATTGGAGGACGATGAGAGGCTACTGTTTCTCCCAATTTCTTTCCTCAGTTCATTCGGTGATTGTTTTTTGCCCCGGTGAGTTGGGCGTAACTTTGATGAATCCCTTTTTGTGACAGACAATTACAAATTTTCTCTAGATCCTTTTCGTAACTCGATCCAGGTAGTTTTTGATTCATATTCTCGTGATAATTTGGCCATGTATGCTTTGTACAGAAGATTTTGCATCATCTTCGAGCACACAATTTTCTTTTCTTCGCGGGTTGAGCGAATATTCATTCCATTCGAAATGTATGCTACGTACGTGTGCAGTGCGCCTTACAAATCCCTTTCACCTGAATCCCCCTGTGATGTTTGCTCTTAAGATACTGGGAATTGCTAATTACTTCATATTACCGATTTATTTGTTTATTAATATCACTCGCGTATTAATGAGTGCCACTTTTGCTTTTGACTTGCTGAAGTGTGTCTTTATTTTAACGTATGATTACAATTCATTTTGCCTCTGCCGTGTGTATTTTAGATAGAAGTACTGCTAAGTATCGTAGTGTTTATCTTATAATAGGATCGAAAAAGTTCTTTTGGTGTCTTCTGTTTTATTATTGGTATAGTTAAATTTACCTCTAAAGAATATTACGTTAGAGTGCAATGAATTTTATGATTTTTGTGTGTCCTTTCCTGAGTTAAGGTGAAATTGCATCCTTATTTCATGGAGAGGTGGTATGAGAAACTGTGCCACATCCTAAAGAATTAGATTTGTGTTGCACACGTTGATGTCATTTATGCCGGGAACCATTTGCACTATTAATCAAATTCTCCCAATTTCGGCCGATACGATGATGGTCCTATGCATCTGAGGTAGGCATATTTTGACTTATGTAGATCAATTCAAGTGGTTAATATTCCGTCCCGTATTTCTTATGCTTTAGCCATTTAATATGAGTTGGGAGAGGGTTGAAGAACAACAGAGGAGAAAATGTGCACGATAAGGTGGCCATAGTACAACAGTGGAAGGAAACATTGGGACATTATACCTTGGGAAAGGACTAAGAGAGTACGAAATCGTATTGGAAGAACAAGATAAAGTAGAGGAGAGAGTTGATTTCATGTTAAAAGATGAGTGTCAGCAGGCTCAGTAGGCTGGCAAAAACTTAAGAAAAAGAAGGGATCTGAAATCGATGACATCTAGGGGAACTGATCATAGCAGTTGGAAACGGTCTCCTGCAGTCCATTTATGTGATGATCTGTTAGAAGTACGAGACAGGAGGGATACCAGACGATTTCACTAATTATAAGTGTACCCTAGTCCCTTTCCTCAATAAAATGGCTCCTTCAAAATGCGAATACTATCGAACAATAAGTCTTTTATAGCATGTATTTAAAATTTAAACTTCAATTTTGATACGGAGAATTGGGAGTACGATTGAAGGAGTGTTATCAGATGACCAATTAGGGTTCAGGAGAGGAAGAAGTACTCAAGAAGCTATTCTGGCATTGATGTTGGTTGTGGAGAAAGGAATCACTAAGATTAAGGCATCATATATGACCTTTGTTGAAGTAGAGAAATTATTTGGTAATGTGGCATGAAATAAACTGTTTGAAGTACTAAAGGAAATTGGTGTGAAGTTTAAGGACATAAGGGTGATATGGAACTTATACAGAATTGAAAAGGCTGTGATAAAGTGTGTAAAATATGAGGGAGAAGTTAGAGTAGAGAAGGGTGTTCAATTTCACGAAAACTCTTCAATGAATATATGCAGAGAGCAATGGACCATATCCTCAAGCGGAATCAAGTGGAAATATTAGAGCAAGGAAGAAGGATCCCTAAGCTTCGATTCTCTGACGATATCATGGTTTTAGCGGAAAGTGAAGAAGTATTGACACAACCTTGGAGAAATGCAGCATATCTTAAAGAGCTAGTACAATATTCGACGAAAGACAAAATTTTTAGTTGCTAACAGAGGAAAATGCGAAGATTATATTGGACGGAGAATGACTAAAACAAGTGAGCGAGTTTGACTGCTTAAGCTTCTGATGGAAAGGGTGCAAAAGAAATAGGGTGTAGAATATTTAGGGCAAATATTGCTTTTAACAATAAATGAAAGCTTTTGACTTCCAATTCGGTCAATATGCTGCTGAGTAAAAAGCTGGTTAGGACTTTTGTGTGCAGTATTTTGCTGCATGGCAGCGAGGTATGAAATGTGGGACAAGCGGAGAGAAAATGTCTAGAGACTTTTGAGATGTGGTAGTATAGAAGGATGTGTAAAAGCTGAACATAGCTAGTGAAGAATGAAGAAGTATTAAGAAAAGAGAACGAAGAGCGGAACCAGTGGAGAACATTCAAAAGAAGACGGGACGGATGCATAGGTTATCTACTGCGACATGAGGGATTGTAGAAGATAATTTTAGAAGGGATGATAGAAGGCAAAAGGTGTAGAGGAAGACTTTGGAGTATTGGAAGTAGATAATGGACGGACAATGGATGTATGCGGTTTTGGAAATGAAGAGGATGGCGGAGGATAGAGAGGCTGTTGCCAACCGATCCTGATGGATTGACTAGTGGGGGAGAAGAAGCCATTTAATTCATCAGGAACCGTAAACAGTAATTTTTTATTTTGAATTATTTATATACTAAGTTTGAATGATTTTGTTTTATAAACCATCTTAATTTTTTCAATTTCTCTATGTGAAGTTCAACATTTGAAACCTCTTTCGTAGGAATAAATTAAAAAAATTCATAACGAAGGGAATCTTTTTCATTAAATTCTGAAACATCGTTAACATTCCGCCTTTCTATCGGTATGTGACTCTGGTCTCTGTCCTCATTGGAAACCGCCGTCAACTTTCTCCGGCTGAGTCCGCTTAAATCTGTTAACATACAACTTTATCGATGATCATATATCGAAATATCCGGACTATGCCGGTGTCAGAATTTGCGATGCCTCCGTAGTTGTGGATACAAATATGAACCATTTAGCGATATTTTGGTCGCCAGACCCAATCAAATTTACTTCCCAGATTTGTTGTTGCTTCAAAACCAGACTTTAAATCTTAAGATTTTATTGATAATACATTAAAATCTAGCTATAGGTTAAGTTCAAAATGATATTATATTAATTGAGTCCAGTTTTTGTCGATCAAAATGTATTTCCTTTTACATACTCAGCAGTTGTAAATTTATAAGTGTTCTGTTGCGTGTCTGACGTTTCAACCTTTGAGTTTCAAGAAAACCTATGACCAGTTAATGAAAATAAATACAATACCGTTAATTTCCTAATATTTTGGGAACTATCCCAACCAATTAATGTGGCATATATTCATAAGAATAAGTTTTCATTTTCTGAATTAACCCCTGTAGTTTGTGGCAGTTTAGTTAATACGGTGTTTTAACTGATGTTTACCAATTAATTGAAATTTTTTACTGCTTTTTCCGTCTCTTTATTAGACACTTATTTATGTAAACTACTTTCTTGTGTAATTCTATGTAGATAGTTCTTTGGAGGCTCAAGGCTCATGTACGAAGGAAAATTACAACTGTTCCTCAAAGATGATTGAAGCTTTGTTCACTTTTCTCCCTTCATCATAAATTGTCTTCATACAAACTTTTCATCTGTTTGCTTGGGAAGGAGAGACTATCCATCGTCCTCCATGCATTCAATCTAATATCCGCGTTGGTGACATGGAATGTGATTTTTTCAACTAAGAGTCTTATGTAACCTTAGATAGCCGGTTCCACAGGTTTTGGGAAATTTATTTTTTCCATTCAGTTCCTACTCAAGTTATTTCAAATTTAATGACTATTTTTCATTTTGCAGGACTATCAACGGGGCTGCCGAAATAATAGAAACGCAACGATGTAGGTGAGTATATTTTTACCATTTGTTAATGTTAATTATTGTTTTCTGGTTCCGCACTCGATGAATATCTGGAAACATTTTGCACTGTGGTTTATTAAACGTCGATAGATATCCACTCTCAGATCATGAGTAAGTTATGCTGCAAAGTAGAATAAGTCCAGAATAGATATTTGTCTTTTTCATTTATTTCACCTCGAACCGTTTAGGTTCATGTTTGATGTGCCGGAACGATTTAATTACTTGATATTTTAGTAACGCATTACTTGTGGAGATATTATAGCTGATAATGTGGCTAGTATAAAGTAATTCGTTAGACACCAGCAATGACGATTTGTGTGAGCTTCTTTGTTACCCTTTGAATATTTGACGCGCAGAAAGGCAAATGTCGAATTATTCGCAGAATAAAAACTAATGGTGCACGACGAAGATAACATTGGAACATATAACAGTTGGGTTGATAAAGGAACGATTTGCATTTTGAGAAAAAAATAATCTGTCGGGTCGATCATATTATTCAATACGCGAAAGTTACATTAGCGTCGACATAAAATCAATTAAAGGTTTGAACGAAAACGATAATGTCGGATTAGTGTCGATGACTTCATTTTAGGAGTGTATAGCTGTCTTCTCGGTTGATGTAATTAATTTTTTTGCTATTTCAACAGCTTCTCTTATCAATCTTGGTATATAGTGGTCCTCCTTTGAAATTAATTTCTCTCCTTCCAAGTTGAAGTATTGGGTTTGACCGGTCCAATGGTGTTTTTCTGTGGCAGACATGAAACAAGTTTGATTTATATTAGCCCTTTGATATTTCTGGAACTGTACTTTTTAAGATATGCAGGCCTTAAGTGTTATAGGAGTGACCACAGTTGCAAATTACATCATTTATTCCTCCGTACAGGTTTTGTGGCAGTAGATCTTTAAACCGTTTCTTTACGGTTGGCAAACAAATGAAATATTGTCATAAAATGAATAAATGCGGAATAAATCCCGAAAAAAACAATATAACGAGAATATCTTCGAGGAAGCCTTGGTTTAAATCCTTCACCGGCACTATGTTGTCCCGTTTAATCTCGATCAGCCTTATTTTCCCCAGACGACGCGCTCGGCCTCAGTCCACAGCTCGCCAAAGCCTTTTCGAGTGCTTTCGCACTCCATCCGAAAAGTGAAAGTCATGTCATTTTATTTATATTTTCAGCACTTATAGAACTAAAGTTCCTCTATCTAATAAAGTAAAGATAATTATACCAATTGATGCTCCTTTTTGCACAAATTTAATTTGAAATTACATACGATTAACGGCGAGAATGGCCATCACATGGGAATATAACGTTTCAAAATACCATAGTGTCATGTCATTTTTGCAAAAAACTGATATTTTATGCGTAATTTCACAAGAAATAAAATGACACGAAAAGAAAGGCATCAACCCACCGTATTTTTCGCTAAATCCACCAATTTCTGCGCTTATAGCAGACGATATGCGTTAGTTGTCTTCAAGTGGCGCTGCGGTCGCTCTAGCCAAAATGTAGGGCGTGAATAATATCATTACTAATGAGATATTAAAGCATATTTCAGAAAAATATTATAACATAACGTTTGATAGTAATATTCTGGTGTTATACATTAGTAAATTCATTGAGTACATGAATTTATTTCTCTAAAGTAAATGCTGAACTGACTTCATCGTCGTGCTGATTAAAATTATCATAAAAAATAAATCCTTTGACTTTACATCGTTTTTCTTGTGATACTCATGACTTTCAATAGATTAGGTAATTTTCTTCATATAGTAAGGATTACTTAGCAGGCATATACTCGTAATTAAATTAATAAGATTCCTCAGACAACTTGACTCAAGCAGTCGCGAGCCAACCTCCTTAAGTCCCACGTTGCTACTTCTCCCCGCAAAGTCGGGATGATGCGCCCTCCGCGGCTCATTATTTGCTGTAGCTCGATTCGAAAATCGAGAACCTATGAGCGAAAAGCTGGATTGTCAGGATGAAAAATTTCCATTGCCAACGGCAGGAAGAGGAATGCAGGGAAAGAGTTTGGGGATGCGTGTTCTTGCACGTCAGTATTCTTATTGATCAATTTCATGAGCCTTAGTAAGGTTGCTAGTCAGTATTAAGCATTGAAATATCTTCATAATAATGATCTTATAAAAATGAAGTGGCAGAGGAATATATTGTGAAATGTGGTGCTGCTTGAGAAGGGAATTTAGATGTTTATACCCAATATGGGTATATGTGCCTGACTCTAACTATATTTAGGAGAATCAAGTGATTTGGAGATTTGCGGGGATTAATATTGTTGATTTATAGTTAAAATTATAATATGGGTGGCGCACCTGCTGCAATGCGGAAAATGATTAAAATGGCGAGATCTTGGATCTTATAACATTATAATATGTGACCCGGTGCTTTATGATAGCGCCTAGGATGATTGTTAGGCGGCAGCAAGGGAGACCCAGGCTTTGTTTAGAATGTCAAGTCATAATGACGACTACACCGTACAGTGAGTATGTTTTTTTCACTCCCAAAGTTTCAATACATGAAATTTTCTGGGCATTTGGAAATTTTTACCGGTGCTAGGTAGGATAGAAATCAGCCTCGAAAGAATTTTGTTACGGGAAATCTGAATGAAAAGTGATAAGCAGATCCTATCAAGCGCAATTCGTCAAAGTAAAAATTTACCTTTTTCAACTCGCGAGCTTTGATCGATAAGGGCCTAACTGCACATAATATTCTCTTATCTGCGCACAAATTCCTTTTCCTTATCCTGAGCCGCCTGTGATTTTCAGGGATAATTGGATACCATAAAAGGACGCAGTAAGGCTCAAACTTTCATTTACATTAATTGACAAATTCTAATTAATAATTTTACAAATATCTAAGCTTGACCAAAATACATGACGCAAATTTAAACCTGAAAATTTTCGATCAGTAGATGAATGCTATTTTATTTCAGATTTCCACGGTATCGTGACCTTAGCCATTGTTTATTGCTTTCCTAGTTCATTGATTTAACATTCCCAATAATCGCCGTCGGCTGTCCTTTATTTTGGAATGGAAGTGAAGTACCACTGGTGTAGTTTATCACGTCCCATTCCCGTCGGGACGAATGATCACTGATCCGGCAAACAGCTAAAGGCTGCCGGCGAGGCACGCAGATAGTGCGACACAGCATTTCGTTTGGAATCAAAGCGTTAGAATTCCATCGCGTCATCGAGGGTCGAGGAAAATTGAGGGGGAAGCGAATGGCGTGGGTGTCCAGGGAACCTTACGGTGGATGTTCATTCTCATTATTGAAGGGCCAGTGGTCCAGAGGCCTCTCTCTATCTCTTACATCCTTTTTGTGGTGATTGACATGATGTTTCCCTATTTGAGGGTATTACGTTGGAGTCCATTTCCGCGGACATGCGTGAATCTTCACCTATCGTTCAAATGCGTAAATGCCTTATATTACCTGAGAACATTTTTACCGCGGATACCTACGTATTGTAGAACATGTCGAGTTTCCATCTTTTTATTCTTCCTGAAAATTGCGTTTAGGCCCTGGTATGGTATCGGTAATGTGTCATCCTAAAAGTGTTGTTTTGGTGGTAATCTTTTTAGTGGTAATCATGTAAATGGGAAAAGGTGAGAATTTGGGCCAAAATCTGCCTCTTAAATCGAATGATATCATTCGTTGGTAATCAGCAATTAGCTGTTACCCCTAGTGCTTTTACTCTGACCATGGTAGCAAAGACGTCATGCCACTACCGTACGCCATTTTATTCCCTCGCATTCGCTACATCCTATATTGCCATTACTAAGGGGTTATCCGTGTATAATACGTAATACTATAAATGTAAGTATACCCACTCCATGAGATTCTTCATAGAATTCTCTAAGAGCTCCCCACTAAGTTACGTAGCACTGCCTATGAACCCTTTCTTCTTTTGTGAATGTTAAAAGACTCATATCTTATGAGCACCTTATTTCTTTATCAACACTATTAATCATTCACTAATTGTTATTTGTTTAGTAATTATTGCTTGAACAAAGAGGCAATTTGTAATAAGTATATCTTTCTCCCAGAGAAACGGAAGGCTGGATCCTACTGTGTTGCGTTATAAACGGACTATCCCTGATGTGTGAGGTGAGGATCGAAATTGAAGCAGTAAATTTTCTCTCGAACTTGGTACGAGGATTTTTTGAGTTTTCGCTTGGAAGGTTAATTTCAAAGTTACGTCGTCCTTATTCCTTTGCCATTACAGATTTTTGTAGCAAATGAGTTCTTACTGCCTTTCAACTCCACTTTGATGGAGGAATTTGTTAAGATGAATGTATTTTTTGGTATAACAGTTCTAGGTTTAAAAAATAGCGATAGGTTCGACGAGTAGTTAAATTAAGTTCTGCATCACTTATAAAATACACCCCGAAGCAGAGTTGACGATTATCGCGTATTCGATGGGAAATTATAGTGTCAGGGATTCTTGAAGCGGTACCTTCTACAGATCTTTTTTTATTTTACTTGACGCCCTTCCTCAAAATGGTCGGATTTTAGCGGTGATGTTGCGTTTAATGAAGGTGTGGGCTCAATTTTTAATTCAGTAGATTGTGCTGAACACGCTCTCTGACACGTATTTTCGGTCGGAGGCAGAGCAAGGGAACTCCGCGGCCCTAAATTAGAATATTTATCCTCTTCTGCTTTCCAATCGAAAAAAAAATGAATGCAGTTTCATTTTAAAATTCCAGGGCCAAAACTCGGAAAAAATATCTCGATTTTTTTCGGCTCGGATGAAGAATAATTAATCAACCTCATCCGGCATCTTTTCGATCATCCCTGAATCCATAAGAACCTTAAAATGCCCTTCAGAGGAGAAACTGGGTCTCGCGTAGCATCCGAGTAACCACTTGTTTGGGAAAAAAATAATTTTTGAGCCGTTAGGTACTACCATCCTTCACTTTCCATCGCTCCGATCTTACTTGTTTTTTCTAATGACGTACACATTTCTCCCTTGGAAAATAATTTATTCCACCCCGAAAGTGGCGACGTCATCGTTTGCATCCAATTGGACGTGTGTACATACTTAGGGTCGCCGTTCTCGCCCGAGGTATTGCCACTCAGCGTGCCACCAAGGAGATGCAGAGGGAAAAAGTGATGACTTTATTTGATAGGGAATCCTCCCCTCCAACCCTATTTATCCCTCCCTTTTTAGCATTTTCGAGGGGGTGTCCTCCTCTGATTCGTATTCCGAAACCCCCCTGGCTCCTCGAATAAGATAGGGTTTCCTCTTCTCCGAACGAGAACCAAACACCTACTGTTCTTCCCCCCCCCCCCCCTCCCCCCCCCTTACCACGAGATCCTCCTTCCTGACTATTCCCCCTCTCGCGGCGAGAGGCGAATTAAACGCTTATCAACTTACTCTCAGCTTGCGCCGGCACCAGCGGCTGCATGCGAACCCACTCATCTCTCTCTCTCTCGCCTTGCTCGTTGACGCCGCCCGCATTTCCTCATCTTCCCCCTTCCTCTCGTTTTTCCCTTCCCCTTTTTTCCCTATTACCCCCTCCAGATTCTCACTGCTTGATAAAAGATTCCGAGTGTCCCGCTCTCTCCTTTCGCGGGCAAAGTGCTCCAATCTCCGCGGTGGCAGTTTGGGATAGGCAATCCAGGGTTTTCGGCCCGACTTCCACAGCCTTCTCGTCAACGCCCCTCCCTCCCCGTCCCAGCTTTTTTTCCTCTCACCCGGTTGCTCTTTGTCACTGTCCTCCTCCCACTCTTTCCATTGGTCCCCGTAATCTCTCACGCCCTGCCTTAGTGTGGAGTCGCGCTTCAAAGTCACTCGTCCCTGATCCCTCGTTTTTTTTTATCATGCCGTCCGAGACGTGAAAATGGACGGCTCGTGTAGGTGTCGGATGTGTGGAGAGAGAATGCTATCAATTATTTTTTCGCCCACTGCGCACTCATGGGGAGTAAAATTTGTTCCCACTCGAGGGAATGGTCGCATCTGGGTCTCAGTTTCCCAGCTTGATCGATTACTTGTGACGCTTGAGTTTTGCTGTATTTTTGCAGCATTAGGCGTCATAGGTTCTGTTGTTAAATGTGAGTAAATATGATTTTAGACTAAGAAATTGCAATTTCGTACGTAAAGAACGGCTTAAAAGTTTTTGTGTCGATATTATTTTTCATCTTTGGCCATTTGGTTTTTGCAAATAATTTTTGCGTGTTGGTGGCCCTCTCTTTCTTCCTGTGCGTCAGAAATTGCATCTTCATCATATTCATTTTCTTCCTTGGCTCCTGCAGTCATCTCCTTTTACCACTTTCTAGTTATTAGTCTACGATTTTGCGTCATCCTTATAATAACACATATTTTTCCCAACGATTGAAGTTTTTAGGGTGTAGCTCTGTCTGCGCTACGGCCAGTTCCCTACTTGTAGGGGTGGGTGATTTGTAATCAGGGTTTAGTTCCCCCGGATCCATTGGTAAAACTACGTACTGCATGGCAGCAGGTATTTAATTTTGGACATTCGTGGGTATTTAACTTCTTATCTGTTAGGCATTACCTTATCAGCCACCTTAGAAGGCGAGTTTCGGGTTTGTGTGTTGTGTTGCGTAGTATCCTCCCATCACGTGGGCCGGGTTCGAATCATGGCAATTGTAGATTTGTTATTTGATATACTGGTCCCTACGTGAGTGCTGTGTGAGGAGAACTTCAAGTGTTGTACTGTGCCCATCGGATGGGATGTTTGACCGAGGATCCCTTGACGCCTTCATTAAGAGTAGGCTAATGCCGACGCCGTGTATCTCTCCACCCGTCCTCCGTTCCCTGAAAAATGTCTACCTCAATCCAAATACACACTCACTTTTCCAAATGTCACAAATGACCTTCGCCTTCTCTAATAACAGTGAAAATAATCTTAGGAGACGCCTCAAAATGCGCTCGTCTTTCAAGCATCGGTTCTCCTAAGTCTTAGGTGATTACTCATCTCTGTAATGGGTGTATTTTATGATAACTCTGCGTAGATGGCAATAATATGCGTTGTAATTGGTGATGTACCATATTATGATCTCTCGTGAACGAGATTGTCTGAGTGGTTATGCATTTTAGGGCATTTGTTTGTTGAGTGGGGTAAGCTACTAGTTTTCGCGCTATTGTAATTGGCTATGTCGTGAGCATCAATGAAAAAAGCGGGGAGGCCCTTGTGTCTGTGGAGGTGAAGGAAGGGAGGTTCATTCCCTGTCTTCTCCACTCTCAATTCTGAGAATCTCTCTTCTTAGGATGTGTGAACATCCCCTGAGGTTCTCAACATCACCCCGCCAATATATATTCCGAAGTGCCCTTCCCCCCGCCCTCTCCTTCCATCCATCCCTCCGGCCTTCCCCGACCCCTCCAGTCCTTATTATTCCTCGTACCCCTATACTCCATCCCATCCCTCCTCCACTTCTTCCAAACCCTCGCCCTAGGCGCACCCCTTCGATTGCCGTATTGTGCTCTCGAGGGGCCCATTACCAACTGAAGGTGTGCCAATCCGGGAGACTGCTGGTGCGTCCCCTCCGGCAATAATTGTAGCCCGCAGGCAGACGCTTGGACAGATGTCGAACATTTTCGTTTTGTCGTCGTAACATTTTTCGTAACTAGTCGGGGAATGAGATGAATATTATTTTTGTGAATATTTCGCTCTCCTTTTGTAAGAAGTTTTCTCCTTCAGATCACATAATGTTTTTTCTAATATTGCCCGAGATTTCTCGTTTAATATGGTGCTAAATCGGCGTATGTTGCCATCGGGACTAGAGATTTAATCCCAAATTATATTCTACAAAATGCCTTCCAGATAATCAATGGTTCTTTGTTAGTATTGCTAGCACTTAGCATTATTACTTACGCATACCTCTTTTATACTTCCGCCTTAGTATGATAACCATCATTGAGGCTGATTATTTGTAAATGTAGCTAAATGGAACTACCCATAACAGTGTGCCGCCAGCTATAGTTACGTTGTGACAGCGTGTGCGTTAATTAGGAGAATAGGTCGCAGCTCGATGTTATTCATCCCGTGTTTTTAAAGTTGAAGGAAATTGGTTGTTGCTATGAGGACATGAAATGTGTGTGGTACTCTACAGATTATGACTGTAGACACCTACAATTGGGAAACTGAAAGAATAATTTGGTTAATGCATACATTGTCATACATTTACTCGCATTGCAATAATTTGAGTTGGCTGAAAATAATAATTTATATATTTTTCAAATAAATAACGTGAGTGAAATAATTTGGCGTAATTAGATTCAAGTTTTTGTACCAAGAGCCTTGGAGGAAATGTTTTGTAGCTTTCCATAAATTAATGTATTTCATTTCGCTCCTTCAATGTTGTCTTCCGTGTTTTCTTTCGCAGTATTTTTATCGTTTTTCGTGAAACTAATCTTGCGTCGTTGGATCATTCGAACTTTTGTTGTATGTTGATGGGGTAATGGGATAGTATGTATGTACTATGATACTATCTTGTAATACTGGTCATTGGTAATTTAGACCTGAAAAAAATTAGTAACTGTAAAAACTGTAAGTTGTCACTGAAACTGGTACACGTATTAAAGGCTCTTGTAACTCATGTTCGACGCAATTGTGTAAGTAGATAGTTCAGAGCGAGTTTAGGTGTGTTCAGTCACGTGTACTATGATCTTTTTTCAATCGTATCTGAATTTGGTGTCTTTACAGTATTGCTCTTAATTTATGGGCTCAGTTTTTAAGCATATGCTGATGCATCAAGTTATTAAGCTTTGGGAATATCGTGATGATGTTAAAAATATTTACGCGTGCAGCTGCATTCTTGTGAGTGCCATCTCATTCCATAAGATTGGAATCCCAAATTTCTAAGCGTTGAAGTCGGCCTGCGTATCTGTGCTGTAGTCTGCAAATATGTGTTGTTGAGTGAATTCTTAGTAGGCTCTCCATCTCTGCCTGCGACAAAGAACCTAACCCGAATGATGACCCGTGAGAATATATTGCAGGAAAGCACTAGTAAATACGTTTTTTGTCACATTGGCTAAATAAGGTTCATACGTTTTACCAGGAGCATTTCAACCGATTACCTAGGTGATCTACCTTGATTTTACCTACCAATCATTGATCAGCCTTTTGATCTACCAATAATTAAAAATGTTACATTAAATCAGAGAATAGTTTTAGCAATCTTCGATTTGTATTATTTCCTCCTTAGAAGAATGGGGAAGTGTTTTGCTGAATGTAGTTAAAATTAATTTTAATAGGTTGCGTAGTCGCTCTCAAATCCTCCAAATGGGGGAGTTTACTCGGAACCTAAATCGCAATTTTGTACACGAAATCGTTAGACGGAAACGAAAAAAGAATTTTAGTGAAAAAATTAATATTCTAACCACAAACATTCACTCATAAATCAAAAATTACAATGAGCAAAAGGTGACGCCCCCCGAAAAAGCTGCTTTGACATCACTTTCCTCCCGTCCTTGACTGCTTTTCGAGGAACGGAAGGGAGTGGAGAGGGGTTCTCGGAAGGTCTGCTCGCACAGATGCTGTCGAAACTGCTCCTATTGGCAGAGTCAGCTGTGTACCCCCATTACGATAAGGCAAAGTAGCTTCGCGGGCTCAGTTGTGATTAGAAGAAGTTGAATACATCAGAGGTTGTACCACGCCCACCCGTACTTTTCCGAAAGGGTTAAAAAAATCAATTTTTCGCCGCTTATAACTCGAGAAATAATTGACGGATCCAAAAACGGAAAAGTACGGTAAACGACCCCATTGTTAATACGGTATTTAAATCTGGAAAGCTGACGTTGGTCTCTTTCAAATCATGGTCGAATTGAGATGCTCTCGCGCGTTTCTAAACCGCGTCCTCATCTTATTGTATAACTCGACCCAGTCCTGGAAAAATTATTTTGTTTCTCAGGAGAGATGTACCTCCGCGACCGTCTCACCCGGGAAGGCATTCCAGTCGAGTGTTTCCAAGTGCCAGAGCGTGCGCTTTGCCCCGGACGCCCTGGAAATGTCCATTTATTGGACGGGCGATAATTCCAGCCTCCTGCTCACCCTTTCGTTTGTGGCGCGTCCTCGTCGACGAGGCCTTTTTCGCCTCCTTCCTTCACTCCCCCGTCCTTTTTCCTCCTCTCTTCCGACCGCCCACCACTCATCCATCCCGCCTCTGTGGTTCCCAGCTGAGTCGGCGATCATTCTCGTCCCAGCGCCTCCCCGCTCGGAGAGGCGCTGGGACCATCCGCCTTTGTCTCCCTTTCAATACCGCGGGGAAGGAGGGAATTATGGGGTTAAGTGCCACGGCGTAAACCAAGAGAGGCGGAAGAAGTGGGAAACACGGACGTCACCGCGCGCCGTCTTCGCCGGGGGTGGTGGCGGTTGTGGTTTGGGGATCGCCCCCCGTCTCCCTCCGACGAGATTGGTCCTCTACAACGCTCTCTCTCTCTTTGCTGCTTACCACCCAGGACTCCGTTCTCCCCATCGACAGAGAGAGAGGGAGCAGGGCATGTCGTTGTCCCTTTACCCCAACCTCCTATTTGCCACCTCCCCGTCCTTTTCAATGAACCAACATCCTCCCTCTCCATTCTTATTTCGTTTCCTCCCCAGCCTCCCATCCCCTCCCCGGATTCCTCGCCCTTAGACCCTCGCGTAAGTGCCAATATTTTGTTCCCCCTAACTTTTTTGAGATCTCCCATTGTGTGTGAGTCGGCATTTTTCCTGCGTCGGAAGAGCACGGGTCGGGGAACTCGAGGGAACCAACCCCTTATCTCGTCCTTTTGAGGGAGACGACTAATATTGCTACTTTTTGTCGACTTTCAACGTTTCCCTGAGAGCAAAAGGGGAGGGGAGTTAGGTTGGTGGGGGGGAGGGGGTTGGGTTAAAGGATCTGGAGACGGGGAAGGGGTTGTGTGTCGTTTCTAGGAAGGAGGTGCGGATGGATGGGGGAGCGTGGGCGTGCCAAAGAGGATATTTAGGAAGATGGCGAGGTGTGATTGCTTTGTAGACGGGTTAGTCGTTTCAATTTTATGCAAGGAATATGGAGGATTTCTCCGATATTCCTTCTTGGGACCGGAAAGATTCATATTGTCGTAGTTGTTAGTAAAAAATGGGGCGTCTTAAACGAGATTTAAAGTAATAAGATAACTCGCAGGGAAGGATGAAATTTTAGTGTAATTTGATTCCGCGAAACATTTGGGAATTAGAAATTGACTTACTTTTCTTTAAATAGCACTTTTTCTAAACAAGAATATGTATTGGTAGAGGTTTGTTTCATATCTGTTTATTATTTAGAAATTAATTAAAGTAAGCACTCTTTGTTACTTATACCTCTTGCCTTTTTAGGTTTATTAACGAAATGTTTGCTCACATCGTAGTTTCTGCGGCCCAACACTGTAGAAGATGGTCTGTGCTACCCTAAATGAAAGAGTTCTTAGAATTTTTCAACTCACGAAAGTTGTCGTCCAAGCTCAGTATGCAGTGTGAAGACTTAAACAGTATTCGTGTCGGCAAAGTCAATGAAAATAGACACAATTCTCCTCGCTAGTTCGGCACAGGGACCGTACTTCAGGAATTGACCAGAGATAGGTTCTAGGAATATGGGTTATGACGGTTCCAGGAGGCGTTGAAGTATAGTCATTCGGATTGAAAAATTCGTGAACGGGTGCCGTGGAGGGAATGAGCTTTGGGGTCGGCGGTTTTCGGCGGCAGAGGATGGGGGCGGGAGTTAACGGAAGGGCGGAGGGTTTTTGGTGGGTGGGAAGCATGGGGTGAGGTAGGAGGGAGGGCACTGACTCTTGTATGTGTGTGTGTGCAAACCTTTTGAATGGGATTCCCGAAAGCGGCTTCGAATGGAGGAGATGGACTGCCGAATTGAGATGAGCATCGGAATACCTATGTACGCCACACATGCCTCCGTACATAACATCCCTTTCTCTCTCTTTCTCTATCTGCCCTTCTGCTCCGCCAAACTCCTGCCCTCTCGACTTCATATTCGATTTTGAAAATATCCCCGCCCTCCGCTTTGGGACTTTTTCACACCCTCATGGATCCTGTCCGTTTGTGCGGAGTTCTTTTTCAGCTCCGCCGATCACTTTTCTTTTTTTTCCCTATCTGCTGACGCCGTCGTGTGCGGGAGAGAGGGAGGGGAGGCGGAGGACTATGTTGTGCTCGCCCATTGGCCCGTTCGGTGTCGTGTTCCGCGCGGGAATTTTTGTGAAATTTACACGGTTGACGTGGGCCTTTTATCCGGATGAAAATAATGAATCTTCGGATCAAATCCGGGATATCACGGTTCGCGGATCACATGCATTTTTTTCGGGCGTTATAGGCTGATGTGTAACGATATCGCTTCTGCAGTGATCGAAAAAATGCTTTCCCTCGGATAATACGGGAGGGGGTGGGTCTGTTATATTTCACAAACGATTTAGCGAATCATGTATCCGCTTTTAGTTGTTAAGAGGTGAACTTCAGACGGCATTTCTTTCGCAATGCCCTAAGTGGCACCCGCTGTCAGAGTTTTTCCGGGTAGCTGATTAGTTTCGAGCTTAATGAAGTTTTTTGTTAGGCTGTGAAGTAGGTACGATCTATGATTTTAGTTTAATAAGTACGACTTTCCTTTTTCAGCGTATAAATGCTGGTTCTAATATATTTCGTTATTTGAAATTAGGCATTTCTCAAGACATTCACATGTGAGGGTTTAGGCTATAAAATATAACGCCGAAGTGTTTGAGGGTAAATGTTTGTAAAGTATTCTATTCTACATCAATTTATCTCATCAGCGTTGGTGATGACATCCCCCCGTACGAAATTGATCATCATCGCTGAAATTCGTTATTTTAGAAGAAATACATCCTCATTCCGAAAAAACCTTATTGATTTAACGCAAAATTGCTAAGATTTACAATAGGACTCGAAGCACGAGGTACAAATGATCTTTTACACGATATCACGCAGTATTTTTAGAATCAATCATCGAAATAGCAAACTTGCATTTGGGAAACCACAGAGCCGCGGAAGTATGTAAGAAATTCGGGTCTAAAATTTTAATCCCTACTCTTTAAAACATTGGCCAACTAGTTGTGAGATCTAAACCAGGTATGTAGTGCATGTGTACTTCTCCATACCTACTCAATTTCCTAATACTTGAAACTTACTATTATTGTAAATATGCTCAAAAATACATCAGGAATAGGGGAAGCGATGAAGAAACATTCTCCACGAAGAGAACTTTACGCTCAAAACTCGAGGATAGTTTTTCCTAGTATCCCTAGTTGCGAAAATAGGTAATGCTTAGTTACGCCACACGTCTTCTGCACTGATTTATTTATGACTTATTCCTAAGATTCGTACCAGGTACCAATCAATCATAGCTATGGAAATAGAAAAGACTCGAATTTAAAAAAAGTATATTTGTACAGTATTGATCGCTCTACAAAAAATGACTCGATGCTTTCAGTCGTTCCCAATCCAAAGACCTGGTATTAATTATCGTCAAAAAATAATAGGCTGAAATGAAAAATGGGCCAGCTTCTGTAGCCTGGCCAATAACGCGTAGACTTGGAAACCCAAAAGTTGAGAGTCCCACCTTGGCCATGGATTATGCATTTGCCTAAGGTTAGGTTTGACATATACAATATAAGCAATAGAAACACCAAATGACTGAATTCTACCACTAGATAGTGGAAAATACAGAAATAAGCACGAATGTCGAGATTGTTACTTGTCATCACCAACGTTGATGAAATAACATGTTGTAGAATAGAAAACATCATTTGATTTTTGTAAAAGTCAACGCACCGAAAGTTACGACTGTGAGGGTCGTTGCGCGGCTCTGTCATGGGCTATTTGATCAGCTCTCCTAACGACCCTCTCCCCTAATACCTCATTTGCTATTATTTCTCCCCACTTCCTTCGATGCTGTAGTTGAGGTTTTCTTCAGTACAGTATTTAATTCTCTAACACTGTAATAGCGAATGATGTAGCAACTAATACTTCGAAACCCAGTATATGACGGATGTGTGAGACTCCTTTCATTTATTTAGCTACAAATTCTTTACCTGTTAGCACAATCGATAGGGATTTGACTTAAATTATTTGTTGCCTTGCAGTAAATTGAGCTTCATATAGATTGTTACTTTTTATTTCTTCCAGAGGTTATATCAGAAAATGTAAACTTTCTATATATGCAGGGTTGGTACGCATCTTGAAAGTCAGGAAAAGTCAGGGAACTGAAAAATTGGTCTGGAAGTCAGGAAAAAGTCGGGGAATTTCATTGTTGGTCGGGAAAAAATTACCCACCTTCAACGCCGATTGGGCATGTGACTCGTTGAACAGATCCTATGCTTCAGCGTACTGAGGTGTAAATAAGGGAAGGCGTAAGGGGACGGGGATGCAGAGTCAAAAATACAAAATATGTGGAATATCAATGAAGAAAGATAATTTCATAAATGTAAGAAAGAGTAATCCCTGGATTGGGAGCTTGATACACGTGACCTGGTACTCAGCTACTGGAGACGCTGGAGACAAAGAGACTTTTTCAAAGTATTTGGTGAGAGATGATGTAACCAGGGCGGAGATTTTATGGTGCCTACAAACTAGCATGAATCATTCGCCACTCTCTTCTGTAGGAAAGTCCGTCAGTCTTTTTCCTCTGATGTTCCCCGATAGTAAAATATCCGAAGTGATGAAATCAGGAATGAGTGGTAACTTCATTTGAATTGGAGCCCCAATTCAAATGAAGTTACCACTCAGTATTTAACTTCTGCATTTTTCGGCCTATCTAAGGCGTCTGATCTTGTGTCTGCCTTCATTAATCAAGCCAAACCTCTCAAACTCAAACATCTTTTACAAATCTCAATGGATGGCCCAAACATTAATTGAGAATTTGTTAAGGGTTTAGAGAAATACATCACGGCAGAAAATGGCGAAGAAGAATCTTTTTTCCTGAACATAGGTTCTTGTGGCTTGCAAACTCTGTACAAGTATTTAAGACAAGCTTCAGGTTAGTTGATCTGGCTGGATAGCGGTACAGTGTGTGAGAGCAGAGTATAAGTTGTTCAAGGATGCACCTGCCCGGCGCTCTGCAGTGAATAGATTGCGTATTCAGGATCTGACGTATTTTCGCTTCCATTTCCGGGAGTTTTGCCCTACCAGGTGGGTGAATAATTCTCCTGTGGCGGACAGAGCGGTGATGACTTATAAAAATGTTGTTTTTTCGAGGTTGCGATAGGGACCAGAGTAAGACCCGGCTAGCTTGTCTTAGCTTCTCCGGTCTGATGTTGTTTTTTGTGGTCTATATTCGATGTGTTATTTTATGTACAAGAGTTGATGTACATTTATCATCAAGATAAATCTTTAAGTGACACTTAAACTAATAATACACTGGCACCATTCCTACACACGGACCGTTCTGCCCTTTTATCTGATTTTATGCACCTAATTATGAAGCCTTAAGTTTTTAAAAAATGCACTATTCACAAGATTGACCTTAATGGTAGCAGTAACTTAATTTTGTCAAAATATGTGAACTTACTACGTGCTGTCAAAGTTGAACTCAGGATGGTGAAAGTGTCACCAGACCAAATTTAGGAATTTAGAGAGGATTGTGTCGGCATTATAAAGCGTGTCATAACAAATATTTTAGAAAAATCTCCTATAAATATTGTATTTGTCTAGGAATAACTTTCTGTGATCCAGCTATTTTCTTAGCTTATCCAAAAACAACTAAACGCAGGTTGACCATTACTCTTCAGATATTTTCTAAAAGAAACTGGATTTTTCCCTCAGAATGCGACGTTGCTGAAAGGGAATTCAAGCAGATGTGTGATTCACAGTATATGATAAATATCTTAAAACATTTATATAGAGGTCGGGAACCCGAAAGCAACCATTTGTAGCGAATTTGTTTATGTAGTGAATATAAGTTTGCAAACCTGTATAAGTTCCTCCGAAAAGTGCGTATTTTAAGTCATGGAAATGCTCATGCAGAGCGAGGTGTCTCTATCAACAAGGAAATAATCATTTCAAAGATCACGTACTAGCCGTGAAAACTTAAGCGGCGTTACCCGATGAAATTGCACTATAGCAAATATTCCAAAGAGAAAAAAATCATTCGCCTTGACCGGGACTTAAACCCGGACCCCCTGATTCCCTGCCAGGTGCTCTACTAGTTGAGCTATCAAGGCGTCCTCTTTCTCTGTGGATATTTTTTAGACCTCTAATGGGACAAGATGTTCACGGACTGCTAGACATATCAATGCCACAAAGCAGCCGAAGTCGTGCGCATGGCGCCACGGAGTTCGAGTCCCGGTCAAGGCGAATAATTTTTTCTCTGTGGAATATTTGCTATAAGGAAATAATCGTTGAAAATCTATTGGGCTCTTCTCTTATCGCCCAAAGGCAATTTATGACGGAATTACGGCCGCTGGTGCTTTACTAAATTTGAAGATACCACAGTCAATGGCAACCAAAGCTAAGAGTACAAGATAGAGGTACCATGAAGAGTTGGAGGTAGTGCGAAAGGAAAAGAAAGACATTGTCTGTGGTCCAAAAAACATTCTAGTTTAGATGAAATGAAGCAATTGAGATACATGAAGATGAAAGTTTTAGTAGAAAAACTGTTGAAATCACAGGTCATTGTCGAAGAACTTGACCGCCTGCCGAGCATGATTCAATGAGCTGTTTTGTTTTGAAGCGTGGATCACAAGCCCATTGTACGTGGTCTTGTTTTTTGCGGTTTATATTTCGTGTTATTTTATGTACAAGAGTTCATGTACATTTACCATCATGATAAATCTGTGACGCTTTATTTAGGCTCCAATTTATGCATAAGAACTGATGTACCTATGCTTCACAGTAAACCTTTAAAAGATGGTTATAAAAGAATATGTCTTTTGACATAATTTTCATTATTTCTTTAGTTTAAAATGAGGGGACTTAAAAAGTTAGGGGAAAATCTGTGCTTTGGTCTGGAAAGTCAGGGAAAATCAAAACTGGCAATGCATATCAACCATGATATGTCATTCATTCTTTACTCAGATATAATTCTTCGAGTTTGTTAAAATAATTAAACGGCATGTACCTCGCGCGTAATGCGCATCTAGCATTTACTTTGTGGGTCCTCGCATTTTGGTTGCGTGGACCTAGTGCATGCTTGAATATGACTACCTTCCACTGTCTCTCGAGGTTTTTTACAGTGTAGGTACTGCAGAAGTAGATATGCACTAAAAAAACAATCTTCTGAAATTGTGATGGGTAAAATGAGGTTAAACGTATATCCCACTTCTAATCAATGTTTTTTAGCATATTAATTGACTTATTTTATTTTATGTCTAATATGTTTGTATTCCTTAAGTAAATATTCGCAAACCCTGATCGTGTCTGCGATAATAGCACGTCGGCTTTGAGAACTATCCTTATCGCACAATAACCAACTTAGTAACGTTATATGTAATACGGAGTTATATAGTTAATCATTGGTACCGTACACTGAAATGCTATTAAATAAATCGCATTATTAGTCGTTGGGATTTTAGTCTGTAATGATATTTTCTCCGCCGCTGAACTTTCCCTACCAGCCCTAACATTTATCAGGTCGTTATTTCTCACTCTTCCGATTTTCCAATTGCTTGATCCGGACATCGCCTCGGTGTGCCCTCCCACTGTTTCCACCCACGTCACCATTAATTTTCCCCCTTTTTCTCCGTAGTGCGGATGACACCCCTAATTCTCCTTGTTCCCCTCTCTCCTAGGTTACTCCCGCACCCCCTGTGTCCCTCTGATCCCTTCTGCTCTCCCGAAACGCACCCTTCTCAGCTCCCTACCCATTGTATGTACCCATGGTTCCCTATTCATTCGCACCCCTCCGCCGCCGTCGCCATTAGCAAGGGCCCAGGGACGGCCATTCACGGCCCAGGAATGTGGCTCATCAGAGGTGCCAATGAGGAGTTTAGGGGAGGGGCGATGCAGGGGGGGAGGGGTTCGGTAGATGTTGGGCTGAGGATGGGGGATCGAAGCGGAGGGTTTCGTTATGATGTGCTTGTTGCCATGGGGGGCAGTGCGTGCGGAGCAAGCCGACGGCGTCCCATGCCATTGGTCAAGGCGAAGGCGCCCTCGCGGGCCGAGCCTTTTCATTAAGGGTGACTCCCAGCATTCGTTGCTCTCGTTGGCGCGAACGCTCGTGTTTTTACGACCCCGGTGGGGCGGGGGAGAAAACAGGGGCCGTAATCCAGTGGGCTCGAGGAATGCGTTAATTTAGGGAAAACATGGCTGGCGTTCCTGTCCTTGCGGAAATATTTACGACCGCGCGCCCTAAAACGTTTTAATAAGTTTTTCTTCTCGCCGCACACCCAGCCAACGGTTGCTCCAATAATTCATTTGTGTGTGGGGCTAAGGAGCATTTCGCATGCCTCTTCGTAGGTTATTTTTTGCAATACCGTCCTACCTGCACGTGTCACTTGAAACAATATTTCAACCCATATTCTCTTAACCAATTCTTGCCACTAGATTGTATTGCACGAAAGGGCACTACAATCTAGTGCCCTTTTAGTAAGGGCACTACAGAGCACTATTTCACGAACGAACTAGATTAAAAAAAGTTTTTGTTCTTTTTTTATATTTTCATGCTCTCTATTCTGTACGATGGTTGTTGAATATTGTAAACTTTAACTCGGTTCGAGTAAATAGTTCGAGATAAAAATATGTCGCTAGGGGTTTGAACTTACGTCAGGCTTTTTTTTCTTTTATTGCATTTTAACTCTCCGTATACTCACGCTACAAGGGTTAATTCTTTACAACGATTGACTTTTTCCTTCTAAAATTTACATCTTGTTAGTAATCATGCTTTTTATCATCTATAATGTACCACATAAAATTAGAAATTTCATGAATACTGGATTTATCATTAATTTTCTGACCTCAGTGTCTCTGTGGAATTCGGCCCATAGGATAGCGCTTTACTTTCAATCAATGAAGTTACTTTCTTAAGGAAACTTGAATTAGTTGTGTAAAAAAAAGATTTTGGCTTAGTATTTTTCCTGCGGATGTCCCTTACTGAGTTACTCAAAAGATATAGAGAAACCTAACGGTCATTACTTATGTGATTATGGAGTTCTAAAGAAATCAAAGAGCTGTGCTTTTTTTTGAAGTATACTTAGCTTTATTGCCTTGTGACAGAATATTTTTACATTATCGTATCTGCTACTCTTATAGGTCCTCTCACTACTCTACTTGACACTTGACTAACATGTTTCCATGTAGTAGTTGCATTGTAGCTCTTAGTTGCATGTCAGTAATCATGTTTGGTGATCTTCACCCCCTACCACACACCCTCGCGGTGGCTCACAGGATACTACGCAGATATAGGTGTAGATCAGTCGTGTGACACGTTACGTTGCGTAAAGAGATATTTAAAGAGTAGTTTGGTTGCCGTAATAAACCATGAATGGGCTTCGCATCAATAAATATGAATTAATTATGAAATAAAACAACGAGGTTAATCCTTATTTTCGTAAAATATGAAAAAACCTTGCGGGTAGTATTTATGCGATTTTGGAGTTATGTATAAAGATAGGGCTGTGCTTATTTTTATTATACGTAGATTTATTACCTGGTGCCAAGTGTTTTGCATTATTCTTTCTTATACTCTTTCAGTGTCGACTTAGACCGCATCCTGGACCTGAAGGCATACAGTGGTGCAGGGAGTGATAGGTAAGTTGTTTCAAATGTTTGAATACATATTTATGTACTTAGTTTTTCGTAGGAATGGAAGCCTATTGTCCTATCCAATTCAAACGGTAATCATGTGCAGACGTAGTTGCTAAACATAGTGCTTCTCATCAATGAGGAGGAACGCCCAGATGTATTTCCCCAAAGACTAACTTTTCCCTAAGTGTACCTACATACGTTTCCATTTATGCAGTGTTGTTGAATCAGATTTTGAAGCTTCTCGTATTGCTGAAGTTACATCGCTTCATAGAGGTTATCCTAAGAATAACATTAAAATGCTTTCTGCTAACACTATACTTTTTCTGATAGCTTATGGTATTTCGTTACAAGCTGTCAACACCGTTAGATTTTATCGTATGTTAAACACTGTGTGATAAGTCGAGACAGCTTCAGATTCAGAAAGTCGAGACAGATAACTCCAGTGATATATCAGTTCTTCTCTCTTCTTCTGTCGCTTGTTCAGTCAAAGGTCAAAACGTGCTGCTCATCGTAGTGGATGTGAGAGAGCCAGCTTTTCGACCTGGAGTGAGCTTTGTTTCAAATGAGAACGTTTTTCTAGTGTTTTATGTATTTGTGCTTAAGCGAGAACAAAAAAATCGTAAAACTAGGGATAACTGTATTAATGCAATTACGAGTCTGTGTTTTACCTGCCGGAAGTCTACACGCATAACTGTGTTCATCTCCTGCATTGGGTGTCATAGGAAATCCCATGCACAGTGTGCTGACAGGCCTCTATCTAAAGAAGACGTTGATGGTATTGAGGCCAGTGGGCAAAGCTGGAGGTGCTCACTGTGTCAGACTTCGCACAAACAGAGTCGCCATTCCAACCAACAAACGGAGACAAAGGAGAAAAGTGTAAGTGCTAGTGAAGTGAAAACTTTTTCTGATATTTATGGCCTCTTTGTAGGTTTAAAGCAAGAGCTTAAGGAGGCAGAAAAAAATCTTGGTGATTTAATTAATAAAAAATACGAGAGGTTTAACGAAAGCATAAAAATGATTGAGGCGCAGGAAAAGCAGCTTAATCAGTGTTTAGAAGAAATAGATTCGCTAAATAGTGAAAATCAGCTTCTTCGTAACCAAATTATCGAGTGTCAAAACCGTTCTGAGGATTTAGAACAGCGTATGCTAGCAAATACCATTGAAATCCACGGCGTGCCCCATAGTGAGAGTGAAAACCTCTATCCGATTGTTAATAAAATTGGTGAGCAATTGGGGGTGAACTTAAGTGAAAATAGCATTGACCATTGCTATCGTTTCATGCCCAAGCCGAACAGAACACCAGGAGGGATTTCAGTGAGATTTCATTCCCACCAAGTTGAAGAAAATCTTTTGGCTAAGCGTCGAGTGGAGAGAAACTTCTCAACGCAGCATTTGACTCTCGCTGGAGTGCCACACTCTGACGTCCTCATCTCTTTCAACGAGGCCCTGTGTCCTGGAAGACGCAGAGTCCTAAATGCTGCACGGGAGCTGAAAAAATCTAAAAAATACGCGTATCTGTATATCCGAGGTGGAGAAATATTGTTGAGAAAGGTGGAAAAAGGACCCATAATAGTTTTGCGTAACATATCTGATATTAAAAAACTAGAATAAGTACAGATCTACATCTACATAATACCCTGCAAGCCACCATAAAGGTGTGTGGCAGGGGGTGAACTCTCACCAAACATGCACTACATGTCATGCATAAAATTTGTAATTAAAAATTAAAATAGCAAAGCATACATGCACAAACATGCTGTTAGTTGGGTTAGCTTTAAGTCCTTATACCAACATGCAGCTACCAATATTATCCATTGCTACACTCGTACTGGATACATTTACCGTTATTCATATCCCTAATAGTACGAGGAAAAAAGGACATTAAACATGTAGATCTTACTAACCAAACCGAATGAGTATGTCTATTAAACATCTTCACAATCTTGAGGAATTTCATGTTATCCATCAAAACATAAGAAGCCTGAGATCCAACTTTGATAACTTTATTTTATATCTAAACCAATTGCAAAACAAGCTTCGTGTTATAATCCTCTTGAACATTCGGATTAATAACTGTGAGTTAGCTGCTTACCATATATATTGCTATAAGACTTTTGGTAACTGTAATGATAAGAGGAGAGCTGGAGGTGCAATTGTATATGTTTCAGATGTGTTTCAATTTGCTATGGACGAAATTTACGGCTTTCAATCTGCGGACATAGTTAAAGTTACTATTTGTCTAAATATCTCTGTTACAATTACAGTAATTGGAATATACAGATATAACTTTCTGCAAAAGATATTTATCTCCGTGACATAGATCATATGTTTGCAAGCTCTAGCGGGAGAAATTTAATTTTAACAGGTGATATCAATTTACGTCTTTTGCGAAAAAATGACATTGTTTACGAGTACATAATGATCATGGCTAGTCATGGACTTGAGCAACTCATTTCAAAACCGACAAAAATGACTAAAACCCGTAGATCTTGTGTTGACCATGTGTATTGTAGAAGTAGGGACAATTTCACTTACAGGGGAGATATTGCTGATTTAGGTTTGACTGACCACCACATGATTGAATGCTTTTTCAACACAAATATAAATTATGAGTCCTCCTTACGTCAAACAGAGGAGCCTATATTTAAAGTGGACTTCAATTACCTAAAAGAAATTCTGATGGACTGTGACTGGGGCTGTGTATACTCTCAGAGTAATGCTAATGAAGCCTATGAAATATTTATTGACAGATTTGTGTTGTATCAATAGAGCTAAACACGCAGTCCAAAGCAGTAGTAGAAATGAACAGCTTAAACCTTGGATAACGATGCCCCTATGCAGTAGAATAGCTAAGCGAAATTTCCTTTATGCCAAAATGCGTACACAGCCAAGTAATGGCAATTTCGCACAATATTACAAATAGTATAATCGTAAATTGGATAACGATATTTGAAAACAGAAAGAAAATTTCTACATGCACGCTTTTAACAAACAGTGGCGACATAGCGAAACAATGGCGTATCCTTAATTCTATCGCCGGTGGAAAATCAATAAAACAAGGTATTGATGTACTAAGATCGGTCTATGGTTGTCGTTTGACTGATTCGCAGGACATTTTAAATTAATTCAATGAGCATTTCGTAAGAATTACAGACTCTGGAAGTAATTGCCCAAATCCCGAATACGATGAGTGGTTTCCAAGTTGCTATATCCAAGATTCTATGTTTTTCTCTCCTGTAAACGAAAAAGAGTTAGAAATATAATTACGGAATTGAAACCGAATAAATCTCTAGGGGTAGATGGCATATCCACATTTGTAATAAAGGAAATAAATGACAAAATCTCAACAATTTTTACATTCATAGCTAATTTAAGCTTACATACTGGAGTTTTTCCAAGTCAACTAAAAACTGCAATTGTAATTCCAATCTTTAAGAAAGGTGATCGCATGGATGTGAACAACTACAGGCCAATATCACTATTGCCAGTTTTTTCTAAAATCTTAGAAAAAATTGTTAAAAACAGACTGTTGTCTTTATCAATAAATCGAAAGTACTTTTGTGAAAATCAATTTGGCTTTTTAAAAGCAAAATGCACTGAGGATGCCCTGTTACGATTCTGTTCTAACTTATATGAAGGTATGAATCTTGGTCAAAAGGTTGCGGGATTGTTTATAGATATTACAAAAGCGTTCAATTCTGTGAATCATAAAATACTGCTAAGAACATTGTAGCAAGCAGGTGTGAGAGGGGTACCATATAATTGGTTCCAAAGCCTTCTCAGCCATAGATATCAGTGTGTTCGGATTAATAACCAATGAGGTCGAAAGGTGCCTATAACCTGTCGAGTACCTCAGGGCTCTGTTCTGGGTCCTATTTTATGTTTGATGAATGTGAATAAATTGTGTAATGAAAGTTTTGATGGCAAGCTAACTTCCTTTGCTGATGACACAGCATTATGTTATTCAGGTAGTAGTACATATGCCTTACAAATACAGATGCAAAATTATTTAAAAAACTGAAATGCTCTTTCCGCAATAACCATTTGAAGCTGAGCAATAAAACGAAGTATGTCTTGTTTAGTTTTAAAAGTATGAAAGTGGAGCAAAATAAACTTCCTATAGATGTTATGAATGCTTTAATGGCAATTTTCATTCCTGTAATAAATGAACTGAAATTGAGCAAGTCTGTGAAATAAAATATTTAGGAATTAATATAGAACAACATTGTAATTGGAACAGTCATATTAATAAATTAAAATTTGAATTGGCCTCTGTCAATAGAAAGTTCTATCTACTGAGATATATATGCCCAATTTCGGTGCTCAGGGTTGTTTATTATGCTCTAGTCAATTCGACGTTGCAGTACGGGATTGAATGCTGGGGAGGAGCTTACTCTTCTAATATTAGTCCATTACAAGTATTTCAAAAAATAGTGTTAAGGGTAATGACACGAGCCTCACCCACAGCGCATTCCTTCCCCATATTTAAAAATATGAAAATTTTACCTCTAAGACATTTGTTTGTGTATAAGGTTTTAAGAATTTTTTAAACGTTGTGGTGAACATGTAAAACCTAGAATTTATACCCTACGAGCTAAATGCAATATCGTTATACCTAAACCAAAAAATGAAATTTTTCGTCAATTCTGTGTCTTGGTCCGAAAGTATTTTCTTCCTTACCTGTAAATATTATTGGTGTTGACAAAGAACGGACTTATTTAAAATATGTGAAAGAGTGGTTGTTTGCAAAAAAAAAGAGGTGGAATATTTGCTCAAAAGAAATGAGTAATAGTTATTATGTAAATTGTTATGTAATAGTTGTTAGGTTCTAATTTATATTAATGAATAGATGAGTAAAAATTGCTGTTTTTTTTCTTTCCAATTGTGTAATCGTGTTTGTTGAAGAGTTGGTTAACCCCAAACAGGATATTATCCTAAGGGGAACCCATGTCCCTCAATTTTGGAAAAAGTAATGCTTAATAAATTAGGTGTAAATTGTTATTCGAGGAACAAAAAATAAATTTAAAAAATAATACACCTTTTATCACTGGACTTTATTCGATAAGCCGCAGTCCGGTACTGTTGTGGATATTACATGAATAAATTTTTTCGAGATTATGAGTTATTGGTATGATTAAGCGTTGACGGATATCTTCAGCTTTTGTGTGTCATTTACTTCTTTCCTAGATCCCACGATAGAGCGATATAATCTTAGTATAGTTATGTATTGTTTGGAGTTTGAGAAATATCGAACGCTCAGTCACTTAATGGAGGAATGTTCCTTTTCAATCCTTTTCCCTCCCCCATTTTTTTTAATGCTCTAGTTTTGCCCCTTCATCCGACGAGAATCTTCTGCGACCACACGCCACTCTGTAAAATTATCGCCCGCGAATCGTCAGCGAAATTTGTTTTTCCGGAGCGATGCTTTCGTGGGGACGTATATTTTTTTGTCGCGCGGAGAGAGTGGAGGTTGGGAGTAAGGAAAAAAAATACCATCGGATTTCCGTATTTTTCGTCGTGGAAACATTTCTCCGGGAAAGAGTTTTACGCAAATGAGGGGCGAGTGAAGATGGAGGTGGACCGGAGCGGGAATGTAAGTGCGGGAACGGGATGGAGCGAGGATTAATGGGGAGGGAGGAGTAGGGAGAATGAGCGCCCGGAATGTTTTGCCGGTTAAAAGGCGACCGTTGGCAGAGAGGCGAACAGTATCCATTAATTTGGACGTTTAACGACGCCTATTGTCTGGCTTCTTGTTTTCCTTCTCCGTCTCCCCGCTTCTCCCGCCCACAGACGCTCATCACCGTCAATTGTGCTCCTCAAGGGGTTTTGAAGGGGCGGTGAAGCCCGGGCTCTCCGGCGTGCAAGCCGAGGGAGTGGTTAGGGCTTTCACGGGAGTCGTCGCGGTGCGACTCCTCGGCCAACGCGGCTGGTACTTCCGCTAGGCCCTCCAAAGCCTCCGTTCTCCTCTCCCTCGTCTTTTTTCCCGTGGGTCACCAAAAATTCCCCTCCCGCGCTATCCAATCAGCGAGGGGAGAGTGGCCGCTTCTCTTGATGAGCAAAATTGCAAGGGGCTATTCCTCCAATTCGACCAATTGGAATGGGTGTAACCGGATCGCGTCACCGTTATCCGTAGACGATAAACTCTTGTTTCGGTTGGAAGAAGAATCGTTCGACCGAGTATTCCATGGTTGTGGGTATATATCAAGATTCCAACGTAGAAAAATGTATTAAATCTTGAAGGTGTTCTTAAGGGCATGGATTCATCCTCAAAGTGACGTCAAATACGTCAATGAAGTATAATTATTTCGAAAACATTACGCGCCACATTCTCTCATTAACTAACAAGATGTTGTTTTTAGCTTAATGGCCTTTTAATGAATGAAACCTTTGCGGCTTGTGACCCTCCACCTCCTGCCGCTTGTCATTGCGGTGGCTATCAGTGTAACATGTAGATGTAGGAGAAATATCACTTGCTTTTCCCTATCCTCAGCGCACTACATGTGAAGTTGTGGGTCCTTCTTTTTCGGCTAAAACACTGGGGGTTGGTTTGTCGTAGTTATCTATCTCGTGTGGTTTTCTAGGAATTTAATTAGTGTAGGTTTTTGAGTGGGAGAAAAGAGAAGTCTTCTGGAAACCCTGAGAAGAAGATGGGAAATCTTAATCGGCCATATCATGAGACATGATGGCCTGATGAATTCAATCGTTGGAGGGCAAGTCAACTGGAAGAATGGCAGAGGAAAGCCGCGATTGAGATCTGTAGAACAGGGGTGAAAGGATGTGAAAGCGATGAAATGCGTAAATATGAAGAGATAAGCTGAGAGGAGAATTGAGTGGAAAGCTACGTCAAACCAATCTCAGGATTGTTGACTGATGATGATGTAGGTTGTTGTTGTAATTGTTGATTAGCATGATGAAAATGGATTCCTACTTTGTCAGATAGCAAGTTAAATACGCAGTCGCTTTCTGTTCTAGCATAATCTTATTCGTGTACGTATCCATTCATGCGCCGATAACCTTTTCCAATTTTCGTTAATCCACCGAAGACTTAGTAAGCTTAAAATTATTGTTAATCGATTCTTGCTTCAAATTTTTCCTTTAAATTTTACTATTGTAGTAAATATATTCTTAAACTTATGGATATTACCTTAATTTTTATGCATGATCCTATATTGTTGAAGATAATTGAATTGAATGGTCAACCCTAAGATTTATATTAGTATTTCGCGTGAAGTGTGGGTATGATTTTAAATTAGTATTCTAAAAGCAAATTTTGATGTGATTTCTTGGGCGAGATACGTTTTGGCAAACACGATGGATCGGGTCCCGACTGAAGTCGTTAGTCTTGTAATCTTTGCAGAAGATATTGTGTCCGTGTTAGTTACAGTCTAACAATACGGTATCTCTCCTTATCGTTGAAATTATCTCCCAAAACCCTTTTACAATGAAGCTTACTTGGTGCTGAATAAAGGCACTGGTTCACCATCTGCGGTCGGCCCTTGGCAATGTGTTCTCCAATCAGTGAATATTGTTTCGGCTCTCTTGATGCAAGATACTTGTCTTATTGTTAACTTGTATAACAATACTTGTCATATTGTTTTTCTGGGGATCATCATCATTGTGTCATCAATCCTCATTGGTTTGATGCAACTCTCCACTGATTTCTTCTATCGGCTAATCTCTTCATATTCACGTATTTCATCTCTTTCGCATCCTTCATCACTTGTTCCACATATTTCACACGAGGCCTTCCTTTGCCATTCTTCCCATCCACTTGTCCTTCAACGATTGTCTTCATTAGGCCATCGTGTCTTAAGATCTGGCCGATTAAGCTGTCCTGTCGTCTTCTTAGAGTTTTCAGCAGTTTTTCTTAGTTTTATGGGGATGCCATTGAATTTACTTTCTTGTTCTGCAATTCATATATTATCGTTGTTATATTACATTTAAATTAGAGGTAGTTTTCGAAAACTTCCAAACATTTTCCTACGATAATTTTGCTATTCTCTCAAGCACCTTTGTACTTTAGTTAGCGTAAACTAAAATGTGGGCAGTTGCTGTACATTCTTACAATCATTGCAACTCCTGATGTAGGATTTTTCTTATTTCAGTTTGACTCCAATGAAGACAAAGACCTACTTGATTTAAAATGGTTATTATAGCGTTAGTCATCTAGCTTATCCTACCTTAAATTAAAAGAAATTTTCAATATATGAGCCCGTACTACATATACGTATATGTACTCGTCTAATTTGCGCTTAAAATGAATTTTGGGTTCTAAAGTCGATGAAATATATTTTGTTTATAAAATGGTATTCTAATGAAATGAGCTTTAGGCATTGTTGGTGATAATATACCTATTTCCTAATTATGAGAGAGAGAAAGACTTTTAGAATTCTGCACACAACACAAGTTGGTGGTGGCAAACACATTGTTTAAAAACCACCAACGGAGAAGATATGCCTGGAAAATGCCCGGAGACAGAAGAAGATATCAAATTGACTACATTTTAGTGAAATAGAGGTTCAAAAACCAGGTAAAGAACTGCAAAAGTTACCCGGGTGCAGATATTGACGGTGACCACAACTTAGTGATGATTAAATGCGACTTAAAACTCAAGAAATCGAAGAAATGAATGAAGAACGCATGGCAAGTAGAGAACCTAAAGGAACCTCAACAATGGATGGCCTTTCAGAAGGAAGTGGAAAACAAATTAGATGAGGATTTGACTGTGAAATTAGTGGAAAAGAGATGGTAGATCATCAAAATCGGGCTACAGGAAGCAACAAAAGAGGCTCTGGGGAGAAGAAAAGTTGCAAAGAAGAAGACATGGATAACAGAAGAAGTCTTAGCATTGATTGAAGGGAGAAGAAAATATAAAAATGTGGAAACTGAATTAGGGCAACTTCGCAACAAAAGAATCAGGAATGAAATAAACAGTAAAGCGAGAAAAGCTAGGGAAATGTGGATGAAGGATCTATGAGATGTACAAAGCAACCTCGCCAATGGAAATGTGGAAGTTGCCTACAGGATGGTGAGAAATCACTTCAAGGAACGGGCTGCAAGGTGTAACAGCATCGGACAAGAATGGAGAACTTTTAATTGAATATGAGGATAAAGTGAAGAGATGGAAGGAATACTTGGAAGAGTTGTACAATGGAAGCTATCTTAGAGCGGAGGTAATCGAAGAGGAAAATGAAGTCGATATGGATTTTGGGAGCCCCAATCTTAAGATCAGAATTTGACGCAGCTGTAAGGGACCTGAGGATAAATAAGGCTTCGGGAATAGATGATATTCCTTCTAAACTAATTAAAAATGCCGGAGAGAAGACATTTATTCAGCTGTGCAAAACCGTCTGCGACATGTACTCTACATTTGCATGTTACATTTTGCATAGTTACTGGTTCTCGTGCTCCACTTTAAATATATAGAATGGCGTATCGCCGCCATTCTCGCGAGTAAACCAATAAATAAAATCATTGAATTATTATTTTCTTGTAGTTCCTTATATTTCGGCCGCATTAAAAGGGATGCGTAAAAAATGGCGAAGTTGTGTAAGCAAACAAGGAAAATATCTTAGAAATATCGAAGTGCAAAATTATTTACACCTGTCTCATCTTCACCTTACACATCAGACTCCGGAATAACTTAATCACGAGAAGGGCAGTACAACCTACCATTAGGGTACCGAAGTGAGTGTTGCTTTGGCCCGCAATTTTGCTGTCGAACCCATTCACATTTTCAGCCCCTTGACCCCCTCGGCCATCGAGTTTTTTTGCTCGTATTTTCCGCAGTGATGTGGCGAAGGGGTGTTGGGTCGCCCCACTCCAAGGGGCATCAGGTTCGAGGGCGCAAGAGAAGGGGAGGGGGAGGAAGGTAAGAACCCGCCGAATAGATGGGACATCAAACAACTTCATTAAACGTTCCGCTGAAGTTGTGGGTTCCTTTATCGCTGCCGTTCCTCAGCGGGCGAGGGTGGTCACTCCTCCCCGCACTCCCACCTGGACTGGCGGACAAGCAAGCGGGCCCCAGCTCTTCCACCCCTCCCCCCTACATGTCGGTCGCATCATTAGCATCGTAAGTCCGGCTCATGGCTTTCGAACCACTTGACGGGAATGAGGGGGGGGAGTGAGAAGGGGTTTGCGGTGGAAAAGAGCAGTTTCGACGAAACCATTAATCAGCGGGCCCTTTTACGAGGAGTAGTGGTGTGGCATAAGCCCCTTCTCCCCACACGCGAATTCACCCAACTCGCCACTTCCGAGGCCTCCCATATTCCTCCCCCCATCCTCCCGCACAGCCGCGCTTCCTTCCTGCTATTAACGTCAGATTTAATGATGGCAAAGGTGTCGCATTCCCTCGGAGAGATAGTGGCTCACCAATTCCCGACTTATTTCTCTCATGCCCGGTGTTATTAAAATTATCGTTATCTAACACATCATAATTGCTGTTTGATTTTAGTTAGAATGTCACTCAATGGCAGTAATTCTGAACGAACTTCCTCGCATTGTATTAAAATTTTACTCCTGACCGTTGTGCAAAAGGTTGGTGATTGAAAGTGAGATTGAAGAGAATTTTATCCCGTCATCCCGATTGTCGGAGGCGTAGTTAACATAGAAAACACGTCGGCCAGATATCACTGTGATAAGTAAGAAAACTAAGGTACGTAGTGGAAGAGATGAATGATATTAAACGCGAGTAGCAAAAGCTAGAAGAGGTGAATAACTTTTACCATCTGGGATGATGAGTAATCAGCAATGGACGTTGCAATAAGGAAATTAGAATAGCCCAGGCGATGAGGGCATTTACCTAAAGAATATTCTTGCAACAAAAAATTAAAGCGCAGATGTAAGGAAACACACTATTATAAATTCTATCAGGAACATGCTCCTTATCGAAATGGGAAGGACGATAGCAGCTGCAGAGAGGTTTGGTATTTTAAAATAATAAAGGAGATAAAATTGATGGACCGAGTGGAAAGTGAAAAAAATATAAGAAGAGGGGAAGAAAATGGTTTGTTGATAACTCTACAAAAGAGGCACAATTTAATTCTAACGGAATGCTGTGAATACGTATTAGTTAATAGTGTAGAAGAAAAGTGCAGGGACCTTGGAACATTGCCGTGAGCTAAAAAAGAGTGAAGACACGACCTGTTTGCTCAGTTGGTGACATGAAGCGGTTCGGTTTTTTAAATGGTGCTCCTGTATTGGTGGGCGTAGTACCTTGTTTTGCTCTTAGTGCCTTAGGCAGCTTACCAACCTTATCTTAGAGTGTAGAATGCAATTGTTAGCTCTAGGTAATTCATTGCTAATGCCGATTGACGTTAATTTTTCAAAAATATTTTGACCAAATGTTATTCAAAGAATTGAAAAATCTCAGCTTTTTCATTCTGAAGAATTGTTCTCTCCCTGCGTTTTGTATGAAGATTGAAGAAAATACTATTACAATCTAGTAATTGTTGGCGTCATCCGTGTATTAATTTTCATTGAATGGATTTTACAACTTGTCTTTCGAAAGCACTACTTTTACGTTGATACCATACCTTCAATTTTTTTTATTTTTAAACTTGCGGCTCCAAAACGTATTTCCTAGAAATTTTGTGTATAAACTGCCAAATTTTGATTGATAAGTATTTTTAAGTGAAAATATATAAAGTACATTAAAGATCCGGAATACTTAGCATAATTTTGCCTAAGAGTAAGCGGTAAATACCAGTAGTATACTAAAATTAATGTATTTACTTCGTTTGATTCATGATCAGCATTATACAAATCCGAGAATTGCTTAGACACATATCTCTTCTCGATTTTTCTATTAGCTCACTTCATCATATTTACATTATTCTTTTGAAGTGAGTGAGGTTACATTCATTTTATAATCTGGTATCTGTAAGTCTAAGGCACTATGTTAGGCAAGGTTGTTATGTAAAACATATTTTACTGGCGTACAAAGATTGTTATTCCTCTGCTTTCCGTCATGGAAATCCTGATCTTGCATTTACAATGTTACATCCACATCCACTATTCCAGCCCTCTCGAGAGTGTGTGACAGGAGTTGAATAATCTCCGTACTTGCTCTGCATGAATGCGATCACTATATACATACCCGCACTACGTGCATACACCTAAGATGCGCAATACTTTATGCAAGCGCATAGGTTATGCATTCGCGAGATTTATGAAACAAAATGATTTGTGGCTACCTAGTAATGATAATTATTATTTTGTCAGGCATTTCATTAAGTAGATATATTGATTTTTGATCCCCATTAGGTATGTAAAGGTGCGTGTAACATGATTAATTTATGTTGATTTCATGTTCCAGATGTACTGCAGAATACTTACCCTACTTTTACACCTATCTACTCGTTTGCGATGTTGCCTCTTACGTTCTCTTATTTTTGCGTTTTGAATCCATCGTTACGGCAGTCTCTCTCTTTAATTTTGTTTTTCTGATCAAATCTAGCGTAATACGAAGGACTTCTTGGTATATTTCTAACGTCATCGGCTAACATATTAGCTTCAAATTGACATAAAATGTTTAGGCTGAATGTTAACATGTGTTTTGAGTTTCTTTCCTAGTTTTATTAAACTCATAACTAAAGTAATTATCGTAACGGCCTTTAACAAATCTTGCTGATCTTCTTTGCTCAAGCTCTAATCCCTTCATCACACCTCCCTAGTATGGATCCAATATACTGACGGTATATTCTAAATAAGACCTAACAAGGGTCAAATCGACGTTTTACTGGACCCTATGTGTTTCCCTCACGACCTCTTCGGTGATGGCGACGCCTAAGTATTTAGTTGTTTTTTTATATTAAGTTGCCTTTAATGCAACTAGTATTTCGGGGGGAACTATTCTTTTTCCACAAATTCATTTCTGCGCATTCCGTATCTCCCTTTGCATTGCTATGTTATCGACAAAAAGACGGAGCTTACTGTTAACTACGACATCCATGTCATTTGTATAAAGTAATAAAAGTAGGCTTTTCGTGAGAGGCAACAGATACGACGTTTACTTCATTGAACCTAAACATATCTAGAACCACCCGATCATAGGGAAAGGTACAAAGTTTTGGGCAGTTACGATTGATAGTAGGGCATGAAAGGTGTAAATTTGAGGGGAGAAAAGCAAGCAGGTAGGTATGCAATGAAAAAAGTTTGAAGAACTGCCCCCGTTACAACATTTACCGGTAGTATGTAAGAGAACTATTATGAAGGAGGACACATTGCATAAGTTTACCCGCTTAATCTACAGAAAAAAACTTTATATTACTTGCGATGCGAGATGGCCACTCATTACGAGGCGCCATTTTAATCAATTAATGATGTCACAATAACAAAGGAGATTACCATTGATTGTATACAATTCTTTACGTGCATTGAAGACTACTATTTTATCTGCAAATGCGGCAATTCTTGAGTCTATGAATGCGTGAATGGCACACTCGCAATCAATATTGTTGATATTGCGCACGTGAATGATGCATAAAGGATGTGGTTATGAATCCTCAGATGATATTTCGCTTCTGAGAAGCTGTTAAGAGACCTACTATTGTAGTGTCTTATTTCTGATTTAAATGAAATTATTGATAGTTAACTTTTTATTCAAACAAAATTAGCATATTATTTCTAGGTATATTTATATTAAACATTTAGTTCCCGTGCCTGCTGAATACTCAAATGACACGTTTCTCTAATTAAGTTTTTTTTTTACCCATTAGTGCATATACGTGGTGCATGTCGGTGGTGCTGTTGGAGATAATGCACTCTTTGCCACAAAACCTCGATGGGGCTTACACGGTTCCCAATAGATGTTGGAGTTAGCGTGTCGTAGCATTTGGTTGATTAGAATCATCAATTAGAATAATGTCGGCAGGATGCACTCTTGAAGTATACCGATTCCATTCAGCTGGTAAATATGACTTTGCACGATCATTTCTAGACGTATAATGTTCGGAAATTAGTACTAATTTTATATGCTACTGATATGTAGCAGGACGTTAAAAAATGTTGAATATTTTTTTCTCAGAATATCTTGCATAAAAATCCACTGAGTTCTTAACGAAAATCATGGCCTTAAGCAACCTGTAGAGCATGAAGATAAGAGTCTAGATTTATTTTATGAGTGTCGGGTGATGCTATGTCAATAGTAGGTAGTAACTATGCCTGAGGAGTTGGATTTGGTTTCTATTCCCTGCAAAAAATAAACTCACTCGAATGTACACACAATAACTCCATTTCCATGGTGGAAATTCAACGCTCTGATACGGAAATCCCGTAAAAATTTAGAAAATGTTAATATATGAGGACCGTTTCTCCAAGGCGTTCATTCCAAGATTTGACAGTGAATTCCCCCTAATCTTTGCTTAAGTGAAAAAGATCCGAGGTGAAATAATGTTTTTTTAGCCGAGGATCTGACGACGAAGGAAGACTGTTTGTTCACTAGATAATAGCCAAAGTGTATGATAAAGAAATAATAGAGCTACCTGAAAATTTTTTTCCCAAGATGAAGTCATTTATAAAACACAATTACCTGATTCCATTTCAGTATGGAATGGTAGCTGTTGCTCGCTGCGAATGTCTCCGCCCATTTTCCAACATTTTTATAGTCACTACTCTTCTATCGAGACAAGTTATTTGAGGCCTTGTATTTCACCCCTTTGATCGCGACATTTATTATCTTCAAATAAATGAAAATATGAAAAAATTATCGGCATGCTCCTTGTTTCTTGGCCTTAGTTCATCAATCTCCTCTTGCACCCTTAGTCCTTACATGATTCCACCCTCGCTGTTTTTTCCTTCCTCATCCTCCCTCATTGTGTGTGGGATCGTGCCGGCTCATTGTTCCTTTTTGCTCTTCGCCTTCTCTCCGCTTCTCCCGAAGCGTCCTGAAATCACTCACGGCCCCTTGAATCCTACCTCCCCCCCGCGTCCTTCCTCTCATCCCCCGCATCCGTCCATTTTCGTCTCAACATCTATTCTCCCTTTCATTCTTGCCCGTCCGTTAAATCCTCCATTTCACCCCCCTATGAGTTTTAGCCAGACTCCCCTCGCTAACCGTATAGCGATATGGGGTCCCAATGGCACTTCCTCCTCTTCGCTCTCCCCGCTCCCACCCCCCCAACCTTTTATCGCGGGCGATGATAATCATTAGCTCGGGGATTTCACTCACCACTTAACGTCTTTGCTCCTCTTACTCCCGGGTGGTTGGTTCCCGAGGTTTCCTTCTCCCCTTCTTCCTCTCATTCAACTGATGATGGTGATGTGCCGGGAAAAGTGACCTCAACAACGTTGGTTGATTCCCTAACTTCATGTGTTTAATGCGGGGAGATATAGGTACCTACGTATTGTTTTTTTCTCTTCCTCGGTTTTATCGGAAGTTTTGTTGCCCACTGACGATAACGGAAGAGATTTTTTCCTATTGCTGTTTGGAATCTAATGGAAAAGCTGTTTACTGTGATATTTAATAGCGTTTTTAACTATTTTCTGCTAATGCATCCGTATTCCTCCTATCAATAATGGCAATCCAATTATTTAGGCGTGTATTTGTATTTAAGAAGAAATGCGTTGCGTTCATTTTCGAATTTTGCTGTCACGGCCAATGGCTTGGAATCAGCAGGTAATGCCACTATTAATTGAATTACTTGTTAATTAAAATTAAGACCGTTTTCATTTATATTTTTCGTTGATTTCATAATGGTAATTTGGAACGTAACTGCAAACGTTTGAAAATTATTATTAATTAATGTGATTTATATTTCTGGGTGCCCTACTGAATAAATGTTTGTAGTCACTAAATAAATGGTCCTTCATGTACTGAGTGAGCACAGTTTTCCATACGAAAGTCGGGGAAACGAAATTTTGATTCGTACTGGTCTTTTATCATGGCTGTATCGCTTCATTAATACTCTAATGTCTGTTGCGGAATATTGTAGGCACCAATATTGTCAGCGGTTTTCTTAGTTTCTGGTCCATATGTATTACTCTTAGATGTGGTTGTACGTAGTTTTTAGCGTTTAGTTGAAAGCCTGCAGAGCGTATGAGTCCACCCTTATGATTGCGTTTGTAGCGTTTGGAAAACTTGCGCCGACTGTAGTCCTCGTATAGTTGTCTACTCGGCTGCAATCGGATCATTGGAAAACAAAGAGTAGAGATGCTCGGGTGCGCAATAGTGGGAGTGGTTGAAGTGCTTGGCACTCGTCCTTTCGATAGGCCCCTCCGTCTCTAGCACTCGCCGCTCGTAAAACAGGATTTACACCGGAAGCCATAATGGTTCTCTTTTGCGCCTTTAAGATTAAATTTCCCCGCCAAACTCGACGCACTCTCCATCCGCAGTTTGAAACGATGGGACCCATCGATAACCACGTCAGACGCGGCAACAATAGGCTCACCTCCCCCGCTCATGTAACCTGCGCTAAATCTCTCCGTCCCCTACCCCAAGTTCAACCCCTTTCCTCTGCGTCTTTACCCGCACCCTCTTGTGTTCGCCCCCGTTGATCTCAGTCATTGGATCGACCCCTGTACAGTTTCCAAACCGAGCCACTTACGAGGCGGCACAATCTCGTGGCTTAGTCCTCCAACCGTCCCCTCCTCTCCTATTTTCTTCTGGGCCAAAAATATATACGTTCATGCATCACCTTCGAAAGCCATCTCTTCTGTCCTCGCCACCCACACTTGTCTCCTTTTCCATGCGCTCTCTAACGTTCCTTCCTTGAAGGATTGTCCATATATTACCTCGCCTTCAGAGAAAATGGTTTGGGGCCCGTTGAAATGTGACATTTAGCAAGGATGGGGTTGCGGTGTGATATCGCACGGAATTCCAGAACTTTGTATCGTAACAAAATACAGAATCAGCGATAAAGTTTAAAAAAATCAACATTTAGATTTCCGCTGGACGGCTGTTCAATTTCCGATATTTAAACGTTGGCTAGGATTGAGAAACAATAATTATTTGGCATAGTACTGGGAATTGGGTATTTTGTAACAATGTGCAACATTGAATGTGTCCAAATGGTTCAGAGCTAGTGACGTTAAGGATGGGCAACCTGTCTCGGGGTGGCCTGTGGAACTAGGGGGTGGATCTGTCTCTCTCGATCCCTTTTTTCCCCTCCCCGTCAGCCTACTCCACAGATCTCTCCCTCCTCTCTGCCTCGCTATTGTGCCTGCCGCCTCGTTAGATCCATTGTGGCAAGTCGAGAGAAATGCATAAGATGATGAGAGTGGGCCGCGGTCGTGAGCAGATGGGGAGACCTTCGGGATTGCCTCCGTCCCTTACCTCCTTCACCTTCCACGCACCCTCCATCGTCGATCGCATCACTCCCGCCTTCTTTTTCCAGCGTCTCTATTCGCAGCAAAACTCTCTCTTTCAACTTTTCCTTCCTCATGAACTTTGTTTTTATTGCTCATTTTCTGCTACGAATCTTTCTTCGCCTTTTAAGATCAACAGGCCAAGATGTTGGTTCTGGTTTCGGGAGGATTTCACCTTAAAAATGTCGTGTTGACACTCATATGGGTTCGACAATGTTCCTGTTGATGAGCATGCTACTGTCGTCAAGTATATTACAAAAATGGTGACACTGGTGTGAGTTAGTCCCTTTGTGTATTGGTGTTGTCCCAAATCAAAAATATTAGCTCATTATTATATATCTGTCTATATCCCTCTCATTGACTGCAAATGAACGTTGAAAAATTCTTGGCTAATATTGACGTGTATTTTGTGTGTATTTTTGGAATCCATGAGTTAACTCTTTATTAAATAGAGATTCAAGATGGAGTTAATAACAATCCCACGTATTTTTTATTCTACAATCTTTCGTTAGGACTTAACTACCGGTGCCAAGTTAAGATAAATGTTAATCGGATAACTTTTATTTCATTCTGTGATAACCATTTTCGTTTAATAATCGTTGATGAAAGTTAGAAACTTTCCTACTTCGTTTTACGTGAAAAAAAGGCAAAACCTCCTTTGCAATCGATTTCTGTGTTCCACAATTTTATAATTTTAATTCTTTCAACATTCTCCTCCATTTTCTACCACTCATTTTATCGGGTCGAATACCATATTTATTGGCTGATATGAATATTGCCACCACGCAATACTTATTTATTGAATTGGTCGTAATGAAACTGTTCCTGGGGCACGAAGGTAATGTTTTGCTACTGGGACGCAATTCAAGAAAACACCTTGCTCAAACGAATTGGCGGAGGCAATATTCGAATCCACAGACATCGTGAAACCAGGTTATCTTGCAGCTCAGCGGACCGCGATCTTTTGGCGAGCTCTCAATTATTGAAATCTAATATATATTCCTCTTTTTTCAGTTTAACTCATACTTCTTTTGCTTAGGTTTATAAAGTCAGTTGAATGCGAATGTCTTGCTACCACAAAGACGTCACATACATGCATTGAGGAGCTTGCATATGAAAGTATCTTGCCGTAATAATTATTTTCAATTTTTGTTTTTTTTTTTCAATTATCTGTGACCATCAAATACTGTTAGGGGTGTAAACAAGACGATTAAATGTAATCAAATCAGAAATTAACTATCTATTATCATTCGATTCGATGGTACAGGCGGACAAGTTTATTTCAAACGTGGTTGTTAACGAGCTAATTATTTGTGACTTAAAATTATGACAACATTCTACACACCCAAGCTGGGTAGAATTCACTACATTCAAAGAATTCGATTTATTTTTCAGGGAAAAAAAAGGAAAAGCAATTAATTTTACGTATGACTTAGAGTTTCATGTAGTGTCTTATCATAAAAAGCTAAGAGGGACTAAATGTCCATGCTTTTATGCTTTGGGAAAACCATGCGTGTGTCATTCTAGGTTTCCTGTTTCCGTATAATGTTTAGAGGGGAACGTTTGGGCCTCTAACAGGGAGTTTTAAGAAGTATTTGTGATAATTTTTTCTACCATCCTATGAAAATTTTCTTTGACTGTGTGATTATACAGCTGAAATAAACCCAACCATATGCCCTAGATCGAAAACTACTCCATGTAACATTAGTGATTATTCCTTACCGAAAAAAAATTAAGAGCTCACTCATTCCGCAGATTGGAGCCTCGTGTATTAGGGTACGTAGCCGGTTTTTGTATCACTCTCGAGCAGATGCGGCCAATTATTGTAAGCAGAAAGGTAATCCAAATTTTTAACGTTCCAGAGGGCACATTAAGTAATCCGATTAGGGGTTTTGGGAGTCGGGGGATGAGATTAAGGGCAAGGATGACTGGCCGCGATTTGGATCGATTCCGGGGGATAATTTGGGCTCGCTCTAAAAAGTTTGCGTCCATCTCTCCAATCTTTCCGAGCGGCTTGGCCGGAAACGTTTTTGTGCAACCCTGCTCCCCGGGTTGCCCCTCCAACGCTACCCTCTCCCACCCCTGCCCACGTATTTTCTCTCCCTGCACCAATCTCTGCCCCCACTTATCCAATCAATTATCTCATTTGATCTTGCCCCTCTCTCTTCCATCCCCCCGCGACCCCTACCCCCCTTTCTCCGCCTCTCCTCGACCCCACCCCGTGTTGGCCACTCGCTGGAACGTATCTCCATCAAACACCCTGTCCTGAGGTAATTGGATACGTCTCCCCACGGAGATTTCAATTCTCTTTCCATTCTCGCTCTCGCTACTTCCCTAGTATTTCCCTCCACTCTTTCCTATTCTACCATTTCTCCCTCTTTCTTTTGCTCACTCAGCGTATTTAATTTCTATCTGCGCATTAGACCTTTCCATTTTGTCACTCATTCACTTATCCTTGTCTTCTCTGATAAGAAGTTGACAGTCTTTTAACTCACTCGGGATAATACCCATGCGCAGTTTTATCGTTCTTTATTCAGGAAAGAATGGTAAGACCGAATTACAGTTGAAATCTATTGATAACAAACTATTAAAGTGAGAGGAAATCTTATTTTGTAGGACTGTAGTCCTGTTTTATTTAGCGTTGGAGACTTTACCATCCTGTTCTCTAAATGTTTAGCCGAAAAAGAGCCTTTTTAAAATAGTTTTTCTGTATCTCAGAAGGCAATAATACCGTCATATTCTCTATGCTACTTATTCTTTTTTCGAGGGTGAATTCCATAACTATGATTATACTACATTTAGGATAGTATACGCTGCAGCGTTATTTCATTTATCTTTGCTCTCTGACGGCTGTATACCAGCATGTTAATGAAAGTAATATGGTGTAGGAATAGAAACTTCAAACTCGAGTTATGAAGTCAAATTCCAGACTTAAATTATGATGTTTTATAATTTTCGCTCCTAAATAAAGCTTAACTTTTGGCATTCCGTCGTTACTTTTTCAAATTAAAATGGGGGTATACTTTCCGGATAATGGGCTTTACACTAAGGATGGAACAACAAAAGCTCAGAGTGATGTGAATAATTCAATGGAAGTATAAATTTTACTTCCGAATCGTGATTTATCCTCACACGCCAGCATAGGCACTGTAGAATGGGTCAATAAAATATCAATGTCTTTCTTGCTCTGTGCAATAGGCTGGTTACCACCTGGATTATTTTATGCATTCACTAGTAGTAGGACCGATAAGTCTTGTGCTGCGGTGATGAACTTATAAAAGAGAAAAAATATTATTTTTGTCCGAAAGAAAGTCGAGTTTTCTCAGTCGCTGCAAAAAATAAATAGTTTAAAAATGCACATGCTAGTCCCAGAAACCCTGCACTCTTTACTGAAAAAGTAACCAAAAAGTGTTCATTGATCCTAAATATTAGAAAAAAGGGGCTAGGAAGTGGCCTTATTCATCGAGAGAGAATGCGAAAAATGGATCCGATTTAACGTGAATTGATTAATTAGTTATTATCTGTGATAAAACTGTTCGATTTGGGATGAAGATTGTTGATGAGCTAGACTGAAGTGCTACTTTATTTATAGCGACACTCGTTAGTGTTACTACTTTATGCCTAGTTCGTGCAAAAATTAAAAAAAAACATCCAAAATGTTTTTTTAAATTTATTTTACCTAAAAAGGGTGCTTGGTTTCAAATATATCGGTAAGCATATGTCTATATTTTGATGTTTTCCCCTGGTTCGGAAATACTGACATAGTATTATAAGCCATAAAATGAACGTCTTTAAATCACTTTTAATTTTCTAAACACTATGGTTAGATATTTGTTCTAGTTTGAGTGGAGATCGTTTTCTCAGTTCCGTTGTTATAACAAGAGGTTTTATGAAAAATAATTCATCCTTCTTTTTTTTTGGATATTTTCCGAACTTTAGGAACAAAGGTTTGGTACACGCATATCTAAAAATAGCAATGTTTCACTAAACATGCATTATAATAAATGTGTTAGATTTTCAATGCACTGATGAAAAGCGTACATATTTCGTTGTGATCGGAAAAACGTAAGTAGTCAATCATCTTCGTCTACAGTCTTCGTCTCGAGGCACGTATCTTGCATCGCTATTAATGGTGTCGCATTATGCTCTCTTTCTTGTTCAATTAAAAATTGACATTGTTGGTGGCTCGACATTTGAAATAAAACTTCTCCAGAAGCTTGGAGTTTCCCTGTGTGAATTAGTCGATTTCCTTGCAGTCCCTCCGCATAATTTTCCTCTCTCTTTTCCATTCTGGTCCCTTCCCGTCTACGCTTGTGTAATTTTCCGCCTCCCTCACTTCCCACCGAATCGCAGACTCGGGTAAAGGGAGAGAGACAAGATTGCTGCGGAAAGGACGCAGTGTGGTGGGTGCGAGGAGAAACTATTTCTTCTTTCCACCCGCCTCCCCGCCCGCCCGTCCCGAGCAATCGGCTGACACCGCTCGCCTCGTCTAAAATACGCTCCTTTTGTCCGGGCTTTTATAAGAACACGGTTCCTACTTACAACTGTGACTGAGAAAAATATCCCACTCAGCTCTCCGGGGCAAGGCTTTGGCGAAGACGGCGAGGGCAGGGAGGATGCCATAAGAAAAAAAAGGGTGTTCCAGCCCGTACTCCCATCCCATCCCCCGCCCCCCGACTCGACTGGATGGGAGTGGGTGGAGATTGGGGCACCCGTTGGTAGCAATTTGTCACCAGTGTTGGAGGTACCAATTGGAGGGTTCCCCGGATCAGTGGCATCAATTTATTCCGGGAGGGAGTCCTCCCTTTAACCGTCGCCCTCCTCCCCGGGAGCCCATCGCTCTCCGCCTCCTTTCCTGCCCCCAACTCCGCCCCCGTGCTTTCCTCTTGCCCCCACGCCCCCTCACCTCTTCGCTCACCTTCGCCTCCCTTCCTTCCCCGCCCCCTCTTTATTCGGATCCATTGATAGGGAGGGTTCGCCAATGCCGTGGCCAGGGAGGTCCCACTCCCTTCCCCCAGCTTTGCCCGCCCCCAAACCTCCCGTCTTCTCCCTCGACCCCGCCCCCCTCCCAGTTGCTCTCTCTTCCTTTTATTTGCGTCGCTCTCGCCTCCGCTCATCCTCCTCTTTCCGATTCTCCGGGAACTCCACCGATCTCGTCCATAGTCACTTCCCATCCCCTTCCCTGTTTCTATGCTCCGGTATTTCATTGTGTTCCCTGTTTTTTTCCGTGTTTTTGAGAAATTGCTACAAGTTAATTGACAGGCTCAGTACATGGAAATCTTTCATTTCTGTGCATTGTTCTAGGGATTTTGCCTGGTTGTCCGCGTTTGGGAAATGATTTATCCTTTACGTAAGTTTTCTGTCTAAGTTGATATTGATTTGTTGAAATCCGAAAGAGCCTATGCCATGAAAAAGAAATTATTTCCTACAGTAGTTTTTGACCCTGCCTGTCGTTCTAATTCAGACGAAGCCTTTTATGTTTATTTAAAATTACTTAATAAGCAACGTGTTTGTGATTTTCTTTGTCGCTTATTTTATTTACTATTCTTGCATTCTTTCATTTATGGTTGTTTCCAGAGATGACTTCTGCTGCTCTTTCTATCTTACCAGTTGAGTTACTCTAACTTTTCTAACCGATCTAACATTCCTTGTACATATATGATTATTTCAAATCGTCACATCCTGGACATGGATTAAAGATTGTATTACTAGCCGTCCATATTTCATCATTGGGATGCCTTTTAATGGTTTATAATTTTCTATGACTAAATTTATATCATCTGATTAGCGTTATGTTCAAAGTAAACAACAATAATAAGTCATTTTCATTTATATGTAGTTGTTTAGTGACAGCGGACTCTTTTTTCAGTTATCTGAGACCTCGTATATTTTTAAAGATTTTTTTTGTTTCTTCAATTAAACTGCTTTAAATAGGCACTTTTTTGTTCGTAGATATTTAATAGATAGTTTTTAAATATATAGATAGATAGGGGATTACGATAAATGAATGGGTTTCAAATCTACATCGCACTACCAATTAAGTGCATCGATACTCGTGGGTTTTGTGGGTGATGGAATTATTCATTATAGAAATACAATGCTATTGGATGTTTTGAAGTGGAATTGTACGCAAAAATTTCATTGTAGGCTAGTAGTGCGTAATATTAAGATTGCCTATGAATTGCTTCTCAGTCACTAGTATGTTCATGAGGCCATTTTTCTTAGCTTACTGCCATTATTTGATTTTATTTAAGGGATCTAGTGTGTAGTTTGTAAAATTCGAAGTTTGTACCTATTCTTTTGTAGTATTAATTCTTTAGCCTTGGGCGCTTTGTCTTGGCGAAATATAGTAACATCCCACTCGATTGGCGAATTATATAATTATGTTTTTCGAGAAACTTGCTACCTCGCTATGCTATTGTGGTCGAGCGAAAAAATAAACTGTTTCCTCTGAGGCAGGGTCTCGCGCTAAACCGCTGTTTATTAGGGTTTCCCGAACGCGGATAGCGGATGGCCAAGGGCCAGGTTTTTTCGGTTCAGGACAAATTGTTACTCCAGCCAATCTGCTACATAGGTACCTCCTGCGCCTCCTCCCCGCTATTCTCCTCCAAACCCTCAGCTCTTCCTCTCTGTTCCGTCTCCCTATCATTGGCCTCCCCCTAATTACAGTTCCCAGTTGGCAGTCCTATTTCCGTCCCGCTGCCTCAACCCTCCTGCTCCCTCTCCGACCTCCCCCATCCTTTCCACCTCTCCGTCTTCGTCTCTCATTGTATTTCCCTCCTATCGTGGGCAAACCCCTCCTCTCCGGTCCTCTCATAAATACCCCCCAATCTTGCTAAACTGATTTCCCTCCCCGAAGACAGTCAATATTTCAATTATCTTTGCCCCGGTTCTCGCTCGCACCGTCGTGCCTGTCCCATCCTCCCGTCCTCGGTTCCATCTCCGTCTTTTCCTTTCACCCTCCTCCCAAACACTTCCAAATTAACCATTATCTTTCCCTTCATAAAGATCCCTCCCGCATGAATGTTAATGTACCCCATTTGGTGGAATTAGCCCCCGGATTTCTCTCTCCTGTTCGAATGACGGGCTAATTGGATGAAACGATTGGGTGCGGTCGGTCATTACGAGCGAGACCGCTTTAGTTTTCTCTGAGTGAGCTAAATGAGATTTCGCGTTATTCAAGAAGAAGGTTGAGTTTTTTTGGTGGACGGTTAGGCATGAATGATTTATCTTTAAATGGCGTCTTACTAAATTATTCTTTTTCTGTGCTTGATATCCATTACGGGGATATCGAATTTTTTTATTTGTGGTTAAACACTTATTAATTTGATTCAAAAAACAGTATATAAGGGATAACTCAGCCTATTTTTTATCCATTTTTTGGGTCGTTTCATACGGTCTTATGCTGTAATTATTTAAAATGTTCAATGCTTCAACAAAAAATATTACTGACCAACACTAATTGTGATGGATTTGCTTACGTGAGATTTTATATTATTTAGATAATATGAAGTTTACGTGCTGTATTATGTACGCTAAAGGTATAAAAATACTACGTTTATAAAATTGACAAATAGGTATTCCTTAATTCCTTTTTCTCGAGTGTAATGGATACTCCCCTGGATACTCCCCTCTCGAGTGTAATGGATATCCTGTGCTCTTGCGCGCTTTAACTCATTCATTATTCCGTTTCATCTCGAACGCAAATTTTAATTGCTATACTTTGCCCCTCTATCTTGTATTTTCCCACTTTTAATTATATTTTGCTGCTTTATTGTTAGTGTCATGAGAATACGCCGGGCTGCTTACTTCTCTTGCCATCGGCAGTCGTCTTTCCGTGATAACACATTGGGTGGCATAAGCTATGTTGACTCCGACATGATGCTATTATTTTACCCCATATTATAGCCCCGCAACTTAATATTGCCTTTCGACTTATCTTGCCATGCTCATCATTTCCCTAGTGTTAACCCTGGCGTCAACTCCGCCATTCTTTTGGAACTTCACTCATCGGTTTCCTTTCATCCCGCCCGAGTTCAACTTTCGCCTCCTCCGTTCTCGATGCAGCAGTTAAGAAACCCGCCACTTCTCCAACCTCCCCCCTTCCTTTCTACCCGCCGTCTCTTCCTTCTTCGCGGGCGTAAGAGAATCTCGCGCCCGACTTCTCCAATCCGGCCTCGGTCTCAGCTGTAAATTGGATCGAAAGAGACAGGAACCGCCACCCACCGTCTCCCCTCGACGGATTTCAAAATAGTAATCGAATAACGGGGTTACTCCGTACCCTTCGCTATATCTCCCCTTGTCCCTCCTCTTTCACACCCTTATTGCATCTCCTCCTTGTGTTGCCCTCGCCAAATATTCTCCCGAGCCCACACGCGTTCTCCTCGCTCCCGTTCTTTCCCTTCGTTCTTTTTCAGATCATGCCGGTTTTTTCCCCCGACCAACACGCTCAGACATCTCAATACTATCGTCTTCTTTCTTCTTGGTCATTTTTCCCTCTTCGTGCTCGTAAAGATCCAATCCATTGCGAAAAGCGAATAGAGTTATTTACAGCGCGTTCAATGTAGCATGGCCGTGGGGGTAGAAATGTTATGTACATTGATAAATGGTAAAGTATCCAATGCGATTTAATTCAGCTAAGTTAGTGGAAAGGCTAACTACTATATTTACCTAAGATTGATTTCGTAGTCGGATTATATTTTGATCAAATTATGCTTATTAATGCCTTTTCGATGTCTCATAGGTTGTTGGTTGATTTTTAAACCTATAATAAATATTGTTGGCATTCTTTTGTAATCTCTTGACAATATGAAAAAATGAAATGTAAAGAAAATAATATTTTTTAATATTAGGCAATGGCCTATGGCCTGATTCTTGGCGACGGAGGTCTTAAAATTATGTGCAATAGTAGCATACTGTGTGACTCGAATAAAAAAAAGAATCCCTTTTATCAGGACTTATTTTATAATTTACCTGATTGGAACGGAGTATTGGTTACGCGTATGATACTTCGATAGTTGTGATGCATACCGTAATAGTTAGCTAAATTACTTGTCTGAATGTTACTTTCTGCATTAATGCGGCACGAACGTCACGCATCTAGACACCAGGAAGTGGAGTCCTTTCAGCATTCCGAATTAAAATGTGCTTCTATTTCATTTTTTCCTTCCACTGTTGGTCAGGTATAGGTAAACTCTGTTATGGTTTGTTAATAATGCTGTGCAGCTTTAGAAAAATTCTAAGAAATATGCCATTCTTAAGAAACATTCTCGAAAAGGTGTGCTCAAGGACCAGGAAGGTATGGTTCTTATTCAAAACTGACGTCAGTTTTCTAATATTGCTAATTTAACTTTCTTGCGTGACATAATTCGCGATCCCGGCTAAGAATTGATTAGAAATGTTTTACCCATTAACATTTGTGCTAATGGGTAAAATACAATCTACATACATGTGGGACTAGGTAACCATTCTGTTGTGGTTATCATACCGTCCTAATAATCTAAAAGTAATACCATAACAAGCATGACATTCATGCCTTTGTTCGAAATCGAAAACCGCGGTCTTTGTATTTTAGACCCACTCATAACCGATCTGATTACCGCGGCCATAGTAACGTAATATCTTGCTTCGAGGATAAGTCGATTGAATTAGTGAATCAGGTTTGTGATTCGTCGTAGTTTAATGAAGAGAATGATTAATATATATATTTTTGCTTCGCAAAATTTAAGCTAATCGAAATAGATTGAGACAGTTCGCGGTAAGCTTCTGCTTTTATGCGTTGGAAGTGCGAATCATCCGTTGCAACTTAGATGAAATTCGAATCAAAGTGAAATCCCCGAGGTTGATTTTCTTATTTCACTCCGCACATTATATTTTCCCTGGCGTCAAAAATTTCCCTCTTTAAAAAGTCTTTGCGTGGTTTCTCACATTATTATGCTGAGGGGGGAATATCTCGGGCGTTATACACAGTCCGTGGGTTATTTTCTGCTCTTTTTCGCGCCAACTCAGGAGTTGTCGACGTCTGCCTTCCCCTTGTCTTCTTCTCGTTCCCCTCCGCCTATCCCCGTCGCTCACCTCCCTCGCGTCTCGCTCTTCTGAATTTCAAGAGAGAATGGAGCGACGGGGAGAGGTGTCAATTTAGCGAAGCGCATAGAATTTAGTTACGCTTTAGGGCCTTCCGTGTGCCTTCGGACGAAAAAAGAGAATTCCGTTTCGGTTTCGATGTAGTACCAATTTGATTTTTGTGGATCTCGACGCTGACTGGAGAGCCCGGAGATGTTCCTTGTGTGGAAATGGATTTCGGGAAATGAGAAATTACGGCCTGATAAGTTGTAAAATGTGTTTATCGCGATGAATCCATCGAAGAAAGCAAAGCCTTCTGCGTGCGTCCTCTCGGTTGAATTAGATTACGAAAAACGCTGGGAAGTGTTTAGATCTTCGTTATTTCGTGTCGGGTGCGCTGGGGTTGAAGCTTGTGAGTGTATTGTATCCCCCGTGAAATGTTCCCTCTTATTCCGGAAATATTTGTTCATTCGTCTACCGCATAATATATCGATGTGCCGAGTTTATGTGTGTCCTGTGAATAGTTGGATAAGAGTACTACTAAAGACTTAGTAATACGATCGTTTATCGTGAATTTACTTTCATATTTCTGTCAAATGTATCTGTAGAAAATGTGTGTGTCTCTGGTAATGTTATATAATCTAAGTTGGCAATTCAATTAAAATGCAAAATACTCCCACCGTTTAAAAGTCTCAAACGTATTTCCTATGATAAGTTGATTAGACCACCTTCCACATTTCTGCAAATTAAGTTTTGTTGAGTAGGTGTTCCCCAAAATAGGCACTTGTGCCACGATCGGTCTTTGTCACCTGAAGAAGTGCTTCAGATCACAAAGACCAATCTGCTTCTGTATGTATGTATCCAAGTATCTTATTCGTCCAAAAGTTGATAATTACGCTCTTTTATCGTGTATGGTGAACATGTAATTTATGTGGTAAATAATCACAATACAGGTGTAAAACTACCTTACTTTACAGACTTATCGTAAGCTATGCCCCATAATCAAGTGGTCCTTCTTCGGTCCTTTCCTGCTCTCCCCTGTTGATCATTTCTGTAAATAACGAGTTTTATGCAGTGCTTTCGTGCAGTGAGAAGGTATATAACTCGCGTTCGAATCCCTCGCCCGTGGGAAACGAATGTTCGAATTGATATTCGTGTGGTACGGAATCTTACATAATGGTATTATGAGATATGCTCTGACATCGAAGGAGATAGCCTCTGCTTTGACTGGCTCTTCTTTCGGCTGGAGAATCTCGAATTAACTGCTAACTCATCGACCCGTCTATCAGTGGTATGGCTTATTTATCAGACCCTGGTCACATTCTCTGGGCGGGATTCGAAAATGATTTAATAAGGGACACCCCACGGTCCCTTTCCAGTTTGACCCCTCTCCGCCCCTTATGAATATCCCCTTCCCCCTCCTTCACGCCCCCTTGAGCCCATATCCTTCACCGAATTCGCCCACTGTCATGAGTATTAAATTTCCGGACTCAGTCGCCTTGCTTGACACATCTGCTTATGCTGTTGAAAATCCCGTCATCTTCCGGGCGGGCGTGACAGGGATTGGCTTAAGTGGAGGCGTGATTGGATATTCTCTTGCAGCCTCGAGAACTGGGCGAGTATTCTGGAGAGCTTCTTTACCCTCGCTCGGAAGCGCTCTGCCTAGCGGTGCGGTTTTGAAGTTTTCCTCTCTTCCAGTCCCGAGCATTCTCAGCACAGTTTCACTGAATTTCCTCCATTCGGTTTAACTATTGTTCATGAATTGGCGAGCGTGCGAAAATGCTGATGTCGCAAATGGTTAGGACAGGAACAGTTGTGGTAGTTACCAGAAATGTAATAGTGTGAGGTGTGACTAAGTTAAGCGGAGACAGTAATAGCGTAATTTTGTGTCATATCTAGCTGAAGACTTTCATAAATTCATTTCCTGTCATGATGAAGTACGACTGAAAATTGAGTCTATTTATCGGTGAAGGTATGTCCATCTTTGGCGTTCTAGGATACTATTGATACTAATTAATAAACTTCAAATATTGTATTTGAATTACCTGAATTGGGAACGATTAAAAGATTATATAGTATAATAGTATAGTTTTTTCTCTCTTAGTGGCGTAACTCATTGATCGCCAGCTAGAGTACCTTCATCTCAGCAAAAATATCTTCCCTGATTCAGGGGATTTCTTGTCACTTCCCATGACACTAAATGTTTTAAATTTTAACTAGTCATGCATATGCTAAAACGGCCGCAGTAAAGTGCATTTATTTTCTATTAATTTTTCATAACTCTTTCACCCAAAGTGTGGCTAAATTTAAAAATCCATTCTTTCCTGTCCACTGCTGATTTAGAAGCGGCATTTCTTTGTCTTTTTCGCCTCCCGGTTGTTTACATATTTTTTAAATATTACATGAGTGTTTTCAAGTCTGTTTCCGCACTAATGGGCGCTTCAGACCGGGAGGAAAGGTATAAGGATAGGAATGGAAGGGATGGGGGGCTTTGGAATATTGCTGTAGAATGAATTCCTTATTTTGTCCGAACGATAAATTTTCCTCGTAACCTTTTTTGGTCTTCCTTTAAATAGAGGAAATATCTGTGAAAGTCATTTGAGCCGTCTAAGGGTTGGTGAAATTTTTATATATGTACGATTTTTGGAAGAGGAGAAAAGTTGGAGGAAAACACTGCATCGGCGTTAATCTACTGCATCAATCTACTCTTACCGAAAGATACCCCAAGTTCCGCTATTTAACGTGCCATCTATGGAGCTAATACTGTACTTGCTCTTCATATGACAACTGCCCTTTCACATCAAATCCTCCGTATCACTTCAATCATGCAAAGATAAATTCGAATATTCTCATTTAAAAGCTGAGCATTAAATTGGTGTTAATTTAGTTTTATTTTTGTTCTTCAATTTGGTTTCGTAATTGTGTTCAATTTGTTAATTCGTTTTTACTTGTGTATTTGATTATTTGAGGAGATGTGCGATTTATGTATAGTTTTCTTACTACCCCAGACATTAATAAACCTTTCGTTCATTCATACTTCTATATTTTGTTTTTGTGAAGCTCGTCGCCGAATTTTACAATTTTTTACAAATCACTAGAATGTAGTTTTCTTCCTTCGCATTCCATGCTATTCCTATGAAGTTCAGATTTTTAGTGGTGTTTATTTAAAACATGTTTGGTAATAATTAATCCCTTCTGAGCACACCTTGAAGTTATCTTGCACTGTGATGATATAATATATCGGATCCACTTCCGGATATGCTTAAGGCTTTCCTTGTTATAAAACAGCGGTTATCAACTTTCTTCACTTCCGTACCACTCGGCCATCCAAGCCCGTAATCTGTACCCCTTATTCATGAGCCATGCTTATGTATTTGCAGATAATCTACAGTTGAATTTTTTCAGTCACTTATGGTATGATTATTTACACTTCGACTATTTAGTACGGCGTGCCCGTCCATAACTGGATGTAAATATTCAGTCAAATGAATGTGCTTATTGTTACTTCCGCCGTTAGTAATATTTCTTTGCGTACCCCTAAATCATCCAGCGCATGCCCTTAAGAGGTTGTCTTACCCTAGGTTTGAAACCATTGCTGAAAACTGACTTTGACTTCGATGTTTAGAGAGAGAAGGAGGATGTTATGTTATCCTATTTCCACCTATTTCATTGCTTTTGTGCGCATTTCTTTTTCTTACTTCAGAGCGAAAAAGTGTGCCAACATTTAAATGAGAGATAGGGTCTCATATTCAGATGCAGCATTTTTTATACAATAAGGTATCCTCGTGCATTCGTAGTTTGACCGACCATCCTTTCCTGTAGCAAGGAGTGATGCCTGGAATTCTGCTATGTTATATTGAATTTATGGTGTCCCAATGAGAAATTATGTCATTTCAGAAGTGGTATCGTAGATATCAAAATTAAATCGTAGAACATATCCCGTTGAAGCGAGAATCAACAGCTTGAATTGATTTGTATCGACGCATCTAGAGTTAACCATGAAGGAAGGTGTAGGTATTTTCAAGGGTGCTCTAGGATAAGAGACTGGAAGCTGTATCTAACAGGAGATACTGCACTTAGCAGTTTCAAGTTTGGATAAGGTTTTAAGTTATTATCTCATTGATTTGAAAATAAAGATGCCCTTATTATCAAGTTTAGTGCATTTTCAAATCTTCGGCTTAGTACGATTTTGTTACGGTTTTTATTATCAAGTGAAGCTATGTTCACTTGATTGTATTTTTTTAGATGTGTGATTCCTGTGTACAGGCTACTTTATATCCAAGCGTAGGAATCTCACTTCGCTTCTTGTTGAAGTATCTCAACGCCTCCGGGAGTTTTCGGAATCCCTGCACAACTGAAATAACCGCACACAAAAGAGTGTCTCTGTGCAAATAATTTTCCCTGAGTCTATTGCCCATTTTTCGTCCGCGCCTCCTCACGTAAAACGAGAAGTAAAGCTGACCCCCTAGTCCGAGAGAGAAAGAGAGATCTCGAGAGAAGAGGAGTGGGGAAATCCTCTTGGTTCATGGAACTAACTCGGTAAATGTTCAACAATGGCGTTAAAAAATGGCGAGCCCTTTCTTTCGGCTTTCTCCCCCTCCCATATAATCTCTACGCCCCCATTGCCGTCCGTTCCCCTCCCCCACCCCACTCGTTCATCCCCTCCCCCCTTCCAATTTCCCATTCATTCCAATTTTTACCCTCCCTCCTTCCCTTGTCGTTTCTCCGCTCATCTGTCCGTGCGTCCATCCGTCAAGTTTGGTCTTCAACGTATCTATCGTCCCAAACATCCTCCCCGACCTCCAATCCCTTCGCCGAAGCGCTCCCCCCAAAAAACCCTCCTTCATACGGAGGCGAACCCTTCAGCCAACAAGCCACATGGCGCGGTTTTCACGCTCTCTTGATCCTCTTCGTACCTATTCCCCTTTCTCCCTCCCGCCCTCTCCTGACCTCTCTGCCCCCCCCCCCCCCCCCGTCCCTATTCCTGGCTGCTGAGTCCACTTTTTTCTACTACTTCTTCTCGGCCCCTATGCATCCCCACCGCTCTTGCCATGACATAACTGCCCTCTTCAGCCTGGCATCTCCCCTTAACTCCTCCTCTTTCTTCTTGTTCTCCTGTTTCCCTTTACTGCTCTTCGTTCTCGTCTTACTGTCTGTTTTGCTTCTCTGTCTGTAGCATATAACTTTTCCGGTATTAAACCCTCAACTGCATAAGCATATTTTGAAGCTTTATCTTTATTGCTATAAGTTTTTCGAAAGTCTTTTAATTAATTGGTAATAGTGGTGACTGCATGCTTGTTCAGAATAAGACAGGATATTAATGATTTTTTCCAATTTTTGTGTGTTATCTCGTTAAAGTCGTCGAAGTAAATAATCCTACACGCTTACGTGGACAATGAGATTTGGTTCAACTTTTCGTGGAATCATGCGCTTCTGTTTGTCATCCTATGGGTACATTTTTTCTGGAAAAATTGTGTCAAAGTATAGGTTTATTACTTTAATTGGAGTAATATACAATGATGGAAACAAAATTCAATTCTTTCTTAGGAATGTAGTTTAAACAATTTCACATGCCTACTAAGCATGTGTATGTAAAATTATGGCACACTATAATTTTATTTGATGTGTTAACAGAATTTTTATATTTTTCCGCCCATACTCACTTATTTACGGGAAGAATGGAAAAGGCAGGCCTCCTATGAGATATATGGAACAGATTGTGTAGGATGTAAAAGAGAGGAGTTACGTCAATATGAAGAGGTAGGCCGATAGAAGAACAGAGTGGAGAGCTGTGTCAAACCAACCCAAGCGTTGTTGACCGATGATGATGATTCACATATTCCCTTTCCCGTTCTCAATTTACCTTTCTCGTTTTTTCACTTAAAATTTCTCATAACATTTCTTGTATATTTTCCTATCTACATCACCTTTGATGTTGAAATAACTGCATTTCGGAAGATAAAGTGATTATTTTTGCGATTGTATTCTATTACAGTTCGACTTGTAGCACTGTGGGTAGAGTGTTGCGTTCCTAACCGAATACCCAATGCTCGCATTCGGGAGAGATATCTGTAAATAGCCATTTGAACCCTAATTGATTTTAATTTTTGGGTTCCAAATCTTTCTTGGAAACCACGGACGGCACAGAGAAATACTTCCATATCCACGTTTGTGAATTTCACTCGCCCTTTTGCTTAGTACTTCGTGAGCTCTACTCTCACCAACCTGGCCAAAATTGAACTCAATACTGTTAATTTATATTTCAAAGTTTGAACGGGGTTGCAATTGCGTTTAGAATGCAGGTTGGTGATTTTGAAGGCGAATCATAACACCAGTTTATGCCAGGTATCCACACTTAAAGATTCAAGTGAAAGCTTCCAGCTGATATCCTAGAACGAATGTCATTAGCTATTGCACTCATGTGCAGGCGGTCTACCGAGAACGAACGTTATTATTTGTTAGTCCATGATTTATGGCGATAATATCTTGGTTATTTCCTTTTCTGATTTTTCCAGGCGCTTTAAACTACCGCCAATCATCAAGGAGCTTTATTTAGGTATAAATAACACCATTTTCAATTCGGGTTCCTTTAATCAGGAGTGTGTTAAATTATAGATACCTACCTCCCACTTGTCAGCTTGTCATACAAATACGGCCTTCTGATAGGGAATTCCGTTTGTGATTGTCAAATAAAAAAGGTAGTTGTCCGTTCCTAATTGTTCTTGTAAATGAGTTACACGGCTGAGGTGCCTCCTGTAAGTCTAGCGGTAATGATAGGCATAAGATGTGGGCGCCATGAAAAAGCATCGCGGCCACGTACATAATTAAACTGCTTCCATTTAATGTTTTAATATATAATTTTACCATTTTTTGGAAGAAAACTTTATTCATGTCGAATCAGTCGGAGTTCCAGTCAAGTTTATTAATTCAGTGCTATGAACGTAATTATGTGATTGATATGTATTGTGTTAATCTTAATGCTTTGAACGAAAGAGTTAAATTTCGGCATATGTTAGCTTGTCATTGAGACCACAGTCTTGTAAATCAACAATTTGATATCATTCCAAAGGGTAAAAACGAATTTATCCACCTCTGGTAGCTTAAGAAAATTACTCTAATAGTATATGTTATCTCTTAAAAGCTTTTTTTTCCTGGAGTGATGTTCAGTGACGAAAAAAGTACTAGTTAGTTTACCTAAAGTGAATGATATTATATCTTATTTTCGACACCCTGCAATACTATGCCTATCTATTTCGTTAAAATAATTTGTTTGCCGATAAACATCCCGGCACTAATCCGTGAGCCTCCGTGAGTGCGACTTCCAGAGTATGACTCCGCCTTACCGTCCGCAACAATCCTATATTTAGTAAATGCTCTACCAGTTTTTTTAAACCAGTTAACTAAAATACAAGATGCAAAGAGTAAATTCAAGTTCATTGAGAAGAAACCAGATACGTTTTCTCGCTGCCCAAGGAATAGGCGCTTTATCTACTTTGTGGCATATTGAAGGATCGCGAACTTCACGCGAAAACCTTAACGGCGTTCCCCCCTGAAATCATATCATAGCAGAAATTCCACAATGAAAAAATCATACCTACCTTCAAAAATTTCCACAGGGAAAGAGGACGTCTCGGTAGCATAATTGGTCAAAGCACCTTGCCGGAAATGTGGAGAACCGGGTTTAAGACCCGGTCAAGGCGTATGATTTTTTTCTCTGTGGAATTTCTGCAATTCTGCTATATGTGGCGTTGAAGTTCGCGTTAATGTCCTGCCGAGTAGCGAGACAAAATTCAGTATTTGGTTCAACATGCCGTTTTTATTGAGGTGTTTCATTTCTGACTCTAAAGTTTTAAAATTAACCGCCCATCGTGAATGTTAGGCGTTTGTGGCGAACGGATGCTAACATTAATAGTGCCTATTTAGATGCTCGGGTGATGTCGATTGGACTGGATTTTTACAGAGGGAATTAAGGATGGAGAGTACACAGCGTGGGCCATTGTTTGTAATAACAAATTATTTATTTTTCCGATGTCACCAGGAGGAACGGTAATGCCCTCTCCGAGAATGATATTTTGGTTATTATTGTCATTAGTTGTCCCGAACTTCTAGTAGGCGTCATTTCTATCACAATATGATCTCGGCAGCCATGTCTGTAAAACTGACCATTGATTATTTGCAATTTGGATGTTACGATTGAAAATAATATTCAGTAATATTTCAACGTGCGATTTTAGTTGTTAATAATCCCATCTGGTTTCTCTATTTAGACACATCCAAGGGGGCTTGAATAGGATTTATGTGCATTAAAAGTAATACCTTATACGGGAAACTTATGGTTTTCTAACCATATCTTGGAGGGTGTGTTTGAAACCGTCGGAATTATTTCGAATAGGTAATCAAGGAGTCGCGTGGTACAAACACAGTTTGTTTGCTTATTTGGTGCATTCGAATTGCTCATTATAATTTAGCTAATAGTTTGCATTTTATTGAGATTGTGCTGAGCGATTCAAACACACCAAATTTGCGGACCATTCGTGTTAGTACTGGGTGAACTCTTGGTTACCTATTCGAGATAATCCCAACGGTTTCAAACACCACATCCTGGATTTGATTTTTTAGCCGTTTGGTTGTCTAAGCTGACGTCCTGAACTATAGTGATCATTCAGGTGAATGATATTCTACTTAAGTTGGACAGCGAGCAGTGCTTACTACCGCTCTCATAACTGCGGGGTTTCGAACCCTGGCCTTCCATTCTGGAAGCGGGTGCTGGAGCCATCGCTCCCGTCCGATTCTTTTGGTTCCTCCAGGCTTCATGTATGCCGTCCCTGTCGGCCATAAACCAGTTCTCCTCGTCACCCATTCCACGAGCAACCCCCCTGCCCCTCACTTTTTCCGCGCCGCTCGGCACCACCCCACTGCCCTCCCTCCCTCCCACTTTCCTCAACCTCAGCCGCCGAGGGCCGGGTCGGTCCCCGCCCCGAAACCATTGTTCGCCATTTAAGTCGTTATGGATACGTCCTCATGAATAAACTGGCGAAAGGGAGTCGGCGATGGGCCGAGTCGGAGGGAGGGAGTGGGGAGGCAGGAGGCTTCACTCACCTTTGGGTGCCCTCCGCTCCTCGGAGGGGGTTGGGAGTAAGGAGAGGGGAGGGGGAATGAAAAGGTGACGGCATGGGGAGGAGGTTTGGGTCCCTGAGCGACCAATCAGGAGGTCTATCTCTTCGGGCTCCGGCCCTCCAACCAACTGCATCCCATTCCACCCTCTGATCTTCCCCAGCCGTCCGCCCTTTCTAGCATTTAGCAAAAGTGTGTATGTGTGTGCGTGCGCAATAATTTGTACATGTTTCGAAGTATGCGCTGGTAAAGTGTACGTATGCAATATTTACTCATGTAGGCCTCGTTCACCTCAAACAGTCCCACCCCTTTTCCCCCGTCTTTTTGTAGCGCTCTTCGACTTATCTCTTAATTGGCTTATCGCGTTCTTTGAATCTCCGAACCCTACCGTCCCAAGGGCCGTTTCAGCTTTCTACATAGACTGCTCTCTCCTCTTTTCCCTTTGGGTGAAAATGTTTTTTCATTTTTCTCCCGACCCTATGGCCTCGAATCTCTTGGCAACTGCCGTTGTGGGTTTACCCTTCCCCTCCGAGAGCAGCCGTGCTCGCCGTGGTCTTGTTTGTTCGAATATCATATCTGCGTGGAGAGCAAAATGGTCCCTTCACTCTTATGAGCCCTAAAAGGCAGTTTTAATTGGTTAGGGGAACCGTTCTGATTGGTTGCTTTTGTTAAAACTAACGTTAGTCCATACCTCTCATCGTTCCCCTATCAAGGATGTGAAGGCGGTCGTCCATTCTCGTTTTTTTTTCAGGGCAGCCTTACGCTTCCTTGACCGATGAGACGGGCAAGCTGGGCTCTTATGAGTCAATTGGTCTGTGGCAAATGTTTTGTCGATCTCCGATAGCGCACGTGCGTTATGGTTCCTTCATGCGTCAGATTATGGGGGGTTGTAATGCTTCACAGTCAGTAGGGAATCCAGGTGTTATATCCCGTATTTACCCATGTTTATGCTTAATGTTATCTTCAAGTCATTTTTGAACGATTTCATCATTACTTGCTTAATGCACGTAGGTGTAAATAAATATCGTTCCTTGGAGTTCATATCGTTGTGTAGGGCGTTAGAGTTTGGTCTGTGGTTTTTGAAAAATTGTTGGTAAAGTAATTACTCTTCATTATATGCCGGTATTGACATGACATGACCTAATAATAAAAATATTTTGATTACTCTGCATTAATAAAATATTTCCCTTCATTTGTGTATCTCATATTATTACAAATCGCCAAAATGAGGCTTCATTCCGCAACTCTAAAAAACGGGGCCATTTTTCATTATTGCTTCAAAAACATGCCTCAAAATAATGTAGACAAATTTATTATTTCAGATAACACAGAAAGAAAAACACGAGCCAAATCCACAAAAATAAACTTTACTACGACCCGGGTTTCACTGTATTACAGCATCGTCAGGTCATGTTTTTTTTTTGTGTTATCATGTTTCGCTTCCACTCCATATCGCCTGAATCTCCAGAATTTGTTAATATTTCAGCATTAAACGTAGAACTAAATTAACTTCACGCTGATATACCTTGGGTGAGAATCCTTTTTATTCGTTTTTGAGATGTAAATCCTCAAAGTCGAGTCTATATACTTGGCACGGACAGTAAGCTAGCTTTAGCTTCAGCCAAAACCACAAAAATATATTCATTCACACGTAATACCATGGCCGATACTAAATGGCCGATGGTGATGCTCACCAGCCTCTTAATTATTTGTATCATTTCATAATATTGAGTCCATAACAAATATTAATTTGAATTTGGGTGTTTGAACCACTTACTTAGATAGGCCAGTAATGGAGGCTGATTAAGGCATAAAAAAAGCATGCGAAAGCTATTAAAATGGATAAATGGCAATATGTATGCCTGTTTACGTTTATGTTTATCTAGGGAAATAATCATACCGGTGAGATTAAGTGCATACCACCTTTCTGCACGAACCTGAAAGCTGGATTTGGTCGGAGCAGCACTTATATTGGATTAATGCTATTTGAATGGCTTGAATGCTTATATACTGGTCCCGTTTAGGTGTAAAAGAAACATGTTATTTAAAAATTCGATCGTATTAAGCGGTATATAGCTGGCGAATTGCCAATCATATGTATATGTGCAGAGTAAATGCTCTGATAAGAATGTTTTCAGATAAATGTGTGGGCCTTGCGGACTGGAAGAACCTTCGTTGTCAAAGACTTTTCTATATTTCTGTTCAAATGTACAGGTTTAGAGGAATCTTTCATGCACACGAGAGAATTTATGAAGCAAATATAATGCCTGACTAAAATGGAATGGGCTATAAAACAAGCCATTTTACACGTGTGGCCAGATTGGGTGGGTTTTTGTATTCGCTCATCTTTGGTGAAAACTATTAGATATAATTTTTATTAGGTACCTATTAAATAATTATTAGAATTCATGCAAACTGAGATCATTTTTTATGACATGCTATAGGTCAGGTATTGACGAGGCATGAAGTCATGTTCCCATGTACTTTTACATTTGTCAATCTACAGGAAGCCAGTCTAAGAATGAAGATGAGAAAAGTAAAAAAATCTACCTATTAAGGAGACATGTACGAAAGAGGTGTAAGAAAATCGAACGTGCCATAATATGCAGTTATAGAGCTTCGGGAAATAATATTTTTGCATTTATTTGTACGAAACACTGTGCTTAACACTTATATTTTTTTAAATTTGGTTCCATGTTGGTCAATATTGGTTGGGCGACATTTTCGTCTGGTTGCCTTCGGGTCAGAAGTCTACGATGGTAGTATTACGGCGGAAGGACGCCCCGGAAGAAATATAAATTTACTGATTTTACTGTTTATTACTTCAGTTATGCGTGTATATGGTTTTCTTTTCGAGAAATAACTGCAATTATGGTGCTGGATAGAGTTTCATGGTACGACCCTAGACATCGGAGGAATTAAATTGACAGTTATTGACGTACTTCACCACATGTGCCTAGTGTTGACATACGCTTTGAACTCATTTCTATTAGCATATTATGGTATGGACAAAACTATGTTTGAAAGCAAAAGAGCATTGACATGTATTCCTGATTTGCATTTGAGTTAATTTTATTGAAAATAATAATGGGCTGTGATCCCTCACAGAAAATAAATCATTAAAATAAAGAGTGACTGTTTTCCTTTTGTTTATACCTTTTTTTTGTATTTTCAGATTCGAGAAACTATTGGCTGAGGCTAAAACTACCGGCGAGTCCCACCACTTAGACAAGGTTTGGAATGTTTTTATTTCTGCGAAATATTTAATGTTAACGGAGTCGGTTTAATTAGAGTTGTTTTTGGCCAAAATATTTAGTCTGGCGTTTTTTTAACTGTAACCGAATTCCAACTCCAAAGAGGTCACTGATTATTTCATGTTTTTATTTACTCAACTGGAATAAATTGCCGTGTTCATATTCATGGAAAATATTCATTTAATTTTTTCAATAAAAACCCACCCAAATTTTTATTACTCGTGGATATGAGGGGTGATAGCATTTCAAAATTAAAACCTAGCCTCAATAATTTTCGCCTCGTGTTAACTTATGCGTTGGATGTCATTGGAAGGTTTTGGTTTTAGAAGTGAATATGTGTCCGCACGGATTCATTATTCCAATTGTCTGCGATTACACATTATTTATACTCTACTTTTTGCTGCTTTTCATTTATGTTCAAAAAGATTCAACATTCATGCAAATTGAATACGTTATTGAACTATCTTGAATGTTGGTGTCCAGTAAATATTTAAAAAAGCTCTAATGAAAATTATCATATCTTTAATGGCGTTTTGTACTTAATTAGAGAATAATATATAATCCTGAGTATAGGAATAAAGTCATTGTTAATTCGTGGGGTGTAACTTGTTAATGTTTGAATTATACCTTGAGTAAGTGCGAGGTGTCATATTGCATATAGACCTGTTTTTATCTTCAAAACTGCTGTAACTATTAGTGGATTTCAAAGTATTTGGATTCATTGTAACGTATTTTTTTTCTCTCTACTAGTCTGTTGTTACCTTAACTATGGAGGTGATGCGTCCGCTATCCCAGGCGTCTCTTGATCTTTTCCTGCAGAAGCTGCTTTGGGAACCGTCGTCTTTAGTCACTGGAGATGAAAAGCCTCCATCTGTTCTCAGGCTAAAGGTATGGCGAAGTATTTATATTTTTGGAGGGAATGGAAGTTTGTGCGTCAGTAAACAGAGTATGAGTGGTGGCTCATTCATATCCGTACAATTGTCGATCCTACGTGATGCTGTGTTCAGTAGCGATTGGCAATTTATAGCGAAGCGATGTCATCTCTCTATATTTGTGCTCATTTGGTAAGGGATTTTGAAGAATTTGTTGCTTTACACTTCAACGTGAGAGACTTTATTTAAAACTCTTTGTATTTACTTACTTGGAGAAATGTTTATATTAATATTGCATCTTAAATTGTCCTGCCAGCAACTGCATTTGAGTGAATGTGTTCTGTTCTATGTGAGGGTATTTCATTCGGCTATCACGGATACACAGGCCAAAATGTCGCTCTGTTTCACCTTTTACATACCTACATACGCATGTTAACGGCGAAACACTTATCAACCATACGTGTTTTAACTGGGGATTTATTGAGGCTGTATGCAAAATATAACTAATAATCGTCTTTTAAACCTTGCCGGAAGGTTTAGGAAGCTGCTATTCTGATCCTCTGGTCTCCAACCTTTTAATAAGGTTCCCTGCATCCCAAGGGGTCCATATTGTGATGACAGTGATATATGTGTATAGCCCCTATAACAAAATTGAGTTGACTCGGGGTTCGGTTTACTTTTGAGAACTTCATAAAGGCCTAGTTCCCTTCGCCAATTTTACTTCACAATTTCCTTTGCTCGCTGCCCTATTGACAAGGAGGCGAGTGCGTTGCGAATCCTGAACTATAAGGATTCGATTCACTCGATTTCCGGAACTTTTCATCCCCATTCTATGCCGCCGGCCCGGATGAAAGGACCACTTAATTCGCGCGCATACTCGGACTTGGGGAGAGGGGGTAAAAAAAGAAAACTTCGTTCCCATCCGGCTTGCGCCTGTCTCTTTGAGGCCGCGTGTAAATGTTGTGTTGTTTCCCTTTCCAACTGTGCGTAACAGTTCCTAAATTGACGTATATGTATGTATTTCCTGTCTCAAGAGAGGGGGATGGGTTGCTTTTGAAACCTTTCCGTACACAAGGGATCCTTCTCCACCCTCTGCTCATCCCCCAGTTCGAGGACGGTTCATGAGGGATGGTTGAGGGGGAGGGGTATGGTGTAAGCAAAGCGGGGTTTGGTGTGGGGCAGGGGTTTTCGGCAAGGGGCGGAAGTTTCCAAGGGATTATGGTGGCGAAGGGTTCCTCATGGGCGGACCGGGTTGGAGTTTTTGAGGTTATATCCGCCGGCCGGGGCTATTTACCTCCGGGCTGAAGGTGGGCTTTGGCGGGCCACAAAAGGCATTAAAAAAATCGGCGACGGGATGAAGGCTGCAGCGTCGGCTACGGGGTGCAAGAATAATGGGTGAGACGCGAAGGCCCGGGGAGGTGAAGGGGGCGGGACGGCAAATTGTGTGTTCAATTCATTCATGGCCCGTGTCTGAATTTTAAGGGATGTCCCTTTGATGGAGTTCCCTCGCGAGGGGTTGGTAGGTGGACGGGGGCAGGCGGCCTCTTTCTTTCGCTCTTGTCTATCTCTCTCACTCGTCAGTGGGGCCTTGGGAGGGGTCGACATTCATTCGAGGGATGCGGCGGGATGATGGTTTGCTGAGCACATGAAAGTTAACGCTGAAAGATAACCACTATCTCCGTTTTATTGTGTCCTTAGATGCCTGCCTGTCCATATGGGGAGGCTCTCGTTGGTGTTTACGTGCGCATGCTCATTTCAATTTAGGGGCTTCCTCATTTGCATCGTGTGGAATGAAGTCTCTCTGAAAGTAGATAGCGTAGATTTTTTTTGTTTTGCGACAATAGGGCCTTTCCTGCTGCTGGCGAGGTGTTTGAAGGAATCCGTTTCGAAAAATATAAAGTTTTCCCGTGAATTTCATTTTCTAAAAAAGTGTTGCTTTTGGGAAGTAGAATTTGGTTTGAGAGTGTTTCACCGGCTTATATTATATCGCACCGTCTTTTGCCTTTTTAGACAGTTAATTCGCGTATCATCATTTCCGTAATAATTTTACCCACCTATTTTTCCCATTCCACGCCAAGAAAATCACTGTAATAGACTGATTATTTGCGAAATAGGCTAGATCATTTGTTTAAGGTGGCTGTAGCAATTTATATCCATGTACAGATTTGCGTGAAACTTTATATACCCGTCCTTATGGGTTAAAGTGTAAAAAAATACAATTTACCGATTTGATTTTTTGTAACTCGACGCTTCATCAACAAGTAACCTTATGGTGCCTGAGATAATTTCATTATAATTAGATAGCTCATGTACAGATTTTCTTCTTAATGCAAAATACAAAATAATAAATTATTATAATGACTTCTGACAAATATCATGGAGTCACACCAACTCAAAGATGCAAAGAAGCATATTCAAATATAACTTTTGCCTTAATTTTGAATTACTTTCAATCTAAAGCTATACTATTGTTAACTGCCCTCTCCCCGGACAATAGAGTAAAGATATGGTATTCATTGCCTTTTTTCCAAGGTAAGACCCACATACTCGATAAGCTTATTTCCAACGAAACACGAAGAGTGTCATTTTATAATTTAGCATTGTGGAGAAAATCCTTTTTAACTCTGAAGACAGATATGCGAAGGAAGAACAAAGTGGAGTGTATAAACTGAAGTGCGAGGACTGTGGCATTTGTTATATTGGCCAAAGACGGAAATTCAGAGACCGAGTGAAAGAACATAGAAGCTCCTATATGAATAGAAATGGTAACTCAAAATTAGCAGAACATTTATGTTTTAACAACCATTTTAGCAATTTTAAATACGAAATTTTACATACTATTATTGACAAAGGCTATAAGCTGGATTCTTTAGAACAGTTTGAAATTGTTAATTCTGAAAATATTTTATGCAATGACCATGTAACTTTCTCCACTCATTCACCTCTCCTAAAAATCACAGCTCCCCCTTCCCACAAGCTTCGGCCCTCCAGCTAATTTCCTTACCCTGGCTACTCATACTCCTCCACAAAAACAGCCTCCAAATGAGTCACCTTCCTTTCCCCTGTTTCACCCCAACCCAAAACCCCCCCTTTTTCTCCCACTCTTTCATCTCCTCCGCCTTCCACCTTTTAACCTACACTGTAAAAAGTTGATCTGATTTTCAGTGCGATCTGAATTTAAGCGCTGTCTGGTTGTAAGGCAGGAACACGGATTTAAGGTACGGAAGAGGCAGGAACATGGATGGTTGGTACAGGAGCAGTTGAGCAGGAAGCAGAGGAAGCAGGATTCTGGATGGTCTGATTTTCAGCCGTTTACCTGCCTTATTTTTAGACAAGATATTACTGCTCAAATTCAACATACCCTGTCTTAAAATTGTTGCATCTGAAATTCAGATCGCTTTTGTACCTTAAAATCAGATCTACTTTTTACAGTGTATATATACCCAACCGCCACAGGACTCTGTGGCTAGAAAATGGCACTGAGTTGCCGAAACCTAGGTCGGCTATTAAAAATTGAGTGTGGAGTAATGCCATTGTATTTCATTATAAAAGTAATTTACCTTCTGTTGGCTGTAAATATGATGTTTATGTAGAATCGGTATAAATTATGTCATTAATGTTAGCTACCTTTGTTTTTACTAGTGCTCTCTATATTCTAATTTTTCGATTTCCTTGTCGATCGATTTTTCAATTCCTTCTTATTATACTCGATTATAGAAGCTTTTTGTGTTGTTTTTATGAATTGCTTGCTTGATGAATCTTGAAATATATCTGCTTTAATCGTAGCAGTTAAGGGAGTTTAATTGTTATTCACAAGTAAAAAGTTAATTATTTGCTTTTTCTGTGCATATCAGTTCTAAATTTACTGTTTGAACCAAACACTTGTGAGGTTATCGTTAGTTCAGGAACTTTTCATATTCTCCTCATAAACGAAACAAGTAACGTGAAATTATCCCCCTGAAAAGGATCATTTCTTTGCGATTGTCGTCAAGCAAGTTGGTGTGCGAATTCTTGTATGTTTGGCTGTCTACATTCATTCGACCTCATTTCATGTTGTGTTTGACGCGGCTCTCGGTCATTCGTTCCACCGCGACGTGTTGTTCCCATATCCCCCCGAAATTCCAATATGCCCACCCCAAATATTCATTTATTACTCTTTGGAAAAGCTCACGTTTTCCTGCCTTCCATATTGAGTATACCTACATTTCTCGCCGCCGCAGAAATGGGCGGAAGAGGTCTAACTGGCGTGCCTGCGCGCTCGGCCTTACGATTGGAACCCCTGTCGGAGTCTCCGCCTTATCGGATCATAACCCGACCCGACGTCCCCTTTTTCGTATCCTTCCCCTCCGACTATCTTTTTCTCTGAGCTTTCCATCCTATTTCGCAGTATTTATCGATATTTTTTCTATTCTAACTCGCTGCACAGGAAACCATGTCGAGTTGTCGTATCCGATACATCGGTAACTTTACTTACAATTAGAAAAGATTCCCGAGTACGTTCGCTCAAAGGCTATGCGTCCTTTTTTTTAGAAAATACGTCTGCGTTAAATCTGTTTGCTTGCGACAGAATTTATTTTTTAGGCGTTTTTGGACTGAGTGATATATTTTTAGATGCTTTGTTTCCGAGAGTCATATTTTGAATTGAATACTGTATTATTGGTAACATTTTAGACGTAGTAGAAATCGGTTTTTTGGATGATCAACTTTCCTACTTAGCTTTGCTCGTCCTGCCTATACGTGGACCGCACAACATCCATGTCCGAGAGGAAATGTGAACCTGCAACATTTTGGGTTGCCCAGACCGGAGCATTACCAACCTTTACGGTCATTAATAACATTTTTGTGTTAACCCCATGGTCAGTAACATTATTCGTTTGAACGTAATTGTCTTTATATCTATAAGTCAGCTTTAACTGCATTTCATGTGCATCGTTCGGCTTGCAACCTTGATTTCAATTTGGTTGGGACGCATCGTACAAAATAGTGTTATTGATAATGGCCATTCTGGTATTACCAAATTTTATCATTTACATCATCATAATTTATAAAAGTATTCGATAGATGAGGGTAATCGTGTTTATTTTCAATGCATTGCGTGTGATGAATCAGTGATCAATTTAGCGATTTGCGAAAAAATTTCTGCCACATAAATCCTATTATCCAGTGCTCTACCTGTGTGGGAAATGTAGTTACCTTAATATTCAGCCCGAAAGTTGACCTCAGAAGCGTGGTTTTAACCTATGTTATGCGGCTGTTGTCTTTATCTACTATGATTACTCTCTGATAATTAGCCCTGTTACCCAGAAATTAATTATCTCCACTTGAATGGTGGTTGTTCTTAGGGCACATCGCGGAATCGAATCTGGATCTACAGCCGAGGTCTCGACTCTCAACTTCACAGCTACGTAACCCGATATTATTTGTTTTTGCATTCAATGCAATTTCCAGTTTACTGATCAATCGACTGCATTACGCGGTTTGTTGTACACGTGCCATGTACGCTTGTAGACCACGGTGGTGTATCATCATTCACATACGATCTTTTTGAAGGGTTGGTGAATGACATCCAATCAGGTCGATCTTGTCGACGTCCCTTATGCGATTTTTCAATAAGAACATCACACATTCCATTTGTTTCTCCCCCGTCGAAAGTCGTTTTCCACGGTGGAAAGGACCTTTCCTGCTCCCTCCTCCCCGTCGCATCTTTTTTCCCCGTCCGTGCCAGTGATATATAAACTCCTCTGGTGGCGAGGGGTGGCTGTGGAATAGTTTGGGACTTCATTCGGGGATTCCAGTCTTAGAGCGGGGCTGGGCTGGAGACATCCTCCGTGACCAAAGGGCCGCGCCACCTACGCCTTTCCCAGCGGAAGGAGAGGGAGAGGAGGATCATCCTCTTCTCCTTTTTTTTCCCTCTCAGCTCCCATTTCCTGGCTCAATCTCCCCTCAAGGCTCCTCGCTTATTGGTGTTAACCCGCCCAAATCCCCTACCCCACCACCCACGGCCCTCTCCACCGCCACCCCCGCCGGGATAGCTCTGCGTACACCTCCATTCAAATGAAAAAAATTCACACCCTCGGCACGTTCTTTCTCGAACATTTCCAGACCCCACCACGACCGCTCTCCCTTCAGAGGGAGGAGGCTCAAACATTTCGCGGACAAACGCTACCCACCCCACTCCACAGAAGTCCACCCCCTCTTCCACCTCCCTATTCTATGGAAAGTCCCTCCTCTCTTAGTCCTCCCTACTTTATTCCCCGCGCGTTAAATATCTCCTTGCCTCGGAACTCCTTCTTTTCCCCTTTTTCCTTCTCCCCCTTTCTTCCCATCCAACTCTTTTCCCTCCTTTATGGCGTCGCCTTACCTCCTCCCTCTTCTCTTTCCGTCAAAACGCCGCCGCATTCCACCGGTCATTCTTTTTTCTGCATACTTTCCCTCCTCTCCTCTCCCCGCTTCGGTTCCTCATTTCTGCGCACTCACTCTGATCTTTCTGCTCTTAACCCCTACCACTTCCTTTCAGCCTCTTCCTCTCCCTTTCTTTCGTCCGTGCAATGGGGTCGGCAGGCCATACATCTTATCGAGAGGAAGATGTCTGGAACATGGAGGCACTCGGATCTCTTTTCTCTCGGATGTCCATCATTTTTCTTCGGGCGAATAGAGGTTTGTCTGCTCCTTCGCAAGCTATTCGACTGTGTTGGTTCAGCTCATTGTTGTGCAATGAAATTAGTGATATATGTCAAGCACACGCAGTTTCTCTGTTTATTTCTATTCAAAAGAGTAGCTGTGTAATTGCAATATTGTGTTAAGTTATTTTTTTAAATTTAAACTGCATACATAGGATAGAGTAATAATATTAGAGTGAGAGAGATTGTCGTACTGATAGATTGAAAGTGTAATTTTCCCCCGTACTATATGAGAACACAATAGGCAGCATAGCAATGGTATAGGCTGGGGAAATATTGTATAGTATGTAATGCAAAATGCATGTATTAATACTTTTATTACTATGTAAATACTAACCAGATATTTGCATAAGACCCTATTATGTAGCATGTTTCCATATAATAGCTTGTTTGCTTGTCAATATTGCATGTTTGGTGATCTTCACTCACTGCCACACACCCTCGCGGTGGCTTACATGGTATTTCGTAGATATAGATGTATATCTTTGAAGAGAAACGGATAATTCCATGCCCCCAAAACATTCCTTTAGCACCTTTCTTTAAAAATAATAAATAAATTAGTGATAGCAAGGCATAATATTTTAAATTAAATGCAATTGTTTTTTTAAATCCTCCTTAGGTTATTTTATAAATTGGTTTTGGAAAATGTGTCAGCTCTTCTGTTTAAACGTTGCACGGACTTTTCACTTCCTTCTTATAATTCGTGTGATTTTTATTCGATGTGTATACACTCGATGGCTGAATTGATGCTGACAAAACAGAAAATATTTTTCACGTTCATTTATTTTAAATTCGAGATGTTAATTGGTATCAAATTTTCTTCCGAATGATTTATCAAAAATTGACGAGTATTAATAATTTCCCATTGAATGTGCGGGAACTCCGCATGTGTAGTTAAAATGTGAAGAACGTTTTAATGCCGATGGAATAAGATTTAATGGCATGTACCTATGTATTTCACCAAATTCTAATAATATATTTACCCATGTGATTTATTCCCATAGCCATTAGTTGGAAGAGATTTTGACGCTATTGAAGACGACAGGAGCTACGTCAGACATGTACTTTAAATCAATTTATAAGTTTAAACCCATTTTAAATTGGAATGGAGAGGATATTAAGACTAATCTGTATATTTTAATAACCAAAGTTCTTTTCGGCTTCCAAGAACGTCATCTTGTTGTTCGTAATACTAATTTTCCATTCATGTTTTTTTTACATTTTCAATATGCAGGCTTCGAACTAACGGTTAAATTGTTGGAAAATAAAACTTAATTTTTTTCTCCTCATATAAGCATGTGTCGTCCATGAAGTTTATTACCCGATGATTTTTCTCATTTTAAAAACTTGTGGTCGTATCCGAAGTGATGCTAGGTGATGAAGATTCTTAACATGAAATTCAACACAACTGGGCAGATAATGCATGTCGCTCATGATCCAGTGTGTCATTGCTCCTTTGCTCACATGGTGGAGAATGAATTATTTTTAACTCTCCTGGGATAGATGCCCCGCATGATGTCGAACAAGCCCTTTCTTTTCTCAGGACTTATTTCCTCCCACCCTTTCACCCCCTTGGCTCCCTATAATCTTCGCTCCTGTTCCTCACTCCAATCCCCACCCATCATCGAATCCCGTATGCCAACTCATTACTATCTCACCTCTCTAAATGGCGGGCGGATTGTCAACACCCTTTTCACGTGTCCCCGCCCAATCCCGTAGGACCACCCATCCCTGGACGTGGATCTCCGACCATTCGCGTCTGCCCCCTTCCCTTTCAATCCCCGAGATGTCACAACCCTTTTCTCCGGTCCACCCTCTCCCCTTGTCAGGGGCGACAATGACGCAGGGACGGTGAGTCCCATACGCGGGGGCTGCTCCTCCCCATCCCCGTTCTGCTCGCATGGGGGTCCGAGTCTTCCGGGTCCCACCTCTGATCGCTTCCGACAAGAGGTGCCGATTTGCCTAATTCCGGTCGCTCAACACTCTGGCGAGGAAGAGTTTCTCCCACACCCACCCCTCTTAGGCGTCCCTCTTCCGCGGGATGCGCGTCGGAAAACACGGCCCCAGTTTACACGCGGGAGATAATCTCCTTTCGGCAGGGGTTTTGCATCGGGTGAAGCGAGGGAAAGGACGGCGGGAGATGAAAAGGGTTGTGTATGCGTGTTCCTCTGACGATGGAGTTGAAAAGAGAGCGGTGTGTGTGTGTACCGTGTGTGAGTGCATGTGCGTGTGTGAGTGTGAACAGGACCACCTCGAAATTCTTCTTCCCCTCGTTATTCACTTAGGAGGGGCATTAGGGCCGTTTAAGGATGCCAGGCTCTCAGAAATTTTTTTCTCTCGGGTCCCGAAATTCGTCTCGTCTTCGGAGTGCAGTGTGGGTCGTATGCCTCCCGTACTCTTAGGTATTTCCGATTATTGGTGTAAACCGTTCGGGAGGATTTGATCGGAACCACTCAGTAGAGCGACCTTTGACGGATACGTCGCCTTTTTTGTTTTATTGCGTCGGAAGTGAAGAAGCGTGATGGGGCCACTTTCTCTCGTTGATGACGACCAGCAGGAACAAAATGATTAAAATTATTGGACCACTTTTTCAGTCAAAAGAGGACAAGACCTTGAAATTTTTGGGGGAGATTCCTAGTTTATAGTGGTGACAACCGTTTTCGGCGATTCACCGAAAAAAACATTTGTGCTTTATAAAATTTAAACTTTGCTGTGACCTGTATGCGGAAGGCTTGGAGCATCTGAAAAGTGCTTGTCGTATAACTATGAACTATGTCGGGGTGTGGGGGTAATTAGAAAGAAATGGGGTGTATTCGATACTGTGTAGTAGTAGGAATCACTAGATGTTATATCTTTTCCTTTAGTAAGACATAATTGGCTTCGATTGCGACGGGCAGACGAGGATTGGATTCAACTGTCGCGAGAGTTTAAAGCTTTTTTAACAGGAAGGCCATTTGTTAAAAATATTTTATGGCACATGAATCGCTGGGAGAAAGTAAGCTCAAGTAGTGGTATGTGTTTTGTGCTCCATGGAATAAAGTTATATTGCACTACCTAACCTAAGATTTCAATCCCTAGTCAAATACAACATCTATGCCCTGGGCGGGATACAAACCCGCGACCTTGGGTTATCAGGCCAGCTTGTTACGGACCTGGCTAGCACGGCCGGGGCAATTATTGGTTCATTTATAGAATTTAATTTATTTTCGTGCTAATTGTCATCGAATTTTGTAAAATTCCTTGTATCCCAGTGTGTAGTCGATGTGTGAGATGCTATTTCGCGTCTGTTATGAAAAGTGGAAAACCACTCATCGCTGTAGTCAAATTCCACTTTCTTTGCTAGCTTACCCTCGCATTAGTTATTACATTTAGATACGAAAAGTAAGGGGAATTACTGCGAGTGTAACTTGGCTCGTTTTACTAATATCTCTACGCGGAAAAGTATTTATTTGACAAGGATTATCTTCAACTTGCCTCTCCTTTAAAGTCGATACTTCGCCTTAAATGGAGAGCCTATCGCCGCCGGTTAAATCGTTTATTTAATATTTTGGCAAGATGATTATGTTCCTAAGCTGTGGATTAAGAGGTGCTCGAAATCTTTCACAACTGCGGGTTAAAAAAGTTAAAATGCATTAAGCGATACAGTATAAAGGAGTATGCTCTCATTTGCTCCAAATTTAGTGCTAGTGTAGACTTAAAATGGGTGGTATACTTTGAAATATATTTATGTTAGAGGCACCTAATTTCATAGCATTAGTCTTTGTTTCCATTGTTTTGTTTAGTTCGTTGCAAGATTTTTGAAAGTGCATTGGTTGATTAGATGGTAAAGTCGTAGCTTCCGATTGAATTTGGAGACAAATGTAAACGGATTTCTTTTCCTGTCGAAAACCTTCCGGTGATATTTAAAGAGAGTCCTGAGGTTTGAGGTGTTGATCTTGTTGTTCGGTAGCAGGGCTCCAATCTCCTCGAGACATGAATTATTTCCGTTGTAACCTACGGTAGATGAAAATATCTGAGCAACGTGAATGCGGTTGTTGGGACAACAAAATCCTGCCGTTCCTGCGTATCAACAGCCTGGGGGAGAGGAAGGGGAGTCCGAGGCGAGCGATACTTAACCATAAATGTTGTTACAGTAACCGAGAGTCTGCCCGACAGTCTGCCGTCTTCGGCTCTCAACTCGGCACCCTCTCGAGTCCCGGGGGCGTTGTGATTGCCCGCAAACAATAATAGTAATTTATTCATTGCATGTGTTGCCGCCGTGAAATAAGTTTTCAGTGCTTGGGTTGTTTGCGCGCGTCCCGGTCCACGTCTTTCCCCCCCTCCCCTCTCCACTCCCGTCGCTTGTTTCTTCAGCTGCGCCGAGAGAGGCTCAGCGGCTTCCACGACGAGACTCTCGAGTCTCTGGGATCATCTGCTTTTTTCCGCGCCCGGATTTTCCGATTCAAATCGTCCGGGAGTGTCCCTCTCTCCTCTTGCGTCGAGCGGCGTTCTTGGTTTTCGGACCCGTTGCATTGTGGGGGGGCCCTGCCGTGTGTGTTTGCTCATTACGGTCGGGTTCGGTGGGCTTCAGGCCCTTCGCCCACTGTTCTCTTCTGATAGGTGGGCAGCGTTGACGCTTTCAGTCCAGGCGGCAGGGAAGCCCCACCCCTTTGGTTGAAAGATCGGGTTTAGATCTGCCCTCGCGCTCCGGTTCATGAGTCTCGAAAGCAGTTCCAATCAGAATGAAAGCGATTAGGTTAGCGGACCCGTGACGCTGAACCAAGTCTCCTTGTTGTCCACGGTTATATTTTTCACGGAGAATATCATTCAATGTGTGCACCATGACTAAAATTCCAGCGAATAACTAACCGTGTGCTCTTTTGAAATTCCTCTTCCACTGTAGTGTATCTCCCGCGTGTAGGACGGGAAGTTCACCAGAATCCTCTCATTTTTATTCATGGTAACTGCGATTAGTGGTGTGAACAGCTTATATCTGAATGATTTATTTTAATGCTTAACGGCAATTATTTTGTTAAATACGCCAATATAATTATTTAAGCTTCATTTACAGAAAAAGTTTTTTATTATTACACAAAATTAATATGCTTAAATTAATATGCTCGCCGGTCGATGTATTTAGCGGTCATATGACAACTTCGCGAGTTCAACTCTCGCCTCGGGCATGGATATTATACCTGTTTTAGGATTATAATTACATTGGTGTAGCGGTGCCATATGACTTGAAGTTTGACCCCCTTAAAATATAATTTCATCGTCATCAGTCAACAATCCTAAGATTGGTTTGATGCATCCATTGGCTTCTCCTATCGGCTAACCTCTTCATATACGCATAGTTATTCTCTTTCAAATCCTTCACTACTTGCTCTGTATATCACATGCGATGCCTACCTTTGCCATTCTTCCCGATACCTCATCCCTTGTTGATTCACTTAACCATTCCAAAATATAATTTACTACTGCTGAAATTACTCCCACTCATTACAAAAGCTTTTACAAATCTTTTATCTGTTTCAGAACAAGATTAAATTATTTTCAACCACTCTTGATTTCTCCTCTTAAATAGTAGGTGGAAGACGTAGACTCTTCTAGTCGAAGAAGACTCCTACGTCTACGTACAGAGTATACAACCGAACGATATAGCTCTGGTATTTGGCATTTGTATTGGTAATCGGTATATGGTTTTCATATGGTATTGTATCACTTTGCACGTTAATCTAATTCAATGTAGAAATTATGACCTATTATTCTGCGTAGAAACTTAGCATTTCGAAGAATATATAGTCGTTACAACTCTTCAGTGGTTTCTTCAAAATAAATTGAACGGAGGGCAGAAAATTCATTCTGCTTAGTAAACGATCTTACTCTGATGCTTGAGTTCAACTCCTTCATAAAGTGACCCTGCCGAAGTTGACTGTTATAATGTTAATAGTGTGGAACCTAGAAATCCTGTCACGAGCAAACTACTTAATGGATAATTCATTTGGGTAAGTAATTGTATGAATTTATTAATACAATGACTACGAATACAATTTTGACTTGTCCGATTTATTAACACGATGTCGTGGAAATCATGAATCTGTACTAAATGTTTCTTGAAATTCACGTTTAAACTTTGTATTTAATTTAACCTCGAGAGTTTTGATCAGAACTCAGGTCGGCTTTATTACCTTTTGTAAAATACTCGCTCAAAGATATACAGATCCTTCGTTTTGTTCGCCTCATTATCGTATGTAATGGAAAGATGGTTTCCTCTGTCAATATGGAACGCATATGGAACTGGCTATCAATGGCGTCGTAGCGTACTACTCTACCATATCTACCATATGGTGGTTTAAATTTTTAAAGTTTCGAAGTAAATGATGGAATTCGAGCTTGTTCAGTATGTAAAGAGGGGTTAAAGACTATTTTGTCTTGAAGAAGTCATTATCGTTGCTTCCCTAGATTAGGAAGTTTCTTGGCTTATGCGAATAATGTGACTTAAAAGTGGTGGTGCAGTTTCACAGCTGTCATTTAACTTATAAAGTCTTGCTTCACGCAAAATTAATTTCTATCTTTGGTAGAGATTCAGCTCTTATCGTTATAATATTGTATCGGCTTTTAGATGCCATTGCTTTGGAATGAGTGCTACCTACTGAAAGAGTATCGATATTTGGAATTTTTCTTCAGGTAATTCTGTTTTTTTTTTCATGCATTCCTGCGTCATTCGCTTTTCGTTTTCGCTTTTAGCTGGAGGTAACACGTGCGGAACGGCACTAATGTCAGTTCTCGTTGAGAATCAACCAGGAACATTGTCAAGGGAAGCTCCATTACCTTCTCTGTCGTTCAGCGTGCCAGCTGCTCTTATTTTCCCTCCTCACCTCCGCAAGGCGCGTGCTCTTACAAGTTTCAGTGTGTATATGTTTGGCCACGGCATTCCCACTTCACTCGTCCCGGCCCCTCGGGGCCCTCCGCTTTGCTTAAAAGTCTTCCTTGGCATTCGTTTCTTCCATCTCGCCCGGGGGACGCTTCCCCTCCCTAATCCTTTTCCTGATTTAGCGTACTTTCGCCATCATCCTTGCTCCTCAAGGATTCCTCTCCGCCTTCTGCCGTCGTCGGAGACTTTTTGGACATCCCGTCCCGGAAAACGCGATTAACCCCGCAAACCAGTCTTTTGTGGGAATTGGCCGCCTCATTGGTGACCGTCAAGGGCCATTCGTTTGCGATACCGTCGCAGCGCTGGTTCCATCGACTCAGCGGAGAGCAATGGTTGGAGTCTTTTCCTTGTGTGTTTGCATGTACTCATCGCTTTCGTTTCTCCCCGAAGGCTCCGTGTAAGCAAACGGCACCGCGAACGAAAGCAAACAAGGAGTTTGGACACAGGTGATGTTTTCGGTCTCAGGGATGCAGTGATACTGCGCAGATGTCCTTGCCCAGGTCCAACCTTGTTCCAGTATCACTTTCTGACAGTTGAGAGTTGTTTTGACGTTTCCCTCAGGGAACGGAGACTTCGAAAATAATGGAAAAGGATATATCCTAAAAGCTCATGCCAGGTGAATAACTGCTGACCGCGAGTACCATTAGTCAGAGTATCCCCCATTTGTTCCTCTAAATGTTGTCGTATATTTCTCCTTATTCCTTCCATTTCTTTACCGATTATTCTCCCAATAGGTCTTTTACTCAATTTTTCTGAATGGTATCGTGTAATAAAACACGCACCTTCTCTCACACAATACCCTACAGGACAACGCAGAAGTATGCTGCAGGGAAGTACTGGAAGTCGTACCCTTCATTGCAATATTTTCCTCTAGAAAATAATGTAGGAGACATGGAATAGAGACTAAAACAAAGTATTACCTCTGAAAGTTATTTCAATATCAGACGTAATGAAGTTTAACATGGTCCCCATATTCCACGTGACCTGCGTTTAACAGCCATTCTGCTTTCGATTGAACCTACGTAGGTTGCCTGAGGTCTTGGAAGTCTAGCCTTGCATTGAACCGCGAATGCATATTTAGCGAGTCAATTGCAGATTGTTTATCACCATTATTCAATAATAGCCTACAAAATCCTCATCACTAAGGGCCAGTTTCACCAACGAAGATAATTGTTTTAAGGTGGCTGGTCGGGTAATCGTTAGTCATTGAGACATTTAGTTACTTAAATTTTAATGCTCGTTTAAAATTTCAATAATAGGTCGCAGTTACACTATACTCTAGTAAGAATGACTAATGTCTTAGGTACAATCTGAAATATTGTGCTTTAAATTTACACATTGCCATAAAAATTTGCTTAAATGCAGACTTGATTCATTTCTAAAGTCATTCTTGCGAAATTAATTTTCCGAAAACAGTTCTCACCCGTGGCCATAGAATTCAAAATAAGTATTTTAATGAAAATACATTGTCACTCGAATGTGAACTAGTATTAAAATATGTTTCTATAAATTATTTAATCTTTCGTTTTTATTCCGGCAACAGCGTCCATTCTGCAACACGCTGTGGGCAGTTGTTTGTTACAGTAGTCGTGACGACAGGTGTCACGTACGTCGTTGTTTACATTAGAGACTATGTGCTTCTTTGGTGGTTTCTTGTGGTTTGCAACGCTGAATTACTCGTAAGATTTAGGTGGTTTCACGTGGGTCTGCGCAAGTTAGATCTGTTCGTCATGTCTACGTCTTTTCGAAGAAAGGGAAAGCTCATTTCCCAAAAAAAATATAATAGGAGAGTAAATCAGTCGCTCTCCATGCAGGCAAAGTTGGAAGAAAAAGCTTCATCTGGAGCACACAATTCGCCTACGCAGCTTTTTAACGTCAAAGGTAGCCGTTTGATTGATATTGCATTTGTTGGCGAGCAAATGGAGTGCGCTATTTGCAATGCAGCTTCTCTAATCTGCTAAACTCTAAACTGCTCTAGACCTACAGGTGCCAATATGAAATTAGCGGGGGTATTTTCATATTTCAGCAAAGCTTTTGATAATATCACTAAAAATTTACGTTCTACACTGAATGAATCTGGAAACCAAAAATAAATGAAAGTGATGCGGTTTTCAAAGGATTAAATTTAAGAGTAGGAGGCCATAAGTTAGAGCAGGAGGAGAAATTTCATTACTTTGGTAGCATTTTGTAGGAAATAGGGTATAGTACGTGTGAGGTTCATTGGAGAAAAGCAATGGCGAAAGAGGCATTTACTCCTAGTAGTGAGCTTATTACAGGAGCCTTGAGTAGGGATGTGAACTGGTGAAGGGTCTAATATGGAGCGTGGCACTCTATGGTTTGGAAACGTGCTGGGATGGAAAAGGTTAGGTGGGTGGATAGGAAGACGAACGAAGAGGTATGGGAGATGAAATTCATGACCTTTGTCACAAGTGGGCATCAGGAATAGGCACCATTATTCACTATGCGTCATAATTCACTTGAAAAATAAATACATTTGTAAGCTAGCAAATTTTCAGCATTGCTCTCGTACAGGTTCTACTGTGAGGAGGAGGCATCCACATGCGTATATTGAGTGGCAAGGTTTTCTTAGTTATCAACTGTAGGAATATTTAAGGCGTTAAATATGTTCTTTGGAGTCAGTATAATGACAATGACCTCAAGAATTAGTGAGAGAGACATGAGAATGATTCCCACAAATAGTGCAAAGGAAAGATGGAGTTCAGAGAAGAAAGTACATTTTTTGAGATCATAGGTACAAGTTCATTTCATACTGGTAATGCCTCATTTTATTATAAATTTTCCATAAAAGTGGATCGCCTTCTTCCACCTAACACGATCAACTGTCACGTCACCTCAAACCAGGGAAGTTAAATTCTTAGTACTCATGGATTGGTATACTTGTCAAAATTTTATTATCTTGGAGTAATAAATGAAATAGAAATAATTTTATTAGGGAAGTATTTTTCTAGTTAGATCGCAATGTCATTAGTGCTCTACAATAATTGGCAACACAATTCACTTGTTTGAAATATTCTACCTAAATCAGAAGAAGCACCTAAGCCCATCGACACCACTGGAAATTGTATCTAGAGTATGTTTGAACAATATCAGGGAAAGGATCAAGAAATGAGCGATCTTCTATGCTACTCATCACAGATCCTCAATTGCCCTTCTCATCGCCATATCGACTTCTGCATTAGAATCTTAAAATCATTACGTTTTACTCCCCATAAATACTTTATTAGTCCACTGTTTCTAGAACTTTAGATAGGACTTTCAGTTTATGCGAACTTCGTATTTTTTTTACTTCCTGATATATTGCGAGCAAATTTCCTAATATATTGCTAACATATTACGAGCAAATATTTACCATTGACCCATTGGGGATGTTCACAACCGCGATAACAGCATTTGACTTCATGTTATCAAAAGTGCTTTGGTTTATATTGCATATAAAGTAATTTTACAATTACAAGAGATTTTCTCTTTACAATTCGTCTCATTAGCATGTCCCGTACCTTCGTGTGCCACGTTGCCAACTTTACACCACATAGCCGCGCGCGACATTTGAAATTCTCGCATACATATTTTAAAATCGTATTTACGAAAAATTTCAGTCCATAGTATTAAATGATATTTTCAGAATAGATTTTAATTTATTAGAGCTACATTATATCAGTTTTTGGTAAAAATCTGTTCAGTAGGAATGGAGAAAGTGCGTAATTTATCCTATTGGAATGGAGAGCGCCATAAGGCTCCATGTTAAAAGAATCCAAAATATCGCAAAAACTATGCCGATGATCCCCCGTTTTTTCTTCACTATTCCATAGAATATCCAAAAAGGAACATATTTGGAAATTTTTAAGAAAATCTGTTCACTTTGGTTTTTTAGACCAGCCACCTTAACTCAGTTAATTTTGGAATTAACCGATTTGATGTGACTTTTCTGTTTTATCAGTATTATTTACTCGGTTTTGGGGCATTATCTCTGTTAATATTTTTACTCTACTAAAAGTAATAGTGAAGACAATAAGTAATATATAAGCATATCTAATGGAAGATGTAGAAATAGGAAAAGCGGGCATTGAAATATCTTATAAACGAATAGAAGATATTTACAAGTGAATACTAGATATTTTCCAGATACACGTAGAAGATAATATAGATATTTGTGGATATCATGTTTAGTTAATATTTGTGCTTCGTGGGTCCATTGGAAATGCCTTAAGTTACAATAAATACGAAGTTAAATCAGCTGTATTAAAAATTGGATAAATATGGGTGTTTATTTGTTCGTTGGCGTCAGGAATCTGAGAAATTTTCTGACTTAAACATTCTCAGTGAAATCTCGGTTTCATAAAACCGAGATAGTAATAGAAAACAGTGGCGGAACGCAAGCGAGAGATTATCGAGATAATAATTTTAACGGAGATAACGTAAACTGCGATAGATAGAAATTTTTACCGACGTTGGTGAAACTGGCCCTAATGGTGCAAATTGTAGCGATGCGAGCCGTCTCATTACCTTTCTCTGTCATTTCATTTTCGGACTCAGTAATTCTAAAGCGTAGTCCTTAGAGGTTCGTCTTTCGTACACAGTCATTACCATCATGCGGCTTGTACGGATATAAATAAAGGCCATGCTAAATGCAAGTTGACTTTTTGCGGTTTGCCATTTTAAAAGTCTGTTAAAATACCAAACTAATGAATGTGGCTCCAAAGGAAATATTCGTTTTTGCTTCATACATTCTTTTTTGTTTACATCATGAACAGAGATTAATTAAATATTCTCAGAGCACAGATTGGAATATAATTAGTCAATTAGTATTATTCTGCATTGACAGCTCTTTGCATAACCAGAAACAAATAAAACTGATAGCAGTTTCCTTATTCTATTCAAGCAGTAACTTTATTTTTTTGATTCCGGTTTATTTCGTATGTTGCGGATAACGCCATAAATATATACCCACGGTTTTCGCGTCTTCAATTCTCAGACATGAACCCTCCAATGAACTTAGTTAAATTGACAAGTGAATCTTATATCGATATTAACTCCTCTGTTCCAAATAAAAAAACTAGTAGTTATTGCGCGCATCCTGTAAAATTTTGTGTAAGGGTCAATTTGACCATTTTTAAAAGTATTTTTAGTACACATTAATTGAATAATTCCACTAGGATTCCGGTGTAAGTTTTAATCCGTTACGTTAATGTCACCTTATGTCTTGGCCTTAAGTCTTGGCTCAAAATAATATGAATTCGTAATTTAAGCTTGCTACCATTTTGCTTGTCTATTTTAGCTTCACACATGTTGGTAACCGGAATCCATGGCCTTTCAGGTGCAAGCACGTTCTCTGACCTCTAAAATTATAAGAGCGGGTTCTTTGCACTTATAAATCCGAAAGATAACGCTGCGGTCTCGTTGGGATATGGCCGGTGGAGCCGTGTGTTCCATTTTCACTCTTTACTCGCCCCTGCACTTCACCTCGCCTCTGACCCCGTGCGTAAACCCTTCCCCAATGGCCCTAGATATATGTTTTGCCTGCTCCATCAATGGTAGCCTCCGGACCCCTAAATATGTTCTCGTTTCCTCTCTCGGACCGGCGCGCATGCGCTCTTCCTCTCTCTTTCTCTCGCCATGTCCAGCGTCTAAGCTTTTCTTCCGCGACCGGCGTGCAAATACCCTCTTTGTACCCTTCACCTATTTATTCCTCGAGCCTCTTCCTTATTTCCCTCCCCGCTCCCTCTCAAATCTCCCACTGCCGCCGCAGCCTCCCATCAGCCCCCTAGACCTACCCCCAGGCTCCATAATGGCCGTTGTAATGCGGGGCGAGGGTCGGGGGACCCCGTACGAATTTCACCTTTCACGGTTCCGAACTATCGCACAATAGGTGAGGTCCCAGAGTCTTTCTGGGGCACCGATAGGGGAAGTTTTAAGCATGGTTGGTTGTGTGCCTGTCCGGCGAGCGTAGCTCGTGAAAGAGGTTTGGACGGGGGGTGGGGAGTGGGAGGATAGTGGGGGAAATTGTAGGGGTGGGGGTGCCGATGAGGCGTGTTTTGGTCTGGAAAGGCGTGGGGGTGGTGCGGTGCCGCTTACACATAATTATATGCCCACACGCTGACCTCGCAGCCGGCCATATGAGGATGCGAAGCTCATTGTGCTTTGGGTTCGGGGATTTTGGATCAACCAGTGGGAATAGGGTTAGGTGAATTGTTTGCCCTTAGTGTTTTCCGTCTATTCTTTATGTTTTCTCCTCCCTCGTAGCCCCGATTCTTCGTTGTTCCCTCTGTTACTCTTTCCCTCGTTTTTGCTCGACCTATCTTTGATCTTCTGCCCACTCAATTCAGCGAATATTACTTTAGGGTTCTTTTTGAAGCATCATAATTATAATATTTGGCTAGGAATGCTGCTCTGTTGCATTATTTCTTTCTTTAGTCACTATTCCTTGCAAATCGACCAGTAGTTGACTAGCATTTAGCGTTTTATTTTCAGATCACTTTGAATGCGAGCGTCCCTGACGACTTCTTACCTTTTTTAGTATCTCGTTACCCCTTTCAATGAAATAGTTCTTAAAAATATGGAGTGCTTGTTTTCCTATTCTTATCTCGCAGGTGCAGCGTTGAATAATGAGCTATGCACTTATGTTAGATGAGGCCCACCCTATACAGAATTTAATTTAGCATTTTTCATAAAGTGTTTTTCCTAAATTATGTCCAGCATGTATAGGATACCCTTCCTGATACTATTTAAAGTTACTGTTAATGTACTTTTGTGGTCGTTTTTACTCGAATAAGTGTTTTCGTCTCATAAGAACTAATCTAGTAAAGCTATTTCGCTGCTAACCTCGCAACCAAGTAAGCGTTATTCCGAGCTGCAATTTTGTTTCGAATTATTTGCAGCCACGATTGCGGTAACATATCAACTGCTGGATGACGTTAACTCTATGTTATAAAACCGGGCATGTTTTTCTTCTTTTCTTCAACGAATAGTATTCATTAATGTGGTAAAATGTGTAATTATAGATGGTAGAATCATTCCTCCTCTATCATGAATACACGCTCCGAGGCGAATACAAATATACCTACCAAGGATAGGATAAGGAGCATGGATAAATAACACATAAAAGGACGAACCCAAAGAAGGTGGTGTAGATAAAGTAGAGCGTGATCTCAGCAGAAAAAAGTTTGACTCGGCCACCGTGAATGCCAATCAAGATCTATCTTGGAGATTTTGAGCGGCATTCACTTGCATACTTCATTGGCATACGTTGAATCGATTTCGGGAGATCATCGGGAGAAACATAAATATAAGAAAGTGATGGAGTAAATTGTTGCGGATACGGTTGGAGCATAGTAGTAAAGGCGCTGGCAAATTGAAAGATGAATAAATGTCACCCGTGAAAATAATGTGCCGCTTTACGGAACTAGAGTGAGTGGTAAAAGATCGGAAAAATCTGTAGAACTGAGATATCTAATTAGAGATTTTAGCAAGCGTTTGGATATCGAGGAATATACAAATGAAATAATGGATTACCAAAATCTTTCTGTATACCTAAAGGATGGAGGAAAGGAAAGAATTGTGGTAAGGACCGAGTAAATACTGGGGATATGCAGTAAGGCTATTTGTAATACATCTGTAAAATGGTCACAATTTTAATGGGGTAATTAAATTAAAAGCATCGAGTATATAAGTGCAATGGTTTTAACGTGTACACGCTGTAGAAAATGAATGGTGTTCCCGGTTACACAGGCTACGTCATTTACCGGAACAAGTTAATTGAAGTACCCATGCTTGGTTTCTTTTTCCAAATGAATATTGATGGGCGATTCTTCTCTGCTAAGTTCTCTCGACATGGTTTGTATATTTTGATATGGTACAAAAATGTATTGCTCATTCTTTTGGTGATTTAATCTTTGTTGGCAGGAAGTGATCGGAATGTATGATTTGAATCCGTTGTAGATATTTTAACTGTATAATTTGATAATTGAATTTTGCGTGAGATCTAATGGTGTATATTTTTATTGATTGATCACTTTCACGATAACGTCTGTTGGAGAGGAATCTATTTTCAAAGTTCATGATATGATTTGAAGAAAAACGTTTTTGGCATCGTCATGGAAAATTGATCCAAAAGTTAATGCGTAGGAGACCTATACTAGTACCTACCGGCTAGTGCATTACATGCGCGTTCTTCGAAATGCTCTAGGAATCGGTTTGGGGTAACAGCTCTTTGTATACCCTATACGGCTTATGAGAGCATCCTCAAATACCGACGCCTTAGCGTTGAAAGGGAGGTGTATTAACGCCTCCTCGACCATATTAGCCTCGCCAACTGACCGCAACTCCATGGCATCCATGAGGAGAATGTTCGGTCCATCCGTCCGGCGAAAAGGGACGCCGCGGGAGGCCGTTAGGGAGATGGGCGTGGGTGCGTCCTGAATGGACAGATCCAGAGAGGAGATTTGGACGGATGATTTGAGGCGGGAGGGCGCGTTCATTCGATGGTACGGGTCCACGCGATCCGTGAGAACATGGCTCGCCAGCTTCGGGTGTTGCGGAAAGGGTGAATGCTAAACCCTTTCACGTGCGTGGGAGTTACTTTTAGGGTTTTCAAGGCTGAGCTGATCTGTGGTCCGTTGGCGGAGGATGATATGCTCATTGTGCCATTGGTGAAGGGATAAGGCGTACCTTCGTATTCGTCCAGTTCGTTCGGCGCGGAAGTCTCTCCGTGCGTCGGGCGGTTTGCTTTGGTGACTTGCTGATGGTGATTTGAACCGAGCTTCGTTTAGGGAGGGTCCCGATGTCGGGCGATATTCCATGCTTTCCCTAAATGATCCGTTTATGACTTTTACGTGATGTTCCTTGTGAATTGTTGCTTGTAATATTAGACCTATATGACTCTACCGCTTTACTGAACCAATGGTTTCGATGATTTACGTCCTATTCACCGGTCACTATCACCAGCCGTCCAAGAAAGTACTCATAAGTGGAAAAATTCCAATATTTTTTCTCTTTCGTCGTATATAAGTTGTATCACATGAATATTGAAATGATTTTGTTGATTGCAACTATATGAATAACTTGCTTATTTCAATTCCACTACATATATGTTAAATATGTTTTTCGAATAATGTGTCATGAATATGCACAGAATGTACTCCCGTGGGAGTTACTTTCAATAGGCCTTAGTTATCTAGATATTTGCCTTCGAAGATCTTTAAAAAAAAACCTAAAAAGACGCATGACGCAACCCTCCATACACATACCCCACATACGCTCCTTTCTCGGGGTAATCTTCAAGGCCAGCGATGGAGTGGATGGGTCTTTGTGTGACTCATACACAAGCTAATGCTTTGTGTGCAGCATTGTCTGTATTCACCACTCGTCAGAGCGTTTACCACGACTTTAGTATCGGTACACGCGTTCGTATGCTGAATGGGCATTCGCCTTGATGCTTTCAGTAGCAGACGAAGAAGTTGAATAAAAGCTGTAATAAAATTATTGCATGAAATGGGCATCCCTCGACGTTAGATGGACAGGATTCTTCACTTTTTTCCTGAATTGGCAAAAGACCTTCTTGAAAAATTCATAGTCCCCGAATTTCGTTCCTTAATTTTCCTAATTTTTAAGTAAGCCTCAGCAACTTTACCTTTATTTTCCACACACCATTATCAATCAGCTGTCTTAGATTCTGGGTAGAAGTTGGCTCTATATTATGCAAAACCTACCCTCTACCCCAGTCAATCGATATTATAGTATTTGACATTAGCATTAAGAAACAGGGTCATTAGAGAACATATTCACAGTGCCTAAAAAATGCGGTCGGAAAAAAATATATCTTACGCATTTAAACTTGGCACACAATCTTTTATTTAAGCAAATTAAACATCTTTAAAGATTCTTTTTATTTTGTGAATGTGTAAATGTTCACTGTAAGAAATAATGTAATAACATCTCGGAATTTCATTCCCCAGAACAGTCACTTGGGTGATAATTATCATAAAAACAGGAAAAACAAAAATACTTTTTACACCAAAAACACTGAATAAATGCTCCAATGCCATAGTCACATAATGTTTTTTACCAGTTCTTCAGGAAATGAAACCTCATTTACGTTAACAAACACTTCAAGATCTTCGGTCAACTTTGAGGCGTTCCAAGCATACCGAACAATTTAATTTAATGCTCTCTCACAGAGATCGCTCCAACTAGTTGGATTGGACAACCGCTGCAATTGTTACCCCGTTCTGATGAGCAATAGTTTTATAGTGCATTGTTGTTTCTATAATCATTGCAACAATAGACACATTTTTGTAAACAGTGCGACAATGCAGTTTCTTATGTTGCTTACGTTTGTTAACTGCGTGAAAATATGCCATTGTACTTGAGAGAAAGGAGTTTCCCGCGTTCAATATTTTGCTTTCATCCATACACCGTAAATGATTATTGTTTATGGTTTAAACGATTATTGTAATATTTATTACGTAACATTGCAAACAGTTTTAGAAAATTTTAAGGATATGGCAGCGGAAATAGCACCAAAGATAAAAGTATTGAATGTTATTTAAATTTCGTGGTTATGAAGGTTTTTTTTATATATTGTAGTCCATTGCTTTAAAATGAATTAAATATATTTATCGAAAATATAATACGGTGGCAGTGTATTAGTGATTCTATGCTAGCAGCGAGGAGTCGAAAACAATCGTGACATTGATAGAATAATTTGCAATGGAAGTGGTAATGCGTGTTTTGATTGTGACGAATTGTATATATTGTGTTTAGAAATTGATCATTATCAGTTGTGAAGACGATCTGTGTAATGCGTGTTTTGATTGTGACGAGTTGTATATATTGTGTTTAGAAATTGATCATTATCAGTTGTGAAGACGATCTGTGTAAGACGAATCTGTGCAGTGGTAACTTACAAACTTTCCAGCCGGTCATCTTTGTGAGAATTCTGAACAATAATTCGTGTGTGGCCTTCAGGCTTGCATTTCGTTAGCGTACTACCGGATAATATATGAATCTGTGTCCTTCACTAGAAACGAATGTATCCATTTTTCGTTAATAAAAATATGCGAACATAATGACTTGATTAACTTGCAATTATTGTATGATAATAAAACTACCTCATATTCAATAATGGGTATCCAACAGAAGGAATGAAATACGTAGTCAAGACAATAGAACAATTACTGCTTGCTGAATCCACTACCGTTGGATATGAGAGCCCACTACTCGCAAACTGTGTATACAAGGACGTTGGTTGGTGCAGTCAAGTCCGATGTAGCAATTTAAAATGGCTCCCTCAACCAACTAATTGGACGGCTCCCCATATCCAACAAAGTTGGTTGCCATGCCCGATTCTTAGTTGCTGCACCCAATCTTTTTTTAATGTACATAATGCAAAATTTCACTGACAAATGGCAACCCTAGAAAGCCGCGGAAACCTTAGCCGCAACAATCCTAGAGTTGTTCTGTGCTCAGCTGGAGTGAACACACGTATCCTCGCTTTTCTCCTAGCACTAATGGCTGAAGCCTAAGTCTCAAAAAGACCTACTGCGAGATGATACGACATTTATACATATGAAGCCGCAATACGTTCTCCTTTATAAACATTCATGTAACGTTCTCCTTTATAAACATTTATGTGACGTAACTCGAATTTTTATTGCACGATTTTACTGCGATGAAAGGTGGGCACGACGAAAATAATCCTTCTTACGGAGGAGAAAAAAATGTGCCTTTCGGGTGCCTCGAACCGAAGTAAAATTAGAAGTATCCGAAGACGTTACCACCCAGCCACAACTTCTTTCGGGTTCTGGTAATTTAAACTATAACATAGATAAAGTGCTACATGGTGTATGGCGGGTTGCGTCATGCTTTTTTGTAGTTTTTTTTTTTTAAGATTTACCTTGCAAATTTAAGATGCAAGTATCTCGAAAACTAAGGCCTATTGGACGCTTTTCCAAAGGCACGTATCTATTGAATTTTTGTTTTCTACCACCCTACGAAGTTTGATTACGATCCACCGGTTACAGTTGGGAAGTTTCCCTTGTAAGTAAAAAATAGTCCTCACAATAATCGATGATGGCTAATTACAGGAAACTTTTCTATATTCAACTTCGGATAGTGGCAGATCATTGGGAATATATTCGAATAATTTACTGGAAATCATCATCTACTGTGGTTATAGGTAACTCGTATCAACGCAATGAAAAGTAAAACTAAGTTTGCTCTGAGACACCTATCCACTCTAGTCTTCTGTATATCTGTATTCTGTATACCTATATAGAATAAACATTCTTTTTTACTTATGTCATTCATTCCTCTACGCAACTCATTTGCGGTCTTCCTATTCAGTTCTTCCAATTTCCTTCGATGATTGTGTTCTTGAAGCCATCGTGCGTCAGGTGAAATTTAGATTTTCTATTGGGCGTCTCCCTTCCGTGATGTAGGTTTACCTCTTAATACTGTCCTTAATAAATTAAGGCATTCACTTACAGCGCCTCACATATCCTCTGAAGCTGTGAGCCTACGGTCTTGTAAAACAACCATCGTGTTTTTTTTTAACATAGCATTTCTGACAATACATTGGTTATCTGCGCGGTGGTTACTCCAATAGGATTATTTGCTTTGAGCTGAAAAGTATATTTTGATAACATTTTATCAGTGCCCTAAAGATTGAACTGATGGTCCTGTTAAGACCCCTCATATTCCGTCCTCGAGACGCCCTGTTTAATGAAATACATTCCTTATCTTTGGGCTAAGTTCAGCGAAATTCTTTTATTTTACCGCGGAGTCCATGTTCTCGTCGGCAGTTTTTAGTATGCGTGCTTCAGTTTTTCACATCCTCGCTGGAAGGAGTTCTTTCCCACTGGCGCGTTTTCATAAGTGGGCCGTTTAATTCTTCTTCCAGCCTCCGAGCGTGTCCCTGGTACGCCAGGGTCGACCCTCGAGTCGTTGCTATGTGGTCGCTCTAGAAAGCGGTCAGGGGGACTTGGGTAGAAGAGAAGGCATCGGGGAAGGTGGGAAAAAAAAACTCTTGGTAACCCTCGCCGTCAATTAATAGTCTTTAAAGCGTTTGACGCTTCACAATGCGTCGAAGGCGAGAACGTTTTCTCGGGGGACTCCCCAGGGGGCTGAAGGGAGAGTGCTGTTGGGAGGAGGAGATTGAAGGAGCGGGTGGGGAAATTCAGCATGCAAAAAGCAGCGCTGCAGGATTTTTCCGTCCGAAGAGGGGAGGAGAGGCAAAGCAGTTGACCACGGCATGGTGTGTTGTGCAAGGAAGGAGATGGGAGCGGGGGCTCGATATAATTGAAAAGGGCTTCACCGGGAGAGGTCTCTTATGTTGTCTCCGCTTTCCCTGCAAGGGGGGTGGCAGTAAGGTGGATAGAGGTGCCCTCTTGAAGGGATGGAAAGGAAGTGAGCTTAAGAGCCATATTCAGAACCTCAACTACAGTCCCACTTCTACTGCTTACGCCGTAAAAGCTCTACTTCGAGTCAAATTGGTGGGCAGATTCACCCTGATGAGTTGGTATTACCACACTGTATAGCGCTAGATCCATATCGAGGAGAATCTGAATACCCTTTCGTACTCGCAATAAAGATTTTAAGACAAAGGGGGTAGAAGTAAAACCGTAGTTGAGATTCTGGGTCATATTCAGAAAATTAACTCACTTCTCAGCGTACGCTAAGAAGTAATACCACCTTTGCAGATAGAGTCTGTACTCCAATTTGACTCGTTGCAGGAATTTTAGGGAGTGAGAAGTGGAAGCGTGACTTTAGTTGAGGTTCTGAATATGGCCCTAAGGCCGCCAACCCTGCTTGTAGGCTTCCTGGATTTAATGGTAACCCAGTGATTTTCTCGAGTTGATTGCTTTCGTTGCTGTGATGCTGTTTTTCAGGTCATTAGTTGAAGGGGGAGAGTTTATCTGTTCTACTTTCATTTATACTCCATAAAGTTACCTATTATCAAAGAAACAACCTCGGTCTTAACTTTGTGGAATTTTTCCATACTTGAAAAATGAGAAAAACTTTAAATGATTTGACAGATTTTAAATGTTCCCCGCTGACCTCATGCTCTTGTGTACCCCATTATTTGCCACGACCTTCATATTTGACCTAACCATCGGTATGTATTCCCCTCTACCTCCTGTGATGCATCCCCATGCCTCGCTTCCCTTCCCATCTTAATCTCCAACCAGTTTACACCTCAGCGATCCCTCAAATTGCTTCTCTTTCGTAAAGAGACATAAACCCCACCCCTCCAGTCCAGTGCACTTTTTTAAGGTCTCTCCAATGCTGTGACATTTTAGTCCCTGATAATTACACTAATGTGTTGAAACCAGTTGGATAATTCAAGTCGTGTGGAAAATTACAGTTTGTTCTCATTTTCAAGTTTACCTATCATGATAAAAATTTTAGGTTAGATATGGCAGTGCTCGATCCCGCAAAATATCCTATTTAAGTGGACATAAGTTCTTAGGTCTAAGAACTTATAAGTATAGTAGTAGTAATGTATTTTACACGTAGTGATGCGCATTAGCTTATACTTATTATTTCAAAGGAGCTTTTCAAGTCGATATTTCTTTTCCCTAAGGTCACCCTTCTTTTCTTCCTCTTACAAAGTGAAATTTGATTTGGTCCCAAATTTGGAAATATTCAGTTGTTCCCAGTGAAAATATCACCGGTGTTATGGTATTTAAGCTGATGTGTATTTAACAGATATCCGAGAAAGAACCTTTTTGAGTTCTACATTAAGACATGTTGTAAAACACATACTTTGGAGTGATTCAATGCGAAGATCACTCAGGGTGGTTCGATTGCAACTAGTGTAATAAATTTATATCAAATTTAAAGAAATCTGTTTGGCAAAATATCTCACTTTGAGAGGACTATGGGTTGAACCGTTCATATTTTTAATTCCAGCTGGTATAGTGATTGACAGTAATTTAATTGAATCGAAGACCACTAGATACGTTTATCCGATTATGTCCAGTTTTTTTAACAATAGCTGGGGGTGAATTATTGTGTATTTGCTCTGGTATGTACATTAGTCGTGCAGCTTTGTGCAGTGGTTCCGTTCTCCTATTATACCTTTGCTTCTTTGATATGATCATTCTCTCCTGAGATATTCCCCAGTATCATGGATCGCTTGACTATCGGAAAATGCTAATAATACTGAGTGGGCAAGCTCGTGGGGGAGGGGGGTTGCTGGGAAAGACGGGCGCTTTATGAGTGAACGTCGTGGCTGCCACATCGAGGTGGTTTGGGCGATGAGCGGGGGTAGGGAGGCGTGAGTTGGAACGGCCACTCGCCCAGGGTGGTTGTTTGTAGTCGGGAGGAGAAACATGGCTGTGCATTGGTTGGCGGTTTACAACGTGGAGTCGCCAGTCCTCCACATCATCATGTGCGCGCGAGCATGTGTGTTGGTGATTGTCGTCTTGCTCGTGAGACTTTGGGGGAGGGGGAACGGGACGCTTTCATTGTCGCCCCGAGCAATCGAGTGGAAGCTTTTTAAAGCCACGGAAGGACGGGGAACGACGAGGAGAGAGCAGTCTCCAGCAGGTCGGAAGCAGTTACGGCTGGAGGAAAGGGAAGAATGAGGAGCAGGAGGAATAATAGGAAGTATTAGGGGGACGTACCTATGCTGCTCCGGTGTGAGGTTGGGTAAGGCTGGAATTATGGGGGTTCAATCTGGAGAAGGGGGGATGGGAGGGGTGAGAACCAGGGGTGGAGGAAGGGAGGAGTGTATGGAGGGCATATTTTTAAGGGAGCGGTGAGTTGGTGGATGGAGGACTCCGAAGGTTTTGGGTGCGGAGGGGATGGAGACACGGGTTGGCGCGGACAGATGGTGGTGTCGCGTCCGAATTTCGCCGATGAAAAAAGAAAATAGACGGCGCAGAAAGAAATGAAAGCTTTGGAACGAGGTTTTAGGGAGACTTAAGGCGGATTAGGGACAAATGACGGCAATAAAGGAGGGAGGAGAATGAAAAGAGGGGAAACGATTTCGGATTACTTTTGCTCCAAAGTGAGTGTTGTGTGAGAGAGTGTGTGTGCGATTATGTGGGCCATTAAAAGCTACCGGGAGCGATGCCACTCGCGCAACGAAAACGGACAAGTCCGCATTTTTAGTGGTGTGAACAAACGGACGCCTGAGTTCTTGTTCATCTTGGGCCGGTGAAAGGGTGGAGAGCCGACCGACAAGGAGCTTGGCTTTATGGAACGTTTGGGGGGAGTGTCGCTTGACAATTTTATTGTAGAGCCAAGCTTTGTATTGGTGGCATTGATAGTTTGTATCAACTTCTACGAATGTAGAGAATAATTATCAAGCGTCAATGCCCTTTTATTGATGTGCATTCTACCATGCAGCGCGTTGTCTACGAGGGGAAGTAAACATGTTCTCTTTAACTTTTTCTGAATGTGATGATTCATCAGATTACCCTAGTAACTAGTCCAATTCCTCTGCAATCTCGTAGCACGTCCTTCAGGGTATTATTTTGAAACCCTTTTTTCCATGTCTTGTTCACACATTTTTCCCTTCCTCGTAAATGTTAGAATGAGTTAAAAACACATAAATATATTTCGTAGCAAAACAGCCTGGAACCAGGAATAATTGAAGATTATAATGGTTGAAATTTTATTTACTCGTAGTTCACATAGATCATCTATGTTTCTGGTGTCCATTATTTTTGTTAATGTGCTTAATCACAATACATCGTCCATTTATTCGTGCCTTTATTAATTTTCATGCACTTATTAGTGTCCTGCTTCGTATTCAATCCTATGATAAACATTCATGTGTAGTTATTGTCATTAGATGAAACGATCGAAAGCTGAACTTTTTTGCGACTTGGTTGTGGTAAGGATGAATGGATAGGGAGATCCTAGTGGTGGAGAGTGGTGAGGAAAAACCCGGCTTTAGCACTAGCCTTCTATAATTGAAAGGCTCCTGGAGATTTTCTGCCGAGCGTAACGTGTTCATTTCTAATGAATTGCCTAGTAAACTCATTAAAATATTTAACTCTTTGGCGCTAGTTAATCGCAACAGTAAAACGTGACAGTGAAATTGGTTGTGCAATAGTATTGTTTCCTCGACGGCAATTTATGGCTGCTGTAGAGTAATTCCTTGTCACACGAGAATGCGTGGCTTTCAGGGTAATGCATAGCTGTAGGTGAGAATAGCCCTGGCTATGGTATTTTGGCCATGGAAAAATATAATAATACATAGTTGTAAACACAAGCTTGGAAGTATAAAAACTTCAATAGTTCAGTCGTAAAGCATAACATTATATGGCAGTGAGGCTTAGTCAGTGCAGCCAAAGAAAAGAAAAGGTAAAACTTGAGGCATTAATAATCCACATGTAAGAAAAAATATGTGATCAATGCCTAGCCTGCAAAGATGTGTCAAAAACAAAAATAACGAAGATCAAATAGATGTACCGAGGTAGTAGCGAAGAGTTCTTAATAAGGGTAAGAGAAAGAACAAATCGTATGAAAATTCCAAAATAGAGTCGGGAAAGCCATCTTAGGAACGCCTTCAGGGATGATGGTGTCGTAGAGACGTCTTTGAGGAAAAAAGCAATGGGAGGAACGGCAAAGAAATACCTTGTGTAAGATAAATCTTTTGCATAGCGAAATGTGCCAATGAGAAGAATTATTTCAAAGGAAGATGGAAGTATTGAAGGAATCTGGTACATTCCATGGTGAGATGTGAATGTACCTCCACTCATATAAATGAGTGCAAGTATTTGTGATATGCAGTGAGTTGAGTCATCATATTTCGCTTTTATTTCTTTGCTCTGGCCATGCTAATATTCGACCTGATTCATCCCCTCATGCTAATTGCATTTACGCCTATGTTTTCATATTATCTTGCAGTCTCCCTCATGTGTATAGGAGGTGATGAATTTTAACCTATTATGATTCCGGTTCGATATCTTGCTATTGCCTCGTGGAAAGTATGAATGTCACATCATTATTAGAAATGAAGTCATCAATAAACTTACTAAATTGGGGAGTTTGGAATCACCATTTTTCATGACAGGAATGTCTGTCATTGAAGAGGTATTTCATTTGTTATGCCTTGCCAAGCGTAGAGTAAGGAAACAATGCATTAGAACATACATCTGGAGCATGTTTCTTTACGGCAGTCAGGCATGGATGATGACAGCAGCGGAGCAGAAATGGGTAGAACCATTCGAAATGTGGTGCTACAGAAGAATGATGAAGATTAAATGGATCGACCGAGTAAATAACGAGGAAGTCCTAAGAAGAGTGGGAGAAAAGAGAAGTCTGCTGACAACTCTAAAAAGAAGAAGGGACAACTTAATCGGCCATATCTTGAGATACGATGGCCTGATGAAGACTATCGTCGAGGGAAAAGTGAACGGGTAGATTGGAAAAGGCAGGCCTCGTATGAGATACATGGAACAGGTTGTGAGGGATGTAAAAGAGAAGAATTACGTCACAATGAAAAGGTTGGCCGATAGAAGAATCGAGTGGAAAGCTGCGTCAAACCAATTCTAGGATTGTTCACCAGTGTTGATGATGATGCCTTGCTGGCATTGAGGGAAACTGATTTGTGATGGCGGCCTTGGGCAAATTTTCATGCGCATGGGGTGTGGTGGAGTAGGTCCTCAGCAATATGTCCTTTCCTCAGGAATCCTTTTCTTAGCTCTCGCGTCCCCTCTCCCCGTGAGCGGTTGTGAAATTTGCGGGCGGTTCCTCTGCGAGGGCCCACTCGTCGGAAACGAACCTGTCATCGCTCAAGGACCACTCATTTGGCGCGTCCGTCTTTTAAGTGCCCACCCCAGAATTTCCTCCAGGAGTACCCGCTCACACGTCTTATTTCGGGAGGCACCTCGTGAAGTCAGCGGCGCCGCACCACTTCTCCTTAAGAGTGCAGTCCGGGGTCTTGGAAGAGAAGGAGCGGATCTCCGGAACGCGTGCTCCCCTGCTGTTCACGTACACACCACATCCTTGCATTTCTTTTTTAGGGTCCCCTCCTCCTCCCCCCGCCCCTCCACCCCCGTTTCCCGCTGGGCGAGACCCCTCGACGCCCCGCAGCGCGCCCTCCCCTTTTCAAAAGTGCCCCTTCGACACGCACGTCTCAATCAACCTATCTGGTTTCTAAGCCTCCGGTTCGTGCGAGGAGAAAAAAGAAGGTGCGCGGGGTGATGTCTATTAATCGCGCCCGATTTGACGGTTTTTGTGGAAAAAATCGTCGGCCGGGGACGGGTCGTCCTCTTCGAGGTGCTCGGGAGGTGGTCCCCCGCCACGGCGGAAGGTGCGCTCCGGACGATTTCGGTTCCCGACCGCTCTTGGGTTAAGCATTCCGCGTCCTTAAGCTGTTCTTTAAGTGGGCAGAGAGGGTAAGGGATGTGAGTCGAGAGGTCAGCGGGGGACTGAGCTCTAATGTTCCGCCTCGTAGCTCCCGTAGCACTCTCCAAATATTTTCATCATCCTGCCCTAAGCTGTGGATTTTCCACCACATAGGAACTCGATCCGGGATGATTTTTCCAAGATTTTTGGAGACCACGGAGCCATCTGGTTTTGGTTACCTCTTCTGTGGTTTTGATACAAAAATCCCTGGAATGTAAACGAAGGCTCCCGAGAACGGTGTAACTGTATGGAAGAGGATGACAACACTTCCGATTCACCGGGAGTAATCGAGCCTACGGTATTTCAGGGTGCTTTTCACGGTAGGATGTCGTCTAGAAGACCTCCATTACGTGACTTTTCGGAGCATGTGAAGCGAGAGAAAAGCAGATGCTACCGATAATCTGCGGCCTTGGCCGTTCTCAGCTTTTCTCCTTTTTATTGTCGTCGTTCACGATCGTATAGTTGTCGGTGTCGTACGTGAATAAATGAGTGAATGGGAATGGAAATTGCTCCTCCATGATCTGAAATTTATTTTTTATACCAATGGTACTTCTTGAGGTAGTTAACAATATTTTTTGTGCATCACGCAATTGCTATTAAGTTTTTGTGATAGTAAGTTTTCTAAAATAACCTTGTGGTTAATTTGCTCAAATTCGGGGTCGCGGGTTGTTTGTGGAACAGCTTCCATTATCTGAATAACTCGCTAATTCAAGAATAGTGTTGGTATTTACTTGATAACTGTTTTTCGGTATTTGAGGTAATACTCCTGAAAATAATACATTGTTCACAATAGCTGACAAAACTCGGAGGTTATAATGTACCAACATTGTTTTCATGATCCGTGAGTTATTATTTTATAATCTAAGAGTCAACGAAATATTACAATAATAATAATGGGGCTGATATCATATTCAATACCAAACCCTAGTATTTATTGGAACCATATGGAAGTACTGCTAAGTGTGTTATTTAAATGATTTATTTAATTTTGACGAGGATCACTATCTACTAACTAAGATTCTGTGATATGATTTTATTGAGTGACACTCAGTTGTGGAAATATAAACTTGAATTATTTGAGTGGAATCGTGTGCTAATGTATCGGCTAGGACACCAGAGCTTTGTGATATCAATATGATTTTCCCACGATGTTTTAGCTTATGCCAAAAATAATATTCCAGCGGATGCTCTATTTCTCGATTTCAAGAAAGCTTTTGACTAGGCGTCTCATTGGAAACTAATTGTGAAATTAAAATCATATGGGTTAGACAGTAATGTTATATCATGGATAAATGATTTTCTACATGATCGGGTGCAAAGGTTTGTTTTGGACGGTGTTTCCTCCCTGGCAATTGAAGTCACTTCGGGTGTCCCACAAAGTAGTGTGATATGTCCACTCCTGTTCCTTCTGTACATAATTGATATCAAAAAGGTGGTAAAAAGTAAGCTTCGTCTATTTGCCGACGACGCAGTTGTGTACTGGGAAATTCTAAGCCCACACGGTAAAGAATATTTAAATGATGACCTACAAGAAATTGAAAATTGGTGTGATACATGGCAGTTAGAATTAAATTAAAAACAAATGTGTAGTAATGAATTTTTGGAAAAAGAATAGTTCTCCTCCTAGCACATACAAAATAAGTAATAATGAAATAACAAACGTGGAATCCATTAAATATCTTGGAATAAGACTGACACACGATCTTTCCTGGGGTAAACACATAGGTGAAATAATGGGTCAAGCTAATCGTAAACTGGGATTCATCAAAAGAGTATTGGGTAAATTTGACGATCATGTACGAGAAATTAGCTACTTTTTCCTTGTTAGACCTCATTTGGAATATGCTGCCAGTGTATGGGATCCATACGAAATAGTCCTAAATAATGAACTTGAACGTGTGCAGCGAAGATCGGCAAGATTTGTGAAAGGACTCTACGATAACTATATTAGTGTTACCAGTCTATTAAATGAATTAGATGGGAATCAGTCAGATCATAGGTTGAAATTTAGACTAAATCTCTTAAATAAATTCCAAAATAATATTTTCTCTGATGACGTTAAAAATATTTTCTGAACCCCAACTTACTAGGGTAGATTGGACCATATTCACAAAATTAGAGAAATTGATTGCCGAACTGACAGATTCGAAATGTCTTTTTTCCCTCGTACAATTAAGGATATGAATAGTGGTAAATATATCCAATACCACGGTATCAATGGATTGCATAGGTATTCGCATGTTGGTATAAGGACCTTAAGGTAACCCAACTAACAGCATTTTTCATGCTTGCTTTGATATTTTTATCTTTTTTGAAAATTGAAGTTTAGATTGGTATATTAGGAATTACTAATCCTTTAAGTTCATTATATGTAACACACGTTAGGTGTGAATCCACCCCTGCCACACACCGTCATGGTGGCTTGCAGAGTATTTAGATGTAGATGAACTCAAAAGTCAATTACTGGAAGTACTTCAATTATTCGAGTAAGTTTTTTCCATGATAGTTAATTGGTCGTAAACTATTAGATGATTCAGTATATTGGTGCTGTTTTATATTTACTGGCAGTTTATGACATTGATAAAATGATATGATAAGGACTTTAAAAGGCTGAGTAGCACTTGTGACCCGGGCATTTTTCTATATTTATATTAAGTCATTAACTTTCGCCGAGTTCCTTCACTGTCGTTTCGTCTTTATGTTGAGCGGGTAGAGATCGTATTTAATTACCGTACGTTCCAGTGTCCCCAAAACGCGTTCCAATATATTTCGGGCCACGTTCTGCCCGGCATTCAGTCGCTTGTTGCTAGTCTCATCGCGATGGTTTGTTAGTAGGGTAAGGTGACGGAATTGTATTTTAAGTTCCTATTTCCTTCACCGGAGACACTATTACGAGGGATTATTTTATTTAGACTCAGTTTTCCTCTATTGTTTGCTGCTTACTTTTTTATCTCTAATTTATTACCAATAAATAAATATTATATTACGTTGTAGATACCAACATTTTAGTTTCGCTTATCTTGTGGCTTACCTAATACTTTTCCATAAAGTAGCAGTGTTTTACCCCTTATGCCCTGTTTTATAATGTCTAGTTAGTGTTAATCATCAGTTCATTAAGACGCTAAGTGAATTTGACGGATTTTGAATCGTCTGCTTACAAAATGTTCCTACATTAAAGAAATGTACAGTTGACATGAACGTGAACTTCTTGAAAGCGTAGCCTCGAATAAATTTGACCTCGAAAGTGTATAAGTAGGCATTATAAAATCGGCTCTTAGAATTAGTTGCATGTTCATAGTGGATCCACGGGGGCTATTCACCTCTCTACGCGAATCATCGCGATCGCTTTCCGGGTACTCCGTAGATGGAATTGATCATTGTCTAACACTTTAAGTTTTAAGTTAAGAATGTAGGGTCAAATATCTTTGTATCATGTAGGCACGATCGTTCATGGAAGAGACTTTTTGGCTCTCACACTATGCTGGCAGTCTTTACTACTGAAGACAATCAAACCCGAGATTTACCACTGCAGAATGCGTAAGATGTCATCACATTTACCTCAAACGTATTATTTTACTTTCAGTGTACACTTTTGGTAATCAACACAATAGGTTAAAGTTGTATGTAGGATGTAAATGATGAGCCGTAAGCAATTTTTTCCTGATTGTGCTCTTATATGGTGCTATTTTCTTTAACCTTTACTCAATATTACCGCAAAATAATAGAAAATAATTCTCATCTACGTAATACTCTGCAAGCCACTGCGATGGTGTGTGACCGGAGTGAAAAATCATCGTACGTGCACAACTTACGCAACTAAGTGGTATAATGCCAGTACATCGTGGAAACATAATTTACACGCATGAACGATACACATGCAACGAAATGAATAGTACCTATCTACATATAGTGAAGCAACAGCTACAGTTTCGTTAAGCTCTTCCTAAATATGTTTTTATTTATTTGCATTAATGTTTCCCAATGGTCCCTGGAACTCTACCTAAATCTCTAAATTTAAACTTCTCTACTTCCACAAAATCATGAACTTTTTCAATAGTGTAATTGAGTTATTTATAAAAAAATGAGGAATTAAAATAAGATACGCCGTTTGCATTTTGCAACCTTACTGCGATAGCCAAAAAATTACTTTTCACGAAATGATAATTTGTATATTTTCTCGTAAATATGCTCTAGTTATTTCAGAATAGTAAGGCAATAATCAAAGCGGGTTACAGGTGTCAGGAATTAAGTTACCTGTGTTTCTTGCTGTAATTTAGGCAATAAATGTTTTATGCCTAGTTATGTGTATTTCGAATTTACCGGGAACGAGAACTGGAATAGGAGTTAAGCGGCTGCGAGTTCTGTTTGGATTTGGCGTAAAGATTCAGTTGTATGCAAATAATTCAATGTAAATTATTGGTATCAGTGGGTGTTCAAAGATGTATACATTAAAATAACTGTAGCATTTCGGGTTTTCATGCTTAATTAGATGTAAATAGCATGCTGAGGAAGTTATTTATTCATTTTCTAATGATAGACATATAGAACCTTATTTTCCTAAAATTGTTTCGTAAGTGGTAAACTCGTGCTGCATAGCAGTAGAGAGAAGTATAGAGCTACGGAATTGTCGCGGAAAGTGAACAAAATAGGTACAATTGAAGCGAAGGAAAGCTTACTCCTTCTAGATGTAGTTTTAATCCATTAGTGCCTTACGTGGTGCAATGCACCACTGGTGCAGCCTCGATGAGTATTCATCCCGTGTCACACACCCTCATCTATTTCTACATCTATTACATTTTACTCTGCTAACAGACGAATGGGCGTGTGTCAGGAGATGACTGGTACAGGCCGTGAAGTTAACTTTTAGCTGAAAAATCTTACATATTTAATAATGAAGTATTTTGCGTAATGTCTTTGTAAAAAACTGTACACTGTTTGCGTTGTAGTTGTGTATAGTGCGAGGGATAAACAAAATCTTATATCGCTTGGTCCGTCAGTCTTAATGTTGACGCTACTATCTTGCTGGCGAAGGGTGAGGTTAAAAATATGTGTATATTTCTATAGTTACATCCATTGTTATTAATTCTTTTTATTTTTATGTTTGAAGAAGTAATATAAAATCGGATAGGGTGTGACTTTTGAATTTGCTTAATCGTGTATTCGAAAGTGTATGATTGCAATTGAAAAGGTATTTACTCATTAACCCATCTCATCACCCTGCATTTGGCTTTTTAACTTGGTGTTTAGATTTCGATGATATCGTAGTAGAATTTGGACATATTTCTTCCCGTATTTTTTGTTGGAACCGTATGCCTGTATGACAAGATTTAGAAAGCACATTTCAAGGAATTAGCACGTCTTTATGAAGTCATCATGTAATCTACTTCCATTTGGTGTAGAATTCCACGTTGCGATTTCGAGTCCTTTCTAATTACTCCCTGAAACTTTCAGGCCCTTTTTACTTGAGTTTCTAAGGCCACGTAATTGTATCCGCCGTCTTGAAGAATTTCAATATCAAATTAGAGTTGTGGGCACCCTGAAAGTTATATATGAAATGATAAATTGCATGGAAAATTCAGGAATCCTTCAAGCTGAGTTTTATTCATTTATCTATTGTCTTTTCTGATCAATACATTGTTTAAAATCACACAAGGGATAATTATTCAAATATATTGTCAAGGTATCTTCTTGATATGAACATTAAAATTTTTGTGCCATTTCTGTTGGCTTGCATTAAAGTTGGGAGTTTTTAGGTCGTTACTTAAATCCTATGTATCGCGTAGGTATACATAACAGCCTTTACATTATTTATTTCACGTATTAAAACTTGTTTCACTTTTCCACTCAGACTTTTAGTAGGACGCAACCAATTAGCCTAGGGTCTCTATTGTCAAGCACTTAAAACTCAAAACTCTTAGCGTCATTATCAAGGGTCACTCAGTGTAACTCATGATAATAATAAGTTGTAACGTTTTTTTGGGTTGCATTTAAAAAATCTGTGTGGAAGAGAACAAGATTTATTATTACCAAGCATTTTCACAAATTAACGCCCGAAGGACTAGAAACGATAAATTTCAGAGTTTTCTGTTTTCTTCCCTTCGGGTTTCACCGGGTACAATGAGGTGTACTCGCATGAAAATACCCATCGCCCGTTAAGCATGGTTGTCGGCTCTCTCCCTGAACAACTCCCACCTCCAAGGAGGGGGTGGTTAAGAGACGTGTGCCGTCGAAATGCGCTCGAGAATCGCTTGCCGAGAGCACCTCATTGTGGTGAGCTCGGTCGATCGAATCCTCTCCGGAGGCGTGTTTGAACGCCGTGGTGCACGGCGGAAACCTCAGACCTCGTGGCTTGCGCTCCGCCGGGGCAATCCACTCTCGCCGCCGCCCTCTGGCACCGGGCGTCATTCTGCCTATCCCCGCGTCGTTGGCCCCTCCCGTCTCAGCACTCCCCCCTCGAGCCTCGCCTCAAAGTGACACTAAAGCCCCTTCTTATCCATAAACCTCTCCCTCACTTCGAGCCTCTCGTGTCCCCTCCTTTCAATTCGGAATTCCCCGCTAAATGTCCCCAATCCTACCTCCTCCCCTACTCGCCTGCACGCTTTTACCGTCACTGCCAATGAATCTCCCTCGGTCCAAACAACCTCATTCCCCCTCCTCCCGAAAACCTTCACAATGCCACATCTTTGCCCCCGTCGCACTCTCTGAGTCCTCCCTCTCCCTCCCTAGTCCCAAGGAACCATCTCCCTTTGTCGTCCCTATCCCGTTGCCCCATTTTTTCGTCTCTTCCCCTTTTTCGTACTCCAAGCCCCGTTTCTATCGCCCCACCTAGCTGCCTGCTTCATTGCCCTCGACCCCATCCTCCCCAGCCATCGCCTCTGTCGCGACAGCTCTTTTTCTTTCCCCCCTCCTGGCTGTCGCGAACGTTTCCCCGGGCCCTCTTTCCCGCCCGGTGCCGAGGGAAGTCCCGTTCGGGAGAGATTGAGCGTGAAGTTAGTCATTCTTCCAAGTCTTCTGCGATGAAGTAGTGCCGTTTCACGCTGATGTGATGGATTTTGAAGGGCAGGAAATTTTTTCGGATCCTGGTAGGGTAGTTATCGTTATGAAAGGACAACGACAGCTGTGGTCGTTCGCGGCACAATGGGTTGCTAGGTAAATAGGGGTGGGTATATTCATGGTATGGTGGAGGTATTCAAGGTTGGAGTTGTGTGGTAGAAATTTTAGGTGCTTTACATTGTGAATTCGAGCAATGTCAGTTTTAATATTCTCAAAGTAGGGGTGCCTAAGTGTTAGGGTCATAGCATAGTCTTTTGTTCTACGAGGACTGATGCCCAATTCGGACCCTCTTCATCATTATTTCCCCGATTGGGAAGCTTTTAAGGGAGTGGTGTTTGCAAGAATAATGCTATGTAGTGCCTTGCATGTGTTTTGCAGTAGCTAGTGGTTTCTTTGGTATCTACTGCAGTCTTTACATAATATCTACACAATGCACTTGCCATATTTGCTTCAAGTGGCTATTTATTATGTAATGATTGCCATTGGCCATAAACCGAATTGCACTATATGAGGCGCTCAGAATACAAGTGGTGTAAGTCCAATTTTTATAATTTTGCCGAACTAAGACGCATTATACTCTTCAATATGAGCCTGTTTTAGGATACTAGTGAATGAAGTCCATAGTTGAGCTATTTGTCTCCAGGTGGCAGGACTTTACTTGACTACCGAAGAAACTGGTAATTATTTCAGAATACAAGTGAAGCTACTATTTTTTAGTGAGTTACTATTTTTTCTATGCAAAATACCTAGATTAAGATTCGTAAAACATGCGTAGATTTTTATTCTCATTTATATCTTTAACCCCAAATATCACGAAAGCAGTTAATATGGACTTACTTCACTTGTATTCTGAACGCCTATTATGTCCGTTACCAACAAACTTCTAATGTGGTGTAAAGGTTTTACCTCTTTATCATGGCTCTTTCAGTATTTTTCGTTTGTAGAGTCATGAATTTGATTCTTCTGTTCCGTAAATCCCATCAATACCTGTGAAGAGCCGGAGAAACATATCCAAGGCAATATTTTATCATTTGTTTGTACCGGGTGGTTTTTAAGGTAAATTGTTTCTTTTTTCGTTTGGTAATAATGCTTTTGAACTTATGGTTCAACGCTGTCTGAGTGAATAATATTCATACAGGTCTCGAGTAGTATTACTAGCTTGAGTAAGTGCGGGGTTCCGCGTGGCACTGTCCGGGGTTCCGCGAGAAATGATGATGAATGACTGTGGTTAGTAATTTTCGATATATGTCATTTTTTAGTTCCATTTAGCATGGGCGCTATTGCAAAGGTTCCGCTTTGGTCAAAAGGTTGAGAAACGCAGATCTAGAGGTTAACATACTTTTTGCTGGTTCTTGTCTTGAAAGCTTTGTACTCACATGCTAATTAGTTTTCAGTATATTAAACTCTTCTAGTTGTCTTTATTTTCCCTGCTCTCCAGTTTTTTTATGGAAACTACCCAATGGACATATCTTTGGAAGAGCATTTTTTGACCTTTATTATTTTTTTCAGGCATTTAATGGCTTGATTTAACTTAATTATTATTTACTCAGGTCATGAGGGCATATTTTCTCGAGTCAACATTAGTAATTTGAACAACATTTATTCTCTTATACTAAACGTTTCTCATAAATATGTATATTTACATAATCACTGTCGTGTAGCTAAAATTAGTATTATCTGCTCCCTGTGTAACTATTTTATTTCAACGAAAGTGCTTCCTTGGTATACATTCATTTCAATAAATATGAAATGAAAGGAGTTTCATATAATTAGAGCGTGTTATCGAAATGTTTGGTATCCACTCGTGTGAGAGTTATTTTAATAATCGTCCAAAAACTAGGCAACAACTGTCTGATTTTCCATTAATGGTTGCCAACAAGTGGATAGTGCTATTTTCTTATAGATTATCTTTGATACTACTATCCCAGTAATATCATTGCATTGCGAATAAGTCAAATTTTACTTGTTAAAAAAGGTGAAATTGTTTTCATGTTGACTCCGTGGTGTATACATTTAAGACAGAAGACTGATAGACCGGCAAATAATAATTTTAATCTTTCTCACTCATATTTTTAACTTTATTATGCTTAAGTTTTGATAATTTTCAGTTAGAGTACTCCTCTCGTAATGTTTTTCAATTTACATTTTCTATTTGTGATGAAGTCGATGGTTTCAGGCGTGACTTCGTTGAACTTTGAACTCCTAATGGACAAAATATATACTTGGTTATTCCACATAAATAGGTATATGTTTCTAAATTTATTCGTAATAACCAAGAATATTTTCTGTTCATTGTGATGCAGAATTTACTTTTCCTTATTTTTAAATTTCATTCGATTAACATGATTTGTTTTGCCTGTGTGACCGTGTATTATTTAGCAAGTTTCCTCAGTCGTTACAATGCTGCAACTTTAGCACTCTACTTTAGTAAATGTCATGTTTCGGTTTTGACTCATCTCTCCTTTGATGCCTTGTGTTCTAACACGCGCCTTTGGCGGCTTGCAGGGCAATACGCGGATGTAGGTACTGCAGACGCAAACGGAGGTCTCAATTTCGTCCTAATGAAGCCTTTTTTTTATTCCGTCTGCCCATTCTCTCTTCCTATCACTCACCCACCCTTCCCCTGCCCTCTCGCCCCCACCCCTTCACCTGGCATCCCGTCTCCAACCTCCGACCGGGGTTTGCATATCCTCCCCGCCCCCTTCACTCCCTCTACACACCCCTCCCCGCCCTCGACTCCCCTCGCCGTACCCTTTCCCACCTCAAAGTTGGTCGTTTCGGGAACAGTGCCCTGGAAAACCTCGTATTTGCTCTCACCCCGACACGGTTGTTAATATAGGGCCTTGTTCCTATACTCCTCCTCCCTCCCGCCCCTCTCTCTCTCTACCTGGTGTGATTCGTTTCGAGGTGCGCTCTCCTCCTGCCTCCCATAAACCTCTCTCTCGCCGCCTTCCTCCCTCCATCCCTACCTCCGCACACTACCAACCCTCTTTGTTTCTCCATCTCTCTCTCACCCCGTGTTCCTCTCCCTCCGTAAGCTCTCGTTCTCATTCGCTCTTCCCTTTATTCATCGCTGGCGGCTCCATCCGCTCGCTGGTACACAGAACGGGTTGGGGTATTACGCCCTTTGTTTAAATAGAAGCTGGAGATTGTCTAGACTATGGGGTGAGGGACGGGGAAGGTTTGGGAGGAGGTGGGTGCCCGGGTGGGGTAGAGGGTGGGTTTGCGTACGAGTAGGGTGAGGAGGGGTGTGAGAGGTTGGAGTGGAATCGTGTGGGATGATGGGTTGGGTTCGGGATGGGTGAGTTGAAGGGGGAGTATGTCAGTGCCAAACTTTGGGTGTATATGTTCCTATCGAGGTATGAGAAGTTGGCGAAAACTCTTGCTGTTCAAGCTGCCGTTTGGGGATTCAATGGGTTCTTAGAATTGATTTCGTTGTTTGTGTATTTGTTGCTCTAGCCCTTCTTTTTATCCGTTTAGAAGTTTGAGTGCTCCATGGCAATAGACTGTTATTTTGTTTCTTCCCAGTTAGAAAGGTTAACATAGCTTGCATTTGTTTATTCCACTAAGATGCTGAGATATGTAGACGTATTCTATTTTCATCAGGGAAGAGCACTTATGAACTTGGGAACGTATTTTTGTTTAGCCCGTATATGCTCTTAGGCACTGACTCTATCGGAATCACATCTTATGTGTCTCTTGCAGGAATCGATATGCCATTCCTATTTGAAAAGCCTAGACGCATTTCAGACGAATATATTTTTGGTGTGTAAAACGGCCATGGTTATGCAACTGAAATCTATTTGGTTCGTTGATGCCATTGCCTATGCAGATCAGATTTTCATTCATTTAGTATTAAATGCCTACGTCACCGCTTTTAATTTTGAAACAAACCGATAGCACTTCAAACCCCGTATCTCAGGTCTGTTTTCTTGGACGGTGTTCAGTACAATAATTGAATATCCAGTAGGAACGTGTCATTTTATGTGCGCTCGTAGTGAAGTCAGGTAAAGTTGATTTTCTGCAAATGGGACAATAGTCGAATTATATTTAAAAGACTGATTGACTAGAGGAATGCCTATTGGTGTGATCTCAGAAGGGGCATATAATAGGAATGGATCGTGAAATTGTTTGTGATATTTGAGAGTGATATAAATTATATATTTTGTGCTACCTATACTGAAGGGAATCGGGTTGGTTGCTTGACTCTCGAAGGTCCGGGTTCAAATCTTGGCAATGATTGTTTGTGTGGTTTGTCAGAAATTGTTTTCACAGTATACCCTGTCCGTACATGAGTTTACGTTGAAATTTTGCGGAATGGACTCGCGAAAAGAACGTAATACTACGGACCACTTGGCGGCTTTTTTATTTGTAAGCGTAGGCGTAAGCGTTAGGGGATGCTGAGGATTAATACCTCTCTTCCTGGATATGTGATGAACATTGCTGGTACATCATTTATTTTGTAATGGTAATCGTTATAATTATAGTTCATGCAGTTGAAAATGTGCTAGTATCATTTAAATCCATTCTTTCCCATTTTTTATATTTCTCTCTCATTTCTTTGTTTCATTTCATTTCATTCACCGTTACGGCCATTGGTCACCCATGTATTTGGTGTTTATATTATTTTATCCACCATGTCATATATTATTTTTTTCACTAGTCCTCCCCGTCTATTGCCTTCTTCAGGGTGGCGATCGTCAGGGAAAACCGGGAAAACCTGGAATTGTCAGGGAATTTTGCTTTTCTGGAAAAGTCAGGGAATTCTAGTGACGGTCAGGGAGAAACAAATTGAAATTCCCGTTATTTATCTACCATTACGCTTATCGGCCAGTCTTTCCCGCCCTGTATTTCACCTACTAAAACTAATATCCGCTGATGTGCATGGAATAAGCCCCATTAATTTGTGGAACATTCAGTTGTGAATCTTATTAGTTGTGTCTTTTAGTTACTTAGTTGTGAATCAGACGTACAGTGTATATCTTTTCTACATCCTTAATGCGATACTTGCCTAGTAGTGTTAAAATTTATAATCACATGCATTTCGCTCTTCATAAGGAATACGAGGCTATGTTGTTTGGAAAATTTTACGTCGTATTTTTTTTAACTTCTCAGACTCAGATCTAGAGGCAGGTGGAGCACAGCTCGTGGTAAATACGCTTGCAGTTATAAAAATACGAGACGATGATTATTAGAATGGTAATACAAGTACGATCACACGTGTAAACAAAATCTTACGTAAGATCATCTTCGGTTCCCATACCCCCGTTCATGAGACATTAAGAAGAGTCATCCTCCCCTCTCCACCTTTCACGCTCGACATAATTATTGAATGGTCCCCTTAGCTCACACTCGAAGCAATTTAGTCATGTCACAAACCACCTCAAATATGATATTCCTGAATACGATGCTGCCGTTGCTAATTGCCTCGTTCGCAATGGCGCGATTACGTTTTGTTTGTATATACAAATATTTGTACATTTTTGGCTCACTCTTACAATCAAGAGGCTATAACCTCGCTAATCAAATTGTTATTCGCTTTTGAATGTCATTCGTGCCATCCGATTTTGATCCAGTCCAACAACTTGGCTTTGGTTTGTATTTTTCGCGCACCTTAGTGATACCTGTACCGGAGTCCACCAGTAAATCGGCCATTAACTTTCCCTTCGATGCCTATTCAGTAATCCTCAATCTCCGACTACCTCTACCGACTACCACGACACGCTACCTCTTTCTTGAAGGATAAGACATCGTCACTGTAATTTTACCGAAGGAAACACATACGGCCGAGGAAATACCATACACGGCCGCGAAATGTGTATGAAAAGGGCGTATAATTTGCACGAGGGTTTACCTTATGAAGGTTTAACATACTTTTTCGTAAGGATATACTTGTAGCTTTTAATGTATTGATTTCAGTTTTTAACATTTTCTGAGTTTTGACGAAAATTTAATTCAGCAGAAATAAAATATTCAGATAATAGGAGCCCTTTTGGCGATCGGTCAGGGAAATTGTTGAGTCCGTCAGGGAAAGGTCAGGGAATTTAAAAATTGGATCTCAGTAGCCACCCTGTTCTTATAATGGTTGAATGGGATCTCTGATCGAATCGCATGTTGACGATGATTATTTTGTCTTTTGGTGTAAGCTTGTTATTGTATTCGTGTTAACTTTTTAAATGAAAGTGCCTTTAACGTGATTTTTAACATCATTTTTAAATGATAAATTATTGTGTTCGCATGGTGGCAATGGCCCGATGACTTTTGTTTTATAAATATCCATCTGCCATTCTCTCATCATCTTCGGAAGTTTATCTGGTTGACTTTTTCTTTTGATTCAACATTCAGTCATTCTTCAATCCATTGTAAAATATAGTATTGCTTGTTTTTTATCCTAGTTGTGTATTTTCCATCTGTGTATTAATGCATAAAAACTATTAAAAATGAACAATATGCCACGTAACGAATAGATTTTTAATGACTTTTCTTCCGCCTAGATTGGCCTTATTAAATGCATTGAAAGCGCGCGTCCAACATTTTTTTGGTGCATGCATGTACATACATAGTACATGAAATAAAAATACTCTGTATATTCCGCACTATTTTAATTTGCCGACCCGGGTTTCGTCTACTCCGTAGACATTATCAGGTGGTGATGTATTTAAGTAAAGACCCAGATAATGTCTACGGAGTAGATGAAACCCGGGTCGGCAAATCAAAATAGTGTGGAATATACAGAGTATTTTTATTTCATTTCTACGTAAACATGCAGTTCCACCAAGTGACGCCTGAAACTGTGCAGTTCATACATAGTACATCTGTGATAAGAATTTTTCTTCCAGTACTCAAGTTGACTCCCAGGTTACATTGTACATTGTGCATTTATTTGGGATCATTTCAATTTCACGGACATACGGGTGCGCGTAAAACATGAGACGTTTGCTCTTTATTTTATTTTCTACTGTCGAAAGTCATCGCTTTATCTATGTTATTCTTTGTATCATCCACCTTTCGCACCTCAAAATAAATGATAAAATTTGGCGATGAACATCCTTTTGTTGCTTCACCTGTGACGCAATATCCCAGAGTTCCGCGAAGGTTCGTTCTGCACGGCAATAGTTGTACATGTATAATGGATAATAATTCCTTCGCCCAAGATCTTTTTACCCAGCTGTACTCTCGAACGAGCGATTGCAATTTGGATCGGTGCACCAAATTTTTATTTTCGTGAATATATTCTACTTTCGTACGGAAATGATCTTAGATTGAGAATCATACGTTGTTTTAATTGAAAAATTAGTGCAAAATCATGAGTTTTTGTACTTTAAAGAGTTTTATACTCTACATTTTCTTATGAAAATCATAGCCAACCGATTTATATCGACAGCGATCGGTATTCCTCATTTCTGAATTTCTTGGTTTATTGAATAACAGCTTTTCGGGTGTTCAAAAACCTGTATTACTTCATCTCGGCACGAAATAAAACGTGAAGATAAACTTGTATCAATTCACCTTTCTATCTTAATGCCTTTCATATTCACTAAGGAGATATACGGAAGTCATACTGTTGTTCTAATGAAAAGCGGAATTTGTTCGTACTTTAAAACATGGTATTTTTCGGTCAGAAATATTTCTACCTAAATGGTCTTGAAAAATGATTTGTACCTACATATTTTGTATAAATTTTAATTAAGCGTTCAATGAGATAGCAAAATACAAAAAGATTGCAGTTTCCACAAAGAAAAAATCCACCTTAACCGGTACTCGAACCTGGAATCCCCAATTTCCGGCCGAAATCTACAGGGGAGATGGAAGCCTTGATAGCTCAGTTGGTGGAGTACCTAACCGAAAATCAGGAGGTTCCGGGTTCGAGTTCCGGGTTCGAGTTATTCAAGGTGGATTATTCCTCAGTGGAAATGCTGCTATTTTGCATTTCAGTGCGTGACTCCGCTGAGGTAATCGCGGCTATTCCTTGAACAAAAAAGACTCATGTACGAACCGTATTAGTTTACCATTCACCGCTGTCTTACCGTCGCTCGCGATACCCGCGTGACGGTTAAGTGAGATAGCGTGGTGCCGAGTTTCCCCCCCTCCCACTGGTTGAGAGTGCCTTCCGACGATTTCATCGAACTGCTCCGAAAACTTTACTTGCTTCCTCCGTCCACTCCCCTGCCATCTCTTCGTTTCTTCTTCTCCCGGCCGCTCTCCGTCTTATCCCCTGGACCCGCCCACTCGTGCCTGGTTGTGTGTTTTGCCCGTGATTTAAGCTCCAGAAATTGTTCCCGGTGAACACTTCCCTCAGACCTGAGTTTTCTCGGTTATAAAAGGGACGAGTTTTGTCGTCCTCCCTTACCCTCCCCACGTTCTCCCTCTATCTCTAATGCCACGTGACACCTTTCCCTTACCTCAAGCCGCTAGCCTTTCCACTTTTACTTTCACCTCCCGTTTTCCATTCCATGTTATTTATATTTCCTTTCCTCCCTCTACCCGATTTCGTCCTAATCGCCATACTCAAATTCTCCCACTAGTGACGTTCTTCGTCCATACATGTCCCCACTTGCCGTTACAGCTTTCAAATTTCTCTTCATGTTTTACAATTTAAAAACTTTTCCGGAATTTCTTCTTCATACAGTATCCTGTATACCACGATATATGTGTGTGGCACTTATGCATGCCAGAGCTAACTTCATGCCGGAATTATTATTACTACTTCCAGTTGCTGTTTTATATGTAACTGCATTTAACTCCATTCCAGAAACTGCATAAAATTATGATTTATTGGATTCAGGTGTGATTTTGTCTAACAGGTTGGTTATTGTAGGAAAGAAAGGATTACTTCTACACGCATTATCCACAAATATATTTTAACCGAGATACATTTCGACGCAAGACGTTGCAAGATAATGACACTAGACACAGATATCGCAATGACGCAAGGAGTCATTGAAATATATTATGCATAAAATTTAGTTATTTTATTTGTTCTTACTTTTGGTACATTAAATCAACTAATAAGACGTAGAATACTCGGCGGCTTTGCATGCAATGTGGTCGCCGACTTAAGGCCAATCATTTTGCGGGACGGATGATGCATATAATTATTCCAAAAAACAAATTTCCCTATGCCATAAATGTAGAGCGGTCACATACGGGCATTGTACATACATTTAGAGTTCTATGGAAGCGTGTATTGAAAACGTCCAAAAATCGGGCATAATCCAAGGTAAATTTCACAACCCTGGTATTTCCTATCTATTTTATCATTGCCTCTTATACTATGGAGAACGATTTCTGTGGTTACTGAATTTGAATTATAATAAATTGTATAAATGTGTTTGTGATCCTCTTCAGTTTTGTAAAACTGTTTGATTACTATTAGGGCATAGGTCAGGACCGTGCATTACAAAGTTTATGTTTACGGATTACATTCCGAAGAGAATTTCAACTATTCGGATTTCCTCCTCGTTTAAGTCATTATTGTCTTGATAATTTTTTTAATTCTTATCATCAGTCGAGTTTGCTTTATTGATGTATTGTGTAGATTGGATTTGGTTAAGTATCACGGGGTAATTCAAAAGCATTAGGAAATTACTTCCTCTTTTTATCATTCCCTCTTCTCATCCCCTTATTCATCTACATCGACGGAGTACCCTACAAGGCACCTCGAGTGTATGTGGCATAGGGTGAATAGTCACCAAACATGCATAATGACATGTTAGTCCTACGTCCTAAAGACATTGGGGCCTTTTCTTGTGAATACCGATCTCGCCCATGTTCATGCTGTAGTCATATGGTATTGATGAGATCTTTCCCGTAGTGTTCTTTAACAAATGTCGCCGATTTTTGCCGCTCGTGTGCTTAATCATTGAGTTGTAGCGCTGTAGACTGTAGTCCACAAGTACCGGTGTCTTATTCTAAATAAGTAATTCTAATACTCATCATATATTTCGTAGTTATTAAGCTTTTCTTGGAAGACATACTTTCTCGAAATCCTGTTAAACTAGTCCATTTACGAAAAATAAATATATTGACTAACCTTTCTCGCCTAATACATCTTTCAAATACCGCACGGATGTATACATTGATGTTATAACTCTGTGTTATATCTGTATGTTTGTAGATATCTCATCATAGCCACTACTGTCGCGTATGTTGCTCGAGGCCAAAGCGATCTCAAAAGTGATTAGAAATGAGTTTTTGGAATTGGAAAACTTAGTCGGATCAAAATGTTATCCTCGTGGAGACATTAATGTATTTCAGCAGTATTGTGAATTGTTGGAAAATATGATTAAATAGAAATATTTATTTTGTTTCGAAATATTTTAAATCTCAAATAAGTGATCAAAAGTTTTTTGTGATTTTTCATCGATCGTCTTGATTTCGATGTCTTTGGTACACGCCTGCGGAATTTCCCTCGTCAACTCTTTTATCCTCCCCCCTGCATTCGTGTTCGTGACGTCATTTATGGAACCCCATGGCATTGTCTCGCTGGAGCATTCCGTTTACTATACCAACACCCTCTTCCCCATCTCCTCCCCTGATTATACATCCCGTCCCATAATCCTCCATTCTCCTCTCTCGCTCCTCATCCACCCACCGATCTCTTGACCCATGCCCCCCACCCTATCTCCCTTCCCTCCTTCATTCTGTACCAATATATTCCTCGCGCCCTCTCCTCCTCCTTCCCATCCCACAATCTCCCTCTCCGCCCCCCCCTCCCTGCCCCCTGTGCTCGCCCTGGGGCACATAAGCCAATAATGTGGTGCTCAGGAAGGGGATTTAAGCCTTCGTCTCCCATAATAGTCGCTTAGGGAAGGGTGGCCTTTCCGACGGAGGTTCCGGAGGTAGGGAGGGAAAGGGTTCGGGCCGGGAGCGGTGGGGTGGGTTGGACCTTCGGGAGGTGGGGTCGGTGGGCGTGTCCGGGCGCACGGGTCGCCAGCCAATGGGATTGGACCTTTCATCCGCGCAAGCACTCTTCCCTCTCTGCCCCCCCCCCCCCCTCTCAACGTGTTCCTCCCTCCCTTCACTCCGCTCTCGGCGCCCTACCCATGTCACGAAGATCCTTCTCTCTCTCTCTCTCAACGCTTGCTGCCTCTCATTCTTGGCCTTCTTCAGCCTCCGGTCCCAACGGGCGCGTCGTATGTATTTTGACGTCCCTGCGATTCGACTCTCGGCAGCCGGGCACCCGGCACATTCGTCCCCGGACTTGTTTTTTCCCTTCTTTCGCTGTGGGAGAGCGGTAGGATACCGTTCCGTGACCTTGTTACCGATCGCTGTTTTGCTCACTTTGTTATATGTTTTGTAGTTGTCGTGAATATGTTTAAGTTGAAAAGTCGTGTATTGCCAATTTGTAAGTTTTATTCTTAGAATTTATTTGTGAATCGTATTTATTTCCCCGAGATTTGCGGCTGTGTTGTATTTCTCTCAAGTGTCAGTCTCAAGTTTTTTTTAAGCTGTGTCACTGTATATGCAATGTGATTCCTTGCTTTTCTGTATATATCATTATAGTGTAACTGACGGTTAAAAGAAGCTTCAGGGATGGAAGTGGTGCAGATTGGTTAGATTGTGGACATTAAAATGCGTAGAGGTTTTAGAAAGCAGTTGTGTTGATGTTACTTTATGTTTATTAAATGAGAACAATTCATAGTACGCAGCTGCTCGGTCACTTTTTCGTGCTTCTTATCCGTTTCGTCAGGTAATGGCCCCGTTGTAGCCCATCAAAATAGTAAGAATTTCTACCTATAGGGTCACTTGAAAGTTCTACATCTATACGATACCCTGCAAGCCACCTCGAGGGTGTGTGAGTTAAATTTTTTGATGGTAAATTTATTTGAAATGCAATTACTTGACCTCTTTGTCCCATTTTCTAATGGACGTTTCTCTTTTCTGGTAAAAGATTTCGAGTGGCATTGGTTAACTCATGCTAAAAACTTAAATTTTAGGAAGCCAAAGTAGCACTGCAGTTCAGAAAATGCTTGCACTTGCTTTCATTATATTAAAACCACATATTTTTCACTAATAATTTGGAAAACGTTTTAAATCAACTAGAAGCCTGATTGACAAATTTCTCTCTGGCAATCTTCTTCAGAGTGACTCAGCTCATTAAAAATTTGCCATGATAATACTTTGAGTGTGGTTTTTTATTCTTACGGAAGTTATTGCTAAATGGCATTACAAAAGCAGGCCTTCGGGAGTCTTCCGCGTTGTAATTATAATGACAACGCGGAAGACCCCTTAAAGCCTGCCTGAGTCATCGGAACACCGCGAAACCCTTCGCTAGTAAAACGTGACATGCCAATAGTTCGGTCCACTTGACATTAAAGTTCTTGGCTGCTAGTATTGATCACTATTCATTCACTCTTGTAATTATTAATGGGGATCATTTATTTTTTATATGATCATTAAAAATCATGTTTCAAATCCGTCCAGCATTAACCATATTTCAAGTAGACTAGGGGTTAATTTGATGGTTGCCGATACTTCTGGTTATAAAAAAATAGAGACGGTTTTTGACAATAGCGTTAATAGTAGAAGATCCTGCCCGCATCCTACTTCAATTCCAAAAATAATGACCAGGTGTTACGAACTGATAAATAAAATTAATGAACAGCATTACATACAAGTATGTGGTCTTTCGGTCTTCAATCCGATTCCCAAGGTAAGTAGAATGGATGAGTAGAACCTGCTTCACTCACCTTGTCAGATTCTGGAGTTGATGATAAAGGTAGACCACCTGATCCTGACCCCAGTGGTATGCCAAGTACCTACCCTCTCGAGTAGCAGTATTTTTTTTCCCGTCACCACCAATGACTGCTACTGTATTTGGGGCTAAGTGAATTGCTGTGAGGAAGTCCCATGGCATCTCTGGGATGCAAGGGATATGAACACTCTTCATTGAACAGTGCTGCCGCTATGCGGCAGAAGACTTGAAATCTTGACTCGTTGGTTTTGTTTTCCGAATTCGAGTTTCCCCTCATTGGTCCTCTCCTGAATGTAGTTATGTCTCGGTGCCACACGGTGTTCTCGAGTCTCGTCTCTTTTTCCAACAGGGTTTTATTTGGAAATAAGTCTTAAATGTCCAAGCCGGATGTCAGTCTCGTTCGTGAGGATAAAGCTCTTCAATCACTATGCCCTATGGCGTACGTTAGTCAAGAATCAGAGGAGAAGATTATTTCCTTCTCCTGTGGTTTCCTTAAATGGTGTGGTACCCAGAAAATGTTTTTAAAAATAACAAAAACATTTTTACTTTTGGCAACAATCCATTAACTGCCAAACGGATTTAATCCATTTTCGTTAAGGCCGCTTTACACGTTACAATTTTTGTACAATTTCTTGTACAAACGCTTGTATAAACTGAACGAAATTGTACGTTAGTCTGAATGGAATTAGAACATATTCTATTTTCCGTTGAGTCATTCAGACATTCTCACAAGTGTTCACACAATTTGCCGCTTTACACAGTACAATTTCCTCATAAAAGCGTTTGTACAAGAAATTATGCAAAAAAATTGTATCGTGTAAAGCGGCCTTTACATTTTTTGCATGTAAAATATTTTTAATGTCGGAATTTAAAAGGAAAAATTCATCAAAAATCTATATGGAATATTAATGCGAAATAAAAGATAGTGAAGTAGCAATGCGACCGAAAACCTCGAAGCCTTTTGGTGGTACCTACTTTGGTAAGGTTATGTGCGCTTCTTGCACAATGTCAATGGCCGAAAATTTAAATACACCGTTAAATTTCATTTCACCCGATATCAGACAGCAACTTTCTGGCAGATTCCTAATTTTAAGAGTTTTCGACATTACCCATTGTTAGTGCTGCCGAATTGAAAATAATCTTTCAGCTGGGATTCGCTACGCTGGGATGTTGGCTCCCTCGCCAATTTTCCCCTTCTTCATGCCTTTCATTTATCCTTTAATTATATGCAAGTTATAACATTACTCAGGGTTTGAGACAGTTGAAAGTGGTGGTCGAATTCTGTCCTCTTCTTTTCGCATTGCAATGAGTTTCTATTAATTGGATTTGGAGTGTAGCATAAATAAAATATCACTCTCTCAGTGTTAAACGCGAAGGTTGGATTTTTGTTAGGTAATTGTAGAGCTCACTCCGTTCTAAGCCACTGACGTGTAAAATTCACACATTCAGGGTGGGAGGGGTGGGCAGTTCCTTTCCCTGGACCACCTGCGGTTTCCTACTAAGTTCTAACATGCAGAAAATCGAATCGCGAGGATTTTAGGTGGGGGTGCCCAGAAAGACTTCTGCACGAAATTTAAACCCTGGACCCTCCATTCCGCGCTCTTCATCAACAGTTAAAAAAATACAGATATACACAGATATAAATTAAAAATACGCTCTTAATTCGGGAGATAAATTCTTTTCAAACCTGTTTTAGATGAGTTTAAAACTTTATAGTAATGTTCATTTTGTTCATTTGCGTTGCGAGTTGCGATTTATACGTAAGGTGGTAAAAACTACTTGTGATGGAATATTAATTTAGAACCAATCAAAATTTTAGACTCGTGGACTCCTCTGGCAATCAGCTATCCTCTAACACCAATAAGTCTTCATTTACGAAACAAATCACTGCTGTCATCACATTGCACATGCATATATTATCCATGTGATTTTATTGCATGCGGTAGTGGCCGTCATTCAAGATTTCTAAGCAGTTGATGACTGATCTTCATTATTTGAAGTAGCTGGAACATTTTTACTATGAGCTGCCGGATTTGGGCGGATTGCACAGCAATATCTCCTAGGATCTCCTTACGTACCTTGTTATTTTCTTTTGATGGAGTTATATGTGTTACCGAAAAAATGGCTAATGCACGTACATACATTTTGCGTGAAGGTTCTCGGGTACTCCACCGGGTTATTACGTCTATGTCCGCCGACGTTTGGATTCCCGACTCTGTCATCGTCTTCTGGGCTTCTGAAGCCCTGAAGACGATGACCGAGTCGGGAATCGAAATGTCAGCAGACATGGACGCAATAACCCAGTGGAGGACCCGGGAAACCTTCACGCAGCAGATACTCCGGGAAGGCACCAGATCTTTCTTTACATACATTTTGATTTACTTTATGATTAGACAGGTAACTCCACAATCTGGAGCTAAATAATTTTCATTATTTTTTTACATCTCAAATTTTTTCCGATCTCCGAAGACATAAACACGGTGAGAGTATGATGATGGTGCATTATAATGGTCCAGAAGTGTATTATCTTCCAAAGGGCTAGGCTGGCTCGAACGTCCCATGAGCAGACTTTGCAGGTCTGCTTAATATATTAACGTTCCCTGCTGGTCTGGTCTGCTTTATATGAACGAGGGACACCTAGGCCCCATAATATGAATGGGATTGTATGTTGACGGATTCCCCGGAATAGGAACTGTGGACTTGCAGAAACGCTGTTATCGATGTCATTACTGCCGCTGATTTCCGGTACCGCATTGGATGATTGTATTTTATGCGTTAGGGCTTCAGAATAACAAATTAATGTTATTTCGTGGAAAGGATTAGGTCTCACTTTTTTGTTTTCATAATTCGTAAAGCTTCCACGCCTTTGCCCTGTACGTAAATTTAAGTACCTAGTATTGGTAAATGACAAGTGAGATAATCTCCTGGTGTAGTATTACTATTTGCTTTATGCCATGTTAAAGAGGCAAGATGCTGCAGCAATAAGCATTATTGGTCCAATCAGCACCCTATTTCTCGTTCTCAACAGCGTCTTATCTGCTCGGCCTTGTGGGAGCGAGGGAGCTGAGTTTTTGGACCTCGGGCCGGAGCTGGAAACGTGTCAGATGTCCATCAATCGCTCGGGTGTCCACTACACGGACGAGGCATCGTCTAGGGTAGCGCATAGGATACTGGAGCATACACGTAGGGTTTAGCTCAGGTGGTAGCCCAGAGTTCAGGTCAATCCGCAGGGGAAAAATCGTGTAAGAATTTGACAGAACATGCAGAGTAGTTTTAGAAGGTGAGAGAAAAACACATGGAGAGAACGAACATGATAAATCATCAAAGGTAGGTAGACCAAATAGTGTGTCCGTCAAAAAATTATCGAGGAAAATTTTAGTTGGAAAGGTGCACCAAGAGAGAAACAGATTTGAAGAAATTTCAGTGATAGTAGTGAATTGTCGTAATATAAGAAATATAAAGTAGCAGATACCCTGCAAGCCACCGCGAGGGTGTGTGGCAGGGGGTGAAGATCACCAAGCATGCACTACTAACATGCAAACAAGCAACTAAAGTGTCTCATGCAACTAGATTGTTAGTATCTATAGTATTTGAGGGGTTAATACATGCATCATGCACTACAGAATACTCTAAAATATTTCCCCTACCTATCCCTTTCCTATGCTGCCTATTCTGGTCTCTTATAGTACGGGGGAAAAATGCCATTTTGAATCTATCGGTACGACAATCTATCTCTCTAATCTTATTTATCTGGTCGAATCTAGCATAATACGCTGGTGTTTTTAATATGTGCCTAACATCTTCAGTAAAGCTATCCGATTGAAATTTCTCTAATAGATTTAATCTGTACTTTAACCTACGCTCTTATAATGATTCCCACCCTAATTCTTGTATTAATTCTGAAACGCTACTGAACCTTACGTAACATCTTTTAACGAACCTAGCTGCTCTACGCTGCACACTGTCTAGTTCTCTGATCAAACCTAATTCATTAGGATCTCATACACTGGCTGCATACTCAAGGTGGGGCCTAACTAGTGAAAAGTAACATCGCTCTTTTGTCTTCTCATCACATTTCCCAAGTAATCTCTTTTTATAAATCCTAGCTTTCTCTTCGCTCGGCCGCATATTTCCCTTATGTGTCTTCCCCACGATAAATCCTTTGTGATTGTTACACCTAAATATCTTATGGTTTCTACGTTTTCGATCTTCGTGTTACTAATTTTATAGGTACGCTCTATCGAATTATTCCTCCTCCAAAAATTGATAGCTACACACTTTTTAAGGTTAAGCTCTGACTGCCATTTGTCGCACCACTCTTGAATTGCATCTAAAACTTTGCTAAGCGATTTCCTGTCTTCTTCTTTTGATATACCCCTATACACTACCGCATCGTCTGCAAAAAGTCTAAGCTTACTACTAACTACGGTACCCAAATCGTTAATGTATAGAAGAAATAGGAGCGGACCTACTACGCTACCCTGGGGAACTCCCAATGTGACTTTGATTGTGTCCGACATGATACCATCTATGACAACCCTCTGCTCTCGTCCACTTAAGAATTCTCTTACCCAACACACAACGTCTTTATTTATACCAAAACTCTCTAACTTCAAGATTAATTTGTCATGATTAACTTTATCGAAAGCCTTTTTAAAATCTAAAAATATCGCATCAACTTCAGTACTGATTTCGCCGTGGACTAAAATATCGTGTACGAATAAAGCTAATTGTGTCTCGCAAGATCTACTTTTCCGGAACCCATTCTGGCTGTTTATGAGTAATCCCTGACTATCCAAATGCCCCATGATCGAACTGACTACAATGTGCTCAAATATCTTACAAGAGATTGACGTGAGTGAAATGGGTCTGTAGTTACTAGGTTCTTCCCTATCACCGCTTTTAAATATAGGTATAATGTTAGCTACTTTCCAATCTTTGGGTACTGTGTGGTTCTTTAGTGTTTTATTGAATATTATTTCTAGATACGGGGCTATTTCAGAAGCTAATGTTTTATATACTCTGGAGGGAATTTGATCGGGACCTGGTGATTTGTTTATACTAATGTTTTTTAACTGCTGCTCTATTCCGCGACATGAAATTTTTATTTCGGGCATTTGCTCACTGAAAGTGTTCGGCGGTGGTTCCACTGCGTTGTGTGACGATGAGTTGAATACGCTTTGGAAGAAGGTGTTTAAAGTATTGGCTTTTTCTACGCTGCTGGTAACTCTAATTCCTTTATCGTTTTTTAGTGTGTGCACTGTGGACCCATTTCCCTGAAGCTCTCTCACATATGACCAAAACGCTTTAGGATTGCTATCTAAATATTCTCCTAACATCTTGCTCTTGAAATGTGATAACGCTTTCCGACATGATTTCCTTGCTAATGCTCTCGATTTTTTATAGTTTTGATATAACTCATTTTTTTCCTCTACCGATAGACCCCGTCCTGCATTTTTCATCCTAGCGTGGCATACCCTTTGTCGCTTTAGTGATTTCCTAACCTCCGCGTTATACCACCTTGGCTCTGTATTATCACTAATGAATTTACTTGGTATGTTTTTATTAACTGCTTTACGGGTGACCTCAAGAAATTCTCTCCACGAATCCTCTGTATCTATTCCTTCGCTTGGTTCGCTAAATGCATTAAACGATTCCCTTAATTCCTCTTTTATACCGTCGTAATTAGCTTTGCCAAATAAGTATACCCTCCTCCTTGGTTTATGATGTCTTTCAACGCCTACAATAAATTTCGCATGCACTATTTTATGATCACTAATCCCTATGTCTGTAACTGTATTTAGAACTCTTTCGGGTATATTTGTTGCTAATAAGTCTAGAATGTTGTTTCCCCTGGTCGGTTTGAAGTATTCTGAATGTGATACGCAGTGTACATTTTTCGATGGTATAATCGTGTTTACGTGGCTAATGTCGCATGTTACCGCTTGTACATGTCATCCAAAAGCGTCTACCCATCATCATTGCACCTGATCGAGTGACGACTGGATATGCCGATGCTTCATTCTCTCCCATGCTTAGTCCTTAGGGAAAATATCGGAATTAAGAATAATAAAGGAATGGGGGAGAGGGATGTCGGAGAGTCCTCCACGCCTTCCTGTCCCCTTGAGCTTCCCTCCGCATCGGAGGCGTTGAAGCTTCCCCCACCGCCGCGGCTAGAATGTGTTGGATTTTCATCAGAACATGAGGTTGTCATGGCGGAAAGAAGGGGGTGGGGATTTTTAACTCTCCGCACCAATGCTCCAGTCCAAACCCCCTCTTCCCCACCCATAATCCGGCGCGGTATGCAGCTCGAGTCTTTAATAAATTCCGTGAATCCTACGCCTCCACACTCGCTCCCTCACACCGCCGCCCTTTAATTCGTTTATTCCACGCTGATCTATGCTCTCATTCCCGCGCCCCTCTCCCGCTCCACCCCCCACACGCCCCTTGCTCGTCTCCTCCTCCACCCCCCATCGCCACCCTGTGGGGACATGCGGGGTGGGTTTAGTGCCATTCCCAGCCGCCCTCCTCCTTTCGCACCCATCGCGTGCTCCATTCCCTTTCATTTAAATCCGTCCCTTTTCACCCCGCCTCGTCATTTATCCTCGCCTCTTTAACCGCCAAAACCTCCGGTTCCCTTAATTTCGGGGCTCCCCGTCCTCGCGCGCCGCAGTTTTCGCCGAATCTCATCAACATCAGAATGTTCCTGGTGGTGAGTTGTCAGACGCCGCCCAGCCTTTGTTCCGGACGAAGTATCTTATCGTTAAGGTGCTTCAGTTTCAGCTTGGGTTCTTGCAATCCTCGTCGGATACCATTGAAGGGTGTCTTTTGGAAACAGATAAAGTAAATTTTGCTCACAGTTTTATAATTCCGTAAGCGTTTGCCTCTCCAATAGTCTCATGATGCATTGCATTTCCCTAACATGCGTCATTTTTGGCGATTTTCGTTGGAGTTATTTCATTATCTCTCTATATGGGACAAACAAGTAAGTGATTGTAAGTTAGGGAGTATCTGTTGTAGCTTGTATGCGTATTCTTCCACGTTGTGATGGCACTTTTTCTTCTATCCAAATACCTTACTTTGGCCGTTTCCTCCAGAAACCTGTTTGTGGCAGCCTTCTTAAATTGAGGTCAAGCAATTAAAGCATTCATAAACAGTGGGCTTACTCATCAAAAATCAAAGACTGAAAGAGCGACGTTTGCATTTTTAAGCTCCCGTGAAAGAAGCCTGGAAGATGTTAAAATAAAATACCTAGTGAGACATATTTACCCGTTTTTTCTTGATTTCTTTGGGTGAAAACTATTGGCCACAATGCTCCATTGAACACGAAAATACTCCATGACCGTTATGGTCCGACGTAGTTGTAAGAACAGCATTCTGTTACACTTTTCACTTTGTAAATAAAATGATAAAAGTTTTACTTAAAACTTCTAATTATCGATTTAAAAGGTACAAAATTTTTAAATGAAATTATTTTTCGATAACAACTCTTATATTCTCTCAATAATCTTGCGTTAATTTGACGCTTGATTTTTGTGCAGAATTTCAGCCACACACATTGTTTGCCCTTCATGTTCAATTGTACATATGTTTCAATCAACTCTCAAGGGGTGTTCTTTGCACTAAATAACAATTTTCTGGAATTTGTTAATGTAGACTACTCCATCAAGGTGCTATGATCAGGGTAACAATCAGATTCAGCCGAAAATATTCCTAATGGCATTATGCATGCGATAAAACGCTGACTTGGTATTTCAAATCCATTTTATAGATCACTCAAATGTATTCTATGCCATAATATGCACCATTAATATAGGTACACTTACTTGCACTTGCATTAGCAAAGGTAATCTTAGACACCAGACTTTGATTAAATGTCTGCCATTTCATCACTTAGGCCCGGTTTTATAATGTCTGGTTACATATTTTCGAAGTCCAAAAACGTTTTTCTGCAGTTAAAGTCCATGTCGACTAATCGTTAGTCCGATGTTGATTCGTACCCAGAAGTTTTGACAACCGGCAAAGTAACCTGGCTTCTGTATAAAACCACTGAACGTTAATGAAGCATAATAAACTGTTAATATTTTATTTAAAATTTTGCATCACGTCTGTGTAGTTTTGCTGGCTGCTCTTTTCATTACTTACTCTATGTGCTTGTTTGTGGTTGCTTTGTTCCCTACCCTCATATTTTTCCTCGCTTTCCCTTGTCCTCCCTCTCTCTTTTCTCGAAGGCTTCCTTCGAGCGATCCTACCCTAAATATTGGTTCCTCTTGATATGGAATGGTGAGGATTCTTTCCCTTCCATTCTGATGGAAAACGAAATAAAAATCACCCCCCTCGCGGCATGTTCGTGTGTGTTTCACCATTGGCTGGATGAACTAGCTTCCTTATCGATGTAAGGTATGTTTTTTTTTGTGGTCTTGTTTTTCATATTGTGTCCGATGCTCGAGATAAGAAAAGTACCAAATAATTTTTTCGTATGTATGTGCCATGCGATTCAATGCAAACATGGCGGAATCTGTTCATTTTAAAGACGAGCTTTATGACTTTCACAATTTATTTATGCGCACAATTTGTCTTTTTCCCAGATCTTGTTTGTATTTGTTTTAATAGGGAGTAGTGATATCATCTCCAACATTCTCTGCCCTATGCATATATTTTGTCTTGACAAGTTGTATTATTTATCTGCAGCGAAGGGCGTTGCAGGCATTAGTAACCGTTTTCTAAATTAGTAGCCGACATTCGTAGCCGTGTCCTATAATGATGTAATTTTGTAGTTTCACTCTTCCTTCAAACACATTTGTGTCAGCGAGGTAACGCATGCATTTGGTGCTTCTTCGTTTGTGGGTTTATGTTTTACATAGGTGGTTTTGTCCTAGTGTATTATGCATGTCCCTACGAGGACATAGATGTTTTATGGCCAATTTTGTTTATTGAAACTTTATATTTATTCCGAATGCATGGAGTCTATGTATGGAATTTATTTCCGAATGTAACTCCCTTAAATGAACAATGTCTCGATCCCAATCAATCGAAGAATTTACCCTTATTCCTGAAACTTTTTTTTGGCCATAATATAACATCTGCAGAAAATACACGTTTATCAACTCTTCTCAAATTAAGAAACGGGCACCATCTAAGCGTTGCTTTGACACAGACATTCTCTCTCTTTTAATACTCGCGTCGTGGAATGCGCTCTGAAATCCTGGCCTTGTTCTTTTTCATAGTTAGCATTTGATTGGTTCAGCTACTGTCATTATCTTTCGCTTCTTCATTCAAAATTGTTTTTTATGAAACTCTCATGTCGTAAAATGAAATCTGTATGTTATCCCATCTTAATATTCGCGTTTCCATTCTCCCTCTTCATCCACCATCCTAAGAATAGCTTTGTTAACGCTTGACCCGTCCACTTGATCTTTTCCGTTCTCATTTTAATTTAAAGAACATTTATTTTAGTCAGCCATTCTCTTCAAAGTCTCATCGAGTCTAATCATGCGTTCCGGCTGTTCACCGTTCAACTTTATTCTTTGGACGCCAGCAGCGTTCACATCATTATTTCCGCGTTGAAGATTCCAGATAAACGAGCGGGCGGCCAATGATCCTTCCGTTTTTAGTCCTATCGACCCGACGTGTGGAAATGATGGGAGAAAAAAAAGGAGAGGAAAAATCCCGAGAATGCTTCCATTTGAGTCGACTTTTAATCGTCGCGTCGAATCAAGCGGCAGGCGCTGGCGCGCGAGCATTGGGATTTGCACGGGTGACCTGCTTCTAGTGTGTGTTGGGAGGGGGAGTAAAAGAGAGGTACGGGTGGGTGGGTTCCGTTGTGTCATCTCCGTAACGTACATCCGCTAGAATCGAATTTGTCGAGTGACTGTTCCGCGCGCGAGACCTTTTCGCGTCGACCCGGACTCCCTCATCCCCTGTCCATTCCTCCGTCTCTTTTGTGTCCCTGCTCACCCCGTCTGCCCCCTTCCGATTGTGTCCATTTGGGAAGTGCACCTGCGATGGAAGGGCGTGGTGGGGGGGGGGGAGGTGTCCCGTGCGCTCGTGTGCGTGAGAAGCCGGCCGTCTCTTGTGTTTGTGCGGGACAAGAGGAGCGAGTCTGTGTGTGTGCGCGCGTCGCTTTTGATCGAGACAGGCGCATTCCACGATGCTCACGTCCTGCCATTCTTCTCGCGGCGTCGGCGTCGATTTCCTCTCTCTCTCTCTCTCTCTCCCCGCGTTTCCATGTGTTCGCCGCCGCCTCCTTGGTCACCTTTCCGCCCTTCCCCGTGTGACCGTTCCATCGCCGGACATTTCGGCGCACCCGGAGAGTATTGCGCTGGATTTCAGATCGTCACTCTCGCACACACACACATCCTCTCACTCTGTTCCTATTCATTCGATCCATTTCGACCCCTTCCTCTCATGTACGTACAGGAGACGCCTTTTCCTGCTCAACCTCCACCCCGACCTCCTCTCCACTCCCTTACTTTCCGTTTTTCTCCCTCTCCTCTAGGATTACTCTCTTGTCTCTTTTGGTTTTTTCGCAACGTTTTCCACAATCTCTCTCGCTAGCTTGTTCATTTTAAAATTTTTGATGACCCACCAGACCTTTTTTTATGTTTCCACCTCCTCCCCTTTCCTTTTCCATTCACTCTATATCTACCCCCTTTCGGTCTCGCTATCAACCTGCCCTATTCCTTCCTCGTCCTGAAAATTCTTCTCCCTCTCCACTTTTTTTTAACCTCTCCTCACCGCTTGGGGTTCCACAAAGCGCTCCAAAAGGTGTGAACACTTTTTCCTCTACCTCTTCTCCAACATCCATCCGCGCGCGTGCTCGCGAGCTATTGCTGTCGGGTGGTAAAGGTTGTGAAAAGATTTTTCCTTTCTAGGAGATTCGGGGGTGAGTTTTTTCCTTGGAAATTGAGAGGTTTGAGCTGTAAGAGAGTCATAGGCAGCCTTTTAAGCGTGCTTGCTACGGAGAGGATGGAGGAATTCCTTAAGAAAGGTTTGGTGTGGGGTTCCTCGAGTCTATGGAAAAGGCTTTTGGAGATTGGGGTCGAATGTACCTATGCCTGAGGACAATTCTTTTCCTTTCATTTCTTTCAGTTGTGACATGTAGCTTTCTTGAATCCAGCTATTAATTTATGCTGTACGGATATGTTAAAGCGATCGCGGAAAATAATTTTTATCTCTTCCTCTTACTGCGAAAACATTTTTAACCAATCGACTCGCTTTTCCTCCTTCATTTTAGTCTCAAGGTCCTAGAAGTGACATTTTGCTGGTGGCCTTTGATTTCTCAAGATTTCGCATTTTTTTGGCAGGTTTGGCATGCATTTAATGTTTGCCTCACACGGCTATTCAGGGAGAGCTCATGACATTTAGGCACTCTTAAACCTAGAAGTACTTAAATTTGGAAATGAAGCGACTGTGAAAATTTTACCACAGAAGTCAACTAAATTAAGGCACTTTCGCTTCATTTTCACTCTACTCCGAGTTTGGGATAACTTGACTTTAGAGAACGTGAAAAATTATCCGCCGCGCTCTGGGTAAAATGCAGACGATGAAATGGTATACACATATGTAGGCATATTGTAAGTCGACAATGTATGGTAATCAGGTTAGTAATATGGCAACGTAGAGGTCTCAGTTTCGAATTTCACCCAATAGATATTGGGTTTTCCTAGAATTAGGATCTTAGGCTATTCGGCGCGATGTAACCTCCGGCGTCCGAGCTCCTAAAACCCAAGACCATTGCTGTTACCACTCGTCCAAACGTACTAAAATCACTCGTACGGATCAAGCAAAGGAATTTTTAGCTTTATAAATACGGTTTTTGCCATTCTTTGTTAGACAAGGCGCGGCCATAATTTTTGTGGACTTTATTGTTGATATGAGGTTATTGCTCTATTTTACGTCATTCCTTTCGGTTGGTGTGATGGATTGAGGACTTTCGTTAACTTGATGATTTAAGTGTAAGCACGAATCTTCCAGCGTAACTTCTGTATCTACAGTTATCCATCGAGGAAACTCGTACGTGTGTGCCAGCGGGTTAATCATAACATTTCAGCACAAAGTGTGTGAAGCCATTAGCTACGTAACTATTTACTTATCGAGAAACGTGTGTTAATCAGACGTACATCCGACACTGGCCTCCAAGTAATGTGAAGAAACAAAAGAATATATTTTTGGTTTGTAATACCTACGCCATTTATTACACTATTCATGCTATGGTGCAATTAATCTGCATCGAAATAGCAAGGACTGTGTTCTGTAAATTGCCAGTTGTTTACATTTCTAGGCAATTTACACCTACCACTTGATTATAATGACGTATTTTATGATCTCTTATAGTTCGTGGGAAGGTAGGCAATATAACTTCAGTTGGGTAAATTACCGGTGAAGACGTGGCGATAACGAATACATGGTTTTGTGAGAGCCGATTGTGCTTGGATGTCGCGGGAATATTGCGCAAAGGGAGGCGAGAAGTTGAGTTTTTGTTTCCCGAAATTGGGGAACCGCCGACTTCAGACCCTGGCTCCTCTCTCCACTCCGCCCCCATCTTGCCCCCAACCCCCTCCCCCGCATTCCCACCGCGTTACCCTTTCCTTTCCGAAAATCTCCCCCACGTCAGCGGGGATGCCTGATGTCGACCCATACTCCCCTGCCCTCCTCCGCCCCAATCTGCCCCCGCCACCCGCCCCCCTCTCGATCGCCCGCTCACGCGTTCATAATGTTCTCTCCCCAGCCACCCGGGGCGGCGGCCCCACCTGACGCTCCCTCTCGCCCTACCCCCTCCCCTCCGCGCGCCACTAGCCCCTGGAATGTTTAATACTTCTAGGCAAATGAGCCGCTTCAGGCACCAGTGCACCAAATATTAATATAGTGGGGTGGTAGTTGTGAGAGTGGAATGGGGCGTGGCGGGGCGGGGAAGGAGGCGTGAGGGTGGTCGGTAAACGTGTGAGCTCTTTATTTGGTTGGGGGAGGGGAGGGTGTGGCGGAGGTTGGGGTGTGTGGGGGGAGGAGTCGAAGAATGCGAAGGGGGTGGTTGGCGAAGGGTGCAAGAGATGAGGTAAGAGGGGTGTCGGAAGTGCTTTGTGGGCGTTGATGTATATATATGTATCTGTGCATGTATGCGTGCGTGTGCATTTGCGTATATATGTATACAAACGTAAATTATATATATACCCTTATTTTCTCCCTTTTTCTCTGTCTCTCTCGTTGTCTCTCCGTACCGCAACTATTGTCCTCCCCACCATTCACTCTTGTTATCCATATTGTAGTAGAGTAGTCTTTGATGTTTAGTTGTTCCGACGACTACGGTTATATTGCACCGTCTAACCAAAGGTCTTAACCCTAAGGCAAACACAACATCTATACCTTGGATGGTATTCGAACTCTAAATGTTTGGGTTGGGCTCGATATCGAGTGGCATGTACTCCCTGAATTGTCTGTCCCTAGATTGTTTTATGCTTTACTCAGTATAATATAAGAAATTTGAGGTTGTAATCTTATTTTATCTCTTGGTTATTTACGAAAGACTTCTTGGGGAAAGACTATTTACTGTCTATCGATTGGATTATGTTCGAATGATGTGGGAGGTATTTTTTATCCTTGCTTTAACTACTACGAAGCTGTACTCTCGTCAAATTCAGGCATTTTTTTCTTTCAGTATCAAGTCTTGATAAAGTAACCATTTGAAACATGCTCATAACATGAATTTATTATCTCAGAAATGATATTGAATTGTCGGAAAACCTTTCCAATGATCCATGCGCTTGTTTTAAAGAACTTACTACGGTCACGCTACCGGGTGTAGTTTAAATCTTGACGAAAAACCTTGTCTGATTGTGATAATGTATCATAAGTTGCTGATTCTGATTTCATGCATCTTACTCCATGTATGAACTATTAATGCCTTATTTCGTGCCCTGAAGAAAGGTGGAATTTGCCGTTTTATCATTGATTTTTATTGATGGGTAAATAATTCACTCATATCGGTAATCGTTCTTTTATGAACAGTTTCCGTGTTCTCGACGAAATTGATCTGTTCGAGCGTCATGCTGTTCCACAAAGAGCCTGATGTGAATCAGATTATTTTTCCTGTTTCTACATTCGCTGCCTTTGCTCTGTTTATATACCCGAAGTATTTAATAAATTGGTATTTCACGTGGATGTGGAAATTTCACCAGGCTTTGATATAATTTGAATGTAGTTCAATTTTTATGGTATTTAGCCGGTCCAGGCAGCCAGACCAGAAACGCATAACTCTGGCTACCAATGCTCTTGGTCCCCATCTAGCCAAAGGTATTGGCCTTGTTTATGTGTAAATAGGCTAGACGTTAAAGTATTGTCAAAGGAGTCGGAGCGTCTTTAGGAAATCTGCTAACTATCCAGTATTGATTTGACAGATGTGAAAATGAGGAAAGAACAGGTTTGTCTCTGCCTCAGCCATTGACAAACAAATAGAAACGCCAGTTTTGTGTGAAATCGTAATCATTTCATGAGAAATGCATGCTCTCTAATAGCCGAGGTTCGTTAATAGGCTTAGGTGTTTGTTACGAAAATAATATCTCCTGCTGGTTATTCATTCTACATTGATGGGTTGAAATGGCAGTGAAGTTGATATTGTCCTAGCATTTGCCGTATGTGGGATTCTAGGAGTGTGCATATACATTTTTAGAACCAATAATTCGCTAAGGCTCTATTCATTTAACCTTTAATCAGATATAATTTTGAGAATATGCATAGATGTAAAACGTTCTACTTTTCGATTCGGTCTACCTATTGATTTCATTTCCAAGGATTTTATTTTAATGCAGATTTAAAATGCCTTTGTCCCTTACCCCATGTTGAAATAAATGGAGTTTTTTAAAGCCTCATTCCCATATTTGAGTTCTTCTCTGTCTCTGGCATTATTTCCGATGTTTCTCGGAGGATAGAGCTTGTGTGCTCCCTCAACATTTCTCTCCCGCGGGCAGTGCGGCGGGGGAGGAAATGGCATTTTCATCCGGGGAGGCAAAACGTCTCGCCGCCCTGAGTCCACTTCGTGCCATGCCATCCCCACGCTTGCCGCTCCAGCTTGTTTAGCTCCCTCGTCTCCACCGCCTCCTCTCATTCCACTCCCCCACGTTCCATGCTGCGCCCTTGTCTCCTCCCCTCCCCTACCCCCACTCCCCGGAATCTGCATTTATCCCTTCATAACCCCTGTTCCCCCTTCACCCATCGCTCCCCCATTTTATTATCCACCCGTCCTCTCTTCCCCGACCATCCCCTAGCCGCATTCCCCAACGTCCCCCCTTCTTTCCCTTTGTCCCCCCCCCCACGTCGTCTCGCAACCTGCCGGCCAACCCACTCCCCCCATCACCGCCGAAGAGGGCCCACCCAGCCACGACTTCTCTCGCCTCCTCCCCGCCACCTCCCTTCTCCATCCGTGGCTGACGAAGGTCGTGGACGACGGCAGACTCTTGGTCGTGGATCGGTGCTGGTATTGGGATGGAGCGGGCGGAGGGCTTTACACGGTCGGTGTCCGGCAGCAGATTTGGGCAATATAACATCCGACCCTCCACTCCCTGAGGGGGACGTTCGGTTTAGCAGGTCCCCGGAACGTGTGTCGTGGGAGGTTTTTATAGCGCCATTGGACGCCGTGATGAGAGCGGAGGGTGGCGGGCGACATTTTAGGTGTTGCCTGGAGACGGACATGGGTCTGTGAAGCGCAAGGGGGGTGTCGAATCATTGTCCTCCCTCATCACTTTCCTCTCTCTCTTACCGTATCCGTCCCCCGTAACTACGGCCTCCGATCAATAAAAATCCATGCCATTGTCAGCGTGTTTCTCATCGGAGGATTGATGTATAAATGTGAGCTGCCGATTCCTCTTCCGTTCCCTGTTTATTCCTTCTGGCCCTCGGGGTTTGGCGATTGTGTCGTTTCTTTCTCATTTATAGTTTTTTACTCGATACATGTGGGTAACATGTGATAGAAGCTTTGCTTTCCGGAATTTTCATCTTAAATACGTGGTTTGATTTAGATATATTTGCTGCAATTTGTTCAAAATAACCTCTCAATACCCACAAAATTCAATATGGTTAATGAGTGGGTAATTCGAAAATATCTGTACTTTCATTAACTGCGAACTTCAACGTTATTCGGTTTAAATTATGGTGCTGATTCTGGTTCTGGTTAAATGAGTTTGGCAATTTTCCACAAAAAAATCTTTACTTCGACCGGTTTCGATGTGATACATCATCATCTGATGATGATGTATCACATCGAAACCGGTCGAAGTAAAGATTTTTATTTTTTTTGTGGAAAATTGCCAAACTCATTTAATTATGTTATTCCACCATATAACGCCTGAAACGTCTCTTTTTACTGGTTCTGGTTATTCCTCCACTCTGAAATTAAAGGTTAGTTTATACCCGCCATAAATATTCTCTAGTCCCAGCACTTTCAATCTAACGACTAGATCGTAAATTAAGTGATGGTATGAAAGATTGCATATTAAGAACTAGTACAAATAATCAGCTAAATTATAGCACAAGAAAGGAGAAGACTGTTTCAACGTTTCAAATCCTCTTTTTATGTTTTTTAATGACAATTTAAAAGAGTTTTACCTATCCCTCGTTTACACAAATGTGCTTCGTCCTTTCGTCAGGGATTGGCTATCTTGTCCGAAGTGCCACCTCGTCATGTGATCCTACAGGCCGTCAATGAAATGTACGACATGGAGACGGTGGAGCCGTCCGCTCTTCATGGCTCAACAAGCGATGGTGAGACTCCAGTCAGCCGCTTCATATTCATCGGTGAGTTACTTGAATCATGTTTTCATTGTCATCTTCATTGATTTTGCATGTGTGGACCCGTTAATGGAAGTTAAAATGCATCCTTTAATCTGTATTTAATTAGTCTTTAACCTACAATAAATGGAAATTTTAATGTCTGTTAAACGCTGATATCATGGTATAATAATGGGAAATTAGCTCTTTGTTGCGTTATGGATAAGAGCATGTGGAAATTTAATAACTGACCATAGTTGCTTTTAGCTCAAAAACAGGCTTTTGGATACGATTCAGTGTTTAAATCATCTCTTATTGTAGATTAAAAATAATTCTCCGCATTTATACCTCTAACACCGTCATTAAAAAGCACTCAACTGTGGAAATCACAATACTGGATGTCTAGTGTTTGCTTTTGAATAAAAAATGTTTTCGTGCGTGTTGGCCGTAGATGATGACTGCTTAGCACATTTGTACATAAGTGGGCCGATTTACATTCGAGGGTCGTGGAAGTCAGGTGTCAGGTGTCTGTTCCTGGCAATTGTAAGGTCGAATGACTACTACCTATTTTCTTGAGCATGGATTTATACATAATGCGTCTTGCCTTTTTTTTATTTTAACGTTGGAACGGCTGTTGCTTTTTATGTTCGGGAATCGATATTCTACTCCCCTCATCGCACTAGTGCTTTACATCATGGTAATTTTGTTTTTCTTTATCTGGCACGAGTTGTGATAGGCATGCTTCTTGCATGCTGCTTGGTGGTGTTGCTTGTATATTTTTCCATCGACGAGCTCTAAGTGGCATGTCTCCCGGCTGGATGAACTGCATTAGTCTTTTAGACTCCATTCGCTGGTTTAGTAACTATTTTGTTCACAAAGAGGTGTTGCTCGAATACGTGATTTTTTTTATTCATTCACTGCCCTAACCAAAGTTTTGATGTTCGTGGATTTGTAAGGGTTTCCTCGTATGAATAAGTGTTTATAGTTGTTTTTTTATGAGTTTCTAATGCTTGCTTTGTGTGAGTTGCATGTTTAGTATCACTTTCGTTTTGACATGGTATTCAGCTAGTGTCTTGTTAACTTGCAATTATTTCTCGGTTATTGGAATGCCAATCTTCTTTTGTCGATTATCTTCTTCCTCCTCTTCCTGCATTTCTGTTGCTTGCCTAGCGAAGTCATCCAAATTACATTTGTCCCTCCTCCTTTTTCATTAGCCTAGTCCTTTCCTGAATTTCTCCTGCAACCTGCTCGCTTTCTTACATTCATACAAGTTTACATTCCTTTGGCTTCTGGTTCCTGCGAAGTTTGTCTTCTTTGAGGAGTTAACAATTCGTCTTCTTCTTTTCAGGACGGAACCTAGATCGAGAAAAACTAGAGCAGTTGCTGTTGGAGTGCCTTGTATCTTCTTCTTAAATAAACTATGAAATCAGTGCTCAATTTGTTCTTTGTTTGGATGTAAAAATTTGCCCATTTGGAGCAGTTTTGATAATAGGTAACTCAATAGATAGGTAACTTCACAAACATAGATTTTATTCCGCCACAATGATTTGGCCGTTTCCGAGGTGATAGGTTGCAGTCATTTGTGCATACTTTTATTGGCGTCCCAAATTGCAGAATGAGCTTAAATGGACTTGTTGATCCGGTCTTACTCCTACAGGATATGCTACGGCATCTTAAAAACTGATTAAATTAAAAAAAATGTTCCGTAGTCGAAGCTGGAGGCTGCAAGCGAGCCCAATATTTTGCTATAAAACTGAACGGTATGGAAAATTCTTTATTGAACCTCTGAGGGTTCCGAGGGTATCTCTTCACCCTTGCTTTTTTTCCTTTCATTCCCGTCCTTGTGCCTTTCCTCATGGGCTGAAGTGCCTATTAATGAGGAAACGGACTTGAAAATACAGATGATGATGACTTAACTTGCAGGCTCACAATATAATACAATGAACGTGGTTATCATATGTTATTTTTTTTGCGTAAGCTCTAAGTTGTCTCATTTTTATGCTTATCTCTTATATTCGGGTATTCTCCCTGTTACTTTTTATATTCCATTATTCAAAAAGAAAAATCCATTATCCAGTCGTGTTCCATTCTCATAAAAATTACGCATATTTTGAAATACGCGTCTCAGAATTGAGTATTCGACCGTCGATACAACTCTTGAGTGCGTAGGAGCCACAACTAGGTCAGAAATGTGAAATAGCAGTGTGAGAACTCGTAAACTCCTTGCGCATATGAGAATTAAACTTTGAAATACTTGGAAGTTCTTTCATCTGAATTTATAAGTGTAAAACATCATCATATTGATCAGTGTTACTGTCAGCTATTATTGAATGTCGAGGGGGATACAGTCACGCATAAATACATCCTTTATTTTTTTAAACTCGAATCTTTGTGAATATAGGAAGTTAAAATTATAAATTTAGCTAGTAGTGGTGTCTATCAGCTTTTAACCTGATTTTATGAGCATAACCATATTTGAAAACGGTCATTGTGTATGGGGATATAGTTCCCTGCTTGAGGGTAATATTAAGTATATTAAGTGCCTCTTCAGCTAATTAAGTGAACCATCCGTTGGTTGGGGTGACTACTAGTGCGAACCAAGGTGGTGGGAGTATACAGGGGGAGGCATTGCCTTGCCATGAAATTGAAGCCAGAATAGGGGTGCTTGGGAAGGGTTTGGCCCCACCTACTCCTTACTAATTATTGCGTTTTGTATGACCTCTTGTAAAGACTGTATGCGTATTAAAACAAATAACCATTCAGTAAATGATTTTAATAAAAACTAAATATGTTAATTTCGAATTCGAGTAATTAAACTGATTTTGGATTGATTTGTTCTGAATGATAATTGTCTATTGTATGCCTGTGGTTATGTTGATATGTACTGCTATATTCTTCCGTATTTACTTGTCAATTTCATTGGATAGTGTGTTCTTGTGGAGTATATTGTTACATCATGTATTAATCCACTTTCCAACCCTTTGCCACCGTGTTTTAATCCATTTAATCCATTTATATATTTAGTTATTTAACAATGATATCGTGCCCAGATTTCATCGCAATTTCATCATTTAATCTTCCTAAGGCTATTTAAGGGGCATGTTAATTCTTTTCATTTTAATTTCTTTGCATTTTTTTCTCTAGCAGATCATTTTATTAATAAAAATGGTTGGAATCTAACCTATTGACAAATCTTGGCACCTGTTTGCATACTTGTTCATTTTCCTCTGTTTCTTTGATGAATTTAAAAAAATGCCTTCCATTATTCATCATGCTACTCTGAGTTTTTCGCTGTGCAAAAACAAATTCAGCCATACCAGTATTACGAGTAGCAAGTCCATATTTCGTACCTGACAAGATGGCCGTTGGCCACACAAATCAACATTGATGATTCATCCAGGGCATTCTAACCTTCTGGTTGTTAGCACTATTACTGTACTTGAAAAACAAGGCCCAACGCAAACGCCGTGGTCCTCTTTATTCTCATTCCAATGTTCCTACTGTCGTGGAAAAAAGTCATGACACTCGAGTTTACAAGTCAATGACAGTTGTACCCGTAATCCCACATGAAAACAAGTTATGTCAAAAATTAGCAAATTTAATTCTGCGTTTAACTGTGGAAAGTGAAAATTTTTATTTTATCTTGTTAAAATTTTATTGCCTGCGAAACAAAAAAAGTGCCGGTTTTTTCACCGTTTTAAACGGAATGCTCACTTTAAAAATTCATAACTTTAAAAGTATTCATTGGATCGTAACCAAACTTTAATACGACATAAAGGAACCTGTTTTTAAACTATGTACAAAGTTTTAAGATAATCGAAGTTGAAATAAAATTGTTCTTGTAAATTTTGTGAAACAACTTTTTCTCAGTACTGCGTGGTCATATCGATACGAATCTTGTTCTGTCATGGAGCTTATGGTAATACAAGGCTAATCGGTTCTCCATATTTAGAATTTATTCAGTTGTTTATTTTATGTGCGCTTACATTTAATTCGGTGTTTCCTCGAACAAGAGGTGTGAAGCGAGCGGGAGGAAACGGACGCATGGCTTCGGAAATCCGTGCGACGTTGCCGCGTTCGACACCATCTGTTGCCATCGGACACCATTTGTTGCATTGTAACTTAAAAAGTTGACGGAAAGGGGTGTACTTTCTTTCGAAAGATAAGAATCCCATCTGTTTAAGTTACAATGCAACAAAAATGTATTGATTCTACATATGGAACGCGGGGATGGTGTCGAACGCGGCAACGTCGCACGGATTTCCAAGGTCATTCGTCCGTTTCATCTCGTTCGCTTCACACCTCTTGTTCGAGGAAACACCGAATTAAATGTAAGCGCACATAAAATAAACAACTGAATAAATTCTAAATATGGAGAACCGATTAGCCTTGTATTACCATAAGCTCCATGACAGAACAAGATTCGTATCGATATGACCACGCAGTACTGAGAAAAAGTTGTTTCACAAAATTTACAAGAACAATTTTATTTCAACTTCGATTATCTTAAAACTTTGTACATAGTTTAAAAACAGGTTCCTTTATGTCGTATTAAAGTTTGGTTACGATCCAATGAATACTTTTAAAGTTATGAATTTTTAAAGTGAGCATTCCGTTTAAAACGGTGAAAAAACCGGCACTTTTTTTGTTTCGCAGGCAATAAAATTTTAACAAGATAAAATAAAAATTTTCACTTTCCACAGTTAAACGCAGAATTAAATTTGCTAATTTTTGACATAACTTGTTTTCATGTGGGATTACGGGTACAACTGTCATTGACTTGTAAACTCGAGTGTCATGACTTTTTTCCACGACAGTAGTTCCCTAATTAAAAGCTTCACATATAACGTATTAGAGATTGTAAGTGCCGATTTATCTCCACTTACCTTCGCCAGAATCTAAAGTTCATCTAAGTAACGATATTTCTCTTTGCCAACGTGATTGTACATTATTTTTAATTGTTGAATAACCATAATTTCTTCTCGTCTTAGCAAAGGGTCTTAACCAGCTCCTGCTCTGCGCTACCGAATATAGATCCTGTTTACTTCAACTCCTTCATGTGTTAAATAAGAAAATGTCGATAGAAAACGGTGTTAACTCAATTATGCCGGCGTAAAAAAGAAAGAATTAAAAATGTATTGTTTAAAATATTGAATGTGCCTGTAAAAAGAAAAGAATCATGTCAAACTGATTTATCATTTCGCTAAAAAATCCAATATATTATAATCTTTTAACAGAGGTACAAAAAGACGCAAGTTAATGTATACGTATTGATGCATACGTTTTCCGACATTTTATGATTTCGATTATTAACTTACAGATAGTAAACATCGCAAATAGCCCTTTTCCGACACGGAAACTTGGACCACCAACTTGTTAAACCGCGGTGAAATTTTATCTCAGTGTTTTTTGTTCTAATTCTTAGAATAAAATCAGATTTTACACCAAAATGGGATGTGTCATCGATAGGAAGTGTTTTTATTTTTTAAATTGTTAAAAACATTAAAAGCACTGCCCTTGCTCAGTAAGATGCCTTGTCTCCTCCGTATAGTTGGCAAATGGTCATAGCAATAACTATTTTAGTAAATTTTCCGACTATCCCTGACATCGTAGGACTTTTCAACTCCACGCGGTATCTCTTAGAGATGTCGACTTCTGCCAGTAGTGAAGAGCATGTCTTTGTTTTCATCCTCTTAAGTAGCGGAATCGCGTGAGAAAAATCCTCTAGTGCCCTTAAATTATTCCTCCGTTCCATAGGATGTCTTTTCTTCTAGAATAGTGACTGTAAGTTCGTCGTTGTCGTGAAAATGTCGTATTTGGTAGTCTCTGAGCTTTCAGCAGCACAGCTAACAATATTCCCTTTTATTATTTGCCTTGTCTTTTGTTCTCTTGCTCGCCCTCGTCCTCTCCCCTTCTGACCACATCGCCTCCTTTCCCAGATCAACCCCCCATCCGCCCTCACCCCGCCTTCCGTACCTCTCTATCGCCCCCCAGGGGCTGTTTAGCAGTTGCGTCAACAGGGAGCACTTGAGTCCTTAGTGTGCCCCTCCTCCACCCGTTGTGTTCCCTCCTTTCATCCCAATCCTCTCTCTTTCAGCCCCTCCCGCTCTCCTTGCCTTCTTTCGCCCTTCAAAAATCTCTCCAGTCGTTGCCCCCTTCATCCGCGCACAGCACCGCCCCCGCAGACTTCCCTTACGGCTCCAGAGTGGAGTCATAACTCGGGGGTGATGAGGTGAAGGGGAGGGTTGGAGAGTTGGGTTTCTAAAGCATAATAATAATCGCCGAAACCCCCTTCTAACACCCGCCCGCGAGTGGGGGTTAAGGGTTTAGGGAAGTCGCGGGCGGTTCCCTGGGTTTGGAGTCTCGGATTTTTGAAAAATGTTTTGTTCTTACGTCCCTCGAGTCATCATTATAGCCAAGGTGGTCGCCCTCTTGGGGAGCTCTCTTGAGAAAGGCTGAAAAAAAACCTTTGATCCTGGAATTAGAGAGAAAGTTTTTACTCGCTGAATAATTAAGTTTGCGGAGGAAAATATTTATTGTATTTCTCCTTTTCACTTCTTGGTCCTCGAATTGTTATAGTTGGTAGTATCATTCTGACCACTCGAGCAAGTGTTTTCAACTTCATCTACATCTTCTGCGTATCATGTACCCATTTCGAGGCTGTGTCAGGGGGTAAATTATCTCCGATCATACACTAGGTACGTTCATACAATAACCGTTACAACATTACTCAAAATATCTTTTTATTGCTCACTTTCGGGGCAGAAACGATAAATTTGGATTTTCACGTAATACGCCAAGTATTATCCACGGAAAGCTAACCGCATGCACTTTACACTGAATGATTCATGCAGATATACAAAAAAGTAATTAAAGTAAATCTCTCAAGTAAATTTGATTTAACATATATCAGTCATTTAATTAATAGCAAATGCAATTGCATTATCGTAAGAAAGGGAAGGTATTTATAGGTGGCCATATTGAAGTGGCATCAAAAGGTGTTGTTATGGTCGCGAATTTTGCGGGGAGGAACGAAGATTTGAATCTATCGGCAATCGTGTCTATTTCTTTAGCCTTATCCCTGTGACATAATCTGTCGATATATGTAGAGTGCAGGAGTCATACAGCACATTACGTTGGAATACATAATAGCAAATGTGTAATTTACCCAGAATAAAGTCGTTTCCTCGAAAAAGTCGGGTCCTGCTCCTTGACTTCTCTACTATAGCGCTACTTGGGGTTGATATCGTTGCTGGGGGTAGATATCGCCTCGTGCGAAGGCCCTTAAATAGTGTGATATTTTTGCACCTTATGAGATACATACCTAAAGGGTGGACGAAGATGGATCTAATGAATGGACCGAGTAAGAGACGAAGAAATTATGATTTAAGTAGGAGAAACAAGTACCTAAAAAGGAGCTCGCGACGACAACCGGAGAGCCTAGACGTATATATTTGGAGGGATAAGAAGACAATCGTCGAGGTTAAAGTAGATTGGAAGATGGCGAAGGAAGACCTCGTATATGGTATGTAGAGAAACGGTTAAAATTTGTTAGAGGGACGAATTATTTTAATATTAATAGGCCTGCAGATAGCATAATCGAGTACGGAGCTCCTAGCTAATTTTAGGGTTGATGGCCGTTGATGATGGGCTAAAGTAATTCATTTAACTTTTCCAAATGCTGTTTCCAAGAAGTCTTTGCCCTGAGCGTCGACGATTTGGTATTGTCTGAATGTCCAATGAAGTCACCTGAATGTAATATGGAACCAATTAATTGGCTGTCGGAGACTCCAGCGAGTATGATGCCTCCTTAATAAATTCTTAGAACTAAATCGATGTCTCCCTGAGTTATTATTCATTATTTATTATTATAAATATATTAGTGGAAGGTGCCCGTTGATTCTCACCGGGAGGGAGAAAAGTAGGATATAATGGAGCAGGTGTGATTTTGCAGGGGAGAATCTTACACCTAAAATCTTAAATTGATTTATCTTGCAAAGTTTAATTTTCCCGTACCGTCGCTTTATTTTTATTCTGATCTCTAAATTTCATTCACTTTGCATCCCTGACGTCTCGGTGGCACTATATGGCTGAAATTATGTTCAAAGTAGATGTAATTTTTAAATGCCAGCAGGCAAAAGAAGGAACCCACGTATTTAGACTGGTGTCATGTTATCAGGGATCAAGCAGGAAGAGAAAATGAAATAAATAAATTCTGACCAATACAGACTAATTCCAGCAGCGAAGAATCAAATTCAGGTATACAGACGAACAGCAATAGCGATAAATCAGCGAATAATCCAAAGGAATAAGTGCGGGAGAGAAACACAAACGAACGTATCAGTGGACGAACCATATCAAACTTGTTTGTAAACAAAGCCTTAAGATCGCCATGGGAAATGGCTGTTTAAGCAGTAAAATTTCAGGAATTCTTCAAAGTCCGGTAATTCCAAAATCAGCATTCGACGATAAAAGTAAGAATGGTTATTGAATTATTTTTCGGCTAGTGTGCGTCTTAAGCTTGTGCAATGATATTTCTAATTAAAATTTACAAATGAAATAATTACCTCAAGCAAAAAGACCCTTCGATGTACATACATCTTATTGGAACGCTCTTGACTCATCTGGGGTCGAACCGGGGAATATTATTTACAATTAGCAACTGCAAAAGGAAGACATTTATTGAACTTCAAAGCTTGAATGCCTTACTACGTTTGGTTCTCTAGTTTAGTTGAACATATTAACATAGGTACCTACATACATGCATTCTACTTTATATGTAAGAAGATTATGATTTTTCACGGATTTTAGCTTAGGTTTTGTAACTGGTACATATGAGTACTGTGGTCTATCTTGTCGTCCTTCGGTCTAATGTCAATGGGTACTCGAAACTTCGTAATTATTTTCAAAGCTTGTAGAATTGATTGCTTATATTTATTGAATTTTCAAGGCCCTGAGACACTTTAGGTCATATCGGTCCTTTAACTTACCACTCAACGAATATAGGTGCTGTCGATACCTACCGTTGGGTTCTATAAAACCTATGAATCTGATTACACTCATCTATACTTTGAGGGATGGATTTAATATATGCTATTTTCAAATTATGTATCCATCGTTTTAATAATCATTCAAACCCAAAATTTATGGGTAGGTATTTGAGTAATGCAATGAATAATCAAGTCAACGGCGTTTTTCATTGATGTCATATCGTTGTCCTTCACCTCAACGACGAAGTTCTTCGCCGACGTAATTGACCATGTTTATAGGAGGATTTGCCGCCTGTATGAAGTAATAGGAATCAAACCATAGTATTTCGGCAGAAAGAGAGCCTATTACCTCTGTGGAGCATAAATCAACTTTATCTTACCATATTTAACTTGAGAACATTTAATCTCAGGATTGCTGGAGGCCAAACTGAGGTCCGCAAGATTTGTTCTTAAAAAATCTCTGACAAAAAGTTATTAGTGATTAACAGGAGACAAGTATTGATTTGACTCAGATAACGAAGGGATTAGTGAGATTCTGGCATTATATTTCATGTGCATTGAAATATGTAGAGTTAACCTGCAGACCACCTTGTGAGTGCGTAGCCAGGCGCAGTAGCCAGTTTGGCAACGCACCAGCCCGGCAACCCAAAAATCGCGGGTTCGAATCCCGTCCAGGGAATGGATGTAGCATTTACCCAAGAATTAGAACCTTAGATTTAGACGAAGGAATATAACACTAGCTCTTTGAGCACTTAAAAGAACTCAAGACTCATTTCTCGTGAGTGCGTTACAGGGTTAGTGAGTGCGTTAGGTGAGTGCGTTATCATCTCGAAACATGCACCTACGTGCTGCCAATGTGATATTATTAGGTATGTATAAAAAAAGAAAAATTGTTGACGTGCTCTCTTAGACGTGCTCCCATCTCTTTCATTCTCAGCTTTCGTTTGTGCGTCAACTCGCATGGTATAATGGCTGATATGTGATTTAGCGACTGCGGATGGAGTCGTCAGCGGTCATCTCATGGGGAGAGGGTATCTTGTGAAGCCAGGAAGAGGATTATGATGGAAATGCTACCGAATGTCGGTGGATTTATATTTATGCTCCACTCGAAACCGCTGGGTTGTCTCAGCGCGATTTGCAGTCCATTGATGCGGCGATTAATTTACCCATCATCTGTCACGCAATCATTTTGCTCCCTTCTCCCGTGCTCGCCGATAGTTTCATCTCTCCGCCCTCTGACGTCGGATACTTACCCCCGTCCACTCCCCCACCTCCTTCCTTCCCCTCTATTGTGCAATTAATCCTCGCTCCAGCCCCTGGACCAGAGTCACTCACAATCAGACATTCTCGCTGCCGCCACAGTCCCGGTGGGTCCTGCTCCCCTTCTCTTCAGCTCTCACCCCAGTTCACCAACCACTCCAAGGGCGTGTGCAAACGTTGTGAGTCTCCTTAAATCGCTCAGTAATCTCTTGGCCTTGATGCAGTATTCAAGCCGTGCGTGGACGCCGAGCGTGGGTTCTTGATCTCATGACTCCCAAGGTGGTGTGCGCTTTTGGATTTGATTTCCTCTCCTGAAAGAAACTTAATTGCTTCTCCGGTTTACTCTATCGTTTGCTTTATTCTCCCGAGATCGCCTACGTTAGCCTTTTCTGCTTTTTCATTATTTTAACCTTTGGTTTTATCCCTACGTCATTTCTGTGTTCACATTAAGTGACTAACCTTTGGTTATTCAGGAGAACGAAAACACCCAAAAAGCTGTCTGTTTTCCATATTGCTATTTTTTGTGGCAGTGGAAGGCTAATTATATCGTGTGACTTCTTTCAATTTTTAGGGTCTTCATCACTATTCAATTTTCTTCCCAATTCTTTTCTGTTCCCGGTGAAGCAGTGGATAGAGTTTCGTTTTCCTACAGTTTGCGCATCAAATGTATATTTGATAATGCCAGCAAACGTTAGTGATGTTATTTTCATCTTATTTAAATATACGGAGCTATTGGGCAATTTAAAGTTAGAAATACCATGCAACGTGCAATGGAGTGAACACAATAGCACTCAGTTTTTATCGACGAAATTTATCCACACCCTGCGGTGCGGTGGCTGGATGGTCGGAGGGTACGGAGTTTTTTTAACCAAATAGAATATCGTAAAAGACAAACAATAATTTTTTCGTAAAATGGTATTAAAATGCTACGAAGTAACTTGTAGCTTTTAAGCGAAATATTTTGCTTCGTAATATGGAGACGCGTCGATAGACACTTCATATCATCGTGAATATGAAAAGGCAAAATTTTATTCGTAAAAAGTAATTTGAAACAAGTATCTATGAAAGAAATTTTGAGTCATTTTGGTATTGAATTGGTGGTGATTGCCAAATAAATGTTTCTTCAATCATTGTGGTTCATCATCGATGCTCTTTCCTGATATTTTTATTATCTAATGTTACATTTCATTAAAATTTCATTTCTCTGACGGAAAATTCACTTCCCAGAAGATAGTACGTATCGACAATGACTTTCGTATGCCTTTACGTACCAGTTCAAGGAAATTACTCCTATGAATAGTCGATGGAAATATATGGTTTTAAATACTTGCAAATGCGTTGTATAATTTATTTTTGCTAATATTCTATCTTATACTATAACAGATTATACTAGAGTCTTGTCTAGTAGTAGTTGATTTAAAAAAAGGCACGTGTGAAGGTTTCGAATCACAGTAGTGTGAGAAGGAAAAGTCAATAGCGTTCGCTGAAGTCTTTATATCCGAGTCGTTGCACCTGCGCAATATCCTCCTCTAGAGCAAGTCTAGGATCCATGCAGAACGGAACTTTACGTACGTGGTCCTGATTCTTTGCCTCCCCCAATCCGCCTCGATTAGTCAACCGCGCCCCCGGTCCAAATCTCCTTCCCCCTTGTTTTCGGGCCCTTTTATATTTTTCCACCCTCCCGTTCTGAGCCGTAAGCACACACAGAAGCCACCCCCCTCCTTCGCGGAACCTCCCGCGTGTGCGACAAAGGCAAGCATTTTTCCGGAGTCTGCAATCGCCTCTTGGCTGTATTTATCGAGGGATTCCCACCAAGCTCTCGGGGCCCTCTGTCGAAGTCTCGTGGTCCAACTCCCGCCCACCACCATCCTACTACTTCTGCCTTTCCTCCCCCCGCCCTCCTACGAGAGGAAGAAAACCCACAGCCGCACCCTCCATCCTCTTCCGCTCCCAATCGGGCACTTGCCAAAGCGTTTAATGCGGACGTTAATGACACTCGAGAATGCTTCCGTCTTTTGTTCGCGTTCCTCCTCCCGTCTCGCTTGACTTGCTTCACTCTCCCCCGCGGCGCCGTCACACAAAAAAAATCCCCGCCTCCCTCCCTCCCTCCCTCGTGGACTTCACTCGCTTCGTGGCCCGCCTTCCGTCTTTTCCGCCCACCCCTGTCACCTTGTCGTTTGGTGAGCCCTCCTTGCTTCGGGGAGAGGTTTACGGATACAATCCGCAATCGTTCTATTTTTGTCCGCGAGCCCGCGATGAATAAGGTGGCGTCGGGCTGGGTGGGAGGAATTAACAACTCGGAGCTTAAGGAGAGAAGTGAAGAGATGAATTTTGAAAAGACCTTGATAACATTTTTATGCTCTCAACCGTGGGCGAGGAAGGTAAGAGGTTGGGTGGCCGTTCGATGTGGATTTAGATGTGACTAGATGAAAATGAATACACCATTATGTAAATGCTATACTTGGTTGACTAAAGAGTAATTTGTGGAGATGTTTGAAAATATAATTGATGGTATAATGTGTTACTTGTGAAAATGAGTTATATTCATTATGATGAATAAACAAAGAACAAAGTACTATTTTCGCATTGTATGAAACACCTAACATGGTTTCGAGTTCGAGTATATTTCGAGAGTACCTTGTTCTTTGTGTATTCCTCATGAATTTGGATGTATAATTGAAATCATTAGTGGCTTATGTTAGCATATCAAATATGCTTTTTTAGAATGGTATGACCTTTTATTTTTAATTCGATATTTGATTGTCACAGTACTCTATCACAGCTCGCTCCTATTTTATGACGCAACAATTCTTGCTAAATGAAATTTAAATCATCTATGTAGGATTTATGAAATCATGCTTTTTCAATGATGAATATTGATGAATACTATCTAAGCACTGAAGATTATTAGTTCTTATTTTCTTTTGGTTTCATCTGTAAAATTTGAAGTGAGGGTGTTTCTGAAAAATAGGAATGGATATTTTTCTTCGGGCCATAATTCTCTCAAATCGACAAAAAATGTTTGAAAAAGTTCTTGCTATTGAAAGATCATGAAATACATTGATTGTATATGGAGGTATTGAAATAATAAGGAATTCGAGGAATGTTTCTTCGTCGCTTGCTACTAGCTTGTTTCGCGAGTTAAAACTTTTGGAGCAGTAGATATCTCGGCAAGCATCTAAAAATCAAAAACTATTTTAGACCGTATGCATCGAGAAATCACCACACAATTTTGCTCGTTGAAAATAGCGCCATGTTTAAATAGAATTACACCTTTGAATATTTTTTTGGACATCTACAATATCAAGAGAAGCCTTCGCAGTTTTCGTTACCTACCTTATTAGTAATGATCCTAGGCGTGTTGTATAATACGATATGGTATATATAATGAGTTGTATCGACACAAAATTGATAAATTTGATTTTTTCAGTTGCATCGATTAAAATACTTCCCTACTGTGTCTCGTACATAAAGTGAAATGATTAGAAATCATATGTTTCAAACCCACTCTGGTCTATTAATATCAGTAAATGTTTATCTGTCGACGTAAAATGCTTCGTACTTGCCTATGTACTCGTTTTATTCCCTTTTGGGATTCATTACAGAAAAAAGCGTTCTATATTGGAAAGGTATTATCTTTACTGACGAATGTGTACTTTATTTTACCAAGTAATGGAGGACTACTCATACTAATGTTTATCAAAGGTGATAAATCAGACTAAGCAATATTCTCTTTTTGTTAAATTCAAATACTCTAAAATGACAGTTGCCACATTCTTCCTCTCCGAATTCTCTCATATCGATGGATCTGGAGTGTTTGATTTAGGCTTTATCCTTGTGGATGTTGACGTTGTGCCCACAAGAATGACGTATTTGTGACTCCAAAAATAGTCTTTTACAATCATTTAGTTACTTTAAATACCTTGTAAATCATTGGATAAATAGAAAACCTCAGTAACTTAATAAAGCAGTCGAGATATATCAATGGATTCAGGTTTGACTCCCGGCATTAGTGGATGATTTCTTTAGTCATAAAATCTTTTATTTTGTATGAATCGACGACTAACTCTGTAATCGGTAATCGTGATTTAATTTTGGTAATTTATGGTTCCCCTATTTACTCCCAAGTGGTCTAAAATTTGGCTAATGTTATACAGAAACTTTGCTTGGCCTTTAAGCTTTGAAAAAAATTAAATAATCTCTAGTTGCAAGTTATTCAAATGTGTATGTCACAATAAAGGAAGAGGAAGGAGCAACAATTAAGGTCTTCCTTGCTTCTCTAATCAATATTTTTTCTTGTGTGAAAATTCTGAAAATATTTGAGTCCATGCGGAAAAGAAGCTGCAGTAATGGGCAGGTATTTACAGATTTTTTATTATCACACATCTTGTCTGTAATTCTAGCAACATAGCATCACCTTATACCTTTTTGAGAAACATTACGCTCCTCATAAAATGTATGACGTGTAGAATTCTCGATTTTGGGATCACTTCAATGGGTTGGCACTATTATTCCACTCTCATACATGTTGTTAATATGTCTTTACCCGGAAGAGATTTTCTGTGCTTATTTGAAACCTTCATTCATTGCGTTGTTAGTCCATAAGAATATCATCCAATCCACTCCGCTCATAGTTACAAACGCCACTCTTAGCGATAGACACATCTTAGATACCCCGTTCCCCCCCTATTTTAGGGTCACATAGGCTTAGATTACCAAAAATAATTTTTTCGTGATGTTTAGTCCTGAAGTAAATTATAATATGTTACGATTGTACCTGCTCAGACCTTCTTCCTTCTATATTTTGTACGTACTGTGAACTCGCTACCAGCACTTTGGTGCTGCAATCAGTGCCTAGTGTCCTCTCTAACAAGAGCACACAGTCATCCACTTACTCTATATTTCTACCGTTTACCATCATAAATAGATACCTGCATCAACCACCACTGGGCAATTGTACTGGCAATTTCTCTTTTACTTCGTCCAACGCTGGTTACTCGGCATCCCAGGTAACACAACTCTTCCACCTCCTCGATTTGTTGTTTTCCTAGTTTAACATTTGACCTGGCTTCTTTTCTCCTACTGCATACCAATACCTTAGTTATTGATATTCATTGGAATCATAAATACAATTAAAACAAATTAAACGTATAATCACTGCCTGGACTCATACCTGGACCTTTAAAAAAATAAGAATATTATTTTGAAAATTTCATGGCACAAGAAACAAAGGAGGTTAGGAGGGGAGGTGGATACGAATGTCTGTCTATTGTTGACAATGAGGCCAGATTCGGGCTTTTGGGAGTGGGAAAACATTTTTCTCTGGCATTTTATATATGTAATGTTTGTCTCAATTCTTCATCTTCATGAAAGTGGCGTCAATGAACTTCCTATGGATACGTATTAATGCATTTTATTCCACGTAGAGTAAATTCTATTTTTTTAACCTAGTACAGATTTATCTTACTTAAACCAGGTACTTGTCGCTCGGTGCTCACCTTCTACTGTATATTTGACCTATAACTGTATTACAATTTTTTTTCATCTTGCTACTCTTCTTTTTGATTGCACTTCAATTAAGTTTCTAATCACGTTCTTACGTCTTAAAAGACAATTTTGAAAGCAGTCCACTTCGGAATACGGTATGAATCCATAAAATATTCACCTTTTGAACCCCGTATAAACTTTCATTTAAATACTTTTAGTTTTACCGAATGCAAACCTATTTGATCTGGGAGTAGTGCAAAAAGTAAGCCCGTGTGGTTTTTCCGAATGAAATGGCCGATCTAGATTCAAGAATTAGCTGCTATGCCTCTTGTAGTACTTTTCAGTATCTTCGCGAAGAGATAAATGCTGTTTACGGCATGGCTTTCCGACGAATTTTTTTTAGCAACAATACAATGGCATCAATGAACATCCCACTGATACGTAGTGATTCATTATGCTCCATTAAGATTTGAATTTTATTCCCTGGTTTTTGTTAAACTATCTCAAATCTCAAGCAATTTCGCTCGATGACGTTTTCGAAAGCGTTCCGTCTCTTCTCTTCATGTCCCAGGTCGGTTCAAATGCACAAACCCTCAAAGAAATAAAAGAAACATTCACAATTATTTGAGCACCGCTGAAGCATTCATTGAAATGCTCCTAATTTTAACCGAATGCAAACCTTCTAAACCCGTGAGTTGCGCTAGCAGTCAGCACGTATCTTTGTGCGGAAAAATATGACTGACCTTGCTTCTCGAATAGCCTGCTTTGCCTTCAGTACCTTCCTATATCCTCGTGAAAAGCACAATGCCGTTTACGGCATCCCTCTATGGTGAACTGTTTAAGCATCAACGATGTTTTCATTTCGGGATCGACAATGGCAAAGGCCTGAGCAACGCTCGCAAAAGAACCGAGAAAAAACAGTAATTTTCAACGTCAGTGAGACGTTGCCCAGAAATCTCGAGGACAAAATGTAAATCGGTTAAGAGGATAAGAAAGTTTAAACATTTTCCCTTTAAATACAGAAAGAAGGAAAGAAATCAATATTTAGTTATTTTACTGAGCGAAAGACATAACTCTTGCTCTCCCATAAATTGAAAAAGTCAATTTAAACCAATTTAAATACATAATTGGCGCCATGAATCGAACCCGGGCCCTAAGCCTTTTTTATGTAGCCTATAGCACCTTCTGGTGTATACGATAGAATCCTATACAATTTCACCTCAATCGGTTCAGTAGTTTTTGAGGAGATGCGTAACGAGAATAGAACCGCGGACAGACATACAGACAGACATACACCACTTCATTTTTATACATTAGTATGATTATGCCCGTCCGGCTTTGCCCTGATACTGATACTCTCCTTTGTGTTGACTTTCCTGCTTTCCCTAGATTCATTCTGTACTTGGCTAAATATTTGTGGAAATATCTTTTTTCTCAGTGTTTTTATTTCCTTCCCATGGTCTCTCTTTTTTCCTTACCCCATTTTTTCGTTCCGAAATGTTTTCTACCCCCTGACCTCCGTATATTACCCGTCGCTTTATTTTATTTCCACTCATGAATCCAATACCACGGTTACATTATCTCTCCATTTCAATTCACCTTCACTCCCATCAAGAATGTTCTAAGTCTGCTGTATATTTGGTGTGCAGTAGTTTGGATGGAACGATGTGAGGTGGGAAGGGAAGTATGCGGAACTAAAGGAAGGACAGCCTATGAAATACAGATTGGATGGGAAGAATTTTTACATCCATTTTGTAACCGGTAGAACACTGATAGTAATGATATTTTCTTTCGGTTTCCAGTCGTGCATTTACATTATTTGATATGATATCTTTTATTTTTTGCATTTTTATTTCCTAGATTATCGGTCGGTAACCTGTAGTTTCTCACTTGTGGCTCAATGGAAGTAAACTAGAAAATTAATATAAGATATAGTAGATTAGCGTTAGTATCAGGCATATGCCTTGATTCCTTCGTCGTATACGGTCATCAAAAAATCAGCGAAAGGAATGGAAATTTTAACAATATATATTTTTGCATATTTTATCTATGATATCGCGAGTAAATTTCAAATCATGCTCATTGTAATTTTTTCGCCATTTTATAATTAAAAATACGGAAGCGTAGATTTCCTTCATATACGTTTATGAAGTGAGAAGAATTTATATATTACATCCACTTCAACTAACCGTTTGCGTTATCTATCTAAACGTTGGAAAATGGTAAAAGTAGGTCTTGTTATAGTGTTTATACGTGATGAGGCAAGTAGGGAAGGATTTAAATTTTCATTTTAATCTGAGGAGATAATAAAAAAAATTCACACTAATAGTTTAAAATTGGAGCTGATAACAATATTTGTACGTCGAGATATCGTATGTGTACTTTATATCATGTGAAGATGGTAATGTTTTATTTATTGGTGTCGATACACCCAGCGTCACTTTATGCACACTTTTGTGTGAAGTTGTAATTGACAAAATATTTATAATTTACTATGTTATCTCCTCCTCATTCCCTAAAATATTATTTAATCAGTATAGAATCAATTACCTGAAGAATACGTAAATTGAGGGATGTGTAGAAATAAAAAAAATGCAATTCTATGCATTTTGGTAAATTGGCTGATTTATTACCCTACGAGCTCTCAACGTACGTGCTTCTAATGTATTTTTAAAAATTTCTTCCGTTAAAACTAACCTTATTTGACCTCTATCGTATGAATTCCGTTCCATGCTTTCAACGTCTACTCTCCACTCCACTAGCATCTCTTTTAAATATTTTGCTTTCCGTTACCTTCCACGTTTGACAAAATGTTTGAACCTCCATTTCTGTTGAATTCTTTTGTCTCTTCCCTCCTTATCCCTCTCCTGTATCGGATTATTTGCATTCCCCTAAATCTCTTTAACTTCCCGGTATATAATTTTCTTGTTTTTCCACCGTACTCGTTGACTGTACCCTCCATCCCGAGCAAGCTCGCTCATTCTTTGCTCTCGTCCCTTCTCCCCTGCACTCCGCCTGTGCCTTCTTTTGTCACTCATAGTTTTGTAAACTCCACGAGAACTTTTTCTCTCGGACCATGAAAACGATATCTACTCCACCCCGCTCTTGAAAAAACTTCTTTTCGACCGGCATCTAACAAGAAAGCTCCGCTTCCATTGTGACGATTAACTAACATTTTTCTGCGTTTTTTTTCACCGAGACGCTTCCCTGGAAAATATGCCGTCCGTATTTGATGACGAGCTAAACATGTTTTTGTGTTCTTTTCTTTTGGAAGGTTTTGGAACTCCATTTCGGAAATCCTGTTTGAAATTTCGTGGAACTACGGCGGCAATAATGCATTTCAGCCTGAAAAAGAAAGACTCTTCTCTCTAAAATAAAAATAATGCTGGCAAAGCTCGTAAAATTCCTGGAAGCGATATAAAGGGAAAGAAGAACAAAGCTGGATTATACTTAAATTCTTAGGATATAGAAATACTCTAAGTTTATTGATTTTTAACCGATCGAAGAATGCCATCACCGTCTGACTTATTGTGACTTCTAATTTAGGGCTGAATCCTTGAATTCAAGAAAACATAGTCTTTAGAAACAGGAAAAAGAAACGAACCTTTAAATGAGCTTATTTTTCCTAACTTAGTTGAGGAGAGATAGCTCCGTTTATTGAATAACTTTTGATCCAATTTTCTTGAAAGTAGAAAATATACCTACCCATTACATTTAATTATTGCCGTCATCTCATATATTTCTTTTGAAGGGGGTGATGATGAGAAGTTGTTCCTGTAAGCACTCATTCTTAAGCGTCTCTCATGATAACGTACCACGAATCTGGACAATTGAACGATTCTATTAGCCAGCATTTTTGTTTCTTCGATATTTATTCGGAATACCCATCTGCTATTTTGATTATTGTACTGTCATTCTCATGAATTTGTTCAGGGAAAATAAGGATTTAATTTTATTCTTGTGTCGTATTTTGCGGTGAGAATATACTAACAATTTGTAGTTCTAACCGCTTGTATGTACGCAAATACGCTAATGATTATATTCATTCGGTTCAATCGTTTAATTAAGCTAAGGAAGACCGCTAAATATCAATTTTAACACAGTGATGACTCTAATGAAGCTCCCAAGTGTTTTGACTACGGAATTATCCATCTTCAGAATCCCACCTCGAATTTCTTTCACAACCTCCTCTATCAGCAGGAAATTAATAGTTAATTTCCTCCTTATACGCTGCGAGAAACAATTGTGCTTGAAATTTTTAGTAAGATTATGCTATTAACATTATGCAGGAAGATATCTTTGGAAACCTGATCGTACTAGCTCTCTAGCTAGGATCGTGTTTCATTATTTATGCTCTAAATATCTCTTGCCACAATGTGCACTTTTTCGGTTGAAGCGTGTATTGCCGATTGGCATGTGTGATTATACTCACAATACAGTGGTTATCGATGTTTGGTACAAAAAAGAATCGTTTTCGGCAAACACCTATAGGCTCGATGTAGTGGAATGATGGCCGTTGCTGAATAGGGGACTATTAATGGTAATAATTGTATTTGTTGCAATAAACAAAGAAAAAGTCTAGATATTGAGATCAAAATTTCGTGAGCAAAAATGAGGTATATTGTGAGAATTCAAGATTCTTATTATCCTTCAAAACGGAGGAGACTCGGAACTTGAATCATAGGCCATTTTGGACGAAATAAAAGTGAAGAGTGTAGTCTTTTATTTTGATCACAATTTTTCATCTAGACTTGAGGCTGTATACATTTGTAGATGTTTTGCTCTGAAGAACGCCTGACTGTATAAGTTGTTTAAAAGGTCAGAGCTAAGGCCTACAACAATGTGATGTTGGTAGGTGATGTTTAGATAGTGAAAAAATTGGCGAATCCATCTACAATACTATGCTAAGACAGAGCTTTTCCCACATTTCTCCGGTGAAAATTTGTGACGATTCTGCACGTTTCGCTTCACTCTCGCTTTCGTGCGAGCGAGATATGGCGGCTAATCTAGGTACTGCGTCATTCGATTTACACCTTGCGTGGACTCAGTCCGAAGTGTTCCTCCCCATGGGCATAAAACCGCCCTCTCCTCCTCGACGGACTCAAAGGATGCAGGAGGGGGAGTGGTGGGGAGCGAATAGTTCGAAGGGGCGGCGGAGAAATCCCGCTCGAAGGGCTTGCCTTCGGTAGGGCAAGGTGGATCTACCTTGCGGCAGGGACGAGAAGGGTTGAAAGGGGCGGGCGAGACCGCAGTGCTCGACTGGAGGGAGGGGGTGGCTCTGCGCGGCGGATTGAGGCGGGCTGGGGGGCGGGCTGTTCAAGTGTCTCCACGGAGAGAACAATGCCGCTGCGGCAAACAATTGTTTTAACTCTGCGAGGGGATCTCTCGCTTTTATGCGAGCGTGGAGGAGAGCGGAGGCTGAGAAGGGGCCTGCGTCAGTGTTGACCAGTCCTCCCTCTCTCCCACTGCTCTCGTTCAATACTTCAGACATTTCCATGTCCCTCCCTCTTTGTCGATGTCCTTTTTACATCTCCTCTGTCCGTCTTGTACTCCGCCTTTCTTCCGAGTTCATTTCTTCGATCGGGAACAGAATTTTTTTGATGCATTCGTTCTTGTGATACGATTGTAATTTTGCACGAGACATCCGACTACTATGGTAATTATTTCCAGCAAAAGATACAAGTTATAAACTTGGTATCAGCAGGATTAGGAAAACAAAAACTGGAAGAGGTGAAAGAGTTCTGTTACCTCGGAAGCCGAGTAACCAACGATGGACGAATCAAGAAAGAAATAGTCAGCAGAATAGCCCGGGCAAAGAGGACATTCTAACAAAAGAAGAATCTACTTACCGCTGGAAATACAAGCGTAGAAGTAAGGAAACAATTCATCAGTACGTACATCTGGAGCGTGTTTCTGTATGGCAGTGAGGCATGGACAACGACAGCAGCCGAAAAGAAAAGGGTGGAAGCATTGGAAATGTGGTGCTACAGAAGAATGATGAAGATAAAGTGGATCGACCGAGTGACAAACGAAGAAGTCTTAAGAAGATTGGGAGAAAAGAGAAGCCTGCTGAAAACTCTAAGAAGAAGACGGGTTAACTTAATCGGCCATATCTTAAGACACGATGGCCTGATGAAGACAATCGTTGAAGGACAAAGGGATGGGAAGTATGATATAGGAAGGCCTCGAGTGAGATACATGGAACAAGTGATGAAAGATGTGAAAGAGAAGAAATAAATACGTAAATATGAAGAGAATAGCCGATAGAAGAATCGAGTGGAGAGCTGCTTCAAACCAATCTGAGGATTGATGACCAATGATGATGATCAGCAGGATGATCTGGCTTCTTGGTGTTGCGTTTCGAAGTAGGTACTGCAGGTCGTGAGAGGCAGTCTGAGGGGACGAATACTCAACCGAAAGTGACTTTACGCGGTATCTAATCTGTATCTACATGTTATCCTGCGAGCCGCAGCAAGCACGTATGGCACAGGATGTTTAGTAATCGGCCATGAAATTTATATTTAGCGGAAAAAATAGCTTTCATAATTAATAATTTAGTATGGCGTATGATATGTTTGGAATAATTATACTTTGTTTGTGCTGTAATCGTGTATTGTGTGTGCGAAAAACAAATATTAATATCTCTTCATACTGCAGTTGATCACCCTTCTTTGTCACTTCTGTCTGTTCTACTGATGCAGTGTGGCTGGTTAAATGTCTGCAGAATCAAATTTGAATTTGTGTGATTTGAATTTATTCAAGTACTAAACTTATGAGCAACATTCTAGTCTTTTGAGTGTTTCCCAGCTAAGCACGCTCCACCATTTTGCTCCACGCTGCACCATTCTGCACGCTCATAGGACAAAACGCGATGATCTCCTTTGTATTGTACATATTTTCTGTCGCGTGGACAGTGTAGAATTCAACCGTGAGACTGGAATATTTATGAATAAATCAATTCATACTGGTTATGAATTTGTTAACGTACAGGAAATATCTCAACGTATTTTGTATCACTTTTTGTCTCAAGGAAGGAGTTCCATGTTTTATTTAGCTAATGAAAGTCGATGGCATGGTAGCGACAGTAGTTTTTCGAAACAGGTGGTAAAGAATTTGGGACAGTGTAGGAGGGACTTATGAAAGAAATAAAATGAATGCATTGGTCAATGTCGCAACAGTAAAATGAAGCGCCTATGTGTCCATCAACGAGCGTGATTCATAGCAATGTTGGTATCTGGCACATCCACGATACCGATGACTTTTGGTCTCTCAAAAAATCCTTGGGAGTTCTTTTTTTGCAGAAGTGTATGCAGGTCTTCATACAGGTCTTCATAATTTATGAGGATGTTCAAATACTAGACGTTTTACATTATGGAGCAAGTAGTGACAAAGATTGTTTGCAAACAATGAGTTTCAGGAGAGGTATCCGTAAATAATGGCGATATCGTGTACGCGGAAAGATACATGATCCAGTTCAAGAACTTTTTTTTTAGTCCTGATGCAATTTATCCTTATCCCCGCCCGGATATGTTATGACTGATAATGTTATTTGGTTAAATCATTGGAAAAAAATTGTTTAATTTACTTTGACAGTATTATACCATTTTTCATTAATTTTTTCCAATTCCAATTGAAATAGTTGTAGTTCACTTGATAAAATAGTGGTCCAACGATGCACAGTATTTAGGTGATATTAGGAGCCAAAATGAAATTAATTTGTAATCATGGTGATCCAGAAAATGAGTGGTATTTTTTCACTTGCGCATTGAAACCATTTTCGTATTTGCTGTAGATGAAAAATAGTAATCAATTATTTCTTTTAACATCATATATATGAAACTATATTTTAGTTGAGCAACAAATATACATCGATAATGAGGCCAGTGAGATATTTTGTGCATCATATGTAAGTTCCTAAGAGATTGGAAAATCATAATTTTCACTGCCTTCGCCGTTGAATATGTGTTCTTATGCCATTTCTCAGGTTTTACTCCACTTTCATCAATTTTCAGAGAATGATATTCGGTAATAGATGAGGTCTCTTTAATAGATTAGGTTATTTGTCCCTGTGGAATATTATTTTTGTCAGGTTCTCTGAAAACTTATCTTTTGTGGTTTTTGGCCAACATTGCCCTTAAAAAGACCTTCATTCTCGTGGAAGATTCACACATCAAATAAAAAATATCCCTTAAAAACTGATATCGCATTCCATTAGATAACTGTAACGACTACGCTCTGTGGCTGTCGACTCTTGAATTTAACGTTTCTATACCTCATATTAAAATGTGTCACGGTTGTACTGGGTACTAATTGGTTGTGTTGAAGATTATCAATCAATTATTGGTGCTCGGTTGGTTGGTTGGTTGGTTATTTAGGGGAGGCGACCGACAGCTGAGGTCATATAGGATAAGTGGGTAATTGGGTAATGGTAGGAGTTTTTAGGGAACGGAGGAAGGGTGGAGAGAAACCCGGCATTAGCCTACTCTTAACGAAAGGCGCCAAGGGGACCACGGCTTAACGTCCCATCCGACGGACGGAGTACTGAACTTGAAATGCCCACCACTAGGCACTCAAGTGGGGACCGATTTTCCACTGAAAAATCCGCCACTGCCGGGAATTGAACCCGGGCCCTCGGGATGGGAGGCCAGTACTCTAGACACCACACCAACCCGATCCCCTTGGTGCTCGGTCCTTGGTGCTCGGTTTGTTTGTCGATAAGTCACGTTTATCCGTAGAATATCCACTAGCCATGCTGTTTGGGGATGCAAAAAGCGGGCCTTCTTCCTCTGAAGGCAATTCGGCGGAAAGGAAGTTGAGGAGAGTCCTACCTTCGGAGATTTTGGAGTGGGAAAAGGGTGATTTAGGGGCTGGAGATCTCCAGACCGTGCGGATGGGCCGCGGATATGATAGTCATAGTGGCTTGGGTTGTCCTGGGGTAGGTGGAGGAAATGTGGGTGGAAATGGAGTCAAGACAATCCTATAGTATACTCCGGAATTCATATTTCCCCTCAGGTCATCTCCTCTTTTCTCATCTCTCGTTTCCCGCTCTCCTCAAGTGTGTGTGTGTGTGTCCATGTAGTTTGATGGTATAGATATGGAGCGTCTCTCTCTCTCTCTCTCTTCCGTCTGTCTGTATGCGTGCATATATATTGCTTTTTCTCCCTTGAGATGAGGGGTAGGTTTAATATAGGGACCGAGTTTCCTGGCCTTAAGGGAGAAGAAGACATCCACGAGCAGTTTTGGATGCTGTGTTCCTAAGAGACTATTATTCCGCTTTCGAAGCACATGTTTGTATCCCTTCATATGAAGAATGATGATGGGGTTGTGGGTGTTCCCCTATTTTTTTCAGTTTTATTTCACCCTTCCTTCCGTGCCTTACACCCTCCCACCGAATCCCCTTCCTTCCGCCATCTTGCGAACAATCGCAATATTCTGCTGCCGTACTTATGGGTCGGAAAAAGTTTCGGAGGCGAAGTTTTTGTTGTTCCCCTTGCCTTTTTTTTAATATTACTTCTGCCGTATTTTTTTATACTCCCGGACGATATGTGTTTGCCCTTGTAAACGGTCGTAAATGTCTCATGTACCGGATCGTATGGGAAGCAAAACGACGACAAGCGGACTCTTTTTGAGGGTCTTTCTTTTATTTCCTCACCGTTCAAACCGAGCCTCCGGGCTCAGTGGTTTCATGTAATCGCTCTCATATCTTCTGGGAGAGTAGGTCGTAATCGTTTTGATTTCCTTCGATGTGGATGTCTTCAGGAATATAGGTTTTCACATTTTTCACCGTTGAGTGTACAGGTTTGATCCAAGTTTTTCTTCCTCTTTCTTAATAAACATCTTTTACATGAGTGTTTTCATGTCTGGCTTGGGATTATCTATGATTCTTCTATCTTGAATTTTAAATTCCTATGTAGGTACAATTGAGACTCCTAATTTTATATTGCTTGTTACTTTCTTGGATTGGACCATTCCAAGGCTATTTATAGCATCGGCTATAAATAGCCTTGGTCATTCTAGACTTACGTAAAAAATTATATATCCAAGATTTGCTAACAAATACTGCTCCCAGATAATTAGTGTATGGCATTTATTTTGCAGATATTCGAACTTGATTTTCTTTCATGTCACAAACTCATTATAGCCTCATCTGCATACGTATATACATGTCACATTTTATGATCTCCTTTCTAAATCCTCCCACCATTGGTCTTATTCTATGTAGTGAATTTAATGGCCATATGGACTTATGGACATAAGCATTTCCAAATCAGTGTGTTAAATTTCATGGATCTGGAGCAATCTACTATATGGCAGCGAAGCATGGACAATAACAGCAGCAGAGAAGTCTAGGCTGGAAGTATTTGAAATGTGGTGCTACCGAAGAATGATGAAGATAAAATGGATCGATTGAGTTGTAAACGAAGAAGTCTTAAGAAGAGTGGGAGAGACGAGATGTCCACTGAAAACCTTAAAAAGAAGACAGGACAACTTAATAGGCCACATCTTAAGACACGATAGCCTGATGAAGACAATCGTCGAGGGAAAAGTGAATGGTAAGAATGGAAAAGGCAGGCCTCGTATGAGGTATATGGAGCAAGTTAAAAGGATGTAAAAGAGAGGAGCTGCGTCAAAATGTATAGGTTGGCCGAAAGAAGAATCGAGTTAGGGCTGCGTATAACCAATCCTAGGATTGTTGACCGATGATGATGAACTTTCATGGGAATTACAAAGGATCCTATTGTATTTATAATTTTTCCGATTTAGTTATGTGTTTTGTCGTAATACTTATCAACCAATGATGCTATTAGTTTTGATTAGATCATCTTTGCCTTTTCTTGATTCCATTAGTAATAGTCATGCATACAAGAGTATTAAAACCTTGATGTATTATAGTCAAAGCCACACTGTAGTATTTAGTGAAGGAACACACTCTCATAACCGTAAAGAGATCACTTTGAAGTTAGTCTTCGGCAGATTTCAATTTTCGCTTCGTTAAATTGGAGTGATTTATATTTCATCGAACGCATTTCCTTGACAATATTGATGCGCATCGGAGCGTGCGTCTTTACGCTCGAGAAATACTCCCGGCGGCTTGCGAGATAATATTATTTTTAATTATTTCAATCCAATTTTCATATTTGCGCCATAGGTTTTCCCTTTCTTGGCTTAATGCAATGTTTCCTCTCCTCCCATTATGACGGATTCCCGGCATTCATTACCATCGACGCAAAAGAGCGGGAGGATGTGGAGGGTGGGGAGTCCTTTGTCGCGAGGGAAAGGGGAGGAGAGGGAGAGGGGGCGTGTTGGGATATGAGCAGGGGAGGGGTTGGGTTGGAGAAGACTGGAAACCTGTATTTGGCTGTTTACGTATTTTTGGATTCACAGTCAAAAGGAAGGAGGAGGAAGTTTGGAGAAAGCTCGGGGCGTGCGTTGTCGGGGTGGGTGTGAGGGTGGATATGGGAGGGGTGCTGGAGGGTGGATATGGGGAGGGTGAGGAGAGAAGTTTTGGAGAGAGTCCTGTACAGAGGCACAACCGTAGCGAGTACCCTCTTCTCTCCTCATCCCACTCTTTTCATAATGCGGGCTTAATTGCAAATCGCGTAGCTCCTTCCAATTCAGTCAGTTCCTCATCCTCTCCCAACCCACAGTGCTCTCCGCTTCCACTCCACCCCGTGCCTCTCCCCTCCACCTCCCCCTTTTAGGTTCATCCCTCCCCCTACCCCATCCCCCTCGCAACCCGGGAACTCTTCCCGAGCCCTACTCCCCACCCCACCCTAGTGGGGCTCGTTCCTCCTCACAAAAACCTCTCTCTTCTGTGCGTTCCCTGCTTCCAGCACATTACCCACTCCCAGCCCCTTTCCACCCTTCCGACATCTCTTTTTCCCTTTGAGCTTGTTTGCGTTCGAGTCTATCTCCCGCTGCCTATGTCCCGTGTTGTGCGAGCTAAGCACTAAAAGTGCCCGTGCGTGGATGTGAGATGAATTTTCATCTTTTTTTTTTGTATAATGCACCCACGATCGAGCCGGGAGCGGTAAGCTCCTGCAGCATCTTCAAACGGCTTGCCAATAACAAATGTTTTATGCAGTCATTTCCTCCTCTCGCGATGTGCTCGCTGTGTTTCTTTCTTTTTTGCGGGTCGTTACACCGAGCGGGGTTGGCGGTGGTGGTGGGGGAGTGCTGGATCGGGGGTGGGAATTTTTAATCTGTCGTTCCTGCAACATTGTTCTCTTCGATGGTCATTGCAGGGGCAAAAAAGTAGAGTGGGGCTCTTCTTCTGTAATCCCATACTTTCGGCCAATGATCGATCCCGTGACCATCGATGTGTTTACACGCGCAAATGAGAGTTGTAGCAGCGTTGGGGTGGTCGGAGAGGGTGGGGGAGGGTGGGTAGTGGGGGTGGGAAGACTCATCCCTTTCATCCCCCCGCCCCTTTGCAATGCTTTGGCTGTGGGGGGCGGGGAGACAATGATTGCGTTTTGTGCCGTCGGGTGGAGATCGGACGCTCATCGGCGGGGTTGAGGGATGGATCCCCGTGGGGTGTCGGGGGTAGTTTTTGCGTTTCATTTGATTGTGTCAATCACGTAGCTCTTGGTCGGCGTTATTATGTACTCAGCGTACAATAGCGATGCGATTTCGAAATCGGATGGTGATGATGCCAAGGTAAAACTCGCGATTCAAGCGCTGCGTTGCCGTTGAGAGTGCTATTTAATCCCGCCGCTGTGCATTGGCTCGGTGAAATAAGAGCGAGGTTCCCCAGGGATGCTGCAACTCTGGGAGAGATAGGAGCGTAGGAGAAGGAATTGAGTGTCCGTCCGTAATTTCGGAGATGGTGGGGTTAATTCATTAATTTGATTTGACGTGAAGACATTTTCTTAGGAAATAATATATATTATTGCTTCAAACTGTTGCTTGTGATAATTTTTTAAACTTCTGAACAAATCATTTCTGGTTTCATGCATAACTTTCCGTGACGCATTTAAGCAAAAGCTATTGGTTGCTAATTTTGCTACTGATTTCAAAGGCCGAAGTATAATATCTATGAATAGTACATTACAAAGCTGGAAAGCCATTTTTTTAATTCCTTGATGTGCTCATGGATATAATATGCCTATAATCTTAAAGGAAGATTGATTGGGTTGACATATACGGAGCTGATATCATTTACGCTTTCTAAAACATTGACAAATAATTCAAATTCAAGGTCTAAAGGGAAAGTAGTAGGCAACTCGTATACCTCCTGTATTTCATAAATGTCATTTTCTATGATCTCCATGCTTTGTTGAACTATATTTTTATTGCAGATTACCCGTAGTAATTGAAATAGGGAGGTTGACTTTAAAAAACTACATCTTGGTCTATTAGATAATCTTTCGTAATTATTATGCATTTATAAGGTACGGTAATTCTATGTACTTTCGATGGTTTTTTTAGTTTTGAAACCTATTATACTTCCTCCTCAATTTTTGGTGATCTACGGTTCAGCATATTAGACATATATGCTATATAACTAAGATGTTGGAGTGCCTGAAAATCAGATACTGAAGAGTACTACTACTACTTCATACGTATCAGTTTCTGGTCTATCGTTCCACAGTCTACAGTAGTCATGTGCACGCGCACCGGTTTAATGGCCTAAAGCCCGTGGGTTCTAACCTAGTCTCGAGTATGAATGTTGATTTTGTCACCCACCTAGTTGGAGTCGGAGCGCCTAAAAACTGTTCGTATTACTTTTCTCCTGTGTGGTTCCAAAGGAGACTATTTAATAATGCATATTATTAACTTATTTTAACAGTAACATTAGCTGTTGTACTCATCGGTGCATTAATCATTTTGAACCTCGGGAAACAAAATAAACTACTCCGTAAAAAATCAAGTTATACTAGACGCCAAAGGGCAAAAATGTTAACACTATAATGCCAGTGAATATTTAAACATAATTAGTAGTTAAAAGGACCAAGCTATGTGAATACAGCACTCTGTCAAATCGTTTACACTTGGAAATTTTAATGAAGGAAAATCTAGTTATCAGTGTATTGAATAATACATTTTCGTTGGCTTAGTTTCCAGAATGGGTATCACCATTTGTAAGTATCTCGTATTTCGTAAAACGGAATAACATCCGTTATTCCGTTTTACGAAAGACGTCACGAAACCTGCAAATAATCATCTGTATTTTATTCCTACGGTATCATTTCTGGACACGTCCGTCCCCGCCACTCTTCACCATTTTAATATCTGAAAATAGCCCTTCGACCCACTTCCTTCCCTCCCCCCTTTGGTTACTTCCTCTCAGGTCTACCCTCCGCTAACCCTTCCTGCGCCTCACATCGCTTCCTCGGCGTACTCCACTCTTTTGCCATCGCTCAGCGCGCGCGAACGACATTGGGGAGTGGGAAAAAAAGGGAAGGGAGTCTTCCCAACGTTCCCAGCGTCATCCCTCTTTCATCGCATCACCCTTCATCCTCTCTTTCTCTCTCTCTCACTCCTCCTCCTCCTCCCCACCCTCGCTCTCCATCCCTCAACACCAGCCAGGCCCTTTTGTCGTCGGTGTTTGTACACAGAGGGACAACTCGGCATCATTGCTTTGAAGCTTCAGCCATTTTGTTTACGCGCCGATTGCCGTCCTGGGAAGCGTGCGCCGTGGAAGAGGGGCGTGGGTGGGAGGGGGCTGGGGTAGGGGGGATGGAAATATACGAGAGAGGCATTGGTGGGGGCGGAGGGGATGAGCCCCGGAAAGGGAAGGTGGGGGTGGGCGCGTTGTAAAGGGGAGTGAGGGTATCATGCGGGCAGGATGATGGGGGAAGAGGAGCGGGAAGGGACAAGGGCTGGCGGATTTTGGGGAAAGGACAGGGAAAGGGAGAAAGTGGGAATCGGGTGGGAAAGATATATCAAAGCCCGGATGGTCCTTAAAAATTATATTGTTCAAATGAATTTAATTTATATCTGCACCGGAGCAAAATACTTACGTGTGAACGTTCTGAGCGTGCCGTTTTGCAAACTTAATTTGGCAGTATTTTGGTGGGAAGTGAGCGTATTGCTAAGGATATCAGGAGGAGAATTGTGTGAGCAAAAGGAGCATTTAGGAAGGGAATCGATGGATGAGGAGTGGAAATAAATGGAGAGAATAGGGAAAGTTAAAGTTAAAATATGGAGAATAGATTTATTCGGTTCTGTGACTTCGTTATGGAGGGATGAAGGTGAACGTAGGTATGAGGATGATTAGATGTGGTTGCGGAAATCTTGAGCAGAATGGACAGGAAGACAGGTGAATTAGATAGAAAAGGGAATCGGGAAATTGAAAATTGAAGAGGAGTGGAGGCAAGTGCTGAAGGTAATGCGAGATGGTGTTGCTAGCTAAAAGTAATACTGTGAAATACTTTAAAAGTATGTGCTCAAGTATTTGAGTTTTAAATGCCATTGAAAGGGCCAGGGAATGTGAAGAACTTCAGAATCAATTATGTGACTTGAACGCTGGAAGGATTTAAAACTGAAGGATGAAGGTTACGGACGACTTGCAAATTTTTTTTATATGTCCAAAGTAGAATCTGACAGAATATCTGTGGTGGCATTGAGAACGCTTTTTTTCCTGCAAGTCTATCAATACCAGCAATGCCCATGAGGGCTTCGTAGTGTGTTTGAACATAGATGCTTATACATATATCCACCAGCCATAGGTCTTTCGCAATTTAAACCAATTGAAGTTTTTTTCCGTATCCGGAAGATTACTTCACCAAAGCGTGGAAATGCTACCTTTATCTTTGCCTGGGTAAAGAATTTTCCGCTTGAATACTTAGTTTTGTTTCATCTCACTCAACTCGCAGGCTGATCCTGGATAGGTAGTCCTATAATCCTCTTAAAAATTATCACAGGACGTCATTGAGTCGGGTCTGGCCTTTAGTGGGAATGTAGGTGTTCCATGAGCAATTGCAACAAGACTTCAGATTTCGTCTCGAGTTTTTTTCTTCAATAGATGGATTGATTGGTTGATTTTCGTTAAGATGTTTGCATTAAAGGTAATGTGTATGCGTTAGGCTCGGGTGAAGGTGCTTTTTTTCTATGCTGCGTAATGCTCTCAGCCATTAAAATGCTAGTGACAAAAAAACACAACTGAAATAAATCTTTAGATTTAGTTTAGTGAGAGTCTTCCATTAGAATTTCTTTGGAATCTTTTCACCTAATTACACGTCAGCTTATTTTTCATTACACCTGGAAATGTTTTTCTTGGGTGTATTTTGTCTATAGATAATGCACCATGCTAATGTGTAGTCACAGAAATACATAATGTAAGAATTCAATCATTGCGTAAAAAATTGCTAATCCGCATTTGTTCTTTGAGAACCACCATTTAAAGATAATTATGCGCATTTTCCAGCATTTTACGTGTTATAGATATATTTTTTGTCAACGGGAAAGAAACCCGTACCTCACGAAAGTGATAGATTTTGAAATCGCCTGGTTAATTAAGTTTGTCTACGTAAGTCCGGCAAATTTCGTTTTTCTCCCCAATCAATTGTTCGCTGTTTGAGCTCATCTAGTTGTACGTGACGTAGCTCACCACTGGAAACACTTCAACATAACTTGAACGATATAGTGCATCACTCTTTTACCAATTCTATTATTTTGGCAATTTTTTTTCATTTCTCGTTCATGTATCGAGAGCGTGCGGAAGTTTACCATGAAATATTATGCGTACTCGAAATATTGAATTTCGTAATTTAGTCATTACTGTATATTGTCTCTCATGGAATATCATGATTTCCACTTTTTTTTAGGAACTCGAGACAGATGGAGGTACCTACTGTATAGTGAGGCTTGCGGGTGATGGAGCATTTTAGGAAGAGTTGCGAGATAGGGATGCGAATCTCTCTTTGTTGATACACCCACGCCGAAGGTATTTATTTTGGCGGCCATCGTCTCTGATTTCCCGGCAGCTGCTGTCGCGATTGATTGGGAGTTAGGTAGCGAAGGGATGCGGAATGGCGAATGGCGTGAGGAAATGTCGGGAGCGGGTGAGAATTGGGGAATGGGGCGTGATTGCGACGCTTAATGCCGCCTGACACGGCCCTCTTGACACGGCCGCTGTCGCCACTCAGTCGTCCAGCCTGCCTGTTTCAACTCCCGCATTCGCCGAGCCCATAGGCCTCCCCTCACGGTCCAATTGCCTCGGCCGGGTGAAATGACTCTTTCCGCCAGCCGTAGCAGTTACCTCCCCTGACTTTGACGTCCTTCTTCTTTTTCGGTAGTTTTTCGCGACTGGGTGGATTCGGGAATCGACAGTGTCGCGTCCCATATTTTCGGACCAAGCGGTCGTTGTCGGAATGCTCCCTCATCTCCATTTTCTACTGCAGAAAGGATCCGGTACGGATTCCTTTGTCAAAACATGGTTCGTTTCACTGTCTATTTGGGTGTTGTAACAAATCTCAAGAGGATTGATTGAAATTAATGCATCGTGGGTTTCATTTTGTACTTGGCGTAGTTCAGTAAATGGAAAGGGCTCACTTGCAAGCTATTCGTGTGGCTTGTGATTGTAGCTTTCAGATAATGTAGTCGTGCAAGAAATTCTCTGGAAAAATCACTTTCACATGTTTTCGGCACTATACTAAACTCATCATCAAGTAAAGTTTAACTTTCCAAACCTGCATCCAAAGCTGCTAGACAATGCTTACAAATATTATCTTTAGAATTATTCCAATATCGTTATATCTTTGGGCAGCACGTGCACTTCTGTTCTACCTCCGCTTTTAACTATTCGTATCGTCAACCGATCATAATCCCGTTAAAAATCCCTACTCTTCACATTTCTCATCCGCTCTTACCCGGGTTTTCCCCCCTTATCGCTTTTAAGCATTTTGGTGCTTCCAAATTCTTCCTCCATCTAGTCTACCTTCTGCTATATTCAATCAATTTCTTTTTGTTTTTCACAGCATTAAAAACTTATTGGTGTGTTTTTTTCTCCTCTGCACATGCCTTCTCCAATCTTAACTCAGCATCCCCGTGGTTGACTGGTTTCCTAACGGTTTGTAATCTGCAAACATGTCCTTATCAATTCTCCACCTATTTTAGTTCCCACCTCCCTCCCTTTACTACATTTGTAGCCATATTCCGAAGCATACATAGAAAAAGAGTGGCTCTTACACATATAAGTCTCCGCCTAGAGGCAGTCAATTACGATTCAATATACCTCATCCTTATTTTTGTGAGGTGGTTCAGGAAATCGTTTCCCATATGACGCCAACTTTGCCAACTAAACCACATTTTCGGTAGCTGATTAATATTTGTTCGCTCTGTTCTATCAAGGGTGACTCGAAGTAGTCAGGGACAAGTTGATATTCTATGTTTGTTATATTGGTGCCATCATTACTCCTGTTTTTCTTCTCGTTCCCTTTCATTTCCGAAGGCCAATGTGGTCATCACCTTGGTAATAACTCATATTCTATAATATCCTTTTAAAAACGTTTTCTAAACTTGTTTTTTTCAAGGTAAAATCAATATTATGGTCTACCATCATCACGCGCTTTCACTTTACGCTACTTTTAAATGGGTATAAAAATTTACTCAAAGAAATCCGTGCACTTAGTACACGTAAACTTGGTTGCTAGGTGCTACAACGGCTAAGTTTTCTCTTCACCGTTTAACTTGAACATAACCATGAGACAAACCCATACCTGAGGCGGCACTCGAACCTCCGACTTTTGGTTTGCGATGCCTGCTGGTTACTCCCTTTGAGCCTATAATTGAGTTTCAAATTTTCCTTCTAAAGGGGGTCCTTTGAGTGTTGATGAAAAGACCAATTCCGACAGCTTTATTTATCGTAAATTCACATAGTTCATTATCTAGTATTCCTGGACCCACATCACCCTTATTCCAGACAAATATTTGTGGTTGGTGGTCTAGCCTGTTCATTATCAATAAGTTCTTCCTCCATTGTTATATTTCTTTCAGGTCAGCAATGGAATACCGCGTTCTGTTTCATATCATTTGCTTTGTCTTTCTTTTTGTAATATAATTCCGTAACGTTCCTATGCTGTGCGTGCACATAACCTCTTAACTTTAAAACTCCTAAAGCATCAGACTGCTTTGCATTATAATGTTATTGTCTTATCGGTTTCTAACATTGATTATATGCTTATATATTCAAGATTGGTTTTCCATAACCCTCAATGTGGCTTTCCATTCCCTTCTCTCTTGCATCTTTTTGACCGTCTCCAAAACGATTCTCGGATTTATTATTTTATCAATCCCGTCTCTTCTCATACTTATGCCCTTCAGTCGATCTTGTTAATCACCCATGCCAATGTGTGCCAGACAATCCTTACCATGTGTCAATTAATGATTTTCAGGCAAAAAAATGAAACGAATGAATTTTGTTCAATTTAGTAGAGAAATTCACGGTACGTCATGTAAATTAACGTTTTGATTTTTGGACTTAGTAGACGACTCAAACCATTACAAAAGTATTATGCGCGAGGTGGAGGTTGAATGATAATAAAGCGTCTATTATATAAACGTTAAAGTAGTTATTGGTTCAGTGTACCTACTGTTCAGTTCTGTTTTGTGAAAATATCTTTAGTATAACCAAATATTTATTCTTGACATAACGAATTAGGCGAAACTTTCGAGTTCCATATTGCATGTGACTAGAGGACTATTCTCTTTCTGAGGCCAAAACATTTGCAACTATACAATGTGCAAATGTACGTGTCAGAATGGGTGATTTTATTATTTCTAGCATACTTAAAAAATACCTTGGGGAGGTATTTGAATTATTCTCATGTAACTAGATGGTTATTCCGCAGTTTTTAAATTTTTTTTCATGCTTCGCATTCTTTGTTCCGCAGCTGTATTGAAATGCTAGGGAAACTTGTAGTATTAAATTTGGAAACCGAAACGTTCAAGTATTACAAATTGACTTTTTTCTGCCTAAACTGCCAGCGGAAAGATTCATTAAAAACCTGAATTTCTAGTCACATTTAATTTTGGATGCTTTTAAAAGAGTCACTGTTTTATGAAATATTTTTACCGTCTGTTGAATATATTTCTGAGAATTCGAAACTGAGGGCATTTGGTTTCTCTTCGAAACATTTCTGAGATATTCCTATTGTTTAGTTTATTTAATTACCTTCACTTAAGGGCATATTTTCTCGTTTCATAAATATATACCTCGCCTCAGCGAAAATTTAAGGATGGAGATTTCCTACGTGGTGTTGATGCAGCTCTTTCAAGGTCGCTGGAGGGAGGAATTCGTCGTAATTTTTCGTGCAGATATCCTCTGGGAGTAATAATACCAAATGTCCCGGATTTCAATTTTGAATCCTAGAAAAAACGCCAGAGATAAACGGATCGCAGATTTTCCCCGAGCGGGGGTAGATGTTTCAAAGCAGAAGTACCATAAGCATCCGTTGCTGGAGCGAACGGAGATTCGCAGAAATTAAAATTCCTTCTCATTCCAGCCAGCGCTGTTGTAGGCAAAATTCCGAGCATAGGCACTAGCCAAATGTTGCCTTAAATTGTTAAAACGCCGGGCGGGTGAAAGAGGAAGAAAAACCTGGGGACGCTAGACCCACGATGGAGGGGGAAACGATGGCAGAGGAAGAAAGGCGGAAGAGCTGTGTCGTTCTAGGTAAAAAAAAAAGGACGAGGATCGCGCGTATATCCTCGAATTGGGGAGAGGAGTGGATGGGGTTGCGAGGCGCCGACTCCTTCCTCTCCCGTCCGCATGCCATCTTCCCTTTGAAGAGTTGAGCAGAATTGAATTTGTTTTTCCGTGGAATATCTTGCGAAAACTGGGTGTTCCGGAAGATCGGGGACGTTCCCTCCCACTTCACCACCCGCTCGTCCCCCGCATCGCTTCGGAAAGAGGAGCTCCGTCATCTTTTCCATCCACTGCGAGCTTCACTCCCACCCCCTTTTGCCTCGTCGTACCTAACCCTCGCCACCAGCTCCCAGCACTCTCTTTCCACCGGCTCATAATGCCTCCTTACCACCCTCCCGCCTGCCGCTGCGAAAACTCCCCCTCCCATTGACGGAGACGCGACGTCCTCCCGTCTCCTCCCTCTTTACATCCCGTCCGCCGAAAACATCCCCGCACCACATACTCTCCGCCTCACACTCTGACTCTCATCCCGTCCAACCCCCCCTCCCCTCCTCCGCCATTTTCGCTCCCGGAGCGAAGGGATCTTAATGCTCGACCGATTTCAGAGCGCCGCATAAACACACGCAAGAGTGAACGCCCAAACCGATTCATATTATGCGGAAAATATATGTGCGCGCACAAAAAAAATTATACATATCTACCTGCTCACAAATGTGTGTAGTCGGGTTGAGGTGGTTGGTGGGTGGGGGAGGAGGAATGGGGAAGGAAATGACTCACGCCTGAGGTGGCTTCAGGAATGAGAGGGATTGGCGTGGCGGAGGGAGGGTTGATGGTGTATGGAGGTTGCGTTCGGGGGTGGAGATATCAAGGAGCCAGGGTAGGTTTTGCGAGGGAGGTTTTTGGTATCGCGGGGGAGGAGAATGGGGAGGAATGTGAAAGAAATGGAGATGGCATGAGAGTTCGGGGGTTGGAGGTTGGGGGAAGGGGAGATTGGGGTACGAGAGGAAGGCATAGGTAAATATATTTTTAGCCGTTATTCAAGTGGATTTGAAGCTCCATGGTTTGCGTTTTCTATCAAAGTGAAACAGGTCATTATTAGTTGAGGGGTGAATTTTTTTTGTTTCACGGTGCTGAATGCAATAATGATAGAAAGCTAAAACCTAAACCTGAGTTAATAAATGCCGTTCAGTCTTGCATGATATTTATGTAACTAAAAAAAAACTCTTGCTGAATTCCGTAGGTCTTGTCTTTTGCACCTAAATTTTTAAGGTTGATTTTACGAGTCTGTGGGAAAATTAGCCAGATTAGTCGATTAAACATTGAAAATTATTTTATATTTTATAATATGAAAAAATTGTTGATACATTTTCCTTCTACTTTTATAATCTGAGATAATTCACGAAACTGAATTATGTTTGATTCTTTTGGTGCTCCATTGTTTAATGACGATTCTTCATTTTCATTGCTTTTAAAATTCTGATTGTTTTATCCTTTAACTGAATTGATTTAATAAAAATAACTTTGTTTCAGATTTCATGCAAACATATTTTTCCTTTGCTTGTTGATTCAATGGTTATATTGGTAATTATAAAGCACTTTGCTTTATTCTCAGTAACGTTTTTGATTTTGCTGCTTTACTTACCTCTTACTATAATGTTGGAATATTTTATTTTCATGGGGGATCGGGTTGGTGTGGTGGCTAGAGTACTGGCCTCCCTTTCCGAGGGCCCGGGTTTGATTCCCGGCAGTGGTTGAATTTCAGTGGAAAACCGGTCCCCACTTGAGTGTCTAGTGGAGGGGATTTCAAGTACTCCGTCCGTCGGATGGGACGATAAGCCGTGGTCCCCTTGGCGCCTTTCATTAAGAGTAAGCTAATCACCCTTCCTCCTAAATGGCGCAAATGACCTCAGCTTTCGGTCGCCTCCCCTAAATAACCAACTAATTTTATTTTCATTGTCGCCTGTCTATGTAAAATTTGATCCGTATTTGGATAAATTACGTTACACGGTAGATACTGGCTGGATAACTCAAACAATTCTGCCATTCCTTTATTATGAGCATGCTCAATGTTATTAGCAGCAATTAATGGCTACCGTTTAGGTAACTACATGTTTCATCTTAATTTTGACCCAATAGTTTTAGTATTCTGGTGGGTTTGTTTCGCCCAGCCCCAGTTTCATCACGGCAATCCTCTCTTAAACTGCTTTTTCATATTCGCTCTTTTCCATTTGCTCTTGTTCTTGTATATGCCAACAGAAATATTCTGCGGTATTTTCTTCCGCTCTGAAGCGTTTGGGATTACAAAAGGCAACAAATATTTTCCATCTCGAGAAACTGAGATACGTGAGAAATTGAAAAATAATTCCATCGTCCTCTTTCTCATCCTCCGGTGAGCGGTTCCGAAATTATTCTCCCGCAAATTCAGAACCTTTGACAATATTATCGAGCCAGAACGCCAAAAGGGAAGGAAATTTAAATACGAAACGACATTTGGTCCATAATCGCTAAGATAATGTAGCACTCTGAATTTCTCTCGTCAGGAAAAACAAAGCAATAGCGATGGTGACTGAAATGTGAGGTTTGATGGGAGAAGAGTAGGGACTTCCCGTTTGACGGAAGTGGTGGAAATGTTACAGTTCCTGTGCTTCAACAGCGACAATGAACTACTCGGGTCCATTCAAGGACGAAATTCAGTGTTTTGCATACATTTTTTGTGTGTAAATCTGCCTAAGCCTCATAAAACAATCCATATATTTTCTGATTTACATATTCACATGAAACTAACCAACCTAGTGCCGGTGAACTGGCTTTGGAGTCATAGTCTCCTTCGGCTCTCTCTTTGCTAGGTTTTTTCTTGTACTTGGAGTGTGAATTTTTTTGCTGTTATCTTTATTTTATTTTAGAAATTTGTTTCTTTCGTTTTAAATTATGCTCTCGTGTGTAATGATGGAATAGTTTTATCACTATAATTGATTAAAAAGTCAATGAAAAAGTCTCATCTCGTGGAATATAGTTTAGGATTTGCGGAAAGATTCCAGAGACATTTCAATGGTTTAGAAATTAATTTTATCGATTCAAACAGTCAGTATACATTTAGATGGGCGACACCAGACATTCGGCATTAGGTGAGCTCCGAGCGACTGCTCCCCGAATGCCGAGCAGTGTGAATGGGTTGCTTGATGCTTTCCTAGCGCCCATTTTCATTTCCCGCAATGTGTTGATCTTTGCTCAGCGTTCGGCGAGCACTTGGTTGGTTGTCGAAAAGTATGCGAGTTTATTTGTTGGGAGGTGTATAAATGTCATGGGCAGTTCCGTAATCATAACATGCATTATGTTCAATCCGAATGTTGAGCTATTGGTGAGGGTCAAACTCACCAAATGCTAAACCCTATATATGGAGGGGGACGTCTTTGTGGTCCGTTTTATTTTTTTAGTGTTACTTTTTGTTTTATCAATGATGTTATTGATTATTAGCTCTAATATGATTTCTATTTTGTTAGGTTGAGATGGGCTAGGGTTAATTTCTTATTTGCTAGTAATTTATTATCAGAATTTCAAATTTTTTAGAGCTGGAATATTAACTGTAATATCAAACCGTTTAGGGGATGTGGCTTTTTTAGTGGGTATTGCTTGAATACTTAATTTTGGTGCTTGAAATTATGTATTTTATGTAGATCTTTTGTCTAATTCTTTAGAGTTGAAAATTATTTCATTTTTAATAATTTTTGCTGCTATGACTAAAAGTGCTCAGATTCCTTTCTCTTCCTGACTCCCTGCTGCCATGGCAGCACCTACGCCTGTCTCTGCTCTTTCACATATCACAACAATCACATATAACAGGAGCGGTGGGTGAAATTCAGTCCAGGGGCGCCAGTTCCTTTCGCTCTGTCACCTGCTGTTTTCCAGGAATATATGGTGCCCAAAAATACACACAGCTAGCATTTGGCTACACATGTTGAAAGACCTCTCCTGGACACAATTTTGGGACCTTAGGTCAGCAGCCCAACGCTCTACCCACTGAGATGCCTCGATGTCTTAGGCAGTTGGTTACTTGCAGATGATGAATGCTTGAAATATCAATCACATTAGTATAATCATTTACTATTCGATGATTACATTGGCTTATTTAGAGTTACCAATACCTGAATGATTCAGAAGCCCTGAAGACGATGATCGAGGCGGGAATCGAAAAGTCGGCGGACATGGACGCAATAACCCGGTGGAGGACCCGAGAAACCTTCACGCAACATAAAATGAAGTCTATTTGTACTAAAATTAGGATTTATATGTGAATTATTCCTGTGGTGATGCCACTTTCAGGAATACAAACGAAGATGACGCCAGGGGGAAGGGGCGTTAAATGTGGGCGGAACCTGATGACTGAATGGCCATCACGCGTGATGAGAGTTGACGATACGGAGGAGGAAGCGAGGCCGGGGTGTGGGGTGGACATCCGCAGGGGGAGAGGGCTCGTTTCATATGCTGAAGTGGGTGGAGTCGAGCGTAGCGGCGTCTGGGGAGGGGAGAGACGCCGGAATGCGACGCTCGAGTTTCGAGCGGGCGGTGAGGGGGTGGAGGACGGCGGGAGGAAATACACGCTTCGCGTCCGTTACCCCGGTGACCATCAACATTGACGTTACCTGATTGAAGTTTACCCTCGTGTGCCCGTGCGTCCGTGCTTACTCTGGCGGGTGGGCGGGAAGAGAGGAGGCGGAGGACGGCGCTTCGGGAGCGGTGGTTGCGGAGAGGCGGAAGTTCTCCTCTGTCCTCGCGGTTGTGACAGGGGCGGAGACAGGGGGGCGGGTGAGAGAGGGAGGGAGTTCGACGCAGGCCTTCAAAAGGTCCTCGTCCTCGTCGGTGCTCGCCTGTTTCGCGAATTCAAATTCTGCCCATCCTCATTACCGCGAATTGGAATGGACCGTGGGATTCCTCGGTCCGTAAAGCAAAATTCTAGCTGACGGGATGTTTTGTGGCATGCGTCATAACATTTTGATTTGACTGTTTCTTTTGTGTTCGAATCAGGAGGGTGTTACGGCTGGCCTAGTTCCTGCTTGCGTGGATTACTTCGAGTCTGTTCGCCATTAGCTAGGGGAGTTTTTTCCTCATTAGACAAATTAACTCAAGTCCAGTTCCTTTGATATGCCTGGGCGTACCTAGTAAGCGAGAAACGTTGTGATTTAATCATTTTCGTCTCCAGAAGCTAGATTTTCCTTTGCTTTCCTATGTGTTAGCGTGTTGTCTAAAGTTTTCTGTCTATATTTACTCTCATGTACACGTACTGTCTGCGGAATTTCTACAGAGATAGACGCCAAGATTTTTTGCATTGGGAGAGACTTCGAGCACACTCTAATTCAAATATATAGATGGACAGGCTGTGTGCCATGACTGTAGCCCCTGACGTCACCCTTCTTTAAAAGACAATGGTTATTTTTTGCATCAATGCGCGATGATACATTATACAATTTTTACATTATGATTTAATGAATGACATGGCATATACTAAGCAATGTAATGGCGGTGTAGAAAGGTGGCATAAGCTTATATCGGACGCCCAGAGAAGTGCGCAGATTTGTTTTCTCTTCACTTGGGTCATTTTTTAAACCAAATCAACAATATTTTTCAAGCAATTGAAAAAAATGGTTGATTTTTTCTTTTGAAAAAAAACCTCGCTACCATATCAAAGGGGACATCACTGTCCTCATTGTTATTGTTTTGGTTAAGTAAAAGGCGATGCAAATACAGTAATGTTTAATAAAATAATTACAGATGGGGATTTTAAGGCATAGATCAGTTGTCGCTATTGAATACTATCGTTACTTTAAATCTCAATCAGGTTACGGCTTTCAAATTTAGACTTAAGAGAGCAGACCTTCGCCTGATTGATGTAAATAAAAAGTGTAAATGCATTATAAAATTTTGTTAGATAGTATATTGGAGAATGAATGCCAATGAAATCAGCTCTGGAAGGAATCGCTAAATATTTTCGTGAAGATTGCAATTTAACTGATGAGCAGATAGCTTTACATAATATACCTACTGTTGTTGTAATGGATAATGGTCAGAAGTAGTTCTGTCTATATTTGAATATCGAACTACTCTTTCAGCAGTGTACAAATGTGTCGATACATGGCTTCGCGGTGTAAATAGACTGTATTGTGTGATATCGGATATCGTGTAATATCACATATCGCATGATAGCGGTTATCGTGTGATGTTTTACTTAATTTTTATTATCTGTCTTATTTTTATCTGCGAATTTAGGACAAAAGTCCTCTTTTCAAATTAACAAATCGGTCGATACAAACACCCATGTCCCGAAATGTGAAAATTCCCCCGGGCGGGATTCAAACCGTTGACCCTGGGATCAATGGGCGATGGATTTACTCCGCCGCCACTGGGGCCGGATAATATTAATCAGCCGGCCGGCTGACATCAGATATTGCGTTACGAAATATCACCTTTTTTCCGTTTACATATTGTGCCACGATGTCTAGTTACGTATATCATATTGGAGACGGTATATTGCAGCATTTCACGTACCTAATTAGAGGCAAGATAGGGTGAAAGGTTATTGGGAAGAAGAGAGAGAGAAGGCAGAGGAAAGGAAGTAGGAAAAAGTATGTGACTGAGAGTTGGAATGATTGGACGCGAGAAAACACGTGTGGTTGTGGCGAGGGACATGGGAAGAGACAACGAATGAAACACGGATCAATAAATGGTCACATCACGTGTTTGTGTTTGTTTTTATGGTGCTTTCGTATTCATATGCTATGCAAACTCTTTTTCGAACTTTTTCCATTTTTTTTACTTTCTTATTTTTTACCAGATTCACCAGTCGTGATTCTCCGGGCGGCTTATACGTTAGAGTCGTGAATCGCGCTTCAGAATCAGTAAAGGTAAATATCATACAATGAACATGGGCTTTGGGGGGAAATAAATTACTTTTTTCAGACTCCATGAAAAACACGAACCAATGGAAATAATTTTCAGTTCGTCAGTGTCCAGTGCTGTTTATTTGAAAATTGAACAGCATGGTGACTCACGTTGTTCATTTCTCTTGGGTTTTCAATTTTTCTGCTCTTTTTTGTCCACGAATATTATTTAAACTTAAATGGAATGTTGCATTTGATTCAAGTGGAGCCATATTGAAAATAGCTAATTTTATTCTTTGTTCCCCTGATCTACACAGTAGAGTTTTCACTACTAGAATGAAATGATGGCTAATAAGGCGATTATGCTTTTTAGGTGCTAAATAACTTTAGACGATGCCACTCGGATCTTTTCATCCACAATTTTGGGTTCGTCAATTGAATTACTTTACAACATCATTACTATTGCATTGAAGTTAATTTAAGTTTTTAATCCGAGAAGAACATCATAATCCCTAATCCCAAAAAAGAAAAATGAGTGAAGTGAGAGTTTTTGGCCCTTGACCTGCTCATAGATAAGAGAATGGAGAAGAACAAACGGACGTTTCTAGCGTTTTTGGATTTGGAGGAGGCTTTTGGCAACGTGGATTCTGAAAAGAATTGGGGTATCCTATAATGACCGAAAAATTATGCTCAGTTAATATAAAAGCCGAGTAGCCGTGATTAAATACAGTGAAGAGGCGAGCGTTAGAGATAAGTGAGACTAGACTGTGTACTCTCTGTGTCTCCTGCCATTTTTAATGTGTATGTAGAGAAAGACATATGGGAATAAAAGAGAAAGCTTAAGGGCTTAATATCAATAATTTTTGTCACGGAAAGGCATCGTACATTATGAAAAACTATCTTATGTTGTTTGAGTGCAAAAAATCAAGGTAGAGAGCTTGAGAAATACTCCATAATAGCACCTACATGAACGTAAAATTTTGTAATAGACGCGTTGGAAACAACGAAGAATTATACCAAGAGATACGTCCAGGCGTATGCGAACAGGGATGTGTATCAGACCAATCAGTGATTCGGGGACAGTTTCCAATCCTAAATATTTCCTGTGAACGACCGCAACGGTGTGTGGCAGTGGATGTTTCGACACCAGCCATGGTTGTCCTTCGTACGCATAAAATTACCATCTGTAACTATAAGTCTGGTTTTTCCCGTTAAGGCCATTAATTCATGTCACCGCATAACAAAGAAACTGTACCTGCAATATATCTTTAAAGTTTCCATCTACAACCATTCGGGAAATATTCTGCTTAGTTTATTCACAACCATTTAATACCATAATGCTAATATCAATACCATACACGCACGGAAACCATTATATTTCTATATCGTGCATAAAAAGTTGAACAACTTTTCAAACATGCAACATAAGCCTAAAAACTGCATTGCCCATTTTAATTCATTGAACCTGCCGTAGTTGCCAGGGTGGGTAGTCGCCTGCTCAGTAACCTGATTTTGAACCCCGCCTCAGATATATATACTGTTTTTCCGTGGTTTAGGTTCAGTTTAGACGGCCATAAGTAGCTAGAGCCTCTAAGACAGAATGTTATTGCCCTTATGATTCCGTCCCTACGGTATTTTGGTCCTATATTTTAATTTTCGCTATAAAAAGACATTTATACGCTTAAATCTATTTTTAATATCTAATATACCATGACGTCGACAGCGTAATCCCTTATAACTCATAGGACCAACTGTACACGATTAGGTAACCTTAGGAACAAAGTTACGGGGATGACTGACAGCTGAGCTCATCTTTAGAAATGCTATCATGAATGAAAGTAGATGTATATCATTAGCCAGTAACTATAATTCGCATCCCACAATTGCTTTAGCGATTGTTTCGTTATGTTATTACTACTAGCATGTCTGACGTAATAAATATGGGATATTATTGACCAAATTATCGGGTTCTTCGTGGATAGTTCTTTAAGGAGAGGTGAAGGAAAGTATCTGAAGAGCTCTCTTCGTCAGTCATATGGGTATTTTGTAGCTCTTGTCACTAGATTTTATAGCGGAAACCATTTCTTCGAAAATATGCCCTGCGAGGGAGAGTGACTATGGAATGGCTGAATTAGCACCACTATGGAGTGGGAAAGGAAAGATAAGGAAGGAAGCACCTTAGTGCCATATCAAGGTCGGTGAAACCTTGGTCGACTGAACTCTTGGTCGGTGAAATAAAATCTAGTGGAAAATTTACAAAGCGTATCGCTTTTAAGATGATATATATCCTCGATTTCCACAGGTTTTCACCTAGTACATTTAAATTTGAGGAAAATGAAATACAGAAATGAAACCAACCCCTTAAAGGTTCCTGCGGAGCTTTGCTCTCCACTAGCTTTGATTTGAGTTGCAATACTAGTTTGGATTCAAGTCGACCATAATTCGATAAACACTTTTTCCAATGAGTGAAGCGGGATTAAATTTCTGCCAATCACCAACTTATCCTTTTCAATACACGCCATATTTTTTCACGGTTGATTTTCTTTCCTAACTTTCATCCCTACTCGGCGTATGTTCGGCCATACCTGGGTTCTAAGGCAACCCGTACGTTTTCTCAATGGAATCATAAATGGAAGAATAAGCCCTCGAATTCCAAACAAACCACCCACGATGGTCCGGAGGACTTCAGCCTGGGTGCGGGCATTCCGACCGGATGGTGAAAAAAAATGTATTCCCTCCCTCGGAACTTGGGAGAGGGAATGCGGAGGAAAATAAAACATTCGCCGAGACGGCTCGTCGGGAATATCGGGGATGGATGCGGAAGAAATAAAAGAAGAGGCCTGAGATTTGGGCACAGCTTGTGCCTGTCTGATGAACGGGCGAAGTTATTTGGCTAGTTTAGGAGAGTAACTTAGGTAGGCTACAATTCTGGGGTGGGGGGAGGAAGAGTTAAGGTTGGGGTGGGAAGGGGTGAGAGAAGAAAAGGAATGAAAGAAGACGGGCATCCGAACGTTTTGAATGATAAAATGGTGGTGGTGGCGGTGAATGCGTTGGATTATCCGAAATTCAGCCGGAGGGTTTTAGGGCGAGGGTGGACAGGACGGTTGGGAAGGATCGAAAGGGTACTTTGCGCGTGGAGAACGATCGTTGTGATGCCGGGCGCGGGAGGTGTGGGAGGGGGGGGAAGGGGCTTTGGGTGCAGGGGGCGTGAGGGAGGGAACCTAGTGTGCGTTCGGACCGATTTCAAGGGGGGGAGGAAGGGGTTCGAGAGGGTTGGTGTGGATCGGAGTCAGATTGATGGGGCTCTGGTGTTCGGGGGGGAAAGGTGGGTGGGTACGGGTTTGCATCATCCAAGGGGTTACACGGACGACTGCGCCTCGCCGGTGGGCGTATTTCGGACGCATGAATGGAGTCAAGCAAACTTGAAAAGCAATTACAGTTCATCAACGTCGCTTTTGCGGATGTTATTGCGTTAGAACGATTGAAGAGGAAAATGATTACATTATCTCGCGAGCGGAGTGCGTCCCTCCTCCCTAACTCTCTTATTTTCTTCCCTTCCCCTCCCCCCCTGTCTCTCATTCTCTTTTCGACATGTCCGTTTCCCCGCGAGTAGGTACATCCTCTTCCCTCGAGCTTATGCGCATCCGCGTTTTATATCGCTCACTCTTCGATTGATTCTCATCCCATATGGCTCACGCCTTTCAAGTCCCTTTAATTTTCTTCAATTCTGTTGAGTGAGCATGGTGATCCTATTTTCAAAATTTCTCTGCAAGTATAATTTCAAACAAGACGAACTACTTGTGCCTTTATGGTAATCCGGACGTTGGTACTGTTGCCTTGTCCGCAGTTTGTCTATAATATTTAGTTGTGCCTGTAAATCAATATACGGAAAAATTCAGTCTGATTGGTTTCGTTTCATTATACTTCTGCTCTTAAAAATACGCTATGAAATGTTTTCTTATGCCTTATTTTGCTTATGTAAATACTTATGATGGCATGGAATCGGGAATGTAAATTTTAATGAATTCTAAAAATTACATTAGCTGCGTTTTCTACTTTTAAAATGGTTTATCATGCCTTATGGATAATTGTTTTTGGCAACAGAGGTGCTTGAAAGTGATACTTGTTTCGCTTTTTATAGTAAGATCGCGTGTGGTAACTAAATTGCATTGCTGTAAATTAACCCCTTGTTTGGAATAGAAAATGTTGTTTTAAGTAGCAGAGCGATCTTGTGGAAAAATCTCTGTTGGCATGAGAAATTGCATTTATGGCCTTGAGATGTTGGCAGTGATTTTTTTGTTCAAAGGTACTATAGTTATTTTTATTATTTTATCAGAATTACACCCTCTCACCCGGCAGCTTTAGCGAGTGATACATTGGCTTAGATTTAAGGATTGCAAAATAACCGCGAATACCTCAGCGGAGTCACCCTCTGAAATGCACGGTAGCAGAATGTTCACAAGGAAAATCTCTACCTCTACCGGAGGTCGAACCCAGAACCCCACGATTTCAGGCCAAGAACTCCGCCAATTGAGCTACCGTGACTTCCTTCTCCCCTGATTTTTTTCCGTGAGGAAATTCTGCTACGCTGGCATAGCTTTGGTAACCGAGAATAATGAAGAATTATTTTAATATTCTTTATAGTGATTACCTAATTCTTCCATTAAAATGTTTTCCAAGTCATTGTCGATGTACATCATGGCAAATTTTAAATTGTGATCTAGAAGTTGGATTGTGTGGCAAGGAATTCAAAATAAGTTTTCGTTTTTAGTTTTTCCGTCACCTATTGCGACCTACAATGGCTTACGTTTTCTATCTTCGGAAGGCGGAAACAGTTTGAATTTGTTAATATCTGGAACTTTTCCGGCGTATTAGCAGCATGAGATCTCTTTGTCATATTCCCTAAGAGTGGATTTTCGAAACGTAGGCTAGAATTAGAATCCCAGATCTGGTGGAAGAATCGGGAGACCTTCGTGTAGTTTGAATTATTTGGCCCATTCATTGTTAAAATAAGTTTAGATTTAATCGTCATCTTAAATATGTGAACCCAAAAGTTCCTGCCCTATACACACGCTAGCATATTTAATCTTAACTGCATTCGAATTAATCTACCACACAAATGCCGAGCACTCTAGAAGGTACGCCCATATAACTAGTCTAAGGGAAGAAGTTCACTCCCGAGCTCTTTATTCTCTCGGTAGGACTAGAGCGCCGATTGTTTTTCTGCGACGTAACTGCTACTGCGCCGCTTTCCTGCAGATGGAATCGATTTCGCTATACATTTACGACACGTACTTCTCTCTCTCTCTTCCCTCCGAATCAATTTCCTGGTATTGCCTTTGTTTGCAAAGAAGTCCTTCCTCATCCACCGTTGGAAAAAAATTCTCCAGTAATCGATGAATTTTCCTCGGTGCTTTTCCGGTTTTTCGATAAATAACTTTAATTTTAGATCAGTTGAGACGGTGGGATTGATTCATAATAATTTCTTTATCCATGCTGTCGTTCTGAGAAAGTGGCACTGTAGGTACGTATTTCGTAATGTTTGGGATTCTTTCCAACGAAAATATTTTGTGGAGGTTTTAATCGCACCGTATTTCTTTGGTATGAACTGTTAGTGTCCCTTAGCAATATAAACAGTGCTATATTCATGCTTCATTAAATTTCACATTCAATTTCCGTGTGGGGTAGAATAATAATTTTATAATAAATATAATAATTTAATAAATAATTTCAATATTTTTGTGAAATTGTATGAGGTGAATTATTAGCTTACTGTGCAATGTTGGAAGTTATGGTTCGTTCCTTTTGCTTGTTGAATTTTTCGACCAAGGTAGAATGAGCAGTTTGAAGACAGCTTTTGCGTTGTCGATTAATATTTTCATCGGTGCTTTTTCAATGACGAAGTAATGTATAATTTCCATTGTCAGTGGATACGAAGATTGTAATCGATTCTCATTGAAGAGTCGTATGCCGCTACTACTAATATTATGAATGGATTTAATATTTCGTTATTCATTTGTTCATGACTAATTGCCTATTAGTCTAATTTCTAAGTCCTCCTTTTGTGACTGTTTTGCGGGAAATCAATGCTGACAATGGAAGTCTACGGACATGGAAGACATTGAAATGTAATCTGCGCACAAAGGCATTAATTTTCTATTCATTTCGTTAAATTTATTTACAAATGTTGAAATTAAAACATTGAATTAGTACCGTGGAGGAAGGAATTCATGTTGATCTGCTCTTAACCATTTAATTTTTCTACAAATACAGTCATTATGTAAATAATATAGTAATTATAGCCCTGGTAACTATTTCATTTGAACGTAGAATTTTTTATGCATTAATATTCATTTTCTTTTAATATGTGCCACTGGTCATTATTTTTGGGTATGGGACAGCAAGTACAGTTTGGTGATGAAGGTGAGTTGGGTATTTCTTCGAAATTGGGCCATCCTGCCGTTGCTATAGGGTGAGAAATACTTTGGTCGTTCATAAGTAGATCCAAAATGAAGGTAAAAATAGCGTGGGGTGGAAAGCAATATATAGGGAAGTAAGTCTCTCATTGTTGATTCATAAGCGCCGCAGAATTTCGATACATTCTCAGGAGATGAGTCCCATTACAAAAAGGGTGTGGACTGGCGCAAAAAAGGATATTTTGAAGGTAGTTGGGATAAAAAGTGCTGTTGAGTAGCTCCGGAAATGACGAAAAAGTGAGTTTTATTCTCAATGATGTGTGGGAAAGAGATGTTGGTTACGTGTTACGTGTGGTATTAAGAATGAAAACAGTTACTATTTTGGCGAATTATCTTGAGCACGTTTATGGCGTTGAATCTGTGGTATCTTTACTGTGTGCGCTTTGAAAGAAAAACAACAGAAATTTGCCGTGATCCAGATATTGTCTTATGATGTCATTATTTGCTTAAAATCTTACACTCTGATCAACAATTTTTGCTGGGCGAGATTTCTTTGGGTATGAGAGAATAGCATCCCTCTCAACGTCCTCACAAAACTTCCTAATGTTGAAATAAAGTAAAATAGATTGCCTCAGGGGACCGTTTCGTAGAAGTCTCTCGGGTTCTTCGATGCGTTACTCAATCCCTCCTCTCTCATCAAGTGGATAAAATTACGATGCGTCTCAATGTCTCATTGTTAATTCTCCGCAAGGGAGGGCGCAGGTGGGGTTTCATTGATTTAATCTTCGAGAGCTGAAGGATTTCGCATTTACGTTAGCGGGACGCTTAAGACAAGCCACCCTGCACACAAATCGTTTTCCAACACTGGCTCGCAAATCCCATTCCGATCGCTGACTCCCCTTCTCCCCCCACTTCCCTCCCACTCCCCCCGCCACACTCATGAAGCAATCCCCTTTATCCAACTCCCTCTACTTCTCTCTGCCTCTTCTTTCACCCCTTATTCGTCTCGTCGTCCCCTTCAGGCTTTATATCAACTCGACTCCGTCCCTTCCTCATCATCCCTCCTTTTGCGTGTTGGATTACTTTTCAAATCTACAATAGGACGCCATTCTCTCTCGGTAGTGAACATCTTTCGAACGCGCGGCTGACACGTTAGACACACTGGTTCAGTAACTTAACTTACGCCACCGTTCAACTTAAGTTGACTCTTCAGCCTCGAACTAAGTTCTATAAATCCTATCTACTTGCCTATATTCAAGGGCAAATTTGTCTTTAGTGGTTGCGTTCATCCCTCTACATCTTCTCCCTTTGCGACCCGACTGTTGGTTTTGACTTGCTAAGGGTATGACTTCATTCAGTAAGTATTTAGTCATGTAGTACTGAAGTGGGACTCACTCGAAACCGCAATAACCTCATCGTTTTATCACTTCTGAGTTTCGTCATAATCAAAATATGTTTCTGTTTCATTAGTGCAAGTGTAATGAACTTCCAATGCAGTGTGTAAAGCCACAACTAAAAATTGTGTTTTTGCTCTCCGCATTGCATGAGATTCCTTGCTACTAGAATACACTTACATTTTATTTCTTGTTGTTAATTTTAATAGTTGTGCAATGAAAACTTTTCCACTTATGTTAGCTCTCCACTTTCCACTCATCAGAATGTTTATTTTGCCTAGTGTTCTAGTCCCTTAATTACGTCTGTTCGTGTCATCCAATAGTCCTACGTAGCCGATTTCTTCAAGACTGCGATATGTTTGAATTTTGTTCTTAATTGTCCCATTCCGTAATAAACTGAAACTCATTTTGTCGTTTCTTTCTTGAGATGCTCGATAATACGCTCTTCCCTTTTATTGAGAATTTCATCTGCGATTGTTTTCAATAGATACATCTTAAGATGCCCTGCTGTCCCTACCATTCTGTCATAGGTTGGCGTATAGTGTGTTTCTATTTTCCCTAGACGTGATAATAAATGTTGGTGTGCTTTATTGCCCTGCCTGATTCGTAAGTTATCTCCTCCTCGTGAATTAAAAAAAAACATTTTGGTTAATCTGAGGTTTATTTCTCGGAATTGAACTCGGTAACGGTAGTCTTGCAAGGAATATTGTTAATGACATACTCGGGAATATAAACATCACGACTACTGCATGAATATGAAATGCAAGAAATGGGGTTGCGAATTTCGTCATGTTCTATTAAGCCTAACTATTGGACTATGCGTCATGAACTCTTGTCTCTTTAAAAGTTCGTTTGGCGGTATTATTTTCCTTTCTCAGTATTATTTTCTGGTTGAGAAACCTTTCTTGCATTGGATCAATCTCTATTGGATCAATCACTATTGGAGCTATTATGGTTTAAAGAAATGGTTACTTTTTACTGAGGTAGTATGGGTTTAACGGTAAGCACAAAAGGAATTAAAGCTTAAATCGATTGAAACCGAAACAACTGATAAAATAAAGAAATTTTTAATAAAATAAAAACAAATAGCTATCAAAAACTTCTCATCAACCATGATCAAATATTTTAACTAAATTTACGCTGGAATACAAGAATAAATGGATATCTCGAGATCTATTAATAGGTCGACCGTTACTGAGCGACGAAAATGCATTTTCAATCTCAATAATTAGTTTAAGCCTGATAATCGAGGAATGTGTCAAGCAATTCACCTGAAAAAGTTTCTCAATCAGTGAATAAAAACATTTTTTAATTATGGACTAATTTGGTGAATTACACGTTATTCCTACTCCCCAGAGATTTCAAACAACTTGAGTTAAAATTCTCGTAGATCAAAAGCTATTCCATCATGCACAGCAAACTTTAAAAAAATGCATATATTATCACCATTTGATTGCAAGGAAATGTAGTCACCCTGCGAGTAATTGTTACGGAAAGGGATAGGCTACCTTTATCAAATCAGAATTTTTCGAAATGAAACGAGTCTAATTTACTTCCTACGCATTAGACCAAACATTGTAGGTTTTGGGGTGTAAGAGGAAATATTTAACAATAACACCTGTCTTTAACTCACTTAAAGGGGCGTAGGACTTGATGATCTACTAGCAGCTGAAAAAAAACCATTCTACTCATTGTCATTGATTTTTCGGGTTTTACCATTGGATAAACGATAGGCACTCTATTATTACTGTTTAGTTGGTAAATGTGTTCCAAAGGTCTGCATACAATTCAATGTTTTCACGCTAATACTGTTATTTTTTATTTCACAATTTCATAAATAATCAATTTGACACCTAGCAACATGAGCATACCAAAGCCGCATGTAAGTGAAATTTACAAGCTGCTGCTGCTGCTGCTGCTTAAGAAAATACTGTGTGGTGTTAATTCTGAATTATGTGTTGGGTCCGATGTGATTACCGGAAAAGGCAGTCGAGAAAGATGGAAAAGAAAGAGCACCCTCATCTCATCTTCGGTGTGCACGATAGCAAATTATGAACTCCTCACTTCAGCGTTCGTGGCTCATAAAAAGCGTTTCAACTGAAGAGTGATAGCCCTGCCTCAGTGGTCAGCATAAGCCTCGCTTTTGTACGCCCTCCTCTCATCGATTCTTTATTCTCCGTGTTCGACGGTTTTTGCTGCAAAATCCTCGTTCCATCAATTTTTCCACTTTGCCTCCGCTGCACCCACTCCGATCCAATTTCAATTCTTTTCCTTAGCCATTCTTATCACCCCCTCTCCTCCCTCTGTATTCTATCTCCCACCCTTGCCATCCTCTTCACTCCATAGTTATTCCGGATCGTGAGTTTTCGTGGTTTGAGTTCCACCAATCCTTCCCCGGCCACTCGGCTTCCTCCTCCCATTACTCTTTCCTTTCGACTCCCCTGCCCCCGCTCCCACCCACCTTTACTCCATTTGTCGTCTTACCCTACGCAAGGACTGCATCAGTTAGCAGCCGTGTGTATTGGATTCCAATCCCGGTCCCGGCAAATGGAGTCCAAATCTTATTTACGACCGGCAAACTACTACCACTCTACGTGGATGCTTCTGCTGCTACTTGAGCCATTGCCCATATACGAAAGGGACGCGGGATTCGATTTAGTTTGTTTTCTACCGCCGCCGTGTCTTTCTCTCTCGCTCTCTGCATCTCCATCTCGCTAACATCTCTCCTTCCGTAGTTCCCTCGTCTCGAACATCCTCTCCTTGCAAAAATCCCTTCCCATTTTTTTTTGCTTCCTAACTCTTCCTCCCTCTATCGTATCTGATGGCCCAGTCCAATCCACCTCGCCTCCCTTCCTTTCATCCCTTCATCAAAGTTCTAGGAGATTTCTTTTATTTCTGTCTCCAAACTAATGTTTTTAGTTGGAGACTTTGCCTTCCCCATCGGCGCATATGTGGAAACTTTCAGAGTCATCGTTTTCCTTTCCCAGGGAACCATCGCTCAGGAAATCGAATAGGAGCTCACCGACGCGACAATTCTCTTTTCTTCCCCTCTGCGTCCATTCGTCCATGCCTTGATATGTCCTTTTCGTGGCCGCTTTTCGTCATGAGGGAACAGTTTTCTCTTACTTTATTCTCTTTAATCATCTCTCTCCTGTATTGACTCCTGCCGCTTCTGCCTTATTTTTGCCTATCATATTCAAATAATTTCCCGTCATATTAATAACATTTTCAACCTTGCATCATATCTGAGTGTGCCGTCTTCGAATCCTTCTCTTGCGAGATATTAGTAGCAAGATTCCCCACGGGAGGATGGATCATTTGCGTTTTAACTATGGTTATCAATGACAAAAACCATTACAAGCGGACTTATCTCTGTTACTGTAATCTCACTGTAAATTCTCTCAGTTATTACGACTGGATCTACATATTTAGATTAGTATTTTAAAGTACGAGATCAAACTGGAACAATGAAGGTCAGGTTATCCCTCCCTTAAGCTTAATTTAAAAAAATGAAATCGCAATTGCGTGAATTGTGAAAATTCGTGATTCCCGCCCTTCTATTAATATGCTATTTTCTATTAATATGCTATTTTCTATTAATTTCAATTGTAACGGCCATCACTATTTAACCCTCCGTTGGTCGCGCGGCGTCTATCAGACGCCAAGCAATATTCTTTTCTACGCCCACATCGTGTTTTAATAGTTAGGAGACTCACCTTCCTGGTATCTTATTATTTTATGCTTCTCAAATAGTCACCAATGTGTTTATACGTTTTGTCGCATTTCTGGATTAAATATTGAGATTTTGTTGTTTTCGGAGTCTAGTAGACGCCACGCGACAACTTGAGTTACAATACGTTATATGCTAATACCTTTGCGATATTCATTCCAACCTTTCAAATACGTTTAATAATTTAAACAAACAACTAATAAATGTATTACATTTAGGATACGCGTGTAATTCATATGCATTTTTGATTGTAAATAATAAAAAACGTTGACTGAAACTATTATAGCAAAAAAAATTTATTATGGTTCTCACATAATTTGAGTGATCATTGGCATATACTACATCGTTTCCCCCTGCCATACACTTTTGTGGTAGCTTTCAGGGTATTATATAGATATAGATGAATAACATTTCCCATAAATATACACATAACAATATTGTAGTGGCATTGAATAAATACTTTTCAATCTGATAGGAGAAAATGTTTTGGTTCAAGTTCGATTGAAGGCGCTATCAAAATAAAATGTTTCCAAAATCCGTAATGTCGCCTGTAAAGTCAGAATTATTTGCTAGGCTTTAGCAAAATCCGTATGGTGAAACTTCAGTATTATTTTTTTGTCGAAAAAGTAGTAGAATCATTGGACTGACATTATGCCGCAAATCCTGCACTCCTATGGAAATATGAGGACCAACGACTTGGAAATGTTTGATATCATCCAGCACTCAAAAAACAACGTGCCCCTTGCAAACGAGAAAGTGCTTCCTTCTCATCCCCTCTTATCCTCATCCCACTAAACGAAATGTTTCATCAGCGATACCATCACCCAACTCCTCCTTCATCTCACCTCCTCCCTTCCCTCTACACCGATATTTCCAGTAGCTGAACAATCAGTGAGCCATTAGAATATTCCAAGAAATAGTATTCTCAAATCCAAGAGCAAATTCTTCAACTCCTTTCACCAGCGTTATTCCTACCAACTAGCAAAAATTCCCTCCAAAAGACCACAGGCCCTAAAAGTAGCCTGGACTTGCTGAATACCCTCATTGGCTATTGTGCATAGAAGTTCTCAGAAACTATATTTTGATAATGTGTTCCCAGCAGATCCCTCCCTTCTTTCTCCTCACTCGCTACAGCACCCGCTGCGCTGCCCGGAGACCCATCAACGCCGGAAAATCCCTACCTAGCCCTCTTCCCTCCCACCCTTCCCTTCTGACTCATGCTCACGACACCACACTCCAACGCCCGTCCCCTTTCCCTCCCTTCCCCTATCACCCCTACGCATCTGGATGTTGTATATATACGGTTGTGAACTCTTCATTATTGGTGACTCTTACAGTTGGCATAATTCTAAGGAAGTTACGTCACGACATTTTCAGAGCTGGGATCAATCTCTCCTATCGTTTCATGGTAAGGTATATTTCATTTTATACATTTTTTTCTACCCTAGATGATAAGCATAGGTCAGAATTGTTTTTTTTTATTTTTCCATGCGGTGAGTAGATGGAGAGTAGAAGAAAAATTAATCCTTTGATAGAAAAGGATCGTCAATATATTCAGGGAATTTTGTTAGAATCAACTTATTCAGAGGTATCGGAAGTTGTGGACAGTGATGGTAGTGAAGAAGACTTTATTGAGGACCAACTTCAGAACAGTGATGTGGAAGAAGTCAGTGAGGAAGAAAGTGGCCAAGAAGAAGAATTTGCAGGTAGAAACATTGTTTTAGGGAAAGATCAAGTCACTAATGGGAGTTTGAGGGTTCGGTTAGAAGTGTCAAAATTCGCTCTCACAATATATTGACAGAAAAACCAGGAGCGAAAGGGAAAGCAAAAGCTTCAAAAACTGTTTCCGAGTGTTGGAATAACTTTATTAGTTACAATATATTAGCTCTCATAGTGGAAAATACAAATAAACTCATCGCCGCCAAGAAAGCCGACTATTGTAGAGAAAGGGATTGCACTCCGAAGGATATTGTTGAAATAAGAGCTTTCATAGGAATACTTTATATGGCAGGTGTTCTAAAAAATAGCAAACTCAATACTAGTGACTTGTGGAATAATGATAGCACCGGGGTAGAAATTTTTCGAATGGTAATGTCTCAGAAACGTTTTCATTTCCTCTTGCAGTATGTACGTTTTGATGACAAAGAAACAAGGAATGAAAGGAAAGCTTTGGATAAACTTGCACCAATTAGGGAAGCTTATGAGTTCTTCGTTCAAAACTGCCAAGAATGCTATTCCTTGAATGATTGCGTAACTATTGATGAAATGCTGGCAAAATTTGAAGGAAGGTGCAGTTTTCGCCAGTACATCCCAACGAAACAAGGAAAGTATGGAATAAACATATTTTTATTGACAGACTCAAGGAGTTTCTACACATCAGTTTTGGTTTTCAGAAACGGTGCACTTTAGTGTCATACATACCCAAAGCCAGAAAAAAATGTCCTACTATTATCATCAATGCATCACGATTCTAATATTGATGAATCAACAGGTACAGCCAAAAAACCTGAAATTGTTACATTTTACAATGCTACGAAATCTGGAGTGGACGTTGTGGATAAGTTATGCGCGACATACTCTGTTTCGAGAAACACTAATCGCTGGCCAATGGTGGTATTCTATACAATGCTCAATGTAGGAGCAATAAATGCCCAGATAATTTATCTAGAGAATTTTTTTTCCCAGAAACTTCGTAAAAGAAGGTATTTTCTCAAAACTCTGGCAAAAGAATTAGTGACGGAACACATAAAAAAGAGGTCTGAAATCACTTTTTTACCATTAGAGTTGAAGAAACGAACATTAGAACTCAGTGTAATAATCAATAATGAAACTGAAGAGAATGAATTGTGAAAGAGTACGTCTAAACGTTTTCGAAAGGAGACTGAGGAAAGTGGAACCAAAGAAAATTCCACAGCCCGAAAGAGGTGTTACGTCTGTGCGCGAAAAAAAAATAGAATGACGAAATACAAATGTAAAAATTGTAAAAATTTCATTTGCTTAGAGCATTCAGAAAATGCTTGCATTTACTGTTCAAGTATAACATGTTGACATAATTTTGATGCAATAAAACCTGTAATAAATGTCAAAATAAGCAGCATTAAGTCTTTTATTAATACGAGTATCTATATCATTATTATGCATAAATTTGTTACCCATGCATGAAATTAAACATTCAATGAATCGTTTTTTGGTGTTAAAAGAGTTATTTCTACTTGCATGCACTTTCTTTAGCCATTGCTAAATGGTGTCTCTGAGACGCCGCGCGACAAGTAGCGTTCCAAAATGTGACGCGACTGACGAAGGGTTAATGCATCGATTAAATGTCGATAGTCTCCATAGGTAATATCACTTTCACAAAGGTAGAGATAAAAGGGTCCAGTAGGAAGATGATGCGGCAATATCTCACGGACTAACGTGTTGGTCCTGATCACTCTTCTTTTGGAAAATTTACACTATCAGGCGGCTTACCTGATATTCGAGAGCCTTGAGGTCATTCCATTCTCATGCGTGTTCCTTTACTCGTAAAACATGCTCTCGGTCGTCATATATTGGGAAATAACTGTTACCTTTCTGAGTGAAGCTATTTATTTTTTTATTTATCTACCTAGCTGTGACTATCTACAAACTACCCAATATTGGTAGAAAGCTAATGATTCACTTTGCGCCAAAATATTTAAAAGAAATACTTTGCATCTGCAGGACGCAAATTCTCATTCACTTGATATAGAAATGTTAAAAATGAATATACCTATGTAAAAGATTCAATTTATCAGTATTTCATGGATAATACGTTTTGATCGTACGCTTTTACTTTTCCAAAGTATTTCTACTTTTTGATTATTCATTTTTACACTTCTATCCACCTGTTTGGCTTTCAGTATCACCTTTAGGGTATGCTATTATCAATGCCGTCATATTTCTCTTCACCTGATATCTATTCAGTTTTCATAATTAATTTAGTTTACTGTTTTGTATTTTTTTGTTTTTTCAGTGTTAATTATACAAACTCCATACCGAATTTTCCGGCTCTTTGGGGTAATAGTTAATGCAGAGAGACAAAAAGGCAGAATGACCTAACATTCCAGAGTTAGATATATTCTTTTGATAGCATCATTCGCGTGTTTATGAGTCGTTTTCCGCGTTTTTAATTCTGGTTTCACCGCCGCATGACTGCTTAAGTATTCATCGTCAGTGATTCGATGATGTGAACATCGCTACATCGTTTCCTTCGTCGTTCTGACACTTTCTTACCATTTATTTTTCAACTGAGCCTCAAAATTTTCCTTCAAACCTCCTCAGCCTATTCCCACTCGTTTTCTTTCCTTCATCGCCGAGTCTTTTATTCTCATTCCCCTTCTCCAAATCTTCCTCCCCGCTGGCTTCCCCCACGCACTTCATCCTCTCACAAAGTAAGTCACACAAATCGGATTGTGAGCGGGGGTTCTTTCCCTCTCACACCCAACCACCCACCCTTTTATCCACGAGATTAATGACCTAGAAGCATATCCCAAAATCGAGTTAAGATAGGAGAGAAGGTTGAGCCTCCCCCCCTTTTGTTCTTCGTCATCTCGTTTCTCTCACATTTCGTCACTACAAAATCGAGCCCCTTAACCCATTTTATTGTGCGGTGGGTAGGAGGAATGGGAAAACAATGAATAGAACAGATCTGCCGAAAACCTTCTTTTGTCTTGAGTGATGATATGGTTAGGCTTTGACTTCTTTTCCTTACGTAAAAAAAATGATTTCACATTTTGTCCTGATGTTGCATTTTCTATGCGAGGTTGGTACATGGAGGGGCTAAAGTAATGACTTAACATGTCAAAATTACTTGGGTAGTTAAAAATTACACCTTAAATATCTTTTATATTTTTTTCTGTATGCCAGTCTGTCATGAATTATCAATTTTAATTCGTAATGATAGAATTAAATATACTGTTGCTGTTTTGAGTAATAGACCCGTAATCGGTACGTTATTCAAGTGTTCTTATTTCTTAAGAGTTTGACTGGCAGTTTCTCGTTGCTTTTCTCAAAACGTCGTGAAAATGCCGATTAGTGTAAATATCTTGAATTTTTCCTGCTCAGCTCTATTTGGAGTTTAATATTATGAAAAAGTACTAATTTGTGTAATTACACTTACACCCCTATCATAAATTGGATTGTTTGTTTCGTTTTTATGGCTTAAGAAATGGTAGCATTATATTTTTTAAATAAGCTTTATATAGGCAGTATGAATTAAGAGCACTGAGGCTTTAAAAATACCTGCCTCACTTCGACTCCCCTGTATTTTCGAGTTTGATATTATTGATTACTTAGCTACATAATTTTCGTGTGTAATCCACTCCACGTATTTTTCATAGCCATACTCGTAACTAGGTAGTAGGAGTAAGAACAGTTAAGGAATTCTGCGTGAAAAAGGAAAAGAAATTTCAAAGGGACGGCATTCTTATAGAGAAAAAAACTTCAGGAAGATAACACCCTCGTCTATGGATGAAGAGTATGAAGGACCCGCAAAACCCCTCCGGTGGAATAGCAAAAGGATGTTGGGGTTCCAAAATGAAAAAGGAGCGGGAAGAGAAGTGTGGGCGGGAGATGAAGAGGAGAGAAAGGAGACGGAGGGAAGATGGCTTGCTGGGTGCCGACAAACACGACCGGATGAAATGACGCTAGTTTAACTCTGACGAGATGGGAGCCAGGGGGTGGTGAGGGGGTGTATAAGGGAAGAACTTTGGGGTGTAGTGTGAGGAGGAGGTGAGTGAAAAGGTGGGCGTGGTGCTAGTCGGGGGCGAATGGAACGAGGGACGTATTAGCGCGAGGGAGGAAAATGATTGGGGTGAGTCGCAGAGGTGACGGGGGGAAGAGAGGCGATGAGAAGTGAGAGCTTGCAGACGAACGGGCGCGCTTGATAAAGTCAAACTTTGGCCGATGTGCGCGTCGTATACCAGTTGCCCAACGATCGTCGGTGATAAGTGTGAAGAGTTCGTACGTTCAGGAATTTATGACTGGCAAACTGTGACAGGCTCTTGGTGTTTCGTGAAGTATAAGATGGTTTTGTTACATATGTGAAGGTTTGGGGAGGTATTGTATTCACAATATTTGTGCATTTTTATTAGATTTTCACTTAATATTGATGAAGGAAAGGGCTGTTACGGGTGAAGATTTCAACATTCTGGATATTATTTGACCCGGAAGAGGTATATGTTTTGAGATAATAACTGGGTTTTCTGGGTTCCACGTGGTTTAGATTTTGAAAGAAGCCTCACGCAAATATATTTTTTTAAACTAAAATTTGACTGAAATTCTTTTCTCTAGTTATAATATTAAATCGCCATCCTGGGAACCAGGAAGTGTTTCAAAAATCGAAAAATATCTTCATTTATATATTTCACAGTAAATACGAGAGAAATGAAAATTACATTCCGTTTTGCTAATCTTTAGAACATACTTGCAAGCATTTTGTGAGGTTACTATGCTAGCAGATGATATATTCGCCTGCAAATGGCAATTATATTAAAGTTTCATTAAAGAAGTTAGAGAAATGCTTCGTCTCGTTCACTCAAAGTAAAGCTTAATTTTAGTTTCATTATATTTTTCTCCTATAATGTAGTATTCCGAGAAGTTTATTTCTGTATCCATTTCCGGATCAAAGGAGCTTCTTGATACTGCATCTCATCAATGAATAAATGCTTCGATTTTGATGCTTCGAGTGAGGATAATCACGGCGATCATTCTGGAGGAACTTGCTAAAAGAACATTGTAATTTTTCTGTTAGGCGTAAGTTTAAATTCAAGTGAATATAATTGGCTGTTGAGTTAAATCATGAATATGGCTGGTATTTTTTGCTAACACTCAATAACGTATATTTAAAAATTGCTTCTTGTGGAATATCTTTGCGATGTGGAATATATTTGCGATGCCTTTGGCATTGGACCGAAAATTAAAACCTTTGGTTAAATAATATTGATTCACTTTTTTATTTCATTTTTTAAACTACTCCATAACTTTCTAAAAAACTATATATTTGTACATTCCATTATAAATATTTTAATATACATTCGGATTATGACACTTGCATGTTTTCCTCAGGTCAGGTAAATAAAATATTTTTAGTGGCAACGGCAATTACCGATTTCCCTTGTGCAGCGTTAAAATGTTTTGATTTTAATATTGACCATATTACATGACGATCCCGAACTTGGCGTTTACCGCAGATAAGTGTGTCACAAGAATCATGATTTATTCCTTTGTGTTTCTTTAGATTTCGTGTAAAAATTTATTAGTTTTTCTTCAGTATGCTTTCAGTATTGTTTCAAAGCACTGCGTAAGCTCCGCAAACCTTTTCTGCACCCGATCCACGCTTATTCCGCTCGCAATATTGCATCCTATATGTGTAGCGTACTTATTACAGTTAGCTTGGGAAAGTTCATGTTGTCCGAGGATCGAGTTGACCCACGTTTGCAAACTCCCACTTCACTCGGCACGGTGGTCTTGGGGTGATTACTTACGTGGACGCTGTTAGATAGAAACAAGCCATGATTATATCGGGGAAACAGGCGATCAAGCCCACTCTGTATCCTTCTCCCTCGCCACCATTGTGTTCGTTCCGAGGGAACGGCAAGAAAAGGGGATGAGAACTGGGAGAGCAGACCGAGGAGTGTCGGAGGATGGAGAGGGCGGGTGTGGAAGATACGGAAGGAATCGGATGAGGTAGAATAGAATAGAAAAACATTTATTGACCTAGGAGCGATTGCTCCTGTGAGGCAGTAGTTTACATCATAACATAATTTTCTTGCAAGGAAAAAATATAAACCTTAACATAAAATGCATAAATAAAAAATAGTCGTTTCATTTTCATATGTTATAAATTAATATACAAGGTTCATTTTAGGAGATATTAAATTGTGACTGATTTTCCTAATTTATGGAAAAAACAAAACAGGATGTAAGTACAACGGATATTACAATACATACCTTAACATATTACAACAATCTTATCTTAGCATATTACATACCTTAGATATTACAACATTCATACCTTAAACCTAAGCATGTCAAATCATAACATAACAGAGTGATAAGGAGAATGAAAATTGTGGATTCCACTGGTTTTATTATTGGTACAACCGGTTTCAGCCGTTAGGCCATCCTCAGGTACATAATGGAGGATGGCCTAACGACTGAAACCGGTCGTGCCAATAATAGAACCAGTGGAATTCACAATTTTCATTCTCCTTATCAAAGTGGAAAAATTCCAACATAACATAGCTCATTCCGTCTTCTAATTTATTCAAGTAAACTTTCTACCCTTCCTTACTCTCCCAAGCACCTCTTCGTTCGTCCTTCTTGTCACACACTGTACCTAAACCCGAACCCACATCTCAAAAGCCGACAATCCATCCTATTCCATGCTATTTCCTCAAAGTCCATGTTTCGTCGCCACACAATGTCTCGATTCTTATCAGATTTTTCACTCTAATTTTCGTCCCTGCTCCACGGTCCTGTCATGAGATCTTTACTACGTGTCTCTTTCGCCAAGACGAATATTGCAGCATGAAACATTAATAGATTCCTATTTCGCAATCATACACGTATTGCACATATTCGTGTGTATAACTTACACCATATAGTATCGCATTCCATATCGATAAAAGTATCACCTTTCGTTGAAACTAATTCCAGGAAACCGCGTGTAAAATAAGCTAAGCGCAATCCAGATTTGTGGATTCAAAAGTTGTGGAGTTGCAGTGTCTTATTGTAACGTTTATCTCATGCATACCACAAATCATATAAAAATGAAATTCCAATATTCTACAGCTTTAAAGAATTTTTTCACCACAAAATTCGTTTCATTGCATTATTTTCAAGTTGAAAAAATCGCCAGTGAAAAATTGCTATTCTTACTTAATAAGGAGCAGTTCCATCATCTCAAGCCTAATATAGTAATAAAAAATCATGTGAATTCTGTACATTGTCACGTATCGCATCTGTATCTTTTTGCATCGCATTGACTCGCGCATCGGTCAGTAAACAGTTGAAAGCAAGCACTGCAGGCTCAGAATCGCATTACAAAACATTGCATAAATATCGCGAATCGTTGCCAACACATCGACATATCGCGCGTGCCCTCTGGGCTGGTGGAGTTCCGAAGCATGGAATTCCCAGCGGAGAGGGGAGACGGGAGTTGGGGTTGTGAGGGGGAGGGTGACAAGTCGGGATACGCGGGGAGATGGGACGAATAAGCGTAGGAGGAAGAGAAGGGGAAAAGGGGGATGGAGAGAGACGGGGAGGACACCAAGGGCGGGGAAGGGTGGCGGGTTGGGCTGTTGCAAGAGTTTTTCGGGGCAGGAGTAGGAAAAGCTGGTGTAGGAACGAAGAGAGGTTGTAAAAGCAGCGAGGAGCCAGCGGTCGAGAGAGAGAGAGGAGAGGGGTTTGTTGGGAGGAGAGGCAGGAGGAGGAAGAGGAGGCTGCGTGATGAGTATCGATTGCTGCGAGGGGAGGGGGCGGGGGAGGGAGGAAAATGCTTAAGGGAGAGGAGTGGGGGGAGGAGACGGTGGAAATCCAAAATGGCTGCCCGCCTCGGAGTCCACCTACTGCCTGCCTTTAAAAACGACGAAACCGCGCCGTAACTTTGAACAACTGTCCGTACACGAGCGTCCAAAAAGGCGGTCCATTATTAACGCTCTCCGAACTCTCCGTCTATCTGCCGGCTTTCTGCTATGTATCCCCCCCCTCTTCCCCTCAGCCGGAACGGCCTCGTAGTTGGGATTGGAGCGCCGTTCTTTGCTCGGCCGTAATTTCGCGTCGACTTCGATGCCTTGGGAAGGTTTCGTGGATCCCGCATGTTGCCGAGGGATAAGCACCTTTTCAATTTTGGGGGAAATAACAAGAGCGGTTTCATTAGCATCTAATTTTCTTTCACTCTCGAGTTTCCATGTGTAAGGGATTTTGCGACTCATTGCGTATTATGTTAATTACTCTGTCCTCAAAGCGAGGTGGTAAAGGTTTGAAGTAAGGGCACATCAAAATGGGTACCTCCTGCGCAAGTTCGCATTTTACCTGCAAGTCTGTTTGCATTCTGAAGTGGTATTTCACGGTGATTTTTTCGTAAATATGTGCATGAATAATTCATACATTCTCTCCAGAGCTAACCGCATATTCATACGAACGGCAAAGTGCATATCAGTATTCCACGACTTTATTAATGTAAGGGAACTGAATTAATTTTGGTAGAAAATCATCTACTGATTGGTTTTTTTCCGCAAACTAGCTCCTTTTCAACTAGATATTACCTTTATTCCCTCTATTCTGTGAACGAGTGCCCCTAAAAATATTGAGCTCTACCACTTCGACTACCAATTGAAATATCCGAAGCGTTTTGCACAACATATCTATAACAACAGAATAGCATATCTATATTATCTTATTATTGCAAAATTTCTTTCCATGAATAGTAGTTACACCGAGGGCTGGGTCTTCTTGAGAATGTGTCTTGGGAATTCTTCAGAGTTGTCAAGGTTTTTACCTTAAACTGATACTACGAGTTAGCATATGCAATTCGTGTATACGAGATATAATCGTAGCGTTCATCATCATCGGTCAACAATTCTAGATTGGTTTGACGCAGCTCTCCACTGAGTTCTATCCACCAAGCTCTTCATATGAACGTAATTTTTCTCTTTACATCCGTCACAACCTTCTCCATAGTTCTCATACAACGTCTGCCTTTTCCATTCTTCCCGTTTACTTTTCTCTCAACGAATGTCTTCATTCGTGTCTTAAGATATGGCCATTAAGTTGTCCCGTCTTCTTTTTAGGATTTTCAGTAGACGTCTCTTTCCTCCCACTCTTCTTAAGAGTTCTTCGTTTGTCACTCCATTTTCTTCGGTGGCACCACCTTTCAAACGCTTCCAGCCTTGACTTCTCTTCTTCTGTTATCGTCCATGCTTCGCTTCCGTATAATAAAATGCTCCAAATGTATGCCCTAATTAATTTTTTCCTCACTTACACGCTTGTGTTTGCTGCTGTAAGCAGAATCTTCCTTTTGTAAAATGCCCTTTTCGCCTGAGCGATTCTACTGGTAGGTTCTCTTTTACTTCGTCCACCGTTGGTTACTCGGCTTCCCAGACAACAGAACTCTTCCGCCTGCTCGATTTTTTATTTTTCTATTATTATCGTTCATAGTTGAATATCTTGAAATCTCTAGCTGTATTAGGTACTGTAGCTTTCATGGCAGAAGCAAAGATCAACATGCTTACGAATGCCATTCTCCCTAGTTGTGAAGAACACTGATCACTGTCATCAGCCTGAAGATCTCTATGGTGGGTGGGAGAGGGTTCATCAAGTACTATGCCCACGGGAGTATGAAATTCACAAATCAGTTGGAGGAACTGTTCCTTTACTTCTGCTACCTACTGTTCTTCTGGAGTGTTGCAGCTCTTAAAATGCCACAGATTCAATTAAACTGGAAATTTCTGATGGCATCTACCGTATTAAGACCCATAGACTCAGTTCGGTGACCCAACGCTCGATTTCCAAGATTCTAAAAATTATGGCCGATGCCTGTCATTTAGTTGCTTGAAGATTTCCTCTCAAACTGAAATTTTAAATCTCATTGCCTTGCCTGAGATTGTCCATATTTTATTCCAAGTATATATTGTTTCAAGATTCGTTTTGATTTGGTGCCACTGATCCAAATAACTTTTTGAACTCTATGAAGGTATATATTTTTGTTGACAACAGTTTTCAGCATATCTTGTGTTTTTCATTCCCTGATCCTCATTTTCTAATTTTGGACTATGAATACGCTTTTATTGCAAACTTCCACGGTTTCAGTGTTTGAACTATGGTGACAAATCGCGGAAAAGCGAGCAATGTCTGTCCATTTTAAGCTATTTAGCTGGTGGTAGAACTATGCAAATTGTACATCCTGAGATATCATTTCAGGGGCCAAAAATTAAATGTTACAAAACTTTTGAGGAAAGGACACCTTTTCTTTTCGATCGTAAAAGGTGCAAGATCCCCGAGTGTAATTTTCGCTACGTTCCTTCTCCCTCTCAAACTCAGACACACTCCAGCTGCTCAAACTGCTCCATCACAGCCTATTATTAATTAATGCCCTTTGAAATTCAAATATCGCCAGCCTTCTGGGCCGACAAATTTTGCACGTGCTCTTTTCCCACCAACACCCACTAAATACCTCGCTACCCAGTTAGATAATCATCGCCATCTTTTCCATCTCCTACCCTTGCTCGCCCTGAGACATGCTTTGCCTGCATGCATCTCCTTTCCTTTATAAGTTTCCCTCCGCGGAACCACTTATTTTCCCTTCCTCACCCCTATTACAACTCGTCACATCATTTCACTCCCTCTCTTTTCAGGGAACGCCCTCCCCCGTCCCTCACGGTAATCCGAATATGACGGCACGCATGAGGACTGATGTAGGTGAAAAAGTGAGGAAAGAAGTCGACTAGGAAAGGGAGATGTCGCGCTGAGAGGGATAAATGTATGGCGTCTGGTAAAGATCTTTTTCTGAGTGATTGGTTTGAACTGAAATTGAGCCTTTTACATCTGCGCCTGCGATACCCTGCGAGCCACCGCGAGGGTGTGTGGCAGGGGGTGAAGATCACCAAGCATGCCCTATTGATATGCAAACAAGCAACTATAGGGTCTCATGCAACTAGATTGTTAGTAACTATAGTATTTAAGGGATTAATACATGTATCATGCACTACAGGCTACTCTAAAATATTTCCCCTACCTATTCTTTTGCTATGCTGCCTAACGTGTTCTCTTATAGTACGGGGGAAAAATGACATTTTGAATCTATCAGTACGACAATCTATTTCTCTAATTTAATTTATCTGGTCGAATCTAGCATAATACGCTGGTGTTTTTAATATATGCATAACATCTTCAGTGTTGGTATCAAGTTTAGGTTTGCTGCGGAGAGTTCTCGAGAGCGTGGGCACTCCAAGGTCAGGATTACCCATCTATATATTACCCTGAAAACCACTGCAAGGGTATGTTGCAGAGGATGAAATATCACCAATCAGTCCCTTTCAATAAGAGAGGATAAGGTTATACTTAATAAGATGACAGCAGGCAAATAATAATACTCCGTGCAGGCACAACTTGTATGTCACTGAGATGCGCAATGTTACGACCCCGAGGAAGATAGTAGATTGTGCAGTTACGAAGCACATGAAATATTGCCTATAAATGACTATAAAATAAATCAGTGTAAAATAATGGACGTCTATGGACCAATACTACGGTATTCAGAATTTTTTGCCGTATATATTTGTGTACCGCGATGAAAAGATGTGTACTAGTTTGATAGTGCGGTAGGTGAAAAGCAGGCGTAAAAATAGAGTTTCCTAATGGCCTGACAGCAAAATGTTTTGAGGAGTGGGTTGGGAAAGAAATTGTTTATTTCTCATATTGTACATGTGGAAATGCACGGTTTGAGGTTTTTTTTGCGAGCATGTGGATAAGAAGAGTAATAATGTTAATGGAGGCTTCCGCGGAGTGGTGCAGTAGGCGCAGATAGGTTTTCGGTTTGATCTCCGCGTCGATTCATCTTCAGATTAAGATGAATCGACGCGGCGGACAACCCGACAACCTCTCTGCGCCAAGAGTAATTGTGTTTGAATAATGTCAATAATTTTTATTTGCTGTGACATTTATGTCAATGTAATTAAAGTGTACGCGTATGTTTCCGTATTTTCGTAACATTTTTTTCTTTCAGTCACTAATTGTTCATTTTCTTGATGATGAATACGAATGTTCAATTTTTGACAAATGTAATGAATACTTCAAACGTAGGCGCCGAAAATATTAGCTAGGCATGAAATTATGGGCCTCCAACTAGAGAAATTTGTTTATTTTCAAATGCTTCAGTACTTATTATTGATGATACTTTTAGTTTGCCGCCAGTTACTGTGCTTGTAGAAAAAATTAGTTTGATTAATTCTAATCCATCTTCAAATGCTTATCTAAATATTAAAGTTGAAAATTTCCAGCATTGTGCGATCGAACAGTTCGAACGCTAATGGAGGTGTGTTGTGAGTGTTGTGTTGCGAATTGTCGTTCTTGAAAACGAAATATAGAAGCGTATGCGAAAAAAAAATCACATTCGTAGTATCAACACTTTAGGAAAACAGGCGGATGATGTGATTATGTAATAAATTTTTCTGAGAAAATTAAATTTTTGTGCTCGTGTATTCGGCTTCATTGTTATGACTCTGGCATGCCTTATCCCGAAAAGGGGTTTAGGTGCCGGGCATTTTATTTATGAGGAATGCAAACTATAAAGAGGTATGAAATACGAGAGGAAAGGGGTCCAGAAGGGGAACAATCATACGGTCGAGAACCATATTTTGATATTACTGAGAGTGAAGGCGTTCTTGAGAAAGTATGGGAATTCCTCAAGAATGGGAAAAACACCAATTTATCTGGGAAAGGTCACAATAGAATGCACTCAGGAGATGTTTCTTCATTGAATATTGGACACGAGTTTCAGCACATTAGATAGACAGTGGTGGAAGGGGTATAATTTACTCATATGGGTGTATTTGCTTAAGAACTCTCACGAAAGGGAAACGCGTTGATGAATCTGTGGGATAGGACTTTTTCCTTGTCGTATGTCGCTAAGATGTCATTTGAAATTTAAGATGGTGCCATCTGTGCAATTTACAGTGCTAAATAAACTTTTAATGTGATAACTTGCTCGATTGGAATACGAAAAAGTGTAGCTTTTCATTTAAATTTTGCGATTATTATTATTGGGTTTTCGAGTAGATTTAACCTCAGCTAAAGAGGCGTTCGTGTGCTTTCTTGGCCGAAAGGCAGAGAAGGGTATAAACAGATACTGCTCACTTCGCAGTCGTCACTCTTGTTCTCGCAGCCTGGGACGGAGCAACCCCAGATCGATTTTCGTTTGGAACCGTGCCTCGTCTCCCTGTTCCTCCTCTCACCCTTCCCACCCTCATGGCCCCACTTGGTTTTCTCCGGATGTGACCCACTGCGGCACACCACGGCGGAATATCATTGCTGTGAAAGAAGCCGATTCATCCTGCTTTGCGACCCGTACACGACTTCTCTCACGAACCCTTCCCCATTCCACCCTCGTATATTTGTCTCGCATCCATCATCAGTACTACACAAGTAGTTATCAATCATAATGGCTTTATGCTGCTCCCTACTGTTTTTGTTATCGACAAGCCTATTAACAAATTCTTCTCTTTTACTCATTTCACTATTTGCTCCATATATCTGACACGAGGCCCGGTTTGGCCAGTTTTTCCATTCCAAATTTTCTTCAATGACTGGATTTATCAAACGGTCATTTCTCAACGAAACATGATGGTTTAATGATTAAATTATTTTTTGATATATATGGCCAATTGGGTGGCATCGTTTTCTTTTTAATGTTTTCATCACATTTCCTCCCGTAGTTCCTAAACTTCTTCGATTATTCGTCGTTCTATTTACTTTATCTTCATCATTTTTAGCACTGAATCGGTCGCACTACCTCAGCGGGTCAGACAAGGCAAATTAAGTTTGCAGAATTTCTTCAAAAAACATTGCGTGCCACCATTAATAGTTATTAATTCATTGAGGTTTTATTCAGCAAAATTTTATCTTCAAGGCTGGTGACCTACCGCCCCCTGCCACACGCCCTTTCAGAGGCTCTGAGGGTAACATTTTATTCACTAAAAATATTTCAGTTGCTTCCAGTATTGCCTTTTTTTGCATCTATTCTCTTCCGTGCCTCACTGTCATAAAAGAGTTTAATCTATATGAATTTCGAGTTAAGTATTTGCTTACTTCCAAGGTCGTATTTCTGGCCGAATGAAGATTCTTCTGTAGGTAGCATACCTTCTTTGCCTGGGTTATTATGTTTTTTGCTTAGCCCATAGCTTAGCTCTTTAGATGTCGTCCTATGGCAATTCTATCAGGATTCGTTAGAATTATCATTTTCACCTAACCGCAGGAATTATTGGTTGATAAAAGACACCATTTGGTGGTGTTAATATCCAAAATTCAATTAAAATGTGGGTCCTGGTTGGTGCGGTGGTCGAGTTACTTGCTTTCCATCCCGAGGCTCAGGTTCGAGTCAGGTAGTATCAGGTTTATTTAGTGAATCACCAGTTCCCAATTGAGTGCTGTGTGTAGTGAAGAGAGCAAGTTCAGTACTCTATCCGTCCGATTGGACGTTAAAACGAAGAGCCTTTGGCGTCTTTAGTTGGGAGCACGCAAATTCCAACTTCAGGTTTATCTTCATTCTCTTCTATTTCTTCACATCCTGAATTTCAACCCACCTCTAAATGGCGTTATGACCTTACATGACCTAAAATGTCGGTCGCCTCGCCGTATTACAACAACCAGGTTTAGAATTATTTTCTTCCAGTGGTATCTTTGCTTGTACGTGGATATCAATAGACGAAACGGGGAAGATCGTCTGAGTAGTGTCCTCATCATTGAAATTCCGAGGTGGCGGGAAATCCATGTTCCGCACTCGGAAGCATAAGGCGGCTTTACGTACTATCCACATTAACACACTGATCTATTCATCATATTTTTTCCTCCTTTTTTTCTCTCCCGTTGAATCTTCTCCATATATGTTTGCTTTCCTCACTAGCATGGGCTGCGCATCATAAGAGACAAGACTAGAACGTCTTGCTTTTGCTGTAAAGAAATATTTGTCCATTCCAGCCCCCTTAGTAGGTATTAGTTTAATGTCATCATCTTTCTACATCAGTACATTGCAATCTTACTGTTTGCTATTACCATAACACCAGTAGTATTTACCTGTTGGATGGCGGATTAAACTTCGGTAATATTTTACCGCGGTTATCCTATTTCTCCTTTTGCCGTTTGCTGTATACTTGCCATTGTTAATATATACGCGATCGCGGGACCTTGAATAATATGTCGGATTATAAGTTTTTGACATTCACATTATATCAGTGAATCCTATTCAGTCAGCAATGATCCTCTACTTGGGTGAAGTAATTGATTTAGGAGTAGTTATCTTTTTGTAGCCTGAAAATGTTTACCTTTTTTAGTGTCGGGTACTTTTCGTTTTTCTACTGCAGAAGAAATAAATGTCATGTCACATTGGCTGGAAAACCTAAATATTTTTTTGAATTGCCAAATGGCAATCTTCAATCTCTTAACTTTTTTAATGCTCACCATCGGAGTTGGGTATGGAGTTCAAGCAGATTATTATTCACTTGTGCGTTCAAAAAAAGTAATTACCTATCTTGCAACGACATTGTTGAAATGTGTGTTTACGCAGGGTTTTCATGGAAGAATATTTCCGGCATTACACCGCGAAATTATGATGACAGGCCACTAGTGACCTTTCCATAAATTCCTGTATATTCCCAGCGAAGTCGTTTGTTGGGCGACCCAATCATTCTGGGGCGCCAGGCCGTCTGTAGCCAACGTTGGCTTGCTTTCAGGAATCCCTGCTAGGAGTGCGTCTTCTCAGAGGGACGACAAGTATTCGACGAGAGAATTTCCTTGGGTCGCTGTAGACTCCCTTGCGGTCTTATTGGGACGGCATTTGGCAAAGGCGGCATCTCTTTTTGTCGTTATTTTTTTCAAAGGTTCCCTTCCCCAGCGTTTGCGACAGCTGAGGGCGTTATGAGATGGGCTTTTGGGAGAGGTTGAACGAATCCTAGTCTCTTTGTATGCATGTCGTGTTTACAGTATCTTTTATCAAACTTTGATGGAAACAAATCAATGGCATAACATTATACCCACGCTGAGATTACCTTATTGGTGTGCATCGTCACATTAATGATCTAAAAATAAAAATGTTTACACATTTTACTTGCCGTCATGTAATCACCTTGTTCTGTAACCATATTACTTTACGTTAGGTGCTAATAACTGTCGTAGATTCTGGACGGTTTTCACATATATTCTCCTTTGATACCCTCAAAGCCCATTCGGCTGCCCGAAAGCGCAAATGTAGTACGTTATATCTCCTTAAGCTCACGATGCATTGTGTATTTGCTTATGTTTCTCGGGATTCTATTAATTTCCGCTCCTTCCCTTCTTATTTCCCAACTTTTTCACTCTCTGGCGCACGTATCAGAAGTCTTTTCCTACCACAAATATTTTGTTGCCTGTCTTAGATTCCTCCAGCAAATTTCCCTCCTCCCTGCTGTAATTAGATATATCGCTTTTCTTTTCTATTGAGCTTACTCATATCCTCCATATCGCCATCTCAAAAGATTTTACTACTCGTTCTACTTCCTCAAAATAAAGTTTTGTAGTCGTCTCTTACTCTTTTGCTAATATGACTTTCTTCAACCGTGCTTTATATTTCAGCCGTTAGCCCCTAATTCACTATACAGTTACGCACATTCTTCCTATTCTTTGATTTATTCCCTTCCTTTTAAAAGCAATAATAGCCTACTTATCTCTTGTAGATCTCATCCACTTTGATTTTTCGGTGTTGATATTCTTCCCATTCTTCTCACTCTAAGCTTTTAATACACTCCCTAATGGCCCAAATCCATTGAATTATCAAACTTTCCCAAAATTCATAAAACTAGAAAATGCACCGGTCCTGGAATCAAATTTAGGAGGGAACATTTAGTATTCGCTTGACCAACTAAGCTCAATTTGTTTGATATTTTTGTGCTCTATCTTCCTATGAAATCACTGAAGAGGCAGGGAAAACAATTGCACCTTCTATCCTTATTAATAAGTTGTGGGCGCTGTATGCTTTATTACATAGAGAGCTGGATCCACAGAACAAGCCAACCTTTGGGGTGAATAATGCTGTTGCACATTACGTGGAAATGAGGACTTTAATTTTTTCTCCATTTTGTTCATACGTTTAAATGCCTTGTTTGATATGTGTTACCAAATGACCTTGATCCCTACTGTCTCCTGTTTTACGTTATAGGACAAGTTAGAGTCTTTAGAGTAGATTGTTTAGTTAATATTGATGAACCATATGTTCAAGGTTAAAGTATAATGTGCTTTTGAGTAAATTTATATGACATTGATTGTACATTTCTACGCAATATCTGTGAGCCACGATTACTAAGCAACCCTGAAAATATTTATGCTATTTGCCAAATAAGACCTGTAATGCCTCTCTAGAAGCTGCTGGTCCTTGATAAAACCACCGGAAGCTTCAAAGACATTGAGAGAGAGAGAGATCTGGATGAGGATGAGGTGAAAGACTAAAAAGGAGTAGTGTGCAGATCGATGATGAAGGTTTATATGCATAGGAATCAAGAATTACTTACCTTATTTCACTCTTAATTCAAACTGTATACATATGGATTTCATAAGCTTCTTCCGGGAAAATGTGGTCTAATTTAGGAGAAACGCTGCCATTTCACTACTTTTTTACCGGACAGATAGTGGCTTGTGTACTCCCGGTCTCGTACCTAGCCATTACGGAACCTTCAATGTTTTGGAAACGTCCGCGGGAGGGTAAGGGATCCACGCGCAAGGGGTGATCCATTCTCCGTCGACACGCGACAACGGTTGTCATGCACTCTCATTCCATGGCAACCGCTTCCATTCTTCCATTTCCTCTCGCCACCCGAAATGCACCCTTTTCGCCCTCCACCCTCCCCCCCCCCCTTTTCCTCTTCCGCCACCCTCTCCGTATCCGGCTCCCACCATTCGATCAGAAACACACTTGTTTGGCCGGGCATGCGTACTCATGCGCCCCCTGCGATCCTTTCCGCAGCTGTGCCCCAGACTCCACCCCCGCTTGACAAACACCCCCTTCCCGTCTCTCGCTCTCCCTCTCCTACCCCCTGTCGCTTGCCAACACCGCGTCGCCTCCCCCCAACCTCCCCTCCCTCGCCATCCCTTACTCACCGATTTCGGAACTCTCTTTATCCGCGCTCGCGTCAAAATATGCCGCTCCCGCACGAAGGTTCTCGTCGGCATGTGTTCCACTGGCTTGCGTCCTTTGGAGAGGTTTGTGCGCCGAGTAGTATTGGTATCAGTATTCAATGTGATCAAAAATGTCAAGTCATAAGTGTAATCCTTAGACAAACACGACGTCCATGACCGAAGATAGAAAAAAAAGAGAGCACTGAAACTCCACGTATGAAACTTTATTCAACAACTTAGTTTTCGCTGCAGTTCAGTAGGTATCATTAGGTAAAACAGTCTACAAACAGGTGCTATACGTGCAATTTTTGGAGAGGGTTATAAGAGCGGGAGTTGGAATTGAAGTGTTCTCTTTTTCTATCATCATGATGGATAAGTTCCTCCGGGTGACGCCTGAGATCGTTCCTTTTAACCATAATGCCGGCCCAGGTGGCGGCGAGGTCATGTCCTTGCCTGCTAAATCAAGGGTCGCGGGTTCGAGTCCCGGTTCTTGGGTGGGTTTATCTCCGCCCTGGGCATGGATGTTTGTCAAACTCTGTTGGTTCGGCTCCTGGGAAAGCTGATGACAGGCAAATGCCTATTGGGATCCCAGGGGTATATGGACCAACAGAATAGTCCGGATGAAAAAAAAGGAGACACACACGCGATTTTGGATTGCCAGGCCGGCGCGTTACCTGTGTAAAGTAGCCTGAACCTATACTATCATCTACTTTTTTGGTGCCGAATTCTCATATGCATCCACGTAGCCCTCATTAATCCACCGCAAGGGTGTGTGGCAGAGGGTGACTTCACAATAGGCGTGCATTACCGTCGAGCCAACAATTATATCGTTACATATCTAAACCGAATGAGTATTAAGATACCTTGAGAGTGTGGGGAGTGGTGAATCACACTCAAACATCATCAAGGTTTATCTATCACTGCATATGCGCCGTGCATACAGTGGTAAATACAATTCTACTTAAGGGAAACATGTTAGTTAGTGTTGTAGTTATTTACTAGTGTACTCACCTACATAATGCTAATAAATGACTGAAAGACATGATCAAACAGTGCTCAACCCTGTGATTGGTCTGATCGGTGGAAGCCGATTTCACCAAGTGTTAAGTCCAAAGTCGAATGAAATTCATACATGGTTAGGAGGACCAGGTCCTTTCCCTGTGCCACCTGTGGTCTTCTAGGAAGGCATGGTACCCAGAAAATCACAAAAATTGGGTCCATCTGGACGGGTTGAAAGGCTTTCCTTGGATTAAAACCCGGGACCTCAGGCCAACACCACAGGTATTTTCCTCTTGAGCTACCATTACGTCTGGTTTGCTAAGTGAAATAAATTCATCGAAGTTATGGCCGCTTCACAAGTAAACCCGCTTTTAGTTATAAACCATCATCTTGCCGGGAAGACACTAAACAATTCTTATATGAAAATATTTGGTTATATGCCAAATATGCAAGGAAATGTCTAAAGCAGTTACTCGAGTACGTGCGATGTCATTTTCGTCATGGATGATATGGTGTGGTCTCTTTTTGTTCATTGAAGAGTACGACGAGGTGCTTCTGGCTTGATGTTATCGTAACCCATTGCCAATATGAGAGTTTAAGAAATAGAAGCATCGGTTACTTAGTGGAATCTACAGTCTGAGGCGTTGAACTGGTCGCGGAACAGCATTGTCAGAATAATGAATAAGATTGTTCGTTAACTTCCTCAATCTCCCCCGGCCACCATACGATTCATAATATTAGATAGTTTGAATACCTACTTGCTAATGAAAGTTTTAGTCGAAATACATTTTATTTTTAAATAAACCGGTGTACAGCACGGATCTTAGAAAGAGACTTAAATTTTAGTTTGAGAAATTTAGTAACAACAATATAGCGTGCTGCTCGCGGTAACTAGGTCGATAACGCTCTTTGGACATCTAAAGATTCGAAGAAATGGGGATAGTTTATTTCATCCCTTAAATACTTGGTATAGTTTCTGCCCCTTGCTTCAAATCCCTTTGTATGCCCAAAGTTGACTCAGCTCTCCACTTAACTCTTCTGCTAGCCGGCCTCTTCATTCTGATATAATAGATTCATTTATCCATATTGTCTCTATTTTTTATTCTATTTATCTGAGCTATCAGGAAGAAAGATACAATGAGGAGAATGAACGGAAGGACAAGGAGAGAGACTCGGGCTCGGCGTAGGGCTGCTCATATGGTAAGCCGCCAAGGGGGCCACGTTATAACGTCCGATTCGACAGACAGAATACTGAACTCGAATACTCTCTGCAAAACACTCAAATAAGGCTCGGTTAACCGATGAAAACTATCTTTCACTGCTAAGTTTCGATCCCAGGCTCTCTAGGTGAGAGGCCTGTATTCTAAACACTACACCAACCCAAATCCCGCCCCTCTGTAAGGGTGGAAATACGAATACCAGATCATTTGTTTCTATCATTTATCGTGACACCTATGCTCATGGTGAGACTTTCACCCTCTATGTATACCTAGATTGGCACGCGTACATTATTTGTAGGAAGTTTCCGCTCGAGGCTCTGTTTGAGGATAATTTAGGAACCAGCACGTCATCTATGGATTTAAGAAATAGTGCATGATTATTGAATTTGTTTGGAAAGAAGTATTTTCATCTACCACCAACCTATGGGATTTATTTGAAATAAAATATTGCATATACTCTTACGCCAGTTATTGAAAATTAGTCTTGGTGCTTTCATGCTTCCAATCAGTAAATATCCGATCTCAAGTAGTAGTTATTCAGGGAATGACCTACAGCTGTGACCGACAATTGCGTTATTTAGGAAAGGTAGGAAATTAGATAGATGTAGGAATTTTTCAGGGTTCGGAGGAAGGGTGGAGAGAAACCTATCATCGGCATTAGCCTGCTCTTAACGAAAGGCTCTTAGTGGCCCACGGTTTAACGTCTCGTCCGACGAACGGAATGCTGAACTTGAAGTGCTCTCCACAACGTACTGAAGTATGGACCAGTATAACTATGAAAAATCCCAACCTTTGTTGGGATTTCAACACCGTTCCTCGGAATGGGTGGCCAGTACTCTAGCCACCGCAGAAACTCCGTTACCCTCGGATTCCTTGACTCATATACTTTTTGCTGTGCCTTTGTTTAGTTTTGTGAAGTTTATTCAAACATTTTGTCGCAAAATCTTAAACGATAAGAAAATACTACCAAAGGCACTGCTGAAATTAACTTTTTCGTCGAGCGTTTACCTCTCAGTAGTTTGCCTTTACCTGGTATCACCTTTTACCCTCGAAGATTCATTTTCATACTTTATCCAAACGTATCAAATCTCTGAATTTTTTTCCAAAAATTATAAGCAAGCATGGCTGTTCAAATTTAGCAAATGATAATGACTTCCTCACTATAGTGTCATTGCCATCTCTAACGACCGTAGACAGTAGGCTCCCTTCTCGCATGAAGGTAAGTTTTTCTCTCTTCCGTCTTTACAATTCCGGCTGGCTTTTTCCGTTCCTCTAAAATTCTATGTCTTACCTCCCCACATGCCCAGTCGCCCGCCGGGGCACAACTCTACTTCCCCTTTCTGGAGTCAAGAACCCTTCCCTAGCTGGCGGCAGGCTGTCTGCTAAAAACCACGCATGGCATAACACGGCGACGGAAAAAGGATAGGAGCTGCTCTGCTAAAAGCAAAACAAAGGCGAGATGAAAAGGAAAACAATTCCAAAACAGGAAACCGACCGATATTGACTTAAAGGAGGGTAGGAAAAAAACATGGCCCTGCCGAGCTTCGTCTGTGAGGGGTAAAAGGATTTCTTTGTTTACGCAGCGGAGTGGTGGTTTTAAGATCTCCAAATTGTTTAGTCTCCGTAGCTAGGAAACATGTTGCGGTAAGCGGGGAAGCGAAGGGTTGGCTCGCTCATGAGTTGTGCGAGATCACGTTCGTGGCAAAGGTGCCAAATGCCCGGGCCTACTCCGACGTAGTCGGACGGTTTCGTGGTTGAGTTAATCATTTAGGCAGCAGTTCTTAACCTGGGGGGCGGGGGGGTGAGGGGGGGGGGGGGGTGCTTGAATCGTTCGAGATTGATTCGGGTACGGAATAATCCCGAACGCAATGGAAATACATGCGAGTGCGTCCTTAGTTACGTACCAAAATTAATCTCGAACGATTAGAGCACACCACCCTGGAGTTTGCGAAATCTCAAAGGGTTTCGCATTTGTTGAATAATGGGTACCGGAAAAAAGAGTACATTGATGGCGAAATGAACAGTTAAGCACATTGGTTTGTCTGAATATTTACACCCAGTTATGGGCGAACAGGCGGCATTTAATTTCGACAGATGATCAATTATATAACTTATGACTACACTAGGGATACAACTGAAAATACAAACTGAAAACTCAATGAAGGGTAGCTACATATGTTAAGAGCTCTTTCATGTAAATATCGCACCGAAAAAAGGTAACGATTAGCGAATTGAACTGCGGGAGTTGTCATATGAAACAAAGGTCGGTACTGTTGCATTAAGGCATAGTTTGGGATAGAGGAAACTATTAACACGCGAACTATTCTGAATTTTCAGAACAAATAATTTCAATTCCCTTTGATTATAGTTGTTAAAATATCAGTAATCGTATTTTGTAAGACCTTTTAAAGTTAGAGTTTAATTCTTATATTCTTAAAGAATATCTCACCTTCTCTTCAACATTTATGAATACCGTGAATTTTAACCTGCAGAAGTGCCGTTACATATATTACAATCGTTAATGAACCTCTTCAATTATGAAAGAAACAATGGAACTTGATTTTTAGTTCTTTTATTTGCCATATAATTTATTTCGCAGTAGGGTTTTGCTGTGGTGATGGATTCCTCATATTACTCTATACCTCCTGCCTTATCATTTTCAAGCAAATTATGAAACCATTTTCGTGATACTCAATCTTTGGTCCACATCTTCCCCCAATTACTCCATCTACCACAGATATAAATTTTTAATGTCTGTTTCAATTTCGTCGAACTCAATGGTGGGAATATATTGTTCTAGTTTTCCATTTACTCAACAGAATCTCGTTCAAGTTGGCTGTCGTCCATCTAAAATTCTGAAGCCGTGTTGCTTGAATAAAATATTACTCGGTATATTTCTTATCCCTCAGAATATTATCGGAGTGCATACAAGAACAATGCGCATTTGGCAATGATAGTTAATAGTGAGGTTGACAGTTCTGAGTATACGTGTTCGGTTAGGTCGTTGAGGTTGGGTTTTCGCAGGGGCGCAGCCAGGAATATCTTTTGTGGGTTCACCTGGATTGGATGATAGGCACAAGTGGTCTACCTCTACCTAGAGTTAATATGTGCCTTGCACATTTATTTTATATTTAGCGGGCATTTCATGACATTAACATTATTAATTTTCTTACATCTTAAATACTGATCTTTTGACATTTCAAAATAAAATATTATTTTGAAGTGATATTTTATTTTAAAATTTAATAAAACTCTAAGTATAGTTCTTTAAAAAAAGGGTTTTTTTAATTTGAAGATGATCATAGTGCAAGAATATTCATAATAATCTTGACAAACAGCTACATACCTTGAAGGAATACAATTCTATCACACCGAGAAAACCTATATGATGCTTATACAATCAAAAAGATAAGATCTTCAAACGGAAAGAAATCTTTTTATTTACAGTCACAAAGAAATGTTAAGTCGAGGTGATTTTTTAGCAAGCTCCTCGCAGTTTTTTTAGTTCCTCTGGGGGTGGGGGGATTAACTCCCAAATCCCCACCCACCCGCTGCTCCCCTGGGTTGTAGGAGCTCCAAAGACTGAGCTTGAGTAATTCTATTGAAATTAACCTCTAAAATTTGAGACTAAATGGCATTCATGCTCTGGGAGACCTGGAAAACTGAAAAATAGTGTAAAATGAAGTTCAATCCACTTTTCAATGAATTTCTGTTGTGCCCGTGTTGTCATCATATTATGTGCATACCTATATTTAGATATCGTAGTTTCTTTGCAACTTACTATATTGTGCAACGTTTTTTATCACTAGAATAGGTCAGCCTCAAAGGTTTGTTCATATGAGATACATATCAGAAACCAGGTTGGCTACACCTAACAACGATATAAATAGTCTATACAACCTAGTATCATAGTATGTCCTCAACAGCAAATGTTAGAAGATAACCAATTGGCAACGAGGCATCGAATTATTACGTCTTAACGCACTTAGTGTTACCAACCATGATAGCTGAGTAAGTAACTACAAACCAAGGGTCGTGAATCAAATCCCGTCCGGGACATGGGTGTTATTTGCCTTAGAGTTCAATCAAGGAGGATAAGTTGTACTGGAGGAGGCATTAGCATGCTAGCCTATGGGTAGCAATGAAGCCAGAATGAGGGTGATTGGGAAGGATTAAGTCCCACCTACTGCGTACTAAACATTGCGTTTTGTACGAACTCTTATGGAGACTGCATGTGTATATGAAAATACTTCGCAGTGGCATTAACTAATCTTCCTAAGGCTATTTAAGGAACGTATTAATGTATTTTATCCCACGGGACTAACAGGTTCGAATTTAACCTATTTGACGTTTATTTGGCGTTTCTTTGCGTGTTTGCGCTACTTACTTTGTTTATTTGACGAATTTAAAAATGCATTCCATTATTCAACTTACTACTCAAAATTTTATCGCATGCCAAAACAATTTCATCCACACGAACATCACGAGCAGCTAATAAATGTGCGTACCTACCAAGATAGCCCCTGGCTTTTCAAATCAGCCGCGATGCCAGCTCCATTGTATTCCAATCTCCTTGTTATCAACAAACCAAGGGTCGCGAATCAAATGCCGACCGGGGCTTGGACCTTCTATTTGTCTTTAAAGTTCAGTTGTGGTAGATATTGCGTTGTAACCTAAGCATTTGGAGTGCCAATTCTACCATCTCTCGGTTGGAGTGCCTATTCCCTAATGCATGCCGATACAGATGGATGGAGTGCTGACTACCGTTCATCACACCATTCGAACCCCTATGCGTAAACTTTTCTTTCTCCGCTCCGGTCACGAGCACCTCGTGAGGTCGACGGAAGGAGCAGGGAATTGTGGGAGTAGGAAATGCCTCGGGAAGTGCGAGGAAGGAAGAGGGTGTCCAATCCGGGTGTGTTCGTCCCTGGGTGTTTCGCCTTGCACCACGGAGAGGGTGCGGAGAGGGAGGGAGGCCGCCCCGCTTGGGGGCGCGACTGATGGGCACTCCACGCGCGCAGACGCGGGGGGAATGGAACTGGGCATTCGAGAGGGGATGGTGCTTTTTGGTGCGGGGGTGAGTTGGTGGGTTAATTTTAAATCTCGACCCTCTCCGCTCACGGTCCCGCGCCGAACCGGTGCACTGTAAAAAAAATAGTCCCCAAGAGATGTTTACGTTTGAATTTTTATGCGATGAACGTGAGAGAAATCCGTTGCCGGAGGAGAGCACGGCCGGGCGGTGGCGTTAAATCGATCCTGGTTTACGGGAAAGCGCGTTAAAATTTCCGTGAGACCGCGCAGCTGTCGAGCATATGAGCGCGACATGATAGCCTCCGTCATCAACTTTGACAGATACGCCGTTTCCCCGTCGCCTTTGTTTCAGCGAATGTGTTAACTGTTCATTTCATTTCAAACAAAAGTTCTTTATATACCCCAAGCACAACTGCCTTAGCTGTTTGAGTTATGTCTTCGAGGTGGCGTATTTTATGTTCACGTGTCGGAGTCAAGAGTTGAAGGGAACAGCATGTCCCTTAATGTCAACTTTGCACCCGGAAGTATCATCCTGCATGGTGCCATCGGAAAATTGGCAGTAAGAAGAGCAAATTCAAGCTTATCGTTATAAGCATGATTTAACGTTGACGTATTTGCTGTTTCTTTTTATATGTTGAACGTGAATAATATGTAGAAATCCTGAGCCCTCTCTCAAAATTATATCTCGAAGGAAATCAAATAAAGAATACTGAGTTTATTTTTCAATGCAAAACAGAGCAATGATTGAGATTCAGTTATGCGTGGGTGGTATGATGAGAAAGATATTGAATCGTTGAAGTTTTTATTGAAATTTAGCCTGTATACCCTTCTCGAGGAAATAAACAGAAACGAATTAAAATCAGTAGTCCGAAAATCCTTGTAACTACGATAACCCTTTCTGCAATCTGGTGTCTTACTGGTTCCTCATTCTCACAGAACTATTTCTGTTATGTCCACATCCAGGCAATTCCCTGAAAACCACCCCAAGGGTGTGTGGCAGGGAGAGAATCATCACCTGATATGCATTTAGAATCAGATAGAGCGAAACTTACACTTACTTATTAGGCACGCAAATATCATGACAACTTTTCACAGTTCTCGACGATCTCTCTTGTAAACGCTCTATTCCCTTGATCTTAAATTTCATCTATAATTACGTAATGCCCTTTTAGCCATGGTGAGGAAGTCTAGAAGTGAATTGAGAGACCACCATACAATCACCTTTCCTCGTATGGATCTCATATACTGAGTCCTGGTAAGGTGCAACGAGTGTCATTGCGCCTATCGGGACATTCACGTCGGTGTTTTTCATTTTTGGTGAAACGGATTTACTTAAAGGCTATAATTTTAGAATATATTTATTCATACGAGTCAATAAATTGTGCAAGAAAGGTCACGATACTCAAATTGGCTCCCATCACATTCTGTTACTTTGGATTACATCATTCTTACGATATAAATCAGCTGGCATGAAGAATTTTTGTTACACTAACACCTCCTGTTTTGATATTACAGTTTAATTCTTTGGTTTAACATTTCTGTTAAAATTTTGACACATAGTTCATGCGAATTGATGATTGTTAGAGCATGAAACCATTGAACGATAATTTCACCTGTCATCGATGGTGAAATACACTGTTCTGATCGTTTAATATCTTTTTCATCCCTGTCTTTCTTCTGCTCTGTAATTTATTTTCCAAATTTCTATTCTCAAATTTATCACCTCTTTTAGCCATTTTATTTGATAGATGCCATAAAATTTCTTCATTGGGTACAGTTAGGATAAATACAGCCCACGACATCCAGGAAAGTAAGCCGTACGGCCAGAGGTCTTTCGTAGCCGTTATACATTGCTCGCCCTTTGGGCATTTGATTCTTGTTTCATTTGACCTGCAAGAATGTAATGATGTTAGCGGATACTCTAATTTGGCACAATTTTGCAACAGAAGAAAATAGTTGGGATAACACAGTGAGGCAGGATGTCATTTTCATTTTTGCCGCAAATTTTCAGACGCGACAGGATGGAAACGACGCGGAATTAATGGAAAATTGGCGTATTTAGGCGTTGTGAAATTTACTGATTGTTGATGAGCAAATGTTAGAGGTTAGTGGTCAGAACCATCTGTTACGTCCTCCTATTGCCTTAAGGAACTCTTAAGGGATGATGTGTTCGTATTTTATCAGCATCCCTATGGGAAACAATACATTTAAGCTTAGGCACATGGCCCTATTATATATCTGGATGCACGTGAGAATGATATTCCTGTAACTTTTTTGCCTAAAATATTGTTATTAACGTTTATTAACGAATGTATTTATACACTAAATATATATTTAAAGTGTTTGAGACGAGTAATATGATCTGTAAATCGCCGTAGTATGTTGCACACTCACTGAAAGTGAGTCGTTCTCACAAAAATGAGTTATGGTGTTCTCACAAGGAACACCTATCCCGTCAGTTGCACGGTGCGCTCGATGAGGTTTACCATTTTGACCACTTGGCCTGTATTTTTTAATCAATATTTTTTCATTTTAAACAATTATTAAAGCTTGCGAAAATAGCAATAGATGTCTGAACCGTACATTTATTATAAATTTCCTAAAAAAAATGAGTGGTATAGTATTCCCTTGATAGTAAAATATACTACAATTTCTTGTGACAGCAAACGGCTTTTATTGCGGGTAGTCTACGCTCAACAGTCGCACTACCCTGCTGCCTTTGTATCAAGGCTAAAATTCGGAAAATTAACTTCACATTCGGCTTCAGCAACCACAAAAACCGATATATAGCGATTTAGGTTAACATATAAGGATATTTGTCTATTTTGACCACCTTTTAGGCCCCACTGTGCGGCGACCGGGCTGTCGGTAACTACTATTTTAACTACGTTATATATTATAACTACGTACTATAAAATAGTAGTTACCGACAATAGGATTGTTCCCTCGACGGTAAATCTCGCCTAATATAGGGCCACCCCCTGCCACCCACCCTCATGGTTATGCATGGCGCTACGTGAATGTTTGATTCGGGATGAACTTCTGGCCGGGAGAATATCCCCGGGGGAAAGCGGGAAGGAAATACGGGAGATGTGGTAGTCCCCCGGGGAATTGGGTGGTTGGAAGGTATTGCTCGAGTGTGTGCCTCTCGTGGCTTATCTTGAGCGGACCGCTTTTTTTTAACACGAGGGAGCGGTGAGCTTTTGAGGTTTTTCGGGATATTCCGGCTCAGTCCGCCTGCACCACTCCTCCGGATTCGGGGGAGGATATCGAGTTAATGTGATGCTAATCGGCGAGGGTACTCGGGAGGTGGATCTTACCCCGCCGCGAAAAGGGCATCGCCGCCACTCATCGCCTCAGGGGTGGCTTTTTTTCTGGCCACTCCAGGGCGGGCACCCATGAATCTTTTTTTTTTCTCACAGCTCGGGATGCCGCAGTTTGCCGAGTGATCCCTCCGCGGATTCGCACAAGTGTCTTCCTCACTCGGCTCGAAGATCTCTGCCCTCTTCCTTGTCTCATCTCCCGCAAAAAGGTGGCCGGTCTCGAGGGACTAGCCGAGCGGGATGATTTCTCCCCGGTTGTGGGAGATGAGAGAAGGGAGGGAGATTTTTTGGCGGTTCCCGGGATGGTTGGGTCGCCGGTGTGCGGGGGTGGCAGAACGAACGGAGGAAGCAACACAATGAGCGGTCCGATGCGGCAGAGTGGGGGGTCGGTTCTTCGGCGTCGGACCAGGGGGGGAAGGGGTTGTGCTGCTTGTGTGGGGGAGGGGTCATCTTTGCAGGTACTGCTGCGTTTTGGGGCAATCGGGGTGGGAAATCCGAGTTTGCGTACTCTTCTACTGAATGAGAGAAGAAGAAAGACGAAGGAATAGGATTTCTTAGTTCTAGCCTTCTTTTCTCTTGCTTAGATCGATGTCTGTGTGTGTGTTGTGTGCCTAGGAGGCTATGGGTTAGCGTGGGCGGTTTTGGCCAACACGGGTTTTGTCGGCAACCTTCAAAGGCTCACCGAGGCGATTGTGGGATGTTTTGGGTAAGATAAGAGTGGTGGAAAGGAGACTGAAGAGCTGTGTGGGAATAGAGCTTGGTTTTTTTCTTTCTGTGGTTTAGGCAGATAAATAAGAATTGAGATAGAAGCCAGAAAAGAATAGTTTGGCGGCATCGTTTATCAACTGGGAGATTGATTTATGCGAGGGGAAGAACTGCCCTACGTTCAACTTAGCAGAAGATGGGAGCGACGTTTGTTCCTGGGTACGGTTGCCTAGTGAATGGAAAATTGGGGGACTACAAAAATAAATTGAACAGAACTGCCGTTCTATAGAAATCTGATGGCTGCTATACGAGTAAGCTATTGCCATGAATCAATTGAATGATTTCTTTTGGCTAATATTTTTGCTCTTACTCGCCACTGTTGCGGTTACCATGGTTTGCTACCAGGTCATTTTTTCTGGTAGCCAATGGCTCAGATAAAAATTTCAAATTATGTGACAGAGCATTATGTTATTTCGAAGTTCTGACTTTTTAGTTAGCTTCGAGCCTCCGTTGAGTTAGTATGCTGTTATAGATTCTTATGTAGAATAGAATAGAAAACGTTCTTTATTGATCTGGGACTATCAGTCCCCTGGAACGTGGAATAAAAAAAATATTACATGCCAAAAATAAAAGAAAAAAAAAGAGATAAAGCGAATATAGTCAGGGCAACAGTCGTACAGTTGGATAATGGAGCAATATTACACATATAAATTAACAATAAATAATAAATACAAATATAATGAGTACGTCACCATTAATTGGTAAAGGTTTATTGGTTAAACCATTAATTGGTCGAACCAATAATTACATAACCATTACAATAAAAGGCACGATATAAAATTAAACAAACACTTTAAGGAAAAAGAAATTTAAGAAAGGCAGCATAAATAATGATATAAATGACTTGAAAATAAAGCATTTAATAACAAGGAATATAAATTAATATGCACAATATCAAGCATTTCAGTTAGATAATACAATACAACAAGTGTATTGTATTATCTAACTGTAGTAGTGATGTATGTAGTGATTAGTGTAGTAGTCAAGTAAGTAGTGATTAAAATGAAAACAATAACCTCGGAAAACTTATGATCAACCGTTAGAACACGTACTAGACCTTGTTACGCGGCAAAAAACAATTGACAATTTGTTGTCTGTATACATCTCATGCTGCGTTTATGTATGTGCTTAAGTAAAGTTAATAAATGAGTCAACCTCATGAATACATATATCAACAAAGTTAATGTTTATTCGTATAATGTAACAAACTTCGCCGTATGTAATTGAACTTGATATACTCCACAGACCATACAAATTCCTATATTTTTCCTTTTTCTATCCCTTGTACTTGTAAAGGATAAATAATATCGATATCCCAAGAAAATATATGTATCGTAATTCATAGGCACTTCACTCTTCTATTATAAAAGAGGAGCGCCCCTCGAGGATTTTCTGTCCCAACATCATGTTAGCCTAAGAAGCTTTTGCCTTCCACTTGCGAACTTGGCTGCCTAGTGCAAAATAAAAGAAACAATTCATAAGGACACGAACGGGTGAAGATATTTTCGATTTCCGTGTACAAGTAACCGCATATTATTTTAGACATTTTGGTAAAAAATAAGAACTTATACTAGGTAACGCTGATAGGTGGTTCGTTTTCTGTTATTATCCATGATGCGGAATCTTATTTCCCTCAACTATCATAGAATGAATGCTTGATTGTTCACAATCCTTGCTTCTGAACTGGATTCATTAAAAACCTCAAATTCTCTAGAAACCTTGTGAATGATTTGTGTGCTAATAGATTTTTCTATCCGCTGGTTTGCAGAATATTTATGTAATTTCGTAGGACTCCGTCATTTGTTTTTCATGGCCTCGAATGGACAAGTTGGGTGACAGCATTCTCTAAGCCTCAGCAGTAGGCCTTTGCTTTTTAAGAGTTGTTATCGCGCTAACTTGATAGAAACTTTCTTACTGAAGATGGACAATTGTCGTTCAATAAATTTGGTAGAAATATTTGATTGCAGGAAATGAAATGAAATTACTTTAGAAACTCAGTACGCTCCACACCGAAGGAAAATTAATTGGTCTAAGTGAAATTCGCTGAAAATATGGTGTGTATGAGATTCGAATGGTTGAAACACCCTATACTTCTTGTCTGATAAATATCGAACCCACAAATAACGTAACTAGAGTTCTAATGAAGATGGACCACCGAAAATATTTCACTCACCACGGACTTGATGGTTTCGAAAACTTTGAGCTCCATAAAATACAAAGTTTCACCACTTTCCCGAACGGATTGCTTGGGTCTTTATTTCTTCGGAAGTAATTTTCTCTCATCACCACAGAAAGCCTGAGGCGAATTTTTCCTCCGGGTGATGAACGAATTGGTCTCCCGGGAAGAAAATTAAGTATACGGAATGAAATATATAAATGAGTCCTTTCTTTCGAAGAGCGAGCGAGAGAAGGATATCGCGAACCCTTAATGCCTTGGGGCTCATTGCTAATATTCTTCCCGCCCCAGCTCCCCACAAAACCATACCCGCGGCGTCGCCCCCATTGCATAACTCTCCATCTCTCCGAATCCCAGGGTCTCCTCGGTCTGTCTTCCACGTACAAACCCCGCCTATCCCCTCCACTTTCGTCTTCCTTTTTTTGCCTTCCTTCTCCAGGGCGTTTTCCTCTTTTCAAGCCGCTAATGGAAGCAGAAAATACGGCGTTCGTTTTACCCCCTACCCCCTCCGAGGCACGTGATGCTAAGTGGTCTCGGGATAAAATGGGGAGTTACAAAAGAGGGATTTTATAACTTCCCTAACCGTCTGTTGGGTTTATTTTTATTTCTCCCCCGAATTGAGGAGCGAGGAGAGAGGCTAATGATTATACGGTGTAGAATGATGGTTAAATGAGAGAGATAAGCTAGTGAGTGGTTTCCGGAGGTGTCCTTTTTCGTGTTTTTAAGTGCTCTGTATCGTCTAAATACGGAATTATTATAAGTCTAAATGTGATAATATGTAGCTATTAATATTATGTATATTAATTTGTCATATACCTTGTTATCTTTATATATCCATATGTGATATTAATGCTTTGTACATTCATTTGCCATTATCTTTTTCTTATATGTTTGATTTGTGCCGTGTAAAAAAGTTCATTGCGTTGAAATAATTTTCGCATTTAATGACTTTATGTGGTGCTATATTATTTTTATTGACATGTACTTCATGTTGGATGCACTGATGGAGATAAATATAACCATCTTGTTTGTGTGTGACGCGTGGCATTAGAAAGCTTTGTTTCATCCTGTTCTCTGTGTAGCGTTATTCACATTAACGGACCTTTGTCTATGCCAGTGAAATTATTACTCCTATAAGACCTCCTATTACTCCTCCTTTACTCTAATACACGTACCAAGAAACGAATTTATTTTCTTATAATCCTGATTTTACCTAAATCATTCTTATCTTAGGGAAATGATACATTCATTGCGTCCTCAGCAAAACCGTGCTTTAATGAAACTTTTTCAACATCCAGAAGCTCTTATTTGTTGCATCGTTTGAACTGAGTAGTGTACCCTTCAATAAAATGTATCTATTTTCTCAGTTGTGTGAAAAAATAGTGAGTTATTCTCAAGCATCTTCAATATTGAAATATCCTTACCTTTAAAAATTTTAAAGATCGTATGTGATAACAGTTTAACGTTTGAGGCATAACTTTGTGGAACTACGAGATTGGAGATGAAACGTCGAGTTGAACATTCCACACACACATTGAAATGTGTGAGTGGAATTTACAATGCGACGTTACATTTCCAATCGTATATGATACCCTATTTATCTCATCCGTTTCCTTTATGTTATTGGTCACTTACACCCCTCTAAATCTAAAATGACACCGAATCGGAGTCACGCTCGTGTTTCATTTCATTTTAAAACCTTCAGTTCCTTTCACTCGAAATGAATAGCTATCGACTTTGAATTACAATATATCAATATCTATACCTACGACATACCCTGCACCCCCTGCAACACACCCTCGAGGGTGTGTTGCAGGGGGTGCATCTACACCACGAACAATGACACAACAAACAAAAATGAACAAAGCAAAACAAACACTACACATTTAAAAGTAATAAGGAAAAAAAAGAAAAAAACTACCAAATCCCAATCATGCACGACACACCCACGAATGCCATGCATGACTTGAAATCAGACACAAATATAATAGATACTCATGCATGCAAAAAAAAAATAAATCCAGGGAATGCTAAGAGCAATGCATGTGAGTAACACATAGATTTGAACATGCAGGAAATAAAAAATACTATCGACCTATTCTGAATATTACCCCTATGATTATTACCGATATGATTATTACGTGTTTGGTGAGAATTCACCTCCTGCCACACACCTTAATGGTGGCTTACAGGGTATTATGTAGATGTAGATGTACCGATTTACGCGATGTCTGACGTTCTGATCTCGAATCGTACGTGGAAAAAATGACATTTTAAACCTGTCCGTCCTGCAATCTATCTCCTTAATTTTATTAGAATTATCGAGCCTACCATAATAAGTCGGAGCCAGCAATATATGATTAACGCCATTAATGAAATGTCCCTCCTTAAATTTTCCCAGAAGATTAAGTCCATAATTCAGCCTACATTGTAACAGCGATTCCCATCCCAATTCGGCTAACATACCAGACACTTCTTTCCCTACCGTAACACCCTTTTACATATGTCGCTGCTCTTCGTTGTACTCGATCTAATTCGTAAATTAAGCCTGCTTCATAAGGGTCCCATATGCTCGCAGCATATTCTAAGTGTGGCCTAACAATTGAAAAATAGCAGCTTTCCTTCACCCTATCCTCTTTTTTCCTAATATTCTTTTAATAAACCCCAAATTTCTATTTGCTTGACTGCTTATTTCCCTGATATGTTTCTCCCATGATAGATCCGAAGTAAGTGTTGCCCCTAAATACTTAACTGATTCCACGTTTACTAATTCCGTACCTTGAATCATATAGTTTCTTTCTGTCGAGTTTTTCCTTTTCCAAAAATTTACTGTCACGCACATTTTTATGTTCAGTTCTAGTTTCCATTTATCGCACCACGCCTGAATTGCTACGAGGTCCTTTTCTAACGATGCCTTGTCTCCAGGACTGCTAATTTCTCTATACACCTGCATCATATGCGAAAATCCGAATTCTACTGTTTACTGCAACACTGCCGAGGTCATTGATATATAAAAGAAATAAAAGTGGGCCTATCACACTTTACTAGGGAACACCTGATGTGACACTCACTATAATGGACATGATACCGTCTATAGTAACTCTATGTTCGCGGCTAACTAAGAATTAATGTATCCAGCATACTACGTGTTTATCTATTCCGTAACTTTCTAGCTTTAAGAGCAATCTGTCATAGGGTACTCTATCAAAGGCTTTTTAAAATCGAGGAATATCGCATCAACCTGAAAATTATATTCTCCCGAAACCAATAAGTCGTGAACAAAGAGTGGAAATTGCGTTTCGCATGATAAAGATTTTCGGAAACCGTGTTGGTTATTGAGTAACAAATTTTCTCTATCCAAGTGTCCCATAATTGAACTAACTATTATATGTTCCATTATCTTACACGATATCGATGCTATTGAGATAGGTCTGTAGTTGCTAGGATCTTCTCTATCGCTGGATTTGAGTAAAGGTGCAATATAAGCTATTTTCCAGTCCTTGAGAACCATGTGCTCAGAAAACGATTTAAGAAATATTATTTCTAAGTAAGGTGATATTTCTGAAGCTAGTGTTTTATAAACGCGTGCCCGAATTTTATCAGGGCCGGGGGATCACGAAAGCAGCTACATCGTCATGCTGCAGGCGATGCTAAAATCATAATGAATATGGGAAACAGATGCAATGAGTTCCTATTTAGGCGGTGGCCATTTGTTGGAGCTTCGTGGTTAACGTGGCTTTAGTGTTACTATATGTCCCTGTGCATCAAGATCCGTTTGTGGTCTTTCCTATTTGATCACCGGTTTAAATGGGAACAATCATGTTAAATACTTTTTTTTGCAAAATCTGTTTTTTTTTCAATAGGACACGCATTGAAATTTTGCTTTTATCTACTGCCTACTCATAGGGTAAGGGATATTTGGCACCCATGCCAACATATTCTTTATTCGTCGTTGCTATTTTGTTTTCCTAATTACGATAGTTGTCACTGCGTTTTCTGACTGGTTGTAACTCATCTTCTTATAGATTATTTTCAACATTTGATTATCTTTAGTTTTTTTGCGTATTTTGTTTAAAAAATGTTTGTTGTACTTCTATCAAAATGCTCCTCATGTAGGATGAAAATGTTTAGCCGGAGCCTATGTGCCACTACAGATACCTTTTTCCTTATTTTCCCAGGTCGTTTTGTTGTTGATTGCGTGAGATAATTATCATTTTACTCCACATAAATATTCATGTTTAGGTATTCCATTACCAAGCCGAAACTGATGCTTGAGATATGTATACAATCCTGATTTATAAATTTTTCGTGTCAAAAGCATATAATAGAACGCCAAATGGAGATATTAGGCTGATATTGTTTTCCTCATTCTTTCCATCTTTTGTAATACAGATATTTCGTAGAAAATTACTTAGTATTAGAATTTATTAGACACTTGAATAAGGCTGGTTGTCTAAACCGGTATCAATACGTGGCATATGATTGCTTAGTACTCAACTTCAAATAGTTTCTTTTTGTAGGATGTCTTCTAGGCACTTCCATCAAGAAAAATATTTCATAGTTGCCGACATATAGTGGCCCGATTTGTTCTCCATTCTCAGAGACTTTATATTTCTCCTTGTAAGAAGAGTGAGATTGTACGACAAAATTACGGTTGTTTAACTTACTGAGATGATGTGAATACGAGTATGATATATCCACAGATACGGCAAAAATCCGCATTACCTACTATAGTTTTTGATAGTATATGTGCATTCACTGAGTACCCTACAAGCCACCTCGAAGATATACCGTATAGGGTGTATCATCGCCAAGCATGCAAATTAAATGCAATTAATACTGCTTAATAATAGAAACTCGTTAATTTTAATAGTTATTCACACACCAGGAGCGTGCAACTAAATATTTAGTGCATTCGAAAAATTATAATTTTTGTTGATGGTGTGGCTTGTTTGAATACATTAATATCTAAATCCCTAAAGAGCTAAATATGACAAAACCCGCTCCGAACTACAACCGCTGGTGGCAAGGGGTTCGACATTTCCCGCAAAGCGTGGGAGGGACGGTGGAGTGGGAGAGGAAATAAGGGTGGTGGGTGTCGGCATTGGGGACGTAGACGGGGGAGCATTAAATGAGAGGGTGGAATGGATTCCTCCCGGGGTGGCATGAAACGGGTGGTCCTCGCTAATACGGAGATAATGGATCGCTAAGTGATCCACGTCGGATATTTTCGGCTCTCTTCTGATGCCGTGGGAATTGTGTTATTCTCGAGTATAAGGGGAGGGGGAGGAGAGGCGTGTTCGGAGTGCTAGTGGGAACCCCCGCGGGTTTCAGTCTTCGTTTTTTGGGGGGTTTGAGAGGCCGGAGTCCTGAGGAAGCGGTTTTTTTTTCGGCGAGAGAAATTTTTGATTCGATTGAGAGAACAGCATCCCATCACGCGCTCCCCTTCCCGGGAAGAGGCTGAGATGACGACGAGGGTGATATTGGATTATGATTAAGAGGGGAAGCTCTCGCTGTCTCTCTTTTCCTCTCTTCTTTCTCCCTCCCTTCTCATGTCACCCTCCGCTACCCTCCCCCCTCCCAGCGCCGAGACTTAGAGGTACACCGCTCGCGATGTGTCTTGCTCAAAGGACCGCTGCCGACGGTAATGAGGACCCAGTCGTTAATTTGCCGAAATGGAGGAGAATCCGCGAGGAAGGGATGAGGATTCCAAACATGTTGTTTCTCGGTTCACCAAAAGAAGGGTTGCCTCCATGTTATTCCTTTCGGTGATGGTTCTGACGAAAGGGATTTCCACTCGTGTGCTTCCTCCTTTGAGAGTGATTCTACGTTATGAAAAGTTCGCGAGGAAATAACTGAGATTTTAAAAGCATGAGGAAGGCATTCAGGATATTTAGGCCGAACTTTTTCATCTCAAAGAAGTAACTCACTACCTACAGCATCTGGAATTTGCCTGAAGCTATTGTTTTTCGTGATGCAAGTTGAGGGAATATATGTCTCACGATCTAGAACGCTAAATCTACTATTATGGGATCAAAATTATGCAACCCTGCCTTTGGAGTAGATATGAGAGGCCTTAAAGGGTAGATTTTTTTACTAACTACTTCCCGTGCTTTCCTCATTAAATCAAAAGGAATTGATGTCGGGATGTATTTGCAAGCCCTGTAACCGTTACCATTAAGCCTTCCTAACTGTACCTGTTAAGTCTTCAAGTATCTCATTTTGTTCGTATTTAACGATAAATTGGATTTTACTTGAACCAAAACTGCATTAAGAAACTGTTTTGAAATCTATTGAAATCATCATCATGATTCATCGACCCTTTTATTGGTTCGACACAGCTCTCCACTCAATTTTCCTATCGGGCATTGTATTTAATCTTTCATAATTCTTCTTGTTAACATACGTTAGTATTTGCTTTATATTTTTCACATGATGCCTCCTTATTTTGCCGTTTTTTCTGTTAAATTTTCTGCGACAACTGTTTTCATCAGACCATCTTGTCTCAGAATATGGCCGATCAGATTGTCGCGTCTTCTCTTTAAAGTTTTTGTCAGACACATTTTATTTCTCTCTTCTCAAAACTTTATCTGTTGTTACCAAGTTGATTCATTTAACCACTTCTAACTGGACATTTCCATTGGCTTTTGTCAAACTTTTCGTCCGATCGCCATTCTTTTCGTCTCATGAAGTATCAGCCGTAGTCGGAAGAAACCTTTCAACAAATTAGGAGTCAGGTTTCAGATTTACAGTTGAAGTTACTATTCATCTACATGTACGGAGTACTCTGCAATCCACCTCGAGAGTATGTGGCATGGGGTGAACAGTAACTTAACATACGCTAATTACATGCAACTAATAGTTATAGTAATGATTCCCTACGGAAACGCGTTAGTTATCTATTCACTGGAAATGTAATACTGAATGATAAGTATTAATACATAAATGAATACACATTCTCGACACTTTATCAGTTTTTTTTTGTGTTACGCTAATGGACGTGGACAAATTTCAATTTTCATTAAGTGTTCCCAAATACGATGGTATTATCTAGTCTCTTAATTTATTATATGTGTGCATTTTTATTCTTTCTTAGCTGTTTATGTTTTTCCTAATTCATGCACTCATTTAGATTTTCTTAGTACCTATACCTCATTTTTATTATTTTCTTTTTTTGGTCCTCCATTTCTTTGCTAACGGGAAGTTTTCTATAAAACTTATCTTCCATACAGCCCCTCAATTGAGTGAAATATGCATTATAATATTAGCAAAAAAAAGTCCGTTTCAGAAATTAAAACTTTCGTGAAATACATCTTCAAGTACTAGACATTATTCATCTATCTATGTGTTGTTTTAATTACAATAGTTGAGGGAATTGCGAATTTAATTTTGTTCAAGTCCGTAAGCTCCCATTTGTTGTCATAGTTTACCAATTAATTGGTGAAGAATGGAAAGTTTTGAATTTTTAATTTAAATGGAATTTAAATATTTGGGTAATTCCTGACATTTTTTGCTCAGCATTTATAGAATTTAAGCAATGTAACCCAATGGTATTCTTCATCGTGGATCGTTCTGTGCATTATATAAACATAAGTTTACTGCAGCCAGTGTAATTCATGTTACTGCTAGAGCAGCAACGCATAGCTCTTGGAATGGAAACGGAAGGTGGTTGTTTGTAGGAGGTTGTAAAATTTCCACCACCTTAAAAATCTATTGCCAAGAAAACTGTTTGTACTCCCCCCACCTGTTTTTTACCCAGCCTTCGGAAGTCTCAATGAAGTCATATACAAGGGAGGACTTTCAGGAGCACCACAAACGTTTTCAAATGTGCGGACGTATCTACCGAAGTGAGGGAGAATACCAGTCGTGCCGTTATGAATGCGGCAAGAGGGGAGGAGGATATCGGAGGAGTGCGAGCAGTTATCGGGAGATGAATAGGGGCCTCCGAAGTCGACCGCTTAGTGGAACGAGCGATATATATCCGCCCACACTCTTGCCGGACCACCTTTTGCCCTGAGAAGTGGCCATGGGTTCGGGAACTAGATGGTGGGCAGAATAGGTGAGTCTTAAGTACGCCTCGGGGTCTCAGAAAACATCGTTTCCTTGAGCCTGCAGAACTCAAGTGGTGGTAAGAAGTGGCCACGAGTGAGATGAGGCGAACCCTCGCTATGCTTCCTCGGCTTCTCGACCAAACAGTTTCCCAACAGAGCCGCTTCCCACTCCATTCGCCCACACTTCCGTTTTCAACGCATCCTTCTCGGTGCTCGTTTTCCTGATGCTCCCACTCACCCTCTCCTAATGCACGGGAAGCGTATAGTTATTAAATTATGGCGAGTTACACGGGTGGTTAGTCCACTTGTTCCCCCTCCCTCCCTCTCGTCAGTCCCTGCGAACGCGAAGGACGGAGGCGAAGAGCTCAACGGGTCGTCCCCCGAGTTGAAGTTCTCCCTCGCCTCGGGCCGGCCATGCCAAGATCGCCCCATTCAACCGTTCTTCCCCTCCCACTATAGTACAGTGGGTAGGGAAGGGGTGCAGGCTTTCCCTCGGGCAAAATCCGCACCTCTCCCCCATATCATCCCATCCATCAAGCGTAACTTAACTCATTCAACTCTCGCTTTTCAAGTTTCCCCATCGTTTCACTCTTTATTTTGAACTCCCCTAGTTCAAAACAAGTGGTTGAGCGTCTATGGGCTTCGTGGAAAATTCTAGGCTAGAAATTGTCACCATCACGCAAAAAATGTGTTGGAAGAGGCGTGTAGTAAACCTGCTTTACGCGTAAAACGTTCATAATCAAAGCTTTTAAAGATTTATCTATAGCAAATTGCACGAGGTACGCATTTCACGCATTATATTTTTAAAAAGTGCAGAATTAGATCGACGAAGGCAGGTGATACTTGGTGGAATTTTGAAACGTTGCGCATGCCAAGAAAAATAACTACAATTCCGCAAGGTAGTAACATTGGCAATGACGCTCGGACGCTGAAATCGATAGGAAGAATAAATGGTAGGTACTGTGGAATTTTACATTGCTATTTTTCTTAATATTTTTAAGATGTGCAGATTTTAGTGCTCAAATTTTACAAAAAGATGGGTTGGGTTTTGAAATATAACTAAGGTAAAAGTAGTGGTATTCATCAATGTTATTTTTAACCTTAAATTTGAGAAAATGGTCCTAGTTGCCAGTGCTTTTATATGTTTTCTTTGAAATTGTCAGCTTTAAGGAGGTTGGTCCGAAAAGTGCAAGTTATGTCATTTTTTTTATATTTTCAGCACTTATAGAACTAAAGTTCCTCTATCGAATAAAGTAAAGATAATTATACCAACCCATACTCTTTTTGCACAAATTGCATTTGAAATTACATACGATTAACGGCGAGAATGGCCGTCACACGGGAATATAACGTTTAAAAATACCATAGTGTCATGTCATTTTTGCAAAAAACTGATATTTTATGCGTAATTTCACAAGAAATAAAATGACCTGAAAATAAAGGCATCAACCCACCGTATTTTTCGCTAAATCCACCAATTTATGCGCTTATAGCAGACGAAATGCGTTAGTTGTCTTTAAGTGGCGCTGCGGTCGCTCTATGTAAAATGTATGTTGTATGAATAATATCATTACTAATGAGATATTAAAGCATATTTCAGAAAAATATTATAACATAATGTTTGATAGTAATATTCTGGTGTTATAAATTAGTAAATTCATTGAGTACATGATTTTATTTTTTTAAAGTAAATGCTGAATTGACTCCATAGTCGAGCTCATTAAAATTATCATTAAAAAAAATCCTTCGACTTTACATCGTATTTCTTGTGATACTTATGACTTTCAATAGCTTAGGTAATTTTCTTTGTGAAGTAAGGATCACTTAGCAGGCATATACTCGTACTTAAATCAATAAGATTCCTCAGACAACTTGACTCACGCAGTCGCGAGCCAACCTCCTTAATTTGTCAGGAAGACATTATCAGTTTAAAAAACTCGAATTCCGGTAAGTCACTAGGAATTAGTGGTGACCATCCTCGAGATGACCTTCCTCCTCTGTTACTGTTGTCTTTCCAAGATAACATCCGGATATGCCTCCTGCTGTAAGGTAGCGTCTATTTTCATCGTCCCAATTTAATCACATCCATCAATAGCTGCGAGGCCTTATGATAGTTGGTGCTAATTCTTTTAGAGCGTGAAAAACCTCGGTTTCTTCCTATCTAAACGCTTACGCTATTGAAGCATTATCCATTAAATCCTTTCCTTGTAGCAACAGTCATGTAAATACCACAAAATAGACTCACTCACTCAGTGATTCAACCCGAAGGTTGGCCTTCGCACACCCCGTACTAAGCCATTTGTGTGTGAAATTCACACATTCAGGCCATGCTAGTTCCTTTCCCTGGGCCACCTGCGATTTCCTAAGAAGTTCTGACACACAGAAAATCGAATCGCGAGGATTTTAGATGGGGGTGTCCAGAAAGACTCTTGCCCGGGATTTTAACCCGGGACCCTCTGTTCAGTAGCGCAGTGTTCTACCCACAAATATAACAGAGCTGATATGTAACTTGAACTTTAAAATCTATGGTGATAATTGTATTTAGTTGCGTCTTTCATCATTATGAGCATTCTGTGCATATTTTTTTTTTTGCATGCTGCGGATATAAATTTGCGCCGAAATATGTGAAAGAGTATTTAGTATATCATGTACATATTCTAAATAACCTGCTAGTCACCTCAAGGGTGTGTGGCAGGGGGTCAGTTTTCACCAATCATGGACTACAGAAACGTTTACTCATGCCATGAACGGGAGATTAAGATGAAAATAATGCCGGTAACATATGTTTTTCATTTCTCTTTCATCAAGCGAAAAAAATTGAGAAAAGCTTTTACCATGCATTATAAATAAATATGATGATTGATTTAAATACGCTTAAATCATCAAAATTCGCCATCCTAATCTTATTTCCGGTCTATTTGCTCGTTTTATATTCATCTGTTATGTGCAATATCTTTATATATATTTGCGTGTTTAGGGAATGTATTTTGATAATGCATCTTGATGTGACATGTCTTGATGTTGCTGTGGTAACAACTTATTCGTGAGAAGAGCGAATAATTATCACGATTATCTCAGCTCGGAGTCTTTTATCATACATCTCTATTGCAAACAGTTGGTTTAGTTGTAGGTTTTTTTCGCGGCCGATTTAGTTTTCGTTTGTCCCGCCCCTATGACCTCACGTTTCATTCCCTTTTCAGTTCGCTCCCTATTCTCACCCCACATCCTACCGCACCCCCGGTATCTCCCGCGCACATTACCCGCAATCTCTTCTCTCTTACCACCCTCCCAACCCCTGGCCCTCGCGAAAGCCACGAATCTCCCCCTCCCTCCCTCCTCCACCCCCTCTTTTCCTCACGCCTCGATGCCAGATGAATGAGGGGGGAGTGGTCGCTTCGTGAGAGAGAGGGTAGGAAGCTCAAGGGTCCTTGACCACCTGTCACGGGGAAGGCGAGTCGCCTCCCACCCCCAGTTCACCCCCAAACCCTGGTCCCGTCGCCCCTTCCCCGCCAAGGGATCATATCCCTTTTTCTCCACCCAATCTCTTCCATCACCCTCATCCCTTCTGCCACCACGTGCTTCTTTTCCTTTGCAACCCTTCCAGTGGCCCTACCGGCAGGATACGTTCCCTGCGGGCCCCAGCCAAATTATTTGGATCCGCCATCGATAGAATGTAAGTATAAGGTCCTTCAAAAAGGCAAGCACGGTGCACTCGACGTCTATCTTTCGTCTTCGCCCCCCCACCCCCTTCTAACCTCCCCCGGTCTTTTTCTCTTCTCACAAAGCGATAGGTTACGGAAACCCAATTCTTCTCCCTCCTTTCGTCACCAGCTCGAACCCCTAGAAGCTGCTCTCGAAACTTCGGCGTGACCACGTCTGCCAGTGGAAAAAATGTTTTCTTTTTATTCGGTTTCGCCGATCCCCTTTCACAGGCGTCCCTTCTGTCTCTATACGCATACGCATTCAACGAGTGGGTTGAATAGGTCCGTGTTCCCTTTTTTGTTGCCCTATCAATCGCGAACATTGGGCGGAATCTATTCAGGTCCTAAATGTAACTGAGGCGAGATTTCCTGCTCCTCCGGAGTGCATCTGTGGCCGGTTCAACACTTTTTCGAATTAAGTAAATTTGTGGAAGTTATATATGTAATTCAAGATGAATACCCTTTACTAACACTTACAGTTGGGTTTGATTAGATAGTGCTTACCTGTATGCTTTTACATTTTTATAAAATCGTGACATCATATATCATCATTATACATCCAATATAATGAATAATTGAAAACTGAATAATTCCATCTTTTTTGTACTTCGAATATTTTAACATTGAAAGCCCATAAGGCAAAATTTGGATTTTAGGTTGGACCCTATTTCTGGGGTCAAAAGGTCATATTTTTCATATTTTGCTTAGACTCAACAAAACTTACATCCTTTTTCTAGCCAGGTACCAAATTTCATCCTTGTGGCTCGAAAGGAAGTGTCTAAAATTACAGGTTAGAAATGACACACGATCAATGGGACACTCTGTATATCTAAAATTGTAAGTTCTAATGTCATCTTCATTTTTCATCATATGGTACCTCTAAAACACCAATTTCTTTTCAATATGGGTTGCAGAATTGTAGCTGGCTTCATATCTTGTCAATGTTGACCGTAATTAATTATGATTTAACGGTGTAAAAAATTATTACGAGGTTATTTTTTGTATTAATCGAATCGCTAAACGAAAGCTTTGTGTTAAAAATTATTTTTACCAGCAAACAAGGAGACAATGAATATGACTATATTCAAGTAAAATACCTCCCACACTTTTTTGTTGGGACTAAGTCTAAATTTTTAGTCTTCAAAATGCAGATGATTGTGCGGATGTATGAAGTGGTGTTTCCATCCTTGTTCATATCATAGAAATCATGAAAGGTATTTTTCTCTCTTTGAGCCCGTTGGCAGTAGAGTATTGCTCTTGTCGACTTCAGTTTTCAGACACATTCTTTATTAGATCATGATGAAATAATGATAAATAATGATAAATCATTATTTCATCAGTGCTTAATCCTTTATACTCTATTTTTTCCTTGTTAAATGTAAATGCTGCCATTCTTTTATAGAGTGATCAACGCTACGAGTTAGAAACTTTATAACCCTTATGAATTGGAAAAAAGTGGTTTCTCAACATAAGATATTGACGTGGTAAGACTCATCTAGGCACTTGTAGATATTTTTCATGCTATTGCTCTCAATCATATAAAATACGTTAAATTTACGATAAGATCAAGTATATTAATTTTCTCTTACCGAAACTAAGAAAACGAATATCATAGAATACTTTCCATTGTGAATTTTGCTATACCCAAGAATCTGTGGAATATCTAACCTAAACACCGTGGATATAAAGAGTTGTTTACCGGCTGGATTAAATGGTTTTTCATTCATAATCATTATCGTGCTATTTTTTAAATTTATCAGTTCACTTCTCTGCGGAGCCGGATTCTTTGTTTATGTTTAGGGTTGTTTTCCGTGATTACTATGACCTTGTTTTGAATTTATTTTCATTGATTAAATCAAATTAAAAAATTAATTTTAATAGAAAGAAATCCTCTTTTGGAAAATTCCATTTTCAATGAAATACGATGATACGATACGAAAATGAGAACAAGTATAATTCTCCTTTACACAAAATTAAACCTCTTTTCGGGTTTATTTCTAGTGTAAAGAGGAGATTAACTTTCCGAGAATTACGTTGACTGAAAAATCTGTCAGCTGTAAATTTTTATAATTCGTTTGGTGCAGTGTTATCTGTATTCAGCATTAGAACCGAACAAAAAGACGACTTAGAATAATCTATCTGGGATAGTCTCTCTGTTATTTACGACTTGCGGTTTATTTACCTGGGTTAAATTAATTTCTGCCACGATATTTTGTTGTCTCTTTTCATTTACAAAACCCCATCATGTCGTCATTGTACTTTAAGCCTTTCTAGAACTCATATCCTCCTATGAATAAATATTCCCGCCGTCAATCTACCCCGGGAAAAAGGTGTTTTCAAATCAAGCCGTCATTATTGCATCTCCAAGGCTCGTTCCACACCGGAGCACCAGTAAGGTTATTCGCTCATCCTTTGACTCTGCAAACCAATATAACAACCTTCTCCATCACACTTGCCAAATAGCTTTCTGCCCCGTGGAATCACTCAAAGAGCCTCTGAGGAGCAGCGAGTCTGTAAGGTTTCCCAAGATTTGTGGACACATCTCGGCAAACAAGCCTCGCCTTTATCAAGGGAGTGGAGACCGGCGTTTCATTGGTTACCAGGGCCGTTCTCCCTCTCCATCTCGCCCGTTACTCTCCCCGCCATCCCTCACCCCGTCATCCCTTATACGCTCCAGTCCCTCTCACACGTTGAACCACCAACTTCCTCCGCTCTTGTCCCAACCTTCCCCCCCCCCCCCTCATTCTCCCACTCCCTCTTCATTTCCCTCCCGACCCTCGGGGCGTTCGGTGTTCCTCCCCGTCTTCCCATAGCGATGGATAGGCCGGACTACGTGGGACGTCCGCAGTCCTCCGCCTCTCCATCTCTTCCATCAGCTCCCTTTAGACGTTCATGCGTCCCTCTCTTCACAGTTCTCCATTCGAGGTCGGCCGCGCTCATTCGCCTGTGGTGGAGAGAGAATGATCCAGGTTATTTTCGTATCATCGATCGATAGTACCCCTGGATGTTATTCGTATGTACATAATCGCACGGTGTAAAAATGTTAAAAGTATTTTTTGATGAAAATGTAGCATATTTTAGTCCCGATTATTGTATGACGAGAAACACGCTCATGAATTCACGCAAAAGCTTAAATAATGCATCATTATTGTTGGTGTTGTGCCTATAGAGGTGTGTTCATATCGCGAGAAAGATATTTATCGCTTGCTCCCCGAAACCTGATACTTGTTTATTTCTCATGACCTCAGTGTATTTCGTATCTTTTTATCGACTTCAAATAAACCTATCCTTGTTATATGTTTTGCAGCTATTTGGGAAGATGACCAACATCTAAGGTTGTTTGCGCCGATTAGGATACCTGTGTAATTGGATAAGGCTAGATATTTTTGCAAGGAACGAAGGAAGGTAGGAGTGAAACCCGGTGTCGGCATTGACCTACTTTTAAGAAAAGGTCAGCGGATTCACGATTTATCGTCCTATCCGACGGACGATGTATTGCATTCTAAGTGCTTTCCCCACAGCACCCTAATGGTGAGCGGTATACCAATGAAAAATCTGCCACCGTCGGGATTAGAGTACGGCCCTTTGGGATAGAAGGCCAGTACCCTTACCACCGGATCACATTCCTATTTTATAAATTATCCCTCGATTAAATAATATATTACTCTCATTCTTTCCATTCAAAACAATGTTACCTTTAATCATCGGATCCATACACTTCGCTTTCTCTTAACTTCCACAAGCGGGATATGTCTACTTTCTCCTCCACCATGTTCAACACTTAACGTTTTATCGTATTGTCAGTTTATCTTACACCCTCCATCCTTCCTAACGACTTTATTGTCTTTCTATCCTGCCCATAATACCATACGACGTCTTGGGGCTATATGGTGCTACTTTGCATATTAGACTCTCCACTTGTCCAATTTTTACGTCCTTGCCGCTAGTGAGAGCCATTTAATCTCTCCAATCTGTACTTACTTCTTTTATTCTCCTATTATTGATTGCAGTCTATCCATTTTTCATGAAGTTCCCATAAAAATAACTGTTTTGTCTTGACCTGCTCGATCTTGTTCTACCACCAGATTTTGCTACTTGAAATATAAAAATGAGTTCTATAAATTAAGAAAAATATGAGAAAGTTTCTGGATGAGGAACAAGTAATAGACATTTGCGATAGGAAGAAGAAAAGTAAAGGAAAATTTTATTCATCTGTATTTTCTTGAAATATCTTATTTATGTACTTAGATCAAGCATGAGCAGTTATGGACAGCTTTTCGCCTAGACCGGTCCCGGTCTAGGCGAATGATTTTTTTCTCTGTGGAATATCTGCTATTGTGCAATTTCAGCGGGTAACGCCGCTAAAGTGTTCACGGCTTTGAATTCGTTTCAAGCTTTTCCATAATTGAATCAACCTTTTAATGCACAATTCATATATTTAATTATTTTGATAATTCTCTCCCAATTTTTCATTGTGAAGCCAATTTTTTTTCAGCCTTTATTTCCTTTGTTCTGTTAGTTTAGTTCTTTTCCCGCAGAGAGTGGTGTATATTATACGACTGGTCTAATTTTCCTATTTCATGAAAGTTATACACGTATATAGTCCTTCGCTAATATATCGTTGTCTTTTTCTGCTAAAGAAATTGCTCCTCAATTTCCTGTCTTAATGCCATTAGAATTCAGGAACGCCTTATCTTATGTTAGTGCTTCAGTCGCAGGAATTTCATCCCGCGTTGGGGGAATATCTATTCCACTCTTTGTAAATGTTTATCGTCGCTTAATGTCATTTACATGCTAATGCATCTTAATGCCTCGGGAGTAAAATTACGTCTCCGTATCTCTTTATCATTTTTTTCGCAAAACACTGGATGTCCTTTGAACGCGAATAAAAGGATAAGGAAGTAATTACCTCTCCTCGCCGTGGGGCGGGAGGGTGGTTTTGGGGAGGGATGAAGCTTGAAAAGGAAGCCGTTCATGTGCTCGGTTATCAACCCTCATTCTCTTTGGAGCACAATGGCACGCTTAAAATCATAATTTATCTTTTTTGTTCTCTCTTGCTCTCGTCCTTTCCCCCCTCCCCTTTTTCCTCCTGCCCACTCATCGGCCTTTTCCATTGGTCGAGTCGAAGTGGGGAGGAAATAAACTTTTTTCCAAGGTGGTCCCTTCCCTCCTCTCCTCTCAATGCACAACCCTCCCCTCCCTGAGGATCCTGAATCTTACGAAGGCACGTCACGTGAAGGATCTCATGCTTCCCCGGCAAATAGACGGGAGATAGTGTTCTCGGGATTCTCACTGGGTCGCAATGTAGTTTTGCATCAACATTATTTCAGATATGTTCCACGGCATCTCGAGTGGAGACCGGCGTTTCATTGGTTATCAGGGCCGTTCTCACTCCCCATCTCGTCCGTTATCCTCCCCGCCATCCCTAAACCCGTCATCCCTTAAACGCTCCAGAATACGCGCTTATACGCGCCAGAATATATTACGTTTATACGACGTTTCGGAGCTAGAGGTCGCCATCGCCTTCAGGGTTACCAGGATTTTCCGGGTTCATTTATGTACATTAGGGCCTACCGCTTGTGGGTTGTGATGGGTTCGTTCCCGAATTGGTGCGTTTTCGTTTCGTCTCATTGTTGTTAAGATTCGGTTTCAAGAATTTCGCGAGTGGGAGTCTGTGTCATCGTTGAGAGTGTCTTTCTCCATTCTGGTTTCCACGGCTCCTTTCAGGACCCGATTCCATCAGTCATTTGCATGACAGATTTACCCGGTGTGCTGGACATAATCTTTTGCCTTAGATTGAGGCTATTTTCGGCCTATGATTACTTTGGTATAGTAGTCCATTCTTCCCTCGCCAGCTCCAAGGCTCCCTATCTTGCTACTTCTACCTTCTTCTTTCAGTCTCTTCTTTCAGAGACACACTCCGACATATCCTTCCCCCGCTCCTCAACCATGATGCGGTTGAAGCCTTCCCTCCCATGCATTTTCCTAGACGAAGGAATAGTTCTCCGTGATCAGGGCAATGCGTCGTCCTCTTACAGGAAACTGATGTGATGTAACCTTTCCGCTGGTAACGATCCAAATGGAATGTCCATCACCCCCTCGTAATTCTGCAATATTCTTATCCAGGAAGGTTGTGTAAAATGGATTCATTTTTATACCTATACGTATTTACAAAAGTCTTTGAAGAAACCGATCGTTAAACGATTCTATAGCTCTTTTTTTGGAAATATCCCTGGAAAAAAATAAATTTTGAATTACAATCACCGATGGTGGTACGAACATTTTGTGTGGTGAGACGATGCTTTAACTCCAAAAGCACTTTACTACGTATGTACACTGGCGAAATAAATATCTTGATTTTACAATCCAATTGAAGCAGCGGATTTTGCTTACCTTGTTAGGCAAACCCCATTTTCTTCGGAAACCTGGAAAGAAAAAAATATGATCTTATATTCTTGTAAATACGGTATAATTGTTGTGCATTCCAATTGTCATGAACATTCCACTTTATTGAGTGGTGATATCCTCTTTAAATTAATTCTTTCTGCTGAAATGGGTCATGCCGCTTGCCGTCGATAGCTTTTTTGAAATTTTGTATTTTTGGTTAAATAAACAGAAAACAGGAAATATGCAGGCTTTCGGGATTCTTCCGGAAACTTATTTGATCGAATGTCATGAGAACCTTCGTCAGAAAATTAACCAAAAACAAATTTTACCGTGTATTACAGCTATGGAATTAGTTACTATAACGTAACTTCCTCCTCCGAGTCTCCGGCTAGCATCAGGTTTCGTTGCCGTCATAATTGTCGGAGACTCGAGAGGGGTCGTGCCTAAGGGTAGCCACGTCCGCCATAGTCGTATAGGTGGCTACCCAGCATTAGGGTCATGCCGACGAAGCAGGCGGAGGGACCCGAGAAGGACAGCCTTCTGCATTGCACTTGCAAGTGCATCTGCTCGCGCCCTGCGCTATTGGATGCACTTGAGATTCTCAACCAGTGAGCTCTTGACACCACCAAGCACGCCCACGAGGAGGATTACTAGTTTCACGGAGTAACCCGCGTATATTTGCCGGAGTTCGAACAGCAGATCTTGATATTTTGTCCTTTTTTCTATCTCCTTCGCTGCCATATTCGTTTCGGCCGGTGCCGAAAACTCGATGACGAACATGGCATGCGAGAGATTGTCGAGGAGAACGATATCAGGCTTCGTCGCCTCCAACTGCCTGGTGGTGGAGAAGGAATAATTCCACCAGATCTTACACTTATCGTTCTCCACGACGGACTCGATGTCTCCAGGGGAGTATGACAGCACTCGATTCGCGTCTATGCCGTAATGGTGTCTTAGGTGGTAGTACAACACCCGCAGAGCCGAGTTGTGCCGGTTTATGTATGCATTCTTCGCATAAAAACTGCAGCTGGAGAGTAGATGACCTAAAGTCTCCGGTATCTTCCTTCTATCCTTCGGCACGCTCTGCATCTCGTGTCCGTCACGTTTGCCCCAAAGATGATGAGACGGTTCACGAGAGTGTTGGTGACACCATCTTGGCACGCGAGTACGAATCCCTCGGTTTCGGACTTCAGACCTGCGGAGCGCAGGAAGGCGAACGTGAGCTCCATCGATAGCCCATGCGTTTCCAAGTTTCGACAGAAATCTCCATGCATGCGCTTCTCGGTATGCTTGCGGAGCAGTGTCTTTTGATCCGAATTCTTCATTTTGAGCTTTAACACATCCACCTTCAGCGACAAGATTGATTTGTTGCACGCTTCTCCGCTGGAAGTAAGGTCCAAGTACAAACCGAGGCCGTCTGCTGCCCTTTTCGCCGCCTGGAATAGAAACGCCCCTTTGCCGACATTCTCGTGTTTCTTTACGGGAAGCATAAGGGGATCCGTGCTGTGGAACACTCGGCACGCCGTATTGAGGACTACTCTGTCATGAAGGCACTCCAGGCTTATCAGCCCTCTACCCACCTAGCTTTCTCGGGAGATACAATTTGGCGACGGAAGACTTTGGATGAAGACTACGATAGATGGTCATCATTTTCCTCGTTCCCCTGTCGAGGTTTTTGCAGCTCGTTGACATTCCATGTGATGCAACCGAAGGTGTAGAGCAGTGTCGGAACCGCGAAGGTGTTGATTGCAAGAACCTTGTTCTTGCCAGACAGGTCAGAGCTCCAGATTCGCCTGAGAGTCTGCCTGTATTCGGCTGTGAGCTTTTCCTTCACTGCTCTCACCTCTTGCATCCGGCGCTGGGGGACGCCGAGATATTCATACGTTTCGTCATCATCAAGAAGACGAATAGCGTTTCCGTCAACGAGCTGTACGTCTTCCTGGTCTTCCGAAATCTTTCCTTTCGCCAACTGGATGGTCGCGCACTTGTCCAATCCGAGTTTCATCCCTATATCCTCACTGTATCTGCGTACGGTGTCCAACGCCATGCGCAGGTATTTCGCGCTTGAAGCATAAAGCTTCAGGTCATCCATGTAAAAAAGATGGGTGACCTTATGCTCCCTTTTTGACGGCACACCACACATATATCCATTATCTCGTCTCAACTGAACGGACCGTGGGAGGAGAGATAAACAGAACAGGAGGGGACTAAGGCTATCGCCTTGAAAAACGCCAAGGCGGTATGTTACCAATTCCGTGTAGACGGTCTTGCTGCCAGATGGTATGGCGAAGCACGTCTTCCATAGTGTTAACAGGCGTTCGATGTAGGACACAACGTCTGGGTGGACTTTCATGTACCTCAGCATGGCTATAATCAGCTCATGAGAGGTGGTGTCTAAAGCCTTCTTGTAGTCCACCCAGCCCATTGACAGGTTACGCTTGTAATGACAACCGTTCTGGCTCACACACCTATCAATGAGCAGGTTGTCCTTGCATCCCGCGATGCCTTTCTTCGATCCCCACTGCTCGTACACTTCCTCCCACACCGGTTGAATATGGCGGAGGATAAGGTCGTTCAGGATGGAAGTGAGCGCCTTGTATACAGTTTTGAGACAAGTTATAGGGCGGTAGTGCTTCGGATCTGACAAGTCTCCTTCTTTCGGTATTAAAACAGTTCGCCCCTCAGTCAGCCAGACGAAATTGGCTTCGTCCCTGAAAGGAACGATGTGAAGATTCTGGCCAGGTTTTGTGCGTGGAAGGTAACTTTTTCCACGAGAAGTTATTCACTGCGTCCATTCCTGGAGCAGTGAAGTCCTTCTTGCCAGAGAAGGCCTTCTTCACATCACTTTCCGTGACTGAGATGGGACGATCCATATCTGCTAGGTGGTGGTCACAGAACTCTTTAAAGTGTGCAATAGCTGGAGTACCTTCGTTGGATGGCTTCGTGGTCTCGTAGATGTCTTTCCAGGAACGTTCCACCTCCGGGACAGTTGGTGGTGTTTGGACAACAGGTGGAGGGGGCCGGATGAGACGGGACGGCTGAAAGGAGAAGGTGGAGTTCTCCTTCCTGGCGTTGGTCCTCGTGACCAACTTCTTCCTCACCCGCACTCTATCCACCTCGTGTTGCTTAATAATAAGCAGCACTCTTTTGTTCAGTGTGTGGTGGTCTCTCCGGATTGCACGTGCAATGTGCATGACCTTCGGCGTAAAGGCCCGACCGGAGGAAAGGTAATTCATCGCACACTGAATTCTCGAGACCTGTTGTCTTGCCAGCATGATTTTGGCATTAAGCTGTTTAAGCCTATTTGCTGCTTTATTCTCCCAAGTGACAGACACTCGGGGAGGGGCCAACAGTGTGGCGGCAGCATTCCCAGAGGCTGGTCGTTTCCGTCTGGATCATATCTACGATGCCATTCAATTGGGACAGCTGTTGGTACAGCAGAGGAATTTTATAAATGATATTTCACTGCCTGATAGTCGTCTCATCGTAGTATATAGTGCTTTTTTCAGTTATTATTATTCGTCTTCAGTTATTTAATATAATGCCCAAATTCCAAGAGAAATTCATGGATATTCCAATATACCCATATTTATGCTTTTTTGCGTATTGTACTACTATTTTGCGATTAAATATATATGGCCTTGCAAAATCAATGTTAATGATTATTGATATTTCTTCTACAGTCTTAGACACCGCCAATACAGGGGCTATTAATAAATATAAACTTGTTTCTGCGAGGTGATTGGGTTTCGCATGTTTGGGTTTAAATGCATGAGAGCCTAGTGGTCACAATCCCTGTAGTATAGGGTGATTTCTCCCTAAACCATGTACTACGTGATTGTGGCCCGTTAGTGTTGCTCCCCTATTAGGAGGCATTACTTCCTAGACAGAGAACCTCTAACGGGTAATGTGGTTGCATCGCATTGTTGTGTGAGTGAATGTTGTAAGTTGGTCAAATGCGCCGGATTGACTTCTCCCCAAACCGAGTACGTGAATGTGACCCGTTAGTACTGCTATATTATTAGGGAGCATTTTCTCCCGGATAGAGTACCTCCAACGGACGCTTGAGTTCTGGTTGATAATTTCGATACCCCAACCTTATATGGAGAGATGTTTTAGTTTAAGGCTATTAGAGACTTTTTAGTCATTCACATGTTCTGAGCATAATTATGCATGAGTTGGTTTTGTATATAAAATATTTTTTCAATTAAACTTTTTTGATACAATAATGCTGACTTGACAAGGAATTGCCCCAGCCATTATAATTATTATCCATGAAGATTTTAGTGCTAAGGATTTTGTAGCTTTAATACTTGAAATTCTCGGAATGAACAGGGAAGGAGAAAAAAGGGCAAACTTTCATTCCGCATTTTCCTGCTTTAGTGAATGGTGAATTTTTCCGCTTCAGCCCAGAGTTGCTTTCGACTGCTATGAGTGAAAACTAATGTACCAGGTAAATAACCCCAGCACTTTTGTCACATGCTCTTTTCAGAAACCGCAATTAGAGTAAAGAAGAATAATCATTAAATGATGTGCTACTTCACCTATGCATGTCTATGTATATTTCAGGAATATCGGATTTAAAGCACTCTCTTTATGTTCTTATTCTCTCTAACCGGCTTCCTTTTTTGCCGCTAGAATATCTTATGAAGTGTATTATTTCTCTTCATTGCAGTCCACTCGTCCGTATGAAAACAAACAGTACTCACAAGAAAAAGTTTCTAAATAAATCTTATTAGATAATGAGAATAATAGTGCTTCGTTAACCTGGAAATTTAAAAATCTACCGAAATTCGAAATAAGTGGCAGAAAAGACAAGAAAAACGTTTGAGTAATCGGCGATAAAGAAAAACAGAATTGTAATGGTATTGCTTTGGCTTTTCAAAAACAAACCCCGCATTATTTCCACTATGAGGGAAAAGCACACATTCAATTGATTCTAATAATTTGACGTAAACAAAATATCCGTTGCATAATTTGATCCAATAAGTGGTATGTCGCTGCATTATCGAAATGGGGGCGTTTACTCGGAACCAAAATCGCAATTTTGTACACGAAATCGTTAGATGGAAACGAAAAAAGAATTTTAGCGAAAAAATTAATCTTCTAACCACAACCATTCACTCATAAATCAAAAATTAAAATAATCAAAAGGTGACGCCCACCGAAAATGCTGCTGTGATAACATTGACGTCATTTTCCTCCCGTCCTTGACTGCTTACAGGGGAGGGGGAAGGGAGTGGAGGGGGGTTCTCGGAAGGTCTGCTCACACAGATGCTGTCGAAATCGCTCCCATTGACCGAGTCAGCTGTGTCCCTCCCTTTGCGATAAGGCGAAGTAGCTTCGCGGGCTCAGTTGTAATTGGACGAAGTCAATATACGTCAGAGGTTGTACCACACCCACTTTTCCGAAAGGGTTAAAAACATCAGTTTTTCGCCGCTTATAACTCGGGAAATAATTGTCGGATCAGAAAACGGAAAAATACGGGTCTTTTTATTTTACAAACTCCATCAGATTCGGCAATAAAAAAATATGGTAAACGACCCCATTGTCGGATCAGAAAACGGTAAAATACGGGTCCTTTTATTTTACAAACTCTATCAGATTTGGCAATAAAAAAAATATGGTAAACGACCCCATTGCCTTGGTGAGCGCAGTCTGACTTCTGCAATCCAGAGGAGACAGTGACAGCAATTTGTTTACTCTGCCTTTCGGTCAAAGGCTTCAGCCGATTCTCCTGATAAATACTTGTTTCACCCCAGAACTGAAATGTTTATATAATATTTTTAGCGTTAAATACATAAATAAAAAATACCTCTGGTTAAATACATAAAATATTTTTATATTTTTGACCTAGAGGTGAGAATCTCTGTCAGGGGTAGAGATTTTTCAAATATACCGGTCCACACTTTGATGCTGGAGCACTTCAACTTCACTTCAGTATTCCGACCGTCGGATGGGACGTTCAATCGTAGACTCCTTGGTGTCTTTCGAAGAGCAAGCTAATACCCACTACTATCCATCTGCTATCCCCCCTTTCTTTTCAGTATTACGCACGCCTATGTTAAATGGTGCAAAATGCTGTAGCGGTCGGTCATCTCTCCCCAATAACTTAACCAAGACAACATCTCCTCCAAGAGCAACATTTGCGGGCATGGACTCAACATTTGCGTCCGGGAAGGGTAAAATTCGCGCACGCCTCTATTCACATCACATGGTTGATCCAATCTCCGTCTTCTTGGATGCCTCACCCGCTCCATCTGTGTCTATGTCGCCTCTCGTTTCATAGTCATCTGCGTCCTGTGAGAGTTTTTTCTTGATTCAGGGCGGAGAGGGGCAAGGAATTGAAGAAACGGATGTTAAAAGGGATCAGGAGGGTCGGAGGAAGACGGAGGTGAGAATGGGATGGAGGAGGACTGTTTGAGAGGAAGTTTGGGAAGGAGCGAGGTCTGCAGAGAGAAGAGGGTGAGGAGAGGGATTTTTGGAAGTTACGCCAGTGAAAGCGCTGGGCTTTTCAATCGCGTCATCAAGCCAAAATTTTAATTGAAAGAGGGGTCCAAGTTCTAAAGGATGAGGATTCTTATCCTTCCCTTTTTTTTAGTTTTTGCCTTTGGATTCTTTTTTCCCTCTTTCAGGGATTCAAACGAGTTTAGTGCGGGATGACGCCTTTTATATTTATTCCTCCGTTTTATTGGACTAACATAAAGTAGTTTTTCGGAGTTTTCGGAATAAATGGTATTCGGGATTGCGACCTTTCGCTAAAACTAATCATTTTTATTTTCCTTCTCCGAATGGAGATCCCTTTTCCTTCCTATCTTGAGTAGTATCTTCAATAGCTTTGAAAAGCCGTTTGTTCTTCCGGGATAATACCGTGAAATTTTATTACAGCGACCTAGCCGTTGATTTTTGTGAGTTATTTTTCGACCGTATTGAGCAAATTTTAGGGATGAGAGTTGAATCGCGAGAACCTTATAATGAGAATGAATGTTTTGAATGCTCTATCTTTATGCAAAAAAGCGGAAGAAGGAGAATTTGTTGTCGTGTTCAGCACTTGGAGTGTGGTTCTATGCTAGGTATTATGAAGATACTTTTTTAATTGGCATTTGATTGCTCAATTTTGAATATGTTTAAACCATACATTAATAGTTTTACTGATCATTGACAGAATTAATTTTTATTTACGAAGCCAAATGATTAAATATGTTACCATGGTATTAAAAGGTAGTATTGGCAATTATTTATCAGAAGAATTGTTTTTGTAAATTAAATTTAAGCATACAATATAAATATATAGTCATCAAATTGTGTATAAATTTATCAACGTACCCAGATTGTTTTTCATTCATTGAACATTCTTGCTGTTAGAATGAGGTTAATTTAAATCATTGAGTCTAAACTAATGGCGTTGTATGTTATTCTCCTTTCTTTTGAGACATACTTATCTATTGTCTGCTTTGAAATATCCGTATGAGTGCGCTATATCCCGAAAGATTTTGAAGAGCACGCGTGCTCTTTGGCATGAAACACAGAGACATCGCTTTCTCTTTATGTATATGGAGTTAGCATTTGTGACTGGGTGCTTTGAAAGACGCCCTTTGATGGAAGGGATTCAAATCTCTAAATATTGCCGTCGTCCCGCACGTAAACTTATCTCGATTAAAATATTTTTGAGAACCCGTCACCTCTTTTGACTTCAAGAGAAAAAGCTTTAGTTTATTTTATTCACAAAGTAGGGAGAGAGAGTTGACGTCGACGTTGAATCCGAAAATTTCCAAAAGATTAAATTTCCCTTCTTTCCCCAACATCCATCCGTTCCGCGAGGCGGCGTGGCCATTGAAAAGTCATTTTCCTCATTTAGCCCAGCGTCTCTTAGAGTTTTCTCAATCCCTTTTCATCCAGACCAGCTCCCCCTCCTCACTCTCCCGCCCCGTTTGTCCGTCCCAGGAGTATATATGTATGCATGTGTAAGTATATATATATCCCTATATATGCACACACACACATACCCTCTGACCCCTTACTCTCCTTCCCTCAGGAATTTTCGTTGCCAAACCCCGTCCCCTCTGTCCTTAAGAAACACCTTCTCGTCCCCACTCTTTTGCGCCGTGCGATTCCCTAATATGTACATCAATATGCAAAGCGGAATGAGTATCGGTGGAGTATCAGCATAGTCATGGCCTTTACGATTTAATTTGCCCAAATTGTTTCCAATTATTTGTGTCTTCATCACTTTAGTTGTGTATTTTATTTGTTTTTACCTGCGTGATATTAATGTTTTCTATATTCCGGTGTTGCTGCTACCATGTGTATCTGCTTTGTGTGTTGGTGAAATTTCTTTAAAATTCATCAATGATTGCCGATGATTTACTATTTTCAGATGTTGATGAAGTATCATAAGGTATCTCGTATTCGAAATAACATTGTGCGTTCGGATCATTCACTCTAGACTACATGGCGTGTTGAAGCAGCGTCTCAAGTAGGCACCTACATGCATCGAATATCGGAGAGCCCGCATCGCAGTATCGCAAAAACATCCTCGCCCTCCCAATATCTGCTCGTTTCCAAATTTCTCCACATTTGCTTCCTTTGCCTCATTGTCTTTAGGAACTGTACTCCCATCTTCCCCTCAACCTCCAGCCTCCTCTCCCTCAACCCACTCAACGTAACCCCGTTCAGGATTTAATATAATATTTTGGGGAGATTGAGTAAAGGGTGGTCTGGATCCACAAAAGAATAGAGAGGAGATAGAAGTGGGGAATGGGGTGGGGGAAGAACTCAAGGGAGGTGGTGGGTTTGGGGGGGGGTGGGCAAGGCTATGCTTTGGAAAGAGTGGGTGGAGTGGGTTGGAGTGAGAGAGAAGTTTGGGTTTGTTTGATGGGAAGACAGAAAGAGAATTAAGAAAATGAGGGAGCCATAGGAGGCATCCAAGGGGAAGGAGGTGCGGGGATGGAGGGGGAGGGGTTGGTTGTGAAATACGAAAGGAGTGGGAGGGAGTTTTGTAGAATGGGGAGGGTGGGTGGAAGGGGGAAAGAGCCGGCATTAAAAGAAATGAGAACGCAAAAGTGGATAAAGAGATTCCTGCCTCCGAAGGATATTTCTTCCAAATGAGGAAGGTGGTGCATTTGGTGGGGGATATATACGGAGTAGTGGGAGGGGGCGGCGTCTCGGACGGGTGGTGGGGTGGCGCCATCTTGCCATCCAACCCTGTGGTGTGGCCGCATTCGACCTCGGAGTCAAATGTGTTCGTCTGTCAATCGCGAGACTCTTGGTATCATCACCGTCTCTAAGATGAGTATGGAGGCCCGTCTCGGTTATTTTTTCGCGGTTTTATAATCTATCAGGGGAGGGGATGGAGAATGGAAGTGATGAAGGGAGGATGATGAGGAGTGTGGGTGGAAGGGGTTGGGGGAGGAACGTTTCGGGTAAGTTGGTGAGGGGCGGAGAAAAATTGAAGATCGTTAGGCTCTCTGCCGCCGCCAATCGTCATCATCCTCTCCTCCTTCCGCAAACAGCGCCAGCCCCCCTCCCCGTCCTCGTTCTCAACCGTCTCCTCCCTTTCCCTTGTCTCATCTTCAAAGGCTCCACCCTAGTCCTTCCCCTCCTCTCCACTCTCCTCTCTTAGGTTGAAAAAAAAAAGATTAAGATCTCCCCACCCCCTCTTTCTCTTTTATCCGCATTGGAACCGTCATGGCGTCCGTCAATATGAGGCTTTTATTTCGTAATTTACTCTTTGGAAGGGGATTAGTTTTGTCCTTTTTTATTTTCCTTACCCTCTTTCATTTTTCCTCCTTCATCTTATTGCGGAATTGATTGTTGAGAGCAGCAGAGAGGGGGGATGGGGAAGGCTTGTGGGAGGGAAGGAGGGAAGCAGTTTTTTAGGGGCCGACGGAGATGAGAATAAGGGTGTGATTGGTGCTTATTGTTTTCTTCTTTTTTACGACTTCCATCCACGAATTGAAAACGGATTGATAAGCTCTCAAATTATTGCAACGCATTCAAAGGAAAAATATTTACTGGGAAGTCGGGAGTTTTCTTTCCGTTATTTCTTTTGTGATATGAGATTTCCCTGAATGTCTTCAGATTTTGAGCTATAACGAACTAAATGTGGGCAAATGTTGTTTAGAGATTTCCTTTGAAGCAAAAAACGCATGTTCATCTCAGAGCACGCTTACTTATCTAACCCTCGACATTCAGTTGCAATGTTAAGAAGACTAGCAAATCTTTCTTCCATAGTAGTGCCGTGTGCACTCTTCTCTACTCATTTAAATGACTAATTTTAAACCTATGACGGTTTTATCATTCATTGAGAAATACAATATTGCAAACGATGTCATAGATATAATTTAGCATTGCATATTAAACTACCAATTACGGTGGCATTTAAACTGTAACTTTTGCACGTGGCTGTGGAAAGATTTCCTAGTCATGCTAAAATTTAAATAAATTTGAATGTGTATTAAAATGAAATGTCAATAAAGCCGAAAAAAATACCATCAACTGCAAATATACCTTGAGCGTCTCATAGATTCAATCTCAAGCGTCTCATAGATAGATTCAAAACAAAGATCACCATTCGTTTAGTCCAACAACATAGTACGGTATTTTTCAACGCTGCGTAATTGTTTTTGCATATATCTAGCTATGTATTTTAGCTTCCTAATAGTTATGAATTTCACTCACTTGCTGAGAACAAAACATATATGTACCTAATTATAAAATGAATGACGGATACTACTTACGAGCATAACTTTAAATTATCATCTTAAACGTTTACTTTAATAATTAACGATTTGATAATGTCTTCATAATGCTTATTCTCTTTGTCATTTTAGTGTTTTGTATTTTAATGCTATTTAGCAAAAAGACACTCTCACCAGGAGCTCCACTTTATATCGCCCGTTGTAGCTCTAGGAATGAGTTCTATGTTTCAACTCGAAATAGAATATTAATTCAGTTTCCATGGGAGCCTTTTCAATGTCGATTTAAGGAAAGGGAAAAATACAATTTCCTCAGCTTTCTGTTGGCGGCAACGGATTCCAGCAATGGGATCCGAAAGTTAAGTTTATTCTTCCTTACTTCTAATCTCCGCTTTTATTCACCTTAAACTGCTTTTGTTTTAAGCGTCATTATATTATACCAATCGGATTTCAACTAATCGGTAGTTAAATACAAAATATGTGGCAGATCAAAATTTTTGGTTTTATGAGTGCCCGGATCACTCTGAAGGGTCAACTTCCCTTAGATTTAGGGCGGAGATCAATGATAGGTATCGCAAGGGTGGTGTTGAATATAAATTCCGTGAACTTGGATTTGAAAATCTAGATTTTTCTTTAAAAAATGACTGCTTTGTATGTTCGACACGTCTTATTTACAAGTACTACTTACCTTCAATGAGACATCAACCGGATGTACTAGGGCTGAGGGCTGTTGAAGAATTTTTTAGGCACTGCATTCATGCAGTCAAGTAATTTCACTCACTTATTATGGTAGGTTAGTCCTGACATTACTTAAAACGACGGACATTAACCCGCACATCCCTCTTAAGGTTATTTTAAATATCTTAATTTTATTTTGAACTTACGTGATAATGCTCTAGGAATATCGCAGGATTAGCATATTTCGATAATATCTGAGTATTAGCTATTTACTGATTAAATGGCAGGTTTTTGGGTGTCCTGGGCGTTGAGGTGATCTTGATATTGACGTGTCTCTGCTATGCTGCAGGCATACTCAGACCAGACTGAAAATCATTCCTGACACATTGTGTGGCATTTATTATAGGGTAACATTTTTTCACCGTCAGGAAATTCTTGGAAACATGGCCGAGATTAAATATATAATTACATATTACTAGGTATCACGGCCATTTTTTTAAGGTTTGCATTTATTCCTGTCCTTAAAGGTTGGACAACTTACTTACCGTATTTCAAATGAATTGATTGTTATCTAATACACTGACTCTGGGGTTATTTTTCTGAAGTTATTCAACGTGTCTTGCTTACCAAATTTTGACGAAACTCATGTCAGCTGAAAGTTATTTTGGGAATGAACTGAGGGTCTGAAATATTAGTCATTATTTTATATGAAATGTCTTATGGCTAATAATGACTGATAGGTAAACAGTAGGTAATAAATGGAACCATAATATGAAGCAAAATAGATAAGGAAACACTGTCATCGTAGTCTTATGCTTGCTGTATGATCAATCCGAAAACTGATTTGAAGGTGGATTGTACCTACTAATATTGGTATAATTCTAGATGTCTAACGTATTTTTGTCCATTTATCGTATTTTATCTGTCGCTCCAATTTTTATGCCATCAGTGAAACTCATTTGTGAAACTCATGACATAATTAAAAAACATGAGGAATTAAAAAAAATATGTTGACATCATATTTTCACTTAGATTCACGTTGTGTCTTTATTACTTAAATATTATGAGTTCCAATGGTATTTTAGACCTCATAATCGAGAATGAAACCATTTTGTGATATGTTGAGATTTCTAATAACTTTGCCTCGCAGACATTTGCACTTCGGAAAGTGGGGTGGATGTTGCTCATCATGGCCTTTATATTTATTCCCTACAAGTTATCGTAAGCAATTCGAAGTTATAAGAGGTTCCCTATAGCGATGTCTATTCCGTTTGCAGGCGTGACTCGAAAAACAGTTCCGTCAACCCTCAACTTCTCGGCCGGAGCGAAACAAACGGGTGCAAATTTCGTCACCCTCCGTCTCACCCTCTCTTCATTTCCTGCCCTCCCCCCCCCCCATTCTCATGCCACCGTCCTCCTCAAAACTTAATCAACATATCGTTCAATCCCGCGCGGTGGACGTTGAGAGGTTTGGAAGGGAGAAGACAAAGGGTGTCTGAAATGGAAGGAAGGTTTTGCCACCGTGAGGGGGCAGGGGTGTGGGCAGGTACGCTTGGAGAGGCCGCCCCTTCGTCGGATATTCATTTAAGAGGGATTAGTGGAGCGGCCACCGGCTGTGGAGGGGAGGGGGGAAGGGTTTGAAGAGGAAAATATCGCAGGGGGCTTTGGATGGGACGGCTATGAAGTGAAGAGGGGGGTGCGAAGAGAAGAGAGCGCCCTCAGATCCATCCCTCCCACTGTGCGTCTGTAAGGATTCTAAGGCGTGGGATGAGCCATTCTTTCCCTCTCAAACGGTCACGGCCTGTGATAAAAAGTATTCGCGCAGGTGTCAACATTATTCGTAGCTCGTAGTCGAAGGATAATAAAGGTCTTAGTGAGTGCAGCGCTTCATCATCATTCCAAGCGTTCTATTAATCTTAGTAGGTCGATCTCTTCCTCCTCAACTTTTGCACAGTACGGTTTGGGTTCAGAGTCTGGGCTCAGTCCGAGTCAGAGTGTGGGATCAGTCCGACTGTAATCCTCTAATGCATTGAAAATCGTATAATTTATTGATATTCATTTGTCCCTGGGCTCTTTTAATAATTTGGAAGGATTTGGGTGGGATAGGAAGAGAATAAATACTTCTGTCTACGATTGCAATGGCTTGTACCCTCGAACGACAGGTTAGCTGAGGCGATATCCGTATCTTCTCTTTTGCCACGGGATCTGTTCTCCGTTTTGAGTTAAGGGAGTGCTACGTTGCGATACAGTAGTACCTCTGTTGCTCTTAATAACGTTGTTCCTCGCCAGAAATCGACTTTGTGTATATGGTGTGGTGGCTGGAGTTCTAGATTCCCAGCACCAGGCGTGAATCGCGGTGGAACTAGACGCTAAAAAGCTTTTAAATGTTGAAGGATCTTATTTTTCCCAGTGAAATCTTCTCCGTATTTTCACCGTATTAGGGAGACGGCTAACGCGGCTAATTCTGCTTCGATAGCTAAGTGACCCTTCGAAATTTCGGTAACGGTCGTATCCCAGATTCGATAGAAGACTTCATTCGTAACCTTGGCGCTGTTACCCGCAGAGCAAGATTTCCGGAGGGAATCATCAACGTTGTCCGAAATCCAGGTAAAAGCGGTTGGTTATTTTCTTTTCGGAAATCTTGCCACTGATTAATTTATATTTTTCTGTGAAATCCTAGTCTTTGCTCCAGTACTATATGTAGAGAACGTTAAATACAGTACTCCGTTTTTCAGACGAGACTTTAGGACCGAGGACTTTTAGACGTCTTTATTAGGCTAATGTCGACTTAAATTCCCCTCAAAACCTGCTCCACCTATACCTTTTATCCTGCCAACACGGACCCAGCTATCCTTAATGACCGTAATTATCTAAAATGTCGATTACCTTCTCCAAACAGCTAGGAATTTTTTTAATGAACAACTGTCTAGGGCCTAATAAAGTAGTCCATAAAGTTGAAAATTATACTTTGTTAACTAACCTAGTAGTACTTCTCTGAGTGATGTAGTTTCTTTTACAATATACATTAAATCCATTCCTATTTGGCCATGGTTCAATTGTTTTTGGTTAAAATCTTCCGTCCAATTTTTTACCTTAACTTGGTGCCTTCACAGTTTATTCTGTAGTTACACTCAGTCAATGGGTTTTAACAACACGTTCAGCCGAGGACTGGTTAACCTTAGAGGTATATAGGGAGGAGTATATCCAGCAATTATCACATAGAGATATTTATAAACGCAAGTTGGACACCTTAAATCGTACGATTTAGTACTGAAGCAGACTGTTTCATGCCACTGCATTTGAAAAAAATATGCGGCAATTGCTGTATGCCTTTACTAGCCTAATATACCTTAATACCAGATGCATCATACCGTAACCTCGACGCTGCATTTACTTATATCACATGTGGCCAGTGTTAATCTACTTATACGCTATATAGATTTTTTTCTGCCCTTGGTTCTAGCATCCTAGGCCACCTTTGTTGATATACTACGGCAACCCAGAAATGATGTAGGAGATAGGCAAGCGGAATAAACTATCTTCAACAGCATCCCTGAATCACTCATGCAGCACTTTATGTATTCCCACATAATACAATGATGAACGGTACAAACCCGAGTGAATAAAACCGCTAAGTCTTGCCTTAAATGCAGCCATATCTCTACTTCTTCTGGAAACTATGGAGGGATGGGCAAACCCAGGCTAAGCACAGCCTGGATTATTCCAACTCGACATCTTGCGTGGATGTACCCGTGCACTATGACTGGCCAAAAATTCAGCAAAGTAGCACCTCACATCCTTTTCATATACTGCGTGCAAATACTCCTTTAACGACTCCATGACCCCTCAATTTTCGGAAGTTATTTATTGACCCCAAACAATGGAAACGGAACTTGATTTTGGGTCTGCGCTGCCACAAAGGCTTGCGATGATCATGCAGCACCCACCGCGATTGTCGTGGTCCATTTGTCACGCCTCGGGCACCAAACTGACCCCACTTTCCTGACTTCGGCCACGGTCTTATTCCATTTAAACCACAAATATCCACCCTCCGTTTCCCGGAACACCCCCGTGCACGAAGCGCAGTCCGGTGATTCTTTGCGTCGAAACTTTGGCGGCCCGGGACGTTGTCCTTCCCTTGTTTACACTGCTCATCCCTCGGCCATTTGCCGTGAGGAAGCGCTCGTTCACCCCTTCTGTAGGGGGAGTCGGACGATGATAATATCCGAGCGAAACTGCCGGAGACATCCCCAAACCTTCCTCGTAGCCATCCACCCTTGGCCCGTACCAGGAAGCTTGAATACGCGCTCCTCTGTGTGCGTGTGTATTGGTCGGTGCGTCCGGGAGGTGCAATGATTTATCGAAGCTCCTGAGTCCCGTGCGATACGACCGACTCATCGTACTTATTTGATCCCAGGGGAAAGTTAGGGAGGGGATGAGGGGTCATTCCCCAGTCCGTGTCCTCACCCATTCTCCACCACCCCCCGGTGGTCTCATGACCCTCAAAAAGGAGAAGTGGGAGATAGGCACCCCCTTTTTAACAATGAGATGGCACATAGCCCTTGCTGGGTGCGTGGGATGAGGGTTGTCTGCTCGGATGAAGGGAAAAAGAGGGTGGCTGGTGATCCAGTGCTACGTGGTCCCTGAAGGCGGAGGGGTGTGACAAGGGGCGTGAGGGAGGGATGAATAAAAGCCTTATAGCCCGCGGGGGCGAGGTCCCCCCTTGCCGAAGGGTTGGTGCCCTCACCCCATGGATTAATCCCTGACAAATGACCGTCGGCCTCCTCCCGCCGGGGGGCGCCTGCGTTGCCCATGTGGCTACCCAATATTGACATCGCAAGGCCGCTGTCCCGCCTCCCTCCTCAACGCGGGTATTAAAACCCTGCCCGCCCCGAAAATCTTTATTTCTTGATGTGATTTATGGAGCGATATGGCCCCGATCGTATTCTATTTAGTAGGGCTTCGGCGCTTTGTCTCGGGCGTTTCCACGTGCGTGCAGTAGCTATTATTCACCAACTGGGCAATAACCCTGCATGATTTATGCATAAGGGATAATGTTTACACCTTCCTCAGATGTGCGAGTGAAGGCGCTAGCTGTTCTTCTGTATAGGACTTATTAAGCGTGTGAGAGGTTTTGTGCGACTATGAGTTCGATGCTTAGTTAAGATTCAGTGCTTACTCACACTTATAGGATACGATTAAAATTATAAATAAATATTAAATAATTAATTTACGATGCATGGTGACGGTTTGCATATTATTTTATTTCAAATATTTATTGTTAGAAATTTGAAAATTGTCTTATTTTCAATATGAGGATTAAGTCTACTTTGGTCTTCTATGTATCGTTGCATATGATTCAAACTTGAATTAACATTGTGCCAATTATCAGTGAAATACATTGATTATTGGGATTCCATGTTAACATTTTTATTTTAATGTGAAAAATTTGAGCGGTATTTCATGAAAAAATACATAGTTTTTTTTAGAATAAAAGAGGATGTAGAACCTCTTGCCGTTATGCTAACTATTCTTTACCATAATTTGTTGGAAAACTAAGGCCACCTCTCTATTCAGCCCAATGAGAGTCGTTGCCCAAAAGATATTGTCGATCTTTTACGTCCCACTTAAAACAGTTTTGTTAGAAATTGGGCTAATTTCATTTCAACTTTGTTTGATAATCATTTGAAATTTAATTTTGGAATATAATGAATTAATATGGCAAAAAATATTGTAACCTGTGCTTCAAGGATACATATTGGAGAGGACATTCCTATAATCGGCATAAATTCTATTCTTTATCATTTCTCATAGATTTTATTTTCGTATAGCAAACGTATTTAAATACTTAGTTATTGTGCACCTTGAATTCAAGCATACTTTTTAACAAGGGTACATATATTTGTTTCTGTAACAATGGTTTAAATGTGGTACTTGCATACATGAAATGTCTAAACGTACGTGATAAAAGTCATTCACTATCCTGTAATTATTGTTTATGCACTCTTGTCCAACAATGAGTGGCATTACCGGATTATTATTAGGAATTTGAACCATTTTTTACCTCAGAAAAATTCAAATTGGTGTATTTTGTGCAAATATTGTAGACTTAATTGTAAGCCTTTCCTCCATTGCGATATATATAATTATGCGCCGCATAACCACAAGAGTTGCTGTTAAATGGTAGTCGGCGAGAGTAGTACTGGCTAGTGAACCTTCCAAATGCATTTGCGTCTTCTTACTGGGATAGAATTTATGTTAGCGTCGATATGGGAACTCTGTTTCTAGTCACGTCAAAACATGTCCAGCATTAACTGATGGTAATAACGCCCCCTTACTAATTGTTTGTTACTACTCCCTATGGATGGGAGAATCTTTTGTGCTCGCTTTTCCCTCCGGACATCCCTGGGGTCTTTTTACCCAGGAAGTCCTGTGGCGGGCGCACCCTTTCATCCTCCTAGCCCTTCAATCGATTCCCCACCTCTTCCACCCTCAGGTTCAGCCTCTCCCGACACGAAAACGATCACGCCCGCCCGTAGCACGGTAACTTGGAGCGGCCTCCGACCTCTCACGCTAGTTTCCGGACCAGCCGCCGGCTCTTAACGCTAGTCAGTCATCCAATCGACGGCCCACCTTCGTCGACTCACTCAGCGGGCGTCCGTTGCTACCTATCGTCGAGAGCTCCAACTTGCGAGGGATGCATGTGTATACATATATGCAGGGAATACCGTGCCACGAAGCAACCCATTCATATCTATGTCCCTCGTACCGAGTAAAAAAAAAAGATTCCCTTCCGAATCGTGGTTCCGGTTTTTTTAAAATGGCCGCCATGATGTGCGGCACATACGAGACGGCCACGTGGCGAGCACATGCGCTGCCCTTATGTGTGTTTGCAACATCCGTCCACTCTCCTCCCCCCGTCCCTAGGAGAGAGTGATCTGTAACTACCACCGCACCCCCCTCGCGCCTTGATGAAAGAGATGCGTCCTGAGATCGTGTTTTACTCGTCGTGGCACGTGCCGGATATTTTTTTAATGAGTTGAGTTAAGGAGGCTTGTTACGACTCTTGCTTGTTGATTTTGGACTGCTCTCTCTGGAGAGATGGTCGATTTGGCGAAGTTTGTCCTTGATGTCCTGAAGGGGGATTGAAGCGTGCGGGAAATGAGTTGGCTCTTAAGAGATGTGGTGGGACTCAGTTTCTAAATATTTCTCGTAATATTAAAATTTGGAGGAATTATATCTTTCATGTTCGTTTATTTTCTAATTCATCAGGTTTGCGTTAGTCTAGGATGCTAACTTCACTCTTGAGTTTACTATTTGGAAACTCTTCTTCTTTTGAGATCTTATTTTGGTTGATGTTGATATGGGAAATGATTTCTTGGTAGGATGCCTAATAAATTATTCTGAAATGAAGTTTACGTATAAATAACCGAAGAATATAGTCATGTTATTTTACATTTCTCGTTTGTTAAAAGGACTAGAGTTGTTCAGGTCCCTTTAAATAACGAATGTAGGTACTCCCTTTTGAAGGGAACGAACTGAATTTCTATGGTCACGAACCTTCAGAAATTAATTTATTAAGTCCTATCACGTAGCACTTTTGCTGGAAATCATTCCGTGAACAGATGGTTGAGCCCATAATTATCCCAAGCTAAAATGATGACTTCAAATGACCAGTGTTAATTTTTCTGGTTCATATGAAAAGAGGTCTAATAATTGATTGCCTACCGTATCCAGGATGTGCGTTTAAAAGTATTTTTTAAACGAAAAAAAATAGTATTTTTCTGGAAAAAATGCTAATTATTCTGAGGTAAAAGAGTCTTCATAATTGTTTTGGGAAAATGTAATTCAATTTGTTACCAGTGGCTTGCCTCGCTGGTGTATTAATGCTACGACATTACCTGCAGGGCCTTCCCATTAGAACCAGATAGGTTCTCATCCACGTATGGAAATAAGTCACTAGGAGGCAGACACAACCTGGAATAGCTTTCTTATAGGTCTTACCCTTTGATTAGTGAAAAGACTTGAGTCTTGATAATGTGGAACTCGGAAAAATATCGAACCAAACCGCGGGCAAAAGTGAAAGGAGACGAAAATTAGCGTTGAGAAAAGGAAGTTGATTGAGGATACTAGAAGGCTGAGCAAGTGGGTGAAACAGGTAATACAGGGATTTGTTTTTAAAGGGAAGTTGTAGAGCTAGATCCTTCAGCTTAGGAACATTCATATGTTCGATGGTGTCGGCCGTCAGTTCTTGGAAGCTATTCATTATGAGCAGAGGAACACTTTGTTTTCCACAAAAAGGAGAAATAGAGTGTTTCTTTACCCATAATATTTATAAATATTTCATGGCTATATTCGCATAGGTATTTGGCCTCTAGAGTTCTACTGAATGTCATCGAATATTTTTGTCCTTCTTCTCCGGTGAATTAATTATTTTTTATCACTGAGAAGTACAGTACGGGAATAAATGAGGTCATTAACATTTCTTTTTTTGCCGGAAGCGCTATTTACGGACAGAAAAATTGTACTTTATCATCTCAGTTATTTGGATGTCGCTAAAGTAATCTCACAAGAAATCATTATCACATTTGTTCCTTGTAACTCATATTCGCTACATCTGTATTTTATTGACGAAAATACATTTTTCGCAGAAAATGAATATTCAAAGCATCAACGAAGTGAAGCTGTGTGCAATTTTATTCATTTATAATGGACTTTCGTGACTGAGGGTAGACCAAGGTTGTGTTCTCCGTCTCTTGCTGAATGGTGCAACCGCTAAACATACTTTTTAGCATTGAATGCCACTCCCACAACAGCTCTTTTTGCGCTTCTCTCCGCCTCCATTAAAGCGGAGAAGAAAGAGATTGAGCTATCCCTGCCTACCCCCCATTGACTCGCAATTATTCCTTCAATCCCACTCACTCGTCATCAAGGCCCTCTTCCAAATACACACTAACCCCGTACCCTGGTTGCGCGCCACCCCGCCTCTCTTCCGACCCCTTATTCCCTTCCACCACAAGATCCCCTCCCTCTTCACATATACGCCAACCCCCACCCCACCCCGGTTACCGCTGGCGTCCCCTCCGGCCTTCTATTGTCATGGTTATTAAAGCGAGGACCGCCCATCGCGTCAACAGTTGAAGAGCGATTCCCGTTCTCGCGGTTTGAAGTCTAGGGCCCCGCCGAGCTCTCTGACTCTTCATATCCCAACCTCCGCATATCTCTCCCAAATTCCCTCTTTCTAGGTCTCTAACTCTCATCCATGGTCCCCTTTTTAGCTTTGCAAAGAAGAACCATTCTCAGTCAAGTTGGTCTCATCAAGTGTGTAGCTAACAAACACCGAAAACTCGTCGCATTGTGGCTTCGCTGTGCACGTGCTCAATCAGTCTCGAGCGATCTGAAGCGAGATAAAATACAGGCGATGGCTTGCGTATAATACGTATTCGTAGTGGTAATAATCATGTGGCTGCTCTTTTTTCCAATGAGCTTTGGGATTAAACTATGGACAAGTGGCAGCAAAATAAAGTTTAAATGCTCTTTATATCACATGGACAAGATTCCCCAGGTCATTTTCTTTTTATTTGTGCACTTTTTTATAAAAGGATCATAAATACGTGCTCGATAATAATTCGGTGAATACAACCACTGCTCTGGTACCTCCAAAAATTGGGAATTTCCTAAATACGAGTTGAATAATCAGGGCTGCCGTCAAATAACCTAGACCTACCGATATTTGCCTACACGAGGGCGTTCTGGGTAATGTGTAGAATTCGATGTGAGCAAACAAAATTTTTATAAAGTTTAAAGAACCCTGAATGAGAATTTCTTGCCTACACCATGCAGTCAAAATTTGTCGAATTCCATCTCGCTCAGTCAATTTTTGGCATTCTGGTTTGATGCGGAGCTAATTTTTTCTACAGTGGGGGATGGAGTCACTAGCGCCGCTAAAAAAATATGCGCATGTGGAAAATATGGAGCACCGACGCCACGGAGAAATTGAACCAGTCCCGCGTGGATAGAATGCGAGTTAAAAAACATGGAACGCAAATCTTTTCTTTCCCTCTCCCCATTTTTTAAACCTCCATTATGTCTCTCTCTCTCTCTTGGATTCGGCCGATATGCTGGAGCGCGCGCATCTGTTGTGCTTTCATAATACGTTTCAAGCTTTCAGCCCTGCCCTCGCTTCCATTCAATACACCTCTTGCCCCCATTGTATCCCATTTAAACAGTTTCCAGGACTCTTCCTCGGAGCCCCACTCCTTCCATCACACGCCCCGAGTCCATTTCCATTGTCGTCGGCGAAACCACTGTATGGACGTCCCTTCAATCCCTGCTCTCTCTGCACACCCCTGGTCGTGGCCTCTTCTCCACCCCCTTTAAGGGCCCTTTGTCCATAATTACGGGGGAGGCATTTTCCTCGACTCCTGTGAGGAGGTCAAAGCAAGTTGCAATAACTCGCAATCCGCTTTCGACCGAATTTTTATCGGTGCTCATTGACGGTGATTGAGTGCGCTCTTACGTACAGGTGGCTGGTCAACTTCGGGTAAACTTAAGTTCACGCGTCTGCATGGAAAGCTCATCTCATTTGTATGACTTGTGTCCCATTAATTCGCAGAAGAAACGGAATTTGTTTTTAGGTACATCAGCACATCAGGTTATTTCGCACCGTCTAATCTACATCCACACAATATCCGGCAAGCCACAGTTAAGCTGTGTGGCAGGGGGATTCACACCATACTTGCATCACATATAATGCTTAAAAAGAATTAATTACTCTATTTTAGACGACAAGCAGCAATTTAATAAAATATTAAAATAGCAAAGCAAGCCTTCACAAACATGCTTTTAGTAGAGTTAGCTTGAAGTCCTTATACCAACATGCTACTACCTATGCTATCCATTGATACACTCGTATTGGATATATTTACCGCTACTCATATCCCTAACGATGAAGAAAGACATTTTAAGATGTTGGTTCTGCAATCAATTGCTCAAATTTTATGTTCATCGTCCAGTCTACCTTAGTTAGTCGGAGTTCGCAATATGTTTTTAATGTCTACTGGACTGAGACTATCCGAGTTGGGGGTTGAACCCGAGGCCATTGCGTTGATAGGCCGGCACGTCACCAAACAATCGACCGCGGTTGGTCCAAAAATTCTTTTTAATTATAATCTATTTATGGTCTCCTGGCACCATAGGTTAAATCAGCTCTATTCACGTCAAACCTCACCGAAATGTTATTAATTTTTCCCTAGACGTACGAAACTCCACGGCCACCGTCCACCATATTTTCAAAAATAGTGTTTACTCATGAATCTAGTTATATTACTTTTGTAGCTTGCGAAGTGATAGTAGTCTCGAAAATTGCAATATTTCGTGGGGTCATACCGTTCAAACTACGGAAACATTTAGGATAACCACTTGGCATAGCATACATAGGACTGTAAGCCTGACGACACATTCATGGAAGATATTGAAAAGGATCATCTACAGAAGAATCGAATGAAAAGCTAAGGAGTTTCTGGATGAAGATCAATTTGGATTCGGGAAAAGTAAAGGTACATGAGAAGCAATACTGGCCTTTAGGCTGCTCATAGAGAAGAGAATGGAGAAGAATAAACCGACGTTCATCGAATTTGTGGATTTAGAGAAGGCTTTTGACAACGTGGATTGGAATTCAGTGCTTGATATTCTGAAAGGAATTGGAGTGTCCTACAATGATCGAAGAATTATACACAGTTTATATAAAAACCAAGTAGCTGTGATTAAATCTGGACACAGCTGTGTAGAAGCAAGAATGAAGAAAGGAGTGAGACAAGGCTGTGCACTGTCTCCCGTAATTTTCATTATTTACATCGAGAGAACCATCCACCAAATCAAAGAGAAGTCTTTTGGTGTGCACATCCACGGAGAAAAAATTAGTATGCTACGATTCGCTGATGAAATACTACCCGTAACAGAGACAGAGAGGGATCTAAATAAGACTCTAATAACCATGGAAAGGACAATTTCAGATACCATCTGAAGATCAATAAGAATAAAACTAAGATATTGGTGTGCAGCAAAAGAGAAGAGGCCAAAACCAACGTGAAACTAGGGAAGCAAAAACTGGAAGAGGTGAAAGAGTTCTGTTACCAGGGAAGACGAGTAACCAATGATGGACGAAGCAAGAAAGAAATAGTCAGCAGAATAGCCCAGGCAAAGAGGGCATTCCATCTAAAGAAGAATCTACTTACCGCTGGAAATACAAGCGTAGAATTAAGGAAACAATTCATCAGTACGTTCTTCTGGTGCGTGTTTCTCTGTGGCAGTGAGGCATGGACAATGACAGCAGCGGGAAAGAAAAGGGTGGAAGCCTTTGAAATGTGGTGCTACAGAAGAATGATGAAGATTAAATGGATCGACCGAGTGACAAACGAGGAAGTCTTAAGGAGAGTGGGAGAAAATAGAAGCCTGCTGAAAACTCTAAGAAGAAGATGGGATAACTCAATCGGCCATATCTTAAGACACGATGCCCTGATGAAGACAATCGTTGAAGGACAGGTGGATGGGAAGAATGGCAAAGGAATGCCTTCAGTGAGATATATGCATCAAGTGATGAAGGATGTGAAAGAGAAGAAATAGGTAAATATGAAGAAATTAACCGATAGAAGAATCGAGTGGAGAGCTGCGTCAAACCAATCTGAGGATTGATGACTAATGATGATGATAGCATCCATGTGAGAGATTATCCTTGCTCCTTGCAATTAGTTGCTAGTAGTAATTGCTAGTGGAGTTGACCGTAGCTAAATATATTTGTGCTCTAAAATAAAGTGAATATTGGGGGATAGGTGCATTTAATCCTCCTTCCCCCAGGGTATTGTGTCTAGGCGCTGGCAGAGGTTTTCCAGTGGAATTCTGATATCCTTTTGAGTGAGATTTACTGAACACTTGCACTTACTGAACAAGTGCTGCATTTCGGTCATAGAATGGAATAAAACTCCGCAGCACATTTAGCAAAGATTTGGTTAATGTCAACGTCAAGTTCCTTTTTTTCTACCATCCTAAAAATCATATGTATACCCAGCATTGGGAATAGATAATTTATGTTATAAGGGTTTTTCTATGAAAGAATGCAACCTGAATTTTTCTGTGCCGAGTCTTGTTATCTATGAGGCACCATTCTGGCTATATTACTTTGTAAAAACATTATTTCTCTATCGGAAAGAGGATGCTTTTTACTAAGCATATAGAGCGTTTGGAATAATTTTACTCTCTGCAACAGTGGAACATCATATTGAAAATAGAAGGGTGAGATAAAGGAAAAATGTGATATCGGTAACGATTACTGGGCTTAGGAAGGGCTTGGAAGTTCGTGATGTCATTACATTCAGTATTTAATGTCCCTTACAAATATGTATGAGTTTTCGCTGTAGGGAGCGACTTGTTTCAAAATAATATACGGTCAAATGAGCACAAGCTAGGATTAACGTTTGAGAATTTACATTCGCTGTGATAGAGCAGAAAGTAGGTTTGAGTTGTGTGTCATCGCGAGTCCTCATATAAGCACGGTGGAAAAGATGAGTGAGACATTGGAAGAGCTTGAAGTAAGTTTGGCTGAGCGAGTTCTATGGTATCAGCTGGGCTCGCCGATGACCCTTTACTAGTAAGCCAGTGAGCCAAAGGATTGCAGTCGCTAATGATATAAAGAGAAGTGTCGTTAGCAAAACAGGTATTTACCAAAAGGAGTGAAAATTGCTAGTACCTTGAGTATTGATGCCAAGAAAATGTTACAGAGGCGCTTATTTAAAATGGATATTTAAAGCTTTTAAGATACTGGTTTGAAGAGGATGGTATGTACGATGCACGGTTAGGATGGAGGGAGTACGTACTTCATCCACACCTACGTAATACCTTGCGAAAAAATATTCATTGGAATTTTGATACCGTGGACAGTTATTAGAAGAAGAAAACTAGGACCACATTGCAACGGGAAAAATAGGATGTGGATTTCGTATGGGGTGAAGATAGGCAGGAATAATGCTGATTCAGAAAATAAATTGTGCCTGGATTGAGTTCATCATAGCAACTCACTCCCAATGCAGTTACGGCGTACGAATGACCTATCAAAACCTGTCGAAAACTGCTGATAGTAAAAATAATTTCCCAAGGGGAGAAGTTCCTTTTTCATTGAGTTTATCATAGTGTGTCTTGATGCATGTTTTGACTGTAATTTGAGGAAAATCTTTCTTTCTTATTTTTGAAGTTTTCAGTTTACTTATTTATTTTCATAACGTACCACTTGAATATCATTTCTTCCTGCTGCGCATTCCATTTCAAGGCCTTCAGTTATAATTCATGATTGCGTAACCTCTTTGTGACTGAAGGTTCCGAGTCTGTGGTAATGTTAATATGGCAGGCAGGGAGTCATCATTATTCTAATCATTGTTGGAAGCAAATTCACGGGAGACCCACTTTTACCCCAATGTTCGATTGAATATTGAAATTTCCAAAAGTCATGCAATTTTTCTGTTCCTCCTTCCAAATTCTGGTTTCAATAATTCGTGCGCTAATCATTTCAGGTGCTCATTCACGTCTATTATCCCGAGTGCTTTGCTTTGTTTTTAGTTTAGTATTTTTAGTGCATAAATCTCTATCTAGTTGAATCGATTGGAAATATAATCTGATATATGATTGCGTAGTTTTTACCATAATGGTTTGAATTGCGTTTATTGGATCAGCTTTCATTACTTTAAACGATGCATTGCAAAAAAAGGTCTCTCTTTATGTTTTAATATGAATCTATCTGATGTATAAATTTAATTGAAATTCTGCACTTACGTATTAATTTTCTAATTCATATCTAAATTTTTTTACCACTCGTTTAAAAAAACTACGATTTAAGTAATAAGTACCTACTTCTTAAAATTTCTGCTAAAGTTCTCCATTTTCTGGCGTTTCATTCGTTTTGCGTAACCTTAGTTTCTTAGTCCGTAGTACCCCAACGTGTTTTCAATTCTTAGAATTTAGTGTAGGTACACTTCTTAGGCTCAGATTACACGCATTAATGACCCCCCCCCCCCCCCCATGAGTACACCAGCGTGTTTTCGATTGCTAGAATTTACTGTAGGTACGCTTCTGGGCCACAGATTACACATATTAATTGCACCTCCATTTATTACCCCCATAAATATTTCCGTGTTCCTTCCCTGAGCCCTCTAGGTTGTAAACATAGTCAATTTTGATTTAGGTTTGACGAAGCATTAACTTTTTATCGTTGTTATCATGTGGATATAAACTTGGTTATTGTGACGAAATGTTTGATTTAAGCGATGTCATATCAAGGTCTTATCAAGCACTGCAATAATTTTCGTATAACTGCCCATAGCTGAAGTGAAATATTGAGAATAATTTTTAATTATTAAATTTTGTTAATTTGTTTAAAAAACATGAGGGTGCATACGAAAAAATTAAATATTTTTTGCATTAAAAAATTTCAATAACGTTACGGATTTTGAAAATAAGTGTCAACTATATGCACAGATATGAATCATCAGAGTCTTGTGGGAGAAAGAGAAAATAAAATAAAGCATAAATTCCGCCAAGAATCATGAAGAAAAAATTGCTACTCCAAATCTTCTGTTTTACGATTGAATGTAGGTACGTAATGGTTCAAGTAGCTGACTCTGATCCTTGAAAAGGGTAAATTAGACGTAAATTAAACTTTTCCTGATAATTAAGTTTACTTTTCCTTAGCTTGTGCACTCTTGTAAGCTACTTTTGCATAAAATAGCGTCGTTTGAGGGAGCCAAGGGATTAAATGTCAATGTAAAACGAAAGCATGGTGGTCGTATGGTGCCATTATCATGATAATGGAGGTCGTTTTATGCTAAATATTGAATGGAAGTGGTGAGTACTTGGTAGTACTTGACGCAGCTTTCCACTCGATTCCTCTATCGGCCAAGCTTTTGATTGTGACGTAATTCTCCACTTTTACATCCTTCACAACATGTTCCATGTATCTCATACGAGGCCTACCTTTTCCAATATATTATATTTCATTTAAGAAAGAAAAATATTTTTCAGTGATCGCCAGTAGCCGCGGCGTCAGGCTAACGGTCGACCGGACGGTGCTCTGGTGTCATCAGATCTCAGCAAACTGTCTCTTTCATCTTCTTCTCAACAATTTCAGTCGTATGCATACTTCGTAAATGAAATACTAACTTTTTTTCCTTCCACAGGTTTATTTCCTTGGTACAACATGTTTCGACATGACATTTCGACAATAAATCTGTGGAAGGAAACAAAGTTGGTATTTCATTTACGAAATTAAACTTCCACCTAGTTGAGCCCGATACTATGGAACGTATACATACTCTTAAATCTTGAGACCCTATAGTTGCTTGTTTGCATGTCAATGATGCATACTTGGTGATCTTCACCCGCTGCCACACACCTTCGCGGTGGCTTGCAGGGTATTGTGTTGATGTAGATGTACTTACCCAGAAACTTTGGATTGTAGACTCGTGATGTTGATAATGATGGAAATGAGATGAAATGGGGTGTTTTATATATCTTTTGGGTCACGTAGTCCTGATGGAATCTCCATTCACGGCCATACTCGGCCTGTAAGCCAAATGGCGCCAATAGTCTAGCGCCGGCCGTCAGCATTTTCACCCGGACGCACTCCTGCGTCCGTTCAGCAGCGTGGACAGCCTCGCCCCGTCGCTGAGCTCGAATCCCCACCCTCTTTGTTTCGGAACCTCGCCAGGTGGGCATGCGTTCGCTGCGTACACTGCTGGCTTGCAATGGCGAGAATTTAAGGCGCTGTCGCGTGAAACCCGGCGGATCGCCATTTCGACCCTTGCGCGGATTCTGTTCTCGCAACGGTTCCCCCTCTCCACAACCTCGGTCTCTGCTCGGCATAATAGTCGGCGGCCACACGTGAATGGAATTTTCCCCTCACCACGAGCAACAGTCACAAATGGAAGAACAATCCTGCTCTCTGAGGACCCGTGTGTCCCCGCTTATCTTGATTTGAAAGGGTTGGAAGGCAAACATTTTCGCGCAACTTTACGCGAGCGAGTTTGCACGCTTTCACGCTCAGTTCTGGCACGCTTTGGAGACCGATGAGAAAGACAAGGTACAAATCGAATGCTTAAATTGTGGTCAAAGGTTGTAGGTGTTTCTTCAAGGTTAAAAATAAATAAAAAAGTGTAATTTGTAAAGTGTGAGTGTAATAAAGTGCAAGCAAATATAATGAGCGTACAGTGCGTTTATGGTCTGTTCTCACCTTGCTTTGATTGACATTTGTTAACGAATTTATGTCGTCGACTTACATTTGAAAAGCACTTCATGATGTGTGACCAGAATGATTGTGTCCAATTTCAAATGTGTTATGTGTCATTTTAGATCTAATTAGAGCAGAGGAAGACGTGGATTTAGATGTTCCATCGGCTAAAGTTAAATCGCACCCTCTAATGTAATATTTTAAACCTAAGAATAACACGATATTCTTGAAGGATCTCAAAATAAACACAATATTCAACCCCGATATGGGATTCGAACTCGCAACCTTTGGGTTGCCAGGCCGGCGTGTGATTGACTACCGCGGTGCGTTATGCAATATTTCTGTTCACTTGTTTATCCAATAAGTTCATCAGTGAATCTTCCTGAAAAGTAGCTCATAGTTTTTTTTCATTTCATTGATTCTACACGAGGCATAGACACTTGAATACTTATACGTTGGTACATTGGTTGAATTTCTAGATGCAACAGTTTCAACAATTTCAAAATACTTGTCGTTCGGCTGTAAATCAAAAGAGTAGTTACTTATTTTTTATCTTAGTAATTAGTTTTAATTTATAAACGCAGTTCAATATTACACACGTTTTCTATTTAATACCTCCCTTTGATTATAAATCTTTTAAAACATTTGCTGAAAAACGGTTGTCTTATTGGTAATAGCGTATATTTTTCATAATTTAGGAAATCATTGCGACTTGGATTTTTTAATTATTAATCACGGCATACGGCGATCTGCAGCTGATATGTCTTTTTTTCATGAATTAAATATTCAGCATGCTCTTGAAGGAACTCCGCATCCTTTTTCTTCCTCTCACACTTTTAAATGGCATGAATGGGTTGTTGACACGTGTGATTTCTCACGGCTCATTTCATTTCGTGCTTACTTATCGTCTTATCATTCGCTGAGTATCGCAAGTGCTGTTTCACAAACTGGGAGACTGTTGAGGTGAAATTTTTCTCCATAAATTTTCATGGAGACAGCATAAAGGTGTTTGCCCCCACTAAGTAAGACAATCTGGAAAACAAGATATTACGTTACGGTATCCGCGGTCTGGAACCGTGTAATGACATTGTGTTTTTTTATCATTTAAGGAAAAAATTACCACTTATGCCTACGTATTATTTATGAAATCCCAATCATGATATATATACTGATCCAAATAATTATCATTTATGTAGTTTATGAAGTCCTAGTCATCATAAGCACACATTGATAACTTCGTAGGAATATACGTGTGTAGTTATTTTGCTGTGGAATTTCTTTCATTGTCTTTCATTCTTAAGTATGTTATACATTTATAATTTTCTATTTAAATAAGACAGTGGATTGAAGTTTATTAATTTTGATCTTTTCAGACCCATCAGCACCCTTGGATAATGTAGATACTGGCACTCTTAGAGGAACTGAAGACAGGCAGCGTGTTAAGCTAAAATCCAGCAATTGAATATGCATGAAGAATAGTATCCGACTCTGTGACATGATGTCTCGACACGCATTTTTGGCAACCTCAACGTGCTACTCGTGAGACAAGCTGTTCGACATCGTTTCGAGTCTGGTGAGTGTGATATTTTTGCGTTTACTTATATTTTTTTGTCAAACGAGTGACATTATCCCTCCACATCGTTCATTAGTATGAATGTTTAGTTTCTCCAATCGTCTCTTGCTCTCTTTCGATGTTTTACTGTAAAAAAATTCTTATAATATCAGTTTTGCGTCGGAACTATAAATATTAAGAATATAAAAATGCTAATATGTGATTATACAAGAGCTCTTGTGCGATATAATGGGACATCAGGCAATGAGAAATGATGGTGTAACTAATTTTTTCTTCCGTGTCGCTGTGGAAAAATTGTGTCCTTTATAGACAGCAGTAAAAATTATGAAGAAAAGGTTGTAAAATTTCATTTCTTTCTTGCTGTTTCTTAGCTGTCGACCGAGAATATTTTGCGTAATGGGCCAACAAATTTAAGTAGTAATGGTATCGATTCATCTGGTTTAGCATTAAGTCGTCGAAATAGGCCGCTATAGATTTTGGTCATCAGTTTTCCTTCGTCTATTGATATTCTCCAGCCTCTGCCCTGCACCTAATATTTCACGATGCAAAATAAATATTAATACCGTCGCGTAATATAGAGACCGCGTAACTATAAGAAATAATTTTATATTAAAATAACGTTTTTGATGTAAACTTACCACTCGCATTCAAATTTGACATCGAGTCTTAATTATGCGTCGAAGATCAGTGGTATTTTGTTTGAATTCTCAAAATAATTCCCGCTTACCTACAGCTGGTAAGGAACGATGCTATATTTGATATTTGACTGAGATGTTTCAATTTGACATGGGATTTAGTTGAGACTCAGCTTTTAGATTATTTAGAAGCATTAGAATAAAATCACCTATATTTCGGAGTACCAATCCGTTTTAGTTTATTTAATTCAAAATCGTGTTAAGGACGCTCGTCAACCTCCAGTTAGACCCTTGATAGCCATTTTCTGTTGAATATTGGAAAATATATTTGGTGCATTAGAAATAAATTTTTATCATTAATTTGTTATCCTTATAAAAAATAAGTACTTAGGTATGGTCGTGCGATAGTAACAGGCTTTATTGATTTTGATTGAGTTGAGAGCAAAACCGCAACTCTTTCTCTACAAATTACTTGCATAAATTTGCCTTACTAATGGTAACTCGTCACTGAAGGCAAATATAAAGCGTTTGCATTTCGAGAAAAATATTTCACCTTACTTTTAGGAACTTATTCTCATGACTAGGGTTTTTTTTGTTAACAAGGTTTTGAAGTTAAACCTCTACGATGTAATTAGTAACCCTTTAACCTTTTCTAAAAGAAAAAAATACCTTTTCTTATAGGTATGTATTTAGCCCCTTTTTAAATATTTATAGATCTAATTCTGGTGACTTATATCTACTAGTTAGTCCAGCGAGTCCAGCTAATGTTCATTGGAGTTAATCTGATTAATATAGTTATTGTAATACAAGGCCAGGAATCAGGATAATTATTTACGTTTTGTTAAAAATTATCTACATTATATTTATGCCCTCGTCCTATGCTCTACATACCAATTCTAGGCTATACTGTAAAATTTGGTTGATTACCTATGTAACAAAATGAGCGTTTAGAAGGCTAACATTTATTTGCAAATTTAGTTTTGAATCTAATGCTTCTAGTTAATATGCAGAAAGGAAACAAATTATGCGTAGTATAAGTACAACATTGGAAAAATGAATATTACTGATGCCTGAGAACTGAGCTTTCTTTTTTATTACATATTAAGGTTGTTTTAGAATCTGAATGACGAAGAACATTGGTTCCTATTTTTGAAGGCCAAATACTCGGTAGTGCGGATGAATTATGGGTTCAACTCTTCTCCGTTGTCTTCAAGTCTTTCATTTGCTTTGATTTAAAATGGCGAATCTTCAAGGTTGATGAAGCTCCATTAATCTCAGTGACAAGGGCTTTTACTATTCTGTTACTCTCTGTTTGACATTGCATATACTTTCTCAGTTTTTGCTCGTGCAAAAGGTAAAACAAAGTGAACTTTGGAATTTTATTGTATCTTTGATACATGAAAACAGCAATCCATATTTTCATATTAGCTGACTTAAAAAATTTATTTTGGAAATCTAAACGAATTGGTTCAAACTATATGAGAATTAACTAAGTAATACTTCAAATATTGATAATTCATAATGAATTTGTCTTCATCAATTTGCTAATGTATGCCAATCATTCATTTTTAAGCATATAGTCGACCTCTTATTGGCGTATAGAGTGAGAAAATCGCATTCTTGTTTTACAGTGTCATTTTTTAAACTGAAATCTAACTAGCTGCGTAGCCCATACAATACATGTATGATTTGATATTCACTGATCAGAGCAGTCTTTGAGCGACTAATTTTTCGACTTTGAATGCTTCCTTCACTGCCATATCCCCTTAGATCCGGTGGTCCTATCTTCTTTTATTCTAAATAAAACGATGTTTGTTCTTTTCACTTTCTTAGTATTTTTTCTCATTAAACGGCAGTCAGAAGCAAAATCAAGATGGACTACCATCTATTATGTTCAGTATATCCTTCACAATTCTTCATTGTACCTACACTCCTGTGCCCACAGCTTGCGTAACTGACTAGATTCTCGCTCAGTAGACAGTGTTTTCCTCAGTACGGCGCAAACACAAAGGGCTGAGGCTTACATTATGGTTGTTAAAGGATATGGTTGTTGGAGGATAGATGTCGTACCGAAAGATTTCATTTCCATCAAGAGATAAAACCAGCTTTGGAACTCATTTCTTTAGTAGATGGTGATCTTTAGTGATTCCTTTAGTGATGGTGTCTCATTACTTTAGGGGAATCGAGAGATCGACATTCATATGTGTCGAAGTTCGTCTGTGTCATTTAGGATGGGTGGGCTCTGGGTAGGATTAGTATGGATAGGAAGAAGGGTAGAGAATTTTCCAGTGGGGTCATTAGCCTACTCCTAACGTAAGACGACTGGTGATTTGCTGTTCCATCCGACGAACGGGGTACTTGCAGTTTGCTTGCTGGCAGGAAGCTAGAAGTGTTCTCCAAGTAACTCTCAAGTTGAGACCGGTGTTCGGTTGAAAGATCTAGTAGTAATAGGCTTTAAAGTATTCGAGTTGGTGCTAGATTTCTATGTCTAACCTGTTAGTAAGAGTGAAGGAAGACGACTGACTGCCCTTCCTAGTAGGCTAGTAGTAGTAGAAGCTCGAATTACGAGAAAAATAACGCTTAACTTTCTAATTAGGGTGTTAAACTGTGCTTCCCGTGGCACCTCGTGATTAAGAGCACGCTAATGCCGACGCTGGATGTCTCTCCATTCCCATCATTTTATCTTTCCTCCAGGTTTTAAGCACGTTTAAGTGCTCGGTAGAGAAAACCATAAAATACACATTACGCCGTCTAATCTATCTTAATATTAAGCTTAATTCTAAAGCAATTGCAGCCCTCATGCACGTGATACAATTCGAACCCGCTACCTTTGGGTTGCCAAACCGGCGCGTTACCGATCTGACTACCGTGATCCTCTCTGGAAAATCATCCTTTGCCAGAATTTGGACCGGATTCTTGTTCCTGGAATGAGATACCAGTTTACTAGCCACCATACCGACCAGACCTCGCAATTCCTTTGGCCTGGAACAGAAGACATCAGCATCTGTGTCACCATGCCGTCGTCTTACTCTCCGAGGTTAAGGGTGGGTACCTATCTCTTTTTGGGCCCAAATAGGCATTCATCTTGCCTCACTTTGCTGGCAACCCGATTAGAATGTCGGGGTATGAGTTGGAGTATCCGTCGTAGGCACGAGCCTCCGGACAGACTCGTCATCCGCGGAACACTGGCTCGTTATGCGACGACGATCAACAGCTCGCGAGCGCAGATCGGGACGGAGGAGAGGTCGCCGGGATGCAAGGTGCCAGGGGGGTGGGTGGGGAGGGGGTGTCCGATGTTGCGGCGATAAGGGCAACGTTGAGTTATGGCGAATAAACATTTGGCGGCGCATTAGGGAAAGTCGCTTTATTTTTTTCGGTCCCGGGACGGGTCGCGCTCCCGAACAACAGAGCCTCCTCTTTTGGCGAAGCGGAGGGAGGAATGTTTGTCCCCCCTGTGTACACATCCTGCGAAATAAAGGGATTTTATGGCCCCGTGTCATATATCTAATGTGTCTCTCCTCCTCTTCCTCCTTCCCCTTGCGCTCTCATCCACCCTCTCGAGAGCGGCCCACCGTTCCAATCCATCTCGTTTCGCGTCCTTAACCGCGAGGGTGAGAAGTCGCCCTCCTTCCCCTCCCTTCTCATCCCCTCCACCATCGCCACGATTAAAAAAACCTCCCATACCCCGCCCCGTGACTCGTTATTATTTTTTTGCTTCGGTAATTACAACGGCCGTGCCATCCGCAGGGCAAACTCCAGCATGACAAACAACCTCGACAACGAGTTGATAACGAGCCTACGAAAATATGGAAGTGCTTTGTTCGACCATGTTATTTATAGGCGGATAGATAAAAACGGGAGGTTATCTTTGTCGTCAGTTATGCTTCCCAAAAGAAGGATGCGCGCGTGTGTGACTTTTATTACAGGTGATAATCATTGCCTCTCGTTGCGGGAGCGGTCGAGTGCCTAGTTGTGCGCGAGGTGCCCTTCGACGCGTTGAGCTTGTCTATTGTGATTAGCGACGTAATTTCAAGGCCCTTTCCTAATGGAAGTGATCGTAGTTAATTTATAAGTTGCAAATTTTTGCACATGTTTTTGTTGCGTCAGCATGCATGGAATCTGCTGATTTTAAGATGAAGTTGTTGACCTTTTTACGTAGTATTGTGACTTCATCTGATCGTCGGAGTGAAGTCAAATTGATTAAATGAAAATGAATTATGAAAATTTGAGGCAGTATTACCGAAATATTCATGAGACAATAATGAATTATTGAAGAATGCCGTTGAGGAAAAAGGTACTATAAATAACTACCGAGAATAACACGTACTAGAATATAAAATTTAGTATTTAAAAGAGAAGACATTTTGGCATGAAGAGTCTCGCCAGGCACGATGGTACGATATTAATATCGTACATCGCACCGGTATGTAAGAGCACCCAGATGTAATTACAGCAGAACCTAACTAAGGTTATTTGATAAAATAATCGATTTTGAGCTGCACCAAACCAATTATAGAATAGGGAGTCGATGATGATGCGGACCTCAAGACATCACAGCTAAGTGGTTTTAGCTCAGGCGAATCCATTGTGACACATGAATATTCTGAATAGCTTTTCGGTTTCCTTTACAAGTGCTTCCCCTGTTAGGAGGAGATCGTTAACTCTTGTGCTAAACATGATCGTATTTTGACGCAAATTTTTACCTTGGACAGGCAGTAATTTTTTTTCGTTCACGTGCTTCCTAAATGCAACATTCACTTTCCCATATAATGCTCACGTAGAGGCATTCTTCGTCAGCATGAGAACGGTCTTGTTTATCTCTGTTCAACAAGGAGCAATGACTAGGAAACCATGGATAAAATGCGTTAATTACCTATAAATGCTAATGGGTGATGGAGATAGGAGAGAAAAAGTATTTTCCGTAAAAATGAGCTGAACCTCAATAGTATATTTATTTCTGCTGCCCTAATTTACTCTAGGTTTCACTACACGGTGCTTATGGAATATCTAGTTGAAAACAAATGACAAACAAGAGGTTTATGCAAAATTTTCCATTTATAGTGAGATTTTTGAGGATTAGTATTTATTAAGGATAAAGTTACATATTTTAAATTTCACATTGAATATAAGGCTACCTTAATCATGCTTCGTGCAAAGTGCTTTGGTAATATGATAGCAGTAGAGTTGTCTTCATTTTTTAAATTACAGTTGGGGTTACAGGCACAGTAGGGATTATATTATAGTTTAGTGCAGTAAATTGATAGAGACTAGGAAATTCCTTGAATAATTAAGCATCATTAAAATGGAATGTTATATACATCGAATGTTGACTACATTTTTGGCACAATGATGCATTTTATTATTGATACCACTATGCATGAATTCAGGTAACATTTACTCTTTTCTTGTCACAAGGTATTCTTTATTAAGCATTTTTATCTTTAAGTTAACGTTGATACACTCTATTTCTAAAAACCTGTTCAATTCCACTGCACACAAGAAATAACTTAAGGCATACTTGTTTAAGGCTGCGAATAGAATGCTTATTTAAAAGATAGAACGTGTTCGATAGCCGATTGAATTTCACTCCGGCTTAAATATGGACACTAGTTAAAATTATGCACTGAATAGAGATACAGCATTTGTAACTTGGCACCGTAAAAATTTTTGCGTAAATATTAGTGATCCATCATTTATTTTGCAATTATCTAAGTTTCATCTGCTAGCAGCAACATTTTCGTTGCGATCCCTGAGTACGTCATCTTGTGAGCGCCCTTTGCCTCCCGGCTTGTTAGAAAAAAAAGATAAGACGCACTCCTTGACATTTCAAGGGGGCATGGGGAGATGGAGAGGAAAGGGTTGCCGGAGGAAGGAAAGCGGGCGGACGAAAGGCAGACAAAAACATCGATCCCCCGAAAAACCTCCTCAAGCTTTGGAGACCACCTACGAACACGGATCCCGAAGGGGAAAAAAAATAATAAAGTGGAGGGGCAGGAAGAGGTCGGAGAGAAGGAGCCCGTGGTATCGCGGGTGTAAGGACCGAGAGTCGACCTCCCTGCGATTACGCATCGAGCTGGGACCCGCCCCCTCCCCCCGAACACCGGTCTCCCCTTCTCGACAACCCTTCTCCGCTCTCTCTCTTTCTCTCCCTTCCCGGCAAAACCTTCATCCTCCATTCCCGCCCTCGTGCCTCTCCTCGCCTCCACCCGCTTATCCCGCATCGAAACTGGCATTCGGGGAGGGAAAATACGGGGGGCGAGGGGTGTAGGGAGGGAAAGACCGCCACCAGCTCTCTTTTTTTGGACCGCCCTACCGGCATATCCCAGTCGGGACCGTCTTCGCGTCATTTACGATGACTGCCAGCGCGACCCATGCAACAATTGTAGCCACGGCCGCTCCAAACAATTATTTCTGTCGCATTTCCTCCCTCTGTGACCCCCATACCCTTCCGGGGACGTGTATCCCGAGTCCCCGCGCCATCTCCACCTCCTGTTCCTCCACGCCCTCCACCTCCCTCGCCCTTTGTACGGTGCGCGGAGTGGGAGGGGGGAAAGAAAAGGAGTTTCCGCGTATCAAATGTTTTAAAGAGGAGGAAAATGAGGGTGAGCCCTTTATTTTCGTGCTTTGTCCTCAGCACCCTCATGCCGATCTTTTCGCTCCGCTAAGAGCGCGCTAATTACGTAGGGAGGCACATTAGAGTGGGAGAGGGAGAGAGAGAGACAGTGAGAGGGTTGATGGGAGGACGATAAAGGGGAAATGGAAAGAGAAGGGGTGGTTTTTTGGTGATTGGGTATTTTGTATGTAATTTAAGGATGCTGTGAGGCTAGTTGGAGGAGGGTGTGGCGGACTCCATCGCATTGTAGCAACGGTAAAGGAATGAAGGAATTCCCTCGCCTCCGAAATGTGGAATAACACTGGCGGTCAGACGTGTTCGCAAAACTTTGACCAGCTGATATGACCAGCATTATGAGCGTAGAAAGAAAGGCTATCCAATAATGCTAAGATTCGAGAATAAGCCTATCATTGCCACTCATTCCGTAGCATATTTTAATTCTTATATTTATTCCATGCCGCAATGTGTGCTGTACTGAAATAAAAATGGGGTAGCTATACTTTTCCTCGAACATAATTCAGTTTTTAGTCTATTTATATTTGCATTCCTTACCTGTACCATTTTTTCGGAATAGGGACCAAAAATGTACTCAAAGTGTTCCTCCAAGCTCACCTTATCCAAATACTTATTCCGCGTAAGTTCAAAAAGTTTGTCTTTTCGCTTTTTTGTAAACACATGAGCAGTTCTGTTGTCCACTCGGATTGATTGGTCCACTTTGTTTCCCGTCTTTATGTATTTTTTAATCCCGTATTCTGTCGTTTAATGTTCCTGGACACCATGCTATTCCTCGATAACACATTCTTTTTCAATACTAAGTATCTGCTGGCGTAATATCGGTGCTATCAAAGTCTTCAAAGTGGTCCTTCCCATTTTCCTATATCCTTTGTTTTTTCCAGAATAACTGCATCATTTCCTAATGTTACCAGTTCCCTCTCTTTTACTGAATATTCCAAATAAACTCCCTAATAATCCTTCATATTCCGTTGTGCTACTTCTCATTGCATCTGAAGAATTTGTCAAGCATCTATCTTCTGTCTCCGCTATACTTCCTCTGCATTATTAGGTTCCGACTCATTTTAGCATGTATTTCCTATTGTTTTGCATTTTTCTTATCATCTTTGTTATATTCAATCAGCATCAAGTACTAAGGTTTCCCACTTTGTGTAGCCATTTACAATTTCTTAATTATTCTTCGACATTTTATGTTTCAGATTTTCACGCTCAAGTTATACATGCCCTAATCTTCTTTCTTTAATCCTTTATCCTCTCATACTTTTCATTAGATTGTCACTCTAGTAAAATGTTTCTAAACATGTGTTTGACTTAGAAGTGATCCTGTTGTTATATCCCTGTATCTTCCTTCATTTCCAGAGGTGTATGTACTTCTCTTGATGCTGACAATGTGCTAGTAAAATCCTGGGTTCTTATACCACGTGATTCCTAATCTCCACTGTAAGTTTTCTATGGCCTGCTCCGTTACTATCAATCAGCCTAACACTAATTTGATAACAAAGTGCCTAGCTGTTTCTCGTAATCATTACTCCGAAACATCATCGCTCTAGTTACCTTTTCAATCAAAGCGGCTAAAGCCAATTGTCTAAGCTACCCCCTCCATTTATCATAAATTATTTTGTAACTATTCAACATTTGGCATAGTTCGAACGTTCCTTGTACATACCTTATCTTATTATGTCAGATGTTTTTCTTGCTCTGCTTTTGTTTCGGCTAATGTGTAAGGATTTTGTGTAATATTACGGAGGCCTAACCTTCCCCCAATCCTATCACTACATTTAACCCTTACGCTGATCTCCGTACTTTGTCAAGATTAGAAACTTTATTTTGCATTTTATTTTTATAAATTGTTTGGGATGTTAATTAAGATGGTTTCTAATTGCCTGCAGTAAGTTTATCTTAACCGTGGAACCATTGCCCTGATGGCCTTTATTCGAGCTTCCTGCCCTAGGCATATTGCCTGAGCCGCCCTTCCAGGAGTACAAATCATTTATTCAGAAAATCCAGCTTTAAGGATTATGGAATAACCTTCCCCACCGCCAGGGGTAAATCACTTCCCGCCATGTAGTAGCGGGGAGTGATTTACTGATACACCTACCATCTTGTATTCCGAGTGTAAAATTCACTGGTATCAAAATTAATTTTATACATTCAAACAATTCATTCAGGAAATTGTTGGCTTTCTTTTATATGTCACTTAATTTTTGAGCATCGCGTTTTCATAATATGTACCAGGAATCAAAAAGATAATAACGTTGATGTGGGGCAAGATAAAGTATTGGTTTCAACTACAGTGTGTATGTTATTGTCCTTGGTTTTCAATAAAGATTAAAATCAGTCCATCAATAAAGATTAAAAATCAGAAATACTGATTTTTAATCTTTTCTGATGCAGGTGGCAACATTTATCTTGTTAAACGATATAGGTCGATATTGTTGACTTAATTGAATTCTGATTACCATTAGTGGATGGTTACATAATATGAAATGATTTATGTCAGTCTAATTTTGGAGATTATAGCTTATACCTTATTCCTAGGTAAGTTACACGTCACAGGTATTTAAGTGCTGCGAGTGTAACGAACACTTTGTATTTAATGTTTTGAATGAGAAGCAGTAACTTTTTAATTCCACATGTATTTATTGCAAACGACCTAGGTTTCAACGTAGCACGTCATCATCAGGTGCTACGTCGAAACCTAGGTCGTTTGCAATAAATACATGTGAAATTACAAAGTTACTGCTTCTCATTCAATATGATAAGCAAATTACATGAAGTCACGCCTGAAACAACGGTATTTAATGTTATTTGAATGAGTTTTCCATAAAATAATGAGCGTTAAAATTTTCATTTTGATGTTCATGCACATATTTACTAAAAATGTTAGTTATGTGAACAAATGACATGCTGAGATCTGGCGGAAAACACCGAAGCTAAGACAGGCCAAACTTCACATAGAGGGACCTAAACCTGGCCTAGCAAAGAAATTACTCCTACTAAACAGGAGTCAATTACGTACGATAGTGGCACTGTTCACCGGACACTATCAAGTGATGAGACACCTACATCTCCTGAAGATCACTGATTCAGCTAGATGCAGATGGTGTGAAGAAGAGGACGAATCAACCTCACATCTCCTCTGCGAGTGCCCAGCCATAATGAGGACTTGGAATAGATATCTTGGCTCACCTTTCCTGGAACCCAATGAAATTAAAGGGATCCTCATAGGAGACCTCTTGGCTTTTAGCCGGGCGATTGGTCTCTATGGGTGATCTCCTAAATGGTGGTTAGCACAATGGACCAATAGGTCTAAGTGCCCTAGGGACTCGTAGAGTACCTCCACCTACCTTTTAATCTAATCTAATCTATGTGAATACATTTTAACAATGATAACAATTACCCTGGTTGAAAATTGTAGTTTCTGCGTATTTAGAGATGCTATAGAGCAGTGATAGGCAAAATTTTTAAAGTGGGGTGCCAAAGGAAAGGAAAAAAAACTTAAAGCGGGCCAATATAAGTTATTAAGTTAAAATATTTATTAAAAGATAAAAATGATACATTTTACAAAATTCTTGAGTTTTTTTTGTGTTACCAAGTCCTATTAATGACTGAAAGATTATGAAGGAGAATGTGATGAATGAAACTGTGACTGCATTTCCAAAAGTTTCTCATAATTTGGATCGAATTGGGATTTAGAATAATGTCACGCGGGCCGCATAGAACGTTTCAGGGGGCCACATCTGGCCCGCGGGCCGTAGTTTGCCCATCACTGCTATGGGGTTATGGCACTGCTATACCCATCACACTATTCTTGTTTATGAGGTCGCATTCAGTTATTTCAGCGGCAATTAGTGGTATTTATATATTATTTTTTTGCGGTATATTTTACACAAAATGTCTTAGGGTCAGCAAAAATACAATAAGTCCGTTGTATGTTTCTGTAGTAACTGATTGGTATTGATGTCATGACCCGTAGCTGCGTGAAAATTTCTACCTGAAATTAATGTGATGAATTCATGAATAAGTTGCATAAATAATCTCTTTACTCCGATGCTAACGTCCCAGATATGAACGCGTAGTTAAACTACTCACTCACATGGATCCAAATTTTTTTCAATAGATTTAATGTCAACATATTGAGTCCTGTGAGAAATAATTTTGTCAGAGCTTATATTTTAAATGTGTCAAATGTCTCTCGAAAAGCAGAATTGATAAGCATTAAAAACTTGATACCATCAAAATATCAATCAAGTTTCATTTTTGATAATATTGTTTTTATAGAATACATTTTAAGAATGCAATAAATTGACTTTGAATTTTATTATTATCTAAAAATATCTAGCGCTCATAGCAGACGTTTAATATGTATTACCATACTTACAACTTATATAAAATGACATTGACACCATAGCGTTGTTCCCAGTGTATTCTAACTTCGGTATTAGAGGCATCTGAGCCTTGATATCAACACAATAACAAATAATGTCTTCTACAGCTATTCTTTTGCCATCAAAACATGCGTGTTGAACTTGAGAGTGCTGGCGGTGTTCAGTTCAAGTTGACGACATTGAACCAAAATGAAATAAATCCATCCCTCACTCTGAATACGCACGTAATCCAATTTTATAGCAACAGTAGCCACTGGAGCAAGAAACCAAATCTCTTGGAAACTCATTGTACCTTCCGTTAGAAAAGAAATGCATGTCCAATGGGATACTTCTAACATACCCAACCATTAATCCGGTATTTAAATCATTTTACATTCTAATTAATGCAGGGTAAATTACCTCCAGTCCCAATGAGAAGTGTTCTACATAAATATTTTAGAAAAGGTAAGGAAACTTAAATTTTAGTAAAATATAGTGTGATGTGTTCAAACTCACGTCTCGCAACAGCTTGATTAAACATGTGATTAAATACGCTACAACTAGTATTTTATCTACTGAGTATACGGCTTCATTTCAAATATTGTGCCAAATAAAACATGTAACCTCAAATTGCAGAAAGGATAAAAATTTTAATTTAGGAAAGGAAATATGGTCAGCGATGGGAAAAGCAAATAGAAAATATTTAGCAGAATAGCTCGGCCGAATAAGTCGTTCTACCTAACGAAAAGAGACACGAAGAGAGAACTAGAAACACAAGGTTCAATTAGGGAAATACGTCTCGAAAACATACTTCTCTGCGATTGCGGCATTGAAAACTGCAGTAGGTAGCATAAAATGAAAGACACAGTATTTGAAATGTGTTGTGTCAGGAAATGATGAAGTTGAAACCAATGAAGAGATCCTTTATGAAGAGGCTCTCAGAATAGTAGGAGAGGACATATATCTCTGAAAAATCTGGAAAGAGAAGGAAATAACCTAATCGGAGAAATCTTGAGACACGATGTTCTCCTGAAGACTGTTGTCAAGTGGAGTGGAAACTTCTGTGGAAACCACGATTAAGACACAAAAAATAAATAGTCGAGGATTTAAAATAGAAGAAATGTGCCATTATGAACAGGTTTGTCAATAGAGAATCGGAGGAACTGATACTTAAATCGGTCACAGAATCGATGATTATAATGATGCATATAACGAAAGTCCGAAAGGTCCTTTAAACTCGTGGCTCGACGTAAATGGATTTTACTACGTTTTCATGCTGTGGATTTTTAATTGCTCCTATAAATTAGACATTGTAGGCTTGCATAACTATGTTTTCATTTCATTATTCCCTGGGAATACACTATGTAAATGAATTCCAAAAAACTAGTCGCTTGTCTGCGAGAAACTACACGGCCGTGATACATAAATGGGCGTCCCCCCTGCCCGATCACGACTGCCTCCTGTTCTCTCCTTCAAAGCTATCCGCACTCCCACTCACTCACAATCCCCTCCAGACAACTTCACACCCCCCACGTCACTACTGTCACTTCCAAGTCACTTCGACCGCCTCCCGACCGTTCTCCGCCCGCGGCATATCACAGTCCTCACACACGTTTTCACTTCCTGTCCCCCAGAAGAGTCGGGGAAAAATTGGAGCAGAATTAAAGAAAAGAGGAGAGGAGAAGGAGAAATGCAAATGCCGCAAATCTTTTTCTCGCGCGTGACGTATGGCCGAAGGAGGAGAGACCATTGTTTCTTTTTCCCACCGCCCGCCGCTCGAGAGCGCCTCTTCCGCTTACCTCTTTTTCGCGTCGTTGCGGTGTGTGGCAATCTACTCCTCTTCCTCCTTCACTTCTTGCCTCGCCTCTCTCTCTCTCTCCTTCCATTTCGCTCCCGTTTCTTCCTTCCTTGACTTCGTTCCACGGCGCCCTCCCACGTGGAGTCGTGTCAGGATGGAGAGAATACTATATTTGCCCACCACTATGTAGTGCCCCTCTTTCTCCTCCGCTCTCTGCCTTTCTTACTTTCTCCGTCTTCTCTCCCTCTCTCTCTCTCTCTCTTCCTCCCTTCTCTTCAGCCGTGTGCAGCGCTCCCTCGCCTGCCCCCGAATGCGAGGCTCCGCCCACTGAATTTCCTTCCCCCCCTCCCTGCCCCTCCCGGCCGCCTCCTTCTGGTTCGGAGCCGACCCGAGGCCTCTCTCTCGTCTCCATCCGATTTCTAGCCCTCTCCCTCTCTCTCCACATCCCTCCCCCCCCACCCTGCCTTTGGAACGGAACGGAGGGGATGGAGGTGATGCGAGAACCATCCCAGCCAATGAGAAAGGTCGTTTCATACTTCCGCTACCGAGATCGAGGGGGCTTTGTGGGCGGGGCTTGTGCTATATGGGGATGCGTCACTTCCCGCCTGCCTTTTCCGTCCACCCCTTCTTGTCAGAGTGCGACTTCACCCCACTTCTCCGTTTAAACCTCACCCTTCCCCTCCCGGGAAACATCCCAATCCCCATCCCCCCTATACGAGGGTCAGAGCTACGCCCCACACCCCTAGTTAACCCCCTCTAATCCTAGAACCCCCGCCTTTCATCCCTCTTGCCACCCCCCCCTTCCAGTCTAAAACTCCGTCCACACCTCGCCCACAACCTTACCCGCTCAGGGAAACTATTCCTCGTCCTCCAGGGTCTCAGAGTGCACACGAGGTGCTTTGTCCGCTCGACGCGAGGAGTTTATCATTCGCAAACGAAGAGGACGAGAGGGAGCACGCAAGTTATCTTCCTTGTCGTTTGTCGGTGATCGGTCGAAGAACGCCCTTTCCGGAGCACAACGCGTCCTACCAGGGCATACGAGTTTCGGAGAAGTACCTCAAGCTAGATAAGTTCGGCGAATTAGCACGCCGGGGATTCCGGTATTTTGACAGTGCTGAGAAAACCTGACGAAAGCTTTGTTTACATGTGCTATTGAGGTGTTGGAGGACTTGGAGAAGCTGTCAATACTGTCGAGTCGTATGCAGATTCTCGCGGACAATTCATCAGCGCTCTAGTGTTTGTTAATTTGTGATCTGTGGCCGCACGTCTTGACGATGGAACCTCACAACGAGGAACTGTTCACATTGTCTCGAGGAGTGCGTGATTTTGAGTGATCGTTTGAAAAATCAGAGTTCAACGGCAATTAGGTAAGCGCTGAATATTTATAATTTTTCTGCGAGATGATTTAATTCTGTCGGACTGTTGGGGATAGGACTTTCTTCTCATGATCAGACTGTATCAGCGGGTGAGAAAAGATCCGATTATGATTCTCGACTGTAGTATTACGTCGACGAGTCGTTGATTTGCTCGTGTTTGGAGCTCTGTGACGCCCAGATTGGGTAACGTTATTTATTGACGTTGTGTTGATTGGAAAGGACATTACTGGGATCCAAAGGTGAAGGTTTTGCCGGTGCCGACACCGGCTCCGCGACGAGGATTCGCCGGTGTCAGCGGGGCGCATCTTCCCGCAGACGTCGCGGGCTCCTCGCCGGACCTCACGCGACCGTGCTCCCCCGAATCAAGTCGGGAAGCCGCTGTGTGGCCGTTCGTTCCGATCATCGCCCGCGACCTTCCAACTCACCGCACCACCATTGAGTGAGCGCCCCTCACCCACCAATCCCCAATGTGTCTCGGCATGGAGGACCCCGCCTCCTCTGCAAGCGTCGTCGCAGCAACCACTTCGGTGCTCCTCTCGCAGCAGTCCTCCATGATGGTGCACCACCCGCTGGCCTCCTCGGCCTCCCTCTCCTCGTCAGCCTCGTCGACGTCCTCCTCACCGCTGGACCTGAGGCCGAGGCCGGACCCTTCCATCCCCCCACCACCCTCGCTGCACCACCTGCATCACCACAACCCGTTCCACCCGCACCACCACCCGCACCAAAGGATCCTCCAACACCCCTTCGCTCACCCACTCGCGATGGGACCCATGGGCTTGCAGGCCCAAGGGACCCTGTCCCCGCCGAGCGGCGGACTCTTCCCCGCTCCCGCACTCCTCCAGCACAGGCCGCACGGCCCGTCCGTCCTGACGTCCCCAGGAGGCCTCCCCGGACAAGAGGTCCTGCACCCGGGGTCGGAGGGCGCGCCGCCTCCTTCCAGGAGTGACTTGCTCATGCAGCATCGCTTCAACATCAGACTATCGGAAGAGGAGACTGAGGAAGAGGATGAGGAGGACGGGGAGGAGAAGTCGTCCAAAAGGAGGTCGAGGACTCCGGAGGGCCCGGAAGAGCCGAGGCCCAAGCCGGAGGAAGAGGAGGAGGTGGATATGGACTCGGACATCAACGTGGATTCCGACGACGACGACATCCACGGTTTCATTCCCACGTCCTCTTCGCCAAGACAAGGGTCCTCGCCCGGGAACGCCTCCGACGGGCCTTCCACCCACGATGGCCTCAACAGCTCTTCGAGGATGTCCCAGTCAGAAGGTAAAGGAGGTCAAGGGGGAGAGGAAGATGAGGATGGCAAAGGAAAAGGGAAAACCTCGTCGTCAGGGACGGCCCTAGTTAAACCTCCGTACTCTTATATCGCCCTCATAACGATGGCCATCCTCCAGTCACCGCACAAGAAGCTCACCCTCAGCGGAATCTGCGAGTTCATCATGTCGCGGTTTCCCTACTATCGGGACAAGTTCCCCGCCTGGCAAAACTCCATCCGGCACAACCTCTCGCTCAACGACTGCTTCATCAAGATCCCCCGGGAGCCCGGCAACCCGGGAAAGGGGAACTACTGGACGCTGGACCCAATGGCTGAGGACATGTTCGACAACGGCAGCTTCCTCCGGAGACGGAAGCGATACAAGAGACAGCCCCCGGAGCTCTTCCTGAGGGACCACCACCACCCACATCACCATCCCCACGCCTTCATTGACCCGTACCACCAGGCGGCTGCGGCCGCGGCGGCCATGCTATTCGGCCCCCCGCACCCGCACCATCCCCACCACCACCACCATCACCACGCGCCTCCCCCGCCTCCACCGCCCCCGCCAATGCACTACCCTTACTTGGGACCCCTGCCCCCGCTAACCTTAGCTCCGCTGGGGCTGGGCGGCGTCCTCCGTGGCGGGGGCGGTGGGGCGACGCCCCCGCAGCAGCAAGCTCCCGTCCACGCGGTGCTGCCCAAGCCGGTGCCGGTAAGCAGCGGGGCGGCCCCCGACATGGGCGCCACCTTGGGCATCACCAAACTGCACGCCAAGGGAGCCGGGTTCAGCATCGACTCGCTGATTGGGAGGGCGAGCAGCGGGGTCAAGGGGCAGTCGGAGCCGCCGTCTCCGCCGGGGAAGCAGCCGCACACTCCCGGGAAGCCGCCGTCTGGCGTCCGCAACCAGCTTCTGGTGACGAGGAGCATGGACTCTGCCTTCTCCCCGCTCTCGTCCTCCGCGCCGCAGTCTTCGCCGCCGCCTTTGGGGGCGACACACTCCCCCGGCGGGCTCGCGCCCTCCTCCGCCGGGAGCCCGGGCTCGAACCCCGCACCGTCGACTCCATCCCCGTCGGCCGGCATGGCGCCCCCTTTCGGCTACCATCACCACCACCATCACCCCGTGGCACCGATTGCGTGGGCGCGGTGAACGGGACGCGGGGACGTGGCGGATGAAATATTCAAAAGGTGGAGGCAAGGACATTTTTGAGGGACTGAGTTGAAAGGGGTGGGCGTCCTGTCTCGTCTCCTTCGCGATTAATTTGTAAATAATAAATGAAGTGAGATGGGTGATTGTCTGAATGTTACTTAAGCATCATCACCCACTCCCCTTCGCATAGCGGTATTACTAACGTGTCATAATGCATATATAATATTTATTTGAAAAGAGAAGAGTTTATTTATTGGTATTGTTTATATTTTTGTTCAATCAAAAATGAGTTTGTTGAGGCTGATCTCCTTGCTGTGGAGAAGTTATGCTGATTGACGTTAGAGTTGGGCCGTTGTTCATTAAATGCCTTTCTTGGTTAATCATTTCGAGTGTTTGCAGCATCCTCAATCTCCATCGAATATTCATTGCCTCTTATTTGTCTACTGTGTCTTGATTGAATGGCATATCACAATATTTTCTTTCCTAAAAATTTAAACCTTGTCTAAAATCTGCTTAGTGGGTGACTAAAACATGCCACCATTCTTTTCAAAATGTATTTAATACTTAATTTTAAAGCACTTTAAATGTATAATTTAATGAGCAACGGGAACTTCTGGTTTATTACTAATTTGATAAATCAATCAGTTGTTTTTTCCCACATAAGTAGCTAAATTTGATACCATTGCTATTTTATATCAGCGACCAATCATTCTGAATCTGTGTTATATCTTTTTGAATTTCTGTTGCGTTTCTGTGGGAGTATTTCTCATGGATTGACCCTTAGTGTTGCTTGCATAATATTTATTTAAAGACATATTTATTAATCCAATTTTACACATTCCTGTCTTACATTTCTTCCATTGTGTACGCACTCCTTGTTGATGAGAGATTAAAGGTTTTAAAATACCTAACATGAGAATTTCATCGCACAATTAGCTTTAAGAGAATTCCTTTTTTTACTGCTTGGAACTTTTATGGCCATTACTCACCTCTGACTGTTTGTGCAGTGATTCAACTGCCATAGTCTTCTCTTGAGCGAAATATTCAGAGCCAAAAATCCCCCTTTTCCATTTTATAATGGAAGTCTTCCTCTCTCTCAGTGAGATTGTGGAGAATAGTTTTATTGCGTATGTGTGATAACCAATTACTTCTTGTTTGTCCGAATGCTTTTCTCCAGCACCTATAGCACATATATATAATTTATTTTTACCCATTTTGTGAAACTGGGTAAAATTTATCTTTTGCTATTTTTTTCTTTAAATTTTGTCGCTAGGTTATGCAGCTATGTCTTCATTTCTTTGAGGAATTTGCCCAATTAGTACAATTTCATATTTTTTTCTGCTTGCGTGAAGTCCTATTTAGATTCAATTGCCGTAAAATATATTTTATCTTAATTGTTTTTTAATTGATTGGTGATAGGAAGGGGAATATTTGAGACTGTAAATTGTCTGTTCAAATAGCACAAAGTATTTTACAATCACTGACAGATATATGATTACTTTAGCCTGTGTATTTGCTTCCTCACTTTGTAAGCATGTAAACTTTTCAAAACTTATGCACTTCTTGCCCTTCACCTATGTTAACATAATATTAATTCGTTTAATTAGGCGAGAACTAAACTTTTCTGTGCGAACCTATGATTTTTCTTGCGGCAGAGATCTCATTCCAATTTTTAAAGGAATCTAAAAGAATAATCACCTCGTATAAAATATCTATTCATATATTCTGAATATCTTTTCAACACTCTCCATACCAATCTAGACTTTTTTCTACTCCATTTCAGGTATGCATTTCATTTAGGAAAGGTCTTGCTAATTTTTTTGCGTTGTTTTACCTCTTTTACTGTTTCCCACAACAACATATGAGCTACGAAGAGATACTAGTGAAATCCATCTGTTTTTTTGGGAATCGTTTTATCATTGGGACCGGCTCCACTGGGGAAGTTACCCATTATAGCTAGCATGGCTGTGCGTGTTTGACACATTTCCAGTTTTATTTTGTGGTATTCTTCTTTGAGCCTTAATTGCCATAATTGTTCTTGATAACTTAAAACGGAGATCTTCTCGTTTCCAAAGTGGAGAGGTTTAAAGTGGTTGCATGAGAAAATGAGCGTTAGAACATTTCAACGTGTCACTGATATCGGGGGCGTAAGAATAAAAGTGGTAGTAGACCTTCAGGTGGCGTGCGTAGGAAATTTTTGACATCGCTCAATTACAAAGAAGGGATCATAAAATAAATATAGCTATCGTTTTCATATCGGAATTATGATCAATAGATACGGAGCGTAGTGGATTTAAATCGGAGGCAAATAATTGAGGCCTGTAGATTATAATGTTCGTTATTGGTATTTGGGTTTCCCGATTTTCATGGTAACAGATTTGCATATCTTCAAATGAAACATCCCTCTATCACTGATATTAATCAATTATGCGTAATTATGCGTTTTCTCTTAGATCTTAATCTATTACATGTCTATTCTGGTAATTTATTTTTGAAAATCTTGGTTTCTTTTGTGAGAATCGGTGAATGATGATCCTTTGATATCTCAGAGCCGGAATAGCATTTCGCGCATGTAGAGGGAACGGAGGACAAAGTGTAAGAATTGTAGGCAGTAATTTAAGCACTGCGAACGTGAGGTTATGGTTTTCAGACCGTTACTGAGGACTAATTTCCATCACTTCGCATTTCAAGTGTGATGGTAACAGGAGCATCTAGGGACGAGTTTATGTGTTGCGATTCATATAAATTTACTTCGTATTCAATACATTCGTTTCCCTTCCAATTAATCGTCTGCAGCTTAACACCATAAATTTTATATCTAAGTCATAGCAACCAGCGAAAACGTCTTAAATACTTGTCTAAAGTAAAACTTCAGCTTCAAAGACTAAAAGATGATAAGTGACAATCCCACAGCTCATTATTCGTCCCCTTGGAGCTTGGTTGGAGCGGATGTGCTTCAAACTGATGTCTCGAGAGCTTAGGTATGCCGTGGAGTTTATTTGAAATTGCCCTTTCCGTGAATCCTCAGAAGGTCGGGGCCACACGTTTCAGCGGTTACACCTCCACTCCCCAACCTCCTCCCGTCTGATGGCGGCTAATGAACTTAGTTTCGACGTGTCACGAAATAATACAGTGTCAGATCCTTAACGACCCTTCCCTTTCTCTTACCCTTTCTTTTCTGCCATCCGTACACATCGCTGCGGTCACACCTTCCCCACCTTTCGAAAGCAAATCATGGGAAACGGAGGTGGCATCGGGAGGATTTTCCGCCGGCCCCCTCTCTGCTTTCCCCGTCGCCCTTGCCTTATTTTCCTTTTCCTTGGTTGTTCGGTAATCCTGCTGAGAAGACCTCCAAGGTCCCCATCATCTTCTCCTCGCGTTACGCCCTCACTTGCCTTTTCCTCGCTATACCTCTCGACATCCTCTTTTTCTCTGTTCCTCGGCACTCACTCGCTTTCACGCTCCATGCTCGAGCGCCGGCCAAAGCGATTACTACGCGTCTCATTTCTATGCGTACCAAATTTTCAGCGTCACTCTCTATAGTTGAATCTCGATTGAGGATATGTCGCATGCACACGAATTCGTTTATAACTGCGTCGAGCCTTTAGTTTCAGGACTAAATACAACTGTCTCTCCACCGCAGTCTCTCGATTGCGTTTCAGCTCGCCTTCTCATTACCCAAACTGTTGTACTTATGAGCGTTTTTTTACCCTATCGAAGCGCACTAAAACCTCCCTTTATATGTTCAACCCATCAGCTGCACTAAGGGAAGTCAATGCAAACTATCGGGAAGGATTAGTAGGAAATTATTCGGGGAAAATATAAATGTGTCATGAATAACTATGTTTAGAGCCATATGATGATTTATAATACATAGTTATAGTTTAAACTCACTCAGAAGGCCGTTTTTCGATCCAGGTTCTAAAAAGACTGAAGTAGTTAGGTATTCAGATGGAACTCTTTAGCCGGGACGGGGTCACCGGCGCAGTACGCTTGGGGATCACCCTATGCACGGATCCCCGCACCGCCGACTGCCGAGGCCCCGTAATTGCTTCAAATACGTTTAATTTTTCCCCAATCTATGATAGCGCGTAAAAGCCGTGATGCATCCTTTCAAATTATGACCATGAAATTGCTAAGCTGTTTCAGAGGTACAACTGAGATTAGTAAGATACTCTCTGGTTCTGCTCTAAATTTATTCCTCCACACTGTTTGCCATTCTTTCCAGCTAGACTGTGCCATTTTTTTCTCATCTTTTCTCCGGCCTATTGCGTTTCAAGCACGTTGCGGTGGTTATCAAATTTATTTTAATTGATATTTTGTTTAATCACTTTTTTCCTCAAAAATTGGAATCAAAGAAGCTCTGCCGTGGGAATAAAACACAAAACGGCTACCTAAATTAATTTTCCAGGATATTTTCTCTCTTATAGCAATCTTACGCTATTGTTTTAGAGTACCAGATCCTTAATCTTTCCAAATGACGTATTAGCTTTAACTTCTGTTTGCTACTAGACATAAAATCTCACGATAATTTTAAGCTATCTCTTGTAATAGTTACCAGTTTTTCCATTACCCTTGACACAAGTGCTGTTGGTTTCCTGGAAAAAGTAAAGTTTTTCGCTCAAGTTCACCATCAATATTAGGCTATATATTCACCATAGAGGTGAATTATCAGTTGCACCTCCGACTGCATGATTTCAAAATCTTATGTTTATGTCATCTAGCATTCGATGTGGAGGTGTACCATTCAACATCGAGGGAATGTTCGCGTTGCGTTGTTGTGCTACATGATATGGTCTTTCAAATACATTTACTTTGATTAGATTGAAATTTCGTGCTACACTACGCACGGATAAATGCATTTGATGGACAACAAAAAGGTTGAAACAAATTTAATTGTAAACGGATAACAATTTCTTGTGAGCACTTTCTTCATCTATCTTTGTAAATAATTTCAAGCCCAGTGATAGCTTCTAACTCAGAAAGAGTGTGCTAAGTGCAAAAGAATAAAGGTTGTGTGTGAGTTCAATGACTTTCGACGTGTTCGAATGAGCATTTAATTGCCATCATGAGCAGTTTAATGATAACCTCCCTCTATTGTTTGTATTTAGGGTTTGTCTGGTCATTAAGCTCTCTATGCTCTGTGTTCTACGTGTGAAATTGTTGTGTTGGACCTAAGGACAGCTTTTATCCTAGGACTTTACGTGTATATTAGTTCCAAAAGGTCATAAAGGCGATAAAGTGTACATGATTCACGTCACTCTTGAAATAAAAAGGATATTTGTTAATGTCGAAGACTTTAACTAACAATTTTTCATTGCACTTTCGTCTATGTGTTAGTTGAACATTTGGTGAAAACGGAAGTGTTGTATTAAAACCAAAAACTCTTCACGTAGAATCATTTTGAAATAAAAATGCCTGTCCTAAATGTATGTGTAATGTGTGTAGCTACAGTGTTCTACGGTCGTATGTGGTGTGTAAGGTTGTGAGAGATTAAGCTGTGTTTGGGTAAAGAAGAGTGCAAGTTTATATATGGGATGTGCCCCGTTTCTCATGTCTGCACAAACATAGGGATGTGTCTCTGGCGCCATTTGTGGACTTGTGGTTGAACCACACCGTCTCGGCGCCTTCCTAAGCCCATCCGCAGAATCCTTACAAGCCCTTCTTCCCGAGTTTCACACGTTCCAAAACTTGAACCCGCTCCCGCCCTCGTTAACCAATGCCTCGAATTCGGGACGACCTCAGAAATCCTCCTGCTTGTTTCCATTCTTTCCCATCGGTTATTTAATTCATTTTGTAAATAAATGTTATCTACTGTGGATAAGTGCAACCATTATGCCCTGTGAAAGGGTGATCAGAGAAATTAAACATGATATAAAATTTATTGATGTATTTATTTTTAACCAAGCCCTATTTTTAACCATGCGCGTTGAACACTTCTCAATAATTTCAGCTTTTTTTCTTGTGGAAGGTGGTGTCATAGCTGCGGTTGTCTTCATGTGAGATGACATGATGCGAAATTTCCTGTATAAAAAAATTAGTTTTAATTTTGTTATTCGTGAACAATCGACTTAATTTGGTATTGCTAAGGTATATATTTCTAACCACGTTTCCTGATTATTTAGGATGATTTTTCAAGTTTCCTAAAAGTAACGCTGATGAAAACTCAGAACGATAGCTTATTAAAAATACTTAGCTATCCATCATCGAACTTCTTTTTCACCCTATGAAATTTAAGTCTTAAGAGTAGAGTTTACTCGATTTTAATGCACGAATATCATCACTCAGTCATTTCCAAAACTTGTTAATTATGATTATCAGATTTTTATATCACTATACTTATGCATTCATTCTTCATCGCGAGTCAACAAACCTGAGGTCAGTTTGACGCAGCTCTCCACTCGATTCTTCTATCAGCTAGTCTCTTCAACTAATGCATTTCCAAATCAAATTGTGATTTTTATTACAAAATTAAGTAATCAGCTAAACTTTTAAGTGAGACATGTTCATCTAATGTCATAAGCCGCCCACTAAGCCTAATTTTCAATGCCCTAATCCTTGACTGAATTTCCAAGTAAAAAACTTAGAGAGAATTTATTTGAGCAACCTAATGTCCTAGCGGTTAACATTTGGTGCAAATTTGTGACTCCTACTGAATGCCAATATTCGACGAGTAGGTATATATTATTGTTTTTGTGTTTTGATATGATCTCTTCGCAACAAGAAACGGTTAAACGATAAAATTATTGATTATTTTAGTGCAAACTTTCACTACGAAACTATTATGGCGTGCATAGTAACTAGGAAATTTGATAACCATTTACACCATCGTCATAATTCGAAAAATGAATGATGAATAGTTGCAGAGTGCGTCTAAATTATCAATAATTTCCTATTTATAATTATGAAATGTTATGTCCATCATATTTTAGTTATGTTCACGGCTTGCATGAGGATGGAGATCAATTGCGCCCACGCAGCGTCATAGGATTCTAATATGAAAAAAACATGAAAATTATTTAGTTTATTATATATTTCGAGGTGTCGTTCAGAGCCGCGTAACGTTTATCAGATCACTCATTAATACCATAATAATGTCATTTAACTAATGTACTGAATAATGGTTTTTGAATTACTACTGTACAGAAATAGTTGGCTCTTTAACACGGCCTTCCTTGCGTGTACCGCCGTCATTCCCTCGGCAATATGAGTTATTCCGTTGGCTATCTCGTTCGCTTCCTGGTATTCGGAAAAATATAGAACCACACTCCTGCTCTTATACTGTTCTACCAAAGCTTTGGATCCTCTTCCATAATGAAATCTGTATTTTTATGTATGTACATCACATCTGAAACATTTTTCACGCACTCCAAACGGGCGACACAAATATTGCTAATTAATATCGCAGGTGATAGATGTTATAAAAGCAACAGGTACAATAATTATGCGTAGATGTACGTGATCGAAAAGTAGAGTATAGTAGTCTTGAATCGTCTCTATTTTCTTAGTCTACTTTTGTCCTAAATTGTATCGATTAAGCAGGGAACTGCGATTCTCCCCACATTTTTCGTAAATGTAATTTTCTGTAAAATATGCTATTTTAGCATCGGTGCTCTACCTTCTTATTTATTAACGAAGATCGCGTAGATTTTTATGTCTTTACTAGCTGCAGGTGCCCGTTGAAATTCAATGGGAGGGAGAAATATAATAAATACAAATTGTGTTAAGAAATTTTAACATTTTTCATGAAGGGGCAATATATGTGCGGAAGGGAAGAAATTAGGGGAGAAACTTTTGCTGTGGAGTTAGCTCAAAGTCTGTATTGGAACCATGAATATAATTTAAACCAATGTAAACATATAATTACTGCCTGGACTAATGCCTGGGCCTTTACAAAAATAAGAATATTATTTAGTAACTTTCAGGCCAGATGAAACAAAGGAGGTTAGAAGGGGAGATGCATACAAATGTCTCTCTATTGTTGACAATGAGGCCAGATTCGGGATTTTGGGAATGTTAGGACTCCAATCTTCACCAAAATATTTTTCTCTGACCTTTCATATATGTTATGTTTGTCACAATTCTCCAACTTCATGGCAGTGGCGTCAATGAACTTCCTAAGGATACGTATCAATGCCTTTCATTCCAATTAGATTACATTCTTTTCTTATAACCTAGTACAGATTTAGAATAATGGAAAAGACAGGCCTCATATGAGACACATGGAATAAGTTGTGAAGGATGTGAAAGAGAGGAGTTACGTCAATATGAAGAGGTTTGCCAATAGAAAAATAGAGTGGAGAGCTGCGTCAAACCAATCATAGGCCTAACATCTAGGCTAGGATCAAACCAATCATCTTGCTACTTTTATTTTTGGTTAGACTTCATTTAAGTTTCTTATCATGTTCTTGTGTTTTAAAATACAACAATTTTGAAATGGGTCTACTTCGGAATACGCTGTAAATCTATAAAATATCCACTTTTTTAACCTCACAGAAACTGTCATTTAAATACTTAGAGTTTTACCGAAGGCACACCTACTTAATCTAGGAGTAGCACAAAAGTTATCCCGTGTGATTTCGCCGGATGAAATAGCCGATGTAGATTCAAGAATCAGCTGCGATATCTTTTTTAATAACTTTCAATATCTTCACGAAAAGAGCAACGCAGTTTACGGCATCTCTTTTGGACGAACTTTTTAGCATCATTGCATTAGCATTAATGACCCACGGATACCTAATGAGACATTACGTTATATTGGGATTTGAATTTCATTCCCTGGTTTATGTTAAACTATCTCAAATCGCAAGCTATTTCGCTCGATGACGATTTCGAAAGCGTTCCATGTCTTCTCTTCACGTCCCAGGTTGGTTCATATGCACAAACCCGTAAAGAAATAAAAAAAATCACAATTTGAACACCACTGAAGCATTCATTTAAATACTCCTAATTTGGACCTAATTCAAACCTTCTAAATCTGTGAGTAGCGCTAGCAGTCAGTACGTATCTTTGTGCGAGAAAATATGGCTGACCTTGCTTCACGAATAGCCCTACAATGCCTTCGGTACCTTCCTACATCCTCGCGAAAAGCACAATGCCGTTTGATGCTTCCCGCTATGAAGAACTGTTTAAGCATCAACGTTTTCCTTTCAGAGACGACACTGGAAATGGCCTCAGCAACGCTCGGAAAAGAACCGAAAAAAACAGTAAATTTCAACATAAATTACACAACGCCCAGGAACCCGGAGAGCAATGAGTAAATCGGTTAAGAAAATAAGAAAGTTTAAACATTTTCCCAGTAAATACAGAAATAATGAAAGAAATCGACTAATATTTAGTTATTTTACTCAGTGAAAGAAAAAACTCTTGGGCTACCATAAATTGAAATAGTCCATTTAAACCAATGTAAATACATAACTGGCGCCAGGAATCGAACCCAGGCCCTGATACTTTTTTATAACTGACCGACACCACTCCATTTTTATATAGGAGTATGACCGCATACAATTATTCCTTTCTTCGTTTCCTTTTGGTCCTTAGCTTTGAGATTTTTTCTGTAACTTTTGGAGGTAGCGCACCACCATATCATTGAGGGTGTTGCCTTAAACATGCATGAATGTACAAAAACTTTCCATTTCCTATTCGTACCGTATTTGTCTAAAGTGGCTGATGAGCTAGTTTTTTGTTCAATTTATTTTGGGAGAAGGAACTTCGTACAAATTGCCGCTTTCTTGTCGGAACGTATTAATTTCCCTTCAGCTTATCATATTGTAATACCTCAAAAGTCATGTTGTTATATTTATTCATGAGAGAGTAGGTGATTGTACTGTTTACTCCTGATTTATTTCAATTATTTTTGTTAATATCGCATCCAAGGATCCTATGGTAACTTCAGTGAATTCTGATGGTACTCTACTTGATGGAGTGAATTTCTCCGTCATAATTAACTCGTTGCACGTAAAAGAGTTCAACAATTGCAGTTATTTATGCGTTAAAGTTGGAATATAAATGTTGCAATTATGTAAAATCCCTAGTAAATGCAGACGTATGTATAAATGTACACTGGAGCTAAGTATATTTTCCCGTGAGGTGCCTAATCTTAAATAGTCATTCGTGGCTTCAGAGAGGAAGGCAATTGACTGAAGAGCATGGTTCGGAAAACAATCTAAGAACGCATTTATTTCTCAACCCGTCTCTGATAATAATGATATTACACCAAGTGTTAGCAGATGTAGTCTTAGGGTGGCAAAATAATATAATTGCACGGGATATCTTATTATTTGACAAATTTTCATTAAGTATCAATTTTATTATTCCTCTTTAATGGAAAATTTTGTGGATTTTCTTTGAAATTCTAACAGACTATTGACTATTTTCTGAATTATAGAAGGCTCTATTAAACACTAATCAAAGAAACAAATAATCAAATAAATGTTCAGTATTTCACCACTTAACTAGAAGATAACCTTATTTATATACATAGAAGTTTGGTTTATTTCGGTAAAGTTTGAGGCATGCTTAAGTGACATTAGGTACCTACTTCCTCGGAAAGTCAAAAAAACTCTATCATATATCGATAATATTAATAATATTTATTTGGGAATTATGTTTTCCAACATTTGTGTAGTAGATTTCAAAGTATGATTTTAGCTCATTAAATTTCGAACAGCATAATGCTTTTCCTTGCTTTTCATTATGTGAATATAAAGCATGTTTAGATATGAATCACAAATGCAACCCCAATGCCATTTCATTGCATTTATTACATATTGTAAATAAGTGTATACGATATGTATTATTAAGCAAAGTTTAAGCATAATTAAGTTACGAAAAATAACAATGGCAGCAGTTGAAGAATACTTTTATAATATAAGCGAGCGATCTTAGTTATTGATTAAGGAACAGGATAGAATTTTGGAAGGAAAATTTGTTTCACTTGGGACGGAAACATTTTTTATGAGTCTTTTTAAGCTTTATTTGAGATTAGATCGATTCCTTGCTGGATTAATGGTAGTGTATGTCGTTGTAGAATTGTAGAAGGCGGCTTTTGATGATAGATAGCAAACATATGCATCTACACGCTACCCTGCAAGCCACCGCTAGGGTGTGTGGCAGGGGGTGAAGGTCACCAAGCATGCACTACTAACATGCAAGCAAGCAACTAAAGGGTCTCATGCAACTAGATTGTTAGTATCTATAGTATTTGAGGGGTTAATACATGCATCATGCACTACAGAATACTCTAAAATATTTCCCCTACCTATCCCTTTCCTATGCTGCCTATTCTGTTCTCTTATAGTACGGGGGAAAAATGCCATTTTGAATCTATCTGTACGACAATCTATCTCTCTAATCTTATTTATCTGGTCGAATCTAGCATAATACGCTGGTGTTTTTAATATGTGCCTAACATCTTCAGTAAAGCTATCCGATTGAAATTTCTGCAATAGATTTAATCTGAACTTTAATCTTCGCTCTGATAATGATTGCCACCCTAATTCTTGTATTAATTCTGATACACTACTCAACCTATCATAACACCTTTTGACGAACCTAGCTGCTCTACGCTGCACACTGTCTAGTTCTCTCATCAAACCTAATTCATTAGGATCCCATACACTGGCTGCATACTCAAGGTGGGGACTAACTAGTGAAAAGTAGCATCGCTCTTTTGTCTTCTCATCACATTTCCCAAGTACTCTTTTTATAAATCCTAGCTTTCTCTTCGCTCGGCCGCATATTTCCCTTATGTGTCTTCCCCACGATAAATCTTTAGTGATTGTTACACCTAAATATCTTACGGTTTCAACGTTTTCGATCTTCGTGTTATTAATTTTATAGGATCGCTCTATCGAATTATTCCTCCTCCAAAAATTGATAGCTACACACTTTTTAAGGTTGAGTTCTAACTGCCATTTGTCGCACCACTCTTGAATTGCATCTAAATCCTTGCTAAGTGATTTCGTGTCCTCTTCGTTTGATATACCCCTGTACACCACCGCATCGTCTGCAAAAAGTCTAAGGTTACTACTAACTACGGTACCCAAATCGTTTATGTATAAAAGAAATAGAAGCGGACCTACTACGCTTCCCTGGGGAACTCCCGATGTGACTTCTATTGTGTCCGACATGATACCATCTATGACAACCCTCTGCTCTCGCCCACTTAAGAATTCTTTTACCCAACATACAACGTCTTTATTTATACCAAAACTCTCTAACTTCAAGATTAATTTGTCATGAGGAACTTTATCGAAAGCCTTTTTAAAATCTAAAAATATCGCATCAACTTCAGTACTGCTTTCGCCGTGGACTAAAATATGGTGCATATCAGCGTCATAAATCCCTGTATGGTGCGTGTTTTAGGCCGCAATGCCCTTTAAATCTGCGTATATTTTGTATTGGAGCGTTATTTTTGCCCTTTCTATGTAATGGTCTTGATCCATCAAGAGAAATGCGAGATTATGTTTTTCTTACTCTTTTTTCCTTATTTTCTCTGCTTCTAGATCCCTCAATCTTATTGCAGGATACAAGGGTATTTTTTGGTGTAATCTATACCGATTTTAGTCTCTGAACTACGAAATGATTAAATCTCAGAATCCATTTCTTTCTGTACTTGTAAAACCTTTGAATAACTGTATAATTTTTATTACTATTCTTTTGCTGTCCGTTAACGGCTGTGACTTTATTAGACTTGTGGTCGAAAATGTCCCATTCGGAAGTAGAATGATGGTTTTGGATAGTGTTCAATCTAGAACTAAATGTCAATCGTGGGAATTTTAGATTCTTCTTGCAGCATAGTGATTTTAATTGGAATGTCTGCGATTGACCTGATTTGTTTCGACGTGGCTATCCACTCACGATTTTCATCTACGATTTCCATTTTATAACATGCATTTATTTATCTTAATAATACCATACCAGCCAGCGCAACGTTGTGTGGCAGGGGATGAACCATATTCAGGTATGCATAACAAAACAGAGAGAGAAGTTTACGCTTACTACCATGCAGGCATGAAAAATGGTACTCCGTGCGAACACCACTTACATGCAACTGAGAGGCACAATATTATGTACCATCCCGAGAAAAGTATTAGATATGCAGTGACGAAACAAGTCAAATGTTAGCAATTATTGCCACTAAATTGTTAGTTTACAATAAGTAATTTTGATAGTCGTTGAGTTTGTCAAGTTCAGTAATATATCAAATAGATTGAATTATTAAATGATATTTCCTTGAGCATGTGTCTTCACTTCACATGCGATATCAATTATGTGTCATTTTTTGCTGTTCTAGTCACATTTTAACATTTATATTTCTAAATAATATTTCATTAAGGGGCCGTAGAGGGAGTTTCTAGAATGGTTACTGACTTCGATGCGCTTCTGTAGTAGCGTAACAGCAATTCGTGATAGGTGACCATCAGATGGGATATTTGCACCGCTAAGGTTGTTATATAATTGGTACAGTGTAGATGAGAGTTTTATGAAGTGGAGGAAGGCCGGAGAACAAAAAGCAAATTAGGTATTAGCATTCTCTTAAGTTAAGCCGCCAGCCCAGACGAGACGTTAAACCCTCGGTTTAACGTCCCGTCTGACGACCGGGAGATATATGTAAATCAAACTCCACGCATGACTCAATAATGGATCGATATTCCACTAAAAATCTCTTGCATTCCAGGAATCGAACTCGGGTCTATCGGATGAGAAGCCGCCTAACTTACTCAATTCAAACCGCAATCAATCCGATCCCCGTGGTACTCGGAATATGTGCGCATTACAACGCGTAAGGAAGGTCAGTGAAGTGGCCCTAGGGATATAGAAAGTGTAAAAATTAGTGCAGTGTGATAGTTACTGTTACATAGATAGATACTGTTGGAGTCAACGTTAAAGTGAACTATCGTAATTGCCATATTAGCCTTTAAACTTTTCCAGTCACCTAGTTAGGGCGCCACATGTGATTTTTCCAGCGTGGTGAAATTTAATGTTCCTCTATGTTGTATAATACCACCTAAATTTTAGAATAGCTACATTTTAAAATACACATTTTATGTTAATGTTGAGAACATCTGTCTCTAATCTCCGTACCGAGTCTTTGTGCTAAAGCAATCATCTCCTATTTTTTCCTTGACCTTCCCTTTAGATCCACGCCACCAATTTTCAACCAAAGGATCATGCCCCCTCAAAAGGTTCCCATTTGCCTTCCGCCCGCGAAATTGCCGCAATCCACTTCACATCGCGGGGTGACATTACTGAGATTTCCATTCACCATGAGCTCCCATCTCCATGTTGATTCCCTTAGTCAAATTACTTTTCTTTCGCGAGCTCACTATGGGATGGCGAAACCGTCGGAAATCAAATCCCTCACCCCACCCCACCCTCTATCTCTCTCTCTCCCTCCCTTTGAAATCAAAGTTTACCCAGCGCAAACCCCATTTTGAACGATTTTCCCGGGGTTGACACTTCCGCTCTCACGCCTCTCCCTCTCCGCGCGAAAGATCCAATATGGAATCCGACCCTCGAATGGTTTCAGTCTTCAGCGCTCCCTCCCTTTGGACCTCGCGGAAAGGGCAGGAGGTCCCGGACCCCGCTGCGGTCAACAACCAACACCCCTTCCTCTTTTCACCCTTTCAGCGGCACAAAAATGGGGGGTGTTACAGACCCGGGATGTGCGGTACCGCCAACGCAATTCTCCGGACGAACCCGTTCCCTTCATCACCGCCTAAAACCCTCGAGGGACGCCGTTTCAATATTGCATTACGGCCCGGCGCGGAGGCGAATAAATGGGATGGGGTTAAAACCAACAGGCCGTGCGATCCCCCGGCAGTGCCAACGTCCCGTTCCGCCGGGACAGCCAGAGCGCCCAGGGGTGAGGAGAGAGGTGTCGCCGGGGAGAGGGGGGGGGGTCTTCGGTGTTTGCGGGGACAAGGGTGGGCGACCCTTTTTCACACGGTCCCTCCCTACTGCCCTCTCCACGGGGGTGGTTGGGTGACTGGGAGAGGGAGCTTCAAGCTTCGTCCTTCGGAGGGGTGGGCGTCCGGGGGAGTCGGGTATGTGCGGCGGACCGTCGCGTGTAATCAAAGTGTTTGGCGGAAATGAAGAAGATTTGTGCGCGGTCTTTGATCCTCCGCTCGTTGGGGATGGGGAATTGAGTCACTGGGGTGGAGAGTGTGGGTTGGCGGACGGAGTTTGTGGGGATTGGCGGGGTGTTTGTCCGTCGCGCGCGCCCCGCCTCTCCAAATACTTAGTCCGCGGCGTGGGGCGGATGTCGATGAGGTGGATGGAGGGTGCCGACGGCGGGTCCTCCGCGAGTACTGCGAACCTGGGGGTGGTGGAGGATATTTTATTTTCAAGCAGGCACAAGCTCTCACCCCTGACATGTGGAATTGAACCCGCACCAATAAGCTTAACATCGTGTTTTGGGTCCTTGATAATCCGACGGCGCGTGTGCTTGACGAGAAATATTTGTTCTTGCGTAGGATTATAGAATCATAACCTCGCCGAGGTGAACAAGTAGAGCAAGTAATAATGACCGATATTTCAGAGTTCGGATCCTTTTTTATATCAGTGGTGTACAAATTCAATGCCATTTGAACCATAATTGGAAAGTCATTGGTCAGTTCAAAGTTTGAAAACACGCCTTCAAGAAAATAACAAATTTTATTAATTTTGTTTTCAGTAAGGTTATATCTTTTAGATACTAAGAGGGGTCGTGAACCTCTATTTATAAAATTGCTGTCGTGTAGTTACTAGCATGTCACTTTCTAGAGAAATACCTTCGACAAAGTATTTTCGTTGGCTTGTCTAATCAAACCAGTTGTAACGGCTCTTATCTCATTATGATGCGGATGTTTCTTTGCCATAAAAATATTATGACGCTCCAAATCTTGGTGAGAAAGTTTGCTTTACTTGTATTGCTTTAATATACGTTCATAGTATGAAATTTAAAAGCACAAAGACAAGAATTCCCTATGTTTCCGACTATTACCAATAAGGTTAGCCCATAGGATGGTTTTGATATTAAACTTGCTAAGATGCTGGCGTATGGAGTTTTATCCTTTCTAAGATATTCCTTTGGCACCATCATGCAACTATTGCCTATTATAATGTTCTGAACTAATTTAGTTGACACAAAGTCATCTCAGCCATTCAACTGATGCGAGGAAAAACAAATGCCCACACCCAATCATTGATCATTCCAAAAGAACCTTGAAAGTTTGCATACCTAGATTTTTTCCGAAGAAGATAAAAACTGAGATAATGTTTACACAAAGAAATTCCTTTTCATCGGTAATTCGATCTATGTAAAGATTTTGTTTTCATGAGAACGTTAGGAGGGTAATAAAGCATTCAAGACTGATATGACCCAATCTGTTAATCCCTATTCAAATAAATTCATTTGTAAATAGGTTTTGTTGAACATTTATGCCTAAAATCAAACAACATTTAAGAAAATGTTTAGCTTCAACTAAACATGTCTAATATGCGCGTGATGCCCCCCATCCATGGTCATATATCACCTCGTGCTTCAATATTTGAACACCTGCTCCGAATCAAGACGTCTCTTCCTCTGCTTCGATTCAATTAATTCATCGTGGGTGTCGACGTCCGCCTTCGTTGCCCCGCGCAGGCGTCGCGCCCCGGAGGCGGCGGTGATGAAAGGAGCCACTGGAAACAAGGAAACATCTCATATTATTATTTACCATCCGCGGTTCCTTTTGTCGAGTGTTTTGCGACGACGTCAGCGGGCCCCCAGATGGGGAGCCGGGGGTGTTTGGGGCTCGTCTGCCGCGCTTCGTCGCCTCGTTATGTGTGTGCGGAGGGGGGTGGTGGTGGGTCACGTGACCACACTTCCGTCCCTGTGGGAAAGCGGATTCGCCATCTTCCCGCCCTTGGAGAGGCCGACCAAGCGACCCGATCGTGGGCGGACGTCCTTGTTGCTTCGACTCCTCCTCCCTTCCCAATGCCCGCACAACCTCTCGCCCCACTTTTTCCCCTTGGACCCATCTCCCTCTATTCTTTTCTCTTCCTCATCTAATAGTCAGGCGCGTGGCGTATCGATGGCAGCGTCGGCGAGAGTAAACGGGGATCGACGACGCGGCCGAGGTGACAACGGGCCACGGAAGATATTTTTTCTCTCTTTTATCTCGCTCATTTTAAACGAGCGTCCAAGCCGCCCTTCCCATCCTTCCTCGTCTTCCACTCGCCAGCGGGATCATTCTGCGAGGGGTTGAACGCCCCCCATTATCGAGATCTTATCTCACGCCCAGACCCACCCCCCGTCCGTTGGAGAAGACTGAAATTGCAGTCGGTATAGTCTCTTCCTCCGCCCTCTGGTTTTCTCCCGCCCCTTGGGCGAATATGCCGCACGAATGAATCAAGATCACTTCTTAATTTAAAAAAAGTAATAGTTTCAAATACATCTGCATAGCACATCAAGAATGGATAGAACAAATAGAATTTAATTTTTCAACGCATAGCATTTGCAACAGTGAATATTTTGGACGGGAAACAAAGACTAGACCTTTCAAAAATCTCATACGTTAATAATTAAATGTTCATGAAAAACATAGAGTAAAACATATAGCTAAACACCAGATGGAAACTGTAGAGATGAAAATTTTAAGAAAAAACAAGGGGAAATCGTCAAGAGATATAGCAAGGAGCGAAAAGATGAGAGAGGTATCATGAAACCATAACGATTGTAGAATATGTGATAATTATAAAAAGAGATTGGAATAGTTATATAGACAGGATGGGCAACGACAGAATAGTGAAGATATAAGGAGATAATATCTCATATTGACAGGAAGAATTGAAATATCGATTAAAGTGTGTAAAGAAAGCATGCAAATGGTAATAGAACAAGCTACAACTCTAGGCGGAATCAAGGAGAAGGTTTACACAGTACCCTAGCAGCCTCCACTAGGATGTGGCAGGGGATGACCCCACTCGAGGCATTCACTATCGACGAGCTAACAAACCCCCAGCCCAACAACTCCAGTTAGCCAGCCACTACAGTTTGAAATGTTACCTCATTCAAATTAACCAAGGGAACACGGAGCTTCACATGCAATGCAGCCTTCCAGATGAAACTAACAGCGACAAAAATGCTAACTGCAAAGGGTCTGTTCTGCATATTTTACTTTGTTTGCCCGATGATGTCAAAAAGCATTTTAATTGTGTGTTGTACATTTAAAAGTTCATGCAGTTATGCAAAAAAAATAAAAAAACTGCATAACCTCTCGTAATTATATCCCCAGTAACTTAGATTTCATCTATTTTTGTTCTTATTATATGCGAAAAATAGAATTTCATACCTCTTTGTCGTATTATCTTTCTCTAGCCATCCATAGAATGCGGGAGTGTAAAAATAAGTTAGCAATCTAGTAAAGGTGACCATCATAAACCTCTGAACAAAATTTAGACTGTACATTACCTAATATAAGATATTACTTCCCAATTCAATACTTTGAACAACTTGAATACCCTGCTAACCATATTACAACCCATTTTACAGAGCCTACCTTCTCTCCGCTGCACAGTATACGTTATGTGTCTGAAACTTAACCTTCGTCGTATAAAATACTCTACTTTAAAGAACAATACTTTCCAGATTTCCTGGCGAATGTTGTCGGTGAAATCTTCTCTCGCAGTGCTCTCCCTAATTTGGAATTGAGCAGGTCGTTAAGATATTTCAATTTATTTATTCAGTACTCCACACAACCTTTTCATATGTATGATGAATAATATCATGCCAATTATTTTTGCCCTGGAGATATTTTCAAGATTGGTCCTTCACGTGAGTAGTTCTTTTTTACATTGATTTCACCATATAACCTCATTTTGAAGTTATATCATGGTGTATATATGTCCTTGGTATGGCTTACATTATGTTTCGACAAATTGGACCAATTTTTGGTATAATGATTTTAGCTCGGGAATTAGGGGGTTTATGATTTATATCTTAATTGAAATAACAATTTTATAGGCCATTATTATCAGCAAAGTTAATTTCCGACTCATTTTGTGATTGCCATGTATTTAAAATATAATGCGAAATATTTTATTGGGTTATTGGGTTATTATCCGCCTTAATTAGTATTCCTTAAATTTTTTATCGACATATTCATGAGTCAAATGCAATCCTTGCAATGCAGTATAGGTCCCTGCAAACTTGCAACAATCTTTTTCATATTTTTATCGATTGACGATTCCTTTCGTTAGAGGTATTTAAAACCCTTTATTCTAAATGATTAGAGATTGATGGAAAACAATGTATTCATTACATTGAAATCAGTTAAATTTTATTCAAAAGCGTCGAATTGAAGTAAGCCAAGAGGGGGAGGGTCCGCTCAGTGACCATTTGGTCCAACCATATCATCTGTTTCGCATCTTTGCACGACTCTCCCCTCTCGAAAAGTGGTTGGAGCGTCCGTTTGGTCCTCTTCTCCCCTACCGTAATCGTCCCCATCGGATAAATCCGTCCTTCGCGGGCGGAGGGCGGAACTGTAATCAAACCGAACACTCAAGTCGTGGGTTCGACCCACCGCCCTAAGCACTCGGGTGGGACTTGTGTGTAGGCGTTGAAATCTCCGAGGCCCCAATCCAGAGTTCGACGGGGCGTGAGGGACGAAGTGGCCGAGCGTGTCATCTCTCTCCCCATCTCAGGACCCCTTATTCGGCCCCTGCCGCACCCCGCTACCCCCCTCTCCCACACTAACGCTCGCAGAATAAACGCAGGCCGCGACTAATCTAGTGTTTGCCCCCGGGAGACGCCGCTCGAGTACGCCGGCCCCGGCCGTGTGTCCACACGTGCTGGCACGAGTCCGTCCGTATCCGGAAAAGCGATGTAATACTAATCGTGGGGGAGCGTAATTCTTGCCGCGATCGGACATGATATTGAAGGGTAGGTTTTATTGGCGTCGAAATATTTCGTTTGTCGCAAACTTGGACGAGAATCAATAACAGACCGCTGGCGAAAAGATATGATAAAGCTTAAGTGTTCACCGAAACCAATCTGCTTCTCAAAGTTATTAACAGCATTTACCAACTCCAATCATACGATAACTGATTTCACATAAGGAAACAAACTATGTGTATGCAAGCATGACTATGTATGTGACAAAACTAAGCATTATGTGACCATGAATTTCCACAGTGTTACGCCACAAGCCATTGATTGTATGACTGAATTCACTACTTTATTACGTTATATTGTAGAGTTTTATGAGTGTGCATTATCATTCATGCTGAGACACTAATACCTTTCATCAAAACAGTCGCTGATCAACCGTCATACAAGTAGACATCTTTTCATGGGTTTCTTTTTCATTATTGAAACATATAATAACTTTTTTGTGACCTCCACAGTTTAACGAGACACACGACTGGTATCGGCTGTTAGGCCATCATGACGTGTACAATCGGGAGTGGTTGGTGGAACAAGGTGAAGGTTGAAGTGGAACAAGGCGAAGGATTATATTCTGGACCACCCACTTTTATAATACTTTTCCAAAATCGAATATTAAGTTCTTGAATATTTATTTATGTTCCCCTTCATAACTTGTCATCAGTTCACTACCAGTAAGAGTCTCTTAAATTAACTCGTTACCTAATAAGATATACCTGAGCATCAACCTTTATAACGCGTTTATTCACGTTATAGTTATTCCTTATTGCGCTCAGGAGGGCGTAGACGTGATCATTCTATTTTATATTCTGCTTTATGCTTCAAATCGTATTTGCTGGAGCGATTCGTTAGACCGTGAGTGGCTTGGTTCCTGTCACATGTGCACTTCTATATGAGTTGTTATGATTGATAACGATTGCGAATAGCGTGAATAAAGAAACAATGATGACATCTATATTGAGGAATTATCCCAAGATATACTCTCTAGTAATGGATTACCGGATAATTTCTTGATATTGATGATACAATCTAAATTATGCCTCTGAAGTAATACCAAGTTAAACGTGATTTGTCACTTCAAAGAGATCCACGTTATATAATTATCTGAGATCTTTAATGCACCTCAACTTCCTCCGCATTTTATGCTTATTTCTGTAAATGATTTTATGTTCCCATTTTACACGTATTTTATAATTCTGTCCCCTCTTACGCTAATTCTGAAAATAATTGTTTTATTCATTTGTTTTTCCCTCACCCATGGCATTCGGTTGCATTTGTTAAAAATGTTGAGTACATCCATGTTCTTGATCGTATTTAAAAATATTATGCTGTCGAAACCTTTTTTCTAAATAATAGTGAAAGTTTTTTCATTGCAGTATATATTTAGCTAATTTACCTTCATAACTGTATTTGAGGTGGATAGCATGTAATTTTTTAATTAATGAAGAATATGATCTAATCAATGACTAATTCAATTAGCAAAAGTTTTTTTAATAACATTTCTTTATTTTCATATGTGAGCAATCTAATTTGCTCACCTACATCACTTGTATCATACCCTTGGTTGTGGGTTGGAGTATCTTATTTTGATAATTTACTCATATGTATGGTAGTGACTAGTGTTTTAATATCGAAGTCTTTTTGTACAGCTATACCCAGCAATATGTATATGCATGTGTATTTCTACCCTCTTCAATAAAATGAATTTTAGATTGGTATCGTGCACGTTGTACTATCAAGGCCTTTTTTTGATTACCAGTAATAGTCTGGAAGTTTTATCTTGTAATTTATAACGTTTTCATGGATAGAGTAAGATAAGTTTAGCCGATGAAAGACCTTAAATAAAAATAAACATCGTCTATTCTTCGTTCGCAATATCCAAAAAAAATCAATGTCCAAAATTAATCTGGTGCATGCGCATCGGATGTCAGAGTGCCTTGTTAACTTCAATATTCAAATTCAATAGATTGTTGGGGGGACACTTCTTCATTGAAAAGCGCGTGCTATTAATTTGTATGGGAGAGGAGGGGCTGGGATTTAGATCCTTTACCTTCTACAGCAATGATTTCTCAAGAATTGACTCCCAGAAAATCACACGCCTTGAGTTTATTAAGGTATTGATGTAACTGAACTGCGTCGCCGGACCCAACTTCGCCGTCAACCCTCAAAACCTCTTACACCACTATAGTTCTTGCATACCATCATCGTAACCGATGAACAGTCACTTCTCCGTCGATGAATCAGTAATGCCTTTCATAGAAATTTGATAGAAACAAGCGTGCATACAAACTCGGACGCAAGTACGATTCATATTTTCATTTTTATTTCGCAACATTTTTAAGCCTTATTGAATGTTATCTAATTACCACATTAACTCAGTGGCGTGATAGCCAAGTGGATCCCTAATCGTTGGTGCTGGGTTCAAATACGATACTGGTCTCTTTGTTCGCGTAGAGCTGAACTAAGTCTAATGGGATTTCTCGACACCAAATCTTCATAAAAACTACCGAAAGCGCAGGGAAAGGAACCGGCCATTGTACCCAGATATGTGAAATTCACTTTCCAGTGTTTGGTGAGCCCTTACCTCACAAACCAGACGGACCCCTCATGAATGCATTAATAACTCACGCATTCTTTGGGAATATAAATTCATTAATTATTGTACATATAGACCTTCCTGATCAATAATAATAATCACATTAATTTGTACATGCTAATAATTTTGTTAAATATGATTCCTAAATGCATATCTAATATTCTATACTATGTAGCAGAATTATACGCCTCAGTTGCATGTAAGTACAGCATGCACGGACGAGTGTTTATGCATTGTGGTTTGTGAAAATGTAATTCGCTTTCGATCCAAATGCATGCCTGGTGATGTTTTATGTTTTATCACCCACCCTTACGGTGGCTTTTAGGGATTATTATGTAGATGTAGCTGAATTCGTTCTCCGGAACTACCGCTACGTTACCGGGCACACTTGAGCTTGAAATAGGCACTGCACCATCCTACCTCTATCACCGATAAGCCTTGATTTACTCAAGAGCCGGAAGATTAAACCCTTTCCGGCACGAGTCACATGGCGTATCAGCTCTTTTCGGCTTTCTTACAATCACTACCGCGGCAGAGGATTTGAAAGCGACAATCTGGAGGGAAGGAAGCATTCTGAGGGATGGGGAAAGGAGGTAAAGAGATCCCAGGGTGTGGGTACGTGGAGGAGAGGCGTTGGGAGAGGGTGCAGGAAGGAGGTTATGTGTTGGGGTGAGGCTTGCACCGGGAACATCAAGGGTGGTGGGAAGGGAGATGGTGGAGAGGGAGCAGGGTTTCTCGGGAGAAAAAGAGGTTGCAGGGTGGGGGATAGGGAGTACAAGGACAGGGAGGAAGTATAAAAGGGCCGTGTAAACACAGGAAAAGGGGGATAATAACTTGTCAGGTGGGTAAATCATAGCGATGGCGTTCGGCTGGGCTTGTGAGCGTCTCTTTCTTTCTGAACGTAAACACATGTGAGAGAGGGGGGGAGGTGGGTTGAGCGGAAGAAATAGAGGAAGAGGCGGATATGGAGAAAGAAAAGGAGGGGCCTGAGATGAGATCGGCTGGCTCGAGGAAGCTCGGCACGAAATTCCCGCGGGGTGCAGTGAACATCCTCGCCTATGGATTAAGCAAGCGAGTAGGATAGCGACTACCCAGGAATGACCTCGTCGTCTTTCCCAGCTTGGCCAAAAAATAGGCCAGAGCTGGTGTGATTTTCCTACTGCTCATGCAAACGCATCAAGCTATTCTTTATCCTATTCTTTTTCTTTTGAAATTGTTGGGCAAGCTGTAACTTGTGACAATGACCAAATGCTCCCTATGTTTTTGAAAGGTGCCACAACACCCGTATCCAATTCAGAAGTACAGCACAGGACTCCACATCTACATTGTAATGTAAATTAGCATTATCCTGCAAGACGTTTATCAGCCGATATTCACTAAATTTCATGCCATGATGCTTGGAATTCTTTTAACCTGTTATGAGGCAACATCCACCCTTCTAATTCCGACCACGCATATGAACAATGCGATTCCATATTTAAACTAAAGAACTGAATTATGAGCCTATGTATGAAATTTATTTGAAAATTAACTCACAGGGTTATTGTAGGTGATTTACCGGGTCAAATGAAAGAATTAATGGGTGCTTGAATTTATTACAGATAGATGGACTTGGGAGATTGCTGTTACATATTCAACGAAAGAAATCGATGCCAATTGCGATAAATAAGTCGATAACGTGCCGGATTTGTAATCAAAGGTCACGGCTTAGAATCCCGCCTCGGACGTGGGTGTTGTATGTCATGTTAGAAGTACGGCTCAACGGTGCGATATAACCGCAGTTGGAATACCTCACAAATTACCCTATTTCTATGAACAAAAGTGTTGGCAAGGCCAGTAAATACTATCTCGTGTCACCTAAACTAAAAGTTCACTATCCAATCTTCCTTCTCTTATCAGATGAAACTTGTATTTTGAAGATTAAGTTAAATATATACTGAATATTAGCTCCAATAGTGAAATTTGTTATTGCGTGGGTCGACTCGTAATGTAGCGCTGCTAGTTTCAAAATTACGTGATTTTGAGCCATCTGCAATAAAGTTGCGACTGATTCTAAATGCTTATTATTATTTCAGTCTGAAATAATAATAAGTATTTATTTTCAGGCGCAACTTTATTGCAGATAGCTTTCAGCAAAATACTGACTGATTTTCTCTAAGAACATTTTATTCGTCGTTATCACTAATGAGGTAATTTCAAAAATGGTATGTCACTCAATTTTAGTCTCGAAATGGGATTTTAAATGCATGTAAGTGCACGCAATTCCAATTAGAAAATGTTAGCATGTCATCAGATGTTTGAACTCTAGAATTCCATTTCCAATGCGATTAGAGCCTCAGAAAACATAATGAATTCTTGAGTTTGTCAATATTTTGATTCTTTTCTTACCATTAATCGAGACTATTTAATTATTCTGCAATTAAATAAACTGAAATAGAACGTATACGTACATATACTGCAATTAAACTCATACGTGTCTCATTTATTATTTCTCCCTCCCTAAATTTTTCTTCGGTTGGTGGCCACTAACGACCTAATCCCTGAAAGAAAGCTGGTGAAATCAAACCATTTTGCTCGTAGCAACAGGGATAGTTATTCCATTTCCAAGGAAGTTTGGGTGGTAAAAGTGGCACGAGGGGTTTTTGTTATGTGTATCCGAAACGTTCATCATGTTATCCTGCAAACGGTGGAATTCCGGGAGAATACACACGTTTTATAGTTGCCTTCTACGTTCTGCCTTCTCGAAATAATCCTGGAATTACGAGCTGATGTTACGCAGGAAAAAGATTTTGAAAGGAACGATATATCAGGGAGAAGTACCCTAAGAAACGATGATGTGGACAAATAATTGCGCGTTTTTTATTTCGCTACCAAGGGAGTTAGTGGAAGCCGTAAAAATTCGAAAATTTCGATTTCTCAGACGACGCTTTTCGACTTTTGGTTGATAAATATTTTAAAAATCGCGTGAAACTATATTGGCCTCCACGTTTAGAGAAAGGGAATAAAATACCGCTCATGATAAACAGTTGTTGGATTTATTTGATCATACACATTTACCTCTCTGTGAATTCCTGAAGCCTATATTTCAGGTGTTCAGGTGCGAAAAAACCGTAGAAGTAAAACCTTGCGCCCCAGTATGTTATTGAATCAGTAGAAGTAATGTAATAAGGTGATCATAAACGGATTGCCATTTTGTGTTTTTACCTATCATTTTACAGCTGTGAACATTATGTTCATGGTAAGGCTTGTATCGTAACTACTGCTACCAAGTCGACCCTATGTTATCTTGTGTCTTTTCTGCTTATGACTCTGAAAATAGTTCAAAAGTTCATGCTCCTTCTTTAAAGCTACCGTTATCAAATTTTCCATTTTCGGCAAGGTAGCATTTTCAGTAGCATCGAGGGGTGTTTCATTGTAAGAACGAAAATATATCGAAATCCACGTTCCCTGAGCATTGAAGCGAAGTAAACTATTTTCGTTTTAGAAAGCTTTTGAAGATATTTGAGGGAAAATCTTGCCCTCTAATACTAGAATGAATTGTAGCTCCATGTGTCTTATATCCATGTTATATATTGAGCACTAAGATCTCATATTGGCTTTTGTACATTTATATCTGGCGTCATGTGCAAAATTAATGGCTTTTCATTTACGATAGGTAAAATATGGCCAGAAAAAAATATGATTAACTCGTACTCCGATTTTTTGCATCTAGAATGCATAAATTTTCCTTTTTATTTCTGAGTTTATCTCATAGGTGAAATATGAAAAATTAGGCCTTGCAACTACATTTTTTATCCGCTAGAACTTTGAAAACACGATGAACTGATGTCTATAGATTGATGCGAATAATAAGAAAGCATCATTAAATTCACAGAGTACACGAAATTTAAGAATGAATTCCAAAATATTTGTATAGTTTAAGCTGTTTTAAGGTAACAAATTGAAAGCTATTACTGATTTGTTGTTTATTCCTTTGTAATATCAGGTTCATATTTTCTTCATGATATTAATTCAACTTGCTTTAAAATACAGGTGGGTGTATGTTAAAGATGTTTGGAATAGGAGGATGCATTTTCAGTACTAGTATTAAAAGGAAATGGCGAAATTGAAACGGAGAAGAAGAAACAGTAGTGACAATAAGGTATTGTGAAGCGCGGAGAACGTTAAAGAAGCGCGGACAACGGATGATCTAACACGCAAACCAGAATCCTAGCTATGCTTGAGATGTAGATCGGTCGAAATCATATCCTAATGAAAACGGAAGTTTTCTTAGGAAATAAGAGTTAAATGATGAAAAGCAGTGTTTAGGAATATTAACCTTCCTATTTTTAAATTTTTTTAGCATTTCTTTTGTATCTTTAGTTTTTTTGCAATTTCTAAAAATTATATCAGAATCTCTTTATTACAATATACATTATGCGCTCTGACTGGCGATGGGCTTTGTAAAAAGACAGAGTTTTTAAATTGCCTTCCTCATTGATAAATATCTGATTATTTGACATTTGTGTCTCTCAAAGTACAAAATACTTTACTGCCAAAGTCCTGCTTACTCTTATGAGACCTGGATTATAAAAAGGAGAGATTTACATTGACTAGTCTTTCTTGCATACCACGAAGCAGCTACGTATATATAATTCGGAGCGGAGTTACACGTGATTAAGGAAGAAAGTACGGATATGAAGTTTTATCTATTTGGTGGTCGCTACATTCTTTTTAAAAACATGTCGGCTCGAAAATAGTAATCTCGTTTCACGGGTATTGATTATATCAAGGAAGGAAGTAAAGCATTTTGCCTTTTGATCTAAAAATGCTCGCCCTGGCCGGCGAATACTCATCTTCTGTTTTGACTTCTTTACGGCCGTCCGAAACGATTTCCCACTACGGACACTCAAAGAAACTCGATTACAAAGCAATCCGTCCGATATTAATTCGGCTGCAACGCCGCGTCCTCCATAAATGCCTTTTGTCCCTCGCCGTCACACGAAAAAAAGAAGATTCCATCCGGGTATTAATTCCGTTTATTCCAGAGCATCAAAACGAGGAGTTGATCCTCTCCTCAATATCACGAGGTGGGCGGGTAAAGGCTAACGCCATGCCAAGGTCGAAGGGCGAAGAATCTATTTCGAAATATTTCGTGCGGATGGTACACGCTGGCTACCGGGTGGTGTCGGGTGACTTCCGAGCCTGGGAAGGGAATAATGTGTGTTTTGAAAAATCCTTTGAATTTTTTTAGGGTTTTCAGGGGTCGGCGGGATTTTAAAGGAACTATAGTTCCCATGATGTTCCTTCTCGTTGCTTTGCGCTCGGTTGAGGTCCAGGTGGAAGGCGAGGGATTTGATGATTCCGGAGGACGTTAAAATGAAGGGATGTATCCCGCGGCAGCATTCCTCCGCATCCAGCGGGGCATAAAAGGATTTTTTCGGGGGAGACACAAAGGGATTGACGGGTGGGGGGTTGAAGATTGATTCACGCCGTCCATTTTTCTCAAGCCCCGGCCGTGGGCACGCGCTCTCGGAACAGTAGTGCACCATGCGGTGTTTTGCTGCGCCGGGTGATTCTCGGAGTGAATATGAACCATAAAATCCGTGGTGTGGATGATGATGTCATGTGGTAACCCAAGTCTGACCTTTGTCGATATCATGTGGCCTGCCAATCACTCGAACAATCATCATTATGCTAAAAGAATAATGTCCCTTCATTTTTTCACAGTTGTGCTTAGTGTTATGTTAATAATTAATATAATTAAATAATAATTGCCTTGGTACCTATGGGCTGGGTTCTAGTCCCTCCTCGGGAATTGATGATGCTCTAGGTTGCACAACAGTTCATGTCAGACGGTAGCACACGACACGCCAGCCCTGTTCCATATCATCTGTTTTCGTATTAATCTGTAGTACGACCCATGATTTTTAAGATGTTCCTTAATATGAGTAATAAAAAAATACAGGTAATTCCAGTTTCTCATAGGTAACTCAACCGAAAATAATGATGCTCAGTTATTGTCTTCTTAATTCCTTTTGATAGGAGTAAGAGACATTCTTACGTGATTTCAATTTTCTTGAGTATTATGACTTCTTACAGATACTTTCTGAAATGTAAATTCTATTCATGAGAATAGTGGTACACTGTACGAAGTACCCCATTCAAATAAACACGCACCAATCTCAAGCATTTTACATTGGTGGGGATATATACTGGTGCTAAAACGAACATCTTTTTTCATCAACAAGAATGTTTCCCTCTTTGATTCCAGTGATGATGCAATTTACGTTGCCTACATTTAGTTTTGCTTGACCGATGGGATTTTTGCTCACGTTAGAGTAAACTTTTCAAAGAGCCCAGATTTTCATGCATGAAACGTTTTTCTTCCTGGTCTAAAATGAGAATCCTTGACTCGAAAGGCGAAAACCCAGGTGGGACAAATTTACAGTGATTAACACTGGTTGGTACAAGGTTGAATGAAAAACTTTCCATTTATTTGTTATTATTTCACCCACTTTGCCGGTGAGGTTGTACAAAATAATCTTATCGGGAAGCTAATGTAATGAAGACAGTTCTCTTGGCCTGAATTATTTAGCGTTGCTATTACTAGGCTTGGACGCAATAAACATGAACGTTATCGTATCGGCTTAGTATCACAAAAGTATCGTCGAATCAGGGAAACATCCTTTTGAACCATGAGACCCTTCTTTCACAAGCCACCAATCTTACTACGCGCAACTTTAACACGCGAGGTAAAATGCAACCCCCGCGACCTCCTAAAGACCGGAAATAAAACGCCTTGTGCGGTTATTTTGGATCTGTTTATTGTGGCCTGGAGGTAAGGAGATGATAAACTGCGCAAAATTGAAAGAAGCGGAATCTAAAAAAGCACTTGTGTTCGCTCCGAAGGAAAAGATTTCCACAGGTTCCACAGATAAGTGGCTGTGTTGTGAAACAATGGGGGTCCTTGTATCGCACCGTCCTTCGCATCATTCCGGGCCTCATATTTGTTGCCCTCATCCGCAGAGGGTCCATTAGCGAGCTGACAGATGCATATGTCTCGCTCCCAGACTCTTCAAAAGAGAGGTGGGGTCTCTATAGAGAGGTGGGAGTGGGTCGGGAGGAGGACGTGTAATTTTTTCTCATCTCCTTCCCGTCGAAAAATACGCGTAGCAGCCCCAAAGCGTGGTGGCGTTCCAAATGTTTGGCGCACGCAACCAATCGGATGTGGTTAGAGCGGAAAAAGCTCGGGGAATGGAAGCTCTTAGTCTTCGTCTCAAATATTTAGTATCGCCCGGAGTCTCGAATCCCTCAGCCTCAGTTTTTCGTTCATCGTTAATATTCAATTTTTTAATGCAAACTGAACCGTCTTGTTAACCTCAAAGCATAAAATCCGAGCTTCCGACCGCCTTTCAGCGCGGGAATCCAGGCAGAAATATGATAACACCTGGATTAATGACTCGACTGATTTTAACGTGACGCACATGAAGCTAACATACGTAGTTTACACTGCAAAAAAGTTACCAGATAATCAGACTTTTTTATCCATAAATATCTTTCGAGTACAGCTATTGACTAAATGTAATTTTCTGACTACAGCTACTGACTGAATGTCTCATTGTGATGGAATTAAATTTATGCGTGGGGCAAGGTAATCTCCTACTTTTAAGACATTTGTTTTTTTCATATTCGGAGTTTACTATCTCTAAGATCCGTTTATAGGCACTAAAGTGATTAACAATGGAATTTATTTAATTGCGAATTTCATTTTCTCTGGTATCCTTAAACCACAGGTTGGTATCGCCCTGGCTAGTTAACACCAAGATTTCGGATTCGAATCCCATCCGAGGCATGGATGGTATTTTTTCTAGAGTTAAGGTCTGAAATTAAACGGTGCGATACAGCTTCAGCCGTTGGAGGATCAAAAATTCCAAGATTAATAATTGAATCACCGTGCATCGTGTGGTGGATAGTGCTACAGGATAGGGGAAGATTATAAATGAGGTATATGAATTAAAGGTGGCATTGTAAGAAGTATCTGTGTTTAATAATATCTTTCATGGGACTTAGTGTGCGCAATAACCTTATAATTATTTTTGTTTACATTTCATCGAAATGCATTTAAATTAACTGTTTATTTTAATAATTCCATACCTAAATGTTTTAATTTTCATTATTTTCCCATATCTTAAAAGAAAATTTTAATGAAAGATTTTTTAACCGCTTGAAAGCGTGTCAGGCATGTAGCCACGGGGGTGGGGGGCTTCTGGGGCTTCAGTCCCCCGCCGAAATTTTTCCCAATAATTTTGTTGTTCCGACTTAAACTGGGCGCGATAATTCGGATTACAGTGCGTATAATTCAAGTGTTAAGTGTCTAGAAATGTGATCACTAGTTTGATGCATATGTGTGGTTAATAATTGTTCTTTGCAATCTAATATGTACATACGAATGCGTTGAAGTTCTGTTCTGTGGCCGATCAAATTAACTGCTTCATAACAATGATATGATGAGATTGGAATGAGCTGTGTGAAAGTAAACACCAAGCACTGAAAATTAAGGAAAGATATTTGTAACATGTCGCATAGAACGGGCGAGGCTGATTTGTTTCAAGTTACGCTACACAAGAATTACCTACCTACCCCCCTCCCCACCGAAGCAAATTTCTAGCTTCTGAAGCGTGTATTCGAAAAATAAATGATAAGTACCAAAGTACCAATAAGTCATTGAGATATGTACGGGTATGATTTTATGAGTGAACGTGTATTTTTTTGACAAGAATTTTTAGATGCCTTAAACCTCTTCGCAAATCTTGTTAAATGTTGTCACCGAAATACTTTAGTACAGACACCTTAAAATTTCATTTTTATCAATTTTATCAGCTTAAAATTTGATCCTCCCACGCATTAAATATTGACTTGAGCCACAATGCATATAAACGGATGCAGATTCCCAAATATTATCAGTTTTTCGACCACTCCCTTTAAATTTTCCATCAAAATCCCAAATAAACTAATATTTCCTCCCCCTATGGTGAGAATGTTAATTTTTTTCACTCATCCACGTGCCCCGCAGTGCCCTCCGGGACTTTTCCCCGGACACATTTTCCGATGCAACTGCCATTATTTAGATGTGCGCCTTGATGCCAGAAGGCTTCGTTTACGTGTTTGCGCGAGCTACGAGCAAAAGTTGCACCGGAAGTCGAGAGGAAAGCAGCGCCACTTCTCTTGCTCATATAACGGATCCGTTGATAAGCCATTTTTTCGGGTTCACAGTTTTTTCCCATCGTTCTACGTGTGTGGCACAAGTGTTTGGTATGGTGGGGGCGGGTTGAGGAGAGGTTGGATTCAGATGGTGAAAAGGGAGGAGAAAAAACGAGAACTAGGAAGATCGAGTCGAGAGAAGGGGAATTTTGAGTGGAATAGAGGATATAGTCGTAAGAGTACTGATGCCGATTCAGAGTGATGGAAGGATGTATGCAGAAAAAATCATCTTGACAGCCGGATGCGGATTGTTTGTGAGAGAGGCCGTGAGCTAAGTGGATTGATAGGGAATTGAAAGAAAGAGAGGGACAGAATCAATTGAGCTACTAGCTCATCACTGGTTTTCCACCGAAGTTGATACTACTGAAAAGTGCCACGAAAATGATCATTGCTCAACGCATCAAGACGCTGTTATTTTTAGCATTTCTTTAAAATTTAAGGTAAAAATTGACATAAGTAGTTGCTGAGTTCTTAAAAATTTTAAATCTTGATTTGCACCCATTTTAACGTCTATCTAGATGATTGCATACGTCTAGTCTTAATGACTCATTGAACCATTCTTGTGTCGTAGTTAGAAGTTGAAGTTGAATTACGGTGAGTGGCATTGCAAAATAGGCACAATAGCTGTTGCAGTTGCCAAAACTGTCAGAGTTTCTTTCAAGCATTTGAATGTTTAACTGCATGTATGTCTCTTATAATGCTAGATTGAACCAGAATCGATCGAAGTCGGACTGCGGTGAAAAGCCTCATTTTTCTTAAGTATGTACCTCTACCACTGTAATTATACGTAAACTATTAATAATACTAAAAAGTTTCTTTCAAACTTCATGCAATATAAGCGAAATATTATGTGAGCCCAAATGATAGTCAAAATGCTGCTAGTATTATCGGCAAATGGAACATATTCATGCGGATCTGAATGAGCACGTTTTGATTTTATAGTTTTGGTTTTGAGCCAAAACTGAAGATTCGTATTAATTTGTATATAATAATGAGCTTGTAAAGTATTTTTGAGTGTGTATGGTTTTATGGTAACTTTGATTTTGGGTAACTTGTAATGTTTTCCCGCAGTTTACTTCGTGAGGACTTCAGTTTCATCGTAGTAGCGCATTTCCATTGTCGTTAGCTTTCGTATTTCTATTGTCATTGACTTCATTATGTCATTGCGTTTCTCCTGAGTAGTAGTGATATATTAATGCATTAATGACCTTGTTTATAGGTAACTTAGAATGTTCATTTCGAAGATAGTTAATGTTTACACGAAGCCATTTTTTAATATTTAAAGGAGTGGATTGTCCTTTCTCTCTTTCATACCATTTCTCATTTCATTGTTGGAAATGATGGTCGTAAAAAGCGAGTTGTACACTGCAAAACGAAGGAGGCAAAGCAATAAGTTTTGGCCGGTTCCTCTAACAGTAGTAAATAAATCGGCCTGCGTTGGGTTAAATAAAATCTTTCATTTACTTCCTCGTAAAAATTCTTAGCATAACGCGAAGGTGCATCGTTGCAACTACACACTGCCGCTCCTGGTGGAGAGTATACATCGTTGAAACCGGAAGGGAGTGTTAGTGGAAATGAATGTGAAGTTATCAGACAAAGGTTCTTTATCTTCTGTAAGTTACGCTTTGAGTCTCTTGGTGTAAATACATATGCTTATTGCTAAGGATATGAGAACTTGAACGTGATATTTTTTGGAAAAAGAAACGCTTATCTGACCCGAGGCATAGCCTGTGCGATTTTTACGTCTTGTGACTTGATACAGTTAATACTTATCTCTTATTGAGTAATACTGTAACTATTAGGCATGTACATTCTTAGTGCAAGTTTCATGATTGTTACCTCCTTCCACACATCCGATGGCTTGCAAGATACACATTTGATGTTGAGATAAATATTTCCGGTATTTCAAGGTTTACTTGTGGATAGTCCCTATTTGCTATTCTACTCTCAAATTATATCATTCCTAAACAATCCGTTTATCCTGCTTAACATCACTGGCAGAGTTATATAATCAAAATATCAGATCTGTTAATTGATCGATAACATGGGAAAGATTTGTAACTGGGCTTTATAGAGAATTTATTTGAGAACTGAGTGGCACACTCAAGTTAAAGAGTCATAAGATGAGTAGGAGAAAAGAGAATTATGCTGAAAACTTTAAAAAACGATGGGGTAAATTAATCGGTTTGATGAAGATAATCATCGAGGGACAAATAAACGTAGAGAACGGAAAAGGCAGTCCTCGGTTGAGATACATGATACGAGTGGCAAAGGATGAGAAAAAGAAGAATTATATAACATGAAGAGGTTAAGCAATAGGAGAGTCGAGTGGAGAACTACGTCAAACCAATCTCAGGATATTCATGATGACACTTAGGTGTCTAATTCGTGGTCGGTTTTTTAATATAGTTTGCAAAGAGTAACTTTTCTTTGATTATTCCTCATTATGAATATAACTAATTTTCACTCAGTGACGCCTGATACAATGAATTACAATCTTAGGATTGTTGACCGATGATGATGACGAAGCCTACGTCAGAATATGATGATGAATCTGTTTACTATCGTTATGATTCAAGGACCCATCGCTGCCCGCAAAATCACACGTCTCACAAATGTTCCCCAGCTCATAAGTCCTCCGTTTTGCATGAAGCCCCTTCCCCAAGCCCAGAAGAGCTCAAACATTTTGCGGTGAGGGTTTCAGGGACGCAAGGGAGAAGTTAAGGGCTGCTTCCGAGACAGGCGATATTCATGGCCTGAAGAGAGCGAGACTGTAAGGGGTGCGGATAGTCACTCGAGTACCCCCGGAGTCAGCTGGGGGGAGGCTGCGGTTGAGGGGGAGGGATTGCCTTACGTCTTCTCGCTCTCGACTAGAGCACTTTCCTCTCCTCTAAGAAGACAAATAGGTCGTTGCGTAATCACCCCGTAATCAAATTCGAATTTCTAATTCGAGCAAACATGATGAGTTGGTTTTCAGGAAACACAACGGATGGAGGGGAGGGAGGGCAGACTGGAGTTATAGGGATATCCACTTGCAAATTGATGACGCCAGGTCATTAGCTATTCTGAATATTTTCATCGGTAATGAGAATCGGGCAACAATTTATTTGAAGTTGATCCATAAAAGTGAATCCTATGGCATGGTTAATTGAATACAATTTTGTAATGAGGAATTGGCTAGTCTGAAAAGGCTTCCTCACTTATGACCTCTTTTGGATTTACATACTTTTCGCGTTCATTAGAGTTCAAGTTTTATTGGAGTATTCATGGCTCATATATCTGATATTGGTGTTTTGAACTGTTTTTAAAGTGTTCAATGTTAAACCTGAAGGTCGGTCCAGTTGGTGAGTGTGTAGATCACTCACGCAAGCACAAACGCAAAGCAAGCCGAAGAAAGCTGACTGGCGACTTAAAAATATAAGCCGTACGGCATGCGAGATTCACAAGTTGGAGAATAGGTGGGAATAATTCTGGTTGATCTTTTCTCTATTTCACATGAAGTTTCCTAGGAAGGTAAAGTTACCAGAAATCACTAAATTTGTGTAGGTACATAGACGTGTCCAAAGAGGCTTCGTCATTATTTGAACCATGAACTTCCATCAGTTACCCAACGATCTGCCTGTAGACTACCATTCCGTAAGTTCTTAATGAAACAATAACTAGCCGATGATTAAATCTAGCCTCAAATAGTATGTTTATGTAATTGTTGTAGATAGTATACTCACGGTTGCTAATGTAAGTGTTGTCAGCATCATCCTAGTATTTCTTCATCAACATCGTCATCCTCTAAGTACTTCTTTTTTTCGAAGCATTTCATGGCCTTGAGAAATATTATCTTACAATGTTTCCTTTTGTGCTATATTTCGAGTCAACGTCAATATAAAAATCCTCATATTTTATCCAACTTCCGTATGAACGAGTCACTTTATTATTTGCATTCATCTGTTATAACCTACGGCACTGTCTCCTCATCATATTTTTTCCACTCTTTCAACGCTCTTTTTTATTTCCCGCCCTATTTTGCCAAATAGTACCAACTCTCATGCTCATTTTTCTTGTCTCTGTTGCTAGTTTTTTACTTGCGTGGCCCATCAACGACTAATGATTATTTCCCATCACTCCTAATCTTTCAATGAAGCAGATATTTGTTCCAGGCCTCCACCATTTCCCAAGAATTCACTGTGGGATCATTTTCTATCTTCATCAAGTAAGTTTTGAAGCAATATTACTCTGCGCTTCACTTCCCTTGCTTTGCTTATGTTCTTTTCGCCTTCATGGTATCAGTTGTACATGCATTTTATACAGGCGAACGACATAAGTTACCGAGATTCGAATCTCACCTCGGATATGGTTATTTTGTTTGCCTCTAGATAAAGCTTAGGATTAAGTGAGATTAGACGGTAAAATTACTCTTCAAACTCTGGTGACATGGCCCTTGGATTCCACTTCATTTCTCGTGAAAATAAAACCATGATAAAAGGATTTATGTGACTGTTCTATTAATGCATGCTCATGCCATCATAGGAGACATTCATGTCATTTACAATTTACTCGTAGTATCCTTATGTTATGTATAGGAATATATTTCACGTAAGAGCTTAGCTCTCTTCTCGCTGTGGATTGCCACTTTATATCACTTACAAGTCGAACAAGTCGGCTGCTTTTCAATGGCTGAATCAACTCGAAGCATAGATTCTTAAACACAATTATTAAAATTGTATCGTACTCTGAAGTATTTAATGTGGTCATAATTTCTTTCATAGTCACAGTTCCTGCAGAAATAAACTTGCATGGATAGAAACTTCCTTCTGAGTGACAAAGGAAGAAGGGTTTCAATCCTTCTTTCCAGAAACTAAGACGGTACTCTACGTGCAAGAAAGTCTATTTCTCCGCTGTAGATAAAGGGTTTCGAGAATGGAAAAAACAATACATCGGGAATGTACTTATGGAAGCCATTGAAAATAAAATTTGCCTAGAAAAACAAAGTCAGCCGTGGAAGAAGCACGGAGGGATAAATTCATGTTACTTGGAAAAAGGAAAGATATTTGCCTTCTTCCTATTACGTAACGAGAAAATATCGATTTGAAATAGTTTCTTGGAGATAGAAGCACTGCCGGAAGCCTTAAAAATTTGCTGATGGTAAAGCAAACAGTAGGCTATTTTAAGATAATTTTAGTGTTTTTATGGTTGTTGATAATATTGATTGCCGCTTTCAAAATGGTAGTACTTTTAAAATTAACTCGCTACTGCAAAACGTATGATGCAATTTAGGTAAAAGTTGGCAGAGAGTGTATTTCTAATTTTTTAAACATTGTTATGATGATTCAATGCCGAGAAATTTTTCTATAGCTCCATATATGCAAATATGAAAATAATATTGCATGATTATTTATTGGTCATCCTTGTCCCTATGCCAAAGAGTTTCTGATGTATAAAAAGATTAATGTGGTGGCAAATAATAACTTTTATTGATTCGTTAATTTTTTTTTACTCCTCAAAAACCATTGGCTGTCGTAATGAATTGAAAAAAGTATTATATTTATTATATACCTTTTGTTGTACTAGGCTATGAAGAGGTAGAAGTCAAACATTTCAACGACTCATTTAGAATTCCATTACTAGGGTTAAATATTTGGATGTGAAATTATTTGCATTATTTTCTAACCATCCTTTTTTAATTTTTCCCTTTCTGGTGATTTTTTTATGCACGTGGTATAATTAGGCAATTCATCTAGGCAATTTATTCAAATAATATTTTAATTTTAGCATTGAGCGACCCCAGGGAATTTCTAAGTGCGGTGACTAGAGTACTGGCCTCCCATCTGAGGGGTTCAAGTTCGAATACTGGGTGTTTAATATTGTAATTTTATATTAATTTTCCTGAAGAAAGATGTGATGTAATACACCTTGCAATCAATAGGGCAACAACATATGTCACGATACTCAATGTTATGGCTAGATATCGGCTTATTGATGGCTAAAACTGTCATTTAGCCATGGTCGTTTCCGTCGTCCCGTCTTATACCATTTCTGCTATTGAGTGATTGTTATTTAATTAAACACCGTTGAGTTAATTCGAAGCAGTAGACAATGGAGACTTTACAATGTAATATACAGCTCAGCTGAAACATCGGCAAAATGAAGCTAAGGCGTTGGGAATCATAAAATAATTCATGTTAGCCTATGCTTAACTAATTGATACAAACATTACATTCCTACGAGAGTACTGATCATTTTGTTGCACGTGTGTTGCGGGTGTATAGCTCTTTTCTGCAGTTAGCGATATCATATCCATCAGTGCAAATGTTTTTTTTTCACCCCTGCAACACCCTGAAGGAGATTTGCAAGGTACATAGGCGTCTACAAAATACCTTGCAAGCCAGCGTAAGGGTGTATGGCTGGGGACCAACCATTACCAGGCATATACTAGCAATAAGAGAGAATACTTACTGCCTTGCAGGCATGCAAAAAAGCTACTCCGTTTTTACACTACTTGCATGAAATCATGAGTCACGATGTTACCACGCCAAACAAAATATTACGCAAGCAGTTCAGAGACACGTGAAATGTTAGCTTATAAATGGCGATACATTTGTAGTCATTGCAAAGTAAAGTAATATTTTTAATTACTTAGTCATTCCTAGAAAAAAAATTAAATTATGAATCCATGTTTCCTAGAGAATGCAGGTACTCTATATGTCGTTGTTGATTCCTGAACTTGGACATTAAGTGAGATTTTGTAGTTCATGCTTCATTTTCAATCGAACTGTCCGTGAGAATTAATGATGACGGACATCGAGGGCGGTCCTCCTTTGCGCATGTCGCTCGCAACTCACGGCGATAAGTAGTCTCGCTCCTACGCTACAAAGTAGGTAGCCGAAGTTCGTCATATTTCCCCCTCGAAGCCGTTTGTACCTCAAGAATGTTTACTCCACTCATAAATCCATCTGGTTGGTGCCTATTTCATACCATGTGGAAATCTGGCCACCCGCCGCAAATATCACCAACTCCATAACCCTTTTCCGCGAGGGTTCCTGCCGCCGTGGTCTCTTTGATCTGCTGATTAATTGCGTGGAAAACATCCCTCCCGCGATGGAACCGTCGGGTTAGGGTTAGGGGGTGAGGGTGGGCGTCGCACGTCCCTGGCGGGGGGATGGGGGAGGGAGGTGGGAACCTCAAGCTATCGTCTCGTGCTCCGAGCGACTTCTGAGCACACCATTCTTTGCCGAGCTATTGGGAGAGGTGCAGGGTGTCCGTAAAAGTTCAGGAGCTCTAGGATTCTTTTGGATGAAGAGTGTCTTCGGTTAGTCGAATGGAATGGGAAATGGGGAATACTCGCTGGGAAATTCCATCTATTGTCCAAACATTGCGCATCCAGCGTACGTTCTTCCATTGTACTGGAAGTTTATCCATATCGTGTTATGTATAAGGCACTTTATATGTTGGGTCGATGGAACCTAATAATTTTAACCGTATCAACTAAATAATATCATGTTACTAAAAGATGGCATCAATTTTAAGCATTTGATAATTTAAGTGCAAGTATTTGGCCTGAGCTACTCTAGCAGTGGGTAAGCGTTGTTCCTGAATCCAACTAGAGCCATACCCAACTTTAGCCAACCCATAGCCAACTTTAAAAGACATGCAATATTTTTGTTCATTCAAATGAAGTAATTAGAACCTTAGGATTTGGGTGACTTACAATTGAAAAATTTCTTGTGTTAGTATTGTTACAATATGAAGGGATTTTTATAATATTGGTGGAGGATATTTACTTATAATTTTACTGCTAGCACTGTCGTGGATCTAGTTCTCCATGATTGTTCAAATTATTCTAATCTTCTTCATCGATCTTTTGATAGTTGTGTATATGATGTGTTGATTCCTACATTGATTCATACTTAATACCATTCGATTATTTGTTTGAACCATTACTTCAAAGAGCCATGAAATAACATGATTCATGCAGTACATGAATTAAATTGATTCAGTAAAATTGTATGCTTCGGATAATTGTTTTAATTTGGATTAGGTGTTAGTTTCCTTGGTAATGTGATTTACGCAACTGGCTTTGCTTCACATTTGCGATATCGATGACTGGTGTTGATAACCTTCCGGGCGGTTGATTCCAACCGTGGGACTACTTCATTTCGCCTTACTTATGCATTAAAGGCTTTCGAATTGACGTGTGCATAGCTGTTGGTCTCGGGGGAAGAGAAGAGGAGGAAGAGAAATCTATGATTTCACGTGGTCGCACGTGGTGAAAAAATTATTGCGGGGGAGCACGTCCATGGAAGGGATGTGCGGGTGATTGTTGGAGGAGGGCATGATGGAGTGGCGGTGGGTCGGGGAGAAAAAGAATGGCCCGCCGTACGCAGGACGTGGGGTTAGAGGCGGAAGGCGGGTTAGGGGACGGAAAGGGGTGAGTAGTCGGCGGAGAGAGAGGCACGAGGGATGGTTATCCAGGGCGGTTCATCATTCTGCGCGCAGCTGGCGTCGTGCGGCCGCCTTCGGGGGCAGGGGGCGAGAAGTATTGCTCTCAATGCCCCGGGGGCAGTTTATTAATACGCCTTCCCATGTTGATATTCAGCCGCGGAAAATATTCCCTCACATCCCACCCGCGCCCCTTCCTTCCCCAACCCTCTACGACATCCACCCACCCACCCGCAACACACCTTGCACCCCCACTTTCCCCCTTGGTGCCCCTCATCATGCGGTCCCAGCGACGTGGCTGATTCTCCCCCTCTCCTCTTCGCTCCGCCCCCTCCCGCACACGCTCCCTCTCTTCCCCTCCGTCAAACACCCCCTCCCCTAATCCCTAGGGACTACTCGAGGCCTAAATCCTTTCCTAAATACCCCTTTGATAAGTGGGCGATGACTTTGATGTCGCCTCAAACGCTGGGAGGGGCCCGATATAAATGGCCCGTACGTGGCGTAAATTAACTTCAGAGCCTCGAGATTCGAGTGTTTTTTTATCGTACGAGAATATTTTTATAATCTAGACTCAGCATAGACGTTTAGGTGTACCTAATATACCTAAAGGTATGAGCATCAATTAAGTTTTTTGTTGCCATCAACCATTGAGTTGCTAAAGGTAAACAATTATGCATTACAAGTTCTCTTAGTCTAGTTATGGAGCAGATTCTAAACCGTTCATTATTCATAATTTATTGGTCATATTTATGACTAAGGGTATGACTTATAATATTTTAAAATGTTAGTGACGTATCAAAAGGATATAATTTAATAAATAAATAATACTTGACATCCAAACAAGCAGCAGCCAGTCGTAATGTCAAATTTTTAGAATTTTCTTCGCTATATAGATGCTAAAATCTGCTTTTTGTTGTTTCCTTTAGGGGGATGATTTCAACATTCCACAATCTATTCTATTTATATATGATTGGAAACGTATTGTAATAAGCAAAATATCATATAATAATCTAAGAGTTTAATGAATGGATATATCCTGATGAATATGATAACTCTATGCCCAATAAAGAAAAATGATTGTAAGCAAATGATCTTATCATATTAACCTAGTGTAATCTTGAAGATTACTATAATTGGAATAAAAATGCGCTTAAATTTAATATTTTACATTTATATGCTATTCTTCTTTTTCCTTGTTTAAGGCTCTCGCTTCAGTGTATCGCCCACAATGAATTACTGCATTACCGACATCTATAACTTCACTTGCACTTAATTCTTCTTAATTGCAGTTTCGATTATTGATTATATTATAGTGAAACTTGATTATTCAATTGCTGTAACGAAAAAAAAACGAAGAAACAGTTTTTGATCCCCTGAAAAACTTTATAGAACCCCTATCGCACTCTTTCCCCTCTGGTCTAATAAGGTAAAATCTTGAATTTTGTGTGGATTTCCTGGGAAAATTGCTCCGTTTCACTTGCTACTAAGTGATAATTTTGTTCTTAAAAAAGTTCATTTTCTGGACCGCTCCATCATCTCTGGATTTTCGTTCCAATATTTCTTCTCATATGGTAGTGGTATAAATACCTACATGTTTTGTAAACGGCTCGCAACGAGGAATTTCGTGTTTTTCGCCTATTCTGGAGTCTCATATGTCTTTTCAGAGTGAGAACTCCACCGTCCTTTCTTCTCACATCATACAAAGTCTTTTAATATATCTAAGGCAATTCAACTTTCACTCAGTCCCTAAAATTGACCTGACCAATGAAGCATGATCGTATAAAATTGTTTACACTTGACCTACCAATATGCATTTTTCATGATCCGTTCATTTCTAACTATATTCCTCCAATTATTACTTCACACTCTTCTCAGAAACCTTGTTGTCACGCCAAGGAGCCGATGCCCGTGCATATACTGATATACACAAATACCTACTCCATTTTAAGTGGTTTATTGGGCATTTTTAAGTACTATGATTGGGAACACACCTCTTGAAGGAGGGTGGATCTGGCCCACCATGACTCGGGGGACTTTCGTCCATTCGGCCAATATTAATTTGATAAATCCCAATCTCTTCCTCGCTGTGCCAAAACATTTCAAATATGATTCCATTATGATGGATTGGAACTAAGATGGATTACCAGATACTTAACTCCTCTTGATACACTTATGTCTATGACTTGCATTATGATTTTGAGGTCGTTTCATGCCAGGAGTGTATTAAGATGCATTTTCTTAGATTTAGTGATAGCCCCCAGTCTTGACTCCAAAGATTGATAGAATTAAGATCGGTTGCTACTCGTAGTCTGTCTTTGTTCTTATTTCTCGATAGGCGACCACATCATTAGCAAATAATCTCCAGTTACTGTAAATTGTGTGCAGAAGAGGTGTGTTTGTTGCTATTTTTATCTTTTTTAATTAGTGAAGTTTAGACTAGTATATTATTACTAATCCTTTTTTGTGCGTCATATGTACTGTATCAGCAAGAAGAATAGCATCAACAAGAAGAAAACAAAAATCCTAGTGTGCGGAAGAGAGAAGCTTAGGGCAAATATCACAATTCGAGGAGTGAAATTGGAAAGAGTGGAGAACTTCACCCACCTCGGCAGCACTATAACTTAGGATGGAAGAAGCTCGACGGACATCAAGTGAAGAATAGCACAAGCTAAAGAAGCGTTTACGAAGAAGAGACAACTACTGTGCTCAAAGAACCTACGGTTGCAAACAAGGAAGTACTTCATCAAAACATTCGTATGGAGCGTGGCACTTTATGGATCAGAGATATGGAACATCGGGAAAGCAGACCAACGAAGAATTGAAGTCTTCGAAACATGGTGCTGAAGGCAAATGTTGAAGATTAAATGGGCAGATAAAGTGAGGAACGAAGAGGTGTACAGAAGAGCAGATGAAGAAAGGACAATATGGAAAACCGTACGGCAAAGAAGAACCAGATGGATTGAACGTACCTTGAGGCACAATCCATTAGTTATAAATATAATAGAAGGGAAGATTGAAGGGAAGGTCCCGCGAGTAAGACCAAGGGACAAATATTGGGCAAATAAAGAACGTGAAAGAGAAAACATACGAGGGCGTGAGGGAATTGACACTGAATAGGACAGAATGGAGGGCTGCAGTAAACCAATCCTAGGATTGAAATACTGATGATGATTTACCGCATATTTGGTGAGAATTTACCCCCTACCACACACCTTTATGGTGGCTTGCAGGGTATTATGTAGATGTAGAAGAGAGGAGCTTGACTCGCTTAAGGTGTCATGATAGAACAATGAGTGTAATCGCCTAATAGGTCATTTTTTGAGTGAGCGACCTCCAGCCTATTAATGAGGCGATTGGCGACAAATTTCGAAACTTAACGTCACAGCGGATGCGGCGCGAACCCTACAAAACCCTCGTGTAAAGTACCGGCACACGGCAGATGCATAAATACCCGGCTATTTCCTACCCGGCACTCAACGCCCTGAGGACGATGGAAGAGTTGTCCATCGAAACATCGGCAGCAACCGAATACTTGACCTGGTGGAAGACCCGAGAAAACTTCATCCACCCTCGTGTAAAGATTATCCACACACATGTCTCATAAACTACTCAAAGGGGTTCCACAGGAATAATACTTATTAAGTACTGCAAGTTTTGCCACACGAGTATTCATGAAACATTGTGAAACTTGTATGAATTAATCGGTTAGAAACTCAACTCCTCGTTCGCCTCTTTTGCTTATACCTTCCCAGGACCGTGACACTCTGTTGTAGCTGTTCGGAGGAGGCGACCGGCATCTTAAGGTAGTTCGTCCCATTCAGAATATGTGAGTGAGTGGGTTGGGGTAGAGTGTTTTCATTGAGCGGGGAAGTATATAAAGAAGCATGTAGTCGGGATTACCCTGTGCTTGCCAAGGGGTGCTCAGTTTTACGTCCCATCTGATGGACGGAGTACTAAGGTTGATATGCTCTCCACACAGTACTTAAGTGGGGACTGGTATACCGGTGAAATTCCTTCTCTGATAGGATTCGAACCCCGGACCTTGGGATGAGAGGTCATTGCTATAGCCACCAGACAAACTCGATTCTCTGTACTGTATAATACGATGTGAATTAAAAAGCATGGTTTGTGATGGCCGTCAATATTCGGAACATGAGTTCTTCCTTTCCCTTTTCCTTAAACCTTGCAGCCGCGTCCTCTTCGAGCCAAGACCTTTCCCTGGACAAGACGACAGTAAGCAATTTTTTCGATGAGCTCACGAGTTCCATTCTCCCCTCCCCCTTCATACGCCACCAGGATCTCGTTGTTTGTTGTCCCTGCAAAGAAGGGAAGGGTTTCACCACCACCTACAAGGAGGCGTGCATCGTGAGGCTTAGCGGGGGCGGGGAAGGAAAGATGATGTTATTCTTTTCTTCACGTAAGCCTTCACTTCCTCGTTCCCCTAGGGCAGTGAGTGGGGATAGGGCGTCTTTAAGTTAACGCTCTCCTTATGCGAAGCTATGCAGTGTGGCTCTGTCGTGACTTCCACTCCGTTGGAGGTTGGAAATCTTTTTTCAAAAAATAAAGTCTAGACTCGTCTCACTCATAATACCGAACCCTTCGAAGCCCTTCTCGAACCATTTCGGTTATTGATTTACGCGTTGACTGGGATGGTGTCCGGTGGAAGCCCCCAAGTGTTTACTCCCGAAGGCTCTCGCTCCAATGACGTTAGTCACGAAAATGGTGTTTACACGGACACGAAATAACTGTGTTTACCCAACTTTTTCAACTCCGCGGATTCCGGTGTAATGAGTGGCAATGCCGGACGATTCCCAACTCTACTGAATGACAGCCTTTAGTCAACGGATTAGCGAGTTTTACTGAAATCTCGTGAGCCTTTGATGACGTCCGTGCGAGCGCTATTCTGATTGTTTCGTGTAAGCGGAGTGAATGGGTAGTTGCTTGAATTTGAAAGTAGATGGTAATTAGAGCAGTAAGGCCGTTGTTTTTTGAGCAAAACCGAGCTCTTTAATTGTGTGAATATTGATCAGTTTTTTATATTCTTTTATACTATGAAGAACAAAATATGTAGAATATACTGATGGTGTTCTCATAACCAATTGATTTTTCACTAACTTCAGATTATTCCTGCCTGTAATGCCTTAGTGGTTAAAGCTCCAAGATCACTTTCAGCTATCATATTCAACCATGCAACACCGTATATTTGCTCATGACACTCGTCAAATGTTATTGCGATTGGCACTATCAACATTTCTCTAGGTAGAAATTTTAAATTTGTCCTGTTTTCACTCCTTATACTGAAGTCTTTTATTTACCAGCACAAATTCACCATTTTGTAATCAACTTCCGTCGTAAACTGATTTTAGGTATGTTTTTGCGTATATTTACGCATGAATAATTTAGTTGTGTCCTACAGAACAGTTTGAAGAATGGAACAGAATAGCTGTGAAATGGTAACTTATTTTCGCCTAAAATATTAATTCAGTTGACACAGATTTCAATATAAACCGTAACTTTTTTCTTAAGTGGATTAGTGGAAATATATGTGACTAAAAGGTATTTGTAAATGAACCAAATGATGAATAAGTTAATTTACCGTCGTCTTCCTTCTTACTTATAAAATAATATTTTAGATTTCAATAATCTCAGACTGTAAAATTCATTCCTCGTACGTTGTGGAAATCTCTCTTAATCCGTGGAACTGCTTCTTATAATTCGCATATTTTTATAGGTTCAACTGCTATTCCGTTGCGTGATTATTTCAAAAATACCAGCGCAACTTTGGAAACAATGTGGAATCTCTTGAAAATTCTACTTCTTTTAACACTTCATTGCGAAATAAGCGGATGGCAGGTCAGCGGAAGCACTTTAATTGCCTATTGATTTTCCTTTCTAGGTTACTAAAGGATAACTTACATTAGCTGAGCAAAGGTGAATTAGAAATCACTCTCGAACTTCTAGTAGCAACGCAGTCAATAATTATTCGTAAAAATAAAAATGGAAATTAACTGTTATCTAATCTCAACACTATATTAATCGGGCCTGTGCATATGTCTCCTTTATTTTTCTATTTGATAACCCGCTCAAAAATATTTATAAAAAATATGCACATATAATTTTCCAAGACCGTCTAGGTAGAGAAAATATTGGCCATAAAATAGCGCAAAAACAGGATTTTGCGCCGATTTTTTTCATTTAAATAACAACAGATTCACAATCTTCAATTCTACTCAAAAATGGAATATATTTTTATCAAAATAAAATTGTCATGTACGCACCCTACTCTCATATATGCGTAAATAATGAAAGAAATGGCTCATTACCTCTTCCGTTTGCATATTCAGAAGTGTTGATTCCTAATATGACTTACTATCTTAATTTGATATTTCTCAACTACAGTTATTACTTCTCACCAACTGGTCTGAACCTCCAGTGATTCTTTGCAAGACTTTGAAACTTTAGAAAACATTCTTTTCCCATTTCATCTTCTTCCAAGTAATCAACTAAAATATATTAGTCTAACATTTACTGTTGTTGTTTGTCAAACCAACACCATTAAGCCATTTCCCACCCAAGGGGATGAGACGAGAGTCTTCGCCCCTCCCCTTCCACCCTTGAGAGGCTTCCCTTGCCCTTCTTCCATCACGCGACTCGCTCACTCACCGTCTCACCTGCATAAAAAGGGAAGTTTTAAATATTTCCAACTTATAAGTATTCCTAAGAAAATCATCTTCGAAATGTGGGTGTTAGTGAGGGAAAGCGTGGGTGTGTGAGCCGGGCAAAAGGAAAGGAAGCGTCGACCCCAGTTTCCTCGGACTCAAATTCCAAAGTTTGTTTTAAATCCCATGCCCTAAACATGTCCCCATGCAGTCCGCTTACTTTCCCTTCGACTACGCCCTTCCCCTTCTTTTCACCTCTAAAGGACTTTTGATTGCAGGAGTTGCACGTAATAGAAACGAAGAATGCTCTTTCCTTACCATAATAACTAAAAAAAATAATAAAGACTAAAATAAAGTAGGAAATATTTTCATTTTCCCCTTGATTTGAGAGGGTTCGTGTTGAAGTGTAAAATTTCCGGAAAACCTATTTTTATTTTTGAAAACCTATGGTATTGCTTTGTTGGATGAATTATGGCGTTGGATAAACATTTTAAGCTAACTCAGCTACCATTAATGACCGTATGAAGACGTAGAATAACTATTGCATCGATTTATCGACCTCTTTATTCAAAGGTAGCCATAAATAGTATGATAAATATATTTATACTAATTTGAGAAAGGTTTATTTAGAAAACGATTTTCAGCTAGTATATCTCCATTTGTATACTGTGTAAGCATTAACGCAATGCTTCCAAAGACAATTTTAACTTTAGATGCCTCGCCAACATATGAAAGAAATCTGTTTTTCATTGGGATTTTGAATAGGCCTTAGTAATTTTTCTCATCTCTTGTAGCTGAGTGCTATTCGTTAATCCCTGTTCATTGCGGTGGTAAATATAAGAAAAAACAGTAACTAATTGCATAAGTTGTCTAAAAGGTTATTTTATAAGTAATATATAGTTAATTGATTTGCAACTTATTTAAACATTCGAATTCTTATTTGATATTTTCATACGTTCAAATAAATTTATCACGAGCTGAGTGCATGAGATTCAGCCACAAGTAGAAGAGTACCGCACTATTTTCTTTTCTGAAATGGTTCATCGCCGTGGAAATTCCCCCCGTAAATTGTGATGCTCTTTTTGTCCTTCTTATTTTCATCGCCAAGTATTAGCATGAAAGATATCGTCCCTGAATACGCTTAAAACCCAGATTCTGAGTTGAGAGAATAAAATAATAATCCTATTTTCAAAGTAGGATAGGTATTTAGAGGATGAATATGATATGGTTGCCGATGATGTTAGGATTATATTAAGAACGTCACAGTATTTCGACAGGTTTGATCAGAAAAGCTATGTTAAAGGAATAGACTGTCGTACCGATAGTATCAAAATGTGTTTTTTCTCGCGTACCTTGACAACATAGGGCACCATAGGAAAGGGATGAGAAGGTGAAAGTTAGAATAGCTTGCAGTGCATTAAGTATATTTTATCATTACAAACTCATGTATGCGTGGGAATTAAAAGTTATTACTAATGATATACCCGGACAATCAATAATTAGTACATTTCTTCGTAGATACTAACCAATTTATGCGCACGTGTCTCGTAATTCATATCTAACATCTTTTCTATAAAGTAGTGGAATTGTATTGTATTTGCATGTAAATAGTGCATTTGCGGTGATATTTGACCCCATGCCAAACACGCTCGCGGTGACTCGTAGGGTGATCAGTCAGTGCAGATGTGAAGAAAGAGTAAGCACTTGAAAACCATAAATTTATCAGTATCAGACGAGATATAGTGGTACAGCATCTTTGAAAAAAGAATAAAAACGTCAACTTTGTATTGCCCACAGATTCGATTTTATTTTCGACGCGTTTCAACGCGTTGGCGTCATTCTCAGAATAAACTGCGAGTATTAATACTGTGTTATATAGATTAAAGCTAGTAAAATTGGAGTAACAAACTTTCAAAGCCATTATTAACTCCTTTTACTGGTTTACTCATCGGGTATGGGCTACAATTTCTATCATGCCATTTACCTCACCCTTCTAGGCACTGACCTGGCTCAGAATTAAAAGTGACTCTCTGTCAGACGGACTACAATATTTTCTCTTGCGAATAAGTAATACAGCAATAATTACGGTGATTCTTAAATACTTGACTGAGAAAATGAACCTCCCACTCTTTGAAACTCAGTATTTTTGCCTCCCCTATATGCATATTGTCTTTAATATCAATTCTTAAGGGGGTTCTATACCTCCGCAGAAAACGGCTCTGCAGACCCTTGCGAGATCGAAGATAACGAGTTTAATATAAGTCGCAGAGCTGATCGGGTTTCACTGATCGTTAGATTAAGGATCAATGTGAGCGGCTATTTGAACAGAATTTTCATTAGCAGTACTCATTAAAGAGCTTCAGGCACTGAAAATCGTAAAAATAGCCTGATTTCAACTTTTTTTCCTTTGACATTGAAACCGTAATGGAAACATGTGTTCAATTATCCGCTGGGATTCATCCTTCTCTTCTACTATTATATCAAACTCAAAGACCTTAGGTGCATACTAAAGTTGCTATTTATTATTTTCCGAACCATGTTTTCACTATTTTACGTGCTAAAAATCTTTCGTTCCGTGGCGCTGCTCTAGTCCCCCCCCACTCCCGCTAACGTCACCCTCCACCTCCTGGCTCCTTATCTCTCTCTCTCTCTCTCTCGAACCATTCCAAGGCCACGTCCGAGCCACTTCGCCTCCCTCGGGCCCCTTGTCGAAAGCCAGAGCTCTCAGACCGAGCGAGCTCAGCAAGGATATTTTTTTCATTAGCAGGCAGGCACGTAGCCAGAAATTTGCTTCGGGGGGGGGGGTAAGTTTAGCACGTTTAGCCTAACTTCAATTCAGCCTTGCCCGTCGGTACCGACATGAAACAAATGTCTTCCTTCATTTTCAGTGCTCGGTATTTGCTTTCACAGTGCCCATTCCTATCTGTTTTCTCTGGTTAAGCTCACTGTTTATCCTGTCATGAAGCAGTTAATTTAACCGGCCCCAGAACAGAAGTTCAAATCATGCATACATATCAGATTACTACAGATACATACATATCAGATTGGTAGATTAAATAGTGGGTCGATAAAATAATTATCGGGGAAAATTCTAGCTGAAAAAGAGCACCAGGAGAGAAATAGATTGGGAGAAATAATTTCAGTCATAGTAGTGAATTGTCGTAGTTTAAGAAATAAAGTAGCCGAATTTCACCACCTCATAAAAAGTACTGATGCTGATAAATCGTACGCACAGAAAGATGGCTTTCGAAGGACATATCAGATATGAAGTATTCCCTAAGTGTTTTACCGTATACAGAAAGGATAGAGTAAGCAGAAACGAAGGAGTATTATTTATAGCTGTGAAGGACCCGTATGTTAGTAGAAGAAAACTTATTTCAGAGCGAAGTGTAGTAAGTATTTGGTGTTCCGTTAAAAGTAAAAGTAGTGACGCAAAAAAAAGATATATGTAAGTGCATATTACAGGCCACCGGATGCAGACATCAATTCTATAATGGAACTAGAGTCAGAGATAGGAACATTGATTTCTCGGAACAAATACAGAGGAATAATAGTAGGCGGAGACTTCAATCTCCCTTCGATAGACTGGAATACGTGTAGTTTTATAACAGGAGGTAAGGATAAGTAACTCTGCGAATCACTGTTGAACACCTTTACGTCACATTTTTTACATCTACTTCTACATAATACTCTGCAAGCCAACATAAAGGTGTGAGGTAAGTGGTGAATTCTCACCAAACATGCACTACATATCATGCATAAAAAAAGGAATAGTACTCGTATAGGTACTGTTCAAAACTACGCTATTTAAAAAAAGATAAAAATAGCGAAGCATACATTCAAAAACATGCCGTTAGTTGGGTTAGCTATAAGTCCTTATACCAACATGCAGGTACCAATGTTATCCATTGCTACACTCGTACTGGATATATTTACCGTTATTCATATCCCTCAATGTACGTAGAAAAAAGGGCATTTTAAATCTGTCAGTTTGGCAATCATTTTCTCTAATTTCGTGATTATGGTCCAGTCTACCATAGTAAGTTGGGGTTCAAAAAATATTTTTAACATCATCACTGAAAATATGGTCTTGGAATTTGTTTTAAGAGATTATGTCTAAATTTCAATCTGCTACGATCTTCTTCAATTCAAGTGCTAAGAGGAGAGCTATTCATTTTCCAAAAATTCATCAAGAGACAATTATTAAATTTTAATTCTAAGTGCCATGTATCACACCAATCTTCAATTGCTTGTAGGTCATCATTTAAATATTCTTAATCGTTTGGGCATAGAATTTCCCTGTACACTACAGTGTCATCGGCAAATAGACGAAGCTTACTTATGACAACCTTATTGATATCATTTATGTACAGGAGGAACAGGAGTGGACCTATCACACTACCTGATGGGACACTCAAAGTGACTTTAATTGCCTGTGAGGTAACACCGTCCAAAACAACCCTTTGCACCCGATCATGCAGGAAATCATTTATCCATGATTTAATGTTACTGTCTATGCCATAATATTTTAATTTCAAGATTAGTTTGCTATGAGACACCTTCTCGAAATCTTTTTTGAAATCGAGAAATATAGCATCCACTGGAATATAATTTTCGCCAGAAACTAAAATATTGTGAGAAAAGAGAGCAAGTTGAGTTTCACATTATTTGCTCTTCCGGAACCCATGCTGAACATCGGCCAATAAATTCTGGCTATATAGTTGTCCCATGACTGAATTAATAATTATATGTTCCAGGACCTTGCATGAAATGGATGTGAGGGATATAGGTCTGTAGTTAGATGGCTGCTCCCTATCACCACTTTTAAAAATGGGTGTTACATCGGCTGCTTTTCAGTCCATCGGTACGACGAAACTTTAAAACAACTAGTAAAAGAACCGACCAGGGGAGACAACATACTAGACTTATTCGCAACAAATATACCCGAATAAGTTCTAAATGTAGCTACAGACAGGAATTAGTGATCATAAAATAGTTCATGCGATATTGAATGTAGGCGTTGAAAAACATTATAAACCAAGGAGGAGGGTATACTTATTTGGCAAGGCTAATTAACGACGGTATGAAAGAGGAATTAAGGGAATCGTTTAATGTATTTAGCGAACAAAGCAAAGGATTAGATATAGAGGATTCGGGGAGAGAAATTCTTGAGGTCACCCGTAAAGCAGTTAATAAATATATACCAAGTAAATTGATAATACAGAGCATAGGTGGTATGACGCGGAGGTTAGGAAATCACTAAAGCGACGAAGGGTATGCCACGCTGAGATGAAAAATGAAGGACAGGGTCTATCGGTAGAGGAAAAAAATGAGTTAGTTCAAAACTATAAAAAATCGAGAGCATTAGCAAGGAAATCATGTCGGCAAGCGTTATCACATTTCAAGAGCAAGATGTTAGGAGAATATTTAGATAGCAATCCTAAAGTGTTTTGGTCATATGTGAGAGAGAGAACTTCAGGGAAATAGGTCCACAGTAGGTACACACACTTAAAAGTGATAAAGGAATTAGAGTCACCTGAGGGTTTGGAAAATGCCAATACTTTAAAAGCCTTCTTCCAAAGCGTATTCAACTCATCGTCACACATCGCAGTGGAACCTCCGCCGAAAACATTCAGTGAGCAAATGCCCGAATTAAAAATTTCAGGTCGCGGAATAGAGCAGCAGTTAAAAAACATTAGTAAAAACAAATCAGCAGGTCCCGATCAAATTCCTTCCCGGGTATATAAAACATTAGCTTCTGAAATAGCCCCCTATCTAGAAATAATATTCAATAAAACACTAAAGAACCGCACAGTACCTACGCAGGGATTGGAAAGTAGCTAACATTACACCTATTTTTGAAAGCGGTGATAGGAAAGAACCTAGTAACTACAGACCCATTTCACTCACGTTAATCTCTTGCAAAGTATTTGAGCACATTGTAGTCAGTACAATCATGGGGCATTTGGATATCAGGGATTGCTCATAAACAGACAACGTGGGTTCCGGAAAGGTAGATCCTGCGAGACACAATAAGCTTTATTTGTACACGATATTTTAGTCAACGGCGAAAACAGTACTGAAGTTCATGCGATAGATTTAAGATTTTAAAAATGCATTCGATAAAGTACCACATGATAAATTAATCTTGAAATTAGAGAGTTTTGGTTTAAATAATGACGTTGTGTGTTGGATAAAAGAATTCTTAAGTGGGCGAGAGCAGAGGGTTGTCATAGATGGTATCATGTCAGACACAATCAAAGTCACATCGGGAGTTCCCCAGGGTAGCGTAGTGAGTTTTACGCTTAGACTTTTTGCAGACGATACTGTAGTGCGCAGGGGTATATCAGAAGAAGACAGGAAGCAAGGATTTAGATATAATTCAAGACATGGAGGAGGAATAATTCTATAGAGCGATCCTATAAAATTAATAACACGAAGGTCGAAAGCGTTGAAACCATAAGGTATTTAGGTGAAACAATCACTAAAGATTTATCGTGGAGAAGACACATCCGGGAAATATGCGGCCGAGCGAAGAGAAAGCTAGGATTTATAAAAAGAGTACTTGGGAAATGTGACGAGAAGACAAAATAGCGATGTTACTTTTCACTTAGCACATGAAATATAAGCAGTTTAATCCGGATTATCATGCCCAGTTAAAATCAGAACGATAAAATTTCTTGGAAAAAGTTTCGGGTCCCCCTCCGTATCGCCTGGGAAATTCGGGGCCCCAGGCCCTGTTCTCGAAAGTAAATTGAGAAAAGTTAATTGAGGTAAAATAGTTAAAATGGGCAGCTTGTGTTCAATAAGCTGACAGTAAAACGCAGAATAATGGTCACCTGGTCCGACCGAGTAACCATTTACCGTGAAATTTAATATTTCCTTTTTAATGCATTAGAATGGATCTACAGTAACTGGATTACTCGTGCAAACTATTGTACTATTTAGGATCGGAAAAAATTGCTTCCAACACATATTGGATAAAAGTACAGGGGGTTGACTCCCTCAAGCACCAATCTTGTTTATGTAAGTAATGCTAAATGGAAGCGTATTTTACGTTTACGTCCGAATTGGAAAAAATCCGAATCTTACGAATATAATCAACATTTTCGTAGAACTGCAGTTTAGTTTTTCTCGTATATTTCAAAAAAATATCGGAGACATTTCATCCCTCTGAAACTGCGGCACTGCGATTCAATAACTTTTGAAAGGCCAATTTACAAACGTAAATTCCTGCTTGACTTCAAGTGATACCACTGAAGAGACAAAGGAAGGAGACAGCTTATGAGCCTTCTAGAAGAAAAATGTTTGATATAAGACACAGTTTCACTTCTCTGTTAGCTCTGGGAAAAAATGCACCATTTAGCTGCAAATACTGCAGTATATGTGCGAAATGCAGAACTATGAAAACACAGGCCAAACAGCATATGTGCTTCAAGAATTGGAACAAGTCCTAGACGGAAATGGAAGCCGACATAATTGTCGAGGGATTTAAAACAAGAGTAGAGATGCACAATTTGAAGTACCACCGGCTTATAGGCGATATAATATGATGTGCTTGTCATGAATCTTATAAATGGGTGTTGTGTAATTAGTTTTATCTTTCTTCACGCAAATACGATAAAATTTCCATTTAATTCGTAGGGGATGGCGACAGCAGTGCTACCAAGAAATTGGCCGAACTTCTTCCCTACGGCGTTGATCTCCCTGTCATTAAAATAGATTGCACCAATCACTTGCCGCGATATTGCTGTAAGAGGTGGAGAGAAATAGCTAAGGAAGCAAACTCCACAGAAACAAGATAGACAATATTAAGGCGATGGACCGAAGGATGCTAAGAAACATGCATGGAATTAAATAATGGACCGCAAATGACACAATATACGAAAAAGCTACAATTGACCCACTAGAAAAAATAATAACAAATCAAAGTACGAAATACTACAAAACGATAGAAAACAGTGAAAACACAGCTATGGAATGTGCAGCCTTAAATAAAAACAATCCAATTGACAGTTTCCATAGACCGAATGATATTTTAATGAATAATTAAAGATCCTAGTCGGTTCCGGGATTAAAATGACACATATAATAAGCCAGTTTTTGGCATACTATGAAATAAAGTCACCCTAGGGTGACGAGCCATCAGTCAGTCAGTTTTATTTCATTGAATTACTGATGCTCAATTTTCTTTTTTAAGATTCTCTCTTTGGACTTTTCATCTATCGAATAAATATAATTTACCGTAGTCCATAAAAAGTTTTGCTCCAGTTCACACTTACAATGACGTTGTGTTTTAGTTTTTTCTCGATCCCATTTAATTTCTGGACAAACTTTAGACGGAGTTACACTCGTATTTGAAAAATCTTGCAATAAAGAAATTAGGTTTTAGAGAAGCATTTTACTTCTGTACTGAAAATAAATAGCCCCGAATAGTTTACCTGGTAGCGAGAGTGGACTAAATCAAATCCCACTTATAGACAAGTTACGTTCGTGTTAGGTGAGTAGCAAAGATAAGCGGATAGCTAAGATGAGGAAGACGAATGAATCACTCGTAAACAAAGATTCCCTCGGCCTTCGTCCAAGGGGTCGAGTGACGACGTGTGACGCAATAGGCGATAAGGAACATTTGGACCGGTGGTCACTCATTGGTGACTGAATAAATAAGCCACTCCCCAAACACCCCTCAAAGATGACCCCCTCCTCCCAGTAAAGTTACCCATCCCACTGAAACTGAAGCGGCGGCTCTCGGAACTAACCCCCGTGGCGGTTACTCAAGAGATATTGGTTTGGTATAGAACAGCCTTAATGGGAATTGCCACCTCTGATTGTGAGCTTAGTGTTCACATAACAGTTGAATGTTAGAGAGAATATAGCTGCCACCGGAATCGGAAAGAAAACTTTTTCGACGTAAATTTCTTCTTTTCTGTGAAAACTGGGCAGCACGTGAAAAATCATGGCAAAAATGAGAAAGATTGAAGTCTAAATATTAAATATAGAAGACGCAGGAATAGGTTTCTACTAATTGGAATATGTTTCTGTTTACATATTGAAATGAATCACAAAGAAAATTGAAAATCTTAATTATATCAATTGCTTGCCAATCTTAAATTATCTTCTGGAATTTAACACTTGCTTAAACAATGGTGAAAAATAGTTTTCCCTTGCTTACGTGCAATTTAGTTCAGGCCACTTTCAGGCAAAGCTGTTGGCAATGTAGAGGGATGAGGGCGGACCACTCTTTTTCATAAATTGCGATAAATACTTTTATTCCTTTAGAGAATTGCAAGTGTAAGACTTTTTTTTAAGCTATGTCGCTATTCTTCCGTCCTTAAGAACTCACTGCTAAATCCTCTTTTTGCATGAATTATTTCCTTCCTTATAAGCCATGAAAAAAAAAGAATGAAAATTGAGGCAGCCAGCACATTTATGGATTGTTTTCATCAGGCAATCCTAACCGCGAGAATATCCAATAGCATTGATAATCTGCCATGCGAGGAAATTATTGAAAAGCCAAGGATTAATAATTTAGAAATAATAGATTTTGTGGTGAAATTTCCCTGTTATCTATGGATTGGAAGATAGATTTGAACATCACAAACCATGGCAGAACTCAATCAGATGGGACAACTGTGAGTTTTAATACTGGACCGTCTTAAATTTAATGACTAACTAAGATATGATGTCATAATGATAGTAAATGTGTCTGGCGAGACGTAGTGGAATGATATCATAATGAAAAAACACGAGGTATAGGACTTATTCCACAGTTTTAATGGTGGTACTACGCGTTTCAGCCGTTAAGTCATCATCAGGTACCAAAATATTCGGTCAAGAGAGCGGTGTATATGTTTCGCCGTTTACGTCTCACTACGTCTCGCCGGACACAGTTACGTTCATTTAAGATATGATAGTTAAAAAGGCTTTTCATTTCTACTGTTTTATTTTACATTGAACACTACCACAACACTACTAAAGCAAATTCTGTCCCTTGGATCGGACGACTGCGTAAAAATTTGATGATCTTCACCAATGACAATTAATCATTGTGTATATTTTTTATGATAAGGAAAGGATTCCGTACAAAATTGACTAAACTAGTCATAGCGTGTATTTTTTATGATGAGGAAGGGATTCCGTACAAAATTTAGTCAAATTTAAACTGCACTAGAGTTTTTCCGACTTGCCGGTGGCATAAAATTATCTTCTTTTGCGTAATGTCAAATGGTAATCCTTCTTTTCCGCTAGGAATTAGTTCCGTGTTATGAACTTGCCTGGCTTGCTGTACCACCAGTGGAGGCAATCCTTTTAAGTATGTATAGAATCAGCGATTTCGTCTTTTCTGCTGCTTCCCCCTCCATTCCAGTCTTCTGTAGCTGGAGCAAAGTCAAACGAAAATAACATTCGGCAGTGAAGTATGCAAATGTTTCTGTACAATTAGTCGCAAGGCAAATATTTATGCGTTCCTTATTTCAAAGCCCGGGCGTCAATTTCCCTTCCACTCTCATCAATCACGACCCAGGAGCTTTCTGTCCAACCGCCCATGTCGCCTTTCAGACCGTCCTCAAGTCATCTCTCCCTTTCTAATTATACTCGACACTCATCTTTTCACCCCCTTCGTGTCCATCTCTCCACTCCTTGGATCGGTCCGTTGTCAGAGCATCATCACATCGCATGATCTTAATCTTCCGTTCCTTAAACCTCTCCTCTGCCACTCCCCCATTCTCCTCTCCTTTCTCTTCGAAGCTCGAGACCGTACGTCTAAACCTCAAGCTTCCTCTGTTCCTCTCCCTTTCACTTTTCCTCGTTTCTTACACGGGCTACTAATCTCCGGACACCCTCTCCCAAATTACCCCGCGGGACATTTCCCAGGGATTATTTTTATCATTCCAACGGCAACAAGGTGTGTGTGATATACTTTGGTACCATTCCAAGCCAGTGCCATCTGACTTGTCTCTTCTACCCCCAATCCTGGTCTAGCCGCATTCCCATCCTCTCCCTATACCCGTTCATCCTTCAACGCCGTTTCCCTCTACGTTCCAGTCCACAAACTCTTCCCCCGCGTCCGTTGCACTCTTAAGTCATTTCATTTAAATGTTTCTTCGCTAGCCCATAGGATGCATTCCATGAGACTTATGTATCTTCCTCGGGAGGTCTCACATTTGCTTACTCGGTGGCAACATTTGACATTCAAACGATAGTCTCATCCCTCTTATCGCTTGGGTCTTCGCCAGCTCGATTTTCAATTGTTTTTTTCATCAATTACTACAGTCTATCGCTGTATTTACTTCTTTAATCTATTGCTACAGGACTTGGTTCAAAGATGCTACAAGTGCTGAAGTTACGTTGCGCGGTACAACCTTATTTAATGTTAAGCCTAACCCTGAAACAGACACCCATGCCCGTGGCAAGATTCGAACCCGTTGCATTGGGGTTTTCAAGCCACCGCATTAGCGGTCTAACTATCGGAGTTGGTTTTGGATTAAAATAAGTTTTTCTCATTTTAACCATTTATCATATAATTTATCCACCAATTTATTCTGGAAAGGTTTGATTTCTAATTACAGAATGATAATTTCAAGCTACATAAAGTGAACTAGATAGTATGTACCTACGGGATTCAAATACCTGTAATTGTATGCTCTGATGACAGAGATACTTTTCCGTTTCGTGTGATTACTTAAGCCGGTATAGGTTCGCGGTTTTTTCTACTACTCCAAACAATCAGTAGCATGAAGTATTTTGGACTAGGAAAAGGTGATTCATTTTAGAATTGTAGATTAATAATGGGACCCTCAATGTAGTTGTTAGCAAAATTATTGCTTGATATTGATGTGTGTCTGGTGTGGTTTCACTCCTGCTACACACCCTTGCTGTGACTTGCAGATTGTTATGTAGATATAGATGAAGATGATGCTTAATGTACACTGTCCTGCAATTTACTGAGAAGAGCAGCTTTGAATGGCTTTGTGACTTGATTGCTGGGGTCTTGACTGGATACTTTGGTCGAGTTTCGTTGTTCTTGGAACGAAGGAAGAGTGAAGGAAACCTGGGCCTCGATCATGGATCTTACAATTAGTAAGGCGTGCGCTAGCGTTATCGATATTTTTTTATTTAACTTATGTCGGAGAGAACGTGATCTCCGTTCTTCATTTTTCGCACAGCATTTCAAATCACTTACCACAATCAGTGGAGCGAGTTTTATTGACGGTTATTGTTAACCCTGCGCTACTCTAGGGGTAATCGTTAACGATAAAGATTGCGATAACGCGAAAGATGCATCCGTGATTCCACACCTGAGCCGTTGTATTACCTAAAAACCAATTCTACAGCTACTACTATTGGGAGCACTGATGGCATGGTCTGGTAAAGAACTCGAAATAAAAACTGATTCAAGTGAAGGACAGGAAAGAGTATTTTTATTGGAGGTTTTATTTTTTGCTTTATAGGCAGACTTTTAATGAAGGAGAGGAGATCCTGTGTCCAACTCCCCCAGCCCTATCACTAAATTTTATGCATTAATATGCTTGACAGTTGTCGGTTACCCCTTAAATTTCAACTCCGGCCATCCGCTCACTCATATTTTAATTAACCATGCCCGGCATTCCCTAAATAGGGCTCATATGTAAGCCCAACAGAGGTCTTTTATGGATACCAGATGTCCTTATTGACTACTACATGGTGTCTAATATTTTTACCCTGGACCCCTGGACACAAATAGAGCCAACCAGAAGGCGTGAATGTTGATGAAAGAAATATTTGGCCAATTATGGCCGTCCCCTTTTATGCCTTTGGAAGACGTGTTTTAATATATGCCTAAGAAAAATTCAATGCCAAAAATTAGCACTTTATTTACTCAAAGCACTACGTCTGTCTCATGGGACGTTAATCCGTGGTCTTCATGGCGCCTTTTCGTTAAAATCAGTCTAATGCAGACGCCGGGTTTCTCTCCACCTTTCCTCCTTTTTCTTCCATTCCTATTCTTTTACGTTTCCCACCGGTTCTGAATCCCCTATTTCCGCTGAAACAGACTTGAAAATACAGATGATATTCTGTTTCTGGTCCAAAGTGGGATTTAAAATGTTTTAACTCTCCGAAACTTAAAATATATATTTAGTACCTACTAATACTACCAATAACAAACAAAATGGAATGTCTCCTGAGAACATTCCACTGTAATGATGAGTTTTCGTGAATTATTTCCAATTATAGGTCCGTAGACGAAGTTTTCTTTTGCATTCAAATTGCGCGACCTGCACAGAAGTGAAAAAAGCAACTTAGTGAATTAATTGACTATAAAAATGTGCTGCCTCCGATATTTGGGGGAACTATTTGGTCTACATTCTCGTCCTTATACCCATGTTTCTTCCCATTCAAGCAACATCGATGGACACTTAGCGCATTCTTTTTAGATGTGAGAAATTTACAAACAACTTACACGAAGATGGCTCCACTTTGGGAGCGCACTCATCCTCCTTCTGCCCCGAAACAAGGATATTTTCACCCGAAAACAGCGTCAATTACTTCCCCAAGTATAAACATTTCTCCTAAACTAAATGGTGTTTACAAATGGACACACTATATCGAACGATAAACTACTCCTCTTCACTCCTCTCTCTTCGCTCCCACTAACTCTTTGGCCGAGGGAGGGGAAGGGTAAGATTATCCCCTTCGCTCCCTCCCTCAAGAAACCGCAACGTCTCCTCCTCGCCCAGAGCTCTCCCTCCTCCTTCGCACTCCCTACCGCAGCGCACGCACGGCCACGTCTTCGGATGAGTCTCCCCTTCTCACGAAGGAGGCATCTCATCTCCTCAGCGGTTCCTTCCCGCTCCCTTCATTCCTACAACCCCACCGTCCTCTCCCCCGTGAGCAACCGCCCTTAAACTAATTTGTCACCCCCTTAATAGAGTGTTGCCCGCTCTTTTGCCGGTGCCAGATCCTTCCTTCTGCTTCTGTCCTCATCCCCGCCACCGTCTCCTCCAACGGTGGAGGGGAGGTGGGAACGTGTGGAATGATGTCGGTGGAGGGAGGAGTGAGGAGGGCTACGGGAGGGCTTTTAGTAGCCGGCTACGTTATTCTCTCACTGTCCCCTTCTCGCGCCCCCTTCCTTCAAGCCGTCTCCCCATCCCCCGCCCTGTACTCCCACTCTCTCGAGGTTTTCAAAGAGATCTTCCCTCCCTCGGCGCACTCAGGTCTTCTTCTCCCCTTCCTGTCCGTTTTCCTTGTCCGACCCCTTTCTTCTTTCGGGTTTTGTAGCCTTTCTTCCCTCACCAAGAACTTCAGGGTCCTATTTATAATGAGGAATAAACAAAGAATATGTATTATTTTCCCAGGATATGAAACACCGACCATGGTTTCGACTACTAAGTGTCATTATCAAGGATCCTTGTAGCATTAATATTGTGAACTCAGATGTAATAACTTGATAATGACATGGTTATCGAAAATATATATGGTATAAGGCACTTATTCGTCGAAGCCATTGTTTGTGTTATATACAATATGAAAATAGTACCTACGTGTTCTTTGTTCCCTCATCATGAATGTAACTCATTTTCACGAAGTGACGCCTTATACTATTAACTATTCTTCAGGGTCCGTTCCCCTTCTGCCTTTATGTTCGATGTTATTCTAGACTGATAATGACCCTCTGACTTTGTATGTTAAGATTCATGTAAAACAATTAATTATTCAACGGTGATCTCTTTGGTGATTCGGTGAACGGTGATCTTGGTATTCATTAGGATCATCATGATCTTATCTGGAGGTTATCGTAGGGGGAAAAGTGAATGAAAAGAACTGTTAAGGAAAACTTTTAATGATGCTCATGGAGCTGTTTTAGAAGGTGCATAAGAGAATAATTATTTTTCCAAGAAAAGGTTAGCTGGTAGAAATTTCGAGTGTAGTGTTGCACTATGTAAATATTGGGATTGATGTATAATGATGATGAGTACTAAAATAAGGTACAAAACTGTGCAGTTGGAGTTAAAAAAGTGCCTCTTTCTTAAATGAGTGAGGGTATCGGGTTGGTATGACAACTGCTAAGGAAAGATTGAGTGAGATACAATGACCTAGTAGTGAAAGATAAAGAGATGAATTGTATTCATATGAATAGATTAATTGATAGGTAGTAAGTTAACTCGAGTGGGGAGCAACGTTAATGTAATAGTAAGAGCTGAAGTGTTGGCTTCCGATCGTGAGGGATCAGATTAAAAATCGCTTCACCTTTCAGTAATCTTCTCATCTGGGTTTGGTGAAATTTCTTAGTGAAATTTTGTGAAAACTATTATGACTTTACAGAATTGTAAAAGTTCTAAAAACATCTGGCCGTGATAGCCATTTCGGCAACGCGCCAGCCTGGCAGCCCTAAGTTTCGAATCCCGCCTCTGCCGTGGAGGTTGAGCTATTTCTACATGCATTTACATAGTGTCATGCAATCCACCACACGGGTGCACAATCGATGGACAGTCCACGAAAGAACGCTATGGCTAAAAACTACATCTTAACTTACCTTTACAGTAAATTTCTGCATCAACTATATGTACCGATGAGACACAGTGGCTTCACAGGCATTACTGCTTCTAATTTCAAATTATTATCATGCAAGGCAGGAAACGAAGAATGTCGTGCAAGTATTTGTGATTTCATGACGTGCGTGCAAGAAAATGTCTAAAAAGGAGTGCACTCATGTCCTATATGTTTTTAACTCCACGCAGACCCGCACAAAAAACTAACAACTACCTATCGTAACTGTATGTCCTTCTGGTAGCGTTCATAATATTTGTTTGTTTATTTTGGCCCCTTCTGTGCCTTACTATCTACGCCTCGAAATTTATCTTCGTGGCTGGGCAGTAAACCTTAGCAAGTTTAAGTTTTTAATATATACGAGTATAAGCTAATAAGAATAATAAGCTAAATTTCTGTAGGAAATTTAGTTTGTGCATAAACTTACCATTATGCTACAATTTCTGCTAGAGATTTAGTTTTGCATAAATATGCAATATGTTAATAATTTATTGCCAGATTATTCTGGCAAGTTGGACACTCCGTGAAATCTACCAAAGTCCCTTTTATATGAACCTGTCTATGGACTGCCCTAATCTGAGGGCAAACCTACCTCATTTGGACCTCATTTCATACTAGCTGTAAATTCCTGATTTGGTTTAGCTAGTGAAAATAAACGGCATCTTTCGTCATCTTATCATATTTTCGAAGTATTATTTTCATAAGTCCTAGCATCTTGTTGGATTTCCTTAAGTTAAACACCTTGTTTGGGTCAATGCGATGTAGCCCTGCCTAAAACGCGAGTCTGCTATTTGTGGTACTCCGCCGAAAATAGTCATCGCAAGAACATGGAGTCAGTTTCTTCTACATCTACATATGTAGTTTACCCTACTAGTCACCTCTTATGTGTGTGGAAAGGGGTAAATCATCACCAATCATGCATTACATCATCATCATCACAGAAGAACAAAGTATTACAATTCAAGTTTGGTGATATAAATGGCAGTTAGAACTAAAACTAATAATATAACTGACTGTTTGCGGCTTCACTTCGTGAAAGTTACTAATATCCATAGTAAAATGCTCTTTGTACTTTTGCACAAGATTTATTGACAATAAATCTTGTGGAAAAGTACGAAGTGCATTCTGCTATGGATAACCCTAATAAAGTGTGTAACTATACAGTTTTGGAAGATGAATAGTTCACTAGGGCGATCCTAAAATATGAATAAATCCGCAATCCATATTGTTGAATTCATAAAGTACTAAGGCTTTAAATCACTTCCTTTCCTAATTCATTTCGCCAAACCGCGTGTATCCCCGTGTATCATTCATTATCACTCCTCTCTCCTTACCGCGTCGTGGAGTGCTTACACCTGATGGAGCGAGGGAACTCACTGGCGAGTTGGCATCATGGGAAGAGGATGGATTCCCTTCCTCCAAGTCCTTTCGCCTCATCATATCCTTCTCTCGGCACCGACGCATCTCTCACTCGCCTCTGAGAGACGCCACTCCATCCACCGAAGTCCCAACACCCGCCCGCTTTCCTTCCGGAGCTTTTTCTCTTTGCTTTACACATTTCTTTGCGCCGCGGACGTGCGTATGCTTGTATACATGCGTCACTCCCCCCTCTCGCAACCCACCCGCCGAGCGACGCACTAATTAACGATGCCTGACAAATTAGTTTTAGCTTTTACCCAACTTGAGGTGAGTGGGTGGAGGAAGGAGAGAGGACCCTCAATCTTCGGTGCGTCTTCCGTCGCTCCTTCCTTCCTCTCCCGCGGCGATGACGGACGTTGATCGCCTCTCGCAAGGGTGGGTGGATACCGAGCTGGCCCGATTTTCTTCTTTTTTCTCAATTTTGGTTGAGTGCTTCCTCGGGTTTTTGGCTCGTTCCTTAAACTCACAAATGCTCGTTACCCAGCGGGGATGGGACTCAGCTGACGGGAACGGCTTAATTATTCGCTCCGCCTGAATAACGGTCGGAGGTATAGGAGTAATAGGTTTAATTGCGTGATTCTCTTGATCCTCAGTCCTCTCGTATTAGACCATGACCGAGAATAGCTCACAAATCCGTCAGTGAAAAGTGGTCGAAAGAGTAACGACGACACGATTCTGAGGGAGAAATAAAATGTATACTTTGAATGTGAAATAAAAGTAGTTAGTTCTTGAAGAAAATAAGCACTAAGTTCTTATCCTGACTTAGTTTGTTGGTACGACTAGTTGCAACGCATTGGTGTCATAAAATTATCCGAAAAATTTTAAGTATTGGTATTTACTCTGGCGGAAATAGGAAGGGGAGGAAATTTGTTAGAGGGTAGCCAAGATGGTAAGACTAGTTTGAAGGTGGACGAGGGAGGGAAAGTGGGTGAAGCGGTGCTCGCCATACAACAAAAGGGAGACCATTATTGGAGTCAAGCCTGGCACCGGTTAGCATAACTAGCTTTTGATTTTTATGTTTTCTTTGATTTTCTGCAATATTTCGGCTGAACTCTATAGGTATAGATATAGTAATGCCAATCGCAAATTTTGATTTTATTCCTTGGGAACGGGCATGTCGTACGTTTGATAGGTGTACTTTTCTTTGCTTTAAGCAACTGTCGCTCACCTTTGAGGTTATTTTTCTGTAGAACAGATTTCCTGTGACACAAATCAAACTCTTAGGTAACCTTTCATTGTCATGTGCTTAGTATTCTTTATTTAGTTGTTTTTTTTACCAAACTGTGGCTGTTCTCCAGAGCCATTCTATTAATTTGAAAGATCTGTATGTTATTTCCATGATATTGGAAGTATATTTTACTGTAAATGCTGTTTCAAAGTTTTCAGATTTTTTAAATTTCCAGTAGCGATCGCATGAATTAAAAATATCATAAAAAATCAAGAGAAACTATTTCAGCGAATCAGTTGGGTATTCATAAATTCGGCCACTGAATATTTTACAGCCTATTAGTTTGCCATACCACGGCCTCTCATCCTTCGAACATTAAGCATAATTTAAGTGATAACCGTTTGCGGATGAAACACAGTCCGACACGGATGATACGAAGATATTGTGCATGAGAATTTTGGAGATCACGCGAATGAAAATTAATTGTACATGATACAGATAGACGTACCCGTGTACTTACACGTTAACCTTTTGGATCGCTACTTCAAAATTGTTGACGTTGCAGAGGTAAACCAGGTCGCTCCGTAATATATGATCCGTGCGTGTTTTTCGAAACTACTTCTCAGGCTCATTAAACCTCGAACATAAAACATTGGCTATTTAAACTTCGTGGAAAAAGACGTCATCCATCGTCGGGGAGAGGGCAGAGGAATTTAAGCGCGCCACTAAATGGTCCGCATCTTAGAGCCCCGCCTTGTGTGTCCGCGTCCAAATGTTGGGATTGTGAATGGGAGAAACAGCTGGAAATTATTTCTTCCGCGAGCGAATTTGTCTCCCTCTAGTTAGATAGGCTACTTTCCAGGAATAGAGTGAGGATTTCACCCGAGTTAATGATGATCAGTTTTGAAAGCGTTTTCGAGGTTTACGTTGGGAGCAAGCTAGTTTCTGTAAGAGAATTATGAGGGTGAATAAGACATGAGTGGAACACTTGTTAATATGAGCGTTAAATTGACGGCCTAAGCACAACTTTCCATAACATTTTGTAACTATTTTTGAAACTTAAAATCTAGAAGAGGTCTTTATAAATAAGAAGAAGGCCTATAGGAACTGTAGAAATGGAGTTTTTTGCGCAAAAGTCACTTTCAAGTATTTTTGATTTTATTTAAGAATGGAAGTAAAAACTAACTAATGAAACGGTGAGAGAAATTGCGAATAATCGAATTTTCGGAGGTGGAGTCCGTATGTGATCGCCAATGAAGTTTAGATATTGAATGAAGGGGGTTGTAAGAATAATTAAATATATATTTGAGATATTTATAAAATGCTGAGCTTCGAGTGTAGATCTTATCTAAAGATCTATATGATTTTCTTCATCGGTTACTCTTTATGCCGTTGCTTTTATTTTTATTCTATTAGCGATAATTTTTCTTCAGCAAGTCCTTAAAACTTGCTTCATAAAATGCATGACGTAAATAGACAGAATTTACTTGATTTATGTGGACAAGCCGTTGAATCTTTTCTTTTTCCCACATAAGTCTCCCCCCTACTAGAATTCTCCTCTCCGCCACGGCGTCGGCGATTTGACGCATTTTAGTTTTCTTAGTTCTTTTCCACTTTCCCCTACTCAAGTCCTATGGATCCCAGTTTTCCTTTCAATCGTTTGCATGCTCATGTTTCTCTTTTTTCATTATCATCATGCATAGTCTCTTTGTTTTCTTCTACAATCCAAGCTTGCACTATATACTTAACAACATATGCGCGGAAAATACATTTTCTGTGCCATAATAACGAGCAAATATGGTTCATGTGAGCGGAAAGATTGATTTTGTTACTAATAAAAATTCTTTTTTAGGCATGATCCTTCTCGTGAGGCATTCACTATCTAAGCAACTTCAACGATGCCACGCAGTATTATTTGTAACGTAGTCTCGTGATAATAGTCATGTCTTATAACCAAAGAAAATTATTTCGTGGATTAAAAATATTCGTCCTCATTTACAATTTAATAGTGAATACATTCGCTTATGCGTAGTGAAGGAACACATTGACTGTAGTGTCTTTTATTTTCAGTAGGTACGTGATGGTGGGTGGTCCACAAATTATTGTCTAATTGGTGGTCTAGTTAATGAGGCATCATATAACTTTTTGTTATTTGATGATTTATTTCAGTAAAATGAGAATATTTATAGATATGTGCTAGAGAATGTAAATGTATTGCCCTTTCTGACAAATTTCCTCATTTCGTTGGACTAAGAACACAGGATATGGCATTCTTCAACCCCTTTATATGAAATTGACCACTTAATTTAAGAATCTCACCAAGGCCATTGGAAGTCGAAGTAGTGGGGGTGTTTGTACTGCATAGTTCTTTATTGACCAGCATGGGGGGAGGAATGTTCCCTTCCCTATTTATCGACGTAACTGATGCGTATTATGAAATGCTCCAGCATCAGTCTCACCTTTATCTCCTGGTTTCCTCCGCGAATAGACCCCCCGCAGTAATTTATCCCCAATGCGAAGGCGCCGGACCGTTTAATGCGAACTCCACGACCGAGCTATCCCCTACCATTTACTCCCTCCTCACTCTCCTTCCCTCCCAATACCTCCAAAACACCATCTTCGCCCTTATTTTCTTGGCCCTCGGTTGACACAATCCATAACCGCAACGCCTGATGTATCTCTCTAGTGAAACACTCAAATCGTGACTACCAGACGCGAGTAAGAGATATAAACGGGACGTGGGTTGACGGCGGCGGCCAGGGAGTTGGGAGGGGGCTCGGGTGGGTGTAGGGACGGGTGGAAGGGAGGAATAGGAGAGAGGAGTGGTGGGCTGGGAATATATCTCTATTGCCTTCGCTAGAGGGGAGGACTGCGTGGTTTCCGTGGCATTTGGCTATACAGTCCTTTTAATAGCATTTATTCAGTCCTGCCAGTAACTTAAGTAAACGAGCTAAGCGGCAAACCAGTGGGGCGAATTGGATGTTTGTTGGAGGAGCAGAGGGTGGGGGGAGCGGGGGAGGTTGGAAGAGCGAAAGCAGACGCTTGTGGGCGTCGGTAGAAACAGGAACAAATGAAGGTGCTGAGTAAACACGCTCCGATTCTCCTTAATGGCTGCAAGTGTTTGGGATGGGTGCGTTTCCCGAAGGCCAGAGGGTTTTGGTTAACCAATGGGCTTTTATTTATTCCTCCCCCACTCCCCATCTCCGGACGCTCTCTCGTAATCATTAGAAAGCTTTCCTGCTGGGCGCCATCTTTGCCAGGAGATTTCGCATGTCTCCGTGCGTGCGTCGGTGGTCAAAAATAATCGAATAAACCCCCTTCAAGCCTTGAGAAAAGGAGCGTTTCTTTGAAGGCTCGGTCATCATTCTTCAGTACACTAGTCTTGGTGTCAAATGGAGTGCAAAACGCATTCAACACAACACTACTAGAAGAGGAAGTCTTTCAGTTGCTCAGATTTGTGGCTTGAACGTCTAAGATGTCAGCGAGCACGTTTATGCCCTCAGGGAAGTTATATTGATGGTGAACAAGGAATTTATTCTTAAATGAGTCACACACCTCTACGTAAGGTCAGAGCTGAAAATGTGCGATTAATCCAATTCAATCATTTAATAAAATTTACCTTTCCGCCAATGAAAAAACCGTGGTACTCTTCTAAACGGTCGCAACCCTTTTGAACAATTTCCAGTGAACTGGTCTACTATTTATATTAAAAATTTTATTCATGACGCTTAGAGTTCCACATAGTGTTACCCTGGGAGCCGCCGATGAGAGATTCGACCAAGTGTTTAACGATAACTAGCTATGGATTCCATTGCGTCGTGTTTATGATGTGAGACCACTGAGTAAATTAATAAATGTTACTGTGGCAAATATAGCTACGTTGAAATTTATCTATGAAGTATTAGAAAGAAGATCAGTTCACCTTCTTTCTCTGTGGGCAGTAAGATCAAATTGAAACGCCTGGCTGTAGCAATCATTTTACAGAAAAATATAGTATTTGATATATTGCTGATGCCCTGAATAACATAAAAGTGAACACTTCGTCTTTAATTTGACGTACCAAACAGAATGTTTGTTGTTTTCTATCTAATGAGGACTTTCTTATAATTTAGCAGAATTCCATAGATATAAGACTAAAGTAAAAACTTATATAAAAGAAAAGCTGATGGTTGTATTCAGTGTACTGATTCCCGACGTTAATTTTGTAAGTACTCCATCTCTATAATATTATTGGATAAGTGTTGAGTAATGATAATCAAATCATAAATTTTAGCGAATTCCATCAAGGCTCGAGAATCAAACTTTAATTCTCGATTTTAGATTATGATTTTAATTGTACCTAGAAAAAACAATATGGAAAGGACAGTATGGAAAACCCTACGGCAAAGAAGAACCAGCTGGATTGGACATACCTTGAGGCACAAAGAATTAGTTATAAATATAATAGAAGGGAAGATTGAAGGGAAGGTCCCGCGAGGAAAACCAAGGGACAAATATATAGGACATATAAGAAGGACGTGAAAGAGAAAACATAACAGGGCGTGAGGAAATTAACTGTGAATAGGACAGAATGGAGGGCTGTAGTAAACCAATCCAAGGATTGAAATACCGATGATGATGCTAGAAAAAAAATATTTACTATAAAACTAAGTCTTGTTAATATAAATACTTCGTAAAAAGGTGAAAGTCTTTTTATAATTTTACATGTTTACTCAAAACAATACTTAATAATGCGATATTCTATAAGCTGGTCGCATTTCTGTGCATATTAATGTCGGCCTATTCATGAACAAGAGTATAGTATACCTGATTTCAGAGTAGAATTAGGATGTGAAGTACACACCTAAAAAAATGCATTCATTATACTAATTTCAATTAAATCGCAGCAGTAGAGCATTTTAATTATTTTTTAAATAATCCATAATCACATAAAATGCAATATTTAGCCTCAGCCTCTTTTAACAGGCTTTAAAATTTTGGTTAAGGAAAACATATTTTTACTCATGAATTCATTCTGTTGCATTTTGGGTCGCAGTGAAAGGCTTTCTCCTCCTGCTGAGCCTTTCATAAATAGGGAATGGCGGTAAGGCAATAAATATTTTAGGCAATACTTTCAGCTTATGGAAATAAAGAACAAGCTTTATAGTGCGCCTAAAAAGAATGCAGAGAAAGTTTCATCTCTGATAAGTATATATAGCTATATGTAAAAGTTCACATCGTGGAATGTCGAAAAACTCAAAAATAAACTTAATTATATTCCACAAAATTGTATTACTCACTTAAACGGTGTCAACCTCTTAATTCATGGCCACAAAATGAGAGTTATATGCATTATAAAGAGTTCTACTCTGGAGAACATTTGATAATGACATGAATAGGTTGAAATTGGTAGATTGAGCAATATAATTGTATGGAAATATAACTAATTTTTTATTTTTGTGTTCTGATAGGTAGGCCTCTATTTTATCTCCAGCTGTTTACTTTTGAATCCCGATATTGCTTCCGAGACGCTTACTGTACCTCAGCCATACACATTTGATTTTAGAAAATAATTCTCACACCCTCATATGATTGCCAATTCCATTGAAAATAACTGCCAGTATTAATGATAATAACCAACCCATTTCAGCCCCTATAATAAGTTTCTGCTGCACACGCACATATTCAGCTAGATGTAAAACGAAATAGTTTTGTCGCCTTTACCTTTGTTTTACACGTCCTACATCTTTGGCATGAATATTTGGTAAGTATCGCAAGATGAACTCGTAACTGGATAGTTTACTTAGCCTTCCAGCTTGCCGGAATTTGGCTTAAGTGGAATGCCGAGATGGCTCAGTGCCATCTCTGAGGAAGGAGGTCTCTTCCGAGCGTTCCTCTCATCACTCTAAAAGCTGCAAAAATAAGTTTTGCCGTCTTTTCAAAGGACTTTACGAAAAACATTGACTCCATCAACCGAATTTCTTTCCTTTTCCATGCTCGCGTATCTTTCTACTCTCTTGAATGTTAGCATTTTCCTGATGGTCGTTTTTGTGGATGGATGTTTTGCACGTCACCACTGCACTTGTATTCATTTCTGTTGCCTCTGCTCGCTCTTCAAACTGATGATGACTATATCCTCTTTCTGACATTTTTGTGTGGCTGAGAAGTCACTTCGAGTAAATGAAAATTTGATATTTTTAGAGTTTGAGCATATAGCGTGACTTTTACAAAATATATGCAATTCCCAAATAGTCGGTGAGAAACGTTATTTGACGGTTTTCGTACCGTGTTTCCGACATTGTCAATGAATTCAGCTCTATCTTTAACATGTCAATTTAAAAAAAATGCTTATTTGATCGATAGTCCTAGGATAGTATTCTAGTCACACTGGATCAATGATGCCTTATGAACAATTGTTTTTTTTTATATTTTGTCCTGACGTATAATAATTTATGTTGGTAGTGTATGTATTGCATTTCAAGACAGCAGCTTTTATATGCAGTTATAATAGATGGTGTGTTGACTCAAATCCTTACTGCAGGCACTCTTTTCTTTATCACACCTTGTTTATCATTTTTATTTTGTTAATGTAAATTAATTAAACGATGCCTGTGCGAGTAAAGTTAACTTGAGGTTGTTTGCTTATTCACTATATGTCTCGAATGTAGAATATTTTAATGAATATAGAAACAATGCTGAAACATTTTTTACGGAATGTGTCACGTTAAGAGCTGAGAATCATCCTTATGAATGTATATCTAACATTTACCCTAACCAGTAGCATCATACCTCTGTTTCATATAAGTAGTGCACGCACGTACTCGTATTTTCTGTCTACATGATGGTAAGTTTAAAATTAATTCTCACTGGTTTCAAATGAATGCCCTGGAGGTGATTCACCACTTGCCACATACCCTTGCGGTATATTTTATGGTATTATGTTGATGCATCTAAGTAATTTTCGATGCCTGTGTCAGGTGCATACTAGCAATCCCATACGTTGGAGACTTATTTTGGATTACCAATTCTGCAGGTCTATGTTTGAGGCTGGGTTAAACTACATGCAATTTCCGTAATGCCAGGTACAAAAAATATTTATAAAGCTATAACGGTGGAGATTACTATTATAGGCGTTAAACGACTAACAGCCTTTATGTTGGCATGTCATCATTTTTTTGGATTGAAGTGCCTTGACGATATTCATATTGGTATTATTTTTGGTGGTTCATGGATGATATCGTTGATGATCGAACGCATGTTTCTACATTTTATAGCTATCATATTAAGAACTTTCTGATGCAAAAAACGTTGAATGAACCTTTTCAATACGAAATAGGGTAAATATTCTCTGAGTAAACGTTCTCCGCAAACTTATATATAAATATAACGTATAGATATTATCTTAATTACGATCCAAGGGAGGATATCAAATTAGACAATTCAGTGTCCTGCGAGAAAATAGCAATATATGCTGGAGGAATTTTGCTAATATTTCTATATTTTAAGTAGTTTTATTTGGAGAAATACATTGTCATTCATTGATAATTGACAGAAATCTCCTAGGCTGTGCAACAGTCAGGACACATGTATTGAAGGAATGCCTATTGTATAGTACTGTCAATTAGTATGCAAAACTTATTCCTTGCGATAATATACAAAACCTACTAATAAAGACTTGAAAAAATTAAAATGCTAATTTTAATTTTCTTTCTTTTTATCAGAGTTTCGTCTCTTAGTCAATGGAAAATATTATATTATATCTTAATAAGGTTCAAAGGTTTGATAACATTCGATTGTATGTATCAACGAGCCCATCTGTATTTTAATGACGTTGATGATGGAATACGTTTTCTCATTGGCTTCATATCACGCATATAAATATTGTTTTAAGTTTAATCCAATGTCAATACAAGTCGTGGAAGAAAAAATGCTAAACCCCCTCTATTCTCGGTTATTTCAAAACCCTAGTTTGTTTATCCCCAGAACCTCATCTTGATATGTGTGCCATTTCAGTGGCGGGTCTGATATCGTGTGATGTACAAAATACTCTTTAGACGCGATACCCACAGCGTAGGTTCGAATACCGAAATATTGGTGTTGCGAAAGCAGACGGGCAAAGACTAGCTACGATTCATTGAGATGGCTTGAAACGAAAACGCCGCCCCACAATTTCCATTTCGTCTAACACGAGAAAGGCCCTTCGTATCGTTCCGTGTGTGAGTGAGTGTTAATCCGCCCTTCAACAGACGAATCTCCTCCGGCGTAAGATGCACACGTGCGTCCATGTTGCATTTCTCGAGTAAACCATCTAAAATTATCACCTGGCGCATTCGAACCGGCTGCCGTAAAACAAAGAAATCTTCGTCGTTCCGACACCGCCTATCCCCCTCCTCCCTCACCCAAAGGGGCTTGGCTATTCCTTGTCTTCCTGCCCCTGTTACGTCCAAGGAAGGAGGCGAGAATAGAAAGGAAAAAAGGATTCCAGCCGCTCGACCGCTGTTTGGTATCCACGCCGCATCGTCAACAAACAGTTTACCCGTAACAGCGATACAATTTCGACTGAGTATTGCGAAGGGGGAGGAGAGAGTTTCAAAAGTCTTTGTGTCCGATCACGGGAGAGAGAGAGGAGGGGAACGGAAGAGATGCGCAAAGGGAGAATGCGAGTGAGAAGTGAAAGAGGCCGACTATCAGACAGGGGTGGTCGTGGAATGCGAGGAGACAGCGGAGAAACGCGTGGCTTTGGTTGAGGATGCCTTGTCGGTGCCGGCGTGTGACTTCTCGTGGCCATCTCGACGCCGACGGTGATTTGGCGTCGATCAGTTCTGCGTAAAACTTTACGAAGCAACATGAAAATTTTTTGAACATTTTACAAGCAATGTGTTTAGACTTCACGTATCGAGGAAAACCTTTATCGGATGAAGAAAGGAAACAATTACATTAAATTTGAGGAAGTTTTAAAGCTTCCTCATCCCGGTACTATCCCGTTTACTCATCCCGACCACTGAAACATAATGAATTAATATTTTTTTCTAGAATGAAATAAAAAATGAGAAAAAAATTTCCTCCAGTTAATTCAAATATTTTACAGGCGTAATTGAAGAAAAGCATCAGATCTAATTTCACAATTATTGGAAATATTTCAAGGACCGGTACTTCGTAGTTAGTTTATTTTCAGTATGAGAAGGTAATTGCGCAAATAACTAACTGTACTAACAAATAAATAAGTAACTTAGCTTTTTAAATCTTCGAATTAAAATAAAGTAGAAAAAAATTCAATTTCAATGGCGTTTAGGAAGCCGTGATTTGTGCAACTTTTTTGCGCTCCTCGGCTTGTCTATTTTACCCTTGATTAATTCTTTTGCATTCATCTCAGATCTAAATGCATAATGCAAATGCCTCTTCCCTTTCTTCGGTATCACGCCGTGATTTGTCAGCTTGTAATGCATAGCTTATTTGTATTAATGCGAAACGTTCCTGCTTTTTTTTGCCATCAACTTATATTTTCCGAAGAATGAAGCAGTCATTATGTCTAAATCGATCATATTTTACTTGGAATAATAATTTTTGTGCTCAAAGGATTGAGAAAAAAATTATCTAGTAAAGTATCTCCCTAATATTCATAATTGCAAATGTAACTTAATTTTTACCTTCTAAACAATGCTTGACTCAGAGCCATTTCTAAATGTCGTAGCACGTTTAGAGTCGGGAATAGCTGGTTCTAATCTGAAATTATTGCGGAATAGAGAGTTGAGATTACTATTATTGTACCTGTACTTATGTCACATAAATTGTGCAGATTACTGATGCAGTGATCGAGTTTACTTACACTTTTAATTTTCTAGCTTTTGTCTTAATATTATACCTTTTACGAAATTTGCCTATCAAATTCATAGCCCGGAGTGGGTGGGATTCAATTTCCGATTTGTTTATTATAGTTTTTAAATCTCCCTTTCATGACAAACGATGTAGAGAACTCCCTAAAATATTATTCGACCATGACTGTAGAATTTGTCCAGTTTCTGGCAGGCCTCATTATTTTCATTGTTGCTTCGTGTCCTTCGTGCCTCCCCTTGAAAAATTCATTGTTACTACCGTTCTCTTCACCATTGATTTAATTACAGATTGCATACCTAATTTTCTTCCCAGTTGACTTTGTCTCATTCCATTATTATTATTTTCTCCTATTCCTTAATCACACGATATGCATGATTTGTAGCTAATGCGCCTAAACTACATAAAACTAAAAAATAAAGAAGCTAAAATAATGTAGTTAATGCGCCTTGTCATTGTGAGACTGAGCAGCATAAATGATCAAATTCGTCTTAACCCTCCTAGACAATCCTACGGCATCTTCCGTGTGGAAAAGCCTATTCAGAATCGACATATACTAATCACATAGTGCTCAACGTTGGCTAAGCTAGTGGCCCTCAGTCCCCATCCGATTGGATCGCTGGTTTCACGCAATCCTCCGCTTGAAGTCCTGAAATGCTATCTATGTGATGTCTTCACATTTTTTCATTTTGACATTATTTACCACAGATATCTTGCGTCTTATCTGTCGATTTTATTCTCTCCATCCTTTCGTTAACTTTTTTCAGCAGTTTTCCTCCTAGTTAATGCCTTTGTATTAGCTTGGAGGTAATCATAAATTTGAGCCATTTTATGTAGTTGTTTTTTTTTTAATAATAATAATAAATTTATTTTCAGAAAAGCTTACATGTTGTAATTTCCCATGGATGGGTTACAAAAAAATAAAATATTTCAACTTACAACAGTTACAAGCATACTGTCTAGTGTCTAGTCATTAGGAATTATTTTTTATCTTGTATGGTCCTGCAAAGCTGATGCTTATCAGCAGGTTCCCATTTTACAATGTAGTGGTGCAATCGCAATAGAGAGTTATAATTTATAAATAATAAAAAAAATAACAGTGCAGTTAAGGTCCTGCTAAGCCAAAGCGGCTTGTCAGCAGGTGCCTTTAGTGAAAATATATTTTTTTGCTGTGTAGCGTTTTGGACAATAAAGAGCTTAACAGTATTAGCCAATGAGCCACTCTTTTAGTGATTTTTTAAGAATAGATATGCTATTAATATCATGCATTGACATAGGTAAGTTGTTTAACAACACAGGGACTACATGTGCCAAAGATCTCTTGCCATGGAGGTTAAAATACTTAGGTACAGACAACTTATTTATTCGCAATCTTCAGTATCCTTATTTATTCGCAATAGTTCAATCTTAAAACGACAGTACCCATAGCCCAAAACAATCTAACGAGTAATCAATATATTATTATGTGGATACTAATCATATAGTTGAAGGCGACTCTTATGTCTAACATGTCTCTATAAAGTAGTTGCATTATAGCTCTTAGTTACGTGTAAGAAGTGCATGTTTGGTGATCTTCACCCCTTGCCACGCACCATCGCGGTGGCTCACTGGGTGCAATAAAGATGTAGGTGAAATAATACCTTGCTCAAGATCAATAGAACTAAATTGTCTCCGTTTCAAACATTCCTTCTCCATCCTGATATCGTGCTGTAAAATTCGTTGGAAACATGGTAGAAGCGCAGACCGGAAAATACTTTTTGCTATGTGAATAGTCGTGTGGTACGTTTTAGGTATTCCAAATTCTTAGTTAATTCCGCATTAAATGGCCTAAGCTTAATTTTATTATGAACACGACATCCACCTCCTATTCAAGATAGAAATTATAAGTAGAGCAAATTCTTATGACTTACTTTATCAACCATGGCCGAAAGCCACACTGCCCCCTCAGATCAAGTCTCAATTTTGCAGTGAGGCTATAATTCCAGCCATTAGTGATAATGAGGCTTTGATGAGGCCTATATTTTAAAATGCGCCTGAGAGACATTACCGAAAAAATGTATCTATAATTTCGTACATCTATGAAAAAGTCTCTGTAAGGTACAAATTTTCATCTGCATCTACATAATACCCTGCAAATCACCACCTGCAAATCACCACAAGAGATGGACCATCACTAGGCATGCATTATAAATCAGCATTAATAAGTTAACACTTATCATGCAGGCATGCAAAAAAAACTACACCGTACGTACAATACTTGCACGAAACCTCATAGATACGCCTCGCGCCTGTCTATTTGAGGGCAAGCAAAGGGAATAAAACGTTTCGTATATCAAAATTGTCTTCTTTTAATTAATGTATTCCTTACTGCCCTGTCCTTGCTTAACGTCGGTATATTCTCAATCATCCGTTACTTCATTCGCGATTCCCTGTTATTGAGATTTCTAATATCACTCCTCTTGAAGCTCTATTTCTCCACGTTTCAGTTGTCCTTTTAAAAACATGCATCAAGCAAAGTTGAACGTGAATGTCTGGGAATAAATGCTAAGATTTTTTCAGTTAGTCACATTTCGTAAGATTTAATAAAAATTAAAATAATTTGATGAAAAGCCATAATGCAGTGAGCATGCTTGAAGATCAAAAAGCACGAATGATTCTATCGAGTCATGAAAAGAAATATTAATCCCAGATCACTGATGTGTAAAAGCGTGTGCATTCAATATATTTGACATTCCTGGCCATGCTTTCCCCCTGCTGTTTTCTTTGCTCCCCTCTTCCCCTTCCCTCCTCTGTCTCGCTCCCACAAATCCAAGGAAAACCTTCGGGGCGCTTTGCAAGAAGTCTGGAAACGATAAAGAATGAAAATCCAGAAATAACCATAGTCAGGACGTGAATAAGTGAAGGTGTTTCAGAGGACTCATCCAAAGTAAACTCATCCGTCGGTAGAAGTCGTGAATCTTAAGGAAAACCTTTACGTGGCGTAACGTTCGTGCGTGAATAGGAATGAAGGGATATTCGATTGACAACAGAGGGATTTTCGGAAAGACTTATGTACGCGCTTGGATCATGAGCGCTAACCTCCTAGGCACTGCGGGCAAGAAATAGAAAAGCGTTGCGTCACACGCTCCAGTTGTTTATTATTAGCCATTCGTTGTATTATAGTGACTAACATCATTTTATCGGTAATGACTTCAGGCTTTACTATGTGGAACCTGTCCATGAAATCGAGAATAAAATAATTACACTTTATTGTACCTGAATACTGAGTGAACTGAGAATTCACTGAGTGAACGAAACACGGGTCGTAATAATAAACATTTATAGTGGACCATTACAAAGTGTAATTATCTAATTATAGATTTCATAATTTTTATTACGATACTCATGATTTTTAGAAAACATGGTCCTTGATTTTGTTTATTGCACTTTCAAAGATCATGGCATGAAGAGGAATTTATTCTCCTACCTCTTGATCGTTTCCTCTCCAGTAACTCAAGATGTCGCAGAATAATTAATCTGGTTGCCAGTTTCATTTTTCCGCAATGTTTCGTCTGTCGGATTATATTCACGCCATAATCACAAATTATGCTGCCTAATATTTAGACGGAAAATGTTTAGTGGGATTTTTCCAAATCTTTTGACGGCAATATCTCGTTAAATTCCTTCCAACATAAATGCAACCCATGTTCGGTGAGTTTATGCAATATCTTCACGTCGATAAAGTCACTCCCTTGTCTTAAGTATATGTTATTATTTGGAACCGGTCATTAATCGCAACACACGAGTTCCAAATTTTTAACAAATCTGGAAAAAGTGTGTATTGAAGTTTTTCGTCAATTTATCAAATTTATAAAATTATATTATTTATTGTGTTAAAGCGTAAATAATTTATCCTTCTCCATGGTTAGTCGTACCGTATTGTGGTGGAACCACTCTTTATGCTAAAATGGTATGTACATTGGGCCACTGCCGATTGATGAATGGAGAAAAATAACAAGCCTCTCTCTCTCTAGAAAATATCTGCAGTGTTTCTATTGTCCTTATCATTACACCAGTAATTCGCATAAACTTTAGTGCGAAAAGAATGAGAATTTGGCAAACAATTGTGCAAATAGTATGTAATCCATTGAGATATATTAGCACTAGTTAATATTTGCTTCATAGGAAATTACAATATATATTTTTCACCGTTTTAAAGTTACGATGATATCTAGCCTTCAGCTGCTGATGCTGTTATATTTGTTGTTTTAATATAGCACTTTTAAGTACTTGTAGTTTTTAGTTTCAGCAGCGAATTTTATTTTGAAACAATCTCATTGTTAGAATGAGTGAAATAGGTGCCAAAAAATGTAAATGACCTGTTTCAGGAAAAATATATATTAACATTTTTTCAACCACAGTTTAATCAGTAGATTCCTTAGTGACTGTGGCCCTATGTAGGCCATTTCAAGGCGCCGAAAGGCTCAGTCGCCTTAAAAATCGTCAACTCTATCGGATTGAGAAAAATATCAACTAAATATTCCCACATACCACATGGCTCGGTTTTCCTACTCACTAGACGTTACAGAAATCTGAGCTGTAAGTCGACTGAACGACGAAAGAAATAAAAGGTATACATTGTGAGGCACAAGAACTTGATGAATAATGTAACATGAGGTAGCACTCACAGTAAGATATTCAGAAAAGCAGGAAGAAGGAATTTCCTTTATTGATAGGTTTAGAATAGAAATTTTAACGAGGAATTATCAAGAATTGGAGTTTTGGCTGCTAAGGCAAACAGTCAGTGTTTTTCTCGTGAGGAGGGCAGTTCAAAAAACAGTTGTTTGCTCAGCCAAGAGTACTTAACACATCTCCTCGTTTAGTTACTGTTTTACTGAGTGACATAACCCTGACGTATTTAGGTTTTTTCTCAACTCTTATCTTAATATTCCTCAGTCTGGGAGGTACGTGATATGACTAACTCGTAAGTCCATGTTAGTTTGCTATCTCTCATTACGCGTTTTCGTAATAACGAACAATATTATATTCACATAAAAGGGCCGAAATTTTGAACGGGGAACATTTACTTGTTTTTACAATATATAGTTCCCTATTTTAACCCTGGCTCGCATTTTTATTTCCCTCTTGTAATTAACCTCTTATTTCTCTTCTTGATGACTTATTAGAGCCAAAACTGAGGGAATAGGAGATTTGATTGGTAGGGACTTTAAATACCATCATATCGATTCATAAGTTATACGAAAGTTGTAGAGTTATAAATTGGCCAACTCAGCGTCTTTTTGTGGAATCCAGTGCTGTCTGTAAATCGATAGCAAACATTCTCTTCACTCAATTCCTGAATCAATCGGTTTCGATGGCTCAAATGGGTCCTTTTTGAGGGAAACAAATAGGCTGGCCTTGAAAATTGCGCAGTGATATAGTTGAATTGAACAATAGTTGAACCCGGAATTGAACTGTTTGGACTGCGCGGAGTGTTGTTGGGATAAGTTGCGAACATAGGCTGGTGCAAAGATATATGTTGCTGGAGAGCAAAGCTTTAGCCGGCCTACGTATTAAAGTTGGTAGCATGCCGGGCTGGTAGCACAAAGGATGTGGGTTTGAACCCGGTCTCAGGCATGGGTATTGTATTTACCCTAAGATTAAGCTTAGAATTGGTATATACTAGATCAGGATTATACCACCAGAAAGATGATTTATGTGTCCTAGAGAAAAAATGATAGTAAATAGGCACTTAATTTGCAATCAATGTGAGATAGTAAACAGGACTGTTAAATGAAGTCCATTCTTTTTTGCCGTAGTGTATTTTGTTTCTTGCATAAAAAAAAGTTAAACTGATCGCCCGAGTGACAAACGAAGAAGTCTTAAGAAGAGTGGGAGAAAAGAGAAGTCTGCGGGAAATTCTAAAAAGACGAGACAACTTAATCGGCCATATCTTAAGGTACGATGGGCTTATGAAAGCAATCGCCGAGGGAAAATAGAACGAGAAGAATGGAAAAGGCAGGCCACGGACGAGATATATGGAACAAGTGGCGAAGGGTGTGAAAGAGAAGAATTGCATCAATATGAAAAGGCTGATTGATAGGAGAAGTGAGTGGAGAGCTGCATCAAACCAGTCTTAGGATTGTTGGCCGAAGATAATGATGACTTAAGAAGACAATTTATTTTTATTATTGCTCTAACGTAGCATAAATGCTAACAAATCGAATGTATTATTTTTTATTAAATGTCCAATACAATTCCAACGCATCAAAAATGGCCCACTGCTTAAAAGATGTTGGACACCTCCAGATTAGACGGTGAGATCCAATATTAGTAGTGGAGCTCCTTAAAAACTAACTCTATTTCTTATTATCTTTACCTCCTACCCCAGATCACCCTCTCTCCTCCCTGTCTCCGTCGTTTTCTCTCTCCCAATTTTTTTTAACTCCCTTGCACCATTTCCCCCCCTCCTCATGGTCCAAAAACCCTTGTACCCTTTCCCCCAACCTTCCTTTTGGCCCCACATGAATCCGTGGGGGCCGGAAGGATGGGTTTAGGGAGGTTGCGCTGTGAGGGGGGGGTGAAGGGACGGATGGGAGGAGAGAGGACGCGAGTCCACGACACATGGACCAGAAATACCGCAGAAACAATATCAACAGCGATAAATATTTGAATTCAAACATTTGTGCCCGGAGGAGCAATAAATTCGAGTTGCGCATGCATATGGGTTTGGGTGAGCTGGGGTCTGTGTGTGTGAGTGTGCTCCGAGCGGAAGTGTGGACGTGTTTTTCCCTCTTATTTTACGATCGGCTGGGCAAAACGTGGGGGCCACGGGCCCCAAGCGTACCCACATCCATCATATTATTTTCCTACCAGCCCCATGGCACCCTAAATTGGGAGTCCGATCGGGATTTTTTATTTTTATTTTTGATCGCTGCAAGAGCATTATTGAGATTTCGGCCTCGAAACGGTTGTGCTCTCGGAATGCACGGAATGAAAAAAAATCGGTTACCCGGAGAGAAATGAAAATATTTGCGCAGTAACTTGCGTCCGACCATTTTGAACGCCAGACCTTAGGATCTGCTGTGGAATTGCAGAAAAACATCTCCAATCTGATTTTTTATGTGGTGTGTGTAACACGGGCGTACAGGAGTCAGCGCTGTGATTCTCGCTGCATGCCTAGGGTGGTAAAGATTTCAATGTTAATAATAATGATCCACGCATGCTCTACGAAGTGCTCAATGGATTAAATACTCTACTCATTTGCTCCCTTAATTGCATTCAAATCAGGTCTCTAACTCAGATATTTAGGTTTATTCGTTGAAAAGCTGTTGTATTCAGTTTTATCACACCAAAAGTTAAAAAGGGCAACTTAATGCTCTTTAGGGTTCTGTTCTTCTCTAAATCTGCAGACTTAGCTTGCCATGGCCATGTTTTCCTGTCTTTTACACGGTTTATAAATATTTCCATGGAAAATTTCGAAACATACAGCGCCCTCGGTGTTTGCTATGTGTTTCACACATCCCCAACCAAGTTATCGAGACTTGATCATCTAATTTTTTCCGAGTTTCCCACTTTAAATTTCTTTGCTCTTGCCACTTTTCATTGGTGATTTTTTTCACTCTCATCCTCACCACTTATCCCGCGAGGTTTTCACGCCCATTTCAAATTAATTCAATACTCGCCTTTGGATTCAATGGAGTCGGCGGTTCCGAGGGATATCTCATGGTGACAAGTGTCAAGCGGACGGAGATATAGCCTACTTGTCCCCTCCAGGCGGATTCAAAACTCTTGCCACCAGGAGGTGTTGGGGAGGTCTCCATCTCGCTCAGGGAGCATGAAAATGGCGGATACCATGAGGCTTGTGAAGCCACCATATTCCTCGGAAGCCATCATTTCCTCTCTGGAGGCTACGAACTAATCTGCATAACTTCTGACACCTCCCCGTCCCTTCCACTGTCGGTGTCGGTCGTCGGCGCATGCATATACATTGACATCTACATATTACCCCGCAAATCACCTCTGAGGTGTGTAACAGGGGGTGAATCACCACCGGAAATATTGTCCAGCATATCTGCTACCCTCTCCTTATTCTTCTTTTTAACTTTATTGATGTAAACTTTAATGTGATAATTGTTTTTGAAAATAAGTCATCAGGTAATATTGCAGACCGTCACCATAACTTCATCATTCCTGAGATTGATTTGATGCCTCTCTCTATTCAATCCTTCTAATGACTAACTTCTTCATAGCTAGGTATGCATTACTTCTTTTTCACATCATTCGCAACTTCTTCCATATGTTTATCATTGCGATGTCTTCCTGTGGCACCCTTCCCATCTACATTTCCAATTCTACCTGCCTTCATCAGATTCTCATGTCTCAAGATGAGTATGATTCTTTCAGGATATTTATGTAGCTCATTTTGTATCCTGCGTTCTGAACATGGAGAAGTGAGATATGTAAAGAGAATTCATGAGAAATCACGATTTTTAAGTGTAAGCACTGCCGTATGTGCAGTGGGAATCATGGCGACCAAATGTTTTTCATTTAAAATGCCACCCTCTGTAGTTAACGTTGGCATTGATTGCAAGAAGTCAAGGTTACTGAGATCGCAGTGAAGGATTATTTTAAAAAGGAATGACAATATAATTAAAGGACACAAATTCCTAAGTCTCTATCTTCTTTATTGAGTTTTGCTTTACGTTGTGGGTAGTTTTTTTCCAAATAAAAGCTTCGTTATATACACGTTTGTGTAAATAATCACATAGTAGCCATTGTCCAAAAGTACATATTTGGCAGCAGTATGACATTTAATCTTCACAAGTGTTCATGGGTCCATTTACCAAATACTTCATACTTTGACTACCTTCTCCACTCGGGATGGTATTTGTTTAATTCTGATTATTTTATTTGTATATTCTAATATTTGTATTGGAGGCCGAATAATATTTCGAGATGCATTTCGTCGAGAAAAATAGAATGAATGTCTTCTATTTTAGTTAAAACATATTTTTCTTCCTCTTCCAATTAATAACACCATCTGTTCAAAATCGATGGATTTCTAAGATATCTTTTACTCTAAGATAAATATATGTTCCATATCTGATACGAAGAAAAGAGAAGTGGCTTTTCTTGTTTATTTCCAAGTTAAACTTGCTTCCCGGAACTTGAAAAAAAATCCGGCGTTTTTATCTGTCATGGTCGAAAAATTAATTAATATAACCAACTTCAAAATATATTTTTGACATTAATAAACAAGCTTTAGTTCGATATACTTTATTTTAAAATTGAACTAACCATTTTTGAGATATTGGCCTTCAAACTCGTTTGATGGAATTTTACTACGGACATTTGGTGCCTTGAGCTCGAATATAGTCCCCCCCACCAGACTTTTTCTGCGATGATTTCGGCCAAAAAGGGGGGAACTATATTCAGAGGAATACGGTATTTAGCACGGTACTCTGCGTGTTGCAGGTGCGGCAACTTACCTTTAATATTTGGAAGAGAAGCGAGTGGTTCCCTAATTCATTGATCCAACGTTGAGAATTGAGTAAGATAGGAAGGCGCTCGAGTTGCCGCTACAGAGAGAGTGGGGAGCCTGAGGGTCTCACCTCTCAGGCATTAATAACCGTCGGCTTCCATAATGATCTCTCTCAAGGGCTTTTGATGAGATGGGGATGAGTGATGAGACCAAATGAAGAGGGCGCGGGAGTGGGGGGAAAATGTTGGCGAAAAGGAAATTTGGGTCCCGGTGAATGAATAAACCTTTTTGAAAAAATATGGATTTTATAAGGCTTAATTCAATCGAAGGTTTATGCATCAAATGAAGTGGAAGTTATGAAGGTTCACCGTTAGCTTTAAATTGAAAGTGTAATAAGTTTAATCAATTCAGATGTTCCACTCTGATATTTGACCCGACAAGAGCTTCTGCAATATGATCGTATTTCCGGGGATTTAATGTCCTAAAGAACGCGTGGACACTCTATGCGATGGTCTAATGACGAGATGAGCAAAAAACATCCTTTATATTTTTGGATTACGTAAGGTGGAGTTTTGATTTTTCGAATAAGGAATAACAGAGCACTGAATTTTTGTTTCTGAGTTATATAATCGGTCTGTTTAATCAATCTCTGGAGTTATAAGAGACAAGAATTTCGAGTTCATTTGAATGCTTTGGCACATTGACCACCTAAGATTGTCAATCATCTGTTTGGATGACCTATTTTCGAAGAAAAGCTAGAGTTTTAGCATTTCTCCTCCGAAATATGGCCTCGCATTTGCTTCTCAAGTATGTGAAAAGTAGATTCGTCCTTCATTTTTGTGAGCTTTCTCATGAGCCATAATTACCTTAATGGAAGGTAACCAACGTAACCAACTAACGCCTGTCAACCATTTTCATTCCTCGAACTAATTACCACTTAATAATTCACCAAATACTGCTTGTAGGGTGTGTGAAATCCGTGAATACACAAGTTATCCACGTTATGTGAAGGTACTCAGCGTGAAAATTTATATTCTTATATCAAAGTCCAGTCATACCCATTTATGTTTTAAGCTCCATGAGAAGTTTTGCTCTGTTTTTATTGGCATACAATGCAAGTCGTATGTAGCTTTCGTTGGGAATAATGGCACATTTTCAGGTAGGTACCTGAAAATACATAGAAGATTTTGAATTGAAAAATATCTTAAGTGAAAGTGTTATGCAGATTTTCTTGACCGAAAATAAATTTCATTAACTCCAATAACTTACTTTATGCATTAAATATATTTCATTTTCCAGCTATGTTAATCAGTTTGTCACAAATATCACTTGCCTTTAGCGCACATAACTGAGAAGGTGCAGATCGGGTTGGTGCGTTGGTTAAAGGACTTTGCCTCCCATCCAGGGCCGGTTCTAGGCCCAAGCGACACAAGCGATCGCTTGGGGCGCCAAAGTGTGACAAAAGAAAAATACTCTGAATTTTTTTTTTCAAATATACAATAATTGAATAGCAAAATTTTAACCATAATGTTTATGGCACTAACAGGTATACGATATGCGCGGTTCGCAAAAGAGCACTCTGCGACGAAGAATAGGTAAACTATCTGCAGATATATTCAGTGTCTCAGGCTCAACTTAGTGGAAATTCGTAGTCATTAATAAAGAATACGTAGTAACATCCTCAAGATTTATTTGGTATACAACCGGTTTCATCACATAGGCACCTGAAATGTCGCCTATGCAATGAAATCGGTCACCTTAATAAATAATCTCGTTCTATAAGTTACAAAGTAAAATTTATTCTAGAATGCGCCCCCTCGCTCGCGCGCCGCGGTGCCCCTCTGCCAACGTTGCCACCAAAATGTACCCGGCGTTGACTAATCACAGTAAAAACAAAGAAATAACGACGCAGTCTTTCAATTAATGCTGTGGAGTGCTCTTGTTCTGTGTACGTGTTACCAATTTACAATGGGTACATTTTTCGGGTGCGTTTGAGAATTTCAGTATTTTATTAATATCTTTTTATTCACTAACGAAACTATGTCTGACAAAAAGAAATCGCCCGGTGCCTTTTATCTAAAAAGAAGAACGCAAGAAAGTGAAGAAAATCAGTAACAAGCCAAGGCAATGAGAATTTTTTTCACGCTGCCATCTACAAGCATAGAACCATCGTATCGTTACAAAAATTCAGATGAAATATTTTATTACTTATGTGTAAGGATGAATAAATCACGTTTCTTTGTTTTATCGTAAAAATATTCCCCGATAGAAACGGAATTCGACAGTGCCAGTGATTTGATTAGGATGTCAGAATGTGCCGAACCAAATGATAATCTAGATGGATCCATTCCTCTTGTTCTGACAAACGTGCGGTGATTTTCATAGCATACATGCATCAATCAATTGTATTCAATATTTTAAAACTTACGTTCAGCATTGTAATTGCAGGAGGAATCACTTGCTGCACCTATTGTTGACTTGTTAACTGATGATTGCGGAAAATGGCCTGATAAAATTACTGATGGCATGCGAAAAACAATTGTAGAAAGAAGCCCTTTTCAAGTAACTGATGCTGAATTTCCTGTCACTAATACTGGTAGAAGATTTACTCCAGCAAACTACAAAGGAAAATTATGTAACGGAGAAGAAATCCGTAGAGAGTAGCAGATTTATTCTGTTCAAATTCACTGTCAAAATTCAATTTTTTGTTATTGTTATAAACTTTTTAGTGCTGAAAGTATCTCACTTACTGGCACATCTGGATTATCAGACAGGCGAAATATGTCCCGATTTCTAGCCCAGCACGAGAAATCCCGTAGCCATTCAAAAGCATGCCAATCATGGCGAGAATTTAATCTGCGCTTGCGCCTAGGTGATGCAAACCAAAGTTTGCAAACCATTCATGGTGAGAGTGAACATTGGTATGAAGTATTAAAAAGGTTGCTTTATGTAACGCAATTCCTTGGGACTCAGAGATTGGCATTTCGAGGAACAACAGATACACTATTTAAAAAGAAGAAGGGGAATTTCTTAAAATTAATAGAGCACATTGCCACATTTGATGTCTAGAAAGAACACTTGCGAAGGGCAAGTTCTCATGAAGCCAGTGTTCATTATCTTAGTAAAAACGTACAAAATGAATTCATTATGGTGTTATCAACACCCATTCAAGATCATATTTTACATGAACTTAGAAAACCGTCATACTACTCAATTGTATTTGACTGTACCCTAGATGTCAGTCGTGCAGAACAGGTGTCGATCATCAAACGTCTTTTACAAGAAGTGAAGAAATAGCTATTAAAGAACATTTCCTTGGTTTTATTCCAGTTACAGATACTAATGCTGAAGGTCTAACTAACCTCTTTTGAACGAGTTGATTAGACGGAAGATTCATTTGAAAAATATGCGAGGACAAGGGTATGATAATGGCTCCAATATGAAAGGGAAAAAGTAGTTCAAAAAACATTCAAATTACCTTAACCCTCGAGCTTTCTTCGTTCCCTGTGGAAGTCATTCATTAAACCTTGTCGTGAGCGATGCAGCGCTATCATGTCCTGTTGCTGTCAATTTCTTTAGCTCGGTGCAAGAGATATTCAATTTTTTTTCTGCACCTACCGATAGATGGGATATTTTGAAAAAGCATGTATCTAATGTAACTGTAAAACCTCACAATGATACCCGTTGGGAGAGCCGAATAAATGCATTGGAGCCTCTTCGATACTATATTGATCAAGTGTACGATGCTGTTTATGAAGCCAGTGAAGATCATGAAATAGATGTTTTTGGAAGAAACACTGCTTTTGGTATCGCAGAAAAAATATAAGAATGTAAATTTCTTTGTTGCACAGTGGTCTGGTACGAAATTTTATTCAAAATCAACAAGCAAACCTCTCCAAAAGATTACTGTAAATTTAAAAAGTGCCATACATTTAGTTGAAAGCGTTGGCAGTTTTTTGAAGAAGAGAAGGTCTGGAGAGGGGTTCAATAGCGTGATAACGGATGCCAAAGAGCTTGCCGACAAACTTGGATTCCATTCAGATTTTGAAAAAGAAAAGTATACTGTTCCAGGAGAGTGAACAAGCAATTTTCGTGCGAATCTGACGATGATCCTATTGAAGTAGTAAAACGCAACTTTAAGGTGAATTTTTTTCACGCAATTCTGGATACAGCTATCAGCTCACTAAAAGAAAGATTTAAGCAAATGGACAATCATAGTGATAATTTAAGCTTTCTATACGACATTCATGGTCTGCAGAAAGTGGGATCGTGCAAAACTAAATGCTGCATGCATGATTCTTCATGATCTCTTAAGTGATGGTAATGAATATGACATCGACGGAAAGAATTATGCGACGAAATTTTTATGTTAGCGCCCATTATTCCCGCTGAATCTTTTTCACCAAGCTCATTATCTTATATTAAAAAAACTAATTTTATTGACAGTTTTCAAAATACTTTTGTAAGTTTGCGAATCATCTTGACCTTACTGTCTTTTTATTGATCTGTTTGCGAAAGAAGTTTTTCAAAATTGAAGTTGATCAAAACTTTCTCAAGAGCGATGACTGGGCTGTCACATTAGCCATTGAAAGCGACACTTTGAAGTTAATTGACACATATTCCATTTCAAAAGATTCTGCGAATTTGAAGGCTAGAAACAATTCAGTATAATTTTTTTTGCTCAAAGCAACAATATTTATTATATACACGATAAAAATTTTAACAAATATAGAAGCTATTGTATTACTTTGTTTCATTTATAATTTATTTAAACTACGAATTAGTTCTTTTAACTCACTATCTACTCTCTAGTTCCCTATACGTTTATTAATTAGAATGAAAACATCTTTTTCAAAGTTGTAAATGTATCAAAATCAATAAAGTATTTTTTGTGGGACTTTGGGCGTTTGTTTCTATTCTGTAAAAAAATTGTAAAATGGTAGTAGCCCTTTGAATAATTCAATAGAATTACAGTGGAATGTCTTCGCAATATTTAATTTAAATGAAGAAATAATCCATGTTCATAACTGGTTTAGGAACATGCCCCGTCAGGGATGAGTTTAGTTATATTTACGTAGTAATGTGTGAAGCAAACACCTGAAAAATTCCAACCCTTACCTCTTTCCCTAAAAGGTCATGTGACCTTACCTGGGTGTTTCCTCCACCGTATTGCCACTCTGGATGCTGAATGGGTTTGCAATCGTTGCCCATATAATTTTCCTAAAAATTTATTCTGTGAATTATTTTCTCTTAAAAGTGTCTCGGCATATTTATACCGCCTACCTACGATACGTAATATTCTATTATCTACCATGCGTTTACTCATACGTGTACGTACTCTGTTGTAATTACTGTCGTGTTTACCTTCCGAATAATGCTCAAACCAATCATATCTCTCTTTCTATTTTATGTCGCGACTCAGCAAAATTCTGGTACAGTTTTAGGCCCGGTATGTCACCCTCCGAAACACCTCCGGTCAACCAAATTCTTTTCTAAACCCTTTTTCATCTTTTCTTCCCTTGTACCTCTGTAGTTCCACCCTCTCTCACTTCCATCCCCTCTGCCTACCGCCCTCTCCAACGCTCCCCAACCCCTCCCCCTTCCCTCCAATGCAGTCTCCTCCCCTCCACTCTCCAGATGCTCTTATTTCACCCGCAATTTACTTTCCTCTCCACTCCCACTTCAATCTCCCATTATCTTCATTCAATGCTCTTTCCCTCCCTCTCTCTCTTCTACCACTTGAAGGCCTTTTCTTTGCTCTCATTGACGTGAGGTGGAGGAAGGGGGAAGAGGGAATAGTGGGGGGGGGTAGTCTGCGGCACGAGAGGAGGCCCATGCATCAACGGAGTGATTATTCTCGAAAACAAATGAGCCAGCGTGTAATTTGTGGAGTAAAGGTTTTTCGCCTTTTGTGCCCAACAAAGACGTCAAAAAAGTTATAAATATTTTCGCCGACCGAGCTCCGTGGCTGTGCTCTCGGGAAGATTTTTTGTCCTCACTTCTCGGGTATTGTTTCAATTAGATCTTGTGGCTGGTGGTGAAGATAATTGATAAAGAAACGCATTACGGAGTATTTCCAGTTTCTAGGCCAACAATAGAGTTTTCAGGAATATTTTTCGCATTTGACGAATAAAATTTTTGTAGTATTTCTTTAATTCACGAACCAGATTTACTCCATAAGTTTTCAAGAGGCAATTTCATTTGCTCAGGTTTGACTCAAAATTTTAAATAGGTTAATATTAGTGTAATCAGACCGTAAATTTGATGAAGAGTTTTTTAACGTTTGTCAAGCAATCCTTTCAGAAAATACCCAATGTGAAGTCTCGGGAACAATTTAATAAAAGCCAAGGACTTGCTCAGCCATATTTCATATGAGTGGTTGACATGAGCCGAACAATAGCGTTCCCCTCCGGCTCTGAATGATAAACCCCACTTGATGATAAGTAATTTTTGCGGCATCTGCATCGCGTAGGATGTTTGCTTTGCCCTCTAATTCACCCCCCCCCCCCTTCGCCCCATTTGCCACGGGGTGCCCTCGAACGAATTCTCCCCATTTTATAGGTAGGAGTGGGCCAAGACGAGGGGCGGAACGTAGGACGCGATCGGGGCGGGGGTGGGTGTGGTTGGCCCGAGACTTCGGGGAGCGTGTGTCTTGTGCTTAGGAACTGCGTATTCATTTCGAATGCAAATGAATTCGCGAGCAAACACCGGGAGCGAACGGCCTTCCAGGGGTCTCTCCCGGTCCCGCAAGGACGCTACTGTACCGACTTTCGCGGCTCTCAAGACACTGCCCTCTGGAAGCCTACCCATAAGGTATTGTGAACGGCACTCGTCAATTGCAGTACGAAAGTTCCCTAACCATCTGTTTTTCGTGACGTATCACTATCTTCTCATAGCAGAGACAGAGAGGGATCTGAATAACATGCTGATAACCATGGAAAGGACAATGACCAGATATCAGCAGAAGATCAATAAGAAGAAGACTAAGATACTGGTGTGCAGCAAGAAAGAAGGGGCCAAAACCAATGTTAACTAGGAAAACAAAACTTGGAAGAGGTGAAAGAGTTCTGTTACCTTGGAAGCAAGAAAGAAATAGTCAGCAGAATGGCCCAGACGAAGAAAAGTCAAAAGAAGTGTCTACTTACGACTGGAAATACAAGCGTAGATGTAAGGAAACAATTCATCACGAGGTACATCTGGAGCATGTTTCTTAATGGCAGTGATTCATGGACGATGACAGCAGCGGAGAAGAAAAGGGTGGAAGCACTCGAAATGTGGTGCTACGGAAGAATGATGAAGATAAAATCGACCGAGTGACAAACGAAGAAGTGTTAAGAAGAGTGGGAGAAGGGAGAAGCCTGCTGAAAACTCTAAAAAGAAGACGGGATAACTTAATCGGCCATATCTTAAGACACGATGGCCTGATGAAGACAATCGTTGAAGGACAGGTGGATGGGAAGAATGGCAAAGGAAAGTCTTGAGTGAGATATATGCACCAAGTGATGAAGGATGTGAAAGAGAAATATTACGTAAATATGAAGAGATTAGCCGATAGAAGAACTCAGTGGAGAGCTGCGTCAAAACAATCTGAGTATTGATGACTTATGATGATGATCACCATCTTGAGCTTGACACTGGTCGTGACCTTTTGCTAGTATTTTTATCCTTCCTAGAAAATATTTATGCTTTTAAGATGTTGTTATGGAGAGGGCTGGAGCGAATAAAATTGGTGGATGGAGTAAGAACCGAGGAGATGATTAGAAGAGCTATGGAGGACAGTGCCTACTTCGTATCACATATCTGAATTGGTCGTATTATTAGAGGCGTAGAGATTCCAACGACGGCAGTTGAGGGGACAGTGTAAGGAGAAAACAGGTAGCAGGAAGCTAAAACTGATCGACGAGGTCAACAGAAGTATGCAAATCCCTAATGGCGCGCGCATTAGTATGTTAACATCGCGTAAGCTTTAGAGATATATAGACGAAGGCAACAGAAGTGGACTTCGTCTAACTTTCGTCTTCATCAAGTTAACCAAAAAAGAGATCCAGAATAGGATGAAATGGAGAAGCATGCTACCTGTTAATGGGCAGAATACCCTATGATGGTGATATAATACATAGGTATTGCTAAAGTATCACTACATCAGCTTCTTAGTTAAACGTCCTGAGGTCGTAGCTTAGTTCTTGGATCGCAACTGGCATTAGTATGTTAACGCCGTGAACGTTTTAAAGATTAAATAGACCAGCGCCTGCTCAAGAGTTCGCGATAAACTGTTAGGTGGATATTTATGGACGTAACTGCAGGGTATATGTAAGAACTTTGGCCAGAGAATTTGTTAAACGCAGTTTTTATCCTTTTCCCGGTAGTTGTTGAAATTGCTACCGGACGATTAGCGTAATTTTACAGGTTGTTCTTAGAATTGGTAACAGAAAAATGCATCTGTGGGGGATATAAAGTCATTAAATGTGTTAGTATGAATTGTTAGTATGAATTTCAGGTGGGGAGGATATTTTTTCTTTAACACAGTTACCGCATGTCACCCTACAGATGTCCATTTTCTCTTAGGAAGAATCATTTTGTGTGGGAAAGGGTGAGTAGTGAAAGTTTGAATTCTGTAATATGTGGCGTTGAGTTAAACGTGCAATCGTGAGCAATTATTGAGATATGTGTCAGAAATAAGTTGCAAATTCATCAAGTCTGCCTCGATGGCTACTAAAGGTGAATTATCGTGAAAAAAATTCCCTCTACAGTTAGGTTGATAAGTAGTCAATAGATCTCCAGCTACCTAGATGACTCAAGGCCACTTCGAGCCTCACTTTGCTCATATGAGCTTATTCTTATCAATAAGGGTGTATATTGCTTGCTATCTTAATTAACGTGTGAGTATCGCCTTTCCATCTGCAGCTTGGTGGATGCATTTCAAACAGTCATACAATGTCCCAAGTTCTGATATCTGCGCGAAATCTGCCGATGATGAAAGCGCAAGAAAGTAATGCAAAAAATCATTCCCTACATTTGGATGAGCATAGATAATTGGATTTTTAAATTAAAAGTAAGCTTTTTCCTGTCAGAAGTTATAATACGTAAATTGTAAATTATTCAAATCATTCGCTTTTCGTGTAATACAAATTTCTCGTATTTGTGGAAATATGTGTTATACTGTACATAAAATACTAAATATTATTAGATAATTTATTGTACATAATAACGGAATGTTGCCCAAAAAACGTAATATAAATGGACTTACGGAGTTAAGTTAAAATTTAATGTTTTCATCATGCGAAATAAATAGTCTTCAATTAAATTTTCATTATCACATTACCAGTATTGTTACTACTAAAATTATTAACCACTAAAGCAGTTTAATAAATTTGCTTTTTTATTTTTTCATGCATGAACTCCTATATATTTTAGAGAATCTTTGCAATTAAACACATTGGAGGAGAAATGAATGATTTGTTGAAATTTAAATCATATTAAATTATGGATATTGATAGTTATTTTATTGTGCTTGTCTGACCCTGATAACGATAACTCTAGTGTGTGTAAGGGAATAAGAGTCTAAATAGCTATCTTAGCCAAAATAACATATGGACACTCTAATATGGTAAAGCGACAAATTAAGATTGGCCATCGTCGGACCGAGCGGCATATAATTTGGTTCTTTTCACGTAACATGCACGACTATTACGCAAACAAAGTCTAATTATTTCAAACGCATTACGCACCATACTCCATTATTATTAAGCAACGTGTTTTTTTCTGCTCAAAGTCGCCTTCATGACTGGTTGCCTATCTAGGTATCCTCTGCCACACGCTCTTGCGTCGGTACGCTAAAATAATTTTTTATAATTTAAATCGCGGTGAAATTTACATGTCTATGCACATTAATTCGGGATTATTTTTCTGCAAAACTTTGGTGAGTGATTAAGATAGCGTGTCTGTCAGCTCAGTGCAAAAGGACCTCCCGCCTCGTCCTCCCGAGTAATGTTCACAGTTTGTCTCCGCTGAGAAGAAAAAAGTGAGTCATGTTGATGTCATGACTCAGTTTTTGGAATGTACCGCCACAACTAGGCGTGGGTGTCGGAAGTTTTCTGAAGTATTTTTGGGCTGTGAGCTACGGCAGAGGCTGTGTGTGCAGACGAAATCTATATATGCAGAATGTGCTATTGGGATAAATTATGTAAGCTTGCTTACACTTGAAGCAGTACGCACTCATAGGAATGTATATGTCGTTTTTATTTCGATTATTAATAATTTTGATGGCATAAAGAGAGGAAGTTCACGAATCTAAAGAGGAAAATAGGGAAGAGAAGAAGTTGTACTGTGAAAGTAATGCGATGGAGAGTAGGGACTCTTCGTCGAAACCCAACCTATCCTATTAAATAGCTACCGATCAACTACGTCTCTTGAGGGTAATACAACCTATTTTTCACACTCATCTCCAGAGGGTCAGGTTGTAATTTCATTTTAAAATATTTTTCCATTGCATGTTCTCGAGAGATAAACGCGTGCAAGTGATCGTTTAAGATGATGCTAGTTTCAGCTACTTCCTTTTCTTTTTCTCCTCCTAACGGTATGACTTTGAAATTGTAGAAAAGAGTTAATTAAACGTTTACATAGTAAAAAAATCTAATTTGCCTGTATCTTGTAATCTTCATCTTTTAAGAATCGTCATTTTTTCACTTTAAAGTTTATAACTTGAATATGTAAGTATAATATACATGAAGAAATTATTAATTGTTTTTTGAGTTATATGAGTTATTTTTTTTTAATTGATTCCATAATTCCGCCTCGGGCGTGAATGTAATGCTTCTCTTTAGAGTTAAGCTTAGGCTAAATAGATTACAAGGAATAAAAGTAGGTGGTACGGTAAAACCTGTTGGAGCACTATTAAATCTAATACTACTGCTACTACTTCAATGCTAAATAATGAAATGGGGGACCCTCAGGGATTGGCATTTCTTTCAAAACTGTGCCGTTGACCGTTTACATTGTTACCTAATTGCTCTTGTAGCGCTTGACTATGAATGGTAAAATTCATTTGTGTTATTAATTCAGTTGTGGTTGCAGTCACTCAAACTAAATATTAATACTTTATACAGTTATTGTCAGTGTGAAGAAATTTGTCAGTTTCCTGTGCAGTCTTCTGTCTCGAACACTTTGAGTCCAAAGGCCAAGGGCAACCTATTCTTTCGTCATTCCCTCCTGGGCTCCTTGATATTTCTCTTTTTCCATATAATTGAAAATAAATCTCGACCACTAGAATCCTATCAACGTTAGATAAGGAAAATTTATCGTGGGTTCTATTCATCAAGATCAATCCTTTGATATCATAATTCCTTGTACGATTTCCGCCGCCGTCTTCACCTTCTTTCCCTCTTGAAACAATCAAGGCTCTTATTATTATTAGGGGAAAATACCTTTCCTTCGATGAGATACGGCTTTCATCAAGATTCCACGATTTCCTCATCACTTACGAACTAATAGAGCGGGAATCCTCTCCTCTCCCCGGCGGACGGGGACGACCAAAACATTTTAATTTAATCCTTTCAACCCTTTTCCTTTCCCCGGAGTAAGGAAAACGGAGGACCCGGACCCTTTTCATCATCCGGCCCAAACTCCCTCCTTATACACCCCTTTTCTCCAAAGACCCTCCCACACCCTGGCGTGAGACGGTCGATGGAGGGGGGTTGGGGAGGAAAACGGGGAGGGAGGGAAGTCTTTCCTTAATAAACCGCCGCATTTCCACGGTAGGAATCCAACCTATACGCTCCCTCCACCTCTCCTAGTACCTCCACCTCTTAACTTTGAGGCTTCCGTTTAGAATGGGCTTCTTCCCCTCCCCCACTTCCCTCCCGACCCTCATACCCTTTCATCAGATTGTTCTCCAACTCATTAAGCATCCCCTTTCTCTCTCTCTCTTCTACGTCCTTACCGTCCTCTTTAACCCCACCTCACCCCGCGAATCATATTCTCCTCAATCCATACTGGTTCCCCGGGTCCGAAATCCTTCCTCTACCGTAGCATTAACCGGTCCTCCCCGTTTCATACTTTTTCCGGCTCTTCTCATAGGAAACAATTTGTTGCCATTTCCCTTGATGTCAGCCATAATGGGGTCGTTTACCATATTTTTTTATTGCCGAATCTGATAGAGTTTGTAAAATAAAAGGACCCGTATTTTCCGTTTCCTGATCCGATAATTATTTCCCGAGTTATAAGCGGCGAAAAACTGATGTTTTTAACCCTTTCGGAAAAGTGGGTGTGGTGCAACCTCTGACGTATATTTACTTCGTCCAATCACAACTGAGCCCGCGAAGCTACTTCGCCTTATCGCAAAGGGGGGGACACAGCTGACTCGGCCAATGGGAGCGATTTCGACAGCATCTGTGCGAGCAGACCTTCCGAGAACCCCCCTCCACTCCCTTCCCCCTCCCCTGAAAGCAGTCAAGGACGGGAGGAAAATGACGTCAATGTTATCACAGCAGTATTTTCGGTGGGCGTCACCTTTTGCTTATTTTAATTTTTGATTTATGAGTGAATGGTTGTGGTTAGAAGATTAATTTTTTCACTAAAATTCGTTTTTCGTTTCCATCTAACGATTTCGTGTACAAAATTGCGATTTCGGTTCCGAGTAAACGCCCCCATTCCTATCATCGGCTAACCCCCTCCCTCTCCCCGATTGCAATCTGATGAGAATACCCAAACCAAGACAGTATGTACGTGCATCAGGCTACCCATTGATAAGCATCGTTTTTGCGCAAGAAATTGCTGATGAAGCTACTTCATGAATTTTAAAATTGAAATGTAGAGCGCAAACTTTATTTGTATCTCAAAATGCCATTTTCTGGTCTATTATTTGATGTTCTGAGTTTTATCTACCACTGAACGACAGTTTTCTCCTCTCGCGTAATCTATGGGGTGGTTTTTGATTTTATGTCCACCAAATTTTGGTATTTCGCTTATTTTTGGAGTCTCATCTTTCTTGCCAATGAGCCCAGTCCTGTGGAAGGTTTTCTTTTTTTGTTTGAATATTCTTTGCTATTCTTTTCGTGATGTTTCTTGTTACTTTGAGAGGATTCACTTGTTTTAAAGAGTACTGGGATCTAAATTAAATTCGAAGTACGTTCTTAAACTTCAGATTGCCACTATAATTTTGAGTCTGTTCAGTTTCCTCATTTGATGATGTTGTTGTGAATTTGATTTTTTCAATGGTGAACCAGTTCTGAAATAACAATCTTAGAAATATCAATTTTAGATAATATCCTCCGCACCTCCCGTGATGGTTATGAACCATGGTACTACTAAGTACTTAGTAGTACCATGGTTATGAACGAGTTGTTTTTTGAAGTTGGGGAATAGTAGTAGTCAGGTTTTAGATGATCCAATGGCCAAGGTTATATCGCACCATCTTACCTAAGATTTTAAGACTAGCACATAATCCATACCCCAGGCGGGATTCGAACCGGCGACCTTTGGGTTTCCAGGCCAGAGCGTTACCAACCTGGCTACCAAAGCCGAAAAGAATGGACATAAACATCTTCATAAACCAAATAAAAATACTGGGAATGGTCAAAATATCATTCCATATTTTTAAAATCTATTTTAAGGACCTTTTTTTTGGCTAATGGATATGAACTCATGAATACTCTTCCATTCCATTAATTAGGATTTAGTTTTTAGAGAGCGTCGACGGCTAAGGTCATATTGCACCCCTTAATTAACTATATGGCGAATACAAAATCGTACAAAAAATAACAGGCCTTATATTTTCGCATTAAATTAGACAAACTATATTCTACTTATCAGGCTTGTTTACCTCAAGAAATGAAGAACTCAAGAATATTTATATTTTATTAATAATGGCTTCGCCATCACCTATTATTTGAGCTAGGTGACAATAGATATTCAGTTTTTCAATTAGATCCTGGTATCTACCTTCCATGAATGCTTTAATAAGTGAGTAGTAATGGGCCACTGGAGAATCACAAGAGGTTACTTCCATTAAATTTCAGGGATACTCCGCAAATACCTAAACAATTCCTCTAAACACAATTCTGGGAATGAAGTCATGAGGGAGCATAGAGCCTTGACGCCGAAGGGCGTTGAGGCGTTTGGGGAAATGGTGCTAAATTTGTCTCGGGAAATCGTATCATCAAGTGACTTGTTTCCGGCGGCGAACGGGCACAGGATCACACCCCACCCCCTCATGCATTCTCTTTCGATCCAGCTTCATGGATTCTCATTTGCCTTCGGCACCTCCCATACCCTTAACTTCGCTCCCCCATTGTGCTTCGTCCTCCTCGGGCGCTCCTGTCGCTATGAGCTCCCTCCTCCCTCCGTCCTCCCTCCCGCCGTCTTCGTCCTTCTCCTCAACCCTCCCCACACCATCCAGATTTTCCCTCTCCGGACCGACCTTTCGCCGCCGCTCCCATGGAAACGTTAGGAATGCAATTAGGGATTCCCATGAGGTCTCCGAGTGAGTAAACCCGCGGATGAGGACTATTCTCTGGTCTCCTCCCTCCCCGCCCCCCTCAACCCTTTCCCCCTCCCCGCATCCCTTACCCACAATTCCCGGAGTGTGATTCTCGAGAGTGAGGCTCGAGGGTGATTTCCACGTCCGCCGCAGGAGGGAGTGAGCTGAGCTAACGCTCTCTCTCTCTCCCCAATTCTCTACTCTTTCCCTCATAGCCTCCGCCCCCCCCCCCCTCCTGTGACCCTTCACCTTCCCCTCTCCGTCCAAAAGGGGCGTGTCGAACACGCCGAAGGGCCCCGCGAGGCGTAAGTGCGGCCCGCTCGCGAGGTGCAGTACACGCGCGGAAGTTGAAGGACGAGGGTGGAGGGAATCTGATATGAGCGCGCTTGTTTTGTGCAGCACAAATATGCCTCCATGTCCGGGTACCACATTGCAGGCGGCTGAGGCGCGTATTTCATTTGCATTCCCGTTCATGTCGCCAGTTTCATTTGTTCCAGTGTGGCATCGTCCCTTTTAGGGTGTGTGTATGTTCCTTCCATTTAATTTACCGCGTTACCCATGATCATAGTCATAATTCTACCCTATATTAGCAGTTTCTTTGTTGGATAGTCCCTAATTTTTATTCCCTACTCGTGTATCGTTCCTTCATTCTCTAAATTTCCTGCATTATACTGATATAACTGCATCATCTGCAAATCAGAGCTGCTATTTGGTTTGCAGCAAACTATAGTTTAACAGTGTCGATCCTTTTAGGGTGTGTGTACGCTCCTTCCATTTAATTTACCACGTTATCCATTATCATAATCATAATTCTACCCTATATTGGTAACATTGTTTTTGAGGAGTCCCCACTTGTTGTTCTCGCCAATGTATCGTTCCTAAATTCTCTACATTTCCTGCATTAAATTTCTGCTATAGCTGCATCATCTGAAAATCATTGCTGCTATTTGGTTTTCAGTATGTTTTCGTCGGCAAAATTCTCTCGCAAACCCAGCATCCAGTGGGGATTTTGTCAATTGTGATAATATCTTGGTGTTTCAAGGTTTCATGCATCGTTCCCAATCAGACCACATTACCTATATTCTCAGCATATCTTTGATTCTCCATCTATTCTACGTACTAGACTTCATCCAGTCCATAGTACCTATTCCTTTCCTCCTTAAAAATTTACCTGCATTCTTCTCTCCAATATCTTTCTTCAACATAGGGTTATCACTCAAATGTCCTCATACACTTTTGTTGTCTTCCTCAAATTTCTCCGACCAACCTCTTACCTCTCCCAACTATGCTTGTCCATTGCTCATCCATCTTTTTCTCCAGCCTTTTTATTCCATGCATTACTATATATATACCAAATATACTATATATATACCAAATTGTGAGTTGGTATAGTCAGGTTCATTATGTTCTAATCATTTAATATTATGTGGGGGCTGTTCGAATTGTAGGTGAAATAATGGAATGAATTGCGATTGGAATTGTAAAATTATGTTAGTGCATTTACGATGTTGTCTCATATAGGCATTCTTCGAAATAAAAGTAAATGAGAACAAACGTAATGGAAAGCATCGATTAATATTTCACATGGATCCAGTAATAAAGGATTCTAATGAGAAGCATGCCATTATGGAGAGGTTGGCTTAAGAAGAATCGAATGGAGAGCTACGTCTAACTAATCTTAGGAATGGTGGCTATTGATCATAATATTTTTTTATGTTTTCCACAGTAGTAACGTATAAATCATGAATAAATTTCAATAACATCTGAGTGACGGTTACGCTCCTTTTTGTTCCTATTGGTGTCATAATAAATGATTTCTATGTAAGTCAACTTTATGATATCCTATTTTCCACCATTTCACTTCTCACGACTGTTCGTCTACTGACTTAAACTGTCTCCGTCGAGGTCTCAGCTGTCACGCTTTCGTCTGGGAAGCTGATCGAAGGAGCAACGCCCCGGACAAAGTTGAGTGCCCCCGCTCTCGTCCTTTTAATCGCTTCAAAGCGAGGGTTCGGTGAGCCCAAGCGCGTGTATGCACTGCTGGAATGTGTGTTTACTCCCCGCCGCTAAAATATCTGTGAAAGCGATCAACTCCACTCATCTCCTTACCATGTTATTCCTTGCCATTTCCGTCCCTCCACCCCACTTTCGACCGCCACTCGTTCCCGAAGACCACTTGGGAGGCTCCCTCCTCGCCTCCTTTAGGGGTAATGGCGATGGCGAGACATGCCGGCAAAAGAGATGCGCGACTCTCTCCCTCTCTCTCTCTGCCCTCAGTCCTTTTTCCCTGGCTGTCAAGATTCTCTCAAAAGAGTCACTGCCGAACACGTGTTCACGACATACTCTCCTCCCCAACTCCCCAACACTTCCCCTGCCATCCAAACCTCCGAGGGCGACTCCTGTGTTTACACGGCGGGCTGGAGTTGACTAATCTTCGAAGAGTTATGAGTGCTGGAGAAGGGGGTGAGGGTGGGAGGGGGGAATTTGAGAGGCGAGGGGGAGGGAGAGAAATATGGCGCGAGGCTTGAAATCCGTGGTCCTAGTGGATTCGGGACGGTGGAGAGGAGGGAGATGTTGGACGGCGGCTGTTGCACACGTTTGGAAGTTGCGTTCTCTCTCTCACCCAGGGCGGCGTGCCACGCCCCCAGAAGCTGTAGCCTCCATCCGATCTCCATGGGTCCCTGTTCTCAAATTTCTTCCCCGACTCCCTTCCCCTGGCGTGTGGTCAGCGAATGTTTTTCGTGTCGGAGTGAGCCTTGCGCAGAATGCTGGATTTCGACCGGAGCAATTAATTATGTTCTAGCTCTTCCCATTTTGTCTCTCTTGAATGGTGGACGCAATTACTTCTCCCTGGGATGAATTAGCGGTACAAAATATGTGGGAATGCCAGCCCAACCTCCGATTATCGGTAGGTTATTTTCTTACGAACCAACATTGTTTAAGAATTACGTCTCCGATGAAACTCTCTCTCGCTCCTTGCTTCCGTTTGCAGTCCTATATACCCCTCTTTACCACGGCAAAAATGCCGCTTCCATCCTCTGATTTTTCGCAAGTGAAAATTAAATATAAGTGATATTTCATATTTTTTCCTTAAAAAGTGATGAAGTATATATGTTCTTTAAGTAGGTACTGTTTCCCACTATGCTGTGCTAGGTTTCAGTACTGTTTTTTGGCAGCGGTTATAAAAGCGTAACTTCCGCTCTTCGAATGTCAATAATAATTTAACACCTCTTATCATCTCTTGTTTAGATAGATTTTTATGGAAGTCGAATTCCTTCTCTTAAATAGCCAAATCCAAGTCCTTATCTGTTATTTTTATCGTCTATATTCCGCAAAGTGTAAAACGCGTCGTATTGACAAATTGACCTATGGAGGATTCTATTTTTTTTACAAATCTTGCATTTGGTTTATTTTGCCTTTTAGGCGTACCCATAGATGAATAAACGGAGACGTTGTTTATCGCAGGTATTTGGATGTCCCCACCCCTCCTAACCCCGTAGTCATTACTGTCACCTGACATAGATAATTCTCTGTATAGTGTCCATTTTTAACTCTTCATGTCACCTACCTTCATCTCCGGCATCTTCAAGAGTCATACTCGTTTCCTTCTCCTCACCCTCTTTACCCATCATTTTCCCTTCAATCGTAGCTTCAATTGTCCAAAACCTCGTCCACTCAAATTCTGCTCTCTTCGATTTTTCACAAAAACGTTCTTGTCTACGCACCTTAACCTCATTCGTGTAATATTCATCATATCCTCTCTACCCCTGAATTATCTGTCATTCTTCAAACCGACGTGTCTCGACTGCAGACGTTTTACACTGCATTCCATATCAGTCTTCACCGATGAAAAATATCATTTTGTTAGTGCATAATTTTAATATTTCTTACGTCTTTGCTACTAGGTCCAGTTTCATTCTATCCGAAACGTAAATACATCATCTTCCCACACTTCCTCCACTGATCCTGTTGCGTGGTCCACCATGGCTGATGTGTCTTTGCTGAATGACTAGTTTTTGCTTAGTTATCGGCTAATCTAATTGGCTTTACTAGCTCTCCACCACCATTTACCTACTTGTTAGTAAATGGGATGGATAAATGAAAAGCAGTTTTCAACTTGGATGGTAGTTCATATATTGACGACTAGTTTCGACAGCTACGCCATTTTCAAGTCTCTTACATTCGTGTACATATAAACAGTGAAGAGGGGCGGAGGTGGGGGTTTGGATGGGGTATGACGGGAAACCCGTATGGTGGGAAAACCCTTCGGAAAAATGGGGGGAAAAGAGACGTGGGTGAGAGGCGTCTTGTCAGTATAGTCTAATTGTAGTTCTAAAACTTATTTCAGCCTCTTTCCACTTCGTTCCTTGACTACCATCTGCCTGTAGTGCTTAAAAGTCAAATTAATTATATTCCTGACAACTCCGTCAGCGTTTTCTCTTGAATATCTACTTAAGCAGAATGGTACGCTGTTTTTGTTCTTACTTCTCGGGATCCACTTATCCCACACTTATTCTTGAAGTTAAGGATACTGAATCCAAAATCAATATTTGTTTCCATCATGGCCTCTGTGGGCTCATCCATGTAATACTGTGAATTAGTTTAGTTGTCAGTTTTTCTTCTTTGCCCCTGCACTTCATTTTTTTATGTTGAAAAGGCAGTATAATTTGATTTCTTGAATTGATTGGAAAAATATTCACAGTTTTTCGCTGGTAATGTTTTTCGCTGATTGCTCGTGAGGTGATTTACCCTAAATCCATGGCTGCAATGTGTAACGGAGCCTTTTGAAGATGAATGATTTTATCCCCTTAAAATATATTTCTCTTCCGATACCCTCTATTTCTTTGTTATCCGCTTTCTAATGTCTACTTTTGATAAAAAAAGGTGGAAAATATTGTTTGCGCTTTTTAAATCTGAAGAAAAAAATAGGATTTGGTCGAGATTGAGCACCTCATCTTTGACTGAACGTCTTGAAGGACAACTTGAACGTCTGAGAAGAAATTGAATAATTTGCCTTAATTTAAATTTTGCCTTAAATTAAATTTTGCCTTAAATTAAAATCTAAATGCCTCAAGCTCATGAGGCATTTATTCAATTAAAAAAAATGATTACTTCATCATCTATATGCTCGCGATCCCCTTATTGATATGATGCCCTTCCGGGTGAGGAGTGATCTGGATTCAACATCTGACGATGAAAATATTATTTCTGTTTGTCAAAATGCCTACAACTCTTTAAACATCTCTGACGTCATAACATCCCAAATCGAAGTCTTTGTAAGTTCCTGTCGTGTGAATAAACAATCTGATGTACGGTGTCTTCTGCGTTTATCAACAGGAACGATTTCAATCGTCTTTGAACTCGCATGCTGTCTGACTTCTCCTGGTGTGCCTCAAAGATCGTGTACTTTGAAGTAAAAGTAGGAATAATATAAATTTGAAACAAGGTATGGGTACAACATTGATTGTGGCCTATCACATTCCTCTTCGGCCGCTGCTTAACGGATTTCAATGAATAGGGGCATCATTTTTGTTATCATTTGGACTAGTTTGTGTTACCCTCGCAGTCTATTTTCTTCTCTGCAATAGTGTATGTTCCGCCACATCTTGCTGCTCTATCGTCTATTGTCACTTCTCGTGATTTATCCTCGTGATTCACTTTTTGTATCTTCCGTTCTTTTGCTTATAGTCGTCTTTGGTAAAGTGATTTGCCTGTATCTGGCTAAATTCTGCTGCTTTCTGAACGTGCCAAGGGCACATTCATTTTCGACAATTTGGTTTCTATTGACTTCAGGTCAAACTGATAGTGGATTTAAATATTTGAATGCGTGTGGAGTCGTAATATGCTTATAATTAACTGTATTGGGCATCACTTTGTGAAAGTACTGGATATTCATGATGAAGGAATACGAGATTATTTTTATCTATCATGAGTAATATATTTTCTATCAATAGTCTTTGAGGAGAGATTGCCCACTACCTCAACAAAATAATTGAAGAAATTAGCCCTCTCTTCATTGATTGTCATGGGAATATATGTAACATTTGTATCCCGATACGTAACTTAGATGTATCAAAGCGGGTAAGCTTGCTTTTGGAGATGAATAGCACAACTACTGCTGCATTCAGGAGTAATCAGCAACCAGCTAAAAGGACAAATCGTATTTTTATTAATTGTTTCTACATCTTGAATATCAGCATCAATTTCTTATTGCCATATAAGATATTACAAATGCTAATGCATCACAATTATCTACTAACCTAATCTTCCATGAATCATAAATTCTTCCAAACGTCTCCTTAAATCGTATTACACGTTATATTACGGTCATATTACACTTGTATTATACAAAATGTCCTGAACGTCTTATAAAAGATAAATTCAAAATATTTAAGTTGCACAGGTGCTTTACCACTTTCTACACGGATACCTTTGGGTAGGTGAATTGTTCCATCAACTCTATTTTGTACCCTAAACATTTTATAATGTATACACGATTTCACGATATGGAATTTGTATCGTTTATTTAATATTCTTATCGTTTTTACTTTCCACGCTGATTTTGATGTGCTTATCGGTGGAGGCAGCACTATCAACCTATTAAAACGTTAGTTTTACCAGGCTCCGCTTGCGTAGAAATGCAAGTAGCTGTATTCCGGAATTCAGACCGTGCAAATTTTGCCTCCAGTAGCGCGCAGTCAACGACCGAATTTCCTCCGAGAGTGAGGATAGGAATTGAACCCACGCCGCATCACCTCAGAGGGGCGGTGGAAAAAAAATGCGAAAGAATCATTCCCGTTCACGAAGTTTTCGAGGCAGGGCCCTCGAAAATATTTGGCCAACCTCCGGGATTAAAGGAGGGCGCGTCAGTTTGAACTGCACGAGTCTTTCTCTCTCTTTCTCTAACTTCACCCTCCTCTCTCTCTTTCTCCCAGCCGTCAGAGTCGCGTTTCACCCGGAGGAAAAAGCGTAAATGAGAAAAGGCAGAGGAGAGGGAAGGGTGGAAGACGGTCGGGAAGCTTTTGGTGCGGGGGCGAGGGGGTTGGGATGCGGCTGAGTCAGACGGCATGGCTACGTCTCGGAAGGAGAGCGAAGGGATGGAAAGAGGGGAGGAGGCAATAGGAAACGGGAAGCGAAAGGACGGAAAAAAGAGAGGGAGAGAGAGAGAGGAAGAGGGAAGGACGAAAAAAGGAGGGATTCCTTCCGCTGGAGGGGTGCTTGAGGGACAGGAGGGATTGGATAGTGTGTGGGCGTCTGCGCCTGTGTGTGTTCGTGGGAGGCTGGGGCACCCTTCGCGCGGGAAAAGTACGGACCTCTCTCTCTCTCTCTCCTCTACCCCCCTCGCATCCTTTTCCGTTCGACAAAGGATCAAGAGCGCAAGTTGCCCGCTCATTTGTAAGCCGGAAAGCAAATATTGTGCTCGCCGAGAGGGGTTTTAAAGGCAGGGGCATGAGTTTTCGGAGGGGGAGGATGTGGGTGGTGAGGGAGGGGCGTGTGTGTTCTAGGAGTGGGGAAGGGGTGTGAGGAGAGGGAGAGAGGTTGTGTATGTGTGTGTAGGGTGTTCTGGGAGGGAAGGAAGGACGGGAAGGGCCCCGAGGAAGAGTGAAAGGGCAACATGGCCGAAGGGAGGAGTGCAGCTTAGGGGAGGGAGGTCTGGGAGGGACAGGATGTGGGTGATGGGAGGGGGAGGGAGAGAGAGAGGCATAAATCATGTGTGGGTATTACATATCGGAAATGAATGTGATAACGTCAGGCCGAGGGTTGTCACTGACGTCTGACATGAGAAATGACGTCATCGTACGTCACTGCCGATTCTCGTTGTGCCGTATTATGATGTCATCTCTCCCTTTTTTTACAAATGAGGAGGAGCATAAATAGGATCCGGATGATGTATGCCTTTGTCATTCATTTGATTCTGAATATTCCGGATGGGATAATGATTCTACTGTGTACAACTGCTACGTTTTCTTCAGATCGCTTTAAGTGAGAAATTTGCGCATCAGCTGCCGGCATAATTTTTTCCATGCGTAAGAACACAAGTGTGTGGTGAGTTGCTGTTTTCCAAAATACACGCTGGAAGGAACCGGTGTATGTAAAATAGGAATGATCCAATACATTATCAATTTAATTCCGGGGCTTTTAACGGATTACCCATAAAATATACATGCCAAATCTACGTTTCTAATGCCTAGTATATTGCACCGCTTACATCAAAAACTCTATCTGGAACCAATTAATTGCCACGTATCATATTAATGAATGGTATAGTACATCAGACCCTTCTGCATTTTGAATATCCTTGTTTTTAACCTGAGGTAATATTGGAACTATCTAATAGAGTAGGCTGCGGATAAAACTAATTCCTGCCCGTAGTTCCATTTGAGCAGTGCCAAATTAGGCTTGTTAATTATGCCTATAGCAATGTACTATGTGGCTTCGTGTAATTTCATTGAGAAACACTACATCTTTATTTACTTGCAAGTCACCGCAAGGGTGCATAGTAGGGTGAGCAAAGTAGGTATCAAATGACCATCAAAGTTAGCCTCTAGGTACACTTACATGCATTGGAATTATGATAACTGTGACTAAATTTATTAAACATTGAAATTATCTGGGCCTTATTAGTCATCAAAATCACTTTAAAATATGTATGGTTGAAGTATAACTATTTTTGACAGCTAAGAAATGAAATTTAACATTTGTGAATACGAATGACGACTTATACATTTGGCCTTGTTTTTATTTATTCTAGATGATGTTTCCTATTTATATCGTAAAAATGTATTAAAATGTTCTGACAAAATAATGTGATCGGATTTTCCAAAAATAGGAATAATGCAAGCAATATTTTTACTCTTAGTGTTTATCATGGCGTCGAAAATGATGTACTCGTTGCTTTGCTCGTTGAAGGCAACAATAGATGACTAAATATATTGGCCTTTAAATTGAAGCCAAACAAATATGGATCCCCTTAAAAGTGGCTTCGTACCTAACTGGTAAATTGAAATAGACATTTTATCATAACTTTCTGACGGAAATAATCTTACTATTCGATTTTCCTTTGTTTTTCTGTGTCATCATAGTTTTCTCCCTCTCAATCGGAACACTGTTTTGTAAATTAGAGTCGCGATTTCACAGTAATTAGGGCAGTAGCTATTGTCAGATGGTAAGGACATCCAGCAAGAATGATTATTTTCGATGGAATTCAGTTTTCTGCCGGAGTTCTGCATGGAGAGCACTTCATCCATTCTCTGTGCTTGTTGAATGATAAAGTATATGAGCCAATTTTAGCCTTGATTATTGCGCTGATGGCTGGTAACGCTTTCCTTCTTCCTTCCTCCATTCCCAAAAGATCTAACCTAAATCGGAGATAATTCTCCCATCCTAAATAGCTTGATCGCTGTTTCCTTTCCTAATTACTGCTCCTCCACGTTGGACTTTTGTCCAGTCTGACTTTTTGTGAAATCGGTACCGATTTATTGCTGGTATTTTTATTTGCATCATAGTTGGGCGTTTTTCTTAATTCATCTTCAATGTGCTTAGCTTGTCAGAGGTGTGTGGCAGGTGGTGAATAGTCATCAAACATGTAAACATGCACTTATGATCACAGTACTAATATTAGGGATACTACTAATATAACTAGGGATTACTTTTTAGCACCATTCGGGAAACACTATGCATCGTTCACTTTTTTACATAGCAAGCAAGGAAATGCCTCATTTAAATATTTATTTGTCCCTTGAATTAGGACCTTACAGGCTGGCAAAAAAAAGCCTCTCTTCCACATTAATTATCCTAATATATTCCCTAGATTTCCGCTTAACACTTGGGAGATGGGACATTTTCTTCGTAACTTTACTTTGCGGCCTGGAATTTCCACAGACTGTTTTTTTAATTTTTGGAACATCAAAAATTATAATTAAATGTTTATAACTCACATTATAAAACGTTAACCTTAAAGGTACAACGTTTTATAAAAGCAGTAGCTGCATGATTAACTAACAATTTTCTATGCATACACAATATTATTCATCTTTTTTGATGAGTACCTGTTTGTATTTTTAGAGAAGATTTAGTCTGTACTTCAACCTTAGATTTGATAGCCATTCCCTACCTAATTCTATTATTGATTGTGACCGAATGTTTAACCTATCATAGTTACTCATTTTTATAAACCTAACTGTTTAATTTTTGCTGCCAGTAATTTTTTGGTAGCTGGTTTTGCCAGGTGTAATATAAAAATATACATTTCACTGTGTTGTTCGGAGGGACACCAGTTTGAGACCAACGGAAAAGAGGAAATAGGCGGAGGAGAAGTCGAGGGAGTTTGGAAGGAGCGCGTGGAGGGTCCATTGGGGGATTTGAGGGGTGGGGAAGGAGGGGGAAGGGCGAGGTGGGGTGGGGGGGGGACCTCCTTTGGACTACTCCCTCATGCCGCCGTTACAAGACTCACCCCCACCCAACCCCTGGAAACCCATGGCCGGGTACGTCCACATAAATATTCCTTCCCAGCGCTGGAAAAGAGGTTTACTCGCGCCGGACCCATTCCCCGTGGAGTGGGCAAAGCAGGAGGGAGTGGGTGCCTGGAGGAGGGAAACAAGGGGAATGGCGAGTTTGCCAGAGTTTTCAAGGGTTTTGAGGGGGGAGGGGGACGAGCGGAGGGAAGACAGTCGCAAGGGTGGAAGGGGGTGTGGTGCGTTGGTTTCGGAGTCCGGGGTGAATGGGGAAGGAAGATTTTTACTCCACTGCCACCCCGAGTTTGTGAAAGAAGCGGACCCAATGGGTATGAGGTCAATAATGAGCCTCCTCTCTCCATTCTGCCAAAGCGAGAGCGAATAGGTCTATTTGCCTAAGTGAGTTTAAAAGGCTATTGGCGCAAATAAGGCACACCTGCATCGAATCAATGGTGAAATTGGTTGTTCTCATGCTGTCAGTCAAATTGTCCCACGACCGCAGTGGCTCGGAATTGCCAGAATGGATTCTGTGATTTGTATGACTTGTGTATCATTTTCGTTGCATTCTGATTCGGAAATATGCTGTTATTTTTATCAGATGGGTTCGGAGTTTGGATAGGATTTTTGAGAATGGAATGAGGGTGGAAGAAAACGTTCAGGATGAGCTTACGGATAGTACCATGAAGTACACGGTTTTGCGTCCCATTAGATGGACGGAGTGATTAACTTGAAGTACTTTCATCTCAGTACTCAAGTAGGGATAAGTATTCAAATGAAAATTGGGCCAATACCGGTATTCTAATGTGACCCCTAGGGAGTTAAAGCTAATACTCGAGCGATCATGCTAACCTTACCCCCAGAGAGAATACTGATCTAAGAGTATTTCGTTTTCTGAAGAGAAGTCTGAAATATCATCTTGAGGAAGAGATCAACACTGCACAACACCTTGAAGGTGTTGTTTTTTAGACGCAATGGTTCAGTATTTTTTCTCGAAGCACCCATTATACGCTGCTTCTTTCGCTTAGAAATATTGCTTTTAATCTAGTTTGGTGCCAATGGGTTATTCAAAACGGTGAATTTCGTAGATGATGATAGTTTACCACCTGAAAGGAACGTATCAGGTTGAAACCGGTTGTGAATAAAATCATATTGTGAAAAACAAGTTTCCCATTTAATTATAGTAATTTTTACCTTTTCATTCAACTTAACGTCTACTTCCGCCTTTAAAAAGCGTATTTTGCTTTATGCTATTTTTGTAAAAGCATTGTGAAGCCACTCGTAATTATAATTCTTAAAATCAGTGAAGTTGATTTTTTTGTTTTATTTATGCCAAAAACATTCTTCATTTATTTATCTTAAAATATTTTCGACAGTTACCGCTGGTTGTTATTTTTTCTATAACATTTATCTATTTTGACACAATTGCATCATCTTATCATTGAACCTGAAATTAAAAAATAATAATTACGTGGGTGATTTCTTTTCCCATTCCGTCAAGTAAAATTCAAATTGGAGATTTCCATGGTGATTATAGTTGAAAGTTTGATCCACGGTAAGCTTTGCAATTCAGTTTTGCGTACGCATTGGTTCGCTTGAATTTTCCATTTTAGTATCCGCTAGTACTTGTTCTTCCTTACAGCATGAACTTTCCTCTAGAAGATTTAAATAACTTAACTAAACTTATGTGAGGAGCATCAAATATCATTTAATTTTCGTAAATTTTTAAATGCTGTTATATTTTATTTTATGGAATTAAAATTAAAGTAGCTTGAAGTAGAACTTTTTTACTCAAAACGGGCCTTGAAAAACACAAATGAATACCTTTCATCATCATCAGTCATGAATCCTGAGATTGGTTTATCCTTTGAAAAAAAAGATGAGAGATCGAGAAATTATGAAAATGAAGAAAATTACGGAAAAAGATTTAAATGAAGACAATTTTCACTCAGTATTTTTATAGGTACGAGAGCTTGGTGATGGTTACGTGATTGGGTATAAAAATAAGCTTTTACTATCCAATGAAGAACTAGTATTGCGCAAAAATCTGTGAATGAGGCAGAGTTTGGTGATTAAAAAAGTTTAATAGATTTACCGTGAACTATGATGGCGAATGTGAAATGCAACAAATCAAGCTTGATAGCTTAGACTTTGACCAGGGAGCTGAACAATACCCTGTACCAGCACAAAATATTTTATTAATGATATTTTGTGAAAACTGCACAAAAAGTTTTGTTTGCTATGGAGTAATTTCATTCATGTAACTAGGGATTCTTTTTTCCTAATTATATATTTCCAAGGATTTCGAATAAATATTTTATGCACGGCTACTAAACTAATAGTTCCCTCTTAAAAGGTGTTGAATTACGGGTCATGATGGTTTATATTGCTCAGTGTGTTTTGATATAAAGGACCGTTAAAAATCTTTATTTTCCGCCGGTGAAATTTGTGTAGCATAATTACATGTGGCCTGTAGACGCGACCTATGTTCGTGTTCATCTCTGAACCCTCTTCATCTCGTTTCCGGACACTCCCTCACTTCATCGTCCGTCATCAACGCGTACCGGCCTGGATCTCAAATCTTCGTCCTTCCTCCGTTCCCTCGTTCTTTTGCCTCCTCCTCTTTACGGTACCTCATTCTGCTTCTCACTCCGACGCAGCCACGCCTTGTGAAGTTCCCTTTCCTCCCAGGAGGCATCCCTCCTCGTCTTTGCGAGGGGTCGCAGATGACCAAAGTCCACCCGGAATCCCTTTACAAAACCCACCGACGAACCTCCTCCTCCTCCCTCACCCCTGTTCGCCCCGCGTGAGATGCCACCGCCCAAGTTGACATTCGCCAAGGATGGAAGGGATGGCTAAATATCTTCCTTCGCGTCCCGGTGGGAGGGCGAGTTTAAGCACGGCGGTGTGGGTTCGGAAGGAGGGCGGGTTGGCAGCCTTGTTTCCTTAAGGAAGTCTCCACCGTCGCTTTGTCGGGCCGTCGGCACTTCTAATGGTCAAGGATCCTCCCCCTCGCTTCCTCCTCTCTCTCTCCTTTTCCCTTCAAAGGCCGCCCGAAGCAGTTGAGCCTTTTCCAAATTTCCTGCCGTCTCCACTCCTCTGCACGTGCAATTATCCATGAGACGACAAGCTCACGATAAACAACATGACCCAAAGGGTTGCCAATGAGGACCGTTTTCCAGGAAGCTGAGGATTTGCAGCCCGGTGCGATACAACGTGCTTGTAATCTTTACTTTTCGGCGATATTTTAAGCCCATCAACCAAAGCAGTCTTGAAAAAATCGGTATAGCCCGGCTAAAACGTTCCGCAAAGAGCCGCTAGTCATGATGAGATTTACGGCAAGAAAAGGGCTATTTTCACCAATATTTATACATTATATTTACTATGAAAAGCTTTAAATTTATCAAAGAATTGATAATTTACTTTTTAAAATATGATTTTATATTTTTGTTTTATTTTGTCATTAACAGTATTAACCACTTAATCTGTTCATGAATTAGAAGTTATGGAAATTTGGAGGCTCATGTTAGTTACCGATGCCATTGAAATTATAGGAGTAATAGCATAAGTTAATTTTCTGGCGTTTAAAAACATTATTTTAATATCCTAACGAAACACATGTTGAAAATTGATGAGCTGATAATATTTATCATTATAAGGGAATAAAAATGTTGGTGTATATGTACTTATGCACATTTTTATCAAAGAAAATAGTTTTACAACTTGAATGGAAAACATTTCGCACCCAAGCATTAATTCGAAGACGTCGATTAGTTGGAAATTCTTGTTTTCATGAAAATATTCCAGCTCTTGAATAGTATTGTCGCGAAAAGTGAAAGTACTTTTACCATTAGAAAAAATTGCTGAAATCATTTATTGATGCAGTGTAAACGTTTTTTGAACTGAAGTTAACCTTTCACATTAGTGGCGTCTCCTCAGTGGATATTCCATCAATTCATTTTTTTAAATTTTCATAACACTCCCTCATTGATCTGCATATGGATTATGCTGTAGGCAAGTAACTATTACTGCGATAGGTTTGAATTCACCTTGAGGTCCAAAGTATTTTTTTCTATTTTCTACCAAATACATAAATCATTCCAAGAATGAAATTCTCATCATAAAATTCCCTATTATCTCTAAGCCATTGCCTGTAGTATTAGTAGATTAAGACTTTAAAGGTAGGTACTCCAAAAACTTGATTTCACATCGTCTAACCTAAATATAATCATATGGTAAATACCACAATCCCAAAGAGATTGGAACCCGTGACCTTTTGTTTATCAGGCTAACGCATGCTAACTGGACCACCGTGACTTACTCAAAGCTATCCTAGTCAATTTTTGAGGAAGGGAGAAGTGCAAGGTATACCAATTTATGAACAGTTGCGATAACAGTGATCTACAAAATGAATTTTTTTTCCATCACACGAAGTAAAATGCTTATCTCTAATATAACTTTTTACGCTGAATTCAAATATGTAAATAGTTTTTTCCCATCTGTATTAGTTTCTACCAGAAATCAGGAGAAACCCAAGTATCCCCGATTATCCCATTTATATCAATTGATTGCGAATAAAAATCTGCGACGCTCTATTCTAATTTTCGTAGAATAATGAATTAAAGCTCAAGGTATTGGCCATGATCTAAGCTTAGAAAGCCGATAGTATATTTGCTTCAGGTTAACTGCATATGCTTAAGTACAATAAGAAATTTTTTACATTGTGTACATGTATTGTTTAGACTTGCTTAACTTGAATCAGTGAACACACGCTATTTATGTGCACTCTGCTTATGGCCACGAAACTCCGTAACGGATGCTACATCATTACAAAAAAAAACATGTCACATGAGGACGTCACCTGAAAATGCAATAGCGTGGTTACGATAAAACACTGACTTCTGCATCGCGACTGTTACAATCGAGAAGCTAAAAGCTCAATCTGTCGTGTAGACCGCTTCAAATCACACGCAAGATCATTGAGATATCCATGCAGCAAAAGGAGGGGCTCCTTGGATGAACAAGACTCTTGAAATGTTGTTTCAGCATAAAGAGTCCCTTCATTTCCTTCTTTATCTTCTCCGTGTTTGACGTCAAACTCCTCCTCACTCAATGTCATATTTTCAACAGGCTTTGGTACACCCATTTCGCATTGCAACATACAGGTCTCATAGTAGGTGGTACTACAGAGGCGTACTACAGAGCGTGCTCTGTTTTTGCAGTGATTTCTGTTATTTTTCTCGAACAGAAATAACTCTTTTGTGTGATTTGTCGGTTCTTCTGCAATTTAGCCCCACCTCTCCCATCCACAAGTCGGGGTGATGGAAGTAGAAGTTGGTTTATGGCTTCAGGGACATTTATGACGATTCAATGAACACTTACATTTTTTCAGCAAAAAGATACACAGAACAATTCATCTCTACAGAATAAGCAACATTCAGCGTTTTCAAGGAATTAAAAAAATGCAGTAGTGTGTCACAACAAAACTGAGCCCGATGGAAAAAAAGTTCATTTTCGAATTCAGCATCAAAAACTTAGCAAAGAACACCTATCAACTTGTTTGTTACAAAAATGTTGTTGACCAAAGTCTCACAATTGGATACGTATTGAATCTCCTGTCGGTAATGTACTTTGTGTGTCCATACCCGATTTATTGACTGGAGAAACTTTAATGACGGCTTAAATGAGGAATCAGGGAAATAAAGCAGTTAGATTCTAACCCAATGACGCTTTCGTTGTGAGGTGGCAAACAAGTCTACACCCTTTTGTGCGCGACCCCGATGCTGGCATCCCGTCAACGAAATGAGCGCAGCGTGGAGGCGTCCCACGTCGAGGGGAGTCGTTCAAGAAGGTCGTGGAAGAACGGAGGGAGGGAAAGCTCGTTTTGAATGGCGAAGGGAACCGAGCGAGATTGGGACGCACATATATTTATCCTCTCGGAAGAGAGAGAAAAAAAGAAGATAAACCCTTTCGCCTAATCCTCCCGGAGGGGATTTCTCCCGAGTCTCCGGGGTTAGGCGCTCGACGAAGAGGGGTTGCCGGCTCTTAGCAGATCTTTAAGGGAATATAGATCCCTCCTTTGCGAATTCATTTGCGGAGGCGGAACACCCAGAGCCCCGGTGCGACTCCCTCAAAGCATCGCCCGGGTGCAGCCTCCGCCTCCCGTCCTTGTCGGTGGTCATTTGTCCTATCCGGACGGTGTGTGGGCTTCCTTTTGAGAGGAGTAGGGTTCGCCGCCGCGGTAACCCATCCCCCTCGGAGCTCCCGCCCCCACTACACCCCCCCTCCCTCCCCCATTACTGACTGCCAGGGTGCTTTCCATTGAGGGGACGACGTCATAAACGGAAGTTGGACTTGCGACCAACCCTTTTGTTGTGCTTTGCAAATGTCTTGCATCTTGGTGATATCTGTTACATAAATCTGTCCGGTATGTCATAGTGTCTTTTACTTCTTTTGTTAATGACCTTGCATGGGGGCAGTTTCTTGTATCACTTCAGTGATCTTCCTCAAGTTCCTGTTCAAATATAGAATTCGCCTGCAGTTCACTTGAGAATTAGATGATCTGGATGACGGTTGATATAGCCGATAGAAAAAAGACGGTAATAACAGGAAAACCAGCGGAGTTCCTCCAATCAAACGCCTGATCTGTTGATGATGGGAAGCGATACATGCACTGGTTTTTTCCATTGTATATTCGGGAAAGTCGTCTCATAATGATGGAGAATGGCATATATATTATTATTCTTCTCCTATTATTTCATGCAGAAATGTTTTTTTTTCCAAACACTTAAAATGTAGTATGTTATACCTGGGTCAGAAAAAGTTCATGGTGTGCATTCAATTTTGTTTGTTGATCTCGTGCAGCAAGTTCGAGTTTTAGCGATCTCTGGATCTGATTAATGCCAAATATGTCAGTTTTCGTTTCCTTGCACGGAATTTTTTTCCTAGTGCATGTTTCCCTCGTCCATTCGATAGGGTAAAATTTGTCACTTGAACCATTTCCCTTAGTCATCTTGTATTAGCGCTGTGCTGAATTCACATTAAACGGCTCTAATGGCTCTATGCCTCGGCGCGCAGTTTGCTCGATTTTATTCTCGGAACGATATGCCTGCGGAGCCCGCCATTTCACGAACGTCCGACTGTTTACGGGTCGTCCAGGAGATTGCGGAGCCGAGTCACCGAGGAGAGGGTCGGAGCCAGTGTATCGGGCCACAGAGGCGTAATGGGCGATGAGAAGTGAATCCCGGGAGTAGCGGGGTATCAACGTGGGAGGGTAGAGAACGAGAATGGGCGAGGGAGACGATTCGAAGTGAGGGTAGGGCCGCAAACGGTGAGGGTAAGACGCGAAGTGTTGGGAAAAGGAGACGGGTGTAGTTTGATGCAGGGTGCGGAGGGGGAGGCGTGGGGACGGGTTGGAGGTGCAGGATTCGTCGGAAAAAGGGAGCAGGGAGCATCGAGATTGGGGTGAAAGAGAGAGAGAGAGAGCGGGTGCATCGAGACAGAGAGAGGTTTTTATGCGGTTTCGGACTTTTCTCGCTGACATAGAAAGTCCATTTGAAGCGGGGGGTGGTGGATGGAGGTGAGAGGGGAAGTGTGGGACGGAAGGGCTGTGCGAGGGGAATCAAAAGGGAGGTTGGGGGATTACGGGGGTCGGAAAATAAAGGCTGGCTGGGTGGTGTGGAAGGTGAGGGAAATATATTTGTGGAGTTTCCCACATGGCGCGCTCTCGGAACGGAAAGCTCTGCCAGAGTACATTGGAGATTTTGCCGATGATAAACGTTGCCTTAAAATAAAAATCCTTTTCTTCCTCAGACTTATCTATTGCCTTTGTCTTTGTGAACCAGTCTAGAAATCGTTTCGGTGGAAATTAAAAGCTATGGGCATGTGAGAATTCGGTTGAATGATATTTTATTCGTATAGGCATCGTGAGTGAATAAGCTATGAGTTCGGTATTTCCGTCGTTCCGTCTGTTGAATGCAGCACAGTTGGGAACAAATCACAGCTCTTTGGTGCTCATGAATAGCGATCATGAAAACTAAGTGATCAGTGACTTTGTTCTCGAGCCTGCAGATCCTTGATATTATCATCAACCCTTTATCTCACACCAGTGTAAGTTTCAATGAGTTCACCATCCCAAACAACGAAAGGGAGGAAATACTTTCATGAATCTGCATCTATGTTCCAAAGGAGTAAGAAGGGCCGGTATTAGTCATAACGCTCTTTTTATTGCAAACGGCTCGAATATGCTCTTCCATTCCCCTGATTATAAAGAGCTCTTCAGCTTAGGATAAATTTAAAACCCCACTCTGGCCTAAAATTTTGCAACGAATGTCTTTCTTCTCTAAAATAAGTGATTTCATCACTGCAAATATGCAGGAGTAGTTTTTAGTAGAAGTGAAAAATAATTTATCTAAAAAGTATTAACGAAAATTGACGAAGAATTTTGTTGGGTTGCGCAGAGGGTCCTGTGCCCAAATCTGAGTTATTCATCATTACAAGTCATCAATCTTAAAATTGATTTGACACTCCTCACTCAATTTTCATATCGGCTAAACTTAATAAATTCGTTAGTCCTTAACATCCTTCAATCCTTTTCCCATGTGTTTCATAAGAGGTCCTTTGTTGGTTGTTCCTTTCCTCGAGTTACACCATTCAATAGCCCAGCTGTAATAATGTGTATATGAAATCAATGAGAATCCGCTGAAGTGAGCGTAATAGAGAAATTAACATATCCTACTAAATGAAATATGTGAATCACTCACTTTTGTGACAGTACCTGGTAGCTTTACACTACATTGTGAGTTACACAATCAACTTGCATGAGCTACGCTAAAACTTCTCGCCACGCGAAGAAGAGTGAGTATGTAGTTGTAGTTGTCATTAGCGAATTAATTATTCATAATTTTCATGGGATATTCATAAAGTAGTACAGGTTAATATCGTAATCTCCTATTGAAAAAACTAGTAATGATTGATCGTTTTATCCTAATGTAGAGAATAGAGAAATATTCTGTACATTATACCTGGTGGCCAATGTCTTCTTAGAACTCATACTCCAATAGACCAGTATATCTTTGTTGCTAACGGTTTTCTTGCTCTTTGTTTTCATTCGACTGCCTTCATTTCGCCGTAACCTTCAACATTTTGTACCCTCGCCATTTGAGTTCTCTCCCCTGCATTTTACCTAATCAAAACAACTTCTATATACGCCATTCTCTGAACAGACTCCCTCGTTTATATGTCATGTATCTATCGACCAATACATACGCCTATTTTCCATTTTGATCTATATATTACAACCTATATTGTATATTACCCTCTGTGCTATGTTCTTTCCAGAATTTCATTGTTAGATACGATTTATACACAGTAAAAATCGTATCTAAATGCTTGTTTAATTTAAAAAATTTATCAGGAGATGTTGCTTTATCTTCCTCGACGAAATTGCTAAAAAAAAAACATTCCACCAAGTTGTAAGCTTTTAGCGGTCGTATATTACTAACGTCATTTTGTCGAGAATATTAGTGAACCCATTTGTCTCTAGTCTTTATATTCTTTTCCTCTTACATATACCGTCATTATTTTTTTGCTGATGCGGAATACGGACATTCTGGTCCTCAAGACCTGCCTTCATCAGTTTGATGATTGGTTGGGCACACTTCCCCATGCTACTTTTCTATCTGGCAAAATCTTCATCAAGTGCTAATTAGTTTTTGTTTCCATTTATCGTTCAACAACATGGTATCTTCGCTAGATTTTTCTTTGTTCCATTTCCATTAACATATCGTGCCAGAGCAATTTATTAGCTTTTTTGCTACTCTGACCTTCATGAGCACTCGTGATGAAACGAAGCGTTTACTACCCTACTTAGCCAGAAATTATGGCCTAGGTTTTTCCCGAAGATACCGCATCACAATGAAACCTTGGACGTGCGATGAAATCATATTGCGTGTCATTAAAAAATGTTGTGCTTCCTCTCTTATCTTTGTTAATAGGTTGTAAATTAGATTGTCTTACTAAATGTGCCGTGATGATTTTCCCTGGGGTTATTTTCGTTGTAAATTAAGCATGATACACCGTTTTTGGTGACGAATATCTCTCGAATCCATCTCTACGTGGCTTTCTCCGTCGACAGTCGTTGCTCCGGTTGCTCTGGTCATCTCTACGCCAGTTCTTTTTACTCCCCGCCCTTCCAGGTGTCCCTTCCTCTCCCGCACTCCTCCACAAGCCCCCAGCCCTCCTCCACAAGCCCCCAGCCCTCCTCCACACCCGACTCCCACTCTCGTTGCTTTCCACCCACGCCCACGCACAAACACACCAAGCATCGGCTCCCCTCTTTCGTCTACTTAGCCAAGAACCAGATTTGCGCTTTAAAGGATACAACATCGTGAGGGTTCGCGGGGACAAGGGGCGGGGTTCTGAGAGGGTCTGAGGGAAAGAAGGGTGAAGGGAAGGAGTTAAGGGAGAGAGAGAGGGAGGTAGAGTTGGAAGTTCGGAAAAAGGATCCGACGACAAGCGTAGTAGAGGGAAGTGCGTACCCAGGATATGGGAAGAGTTTTGTGAAGGAAGGTGGGATGGTTACCGGGGAGGAATATAGAAGGATGAGGCGGAGATGGAACGAGCAAATGGTGGGAAATTCTTCGAGTAATGGACCACTTGGAAAAAACGAACTTGTCCGCATAACTTTTTCAATTCAAACAAAAACGTAAAAAATTGTTTCCGCGAAGGAACTCAGTGAAAAATGATTTTGTAAATTCAAGGTTAAAATAACAAGGTGCTCAAAATTTGCCTTAGCATTAAGAATTAGCGCTTAGAAAGCAATAAAACTGGTCCTAGGGTAACTGTAAATCTTATGCAAAGCAGTCATAGTTGAAAATAATTTAATTCCAGGGTTTTTTACTGCAAAAATTTGGGACAAAAATCACGACTTGGTTTTTAGCAGCTGATCGAATATTTCTGTTACTATATGAATTTTTACTGTGAACAACAGCTAAATTTTTCCATTTGATTCCAATTTTCATGGGGAGTCAGCTTTATCATAAAATAAGCTATGCCAAAACTATTATTTAGCATCGAAACTAATATGATTGGGCAGTTATTTCTATACATTTATCTCAATTATTATAAATATTAAATTATACGAGTGATATTTTAGCTGCAGAGCAATTAACATTAAATTTACTTAGCCTGAAGAAACCTTTTTCTTGTTGAAAAAATGGTATTTTTCTGTAAAAATAAAATGTCACATAAAAAACATTTTTTGCCCATAACTTGCGAGATCACCTCTGAAAATATATCATCAAGGCGTTAAATGTAAAGGACTAATCTCTTCTTGGTTTCAGTTCAGAAAATTATTTCCTAGTGGTCTTCTTTCTAAGCAAAAGGCGTTTTCAGAAAATCCTGCTTTAGTGCTTTGGTGGCTTTCCCTGGGATGTTTAAAAGAAATTCTTCTTTTAAACGTGATATGCTGCTTTCCAGAGCTTTGCTAAACGCTAGGGAATACTACGATAGAGTAGACTATGTTACAAAATGTCCTTGGAGATTTTTCTGGTGGCCCATACCGTTGTAAAAAGTTAGCATAATAGAAGATACATTGTAACGATAGAAAAATTCAGCGAAAGAAGCAGTGATTCAACGAAGAAGAAGACGGCAAGAGCTGCTCGGGTGTTGTGTGGGACATAATAAGAGCTGCACTCATTACTTTTACTCATTAATGTTTACCTTGTACATACATCCTGTACTGTTTGTGCATGCTACCATTATGTCAGTTGGCAAACGAAGACCTTAGTACTCCGTCCATCCATAATGAGGAGAGGGTAGTGTATATCCCGATTCTGGCTTCACAATTTCCTCTCTGTACCTTGTAATGTGAAGGTGTGAACAGTTGGTTTTCTTAAACTTTCAAGTGATTCACTTGACTAGAACAAAGGCAGGAATCAGACTAGTATGCTTTCCAATTGTCTGTCATGACTATAAGCTGCTGCGGTCGTTAGCACTTGAACCCTTCATTTTCGCCCTGGTCCTATTTCTCACCGGAGCCGCTAGGATTACCGAAGGACCCATTTATGGTCGCACTTGGGAAGTAGCGGACGCGAGGATTACGCGGAGTGATGTATAGCCCTTTTGTTTCCGGTGCCCAAACGGTCCTGGGATCGGGTGGAAGATGTGACACGGGAGAGCGCAGCCAGTGGGGATGCCAAGCGAGAGAGTGATAAAAGGCTAATGAAGACATAATTTACGGCGGCGCGTTCAAAGATTAGGGAGGGCGTTGTTGAGGCGGAAAATATTGCTGTCGGGACAGTGGAAGGGGATGAGGAGGGGCAGAAGAATGGTAATGAGGGGAGATGGAACGGGTTAAGCGATGAATGGAGTACAGAGGCTTAATAGAAAGCGTGTGCGGGATACGAAAGGAGAATACATCTGCGTTATACCTAGCGAACCAACGTGAAGGTGTGTGGCAGATGGTGAAAGATCACCGTACATGCATTATTTACATGCAGCTAAGATGTAAAATGATTCTATGAATTGGAAAAATGTTAGATGTAAGAGTCACGTACAAGTAAACATAGTAGTGTAGTTAGAAACTATTTAGAAACCCATTTATCAAAATATATATTTATCTGTATTTCCCATCACGCTTAGTTAGCATTCTAAAACATGCTTCACGAACTACAGACTACTATATTGATAATCTACCTAACCATCCCTTTACTATGTTGCCTGTTATGTTATCTTATAGTGCGCAGAAAATTTACATTTTAAATCTATAAAAATGGCTTGGAAATATCGGACATATTGTTTGTTGTAGTGTAGTATATGGTGGATTATAACCCGGTAAGTTTCCTATTGACGATTCCAGTCCTCTTGTGGTGAGGGTAAAGTAGAGGTGTTCATACCGATGAAGCTCTATCGTGGATGCCGTTTGTTAAAGATAAATATTTTCTCGAGCAAAAATACTAATGATTATTTTTCGGTTAAGTGTATGAATTTATTAGCATAACGTTCCATTAAGCTATTTGTATTACAGTGAAGCCTTTCATTCGTGGCCAATATCATTCATGGTTTTTTGCTTTCTTTGTTATTAATGGAATTAGTTGAATGCGTTAGCTCCCGTAGCCTGTTGGCTTTTGCATTCTTCGTTTAATACAAATGCAACACGTCTCAATAACGACGCTGCAAAAAAAAACTAAAATTATCTGTTAAAGATGCTGTTTATAATATCTCCGTGTCCTCCTGCTGAAGCGTCATAATAATCGTTCTATTTGAACCCTCAAGAGCGGGAAAATTTTCTATTCCCCTCCGAATGTGAACAGTGTCTGATTATCAATAAACTTTACCCATCAGAACTCAACAAAAAATCTATCTCTACTCCAACGAGGCATATTTCAATCTGATTTTAAAATGTTTGGTTTCTAATTCTGATTTCAGGCATAAGAAAATGCAGCCATGGGGAGAATTGTTCTACCATCCTTTCTGATTGAGTGACGATGAAAAGTGAATTCATCGTACCCAAGTCATCTGGAGTGAGAATTATCAAGGCAATCGATTTGGTACGTAATGTTCATCAGAGGTGATGAGTGGAACCAGGTTATTTATATGTTAAAATAGACCAAGAAGGTTACATCATGTAATGTGATTCAAGAAAATATTTTGACTAAAGTCAAACTCTACTTTAAATGAACAGCTGAACTGAAACTGAAGGCCATTGTCGAGTGATAACGGAAGAATTAATAAAACTCTCACGCCACGGTAAACAGATGAGGTAAACAATATCGTCGTTTTGAATTCCACCTCTGAAATGTTGAATATTTTTGTGATTGTTAACTTAGTTTATGTGGTATTATATAACTTTGGATTTTGGTACATCTTAACTCTGCCGATATAGGTTCATGATTTCGTTTTCAATTCATGAGGTCGTTAGAAGTGAGCATATTGAAACGAATATATATTATCGTGAGACATTCGTGAGGCGAAAGAGTGTGCGCACGTAGGAATGTGACCAGTGCTTGAGAGAACGAATCTGTGGTGTCACATCGGACTGACTGTTAAGAGAAGCGACGTGGAAGCGACGGGTGAAAATAAAGGAATGCCTCTTGGAGAGAAAAATAAAGCCGGAACACGCGAAAGGTCATGGGGTGGGGGATCCCCTTCGGAATCTGTGGGCAGTGAGAATTTCTCTCTATCCTCGTCCTATCACCTCTTTGTCCTCTCCTTCGCCTTCCTTCTCCTCCCTACCTCTTCCTTATTTTCGTCCTCATCTCTCTACTCCACCTCCCCCCTTTCCGCGGTGTTCTCCAAAATCCTCCACCATCCCCCAACCCACTTCTCTCTCTTGGAGACACTCAGCTTACAACGGCCCATTTCCCACGGCTAACCCCGCCCCCATCTCCCACCCACCCGCGCCAAAACTCTCGACGCTCCCCCCCCCCCCCCCTCTACACCCGACCGTATATTCTTGAGTATATATACTTGTAAGACGCCTCTTCCATTTCTACAACTCTCTCTCTCCCTCGCTCCAGGTCCCCCTTCTCCGGGACCTCCTCCTCCCACCGCCGGGGGTTTCATCCACTGGATCATCTCTCCCCCTCGCCTCTCCCTCATCCCCCCCTCCCTCGGGTTTCTTAGCCCGTGAGGGACTTCCGGTTCTTCCTCCGCAAACTGTTTTGTTAATTAAGCGAAAATGTTTTGGGAGGAGGTTGCTCTGGAATATGTCGCCATGGGGAAATAGGGGTGCTCATCCCGAGGGAAGAGGGAATTACTCTCTGGGGTTCTCTCCGGAGAAACATTAGAGGACTATTATTTTTCATTTATTTTCTCCCTCGAGCGCTCATTCTCAGTTTTTTTCCTTTCCAGAAAAGGTTAAGTTTTTATTCTGAACTCCTCTTTTCTCTCAGGCTAGGTCCTTTTTATCATTTCTTTTCTTCTTAAGACCACTTCATCGGCTGCCACGGTCAAATTTATTTCCTTTCCTCTAGAAATAATTTATCGTGACTGGAAGTTGAGTAATGTGGAGCTGTTATTATTTACGTTTAATGTTTTCAGCGTACAGAAGCAATATGGATAATACGTAAGTCATATATTCCATTCTGAAGAATATCCTCGAAAATCCTGATTTTTGTAATCTTGTATTTCACACAAATTATTTCATCGGGAAGATGTGGGTTATTATTGGGAAATATCGGAAATATTCATTTCATTCCAATATGATTAAATTTAGAAATGCGTAGAAAATGAAAGTCTGTGAAACTGGTGTTGATTTTTTTAAATAAAATTTTGTAGTCGTATTAAATCTTTTGAGACGCATTCCAACACTTGGATCACAATGAATGTAGTGACAGAAATGGTAATTCATCAGGGAGGGAACACAGTTGAGTAAATACAAGAATAAGCAATAAAATAATGTTTATTAAATTGAAATTTTACTATTTATTTTAACGTTTAGGACTATAAATTATTTAACCATTGCTGGAATTAGAATATATTTTCATTAGCCTCAGTTTTATCTTAAAATTCACTGATGTAATGATGAACTTGAAAATACTTAGCTTAGTTTTGATTTAAAAGAATCGGCTTGTAGAATCTCAGTAAAAATATAAATTGATATCTTTTATCGTTTTGCTAAATAATGTATCTCCGATAATTTTGACTATGATTGCCTGATTATTGAAGAAATCGAAAATTCTAAGATACAATGGGTTAGTTCTAAATGTACTTACGTAAAGAACGCATTAACTTCTATAAATCTAAACCTAAGGATGCTTGAATTTGAAGGGTCTATATTAGCCTATGAGCAGGAAAGATTAGTCAAATGTATTGATTCTGGCCTTGCTCCAATGAAAGTTATTTTTAAGCACGTCTATACTGTCCTTTGTTTCAACGGCTTTTCGTAAGAATTTCTCCAATGAGAGCTGGCATCACGCTGGCAGACTTGGTAGCCTTGCATGCACTAACGTAATGACAAAACTCAACACTAAAAATTCTCTTTTGGAGCCGGCCGCGGTAATGTAATCGGAATCGTGCAGGCAGGTCAGTCCAAAAGTTGAAGGTTCGAATCCCGTCTCCGACCTGGAAATTGTTTCTCTTTGTTTTAAGATTAGGTTAAATACTGCTATGTAACCTTAACAGTTGGTAGTGGGGAAAATTAAAAACTGAATTTAACTTCGCAATACCCTTTTGCGATCATAGGTTGTTTCAGGAAGGCAATAAGTCAACTCAAACGAAATCTAATTTTGACAGATTTTTGTGGTTTAAAGGAATATAATGAATCAGTATAGAATAAACAAGCATACCCTGAACCACGTATGCGTGCTAAAATGACCCTTATGATGCAAAAGAACTTTAATGAATTTGTAAATCTCAAGAGTTATTAAAATTGGTCATATTCAAGTTCATTCCATAACAGTGGCTATAAGTGCTAGTTAAGCCTTATCGGAGCTCAACTCTTTATAATTAATTTAAAATTAGACAGCGGCACCTATATATGGGAGAAATATGCCATCGGTTGATACTTTTTTCTAAAGCTGCTGCATGATTATAAAAACAGAAAACATTTAGTCATGTTGTTTTCTATACTTTAACCCTTGGAGGTAATAGTGGAGACGAGATATCTAATAAACTGTATATTTCTTGGTCTATCCTCTTATTAGAAATTTTCATGATTAATCTCTTTATTCCTAAACATTTGGTACGTCTTGTGAGCGAGAAAATGTGCTTCGTAAAGGTGTTCTCTTGGTAACGCAAAAGTTGCAATTTTCCAGTCTTCTCTCAATCCTGACACCGCGGCAATTACGCTCTGACATGAAAGGAGACATTTACGTAGTGTCCTCTGAGGGTTTGCGCACAAAAGGTATCCACTCTTACCACTCTCCCAAGCACCCGTGCTCAACGCATTCTCTTCCCGTCTCAATCTCCTTTGTCCGCTCGTCATATCACTTACGGCATCACCTCCCGAGATTCTCAAGATTTTTCGCGTTCTCGATCGCGGCTTTGTGTGCACGACGGGGGCGTATTCAGGCATTTTCGGCGGCAGGAAACTCCTGAAAAGAATGGCGACATTGAAACACCTGTCAGAAAACATTTTTACAACGCGAGATTAGCCGACCTCTCTTTTACCCCCTCTTCCCACTCCTTTATGCTCGGGGAAAGAAAGAACCCTTTTCCTTCCGCTACAAATATCTCGATTGGCTTCTTCCACCGAGGCTCTCCTTTTGTTGTCCTATCAAGCCCCTCCTCTAGCGCCGTACCCTTTACCGCGCCACCTCTCCCCTCAGGGTCCAGGTGGCGAGGGCAGCCAGTCGGCCGCCTGGGAATAAAGATTTCCCAGGATTTTTTTCTCCTCTCTCACCACCCCCGCAGGGAGAATCTTAGCTACATGGGTGGCTTCAAAGAGTTACCCATATCACGAGTAACCTTTCTTTGCATTCGTCTCATGCCCTGACTAGAGATGGACATCTGAATTCAGGACCGCTCACCCTTTTTCTTCATTCGCCTGCTGCTGATTTTCTTGGCCCCTCGGGGTTAAGATTTTCCCCATCTTGATACGCGGTGACGCAAAATTCTTGCAAAGGGTTCTGTGATGAGTGCGAGAACGTGGGATTCTATGTAGAAACGCTTCAAGGCCTTCCTTGATGGAGAACAGTGCTGAATCTACGGAGATGGGTTTTTCTTCTCTGATCCTCTAAGATGCTTCTTCCACATTGTTCGCTTCATCTGTCAGCCATTTTACCTTGATGCCGACATCTGCATCCGGATTGAAATCAACAGAGCTTAGAGCTTGCAACGATATAAAACGAATGTCGTTACATAGTTTAACAGAATAGGCTCGTTTTTCCCGATTGTCAAGATAGAGATTCTCTATAATACAGCCTGCGCCCCATTTAAAAGAAAGATTCACCGGACATGACAATGACCCTTCCTCAGAGAAAGGATCTTTGGATCTTTTATGTTTAAATGTATTGTGAATTTGGAAATAACGTTTTGTAAGAACATATACGGGTGTGTATTGTAATTATTGTCCTTTGCTCATTAAGCCTTAGAGTTAGGTACTGTAGTTTTATGAATAAGCGGAATTCAAAAGAGTAACATTGTCGCTTAACAGAGATACGCATTTACATTAGTACCTACTTTGACCGAGACTGCGGAGACATTTTGCCACGTAGCATCTTCAATGATCTTCCTCACTTTCGGAAACTGAACACTTGATCTATCATAACATTTTTCAAACTCCAATATGTACTTAAAATGAAACACTTGATCTTGGTGACCCCAAGAGGTTTTATTGAAAACTTCACCCAGGATGTCGTCTTCAGGATCTGAAGATAACGAAGAAACAACCAAGTCACACCTGAGGCCACGAATTCCAATATTCACTTAGAAATTCACTTCCTTAATCGTGTACCTCCCTTATTATAGATAATAGTCCTTAATATCATTGAAGAACTGCACATTGTAATTAGCGCAAACTTCATAGTTTTTCTACGAATTTGACTTTCGTAATGGAATCCTCAAGTGTCTGTGATTATGAATTCACCTTTTACATGGATGGTTTCAAGGCACCTGTTCTGTGGCTCGTATATCGCAGATAAATCCTCAAGTATATATGGATACAATGCTGTATCACACCACGCTAGGGAAGCTGATATTACGTATTAATACTTTAAAAGTAAATTTGTATGTGGTCTGCTGGTATCCACTGCAAAATTGAGGATATTGTCATCAATATCGGTCAGCTATCGTAATATTTGTTTGATGCAGCTCTCCACTCGATTCTCTTATCGGCTAAATAATGATATGATCCATCTCTTTCACATCCTTTACAATCTGTTCCATATGTGGGTATATTATCGTCATGTTGGTCTGATTTCTATTAATTATTTGAATCGGGTGAAACTTTTCACTAGATGGCAGCTGACTATGGTCAGTTATTGTGTTTTCATATAAAGTAATAATGCTATCATATTAGCTCAAGTTTTAATTGATCATGAATACTAGTATTCTCCTGCGTGTTCCAAAGCATTCGAGTACGATGTGCATATTTTCCATCTTGCTATTTTCTCCTCCAAATCCGTTGAAAGGAATAGTGGTATTATCAAGGTCCTTCGCTTTAAATTCAAGAGTGGCAATGGTAACTTCACATTGTGAATGTAATTATATAACTGCTCTCAATAAACCTTTTGCTTAGGGAAATCATAAGCTTACCTCTGATAGGAATAAGTTTAGTTGTAGTTCTTTTCATCCATTAAAGTGTAGCTACTAAATTGTATATATCTAAAAAAAATATTTTTATTGGAACTCGAGCTAGTTTTTATTATATCTAAAACCTTCCAGTTAAGGAAGGTTAAGATGACCGTAAAATAATTCCTTCACAATCCACCTTTCACATTTTGCTCTTCTTTACTTCCGCATATCTGCTCTCATCATTCCATAAAATTGCGCTAGTCCTTTTCACTCTTGCTCCGCATTATCTTTTCTATTTACTCAATCTTTCTCCTAATTTAATCAGTCAACTTCCTCTCCCCCTCTATCATTTCCAGCGCTTTCTTATTTGATTTTCTCCGTCTCTCCTTATCCTTAACCTTGAATATGGTGGAACCGCTTCGTTGCGAAATGAAAAAATCTAATTTATATTACCGAAATAGCTCAATCTTTCCACATGAAAATGAGTATTTTCACATTTGGAATTTTTTTCAAAAGGCTAAGTTACCTTCCGTTATATCACAGCTATGTATTTCAAGGTAATGGTAAAGCGCGTGGTCGTCTACAAAACTTACCAAAGATGACCATGATATTTTTCAACCTGTTACATGTGTGTGCTCGTTTTTCATTGTGTGGTGCTCCTTACGTGTCGGTCGGCTCTGTTAGGGGATTCATTTCCAGCAAATTGAGCTTCGATCGCGGTTTTCATCAAAGGAAGCCGCCAAGTCGGCCCAGGGAACAGCAGCGCTCGTTAGACGCAAGTCGGTCCCCTTAACACTACCCAGCCTCCTCCTGGCAGAATGAATTTTCGCCTCCCGTGTCCCCGTCTTGCGCTGAATGGAACGCTTTTTCCCAATGGGGAGGGGAGGTAGGAGGACAACCGTAAAAAAAAGAACTCGAGGCCACGTCCCATTCTTGGAAGAATGACTTTTGAGTGGATGGAGAAGCGGACCTCACGAGGTTCTCGAGTGACGGAGTCGTGGGAGGACCCTGGCGATACGGATAGGCTGGGTAAATAGGGAAGGAGGTGCCGGCAGGGTCGTGGGAATAACCCCGCGGGCCCTCGAAGGGCCAGGGCACGTCCGTGATCCTTCCGGGGAGATGTAGCTCCCGAGGTCCAATCTTCCCCCCCAGTCTGCTCCCCCCGGAACAGTGCAGAAACGATGGCTCTTATTGTTGCTGGAACATGGAGCCTGACTTTATTTTTCATTTTCCCCATAGTAATATGAGCAAAGTGAATTTCTCTGTTAAAACTCTCTTCAAGCAAAAGCAGGCGGATTTTTTTCTCTGGAAAAAATTTTCTCGTTCCCGCATATTTCTGTCAACGCTAAATGTGGATTTCTTGTGCTGTGGAAAATAAGGAATTTTTTTATGCAGCAATTTATTATGCTTCGCTTGTCGGGTTTGTTACAGGGAAATAACGTACAAAGCGTATTGTTTTTCTGATTTCGAAGAAAAACAGCATGTCGAGCCTTTGAGAGACCATATGGCGAAATGGCAACATCGATACCAATTCGCTGTTAAATACAGAAAACAGATTTAATTACAAGATTATTAAGGACATATTTAAGGTCTCTATCCATTGCTTTGAGGAGACTTGAGGGTCTCTTCACACCTAAAATTTTCATAGCGTCACTTATAATTAAAACAATCAAATAAAAGAAAAATTAATTTCCAAAATGTTTGCTCTCTGTATCTGCCTAACCTGAAAGCTCTCGTTTCAGAGTTGCTGTGTTAGTCTAACGCTAACTACAGTAACTGCTTCGTTCCAGAAATATCACAGATTTATTTCAGCCGAGCTCATGAGTGGGCTATCCCTTGTATTATGAAAAGTACCCATCAGTAGTCTACTACATTTTTTTGTGAGACCAGTTGTCTACAGTTCTAATGTCAGCAATGTAATTTTCTCTTTGTGTGTGTGAGAGAGAGAGAGAGATGGAGTAATGAACTCAATTTTGGACGCTTACATGAGGGAGCAGTAGAGCCACCCGGTGAATAAGATGACCAAGATTAAAGCGGCCCATAGACGTTCAATATTATTGTGCAATGTGGGTTGCACAACATTTTGACGGCGGCCCCTAGACGGTCAATATAATTGTACAATATTTTGGTTGGTGCAAAAGATTGTACCGTATGGAGGCGATATTGAAGGTTGTGCAATATATTGCGCAATCGCGAGCACAGACGTACAACCACATTGTGCAAACAGTCCCTGCCAGAATTTCATGAAGTCAACATGTTGAGTGAAAGTGAATTGTGTTGCGTGATAATTGCTGTGGCCGCAAATCGTCAAAAAGGAAAGAAAGTAAAAGGTATTTTTCGCGGTGCTTTTCTATCAGCAAATCGTATTGCTCCCCCTGTTTCGCTCGATTACTATAATCTTTGCACTTCACATCCCACAGAGCCGGAAGACCACGATACACCTCAATAAATTCAACAATAAAATCTTTTTCGGCTTTCTTGTCACCCATGATAATAATGCGTGGCTGAGACAACTAGTTCAAACGACCGCTAGAGACCAACTGACAGGATATTGCGCAATATTGCCAACAGACGGCACAATATTTTCCCGTTTGCACAGTATATTTTCAAGATTTTGAAAATCATACAATATATTGCACAACCTTTCAATATTGCCCACATAAGATCAATTATATTGCACAAACCAAAATATTGTACAATAATATTGACCGTCTAGAGCTTATGAGTCCCACGTCTTTTGGTTAATGGTTCACATCAGCTTGCGCAATTCTCTCTCAACAATGGGGAAGAACACTAATGGTATCCATCGTGTGTTGTCAAAGATTCTCTATCCCCTCTTTTGTATCCTTTCATGCATTTTTTCGCGTTCCAAGTCATTGAACGGGCATATGTTTGACACCAGGGCTCTTCTCGGACTCACTTTTTTTGTAGGAAAAGTATGTCACCATGAAAATCAATGGCGTCACTCAACCAACATGAGTTTGACAACAAATTAACTAACTGCCCCTGTGCTGTCAAATTCTTCAGATTTCTCTCTTGAGTGTCCTTCTCACCCACAGGACGTTGTAAATCTTATTTGAGTTTGGCATCCACGGTCTCCTCCAGTCCTGTCACTTTCTAGAAAGACATTTGGAAAATCCACTCGAGGCACGTGTCCACTTTGGAGTTCAAGATCAAATATCACTTGTAAATCACTAATTGTGGTCGTTCAAAACACCGAGGGAATAGAACTTCGCTTCTCGTGCATGCATTCATTGTTTTTTAGTCAAAATTCAATGAGCTCAGGCTAAAATTGGTTAAATCCAGCCTTCTATTTTTTTCATATTCGGTACTAGCTCAGCTACAGTCTGATTCTCCTATTTTCCTAAATCTAACATTATTAAGCCCTAGTACTTATCGCTTGGCTGTACTGATTACTCTCTGTTGTATGTACTATGCTACATGTAGATCTTTCTTTCTCGACTCTTCTTTATGCTACATCTTTTTCATTTCAGATGCATGCGTAAGAAGCTGAAAATCTATATACCACAAATTTTAATTTTATCATTTCAAAAAAGAAGTATCGTAGGGTAGGTGATCCATTATTATATCTCAGATTTTGAAGGTATATTATTCAATAGCTTTGTAGCAGATAAAGTAAAATGTAGCATATCAGTAGATACATACATAAAGAGAATATCCAAGTTTGTGTTCTTGATGAGCAGCTTCGAATATGCATCGATTTAGGAAGAAAGTGTGAGAGAGAATCGAGCTCACAGTCGCTGCTCTCGATCGTGATATGCTGGAACGTATTTGGCAAGAAGTTAAATTCAGGGTTGACGTTCTATCTTGTCAAAGCTGCACATATCGAGCACGTACTTACGTTTAAAACTTGGATAGTCTCTTAATACACTGATAAGCAATTTTTTTCTCAATCTACTATAGCTATTAAACATTATACTTTCTAGCCCCAGGAAACAGTTATGAATTGTGTATGCGTAGAATGGTTTGCCCTTGATGTACCCCTTTGTGTCTTCATCGAGGACTTCCATCTCGCTTTAGAGTGGCGTAAGGATTGGTTCTTGCATTAGTACGTATGTTTTAACGTATTAGGGTAGCGTATCATCGTGCCGGTATTCCATTCGAATCCATCCCCACTCGTGACCCCCGGGCACTTTTTCGGAATGCTTTCGCACACCGCCGCGAGTACTCTGCCTGCTGAATATCTCCCCTCCTCTATTCCCCCGCGAGAAGTGCACTTCAAGCTTCCTTTCCCCGGTTTTTCTTCGTCCTTCCAAAAACCCCGAGCCGAAAGAACCCTCCCGCACATTATCTACCCCTGACGATCTTCTCACCCCTCTACGCGCGTATCCCTCGCCTCGCCTTATCACACGGGGTCCGGCGTTTGATGTGCCGCCCTTGCTCACCCACCTAGACACTCCAAACCATCCACTTTGGGGTCCTTCCACCCCCGTGGTTCTACCTTCAGGTGAGATCTCCGACGGAAGCGATAGGGTGAGTGTGGGACGGGGGATCGGCGGCGTAAAATGGGATCGAGGATTCTGGGAAGCGTTCGGACCGGAGAGCGCCGGGAGATTTGTCTCGGATGCCACGCAGAGACCGACACGTCCGCGTGCTGCGTGATTTATGCCCGGCCTACTCTTTATCTATAAATAACGGGGTACAATTCGTGCCACGGACGGCTAATTTTCACCCGACTCGACGGTTGATGTTGGAATAACGGTCTTCTTTTTAAAACCTATTGGTTGAAGTTCCTTTTCAACGAGTATTGCGGACTTGATACGGAGAGACTCTCAGTTCAGTCAAGCTAGTATTGTAAAAGCAAAACGCTACGGGCACATTCTAAGAATTCGTCTTCTTTTTAATATCACTTCAATTAATTGTAAAATAACGACTTCGTTTGCACGAGAGTAGAGCAATTTTGTAATCGATAATTGCACGGGTTTCTAAGACATCGCTTGAAGAAGTGCGACGGATAAGGAATGAAGATAAGCATAAGAAAATTAAAGTGATCAACTTTTCCGAAACAAATTGGGCAGGACTAAATTTTAGAGTAGGGGATGAAAAGCAGTTTGAGCAATTTTGTAATGTGGGTAGTACGCTGGAGGAAAAAGGTGTATAGTATCGTCGGAGGTCGTTGGAGAATCGTATTGTCGAAAGAGACGTTTATTCGTTGAAAAGAACTAATGACAAGGTGGTATGCAGGAACGTAAATGAAATACATGAAAAATGGTATTGTTCGTGCGGCAATATAGACTTTATGGAAAGAAAACAAAAATTTACTCGGGTTTGAGTTGTGGCTGGGAAGAATGGAGAAGGAAGATAAGACGAACATTCCCAATGAAGAAGACAACGTCATTGACAATGAAGATAATTATTTTAAATTGACCTGGGACGAATTTGTCCATAATAGCCCATATTTGATGGTAGAATACAACAATGGAATAAATAATTACTCGAAGCATGGTTTCTTCGGAGGTACCCCAAGGAGGATTCAATTTCAATACCCAAATGTAAAATTGATATAATGTACCATAAGATTTGACCTGTTGTCGTTCATTCTTTTCATGCATCAGCAATCAATATGCACCTTTATCAATATTATATTATCTCGGATCATGATCTTCGATTTCCAGCATCTCACAGTTCCGCGTTCTGTCCCGTCCGCAATTCCCGTTAACGCACACCTACCTAGACTGCCTCACTCGTCCCCTCAGCAGTCCACTAAAACCCTCCTCCGCTGCCCCCAAAAACACACCCCAAGTCCCTCCACTCGCCGGACAGCTGGAAAATTGCCTCATTTGCGGTGGCGCGTGAACCGATGTGTTAGCGAGAAAGGTGCCGCTCCTTTCAGTCCTCGACCGCCACCACTCAAACTCCCACCTCTCCCCCAAAGGGGTGGAGATCTCAATTTCGCGGCTGTCACATTCGGGGAGAGACTCGTCTCTAATTAATATCGGTTTGTAAGCCCTGGAAAAGAAGCCGCGATCGTCATGTTGTTGGTTTCCAGTAGGCTGCTACTCGGGAGAGGAGAGAGCAAATGGCAACCGGGGGCCGACCTGTCTCATTAGTGCATGGCAGAAGCCAATATCCGGAGGGAGTGCACGCGGTTAACTTTTTCCGGCGAGGGGAATTTCGGTCGCTCTCTCAGTTTCTCGGTTTAGATGGAATGTCAAGGGAGTGATGCTCCTAGATTGCGGTGTTTTCCGGGGCGACAGCATTTGTTTGGCGACGGAGTCATGTTTTCCCTCGAGTTTCACAGTCAGTCTCGGATTCCTGAGGTGACTGCTGGCATGTGGCCTCAGCAGTTCTGCTTCGGGGCAAAAAATATCTTTCTCCGGTACTTTGTGACACGTTTCCAAAATGTTTTCTTCGGATGAGGAATGATTCCTCTCCTCTCCCAAAGTCCTTTTACTGGACGAGGTTCAACGAACCAACTTTGGTAATAAATGAGGATTCATTACAGCTCAGATTATTTTCCAGTGGAAACTGGTTTTCATAATACATTATGATACAATCGCGTTTTATCGCCCGCCAAAATGTGTATAGTTTGATCATTTTTTGACCTTAAGTTTGTTCTTTCATTTTTTTCATTCACTTGCACCAGATATCCCTCATCTGTTTACTCCAATTTTCGTCCTCATACCTCAACCATTATTCTCCAAATAAATCATTTATTTGGTTCTTGGTTGGTAATATGACGGTCCTTCAGAAGTAATTATTGGGTTTTACGGGTTTCTACTTATATCACACCATATAACTTACTTAAATATCAGCAAAGTCCTTTGACGAATACGGGACCCATTCTCAGGGTAATATCCCAACTTGCTACCTTCCGGTTGCCAGGCCGAAACTTTACAGACTTGACAGCCAAAATTCCTTTCATTATACTCCTTATGAATGATCTTACTTATCTAATGACCTTACTTTTGGTTTAGCCAAGGTTTTTTCTCTTTCCTTTGGGTTTTTCATTGTCATATTTTGTCATTTTGTCATATTTATTATCATTGTCATATTGCCTACTACTATTTAGCTAAATTCTTTCGCTTTTCTTAATTTAAAACCTCCTCATTCTAATCTATGGCTTCAACACCACGTGTTGGAGTGTTTAATTATCTGACCTAATTGTTACAGTTGACTGCATTACTCTGGTTGATAGCTCACCGGCCTACAAAATGTAGAAATTGCGAGATGAAATCCCACTTGAGCATATGTGTTGTACTTGTCTTAGGATCAGGCATAGGAATCGGTAAGTTGAGATGGTATAATGAATTCTAGGAAGTGTTAGCGTATTAAAATCTAGTTCCATTACCTATTTCTTCATTCCTTACTCATCGTTTTCCCCCTTATGTTACGTATCCTGCAATTTCTTCCAAAAATGATTCTGGAGTATTTAGTTTATAGTTAGCTATATGCCTTCAGTGAAGTGCAAAATCTCATTAGGATCTCAAGTTTAAGTTCCAATTATGTGTTTTAATTACTTTTGTAAGTGTGAACATCGTTTTCTCTGCCACCAATGGTCACGGAATTATTTATTTAACGTAAGTATTACGTAAGTGAGATTGAATTACGTCGAAATCTTAACCACAGAGCCATGCCCAAAAATAAAATCTGGTATCGTATATGGTTATCTGCTCAAATGCACCATTATATTTTGTTGCTCAGAATTTTTCATTCGTTTTCCTACGTCCCCGTGCTTTAATGGCTCATTAAAAGTTAATGCGCTGTCTTATTTCTTTGTTGGTTTGATATTTTCCTCTGTCGTCCATTTCTTCAGCGAAGCCATTTTGATGTTACCTCAGAATTTCAATGGTCTTTGTAGCCACTAATTCAATTATTCTCATACTCATCAAAGCAAATGCGATTCGAACGGTAATTTCTCTAATGGCATTGAGGTATTTTTAGTTTCCCAGTTTCAGAAGCCGTTGCCGCTAGCTGAAGCCCATGAGATAAAATAGTTTATACTAGAGTGTGATTGATGGCACATTATTTGTTGGTTACCATCACGTATTCTACGGCATATTTCATCTCCATTTGTCCATCGAGATTGATACATTCATGCAACGAGCTTTTGCTTCGATGGCCTTTCAAACTTGCTAATTTCCTCATTTTCGATTATCCCAACAAGTTCAATGCGAGAGTGAACGGAATTTGGATCCATATTACTTGTCTCTAGCGTGTGTTTTATACGTTCCCATGTATTCTTTCAAAAGCGTCAAAGCAGTCTCGAGTCTGCGATTGAGAGATGAGCTTCGACGGCTTTCCCAAGACCAGCGACGTTTACGGTACGGCGCCTCGCCCTAAAAAACGATTCACTTTTGTTTGACTTTTCGTCACTTAGGGTCGTAGAAATGTTTTACGCTCCGTAGATCATAAAAGTGTATTTCTGCGGGGAAAAGAAAGGGAGGAAGGCGATGAGGAGGGAGGGAAGTTTGAGTCCCGTGGTATATGGGCTCGGTTTGGGTGGTTCTGGTAGGGGAGGACTGGTGAGAGAAGCGAGGGGTAGTTAGGAGGGTGGGGGGGGGGAGGCGGTGAGTGGGGCGGGTCTGGGAATAAATAAACAGGAAAATGTTTGTTTCTAGTTCGGCAGCCGCACGATTTTGGTTGTGCCGTATCATTGAGCCCGGCTATCTCGCAACTCACATCGCCAGGGCGCTAATCCTTCCTTTCCTTCTCCTCGCATGTCCTCCTCCAACCCCCTCCGCCGTTCTCTGCCCCCTTATCCCGTTCCAACGATTCAGTCGGCCTCGCGAACACAAAACCAACTTCTCCTCCGCCCGCCTCTCCCTTTCCCAGTTCGTCTTGAGGCCGACATCCCCGCTCCTCCCGACCACAAAACGTATTTAAAACTCTCGAAAGGCGCTGGGCATCTCCGCTGGCTCTGCTGTTCCTCGTCACTAATTTTTAAGCGACCTGCATCATTTCCACTTTTTTTTACCGAGTTTCGCTCTTTCGAGGATCGAGTTCCCTCATTGAAGAAGGCGAGGGAAATTACGCTGGCGGAAGGGATACGGTCAGAACCTCCCTTTTGTTATCCTAGTCTATGATGTCTGCGGATTTAAGTATTCCCTCGCTGTAAATCGACGTTTTCTTGTGGTTACACGCATTAATGTGTGAAGAGGCATCGAATTATCTATCAGTATAGTCCAATCAGAGAATATTCTCGAAATCGTCTGCATTTTACTTAATTTTAAAACTGTCATAACCAATACGAATGAACACATGCTGTAATTATATAAGGTATTTACTTCGAAATTTATTCACCCATTTTCTGTCTAAGGTTAATCGGGTTGAGCTGAGTTTAATTGAATTAAGTAGGCATATAATACATAGGCATATAGTACTTTACGAATAAATCCATTTATAAAGTTAAATGAAACGTCATAAAAAATCAAGGAGAAGGCACCAGGATTAGATATCTATGGGGAAAAAATTAGCATGTTGCATTTCACCGTCGACATTGCAGTCATGGCAAAGACCGAGAAGGCTTTAAAGAAGAATCTTCTAACTATGGCAAAGACAAGGGTCAGGTATCGCCTAAATACCAATAAAAAGAAAACTTTCGATTTAGTATGAAGTAGGAAAGGAGAGTCCAATACCAATGTTGCATTTGGGAAACAATTCTTGAGGAGTTGACAGAATATTTTAAATTAGGAAGCCGAGTAGCTAGCGATTGACGGAGCAAGAAAGGAATAGTCAGTAGAGGGCAAAGAGGGCTATCTACCAACAGAAGAATCTACATACCGCGTGGGAGTATGGAAACAATTCATTATAACATATATCCGGAGTACGTTTCTTTATGACGGTGAGGCATAGACGATAGCTCCAGCAGAATTGTCAAGGCTGAAAGCATTAAAAATGAAGTGCTGAAGAAGAATGATGTGAATCAAATGTATCGACCGAGTGACTAACGAGGAAATCCTAAGAAGGAGACAGAAAAACTTAATCGGTCATATTATGAAACATAATGAAGTGATGAATACAATCGTTGAGGGAAATGTGAATGGGAATAATGAATGAAGAAAACCTCAAATAAGATGAGAGCTAGTCGTGAAGGATTATATTGAGAAGAATTACGAAAATATGAAGAGGTTAGTTGATGTGAAAATAAAGTGGAGAGCTGTTTCAAACTAATCTAAGTATTGTTGACTGATGATGATGACAGTTAAATAAAAATATTTTAGAAACAAGAGGGAGAAAATTTTCTGCAGAGTCCTCTGGATGGCATTCTCACCACTACTTCCTCACCAGGTCACTTGATAGTTATTATTTGGCAATCCAGAGGACTCTGCATTTTCTTTACTACACCTGCTTCCAAACATTAACACATTCGGTAATTATTGCGAGAAGACCGTAATGTGGAACTCAATTTATCTAAGGCAAGGGGAAGATTTCCCGGTATAGGTTTAGAATCCATGAAGAATAGCCAGGAGTTGGGATCACATCGTGCATTGCTAGCTGAAAATAAAAGTTAGAGATGTTATTTTATACTTTTAGAACAAAGTATGCAGCCAGCCACTCTAAAGGGATCCACGGGATATACCGGTCATCCCCCATCCCTTCCATTCCTATCCTTATACCTTTCACCCCGGTCTGAAGCGCCTATTAGTGCGGAAACAGACTTGAAAACACCCATAAACTCTAAAGGTAACGTCAATCCAAGGCTTGTGTGTTTGAGGATTTATACCGGTCAGGGTAAGTTTGCGATTGACATGTTTGTGCGATATTTCTTATTCTAATTTTCTCTTCATTTCATCATTCATCGTACCTCTCTTTATCATATCATAATTATGTAACTACCCAATTGTTTACATCTAGTGCTGTTATTATCGTAGAAATTATGCATCACCGGCACAATTTCACAAAGTTTTATTGTAAGGAAGAGTGCTAAATTTCATTAGTGTTAATGATACTCACTACTCAATGGTACAAATGCTGGTAGAAAGGGTAGATTTTTTGGAGCACCAGTAGTTGAATGTTTGATTTCCTTCTCGATTTATTTTCAAGTGCTTTCTATTAATGTCATACGAATTTAAGTGATCTTAAGTATGAAATACGATGAAGGATAAGCATTTTTACCTACTTTTTAGAAATATCTATGGTTCCGGCCCTTCCTCCCTCATTATTTTCTTATATGATGCTAGTTTTCTAATAAGTTGTACGGTTTTAAAGTACAATGTATTCTTAATTTTTAAAATCGAATGCGATTTTTTTAACTCACCATAAAAATCATAATGATAGGCATTCATTTTCCTATTGAAGTCAACTGGAGATTACTGACGACGACTTCCATCCCTTTCCCATTGGCTCTCTATGGACCAATAAAATGCGTCTTTCATGGGAGGCTGACGGTACTCAACAAAAATTAGTACCAATGATAAGCTTATCTTCAAATACACGGAATAGATGCTCATAATACCCGAAATCACTTCAGAAATATCTCAATCTGCCTCTTTCTTGTGCCCAGAACGTGCAGGAAATGTCTCTCTTTTGGCTGTGCCAGCTCAGAGGCGTATTTACCAGCCCTTTTTTGGGACTTTATTTTTCCACAATACCCATATATTACCCGCTTTTCCACAGTTCCACTCTCTCCTCTCTTTTATCACCCCCACTATTCTCTCTCGACCCCTCCCCTCTGCCGTAATCACTTGTTTATCCTGCCCTCTTTATGACACGGTCCAATGATTATTTCCCCCCACCCCATCCCCTCCTCAACCTTTCGTCCATCCCCCATAAAAGCCCTACCCCCCATACCCTTCGCTCCCACCGCCAACCCCGTGTATCGGGGGCTCTATTAGTTTATGAATCGGCTTCCTCCAACCCTTCCCCTGTCCGCACGACACATCCGTCAGCTCGTATATCTCTCATGTCCTCCTCAAACCTCGGACTCGAATGCGCGCAGCGATTTTTTTTTGTTCTTTCCTCCTTCTTCCCCTCACCCCCTCTAACAAGCTGCATGAGGCTATTATTTGTTTATCCATTCCTCGCCGCCGTTCTCTTAATCTCCCATTTTGATGCGAGCCAGGCTACTTAGCAGGGTCGATGGCTACCGCCGACATGTTCCGTTGCCGACCCAAATTCCATGCGGTTAAGGCTTCGCTCGCAAGGCTAAGACGACGATAATGCTTTGATGGAGGCTATTTTATATCGAGATTGGTTGGTCCGAGAGTTTTTTCCAACATGTGATGATACAATGCGACTGAAGATTTTGATTCCAATGCTAGAGTGATAACCGTGGAACGAAAAGTTGGTCTCGAACGAAGCCCTTCCCAATTAACATTATCAATGGTGTGATATAGTTGTTACTGCCACTGCCTATCTGAGCTCCCTCCATGACGTTCTTTCTTTGATGTAGCCTGTAAAACGTATGCTAAATTCGTATATCGTTAGGTGAGGTTATTCTCGGAGCGAGAATCGTTTATTATTTGGTCCTCGGTTCTTTGGGATACATTCTTGTTCAGTTCTTACTTTTTTAAATTTTACTTGCAAGGGCTTTTCCACTTTTTACCGGTTGCACAGTATTACCGCTCTCTTTACTCCTCGATCCTGCCAATCTTCCTTCCGCAATCAAATATCGTTTCAGATATTCTGGGTCTAGAGGGCATTCTCAGCCTCCCACGCTTCCTTTTGCCTGGTGGTGACCAATCTAAAAGTCTTCGACCATCTGTTTCTACCTATTCTTTTGGCGTGGCCATGTCACAGAAATCGCGTATTTTGAGATGCATTATTTTGAAGAAGAATGGATAACTAACGTTGCATTCCTTTGGTGTTATCTTTACTCATAGTGAGTAATCGTGACACTCAAAATATTTTACCTACCAGTAGACACGTAGCCAGAAGTTTGCTTCGGCGGGGGGGCTGAGTCTAGTGTAGCGTAACTTGAAACAAATCAGCCTTATCCGTCCGGTGCCGACATGTTACAAATTTAATTTTCAGTGCTTGTTATTTGCTTTCACAGTGCCCATTCATATCTCTCCTCACTGGTATAGGTGCACTGCTTACCTTGTTATTAAGTAGTTAATTTTACTGGCCCCAGAGCAGAAGTTCAACACATACAAAAATATCAGTTTTAAAAGATTAACCTATTAACCGCACGCATGCATCAAACTAGCGATAACGTTTCAAGACACTTAATACTTGAATTATACGCAGTGTAATCCGAATTATCATGCCCAGTTAAAATTAGAACAACAAAATTATTGGGACAAAATTTCGGGGGGAGCTGAAGCCCCAGAAGCGCGTTAAGATATCTCCATTAATCGGTGGTTTCAAGTATGTCCCGCCATCGGAGGCCTGTCATTGTCAGACAGGGAGGAAAGGTGAAAGGGTGGGAATAGATGGGAAAGAAATAAAGGAGAAGAGACAGTTGTTGGCATTAGCGTGCTCATAACGGAAGGTTTAAAGTGGAGCTCAGGATAACGTCCCTTCCGACGGACGGAGTACTGCACTTCAATGCTCCTAACAATTCAACCGAGGCTCCGATGTTAAGCTCTACCAGGATTTGAACCCGGTCTCTAATAGACGTAGCCAATACTCTTACTACCACTCCTTATGCTCCTTTTTAGTCGAAGATGCCTATATGCGGGCTCATAGGGAATGTTTTATCGTGGCCCCAACCTACAAATTTCGCATCGAAATTAAGTTTTTAGTTAACTACTTAGGTATAATTTCTAAAGGAATATAGCTCAGAGAGCGATCAGCTCATCTAATTAAGATATTCTTAGGTTGAAACCGAGATAAATTTTACAATATGTGTGGTGTGGTGTTTCCTAATTTTATGGCTGGTTTAACCAAAGGTTTTTTAATAGCGCATATCTCCTGCGCATGTGTTTATAGTGCAGGTAGCTACCACATGTTTCTACATTGGACTGAATTTTATGGTTTTCATACCCTGTCCACAAACAGACAGCTGGCCACAACCGCTCTGAGAGAAACTGGTTTTTAAAAAAATAATCATCTCAGAGAGTGTTCATCCCAATTTCTGGCCAGTAATAGACCTCTTTGCCTTTCTCTTAATTTTTGATAACCTGAAGACCTGTTGAAAGATCTGGTGTTCTGTTGGTGGAGGTTGGTTCTCATCGCCCATTCTGGTATACCTACGTTAAGAATCGGATGGCTTTATTTCTCCTTCTACACCTTGTTCTAGTATCATTATGCTCCAAATCATGTTTCTATGGCCTTATTATTTTTTAATCCCTCTTCTGAAAAGAATTACCACTGATGTGACCATCAAACCTAGAAAATCTGTTGCGTCATCTTCGCTCCTAACTTGAATATAAATGCATTATATGAGAATACAAGCATCCTTGAGGAATCAAACGGAACGTCCGTCTAGCAAATTGTTGTTCTCCTATATTTATTTGTCTTAAGAATTCATCAGAACTTGGATGCAAAATAACAATGAATTCTCTTTCCCTTAGCTTACATTGAGGTGGTGTCACCCAAGAGTTTATCATAGATCAAAAGTCATAACATTAGTTTGACGTAGTTCACCACTTGATTCTCCTATCAGTTAATCTTTATAATTCTATAATTCTTTTCTTTTTCATTCTTCACTGCTTGCTACTTTATTCTTATACGAGACATTTCTTTGAAATTCTTCTTGTTTACTTTTTCTTGAACGATTGCCTTCATCAGATGTCCTAATCCACCATGTCGCAAGATATGGTGGACTAGGTTGTCCCGTTTTCTTTTCAAAAATTTCGCTAGGTTTCTTCTTTCTCCCACTCTGCTTAAATCTTCGTTTGTTATTCTTCTTAGGACTTCTTCGGTCGATCAATCTTAATTTCGTTGTTCTTATGTACCACCGCATTCGAATTCTTCTTGTTATGAATTCTTCTCGCTACTGATGTCATCGTCATCTCTCGTTGGCATAAAGAAGCATGCTCTTGATGTAAGTGCTAATGACGTGTATCCTGAGTATTAGGCTTATATTTCCGGGCGTAAGCAGATTCCTCTTTTGGTAGAATGCTCTCTTCGCCTGGTCTATTTTGCTGACTATTTCCTTCGTTTTTCGCCCAACGCTAGTTCTGTGGATTCCCAGATAACAATACTCTCCCACCTCTTCATATCTATTTCTGTCTCTACCGCGATCTTCTCTACCATCACCTCTATGTTATCGGCGGAACGCAGCATACTGATTTTTTTCCCTTGGATATTTATCCATTAACCATTCTTTTCGTCTTCGGCAATGGCTTTCTCGATTCAAAGGTTTTAAAAATACGGAAGACTTTAAAATTTAAATTTTTAATCGTAAAAAATTAAAAAAATTAAAGATTTAAAAAATGTAAAATTTTTTTAAAAACTTTATAAAATCCCCACATACTGTGGGGAACCCAGTGAGACAGGCCTTGTCTCACTGGGTCCAGCTTTAGTCACAGCTACCTGATTTTTTTCACACTGTGGGTTTTGTGTTTTGACAAGAATATAGCTACTATTCCTTTTGAAGCAAGATAGGTAAAGCATATTTGGTGTAAAACTATACCCTGCCGCACATTTTTATGAAAGCAGGCCGGGTATCGTGTAGATGTAGAATTCTTCGGCCATTTTATGACACTTCAATTTCCATTAGAATTCCTAGCATTTAATTTCACATAAATGCTTTCTCCAAATACAAAAATACAAATAACTTCGGGTTGCTCGTCTCTGTTCTCTTCTCTACGAGTAGCGTAAAGCTCAAATTTTTTTTCCGTGAGTCTTGGCTTTTTCAGAATCCAAACTTGTCCTTGTTCAGAAACGAAACAGGAATATTCACCGGTTTCCAAAGCAACTACGTTTAATTATAAATACTATTGTGCTCTATAGGCACTCCACTTCTAGACATATGGCAGCAAAATAAGAGGTTATATTAAGAAGTCTGGCATTGTAAAATACCCACGAATGCATCACAACATTTCCACAGAAACAGGCATGAAACATTTTAAAATTATTTTCATGGCTTGAGAATGCATAACAATCCACTTGGTGTATTCAATTATTAGTTTCTATTTTATGGCTTTTCCACCAGTTTCTTTTGCTGCTATTTTTGCCTCACTTTTATCCGAGATATTTATGCATTGACAAGGATCGTGGAATTAAATGATTGGCATTTATGTGGATGTATAACAGGTATTAATTAGTTAGGCATTTGTTTGAATGCTTATATTCATAAATTTCATTAAGCATGCAGAGGTGCAGTTAACATGCAATTGTTGTTCAGTTCCAGTGCACTCCAGAATAATCCACTTAACTGTCAGATTACTTTGTTGTCTATTATGATCTCTTAATGCTCGAGGGAAGAATGACATCTTAAATCTGTTGTACGATAGTCTCATCATCATTGGTCAACAATCCTAGGATTGGTTTGACGCAGCTTTCCGCTCGGTTCTTCTATCGGCCCACCTTTTCATTGTGACGTAATTCTTCTCTTTTACATTCTTCACAACCTACGATAGTCTATCTCTCTAATATTATTCATCATATGGAATTTATCCAAGTAATATGCCATTTTTAATGCATTCTTTATCTATTAGGAAAACTAGATAAATTAGATAAGATTCAATTTAATTTAAAAGATTCAGGCTGATTTTTAATGTACGTTCTGATGGCGTTTTGAATCCGAGTTATAATAAAATCTACAATAGTTGCGATCATCGAAGCACGATAAGGAAAAACTTTTCCGTTCTTCTGCACCTCATATATTATCTTCAGCTAACTTCAATCAATGAATACTTCCCTCAGGAGAAATCATATTTTCTAACCTATTTCTTACCACATTGATCGTGCTCAGGTCTAGTTTCCAGTCGCCGTCTACGGTAGCCAGTCAAAACTTTCCGGCCTGGCAGTCTAAAGTATGCAGGTTCGAATTATGACCCGGACATGCGTGTTTTTTTTCTTTAATGTTAGGTTAGACAGTGCAGAGTTATCAAATCATTTGGGGCTCCCATAAACAAATTTTTTACTGGTACCACTACCTACTAATGGATCAGAGGCATGTAACATCGGTAAAGCAGACCAACGAAGAATTGAAGCCTTCGAAACATGGTGCTTGAGGAGAATGTTGAGGATTAAATGGACAGATAAAGTGAGGAACGAAGAGGTGTACAGAAGAGCAGACGAAGAAAGGACAATATGGAAAACCCTTCGGCAAAGAAGAACCAGATGGATTGGGCATACCTTGAGGCACATTGAATTAGTTAGAAATATAATAGAAGGGAAGATTGAAAGGAAGGTCCCGCGAGGAAGACCAAGGGACAAATGTATAGGGCAAATAAATAAAGAAGGACGTGAAAGAGAAAACATACCAGGGCGTGAGGGAATTAACACTGAATATGGCAGAATGGAGGGCTACAGTAAACTAATTCTAGGATTGAAATATTGATGATAACCACTACTACTCAATTCCATTCGTTATTCCTGCCGTTTTGAGTGTTCTAGTGGGAAATTATTGAATTTGTCTCGTTGATTCTGTGGACGCTTAAAATTTTGCTGTCATTTTACTTCCATTACCTCAACTCATCTCTTGTGGAGGTGAAAACTGAACATAACATCTCAAAAATGAAAATTCTCCAGTGAGAAAGCTCGAAAATTGTCAGGCAGTTTCGAAACACGCAGTATTATTTCATGCTGCAGTAGTTAAAAGTCAATGACTGTATAAGTCCACATTTTCCATTTTTATGTTCAAATTGTTATCTTGTAATGTGCCCTAGTACATGGATGTCATAGTTACTGTTAATTTCATCAAAACAACGGTATGGTACGTAAACAAGGATTTTTTTAAATTCCATCATGTAGGTTTTAAAGTTACCATTTATCTGTGATGAATTTGGCAGTGAGAGGTTAGAATGATATTACTGTTTAAATTGTTATTTCGAAAAATATTCAGAACTTGCAATTGTCCATGTTCCATTACTTATGTCAAAATTTTAATCACGGTTACAAATTAAATAAGTTAAATAAGTAATAAATAAATAATTTATGTAACAGTTCCTTTTATATAATGTTTATCAGATTTTGTTATAGTATATTATCTTGCATTTGCGATGCCTAAGTGAGAAACGTCTGCTTAAGTCTTATGCGTGTGAGTGGAAACTAACGATTTTACTCAGTAATATTTTAAATTGTTCCAAAGGGCTCAAATGTTCTAGAACAATAAATATTATTACTATTCATGATTTGGATAGCGAGCTGGTAAAACGTCCTTTCTTTGGGGATAGTAGGTGTATAGGGTTGTCGAGGAGGGAGAGTTGGTCCCACTCCTCCGACCAATTTGTCTCATCCCTCACCTCTCGAGCTCCCCATCTCGTCGTCCTCTTCCCCCGTGGATGGGGGAGGCCACTATTTTTCCCCCTCATTGCCACCACCGCCCCCGGTTCTACCCTTCCTGCTTCCCTCCCTCGCCTCCCCACTTCCTGTCCCCTCCCCCTTCGGCACTATTTTAACACCGCGGCCACGGATAGGCCTCTCCTCGGTATCTCTCCTCATCCCCCCCTCCCCTTGCCTCTCCCTCCCCACCCAACCCCCGACTCCCCCTCTTCCCGCCGCTCTTCTCTCATCCCCGCATTCTCGTTTGCGATCCTATAACAGACAACATGTGTGTGGTAATATGTCTTTCGGCCTAACCATCTCGTCCTCTTCCCTCCTCGACGCGGAGCTATTCGTTTTTTTCCCCCTCCCGTTCTTTTATCCTTCCCTCTTCATCACGCCTTCCATCCACACCCATCCGTGACACTGCTCCCCCCTACACACTTCCACCGCCTCCCTCTCCCCTCTTCAGTCCCCCCCTTCGTCTCCGTACCCCGGGCACACCCCTTAAACTTCGTCTCTCTCACTCACCGCTGCCCTCACGCTCGACCCCCTCCGACCTCTGCCGGGAGATTCCCACCAGGGTGCGTTGCATAGTTCAACTATGAGTCGCTATTTCAATGGCAGCGGTTTCCAACCGCTTTCATTTCATTTGCCTGCCCCTCGGCAGTCCATTTCCCTAATCTGTACCCCTCATCAGCCAATCCTCAACGTCAAAATGCTTGTAATGTGCTTCTGTTCATTTACACTTGAATCGGTAGTGTAATTATGACCGTTAATATGTGAGATGTCGGTATCGTATAGGATGTCGAGAAAATGTATAGAATGTCTACTGCTTTCAACCAAACTATGAAATATGTTTTTATTAAGATCTAACATACATTTTATATGAATTCAATACATTACTAGGCATATCTCATAATGACAAGTACCATTTACGCTACGTTTCAAAAGAGCACAATGATAGCCTCTATTGATTGATACTTGCTTTAATGTGAAAGAAGAGATATGAAATAAAGCACTGGATATTCTCACTGGATAACTAATTGAATCAGAAGTGGGAAGGAAGTACTTGTTACAGTACAGAAGGCAAGCCTGTGATATTCTTTGCCGGCAGTTAATTCGGTATGGTATTCAATGCCTAGGCAATGTATAAAATATCAACCATTTTATATTTTGACGTTCGATTTTAGGCATTCTACACATTTCCTAGGTATTCTACGAAATGACGAGTTCCACTAATTTCCGGTCACTAACAATACGTATTCCTTAACTTGTCGATAATGCAATGCCGACAGTTCCCCCATAGTAGAGTGTGATATTTCAGACTAACGAACTTGCATACTGTTAGTTCTGCCGTCATCAAACTCTCTTCGCGTACCCCTAAAATCATCAACGGTGAACTCCCATAGGGTGCGCCTAACCCAATTTGGGAACCACTGTTCCGAGAGAAAGTGAAGCATATGCTATACCATTCTTAAATTACATGCATTATGTCTCAAAATCTTAATTTTTTTATTTTATTGCATTTCTGGCTGCAAGAATCAAAATTAATCAGTACCAAATAAATCGTGTATCGGGTTCGTGTGGTGGGTACTGGATCCCCATCGTTATGGCTCGAATCTGAGCATACCTATTGATCCCTATTTGTGTATTGTTGGAGTATGCTATAAGTTAACTCCAACTGTGGGAAGGGACGACGACTCTATGAACTGGCCCGCCGGTAGGTGCGTCAAGGAACTTCACCGGTGAGCGTTGCTCACCCTTACCAGTAGCTTTACTCAAAAATAGAGCACTTTGCGGATGACTGTTTACGTTGTATCGTGTTAAGGTGGGTTCGCGTGAAAGTGAAACTTACAGCTAAAGCCATTCAGCGGCTGAGAACGTCCAACATGGACCTTATATTACATGTCTCGTGCGAGACCTAATTCTATGAGTACATGGAGCAATGTGTGCCAAGGCGTTATAATTAATTTTTTTGTGGGAGTACCCAAATCATTTTTTATATTTTTTTAAATTGGTATATTTATATTTTTTAATTTGACTATTGAGCAAGTACCCACATCTCACCAATGGCGTAAATGACCTTAGTTGTAGGTAGCTTCTCCAAATAAAAAATAATAGCCTACTTAAGGACTTATATCTACTTGCTGATGAAATGCTACATTGATAGACTACATTTATCATTATTTCAACACGATAAATTATTCAAGATATGACTTTATTCCTAGAAAAATTGCCTGAACCCATTAAAATTGTATCAAGTTTTAGGATTAACATGGTGTAACCTATTGCAGTAGTTAGGAAATAATTTCACTATGTAATATTCTACAGAATATTACTGAAATATTACTTAGTCAAACTTTATTTCTACCAACTACAACTTAGTGACATATTTATTTCTACCAACCCAGGGTTTCGACTTTTACACAGACATTATCAATTTTCTGTGCAATAATTACAAAGTAAAATTATTCCCTAACTATCTTATTGAAATTATTAACAATTCTTTCTGCGAGATAAGGTGCCATGCTAACCTATTGGACCATCATCGTGGGTGTTTTCAAGTGTTTCCGCACTAATAGGCGCTTCAGACCGGGAGGAAAGGTATAAGCAAAGGAATGGAAGGGCAAGAGCCACCTATTGGACACAAATAAGTTTTGCACAGATTATCTGAAAACCAATCTATTTGTGTGCGATGGAAGCCCAATAAATTGCCTTAGCATTAAACTTTCGTGGGGATTGCTTGCTTGAGAAATTGATAGTGTCGTTCTAAAATACTTTTTTAATGCAGGTAGTGAAGTTTTCGTTTTCACTCTCAATAAAGGGCAACACTAACTACTACTAACACTATTAGTCAACGTTTTCGGCTCTTTTTCGCCATCTATTAATTATTCCCATCACTGCATGATAATAATTTATGATCATCCGTCGACTTTGATCTGTAAATCTCTTTTATTATATCCTTCTCTTCGTTCAGTTTATAGGGTTTTTGAAAGCACACTGCTTGTTTCCAGATCCATTTATGGGTGAGGCTTATGTGAACACCACCTCCTAAAAATCAACTCCTATTAGTAAGAGAGTCATGGGCCCAATGGGCCTGGTTCTATGTGAACTCTGCCTTTATCGATCAAGCCAAGCTACCGCTTTGACGGCCATATTTTTGTGAGGTCAACGGAGAAGGGTTTATATACTGGCTAAAGCGATACTCTTCCTCACTCATTACTGATTTCTTTTTCTTGTATTTCCCAGCTATTTTGTATTAATTATTTACCGCAAAACTATGTTTTCAAATTACCTCTTAATTAGTTGCTTAATTTTTCACCATCCCTTGTCATATTTTACTATAATATAACCGAAATCTAAACACAGATCGGCTCAATCATCCATTGGACGAACCAGCAACTGTTAGCAGCTCTCGGATTAGTAAAAAATATTTCTCAGATTTACTGAAAGGCATTATTACTTTTCACCTTACTTGTCAATTAGTGTAACATAAGGAATAGGCAATCGTGCTTTTGCCAGCAATCCGTTTATGCCTGTTGCAAGATAAAACGGGTCCTTGTTAATTGAAGTATACTTGAGTTGTTAAGAATATCTATTGGTGGACCTGAATAAAACCTCTGACGGACCAATCTGCGTCCCGCGGGCCGCACGTCGGACATTCCGGTGTTTAAAGGGCTGTGTTGCCTGGCACGGACCGCCAGCGGGGACGAACATCCATCTGCATGACCACCCCCTCTACTTCTCGGAAATTCCCTCCTGCTCTTTTCCCGTTCCCACTTTTTTCATCTCCTTGCGTCTCATCCCCTCTCCTCCCAATCCTCACTCCTTCTCCTCCCCTCCCCATACATTTATTTTCCCCCCTCTCTCGCCCCCTTTACATGTCCCTCTCACTCCCTCTCTCCTCTTTCGTTTTTTCCTTGGCGGAACATCTCGCTCATTTGTTCGACACTCTCTCACCCCCTTCCCTCCCTCCCTTCGTCTTCTCCCCCTCGTCACCCCCGTGCCGCCTTCATCATCCCTTCCCTTTACAACCTTTTTCAATTTGTCGCCTCCTATGTCTCGCTTGTGGTTTCGCGTGTGCCGCTATTCAATCGTCTCCTGTCTTTTTCAACCTTTTTTTGCCGCCCAGAACGGTACGTCACACTGTTTTCTCTCTCTCTCTCTTCTTAGAGTGTTCGTCATGGGCTCGTCTTTCATTTTCATACTGGGCACAATGCTGTTTAAAACTTACGTCTGTAGTCATCGTCAACCTCTCTTGGCAATCTGATTTTAATGAAATAAATGGTTTTTCAAATTCTAGTACTACTGTATCCTACGCCTGTGTGTGGCACTTCCCTCAAGCCTGTAATCATCTCAGCCAATGAAAAGTGGCTGAATCTACCGGTTTTCCTTCAGTTGTGTACGTTATGTTCGTAATTTATTTTCCTATGATAACACTGAATTAATGCGTGCAAGGTTTTGTGTCTTCATATATTTAAAACGAAATTATCTCTCGCGTCCATTCAACCAATGATAGTTTTAATCAATTATTTCAATTATATCCCACAGTTGAAGGTGGTTCAGACCAGGAGGAAAAGACAAAGAATGCAAACGGAAGAGGAAGAAGGATGGGTGGAAAGAAACCCGGTGTCTACACAAGTCTGCTCCTAGCGAAATGCGCCAAGGGGATAGGTAGGTGAAATATTTTATAGTAGTCTGTAGTGCATGATGCATGTATTAACAATCAATCCCTTAATTACTATGTAGATACTAACAATCTAGTTGCCTGAGACCCTATAGTAACATATTTGAATGTCTATAGTGTATGCTTGGTGATCTTCACCCCCTGCCACACACCCTCACGGTGGCTTGCAGGGTATCGCGTAGATGTAGATGATGAAGGGGACCATGGCTTAGCGTCCCATCCGACGGACGGAGTCCTAAACTTTGAATAATTTCCATTCGGCATCCAAGAAGGTGATATAATAATGTTTTTTCCAGGCTTATAACCTAGTTCTAAAGGTTTTGGATGCAGTGCTATTGCTATACAACCATTTCGTGAACTACCGATGGTGTTTCTCTCATCTCTAGTTTTAAGTTTGCCTCGTACTTAAAGGCATTTATGACCGGGATGAAAGGTTCAAGGATAGGAATGGAAGGGTAAGGAGGAAGGGTGGAGAGAAACCCGGCATCGGAATTAGTGTAGGTATTCTTAATGAAAGGCGCAAAGGGGAGCAAGGGGTTTAACTTCCCATCCGACGGACGGAGTAGGGAACATGCAGTGCTCTCCTTATAGCATAACGCTCCGTCTTATCAATGAAAAATATTGCCCATTTTCGAGATCCGAAGCCAGGCCCTCGGGATTGGATACCACTGCGCTAACACCAACCCATCCCCTCTGCCCCTTTCTATTGTCTGTATAAGTATATTACAATTCTGCATTTTTGTTAATGAGGATAGACGCCAAATCATCTGATTATGCTGGATACAACGTTGGCTGGCTTTTCATCTAATGGACAACTTAATAGGCCACATCCTAAGACATGATGACCTGATGAAGACAATCGCCGAGGGAAAAGTGAACGGAAAGAATGGAAAAGGCAGGCCTCGGATGAGGTACATGAAGCAAGTTCTGAAAGAAGTAAAAGAGAGGAGTTACGTCAATATGAAGAGGTTGGCCGATAGAAGAATCGAGTGGAGGGCTGCGTCAAACCAATCCTAGGATTGTTGACCGATGATGATGACCAAGGATTGCACCCACGTTTATCGTTGCTGGAAAGAAACATGTTAAACCAGTGACTCTGATCACTTGAATACAAAAACTTTATGTATCCCAACTATGCTGAGCGAGCAAGTTGGGAGGCAACCTCTGCGCTGCATCGGTTGAAAAATGCTAATTTGGGTCGAGGCTTGGGGTCGGAGGCTTTTGCTTCACCCCGGGGCTGCAGGTGCTCTCCTCTGCCTGACATGTCGAAGTCTACGATTAATGGTCGGATCCGTTGGAAGTGGTAAGGGTGTAGGGGGATCACACTATGGGGAGGGCCCATAATGTTGGTGGATAGCATTAACATTTCCTTTTAAGCGAAATGGTTCTGTTTGAAAATCCCCAAGTATCAGTGCCAGCTCAGTAAGAGAAGCGAAATTTATTAATTTAAAGTATAGTTTTTGGCGTGTTTTGAATTCTATTTCAAATGTGAAGGCACTGACTATTGAGAAACTTTACAAAAATGGCAAAAAAGTGTGACTAGTTTGCATCAAAGTTGAATCTTGTAATGGGTTGATATAGCGATTTGTGACTTTATCTTGATTGACCTGATATTAAATGCCTATATAGGTGTAAATGTCTAAAAATGGGCAGTTTATTCCTTTTGTTGGCACTTTTTGTTATTTGGGCTGTGCGTAGAATCATCATCATTGGTCAACAATCCTAGGATTGGTTTGACGCAGCCCTCCACTCGATTCTTCTGTCGGCCAACCTCTTCATATTGACGTAGCTCCTCTCTTTTATATCCTTCACAACTTGCTCCATATTCCTCATACGAGGCCTGCCCTTTCCATTCTTCCCGTTCACTTTTCCCTCGACGATTGTCTTCATCAGGCCATCGTGTCTTAAGATGTGGCCTATTAAGTTGTCCCGTCTTCTTTTTAAGGGTTTCAGTAGACATCTCTTCTCTCCCATTCTTCTTAAGACTTCTTCGTTTGTCACTCGATTGATCCATTTTATCTTCATCATTCTTCGCATAACAAAATAAGATGGATAAATCAATGGAATGACGATATGGATGATTCTCGTCAATATCTTCACGTCCTAAAATGTTCACGGTGTGCGTAGAATACTAAGTGGAATTTTACAATTTTCTGGCAAATTCGGGGTTTTCTTCAACTTTATATTTTCCCTTGCCTTGTTTAAATTATATGCCGTTTATTATATTTTAATTAACAGCTGATACATAATCTGGAAAACAAATCGTAGATACCAAGGTTAGACTCTGAAATAAAGTAGTTGAAGGCTGAAGAAAGGTAGTTATTATATATAAACCTAGATAGACTGACATTGAATACTAAAAAGTGCAACTTTCATACTTAGTCTTATTTTAATCAATCAAATAATCCTCTCAATTTTTTACCGAGTTTTTAATGTATATGTACCACGCGTTTCAGCTCACAGAGAGTCATCTTCAGGCACTCATTCAGTACGATAAATCTTTCTTCAAATCAGCGCATTTCTACCTTTTGTCACACTATGTACTATTCTTTTTTTTGCCCCTCTTTCTCAGTTGACCTTAACAGTGCTTATGAGGATGCCAACCCTGAAAAATCAGCCACAGACTAAAACACGTCACGAGGTTTGGCCTAGCAATGTGACTATAATAACTATGATAAACTTCATTCATTTGGGGCAAGATTGAAACTATATAGTCCCTTCTCCCACCTAACTCCTCGTTAATGATAATTACAATATTTTAAGGAGAAGAATAGCAACCTGAATAAATAAATGGCGTTAGAAAAGAATTTTGATATTTACAAAATTTGAAGAGCAATAAATATGAGACTAACAAACTGCGAATTAGGTAATAAAAATAGAGTACTATACTGACATGGTACACTACATTATAATGTGTATGAAAAGATGTATGCAGGCGTGTGAAAAACGTAAACATAAGAAACTATGGGTGACATGGGGATGGACTGCGGTTAGGATGCTCCGAATAGTTGTTAGTCCTCGAAATTATGACCATCGGTGCCATAGCACGTGGGTGAGGAGTTGTCAATGCATCAAGAAAATTTCTTGGGTGAGGTCATAGATGCCCTCCAATAGCAGGGGGAAGGTTCAACCCAGTACCTCCGTCTCCCCATCCGCGGCCTGGTGGACGGAAAGCGGGAGTTTGTTAGACGAGGAGGGCAAAGGAGAGCGCAGAGTGAGTCGGGAAGGTCGTCTACTCCACGAATAGAAACGTGGAAAGATTTTCGGGAGGGGGCGCAATGCGACCCTCTGCCGCTGAAGAGAAAAGGGGGTCGCGCTGCCCCCGTCCGCCGCGAGACATTCCTTCACCCGTGGAATCGAGCGGAAAAAAAAATGATATGTGAAGGGGGAGGGGGGGACCATGTCGGTAGAAGGGAAGGGGAAGGCGGCTCTCCTCTTTTGTCTCCGCAACATTTTTCATCTCTCTCTTTGCCTTTTACTCTCTCTCTCTCTTCCTTGGTCCTCGTCTTCTGTCGGCGCACTCTCAAACCTCTCCTCAGTTTATCCCCTTTCCGCATGAGTTCGCGTCAGTTTTAAAACACACACACAGGAACGAGCAAGCGACAGATAGTGGTTACTGGGCGGAGTTCTTAAGAAGGAAGAAGGGGGTAACTTTACAGAGGCGAGGGAGTTGAAAGTGAAAGATGGAATGCGTATGAGTAATGAAATGTGAACGGCGCAGTGTTGTGCTTGGCAAGGGACGCCCTCTGGTGGTGTACCGATCGTGGCACGTGGATGAATCGAGTTGACTGTACCTCATTATTCAATTGGCAATGGAGTGGAATGAGAAAAATGTGCTGTACAATCCGGGGCATAAATTACTTTTCCATACTGTCGCAGTAAGCATTTATGAAATTTGCGATATATATGCTCGCAGACCTAAAGCATCGAAGCGTATTAGACACAAGTTGTGTCGTGTCGTGTCAAGGGATGTCGTGCTACAAGCTTATAAGTAGTTGACGGTGGTTATAATTTGGGCATCGGCTATTGTTTTTTATTTACTATTTCTGAAGGGAATATAAAGACATTTTCCTTGTGGCTTATTGTTGTTGAGGTTGATGGGATTGTTGTGAAGGGAGGTGTTGGTTTTTGTTAAGAAAAAAAGAAAGTTGTACTGTTAAAAGGAGATAAATGTTTTTAATAGAACCTGATTATCTTAGCACTAAGCAGTGATGATAATCATATCTTTGAATAATCAGATCGAAATAGCCCCGTGTATTTCTAAGTAAATGCCAGAATATGAAAATTGCTGTAAATTCCGATGTTTTGATCTTGAAAAATTCGCCATTCCGGTTATTGTTAGGCCTGGTAATAGCCAATGCTCGAGCAAAGATTTTTACATCGATCTATTATTCCATTATCTTAGTTTTCGAGTCTCTGTTTAAAATTTGGCGAATTTTTCGTTTAGTATTTTTAAAATCAATTATTTGGGCTGTGTAGTTTAAAGACTTCAGTAGAAGTCAGCATTTGCCGATTTGCAAAATTTCTCCTTTTCATCGACTTCGCCGAGGATCGAGAACAGATTTTTTTTCCTATTGCACTCTCACCAATTTTGGATTTCCTGCTGCCTTTGTCTCTCAACAATATCACTGATGTCTATACATTACCTGTGCTGAAAGAAAAGTGTCATGTATCCCCATTCAGGCCAATCTGTTGCGTAGTTACAAATCTGTAACTTTGACTGATAAAATAGCCCCCAACATTTTTTCTGCTTATCGCGTGGTATTGAAATAATACTTTCTATTTGTTAATCAGCCTTTTTCATATTTATAATGAATGTTCATGACCGTATCGGGATCGAATTATCAGTAATTTTTCGGAGGGTCTAAAAACCACTGCGTTATACCTGGGACCATTCCCATGTCGTCATGTTAATCATCGTAGCATTGCAAATTACGCATTTGCAAGTATTTTAATTTAAATAAAACTAATAAAAATCAAAAATCGACATCTGATTTGTTCTATTAGCAGCACATGCATACGGTGAAATGCCTCACTACCCAATCCAAAGCTGCACTGGAAGGATATGCTGATCGATAGCTTTGTATTGACTATATAATGATTTTTGAGAGCTAACGTATTTTAACTTGTTCCTCCAAGGAACTTCTGCAGTGAAACAAGTGTCTTCGGAAGCGACGCAATCACATATAAAATTTATGAAGTGTTTGATTCTTTAGGATACTGGCTGAAATCGTGAGACTTGGTGGTCTGATGAAGATACTAATAGAGGGAAAAGTGAACGACTAAAATGGTAAATAAATGCCTCCTATGAAATACATAAACCGAGTTGCTAACAGTCCTCAACTAATTAAGTTAAGTTTTGATGGAATTTTCGTACTCTTGAAGTCTGCTTAAGAAAATAGTTATGTTTATGTGAACAGATTAGCGGATAGGAGAATTGAGCAGAGAGCTGAGTCATGCCAATCTTAGGGTGGATGACAAGTGATGATAATGGCTTGCTAGAAGGCTAGAGAAACGTTGAACGGATAATTTCTCCATGCGTAGATGACACTGAATCCACTCAATAAAGAATCTCGCTTTTACACATTTCCGGGAGAAACTTAAAGAGTCTCGGATGACAGCAGTTCAAATGTCCCGCCCTAGGCATTTCCATTTCGGAACGGGACGGACAGTTCTTTTTCCTTTAGGTGTCGCCGGAGCGTAACCCTTAATAGGGAAGACCGGAGGTCCTTTAGCGGGGAGAAGGGAAATAGGGCGGATGGGGGAAGATGCCGGAGGGAAGTGGGATGCTTGCAACTACGGACGCCTTTCACTCACGAGGGTTTAGAATTCACGCCTCCGTGCACTCACCTTCTCCCCCGTCGCACCCTTCCCTTTTCAACTCGGAAAAAAATTACAGCTTTCGCTTTGCCGAGGTTGTGTTTAAAAGTAGAAGTCCGCTCACGCTTTGGTATTCCCCAAGTCACCCTCCACATTTTTCCCGGCCAAAATCCTGTCTCGCACTCCTCCCATTTATTGAAAAATTATGTCTCTTTTCCCCGAATCTGGGCATTTGACTCCTTCACTTATATTAAGAAGTTATTCAGGCTGTCGGGAAAGTTTTCTTAAAGTCTTGGTCCGAAAATGCGGAAGGTATTAGTCTCAATATAGTATATCTGCATATTTTTAGTTGGCAGAGATGCCAAGGGCGTATACAAACTAGATTAGGGTTCATTATTCAGCCATTTGATTCCTTTATATTGGAGTGATTCTTTGCAGCATTAATCCCTGTAGATTTTCTCCTGTCCACACTCGTGTGTTCCAAGTGATGGAAAATTTATTGTAAGTTTTCTTTGAATTGAAACTACATAAGCTGTTAGTCTCCTTACAAAGGATGATATTATGGGAACCGCTGCTTCGTCGGAGGAGTCTATGTTAACTCTGTCAGCAGCTATCGTATAAGATTACAAATTATCATCTTAATTTCTCACTGCAAATCTCCCGCTACAGTTCATACTTTTTACTAGCTTTCTTCTAAGGTAACTCCAATTTGAAATCAGCAAACACTTTGATTTACCAAAATTTTATTTTAGTTTGACACAACCGGCTTCGGTATGTCAAGTGTAACGTGGTTTTCAGTTTCGGTTGATCATGATTTGATAAGTCGATATGTAAGTTATAATAAAATTGTGGAAAAACCAACTGTTTGCTGATTTTTAATGAATCATTTACACCAAGTAACGGTCGAGACCATTAAGAATTCCCATTTTATTTTAAATCTAACTTTCCTCCATTTTGAAATATTCCATGCCCAATTAGAGTAGCAATGATGGACACTCTTTTTATGCAAATTTATTACCATAATAGTAATTCGTTGTGTTACATCATTCATCATGCAACGAAATCAAATGAAAAACTTTACTCCTCAGAATGGGGAAAAATTCATACCGGCCAACTTTGATTTTATAAAAGCAGAAAATATATTATAAAGCATTTATAAACCGGTGACGTTTAAAGATTACTACGATAAACGTCTGATGAGCACTTGAACGCGAACAATTTTGCGAGTGAATACGGTTTTTTAAATGAAAAATCAGCCAATCAAATCAATGATTGAAACTGCATGTGGTCTAAAATGTATGGATCTTGGAAGACGTATTTAATTCAATGAAATGCATTTTTGTGAAATGAGGCCATATGAGAATATTTATTAAATTGTCTTTCGGCTCTTATGCGTTTCAAGTTTGTGAAATAGCCATTTATAATAAAAAATTTCAAATGAAAAAATGACTGCTAGTTGTAAGAAAGCCCTTTACACGTATTTCTTATGGGGACAATTTGACTCGACTGGGGTCGAATCGAGGACCATTTTTTACAATAAAAGTGCCCTATTATCTGCCCAAGGATGACATTTAATAAACCTTAGTTTCAAAGCTCTGCTACATTTGGTTCTCGAGTTTTAGGCGAACCTATTAACATAGAAACACACGTACATTATACTTTCTATACAAAGATTCCGTAGTGCCTTTAGGTAGATGATGTTGATGTAGTGCGTTACTGGTGGTGATTCATCACCTGCCACACACCTTAGAGGTGGCTCGCAGGGTAATTTGTAGATGTAGATACACCATTAAGAGACCATGTAGGTGTATAGTACCCAATCTTTCGAATATACTCGTTGCTCCTGGAAACGGGCCCTGAAACGAAGAGAGGCATAAAAGTCTTGCTCTTGGAAATATGCTTTAATTTGTTTCTGCGTCGCTGCTTTATTAGCCTGCCTTAATCCTAAATTCTATTTTCACATCCCCAGTGTTATGTCCTTCTCCTCCCTCGTCCCATCCTCACGACTGGCGTCCCGCCCCGACATCCCATCTTCTCCCGGTCACACTCAAGTTCACTCGTCTTCCCCCGTCCCCTATTCCTCTCTCTCTCCCTCTCACTCTCTCTATTCCTCCGTGCTCCTTTTCCCAACACTCCGATTTAGCGGATGATCGATGCCTCAGACGATCCCGAAGACAAATTTGGAGAAGACTCTCTTACCCCCCCACCCCTTCCACTCAAACTCCCACGGCTCAAAGACTCGTCCTTCTCAATTTAATCTCCAGTCTCTTCCTCCCCCGGCTACACCATGTTTCAACTCGATGTTTTTATCGTTTGCTTTCCTCGAAACAAACATTTACTCTCGCCATTATATTTTACTTTCCTATGCTCGTGTAGGAAAGATCGGAAGCGTTCGAGGAGTTGATGTGGAGAAAAATGAAGGAGGGTGAGCGAAAAAGAGACTGATAATGATTACTGGACATGATTTGGATGGAAAGCAAGTTGCTGGAGGAAATAATGAGGAATCAGAGTTAGTATATTGCACAAGTAATTGAAGGTTTATAAAATAAATATGGCTATCCTATGACTATAAATGGCTAATCCTAATTAGGTAGAAATTTACAGGTAGAATGCTAATGAGAAAGCGACAGGAAGAGGACAGGCTCAATGGAGATCATGAAGGGAGATAGGGCATATCCTACACTAAAAGAGGAAATAACATGCGAAAAGAAATGATCACAACTGCCGAAAGGTAGTAGAAATGGTCCAGAAAACCGGCCGGTATAACACCAAGAATATAAAAAATCCTGGTTTGTAAAACACCAACAACCCTAAATACTAATGTTATCTTGTACTTGTACAAAGCTAAAAAAAAGTGCTTTTTCTATGAGAAAATCATAAAATCAAGAAGATTCCTCAAACTTTTGCCCTTTAAATATAACACTCTCTCAAGCGGTGAGTTAAATGAATACTCAATATTTCTATTAAATGTACTTGATATTATTAACCGCGAAGTAATTGATCTCTGCATTGTTTCGGGTTTTCCTCCGCGTCAGTTGGTTTGTGGACAACAGTTTCGCTGGCTATCCTGCCAGCGTCTTCAGGTCGAAGGTGTCGGCATGTGGTTTCTGCCTCGTTTATGTACCGTAGGCTGGCTGGGTGCTGCTCTCTGATTAGCTGTCTCTTAGATGAGTGTTTTCCAGACGCTGTGAAGGAGATATGCGTCCTCTCTTTTGAAATTCAACGATGTTTTTTGAATTTCTATGGCTTCCCTGATTTACCGAGGGAAGTATCTCCACTCCTTCGTTAAAAGTTTCGTCTCCTCAAATTTAATGTCGTGGCCGGGTTCTGACCACGCGTGTTCGGCGATGGCGGAAAGTCGAAATTGCTTATTTTTCGTCGCCCTTTGGTGTTCTTTTATCCGCACATTCATCGAGCGGCAAGTTTCTCCAATGTAGGATTTTCCGCAGGAGCAAGGCACCTCGTATAGCTCTTGCGGGATGGTGTCTTTGGGCCCGGGTAAACAGTTCCTTATCTTGGTCACGCAATCGTGTCTAGTGACCACGTCATGCTTTTTGAGTATTCTGGCGATCTTTTTTGATGTTCCAGCGATGAAAGGGATGGTGACATCCAATTTGCGTGATGATTCAGCCTCTCAATCTTCATCTCTATGGTTTTCGGTGGGGGTTTGGCGTCGCTTTTCCCTTTCCCTCGAGGTGGACGACACCTTCTTCATCGGCCCCATAGTGTACAGGAATTACAGGAGTTCCTTCGACACCTGAACACGCAGCATCACGGCATTCAATTCACTATGGAAACGGGGAAGGAGCAATATTTACATTTTCTGGACGTCTTGGTGACCAAGAAAGACAACGGGAGACTTAGCCACGCTGGCTACTGAAAGCGGACACACACCGACCGCTACCTCAACGCAGCATTTCACCACCGTCCCAGTCAGCTACACTAATCAATAGAGCCTACAAAATCTCCGATGAAGAATCCCTCTCGACGGAGGTAAAGCATCTCACGGCGGCATTGCAGAGAAATGGCTATCGGAGACAATTGGTCCGAAAAAGGACCGCGAGGGAAGAGGAAAAGCGACGCCAGGCCCCCACCGAAAACCATAGAGATGAAGATGGAGAGGCAGAATCATCACACAAATTGTATGTTACCATCTCTTTCCTCGCTGGAACATCAGAAAAGATCGCCAGAATATTCAAAAAGCATGACATGGTCACTAGATACAATTGTCAGACACCTTCGACCTGAAGACGCTGGCAGGATAGTCAGCGAAACTGTTGTCCACAAGCCAACTGACGTGGAGGAAAACCCGAAACAATGCAGAGATCAAACCATCACCGCGGAAACCTTCGCTCTGCGAAGTAATTATTCAGAGATAGTTTTGATTAATGAAGTTTTCTGTTGAAGTGTGGTGTACGTGGGATTCTCGTTTTTAATCACAAGTTGTTGGACCCCATACTGGTTTTTCCGTCATGTCTTAAGCCATAATAATATATGACAAAAATACTAACCTCAATATTTTTATTTGACGTAAATGCGAAGCATTTCTTTTGTTTCGTTTAGAGTTTGAATTCTCTGTAGTAATAGACGGGTATTCAAGTATGTGATAGTTTCATAAATGGCACAAAACTGAAAATATGCGGAGATGATATTGCAATGAATGATTTACTATGAAATAAAGTCCGAAGCATTAAAACTGATTAAATGCGAAAAATAACGATTGCAATCTTATGTGATTTCAGAATACATCTTACAACCTTGTTTCGTGGTTTAATACGCATTTTTCCTCGAAGAAATAAGTTCTTCTCTATGTGTCGCAAATCTTCAAGGTTGTCTTAGAAAACCGCGAATCTCCCTGTATACCGTAATGTGACCCCTGCTTATCAGCCTTTAATGGCATCAAGACCTACAAACTGTAAAACTAGAATTAGCCTTATGGATTTTTAACATGGCATTACAGTGTTGCTTGATATTTCCTTCATATTGTTTTTTTATTTTTTGAGGTTGGGTTGATAATGTGACCCCTGCTTATCAGCCTTTAATGTCATCAAGACCTACAATTTTAGAGTAAAAAATTTAATTTTGTAAAGTATAAAAAAATAATTAAGACGAGCGACTTATTGCCCTACTGGCACCTACGTATGCTACGATAATTCCAAAAACCAGCAAGAAGCGATACAGTAGGATGACTTAAAAAAATATGTTAAATTCCATTTCAATGGTAAATATTGAAATTTTTAAATGGAACTATCATAGTTTCCATGATTCCGACAGAGAATCGTGTGTTAAATAAAAAAAACTTTACAAACCGGACATTAATAAATTTTCTTAGGAAATGCAAGCTCACTGCTCATGCAAAACCAGCGAGAGAAAATTTTGAGCGTTTTTTTATGTAAATAGAGATGCAATAAATACTATTACTTATTTTGGTACCTTAAATTTTTATTGCTTTAAAAATATATCATGGCCCTCGAACAATTGTGAAGTCATTGTAAGCGACAGGTTTGGCTCCAGTCCCTAAAGTTTGCCGACCCCTGGCTCAGGTCATTTAGGATTGGTTAGAGGCAGGAATCCTTTCAAGGAGCGGAGGGACAGTGGAGAGAAACCCAGCGTCTGAATTTCCCCAAGGTCCGTCTATATCGATATAGACGGAACCTTGAATTACCCTTTTGTTTACAGGCGACACCATCTGATGGATGATGAACTAAATTTTAAGCGATCTCCTCGAAGTACTCAAGTAGGGATCGGTTTACTGGTTAAAAATTTCTTCAACAGCTGAGATTCGAACTCGACACATCGGAATCCAGTACCCCGGTCACCACACCAACCCAATCCCCTGACTTTCTGTATGAATCAAAGCATTAGACGCATATATCCTTTTTAAAGCTAACGTTTTTCTGAATTGATAGCATTTTTGCTTCAGTAGGTACACTTTTAGAAACTTCCATCCTATGTTTTCCATACTGGGATACATTTCAATCGGTCACGTAGTCCAAAATTATTCGGTTTTATTGATGAGTCCTTTTCTCCATTCATTCATACTATTATGCATAAATAACTTGAATCGGTGAATGTTAATTTGCATTATTCCTTACATCCCTAATATGTGAACATATCCGTCTTTTCACCGTGCAACCGACCCTAAAGTAGCTTCAAGTATTGGTGTACAATCTATGGCATAGTCATCAATAAAGATTAAATTCTTAATCCCTTTCTGCTCCGGCTATATATTTGGAGGAAAGATGTGAAGAAATATACTTCTTACTGTCCTCCCGCCGGCTGGTGTTACCCAAACGACCGCATATCCATGCGCTGCACTAAAATAGATAAATATCGTATTAATCTTCACACTCAGCGTGTGTGGTAGTTATGTCAATTAACATTGGGTGTTAACTAGGATGATAATAGTTCTCGTTTAATCCATTGATTGAAACAGATTACAGACATATTTTGATTCCAATAATTTTCTGCACAGTGGAAACAAAGCCAGCTTCGTAGTTGAGGTATGCGCTAAAAATACATCTATAATAATCATTAGCAAGAGGATTTATCACCGGGCATAATTATGTGTCCCTACACTTTTAAGTGTATGCATATATATAAAGGCACGCACAAACACCCGAATAAATATTTGTCACCAGCCTCCTCCGCGGGTCACGGTTAGCAGAGGGTTAAAGAGTTGTTTTCGAGGCGGACTCTACTCCGGCTTAGTTTGTCACTGTTATTAATTACTAAGAAAAACCTGACAGCTTTTCACTCTCGGCTTAGGGGAAAGACAAAGGCGGCTGTCTAGAATTACGGAGTGGGAAAGGAAATAAGGATTAGGAGGGTGAGCTAGTGAGTGTATGTGTGTGGTCGGGAAGGCGGGAAGGAAGGGAGGGAGGGAGGAAGAGGAGGACGGGGGAGTGTGGAGGGAATCCGACGGGTTTCGGGAAGCAGAGGGAGGAGAAAGGTGTGGAGGGCTTGTAAGAGAGAAGGGTGGGACGGGAGTGAGATTAAGTGTGGGACGGTGGGAGGGAAGAGAGTGAGAAGGGAGCGAATGGGAAGGTGCGGGAACACGGTCAGGGCCTGAATTGAATGTTTACTCTTGCTACTGAAAGAATGTGGCGCAAAACTGATGATTTCCAGCTAAAACACAGGCAGATTTAACCGGAAATAGGGACCCTAGGGCCTATCGTGGTGCGGGATATCTATATCTCCTGCAAGCTACGAGGCTCAGGGTGTAGGGCAGGGGGTGAGATTTCACCAAATATGCACTACGTCATGCACAAAAGATTACCTATGCAACCTACCTAAGGAGATATTTCTACCAATATCATGCGGGACACATGTTACGATTTCTAGTATTCACCCAACATGCTAGGAAGCATTTAAGAAGCACTACAACATACATGATACATATTAGTACTTCGTGCAGGCCTGCTTAAATGCTAAAAAATCCACAATTTTAATTTCATCTCTGTTTGTTTGTTCCCTTAATCCGTGTTAACCTAATGGGTGCAATTACATTTTCATGTTAAGGTATATTTATTTGGTGAAGACATCAAGGTTTTTAGATGTCTTGAAGTTGTTATGGTCAGGAAGTTTTCGAGGAAAAAAACTAATATTGGAATTAATAGGCGGGCAGTACAAAATTCCCTTTTTCAAGACATGCAAGGAGATATAAGAAAAACTACTGGCATGCATTTTACTTTGAATGGTTGGAGCAGCTATGCAACAAAGCCTAAAGATTCACATCATTTATTATAATTATCTCCGTTGCAACTTCGCTTACCTGTACATGCTACCCGGGAAGCGACCCCAGGTCAGAAGGTGAACCGTACCAAGCATGTATTTGAAATCAAATAATAATGAAATTTAAACTTACTATGTTCGCGCAAGAACTACTCATATGCACCTGTGAGGTATAATTCTCAACTCAAAGTATTATTACAGTCCCTCTTTGCATACGGAATGAATGATATTTAAACCTCGCTACCCTACTGTATATCCCTTAAATTGTATTCTTATGACCAGACCTACCATAGTACCCGGGTTTTAAATATATATTAAAAATCTTTATTAAAGGGACTTACGCTACTAATGATATCAATGACGTACGAGAGGAGAGTGTGACTTTGGCTTGCGTCTACTGTTTTGATACTAGTCATTTAATTGCACGTATCTCTTGAACGTAGTTGCATGTAAGTAGTGCCTCAACGGTGATCTTTCACACCCTCGCGACGGCTCGCGGGGTATTACGTAGGCGTAAGACATATGATGTTTTCTGAAGGCATCCCGACAGCTGAGAATATGACAAAACTTTTATACATAGAGGTCTTTTATTTGGTACCAGTTGAACCATGACCAAGGCGCAGTGTTAAGCCGTCCTTTGCGTTATTCCGTGAGCAATGTACCTACTCGTCGGGCTCACCAGATTGACTCGCCTTAGTAAAATTTTTATCTATTCGAACTATTATCATCACTCAAATACGTCATTTTGGAATCTCAGAGGAGGAGCATTTCTGAAGCTCCTCTCTCATTTTGAGGACGCAAAGCTATATTTAAGCTATTGTGATCAGTCATGAATGAAGCAGAGAATTATCCAGATGAAAGTTATCGCGTGATTTCTCGTAAGAAATGCAATCGTAAAGATTCCTCTGGCGTCGGGAATTAGGGCCTAAGTCAATTCCGGATGTCCCATTCCAATGATTTGCATTAGGGTAGTTGACCGGCAACTTGAGCCTTTTTGGGATTGGTGTGTTATTTTGTGGCGATGGGATGTTTTCAGGGAACGAAGGAAGGGCGTGGAGAAACCCGGCTATCGCATTAGCTTGTCCTTAACGAAACGCGCAAGAGGTCCTTGGTTTAACCATCCGACGGAGCACTGAACAAGTGCTCTTCTCAAGGCACTCAATGAGGGACTTTTACACGAATGAAAAATATTTCCACTGCCAAGGTTCGAGTTCAGACCCTTGGGGTGGGCACTTAAGCCGCCACATCTACCCGATCTTTATGTAGCCTAGACTTCTAATTCATGTTGACTATAGGCGTGCATGCCTAGTGTGAGATGTGAATTAATTCATTTGTACATACGCCTAGCAAATTCATAATTGCTATATGCATGCGTAGAAATCATAGGGTCGTGCACCTGGTGGATGTATAACTAGCACTCTTCTTTAAAGAGGTACTATTCCCATACGGGTATACAGTTCCTTCTTTTTGTTTATTTGTATATTTGGCGATATGTTGTCATAAAATGCAAACTTTAAATGAAGATGTGTAATGCTACAAGTTTTTTGACGAATTGAATTCCGAAATCCGCAAGTTCATTTGCATGCACGTGCAATTTAAATTGACCCACGTGAATGACTATGAAGTTTAGAAAACAACTTTTAATTTAAGGCTTACTTCAAACCACGTAGAGCTACTTGATAGCTAAATGCGAACTTTCATCCAAACAGTTATGCTGCAACAATGAAATCAAATTTAATTACAGTTAAAATTTGAATGTATTACTAGCAGACCTGCTGCCTGCTGCTGCAGGCAGTCTGTCTGGTGAGATTTAGAGTTGAACTTTGTGTTTTTACTTTATTTATGCACTACTTAAGTGGGAGCAGTGGGAAATATGGGTGTGTATATGTTTCCCAAAAATGAAAACAATTTTGGATTTGATATTTTTCTGGGATCGTCTGGGTGGTTTTAAAATATAATGGAGCTTTATAGCCTTTTCAAATATATTAGGTGGGTATGTAAGTGAATGTATTTGTTAAAATTGATGAAAAATGGAATGTTCTAGGAGATTTTAATATAGTCGATCGAATGGTTTTGACATAATTTTTGGTAAATATTATGCCCATAGCGATGTAACTGTTGGTTTAATATATTTCTGTAATTGTCTGGGTAGATTTACTTTAGAAATGGATTTTTGAGCTTCTGGAAATATTTTATGTGAAACACCTGCTTGTCGACTGTAAAATATAGGGTGGAACGCAAACACCACAATATAAGTAATCTAAATACTTACCAAGTAGGTATTGTTTTTCTAACACTTTTTTAGTCTGTTTTATTAAATGTGCGAAATGACCTTAGTAGTCACAGGACCTTAAGATAGGTAGTTACATCTATCTTTTAGATGGAGATATAAGTGAATGTTTTATATTAAATTGATAAAAAACTGAATGGCTTGGGTGTAGGACAGCCATTGATAATTTTAAACTGGTGGTGTATTTTCGAATTTACCTGCTGATTTAGCTACAAACATTAATGCATAATAAATGTTTTACAACCTAATTTCAACTATTAGAAAAGTAGGTAGCTACCTACCTACTTCCAAACGCCTGGCATTGAAATTCACATTTCATACACAAGATCGGGGCCGGTGGGCAAAAATTGTTTTATGTCACTATCTCCTCATCGAAAACGTCAATTAATAGTTTCATACTTACAGAATTGATTGATGGAACTAATTACACTTTCTTCAAATTCTTCAATCCAATTTTGTCCCTTTACCAAAAACGTAAACACATTTACTTAGCAACGTAAAAAAAATTTCATAGCAACTGGTTTTACATGTTGAAAGATAGGGAAAACACTATTTTTCTCTTCCATTTTTATCTGCACCACAAACTGCTAAAAATCCAAAACTACTACCAAATCATGCAGACAGAGAATCCTCAATCAACACACCAAACGTCACACTTTTAGCACAAAACTTGGGAGAGAACGAAACAAAACGGATACAGAATGACGGACGGACTAAGTGACTGACTGAATGACACGCTACAAAATTAATATATGTAGATTGTACTTATTTGTTGCATTTTAGTAGCGCATGTTTGGTGATTATTCTCCCTTTACCGCATAACGCTGAAGTTACTTGCAAAGCGCTTCAGTGGCTTTGGAGCGTGAGGCAGGACCCAAGTCCATTCCGAGCTCCATTCCGGGAGCAGTGATTTTAAGATTCGAATTTAACTTGGGAGCAAGGGGATGGCAATGCGTGAAGCGCGAGATAAGATGCGGGCCAGCGGCCTCAGTGAGAGTGAGGACGGGATGAAAGATTCAGTGGAAGGGGAAGGGCAGGGAAGATGTAGGCATTGAAAAAGGCACCGGGAGCGACGGAACATCTGTTATGGATTTCTTTCTCCACGGGACCCCGCGGTGGTTCTCAACACACTCCGTCCTCACTACCCCGACCACGCGAGACATTATTCCCACCAGTCTCCCAATCGCTTCCACTGAACAACCCTTCCCGAACTCCCTCCATCACCCATGCATCCCTCTCTCGATTTCCGTCTTGTTTTGCTTTCCTTTCTTACTTCCGCGTCCCTGGCTGAATGGGGGGAAGGAGAAAGGAAGGGTGAGCTGATCACTCTCATCAACGGATGAAACAGGAGAAGCCTAGTTTTTGCTTTTATTTTCGTGCCGATAGATGAGTGAATGTTCAGCACGAAACCGTTGACGGACTAACTTTGTGGAGCTGTGACGCATCCACGAGCTAATTGGCCCCGTAGGCTACAGTTAACCCACCAGCTCTGCTCCATTCTCAATGGTAGCATTTTAAAAAAAGCATACACTGGAGGTTCACATGCCCTGAAATTACTTTTCAGGGAAACATTATCTTTATGAACGCTAAAACAGCCGAGCAGTGAATGTTTACGGTACCCACAAGGGCAAGAGAGGTCATCTTGATCGCTATTTTTACGGGTTTTAGCGTTTTTGTTCATTTAAACAGTAGTATTTGTTGCTCTAGTGATTAATTGGTTATGATTGAAGTAATGGCTTTGAAATTTTAGAGTAGACATAGTCAGCGATCCAGTCTCATGAATGGCATTTCGCGGATCTTCATAACCAACGTGCTGCCGTAATTGTTACTATTTCAAAGTTGCCTGTATCATATTTTCACCCGTTCCTTAAAATTGGAATTCTCATGCTGGAGAGAGAGTTTCCAGAGGCTCAATCACGCAGAGAGTATTTAGAAGATATTATCTAGTTGCGTATAGTAGTAGCGAGAATTATTATTATAACGCACATTATTTTTGCTCTTTATGCAATGCCCACGAGTCCGGCATGATAATAATGAATTCAGTCCATTTCCCTGTGCATTTCCCGTGCCGTATAAGATGTAGAGTAGAGTTCTTTGTTTTAAGTATGTTATAATAACCAAAACTTTTAAACATAAACCAAAATTTAGGAGTAATTACGGATGAAGATACTAAAAGGAAAATCACTGGAATGCGCCGCTTCTCTTGATTATATTAATCAACTAGACAGTAAGAAGAAGTGTGTTGCAAATAATTTGTCCAGTTGTTTGTACCAGCTGTGACAGATCAAAACGACATTATACTGGCCAACATTCACTGAGAAAATGGCACTCGAAGTACTCAGTATATATGCTTTGTTGTGACTAATTTCGGAGTCCTCAATTAGAATATTATCAGCCTCGAGATACTTTGCTATAATTTTTAATACGAAATTGAGTTGGTTTCTTGTCCATAAACCTGCCATGCAATATATAGGAATGTTTGGTAGCAAGTCTGGGGTGTGATTGCAGGAAATAGACAACAACGAAATGGAGCGTGTAAAGAATACTGTCTCATCATTTGAATCAGTGTGGCAGAGCTCAATTTTATTTTCCAATTTAACATCCTTTTGGAGACAAGCATGTATTTCTTATGCATATTACATGTAAAGGCCGTTTTACAGGGCGAATGATCATGCGTATAAATTGATTCGGGGTTGAATTTAAGTGATGACCAGATATAGCTTCCGCGTAGGGTGTTTTGTACGGCGAATGATCAGTCGAATTAATTTCTTGAATTTTCTACGCTGAATGGATGTGCAGTGGTAGGCCTATCGATACATATCGATTCACGGGAAATTTCCAGCTATTTCTATGGCTGGAATGGATTGTTTACTTCGTCTGATATACGTAATTGATGAAATAAAGTATGGTGTATATAAAGCGGTTATATTATCCATGAAACTAAGCTTTTTAGAGACTGAGGTTTAACTTAGTCCGAGTTAATTAGAGCTATAAATGATGGATCTGTGTGGTTTAATTTTCGTATCCACTGCTACGGTGTCCATTACAATGATAATAGCCACAATTTTTGCCGGATTGATCTGGAAGGAGACAGATAAGGGAGGATAATGTGAATATGAATGTAACAGTTTTTTTAGAGTTTTGAAATTATAGCGTAATTCTTTTTATTAAGGGTAAATATTTTTTATTCCGTAGGCATTATTATGATTTATTCAATGTCCATAGAGATATGAAAAATCGTTGTTGCCAGTTAACAGTAAAACAATGACCCTTATTAGATTCTGCGTAGGCCCCCTGGAAAGCGATGATAAATTATGTTTTAACTAAATTTTTTCCTTGATTTGAAAGATTTTGGCCCAAGTTTCAAGCAAATTTTATTAAAATTTTGCACTAAACTATATGATCAAAATGTAGCTAACCAAATTGAAAGAAATATATTATTCACTGGGGTGAATTCAATAATTTTGTATTCATAATTATTGTGGCTAATAGCTCAAACTTTTTAGTGCTTTTGCTCATACCTATTCCCTGATATTGCAATATGCTGACGAAAAACTATACTTACTTCTAACCCCTGAGGGAAACGCATGAGGGAACGCTGTTGTGCACTACTCGGCTCAAATTTTACCTTAAAGGGGACTTATAAATAAGTAGGACTTTTTTAGAATCCCTACCGGTGCTGGATTCAGTGTTCAATATGGCGTGAAGCTAAGTAGCAGCCAACTTTATTTCAAGCCTTCTCTCTTCCCAGCCCCCCCTCCGCTCGCACAAATGATGGTCTCTATGTCCCTTTGTTTATTAACCGACAGCGTCAAATCACCTGTGAGAGAGGGACAGCCCATTTTGCCTTTTCCCCCTCGGGAGTGTTATAAGTAGTACTCGTCAACCGCACATCCTTTCTCTTTGTGTCGCTCGACCCCGACCCTCTCCGAGGCAGGTCTGTCCGAGGCGGCCCACCGCTCATAATCTTGCCTTTCGTCATTAGCGAGGCCACACACTCGAGACTTGTCTACGGAAGCATATGCTTGTTTGCCGGGGGGCGGTGGGTGACCTGTGAGGAGGTCCCCTTTCCCTGCACCACCGGAACACCCTTCTCCCCCACACCAGACCCTGTCCCAACTACATGCTGCACACGAATGGCTTGTTTGTTTGGAAGTTGTGGGTGTCCAGGTTGAATTTTTTTTCGAAGGACGGAAACGTCTACTACTTAGAAATCCCCTTTGAATGGAGTGACTGCCTGTGCGGCAAAAATGGTGGAGATGGGAAAGCATTGCATTAGGAGTTGTAGGTGTGGCTACACTTCACACCTAGAGGCAGAGTATATTTTTGAGAATTGATTATCCTAGCCCAAGAAGATCATTACAAAGACATTTCTATTGCCAACAAAATTGTTAGTTTCAGTCAATAACTGTATGTAGTATTGGCAACATCTTTTTTTAGGATACGTTTCCTGGAAATCGCGCATCTCATATAAGTTATTCGCAAAAATGATATTTTTCCAGTAGACAAAAACCTGAATTTTCCTAAATTAATCCAATTCTTCTCCTTTAACATGTGTAATTTTCAATGTAATTTACCAAAAGTATAGCTTGCCCAGGCGTAATTATATGGTTGTGAGGGGCAATAGTAATTTTCTCTCTACAATCGCCAAAGTAACTATCAAAAATTACATATATTTCAGCACATCGTTCATCCTCCTAAAGCCTCTAAGACATGTTTACACAAAATTCGACTGGCACAATTTGATGGAAATTGGACATGTGTTAAATGCTGCAGATGGCATAGGAAAAAGAACTAGTTTCACCGCCCCGAATATGTGAGTTTTACTCATTAGGTACGAGGTGAGCTCATCTAGCCAACCTTTGCATTTATTACGAAGAAGGGTAAATACAGTTGATAAATTTATGTCATCTTTGAGTTACCCGGGTGCTGTTGCTTATCCAGAAGAAATTAATCTTCCGATAGGCGAGGAGAATAGCGTTTTGTCTTCCCTGGAAAGTGAACCAATCTCTCAGCGAAGTTTGACTAGTGAACTTCCTTACTGTATTCCCAATGGAATGGAGGAGATATCTTTGGTGTAGGGTCAATGGTTTCTTCAAGCCTGTTTCGCAATAACGGGCAATTTAGACCGGAAGGAGCGATGTAAGGGAGGCGATCAAATTGCGGAGGGCAACCAAAAGAGGGTGGAAAGAAACTAGGTAAGAAATAGCGTGTTCTATACGGAAGGCGCTAAGGGTTCAACGGTTTTACGACCCATCTGATGCATGAGCGATTGCTGTGCATTAAACACTTCTCTCGCGCAATCCGAGTGATTGACACTTTTCCACCACTGAGGGTAGGATTTGATGGAGTGCCCCAACTACTTTGCATTTCGTTTATCAATCGGCTCTGTCTCTACGCAATTTCTCTCTTCAAATCGGCATATTTCCTACCCCTCTTCACACTATCCATAATAGTTTTTTTTCTTCCTCATCCTCACTTACCCATCATTTTACGTGTCTTCAATAGCTGCCTCCATCATTTTGTTATCCATAAGTACTTGCTCCGTCCATTTACTCTGCCTTATCCTAATTTGTGTTAGCAAATTTCTTTATTCCTGAACCATGCTCAGCACTTTTTGATTCATCCACCTTTATGCCTATCCCATTATTTCTATGCTTCCCCACATAAGCTTCCAATCTTTTCTCCTCTAGAGTTCACGACTCAAATCCAAATAAAGCGATGCTACATATCAAGCTCTTCCCTAAAATCCTCCTTACATCCGTGCTCAATAAGTTCCCTGACCATATGTTCTCTTCTCTTGATATACGCCGGCTTAGTCATAGCACTTCTTCTCCTTACACTATCAATTCTACGCCCACCTTCGTCCAATATGCTACGCAAATGCATAGTTAAAAACTGTTCCATCTCTTATAGTTGATTTAGTATTTAGTAGAATTGGTTTTTAGGTGCTCCAACGGCTCAGGATATTTCTCACCATCTAAACTATGTCCTTAAACTTAAGGCAAACACAACATCCCTGCCAAAGGGTATGATTCAATCCCGCGATCCAAGCCTCGACCTGGATTGTCCAAAGTGTGTCACTTAACTCAGCCTTTACCGCAAACATCAATTCAATCCAGAAGTGTGGCTGACTGCTGAGGAAAATAACGCTGACGTTCCGCTAACGCTCAGATACAGTTATGCCTTCCGTGAGAAACATTCCCAGCTTATTCACATAGGCGCGGGAGAACGGTAAAAATGATCCCCTTATGTTCTCTTTCTCTCACCCTTCAGCGATCATACTCCCCGACTCCTTATCCCCGGAAAACCCTTTCGATATTTTATTTTGCCTTCTTTTCCCTTGAGAATCTCATAATTTTCTATGCAAGCTGCACTTGGGTTTCCACTGAAAATATTCGTTGCAGCCAGGGTTCCGACGCGAGGCCTCGGAATGGGAAACCTGGGAAGTTATATTTACATTAGATTATTTGTTGTGATATTCAAGTAATTTAAGAAATGAATGCTTTAAACAGCCTAAAGTTAATTAAATTTCCTTCCAGATTTCAATCACTTGAGTTCAATTCATTTAACAAATCAGCTTAAGGTAGTGACGCCATGCTGATCCTAGTACATTGGATGAGGACCCTATCCTGAGTTCTAGCTGGCCCCTGTTCCCTTTTACCCACGCGCGACTGCAGAGCGTGGGAGATGGCCTTCAGGGGACGGCGTTGTTGTACTTTTGCAGGAGGCAAGGTCGAGTGAACTCGAATGGTGGGCAAGGCGTTTGTAGGGCGGGGCAAGGTGAAAGGATGGTCAGGACTGGCGGGCGCTGACAGAGGCGAGCCGCGTCGACTCTCCTCCCACTCCAGGAACAGGTGCGGCCCAGGCCGGCCTACTGGCGCGTTATTGTGATCGCTGGGATCAGCTTACCCCGTGCTCATATTGCGGAAAAATAAAAAGGGTTTTCCGGGGATAAGGAGTCGGGGAGTATGATCGCTGAAGGGTGAGAGAAAGAGAACATAAGGGGATCATTTTTACCGTTCTCCCGCGCCTATGTGAATAAGCTGGGAATGTTTCTCACGGAAGGCATAACTGTATCTGAGCGTTAGCGGAACGTCAGCGTTATTTTCCTCAGCAGTCAGCCACACTTCTGGATTGAATTGATGTTTGCGGTAAAGGCTGAGTTAAGTGACACACTTTGGACAATCCAGGTCCCTTTTACTTAACATATTGGCAGTAGATCTCATCTCAGTCGCTGAAAAATGTCATATAACAATTAAAACAGAATTAAAAAATATCTTTTAAGATTGTTTGTGAATTATCAGTAAACACGGAGTCAGATAATTTAAAACTCCCTTGCGAAGCAACACCTAATTACGTTATTTGGCGTGGTATTCATATAACTTAACGTCTTCTTTCCATTCTCCTACTTCAATCATTTGAGTTCAATGAGTCAATTAGATTTCGAAAAGTTCTTGAAGGGGTGGATTGATGGCCAATAAGTTCATCAACCCGTGTTCCAGATTTGCAGCGCTGGGATAATCATTTTAAGGCACCATTTAGTTGACTGCCGTTTTACTTTTTTGTCACTTCTCATTTAATTCGTTTTTATGAATATTTTTCATGCAAACCTTTTGGCCCAGCATCTAGTTCCATACTTACCTTCTTGCTGTAAAGTCTCAGTTATAGGGACTGTGAGAATTCTCTCTTAGAAATTTTCTTCCGCGATACTCCATTTCAGTTATCACATTTCTATTTCTCGTCTACAAGTCTTTAGTTTTTTGCCTTCCTGTTTCAAGTAACTCACGTCTGTTACACCGCCTCCGTGTACCCTATTTTAATCTTCTGCTTTCCTTTAACCCAAACTGCGCACTGAAGAGCTTATTGAGTGCCTTTTGCACTGAAGTGAGAAAAAATCAGAATGTATCTCATGTTGATGGACAAAAGGTGAAGAAACATGTATTTGCGTAGTAACAAGGCTGGAAAAGTGTAATTTCGGAGAAAATAAAAACCATGGAGAAGAATGATCGAGTTTTGCCTAAGAAAAGATATGGCACTAATTCACGATGCTCGCATCACAGTAAATTTAGGTACACCATCTAAATGTCTGGAGATATTTGTATATTTTCCAGAAATACGTATGGTATCAAAATGAGGTGAATGTGATGGATAATTTGAAGCATTTTCTCTGACAATAAGGTATAGGGCTTCTTTAGCGTTGAATATCACAAAAGGTAGTTTAATCATTGATTAAAAACAGTAACTGTGAATAATCGTTAAGAATGCTGATTGATTTTAAGTTTGTGGGTTCCTGCCTTAGATTCTGATAATTTACCCCTTAATTGTTCTTACCTTTATCCTGTTCTTCGTCTCAAGCCTCGAGTCTTATAGACAGCTTCACCCAGTCACCGTGTCTTTAGGGATTTCACAGAAGATGCCGACGACGGGACACATTTTTTTTGGGGGTGCAGTGCTTCCAAAAGTTCACGAGATCGCCATGGCAGGTTAATTCATGGCAGTTCATTTCACCGGAAAATCGCGACAGCCTGTAATGACTCCTCGCCCATCCAACTTTGGCTCCAACTTTCCCCCACCACGAATCAAAATTGTTGTTTTTCCTCTATATCACAACTCTTCGTTCCTCACCCCAACGCTTCAATAGGTATCCTCTCCTTCCCCCCACTCCCTCTTACCGTGCCGCCCTCAATATCCTTGTTGCCTGCTCAGCCGTCAAGTGCGCTCAAATCATCCGCACCAAGCCCCGGGAACCCTTTAAGCGCGTCGCTCGCCGCCCGAACCCTTTCATCTCCCGCCGCCCATTCATGAGACGGAAGCCACCGCAAGATGCACTTCCAACCAGTTGACCCTCCGCGCCTTTTGGGAGGCAACAGGGGTGGATGAAGTTCACGCATTCTCACGCGTATGGGAACTGCTAATTTTTGGGAACGGATAAAACAGGGAAGTGGACGTCCGCCAAATACATGGGAAATATGTCGTGCGAAAAGGATGCCAAAATCCACGCTTCGCGATGGATTATAACTTACTGCTATCCTTCCTTTTCCCTTATTCTTTCCTAATTTCTCCTCATTGAAACATGTAGTTTTGTCCGTTTTATTTATTGGGCTGGTTAGTTTACAAGTTAATTTTGATCTCGCTTGATGTACAGCTATAAAGCATAACATTTGAGCTGGGGAATTCTATTACTCTGGAATACTAAATTAATCTCAAGGAAATTTGGGGAACCTTGATTCCAATCTGGGAATCTTTACAAAAATCTTAAACTTCCCTCCCCATGAGTTAGGATTGAACTTGGTCCTGATATTACTCATTATGATGCATTCAATATCACATTCATTGTTGAAAGTTGATGGCACACGTGGAAGTTGACAAGACGCCGACGGTAACCATTTAGTAATGCTACAAAACAAAGGCCCTGCCGGTAGACTTAAAGCTGCACAGCATCATGAAACATATGGAGACGACCTCTCTGGAATTGCAAATATCTCAATGGAATTGCTTTCCCATTCTCTTGCAACTATGTTCTTTTCAATAGGATATTACTCACCCCCTTTCTGTGTGGGTGCTTTCCTGTTGTCCATTTTTATAGAAGATATGAGTTATTTTGTCCTACGCTTTCCCACACTTGTGTATATTTTTCGAAAATTATTTTTTTTACTTAATTCGTACTGTATTTCTACCATTTATAAAATTTCGTAGTTCCATTTTTGAAGCATATTAATGTTTTTCTATTGCAATGTATAAAATATTTTAAAATATTGGTCAAATTTTCTTTTGGAATGATTTATTTATTTTTTGTAATATTTAGTAACTAACATATATGAGGGACCAATTGGTGGAAGAAGGGACCATAAAGTCTCTATCTCTCCCCAAATAAATATGACTCATTATTATAATTGCATCTTCCACCCACCAGCTCTATCTCCTACATATCCTCTAATAATTCATCTTCTTCCCACATCAAATCTCTTCTTAATTCCTCCATCCCTGTCCAAACTGGAGCTTCCAAGGCCCTCTACCTAATTCATAAAGATGTCGCAAAGTTCAAGCAGCCATCTTGCATTGACATGCTCGTTATATTTCTTTCCTAATGTTTCCTTTGCATTGCTCAGAATGCAAAATAAATGCTTATCTATTTCATATATATTTACTCATTACAGAATATAAATTATTTAATTCTATTAAAAGTGATTTTTTTGTATAACTGAAAAGTGACAAAGTAATACTGTCGGTGTATATGAAATAGCCTCCACGAATACTTATGTGGCGAGTGGTATCGATTTCATGCTAAAAACTTCTCCATGTGACCAACAACATTTTCTGTAGTTTCTATAATATTATTCTTTAATCTCTGTATAGTTATAATGGGAAGTGATGAAGTGAATGGGAGTGGACATGGAGGATATCCTGCCCAACATTTACTCAATAAAACTATTCTCGAATTATTGTGTCCAATGGGGTCTTTAAGCATATTTTTATTGCCGGATCTGATAGAGTTTGTAAAGTAAAGACCCGTATTTTTCAGTTTTTTGATCCGCCAATTATTTCTCGAGTTATAAGCGGCGAAAAACTGATATTTTTAACCCTTTTGGAAAAGTGGGCGTGGTGCAACCTCTGACGGCATTGACTTCTTCCAATCACAACTGAGCCCGCGAAGCTACTTCGCCTTATCGCAAAGGGGCGGACACAGCTGAATCTGCGAATAGGAGCGATTGCGACTAGATCTCTGCGATCAGGCCTTCCGAGAACCCCCCTTCACTCCCTTCCCTTCCCCTAAAAGCAGTCAAGGACGGGAGGAAAATGACGTCAATGATATCAAAGCAGCTTCTTCGGTGAGCGTCACCTTTTGCTTATTTTAATTTGTGATTTATTAGCGAATGGTTGTGGTTAGGTTTGTGGTTTTTGGTTTCCCTCTAACAATTTCGTGTACAAAATTGCGATTTCGGTTCCGAGTAAACGCCCCCATTCCTGTCCATTACTCATCCTGTTCTCTCCCGTCAGTGGGAGGGAGGGAAATTCGACTGATGAGGTGATAGGAGAAACTCATTTTATCCGTCATCAACACACACTAAAGAATTTGCCTTGTCGATGAATTCATTTTTCCCTCTTCCCCGCTATCCTTTCATCTTGTGATAAGAATCACATCCCAGTCTTTCGTTGGCATACCTATACAAGGTATTTTTCGGCATTTCTCTCTTTTTCTTCCACAACCTTGCCTTTGAGGATGCGCGTTGAAAAAAATCATTACGTTGCATGTGGTGTCCCAAAATTTTTATTTGCGTGTTCTTTTTTTATTTTGGTATTCTACTATTTTACTTCATTTCCTGTGATATCTCCAAATTCGTTTTTATTGTATTCCATTTTCTCGTTGTTCTTCTCCAAACTCACTTTTCTGCAGCCCCAAGGTGGGCTTTGTCTTGTTTCCTAAATGTTCCAAAATCATATAATTCCACATAAAATGTACTCCAGAATAAGGATTTTACAAAGTCTTTCTTTGATTTCAAACTTTACTTTTTAGGTTTACTTTTATGTGGGTTTTTTTATTAATTAGTATATAAGTTTATTAATAGCTTTGTTAAGTGTAATTTGGGCCTCATCAGCGGTATTGACATGATTTAACATGTAATTCGCACGTGCTTGCATGAAAAAACTTCTCTCTTTGGGATGAACCGTGGTCATCTTGGATGTACCCTGACCTACCTATGGGAAAAATCCTGGAGACGCCCTTGCTGCAGCCCGATGAGGCAACTAAGACCTGGCCTAAATGGATGAGTGGCGCTGAAAACTCTGGCTTCGGGAAGCATATGGGAAAGCTAAGTAGGAGGCGTAGTTAAAAAGGACCCTGCAGAAGCGGTCCTTTTGATGTGAATACGTTTGAACCAGGCCAAAAACAACCGTAAACCACCCCTTTCTTGGAAATCAAACCGCTTCCGACGCTAGCCGCCCGATAAATACATGTGCTTAAACCTACAGTTTCCTCTCTTTCCGCGTCGGTACATGTCTCAAGTGCCCCATCATCAATTGCGCGCATCACGTATAAGCGTGGGTGGGTGGAAACGAAGTGTAGTGAAGGGTTCCCATGGTAATGAGAGAGGGAGGTAAATGGTACTTTCAGGGCTAATACCGCAATCAAGGAAAGAGTGGAGGTCTTTAGGAATACAAGTCAGTGTTTACCTCTCTGGTCCTAGCATGGTAAAACCGAAGTTTTCTGGCGCCCAGGTTGGAAGTCTTGCTGCGACTCCGTCCAGGTGCTTTCCTAGTAATTTCCTGCTCCAATCAAATGTATTTTTTCACCACTTCCCGGGTCGTGGCGCCCGGAGAAACTTGGTTTGGCTCTTTGACGCCCTTGACGACCCCCAACAAAGATGTCGATTCTGGTAATGATCTTACTTAAGTGCAAATCCAAACTGTATCCAAATACCTGCTAGCCTCACCTATTGGGTTCATCAAGGACTTGCTTCGGTACGAGTCATTATAATATTTTTTTTTAATTCTTGTACCATCCTTCGCTGAAGAGCAGCTCCAGAGGGTAATTCATTAATTAGGTGTTTACTTTATGGCCAGTTTTTACTTTACAAGCGGATTTATAAAAATTTCCCATACAGTTCTTCATTTTAGGTACTCTTCTGTCTCCATACACTTGTCCTATTTGTCATATGTCTATATGACTGCATTTGTCATATATGACTGCATATTTCACGGAAATATGCAGTCATATATAAGCAAATAGAAAGTTGGGGTTTATTAAAAGAATATTAGGGAAAAGTGAGGAGAGGGTGAAGGAACGTTGCTATTTTTCAATTGTTAGGCCGCACTTAGAATATGCTGCGAGCATATGGGACCCTTATGAAGCAGGCTTAATTTACGAATTAGATATAGTTCCACGAAGAGCAGCGAGATATGTAAAAGGGTGTTACAATAGGGAAAGCAGTGTGTCTGGTATGTTAGCCGAATTGGGATGGGAATCGCTGTCACAACGCAGGCTGAATTATTGACTGAATCTTCTGGGAAAATTTAAGGAGGGACATTTCATTGATGACGTTAATCATATATTGCTGGCTCCGACATATTAAGGTAGGCTCGATAATTCTAATAAAATTAAGGAGATAGATTGCAAGACGGACAGGTTTAAAATGTCATTTTTTCCACGTACGATTCGAGATCAGGACGTTAGACATCGCGTAAATCGGTAATAATTATAGAGGTAATATTCAGAGCAGGTCGATAGTATTTTTTTTCCTGCATGATCAAATCAAGGTGTGACTCGCATGCATTGCTTTTTTTTTGCATGCATGAGTATCTATGAAATTGGTGTCGGGTTTCAAGTCATGCATGGTATTTGTGGCTGTGTCCTGCATGATTGGGATTTGGTAGTTTTTCTTCTTTTTTTCCTCTAATTACTTTTAAAGGTGTGCTGTTTGTTTTGTGTTGTTCATTTTTGTTTGTTGTGTCATTGTTCCTGGTGTGGATGCACCCCCTGCCACACACCCTCGAGGTGGCTTGCAGGGTATGTCGTAGATAAAGATATAGATATATGTCATATTACTGCTACTGCTACAACTACTGGAAAGTTTTTTACAAAATTTACATTTTTGATTTGCAGGTTTTCTAAATATTTTTCTCTCATTCCCTCGATGACTACTATTATCGGAGTGATTTTTGTAATTTTATATTCATCTTCTGTTCTTATTCTATTCATTTTAGATATTGCCCTGATAGACTTCCTTTCAGGTGAATCTAATTTTTCGCGAGTGCCTTTTTTTCATAAATTTAGCATAGAATGGTGCTGTGTGCAATATTATTTTCTAAAGTGCGTTTCACATATTTCCCTTTTACTATTCCCAATGTAGATGTGTGCTTTAATATCGATTTTTAAAATTTTATATTCAGTATTCGGCTTTTAAAATCAGGCAATCATCCTGCAATGTTTAATAATGGTTTTCATGGAGCTGGTGGAGTTTTGGACTATTAGAGTTTATCAAATGAGTTTGGCATGGCAATCGAGGCGTCTGTATTCTCAAATCTGTCCGTGACACATGGCTTGATTCTTCAAAAGGAGACGCCTTTGAAGTGTTGATGTGTTTCATGACTAGCTACACTAGATCTGTGACATTCAAGTATTGTCTGTGCAATCCAGTCATTCAATAAAATGCCATGCCCATATCAACGCCCAGATATCATTATTAGGCGCACTTTATACGATATAATTATTGTACCAATACATGAACCATGATCTTTTGTGACGTAAGTTCTATGATTAGAACTTGCGTCACAAAAGGTAAACTTGTGCCGGCCTACGTGGCGACGAGGTAAAGTCCTCGCCTGCTAATTCTAGGGTCGTGGGTTCGAGTCCCGTCTGGGTGGGTTTTTCTCCAGGGCATGGATGTTTGTCAAGCTCTGTTGGTTCAGCCCCAGGGAAACCTGATGACCGGCTATGGGGATCCCAGGGGTATATGGACCAACAGAATAGTCCGGTTGCCAAAAAATGATTAAGGATCAACATTTAATTACTCTTGTCTAAATATGTAATCTACAATTACGTTATGAGCCTACGAGCCACCATGAGGGGGTTCGGCAAGGGGGTAACATATGTTGATGACTTTTTAAGTTTCGTAGACGACTTGTGTTATTTTGCGAAATTCTCTTATCTATTGTTACATTAAATTTAAATTAAAGCGCTATGTCTTTAGCGGTTCAAATTGCATTAAAAACAACCTAATGCATGTATCAATCCCAAAACGTAAATCATGTAAGCTTTTATATTAATAAGGACAGTTTCACGTAATAATTTCAAATTAAGTTAATTGCTCGTCCCATGTACGAGTATATTCAAATTCCACACTTCTCGCTTACCACCCTGTGTTTATATCCCTCCGTTAGTGTTTTAAACTGATGAATGAGCCGCAGTTATCATGTCTAGGCTCTCTTCTCTCATAAAAATATTTATGTCTGTATTGGGGCATGATCCTTATTTCTCACTCCAGTGATGGCGACCTCACGACTACCCTTTACAGGAGTGGGTCACGTCAAGAAAACGGGCATTATCGAACGAAGTTTATTGTTGTATGTTTCCACCTGAAAGTTCGGCCGCTTTTTCCTGATTGTTTCGTTACGTACCCCTGAAAATTTGTCTGTCAGTAATGAAAATGTGTCGGACAGGCAGAGAGTTTCTTTAGCCACTCAGTGAGTTAGATTCTCGTCCCCTTAGATTCTCGCCCTTAGATTCTCGTCCCCTCTTATTCTATTAAATGTCAGAATTCGCAAAAAGACTCATTACTTCCTCCTTTTCAAGGAAATGTCCCTACATTAGTATTTTCATTACTAATAAAAACAAAAAAAAAACAGTGTCAGGACCTTATTACATGTTATGAAATTTGAATCAGCCCTGTTTGAAACTGTGGAAGTTTAAGTAGAAAATATTGTGCTTTACAAGTAAAATCAATGTTTACTGCTTCTGTTATTTAAATATGTCGTAACTTACGTTAATTTCGCGTTATTTTTTCCAGATTTAGTAATAATTAATCCTCGAGGACCTCTCGCAGCAGCATGTAGCTACGGCAGCATCGGGTAGTTTTCAGCAAAACCGAAAGAAACTGGTGTATGACAAGATTCTGCCATTTATTATAAGGACATGGAGGACATGAACAAGGACATGTTGACTTCTCCAAATGAGAAACGCATTGTTGTAAACCAAAAACGAAAGGTATGTACCAATTCTTGATTTTTTACTTTATACTAACTGGAGTTGATAAATTGTATATACTTTGAATTATGGTTGTCATTGAATTTACTAGCTTTATCCTAAAGAATCATTGCTAAATACTCTCATTTTGAAGGGAGATTACATGAAAAACCTCCGAGAGGGCAGTTTATATGAGCGATATTCACAATGGACAGGGCTTACATGGGAAATGCCTTGATTAAATCTTAAGCGCATTGAAGGTTAATGAACTTGAGATAAAGAATGGCCTTAGCCTTCATTTTCTTTCTCTTATTCTTCTTGTATTGATAATCAATGGTAGACGTCTCTTCGATGAGTTTGAGCCCTCAAATCATAAGACAGCTTAAGCAAAGTTAAGAGAAATTAATGATAGGAATGAGGGTTGGAATGGAAACACTGCAATTTCCACACATAGTTTTATTGTCCACGACCATGGTTTCGTTGCGAGGCAACATCGTCAAGTGAATAAGTACAGAGAGCAGTAAGTATGTATAGAAAGGTGGAGGGAGTGGAGGAAATTCATGAATTGTTTTTTCTCCGTGGAAAATCTGCTATTGCACATTGTTAAGAGACTGAATTGACTCGCTAGATCCCTGGACAAGTACTTAAATAAATGTTCCTTTTCCCTTAGATTGAAAATTCTCGCCTGAAAAACACACAAAAGGTCAGTTTTTTATAGGTCAGATGAACCTACTTTCCACATTGTAGTAGTACCCACATGCGTTGAAATCCCTAAACGCCCACCGCTAGCATTCGCTTTGAGGATGTGAAAGTTTTGCACCCTATGGGGAATGGAAACGTTGCGGTCGAGGAAGAAGGCTCAAAATATATGAAAATGCAGTGACACAGTATCACCTTCGTTTTTTAATCCTAACATTGGTTTACTGCTGCCACCTATTCTACGCTATTTGCTGCTAGCTCAGTTTCATTCTGTTACTTCTTCTTTTATGTGTCCCCTTTTGAAATACTCTTTGATCTCAACCCTTATTCTTCTTCTTGGAGTTCCTTTTATTTTTTTTCTAGTCTCGCGTCAATCAGGGTGATGGCAGTTTTACATTCTCAGCAGAGACGGAAAACATATTTCGTCTGGTCCGCCGCGAACGGTATGCAGGATATTCCAGCACAAAGCTGCCTTTTCAAGGAGGATCTATGTCGCCAAAGGAAATTAAATATGGTGCAATTCACTAGTTTTATTTTGCGCCTGAATTTAATCTGCACAAAAGAGCCACTTATCCACGCGACGGTCGTGGATTTCTCTGACATAACATGACGAGCCCTTCAAAACTTTGCTGAAATTTCCATTCAGAAAAATAGATTTCTCACCTCTGGTTTCAAGTCTACCCAATCACCTCAAGACTGGGAAGTAAGGTTCAAGGATGGGAATGGAACGGGAAGAAGAAAAGGTTGGTGAGAAACACGGCAACGGCATTAACCTGCTCTTAACGATAGGTACCTAAGGGACCACACCTCAACGTCCCATCCGACGGACGGTGCAAGTATATTTCACATTTGGATACCCTAGTTTTTAAACATTTTGAGATGAAATTCAATTATTTTTATTTATGCGTTGATTATCGGCAGAGCAGATATTTTGACTGTTCGATCTTACATTAGTCACAACTTATGGTGTCATGTTGAAGATCAGTTGGCCCTTTTCTAACTCATATTTTTCAAGTCATTTTTGTAACCTTGCAAAACGAATGCAATGCCTCCAGTAAAAAAGAAATATTATATAATAAAGGCATCAAGATACGCTTTCTCTCATCGGTGCTAACCACATTCACTCTATTATCGTTCCAAATATCTTTGAAGCGGAGCGTCATTTTCTCTAATGTGGCAAAAACTGAAATATCTCAACCTGAAACCATTTACTTGAATCCTTGGCACATTCTAAGGGCCATGAAGTTCCAAATTGTAAGGAAAGGTAGCATTCCTTACCCATAGTTCATACGCTTACCCTTGCTGACCGTAGAATTCCTTTTTAGCGTGTACTTGAGTGTAGATATGCTGTTGGAGATTCGCGTGGAAGGAGTATACGATGTTTTAAAACTATAGGTTTCCGATTCTCTCTGCCGGGTGGCATGATGCGCTCTTCAGTTGTCATCACATGTCATCGCAGGCGACGGATAATCCGCTTTCACGATCCTCTCCCTCCCACTGTGTTTCCCCCTTCGCCCCCTCCGACCTCCTAAGCGAACCCGACTGCTTCTCTACCCCACCCCCCGTCGAATCTCCTCCCAAGCAGCCTACCCTTTGCTCCACAGTAAATATTATCATAGGAGCTATGCGGGTCCCACATGAGACGAGCGGTGAGTGCTGCTGCTATTTAGATTACCCCTTCCTTTAGCGAGCACCCTGGAGGCTCCCGAAACTCCCTCCCCCTCCTGCCTCTCTCCCTTTCTCTTCCTCCCCATGGCAACCGTCGGTCCCTCCAGCAAGCGTCATCTGAATCCCGGGTCCTCCACTCCCGACCGAAGTTTTGTCTCCTCTCACTACGCTCGAGCCACGCAAATGATGAGATTTTTGCGTTCGTTTGCTGCCATCTTATGGGTGTGGAAAGGACTAGGACTTATCAGCTCCTCCTAGCTGTTTTTAGCCATGTGAAAATGCAACGACTCATAAGAGGCTGCAAATTATCGATAATTTACTGAAATAGCTTCATATTATTAGCTGAGTCCAGAAATAACTTCCGTGAGGCAAAAAAAGCAATAAAAAGATTTTTATATATTTTTCTCATCATAATAAGCGTACCTTGCTCTATTTTTCTTCTCAGGCTCCATCGTTATTCAGCCATATTTTAGAGTGAGGAACTTCTCTATTCTCTCTTCATTGAAGAATACCGCCTGCAAAGAAAAGCATGTTGTTTCTCATTCTTTCAAGTCACCATCTTCCTTGAATCCCTGGCCAGAAAGATTCGAATTTTGGTGCAAAAGGAGATGAGAATCACCATGTATAAGGTACGGGCTGTTAGGGTTTTGTCAAAATCACCCCATTCCAGCCAAAGTATTACAGTAGTTGCTTTGCCAAATTTGATGCATTGACGTCCCTTGTCCTGAATAGCAACAAAACTGCAACTAAGTATGCGGCGGGATTTTTTGATTTATTTAAACACAGATAAAAACACTCACCACAAAAAAAAAGATCATGTCTGCCTCAAATGTGCTTCAATCCATTTTCAAATAGTCAAATGAACTGGCGAGTATGGGTAACGCGTCACTAACGTAGCTAGGGTAAAACAGGCTAATAAAAATTACATTCTGGACATATTCATACAACCATAGCACCTACATATTTCTATTGTATATCCTCCTTCCTCATTCATTCAAGCTATGATCAGTGCGGTAAAAGTGCAGTGTGAATCATTTAGGATGAATGTCCGTTCTCTCCTATTCACAAGATGTACATAGCAATGAGATTTTCGAAGGGAAATAAGGATACAGTAAATATCAAGATTGGTGGGTGGATATAAATGGAAAGCGTCCTTGGAAAATTTCATGGAACACGCATGGAAAATTCTGCTGGGAGTATATAGCATGATAATGGATTTTGTCTTTGGAATATCATATAAGAAGTGAAGTACAGAATTGCCAATAAGAGGAAATTTGGGAAGGGATACTGCAAAATAATGTGAAGAAAATAATAGATTAAAACTCTAATGTGGAGGGTAATGTTATATGTTTAAAGTTTTTGGCCTTCATGGAAAGAGTATGGATACAAATCGAAGGCTTTCGGGGTGGATGAATGAAATTAAAACACAATAGTTTTTCTATCCACTTAATTTAATGTATAATAATGCATATGTCATTGTCATCATCACATCACACCTTATGATGACGCCTGAGGCGTTGAAACACATGTATTGCATTATAATACATTATATTATATGGATAGTACAAGTGTTTTGTTTTAATTTAATTCATGAAATGCTGTTCCACCATGTAACGCCAGGTACAGTCAATTTTTTTCGAGGTGAAGGTGTCGGAAATAATAAAAAAAGCAAATGTTTCAGACTTAATTTGGTGGAATTCCTTCGTGAGGAAAAAAGATTAAAAAACTGTAGTATTGGGTATATTTTTCTTTATTTGTTGTTGATAAATCCACCTTGATAATTTTGCTTTGCTTTTGCTTCTGATTGCTTTGAACTATTGTCCTTCGTTCTTAACGTAGCTAAGTAATGGAGCAAATGGTATCGAATGCTTTTGCTAGCAATACACTACGACCAACACAATCTTGGATTGTCTCACAGTAGCTTTTGCTTAAGCTACTTATGATTTTTGAAGGGGTGTAACACTGGCATCTAATTTCTATGCAATATTATGTTCGCAATTCAGAGGATGGAGGAAGAGCGATCTCTCTCTCTCCCTATGCGCTTCACGTTCTCCATATTCTGTTTTATTTTTCAATTTCTGGAACTAGCTACGTTGATTGAGCAACAAACTGCTCTGTTGTTATTTCAATTCCATTCCTCACTTACTTTCATTTTATAAATTTGTTTGAAGATGCGCGATGTGTGTCCGTATATTTTAAACGATGTGACTCTTAATTGAGGATGATGTAAAGGCAAATTGGTGTGTAATCATTGCGTAAGTGGCCTCTGCTAGCCTAAATACAGCAGAAGAAGGGAGATAAATGTACCCGAGGCAGTGCATTGGAAGTAAGGGTGGAGATATTCTCTGCGGCAATGCAAATCTGATCTTTGTGAGAGGCAACTAAGAATTATCACTTTTAAGTCCAATTATACGCTTATCTTCGACGAGAATACCTGATATCAAGCAGGTTCTACATACCAAGTAGAACGTACAACATGTATGGGGTTCGAGATTCCTCTGAATATCCACCACAAAGAGTATCCAATCATAATCCTCGATGTGAGAAGTTGATATAGTGACCTCCGCTCCTGCTATCACCAATTCCCTACTAGTGCCCGACTTCAAAAAAGTCATTTTGTTTCTGAAGCCTGACTCTTCCATCTTTATTATCTGAATGAAATATATAACATCTGATAGTTAATATTTTATGCATACGCACTAATTTAACTCAATATTAATGAAATATTCATCATTGATTACATATTTATAAAATCACCCATCACAATTTTTCATCATTAGAATCACAAGCGTTTTGTGGGTAGTCTATCATGTAGGATATAATTTATGCTGTTATTTATAACCCCATTACCAGTAGACGGCAACCTTTATCAGAGGATGGGCCAAACAGCTACGCAGTGTCTCAGATGAGGGCCACGTTATTAAATTTAATGCCAATATATTTCTGGAGGTTAAAAGGAAAACAAAAATTGATAACTCTGAGGAGAGGGGATACGAAGTAATTTTCCGATATTTAAAATCCGTATTAGATGCAAATTAGTATTCAATCAGTTGCTGATTACCTAGTTATTAGGTCGTAATTGTCCAGGTGTTTGCGGGCCTGATGAAAGTTACTCAAGGTCTGGATGTGGCTCGCGGGCCGGGGGTTGCCGAACACTGCTTTATACCCTACGGGGAAATTATTTGACTATTTCGATCATTGAGTATCTATTCTTATGTTACTTTTATAGATCATTATGGAGAGAGAATTTAAATGTAACTGTTCCAGATTCTACTGCTCATCTGTGGTATCCAAAAGGTGAGTATGCTGAATGTATAAACGTATTTAGTTTTGATACTCGAGTGGGAAAGTAAAATTTCTTTCCTTATAAATATTCAACGAGACGATTTTGATATTTCACTATCAGCATCAAGATCGTATATCATGAACGGATACCATCGTTGAGGGAAAAGTGAATGGAAAGCATGAAAAACGAATTGTATTAAATATATTTATCAAGTAGTGAAGCATATGGAATAGAATAGCTATATAAATGTGAAGAGGTTAGCCGATTGCATTTCAATTTCGAAGCACATTCAAGTTTCAGGCCTATGATTTCAAGTTTTTTTTCGTTTTTGATAATATTAAATGATATGCAATTAGGCTTCTAGAGTTATTTCCTAAATTTTAATCTCTTTTGAGCGGCTGAAGTGTAAGTACATCGACATGACGCTAATTGCCAAGGTATGCAGGCCCTTTGAAACTCTTCTCTGGCCATCCCGAGCTGAACGAGACATTTGGTCTGAAGAAAGGGGCGAAAATACACAAAGAACATGCCATAATTTAAGAAAGGCGGCCGGAAAGTATCCTTAAAACACGGTTCATGCCTATATGATGCAAGAAAGGACCCACGGTTCATCGCCTACTGGTTTATGGACCACCCAACTCGGCCTCCCGCGAATAATGGCATAATTGTGTTATTCCCTTCCGTGCTTGTGCGCAGCAAGAAATATTGGTTGTTAAAGCAACAACATTACCAGATGTATTTTGACGTAATAATGAAGAGGGTTCGACCTTGGTGAGTGGAAAGCCGTGGCGAGGGATTAAAGGGTCCGCCGGAGGGGTTCTCTCGGCCTCGCTGGGAAAGTGGACCACGTTCTCAAAGGAGCGGACCAGAAAAGACCCCGCGAAGGTTGGAATTCTCATCCCCTGACCCTTTTTCTCCATTCTTCATCTTCAAAAGGAATGCTCTCCGCTTTTCGGCCTTTGGCCCAAAATCAGATTTTACATAATGTTGAATCTTTAACAGGTTTCTCACCGATGTTACGTCGAACCCTGGTACGGGATGGAGAAAGTTCAAAGCGTGTGGATGTTATTCGAAAGATTTTTTTCTGAAAGCATTGAACATACCGAAACTCTTCTTAAGGATCTTGAAGCATAGAATGGGGGTGTGATTATCTGCTGGAGAAGAATTCCGGTCTTAATTTCAAGAAAAATAGAGTGGCACTCTTCGCAGTTTAGCTATATGCGTAAATATGGCTTCAGGAGTGAATGTACACGAAAAGAAATTAGCATTCTGCGTTTTGGCGATGACATCGTGGTCATGGCAGAGACAAATTGACTTAAAGAAGACTCAAGTAAATGTAGAAAAGATACTGAACAAATATCATATGAGGGCCAATAAAAATAAAACAAAGGTAATGGTATATAGTAGAAGAGAAGAGGCTGGGTTAATCTCGAGAAACAATCTAGAAGAGGTGATTGGGTATTGCTATCTGGGAAGCCGAATAACTAGCGATGGGCGAAGCAAGAAGGAATTAGTCGGTAGAATAGAGCAGGCAAAGAGGGCATTCTACCGAAAGAAGAGTCTACTTACAACTGGAAATACAAGCTTGGAAGTAAGGAAACACTACATCTTGCATATATGGAGCATGCTTCTTTGTGGTAGTAAGGCATGGACAATAACAGCATCGTAAAAATCAATGCTGGAAGTATCTATCTGAAATGTGATGCTACAGAAGAATGTTGTAGGTACAATGAATTGACCTAGTGATTAACGAAGAAATCTAAAGTAGAGTGGGAGAAAAGAGAAGTCTGTTAAAAACTTTGAATAGAAGACGGGACAGCTTAATCGGCCATATCTTAAGACACGATGGTCTGAAAAGGCAATCGTCGGGGGACAAGTGAGCAGGAAGGATGGAAAACGAAGGCCTCGCATGAGACATGCAAAGCAAGCATTGACGGATGTGAAAGAGAAATATTATGTAAATATGAAAAGGCTAGTAGATAGGAGACCAGAGTGGAGAGCTGTGTGAAACCAATGTTAGAATTGTTGACTTCTTATGATATTTTTAGTGATACGGGCCTTACTTTTTGTAAGGGCACGTTGGCACGTTGAAACACCAGTTACCGAAAATAGGCAACTCTGAGCCCGAACGGAGGTTAGATGAGTGATCCCTCCATACCTCTATTGCGGTACACTTTTCCCCTGTCAGCAAGTGGCGGTCAGGTTAAATTTGGGTTAGCACAATGGATTTAAAGAGGTCGGAGTGCCAGGGGGCTTCAGAAGGCCCGCGCCCACCTCTCCAATTTACATTTTTATATCCATTAGGAGGAGAAAGAAATTACTACTGACGTTTCAGCATCTTAGAACTCTTGCTTCCCACACCCATGATCCGGGTTCGAATACCGGCAGTATTAGAGACCTCTCAATGGAATTCTCCATTCTGCTTGAACGCTGTGTAGAAAGTACCTCAAGATCAGTGCTCCGCCCGACGGATGGGACGCTCAACTGTGATTCCCGCCGCGCTTTCTTCAGGAGTTAGCTAATGCCGACGCCGGGTTTCACTCCTCACTCCTTCCATTCCCAACAAATTTCTACCCACATCCCACCAATTGAGCAAAACAAGGGCAAAAGTGTCTTTAGCTTTGTGCCGCTTTCTCCTTTGAACTAATATTACAGATTCATTAACTTTGGCTTAAATCTTCCGCTCGTAATCTCTATTTTATTACTGTGTTATTGCAAATAACTATTATATTGGAGTATGCGAAAGATTAGCATATGCTAATCTGCACGATGGACGAACAGGGTGCCTGCTACCCTGCAGTTTGATAGCTGTTTTACATGCTCCCTTGTCATAGCGTAGTCATTGCGAAAAAGCATATATCAAAAATATATTTTCCGTGCAGTAGGCCATGTCTTTGAAAAATATCTCGCGTGATTTATTGCTTTTTACGATTCAGTTTTCACTACACATCCCATGCATCGGACTGCGCAATAAAAATCCTCGTATAAAACTGCATGAAGCAAATAATTGCATGAAAAAAAACCCAAATGTGTGAATGATTTCACGGAAAATAGGTGCATTATATTTCTGACCAATGAAATTTCCACGAATTGACGTTACTTCAGGGTGTGCAATTTATTGTTTCATGTAAAATGACCTGAAGAAACTGAAGTGCGAGATCGATGGTCAAGCTTTTACTCGTAAAGTTATGGGACCGGCTTCCGTTAGCCCTCCCCAAAACGAATCCGGCCCGGATTGCTGCCTTAGAGGGTGTGGATGTCGCAGTGGGTGGTGGTGGGAGTCTAAAGAACAACCGTGGTCGTCCCTGGTGAGAACGGAGAGGTATCATTACGTGAGGGAGGACCTTTTCGGGGGAACACAGAGGCCACACGAGTGTTGTGTTGGGTAAGACTAAGGAAAGGGGAGTGTCGAGGAGAAAATGAAGGAGGACTTAGGTGTATTGCGGCAAACGAAAGAATAACTAAGGGGGGAGGGGAACAACGAAATACAAATACGTGGCCAAGGGGTGCATGAGGAGGGTGTTGAAGCATGGTTTGCCTCGGCCGACACTTCCCCAAGCATGAATTACCCCACGGCTCGTCTCACTTCGAAACTGATCGATGCCAGGTCATTTTACTTATCTCGAAGCGAGGACGAACGACTCGGCAAGAGGTTTCCTTGAATGTCGAGGAACTCGCTATAAGGAATTTAAACGGTCGCACAAGGACTATAGAGTTCCTCCTCTCATTGGCTGACCAAAAATTCAACTTTTGGGCAGCGGCGTCGGAAGTGGGGGGCAGGAGGGGCCGAATACCCTCCCCCCCAGAATTTTCCCCCTGGCCTTTGAGAAATGAGTAGTCTTCATTAATAAAAATTAAATTGCACTTGTTTCCAGCTTGCTATTTCCCTTGTGGGTCAAAATCAGTCAGCTGATTTATCTAAGTTCACAACTATGCAATAGCATACATGAGGTAAAGAAGTGTCGTTGACTCAGTGAAAATGGAATGGAAGCATACTCTGTGAGTTACAATTCGAGAAATTATGGTTATTAAATAGTTGTGAAATTTATCCTTTTTGGGAGTGGTATTAAAGTCTACAAGGCGCCAAAGGGTCCACGATTCAACGTCCCATCAGACGGACGGAGATAGCATTTGAAGGGCTAGAATTCTCGCAGCACTCAAGTAGGGACCGCTATTCCAGAGAAAAAACGTACGCTTAGGATTCGATTCCTGGCCCTCGGTATTGAAAACCAGTACTCTACTCACCACACCAACCCGATCACAACACAAAACGCACAGCATTTCTAAACTCACGGTGGAAACCAAATGGGTTAACGTAACTCTAAACTCACCAATCATCGCTTCAGACTAAATTATCGACAGACGCAATTTATCCAAATTTCGCCGAAGTACTCCCTCGTTGGAATGGTGAGGGTGCGATGGAACTTAACCTACTCCGCAAATAAATGCGGCCAAAACTCTTGATACCCGCCCCATTTTTTAATGTATCCTCAGATTATCTTGGAAATCTTGGTCTCGTGCCCTGAATAACAAACCGAGGAAGAACAAAAACTTGGCGGATGAAAGAAAACTCTAAAATTGCATCAAAAGGACCGACATCGCCACAGAATATTTTGCTTCGTCCGCCCTCCCTTCAGCCGACGCGTTTCTCTCACTCTCGCTTCGAAGTGTCTTCGGAAAAGAAAAAAGAAGCTACGCGCCAAAGGGTTCGTGGCATCCCTGGCTATTCCTCCGGTCGCTCCCCCTGGACGTTCGGCCCTATCAAAATGTTACACTTCCCTATCGGATCACAGCGTCCGCTTATTCTAAAAATAATCACACCGACTTGATCGTGTTTGACTGTTTCTATTGTGTGAGCGTGCGTGAGGAGGACGTGTGTACAAATAATTGGCTTTCCCTTGCGTCCGAGGCCTGCTGAGGGAACCCCCGACGTCAGGACGCCCAAATAATCCGTCGCGTCTCAAAAACTCGACGTTTCAAAGCACGCCGAAGCTGCCACCTCCTCCGGCCGAAAAAAATAATCTCTCCTTCCGACTGTGGGAATCGCCGCTTCTTCAAAGGGACGAGTTCGACCCAAATAATACAAGAATCACACCTGACGATGGCCTTTGATAAAGGATTTGGTGGATGGACGACAAGTTTATCCACGTCGACCTCCCTGCAATTTCTCCATTCAAATATTGATACTGTGAATGCCACATTGCTGACTGATAAAGGTATTATTTGTTAGAATAGATTTTCCGTCAATTGACTGCAAAGGGCGACGTGATACTCCAATCAGGTAGGGTGGCCGGCTACGGTATGGAAGTCTTAACTATTTTAATAGTTGGAGCCTTAAAAAAAACGCAGTCGCTTAAAATCCTCACTATGAGTTTTTCTGGTTTCTGAACTTTGACGAACATTATTGGTGGCGCACACGAAGAAACTCACCCCCTAACCTGAATGAATGATTTTTTATGCTTAAGGGTATTTTTCAAGACGAGTTCCTCCATTTATCTCATGGTCCAGCCGAACTACGGTTTGCCAGTCGAGGAATACATACGTGTGATTCTTATTAGTGAAATGAAAGTCTGTGCAAAAGAAAGTGATGATGCCGTACTCAGTAAACTGTGCACAAGTCACAAACAACAAACACAAACGTAGAAATGATAAGTGAAGAGGTGTGTTCTCTCAAAAGTGAAACTTGTTCTCAAGGCAAGTCATAGTACTAACCGACTATTTTTCCAAACTGTTGAAGATATTCCGTATTCTAAACCACAAAACCCATATGAGCAACCAATTTTTTTCTTTAAGCCAACTGTCTTCTCGAAAGCTGCCACAAATATTCAACACCTGCTAAAGCATCATTGTGTTTCCGCACCCACTGAGTTCCATAGGTGCACTTTACAGGTTAGAGATCTATACCAGATTCAGGCGGATTATGCATGCATCGATCACACTGACTAGCCAGTCCAGTAAAATGTGGATGAATGATGGTTTAAAATTGGGATCCTTCAGTCCGGTTAGAAATAATGAAATGAGTGATTCCATTAAAACCTGAAATAGCTGCATCAAAAGGATAAATTGCTTTTCAAAAGATAGAGCAAGTTTGCAAGCATGCCAATGACAGACTGGATTGATATAAATAGTTTAATTTCTCTCATGTAGCAGTATGGATATTTATATTTATTATGTAATTTCACATGAAATTAAAATCAGAACTAAGAATTTCAAAAAGGAATCATTCTGGTCCTTTCTGGAAAATCTTTCAACAGGATTCCAGGCCTCTCAAGTATTTTGCAAGCATAAGCAAGCCTCTATAGTTTGCAGTTTATAGTAGTACATTGGCAGTGCATTTTGAGGGTGGTGATCGTTTAAAATTATCTTTTGAACTAAGAATGATTAGAGAATACTTATGGCAATAATAGGGATGCTCTGGTTAATCCATGATGAAGGATCTCGCTTACAATTTTCGTACAACGCTTTGTTCTTGGGCTTCCACCACTAAGAATGATTAGAGAATACTTATGGCAATAATAGGGATGCTCTGCTTAATCCATGATGAAGGATCTTGCTTACAATTTTCATACAACGCTTTGTTCTTGGGTGTCCACCAAGCACAAAAGTAACTTTTAAAACATTATGCAGCTGTACATTTATTTGACCTTGGCTCTTAGCTTTTCTCATTCCTATTATGAATATCATGAGAAATTTTTTTGAAAATATTAATATTTTTCCAATTATTTGTGCCTACATATATGTTCAGTTTGGGTCACATCTGCAGAAAAGGATCTTTATGAAAATACTGATTCTCGGACAATAATACCCAAATCAGGTGTGAAACCATTTTTACATTCACCAAGATCAAAAGTGAGTTTATTGACAACAAGAGTATAGGTCAATTCATATTAGTAGTTATTCGGGGAAAGCAACTGACAGCAAAGGTTATTAGTACCATTTAGGATAGCTCATGGATTTAACCTGCTCTTTAAAAAAGGGGCCAAATGGTCCATGATTTAATGTCATACATGGCGGACAGAATACTGACCTTGAAGTGCTCTACTCACACTACTCCAATTCAGAGTGGTGTACCAGTAAAAAATCTTTGTCAATGATGGGAATTGAACCCAGGCTATCAGAATGAAGAGCCACCACATCAACCAAACCCCCCTCCAAGTTCCTAATAGAAAATTAAGCTCTCTTAAATTGATTGCTGTACTGTTTCAATAAAAATGTGAAACTGGTGTACCCAATGAGATTCTTTTGAATCCTGAGAGTTTTTATCCTCTCTAAGTCCTTTCAGTAAGGCAAGAACCCATACACTGCTCTCGTAATTCATGTGTGTCCTTGTTTGTATGTTATCATTTTATACTTTATACATTGGTTATCAATATGAATGAAGACTTTAATACCATGATCATCAGTCTTTATGAAGTCAAATGTGAAAAAATATTTAACATTTTTAATATTATTTATAAAATTAATTTACAAACGTTTAGGAAGATATTCACAAACAAATTGCCTGATTCAAGAATGAATTAGACATGTACATTATCCTTTAGTTTCATGAAGCATATTACATACATATTTATATCGATGAAAAACTTCAGTCAAAGGTAAAAATTTAATTTTCAGATAGGAGCTAAGTGTTTCAGCAAAGATGAGCAAAAATAAATATTGGACCATCTCTTCTCGTATTTCCAAGTATAGATTCAAAGTCTTCATCAACAAATAATGTTCCCATTTTCTTCTAGATGAATTCTTATTAACAATGTATTTTACACAGAAAAAATGTCCACACCTATAATGAGGGCACATTTCCCTTCACATATGTCCATCACTATAACAAGACCAAATGCTGCCACCCAGTTCATCATCATTGCACTGAAAAATAAGGCTTTTTTTAGTGATAATAAAATCCCAATCATCTTAAAATTAAAAAATCACATCATTTCATATATGCTGTACAAAATGTATACTAAAAATCATTCATGAGTTACCCACTGAATCATGAGGTGTATTGACTGGTATAACAGATAATTGCTGGACTAGCATGTTAAAAACTTTAAAATTAGGGTCAAAATTCATAGTTCTTAGATTTAAGAGGATATAGATGTCAAAATGTTTTATGCCTTTCATAAATTGCCGCAGAAATGCAATTAACAAGAAAAATGAATTGTCTACTCATCATATTCATAAGTGCTACTGAAAATTGATTCATAGGATAGCAGGAATAAATATATTAACAGGAAAAATCACCCCTATGAGGCAAATTCAATCCGTATCTGCACCAAACATTGATGGATTTCACATACCTCAAAAGGATTCAAGGTTGTGCTAACAGTAGGCTGCTTTATCATGAACAACGGCTCTGCAGTCTTCTTCGTTTCGGCTAAATTAAATTAGAGAATTTCTTTGTTACAAATAATAATAATTAAATTTTTGAAGGATTATAAATAAATCTTCAACACATTACTAATAATGAAATGGATTGAACCAGGTTCAACTCTGTAAAACCGATGCATCTTTCAAGGTGAAAAGAAACAACAACTTTGTTTGTTTTACATACATAATTTTGACTGGCACAATGTGTTTCATTATGCTGTGGCATAGTCATGTTCAGTGGGGAGAGGTGGAAGAAGCAAGCTATCCATGGCAACCTTCATCTGTTTCCACCCCTCCCTTTGCATTCAAACCTCACATACCCTCCCCTACATCAATAGCCAGACCTTTAAAGTCCTTCAAGTAGTAGGTAATTGTCTTTGAATAGCCAGGCCATCTCATTACTGACATGGCTACCTAGACTAATTTCCTTCTTCAACCTTCCCCCATTGCACATGACTATGCCACAGCATGGTGAAACACACTGTGCTAGTTAAAATAAAATATTTTAAAACCTGCAATGTTGTTGTGTATTTTTTACCCTGGACATTACTAATAAGATTAAAAATGTTCAAAGATGCAATTTTTTTGGTCCAATGCTTATCCCGTAAGAGTGTCTTTGTTGAAATACAAACTAGGGATTGTAGTGCAAACTGCTCGATTAATAATACATACTTATTTTGGCTATGATGTGTTTGAAAAACATGATAGGGAGCAAATAATTATCATTTAATTTCTATTATTATTGTATTTTTAGTTTTCTCTTTAATTTAATTTTATTATCATTCTATAGCCATACATCCCTGGGTTTATCATGTATAATTCTCAAGATCTCATACAAGTAGTATGCAAAAGTTTTCCTCTCCTGTTTTCATTTCTAAGCCTTCATTTTTCCAACTTTCTAACTATAATTTATTATTCCAAATTTTGCCTTCCTCTTTATCTCTAATGTCATGATTCCCTTCCATCCTGAGTGACAAAATATCCCTTACTCTCATATTTTCTATTATATTTTGGTTTTTTTCGAACAGCTTCCCTCCATTCTTCCACGACTAATCTATAAACAAGTCTTAATCTTCTTTACTTCTTACTTAAATCCATTAACATTAATCAAGTACTGTATTTCTACCCAACAGCAGTATGCATGAATTGGTCTCTACTGATATTTTTGCAAGCTAAATACAAGTATGCCAGGAAATAAACCAAATGGAATGCATGCCCTTCATTCTCATCTGCTTACCAAAGTTACCTGTCTCAAAGCAATGTATACAGCTTTGTTTACTTATCTATTGTCATCATATTTTACCTTTCATGCAGCTTTCTTGGCTGCATTCAACCTTAACTAATGAGTCTTGAGTCCTAATAGACTAAAATTAGAAATTAGTCTTCTGACCAAACTTCATACTCTAATATGCCAGCATTGTTTGAAAATTCTATGCCTTCAATAATCCCATTAAATTTTTCGTTACTTTGAAGAATTTAACTACCCTTTATATGCTCCTGCATTGTTTTATATGGAGAAGTATCCGGTCATAACCATAAGGATCAATGATTAAGAAGACATCACCTTCCTTTTTGCTGTATTATTTATGCTCTTAAAATCCTCTATCATTACTTAACAATAACAGCATATTTGCATGTTACAAGATTACAGAATAAGGAATAATAAACACAATGTAGTTATGCAATGCAGAGTGAATCTTAAACTGAAGATGGAAAAATTAGAAGAGGCATACATGTGTATATTTTCCCTCTAGTTTTCAAATTCAATTTAATTTTGGCAAGTAGGTATGTATTAAAGTGTATCCCAGTAAATTTCATTACTTGATATTCCCTGCAAATACCTACATTTTAAGGAGGTATTTCCTTCATACTACTACAGAAATCTTAACCCTCTAAGTGCAGTAGGTATTATATTACCTGGGGTACTAGCGAGAAATGCGGAGGGTAATTTAATAAAATGTAGCACCTTAGGAAAAAAATCATTATGAATCTATTGAAATAAATATCCAAATGTGTTTTTTTTGCATTACTCATGTTAAACTATCTAATAATGACAATTTTTTTACATTGACTGAAAAATTAATGTTATTATTTTAGTGTCATAAAGTTGAACAATATATTGGTATTGGGCCGATATATCGGCCTGCAGCACTTTTCACCCGAGATGCAAAAGCTGATATATCTGCCTGCTGCACTAAGAGGGTTAATGTTTCAATGACAAATACCTCTTTATCTTTGAAGATTATACCTCAAATTATTTTAAAAAATTGAATCACAAATCCAAATCGTGTCATTGTTTTTCTTTATCATATTCCATCATTTTCATATAGCATACAACTTACAACTTTGTCTGGACAGACAACTTTTCCCTCACCTATGTCACTCAATGCAAGGTTTTATGAGCGTTATAACTTGTGGCATGTCTGGCTAATGTGGCACCACAACAGATGGCCTATAAGTATGCCACTGCTTCCATGGGCTTCAAGAATTCAGTTCCCAGCATTTTGGTAGATATTGAAAAATGTTGGAATGCATCAACAGCTTTATGCAGTAATGGTGCTTCAGTAGAATAATAAATCATAATAATTTATAAGCAGTAGGTATTATATTACCATTGGCAGGACTAAAAAAATGACTTTGGAAGGAGTGTTCATTTCCAGCACCTCAGCTTACCCTGCATTTGTATTTCCATCTGCCTCTGTGGGTGTTCTGAGTTTATTTTTATGATTTCTATTATTTGGTGATAAACAGAGATCAAATCCTGATGCATCTTTGGATTGTAGAAGTTTAGATAACAACACATTTATACTTACTATGGTCATCAGTGGTGCCAACAACTCTCAGCTTATGGCTGATCGAAGATTTCGCAGTGTGGATCATATCCAGTTGTCCTTTTCGGTAACAACTGCATAGATGGCAGTGTCTTCTGAGCTTTCGTGACCATTGCAGGGTGTACCCCCTGGGAAATTATGCGAAATGATCCTCAGGCACATCTTCATTTCCCTGAAGATACACCCTGCAATGGTCACGAAAGCTCGGAAGACAATGCCATCTACACAGCTGATACGGAAGAGGACAACTGGATATAAAATTCTCAGCTTCTTTGTTTTGGAATTTATCTCTGAAAGCCACATAATTTTAAGCGCATAACATAATCTCATATAAGGAATAACTAGTTTTCTTCGATAACTAACCAAGTGTTATACTAGGCTCCCATTAAATATATTTGATCAGATACCAAATGAAACTCCCCTTGCATTCAAAATATGAATTTCCAGGAAAAGTCAAAAGTTTATGTATGCATGCCTTAAATAGGAACTCCTAAACAATAAACAATTGGATGGGATCCAAAATGGTTAAGAGCACCATTAGTACAAAGAACAACCATACTTCCAAAGGAGAGTCTTAGCATTAAGCATATCTCAATATCTCTGCATATCTCTAGAATTTATCATACCTAATAAAATTACATTTCTCTCGCTAATTTTGTGATCACATATGCATACCAGTGGCGAAGCTGAAGGGTAGTCTGGGAGCCTGAGAATACCCTAAATGATTTCAGTGACACATATACTATTTTTTTCACCTCTGTCATGCATTTTATGTTGCCGAGAAAGGATAGGAAAAATAAATATAGCCTATATTTTTGCTCATTACGTTGCATTGAAGTGGTTTGGATGTTTTGGAGGCTTGGGAGTCTGGCTGCTGGTAGACTCCAAATGGCCGGAATGCGCATGCGCATACGCTTATTTGCCGCCGGACGCTTGCACCTGAAACTGCATGATTCTTGCGCGCTGAGAGCCTAGACACTCGCGCCTAGTTCACGTGCCCCTCCGAGTCTCAGCAAATGATCAAGAGATGGCAAGACGGAGGGAAATTAAGAGAGACTGATTCTGTATGAAACAGTTTCGCTGCGTGTGAATTTTTTCTTCGTTTGGTGGTTGGAAAATAACAAGTCAACCTACGGCTAAAGGACTGAATGACAACAACCAGGGTGGACTAGATACGTTTCACAAATTCGGAAGGCTCGCTTTTGAAATAATTGACAGCTGCGTTGTCCACATGGAATCTCATTTGGAAGACTTCTATAACTTCCATTTTGCAGAATTACTAGATGAAAAACAGTTTCTTGCATAAAATACATCATTTTCCTCAGCGAAATTGAGTAGCCTAGTAAAATGCACTCATTATTTAACAGTGAACAGCTAAAAAATTAACTGATTAATGTCTATTCCAACGAGAGTAAACACTTGCCTGCACATTTGTTACTTAAATATTTTTTGGACAATGGCCTGGATAAAGTAGGTACGTATATCAAGAAACTGTGGGAATCATAAGACTGATTCAGACAATTCCTGTATCAACTGTATTGTCCGAAAGAAGTATGAGTACGTTGAAGACAGTGAACACATTTTTAAGAAACTCCATGACGCACTCCAGCCTAAGCAATTTAAGCACCCTGGCGGTTGAAAAGGCTTTACTGAACAACCATTCGAGTGACGAAAATTTCAAGGAATGCGTCATCGACACCTTTGCCCAAAGGAAAACCCGCCAAATCTATACGATCAACGGAAAACATTAAGGCAATTTACTTAGCCCCTCAAGTGCTGACCTCTGTGCATGGTTGGGTGCCGGAAAATTTATTTCAAATTAACAGTGGGGCGAGAGGTAAAGAAGTGAACAAGCATCTAGCGTTCTCTTTGCATGCAATGCATGTTAAAAAAAACTAGGTTTTAAAAACCCACCGGAACAGAGGGTTATAACCCATTTAAATAGCCCGGTACACAACGTGTTAAGTCGACTGATTTTTGTCAACTGGAATATTTGAGTCTCTGAAGCAGCAAATTAAGGGGCCGATGAGCTAGAATACCCACTTCGAATACCTTAGCTTCGCCACTGATGCATACATTAGATGAACCATAACCTAGAGATGTTAGTGTATTTGCATTTTATTTTACTGGAATTTCCCCTCTTCCAGTGGTGAAATGTAAATGATATGACACTACTTATTACTTTTATGTGACAGAAAAATTTTGGAAATGGTTTATTGGAAAATAATATTTTTGAAAAGGACAAAATGCAGTTGAATACTCATTCATTTGTTTTGGCATAAACTAGAAGATTCAGACCTGCTAAAATTTCAACTCATAATTTTGATTACCATCACATAAGACATATTTGGGGTGTATTGTGAAGGGAAAAATAGGGTCCAATATGCTAGTAAATACAGTAATGCCATCTGATTAGTAGTGACTACACTTTCAAGAGAACCCTTTCCCATAATAAATACCTCTGTTTGCCATGTTATTATCCATGTTATGTTCAATGCATAAACATACAAGGACAAGCATACGTCTTGTTTTATATCCATGAGCATGTGTCACCCAGCTAAATTCATTCATATCATTTAAAATAATGAATAGCCAGAAAATTGATAAATCATATTTTTCAATTAACCATGAGCATATCACGATATTTCTTAAAATTAAACAGCATAAATTATGTTTATTTATGAGCTCACGGGGCAGTGTAGAGGTGAAAATTTTCAACTATAGCTACTTGAATATTCATTAAATCAATGAATCTTATGCAGGGACAGCTGGACAACACAGCAAGTCACATGGAAAATATAGAATGTGTGTCAGCAAGAATTAATTTATTGGCTGAACACACTAATTACAGCCCAAGATCCATATCCTAGGATGAGCATACTCAAGTATGTCTATTGATTGCCTACACTTGCCATGCAGCACCCAGAACCGTGTGTATAACCATCTACTCAGTAAGTTGGTAGGCATATGTGTATTCTCTATAGAGTAGGCTCTGTCAGGTGTCTAATCCATTCGATCAATGTCCAATCCAAAAAAAATTCTATTTGTATTTCATCATGTTCTTACATTTCCAGCCTATTATTTCTCAAGCAATGAACTAAATTGAATAGACTTATTGGTATTCCCCTATTGATTTGAAGGATGAATATTTTAAAATGTGAGTCAGGATAAAATCTATACTCACTCACGGGGAATTCCAATAGTGCAGCCTCCATGTCCTTGGCGACCTACCAACATATTGTAAACTGAAAATTAACAAGGTTAAATTTCAAAGACAGAAAATGAGAGGCCCATTGCACTATGAATACCATATTTCCTGTCTTTTGAAACACTGCAAGTTTATGGAGTGATAAACTATTGACCAGCACAATATTACAGTGATCCTTGATTCAAACACACCATAATCAGTGTTTCTCATCATAATATCAGGTAGATTCATGAATGAAGAACAGTCAATCAGCATAATGATTAAGGAATTTCAACAAATTAGTCACAAATTGCAGGCTTGTTGCTGCTCAAATGCTAATGTGAATAGAGGCAGTATTTCTCTCCACTGTGAAATGCTAATGAAAGTGAATCAATGACAGAAAATACAGTTTGAAATTTTAAATGTGTAGCTGGGCCTCTTCTCTATTATTTATGTATGTTGCACAACAGACATGTTCAAACTTTCCACCCAAATATTACTTTGTGTAATAAACTTCCCACATATTTATATAGTTCATTTATTCATGTATTTAAAATATTTGTTAAGACTGGCAACTACCCAAGCAGCATCGTATGGCAGTTACCTATACGTCGGCCCAATGTCAATTTGACATCATCAATGTCGTTTTAACATCGGCTGATAATGCTGATATAAAAATAACATATAAATGATATCTTTCTTCGATGAAAAATTGATATCACCAATCGTGTCATAAAGTGATATTTAATAGATATTGTTTTCCGGTGCAAAAATGTCAGCTAAGCTGACTATTAAGGGGCATAAAAGCGATTATATTTTTCTGGTCGATGGATTTTATAATTTTGAGTAAGTATATACATTTTTTCCCCCGACGTCAGAGAGAAGAAAGTCAAAAATTCGTGATTGGTCAGAACATCATTATTTTAACCATTTTATATAAAATAACAAATGTGATTATTTAAGGATTTGATAACACAGAAAGAAAAAGCACAAGCCTATGTTATCATGTTTTGCTTCCACTCCATATCATCTGAATCTGCAGAATTAGTAAGGATTTGATGTTAGCTTTCAAATTGCCATTCATGCAGAAGGCTTGGAATATCCTACATTCACCATGGCTTTAGTGCTGGATGGGGTTCACCCTTGGTCGTGGCTTCTTTGAAGCCCTTTCTCCCTTGCATTGCCATCCTTGATGGACCACGAGAGCTCAACATCTAGTACCTTGAACCTCGGTAAAATTGCCATGTGAATTAGGGATCCTGGGTAGCGTAGTGGTCTGCACAGTGGCCTGGAAAGCCAAAGGTCCAAAGTTCGATTCCCGGTCCAGGTGAATTTTTTCGAATGGCAATTAATGTGAACCCCTCATATTGGGTTATAACTCCAATAACTTCAACATAAAATGAGTTTGAAATATTTTATTACAATGATAACACCTAAAGTTATGCATCTTTCACTAAGGGAAGTTGGGTCAGGAGTAAAGTAGGTATCTCATTACTAGAGGCAAGAATTTATGGTATATAAAACTCTCAAATTTCGTCATTAAAAATGACCCATTTCGGGATGAAAAATGGGAAATAGCCCTAAATTTCGGTGTATAAAAAATATTGATTCATCCGAGATTTCTCAAACGCCATTTGGTGATACATTGCATTACTATATTGATGACTGTTCTGGAGAAAAGTTATTTTCATTTTAATGTATTTGAGTGAGTTTAATTTAGTTTCGGTTTAATTTAGTAATTCTGCAGTTGCAGTACTTGCACATTAATATTTTCTTCTGTTTATCAAAAACATAAAAACCTTCTCTACGAAACTGATTTTCGCGGTCAAACACAGTTACTGCTTTCGGCATTTTCCTTAGGTCAATTCACGCATCATAGAAGTACTTCTGCAATCGATCTCTGATTAGCTATTAAATTAAGTCTCACGTAAATAACAAATAATATTGCATGTGGACAAACTGCAATAATCTCTAGAAAGCAAAAGTCTCAAGCCGAGTTCACATGGGGGCGGAATAGACGGAACAGGCAGAAAGCAGAAAAGCATCTAGCCAATCACAATCCGTTCCATCTATTCCACTCCCATGTGAACCCGGCTTCCACGGGGACTACAATGTAATGTACTGACTACAATGTAATCACTAATGCATCATTCGTGCCGGCTTCATGGATAATGTTCGAAATCGCGCTGCGAAAACGAGAAAAACAAAACAAACGAATATCGCTTGGCGACTTTATGAAATTTAGGTGCTCGGACGAATGAAGATGAGATTACAAGAGGGATTATGATAAAAATAACTCCTTTGATGGTTTGATTCACAATTAAAGGTCAAAGAACCCTAAGATATATAAAATCATTGGATGCGTAGGTACATGTAAAACGCGTCTGATGATTAATATTGTACGGGCATTTGAATGAATTCAAATGGAAGGTTTCCATCAGCGGCTAAAATGACCGATTTTAATAGTCGGAAGCTGTAATATTTCGTGGAGAAATGAGAAAACAAGTGTGGGAGCAAGAACAAAAATTATCACCGAATATTCCATTCGGTGGAGGTAGTTTCGCGGTCTCGGGGGGTTCACTCTTAGTACAAAGTTCGGAGGTTTGTCGAAAATAATGTGGTACGATACAAAGATGTTTCCCTCTGTTACATGCTTGAATTTTGGCCGGTGATGAGGATTTTACGATGAAAAGATGTTACATAGGTAGAGGTTTTACTATACATTCCACATTTTCGCAAAATAACCCGTAAAAATTCTAAAAAATCGCATTATTTTCGCTCAGGAGAATGTATTTCGCGTTATCCCAAATAATCTTCATATTTCGCGTCATTTCGCGAAAAAATCGTTTTGCGAAAAATTCGTGGCTCTACTCATTACTATCATAAATGCCTAAAATTACCCATTTCTTAACGAAGAGAGTTGGGTCAGGGGTAAAGTACAGGGTTCTCAATGTGAACATTCTTAGATTGAAACTATCTCTCACCATTTCTTTTTCCATCGCAGTTTTATTGTACGACCGTCCCTGATTATAAATATTTTTAACATGTTTATCCAGGATACATTTTAACTATCCTACTTATTAAATCATCCCAATATCATGTTAATGAAAAATCAGTCCATGGTAATATCAAACATACGTCGGCCCAATATCATTTTTATGCCACTGTATAGTGGTGAAAGATGTCTTTTTATCATCAAATTTATATCGGCCCAATATCATCAGCAAATGTTATTTTTATAGTGGCAAATGTTATCACTTTTGACGTTTGCCGATATGGGTAGCCATTATCGGATTGACCAATAAGTGATAAGAGACTGTGTAAAAATGATATTGGGCGATATCATGATGCTGCTTGGGTACATTGACCTCCAGCCATTATATGTGTGTGGTAATATGTGGAAATGAAACAGTAAACCTAAAAATGAGAACAGATATAAATATGAAAAATTCATAGACAGTGATATGACAGAGATTAGAGGAGAAAGACATTTGACAAGTTTATGAAAAATTTACCATAAACCATCATTAAGGAAGCAAACCCATAAATTACATATTCATTAAGCAGGAAAACCTCTTTAGGATGGATCTAAGGCTGCTGTTAGAAAATTTCAGCAAAACATTCACGTTTGTGGAATCTTTATTTTTTCTATTCCTTAAGTCCAGAGAAAATCCTTTCTTCCTTTTGATGAAATAATCTAGTAATGGTATCATTTGTGTATTTATTTTTTGATAAGTACAAATATGAGGCATACGCTTCAACCATTGGCATATCAGCTGCAAAAATGCATGCAAGCAAATTGGCTTGAAACATTCACTCACCCATGTTTTTGAAGGAATTTTTCTGTAGCTTTACTTAAGTAGGTGCATACCTAATTTACTATTGAGAAAAACACATTTTATAATTACCTGTACAAATGTAATAACTCTATGTTTATTAGATTTTTATGGAAATTTTATTGATGATCTTGTTTACAAAAATATTTTATTTGGGAATTATATACATGGGACTTTTTTTAGTTCTTAACAAACATGCTGAACAGAGAGAAACTGTAGAGTTTTTAAATAGTGTAATTACATTCTTCTAGGAGTGTCTCAAGTTTTGAAGCCAAGCTGCTACATAAGATGCCCGAGACTTTCCAACCACTGGTACTGTAAATAATTAACATGAGGCTCTCAATTATGAATTGTATTTTTTGCGAAGCTCATCACTAAGCCTTGAGAAAAATTACAGTATTACAACTGTGTTATAATAATTTTAAAACATTTCAAGTTTGTATCAAATGAGTTTGCATTGGTTAATCTTTTCATCAACAAGGTGAAACAAAAATTAAGATTATGATAGGATTTCTAACACTGGAATTCATACAAGTTTTCTTCTTTATACCACTGGAAAAGAATGCTATGATACCTCAAAGCATCTCACAGTATTTGAGCATTCATTTTAGCACTTCTTTGATGAATAGCCATCACCATTTTAGGACCTTTAAGGTGACCAGTGAAGTTAGCATGAAAGTTTTAAAGATTGCTTTTAATAATCTTATTTCATCTACCATAGGAAGTATTACTAGGTTTAATTTGTGTATTTTTAGAAGTCATTTAAAAAATATTTTAATAAAATCAAAATTATTATTTATATTAAAAGATGCCTTAATAACTTGAGTGCAATTGGCATTTCACATCTGCTTAGTAAAGCTCTTTAATTAATTCTTCCTTGGTGGTAAAAAAGTTACTATTTCCTTATAGGATGATTGTTTTTTACAAGTTATCATGTATTCAGACAAGGTATCAACAAATGATATGAGTCATCTAGGATCAACTTAAGGTGTTCTGTGAAATAACTTTCATTGGAGTGAATGAAGAAATCACCACCTTCTGCATATGAATTCCTTAAATGTTTGTTAACCCTAGCTATTGTATTAAGATCTGAAAAAGAAATAAGGAACTATTGAGATGGTAGGCTGAGGGCAAATACTGTAGGATAAGCTACTAAGGGACCAATTTTTCCATTAATGCAGATAGAACTGATTTAAGAAACATAATTCAATTCAAATATGGCAGTAGAATGAGGACCACTAATTATTTCATCATGATGAATATGAAAATAAGCTTATTATTCTCTTCCTACCAAGCGTGATATGAAATATATTCCTAGAACGTGTGAAAAAATAAATGATTTACCCATGTTTTGGGTATCACTGCATGCTATTGTGGACTCAGAAAATGTTTCATGATAAAGTCTTCATTTTTTCTTACCACAGCCGGGTAAATTCTTCATGGGACTTTTATTCATCATCAAGAATGTAATTCACACAGGCAAAGCATACTTGCTTAACAGAGCTTTGGCTTGATCACTACAAAGACATGCACTCACCCACTCATTCTAAATAACTTAGCTCTCCATTATATGCAAAGCTTTCATAAGAACAAAAGTTCTTGAAAATATTGAGACTTATTAAGACAGCTTACACATCATCAGTACCTATGTATATGCAAAACAGGAACACAGTAATTAAGGCAGTGATGGATACAAGTTTTCTCTCTCACTGGCATGCTCTCTAATTTTTCAATTTCAAAAATGTAGAATTACACAATTTAGCAAAAAATCATGAAACATGGAGTATATGTGATAAAAAAATCAACCATGGCAGTTTTCAGAAAATGATAGCTTTACGAAGTGCGTAGTTCATCAATCAGTAATGAACGCAGACCTCTGAGCATGCCTTGCATGCACCTCAGTTGATTACACCAAGAGGAAGAATATAAAATGTCAACTACTTTTTCTTCTTCTTCAAGTACCATAATTCAAGATATTCTGTCTTAAGATTTTTAAAGTTCAAGCTTAACACAAGGTTCAAAATTTCATCATGCTTGATCCTACATCAGCAGTACCTACTATACATGCACATGTCAATAGACTGGCATTCAGAATTATAAAAACTTAAGAAAAGTCTATATAAACATTCTGGGAAAATATGTATGCATATTTAACCCTTTTACAGCCAGCCCCTTTTAGGTAGATTGTGCAAAAACTGCCGAGCACATTTCCATGAAAATCATAAGGTTATGAATTTTAGATATATTTGAAACCGTAAACTAGTTTTAACGTATGAATTATGTATTTGTCTCAATATTGATGACATATTTCAGTTTTTATGAGGATGAAAAAAATCATTCATGTGCTCCCTGATTTGAAGGAAATATGTATACCTAATGTATACAAATATGTAATGATGTAATGTAAATGGGCCGATAAATGGTCCCACTGGCAGTGAAAGGGTTAAATAATTAGCTTTTCATCAGAAAACTTTAAGCAGTGTTTTGCTAGCAGTGTCCTACATGGTACATTTTTAACTCATGTTGGAAAACTTTGCAATTACTCTGCCCTCAAAGATTAGTAAGAGCAGTAAAAGTCATACACATTTTAACTAGTTGTGACTCAATCTTATTCCAAAAACATGGCTATGAATTGCCTCTATAATTAAGGATAATGGTGCATCAATTGAGTTGAACTGGCTCGTAAGTACAGTAGAACCCCTACATCCATTCACTTTTCAGGTTTCAGTTTTCTGCTGTTCACTTAGCTCAGAAAAAATATGCATAGAATTCTGGACATCCTCAAACCTAAGATAAAGTATATGCTGTTCTGAGATGTAAAACCTTGATAGTTCATAGCTCATCACTCTGCCCCTTCTATATATTTTATCAATATTGCTTATATGTACCACCCCACTTGAAAAAACCACGACAGAAAAAAATTTCTGAGTCCAGATTTGACAATACTGAAGTGTATCTGAAAGAAGGGCGGGAAATTTAGTCTGGAAATGTATCATAGAGCAGGTAAACAGTCATTTTATCGTATGCTCACATGCAACCCATCAGGCCTAATATTTAAGTTTAGTCTGACTAATCAAATGAGGGGTATTGAAGACTGTGAATTATTGGGGGTTCACAGGATTGCTTTTGAGTAGCTGTCACATATATTGTATAAAAAAAGAGGTCCTTGAAATAATTTGTGAGTTATAGACCTTGGACGATAAATGGGGGAGGGAACAATAGCCCACATCCCTAAGTCTCACTTCATTATGAATTTAAGGCAAGGACAAATCAATACGAATCCAGAGTGGTCAGCACTAATGGAGATATCATATGATTTGACCCTTTATATATGCTATTCATATGAGAAAAGCGAAGAAAGTCCAGTAACCTCTTGCTCGACCTGTCTTAGGAAGAATGAAGGAAAAATGGAAAAGAGGTCTCACACTAGTGGAATGGCATGTAAAATGAGAATAAGCAAGCGTACCCACTAATGATAATTACTATTACTTTTTCATTGCACCTATACACTGCTTATAGTACTTCTGAAAGGACCTTTCATGAAAATATTGCAACTGAACTACAATAACACAGAACAAAATGTCCGAGCATTTGCTCAATCACAATCTCAGTCAATCTTGGAAGTTCTTATGGCATATCTATGGTAGTTATGGGGGTTCTACTGTTCCTTTTAGGGTATGTACCTAAAAATGTGAATGATATGAATCAAATAGATTGCTTGGCATTGGTTATCTTTTATATACCACCCAAATACTCATTGCCAAAGGGAAAAAAGAAAATTAAAGACCTAAATTATTAACTCTTCTAAGAATACTACACTTCATGTACATGACAGGGTCACAAAGCTCATCAATCACACTCAACAATATAATTTAAGCAACATTAACAATAATATTAACTTATATCCACTGAATCTATCATAGCACAGTTAATCTCATATTGCACATAATTTATCCTCTCAAAACACCATACTTTTAAGCTAAGTAATGAAAACCAACTAGTGTAGAGGGTCTGCTTTGTGGTACACTATATGTAATAAGAGGATAATTACATGTGCTACCAGAAATTCAGCCCAAAATCATTATTAAAGTTGACAATGGCTCAAGCATAGCCATGACTTCATGAAATAACTTTTGTTGTCCCTGCATTATGAACAATTCTTCGAGAATGCTCTTTAGATGATTGTTTCATGACACAGTGATACCGTAGAAATGTTGATGCAGTTGAACTCCTCTCACCCAGAGCCCTCAGGACCTGGCTGGTGCCAAATTACAAAAAATTCTAAATTAGAGAGATTTTCATGCAAGTATACCAGTGGATTCATTAACCACATACTGAGAAACTGTAGCATATGAAAAAGTATTGATTTAACATTCATAGGGCAATAGAACATGAAAAAATCACATTCTTTGTATAGCATGGTCCAACGTATCACTTTCCTCATACATTGCATCAAATGAAAATTTAAATTAATATTTTTAACAGTGTAAATCATCATTATTTCACTGGCTGAATTAATATCCACTGATTTATTTTAACTGTCTGTCAGTTACTTATCAAACATGACCAATAAAAACAAAAATAATTTTCAACTTCAAAAGGCATATGCATGAGTCTCAACAAAGACAACTTTGTCAATGCACTCCTGAAACTCATCAATCACTCCATTTTTTTTTCAGTTTACATCCCTAATAGCAGCACAGCTTATGCCAAAAATAAAGGTGATATCCATGCATAAAATTAGTCCCTATAACCAAAAGAAACTCTTTCGCCAATTAATTCCAATGAGATTATACATAGCACCATCTATTCCCAGAAATAGAGAACCAAATTCATTCACTTCCATTCTCTTCATGATAATGTCAATAGGAAAAATTTGAAATACCTAACATTGACAGCTGTGGAATTCCACATGGAATGTAAACAATTTTGAAAAGAAACAAAAAGTTGTCCACAGGAATATCAAATGTACAGCAGCATCAGAAGTGGGGGGCAGGAGAGGCCGAAGGCCCCCCCCAGAATTTACCCCAGGCCCTTTCAGTCAAAGCAGGTACTATCAGACACATTCTCATACCTTAATATGCTATTTTATCTAAATTCTAGTCTCTAACCTCTCCTATCCGTGAAAAATGTAGGTCCTTCTCTTAGGTGCCGGGTTCCTTTTCTTAGGTGCCAGGCCCTTTTCTTAGGAGCCGGGCCCTTTCAAGGTTGTTTCCCTCTCCCCCCACTAGTGAAAATAGTTCCGACGCCCCTGCAAATGTATTGCAATATGTTTTGCTACACCATAGCATCTTCAATTGTAATATGCCTGATGGGTGGAGTGAAAAAAGTCAATATTTTTTTTTCGGAAACGGGTACCCTTCAATGACTGTGTATGAGACCTAGGAACAAGTCTGTAAAAAATTTAATTTTTACGACGTCATCTTGAGTCTGCGCATTTGGCTTACAGTTTGAAAATTTTTGAAATTTTTTACATTTTTACAAATTTTTTAAAGTACTTGAAACAAAAAAAACCCTGACGGGTGGTCACTAAATAGTTGAATAAGACCTTAAATAAAGACAGGATTTAAAAAAATATTTTTAGGCGGTGGTTTTAGTCTGCATATGAGGCTTAAACTTATCCAAATATTCGTAAATTTCTGATATTTTTAACGCTTTATAATTTCTGATATCCTCTTATAATGTTATCAAAACTTGTTTATATAGCTTTCGTTAGTCAACTTTGGATTGTGCAAATTTTTGCTAGTTCATATTAAACTACTCAGGATTCACCACGGGGAGGTGGTTGCACTTCGAGTCCGACCCATGCCCTCCCAACCACCCAACCATGAGAGCATGTATTTACATCTTTAAGAAAAGTCTTCAACAGGTAAATTGTTTCTTTGTGTCATATATTGGACGGATATTTCTATCAAGCATTTTAGCTTTGATTTAGCTTTCTCTTTTCTTTTGATCACAGACCAATTTTGAGGAAGCAGTGACTTCTTTGACGGCTCTTTCTACTGCTTGAGCGTGTGATGGGAGTTCAAAAAGAGTGCACTCAGAAGCTATGTTTACACTATCGGTTTCCAGTAACCTTTGCAAATCCTTATTTGTCAAATGACTTGTGAGAGGTGGTTCTGTCACTTCCACATCATTGTAAACAATCATATCGACATACTCTGATGCTCCAAAATTTATTTTCGGGATTTCAAACCGTCTTAGTGGTTTACTGGCTCATTCTCTAGATCGAGCCTTGATGATACATCTTGAAGCCAGTTTCTTTATATGATCTCTCTTATCAACCAACGTAGCAGTGAGCATGTTTTCATGGGGAGCAAAGTATCCATTGTCTTGGATACATTTGTGTACAATTTTCTGATTTTCCTCAGATAGGTAAGTGCAACTCTTTATGGTTTCCCACAAGTTTTGAGCTCCATTATAAGCTTTTGGATTACACTTGATCCTGAGCCAGCTAGGTGAATAAACTTTCATGAGAAAGGTTGCCAAATCTTTTAATGTTTACAATGGAGTTTTTGTAGCTGCATATAAACTTAAAATTCTATTAGCTGTAGTCAACCATCTCACATGGAAGAGCTTCTGGGACTGAGACCTGGACTTCTGCTTTCTAATTCTTGAGATATTTTCCCACTCGAAACAGCTTTACAAATATCATGAAGGTATTGGTGGTCAGTACCTTTGGTACTGGGTTAGGGTTTGATAAAAGGGTTTGGTACTCAAACCCTTTTATCACCACGATCGATTATATCAGTAATAAACTCTATGGTCTCAAATTGAACTATTTTCAATTCATGACACGTTACCAAACTTTGACCGAGAGGTCCAACAAATCCTTTTGGTTCGCTAGTAAATCCATCCACCTTTTCCACTAAATGCCATAATGGAAGTTCATTTGTATGCAATTGGCAAATAACTCACTGTAGAGGTCTACCAATTTTCTCTTCTAGCGAGCGAATTACACCATTATATTTTCCTGTGTTTGTAGGGCATCCATCATAACCAATGCAAGCTATTTCCGACATTGTAACATTTTGGTAAGAGAGATCATATAAAGAAACTGGCTTTAAGACGTATCATCAAGGCAAGGAATAGTTGAACCTTACGCTTACCTAACAACCTACACTAACCTCCTGTTTATCCTATCATCCTTTGATATACGACCTGTCACATTTTCCAATTACAGGTATGAGACTGGGAACAATGAAAAGAATGTATCTACGGTTGTAATAAATAACAAATGAAGATTAATATCCACAAAGCCTTAACCATAAGGGGGCAAAGGAATAAAAAAGGGGGGAAGGAAGGAGAGTATACAAAGTAAGGGAGCTCTCAATCACGCGTACAAAATCAAGCATACGGAGAAACTTAAGTGGCAGTAAATGACACATTCGCACACTCACTCACATGTTACAAACAACTGTCACACTCAAAATTAAGGGAATCAAAGTAAAAATAAAAGCAAACAGGGACTCACACAATCACTCACTCACTTAGGTTTGCATACAAAATACAGTCACCTTCGTGAGTTCAATGACACACACAAGCAGGGTTTACGAGGATTTACCCTGCTTGTGTGTGTGATCAAACTCACGAAGGTGACTGTATTTTGTATGCAAACCTGAATAAGTGAGTGATTGTGTGAGTCCCTGTTCATTTTTAATATTTAATTTGTGAGCCTTTTTGTAATATGATGATAAAAGTAAACACCATAAATATTTATGCACATAAAATTAGACTTTACATAATATTTCTAGTGGCTTTAAAATGGCTTCACCAATGATGAAAAATGTACACGCCTTTAATTTCCTCCATGAATCATTATCCAATGTGAAAATAATATTTATATTTATAGATCATGATTTATACCAATTATCTATGTGAATTATACAATAGTGCATGATTTTTCATCATTGTATAGTGGGAATGATACATTATTTCACCAGTAAAGCACACATTTTCAGCAAACATTAAATTGTGACCTGACCATTCAAATGCTTCAGAAGATTCAGACATTTCTTGAACTGTATCCTGATCCTGAGAAAATCATGAAGATTACATTTTCATGGATTTATTTTAGTCCTTAATCAGTCAGATTGAACATATCAATCATTATATGTCATGGCACAAATGAACCCAGTGATAACTACCTCAGTAGATTGAGGTAATTGCCACTATATTCATGGACTGTATATTTCTCTACTTCCTTCTCCAGCATTTACTCCTTGCGTCTATCACTATAGTGATTCTTTGGACCTAGCCAATGAGTTAGGTGTAGAGATATGTATTACCACACTGGGTGTATCACTGAGTGCTTTTCTCAGTGACTAAATTTTATAGATGATGCAATTGTTAAAAATCTCAAATTACTACTTTTGATGAAAAGTAGTGAAGTATGACACTCCAAATCAGACATTTAAAAAGTTTTTAAAAATTTAGCAGACAGTCAGTTTCCAGTGGCATACTATGTGTCTTAGTCTGAAAATCCTAATCACTGGCTGTATCACTATCTGGGTCACTGGATATTTTTACCAGAGAATTCTTACATTCCAGGTAATATTTGGTTTTTTCTGAAGTTTTGTTCTCTTAAGGAATACACAAATGACTACAATCAAATGTAATAAATGAGAGAGGTTCATTTATGCATGCTTCATTCAAAAAAATTAATCTCAGTCTATCAGATCAATAAAATCAGATTAGTGTCAAACAATAGGTAATCTGAAGCACAGCATCTGCTGTGCTTCAGCATGTGCTTTGCATATGAGGGAATAATTTTTCTTGCATAGATGAAATAAGCATGCAAACAAAGAAAGCTAGCACAATGCACTGCATGCAATTCCACCATAACAAACACATTGTTCAATGAGTTCATCCATGATATTATGCCTATTATTTTTGGTATTAATATTTAATTAAATTGGGATCAAGTTTTAAAGAGATTTACTCAAGGTGAACATTTCCATCTGAAGAAAGGCGACCAAAGGCCATGCATCATATCGCAAAACATTACATAAGAGGTGCATAATTAACTGCTTCCTAAGCATGAAGCAATAAATACATGCTTTTTCTGAGACATAAGTATGAAAACATTATTTAAAGCAAAATTTTTATTATTAGAGATTATAAGAATTCAACTGTGTAGTCCCTTCTCTGGTTTGTAATCATAAATGATTCAAACATTAAAATTAGTAAAACCCTGCCTTGCTTCACTCAAAAGTTGCACTCAAAAGTGTACATATTAGGTTTGTCATGATAATAATAAGCATTAAAAAAAAGTAAGGGTAAGGGAAAAAAGAAAAAAATATAGTTTCAGGTCTTACTCTTTCGATCTGAATTCTTTTGATGCCTCAAGAATGCTTTTCTGCCAAAATAGGATGCCACTGCAGCCAGGAGAAGGAAGGAGACTCCAACAAGCACTCCAACCATTATCGCCTTCATCCGTCTATATGGAGGGACATGAAGCACAAAACGTGAACTAGCTGATAGGGCATCTCCAGGTCCAATGGCAACAACTTGAAAGTGGTATGTTTGATCTTCCTCAAGCCCTCGTACTGGAAACAGTGTAAATGATACCAAATAATGAAATGAGAGGAGGAGGAATTGTTATAACAATGAAGAAGTATACATGATTGATATGCATGCAGTAGTTAAATCCCATAATCAATTTAATTTTATTTAAGAACTACTGAGTGTGCAAATTCATCACTTGCCAAGCAAAAATTATCAACCAATAACTAGACTCTAAAGAACTCTAAAGTTTTTTCCTCACATTTTCTCCCTACTTTAACTGTTTTCCCACTTAAAACAAATACATATGCAGGTACCTTTTGATGATTTACCAAATATTTAAATAGCTTCTTTAGTAGTAATAGAACACCATCATCATATTGAAAGAACTAGAACATAAGCTACAGGGACAAAGTCATTCCCCTTGACCGGGACTTGAACCTGGATTCCCTGATTTCTGGCCAGGTGCTTTAACCAGTTAAGGTACTAAGGCATCATCTTTCCCTATGGAATTTTTAATGAACTTTTAGTTGGGCTCTTGCGGCTAGTTCATGGTCCTTCAATTTTTTATAAATTAAGCACCTTAGTGTTTAAAATTTGGCCTTAACCTCTTGGATGGTGGTGCCATGCCCACAACATTGACTGCTTTGTGAATTGATATGTCTAGCAGTTCAAGTACATCTTGTTCCCATAAGGCCTCTTAATCAATCCACAGAGAAAGATGACACCTTGGTAGCTTAATTGATTAAAGCAAATGGCCGGAAATCAGGGAATCCAGGCTCGAGTCCCAGTGAAGGTGAATGATATTTTTCTCTATGGAACTTCTGCCATTGTGCAATTTCAGTGGGTAACTCTGTTAAGGCTTTCACAGCCAGTTCATGGTCCTTCAATTCAGAGCTTAATGTTAAAATGCTATTGCATTCGTGAACACAGCATTTTAATGTGACAAATAAAATTAAAAATAAAATTCTCTAATGGCCCTCGTCAAGGACAAATTGCTTGTTGGTTTGCGGGAGGGTCAATTCGGCTATTGGAGAATTTTATTTTTAATTTTATTTGTCACTTTAAGAGGCGTAGAGCTCATCTCCTTAGATTTGACAGCATTTTAATGTTGAAATATGAGGGGTGAGAATTGAATAAATGCAAGGGCTTTTGTATTTTAGTGATGGTATTCTGCAAAGATAAACACTATTATTTTTCTTTATTTATTGAGTATTTGTGTGCCTTATGTGTTCTCGTATAATATATTATATATTTTCAGAGATACCTATAATTGCACCAAACAACTTTTTTCACTTGTCACCTAACCCAAAAATATAAATTAAGTGTCATATCTAATATGGAGTATGGAAATTTCATATTACTAAATTTATTGCACACAATGACCAATGGAATTCTTAGTGGACACTCTTCACTACCTATGCCACAATGATTTCAATATGCTTGTTGTATTACATTTATTGGCAAAAGATTTTTATTGAACCTCAATGAATCTGCAGATATTGTCTGCTCACCACTCCTTTCAACAGTCTTAATGATATTTGTTACATCTTCTCCTGCACTGAATTCACTCCTTTTGTTCAGTATTAGGTACTTCTTGATTCAGCCCTGCATTATGTCCAGGATGTCAATTAATTATTATTTTCTTCTCTACCTCTTTCCATTTTACTCATAACCCTACCTCCTTAAAAAGGTTTATGTTTAATTAATTTGCTCAAATCAGAATCATTTTGAATTAGGATGGAGTTTTTCAATGCAGCTCAAAGTTATGCCAAATGCTCTATGAATATTGTAACTATACCCATGACTTGAGGCTTGGTAGAATTTATACAAATGATTGCAAGACTTGGTCATAAGTTCTGGGGCTGTGTGACTCTGTGTGAAGTTATGTGACTGAATCTAGCAATTCATATTCACTATGTTAGAGGGAGCAGAGGCGTATCAACATGAATGGGGGTCTGGGGCATTATTCGATATGGGGCCTATTTGGAATTTATAACATTGACATAGTCTACTCAAGCATAATAGGAAGATGCCTTTTTCTTGCATTCCTGCAGACCCAGAATCAACTATTAATCAATGGATTACATCATTTATCTCAGAATTCACAGAATAGTAGGTTAAATGCGCATTACATATACACTTTAAATAACTTTGATGTAAGTACCAGTACCAGTGCTGGCTTATGGCCGGAGGAAATTTATGTGAGCATGCTATTCCTTCATCAAAGGTATTTATGAATAGGTATGAAATGAAGAGTTGTCATTTCACAGCATTATTTTATTTACAATAGAAATAAAACCCAAAAGTTAAAGATTTAAATAGTACAGCAGTAAGAATAATAATTTTTTTCTTGCGAGCTTTTACCTCTAAAAACTGTTTTATTACATCATCAAAATTTACTCTCTTAGCTACAAGGTTCTCTAATGATATCAATACTGCTTGTCAGGTGGGATTAGCTCATTTTTGAGCGAAGATAGCTTTTAATAATTTAAGTTTAGAAAAACTTCTTTCACATGAAGAGACAGACACACATACAGTGAAAAAACATAGTGTTACGGCTTCACAAATATTTAGTAATGACTTTTGAAAATCCATTTCCATAATGAACTGCGGCATATTTAAAGGGGACAATGACACTGTATCATCTATTGAAATCCCTGAAGCCTGTAGATGCCTTCGAAGCCTTATGATTTCTGGCACAATTTCTTCCTTCTCAAAATCATCAAATTTTTTGGTTAGTTACTGAACTAGAAGGGAGAGTTGGCCTTTACTTGCTTTTACAAGAGTCTTCGGATGAACAGCAGCAAACTGTTTGTAAACATTTTCACTGAGGTTGATCTAGTTTTTAGCTCTACCAGAAACTTATCAATGCAATCAAACATAGAAAGCTTCACTTCCTGCTGTGGAGTCAAGCCTGCATCTTTGGCCTTTTCTCCTGGCATCATTTTTTTAACATGCTTGCGTCTCCTCCTTTCAATATCCAAGTCCATTTTGTCAAGTACAAGTTGTAGTTACATATTCTAAAGAATTGTTAACCAGTTCTTCCTGACTTTTTTCTAGAAAGATGTTCAATCTTCTCAGCCTTAACACATACTTTTCAAAACTGATCTCTTCAATCTGCAAGTATTTTGGGCAAGACTTACCTTACATTAAATTTGTGATACCACAAGTGCAGGAAGCTGAGAAAATTAAAGTTACAAATGCTTGTCATGAACAGTGGAGTAACTTCCATTAACAAGGTGAACATGTCTTCGGCTCCTATTCTGTCACTATGAATCACATTATTTCATGCATGTGTAGGAGAAAAGTTAATCATAATCGGAGTTTTTCCATTCTAAACTTAAAACCAAAATTCTTGATCTGGTTTTACAGCCATTATTTTTCAGTAGGTACACATGCAGCGTGCACCTGCATATTTATAGTGCATTGTTAGACGTACCCTCAGTGGTGTGACCGAAATGTGATAAAGTATTAGTATGTGTTATACTTGTACTTAAGTACCTAAAGTGGAACTTAATAGTGGACATGATTATAAATAAACATATCTTAAATTTTTATTCATCATCATCATTGGTCAACAATCCTAGGATTGGTTTGACGCAGCTTTCCACTCGATTCTTTTATTGGCCAACCTTTTCATTGTGACGTAATTCTTCTCTTTTACATTCTTCACAACCTGTTCCATGTATCTCATGCGAGGCCTGCCTTTTCCAATCTTCCCGTTCACTTTTCCCTCGACGATAGTCTTCATCAGGCCATCGTGTCTCAAGATATGACCGATTAAGTTTTCCCTTCTTCTTTTTAGAGTTGTCAGCAGACTTCTCTTTTCTCCTACTCTTCTTAGCACTTCCTCGTTACTCACTCGGTCGATCCATTTAATCTTCAGCATTCTTCTGTAACACCACATTTCAAATGCTTCTACCCTTTTCTTCTCCGCTGCTGTCATCGTCCATGATTCACTGCCGTAAAGAAAAATGCTCCAGATGTATGTTCTGATGAACTGTTTCCTTACTTCTATGCTTGTATTTCCTGCTGTAAGTAGATTCTTCTTTTGAAAGAATGCCCTCTTTGCCTGGGCTATTCTACTCACTATTTCTTTCTTGCTTCGTCCATCGTTGGTTACTCTGCTTCCCAGGTAACAGAACTCTTTCACCTCTTCCAGTTTCTGTTTTCCTAGTTTAACGTTGGTTTTGGCCTCTTCTCTTTTGCTGCACACCAATATCTTAGTCTTCTTCTTATTGATCTTCAGCTGATATCTGGCCATAGTCCTTTCCATGGTTGTTAGCATCTTATTCAGCTCCTTCTCTGTCTCTGCTATGAGAGCTATGTCATCAGCGAATCATAGCATACTGATCGTTTCTCTGTGGATTTTCACTCCAGAACACTTCTCCTTGACTTCATTTATGGCTCTCTCGATGTAAACATTAAAAATTACGGGAGACAGTGCGCAGCCTTGTCTCACTCCTTTCCTTATTCTTGCCTCTTCACAGCTGGGTCCAGATTTAATCACAGCAACTTGGTTTTTGTACAGACTGTGTATAATTCTCCGGTCATTGAAGGACACTCCAATTCCCTTCAGAATTCCAAGCATTGAATCCCAATCCACGTTGTCAAAGGCCTTCTCTAAATCCACAAATGCAATGAACGTCGGTTTGTTCTTCTCCATTCTCTTCTCTATAAGTAGCCTAAGGGCCAATATTGCTTCCCTTGTACCCTTACTTTTCCTGAATCTGAATTGATCTTCATCCAGGAACTCCTCTGCTTTTCGTTCTATTCTTCTGTAGATGATCCTGGTCAGTATCTTCAATGCATGTGTCGTCAGGCTTATAGTCCTAAAATTTTCGCATTTCTCCGCTCTCTTCTTCTTGGGAATAGGAATGATGATGTTTTTCTCGAAGTCCCTTGGAATTTCCCCTGTTGAATACATGTCGCAGATGGTTTTGTAGAGATGAGTTAATGTCTTCTCTCCTGCATTTTTTATTAGTTCTGCAGGGACATCATCAATACCTGAGGCCTTATTCATCCGAAGATCCCTTACTGCAGCGTCGAATTCCGATCTTAGTATTGATGCCCCCATATCATCTATTTCCACTTCGCTTTCCTCTTCAATAGCTTTTGTGCTGAGATTTTTTCCATTGTATAGCTCTTCCAGATATTCTTTCCATCTCTTCACTTTGTCCTCGTTTTCAATCAGAATTCCTCCATTCTTGTCCCTTATGGCATTGCATCTTACGCTCCGTTCCTTGAAGTGGTTCCTCACTATGCTGTAGGCCGCTTCCACCTTTCCAAGTGCAAGGTTGCTTTGTACATCTTCGCAAAGATTTTTCAACCACAGCTCTCTAGCTTTCCTTGCTTTGCGACTTATTTCGTTCCTTATTCTTTTGTAGCAGAGCTGCCCTTCTTCAGTTTTCGCATTCTTGTACTTTCTTCTTTCTTCAATCAATTCTAAGACTTCCTCCGTGATCCATGGCTTCTTCTTGGCAACTTTTCTTCTTCCAAGAACTTCTTTTGCGGCTTCCTGTAGTCCACATTTAATGTTTTCCCAATGCTCTTCCACTGATTTCTCATTCAGGTTCTCTCCTATGTTGTTTCCCACCGCTTTTTGAAATGCCAGCTGATGTTGAGCCTCCTTTAGTTTTTCTACTTGCCATATATTCTTCTTTGTTTTCTTCAATTTCTTGAATTTTAGATGGCATTTCATCATCACTAAATTATGGTCACTGTCGATGTCTGCCCCAGGGTAGCTTTTGCAGTCCTTCACTTGGTTTCTAAATCTCTGCTTCACTAAAATGTAGTCTATTTGGCATCTTCTTCTGTCTCCTGGCATTTTCCATGTGTATCTTCTGCGGTTGTGATTTTTAAACAATGTGTTGGCAACCACTAACTTATGTTGAGTGCAGAACTCCAGCAGCCTTTCTCCTCTTTCGTTTCGGTTTCCCAATCCGTATTTTCCAGTTATTCTTCCATCTTGACCTTCGCCGACGATAGCGTTCCAGTCTCCTAAAATAATTAGGTTTTCTTCTCCTCTTACCTGTTTTATAACTTCCGTGATATCTTCATAGACGTCTTCCACTTCTTCATCTTCATAGTCAGTCGTAGGCATGTAAATCTGCACCACCACGGTATCTACAGGTTTGGTTTCGATCTTCACCATTATTATCCTTTCATTGTACTGCAGGAAGCTCTTCACACGCATTCCGGCGCTCTTTCTGAGCATGATCCCTACTCCAGCATTACCATTTAATGATCCTGTATGTATAATCCTGTAGCTTCCACTCCAAAAGTCTCCTTCTTCGGGCCACCTCATTTCGCTGATTCCTAATACGTCGAGGTCCATTCTTCGCATTTCTACCTTCAGGTTCTCCAGTCTTCCACAGGTCCGAAGCGATCTCACGTTCCATGTTCCTACCCTAAAAAGTGTATCACATTTGACTGGTGTACTCTCTCGGGTAGTCCCCGCCCGGAGATCCGAATGGGGGACTATTTTACCTCCGGAATATTTTACTCGAGAGGGTGCCATCACGTCTTGATAATAAAGGAAAGAGTGGAGTAGCTGCGACTCCTCGGGATACTAATGTGGTGGTTTCCCCTTGCCTTCCACATCGCAGTACTACAGCCGTTAAAGTAAATGTTACCACGCCTGTAGTGAAATGAGTGTCGCTGTACCGACCACTGTGGTCTCCACCTTCACTCATGTGAAGAAGAGCTGCTGCCCTCTCCTCCGGGTGATGAGAAGCGTAATTATTGGCGGCCTCCCGTCGCCAAGTCACGGCATCTTCACAGGTTCTGTATTATTTAGAGGCCTATCTTACCCAGGGATAGACCAATACCCCCTCGGAATGCCGTCGCTTTTTGTCCACGACTGCTTATTCAACGAGTAAACTCGCTTATCTCGCAGCTAACCTCTATATCTAGAGGTCGACCCACCATCTGCAACCCGGTGGACACACTCGGTGGCTTTAAGCTCAGCCGCGAGAAAAAAAATTTTTATTACATGCTAGAAAATATCCTCAAAGGTTATAAATATTTTTAGTATCAAGGAAACATAAACGATGGGATCTACTGCTTCCTATTATCCCGCAACTTAGTTGTATCTCCAATTAATCATTATTATGTGCAGAGTGAAAAAAATCTATCTGAAAAAAATTGTTTTGTTGCCCGTTGTTTGACTACATTCTTAAAGTAGCATTACAGAAGTTTGCTTTTGCCGAAAAGCTTCCGATAAGCACCTGCCAGATTAACTTTAACTAATGCCTGACATTATTGGGAAGATAAAGGCATTACACTGGGAAAATTATTTTGTTTGCAATAACAATTTGATTCTTTTTAACACATCCTTATCAAACAAAATGTAAACCGTAAACTTTCATTCAAATCGGTTGAACAGATTTTGAAACTACCGCGAACAGATATGGACCCTCAGAGTTTTATTAGTATCAATGTGTTATTTTCATGCGAAAAAATATGGTGAGTACTACCCATTATTTTAAAAAAAGCTATGCTGCCAAGGAATACGCAGTAGCAAAGCTGTGAGGATCGATAAATGTGGAATATATTGAATGGTTTTTCAGGTGGCACAACGGATCATTTAACAGGTGTGCTATCAAAAAGTATTCCATAATACTTGGCTTACTTGTTGTCTGAGATGATTCCATTTTTTACATAATAAAATATATTCATTTTGCACCATAGGTGACAAGTAAGAATCAGAAATCTTTCCTGCTTCTAAAGACTGCTGAAGCCAAATGTTGTGCTCTTCCAAAACAGGATCATAGTTTGACATGAGGTTTAAAGCTCCAAGATGCCTTGGTTTTCGGCAGCCCCCTGAAGCTTAATGCTATCGCCTTATAGCGAAAGCGTACCATTCGTGTACGGTTTCAGTGTTTCGCCACCAGTTGTCGCTACTGCCTAACGATGCTAGAATTTTTCTGGATGCATTGCTTGCATGTGAAAACATCGATTAGTAATGAATTGTTTAATTATTTAGTGGCCAGTTAGCGTAATTTAGTTTGTGGCTATTCCAGCAAGAAAACATTTCCAACTCTTGCGCTATTGTCACTGTGAGTTCTTTGTCAAAGAAAACTAGGACAATGCCTAAAGAAGTGTGGTGTACTGTTGTCACATTCATCTTCAGCCTCGTTATATCAAGAGCATGCGTTTTAATTTCAAGGCTCTACCTTGGTTCATTCTCTGAGCCCTTCTCTTTGATACATTCATGCGTCTATTCAAAAATAACTTCATCAACTTTCTACCAGCTAATCCTGTGTTTTCATCGAAATTGTGTGATTCCATTGATTTCACAGTGGGCATAGACCCTTCTTCTCAGTTGACCAGTTACCGGCATCCCTACCTCTCCGAAAAAAAAATTCTCCGGCATAACTCCTTCTCTTGATCACAAACCAAAAGAGCAGACGACCAATATTTTTTTATCATATTATTTTCTGAATTAAGAAAATTCGTGCATAACTTGCAACAGTTATTTCAATGAATTTTCGTTCTTCTCATTAAATATTTTTATGTAAGGAAACAGCTAATCATTGAGCTCTGAAAAACCACAATAGCTGTTTACAAAAGTAGCACATAATTCAACGATCTCCGGTACTGTTATGTGCGAGTTAAACGGAAATTAAGAGCCGCTAGTCCTTATTCCGACATCTGTCGGAATTAGGGAATCCACGATCTTTCTAACTCATTCTTGAAATTCTCACTGTGTATCAATTATTTCTCCTAACTATGCATGCTGCACTATTCAGCAACAATAGGCTGCTAAGCGATATAAAATATATATCACTTTCTAAAAATGAAACACAGAAAATTGGTTAAAATGACACCTCAAGACGCACGCCTTTCGCACTAGAACACAAAATGTGCACTAATATAACGAGCACCACACCTAGGACAAGGTAACGTTTTGTGTCTCCTCGTTGATAGATGCAAGTCCCATATTTAATGACAACTGTCCACCAATTTCAGTACTTTTAGCAATGCACCCGGGTGTCGGAATTATTCCCGTGTCGGAATATGGCGTAGGTACCTTATATCATCCAGATATCCACCCATCTATTATGTGGTTGGATTTCTCTGAAGGAAATTCAGAAAATTTGTACACTGCATTGTACACTGTCCCAGTTCTTTGGATTAATACAAATCTAAAAGTGACGTCAATATGCTAGCATTGTTGAATTCTAGGAGTTCTATTATAAAGCAAAATAACCTTTACATTATGCTGAGGCAAGTGGAGCATATCCTTATTAGCAATATAATGTTTCCAGATTGCTATTCCAGAACATTAGAATTATGTTTGGACAATATGTGTTTTACATTTCCCTTTGAAACACATGGGACTGATATGATAACACATATTTTACATTATTTCATTTTAATGAGACTTAGGCAGCAGTATAAAAGAATAAATGCCGACTTAATTTAAAAAAAAATCAGTCTACCGAAAAATCCTCTCATTTTCATAAAACATGATGCAATTTAAAATTTTGATTTGCATTTTAAATTCAATGTGTTTAAAAATGTTTTGTTTGACAATAAAATAAAATCAGTATCTTTCAAGAATCATGGATTTCCTTGTCTCATCTTATCTCTCTGTATCACGTAGGAATTTTCTGAATATGTTGAGTGAGCTTGAAATGGTAAAAATGCACGTTATAAGCATAATGAGTTAATTCTTTTACGCATTTTTAATAATTCGTGCATTAACTACATTATTAATAATTGTTTCTGAATGTATATGATATTGCCACAACACTGGAATAGTTTTTTAATGTCGTTAAAGTGCTGTGAAGGTAAAGCGGAAATATGCCTCAAAGTATGAGGTTCTTAAAGTTATAAAAGGATACTCTTTATCAAAGTAATTTTATAACACTGTCACGCATGTTGAAGACAAAACTCAAGCTCATGCTTTTATTAGGTACTACACTTATAATTGGCATTAAAAGGGTTTAAATTAAATTGCAATTAGCGCGTGTCAACTTTTCCTTAAAGGTTCGAAATAAAATAATTGAAATTTACTGGTTAAAAATGCTTATTTTACTTGAATATTCTGATGATGTGATATTAAATATAAATACTAAAATGTCCTTCCGTTGGTATTATCTCCTGTTAACAACACTTTGCCTCTCTGTTAAACTTACTTTGATTTTTAAGGATTCCGCAAACCCCTATGCACCTATAAATGTCACAAAAAATTGGCACGCCTCCTATGACCCAATCATACGTAACAATATGAAACTTAGAGAGAATAAGAAACAAACTTAGCAATGTTCAAACGCATGTCTGCATTATGACGAAAGAAGCTGAGATAATTTCAATTCCACCATAATGTTTAGTTCCAAAAATGCAAATATAGATGCGAGATTTGTGCACTTGTCACCCACGTTTTCCACCCACTTGCAACGTAAAATTAATTTTTTTCGCGGTGGATAGAAATTGAAAAATTAGTACGAGTAAATAAGGTGTACTTTGCTTGGGTTTCAAATTTTTGGGAACCATATTTTCATTCCTGCAACTCTTTAAATTAGATTATTTCAGTGCAACGCTCAAAAGCTAGCATCGCTAGATGCTAGCGACAACTTGCGGCGGAAGAAGGAAACCGTACACTAAGGGTACGAAATTCTTTGTTGACATTCCTATCCTGTATATTAATCCGTGGTTTTCGGAATCACGTTGTTCTCTATGACCACAAAAAGGAAAATTTAGCTTGGCCAAAAAAAGTGTTACATCTAAGAGTCAAAACAAAATGTCTTTAATTTCTTCCTCTCTCCTTCCATAACTTCTTGGTGAACAAATCGATCATTTTGTTTTGAAGAAGTGTTGCTCCTAATGTTTTACACTATTCAAAATTAGTAAGGTGGAACTCGGAGCTTTCATGGTCAGACACTCTGAGATTCAATTTCCACCAAGTAGTAAACCCTGTGATAAATCTGGATGTGCTCGAGACCTTCTTGTTAGGGACAAAAAGTCTACAACAGAAAAAAAATAAAGATTTTTTTCTCAAGTGAGTAAACCATCCATTTTCTCAGAACATTTTCTCTACTGGAAAGCTGCTTATAAAACCATTTTGCCAATAGAATGCCATTCTCAAGAAGTCGAATGCCTATTATACATGGTGATTAGAAAATTCCCACCTTTCGCTTGTAAAAATGTATTGTAAAAATGTTTGTGTGTTATAATTAAAAAATTGAGGCATAAAAGACATCGCATTCATTGCATAGAGTAGACTGGAGGCTGGAGGGTAGGGTGGGTGACGAGTGGTAAACAGATGATTCTGCATCTGCAAATCTGCATGGCCTGCTTTGCCCTGCCCTCTTCTCTTGTTCTGCTCGTTGGGGCTTTGTCATTGCTGTACGCTGGGTACGCTGGGCCTAGAAACTTCTGAATTCGATGTTCAATCTTTGTTTCTTTGCTCATTAATTCATTTATAACCAAGGAGCATCATCGTTGGTCAAAAATTCTAAAATTGGTTTGATGCAGCTCTCCACTTGATTCTTCTATCGGCCAGATGTAGCATAGGATGTGCTTAAGTAATAGTCATAATTGTCACATTTAACTGGATATTGTAATAGCAGTGTTACACAATAATGTAATTTCAGATAGTTAGGGAAAAGAAAACAGCTCCTACAAAAATATCTATATTATTTTAAGGTTGCACAATTTTATTCAAATTTAAACTAAATTATGAGGTAACTTACCTAAGAATGATGTTTCTGCTGTTTCTGCCTTCCCAATCACTCGTTCCTGTGATCCTTGTGCCCATCGTAGAGTGTAGACAAGTTGAGCAGGAGTCTCTTGGACAGCTGCAGTATTTGTTTCAGGAGGTTGCCATGAAACCAAGTATCCCTCACTATGCACAGAAATAGTCACATTTTTAGGTGGCCCCATCACTTCTGAGAAACCTAATGAATTGAGAAGAAACAATTTTCACTGACTTATGCTTGGTTTTTTTGCTTCTTGGATACGCGGTGACAAAAATATGGGTTAATATGGGTTTTTTCCCTTGCATTGGGTTTCCCCTCACTCTCTTTGTTTCTAGTACCCGACCATACTTTTCACTCTTTTACTTTTCCTCTCCCACTCATAGCACATTGTACGTCATTGGTCTATACTGGTCATGTGGTCCACTTGGAGGGGTGTTAATGAGCCTCCTTGAACCATGAGGGCAGAGGGAGGGATAGCAGAGGAGTGAACTCCAGTGGTGAAAAACCCTTGGAGTTCTCTCTCTCTCACCCAGTAGTGAAAAACTTTCTTTTTGGCCACCTTGGCTTGGCCTACACTGAAGCAGAGTAAGCAACCTGGGACAGTGATGGCACAATTTGAGTAGTGGGCTCAGGAGTAGGTAGCAGCAAACACTGAACAACCAGAGCCCTTACTAAGGCCCCTTCAAACCCCAGAGAAGTAAAAATGGCATTCATCTACCTTAGGTTAGCAAAAACTCTTCTAAATCATGGTAGAACACTTTGGATGGATAATTTCTACAATTCTCCTGATTTAGCAAAGCATCCAAAGACTTCATAATAATAATATCATTTATCAGACGTTCAGGAAGGTATGTACATGCAATGGTCTTCCTCAAAGAGTCGAATAGAATGGTCTTCGTTAAATGAATGTACTGTGGAAAAAGTATGGTATATTATACCATACTTTTTCCACAAATAAAAATTAATACAAATACATGCATATAGTGAAACCTGCCTAAACGGCCTCGTCCTTAAGCAGCCATTTTTTTCCTGGAACCGAATATATTCCCCATATAACCAATGAAAATTTCCCTCTTCTATTCGTAAATTCCTTCTATTCTCTTCTATTTCTAAAACTGAGCATTCTATGAAGCATATAGTTATTACAAGAGTCTTGTTAGCAGACCATCTACTGGTGTGTGACAGATAAATTACCACTCGGTCTCCCGAAAGTGGCCACTACACTAATGCCAGCAACCAGTTTTGTTTTATTCATACCACTGACCATACAATTATAATCCTATAGGTGATCATTACCTGGGTTTTTAAGTCAATACCTCACCTTTAGGTGTCTCAGACCAGGAGGACAAGTATAAATTAGGGAATCGAAGGCTTGAGAGAAACCCAATGTCGACATCAGCCTGCCCTAAACAAAAGTTGGCAAGGGGATCATGGCTTCCCATCAGACAGATATAAGATGGTCACTAGCCCCCAGGAAAGGACCTTTTGGTAGACTCATATGGTAGTCAGCTTAGAAAATTGATAGGCTTGTTGTGTGAAGCTACAGTCTAGACTTAGGGAGCTATAAATGCATCATTTTCTCTTTTACTATCCACATTTATGCAACCCGTGTGCCCGAAACCTATTTATTTTGGGCTGGAAAGAGAATGGACCCTCAACCATGCTTGCACCAAAACACATAAAAATCTGAGAAGAAATGTACCAAAAAAAAAGTGCGTGTCAGATGTTATCCAATATTGGAGTGAAAGAAGAATATTAATATGTAAGGAAACCATAGCTGGGCAGACAAGCATTAATCCGTTAATCGTTGATTAATGAAGTTAACATATTGCTTAACGTTTTAACTTTTAAGTTAAATGCAAAAACTATTAATGGTCTTATTAACTTCCGTTAACTTTTAATTCCGTTAATTTAAGTGCGTTACTTTTGTTTAGAGCCATCTGGATTGCCGTTTAATAACTTCGTGAAGGAGTTGTGTTGAGAATGCAATTCAGAGAACTCGGCGTTTGTACTGCAATCAGACTTTTACATAACTTTTACAGAAAACATTTACACAGTCAAGGCTCACGTTACCACCCTAAACAATATTAAACAAGACATGAGGAGAACGCATCCATCTAAATACGTTCAATTTGAAGAAAAAGTAAAGGCAGGATCAACTCGCGAGAAAACGAAAACCACGTCTAAGGCTTCTTCAAGAGATGTGGATTCTTCATATGTCAATAGTTTTTTCACCATCTAATGGCAAAAAAACTACGCCAGCAAAATATTAGTGAATCTTTCGGTATCGCAGCTACCAGTAGCGGCGTATCCCAAAGTTTCTATTTCCACAATCAAATACAAACAGCGTCAGGTCCAACTTTACTGACAGAAACGGTTAATTACTATGAAACTCCATACCTCATGTGTATAAGTCTACATTACCTAAGCTATACTGTTTATTAAGTATTTTTGACAATGAGATTCTTATTGCGTTCATTGACATTAAAAATACCTCAATTTTAAGTGACATATAATTCAAAATTGTCAACAATTTAATATAGATTTTTAACTTTAACGGATAACTTTAACTCACGTTAAATTTTCATCAAGATAACGATTTAACGATTAACGAAGTTAACTTTTTGAGTAGCTTTTAATACATTAACGAAGTTAATTTTTGGATTAACTTTGCCCAGCTATGAAGGAAACCTTCTAGGTAGCAAAGTGAGTCCTAGAATTTTCTGTCTGACTGGGTTGCCTCCAAGAAATTTTAATTTCAAATTGAAGTCTGTGCTGTACAGTCTGTCAGAGAATTTGTGTATTTTGATTAAGTAAGGGTGGTTACTATAATGAGTGAAGGTAAAAGCAAAGTTGCTCTGAATCTTGAGGAGAGAAGGAGCATTATCTTGAAGAGTAAGAAGGGACTAATGAAAAAACACAAGAGACAGCACTTATTCCACAGATTGGCGATAAGCCATCATTAGGAACCATATGAGATAAGATGGCTTAGCGGCTGAAATGCATAGTACCACCATTTAAACTGTGGAATAAGTGCTGTCTCTTGTGTTTTTTTCATTCTGATATCATTCCACTACATCTCGCCGGACACAGTTACTTTCAAGAAGGGAGTAACGGCAAGGAAAATTTCAGACATTGTTAAATGGAGTATAACTCAAGTTGTTACATGAAAAAAATAGATTGATTACATGAAAAAAATAATGTTGTTTTCAAGTCGATTAAGTGTGCTCCTTCTTAATTGTTACCAGACAGTGCACCAATGCTGCAAAAGAAGGCTCAGCAGGAGGTGGAAAATTTAAGGGTAGAAAACTTTGTGACAAGCAATGGGTGGTTGGCATGTTTCAGGAAATGCTACAAATTATTTTTCTGTGCATATATATGATTGGTGGTCAAGGTTGCAATCAATATTGGAAGATTTCCATCATAGCAATGCATATTTTTGATGTTATGAAGGTTGAGTATTCTATCAATTAATGTTTCAACAAATCTCTAGCCTTCAGAAATGAGCTTTGTAAGGAAAGACTTAAACAGTACTAGTAATAGAAATCCACTGTCCTCTTTCCTGCGTAAAATAAATAAGGAGTAGAGGTGTAGCAAGGAGAAAAATCACTTTGTAAGAATCCACAAGTTTATTGAGACACCGACCTAGGTTTCAATTGTAGTACAATCATCTCAATAAACTTGTGGAATCTTACAAAGTGGTATTTCTCCTTGCTACAATCATGTGGTTCCACCAAGTAAAGCCTGAGGACTTCCTTTTTATTCATGAAGGAGTGGTTGGGTTGAATAATATAATATTGGAAGGGGTTTACCTCCATTCAACGGTCACCTCCGTAAGCAGACACCTTCTTTAGGCCACGTGGTGGCGGTTTAAGACAGGTTTCACTGTATTAGGTATTTGTGCAGTGCTTAGAAAATATTATGAATTTATATCGAGTAATATAATGTCTCTAAATGTCCACTCCTGACTGCATACTTAGTTTTTGAGAAATTAAATGATAAATAATTCTCAATTCATTCAGCCTCCAATTTAAAAGAATGATGCTTCATCATCCATAGGTTGCCATTTTTTTCATTAAATTACTACCCAAGGGAGGGAAATTTACCAAATATTTAACACATTGTGCATATATAATTCATTCAATAAACCCATAGACTGATTTCGATGCAGTTGTCATGCCTCAGATAATTATCAGCTCAATAGCTATATAAATACAACAGCGGTGCAGTGTGGTTGGCCAGTTACAATATTTGCTTGAATCCAAAAAGATAATACTTTCTTAAAACTCTACAAGATAGATTAATCATTTTTGAATCCAGTGAAATATATTAATAGCAAATTTTTGTGAGTTGAGATAACGCTGATGAAATTTCAACATGATCTGCCTTTCACGAAGCTCACCGGTAAATGTCAACTGCAGGAAATCTAGATTATGGAATTCATTTGACATTAAGGATTTTGCTTACACTTGTAAGACATAACCTCTTTCCATTGGAAGTTTGGAAGGAAAAACACATCATCTTAGGTATCTGTGGATCTCTCCATTTTCTGGATTTTGTCATATCATTTGTCTGAAATGATTACAATTTTGCCTATATAGGTTCTACCAGGCATCTTCTAGTCCACTTTGACCTGAAGACACCTGGTGGAATCCAGGCAAAACTGCAGTCATCTCTGACAAACAATGTGGCAAAATGCAGAAAATGGAGAAATCCACGAACTTGTATTGCCATAGAAACCCACAATTTAATATCGTCTTAGATTTCTATTAACATGGTCATTATTTGAGGAATGATAGTATGCCTACTGGCACTGAATATAAAAAATGATGTTAATTAAAACTATATTGACTAATTAAACTTAAATACTTAATTATTATAAATCCTTTTTCTGTAGCAGGTTCACTTATGCAGTCAATGATACAGAATAAAAATTATCTGCTTTATACCAAACCATTCGACATTGAAACCACAGAAAATGTGTTAAAATATGCTGTTCCATTCAAATCCTTAAATGAAATTTAGGTAATTGAAGTGTTTCAGGATGGGGTGCATGAAGATACACTGAGCAAACACTTACCAAATGGACCTGACAAATCATTGAGAACTCTTTTGGATGTATTGCCTGAGTGTGGAGAGATACCTGCAAAAATGTTCAAAATTAATTAATGATTTACTACCTTAAACGTCAAGCTATTTTAGTATGAGGAAGTATTCCCATTAATGCTATGGGAAAATTAGCTTTTGAAGGCATTCATTCAAACCAGATATAGAAAACCATGTAAGTTGAAATATTTAGGAGTTGTTCACATAAATACGATTAAGTATTTAAAATTATAATTTTAAAAATTATGTGAATGTTACACAGGCAGTGTACAAATTTCTTCATACTTGGGTGTCAGCATTTTGTATAAATTCCATCAAATTCTATTTTAAGTTGAAGTAATACTTATAAGAATCACACCTGAATTATGTCATTTTGACCTTTGTTTTGGTGAAATTTGGTAAAAATTATGGCTCATCTAGTACACTCAGAACCATTTAATTAAACAAACAAGGCAACACTGGATCTTAGTCTGATGTATGACCATTGAGTATCAGCTGATGTCAAAATGGCACATCTTGTTGCTCTTCTTTCATACCATACATAAAGTAGTGTTCTCTTTCTCGGCCTATCAAGCATTATGGCTCATATTCAATTTTAACTTGGGCATTATGAGTAAATTTGTTTGACCATTTTGTTGAGTATAACATATGTCAATGTGAATACTGGCAGTGATTACAAGCAATATATTGTCATAAAGAAAATTTGAATGAATGAATCATAATGTTTAAATGATCATGACACAGCATATGCATAGTTATAATTAGTACCCTAGTTTTGATGAAGCTTAGGGTTGTATATTTATTTATTTCCACAGTTGACAAATAAAAGAATAGCACATCAGAACATCCTGTCACTTAAATAATTACTTGCCAGAAAAGATGAAATAACACCAACATCTACATTTATGTACATAATATAAAATTAGAAAAAGAAATTGTCCTGAATTAATAAATTCATTCACACTGTAAAAACAACATGAACACTTTTTTCTTAAAAATGGTGAATGATTTCACATTTTTTAAACTTGTGGGAAGCTTGTTATACATTATTATGCATAAGGAGCGAGGTCCTTTTGACATCATTGTCATATTAGAAGATGCTACACATAAATGATTTCCTGTCCTAGTCTCATGGGTGTGTATACTATTATTTAATGCATATGAGTGGTGTTGTTCACTTTGTAATTGAGGGTATCATCTATTGAAAAATGGATTCATAACTTCTTCCATTTAAGCAATTCAGGTCCAGGACTCAGTGACATGGAGCACTGAGTTCTCCATTTACATAGATACATTTAAGCTAGATACAGGGTTTATAGGAACCTGGAAATCCTGGAAAACCTAGAAAAAAAGTCAGGGAAAATGAAAACAGCCATGGAAATCCTGGAAAAGTCAGGGAATTTAACATGTGGTCAGGGAAAAATCGCAAAACGTTCAAATTTCGGAATTTATCACTTGAAAATGCCAAGAGATCAAAAACTGCGCATAGGAGCGGAGGGCAGGGTGAAGGAGGGGACGACTGGCCTCAGGCTGACTTCGCTGCGGAGGCAGCCCAGGGGCCCTATTCTAGTTCTTTCTGGCTATAGCCTGCACAAATTTGGTGAAAAGATTGGCGAAAGGTGTGCGCATCTCATTTTCATTCGCTAGCGATTTTGCCAGGAATGCTTCGCTTTGTCCCTCTGGTGACAAAAAAAGTTATTCCCAGTCAAATTTGATTTCACTTAGCCAAATTTGTCGAAGGATGTGAGGAAGAAAAAATCAAGATTGATTCAAAAAGCTACTTTAACATGACATCAGGTTTGAAGGAAAAGCCAGGTTAGCCCTCTTTGCATATATTTTTCTTCAATTAAAACCCTTTCTGAAAGCATATCAATGCAAGTAATCATAATTTTTATTTTGTGGATTTAAAGTTGTTGATGTCTTATTATATGAAAATAAACCTACAATTTTTCATAAGTTCAGACTTCTCTGCTTCCTCACTACCACTTTTATCTCTATAAATGACCGAAATCTTGGGAGTTTTCAGGCACTCAAAAGTCAGGGAAAATCACTAATAATGGTCTGGAATTCCTGGAAAAGTCATGGAAAATGAAAATGAAAACCCCTATAAACCCTGAGATAACATACAGAGTGCACCTATCATATCATGGCAATCATCGCTTACTCCAATGTGTGAGGTTGGCGGACATCACTACAAATGAGTCTTGGCTGAAGAACACGCTTATTACGTAACTATGAGAGGACATCAGTTTTTGTAGATTTTAATCTTTATTTCATAAATAAATGACAATGAGGGAATATTGTTTTTATATGCAACATATCTATTTTTTTTGTTCATCTTTTGCATTTGTGAATTGGAATTGTGCTTAGGTTCAAATTACCACAGTGCTGTTAAAATACTTTACCCTGAAAACAATATATCCCTCTGTATTTATTTCTAGCATATGTTACCTTTTGTCCTGACTCGAATTGCCTTGCTGAACATGCCATCACCATGTACATCTTGGCTAAGGACCATCATATCATAGGTTGTTCCAGGATTTAAATTAGGAACTAAAACCTCTCGTGATCCCACCGGCAATATTTTCATTGTCTTCCATTCAGATGAATCTTCACGTCGATACCTTTTTAAAGAAATTAAGACATTTAACCTATTGAAAAGCATTTTCAATTAAAGGCATAATTTCCAAAGATATTTATCTGTAATTCTTTCATTTTGCCCATAGTCAGGTACTTTTGGCCACAAAAATGGATGATTTAAGCTCAGGATGTCAATTGCACATGATTGCATCAGTGTAACTGTATCAAGTATTATGATTTTACTTCTTCAGAGACAAAAATGAAATTTGATACATGATAATTTTTTGGACTGAAGTGGTGATCAATGTCCAATATAAGGTGATATGTATAGCCATGCGTCAAACCAATCTCAGGATTGTTGGCTGATAATGATAATGTATTGTCAGCAAATTTTGACACAGCTTATTGATTTGAAATTATAGGGAAGTGAAAAACAATTTTTAAGCTATAAATATTTATGTTTAAATACACCTCCTTATTTCATTTATGTTATGATGATCCCAAAATAAAGACAGAATACTGTTGATTAGGTTTGGGTATTCAACTTACCACACACTGTATTCCTGCTTGGGTTTTCTGTAGCCTGGAACCCATCTTAGGGTTATTGCCGTGAGAGTGCTGTTGGCTGTTAAGTTGTACGGAGCCCTGGGAGCTATATTTTCTATCATGAGCTCAGCCTCTGCTGTTATCGTGGATGCCTCATTACTTGCCACACATTGATAGAATCCTCTGTCCTCTTTCTGGACATTCACGATGGTTAGGTTTCCACCAGAGATTGAAGACCTTGAGTGTGGAATTAGAGCTCCATCCTTCTGAAGTAGACCATGAAGATCAAGGCCATGGTGTGAGCATGCATAATAAAATGGAAAGTGGTCCACTCATGAAGTAGCCGCCTTGGTAGTTGAGCATTAATTCAGATGGTTCCCACTAACTACTGTAGACTTGAGATTTTCACAGGAATTTTGATTTTAAATCTTTCTCATCAAAAGGGAGTTTGCGATTGAAAAACAGCTACATAGGTGGCAATTAACTGGTGGAGGTTATCAAGAATGCAATTGTGCTTAATAATTCATCAGAAGGAATGTCACTGTGTAATTAACTCTGAAAATGGTATTTTTTAGTAATGACAAAATAAAAATAGTGGTGATTTATATCCACTTGCTATTAACTTGTTTTCCTACAGCCTATTCTGATTTGTCCTCCATTTGACAGTATTAGAAGTGAATGAGTTTCATTTTAATGAGGAATAGAAGTGAATACGATATAATTGGTGGAATGTAAAATTATTAAATACCAAAAAATTTCACCCTGGAATTGAAGAGAAGGTTTTTGCTCAAAGTAGTGGGATGAAAGAGCTATAGTAGTAATGCCAATCCCTACTCTAAATTGAGGGAGTAAAATCTTAACTGAAGCAATGATGCTCACGTAAGATGTAAATTAAGCCATACATATCAAATACTTTAACAAGAATGCTTTTTAAGCACAGAAAATAAAACTGTAAAGACACTGCTGCATCTTGGCAGTATGGAAAAGCCAGGTTACATTTTGCATTCACTATAATGATTTAATGCATATAACTGATATATTGAATCGCTGTATTTGGTACTAAGTTTTAGGATCGTTTCATGCTTTGAATATTGTTCAAGTTTACTTGTATTCTACCTATTATTTACAAAAACTATGCAAGAATCCATTCAGATAAATATCATAAGTTCAAAAATTGTACATTAAAATGTAAGCCGTAAGTCTATAAAAGGGCTTTGTATTATTATCAGACATTTTTTGCAATGCCATGATCATTCCTGGAAAACATGCATTGTTCACTAAATCATGCAGACTCATAATGTTGTGTACTTAGCCAATCATCCATCAGCTTCAAAGTTGGCCTGTAGTCGCATCTTGTATTGAAAAGTTCTTGTTTTGAAACTGCTATTCCGCTAATGTAAGGGGAACACCCATTGGTGCTAAATATTGTTAACTTGATATGAAATAGATTAATAAAAATATTTCAAATGCTTAGATGATAAATGAATATAATATTAGTATTTTTCCTGGAATAATAGGTATCTTAGGTAAACTTAGTTAAAATTTGATTAACCAGGAAAAATTTGTAAAAATATATTTTCTATTCCATCATTGAATTTTTCTAAATAATAATGATGCACTTCATAGAGTATGCTATATCCAGTCTGTGTCTTCCAATATTTCTCAAAAAGTTTTGACTAATTATCAGGTTACACTTTACCTGATGATGTTGTGAGTCGTTACACAGCATATATATTAAATATTCTGTGTGGAAAACCAAAGTTTATGGCCTTGTTAAATTTTTGTGTTGATTATCTCTACTACCATGAAAATATTTTACATATACATATAGTATGCTGTGAAACTATTTTGATGGTTACCAGTAGACCATAAATGGGGTGCATTTGACCCTTATTTAGATCGCATGTAGTCGCAATGTAAACCAAAATAAGACGTCTACATCTGGTATGAAGCCAACCTCATGGTTTGCTGTATACCAGATGTGGATGTTAAAATTGGGTTTACATTAGGATTCCTGCAAACTTTGTGCTCTTAGGGGAACTGAGCTAAGGTCTTGGCCATTGCCGTATCCGAAATGAAAACATTGTTGATGCTTAAACAATTTGTATTAGGGAGATGTCATAAACTGCATTTTGCCTTTCACATCTGTTAACACCACTCTCTGTTAAAGTAGCTAGGTAGGCATTTGGTAAAACTAAGAGTATTTAAATGAAGACTTCAGCGGAGCTCAAATCATAAATGTTTTTCAAATTCCTTTCCGGGTTTGTCTATTTGAACCAAGCTGCAACTTGAGGACGAGTATTAGAATGCTTGCAAAAAATGTCATCAACTGAAATAAACATAGTTAGTGAAAACCCTGAATGAAGTTTAACAAAAACATGTGCATTAAGGTAAAAAATAAATTGCATTATAGTTATGCGTAAAATGGGAAAATTCAAACATAAGTAAACGAATGATAAGTATGCTATGCTGCTTAAATAGGTTAAATTTGTACAGCTTTAACGAAAAGAATTCCAATCCCAGTGGAAAAAATGCTTTATAACATTCGCAGGAAGTTCACTGAAGCCATTGCAATGAAGTTCAGGAATTAATACACAAGGATGTCACAGAAAAAACAACATTTTTTCTTTTGTTCTCTTGGTATTTCATGGTAAAAACTCTATACCTTCTTTTTCTTTCGACCAATTTAGTATTTACTCACATTGTTACTCTAAATTTTGTAAATAACCTTAAACTATACTTATTTTATTATATTGGTCTCGACATAGACCTTGACACTTACAATTAGATAGCTCCAATGCGCAAGTTATGTATCACGCATTCATCCAAAATTTTAAAGTTTGAAAATACATTGTGTAAATTTGATTTTTTCCTTCTTCAGTTGAATTTCATATTGGAATTGTATTGTAGTAACAGCCAATGTCTTAACTGACGTAGTCGTTCCACAGTAGTGCATGTGGAGTCCTGTCGCATTGCTTGGCTGTTGGCTGTCTGACGGCATGACCATTCAAGTTAAGTCGAGTATAAAGATATATACACAGAGAGGGGCAATAAAGAAGTGAATATCCACCAGGCGTGAGTTATTTAAAACCTATTTCTAAATTTCAATGGGCACCTCAGCTAGTTAAGTAACTGATAAGAAGTAATGTGATGAATAAAATACTTCATATTTTTTAATGATTCCTTAAGTGTTGTCATAATGAATTAAAACATGAAAAGTTTATGGTACATTTAACTGCCAATTCCCTGATGAAAGATCAAAAATTTTTCTTCTGGAATGGGAGGCTCAAGCTATTGATGAAGTGTAGGAAAAGATCCATATTTTTCATGGAGAAATTGGAGATCAAACTGTACAGGAGTATATGTCATATTACCATAGAATATTTTTCTAGGAAGAATTTCATGATTGCCTGAAAGGTTTCTGTAGTCTCATCTTTTGAATGCCCAGTGGTCTAAAAATATAAATTGTTTGGTCTAAAAAGTGCTAATAATAAAACTAAATCAAGATTATATCATAATATTTACCTCACAAAAGAACTAGAAACTATGTTTCAACTACCAAGGCGTTACATCATTCACTAGGCTACTCATTACAGCTTAACACTTAATAACTATAATGCACAGTGTTGAGTATATACATTTATTATCTAATTGTAGCATTTAATTTCTGAAAAGCAATTGATTGGAAGTAACCAACAAATGACATTGAATCTAATAAATATACAACTGCTTCAATTACCTCTGAAGTAGGTAACTCGTAACATGAAATTTTTAATTATAATTTAGGTTTGAAAGCAAAGGTGCCATTGACACTAATCATAATGGGATAATGTAGAATGCAATTGATTACTTTCAACCTCTGAAATTATATACAGCAAATATTAATCTCTTGAACTTACAAAACTCTAAGTTTCAAATTCTTCATCTTAGGCTAGAAGCTTTTTATGAACAGCTTTCAAATAACACACAATGCTGACTCTACCATGCAAGGATGAATTTGAAAAATTAAGTGCTTCAAAAATGTACAGAATATTCTAGTAAAATGCTCACGTGCACTCCAGCTTATCAATATATACTGAGCTAATCTATGACATATATCTGCCCAAATGTGATTGAATGTTTTGCAGTATGTACATTAACACTACAATGATACTTCCCAGTAATAGCTAAGCAACAAATTACCACCTCAAGCATGCTGCTATATAAAGCCTCAAATTGAGAGGTTGTTTGATTGGGGTCATTTACTTGGAACTGAAATCGCAATTTTGTACACGAAATCATTAGATGGAAATGAAAAATGAGTTTTAGTGAAAAAATCAATCTTCTAACCAGAACCATTTTCTCATAAATCAAAAATTAAAATAAGCTAAAGGTGACGACCACTGAATAAGCTGCTTTGAGACCTACTATGTCATCCACCTCCAGTCCTTGACTTCTTTTAGGGAAAGGGAAGGGAGAGGAGGGGGGTGCCAAAAGGTCTGCTCGTGCAGATCCTGTTGCAACCCCTTCTATTGGTAGAGTCAGGTGTGCGTCCCCAATTCTGATAAGGCGAAGTAGCTTTGTAGGCTCAGTTGTGATTGGACGAAGTGGATGACATACCAAGTCGCATGCATGCCCACTTTTCCGAAAGGATTTAAAACATCAGTTTTTCACCGCTTATAACTCGAGGACTAATAGATGAATCAAAAAACAGAAAATTACGGGTCTTTTTATTTTACAAACTCTATCAGATTCGGCAATTAAAAAAATATGGTAAACGACCCCATTACCTCAGAATCATTAAGATATACTTAAGTATTTTTTAAGCTGTGAAAAAATAAGTTAATCAAATTATACTTCAATTAATTTCTAAATTTGATATTTTTTACCAACCCTTGTCCAAGAAATGACTGGTTTTCCAGTCGATGGAGGTGGCAGTTCTAGATCAGCACCCGAGGTTAGAGCTGATTCATCAACATCATGTCTTGCATCACAAGGCATACTTAATGTCTCCCCAATCTTCCTGACATACAGATTGTTGGGCTTGATTGTGAAAACTGGTGGTCTAGTGATTAATACCTTCATTGGTAAAGATGGACCATCAGTTCCTAGATCATTGTATGGAATACAAGTGTACATTCCACCATGAGAACCGTCTACCTGTTGAAATAGCAACAACAGATTAGACTAATACACAATATTTCATGAATTATGAGAGTGATGAGAATTCTATGAATAAAATCAAAGTAGGGCAAAAATGCACCAGTTTGAGAGTTATTAAACTCAGGTGTACTGAGAGAAAGTATATTTTCAATGCATTAAAAAATAGTTCAAAAAAATAACTTTAATTTCTTGAATTTATACTCCAACGTAAAAGCAGCATCCAAAATTTCTTTCCCATACTGATGACATTTGTCATGTTTAAGAGTATTGCTTTGGAATTGGTGTCTAGTCATTTAAAAGAGAGGGTTGAATGGCCATGATCAATGTTAAATGTATAACTCTGGATTTTTTAATAATTTTCAAAAGTAGCATCTTCAAATATTTACATATCCCATCCAGAATAGATAAAGGTAGGAACAGCATAAATTTCATCTCAGTGGCATTCTCTGTATTAAAGCTGAGGGATGTATCAGGTACAAAGTGATCTCATTTGGAAATTTGTATCCATATATTTAAGCATATTTTATTGCTGAATGTGGGAGGATAAGCCTACAAAACTAGCATCTAAAATAAGATTACCACTTATCAATGAAAAAAGTCAACAGTGAAAAATTAGATTTGGATATACATATTTTCATTCACCTTATTAAAGTAAAGCGATCCATTGTGCATAAGAAACACTCCTTGTACATTATATGGATCAAAAAGGAAGCCATCCTTTTCCCAACGCAGATATGTTAAAGGTGGGTTAGCTCGGAAATGACAGTCTAAAAGACCAGGTCGGCCATGGGGAAGATGCTGCTCAGTAGGAGAGTAGATCACTTTGGCCTTGTCTGCATCAAACATGAGAAATATGTTTTAAAATTGGGAAAGGTTGCAAAAGGATCCTGGGGTGTGATCATGGAAATTTATTTTGTATTGTCGCTGACATATTCAACAAAATGAATCTTTCTTAAGGCATACTTATCACAAAAAATATCCAACCCTTTCATTCTACATATTAACATTTGTAACTTAAATCACTGGAAAAAATTTGAGGATTGGCAGCCTTGTTTTGAGTCATAGAAACAAAATTTAAGAAACAACAAAAACCTGATTGTGTGCTTAATAAAGAGCCATGATCATGCCCCTGAGTAAATACATATATTTTCCACTTTAAATCTTCAAACCATCGATCTCTATAGTAAACATTTCTTAATATTGTATTCACAATTATATTTTTATGGATAATAGCAATTGAAAAAATTTCTTTCATTACAAGACAGCTCATCACATCAGTTTGCAGCTCTTATTCAAGGTAGAAGAAAAATTATTTTCCTAATATTCATAATGTAACATGAACCTCACTATCACTCCTGATACAGAAAGATAGTCAATTGTGAGACATGATAATTTCAAATGCTACAGAGTAATTTTTCCTGCATCCATTATAAAATTATGGCAAACACTCATCCCTTACACCTTGATGATTTTTTTCTGCCAATGGTATTTTGCATTTGATACAAATATTAGCATTAATGGGAGAAAAACAAATTATGTATGAAGGTAGGCCTATAGACCTATACCACGACCCCTACTTTAACATGATACCTCACAACAGCCCTGCATACTTCATGCTGTTTGTAATACGAAAATTTCTCTCAATTAGGTGGTTTAACAAAGGAAAACAACCTGAAATATTTCCCATGCATTCTGCATGACTACCTTGACCAACTACTTGACTTTCATCGACAGCAATGTGAAACTTGAATAACACCGTAGCATATGATTTTAAGGAAGAAGTAGATTTAATAAAAGGCAGGAATGAGAGGTGATCATAAAAATTATGGTAAAGGCATGCCAATCAAGCAAAACTATTAATTCCTGGGTATATTTTAATCATAAAATAATTTTATATGGAATCATTAAGTGAGTAATTTTTATCCCACAGTTATATTCCTTACGGTGAATATGGATCTCACTAGTTGTGAAAAGTCTTGCTATTTCTTTTTGAGTCAACATTCCTCAACCTTTCAACCTCTTCTGCATTGCAAAATCACACATTTTTCTCAACCTGTAAGCACATCACTCCCTTAATATATATATTTACCATCGCTTGCATTAAAGTCATCCTTCTTCAACCTCTGATTATTTTCTTTTTTAATTTTTTTCCCGAAATGGATTTCACTCACACTCCACATTAAGGTGTGCTCCAGCTGATTGCTTTTCCCCCATCTCATTAGTGACTTCACAGTAATAATAGCCAGGATCAGCCATGTCTGTGGGAGATATGGTGAGGGAGCCATCTGATGAGATCCTCGATCGAGCCGATAAGTTTGGAAGCTCTGAGAATGGAACACCGTCCTTGAACCATGTCACTGTGGCACCCTCTTCTTTTGTAACACATTTGAAGTGGGCTGATTCACCCTCCATTGTGGTCTGATTTATGGGTGGGATGGCTAGAAGTGTTCCACCTGAAAATTGAGAGTAAATTCACTGCAATCACGTCTATCACCCATAGGTACCCATGCGTTTGGTTAACTTCCACTACACTTTACTGCTTCAGTTAGTCTATCTATCATATTAGTGAGTATATAGGCCATACTGCGATTTCTGATCTTTTATAGATTGAGTCTGAGCACCAGATCAACTTCTTTTTCCCTGAGAGCTGAAATTTGCAGTATACCTAATATAAACCCAACTTTAATGCCTATGTCTGGTATACCTACACCAGATGTAGACAAGATTTAGATGTTAAAATAGGGTTTGCGTTAGGTATACTGCTACCTTTATGGTCTCAGGGTTAACATGCCGATTGTTTATTTCTTTGATGTTACCTGAATAAAAAAATGAAGGAGTACATTTATGTCAGGGCACGAGGAAGAGCAACATAGTTTTAATATTTCTTAAGCAATCAGAGGTACAGCTCCACAAAATAGAATTAACTGCTCAAAAAAACTTTTCAGCTTGAAAAACTAGGTGATAGACAACTGAGAGTTTTTACATCAATCCAAATGTAAATCATGTCAAAAACATTCTTGAAATGCTTTACACTTTCTAAGATGCTTATAGAGTAATTGTTGTGGTAATGACTCAGGATTTAATAGAGGTAGATGCATCATTTCAGCAAGTTGTGGCTCAACAACATGCAAGAAGATAAAAGCTATTAAGTTATTGCTTGCGAAGGGCTTCTGAAGGCCTTTGTTGAAGGAAGAATGTTAGGTAAGCAAGAAATAGAGAGGTATAGGACATCCATTTATAGGAGAGAAAAAGATAAAGAAAGTTGATGAGTCAAATACTGAAAGGGAAGTGATGCTCAGGAGTAGAAAAGTAGAGCAGAAATGATCCTTCAAAAATTCCCTCCCCAGATCCACATTTGAAGTTTAAAATTTTGTTGAAGGCAGCAAAAGTAAATTTGGGAGATATTTAGAAGAACATAGTGGGATCCAACAGAGGTAAATGCCTAAGTTGGAATAGGGAGTAGGAAAGGATGAGAAAAAAGTATTTACTTTGGCTTGAAGTAGACAGGGGATATTATGGTTAAAAGAAGAACATTATGTATGGAACAGGGAATGCTTAATGCAAGTGAGAGGTTGGATGATAACACAATAGGGGATCAAAGCCATAGATGACCAATGAACCCCATTAATTAACTTTTCCATGGCCAAAACATAGCTAAATTACTTATTCACTTTTTAAAAGAACATATATCCTTGCTCATATAAATTCATAGCTTTTTTTACTACACAAGGTTTACTGATACTCAAATATGCAAAATTTTCCTATTTAGGAGCATAGGAGATATGAAATATCCTTTGAGTGAAACATTGCTTTTCTGTTTTCTGCACAAAGTATTTGATCTTAGTAGAAGTAACATGAAAAAAGTAAAATAACTCCGCACCATTTAATGAACCTACCATCTACTGTGAGATGAAACCAGGTCCCATTTCTTCCAGTATTTGGAGTCCGATTAGGAAAATATACTCTGCACTCATACCACCCCTGGTCTGATTCCCTTATGCTGGTTAAGTTGACGGCTCCTTTCCCATATGCTTGATGATTCACTCCTGGGTAGTACTGCTGCAAATGAGGATCCCAAGCCACCCTGCTTACCCTTCCTTTATAGCCATCTTCGGCAGTCAAGGCTCCATCATACCATGAAAATACAGTATTTCCCTATAATAAAATTTAGGAATGAACACTTTTAAGCCTGCCAAGATATATGAAACAATTGTCACGTTTTCATAGACTAATAACCAACATAAATACAAATTCTCAAGGATATAAATGGTAATTTCAGAACATTTGTATGAAATTAAGGCATATTTGAAGTAGTTAGTAGTTATTCAGAGGAGGTGACCAACATCTAAGGTCATCTGTGCCATTTAGGGTTCCCTCCTCTGAATTTAGCAAATAGCCAGTGTGGGTAATTGAATATGAATAGGAATTTTTGCAAGAAATGGAGGAAGGGTGAAATGAAACCAGCTGTCAGCATTAGCTTGCCCTTAACAAAAGGAACCAAGAGGTTTAACATTGTTAAAGAGGTTAAGTCCATGGTTTAACGTCCCATCCTGATGGATGGAGTACTGAACTTGAAGTGTCCTGCACTAGGCACACAATTAGGGACAGGTATAATAATGAAAATTTGCCTCATATGCAATTGAAACTCAGGCCCTTGGGGTGAGAAGCCAGTACTCTAGCCACTGTGACAACCAAATTCACCAGATAAGTTAAGAAGGAAGAAGCTAATTCTGTAATTTACGTAGAAAAAGGGTGTGGTTAAACGTTAACTGTGTGGAATCATCTATGCAAGCAATTCTATGCTGACAAGATGGGGTTAGTATAAAGTTGTAAGAGACTCATGTTTTCTTCATATACGTATCATTAATCATTGACGAACAAGCTACCATGTAGAAAATATTCAAGCTGCAATAATTATAAGGATATTGTGATGTTAAATGGATGAAATAAAATCCATGAAAGCTCCAGCAGCTGAAGAAACAAGTAGTAGTAGTATTAAAATCATATTTTAATGTGTTCCAGCTTGTATATTAGTTGGAACAAATGGAAGCTACATCAAACCATTTTATCTAACTTATTACTAGCCTAGTACTAAGATAAACACCACGCCTATGCCTGAAATAGGAATGTAACCCATGATTATGGGATAGGGCTGTCAACTGACCTAATTTTCCCAGACATGCTCTTATTTTGCATGCATTATGAACAGTTCAGGAGGAATTTCAGAAATTTCTAAAATTTTTGGAATTGGGATTTTTTAATTTGAAAATCTCTTGTTCCTAATCATTTATATGTCTTTTCCAAGCTGTATCTCAGCACCTGTGGAAGGAGTGCATTAACAATATTTTCATTCAATGCAGTTGCATTACATTTTCATACATATTGCACTCATGCTCTTCTATTTTCCTCTGGTACAGCCACATATATAGGGTACAGCTTATCTCAGTATGTTGGGATTTTTCAATGAGTATGAACTTTCCGTTCATACTCATTGAAAAATCCCAACATAGCCACAAAAAGCCACCACAGATGGCTTGTACCATCGTCTCCAAACTTGGAGACACGTAAGTGTAGACTATGAAAAGAAAGGTAAAAAATGTGTTCCTCTGGCTTTCAATAACTGGCAATACTGCTGAACATAGGAATTTTCATAGAAGAGAGACGAATTTTTGGCAAAAGTTTCACAACTCTGTGCTGTAATGTACAAAGTTATCATGCAAACAGATTCACTTTTATTCAAATTGGCAGTATACTATATTCCCAAAGGAGACGTTGGAGAGGGAAAGGGACTAAATTTTTGGAGGAATCCATAAGAGTAGAACCTCTAAAAATCATCCCGCACTCATTGTATTACAGTGTTACTCTACTCATATGGGGTTAAAACCCATATGTTGTAAAGCGTCTCCATACTTTGGATACTTTGTTTTCAAGACAACCTATCTTTGTATTCATTAATTCCTATTGTTTTGAGTAAAATTTATTTAGATAGAATATAAAATTTATATTTCCGTAGGTATATAGTAGGTTTTAGAAAATATTTTTGACAATGGTGCTCTAAGTCAGTTTAAATTTACAGTTTCCACAATTCATTAATGCAGGTGAGGGAGGATTGAATAGGAATTATTAATCAATAGTTTTTATGAATCCTAACAGACAAATAGCATTAATGCTACGTCATCATTTTTAAAGGAGAGTTGAACTTGATATTAGCAGTATTACAATATTTACGGGCTTGGAGCCCTTTTACAAAATTACAAAGTATGAGAATACAAAGTCAAATATAAAAGAGTAAACAACACTCTCATCTTTATAATTAGCCTAACTTAGAAAATTTTCATGAGACATTCCGCACCAAATTTTATGAAATAATTAAATATGAAAAAGGACAAAAAACCAAATATTTAACATTAAGATTACAGCTATTTTAGAAGACATGAGGCATATAGATTCAGAACCTGTAAGTGAGAAAATATGTACCTACTCACAAAAACTTTGAAATAAATTCGCTGTCGTAACATGGGGAAAACAAAATGAGAGAATATCAGCTTAAACTTATGTAACTTTGTGCTTACCAGAGTGGAGTTAAACCTAAAAAAGGTCAAAAGTGAAGACTATATATAGAAATTTGGTCACATTAACAAAGTATCCTGCAAAGTGTGTGATACGCATTACAACCTTTGGGTTTCAAATCCTGCACTTCTTGAGTGGAGTAAGCGTAACACTGCACGGAAGCCGGATCAGGACCATTCTTCGATATTCCCTTTCCGGATTTCTCCGAAGTTTCGGCCAATTTCCTCTTCGACACCTCCTTTGGCTTTAATTCACCTTTTTTCCATTTTTCAAAATGCAAGTCTATAAATACCAAAACACTTCCCATCATTCCCTTCCCTTACGACTACTGCCAATTTGAATACGAGTGAATTTATTTGCATGATAGCTTCATGATAGAGCTGCGAAACTTTCGGAAAATGGGCATCTCTTCTATGAAAATTCCTGAGTTCATTATATTGCCAATTATTGACAACTGGATGAACACATTTTGTATCTTTCTTTTCATAGCCTATGTTTGGAGATGTTATGAGTCATCTATTAAATTTCATTAATATTTATTGAACATTTTCGATTTACAGAGGAAAATCGTATCGTGAAAAAATAGATGAGAATGTAGGCTAATTAAAATATAGAACACTTAGTAAAAGAGTAAAAGGCCTCTTAAAAAAAAGGCGCCAAAGGTTCCACGGTTTTACGTAACATCCGACTACTGAAGAATACTGAAAGAATACTGAACTTGAAGTACGGTACTTGATCTCCACACAGCATTCACATAGGTACCACTATTCAAATGAAAAATCTCGGCCGCTGCCAGGATTCGAACCCGGACTTTTCGGGATGGGATGTCGGTTCTCAAACCAACCCAATCTCAGCCCGTCTTAATCGGTTGTCACGCAAACATACATGCACGCACTCCACGATCGCCTTTGCTGGAATCTAAATTCGAACGATTGAAATACGAATTGCTTGTTTCCTCCCAATTCCTCGTGTTTATTCCACAGGAGATGCCGCTCGCTCAGGCATTGACCCACTTCTGACAACGAAGGTTAATTGACGGTAGCCCGCGGACGCCCGCCCTGCTCTACCTCTCCGGGAGAGACATTTCCCGCCCTAGTGGTTCTCAAACCGCCCAACCCTTAACTTCAGCGACGGCCGCACTTCTGAATTGCACGTACGCGCACTTGCGTCCAGTTCGTCATTTGAGAACCATTCCAAGGATTTGTTTGCTCAAATCATAATTTTCCCAGCATTTGAACGGTCGTCAAGGAGATCACCCCAAACCCAAACTATTATCCGTCGAACCCTAGTGTTCTGCGGAAGGTCTATAAGGGTTCCGTTTATAATGATGAAATTGATATCAGCCCGTATCTCTTATACGTACTTTTTTGCTTAATTTATTTATCATTAATTTATTTCTGTCCTATAGTATAAACCAGGAGTGATATCAGCCCACATCACATATGTATGTACTTAATTTGTTTTTTTATCAATATGTATCTAATCTACAAAATAAACCTCGTAGGATTTACATGTACTTGCTTCATCTGTTTCATATTAATATCTATATAGGTATCCTATAAAATAAATTAGGCGTTTTGTTAAAATTTTAGGGCATGTGAAGTTTTCTGATAGAGGAAATGTTTGGGAAACGTTAATGTAGACACCCCTAAGGATTTCTAAGAAATAGGAGGTGTAGGACAAAATTATGGACACTTATCATGAAATATGAACGTGAAGGAAAATATGAGGAGAAAACTCCGATTGTGCTGAATAAAGTATCACTCATTCATTCATTCTTGGTTTAAAGTCTGTTCCCCAAATGGATTCAGGCCAGGAGGGACGGTACAAGGGTGGGAATGGATGGGTAAGGAGGAAGGGTGGAGAGAAACCCGGCGTCGGCATTAGTGTGCTCTTCATGAAGTGGGAACATAGCTTAACGGACCGAATACTGGACTCAAAGTGATCTCCTTTCATCACTCAAGTAGAGGCCGTTTAGCAATGCAAAATATCTGCCTCGGCCGGGACTCGAACCCCGACCCTCGGGTTGGAGACCAGTTCTCTGGACACCACACAAACCCGGTCAACCAACATCACTAGCCTACTCTTGTAGATCTACTCAAGTACAAATATAATGGGTATACCATAAGATACACTACGATATCATCGATGATTTATGGGGATGTCCATGAATTACGTAACGCTAAATTGGGGAGGGGTGGTCTAGTCTTTCGCTTCGGCAAGAGATGCAATATAAAGTAATTTCTTATTCTCATAATATTTATGACACACATGATACTTATTGCAATGAAAACAAAATTTGCAATGTAACACAAATTAAAAACAAACTTTGATCCAACCCAGGTTTCGTTGACACTGCAACATCATCAGGGGAAAAATGACATCAAGGGTGAGCTTATACATCCCCGTATTTCGTACATAGGTACATAAGCGCATCCTTGATGTTATATTTCACCTGATGATGTTGCAGTGTCAACGAAACCCAGGTCTAACTAAAGTTCGTTTTTAATCTGTGGTTTATTGCAAATTTTGTTTTCATGTCGATATGTTCGAATACCACTCAATATCACCGGAGACTATTGAATTTATTCTCAACATGATACTTAGGTGATTATAATTAGTGAATAAAGAATGTAATTGAGAAATAAACAAGGTATTCGAAAGAATATCTCTTTTATAACTCACTAAAATATAAGTTTCATTGACAGGGTTACTTATTGAGGGGTTCAAAAACTGTGGAAAATCTGCATTACGTAATATGTTGATTGCCTATAATAAGTGACCCGGCCTCCATAAAATTGAAAAAGTTGGAATATCTTCATTACCAAGGATGTTTTGAAAAACAGCTGCCGAATGTTTCATCGTAGCTTAGTAGAAAAAAGTGTATAGAACGGTACAGCACTGATAAATTAATGTTGTCAAGAAACGAAACCGTGTCCTCCGTATGGAAGCTAGTGTTCTAACTACGACAATAACCCGATCCACCTGGTTTCAGAAAAACATTCTCTGGAAAAGGGGTCTTATGTGAAACAAAAAATAGTAAATGACATTGTTTGATAATAGCCATTCCCAAACTGCCACTGGAATGTAATAGGTTTCCGGTTCAGCATATTTCCCCGGACTGATTTTTCAGTTAAATTCCGATAACAAACGCCTGTAGAGGCAAGGGAAAAAAAGCCTCAAACTTGGATATTAAAACCTTCGCCAGGACACTGCCGTGGACATTCATTGATTACTCTCACAGCATGCTTCGATAAGTACCGAGCACAGCCGTCATTTCTCGTCCTTGACCCAATTCGTTGGCCGAGTCACCTTAATAGGATCCTTCCAATCCGTCAATCATCATCAATTTCATGAAAACTTCCAGGATTCCTTGGGAGGGGGATGACTCTGCGTGAAATCTCGGCAGCCGTTACCATTTCCTAATACCCTGCGCTCGCCCAGGGCTTGACCATCAGGTAAATTGGACTACACACCTTCCCTGCGTCTTCGGTAGTTACCCTACTGAAGATTAAACACGGATCTATTTGTAGCAAGAAAGGTTTACTGTAACTAAGGATATCAAATTCTCTGGAGGCGGTATCGCGGCTGATTTGAAAAGCAATAGTGATTATCTTGGATACGCAGGTCATACGGGGCTACTACTTGCCATATTCATGGATGGTATTGGTTTTGCACACCATAAATCTTTGGGTAGTAACATGAATAATGGAATGCATTTTTAAATTCATCAAGCAAACATGCAAATAAGAACCAAAGATGAATTTGAATTAGTGGAATAAATACCTCCCCTAATTAGCCTTAGGAGCATTAACTGATGCCATTAAAATTAATTTGGGTACCATTATTGCTAGTTATGTTTCAATCCACATGCACTATCCATAAGAGGCAATAGAAAATAGGAGAATAAACGGAGGAGGCGGAGCCTAAGCCTTTCCAAACACATCTACATCTACGCGATACCCTGCAAACCACCGCGAGGGTGCGTGGCAGGGGGTGAATATCACAAAACATGCACTATTAACATGCAGCTAGGGTACTACATGGAAACATGCCACATAATAGGGCCACATGCAGCTACTTGGTTAGTATCTACATAGTAATAAAGGGATTGGTTGTTAATACATGCATCATGCTCTACAGACTACAGTATTTCACCTACCTATCCCTTTGTATGCTGCCTATTGTGTTCTCTAATAGTACGGGGAGAAATTACATTTCAAATCTATTGGTATGGCAATCTATCTCTCTAATCTTATGTATCTGGTTGAATATAGCATAATACGCTGGTGTTTTAATATATATCTAGCATCTTCAGTTAAGCTATCCGTTTTAAATGTATGCAATAGATTTAATCTGTATTTTAACCTACGATCTGATAATGAATCCCAACCTAATTCTTGTATTAATTCTGATACACTACTAAACCTATCGTAAAACCTTTTAACAATCCTAGCTGCTCTACGCTGCACACTGTCTAGCTCTCTCATAAAACCTATTTCATTCGGAATCCATTCACTGGCTACATATTCAAGGTGGGGCCTAACTAGTAAAAGGTAACCAAGCTCTTTTGTCTTCTCGTTTAATTTCCCGAGTACTCTTTTAAAAAGTCTTAGCTTTCTCATGGTTCGGCCGCACATTTCCCGGATGTGTCTTCCCTGCGTCAAATCCTTAGTGAGATGGCTCTCCATTCTGGCTATGCTAGCATGCGTATGCTATCTGCAGTAAATTTTAACCTACTTATCTGAAAGTATAGTTCCCCAATGTCTGACACCACCAATGAATAGAATGTTATATTTGTAATGTGTTTTGATCTAAGCTGGCGGCGATGGCCAAGTCGTGCCGAGTTCACAACCAGCGGTTGTGAACTCGTTGTGCGAGTTCGCGGGTTCGAGTCCCGCTTCGGATATGGTTGTTGTTTTTGCCTTAATATTAAGAATGTATACTAGACGGTGTGATATAAAATTAGCTCTTGGAGTACTCGAAGCCCAAGTGTACTGCTAACCGGTTTAAATTCATTGTGACTTCGTGGATTTCGACGAAAAAAATCCACGAACCAGGTTTCCAAAATTGACACGGAGACGAAAACAGACAGAATTAGACTCTGAAGTGTAACGAAGTAGGACGAAAGGATGAGATGCCAAAATTCAGCTACAAGTGTAATGTCAAATGAATTCACGCGCAATTTCCAAGTTCGTAGATATGGGTAAGTTTTAGGACGCGTAATTAGTTGGCATGGAGCGTGTACCTACTGTATGTAGAAAGACCACAGAACATCGAAAGATTTAGCCGCAATTCATAAATGAGAAGAAAACGAGACGATGGGTCCACCGAAACGGACTGAACGTTTTTTTGCCTACCGAAAGATAGCTGTCAAAAGTATTTTATTGGGATTAGACACACTAAAATAATCCAAAATATGAAAGAAATTGATTGCTCCAGTGGGTGGAGTGTTTGGCTTCTGCGGGGGTTGAACTGGCTCTAATGCACTTCCAACTAGTCACTAGTTTTCATGCTCTCTGGGAACCATATCTTCCTGAGAAGCTAGAGGTGACGTAAGGATGCTGTGGGTAGTGACTCCGGTAGGCATATTCACTACGTTTTGGAGCTGGGAACTTTGTGATCGCTACTTGCCTTCAATGCTGAGATTGCTACTCACTCTCATATGAGAACTACCTTTAGATTGATGACAGACTTTGAGCAACTTTTAGAACATTTTTTTAAGGCTATTCATTGAAAATGAAAAATTTTTAATCTAAATATCAATGCCAGAGGTGCGTGTGGAAAAGTATTTTTGCTGTATAAATTACGTAAAGTGCTCTTAACTTCAATTCGACTTCCATGTCTTGTAACTAGTCTACGAAAAAATCCATGTCAATTTGCGACTGTAATTTTAAGAGGAAGTAAAATATAGGGCGTTTTATGAGAAAAATTCTAATTTGAACGATATTGATATTTTGTCCTAAAAATTCTTTTGTAATTCTTTAATCCTCAACCAACTCTAACTGTATTTCTTGTTGCTCTTTCAGTTCTACAAACCAAACTATTTCATGGAAGCTTATTGGTCCTCTTCCCCCAACCTAGGCATATGGGGTTCAGGGGCAAAGAGACCTCGGATTCTCATAATTCTTGAAAACGATGTATTTCTTCTGAAAATTTCCTGGGTGTTGACGCATGAATGACTTTAGAAATATTTACAGAAAGTTTTAGTTAAATATTACGATTAATCGACTATTCTATTATATAATATTTTTTAGTTAAATATTACGATTACGACTATTCTAAGTCCGTGATCCAAACAGAGGTTAACCTTACTAGTGACATTCAAATTCATGAGAGGTGTCATTCGATACTATCAATGTAGAAACGTAGTCGTTACCTCATTATTTGTCTAGTTTAAAAGCCGCTTTACACGATACAATTTTTGTACAATTTCTTGTACAAACGCTTGTATGAGGAAATTGTACCGCGTAGGCGGCAAATTGTGTGAACGCTTGTGCGAATGTCTGAATGACTATACAGTCATTCAGACATTCGCACATGAATAGAATCTGTTATAATTCCATTCAGACAAACATACAATTTTGTTCAGTTTATACAAGCGTTTGTACAAGAAATTGTACAAAAAATTGTATCGTGTAAAGTGGCCTTAAGCTTACTCAATAGTGGGCTCAGCATAGCTGTCACAAACAGCTTGAGACATCATTAATTTACCACTGGAAGGATTGCTCGAGTAACCGACAAATCCCTCCCCAACGAAGCATCGGTTACCATGACCCTCGCAAGCTGGAGTGTCCTTACTCGTTGCTAGGTCAAGATACGAATGACTGCTGACCTTTAAAGTGTATCTGTAAATCTCAGTTTCAGACGTGACATACAGAAGACACTTCCGACAAGGGTAGCCATAAATCAATGCAGTTACAGTCGGCGTCGCGGCCAAGGCGTGCACTTGATTTCCCGAGCGTCACTTGTTCTGATTACTCATCGAGAAAAACGTAACACTTTTACTTTTCAGGATTCTCTTTACGTCAAGCTTACGGCGAGATGTGACAAAATCAAATAATTAGGTTTAAAAACTTGCCTAAAATTTATTTCCCACGACCTGCTTCCTGTCGTGCGTAAAATCATCATAAAATACAACATATCACCACAAAATTCTTCACAAGGAATCTTGTGATGTTGTTCATCACCGTCATTCTTGGTCGTAGGGAATATCATCCTCTGCCATATACCTTAATGTGGCTTGCAGGGTAATATTTTTATTTTATTTTAAAGCAATGGTACACATACAGCAATGTTGCCAATTTAAAGTGCACTAACAACAGTCACAATGAAGATAAAGTAGCTAAACAACAAAGAAAAATCAAATAATAACGAAAAACAAAAGCTAGATGATAAAATGTGCTGATTATTATTTACAAGAATTGTTTCCAATAATATAAGCTGAGTCAAGGTCAGTGAAAGTTTTAAGGGATGGAGAAAAGGGGTCAATATCAGAAGGGAGAGAATTTATTAGGGTGGATAGACGGAAGAAAAGAGAGCGTTTAATTAATGATAGCCTAGGTGTGGGCATGTGTAGTAGTGAGTTAGTTCGGGTAGGGTGAGAAGGTACTCTGATGTTGATGAAGGAAATTAATTCGGGGCTGTCTATATAGGAATTAATGGCGTTGTAAAAGAGTTTTATGTCCGATTGGTGTCTATGGTGGGAGAGACCGCCGATGGAAAGAGACGATAATATAGCATCTGTGGACGCATTGCGGAGATTAGGGTTTCTATATTTCACAATTTTTGCGAAGAAATTTGTAACTCTGTTGAGGGTGGCAAGATTTGTGGGAGTTGACATTGACCAAATGGGGGGCAATAAGTGAGCACCGGAAGAACAATGAATGAGAAGTAGGAGTGCAGTGCTTGTGTACTAGTGATATCTGTGAAACGGTAGAGAAGACCTAAAAGAGACATTGCAATGTATGTATATATATGTATTACGTAGATGAATATAGTTTATGTGGAAAGTCCAAGTTATCTTTCGTTATTTCATGACGAATCAGTCAGACAAATTTGCACCATCATCATTGAATATTTAAAAAATTCAATTATTAAAATCTCGTACATAACTGCGGCAGTGTTAATGGGGTCTGAATCTGCGTTTTTGCCTATCCTAATTCTGCCAATGAGGCAACGGGGCACGATTACCTCGTGGGTAGAATGGAGATGAAAAGGACGAGATGAGCCGACCCGGAAACGAATAAATTTAAGGAGATTGAATTGGACGGGGTGGTTAGGGGTGAGAGAGAGGGAGAGAAGGGTTTTAAAGTGGGGCACAGCTCGAGAAAAGAGAACTTTTGCGAAATTCACGAGGGGATGAGCACACAGGATGACGATGATAATGTGCGCATTTTTTTTATTTCGCGAGTTTAATGAGCGAGGGCGCACGAGGGGCAGCCGCGCGGCGGAATACCGCTCAAGTCAAGAATTTCGCAAACTCAATAATCGGACTTGGAGAGGATCGCCAATGTGGTCTATATTCGTAATTACATGCTAACAGAGGGAAATACACCACTTAATCTTGGTTTTTATAACTAAACCAACGTAATCAATCATCAAAACCTCATTATACCGCATGTAAAGGTTATTTTGGCTCGGTGGCCCCACTCGTACCAACTCTCAGAAATTAAAACTTCACTTCAGACGTTGTACGGTACAGTGATTGGCTAAACACAAAAGATGTGATCTTCAACCCCTGCCACACACCCTCTTGGTGGCTTGCAGGTTATTACATAGATGTAGATGAAGTGTTTGTTAGGCCTCAGGATATGGCGCTAGTATACTGGATCCTTGCGAGGAAGATATGATATAGGACTTTACGCTAAGGACATCAGCAAGATTGTCGTTGCGATAATTGTATTGGTGTTACGATTTTAAAAGAAGAACTAGAATGGGAATTACTATCAGAACGTAGGTTTAAATTTAGTTACTTCGAAACTGTTATGCTGGCAGATGGCGTTAGAAATATATTAAGATACCCTGCGTATTATTATGCTAGATTTGATCAAATTAACAAGATTAGAGAGATTCGAGATTGCCGCACCGATACATTTAAAATTTCATTTTCCCCGTGTACCATTGGAGAACATATAGACAGTAAAGCAAAGCAATAGGCAGGTGAATGTTTTTACAGTAGTCTGTAGTGCATTAAGTATGTTTCAGCATTGCTAGCCCATGCATTTTAGGGGAAACCCAAATAAATATAGGACATAAAGAATACCTACCCTTTATAAGGCCCAGAAAGGCAAAAGAACGATATTACTTTTCACTAGTTACGCTCCACCTTGCGTATGCAGCCAGTGTATGGGATCCTAATGAATTAGGTTTGATCAGAGAACTAGACAGTGTGCAGTGAAGAGCAGCTAGGTTCGTCAAAAGGTGTTACGATAGGTTGTGTAGTGTATCAGAATTAATACGAGAATTAGGGTGGTAATCATTATCAGAGCGTAGGTTAAAGTATAGATTAAATCTATTAGAGAAATTTCAATCGGATAGCTTTACTGAAGATGTTAGGCTCATATTAAAAACACCAGCGTATAATGCTAGATTCGACCAGATAAATAAGATCAGAGACATAGATTGTCGTTCTGATATATTCAAAATGGCATTTTTCCCCGTACGATAAGAGAACAGAATAGGCAGCATAGCAAAGGGTAAGGGGAAATATTTTAGAGTAGTCTGTCGTGCATGATGCATGTATTAATCCCTTAAATACTATAGATACTAACAATCTAGTTGCATGAGACCCTATAGTTGCTTGTTTGCATGTCGGTAGTGCATTCTTGGTGATCTTCACACCCTGCCACACACCCTCGCGGTGACTTGCAGGGTATCGTGTAGATATAGATGTAGATGGAAACATTAAATGCGTACGATTCGGGTTTTGATACTTTATCATCTTCAGGTATTATGTATCGATATTATATTCAGAATTAATTTATCGGAACCCGGTTCGTATGCAATAAATCAGTTTTGTGGACCTTATAAAGTGTATTATTTACGACTGATACGGAGAGGTTCCACATAGTAAAGCCTGAAATCAGTACTCATACAGATAAATGTATTTAGCAAATTTCTTTACATTGAAGGGATATTTTCTGTACATTGAAGGGTTAAAAACAAGGTATAGATACCATTGGAATGTGTAACTCTCTAATATTCGTTCTTATAATGCATAGTTGCGTATTTTCTTTCATTGAAAACCAATTTGGATGTGCTCTTCTACTAATGGAGCTCATACTATCTAATCCTAAGTGCTTTTTATTTCCAAAAGATTCTACTCGACACTCCATATAAGAGATACGCTACCTAACTGCGAAGTTCAGAAACTTTCAGATGAGGATACTCAGTTGATGGCGAATGAGGAAACACATTGAAAGTTTGTTGTCAGTTATCGCTTTCACTTGCATTTTTGTTGTTACCTTCAGTTTTACCTATTATTCAGCTATTTAAATGGTAACTTATACTTGTAAGCCCTGTGAAACAGTTCAGGTATCATGATTCTGTAGTATAGAAAGAAAATTGAAATGGAAAGTTTATAATGCGAAGATTAAGTTTGGCTAGTAATACGAGCGCAAATGGGATAATCATAAGTCAGGTACGCAATGATGGATCCTTTTTTCGTGTTCTCACTGCCACTCTTGATCTAAACTAGAAGCTTATTCGTTGAAAAAGCAGTCCAAAAATTCGTTCTACTGTCAGAGATGATTGTAGAAAAATGATTGGAAAAATATTTAGAAAGGCAGTCACATTGTCGCTTTTCTCCGCAACTAGAAAATAAGATGACGCGAATACGCACGATATGAAGACCAATGATCGAACTCCAGTTGTATACAGAAGACACAGCGTCAATTTAAAGTCTATATCATCTGACTGTTAAAGTTAAACAGGCATTATTAATCCGGGGCTAAATTTTGAACAGAACTGTTATTTTGGAATATTTAAATAATTGGACAAACCATTTAGACACGTTTTCAAGTCTTCCGGGACCAGAATATATTATATATCCCGCCACGAAGTGACAAATATTTCAATTATGGTGATAATGAGAAGTGGTTGGTGCTCAATATCCATAGTTTCACATTATTCTTAACTTAGCTTAGAGACTAAACACGCCTAATTATTGTATACTACAACATTAATTCTTGTATGTAAAGTTAATGAAGTCTGCTGAAAACTATACAAAGAAGACGGGACAACCTAATCGGCCATATCTTGAGACACGATGGCCTGATGAAGACAATCGTCGAGGGGAAAGTGAACGGGAAAAATGGAAGAGGCAGGCCTCGTATGAGTTACATGGAGCAGGTCGTAAAGGACGTGAAAGAGAGGAACTACGTTGGAATGAAGAGGTTGGCCGATAGAAGGATCGAGTGGAGGGCTGCGTCAAACCAATCCTAGGATTGTTGACCCTTGATGATGAAAGTTAATGAAAGGTATTGTCTATCATAAATGCGTTTGTTAAGTACACCAGGATGGTAATCGATAGCAATCAATGAATCGATCACCAAACGCTAACCAAAAACATACCCATCAACTCTTACGTGGTCATAAGCATCATACCAAATATATCGACTTATAAATGAGGCGAGGATTTGGTGGGTGTGGTGGCTAGAGAACTGACCCTTGATTTCGAAGGCCCGGGTTCGAATCCCGTTGGTGGCATGATTTCTCATTGGAATACCGTTCCCTAGTTACGTGCACTGTAGAGAGAGCACTTCGAGTTTAGTATTTCGTCCGTCGCGTCGGAAGGGACGTTTAACCATGGATCCTTTTGCCTTTTGTTTACATCTACATCTACATAATACCCTGCAAGCCACCATAAAGGTGTGTGGCAGGGGGTGAACTCTCACCAAACATGCACTACATATCAAGCATAAAAAAAGGATCACTACTTGTATAGATACTGTTCAAAACTACGCTATTAAAAAAAAGATAAAAATACCAAAACATACATGCAAAAACATGCCGTTAGTTGGGTTAGCTATAAGTCCTTATACCAACATGCAGCTACCAATGTTATCCATTGCTACACTCGCACTGGATATATTTACCGTTATTCATATCCCTAATAGTACGAGGAAAAAAGGACATTTTGAATCTGTCAGTTCGGCAATCAATTTCTCTAATTTTGTGATTATGGTCCAGTCTACCATAGTAAGTTGGGGTCCGCAAAATATTTTTAACATCATCACTGAAAATATGGTCTTGGAATTTGTTTAAGAGATTAAGTCTAAATTTCAACCTGCGATCTGACAATGATTCCCAATTTAATTCATTTAATAGACTGGTTACGCTAGTGAGGTTATCATACCGTCCCTTGACAAATCTTGCCGATCTTCGCTGAACACGTTCAAGTTCGTTATTTAGACCGAATTCGTAGGGATCCCATACACTGGCAGCATATTCTAAATGAGGTCTTACAAGGGATAAGTAGCTGATTTCTCGTACATGATCGTCACATTTACCCAGTACTCTTTTGACGAATCCCAGTTAACGATTCGCTTTACCCATTATTTCACGTATGTGTTTACCCCAGGAAAGATCATGTGTCAGTCTTATTCCAAGATATTTAATGGATTCACGTTTGTTAATTCATTATTACTTATTTTGTAAGTGCTAGGAGGAGAGCTATTCTTTTTCCAAAAATTCATTATAAGACATTTTTTAAAGTTTAATTCTAACTACCATGTATCACACCAAGTTCCAAGTAGTTTAGAGCAAGCTAAAGCCGATATCGGGTTTCTCTCCATCGTTCCCTGAAAAACCCTACCTCTATCCAGTTACTCATCCATCATAAATGGTGCAAAATATCTCAGTATCCTCCCCCGAAGAACTTCAACTGATGACGCATACAGTGTTGCTGTTCCGTAAAATGAGTACCGGAGTTGTTGCTGCTGTGTCACGATTAATCCATTATAACAGAATGCTTTATGCATTGAAAACGTAGGGATGTCTCTAAACATCAAATTGCTACGTCCTGAGATGGAAAGATGCGGCCTAAATTAATAATTTCGTCACCAGCATCGTCCCTTTCCACATTCCGTATTATACCCGTACCGGAGATCAGAAATTCATATCCAAATTGAAAAATTCCAATTGACAACACTACTATGGTTCCCAGTTTCCTCATATGCGAGCGGCCACCTGTGTCGCCACGCTGTGGATTGATGGATTCGTGGACTTCCGAAGGGGGCAGATTAATGCTGACTAGAGGATTACATGGAGGATGATTTGGAAAAGAACACCTGACAGCTGAAAAGGTGCATTTAGCACCCGCAGAACCATATCCAGCGGGAAGATTAAGGAGAACGATTTTTTGCCGACTCCTGCAGACCATTTTGTATTTAATATTGACAATGTAAAAGTGAAATATGATTCCCCTCTCAGCAATAAATACTTTTGATGGAATTCAATGAATAATTGGATTTAACGCCGCAGACAACATAGAGATAGATATTCGCTCTATTTAGGCTATAACCCGCATGTATTAAATCGCGTAATTGGTCTTTTGAACGAAACTGTCTTGTGCCTGCATCTACATAATACCCTGCAAGCCACCATAAAGGTGTGTGGCAGGGGATGAATTCTCACCAAACATGCACTACATATCATGCATAAAATAGGATTAATATTAATATATTAGTCTAAACTTCACATTTAAAAAGATAAAAATAGCAAAGTAAGCATGCAAAAACATGCTGTTATTTGGGTTACCTTCAAGTCCTTATACCAACATGCAACTACCTATGCTATACATTGATTCACTCATATTGGGCATATTTACCGTTATTCATATCCCTAATTGTACGAGGAAAAAAAAAGGACATTTTGAATCTGTCAGTTCGGCAATCTATTTCTCTAATTTTGTAATCATGGTACAGTCCACCATAGTAAGTTTGGGTTCACAAAATATTTTTAACGTCATCACAGAAAATATTATCTTGGAATGTATTTAGGAGATTAAGTCTAAATTTCAACCTGCGATCTGACAATGATTCCCATTTTAATTCATTTAATAGACTGGTCCCGCAAGTATGGTTATCGTATCGTCCCTTTACAAATCTTGCCGATCTTTGCTGCACAAGTAGAAGTTCGTTATTTAGACCGATTTCGTAGGGATCCCACACACTGGCAGCATATTCCAAATGAGGTCTAACAAGGGCCTAGATTGCATTTTTACATTATTATTTTTCCATTTCTTTTAAATGTGGTTTTAATGACAGAATAGTGAGGCCAATGTGTATATGGTGCTAATGACCTCGCGTTGCCAATGCACTTCTTAAAACCGATAATATTACCTATTGTGAGAAAATCATATTGAATACTTTGAAAGTGCTAACGGAAACTTAAATTTGCGAATGTAACTGACGACATTAGTCTACTCCTGTGAAATGTAAAGGACTCCTTATACCCCGGACTTGCTCAATCCAAATACTGAGGATAGGTATATCGTATAATTGATCCTAGAGCTAATCTTAGGGTAAAATGGCTTACCTTGGGCGGAATTGACCACCGCGTACTTTGGGGTGATAGGAAGGCGTATCTTTAAGAAACCTTCTAACTATTAAATTCAGTAGATTCCGTTGATGTTGAGTGGTATTCTAACATATCGAAAAAAGACAAAATTTGCAATTTACCACAGATTTAAAACTACATTCCGACCCGGGTTTCGTTGACACTGCAACATCATCTGGTCAGACCTGATGATGTTGCAGTGTTAACGAAACCCGGGTCGGAATGAAGTTTTTTATCTGTGGTAAATTGCAAATTTTGTCTTCTTTTCGTTCTGACTATTAGGCTGCATTCAGTTACCACAAATATGGAATGTGGCAAGAACTGTACAACTATAAGCGTGACCCTACAATTTTTTCGTCCTTAGATCTCATTATATCATTGTAATGGAGGTACGCCCTCAATTTTCCCAAGAAATTGCAAAATACAGCCACAATCTGAAAAAGATGAATGTAGATAGAAAGAACATCCAGAAATTCTCCAAAAGGTACCTTAAAAGCACCACTCAGACCACTGTATCAACTCTTAGATCACACCAAACTCTTATTCATGACTCATAATTCAATCTAAAAGGCACCAACTCTGTTCGAAATTGCAACACTAGAGCAGCTGTTGCTGTCGGCCTAATATTAGACGGGAAGAGAACTGCGAACAATACCTAAAGGCCCTAATGGTCGGCCCCGGAATAAACGTCAGGGGACCCAGCGGTCGAAGACGGCAGGGAACAATGCCGCGGGAGATTGCGGCGAGGGAAGGAGGTCATCAGCGGCTCACTGAGAGAGGCAGACTTAATATGCTTTAATTTACAAATGGCCTTCCCCACTCCACTCCGCTCTCGCCACGGCACTACAACGCGTTTCCGCCTCCTACGCTCGCGGAGAGCATGCACCCCCGTCGAGAGAAGGCCCTGAATCGATGCCATGCGACGCCCCACGATGTTCTAACTTGAGGAACGGGTTGGTGCGTAGTGGCTAGAGAACTGTTTTTCCACCCCGGAAGATGTGGGTTCATACCCCGACAGAGTTGTTTCATTAGTACACCCAATTCGAGCGTAGTGTGGAGAACACTTCAAGTTCAGTACTTAGTCCGTCAAATGGTATGTTATACTATGAACCCAGTTTAGTACTTAGTCCATCAAATGGTATGTTATACTATGAACCCTTTTGTTAAGTATAGGCAAATGTCGACGCCGCATTTATCTCCAACCTTCCTCGATTCCCAGAAACATTCATACCAATGCCCTACTTATCCTAAATGTCGTAAATGACCTAAACTGTCTGTCACCTCCACTGCATATTTAACTTACTGTTTTCCTGATCGGTAGGCGCTGACCTGGCAACTCAAAGGGTTCTAATACCACCCATTCATGCATGCTGTGTTCGTCGTAGGATGAAGATCATATCTTAGATGTTGTGATATACTCTTAGCCGTAGGAGCATCTAAACCCCAAAGATACTTCTACTATTATTTCAAATAATGACTGGATCACGGATCTTCATCACGCCAACGTTCGTGCTATCGTATTTTTCTCATTGAGCAGCTGTTCGTAAAAACTTGACTACTGAACGTCAGAAAATTTTGTTGTCATTAAAGGAGGCGATCGGCAACTGTAATAACAGTAATAGGGACATGTATTATCAAGAGCATTAAGATAGAAGCTACCAGAGAGAAAAATAGAAAAGGTATTATAGATATTCTCCGAGCGTTCCCATGCCTGTATAACATCGTGGAGTCATTATATGAGATAAGATTAGATGTTTACCATTTATTTTATTTATTTTTTGCGTGATTGTCAAAAAATATATCAAATAGTTGTATACAGTGGCTCACCCACGTGGGGGAGGACATAGCCCCCCCCCCCCTTAGCTGTCTACAAAACCCAAATTAATCTTTAATTGACAAGTCTCAGTAGCATGATAGCAGAAATTGGAAAAGAGGAAAAACATATTGCATCGTTTTACTCGAGTTTGACTGCACCGAAGATAAAAGAAAGGCTCTTTTATCTGTGCTGTGACACATAACTAATTTAGCATAGGCCTAAAAGATTATGACTATTTTTGTCAGTAAATCTGATATGGTTACTTATAGGAATCATATATGTTATAACTAACATGGCCTACTAATATTAAAAATATATTGAGTAAAATAACATTTCGGTTAAACGAGTTTGGTTACACATTTTGGCATGAGAGGAATGACAGTTTTTATGGCCGCTCACCAATCGTTAAGAGATAACCTTTTAAAAATCTTCCGGTCCAACGATCTAATGTATTGCCCATAGTTCTAGTTTCCTAATTATCCAACCTATAATAGAAAGCTGAGTTCTGCAAAATGCTATTTTAACTGTATTTTTGGAAAAGTGGTTTAAAATTTCCACGTTCCATAGTGTATCACGAGCTGTGGATCGGTGAAGTACCTTAAACCTTGTTGATATTCACAAGATTCCCAATATAACCTGCGAATGCTATGAGAGCGTATCGGCATTGACCTTGAGGAAACGATTTATATCCATGTTAAATAAAAAGATCACTGGTACAATTTCCACAAGGGTCCCTGATGATGGCATAATGTACCGAAACCATGTTCGAAGGTGTGGAATGGATTAAAGCGTGGAAATTACACCAGTGATCTTTCAATTTAACATGGACTGCGAATGCTGATTATTTCTGCTGCCTTTTTTCTTTAAGATCATATATGTATATTATATCTTTAAGATGCAGATGTTACACCCACCTCCGGGTAGCCAAATGTTTGATTTGCTGTTTATGAGAAATGAACACGCATTAAAAAAAAGAAACTAGTGGAGCTGACCAGATTGGGTGGTCAGGTCGGTAAAATACCGGCCTAAAAACCAAAGGTCGCAGGTTCGTATCTCGCCTAGGTCTTTGATTTATAGTTTTCAGTAAGGATATGGTTAGGCAGGATGGTACGAAATAAGCTTAGCAGTTGGAGTACCTCTTGATTTTAAATATCTTGGTCTTCTTCTTAGATTTGGTCATCTTGTTACTTATAGTTATATCTTCATCCATTCTTATATGATTGCCCCATTCCAGTCGTCTGGTGCGTGTCCATTCATTTACTTTCCACCATTTACCATTTCTCTACTAATCATTCTCTAGGTACACACCTTTGTGGTGGCTAGCAGTGTAATATGTAGATGTTTTTATCTGGTGTATCTTTGGATGCTGTCAGTGGGTGGATTGAGTAGCTCACCTGCTTAACTACCGGTCCCAAGCCCAGTGAAAGAAGGATGGCATTAATTGATTGGTCAGGTTAGCACCCTGCCCACTGTAAAAAAAAATAACCGCTAATAGTACCAAACAAAAGCCTCAATATAGTTGGAGTACCTAAAGACTTTGGGTCGTATTTAGAATCTCAACTACAGCCTCGATTTTACTGCATGCGTCATAAAATCTTTATTACAATTCGATGAGTCGAATTGATGTACCGGTTCTAACTGCTGTGGTGGTGTTACTTCTCACCAGCGTTACGCTGAGAAGTATATGCACACTGTATCGAACCGTATTGATGAGAATCTATACTTTCGTTTGAAACTCGTAGTAGATATTTTATGGGCCATGTTCAGAACCTCGCTGCAGTCTCACACCTACCGCATACGCCATAAAAACTCTATTAAGAGTCCAAAATGGTATAAAGATTCATCTAGATATGATTCGAAGCGGTATACAGATACTTCACAGCATCACGCTGAGAAGAGATTCCACCTCTGCAGTTAGAATCTGTATACTAATGCGACTCCCAAATTTTATGACACGGAAGCAGTAGAATCGAGACTGTAGTTTACTTTGTGGATACGCTAAATTCTGTCAGTACTGTTCGAGTTCCGTAGATGGCCGCATCGGCGCAATGTATTTCCAAATAATGATCCTTGCGCAGGGCAGACAAGTGCGTAAGGAAAGGTCTGTCCATTCACGGAGCCTCTGCCGGCTGGATCCTTCTCCCCTTCCATCCCGGCGCCACGCCGCAATTATTGGAGCCGCGAGAGAGCCCTCGATGGCCTCGCGGATGGAGTGTTTTGACAGCTGGGGTCTCGCACCCTCCCCATCATGCAGAACGACAGGCGACTCTCGACATCCGCGCCCGAGTCCACCAAGTGCCCTCGTGGTTGAATGGGCGACGAGTGGAAAGAGAGGAGAACAGGGAGGGGAAAGCTGAATCGAAGCCGGGGGAACCGAGAGCTCTGCAAAGCGAGGAAATTCGATTGGATCGGACATATACTCAGTTGAAAATCGTGAATCATGGTGAACAAGTTGAAAAGATTCAGGCTTGTTGTGGTGGAAGGAACACATATTCAATCAAAAAACGCACACAATGTAGCTCGCCGATCCCTTACTTACACCGGCAGTCAAACCTCTCTCCCGAATTACTCTACCCTTCATTCTGATATTCTAAATTACAGTTAAAAATATTGTTCCAGTCATGTCACATCTGTAAAAATTATAGTCTCCATTGCTTGTCATAAGTAATTTTAATATTAGACCTTGGCTGGGTTTTACTTTAGTAACTTGCTAGGAAACGGTGTTCCTGATAAATTAACAGAGAAGGATTTGAGGATTGGATTGTTAGAAATGGGAGGATTGAGATGTGTTACCTGTGTGAGCAGACATTTTTGTGAGTAATAAGTTTGAGATTTGGATTTTATTGTATTATCAATTACTTCTTTTATACACTTAATGTAACTCGGACTTGGGCGGTATTTCTCGAAATTACCAGGCGCCCAAGAATTAAAAAAAAAAGCCAAAATACCCCCTCTATCATCAGGACACTAAGTTGGCCAGGCTGTGGGAAATATTAGCATACCTCATTCCCCAAAGATAATTCATCTATCCTACGTGTTGATGAACATCTCGGTCCAAATGTGTTCTCACCACTTGATAAACCCTCTCAGTCTTACGTCAGTACATCACGTTTGTCCGTTTTATGCGTGGGAATTGCTGACGCATTTAGATGACGCATAGATTCCCGCAATTAACACGGAATGCTATACGCAAACAGAGCATGAGATGTTTTCCACTCGGTTATACACTCCGCGCATTCGTCCAAGCTGTTTGTTGTTTCATGTGAGAAACCATTATAACCCTACGAGCGCATGGCTAAGCTAGGTCGTCTAGTAACCCGACGAATTTGCTGGTTCAACCATTGAGAAGCATCAACAGTGTCCATTCATCTAGTTTACCAGAGAAAATAATCTGAACTCTCTAAAACCGTCGAGTCAACTTCAAACTATCACGAAAGCCTTGAAAGGGAGTTCACCGAGTCCATTCGCATTTCAAATTGTTTCCTGCCTGGACTATGGTTGTGCTATCAAGAATCGTATCCAAAACTAAAAGTCTTTGGAGATCATTTATTATTAGACATGCATTATCCACCATAGTAACTAATCAGATTTTTATGTCCAACATTGACGAGGAATTTACTTGGTTTCTCAAGGAAATTTACTTTCGGAAGGCATTATTATTCTACACACACATACGGAACAGCTTCTAAAAATGAGATTTTTAGCTTCTACAGATACTTCTAAAAGTGTAATTTTTACTTGCTGCGTTTTGTCTCGAAAAATTTTCGCAAATCCATCCATTATCCACTCTTAGTCCAAAAGGAAGATGCCGTAGTAATAATTTTAATTTTCGTTGCGTATTCAACGGCTTTATTTCTTAAGGACGTTGAAAAATATGGGAGATCGTATAGCGTGGATTTCGTAAATATGTTCCGGTGGAATAGAGGCAGAGTAGAAAAAACGCATTTCAAGTTGATTGCAAAATATACAAAAGTATATTGAATAAACCAATTATTTTTCTTACCTAAAGCTTGTTAGTACCAGATTACAAGAAAACTGCGAAAGTTTACTCAAAATATTGCCACTTAAATGTCAATGTATCATATGCCTATTAGAAACCTCAAATACAGGGTGAGGTGACGAGAAAAGATTTTCGGCTTTGGAGTTTTGGGTGAGGAAAATAATGGAGAGGTATGATGGACGACATAGAGAATAGATGATGAGGGGTACAGCGGAGAGAGGTAGGAAAGAAAGTAGTTGGTGGAGATACAGAGGCAGAGAACGTTGATGGAGCAAGTAATTACGGTGGATGGGACAGTAAAGGACACTATTACTGCATGTTATTATGACAAGTATGATCTTCAACTTGTAAGCGGGCAAACGAATTTTAAATTTATCCGCTATACATTTTACTTCTCATATCGAAACAGCGTAAGAAGATGTTATAAACAACGAAGGAAAGAGATATTCCAAAGATTACGCCTGACGCATGCAGTTAGGTACTTCTTCATTAGCGAGGTCTAGTGGTGCTCGTTTTACCTAATGTTTTATTATTATGAGTAGTCTCAGGAAATAGAGGGAGTTTATTTTTAATAAATTCCTAACTGTCTACTTCATGGAATATTTTTCTTTAAATTCCCAATGACAATTGTTGCACCATTTTGAGCTGCCTGCGGTTCTTTGTGGTGCTCCCACACCTCTGTGATGACGAAAAACACTTAGTCTTCAATTCCCACACATTGCCAGTAATAATGGATGCAGAAAATTCCCGAGATCTTCCAGTAATTGTTCGGTATACGTGAATGATTTTAAAACAGACGAGTGCACTTTACGTCCTGCTAGATTTTTATTTGCACGTGAACTCTGAATTTGACACTTCCATTCGGGTGTAAAGCTTATCATTTGACGATCATACCACCTTATTTGAAGTGAGCAGGGCTTATACCACTAAATATAACCAAAGGAACACATTTTTAAATTATTTTGGTAAGAGAAGGGTTCTTTCCGAACAAAAAAAAGTATTACCAGGTTATAGACGTACTAGTGCCTACTTAATACCTATGGGGATAAATCGTAATGTGTTTCGATTGAAAAATGTGTCCCTGACTTACTTGCTCTTATGTAGCAATTCTAAAAGCAATATTTTTTCAGTGAATTCGAAAGGAATCCCTTCCAATATACAAATATACATGACTTCTGTATCGACAAACATAGAAAGTGTCTCACCTCAACGCATAAACATTATTATTTTTTTATTTTTACATGTTTGTGAATATTCATCACGACTACAGACGTAGAATAAAGAAATGATTAACATAGATATGTTATCAATTTTTCGAAAAATTTCCTGACCAATCATACAGCTTTATTTGTAAGTTTCCTTTCAATCACTACATTTTATATAAAAAGAAACAACAACTCTCCTTTCTTGGTTGAAATGTAGTATTTGCTCTAGCTCTAGTATCTCAGTTTATAACTTACAGATAAAATCAACAAAGCTGGTTTATTTTGTAGTAACAATTTATTTTATCCCCTTTACTGATTCTCGAAAGAAAGGGGTTAAAATTATAAAAACATATTTATGCCACTATAGAGATAATGAAAAGCATTCTACCATTGCCCTATTACCGTGTCCAATATAAAATAAGAAAATAATTTGTACCAGTCTCTTACCTCCTTGTTCCAGCGGAGGATGTACGGAATGGCTATATCGCGAGGAAATTCTACTTGGCAGTTGAACACAACACTCTCTCCAACTGATGCTGTTAGGAATGTGGGCTGCTTCTCATCGTCCAATAGCGCCGACGATGGCCCTATTTTGTTGGGAGAAAAAAAAAGTTTAAATCAGAGTTATTTGAATTTTAGTTTACAAATTGGTCTGAGGATCAAGTTGTAAACAAAATTGTATTTGATACTTTTAATATGACAGTAACGTCAATGACATAGTAAGTAATCCAGTCATCATATTCCATGAACGATGGGGTTCATAAGAGATCGCTATAAGATTGGTGCAAATTGCGAGGATCGTTAGAAAAGTCTTGGTCTGGCACATAGATATTACAAACATGACCAAATCGATGTGATACTTGCCAAGTGTGATCAATTAGATAGGTAAAAAGTCTGGCGTATGCGTTTAGTTCCTTGTTTGTGGCGATATAATAAAGGAAACAAGACCTGGATTTCTATGAAACAGGAGAAAATTTAATTATGAGCTCTTATAAAGTGCTTTGCGTTATAATGTTTAACCCCTACAGACGCACAAAAAGAGGATTCCACTTCAAAGTAACATACTCGATCGTTTTCCACATTGAAGTAGTGAGCTGCCGAATGTGAACATGGTCGTGGGTGCAGAAGCTGGAGTAATAGCCTCCCACTCCGAGTTGGAATAAAATAGTGTAAGATAATTTCCATTGTTAAATCGGCCCCAACTTGATTGTTGTGTGGAGAGCACTTCAAGTTCAATTCTTGATCCATCGAATGGGACGTTATAATTTCGTGCCCTGAGCGCCTGCATTTCGTGAAGAGCAGGCTTATACCGGAGTCGGATATCATCTTTCCACCCTCCCTCCTTTACCTTCTCGTTCCATGCTTGTACTTTTTCTTCCATCTGAAGCGCCTTTTAAGTTCGGGTACAGGCTTGGAATCACAGATGAGGGTGAAGTGTGGTTGAAAACCCTTTCAAAATGATAATCACACCGGTCATCCAAATATCATCGTAAAAATTCACATCTACATCTACACAATGCCCTGCAAGCCATCATAAAGGTGTGTGGCAAGGGGTAAATTCTCCCCAAACATGCATTGCATAATATAATGAATAAAAAGGAATAGTAATTATATTCTAGTCTACACTTCCCATATTCAGTGCCATATTAAATGATTGCCGACTGAAGGTACGTGCGCTTGCTGGCATTACAAGCATCTTCATTGACTATTTCCCCTATATTCTATACGATTTGTTTGTTATGAAAAAGCTTTTCGCTCGGTGGCTGCCGCGTTTGTTAGCATGCTCATTTAATTTGGAACTAAACTCTGGATTTGGAAGAATTTTTACGTGAGACTTAGAGCCATATTAAGAATCTCAACTAGTCTCGCTTCTATCGCTCACGTCCTTAAACTCCCTGCTTCGAGTCAAATTAGAGTACCGAAGCTATCCGTAAATGTACCTAATTTTATCTCAGTTCTCAGCGGAAGCTGAGAACTGAGATAAAATTTCAAATATGCCTCAAATTCTCAACTAAATTCTCACTTCTATTGCTTACGTCATATAATCTCTAGCACGAGTTCAAAGGGGTATGAATATTCTATTTGATATGGCTCGAAGCGGTAAACAGCCTGTCGCTAAGAAGGTTTACCAACTTTACAGAGTAAATATGCACACAAATTTGAATCGGAGTATAGATTTCAGGACGTTAGTAGCAGAAGCGAGATTGCAGTTGAGATTCTGAATATGGCCATTTGTCTTAACCCTTTCTCAGCGGGTGACGATAATTTCTCGTCATGAGAGCCTATTGCTAGTATGCGCATGACGTGTATGTCTCGTCTTGATTTTCGTTTGGGTTTACGTCTTCTCCGCGTATTTCATTCTAATTCTACCCCATATGGAAATCCAGTGGATGATAAAACACTTGTGTTTTATTCACTAGATGGAGTCACGGTCACTTTCAAATTTTTATTTATATATACATCTACATAATACCCTGCAAGCCACCATAAAGGTGTGTGGCAGGGGTAATAATGGGCATATATTGCAATCGGGGGTCTTGAAGGAATTCTTACCAAATACTCAACTACGTACTCTTTTTAAAACAACCTCAACCATCTCCCTGATCATTCCCTCTTGCTATATTAATAAAGCCGCTGTCTCTCCTGGCAATGGTTATGCACGTGCAGAAGCGACAGAAAGCTTACTGAGGAAAGCATCATCTGCATGTACATAATACTCTGCAAGCCACCGCAAAGGTGTGTGGCAGGGGGTGATTTCTCACCAAAAATGCACTACATATCATGAATAAAAAGGAATAGTACTAATGTACTAGTCAGAACTTCTCTGTTTTAAAAAGAATTGCAAAGCAAACATGCAAAAACATTCTGTTAGTAGGGTTAGCTTTAAGTACTCATACCAACATGCAGCTACCAATGCTACTCTCCGATTGGACATATTTACCGTTATTCGTATCTCTAATTGTACGAGGAAAAAAGGACATTTTGAATCTATCAGTTCGGCAATCAATTTCTCTAATTTTATGATTATGGTCCAGTCTGCCATAGTAAGTTGGGGTTCGCAAAATATTTTTAACATCATCACTGAAAATATTGTCCTGGAATTTATTTAAGAGATTAAGTCTAAATTTCAACCTGTGATCTGACAGTGATTCCAATTTTAATTCATTTAATAGACTGGTTACGCGAATATAATTATCGTATCGTCCCTTTACAAATCTTGCCGATCTTTGCTGCACACGTTCAAGTTCATTATTTAGACCGATTTCGTAGGGATCCCATACAATGCAGCATATTCCAAATGAGGTCTAACAAGGGAAAAGTAGCTGATTTCTCGTACATGATCGTCACATTTACCCAATACTCTTTTGATGAATCCCAGTTTACGATTAGTTTGACCCATTATTTCACGTATGTGTCTACCCCAGGAAAGATCATGTGTCAGTCTTATTCCAAGATATTTAAAAGATTCCACGTTTCTTATTTCATTATTGCTTATTTTGTATGTACTAGGAGGAGAACTATTCTTTTTCCAAAATTTCATTACTACACATTTAAAAAAAATTTAATTCTAACTGCCATGTATCACACCAATTTTAAATCGCATGTAGGTCATCATTTAAGTATTCTTTATCGTTCGGGCCTAGAATTTCCCTTTACTCAACTTCGTCATCGGCAAATAGACTAAGCTTACTTTTTACCACCTAACTGATATCATTAATGGACAGAAGGAACAGGAGTGGACCTATCACACTACCTTGTGGGATACAAAGTAGTATGCAGATAGCAGATCAAAACTCTTATCCTACGAGACTCCCAATGACAAGTTTATTGGAATTGAAAAGCTGGCTCGAAGTTAACACCGAACAACACTCTATTACTGGGTTCAAACTTAGATCCCTATGAATCTGATAACTATTCAAGACATTAAAAATCGTCAAATATACTGAAATAAATGTGTTAAACCATAACGGTACATCTTGGTGCACCTACATCCTTCTCTTTAGTTTGCATTAGTCTATGCATCTTGTAATGATTCCCTCACTCACCAACCTGATTCTACATTTTAAATGAATTTGCTCAGAAATTCTACGCTAAACTAAAGTCATCGCTTCTACTTCGTATTAACACAGTTATTCCTCAGAAAATCATGTTCACACTCAATGCATTCTGTTCATCATGGGCATCAACCACATAGGAACTACTCATTTCTTATCATATGGCTTAAAAATTTTCTTATGACACTGACCATCATTTCATTTCGAAAAATAAATTCAATTCCACAAAATCACCAAAACATTTACATCATAACAACAATGAGTATTTGATTGACACGGTAAATGTTTTTCCAACAGTACTTATCTCATGGAAAACACCATGGTTTATGCTTTTTCACTTATAATGCAGTGCACGACGACTTATCACACTATCCTTGTAACTTTGGCTGAATCAGCTGCACTTTAATATCATAGATATACCTGTCGTCATGCCGAGCATGAATTCGTACGTCACCGGAACAATTTTACAGTTCTTCATGCAAAATCCCAACAAATCCACTTCCTACCATTTATCCCACTTTAAATCAGCATCACAAAACTTTATTACACATTATTTGTCATTTTCGAGGCCTTTTTCAGAGGAAAATAGCAAAATGTGAGATCACGTCACGAGCCTAAGCGTCTGCTTTACAAATGGACATCGAAAAATTCTAATTTTAACATCACTAACCACTCGAATTAAACAGTGTAGATATTAAATATAACTATAATACTCAAATTATTGCTCATAAATGCTGAAATCCGCAGAATACTTCGAGAAAAGGAAAGTACACTCCACACGAGAGCAGAGCTCACATTACGCAATATTTTTACGAATTTTACCATCAAAGACACTGCCAAGGTTACAAAGTACTCGGTATAACTCACTCAACCCTGATAACTTTAATGCATGACAATTATATGCTTTATTCACTGAAATTGAACTTTTTAGTGAAATATGCTGACTCCGATGTCCCATGAGAGATCACTGTCACAACTCGTGGTGAATACGCTTTAAGATAATAAGAAAATAAGAGATTGAGGACGCCTTGAATTCCTGACAAATAATTCACGGGAAACTAATGGAAAATAATTTAACTTCCAAAAAAAATATGCTGGTAGAATATTTAATTAAAGAAAAACTTTGATTTTACACCGGAAAACGTTAGTCAATTGTTCATGAAACTGTGCGAGAGAAAACGAAGAAGAGAGCACCCAAAACAATCTAGCAACCACGAATATTATATTATCCTCAACATGTAGCCTCCTTGCTAGCAACTCCGCGACGTGACGTCACTGCCAAGATATAATGCACAGACTATAGATTAGAAGGCCTTATGACTCGCGTGTGATGTCATCATCCGGAGGCCGAACGAGCCGGGTTAATTCAGGTGGTGTTCATCTACATCTACATAATACCCTGCAAGCCACCATAAAGGTGTGTGGCAGGGGGTGAATTCTCACCAAACATGCACTACATATCATACATGAATAAAGATTAGAATTTATATACTGTTCTAAACGACACTATTTAAGAAAATATATAAATAGCAAAGCAAGCATGCAAAAACATGCTGTTAGTTGTGTTAGCTTCAAGTCCTTATACCAACCTGCAGCTACCAATCCATTGCTATTGTTATCCATTGCTACACTCGTACTGGATATATTTACCATTATTCATATCCCTAATTGTACGAGGAAAAAAGCACATTTTGAATGTCAGTTCGGCAATCAATTTCCCTAATTTTGCGATCATGGTCCAGTCTACTATAGTAATTTTGGGTTCGCAAAATATTTTTAACCTCATCACTGAAAATATGGTCTTGGAATTTTTTCAACCTGCTATCTGACAATGATTCCCAATTTAATTCATTTAATAGACTGAAGTGTTCGCTCTACACTCACCTATCAAAAACCACCCTTTGGGTTGAACACAAAAAAATAATTGCATTCAAATGTCATGAGTGAAAATGTTTACTTGAGAGCACCCATGAAACCGCTTTGCGTTCAGCATTAAAATACCATCGCAGCGAAAGGGAATGAGCATACGAGTGAAAGAACGCACCTCATTTAATTTCGAACTCAATCCCTGGGTTCTGAAAGATTTTTTTACCGGAATTGCCTTAAAGTGAGCATACGAGTGTCCTAAGCCCTACCGCATGGTTGCCGTAAGGTGGTCACCGGAAGTGAGGTTATTACCGTCTGGTTTCGCGCGGGGTAACGAAGATAGACGGCCCCAATGACTCGTGTGTGCTCGGAGATCGCGCGCGAGTCCCCTCACGGTTTCGACCGGTCTTCGTCGTCGCCGAGGAGGGATGCCACCACAGGAAGAGAGCACTCTTAAAGGAGCGTGAGGTCCGCCGCTGGGAATAACCGAATATTTCCGGGGCAAACTTGACATGCGTCACCATCAATCAGGGCGGCGGAGGGAGGGTCTGAAAATGCTAGCTCTCCGCAGGGGCGAGTTGACGATTACGGAATCGGAGGCGGGTCGAAAAGAGCGACCGAGACGACTCGGAGGGCAGGTCATCTCGCTTTGAGGCGTGAAGGGGGTTAAATGGTAGGAGAGGAGGGCCATGCACCGAGATTTCGTCCCTCGGGTGTCGAGAATCACAATGACTTCATTAAATTTGAAAGGGTCCATGGTTGTAACATCACAATCATATCTGAGCTAAATTTTTTCTCGGCTGTTCTCGGCGCTTACATTCCTTGCGACGTTCAGAAATTAGCTAAGGTCATTTTTGCTATTTGGAATAATTAAGGTAGGTAATTGGGCTCTCCGGACCAATGCTCAGGCCACAACGCTACCCAGGATTCCTGACTCCAAAGGCATTTACTTTCGGAGGATCTATAGGAGATAGGTCTTATTGAAAACTGCAGTTCATCAAGGATGGATAATAGAGTTTTAAAAAAAAAAAAAGACCCGTAGTATGCCTTTCTTGCATCCGTCGAGTCGTTCTCGAGCTATAACCAGGGAAAAATTGATGTTTTTAACCCTTTCGGAAAAGTGGGCGTGTAAAGGATTCGTACGTCATCCACTTCGTCCAATCACAGCTGACACTGCTCAGCTGCTTCCCTCAATCTCAATAGGGAACACACAGCTGACTCTGCCAATGGAAGTGGTTGTTACACTCCATTTGGATCATTTCGAAAGGTACTGCATCTTCGACTAAATCGTAATTTGTGAATAAGCAAATAAACTTCAGCACACTTTTAGTCACAATAAAACGTATACGAAAATATTATGCTGTTCAGTCATTTTTGGTCATTTGCAGGATGCGACAGGATATCTTCAGGCAGACCTACTCTCCCCACCTCCCCTTCCCACCCATTCTTCCTCAAAACAGTCAAGAACGGGAGGTGGATGACGTACATATCCTTAAAGCAGCCCTTTCGGTTGGCGTAACCTTTTACTTATTTTATTTTTTAATTTGTGAGCGAAAGGCTCTGGTTAGAAGATTACGTTTTTCACCAAAATTAATTTTTCGTTTCCATCTAACGATTTCGTGTATAGAAGTGCGATTTCGGTTCCGAGTAAACTGTCCCATTGGGCTTCAAGGAAGCTACTGTTCACGAGGATAGATCCGATAAATTGTCACAAAATGGGGGTAAGATTTTATTTTGCCGTCATGTACGAGAGGGAAGTATGTTGAACAATTCTAATGAAGGCCAAAGGTCCGTGGTTGGATTCCCGGCACAGGAAACCTAGTTCCTGCTAAAAGCTAACTTCTTCGTATTAGCATAATTCTTCTCTTTCATAATCTTGCACCGTGCATCTCATGCGAGGCCTTTTTTTGCCATATCTCCTCTTCACTTTTCTCGCCTCTACCGTTTTCTGCGAGATGTGGCAGATTGGTTATCCCATCTTTTTAAAGTTTTTATCAGGGTATCAGGCTCTTATCTCAAGCTACTTAGAAATCTTCAGATATCTATCTGTCCTATTTATTCTCCCGAAATAATTATTTTGTCAAATATTCAGCCAAAGAAATGAGAATAGCAGAAGAACAAATGTGTCTCTAATTGACTTACATCTGTCTATCGCCCTGAAAGTTACTGCAAGGGTTATCCTTTGGGTGCGTAATGAACTAAATTCGAGCTAATTAATTCTGGAAAGTCAGTAACAGCGTATAAAATGATGTTGGTGACACTTTTGACTCGGGCAATAAGTATAAATTTCACCTATCAGAGTATATAAGCATATGCCCAGATATTTGAAAGCAGACTGATTATCCAGACGCACGTGTCCCGCTAGTCGACCAAAGTGGAGCCTTTTTGAAGAGCAACTTGACTGATTGGCATTCATCCTCCCTCTATCTCTGCCTCCCACTCTCCACGTCTGTTCGTGCCGCCACCCATCATGTGGCAGCATGACTTCCTCTTTGCCACGGCGAACTTCATAAACCGGCTGTGGACGTCAACAGTGCAGACACGTGGGATCTCTCTTCTCTCTCTCTCTCTCTCTCTCTATACACGGTCATAAAGCCTTTGATGCATAAAGTGATCCTGCTAGAGTAATAGTAAATGCTAAGGAAAATGCAAATTAAAGTTTTTATATTTAGAAGTTGGTTTTATCAGATACGATACAGGCAAAAAACACAATACTTTGACTACAGGTAATTCCGCCATAAAAAACATTAACTGAACAAGATAATGTTTAAACAGAACAAGGATAACTTGGGTATTTCACATTGTATTCATTAGAGAAGTATTATCAGTTTCGGTCCCTAGACCATCTTCAGGTACATCTTATCATGCATGCATTTTAAAATTTTTACGACTACTGGAAGTTGTACTGGCCTGTTGATTGTTTGTACCTACTGATATATAGGCTATAGCCAATGTATCAACATTAAACTGGTAGCAGTTTTCTTATAAATATACTATGAAATCCACTAGGTCTTCTTATTCTTGCTTATTATGGAAAAATTCAACAGAGTTAATTGCTATTCATATAATATTAGTATAATAATAGTTCATCATCACTCCTAGCAAAAATTATTTGTCGATAGATTTCAATCGAATCAGCCAGGTTATCCGTTTTATGCGTGAATGTAACTGTATTTTTTCTTCGTCTTCGGTTCGAGGGCTGTGCAAGGATGGGCATTTGCACATGCCTAATCAAAGAAAAACTGCTACAACCTACCAGTTAAACTTCTAGAGATGTGCTCATTAAAAACAAATAAAATTCTCGGTTATATTTTATTGCAGTTTTAGGAATGGAAGCTGATCCAAAATTTCTTTTTCCGTACTCTCGACTGTGCTACGAGAATCGCATCCCAAGGTATCCCATGTTTTGAATGACGTCTGTAGTTTATTGCAAGCGCCTAACCAAGGAGTGCATGCAGGCAGCATAACTTTATAGAATTAAGTCTGGTAGGGTACAGAAGGTTAAATTGACAGGAATCTCCAGCGATAAAATTTAATTGAAATTTCCGTGCCGTTGAAATTAGTGATTTCGGATTCTGAGTTGAGTCTCATGATGTTCTAGCAATTTTGTATGATCAATAAGTTTTACTTGATTGAACAACTCAGATAAGTCGGTACCTATATATTCAAAGGGGGTGGTGAAAAATACAGGATACTGTTTGATATTAATATTCCTATATTTCATTCAGCCAATAATACTGAAGATGCTATGTTGAGACTCAGTGATCACACCTAAGCCTCAAAGTAGCAACGTCATCGTGGCCATTAATTGAGTTTGTTACGACCGCCCATATTGTAGTGTCTTTGAGGACAGAGGGAGTAAAATGAATACCTAGTTTGGTTTTTAGACTAGACTAGGTATAGCTAGAAATTCATTAAATTAGGGTGCTTCTATATTATTTTTTTCGTTACAAAGAGATATAACAGCTTAACTGCCTTGGAAAAAGCTGGTTAAGACTTTCGTGTTGAGTGTTTTTCTGTATGGAAGCAAGACATGAACTGTGGGACAGTCGGAGAGGAAAAGACTCGGAGCTTTTGAGATGTGGTGTTCTATAAGGATGTGTAAAGAATGCTGGACAGAGGGAGTGACGAATTAAGAAGCATTAATAAAAGTGAAGGAAAAGCAGAACCTTTGGAGAACATTAAAAAGAAGACGGGACGGATGCATAGTAGGAAATCTACTACGTCATGAGGGATTGGTGAAGATAATTTTAGACGGGACGATAGAAGGCAAAAGGTGTAGAGGAAGACCTAAACTGGAGTATTGGAAGCAGATAATGAGGGACATGGGATGTGGATGGTTTTTGAAAATGAAGAGGAGAAGAGATAGAAACTATAAGAGATCGAAAGCGGAGAAGAAAACTGGAGAAGATGTTAATAATCTAACATCAACAGTACCTAATCTTATAAACTTAATGAAAATAGCTATCATTTTAAGTGTCTCGTAACTGCGTGCTTAATATTTTCCTTAGTAGTAGCAAGTTTCATGTGATAAGTGTATAAACGGTGTAGGGTTTTTTCGCATGGCTGTATGTTAGTAAGTATTTTCCCTGATGCAAAGAAGAAGGCAAACCATCAGGGGGTAAACCATCACCAAGCATGCTTGGTGATGGTTTACCCCCTGCAAGTTTTCGCGTAGTCTACCTGCAAGGGCCTGGCAATAAAAGGGATAATCGTTGCACTTGGCGTGGAATGTGGGCCCTTTCGCTGAGATTGGTGCACTGATGGAGAGACCCCGGGAATAAAGGCGCGAACGATGGCATCCCAGGCGATGGTTGGAGGCGCTGTGGTCTCTGCGGGGGACGAATCCCACTCAACGGACAAAGGAAATAACGACAGTGCAATTTACATTGAAGCATCACAGAAGAGAGAAGCATAGAGAGAGAGAGGAAGAAGGCCGACCAATATAAGAGGACGACATCTCTGTTCGTGCTCTCCATCCGAGCGCAATCTCTCCACTCCCGACTCTGAAGCTCCATGTAGATATGTACCACTCTTCATTAAGGATCTTCGGATAATATTGGAAAGACTTTTCTGACCGGAAACTATACAATCCACTCTTCTTTATTGATGTAATAAATATTCATTTTTCTCGTTTCGTTAGTTCATTTTTTTCGTGATGCAAGAGTTGATATTAGCAAAAGAGACGGGAAAATAATACATTACGAACAGAACGTGCCGAGTAAGTTTATAATTTATTGGTGGCGGCATACGCATACAGGTGATATGGAAGCCAGAATGGCGGTGTATGGGAAGGATTAGACCCCACCTACTTCGTACAAAACATTGCGTTTTACACGGCCTTTTACGGAGGCACGTATATTAAAACTAAGTTCAATTAAATAGTGTCCAAATTTAATTCTTCTGCGTCTGCTACCTTCCTAAGGCTATATAAGGGAGATATTATGGCATTAGATTGCCCTGAAAGTTAATAAAATTTTTAAAAGCTGGTTTGCAATTAACGTATTTAAACTGCAAATTTGGCGCTAGTTTGCGGTGTTAACGCACTTTCCACCGTTTATTTTACGGTTTTAAAAATGAATTCTAATATTTATTTCACTACCTACTCTAAGTTAAATACGTGTAAAAAACACTTCTTCTGTGAACATCGCCTGTAGTATGCCCGAATGCTCGTGCTTACCTAGATGGCCGACCTTGTTTCTAGAATCAACCGCGATGCCGTCTTCAGAATATTTTAACCTAACATTACAATGCATGATTGCAAACTCATTGTAAGTACGAAATCTTTCTTCATATTTTAACCTCCTTAGAATTGACAATGGGGCACGTTATAACAAATTAGTGATATTTACGAGAATCACGCAACTTAGAAGAATGCAAATATGTTGGGTGGTGAGACTAGTGGGGTCAGCGACCAAGGCAAAAACTCAACTGATGGGAGAGAGTGATTCTTTGAGGCACTGATTCCCAACTCGATCATTCAGAAGTGATTGCCGTTAATTAAGTCCATTTCACCCTATGTGAGTGAGCGACCGCAGCTGCTGTTATAGTTCGCATACATCTACCTCCTACCTCTAACATTACAATGCATGATTGCAAACTCATTGTAACAATCTATGCGATTCTACACTTATAAGGGATTAGCTATAACAAACCTGATTCAGGCGAACGATACGAAATTTAGAGAATTAAGTAATGTCCTTAGAACATATATTATACCTACTTTCAAGCGCCATTTGTAGAAAGTAAAAGACACTAAAATAAGTGTTATTTTGCCTTAACTCTCAAATTTAAAATGAAAAGTACAAGTTTTACATTACCTAGCACATACAAATATTTGCAGGCATGTTTACTGTTGTGATTTACAAATCTTTTCCCGCTGTTTTTATTTAGAATTTTAAGTGTAACACCTCTTTTAAAATTCTCAGGCATGGAGGTATTTGTAAAATTAAAATACAAATCGGTCGTTTATTTTTCCGCATCCTATTAATCTTACAATATTAACCACCAGTTACAATTCCTAAGCTATACACAGCACGGAACATAAGTGCTAATGAAAAAAGCCTAAACAACTTGTACCTGCTTCTCCAGTGGTTTCATTTCCACACGAAACGTTCTGATGTAATTTGTAAAACAGAATGATTTGATCATTTTGAAATGTGTCGTGATGAAATAAAAGCTGTGGAAAAGTATAAGTTGTTAACGCTTTTTACGTTACCATTTTTTTTATATGCTGTTCAAAGTTTAGGAATCAGTACTGGTGGGCACGCTGATGGGTAATACTGGCTGAAATCGCGTAATAATTGCCTGTATCCTTGAATTATATGTACATAAGAAAAGTAATGAATACCTAGTAAAGAAATACTTCTAAATTGATTAAAACTTTAGCGGTCCATGTCTAAGTGATGTGGTTTTTTGGGTTGCCCCGCGATGTCGTGGTTGACCCCGTATGTTTCCCCTCCGCTGATCGAGGCCTCTTCAGGGTAGAATTTTAATTCTATTCTATTCAGATGGAGGCCTCTTCAGGGTAGAATCTGAAGAGGCCTCCAGCAGCGGAGGGGAAACGTAGGTGGACAACCACAACATCGCGGAGCAACCCAAAAAACCACATCACCATTTACTTCTAACTTAAACACATAAACAAATTCTGAAGATTCAGGCGATATGGAAGGAAGCGAAACATGATAACACAGAAAGAAAAAAAAAACACGAGCCAAATCCACAAAAATAAACTACTGCGACCCGGGTTTCATTGTATTACAGCATCGTCAGAAACCTGGGTCGTAGTAAAGTTTATTTTTGTGGATTTGGCTCGTGTTTTTTCTTTCTGTGTTATCATTAAACACTTATATTCGCTTTTACGTTTCATTTAGGTTCATGCACAGGTTTTTGGTGTGATACATGGCAGTTAGAATTAATTTTTTTTTTAATGTGTGGTAATGAAATTTTGGAAAAAGAATAGTTCTCCTCCTAGCACATACAAAATAAGCAATAATGAAATAACAAACGTGGAATCTTTTAAATATCTTGGAATAAGACTGGCACATGATCTTTCCTGGGGTAGACACATTCGTGAAATAATGGGTCAAGCTAATGGTAAACTGGGATTCATCAAAAGAGTATTGGGTAACTGTGACGATCATGTACGAGAAATCAGCTACTTCACCCTTGTTAGACCTCATTTGGAATATGCTGCCAGTGTATGGGATCCCTACGAAATCGGTCTAACTAATGAACTTGAACGTGTGCAGCGAAGATCGGCAAGATTTGTAAAGGGACGATACGATAATTATATTAGCGTAACCAGTCTATTAAATGAATTGAAATGGGAATCATTGTTAGATCGCAGGTTGAAATGTAGACTTAATCTCTTAAACAAATTCCAAGGCAATATTTTCAGTGATGATGTTAAAAATATTTTACGAACCCCAACTCCCTATGGCAGACTGGACCATAATCATAAAATTAGAGAAATTGATTGCCGAACTGACCGATTCAAAATGTCCTTTTTCCCTCGCACAATAAGAGATACGAATAACGGTAAATATGTCCTATCGGAGAGTAGCAATGAATAGCATTGGTAGCTGCATGTTGGTATGAGTACTCAAAGCTAACCCTACTAACAGAATGTTTTTGCATGTTTGCTTTGCAATTTCTATCTTTCTTAAATAATGTAGTTCTGACTACTATATTAATACTATTCCTTTTTTATGCATGATATGTAGTGCATGTTTGGTGAGAAATCACCCCCTGCCACACACCCTTGTGGTGGCTTGCAGGGTATTGTGTAGATGTAGCTGCACGTGATACTCTATGAGCTGTCATGCGGGTGAGAGGAATTGGATTCATGACCACCATTCCTATACATGGAGAATGATATAGTATTCAATAAAAATATAATTATTTTCCATCTAAATTGTCGGTACCCTTGGCCTATTAATATCACGAAAAGCGCGAGGGAGTGAAAGTTTGAAATTTTATAAATCTTGCTATGTATTTCCCACATTTTATCTACACTGTAAAAAGTAGATCTGATTTTAAGGTACAAAAGCGATCTGAATTTCAGATGCAACAATTTTAAGACAGGGTATGTTGAATTTCAGCAGTAATATCTTGTCTAAAAATAAGGCAGGTGAACGACTGAAAATCAGACCATCCAGAATCCTGCTTCCTCTGCTTCCTGCTTAACTGCTCCTGTACCAACCATCCATGTTCCTGCCTCTTCCGCACCTTGCATCCGTGTTCCTGCCTTAAACCAGACAGCGATTAAATTCAGATCGCACTGAAAATCAGATCAACTTTTTACAGTGTAGGTTCCTTCATTATTTATGTACTGTGCAATTGTAGATATACGGTTACGTTGATAAATATATGTGATAAAGGCTGTACTACCATAGTACTCACGAGGAATTCACTGGAGTAAATCAGTACGCGAAAAAGTGTATGGCTGAAATACGTAAGGAGGGGCGACGGAATCATGACAGGTAGTGATTTCAAAAAGAAGGATATCAAGAAAGCGAGAAAGACAAAAGACGAGGCTGGATATGTTCTATGGTATAAAAAGAGGTAGTTAGTAAAAAGTATACTGTTTAGCAGTCTGCTTACCTATTCAGTGTTCAACCCGAATATTGACTAAATGGTAGAAGAAACTTTGTATTTCCAAAATTATTTATCTCACACTACTACGACCATGTTTCGACGATTAACGTCATCATCAGGTTTCATCATTAATCATCGAAACCATGGTGGTAGTAGTGTGAGATAAATAATTTTGGAAATACAAAGTTTATTCTATCATTCATTGTGTATAAAAGCAAATTCCATAAAGTAACTCCTGAAACCATCAATTTTATTGACTTGATAGTGGAGGACTGGGCTCACCCCGTTAAGAATCATTGGTGTATGACATTGGTGTATGACACATTCAGGTTATGGGGGCAGTTCCTTCCTCTGGGTCACCTGCTAAGTTCTTTTCCTACAAAGTTCCTAAACTCAGAATATCGCATCGCTAGAATTTTTAGATGAGGTTGTCCATAGAAGCTTCACACGGAATTAAATCTGGGACTCTCGGGCCCGTCGACTAGCGCTCTACCCTCTAGGCCATTACAACCCCCAAAACAGTCTGGAAACGAAGAACTCAAAAGAAGTGGGGAAGGGAGAATAGAGGAGTATTTGTACTTAATCAAAACGACCCTAACGACTTGAATACTGAATGATAATAATAGTCCTCTCGTCCATATCATGAAAGTCCTTTGAAGAGGGCCATAATTCATTCTCGTTCCTTCCGCTAAACCTGAGTCACAAGGCTCCACCTCTCCATCTGCTGGCTTGGACGGAGGAGGAGTGAAACCCGGCGTCGGTATTAGCTTCTTCTTAACGAAAGGCAGTAAGAAGTCCGCGGCCAAACTTCCCATCTGACAGACGGAGCACTGAACCCGAAATGCTCTCCACGTCCCCAGCTCTCAAGTAGTCGCTGGTTTACCAAAATGAAAAATACCATCTGCCACCAGGATTTGAACCGGTCCTAGAGATCGCAGGTTGTTACTCTTAAGTATCAAATTAACCCGATCCCTATTAAGTAATTTATCATAATGTATCCTTTCTTCTAATTGTAAAACCTTGAACATGTTTCGTGGTGGTTAATGAGCACCATACGTGTTGAGGTGGCTCGCAGGGAATTCTTTCTACGTATCATGATGACCGTAAGTAGAGTCTTTCCGGGCTAAATTTGGACGGCTCTCGAGATGATGCAACCTGACCAAGTCCAGCAGTGTGCTATGGATTTTATGACACGTTTCGAATGAGATGCCGCACAGTACGGGACCGAGGAAAGAGAAAGTTCCTCGTTTGGACTCCGTCGATGTCATGGCCGCGTCACATTTTCCCGCGACCTCCGTCGCTTTCACGGGTTGCGATTGCCTAAAGGAAGAATTTATTTGTGTATAATATTTGCCACCATACTGTTGTTTACCTGGGAAACGAATACCTGTTCAACGCGGAGAATACTTTGTCAATCATTTATCTCCCAGCATCGTAAAACATGAGCTTATATGTAAACGTTGAGTTTAATTTTAATTGTCTAAAATTTGATATCAACAGCGGTCACATTTCATAGATCAATACTTCCAAGCAACACTCCTGCAGCATCTAATTGTTCTGGAATCCGAAATTGGGTCATTCCGAAATAGGGATGGTTTGGTGGCTCAAATTCTGGCTTCCGATCATTGGGATCCTAGTTCGGATCCCGGCGGTGGAGGAAATTCTTCAGCGCTATATCCGTACACACTTCAGTAATTTGTAGGAAACACGTCAACATCCTGCCTCCATCCGTCAATTGGGAATTTAAACGGATTGATTGCCATTCATTGATGCCATTAATTGATGCTATTCATTAAGAGCAGACTAATGCCAATGTCTGGTTTCTCTCCAACATTCCTCAACTCCCTAAATTCCTACTTTTCTGAAAATACCCTCACATCCATAACAGTATTTTAAGCATTGGTAGATGTATATACAGACACTTGGTAACGCTAAACTTTGCTGTTGGTTGACTATCCTAATGAAAACAACAATAGTCATTCTTCAAGGCTTGTGTAATACTGTATTCACGAAAAACCTTGCCACTACTGCATTACATTAAAGATGAAAGATATGTTTTAGTTTCTACAAAATGTAAGCCAATAGAAGAGAGGGTTGCACGAAATACTTCTACCAAGAACCATCAGACCTTATTCGCTAGCCCGAAAAAATGTTTTTAGTGAGGTGGAGCTGAGTACTTTAGCAAACGGCGTATGAAATCCACACATCAGGGAAGAGGGGAGGGCAGTTCGTTGTATTTGCTACCAGTGGCCATCTCAAAAAAAGCAGTACCCTTGCAGTTCCTCTTGTATTGGATTATAAGTCTGTGTCCTGAAAGTATTAACCAGATTTTAACTCTGGAACTTCTGATGAATAGTGAAACCCTTAATCTACTGGACCATCAATCTCTTGGCAAATTACTGTGGAAAATAGATATAGTGAAATAGATAAGTCAGAAAGAAATAAATCAGTCAGGTAACATTATTCAGAGAACAACCTCGCTATTGACGGTATGTGTACTTTTTGTGAAAGAGAATCGCAGACAGGCATTTATACGTTGATAGCAGTGAAAGGTTAAATTGAGAGCGTTTGCACTTATTGGTTAAATACTTTGAGGCAGCATCCTAAGTTAGATTAAATCATAGGAATTTCTGCCTCTCGTTTGACCCATCACAACAGGATAACTCGAGATGTACCAAAAATATCCGTCGTGACGCTGGTATATTCAAAATCAGGTGCGTAATTCGAATTTTATGACTATAGACGCAAACTTGGTAAGTGTAGAAAAACAGCGTTTATATACCCTAACAATGGAGCCATAAGTTTACTTGAATATCTATCCTTGCACATATGGAATTAAGGGTTTCAGAATGAATATTATTTCTATGGTGGCTGGTAAGTTTAGATTTGCTGGTAAAAGACGGAGTCGGTATTGGAAGTAAGTAATGTAATCTGGTTTCTTTCTAGGTACCAAGGACCAGCAACATTCTGAAGGAAATTTTCAGCACGAGGAAAATGGTGGACTATAGAAAAAAGCAACAGGTATTTTAATACGTAATATGGTTACACAAGAACGAATTATGATTACAAATCAATTTACATATCTAAATTTAAATATTTCCAATTAAAAATTTAAATGATTCGCTAAAAACAATAAGCAGAGGAAATTAGTTCCTAAATGCCCCATTACTATGTCTTCATGCAGATATTAACAATTCACATAATTTAATATGCAATTTAGTTGAAAATAGAAATATATATAATTAAGAACCAAATTTCCTCCTTAGCAAGGTGATTGTTAAATTGACAGGATATAGTGGAAATAACTCATAGTCAATCACACAGAACTTCCACTCTTCGATAAGATTATTTTATGCACAACACGTTTCGACTAATAGAGTCATCATCAGGTACAGTGCATAAGGACTGTACATGGGGTCCTATAGCTGATGATGTTTATTTGAGTTGAAACGCGTTGTGCATGTTTAATCTTATGGAAAAGTGCACGTGTTTTGTGATTGAATGTTTGCTAAATCTTTAAGTATGGATTTGCTGAAGATTATATTTGCCTCATGAGAAAATTTACTCGGAATTTGTGATTTATTTGTGAACTTAAAGAGCGATCTGAATCACATAATTTCCGTGATGTTTATCCCAAAATCTAGTCATATAGTTCTAGGAGTAGGAATACACGGTTGGAATTGCATATTTGATCCAGAAATAAATAACTTCCTGATCCCTTGAAAACATTTACGTATTGTTAATGAGGAACGTTTCCAATATATGAGTACGGTGCATTTAGGTGATATTTTTTTTCCAAAATTTCTCCAGAGGGAAGTTGTAATCTAATAGCATATTACTGAAATATAAACTGGTTGCAATTTTTCTCGTAATATCTGAGCGTTAGTAGACTATTTTTCTGTCAATGATGTAACTTTCTTAGTAAGACTTATATGATAATTGCAAAATTGAATTAGACAAGATTTGATGTCTTCAGTGTCGGACTCGCCTTCAATCTAAGTTGAGGATGTGAATTGGATAAAGCGAACAAAAGTCTGAAAAGTAATGTCAGGTGTTAAATTAGGTTTGTTCCTAATGTATTTTAAATTGTGTGAATATATAAAAAAATTAAACAATACTTAATAATGGCGCAAAAAACAAAGGAAAAGCCAATGAACTCTGGGGACTATTTCCGTAACATACGTAACGTTCTAACTGCGGTTAGCATGGGAGTTAGAAAAGATTCAGTAGGTTTATCTCTGTATCCAAAATTCTGTGTGAGAAAAATTTTGGGCCTGTCCGGGATTTGAACCCGGGACCTCTCGCACCCGAAGCGAGAATCATACCCCTAGACCAACAGGCCACGGGAAAGTGGGGTGAGATGCTTGGAAGACTTGGCTGGAAAGCAGTTTGAGGAAATTATTGTGTGCTATCATCCGTGACCAGAGTTCAACCTACGTTACTTCGTCATTCTCTCAGAAGAGTTTCTCAGTGAAAGAAAAAAATAAATCCATTCATGATTATTTCATATTTTATTGATAAATTGCTAAACCACGGATATTATATCTATTTTCCTTTATTACTGACCGCCTTACTGACAGAGCCATGAACATGCATATTCGTGGACAGAGCACTACATTACATCCGCCATTGCTGTTACAGAATTCATCTGGCATTGAGAGCTCGATGAAAAAGCGAGAGGATCATTTAATTCTGTGAAAAAAGATTATTGCAACACATCTCATCCTAACTTGAGCTAATCAAAACTGAATTTCGACAATCCTAGTCATTAATGCGAAGAATAATATTACTTATGGCCCAAGTTTCAACCTGTCAATGTGAAATAAAAATAAAAAAAACAAAGGAAACCCACGGACGGAAAAAATCGTTCTCGTCAGGCGACGGAGAAACGGTAGGCAAAAAAAGGGAGAAAAATTGCTGATGGTGATTATTTCCTTATTGTTCCATTACTATTTCTTATGAAAACGAATTTGAAACAAAAAGCAAAAAAAGTAGTAGGTTGAACTAATTGTAAAAGAAGCTAAGTGCTGGAATTAGACAGCGTTTTAGTAGCATAGCAAGCGATATGGGGACCAAATAATATTAGTTATTCGGAAATGGCAGCCGACAGCTAAGGACATTTGCACCATTTAGGATAGGTGGGTAATGCAACATTGATAGAAATATTTCAAGGAAGGGTGAAGTAAAACACAGCGTCGTTATTAATCTACTCTTAACAAAAGGCTCCAAGTCAATCATAGTCAAGTTGACATTTTTATGCGCAATAAATTTCTATTCTGCGCAAAATAATACTCTAGTGATACCATTAAATGATGAACGAAATAAATGAGCTATAAAATTAATTAGATACATCTTACGTGATTTAGTGCACATTTTAAGTCAAGGAGGTGAGTTAAAGTTTGCTATGCTGTCAAAAATTCCTCTCGATCAGCACGTGGGGCCATCATGAGGGCCACATTAGTGGTCCAGTGAACTCTTTACAGAGAAGGCCCAATCAGCGTGGGAAAATCTGGAGATTTACCAAAATTGCTGAAACGGTTATTGTCTTCCCACTGGAAAGAGCCAAAAATATAATGAATCAAACTGGCCCAGACTGCATCCGCTTGACTATGACCTCTCGGTCAGACAAATGTCAAAGCATGGGACGTGACATTCCATCTCGATCACTCCAGAGGAATGATAACTAAGATACTGGTGTTCAGTCGAAATGAAGCGTTGGAAACAACGAGAAAAGTTAGGGAACAGTCTTTCCAACAAAATTCAAAGTCATCATATAAAGCATATTTTCATCTAATTTAAGATTCAATGATGAAAGGTAAAAACCATGGGATTTCACTCACATTACCGATCACTTTACTCCTAATATGCAGCACTAATTGTAAGATAATTTCTCTCTTTTCGCCCTTATAGTACATTTTTAAGACCAGAAAATGTCATGGTTATTGTTTGTTACCAAGAAACTCCTCTGCGAAACCGCATTCATGCTGTCATCTTTCTCGACGTTCCAACGCCAATTAAATGTCTTCTAAGCATTAATAACCCCGTATGGTTCCCTTTAATATATCATTTTCACTGAAACTTGTGTAGGTTGAGAGTGAGCTCACAACCGCAGGGTCTGCGGCTGTCATTGAATTGGGGTCAGGGATCACTGCGGAATCGGCAGCGTCAGGGTCTTCATCAGGGGTGAAATTACAAGCAAACCTCAGGAAGGTAAATGATGTACTTCTCTGGCATGAATATTAAATCCGACGATATGAAATCCTCTATTTTTTTTCTTTTTTGCTTATGAGTAGAAATACCAAGTTGCAAGTGAATTGACTGAGCTGCCTTGAATCTTTTAATATCAATTTGAGGAAGTATATGTAGTCTTCAATGTGTGCATTAAGATAATTGAGAATTGCACAAGCATAACGGTAGTGTATGTACTGCCTTTCAAATACGAAAGCTCTGGATCAACGGTGTCGGATGGTGATTCTGTACAGGTGCGCCGGGGCCTTTTCCAGATTCTCGGGTAGAAGAGTACGTAGGTTGTGAATTTTTGCCCGTGAAGTGGGGTTCAAAACTGTGGATATCTTGTCGGCTTCGTTTTAAGGCCATTTTACATGGTCATTGAAACTGCGCAAGTTGATGTTGCTTGCCGAGAAATCAGCTACTTTTCCCTTGTTAGACCTCATTTGGAATATGCTGCCAGTATATGGGATCCCTACGAAATCGGTCTAAGTAATGAACTTGAACATCTACATCTATACGATACCCTGCAAGCCACCGCGAGGGTGTGTGGCAGGGGGTGAATATTACCAGGCATGCACTACTAACATGCAAACTAGCAACTATATTGTCTCATGCAACTTGATTGTTAGTGTCTACAGTATTTAAGGGGTAAGACATGCATCATGCACTACATAATACTCCAGAATATTTCCCCTACCTATCCCTTTCCTATGCTGCGAAGTGTGCACCGAAGATCGGCAAGATTTGTAAAGGGACGAAACGATAATTATATTAGCGTAACCAGTCTATTAAATGAATTGAAATGGGAATCATTGTCAGATCGCAGGTTGAAATTTAGACTTAACCTCCTAAACAAATTCCAAGGCAATAGTTTCAGTGATGATGTTAAAAATATTTTACGAACCCCAACTTACTATGGCAGACTGGACCATAATCATAAAATTAGAGAAATTGATTGCCGAACTGACCGATTCAAAATGTCCTTTTTCCCTCGCACAATTAGAGATACGAATAACGGTAAATATGTCCTATCGTAGAGTAGCAATGAATAACATTGGTAGCTGCATGTTGGTATGAGTACTTAAAGCTAACCCTACTAACAGAATGTTTCTGCATGTTTGCTTTGCAATTTCTATCTTTTTTAAATAGTGTAGTTCTGACTACTATATTAATACTATCCCTTTTTTATGCATGATATGTAGTGCATGTTTGGTGAGAAATCACCCTCTGCCACACACCCTTGTGGTGGCTTGCAGGGTATTATGTAGATGTAGATGACCTACGGAGTGTATCCCAGGGATAGAGTCACTAGACTACCAAGCCAAATTAAAAGCTGACCGCGCGACGCCAATGGCCGTCGACATCGCTTTCTAAGCACAGAAATTGAATGGTTCAAAAAGGGGAGGGTGTGATAGTAAGGTCTGCAAGGCTAATGAATATTAATACAAAGGTGCATGTTATGTAACTGACGTAATTTGAATCTTTTATTATGAAGCTGAGGAAATATGTAAAGTCTTCAATGGAAAGCGGTTAAGAGTATTGAGAATTGGACATACATCTACAACTACATCTACACGATACCCTGCAACCCACCGCGAGGGTGTGTGGCAGGGGATGAAGATCACAAGCATGCACTACTAGCATGCAAACAAGCAACTATAGGGCCTCATGCAACTAGATTGTTAGTATATATAGTTCTTAAGTGGGTTAATACATGCATCATACCGTACAGACTACATTAAAATATTTCACCTACCCATCCCTTTGTTATCCTGCCTATTCTGTTCTCTTATAGTACGGGGGAAAAATGCCATTTTGAATCTATCGGTACGACAATCTATCTCTCTAATCTTATATATCTGGTCGAATGTAGCATAGTATGCTTGTTTTCTTAATATGTGCCTAACATCTTCAGTAAAGCTATCCGATTGAAATTTCTCTAATAGATTTAATCTGTACTTTAACCTACGCTCTGATAATGATTCCCACCCTTTATCTTTTATTAATTCTGAAACGCTACTCAACCTATCGTAAGACCTTTTAACGAACCTAGCTGCTCTACGCTGTACACTGTCTAGTTCTCTGATCAAACTTAATTCATTAGGATCCCATACACTGGCTGCATACTAAGGTGTATACTCAACAAGGGCATACTCATAAGGGCATAAGTATAGACTCACAAGGGCATACTCAACATACATCTACATAATATCCTGCAAGCCACCACAAGGATGTGTGGCAGGGGGTCATTGCTCACCAAACATGCATAAAAAAGGAATAGTATTCATCTACATCTACATCTACACGATACCCTGCAAGCCACCGCGAGGGTGTGTGGCAGGGGGTGAAGATCACCAAGCATACACTACTAACATGCAAGCAAGCAACTAAAGGGTCTCATGCAACTAGATTGTTAGTATCTATAGTATTTGAGGGGTTAATACATGCATCATGCACTACAGAATACTCTAAAATATTTCCTCTACCTATCCCTTTCCTATATTATTCATTTCCTGAATTTCCTGTATTAATATAGTAGTCAGAACTACACTATTTAAAAAGATAGAAATTGCAAAGAAAACACAACAACAGCACATACATGACGACTGTGTACTGCCTTTAAATTCGAATGCTCTGGATCTATGTTTGGACTGACAACCCAATGGTAGCGGGTTTGCATCTGACTTCGGACAGGTTCCTCGGGGTTGCAATGGGACTAGGTTAGGATTAAATAGTACGTATGAAACGGCTGAAGCAGTTGGATATATAATTCTGCTAAACTGTCCAAAAATGGTATCTCATTAAACCCTCCCGTGATCTCGACCGCAGCTCTACTCCGCGCCAGAATAGACCGCCAAAACACGCCGGCCAATTTCTCGCCGCTTTCGAAAAGGGTCCGACTGCAAGGCGTCACGCGTCGGACTACGACGAGACCTTGAAATCCCCGCGGCCCATCATGCGTCTCTCAACACCCTCCCCCCCCCTCCTTCTTTCTCTCCCCCTCTTCATCCACACGCTGCTAATTCCCATCCGCTCATCTGGAGAACTTAAAGTACATACTGCGAAACGGAGGAAATACGATATAGCGCTTCCAACCGCATCCCCCTCCCAACCCCGGCCAGCATTTCGCGGATAGTTGAGCACCCAACCGTTCTCTCCGCGAGCGACTAGGAGAGTCTTCGACAGTAGAGAGGGTTGGGATGGGAATGAGCTGCCCTAGTAACCTCTTCGGGGGAGGATCGGCGGAGGCGTCTTTTGAGACCTAGCCACGGCGGAGAATTGATCTCTCCGCTCTGGGAGGGGAATAGGGGAGGTCAAACCATCGCGACGACTTCCTGAGTCCGTCCGACTACAGCGACGTGTCCACTTCCCAAGCGCTCACCTACCTTCCTCCCCACTGCGATGTTCCCATGACCCGCGTCCCCCATCCCGGTCGAACCCCACCGACTCGACCACCGCGAGGGCACAATTAAGCTTTAAACTGCGCACTTTTAATCGTGTCTTCCTCCATTCCTGCCTCTGCGACCTTCCCTAATGAGGGATGCGAGCTTCCGGGAATCGTCCACGAGGAACGTGGCCAGAATGATATCTCATTGGGGTTCTCACCTTGAATACATCTACATTCGTGCAAGGAGCGAAGGAATGACACGCTCGACGAAGCGACGCGGCGGAGTGAGTGATAACATGTACCCTTCTGCATCATTATAATTGTTCCGATTCGAATTAGTCGAACTGAACCATGAAATTGATCGATGCCACCTTGTTGCATCACCTCGTGAAAATTCATTTTCAGAGCTGAATGCGTTGATTTTTCTTTCTTCGGAAACCGAACGAGAAGATAAGGCGGGAAAGGTAGCGTGAAGCGGAATAAAACTACCCCGGGGAGGAAAATCTTTTATTCTTTCCTCCTTGGATTTCCCATTGCATCACCCATTGTTCAGAATGAACTTCAAGCTTCGCGTGGCAATGGATTCCCTGAGCTTATCGGCGATAACGAGCCTAGGGCACCTTGAAAAGGACGCATAGTTAAAAATAAGTGCCAAATTTTTAGAGTTCTCTGAGAGTAAAGTTAACGGAATCACCTCCTTAAAACTCACCAAATTTCTCAAACATCTACAAGTGTATGTGTGAGGGATAGGGGCAGATCAAATGGATCCATTAGTTTGGGCGACTTAATTTAAATCATATCAAGGCAGCATCTACATCTACGTAACACCCATCGAGTCACCACGATAGTGATGGCTCGTAGGGTGTTACGTACGTATCTACATCTACATGGTGATCAAATACAAGGATAAAATTCAGTATATATTATAAATGGGAACGTTTAATCTAATGATAAAACGGTCCCGCTATCATCAATACCTGAGGGGGAAATACGATGTACTTTTTCGCCTTCTTCCAAAAACAAATAAAACACCTTTGAGTATATGTCCGGAGAAGGCTTGAAATTTAAAACATTATAGCAAAGGAGGTATCAAATGAAGAATTTCCCCAAAAAAATGAGTAAAATTCAATGTTCTGGTCAGGAGGAGGAGCTGGATATCACCTTTCGACGTTCAAAGGCTAAACCTAGATTAATGAGGGGAGTGAAGCAGAACATTATTTGCTTGAAAAAAAGCTATATGCTCATCGTGTGTGACTGAGAATTTTATCCGAAATCCTTCTTTAAAACTGAATGCAAAAAGAAAATAGCGTCGTGGGGCAGAAATGTGTCCCTTTAAAACTTTTGCACAGCTCATCATTTTTCATGGACCCAGTTTCGACGTTAAAATGCTACTCCGCACGAAAAAATAATTGAATTAATTAAAGACATGCGGAGAGGGATTTTTATTTGAGGATGGGAGAAACGCTCATGGGTGGAGATGAGGGGTTGGGGGCATAGGGGAGGATGTTTTTGTTTGACTGAGTGAGAGAAACGAGGGAGTGTTTTTGGGACTGAGTAGAATGGCCATACTAATTTCAAGGACGGCGTTTCGTAGGTCATGGGTGAAAAGAAATGATGGAGTAGAAAGGATGCATGGATATGATGCCACAAGAAAAACCTTTAAGTTAAAAATTTATCTAGAAAAAATATCTTCTAGGACCAAAATCTGTGTAACACTTAAGTCGATAGCCTGTTATAATTATTGAGGTAAACGATCCAAATCTGAAGGCAATTGCGCTAATAAAAGTCAACATGTATTTGGGGAGAAGCAGTAATTCATGTAGCGGAGGAAGGGTGGAAAGAGACCCAGGATCGGAATTATCCTGCTCTAAACGAAGGACGCCAAAAGGTCCACTGTTTTCATGTCAAATTAGAACTGAACTAAAAGTACTCTCCACCCAGCACACTCAATTGAGGACCGATGTAAAATCTGACCGCTGAAATTGCTGAAAAGACTCCCACTTCGGGGATACGAACCAGGACAGTTGGGTTGGAAAGTTTACACATCCCAACCAAAGTAGCGATTTTAGTTTGATATATTCTATATTTTCTCCTCAAGAATGAAACTTGAATGTTAAAAATTATATCAATTATCGATTAAAAACTTTAAAATCTAGTGGCGTTCCTGTTACTAGTTCAAGTCTGATCTGGAATACTTTTTACCATAATGATGAAAAAATTGAAATAGAGTTCCGGATGAAAAATGAAAAAATATAATAGCAGCTTTGAGTACCAAGTGAGTGTAATCAAAAGTAAAAATCTGTCTTTAGCTCTCCTTTAACTCCTCTGAAATTAACTCCAGAAAAAATCAAAATTCTTTACTTCCCGCTTCCTCACTTACAACAACATTTGTAACCAGAGCAGGATGTATCAAAGCCAAAATACCGCCGCAAATGTTGCCAGACTACGACGTTAATGGGGTCGTTTACAATGATTTTTTTATTGCCGGCTCTTATAGAGTTTGTAAAGTAAAAAGACCCGTATTTTTCAGTTTTTTATCCGCCAATTATTTCTCGAGTTATAAGCAGCGAAAAACTGATGTTTTTAACCCTTTCGGAAAAGTGGGCGTGGTGCAACCTCCGACGTCATTGACTTCGTCCAATCACAACTAAGCCCGCGAAGCTACTTCGCCTTATCGCAAAGGGGGGGATGCAGCTGACTCTGCCAACAGGAGCGATTGCGACAGGATCTGTGCGAGCAGACCTTCCGAGAAGCCCCCTCCACTCCCTTCCCTTCCCCTAAAGGCAGTCAAGGACGGGGGGAAAGTGACGTCAATGTTATCAAAGCAGCTTTTTCGGTGGGCGTCACCTTTTGCTTATTTTAATTTTTGATTTATGAGTGAATGGTTGTGGTTAGAAGATTATTTTTTTCACTAAAATTCATTTTTCGTTTCCATCTAACAATTTCAAGTACGAAATTGCGATTTCGGTTCCGAGTAAAAGCCATCATTGCGCTTGGGTTTATAGTTGTGCATCTAATTCTACCTCCTACCCTGCAAGAGTGTGTGGCAGAGGGTGTATGACTCTACACCAGGCAGATGTATAACCGTCGAGTAAACGATTCCCTTGTTAGTATATATATCACTGGTTATGATGCTAAGTCTACTAAAGATTCATGATCCAAGTTGCCAAGCCATGACTAAAGTTTCCAAGATACCAAGGAGGCTTCGAATTCAAGGTAGTATCTAATATTAAACCTTCGGCATCTGTGACAGACACTGCAAAATCGTATACAAATATTTATGGCTATACGCCTAACAAACAAATTGATACATTGACCATTTTAGTTTTCAAGCGGAAAAATGACATTTTAAACATGCGCTACTATCTGTCTTTATGATAATATAATCTACCATAGAAGGCTAGGGTTTTTAATGGAATCTTAACTAGCCTTTTCTAAGGGGGTGTTTTGAATATTAAGCTTGGCATTTCCCTTTTCAGAAAAATATTCCCCGCCTATGAAACCCTAATACGATAGTACGATAATATTTATTTCCTGTTTCTAGAGGGAGATAATTTTATATGAGGGACAAACTTAATCTACACCCACATCTACACCTACATCCACGCGATACCCTGCAAGCCACCTCGAGGGTGTGTGGCCGGGGGTGGAGACCACCAAACATGCATTATAGACTACTACATGCAACTAGGCTACTACATGGAAACATGCTAATAGTATGGGTCACATGCAGTTAAATGGTTAGTATCTATCGTTAGTATCTAACTTGGAATAAATGAGCCGCGTGAAGCAACCAGCTACGCTATGCGACGCAATAATTAGTTCCAACGAAGAAAATTTCTTCATCGGAGCACAAAAGGACATCTCTATAGATATATCTCATACAAATTGGCGGAGGGAAAAAAGTTGGCACGTGAACTGATGCATAGATATCTTTCCTCTTAGTTTTTCACCCAGACCCACGAAGTGTCCCTCGCTTCAGCTGCGAAAGATGCGCTACGGTAATTACGTGAATCAGAAAAGCCGAACGAACCGAAGTTACGTCATGCCGATGAGAAAGATCCCGAGGCGAAGAACGGACGCGGCTAATGGAGGGCGACTTGCTCTTACAGAATGCCCCTTGCTCGTCCGCTCCAATTTCGAGGCCGTTCCCTGAACCTCCCCCGTTGCACGGCTTGGCATTTGGGCCCAAGGAGAATGGCATAAGGGGCGAGGGGGTAGATTAAGAAAGGAGGGAGGAATCAAGAGATGAAGTCATGGGCGCATGGTTGAAGGGATTGAAGATTCGGTGGTCGCATTTTCGTTTACCCGGCTCGATGTGAAGTCCGTGTGCTCACTTAAGCCGTCAACCATTAACCCGTCGCATAACCATTGAACCATTATTATATTTATAACGCATGTATCCAGTATTTCTAAAATATGTAGTTCCTTAAATGTTGGATGAAAAGTAAAATTCATAGTGTATACCCCACATGCTATTAATAGCAATCTCTCATTCAGTTGTGTAAACATTACTGCATTTACTTGCTTTCATATTTGACCCATCCCCTGCACACACTCTCCAGGTGGCTTGTAGAGTAATCAGTAGATGTTGATGTAACTTTAGAGAGTAATGTATCTAATTTAAAAATATTAAATTACTTTGAATTAACTAGCAATTAAGTGTCACTAGTTGCTTACATTTCAAGTGTAACAAAAAAACTATTATATTACTTTGGATTAACTTACAATTTAGTGTCATTAATAATTAACACTTCACGTTTCTCGTAAATTCATGTATAATTTTTTCCTCGAGGTGGTAGAATTTCATGTAAAGTTTTATGTACACAGAATATTATTGTTTTGCATGCCTGCATGGTAGTAGGTATCCTCTCTGATTGATAATGCAGGCCTGGTGATATTTCACCCCCTGCCACACACCCTTGCAGTGGCTTACGGTGTATTATGTGGATACATAATTATATGTATGTGTATCTACTTCTATAAACTACCCTGAAAGCCACACCCCCTCGAGGTGGCGTGCAGGGAGGCTAGTAGATGCAGATGTAAATATTACTATTGAGGATAAATGCTTATAACGTATTTGCATATAAGTCTGCAAGCTACCGCAAGGGTGTATAGCAAAGTTGTATGACCGTCGCATTAATATCAATATACTTTTTCCTAAGCTGACCATAAGAACGCTATTCCCAATCACATGCAAATTCAATGTTTAGGACTTATTCAGAGATTTTTGAATAAAATTAGATTACCTCTCTTCAAGTGGTTGCCGACGATCTCTCTATGAGTCATCTCTATGAGAACTAAGTAATCCTAACAGCTTAAAACAGTTTAGGACATTAAGCAGGTTGAATATTCATTAATTTTATTCTGTTATTTTTTTGTCTAACTGAACTCACCTATTATGGATTCCATTATAAAATCGATATTGAATACCAATTACTTGTTTCCTGGTTTGAAGATAACGTTGGTACGTCGAAGCATGAGTCGCGTATATAGCTGGAAATAGAATAAAACATGGAGGAACCACGAAGTTACCTTTTTATTTGATATGAATAATACTTTGAATCGTTAGCACAGAGCTATTCGCGTAAATAATAACTCTACTCATTTTCTCAATAGAACCTTAGAGAAGACTATTGACCTCATTTCATGCAAGATCCTAGAACATATAATTGTCAGCTCAATCATGGGACACCTAGATAGCCAGAATTTATTGTCCAATGTTCAGCATGGCTTCCGAAAGAGCAGATCATGCGAAACTCAACTTGCTCTCTTTTCCCACGATATTTTCGTTTCTGGCGAAAATAATACTCCAGTGGATGCTATATTTCTAGACTTCAAGAAAGCATTTGACAAGGTTTCTCATAGCACACTAATTTTGAAATTAAAATCTTATGGGTTAGACAGTAACATTATATCATGGATTAATGATTTTCTGCATGATCGGGTTCAAAGGGTTGTTTTAGACGGTGTTTCCTCACCGGCAATTAAAGTCACTTCGGGTGTCCCACAAGGTAGTGTGATAGGTCCACTCCTGTTCCTTCTGTACATTAATGATATCAGTAAGGTGGTAAAAAGTAAGCTTCGTCTATTTGCCGATGACGCAGTTGTGTACAGGGAAATTCTATGCCCGAACGATAAAGAATATTTAAATATTGACCTACAAGCAATTGAAACTTGGTGACATACATGTCAGTTAGAATTAAACTTTAAGAAATGTCTTGTAATGAATTTTTGGAAAAAGAATAGCTCTCCTCCTACCACTTACAAAATAAGTAATAATGAATTAACAAACGTGGAATCCATTAAATATCTTGGAATAAGACTGACAAATGATCTTTCCTGGGGTAAACATATACGTGAAATAATTGGTCAAGCTAATCGTAAACTGGGTTTCATTAAAAGAGTACTGGGTAAATGTGACGATCATGTACGAGAAATCAGCTACTTTTCCCTTGTAAGACCTCATTTGTAATATGCTGCCAGGGTATGGGATACCTACGAAATCGGTCTAAATAACGAACTTGCACGTGTGCAGCGAAGATCGGAAAGGTTGGTAAAGGGACGGTATGATAACCTTACTAGCGTAACCAGTCTGTTAAATGAATTAAATTGGGAATCATTGTCAGATCACAGGTTGCAATTTAGACTCAATCTCTTAAACAAATTCCAAGACCATATTTTCAGTGATGATGTTAAAAATATTTTGCGGACCCCAACTTACTATGGTAGACTGGACCATAATCATAAAATTAGAGAAATAGATTGCCGAACTGTCAGATTCAAAATGTCTTTTTTTCCTCGTACTATTAGGGATATGAATAATGGTAAATATATCCAGTACGAGTGTAGCAATGGATAACATTGGTAGCTGCATGTTGGTATAAGGACTTATAGCTAACCCAACTAACGGCATGTTTTTGCATGTATGTTTTGCTATTTTTATCTTTTTTTAAATAGAGTAGTTTTGAACAGTACCTATAAAAGTACTGATGCATGATATGTAGTGCATGTTTGGTGAGAGTTCACCCCCTGCCACACACCTTTATGGTGGCTTGCAGGGTATTATGTAGAAGTAGATGAAGACTTAGGAAGATTCAAATCATTCAGGTTTCTAACTATCTAATGCTTTGGACTGAAGGTTTTTCGTAGCCATTCGTCGCACCTGTGGCTGTCTTCAGCACACGCTGGTGCACCGGAAAATGGAATTCGATATCAACAAATATATGACCACTGAGATAGACGAAGTGAGAAAAAATATAATAGGAATCAAAATTTTGAATAGAAAAGAGATGTATCCATATCCACAGGTGAATAGTAAAATGTTATCCACCGCAAATGTGTGTGGTAGAGTATTCCTTGAATGCATTATCGATGGGTGAAGAGCCCTTTTGTAACTACACTACTGGCTCACTGTCCTCTTATTTCACCACAGGAACACACCAGGTTCAAGTTCAATAATGAAACCTACGCCCAAATAACGTCATGAGCGAAGCGAAAGGCATGTTTGATATCTTGTACAAATAGTTCTCGTTGCATACGAAACATACTCATTGTCTCAAATGAAATCGCCCGTTACACATTTAGAGGTTTAAACTGGGGTACAAAATCCTTGAAACAGTATTATCACCTTGGGTCATTACCCTTCGATTGGTTTTTCGCAGCTCTCCACTCTATTCTCTTATTGGTTTACCTTTTCCTATTCCATAATTCTTCCATTTTCATCCTTCACTCATTTCTTTTTATATCTCATCCGAGGCCTTCCCCATTATTTCCATTAACTTTTCCCTCGACGGTTACCTTCATCAGATCATCATGTTTCATTTTCATGTTAAGTTGCCCCTTTTTCTTTTCAGTTTTCAGCAAACTTCTCTTTTCTCCCACTCTTCTTTGGACTTTTTCGTTTGTCACTCTCTCCATCCATTTTAAGCTCATCATTTTTCTGTAGCACCACATTCCGAATACTTCCAGCCTTGACTTCTTTGCTGCAGTTATCATCCATGCCTCACTCCCACAAAGAAACTTGCTCCAGATGCAAGATCTAATGAAGTTTTTCCTCACTTCCAAGCTTGTGTTCCCAGCTGTAAGTAGATTCTTCTTACGGTAGAATGCCCTCCTTGTCTGGGCCATTCTATTGAATATTTTTTTCTTGCTTGGTCCAACGCTAGTTATTCGGCTTCCTAAATCACAATACTCTTTCATCACTCCTATTCTGATTATCCTTCTGACAAATTCGATCCATCTATTACTGCCCGTTTCCGCTCGCGGAAAATGAAATGACATCCCCAACTCCCGAATCCCTCTAATCAACTGTCTATGATGATGAAACTAGGAGCTCATTTGAACCCATATAAGCCTGAAAATTTCCTATTTGAGTACGAAAATCATGCACCATCTATCCAGACAAGTTGTGTAATCATAAAAACACCTGTGCTGTAATTATGTAAGCGATGTATCCAATATGACGCTGCATGCGGCAATATGCGATGATCAGTGCCCAGGAAGAACTGCCCTTAGGCACCAAAGTGTGAGAAAACTGCTACGTACAAACATTTAATCGCAGTAGTATTGGTTTTTAAGTGCTCTGCCTTCCGAGGTTATATCGCTCCGACTAAACTAAGATTTTGACCCCAGAAAAAACACCATATCAACAACATCCATACCCTAGGCGGGATACGTACCCGCGACTTTTGGGTTACCATACTTAGCAACCTGGCTACCACAGCCGGCCTACTTCTAATCATGTGATAAGAATTGCTAAAATCATTTCTTCGACAGCTCAACCATAACATTTAGCTTTCACTTCACCATGTTGGTTGCGATAAACGAATTTACCTATCCCCTTTCTGGATGTTGTATTCAGGAGCATTGACGTACCCGGAGGAAAAAGTATGAGAATCTATCAATAAGATATCAGCAGATATCTGCATGCGATATCTTACAAATCAATAATATTAGTAATCAATGAGACTCTCCTTTGCCAAGGAGAAGTTATCTGAAATGATAAATCCTTTGAAAGGGAGGAGAAATACTAACAAATAATAGCTCTGACAAAAAAGATATATGATAGGATTTCTTCCAAAACATACGACTAATATAGTTCAAGGAACGAATGAAGGTACACCCTCCGAGGGCTCGTAGGGTATTACGTAGATGTAGATGTAGGGAAATCAAAACTCAATACATTTGCCACTGTTCCTAACGTAACGAGTACGATCGCAAAAATTTCCACAACATTGAAGAAGTTTGTATTACACTCCATGTGCAGTACTCTGCAGAAAACTGGAGACTTCTTTCTCAAAGCAAAGAATGACATCAAAGAAAAGACCTACCATGGGATGCACTTATGACCGGAAGTGCAGAGGGCAATATAATACAGACTGTAGGAGCATGAGAAGGCTATAAAGCTGGGCCTCGTACAATTAGGGACATGAATAGAATAAAAATATATCCAATACTATAAATACAAGTGTATCAATGGGTAGCATAGGTAGTTGCATATTGGTATAAGGACTCTAAGATAACCCAACTAACAGCACCATATTGCATGCTTACTTTGCTATTTTTATCTGTTTTAAATCGTGACGCTTAGGCGGCTACTATATTCTTAAAAATCCGTTTTTAATCATTAAACGTCATGCATGTTTGGTGTGAATTCACCCCCTACCACACACCTTTATGGTGGCTTGCAGGGCATTTGTAGATGTAAAGAAGTACTGCCTACTGTGTTAAAGTCAAAGATGATGTTTGCATGCAAAATGGATGGATATACTGGAATATGATTGATTCCTTGTGGAAAACTCTAAATGACTTATTTATTAACCTACGTAATACCCTGCGAGACAACGCGAGGATGTGTGGCATGGGGTGAAGATCACCAAACATGCACCATTTATATGTAACTAAGAGCTACGAAGCCATGCAACTAAGAGCTATGTGAGATCGTAAATTTATAGAGTTATGTTAGACATACGAGCCATGCAACTAGATGGTTAGTATCTACATCTAATATTCAAATAGTATTTGTATATAGTATATTCGAAATAGTGTCCATGGTCTATTTGCTCATCTTCCCATTTGCAATCAATTCATACACAAAGGATTTAAAGCTCAAGTAGAGGATGTTGCGACATCCTCAAAATATGACGATAACAATTCCGCGTGAACAGTTTAGCGTAGATTAAAGTTCGAGCGTAGATTAAAGTTCAGATTTAATCTATTGCAGAAATTTCAATCGGATAGCTTTACTGAAGATGTTAGGCACATATTGAAAACACCAGCGTATTATGCTAGATTCGACCAGATAAATAAGATTAGAGAGATAGATTGTCGTACAGATAGATTCAAAATGGCATTTTTCCCCCGTACTATAAGAGAACAGAATAGGCAGCATAGGAAAGGGATAGGTAGGGGAAATATTTTAGAGTATTCTGTAGTGCATGATGCATGTATTAACCCCTCAAATACTATAGATACTAACAATCTAGTTGCATGAGACCCTTTAGTTGCTTGCTTGCATGCTAGTAGTGAATGCTTGGTGACCTTCACCCCCTGCCACACACCCTCGCGGTGGCTTGCAGGGTATCGTGTAGATGTAGATGTAGATGTAGATGTAGATGTTTAATTTCCTATAAAGTTGAATGTCAACATTGGAAAATGAGGAATTGGCGTGACACAGCAGGAGGCGCATTGGCCTAATTTAGAGCCAAGCGAAACTAGAGCAGGTTCCAAAGCCTTCCCTCCCGCAATGCAGGCTGGTTGATTGGAACGGTAGGTCAATTTGCTCTCGCGATAATCTGATTTCCTTCTTCCTAATCTGCCCATGAAAAGCCTATTCCCCCATCCCACTAACCTCCCGGACCCGTTTTGTTGGCTCCGAATGAGAGCGAGTTGCGTAAGAGCACATTACCCATAGCCCGCATTGGACCTAGTTAATATTTTAAAATGCATTCTCTCTACTTCATGCAAAGAAAGCTAACATAAGACAAGTGTGGTCATAAAACAAGAGTGGTCAACCAATGAATGGAAAGCCAACTCATGAAAGAAGTTGTAAAAATCGGCTTTTAGTGTCTCCAAATGCTTCAGTTATATATGATCCTCTAGCCTAATATTAAACCTTAGGAAAATATGTAATCCACGCCCGACGCTTGCTTCAAACCCTTGACCTCTTAGTTGCAAAGCTGTGACTTCACATGGCTATGTTGATCGGGATCTCTTTGAAAGGTGATAGTAAATAGTCGACATAAGTAAATCGACAAATTGAGCAGGACGGATTGGTGATTGTCAGGTGATACCAAAAATGCACTGTCAAAGCGTAAAAAAATGTTATTGTTAGTAACTGCACAGCTGGTTTCAATGTCAACTCAACTAAACTACCAGGAGGAGACGGAGGTTCCATGGGGTTTAACATACAACACAGGGTTTTCTCAAATAGACATCATGGGGAATAGATATTTTACAAATATTGTACTCCCCGCAAATTTATTCCGTTTTCTCTATATGTTTAACCGATAAGGTCATCAAGGAAAATCTATAATGCATACCATCAAAAACCGCTGGTATATACCAATTCTTTTCCTATCCATTGGTATTTTAGGAATAAACTAAAGGGATTTAAATAATTCTAATTTAGAACTAACAATTACATGACCAGTTGATTAGATAAAAGTAGGATAATCAATTATTGGGGTATATGTTTGGTACAGAAAGTAACAAAATAGAAGTTATTCAGTGAAGGAATTCGAAAGATAAGGTCATATTAATTTAGGTGAGTAGCTGGGTAGAGAAAGGAATTTTTTAGGGAGTGGAGGTGGGGTGGAGAGATGTCATAAACCTACCCTTAATGAAGGGTGCTTAGGGGTCCACAGTTTTACGTTCTATCTGACTGGCAAAGTCTTGAGGTAGAACAACTCTCCACACAACACTCAAGTGGGTTCGATATACCAATGGAAATCTCTGATACTGCTTTAATTCGAGCCCGGGCCCTTGGCATTAGGCCAGTACACTAGCCCCCACATCAACCCTACCCCAAAATTGTTAATTCATCCATATATATTACCCTCTGCCATACACCTTTGTGGTGGCTTGCAGGGTATTATGTAGATATATGTATATTAATGCTGAAATCCAACGGACGGGAGTGTGGTAGGGAGTGATACCAAAAATGCAGTATCAAAGAGTAAACAGCACTGTTGTTAGTAACTACCCAGCTGGTCAATGTCAACTCAACTATATTTCCAGGAGGAGACGGAGGTTTCATAGGGTTTCCTATAATTGGATCTTAACTCAAATAGCCATCCAGGGAAACAGACATTTCACAAATATTGTACAACACTTTCTGGCTGCATGCAAACTGTGTAAATCAGTTAAACTAATGTGTTGTGCATTAAGAGGTTGAATATGAATTCCCACAGTAAAATTCCCATGATGCTTTTCCCATGGGAAATGAAGGCTTACCTTCCCCATGGGCAAAATGGTATTTCCCATTGATTTATGGAACGTTTTCCCATGGGAAATTTTTCCCATGGGAAATTCTTCCCATGGGAAATTCTTCCCATGAGAAATTCCTCCCCATGGGAAATTCCTCCCCATGGGAAATTCTTCCCCATGGGCAAGGTCTTGGTCAAGGCTCATGAGAAATTCCCTAACTAATGGGCAGGCATGAAAAATATCAGTCACGTGGAAAGCAGCTGACTAAAATCACAAAAATTCAAGCTCAAATAATGAAAAGTACACAGAAGACAGGTGGATATCTTGGTGTTAATGGTGTATCACCACTTATTAATTTACCCCATTTTGATAGGGTTGATGGTTTCTTTGTTGATGTGATGCATTGTATTCCCAAGTAGTAAAATCTTATGAATATATTATTTTAAAATATATTTAAAATTAATTTAAAATCGTAAAAAACTGAAGCAGTATCGCACCCACTTTTTTTCATGACCTACTTAGTCCTAACCCTATCGATTCTACTTTTGCTACAAATACTCCTCTGAAAGCTCAAACCCTCGGTATTTAGCCCACTGTATAGTATTATACACTATACTCTATAGTATCATCAGGAACTAGAACCATTGCTGATGATGCTACAGTGCGGAGAACCTGGTTGAAGTAAAGACAGCAGATTTGCAGTCTTTAATTTGATATCACAAAATGGACTTCCACAAAGTGACGGCTACTACCTATAATCATCCTAATAATAACTTTCAGGAACAACTCGAAAGTACCATGCATACTTTTCCACAAAAAACAGCTGTAGATTTACATATTTATTGGCACTACTTCAAATTTCAATAATTCACTTGCCTATGTAGCACATAAGAAATACGACTCCACATTATCGCAAATTAAAAGTAAATTTATTCAAGAGTGAGTTATTTAAAATGCCATCGAAAGTCATCACTGCACTGAGGAAGACACAAATACACAAAGCATTTTCACATTTATCACATAGTTGAGTCATTGAATGACGATCTGTATTCTTATTAGTTCATTCCTTGTCCCAATGCGTTAATGATATAGCTCGCCTGAAAAAATAAATAAACGCGGTCAATTCTTACGTCAATTGTTCAATCAAGACTATATAAAAGACAGATCAAAACAAAAAAATGACAAATTCATGAATTTTCTTCAGCAGACTCGCTTTGTAAAACAAAAATTTACTCCCGGTACCTTATCGTAATTCCAAGTTAAAAGTAAGTTTCTATGGTGACGAACTTCGTAAAAACGATGTACTTCGAGATCATTTTCATTCCTGTTGCTCGCCACCGTGCTGAGTTTACATGACCACATGCACAAAATGTTGACGAACATTACTGCCATCAGGGATACTGTATTAATTTACACACTCCCTGACTGCCATTTTGAATGTAGAAGTCGACTAGCTGACTTAGCATTGCGATTATCGATATAGTCGATACCTTTCCAAAACCGCGAACTATTAAATGAATATTTGGGTTAAAGTTGTTCATGTGCACCAAAGTAGTGATTTAGCGAGGTATATTGCTAATACAAATCGAAAATATGTCACTGAACTGCTACGTCATTTAATTATTATGTATTACTTCATTTTTAACGAGTTACCCAAATGATTTCCGGGTATTACTTCGCATTGCATGTTCCACACGCGCACGTTCTTGAACTTTTTCCTCCGAGTAGTTAACACTCCGACATTACTTTTAATCAATTCTCTTCATTTTTTCCGGATATTACTTCACATTTTACGAATCAATCGAGTTAGTTCTTGCTATTCTTTAAATTTAATTCTTTTAAATTCTTTAAAAATTAAAACGCAATTGTTTAAAGAGATACACTTTTTGATCCTAGAATTTTATTTCCAATATTATTATTGTTAAAAAGCAATGGCTTTAAGTTTCATTAGAATTGAATTGTCAGTCCATACTACATCCGTCCATAGATATCTAACTATTACAGATTTCCGAATAGTGTGTTTTAGGGCTAAGTTAAGACATGGTGACTATGCATGCCCTTTTCCAAATGTAATGTTTTGTAATCGTAAATAAAAAAAATTGAACATAAACTATATAATTTTCTTATGTTGACAAAAAAAGCGTAATCAAGAAAATTATCATGCATCGTCATCTCCGGAATCTATCCTTGCGATCCTCAGTTATAACCCAAATTCTATTGCCTTTGGAGGGGGCTGCATGGTTGAACCATATATGGTGGTGTTAGAATGTGCACCTTAACCCGTGGGAACATGGACCTTTCGCATGGGAAAATTCTATTTTTACCATGGGAAAGCAACCTTTCCCATGGGCAAGTTCATGGGAATCCCATGGGCAAGTTCATGGGAATTCCATGGGAAAGCAACTTTTCCCATGGGAAAATTGCTTTTCCCATGGGCGGCTTCGTGGGAATTCCATGGGAAAGCAACTTTTCCCATGAGAAAGCAACTTTTCCCATGAGAAAGCAACTTTTCCCATGGGAAAAATTACTTTTCCCATGGGAAAAATTACTTTTCCCATGGGAAAAATTGCTTTTCCCATGGGCGGCTTCATGGGAATTTTACTGTGGGTTGGTGAATATTACCCCCTGCCACACACCCTCGCGGTGGCTTCCTTGGTATTGCGTAGATGTACATATACATTTGACCGCGTGGAAATCTTTGAAAATTTTCAAATCTGGATGTGCTGATGAAGCTCATGCAGACGAACTGTGTCATCATAAAAACCCCGGTGTTGTCATCATCTGTATACACATCTGCACAATACCCTGAAAGCCATTGCCAGAGTGTATGGCAGGGGTTGAACCATCACTATCCATCACTATTTTAATTTCTGTAAAGCCATTCAACAGACTGTCTTTGAAGTTCTCTCAATATGAAACACGCAGTGGAATAGGGACTAAATTGAGAATATTTGTGACTGCCGCGAGGGTGTGTGCCCCTGCCACACACCCTCGCCGTATCTTGCAGGGTATCGTGTAGATGTAGATGTATCTGAAGAAAGTTATCCCGTGTGCATGACACAAAATTCGACGTCATCAATTGCACCGGATGATGAGGTCATTTGAGCACAGATGGAGAAGGGTGCAATTGGATAAAGGATATTTAGAACACCGAGTGAAGATAATGAGAAAATTAGATTGGGCTCTGACCAATTCTCAAGGCAGTTTTAAACGATGCAATTAATTACTCAACAGGGTGAAATTGTTGAAATTTCATGGATGAACGATTGGAAACAGGTCATGGGCTATTTTCCGTAGAGTCGTCTATGCATTATACGATACGAGCTTTATGCGATGACGATCATCGTGTAAAGCGGGCTTTGATTGAAGACACTAAGATTGTTGAAGGATTGGAATTTTTCCTGGCGCATGGTTTGTATGAAATTTTATCGGGATAGAAATCAGGGGAAAAAATTTAACACTGAATTTGCTGTAAAACCATTCAACAGACTGTCCTTGAAGTTCTCTCAATATGAAGCTCTTAGTGGAATTGGGACTAAATTGAGAATATTTGTGACTGCCAGGATTTGAATCTGGACCCTTGGAATGGTAAAACGGTAGATAGGTCACCACATTAAAACAATATTATCACTCTTTTATAGCTGAGTTTTTCCTCTCTAAAATTCATACGATGGTGTGAATATTACCGAGTAACTCAGTTAATGGCTGCCAGTTCGTAGTCTCTTGAATATTTCCCTGGGAAATAACTCAATTCCTCAAAAGTGCTCCAAGTTTCAATTTCTGATACAACAAACTTTCTTAAACCATGAATGTTAGGCTCATTTTAGGACAAGAGGTACTCAGAAATTACTGCACCTGAAAATGTGTAAGAAAGTCAAGGACAATAATATATCCTCTGTCCTGGCCCGATCATATTTGCGTTTGGTAAGTCCGATATGCGAACATAAGGTACTTGTTGGAATGCTTGGTAAATTCCTCAGTATCCTCCCAGTGTATTCCCAGTAATTCCTCATATTATTACTAATTTTTTTATGCATGATATATAGTGCATGTTTGGTGAGAATTCACCCCCTGCCACGCACCTTTATGGTGGCTTGCATGATATTATGTAGATGTATCATTAAAACACCATCCAAGTCAGCTTGCACGATTAGAATATTGAAATTGGTGCGCATTAGGAAAATTTTTGGAGTTCAGTTTTTATCTCTTAGATCCATATGACGAATTAGTTAATTTGGCTACTTAAAGTACGACGCTGGAAAGTACCTAAAGTAATTCTTAGCAACTAATCGCAGCACATACGGTCCTGAAAATGTTGATAAGCATAGGGTCCTCTCGTGTGCTTGGCATGCAGTCATATGTAGCAGTAGTGGTTATTCGAGGGAGGTGACGGACAGCTTAGGTCATTTGCACCGTTTAGGAAAGCTAGGTTATCATTAGAAAGACGGGAAGTGCTCCTTACTAAAGGCGGCCAATCGTCAATTGACGGATAGCACCTAGTTTTTTTACTCATCTGCCCAGATTTACTGATATTTCACACTTTTTATCCCAATAGAAATTTTTTTAATGTTTGAGCATTATTTTAATCGTGATAATACCAGTTAATTAAATGGAATGGCGTATACCTTTTGAAGGCTCTTGATTGTTCCTAAACAGTCATAGTCTGAGAGGGTACCGAACACGCAATACCTTTTTCTATAATATTATACCACATTTCAGTATCTAGGAAAAATTTATACGTTTGATAACAGTGCAACACAAACCATTGCAGCAGTAAACGGTCATCTGTGAGAGGATATCACCCAATTTCATTCGTTACCTGCCAAAAAATGAGATAAAGTATTGGAATCAAATACCCGTCAGTTGACGGGTCGCCGTCGTGGAAGGAGAATTACGTGATGGGAGGAAAACAACGGGACCAAAAAGGAAGAATAAGAATACATACAATCTAAAGTAGAAATAAGTACAAGTAAAAAAAATCACGATTATACTCGATAAAGGATCATTTTTATCGATCAATAAAAATCTAAAACCGTCATATGGTGGGTGACCAACTTCCTAGTGTTATTAGATATATTAGAGTTTTTCATGTAACGGTTATAAGAGACCCGACATCGAGGTGACGGACAGCTTAGGTCATTTAGGCACCGTTTAGGATAAGCCTGCTCTCAAAAATAGGGATATTTTTCCGATGAAAAATCTGTCGGAATACGATCCCAGGCCCTAAGGGTGGGATGCCAATTATCTTGCCACCACATCTTCCAAATTCTCGAAGTCTTAAATATTTGTATTAGTTTTGTGATGGTTCAGTCTTTCGTGAAGTGACTTTGAAATTATAAATCAGACAGAACGCTAATTTTGTTCACATCACGAGTATATGAAGCTAGTTTACAACTTCTTTTCGTATAGATCGCATTCAACTACCAGCGTGTTTAGATTTTTGCTTTGTTTACAAGATGATTATTGTTGAAAATTAGACGCTGTATAGCAAGTAGTATGTAGCATCTGGCAGGTTCGCAGCCGCGGAATTTTCTCGGTGAATTTAGTTAAATTTATGTAATGTAGTCACTGGCAATAGAATTTTGCTCGCAGTGGTAATGCCCGACGTTTTTGGAGTGGCCTCCAGTCGCTCACCAATGCGGTGGATTACAGGATGCTATGTAAACAAATGCTGGAGAGTAACCTAGTTTTGCCAGTACAAACAGGGAGGATGTTGATAAACGAACTCCACTGTGCGGGCATGCTTCCGGTTTAAGGACGCGGAATAGCCATCCCAGGCACCCATTGACGGCGAATTACCCACTGACCTGAGGAACAGGCAACCACCATCAGGAGCACACACACGGCGTCCTTGACCCTACGGGGTCTCAGCGCTGACATGAGGGCAACCATCGTCGACAGCCACGAGCGCTGACTCCTCTCGAAACCTGGACGGGATCGGAGACGTAAACAGAAGAGACTTGACCCGACCCTTCGCACTCCACGCTGACCTCTCCCCTGAATTCGAGGGGAATCCTCCCAAGTGAGCACTTCCCCGAGCTAGGAAGCGAAAGCGACGCGTAAAAGATCCTGGTTGGAGGGATGTGGGTGTAGCACGTATCTTCCTCTTCCGTTTTCCGCCAGAGTTCGACAAACGACGATGACTCTCCCTTTCCGACCACCTCACTTTCTCCTTTCCGGATCGTGTCCGGTCCGGTCCAGGCTCCGAAAGTTCAACAAACGCAGGTACCAGTAGAAGGCTGGACTTGTAGCGCTGATGAGCGGGGTTCGTAGCAACCGAGAGATTGTGTGACGCCGTGGGCAACGCGAAAGAGGGAGGGATTCAAGCACAACTGAATGGGGTCCACCCAAAGGTTGTTTGATGGCCGCGAGGCTCCGCTGTTGCTCCCCTTCCTCTCTCTCTCCCTCCCCCTCCCCCTTTCAGGATGTGACTCGAACAGGAGGGTGGGGGAGGAGGCAGGAGGGGGGGGGGGGGTGCGTGTCGGGGAGACGGGGGAGGAGAGGGCGGCCTGATGAAAAGGCCTCTGGGGGCAGCGGAGGCGGTGCGGTAGGATGGGCAGTTCCAACGCCAAGTCCTGCCGAAGCGGAGAAGGAGCGGTAATGGGGGGATAATTTGGATTGTTAAGAAACCGCGATGGGTGGTTGAGGGATGGGTGAGGATTGGTGGGGGAAGGAGGAAAATCCTAAGCCGCTTACGGAGCGGAATTAGGCGTCCGGCTTACGCAGATCCACAATTCTTTTGCATGTATGTTTTGCTATTTTTATCTTTTTTTAAATAGCGTAGTTTTGAACAGTACCTATACAAGTACTAATCCCTTTTTTATGCATGATATGTAGTGCATGTTTGGTGAGAGTTCACCACCTGCCACACACCTTTATGCTGGCTTGCAGGGTATTATGTAGATGTAGATGAATTCTTCGAAAGTGGTGTTTGAATCGGTCGGTGAGACATCGAAATATCACGATCGTGTGCATGACAACAGTGAACCAGATGGTGCATGGTGATGGAACTGTAGCATAGAATACCAGGGTTGGTGTGGCTGATAGAGTAATCCCGAAGTCCCGGGTTCGAATCCCGGCAGTAGAAGATTTTTCAATGAAACATAGGTCACAACTTGGATTATTTGTGGAGACCACTTCGAGTTCAGCACTCCGTCCATCGGATAGGACGTTAAACCGTGGAGTCCATGGCGCCTTTCTTCAAGATTAGGCTAACGCCGACACTGGGTTTCTCTCCACCCTTCCTCCGCTCATATATCCACCTATCTTTAATGTCGCAAATGGCCTTTGTTATCGGTCGCCCCCCTGATTACAAATACCGACTATGCTTGGAAATCTACATCAAATATTTTTAAATGTAGATCTACAAAATAATTGATATTTCTCAGGGGGACCCTAGAGACAGGAGCAGGGCTGAGGAAATTAGAATTGATTCAACTGAAGAAACTATATGGCATCGTCTGGCCTATACTTAACCTGAGAACATCGTGGCATTATTACCCGAGGTGATATTAGAATACATCAACTTCGACCGATCCTCTGTAGGTTTCACAATGTCATCGTCCAATATCAGATGTTCACTCCTCTTTTACATTATTCGGTAATAAAGGTTGTATTGCGCCGTCCAAGCTATTAATTCAAAGTCATATGCAACAAGGCTCTTTGTTTTTCAAGTATTGTTTTCAATTATTGCACATCCGTATCAGTGTTACAAATATTCTCTGCCATTATTTACTTTACCTTAAGCCACCCTCATGGAGAACTACAGTAGCTCCTGGGGAACTGAAATCAAAGAAACATAGTGTAGGTACTTCAAATGACTCATCGTTCATATGTAATTCATCACAGCGAAGAATCCGATAGATGTATATGAAGGCTTCCGCGAAGATGGCATTGTGCAATTTGTGCTCTTTCAGGATAAAAATTGCATTTCTTCCTTCTGCAGACCTAAGGAAACAAGCAGGAGTGCTAGCAAAATGTAGCCAACAAAAATGTAAAAATGCGGAATACATCAGAAAGAACACAAATAGCACAATCTACTAATAGAAGGATTGGAACTAACATAGCGTATGCAAAATTTATTTTGCGATGACATAATCTACGTCCAGCCATTAAAACACATCCAGCCATCGTCAGACATTAACCTTCAATTTTGGACAGCACTAGGCAGTTATATGTTTCTTTTTGGAGTTACTAACTGGCAGACTCACTGGTCAAAAAAGTGAATATATCTTTGAAACATTACCTAATCGTAAATAAAAACAAAGCAAAATAAATGGTATGCAATGGAAATATTGAGGCTTAGACCAATGATCATAGTGAGTAAACTAAAGCTTGACGAATATAATCAAAAGTTTCAGGTTTTACTAGGTGGAATTTCATCATGAAATGAAATAAATACTTCGTAATTTCCACCCGAATATATTTTTGGCAGATAAGGCAGCATTTTCAATGGGACTGAGTGGAGTGTGGGGCTATAGCAAAGGCATGAAAGGTGAAGAACGAATATAAGTAAAATCATTTAGGAGGGTGACATCATGAGACTTTTGTTTGCAGGAGATTTCTAATTGCTCTAAAAGTCCAGCTCAGATCTCCTTTGTTATTAACATGCGAAATAAATGGTTTAAAATCATAATTTTTTTAGTCTCACTTAAATTTTTGGCGAAAAAGGATTTGCAGTCTTTGTTAGTCATGGCCCTCTTGTGTTCTTCGCATCTCCCTTGAAAGTTTCTTCCTGTGTATCCGACGTATACACCTTCACAATCGTTGCAAGATAAAACGTACACGCCATACTTATCTAGAAGGTCATCCTTGTTTTTAGAGTTAAAATGAGTTTTCTCATAGTTAATGGGTTGTAAATCGTGGTGTTGAAGGATTCTATAGGCATTAGATTGGCTATTTTAAAATATTAATAATAAAAGATCTTTACTGGGGCGAAATTGAGACAAAACTGCTACTTCTGTCATCTTACCCCTCGTCAAGATAATTGCACTAAAAATATGATTGTCATGGCTAAAAACAATTATAATTTGAGGCAAATGAGAGAAGTATTAAAGGTTAGGTATAATTCAAAGAATCAAAGAATGATAAATGAACAAATAGAATTACACACACAACATACCAATATTAAACAACAAATAAATTATGGTATGTGAAAGTATTTTACACCTGTGGGAAAAAAGAGAGGATTATTAGGCTAACTTTCTTTACGGAAAAACCCACTTCAGGAAAACACCCACGCAGGAAGGGGTGTGTGAAAACGTGGGTGTTATACGTCAAGTTGCCCAGGAATGGTAATATCTTCTATGAAGAGTCTATCAATACTTGCTGACAATGTGTCTTTGCGATAGATAGGAAATTAGTGCGTAGTATTCGTCAGAGTCTTTAGTACTCCTATCCGCGCTCCTATTGGAATGGAAAAAAATTCTATAACTTATGTGATGCTCTGCAACGTGCCAAAATCGTCCCTATCTTGACCCAAAAAAAAACTAGATTTGTGCAGTTATGGAAATGAGGGCCCCCGTTCGGAAAGTGGAAGCACCATATCTTCGGCGATAAAATTAGTGAATTGTAATTTTGAAACGGTCCGACTATTCACGAGTAATAAGGATACAAGAAGGGACGACGACCTTTCGGTGGTTCGCCTTTATGAGCTTCTTCCTGTCGCCCACACATTTCTTGGTGACTTGCACGTTGTTATGCAGATGCGAAAAAATCTACAGGATAATGTCTCAAGAAATGGTTCCCGTCGAGTAAATTTATTTGTTCGATTTAAGAAAGAAACTAATGCTTGTGTATTTACTAGGCATCTCATTTTTAAAAATTGGCCACGGGAAAATTTGGCATTTGCCTTTGGACTTGTTCTGAATACCTACCGAGCGAGCAGCCAAATTCCACTGAAAATGGTACGAAAGATAGAAATTGAATGCCAATAAAAGGCTATCGGTTGAATTGGATCAAATGGCTCCGAAGACCTTTCTTGGTGTATTTGTTCCAGCGTCTTAAAGGAGAGTATGCGTACTGAATTATTACTATAGCATTTTTTTGCATTGTTCAACCCGAAGGTTGGTTTTTGATAAGTGATGGTAGAGCTCACCCCATAATAAGCTATTGGCGTGTAAAAGTCACACATTCAGGATAGGGGGCCATGGTCCCTGACATAAGATATTATAAACCATTCATCAAAATCCGAAAGGAACAGCTGTTATGACGAAGAATCATGATAATTTTTTTAATTAACGGATAACGAATAACAATATTCTGTTATGTAATGCATTTACCCCCTGCCACACACCCTCGAGGTGGCTTAAATGGTATGCAGTAGATATGCAACAATTTGTTTTCTCCTCTAACTGATGGAAATGTTTGAAAAGGAAAACTTCCAAACTTATCTCTCCGAATAATCAACTTTAATGACTTAATAATATTTTATCGGTGACAGTACGTGAGAGTAAATTTAAACGTTTAAAGTAGAGCACTACTAAAAATTCGTGTGGAGATACGAAATACAAAAATTCACAATGTATTAAACATTTTTCGACTCAGAAAAAAGCAACCATATCCATTTCTTGAGATTGGCTAATTCAAAGAGTGAATAACCTATTGTTACAAGATTGTTTCTGCAAACGCTGGTTAAAACATTGTGTAAGAGGAAAATGTTTAAAAGCCAAGGTAATAAATATTGTTTTTATATAATAAATATTTAATTTTGAAAGTAATATGTATGGCAACGAAATTGAAATAGTTTCACGAAGAAAGTTTAAATTACAAACATATATTTAATTCTTATTTGAAAATATGAACGATAAAACAAGCAAATCTCAAATAACATCCATAGGTATAAATGGAGTATTTACCGATATCCTGCGAATAAGTAAGACACTCAAAACTATGAAGTATATTCGGGTCTTCTTCCACCGGGTCAGGTCCTGCATTTCTAATAACGTTTCGGAGACCGATTCGCTCTCCATCCTCAGCCCTGACTCGGTCTCCGAAACGTTGGCAGAAATTCAGGACCTGACCCGGTGGAAGACACGAATAGACTTCGTAGCAGCGATTCGCCGGGAGAGCATCAAATCGTACTTCAACACACTCAAAAGTTCTATATATTCGTTGATTACAAAAAAAATGAGGGGTATTTTAACTGTCCAGTTATGCTCCATTAACAAATGGGCACAGAAATGTTTTATTACTTCCTGAAATTATTGAAATCAAGAGAGAAGAAGAACTACGGATTTGCCACACTTCTCCCCTGCCTCCTATGCCACACACCCTCGCGGTGGCTCGCAGGGTATTACGTGGATTTAGATGTAGATGTAGGGATTTCTGAATTACACTCTTCACGAGTGGCATATCAGGAGTATGGTCTCGACCCTGTAAGGGGAAATTGGTGAGAATGAAACTGACGGAAATATTTCTCTCAGGGGAATAAGAAGCAAAGGCCATTCGCAAGCCACATTAACTTCTGCGGAAAAGATTGAACTGATATATCATTATCACAACTGAGTAGTCCAAATTGCTTATCCTTGAAGCATCGAGGAAGGTTTATATTTCGAAAGCACGGAATCGATCAAGGACAGCGTGAGATCATTGGATTGCACCGGGTTAGACGATCATTCCTTGAGGCGAATGATGGCCATCGGCAAAGACTTTCACTCCTAAGCACTCAGGGATTTTGTTACATTCCTTCATTTTTGTTTTAGAGTTCTCATTTGGGTCAGACAAAAGAAGAAATTAATCTCCATAATGAACTGAAAAACGTAGTTTTTCCGCTCATAATATTGATTGAACGACCTAGTGTTCGACAATACAACATCTAAATTATAATATTGCCGGTTGGTGGAGTTAATTTCATTGAATACTGTCAAGAGGTCTCGCAGCAGAGCTGAAAGTTACTGAGTCAGTCCACCGGGTTGCGGTGGGTGGATGGGTCGACGAATTAGTAGTCGTGGGGAAAAAGCGGAGGCATTCGTAAGTGGTATTGGTCTGCTTTTGGGTATGATACGCCTTTTAAATGGTACTGAAACCTGACTGAAGATACCGTGGCTTGGTGACTGGAAGCTGCCATCAATTATGGAACTCATCACCCGAAGGAAAGGGCGGCAGCTCTTCTTCATCTGAATGAAGGTGGAGACCGTAGTGGTCGTTACAGTGAAACTCATGTCACTTTAGGTGTGGCAAAGTTTACTTTAATGGCTGTATTACTGCGATGTGAAAGGTAAGGACACACCTTACCTGCATTTATTATCCCGAGGTGTCGCAGTCCCTCCACTCATTTCTTTTTATTAAGACATGATGGAACCCTCTCGAGTAGAATATTCCGAAGGTGAAATAGTCCCCCATTCGGATCTCCGGGAAGGGACTACCCGAGAGAGTACATTCCATCTACATCTACATAATACCCTGCAAGCCACCACAAGGGTGTGTGGCAGGGGGTGATTGCTCACCAAACATGCACTACATATCATGCATAAAAAAGGAATAGTATTAACATAGTAGTCAGAACTACACTATTTAAAAAAGATAGAAATTGCAAAGCAAAAATGCAAATACATTCTGTTAGTAGGGTTAGCTTTCAGTACTCATACCAACATGCAGCTACCAATGCTATACATTGCTACTCTCCGATAGGACATATTTACCGTTATTCGTATCTCTAATTGTGCGAGGGAAAAAGGACATTTTGAATCGGTCAGTTCGGCAATCAATTTCTCTAACTTTATGATTATGGTCCAGTCTGCCATAGTAAGTTGGGGTTCGTAAAATATTTTTAACATCATCACTAAAAATATTGCCTTGGAATTTATTTAAGAGATTAAGTCTAAATTTCAACCTGCGATCTGACAATGATTCCCATTTCAATTCATTTAATAGACTGGTTACGCTGATATAATTATCGTATCGTCCCTGTACAAATCTTGCCGATCTTCGCTGCACACGTTCAAGTTCATTACTTAGACCGATTTCGTAGGGATCCCATACACTGGCAGGATATTCCAAATGAGGTCTAACAAGGGAAAAGTAGCTGATTTCTCGTACATGATCGTCACATTTACCCAATACTCTTTTAATGAAACCCAGTTTACGATTAACTTGACCAATTATTTCACGTATATGTTTACCCCAGGAAAGATCATATGTCAGTCTTATTCCAAGATATTTAATGGATTCCACGTTTGTTATTTCATTATTACTTATTTTGTATGTGCTAAGAGGAGAACTATTCTTTTTCCAAAAATTCATTACTACACATTTTTTCAAGTTTAATTCTAACTGCCATGTATCACACCAATTTTTGATTGCTTGTAGGTCATCATTTAAATATTGCTTATCGTTTGGGCGTAGAATTTCCCTGTACACAACTGCGTCATCGGCAAATGGACGAAGCTTACTTTTTACCACCTTACTGATATCATTAATGTACAGAAGGAACAGGAGTGGACCTATCACACTACCTTGTGGGACACCCGAAGTGACTTTAATTGCCGGTGAGGAAACACCGTCCAAAACAACCCTTTGAACCCGATCATGTAGAAAATCATTTATCCAAGATATAATTTTATTGTCTAGCCCATAAGATTTTAATTTCAAAATTAGTTTGCTATGAGCCACCTTGTCAAAAGCTTTTTTGAAATCTAGAAAAACAGCATCCACTGGAATATTTTTTTCGCCAGAAACTAAAATATCGTGGGAAAAGAGAGCAAGTTGAGTTTCACATGATTTGCTCTTCCGGAAGCCATGCTGAAAGTTGGACAACAAATTCTGGCTATCTAGGTGCCCCATGACTGAATTGACAATTATATGTTCTAGGACCTTGAATGAAATGGATGTGAGAGATATCGGTCTGTAGTTAGATGGCTGCTCCCTATCACCACTTTTAAAAATGGGTGGTACATCGGTGTTACATTAATCAAGTGCATCAAGTGTGATAAACATTTTAGAGTATGAAAATGGAATTTATTATCACCTCGGACTTATGGTGGACTAGAGAACCTTAAGGTGGAAATGCGAAGAATAGACCTCGGCGTACTAGGAGTCAGTAAAATGAAGTGGCCCAAAAAAGATTTTTGGAATGGAAGCTCCAGGATTATACACACGGTATCTTTAAATAGCAATCCTGGAATAAGTTTAATGCTTGAAAAGAGCGCCAGAATGTTTGTAAGGAGCTTCCTGCAGTACAATGTGATGATCGAGACCAAACCTGTAGATACCCTAGTGATGCAGGCCTTCGACGGACTACGAAGATGAAGAAGAGGAAGATCTCTACGATGATATCACGGAAGTAATACAACTGGTAAAAGGAAAAAAAATTAAATATTGAAGGAGATTACAACGCTGTAATTGGCGAATGTCTAGATGGAAGAATTATAAGAAAATATGGATTGGGAAACAGAAATAAAAGAGGAGTGAGGATACTAGAATCCTGCACATGACACAAGCTAGTGGTTGCCAACACATCGTTTTAAGGCCGCTTTACACTATACAATTTCTTGTACAAATTCTTGTATGAGGAATTTGTACCGTGTAAAGCGGCAAATTGTACGAACGCTTGTGCGATTGTCTGAATGACTGAACGGGAAATAGAACCTGTTTTAATTCCATTCTACATCTATACGATACCCTGCAAGCCTTTTATTTTCAGTGATGATGTTAAAAATATTTTACGAACCCCAACTTACTATGGCAGACTGGACCATAATCATAAAGTTAGAGAAATTGATTGCCGAACTGACCGATTCAAAATGTCCTTTTTCCCTCGCACAATTAGAGATACGAATAACGGTAAATATGTCCTATCGGAGAGTAGCAATGAATAGCATTGGTAGCTGCATGTTGGTATGAGTACTTAAAGCTAACCCTACTAACAGAATGTATTTGCATTTTTGCTTTGCAATTTGTATCTTTTTTTAAATAGTATAGTTCTGACTACTATATTAATACTATTCCTTTTTTATGCATGATATGTAGTGCATGTTTGGTGAGCAATCACCCCCTGCCACACACCCTTGTGGTGGCTTGCAGGGTATTATGTAGATGTAGATGTAGATGAAGCCACCGCGAGGGTGTGTGGCAGAGGAGAGTCAAACATTCAGTCAAACAAACATTTATACAAGAGTTTGTACAAGAAATTGTACAAAAAATTGTATCGTGTAAAGAGGCCTTAAAAGTCATTTCACAAAAGAATCCATGTGAAAAATTCTAGGAGACAGAAGCAGATTTCAAAAAGACTACATTTTAGTGAAGCAGAGATTTAGGAACCAGATGAAGAACTAAAAAAGCTACTCTGGGGCTGCTATCAACAGTGACCACAATGTAATGATGATGATAAGCCATCTATGATTTAAAAAATTAAAGAAAACGGTAAATAATTTGCGGCAAGTATAAAAATCGAATAAGGCCCGACATCAGCTGGGCTTTCAGAGTGCCGAGGAAAACCTTTTAGGAGAGGATCTGACTGAGAAATCAGTGGAGAAGGTCGGGGAAAACATTAAATGGGGGCTAAAGGAAGCCGCAAAAGAAGTTCTTGGAAGAAGAAAAGTTGTCAAGAAGAAGCCATATTTAACGAAAATCGTCTTAGACCTGATTGAAGAGAGAAGAAAGTACAAGATTGCGAAAACTGAAGAAGGGTAATTAGGCCACTAAAGAATAAGGATCAAATTCGTCACAAAGCAAGGAATACTGGAGAAATTTGGATGGAGGATCTATGCGAAGATGTAGAAAATTGAAAATTGTTATAAACTTTATAAAATTGTTTACATTTTATATTATAGTCCATTATTATAGTTGTTTAATGCAAGACCTTTAAAACAAGTACTTAAGCAAATCTGTAGCTGTATTGGTTTCGGAGATATGTCTTAAAGTGTGTAGTAACTTTCGCAAAATTCGCATTTCGTAACGTTGCAGCTTCTCGTAAACGGTGCCGTATTTTGCAAAACGGCTTCGAGGTTACTATTTTCCTATTAAATGGTAACGTTTTGCCAAGTTTGGTCAAAATCGGTCACCCTAAGGGTCATTTTTGCCGATTTTCTGGTTGAATTGACGTGGAATGACCCACTTATATTTCCAAAAGAATGCGTTAGTAGTGTTAAAACACGTAGGTACACTTTAAAAAACACTTTATTCTAATTTCAACATCAAAATCTAATATGCCTATTTTGATTAGCCCATGTACCTTCCTCTGCCTCATTCCTTCGCCTGCGCTCAGAGTGAACGGACGGGTGGTCACTGAGCTCCGGAATTCTTGCCTTTCACTTTATCCTTCGCTAGCAGCAGCCTTTTAAGTTGCCTAGCTGGGCCTGTATCGTAGTGTAGTAGTGTATTAAGTAGTGAGTGTTTAGTAGTAAGTGCTTCTGCGCCTGCCTTAATATATTATTACGGTAGTGTGAGTGCTTGCGTAGGTTCTTGGTGTTGTGGGTGCTTGGTCCCGCCGTGGTGCCGTCCCGGCTGGTCTTTGGTGTGTGGTTTACGCTGTGTCCAAGTGTGTTCGCTGATAGTGCTAAGTAGATCTAATTTCAGTTTCTTCTTTCTTTTAACTACTCCGCAGCAAATAATACTCTTAAATTATAATACTGTCACGTACTTGTTGTCTAAGTCTAATCTAATCGTGTTGTGTGGACTATATTTAAAAGTACTTACATATTTCTATTTTATCATCACCGTAGTTCTCGAGGCGTTGTTTAAGTTTTTTTCTCAGTTCATAGCACAGTTCTTTTTATATTGTTCCGCCTAGTTATTGGCTCAGCGTTTCTTACTATTCAATATTTTAATCTTGTGAAGTGTTAACGTAAGCGAAAGGAATATATTAATAATTATATATACTTGCTTTTGACTGAAGAACTGCATAAAATTTAACGGTTGTCGCAGTAATTTAAATTGTATAGTTTATTTCTCTTTCATCTCCATTGAGTGAGTTAACTTACATATTTATTCCTCAGAGCTATTTTCTTTAATAAAATTTCCTCTTTGTATATGTAAATATATTGTTATCTAGCACATTTAGAGATCGTTACTTGTTTTGTTACATCCATAATAAGTTGTCTCTTTCACCGTCCTTCTTATTATTATGTAGTTGGTCTCAGTAGTTTTATGTAGAGCTTTTTCTTTATCATTTAGTGATCTTATATTTCGTGTAGAATATATTTATAGTTAGTTATTTGCTGGTTACATTTTTACTAAATAGTTTATTTTAGCGTTTTTTCTTATTATTATTAAGTAGTTTAACCTTTTAAGTATTAACGTAAGTTAAACGTAGTATATTAATAAGTTGTCTCTTTCATCGTACTTCTTAATATTCTATAGTTTCTGTCTCAGTAGTTTTTTATGTAGAGCTTTTATTTTTCATCATTTAGTTATCGTCATATTTCGTGTAGAATATATTTAAAGTTTGTTATTTGTTGGTTACGTTTATACGGAGTAGTTTATTTTAGCGTTTTTTCTTATTTATAAGTAGTTTAAACTTTTAATTATTTACATAAGTTATACGTAATATATTAATATCCTAACGGTAGTTTTAACTCTAATCTAAGTGGTAGTTGGGTAGTAGGTATTACTTGCATATTAACCTAACTCTTCTCTCTACTAGAGCCTTACTCTCCGTTGTTTTGTCAGTTAGCTGCTTCTTCCTTCTAGCCTATATTACTCACGTCAACAACACTACATTCCTTCCCTTCCCATCGCTAACCTTGTCAAGGTCCAGACCCCCAGCCGTGAAACAATCCCCTAACCGACTCCCCGTCGAGAGCCCTTCCTGCGCAAACCACTCACCCGTGTAAGTCTTATCCTACCTCCTGTTGTTGCAAGGGCAATTAGTTAAGTGCCTACGTGCTGGTGATTATTGATTTTTAAATCTTATTGCTGAGTCCTTTAGAGTTCTATTGTAGGCATTTCTTAGTGTGTACTGAATTGTGTAAAGAATCTAGGTACTTTCTGTTCCTTGTATTAATATATCTGAAGTTTATTTATAATCGAATAGTACTGCTTCCAACGTAGTTCATCCATAGCTTAGTGGTTGTAATTTATACTATATAGTCTTTACATAGCTTAGTTTTCGGGGAAAAGCGTGATTAGGATGGCTTTGAATCGGTCTTCTGTCGTGACGCTCGATAATTCAGGCGAATGCGCGGCTCTAAGGGCCCGTATCGCCGAGTTGGAGAGAATCGTGTCGGAGCTCCGTTCGAAGGTAGAAGGGAGGGTGTCTGTCTCCGAGAGTGCTGGAGTTTCGGGTGGACTCATTAGTGAGGATCCAACCGTCACTACACCGCTCAGTGAAGAGGTAGCGCCAGCCCCTAAGCCCGATGAGTGGAGGGTAGTTACTCTGAGTAGCGGAGATGTAAGGCTGCGGCGCGGAGCGGAGTTTGCAGAGGCAACTCCTCTCCCCGTCTCAAATAGGTTTCAGGCGCTTCCTATGGATGTCGCCGAGATTCCTGCAGCCGGTCCCGTCGCTACTCCGAGAGCTCTACCGAGGAGAAGCCGTCAGAGTGGGAAGGGGGGGATGCTAGTGATAGGGAGTAGTAACGTTCGGCGTGTGATGGCTCCTTTGCGGAGAAGGGCAGACCGCGAGGGTGTTAGCCAGGGCTTAACGTCTTGGTGCATCCCCAGTGGCGGTATTCCTCAGGTGACGAAGGCGATGGGAGCGGCAGTTGCGGGCACGAAGTGCTCTAGGCTGCAGGTCGTGGCCCACGTAGGCGTCAACGATGCCACCGACCGCAGACCCGAGGAGATTCTGCATTCCTTTAAGGAATTGAACTCTGAGGTGAAGCGGGTAAGTGAAGTCGCGGGCGTTGAACTGGCGCTTTCGATTTGTAGTCTGGTCCCGAGGATCGATCGTGGACCTCTGATTTGGCGTCGAGTGGTAGACATAAATCAGAGGCTACGCCGTTTCTGTAAGGACATTGGAGCCTCCTTCGTTGACCTTCAGCCGTCGCTTCGGTCGTGTAGACACCCTTTAAACCGCTCTGGAGTTCATTACACTCCGGACGCCGCCAAACGCGTGGCGGATAGGATATTAGATCATTGCAGGCCTTTTTTAGGGTAGATGGTAGGGTAGAGAGTAGGTCATGTAGTGGGGTAAATAACTTCTCGTTGCCAGTCGCTTTATCGGCTAACTTTCATGAAAGCAGAATTGAACCTCAAAATACTTCAGACATGACTACAGCTCTCCCTTGTAGCCTTAATAATAGTCGAGGTGAAAATATTTCCGTTGCGGTAGTTAATTGCCGAAGTCTTAAAAACAAGATACCTGAGTTCCATCACCTTATTCATACTACTGATGCAGATGTAATTATAGGAACTGAAAGTTGGCTGACGGATGACATTCCTGACTCAGAAATATTCCCAAAATCTTTTAAAATATATAGAAAAGATAGACAAAACAGAGCAGGTGGTGGTGTTTTCATTGCAGTCAAGAACTCAATCATTAGCAAAGCAATTATATTTCCCGACAACCCCTTAGAATGTGTTTGGTGTTCATTAACATGCCCTAAATCCAGATCAATATCTGTCTGCGCATTCTATAGGCCCCCAAACACCGATGTTGAGTCATTATTAGAACTGGGAAACCAGATAAATACAATAACGTCCCGTAACAGCGAACGTAATATAATAATAGGTGGAGATTTCAATGCACCATCAATAGACTGGAGAACATACTGCTTCAAAGCTGGAGGAAGGGACAAAGACATCTGTGAGACTCTATTAGATGTTTTCTCCAATAACTCCCTGACACAATTAGCTACAGCACCTAATAGAGGGGACAACACTCTTGATTTACTGGCAACCAATATCCCACAACATGTGACAATGATTGACACGGTTGATGGAATCAGTGACCACAGAGTTATAACTGCAAAACTCTCGCTATCTTTAGATAAAAATTTTAAACAAAAAAGAAAGATTTACATTTTTAAAAGAGCAGACTTTGTTAACTTTAAAATTTATTTAAGAAATTCCTTATCGGATTTCAAAAAGTCTTCCATAAAGGTATGTACCAACGATTCATGGAAGTCGTTCATTAATATCATGCGCTCTGGGATCAACAGATTTATCCCTAGTAAATTAAAAAACGAAAGCACTGAACCTAGGTGGTACAATGCCGAAGTGAGAAAATCCCTGAGACGGCAGCGAATATGTCATGCTAAAATGAAAAGAATTAGTAAACATATGCCCACTGATGAGCGTAATGTAATTATTGAAAATTATAAAATTTCAAAATCCACTGCAAAGACAGCCCTTAGTAATGCATTTGCAGAATTCAAAAGAAAAACACTTGGGGAACAATTGAAAGAAAATCCAAAAGTCTTCTGGTCGTACGTAAGGGAAGTGCAAGGCCATAAGTCTGCCGTCCATTCACTTAAAAATGATAGAGGTGAAATGACCACAAACACACTCGACAAAGTTAGCTTGCTAAATTCCTTCTTCCAAACCGTTTTTAACCCACCTTCCGGGGATTCAACTATCGTGTTACCTGACCTCTTTCAGCAGTTGATGAAACCAATTGACATTTCCTGTAATGGTATTGAAAAATTACTTAAAGATATAAGCCCCAACAAATCTCCTGGCCCTGATCAAATTCCCTCCCGCGTATATAGAGAGTTAGCATCCGAAATTTCCCCCTACCTTGAAATAGTATTTAATAAATCCCTGACCGAACACGTCGTACCGATGGACTGGAAAGCAGCCGATGTAACACCCATTTTTAAAAGTGGCGATAGGGAGCAGCCATCTAACTACAGACCTATATCCCTCACATCCATTTCATGCAAGGTCCTAGAACATATAATTGTCAGTTCAGTCATGGGACACCTAGATAGCCAGAATTTATTGTCCAATGTCCAGCATGGCTTCCGAAAGAGCAGATCGTGTGAAACTCAACTTGCTCTCTTTTCCCACGATATTTTAGTTTCTGGCGAAAATAATATTCCAGTGGATGCTATATTTCTCGACTTCAAGAAGGCTTTTGACAAGGTTTCTCACAGCAAACTAATTTTGAAGTTAAATTCTTATGGGTTAGACAGTAACATTATATCATGGATTAATGATTTTCTGCATGATCGGGTTCAAAGGGTTGTTTTGGACGGTGTTTCCTCACCGGCAATTAAAGTCACTTCGGGTGTCCCACAAGGTAGTCGGATAGGTCCACTCCTATTCCTTTTGTATATTAATGATATCCAAAAGGTGGTAAAAAGTAAGCTTCGTCTATTTGCCGATGACGCAGTAGTGTACAGGGTAATTCTATGCCCGAACGATAAAGAATATTTAAATATTGACCTACAAGCAATTGAAACTTGGTGTGATACATGGCAGTTAGAATTGAACTTTAAGAAATGTCTTGTAATGAATTTTTGGAAAAAGAATAGCTCTCCCCCTAGCACTTACAAAATAAGTAATAATGAATTAACAAACGTGGAATCCATTAAATATCTTGGAATAAGACTGACAAATGATCTTTCCTGGGGTAAACACATTCGTGAAATAATGGGTCAAGCGAATCGCAAACTGGGTTTCATTAAAAGAGTATTGGGTAAAAGTGACGATCATGTACGAGAAATCAGCTACTTTTCCCTTGTTAGACCTCATTTGGAATATGCTGCCAATGTATGGGATCCCTACGAAATCGGTCTAAGTAATGAACTTGAACGTGTGCAGCGAAGATCGGCAAGATTTGTAAAGGGACGATACGATAATTATATTAGCGTAACTAGTCTATTAAATGAATTGAAATGGGAATCATTGTCAGATCGCAGGTTGAAATTTAGACTTAATCTCTTCCACAAATTCCAAGGCAATATTTTCAGTGATGATGTTAAAAATATTTTACGAACCCCAACTTACTATGGCAGACTGGACCATAATCATAAAGTTAGAGAAATTGATTGCCGAACTGACCGATTCAAAATGTCCTTTTTCCCTCGCACAATAAGAGATACGAATAACGGTAAATATGTCCTATCGGAGAGTAGCAATGAATAGCATTGGTAGCTGCATGTTGGTATGAGTACTTAAAGCTAACCCTACTAACAGAATGTTTTTGCATGTTTGCTTTGCAATTTCTATCTTTTTTAAATAGTGTAGTTCTGACTACTATATTAATACTATTCCTTTTTTATGCATGATATGTAGTGCATGTTTGGTGAGCAATCACCCCCTGCCACACACCCTTGTGGTGGCTTGCAGGGTATTATGGAGATGTAGATGTAGATGTACCTTCACTTCTATTATTCGCTACGATACTACTGCCCCTAATTGTATACAGAAAAAATGATATTTTAACTGAGGGTTAAATGAAGTCACCGGTTAACAAGTATTCACATCTACATCTACATCTACACGATACCCTGCAAGCCACCGCGAGGGTGTGTGGCAGGGGGTGAAGGTCACCAAGCATTCACTACTAGCATGCAAGCAAGCAACTAAAGGGTCTCATGCAACTAGATTGTTAGTATCTATAGTATTTTAGGGGTTAATACATGCATCATGCACTACAGAATACTCTAAAATATTTCCCCTACCTATCCCTTTCCTATGCTGCCTATTCTGTTCTCTTATAGTACGGGGGAAAAATGCCATTTTGAATCTATCTGTACGACAATCTATCTCTCTAATCTTATTTATCTGGTCGAATCTAGCATAATACGCTGGTGTTTTCAATATGTGCCTAACATCTTCAGTAAAGCTATCCGATTGAAATTTCTGCAATAGATTAAATCTGAACTTTAATCTACGCTCTGATAATGATTCCCACCCTAATTCTTGTATTAATTCTGATACACTACTCAACCTATCGTAACACCTTTTGACGAACCTAGCTGCTCTACGCTGCACACTGTCTAGTTCTCTCATCAAACCTAATTCATTAGGATCCCATACACTGGCTGCATACTCAAGGTGGGGCCTAACTAGTGAAAAGTAGCATCGCTCTTTTGTCTTCTCATCACATTTCCCAAGTACTCTTTTTATAAATCCTAGCTTTCTCTTCGCTCGGCCGCATATTTCCCTTATGTGTCTTCCCCACGATAAATCTTTAGTGATTGTTACACCTAAATATCTTACGGTTTCAACGTTTTCGATCTTCGTGTTATTAATTCTATAGGATCGCTCTATCGAATTATTCCTCCTCCAAAAATTGATAGCTACACACTTTTTAAGGTTGAGTTCTAACTGCCATTTGTCGCACCACTCTTCAATTGCATCTAAATCCTTGCTAAGTGATTTCATGTCCTCTTCGTTTGATATACCCCTGTACACCACCGCATCGTCTGCAAAAAGTCTAAGGTTACTACTAACTACGGTACCCAAATCGTTTATGTATAAAAGAAATAGAAGCGGACCTACTACGCTACCCTGGGGAACTCCCGATGTGACTTCGATTGTGTCCGACATGATACCATCTATGACAACCCTCTGCTCTCGCCCACTTAAGAATTCTTTTACCCAACATACAACGTCTTTATTTATACCAAAACTCTCTAACTTCAAGATTAATTTGTCATGAGGAACTTTATCGAAAGCCTTTTTAAAATCTAAAAATATCGCATCAACTTCAGTACTGCTTTCGCCGTGGACTAAAATATCGTGTACGAATAAAGCTAATTGTGTCTCGCAAGATCTACCTTTCCGGAACCCATGCTGGCTGTTTATGAGTAATCCCTGACTATCCAAATGCCCCATGATCGAACTGACTACTATGTGCTCAAATATCTTACAAGAGATTGACGTGAGTGAAATGGGTCTGTAGTTACTAGGTTCTTCCCTATCACCGCTTTTAAATATAGGTGTAATGTTAGCTACTTTCCAATCCTTGGGTACTGTGTGGTTCTTTAGTGTTTTATTGAATATTATTTCTAGATAGGGGGCTATTTCAGAAGCTAATGTTTTATAAACTCTGGAAGGAATTTGATCGGGACCTGGTGCTTTGTTTTTACTTATGCTTTTTAACTGCTGCTCTATTCCGCGACATGAAATGTTTATTTCGGGCATTTGCTCACTGAAAGTGTTCGGCGGTGGTTCCACTGCGTTTTGTGACGATGAGTTGAATACACTTTGGAAGAAGGTGTTTAAAGTGTTGGCTTTTTCTACACTGCTGGTGACTCTGATTCCTTTATCATTTTTAAGTGTGTGCACTGTGGACTTATTTCCCTGAAGCTCTCTCACATATGACCAAAACGCTTTAGGATTGCTATCTAAATATTCTCCTAACATCTTGCTCTTGAAATGTGATAACGCTTGCCGACATGATTTCCTTGCTAATGCTCTCGATTTTTTATAGTTTTGAACTAGCTCATTTTTTTCCTCTACCGATAGACCCCGTCTGGCATTTTTCATCTTAGCGTGGCATACCCTTTGTCGCTTTAGTGATTTCCTAACCTCCGCGTTATACCACCTTGGCTCTGTATTATCACTAATATATTTACTTGGTATGTATTTATGAACTGCGTTACGGGTGACCTCAAGAAATTCTCTCCACGAATCCTCTGTATTTAATCCTTTGCTTTGTTCGCTGAATACATTAAACGCTTCCCTTAATTCCTCTTTCATACCGTCGTAATTTGCCTTGCCAAATAAGTACACCCTCCTCCTTGGTTTATAATGTCTTTCAACGCCTACAATAAATTTCGCATGCACTATTTTATGGTCACTAATTCCTGTGTCTGTAACTGTATTTAGAACTCTCTCGGGTATATTTGTTGCTAATAAGTCTAGAATGTTGTTACCCCTGGTCGGCTCTGTTACTAGCTGTTGTAGAGAATGTGTCGTAAAGGTGTTCAACAGTGATTCGCAATGTTCCTTATCCTTACCTCCTGCAATGAAACTACACGTATTCCAGTCTATCGAGGGGAGATTGAAATCTCCGCCTACTATTATTCCTCTATCATTCTTCCCAGAAAGTAATGTGCGTATCTCTGACTCTAGCTCTATTATAGAATTGACGTGTGCGTCCGGTGGCCTGTAATATGCACCTACATATATCTTTTTTGCGTTACTACTTTTACTTTTAACGGAACACCAAATACTTTCTACATTTCGCTCTGAAATAAGTTCTCTTCTACTGACATACGGGTCCTTCACAGCTATGAAAACTCCTCCTCCGTTTCTGCTTACTCTATCCTTTCTGTATACTGTAAAACACTTCGGAAATACTTCATGATCTGATATGTCCTTCGAAAGCCAGCTTTCTGTACCTACGATTATATCTGCATTAGTACTCTTAATGAGGTGGTGAAATTCTGCTACTTTATTTCTTATACTACGACAATTCACTACTATCACTGAAATTTTTTCTTCCAATCTGTTTCTCTCTTGGTGCTCCTTTCCAACTAAAATTTTCCTCGATAATTTTTTGACGGACAAACTATTTGGTCTACCTCTTACCTTTGATGAATTATCATGTTCGTTCTCTCCATGTGTTTTTCTCTGACCTTCTAAAACTACTCTGCATGTTCTGTCAAATTCTTGCACGATTTTTCCCCCGCGGATTGACCTGCACTCTGGGCTACCACCTGAGCTAAACCCTACGTGTATGCTCCAGTATCCTACTCGCTACCTTAGACGATGCCTCGTCCGTGTAGTGGACACCCGAGCGATTCAGGGGCACCCGACACGTTTCCAGCTCCGGCCCGAGGTCCAAAAACTCAGCTCCCTCGCTCCCACAGACTTCACGGAGTCTCCGGTTTATGCCTAAAACTCGGCTCCAAACCATCAACCCCCGATCCGTCCTAGGTACCAAGCTACATATAGTCAGCCTCATATCGATACCCAGACCTCCACGAACACGGTGGAACTCGGTGCATAGATCCCTTACGGAATCCATTACATCCTCGGACCCCCGTTTCGCGGCGTCGTTAGTGCCGACATGGGCGACTACGTGCAGCTTGGAGCAGTTAGTGGCACTGACCGTTGCTTTCAACGCCTTCGTCACCTGGGGCACCGTACCTCCTGGTATACACCAGGAACGTACCCGTTCTTCGTCACCTTTCCCTCGGGATTCACCACCTCCTTCCCGACGGGCCCTGGCACGCATCGAGTCCGCTACTCGGCGGACATTGGAGCTACCTATCACTAATACTCCCTCCCTTCCCTCCCGACTCCCAGTCGGCGAAGTCTCCGGAGGCGGAGCGTTCGATGCGCCGACCTCCGCCAGCCCATCGAACCTATTACTAACGGGGAAAGGCTCAGCCCCTGCCTCTGCATTTCCCCGTTTGTGTAGTGTGACCCCACGACTCCTCCTACGGACCACTTCCCACTCTCCCCCGGATTCGGAGGTAGGCTCCGCTAGAGGCTCGGGTGTGCGGGGAACGTCCTCAACCCTCCAACCCACGCCAGTGTAAGGGCTCGCCCCCGCACCAACGCGTGCGGAAGGCCTTGGCCGACCCCCACTCCCCCTCGACCGTTCCAACGTAGTCACCAGCCGTTTCACGAGAGAGCGAAGACTATCCACCGTCTTCTCGAGCTCATCGACTCGAGCCCGCAAGGGCTCGCTATCGGGTGAGTCACGGAAGAGGTTGACAATTGACCTAATGGGAGTCATCCTAATCTAACTCTAACTATCTCTCTCCCTTAGACTCGCAGCGGAGCTATCTGGTAAAAGAATCTACTATTTACTACACACTAATAAATAACTAACAAGGCTCTTGAAGAAACGAGCAAGCAAGCAAATACAGACCACAGATTATCACCAGAAAACAATTAACCCAAAGGGGACAGGGACTAGGAGTAAACTACACAGGTAGAAAAACTACACGGGTGAGTGGTTGCAAGGGTAGCGCTCGGTAGGGAGTCGCGATGGGAGGTGGGTCACGGTTGACCTTGGTTAGGCTGAGGTTTGGGAAGGGAACCACGGGGGGGGAGAGGGGGGGGAGCTCTGGAATGTATACGAGAGGAATGTAGGCTGTAGGATGCGCAAGACCAGCGATTACGAAGAGATGAAGCAAAAAGTGTCAACAGTAAAGCTAAAGTAAATGTATTAAAAATCTACTACTAAAAGAAGCAACGAAAAAGACGAGCTAAATTAAGCACTAATCTAGGAAATATAAATATATCTATAAAAAAAAAAAAACACTATTACCGAATTATTTCAATGACAATAAGCGATTAAAAAAAACTGTGTAATCTACTAGGTTAAAAAATAAGTTACGCAAACTGCAGAGATAGTATAAACTATAAATGTATAAATAAAACTTTATGTGTATAAAGCTAAAGTAAATGTATTAAATATCTACTACTAAAGGAGCAACGAAAAAGACGAACTAGATTAAGCACTAGTCAAGGAAATATAAATATATCTAAAAAAAACTATCACCAACTAACTTCAATAACAATAAGCGATAAAAAAATCAACTATATGAATCTACTAGGTTAAAATAAGTTACGCAAACTACAGAGTTAGTATAAACTATATATGTATAAATAAAATTTATGTGTATAAAGCTAAAGTAAATGTATTAAATATCTACTACTAAAAATCAACGAAAGACGAACTAGATTAAGCACTAGTCAAGGAAATATAAATATGTCTAAAAAAAACTATTATCAACTAAGTTCAATAACAATAAGCGATAAAAAAGATCAACTATATGAATCTACTAGGTTAAAATAAGTTACGCAAACTACAGAGTTACTATAAACTGTATATGAATAATAACACAAGTGCAAATTACACCTTACACGTTAGGATGGATTATACGGTTCTACACAGGACTATGAATAAATAACAATAAGATAATATTAAATTAGAAATTCACTTGTAGGAGAACAAGTCTATATATATCACGGAGATTAAACAGCGGTACGGAAGCACGGATATTATGAAACAATAACTAATGCAGTGTAGCTATAACGAATAAAGTTAAATTAAAGCCGAGTGAAGTCTAGAAATATATTGTTAACAATAGATTATAATGAACGGTTCTATAACTGAGAAATACTTAGAAAAACAAAACTATGGTGATGATAAAATATAAATAAGAAACGTAAATACGCTAACTATGGAATAGCCACAACGATGTTAAACAATAGTGGAAGATTTGTATTTATCTCAGTATATAAAAGTAATAAAGATACTGGTTTAGTTCTACTTATCGCTATCGGCACACACTCTCGGCAGACGCTCGCGGGATGGCAGGGACTACAGCCACAGCAGGCACAGAAAACTCACACACTAACACACTCACTTACTAACTAACTAAACACTCACTACTAAATACACCACTACACTATGAAATAGGGGATAGCCTAGGACGACACAATTTTAGAGCTAAAACTACGGACCCAGCTAGGCAACGTTAAAGCTGCTACTGGCGACCAGGTAAAAAAGTGAAAGTCACAACTCAAGACGGGAGCTCTCACCACGCGATCTTCCTCTGCGAGTGCAGGTAGAAGAATGATACACTATCACTAAAGTGATCACTAAAATAGTTTTAACATCATCACTGAAAATATGGTTTTAGAATTTTTTAAGAGATTAAGTCTAAATTTCAACCTGCGATCTGACAATGATTCCCATTTCAATTCATTTCATAGACTGGTTACGTTAATATAATTATCGTATCGTCCCTTTACAAATCTTGCCGATCTTCGCTGCACACGTTCAAGTTCATTACTTAGACCGATTTCGTAGGGATCCCATACACTGGCAGCATATTCCAAATGAGGTCTAACAAGGGAAAAGTAGCTGATTTCTCGTACATGATCGTCACATTTACCCAATACTCTTTTAATTATTTAATGGATTCCACGTTTGTTAATTCATTATTACTTATTTTGTAAGTGGTAGGAGGAGAGCTATTCTTTTTCCAAAAATTCATTACAAGACATTTCTTAAAGTTTAATTCTAACTGCCATGTATCACACCAAGTTTCAATTGCTTGTAGGTCAATATTTAAATATTCTTTATCGTTCGGGCATAGAATTTCCCTGTACACTACTGCGTCATCGGCAAATAGACGAAGCTTACTTTTTACCACCTTTTGGATATCATTAATATACAAAAGGAATAGGAGTGGACCTATCACACTACCTTGTGGGACACCCGAAGTGACTTTAATTGCCGGTGAGGAAGCACCGTCCAAAACAACCCTTTGAACCCGATCATGCAGAAAATCATTAATCCATGATATAATGCTACTGTCTAACCCATAAGATTTTAACTTCAAAATTGGTTTGCTTTGAGAAACCTTGTCAAAAGCCTTCTTGAAGTCGAGAAATATAGCATCCACTGGAATATTATTTTCGCCAGAAACTAAAATATCGTGGGAAAAGAGAGCAAGTTGGGTTTCACACGATCTGCTCTTTCGGAAGCCATGCTGGACATTGGACAATAAATTCTGGCTATCTAGGTGTCCCATGACTGAACTGACAATTATATGTTCTAGGACCTTGCATGAAATGGATGTGAGGGATATAGGTCTGTAGTTAGATGGCTGCTCCCTATCGCCACTTTTAAAAATGGGTGTTACATCGGCTGCTTTCCAGTCCATCGGTACGACGTGTTCGGTCAGGGATTTATTAAATACTATTTCAAGGTAGGTATTCAAGGTATTATATGTAGCCCACGGAGAAAAGACAGAGAAAACTTAATTATCTTCCATTTCCACGTCCCCGGGTGAGGAAAGAGGACTCAAGGTGCCAGCTGAATAAAGAAGCGGGAATAATCCAAGCAGTGGGCCTGGGGGTGGGGAGCAAAGGTAAAGGCGGAGGCGACGTCGGGTAGGTCTGACGTGGAGGGGGCGTCTTCGAACTCCCAGCGCTGCGAACGAACGCAAAGTACGAGTCCTCGATTTGGCGCCGATCCAAGTTGCTGTCCGGGCTGCAGTCGTGGACAGCCGGAGGTCCAGGAGAGAGGAGCCTCAGTAACCAGGGTGCGGGGGCGGCTTTGGGGGGACCCGGCGAAGCCAGCAGGAACGCCAGCAAGGCGACTACTACAACGGCGGAGTGAAAGGTCTTTATCCTGTCGACGAAAAAATTAGGAACAGTTTCTGTGGTTTTGAAGCGTGCCCGCATTTAGAAGCGCTTCAGACCGGGAGGAAAGATACAAGAATGGGAATGGAAGGCCAAGGAGGAAGGTTGGAGAGAAACTCGGCGTCCGCTTTAGCCAGCACAAAACGAAAAGCGTCTGCTTAATGTCCCATCCAACGGATGGAGTACTGAACTTGAATGCTCTCCACAATGCACTCCAGTACGGGCCGGATTAGCACTGAAATTCACATGAATAAATGAATATCATGCCGAATGTCATATATTCACTGCCGGGATTCAAACACGGACCCTCAAAGTGAGAGTACTATTCCAATCATTACACATACTCGATCCCCACAGGGCCCCTGTCACTTCTAATTTTCGCTCTCTAACTCGACAAAACGTGTTAGATACAGCCCAACACGATGAACCTCTGTGTATTTACGAAACTGATGCAGATGTAATTATAGAAACTGAAAGTTGGCTGACGGTTGACATTCCTGACCCAGAAATATTTTCCAAATCTTTTAAAATATATAGAAAAGACAGACAAAACCGAACATGGGTGGTGGTATTTTCATAGCAGTCAAGAACTCAATCATTAGCAAAGTAGAAATATTTCCCGATAACCCCTTGGAATGTGTTTGGTGCTCATTGACATGCCCTAAATCAAAAACAATATCTACATCTACATCTACACGATACCCTGCAAGCCACAGCGAGGGTGAAGATCACCAAGCATGCACTACTAACTTAGTGCACTAAGTTTTGGCAGTGGCAAAGGCGCACAACATAAATCAACGAGTTCATCACCTCAACTTCAATTTTTTTCCGAAAGAGAACTATCCACTTACCTACTGTAGCAAAATTCACAATAAAAACTTCACAATAAAAACTTCACACAAACTCTCAGCAATCAAAACCTTCGGAGCACTAAATATTTTGAGTGACCACATGATAACATACCCCAAAACATAAATGGGTTTTCGTTGCCACAAATGGCGCAAAATGACTGACGTTCTTTGCGATGCCAAAATCCGTCTACAGTATAAATTTGAACTATCTAGCTCATCAAACATGCGCACAAATTGAAATTGAAGAAATCAATTGCGGTCCATTTAGACCCACTCTCCCCTACAGGGGAAGAATATCTGTCTGCGCATTCTATAGGCCCCCAAACACTGATGTTGACTCACTATTGGAACTAGGAAAGCAGATACATTCTATCACGTCCCACAACAGCGAGTGTAATATAATAATAGATGAATATTTAAATGCACCATCAATAGAAAATAGACATCGAAATAATGGGTCAAGCTAATCGTAGACTGGGATTCATCAAAAGATTATTGGGTAAATGTGACGAACATGTACGAGAAATCAGCTACTTTTCCTTTGTTAGACCTCATTTGGGATGTGCTGCCAGTGTATGGGATCCCTACGAAATCGGTCTAATTAACGAACTTAAACGCGTGCAGCGAAGATTTGCAAGATTTTTAAAGGGACGTTACGATTATCATCCTCATTAGCGTAACCAGTCTATTAAATGAATTGAATTGGGTATCATTATCAGATCGCAGGTTGAAATTTAAACTTAATCTCTTAAAAAATTCTAAAACCATATTTTCAGTGATGATGTTAAAACTATTTTGCGAACCCCAACTTACTATGGTAGACCGGGCCATAATCACACAATTAGAGAAATTGATTGCCGAACTGACAGATTCAATATGTCCTTTTTTCCTCGTGCAGTTAGGGATAATGAATAACGGTAAATATATCCAATACGAGTGTAGTAATGGATAAAATTGCTAGCTGCATGTTAGTATGAGCACTTAAAACTAACCCAACTAACAGCATGTTTTTGCCTGTTTGCATTGCTATTTTTATCTTTTTTAATAGTGATGTTTAGAACAGTATATAAATACTAATCCTTTCTTATGCATGATATGTTGTGCATATTTGGTGAGAATTCACCCTCTGCCACACACCCTCGTGGTGGCTCGCAGGGTATCGTTTAGATGTAGATGAATCAGTTACGACGGCTTCCTGAGGATCATCTACATCTACATCTACATAATACCCTGCAAGCCACCACAAGGGTGTGTGGCAGGGGGTGATTGCTCACCAAACATGCACTACATATCATGCATAAAAAAGGAATAGTATTAATATAGTAGTCAGAACTACACTATTTAAAAAAGATAGAAATTGCCAAGAAAACATGCAAAAACATTCTGTTAGTAGGGTTAGCTTTAAGTACTCATACCAACATGCAGCTACCAATGCTATTCATTGCTACTCTCCGATAGGACATATTTACCGTTATTCGCATCTCTAATTGTGCGAGGGAAAAAGGACATTTTGAATCGGTCAGTTCGGCTCCTTGACGGATCCTTGACCTTGACGCCACAGCTTTTTCATTAACTTTCCGTGGAAATGTAGGTGTGTTTTTGATTACGCTAGTGCGTAGCCAATTTGAATTGAAATGGTTTACATATGAAATGTGGTTAACGTACTTACGTGAGAGATTAATACCGACGAAGAGATGTCACCAGCGGGTCAGATGCTTCTCTAGCAGTCTTACTCACGCACGTAAGCCTGCATAAATGCAGGCATCTTTGTTGCCGGGTCGCTTTTTGTAGGGAACAGGTTTTCCGCCTTGAGACCCTTGACCTCATGACTTCACGAACATTATCCAGGTAGCATTACAAGAGGGGCATAGATGGTAAGAGTCCCAGCGCAGGTTATAATACTCAACAATTCCCCTTTGCTGGAAACCTTCAATTATTATTTCGCTCTATTTAAGAAGCAGGCACGTCGTGAACATGCGGTAGTTTCATATAAGGTACGTAGCCTGGTGTATGCCTGAAAAAAAAACCTTTTTAACTCCTCAAACGTATTTGTCAACGCATGACCACTGCTTGCACAAGCATGGGTCTATTGGTAAAAAATCGTCTTATGACTTATATGAAAACCACTATCTAAAATATTACAAAGAAATTATCATCATTGTCATTTACGACGAAGCGACATAACTTCCATCTGTGGTATACCATATCTCAATGTTAAATTTTCTTTTTTTTCCAGTGATAAATAAGAATTCATTATAGAAAATTAGAAATCGGATAGTTGGGTGAAACAGAATGATCTGTAGCTGAATGTTCCCGCACTTAAAGGTGCTTCAGAGTGATATAAAAATTGCATGGATAGGATTGGAAGGGTGGAGAGAAACCTGGCGTTGGCTATGTGTGGCCACATCTTGAAAAAATTGAGCCCAGTATTTCATTTTCCTTGTTTTCGCAGAATAATACTAAGGTCAACCAGTCACTCGTCCATGGTCGCCAGTCGGTAGGAACCCTGCCTATACTATTCTTACTACTATATTAATACTATTCCTTTTTTATGCATGATATGTAGTGCATGTTTGGCGAGCAATCACCCCCTGCCACACACCCTTGTGGTGGCTTGCAGGGTATTATGTAGATGTTGATGTAGATGCCTCTAGCCTTCCCCCTTGCACAATTCCGCTCTCCATGGAGCGGTAAGGCCCACTTCGTGAGCCACTGCGGTAGACTGTAAGAAGTACGTTGTGATGGTTACCTTACAGGACTGGGATATGTGGTAAGTTTCGAGACTTAATTTTCATTATTCCAAGGAATAAGTTTAGGTGTAGCGATGAACCTGAATGAAAGCTGAAAAAACCTACCAGAGTATTGATTTTTCTCATTTACCACTACGACTTAAATTATTTTCGAACGGCAGCCTCTATTTGTTAACAAACAAGTTTGTCTGAAGGGGTTCCCAACATATAACAAGTATTTGCTTTTTTATATCGCCATGTACGATCTATTTTAAGGTCAATTGAGTGTCTATCTAGTTGCATGAGACACTTAAGTTGCTTGTTTGCATGTTAGTAGTGCATGCTTGGTGATCTTCACCCCCTGCCACACACCCTCGCGGTGGTTTGCAGGGTATCGTGTAGATATAGATGTAGATGTCTATTTAATTTATCATATCCAGGATGTTTTTTCATGTCATTTAAGGGAGTACATTTATTTTCAATGCAGAATATCTGGTATTCTGACAAAACTCACAGTGATGATTAAAATTAGCGATAGAAGACATTCATCTACATCTACATCTACACGATACCCTGCAAGCCACCGCGAGGGTGTGTGGCAGGGGGTGAAGATCACCAAGCATGCACTACTAACATGCAAGCAAGCAACTGAAGGGTCTCATGCAACTGGATTGTTAGTATGTATAGTATTTGAGGGGTTAATACATGCATCATGCACTACAGAATACTCTAAAATATTTCCCCTACCTATCCCTTTCCTATGCTGCCTATTCTGTTCTCTTATAGTACGGGGGAAAAATGCCATTTTGAATCTATCTGTACGACAATCTATCTCTCTAATCTTATTTATCTGGTCGAATCTAGCATTGAACGTTCTGACTATCACCATTAATTCTCTTTGCTAGATTGTCGTAGTAGTATGTGAAAAAAGTAGCATTTAATAATATATTAGTAGACGTCTAATAATACATATTGCGAAAATGGTCACAAACAGTATGACGAAAAAAGCTTAATAAGACTCATTAAAGTATGTTATTTAAGACTAAAAACAGTTTTATGAAGTTATAAATGCAAGTACAAATATACCATGTGATCAAATGAACTTGTTGTATCTTTACTAGGGATGAATAAGTGGGTTTCACTGACGAGGTTCTCTCGGTTCAGAGCATTTTCTTCATATGTTACTACAATGAAACCACGATACGGAAACATGAAGTTTCTAATCCTTTATTCTGTCACATTTAATACGATTAATGAATCAGACTACAGCAAAATTCTATTTTATTCTAGATGCATGATCGAATTTGAATTAGGTATTCCTCAATCAGATTTATTGAGAAAACTGATGATCACGAGCAGTGGTGTTTATCTAAGCATGGACGATGGTACGGCACATCAGGACCCCATGATCTGTGAATTGAAATAAGTTACAATCAGATGATATGGTTTTCGATAATGGATAAACAAGCAAGACAAATTACAGAACTTATTGCACTGCTCATCCACCAAACGAAAAATTCCTTTGCAATGACCAAGTTTAGATTTGCTGTCGTATAAAATGCAGAAATTCCCCGTACCAAGTGATTTTGCCTGAGAAAGTTATTTTTATTATTGCATGGAGAAATTAAAACAAGATTTTGGAAAGGTTCAAGTCCCTCATTTTACTATTTTTTTACAATCATTAAATGTTACATGTTCTCCTCAATAGTTCGTAATCATAGCATTAACCATGAAAAGGAGTACACATAGTAAATGTTTTTGAAAGCGGACGATCGTAGTACAATCAGTGTCTTTCCAAAAAGGTTTAAAGATGCTTATCAGGCGTTGATATATACCTGAAAACAGAATTAGGATATGTTTATGGAAGTATTTTCCTCTACCCTTTAAAGGCATGAAATACATTTGGAATGGCATGCGACGCGTTGTAATCTAGCATTGAAACATAAGACTAACAACTCCGCTGATAATGAGGCTCAAAAGGAGGAAAATGAGGGATTGAAAAAAGTAAAACTAGTTAGAGATATATTGCAGTTGTTGAATGTTTTTTCTCAAAAATATTCTGCTCGGAAACCATAAGCATGTAGTCCCGAGAATTTGTTCATGATTTCTACTTCGTATTGGATTATGGTCCCAAGTTACATCTGTGGTTCCTGAAAAATTACGAGTAAAAAAAATAAATATTGCGGTGAAGTCTCAGTAATTATTTATAATTTATCATGGTGGCAGCACTTTGTGTATGCATTTAATAACCACAATTTGTTTGATTTTGGTCATTTGATGAATACATTGCCCAAAAACCAAGCATTAAATTTTAGTTTAGATAGTGAGCGCATTATTTTATATAACGAACGTTCCTCACTTCGTAATGGATAATCCCAATGCCACGTGGAAGTTACTGATGAATAAATCACAATCACAACATGTATATTTTGTTGTAAAAATGAACTATACTCAACTAATTCCATCGAGACCTAGAGGTACAGAAGTCATAATTGCAATAAAAAATTTGTATCAGCACGAAACTTTTTTACACACCGCAATGTTATTCAATGCTCATATGTAATTATTTAACCCCCTGTCACACACCTTTATGGTGGCTTGCAGGGTATTATGTAGATGTAGATTTAAGTGATGAACTTCATATATATGTCAAGTGATGGAATTTACACATTAAATAAATTTATTGGAAAAGTTAATATCGATGTTAAACTCGTGTACAGCTGGTTGTCCGGAAGAAAGGTTTTTCACTACAATTATAGAAAATTAACGGTAATTTCCCCAACGTCAGCATAACTAGAAATAATAAGCTTATCTACATGTACGAAATACCCTGCGAGCCGCCGCGAGATTGTGTGGCAGGGGGTTAAGATCTCTAATCATGCACAACTTACATGCTATTAAGAGCAGTTAAAATTGTACTATTGTATAAAAACACTTTAGATATTAGAGATGTTATTAATATGATCAAATCTAACTTGATGCGGAGGGGTTTTTAATAATATCTAACAACTTCAGTGAACATCTCCGTTTTAATTTTATTCCTGCGGGAGGTTTCATCGGTATTTTACCCTACTATCTGATAATGATCCCCAACCCAATCCCTCTTATAATAATGATACACTCTTAAAATATATCGTAACGCCTTTGAACAAACCTAGCTGCTCTACGATGCATACTGTGTAGTTCTGTGATCAAAGTGAATAATACATTCGGATCTCACTTCGCCGCAAGGGAGTGTGGGAGTCTTAGGTCTCCAACCGTGAAAATTACATTTTGCCGAGAAAAATGAAGGTAGGCTGCGTAACTCACCGAGACTGTGTGACACCCGTGCGTTATGCATCATTAGTTTCACCGATGACGATCATACATATAATCAGTTCCCACGGCCTCGGATGAAAGCGAAAGCGACAGGCGGCTCCCGGGTCGTGATGAGCTCATCTGGAGTCGGCGACGCCGTCGTGCTTCCGCCGCCGCCGCCGCGATGGAACCCGATGTTGGTACCTTTGATCAGACGTCGATCGAAGTTGTTCCCGGGGTCGAATTCGTAGACAGCCGGAGGTCCGGGGGACAGGAGCTTCAACTCCCAGGGCGCGGGGGCGGCAGTAGCTGACCGCGGTGAGCCCGACAGGAACAATATCAAGGAAGCACAGACGACGGTGGAGTGAAACGTCTTCATTCTATCGCCGAAATATTACAAGAATTTCCTGAAGTTAACACCACTTTCCCTATCACACACCCTCGCGTTGGCTCGCAGGGTATTACGTAGACTTCGCATCTACAAGTACACGTTCTTCCTTCACAGAAGTAGTAAATCTGCATTAAATATTTTTCTAGTGATTCTAAATCTACCGAATTCCATGCAAACCTCGATGGTTCGCGGCAGGGGATCAAAAATCAATGAATATGTTCTGGTATCTACAATACTGATGAATTAGAGATAAGACACCACAAATTTCGCTACAATCTATCTACAATGCATGTACTTACGTGTGAACCGTCAGTGGCGAGAGGATACAAATGACGGCTCAAGAGGTTTCTTCTGAAATGAAGCTCGCACAGGGAAATGTGAGTTCATAGAGGCATTTTTTTCTCAGTTTTGCCTCTCAAGTAAAACAGGTTTTCTGCTTGGTAACCTTTATCCTCATTACTTCACCCTCATTGTCAAAATAGCCTTCTAAGAAGGAACATCACCAACAAGACGACCTTCGTGGTTTTCCAAGCTTACCAATTTTCTCCGACCGTCACTGGCCATCCTGTTACTCCCATCTTTCCCGAAGAAGCGCTTTCTGATCGAGGTCAAGTTCCGCTAGTAGTTCATCCAGAATGCGCACAACTACTTTCACAAACTTAGCACCTGAGAATTACGCGAGTAGATTGTGTTGTTAGGCCAAAAACAGGTCGCAGTGTAAGCGATTATTTGATTCCAAAATACTTAGGAATTACCTATTCCATACAGGGTGAAGTGAAAACTGATGAACATCAAACGTATATTTTCGCGTTGTTGATATGCTAACTATTGTATCATGATGGGTTGTACCGCGTTATTTATCCAGAAAAGAGAGCAGTTTTTCTGGAATTTCGTTCGTCTTCCTCAGTTCAGAAAAACCAAATTGTTGTAGTTTTGTATTCTTATTGTACAGCAATTTCTAATTGATGTTATTTTGTTTAGAAAAAGCAATATTCTTTTCCTTTTGTATCTCAGCTACGGCTATATATGTAGTCTGCGGTCTGTATTACTTAAGCATGTAATAAACTGTTGCATGGATTGCTACCTTTTTAACGTTTTTCGGTGATTTGATATACCTATGCTGTTTACTATTGTTGTTCGGTTGAAAATGGCCGTTTATTCAGCAATGTCTTCCATGTATTTGATATATCGTAACCGGATTCACGATCGAAATTCTGTGTTTTCATAATTTTAATGGATTCTTTAATTAGCCTAGCATGTTAGTAGTGCATGCTTGGTGATCTTCACCCCCTGCCACACACCCTCGCGGTGGCTTGCAGGGTATCGTGTAGATGTAGATTAGCCTGGGTTAATAACCTTGTTCTTTTACTGTTACTTCCACCTAATCGAAGCTAATATCGTGCCAAGGTTCACTTCAGCATTCTTAGCAATAGTGTATTGGCTATATTGCTTATTTTTTGTTACAAAATCTCAAGTTTATGGAAGATATTGTTGAAAAAACGTCCTATCACAACTGATGCAGCGCATGTAAATGTAATGAAAACCAATATACCGCTATTCTGACCTGAAGATGCCGAAGGAATACGGGCAAAATTTCAGCATTAAAAACGCGGGGAAACCAGTAATCATGTAACTTTGATGAACAACAGTCCGAAACTCAGTGTAGTCTCATAAGGAATAATTGAGAAAGGATCTAATATGTGAAAAAATTGAGACATTTGGGAACTTGAAAGTCTCTAACGGTGATGAAACAAAAAATATTTCAATTTATGGAAAACCTGAAGTTTGATTATGGCTTCAGAGAAGTAATAAAACTTCAGATACCATTTTTTTATCACGTTAACGCGGGCATTTCTGGTGTATAACTTACCTTAGTTTTTTTCTTTTTTACGTATATACATATCTATGGGTGCATGCACAGAGAGCATGTTTGATGACAACTTGCCTTCTGCCACACGTCCTCGAGGTGAATATGAGTGTAGATAAGTCACTCATCAATCTTCCTTAGTAAGTTATTAACAAGTTGATTTAAGTGTAGAGTAACACCGGAAGCCTAAACTATTTGTTGAAATCCATGCAAAAGGTTTCATAGGAAAAATATTCATGCATTTAACAAATTGATTTCAACACCGTATTGACGCTGAGGTTGAGAGTTAAATGGATTTTCAAGCATTATTACGTCCCATTTCACTTGTTTAACTACCTGTTCAATTTAACTACCAAAATTGTTAAGACCACTGATTTCCAGGTCCTTAACCGTCAATAATGCTGGTATTATTGTCATAAAATGATTTCGATCTATTTATAATTTTAAGTAAGTTTTAAGTTTTTGTAGTGTGCTTAAAAGAAAAACTTCCAATATTATTTCGCGGAATACATGTTACCTTATCCATATCAGATCCCAGCTTTCAGGAACAAAAAAATGGTTTGCTACAGGAATTGTAATTATAACATATTTTATTTTAAATCTGCAATACTTGTAACTTCACACTAATCATAGTAATGATTGTCATATTATATAATTATAATAATGTTTATTACTCCATACACATATGACATAAGACAATATAAAACATTTTATTTGGAAGTTGCGGCAGTTTACATTTTGTTTCATTAATATTCAACCGGTTAGATCGAATTGCCAATTAAATTTCTCCTCATTCATATGGATTCCCTTTTATATTATGGGCATTATTCATTTTAAATGTTATACTTAATACATTATGGGATTGTAGCTTTCACTTTTAATGGACTTTTGAAACGTGAATTGAACATATTCCATTGCAAAGATTAAATTAGAAGAAAGTGGTTAATACTGGTATCAATATTAAATATCATGATTAAAGTGCGTTAAGCACATATGTATATGAGGTATGAGCACGAAGCCAAAAATGGATTACATAATTATAAAGAAAAATACTTGGAGACAGCACAACAACACATTGGCAAATGTTTTATGACTGGCACAAAAAGTACTTTTACGTGGAAATGCGTCAGTTACAGAAGGAAAAGGACTTAGCTATATCGAACAATGTATGACAGAAATAAGCTGTTTCACTAGCAATTAAGAAACATAAGGAGAAAATCTCTGTCGCCTAATTGCTTCACCAATTTTATTTTAACATCTGACTCAACAACTGCATTAATGTTCTGTAATTATAGAATTCACATTGACATGGAATGGGTCTTTCCTCAATGTGACACTTCAGGCCATCGAGTCATAGATCATTTTATGTAGAAACGGTATTTGGTATGGCACAGATGGCGGTGTGATATGTAATATGGGAAGGCCAGCATCTGATCTGCAAAGAAAAAATAACTCGAATTATTCGGACAAAATCATTGCTCACAATGACCTTTAGTTAAAATAATCACACAGCCTCGCGGTGGCTTGCAGGGTATCGCGTAGATGTAGATGTAATCACCTGCATCTCACGCTCCCAAATACGTTCCAAAAAAGAGACCATCGATCAAATTACTTCGAATGAAAAAATATCATACGTGAAAGGAGACTTGTAGGCTATAGCAACCTCACTAGGTAGCATGATATAAATTGTTATCTCTAATTCAGTAATACTGTAAATACTATTTCATGTAATAACAAGAGAAGAAAACAAGAGCCAAATTCACAAATATTAAATATACTACGAGCCGGTTTCACTATATTACAGTATCATCCGATGAAATATATAATAGGTGCACCAACATGTATATGGGAAAAAAGGGGGAGAAAGGGGAATAACGTGGCTGTGGGGAAAAGAAGTGAAGTTTCATACTTACCTCGTACGGATCCCATATACTAGCGGCATATTCTAAATAAGGGCTGACAAGTGTAAAATCATTTTTCTTCTACTCTCATTTCACTTGCCTATAACCCTTTTTACGAATCCAAATCTACGGTTTACTACACTTGTTATTACCATAATGTAAATAAAATTGGGCCCATCACGCTTCCATGGGGAACACCCAATGTAACTTTTACTTTGCCAGAGCGATCACCATTTAATATCAACCAGCCCCCTGAAGCTTAATGCTATCGCCTTATAGCGAAAGCGTACCATTCGTGTACGGTTTCAGTGTTTCGCCACCAGATGTCGCTACTGCCTAGCGATGCTAGAATTTTTCTGGATGCATTGCTTGCATGTGAAAACATCGGTTAGTAATGAATTGTTTAATTATTTAGTCGCCAGTTAGCGTAATTTAGTTTTTGGCTATTTCAGCAAGAAAACATTTCCAACTCTTGCGCTATTGTCACTGTGAGTTCTTTGTCAAAGAAAACTAGGACAATGCCTAAAGAAGTGTGGTGTTCTGTTGTCACATTCATCTTCAGCCTCGTTATATTAAGAATTAAAACCATATTTTTTCGTGGCATTTCACGTATATATAACCATAAATAACGATTCATCGTATTTCTATTATAATGTAACTGGTCTATATTGCGACACGCTAAGGTTTCATGATAAAAATAAAAAAACTGTAGTTAGTACAAAGCCCATATTTGTACGAAATTTTTCCCGTGCTGTGCACAATACTCAAAAATGATTTGCTTGGTAATATCTGCACTGTTTTCACAGTTGCAACAATTTGAATAAAATATGTTAACATGTCGGAATTTGGACCCCTTCGCCCGAATTCCGACACATATATGCTTCTAATTCCGACAGTGTGTGGTTCGTAAGTTTAAGAGCTAAAAAGCAAAAAATGAGTAGGAAACTGTAATGAAATAAGTTTTATTTACGCAAAAGAAAGCATTAATTTCATAATAAAGCGTTCATGACAGTACTTGAAAATATTTTACTAGTCATAGCATTAAGGACAGAAGAAAATTGTACGAAATTTAGCATCCGCACATTCCTCATGGACATACTGTTTGCAAACGCTGCACAGACTAATATCGGCACCCTGTCCTCTCTGAAAATGGTGAAATACCGGTGCTCTTTTTTATTGGAAGGCATTTCACTAGCACCCGGCTTGCCTGCGTCTCCAGTTCAGGATTTCTTTTTTCCGGAATGCTTTTTCATCAATGTTGTAATTATTTCCTGGCATTTGCATAACATAGTGTTCAATCACGATACTTTTTAGATTTTCAAAGTAATATTTCACGAGCATGCGTTTTAATTTCATGGCTCTACCTTGGTTCATTCTCTAAGCCCTTCTCTTTGATACATCCATGCGTCTATTCAAAAATAACTTCATCAACTTTCTACCAGTTAATCCTGCGTTTTCATAGAAATTATGTGTGAATCCATTGATTTCACAGTAGGCATAGACCCTTCTTCTCAGTCGACCAGTTACCGGCATCCCTACCTCTTCGAAAAAAAATTCTCCGGCATAATTCCTTCTCTTGATCACAAACCAAAAGAGCAAACGACCAATATTTTTTGATCATATTATGTTCTGAATTAAGAAAATTCGTGCATAACTTGCAACAGTTATTTCAATGAATTTTCGTTCTTCTCATTAAATATTTTTATGTAAGGAAACAGCTAATCATAGAGCTCTGAAAAACCACAATAGCTGTTTACAAAATTAGCACATAATTCAACGATCTCCGGTACTGTTACGTGCGAGTTAAACGGAAATTAAGAGCCGCTAGTCCTTATTCCGACACCTGTCGGAATTAGGGAATTCACGATCTTTCCAACTCACTCTTGAAATTCTCACTGTGTATCCATTATTTCTCCTAACTATGCATGCTGCACTATACAGCAACAATAGGCTGCTAAGCGATATAAAATATATATCACTTTCTAAAAATGAAACACAGAAAATTGGTTAAAATGACACCTCAAGACGCACGCCTTCCGCACTAGAACACAAAATGTGCACTAATACAACCAGCGCCACACCTAGAACAAGGTAACTTTTTGTGTCTCCTCGTTGATAGACGCCAGTACCATATTTAATGACAACTGTCCACCAATTTCAGTACTTTTAGCAATGCACCCGGGTGTCGGAATATGGCGTAGGTACCTTATATCATCCAGATATCCACCCATCTATAATGTGGTTGGATTTCTCTGTAGGAAATTCAGAGAATTTGTACACTGCATTGATTGTTCCAGTTCTTTGGATTAACACAAATCTAAAAGTGACGTCAATATGCTAGCATTGTTGAATTCTAGGAGTTCTATTATAAAGCAAAATAACCTTTACATTATGCTGAGGCAAGTGGAGCATATCCTTATTAGCAATATAATGTTTCCAGATTGCTATTCCAGAACATTAGAGTTATGTTTGGACAATATGTGTTTTACATTTCCCTCTGAAACACATGGGACTGATATGATAACACATATTTTACATTATTTCATTTTAATGAGACTTAGGCAGCAGTATAAAAGAATAAATGCCGACTTAATTTTTAAAAAATCAGTCTACCGAAAAATCCTCTCATTTTCATAAAACATGATGCAATTTAAAATTTTGATTTGCATTTTAAATTCAATGTGTTTAAAAATGTTTTGTTTGACAATAAAATAAAATCAGTATCTTCTCCGAATCATGGATTTCCTTGTCTCATCTTATCTCTCTGTACCACGTAGGAATTTTCTGAATATGTTGAGTGAGCTTGAAATGGTAAAAATGCACGTTATAAGCATAATGAGTTAATTCTTTTACGCATTTTTAATAATTCGTGCATTAACTACATTATTAATAATTGCTTCTGAATGTATACGATATTGCCACAACGCTTGAATAGTTTTTTAATGTCGTTAAAGTGCTGTGAAGGTAAAGCGGAAATATGCCTCAAAGTATGAGGTTCTTAAAGTTATAAAAGGATACTCTTTATCAAAGTAATTTTATAACACTATCACGCATGTTGAAGACAAAACTCAAGCTTATGTTTTTATTAGGTACTACATTTATAATTGGCATTAAAAGGATTTAAATTAAATTGCAATTAGCGCGTGTCAACTTTTCCTAAAAGGTTCGAATTTAAATAATTGAAATTTACTGGTTAAAAATGCTTATTTTACTTGAATATTCTGATGATGTGATATTAAATTTAAATACTAAAATGTCCTTCCGTTGGTATTATCTCCTGTTAACAACATTTAGCCTCTCTGTTAAACTTACTTTGATTTTTAAGGATTCCGCAAACCCCTATGCACCTATAAATGTCACAAAAAATTGGCGCGCCTCCTATGACCTAATCATACGTAACAATATGAAACTTAGAGAGAATAAGAAACAAACTTAGCAATGTTCAAACGCTTCTCTGCATTATGACGAAAGAAGCTGAGATAATTTCAAATACACCATAATGTTTTGTTCCAAAAATGCAAACATAGATGCGAGATTTGTGCACTTGTCACCCACGTTTTCCACCCACTTGCAACTTAAAATTATTTTTTTTCGCGGTGGATAGAAATTGAAAAATTAGTACGAGTAGATAAGGTGTACTTTGCTTGGGTTTCAAATTTTTGGGAACCATATATTCAATCCTGCAACTCTTTAAATTAGATTATTTCAGTGCAACGCTCAAAAGCTAGCATCGCTAGATACTAGCGACAACTTGCGGCGGAAGAAGGAAACCGTACACTAAGGGTACGAATTTCTTTGTTGACATTCCTATCCTATATATTAATCCGTGATATCAACCTTTGATTCGTTCATTTAAGAAGTACCCTATTCATCCTATTTGGTTATTGTAATTCCCGTAGGACTAACTTCACGAGTAACTTAAAGTGGGAAACCTTATCAAACGCATTTCTGTCATGCTATTCCCTTTCCCACTATCCCCAAACGTATCAATTGCTACTCAAATAGCCATTTATACGTTTAACTGAATTGTTACCTTTTTCAGCTTAGAGTAGAATGTGTCCAAGAGAGTATTACCCTGCAAAACATCGATTTATCGATTATATGAAGGAATCAGATTACTCATATTTGATGAATTCGGGTATTCCCATAAGGTTAGGGGCCTGTAATGATTCATTAGGCTACATTTTACCCCCCAATTTCTAACTTTTTTAGTAAAAAGAACAAATTAAAATTCTTGCAGAGGTGTAGTAGATACGGTAAGCTGTATGGAGCAATATTTGGTTTATGAAAACTTCAGTTACCATTCATTCCCCCAGCGGATTTCGAAGGGAGTTGCCGATTAGGATATTTAACTTTATTCAAATAGCATATGCTGCCGCGTGTAGTATATAGAGTTAGCCACCGAAATATCTCCCTAGCTATAACTAATATTTCATTTATCCCTGACCGAACAGATTCGAAAACAGCCATTGTAACACCCATTTTTAAAAATGGTGATAAGGAGCAGCCAAATAACGACCAACCTAAATCCCTCACATCTATTTCACCGGCATTTAAAGACACTTCCGGTGTGCCACAAGGTACTGTGATAGGTCCACTTCTATTCTTTTTGTACATAAATGATATTCATAAGGTGGTAAAAAGTAAGCTTCATCTATTTGCCGATGACGCAGTAGTGTAGAGGGAAATTTTATGCCCAAATGATAAAGAATATTTAAATATTGACCTACAAGCAATTGAAACTTGGTGTGATACATGGCAGTTAGAATTAAACTTTAAAAACTGCCTTGTAATGAATTTTTGGAAAAAGAATAGCTCTCCTCCTAGCACTTACAAAATAAGTAATAATGAATCAACAAACGAGGAATCCATTAAATTTCTTGGAATAAGACTGACACACGATCTTTCCTGGGGTAAACACATACGTGAAATAATGGGTCAAGCTAATCGTAAACTGGGTTTCATCAAAAGAGTTTCATCTACATCTACATCTACACGATACCCTGCAAGCCACCGCGAGGGTGTGTGGCAGGGGGTGAAGGTCACCAAGCATTCACTACTAACATGCAAGCAAGCAACTAAAGGGTCTCATGCAACTAGATTGTTAGTATCTATAGTATTTGAGGGGTTAATACATGCATCATGCACTACAGAATACTCTAAAATATTTCCCCTACCTATCCCTTTCCTATGCTGCCTATTCTGTTCTCTTATAGTACGGGGGAAAAATGCCATTTTGAATCTATCTGTACGACAATCTATCTCTCTAATCTTAATTATCTGGTCGAATCTAGCATAATACGCTGGTGTTTTCAATATGTGCCTAACATCTTCAGTAAAGCTATCCGATTGAAATTTCTGCAATAGATTAAATCTGAACTTTAATCTACGCTCTGATAATGATTCCCACCCTAATTCTTGTATTAATTCTGATACACTACTCAACCTATCGTAACACCTTTTGACGAACCTAGCTGCTCTACGCTGTACACTGTCTAGTTCTCTCATCAAACCTAATTCATTAGGATCCCATACACTGGCTGCATACTCAAGGTGGGGCCTAACTAGTGAAAAGTAGCATCGCTCTTTTGTCTTCTCATCACATTTCCCAAGTACTCTTTTTATAAATCCTAGCTTTCTCTTCGCTCGGCCGCATATTTCCCTTATGTGTCTTCCCCACGATAAATCTTTAGTGATTGTTACACCTAAATATCTTACGGTTTCAATGTTTTCGATCTTCGTCTTATTAATTCTATAGGATCGCTCTATCGAATTATTCCTCCTCCAAAAATTGATAGCTACACACTTTTTAAGGTTGAGTTCTAACTGCCATTTGTCGCACCACTCTTGAATTGCATCTAAATCCTTGCTAAGTGATTTCGTGTCCTCTTCGTTTGATATACCCCTGTACACCACCGCATCGTCTGCAAAAAGTCTAAGGTTACTACTAACTACGGTACCCAAATCGTTTATGTATAAAAGAAATAGAAGCGGACCTACTACGCTACCCTGGGGAACTCCCGATGTGACTTCGATTGTGTCCGACATGATACCATCTATGACAACCCTCTGCTCTCGCCCACTTAAGAATTCTTTTACCCAGCATACAACGTCTTTATTTATACCAAAACTCTCTAACTTCAAGATTAATTTGTCATGAGGAACTTTATCGAAAGTCTTTTTAAAATCTAAAAATATCGCATCAACTTCAGTACTGCTTTCGCCGTGGACTAAAATATCGTGTACGAATAAAGCTAATTGTGTCTCGCAAGATCTACCTTTCCGGAACCCATGCTGGCTGTTTATGAGTAATCCCTGACTATCCAAATGCCCCATGATCGAACTGACTACTATGTGCTCAAATATCTTACAAGAGATTGACGTGAGTGAAATGGGTCTGTAGTTACTAGGTTCTTCCCTATCACCGCTTTTAAATATAGGTGTAATGTTAGCTACTTTCCAATCCTTGGGTACTGTGTGGTTCTTTAGTGTTTTATTGAATATTATTTCTAGATAGGGGGCTATGTCAGAAGCTAATGTTTTATATACTCTGGAAGGAATTTCATCTACATCTACATCTACACGATACCCTGCAAGCCACCGCGAGGGTGTGTGGCAGGGGGTGAAGGTCACCAAGCATTCACTACTAGCATGCAAGCAAGCAACTAAAGGGTCTCATGCAACTAGATTGTTAGTATCTATAGTATTTGAGGGGTTAATACATGCATCATGCACTACAGAATACTCTAAAATATTTCCCCTACCTATCCCTTTCCTATGCTGCCTATTCTGTTCTCTTATAGTACGGGGGAAAAATGCCATTTTGAATCTATCTGTACGACAATCTATCTCTCTAATCTTATTTATCTGGTCGAATCTAGCATAATACGCTGGTGTTTTCAATATGTGCCTAACATCTTCAGTAAAGCTATCCGATTGAAATTTCTGCAATAGATTAAATCTGAACTTTAATCTACGCTCTGATAATGATTCCCACCCTAATTCTTGTATTAATTCTGATACACTACTCAACCTATCGTAACACCTTTTGACGAACCTAGCTGCTCTACGCTGCACACTGTCTAGTTCTCTCATCAAACCTAATTCATTAGGATCCCATACACTGGCTGCATACTCAAGGTGGGGCCTAACTAGTGAGAAGTAGCATCGCTCTTTTGTCTTCTCATCACATTTCCCAAGTACTCTTTTTATAAATCCTAGCTTTCTCTTCGCTCGGCCGCATGTTTCCCTTATGTGTCTTCCCCACGATAAATCTTTAGTGATTGTTACACCTAAATATCTTACGGTTTCAACGTTTTCGATCTTCGTGTTATTAATTCTATAGGATCGCTCTATCGAATTATTCCTCCTCCAAAAATTGATAGCTACACACTTTTTAAGGTTGAGTTCTAACTGCCATTTGTCGCACCACTCTTCAATTGCATCTAAATCCTTGCTAAGTGATTTCATGTCCTCTTCGTTTGATATACCCCTGTACACCACCGCATCGTCTGCAAAAAGTCTAAGGTTACTACTAACTACGGTACCCAAATCGTTTATGTATAAAAGAAATAGAAGCGGACCTACTACGCTACCCTGGGGAACTCCCGATGTGACTTCGATTGTGTCCGACATGATACCATCTATGACAACCCTCTGCTCTCGGGAATTTGATCGGGACCTGGTGATTTGTTTTTACTTATGCGTTTTAACTGCTGCTCTATTCCGCGACATGAAATGTTTATTTCGGGCATTTGCTCACTGAAAGTGTTCGGCGGTGGTTCCACTGCGTTTTGTGACGATGAGTTGAATACACTTTGGAAGAAGGTGTTTAAAGTGTTGGCTTTTTCTACACTGCTGGTGACTCTGATTCCTTTATCATTTTTAAGTGTGTGCACTGTGGACTTATTTCCCTGAAGCTCTCTCACATATGACCAAAACGCTTTAGGATTTCTATCTAAATATTCTCCTAACATCTTGCTCTTGAAATGTGATAACGCTTGCCGACATGATTTCCTTGATAATGCTCTCGATTTTTTATAGTTTTGAACTAGCTCATTTTTTTCCTCTACCGATAGACCCCGTCTGGCATTTTTCATCTTAGCGTGGCATACCCTTTGTCGCTTTAGTGATTTCCTAACCTCCGCGTTATACCACCTTGGCTCTGTATTATCACTAATATATTTACTTGGTATGTATTTATGAACTGCGTTACGGGTGACCTCAAGAAATTCTCTCCACGAATCCTATGTATTTAATCCTTTGCTTTGTTCGCTGAATACATTAAACGCTTCCCTTAATTCCTCTTTCATACCGTCGTAATTTGCCTTGCCAAATAAGTACACCCTCCTCCTTGGTTTATAATGTCTTTCAACGCCTACAATAAATTTCGCATGCACTATTTTATGGTCACTAATTCCTGTGTCTGTAACTGTATTTAGAACTCGCTCGGGTATATTTGTTGCTAATAAGTCTAGAATGTTGTTTCCCCTGGTCGGCTCTGTTACTAGCTGTTGTAAAGAATGTGTCGTAAAGGTGTTCAACAGTGATTCGCAATGTTCCTTATCCTTACCTCCTGCAATGAAACTACACGTATTCCAGTCTATCGAGGGGAGATTGAAATCTCCGCCTATTATTATTCCTCTATCATTCTTCCCAGAAAGTAATGTGCGTATCTCTGACTCTAGCTCTATTATAGAATTGATGTCTGCGTCCGGTGGCCTGTAATATGCACCTACATATATCTGTTTTGCGTTACTACTTTTACTTTTAACGGAACACCAAATACTTTCTACATTTCGCTCTGAAATAAGTTCTCTTCTACTGACATACGGGTCCTTCACAGCTATGAAAACTCCTCCTCCGTTTCTGCTTACTCTATCCTTTCTGTATACTGTAAAACACTTCGGAAATACTTCATGATCTGATATGTCCTTCGAAAGCCAGCTTTCTGTACCTACGATTATATCTGCATTAGTACTCTTAATGAGGTGGTGAAATTCTGCTACTTTATTTCTTATACTACGACAATTCACTACTATCACTGAAATTTTTTCTTCCAATCTGTTTCTCTCTTGGTGCTCCTTTCCAACTAAAATTTTCCTCGATAATTTTTTGACGGACAAACTATTTGGTCTACCTCTTACCTTTGATGAATTATCATGTTCGTTCTCTCCATGTGTTTTTCTCTGACCTTCTAAAACTACTCTGCATGTTCTGTCAAATTCTTGCACGATTTTTCCCCCGCGGATTGACCTGCACTCTGGGCTACCACCTGAGCTAAACCCTACGTGTATGCTCCAGTATCCTACTCGCTACCCTAGACGATGCCTCGTCCGTGTAGTGGACACCCGAGCGATTCAGGGGCACCCGACACGTTTCCAGCTCCGGCCCGAGGTCCAAAAACTCAGCTCCCTCGCTCCCACAGACTTCACGGAGTCTCCGGTTTATGCCTAAAACTCGGCTCCAAACCATCGACCCCCGATCCGTCCTAGGTACCAAGCTACATATAGTCAGCCTCATATCGATACCCAGACCTCCACGAACACGGTGGAACTCGGTGCAGTTTTGGGTAAATGTGACGATCATGTACGAGAAATCAGCTACATTTCCCTTGTAAGGCCTCATTTGGAATATGCCGCCAGTGTATGGGATCCCTACGAAATCAGTTTAAATAACGAACTTGAACGTGTGCAGCGAAGATCGGCAAGATTTGTAAAGGGATGGTATGATAACCTTATTAGCGTAACCATTCTATTAAATGAATTGAAATGGGAATCATTGTCAGATCGCAGTATGAAATTTAGACTTAATCTCTTAAATAAATTCCAAGACCAAATTTTCAGTGATGATTTAAAAAATATTTTCCCAACTCCGACTTACTACGTCTCGATGTCTCTTCCAAAGTGTATTCAACTCATCGTCACAAAACGCAGTGGAACCACCGCCGAACACTTTCAGTGAGCAAATACCCGAAATAAACATTGCATGTCGCGGAATAGAGCAGCAGTTAAAAAGCATAAGTAAAAACAAATCACCAGGTCCCGATCAAATTCCTTCCAGAGTATATAAAACATTAGCTTCTGACATAGCCCCCTATCTAGAAATAATATTCAATAAAACACTAAAGAACCACACAGTACCCAAGGATTGGAAAGTAGCTAACATTACACCTATATTTAAAAGCGGTGATAGGGAAGAACCTAGTAACTACAGACCCATTTCACTCACGTCAATCTCTTGTAAGATATTTGAGCACATAGTAGTCAGTTCGATCATGGGGCATTTGGATAGTCAGGGATTACTCATAAACAGCCAGCATGGGTTCCGGAAAGGTAGATCTTGCGTGACACAATTAGCTTTATTCGTACACGATATTTTAGTCCACGGCGAAAGCAGTACTGAAGTTGATGCGATATTTTTAGATTTTAAAAAGGCTTTCGATAAAGTTCCTCATGACAAATTAATCTTGAAGTTAGAGAGTTTTGGTATAAATAAAGACGTTGTATGTTGGGTAAAAGAATTCTTAAGTGGGCGAGAGCAGAGGGTTGTCATAGATGGTATCATGTCGGACACATTCGAAGTCACATCGGGAGTTCCCCAGGGTAGCGTAGCAGGTCCGCTTCTATTTCTTTTATACATAAACGATTTGGGTACCGTAGTCAGTAGTAAGCTTACTTAGACTTTTTGCAGACGATGCGGTAGTGTATAGGGGTATATCTAAAGAAGAAGACAGGGAATCGCTTAGCAAGGATTTAGGTGCAATTCAAGAGTGGTGCGACATATGGCAGTTAGAACTCAACCTTAAAAAGTGTGTAGCTATCAATTTTTGGAGAAGGAATAATTCGATAGAGCGATCCTATAGAATTAATAACACGAAGATCGAAAACGTTGAAACCGTAAGATATTTAGGTGTAACAATCACTAAAGATTTATCGTGGGGAAGACACATAAGGGAAATATGCGGCCGAGCGAAGAGAAAGCTAGGATTTATAAAAAGAGTACTTGGGAAATGTGATGAGAAGACAAAAGAGCGATGCTACTTTTCACTAGTTAGGCCCCACCTTGAGTATGCAGCCAGTGTATGGGATCCTAATGAATTAGGTTTGATGAGAGAACTAGACAGTGTGCAGCGTAGAGCAGCTAGGTTCGTCAAAAGGTGTTCATCTACATCTACATCTACATAATACCCTGCAAGCCACCACAAGGGTGTGTGGCAGGGGGTGATTTCTCACCAAACATGCACTACATATCATGCATAAAAAAGGAATAGTATTAATATAGTAGTCAGAACTACACTATTTAAAAAAGATAGAAATTGCAAAGAAAACATGCAAAAACATTCTGTTAGTAGGGTTAGCTTTAAGTACTCATACCAACATGCAGCTACCAATGCTATTCATTGCTACTCTCCGATAGGACATATTTACCGTTATTCGTATCTCTTATTGTGCGAGGGAAAAAGGACATTTTGAATCGGTCAGTTCGGCAATCAATTTCTCTAACTTTATGATTATGGTCCAGTCTGCCATAGTAAGTTGGGGTTCGTAAAATATTTTTAACATCATCACTGAAGATATTGCCTTGGAATTTGTGGAAGAGATTAAGTCTAAATTTCAACCTGCGATCTGACAATGATTCCCATTTCAATTCATTTAATAGACTGGTTACGCTAATATAATTATCGTATCGTCCCTTTACAAATCTTGCCGATCTTCGCTGCACACGTTCAAGTTCATTACTTAGACCGATTTCGTAGGGATCCCATACACTGGCAGCATATTCCAAATGAGGTCTAACAAGGGAAAAGTAGCTGATTTCTCGTACATGATCGTCACATTTACCCAATACTCTTTTAATGAAACCCAGTTTACGATTCGCTTGACCAATTATTTCACGAATGTGTTTACCCCAGGAAAGATCATTTGTCAGTCTTATTCCAAGATATTTAATGGATTCCACGTTAGTTAATTCATTATTACTTATTTTGTAAGTGGTAGGAGGAGAGCTATTCTTTTTCCAAAAATTCATTACAAGACATTTCTTAAAGTTTAATTCTAACTGCCATGTATCACACCAAGTTTCAATTGCTTGTAGGTCAATATTTAAATATTCTTTATCGTTCGGGCATAGAATTTCCCTGTACACTACTGCGTCATCGGCAAATAGACGAAGCTTACTTTTTACCACCTTTTGGATATCATTAATATACAAAAGGAATAGGAGTGGACCTATCACACTACCTTGTGGGACACCCGAAGTGACTTTAATTGCCGGTGAGGAAACACCGTCCAAAACAACCCTTTGAACCCGATCATGCAGAAAATCATTAATCCATGATATAATGTTACTGTCTAACCCATAAGATTTTAACTTCAAAATTAGTTTGCTGTGAGAAACCTTGTCAAAAGCCTTCTTGAAGTCGAGAAATATAGCATCCACTGGAATATTATTTTCGCCAGAAACTAAAATATCGTGGGAAAAGAGAGCAAGTTGGGTTTCACACGATCTGCTCTTTCGGAAGCCATGCTGGACATTGGACAATAAATTCTGGCTATCTAGGTGTCCCATGACTGAACTGACAATTATATGTTCTAGGACCTTGCATGAAATGGATGTGAGGGATATAGGTCTGTAGTTAGATGGCTGCTCCCTATCGCCACTTTTAAAAATGGGTGTTACATCGGCTGCTTTCCAGTCCATCGGTACGACGTGTTCGGTCAGGGATTTATTAAATACTATTTCAAGGTAGGGGGAAATTTCGGATGCTAACTCTCTATACACGCGGGAGGGAATTTGATCAGGGCCAGGAGATTTGTTGGGGCTTATATCTTTAAGTAATTTTTCAATACCATTACAGGAAATGTCAATTGGTTGCATCAACCGCTGAAAGAGGTCAGGTAACACGACAGTTGAATCCCCGGAAGGTGGGTTAAAAACGGTTTGGAAGAAGGAATTTAGCAAGTTAACTTTGTCGAGTGTGTTTGTGGTCATTTCACCTCTATCATTTTTAAGTGAATGGACGGCAGACTTATGGCCTTGCACTTCCCTTACGTACGACCAGAAGACTTTTGGATTTTCTTTCAATTGTTCCCCAAGTGTTTTTCTTTTGAATTCTGCAAATGCATTAATAAGGGCTGACTTTGCAGTGGATTTTGAAATTTTATAATTTTCAATAATTACATTACGCTCATCAGTGGGCATATGTTTACTAATTTTTTTCATTTTAGCATGACATATTCGCTGCCGTCTCAGGGATTTTCTCACTTCGGCATTGTACCACCTAGGTTCAGTGCTTTCTTTTTTGAATTTACAAGGGATAAATCTGTTGATCCCAGAGCGCATGATATTAATGAACGACTTCCATGAATCGTTGGTACATACCTTTATGGAAGACTTTTTGAAATCCGATAAGGAATCTCTTAAATAAATTTTAAAGTTAGCAAAGTCTGCTCTTTTAAAAATGTAAAACTTTCTTTTTTGTTTAAAATTTTTATCTAAAGATAGCGAGAGTTTTGCAGTTATAACTCTGTGGTCACTGATTCCATCAACCGTGTCAATCATTGTCACATGTTGTGGGATATTGGTTGCCAGTAAATCAAGAGTGTTGTCCCCTCTATTAGGTGCTGTAGCTAATTGTGTCAGGGAGTTATTGGAGAAAACATCTAATAGAGTCTCACAAATGTCTTTGTCCCTTCCTCCAGCTTTGAAGCAGTATGTTCTCCAGTCTATTGATGGTAACGATGGTGTTACGATAGGTTGAGTAGTGTATCAGAATTAATACAAGAATTAGGGTGGGAGTCATTATCAGAGCGTAGGTTAAAGTTCAGATTAAATCTATTAGAGAAATTTCAATCGGATAGCTTTACTGAAGATGCTAGGCACATATAGGCACACTGGGTACCGTAGTTAGTAGTAACCTTAGACTTTTTGCAGACGATGCGGTGGTGTACAGGGGTATATCAAACGAAGAGGACACGAAATCACTTAGCAAGGATTTAGATGCAATTCAAGAGTGGTGCGACAAATGGCAGTTAGAACTCAACCTTAAAAAGTGTGTAGCTATCAATTTTTGGAGGAGGAATAATTCGATAGAGCGATCCTATAGAATTAATAACACGAAGATCGAAAACGTTGAAACCGTAAGATATTTAGGTGTAACAATCACTAAAGATTTATCGTGGGGAAGACACATAAGGGTTCTGTTTTTCTAAGTATTTCTCAGTTATAGAACCGTTCATTACAATCTATTGTTAACAATATATTTCTAGACTTCACTCGGCTTTAATTTAACTTTATTCGTTATAGCTACACTGCATTAGTTATTGTTTCATAATATCCGTGCTTCCGTACCGCTGTTTAATCTCCGTGATATATATAGACTTGTTCTCCTACAAGTGAATTTCTAATTTAATATTATCTTATTGTTATTTATTCATAGTCCTGTGTAGAACCGTATAATCCATCCTAACGTGTAAGGTGTAATTTGCACTTGTGTTATTATTCATATACAGTTTATAGTAACTCTGTAGTTTGCGTAACTTATTTTAACCTAGTAGATTCATATAGTTGATCTTTTTTATCGCTGATTGTTATTGAACTTAGTTGATAATAGTTTTTTTTAGACATATTTATATTTCCTTGACTAGTGCTTAATCTAGTTCGTCTTTCGTTGATTTTTAGTAGTAGATATTTAATACATTTACTTTAGCTTTATACACATAAATTTTATTTATACATATATAGTTTATACTAACTCTGTAGTTTGCGTAACTTATTTTAACCTAGTAGATTCATATAGTTGATTTTTTTATCGCTTATTGTTATTGAAGTTAGTTGGTGATAGTTTTTTTTTTATAGATATATTTATATTTCCTTGACTAGTGCTTAATCTAGTTCGTCTTTTTCGTTGCTCCTTTAGTAGTAGATATTTAATACATTTACTTTAGCTTTATACACATAAAGTTTTATTTATACATTTATAGTTTATACTATCTCTGCAGTTTGCGTAACTTATTTTTTAACCTAGTAGATTATACAGTTTTTTTAAATCGCTTATTGTCATTGAAATAATTCGGTAATAGTGTTTTTTTTTTAGATATATTTATATTTCCTAGATTAGTGCTTAATTTAGCTCGTCTTTTTCGTTGCTTCTTTTAGTAGTAGAATTTTAATACATTTACTTTAGCTTTACTGTTGACACTTTTTGCTTCATCTCTTCGTAATCGCTGGTCTTGCGCATCCTACAGCCTACATTCCTCTCGTATACATTCCAGAGCTCCCCCCCCCCCCCCGTGGTTCCATTCCCAAACCCCAGCCTAACCAAGGTCAACCGTGACCCACCTCCCATCGCGACTCCCTACCGAGCGCTACCCTTGCAACCACTCACCCGTGTAGTTTTTCTACCTGTGTAGTTTACTCCTAGTCCCTGTCCCCTTTGGGTTAATTGTTTTCTGGTGATAATCTGTGGTCTGTATTTGCTTGCTTGCTCGTTTCTTCAAGAGCCTTGTTAGTTATTTAATAGTGTGTAGTAAATAGTAGATTCTTTTACCAGATAGCTCCGCTGCGAGTCTAAGGGAGAGAGATAGTTAGAGTTAGATTAGGATGACTCCCATTAGGTCAATTGTCAACCTCTTCCGTGACTCACCCGATAGCGAGCCCTTGCGGGCTCGAGTCGATGAGCTCGAGAAGACGGTGGATAGTCTTCGCTCTCTCGTGAAACGGCTGGTGACTACGTTGGAACGGTCGAGGGGGAGTGGGGGTCGGCCAAGGCCTTCCGCACGCGTTGGTGCGGGGGCGAGCCCTTACACTGGCGTGGGTTGGAGGGTTGAGGACGTTCCCCGCACACCCGAGCCTCTAGCGGAGCCTACCTCCGAATCCGGGGGAGAGTGGGAAGTGGTCCGTAGGAGGAGTCGTGGGGTCACACTACACAAGCGGGGAAATGCAGAGGCAGAGGCTGAGCCTTTCCCCGTTAGTAATAGGTTCGATGGGCTGGCGGAGGTCGGCGCATCGAACGCTCCGCCTCCGGAGACTTCGCCGACTGGGAGTCGGGAGGGAAGGGAGGGAGTATTAGTGATAGGTAGCTCCAATGTCCGCCGAGTAGCGGACTCGATGCGTGCCAGGGCCCGTCGGGAAGGAGGTGGTGAATCCCGAGGGAAAGGTGACGAAGAACGGGTACGTTCCTGGTGTATACCAGGAGGTACGGTGCCCCAGGTGACGAAGGCGTTGAAAGCAACGGTCAGTGCCACTAACTGCTCCAAGCTGCACGTAGTCGCCCATGTCGGCACTAACGACGCCGCGAAACGGGGGTCCGAGGATGTAATGGATTCCGTAAGGGATCTATGCACCGAGTTCCACCGTGTTCGTGGAGGTCTGGGTATCGATATGAGGCTGACTATATGTAGCTTGGTACCTAGGACGGATCGGGGGTCGATGGTTTGGAGCCGAGTTTTAGGCATAAACCGGAGACTCCGTGAAGTCTGTGGGAGCGAGGGAGCTGAGTTTTTGGACCTCGGGCCGGAGCTGGAAACGTGTCGGGTGCCCCTGAATCGCTCGGGTGTCCACTACACGGACGAGGCATCGTCTAAGGTAGCGAGTAGGATACTGGAGCATACACGTAGGGTTTAGCTCAGGTGGTAGCCCAGAGTGCAGGTCAATCCGCGGGGGAAAAATCGTGCAAGAATTTGACAGAACATGCAGAGTAGTTTTAGAAGGTCAGAGAAAAACACATGGAGAGAACGAACATGATAATTCATCAAAGGTAAGAGGTAGACCAAATAGTTTGTCCGTCAAAAAATTATCGAGGAAAATTTTAGTTGGAAAGGAGCACCAAGAGAGAAACAGATTGGAAGAAAAAATTTCAGTGATAGTAGTGAATTGTCGTAGTATAAGAAATAAAGTAGCAGAATTTCACCACCTCATTAAGAGTACTAATGCAGATATAATCGTAGGTACAGAAAGCTGGCTTTCGAAGGACATATCAGATCATGAAGTATTTCCGAAGTGTTTTACAGTATACAGAAAGGATAGAGTAAGCAGAAACGGAGGAGGAGTTTTCATAGCTGTGAAGGACCCGTATGTCAGTAGAAGAGAACTTATTTCAGAGCGAAATGTAGAAAGTATTTGGTGTTCCGTTAAAAGTAAAAGTAGTAACGCAAAAAAGATATATGTAGGTGCATATTACAGGCCACCGGACGCAGACGTCAATTCTATAATAGAGCTAGAGTCAGAGATACGCACATTACTTTCTGGGAAGAATGATAGAGGAATAATAGTAGGCGGAGATTTCAATCTCCCCTCGATAGACTGGAATACGTGTAGTTTCATTGCAGGAGGTAAGGATAAGGAACATTGCGAATCACTGTTGAACACCTTTACGACACATTCTCTACAACAGCTAGTAACAGAGCCGACCAGGGGAAACAACATTCTAGACTTATTAGCAACAAATATACCCGAGAGAGTTCTAAATACAGTTACAGACACAGGAATTAGTGACCATAAAATAGTGCATGCGAAATTTATTGTAGGCGTTGAAAGACATTATAAACCAAGGAGGAGGGTGTACTTATTTGGCAAGGCAAATTACGACGGTATGAAAGAGGAATTAAGGGAAGCGTTTAATGTATTCAGCGAACAAAGCAAAGGATTAAATACAGAGGATTCGTGGAGAGAATTTCTTGAGGTCACCCGTAACGCAGTTCATAAATACATACCAAGTAAATATATTAGTGATAATACAGAGCCAAGGTGGTATAACGCGGAGGTTAGGAAATCACTAAAGCGACAAAGGGTATGCCACGCTAAGATGAAAAATGCCAGACGGGGTCTATCGGTAGAGGAAAAAAAATGAGCTAGTTCAAAACTATAAAAAATCGAGAGCATTAGCAAGGAAATCATGTCGGCAAGCGTTATCACATTTCAAGAGCAAGATGTTAGGAGAATATTTAGATAGCAATCCTAAAGCGTTTTGGTCATATGTGAGAGAGCTTCAGGGAAATAAGTCCACAGTGCACACACTTAAAAATGATAAAGGAATCAGAGTCACCAGCAGTGTAGAAAAAGCCAACACTTTAAACACCTTCTTCCAAAGTGTATTCAACTCATCGTCACAAAACGCAGTGGAACCACCGCCGAACACTTTCAGTGAGAAAATGCCCGAAATAAACATTTCATGTCGCGGAATAGAGCAGCAGTTAAAAAGCATAAGTAAAAACAAAGCACCAGGTCCCGATCAAATTCCTTCCAGAGTTTATAAAACATTAGCTTCTGAAATAGCCCCCTATCTAGAAATAATATTCAATAAAACACTAAAGAACCACACAGTACCCAAGGATTGGAAAGTAGCTAACATTACACCTATATTTAAAAGCGGTGATAGGGAAGAACCTAGTAACTACAGACCCATTTCACTCACGTCAATCTCTTGTAAGATATTTGAGCACATAGTAGTCAGTTCGATCATGGGGCATTTGGATAGTCAGGGATTACTCATAAACAGCCAGCATGGGTTCCGGAAAGGTAGATCTTGCGAGACACAATTAGCTTTATTCGTACACGATATTTTAGTCCACGGCGAAAGCAGTACTGAAGTTGATGCGATATTTTTAGATTTTAAAAAGGCTTTCGATAAAGTTCCTCATGACAAATTAATCTTGAAGTTAGAGAGTTTTGGTATAAATAAAGACGTTGTATGTTGGGTAAAAGAATTCTTAAGTGGGCGTGAGCAGAGGGTTGTCATAGATGGTATCATGTCGGACACAATCGAAGTCACATCGGGAGTTCCCCAGGGTAGCGTAGTAGGTCCGCTTCTATTTCTTTTATACATAAACGATTTGGGTACCGTAGTTAGTAGTAACCTTAGACTTTTTGCAGACGATGCGGTGGTGTACAGGGGTATATCAAACGAAGAGGACATGAAATCACTTAGCAAGGATTTAGATGCAATTCAAGAGTGGTGCGACAAATGGCAGTTAGAACTCAACCTTAAAAAGTGTGTAGCTATCAATTTTTGGAGGAGGAATAATTCGATAGAGCGATCCTATAGAATTAATAACACGAAGATCGAAAACGTTGAAACCGTAAGATATTTAGGTGTAACAATCACTAAAGATTTATCGTGGGGAAGACACATAAGGGAAATATGCGGCCGAGCGAAGAGAAAGCTAGGATTTATAAAAAGAGTACTTGGGAAATGTGATGAGAAGACAAAAGAGCGATGCTACTTTTCACTAGTTAGGCCCCACCTTGAGTATGCAGCCAGTGTATGGGATCCTAATGAATTAGGTTTGATGAGAGAACTAGACAGTGTGCAGCGTAGAGCAGCTAGGTTCGTCAAAAGGTGTTACGATAGGTTGAGTAGTGTATCAGAATTAATACAAGAATTAGGGTGGGAATCATTATCAGAGCGTAGATTAAAGTTCAGATTTAATCTATTGCAGAAATTTCAATCGGATAGCTTTACTGAAGATGTTAGCCACATATTGAAAACACCAGCGTATTATGCTAGATTCGACCAGATAAATAAGATTAGAGAGATAGATTGTCGTACAGATAGATTCAAAATGGCATTTTTCCCCCGTACTATAAGAGAACAGAATAGGCAGCATAGGAAAGGGATAGGTAGGGGAAATATTTTAGAGTATTCTGTAGTGCATGATGCATCTATTAACCCCTCAAATACTATAGATACTAACAATCTAGTTGCATGAGACCCTTTAGTTGCTTGCTTGCATGCTAGTAGTGAATGCTTGGTGACCTTCACCCCCTGCCACACACCCTCGCGGTGGCTTGCAGGGTATCGTGTAGATGTAGATGTAGATGTAAGGGAAATATGCGGCCGAGCGAAGAGAAAGCTAGGATTTATAAAAAGAGTACTTGGGAAATGTGATGAGAAGACAAAAGAGCGATGCTACTTTTCACTAGTTAGGCCCCACCTTGAGTATGCAGCCAGTGTATGGGATCCTAATGAATTAGGTTTGATCAGAGAACTAGACAGTGTGCAGCGTAGAGCAGCTAGGTTCGTCAAAAGGTGTTACGATAGGTTGAGTAGTGTATCAGAATTAATACAAGAATTAGGGTGGGAATCATTATCAGAGCGTAGATTAAAGTTCAGATTTAATCTATTGCAGAAATTTCAATCGGATAGCTTTACTGAAGATGTTAGGCACATATTGAAAACACCAGCGTATTATGCTAGATTCGACCAGATAAATAAGATTAGAGAGATAGATTGTCGTACAGATAGATTCAAAATGGCATTTTTCCCCCGTACTATAAGAGAACAGAATAGGCAGCATAGGAAAGGGATAGGTAGGGGAAATATTTTAGAGTATTCTGTAGTGCATGATGCATGTATTAACCCCTCAAATACTATAGATACTAACAATCTAGTTCATGAGACCCTTTAGTTGCTTGCTTGCATGCTAGTAGTGAATGCTTGGTGACCTTCACCCCCTGCCACACACCCTCGCGGTGGCTTGCAGGGTATCGTGTAGATGTAGATGTAGATGTAGATATTAAAAACACCAGCGTATTATGCTAGATAATAAAATTGCATGAGACAATATAGTTGCTAGTTTGCATGTTAGTAGTGCATGCCTGGTGATCATCACCCCCTACCACACACCCTCGCGGTGGCTTGCAGGGTATCGTATAGATGTAGATGTAGATACATAATACCGTGCGAGCCACCGCGAGGGTGTGTTGCAGGGGGTGTATGCATGGCAGTACGGCATGGGGGGATCCCTTGTAATCTGAACCATAATCATTAATTTAGAAATTCATTGCCGAACTGAGAAATCCAAAATATCCTTCCTCGCATAATAAGGAATATGAATAGCTGTCAATTTATCCAACAGTATAAATACAAGTGTATTAATTCATAGCATATGTAGTTGCATATTGGCATAAGGACTTTCTGCTAAAGCAGCTATTAATATATTTTCGAATGTTTGCTTTGATATTTTCACTTTTTTCAATGTATGAAGTGTAGACTAGTATATAATTACTAATCCTTTTCATACATGATATGTACATCTACATAATAATACCCTGCAAGCCACCATGAATGTGTGTGGCAGGGGTGTATTCTCACCAAACATGCACTACATATCATGCATAAAAAAGGATTAGTATATAATACTCTTCTAAATTTCACCATTTAAAAAATATAAAAATAGCAAACTAAGCATGTAAAACGTACCGTTAGTTGGGTTAGCTTCAAGTCCTAGTACCAATATGCAGCTACGTATGCTATCCATTGCTACACTCGTTTTGGATAAATTTACCGTTATTCATATACCTAATTGTAGGAGGAAAAAAGGACATTTTGGTTCTGTCAGCTCGGCAATCAATTTCTCCAATCTTGTGATTATGGTCCAGTCTACCATAGAAATTTGGGGTTCGTAAAATATTTTTGACATCATCACTGAAAATATGGTCTTGGAATTTATGTAAGACAATAAGTCTAAATTTCAACCTACGATCTGTCAATATTCCCATTTTAATTCTAACTGCCATGTGTGACAACATTTCTCAATTGCTTGTAGGTCATCATATTCCAAATGAGATCTAACAAGGATCCAAAGGATGTATTGCATGTTTTGTGTGGATTCATCCCCAGTCACACGCCTTTATGGTGGCTTGCGTTGTAATTTGTAGATGTAGAAGAGTACGAGGAAAGTTTTGTAACTCACCTCGCCACCGGAAAATTTTATTTTCTGCTTTAGATATCCGTCGAAGGTCGTGGCTATCACTTCCCGCGTCCTCGGATAAAGGCGAGCAGAACCGGCGGGGTTACTGTGACTGGCTGCGGGGTCGTCGGACCGCTGCGAGAGTACGCGAAGTACGAGTCTTCGATTTGGCGCCGATTCAAGCTGCTGTCCGGGTTGAAGTCGTAGACAGCCGGAGGTCCAGGAGACAGGAGTTTCAAAACCCAAGGTGCGGGGGCGGCGGTTGCGTGCTCCGGCGAAGCCAGCAGGAACGCCAGCAAGACGACACATACAACGGCGGAATGAAGGGGCTTCATCCTGTCGACGAAAATAGTAAGGTTAGAGTACTTGTCACTTCTATATTCGGGGTTCTACTCTTCGGGGTGCCTTGTGTTCTTTCAATCATCATGAACCTGTGTAAATATTAATGTACATCTGCATAATTTGCATCTACATCTACAACGTCTTTATTTATAAAGACGTTGTATGTTGGGTAAAAGAATTCTTACAACGTCTTTATTTATAAAGACGTTGTATGTTGGGTAAAAGAATTCTTAAGTGGGTGAGAGCAGAGGGTTGTCATAGAATGTATTTAAAAATACAATTAAAAGAATCAGAAAACTAGACAGTGTGCAGCGAAGAGTAGCTGTAGGTTCGTTAAAAGGTGTTACGATAGGTTGAGTAGCGTTTCAGAATTAATAAAAGAATTAGGGTGGGAATTATTATCAGAGCGTAGGTTAAAGCACAGATTAAATCTATTAGAGAAATTTCAATCGGATAGCTTTACTGAAGATGTTAGGCACATATTAAAAACACCAGCGTACTATGCTAGATTCGACGAGACAAATAAGATTAGAGAGATAAATTGTCGTACCGATAGATTCAAATGGAATTTTTCTCCCGTATTATAAGAAAACAGAATAGGCAGTATAGCAAAGGAATACGTGGGATAAATATTTTCATCGACATCTACCACAGAGCTACGTTTACGGAAAACGTCTCAATGCACGAAAAGCCACAGCTGCAGGTTCTCGACTCGAATTGAAAATGAAATGTTTTTGCATGGATAAAAAATATTTTAACACTAAAATCGGAGGTTGCAGTAAATTTGTCTATAGAGATAAAACGAGTGAGATGCAAAAACGAAGAAATTTTTCTGCTAGAACAAATGACGCAAAAATTCCATTATTTTAATGTATTTTCATTTCATTTCATCATTGAATTATATTTGAAGATTCTTAAAAAGTTTTTTCATATTATTTGTCACAGATTTTTTAGCTCAAATAAAAGTTAATCCGCCTCGAAACTCAAGTGGGGCTCAGTGGTAAATTTCTCTACAAACATCCATTCAACATAACAAATAACAATTGTTGTTAACATTTATAGTTTATAATATATTTTATCTCATATAGCCACGACCTTGAGCAATTAGGAAATTTTTAGGCTTGCATCGCGTGTCCGCTGCATGTGTTCCAAGGGGGGAGCCGACGCGACGGGCCGCGCGAGAGAAGATTGTAAATGTTTAAATATTTATAAAAAACGCATTTATGAATTGCCACTAAATTTTATTTTTGGAATAGTTGGCTGGGTATGTTTAGATTACGGAAAAAAAGTTTCGGCGATTCTGAGATGGAGTATTTGAGAAAAGTTTATTAACAATGTTTTTATTATTAGTAATTAACAACAATAGGGTTTAGGAGAAAATAATTTTTTTTGATATATTTGCATTTAATAAAGATTTAGCTTTAAAAAGAGCTATTAATCATTGCTGTATGACAATTACAAGCGGAGATATAAGTGATAATATGATTTAAGGCTCGGATTTTGGCTAAAAATGCGAAAAAATTAAAACATGCATAGTTCGCTTAAATTTTTTTTTCACGAAACTGTTTGAGGGTATTCAGTTTGAGTTGATTTTATTCCCATACACCAATTTTTATCAAAATCTGAGACCCTAAGGGACAAACGTTTGTTGAATTGAGGTGGAATGACCCATATCCAATAGGATAACTACAAGTGGATCAATGGATAGCATAGGCATACATCTACATCTACATAATACCCTGCAAGCCACCACAAGGGTGTGTGGCAGGGGGTGATTGCTCACCAAACATGCACTACATATCATGCATAAAAAAGGAATAGTATTAATATAGTAGTCAGAACTACACTATTTAAAAAGGTAGAAATTGCAAAGAAAACATGCAAAAACATTCTGTTAGTAGGGTTAGCTTTAAGTACTCATACCAACATGCAGCTACCAATGCTATTCATTGCTACTCTCCGATAGGACATATTTACCGTTATTCGTATCTCTTATTGTGCGAGGGAAAAAGGACATTTTGAATCGGTCAGTTCGGCAATCAATTTCTCTAACTTTATGATTATGGTCCAGTCTGCCATAGTAAGTTGGGGTTCGTAAAATATTTTTAACATCATCACTGAAAATATTGCCTTGGAATTTGTGGAAGAGATTAAGTCTAAATTTCAACCTGCGATCTGACAATGATTCCCATTTCAATTCATTTAATAGACTGGTTACGCTAATATAATTATCGTATCGCCCCTTTACAAATCTACATCTACATCTACACGATACCCTGCAATCCACCGCGAGGGTGTGTGGCAGGGGGTGAAGGTCACCAAGCATTCACTACTAGCATGCAAGCAAGCAACTAAAGGGTCTCATGCAACTAGATTGTTAGTATCTATAGTATTTGAGGGGTTAATACATGCATCATGCACTACAGAATACTCTAAAATATTTCCCCTACCTATCCCTTTCCTATGCTGCCTATTCTGTTCTCTTATAGTACGGGGGAAAAATGCCATTTTGAATCTATCTGTACGACAATCTATCTCTCTAATCTTATTTATCTGGTCGAATCTAGCATAATACGCTGGTGTTTTCAATATGTGCCTAACATCTTCAGTAAAGCTATCCGATTGAAATTTCTGCAATAGATTAAATCTGAACTTTAATCTACGCTCTGATAATGATTCCCACCCTAATTCTTGTATTAATTCTGATACACTACTCAACCTATCGTAACACCTTTTGACGAACCTAGCTGCTCTACGCTGCACACTGTCTAGTTCTCTCATCAAACCTAATTCATTAGGATCCCATACACTGGCTGCATACTCAAGGTGGGGCCTAACTAGTGAAAAGTAGCATCGCTCTTTTGTCTTCTCATCACATTTCCCAAGTACTCTTTTTATAAATCCTAGCTTTCTCTTCGCTTCGCCGCATATTTCCCTTATGTGTCTTCCCCACGATAAATCTTTAGTGATTGTTACACCTAAATATCTTACGGTTTCAACGTTTTCGATCTTCGTGTTATTAATTCTATAGGATCGCTCTATCGAATTATTCCTCCTCCAAAAATTGTTAGCTACACACTTTTTAAGGTTGAGTTCTAACTGCCATTTGTCGCACCACTCTTGAATTGCATCTAAATCCTTGCTAAGTGATTTCGTGTCCTCTTCGTTCGATATACCCCTGTACACCACCGCATCGTCTGCAAAAAGTCTAAGGTTACTACTAACTACGGTACCCAAATCGTTTATGTATAAAAGAAATAGAAGCGGACCTACTACGCTGCCTTGAGGAACTCCCGATGTGACTTCGATTGTGTCCGACATGATACCATCTATGACAACCCTCTGCTCTCGCCCACTTAAGAATTCTTTTACCCAACATACAACGTCTTTATTTATACCAAAACTCTCTAACTTCAAGATTAATTTGTCATGAGGAACTTTATCGAAAGCCTTTTTAAAATCTAAAAATATCGCATCAACTTCAGTACTGCTTTCGCCGTGGACTAAAATATCGTGTACGAATAAAGCTAATTGTGTCTCGCAAGATCTACCTTTCCGGAACCCATGCTGGCTGTTTATGAGTAATCCCTGACTATCCAAATGCCCCAAATCTTGCCGATCTTCGCTGCACACGTTCAAGTTCATTACTGAGACCGATTTCGTAGGGATCCCATACACTGGCAGCATATTCCAAATGAGGTCTAACAAGGGAAAAGGCATATTCACGCTATAGGGTTCTATAGAATAATGACTTGAAAATGACCCAACTGACAGCATGTTTTGGCATGCTTGCTGCGCTATTTTATCTTTTCTTATAATTGTAAATTTTAAACTAGAATATAATTTATAATATCTTTGTGCATGATATGTAATGCATGCTTGGTAATGATTCACCCCCGGCCACACACATTTATGGTGGCTTGCACGGTAGTTATTGTTTAGATGTGGACGTATATTTTAGTCAAAACATTACTATAGAAAAAAAGTTAAAATACCAAATCAAGCGTGCAAAATCATATTGTTCGTTGGGTTAACTTTATGCATTTATACCAACACGCAACTACTAATGCTATCCACTGATACATTTGAATATATTCAATTGAATATATTCACTACTATTCATTTCCCTAATGTGTACGCGGAAAGAAAGTCATTTTAAATCTTTAGGTTAGGCAATCAGTTTAAATAATTTTATGCTCAGGTTCCAGTCTAGCATAGTAAGTCGTAGTTCGCAAAATATTTTTAACGACATCAGTGAAAATATTGTTCTGGAATTTAGTGAAAAGATCAAGTCTATGTATAAAGCTATGGTCTGATAAATATTCTCATTTTAGTTCATCTAATAGACTGGTTATGCTAATATAATTATCATACCATCCCTTTACAAATCTTGCTGATAAAAGCATTTTAAAACGTGATAATGTCAAGAAAGATGCGAAACCGTGTCTACTTACGTGTGTGTGTTCAGCAACGTGGAAGAGCGAGTGGCGACTCGGAGGCTTCTGCTGAGATGAAACCACACTGCGAGTTTCTACCGTATGCAGACATCTTTTTTGCGGCTCACCTTTCGAGAGAAACTGGTTTTCACCCACAAAAACACCAATCCGATGATTTCACTCTCATTTTCGAAATATCCCGCGAGGAGGGACATCATAAGCATCTCTTGGCCTTCACGGATGCTCGCATCTACTAATTCTTATCTCATTGCTGCGGCTCGTCGATTTTCCCTGCCCATGAAGAAGCGCCCACTGAATGCGGTCAAGTTCATCGGGTCTCCTCTCTGAGAGACACACCTTTATATTTTAAAACGCTCTCTCTTTCTCTCTCTCACCAAAGGAAGTACAGAAGAAAGCAGCTCTTATTTTTTTCAGAATTACATCATAAAACTGGGATGAAAGGAGCTCCGAACCATACATCACGAGCTGAATAGTTTCAGAATTCCTATTCTCGTAGGTTTCTGATGACTAAGATGAGCATTGGAAGGAAAAAATTGAGAGAGTAAGATGAGCAGTGCAACGTGCTTCGTTTGCGTAAACTGTCATTTCCCCTGCCACAACACTTACTATGGCAGACTGGACCATAATCATAAAGTTAGAGAAATTGATTGCCGAACTGACCGATTCAAAATGTCCTTTTTCCCTCGCACAATAAGAGATACGAATAACGGTAAATATGTCCTATCGGAGAGTAGCAATGAATAGCATTGGTAGCTGCATGTTGGTATGAGTACTTAAAGCTAACCCTACTAACAGAATGTTTTTGCATGTTTTCTTTGCAATTTCTACCTTTTTTAAATAGTGTATTTCTGACTACTATATTAATACTATTCCTTTTTAATGCATGATATGTAGTGCATGTTTGGTGAGCAATCACCCCCTGCCACACACCCTTGTGGTGGTTTGCAGGGTATTATGTAGATGTAGATGTAGAACACTTTATGGTGGCTTCCAGGACACTATGTATTGAGACCTCATTTGGAATATGCTGCCAGTGTATGGGATCCCTACGAAATCGGTCTAAGTAATGAACTTGAACGTGTGCAGCGAAGATCGGCAAGATTTGTAAAGGGACGATACGATAATTATATTAGCGTAACCAGTCTATTAAATGAATTGAAATGGGAATCATTGTCAGATCGCAGGTTGAAATTTAGACTTAATCTCTTCCACAAATTCCAAGGCAATATTTTCAGTGATGATGTTAAAAATATTTTACGAACCCCAACTTACTATGGCAGACTGGACCATAATCATAAAGTTAGAGAAATTGATTGCCGAACTGACCGATTCAAAATGTCCTTTTTCCCTCGCACAATAAGAGATACGAATAACGGTAAATATGTCCTCTCGGAGAGTAGCAATGAATAGCATTGGTAGCTGCATGTTGGTATGAGTACTTAAAGCTAACCCTACTAACAGAATGTTTTTGCATGTTTTCTTTGCAATTTCTATCTTTTTTAAATAGTGTAGTTCTGACTACTATATTAATACTATTCCTTTTTTATGCATGATATGTAGTGCATGTTTGGTGAGCAATCACCCCCTGCCACACACCCTTGTGGTGGCTTGCAGGGTATTATGTAGATGTAGATGTAGATGTTAGTCGTTAGTTTCATTCGTGGAGCAGACGGGCTTTATACTGCTTTATGCTTCGCCGGAAGCAAAAAATATTTTCAACGGGAAAATATCATAATAAATTTCGTAAAATAAAATCCGTCCGAACTTATACAAACCAGTCTCGTAATTAAACTAAGGATCTCACTGAAATACTTATAAAAAAACTGATTTGTAAAATGCCATGAGATAACCTTTCGCTGGCACCACACAATTCTTATAAAGACAGGACAAAATAGAAAGGATTTAGAATTACAAAATTCAAATATGAAGAAAGAAATGAAATTACTTCGTGAACAAAGTATCGACAGAGCCGTCAAGTAGAAGAAGTAAAATGGGAATCATTATAGGACTGTTGATTGAAATTTAGACTTAATCTCTTAACTAAATTCCAATTCCAATGGTAGAATGGACCGTGTTCAAAAAATTACCAACAGATTGAAAGTGTATTTTTTCCTTGTACAATTACGGATATGAGCAACTGTAAATACATCCAATAGAGTAAATACAAGGATATCAATGGGTAGCATAGGTTATCCATATGAATTCATGATATATGCATATAAATTAGCTCTTATATCAACGTGCAAGCATGTTGGTATAGTGACTTAAGCTAACCAAACTAATAACATGTTTCTTTCCTCTGCGTCTCTTATTGCTATTTTAATTTTTAATTACAAATTTTATGCATGATATGTAGTGCATGTTTGGTGAGAGTTCACCCCCTGCCACACACCTTTATGGTGGCTTTCAGGGTATTATGTAGATGTATCATTTTCTCGGCCAGTATCCTTAAGCTGAGTATTGCCTCCCTAACTGCTCGATTTTTCTAGAATCCGAATTTATTTTCCGAAAGATTCCCTTCGATCATTCCTTCCATTCTTCTGCTAATTATCCTTGTAGGTATTTTCGATGTGTGTGACACCAGGCTCAATGTTCTGTGTTCTTCGTATTTCTCTGTCCTTAGCTTCCTCGGGATTGCGATCATTTCACTTTTCTAGAAGTCCTCTGGTAGTCTTCCACTGTCATAGCTGTCTTTGATTGTTCCAAAGAGGGTATCTTTTGCTTTGACCTCGAGTGCCTTGATGATTTCTCCATTTATTTGGTCCCCTCCTGGTGCCTTGTTGTTCCTTAGGTCTTTCACGGCTCTGTCAAATTCGCTTCTCGGCCCCATTCATCTTTATCTTCTTCCTTAATGATACAATTGAAAAAATTAATCGGATGCACACATTTTCCTGATGGTTTTATCACAGCATTATATATCGAAAACTGGATTGGAAGATATGCTAAAGACAAACTATGATAGCATAAATGGATGAAGTGACTAACAATGCGAGATAGATGAAATATTCTACCATGAAACGTTTACATCTACATCTACATAATACCCTACCAGCCACCATAAAGGTGTGTGGCAGGGGGTGAACTCTCACCAAACATGCACTACATATCATGCATAAAAAAAGGATCAGTACTTTTATAGGTACTTACTGTTCAAAACTACGATATTTAAAAAAAGATAAAAATAGCAAAACATACATGCAAAAACATGCCGTTAGTTGGGTTAGCTATAAGTCCTTATACTAACATGCAGCTACCAATGTTATCCATTGCTACACTCGTACTGGATATATTTACCGTTATTCATATCCCTAATAGCACGAGGAAAAAAGGACATTTTGAATCTGTCAGTTCGGCAATCTATTTCTCTAATTTTGTGATTATGGTCCAGTCTACCATAGTAAGTTGGGGTCCGCTAAATATTTTTAACGTCATCACTGAAAATATGGTCTTGGAATTTATTTAAGAGACTGTCTAAATTTCATACTGCGATCTGACAATGATTCCCAATTTAATTCATTTAATAGACTGGTTACGCTAATAAGGTTATCGTACCGTCCCTTTACAAATCTTGCCGATCTTCGCTGCACACGTTCAAGTTCGTTATTTAGACCGATTTCGTATGGATCCCATTCACTGGCAGCATATTCCAAATGAAGTCTTACAAGGGAAAAGTAGCTCTGGTGGTGGCTTGCAGGGTATCGTGTAGATGTAAATGTAGATGTACTAGCGGCTTATTCTAAATGAGGCCTGACTAGTGTAAAATAGCTTATTACTCGTATTCTCTCATCTTATTTGCCTAGAACCCTTTTTACCAATCCTAATCCACTATTTGCTACACTAGTTATTACCCTGATGTGCTTCCCCCATGATATGTATTCAGAAATGGTGAAGTCTAGGTATTTAATAGATTCGGCGTTAGATATTTTATTTTCTCTGATGCAATAAATATTCCGGGGAAAGCATTTCTTTATCCAAAATTACCTAATACTAAATAAAGTACTTCTAACTACCCTTCGAGGATGTCTTGCAATGGGTCGGTATATGAGTAAGAAGATTATTTCGCCGTTGATTTAATCCAAGCAATTCATTAGAAGTTACAGTGGCTTTGCTGGCCAAGGAAACATTCGCACAGTGAATAAATGCGGGAGTTTCTCAGTAAGGATAAGTTGTGCAAACCAAAGGGTGGTTTTGATAGGTGAGGGTAAAGCTCACCACGAACTAAGCCATTGGCGTGTGAAATTCAGGGTAGGGTTAGCAGCTCCTTTTCCCAGGCAACTTGCGATTTCCAACGAAGTTCCGACGTCCAGAAAATCGAAACGCGGATTTTCTGAGGTAGGGGCGTCCTTAAAGGCTGTTCCCTGGCATTTGAACCCTGGTCAGTAGCTCAGCGCTCTACCCACTATGCCACCGCGACCCCCTCTCAGTAAGGATATGAAGAACATTTTATTCAAAACATTAATACAGTGGGGATTGTAGTCGTCCGTCGTTTATAATTACATAAAATTAAATCATGGGCCCCCGAACTCTGCGACTCCTACGCGTATCAAGAAAAAAAGGGAGGAGGGAGGCACTTTTTTCTTGATTTTGGACTTCAGCATAGAAATCACATGCTCCGCATCGTAGCTTTCCCTGGGCGAGAATTCGGAAAATTTCGTGAATCCCGCTAGTGACAGGGGTGCAAAAAAAAACGGAAAGCAGCGGCGGAGATGAAACAATTGTGGCACGCGATGGAGAGGAGAGGAATGGTTTGGAGTCGGATGTTTACGCTGTTGCCATGAGGGCGTTGCACCCGCCCTTCCGTCCGCACTTCAACAAGCCAGAATGTATAGTCCACATGGGTCGGTGGAAGCTCGTGTGGCTCAAATGGGGCTCTTGCGGGAGGAAGCGAGGAGTGCCGTTGTGGGGAAAGTAGGAGGGGAGGGGTCACGGACGGGAGGGCTGGAGTTGCGTGGGAGTCATGGAAACCGAAAGACTGGAGAGAGAATTCTTTCGTCTACATCTACGTAATACCCGTGTTAGACCTCATTTGGAATATGCTGCCAGAGTATGGGATCCCTACGAAATCGGTCTAAGTAATGAACTTGAACGTGTGCAGCGAAGATCGGCAAGATTTGTAAAGGGATGATACGATAATTATATTAGCGTAACCAGTCTATTAAATGAATTGAAATGGTAATCATTGTCAGATCGCAGGTTGAAATTTAGACTTAATATCTTAAACAAATTCCAAGACCATATTTTCAGTGATGATGTTAAAAATATTTTACGAACCCCAACTTAATATGGCAGACTGGACCATAATCATAAAATTAGAGGAATTGATTGCCGAACTGACCGATTCAAAATGTCCTTTTTCCCTCGCACAATTAGAGATACGAATAACGGTAAATATGTCCTATCGGAGATTAGCAAATAAATAAGATTAGAGAGATAGATTGTCGTACTGATATATTCCAAATGTAATCTATCCTCCCTACTACAAGAGAACACTATAGACAGTATAGCAAAGGTGTAGGTAGGGGAAATATTTTAGAGTAATCCGTAATGCATGATACATGTATTAATCCCTTAATTACTATACATACTAGCAATCTAGTTGCATGAGACCCTATTTCACGTTCATGATACACGTGCATGCAAATGGTAACATGTACATCTACGTTATACCCTGCGATCCACCATGAGGGAATGTGGCAGGGGGTGAAGATCACCAAACATGCACATCTACATCTACATCTACACGATACCCTGCAAGCCACCGCGAGGGTGTGTGGCAGGGGGTGAAGGTCACCAAGCATTCACTACTAGCATGCAAGCAAGCAACTAAAGGGTCTCATGCAACTAGATTGTTAGTATCTATAGTATTTGAGGGGTTAATACATGCATCATGCACTACAGAATACTCTAAAATATTTCCCCTACCTATCCCTTTCCTATGCTGCCTATTCTGTTCTCTTATAGTACGGGGGAAAAATGGACTATTGTCCATGAAATATAGAAATGCACTATTGTCATGTAATTATTCTACTATATGGAGACATGCTAGATAATATGGTGGTAGGGAAAGTTGGGGCTAAATGGACCATTTTTCATTTGCAACGTCCCATACACTGGCAGCATATTCCAAATCGGCAATTAATTTCTCTAATTTTGTGATTATGGTTCAGTCTACCATTTGGTAGACTAGACCAAGCTAACATCTACATCTACATATAACCCTGCAAGCCACCATAAAGGTGTGTGGCAGGGGGTGAACTCTCACCAAACATGCACTACATATCATGCATAAAAAAGGATTAGTACTTCATCTACATGTACACGATACCCTGCAAGCCACCGCGAGGGTGTGTAGCAGGGGGTGAAGATCACCGAAATGCAAAAATTCATTACAAGACATTTCTTAAAGTTTAATTCTAACTGCCATGTATCACACCAATTATCAATGACTTTTAGGTCAATATTTAAATATTCTTTATCATTTGGGCATAGAATTTCCCTGTACTCTACTGCGTCATCGGCAAATAAACGTATCTTACTTTTTACCACCTTATGGATATCATTTGTGTACAAAAGGAATAGGAGTATCAATTTATATTTATGTACAAAAGGAATATCACAGTGAATTTAATTGACGATGAGGTAACTCCATCCAAAACAACATTTTGAACCCGATCATGCAGAAAATCATTAATCCATGATATAATGTTACTGTCTAACCCATAAGCTCGATTTATAGCTCGATAATTCTAATAAAATTAAGGAGATATATTGCAGGACGGACAGGTTTAAAATATAATTTTTTCCGCGTACGATTCGTGATCAGAACGTTAAACATCGCGTATTACGGTAATAATTATAGAGGTAATATTCAGAGTAGGTCGATAGTTTTTTTTTAATTGTTTTATTACCTGCATGTTCAAATCAACGTGTGACTTGCATGCAATGCCTTTTTTTGCATGTATGAGTATCTATGAAATTTCTTTCCCAATTACTTTTAAAGGTGTAGTGCTTGCTTTGTGGTGTTCATTTTTGTTTGCTGTGTCATTGTTCCTGATGCACCCCCTGCCACACACCCTCGAGGTGGCTTGCAGGGTATGTCGTAGATATAGATGTATAAGATTTAAATTTCAAGATTAGTTTGCTATGAGACACCTTGTCAAAAGACGGGCCTCTAGCCGTCCTCCGCGACATCCTGCTCAGCTAATAGATCCTTCATCATTTCCTTCTACGTACTGGTATAGGTACTGTTCACAACTACGCTATTTAAAAGATAAGTTAAGTTGGGGAAAAAAAGACAAAGCTAAGTTGGGGTCCGCAAAATATTTTCAACATCATCACTGAAATATGGTCTTGATATTTGTTTAAGAGATTAAGTCTAAATTTCATACTGCGATCTGACAATGATTCCCAATTTAATTCATTTGATAGACTGGTTACGCTAATAAGGTTATCATACCGGCCCTTTACAAATCTTGCCGATCTTCGCTGCATACGTTCAAGTTCGCTATTTAGACCGATTTCGTAGGAATCCCATACACTGGCAGCATATTCCAAATGAGGCCTTACAAGGGAAATGTAGCTGATATCTCGTACATTATCGTCACATTTACCCATTACTCTTTTGACGAATCCCAGTTTACGATTCGCTTGACCCGTTATTTCACGTATGTGTTTGCCCCAGGTAACATCATGTGTCAATCTTATTCAAAGATATTTAATGGATTCCACGTTTGTTAATTCATTATTACCTATTTTGTAAGTGCTAGGAGGAGAGCTATTCTTTTTCCAACAATTCATTACAAGACTTTTTTTAAAGTTTAATTCTAACTGCCCTGTATCACACCAATTATCAATGACTTTTAGGTCAATATTTAAATATTCTTTATCATTTGAGCATAGAATTTCCCTGTACTTTAATGCGTCATCGGCAATTAGGAGAAGCTTACTTTTTACCACCTTATGGATATCATTTATGTACAAAAGTAATAGGAGTATCAATTTATATTTATGTACAAAAGGAATATCACAGTGACTTTAATTGCCGGTGAGGTAACTCCGTCCAAAACAACCTTTTGAACCCGATCATGCAGAAAATCATTAATCCATGATATAATGTTACTGTCTAACCAATAGGATTTTAATTTCAAGTTTAGTTTGCTAGAGACACCTTGTCAAAAGACGGGCCTCTAGCGGTCCTCCGCGGCATCCTGCTCAGCTAATAGATCCTTCATCATTTCCTTCTCCGTGAAAGCAAAGAAAACGCTGAAATGCATGCAAAACACGCGGCCCATTTAGCCCCACAGCAAACGGACCATTTAGCCCCACAGCAAGTTTTGGCAGTGGCAAAAACTCATAGCAGAAATCAACGAGTTAATCCCCTCACCTCCATGTTTTCCGAAATAGCACTATCCACATACCTACTGTACAATAATTCAAAATAAAAACTTCACAAAAACTCTCAGGAATCAAAACCTTCGGAGCACTAAATATTTTGAGTGACCACATGATAACCGACACCAAAACACAAATGGGTTTGCATTGCCACAAATGGCGCAAAACGACTGACGTACCTTTGCTGTGCCAAAATCCGTCTACAGTAAAAATTTTTACTCTCTAGCTCATCAAACATGTGCGCAAATTGAAATTGAAAAAATCAATTGCGGTCCATTTAGCCCCACTCTCCCTTATTGAGCACACAATTTTTTTAATCCTCAGTGATCAATTGTCCATAACATCCATTTAAAAGTCAAGATAGGCTGACACATATTTGGCTAGTAATTAATCTTCAATTTAACTTATCCATAAAGGGCAGCTTAAAGGTAACAAAACTCAAATGCGTTAGCGCGCGGTTAAGAAGAAAACGAAAATGGCATTTGTATCGAGTGAAAGGGATCACCCGAGAGTTAATTCAAAGTACCTACTCATCCAACAATGAATATGATTCTGATTTTAAAGCTATTTCCCGTAACTGAAGTGATTAGGTTAGTATGTAAGCCAACAATATAGAATCATCCCCATTTCCTTCTTTGTGGAAAACTGGTGGGACTTAAGAAGTCTTAAAAGTAAATCAACTGGATAATTTTTTCCGAGGCACAGACTAAAACAGTACTTGTAATGAAATTTTAAACATAATAAGATAGCGCAAAGTTCAGTAGCTTCGACGAGACCGCTTCACTAACATCTCTTCGAGCGTATTTCGCACGGCTTCTCTAATTGCCCGACTCCAATTACGGTGCCGACACCACAGCCGGGGTGAGGAATACAAATGGGTGCTTTACATGGGCGGAGGCATATGGGACCGCTAGTCCGTGAGTCAGAGTGTGTGGAAGGGGTTGATGGGCAGAGGAGCGAAAGGGAGATGACTTCACGACTTGGTTTTCTGCGAGAGAGAGAGAGGGAATGGAAAGTGTTCGGAGATGATGCCACAACGGGGCGGCACGAGCGATGAGAGTGCCTTCGGGATGAGTTAAGGGTGCCGAAACTCAGAAGCAGTGATGATGAGAAATGGGAGGGGTGGATGGGAAGGAATTAAAGACTGGAGGTTCGGGAGAGGCGAGGGCCTTTGAATACGAGCCGGGTCCATCCCTTTCGAAAGCGGCGATCCCGTCTATCAACGCGTGTGGGCGTATGCGGCTCGGATCTTTTCCGTTTCAATCCTTTTTTCGTTCTCAAGTGCCGCGAAAGGAGCAACGATTCATATCCTCGGGATGCTCCACCCTTCTCCGCACAGCCTCCATTGATTGAATACTACTTGGACACGATTCATGTGCATGTGCAAGCATTTCGGATCGCATTGATCAGTGCTGATGCGCTTTTGCCTATGGTGTTAAAAATATATAACTAAAGCGAAAGTATTACTATTTGATTATTCTGCGTTTTATTTGTTGATGTAGTGTACACTGGTGATGATACACCCCCTGCCACACGCCGTCGAGGTGTCTCGCAGGGTATTACGTCGATGTATATATTATTCTATATACATTAGACCAAACAAAAGTAGTGAGATGGATAGTCGGAACGATAAGTCCAACTTTCCTGGTATTGCCAGGGATATAAATAGACGCAAATATATTTAATCAAAATATATAAAAGTCAGTGCATGTATGTGTGTTCCAGCACGACGTCCAAACTGATGAAGCGAATGTCTACAAATTTAACAGCATACTTGCTTTGCTATTTTATCCTTTTTTTTATTAAAGTTTATTATTACTTGAACTTTTTATGCATGATATGTACATCTACATTTACATAGTACCCTGCAACCAAACATAAAAAAACGATATTAGCGTAACCAGTCTATTAAATGAATTAAAATGGGAATCATTGTCAGATCGCAGGTTGAAATTTAGACATAATCCTCTAAATAAAATTCAAGATAATATTTTCAGTGATGACGTTAAAAATATTTTGCGGACCCCAACTTACTATGGTAGACTGGACCATAATCACAAAATTAGAGATATAGACTGCCGAACTGACAGATTAAAAATGTCATTTTTTCCTCGCACTATAAGGGAGATGAATAACGGTAAATATATCCAGTACGAGTGTAGCAATGGATAACATTGGTAGCTGCATGTTGGTATAAGGACTTAAAGCTAACCCAACGAACAGCATGTTTTTGCATGTATGCTTTGCTATTTTAATTTTTAATTACAAATGTTATGCATGATATGTAGTGCATGCCTGGTAAGAGTTCACCCCCTGCCACACACCTTTATGGTGGCTGGCAGGGTATTATTAAGATGTGGATGTAAGTCATGAAGGATCTCAGTTTTTCCCGGCGAATAGACTGGAAGAAGAGTTCTCGGGTTTCCAACCGGGTCCAAGTGTTTTTAGGCACCAACGTTTCGAAGGCTAAGTCCGCCATCGTCTTCAGGGTGAATGGTCTTCGTCTTCAGGTTCACCCTGAAGACGATGGCGGACTTAGCCTTCGAAACGTTGGTGCCTAAAAACACTTGGACCCGGTTGGAAACCCGAGAACTCTTCTTCTAGATGTAAGTCGTTATACCAACATGTTGCATGAGACAATATAGTTGCTAGTTTGCATGTTATAAGTGCATGCTTGGTGATATTAACCCCCTGATTTACACCCTCGCGGTGGCTTGCAGGGTATCTATATCTACGACATACCCTGCAAGCCACCTCGAGGGTGTGTGGCAGGGGGTGCATCCACACCAGGAGCAATCTACATCTACATAATACCCTGCAAGCCACCACAAGGGTGTGTGGCAGGGGGTGATTGCTCACCAAACATGCACTACATATCATGCATAAAAAAGGAATAGTATTAATATAGTAGTCAGAACTACACTATTTAAAAAAGATAGAAATTGCAAAGCAAACATGCAAAAACATTCTGTTAGTAGGGTTAGCTTTAAGTACTCATACCAACATGCAGCTACCAATGCTATTCATTGCTACTCTCCGATAGGACATATTTACCGTTATTCGTATCTCTTATTGTGCGAGGGAAAAAGGACATTTTGAATCGGTCAGTTCGGCAATCAATTTCTCTAATTTTATGATTATGGTCCAGTCTGCCGTAGTAAGTACCAATTATCATGCGAATGAATTCATACACTGGCTGCATACTCAAGGTGGGGCCTAACTAATGAAAAGTAGCATCGCTCTTTTGTCTTCTCATCACATTTCCCAAATACTCTTTTTATAAATCCTAGCTTTCTCTTCGCTCGGCCGCATATTTCCCGGATGTGTCTACCCCACGATAAATCTTTAGTGATTGGTACACCAAAATATCTTACGGTTTCAACGTTTTAACAACATGCACTACATATCATGCATAAAAAAATGATCAGTACTTTTATAGGTACTGTTCAAACTACGCTATTTAAAAAAAGATAAAAATAGCAAAACATACATGCAAAAACATGCCGTTAGTTGGGTTAGCTATAAGTCCTTATACCAACATGCAGCTACCAATGTTATCCATTGCTACACTCGTACTGTATACATTTACCGTTATTCATATCCCTAATACTACGAGGAGAAAAGGACATTTTTAATCAGTCAGTTCGGCAATCAATTTCTCTAATTTTATGATTATGGTCCAGTCTACTATAGTAAGTTGGGGTTCGTAAAATATTTTTAACATCATCTCTGAAAATATTGCCTTGGAATTTGTGGAAGAGATTAAGTCTAAATTTCAACCTGCGATCTGACAATGATTCCCAATTTAATTTATTTAATAGATTGGTTACGCTAATAAGGTTATCATACCGTCCCTTTACAAATGTTGCCGATCTTCGCTGCATACGTTCAATTTCATTATTTAGACCGATTTCGTAGGGATCCCATACACTGGTAGCATATTCCAAATAAGGTCTTACAAGGAACACTACTATTAGACACACAGCCATTCTCATCCTCAATCGTACGAGGAAATGACACTGAATCCGACAGTTCGGCAATCAATCTCTCCAGTTTCACGACCACGGTACAGTACAAAAACATTATATTGTTTAAACGGGGATATTGTTTTGCATACTAGCTTAGTATAAATTCACATCCTGGGACTCATTTACAGTGTATTATTTATACATAGGTGAACCATTCCACAATGGAATTTTTAATATGTCTACTTGGTGCACTGCCGTTCATTAGCGAAATACTTGAAGCGCTTGCGTAATTTGAACACTTTAGCATTAATAATCAGGCTGCAGATGGACATAATCAATCACCACACTTTACCCTCGGAAGACCATCGAGAAAGATTTCTCTCCACGGCCCGTCGCATATTTGCTCATGTGTAACGCAACAGTGGCTCTAACCACGCTTCCCTCGTCACGTTTTTCGGCACGTATAACGCCCATTGTTTAAAAATAAAACTTTCCGGGGCTGACACGAAAATAGACCCATTATCAATTCACTCCCCTTTACGGCCCCTCTACTCCACTCGTCCGGCTTTACTCCCGTTCAGTCGGCAAACCCGGTCGCCGCCGCAAAACGGGCTTGCTTTAGCATCTGCGGCACAATGGGTCATGGTGCTCGAACCAACTTTGGAGAACACAGAGCAGCAATCAGACGAGCTTCTATGGCGTCCTTGACCGTGCTCGCACAGCGTCGGTTGAAAGCAAAGGGGTTAGAAAGTACTGGAGTAGGCATTGCGATTGATCTGAAGCATAAGATTTGTAAAGGGACATTACGACAATTATGTGTCTACATAATCTACATATGTACATTAATAAAATATCCTGTCTGAAGATCCGTTTCGGTATTTCATCTACATCTACATAATACCCTGCAAGCCACCACAAGGGTGTGTGGCAGGGGGTGATTGCTCACCAAACATACACTACATATCATGCATAAAAAAGGAATAGTATTAATATAGTAGTCAGAACTACACTATTTAAAAAAGATAGAAATTGCAAAGCAAACATGCAAAAACATTCTGTTAGTAGGGTTAGCTTTAAGTACTCATGCCAACATGCAGCTACCAATGCTATTCATTGCTACTCTCCGATAGGGCATATTTACCGTTATTCGTATCTCTTATTGTGCGAGGGAAAAAGGACATTTTGAATCGGTCAGTTCGGCAATCAATTTCTCTACATCTACATCTACATCTACACGATACCCTGCAAGCCACCGCGAGGGTGTGTGGCAGGGGGTGAAGGTCACCAAGTATTCACTACTAGCATGCAAGCAAGCAACTAAAGGGTCTCATGCAACTAGATTGTTAGTACCTATAATTTGAGGGGTTAATACATGCATAATGCACTACAGAATACTCTAAAATATTTCCCCTACCTATCCCTTTCCTATGCTGCCTATTCTGTTCTCTTATAGTACGGGGGAAAAATGCCATTTTGAATCTATCTGTACGACAATCTATCTCTCTAATCTTATTTATCTGGTCGAATCTAGCATAATACGCTGGTGTTTTTAATATGTGCCTAACATCTTCAGTAAAGCTATCCGATTGAAATTTCTGCAATAGATTAAATCTGAACTTTAATCTACGCTCTGATAATGATTCCCACCCTAATTCTTGTATTAATTCTGATACACTACTCAACCTATCGTAACACCTTTTGACGAACCTAGCTGCTCTACGCTGCACACTGTCTAATTCTCTGATCAAACCTAATTCATTAGGATCCCATACACTGGCTGCATACTCAAGGTGGGGCCTAACTAGTGAAAAGTAGCATCGCTCTTTTGTCTTCTCATCACATTTCCCAAGTACTCTTTTTATAAATCCTAGCTTTCTCTTCGCTCGGCCGCATATTTCCCTTATGTGTCTTCCCCACGATAAATCTTTAGTGATTGTTACACCTAAATATCTTACGGTTTCAACGTTTTCGATCTTCGTGTTATTAATTCTATAGGATCGCTCTATCGAATTATTCCTCCTCCAAAAATTGATAGTTACACACTTTTTAAGGTTGATTTCTAACTGCCATTTGTCGCACCACTCTTGAATTGCATCTAAATCCTTGCTAAGTGATTTCGTGTCCTCTTCGTTCGATATACCCCTGTACACCACCGCATCGTCTGCAAAAAGTCTAAGGTTACTACTAACTACGGTACCCAAATCGTTTATGTATAAAAGAAATAGAAGCGGACCTACTACGCTACCCTGGGGAACTCCCGATGTGACTTCGATTGTGTCCGACATGATACCATCTATGACAACCCTCTGCTCTCGCCCACTTAAGAATTCTTTTACCCAACATACAACGTCTTTATTTATACCAAAACTCTCTAACTTCAAGATTAATTTGTCATGAGGAACTTTATCGAAAGCCTTTTTAAAATCTAAAAATATCGCATCAACTTCAGTACTGCTTTCGCCGTGGACTAAAATATCATGTACGAATAAAGCTAATTGTGTCTCGCAAGATCTACCTTTCCGGAACCCATGCTGGCTGTTTATGAGTAATCCCTGACTATCCAAATGCCCCATGATCGAACTGACTACTATGTGCTCAAATATCTTACAAGAGATTGACGTGAGTGAAATGGGTCTGTAGTTACTAGGTTCTTCCCTATCACCGCTTTTAAATATAGGTGTAATGTTAGCTACTTTCCAATCCTTGGGTACTGTGTGGTTCTTGAGTGTTTTATTGAATATTATTTCTAGATAGGGGGCTATTTCAGAAGCTAATGTTTTATATACTCTTGAAGGAATTTGATCGGGACATGGTGATTTGTTTTTACTTATGCTTTTTAACTGCTGCTCTATTCCGCGACATGAAATGTTTATTTCGGGCATTTGCTCACTGAAAGTGTTCGGCGGTGGTTCCACTGCGTTTTGTGACGATGAGTTGAATACACTTTGGAAGAAGGTGTTTAAAGTGTTGGCTTTTTCTACACTGCTGGTGACTCTGATTCCTTTATCATTTTTAAGTGTGTGCACTGTGGACTTATTTCCCTGAAGCTCTCTCACATATGACCAAAACGCTTTAGGATTGCTATCTAAATATTCTCCTAACATCTTGCTCTTGAAATGTGATAACGCTTGCCGACATGATTTCCTTGCTAATGCTCTCGATTTTTTATAGTTTTGAACTAGCTCATTTTTTTCCTCTACCGATTGACCCCGTCTGGCATTTTTCATCTTAGCGTGGCATACCCTTTGTCGCTTTAGTGATTTCCTAACCTCCGCGTTATACCACCTTGGCTCTGTATTATCACTTATTTCAGAGCGCAATGTAGAAAGTATTTGGTGTTCCGTTAAAAGTAAAAGTAGTAACGCAAAACAGATATATGTAGGTGCATATTACAGGCCACCGGACGCAGACGTCAATTCTATAATAGAGCTAGAGTCAGAGATACGCACATTACTTTCTGGGAAGAATGATAGAGGAATAATAGTAGGCGGAGATTTCAATCTCCCCTCGATAGACTGGAATACGTGTAGTTTCATTGCAGGAGGTAAGGATAAGGAACATTGCGAATCACTGTTGAACACCTTTACGACACATTCTTTACAACAGCTAGTAACAGAGCCGACCAGGGGAAACAACATTCTAGACTTATTAGCAACAAATATACCCGAGCGAGTTCTAAATACAGTTACAGACACAGGAATTAGTGACCATAAAATAGTGCATGCGAAATTTATTGTAGGCGTTGAAAGACATTATAAACCAAGAAGGAGGGTGTACTTATTTGGCAAGGCAAATTACGACGGTATGAAAGAGGAATTAAGGGAAGCGTTTAATGTATTCAGCGAACAAAGCAAAGGATTAAATACAGAGGATTCGTGGAGAGACTTTCTTGAGGTCACCCGTAACGCAGTTCATAAATACATACCAAGTAAATATATTAGTGATAATACAGAGCCAAGGTGGTATAACGCGGAGGTTAGGAAATCACTAAAGCGACAAAGGGTATGCCACGCTAAGATGAAAAATGCCAGACGGGGTCTATCGGTAGAGGAAAAAAATGAGCTAGTTCAAAACTATAAAAAATCGAGAGCATTAGCAAGGAAGTCATGTCGGCAAGCGTTATCACATTTCAAGAGCAAGATGTTAGGAGAATATTTAGATAGCAATCCTAAAGCGTTTTGGTCATATGTGAGAGAGCTTCAGGGAAATAAGTCCACAGTGCACACACTTAAAAATGATAAAGGAATCAGAGTCACCAGCAGTGTAGAAAAAGCCAATACTTTAAACACCTTCTTCCAAAGTGTATTCAACTCATCGTCACAAAACGCAGTGGAACCACCGCCGAACACTTTCAGTGAGCAAATGCCCGAAATAAACATTTCATGTCGCGGAATAGAGCAGCAGTTAAAAAGCATATGTAAAAACAAAGCACCAGGTCCCGATCAAATTCCTTCCAGAGTTTATAAAACATTAGCTTCTGAAATAGCCCCCTATCTAGAAATAATATTCAATAAAACACTAAAGAACCACACAGTACCCAAGGATTGGAAAGTAGCTAACGTTACACCTATATTTAAAAGCGGTGATAGGGAAGAACCTAGTAACTACAGACCCATTTCACTCACGTCAATCTCTTGTAAGATATTTGAGCACATAGTAGTCAGTTCGATCATGGGGCATTTGGATAGTCAGGGACTACTCATAAACAGCCAGCATGGGTTCCGGAAAGGTAGATCTTGCGAGACACAATTAGCTTTATTCGTACACGATATTTTAGTCCACGGCGAAAGCAGTACTGAAGTTGATGCGATATTTTTAGATTTTAAAAAGGCTTTCGATAAAGTTCCTCATGACAAATTAATCTTGAAGTTAGAGAGTTTTGGTATAAATAAAGACGTTGTATGTTGGGTAAAAGAATTCTTAAGTGGGCGAGAGCAGAGGGTTGTCATAGATGGTATCATGTCGGACACAATCGAAGTCACGTCGGGAGTTCCCCAGGGTAGCGTAGTAGGTCCGCTTCTATTTCTTTTATACATAAACGATTTGGGTACCGTAGTTAGTAGTAACCTTAGACTTTTTGCAGACGATGCGGTGGTGTACAGGGGTATATCAAACGAAGAGGACACGAAATCACTTAGCAAGGATTTAGATGCAATTCAAGAGTGGTGCGACAAATGGCAGTTAGAACTCAACCTTAAAAAGTGTGTAGCTATCAATTTTTGGAGGAGGAATAATTCGATAGAGCGATCCTATATAATTAATAACACGAAGATCGAAAACGTTGAAACCGTAAGATATTTAGGTGTAACAATCACTAAAGATTTATCGTGGGGAAGACACATAAGGGAAATATGCGGCCGAGCGAAGAGAAAGCTAGGATTTATAAAAAGAGTACTTGGGAAATGTGATGAGAAGACAAAAGAGCGATGCTACTTTTCACTAGTTAGGCCCCACCTTGAGTATGCAGCCAGTGTATGGGATCCTAATGAATTAGGTTTGATGAGAGAACTAGACAGTGTGCAGCGTAGAGCAGCTAGGTTCGTCAAAAGGTGTTACGATAGGTTGAGTAGTGTATCAGAATTAATACAAGAATTAGGGTGGGAATCATTATCAGAGCGTAGATTAAAGTTCAGATTTAATCTATTGCAGAAATTTCAATCGGATAGCTTTACTGAAGATGTTAGGCACATATTAAAAACACCAGCGTATTATGCTAGATTCGACCAGATAAATAAGATTAGAGAGATAGATTGTCGTACAGATAGATTCAAAATGGCATTTTTCCCCCGTACTATAAGAGAACAGAATAGGCAGCATAGGAAAGGGATAGGTAGGGGAAATATTTTAGAGTATTCTGTAGTGCATGATGCATGTATTAACCCCTCAAACACTATAGATACTAACAATCTAGTTGCATGAGACCCTTTAGTTGCTTGCTTGCATGCTAGTAGTGAATGCTTGGTGACCTTCACCCCCTGCCACACACCCTCGCGGTGGCTTGCAGGGTATCGTGTAGATGTAGATGTAGATCACTAATATATTTACTTGGTATGTATTTATGAACTGCGTTACGGGTGACCTCAAGAAATTCTCTCCACGAATCCTCTGTATTTAATCCTTTGCTTTGTTCGCTGAATACATTAAACGCTTCCCTTAATTCCTCTTTCATACCGTCGTAATTTGCCTTGCCAAATAAGTACACCCTCCTCCTTGGTTTATAATGTCTTTCAACGCCTACAATAAATTTCGCATGCACTATTTTATGGTCACTAATTCCTGTGTCTGTAACTGTATTTAGAACTCGCTCGGGTATATTTGTTGCTAATAAGTCTAGAATGTTGTTTCCCCTGGTCGGCTCTGTTACTAGCTGTTGTAAAGAATGTGTCGTAAAGGTGTTCAACAGTGATTCGCAATGTTCCTTATCCTTACCTCCTGCAATGAAACTACACGTATTCCAGTCTATCGAGGGGAGATTGAAATCTCCGCCTACTATTATTCCTCTATCATTCTTCCCAGAAAGTAATGTGCGTATCTCTGACTCTAGCTCTATTATAGAATTGACGTCTGCGTCCGGTGGCCTGTAATATGCACCTACATATATCTTTTTTGCGTTACTACTCTTACTTTTAACGGAACACCAAATACTTTCTACATTTCGCTCTGAAATAAGTTCTCTTCTACTGACATACGGGTCCTTCACAGCTATGAAAACTCCTCCTCCGTTTCTGCTTACTCTATCCTTTCTGTATACTGTAAAACACTTCGGAAATACTTCATGATCTGATATGTCCTTCGAAAGCCAGCTTTCTGTACCTACGATTATATCTGCATTAGTACTCTTAATGAGGTGGTGAAATTCTGCTACTTTATTTCTTATACTACGACAATTCACTACTATCACTGAAATTTTTTCTTCCAATCTGTTTCTCTCTTGGTGCTCCTTTCCAACTAAAATTTTCCTCGATAATTTTTTGACGGACAAACTATTTGGTCTACCTATTACCTTTGATGAATTATCGTGTTCGTTCTCTCCATGTGTTTTTCTCTGACCTTCTAAAACTACTCTGCATGTTCTGTGTAATTCTTGCACGATTTTTCCCCCGCGGATTGACCTGCACTCTGGGCTACCACCTGAGCTAAACCCTACGTGTATGCTCCAGTATCCTACTCGCTACCCTAGACGATGCCTCGTCCGTGTAGTGGACACCCGAGCGATTCAGGGGCACCCGACACGTTTCCAGCTCCGGCCCGAGGTCCAAAAACTCAGCTCCCTCGCTCCCACAGACTTCACGAAGTCTCCGGTTTATGCCTAAAACTCGGCTCCAAACCATCGACCCCCGATCCGTCCTAGGTACCAAGCTACATATAGTCAGCCTCATATCGATACCCAGACCTCCACGAACACGGTGGAACTCGGTGCATAGATCCCTTACGGAATCCATTACATCCTCGGACCCCCGTTTCGCGGCGTCGTTAGTGCCGACATGGGCGACTACGTGCAGCTTGGAGCAGTTAGTGGCACTGACCGTTGCTTTCAACGCCTTCGTCACCTGGGGCACCGTACATCTACATCTATCTACATCTACATAATACCCTGCAAGCCACCACAAGGGTGTGTGGCAGGGGGTGATTTCTCACCAAACATGCACTACATATCATGCATAAAAAAGGAATAGTATTAATATAGTAGTCAGAACTACACTATTTAAAAAAGATAGAAATTGCAAAGAAAACATGCAAAAACATTCTGTTAGTAGGGTTAGCTTTAAGTACTCATACCAACATGCAGCTACCAATGCTATTCATTGCTACTCTCCGATAGGACATATTTACCGTTATTCGTATCTCTTATTGTGCGAGGGAAAAAGGACATTTTGAATCGGTCAGTTCGGCAATCAATTTCTCTAACTTTATGATTATGGTCCAGTCTGCCATAGTAAGTTGGGGTTCGTAAAATATTTTTAACATCATCACTGAAAATATTGCCTTGGAATTTGTGGAAGAGATTAAGTCTAAATTTCAACCTGCGATCTGACAATGATTCCCATTTCAATTCATTTAATAGACTGGTTACGCTAATATAATTATCGTATCGTCCCTTTACAAATCTTGCCGATCTTCGCTGCACACGTTCAAGTTCATTACTTAGACCGATTTCGTAGGGATCCCATACACTGGCAGCATATTCCAAATGAGGTCTAACTAGGGAAAAGTAGCTGATTTCTCGTACATGATCGTCACATTTACCCAATACTCTTTTAATGAAACCCAGTTTACGATTCGCTTGACCAATTATTTCACGAATGTGTTTACCCCAGGAAAGATCATTTGTCAGTCTTATTCCAAGATATTTAATGGATTCCACGTTAGTTAATTCATTATTACTTATTTTGTAAGTGGTAGGAGGAGAGCTATTCTTTTTCCAAAAATTCATTACAAGACATTTCTTAAAGTTTAATTCTAACTGCCATGTATACACCAGGAACGTACCCGTTCTTCGTCACCTGTCCCTCGGGATTCACCACCTCCTTCCCGGCGGGCCCTGGCACGCATCGAGTCCGCTACCCGGCGGACATTGGAGCTACCTATCACTAATACTCCCTCCCTTCCCTCCCGACTCCCAGTCGGCGAAGTCTCCCGAGGCGGAGCGTTCGATGCGCCGACCTCCGCCAGCCCATCGAACCTATTACTAACGGGGAAAGGCTCAGCTTCTGCCTCTGCATTTCCCCGTTTGTGTAGTGTGACCCCACGACTCCTCCTACGGACCACTTCCCACTCTCCCCCGGATTCGGAGGTAGGCTCCGCTAGAGGCTCGGGTGTGCGGGGAACGTCCTCAACCCTCCAACCCACGCCAGTGCAAGGGCTCGCCCCCGCACCAACGCGTGCGGAAGGCCTTGGCCGACCCCCACTCCCCCTCGACCGTTCCAACGTAGTCACCAGCCGTTTCACGAGAGAGCGAAGACTATCCACCGTCTTCTCGAGCTCATCGACTCGAGCCCGCAAGGGCTCGCTATCGGGTGAGTCACGGAAGAGGTTGACAATTGACCTAATGGGAGTCATCCTAATCTAACTCTAACTATCTCTCTCCCTTAGACTCGCAGCGGAGCTATCTGGTAAAAGAATCTACTATTTACTACACACTAATGAATAACTAACAAGCCTCTTGAAGAAACGAGCAAGCAAGCAAATACAGACCACAGATTATCACCAGAAGACAATTAACCCAAAGGGAACAGGGACTAGGAGTAAACTACTCAGGTAAAAAAAAAACTACACGGGTGAGTGGTTGCAAAGGTAGCGCTCGGTAGGGAGTCGCAATGGGAGGTGGGTCACGGTTGACCTTGGTTAGGCTGAGGTTTGGGAAGGGAAGCACAAGGGGAGCTCTGGAATGTATACGTGAGGAATGTAGGCTGTAGGATGCGCAAAACCAGCGATTACGAAGAGATGAAGCAAAAAGTGTCAACAGTAAAGCTAAAGTAAATGTATTAAATATCTACTACTAAAAGAAGCAACGAAAAAGACGAACTAGATTAAGCACTAGTCAAGGAAATATAAATATATCTAAAGAAACTATCACCAACCAACTTCAATAACAATAAGCGATAAAAAAATCAACGATATGAATCTACTAGGTTAAAATAAGTTACGCAAACTACAGAGTTAGTATAAACTATATATGTATAAATAAAATTTATGTGTATAAAGCTAAAGTAAATGTATTAAATATCTACTACTAAAACATCAACGAAAGACGAACTAGATTAAGCACTAGTCAAGGAAATATAATTATATCTAAAAAAAACTATTACCAACAAAGTTCAATAACAATAAGCGATAAAAAGATCAACTATATGAATCTACTAGGTAAAAATAAGTTACGCAAACTACAGAGTTACTATAAACTGTATATGAATAATAAACACAAGTGCAAATTACACCTTACACGTTAGGATGGATTATACGGTTCTACACAGGACTATGAATAAATAACAATAAGATAATATTAAATTAGAAATTCACTTGTAGGAGAACAAGTCTATATATATCACGGAGATTAAACAGCGGTACGGAAGCACGGATATTATGAAACAATAAGTAATGCAGTGTAGCTAGAACGAATAAAGTTAAATTAAAGCCGAGTGAAGTCTAGAAATATATTGTTAACAATAGATTATAATGAACGGTTCTATAACTGAGAAATACTTAGAATAACAAAACTATGGTGATGATAAAATATAAATAAGAAACGTAAATACGCTAACTATGGAATAGCCACAACGATGTTAAACAATAGTGGAAGATTTGTATTTATCTCAGTATATAAAGTAATAAAGATACTGGTTTAGTTCTACTTATCGCTATCGGCACACACTCTCGGCAGACGCTCGCGGGATGGCAGGGACTACAGCCACAGCAGGCACAGAAAACTCACACACTAACACACTCACTTACTAACTAACTAAACACTCACTACTAAATACACCACTACACTATGAAATAGGGGATAGCCTAGGACGACAATTTTAGAGCTAAAACTACGGACCCAGCTAGGCAACGTTAAAGCTGCTACTGGCGACCAGGTAAAAAGTGAAAGTCACAACTCAAGACGAGAGCTCTCACCACGCGACCGTCCACTCTGAGCGCAGGTAGTCGAATCTCTAACTTTATGATTATGGTCCAGTCTGCCATAGTAAGTTGGGGTTCGTAAAATATTTTTAACATCATCACTGAAAATATTGCCTTGGAATTTGTGGAAGAGATTAAGTCTAAATTTCAACCTGCGATCTGACAATGATTCCCATTTCAATTCATTTAATAGACTGGTTACGCTAATATAATTATCGTATCGTCCCTTTACAAATCTTGTCGATCTTCGCTGCACACGTTCAAGTTCATTACTTAGACCGATTTCGTAGGGATCCCATACACTGGCAGCATATTCCAAATGAGGTCTAACAAGGGAAAAGTAGCTGATTTCTCGTACATGATCGTCACATTTACCCAATACTCTTTTAATGAAACCCTGTTTGCGATTCGCTTGACCCATTATTTCACGAATGTGTTTACCCCAGGAAAGATCATTTGTCAGTCTTATTCCAAGATATTTAATGGATTCCACGTTTGTTAATTCATTATTACTTATTTTGTAAGTGCTAGGGGGAGAGCTATTCTTTTTCCAAAAATTCATTACAAGACATTTCTTAAAGTTTAATTCTAACTGCCATGTATCACACCAAGTTTCAATTGCTTGTAGGTCAATATTTAAATATTCTTTATCATTCGGGCATAGAATTTCCCTGTACACTACTGCGTCATCGGCAAATAGACGAAGCTTACTTTTTACCACCTTTTGGATATCATTAATATACAAAAGGAATAGGAGTGGACCTATCACACTACCTTGTGGGACACATTTCTTCCACGTGTGCCCATTCTGTGGTGAAAACAGTTTCGCCAACGTTTCAGATCGCGTCTTTAGGTCACGTGAAAGAAATCCCGAATCGAATGGACCCTAAACCAGACACTCCGCTTAAACATCAATAAGAAACATGATATCCCGCATGCCACCATAAAGGTTTGTGGCGAGGGTTGAATTCACACCAAACATGCACTACATATCATGCATAAAAAAGGATTGGTAATAATATTCTAGTCTAAACTTCACTATTTAAAAAAGATAAAAATAGCTAAGCAAGCATGCAATAGATTGCTGTTAGTTAGGTTAGCTTATAGTCCCTATACTAATATCCATTGATACAATCGTGTTGGACACATTTGCCGCTATTCATATCCCTGATTGTACGAGAAAATCAGGACATTGTGAATCTGTCAGTTCGCCAATCGATTTCCCTAATTTTGTGATTATGGTCCAGTCTACCGTAGTAATTTGGGGTTCGCAAAATATTTTTTACGTAATCACTGAAAATTTTATCTTGGAATTTATTAAGAGATTAAGAACCAGTTTCACCAACGAAGGTAATCTTTTTAACTCGGTTAATTTAGGGATGAACCGAGTTAATATGACTTTTCTGTTCTACCAGTACTATAAACTCGGTTTTGGGGCATTATCTCAGTTAATATTTTTACCGGAGGTTTTCGCGAGGTGAAATGTTACTATCCGAGATAATTCTGTAAAAGCAACATGGCGCGAAGGCGAGTTCATCAGCTACTTTTAGATATTAGTCAAGACATTTGAGCTCAATTATCGTTATTTAAGGGAATTACTAGGTGGATTAAGGAACGCGCAATTTATTTGAACCTAAAAGCTGAGATTTATTATCCTGAGTTAATAAACGCTACGAAAAACACTTAGCAACAATTCAGGTGAGGTCTTCACGGGATTTCCACCGGGTAAAAATATTTATACCTATAACACCAACTTCACTCACCCTGAAGACGATGGATGAGTCGTCCGTTGAAACGTTGGTGTTACATAAAGATAAATTAAAACCAATAGCACGTATCTAACCTCTAAAACTCTAACTTATTTAAATGTAAATAGTACACATCTCACAATAGATACTCCTACACACTTCAACCACAATTAAACAAAAATTAAATGGATTAATGATTTTCTGCATGATCGGGTGCAAAGGGTTGTTTTGGACGGTGTTACCTCACCGGCAATTAAAGTCACTGCGAGTGTCCCACAAGGTAGTGTGATAGGTCCACTCCTATTCCTTTTATACATAAATGATGTCCATAAGGTGGTAAAAAGTAAGCTTCGTCTACTTGCCGATGACGCAGTACTGTACAGGTAAATTCTATGCCCAAATGATAAAGAATGTTTAAATATTGACCTACATGCAATTGAAACTTGGTATGATACATGGCAATTAGAATTAAACTTTAAAAAATGTCTTGTTATGTATTTTTGGAAAAAGAATTACTCTCCTCCTAGCACTTACAAAATAAGTAATAATGTAATAACACACGTGGAATCCATTAAATAACTTGGAATAAGACTGACAAATGATCTTTCCTGGGGTAAACACATTCGTGAAATAAAGGGTCAAGCGAATCGTAAACTGGGATTCGTCAAAAGAGTACTGGGTAAATGTGACGATCATGTACGAGAAATCAGCTACTTTTCCCTTGTTAGACCTCATTTGGAATATGCTGCCAGTGAATGGGATCCCTACGAAATCGATCTAAATAACGAACTTGAACGTGTGCAGCGAAGATCGGCACATCTTCATCTACATCTACATAATACCCTGCAAGCCACCACAAGGGTGTGTGGCAGGGGGTGATTGCTCACCAAACATGCACTACATATCATGCATAAAAAAGGAATAGTATTAATATAGTAGTCAGAACTACACTATTTAAAAAAGATAGAAATTGCAAAGCAAACATGCAAAAACATTCTGTTAGTAGGGTTAGCTTTAAGTACTCATACCAACATGCAGCTACCAATGCTATTCATTGCTACTCTCCGATAGGACATATTTACCGTTATTCGTATCTCTTATTGTGCGAGGGAAAAAGGACATTTTGAATCGGTCAGTTCGGCAATCAATTTCTCTAACTTTATGATTATGGTCCAGTCTGCCATAGTAAGTTGGGGTTCGTAAAATATTTTTAACATCATCACTGAAAATATTGCCTTGGAATTTGTGGAAGAGATTAAGTCTAAATTTCAACCTGCGATCTGACAATGATTCCCATTTCAATTCATTTAATAGACTGGTTACGCTAATATTATTATCGTATCGTCCCTTTACAAATCTTGCCGATCTTCGCTGCACACGTTCAAGTTCATTACTTAGACCGATTTCGTAGGGATCCCATACACTGGCAGCATATTCCAAATGAGGTCTAACAAGGGAAAAGTAGCTGATTTCTCGTACATGATCGTCACATTTACCCAATACTCTTTTAATGAAACCCAGTTTGCGATTCGCTTCACCCATTATTTCACGAATGTGTTTACCCCAGGAAAGATCATTTGTCAGTCTTATTCCAAGATATTTAATGGATTCCACGTTTGTTAATTCATTATTACTTATTTTGTAAGTGCTAGGGGGAGAGCTATTCTTTTTCCAAAAATTCATTACAAGACATTTCTTAAAGTTTAATTCTAACTGCCATGTATCACACCAAGTTTCAATTGCTTGTAGGTCAATATTTAAATATTCTTTATCATTCGGGCATAGAATTTCCCTGTACACTACTGCGTCATCGGCAAATAGACGAAGCTTACTTTTTACCACCATTTGGATATCATTAATATACAAAAGGAATAGGAGTGGACCTATCACACTACCTTGTGGGACACCCGAAGTGACTTTAATTGCCGGTGAGGTAACACCGTCCAAAACAACCCTTTGAACCCGATCATGCAGAAAATCATTAATCCATGATATAATGTTACTGTCTAACCCATAAGATTTTAACTTCAAAATTAGTTTGCTGTGAGAAACCTTGTCAAAAGCCTTCTTGAAGTCGAGAAATATAGCATCCACTGGAATATTATTTTCGCCAGAAACTAAAATATCGTGGGAAAAGAGAGCAAGTTGAGTTTCACACGATCTGCTCTTTCGGAAGCCATGCTGGACATTGGACAATAAATTCTGGCTATCTAGGTGTCCCATGACTGAACTGACAATTATATGTTCTAGGACCTTGCATGAAATGGATGTGAGGGATATAGGTCTGTAGTTAGATGGCTGCTCCCTATCGCCACTTTTAAAAATGGGTGTTACATCGGCTGCTTTCCAGTCCATCGGTACGACGTGTTCGGTCAGGGATTTATTAAATACTATTTCAAGGTAGGGGGAAATTTCGGATGCTAACTCTCTATATACGCGGGAGGGAATTTGATCAGGGCCAGGAGATTTGTTGGGGCTTATATCTTTAAGTAATTTTTCAATACCATTACAGGAAATGTCAATTGGTTTCATCAACCGCTGAAAGAGGTCAGGTAACACGATAGTTGAATCCCCGAAAGGTGGGTTAAAAACGGTTTGGAAGAAGGAATTTAGCAAGCTAACTTTGTCGAGTGTGTTTGTGGTCATTTCACCTCTATCATTTTTAAGTGAATGGACGGCAGACTTATGGCCTTGCACTTCCCTTACGTACGACCAGAAGACTTTTGGATTTTCTTTCAATTGTTCCCCAAGTGTATTTCTTTTGAATTCTGCAAATGCATTACTAAGGGCTGTCTTTGCAGTGGATTTTGAAATTTTATAATTTTCAATAATTACATTACGTTCATCAGTGGGCATATGTTTACTAATTCTTTTCATTTTAGCATGACATATTCGCTGCCGTCTCAGGGATTTTCTCACTTCGGCATTGTACCACCTAGGTTCAGTGCTTTCGTTTTTGAATTTACTAGGGATAAATCTGTTGATCCCAGAGCGCATGATATTAATGAACGACTTCCATGAATCGTTGGTACATACCTTTATGGAAGACTTTTTGAAATCCGATAAGGAATCTCTTAAATAAATTTTAAAGTTAGCAAAGTCTGCTCTTTTAAAAATGTAAATCTTTCTTTTTTGTTTAAAATTTTTATCTAAAGATAGCGAGAGTTTTGCAGTTATAACTCTGTGGTCACTGATTCCATCAACCGTGTCAATCATTGTCACATGTTGTGGGATATTGGTTGCCAGTAAATCAAGAGTGTTGTCCCCTCTATTAGGTGCTGTAGCTAATTGTGTCAGGGAGTTATTGTAGAAAACATCTAATAGAGTCTCACAGATGTCTTTGTCCCTTCCTCCAGCTTTGAAGCAGTATGTTCTCCAGTCTACATCTACATCTACATAATACCCTGCAAGCCACCACAAGGGTGTGTGGCAGGGAGTGATTGCTCACTATTGAGTCTATTGATGGTGCATTGAAATCTCCACCTATTATTATATTACGTTCGCTGTTACGGGACGTTATTGTATTTATCTGGTTTCCCAGTTCTAATAATGACTCAACATCAGTGTTTGGGGGCCTATAGAATGCGCAGACAGATATTGATTTGGATTTAGGGCATGTTAATGAACACCAAACACATTCTAAGGGGTTGTCGGGAAATATAACTGCTTTGCTAATGATTGAGTTCTTGACTGCAATGAAAACACCACCACCTGCTCTGTTATGTCTATCTTTTCTATATATTTTAAAAGATTTTGGGAATATTTCTGAGTCAGGAATGTCATCCGTCAGCCAACTTTCAGTTCCTATAATTACATCTGCATCAGTAGTATGAATAAGGTGATGGAACTCAGGTATCTTGTTTTTAAGACTTCGGCAATTAACTACCGCAACGGAAATATTTTCACCTCGACTATTATTAAGGCTACAAGGGAGAGCTGTAGTCATGTCTGAAGTATTTTGAGGTTCAATTCTGCTTTCATGAAAGTTAGCCGATAAAGCGACTGGCAACGAGAAGTTATTTACCCCACTACATGACCTACTCTCTACCCTACCATCTACCCTAAAAAAGGCCTGCAATGATCTAATATCCTATCCGCCACGCGTTTGGCGGCGTCCGGAGTGTAATGAACTCAAGAGCGGTTTAAAGGGTGTCTACACGACCGAAGCGACGGCTGAAGGTCAACGAAGGAGGCTCCAATGTCCTTACAGAAACGGCGTAGCCTCTGATTTATGTCTACCACTCGACGCCAAATCAGAGGTCCACGATCGATCCTCGGGACCAGACTACAAATCGAAAGCGCCAGTTCAACGCCCGCGACTTCACTTACCCGCTTCACCTCAGAGTTCAATTCCTTAAAGGAATGCAGAATCTCCTCGGGTCTGCGGTCGGTGGCATCGTTGACGCCTACGTGGGCCACGACCTGCAGCCTAGAGCACTTCGTGCCCGCAACTGCCGCTCCCATCGCCTTCGTCACCTGAGGAATACCGCCACTGGGGATGCACCAAGACGTTAAGCCCTGGCTAACACCCTCGCGGTCTGCCCTTCTCCGCAAAGGAGCCATCACACGCCGAGCGTTACTACTCCCTATCACTAGCATCCCCCCCTTCCCACTCTGACGGCTTCTCCTCGGTAGAGCTCTCGGAGTAGCGACGGGGCCGGCTGCAGGAATCTCGGCGACATCCATAGGAAGCGCCTGAAACCTATTTGAGACGGGGAGAGGAGTTGCCTCTGCAAACTCCGCTCCGCGCCGCAGCCTTACACCTCCGCTACTCAGAGTAACTACCCTCCACTCATCGGGCTTAGGGGCTGGCGCTACCTCTTCACTGAGCGGTGTAGTGACGGTTGGATCCTCACTAATGAGTCCACCCGAAACTCCAGCACTCTCGGAGACAGTCACCCTCCCTTCTACCTTCGAACGGAGCTCCGACACGATTCTCTCCAACTCGGCGATACGGGCCCTTAGAGCCGCGCATTCGCCTGAATTATCGAGCGTCACGACAGAAGACCGATTCAAAGCCATCCTACTCACGCTTTTCCCCGAAAACTAAGCTATGTAAAGAATATATAGTATAAATTACAACCACTAAGCTATGGATGAACTACGTTGGAAGCAGTACTATTCGATTATAAATAAACTTCAGATATATTAATACAAGGAACAGAAAGTACCTAGATTCTTTACACAATTCAGTACACACTAAGAAATGCCTACAATAGAACTCTAAAGGACTCAGCAATAAGATTTAAAAATCAATAATCACCAGCACGTAGGCACTTAACTAATTGCCCTAGCAACAACAGGAGGTAGGATAAGACTTACACGGGTGAGTGGTTTGCGCAGGAAGGGCTCTCGACGGGGAGTCGGTTAGGGGATTGTTTCACGGCTGGGGGTCTGGACCTTGACAAGGTTAGCGATGGGAAGGGAAGGAATGTGGTGTTGTTGACGTGAGTAATATAGGCTTGAAGGAAGAAGCAGCTAACTGACAAAACAACGGAGAGTAAGGCTCTAGTAGAGAGAAGAGTTAGGTTAATATGCAAGTAATACCTACTACCCAACTACCACTTAGATTAGAGTTAAAACTACTGTTAGGATATTAATATAGTACGTATAACTTATGTAAATAATTAAAAGTTTAAACTACTTATAAATAAGAAAAAACGCTAAAATAAACTACTCCGTATAAACGTAACCAACAAATAACAAACTTTAAATATATTCTACACGAAATATGACGATAACTAAATGATGAAAAATAAAAGCTCTACATAAAAAACTACTGAGACAGAAACTACAGAATGTTAAGAAGTACGATGAAAGAGACAACTTATTAATATACTACGTTTAACTTACGTTAATACTTAAAAGGTTAAACTACTTAATAATAATAAGAAAAAACGCTAAAATAAACTATTTAGTAAAAATGTAACCAGCAAATAACTAACTATAAATATATTCTACACGAAATATAAGATCACTAAATGATAAAGAAAAAGCTCTACATAAAACTACTGAGACCAACTACAGAATAATAAGAAGGACGGTGAAAGAGACAACTTATTATGGATGTAACAAAACAAGTAACGATCTCTAAATGTGCTAGATAACAATATATTTACATATACAAAGAGGAAATTTTATTAAAGAAAATAGCTCTGAGGAATAAATATGTAAGTTAACTCACTCAATGGAGATGAAAGAGAAATAAACTATACAATTTAAATTACTGCGACAACCGTTAAATTTTATGCAGTTCTTCAATCAAAAGCAAGTATATATAATTATTAATATATTCCTTTCGCTTACGTTAACACTTCACAAGATTAAAATATTGAAGAGTAAGAAAAGCTGAGCCAATAACTAGGCGGAACAATATAAAAGGAACTGTGCTATGAACTGAGAAAAAAACTTAAACAACGCCTCGAGAACTACGGTGATGATAAAATAGAAATATGCAAGTACTTTTCAATATAGTCCACTCAACACGATTAGATTAGACTTAGACAACAAGTAGGTGACAGTATTATAATTATTAGAGTATTATTTGCTGCGGAGTAGTTAAAAGAAAGAAGAAACTGAAATTAGATCTACTTAGCACTATCAGCGAACACACTTGGACACAGCGTAAACCACACACCAAAGACCAGCCGGGACGGCACCACGGCGGGACCAAGCACCCACAACACCAAGAACCCACGCAAGCACTCACACTACCGTAATAATATATTAAGGCAGGCGCAGAATCACTTACTACTAAACACTCACTACTTAATACACTACTACACTACGATACAGGCCCAGCTAGGCAACTTAAAAAGCTGCTGCTGGCGACGGAAAAAGTGAAAGGCAAGAATTCCGGAGCTCAGTGACCACCCGTCCGTTCACTCTGAGCGCAGGCGAAGGAAAAGAGTTTTGTTTTTGTAAACAAAACACATTTGTAAAGGGACGGTATGATAACCTTACTAGCGTAACCAGTCTATTAAATGAATTACATTGGGAATCATTGTCAGATCGCAGGTTGAAATTTAGACTTATTCTCTAAAAACAAATTCCAAGACCATATTTTCCGTAATGATGTTAAAAATATTTTGCGGACCCCAACTTACTATGGTAGACTGGACCATAATCATAAAATTAGAGAAATAGATTGCCGAACTGACAGATTCAAACTGTCCTTTTTTCCTCGTAGTATTAGGGATATGAATAACGGTAAATGTATCCAGTACGAGTGTAGCAATGGATAACATTGGTAGCTGCATGTTGTTATAAGGACTTATAGCTAACCCAACTAACGGCATGTTTTTGCATGTATGTTTTGCTATTTTTATCTTTTTTTAAATAGCGTAGTTTGAACAGTATCTATAAAAGTACTGATCATTTTTTTATGCATGATATGTAGTGCATGTTGTTAAAATAGTGTAGTTCTGACTACTATATTAATACTATTCCTTTTTTATGCATGATATGTAGTGCATGTTTGGTGAGCAATCACCCTCTGCCACACACCCTCGTGGTGGCTTGCAGGATATTATGTAGATGATGTAGATGTAGATGATTGTATATTAATCTTGTATATAATGTAATCTTTTGTATATTAATGATATCCAAAATGTGGTAAAAATTAAGCTTCGTCTATTTGCCGATGACGCAGTAGTGTACAGGGAAATTCTATGCCCGAACGATAAAGAATATTTTAATATTGACCTACAAGCAATTGAAACTTGGTGTGATACATGGCAGTTAGAATTAAACTTTAAGAAATGTCTTGTAATGAATTTTTGGAAAAAGAATAACTCTCCTCCTACCACTTACAAAATAAGTAATAATGAATTAACAAACGTGGAATCCATTAAATATCTTGGAATAAGACTGACAAATGATCTTTCCTGGGGTAAACACATTCGTGAAATAATGGGTGAAGCGAATCGCAAACTGGGTTTCATTAAAAGAGTATTGGGTAAATGTGACGATCATATACGAGAAATCAGCTACTTTTCCCTTGTTAGACCTCATTTGGAATATGCTGCCAGTGTATGGGATCCCTACGAAATCGGTCTAAGTAATGAACTTGAACGTGTGCAGCGAAGATCGGCAAGATTTGTAAAGGGGCGATACGATAATTATATTAGCGTAACCAGTCTATTAAATGAATTGAAATGGGAATCATTGTCAGATCGCAGGTTGAAATTTAGACTTAATCTCTTCCACAAATTCCAAGGCAATATTTTCAGTGATGATGTTAAAAATATTTTACGAACCCCAACTTACTATGGCAGACTAGACCATAATCATAAAGTTAGAGAAATTGATTGCCGAACTGACCGATTCAAAATGTCCTTTTTCCCTCGCACAATAAGAGATACGAATAACGGTAAATATGTCCTATCAGAGAGTAGCAATGAATAGCATTGGTAGCTGCATGTTGGTATGAGTACTTAAAGCTAACCCTACTATAAGTATCAGTGAAGAAAATAAGTGATATCTTAGGGGAGATGTTTAGTAGAATTAGGAAAAGCGGGGTTTGTAATATCTTATAAACATGTAGACGATTTTTGAAAGTGATTATAGATGTTTTCTAGATATACGTTGAAGATAATATAGATGTTTCGTGGACGTTTAATTAATATTTTGTCCTTCATGGGCCCATTGGAAATGCCTATAGTTACAATAAGCACGAAGTTAAATCAGTTGAATTACAAATCGGTTAGGCGCTTGTATTTGTTTGTTGACGTCAGGAGTATGAGAAATTTACTAACCTAAACGTTCTCAGAGAAATCTTGGTTTTAAAAAACCGAGATAATAATCACAGTGGTGGAACGCAAGCAAGAGATTATCGAGATAATCATATTAACGGAAATAATGTAAACTGCGATAATGGGAAAATTTACAGTTGTTGGTGAAACTGGCCCTAAGTTTAAATTTCAACCTGCGATCTGACAAAGATTCCCATTTTCATTAATTTAATAGACTGGTTACCCAAACATAGTTATCATACAGTCCTTTTAAAAATCTTGGCGATCTTCGCTGCTGGAGTGCATTTGGTGAGACTCCTTACGGCATCCTCCTCTTTACGTAGCTTGGAGCATCCCCCTCAAGATACCCAGCATCACGTAACCCGCCGACAAAATACACTGCCACGCCACGGTTACCAACCCTTCTCCTCCTCCTCCTCCCTGTCAATGTTTTTCTAGTTGACTGACTCGCATTGTGAGACAGCGGGAGGCCTACCTTTTGCCCCACGGGGGGCTCTTTTGCTCCCCCTTTCGTCATCTCCTTATCATCCCCCTTTGCTTTTAATGTCCTCTTCCTTCGATCGTTCTGGAATGGTAGCCCGCCGCGCAAGACTTGTGATTCGTACTTTCCCTAGCTATTTCGTTTTATAATGCTTAGAGTGGATTTTTCTGTTGAATAAAAAAGTATTAATTGTATTACCCGTAATAATGGTTATAAGGATTACTTGGTGGATAATCTATTAACCCGGTTTCGTCGTAAACTCGCTACAAATCAATCCACTGCTCTCTCCCCGATCCCGGTTACTCATTCCAAGTTGGTTAGGTTACCCTCTATTCCAGGTCTTACATGTAAATTATTTAAATTCTTTCCCAATAATAAATATAAAATCTGTGTTTATAATCATGTGACTCTCAGCAAATTGTTGTTTAATTCTTAGGACAAGATTGAAAATTGTGACAAATGTAGTGTGTATTTGTTGAACTGTGATTCCTCTGGTTGCAACTCCATATCTATCTACATCTACATAATGGGATAATAGTGTATGGGATCCTAATGAATTAGGTTTGATGAGACAACTAGACAGTGTGCAGCGTAGAGCAGCTAGGTTCGTCAAAAGGTGTTACGATAGGTTGAGTAGTGTATCAGAATTAATACAAGAATTAGGGTGGGAATCATTATCAGAGCGTAGGTTAAAGTCCAGATTAAATCTATTGGAGAAATTTCAATCGGATAGCTTTACTGAAGATGTTAGGCACATATTAAAAACACCAGCGTATTATGCTAGATTCGACCAGATAAATAAGATTACAGAGATAGATTGTCGTACAGATAGATTCAAAATGGCATTTTCCCCCGTACTATAAGAGAACAGAATAGACAGCATAGGAAAGGGATAGGTAGAGGAAATATTTTAGAGTATTCTGTAGTGCATGATGCATGTATTAATCCCTTAAATACTATAGATACTAACAATCTAGTTGCATGAGACCCTTTAGTTGCTTGCTTGCATGTTAGTAGTGTATGCTTGGTGATCTTCACCCCCTGCCACACACCCTCGCGGTGGCTTGCAGGGTATCGTGTAGATGTAGATGTAGATAATACCCTGCAGGCCACCACAAGGGTGTGTGGCAGGGGGTGATTGCTCACCAAACATGCACTACATATCATGCATAAAAAAGGAATAGTATTAATATAGTAGTCAGAACTACACTATTTAAAAAAGATAGAAATTGCAAAGAAAACATGCAAAAACATTCTGTTAGTAGGGTTAGCTATAAGTACTCATACCAACATGCAGCTACCAATGCTATTCATTGCTACTCTCCGATAGGACATATTTACCGTTATTCGTATCTCTTATTGTGCGAGGGAAAAAGGACATTTTGAATCGGTCAGTTCGGCAATCAATTTCTCTAACTTTATCATTATGGTCCAGTCTGCCATAGTAAGTTGGGGTTCGTGAAATATTTTTAACATCATCACTGAAATGTTTACAACTCAATCACATATATGTACAATCACATATACACATATATACATATATGTGCAATCACATATGTACAATCACATATATGTTGGCCGAACTGGAAGGAAACTACGTGTACGAAAATCGAAACATATTAATTCATTTGTCAAAGGAGATAAGAATCCTGTTTGCTAACGACCTGATTAACGAAGATCATTCCTCTAATTTTTCTTATATGATTTTGAGTACATAAATGTATGTGACAGTAGTATGAAACTGGATTTCATAGACAACTTTGAAATCTTATCTTATCTAAATGTATATGGTATTAATCTGCTTAGTGATCTAATTCTGTCTGCCTCTTCCCCCTTGTTCTTCGTGCCGGTTCCCCCACCTCCATAGTCTAATGTGGTATGCCCTTGTAGTTCTGGCTCCTTCTGGATTGTTTTCCTTATCTTCCCCCACCTCCTTCTTCATCTACATCCATAAAACACCCTGCAAGCCACCGTAACGGTGGCTCACGGTGGCTTATAAGGTATTGAGTAGATGTACATCTACATAATACCCAGCAAGCCACCACAAAGGTGAGTAGCAGGGGGTGAATTCTCACCAAACATGCACTTCCTATTATGCACCCATTATTGACTTGACATTATTATTAGCTTGACGCATTAGTTCACATATGTGTTTATCCCAGGAAAGATCATTTGTGAGTCTTATTCTTTTATATTCCTATTTCTACGTGATACCCTGCAAGTCACCGCGAGCGTGTGTGGCAGGGGGTGAAGATCACCAAGAATGAACTATTGACATGCTTCCTATTCCAAGATATTTAATGGATTCCACGTTTGTTAATTCAGTATTACTTATTTTATAAGGGCAAGGAGGAGAACAATTCTTTTCTCCAAAATTAATTTCTAGACCTTTGTTTTAATTTAATTCTAACTGCCATGTACCTATCACACAATTTTACAATTGGTTGTAGGTCATTGAAATATTCTTTATCGTTTTGCCATAGAATTTCCCTGTACACTACTCCTTCATCGGCAAATAGACGAAGCTTACTTTTTAATACCTTATTGATATCATTTATGTACAAAAGGAACAGGAGTGGACCTATCACACACCTTGTGGAACACCCGAAGTGACTTCAATTGCCGGGGAGGTGGCACCGTCCAGAACAACCCTTTGCACCCTATCATGTAGGAAATCATTCATCTACATCTACATAATACCCTGCAAGCCACCATAAAGGTGTGTGGCAGGAAGTGAACTCTCACCAAACATGCACTACATATCATGCATAAAATTTGTAATTAAAAATTAATCCATAATATAATATTACTGTCTAACCCATAAGATTTTAATTTCAAAATTAGTTTGCTCTGAGACACCTTTCAAAAGCTTTCTTGATATCGAGAAATATAGCATCCACTGGAATATTATTTTCGCCAGAAAGTAAAATATCGTGAGAAAAGAGAGCTAGTTGAGTTTCACACGATTTGCTCTTCCGGAAGCCATGCTGAACATTGGACAATAAATTCTGGCTATCTAGGTGCCCCATGACTGAACTGACAAATATATGTTCCTGAAACTTTGCTCGAAATTTGCTTGCTTGTGGATTTGTCGCCAAGTTCCCTTGGCGACTTTGTATAAGAGAATGCCTATTGGCTTTTGCTCTGTGTCTTTTGTTTTCTTGGTTTCCGCCCAAGGTTTTTTAATTTGCCTGTATTATATTATGTGGTCTGTTATATTTGTCAAATGGATTTTCTTTGTCAATTGCTGCGTAGCTCATTTCTTCACTGTCGTGTTCCTTTATATCTTCAAAGTATTTTATACACACTTCTTCTAATTTCGTATTTAGAAGTTCTAGTTTCGTATGTTTGAAGACTTCTTCATTATTTGTCCATGGTTTCATGTTATGTATTTGTCTAATAATTTTTCGGTCTGTCGAAAAAAGATTTTCGATTGTATTTTGGTGAGCCATCCCCGTCCACGATGGTGCAGCGTATAGTAGTATCGGTCGGAATATGGCGTCATATGTTTTATCTTTTATTTCTGATGGAGTGGAGTAACTTTTCAGTATAGGTGCAAGTTGTGCACTCATTGCGTTCACCTTTTGTTTAACACCAATACTGTGACTTTAATTAAATTAACACCAATACTGTGACTAAAATTTAATCTTTTGTCTATTTTAACTCCCAGGTAGGTAGCTTCCTCGCTCCAGTCTACCGGTTGTTTAATTCTGATACAGCTGCTTTTCGGGGTACATGTTCTTGGACGGGTAAAAATTACAGCTTTTGTTTTCGCCACATTTATTCCTAGTTTCCATTTGTCGTACCACTGAGTGACCTCATTCATAAAGTCTTGAGCACGTTCTTTCGCTATACTTATGTTTTTTCCTTTGGCAATAATGGCGGCGTCATCTGCATACAGAGCTGTCAATATATTCCAATTTTCGCTTCTAGGGAAGTATGCCGTAAAAATATTAAATAGTAATGACCCCAAGATTGATCCTTGTGGGACACCAGCTAAAATTGGTTATTCTTCGCCAAGGGAGTTTCCCCACTTTACTCTAAGGCCCGTATCGTAAAAGCTTCCTCTAGGCTGACCTCTACCTCTATGACGTCAGGAGCGGGCGAATTGGTATCCTAAATCCGACCTCTACCTCAAAATCGTCACCTCTACCTCTAAATCCGACCTTATACTTAGAGGTTGGTTAGAAGTAACCTCAAAGCGTAGAGGACTGGGTAAAGGTGACATTGCGAGCGTGAAATGATGGCTGAATTGATGAATTTTTATGAGATGAACGACTTGGATGAGTTTCTTCATCACTTTGAGGATAATGAGGCCTTTTTATATGTACCACGCAAAGACTTCACGACAGGGATAACCCTCTAGAATTTTATGCGGACTCTGAAGTTTTCGCTAGGTATAGGTTCCATAAAGCGATAATAACAGACGTATTATTACTTATGCTACGGCCAGAAAACGTGGACATGCGAGGCCTTCCTGTCCCGAGAATAATAAAGTTATTGGCTGTATTAAGGTTTTACGCCACTGGAAGTTTTCAGGTAAGTTGGATTTTATTGAAAACGACTTATGCAGCGGTAATGTGGAGCTCAATGCTAGTGAATACATTGCATGGTTATAGTTAACGTGCAATTAACGTTTGCACGTTAATTCTAATCATACATAAGTAGTTATATATCCAGTAACTTCGACAAAAAAAGTTTGAAATATTTTATTGCCAATATAAAGCTAATAATTGGCAATGTTTTTACAGTGCAGTTTGGGATAGGGGTAAAGTACTCGCATCATATCGACAACGTTTCTGGTTCGAGACGCTCCGGCATTAGTTTTTTTTTCATCGCAGTTTCGTTGTACGACTATCCCTGGTTTTACATATTTTTTATGTGTTTACCCGGGATGCATTTTAACTATTTTACGTACTTCTTACGTAATTTGCTAAAATTACGTAATTAGTACGTGAAACAGTCAATTACGTTATTTACCTAAATCACGTAATTAGTACGTGGCGGAAATACGTCCGCACGCCGTGTCGGTTTTTGTGTACGAAATTAACGGAAGAGCATGAAGTGTGATCGTGATTTTTAATTTCCGTATCTTTGACAACGCAGTCCCGACGTACGTACAACATTTGTTCTAATTTGTCTGGTGCTGTGATTTTCCAGCGCTGTGCTTTTTTGGAAAAACTAATCGCAAGAGAAAGAACTTTGAGAAAAAAGAAAAAAGAGACGTTGACATTGTGATGCGAGTACTTTACCCCTAACCCAAACTGCACTGTTTAAACATAGCTAATTATTAGCTTTATATTGGCAATAAAATATTTCAAACTCGTTTTTTGTCGAAGTTACTCATGGCTATATAACCCTATATGTGGGGTGATTCGTAAATAACTAATCAAGCACTACCTGCCTGGCAAATTTCGTCAAAATCCTAGACCCGAAACTCGGACACTCCCCTTTTTAAATAAATACCACACTGTAAAGATAACAACATTATAGCGATTCAAATGAAAAGTTACGTCTGGTTCATAGATTTGAAATGCATTCACAAGTACTCCTATACCTTCGCCTCTTGCTTTAGATTGTCTCCGGCGATTTTCATGGATTGGCGCAATCTATAATGTCCAGATTGATAAAGGTATGCGATTGTATTGTTATTCACATAAGTGAAAAAATTGATCCGTCGCGTTTTTACATTTACCACTAATTTGGAACGCAGTATCCGGCAAGCTTTGTAATTTATTTACCTTTCAGAGTATTTAACATGCATACAGATAAAGTCCTCGTCAGAGAGACAAAATTAGTTGACTTTTGAAGGTGCACAGGTGATTTAATCAATAATTATGTGTAATATGCTACAACAGTACAAGGCACAGTACTTCTGCACAAACAGGCAACATACATACAATTTACTATCAACGTAAGTCATACACGATGGTACTGATAATTTGGGACATATGCTCTTCAGGTTATTAACACACAACTAGCCAGGCAACTGCCAGAAATTGTGAGGATCCCACAGACAGCGAGACATTTTGCGTGACTTCGAGCGTCTATCTCCACTGCGCATTGCTTTACAGAATACGCTTCGAAAAAATCACCATAGAATTCTACTAGAAGACTGTCAACTACGCAAGCAGAAACTTTCTCATGAAAAATGCGTCACTTCCGCCGGCTCTAACCTCTCCTCCTAGAAGCCGAGAGGGAGGAGACTTTTAACATACGAATAGATAGAGGGACCTCCTTCGCAAGCAAGGTTAGCCTCACAGTAGGCCAGCCTGTGGCTCTACGTAGAGGGGACTTTTACGATACGGGCCTAAAAGTCCTACCATTTAGGTACGATTTCGTCAAGTTTAAAATCCATGGGGGAAACCCCCAAATTGTCATTTTTAATAGTAAGCCTTCGTGCCACACCTTATCGAAGGCTTTTGTCACGTCAATAAGAATGCCTATCACCTGTTCTTTTTTGTTCATTGCGTCACTTATATAGTCGACGACGCTATGTATCTGCTTCGTCTATTTGCCGATGACGCAGTTGTGCACAGGGAAATTCTAAGCCCAAACGATAAGCAATATTTAAATGATGACCTACAAGCAATCGAAAATTGGTGTGATACATGGCAGTTAGAATTAAATTTTAAAAAATGTGTAGTAATGAATTTTTGGAAAAAGAATAATTCTCCTCCAAGCACATACAAAATAAGTAATAATGAAATAACAAACGTGGAATCCATTAAATATCTTGGAATAAGACTGACACATGATCTTTCCTGGGGTAAACATATACGTGAAATAATGGGTCAAGCTAATCGTAAACTGGGTTTCATCAAAAGAGTATTGGGTAAATGTGACGATCATGTACGAGAAATCAGCTACTTTTCCCTTGTTAGACCTCATTTGGAATATGCTGCCAGTGTATGGGATCCCTACGAAATCGGTCTAAGTAATGAACTTGAACGTGTGCAGCGAAGATCGGCAAGATTTGTAAAGGGACGATACGATAATTATGTTAGCGTAACCAGTCTATTAAATGAATTGAAATGGGAATCATTGTCAGATCGCAGGTTGAAATTTAGACTTAATCTCTTCCACAAATTCCAAGGCAATATTTTCAGTGATGATGTTAAAAATATTTTGCGGACCCCAACTTACTATGGTAGACTGGACCATAATCATAAAGTTAGAGAAATTGATTGCCGAACTGACCGATTCAAAATGTCCTTTTTCCCCCGCACTATTAGAGATACGAATAACGGTAAATATGTCCTATCGGAGAGTAGCAATGAATAGCATTGGTAGCTGCATGTTGGTATGAGTACTTAAAGTTAACCCTACTAACAGAATGTTTTTTCATGTTTACTTAGCAATTTGTATCTTTTTTATAGTGTTGTTCTCACTACTATATTAATACTATTCATTTATAATGCATGATATGTAGTGCATGTTTGGTGAGAAATCACCCCCTGCCACACACCCTCGTGATGGCTTGCAGGGTATTATGTAGATGTAGATGTGAAGATCTGTTGACACGTCGAGTGTTTTTTCCTAAATCCGAATTGCTCTTTTGGAAGTATGTTGTTATACTCTACATGTTTTAAAATATGCGGTAACATTATTCGTTCCACTAGTTTACCCATACAGGAAATGAGGGAAATTGGTCTCAAGTCTCTCGGTATGATATTTCGGTAGTTTTCCCCCCTTTTTTTAGTATACACGTGATGTTTGCCCTTTTCCATGCCTCTGGGAAATATCCTGTGGTTATAATGTTGTTTATTATGCGCAGGAGATAAGTCTTGGCTTCTCAAGAAATGCGTTTCAGTATTTCGTTTGTTATATTATCATTCCCTGGTGCTTTCATATTCTTTAGCTTGTTTATGTTTTCTTCCAAGTTCTTCAGGTCTATTTCCGGAATATGATTTAGATTTTGGTCCTCACTGGTTTCCAAATTCTCCAAGGTATGAGCAGATCTTGACTTGTTTGGTTGAAATAGTAGTCAGTTCGATCATGGGGCATTTGGATAGTCAGGGATTACTCATAAACAGCCAGCATGGCTTCCGGAAAGGTAGATCCTGCGAGACACAATTAGCTTTATTCGTACACGATATTTTAGTCCACGGCGAAAGCAGTACTGAAGTTGATGCGATATTTTTAGATTTTAAAAAGGCCTGCGATAAAGTTCCTCATGACAAATTAATCTTGAAGTTAGAGACTTTTGGTATAAATAAAGACGTTGTATGGTGGGTAAAAGAATTCTGAAGTGGGCGAGAGAAGAGGGTTGTCATAGATGGTATCATGTCGGACACAATCGAAGTCACATCGGGAGTTCCCCAGGGTAGCGTAGTAGGTCCGCTTCTATTTCTTTTATACATAAACGATTTGGGTACCGTAGTTAGTAGTAACCTTAGACTTTTTGCAGACGATGCGGTGGTGTACAGGGGTATATCAAACGAAGAGGACACGAAATCACTTAGCAAGGATTTAGATGCAATTCAAGAGTGGTGCGACAAATGGCAGTTAGAACTCAACCTTAAAAAGTGTGTAGCTATCAATTTTTGGAGGAGGAATAATTCGATAGAGCGATCCTATAGAATTAATAACACGAAGATCGAAAACGTTGAAACCGTAAGATATTTAGGTGTAACAATCAGTAAAGATTTATCGTGGGGAAGACACATAAGGGAAATATGCGGCCGAGCGAAGAGAAAGCTAGGATTTATAAAAAGAGTACTTGGGAAATGTGATGAGAAGACAAAAGAGCGATGCTACTTTTCACTAGTTAGGCCCCACCTTGAGTATGCAGCCAGTGTATGGGATCCTAATGAATTAGGTTTGATGAGAGAACTAGACAGTGTGCAGCGTAGAGCAGCTAGGTTCGTCAAAAGGTGTTACGATAGGTTGAGTAGTGTATCAGAATTAATACAAGAATTAGGGTGGGAATCATTATCAGGGCGTAGATTAAAGTTCAGATTAAATCTATTGCAGAAATTTCAATCGGATAGCTTTACTGAAGATGTTAGGCACATATTAAAAACACCAGCGTATTATGCTAGATTCGACCAGATAAATAAGATTAGAGAGATAGATTGTCGTACAGATAGATTCAAAATGGCATTTTTTCCCCCGTACTATAATTGAACAGAATAGGCAGCATAGGAAAGGGATAGGTAGGGGAAATATTTTAGAGTATTCTGTAGTGCACGATGCATGTATTAACTCCTCAAATACTATAGATACCAACAATCTAGTTTCACGAGAATCTTTAGTTGCTTGCTTGCATGTTAGTAGTGCATGCTTGGTGACCTTCACCCCCTGCCACACACCCTAGCGGTGGCTTGCAGGGTATCGTGTAGATGTAGATGTAGAAATATTTCTGAAAAGAATTCCGCTATTTTTTGCGATTTATCTTGTTCTGAGGTTTCTTGCTCGAAATGGATGTGAGGAATCGGTATAGATATACGTCTGTATAGAGGGATATAGGTCGGTAGGTAGATGGCTGCTCCCTATCTCCATTTTTAAAAAGGGGAGATACATCGGCTGCTTTCTAATCCATCGGTACGACGTGTTCCGTCAGGGATTTATTATATACTATTTCAAGGTAGGCGGAAATTGCGGAAGCTAACTCTCTAAAACTTTGTATGCCAGGTAATGATTCACACCCTTCCGCACATTTTAAAGGAGGCTAGCATATAACCTCGAGATGTAGATGTATGTATCATATAATTTCATCAATGTTTTATCTCTTGTTGCGTGAGGAAGGAATACATTTTTCATTTCAAATTCTTTTTCAGTGAATTTGTACTCCATAGGGATTTTACTATATCTAATTAATCGCGGGCCTATTGAGCTGTCACACATCCTCGTGGTGGCTTGCAGGGTAACGCTTAGATGTATATAGATGTAGATGTAGACAACTTACTCGTACAATTAGAGATACGAATAACGGTAAATATGTCCAGTCGGAGAGAAGCAATAGATAGCATTGGTAGCTGCATGTTGGTTTGAGTACTTAGAGCTAACCCTACTAACAGAATGTTTTTGCATGTTTGCTTTGCAATTTCTATCTTTGTTAAATAGCGAAGCTCTGACTAGTATATTAATACTATTCCTTTTTTATGCATGATATGAAGTGCATTTAGGTGAGAAATCACCCCCTGCCACACACCTTTGTGGTGGCTTGCAGGGTATTATGTAGATGTAGATGTGTTTTTTTGACACCACCGAACATAGACGGTTTAGCGTCCATATTTTATGAGAAATTAACTCATCCTGCGTTTTCACCCATGGCGTAATAGCGATGCCTATCCAAGTGCACTCTTTTTATCTAACGCCATTCTTCCGAGAACAGCCCAGAGTTTTTCTCTTTGCCATGACCACTGCAAAAATAAAGACGGAGAGATCCCGGAATAAATCACGCGGGCGTCGACGTTCCAAAATGGCGAAACCGAATTATAGTTTCGCAGCGGGGAATTCAATTCCGTCCGACGACTCTGAAAGGAGCGCGGGGTTGGTTGTGGGGGTTGGCGGGGGGAAGAGGGATGCATTTTCGCCCTTCCCCTCTCTCACTTCTCTCGGGAATACTCCGCGCAGCCAACGGAGCAGAGCACTGTATCCGTGCGACCTTAAAAAAAATCCACGGCTGACCTCGCCTATCTCTTGATGAGGAAATGAGACCAACAATGGCTAGCATCCCCTTTACCCTCCAGCCCGTGTCCCCCTCCCCCACCATCCCCTCCCACCCTCCCGCTTGCGTTTCAGTAATGAGACCCCCTCCCCATGATCCCTCCCCCCCTCGCCGGCCGCCCTGACTCGCTAGCCTGAGGGCACATTGCGTTTTCTCCCGCTGGAGGGCGTTGGTTGCGGTGCTATTTTTCCTCCAATCCTCGCTGCAGAGGGTCCTGCTAGTAGGCACACTTTCGTGCAAGATTCTTCGAGCGCCCCCTAAGGCCTCCCACCCTCTCCTCTTCCCCACTTCGCAGTCCCTGGGGTCATATCGTCTTGTCCGACCCAACAGGTGTCCTCGCATTACGCATTCACTCTGTGTATGCGGGGTTAGGGAAGACGATGGGGGGTTGGAAGCAATGTTTCTCAAACTCGGTACCCTACCCTTTTCAATTGCCCCATACGATCCTTTTTCCCTTCTCACCTGAAGTACATAAAAAAAAACAACTCGTCAGCGAATAATTCTATTATGCACTGTAAGCAACCATTAAGGTGTGCCGCATGGGGTTGAATCTACACCAACATACCCTACACATTTACATCTATATCTACGTAATACCCTGCGAGCAACCACGAGGGTGGTGGAAGCGGGTGAAGATCACCAAACATGCACTACTGACTTGCTAATAGGATATATAATGGAGATATGCTAGATAATAGGGTCACATGCAGCTAGATGGTTAGTATCTACATAATAAAAAGGAGAATATTGGTTGTTTTACACGCACCAAGCACTATAGACTATCTGACTATATTTCACCTATCTATCCCTTTGCTACACTGCCTATTGTGTACTCTTATGGCACGCGGGAAAAATAACATTATAAATCTATCGGTACGACAACCATCATCTACACGATACCCTGCAAGCCACCGCGAGGCTGTGTGGCAGTGGGTCAAGATCACCAAGAATGCACTATTGATTTGCAAGCATGCAACTATAGGGTCCCATGCAACTAGATTTATTCTTAATAGTAGAGTTATTCGTATCTCTTATTGTGCGAGGGAAAAAGGACATTTTGAATCGGTCGGTGAATATGTCCTATCAGAAAGTAGCAATGAATAGCATTGGTAGCTGCATGTTGGTATGAGTACTTAAAGCTAACCCTACTAACAGAATGTTTTTGCATGTTTTCTTTGCAATTTCTATCTTTTTTAAATAGTGTAGTTCTGACTACTATATTAATACTCTTCCTTTTTTATGCATGATATGTAGTGCATGTTTGGTGAGCAATCACCCCCTGCCACACACCCTTGTGGTGGCCTGCAGGGTATTATCTACATCTACATCTACACGATACCCTGCAAGCCACCGCGAGGGTGTGTGGCAGGGGGTGAAGATCACCAAGCATACACTACTAACATGCAAGCAAGCAACTAAAGGGTCTCATGCAACTAGATTGTTAGTATCTATAGTATTTGAGGGATTAATACATGCATCATGCACTACAGAATACTCTAAAATATTTCCTCTACCTATCCCTTTCCTATGCTGTCTATTCTGTTCTCTTATAGTACGGGGGAAAAATGCCATTTAGAATCTATCTGTACGACAATCTATCTCTATAATCTTATTTATCTGGTCGAATCTAGCATAATACGCTGGTGTTTTTAATATGTGCCTAACATCTTCAGTAAAGCTATCCGATTGAAATTTCTGCAATAGATTTAATCTGAACTTTAATCTACGCTCTGATAATTATTCCCACCCTAATTCTTGTATTAATTCTGATACACTACTCAACCTATCGTAACACCTTTTGACGAACCTAGCTGCTCTACGCTGCACACTGTCTAGTTCTCTCATCAAACCTAATTCATTAGGATCCCATACACTGGCTGCATACTCAAGGTGGGGCCTAACTAGTGAAAAGTAGCATCGCTCTTTTGTCTTCTCATCACATTTCCCAAGTACTCCTTTTATAAATCCTAGCTTTCTCTTCGCTCGGAAGCATATTTCCCTTATGTGTCTTCCCCACGATAAATCTTTAGTGATTGTTACCCCTAAATATCTTACGGTTTCAACGTTTTCGATCTTCGTGTTATTAATTCTATAGGATCGCTCTATCGAATTATTCCTCCTCTAAATATTGATAGCTACACACTTTTTAAGGTTGAGTTCTAACTACCATTTGTCGCACCACTCTTGAATTGCATCTAAATCCTTGCTAAGTGATTTCGTGTCCTCTTCGTTCGATATACCCCTGTACACCTTTACACAACTTTACACAACTTTAAGAAATGTCTTGTAATGAATTTTTGGAAAAAGAATAGCTCTCCCCCTAGCACTTACAAAATAAGTAATAATGAATTAACAAACGTGGAATCCATTAAATATCTTGGAATAAGACTGACAAATGTTCTTTCCTGGGGTAAACACATTCGTGAAATAATGGGTCAAGCGAATCGCAAACTGGGTTTCATTAAAAGAGTATTGGGTAAATGTGACGATCATGTACGAGAAATCAGCTACTTTTCCCTTGTTAGACCTCATTTGGAATATGCTGCCAGTGTATGGGATCCCTACGAAATCGGTCTAAGTAATGAACTTGAACGTGTGCAGCGAAGATCGGCAAGATTTGTAAAGGGACGATACGATAATTATATTAGCGTAACCAGTCTATTAAATGAATTGAAATGGGAATCATTGTCAGATCGCAGGTTGAAATTTAGACTTAATCTCTTCCACAAATTCCAAGGCAATATTTTCAGTGATGATGTTAAAAATATTTTACGAACCCCAACTTACTATGGCAGACTGGACCATAATCATAAAGTTAGAGAAATTGATTGCCGAACTGACCGATTCAAAATGTCCTTTTTCCCTCGCACAATTAGAGATGCGAATAACGGTAAATATGTCCTATCGGAGAGTAGCAATGAATAGCATTCGTAGCTGCATGTTGGTATGAGTACTTAAAGCTAACCCTACTAACAGAATGTTTTTGCATGTTTGATTTGCAATTTCTATCTTTTTTTAAATAGTGTAGTTCTGACTACTATATTAATACTATTCCTTTTTTATGCATGATATGTAGTGCATGTTTGGTGAGCAATCACCCCCTGCCACACACCCTTGTGGTGGCTTGCAGGGTATTATGTAGATGTAGATGTAGACACCACCGCATCGTCTGCAAAAAGTCTAAGGTTACTACTAACTACTGTACCCAAATCGTTTATGTATAAAAGAAATAGAAGCGGACCTACTACGCTACCCTGGGGAACTCCCGATGTTACTTCGATTGTGTCCGACATGATACCATCTATGACAACCCTCTGCTCTCGCCCACTTAAGAATTCTTTTACCCAACATACAACGTCTTTATTTATACCAAAACTCTCTAACTTCAAGATTAATTTGTCATGAGGAACTTTATCGAAGGCCTTTTTAAAATCTAAAAATATCGCATCAACTTCAGTACTGCTTTCGCCGTGGACTAAAATATCGTGTACGAATAAAGCTAATTGTGTCTCGCAGGATCTACCTTTCCGGAACCCATGCTGGCTGTTTATGAGTAATCCTTGACTATCCAAATGCCCCATGATCGAACTGACTACTATGTGCTCAAATATCTTACAAGAGATTGACGTGAGTGAGATGGGTCTGTAGTTACTAGGTTCTTCCCTATCACCGCTTTTAAATATAGGTGTAATGTTAGCTACTTTCCAATCCTTGGGTACTGTGTGGTTCTTTAGTGTTTTATTGAATATTATTTCTAGATAGAGGGCTATTTCAGAAGCTAATGTTTTATATATTCTGGAAGGAATTTGATCGGGACCTGGTGATTTGTTTTTACTTATGCTTTTTAACTGCTGCTCTATTCCGCGACATGAAATGTTTATTTCGGGCAATTGCTCACTGAAAGTGTTCGGCGGTGGTTCCACTGCGTTTTGTGACGATGAGTTGAATACACTTTGGAAGAAGGTGTTTAAAGTGTTGGCTTTTTCTACACTGCTGGTGACACTGATTCCTTTATCATTTTTAAGTGTGTGCCCTGTGGACTTATTTCCCTGGAGCTCTCTCACATATGACCAAAACGCTTTAGGATTGCTATCTAAATATTCTCCTAACATCTTGCTCTTGAAATGTGATAACGCTTGCCGACATGATTTTCTTGCTAATGCTCTCGATTTTTTATAGTTTTGAACTAGCTCATTTTTTTCCTCTGCCGATAGACCCCGTCCTGCATTTTTCATCTTATGCATGATATGTAGTGCATGTTTGGTGAGGAATCACCCCCTGCCACACACCCTTGTGGTGGCTTGCAGGGTATTATGTAGATGTAGATGTAGAAGGGTGTGTGGCAGTGGGTGATTCCTCACCAAACAGGCACAACATATCATGCTTAAAAGGGGAATAGTATTAATATAGTAGTCAGAACTACACTATTTAAAAAAGATAGAAATTGCAAAGCAAACATGCAAAAACATTCTGTTAGTAGGGTTTGCTTTAAGTACTCATGCCAACATGCAGCTACCAATGCTATTCATTTCTACTCTTCGATAGGACATATTTACCGTTATTCGTATCTCTAATTGTACAAGGGAAAAAGGACATTTTGAATCGGTCAGTTCGGCAATCAATTTCTCTAATTTCATGATTTCTCTAATTAGTATGGGATCCCTACGAAATCGCTATAAGTAATAAACTTGAATGTGTGCAGCGAATATCGGCTAGATTTGTAAAGGGACGATACGGTAATTATATTAGAGTAACCAGTCTACTAAATTAATTGAAATAGGAATCATGGTCAGATCGCAGGTTGAAATTTAGACTTAATCTCTTAAACAAATTCCAAGGCAATATTTTCAGTTATGATGTTAAAAATATTTTACGAACCCCAACTTCCTATGGCAGACTGGACCATAATCATAAAATTAGAGAAATTGATTGCCGAACTGACCGATTCAAAATGTCTTTTTTCCCTCGTACAATTATAGATACGAATAACGGTAAATATGTCCTATCGAAGAGTAGCAATGAATAGCATTGGTAGCTGCATGTTGCCATGAGTACTTAAAGCTAACCCGACTAACAGAATGTTTTTGCATGTTTGCTTTGCAATTACTATCTTTTTTAAATAGTGTAGTTCTGACTGCTGTATCAATACTAATCATTTTGTTTGCATGATATGTAGTGCATGTTTGGTGAGAAATACCCCCCTGCCGCACACCCTTGTGGTGGCTTGCAGGGTATTATGTAGATGTAGATGTTAATGTAGATGATTATGGTCCAGTATGCCATAGTAAGTTGGGGTTCGTAAAATATTTTTAACATCATCTCTGAAAATATTGCCTTGGAATTTGTGGAAGAGATTAAGTCTAAATTTCAACCTGCGATCTGACAATGATTCCCATTTCAATTCATTTAATAGACTGGTTACGCTAATATAATTATCGTATCGTCCGTTTACAAATCTTGCCGATCTTCGCTGCACACGTTCAAGTTAACACCAGCGTATTATGCTAGATTCGACCAGATAAATAAGATTAGAGAGATAGATTGTCGTACAGATAGATTCAAAATGGCATTTTTCCCCCGTACTATAAGAGAACAGAATAGGCAGCATAGGAAAGGGATATGTAGAGGAAATATTTTAGAGTATTCTGTAGTGCATGATGCATGTATTAACCCCTCAAATACTATAGATACTAACAATCTAGTTGCATGAGACCCTTTAGTTGCTTGCTTGCATGTTAGTAGTGCATGCTTGGTGATCTTCACCCCCTGCCACACACCCTCGCGGTGGCTTAAAGGGTATCGTGTAGATGTGTAGATGTGAAGTTCGTTATTTAGACCGATTTCGTAGGGATCCCATACACTGGCAGCATATTCCAAATGAGGTCTTACAAGGGAAAAGTAGCTGATTTCTCGTACATGATCGTCACATTTACCCAATACTCTTTTGATGAAACCCAGGGTACGATTAGCTTGACCCATTATTTCACGTATATGTTTACCCTAGGAAAGAAAATGTGTCAGTCTTATTCCAAGATATTTAACATCTACATCTACACGATACCCTGCAAGCCACCGCGAGGGTGTGTGGCAGAGGGTGAAGGTCACCAAGCATGCACTACTAGCATGCAAGCAAGCAACTAAAGGGTCTCATGCAACTAGATTGTTAGTATCTATAGTATTCGAGGGGTTAAAACATGCATCATGCACTACAGAATACTCTAAAATATTTACCCTACCTATCCCTTTCCTATGCTGCCTATTCTGTTCTCTTATAGTACGGGGGAAAAATGCCATTTTGAATCTATCTGTACGACAATCTATCTCTCTAATCTTATTTATCTGGTCGAATCTAGCATAATACGCTGGTGTTTTTAATATGTGCCTAACATCTTCAGTAAAGCTATCCGATTGAAATTTCTGCAATAGATTTAATCTGAACTTTAATATACGCTCTGATAATGATTCCCAACCTAATTCTTGTATTAATTCTGATACACTACTCAACCTATCGTAACACCTTTTGACGAACCTAGCTGCTCTACGCTGCACACTGTCTAGTTCTCTCATCAAACCTAATTCATTAGGATCCCATACACTGGCTGCATACTCAAGGTGGGGCCTAACTAGTGAAAAGTAGCATCGCTCTTTTGTCTTCTCATTTAATGGATTCCACGTTTGTTAATTCATTATTACTTATTTTGTATGTGCTAGGAGGAGAACTATTCTTTTTCCAAAAATTCATTACTACACATTTTTTAAAATGTAATTCTAACTGCCATGTATCACGCCAAGTTTCAATTGCTTGTAGGTCAATATTTAAATATTCTCTATCGTTTGGGCATAGAATTTCCCTGTATACTACTGCGTCATCGGCAAATAGACGAACCTTACTTTTTACCACCTTATGGATATCATTTATGTACAACATTGTTAGGAGTTGACCTATCATACTACCTTGTGGGACACCCGAAAACTAATTGTATCTCGCAAGACCTACCTTTCCGGAACCCATGTTTGACTGTGTATGTGCAATCCCTGACTATCCAAATGTCCCATGATATAACTGACTACAATGTGTTCACATACCTTACAAGAGATACCAAGAACGGTGCTACCGAAGAATGATGAAGATTTAATAGATCGACTGAGTGACAAACGAAGAATTCTTTATAAGACTGGGAGAAATGAGAATTCTACTGAATACTCTAAAAATAGACGGGGAATCTTAATCGGCAATATCTTTAGACACCATGCAATGATGAAGACAATCGTCGATGCAAAAGTGAACGGGGATAATATAAAAGGCAGGTCGTTTGAGCTATATGGAACAGGTTGTAAATGTTGAAAAAGAGATGAATTGTGTCAATATGAAGAGGTTGGCCGATAGAAGAATCAAGTGTAAGGATGCTTATAACCAATCCTAGGATTGTTGACCGATGATGATGAATCCTTGCATGCTAAGGAAATACAGATAATTACATTTTGTGGACATCTTTTTAACCAGTAATCACTTCATTACTTTTGTTTACACTTAGCATTTAGTTGCACGTGTCTCCTACATCTATCTTATTTTCATATAGTAGTATCATTGTAGCTCTTCATTGTCATGTCAGAAGTGCTCATATGGTGATGCTGACTCCCTTCCACGTACCCTATCGGAGGTTCGCAGTGATAACATAGATGTAGATGAACAATATTTCGATTCCATATCCCCCTACTTTGCCTTCTGCTAATGTCCTTCTTTCCTCGTAAAATTAGCGGTATGAGTAGCTGTAAATATATTCAATACGAGTGTATCAATTTATAGCATAGGTCCTTATATCAACATGCTATAGCATGTTGGTATATGTACCTTTAGCTAACCCAACTAACAGCATTATATTGCATGCTTGCTTTGATATTTTTATATTTTTTTTTAAATTTAAGTTTAGACTAGTATATTATCACTAATCCATTTTTATTATGTAGATGCATGCTTCCTATCACATGGTACGCGGGAAAGTGACATTTGTAATCTATCGGTGCGACAATGTATCTTGATGGCGATATATCTGTGATATAGATATGTTGTTTAAAATTTGAAGCAATATCGCATACATAGCCTCTTCGTTTCCTTGGTGAATCTTTTTACCTCAACAGTAAAGCCGGTGACGTAGTTACCAACAATGTGTTAAGTGCCCGACGAAAGTGCGAGTCTGGTGCGGAGTCATCTACAGATGCACCCTTGAGTTTTGCTGGTATTAGCATTTGGAAGTACTATTTTGTAATGGATAGCATATGTCAAGTGTAGCACAAATGATAGAGTCACCCAATGCTACACTCATTGTGAAGTTGATGGTGTACAGGAATGGAATTGGAATACAATACTACAATGGAATTGTTTGAAACTTTGTAGACCGAAAAATCTATTTTTTAAACATTTCCCACAAAGATAATTCACATAAATTTCGATTATTGCATTCACCTACTAGTGCGTAATGCTCTTCAAATAATCAGAGGGGCAGTTAACACATATCATTAGAGCTTATATCTCTTTTCAGCTGTATTATCAGCTACAGATCAGATCTAGTATTATCTCTTTTCATCTACACACCCATCCGGATAAGAATTCTTCCTGTTAAGGTTGATTTACTGAAAGCTTTCCTGTTGGGATCGAGCATAGTGCTCTCCTTACCTTTCTAGCGCCATCGGAAAACGTCTGATTTTAAATTACCTCAAATATTCAATCCAAACTTCTGCCTACATATATATTCATAATGGAAAATAATTAGCCCTAAATGATAGCATAGTAGAATGTTAGTGTAACATTCAACTATTAGTAATATAAATATTTAGATCTATAAATGGAATCGCTTGTGTTTACAATGTTTAATTAATATAAGAAGCATATTAATTTTAGCAAAACTACTTAGTTACTTCAGTAGCGACCTATGTTAACAGCTTGCATTTCTTCAAGGTGCACAACGTCACAAGGGAATAAGCAAGGGGGCGGTACTCATCCTAGCCAATCACTCTACGAGAAAGAAAAAAATCCCTTTCACTTTTGTGTAGCTGGAAGGGTGGGGGAGGGGACAGGGCTTATATATATTGTGACCACAGGTATGTCATAGGTTAGGTATCTTGGGCGCGAACACTAACCGTCTTCAGCACTGCGGTTGTCTCAGTGAACATTCATCTTCGAACTTCCTTCAAGAATACGTGTGATACGGTTCAGCTGCTTCAAGCGACGTTCGTGATGACTGTCAGTTCAAGATCCGGGGAAGATAATTCCCAAGGAACCTTTGACGTAATCGGGAATCTTCCTCCAGAGATGGCCTCATACATACTCAGGTAAATCATTTTCATCTGTTTTCAAGTTTATAATAATTTCTTGAGTAGCATATTATTTTTACATCTACGCGATACCCTGCAAGCCACCGTGAGAGTGTGAGACAGGTGGTGAAGATCACCAAACATCCATTATTGACATGCAAACAAGCTACTATACGGTCTCATGCAACTAGATTTTTAGTATCTACATAGTAATTAGGGATTGGTTGTTAATACATGCATCATGCACTACAGCCTACTCTTTTTATCAAGAGAACTTGGGAGAACTTTTTTTTAATATTCCTATCCCTAATTGTACGAGGAAAGACGGACACTTTGAATCTGTCAGCTAGGCAATCAGTTTCTCTAATTTTGTGATTATGGTTCAGTCTACAATAGCAAATCATCAATGGTTCGTGGAAGTTCATGATCGAGAGTAAAATCAATGTGGTTATTCCTCACTATGTATTGGGTACAGCCCGACCCGTTTCAGCTCTTCCATTCCATTCTCAAGGGACAATGCCATAGTAAGTTGGAGCTTTCGAAATATTTTTAATGTCATCAGTGAAAATATTATCTTGGAATTTATGAAAGAGATTAAGTCTAAATTTCAACCTATAGTGTGACAATGAATCCAATTTTAGTTAATCTAATTTACTGCTTGGGCTAACTGGTTTTTCGCAGTAAGTACTCTGTGGTACCTACTAAAGATGCTAGGCATGTATGGTAGGCACCTCCAGCGTATTATGCTATGTTCGACCAGATAAATATTATTATAGAGATTGTCGTACTGATAATCTCAAAATTTCATTTTCCCCCCGTACTATAAGAGAACGGAATAGGAAGCATAGCAAAGGGATAGGTCGGGGAAATATTTTAGAGTAGTCTGTAGTGCATGATGCATGTATTAACAACTAATCCCTTAATTACTATGTAGATACTAAGCATGAGACCCTATAGTGGCATGTTTGCATGTCATTAATTCATGCTTGGTGATCTTCACCCCTTGCCACACATCTAATTGCTAATTCTTTTCATGTGTTATATGTAATGCTTGCAGGATATTATGCTCATGCAGAGTCATAAGATGACTCAGGGATACGATTAACTCATTCGTGATTTTTGTCTTTTTCGTTAATTTCGATCACGTCCAATTTGCACTGAAACTGCCACGAGCTCTAACAGTGGTCTGACTGTAGGTATATTAAAAACACTTTTGTGTCACACTGCTTCATACAACTTATCGTCGAGAGAAACGTAATCGGTGTGACTTATTCTCTTTGGCAGAATGTTGGACAATGCAACTCTGGCTTCGAGCGCGGCAGTGTGTTGCAGGTGGAGCACATTGGTGCGCTTCGATCCGGTTCTGTGCGATCGCGTTTGCAAATATTACAGGAGGAAAAAGAATAAGGAGAGGAAGCGCGGCCGTATGAGGTGCAGGCGCAGAGTGCACCCATACGTACCCGAAAGCAACCAGCATGAAGAGCCGATGCAGCTGCTATCAGCAGGTAACTCGAAATTTCGCTCTACAAGGTTTTACGATAAAATGTCTATAAAACCATGTGCAACTAGTTAAGGACCACCGAAGAGTAACGAACAAATCTACATCTGCATCCACATAATACCCTGCAAGCCAACACAAGGGTGTAGGGCAGGGGATGAAGGTCACCAAACATGCCCTGCTTACATGCAAATGAGAGCTATAATGCAACTACGTCATGGAGAGATATAGCAGTCGTGTGCAACTAGGTGGTTAGTGACTAAACAGCAATGGATTTATTACTGGTTAGAAAAAAATCATTCGTGTGTTAGTAATGCTCAAACATGCGTCGTGCACTTCAGACTTATCGAGAAAGTGTTGCTATTCTGCCTATTGTACCCTTCTATGGTACTCGGGAAAAATGACATTTTTCATCTATCGGTGCGACACTCTAGTCGAGTCGAGTTCGAGTCCCGCGAAGCTGAAGTTTCTCTGAGAAATTCAGTTATTGTTTTTACTTAGGTTATCCATCAAGGTTTTACACCACCTGTGTTCATTAAATCCTGCTAGATACTTCACTTAACACACATCCCTAACTATATCTTTATCGAACATCTGCATCATATGTAATGGTGGCTTTCTGATGATTCTCTCGTTTCAATCATGGAAACGTATCTCGCATTTCTTTAAAAGCATAATCTACTCTTCTCCAACCTTGCAGCGAGCCCTTGCGGGCTCGAGTCGATGAGCTCGAGAAGACGGTGGACAGTCTTCGCTCTCTCGTGAAACGGCTGGTGACTACGTTGGAACGGTCGAGGGGGAGTGGGGGTCGGCCAAGGCCTTCCGCACGCGTTGGTGCGGGGGCGAGCCCTTACACTGGCGTGGGTTGGAGGGTTGAGGACGTTCCCCGCACACCCGAGCCTCTAGCGGAGCCTACCTCCGAATCCGGGGGAGAGTGGGAAGTGGTCCGTAGGAGGAGTCGTGGGGTCACACTACACAAACGGGGAAATGCAGAGGCAGAGGCTGAGCCTTTCCCCGTTAGTAATAGGTTCGATGGGCTGGCGGAGGTCGGCGCATCGAACGCTCCGCCTCCGGAGACTTCGCCGACTGGGAGTCGGGAGGGAAGGGAGGGAGTATTAGTGATAGGTAGCTCCAATGTCCGCCGAGTAGCGGACTCGATGCGTGCCAGGGCCCGTCGGGAAGGAGGTGGTGAATCCCGAGGGAAAGGTGACGAAGAACGGGTACGTTCCTGGTGTATACCAGGAGGTACGGTGCCCCAGGTGACGAAGGCGTTGAAAGCAACGGTCAGTGCCACTAACTGCTCCAAGCTGCACGTAGTCGCCCATGTCGGCACTAACGACGCCGCGAAACGGGGGTCCGAGGATGTAATGGATTCCGTAAGGGATCTATGCACCGAGTTCCACCGTGTTCGTGGAGGTCTGGGTATCGATATGAGGCTGACTATATGTAGCTTGGTACCTAGGACGGATCGGGGGTCGATGGTTTGGAGCCGAGTTTTAGGCATAAACCGGAGACTCCGTGAAGTCTGTGGGAGCGAGGGAGCTGAGTTTTTGGACCTCGGGCCGGAGCTGGAAACGTGTCGGGTGCCCCTGAATCGCTCGGGTGTCCACTACACGGACGAGGCATCGTCTAAGGTAGCGAGTAGGATACTGGAGCATACACGTAGGGTTTAGCTCAGGTGGTAGCCCAGAGTGCAGGTCAATCCGCGGGGGAAAAATCGTGCAAGAATTTGACAGAACATGCAGAGTAGTTTTAGAAGGTCAGAGAAAAACACATGGAGAGAACGAACATGATAATTCATCAAAGGTAAGAGGTAGACCAAATAGTTTGTCCGTCAAAAAATTATCGAGGAAAATTTTAGTTGGAAAGGAGCACCAAGAGAGAAACAGATTGGAAGAAAAAATTTCAGTGATAGTAGTGAATTGTCGTAGTATAAGAAATAAAGTAGCAGAATTTCACCACCTCATTAAGAGTACTAATGCAGATATAATCGTAGGTACAGAAAGCTGGCTTTCGAAGGACATATCAGATCACGAAGTATTTCCGAAGTGTTTTACAGTATACAGAAAGGATAGAGTAAGCAGAAACGGAGGAGGAGTTTTCATAGCTGTGAAGGACCCGTATGTCAGTAGAAGAGAACTTATTTCAGAGCGAAATGTAGAAAGTATTTGGTGTTCCGTTAAAAGTAAAAGTAGTAACGCAAAAAAGATATATGTAGGTGCATATTACAGGCCACCGGACACAGACGTCAATTCTATAATAGAGCTAGAGTCAGAGATACGCACATTACTTTCTGGGAAGAATGATAGAGGAATAATAGTAGGCGGAGATTTCAATCTCCCCTCGATAGACTGGAATACGTGTAGTTTCATTGCAGGAGGTAAGGATAAGGAACATTGCGAATCACTGTTGAACACCTTTACGACACATTCTCTACAACAGCTAGTAACAGAGCCGACCAGGGGTAACAACATTCTAGACTTATTAGCAACAAATATACCCGAGAGAGTTCTAAATACAGTTACAGACACAGGAATTAGTGACCATAAAATAGTGCATGCGAAATTTATTGTAGGCGTTGAAAGACATTATAAACCAAGGAGGAGGGTGTACTTATTTGGCAAGGCAAATTACGACGGTATGAAAGAGGAATTAAGGGAAGCGTTTAATGTATTCAGCGAACAAAGCAAAGGATTAAATACAGAGGATTCGTGGAGAGAATTTCTTGAGGTCACCCGTAACGCAGTTCATAAATACATACCAAGTAAATATATTAGTGATAATACAGAGCCAAGGTGGTATAACGCGGAGGTTAGGAAATCACTAAAGCGACAAAGGGTATGCCACGCTAAGATGAAAAATGCCAGACGGGGTCTATCGGTAGAGGAAAAAAATGAGCTAGTTCAAAACTATAAAAAATCGAGAGCATTAGCAAGGAAATCATGTCGGCAAGCGTTATCACATTTCAAGAGCAAGATGTTAGGAGAATATTTAGATAGCAATCCTAAAGCGTTTTGGTCATATGTGAGAGAGCTTCAGGGAAATAAGTCCACAGTGCACACACTTAAAAATGATAAAGGAATCAGAGTCACCAGCAGTGTAGAAAAAGCCAACACTTTAAACACCTTCTTCCAAAGTGTATTCAACTCATCGTCACAAAACGCAGTGGAACCACCGCCGAACACTTTCAGTGAGCAAATGCCCGAAATAAAAATTTCATGTCGCGGAATAGAGCAGCAGTTAAAAAGCATAAGTAAAAACAAAGCACCAGGTCCCGATCAAATTCCTTCCAGAGTTTATAAAACATTAGCTTCTGAAATAGCCCCCTATCTAGAAATAATATTCAATAAAACACTAAAGAACCACACAGTACCCAAGGATTGGAAAGTAGCTAACATTACACCTATATTTAAAAGCGGTGATAGGGAAGAACCTAGTAACTACAGACCCATTTCACTCACGTCAATCTCTTGTAAGATATTTGAGCACATAGTAGTCAGTTCGATCATGGGGCATTTGGATAGTCAGGGATTACTCATAAACAGCCAGCATGGGTTCCGGAAAGGTAGATCTTGCGAGACACAATTAGCTTTATTCGTACACGATATTTTAGTCCACGGCGAAAGCAGTACTGAAGTTGATGCGATATTTTTAGATTTTAAAAAGGCTTTCGATAAAGTTCCTCATGACAAATTAATCTTGAAGTTAGAGAGTTTTGGTATAAATAAAGACGTTGTATGTTGGGTAAAAGAATTCTTAAGTGGGCGAGAGCAGAGGGTTGTCATAGATGGTATCATGTCGGACACAATCGAAGTCACATCGGGAGTTCCCCAGGGTAGCGTAGTAGGTCCGCTTCTATTTCTTTTATACATAAACGATTTGGGTACCGTAGTTAGTAGTAACCTTAGACTTTTTGCAGACGATGCGGTGGTGTACAGGGGTATATCAAACGAAGAGGACATGAAATCACTTAGCAAGGATTTAGATGCAATTGAAGAGTGGTGCGACAAATGGCAGTTAGAACTCAACCTTAAAAAGTGTGTAGCTATCAATTTTTGGAGGAGGAATAATTCGATAGAGCGATCCTATAGAATTAATAACACGAAGATCGAAAACGTTGAAACCGTAAGATATTTAGGTGTAACAATCACTAAAGATTTATCGTGGGGAAGACACATAAGGGAAATATGCGGCCGAGCGAAGAGAAAGCTAGGATTTATAAAAAGAGTACTTGGGAAATGTGATGAGAAGACAAAAGAGCGATGCTACTTTTCACTAGTTAGGCCCCACCTTGAGTATGCAGCCAGTGTATGGGATCCTAATGAATTAGGTTTGATGAGAGAACTAGACAGTGTGCAGCGTAGAGCAGCTAGGTTCGTCAAAAGGTGTTACGATAGGTTGAGTAGTGTATCAGAATTAATACAAGAATTAGGGTGGGAATCATTATCAGAGCGTAGATTAAAGTTCAGATTTAATCTATTGCAGAAATTTCAATCGGATAGCTTTACTGAAGATGTTAGGCACATATTGAAAACACCAGCGTATTATGCTAGATTCGACCAGATAAATAAGATTAGAGAGATAGATTGTCGTACAGATAGATTCAAAATGGCATTTTTCCCCCGTACTATAAGAGAACAGAATAGGCAGCATAGGAAAGGGATAGGTAGGGGAAATATTTTAGAGTATTCTGTAGTGCATGATGCATGTATTAACCCCTCAAATACTATAGATACTAACAATCTAGTTGCATGAGACCCTTTAGTTGCTTACTTGCATGCTAGTAGTGAATGCTTGGTGACCTTCACCCCCTGCCACACACCCTCGCGGTGGCTTGCAGGGTATCGTGTAGATGTAGATGTAGATGTAGAACCTTTATTTAATCGATGACTTTACTGACCACTGCTACTTCTTGGCCAGTATTCTTTCCACAGCATGTAGTCCCCTCTTTAACCGACTGATGCACCAGTTGGCTCTTATGTTTAGTTACAAGGGTTTCACGGGGTTTACCTTTACCCCACTGATTGAGGATAATAGGAGGTATTATTGGTTTTTATAAGTAACATTGCAATATTTAGTTCTTAATCATATAGAATAAATCACACATTCATCATTGTATGTGTAGCTCAAGTTAAAACCCTTAAGTTTCCTGAATTGGTCATATCTACACGCTACCCTGCAAGCCACCTCGAGGGTGTGTGGCAGGGAGTGAAGGTCACCAAGCATACGCTACCGTCATGCAAACAAGCAACTATAGGGACTCATGCAACTAGATTGTTAGTATCTATAGTTACTGACTGGTTGAACACTACTACTGGTTACTGACCACCTTGAACATAAAAAAAGGAAGAGAAAGCTTTTTTGTAATAAATCTAGGGAAAGATTGTCTATGGCTTATTAATTGTTGACACAAAGAATGTACAAAGCATTAGTATTTTATTTGGTGCAACATCGTATCTGTAGATTGACCCCCTGCCACACACCCTAGCCGTGGCTTGCAGAGTGTCGCGTTGATGTAGATGTAGATTCTTTCACAAGTTATGTCATTTAAAACGTTTGAAAATTTATAGGCCAATACCATGCGGCAGTCACAGGCAGGATTCAAAGAAGGTCCTCCTTTCGTAGAGGTCTAGAAGTGGTGCAAAGAGCCCTCAGGCAGAGTAAGTAGAAAATAAGATACTTTGTGTAAAAAATTACATGATCCCTCTGCAATGTGCCATGATGTCTTGAACTATTCAACTTCACAGTTGCATCGCTTTGGAGTTAACACCAGATGTAAATGGAGATGGGTGGACTCATGATGAACTGGAAGGAGTGACCAGCAAGATTTTTTGACCAGTATAGATGGGCCGTGATGGCTGAGCGTCTGATTTGACAAACAAGACCACTTATCTGCCCAAAAATTGACAAGTTACTCGACAGTTATACAAATTACAGTCATACAATGGATTCTAATATAAAATCTATCCCTGTTTTCTTTGGTTTATGAGTAGTTTTGTTATTGTGATTGCATACATGGCTGATTTCTGTTTTATTTGCTGTTCATAGATGGATGTATTTTCTAAACGAGGTAGTTGAGGAGGTGTAACTTATTGTATTTATTGTATGTAAATTTGTGATGCCCCTGTCCCTGATTATGTATAAAAACGTTGAATTGAAGTTTCTAATTCTTTATTGCCGAATTCATATGATAAATATAAGGTATTGAATGAGAGAATGTCCACTGATAAATAAGCATTTAACCTGCTACATAACTTGGCCTTCAAGAACATAAATTACCTCTCTAATGAGCTTTAATCTCCATTCTATCAAATTGCTAACCTCCCTCATTACCCCCGCTGTCCTCCTGCCAACTGTCTCTTCCTATTCCCCTCCAAACTACTTTACTTTTGCGCTTCCTTCTACAAAACAACTAGCGTACAAGAAAGCTCATTTACTCATTTTCTTAACTGACATAGATGAAGTAGGTAAATTATATACCCGGGTCGTGATTGATGTTTTTTCTTAATTGGGTCTTATTGTGCATCTTTTTACCCATCCATAGATTATGTCGCATAATTTTAAAAGTCATAGTAATGGAGAGTAACGCTAACCCGGGTATATAATTTACCTACTTCATCGTAAAATATGATTTGAAAAATCAAATCATGTTCTGAATTTACAATTAATGTTATCTACATGGGTTATACGAGAATTTGGCCAACATAACATTAAGGCCGCTAAATAACCCTGTATTTGGTAAACATCGATGTCGGCAGAGCATTAGAAAGTCAATTAAATTTTATATCATTGGAACTAAGTAATTTATGATTTTAATATTTAACAAAGGAATTTTGCTGCCAGTGACAGTTTTTCTAAAATAATGTCATTAAGCCATCTGGGTTTATTCGTTCTTATACTTTTAAAATGATTATTGACTCTTAGAGGATTGCACGTAGCCAATAATTAATTATCATCAGCTGATAGTGATTTAGCAGTGGTATGCTTGTTGTGGATTTGTTGCAGAACTTTTTAAAGAAGGATTTAGCGGAATATATAGCAAAACCATAAGATATTTAGGTGTCCATAAGATATTTGGGTGCCCATAAGGTATTTAGGTGTATTTAAGGATTTATCGTGGGGAAGACACATAAGGGAAGAGGAAGCTAGGATTTATAAAAAGAGTACTCGGGAAATGTGATGAGAAGACAAAACAGCAAGTTATTTTTCACTAGTTAGGCCCCACCTTGAGTATGCAGCCAGTGTATGGGATCCTAATGAATTAGGTTTGATCAGAGAACTAGACAGTGTGCAACGTAGAGCAGCTAGGTTCGTTAAAAGGTGTTACGATAGGTTGAGTAGTGTTTCAGAATTAATAAAAGAATTAGGGTGGGAATCACTATCGGAGTGTAGGTTAAAGTACAGATTAACTCTATTAGAGAAATTTCAATCGGATAGCTTTATTGAAGATTTTAGGCACATATTAAAAAACCAGCGTATTATGCTAGATTCGACCAGACAAATAAGATTAGAGAGATAGATTGTCGTACCGATAGATTCAAAATGGCATTTTTCCCCCGCACTATAAGAGAACAGAATAGGTAGCAAAGAAAATTAGGTGAAATATTTTAGAGTAGTCTCTAGTGCATAATGCATGTATTAACCCCTTAAATACTATAGATTCTAACAATCTAGTTGCATGAGACACTATAGTTGCTTGTTTGCATGTTAGTAGTGCATGCTTGGTGATCTTCACCCCCTGCCACGTACCCTCGTGGTGGCTTGCAGGGTATCGTGTAGATGTAGATGCAAATTATTTGATTCTAGCTTATTTTTCCAGCGGTTCTGGCGGAATTATTCGGATGACAATTGGTAACACAGCACCCCTTCCTCCTATCCCTCTCCCCATCCCCCAAGCTTTCTCTCCTCAACCCTCCAGCACCCATCCTAGAAATCCTGGTGGGCGATAAGATAGTGGAGACAAGAATCCGATGGCCCTAGCATCTCCAGACCTCTCTCCCACCACTTCCACATCTCCCCCTCCTCCCACTGCCCGTGCAAACGCATGTACCTCCAAGGCGCGCTTGCTAGGCAGTCTCAACTCAGCGGTCTAGAAGACTATTTGGAATGACTCTAAAACTAGCCGAAATCAGTGCGTTACGTTTCTCTTGTTGTGTGTTACTCTCTGACCGGTTCCTCGGCAAGCAGCCTTGCCACTGCATTTTGACAGGTGGGGATGTTCCGGCTGAAACGGGATCGAAAAGGGCGGCAGCAGGGCCTATTCGACATCGGTCGCCGCCATTTATCCTTTCAAGTCCTTTTCTTTCTTGCAACCACCCTCCTCCTTTTCAAATCCCTGCTCCTCTACACGCTTTTGTGATTCCCAAATAGTCCTATGGTGTTGCTCCTACCCTCCGCCCCACTCAACCACACTATCTCGGGCTCCCCCTCCAACTTCCCCTCCTGTAAGTCGGCGCTCTCTCAAGGCGACGCATGTAAGCAAGTCTCTTTCCTGTTGTCCGCGTCGTAGAGATACACTGCATGAGCTCTGCGCGTTGGGAGCCACTGTGCTAACTTCGACGAGATAGTGGATTCGTTCGTATTTCCGTCTCTGATGGATCCTCGATTGGGTTGGGAGAGATTTTCCTCCAAGTAAGTAGATACTCAATCACGAATTTTTTCCCTGTTGTCATTATTTTCGTATTCTAAGTTAGTTGTATTGGAATTGTGATTTTGCGTTCTGGAGTTATGGTTGAGGCACATTCGTTGAATACGCTAGGCGAAATAACTTTTATACCGTAAATCGTGTGTATCCTAGCGGCGCAATTGAATTACCAATAGTGGTATGAGCAGATGCATAATTGCTACTCCTATATCCTTCTGCATAACAGGTGAATGCCGAGCACCTATTCTAAGACACTTGCTCAACAGGTATGAGTGGTGCAGGCATGCAAGTCCCTTGGCTCGTAATGAATCACTCGTGAGATTATACTAATCACCCGCGATATTATGCTTGGTCTATCACCGTTGCTGATATTTATGTGATTTGTTTTCCGCAGTTACTCTTCAAAGGTATTTTTTTCATTATGGCATACGAAGTACCTTGCTACTCTCCTACTTAATGGCCGTAATACCTCTTTAATGCCGGATGCGTTTTTCAAATGGCAGACCTTTCGTCGCGATAATCGTGACTTCCGTTAATGGTATTTACAATCAGGGTATCTTATTACGTATATCCGTAGTGGAATTGGAGTATCTTATTTTACTAGAATAGGCATATGACAAATTCATTTCTTTTTTCCTCACTATTAGGGATATGAATAACGGTAAATATATCCAGTACGAGTGTAGCAATGGATAACATTGGTAGCTGCATGCTGGTATAAGGACTTAAAGCTAACCCAAATAACATCATGTTTTTCCATGGATGGTCTGCTATTTTTATCTTTTTTAAATAGTGTAGTTTTGAACAGTACCTATATAAATACTCATCCTTTTTTTATGCATGATATGTAGTGCATGTTTGGTGAGAATTCACCCCCTGCCACACACCTTTATGGTGGCTTGCAGGGTATTATGTAGATGTAGATTTCCTTTCATTCCCTTCTTCATTACAGGCGAAAGCCGAGCAGCTGTTCTTCGTCATTGCTGAATGACAGTAGTACGAGGTGCCAGCTTCTAATTTAGACGTAGGTTAGGTCACCAAGCGAGGGCACCAGAGGGTACTCAACATTCTAGTGATAGTGGATAACGTATGTGGAGTTCACTTCATACGTATCATTCACTACACCGTTGGATTATGTCGTGAACTTCAAAATATGAACTGAAAATAATTTTGCATTGGTCTCCGTTGAGGTATCCGTGTGGCGGTATTCATGGTTCTTATTGTTAGTTCTTCCAAGGCTGTGGGATAGGAAAATGATACTATCCTAAGAAAAATTTTTTTCCTATTTGATCTCGTAGGTGAACGCCGATCAGCTGTTGATCCTGTTTGATGGAAGATGGCTGTGGAATTTGTTTCTACGCGGGAACTTTGGCACCAACAGAATGTTGAACGAGGAAGGGAGAAAGTAGGGGAATTCTTCCGTCGTTTCCGTGAGTACATTTCCTCTATTCGCGAATATGAAACCATTTTTCAGCATGAAAGATATATTTCATGGAAGAAATGATGTGGCATAAGTGATAAAGTGCCACATAAATTAGGAATATTAACTTTGAAATGTGCACGTTAAAGTGTGGTGTATTTGTTCAATCGAGAGATGCAGGAAAAGTTGTACTGGAACTTAAGCTGTTTAAGGGTACCTATCCAATGGTTTTTAATTAAAGAATATGGTTCAGGTTCTTCCGTTCAGATAGGTGGACTTTTTTACTCTTTCATGTATCATCATAGCCCAGCTGGCCATTCCTACACTGCTATCGTAATTTATTTCATCCAGTTCAGTTTTTTCGTATGGCATGGCTTTTCTCACTAGGCTCCTGATCGCGTTCGCAAACCCAGGGCATCTATTTACTGAAATCATTTTTGGGAAGTATATTAGGTATAACAGTGAGCATGGAGTTGTTGCTCTATTTTAGTCAGGCAGTGGATGTAAAAAAGAAATTATTGGTGTGGTGGGCGTGGGTCTTATGGAGCCCCCTGGCACTTAGAACTTTTTAGATCCATTGTGCCAACCCACATTTAACCTGCCCGCCACTCGCAGACAGGGGACAAGAGCTCCGCGGTATAGGTATGGAGTACTTATCGTCACTTTCTGAGGATTCTGTTTATTCTTCACAAGTTTCAAATGTCAGCTTGCTGTTGGATTTGTCAAATGCTGGTCTTTGAGAAATTTTTCATCACAGCTATCTTCTAAATAACGATCACACTGCAAATTCGTCCTGACAAGCCACGACCAATGGACAACAAATGCACGAACTTCACCTACTGTAACTGTGAGAACAAGTTCAAAGTTTGAGGCTTTATTTTGTGGAACCACTCGATTGGGAACTAAAAACTACTTCGTATATTCCACACAAAGGTTTTGTTGATTTCTACTATGGCTTCGACAATATATGTCATTATCAATCTTGATAATAACATATATTGTCGTAACCACGGTAGAAACCAATAAAACCCTTGTGTGGAATGTACAAAGTGGTTTTTCTTTTCCATTGTGAGATCGAGTCTTATCCTCCACCTGTCATCCGAAGAGAGATAATCAGATTTGGATAAAGGTAGTTGTTTCAGGCTTAATTTGGTGGAATATTATAGCGAAAGAAAAACTGGCAATTTTCCACAAGAATTCTTGTTCCACAAGAATCCAGAGTTGCTTAGGCTAGTCAGCCTCTTAAAGCATACAATAAGCCTTCTCAACAATTGTCCTGTTGGCCCACTCTGCCAGACCATTCTGTTCAGGTGAATATGCCACTTGCCCCCAGCCACACACCCTCACGGTGGCTTGCAGGGTATCGTGTAGATGTAGATATGGAATAGTGGTTTCATGACCAATTCCCCAGTTTCTTAGTTCCTTCAGCATAACATGATTCACATATTCAGAGCCATTTTTAGTATGCAAACACTTGATTTTTTCATTGGTCTCATTTTAAACTCCCATTTTGAAAATTTTAAAGGCTTCACATACAGAATCTTTACTCTTTAAGAAATAGATGAACATTTTTTTAGTAAGGAAATTAATAAAGGTTAAAAATACCTATCACCATGAATTGAGGGGGGCTCCATCCCATACAGCACAAAGTGGTCAGAATTCGTGTAGATACAGGATAATAACTAGTTTTTACACTGTGTAAAAATATTTCATACACCTGTCAGAAGGGTGTAAAGTCGGTATGTGTATGTTCGCTAAAAACCCGATAATACTCGTGTATGGTCATATTAGGTGTTAATTGAAAAAAATGCATGTATTAATTACATAATTTATGAAATTAGTACGTAAGATAGGTAAAATGTATCCTGGCTAAACATGCTAAAAATATTTGTAACCAGGGATGGTAGTACAACAAAACAACACCTTGTTTCTCAACACCTTGATGGAGTATACCATACACATTAACTTATCATAAATTAACATTTAAGTTTAATGTAACTCACCATCATGAGTGCACAAATTGTTATGACAGGTTAGGATTATTTTATACACATTTCATTCAAATGAAAGCATTATCCATTATGTACTCAATCAATCATATACAAAGCTCAATAAACAAATTAGGAACGCCATGTGAAATGTATAGATTGTCGTATCAAACCGATTTTAACGTCAATATTTTGACGGTTCCCACCCTTGTCCACGAGCCGTGGTCGCAGGGCCGGGACAAACATCCACATAGGTGGGCAAACTGTCTCCCGAAAACGGGAGTCACTGCCCTCGAGATTGGAACCCGATCGTGCCAAACCTATTTAGAATATACTGTAACCCACAATTGATAAAAGAAGAGGTTTTGTGAAGTGGGATCAGGTTGGGAGTGTGAGAGGGTAGAGCCAATTTGGAATGGATAAAGGGGAAGGCTAGTGGGGGGTTCAGGTCCCTTGCATCCACATATCGTTGGCAGTCTGCTTTCTCATCACTTCCATCTTAGGGCCCTACTCAAGAAGCATATAAATTTTAGCTCTCGCCTTTTGTGCTAGTTTCTTCTCTATTCCTGAGGCACCTTTGGATAAGTGTTCACTAACAAAGTCCCACATATCCTCATGGGTGAGATACATTTCCATATCCATGGCCCAAGTCTCATAATTCGCAGCACAATGCAACTTTTCCATCTGTGACAATGAACTCGCAACATAGTGAATGTTTGTGATGGATGTTGCACTTTCATTGCCCATTTTTGATGCACGAACTACAAATTTCAGTTCGCCACAATGTGGTCTCGTGACATAGGCTGAAAGAAGTTTACTAATACAAAAATGCACATGAGTTACTGAGCATAAACACACCCACAGACTCAAGTCCAATTTTTGTGACTGCCTGGGCCCATAATCTGTTGCAATTATTTAGTTAGGCAGTGGATGCTGAAGATTTTTCCAGAACCAAGAAGATATACACCCATAGTGAAAGTTCATGACCGGAAGATGATGCTCAATTACATCTAGTGACTCAATGCATAGGTGGCAGCCATAGAGCTTACTGGAGGGGGCATAAGCTCTCAGCCGTGAAGCCAGGCGTAACTGTGTTCTTGCGCATTTAGCCATATTTTGCAGCCCAGCTTCGTGGATTTGCCATAAGCCTACGTGTGAAGAAAATATGAAGTTTTTCTGAAACCAGTGGCTACAGAGGTCATATAAAGGTACGTAAATACTTAATAGTGTGTGCATTTTTCTGAAAATTATTATCTATATCCGAAAAAATACCGTCAGGCAGATATATGCTATGTTAACTTTGCATTCGTAGATGGTTTGCTGCTCGGTTTACGGGTGCAGTAATGGCACAGCTAGAAGAATAACTGGTCTTACCTTCCACCGGTAAGTTAAAAAACTGCATAAAATAGTCATACCAATGCAATATTGCATGAAATGGACGCTACACCTGATAAATATTGAATTTGTTGCCTACGATGTTGCACGTGTTTTGAGTGCATTATAAAGTAAATAGTTGATAATATTTTATTAGTAACTGCAGAAATGATGTTATTTTATCAAATTAAGTGGCATGTTCAGCTAATTTTTTATGCTAGTATAATACTACCGGTAGGAAATAATGCGACTGAAATGTTTCCCCTTCCACTCACCTTTCTGATGGCTTGCAGGGTATTATGCAAATGTTATGCGGAACCAACCATGATGTTCCACAATTTCACAGTAATAATCCTAAAGACATTGCAGTTATGATGAGTTTGAAGTGTGGAATAGTATTTATTTCAATTAGAGGGAAAGAACTTAGGTTAGTGGCCTTCACGTGCCTTTATGCTTAGGTATCATTGGTACTCTATGCTTAAAACGGAGAGAAAGAAAGTATGACAACGTGGGATTTGTTATTCTAAGTTTGTGAAACACATTCTTGGTACAGAAATATTTGCATGGAATTGTGTTCATTTAGTAATGCATAATTACAACGTTAGCTGGTCAATTAACCGTTACCGACCCTTGCAATTTGTTATGAATTAGGCGAGAATAGCGTGAGTTATTGCTCATTACTTCTTGCTTTACGTTTATTAATATCCCGTGTAGTAAGTTATCGGTGAAGTGAATTAGTCATTTTTAATTCCAAACGATCTTCTTCCATATGATGCTGAAATAAGATTTTCTTTAGATTTTATGATGTTGTGTTGTTTATGTTGTTGAGAGTCACAATCGGGTCATTATTTCATTGGTTTTCCTAGAATATCTACTTGAAGGGAAAGAAAGTGGTTCATTGTGGTAATAATTTGTCATATCTTGATGTGTTTCCCTAACCTATTACAACATTTTTTTGCATTCATATATTTCCAAATATAATGCTTATCTATTAGGAAAAATGTTGTTTTTTTCTGTACAAGTCCTGTTATTTGTCACTACTTAAACCTTTCTTTTTTCCTTTTTCAGGATATCCTTGCAAGTTTGCAGGTCCTTTTATTAAGCCATTTCTGGAAACCATTTGCCATTTATTTTCCTGTGATCTAGAATAAGGAGTGGCAGTTACTGACTGGAATAGTTGTGAATTGCAATCGCTTTATGCTGCTTGGAGATCGGTTTTGCATTTTTGACCTCACTCATACATTGTATATGTTTACATTTGATGTTGGTCGGCCAAATAAGTTGAATCTTGTACTTGAAGAATCTCAAAATGGAATTGTAACGTGAATTAATGTTTTTGTAATTTGCCTATTTAATAAATGTTTATGCTTGATTTTTTTTTCTTTGACCAACAAAATATTTCGCCCTTTTTGTAAATTTAAATTTAGAAGCACGGATTTTGTCGAGTTCACTTGAGCACACACGTGCAATACGTGAGGTAGCATGGCTTTCCGTCTTTTCCAGGGGCTTTGATAGTGAAAACGGAATAATATAAGTAGAAAATATAGTCTTAAGGTAATTCGGTATTATGCCATTGAAAGAATTATTTTATCTTGGGATTTGGTCAGTATTTATATCGTACAGTAACAGTTCTTGGCGAGTTTAATGGTGACAAATTACGTTCACAGAAGAAACTATGGTTGAATAGCAATCTCTCCAATCCATCTATAACCCATTAACGCCTAGCGGTACCGTTTGGTACCATTCGGTAGTGTATTCCTTAAGTTAATTTTATTCATATTTGTTTAAATTCCTTCCAATTTTTTTTAAATTCACATCAATTTACATATGTTGAAGCATATGATTCCGAAGATTTCGCTTTTACTGAACCATAATTAACGCACATACAGATGTTTGAAATAGGAGAATTTTCAATGATCGCCAAAAAACGATTTTTTTCGTGCACTCATTCCGATTTTATTTTATTTTTCTATTCCTCTCCTTATCTATGAGAGTTTTTCAAGTAATATTAAATCTTAGTAAATGTAGCTATTAGCTGGAGTAGATTGTTTGGATTTAGATGTAATCATAGAGAAGTTACAATGCCTAATATATCTGTGGTACCATATGGTACCACTAGGCGCTTCCCATGCTATTTTCATGCGGGGAGCGAATTCCTTCCACGTTTGTATTTCCACCCGATTCTTTTGCCATATTATGTTTTTAACACTTTTTATCAATTTTCTTATTTATTTTATTATTATAATAATTATTTTAGATGTTCATTTTTTTTATACATGATTATAGCGTGAGTTTATTGTATGTACACCTCGAAAATGTTCGTAGATCGCAATAGTAGTCCGCATGTGGTGAACCTGGTCTGAGCCGTAAATCACGCAAGAGACCTCAAATGCACGAGAAATTGATCATTTGGGTTGATAAAGAAATTACTGTACGTGACAAGATTTTCCATAATCCTCATTACTCCTCGTTTCGTGAAATGGCCCCTAACACAGTTTTTGAACTGTTTTTTGACGAAGAAGTTATTTCTCACCTAGTGCTGGAATCGAATAAGTATGCCCTATTCGCCAAATGTACTAATCCAAATATAACACCTGAAGAAGTGAAAGTGTTTGTTGCTGTTCTTTTCCTTCGTGGGTTAAATACGGTTTCTAGTGGAACCGTATTTTATTGGAAGGAGCACACGACATAAGAAATGAGATTGTGTGTAATTCAATGAGGTGAGAATAAAATTTACGCATTATATCTCAGAAAATGATGTTAATTGAAATATTAGTTTTTCACTGAATTCTGAGAAAAATTTTTTCCCAGGCGTTGCCGGGTTAATTTCAGGTATAGGATTCAGAAAGTTGAAATTAATGCAATTTTCGAACTGACAGCTGTTATTTTGCGAATAATATTGCGTCAATTATGTTTGACAAAACACCTCATAGTCCGTTGAAAATCCAGTTTCTGTGGGACACAACGGCTCTAATCCAATACAAATTAAATCATTTGGACATGTATTACTACTTAATTTCATCGCACCTGCCGCGAAAAATCCCCAAAGGCATTATATTTAGAGTAAAGAGCAAAAATTGGTCGTTGCCCCATAAGAATCCGTGTTATAGCTGGGCTTCAAAATATGGCTAAATGCGCAATTATGCCCCGCCCCCTTGGCTTCACTCCCCTCCATTACAGAGCATAGGGAGCGCCCCCTCCAGTAAGCTCTATGGTGGCAGCAGAGCACAGCAGAGCAGAGCACAGAGAACAAGTTTTAAAACTCATTGACCTCTTGATTACACACAACAACAATTGTCATGGAGTTATAGAAGAGATGAATTGGGACTCGTTGAGTGGAATGATAACATGACTATATGTTTCAGCGTCATCATGGGGAGAGAGACAACCGTTTATTTCAAAAGACTCGGAAACAAAAGCATACAGAAAAATGTATAGTTGCTACCAACACTTGAATGACAAACAAACTTGCAACTGGATTACATATGTATACAACACCCTCACTTAATCTAGTTGCACGATAAATTCATACCCTTTACACAGCAAAAATGTTTATACTTGGTTAAACTTTTTGTCAGAACATCTGCTATCATTTCCTTTGTGGATTTAAAATCTACCACCACCACCACTACAGCCACAGCTGTATTAACAAAGTGAAATCTTACATTAATACTTATTTTAATTAACCAATTAATACTTGGTATGGGACATAAGGTCATTTGTCTGGATTACCAGGATTTATATCAAGACCAACTTCCATTGGTGTGGAGGCTGAATTGGCATCTAACATGTTAAACTTAGCCAGCATATTTTTAATATATTCTTCCTGGTCTAATTCAATCCCCTCACTTGTCCTCGTTAATCTCATTCCCAAAACACTGTTAGTCTCTCCCAAATTACTGACTTCAAAATGCTTTTTCAAAGAAGTGACTAATTCCACAATAATATCATCACTCTTACAAAACACCAAAAAATCATCAACATAAACAGCTATAACACAAAGAGTAGGACCATCACCCTTTACAAAAATACAAGATTCTGTTGTCAAATTCATGAAACCAAACCATTTCAAAATACTCTGGCACTTATCATACCAAGATTTAGCAGCTTGTTTCAACTCATAAATTGCCTTGTGTAATTGACACACTTTACCTTCAGCTCCCTTCAAAACAAAACCTTTAGGCTGCTCCATATAAATGGTTTCCTTAAGTTCACAATTTAAAAAAGCTGCAGTGACATCTAAATGTGTAATTTACAAATCTAATTCCACAGACAAGGCAATTAAAAATCTTAAGGCAGGGTAACTAATTACTGGAGAGAATGTCTCAAAATAGTCAACACCATACTTTTGGGTAAAACCCTTTGCCGCCAATCTAGCCCTGAAATGCTCTAATACTCCAGCTGCATTCACCTTTTGTTTAAAAACCTTTACTTTAAACTCACTTTACTGGTTTCTTACCTTCAGGCAAATCAACTAGAGAAAGGACCCCTTTTTGCATTAGTGCTTCCCACTCTACCTGCATGGCTTTTCTCCATTCATCTCCATTGCTGCACATAGCTTCTTCAACTGTCTGAGGATCACTATATGAAGACACTGGCTGATTGCAAACTGAATTAATCAATGCCAAGAATAAAAGGTAATCCGGGAATTCCTTTGGCACTCAATGTCTTGCTGGATAACTCCTTTCTTCCCTATGCTCAATTATTCCCAGCTCTTGGCTATCCCTTCCTGGCCCTGCAATTTGCCCACTATATTCACTGCCTTCATCTGTGCCCTCACTACTTGAAGCATTTTCATCACCCTCACTGCTTGAATTACTATCTCAATTCCTGTGGCTGGGGGGTGACACTCCCAATACTCCCTGAAAAACTGGGTGAAATAACAATATTTCTCGAGGCCTTCTCTATGGGTTTATTTTCTCTAAATCTATCTTCGAAAAATACCACATCCCTTGCCTTCACAATTTTTCCCACATGTTCAGGATCTGCCAACAAATATCCTTTTGAGTTTTCACAATACCCAACAAAATAATATTGCTTAGATGTGGCATTCAACTTTTTTCTCAAAATCTTAGCCACATGACCATAAGTAGGCAATACACCTGAACACATCTCAGATGACTGAGATCAATTCGTATGATCTGTCCATCTCTCTTCTGGTAAAGTATTCCGCATTGTGACCGTTACGGAGTTCAAATAATAAAGACATAGCTTATCAGAAACAGGTTATGTATTCACATATGAAAATGATACAGACAGCAATTACATAGGCTTGATGCTTGTCAGCCATCTTGGCATCCTCTCCCGGTCTCTTCTTCATCCCGGCATTCCTTCCGGTCACCACACGGTTCAATCACACAACCACACCACAGATTAAACACACAACTACATAAAATTCCCTATTCCTTTAGCTGGGACTCTATTCTTCAAATAAATAGCGGTCTGACATGCCTCAACCCAATAGAATTTAGGCAAATTGGATTCAAATGGCATGCATCTTGCCCTTTCTATAATAACTCTATTGGCCCTCTCTGCAAGCCCATTTTGCTCAGGATTATAAGGCATTGTCATTTCATGCTTTATTCCACAAGCTCTCAGCTCCCTCTGTAATACCTGACCCAAATACTCACTGCCATTATCTGTCCTCAAGCATATAATCCTGTTCCCTGTTTCATTCTCTACCCTTGCTTTAAAGGTTCTAAAACATTCCAAGATTACATGAGATTCTTTACTTTTGAGGAAAAATGCAAATACCTTTCTGGTGCAGTCATCAATAAATGTAAGCATATACAATTCCCCTTTAATCCCAGCAGGATCCATTGGCCCACACAAATCAGAATGAACTAGGCTCAATTTCTTACTCACCCTTTCAGACCTTGGCCCCACTGTTAATGGTCTTATAACAAGCTTTCCTTTAACACATGATTCAAAAGGTTGAAAATTTTATCAATAGAATAATCCACACCATTAGCAAGGCCTCTTGACATTTGCATATTTTTATGCCCTAAATGTGCCAACCTCTTATGCCATAACAACAGTGAATTATTTCTTTCAACACTTACAGAGAATCCCATAGCACCATTATTGCTAAGATCATCGTTTAAATTACCCTGTTTTAAATCTAAACTATAAATACCATTTTCTCTTGTACTGGTGGCTTGTATGACCCCTGCAACCTTCAAAGTATTGGTGTCATAAATCATGCACCCAGAAGAATCAAATAAAACAGCTGCACCCTTTTGCACTAGCTTGTTTACAGATAATAAATTTGTTGCTAACCCTGGTACATGATGCACATTTGAAATAACCACTGAATTTCCCTGCACCAAATCCACTTCTATATCACACTCATTTCAGCATTGTTGGCCACTGTTACGTCACCACTAGTGATATCATGTCTAAATCCAGTGAAACAGTCCTTATTTCTGGCCATATGAGCATTTGCTCCAGAATCAATATACCACTTTTCACTCCCCACTTCACATCGAAGAGCTGTCATCCAGGTCATTAAATTTCCTGGTCTGGAACCACTGCTTCCTGGACCACTTCCCCCGGATCTATTTGTTCCTTCTTCGTTACACTGACTCTTGATGTGGCCAATTTTTCCGCACTTGTGGCACCTGGCTTTCTTTGGAACAAAGGTGGACTTCTTCTTCCACTTGCCTTAGCCCTCAGAAGTACTCTCCCCCGGTGTTGAGGTTGAGGAGTTCCCACGTGATGCTCTCCCTGATGCCTGTGTCGCTGCTTGGCGTAGAATGCTACTTGCTCCCCCTTGGATTCTGCGGCCCGCTTATGTCCTTCCTGAAGCAACCTCTGCTTGACTAGGTCCGACTTGATGGCTCCTGTGATGGTGTTCTCTAATGCCATCCGAAACGGTCTGTACTCTAGCGTCAGGCCACGGAGCATCAAAACCGCAAGCAACTCGTCATCAATTCTCTTGCCAATGCTTTTTAATTTCGCATCCAGAGTTGAGAACCGCTGAATGTAGTCGTCCATACTAGTGCATGTTTCCAATTGTATGTCGAACAGCTGGTCTATAAGGGCGATGCACCTATTAACACCCTTATCCTCGTAGGTTTCCTGTAGCTTGTCCCACATAGCCTTCACCGTCTTGCACTATGTAATTTCCATCTTAAGTCCCTTATCCAGCAGCAAATATATCTTAGCTCTCGCTCGCTGACACTGCTTTCTGTCGTGTATAGTATCTGTGGATGCTTCTGCCTCTACATAATCCCACAGATCCTCATGTAGCAGATACATTTCCACATCCATCTTCCATTGCTCGTAATTTGCAGATCCACGTAACTTTTCAATTTGAGGCAATGAGCCTCCGTATGTAATATTCACCCTTGGTTCCATTTCGCTCCATTTATGTCAATTTGCAAAAAAATATCCAAACGTAAAACACAGCTTGCGGCGTGGTTATCTCACACAATTACAATCCAAAGGTATTATGAAAAAGACGACCATCATTAAAAAGAATTTACCATTTCACTAGCCAAAGAAATACTTTAATCTCCGCATGCTGGGCCCATTACCTGTCGTGGAGTTACAAGAGAGGTGAATTGGGATTCGTTGATCGGAATGATAACACGACTATATGTTTCGGCACCATCATGGGGAGAGAGACAACCGTTTATTTCAAAAGACTCGGAAAGAAAAGCATACCAAAAAAGGTACAGTGGCTACCAACACTTGAATGACAAACAAACTTGCAACTTGCAACTTGCAACTGGATTACATATGTATACAATAAAAATGACAAAAGGAGTCCCTACAACATGCAACAGTATTTCATTGACTGCGGGTTGTAGTTTTTGCCTCAAGGCTAGGTGGCTTTGGTGTAGTGAAACATGGGTGGTGCCACGCAATCACGATCTAAGAAGATATCTGTGTATAACTATAGCAATACTAGCTATTGCCAAGAGTAAATTCTATTCTTTTAACCTAGGACAGATTTAGCCTACTTAAAGCAGGTACTTGATGCTCAGTGCACACCTTCTATTGTATATTTGACCTATAACTATATTACAATTTTTTTCATATTGCTACTCTTCTTTTTGATTATACTTCAATTAAGTTTCTTATCATGTTCTTGCATCTTAAATTGCGTCATCGGGAGCAGACACGGAGCAAGCAACGTACCTTCGCTGTTGGGCAATGAAAAACTATGGTCGTTGCTACATTTTGGTAACACAACTCATTTCTCTTTCTAGGGCTTTATGTTAATACATTATAAATATTAAGGCTGGTATTCTGAATCGGGGTTGCTATTATAAGGCCGCGCTATTCCACGGATCATTATTGCCTGATCTGGTATTCTCAATCAAGGTCTTAGAGAGGTGTTCAGGGGGGTCATCGGAGAGGTCATTAACAGACGCGAATGCGCATCTTTCGGTATCCTGGCAACGCACCTCGGACGCACATTTGCGGCCGTCGGGTTGACCGTGTTAATGATGAATTGGTAATGCTCTGCTCTGGGGTAAGCACCACATTCATTATATTCATCCAATTATCACAAATTTTAAGTGGTAGAACTTATATTAATTACTTTATCATCTTCAGAGAGAGTGAATAGTATTGATAAACAATAAATATGTTTTGCTACGGAGGCTAGGGTACTCGTACGAAAACCTTATTTATCATCATAAAAGATCAATAGTTTCATAATTATACAATTTGCACATTAATAAAATGGAAATGATTGTGGTTTCTGTACCCTTCAGGATTATTAAGTGACACACATTGCCTACAGACAGCTGCTCACGGTTTCAAGCAATTTCGTTTTTGTACTGGTATTTTCATGAAATCACTGTTGTAATGTGTATTATGGACATGATGGGTAATTCTGCAAAGTGACCATAACGTATTTAGAAGGAATACCTGGAACTACTGTGCAAAGAGGCCTAGGAGATTTTTAAGGGCTCGTCCGTAGGATATGCGGGGAGAATATATTGTCGGAGGATTTCGTAGAAAAAGTATTGATAACTACAGTAAAACCCTTTAACAATGAAACCCCATACAGCGAACCCCCATGCAGCGAACCCCCATGCAGCGAAATTTTAAGGAAAGCTCCCTATTTTGAAGTCATTGGCCCGGTCCCGGACCCTTCCTATGGACAATGCAAAAAAACCTCCCATAACAAACCTCTAATTGTGAAAACTCTCTACAACGAAGTCTGAGAATGGGCCCAAAACATGAAAAGTGCCCCTCTAGAACGAATTATTAAGAACAAACGCAGTATTTCGTATTTACAGGTAATTTTTTCCATCGATATTTACGTAATAAGCAGGAAGTAGAACCGCAGCGGAGTATACCGCGTATTAAAAATTCTGCTCCGAGCTTCGAAGGGGTTCAAATCCGAGACCTACAGAGTGGAGGGCATGAAGGAAACTTGATGCTCTGGCTCGGTGAAGGCCATAGTCAACTCTGATGGTTCCCACCATAAGAAACGTGTAAGGGAAGCCAAAGCTCCACTCCGCGTGGCTCCATCTATTGCTCCGCTCCGACCTTTGTGCCGCTCCGAGCAGGAGCACTTGGCAATTTTGCACTCCTCTCTAAACCGCCTAGGTGGTTTACAAGTCGAACTGGTTCGACAGAAAATCCACAGAGCAGCTCTTTTTAAATTAAATTTTGATAATATCCCATTGAGCATCCCTTATCAGGGTGTACACTGACTGGGAAAACCTGGAAAATCGGGAATTATTCGTGAATTTTCAATGCAGGGAAATGTTCGTGGATTATTAATGATTTTCTGGTCCGAGTCAGGAATTTTAAAAATTTCTTAAGTCAAGGCAAAAAATCCTTATTTTAGAAACAGGATCAACAACAATGTCTTTAAGATACATATAAGTTGCACAAGGACTGACTGTATGTACGGCGAGGATGATAGATGGTCCTGTATTTATATTTTTGAGGAGGTAAGTGAAGGAGAGATAAATTGAAAACCGGATTAGTTATTACAGGAATTATTGTACTTCTTCTGTCTGTGTGCCTAACCAGTTAGGCTATTTGAAGAGCGGCAGACCACTGGGCCACATTCTATCGGAAACACATGAGCTTTCAGTTAGGGGTAAGGGGAGTCATTGAGGAGTGGAATGGGCGAGGGAGGTCTCCCCGAAGGAACGTGGGGAGGGGAGATAACAGCAGCATTTTAGAGAAAGAGGCGAGTAAGGGGCGTAGTTATTCTTTCTTTCGGTGTGGGAAGGTTATTGAATAATAGGCATTTTGGTATGGAATGTTTGGGAGGGGTTAGTTGGCAATGCACTCCTTCCTCTTACTCATTTCAGTGCGTGCGCTAGGTTAGATTTCTTGCTGCGTCCAACTCAAAACATCTCCATTCCAAATTGTTAGCATGCAATATTACCGGTGCAACTAGAGTTTTCAGAATAGCGATCTTCGCTCGTCCACTTGGTTTAGGAAGAGGTCCTTCTAATGTCATAAAAGACACGAAAAGGAGTGGGATCAGGTTCTTTTACGTGTTTTTATTCTCTTAATTGCTAACATAAAACATATTTAATTCATGTGATTCTGCTTTAGCGACTAATTATTCCAGTTTAATAGTTTTAGCCTGCAAACGGTGCACATTTTAAAATGAGAGACGTTCTGCAAAGGACTGAAAAAGGGCAAACCTGGTTTAAAATTGTCTTCAAGTATGAAGAGGTAATACTGGATGAACCGCAACAAGGCGTGGAATCAAATATTACCTGGTGTACTTGAGGATGGTACTGCGTTTTGGCACCGAAGAACGGGTGTGCCAAAAGAATACGGATCATGTCCAGCTTCTTTGAAGGCATCATCAATTCATTGTCATCTGAGATTGCCATTGTGACACTCAGGGTATTCAGAGTGTCCACAAAAGTCAAAATATTAAATTCAAGTATAATTCCTGGTTTTCAAGGCTAAATTTATAAAAATGTCCAGGCTATTATATTGCGGTTTTTGTACGAGTCAAAGTGATATTATTCAAGGTCTATGTAATTTATGGATTTTTTCTAGCTTAACCCATAGAATAATATATATAAAGTAATTAAATAAGAAATAATTGATAAATTAAAGTAATTAAATATGTAGTTATATTGGTAGTAAGAGACACTCTTTGTTGGTTTGGAAAGATACACTACTTATCGATTGAAAATCCTCTTTCTAAATTAGCATTTCCATGAGAAATTACACATTCTTCTGCAAGAGGAACTTTTAAGAACCCATTGACTAAAGTCTTCATAATTCAGCCACTGTTTTGGAACAATGATTTTCCACGTTTTATTTATTTATTTATTTATGTCTTATTTCAACATGCGAATTTCAGGACTCAAAGTCCTCTCTTCCAATTAACATGTTGGACGGTACAAACATCCATACAAACGTTGATATTTTTTAGGCATGCTTTTTATTTTAAGGCGGCTGGTTCTAAATTTACAAGAGTATAGAGTTTCTCCATAATTGCTATGTTTGTTCCTTTAATTACGGTCTAAAATTCTACAGGACACAATTTTGGGGTTTTCAATGTAGTTTTTGAGATATTTAAGGTTGTTTTAATGGGGCTTTATGGCGCATCCCGCTTTGTAAGGGTCAATAATGTATTACTTACGTTTCTACCATACAGATTTTCACCAAAAACTGAAATGATGTGGAAATTAGCCAACAACTTTTATTCTGAGAAAATCAACTAGTGTTATCGACTTATTTCCTCCGTATATACAAAGGAATTTAATTCCTGAAATTAAGGAATAAAATATTCCTTAAATTTTCAAATATCACGCTCAAAGTTTTGAGGTGCATTTGGCAATGTCGAATCAGACGAGGGAAATGATGGAAATTCAGGAGTCCACAGCAGACAGTCCATCATTAGCGAATCATATATATTATATTTAAGTAAAGAAAGTATTATTTTCATCCAGTCATTTAGATTGGCATTGAAACAGGTCACGTGTATTAATGCTAATATAAAATCTATAATGTTTGTTCACGAGTACATACGTATAAAATGCTACGTTATGACTGACAATTTGGAGTAGTTACCGAAAAGGCAGTAAAATTATCTAGGAGAGACTTATCAAGAAGCCAAAAGTTGAGGATTAAAACTTTATTTTTTCATTGCTAGTGAAATTAATTTATCTAAGTGATGTAATGTATTCCTCTTCGTAAAATTCCTAATTGCCGACCTTCCACATTAAACATCAGTAAACTAGAGTCTTCGTCCGCATCTTCAGTTCAACACCTAACTTCTTCATGAAAAGGAATTGCTTAGCCCTCCTTTCAAACTTCTTCTCAGGCACAAACTTCCCTTAAGGGAAGGGATTTCGTATTATAGGAGAAAATTTTCTCCTATAATACGAAGTCATCTTTGAGCTTCGAAAGGACCAAATCAACTCTTTACCAAATTTCACACTGTTTCACCAAGAGTAACAAAATTGTGTAAAGCGAACGCGCGAGAAACCACAATAAATCACACCACAAAGTCCACGAATATTACAATGTGTCAACAATTACAGTCCCCTTGACAAAGTTCTTTGGAATAGATGAGTACGACACCTGCCGTTATGACCGTTGAAACACAGAAACAATTGCCTACACAACAGCAGTGCCGAATTTTAGGATGTGCGTTGTTGCTAAGTAAAAAAGAGAGATTAAATCAATGGTTTAAACAAATTTTAAAGAATTTAAGCATTTTATCACAATAATTTCATCACTCTAAATATGCTAATACCCATAGCAAACACAAAATTATGTACTTTTTCATTACATATATTAAAACCAACACCTCCAAGGTCAAAGGATATGTACAGAGTGACAACGTTCAGGTTGCCTAGAAACAGAATCAAGTCAAGTGATACATTGAGCCTAACTACTTTTTCATCATTTATTTATTTATTCATACCAATGGCATAGCCATTACATCTTGAACAGTTATCAAATAAGTAATATCGTTGTTGATTCTATTTATAAAATTAGAATATTTTGTCTTGAATTAAGAATTTTTAAAATTTCCGACTCATACCAGAAAATCATGAATAATCCATAAACATTTCACTGCATTAAAAATTCATGAATAAGTCCCAATTTTCCAGGTTTTCCCGGTCAGTGGACACCCTGGGCATTGCCGACTGCCACGTTTTTACTCGTGGTAACTAACTCACCCCACCTAACTTCCATCGTTGTTTATCGATATCTAATATATAGGTACAGGTCATGAACATAGATATTTACCAGTATTTCAATGGGATTTCAATTCCAACAATGCATTTTATTTCGTAAGTCTAAATGGTAATATGTGCACTTTCAAGCAAAATTGCTGCATAAAACTCCAATTGATATTGACTTAAATTATTGCACTCCAAGAATAATATCGACTAGATACTCAGAAAAATTATGCAAAATACGTAATCCACAGGCATTATTTTGGCATTCCTTTAATTTCAGAACATAACTAAAGTAAGAGATGAGGCGTAGAGCAGAATTGTCCGAGGCTTTCGGGTGCAGCTATGTATAACGCGTTGTTGCTGTGCCAGCTTTCGCGGCCATTGCAGGACGCATCATCAGGCAATGATAAAATATATTGGAATTGTTGATGTCTTATATATCTCCATCCCTCCCCCCTTTTATTGTAGAGTGGTGGGGGTGAATGACGTAAGCTCGCACACCAACAACGCATTATACACAGCTGCACCCGAAAGCCTCTGATGATGATGGATTTCGCTGCGAAAACCTACGTTCCAAGTAGAGCAGAATGGACGAGAAAAATAATAATTTCAATTAGAAATACGCAGATTGAAAATCACGTGGTGATAGTGTGAGATAATCCCCGGGAAAGCTCAAGGGCGGTCGGCGATATGCTGGGCGCCAGCATGGGTATATTGGATTCTTCCGCCCACACTCGGAAGGGGGGGGAGGACAAGGATAGGGGTAGGAATAAGTTACCTTAAGGTATGTGATTCTCTCAGACTAGGTGGCGTCTGGCAACTGCTCGTTGGCTCGAGCACCTGTTCATCACCGAGAATCAGGGGAGGTAAGGAAAACAGGACAGGTAATGCAAAGGGGAAATAAAGGAAAGGAAAAAACAATAAACGGAAAGTCGTAAGGCTACCGCCGATTCTAAACGCAAACGAAAACCCTAACGCCGAATTCCTAATCGGCCTGAGCGAACGACAGCTGTCCCTCGCGCGCTCTACACCGAATGCCCGTCTCCCCGACGATACCACCTCCTTCCGGGGCTGGAGGGGAGGCAGCCACCTCCCCTGCCCTCCAACAATGACGGACTCCGCGGCCGTCCACGGAAACAACACGAAAAAAAAGGAGCAGTGGGCGCAGCCGAGCGCCAGCTAAAAAAAACATCACAATAGCCACGGTATTTGATGGTTAATAATATCAATTGTTTATCATCACTATAGGTAAGGTGAATAAAGCAAGATTAAGAAATTTACACAACTTGCATGCCCTGCGACGATGCAACCCGCATATCACCTCCATACAACGAAACCCCTTACAGTGAAGTTAGAATTTTTTTGGTCCCGACAAATTCGTTGTGTGGAGGATTACTGTATAATGAAAATGAAAAAGAAGAGTAACAAGGGAATGCGAAGACTACTGAATTTCCACAAATTTGGTGATTAGAATCATCAACCGATGTACGTTGAAGACTAGAAAATCCAAATGCCAAATTAATTATGGAAAACGATATCTCCGAAACCGGTTTTTTGATTTCCAAGGCAATCATCAATGGGGAGAGTAAGGCAAAACAGGTAAGAACCTGTTGGAAGCCAAGCGGAGTGTGTCCTAGAGAGAGTCCAAGATTTCCTAGTCTTCGGACATTTTCAATTAAGCCAAATTAGAAGCTCTCATTATTTCATCTAACCGATGTACGGAAAAGAGAGCAATTCATTTCAAGGTGATGATTAATTCAGAATTTGCAAGGGGATTAAACATGTGATGTGAATTATTATTATTAGCTTTAGGTTCACACGATGTCCCTTATACCTCCCATCATTGTATACAAGCTACCCATTCTTTGCCTCTCACTATCCCGTTTACCCAATATTCTTCTCTTATTCATATCTTTCAATACACCCTCACCCTTTTTACCTTTTCCATCCACATCTTCTGCCTTCTCCTACTTGTATCAATCAAATTTATTTCCTCTCCTACCATTTCTAGTAATTCATCATTTGTTCTCCTTTCGACCCACTTTAAGTTCTCCATCCTTCTCCACACACACATCTCAAAAGCCCTGAGTATATTTTCATCTTCTTTCCATGAAACGTATGTTTAAGTGCCATATAGTGCCATGATCCCAATCAAACTTTTCGCTAGTATTTTCATTACTACTCTACTTAATGCCTCTGTCAATAGTTCATCTTTACGAGTAAAAGCTTATCTTGCCAATATGATTTTCCATCTGTCATCAATGCTGCTATACCCCTATCTTTCCAATACACTACTTATATAGTGGAAAGTGGGATTGTGAAGATATGGCGAGCCTGCATGAAGTCAAACCTTGCTCCAAACCTCACGCAGAACAGCAAATACGGAGATCCGTGGTTGAAGTCCCGGATTGAGTTAAGTTTTTTCTGTTGTGATCTGGCTTGATTCTTTTTTCACCACCTGCTTACTGTTCGGGGTTGTAGGTGTCATAAAACGTGTCGAATGTTTCTGAGGGTAAAAACATATGCCGACCAATTTCAGAATGTATCGGAATTATTTCTGAGAGTAGGGTATCAGCAAAGTTCTCAATGGCCACTGTTTTCCCTTCTCTTATTATGCTGTTTTACGCAACTCTCTTTTGGAGAGAGGAATGTAATGAGGCTGGGAAAACATAGAGACTTCTCCTTTGCAAGAACCTCGGCCCACGTAGGCCTTGGCAACACTGAGAAAGTGAGTTCAACACCGGGAATATTCAAACCTCATAAGGATGGCAATAGTTTTTACACATTGACTTTATAGGCATACATTTAAGGTCTACATTCACAAGAGATCCCTGGAGTTAATAATAATAATAATAATATTTTTTATTACTCCGTTAGCAAGTACATGCATGGTTTCGTCAAGAAATTCGGACAGGACATATACACACAAGGACTACACTGTCATCATATCAATATTAATGAACATATATGTACAAAGTTGTTCAAATTACAATGTCATCATTACAAAAATAATGGACATATCTATACAAAGTTATTCACATGCAATCATTTTGAAATTCTCTTATATCATAATAGCATTTCTTAATTAAAAATTCTTTGACTCTCCTTTTGAAAATCATTGGAGAGGTAATGGTTTTAAAGTCATTTGGCAACTTATTGTATAGTATTGAGGATGAGTGATAGGCGCCTTTAGCAAAAAGGAAGTATGAATGCTGACTGGCGTGTATGTTATTGTTTGAGCGGGTGGAGTAGTCATGATATATGAAGTTCATTGGGAATTTATCAGGATTTTCTTTAACAAAGCAAACACAAGACAAAATGTAAATAGAGGGCAATGTTAGTATATTTGCATTAGTGAAAAGTGGTTTTCCAGGGGTACGTATAGGGACTTGGAACATGGCTTTAACTGCCTGTTTCTGGGCAGAGAAGGCTTTACTAGCTATGCTTGAATTTCCCCAGAACATAATGCCGTAAGAAATATATGAATGCACTTTAGCATAATATACCATTTTTAGAATGTCAATGGAAACAACAGGAGCTAACTTTCTAATCATGAAGATACCAACAAATATTTTCTTCACTATTCCAAGAACATGGGGAGACCAGTCCAAGTTATCTGTTATTTGGAGTCCCAAGAACTTAATGGCAGTTTCCTTGTTTAAGCAAGTGACATTGTTATCTGTTAGAAGGTTACTTTTGTAGTTTTTACTTATAAACTGGATGAGCTGTGTTTTATAAGCTGAGTTAATATGATGGATCTCCACCACTCTCACCCAGTAGCCAGTTCATGTTCCTAAGTTATTATAATTGATAAAATGATATTTGCTCTCTCTTTCATGCATTGACCCATTTGAAATATATTTCTCGGTTGAAAATTAATGAATTTACACAATAAGTGAATTTTTCATTAGGATGCAGCTTATTTGTTTGCTCGAGATATTATCAAACTAAAAGATCCAAAGGGTTGTGGATGAATGTGGTTTTTATTACATTATTAGTATTTATTACATTTATTACATTACTGCTGGAGGCTAGGTTGATGAGCTAGATGGTTTATGAGGTGGAATATCAAAAATTCAAATTAACATTTTAGCGTATTAGGTATGTTGCGATACTTAATTGGTTCTTACTTCCCAACTAAATACTTGTGAAGCAGAGAGTTAGAAAAGGAATATATTACATCTTTCTTCGTAACCAACGTACATTAAGACGCTAATACATAGTTACACTTGGATACAGACATAACATAAATAACCAAGTAAGATACATAGCAATACCAATAACAGCTGCATTTTTCAAACAAAAGAAGGCAATAATACAAATAGCCAACTTATACGATATCAATATGAGTGCAATGACAAGAAAAATCACACACTCCAACACTTCCCCTTGATTTTTATTGAATTAAACTCATCATCAACACTAACGTTCTTGGTCCCCATTTAACAAAAAATAAACTAACACAAGCAAAAATGATGTCGTAGCATTGACAATCTTTGAGACAAAAGCATCATCTTACTTAGGGAACAGTTAACCCAATCCTTACAGATAGTTCTTGAGTCTTCCTGCCGTTCAGTGACTTCGTAAGTAGGTCAGCTAGGTTGTCGCGGGACATGACATACTGCACCTTCATCAGGCCTCTCTTGATTTTGAATTTCCAAGTGGATCCGATAACAGTCTTCCCCTGAGGTCTGGGTACAACCTCCCATGTGTTCAGCTCCTTGAGTCTTGCCAGTTCTTCATCCATGGCTGCTTTCCACTTTGATTTGCTCGGACTAGCCTTGGCTTTCTTCAAACTTAAAGGTTCTTCCTCATTGCATTTGAAGGCTGATGCTGCTGCGAACGCTGAACAAATTAAGCATGATTTATCACTGCAGCTATCATCTTCACATCCAAATTTCTTCGGTTTTTTTCTTCTTTGTGACCGCCTTGGCACTTGGGGTGCCACTTCCTCCACTTCTACTTCATGCTGGTCATCAGGTAGCTCCGGAATGTCATGAATCACAGGGTCCTCTTGGTTTCTTAAGTCATCCTGTGATATGCTCTCCTCTTCACTTTCTTCAGAGTCAGTGCCAAGCAATTCAGGGCAATAATTGGTTTTCTTTGCAGCCCTTTCTTGGGTAACCTTCCATGGGAATTGTCTTTCATGAAAAACAGCATCCCTCCTTATAATGACCTTGTTTGTTTCAAGGTTGAATAAGCGATACCCATCCTTAGTGTTTTCTTCATAACCAATCATGACACACTCTATAGCCTTGTTGTCAAGTTTCCCTCGTACCTCCCTCATGGCTTGAACTCTACATCCAAATGGCCTCATGCGCTCATAATCTTCTAGCGTCAGAGGTTCCTTGGTTATCAGCTCTAAGGGGATTTGGAATCCTATGGCTCTGCTGGGAGTTCTATTCCTGTTGTAAGCAGCCGTAGACATTGCCTCTGCCCACATTCTCTTCTCAGCTCTGGATTCAGCTAGCATGCACCTTGCCATCTCACACACGGTTCGGTTCTGCCTTTCCCCTCTTCCATTTTGCTGTTTGCAATATGGCACACTCTTCTCATGGATAATGCCATGCTGGTCCAGATATCGGTCGAGCTCCTCATTTACATACTCTGCCCCAAAATCTGACCTAATCCTTGTGAGCCTTTCGCCAGATAGGGCCTCCATCTTTGTCTTGTACTTGCACAGCTTCGCCAATACCTCGTCCTTGGTCTTCATGGTTATCACCGACACATGTCTTGAGTCATCTGTGAACACAATGACGTACTGTGCCCCTCCGCATGATGGTGGGTCAAATTTTCCCATCAAGTCGGTGTGGACCAACTCGAGAGGCCTACTTGTTCTTGAGTTGCTCACAGGGAATGGCTTCCTTGTCAACTTCCCCTGGACACATACTTCGCATCTGTCGCTGTCTTCTTTCTTTATTCCACTCAGCACATGAATCTTGCTTATCGTGTCCTTACTTGCATGACCGAGCCTCTTGTGCCATGTTTCCATGGACGTAGCTTGCAATACGACAGAAGGGAGTGCGTTTTCTTGCCTAGTTGGTATGTTTACTTCCATAACATACATTTTCTTATACTTCGATGCCCGAAATATGGTCTTCCCCTCCATCATCGCTTTGGCAGTTCTTCCTTCAAAAATGATTTTACCACCTTTCTCCGTCAGTCGGTACACGGATAGTAGATTGCAGTACAGCTTGGGCACATACATGACTTCAGTCAAGATGATTGTCCTCTCTGATTTTACCTCAACAGTGCCGACATCTTCAACGTGTAACTTGAATCCATCTCCAATTTTCACGGATCCCTTTCTTGACATGTCTAGCTCCTTAAATGCATCTATGTCGCTGCACATGTGGTCAGAAGCTCCAGAGTCGACAAACCATTTTCCCTCTGATTCTCTGCTTACATATGCATGGGCATCACCCTCAGCACAAAGGAGTACGGCTTCCACTTCCTCGTCCCGCTCATTACAGCTTGCCACTGATGCTTTGCCACTGGCGTCTTTCTTCGCCTGCTGCTCCTTGAAAGCAAGCCACACAGGACACTGCCTTGCCGCATGACCAAGTCCCTTGCATGAATAGCACTTCATCTGACTTTGGCTGTGTTCTCCTTTCCATTTACCTTGAGAATTGTCGCCACCTTTATTGTCGAGCTTGTACTTGCCACCACCTTGCCTACTATTTTTCTGATTGGATGTCACCTTCAGGGCTATTGTTTCCTCCGTGCTTGAGGACGTAGCCACCAGCTTTGACCTCCTTTCTTCCATTAGTAGCCTTCCTTTGACATTCCTGGACGTAAGTTCGCCGAGGTTTCCTTCGAACGATCTCACGAACGAGTCGTACTCGGACAATGGTAGCCCCATGAGGAGAAATGCCGCAAAGCACCGGTCGTCGATAGGGATTCCTCCCATTCTCACCTTTTGGATGAGCTCGTGCATCGTCGATATGTACTTTGACATGGACATGGCCGTCTTATCTAACCTCGCCATTTGCTTGAAGAATAGCATTGTGTGAATAATGCCAAACTCCCCGTACATTTGGCGTAGCGTGTCCCATGCTTTCTTCGCGAGCTTAAATTCACCGACATCATAAATTGTGGAGCTGTTCAGAGCATCAAATATGATACCACGCGCCTTTCGGTTGATTCTCAGCTGTTCAGCATTGAGTCAGCCTATCGCCTCATCTTCATCGTCGTGGTCGTGAATCGCGTCACCAAACCCCGGGTCGATAGCGTTCCAGCAATTTTTGTCAATCAGTTTGGCCTCAAGTCTCTTTGACCATGGGTAGTAGTTAGATCCATCGGCATTCAAAAGTACCTTTGATTCCCTCGTCTCTTCGGCGGCCATCTAGACTTCGATATCTTACTCGTTGGCGTCTTAAATTCCTTATCTTTCCGTAACTTAATGCTTCTCACTTACTTCGCACAGTGTTAGGGTGTTCTGGGCCCATAACCTGTTGCGATACTTAATTGGTTCTTACTTCCCAACTAAATACTTGTGAAGCAGAGAGTTAGAAAAGGAATATATTACATCTTTCTTCGTAACCAACGTACATTAAGACGCTAATACATAGTTACACTTGGATACAGACATAACATAAATAACCAAGTAAGATACATAGCAATACCAATAACAGCTGCATTTTTCAAACAAAAGAAGGCAATAATACAAATAGCCAACTTATACGATATCAATATGAGTGCAATGACAAGAAAAATCACACACTCCAACAAGGTACTTGACAACTTTTACATATAAATACAGGAACTGGATAATAGGAATTTAAATACATGGAAAATAATTCTCACCATGAGAATCCACCTATCAAAAGCGAGTAAAACTTTTCTTCAAAAATATTGACGATACTCAAATTGGATACTTGATTTCCAGCGCTTAAGAAGTTGAGAGAAAGGATTTTACAAATATTTTAACTTCTTAGTTCATGCTTACGTATTTGCCAAGTTTGCAGTGATGCTTCAAGCTGATTTCCTTCAATAAATCAGGAGTCCTCCTTTAGTCAAGGCTACAAATGGATCGTTTAATTTTATTTTTTCTGTGAATATAAAGCCCAACATAACACTGCTTATCGTAGTGGTCGTAATAGCCCAGTAAGAGCATTCGTCGACGAACTGAAGTGTCCTGAGTTCAAATCTGGGTGACACCTCTTTTAACTCCCAACCAAATATTTGTGATGTGATTGTTCTGTCATAAAAACTTCTCAGAGAATAAAATACGCTACGTGCGTAAATTTTATACATGTAGGGATTAGAAAATTAATAGAGCATTTGCTTCACCTCTAGACCCAGCTGTTGGGTCCCATACAGCACACACAAAAGCGTATACATATACACAGTATCTACATAAGGTCTACTGTATATTTATCTGTAATAGGAGACGGTTTACTTGGTGTATATATTTACGAGGGGTCTACGGTATATGCAACCCTTCCCCAAACAGCACACAGAAAATTTATACCATATGAAGGATGTATACATTGATTGGTATAAATAGTAAATAATATTCCGTCGATTATTAGCATTTAATTTGAATAATATGCTTGCACTGCAAATACTATGTAAACATTATAAGAGGCGCATGATATGTTCATATTTTTTAATACACTACAATCGATGTCTTGCTAACAAGATCGACTTGAACCATCTCGAAAATCAAAATGGCAGTCATGTTAATGAGCTGGAAGCGTGAGAAAGAACTAGCTCCTCCAATATTTACGTGTTCTGGCAATTTGTGATCGTAGAAGCTTAATTTTAATTCTAATGGACAGCTAAGTTACGGTGAGTACCTAAATGATTGTTATGACCAGTGATTGCGTTGAAGATTATTTACGAATTCGTCATTGTTTTCTCTGCCTTCCATGTTGATTTTTTTAATTGACTCTATTTATCATGTTTCAGGCACATACAGTCTTTAACAAATTGGGACATTAGGAATGATCCAACGACAATTCAGATCATCATTCAACTATTTGATAAACGTGAAAAGTTTAGTGTGTGTTATGACAGTGCAGTGACTTTCGATGATATTTGAACGAACCAACTCTTGGAAAAATATAGTTTCAATTTTTAGAAGAGCGTTGTTTTTTTAAAAGACAGCAGGTTTTTGTGCACCCAGATAAAACATTTGGTAGATGTGAGCTTAAGGGTATCGAACTTCAAACACTTATCCCGCCAAAACCGTGTTCACATGCAATGTAGTTTGATATTGGTGATTGTCGCACTGGCTGTTCTTGAGGTCATGCCTTATGTATTTGAATGTTACGTGTTACAATTTCTAGTGAATGCAATGATTGAAAATGGAAATAGTGTCAATAAATGAAATTAATTTTATTAAGAAATACGTTTTTGTTTGCAATCGTCTTAACTCGTATAAATGTGTTATTGAAATTGTGAATTCGCAATGCGACATCAAGAAACGGCAGACGTGCACGAATTTTGCACGGTATGAGTCTGTGTATAGTTAACGTGTGCCAAATCATTCCTTCCGATTTCAACTCTGTGTCACAAATTTTCTAGTTAGTAACCAAAGTTTTTTCTAAATGAAGTGTTTTCAAAAGCTATTAATTTAATAGGCATATCTAAAAAAGATGTACTCTTGGTCTTACTTGCGGCATTGGATTTTATTTACCCAGAGAATTAGATATAAAATTGAAAAAATAACTGCACTGGAGGATTTAGATGTGGCTATGAAATAAGGAAATAAGAAGGTATGCATACTGTATACGGCATCTATTTTCCATACATCTACAGTATATGTTGTGTAGAGGACATTTGCATCTTTGGTAGATGCACCGTAGAGCTAGTGCTGATGCCTTGTAGATATATACTAAAGGTCTACGCTCCCACCTAAACCTCTACTGTATACCTATGGTATATGTATATCATCCATATACCCAGGCTCTACGGCTGAGTATGTGCTGTGTGGGGTTGCTTGCTGAATGTGATATTTGACTTGAGTTTTCTGCCCCACTTCCCCACCAACACAAAAACGTTAGAATTACGCTAATATAACGTTCGAACGAACGCGGTATGAAACACATTTTAATGTCCAACCATCCGAACATTTTTTTTTAGTGTTTTGAGCGAACCGTTTGGGGATGACGTTAAAATAACAACAGCATAAAACGTGAATGTCACTCCCTACACTGCACGAAGGGGATTATTAAAAATTATATATCACGTGCATAGTACTCTAATTGCATATTATTCTGTTCATCATATACATATCTAGTTAGACCAGAAGGATCCATGTCAAACAGTTTAAAACAAACTAAGGACATATTTCTTTGCAGAATAAGCACTGAAAAAGTTGAACCAGCCGAATTCGGTTCGGATCGAGCAGATCACATAATTTGATTCGGAATAATTTGGCACACGTTAACTATACACAGACTTAGACCATGCTAAATTCGTGCACATCTGACGCTTCTTGATGTCACATAGCGAAATCACAACTTCAATAACACATTTATTTGATTTAAGCCGATTGCAAACAAAAACGACTGTTGTTAGTAAAATTAATTTCATTTATTGACACTATTTCCATTTTCAATCATTGCATTCACTTGACTTTGTAACAGATAAAGATTCCAATACTGAGGCATAATCTCAAGAACAGCCATAATCCCCAATATCAAACTACATGGCACATGAATAAAATGTACAGATCAAGCTTGATTTTTCCATAGCATTTAATTTCAAATTGTTGATCTGGGTGTACAACAACCAGCTGTCTTTTAAAAAAACAATGCTCTTCTAAAAATTGAAACTATATTTTTTCAACAGGTGGTTCATCCAAATATCATCGAAAGTCAATCACTGCACTGTCATAACACACAAACATTTCCACGTTTGTCAAGTAATTGAATGATGATCTGAATTGTCGTTGGCTCACTGCCAAAGTCTGTTGGAAATGAGAAATTGTTTTGTGTCGGGAAGTTGAACCCGCATAAAGAAAGGAAACAGTTGAGGGATGATATTCGTTCGGTGTGCGTAAGACCATGGTGCCGACCAATGTTTGTATTGCTTGTGTTGTGTGTTAGTTAATAAATGATATGAAAAGTATACCAATCTCTGGTGTCCGCCCAATTAATTTATCTACAAAGTCCCAATTTGTTTATGACTTTATGTGCCTGAAAAAAGACAAATAGACTAAATTCATGTGGCAGCAATTGAAAAAGTAAGCATGGAAGACAGATGACAACTGACAAATTCGTAAATAATCTTCAACGCAATCACTTGTCATAACAATCATTTAGGTACTCACCGTAACTTAACTGTCCATTAGAATTTAAAAGTAAGCTTCTATGATCACAAATTACAAGAAAACGTTAATATTAGAGGAGATAATTCTTTCTTATGTTTCCGGCTTATCAACATGACTGCCATTTTGAATTTAGAGGTGTTCGAAGTCGATCTTGTTTGCAAGGCATCGATTGTAGGCATGACATCATTTAATACTAGTATAATAATAATCCTTTAATACTAATATAAAAATGTTGTTAAAGGAGGCATTGTCAAAGCATTTGCAATGTGTCGATGACTCCAGAAGGTACTGACCCAGACAGCACACATAGTGGAATCAATATGGATTCTACCTTTATTCCATGGAAATTCCATGATGGAAATACCATGGATCCATGTGGATTCCATATGGATATTCCATGGAAAGTTGGGGCAAATGTCCTCTAAATTCCATGGATCCATATGGATTCCATGTGGAATCCACATGGAAAATTGTCATGGAATCCATGTAGAATCCATGGAAATTTTCCACATGGAATCCACATGGAAAATTGTCATGGAATCCATGTAGAATCCATGGAAAATTTCCACATGGAATCCACATGGAAAATTGTCATGGAATCCATGTATAATCCATGGAACATTTCCACATTGAATCCTCATTGAAAATTATCATGGAATCCATGTAGAATCCATTATTAACCATCAATCCTCTCTTCTCACTTGGATTCACTGATAGATGCAGCTGATCACCATGTTTCGTCTCACTGGGAGTACTCTATAAAATGAATACAGCCACATAATGCTAACAACAGCAGTATTTATTGGCTACTACAATATATCAGAAAAATATAAAATATATGAGAATAACATAAAACAGCAATCAGCAAAATAAAAAGTACATTAACAGATTACACTCTCTCGCATTCCAGTGAAATCTCCTTTTCTACCCATGCATGGCATAGCTGATCCATTTTATTATATTCCATGTCTTTAGAAGACACACCTTCACACTTGTAATGCCTAAGAGCATCTGTAAGAATAAAAAATATCCCATTACCATAATATAGAAAGCCCTTTGTAATAGTACTTCATTCCAACGCATTAGGGAAGGGGTCAATCCATGTATAGTTGTCCAGAGGTGGTTGCTGCAACATTTCAAATATTTTTTAAATTTTTACCATAGAAACTACCATTTATTGAGAATACAAAAATGTCAGTATTTTATTATTAAACATTTCAGCTAAATTATCAGCTTCTGCTTGGGTCAGAATGTGTTGTGCAGTGAACAGTTCTTTCAATTTGTAATAACTTGAGTATATTACTACATTAGTCTTCAAACATGGAGTGTGATGTAGGTAAAGTTAAACCAGATATTAAATTAATTGGTGAATACGGTGAAGATGAAAAACTATTATTGCAGCTAAGGATAAGTAGCAGCATTGGAAACATTTGCAAGTACCATGAGATCATATTTTTGCAAAAATATAACCATCTTTATGGTTATATCTTTGTGAAACTGAAAATTTTAAAAAATTATTTAAAATTTATGTGAACTTTGTCCCAAATGGTGTATTATAGCAGGGGGTTCAGGAACCCATTGTGTTTGTTCATATCACCGTCATGCTGATCATAATACTGACATTTTTGTATTCTCAATAAATGGTAGTTTCTTTGGTAAAAATTTTAAAAATATCAAAAAATCAAGCAACCAATTAAATTTTTTATGGGCCACTTCCTATGGATTCACCCAAAGATACACCCGACTCATTTTTAGAATTTCAATAGCGAAACATTGTCAATTACAAATGATACACAAATCAAACAATGCGTCAATATCTGTCCTATTCCCCAATTCGCAATGCGTACTCCCAAGGTACTTAAAGTGATGAAAGGCAAAGAATCTACAAATACTGTAATTCCTGACTAATCTCATGACTTTCCTTGGTAGAAAAGAATTATAAATCAGTAATCTAGGCCACCCGGTCCAAAAGTATTGTGGATAAAGCATTAAGTACTTACCCACGATGATATCATATGTCCACAATTGCCAATTATGTAAATATTTCCTTTATCCTCCCACCAAGGAAATCTTTAGGCCAGGTTCGTCCTATCCTCTTTAGCACTCTTTCGTATGTTTTCCTTATAGTGACACTAACTTCACTCCGTATATAGAATACTACCGGGTTTAAAAATAAAAAAAGTTATTTTAAAACGTACCTACATGAATGGCCATTCAAGTAAATAACAAATGCATACAAATTCCTACTGACTAATATTTAATGCATGACCAAAAAGGTAATGTAATATCAGGCACTGGTTTTTCAAGTGATGCTACGAACTTTGCTGATTGCTTTGAACACGAATGACTGCACATAATGTTACTTTCATTCATTAATTCGAATGACTGTTTTGGCAACCAACTGTTGCTACTTGCTTACAACACGATATAGTCTCGCCGTGTTAAATTCATCAAACATGCAGGCTTCAGGTAGATTTTAATTGTTAAAATAGTTTTTTGTAATGCATAAATGCAACATGATCATTGATTAAGAGAAATGAAACTTACCTTAAGGCACCAAGAATACCCAACCAGTGGTTAGGCCACTAATTAACGATCAAGCCGTAGAGCAGATACCTAGGAGTAAAACACTAAAGAGTACGTAGTATGTAAAACTGGTACAACCAACGATATTAGTTCCTAGAGAATTCACATGAACATAATGTATTTTAGTATGTTCAAGACGTTCAAGACAGTTCATAACAGCGGTTGCCGCACACGCCAATCGATGCTCAGTTGTTTTTTTTGCGGAATCCGCAGCCGGCGCGGAATACCCCGAAGAATACTTTGCACGATTTTAAATGCCACGGTATAATACCATTAATACGACACTGTATTAGTGTTCTTGAATACAACATAACTCCAAAACGCCCAACACCTTCAACAAGCTCGCAAACTCACGAAGAGAAGTACGGAGGTGAACGAAATTGTCCGCCATAGCCGCCATAGCCCAATCGAAAGGGAAAACGACTAGTCAATGAGTTGAAAACCTTTTTTTGCTAAACTTGGAACTCAGAAAAATGTTAAATTAAAAATGAAATGCTCTATTATTTATTTAATAACCTACAATTCACAAAGAAATTACCCATCATTAAAATATTTACGAAAATTTCCTATGACTGGATTGCATCATGGATTATGGATGGAATTCAAATGGATTCCATGTCACATTTCCATGGTAGTTATGATGGAAATTTCTAAATGAAATCCATGAATAATCCATGTTGATTCCATCCTTAAATCCATCATGGATACATCCATCACTTTTCCACCTTGAACTTTAGTCATTGAGTTGACAAATTTTTTTGCGCAAAGTGGAAATTAGGAACAAGCTCAATTTAAAATGAAATTACCCCATATTTATTTTATAATCTATAATTTACAAAGAAATTTTCCATAATTGAAATGTTTACGAAAATCTCTTATATGACTTTGGTAACATTACTTCATGGATTATGGATGGAATGCATATGGATTCCATGTCACATTTCCATGGTAGTTATGATGGAAATTTCTAAATGAAATCCATGAATAATCCATGTTGATTCCATTCCCTAAATCCATCATGGATACATCCATCACTTTTCCACCATGGATTCCATGAACGAGTGCTGTCTGGGGAAGTTTGACACAGAGCTGCGACTCTCGGACCTGTCCCCCTCCTAGACTCGACAAGGGGTTCGCGGCGAACGTTATTTTAGCATTCTTCTCAAACCACGCAGCTGTAGAACTTGGCCGTTAGGGTGGTTAGGAAATCTAACGAATGTGGCCCGCACTAACCAAAAAATGTTATGCTGACGTTTTTCTAACGTTAGTGTGTTGGTGGGGTTGCTTCTCAATTCCTGCCAATCATCTGATGTTCATGTCAACTGACATGCTCATTCAGTGAACTTCTATTTTTGAAAGCAGGTAGTTGACCGTATCTTTGATGGCCTTTTTCACTCTTATTTAATGCACTATCCTGATTTTTCATGTATGTTATGTGTAGTGCAGAAGAAGGCTTGGTGCAAAAGAAAGCTATTTCACTATAATTCAGCTTTTTGGTCCATCTGCCATATTTGCAAATGTAATATTAATTACTGGCCAGAATGAAGGACCCAAAGAAAAATGAGACTCTTGAAATCGTCATTCATTCTGGTTTAACTTTTTCAGCGTTATTTTATAGATTTTCAGTGAGATATACATATGCTATACGCATATCCAAATCAATTTTTCTTCCTGTTTTGGAAACAGAGGTATGAGTTGTTCATAAAACACAACGTATGTGGGAATCAAAAAAATTATTGCGCATTCATACATGCCAATGCTATTTTTAGATATTCACTTTTCCACAGCATTAGGTATTACAAGTGTCCTTTAGGTAAAACTAATTTTGCCAATGTATTCAGTAATTTTAACTTCTATGAGTGCATTTTAACTAGTAATGTTTTGAATTTGGATTGACACTGTGTGAACAGAAAATCGGCAGGGGTCCCCTCGTTACATCTATGCTTATGCAAGAGATACTGTACTCCGACATCTGTATCTGATTTTCCAAAGCTTTTATACTTTTCGGTACACTTCGTCAACCTTACACTTATTAGAAGTTAGGCGAATCAAAGGCGTGCGCAAGGAGGGGTTGGGGTCGTAGGTTCCGAACCCTCCCCCTAGACCCTCAATGATAAGGTCATGCACTTGCCCACGGAAATGGCTTCCTTACCCGCCTTGGGGAGCCTTGAGTGAAAAGTTTGAAAGGCAGTTGCTGCCCCATTTAGTGGCAAGGAGTGCCACTGCATGGTTGTGCATTTTTCAGTTTTTCCAGTTGTGATTGGGGGGTCTGCTGGCGTGTGGACACGATGTCTTGAATCATGGGAGCTCGCCGAATAAACGCATCCTTTTCGCTTAAGAACGTGTCTCTGTATTTTAAAGACCAATCACAACTCTGGGCACCATGGCCCTAGCATCTCACAGATGCTCTACCATCATGACATTTAATAAGAAAAATACATAATAAAAATACATAATAAATTATAGATATTTCGCTACAATATAAGTTTACCTGTAAAATCCCCTTCAGCTGTTTCCTTCTCGGGGGAAAAATATGTGGCATACTGCAAGGCCATGTGGTTGTTTTCATCCTAAGAAAGTGCACGGTGGTCATAGCATGACAGCTGTGAAATCTTCTAATGAAATCTACTCTGGCCCACTATTGACACGAACCTCAATGTAGCAGTAGTCACGCATTAGCCTGAGTGAAGATCCAACGTATTGGAAGTGGTTTGCTGTTGTGAATCCCCACTAAACTGGAGGGGAAAGCACTTCGAGGCTCGAGAAAGCGTGATGGTCCCATCAAACACTTGTGCGATGGAAAAATAAGTCAGAGGCCACTTCTTTCCTGTGAGCTGACCGATTGAGCTCCGATTCTCGATGCTAAGCATATGCGATATCGTCAGTGACAGGTGGAGAAAATACGCTTTTCCCTTGAGTCTTAGATGTTCCAACTGCATATAGATTTATTTTATCTTAGTCTATTTCACACCAAGGAAGCTGAGATTCTTAGTCTCGGGCAAATAAAATATCCATGCCCTGGGCTGGATTCGAACCAGCGACGTTTGGGTTGCCAGGCCAGCACACTGCCAACCCGACTACCACGGCCGGCCAATACACGGTCATCAACACCAGACTACGTTCCATGATGAAAATGAAATGAAAATCATGAGTCTTTGATTTTTTCAGCGTTTGGAAGAATTAGTCTCACCAAATTAATTGGAGCTAGAATTAGAATCCATACCTCTGCTGATATTGGTCTTGAACATAAATTGATTGTTGATGTGACTGGCAAATAGGAGATTTTTATTCAAATTCTGGTTGACTCAAATGATATTTTTCATGTCGATGTTCATTCCACTGGTATATGCCCGATCTATGATCATCTGCGAGTCGTTGCAACGGCATCTCACATTCATTCATTTCCTTATTATGAAAAAAATCCCATTAAAAATTATTTTTCTTCACCAAAATTCGAACCCCAACCTCTCAAATGCTGGTTATGTAAGTGGATAGCTGCAAAATTAACCCTTAATTAGTTATTACAATTAATCAGGAAATTTCTCACCAAACGCAACAACTACAGAAAAAGTAAATATTAATTGCTTTTTAACACGTTGCGTACCGGGGTATTTAAATGCCTTTTAACCCTCTGTTCCGGCGGATTTTTAAACCTCACTGTTTGGAAATGCATTGCATCAGTAAAAATGCTGTTACTTATTTAAAAATGTAATTTTTTTAAAGGGATTTCGAAAATACAGTAAAATCTCTCTATATCGAAATGGAAGGGACCAATTTTTTAGTCATTTTGATAAGTGGAGGTTCATTATAAAGAGGTTTTAGCAAAATGAACACATATTTCCACCTTATGAAACTTTTTAGTAGTAAAATGTGCTGCTTTCTCTTTGATTACTATATTTGTATATTTAAATATATGCAATTATGCTTTTTCACAGTTTTAATGTTTATAATAATAAAAACAAGGGTACAAAAATTACTTAAGCACTCTCCGCCGAAAAAAATTTATTATTTCTGTTTGTTTCTTTTTTTTCAAATTCTTTTGAGATGATATCTTCTATCTTATTTAATAATAGTAGTTTTTCACTGCTGCAGTCCTCCATATTAAAAAAAAATCTTTCCATCACACCCAAAGCATCCTGCACCTCTTTTTTGGTTGGCTTTGGCATAAAATCCTCACCATCACTCTCTTCTTCTTCCATGTTATGGATTACTACTGGAGATTCCCTGCCAGCTTCTTCCTCCATTTCTTCGAACACCTCTCCCTCATTTGTGGCACATGTTAGCAAGACATTGTCAACATTAATAAAGTCGTCAAATGATGACTGAACATTCATTATTTTGTTTATTTCAAGCCATTCTGTCGGTTCGTCCTCATACAAAATATCTTCCTCACTGCTGTCCCCCATAAATCCAGCCTTTTTAAAACATTTTTCAATAACTTCTTCCTTCAAACAAGTCCATGAAAGACAGAGCCTGTGCATGGCCTGAATTATGTTCCAAGAACACTTTTTCAAATCATTATTCTCCTCAACTGTTCGCAACATGTATGACACCAGTTGCTGCCTGTAATGTCTCTTCACAATGGAAATTATTCCATGATCAAGTGGTTGCAATTTGCTGGTGGCGTTTGGAGGAAAATATACTACTTTGACGTGTCGTTACACAATCCCTTCAACTTTATGTGCTGTGCACTGATCAATGAAGAGAAATATTTTCCAGTTTCTCACTCCCATCTTTGAGTCCAGCATGGTCAACCGCTCACAGAATAAAGATGCAGTCATCCAAGAGTTTTTTGAGTTTTTGTATGAGCAAGGAAGTTTTTTAATATTTTTAAAGCATCTAGGCTTTTTACATATTTTCCAATCACAAGAGGCTTCAATTTCTCTGAGCCATCAAAATTAGCACAGAAAATCACTGTGAATCTTTCTTTGCTTTTTTCCTCCATGGCATGATTGGCCTCTAACTGCTAAAGTTCTGTCTGGAAGCAAGTTATTAAAAAAATTCTGCCTCATCTGCATTAAAAATGTCTCGTGGTTTATACCCGGCTAAAATCGTCTGTAAAGCTTTTTTCCACTCTTCTACCACAGTGTCACTTACAGAAGCTTCTTCCCCACTCATCTTCAAAGTTTTGATATTCCACCGCACATTAAACTTTTGAAGCCACCCATTCGATGCATGAAAATTTTCAATGCCCATTTTCACTGCTACTTCTCTTGCCTTTTGCTGTAGAATAGGTCCAGAAACAGGAATATTTCTGGCTCTACCTTCCATCAACCAATTAAATATGTGTCTGTCTAATTGTTCACTTTTCACCGCCCGCAATTTTTTATTTATGCATCCTCGATGTGCTGCATCTTCAGTTTCTTTACGTTTTTTTTATTTTTTTAAATAGACGGTAAACTTACACAAGTTAGGCGTATTTCACTGACCGATGTCTTAAACTACAAAATTGTGGCTCAAATAACTAACTATGTTGTATGTGGGGGGACGGTAATGCACCATTGTTACGGATTGAAAGATAATAGAATGGTCGAGTTACAATTCGCGGCGAAAATATCCAAAAGTAAAAGACGACTGCCTCAAGGCGCTAGCATGAAAAAAATACGATCATTCTGGTACGGCCGTAATAATATCGAGTGTTCATAGTGAATTAAACTTCAAATGAATAGTTCAAAAATGAAACAGAATAGGCCAAATTCTCCTTAAAAGATCATTTGAACGCTAAAATATAACAAATCTTCCGATACGGTACATTAGTCGCATCAGATGGTAATCTCGTACGTGGGTATGGGTCTTTCATAGCTCGGCGTTGCGTAGAACGCTAAAATATAACAAATCTTCCGAAACGGTACAATAGTCGCATCAGATGTTAATCTCGTGCGTGGGTATGGGATCTTTCATAGCTCGGCGTTGCGTTATCACGAGCAGCAGGCTTTCATAGCTCCGCGTTGCGGAAACAAACGAAAAGCGATAAGCGTTTCGATAAATCAGCCGCAAACTCACTGCAATTCTGCAAGTAACTTCAAACTCAAAATATGAACTCAGTCGCCAAATCCTGTTATTTGTTAATATTAAGTCAGTGTGGAAGAAAAATCGTACATATCGTTTAGCTAAACTATCGAGATTAAGATATTATTCAGTCACTTGCGCTTGAACAACTCAATTGCAAATTTGTATAGTATGCGATAGCGTCGGAGTTTTCTGTGTCGTTAAGGATTGGTGAGGGTAAATGCAAATAGAATATGCAGAGGTGTCATTCGTGATTATTTAAACCTAATAATTAAACCATTTTACCGTATAAATCAGTCTGGGAGTAGTAAAAACTATTAGGACCCCGGGTCTAAATCCAGCAGGACATTTGTCGTCAATATTTATATATGGATGTTTTAATGATGAATATACAAAATGCAAGCAATGCAAATCGATGAAAATAAGTCTTTGACGCATATGATTAATAACAAACACACTGACGACTGCCCAGCTAAGCTTCACTTTTCAAGCGCTGCGGGTTTTCGCGCTCCCAACGTAGAAGCGTCGGAACGGCCGGACGGAACTTTCTGCGGCTGGCGCCGGCTGAATATTTCATTCCATGGAGGTACTTGGCTCGTCATGAGGGTGTATTCTCAGTACGAAGAGCAGAGGTTTTTCGAAAACATAGAGGTGCGATATAGAGAGGTTTCTCTATATAATTACATACACATTTTGGCGGGACCAAGAAGTTATTACGAAAAACGGAGGTTTACGATGTGAAGAGGTTCATTAGATAGAGGTTTTACTGTAATACTCACAGAAAGTCTCAGTATTTCCTCTTTTTGTGATACTCCATAAAACATTTACCCTTGTGGAGTGGAACACCGCAAGTTGAGCAGACATACCTCATCTCCTTCCTAATTTTTCTGTAAGCACACACTTTGCATCTTCGGGTGTGGTATTTCTTCTTCCCCTTTCCCACGATAGGGATGAGATGATGTTTACGTAGGTCTCTCGAGAGACGATGTGGGTGATCCCTCGAAGGAGCACGCTCCGTCGGCTTATCTCTGTCCTCATCCGAGAATGGCTCATCTGGCTCCTCTCTACTCACTGCCCAATCTTTGGCTGTGTGGAGCAGAAAGCCTTGGAATCGAATGCTATTTGATTCATTGAGTGTTTTATAAACTCTAAAAGCGTTAAAAAGGGCACAGTTTATTAGCCACAGGACTACTTTTTTCGACCATTTCATTGTTTTTCTCATGATTGTATAGTACGATAAATACATATCCACCCTGTCTACGCCTCTCATACACTCATTGTATTTCAAAATACAGAATGGTTTTTTTGATCGGAAGTCCTGTGATCCTATCTTTCAGCTTTGTACTACCCATCTTAGCACTGTGAATAGTGCTAATCATCCTCACCTCTCTTTTGTCTTTCCACAGCACAAGTAACACTTCACCTTTACGAGAAAACGTGCATTGTCCTTTTTTTCAATATTTTCGCCTCACTCTTCAATGTGGCTGGGAGCCCTCTATTTGGTCTGATGGTTCCACAAACTCTAATTTTATTGTCAAAGAGCAGTTCTGCTATCTTTACGCTGATGTAATAATTGTTTTGATATACGTTATGCCAAAGATTGAGATGAGGCTTCAGAAGAGAAAGGATGGTTTGTTTTAATTTTTTCCCCTCGGCCGAATATATTTCTAAATTACTGATGTAGCCAGAATCACTTTCACAAATCATAGGAACTAGTAAGCCATACTTTATGATTTGGGCTGAATTATAGGTCTTAATTTTTAATCTTCCTCTCCATGGAATCATAGTTTCATCAAGGGATAGCTCCTGCTTTGGTTTGTACACATTTTGAAATATTTCAATGAAGTATGCCAAGACCGGTCTTATTTTGTATAGTCTGTCCGTCGCATCTAAAATATTCTCATTATTACTAAATAGCCAAGCTTTCCAAATCTGTTCCTCATCAGCAATTCTCTAAAAATGTTCGTTGCTATAAAAGGATCCGTGCTCCAATACTCCTTAAGTGAATCTTTCCTCACCCGCCCCATGAGAATCAAAATAGCAAAGAATTTTTTTTTTGCAAAAAGCTTTGGAAACAGAATTGACCATATTCATAAGGGAAAAGGTAAGGGAAAGAATATTTTAAATATTTTCTCAATTAATTTATTCAAAGAACCATTCTAATTTTTATTAATCATAATTCCTATGCTGAACAGAAACTCAGCATTGTACATATAATATTTCATTTACATCACATGTACATCACACCTAGATTTTCAATTTTGGAATTGAGAGACTGCATGTTGCACCTGGATTTTCAACTTTGGAGGGGAGAGATTGCAATTCAGACCAGGATGCTCAGCTTGGGAGGGGAGAGACTGCACTTCAGACCATGATGCTCAGCTTTGGAGGGGAGAGACTGCAGTGCAGACCAGGATGCTAAGCTTTGGAGGGGAGAGACTGCAGTGGAGACCAGGATGCTGAGCTTTGGAGGGAAGAGATTGCAGTTCAGACCATAATGCTCAGCTTTGGAGGGGAGAGACTGCACTTCAGACCAGGATGCTCAGCTTTGGAGGGGAGAGACTGCAGTGGAGACCAGGATGCTCTGCTTTGGAGTGAAGAGATTGCAGTTCAGACCAGGATGCTCAGCTTAGGAGGGAAGACTCTGCAGTGCAGACCAGGATGCTCAACTTTGGAGGGGAGAGACTGCACTTCAGACCAGGATGCTCAACTTTGGAGGGAAGAGATTGCAGTTCAGACCATAATGCTCAGCTTTGGAGGGGAGAGACTGCACTTCAGACCAGGATGCTCAGCTTTGGAGGGGAGAGACTGCACTTCAGACCATGATGCTAAGCTTTGGAGGGAAGAGATTGCAGTTCAGACCAGGATGCTCAGCTTAGGAGGGGAGACTCTGCAGTGGAGATCAGGATGCTCAGCTTTGGAGGGGAGAGACTGCAGTGGAGACCAGGATGCTCAACTTTGGAGGGAAGAGATTGCACTTCAGACCAGGATGCTCAGCTTAGGAGGGGAGAGACTGCACTTCAGACCAGGATGCTCAACTTTGGAGGGGAGAGACTGCACTTCAGACCATGATGCTAAGCTTTGGAGGGGAGACTCTGCAGTGGAGACCAGGATGCTCAGCTTTGGAGGGAAGAGATTGCAGTTCAGACCAAAATGCTCAGCTTTGGAGGGGAGAGAAGTGCAATTCATACCAATCCCTCTTCCCCCCTCCCTCCCTCCCTCCCTCTTCCCACCTCCCTCCCTCCCTCTTCCCACCTCCCTCCCTCCCTCTTCCCACCTCCCTCCCTCCCTCTTCCCACCTCCCTCCCTCCCTCTTCCCACCTCCCTCCCTCCCCCTTCCCACCTCCCTCCCTCCCCCTTCCCACCTCCCTCCCTCCCCCTTCCCACCTCCCTCCCTCCCTCTTCCCACCTCCCTCCCTCCCCCTTCCCACCTCCCTCCCTCCCTCTTCCCACCTCCCTCCCTCCCCCTTCCCACCTCCCTCCCTCCCTCTTCCCACCTCCCTCCCTCCCCCCTCCCTCCCTCCCCCCTCCCTCCCTCCCCCCTCCCTCCCTCCCCCCCTCCCTCCCTCCCCCCCTCCCCCCCACCCTCCCTCCCCCCCTCCCCCCCTCCCTCTCTCCCTCTTCCCACCTCCCTCCCTCTTCCCACCTCCCTCCCTCTTCCCACCTCCCTCCCTCCCTCCCTCTCTCTATCCACCTCCCTCACAGGTCAATCCTTGTTGGCAAGACATACTCACTTCAGCATTCCACATCACTTGCTCCTCTTCTAATGACCAGCATGATTGCAATTATTCATCTTCAAATGTTCAGTGTCCCCCTCCAGGTCAAATCCACTACATACATCAGCCTGACAACACTTCTCCTCTTCACATAGCGATCTTTAACTGGTCTGGGGCAGATGTGTTTAGTAGCAATTCATGACTGCAGCATAATGTATGTCTCTGCAAAAAAAAGTTGAGCAATAAATTATCCATTGTGGCTATTAGAATTTCATGTTCAACTGCATAAGCATATAACAAACATTTCTGAAATTAAGTATCAAATTGAATAAAAAATATTAAGTATACACATATTATTGTTAACTCATTTTGTAACAAGTCCCACTTCTTCTATTTTATCTTATAATTTCACCGCAAGAAGAAAACTTCATTTTGGAGTGGACCAAGGTCAAGATCTAAAGGATATTGGAAAATATGGGTAGGTAAATAAGAATCAGACAGCAAAATTTACCACACTGATGGAAAATACAGGGAGATAAAAGATAATTTCAAATTCTTTAGTGATCATAACCTGCAGGTAAATAAGGATTTTCCAATTCAATTCCCAAGATCAGGCTGAAATAATTAAACTGATTGAACAGATAATAAATACTAAAACTAAAGTTGCCTACAGAATAGCAAGGAACCACTTCAAGATATAATGCCATCATTGACCAAAATAGAAAACTATTATTTTTACCCAAAAATAATGTGAAGTAATGGAAGGTATATTTGGAATGGTTATACAAGGTAAGATAATGTGGAAAATGAAGTTGAAAAGGATGATATCAGGATGATATCAGAATTGAACACAGCAGTAAAGGTCCTGAACATAAATAAATTCTGACATTGACGATATTCCTGCAATGGTCTCAGTGGTGGTATCCACTGGTACATAAAGGTACATACTAGACCATCTGTAACATATACTCAACAGGAAAGATTCTTTCAAGTTTTGAGAAGAACATCACCCCTATACCAAAAAATAAAAAAAGCTAAGCACTATGAACATTTAAGGATTCTAAGCCTGACCACACATGCCTTGAAGATATTGACTATGATCAATTACAGAAGAACAGTACAAAAAGGAGATTTCCTGATAGGACCCATGTGGTAAGCAAGGGTACAGGATAGGCATTTTGGCCCTTAGGCAGCTCACAGATAATAGAATGGAGAAAAACAAACTAACATTCATTGCATTTGTAGTGAAGACGACATTGGACAATGTGTTCTGGAATTCAATGCTTGGGGTTCTAAAAGCAAATGGAGTGTCTAATAATGACCAAAGTATTATCCACCGATTCATATCACACAGTTCATATCAAAACCAAGTAGCTGCGATTAAAAAGAGGACCCAACTCTGAAGAAGCATAATGAAAAGAGTGAGACAAGGCTGTGCACTGTCTCTTTTTTAAACAGTTGTGACCATTTCCTCCTCTTTCTTGAGGTTAATGTCCAGTCTTTGAAGGCTAATACATAATAATTTACTTTGGAAAATAAAATAATGCCACACACTGAAAAACCAATTTAACATGCAATCTTTTGGGAATATGCAGAAATGTAACTGCTCGCCTGATTCCACAAACACAGAAATTCAGCTGCATTCTAAAGTGGAAGAACCAAGGAGGTTACAATGCAGAGGAGAAGGCATCAGAGCTAATTTGATAGTCTTGGTAGGTTCGGGCTCACTACTCACAATACTCGTGAAGTTGTATTGCCGGCAGAAAAATTTAGAGTGGTAAGATTAATGATGATTAATGGAATGCATTTTTTTAATTCACCAAAGTTTCAGAGGAACGAGCATGCACATGAAAACAAGTGTGAAATATCTAATTTAAATATGTTAAATTCAAACCAGTTTTGCTATAAAATTAACTCCTTAGGAAATCAAATGGCTAAAATCCCCCTTAAATAATGTTAAGAAGATAAATAGATGCAACTGCAATGAAATTTGGAGATCATTTCATTGTGTATTGAAATGTAAATAACAGAGTCTCCATAAGAGGATGTATAAATATCAACGTTTCATACAGAGGAGGCAAGGGCTAATCATTCCCAAGCACCCCCAGTCCAGCTTCATTGTCAACCAAAGGCTAGCATGTCAATGCCTAATCCAGTACATAATAATCTCCTTCATGAAATCATATTTGGCACTATCAGGAGAATGAAAATTAGCCTGTAATCTGCAGGTGAACAACATTGAATGGCTAATATGATTTTAAGTACCAGGTGTCACTTTGTGAAATCCATTTTAGAATGTAAAAGCACACTGGTTATACTTTGCATTTTTAATGAAAAACTAAACATGGCTTTGGCACCTAGTGCCTTTTTCAAGGTGTTACAGCTCAGATGAGCACTCAAATATGTATTTACAATCAAAGTAGCAATTGCAGTTGACTGTGACTTGGGTTTTTTCAACTCAACTTGCCAGTGCCAGGAAACAATCTCCCTTAAAAATAATCCATGAAATTGAATCCTCTGTCTCAGAGGCAGAGATAATAGTCACAAAAGCTGATAAAATAAGCACTTTAACAATTCCTAATTAGTACAAATACTTAAATAAATATTTTCTGTTTTCAAAGAAGAATGATTTGAAGTGCCAAATAAAAACTCTACAATAAAATTTCCAAACAAAGTTGAAAATGAAGCAATGTAACAAGTGTCAGATAAGTGTAAATTATCAAACATGAATCCCTCAACAATTACATTTTATGGATTACCCCAGAACCACAAACTGGGTATTTCAAACAGACCTATAATTTCACATATTACTGCCCCAGATCACAAATTAGCTGTAAAGCTGAACATCCTATTGTGCAATTACACTTCATTTCAGCCTAAATACAGCATAATGCAATGAATGGAATGGGTAAACAAATTATCTGCACTTCCTCCACCATTTAATCCCTGAGCTTGTAACGTTTGATGTAACTCAACTGTTCACATTAATTCCTATCAATGAAGTCTCCCTGGTTTAGCTTTTCGTAAATTAGAATTTCAGGATGGAATGGAGAAATTGTCATAGAAATTGAGATACTTTTAGACTCATATCTAAAACAAAATTATTTTTTGTACTATTGGACATTTTATAAACAAAAGTGTGGTGCTGCACATTGTTAACCTTTGCCACTGATTTTCGTCCGTCTCATCGTCTTGAGTGAACAACCCCACCAACACAAAAACGTTAGAATTACGCTAGTATAACGTTCGAACGAACGTGGTTTGAAACACGTTATAATGTCCAACCATCCGAACGTTTTTTTTACGTTTAGAGCAAACCATTTGGGGATAACGTTAAAATAACGACAACATAAAACGAGAATGTAACTCTATTCCGTCCCCCCGGACTCCCGACAAAGATCCTAATGGACGGGGATTTAAAGTGAACTAAGAACATATTTATTTGCAGAATAAGCACTGAAAAAGTTGAGGAACTAGCCGACCTCGGTTCGGATAGAACAGATCACGTAATTTGATTCGGAATAATTTGGTACAAGTTAAATATACACAGACTTAGAGCGTGATAAATTCGTGCACGTTTGCCGCTTCTTGATGTCACAGAGCGAATTCACAACTTCAATAACACATTTATGCGAGTTAAGACGATTGTAAACAAAAAAGACTGTTTGTTAGTAAAATAAATTTCATTTATATTTGGTACAAGTTAAATATACGCAGACTTAGAGCGTGATAAATTCGTGCACGTTTGCCGCTTCTTGATGTCACATAGCGAATTCACAACTTCAATAACACATTTATGCGAGTTAAGACGATTGTAAACAAAAACGACGGTTTGTTAGTAAAATAAATTTCATTTATTGACACTATTTCCATTTTCAACCATTGCATTCACTTGCCTTTGTCACATAAGATTCAAATACTTAGGCATAATCTCCAGAACAGCCAGTGGGACAATCACCAATATCAAACTATACATGGCATGTGAATAAAAATTAGCGATCAAGCTCGATTTTTCCGTAACATTTAATTTTAAATGGTTGATCTGGGTGTACAACAACCAGCTGTCTTTAAAAAAAAAACAACGCTCTTCTAAAACTTGAAACTATATTTTTCCAACAGGTGGTTCGTTCAAATATCATCGAAAGTCATTCACTGCACTGTCATAACACACACAAAACATTTCCACATTTGTCCAGTAGTTGAATGATGATCTGAATTGTCGTTGGCTCACTGCTAACATCCCAACTTGTTAATGACTTTATGTGCCTGAAAAATGATAAATAGACTCAATTCCTGTTGCAGCAATTCAAAAAGTCAGCATGGAAGGCTGATGAAAACTGACAAATTCATAAATAATATTCAACGCAATCACTTGTCATAACAATCATCTAGGTACTCACCGTAACTTAATTGTCCATTAGAATTTAAATGTAAGCTTCTGTGATCACAAATTACAAGAAAACGTAAATATTAGAGGAGATAGTTCTTTCTTATGTTTCCGGCTTATCAACAACTGCCATTTTGAATTTCGAGGTGGTCGAAGTCGATCTTGTTTTTCTACATCGATTGTAGCCATGGCCTCCTTTAATACTAGTATAATAATAATCCTTTAATACTAATATAATAATTTTATCAAAGGAGGCATTGGCAAAGTATCAGCGATGTGTTGATAACTCCCGAAGGTTACCGAAGTTTGACGGAGAGCTGCGACGCTCGGACCCGGCCCCCTCCTCGACTAGACAGAGGTTCGCGGCGAACGTTACTTTAGCGTTTTTCTCAAACCACTTGACGCGGCTGTAGAACTTGGCCGTTAGGGTGGTTAGGAAATCTAACGAAAGTGGCGTGCACTAACCAAAAAACGTTATACTGACGTTTTTCTAACGTTAGTGTGTTGGTGGGGAATCCTAAGAATGGGTTGACTCTCTCTCAATGGGTTGACTCTCTCTTGACAATGGGTTGAATGCAACTCTCCACTCAATTCTCCTATCAGCTGCCCTCTTCATACTAACATAATTATTCTCTTTAATATCGTAATTATCGTAATTATTCTAATATCGTATAATAACATGTAGCGACTAGATGTTTATTTCAGCGAAGTTTCGAGTGTAAGCAGCATGACGTAATAAAAACGACAAGACGGCCGGCAGAAGAGAAGACGAGAATGAAGAGATAGAAAAGGTGCCGAAATTAAACAGTGATAATTATTACATATGGACTCTGAGGATTAGATCACTTTTAGTGGAGAAGAACTGTTGGAGTGCCGTGGACCCAGGTTATGAAACTGTGGAAACCCTCAATCAAGAACAAGATCGTTTGAACAGAAAGGCACTGAATTACATCATCCAACATGTGAAGGCGGAATATTTAGAGGATATCGGAGATTGCATTAGGGCACAAGAAGCCTGGAAAATATTAGAGGAGATACATGGTACGTACAGCCGTTTGCACACGATAATAAACCTGAAGGAAATGGTAAATGTTGAGAAAACTGAAGATATCACCATGACGCAATATACAGCAAAGATTCAACAACTGCACAGAAAGATTGCATAGGGAGGTGTGACCTTTAATGACGACCAAATAGCAATGTTTTTCCTGATGGGACTGCCACTTGATAAGTACGAGGGGTTAGTGAGAGGCCTCGAGCATGAAGAAAACCTGACGACTAGGAAGGTGAAGTCTGCATTGTTTCTAGAGGAAAAACGCAAGGGGAGAAACGAGGAGTTTTCAAGGGCATTGTCTACCAAGTTGGGTCAACAGAAACGATGGCATGGTGATGACAAGAGGGTTCATTTCAGAAACCAAGAGCAAGGACCAGATGATAGAAGCTTTCAGTGTTACAATTGTGGTGACAGAGGTCATATTGCAAAATACTGCAAGAAGCCCAAGAGAATAGATCAAAGAAGAGAAGAGACGAAGCAAGTAAGGAGAGGGGAATTAAAGGGAGGCGATAGAGAGGTAAAGAATGTATCACTGGCATTAGCAGATGAGGATAGGGCGTACAAAGTTTTGTGCACGACGAAAGATAATGAGAGATTCAAGGAAAATGTATGGATGCTTGATTGTGGAGCCACAAATCATGTCTCCATCGATCGAACTGCTGCAAGACGTTGTCATGAGTGGAGGACTAGTAGATGTAGCAAATGGTGAAAAATTTGAAGCGAAAGGCTAAGGTACTTCGTTGCTCGGAATGACTGATGAGTGCAGTGGTTGGGATATAAGATTGAGTGAAGTTTTGCATGTGCTAAGTTTACAGCATAACCTTATTTCTGTGAGTGAATTAGAGAAAAAGGGGGCGAAAATAGTAGTCGATTGCGGTAAAGCTGATGTGATTGATAAAGCAACTGGTGAGGTTATGATGAGAGCTTTATGCAAAAACGGACTCTATTACGTACATACCTTTGGTGGTATTCAAGAGGGTGATGCTAAAGCTGCATGCACAGAAATTATATTAGACCCAGAAGATGAAACAGATATTGAAGGCAGAGCAAGTAATGCATCGTTGGACATGTGACATAGGCGTTATGGTCACAGTAGTAAACAAATTCTGCAGAAGATACCAGCTCTAAGAGTGGAGGAACCTGAACTAGGAGCAAAGGCGAGCAGCGAATGAGACATTTGTATGCAAGGGAAGTCTAGGAGGAAGAAGTTTGCGCAAGGAAAGGAAAGTAGAAGTAGTGAATTGTTAGAACTTATCCATTCAGACGTTGGAGGACCGATCTTTCCTACATCCCTTGGAGGAGGAAAATACTATGTTACGTTCACTGACGATTATAGCAACTATGTAAGTGTAGCCATTGTTGCACGAAAGTCAGAGATTTTAGATAAGTTCAAGGAATACAAGTCCAGAGTAGAAAAACAGAAAGATAAGAAAATAAAGGCACTCTTAAGTGATAACGGCAGGGAGTATATGGGAGAGAACTTCAAAGCTTTTCTGAAGAAAGAAGGCATCAGGCACAAACTTACGGTGCCTTATACCCCTCAACAGAATGGGAAGGCAGAGAGGCTAAATCTCACGTTGTTCGATGTAGTGAGATGCATGTTAATAGAATCTGGTGTACCCCATCATTTCTGGGCTGAGGCACTGAGTACAGCGTTTTAGTTTTTAGTGGTTTTAGTGAAAGAGATCAGTGCAAAATGAAGGTATTCGGATGCCAAACATGGGCCACAATTATGCCCAAGACACAAAAGCTGGAACCAAGGGCTGAAAGATGCATCTTTCTCAGTGTTCAAGAAGATGTTAGTGGACATAGACTTTGGAGTATCGAGAGAAGAAAGGTGGTGATCAGCCGTGATGTAGTTTTCAACGAAGACATTTTTCCTTACAAGAAAATAGACTTTGACAGTAGAGTTATGAGGAGTAAAGAGGAGACCAAAATATACACGAGTGATAGTGAGGATGATATTAATGAAGATGAAAATACTGGAATCCTGGAGGAAATGAATGAAATTGAGGAGTCGAGTGAAGGAGATGCACCAGCCTAAGGACATCAATTAGGAGGAGCAGAAATAGATCAGTTCATACCAAGAAGGCCAGAGAGGAGAGCTGTACCAAAGGACCATTGCAAATGTTGTAACCAGGTGAACTATGAGAGGTCATCAGATGAGGAACCAAGATCTGCTGGGGAGGCTTTAGCATGGCCTAATGCACAACAGTGGTATGAAGCTATGCAAGAAGAGATGAAAAACGTGCACGAGAATGATTCCTGGGACATTATGAAAAGACCAGAAGGAAGAAATGTGATAGGAACAAAATGGGTGTTCAAGATAAAACAAAATGAGGACGGTAGGGTAGCAAAATACAAGGCCAGAATAGTAGCGCAAGGGTTTAGGTTCTGGAGACTTATAGTCCCGTGCTTAGAATGAGGTCACTTAGAATAATTCTTGCCTTGGCTGTTGAAAATGAATGGAGTATGTATTCAACACTTTGATGTGAATTCAGCATATCTTAAAAGTCCTATTAGAGATGAGGTGTTCGTAGAACAGCCAGATTGTTTTGAAGATCCAGTTAAGTGTGCTAAGGATTATGTTTGCAGATTAAAGAAGATCCTATACGGACTCCATCAATCGGGGAGAGATTGGAATATGTGTGCAGATAGTCATTTGAGAGGTTTGGGGCTGACCCAATGCATTAGTGAACCATGTGTGTATAGTTCATAAGGGTTGGTGGTAGGCATGTATGTGGATGATTTGATAGCTGTGGGAAATGCGTGTAGACTAGAGACTTTCAAAGAGGGACTGTCAACATGTTTGGACATAAAATGCCTAGGTAGTGCCAAACACTTGTTGTCCATGAGAGTGACTCAAGGGGGGTCCTTGTGAACTTAAAATCGACCAAGAGGCATATGTGGAAAGACTATTGAGTGATTTTAAAATGACAGATGCGAGGAGTTGCTCAACACCTTTAGAAGTAGGAGGAACAGGAGAAGCAGCTGAGTTGTTTGATGAGTACATTTACAGAAGGGCGATAGGCAGTTTACTGTATCTAGCAAACAGCACTAGACCAGATATTGCGTTCTCCGTGTGTAAGCTAAGTCAGAGGTGTAATAAACCAACTAGAAGTGACTGGAATGGTGTAAAGCATTTGTTGAGGTACATAAAGGGTACAAGTAAGTTGGGTATAAAATTTAAAAGGATGGGGGAACCTATAAAAGTGTTTGCAGATGCGGACTGGGCCAATGATCCTGTGGACCGAAAAAGTGTAAGTGGTTTCGTCGTGATCCTAGCCGGTGGACCAGTGTCTTGGGTAAGCAGGAAGCAGAGGACAGTAGCCAGTTTGACTGTGGAAGCAGAGTATGTGGCAATGTATGAGGCGGCAACAGAAATAATGTGGCTAAGTAATTTCCTATGTGAACTGAACCAAGACAAACTGATTCTGAAACCAGTTAATTTATTGGTTGACAACCAAGGGGCTATTTGTGTTGCTAGTGATAAAATGGTGTCTGATAAAACTAAACACATTGATATTAGATATTATGCTTTAAGAGAAAAAACTTTATCTGGTGATATCAAACTAGTATATGTTAAGTCAAGTGAAAACTTAACAGATATATTAACCAAAATATTATCAGGTCCAAAGACAAAGGATTTTGTGAGTAAAATTGGTTTACAGTGAACTGTGAGAAACATTCTTTTGTGTGTGTTCTGTTCTATTTGCTTTGATGATAAGTTTTCTTTCATATAACAAGGGTTATTTGCTTTGATGATAAGTTTGATGAGAAAGGGTTATTTCTTGTGTTTTTTTGTGTGTTTCTGTATGCAGGTACAATGCCCAACAAGGGGAAGTGTTGGAAATGAGAAATTGTTTTGTGTCGGGAAGTTGAACCCGCATAAAGAAAGGAAACAGTTGAGGGTTGATATTCGTCCGGTGTGCCTAAGATCATGGTGCCAACCAATGTTTGTATTGCTTGTGTTGTGTGTTAGTTAATAAACGATATGAAAAGTATACCAATCTCTTGGTGCCCGCCCAATTAATTTATCAACATCCTTTACCATTCTTAAAATTCACTTTCCCTTTATGACTGTCTTCATTAGGCCATCGTGTCTTAAGATATGGCCGATTAAGTTGCCTTCTAATTAGAGTTTTCAGCAGACCTCTTTTCTTCCACTTTTCAATGTACTTCTTTGTTCAATAGCAGAAATTCCACAGAGAAAAAATCATTCGCCTTGACTGGGATTCGAACCCGGATCCCCTGATTTCCGGCCAGGTGCTTTAACCAGTTAAGCTACCGAGGCTTTTTCAATTTCAATTTACTTCTTTGTTTGTTATTCAGTCAATCCATCTAATCTTCTTCAACCATCTATAGCACCATATTTCAAAGGCTTCCAGGTTGTCGACTTCTCTGATGCTGTCATCATCCACCCCTCACTTCCATGCTCCTGATGTAAGATTTTAAGAATTGATTCCTCAACTTCCTGCTGTGAGTAGATTCTTCTTTTGGTAGAGTGCCTTCTTTCCCTGGGCTATTTTACTCTCCTTTGGTCTTGTTCCCCTCTTCTATTTTCTTTTCACTTATCTTCAGGTGATATCCAGTGAACTCTTTTCCATGCTACTTAGAGTCTTACTTAGATCTTTTTCTCCCATGATCGCTATGTCCACAGCAAAATGAAGCATACTCATTTATTTGTATGTAAATATTAATCTTTGAGGACTTCTTTTTGATTTAATTATTGGCTTATTAATGTACACATGGAAAATTATGGTTAAAAGTGCACAAACTTGTCTCACTCCTTTCGTAATCCTTAATTCTTCCCTGATGGGTCCAGATTTAATCACAATATGCAAATAGTGAATAAATCTTCAGTCATTGTAAGAAACTCCAATTCCTTTAAGATTCCAAGCATCGAATTTTAATGCAAGTCAAAAGCAAGTAGGCTTTGGCAGCTCGTAGTTGCATGCAAACGGTGGATGTTGATGATTTTCACCGGTCACATACCCCCATGGTGGATTGCAGGGCATTACATAGATGTAGATGAAAAGCCTACTCCAAATCCACTGAGAAAAGTTAAGTTGGTTTGCCCTTTCCTTTCAGTGGTCTAAGGAACAACACTGCTTCTCTTGTGCATTTGCTTATCCATTAAATACCATGTTCTATCCTCCTGTATGGGAACCTGGTCAACATCTTCACGGCATGTGTCATCAGGCTTCTAGTCCTAAATTTTCATATTTATTCAGATTTCATATATTTTTTTAATCAATATTACAAACAAGTACTGCAGAACCCATGGTTTATTAGATTGTGCTGCTCACATCCATTCCCCAAGTGGTGAAAAACCCACCCATGCGGATTTAAAACCTTGACCCAATATTTAGTTGCCTGTGAGGACTTTACCATGTGGCCACTAGCACTGGAAAACGATGTTCCTATGTTCAGCTTTAACATCCATAACATAACATCATTGCCTGCTTTAGGCATGTCTTTCACTTCACCATCTCAACTTTGGCCAGCTCACACTCCTTTTCCAAGTGATGTTCTGTTCTCCTGATCATTAAATCATATTCTTCTGAAAGCCCATCAGTATCTTTCCTGTAGCATTCATACTGCATAGGTTTCATATGTCTTATCTCCTGCACTTTTCATTAGCTCAGCACAAACATCAATTCCAGAAGCATAATTTAAGTTTAGCTCTTTTGCTGAATCAAATTCTGATCTCGATATTCAGTTCTCAAAATGACATGTTATTTTCTTAACCCAGGTCATTTAAAACAAGTATTTGTTGGAATTTATAAGGTTACCCAGTTTATTTTTACAAGCTAGGTTTGTTCTTCACTAGTTCATTAATGAATGAGAGTTGGTTCTTCTCTATTCCCTTATCTATTAGAAGCCCAAGAGCCAAAATCTCTTTTCTTCTATCCTTCATTTTTTTAATCCAAATTCATATTCAACCATGAACTCCTCTGCTTTAAATCATATTCTTCTATGGATGATCCTTGTCAATATCTTTGAAGCATGTGTCTTCAGGTTTATGGTCCTAAAATGTTTACAATTTGGCTCTTCACAAAGTCCTTAGGTATCACTCCTATCGAATACATGTCACTTTTTTTTGTAACAGCTGAGTAAATGTCTTATCTCCTGGATTTTTAGTTAAATGGTTGGGAACATTCCCTTATATTGATCCAGTCGTCACTTTTATGGTTCACTGCATTTAGAGCTTTGTCATCCAAGCTTTCGCATCCATTACATGTCATCATTATTGTCTGCCTTGCCAGGTTTGGGCATGTCTTCCCCTTCACTATCTAAATTTTGGTTGGCCCACACTCCTTTTAGTAGTGGGGCATACTCCCTCCAGAACCTGAGTATTCTCCTTAAATGCATTTGCTGATATTTTTCCAGTTTGTACCATACTGTAATTGTTAACTATTGTTGTGTGCAGAATTCTTAAGTATTTTACCTCTCATTTCAATTTCCCAAGATATATTTTCCTATAGCAAGGAGTTCCACAGAGAAAAAATCATTCGCCTTGACCGGGACTCGAACCCGGACCCCCTGATTTCTGGCCAGGTGCTCTACCAGTTGAGCTACCAAGACGTCCTCTTTCTCGGTGGAAATCAACGTCTCATGCAATATCATTACGGCTACGACTACAGCTGCATTGTGACATGATATGTCCCGCAGTCCGTTAACACCTAGTTCCTTTGTGCCTCGATTTCCACAGAGAAAGAGGACGTCTTGGTAGCTCAACTGGTAGAGCACCTGGCCGGAAATCAGGGGGTCCGGGTTCGAGTCAAGGCGAATGATTTTTTTCTCTGTGGAACTCCTTGCTATAGTGCAATTTTCAGCGGGTGACGCCGCTAAAGTTCCCACGGCCAGTTCGCGGTCTTTGAATATATTTTCCTGTTATTCTTCCATTTTTACCTTTGCCAATGACAGCATTTCAATCTCCTAAAATATTTAGGCTTTCTTCTCCTCTGTTTTATAACTTCTGTGATATCTTCATAGATGTCGACCACTTCTTCATCTTCGTAGTCTGTCATAGGCATGTAAACCTGCACCACTATGGTATCCACTTGTTTGGTCTTTATCTTCTTCATTATTATCCTTTCATTGTACTGTAGGATGCTCTTCACATGCATTTTGGTGCTCTTTCTGAGAATTATCCCTACTGCAGCATAAACATTTTATGATCCTCTGCATATAATCTTATAGCTTCCACTCAGAAGTCTCCTCCTTTGGTTCACTTCATTTTGCTGATTCCTATAGTACATTGAGGTCCATTCTTGGTATTCCACCTTCAGGTTTTCCAGTCTTCTGCAAGTACGAAACAATCTAGGTTCCATCTTCCTACCTTAAGACATTTATTACACCTGACTAATGTACTCTTGGGTAGTTCCCGCCACGAGGTCCAAATGGGGACTATTTACCACCACAATATTTTACTTGACACTATCATGTCTTGTGGCAGAAGTGAAGCAATAAGGGAAACAGAAAAATTTTGGCTTTGCAAACTGACTGGGTTGGTGAATACATAAGTAAAGAGTTCAGTGCTTTCCTTGGAGAGAATGGAATAGTACACAGAAAGATGGTAAGAGATTCTCCTGAACAAAACGGCACTGCTGAAAGAGTTTATAGAAACCCTATCTAATGGTGTCAGATGTATGTTGTTGGAATCCAGACTTCCTTTATATTTTTGGGCGAAGGCTCTTAATTATGTGTTGTAAAAATTTATGCCCCTCTAGATCCATCGATTTCCAGATACCCTTAGCTTGTGGGAGGGAAGAGAAATCACTCCCCATGATTATGAAAGACCCCGAGTGTTTGGATGTAAATGTGCTATGTAGAAAGGCAAAGAAAGTAAGTTTGAAGCTAGAGCTATTGATTGTATCTTTGTCAGATTTGAGAAAGGTGTAAAGGGTTTTAAAGCATGGGTGCCATAAAAGAAAATATTTGTGACTGTACATAATGTAGACTTTAATGAAAGCAGTTTTCCATATGTTGAAAGGTTAAATATATAGGAGAGCATTCCTAACATTTCAGTGAACAGTGATGAATGTGATGATGTTGAAACAAGTGTGAATGATGGGGAGAGTGTACAAACATTAACAACTGTTGTGACTTCTAATTAAGATGTTAAACTGTGCACAGCAGATGAGTATTCCAAAAGTGATGATGTTGCATTTTTGGAGTTGGATGAAAAGAATTGAGTGATTACTATGTTCCTGAGAATATTGATAGCATTGAAATAAATATAGACCCAGATTTAAATGAAAATAACTTTGCACCAAGGAGATCCCAAAGAATACCTAAACCTAAAACTTGTAGCTGTTGTCAATTAGCAATGTTTATAAGTGAATGTGATTGTCTCAAATTGTTAGAACCTAAGACTGTCAATGAAGCTTTAATGAGTGGTGAAAATTCAAATTATTGGTTGAATGCAATGGAAGTAGAAGTAGAACAGCTCAAAACAAAAAATGTGTTCACGGTAGTGGATAGACCAAAGAATAGCATGGTGCTGAGTACCAAATGGGCATTTAAACTCAATCTTAACAAAGATGACACAACCAGTTCAAAGCCAGGCTAGTCGCTAGAGGGTTTGCCCAAATTAAGGGAGTGAATTTAGGGAAAACAATTGCACCTGTCATCAAGAAGACAACCAAGATTACTGTGGGCGATTTCTGTCCTTTAAGAGTGGGTAGTACACCACATTGATGTTTTGACCGCCTATTTAAACAGTACTCCTGAGGAAACTGTATACATCAAGCAGCCTGAATGTTTCATTGAAGGCAGTACCGACAAGGTGTGGAAGATAAACAAGAGACTGTATGGACTAAAAGAAAGTGCAAGAGGGTGGCACAAAATGATAGATAAGATATTAAGAGATCTCGAATTAACTAGGCTCAATAAAGATAGATGAGCCTATGTTGACAAAAGTGGTGAATTAGTTGTAACACTGTATGTGGATGACTTAAGTACATGGGGCAATAAGAGAAAGGTAGAGCCATTCAAATTAAAGTTGTGCAATAAATTGGAGATTAGAGATCTAGAGAATGTCAAATTTCCTGGGAATCAATGTGACTCAGGGAAACGGGATGATATGTATTGATCAAACGACATACGCCCAAGAAATAATTTCTCAGTTCAACATTGATAAAGCATACTCAAGGTCAGCTCCTTACCCTTTAGACAGTAATGATCCAACAAACGGGTGATACTAGATATGAACAAGAGAGATATTTAAACGCCGTCGGTAAATTAATGTATTTATCCATTTGAACCTGACCAAACATTAGTTACGTTTTAAGCATAGTGAGCCAGCAAAACAAGTACCCAAAGGTGAGAAATTGAAATAATGTCACCCACATAGTAAGATACATTAACGGCAGTGAAGATTTGAAAATTTGTTATAAAAAATGTAAGCAACCTATTGAAGTATATTGCAAGGTAGATTATAGTGGGACTAAAGGGGAGAGGCTGTCTAGGTCAGGCTATGTGATCAAAGTAGCCAATTGTGCTGTATCATTGTATACCAAGAAAGTCAATTTCAGCCATGACAACAGCAGAGGCTGAATATTATTCAATGCGAGGCAATGAAACAAGTTTCGTGGCTGAGGATGATGTATAGAGAGCTAGGATTATCAGAATTTATCAAAGGCCCAAAGAGGGCCTTTGATATGGAGTTCTATCAACAGAAGAATCTATTTACAGCTGGAAATACAAGCATAGAAGTAAGGAAACAGTTCATCAGAACATACATCTGGAGCATGTTTCTTTACGGCAGTGAGGCATGGACGATGACAGCAGCGGAGAAGAAAAGGGTAGAAGCATTCGAAATGTGGTGCTAAAGAAGAATTCTTAAGATTAAATGGATCGACCGAGTAAGTAACGAGGAAGTCCTGAGAAGAGTGGGAGAAAAGAGAAGTCTGCTGACAACTCTAAAAATAAGAAGGGACAACTTAATCGGCCACATCTTGAGACATTATTGATTATGTCTCAGAAAAAGTGGTGTATTTTGAATTTAAGTATAATTCCATGCATTATGATTCTTTGTTTGTTAATTCATATCATTAAGAAATTGGCTGTTGAATTATTCTGCATCAATAGCCAATGTCTTGACTGATGTAGTCGTAGTGCAATAGTGTTTGTGCAGATGTGTTGCATCATTGGTTGTTGGTGGGCTATCGGCATGACCAGTCGAGTCACGTCGATTGAAGTGTTAAGATGTGTATGCAGACAGGTACAATAAAGACGTGATTATTCACCAGGCACGAGTTATTTAAAACCTATTTCTAAAGTACCATCAATAAAGTAAGCTTTTGGGAAATTAGAACAGCTGCTTAAGATCTAGGCCTTACAGTAAACCAACCTAAAAGTAGGTCTATGTCACAAAGTGGAAAGCATAGAGTTGGTAATGCGCAAAACATCACCATTGGGAACTACAACTTTAACTATCTAGGTTCCAATGTGTCCTCAGACAACAATGCGACCAAGTAAATAAGGAAGCAAATAGAGGCATCAAACCGCACATCCTACTTCTAACTTTCAGTCTTTTAGGATAAACAAAGGTCAAACTCTATAAAACCCTTATTCATACAGTTTCCAGGGAGATATTCCATAATGGGTAATTGACTAAACACATGTGATTAAACATCATAGAAAAATGATTAGCTTGAAAATGTTTGAGCTGATTAGTTGCATTAATAAAATAATGCATACAATAATTCATGTGGAGTTAAAACTTTGATTTTCTCCAGCGATGTATTTTCAAAATATCAAAAATGCACAATGTTGAAAAATGAAAAAGAAGTTGGAAACCCATATCCATTACATTGTAGGCCGCAAATTGACATCATGCAACCTGAATATTGCTGAGTGATCTGAGCTGAGCTGAGACTCTGAGTGATGGGAGTAGTGGATGGACCTTAAGTGTAATTAGCATCTTACTGTGCCTTATCTTGATACAAATTTCATTTCTGTGGAATGTCTTAACTGATAAGGGAGCTGCTGGTGAAATTTTCTCAGGTTCTCCACTGGATCAGGGATTCAGTGACTGCCAATGTTCTGATGGCAGTGTCAACCATCATAATGTTGACTGTCAGCAAATCTCAGATCCGACATACAAATATTTGTTTGCATGCACAGATAGTGTTCACCTATGTGGAATGAGAAGGGAAGGGAGGGTGGATAGGTTATTGTTAGCCTGTCTCAGCATGCACATTCTTGGAGGTGAAGCTTAGTTTTAGGGGGGGGGTGGGGGGGGATAGTGGCAGTCAGCAAATTCCTTTTGGAACTTCCTCTAAAAAAATTGTTTACAAAATGTATAAACAGTACACAATTTATATAAAATGTACCATACATATACTCTACAAAAAATTTATACAAAATTTATTCCTGGTAAGTCACTATGCACCAAGTGTTATCAGAGGGTATCAAAAAATTGTATAGACGATGATTATAACCGATATGGTGTTTATCAGCCTCCAGAAGTGGTTTTGGATTGTGTCAACGAGGTATGCATTAGTTAGTGTGTCTCCTTTCAAAATTAAAAAACTTTGTTAAGAGAAATGACCCGCAGCATTCAAGAAGAAAGTTTCCCGGCCTAAAACACAGGTATCAAGAAAATTGTACGAGTCAATGGAGTGCCAGGGTCAGCCGGATTGTGAGTCTTCTGGCGATAATGACGAACACAGACACGAATATGCTGATTTGTTGGAGATTTTAATAAAGAGATTGGAAAGCGCAACAAATGCTAGAGAGAAAATTCAGATTTTAGGCCTTTTTCCCCAATCCTGGTCACGAAAAAAAGTTTGCACCTAGTTTAATGTGAGTGATTATTTAGTGTGGCAAACTAGAAAACTAGTGAACAGATATGGTGTTTTGCCAGAGTTTTCTCCAAACAAGAGTGGCCATTGTGCTCTACTGACAAATCACGTCAAAATTATTGTTGAATCTTATGAGTCTGATGAGAGTAACAGAATGTGTCCCGGAGGAAAAGATTATGTGTCAATTATAAATGGTGATGGTAGGAGAGAGCAAAAATAGAAAAGACTAGTTCTATGCAATCTAAATGAACTTTATGTTGAATTTAAACAAAAACATCCAGAAATCAAAGTAGGTTTCTCTAAATTTGCCCAGTTATGCCCAAAGTGGTGTGTGCTTGCGGGACCACATGGAACCCATACTGTTTGTACATTCCATAGTTTATACATTCCAGAAGCATGTCATAAATAAACTTAAAAGATTGGCTCTTCAAGTAACTAAAATTCACTGCTATTCGGACAGGGCTGCAAGCCAATATAAAAACAAGAAAATTTTTACGAACCTCTGTCACCACAAATCCGATTTTGGACTAGATGCAGAGTGGCATTTCTTTGCCATTTCACATGGGAAGGGCCCATGTGATGGTATTGGAGGGTTGTAAAGAGGGTGACTACAAAAGCAAGCCTCCATCGAACTACAAACGATCATATAGTGACACCTGAAAAATGTTTCCTTTCTGCACCAGCGAAATAAAAGGAATATCTTTCATGTCCCTAGTGAATAAATTGAAGAATGTGGTATATATCTTTTACAACGATATGAAAATGCTCTGCAAGTGCCTAACACCCGTGAAAATCACAACTTCATCCCAATAAACAAGCAAACAATGCAAGTTCGACGAGCATCATCATCTTGTTTGTTCCGTGAAATGTCTACCTCTAAACTAGCACTTACTAAACCGACGAAAAACATTGAAAAAAATGATTATGTTGCTTGCGTGTATGATGGCAGTGGGTGGTTGGGCATTGCGTGTCAATATTGTGAAGAAAAGAATGATTTTAATATTCACTTCTTTCAACCTGCAGTCCAAGGGACTAATTTCAAGCTTTCAAAAAATGATGAAGCATGGGTGCTGCATTGTAACATTCTACGAATTATATCGGCAAGCGAACTGACTACATCTACTGGACAGTCACACAGCATATCATATGAGCTTAGCCTACAAATCAGCACCATTATGAATGCCCATTGGACACGTATCCACAAACCTGTGAGTTACTAGTAATAGGTCTCTTTAAAACACTGACGTAGTGGTATGAATCTATGGATAAAACTAGATGTGCACCATTTCCGTCAAATTTCGGAAAGCTGTCACACCTAAACGGCTTTGAGTATCAACTCCAAATTTGAATTCAGTGTAGGTTATGATAATACGTTAGTTTCCTATTAATATCATATTTTTAATAGGTCCCCCTTTTGAGATATGTGACCTTGAAAATGTCAAATTTTGATTTTCCACCCATTTTGGATTTGTTTTGGGGGGGTAAAGGGGACTCAGGATCAAAACAAAATATTTTTTTCGTGATGCATGTGTACCTAGAGTATTAATCCCAAAAGGATCTGTTTTGATATCTGGTCCCTATTTTGAATGTTTGGCCTTCAAAAAGTGAAAAAAACAAAAATTTTGATGCGGAAATTTGACACCCTCGTTTATGCCTAAATATTTTTATTTTTTCTTGCATATTTATATAGAGCGATTCTTTTAAAAAGTATTAATATAATTATGGTTGCTGTAACTTTAAAAACATGCAAATAGTAGCAATAATCGCTATCGTCAAAAAGTGACATTTTTACTCTACCGGCACATGCGATAATGCCCGTATTTCGGACATGGCTTGCTCTAAAAATATAACGAGAACTGATTTGTAATCTATATATATGCATCTATCTATGTACAAAATATAAAAAAAATTAAAAATGGGTCAGCAACCACTTTCATAAAAATTGGTTGATTTCTGGTGGAATTACCCCTTTACATTACTTAAAGCTAGGGATGTGCGAGCAGCTCGAGCAAAGATTAACGGAGTCAAAATACTTTAGGTACACATGGTACACTTTGGTTTGGATTTTGACTTTGGGTTGTTATTATTACAACCACACTGGTATCGAACAATGTTCAACTTGAGCAATTTTGACCCAAAATTATTTAAATAAAATTAGTTATTATTAAATATATTATTATTAAAATTTAATATATTATTATTATCAAAAATATTAATATTATTATTAAAAATATTATATTAAAATTTAAATAAAATTAATTTAAATAAGTTAAAATTATTTTACTAATATGATGCCAAGATTCAGTGAAATTAGTCAGTTTTAATTAAAATCATGAGGAAACATTTGTGATGAAAATGCAACGCACATATATAACATAAGGTAAAAATGATGGCTGTGGCACCATTGGTATCCAAGTTGTTGACGGAAGAAGGTGGACCAAACAATTACCTTTTTTTGTATTAAAACGTCCAATTTGTCTACCGATGTGTTTAATGCTACCTCGGACTGTTTTGTTTAATTTCAGGGTGTGTGTGAGCCCTCCCATTGTCTGTACCAATTAGTATTTAAAAGTCTCAACTTCAGAACTTGCCTTTCATTATGAGTGGAAGAGGTTCTTCTATTTGGAATTATTTTTAAAAAATATTCTTCTGTCGATTCAGAATGCAATACTTGCAAGAGAAGGTTCAAAATGACAACTGGCAGCACCACAAGCCTATTCATCATTTACAGAAACATCCATCCAGGCATTCTGAATATATAAAAGAAAAGGAGGGAAAAAGCATCAAAGAAAAGAAACCCTCAAAAAAGCAGGAAACATCTGTCTCAGAATTTTGATGCTTCTCACCACTGGGCGATGTTGATAACATCAAGTATAGGGAAGATGATGGCTATTGATTATCAACCATACTCTATTGTAGAAGATTGGGGTTTTAGAGAAGTAAAAGAAAAGTACTAGAACCAAGGTATGAAATGCCACCCAGAACTGTTTTTTCCAGAAGAATTATTCCGGAAATGTATGAAAAAAGGAAATGTAAAATTAGGCTAGAATTAGAACAAGAATTCAGTACCCTTGATTCACTGCCTTTAACTACTGACATTTGGACATTGTGAGCTCAAGATTGCTATATTTCTCTAACTTGTCATTTCATTAAAAAATATTTTTCAATGAAACAATGTGTGCTTGCTAATTCCTGCATACAGGGATAGCTTAGTCTGAAAAGCTAAATTCAATACTATAGGAATGGAATTTAAGGTCCTCAATTCCAATTTATATAGTGACTGACAATGCAAGAAACATGACGGCAACAGTATCTGGTACAAAAATGAAACTAGTAATAAATGATGCCAAAAAATCAACACCTGGATTCAGTTAACTCTGTTGAAAAGGGAGAATGATTGTTGGTCATTATCAACAGTGTTCAAGCAAGGGAGAGATTAAGTATTTTATAGAAAAATATGGGTAAGCCAGTACATAAACTTATTCAGGACATGGACACCAGATGGAACAGTGAAGATAAAATGTTTGCAAGACTTTAAGAGCAGAAAGGAGTAATTTCAGCAGAGTTAGCTGAAAACAGTAAAATAGAAAATTTCAGTCGAAGTGAATGGTGTATGATAAGCAACTTTGTGGCCATACTCCAGCCCATATATCAAGCTACTGTGGAACTGAGTGCTGATTCTTACCCAACCTTATCAACGGTGATCCCGGTTATAAGTAGTAGACAGAGTTTTGAAAAATCACATTTCAAAGGGTGTAAAAGGAAGTGGTTTGACATTTGTTAGAAACTTGATAAAGCTTTTAGGGTATGCTTCCCAGATTATAGGATTTCACTAACTAATACCATAGCAATGATAATTGATCCAAGGTTCAAAGCAATACTTCTGTCAAAAGAAGAAGCCACCCTAGCTATCAACAGTATTGCTAGAAAGATTGTGAGTAAAATGGAAGGTAATAAAGAAAATGAAACTGATACCAAAAATTTAAAAATGGTATTGAGTCCAAATGAAGCTTATTCTCTATGGACTATGGATTTCAATGAACTAGCATAAAGAAAACCTGTCAAAGATATAGCACAGTGTGTACAACAACAAATTACTACATATTTCGATGAGACAGTTATAGATAGGAAAGAAGATCCCTGTCTTTGGTGGAAACACAACAGTGAACGATTTCATTATCTACAGGTTATTGCACAGCATTATATGTCTATACCAGCTACACAAGAGTGTAGTGAAAGGCTTTTTTCAGTTGCAGGAAATTTTGTAAGTGTAAGAAGAGGGAATCTCCAGCCTGAACATGTGGAGCAACTTGTTTTCGTGCATTGCAATTTATAAATTGATTTCAACTTCACACAAATTTAAAAATGAAAGGGAGTTTAGTAATTTATATTTCACAGATTCATTTGTTTTTCTTACCATTTCGCAAAGGTTTTGTTGCATTAAATAAATACTTTTCTTATGTGCCTTAAAGTTCATGTTTTGGTTGTAACATGTTATTGTGCACTACTAGAATCTGGAAGTTTATTTTCTAAACGGCTCATGTTGTATTAATTGAGTGACCTAGAAAAGTGAAAATATGTTTACTTTTTTTACATAACAGAAGAGATTGGTTATGATTTTTTTTTCCCTAATCAAGATTTTTATTTGAATTCATTAAAGGTTAGTTTACCCTTCAAAAGGCCATTTTTAAATATGATCACTTGAATTAAAAATTATTGAGGTGACTCTAAAGGGAGTACAATTCACTCTCTTACAAGAGATATTAATGTTCTCTAATACATAGAAATATTATTATTTTTTATAAACTTTGTTATTCATAAATAGTTCTTGCGGATTATAAATAAAAAAATTAATAAAAATCAATGTATCATACGTTTCATTTTTAATGCTTAACCAAGCAGGTTAACTTTTAAAATTAAATATTTTTTTATATTTGTTGAAATGATGAGAATTAGGAAATTTATCTTGAATTAAAGAAGACTAAGGAATTTTATTTTCTCTAAAAACCATAAAATTTAATATTGACAGTCAAACTCGACTCGAATTGAAAATCTGGTGTTTACACATCCCTATACTTAAAGCCATTAGTTCCAAAGAAGAAGCATTTAGAGCTTTCTTGTTTAATGAGCTGTATGCTTTAAGATGAAGGAAACCACAGCTGCCATTACACTTATGCCTAATGATTAGGGACATGACATTTTCGCGAAACGTTTTTTGCGACAGGATTCACGAAAAAAGCGACTTTTTGGGTTTAATCGCGAAATAACCGTGTCTTCTTTGAAACGCGATTTTTTTTAACGAAATTTGAGATATTTTGCAAATGCCGAATTTTTGTAGAATGAAATATTTTCTTTAGTGAAGACCAGATCGGATCTTTCATTTTTCTCGGTTCCGGATTCGGATCCAAAGACACGGAGTAAAATCGGATTCGGATCGTAGATTTTAAATTTTCGCGATTTAGCGATCGAAGTGCCCCGTGAATGGAATGTAGGTGCGGTAGACATTGACAAGAAGAGGATGTGTAACTAAGGTCACGTAATTAGATGAAAACGTTCCCGTGCAACTAGAAGCAAAATAAAGACATGACTTTTTTCCCCCATTACCCCGGTATCGCGGGAAATAAAATACGTAGGATGCCATGCGGGTAGCCTACATTCGCCGGGATCAGGCATATAACGAGAGCCATGAACGAGAGCTAGTGTACTGTGCGAAGTTCGATCCCAATCGCAGTTTAATTTTTTCTTTCAGTCACTGCATCGAAAATGTTATCATATTCAATTTCAAACCATAACATCTGAATACTCACTTTTTTATACTTTGTTGTTTAAATTAGATTTACAAATGAACCACTCATAAATTAAGGATGGTCGGGTCGGATCCAAAGAACCAAGGGTCTTTCATTTCATTCGCTACTGAAATCATATCCAGGGACAGTAAAAATTCAGATCCGGATCGGAGATTTTAACATCTCGCGGCCTCGTGATCGATGCTCCCCGCGAATGGAATGCACGTATGGTAGATACCAACAAGGAGAGTTAAGTAACTCGGGTCACGAAATGAGAAGAAGATTTTTTCCGTGCCACAAACGAGGAAAACAAAATAAAAAATACTCGTATTGACCTTTTTCTCCATAGGCTCGGATGTGCGAGAAAAAAATTAAGCCGAATGTCATGCGGGTCGCCTACATTCGCCAGATTCCCGTGAACCTATGAGAGCGTAGTTGTTAAAAATGAGGGCTAGTGTACGGCCAGTCGCGAGTTCAATCCTTAACACTACCTAAAAATACAGCCGTGCTGTATTCCTAGGGTAATGCTAGTAGGCTGTTAAAAAAAGTAAGTTATCAGAAATTTCATGCCAAATTATAAGCAAAAAAATAATTAAATTAGGCGAAAGGAAATGATTGGAAAAAATTTATATTACAGAATTAAATCGTGGAATCATTACGTTAACTTTACAGTGCATTTTTGAGTGACGCATTTGTAAATCTAGTTGAAGCGATAGAAGTACAAAAAAGTCAGTATCCACACACAAAGGTTGGAAATGAAGGATAATAAAGTTTTTTATTCAATGGTTGAAAGAAAAATTTTAAACAGCGTAAGAATCGAACTTCATTACCTGCAGTCCACTACTCCACTCTGTTATTGTTATTACCATTATCTTATTAATTTGCCTTTAACTTAATTTTGCCTACTGTGTTTTTTATGTTGCGTAGGGTAGCCATAACTTCTGTATTGGATCTCAAATGTATGTAATTAGCTGTTTGTTCACATTAGTATGAAGTATTTATTAATAATATTTAAAAAAACCCTTCCTTTAAGACTCCTTTTTCCCAACATTAAACACAGCTTTCACCTTTTTAAAACGATTTTATTTACCGCATTTGTCATTTTAAACACCGCTTTTGATGATTTTTATTTACCATTTTTCGGTGTCCCTACTAATGATACACTAACAAATAATTTGAAAGTTCTGTAACTAATGAAGGAGAAATTGAAGTGGATGCTTACTGTGCCACTGCTTCCCTGCGTCATTAAATACTAGAGAATTAGCATATACAGGCAGTTAAGAAAATGCCAAATTTCGTAAGATAAGAAATTGGTAACCAATATGACAAGTTGGCAAGTTGACAAGAAAAATTACAAAATGGCTTTTCCAAATAGAAGTATGAGACTTAAAGAAATTGAAAACCCAATTAGAAGTGTTTATGGTGCTACTGATACCATGAAGTGAAATTGTTCAGTGATAACATTGGTCAAATCTCTGGGTGGAGCTAGGTTTGTGCTCTTACATTTTCTGACGATTCTATGGAATTGATTCTATGATGATTTCTTGATTTTTAACCATAAAATTCTCATATAAGAAAAGCCAAGTATTTCAAGAATACATTTAGTACAAGGTGAAAGTTGAGGATTGACATGATCGGAAACTAACGCCATACAAACTGATTTTGGAAGAGAACATGGTAATAAAAATAATCAAGATTTCTTAAGTGAGAATGGTACCAGAAATAGTCATACTAGTCTGACCTATTGTCCTAAAATAATGTCATGATCAAAAAACAATAGAAAGTTTTTGAGATGGCTAGATGCTTGGTGATTTAGTTGAATTCCTAAAACGTTTTGGGCTAAGACTAATAATACAGCATGTTATATAAGAAATGAGAGTCCCTCTAATGTTATTTAGTTCAGTCAACCTATACAGAAAAGGAAAGATTACAAATATCAGTTGTATCTTGAGCACTTAATAGTTTATGGATGTGGAGCATGGTATATGCTGTTGCTGTGAAAAGCAAGTTCAGCCCAAAAGCAGATCAAGAAGTTTTTGTGGGTTATGACGAAGGTGTAAAAGGCTACAGGATATGGAGTTTATCAAAGCATAAGGTTGTGATTAGGTGGAGTATATATTTTTGAGAAAAATGAATTTACTTTTAAATTGTCAATAGATGCATTGCAATACAAATCAATAACTTCTGGAGATGAGCTGCCAAAATTTCATGATGATATTTTCTAATTTTGAAAGTCATGAGTAAAATGACAAAATTGTTCAAAATGCTGAACCTGGTCAAGTTACAGTTAATTTAATTTAAAAATTTCAATTACATATTTATGACATTGAAAAGATTGATATTAAAACAAGGCTCTAGTATGTGGAACATGAAAATTATGTTGTTCTTCTAGAATGTGATTTCATGAAGTATTTTTAAACCCTTAGTTTATTTAGAGGAAAGAAAGATACTGCCATAGTTAAAGTAAAGAAAATCAGATGGGAACATAGATTGGTTTAAAGCAAGGTTAGTCACAACGGGATTTTCTCCAATCCTAGGAGTTTATTTTCAAGAAACAATTAGCCATGTGGTGAAATGTAATACTGTTAGGATCTTGTCATTGGAGTACATTAATGTGAATTCAGAATACTTCAATGATGAACGATCAGAAGAAATATTCATGGGGCAACCTTTGTATTTTGAGGAGAAGAATACAGATAGGCATAATTTTGTGTTAATTGCTGAAAGGACTGTATGGTCTACAGCAAGCAGGATGTGAATGGTACTTCTGAGTCAATAAACTTCTCAAGAATTAAGAATAATATTGATTAGTGATCCTTGTATTAATACAAGTATTGAGAAGGTAAATGTGACCCTTGAAATGGATGATTTGGGTGCATAGGAAAATTCAAGAGACTGGATGATTTCAAAAACATTTAGCTGGCCATGAGCAGGTGTGTGGGTAATATGTCACAATTACTTCCTCGTAATTAATCAAGCCATCTATTGATGCCTTGATAATTCATCAGAAAAATTCCTTTCAGGAATGTTTTTCTGACTTTATAATGTTAGTGTTAAGAAATGTCAACCCAATTACCCTTGCAGGAGGAGGTAATATAGAAAAAGTGATTAAGAAAAGTGTCGTAACTACTTGAATGGAAAGGACATAGGGAAATTGATGTACCTGTACAGCATAAATACATGGCCAGATTGGTCATTTGCTACTAGAAAACTCAGCCAGCATTGTGTAAATCCTAATCAAGAAGAGAGGGCAAGAGAATCGTAAGAAAGAAAAGAGCCTTCAATAACTACATCATGCTGAAGAGTACTTGAGAGAAAACAAAACATGTGGCATACAAGGAGGAACTTCTATAAAGGATGGAGAGGTGGAGACAGTAATTTGAGGAACTCCAATTCAAATAGGAACACACTAATGACCACAAGAGACCAAATACCACTGTATGATATAAGGTGTTACCAATCATAAATAATGCCTTACTTAATGTACTTGAATTGTTTATGACTTATTGCAACTTTTGTCATTAGGGTGATCTGAATTTCGATGCATTATGTTTCTCTCTCGTGTTTCTGGTCACTGGAGGAACGAATGCAATAAAAGGAGTCAGCCTCATTTTAGCATTCAAACAATGCAGTTTGTTATTGCACTTATATCCCCGTAATACGATAAATCTCAGGGCTGAGCTTAAATCCACTGAGTGCATCCACCGGGTTGCGTATGGTGGGTCAACATCTAGCTATAGAGGTTAGCTGCAAGATAAGCGAGTTAAGTCATTGAATAAACAGTCATGGACAAAAAGCGGCGGCACTCCGTGGTGGTAATGGTCTATCATTGGGTAAGATAGGCCTTTAAATGATACAGAAACCTGTGAAGATGCCGTGACTTGGTGACGGGAGGCCACCAACAATTATGCTTCCTAGCACCCGGAGGAGAGGGCAGCAGGTCTTCTTCACATGAGTGAAGTTGGAGACCAAAGTGGTTGGTACAGCAACACTCATTTCACTACTGGCATGGTAACATTTAGTTTAATGGCTGCAGTACTGTGATGTGAAAGGCAAGGAAAACCACCACATTATTATCCTGAGGAGTCGCAGCTGCTATTATCATGACGTGATGGAACCCTCGAGTAAAATATTCCAGAGGTAAAATAGTCCCCCCCATTCAGATCTCAGGGCAGGGACTACCCGAGAGAGAACATCAGTCAAGTGTGATAGTCATTTTAGGAAAGGAACATGCGATCACTTCGGACCTACTGGAGATAGGAGAACCATAAGGTGGAAATGCAAAGAATTGACCTCGACATATTAGGAATCAGTGAAATGAGATGGCCCGAAGAAGGAGACTTCTGGAGTGGAGGTTTTAGAATTATTCACACTGAATCTAAAAATGGTAATGCTGGAGAAGGTATAATGCTCAGGAAGAGTGCAGGACTGCGGGTGGAGAGCTTCCTGCAGTACAATGAGAGGATTTTAATGGTGAAGATTGAGACCAAGCCTAAAGATACCATTGTGGTACAAGTTTGCATGCCTACATCAATTATGAATATGAAGAAGTGGAAGACTTCTATGAAGATATCACGGAAGTTATATAACAGGTAAGAAGAGAAGTAAACCTAATAATTTTAGGAGACTGGAACGCTGTTGTCGGCAAAGGTCAAGATGGAAGAATAACTGGAAAATATGGATTGGGTAACCGAAACGAAAGAGGAGAAAGACTGCTGGAGTTCTGCACACAACATAAGTTAGTGGCTACTAACATATTTTTTAAAAATCACAATCAAAAAGACACACATGGAAAATGCCAGGAGACAAGAAGATTTCAAACTGACTACATTTTAGTGAAGCAGAGGTTTAGCAACCAGGTGAAGAAATGCAAAAGCTACCCGGGGCAAATATCGACAGTGACTACAATTTAAAGATGATGAAATGCAGTGACTACAATTTAAAGATGATGAAATGCCACTTAAAAACTCAAGAAATTGAAGAAATCAATGAAGAACGTATGGCAAGTAGAGAAACCAAAGGAACCATAACAATGGCTGGCCTTACAAAAGGCAGTGGAAAACAAAATAGACGAGGATTTGACTGTGAGATCAGTGTAAAAGAGATGGGAGAACATCAAAATCGGGCTACAGGAAGCAGTAAAAGAAGTTCTGTGGAGAAGAAAAGTTGTCAAGAAGAAGCCATGGATTATAGAAGAAGTCTTATAATTGTTTGAAAGAAAAAGAATATAAAAATGTGGAAAATGAAGAACGGCAACTTCGCTACAAATGAATCAAGAATGAAATAAACCGCAAAGCAAGAAAAGCAAGGGAGATGTGGATGAAGGATCTATGCGAAGATGTACAAAGCAACGTAGCAAATGGAAATGTGGATGTTACATACAGGATGGTGAGAAATCACTTCAAGGAAAGGGCTGCAAGATATTACAGCATCAGGGACCAGAATGGAGAACTCTTAATTGAACATGAGGATAAGGTGAAGACATGGAAGGAATACTTGTAAGAGTTGTACAATGGAAGCTATCTTACAGTGGAAGCAATGGAAGAGAAAAATGAAGTCGATAAGGATGATTTGGGAGCTCCAATCTTAAGATCAGAATTTGATGCAGCTGTAAGGGATCTGAGGACATATAAGGCTTCGGGAATAGATGATATTCCCGAACTAATTAAAAATGCTGGAGAGAAGACATTTACTAAGCTGTAAAGAACCATCCGTGACATGTACTCTACAGGAGATATACCCACGGACTTTGAGAAGAACATCATCATCCCTATTGCCAAAAAGAAGAGGGTTGAGAACTGTGAACATTTTAGGACCATAAGCCTGATAACATATGCCTCTAAGATATTGACGAGTATTATTTATAAAAGAATAGAATGAAAAGCTGAGGAGTTCCTGGATGAGGACCAATTCGGGTTCAGAAGAAAAAAGGGCACAAGAGAAGCGATTTTACCCCTCAGGCCTATAGAGAAGAGAATAAGAAGAATCTACCATCTTTGTAGATTTTGAGAAGGCATTTGACAATGTGGATTGGAACATGATGCTAAAGATTCTGAAAGAAATTAGAGTATCATACAATGACCAAAGAGTTATCCACAGTTTGTATAAAAACCAGGAGGCCATAATTAAATCAGGACCCAGCAGTACAGAAGCAAGCATAAAGAAAGGAGTGAGGCAAGGCTATGCACTGTCTCCCATATTATTCAATGTCAACATCGAGAAAGCCTTCCAAGAAGTTAAAGAAAAGTCTCCGGGATTGAATAACCAAGGGGAGAAAATCAGCATGCTATGATTCGCAGATGACATAACAGTCATGGCAGAAACAGAAGGAGATTTAACCGCTGAAGATTCTAGGAAATATGTAAAGAACCATAACAAGATATCATATGAAGATCAATAAAAAGAAAACGAAGGTATTGGTAAGCAGAAGGAGAAACGAAGCCAGACCAATGTTAAACAAGAAAAACAAAAAATCAAAGCGGTGGAAGAGTTCTGCTACCTGGGAAACCGAGTAACCAGCGATGGACGAAGGAAAAGAGATTTCCATTAGAATTGCCCAAGCAAAAAGGGCATTTTACCAGAAGAAGATTCTGCTTACAGCTGCAAATACAAGCGTGAAAGTGAGGAAACATTTCATTACAATATACATCTGGAGCATTCTACTACATATGTATATGGCAGTGAAGCATTGACAATAACAGCATCAGAGAAGTCCAGGCTGGAATCATTTGAAATGTGGTGCTACTGAAGAATGATGAAGATAAAATGGATCGATCAATTGACAAACGAAGTATTAAGAAGAGAGAGAGAAGAGATGCCCACTGAAAACCTTAAAAAGAATATGGGACAACTTAGTAGGCCACATCTTAAGACACGATGGCCTGATGAAGACAATCATTGAGGGAAAAGTGAATGGAAGAATGGAAAAGGCAGGCCTTGTATGAGGGGTATGGAGCAAGCTGTGAAGGATCTAAAAGAGAGGAGTTACGTCAAAATGAAGAGGCCAATAGAAGAATCGTCAAACTAATCCTAGGATTGTTGACCGATGAGGATGAATCCGATCCATCTGCTATAGTTTAGGGAGATAAAATTATCGTGGCTGGAAGCCAATATTTTAATAGGTTATGGGCCCAGAGTATGCAATTGGTTTAGTGAAAGGGTATAAATAAGTGGAGCAAAAAACCATTGGAGTGTCATTGCTGGAACGCAAACTCACGAGGAGAAAAATGATGGGTAAATGGTACAATGAGCAATGGTAGGAAATTTCGAAATGTCCCATTCTAAATGATGACAATTACTACAAGTGGGCTATCAGGATTAAAGCTCTATATTTGAGGAGTGGTTGCTGGTAGTTAATCATTGGGTGGACCATGTAAGAAACAAACGGAAACGAGTTATGCCGGGTGCAAAGCCAAACGACATAGCTGAAGGTATTTTAATTACTTTCTACTTACTAAATCATTTTTGGATACTTGCTAATACTGTAAAAGAGATATGGGATGCGTTAAAAATGTGTGCACAGATTTTGTGCTTTACAACAGACTCTTCAACATGAAGACTGGGGACATTACCATGCAAAGTATGTCTCCCAAATTCAAGATCTTAATAGAATGAACAAGAAGTGTGGCCTAAAATTCTCATACAGTGATTAAGTTGCATTTTACTTAATGGGTCTCCCTATGGGCAAGTATAAGGTCTCATACACAGTTTGGAAAGGGAAATCGAGATGGCCTCTCAACGCAGAAAATGAAAGAAAAGTTACTTTTGGAGAAAAAACGTTTGTGGTCTTTCGAAGAATAGAGGGAACACCAAGCACTTAAGGGTATCACGGAGACTGAGTGAGAACATCAGGCAGTATGGGACTCGAGCAAAAGGGAAGAATGAGCAATTGAAAGGGAAAAAGAATTTTGGTGCTACGACTGTGGGGAGAAAGGCCACATTTCTCACCAGTGTCCGAAGGTGGTTGCAGAAGAGGGACAAAACAGTGAGGAGAAGGTGAAGGCGTCGGTAGTATCCCTCCAGTACAAGGCACCCAAAGTGTACCCAAAGGGCTAAGAATACCCAATATCAAAGTGTGTGGCTGTTGGACTGTGGGGAATCAGACCATATGACACATAGGAGGGATTTGATGAGGAACTTTGTACTTTGTAGTGGGGAAGTGACTGTTGTGGATTGTGCACCCTTGAAAAAAAAGGAAAAGATTGCTTCATATTTTCCAGGAACGTGGTGGTTGGGTGACATATTGTATATCCCCAGCTTGCTGGATAACCTTATTTCCCAAGGCATACTTGAAGAAGAAGGATTGAAGATTGTAGCCTATTGTGGAGAGATTAAAATATTGGAAAGAAAAAATTTAATCTTCAAGGAAAAGAGGATAGGTTGTCTTTATTATGTAACATCTGCAGGTGGATGGTTGGGAAGGTTGAAAGCTGAATTATGAGGGCACAAAAGGCATCCCATGTGACCATCTCAACCTGGCATGATTGTCTGGGTCATCTTAATGAAGCTACGATGAAGAAAGTATGTAAATATTAAAGGGGGATTGCCAGGAGAGTGCAATGTGTGTATCCAGGGAAAAATGAGGAGGATGAATTTCCCAAGTGCTTGAAAGAGATGGCAGGGGAAGTACTTGATTGAGCGCATTCAGATGTTGTGGGGCCAATCACACCAGCAACAATTGGGGGAAAGAGATACTTCTGCACCTTCATTGATGAGCATTCACACTTTGCATGGGCCATCCCAATCCACAAGAAAGGTGATATATTTGAAACCTTCATGAGATTCCAGTGCAGAATAGAACAAAAAAAGGGAATGAAAATCAAAGAATTCCAAAATGACAATGGAGATAAATATACTGGTGCTTCCACAGATATAGAGATATAGATTGGCAATGCAATGTATCATGCATAGAGGGGGCTTGAAGCCAACCTAACACAACCCGCACGACATATTGCGCAATGCCACCATCTTACCACCACCCACAACAGTTCAGTGTGAAGAGTGCTTCACTGAAAATAGTGGTGTTTATTACTGAAGAGAAAACACAGTTCCACAGAGGCTAATAATGCAAGGACAACCTGCTCATTGATAGGTGTGAGCCAGAACACTTGTCAATACAAGTGTAACCTGTCAATGGGCTGGGTGGACTACAAGAAGGCTTTTGATATCACCTCTCATGAGCTGATTATAGCCATGCTGAGGTACATGAAAGTCCACCCAGACGTTGTGTCCTGCATCGAATGCCTGTTACCAATGTGGAAGATGCGCTTCGCCATGCCATCTGGCAAGAAGACTGTCTACATGGATTTGGAAACATACCACCGCGGCATTTTTCAAGGTGATAGCCTTAGTCCCCTCCTGTTCTGTTTATTTCTCCTCCCAATGTCTGTTCAGTTGAGACGAGGTAGAGGATATATGTGCGGTGTCCCGTCAAAAAGGGAGCATAAGGTCACTCATCTTTTCTATATGGATGACCTGAAGCTTTATGCTTCAAGCGCGAAAGACCTGTGCTTGGCATTGGACACCGTACGCAGATACAGTCAGGATATAGGAATGGAACTCGGATTGGACAAGTGCACGACCATCCATCTGGCGAAAGGAAAGATTTCTGAAGACCAGGACGACATGCAGCTCGTTGACAGAAACGCTATTCGTCATCTTGATGATGACGAAGCGTATGAATATCTCGGCGTCCCCCAGCGCCGGATGCAGGAGGTGAGAGCAGTGAAGGAAAGGCTTACAGCCAAATACAGGCAGACTCTCAGGCGAATCTGGAGGTCTGACCTGTCTGGCGAGAACAAGGTTCTTGCGACCAACACCTTTTGGTTCTAACACTGCTCTACACCTTCAGTTACATCAAATGGAATGTCAATGAGCTGCAAAACCTCTACAGGGGAAGGAGGAAAATGATGACCATGTATCGTAGTCTTCATCCAAAGTCTTCCATCACCAGACTGTATCTCCCGAGAAGGCTAGGTGGTAAACGGCTGATAAGCCTGAAGTACCTTCATGACAGAGTAGTCCTCAATACGGCTTGCCGCGTGTTCCACAGCACGGACTGCTTTATGCTGCTCGTAAAGAAACACAAGAATGTGGGCATATTCCAGGAGGCGAAAAGGGCAGCAGACGGCATCGGTTTGGACTTGGACCTTACTTCCGGCGGAGAATCGTGCGACAAATCAATCTTGTAGCTGAAGGTGGACGTGTTAAAGCTCGAAATAAAGAATGCGGAGCAAAAGATCCTGCTCCGCAAGAATACCGAGAAGCCCATGCATGGAAGTTTCTATCGAAACTTGGAAACGCATGGACTTTCGAAGGAGCTCACGTTCACCTTCCTGCGTTCCGCAGGTCTGAAGTCCGAAACCGAGGGATTCATGCTCGCATGCCAAGATGGTGTCATCAACACCCTAGTGTACTGTAGCCTCATCTTTTGGGCCAAACGTGATGGGCTCGAGATGCATAGCGTGTCGAAGGCAGCTGGAGACTTTAGGTCATTTACTCTCCGGCTGCAGTTTTTATGCGAAGGACGCATATATAAACCAGCACAACTCATCTCTGCAGGTGTTGTATTACCATCTAAGACACCATTATGGTATAGATGCAAATCCAGTGCTGCCTTACGTCCCTGGAGACATCGAGTCCATCGTGGAGAACGATAAGTGTAAGATCTGGTGGAATTATTCCTTCTCCACCGCCAGGCAATTGGAGGCGACAAAGCCTGATATTCTTCTCCGCGACAATCTCTCTCATGCCATGTTCGTGATCGAGTTTTTGGCACCGGCCAAAATGAACATGGCAGCGAAGGAGATTGAAAAAAGGACTAAATATCAAGATCTGCTGTGTGAACTCCGGCAAAAGTACGCGGGCTACTCTGTGAAACTGGTAGTCCTCATCGTGGGCGTGATTGGTGGTGTCAAGAGCTCACTGGTTGAAAATCTCAAGTGCATCCCAGCATGCAGGGCACAAGCAGATACACTTGCAAGTGCAATGCAGAAGGCTGTTCTTCTCGGGTCCCTCCGCCTACTTCGTGGGCATGACCCTAATGCTGGATAGCCACCTATCCACCAGTGGCGGACGTGGCTACCCTCAGGTGCAACCCCTCTTGAGTCTCCAGCAATTATGACGGCAACAAAACCCGATGCTAGCCGGAGACTCGGAGGTGGAAGTTACTAATTGTAACAATATAATAATAATAATAAAAGGTCTTTATTGGGGCGAGATTGAGACAAAACTCCCTTCTTTCATCCAACCCCTCGTCAAAATAAATATATGCATAAATCATATAGAAGTCAATACCTGAAACAATTACAATCCGAGGTTTAAAAAAAATCAGTAAAGAATATACTTATAGGAATTAAAGAATGATAATGAAAACAATTTTCTCCCTAAACTCCATGTACTTGTGTTAAAATTGTGCACATTAGAGGCAGACACTAGGTAGAAAAAAAAAAGTTCCGAGCTTTTCTATGAATTTTCTTACAATACATCAATCTTGATTTTCCACCCTTCAACTAATGAATATTGTTCCTTGTTAATTTAAGTCACATTTGTTGCCCATATTTGCCTGCCTAGACCTCGTGACCTCACACCCCTGCGTAACTGGATGAGGATTGGAGATGAGGACTGTCGTTTACTTGGGAAATATTTTCAAACCTTAGATGTTATTGAACAACTTGTTGTTGGGCTACAAATCATCAAAATCATCACTTTCTTCAAAGACTGTCAAAACTGGCACTTTTTACGCAACACCCGGAAAATATTATAACACGCCTCATAAATTTCAATTTACCATCAAAAAGCACAGAATTAATTAATAAAAATTATGGTATGATTAGTTTTTCCACAGGCACTACTGTTATTTTGTTTTATGTATCCAAAATCGATTTCTGCATCGACAGTAAGTCAGAAGCCGATGCACTTATATATCATAAAAATGGAATAATCCTCTCCGAGCTTGCTGTTTGCCGAGAAAAAGTTTTTTCTATCACTCATGGAAATAATATCTAAGGAATTGCTCATTGTGCCTCCATCACAAAGAAATTGAAAAAATTGGATTAGGCTGCATATTCAAAGCTTTGAAAAGTTGGCTGAGGTAAGATTGCCAAGGTAAGCCACGCTTAGCTTCAAAATTTAAGGGGAACTGCCAGGCCTGGGTGCTTCCTTCAAATGCATCTGGAAGTGAGTGGAATTCTTCATAGGCTCTCAGTGCCATACACACCTCAACAAAATGGTACAGCTGAGTGTCTCAATCAAACCCTTCTAAATGTAACCAGATGTCTTTTGTTAAGATCTGGCTTGTCTCATTGCTTAAGGGGAGAGACATTGCCAGCTATACTAGAAATTTATGCCAGGCATCAGCCAGTGGAGATAGCATTCCATTTGAACTTTGGAATGGTAGGAAAGTGAACGATTCTGATGCAGCACATTTAAGGGTTTTTGGTTGTCAGGCTTGGGCGTGGGTTCCATTGAAAGAGGGGAAGCTTGGCCCTTGTGAAGTGGAATGAGTATTGTTGGGTTTCCAGGAAGGAATTAAAGGGTACTGTTTATGGAACTTGGGAGAACAAAAGGTGATAGTGATCAGGGATGTAGTTTTTAGTGAGAAAGTCTTCCCAGGAAAGGTGAGAGGTAGTCCTGAGCAGCCATTTCACCTTGAGGTGTCAGGTGAGATGCAGCTCTGCCTACTGAGTGGCTTATGGTAGAGGATGAGCCTGCTCGAGTGGAGGAGGGAGGGCCAGTCCCAGGGGAGGAACATCCAGTTCCAGAGGAGGAGGTGCATTTGGTTCCAGGAGAGGAGGAACATCAGATTCCAGGGGAGAGTTCCTGGAAGAGGTTCCTGCTAGGGAAGAAGAGGTAGGACCAAGGAGGTGCATCAGAAAAAGGATCCAAGGACATGCCAATGCTGCAACCTTGTGTACACAACATTCACTGATGTCCAGGTTCCTGAGACTGCTGAGGAGGCTCTTCAAGGATGCCATGCATCACAGTGGAGGGCTTTAATGGAAGACGGGGATGGAACATGGGGAACAAGGGACATGGGAAGTGGTAAAGAGGCCTTGGGGAAGTAATGTAGTTAGTAGCAAGTAGGTGTTTACAATCAAAAGGCAAGAATATGAGAATAGAAGATTCAAGGCAAGGTTCATGGTTGCCCAAGGTTTTCGTCAAGTAGAAGGAGTAGCCGATTTTGAGACCTTAGGTCCTGTTATCTAGAGGAAAACAATTAGTCCTCATGCAGGGTGGCTACTGATAACCAATTTTCAAATTCCCTAACTTTTCCCTGATGGCTTTACCAATTTCCCTGACTGATCGCCAAAAGGTCTCCTATTATTGGAATATTTTATTTCTGCTGAATTAAATTTTCGTCAAAACTCAGAAAATGTTAAAAGCTGAAATCAATACATTAAAAGCTATAAGAATGAAAAAATATATGGAACCTCTGCCATAATGAAAAAAATATATTAAATCTTCATAAGTTAAGCCCTCACACAAATTGTACACACTTATAATACATTTTTTGCAGCCACGTATCCGCAGTTGTGTATCGTATTTCCGTGGCCGTGTATGTTTCGTTCGGTAAAATTGAAAATTGACAATATCTAATTCTTCAAGGAAGAGGTGGCATGTCGTGGTAGTTCTGGGAAGTTGAAGAGTACTGAAAAGGCATCGAAGGGAAAGTTAATGTCCAATTCACTGGCGGACTCTGGCACAGGTAACTAAGCTACGCGAAAATACAAACCAAAGCCAAGTTCTTGGACTTGATCAAAATCGGATGGCACGAGTTTTAAAAGCAAATAACAACTTGATTAACATGGTCATAACCCCACGAATATAAGAGGGAACCAAAATTGTTAAAATATTTTTATAAACAAACAAAACGTAATCATGCCACTGCGAACAAAAACAGGAGGCAATTAGCAACGGCAGCGTCATATTGAGGAATGTCATGTTTGAGGTGGTTTGTGACCGGACTAATTTCTTCGAAAGGGAGCTAAGGGGGCCATTCAATAATTACATCGAGCGTGAAAGGTGGGGAGGGGAGGAGAACTCTTCTTATGGTTTCACGAAGGGGGGTATTTAAATCGAAGATGATCCCACGTAAGATTTCGTTTACACGTGTGATTGTACTTGTATTACCATTTTAATAATCATCATCTCGTATTTTTAGAACTGCAAGCACGTATTTACTACAAGCTAGTGTGCTACAACTACCTCTCGACTTGAGTCATGGAAGTTCAAAAAAGAAACACGAGGTTAAATCTTCTGAAAAACATAGCCTCGGATTCCTTGTGATGAGCAGAATACATGGTGATCACGAATTTTAACACTACTAGGCAAATATCGCATTAAGGATATACAAAAAGGGATACATTGTATGACTCATTCACAACTAAATAAATAAGATTCACAACTGAATGTTCAACAAATTGACGGGGCTTATTCTATGCACTTCTATGAGGCGATGGACATTAGTTTTAGTTGGTGAAATATTTTGGTGAAATAAAGGACGGGAAAGACTGCCCGGTAAATGTAATGGTAGAAAAATAACGAGAATTTCTATCCCAATTCCTCCCTGACTTTTACGAGAATTCCCTGACTTTTCCAGATTTCCAAAATTCCCTGACAATTCCAGGTTTTCCCTGATGATTGGCACCCTATCATGGTTGCAGCAACTGAAAAGGGTTGGGATATTCAGCAATTAGATGTAGTTGGGGCATACCTTAATTGGCCACCTGATTAATGTGTACATGGAGCAAGCACTATGTTTTCCTGAACCAGGTAGAAGTACTCAATATTTTGTTCATAATTTTTGCTAAAATGTTTATGGACTGAAACAGTCTGGGAGGAACTGGAACAATTTTTTGAATGAATGCTTTTTGAATAAGGGTTGAATACGATGTGTCTGACCTCTCTGTTTAAAAGGGATGTGGTAATATTGTGGGAGTGTATGTGGATGACATATTGATGGTTGAAGAAAAGTTGTTCAAGACTTTAAAATGTGAGTTGGTCAGGCAAATTAAGTCAAGGATCTTGGAGAGATAAAAGATGGTTATCACTCAGTGTGACAAGGACAAATAATGTTTAGATTATTACCCAAGATGCATATGTAGACAGTGTTTTAAGCACGTTTAACATATCTGAGTTTAAGGCTGTTACTACTCCACTAGAGTTGGAGAATGTTACAAGGGATATGAATGAAAATGTCAAAGCTACTTTTGACACTCATTTATCGCAAGGTGATTGGTTGTCTTTTGTTTCTTTCAGGAGGAACTAATCCAGATATAGCCTATGCTTTTTTCAAATTGAGTCAGCACTGTGAGAAGCCAACCAAGGGAGATTGGAAGCATGTCAAGCATGTGTTCCGATGCTTAAAAGGGACAAGGGAGTATGCTCAGCACTACTTCAGGACTGGTAGACCTATATACATGTATGCAGATTGGGCTGACGATAAAGCTGATGCCAAGTCCATCTCCAGCTATGTGGTCAAGTTAGCTGGGGCAGCTGTCATTTGGAGAAGTAAAAAGCAAGGATGTATTGCAACCTCTACAACACATGCACAGTATATTTCTAGGTATGCAGCTGAGGTAGTCTGGTTGAAAGCATTCCTGCAGGAGATTAATTTTGGTGCATCCTCCTCTTGTGCTGTAAATGTACACAATTGAGGGGCAAGGTGTATTGCTGAGAAAAATTCAGTGTCTGGTAAGAGTAAACATATCAATGTCAAGTTTCACTTCATCAGAGAGTATGTAGCATCTGGAGAGTTAACAAAGTATGTACTATGTTTCATCTGCAGAAAATATTACATGTATACTGACAAAGTCTCTACCTGGACCATAAACCAGATTATTTTCTAAAATGACGGGTTTAAAGAAAATGATGCATGATCTATAGGTAAAGTTTGTTTGTTTTTGGTTAACTGTCAAGAGTAATTATCTTTTATTTTTCTTTTGCAATGTTTATTTGTGGATGAGTATGTGTAAGATTGCAATAAATTATTTATGTAAAATAACAAGGGGATGTATTATACAATGTTACCTTTCATAAATTATGGTACTTGAATCGTTTGTGACTTATTGCAACTTTTATCACTAAGGTGATTTGAATTTAGATGCATCTCTCTTGTTTTCCTGGTCATTGGAGGAGGTGACGAGCGAATGTAATAAAAGGATTCAGTCTCGTTTCAGCATTCAACCAATGGGGTTTGTTATAGAACTTATATCCCGGTAATACGATCCATCTGCTATATTTTAGGGAGATAAAATTATCCCCGCTGGAAGCCTATTTTTTAACACTTAGACCTAGATATAGATGGTAATTCCACAGAGCCCCCCACCTGGTGGGGGTTATACTATCAGGGCCATTAACAGATTACAAAAAACAATTAAGTTCCAGGTACTGACAATAACCAGGAGAGACATTTAAATAAGGCAGAGAAGAAATAACATGCATCAAGATCTCATTGTAAAAATCTAAAACAGAGGAAAAATCCTGCTTTGCTAGCAAGTATAAGATAGCCAACCAGACAATGGTGAAGTAGCTAGAGTGATTCACAAAAATTCTGTGGAGTTTGTGGAAATTTGAGGAGTTTCCATAAAATGGAAAGACAGGATTGTTTTCCCAATGTTTAAAAAGGTCACAAACTTTACTGTAAATAGCTGAATTTTCACAAGATTAAAAACCAGCCTTAACCAGGATTCGAACCTGAACCCCCTGATTTTCAGCCCGGTACTCTACCAGTTAAACTACCGAGGCTTTCTTCTCCTTTGTGAACTCTATAAAGGCCTTAAAGGACTAGATGCTATCGGCCTGCCATACATACAGTGTCACAGACAGGCCGAGTCGTTCACACAGTGCCACTATCCATGGGGTTAAAGCCGAGATGAAACACTTAAGGTGCTTACTTTAAACCAATTCAAAGATTGCGAACTAGCTGTGAATATCTTAGCAGTCACCCACTGAAAATGCACTATGGGTGAATTTCCATAAGGAAAAAATCTTTTTTTCTTGGAAAGTAATTTGAAGGAGGAGAAGAAAGTGAGGCATCTACCTATATTATACTTACTCTATGATAGTATTGAACACTAATGAATTGCTAACTTTTTTATCAACATATCATTTTAAAGAATAATCCATATTCATTTCTCAGGAAAGTTTCCCTTATGAAATGAATATTATACCTATGAGATTATGAATGCCACTACTTAGCCTATCTCCAAAATTTCCACATCATGATAGTTTTTGGCTCAAAATTTTAATGAAATATTTTGGAAATTCCTTACAGATAAGTATGCATCACACAACAAGAAAACCTAAATTCTTCATTTCAGATTTTTTAAAACTAGTAATTAACCCTTTGAGTGCCGAAGAATATCCTAGGAATTATGCTAAAAGTGGCGGAACATTTTTTGCAGTAGTTCAGGAAAATAAATTATTTAAGATATTACATGTAAACACTAACAAGGAGACATCGCGAGAGTGATGTTCGGGATCCGAATGCCGATGTTATTTTCTGAAACTATACAGGAAATGTAGAAAAAGTGTCACGGCTTTCTCTCCCATAGGCCCGGGTTCGAGAGATAAATGCCAGTAAAGATTTTGCGCGGAATGACTATCTGCGAGTAAATGAGTAATTATTAACATCCGGCGTGGCCGAGTGCGTTGAGGCGCTCGGTCGTTGGTTTTTGCCCCGGGCGCCCTGGGTTCGAGTCCCGGTGAAGTCAATTTTTTTTTCTTTCTTATAATTTAAGGAATCAATGATACAACCCATCCCCATTCATTGAAGTCAGTTACATTAGTATTTTTTCTATTTCCAACTCATTTAATGGATTTTTAATGGACCGAGGACTTACGACGCGAATTAAGGGATTTTATTTTCCCATTACAGGCTCACATGCCGCTCGACGCATTAGGTTTGGATTTCTAAGATCCGTGAATACTTCTATGCATACCAAGGGCTTCAATTGTTCGCTGGACTACCTCAAGACCGTAAATAATGAACTAGATGCTTATTACACTGCGACGGTTGCCCTCGTAAATTCCTCGGAACCGCCCTGGAATTTTCACTTTTATCACTTAATTTTTCCTAAAATAGTGAGCATGATTTCGGCAGAAAATAGATGGGTATGTGAAACATATTTAAAATGATTTTCTCACGGAAAAAAATATTTTACTGATGTGAATCATCTATCGTGGGCAACGCACAGCACCAGTGATGTCTTCTTGGGATGGTGACAACACCGATGGAGAAGTGTCATTATCATTGTCTGACAATGAGGATCCGTCACTGAACGACGGACAGACTTCTCGGACACTCTTTATTTAGCTTCCGAGAAATCCCGACACAACGCCGCAGATAGGAGGAAACTAAATAATGCACAAGACTTGCTGCAGGAAACTTAAGCTACGCTTCACTTTGCCTGCACTGATCAAGAGCTGGATTGAAACTGGCAAAATAGACGGCCCAATACAGCTACCACGCGTTGCTGTATGTAGAGAACACCCCTTCCCAGCACTCAAAACGGTGTCTCAAACCGGGATTTTCCGACTCCTACATTCTATTATTCATAATATCATTTCCACCGGGTTTTCCCCCATTAAATTTTCTCCACAGCCCACACACTGTCTTTCAAACAAATTCTCCCTCCTCCTTACTACAGAATGTCCTTCCATCCACCCTGTCTTCTTTATGACACCCTGTCTCCTTTCTTGCGCCCTTCAAAGAGTTCCGCCCCCAGCAACCTTTCCTCCACAGCTGACCCTCGCTAATCCCTCAATGAGGCACCAGGGCCAACCGTGTGAAGACGGGTGCGAAAGATAGACAAAGAAGACTTCGAGACCGCTTTGAGCAGACTACTGGAACGCAGGGTCATTGCACTTGACGGGCCCCTAAAGGGTACAAGGGGGAAACTGGCTAGGTTTAGTAACTGAATGTGAGGATAGCCAGTTGTGTTTTTAGTGGTGACAAGAAAGAGTTGGATCAAAAATATATGAAAGGGTTGAGGGAGGGGCGTAGAAGAATGCATTACCGGGAATTTCACGTGCAGTTATATTGTCTTCGCCCACGATAGAGGATTCACATCAATAAAATATGTTTTTCTGTGAGAAAATCATTTTAAATATGTTTCACACGCCCATCTATTTTCTGCCGAAATCATGCTCACTATTTTAGGAAAAATTAAGTGATAAAAGTGAAAATTCCAGGGCGGTTCCGAGGAATTTACGAGGGCAACCGTCGCAGTGTAATAAGCATCTAGTTCATTATTTACGGTCTTGAGGTAGTCCAGCGAACAATTGAAGCCCTTGGTATGCATAGAAGTATTCACGGATCTTAGAAATCCAAACCTAATGCGTCGAGCGGCATGTGAGCCTGTAATGGGAAAATAAAATCCCTTAATTCGCGTCGTAAGTCCTCGGTCCATTAAAAATCCATTAAATGAGTTGGAAATAGAAAAAATACTAATGTAACTGACTTCAATGAATGGGGATGGGTTGTATCATTGATTCCTTAAATTATAAGAAAGAAAAAAAAATTGACTTCACCGGGACTCGAACCCAGGGCGCCCGGGGCAAAAACCAACGACCGAGCGCCTCAACGCACTCGGCCACGCCGGATGTTAATAATTACTCATTTACTCGCAGATAGTCATTCCGCGCAAAATCTTTACTGGCATTTATCTCTCGAACCCGGGCCTATGGGAGAGAAAGCCGTGACACTTTTTCTACATTTCCTGTATAGTTTCAGAAAATAACATCGGCATTCGGATCCCGAACATCACTCTCGCGATGTCTCCTTGTAAGGCAAATACACACCAGTGGTCACCTTTAGAATTACAACTTTGCTGTTAAAAGGTCAGTGCATTTAAATGGCATTTATCAATGATCAGTGAACTACTAGCGACAAATTGTGTCAGCCAGAATAGCAAGATAGCATTCCCTGGCACTTTTCGCAGAGTTGGAAGGAACATGATATTGCTCCTAAGCCCTTCCTCTAGCTTAAAAGAATTCACAGCTCTTGCTGAATCATTAAATACAATGAAAGTCAAAAGTAAAATTCCACTTGCCTTTGCCACAAAAATAGGAGAGATCAGGTGCCCCAGAAACTGAAGTTCGTTGATTGGCTGATATCACAGGAAGACCATGATTCTTCTCAATAGCATGATTCAGATGCGTCGAGGTTTGACTTTCCACTGTCTTTGGCTGATGAAAAAGTTTACAGGTCCTTGAAAGTACAGCAGTGGACCACTATTGAAGAGGGTGAGCGCTGAATGAAGAGAAGTCACCTAAAGGTGAGGATCCCTCCAACTGTCCCAATAAGGTTGAACCACTTGCACTGCATTCTCTTCACTCCACCATTGATTGTCTCTAAGGCTACAGTAACAAAGACAAGGCATGATAAGATTTTATTTTGACAAAGCACTTGGCTATGGTTTACCAAACTAATCCATCCTATGGTCTGCTTGGCCATGGTAGGAATTGTTAATCATACATAGATAACAATGAATCAACACATTCTTGCAACTTCAATGTAGAGACATCACAGGGCCTCAACTTTTAATGTGATATAATTGGCTACGACATTAGTTTAGTTAAAATTGATTGAATTTAAAAAGCCTGATTGATAATCAAATTATGATATTTTATCTGAAACTAGTATTTTATATCCTTTATTAGATTCCTTTCAACATTGAGGGTGAAATTTAAGACATTGATGATGAATGAGTATACTCCATTATCAGAGCGACACAATGAGAAATATTTTTTTAAAGCCAGTTGGCTGTCTAAGTGAACTTGGTATATCAAGTATTTAGAAGTACCATACTACACTGAAGTGATGAGGGAGGTGAACGAAGTTTAAGTTGTGGGAAAGGTAAAGGAAGTGGACGGATAGCAAAGGTTCAATAAATATCAACTGTTCAATAAATATCAACTGTTCCTTCTACATAATTGAATGTCAAATGCAGCAACCTGGTCATTGAACCTTATTTCTTAAGAATTGAATTTCCACTTTAAAAAATCATTCACCTTGACTGGTATTCGAACCTAGAACCTCGATTTCCAGACAGGTGCTTTAACTAAGGCATCCTTCACCCTGTGGATTTCTCAAGGCTTTAAGGCTTCCATTTTTTAAGACTAGTTTGCAATCCTTGAACCTATTTCTTAAAGCTGAAGAATCATAATTCTAATCCATAATAATGTATAAAAATTTAAATGAAATCAGATGTATGATAGAAAACTATATTTCCCTCGATAAACCTTGCTTCAAACCTGCCAGTATATCGAATCCATTTTTTAAGACGTTTTATGTGTAATAGAGGGCAGCAAATATTTTGAAAAATTAAATTAAATTAAATTTTAAACAAGATTTCCAAAGGAAGTTATAAAAATTTGGTTTAGGTCACAAGTCAATTAAAAACCAAAATAATTCTACCGCAATACTAAAAATCTTAGGAATTAACGAAACCATTCTAAAATGGCAAAAGTTTTACATCATGCACAGGCGATAAAAGTAAGGTTGGATTTTGATGTTTTTTTTACCTGGGCTAGATGAGGCCTCTATCCCCAGCCCAAGGCTCATTAAAGTACATAAATCTTAAGTGGTTAGGTGTTTGGCACCCAGTCCAAAAAATATTTTTTGGCTAAGATATTGTTACAAGAATGGGTCTGTGACTGACATAGCAGTAACTTTACTATAGAAAAATCTTGGTATTAAGGTTTATTCGGCTAGTTTTTGTGCAGGGGAAACTATTGCAATCAGTTGGTCTGTTTTGGTAAGAATTACTGCTACCAGCTATTAATTGCCCGCTCATCTTTTACTGCAGTCAAAATCTTGTTTTATGCTGTAACATATCAATAACATTATATATGAAGTTTTTAAAATTCAAGATTACAAATAATTATATGACTGTAGCAAATTAAAAAATTTTAAAAGCATAAAAATTTACGACTACTATGCAAAAAACAGAATTTAAAAACTGATAAATGGCAGTAAAATATAAAAATAAATTCTGATACATGAAATAAGAAAAGAATTCAGGATGAAGAAAGAATAAATAATGATGAATGGATAGTAATAGGATGAGGTGGCTTATCAGAAGGAATTGCTACATGGATATTTGAATCTGTATATCGGGAAATCAAAAATGGGGATCATGTAGAAGAAGATCAACGGATCATATTCGGTAGGTCCCTAGAAAGTGTCTAATAAGTCTAGTTTTATTTAGGCTTGATTCTATTACAGATGGCAACAAATTAAACAACCGGGCAAAAGAACCAGCTATTCTTGACAAACAGTAACATGGGATCGCTGGCATTTCTGTTTGGTACGTTGAGTGTTGCCCCATCAAGTTTAGGTGTTGAAAAATGTAACTTGGTGTGTAAACCTTCCAAAATTTGTAGTCTGCTAATAGGACTTGGAGGAAACGTCTCTCCTTCATTTTTAGCATACCCTCCTTGATGTACAAAGGGATCATGTTGTGTGATGGGTTGCAATAAAACTGATCAGTTGTAGTTTAACCTTAGTCCCAGGTATAAAATGCATCCCCCTCAGGTGCCGCGTACCCCAGTGAACCCTGGAAATGACCTGGGAAACTTATTTATCCCAGGAGAGATCGAATGATAATAGTGATGCCCAGGTTTCTTAAGGAATCAGTGTAGGTAAGCACGGTGTTTTTCAATCTGATCCCAGGTCTTTGGGCCCCAAAGAATTTCTTTCTGATAATCTTTTACCCGATCGCTGCCGCAGTACACTTTTGGGGGTAAGGCCATCCCCATCCCAGAAATCCATTTACTCACACACTCAACATCGTCAATCACCCGTCTCACATATGTATATGTCTAGGGATTGTCCGTAAGTATCCGAAAACAGAAGGATGTCATTGGTGTAAAAGCATTCAACAGCTGCGTGTTGAGGTGGGAGACCCTGTTAACACGTTCAACCCGACGGACGCGAATGCACGTCCGAGGTGCGTTGCCAAGACACCGAAGGACGCGCATTCGCGTCTGTTAATGACCTCTATGATGACCTCACTGAAGACCTCTCTGAAGACTTCTCTGAAGGACGCGAACTCATGTCTTTAATAAATTATCGAGTTTTGTTATTAAAAAAATTTTTAACTAATTTTATTTTTACATTTAATTGACTGGCCAAATTAATGTGGAGGAAAAACCTTTCCGTTTTTCACGATTGCACACTAGAAATATTCCGGGTTGAATGTGTTAATGAATAAATTGAAAAGTAACAAGGAAGGCAGGAGCCCTGTGGCACTCTGACTGGAAAGTTGCACCAGGCCGGACATGGTCCCTCTCGAACTCGAAGAGTGGCTCGGTGATCAGTTAAGTAGTCCTCTACCCAAGTAACCACTTCTGGACTGATGTGAGCCCCCTAAGGACATGATAGATGTAGTAGATGATTACGTCGGACGCTGTCATACATCCAAGCAAGATCCAGTGTTGTCACCACCCAGAGGCACCTACGGTTGAGCACCTTACGAACTGGGTCGAGCATTGCAATGAGAGCCAGTTGTAGGCTGAGGTTGGACCGGAACGCAGATTGGAAGGCACTCAACATTCCATGGTCTTCAACATGGGAGGAGATATGGCCCAAGATAATAATCAAAATCCTTGCTGAGACAATTATCCACTGCGATGGGGCGACAGTGCTGACACTCTGTGGGGGCAGAGATCTTTGGCAGTGGGATAGTGAGGGACTTTTTCCACTCCCCTGGATATATGCTTTTGGTGAGGCTAGAGTTGAATATTGCTGCCAGAGGTCGTTTGAGGGCAGGGAGGAGGAGGCTGATGAATTGTGCTGCAATTTCATCGGGCCCAAGCATCCGGGAGTGAATGTTCTTGATGGCCTTCATGACATCATCCTTGGAAATAGGAGAGAAAGCAAATAGAGGAAGATGGTAAAGATGAGTGTGCTGGATCGGGAATCATGGGCCATCTGCGGCATGACTGATGAGGTCCACAGCTAAGTTGTCAAGCAGATGATTGGCCAGGACTGACATATCTTTAAGTACCCTGCACCGGACTCCCACCTTGTGCTCTGATAGTCCTCCAGATGCTTCCAGCATCATCATGGTCCTGCCCTACAAATAACTTATTTTTGGCTTAGCGAGTGAGTTGTTTAGTTTTGTTTCAGAAACTTCTAAAAGATTTCTACGTCTCTGGGGGCTTATTCCTCATAAAAGCTTTGTAAAGTCTGCCTCTTTTTGTCATGGCTTGCCGGATGCTGGCATTTAACTATGGCGCTTGTAGTTTTGCGACTGTCTTGATGCGGACAGGGGTGAGCACATCGAGTTCAGCCAGGATCACATCCCGCACAATTTCTACATTCTTGCCAGGGTCACCATCTGTTAAGATTTCATTCAGTCTAGACAGTGCAGGGTCGCAAAGCAATGACCCAGCATCTATCCTCTTGAGGTCTCCTGTTTTTACGGTCCTGGGAGGGGGCCTATGGACCAGAAGGAGGAGGTAGCAGGAGATCTGATCGTGCCCGGGAAGGCCAGGGGCAGGTCATTGCCTGAGTCAACATACCCTCCCAATACCCCGGGCCAAAATCAGATCCAGTGTGTTATGCAAGGTGACGGCGTGAGGGCATTTAGAACTACACTCCAAAAACGGTCAAGGACAGACTGCGGCACTCTTGATTTCGGAGGACAATATGCCACCCTGATAAAGACTCGACCTGTAACCCCTGCAACCTTGATAAATAAGTATTCTTCCCAACATACTCTAGAGGAGTTGGATCATTCCACAATCTTGACCCCCAGCCCCTCCCGCACGTACAAAGCAATGCCCCTATCATTACCATAGATGCGGTCATTCTGGGAATGGCAGAACCCCGGAAAGAAATAACCAGCATTGGGAAATTAGGGTGAAAGGTGAGACTCCGAAACTGCTATGATGGAATGTGGGCTGTAATTATACAAGGACACAAAATCCCCCTATAGGCCCTCAGGGCTTTGGCATTAACATGGGAAATGGAAAAATAGGAGGTAGCGGTTTGAGGGTTACCTCATAGACCCTGATTTCCCTCCATTACACTCCCAATTCATCCTTGAAATGTTGAATGAGGGCTTGGAACCTCTTCCCATTTTTATTTTGCCAGTCCCTCCCAGATTTAGCCACCTGATTGGTCTGAACCCTCCCAAGAAGATTCTTCGATCAATCCCGAGCAACTGAAGGTAGGAGACTGCTTCCTTTTCCCTGACCACCTCCTTCATTGCTCGGGTGAAAAGTCTATCAGAGATTTCTGTCCTGATGATGGCGTCAATTATGGATAGGGGCTCATCCAACATCTCAGCCTCCTCGGAGGTGATGAAAGAGACATTGTCGTCAAAGGCTTTCGGGGGCAGTTGCGTATAGCATGTTGTCCGAGTGCAAGCTTTCACCTAAACCTACATTCCATCACCTTCCTACATTCCAAATTAGATGGAATAGGCATCTTTGCCATCAGCCCCCTCCCTCTTCTGCTCCCCACCTGCTGGCCACTTGACATCATCACGGGGGGATTGAGTGTTGGGAGTCTTTCTTGTGGTATGGGTGGCTCCATCAACTCCCTTGTCGACCGATGAGCTCAGGCTGATGGGTGCCGGCTGCTTGGCGGGTTCATGTGTTGGCAATCCTGGGCCCTGTTTGGAAATACGTGTGGTGGCTTCCTCGATCACCAACAAAGACTCACCTGCAGCTGAACCCTCGACGGCTACTCGGTCCGGGTGCTGGATTCTCATGCCTGGGGTGTTGGAAGGTCTGCTGGCAGCGACTGACTGCTGGGGGGTCATTGGTGGAGGGCCTCTTGTTGAGTCTGCGGCATCAAAGGTGAGGTGCTTCGGCAAAGGTTCCAAAGGATAAGTCAGCCAATGGTGTTGCTGCTCCTGCTTTGGGCTGAGGATGCACAGCTGAGCACCTTGCCTGGTGATGCCCCGTCTTCCCGCAATTGGAGCACGTATGGTCAACCAGGTTGAGAAATACCGTATGGGTGGTTCCAGCATAGGTGACTGGGATGGCGAAGGGGAGGGTGCCCAGGTTTTCAACCACCACGTGGGCGACCCTCCTAAAACTCTTGACATGGGCAAAGATAGGGTTCTGGCATGCCACTTTTACATGGGTGATGGTGCCGACCACCCTCCCGTATTGGGCAAGGTGATCATGGAGGACGCTGGCCGGGATATCAGGAAAGGCATTTGATAGGACGATTCTTGTTGCTCGGTTGATGTACCGCCAGAAGGAAATTCTGTAGTTCTTATAATTGACAGGGGAGGATGTAATCACCTTCTCCACCAGGCTGGCCTCCCTCAGATAGATGCATACTTGGTTGTGGCTTATCCTTGAGGCATAGGTGACGTCCTGGGGTGTGATTATGGAAACGATGGCTAGGAGGTAATCTTCCAAAGACAGGCCATCGGCGACCTCACTCACAACGGCCATCTTTTTGTCAGGGGGAGTCTCGTAGGTACCTGGGTGGGTAGGCATTTCCCCCATAGCCACACACTGGGTGATATTGAAATAGGAAGGTGAGGAGGTGGTGATAGTGGCTGGGGAATCAGTAGTGGTTACAAGGGCAGAGTCTGATTGAGGTTAGGTGACTTTAGGAAGAGCGGAGGTACGTAATGGAGATGGGCCACCAGACTGGGAGAAGGGCTGCTGACCAATGGTGACTGCGACTTCCAAGCGCTGCTGAATGACGGCGATATGGTCGTTGATGATGGAAGGGTTGTGGCAGAACCCTTACTTTCATGAAGGGCTGGGGTGGGTGGAGGGATGCACTCCTTACGCATCTTTCCAGGCTTCATCCTGGCCTCCCATGTTCCTGGCGAGCCGGGACTACTGGTAAGAGAATTGACACAAGATACTCAGAAAAATAACAGTAAACCCCAACTCACAGTGATGTGCTCCTTATTAGGGCATAAGAGAAACAAACCAAATAAATACACTAGAAAATGTAAAAAAAAATAGAGAAAACTTAATTATGAACATTTTTAGGTCGAATTGGCAATGAAAACTCAGGAACAAAAATATAATCAAAAAACATACGACAAACACTTCAAAACAAAATTTGTTAATCAGGAGAGGCATTGTCAAGGAAAACCTATGTCCTTTGACAAAAAATTATATTAACTTCAAAGAGCACATTAACAAGATAGAAAATACCTAAACAAATACACATATTAAAGTAATTAAATGTTCGATATTGACACTGGCTGACCCCGGTCCAATTTATTTTAAAGATACTTTTAAGAAAATGTAAAACATGGAAAACAAACGGCAATTGGCCTTTACAAGCACTAATTATAACGAACTAACTTTAGCATAACTAAAAAACAATAACAAACACTAAGAACACTTTACATGGGTTCAAACTAACTTGATGGACAAACAAACACTGTGCATTGCATGGAAATTAACTCCCATAACACAAAACAACCAAGGCAAACTAAAATATGAGCAACAGAAAAATTTCAAGGATGAAGCTATAGGGGTTGATGAATTGGTTTGAGACAAAAGAAAGCTTGTGAGTAAAGTTACATGTATCCACAACAGATAGTCATTCGATAGAGGTTTCATTTTTAAGAAAAAAGTAAAATGTGAAAAATACTTATTTCATCTTTATGGAAATTTAAGACAGTTGTATTCTCTATGAGTCACTTTACTCATAAGTTGAAAAATCCTAAGAGACATTAGAAAAGGATGACATTTTCTCAAATTTACTGCCCAAGTTTTAACAGTGAAATGCTAATTATTGAGAATTTACAAATAAAGAGTAAAAATACCATTTCCTTTTTATGATTAACACCTCTCAGTACATCCAGTAGAAAAAGTATAAAAATATATATTCCAGCGATAGATAATGGGCGATTTTAGCTAATTGTGGCTGAACCCCATTCGTAGGGTGACTTCTGCTGCTATACTTGACTGTTTATAAGTTACTTTAAAAAAGTCTGTTATTTCAAAAAAAAGTTTCAAGCACAGCTTGTATGACTAAGGTTTATTTCAATTTACTTATTTTTAAGGAAAAAGAGCCACATTGACTGTATAAATTAACTTCAAGGTGGCTGCAGTCACCCCATTCCATGGTGATTGATTTATCTAAATGTGAGGCGGCGAATATTCAATTTGCATTTGAACCATAGAACTTCCAGATTAGGGATCTGTTACTCTGTTTATTTATTTTATTTATTTATTTACCAAATATTCAAAAACAGCCACAGATGGCCTTTTACATTGAATATGTAACAATTAAATAAATTAATCAACAAAAATAAAAGTAGTGATGAACAAAAGATCAACCTGTTAACATTAATTCTTTGATACCTCTGGTATAGGAGAGATGAGAGGCGGAGAGGTCAAGTGAAGGGTGGGAGGAAGAGAGAGAGTTGAAAAGTTTCGGGAGCCGATAGAAAAGAGATCGCTGGGAGAGTGAAAGACGGAATTTCGGTAGGTGTAGGAGATCACTGCTGCGGGTTTTGCGGCCAGGAATGTGGAAGGAGAAAAGAGGGAGAAGGTCATTAGAACGGAAATTGCCGTTAATGACCGAATGGAGGAAATTTAAATCTTGGATTGTTCGACGGGTTGACAAAGAGGATAATCCAAGTGAGGACATAATATTGTTTTGGGATGAGTTACGCAGGTGGGGAACACGGTGGCGGACAATAGAGGTGAAAAATTTAAGGGGGCGCTCCACAAGTTTAAGATTGCTGGGACAGGCAGTTGCCCAAATTAATGAGCAGTATTCCACTATGGGAAGTATGCAACCAGTAAAGATGGTTTTTAGCGCTAGAGGGTCTGTTATTTCGGTGAAACGGTAGGGAATTCCTACAACGGACATGGCTTTCGATTTAATTTCTCGGAGATGAGGGGTAAAGGTAAGTTTGCTGTCAAAGATAATGCCAAGGTCCTTATGTATGTCGGTGACAGGGACTGTTTTGCCAGATAAGTGATACCGGTTGTGTAAGGGCTTTGATTTTAAAGAAAATGACATGGAGGTTGACTTTAAAGGATTAATATTGAGTTTCCATCTAGAGCACCAATCTTCAAGTGAGCAGAGGGCAGATTGGAGTGATTGAGAATCGTCGGGGGTATTAATTCTTTTGAAAATTTTGCAGTCATCAGCGAAAAGAAGAATCTCGCAGGAGTTAGGGAGGGCACAGGAAATAATGTCGTCTATGAATAGTGCAAAGAGGAGGGGTCCGAAGACACTGCCTTGTGGGACACCAGATGGGACAGGAAGACTTGAAGAGGAAACGCCGTCAATTACCACTCTCTGGGAACGTTCAGTAAGGAAGTGACGAATGATTGCTAAGAAAGGACCGTGGATATTGAAAACATTTTCCTGTTTATGGAGAAGCAGTGAATGATTGACAGTATCGAAAGCTTTGGCAAAGTCAATGTAACACACGTCGAGTTGAGAAGAGACTTCGAGTGCTGAGGTGATATGGTGATGCAGTACAGAAAGGTTTGTTAAACAAGAGCCACCAGGAAGAAAGCCATGCTGATATGGTGAAATGTAAGGTAGAGTGAATGACAAAAGACGATCGTGGAGAATGCGCTCAAATATGAGCGAAAGAGTGGGAAGAATAGAGATAGGATGATAGTTGCTGACACTTTCTTTGGAGCCAGACTTCAAAATGGGGGTCACATTAGCAGTTTTCCAGCATGATGGGAAGGTGCCACCAGCGAAAAAGCGATTGAATAATTTGCATAAGGGTAAGTGGAGATACTCAGCAGTACACTTGAGAAAAAGGGAGCCGATGCTGTCTGCGCCCGTGGCTTTGTTTAGAGGTAAGGAGTTGAGGAGGCGGAAGGTTTCCTGAGGGGACACGGAGACAGTTGAGAGTGAGTGAGGAGGAATGGGGAGGAGGGTGGGAAGTTCTATGTATGGCTTGGAAATAGCGAAGTTGGAGGAGAAGTATTCGTTGAAGGCGAGTGGCCTCTGTTGCCAATGAAACCCAGGCACGTGTTTCATTTAACAGCAGTTGCATAAAATGTACCTTAGATTATATCTCATTCAAGTCAAGGGCATAGAGTCCCACTCTTCCGCAATATGCCCACAGATGGCTCCCTCTCTTCCCTTTCCATCTGCACTCTCCACAATAATAGGCTTAAAACAGACTTAAAATTAATCTCCAACATTCTGAACTCCATTACTGACAGCTCTGAACTCCTATCTCTCAACAATTTCAGAGTTCCATCTTGACCTACCCGTACTCATGCATTACTCCATTAACCCGTTCCTAGACTATTACTAACAAAACATTCGCTCCTCTTCAGACTCTGCTCCCAATTGAATTCACTTCCCGACAACATCGATCCGTTCTTATTATCTTCAACCGCATTTACTAACCTAGCCCTATCTTATCTCTCTCAAAAATAACTGGAACCTACCTTCCTGTCTTTATTTTGTTACTTTCCTGTGTACTTTATTTGTTGATATTATTCATACCTTGCTCTTGTGGATGTTTATATATGGATATGTTTCCCATTATGTGTCTTGTCATATACGTCACTGTAAAATGACAACACTGCTGTATGTGAACAATTTTCTTTAAAATAAAAAAATAAAAATAAAGTCTGAGGCTCTAGTTCAGTAGATCCTAACCTCGGGTACGTACACCCCTCACGGATATGCTAATAAAGATAAATAATTGTGAAGTAACAATAAATGCTCATTTGGCTGAATATTTACATGTAGTTAATGGTGAACAGAGAAGCTCCTAGTAGTTACTAGTTACAAAATTGACGAGTACACAATGATATTGTAAGTCATTAATAGACAGATTCAACTGTAAATGAAGAACAGTTAGATGGCTCTTGTATAAAGGGTTAGGTTGGATTAGGGAAATTAAACGCAGAGAGTTAGACAAGTGGAATAACATTGGGAACTGCTGCTCTAGTTTTTTTCGTCATGAATTCGCAAATGTTCCTTTTAAGTTTTAAATTGGAATATTCAATGTTTTTAACCAGGATAGAACAGAACTTCTGTTCTGTTCACTAAATTATTTATCATTTATGTTGCATATTGAAGAGTCAGAATTAACCAAGTCTAAGTGACTAGAATAGCAACTACATGGCACGTATAGAGTTTGCAAGACAAGACGCCAACAATTCCCCAAAGTTACGAATTGTTCACCCCTGCCTTCAATCGGGTCCTTTACCATTTTTTTTGCCGAATCTGATAGATTTTGTATAATTAAAATACCCGTATTTTTTGATCCGTCAATTATTTCTCGAGTTATAAGCGGCGAACAACTGATGTTTTTAACCCTTTCGAAAATTGGGCGTGATGCAACCTCTGACGTCATCGACTTCGTCCAATCACAACTGAGCCCACAAAGCTACTTCGCCTTATCGCAATGGGTGTGGGGGGGGGGGGTGGGGGGGTGGGGGGGGGGGGGGGGGGGCGCTCAGCCAATAGGAGCGGTTGCAACAGGATCTGTGCGAGCAGACATTTCGAGAACCCCCCTCCACTCCCTTCCCCTAAAAGCAGTCTAGGACGGGAGGAAAAGGATATCAAAGCAGCTTCTTCGGTGGGCGTCACCTTTTTCTTATTTTAATTTTTGATTTATGAGTGAATGGTTGTAGTTAGAGAATAATTTTTTCACTAAAATTCGTTTTTCGTTTCCATCTAACAATTTCGTGTACAAAATTGCGATTTCGGTTCCGAGTAAACGCCCCCATTGACACACGCCTTACCGGGATTGCATACGAAATCGATGTTAGTGTAATACTCTCTCAAGAAAAAAAAGTATTTAAAAGACTATACAAATACTATTTTAAAGAGTTAAAACTACCTTCAGTGTTCAAAATTCCATTTACCTCGGCGAAGGAGAAAACAGGATCTTGTCTGGAGGCCCAGACGATCAGCTGCTGTCCCAAAAACGCCGCGGTTGACTTCCAGAGCGCGAACCTCTCGCGATGATGAAGCTGCAGCCCTCCTTTATTCTGTCGCAGAGATTGTTTTCAGTTAGCCCACGAAATTCTACCGATGAACGGAGACATACTTCCAGTTGATCCCGACCGAGTACGCCTCGTTCTCCCACCAGAGCAGTGTGCTTCGTCGGCGGAAAAGCTAGAGTTCTCGGCGTTCCGTTTCTCTCTTATCTCATCATCTCTTGAAATCGTATCACTCGATTGCCCCTGCTATCCAAAAAATCAGAATAAATACAATTTAAATATTTACACTTAAATTAAAAATTATACCTCCCAAGCTGATGATCAATTTATCACTTAGATAATTAATCAAGAATTCATATCGGTGTACAAACGTTGACTTAAGGCCTGGTTACACGATACATTAACACGTACGGGTTCATGTACATTTGCGTGAATGGTTTCAGCGCAACTTGTGCGAATGCATGAACCAAACAGAACAGGTTCTATTTTCTGTTCACGCATCCATTCATTTGTACATTTTGGTGTGGTTACACGGTGCATTTTCGTATTCATTCTCGTGTTCATTCATTTAGACTTTAACTTCATTTAGACATTAACTTGTACGTGTTTATGTATCGTGTAACCAGGGCTTTACAGGTACCTCTTCAAATCTAGTACCTACTTATCGTATGACATAAAAGTTGGCTTTTGGAAACGGAAAATCACTGCTGAACAACTGGAGCGCGTTAGTTTTTTGGTCTCTCTTGAATCCAGGCGTACGAGTCTTTCCGTATGCGGAAGACTGAACATTGAAAAGGAAAAAGTTGACAAACATTAAAAATAATGGTATAATTCATTCACAACCTTATTTCAGACAATCCAATAATCGTCGGAAAAAGAGACACTCGACTAACAGTGAACCACTTGCCTGCAACGAACTTGGATTTTACGAGGACTTTAAAAAGCTAACACTTACTGGCGTAAAGAGTAGCTATTCTGGAAATACGTGATGAGAAGTACATTTCTATGTTACGAAAACTGCAATAGCTTAACTTGCGCACAGAAACCTGCGGGACAATTTTACTTTCAAGTGTTTGACACGTTAGATCTACTCTGATTTCTGATTAAGTTCTGATTTCTTACACAAGAGCACACCAATGGAATTCTACCCTAATGACGAAGTACGATTTAATTTAGGCATTGCACATCTTAAAATTACTAACGTAGCGTGAAGTTGATAGCCTGGGCTTCAGCTTTTCAACATTGGTCTCCTAAGTTCACATTTAGAAAAAACTCACCCGAAATTCGTGCATGCGTATCTCATTCGTAATTGCTAATTAACGATTTAATATATACAGTGTCACGAACCTTAATTATCGTACGAATACTGCAACGAGCTTAATCCCTCACACAATTCTGTCCTAGGCGGTCACCTTCGCCTTGCCGCAGATTCAACTTCACGCGCCGAACGCCGAGCGAGGACTGAACGTAGGGCAGTGACGTAAGCGTTCAGAGGCGGGGGAAGGGAGGAGGGGTGGAGGCTAGAATCTGTATCGGCCGTCAAAAGCCGTAGGGAGGAGACGGGCCGAAGGAATCGCGGAAGGAATGGGAGGGTGGACTCGAGGGCTTGGGGTTTCTTTTTGTCGTGCAGGGGCAGGCGAGGGATGAGGGAGACGTATGGTGGGTGGCACAGTGAAATTGTTATGGTGATCGTTGCGTTGAAATAAGTGAAATACCTCGGGACGAACCAATCCTCGTCCCGAAGGTTAGTTTGATCGGAGAGGGTAACGAAAGAGGTAACTCAATAAGTTGGGCAAGTCTATGGCAATTTATGATTAATTAAAGTGAGATGAAACAACCAAATAACAAACTAACATTTAAAGATCGTTAGAGAGCGTCGTAAAAATTTTAACGTTTTACAAAATGAAAATTGGTTGGAATGAAATAAAAAATTAAGTATTTTTCTTTTATTTTTTTACAGTCCAATCCATAAGATAAATAGGAGGACCTACAGGCTGTAGAAAAAAATTAATGATTTTAGCAATGACTGAAACAAGTAGGCCCAGGGTAAATTCTCCTCGGGTTTTCATCCGGGTTAGACTGTCCATCTCCGCCGACGTTTCGATGACCGACTCGCTGATCGCTTCAGTGCCCTGAAGACGAAGAGCGAGTCGGTGATCGAAACGTCGGCGGAGATGGCGAGTCTAACCCATGTGAAAACCCGAGAAAAATGTCCTCAGGTAATACACTGGGAAATCACAATGACTTTCTCCATGTGGGCTTTACTTTCATGTTAAAATAAATGAAAAAAGTGTATGTGTTTGCTTGGCGGTAATGTATTCACCCTCACACGTATGTACAGGTGTTCGGGCTATCACCACAAACACCTTCAAAGTCCTGTTCGATAATAAGACCTTACTTTTGACAGTGAATACTGAATCTGAAACACAAAGAACCTCTAAGAATTCTGTTTGTAATAACCTGATTATGAAGCTGGTTAAGCCCAGAGAGAACAATGAGAGTTGTCCAGCGCGAATTTAAACTTGGAGATGAGCGACTTCCGCATCTCCAACGCATGCAGTAGTCTGAAAAATCGTCGCCGCGTATTCGGTAGACGGCGACCCTTCAAGATCGCGAGGATCCCCGGTTTGGGGATTTTAGGGAGAAGAGAGTGATGAGGGTGCAGGGTTGGGGGGAGGAGAGATTGTAAATTTCTCTGTCTGAGAGTCATTCTTTGGGTCCTTATTTCTGGAGTGAACAACGTAATATTTTTTGGTATTAGGTGTTGGGGTCAGAGACTACTGGTTGATAAGATGAGGAGTCACTGAGCTGGCGTAGGGCTTCGTTGATGTACTAGTCTTCTTTTTTTTTATCACCACAACTGAGTAGCCTTTGTCCACTCAGGTGATGATGATATTTTAGCCACGGCGAAGGTGGTGAAGAGATATGATTTCCTGAGCGTTAATATTGGGGGGGCGGTTTTATTGATGATAGAAAAAATTCTGAAGATTCTGGTGATATGGAGTGGAAGCAAAACATGATAACATAGAAAGAAAACACGTGCCAAATCCTTTTGTGGATTTGGCTGGTGTTTTCTATGCTATGACGATGGAAAGCTAGGTTCGGGTATTTTGCTTAGAGGTAGGTTTGAGAATACTTCTACTGGGTGATTTTGAGGCAGTGATTTGAATTTTTTGTCTGATTACTGACGGAATTTGTCACTTGCTGGATTAGTGGTGAGGGGTCTTTTGTTCTGTTGTGCCAGAAGGCTTTCTATCTGAGATTGCGGCGGAAACGTATGACGTCGGCGATCACTCGTAAAAGACTGACCTTGGGGGTGGGAAAAAACGTAATGCCCTACGAAGCACCGAGACGCCGCACAGTGGGCGAAATAAAAAAAATGTAGCCAAAATCAAAATTTTGACATTTTTTTGGAATGCAAAAATGGTACGCTCTGAGAGTAGAATATATATAATGTAGGGAACTAAATTATTTAAATTTTTGGTGCACCCGTTGACCCAGCAGAAACTGTTAAAATTGAGAAAATATAACCACATCTTCAACTCCATCATTTCTGTTGTTGCCCAAGGTTTCTTGATTCTTTTCTCATCTACTTATCTCGTATTTTCTTCTAGTGTTCTTCTCCATGCATTAATTTTTTCACCCAGTTCATCAACTGTCTAATTTCTTCCCCTCCTAATCTTCTTTCGTGAATACGTTGACTGACTCCTTTTCTTTCCTCCGCTTTGTGCCAATTATATCTCCTAGGCCCCACTTCTTTATTGTTCATATTTATATATGATGACATGAACCTGAAGTATTAATTCAATGCAGTGATTCCAGAGTGATGAAAAATTCCTCTGCCATACCATCTCTACATATACCCCTGGCCATTTCCATCTCAAATCATGCAGAGCACTATGAAATGTGCGGGGTGACCATCATGGATTTTTCTAAAAAAAATATATGTTATAGATTGATAAGAGACATTCAAAAATCTGCCTTTTTTATTTTTATATATTGATTTTTTATGAACTTACAGCCATTTAAAAAATCACCTAAAATGGTCGTTTTAACAAGCAAGGGGAAAACTGTGAATTTTCAAATGTCTCTGATTTGGCCAATAATGAAGCTAGGATGTTGAAGATTTTTTTGTTTTGCAGTGCTTTCTTTGTATTTGTACTCCATGCTTTGAAAAAAGTTGGAAGTTAAATGGGAAATGGAGTATAAATTTCACAATTGTTTAAAAATCAGAAAATTGTTCTAACTTTAACAATTTTTTTTACAGCTATGAAATGTGCTAAAAGAGTAAAATTCAGTTTTACAGGTATCATTTAGTCATATTAGTGACAGCATATTTTTTAATAGCTCTGATAATGTTGCATTTCCATGAAATATGCCTTCAAAGTATGAACCATTTTTGCATAAACAAAAGAGGCTATATTTCAAAAAACCCATCTTTAAAAATTATGAAAATTGGCTAAAATATACCAATGGTGATTAGCATTAAGCCCATGCAAAAAGAGTGGGCAATATTTTTGTTGATAATTAATTATGAATTTTATAAGTTAGTGCATTACACCCATCAGCCAAGTTGGCACATTTTGCCTGGTTCCCATGATATTTCCAATTTTAAAAAGCAATGAGGAGTCTGAAGGCAATTGACCCCTCCTGAACTAATATGAAGTTGATGTCATAGAGTAATGTTACAATGTACCACATGCTGCCTCCATTTTTCCCATAAAATGATCTGATTCTATAAATGTGATTACCGTGCAATACATTAGTATGTTGGTTTGAAACACAAAGAATGATATTCTTACAAACAATGGATGCAGATTGTCATATTTTAACTACCATAAATGATGCATGGGTCAGCAGATGACTGTAGTTTTATCACTGTAACAATGTAACAAAATTACAATGTAAACACTTAATCTGCTGCCATGCCCTATTCACCCATCAACAAGAACTCAGGCAAAAAACCTCATTCCCTTTCTGGAACTGGAGGGGATCAGTGGGTTTTATTGGCATAGGTAGCAGAAGCAGCTAAGCAACCTTGAGGAGACATGTCATCATTACAGTACAGCAGTCACAGAGTACGCTGTGTGGATTATGAAAATCGACACAAAAAAATCATTTATAAATCGTGTGTAAAGCAGTTTACAGTTGTTAGTGATCTGGCTGAACCTCTACAAACAATCCTTGGCCCTAGTACTACTGTATCAGCTAGCCATGATGTATGCAGAAACTGTTTTATTCGCTACCAGAGAAAGGTGCAGGAGTTCAGAATTGGATCGTGTACAGTTGATGGAGATTCAACAGTGTTTTTACCTGTTGCTGACCTTGAAGATCCCTATGTCCCTCCAAGTGAAGCAGTGAACATCATAAATGAAACCATAAATATTTTAAGTCCTCAAATGACTCCTATTAAGTGGCCATGGCAAATTAATCCTGATAGGAGGGTTAATTACATTAAACGGAAATGTGTTGAATTTGAAGGAAGTGTCTCAGCTGCCACTGCCGGTATGCTTGGCAGTGCTTTTCATGTTCATTTACCGAGGAAAGAAAGTCGAGAAAAGTGTGAAGACTGTTTGAATTGCCAGCAGTGGCTAGAAAATTTGAACTCAGCCATGGCAAAAGCTAGATCCTCAGAGAAAATTCAGCTTCTCACGTTGGTGCCTGACGGTTACTCTAAAAGTGCAATTCATCAACTTTTGCCAGAAAGTTCATTGTACTTAATTGATAAAGCAAGAAAAATTAGGCAAGAAAAAGGCGTGTGGGCAAACCCAAATCCATATGAGGGGCATTCAATACCAGCTGATGACATTGAAACTGCTCTGTCATACTTTCTGGATGATGATAAGGACTGCTCTAAGCAAAGTCCAAATAAAAAAGATGTTATTACGGTGAATTTAAATGGAGAAAAAGTTAAGAAAATTAAAAGGTTTATGACACGGTCAATAAGGGAAGCATATCTCCAGATGAAGATTGATTATCCATCATTGAAAATAGGATCGTCCACATTTTACTCCTTGCGTCCAAAGTGGGTAAAATGTCAGCCAGTGAAAGTGGTATGTGCTTGTGTTTACTGCAGCAACTTGAAGCTGATATGTGGAACTTTGAAAAACTTGACAGGCCAGAAAACTGAAGAAAGGAGCTTATTTATGTTGTGTTTATGTGAGAACCACAAAGAAGAATGCTGGTTGCAGGAGTGTGGAGAATGTCCAGGGGGAGAAGGAATTACAACTGAAGCATTACATTTAGAAGACACAGGAGAAGAAATAACTTATGCTCTGTGGGAAGCTGGTGATTTGATAAGAAGGATAGCTAGTGTGACGAAGTTTGTATCTGATGCAAGAGTTTGGATAACAAAAGGAGTCTCCCATACTTACATTCAGAAAATACAGAGAGATGGAATAGCACAAATAAAGAATTCTGCTATCCATGGTAGTACCACCTCGACATTAGTCCTTCATTTTGACTTTGCTGAAAACTGGACGGTTGTACTTCCAAATGAAGTTCAAAGCTACCACTGGAATGATTCCCAGGTTTCTTTATTTACATGTGTAGCCTACTTTTCTGGGAAAACAAAGTCATATACAGTGGTTTGTGATGACTTAATTCATGATAGTGCGCATGCACTCTGTGCATTGAATGTGGTAAAGCAAGAAATAATTCAAAGTTACGCAGAGGATTTTAATTCGGTAACATATATATCAGATGGAGCGCTTCCCATTTCAAGAATAGGTATCAAATGTATGAATTAAGATCAAAGATTCCTGAAAATATTACAAGGAAATGGGTTTTCTCTGCCACCGGTCATGGGAAAAGTGCATGTGATGGTGTAGGAGGCCTTTGCAAGCATTATGCTACAAAGTTCAACCTGCAGAATGACAGTATTGATGCCATTAGAGAAGCAAGAGGGTTTGTCAGATCTGTATCAAACTTGCTCAAAAATACATGTGTTGTCCTTTTAAATCATGGCATAGTAGAGAATTTTCGCCAGGAGAAGAAAAAAGAATGGAGTAGTGTCAAAGCTGTAGTGGGAATACAATCAACTCATTACTGGTATGTGGATAAAAGAGATACAATGATAGTCAGAACAGTGACCCACGTGATGCAGAAACTCACTGTTAGTGACAGACAGAGATTAGTGTACAAAATAAGTGATTTTACCATTGGCGACTTTATTTCGTGCATATATGACAATCACTGGTGGATAGGTTGTATAACAGTGGTATCAGATGAACTTGGAGATATCACTGTGTCTTTTATGAGTCCTCATGGTCCAGCCAAGGGATATAAATGGCCACTTCAGAAGGATGAGTGCATTATACCTCTTAGAAATATTCTTTTAAAGATAACACCACCTTCTCCCTGTGGCCGGTCAGGACGTTTGCACAACTTTGACAAGAACGAAGTGAAGGCAACTGAAGAAATATATGCACAAAATTGATTTTTAAGCGTGAGTAGTTATTTTCTAATGTCATTATTATGTATATAACAAGTGATCAAACTAAGTTATCAAGTTAATTTTTTCATTAAGGCAATTCATTTGAAAATTAATTGTCTCAGAGCTTCAATCTGAGATATAATGAACGGCAACTAAATAAACCATAGTAACTAATAAGTAATAACTAAATTAAAGTCATGAATTCTTAACTCTTTTAGGACTAATTCAGAGTTTCAGACTCCTCATTGCTTTTAAAAATTGGAAATATCATGGGAACCAGGCAAAATGTGCCAACTTGGCTGATGGGTGTAATGCACTAACTTATAAAATTCATAATTAATTATCAACAAAAATATTGCCCACTCTTTTTGCATGGGCTTAATGCTAATCACCATTGGTATATTTTAGCCAATTTTCATAATTTTTAAAGATGGGTTTTTTGAAATATAGCCTCTTTTGTTTATGCAAAAATGGCAATTGTTCATACTTTGAAGGCATATTTCATGGAAATGCAACATTATCAGAGCTATTAAAAAATATGCTGTCACTAATATGACTAAATGATACCTGTAAAACTGAATTTTACTCTTTTAGCACATTTCATAGCTGTAAAAAAAATTGTTAAAGTTAGAACAATTTTCTGATTTTTAAACAATTGTGAAATTTATACTCCATTTCCCATTTAACTTCCAACTTTTTTCAAAGCATGGAGTACAAATGCAAAGAAAGCACTGCAAAACAAAAAAATCTTCAACATCCTAGCTTCATTATTGGCCAAATCAGAGACATTTGAAAATTCACAGTTTTCCCCTTGCTTGTTAAAACGACCATTTTAGGTGATTTTTTAAATGGCTGTAAGTTCATAAAAAATCAATATATAAAAATAAAAAAGGCAGATTTTTGAATGTCTCTTATCAGTCTATAACATATATTTTTTTTAGAAAAATCCATGATGGTCACCCTGCACCTCCTGCATGATTTGAGATGGAAATGGCCCCCTGTATGCCACTGCAAGGGTGTGGCAGATGAAAACTCAGAACCAGATGTGCATTTTCAGTTTTCTACTGGTAAAAAGAAGTTTGAAGTAGTCCACACTTCCGTAACTCACAGTTACATAATATATGGACTACTTCAAGGTCATGACTACAGTCATGATACAGTATCACCATGGATCTAGCATTCCGTGTTCAAATCATAAATACAGTATTTATACAATTGTCAAAATGTCACTTGGGGTGTATGCATAGACTGTTGTGGATAGTTACATTGTAAGAGGCTAGGGAGAGGTCCTCAAAATTGTAAAATCAGCATTACTCGATAAATGGATTCCCTTTTTAGTCGCAGAGTCCCTGCAGATTTGATTTTACACATGTCTCATTACCTACACCATATCTTTATTATGATCAACATATACAGGGTCGTGGTGGCCCAGGGGGTAGAGTGCAGAGCTGCTGAGGAAGGTCCCGGGTTCAAATCCTGGGCAAGATCCTTTCTAGACACCCCCGCCCAAAATCCTCGCGATTCAATTTTATGAGTCTCAGAACTTTGTAGGAAATCGCAGGTGGCCCAGGGAAAGGAACTGGCCCCCCTACCCTGAATGTGTGAATTTCACACGCCGTTGGCTTAGTACGGGGTGAGCTCTACCCCAACCTATCATAAACCAACCTTCGGGTTGAACACCTTTCATATTCCTACTTCTTCCTGCAATATAAAATTCCTTTTCATTTTTTTAACTCTTCCTGAACTACCAAGCCATTAAATTATTTTACTCCTTATTTCTACTTTTAAATTTTTTCCCCCACCATGCTTAAAACTTCATCATTCATCCTTTTTTTTCCCATCCATCTTCCTTCCATCTCCACCACAACCACATCTGTTTCACATCCAATATTTTATCCCACGTCCCTAGTCTACATCTGTAAACAGCAATGTTCTTTATTAATCTCCTCAATAACCTCTTCACATCCCTACTTTAGGTTCTTGTCATAAGAGTAACACCTACTTAGACAAAGTATTCCTTTTAGCTATTCTAAAACATTCACCTCCGTTCAGTATTTTACTCAAGTAAGAAAACTGGTTCACCTGTTCTAGTTGGTGCCCTCCTACTATTTTGTAATCTGGTTTGCATTCTTTTAAATAGTTCATGTGACTAATCTTCAACATAATCTATTTCAGTGGAATTGTGGAGCACATGACAGCAATCATTATGCTTTAGCTGACTGACTAATTATGCTTGGGCATTGGTCAACCTGATTTAATTTGCATCCCTCCTTTTTTGATCAAATATTTCCAAATAAATGCCAAATCTAAAGTCCATGATATTTTTATGCTTTAGTTAGCTTTTAAACCTCTTGATTGTACTTTATATCCCTATCCACTTAAGTATTCAGCAATGTCATGGTATCATGATTAGCAAACCCAGGTTTCTTCCCTTGAGATCTCACTTGCTCTCTTCTCCAGCCTCATATTTATTATCCTAGGAATAGTCTTAGAATCACACAAGATCAAAGCTAATCAACCTACAGACTTCTCGAACTGCTGCTTTTTTCCCTTTAGAAATATGGGTGAACACTGGTTTTTGTGTGGTCTGTATTCGTGCACATCTGCAGAGCAGGCCATTTCTTTGCTGTAAGGGATGAGACAAGTAGGATTCATTTCGAGGGAGGCCACACATGCCTTCATGGATAAGTTATCATCAAAATAATACTGCATTCAAGCAAGTACAGGGTACGTCAGAGTGACCTCCGTGATTTGGATGCTATAAAAACCTAACCAAGCAAGATACAAGAAAAATGTGTATATTTCTGAAAAGAACACATACAATGCAGTTTTAAATAAATGAATATTAAAAATGACATCACTTAAAGTGGTGACCATTATTGGCAATACACTGATTAAGTTTATCTCAGTAGTTTTCCATGTCCAAGTTTGAGGACAATGTAGGTATACCTTGGATTTTTGGTAGCCAAAGGCAGAATGTTTTTTTTTTATCAGGAACAGGATCATGTCAAGCGATTATCAAATTTCATCCCCCTTCCAAAGCACTCCTCTCCCCCTGTAATCGCATGAGATTCAAAACTTGTCCTGCCCTCAACAACCAGCCTCTTCCCAAACAATTACTTTTCTCTTCCCTCTCTCCTGCACCACCAATAATATTGTCTACCTTCTTCTTTTCCAACTTTGCCCTAGTTTCTGTATCAGCCTCTCCACTACTACGCAGATGAATGGCCACCACTTCTCCCGGAATAATCCTATAGGATACCTCACAATAGGTATATAGGTATACCTATAGGATACCTAATGGTACCAATAGGATAGGTATACCTCACAATCTTCTTCTCTTCCTAATTCCCAACAAATGGACAAGAATATAGAAATAATTATTTTGCTGTTGATAACGACAAATTTCAGTGCAGAACTTTTTACTCCATGTAATCTTATTTGTAAGCATCACTTCTAAATTTTTGATGGTAGACATTAATTTATTCTGAATGAATTAGTTTTGGTGAGAAAAGTAGGTCATTCCCAGTGCCTTCGTTAAATCAATAGAGCTAGCCCTCACGGCTAATATTTATTATATTTATCTACTTTTTACTCTAGGGTTTTTCTAAAATTAGTCTTCTGCTAGTAATTTTGTATTACATATTTTGCTTATCGACGAATGATACTGAATTGGACACAGTGGTAGGTTTTGTGTTTATTATACAAGAAAATATTTTGTGTATACTAGTGCAGTTATATTCTACAAAAGAACACATTATGCATATTCATATGTGCTGCATGCACAAGTAAATTAAGTATTACACGGTAATAAGTGTGTACTGGAGGACAATTGAAGCAAATATATTGATATTATATACTGCTGTATTCAGCTGGGAATGGTGCAATACAACTCTTAACTGTTAATATGTAAGTGGTTAGGAGTGTATCAAAATGCAATAAACACGTAGGTAAGTATATTTAGAAGTGCATACCTACATAAATGTATCACTGCACACTCAAATTTCGAATCATTGAAATGGTTCCAAAACTAGTTTTTATTCTTATACGGGGGTTAAAACTGCATTGGAAAAATTAAATTACGATGATTGGGGCCAAGAACATGATTGGGACAACGAAGACTCATTTTAATTTGAGCCAAAAGGTTGATAGGAAGACAAATATCACTATGTACTTGTAAGCGTGTTATAAATTGACTAGAGAATAAACAGTTACCTCAATAACAGATATTCTCTTCTATTGTAACAGATTCCTCGTGGTCACAGGCGTTCAAGAACTGCGGAAATACGGGCAGTGAGGCTGGTAGCGGACCGGTGTCGCTGAGCACCATTGTCATGAAGACTTAACTCCTAAAATGAATGAATGACAATTGTATATTTCCTCATGTAAATCCTTCAAAGGTTCAATGTAAAATTACTAACCAAGGGCACACAGCGAGTATTAATACACATACACGAGCGCACGCATGCACGAGCGTTTGAACTTCGGCAATCTTAACAGTTAATTCGTTCTGACACTAGATGGAGACAACGTATCAACATTGTGGCCAATTGTGGCGCTGAACCAATGCCTCAATCGAAAGCAAACTCAAAGTGCCTTTAGGATGTGCTGACATCTAGCATAGAACCGACATAACTAACTCGTTTTGTAGCACCTAAATTGTATCCCGAGCCGCCAAGATGAAACGCGGAAATCACTATTTGCGATTCTTTTGTCTCAATGCGCATTATTTGTAAAGCATGGCGGTAAGTAGTTACATGTACATTTTTTCGGTTGAAATTAGGGAAAAATCTTTTTCTGTTTGCTAGTTTAAAAAAGTAATAGCATGAAATATATTCAGTGAAACGTGGATAAGGTAAGTAGATTGAAACAGCATTCTTTCATTAATAACAAGAGGTATTATTGAGATGCTTTGGTCGTGTAAGTGTATGCTAGGCGGTGAGAATAACACACCTAAGAAATTCACATGCAAAGGTTGGACGTCGTTAGGGCAAATCTTAGACAAATTGTTCTGCGTAATTTGGGTTTTTTTATTGCCTCATCCCAATTATTGCAACACTTATGATGTATGAATTCCGGATCCATCATTCTTCACGCCACAGGAATAGTGTATAAATAGACGAGAATAGCCTAAAAAATTCAGTAATTGCTTAAATTTCCATTAACTTCGGTGCCATGTTTAAAATATGAAATTTAAAAGTTTAAAATTATAAAGAGGTTTTATTTTTTCTCTTTTATAGATGCTGTTCGGGTGAGCAGCCCAGGGGCTAACGCAACAATACATCAGGCATCATAAAATTATAATCTTAGTGATTGGCAGCGGTGAGTTTTCTTAGCATAAATCTTTGTTTTTATTTTCGAGAGGTATATGCACCAGCTTTATTATTTTGTCTTGACCATATTCAATGGATGCTGTTATTTTCATTGCCATCAAGCTGTCAGCATTTTCGTCTTTCCATTTCGCCCCAGTTTTGTATTTGGCTGTGTTATCATCATACTAATATATAAAAAAGAAGTGGTGTCTGTCTGTCTGCTAGATTTATATTACGTATCTCCTCAAAAACTAATGAACCGATTGAGCTAAAATTTTGTAGGATTATAGCGTCACTACAAGGTGCTGGAGGCTATATAAAAAAAGGCTCAGGGCCCGGGCTCGATTCCTGGCGCCAATTATGTATTTACATCGTCATTGGTCAACAATCCTTGGATTGGTTTGACGCAGCTTTCCACTCGATTCTTCTATCGGCCAACCTTTTCATTGTGACGTAATTCTTCTCTTTTACATCCTTCACTACCTATTCCATGTATCTCATACGAGGCCTGCCTTTTTCAATCTTCCCGTTCACCTTTCCCTCGACATTGGTTGAAATGGAGTTTTTCAATTTATGGTAGCGAAAGAGTGTTTTCTTTCGCTCAGTAAAATAACTAAATATTAATATATTTCTTTCATTCTTTGTGTATTTAATGGGAAATAGTTTAAACTTTATCATTCTTTCAACCGATTTACACTGTGTCCTTGAGGTTTCTGAGAAATGTGTAAATTACGTTGAACTTTACTGTTTTTTCGGTTCTTTTCAAAGCGTTGCTAAGGTCTTTGCCACTGTCGTCTCCGAAATGAAAACATCGTTGATGCCCATAGAGAGATGCCGCAAACGGAATCGTGCTTTTAGCGAGGATATAGGAAGGTACTGAAGGCATTGTAGGCTATTCGTGAAGCAATGTCAGCCATATTTTTCTGCAAAAATATAGTGCAGACTGCTAGCGCTATTCACGGATTTAGAAGGTTTGCATTCGGTTAAAATTAGGAATATTTAAATAAATGCTTCATCGGTATTCAAATTGTGAATGTTTATTTTATTTCTGTACCGGTTTGCGCATTTGAATGGGACATGAAGAGAAGAGACGGAAGGCATTTAAAATCATCGTCGATGGAGATAGCTTGAGATTTGAGGTAGTTTAACAAAAACAGGGGAAAAATTCAAATTCCAATGGAGCATAATGTGTCATTACGTTTCCGTGCGATGTTTATTGATGCCATTACATTGATGCTAATAAAGTTCGTCCAAAGGCGATGCCGTAAACAGCATTTTTATTTTCGTGAAGATATTGAAAGGTACTGAAAAAGGTATCGCAGCTAATTCTTGAATCTAGATCGGTCATTTCATTCGAAAAAATTATACGGGCCTACCTTTCGCGCTACTCCAAGATCAAATAGGTTTGCAATTGGTAATACTAAAAGTATTTAGATGAAAGTTTCTGCGGGGCTCAAAAGGTGAATATTTTATTGATTTACACCATATTCCGAAGTGAACCGTTTTCATAATTGTTGTATTCGAGGCAAAAGAAAGTGATTAAAAAAGAAATTATTAAAAACTTAAATGAAGTCTAATCAAAAATTAGAGTAGCAAGATGAAAACAATTGTAATATAGTTATAGGTCAAATATACAGTAGAAGGTGTGAATATACGCAACCGAGCGACAAGTGCCTGGTTTAGATAGGCTAAATCTGTACTAGGTAATAAGAATAGAATTTACTATAAGATATTGAAAGGTAGGTTCTAAAAGAGGCATCGCAACTAATTCTTGAAATTAAATCGTCCATTTCATTCGGAAAAATCATACGTGCTTACTTTTAGCGCTACTCCCAGATCAAGTAGGTTTGCATTCGGAAAAACTAAAAGTATATTGTAAAATATTTATGCGTCAAATATACAGTAGAAGGTTTAAATATATGCAACCGAGTGACAAGTACCTACCTGTTTTTAGTAGGCTAAATCTGTACTAGGTAATAAGAATAGAATTTACTCTAAATGTAATAAAATGCATTAATACGTATCCGTAGGAAGTTCATTGACGCCATTGTCATGAACGTGGAGAATTGAGACAAACATAACATACATAAAAGGCCAGAGAAATTTTTTTTGCCGAAAAGTGGGTGCTACCATTCCCAAAAACCCGAATCTGGCCTCATTGTCAACAGTAGACAGACAGACATTCGTATGCACCTCCCCTTCTAACCTCCTTTGTTTCTTCTGGCCTGAAAGTTTCTAAATAATATTTTTATTTTTGTAAAAGCACAGGTATGAGTCCAGGCAATAATAATATGTTCATATTAGTTTAAATTATAATTATGGTTCCGATAGTGACTTGGAGCCATAGCTAACTGAATAACACAAGTTAGTTAAAATTTCTTAATACAATTTGCAATTATTATATTTCTCCCTCCCGTTGAATTTTAACGGGCACCTTCAACTAGTTTCACTAAAACGTAAAAGTGTTACGGTCGTTTTACGCTTGACAGCAAATTCGATGTGTTCAAGCATGTTGGAGAGGTGGTGTAGTTACGTAAATCTTTATCGTTCTCAATAAATTCTGCTTCCATGGCGGTTTAGTATTTATTCGGATCGAAGTTGTTTGATGATAAAAATGTTTTCGCTTTAATCGATCGGCAAAAATTATTAATGCTGGTAAATAATCAATGGCTTGCCAAATTGTTGTCTTTTAATTCGTAAATATTGAAAAATGATCTCCCAATTTTTCCATGCTAACTTGAGAAAAGTATGAAACCGACATCCAATAGAATAAAACTACATTTGTCGAGAAAATCCGGAATGGAAGAGTATCTCTCGCACCGCTGCTAAGTTTTATTAATTATAATTTAGAATCGAAAGTCTCAATAAGTATTATTCTTCGGGACCATAACGGACTTTATTCGGGTTCATATTTTATTTACCCAGAATCATGCTTTAGAGTTGAAAGAAATAGCGGGCCTTTCGTCAAAAATAATATTTTCCCTCTGCTGATGGTGAAGCAAATGCTGTAATATTTTCGGAGACTTGTTGCCACTCGGTAATTGTTGTCGATAGTTGTTAACACTTAAAATCAAAAATCCTAGGAATGGTTTGACGCAGTCCTCCACTCGATTCTTCTAGCTACCAACCTCTTCTTACTAACTTACTAATTATTTTCTTTTGCATTTTTATACCAGACTTTACGAAATTATGTATTTCTCCTTGTGCAAACACTGTACTTTTTTCTGAAATGGATTTCAGCCACAGTTGGGTTAGCGCTTACCTAAGCTCTATCCTTACGAAATCCTGAGTTAACGAACCAAACGTATAAAAATAATCTTCCTCGCGCTCGGATTCAATCTCCAGCAACTTCGGGAACCAAAGCTCGTGAAATCACTTCTAGCACATGAAGACGGGAGGTGGGAGTGCATAGCAGGTGGACGATTCCACCTGGGTGGCCGCTCAGCTGATCATCCGCCAAATTGACGTTGAATTAAACGAAAAAAAAGCGATTATAATGAAATTACCCGAAAGCGGAAGCAAATCTCCTCTCTTCTCTCTTCACCCCTCCCCCTCTCTCACCACGAAGTGGTTGCTAGGCGACCAATTAGCGGGTAAGGATCACGGCTGAGTCTAGCGGGATGTTCAGGAGGACCTAACCCCACCTTTCTCCTCGGCGTTCGCGGGTGATTCAAGGATCACCGGTGGGAAGAGCCGGTGCCAAGTCGCGATTACCTTGGATTGACCTTTAGTGACCCCCTCTCTTCCTTCCCAACCGATGAAAGCCGACCTCTTTCAGACTTTCACCTGCTCATGGAGTTAGTTCCTCTCCTCACATCTCCACGACCGCGTGATCGAAATATTCAGTATTATTTTTGTGGTGGAACGTGGCAGAAAACGGTTTTCCGGGAGAAGATGAAACCTTGGGCAAAGTTCCAAGGAACGATAAAGTACCTTACGAGCAAAAGGTCTCGTCTTCGAATCCAGTCGTCCGTCCCGAATGGGCATTGTTGCCTTGTTGCTTTGAGACAGTCTCCATGCATAATACCGAGGGGTACGACCACGGTCTTCAGTGGTGGAAGGAAGTCGGTTAGATATTGACTCCTTTGTACCTTTTCTTGGGAGCAGACCATCGCTGATATGTTTTCTCTCCGCTCTTCCTTTCCAATCCCATCCTGACAGCTAGCTGTCTTTAATTAAGCTGCGGAACAGACTTGAAACTCCAACATACCCAAGCAAATGTTTCATGGCAAAAAGTATTTTAACTTGCTTATCTGTTGTTTAAAAATGGAACCGATTTCTTCTGTGGAGTCCCAGCCCAGTGGGCAGAGATTTCGAATATTTTAACTCAGACTATCATTCTGAAACATTACGAACCATCGCAGTGAGCGGGAAGGCAATTTTGTTGCTAAAGTTCACGACTCAGTCCCCTTTGCCGTAGGACATCATCCGAAGGGATGCGTGAAAATGGCACAATGAACTGCATTCCCAAATACCCCAAGCAAGCGAAAAGTAAGGTCGTACCCTAGTGATTCCAAAAGAACATTCCCTTGCAAACTAAAGTACTCCATTTTTCGCTATCGAGTCCAGGATAATTATAGAAGGCTTGAGGAAAGGAGCCAACCCCTCAAACTCAGGAAATGTGAGTAACATAAACGTTGGAGGTTATATTCTTTACTTTAAACGATATAATGGCCTATTTAATATTCGCGATTCTCTCAGCATATGGGTCTCGCGGACTACTTCGATTATTACAGGGCGCGCTGCCAGTCACCTCAAGGGTGAGTGTCAAGGTTTACATGTTCTTTAGATAACCATAATGTTATATGCTCCAAGAGTGTAAGGGGCTAAGGTTGGTGGTTTCTTCCGTCGTGTCTTTGGCGGGGGACTAGGTTACAAGCACATCAGTATGACTATTTGCATTCCGGAAGAAACCTATTGACGTGACAAGGGAGGAATTTTTGTGAAAATACATTTTTATCGTCATATCATAGTAGATGCTCTAAATAGCATCAACTAAGGCATTCAAGCTTTAAAATTGCAAATGCGCCGTTAGTATCAACAGATATTTTTCGGTACACAGCAAATTAGGTTATCCCCACGTACACCTTTCCCCCTGCCACACACCCTCGCGGTGGCTTGCAGGGTATCGTGTAGATGTAGATGTATCTTCCAGTCCATTAGGTACGTGTATTCCGATCGCTTAAAATTCACGGAAAGAAAGGTATTTTAAACCTATCTGTTTGGCAGCTTATCTCACTAATCGACTGTTATAGGTAAAGTTTTCAAATTGTTTTACATCGTAGAAAAATGTTTCGAATAACTTTGGGTACTAAAAGGATAGATTAAGTTATAATTTTATGGTTTTTATTCAATTACTTTGAATTATACTTTTTGCTTCTCGCGGTGACTTTTGAAAATTGAAACATTCATTTTCCTCCCTCAGCTCAAGAACACAAAAATTACTCAAAAATATGATGAAAATACCTTTATGGTAATTTATCTATCCCTATATTGTTGTTTGGGCCCGTAACTTTCAGTTTTTAACAAGGAAACCACATTTAAGAGGCGTGAGCATAATTCCTTAAGAAAAATATTAATAACTATGAGTCGTTCCTGTTTTGAGAGATCGATGTTATTGGAGACACATAGCATTATGCTACCAGAATAATTAAGAAAAACTTAAATTACCTTTAATTTACCTACTTGATTTTCTTCCGAAGCATATGGATGTGTCAAAAGGGCATGATCTCATAATCATTCCATCTTAATACAAATCGGAGAAAAAAAGTTTTAAGGCTTTACTCAGTATTAAACCTATGAACACCGTATTTCCTCCCGATTTCAGACAAGCTTAACTATGACATTATTATGTTAAAATAAAAAATAATTTTGGTCAATTACACTAAAGATTTTATTCATCATCATCGGTTAACAATCCTAGGATTCGTTTGACGCAGCCCTCCACTCAATTCTTCTATCGACCAACCTCTTCATACTTACGTAATTCCTCTCTTAAAAAAAAGATTTTATTGGCACATTATATTTAAAACATGGTCATGTCTATCACACGAGAACATCATTTTCTAGGGTACTGCTATTGAAGTTCACCTGCCATGGTATTGAAAACTTTGTAGCCGTGACTGCAGTTTATTCAATTGGCTGTAATTAGGTAGGATCATTAAATCACTAAATTATGCTGTTTTTGTTTAAACTCAAAGTTTTAATGAATTTTATTTACCACACTATATTCCGGCACGCGATTCATATCTTTTGCTAATTTAATTATCATTTATCTTTTTTATATTTTATATTTATTCTTTATATTTTTACATTATCTTTTGCTAATTTGATTAACAATATCTTCTTTAATGTGTGGATGAAAACTTCAATATTTTTATGAATTAAAATCATTATAGTTCCGTATACATAAGACATGTTTAAACGCATTACCGTATTTTTAAGTTGTCCCGCATCTTATACTTAATTATATATAAAATGTCCCGTATTTGCTACTTATACTTCTGGCTACTTAAACTAATGCGTATTCATGCCTGTCTTCATACACATTAAATATCTGACTGTATATATCTAACTAGTGGAAGGGATCGAGTTGTAGTACTTTTCTTAAGATCACATAAGTTATGATCGTAATAAGTCATCATAATATGTCACAAGTAAAGCAGTGATGATTTATATTCCGATTAATTATAAGCTCGTATGTCCTAATAATATATAATGCACAAATAATGTAAAATTTCCAATTCACCTCATAAGGTCAATTATACAAGAATATAATGAACGAAATACGGATTATGAAAAGATACAGAACAAGTTTTGATGCCTTCCCGTTTGTCATATTTTCGGCGAGCATAGTGGAGTTATGGCAAAATATCAAGATTCATATACCTTTGGATATTACGGTATTTTTAGAATTTCATCGAATTAGGGTATTAGATTTATGTAATGTTCTTTCCATTGGATCCTGAAGGACCTGACTCAGAACAACTCATCAGCATTGAACCATTATATTATTCCTAGAAACATGTTACTTGTGTGGGCCTTATCAAATTTTCATCAACTGAAATGTAATGGTAACTATTTTGGAAAGATTTTATTTTCTATCTTGACTTTTATGCATAGCAAATATTTATTGCAAGTAGACCGGTCAAAAGGTGGAGAAAGACTGTGAATAGCATCATAACGCCAAAATAAACACATTATGTGTATAAATCTGGGATTTTGTTTGTCTTTCCACTGAAGGAGTGAAATTCGGTGGAAGAACCGTGGGAGACTTTTCCGTTTCAGGTATTTTATTTGCGAGTACGACATTTGTTTATTGCTAACGGGCTGATGCATCTGATTTCACATTTATCTGGTATCTGTTCTATGTTTGAAGCAGTGTCTGGGGATATATATTGCCTGCTTTCGTTTACGGAAGGAGTCGGAAGTCTCGGCAGTGAGGAAAAGCATGTATCCTGTTGTTCAGAGATTTGATGAGGGATATAGGACGATATAATACACTCATCGAGCTACAATACCAAGTGACTCTACGTGAACTTTCCAGTAATGGGTGGATGGAGGAAAAAAATCAGCTTATTTTGTGATCACGGGGTGATTATTTTTGCTCATAAAAATACACTCGGTACACGCCCAAAAATCCTCTCAAAATCCGTAGAATGATCTAAAGGGCATCATAATGTTGATTTTTATTTCCGTTTAGATTAAAAAGCGCGGATGATCCAATCACTCTGTGTCAACTCTGAGAATCATGCCACAGATTCTGCACTGTAGGCATGCCGTTTTTTATTAAGGTGATTTATCAGTTGAGTTTCGTTGACGTGGCCAGTAAACATTATTTACTCATTTCCAGTAGGAAGGAAAACTGTCACCTTCAGAGGAACGTGCATTGGGCACATTTAGTAAGTTTTGAAGAATGTAACATGATGTTCTTAAAAACTTACTAAAAAACGATAACTCAATGAGTAAAATTATACCGAAATCCTTGGAGATGGCTGCGTAAATTACAAGTTGTATCTCCAATTGTATGCATGGTTGATATGCCTAGATCCGACAGATGTAAATTTCATTGACGATTGTCTTTGAAACTAGAGTATGATAATAAAATCATTTGAATACAGTTACGACTTCGAAACGTACTCATGACAACGTTACAGATTATGTAATATGGCTTACAGAAATTCAATGTTTCGCATTGTGCCTGAAAATTTAATAATCATTTTCGTCCTTCTCTTTCTTTAACACTCACGGAAAGAAGGGATGGGATTTCTCTCTAGAAAAGGCTTGAGTATAATTTCAGTTCGGCTATGGAATGCGAAGAAAATCTTCTAAGGTCTCGATGTGTCTCGATTAATAAAATTCATTCTTACTCGAAAATATGAATGCTTATTCTTCGATCGTTACCAGATAAATTCACTTGAATATTTCTCGATCTGTGTAAGGTCAATGGGTCAAAGGTGTACATGTCCAAGGTATAAGTCAAATCATGTCTCCAGGCGATATATTGCACATTGCGCGTTTCTCAAGGAACACGAATGAGAACATTCCCCACGCTTCTCTCGTCCATTCAACTACTGTTGCTCACATCCGTGTGGATGGAAACGGCGAAGAGAAAATCCTTAGTTCTTGAACGGTAAAATGCACTTGTCTGTTTGCCTAGTGCCTGCGCAGGCAAATTTCGTTCGCTCATATCAATTACGCGGTCATCTCTTTAGGTGAAGATTGTATGATTGAAATCCGGATCAGTTTGTCTTGTTGCACGTTTGAAGATCAATGTAACCAAGAGTTATGTCCTTGCACGTGCCTGGATTATTTTAATTTCGTGATGAGAGATTTGCAGAGGGACCTTTCCAATGAATCCCCTGCCGCACACCCTCGATGTGGCCTGCAAGGTAGTGAGTAGAAATAAATGCAAGATATTCGTGAACCCGGATTCATGAGTGAGTTTTAAGTTCACTCAATGTGCAAGTCTGCCGAGCGTAGTTTTTCATGCTCGATGTAGAGATGGAGGTCTTTCCTTTTCCTGTGCCACAAGAAGCGTTCACCCTGTGATAAAAAAGATTTGCTAGGCGAAAAGTCCTTTAAGGCTTAAACTGAACGTGTCTGAAGTGGGTTTTCCGGGATTTGAACCTCTGATCAGTTGCCGAACTCTCAGATAGTTTCCCTCGTTTCATTAAAATATTAAAAAGTATACATTCTTTAGTGAATGGATTCCATTGCACTCTTACCCCTTTTTTTCAGACATGAAAGGACTAGTACGAGCGTTACAGTCGTTAAGGGGATGATAACAGTTCGGAGAACCAGTGCCGCAACATGAGTTACGGCCGACCTCTAATGGGGACTACCCGAGGAATGAAACAATGGTTTCTCCAACGATTCTCCCAAAAGAGTCTACAACTCGAGGGAATCCGTGCTCCCGCGCGGCACTTCTGTGCCTTCGTACGCGTCTTGAATTCAACGCGACCTCCCGACAAAGCCGTCACTTTCCTTTTCGGAATCAAAACTCGGCGCAGAATGTGAAACGCCCTTCCCTCCACCTTCCTAGACCTCTCCCCCCACCTCCTGACCGGAAGCCCAGGTCCCCGCGCCGGTGACCGGAAGTGACAGGACACCCGATACCGACCAAGCCGCCCGACCCCTCATCCCCCCCTCTTACACCGGACCTCCTCCTCCACCCTCGATCTCCTCCCCCGAAACACCCTCCTTCCTTCTCGGCCGAAGAACCAGGGGCTCCAAGCCCTACGCACCCTCCACAATACCCTTTCTTCGTCGACCCTCGGCTGGGGTCTGCGGTCCGCATAAGGGATGGAGGGAGGGTGGGGGTGAGGGGGAGGTTAGCACTCTTCTTTTAAATCCTCGCTTCTCTGTTTCTTTTCGTCGAACGCCCGCATCCAAGCCCTGCAACCTGCCAACCCTTAAAAACCCCCCAGAGGGTTGTCACCAGGGTATGGAGGTGGATGTGGGTGCGGGATTCCCTCCAGGCCGTCTGGAGGACAGTGAGCCGCCACTCCCGCGTCGCCAGGGTAATATTTTAAAAACTTGTTTGTCCTTCGAACGTTGGATGAAATTCGTGAGCATCTGCATGCACGGAGTATCCTGCAAGACACTTCGAGCGTATGTAGCATGTTGCAAATTATCACCAAAAATGTTCTACGATCATGCTCTAATAGGCACTACACTACACTGTAAAAAGTAGATCTGATTTTAAGGTACAAAAGCGATCTGAATTTCAGATGCAACAATTTTAAGACAGGGTATGTTGAATTTCAGCAGTAATATCTTGTCTAAAAATAAGGCAGGTGAACGACTGAAAATCAGACCATCCAGAATCCTGCTCCCTCTGCTTCCTGCTTAACTGCTCCTGTACCAATCATCCATGTTCCTGCCTCTTCCGTACCTTAAATCCGTGTTCCTGCCTTACAACCAGACAGCGCTTAAATTCAGATCGCACTGAAAATCAGATCAACTTTTTACAGTGTACTTCAGTAGAAAAGAGAAAACTTTCATAAATGATTTAGTCGTGTGGCGGGGAAACATTTTAGGTCGCAAGGTGGTTCATGGCACGGAGCTATCTACATCCGAGCAATACCCTGAAAACCATCACGAGGGTGTGTGGCAGGGGATCTAGTCCAGTGGAGTCCAACCAGGTCGCACTCAGCATTGTGGGTCACATACGAATGCTTCATTTAGAATACCAACTTATAAGGTTCTATTAGGTGCTTGGACGGAAGAAGGGGCTTATAGGAAAAATATTTCAGAAAACATAATATATCATTGCCGAATACATTATAAATGGAGGCAGTTCTCTAGAATTTCAGAATATAAATAGGTAATTGTGCCCACCGCAAACGGAAATGATGTGATCGTATTAAAACTTAGGTTTCTTGCGTCTGTGAAGAAGTCTTTCGGACTCGCAAGCGGAGGTGATGATGATTCTGGATGGTGGTGGTAGATGACATCTGCCTTCAAAGAAGTAGAATGGGTCAGAGTATCAAGTTACTTTTTTTCGAGACGCTTTGAGGGGAAAAATATCAGTCTGGGATAATCCCACGGTAATCAGCTTCGTTTCATAGGTGAGGACAGATAAGTCTCTCGTTTCACGGGAACTTACGGCGTGTGAAATTCAAGAAATCTGGGAAGGGATGAAATTATATTTCCATGCCAGCAGCGGCTTCTCGAGAACTCCTAATGCGTAGGAAGTGCACCACTTTCTGCATATTAGATGTTACGAAGAGTTGAGCATGTTTAAAAATGTCAACATTAATTGAACCTACAGATTTAGGGATCTGAGGACAAATATTACTACATAGAATGTCACGTAGCTACTTTAGTTGGTCGACCATGGAATAAATATTTAAATTTATAAATTTGTACCTTTATCATAAGATTCAAGGATTTGAGAAAGGAAGGCAGGTAATGTAATTGGACAAGAATAATCGGAAGACTGTAATATTTGGACTATAAAAAGAATATGATGTAAGAGTACACGCATATCAAAAGGCGATGACAGTAATGCTAGTTTAGCTAAAGTTTTGCTAGTATAGTTTACCTTTAAGCTAAACGATTCCTTTTGAACGGGGCTTCTTTATGGTGGGAATGCACAGATTTTGAGGTGGATATATTTTTTGCAAATTTCGACTCATGAGTTACAGGTTAAACGCGCGTAAGTAGTTTTAGCATTTTTTAGTTATTGGCACTGAAACCTTTGTGTTTGGTGATTTTTTTTATCTTCTCCATTAAAATCAGCCTAATCCATTTTCTTTAAGTCAGTTCAATCATCAAGAAACTACGCAACTCATTTAAATTCGACGCTGTTTATATCAAAAACAAAGACACCGCGAGGTGCGCGATTTATCGCTATCGCTACAGCTAAGATGCGTACAACTGCTTCGTAGTTCAAATCCGCTAGTTTGGCGTTGTCATAACAAAGTGAAAGCGGTTGATGTCACCAATGAATGATTATTCATTTTCATGAAATTCTTCAAGCAAAAAATTCCACTTAAAATTTTGTGTTCCCATTATTTAAAGAGTAGAATCTTCCTTTCAGGGAGGGATATCCTCGTTATTATATATTCAAATTCCCGGCAACAGACGTCGTGTATTGCTTTCCGTTGGCGAGCGTTGCGACTCTGCTGGATACATTTCCATTAAAAAGTAGATGGACTTCAACTTTGCTAATAGCTCAAACGTGGATCGATAATATTCGACATATGTCCAGTATCGACCTGAACTCGCATCGCAGTTGCTGTTTACACGCGAGAGTAGGGCTTAACAGTTGACTGTCATCGAAGTCAACTGCTACGTTTTAACGAGCATTTTGACCTCCAAGTCGGAAGAACAGAGCCGATCAATCGAATCTTTTAACCCAAAACGGAGCAACTGCCGTCCCGTTTCTGCTGGCAACCGTATCCGGAGGACATGCTATGCTACGCTGGGACCGTACTGCTTACGACAGGAAGACGATTTCTGAGGGAATTAAACGCTTAGTTAATAATCAATGGAGAGGAAAAAAACAAGTCGGTACCCGGAGGAAGCCTTAGAAACGGAGTGCTTCAGATCGATTTATGTCCCAGGGAACCATTATTCCCGGGACACAGACCTTCACTTTTCCGGACACGATAACGCACCAATCGTCGACATGCGAGACTTCACACGCCCGCTTTATCGCAGGGCCGTGCCTAATGTGCGTAAAATCATCTCTGCGGCGAAGACATCCACCCGGGGGAAACTGAGCGGTCCGGCCCAGGGAGAGAGGGTGGGTAAATAGCGCATGAGACGATCTCACCGACCATAGGAGCATGGTGGGGGCCTTTACGTTCAAATGCACTCTCATGTCATCGGAAAACGATCTGGGATGAGGCGGATGAAATAATACCCTTGTCTCCGGATGCGTGAGTGAAGGTATTTCCTCCGTTTATCGGAACAGTATCGAGCACGACCATGGGTACTACATCATAATCGGCGTCTCATTGTAAGCAATTGTTATGGGTAGCTACCCTTTCCTCACTTTCCCAATTCACTTACGCCCTGATAATTTTTTTATATTCTCCTACGGTTATTATTCCTCTTGCTCTCTTATCCCGGCTCTATAAACGTGTCGCCTTTTCTCTCCTTTTCATCCTCTTGTATTCCTTAGAAATTCATGCTGCCTCCTGGTGTGCTAAACATATTCTTTGTTTTTTTTCGTTATAATTGAGCCTATTCTTTTCTGCTCTCCTTTATGGTTCCTTATTATGATCACGTGTTTAATTAAGGGCGTGGTAGTCCTATGGGTAGAGCGTTTGGCTGCTGATTCCAGGTTGGATCCTTGGAAAGTCCTCCGGTCACATCCATCTGAATCTAACCTGAATGATTTTCTTGATGATGATGAGTACCCGATCTTCCTTGAAAACGATAGCGAGAAGGGAGCTGATTACCTTAATCTGATATGTGCTGTTAATTTGACGCTTAGGCATAAGGAAATAGGAATTAATGCCATTTTTTTGTATTTTTATTACTTTAAATTAGCTCCTGTTTTGTGAATTGTTGCGATGTATTTTTGTTTGTTGTGAGGATGTTTTTTGGAAGACAGAGAGAAAGAGGGGATCGGATTGGTGTGGTGGCTAGAGTGCTGGCCTCCCATCCCGAGGGCCGATCCCCGGCAATGGCGGATTTTTTTCAGTGGAAAACTGGTACCCACTTGAGTAGTGGAGGGTATTTCAAGTTCAGTACCCCATCCGTCGGATGGGACGTTAAGCCGTGATTCCCTTGCCGCCTTTCGTTAAGAGTAGGCTACGTCCGACGCCGGGTTTCTCTCCACCCTTCCTCCATTCCCTGAAAACTCCTACCATTACCCAATTACCCACCTATCCTACCCTATGGCGAAAATGACCTCAGCTGCCGGTAGTCACCCCTAAATAACCAACCAACCGGAGAGAAAAAGAGAGTTGGAATGTACTTAGAATCACTCCTGTAAGGAATTTTCCTTGAATTCAAAGGAACCAATAAATTGATGCACAGAGCATTATAGGAATAATTCAAAAGTAGTCCAAATATGTAGTGCATGGCACTCGCTTTTCTACTAAGCATGGGTCTCATTGATATAGTTGTGAACAATTTAACGTAATGCAGGCTTTCATGATAATGATCACGACGTCGGGATAAAACGAGCATGACGGCAATCAGCCCTCTGCAGTAATGAAAATATTGATCACAAAAATTAGGAATGAGTTTTGTAACTAGCTGAATAACAAACACGGCCACATAACCCAGGTTGGCATAAAAGTTATAGAAATACGAATTTCATGACTTGAAATCCGTTCTTAGAAAGTTTCGTTCTGGCTACAAACCCACGCATTCAATAGGTCGGGGATTTTTAACCCACCACGGATGCGTTTGAATCATGGGTCGGCCAACTGTGGCTCATTGGATACGAACAGGCGTAAAATTGAAAATGTAGGTATATAAAACAACCTAAGTTTCATCCAAAAAGCAAAAGTTGCCATAGTAAATGGGGCTATGATAGTTTCTTCTACTAAAACCGATTGTATAGCCTTAAATTAAAAACTAATCATAAGCCGGATATATAAACACTTTTTAAGTTCTGCAAGTTCATTCACTCTGAAAATACAACTAAGAGAATGAATAAGTAGGCATCGGGAGAGATGCGGTAGAAATTAAACAAATTGACGGAATAAAAGAGAGAAATTTTATATGAAATTTGCTTATTTTAAGAACGATATACACGTTTTATACCACCCCGCTAAATATATGACTATATCCCGATATTGATTTAAATTTCCCTTATTTATAAAAAGATATGAATTGAATTGAATATAAATTGAATAGATGAAACATTTCTGTGACTGGCTTCCGGTTTTGGTTTGGCTCTTCAGTCTCAAACATTTTCCGACCCCAAGTTTGGAACCCCTGCTCCAAGAAAACATGATTGCCAGTAGATAGGTATGTCCTAGGTGAAAACAATTCAAATCCCTGACGCAGGTCGTCGAAATAAATTAATTGGGAATTGAGACGTAAAATTCAGTAACTCCGCGTGTAATTCAATGCGTCTTTTAATATATTAAGGTTGCATAAAAAGTGTGGATTGCAGTTATATAGGATCAAAGACGTGAACAGTAATGCACACTTTTTCGAATTCACGAATCATTGCGTTTCGTGATGCTAGTAAGTGAAAATAACTGGGACATCTAGAAGAATTGAACTCACGAATGCCTGCTTCAAACGGATTGTTCGCCACTCCCACAAAGCCTCACAGAGGGCAGCCACCTCTGAAACGGTCTCGATATTTGCCGACCAGGAGCCAGCTAAATCAGTAGTTCATGCGCCTACAGTGCTTCTGCGGTTTTAAAAGCCTGCGGTTACCGCTATCTCGCAAATAATACCCGATTTCCTTTAAATCCACGGCCTGGACGGTATGTCAGAAGCCGTGACTGCTTTGATCGCCGTCTTCCACTCGAGGTCTGGTCTACAAGAGACGAGACTCGTGTTTCCTACTTCTCCATCCCCATGCCCCAATTCCTCCCTCGTGCATTATGTCCCCCCGCGTTTCCTTAGATTATTACGCCGTCCGGTACAACTGCAGAATGTCGGTACGTTCCTGGGGAGCGACTTCAATACCGAGGCTTCACAGCATGGCGAAATACGATTTGGAATACGCATCACGGAGAGCGCAAGAAGACCAGCAAAATTGAGAGCTTTAGACGAGAAAGGAAAGAAACATTCATTTCTCTTTATATTGAAGCGCTGCGATACTGCTCCCATTTTAATCCTTAATGCAACTACAAAATTTTGTTTGTTGGCATCAAGAAAGCTTCTTGGGCATCTTTGAAACAAATATCAGAAAGATTTTCGGTGTACTTGAAGTGAGTCAAATACAAAATTGAACCTCCGATTGTTATAAAAATATTTTTCGAAATGGAGAGTCAAAGCATAATGTTAGTAAATTTGGAATTTGACCCAGTCAATGAAATACAACTAAAATTTAAACAACAGTAAAATACAAATATCAGGGGTTAAACTATTTTATCGTGGTCTTAATTCAAATATAAATTATAGATGGAAGCATAAAAAGCTAAGAAAGATTTATGTAAAGTATAGTTTTCATTTTTAGTGCTTATTTGCCTTACTATTCTAGGAACACCTACTATCATATAGTATTTTTATCATTAATTGTTGACAGTTCTTGCTCATTTTAAGGAGCTATTCATTATGGCAACAGAGGTTCACAATTTTATTTACGCTGCGAAAATGGATGTTTACAAATACATATTTTTTGCTGATTACAGGACATACGTAATTTGACAAAAATTTTTCGCTCGCAATATATTGAGATCGAATCCATGTTAATCTTCTAGTTTCCTAATAATCCTTGCTTGGACGTTATTCAGCTATTGATGCGGAATGTTAGAATATGTTTTAAGAAAATATATATGTACTTTTAATATTATTCTGTCGGAGGATGGAGATTAATAAAATTCGGCCTAATTTGTAATATCCGATAGGTAATTTTTTTTGCATACCATTTTATCGGTATCGGTATTACCAGTGCAAGCCTTCAATTGGAATCTAACCTGAAGGAGGGAAATGTAACATAATTAACATAATTTATAGAATATTTATTTAACTTCAGTTATAAGTGCAACAAAAATTAAGACCATGAGAAATATAACAGGCACCGGTGTTAACATAATACCGCCGAATATACCGTTGTATCGATTTTTAGAATGTACCGGATTTACTTATACATCGGCTTCCAAATGATACCGATATACCTATATCGAAAAGATATGCCAGGCATATCGGTTATCGGTACATACCTACCTCTCATCCCTAAATCAATGAGTATAAACTTACGAGGAGAATGAATAGACTTAGTTAATTCCACTATTGACTTTCATTGGTACGACCCGGTGTACGTTACATAGTTTCATCATCAGGTCTAACAATAAGTCTATTCATCCTCCCTGTAATGGATGGATTCCATTAAGTCACACCTGAAACCATTAGTTATATATTTTGTATAAAATAATTTTTGCGTGCTACGGAACATAATGGGCCGCTTTGGAATTGCATTTTTCGGAGCATATGTAAGGGCATAAGACAATTTTTAGTTCTTGCTTGTCACTAAATCCTCGGCCACCGAGAAGAGAGCTTTTCTCAGTGGTCGTGTTAAGCTCGTATATGAAGGTTATCAGAAATGCCTCGGAAAATAGCAAGTGCGCATTTATCCTCATAGCGGCAGAAAAGAGAAGTATGCTGAAAACTCTAAAAAGAAGGCGGAACAACTTAATCGGCCATATCTTGAGACGCGATGGCTTAATAAAGCAATCGTCCTTATCAAGCTAGTGAAAGGGAAGATTGGAAAAGGCAGGCCTCGTATATAGGTAGTGAAGGAAAGGTATGAAGAATGGGGTTTAGGTTGTAAAAGGAAGGAGTTACGTCAATATGAAGACGTTGGCCGATAGAAGCATCGATTGGAGGGCTGCGTAAAACCAATCCTAGGATTGTTGACCCATGATGATGATTACTATAACCCAATCCATCAATCATCGATTACTGTGGACGAAGCTGTGGGCGAGGTTGTCACTAAATCCAGTTCAAAAGAGCTGTTGATCTTGGCTGTATTGAGTAGTGATCAAGTGTGTTGGCATTGACTTGCGCTTTTGGTATGAAACGCATGATGGCTTGAGTTCTTAGATTCGTTGCTCTACGCGTGACATCGTCTAGGAAGTCAATGGCTCGTCTGTGGCTAGGAAATTCACGGGACGTTAAGGATAGAGGGTAACAGGATAAGGTGTAAGAAGAGAGGTGTGTGAGGGGGAGGAGAAGGCTGAGAGGAAGTGGTGGTGCCAGGAGTCAGAAACAGAAGAGAAAGAATGAGGTGGGGGGGGGGGGGGGGGGGGGAGGAAGAGAGATGTGGAAGGGAGGAGCAGGGCGTCTCCAAGACGACGGTTTCGGATGATCGGCGAGGGAGGGTTAAGAGAGAAGAGGAGAAGCCCCTCAAGCTCGCTAGGAAGACGGCCACGGAAGAAGGGAGGAGGAAATCCTTCCTCTTCTCCGGAGAGTGTTTTGTTTACCAGAGAAAACTTTCGAGGGATTAGCGGTGCGGTAAAAGGAGAGGATTACGTGGTGTGGATAAAAAAGTCTCCTCTTACCCCGTTGGTAGGCAAAGGTTTGCGGGATCAGTAGTTCAAAAAGTCGCACTTTGCTCCTAAAAGGGGTTTAGGGAGTACAAAAGAGCGGATTGGGTCACTGTTTTATGCTGTTTCGAGGTATATGGCCTGGATATCTCTGAATAAAGCGATATGGGAAAGATGACTGTGAAGTTGACAGGTTACTATATATATTCGTACCTACATACGAAATTATGCAGCATTTTAAGGGAAGCTCTTTTTAATTTCAAAGAATTGTTAATCGAAGTGTTGTAGCTCTCCAGGTAAATAATATTTGAACCTCAAATATGTTTCGCCCTTTTGAGTGTCTAAAGAAATTAATGATGAGAGCATGGTAATCGTCTTTTAATTGAATAAATACCCCCAATACTTCTGTCTTGACCGCAAAAGTTAAATTATTTATAGGGAAGGTTAATGTGACGGATCTATTGTTTAATGTTGCTTTATAATCACTTGTTGCTCATAGCCGAATTTCATTAGATTGGAATATTTTTTGGACTGGATATTAGATTATTGCTTTATTGTTTGATTGGATATTAGCTAATAGTTCGTTCGCATGCGTTCACTGATTGGAAATCATCATTTCATTTCTTTTACATTTTTTTGTATTTCAATAAACTTTATTATCAGATACTATTTTCCACATGAAAAAAAGATTATGATACAGAGGATTGAGATAATGATGTCTTTCAAATATTATTTTCACATTTTACTAAATTTTTCGAATAAAAGTTGACTTTTAATGTAAGTTCTATGTAAGAGAAACTGCATTGCTCGCATTAGGTGCATTTAAGTGGGCAATTTATTTATCTTTGCAGTAACATACTTTGGGCCCTCTACAATTAGAATCACAGGAAAATATAGCTTCAAAAACTTCTCATTTACAACCCCGAAACTGTATTTTCCAAACTATTTCAGTATCCATTTCCATCCTTTGTAGTGTGCATAAATTGGAAGTATAAGTGAATATTATTGCTAGATAAATAGTCTTTACTACATCAATTTAATTTTATGTTTGCTAAAAACTCAGAGAGTGACAAAGTAAGCAGATAACCACGAAGGTAAACCTAGAACTAATTCTATATTCATAGCAAAAATATCATTCCACAATCCATTATGTGACAGATATACCAACAGTCAAGAAAGACGATTTGACTGTTTTAGGATTATCATGCTGTAATAATTTCAATCCGGGATAAATTAGCTTTTGAGGTGTACAGCCAAATATAACACATCAGTTATGTTTGTTAACACATTAAAAAAAATAACAGGTCAGTTATGTTTAATTAGCGTTTAATGAGGATTATTTTGTGGAGCTGTTGAAAAATTAAGCTTTCGGAAAGTACACTAAATGCTTAGGAAAAGTATTTGAACTTGTGTAAACCAACAACAGTATGCTGTAGGTAATTTGGAAAGAAAATTTAATAAAATATTCTGCCAATAACGCCTCGAATTTTATGAATAAAAGCAGCCAATGCAAGAAGCATTGAAGGGAAATTATGTGCATGCTTGACGATATTTGTAAGCAGACTGGAGATAGTCGTTGCTGCAGTCTTATTAGTGATGAATTTCGCTGATGAGGAAATCAAGGACATCTTATGGGTTGTTTTGGACGATCCTGTAAATGCTTAGAAATGTATGAACAAAATAAAAATGAAAGAAGAGCCTCAGTCTGTCATGAGTTTCATAACTAATTAGAAGTGTCCTTTCCCACATTACCCCCATTTTGCCACAGTATCTTCTGTCTTATCCATGATTCCTGCTTCAATTAAATTCCTCAGTCACCAGTCTCCCATCTGGTGCAAAGGTGAGGCAGAGTAGAAATAGCAATAAACTTCCTAATGGATCCAAATTCGAGTCACATGATTCACTGGGACAAACGAAGAGTTGGAAGATTTTCGAGTGAATGCGCATGTTCAGCGATGTTCAACGCAATTACTACCTATTATTTGGGAAGGAATAATGCTGATAATAAAGGAATGCTGTATTGGATGTGACTATAATCTAGTATTAATACTGCTATATGTGCTGCGATAGTAATCTCCCAAATCGACTCCGAATGAGAATGTGTAGATGTTATAAGATATGAACCTAATGCAAATATTAATTTGATTACATACTCTACGGATTTTCATCGGCATCATCATTTGGAAACTATTTCGAATATAAAACACTTTTATATGAATACTGGATTTCCAGGGCCAGTTATTTCATTTTGTTCAAAATATACCATGATTTTCACGAATGTTTCAAAGAGTTAAAGCATATTTTCAAAATAGAATATTTATGATGACATAATTGCATCCAGTCAGGATCAAGACTTTCTCATAAAAAAGGAGATTAACAGATATTAGTTTTAATATGACACTTGAATGCTTTTTATATTTACTTTTATAGATGGAACTGTTTCCGTTGACGTGAAATTAATACGAATGATATTATCATGAGATATTGCTTTACCTCAGTTTTCCTGACTAAATTTTCCGGATATTTATACTTTGGTTACTAATTTTCAATTCCAATCTTGCATCATTATTAATGTACCTTCCGTCTGTAAAATAATACATATGCAATTCAGTATTGATGTTTGCTAAATTAATGGTTATTCTAAAACTCGATGATACACCATCTCATAAGCGTGCCCATGCTTCATTTCACTACGCAATTAGAAATACATAGATATAATCAAACACGGCAAATAACGTGTAACGGCCACAGTTAATAGACAATCTATACAAAAGGAAACAGTGAAATAGCAAAAAAAAATCCATGTTTGTCATTTCTCCCGTTATTGAGGCCGCGAAATGGAAGAGAACACTGCAACTTGGAGAGCTATCACATACAATTACAAAAGCAAATGCAAAACCAACCTTGAGAATCTATTATCGTTCATCAACAATAGTGTCCCAATGCTTGAAAAAAGTGCGTCTACCGACTTCGGTGTTTATGTCATACAATATACATTGGAAAATCTGAGCAGGTATTTCAAAAAAACTAAATGAACATGAATCCTGTTTCGAAAATATTGACACAAATTTCGAAAATTTTTATTGAAATTGACGTTTCAGTAATTTTATTCTTCAAATCCTTCATTGAAGCTTATTGATAGCGTCACTTTGAATCAAAACGTCGTAAATGATCATCTGCATGTATCCTGCTCACACCTCTTTGACCTTCCCCAATTCCAATTAACCCAGTCACTTAGATAGCCTCCGCCTCTGTGAGACTACTTCCTCCTTTTCCCCACGGAATATAACTACAGAGATCCGTACGCTTGCCCTCTGTGATTACACCTGAATATGACCTAAGAATAGAAAACCGGTGGTGAAAAATAAACATATCGTGAAAAACAAAAGCATTTCTCCATCGATAGATGAATCGCTTCCACTAAGTGACGCTTTATACCATGGAGCATGATGGTAATTTATTTGCGCAGCTCAAATTCTAATTAGGCTCTGTCGAAGTGGAAAGAGGAGTGGATGACTAAAGAGTAGCGCATCTTGAAGAGCGACGAGCATGGAAGGTACTGAGGTAAATGCATACTTACTAGGCAGTCCACAGGGTTGAAAATCGGCTGTGGTTGGGAGGTGAGGTGACGAGTTAGTTATTTTCTTTTTGGTGGGTGAGAAAACGTGACGTCAGGTGAGTCGGTTTCCTGAGGCTTTCGTGACACGCGCATGGGAGCAAACGCATCTTAAAGGACGACACGCGAAGGGAAGTGGGCGACTGCCGGGGGATGAGGGCAGAGTGGTGGAGGGAAGGGGCGAAGGTTGGATGGATGTGGGAGGCACAAGGAGTCAAACAAAGGGGAGGAAGACGCTGGGAGACAATAACTTGATACGGACCGGTATCCTTTGCGGAGGGGGCGAAAAAAAGGAAGGCAGTGTGGGTGCAAGGCGTCCTCACTTAAAGAAGAAGGATGAGGATTAAAAGAAGGGAAAGAAAAAAATAAAACGGTGGGGTGCCGCAAGGATCCCTCTCGGGGCCACTTTTCTTTATTTTTGAGGTTTTGAGTTAAAGGGGGATGCATGGTGTAGAGTAGGACCTCCCACAAGTGACTTTTTTTGTCTTTGGTAGTAAAAGAGTCCTCATGGGTTCCGGGACATATGCTGAGATTGTTTTGCATGATGGAGGGCGTACCGATTAAGCGTGGTATACCAAGAGTAGTGAGAGCACCTGCCGAGTAATGGTCACAAGGCATAAAAATAGCTTATTAAAGCAAAATTCAACTTTATAAATATATAATGCGCATTTTGATACTTGCTTAAAACGCTTCTGATTTTTTCTTAAAATGAATACGAAATAGTAATTGAAACTGGACTTGCACTACTTATTTCGTAAACACCAATTTCAATGATTTTTGTTTACGGTATATGATAACTATAATATGGATCGTGATTAATGAGAGTAAATAACCATTTTAGGAATCATAGAGGGAGTAGGTTTGATATTAAATAAATGGTCATCATCATCATTAGTCATCTCTCCTCAGATTGGTTTGACGCAACTCTCCACTGAGTTCTTTTATCGCCTAATCTCTTCATATTTACGTATTTCTTCTCTTTCACATCCTTCATCACTTGTTCCATATATCTCACTCGAGGCCTTCCTTTACCCTTCTTCCCATCCACTTGTCCTTCAATGATTGTCTTCATCAGGCCATCGTATCTTAAGATATGACCAATTAAGTTATCCCGTCTTCTTATAGTTTTCAGCAGGCTTCTCACTCTTCTTAAGACTGCTTCGTTTGTCACTCGGTCGATCCATTTTATCTTCATCATTCTTCTGTAGCACCACATTTCGAATCCCTCCACCCTTTTCTTCTCCGCTGCTGTCATCGTCCATGCCTCACTACCGAATATCACTAGCAGAGAGATGCAGTCCAAACTGACAGTCCAGACTGATGATGATGAGGGCGATTCAATATTTTCCCTCTGTTGGAAGGAAAGAAACGTTTTGAACCGCCCTCTCAAGCCCCTTTCCAAGACGAGGAAGGACGTTTGGCAGCGTGACGACTCTCTAACCATTCTGACGTCCCTCCCTCGACTCACTCCCAGCATCTTAGAATGCAACATCCGCCGATCTGAATCCGCTTCGGAATCCTGTTCGTCCTCGTGGACCAGGTTGTTGGACGATATCCGCGGCGGGCGATTTGCCGGGAGTCATCGCAGACCTTGATGGGAACCGCAGGATCCTCTCCCGTCCGCCTTCGCTCTTTCACATCCTCGAGACGAGACTCAGCATTGGCAGAGTTCCACGCTCGCCTGATTAATATCCGCCATCGTGGCGGTCCAGCGAATGCCATTTTCATGAAACTCTACCGCATTCGCCGAGGGCTGGTGTATCTCCCTTTAATGCATCTCCGTCTCCCTTTGGGCTCAGTGCCATGCTTGTCTCGATTCCGATCGAGATTGAGAGAGCTTGCCATTAGATGTCCGTGCGTTAATACGCATTGAACATGGCTATTTTTGGCCTGTGTGAGTTGTGTAATGAAAATGATTCTTACCTATCATTCTGTTCACAATTGAGCGTGTTTGTTTCGTAATTCCCAGAGTAATATAAAAGGTACGTCAACTTCAAGGTCGTATTGTACTAAAAAGTGGCATCCCTGTTAGCAGGTTTTTCGTTTTCTATTCTTCTTTATGCATTTAGTTAGCAGTACATTTAGTTCAATGACAAAGCCATCCTGGAGCATAAAAAGGTATTCCTGTAATCAGATTCTCCGTGTTCTGTTTCCTTCTATGGAAATAGAGAAGCTAGCCGTATGAGTCGTGTATCTTTAAACTACTTCTTCCGTTGAATGTGAAACCTTTAAGGCTGATACTTATGAGTCTATCAAAGCGACTGAATGGCCAGTAACAATGAGGAAATTTAAATGCACGGATAAAGTTTATCTATTCATGTTGTTTGCGTCAGAGGCGGCTATCTCCTGATCGGTTTATGTTAATTTCTTCGATATCGCTTAGGATTTGAGGTGGTTAATTCTCAGTAGTAGGTATTTGACTGCTACTGAGCGGACTACTACTATAATCATGTCAGCAAAGTTTTTTTTAAAGGGAACACCATGCTATGATAATGTGTTACTAGAAACCCAAAAATTTGTTTGTATGCTTTTTAATTTGATATCAATTCAATTTGAGTTTGTGCAGTTATTCTCCATTTCGGACACCGACTCCTTTTACGAAAGATAATTCATTAAGATCCGCAGCGGGGAGGCTTAATGAACACCATCTTTGACATTAATTTCGATTGTAAATGCTTTTATCGACTCCGTAAATTCGGAGAGAGCTTAATGGGACATGGAACAAATGCACGAAACAGAAAAGTCTCGCTAAGTAGGACAGAGACCCGTTAATGTCTTCCGGAAGAACCCTAGCCTCAGTGATTCAGCATTCAGTTTTTCTAGAATCTCGATGTATGTTCAACGTGCCCAAATGCATTCCCCTTTATTTACGGCTAGGTCACAGAAGGTCAGATTTCCTTAATGAAGCGGAGTAATATTTATTAACATCGATACAATCGCACCAAAGATTCAGCTTACTCCAGCTTTCATCGCCGGCAGAATCATAGGAATTGTAATTTAGCGGGTTTATCCGATTCAACTTCTCTTGAGAGACTTTCTGTGACTAGCTGCGGCAATATGCTACTTCTGGTCGCTAACTCTTATGAAAGCCCACTGGTATGAGGTTACCTGCCTTGGTTCAGAAAGAGTTGAAAATCATCGCGTCCCAACGGTTAAGAATTGTAGTTTCGGTTCGGTGTTTAGGCGCTCTAACTAATGCTCTAACAGGTTATATTGCATCATGTAACCAAATCTTAAGCCTGAAGACATTTACAACTTCCATGATTCGAACCCGCGACCTTTGGGTTGCCAGGCCGGACAGTTACCGAGCTGGTAAACTAGGGTAGCTAACGATAACAAAATTTGGAATTTCCTTAATCCCAAATCTTATCAAACAATGTTCATTTAGCGAATTTTGCTCTCAAAATTTTATTGCCGTCCAGGTTCGACATTTCGTCGTCCTTCGCAAATGATGCCCAGAATTGAAACCAACCGTAGGTGGCGGTGGCGGCTGAGATTGGAGATGCAGAAGGAAAAGGTAGAGTTGCAGGCAAGAGCACTGACTGAGCTCAGGGGATTCCTTGTTTTGTGGGGGGAGGGGTGAGGGTGTGGGCGTACGAGGGGTGTCGTGGGGGAACGGTGTTGAGAGGGTACGACGGGGACGTAAGTTAACACGGCGTAACTGGCCGAAAAAACCAGAAACCGGAGAAATGTGCGTGAAGGGGTGGGAGTTGTTGAGGATGGGGTGTTGGGGACAAGCGTGGTGACTCAGAAGGGAGACAAAGGGGTGGATGAACGGCTAAGGGAGGGAGATTGCAGGAAAAGGGGATTCAGACGCAATACGGAAAAGTGTTTTATATTTTTCGCGGCGCGAGCGTCCTTGTTGATAATCGAAGAAAGAGTCTAAAGGCCGTTTTACACGGCACATTTTATTGTAAAAACGATTGTGTGAAACTCAACAAAATTGTATGTTTGTCTGAATGGAGTTAGAACAGGTTCTATTTTCGGTTCAATCATTCAGACATTCGCACAAGCGTTAACAAATATTTGCTGGTTTAGAGGGTGCAATTTTCTCACGCAAGAGTTTGTACAAGAAATTGTACAAAAAATGTCGGAGTCGGAGGGATGGAAGGCTATGGGGCGGGGTTAGAGTTTTGACCTTAGTGGGACCTGACGCCAAAAGCTAAGCGGTATAATTTGAAATCGCCGCAATTAATCTGGACCGAAGAATGAAATGGGTTGATACGTTATATTTATGACGGTTTTATCTTTGAAATGTGAATTTAAAAAATTGCCAAAGCGCTTTTGTCATTTTCTAAAACCTACTGAAAATTCGACCCAAACTCTCAAGATACTCTAATCAACAACTGCTCAGAAGCATAGATGTCAATTATTTCGAATTAATTTTCATCATATTGAATTTTGGAAACCATACCACCAGCTACTATCAATACAACTACACAAAGATTTTAGGCGTTCAATACTGGAAAAGCAGTTAGATCTGGCGCCTCAGATTAAAAGAGGAATCATTATATCTTCAGGATATCTGTAAAGAATATGTAGCAGCCAAGTAAGGAAGAGTAAATATTCGAAATATGGAAGTTTCTTCTTTTGACGGTACATAAAGCTGATAAACTTGAGTGTTTATTTAATGAGGCAAAAGACTATGAAATGTATGCTATTTACTATTTTACTGTGTAAACTTGTGTAGAATACCAGATAATAGTAAATTTATGATGAATTCTCTTCGGCAGTGTGTAGAGAACTGTTGCATGTATGGCAGAAATGTTGTGTGTGATGGATGAAAAATTGGCATTAAGATCGATTGAATGCTTTGGTGAACTCCTTTGGTGAACAAGATTAGATGACCTCCTTAAGTAAATGATAAATTAATATTTATATTATTGCCAATGAACGTTATCATCATGGGTCAAAAATCCTAGAATCGGTTTGACGCAGCCGTCCACTTGATTATTCTATCGGCCAACCTTCACCTTCATATTAACGTAATTACTCTCTTTCACATCACTCACGACCTGCTCTATGTAACTCATACGAGGCGTGCCTTTTCTATTCTTCCCGTTCACTTTTCCCTCAACGACTGTCTTCATCAGACCATCGTGCCATAGGATATGGCCGATTAGGTTGTCCCGTCTTCTTTTTAGGGTTTTCAGCAGACTTCTCTTTTCTCCCACTCTTCTTAAGACTTCTTCATTTGTCACTCGGTCGATCCATTTTATCTTCATCATTCTTCTGTCGCACCACATTTCCAATCCTTCCACCGTTTTCTTCTCCGCTGCTGTCAGTATTCATGCCTCACTTCTCATCATCATGGGTACTCAATCCTAGGATTAGTTTGACGCAACCCTCCACTCGATTCTTCGGTTGAACGTGGGTTTTTGAATTCGATGCGAATAAACTGCACTATACAATTATTACAGTGAATGCATTTTGTCATCGCAAAACTCTATAATGCACAAATAGCACCCACCCTTTACATGAGAAAACTTGAATATACCGCTCCAGTAGGTTTTTCGTCAAAAATTGGAATTTACTACATTTGTCTCCGTGGCGATTCGACTAAGTTCGGCCACCCAATCGGTTGTACGGTGAAACTCGCGTTCTTAGTCCAAAAAAGGAATCAATTTGGTGAAAACTGCTCTGTAAATCTACGCCGGTGACGGGAGATGAAATATTCTGAGCCTTATAGGGGATCACTGGCAAAGTATTTACTCGCGTGCTCGAACGACCCGCGTCTAACGAGAGCCTGTAAATGGAATCGTATATTATGTAGGGTGACGTCTACGCTACGCGGTCGTTCCGAGCAAAACACTGGCTGACATTGGCGGATTCTTCTTGCACTCCACCATGGCGGTAAATGATGGAAAAAGTCATAAATGGGTAATCACCTCTTCAAATACCTCGAGGTACGTTTTGTCTCGGTACCAGGAAACGGCGCTGACCGTCAGCTTATGAGACAATATTGTTCCATAAGTCTACGTATGACTTTTATTGGTCTGCAAGGCACAATTAACGAAGTAGAAAATGATACTCCTGAATGCTGTGGGGTCGATCTCGGAAGGATCTATGATGCTCCCAGAAGTTCGTCGACCTCCCACACACGATTGAACATTGATTTATAACGGTGAACACCCTTCCCGTTCACCGAACTCATCGGGTCAAAGGGTAAACATGGGAGGTCTAAAAATGCGCCCTCGTAATAAATAGTTGGAGCTAAACGTTTCCCATAATAATGAAAAAGAAAGCTCTTGGGAACTACTAGTTCCTTCGAGTGAATAAAAGTATATTACAGGCTATATTGAATTTAATTTTTTGAAAATTCTAGTAGGTATGCTTTCCACGTAGTCTCTTTTACTCCGATGAAATTCCACGTTGGTTTTCGTGTTATGTAAGGCCAGAAACAGCGCGATCTAATATATATCCAAACAATCGTACTTATGGATGGATGGATGGACTCTTTTCTCGATAAACTTTTATTATACGATAGGTACCTAACTCAACTTAAACGCCTGCGTAGGTACGTTATGGTTACAGAGGTAGGTAGTGAATGCACCTACACAATAACAAGCATTTCTTGAAAACACTCCGTTCAAAAGCATACAAGCACTTACATATGCTTTAAATCTTTCTTGTGGACATAATCACGTTTTGTTCCACACTCATTATATTCCATTTGGCTTTTGTTTTTATAATTTTAATAAAATAAACTTCACATATGATCGCAGTTAAAACGAAACTGTATTTCAACATGGCATTTGGGACGCTCATTTTTACGGGGCTTCCAATTTTCGGAAGCTTATGTTATGCAAGGACTGAGACATTGTTTCTTGTACCTGATGATTACTCATTGCATTGAAAACTAACTGGTACCAATAAATTACAAAGCGGAATGAAACAGGGTTTTAATCTTTTGCATGGTCTATATGGTATGGTGAAAAATGTACATCGCATTTTTTTTAATGAAATGTTCACTATTGCATATCAATAGTGCATGTGTGTTTATCTTCACCCCCTGCCACACACCATCGCGGTGGCTTGCAGGGTATTGCGTAGATGTAGATGATATGAAACGCTTCCTTCCACACTTGTTTTTTCCTTTAGTTCTTATCATACCGAACATCTAAACACTTACACCAATGGAAAAAATGTTAGAAAATAGGTATTGCAAAGAAATTACTGCGCATTATTAAATCAAAATATTCCGATAAGCTTATAGATATTAGTTTTCTTAATATAGAAGTGGCACAGAAAAATCCAGAATGAATCTCTCTTTCTGGCACTAAATTGTTCCCTATGATGACAAGTCTTCCTTGCATTAGATATTGGATGCTCAGATATATTCGTCCCCAGGAAAGAGTTCAGCGATGAGTGACACATCGAATGCAGTATTAAACTGTCATTGCTCATGCCCAACTTACGATTAAAACAATTTTACAGACTTTTCAGATGATTAATTGCGGAGGCATTAAATAATTAACTAGTGCTCAGGTTGCCAATATACTCTAGTAAATTGTTGACCACCAGGAAGAGGATAAGTTGACTTGGTTTTGATTCCAGGTATAGCTGAAAAAGCCAATACACCTGTTAAAGGCGCCTATGTACCGGATGCAGTTTTTTTTTACTAATAACCTAGATATTTTTGGTTTTATTCTCTAATTTAAGAAGAAGTAGCTCAAGTGTTCCGCAATATCTTTTTCACGCAAAGCATTTGAAAAACGAGGAACATGGGAGTGTAAGTAATATATTTTTAACTGTGAAAAGTTCCGTTTCAGTCATTCTGAATCGTCGTTGCACTGCAAGGGATTAGGACACAAGGAATTCATTTTGTAAGGTCCACGATAATACTATGTATCGAAACACGGGTCGTACGCAATAAGTCTGTTTGGTGAACCTTACAAAGTGTATTCCTTATATCCGTTATGGTGTGATAACACATAGTTAAGCCTGAAATCATTACTTATATACATCCAAGGAATTAGGGCTGAACTACTTATACTATTGCTCCTTCGGTCACTATCTGGGAAAAATAGTGTGGACTCTGTGTTCTTTATCAAATAAGAAGCATGCACTCGAGATTTCTTTGACCGAAATTTCGGGACGATAGCACATTATCGACAGAGATTTTGCGGAACCGGTTTTCTAATCGAGACCATAATATTTTCTCCCCGCCCACGAGGGAGACTGCTGGAGACAAGAGACTCCGACCAAACGCGCGCTCATTTGTTCCCTCGCGTCCCCGGTCCCTGGATATAAAAGCATCAGCCATTGTCTCACCGATAGGGATGGGGTCCAGGACAGGTGCTTTGCGGTACTCCGGTCTGAGGAAAAATAAAAATTCCATGCGATCATCAATCTACTTGCATCCCTTTCGCATTCCCTTCCTCTCTCGGTCACCAACCATTCCTCCGTTTCGCAACAGCATTGCGGAAAGGGCACCCAGTGGAATGGGAGGGAAGCACTAACACTCGAACGTAGGCATGCGGCTCAACCCGGAGATGCGGCGGCGATAGGAATTGCGTGGGAGGGTTTACTCCTCAGAAGTGGCGCTAAACGCGGAGCGTAGGGCGAGAGGGCATTTAGGTGAGGACTCCCTTGTTTCAACTCTTCAGGTCGTTCATCTGTTCGGCGCGCAGTCAAGAGCGCATTTAAGGAACTGCGATATTCAGTTCCCAGTAACGACTCTTACTATGAAAAAACATAGAGATCTGGAAGATATATCGCACTTGTAACGATTGTGAAAGAACGTTCCCATTTTATCACTAAAGGGTGGTCTGCATGAATTTTGAAACAATGAATATTAAGTCAGTTTTGTTTACCATTACCCATATTTTCAACTTCATGCTCTTCGTACTTTTATTATTCTTCATGGCGGACAAAATATTCATCCTTATCCTCCCTTTTCATTGCTTTCTCAGCGCTCTCCCTTGTAGCGTTGCCGATAAAATTCCGTTTGCTATCAATATCTCCGCCGTCCCCTGCCTAAATCAATTTATCAGTTGTAACGAAATTTAAAGTAAACTTATTCTGATGTAAATTTATTTCTATGCCATGCGTAATAAATCTTCTTTTCTTTATTGTGATCGACCTTATTTTTCCATTCTGGGAGCGTGGCATCCCAATGGGTACAGTAATCGTTTGTTATCCTGATGTTTCGGGTTCGAATCTCTGAGGAGACCTTAAGGCATGTTTCAGAAAATCCAAGCGGGATTGTATTCTGGGAACCAGATATTTTTGGGGAATTGCAGATGGTACAGGGAGAGGAACTGTCCCCCTAACCTGATTTATAAATTTCACACACCTTTGGTCTTCGTCAGTAGTTGGTGATCTACCCTCAACGACCAGACTAACCTTGGGATTGAAGAAAACTTTACCATATCCACTCTATTGTGAAGTAAATCATGCAATGCCAACAATATTGAGTCGTTATGAAAACGTTGGCCTAATTAGCACGGTACATTCTTACCCATTCCCTTCTCATCCAAATAATTCGTGGGCAAGGGTCTCACAAATGTTATGGTGACTGCATTCTGTTTGTCGTAAGGGTACTAACATTTCTGTATCGTGTAGCCATTTACATGGTAGATATCTGTATACTGAGTATACATAATGTCACTGTCATAGTTTCACCTACTTCATCAAGTTTTAAACGGCCTCCAGAACCTTTCAATATTTCTGCGCATTGAAACCAACACCAATCGACTGTAATCAAGGGAAATGATCCCTTATACCGTTGCATTACTAAACACAGATTGCGATAACGTTTGGGAGATATTCACCGCATTATATGTTTTAGTTGATGCATCTACGATTTTGTATTTACTTGTATCTCCTCCGAGGAATGCAATTTGAACGTAATGGTAGTGAAAAGGACTATTGATATTTTATTTTCGTTGTAAACAATTTTGTGAAAGATAACTAGCTGAAAATCATGAATAGCAACTTCCATCATATTGTGCATAAAGCGAATCCATAATATAAGGGTAGGGTTTCTCAATAATTAGCGCATTTGGTCTTGGAATTCAGGGTTTCAGGTTGGAACCCTGATCATTCCCGAAGACACCTTGCAATAATACGCTATTTATTTAACTGTATATTAAAATTTAATGCTGTTCCTCAAGAGAGGCTCGGAAAGAAAGGAGACTCTTAGCCGGCTTGAAGATGAATTTTCTCACGCAGAGAAGAATTATCCTAATATGAAGGAATCGAAGGATCGTGAACTTGGCGCGAAAACCTTAACGGCGTTACCCGATATTTACGAAATCTGGCGAGTCCCGGTTGAGGCGAATGATTTTTTTCTCTTTGGAATTCCTGCTATTGTTACTAATATGAAGAGGTTAGCCTATTGGGAAATCGAGAGGAGAGCTACGTCAAGCCCAGAGTCCTCTGGATTGCTAAATAATAACTATGAATTGGTGTATAATCTGGTGAGGGAGTAGTGTTGAGAATGACATATAGAGGACTCTGCGTCAAGTCAATTTCAGAATTGTTCACTTGTGATGATAAGGTGCAAAATGGAGGAATCACTATTCTCGCCTATCAAAATGACCTGTTTGATTATGGAAGAGAGCACGGAAGGGTATATTGAGAAGACTTAATTATAAATATTGGAGACCAACAATTCACGATTGAAAAACGTTGGAAAACAGTGCAAATTATTCCTATACACCAAGACCGGTTTTCTGCACTCGAAGGATGATTTACCTCTCCGACAAATAGTGTCAAACCAATAGGATACACCATGGAATAACTGCAGTCTTCAAAGGAAAAACTAAACAGCGACGTACAAGGTTTTGCAGCCTTTATTTTAACAGACACAGCGGTTTTCGCCAGTTGAAGTTTGTAAAACCTAATATGTTTTTGGGTGGTTCTGAACATGGAAATACACAGGCTACACAAAGATAAGCCTAACGCATTCCTATTTATATATTCTTCAGAGCTAGTTTTCACAAGTTTGCACCCAAACCAGTAGATTTGGTCGTAAACAGATGTAGCTAAAATATGTCGTCAGGTCACATTACTCAAGAGTGCAATGTGACCTTTGGAAGCTTACGGTTTTTAAATATGTTCATGCGCGTGTTAAACCGACGCAAGCCATCGCAGGGAATATGACAGATAGTGAAATACCACCCGTCATTTAAAAACGAAGAGGAGTGGTAGAAGAAAATACAGGTAGGAAATGGAGACGCAGTTTGGCGATCGAAATGCATCTGCCTTTCTCTTAATTTTCCCTTTCGGTATGAAAAATCCTATCGCTTAAAATGCCCATATTTTTGCTTTCTCCATGCCTCCCGCTCAAATTTACATCTCACGGCGTTGCCCAGAATGGAACATTGCACAGCAGCGAGCCGTTAGTACGGCGCTTGCACCCGTCTGGTAGGGGTTGGGGGGAGGGGGAGGCATGTGGAAAACTAAGGGAAACGTGGAAAGGGGCGGGAAGCGAGGGGCGCGTGCGCCGGTCCACGTACCTGATTGGCCAGAGGGACGCGCGAGGAGAAACGAGAGCGCGCATCTCCTCAAAGAGCGACAATGGTTTTCTCTCCGTTCCGGGACACACTTCGAGGACGCCCCCCTTCAAGCGGGGGAAAGGGCATGGAGATGGGTAGAGAGGTCATAAGAGAACGTCCGCGACCGCTCTTTGTCGGCTCCCTCCAATCAGTCATTGTCTTCGCGGTCGGCGAGGGGGAGAGGGAAGAGTTTTATACGTTGAAGCCCCTTGTATGTACGATACCGACAGTCTATCGGAGTGCCATATAACACTCTGCCAGGGAGGGAGGGGGGGTGGGGTGGGTAATTGTGACTTTATTTGGCGCGCCACTCGGAATTAGACGCCTGTTTTCCTCACTGGATGCGAGAGTTGATTAGAGAAACTTCCCCAACTGGAGTACCGTGAGACCAATCCGATTTCTACCGCGGAACTTAAGAAGTCCTTGGTAATGGGGCAAGCGGAACCGCTAAACAGTTCGTAGGTCACCCGTACGGATTACGGTAGATGGTGCGTAAAGAATTTGCATCTTGATGAGTGGCGAATAGTTAAATGCGCTCAGGATGTTAATGCGGGTAGAAATCCGAATCAAGGCGTTGGGTCATAAACATATCCTCGAAAAACAATTGAACGTGGTCGCTACGCTCCGTTGTCTCCGACCATTAATTGGGAGATGTTAGTTACCTTCCGAGTCGTACTGAGAATTACTTCATTACCACATGAATCTATTCTGCTAATACACTCATCAGTACATCATCGTGTTTTTCTCTCATTCGTCTCGCAAAAAAGTGGTATTTATTAGCTACCCCAATGTTCTTCGTGATTCTACTCTCCAGTGCTGAGAGTGATGTGGAAGAGGGAGCCGGAGGAGTTGCACCACCGATTAGCCCAGTCCCATCCGGTCCAGTTGATGTCACCTCTTTGTATTCGTTCTCCGCCTGGGGCTCATTGGTTGAAAGACGGTCAATGGCCTCGGAGCCGGATGGAGGAAGCGATTCTCGGCTTCGGAGATTGCCGGGGAGGACGTTAGGAAGTCAAACCATAGTGAAAAAACGAACTGGTGAAAAAAAGCGTGTGAATACAGATTGATAGCGGTCTGCGGAGGCAATGTCCGGAGATGGGCATTGAATTGATCACTTAACTCTGTACCGAAATGAGAAGTGGAGAGTAGATTGACGAACCTAAGTGGAAAAAGAATTCCAAGCTTAAGAATGGCAAAATTAGCGAAAAGACTTCCAAACGTTAAAAAGACCCTATTTTATATGCCAGGTAGGGATATTCATTGGTACCCATAAAAATGGGGGTCGTGGTGGCCTAGTGGGAAAGAGCACTGACTGACTGGAGACTAAAGATTGATCGAAGGGTCCCGGGTTCATATCCCGGGTAAGAGCCTTTCCGGACACCCCCATCTAAAATCCTCGCGATTCGATTCTCTGCGTGTCAGAACTTCGTAAGAAATCGCAGGTGGCCCAGGGAAAGGAACTGGCCCCCCTACCCTGAATGTGTGAATTTCACACTCTATTGGCTTAGTACGGGGTGAACTCTACTCTCACCTATCAAAGACCATCCTTCGGGTTGAATCAATGAGTGAGTATATGCTAATATACCCAAAGATGAAGTTCAGAGAAAGTAATGGAATCGAAGCGAAAAAGTGTGATCATAACATTCGACGGATGCGAGAAACATTTAGGTTTGGTGCAGTAAGCTGTTTAGGTATTATCATGGCATAAGGCTAATCAGATAGTTACCTTTTCACGCTCACTGCTCACATATACCAACCTACTATATGACGTGCATTGCGAAAATACTGGTTGCACCGACAGTAACGTAAAGTCGAGACGAACAACCGGTTAACGGTAACTAGGCATTAAAAAAACAGGGCCTAAGCAAAACTCAAATGAGCTTAAGTGAGCTTAAATGCTTAAGCGTGGACTGAATCGGCGACGTTACTAGAAAATTAAACGCCCAGGCAAGGGAATGGATAAAGGAGAAAGTTCCTTCCTCATCTGTGTACCTGAGATGTGGACTGGTTCGCGTTTGCACCATGGAAGGAGCAGGATCTCCTTCCATTTTTGCACGTTCCTAGCATTATGAATGCACTCGTGCTAAAAAGAATATACCAGCTTGAGATTAACAATGGATTTACATATTGAGACATAGGGTAGTGGAATACTGTCAGAATATGCTTCAAAAGAGGAAGATGATATTTTAAGTCAAGTGAAAAATTCTGACTACAGAATTAGAGGAAATTGATAGAGATAGTTTATTATGGAGTCCTACAATTAGTTCCGCTGCAAAAGTATTGATTCTCAGGAAGTACAGATTTTGTAAGTTAGAAACAGGTGAAATGTTCTTGAAAACAGCCAGGAGAACATTTTCACGAAGATTCCTCCCGGGAAAAGAGGCGAGATGGAATTGGAGAGAAATATTAACCCTCCCTACCTACCTGGGGTCTTTTTTGACCCCAGCTCATAGAAAAAGTTGAATAACTGATTAATGTTTGCAGATTTATTCATCATATTTTATAAATTCTCCGATTAAACACTTTTGTATCGACTCCATGTTTCATTTTTAAAATATTTCTGACAATAAGCCTTAAAAAAATAATTTCTTGCTTGGGGTCAAGTTTGACCCCAGGTAGGGTATGTGGAACTAAAATATACCCGATCGTATTTTTGTACAAGGAGATGAATTTTCATTTTCCTTTAGAAATAATTGAATAAATAATAGCTTTTGTCATGACTTTGTCATGAAAGGAAAGAATACTAGCAATTTATGTCATAAAATGAGTAATGCAGTGTTAAAATTATTATTAGAGAAGAAATTGTTGATCTATGGATGTATTTCCCTCGCATGTGACACCAAGATAGATATTCCGGTAATATGCACCGTCGTATCAACGTTACAACTTAGTGAATCAAATAGAGGTTTAGCTATTCAAGTGCAAAATCTATTAAATGCCAGCAGTTTCCAAATGGGTGAACTTGGAGACTAACGCATAATAAGTCGATCACATTCACCTCACCCCATCACATAACAGAAGCTGAATACTGCTAAGTGATTGCTAGCGTACTATGATTTCAACTTGATCTACAGCTTCTAATCGTACTATTATCTGCAGACATTGGATTCGTCGTCAACAGCGTGTTTTCTTTGTAATCAGCAACAGTCAACGTTTTTTGACTTCGTAATTTTTGTCCTCTGTAACGAGCTTAGCTGATATAGAGAGAATTAGTAACTTGTGGTTGCTCCTCCGACGATTGTTGAAACCATCATTGCTCTCCAACTTCTAATCTAACTGTTATCTTCGCAGAGCTCATCAACAGAGTCATCAATGCTGTGCTTTCTTTGTAATCAGCAATAAGTCAGAAATAACAGTCAGTGTTTTCTCCACTTGTATTTTGACTTCATAGTATTTGACCTCTGATACGAGCTAGGCTTTTACGCTGAGAATCGTCACTCGTGGTCACTCCTCCGACGACTATAGAAGTCACATCTTTTCTCGCTCAAGCGTACATCCTGCACTGGGGATCCCGATGGGGAATTATTGGCGGTTATACAAGAACAATAACTGATTATGGCAGCCTATAAAGTCAAATTTGCTCCTGGATACAGCAAGAAGGAAGCCGTTAACGATTTATTGGGATCGAAAGATTAACGATGAAGAAAACATTCAAAATGAGAGTGATGGAAGTAAAGGAGAGGCAGGCAACAGGGAGGTGGAAATAAGGGACCAGGAGGAGGACGAGCTTCATGAGGAAATCCTAGGCGTATGTATCAAAGAAGACGATCCACAAGGAGTGAGAAAGGAAAAATAAAATGGGATGCTATAGAAACAAAGTCGACTGGAAAAAATATTATCCAGGAATATCAGCAGGTAGGACGCCGGTTTCCCAGGGCATGTTCAGTGTGTGGAAGAGGCTGAGTTTTTTTGATGGTTTGTTAATGGTTTAATGGTAGAAAAAATTTTCAATACACAAATCAACGGGCAAATTAATTTAATAATAGAAAAAGATTGGAGAAAATGGAATATCCGCGATTCCATTGAATTTGATTGAACATAATAGCTTTTCTTGGCCTGTGTATCATTTATGGTGTTCAAAAAGGGCGAGGAAAAATTTTGAGCGAACTTTGGTCGAATGTATTTGGATTTCCGATTTTTAAAGCAACTATATCAAGAAGTCACTTTGTGAATATTCTGAGCTGTTTAAGACTTGATGATAAAGTGAAGCGGGAAGCACGTAAAAAGGAAACAAAAAACAAGGCAGAAGCTGTGTCGGATATCATGAACTTATTTTCCCTCTGGGTGTAAAAGTTCATTCATTCCAGATCCCAACGTCACTGTTGATGAACATCTACGTACTTGTAGAGGAAGGTGTAATTTTAAAGTATATATTCCCTTGAAACCATGAAAATACGGCATTAAAATTGGGTTAACTGTTGATCTTGAAAATATGTACACTGTAAATTTGCAAGTGTACGCAGGTAAAAATTCGTGAAATACAGCAAGAGAAGCGGGTAGCAATGGATTTTGTGAGTCACTTGAGTGGGATTGGTCGAAACACCAGCACAATTAACTTTTTTACAGCTTTTGATCTTGGCCAATATTTATTAAAATTATCCCTAACGCTCACGGGTACTACGCGAAAAAAAACGCACGTAATTGCCACCAACAACAGCAAAAACCCGGTAGATTAATCCTCAAATTTTGAATTTTCCAAATACACTCTTTAGACTTCATATGAAGTTTAAAGAGTTGCCCCTAGCAAAGGGAAATCAGTGGTTTCATGGTCTGGTTTCAAATGCCTCATACAATAAGGCATTTGAAATTCGTTGCCCTGAAAAGAATAAACGGGAGGTGATTCTGTATTACAACTCCGCAAAATTCGGCGTGCATCCTGTAGATCAAATTATTCTGTAAAAAGAGGGACTAGAAGATGGCCATTGGCTTTTTTTTTATATCGTGGATCTTGCAGGTATAAATGCATACCAAATGTATTCCAGAAAATACCCCTCTTACCGCGGAAAAAAAATTCTAGGCGGCAATTCCTTTTAGAATCAGCAAAAGAAATGTTAGCACCTGAAATTCATCCCTGAGTAGGAAAAACCCGATGCCAAAAAAATAGATTTAGGACTGCGATCGAAAATGCTGGGACTGGCGGTATTCTGCTAGTAAATGACAGAGAACTTGTGTCCAGAAAATGGGTGGCAGATGTTCCATTTGCCCTCGTAAGAGAGACAAACATCCAATGATATTTATAATGTTTACAACAGATACGTGTAAGGTGATCATGTTCAACAAAGAAGCGTCTGTATGCAATGTGACAGTATTGAGTGTGTAGATGGAGATTTCAGATTAAAAATTTGGCACAATTCTTTTGAGTCATGAAATTTTGTAATTGATCATCACGTTTTAGCACTATGTTACAAATATTTAAATATTTTAAATGTTATACTGTATTCAGATAATTAAACTATGTACTTAAATACATATTTAGGTAAATTTAATCCTCATTATTCAAGACTATACTATGAGTGCCATCTAAAAAATTATAATATTTTTTTTCTAAATTATGCAATGTATAATATACTGTGGTATTTTTCTGTTAATTTATCTGAAATGTATTTAATTAAAATACGAATGAATATGAGTCATTGGAATAATATTATCACTTAAAAGAATCAAAATTCACGATGGGGTCAAAAAAGACCCCAAGTAGGGAGGACGTGATTTTTTTAGTAACAGGTAGCGAGGGTTAACAATCATCAACTATAGCCAGATCTCACTGATCAGAAACAGCGACTGTTTTTCTTAGCAGAAGTAAGCATATGATAAGTTCGGACGCTGAGTAGGCATACATTATGGAAACATTCTCGCGCGAAGACCTTTGTATGTATCCAGAATCCTTGAAAAACTGAAAATATCTTCCACAGGCAAGAATTCAATCGCTTCCGAAGCTCTTGACTCGTGTTGAAAACATGGGTTGAATTAAAGTGATCGAACTCAAATATTTATTTTTTGTGGTAATTCTCTTATATACGCAAACAATCATTTGTCTCTGGGTACTGGGCTTGGTTTGGTTGTCAGAATTTGATTGGTTGCACCTAAAGAAATGTATTCCAGACCGAACTAAATTAGTTATGAAGTCCGAACTCGTTCGTTTGGATTGTAAAATTGCGGCAACCTGAAATTACTGACAACCTAAAAATAATGTGCACTCAGTTAGGTGTAGTTTGAAGGATGTTTTTGAAAGAAACCGAAATACGTGCAAAAAATATACCATTATTTTTTCCAGTTTAATTTTACGTTTATCTATGTACAATTAAAAATTTTTATTTTTATTTTACCGTTGCCGTAGTCACCAAGAACGCCACACCGCACCATGTTTCAACCATTTTGCTTCCTGGCTGTTTCTCGCCTATTACTGCTGTGACTCACCGAACTTAAAATTGTTATGTTTCTCAATCCCAAACAAAAAAATATGTCTCTTCTACCACAAATAAACTGAATGCGGCAAGATAGCACGCCTTTCCCAGCAACAAATAGCCGCTGGCCCGTTTCATTCTAACTCACACAAATGTAAACCGAGTTAAAAAAAAGTGGATTACATTATTTTATTAACAACTAGCTGAAGGTTCCCGTTATGATTCCAAGGGAGAGAGAAATATAATAAATACAAATTGTATCAAGAAATTTAAAATTTATCATGAAGGGGGGAAAACAAACTTGTGCTATGGAGTTAGCTGCTTCAAGTTTGTATCGCAACCATAATTATAATTTAAAGTAATATGAACATATTATTACTGCCTGGACTCATATTTAGGCCTTTACAAAACTAAGAATATTATTTAAAAACTTTAGGCCAAAAGAAACAAAGGAGGTTAGTAGGGGAGGCGCATACGAATGTCTGCTATCGTTTACAGTGAGGCCAGATTCAGGTTTTTGGGAATGGTACGACCCACCACGTCGGTAAAATATGTTTTCTCTGGCATTTTATGCATATTATGTTCGTCTCAATTGTCCAATTTCAGGACAGTGGCGTCAATGAACTTCCCATGGATACGTATTAATGAATTTCATTCCAACTAGAGTAAATGCTACTCTTTTAACCAAGTACCAATTCAGTCTACTTAAACCAGGTACTTGTTGCTCCGTGCAGACCTTCTATTGTATATTTGACGTACAGCTACATTACAATTTTTTTGATCTTGCTAGGCTTACACTTCATTTAAGTTTCTTATCACGTTCTTGCGTCTTAAAAGACAACAGTTTTGGAAGAGGTCCACTTCGGAATACGGTAAAAATCCATAAAATATTCACCTTTTGAACCCTCCAGAAAATTTCATTCAAATAATTTTAGTTTTATCAAATGCAAACCAATTTGATCTGGGAGTAGCGCGAAAAGTAAGCCCGTATGATTTTTCCGAATGAAGTGGCCGATTAAGAAATAAGTATTAGCTGCGAAACTTCTTTTAGTACCTTTCGATATCTTCATGAAAAGAACAATGCTGTTTCCGGCATCGCTTTTGGACGAAATTTTTTAGCATCATTGTTACTTCATCAATGAACATTCCACGGATACGTAATGAGACATTATGTTCTATCGGGATTTGAATTTTATTCCATGTTTGTTAAAATATTTCAAATCTTAAGCTCTCTCCAGCGACAATGATTGTATCTTCTCTTCATGTCCAAGGTTGGTTCAAATGCACAAACCCGTAAATAAAACTCATTCACAATTTGAACACCGCTGAAGAATTCATTAAATACTACTAATTTTTACCGAATGCAAACCTTCTAAATCCGTGAGTAGCGCTAGCAGTCAGCACGTATCTTTGTGCTGGAAAATATGGCTGACCTTGCTTCACGAATAGCTTACAATGCCTTCAGTACCTTCCTATATCCTCGCGAAAAGCATAACTATGTTTACGGCATCCCTCGGTGACTAACTGTTTAAGCATAAACCATGTTTTCATTTCGGAGACGACAATGGCAAAGACCTTAGCAACGCTTGGAAAAGAGCCGAAAAAAAAACAATAAATTGCAAAGTAAATCACACATTGCCCAGAAACTTCGAAAAAAAGTGTAAATTGGTTAACTGAATAAGAAAGTTTAAACATTTTCCCATTAAATATAGAAAAAATGAAAGAAAACGATTGATATTTAGTTATTTTACTGAACGAAATAAAAAACTCTTGCGCTACCATAAATTGAAAAAGACAATTTAAACCAATGTAAATACATAATTGGTGCCAGGAATCGAACCCGGGCTCTGAGCCTGTTTTTCCATAACTTATAGCACCTTCTAGTATATACGATAGAATCCTACAAATTTTCAGCTCAATCGGTTCAGTAGTTTTTGAGGAGATCCGTAACGAACATAGAACCGGCAGACAGACACCACTACATTTTTATGGATATATCCATATGAAAAAGGAAGTTATGTTGCCGCACCCTGTATTAGTATGATAATGCATTTTTGCATTTAGATATCAAAGGATTACAACGCGATCAAAATAGCATTTGTTCGACCACCCAAAGAGAAACGATTCTGGTAAAAATGATAAGTAATCGAAACTTATGAAAAACATGTAAATTATTTTTGTTCACGTTATATTGCTATTTTTATTCGCATGCCTTTCAGGTTCTTGAGAAATGCATGTTTAAATTTGGCGTAATTTTTCAACACGTAAAGAAATCCGCATTTTTGCATTCCAACACTAATAAAAAGCACTAAAATAAAAAATTTAAAGTGTACATTGATAAACGTAGAATTAAACGAGAATAATATGGCATTTTTTTCTGTACGCCTTTTGTTTGCTTCAAAATTATCCTTCAAACTGAGGTGTACATAATATTTTGGTCGACATTAGTTCTGTTGGGACTTCAAGGAGTAGGGAACTGGAACGGTTGTATGAAGCTGGTGTTGCCGTAATCCGTGCGCGTAGGTCGTGTAAACCCCGTATTTCACATGTTGCCTAGCAACGATTGTTTCCTAGTTGATATTAAAAAAGTGTTTACTTTTCAGTGTTGCTGCAGCGCATAGGCAGTCGAGAGAATTGGTGAATATTGCAAGCAACCTTATTCTTGGAACTTGAATATTCAGGTAATTCTTATTACTTCTCTAAATAATTAGTGCCTTTGTTGAGTTATGGACATTCATATACGTATGTACTCAATAATAATAATACATGCCCAAGTGTTGTCACCATTAGATTATACTGTAAATATTATAAGTGAACAATTAGAAATGAATTTTCCATCTTGCCGAGAGGGAATGACCTATTTTCTATAATTAAATATTCATTTAGTTTTTAGCCTCACTGTAATGAGTAGTGCATGAAATGGAATTACTTTGTGATCATAAACTGTTGTTTTACGATGGTGAGGGAACATATACTTTTGGCGGCATTTATTATTTTACTTGATTGTTTAGTTATTAGCTAAATATAGCTCGGGCCATTTGCTTTTCAGCCTAAAAGAATAAGCAAATTTGGAGTCAAGTGAATGATACTAGTAATACATGGGAAGATGTCGATGGATAAAGCTGCAGGAAAATTTAACTTCGCGTGAGGAAAGAATTCACTGATGGAAATCTCGGACAAATAGTTCTGGGTAAGTTACAGTTTTTTATTACTTAATCCTCGTACCTTTCATCCTGGTCTGAAGTACCTACATGTGCCGGTAGAGAATTAGGAGTATCCATCTGTGGTTCTGTCTTGAAACTTGAAAACACTAGCCTGAAATAATCTAGACATGAGAAGGGATATGCCTCAATTCACAAATTTGTACAAGCTATAGCATTGTGTAGCCAGGTCTGATAGTGTGCATTTATAGTCAGATTTTGTTTTTTTTCTAAAACCAGAATAGACATAATATAAATGTTTAACTCCAAGCGTATCCTTAGTAAATATCCCGAGCATATACTTAGCAGTGCCATTTGTCATATTCTCAGCATGTTCTGAGAGGACATGCTCAGCATATGCCAATGTATTGAAAGCACATGCTAGGCATATGCTAAGCATATGCTTTTTCTGACTGGAATTGCTGAGTAAAATTATCCCTTAGTGGAACTAGGCAATAGAGCAACCAATATAATTTTACTAGGTGAATATTTTTTAGATATAAAATTTATCTTCCCGCGGTTTTCAAACTATTATGCATTTATATGGCCCGTTGTGTTTTCCCCCTCTAAGGCACTGAATTTCATGTAGCGGTTTACCATAACCCTATTCATTGTTCCATGGGAAGGGAAGTAGTATTCGCAGACACTCATGGTCACTAAATTATGACGCAGTTAATGTTCACGGCACATTATCGGCGGAAATCACCTCTTGTGTCTTAGGTAGCCTGGAGCTGTTCTGCGATTCACCGTGACGGGTCACTTTTTCTGGTGCTGGTAGAATAAATAAAATATAAGCGAATGTAGCAGCGTTCTCTCTCGTTTTATCCTTCAAACGATGCCACTATGGATGATAAGGGCTTAACTTTCAGGTGACGATTTTTCTCAATATTACTGGCATCTTTTGCCTCTCCTCTGAGACATACATACCCTTTGCGTTTTTATGTTAATCTTTTCTCGCAAAGCCTTTCATTTTTCACCCAAAGACAGTACATAGACTGAACTTGATGACTAAGAGAAATATAAAATAATCTCTCCTGCCTTCTTCTTGACTTCTTCATTGTCCATTGGGAATCGGGATCGCATTTCCCTGAAATGGCCGAATCTTTCCCTATCGGACTAGGAAAAATTAATCCCGATGTAAATCATGTAAATCACCAATCATTCACCAACAACTAATTCTTGATCAATCCCTTTATAACAGATAAATGCCTCAAATATCAGGAGTAACTAAAATCTGTGATTACATACTTTGCTTAGATAACAGCCAATAAATACACACTCGACATAAAGTGAAACCAAAAGCTTAGGACCATGATGCAATTCATGCATAATTAGCATAAAGAAATCAGTAACCGGAGACTTGCATTCACGTGATAGCAATTATAGTGGAACCGTAGATAGATGAGTTCGTTAGTTAAAAGTAGTATGACTTCTATTTAAATAACGATACAGTAATCAGGTGTATATTTTGCTAGGTACTTATCAAAATGATCTCTGAAAGTTAAAACTAGATCACACAGTACAGCCGGAAAGCAAACTCGTAGTAGTTTGCGTAAAAGAAAGTATTCAACTTTATGATTATGTGCTTCAAATAAATAAATATAAATATTAAACATTTTTGGTGATACAATCTCCTTTGAAGTTGGGGATTGCGAACGAATTTGTAACTTAATTGGCTAAAATTAACTGGCTAAAATTCAGGAGATCCGGGTTCGTGACCCGATCAAGGTGAATGTTTTCACTCTGTGTGGATTTTCCTAGGGATAAGTGAAAATGATTGCTTCACTGATGGCATTCACTGCACATATTTTTTATTTTGGATGTTATAAATGATTCGATTGAAATAAGTAATTCATGTTTATGAATGTTTAGGAAATGCAAGTGATATATTCCCTATCACTGAGATACATTCTATAAAGAATTAATCAGCCTTATAAAACAGCAAAAGAATATTTTTAGTATTTTATTTTACCTCATCTCTGGTGACTTCATTATAGCATACGTTCATTTCTTCATATTGCGAAAGAAAAAGAAACAAGGAGACTAAGCAATCAGAAATTACCAGCCAACCAGAAAATCATGGAAAAGTTTTTGCTTAAGCTGGTAATTCCCTTTCCTTGAATTCAAGATTTGAAAATTTTGCGCTTAAGAGTTTCTCCTAGCTGATATTATATAGAAATGAAGCAATGTAAGCAGAAACGCAGTTATTAATGTGAAGATTGCGTTGTGGGCAGCTTAATTTTATGTCGACAACCTTTAAAGCAATATAATTTTTGATTTACGATACATCTCCCATAAAATTGTATTTTATGAAGACATCATAAAATCATATGATACTAATACCGCTGGGTTCATGACCGAGTTATGCCTTAACGGCCTTCGTTAGACTTGCGGGGAAAGTAAGTTTAGATGTAGTGGGGAGCGAAGTTTTTTAATAGCTTCAGAATTTTCATTCTGAGTACATTTCATTCTGAGTTCATTGGCGCAGCATCCGAAGATCGTGAATCGCTAAACCTACCTTCAACTCATATCTCGCAGTCTGAATTATTTAATAGGTAAAAGTTGAGACTAGCAACCTGTTTCAATCCCTCTTTATATTTATGACTTTTCCGGTATTAGAGAAGATTACAGTTAAAAGGAATAGCGAGTATAAGTATAATGTTCTATTTTGTGAAAAAACATTCGTCTAAAGTATTCTACTCTATTTCTCGTCTCTTGTAAAATAGATTAGATTATCTATTTCTTCTAAATATAAGCTTGTTTCAATTCTTAACCTCACATTGGCATGATAAAGAAATATTAAAGTCATGAATACGATACAGGACTATTAAAACATTATTTTATGATCCCTCCTAATGAGACTGTCTCATAAGATCCATCCAGTCACCCCTTCGCGCTAAGAGTGGATACGGAATATCAGTTAAGAAGGATGACGTGTATATTGCAACGGTTTAGTGCTAAAAAGTATCATTCCTTCCTGTCAGAATCGGGTGGTGATTGGGTCTGATCGTGACAGCATAAGGCCGAAGAAGGGATATTTAATGGCTGTTTTCCTCATCTGTTTGTTGGCTGCAGATTCTCATGATAGCGTTCAATTATTGTTTCACTCCGCGCACTTGTATGCTATCGCATCAAAGGATGGAAGCAAATGAGGCCACGGTGAATTGCGCTGTGAATTCCTGGACTGGCGACGTGCGCAGGGAAGACCACTTTGGCAAGCGAGTGCTTCTGCCTCCCTTTTACTTTCCCTCAAGGGTATTCTTCGAGATGGAGCCAGCGGCCAGTCTCGATCAAGTGGCCGACTTCTACCGTGGGGCATCGATTACAACGAAAACAGCTACCATAATGTGCATTCCCAGCGAGAGATTGACTAATGTTGGTGCTGAGGTATTTGTTGAACGTGAGAGCATCGGCGTGAGGGATTTTAAGGTGCTCTGATAGAAGAAATGATTCCCCATCGTCTAAAATTCAGTCTGATATTCCAATTGTCTACATAACTCAGCGTTCTAAGTTCGTAGAGCAAGGGATTCTAGATAGATACGTTCAGTCCTGGAGCCTTTTACACCCTATGCAGGTTATCTCGTTTTCAATGCTCTTTACCAGGATGACATGACAGCTCGTTTTAATTTAGATGTTCGTTTTCTTAAGGGTGTAGGTTAAACATTTTTGTGTGAGAGGTAAAAGTGTTTGACGTTTCAAACCGTTGCGGTCGACATTAACTTGTGAATTTCCTTGCCTGTGTGTGCTGAAGATATTCTCAGAACTGCAATAAACTATCCAAGATTGTGTAAGTAACTGTAATCGATGGGAAACATCGATATTTATTTTCTTATTTTCCACATTTGATTCCCTGAAAATACCTTTCATATTTTACTTAGACGGTCTAGATGGTCTACATGGTACATCACCTCTGTATTACGTGGGTGTGACTTAAGAAATGATATTTGTTGTCTGAATGTTGCACATAATGTAGCGGTCTGGGTCAACACGAAAAGCTGTATATTTTTATTTTTGGCTGCACGGTTGTCTTTCGGCTGGGTTTATATAGACACATTTTTGCTGATATCTTATTAAAACCCAGGTTTTATGATTTACATTTAATTTGGATAGATTCGTGCTTGATACAAGAGAAGAACAAGTATTCAATAAAACAACACTAATAAAGTTTACACTCAATTCTTTTCTCTCAGTTTTTAATACTCAATTCTTTCTTTCTCTCTGTTAGTTGTACCATTTAGTACCTTTAAAATTCTATAAAAGAGGACAATTATTGTTTGATTCAACCACTACCAAGGTACCACTACCAAGGTACCACTACCAAGGTACCATAATGCCCCCATGAACTAACAGTTAACGTTAAACAGACATTATGAAACCTTGTCGTGGAAATCAAAATGGATTGTTTTAGCGGCCTTGCTGATGAAATAATTATCGAACCTTTGTCAAAAGGGTATTTTCATATTTGATTTATTGATTTGATCTAAATTTTATTCACATGGAGAATTTCATACCCCCTATTTGAAACTATTCGATACAAAAACGGATAATTTTTCCAAATTATTTAAAAATTTAAGCATGGCCGGCGACGCTCAAGCACTCAATTACTCAAACAAACGAGCATCCGGGCTTCGCGGAGCAGACGTATACTAAGCAGCAAAGAGCTGGGAACGTAGGATAGAAAACGGTATTGTCGATAATATCATATTCCACGGAGGACACTTACCGAGCTTTCATAAGAGATCATTAATATATGCTTGCAGAACCCCAATACTATGAAATATAATTGTAAGTTCAATTGACGAATATTCGCTATACCTCGCATTGTAAACTGTATATCTGTTACGTCTACAAAAAGGGTTACGTAGTTCCGCCACATCTGAGGTTTTAAAATTTAACTTAAAATTCATCATCATCATGGGTCAACAATCCTAGGATTGGTTTGACGCAGCCCTCCACTCGATTCTTCTATCGGCCAACCTCTTCATATTAACGTAGTTCCTCTCTTTCACGTCCTTTACGAGCTGTTCCATATAGTTCATACAAGGCCTGCCTTTTCCTTCCCGTTCACTTTTCCCTCGACGATTGTCTTCATCAGCCCATCGTATTTTAGTTATGGCCGAGTAGGTTGTCCTGTCTTCTTTTTATAGTTTTCAGTAGACTTCTCTTTTCTCCCACTCTTCTTAGGACTTCTTCATTTGTGGGGATCGGGTTGGTGTGGTGGCTAGAGTACTGGCCTCCCATCCCGAGGGCCCGGGTTCGATTCCCGGCAGTGGCGGATTTTTCAGTGGAAAACCGGACTCCACTTGAGTGCCAAGAGGAGGGCATTTCTAGTTCAGTACTCCGTCCGTCGGATGGGACGTTAAGTCGTGGTCCCCTTGGCGCCTTTCGTTAAGAGTAGGCTAATGCCGACGCCGGGTTTCTCTCCACCCTTCCTCCGTTCCCTGAAAACTCCTACCATTACCCAATTATCCACCTAACCTATATGGCGCAAATGACCTCAGCTGTCGGTCGCCTCCCCTAAATAACCAAACAACTTCTTCATTTGTCATTCAGTCGATCCATTTTATCTTCATCATTCTTCGTTAGCACCATATTTCGAATGCTTCCACCCTTTTCTTCTCCGCTGCTGTCATCGTCCATGCCTCACTGCCGTAAAGAAATATGCTCCAAATGTTCTGATGAATTGCTTACTTACTTCTAAGCTTGTATTTCCAGCTGTAAGTAGATTCTTCTTTTGATGTAACTCCCTCTTTGCCTGGGCTATTCTATTGACTATTTCTTTCTTACTTCGTCCATCGTTGGTTACTCTGCTTCCCAGGTAACAGAACTCTTTCACCTCTTCCAGTTTCTGTTTTCCTAGTATAACGTTGGTTTTGGCCTCTTCTCTCTTGTTGCACACCAGCATCCTAGTCTTCTTCTTATCGATCTTCAGCTAATGTCTGGCCATTGCCCTTTCCATGATTGTTAGCATCTTATTCAGATCCTTCTCTGTCTCTGCTACGAGAGCTATTTCATCAGCGAATAGTAGCAAGTTGATTAAACTTAAAATTAACGTTAAATATTCTTGTAAATTGAGATTCCTCAATCCAAATTATTTGCATATAATGAATACATATATATGGCGGAACACAAATCGGAAGTAATAAATTCTGTTATCTTTGTTTTAGGAAACAACCATTCTGTGATAGTTTCCTACAACTTAAGATACGACAACTATATCTTTAAGGAACTGTAAGGAAATGGGGCAAGAGAGGAGTGGGCTGGAGAGAGAGATCTTTTTATGATTTTGGGGGAGATTGGCGAATGTAGACTGGGCGGATTCCCTTGAGCAGCCCGCCGCCTTTCGTGGCACACCCACGGGGACAGTTGAGTTTCCCTCGTCTGCAGACTGGCGGGGCGTTTGCGCGCAAGGTATAGTTAGGCGGGGCGCTCTGGAGACCGGGAGGGAATGTGAAGGGAAAGAAGAATGCTAAAGGTGGCGTGTTCCGGGAAGGTGCGAGTGCGCGATCAACCCACTGATGCTCTGCGAAATGTGATGTTCCATATGTCCATCGTTCGCCGTTGCTCCGTCTCGAATAATATCTGTATGTATATCTACTAACTACCCAGCATGCACCACTTCGAGAGTGCGTGGCAGGAAGTGGTTTGTCATCAAACATACACTAAGTACATGAAATAAATTATACTGATACTACCTACCTACCTTAGGAGAGATTTCTGTGGATATAATGCGTGGCACTAGAAAATCTACCTTTCGTCCATTTAACAAAGAAAAATTTGAGAAATACTACAATCATGAATTATAAATGAGGTAAGATATGTAATGAATATTTGAGAAATACTACAATAATGAATTATAAATGAGGTATGCTCTCCCGACGAATCACCGTAGTAAAGGGTGTTCGTGTCTTCCACCTGGTCAGTAACTCCATCGTTTTCGACGTTACGGAGATACTCTCCATCCTCAGGACTGACCCAAACAGCCTTTAATGCATGCATTATACATTTGTATTTCGTGCGGCCGTGCTTAAATCCTAAAAATTCACCATCCCAATTTGTCTTCTCCTTTTCTTGAAAGGTTTATTTTTCTAAGTATATGACTTAATTTCCCATTGCTTATAAAGTAATAATAAATATACTAGGACTAAGTCCAAATCTCATGAAAGTTCTATTTCTATAAAGTAATTACTTTAGAAAGAATGGAGCCTACAAGTAATTCTGACTTCATAGTCTCAATGGCACCAGTGGTCAAGAAAGGGTTAATCCGTAGTTACCTAAAAGTGTTCTATTTTATTTTCATGTTAAAGTAAATTGATTTTTATGAAGGCATCATTCCGTGAGAAGTTTTGACCCTGCTTTGGTCTAGAATTGATTGAAGAAAGGACGAATATTTGAATATATACGTGGGGCATTGTATATCTGTTATCTTATCTTTGTGTTACTGTCTACCAAGGAAGTGAGGTTCTCTTATAAATATCTCGGTGTCCGATGTGAACTCGTTTTCTCCGTATTTATGTAAAGGCCGTAGTCTGGCTAGCGTTTTTGTGTGTCATATGCACAAGTGAAAAATTCTCAAGCAGGAGAATATTATGCAATCATAATTCGTTCTAATTTCTCAGGTTTCGTCTTTAATTTTATAGCCGATTCGGAAGTTTCATTTTTAGAATTTTTTTCTATTCATAGAAAATAATTTAATCATAGAAAGGGAATAATAAACCCAGTAAATATTTATTCCGCGTGCTCCTATGCAACCGATTCGCAAATTGAGAGAGATATGGAAATATAGTTCTTCGTTTTTTTGTTGTTATTTGGATATGCGACCGGCAACTTAAATTATTTGCGCCAAAAATATGTGGGCATTTGGGAAAATCAGGAATTTAGGATGAGGATGAAGGGTGGAGGGAAACCCGGCGTCGACATTTTTCTGCTCATTACTGAAAGGAGCCAAGGGGTCCGTCGACTATTTTTTGTCCCATGTGATGGAGGGTGTACAACATTTTAATTGCTCTCCAAGCATTACTCGATCATCATCATCACCGGTATAATCCTAGGATTGGTTTGAAGCAGCCCTCCTCTTGATTCTTCTATCGGCCAACCTCTTCAAATGAAAGAAATTTTTCTCTTTAGCATCCTTCACAACCTGCTCATTTACCTCACACGAGGCCTGCCTTTTCCATTCTTTCCGTTCACTTTTCCCATGACTATTGTCTTCATCAGGCCATTGTGTCTTAACATGTGGCCGATTAAGTTGTCCCTTCATTTTAGAGTTTTCAGCATACTTCTCTTTCCACCCACTCTTCTTAAGACTTCCTCGTTACTTACTCGGTCGATCCATTTAATCAGGATTATTCTTTGGTAGCACCACATTTCCAATGCTTCCAGCCTTGACTTTTCCGCAGCTTTCATCTTTCATGCCTCACTTCCACACAAAAAGTGCTTCATATGTAAGTTCTGATGAATTTTTTCCTTACTTCTACGCTTGTATTTCCACCGGTAAGTAGATTTCATTGCTCAAGTAGACCAGTATTTTTATTGGCGGTGTACCAGTAAGGCAATTTTAGATGGGCATTAAATTCTTATGCTATGCCTCCTACACTGTCGTATAACTGCCATTGTCGGAATTTGAGCACTACCCTTGCGTGGGAAGCTAATACTCTAGCCTCCACACTAACCCAATCCCCTTCTTTGAATCTTATGATCATCAGAATTTAACAGAAGAATACAGGTGGCCCATGGGAAGGAACTTCTCCGCATACCTGAATGTTTCCCTTTCTCATGCCTTGAGTCGTAATTCGAGACGAGCTCTATCGTTAAATTTGAAGTAAGACTTTTGGACTTCTTACTAGATGGGAGATTACAATCAAATACATTTGTGGATAGGGAAATAAATGGCAGTCAACTATATGATTGAACCCATTAGGGAAAAGTACATTTAAGGCATCTTTTGGGTTTGCAAAACTGCAAAAATGAAGGTATATTACGAGATCAACGACTTAGTTTTCCATAAACCACCCTTCCGGCTTCAGGATATTGGTGTTGAGGTGGAAAAATTTCAGCTGCGTCGCTCCCACCCTCACGTATGTGCCGTGAAATAGGGAATTTCATGCATTAAGAAAGTGACCCACCTTGTAGTATTCCGGAGGTGATGGCCTCATTTGCTAAGAAAAGTTGAAGTCTAAAAGGCAGCATTGTGCTTTGCGTATGTGATATTGCAATGGGCTCCTCGGTACTGGTTAACACATTCTCAAAGGATAAGCAAACTTTAAATGCACACTCAAGTTCACAGCAATGGTGCCTATTTTCTCCGTTTTAACGAAGGAAGCAGTCATGAAGCATTTTCGGATATGTTTGGCTTCATGTCATCCGTCGGACTTAATAAATTTTATAGCATTTACAGAAGCAAGCGACCAGTATACACGATTGCTAGGTCCTATAGATATACTTGGCCATATAGATGCACACAATATCTCACTCACTCAGTTATTCAACCCGAAGGTTGGTCTTTGATAGGTGAGAGTAGAGCTCACCCCGTACTAAGCCAATGGCGTGTGAAATTCACACATTCAGAGTAGAGTTCACCCCGTACTAATCCAATGGCGTGTGAGATTCACACATCAGGGTAGGGGGGCCAGTTCCTTTCCCTTCCTTTCCCTGGGCCACCTGCGATTTCCTACGAAGTTCTGACACGAAGAAAATCGAATCACGAGGATTTTAGATGAGGGTGCCCCATGAAAGGCTCTTGCCTGGGATTTGAACCCGGGATCTTACGGTCAGTAGCTCAGTGCTCTACCCACTAGGAAACCACGACCCACTAAAATATATATATTTCAATTCATTTTGAAAATGGCTTTTAAACTTTATATTACTTGCAATATTACATTGCTATGCGGTAGTAGTTGGAAGCACATCCTTGCCAAAATGAACACGATGTCAACTTCTGGATGACGTAATTTGACGCATGAAAGTTACCTTCGGCCACAGCATTTGTAATCAAAAGTGTACTTTTATTCATCTGAGGAATTACTTTCGATATCTGAGGAACATTATTACTTTGGAGCCGGCGGCGGTGGACAGATCGGTATCGCCAAGGTCCAGACAACCCAAATGTTGAAGTTCCAACTCTGGCATGAGTATTGTGTTTGTCTTACAACTAGCTTAGGTACTTGTTAGAATAAGCTTGGATTAGACGATACAATATAGTTGGAGAACGTATAACTGAATGCTGCTACTGTTACGGAATTGATTACAAACTGCTGATGGAATCTGGGCATAGATTTTTATTTTAAATGTTTGTCTTTAAAATTTGAGGATTGAGTCTAAGATCAGTGCCTGAAGACCGTAAGCTAATGCAGAGTTGAGAGCGAAGTAAAACTCAAGAGGGGGAGGCGCCTTCTCCCGGACGAATACCGTACCCTTAGAGATAGAGAGAGAGGGGGGAGAGGAGATAGAACGGTACCTGAGACTTGCAAGTCAATCCGTGCAGTCTTGCTCAAGTTAAGGGATCCTTACGTACTCGAACAGATTATAGAGAGGTGAAGGGATTTCTTTGCTTTTGAAAAATGAACGATCGTGGAGGACGTTGGGTAGACTAGAAAAAAAAGTCGGCCGTAAACAACTGTGATGTGGGCGTCGATGATTGGTGAGGGCACATGCGAAGAAATGGAACGAGAATCGAAGGGAAGGGAGACCTCCGCCCCGAAGCAAGGGTTCCACCCAGAACGTGTCCACTCCCAATACCGCGACGCCCTTCGCCGACGACGAGGTCCCGTGCGCTGCCGCCGCGGTCTCCAGAACATCCGCGACCTGTCCCACCTGACCTGCCCAACGTGTGAGCCGTGCTCGTGATCGATCACGCCCACTCTCGCGAATCGAGTGCTTGGGACGGCAAATGTGGATCACGGATGTCATGTGAGGGAATGGGAGGGCGGCGATGGAAGTGCGCTGAAATGCGTTCCAGATACAATAATCGCATGGCCTTTCGTTAAAAATCCTTGACTCCATAATGTTACACTGAAGTCCTCAAATTACTATCTGAATAGGACTGAAATTCAAAACTCATGAAAACCATTGTGGTAAACCTTTACATTTTAGCTACACTAACGAGAACTGTACATAGGGTGGTGATATAAATATGAAGCAACAGAGAAGAAAATACTCTGCAAACTTAATTTTTGTGTATATCTATTTGGAATGACCTGTGATTTACAAAACAATGAGCATTTTTGGGTTGTAACATCTGTCTAACTTCAATGTCATAAAAACGCATTTACTTATATTTGATTTTATTCTACATGAGAGCCAATATAAGTACACGAAGAACAGAAGAACAAAAGCAGAAAAAAATGAATATGAGGTGAAGAAAATCTTCTCAGGTTTTCCACGGGGTCAAGTTGTCCATGGCCGACGTTTCCGAAAACTCGAGAAGATTTTCTTCAGCTTGCTCGCCGGGAAAGCCTACGATCTTATGAATATGAGATATTTTCCGAAAATTCTTTTGCCTCATAATGAGCCGCGAAAGGTTCAATGAAAAAGAATTTATCAACCCAGGGCATTTTGAAGGCTGATACAGAGTACAATATGGAGAATTTATATACTTTAAGCATTTTAAATATCGTTTCACGCTAATATTGCCATTGTACAGTTGGATGCAAGAAAACAATCGCAACGTGCGGAATTTCTTAGAGTAAAAAAGCATTGAATTCCATTAAGGAAAACCTTTCAAAAAATAATGAGCAACTTGCCATAAAATAGCAACCGTTCTATTTCCATGCTTTCATCCATACAGTTTCATTCCCCCACTGTACGCAACCTCTAGATTGTAGTTTATCGGCTCAAGTAAAACGGCTTCAAGGGTCATCATTCGTTCAGCGAGACCCATACTTGGTGCAAAGCGACAGAAACGAGGAGACGTACTAGAAAAGCTCCCCGCGCAGATAATTTCAGAATCATTAGCGAATTGTAGGGACAGCTTGGATTCGCGATGGTCGACATGAGTTAGTAAATTGCCTATGTCCTCGCCTCTCGATAGTCCATTGAGATGCAATGATATTCAGCCATCTCTCCTCTCCCGTTATAATTTTTATTGAGGTTTCGACCCTTCCGCTCTGCTCTTCATTACCGCTCTCTTTGCCATTTATTCTTTCCCCGCCTCCCCAACTGTTATAAGACTCCGATATAAGAACTCCGACTTGTTGTGATTCCTTAGATGTTCGTCATCGCATGTTTCTGCTATTTTGTTGTTTCCGGTGCCTTTTTTTGTTTCCATTGTATCGGTCTTTTGCTCTTAGTAGACTCGGATTTCATTTATGCATTATTTATAAAGGAAAGTTGCTACTTTCCATTGCCAGTGTATTCGAATCAGAATGAAAATTACATTTTAGAACAAATAAGGAAAGTAACACCTTTTAATTTTGTGACAGACAATGGGTGTAAAAAAAAAAGAAGATCGCGGTCGAGCATTTGCTTTGATTGAGACCACTCCGAAGGACACGTGGGCTATGTCGCTTGCGTACATCTAGCAGTTCCTTCTAGCCATTTGAACTGCGTAGATACGCATTCCCACCAATGGGTGTGTATGAACCGAGTAGTTAAATTGTATTATTTATATTATATCCGAAGAAGTGTCGGGTGTTGGCGTGCGGGTAGGCCGAAGAAATATGACGGTACCACGGTGAAGTCGTTAAAAAAGGGATGCAAAGCGAAAATAAAATCTGAATTCCTCAAAAGCGGGGAGTGCTTGCGAAAGCGTCGTCTCCCGGACGTAACAAGAATCGTCACTTATATTTATTGCTCGAATTATTTCTCACGATATCCCTCAAGCGCATTAGCTTCATGCATTTAATTTCAACACATGAAGAAAATATTTGCGTGACATTTAGGATTCTACCGTAATCACTGTGTGCATTTAATTCTAAAACATATATAAATATTAGTCCTAAAAAATGAATGTGTATCGTAGGATGTAATGATGTTAAAATATTTGTCTAGACTCAGTTCGACTGAACAACCATTCTACTGCTGCCTTTCCAGTTATATTCGTATTTAGATTTTCCCACGATCAGTTAGGCCGTAATTCACAGACGGGAGAAAACCGTAGTCTTATGGTGGGACAGGCATGAGAAAGTAGAGGACTTATTTAACAAAGATTTTCGTGCACGGAAGGACTTGTGAGTGCCAATGGCACAACCTGGCCTTCCGTCTCACCGTTTTCCCAAATTGTAACCAAAACCGTATCAAAGAGGAACATTGCTGCTTTTTTTATATTTTTTACTGGGAATAGAAGATTATTGTGATTTATATGTTTGGAATAATGATAGCAGAGAATTAAGAAATATTCAGTATTGTTTGTTTGGTACACGCTCATCTCTGAAGGATATCCTTCATTGAGTATAATCAGATTTTGTTTCGTTATTCATCTCGTTAAGGTCACTTTTAATTTAATAATCTGTAATTTACTGATCATATATACGATCTGTGGCTATCATATCGTGACTTTTTGTCCAGTTTTGTTTTCTTCGTTGTTTTAGAAAGAATTAAGGAATGACCACCACTACGGTGGCGCAATTAATGAAAACAAATATTTTCCTCTAAACATGACGATCGAAAAAATATCGAATAACGTTGCTATGGTTCTCCATCAGCAATACACTTAGTGGAATATACTCCCACCATTTGGTGGTCTGAATAGTTAACCATGGCTGCATTGATAATTCCTTCAAATCAATTTAACTTGAGCTGCGAAATCTTCACAGGTAAATATGGCGGAAAGGCTACGTGGATGTTTCTAATTCTATGCGAAATGACAATGAACGCCTTATTTTCGCATATAACTCACTGAAATCTGTACTTATTTATTCCATTGTCCATTGGATGAGGCAAATAACCACGGATTATTCGGCCACTGCAAGTTATTGCTGACACCGTGTTGCTCCTCACTCTTCCTCAATTCCCTTCCTATCCCATCCTTACACCTCTCCCTCCGGTAAAAGATGTCTTCCATCGTAGAGCATAGTTTAAGTCGGTGACGAGAGTTTCACTTCTTGAGACCATTCGCATTTCATCTGCATACTACCTCTATAATAATTATCAGCAGCCGAGTTCTGAGTTAATCATTTAAAGAATCTAACAATTAAACGGAAAAAAATGAACTAAATATATGTCGTGATTTGTAAACCTGAAGATTCCAGTACATTGTTCCTAACACTGTTCTATAATTCTATCATAGACTTCTAGTATACTCTTTTTCACGCCATACTTTATGTCACTTTTGTTTTTATTTAACACTCGAGTGTAGAGCTGACTTAACTCTTCCTGCTTGAAGTGGGGGGTTGGACGTTCAGTGTCCTCTATCTCTACACTTCCTGCTTAAGCAAGTTTTTATTCCCGAGGAAATGAAATATCGGATATCGAATGAGGCATATTTTCTTGGGCGAAAGTTAAATGCATCAAGTGTTCCAAATTAATTAATAATCCCTAGTTGCTTTATGAATGGCAGCAGCGCAGTGCGTAACAAATAGTTCCTTCATCAGCATCGGTCAACAATCCTAGGATTGGTTTCAAGCAGCCCTCCACACGATTCTTCTCTCGGCCAACCTCTTCATATTAGCGTAGCTTCACAACTTGCTCCAAATAGGCAATTCGTACGAGACCTGCCCATTCCATTCTTCCCGTTCACTTTTCCCTCGACGATTGTCTTCTTCAGGTCATCGTGTCTTAAGATGTGGCCTATTAAGTTGTCCCGTCTTCTTTTTAAGGTTTTCAGTTGACATCTCTTCTCTCCCACTCTTCTTAAGACTTCTTCGTTTGTCATCCGCTCGATACATTTTATCTTCTTCATTCTTCGGTAGCACCACATTTCAAATGCTTCCAGTCTGGACTTCTCTGCTGCTGTCATTGTCCATGCTTCGCTGCCATATAGTAGAATGCTCCAGATGTATGTTCTAATGAAATGTTTCCTCACTTTCACGCTTGTATTTGCAGCTGTAAGCAGAATCTACTTCTGGTAAAATGCCCTTTTCGCTTGGGCAATTCTATTGGCAATTTCTCTTTTACTTCGTCCATTACTGGTTACTCGGCTTCCCAGGTAACAGAACTCTTCCACCTCCTCCATTTTTTGTTTAACTAGTTTAGCATTGGTCCTGGTTTCCTTTCTCCTACTGCATACCAATACCTAAGTTTTCACATAGTTAAAAAAGCTTTAAAGATTATCAAATTTGATCCTGTTATTTAAGTTAGCATCTGATACGCATTTAGACGGGACGAACTTTAAATTTTATCGAATACTTAGGAAGAAATCGTTAAAAAATTAGATGCTATCATAGACTAAACGGAAAATTCTCTATGATATATCTGTGGTTAACAGTACGATGTGCATCAAAGAAAAATTAAGCCATAGGTACGTGGAGTGACCCTCCATTTACCCATTTGCAGTTCCCGCCCATTATCGGAGAACCCTTTTTCACGAACCATCGGAGTCAACAGGAAACTCGAAACATTCTAGGCCTTCCCGCAACCAATTATTAGTCGTATTCGCCAAAGTGAATCGAAGCGCGGACAATTAATGCTTTTAATCCCCGAGGCCTCCAGCGTGTAGGTAACAGCGACTGAAATTGTGAGCCGGTGCCCCCTTTTTTTCCCTCTACTACTCCACTTTTACGTTTTCTTTCGAACGTCGTGGGAAAATTTCACCTCTCGGTGATGACATAAAAAAACACAGGCGACAAGACTTCCTCCACGCCCCGAAAAGAACGACCGCAGAAAGAGAGTAAGATGCAGAGGCGCACAGCGGAACCGACTTTCTAAAATACGAGTAGCGAAAAACATATTTGTTATTGTGTCCCAGTGTTGCTCTGATCCTTGCATAGAGATCGCGCTGTTGTTATCTGAGGGAGGTGACCGAGAGCTAAGGTCATTTGAGCCATTTAGAATGAGAGTATGTTTTGAGAGAGGAGGGATTTTTCAGGGAACGCGGAGGAAGGATGGAGAGAAACCCGGCGCGCCGCGGTGTTAGCATTAGCCTACTCTTAACGATAGGCGCCAAGGGATCCACGGTTAAACGTATCATTCGACGGACGGAGTATTGAATTTTACTTGCTTCTCATACAGCGGGGACCGGTAGAAGAACGAAAAATATCTACTACTGACGGGATTCAAACCAGGGTCTTCGGGATAGAAGGTCACTATAGTAGCCACCTCACTAACCTGATTTCATAGTATGTAGATATCACGTTAATAAATATTCTTGACGATGCTCCTGTCTCTCCAAATTTTTAATGGCATACGAGCCGAAAGGAGGAGACCTTGTTATTTTTCTTCGGAGGGATGAGACGAAATGGAGCGGACGTGCTGAAATTAGGTGTGCGTGATGGAAGTGATTCAGGATGCGTGTTGTCCTCATCCTAGTGGTTGGCTTTAACGGCTTCTGGCGAATGTTGGGGCGGCTGTACGTGAATGACCGTTTTTATGATGAATCGTGAAGAATTATAGAAGGCGAGCAGGATTTCGGGAAAAAAAACTTCCGCCGAAAAAAGTTCATCTTTCGTATTATATCAGAAGGCGATTTTCTTATGAACGCATTTCAAAGAATCAAAAATTGACGCTTCCATTAATCCATTAAATTGGTTGAGTAGAGATTTTTTGTCGGACTTTTATACGATACTGCTTTTTATCCCGTAATTATTCAATTTATCGTCGCTGCCGCTGTATATTTTAACAGTAATTCACCATCATTATCTGTTATTCAGAATGCATGCTAATTGTACCAGTATACCATCAGGTCAACGAATAAGGCTTAAGTGTTAGGAGGGATTCCAAATGAAAAAATGTAAATTTTTACCTGATAAGAAATTTCTCATTTGACGACAGGAAATTTATTTTTTGACAAAAAGAGCTCTTATTTGGTCGAGAAAAATTATTTCAGGTTTAATTTTGTCCTGTACTTAAATAACTGAATTTGTCTATACGGAAGTTTGAATGTTATATCTAAAAGTAGGCCTTCATTATCTACAACTAGTATGTAATAGGTTGATCACTGTGCCCCAGTTTTGATGTCTTTATTTTCCAACAATCGACAATCAACAATCGACAGTGAATTTCTTCGGTTTTTGCAATCCACAGGAAGCCCATTTTAAAAATAATAATAATAACGCAGTGCAAAGTACGTGCACCTAGTGTTGCTTATTTTCCGTTACCCATTTCACTGAGCTTTCTTCTTCTACTAGCTCCATTTAAGAATATGTTTAGGAAAAAAAAGCTTTTCCAAGGAAAACTCGGCCACCTCCATTTGATGCGGATGGCTAGTGGTCATTTCCCGGGTGGAAATCCCTTCCATGCAGACATTCAGTGATGGGCATTAGCTGCTTAGTAGCTGAGCACACTTCCTGTAATTAGCGGTGGCGGGGATTCAGGGAGAAAAAACGTGGGGTACAGGAGATTTACGGGTGAGTTGTGGAGTGAAACGCCAGGGAAGAGATGAGTGGCGTAGACTCAAGGAGCTAGTTACGCGGTACTGTGTGGTCACTTCGGGGTAAGTTCCCAAGAGTTTGCGAAACTAATGGGGCTTGAACGCTCGTGACGGTCTTTCATTTAGCCAAGTCTTAACCCCTCGTCACTTTCATGTCATGGTGGAAGCATAAACGTGACCATTGAACCTCAGATTGCAGCATTAAATCACACAAGAGCTTGAGGAAATTTGAAATTGTTGTGTAATTACAACGTCTTCCTTCGCAAAAGACCTATATTTTCATCCATAGAAGGAATTCAGGGCAATTTGGATCTCTAATACATCCTGGAGAGCGAAAGAGGACAAGGTATAAGCCTAGAAATTAGATTAAACTAGAGATTCGTCCGAGAGTTGGGCGTAAAAATGAAGGTAGCAAATGAAATATAATATTTATTTGGGACTGACTTTAAATTATTATTATCAAAGGTACGTTATTAATTATATTAAAACTGTAAATAGTCGTAAATACGAATAACTATAGGAGAAAATAATTAAAAATTTGGTCTAGCAATAAGAGCATCGTAAAATCTATTCTGCCACTATACGTTAGTGGTAGAAAGTTTTCAGTTTTTTCTTGAATGCTATTAGAAATGTGTTGAAATAAGATTGAACTATGGTATAAGTAGAGAGTTTACTACATTTGTCGGTGAATATTTTTGGTTACACCATAAAAAATCGGACTTCCGTTCGTAATTTTTTCGGATTGAGAAAATGGTTCCTGCTTCTCGTAAGTAACAGGAATGATCCAACTTTTCCAACTAAAATATTATTTTGTCCTCCATACTAGGTTTATACTTAGCGTGCGGTTTGTGCGCCAAATAACTCAGGTTTTCGGCGTGAATATTTTATCTGGCGCGAGTGTCGTTTTGCCGCGTCGTGCATTATTTTGCAATATTATTTAACATTAGCCCTCGTGAAATTTAAAAATGCATAAAATTTTTGGCATATATGTATAAATGCTTAATCTTTTTTCTTCATTTGCAACCTCTTACCTAGTAGCATGAAAATATTTTTATAATTTATTCATCCAATACCTAATTTTAATAAAATATTAGATTGTGCGCTCTTTTGTCTAATATAGTCATAAGTTTGCTCTGCTACAGGTTACCCTCCAGTTGTTATCTCAGGATACTCAAAAATCTCAGCCTTTGCATTTTCCAAAATTTTGTTTTAATTTCTGAGAAGTCGCCATCACTGGCTTATTTTGTCTAAATGTGTAAGTTTCGCATTCCGTCGAGATTATCTTCCGATTTATTATTCCGAGGCAATGAACTGTTTCAGCGAATCAACGTTAAGCGTATTCCGTGCTTGAAAGTGCTTCTGATCTTGGAGGGAAGGGAGTGCAAGAGAAATGATGGAGGGTGGCTGTCCAGGAAAATGAGGCTTAGAAATTTGGCCGCTGTTATGCTCTTTATGGAAAGCACCTTAGAGATTATTGCGTCATATCTCATCTCATTGTCGTAGATACTATGTCATCTCCATTCATGCCGTTGCTGTTTTCTCAACGATCTAAGCTGCTGCTAAAGGGACAGAATGGGGTCGTTTACAATATTTTTTATTGACGAATCTGATAGAGTTTGTAAAATAAAAAGACCCGTATTTTTCAATTTTTTGTATCGACCTCGTCCAATCACAACTGAGCCTGCGAAGCTACTTTGCCTTATCGCAATGGGGGGAACACAGCTAACTCGGCCTATAGGAGCAGTTGTTGCGACAGCATCTGTGCGAGCAGACCTTACGAGAATTCCCCTCCACTCCCTTCCCTTCCCAGAAAAGCAGTCAAGGACGGAAGGAAAATGACGTCAATGGTTTCAAAGCAGGTTTTTCGGTAGGCGTCACCTTTTGTTTGATTTAATTTTTGATTTATGAGTGAATGGTTGTGGTTAGAAGATAAATTTTTTCACTAAAATTCATTTTTCGTTTCATCTAAGGATTTCGTGTACAAAATTGTTCGGTTCCGAGTAAACGCCCCATTATAGCCATAATAAAAGCGTAATCAGTCCATAAGAACTTAAATAAGAATCATAATCAAACCGTGGGTTAAAATATAGGCTACCTTTTAGGTGAAGTGAATTCTTATACTTTATTTTTACTGATGAAATTAAAAACATTTTGCGAACTCTTACTTGCTATAGTAGATTGGATAATAAGCATAAAATTAGGGAAATAGATTGCCAAACTGGCAGATATGAAATGTCTTTCTTTTCTTGTACTATTCGGTATGTGAATATATTCAATAGTATATGCATAGGTGTATCAATGGATACCCTAAATCAACATATCCAAAACTATGATCCTCGGAAACCTTGGGGCTCCGCATTTGATTCTCAGGGGCTCCAGGTCTTTTTTTACAACAGTTTCAGCTATTTTTTTATTGCCTTATTATGCATACTTCCGTACATGAATCGCATATATTTTTCCTCATAGAGTATAAACAGATAGATGGACATATAGACAGACTAAATATCTCCTGGGTTCCACAAGAAGCTTTTGCTTTAAAAAGTGCTCCGTAAATGAAAAAGTTTGGCAACCAGTGGCCTAGATAATTGCATATTGGTAGAAGAATAACCCAACGAACTGTACGACGTATTTATATATACGTACCTTGCTTTTTAATTTTTTAAACATATGTTATAAATTGATTAAAATGTGAGTACTAATCGTATTAATAGATAGTGTGTTTGGCGAATATTCACCCTCTGCCATATACCTTTATGATGGATAGTATGTAGTTGTAGATATTTTGGAGTTAAGTAAGATTGGAGGTAAAATAAGTGAACCAAGCACTCTCACAACCGAAGGCGTCTTAAAAATGTGATTTTTATCTGAACATTTTTAGCAGTACATACCTACGTCGATTTTGCATTTTTTTCAGTCTTTTCGGCACTAGTAGGTATTCATATTTGAAGGTTAGGTAAAAGGACGGGAAGGGGACTGTGGTCCACAAAAATGCAAAGTGTGACTGAAATTTTATCCCTGCTGGCAATAGCCACTGATTTGTTCCCAATTTTCCCAGTTTGATTAAGAACCGTCCCCTAAAAAAAATTATCCGAGTATTCTCTGTGGCCAAATGAAATCACCAAGTCTGGTCTGGTGATGTTTAGTTGCTGAGGGTGAAGTACATCACCGCATTAACCAATTACTCAAAATAAATAGTGCACCAGTATGAAAAATGTTTCGGTATGATGGAAACGAATTTTTCCCGAGGCTACGAATGGCTTAGCCCTTGCGCTCACCCACTAGGTGATATTACATTTTAATACCCGTTGGCGAAGAGCGGAGGAAACACGTTTTAATTTAAAAGAAGTTAAGGTGCTTACTTCTTAAAGTTAAAGCCCCCCTATCTTCTGCTTCCCAGTTTACCTACTAATCTATCCCGTGCCATGTCATCGCGCTCGCTTTCTCGCTGTTTAACCCCCGGCAATCCAGCTAACTACCTGCTGTACCGTGTCGCATCATCGAAATGGGTCCGTCACGAAGAAGTCGACTTGCTCAATAAGTAAGCTTCTCTTTTGTGCACGGTGTGTAGGTCAGTGTGGGAGCCAGTCTTACCTCCACATTTCGGTATCAGATGAGGGAAAAACTGTTATCTTTACTCTACCGAGTTTTAACGTGACATTCAAGAGGAATGCTCCGTGAGTATGGGCCGACCAAGCAGGTTAGTATGTACAGGAGGCATCGCAGCTGATTCGAGAATACAGCGACCACAGTGGTAGGTACGGGCATTCGGACTTGCTGCTCACGACGTATTTACGGATGAAGTCATTTTTACAGGGGTTAAACTTAGACAAATAATAGAATGCATTTAAAAATTCGTCAAAGAAAGAAAGTGCGGAAAAAGGGAAACACTGTCAAATATGTACTTTAAATAGGTTGAATTCGTTCCAGTTTTAGTAATAAAATTACCTATCACGGCAATCAAATATATTAATACCTCAAGACGCCAGTGCGAGAAAATATGGGTACGATTCCATTGTTGTTTATGTTTTAATACACATGCAGTCTTTACGAGAGACCAAATGTAAAGCCAATGTCCATCGGTCAAATTATCATAAAATATTTTGGTCCAAACGTCCTAACCGTTCCATCCAATTATTTGGATGAAATAGAAATGTATGGTCCCACGGCGCAGAATTTTGGCCCATAACTGATGAACCAATGAAATGCGAGAAGATAGTAAACAATATAATTGGCTATGGCAATCGAATGCAAATGACCCGCGGCAATTGTAATGTTAGCTAAGAAATCGCGCGTAAATTGAAGTAAGTTTATATAAAAAATGTGAATTAGGTTTCGTACAATAATTCATCTTTTCTATGCACTCAAAAAGTACAACTACCTCAGGGCTCCATAAATACGTCAGATCTATCTGTTCCGTGATCGCAACACTCCAATCCCAATTAGCTCCAATCAAATCACTCCAATCAAAAAAGCGGAGTACGATGCTCACTTCTTTGAAAATCCTTGATTGGTTGGTTTCATACGTTTGGATGAAAATTTTGAGCAAATTGTATCTTCTTGGTCCAAAAAGTTTGCATAGGTACAGAAGTTAGGACCAAAGTCCATTAGAATATAATTCCACCCTGTCAAACTCAGTGGTAGGTATAATTTGTATTAAAAAAACATGATGCGCATTTTACCGTGGGATACCGGTTTTACGCAATGGTTTGAACGGAGTAGGTGTGGCCTAATCCTTCCCAAGCCCCCAATTCCGGCTTGCTTTAAAGTATATGCTGGTATGCCAATGCCTCCTCCAGTGTATTCTAACTTTCTTGGGATAGACCACTCTTCCCTGGCGCTAGAGCTACAGATCTTTCTGGGAAAGTAAACCTCACGCCCAACCTTAAGGAATAACATGTTTTCTAGCATGTAGTAGTATCATTTTAGCTCTTAGTTGCATGTCAGTAGTACAAGTTTTACGATATTCACCCCCTGCCATACACCCTCGCGGTGGCTCTCAGGGTTTTACTTAGATATAGATGTAGATGTAAGGGGGTTCCATCGAGACTGTGAGAGTCAAAACAAATGATAAATATCGCAACTTTATCCATGCTCTTTAATGTATTTACATACCGTCAGCGATAAAATATACAAGCCTTTGATTTGTAAAACTCAGTCCCTAAACATGAGGGTAAATTAAATAACATACATTTTTTTAGTGATTAGTGCATGGGCTGAAAGTAGAATAATACAATGGGTGAATCATAATTGTCCCAAGAGCGAGTGGAAATCGTGACAAAGTCGTAAATCTTTCACAAATGCATAAAAAAATGACGCAGCTCTTAAAAGAACCCAAGAAAAATGAGCAAAAGAGATTGTTACACACTTGCTGAAGGTAAATGAAAGAATTATTTGACGGATCCGTCATTGCCTCTCACGGCGATTGAGTCACCACCTACCTGTGGGAACACCGGGACCAACCACCAACAGATGTATTTTTCACACCCTCACTGAGAATTAAAGAGTCATTTAAGGCAGTGATTTAGCAATTTTCCACTCTAAAGTGAGAAAAAACGGAGAGAAGCTGATTGTCTTCCACATCCGAAATGGTGATCAAAAAAGTATTATCTTACAAGCGATTATGAAATACTGCAATTGAAGAAGCCATCACATTTTTGTCGGCGAACACTCTGGGTCGTTATTATCTGCCTGAAATTATTATTACTCCCGCCCACCCGTTCTCATCCTTTACTTCATGTGCCCACTCCCAGATTCCGATTACCAAACGTTCTCTTTTCTTCCGTCTCTCCTCTCTATTGAACTCCCTCCCACAACACATTGATCCCTTTGCACTCCCAATTACATCGTTCATTAGCCTTTCTATTTCGCATCTGTCCCCAGAATAGCTTTCCCTAATATTTGTTTCCTGTTACTTTTCTCTTATCTTTTTATTGAATATGTTATAAAATTTATGTACTATGTATTGGCCACTATAAAATGGCATCATCGCTGTATGTGGTTTTCTTTCATTAAAAAAAATTCAATTTAATAATTCACGCTAAGGGAGAATTTCTTTTGGCAGCTCGAAAATTTCAAGAGCTTATTTTGGAAATTGCAAAGTCGTGAAAATAGTGATAATCGTCACCCAATCGGTGGTATGTTTAAAATAGGCCAGCTACTAGCAATAATTTTATACAGAAAATGTTGATCCAAATTTCCTGAAAATTATAAATCCCTGCTAAGGTGTGCGGATAGAAGAAACATTGTGATCATCATGATATTCTCCAAGTCATGAGGAGAATCAAACGATTCTTCTCTCGAAAATAATGCGAAATGTATGTTTTAACGTAACATTCTTTGTCAACATATTAAATTCTTATCTTTTGTACGTGTCTAATTTCAATTTTCTTGGCAGTTGCATTGATCCACTGCTAAATTTCATTCCCATAGAAATTTGAACAATCATAAGTCAATGAAGAATTATGGAGCGTTTTTCTGAACCGATAGAAATGAGCTTTATGTGCATAAAGTAATTCTGTTGGCGATTGGTGAAATATTTTTGAGGTTTAGTAAGAATTAACACATTGACCATTTCTTCATAACCTCTGCACGTAGAGCGTGAGAATTTGGGAATCACATGATGCCTGGATATGCATTTAGTTTACATATTTTTGGTTTCGGTGAGATCATATATCGTAGGCGTAAAGGCGTCAAGGAACAAAAATCAGCCATGTTGCCTATTCATCCTTTCACCTAGTAATGAGTATATTTTTATTGAACCCGGATCTTTTAAAATTACAATGCACTGGGTTTCCTTGTTTTGGAGTTTAAGTCATGTGCCTTGTACCTTTCTAATTTCGTTAATCTTTTACTTAGAATCAATTTTTCTTGCCGTACTTATTGACGCTGTACTTTTTTTTGTTTCCATGCCGAATCTCTAAACGATAATTTGGTTTTTCTACCTGAGGAAAATTGTTTACAGTATCTATTGGGACGGTGCTCAATAGCACAGAAAACATTGAAGGTTATGCATGTCAACCACGGACGTAATGTCAACTATATAGTTATGATAGGAATCCCTATGATGGGTCCCCTACGCTGTTTTTCATTTTCCGTCACCAGTACGCAAGTAATTTATCTGTCTCATAATATTTTTATGATAATAGTAATTTATGCAGACGCTCTAGGTAAATAGTTAGGAAAAATGTAATGATAGTCTATATTTTTAGTGGAAATAGTGATTCCCTCATCAACTGAGGTGGTAGTATTTACGTCAAGATGTTACGATGTGGTGGTAAAGCATTCTAAAATTGACCTATGTGACATACAGCGAATTATAGTTGCAGATAACAAAAGCACATGAACTATATGGAGCGTAGTAAATCAAGCCCGTATGCATAGTCCGGCCTTAGTGAGGGGCTCTCCATGGGGGACGGTGAAAGGGAAAGAATCATTTGACCGATTTATTGCATCCCTCAGGGCTGAAGGTGAGTCTGCATTAAAGAGGAGGAGAAGGGAATATACGTACACAAGAAAAAAATGAAAGGATGAGGAGACGTATTTCTTTGATTAAAGAAAAGAGGGGTGAATTAACTATTTCTCATGCGCAGAAGTCTATGAGGTGTGATATAGGTATATTGCCGAAGTTTGATAATTGAGTGATTTTGTGGACTTGCTCTCTATCTCGCTCTTTGATTAATTTCCTGATACACTCCGAAGAGCGAAGGTTGACTTGCAGTTGAATCACTCTTTACCCTTCCAAGGTCAATTTTTATTATTTGCTGAAGAGTGGGTAGCGTTAAAGATAATTATTAGGATATAAGATAAGAGCAAAATACTTTAAAAGTTTTGGAATTTAAGTCCTCTTTTTAGCTATCGATGGAAAGTTCGTCAAGGATATACTCCGCTTTAGTGGATGCATATTAATAATTATAAGATTTCTTTATTTGGGGCGAGATTGAGACTAAATCGTTCCTTCTTCCACGTAACCCCAACGTGGACCATTCCTCGTTTTGAAATTCTAACTTCTATGTAGACGATGTTTACTTCATTCATTTTCTTCCTAAATCTTGCAATCAGCGTTAGATCGTTCGAATAAATGTAATCTATTTATCTCATTGATATAGATAGTTACCTATGACGAAGCGCCAACAAAGTTTCTTTCTTTAAGACCTTTTACTCTGAGATATATTTAAAGGTTTTCGTAAAGCAGGAAGAAACCATCTTATATATTCATTGCAATTGTTTCATAAAATGAGAAATATATGGTCTAAACATTCATTTTAAAGAATTTTATACAATAGGACGAATCTTTTAGCTGATCATTACGCATCTTAAGTCTATTTTGTTAAGCTAAATATTATGCGATTGCTTTGATTTTTTCGACCAATTTAGTTTTCCAAATGGAATTTTTACCTTCCATTACCATGAATAATGAACTGAAAATATATTTCTCTCCTTCTATCTTCTAATATAGTTTTAATTAGACTTAGTTAGCGCTACATTCTTAAATGTTGGGAGCATGGTAAAAGAATTTATAATTCGTGTAAAATGTGCCTATTTTCTTGCGTGAGCTGTTGTTTCAGGATATAGTTTACGATTTTTCCGTTACATCTCCCATTAGAGTCCCGTAAAAAACGTTACTTAAATGCAGAGAAAACATGTGATAATCTTTACTTGCTCGTGAATCAATGTTTGTCAAGCTATTCAAGTTCACGAATTCATATACCTGTACCAAGGTAGCAAGCGGAGTTCTGCCTTCACTGATCCTTTCAAAAGGTTATTTGTAGTTTGAGTTATCCCATTTAGTCATCATAGCAAGTTTGGTGAAGCGCCGGTCTTGCTACTTAAAAGTAGCGGGTTTGTATCCTGGTTCAGGCAAGGCTGTTTTGTCTGGATTGATAGCTCAGGTTACGCGATATGATAAGCTCACTAATTGGATCACATTCAACCGAAATATACTGTTTCATACTACTCGGGATGTACCAGATGCAATCATCATCATGGTCAACAATCCTAGGATTGGTTTGACACAGTCCTCCACTCGATTCTTCTATCGTCCAACCTCTTCATATTGACGTAGCTCCTCTCTTTTACATCCTTCACAACTTGCTCCATATAGGTACATACCTCGTACGAGGCCTGCCCATTCCATTCTTCCTATTCACCTTTTCCTCGACGATTGTCTTCATCGGCGATTCATCAGGCCATCGTGTCTTAAGATGTGGCCTATTAAGTTGTCCCGTCTTCTTTTTAAGGTTTTCAGTTGACATCTCTTCTCTCCCACTCTTCTTAAGACTTCTTCGTTTGTCACCCGATCGATACATTTTACCTTCATCATTCTTCGGTAGCACCACATTTCAAATTCTTACAGCCTGGACTTCTCTGCTGCTGTCATTGTCCATGCTTCGCTGCCATATAGTAGAATGCGTCAGATGTATGTTCTAATGAAATGTTTCCTCACTTCCACGCTTGTATTTGCAGCTGTAAGCAGTAAAAATATTCTTCTGGTAAAATGCCCTTTTCGCTTGGGCAATTCTACTGGCGATTTCTCTTTTACTTCGTCCATCGCAGGTTACTCGGCTTCCCAGGTAACAGAACTCTTTCACCTCCTCGATTTTTTGTTTTCCTATATTAACATTGGTCCTGGTTTCCTTTCTTCTACTGCTTACCAATACCTTAGTTTTCTTTTTATTGATCTTCAGATGATATCTAGTTATTGTTCTTTCCATATTTCCTAGCGTATTCTTTAAATTTCTTTCTGGTTCTGCCATGCAATACGGTGGTATATTTCCAAAGTTCAACATTTACAAGTCTCTAAAATCAACTCTCTGAGCGTACGAGCTCGTGCATTTGCTCTCGGACAAAATCCTCCGCGCGGACGAAGCGCTGGCTGGAGACACTGGGGAGAAAGTGTTTGGAAAACTCAAAGAACACGGTAGTAAATGCAGCACGACGAAGAAAGTGGAAGAAGATACTCAAGAGTGCGATTCCTTAGAAATTAACACCACCGTCCCAAAGCTGTTCGGCTCCACTTAGCACGTCGGCGGATTTACGGCCGCCGTGGAACGCGTCAAAACATAACTTCCCCCCCTCCCCTGCCCTGCTCGTTTTTGAGGAATCCTTCGACCCTCGCATTTGCTGGAGAGCGTTCACCTAATCGCTCATCGAAGACGATGCCTTCGAGATGTATTAAAAAAAGAAAAGGTGCCGGAGAGAGGTGGTCTTCAAATAATAACTCATGGCTGGTTGGGGTCGGAGGGAGGCATACGATGGGCGTAAGGGAGTTTCGAGATAGGAGGAAATGGCGACGTTCATCGGGGAGAGAAAGTGAAATTGACTGCTCACGCGAAATAAGTGGGATCCTCTCTATGAGATGGGATATGGGACCAAGGTAGGAGAGGAGAGAATGTCAAGGGCGAGTGGGGAAATAATAGACATTTTAATGACGCAGCGATGGAATGAGGAAGAAACTCGACGAGCGAGAGCGACCGACAGTCTGACTTACGGGAACGCACGCATGTGTAGTAGGTGGACAGGGACATATAAATACTAGTCTGTGAAGTTGGAAGAAATGGAGACAAATGAACCGGTATTAGGTAGAAAAATTCTGAATGTGGAAAGTCATAAGGATAAAAGGTCAAAGAGTGACGAAGAATGCTGTAAAGGCAGTGTAGTGAGAGTGCCCTTATGAAATTTTAGACCGACATAACTGTGAAATGTGATGCAGGTATTTCGAGCTGTGCAGGACATATTTTGGTATCCGCATTTCTTGAATGAGTATTTATGCTAAGCCATAATTCATTAACCAGGAAGTATTCCCAGGCTGGATCATCTCCTGATATCACTTTTTCTTGCTTGAAAATTAACGGAAATAGTTTAGAAGAAAGTGACAAGAATGCTGGACTTAACTTTTATGAGAGATTCTTCATCAGCTGTCAGAAAGTAAGGAATATTTAATTGGGATAGATAATAGTATTAGTGGGAAAGTGCATACATTCGTGCACATCAAAGGAGGGATCATATCTCTGCAATGCTATGCCTTTTTTCTATCGTATTCAACTTTAGTTTATTCTGAATGGAGAGAATGTCCGCTAGAACCTTTGCGTATCTAAAGAATATAAAATAAATACATTACGGCAAACGTTAGAAGTAAAACTTTTCATAATAATACAGTAAATTTTATCCACAAAACTAAGAATTTGTGATGGTTAGTTAGTGAACAATCTATTGACCCTTTGAACCCGTTGTAACGTATATTTGCTGCTGTTAAAAGTTTGCGGAAACTCATTTAAGCTCTAATACGAATTAATATGAGAACTCAGTAGAAGGGTGTGCATTGGTACATCATAAACAGATATTTTTATTGAATTGGATCATGTATTATCTAGAATTAGTTATCTTAGGTGAAAATAAATTAGAATTTTTTTCTTCTATTTAACCTGTTTTTGTTTTGCTCATAGAATTTGCGATGCCTCCTTTTTATTTAAAAAGGTTTTACTAGTCTATTTGGAGCGTTGCCTATTTACTCCAATCATCGTCACTATATCAGGCCTAAGATTGTTTTAACTGCAGCCATGCTTTATTACAGCATGAATAATTATCGTAAATGATGAAAAATTCACTTTGTACGGTCCATTAGAGTAATTTATTGGGTAAGACCCAAGTTTTGTAGCATAATAACATTCTAAATTACTCTAGGACCGTAGGAAGTGAGTTTTTTTTTATCGATTCCGATATGGAGAGGTTCCACGTAGTTAACCATTAGCCATTAGCCACATTGATAATTACGTTAGATTTTCATCAACACGAAAAAGGATTGGTTGTTTTCTACAAAAATAAATTACAATGTATCGCAATCAGCTAGAACCTTTGCGTTTGTATGAATTCCAAATAAACACAAAAATGCCGTTAATCCATAATTTTTCACGATTTAATGAGGGTATATCGAGAACAAGGCAATGTTCATCAAAGTCACGCTTCTATTACAAGTATAAACAGTGAAAAATTAAATTTTAAGTCCATAGATGTGGAAACAGCGGATCTGGGTAGAGTACTTTAGAGTAAGCAGACAAAATGAACGCTGTGGTGAATACCTATTAGTTTAGTCTGGTGACGTAGAGTGAATTAAAATTGTCCCCCTGGTATACCGTCGCGGTTAGAGTTCCTCTCGTTAAGATCTCCGTCTCATGTGAAAACGGTTCCAAAGATCTTCCACGCTCCACTAACGGCTTACGTTTCCGTTTTCCATATGTGGTTACGATGCATAGCCACGCGGGCTAACCTACCCCCTACCCTGCGTAGGCAGTCTTCGGAATGGGTCCGCGGGGGCAAAAGGCCAGTGCACTCTGCACTCGGGCCTTCGGTAAGTCGCCGCCGCATTCGCGTGAGTGCTGATGTGCGCGTGAACCATACGGAAACGGCACATCTCATAGCGAGAATAGTACCAGAACAGGGTGCGATGTGAGAGACGATTGCTCCCCGGAGATTCTCTTCTAAGTTCATGGGGTGAACGCCTAGGAGAAAGAAATGCAAGAACGCCCAACCACCCTTTTCAGGAACTTCTCCCCTCCCTCCCTTCCAATTCTCCGCTCCATCTTATGAACTCCCGCCGCCTGTTTCTCGCGGCACACCCCCCTCGCGAATGAGAGGAACAAAACACCGACGCCCTTTTCGGCGAGCGGGTTGACGAGATTCGAAGGGGAGGAGAATGTTGGGCTCATACGGGAAGCAGAGAGAGAGAGGAGTGAGGGGATGTGGGAGTCGGCCGTTCGCCGTCACGGTCCCAACTCCTCGCTCCTACCCCTGCTCAACATTTCCTCCGAAGCATTTGTATCCCACTCACACCTCCCTTCCTCTCTATGGAGATCTCCCTTTTGACCTTCTCCGGGCCCCCATTTTAACCCGTTTTCACGCCGCTCACCGCGAACTGGAGCCGCGCGGCGTGCAGTCTGAGACTTATGAGTGCGCCAGAGGTATCGGCGACCCGTCACGAATCGCCGGCGCCTACCATCGTCGACCGGATTGTCGTGGGCAATCCTATCCTCGTATTGGGCCGAAGTTGCGAAATATACTACATCTACGTGCATCGAATTAGTACCCTACGACGCATCGCATAGGTGTGTTGCAGAAGTGACCAAGGATGCGGGGATAGGGTTTGTGAGGTGGATAGAGTACTGGCCTCCCCTCCCCAGGACTCGGGCTCAAATTCCAGCACTGACGGGTGTTTTATTGGTATAACGGTCCCTACTCTAGTGCCTTGTGGAGAGCACTTAGAGTCCAGTGCTCCGTCTGTCGAATGGGACGTTAAGCCGTAGTTCGTTTGGCGCCTTTCAATAAGAGCAGGCTAATGCCGCCGCCAGGTTTATCTTCACTTTTCCTTCGTTCCTTAATAATAATTTCATCCCTTACGCTGTTAATAACCCATCCTCTGGCGAAAATGGCCTCAATTTTTGGTCGCCTACCCCAAATAACATCAACCATGCGTCATGGTCGAGTAAACAGTTTTATTGTTAGTGATAACACAGGCAGAAAAACACGAATCAAATCCACAAAAAAAATTTACTACGAACGGGTTTCACTGTATTACAGCAGGTAGACCGTGAAACCTGGGTCGTAGTAAACTTAATTTTTGTGGATTTGGCCCGTGTTTTTTCTGTCTGTGTTACCATGTTTCGCTTCCACTCCATATCGCCTGAATCTTCAGAATTAGGTCTATTGTCAGTAATTGCAGTGACGGTTATGAGTCGAAAATATTGGCGATATATCTGAAAGGTCGTTATGATAATTTTGGTGCAATATTTCAATAAGAATGGAGAATCGCTGAATAACTATAACTATCATGGCGCGATTTTACTAATCTGCCTGCTCATATGTTTGTAAGCTGAGAGTATACCGAGATATTGATTCGCTAGTGGAGAGATTGGCATTGAATTTGTTGACTGACGAATTGATAGGGAATTTATAGTGAATGCCTCCTTATTTGTGAATGCTTTTACTCTAAAATAAATTCACTCCTCCTTTATTGTAAATAAAATAGGTCAAGATAGCTTGTCTGCCCACGCATACCTCTTACCTTGCAACAAAAAGATCGTTCAATTTTCATCTAAATGTTACGCATTGCTTTTCCGCATACTGAATTAATTGGAAAGCTATTTTGGGCATTTTTTCTATTCGCATAATTAATTTAAAATTCTTTAGGTCCAAATTTGGAAGATTGCAGTAAAAGACTTATTTCTATACGTTTTCAGTCTTCAGGGCAGGTTTTATAGCACTGCTTTTCAACTCTAAGTGTATAAAAGTGAAATCACTCATTAACAAGTGCTCATCATCATCGCAACGCATAAAACCTCAGCGTGAATGCTTGCGGCTTTCGAACTATTAAGCACCGAAACGGTTAGGTTACAACATCAATTCCCTCGCCGCACCTACACTTTCACGAATTGATAATGTCCACATTCCATGCATGCTCATCGAAGGATAGGGGCATCACCGAGTTCTAAGACAATGGAATTATGACCGCCGTTGGCAGCTGACATGGAAAGTGAGGGGAGAGGAGCCATTGCCTTCCAGCGAGCAGTCGGGGCTCAGGGGGAAGAGTGTGGGCTGTCTCATCTTAGAGGGGTTCAAGCATCGTACGCCGGCACAATATTTTATGGAATCATGTGATAAAATACCTTTATATAGCTTTTGAATCTCAAGCCTTGTGTTTGATATTCTCGATGCCGCTCGAAAAAATTCTGGGCCCGGGTTCAAGTCCCAACTGAGGCAGAGTTTTCATCGCTACACCTGGTTCCCTCTTGAGACCTATGTGGAGAGCACTTGGGGTTCTGTACTTCCTCCATCGAATGAGACGTTAAACCGTGGTCTTCTTGGTGTCTTTCGTTTAGAAGAAACTAATGCCACTCTGCCAATGTTACACTCCACCCTCCTTTCTTCCCTGGAAAATGTATTCCCATAGTCAATTACCTACCTATGTGAAATCACTCATTAACTAGTGTTCATCGTCATCGCAAATTCATTTAACCTCAGCGTGAGTGCTTGCGGCTTTCGAACTATTAAGCACCGAAACGGTTAGGTTACAACATCAATTCTTGTCTAAAGAACGTAAATGACCTCAGCTTTCGGTTGCCTCCCCGAACAATTACTCGATTACTCCGAAAAGTTCATCTACTCGATTCGAACAAGAACCGAGGGAGGTCGATCGCCCTCTGAACCAGCTCATTGGCTCCAGACCTCGTTACAACACCTTTTCAAAGAATACATCTTTGGATTTTATGGCAGATAATGTGATAAAATAGATTGGATTACGATACTGGGCTATAAATAACGGCTTCTAGTTATAACTAATTTCCTTAGAAGAGTGGATCCCGAACTCGGAATATACTGGTCTTTGAAAACTCCAAGAGATTCCGAAGTTTGGACACAATACTTATAAGAAGACTTTGTTTTAAATGAGTAAAACATTGAAGGAAAATTCCCAGTCAATTGAATTTTAACCCGCACAGTGATAGAGCGATCTTTACTCTTACAGATTTCTGGAGAGTCCTTAGGAGCAACGCTATTCCATTTCTTGTGTACTGAAAATGGAATCGGGGAGATTAAGATACCGCGGTTAGTAAAAACAATCACAGAATTTTGAAATTCTTAGATGCTAGCAACCTTTTGAAGGAAATTATTGCCGCATTAGTGCTATCAGTTCAAAAGCTGTGCTGATACATTTGCCCACTTATCGGACAGAATTATATTTGAGACGCGCTCCGGAAGCACTGTCATTTCCATTTCTACTTGGTGTAACGTCATCATTGTGAGTAACTTATTACTCGTATTTCAATCCAGCCTGCGCCCTAAATCCCATATTCCATACTGTTTTTTTTCACTCCAGTTTTCTGTTTTCTTCGATTTTCCCGAGTTGAATTCTTCTTCGTATTAATCTTGGGGATGTGTCTGTATTTATTTTCTTCCCTTATGTCCGTATTGTCATTCTCAATCCCATGGTGCCATCAAGAAATACGAGGGTGTTCAACTGCGTGTAGATCGGGGGAGGGGCTATGAAAATTAATTCAGCCCCCTTGCTACCTCGTCATTCGATCAATTACGATCGCTTCCAAGGAGTAGCTTCGCCTCCTTGTGCCCACTCACCTTTGTAACCTTATCCTTTCCGATTCATAAAACACTCGAGGCGCCTGTTTCACTTTCAAAATTTGCCCCAGCGTCGGAAAACTGTCCTCGTCCTACATTCCTCGGCCGTTCCTTTGGCGAAAGAGGAGTGGTATCCAGAAGAAGCAATGAGTCTTGTCTTGCGGACTAATCGCCTCGATTTAGTCGATTGGCTAAATGGAATAAATTGAATTCATAGTCGGTGGAAGTATTTCCGCTCCCTTTTCTATTTAGATATGGCTGTCTTCGACGAACGACGAACCTCTTGATATACGTCTTGCACACTATCCGTACTTTATGATATATTTCCGTTCTATTGAGAGTTTTCTACCGGACAGGGTTGGAAATGATGGAGAGTCCGTAAATCTTATTTGTATTGTTTTATCAAACGTCTCCTTCCCCTCGTATTTGCTATCTTCACGTAAAAGCATATTCAGTCACTACAGTCACTGTTCCAGAATTATTTTTTTACAGCATTTAGTATCCCATTACCTTGTTCCATCCACCCTCTCTGACTCCTCCAAATTTCTAATGTATGCTATCTTCCTACCCCCACCATATCGGATAGAAACGCGTCACATACGCGTTGAAATGAAACTTCTATAGGTATGTGGGTTTTGATAAGTCTTTCATGAGTTTTTGGCTATAGTTTATATCTGCATAGTATGATATAGGCCAATTCACGCGTTAATGGGAAGGGGTTTTTGTAAACAAGAATAATTTATTAAGCCAAGCTGTTATAATATTATATCAGTTGATGCTACTGATATTAGTCCTCAAATGTCATACAGCCTTCGCTTTTTCTTTTTCGGTTGCTGGTCTCCAAGCTGCTCCTTTAGATAAGCATATTAATAATAATCATGTAATGCATCGAAACTTATACAGTTCGCATTAATTAATCAATTCAAGGATTGCGAACTAGTAACAGAAACTTAACGGAGTTAACTGCTGAAATGCACCATCACATATTTATACGAGCTGGTTTATGGACTCATTGCTACTCCACACCAGCCCCCTGAAGCTTAATGCTATCGCCTTATAGCGAAAGCGTACCATTCGTGTACGGTTTCAGTGTTTCGCCACCAGTTGTCGCTACTGCCTAGCGATGCTAGTATTTTTTCTGGATGCATTGCTTGCATGTGAAAACATCGGTTAGTAATGAATTGTTTAATTATTTAGTGGCCAGTTAGCGTAATTTAGTTTGTGGCTATTTCAGCAAGAAAATATTTCCAACTCTTGCGCTATTGCCACTGTGAGTTCTTTGTCAAAGAAAACTAGGACAATGCCTAAAGAAATGTGGTGTACTGTTGTCACATTCATCTTCAGCATCGTTATATTAAGAATTAAAACATTTTTTTTCGTGGCATTTCACGCATATTTAACCATAAATAACGATTCATCGTATTTCTATTATAATGTAACTGATCTACATTGCGACACGCTAAGGTTTCAAGATTAAAATAAAAAAAACTGTAGTTATTAAAAAACCCATATTTGTACGAAATTTTGCCCGTGCTGTGCACAATACTCAAAAATGATTTGCTTGGTAATATATGCACTGTTTTCACAGTTACAACAGTTTGAATAAAATATGTTAAAATGTCGGAATTTGGACCCCATGGCCAGAATCCCGACACATATATGCTTCTAATTCCGACAGTGTGTGGTTCGCAAGTTTAAGAGCTAAAAAGCAAAATATGAGTAGGTTGTGAAATAAGTTTTATTTGCGCAAAAGAAAGCAATAATTTCATAATAAAGCATTCATGACAATACTTGAAAATATTTTACTAGTCATAGCATTAAGGACAGAAGAAAATTCTACGAAATTTAGCTTCTGGACATTTCTCATGGGCATACTGTTTGCAAAAGCTGCACAGACTAATATCGGCACCCTGTCCTCTCTGAAAATGGTGAAATACCGGTGCTCTTTTTTATTGGAAGGCATATCACTAGCACCCGGCTTGCCTGCGTCTCCAGTTCAGCATTTATTTTTTCCGGAATGGTTTTTCATCAATGTTGTAATTATTTCCTGGCATTTGCATAACATAGTGTTCAACTACGATAATTTTTAGCTTTTCAAAGTAATATTTCACGAGCATGCGTTTTAATTTCATGGCTCTACCTTGGTTCATTCTCTGAGCCCTTCTCTTTGATACATCCATGCGTCTATTCAAAAATAACTTCAACTTTCTACCAGCTAATCCTGCGTTTTCATCGAAATTATGTGTGATTCCATTGATTTCACAGTAGGCATATACCCTTCTTCTCAGTCGACCAGTTACCGGCATCCCTATCTCTCCGAAAAAAAAATTCTCCGGCATAATTCCTTCTCTTGATCACAAACCAAAAGAGCAGACGACCAATATTTTTTTACCGTATTATTTTCTGAATTAAGAAAATTCGTGCATAACTTGCAACAGTTATTTCAATGAATTTTCGTTCTTCTCATTAAATATTTTTATGTAAGGAAACAGCTAATCATAGAGCTCTGAAAAACCACAATAGCTGTTTACAAAAGTTGCACATAATTCAACGATCTCCGGTACGGTTATGTGCGAGTTAAACGGAAATTAAGAGCCGCTAGTCCTTATTCCGACACCTGTCGGAATTAGGGAATCCACGATCTTTCTAACTCATTCTTGACATTCTCACTGTGTATCCATTATTTCTCCTAACTATGCATGCTGCACTAAACAGCAACAATAGGCTGCTAAGCGATATAAAATATATATCACTTTCTAAAAATGAAACACAGAAAATTGGTTAAAATGACACCTCAAGACGCACGCCACTAGAACACAAAATTTGCTCTAATACAACCAGCGCCACACCTGGGACAAGGTAACTTTTTGTGTCTCCTCGTTGATAGACGCCAGTCCCATATTTAATGACAACTGTCCACCAATTTCAGTACTTTTAGCAATGCTCCCGGGTGTCGGAATTATTCCCGTGTCGGAATATTGCGTAGGTACCTTATATCATCCAGATATCCACCCATATCGTGTGGTTGGATTTCTCTGTAGGAAATTCAGAAAATTTGTACACTGCATTGATTGTTCCAGTTCTTTGGATTCATAAAAATCTAAAAGTGACGTCAATATGTTAGCATTGTTGAATTCTAGGAGTTCTATTATAAAGCATAATAACCTTTACATTATGCTGAGGCAAGTGGAGCATACCCGTATTAGCAATATAATGTTTCCAGATTGCTATTCCAGAACATTAGAATTATGTTTGGACAATATGTGTTTTACATGTTGAGAGAATATGTGTTTTACATGTTGAGAGTCCCATGTGTTTCCCTTTGAAACACATAGGACTGATATGATAACACATATTTTACATTATTTCATTTTAATGAGACTAGACAGCAGTATAAAAGAATAAATGCCGACTTAATTTTAAAAAATTCAGTCTACCGAAAAATCCTCTCATTTTCATGAAACATGATGCAATTTAAAATTTTGATTTGCATTTTAAATTCAATGTGTTTAAAAATGTTTGTTTGACAGTAAAATAAAATCAGTATCTTCTCCGAATCACGGATTTCCTTGTCTCATCTTATCACTCTGTATCACGTAGGTATATTCTGAATATGTTGAGTGAGCTTGAAATGGTAAAAATGCACGTTATAAGCATAATGAGTTATATCTTTTACGCATTTTTAATAATTCTTGTATTAACTGCATTATTAATAATTGCTTCTGAATGTATATAATATTGCCACAACGCTTGAATAGTTTTTTAATGTCGTTAAAGTGCTGTGAAGGTAAAGCGGAAATATGCCTCAAAGTATTATAGGTTCTTAAAGTTATAAAAGGATACTCTTTATCAAAGTAATGTTATAACACTATCACGCATGTTGAAGACAAAACTCAAGCTTATGTTTTTATTAGGTACTACACTTATAATTGGCGTTAAAAGGGTTTAATAATATATAAAATTAAATTGCAATAAGCGCGTGTCAACTTTTCCTAAAGGTTCGAATTTAAATAATTGAAATTTACTGGTTAAAATGCTTATTTTACTTGAATATTCTGATGATGTGATATTAAATATAAATACTAAAATGTCCTTCCGTTGGTATTATCTCCTGTTAACAACACTTTGCTTCTCTGTTAAACTTACTTTGATTTTTAAGGATTCCGCAAACCCCTATGCACCTATAAATGTCACAAAAAATTGGCGCGCCTCCTATGACCTAATCATGCGTAACAAAATGAAACTTAGAGAGAATAAGAAACAAACCTAGCGATGTTCAAACGCTTCTCTGCCTTATGATGAAAGAAGCTGAGATAATTTCAAATCCACCATAATGTTTTGTTCCAAAAATGCAAATATAGATGCAAGATTTGTGCACTTGTCACCCACGTTTTCCACCCACGTTTTCCACCCACTTGCCACGTAAAATTAATTTTTTTCGCGGTGGATAGAAATTGAAAAATTAGTACGAGTAGATAAGGTGTACTTTGCTTGGGTTTCAAATTTTTGAGATCCCTATTTTCATTCCTGCAACTCTTTAAATTAGATTATTTCAGTGCAACGCTCAAAAGCTAGCATCGCTAGATGCTAGCGACAACTTGCGGCGGAAGAAGGAAACCGTACACTAAGGGTACGAATTTCTTTGTTGACATTCCTATCCTATATATTAATCCGTGCTCCACACTAAGCCTGATTCTGTTTCAAAAACTGTACGTTGAATAATTCAAAGATGTCTTCCAGTAGATAATGATTTTCCTATCGAACATCAGGCCTATCTATTTTTATTGCTTCGTTTTGGGTTGTAGTTTTATTCCATTTCAATCATTTTCTCGTTTAAATCTCTAGCTCGACGTTTTCTCCTTTCATTTGATTTGATTATTTTATTGACTTAATTTTTATTGGTGTCATCCATCTGTGGAAAGTACCATAGGGGGCAGAAGTGAGTTAATTGGCTGATTGGTTTACCTCCTTCCACCATTGATTCTGACCCCTTGCCAGTTTTATTGCAACATTTCTCTTTTGGAGTTACACACCACCATATTTGGTTTTCGTAGGCACCCCTTGAACTTCGCGGCAGAAATCGCCATAAATTTTGCTCACCCAGTGAGCCCAGAAATGAGTTCAATCCATCCGATTTATCTTTTTCCTGTCATTACACCACACAGCATTTTCCTCGCTCAGTCTTCTGTTCACCCACACCAGTCCATCTCATCAGAATTCTTTCAACGACCCAGGCATGCGCAGCCTCATGCCCGAGCGTAAGAACTCGCTAAGGAAAAAAAGCATCGATCTAAATAAGGTTTTTGTGAAATGAAGCCGTAAAAAGATTTATAGAAGTAAAAGATGTTGCAGGATGCTATCGGCATGAGAGCGGTAGCCGCACTGGAAGCTGTACTCCTCGAAGAGTGAAGCGAGAGGAGCATGCGGAAAAAAAGGCATAACGAGCATCATACTCCCTCGCGTGTACCGACTCAAACCCGAACGAGAGTTTCCTTTAGTAACGCGTCGATCTCCCTCCCCGCCGTCCATCCTCCGCGAAAAAGGTCGGCTCATACGCATCCATCCCCTCACGCGCACGCGGGGAGATGAATCGACGATTTCGCTCTCCGAATCGGACGCAGTTAAAGTACCTTTGTCGAGGGCGCCGCTAATTGAGCCGTACCTTCCACTCTCTGCGAGTCCGGAGCATAAATATCGTTCATTGCTCTCGACTCTCCCACCAAAGAGCTCGTGGCGATCGGATGGATTAGAAAGGGATTAAACCCCCTCCCCCCCCCCCAAACCACCCCCACCTCATACTAATACACTAAATCAGCCTTTACCTACTTTAAAACTGTTAGGTAATTCTACGATATCGCTTCATTTGCTTTCTCTCATTCCGCGCTTGGGATGGATCCACTCTTGGGAGCCCTGTTGCATCGGTCGTGATCAAGACCTTAATCGCTGTGAGCGTATCGGAATGTAGAGAATCGGAAGATAAGTTGTTACCATTCTCAGTTGAAATACTATCAGAGAAATAATATTATCAAAGCATTTCATGGTCAGCGGTGAATAACTCGGTTATATCTTTTGACAAAATAGAGAGAAACTCACTTTAATGTGGTGAGAAAAGTTATTAATTTTTTTGCATAAAATCATGATAATATGATTCGAACTTATTAACGGAAAGAAATGGGGTAGGATTTACTGAACAGTTATTACCACTGCGGACTGCAACGTACCGTAGCTTTTTGGTATTACTTGGTGAAGCAAAACTTACACAAACTTATTGTGAAATGATACTTTCGAGTTTCAAAATTGACTTAAGATTAATGTCTGTTTCTCTACGCATTTGGACCAGGAGCATTTCACTCCAAAGAAAAAGAGATAGTAAATTAATGAAAGAGTGCCTAAAACCATAGGTTTTCTTAGCCAATATTTATTCGCCATTTTTTGGTAGTTGCTGTATTTTATGTCGTAGAAATACGTTTTTAGTTTCTCAAACTGCTTAGTCACGTTAAATTACACCTTATAGTCTATCTGACTTAGCTGACATGGTGAAATATTTGAATGTCCTCAGTGATAGCTCCCTATGTGTAAAATGTTTGCCTTTAAGTAGATAAATAAATTATAAATGTAAGTATTATAGTGGCTACGCTTCATTTTGCGTATTCCTATCTGCAGCTTCATGAACTGAACAAGTAACAGAATTCATTCCACTCATTATGCACTTTGTTCAATTTATGAAACAGGGAGCAGCTTCATAGATTTTGTATTGGCATAAAGTGTTGCAAATGTTTGGTTCCCCAAATGCTGCCCTCCATTTTCCTTCAAAATACGGCAAAAATAATGCCTAAAGTAGCAATGAATTAGAGTGATAGCTAGAAGGTTTCCGCGGCGAGGGTTTGCTACTCTCTGTACGGTTACGGGTTTTCTTCAGCGAATCACGCAGACATCACCAATACTTTTGAGTATTTGTTGACAAATTTACCTCCATCTTATCGGAATCGGCGAGGCCAGACGTATTGTATTACCCTCCATACCATTTTGATCCTCTCGACAAAAACATCCATAGGAAGCAAAAAGTATTGATTTTCCTGTCAGCATCAGACATTACGTAGTGTCCTCGCTTGTGACCGAGCATTATAATACGCTGGGAATAAATTTTCCGATCCTAATACCGACCTACATTCACTTTTGATATAGGTAAGTACATCAAAGGTGCGAGCCACGATAAATTGCTTCAGCAACCATATTTGGCACATGCTCCGTCCTTTCACCTTCCCTAGCGAACACCATTCCCGAATTATCAGTATCCAGACGGTTTTCCCACGAAAGACCCGTTAGGAAAATTATCATAAATTCGACATTGAGCGAGTGGGGAGCCACACCTCGCTAAATGCACCCATCATCCCATATATATTGCCTCGCCCCTTTGGCAGACCTCCGCCCAAAGAGCCGGCTGGAGTACTCCCTCGCGCCCTTTATGTAGGTCTGTGGGATACCGCCACGTGTGGATGCAATGTGCGATGCAATATGAAATCGCGACAGAGAATTTCCGCCCATTACGCTATTAGTGCGATATAAATTCAATGTTGAGACACATCTGAGGCAGACAATGCTACATTTTATATCATCGATGTGAGGAACATCGAGGTGCCTATAAAAATAATTATTAATTAATGTAATTAAATGTAAAGAAAGATGATGCAGATTGAGGAAGGAAGTTAACTCATTAATGACGCTTAACTCATTAGTATTAATATTCTACAAAAGCTTTGCACCTAAATGGTGAATATCGCTGTGGCGGTATTCAACATTTAGGCTGGGAGAACCCATATCGGGATTCAAGAAAAAAAATTGACTCATTTTTGAAAATTCAACTCGCTATTACTTAACAGGTAGATGAAACGAAACTTAAGCATGCCTGCAAAGCACCATGTAAGCCGCCTCGAGTGGTGTACTGCAGTTGGTGTAAAATTGCAAAACCTTGTGCATAAACTTAAAGTTGCAATAGATTTTAATGTTTACTAATTAAAATAAACTAATAACTACTTCTTAATTAGAGAATACTTTCCATCATCATGCGGGATATACATCGCTGAGTTCAATTTTAATACAACGTGTAAGGCGATGCTGATCCCATGTCTCCGAGCCAAATAGTGGAACACTCCACAGTTTTGTTTGTCCAAGTGTTTTCACGTAATACTTCCATATTGATGATTATATTTCCTTTGAACACAGAATTTTTTATCTATCATGAATGCTTTCTTTCCTGGGACTTTTCTTCGCTTGATGTCCGTCGGACTTTCCCCTCCCACGCCACGCAGCTTCCTACTACGCCTACTACTACTATCAGATACGCCTACGTAATACCCTGCGATACACCACGAGGGTTTGTGGCAGGGGGTGAAGATCACCAAACATGCAAGTAGGCTACTACATGATACACTCTACTACTTCATGGAGACATGTTAGATATGAATCATATGCAACTAGATGGTTAGTATCTACATTGTAGTGAAGTGATCATTGGTTATATAGGCATCTCTCTTAATATATTTATCTATAATTATCTAGCATGCATGGGTTAGTAATGCCTTCCGCACTACATTTACATCTGTCTACATCTACATAATACTCTGTAAGCCTCTGTAAGAGAGTATGTGGCGCAGATTATACTATCACGAAGTATGCATTATCAATCAGTGAAAACACTACCATGCAGGCATGCAAAAAATATAAAAATACTACTCCATTAGAAAATAGACTAACTGCAAGAGCCACAATGCTAACACCCCGAGGAAAATATTACCTGAGCCTGCAGTTACGATACACGTTAAATGCTAGCTATAAATGAATCTAAATTGTTAGTCAATACTAACAGAATTATAATTAAATCCTCAGTGACTTCGTTTCTTCTATTAGGGTCCCAAAACATCTCCCAGTTTTACGCCTGTAGCACCCTTGAAGAGCACGTGCCCCTTCTCTCTCCCTGGTCTCTCTTCGTCGTTCGACACCAGCCTCTTCATTCCCTCCCTCCCTCCCCTCACCGCGCAACCCTTTCGTCCCGCTACGAAAGATCCCGTTTCTCCTTCTAACCTCGTGATCTCCCGGTCGCGAGGGGGAATCTTCTTTAACGCCTGGCTCTTTCCGGGGAGGTGGTGGGATGGGAGAGAAGACAAATTTGGGGATGGGAATGCGGCGAAGTCGGGTTCTTGCGGAGGCGGAGAAGAAGCATCGCGTCTCTTCCTTGCCCCCGCGCTCCTCTCTCTCTCTCTCGGAACGCTCCTGGTAGAAGCCGCATCTCTGCTTCCCTCCCCCGCCCCCTCCCCACCCTATCCTCCCGCGGAGGAGAAAGTGGGCAAGTCTGGTGCCACGTCACTCAAGTGATGGCTCCCCGCGTGGTTTCGCGATGAATCGATTAGGGACGCTCTTAAGCTCGTGCGATATCTCGTTGCGATAGTGAGTGCCCGAGAAATGCGATACCTTGGGCGTGTTACTTATGAGGCAGTCGAGAGATCCTGTATTCGAAACCCGGTTAGCGACACTGTATTTTTTTCCACGTGAAATCTCTAAAAATTTACGTTATGGGAATCGCTGAACTGTTTTGATTTCATGGGACGAAGAACATGGTTCTGTAGGCGAAGTTTCAGAGAGTTCTATACGCTTGCCACTCGATGTTTTTCTTTTGCAGTCGTGACTGTGTTTGTGGATGCGATCGGCGCTTAAAAACAATCCCATAAGACCGTATGTAGAAATTATTCTGCTGTGTACACTTCCATTAAGTTTTGTTCAGCTCCGTATATCTGTATTATACACCATGTCATCAGCTGGTACAGCTCTAGTGCTGGAAGAAGAGCTCATCTTAGGTTTCCACTGTAACTTTAAAGACAAACTAAAAATTGTCCTCTCGCATTGATTAAGTTCCAAAGCATTAATCTTGAGAAGATATTGTTTGCTATGATTATTTTATCTTACGTAAAATCTGTCTGAAGTAAAAAACAACCTTTGGGAAATAAACTAGAGTCTCGGTGTAAATCAAATTCTACGATATGAGGGAATAATATTTTTCTACTTCAGGATAAAACGAATACAAAGTCCCGATTGAGCTTCCTCATTTTCTCAAATGACTCATTAAGTATCTCAAAGCATACTATTTACTTGTTACGCTGACTACAAATAAGACGGGGATTGGTTGGGTTGTTGTGGTGGCCAGAGTACTGGCCTCCTATCCCGAGGGCTCGGGTTCGATTCCCGGCAGCGGCGGATTGTTCAGTGGCAAACCGGTCTCTACTTGAGTGCCCAGTGGAGGGCATTTCAGGTTCAGTACTCCGTACGTCTGGCTATGAACATATCACGCTCTACAGGCGGGAGCTGGGTTGGCTCAAGGTGGCAGGTCGTAGAAAATATCTCTTAGCCTGTTTTCTGTTCAAACTTTTTAAAAACAACAGGCCCACATATCTTTATGAATTTTTCCTAGTCAGCACCAGCGCGCGCCCTTTGACGAACATGTTGGCATGGGCCGTTAGTTGCCCCTAATTTCAGCACGGAAGCCCTTCGTCGCTCATTTCACATTAGTGCATCCTATTCATGGAATGAGCTGCCCTCTGATATTCGTGGAGCCGCGTCCATTAAAACGTTCAAGCGTCTACTTTTCAGTTATTTATTTGAGAGAGATTGCACCAGTTAATTTCTTATGCTAAGCAGTGTTTTACGTTGTATTGTAAGTAATATAATTGTACATCATAATGTGCATGAATAAACATATATCTATCTATCTATCCGTTGGATGGTACATAAATTAAGCCATTGTCCCCATTGGCGCCTGTCGCTAAAAGTAGGCTATTGCAAACTCCGGTTTCTCTCCACCCTTCCTCCATCAATGTTCCTACCATTACCCAATTACCTATCTATCCTAAATGATTCTTAGCATTATGCAAATGACCTCAGCTGTCGGTCGCCTCCCCTGAATCTGCAAACTAGCTAACTACAAATAAGACATAAGTCCAGGAATGAATATGAAATTGAATTTAGAAATGATTTCAGTTAGTCGCAGAGGATGAAGCGCTATCACTGTTAATGGCCAATGAATATCTATGTAGAAAAGTAAATAAAGGTCAAAGAGTTCCGTAGAAATGCAAATGAGCCGATTGAGTGACTCGCGCGTTAAGTTTTGGGACGAGGATGAAGGAAAAACCCTTGCAAAACTGGGAAAACAAGATATGAACTCGTCGTACGCATTTTTATGAGCGATAGCTTTCTCGGTATAGCGTGGAAGGTAAGTGAAAGGTGAAAATTTCAGAAAATAACTGCTTGCGTCGTACTACGGATTAAATATGACTGATGTGAATGGGAACAAATTTTTAGGTGCCAGGAGACTTGAGTTCTGCATCAACCGTACTTATAACCGATGAACAATGATGATGATTGATGCTCTGACCTATTCTACGGGACAGTGTCTGATTTTCCTTTAAAATTGCCAATCTGGAATAAGATTTACCGTCTTAGGTGTCTTTTTCGCATCCATTCCTATTGGAATGTACATTCAAGAATGATTTAACTAAATATATCGTCATTTAAATGAATTTTAAGGTTTCAAATGCAATGCAGATATATTGACATTTGCACGATATTCTCAGTTGCTTATGGCATCCTTAAATATTATTCTTGGCTCTTCTTTGCCATGTCTCATGGCTCTCTTCTTTTCCCATGTCTTCTTCGCCGTCATCCTATTCCAACATCCACGTCGCGTTCCCCAAGTCATTCTTTGTTTTGGTGTGTCTGTCACTTGACTAGAGCGATAGGTTGAGAGGAGAAAAAATAGTTAACCATCCCAGGTGTTACATTTTCGACTATTTAAGTAACTGCCCTAATAAACGTAGAATAAATCTCAAAAGGGAGTCAGCGGCAGATACAATACGGCAGTGAGTTTCAGTAGTGAAGTGCTTCAGCTGACCACACGAAGACGATGTTATGATGATGGCGATATTTTTTGCGTTATGATCACCTTGGGTAAGCGGGGAAGAGGGAGGAGAAGAACGGGGAGCTTGGATGGAATGATGGGTGGCAGGAGGCATGAGGGGCTGAAGAGGGACGTTGGGTGAAATTTATGGGGTGGGAAGAATTAAATGTCCATCTAAACCTACCTTCACCGGTAGAATACTAATAATAATAATGATCACCTTTATTTATGCATAAATTATATATATAATTCGCTGTGAACATGGTGATTGCGGTCTTACCCGGCTAAAGAATATGTTATCTCGGACAAAAGGCCACAGTAGCAATTTCAATAAAATTTTAGGCCATACAAAGGTTAAGGATCAGATATTTGATTCCAATGGAATTACAAAAGCGATATGGTCTATTACCTAGAGGATATATACTTTTGATGATACTTTCTATGTGTTTGGCAATACAGTAAACTCCCGATTATCCGTGCGCGTGTTATCCGGGCTGCGGATTATCCGTGCATCTCCAATCTATTTAGTGTATCGACAGCTGTCTCAAAAGTAAGCAAACGTTTGCTGCTTTCCCCCAATCGTGAATTTCACCATGGCCCTACCAACTGGTCCGATACCTTACGCCAGGCTTCGTGCCTCCACCCGAGGCTTGCGAACACTCAATTACGTCCGGGACAGCTCTACTGGATTCTTTTTTGATAAAATACTACTATTTTCAGCGAGGATTTTTTTAATCGGCATTTTGTGTTATTTTCTGAGGGATTTATTTATTTTCAAGGCGCACCGTAGAGAAATGAGTCCGGAAAGAACCAAACAGCGGATTATCCGTGTTTCCCAATTATCCGTGCACCCTTTACCAGTCATTAGCACGAAAAATTGGGAGTTTACTATAGTGGAGTGATCTGAATAATAGCATCATGGGTCAGAAGTAAACTTTAAACGCCCTTCACCTTTCTAACGATTAGCCAAACCCTTGGCGTTTCCTCTACGTGACATAAAGGGCTCTCTTCCTTGGTTCTCTTGTAGTACTATGATCCCAGCGGATTTATTTTGAAAGTCTCCTGATTAAAAATTTCCCTAAATGGTTGTTAGTGGCATGATAGGAGTCGGAATTCATGGAAACCTCACATGTCTATCGCAGTTAGCTGCCACGTATAAATCAAGACATGAAGAAAGGTTAGTTTCTTAAACTTTCCCGAGTAACTTCATTGGGGCCATTCTATTTTGCATGCTTTATCGACTCCCTAGCATGTATTACTTTCAAGAGTAGTTAGGCATACTAAATATTTCTGGAGACATTTAAGAATGCTCCTTAGGTAAGTAAATTCAAAAATAGCCCATTGTTTTTTATGCAAGGCAGACAATCATCCCGGATTCATGTGGTTTATTCTATAGTTATATTATAGTTTTGAGCTCCGAAAAATACCCCGCATTTACAAAATGCAGTTACTTTTCGTCCCGTTTTCATAAATAATAATACATGAAAGTATGTACTTTGTGGCAGTGGGTAGGTAGAATTCCCTCAATATTAGAATAGTGCGTCAGTAAAAGTTGCAATGCGCACTATCAAATTAATAAACTGTCATTCGACAATAATTTGTGTATATTATCGCTCATAATTATGGAGTGGTTAGTGACATCATCAGTCGGTTGTAATCTAAATTTTTTTACTATATACATCGGTAACTGGTGAAACTGTACACTTAACCGAGGTAAAAATCAAAATACCGCTTGTTGAAGTTAATTTTTTACAAAATCTTTTCATTTACTTTTTCGATGATTCTTCATTGGCAATGCAAGCCCATTTGAGTGAAAATTATATTGTTTCGTATCGGCTGATTCCAAATCCGGCTTTTTTATTTCAGTGTCAAGCCACGAGGTGCAGAAATCGTTTCCCGTCTCCCACGGAAACTCTTCCCACTATGTGCTCTCCAAACTCATCAGGAACATTAGTATTTGCATCCACGATTCCGTCTTCTCGGCCGCTAAATTCGTGGGACCATCGCGATATTTCTTTTCCGATAAGATCCGACGCCGACGTGGGTAGATCTAATTATTCCCGACAGCAACCCGAAATAATTGCTCAGACTCGTTTCTCGTCTCGTGTCGCAGAGGTGCGGGGCCCCACAACCGTCCCAAAGGAACTTGTGCACTCCCAAAATAACTAAGTAATCATGGGAATCAGGCATTCCAAAATTACACGCCTATAGTTATCGTAGGGAATATCTGGAAGTGGAAACTAGCGGTGGATGATGGACGCTCACGATTACGAGATATGATGAAAAATTTATTTTATCTGGGTTATTTTCTATGCATGAGCGCGTGCTTTAACATCGTACCTCGTGAATTCGTTCAATAGTGCGTATGGTTGCGGGCTGTTAATAGCAATGGGGACGCTCGAGAAGAAAAAAAAGCAGTTTAATTCGGCCGCAATGTTAAATAACCATTGTATTCATACTAAATAATTATGGTTTCAAGTTAAATGCTAATGAACCAAATTGTCGTTTAAAAGAATGCCGAATCGCTTTTTCATTTGTTTGGAAAACGAGTCCTTACGAGATCCTTGTAGTCTATCTTATAAAAAAGCAACAATTGAATCACCCACGTTCATGAGCTCAAAATGGCCCCCTTGTAGCAACTTATATTTCAAAACCAACTTATATTTTACTATTTTTTGTTCCATTTGAAGACAATGGAGACATTCTTATTTCACCGAGTTAAATTCCTTTGCCGGAAAGCTTGCATCCCGGCATGTTCAAAATTGCCAAAGATAAGCAACTAGCGTGCTACCTTCTGAGGAAGTCTACAGGTATATCTACGTAAAACACAGAGAGTCACTTAATAGTTTGCAGGGGGTCAATGGTGCGCTACAATAAATTACCTACATTAATTAAAAATATTTGCATTACTTACATGCAATTAAAAGATAAAATACTACTACCTCATGGAAATACGTTAGATATAAAATTCAACTATTTTGGTTACTATCTACATACTACAAAGTGAATACTGAATTTACCGGCATTTGTTTAAATATATTAAGTTATATTTCCCTAGTATGCACCACGTGCTAAGAGGGAAGGAACTCTTTACCGGTATTATTAGCACTATCTATTAAATATTTTATTTAAAATCGATTTTTGTCTTGTGATCCTCCTAGATTTTTAACTCTACCTGTAAATTTTAATTTAACCAATGACTTTTGCCTTAAAAATCTGTATCATTTTTTGTCTCTACTTTCGCAGGAATTTATCCCCCACTTCCACTAAAAAACGAGCGGAATAAAATGATCCTAAGGGAGTCCAATCATTGTGAACAAATAGTCTTAAGATGCATTGAAACATTAAATTTACAGAGTTATGTACTTTCTTACAAACATTTTATACCTACTTCGGAGCTCTCGTGTCAGACTTTCATCATCACCTGTATTCTACCAATGATGTTCAATCATGGCTATTTGTAGCCTGTCTTACTCTCTCCTGACCCCGTAGTTATCCTGTTCCTTACATTACATCAAGCTGACTGTTTCAAATCCCACCCTAGACATGGATTTTTGTTTGTTTTTGGATTAAGATCTCAGGTTAGATGGCGCCATATAATCTTAGCCGCTGGAACGGTATCACGTTAACCCGGCACTCCAGTAGAGGTGCCTCATACAACATTCCTCTTAAATCATCTATCTTCTCTCATGTTGTTTACCATCCATATTAGTGTCTACGGTCCCTTATTCATGTTATCTGTATGTGTATTGGCATTTTAGTTGGTTATTCCATCTATACACTCGATAATATATTACCGGGTAGAAGTTATCAAATTGACGACAAGAAAAAAATGGCTCTCCTCCTTATGGCTGTAGATTTGAAATTTAATTTATGATTTGAAGTTAAGTAATGGTTAAAATTAAATAAGAAAACAATCCTCTGTGTATCTGGGAAAACACTGCGTCATGAACATAGGAAGTATTTCTTTCTTGTACTTCCGATCGGAATTGGAGTGTGGTAAGGGATATGGTGTGAGAGCAGTTAGGGGTATCCCATTGTTTCGTGGTTGCTTCGATGTGAAAGTTGGGACTTAATTGGAAAGAGGAAGCCAACCGTTAAAAGAAAAAGGTTTGAGAATTCCGGGAACTTTGATTCGTCAGACTGACACTCCACGGAAGGTTGATTAATTAATGGAGCCCTATGGCGAAATTGCTTCTCTTATAAAAACAGAGAGAGAACGTCTTTTGGAGAAACTGTAGGAAGTTCGAAAATTTTCTAGTTTTTTCATCTTCCAATATTTCCTATGGAATTCAGTTCGGCAGATTTCGAACAATTACGCAGATTCAGAATTTCAGAATCATTTATCACAGGTGGAATATTTTATTTAAAAACTAATCGCCATAATGTGGAGATAGATGTTGAAAAATGGACTTTCTTTTCTTAAGGAACGAGTGTTTTACCGAAAATGTTTCTAAAAATCCAGACGTATTTCAATAGATACTTTAGGTTTTGTCAAAATGACGTGTTTTTCCCTTTCTTAAATGTATGTGCGATTTATAATTTAACAGTTTAAAAAGGGTTTACTACAAAATGACATGATTTTCTCTGTTGTTCCCTTTGTGCATACGTCTAAAGGCTTTTTTCTGGATTTTTCTGTACAAAGCTATCAAATATACAAAGAATATTTTTAAGAATATAAAAACCTGATAGAATATTATAATTTCTCTGAGAGATTTACGCTTGTTGATTTTTATCCACGTTATTATGAAATTTGTATTGAATAAATTTAATCACGAAGTCAACAGCTATACATCATTCCACGAGTAGCAAATATTGAGTTCATATTTCAAAACGAAATCATTATGCAATAATTCAATTTGTTATGACACAGGGTTATGTCCGGAATAAGCTTCTGATGTTATTTCTGAACTACGACTAGCTCATCCTATTCACCATATATTCAGCATAATTGTTCGGTTCCTTTGCGAAAATTCCCTGTAGATTTTAGATTTTTTCTGTATACCCTGTATCAGCATTGTTTTGAAATGATTAAGTATTTTTCTTATTAGGTCATGTGTACCTCGTCCTGCAACTACGGGTCGCAATAACTGCAATCTAATCGCAAGTACGGGTAATATTTTGCCCTCGTGAATTTGATGTCCAAGAATTTGAAAAAGCATGAAGGGGTAATATTGAAGAAAAGGCCCGCTCTTGCTGCACACACGATCACATTCAGGCCGTTTATGTCCAAATGCATGAAGCGACTGATGTGCTCAATGACCGCGTACGAGTGACCTAACCATTGTATATCCGATAGTAAATAATTGTATTTGTGTTCGTGCTCACGACTTCAAAGAATCGAGGTCAATTGCTCGGAAGTGCTACCCACAAAGTGTTTTGGCTGCCAGTCATCAAGAGTTCCTTTACCGTTCCTCGTCTACGTTGACAGAGACGATAATCGGCATAGTGCGTAGCGAAGACGGGATCACGAAGTGCTACTGGTGTCAGCCTCGAGTTTACGGTGGTTAGCCGCCGTAATGAGCGTGGTTTCCCGTTGGAGAGTATTTCTTGAAAAACTCCTTCATGGATCTTTTTGAGACAGCGATGCAGGAGGATCAGGTTGGTACGGTGGCTAGAGTTTGGTCCTTTTATACAGCTCATTTGGTTCGTATCCTAGCGATGGCAAAGATTGTTTTTATCAGAATACAGTTCCAATTTGTGTATCAGGTGGTGAATATTAAATATGTACCACTCCATCTATACCTTAACGGAATACCTTTCAAGCCATACCGAGAGTATGTGTGGTAGGGGGTGAATAGTCTCAAAAAACGCACGCACGATTAATTAGTGCAGTAATAATTAATTAGAGATTGGTGTTAGGTGTGCATGCAGCAGTCACAACTGATAATTTTACTCCCCAAGTCAATTTGGGAGTTGAAGACCTTCCAGGACTTTCTATCCCTACCGTTCAATGTAAGCTTGTACCGACGTTAGATTTCTCTTCACCGTTCCTCAGGTTCGAATAATACCACCTTTTCTATACAGCCTCTTAACATTGACATCTCATTGACATCTTAAAAGATGCCAATGGCCTCAAATGTCGGTCACCTCTTCTGAGAATGGCAAAAACAAGGGCGATATATTTCCTATTTACACCTCTCGATCCCAATATCAAGTTGTTTATTGAAAAATAGCGCCTAAGGCATTGAAGCCCACAGGCGAATTCATCTCATGCCAAGTAGCGAGGAGCATTCATATTTTCGCGCAGACGTCAATCCGAGCTCATTTTTGGTCCTGATCTCTCTTTTATTTATAAGATTCTAGAAACATATTCGGTGGAATTGACGCCTACCTAAAATTTCTTTGTGGAAACTTCATTCCATTCCTCCGCTCCTTCCTAGCATTACATATTCCTTCACCGCTCCACCGCACCTTCATTCCCTCGACGCTGGGCTTAATTTTGTGGCTCATCCACTTCCTAATAATTTTCCTGCTTCACATCTTATCTCCCGATCGATTGAGAGGGGGTTATTTCCGCCCATCTCTTTATGAGACCCCTCTATCCTTAGTTTGGGATGAGAGATTAATTTAAATTGATGTGAATGTCCCAAAAACATTTTTAGATGGTTGAGTATCTAGATCGGATCGGAATCGGATGAATCGGAATTTTGATAAATTTTCCATGATATTTTCCATTTTTCCATGCTGTGAATACCAGGTATGAAGGATAAACGGTTAAATAATATAACCCTACTAGTTACCATTATTCTTGCTATAATATCCGGAGATAGTACCGAGGCCGGAAGACAGTAAATTTAACGACTTGGAATTCGTAGTTGTACCATTTGTCAGTAATAATATTTATTGGTAACAGGATAGATCGAACAGGACCACTGATGAAAGTTGATAGGCATAAAGTCTCGATACGCTTGAACAGCCAATCACTGCCTTTAACGGAGAATGGTTAATTCAGGATCAGAAATTTATTAAAATTATTTATATTCAACGGTGTCATTACGATAGTGACTAATAATAATTTTCTAATTAAATTCTAATTAAAGTAAGTAGTTGGATTAGTCAAAGGAAATGGATTGCTTTATAATAAAATTTTCTCTTCATTTTTCGTCAAAAGCTAAGATCTGGTCGAATAAATTAGTCAACAATAATATGGAATACAAAACAATTTGAATCTCATGAAGATTGGTAATTGTCACGGGCAGGAAAACAGTGTTAGTAGGTATAGGGGATTTAAGCTTTCGAAGTTGTATGCAAATAGCTCAACGTTTACTATTAATACTAATTTAAAGTGAAAGCTTTGCAGCCATTAGTGCTTAAAAAAGCGGAAAGACGGTTCACTGTAATTTGAAAATTAACTAAGCTGTGTTGCCAAGGAACTCAGGTACAACTTTTGCTTTCTTCTCTACCGTGATTTAGTAAATTATCAACAATATGAGGTGGATTGAATGTGATTAATACGTATAGCTAAAATTTAGATTAAGTAATCTAATAGTAAATCTCGAGATCTAATTCACACGCGAGCTATTACATGCAGACGAAAATTTTGGAGAAACGGAATTCCCGTGAAATGATTTCTCTCTAAATTTTTTCCAAGTGGAATGCTGTTTCCAGATTCAAATTTATTGGCATCCCTCAGAATGTAACTGGGCTTTTGGAGGGTCCCTGAAAATTATAGCACATCGCCGGGGTCATCCAAAACAAGATTATGCGTTGTGTACGGATAACTCACGTGTTAATGAGGTCGGGGTCGGATGACCGTCGCAATTTTAGTGTCCTTCTTTCGAAATGGTCACGTTTGTGGCGTTGGGGTGTATATTTTTTCTTGATGCGTCACTTCGGAGTTGGGGAGCAATTTAAAAAAGCCTCAACACCCGGGGGTCCTTCTTCAACCAGATTACTATTGTCTTTGCACCTTACTAATTTTTTGCATTGATAATAATTAAGAAACACATTATAGTTTTAAATTTTTCTGCCCTACCTTTGCTTACTTTTTCCATTTTGCTTTAGATATTTTTTTTCTTATTTATAATTAACCATCTTTAATTATAAATTTTGATTTCACAGCTACTTGGGTCTTCGTTAGGTTTCCTCTTTTCCTTTTCAGTGAGTTGCTTTTCCTTGTGAGAGTGACTAGTACGCCTTGTATGGATTCCATTGGATGATCTATTCATCTTAGGCTCTGCACTTTTTTTCCCATAGAATAATTCTAAATTGATTTACCCTAATGTTGCTCTGTACATGGTCGTGGAGTTATGTGCGTGAGTTTAAGGCCGGCTGAACGTCGCATTATTCGCGTCTTTCTTTTGAGGTGGTCGCGTTAGTGGCGATGGCGTGCACATATTTTGCTGGATGCGTCATTTGAAAGAAGCTAGATGAGCAAGAGAAGAGGAGACACTATGAGTGGAGGATATTGCAGGGAGGAATGGAGGATAAACGGGATGAAGAGAGAATAGGAACGAACATCGCTCTCAATTATGGTAATATCTATGTTTGTGCCAAAGCCTAACTCACTCTCATGAGATCAGAGTTTCGCTCCAGTTGAAGGAAAATAAATACCTATCTACATTTTATCAAAACCTTAGGAAGCTCCTATGCCTGTTTGGCATATGCTCCCCTTCGACTCGGATTCTCGACGGAATCCGAATCGCTTAGGTTAGGATGATTAGTGGGAGTAGGTAATCAGGTAAGAGGGGAGGAGGAGTGTGGGTGGACGAGCGAGCCGTTCTTATAAATGAGTGACGTGAAAGCGTCCCTAATTGTGCCCCAGAACGTTCCACGTCTTCAACCCGTCAGTCTGGCCGCTTAAGAGCGCCGTCCGACTCTCTTTCGATCGAGTTGGATGTTTCACCGCGGTGTGTGGGGGCGGACGGGGAGAAGAGATCGTGCGCTTCGCAGAATCCATCTCGATCCTGCTCCCCAACTCGCTCGCGATGATTCCAACGTTCGGCCTTCTGGGAGAGAAACACGTGCCGGTCAACCTTCCGGTCCTGCATTGGAATATAAAAATATATCACGTTCCCACCCCTACAGCACACTTTCGGTGGGAATCTGTGGAAAATTGCTCAAGCAATTTCGTAAGTTTTCCAAACGAAGGGAAAGGAAAATTAAAAAGCTCCTTTTATAACCCAGTTTTCCTCCACGGAGCGTAAAAATGTTTCTTCAAACCGCTTCCTGACGTGTTTACGATCTAGACTACTTTATTTGAACCGCTCTTCTGAGGAGTATGCGCGTCTCAGGACGAGGGTGTTTGTGAAGCAACGGCGGCGAATGAAATCGCAACGATGGAGTGGCTAGTGAACACTGTTCGTCATCCGGCGAGTGGCAGGTGAAAATGCAGCAGCATATGTTGTCGTGAAGGTTCTCGTGGTCACCAAAGGAATAACAAGACTTCCCTGAAACATTAACGAGTGTACGCAGTTATACTACCTAAGAAACGATGAAAGGACTCGTTTTATGTACGCCATCAAGAGTTTAAGAAATAAATGATAAATTTAAGTACCTACGTTTAAACTGATTAAAATGTCTCCTAACAGCAGAAAGTTCATTCCGTTACAAGTAAACTGCCAGCTTCTTCAAAAGAATTTTGTCCAGGTTGTAGGTTTCACTGGCAATTAAGTAATCAGCCATTAAATATTCTATATTTATCACGATACTTAAGGAGTAGCAATCTATAAAATTGATTAAAACCGGCTGCGTTATGCTTAAATGGTGAAACATTTTCTCTTTCATTGTACCTAATGCATTCTCTGGAAGCCCGTAATGCTGGCGCCCCATTGTATTCGATTACACCTATCCAAGTGTTAGAGGCTTAATAATTATATTCAGTAGTTTCAGTGGTTTTGAATTTAAAAAACAATCATAAAATGTATCATTGCATATTTAGGACAGGGGGAGCCCATTTTTATCCATTTTTGGCTGAGTTACATGATGAAAAATGTGTCTTGATCTTTTTAGAAAATCGAAATAGAAATATCTTGATACTACACTCGGTGATTAAATTGTTGAACCAGCGGGTTAGTGTCAAGTGTCATTTAAAAAAATTAATTTTAGCATGCTTTTTCCAAATAGTCTTCTTGCCGATAGAGAATGGTATGTTCTTTCCCAGGAGGAAGCATGGTATTTTGTGAATGCATCAAACTGTTCATATTATGTATAGGCTTTTCATTAACGGACTTATAGATAATACTAGTATCATGAATTACTTCAGAAAGCTTTGAATGAAGCATTGACAAAGCACGTCTAAGTGACGTCTGAATCAGCGCCGAGGAAATTGGTGTAGTCATTTCAACCATCCCTATAAAAGTGTGGGTCAGGTGATGCCCAGAGGTCACCATTATTTTGCGATCATCTGGGTATCTTCATCTTGCCTGAGACCCAGTAGCATGATTGCATGCCTATAGTGCATGCTTGGTGATCGTCACCCCCTGCCACACACCCTCGCGGTGGCTTGCAGGGTATATCGTAGATATAGACGTAAATGATCTTGAAGTTGACCTGAGACTCAATTCGTATAGCATTAAATGGACGGCTGGTAAATTAAAAAAATCCTAATTTTTGTTCAAGTGATATATTAATTGGTTTCCTTGGAAACCAGGAAATATACCTACGCTCTCCATCAGATTATCGCTTATTTCACAATGTCTTCCAGAACGAGAAGTACTTTCTTCTGGGAAAAACTGGGAAATCAAGTGTCACTCCTTCCCGAGCTCCTGATAAAGTGCTTGAAAAATCAGCCGTGGGAGGGAGAGACTGCACATTTGAAGAAAATAAGAAACATTAAAATATAAAATCTTGCACACTTGGTAAAAATGAAATGAACGCCTTATCCACCATCCCTTATTGAAAATAAATGTGAAAGAAACTCAGGAATGCGACCGTCATTAAAACCGGATGAAATATCCCCCTCGTGCTGGTACCAGTTGAGGTAAGGCAACGACCGTTTTTTTTATTATTTTTTGCTTCTTAAAAAGGATCTGATTAATGGTCAGAAATGAAAATCGGCTTCCTCTCCCAAACCGACGCCGAAAACGGGCGCGCAATACCGATAAATAAAATCCACCCTCGTCGTCGTCGCAGGTGTCGTGACCTTCGCCATTTGGGGGATTGGTGGAAATGCCGGCCAGCGGCAAAGGCTGCCCTCTCCGTGGGTCGTGGGAGCGACACAGAATGAATGAATTCAGCGCGAGTGCATGTACACACCTATATCTATACGCGTCCGGGTTCGCGTTTGTTTGTATGCATGTACGACAAGCACGGGAGAAGAGGGCGTGCCCTCTTATTGCTTCGCTTCAATTTTTTTTTGGATTTATTTATTCAGTTTTTTTTCCTTTTATCCAGCGAGACATTTCATTGGAATTGGACTTTCGAAACCTCTCAGCTTTAACAATGGCCACTCTCACACATGCAGTAAGTGGATGCGCGCTGACATCTGCCGATCGGCGTGAATTGCTGGAAATCACCCTCACTGTGGTGACGAATTGTGGGAATTTTCTGCTCTTTCCAATGGGTGGGTAGGGTCCGTGGATGGGTGTCAATTTTTTCTGTGGCCCGTTGCACTCAGTGGTGGTTCAAGAGGCTACGACACCGAAAGAGGAAATGCTTTATAAATGCAATAACAGTTTGAAAATAAATCACGACGTTATCGTACGGTGCCACTAGGCGGTGGAATGAAAGGAAAAAAAAGTCTGCGCTGAAATTAGTTTTATTTTGCGCCACAGGTTTATCCGGCCATTTTTAACGATCGAAGGTACACGTTCCTAAAAATTGCATTTTCTCCTCCGCGAACTCTTTCAATGAGAGAAAATAAATATTTAAAAAGAATTATTTATTATTGAATTTGTGGGTGGGAGAATATTAAATTAAATACGTGCTCTTTAAAGCATAAAACAATTATCCTTTTCCTCCATTTTCTCGTTCACTAAGTGTTCTTATTTTTCTGTACCGCCTCGTCTAGGATTTATTTACCTCATAAAAAACTTTATCAATTTTTTCCTCCTTGTAATTTGTTTTATCAGTTTTTTCCTCCCCTTTATATTTTATCCTATCATTTTGCTCCTCCCCAAGCATTAAAGCTTTTCATTTTACTCCAATCAAATATCTAAAATACCTACGATATTCGTTTATCCTCTTTCCAGAAAGACTAAGAATCTGAATATTACACTACCATGAATTTTATTACAGTATTAACTTCTCTTTCTTGCAGGTCCAAATTAATTAATTACTATTTTATTTACTTATTTAAAGAACCTCTCATTAATCGTAAATCCCTCCATGTCTGGTGTAATCTTCGCATCAAAACCCAACATTTTCTCGTCCAAAATACTTGCTTGATAAATTCTACGGATGCCTCCATCCCTTTTATTTTATTCTATTTCACCTTAATACAAACAAGTTTCAGCATTTCCTATATTTACCAATCTCATTAGTTTTATCTTCAAATAATTAAATTTTATTCAAAAACTTCAACATGCTACTTAATTTGCGTTAATTTAATACAATATCTTGGCTGAATGTTCATCATATTTTTTTCCAATATTGGTAGATTTGGAATGTGCTTGCCTGCTATTTCTTGATCATGTACCCTTTTAACCGATCCCCTTTTCCTAAAATAAGTCTTCAAGTTAAATACAATTCAAAAGACAAAAATTCAGGGATAAGATATTAGCATTATAATTATATCCTTATTCTTAAAGTTCTTTCATAGTTTTTTTTCGATCAAATCTACAAAAGGAGCTAATCGACCAAATGACTTCACGAATCCTATAGATGTACTTAGCAGCGTTCAAACTCTGGGGTCATTGTGTTCATCTGTCTAAAATCGCCAAGTGTAGGAATTTCCCATTTCTCTCTATGAATTTATCACTGAAATTCGTATAGAAATCAATAAATGACTTAAGTCATGCATAATATATTAAGATGAGTTCTACCACTAGTTGCTTTAATTGGAAAAGAGTGTATTCTGTTTGGCAATTTTCTCAAAAACATTTGATTTTTGGATCGGCCCAGGGCTTGCTTTACTAATGGTTCTCATGATCTCAACAGTCCTCATTAGTCCTCTTTAGCATTTAAACACAAAAGACTATTATGGAGAGACAAGTTGCATGGGTGGAATGACTCGCGAGTTAAACGTTAATGCTGTTCAACTTTTCGTTTCAGATAAGTAAATTTTAAACATCCTGGGTTATTCTTTATCCAAAATTTTGACTCCCCTTGGTTATCTCTATGTAATGAATGAGCTCATTGAATTCTTGATATCTTTTGTTTTATCTACTCGCTACCGCAGAATATTCCTTATTAATTATATTCCTCAATCTCTTATTACTCATTCCAAGATTATATCACACTTTACCGGTTTTTACGCGCCTCTTGGTGCGGACGCCAAGAAGTCAAGCGAGACTTGCCAGCTTCTCCTCCTCCTCTTCTACTCAACTGAACGAACCAAAGGGTTATTCGGCGGAAGTAGTAATGACTAGTTACCATTTAGTTGGGTTCTACGGTTATTAGTACTTCTTATGTTTTATTTATGCGTCCTACAGAGTGCGATCATGTTCAGATATCACGAAAGAATGTTCGTGGTCATAGTTATGACTTGAATCACGGCGACGACGCATGGCAAAACCTAAATCTGGTAATTTCCCTAAAAAAATTTCCTGCTCCATTAATAGCAGAAACATTTCCTTTCAATAATATAAAATTTAAGAGCAAGAAGAAGAGCTCTTATTTTAAAGATGTTCGGCAACTTTGCTTTTTGAATCTATAAATACTGAATTTCATCACTCAAAAGAAATGAATGTATGTACATTTTGGCAACTACATTTTCCTATTTGTCTCAAAATTACCTCCGAAACTTAAAATAATACTTTAAACTGCCCAAGACAATAAATATAGCGCAAAAGTGATATTGACGTTGACCTTGGACTTTGTTTGGTACTTGAACTTTCTGGTCAACATGTTTCTTTTTTTATCTCTCCACTAACAGCATCAATGCTTATTAGTCAGGGAGCAAGGATCATTTGCTGTTATGGACTTTCCGAATATTTCTCTTATAATATTAGCTCATAATAGTATATTCTAAAAAGTAATCAATGTACCCACCTTTTTAGTCAGGGAGCAAGGATCATTTGCTGTTATGGACTTTCCGAATATTTCTCTTATAATATTAGCTCATAATAGTATATTCTAAAAAGTAATCAATGTACCCACCTTTTTAGTCAGGGAGCAAGGATCATTTGCTGTTATGGACTTTCCGAATATTTCTCTTATAATATTAGCTCATAATAGTATATTCTAAAAAGTAATCAATGTACCCACCTTTTTTTTCGTCTATAAGCGATTTAAATAACGAAGCTAACTCTCTTCCCATACGTGCGATTAACCTATTGGTGTTATCCCTTCATTTATTTTTAATAAAATAGTATGCACGCCATTTAGACCATTTGATATTGATATTCGACCGATTGATACATCAATTTTTGCTTATCCTTAAATTTAAAATTAAATGGAATATGATCCACAATATAATATAATGCTTATAATTATTGGCCGCATCATATGCAGATATGCCACTCATTTGCAGTACTTTTTTCGTTAAGGTAAAGGAAAGAAGTCAAGTTCATTAAATTAATGAAAGATTTGTGGAGTGATGAAACCCTTACTTATTGTGAGCATCCAAATATATTCTTTAAAAGTCTCAGTAAATATGACATTTCTTTTCCTCATTAGCTACATTATTTTGATACTGTGTATTATGTGGTTCATCTCTAGGAGCATTGGGATTTATATCACCTTCAATGATGTATTTTCTCGTACATACTCGTGAAGAAAAAGATCATCATCATGGGTCAATTGGATTGGCTTGACACAGCCCTCCACTTGATTCTTCTATCGGCCAGCCTCTTCATATTAACGTAATTCTTTTGTTTTACGTCCTTCATAGTTTGTTCCATATATCTCATACGAGGCCTGCCTTTTCTATTATTCCCGTGTACTTTTCCGTCCATGATTGTCTTCATCAGGCCATCATCTCTTAAGTTATGGCCCATTAAGTTGTCCCGTCTTCTTCTTAGAGTTTTCAGCAGATTTCTTTTTCCTTCCACTCTAATTAAGACTTCTTCGTTATGAATTCGTATACATTGATGCCGTCTCCTAGTCTCGAAATTCAATTGACATTTTACGTATTGTAATACCTCGAGCATCTTGTCCATTTCCGTTGCTTTCTCTTGACCCTCTACAGAATAATTTGGCTAGCTTCTTATATTTACATCTTTCAAATTACATCACCCTACCTGTATGTCTCGGAACTCTGCACAATATTTAATATTATTTAGGTGTTAACGTATTTACTACCATCCCAGTCAATCCATTGTCAGCAGGTTATATATAAGCCCGTGTTTCCTTGGCGAGTACCTGAAAAAGCATTACATCTTGGGTGAAAAAATTGTGCCAAGAGATAAAATTCGAAAAAATATAATGTCTTGTGATTTTTTTCCAATCTCAGTTAATTTTTTTGATCGTTTTAAATGCTAAAGTGTATCTTTTCTATGAATGACGTAATGACGGCCGGCGCTGAGATCACTCGGCACGTGAAAGCTCACGGCTCTGGTGACCGGGGCCAAGAGGTGAGACCGGTCAGTTATGAGTTTCCATACGTATAGATGCTTACCGATGGAGTTTGAACTCGGCCTCCGCCTGTTAATTTCCACGTCAAATGGCGAGGTTCCAATTCTAAAATGGCTTGCGTTTATGCTCGGTTAAGCTGCAATCGTTGAAGAAAATTAACTTGGGAATTTTGTCGAATGTTGCAGGCATGGCCACTGATGATGATTAAAATGTATGATTTTCTTTTGTAATATCTTCTGATTGAAGGGCTAAAGGTTTATGCTGAAGGGGTATTGATTAACTACCGCTCATTAATAAGCAATAGTTAGGAATATTCCTCCCCAAAGTTATCTAACCTTTAGAAATCCATGATCTACGGTTAATTTGACTGAAACCCTAAGAATTATTTTATGAATGATACACGAACACATTTAACCACCTTGCTCAGCATACTTGTTCAGCCTGGTAATTTGAAGAGATTCAAAGTGTTTTAAATTAACATTTTTTCAAGAGTTATTTCTTATTATAAATGAGTATTTTTCACTGTAGTACAAATCATCGAGAAATAAATCGACATCGAGAAATAAATCAGACATGGTAGTGATATAATTTTATGTAATTTGAGAATTTGAGATTCTATAAGCGGTGTCATATTTGTATTTACTCTGTATACACGAAAACCGGCAAGTAGAGACACTTCTAATTACTAATTTATTTCAAAAGTTGGGGATACTTAAGAAGCCCAAAGTAGATTATAAAATGTATTTTTTAAAGTTTGTCCGAATACTTTTACAATCCTTGAAATTATCTTGGAGCTGTTACTGGTTACTGAAATACCTTTCTGATAGGAATGAATCGCTTGACTGAGATTCCTATCAGCCAAGATTGATGTCAGCCATAACTTTATGTCTACTTAAATGAATAATTTAATAACTTCAAAGAAATACGAGGAGAGATCGAGAATGTTTCATGTATATAATCCCCAAATTGGCATATCCATACCATGTTCTTACAAGGATGATGAAAAGACATTTTGTCGTATCCTTCGTGATTCACCTGGAACAAGCTCATTAATACGAATATCATTGAAAAATACTGCAATCTGAAGGCCACATCGAATCAAACCGCGCGTCGTTGGCATCCCAGTTGTTCTGAGGGCTAAAATGTTTTTAGATAGGTATATAGATATCGATTCATAAAGACGGCATAGAACATGCGAAGAAAATGTATGGGCTCCTCCTGGTTCAATAGTAGGAATTCCTAAGTTATATCCTTTCAGGAAGGAAATGAATTTTTTGCGCATAAGTATCGCCTAATAACGTATATTGTGAAAAAATCAGAGGCGAATACTCAATAGTAGCCGTAAACATGGCTGAGTAGCTTATCAAGCATACGTTTCTCAGCTAGGTGCACCTGGGCTACCATTCACAAATCTGTAACAGACTAAACTCTAACTTTGAACTTGTAAAAATCAAATTAAGATAAGTTGTGAATATAGCTAGTTTTACATATGCTTTACATATATGCATTGGCAAAGTTTAAAAAACAACAAAATGCTACACTGCGAGATTCCTAATCAGCAAATATACTTTGGCAGCCAAGGCGACTTGTTTTTTACCGTTTTCCGAAGGATCTGTGGATTAAACCTTGTTCAACCTAATATATACATTTGCCGAGATTTACACTATGTTTTCAAAATTTTCAAAAAATAGACCTTATTCCTAATAACGTTTGAAATGTAAACCTATTTCCTTGACTTGAGTCAGAATGATTCCAGCTGTTTCTTTCTAATTATCTTGTCACAACGATAAATTCGTAGGAAAGTTTCAAATTTCGTTTCTGCTGGTAAATTATATCTAATTTGACAATAAGAGATGTATTGGTTTAGTTTTAACTTGACATTATACACGGCCTACTCCTAACATCTCATTGCAGCGTATTTTGCACATATCCCTGGTAGACTATCTCATATTCAATACGAAGGAATCTGTGCACTACGTGACTAAATCACAGCTTGTGGTCGTCTTTTGGGGCTCACTCTCTAAAACGCGACACGGTTTGAATCATATGAGCAGAAAAAAGGAACTCGCGTCCATCCGCAAGGATTTACACCTCTAGATGTGGTGGCTTAAATCTCAAAAAAAAGATAACGCTTTAAAAAATAATATTAAAAATTCGTTAACTAATGATCACCATATCCCATGCATCCCATGATGGTATGTACATTTATTGTGAGTTACGATTTCTCCGGCGGATGAAGAAGCGCGCTAAAAAAAAAAAAACGGATTGCTTTCGTTCTTCTCCGAGGGACAACGTCGAAGTGATGCTCTCCAACGATACCTGACCGCTTTCGCAATACATCACTTTCTCGTCGCCCTCGGACGCATATCAATTAAAAAAACGTTTCAGAAAGTCATTTCCCCGTGTCATCCCTCGGGTCCTCATTCATTTTTCACAATCGGCGCCGAAAACGCGTCTTCGTAACGGGAAGGGAGACACGCGATGTGCGAAACCAATCCAACCGGGAGGAAAGGATCCTTTCTCCTCCCTCATTTCACCTCATAACCTAACGTCTTCACCCCCCCCCCCACCACGCTCTTCTGCATCACCTCATCATCCGTCCCGTAGAAAGTAAGAAAGTTCAGGTTCTTTCGGGCTGTATTGGAACTTCTTCTTCTTACGACCCGTGCCCGATCCTCGAGACCGATGAGAGATGCCAACCAGAGGTTCCCCCCGGGCGGTGCGGGTGGATTTCAGATCCACCTCTTTCTTTTCTTCCTTCCCTCGCTCTTCTCTGGTGTGACGACTCTTTTTGAGTGCGCTCGATGAGGGGACGTGGAGTGAAAGGCGAAATGTGGGGAACGGCAGCGTGTGAACGTACGGAAACACATGTGATCATGTGCGGGTGGGAAGGGGAAAAATATATTCGCGGAAGCTTCTTTTTCTTTGCGAAATCAGGACCTCGATCTCACAAAATTTCAATTGATCGCAATTGGTTTAATTAGTGCATTTTGTTATGACTATCATTTGGAATCCACCGATAAGCTATTTCGGAATATATTGGATAAAAACCATTAGTTAAAATCCGAAGATCTGCCCAGGGGGAACCTGAACAGTAGCCGGGTGTAATGGTAGAATGAAGCAGGGAGGTTTGACACTGTAAGTGAATACTCAAAAAATTATGGATTCGAGGCTGGAAAACAGAACTCCTGTCGAGCTGAAACAAAGTTTTCCTAAAATGATAATTGTATGCTGTGCTGAAATGTCTTCGGAATCCCTCGAGGAGGGCGGTGAAATCTTAGGATTCGGGATGTGATGATGATTACATTTTGTTTTTATTCTCTATAAATATATATGACTGGATATAGGTGAAAACATGACCGGTGTATTTGCGGGGTGGAGGTTAAATTGGAGTTGGCTCCTTGATGGGAGATTTTTATGGTGAGGAGGAATGCCTTTGCGTGTGAGGAACATAAAAAAGAGCATCTTGAGTAAGTTGCTGTCCCATCCCCTTAAGGCACTCGGCATGATGGATTTATAATCTAACTTTTCACACCACACGTGAGGCGAAATTTATCTTATTAAGTTTCAGTAAAATAAGCTGCGAAGCAATAACCTGTTGTGTTTGGGTCATTACCAATACCGTAATTGATCATATCAAAAATTAAATTGATTGAATGGGATAAAAAATCACTTACCAGATTAATAGAGAAATTCCACAGAGAAAAAATCATTCGCTTTGACCGGGATAGAGAATATCTAGTTCCTTTAAGGCCTCTAATATTCCACAGGGAGAAATGACGCCTCGGTAGCTTAACTGGCTAAAGCACCTGGCCGGAAATCAGGGGATCCGGGTTCACATCCCGGTCAAGGCGAATGACTTTTTCTCTGTGGAATTTATCTATTGAGCAATTTCAGCGGGTAACGCCGTTAAGGATCTTGCGGCCAGTTCGCGCTCCTTCAATACCAGATCAATTCCTAATTAATTCAGAAGAGAATAAAAGAGCACGATGGATGCGAAATATCAGACCCCTCGGTGCTAGAGAAATAGGAAAAAAATCAAAGGCCGATAATTAATTGTAATATGGTTAACTTTGTGAAAATAATTTATATTCAGGATAAGGAAAAAGAAACTCATACCTTTCTAACGCGGTATTTAAAATAGAACGCCATTGTTTCAATACACCAGTGCCATTATCAAGGCTGAGTTTGCATTCAAAGAAGTCCTCCCAACAGAAACAAAGAGTCTATTTGAAGAATAGGATCGACGATAAGATATCTTCTGCTGACTGGATGCGTTTTTAATCGAAGGCAGTGACGTTTTTGCAATGATGTTAAAGACGTTAATGAGCTTTATTTAGACAATTATTAAAATTGAGTTATGCATATTACTGTGACAGACAAGTCAGATCTTAGCCTGTTAGCCTTTTACTCAATAACAGGCTTTCGGTGAGGGACTGGGAAGCCGTCTTCTATAAAATCACATGAGTGAATATTCTATGTGAGGATATTTTGAGCCTATATAAACTACGACCATATTCACCAATCTAACCTTCGGAACTAAATGTAGGAGTTCGAAATACTGATTAAATACTAGTATGTTTTCATCCCAATTACGGTACTGCTTTGCGTAGATATCTGGGGTTCATGTGTTTGGTTTATTAGTTGGTTTGATTTATTCTATTATCATTAATCGAACACTTTTTTTGGCGAGATTATACACCGGGAAAAACAGCATGGCTTATGAAAGAGGATTAAGACTGATGGGGTGGATATCGGCATCCGATAGAGGCCTATGATTCTCACCTGACCATGTCTTGAAGTGCCTTACATGGTCATTATGACCGAGAATATATTCTCATTAAACTGATATGATCGATGTCCCAATGTGACGTAATAATTATTCCAACGTGCAACCACAGTTGGGATGCTTTTCCTGGTCTTAAGAAAGTCTTGCTACCCACTCACCAATGCCCTGAAAAAAATAAGCCCGGCCGTTTCATCCTTTCTGTTTTGAATCATATTTTCCTAGACTTAACTGATGACGAAGTGACTATAGAAAATTAACTGGACCGTTTTCTACGGCAATCGAACGAACTATCAAGCAAGTTGCCTCTTAAATTTTTTAATATTCTTTACTTAGAAGGTGAATTATATTTTATTTTAGAATTTTAAATATCAAAAATCCAATAAAATGGTAACTAATATATGAGTCAAAATCTTGATTCTGATTTATGCCTGGTGATGGTTCACCCATTACTATACACCCTTGTGTTAGCTTGCAATGCATTGCGTGGATGTAAATTTTTTTTTGCCTCATGAATTTTACGTGGACAATCAAGAGTTGTAAAGAGTAGTAATGTAGTGGTCTGCGCAGTGGCCCGGAAATCAAAGGTCCGTGGTTCGATTCCCAGTCCGGTGAATTTTTTCGCATGGAAATTAATGTGAATTTCACCGCCGTTCACGCGGAAGGCTTTAAATACCCTACAATCAAGAGTAGATTGATCAAACGCCATATAACTGATCTTCAATATTTTTCCTTAGCAGGATATTCTTGCTAATAGCTATCCGTTTGATTCAGTACAATGCTGTCCTCGTGTTTTATTTGTTTTAGTTGAGCTTTCATGGAGACTAAATTATCATATGGGTGTTTTCAAGTCTGTTTCCGCACTAAAAGGCGCTTCAGACCGGGAGGAAAGGTATAAGGATAGTAATGGAAGGGATGGAGGACCCGGAAGCAGCGAAATCATGTTTTAATGTAAGGGAGGATAATTTGAATAAGATAAATTTTGGAGTAGGGGGACTGAGTTCAATTTCCTAGGATTACAGCCATATGACTGAAGGTAAAATCTGAATAGAGATTATTGAGTGTCTCCGTTTTTTAGAAAAATTTAAAATTGAACGAGCGCAGTGTTGCATCAGAGATTTCATAAGAAGGAAAAAGCCAGTCTTGGATGCCCTGGGGAAATACTTTTGGTGCCACCTCTTTCCAATACACAACAAAAATCATCAGAGGCAAGAGTACTCACTGACCTCTGCCTCGAGCTTCATGCCAAAAGTTCTTGGTGAAATTTTCTCTCCTGCTACCGTTCCTGGAAAACAGTAGATGGCTTCGGGAGGGGATTAATGATAAGCAGTTGAATTGACCCGACCAAAGCTTTGAAAAAGATTGATCGTTTCAAAAGGAAAGGAAATTATCCAAAGATTTCATTTAAGAGATATCGAAACTTGCTCCATGCTATGTTTTTCAGTGTATGAAATGCTATACGTGAGTATACGTCAGTGTTCTTTGGACACCTCTAATAGCATATTTTTTACTTACACGTACAAGTGGCAACTTTCACGGCGATGATCGTCATAATATATCACTAAAGATAGAATCCAGAATACCCATTAACTGTAAAGATGACCGCTAGCCCTCGATTTGGCGCACAATGGAAGTAGATGATATTGATTGACATGCATCCATGTCAGAATTACGTCATAAAAAATCTTCGAAAGGTTAGCTTCAATAACTACGATCTGTAATAGTTTACAGCGAAGGAGTACGGGGAAATCTGAGTAGGTATCGCATATTACATATAACAAATATTGTATCAAGATAGAAATGAATTTTTAAGAGAGCTAATTTCAAAACTAATCAAACTAAGGTAATTCTGTGGATGTGTAGAATGAATAATGCATAAATGTGTTTAACCAATTGATATTTATAAATGACCAATGTTATTAATATTTGTATTTTCTTGTTTGCCTAGTTTTTTTGACCAGTGCTAATAATAATTGTATCATCGTGTTTGATCGTTGTTTACACTGTAATTATATTTATATGTTGGTTAAACCATAAAAACAAAAAAAGGTAATACTTTGAAATAGAAATTAGAATGTTGGGAATTATTTTTTTTTAACGTGTGCATGGTCAAACACTACTAACTTTTTCATGCTCTAGGAAATGTGATTTCATAATTTAATTCATTTATAAAAAGTACTAACGAATCAAAAACTGTTCACTTACTTTTTATTAACTGACAATTTAGTGCCATTTATAGCTAATATTTTGCGTGTCTTTTAACTGCATGCTTAATATTTTCCTCAGGGTGATAACATTGTGACTCTTGGCTTTATGTAAGTAGAATAAACGGAGCATTATTTTTTTCGCTTGTCTGCACGGTAGTTAGTATTCTCTATGATTCTCTCTGGCAATGTATTCCAGAATCATCCGCTGCCACACACCCTTGCGGTGGCTTGCAGGGAATTACGTAACTGTAGATGAATAACGATACAATGAGGTTGCTAACCATATTTTTTTAATTTCCCAATCTGATAGAGTTTGTAAAATTAAAAGACACATATTTTTCCGTTTTTCAAGCCGTCAATTAGTTCTCGAGTTGTAAGCGGCGAAAAACTGATGTTTTTAACCTTTTCGGAAAAGTGGGCGTGCATGGTACTTAGCACGCTATTCACTTCGTCGAATCACAACTGACCCGAGGAAGCTACTTCGCCTTATCACAATGGGGGAGAAACAGTTGACTCTGCCAATGGAAGTGGTTGCGACAGGATCTGTGCGAGCAGAACTTCCGAACTCCCCCCCCCCCCTCTTCGCTTCCTTCCTTAAAAAGTCAAGGACGGGAGGTGGATGACGTAGTAAGCCTCAAAGAACCTTGTTCGGTGGGTGTCACCTTTTGCATATTTTTATTTTTGATTTATGAGTGAATGGTTCTGGTTAGAAGATAAATTTGTCACTTAAATTCATTTTTCATTTTCATCTAACGATTTCGTATGCAAAATTACGATATCGGTTCCGATTAAACGCCCCCGTTCACAGTTCTTTGATTCACATCGGAGTGAAAAACGAACGAAAATTATACCGTGTTGTGTGAGCACAAAAGCTGAACTAAGCAAGCCTTGTTTTCCTTTGTTGAATGTATGGATTCTGTTTCTCTTCACATCGGTCCTTGCATTTAAAATTTCAAGTCAGGGGTGATGGGCATGAGGAGGGAAAATAACTTCCTCGAGAGCGCTCTCCGGCGGTGAAAATATGGGACGGATTGATCTGTCTCTTGCATCCCCGTCGTGAGAAACTAATGCAACCCCAAGGGGGTCTCTCGAACCCCTCCTGGAGGGTTGAGCGTTTGGGGAGAGAAGGGGGTGGATAGGAAGAAGAAGAGAATGCGGAGAGTAATCACATGCACCAGTGTTAGAAAGGGAATATGTGGCGCCCCACTTTTCATACTTTTAATCTTTCACCCGGCGCCGTCTCCCCTTCCACCTCCAACCCCTTTCTTTTTCCGAACTGACTCATTTCGATCGGAACCGGATCGGGAGGGATCGAAGAGGAAAATAAAAGTTCACCGGGGGGTCAAAAGGCGGATGGTTATGCCGGGTCTCTGGTCCCGTGGGAAAAGATGCAATAAGTCGAGTGCACAAGATCGGCCTAAGGCACAAGATTTGGCGTGCTTCAATTACGCTCGCGGAGCGCTAACGATCTCTCGTCCGAAATCCACTCCTATTGAGAGGCGGAGATGGATAACCTGTTATGCCTGGGACAAATCTAGCACAGTCGTTCCGTCATGTCACGGATTCAATATTCAAGTACCCGCTGTTCTCAAAGACCCCTTGGTTATTAGCCCACAAGCTTCAACATTTTAATCGATTACAGGTTCGTGCATTAAAAATTGAAAATCGTACTCCTCGATCCAATATCTCGATATGACAAATTATTTTCGTTGAACCCAATGCCCTCGATCTGCTGGTGGATTGAGCTGCAGTTAATCAGATAAAATCATTCAAATTTCCCGAAAAACTTGCGTTGATGGGGTAATTGCTGTGTTATTATAACAGAGCAAAATTGAGTTAAACTGGTAATAAAACTTATTCACGAGAGTCCTTCACATTTCTATATATCATAGCAAAAGTAAATTATTACTCACCATCATGCCAGGAAACGTGACGTTCTGGCGACTAAAAATGATTAATTCAACTCCTTTTAAACAAGGAAATTTACTCGATACTTAAGAGTATTGCTGCAAATTTTCATTTTTTGTGATGCAATTTGATCTTAGCAGCAATCTGCATACGAATATTGTTGTGTTTTGTTCCCTGGGTGAGAAACTCTTTGTATATAACCATTGCTAAACATGTTCCAATTTTCGGAAATTCCCGAATCATAAACGTCAATACATAGGTTGTTGTGCTGATAAGTTAAAACGGGTTGCAGATAACTTGGTGCCAACGAGAACGTAATGGAACTTGAAATCACAAAGGAAATTTATTGAATCTAGTTAAGATCTTTGCATTTGAATACAATAGCCTCGAACCGTTCGTATTTATACCATCTACGATTTTATCCACGAATAGATAATATCTCGTAAGTACTACTTGTAAAACACTGAAAAATCCCATGTCCACTATGAAATTTCCTCTGTTCCTGTGAACCAAATTCGAACGTGGGGCTAGCGTTAAGCGGGAATTATTGTGACGAATATACTCCGCCACTAATTTCTTCTAACGGCAAATATGTGCTTATACAGTAGCCTGGACCTTATAAATTAATGAGTTGATATGGTGATATAATTTCTATGACACGTTTTGCTTGAATTTTGTAGTTTGTTTGTTCCCATTTTTTGCTGAAATGTTTTTCAAGCATTCAGTAGGCCTTCCACTTCAGTCGGTTCTTACCTTTTATAAATGCTTTAAATCCTATTCCATCCCCTATTACGGACTCAATGCAGTAAATCAGTGGTTGTCAACCATTTGGACCTCTCCGTCCTGCTATTTCCTTGGTATTATTGCAATGCTTAAAAATGGAAAACAATTTGATTGGCGGAGGTGGAGAAAGTAAATGACTGAAATGAATCAAAGGCGGTGAAGACTAGGGGAATTAAATATTCTTTCTTCTTTCTATCGGGCCAAAGGATAACATAATGACGCAGAATTCAAGACACTAAACCGATTGGCATCGAGAAACTGAGAAAAGTGTTATATTTGTAGTTTTAACGGGAAATCTGCTTCATTAAAATGGTCCAGTGCGGTGTTTCAGTTTCCAGGTACATTCTGCACCATAAAAATAGGGAAAAAGGTGTTTAAATACTCTCGCAGCACTTGCATCTGGGCGTGCCTTGCCAGGACACCTCTCTCCTGAGACAAATGCGAGCGAGCCTCTTTGGCCATGCGTTACTGAGCTGTCCATCCCGGTTACGTAAACGGAAGAAGAGATGGACCCCCTCCGAAGAGCGGGGATCATCCGATCCACCCTCATCACTTCCCTAGCAAGATTACACAGAATCTCCACCTCCTCCACCAACGAGGTCGATCTCTCTGACTCTCTCGACCCCGGCGAGGAAAGAAAAAGAAGACAGAAAAATCGTAATGCGTCCGAGCGCCATACGGTCTACTTCCGAGGGAAAGAGAGAAGCTCTCTTTTCTTCGGCCCCATCATCCCTTTCTCTCCGCCTCCTCCCTCTTCGAGGATATCGCTTGGGCTCTCCATTTTCTCATTTATAATTTTTTCGTGACGGTCTGCTCTCCGTCTTAGTCCCCCGGTTTAAATCACCCGACTCCTTCGAGCCACACGGGACTTGAGGGAGAAAGAGAAAAAAAAAGATTTTTTAAAGGTCGAGGAGGGTAGTCCACCTGTGCATCATCTGCGGATCCAATGAACAGACGGCAGGGGCCGTCGATGGGGGAAAATCTGATTCCCTTAGTTGCCCATGCTTTTTTTTCGTTAGGATTGAAGCCCTTCAAATCAAAAGGGAAAAGAATGAATGTATCCGTTTAGTGCATTATATCCCGGGCCCTGACTCTGCTGAGAGACCTATGGAGACGCACACAGAACTTCGTTCATTATTACGATTAATTGCCTTTGAGAGTATTGCGGAGGTATTACCTTAAATAGCCTATGTGACCATATTCATGCTCGTTTATTCTACAGTGCAACATCTAAAACTCTCTCGCGCTTAATGAAAGAATCTCTGGCTCCTGTGTACATCTTGAAAACCCTCCGTGGCTCTTTGAAATCGAATATGAACAACAAAAATCAATTCCATAGTATGAGGCTCAACTAGGTGGAAGTTGAATTTCGTAAATGAAATATTAACTTTGTTTCCTTCCACAGATTTATTTCCTTGGTGCGACATGTTTCGACACATCGGTGTCATCATCAGGTACCTAGGTGCCTGATGATGACACCGATGTGTCGAAACATGTCGCACCAAGGAAATAAATCTGTGGAAGGAAACAAAGTTAATATTTCATTTATAAAAATCAATCTTCAAAATGAAGGTCGGGTTCATTGGTGAGCAAGGAGTCTACCAGTCACCGTTAATAAAAGCATTGTGTGGAATAACAAATCTAAAAATTTGAAGGGAGGAAGGCTGATCCTTTTTCTGCGTTGCCTTTAAATTCCTACAAAGTTCTGATCCCCAGAAAGTTATACAGTGTGGGTAATGTCAAATGACCAACGGAATTTTTACGGCTATGCTGCTGAGCCACTGGAATAGTGACAGCGTACTCTAGCTGTTCGATAATCATTCCACATCAAATTCTTTCCGACTTAATATGATTAACGCCCAAAATACTAAGCCTACCAAACTAAGAGTACGCAAATAATTCTTTTAGCATCCTATGCTTACAAAAATATGGCTTAATCCCTATCTCACGAGGTTAAACATCCAGATTAATTTTATGACGTTTTTTTAATAAATGATTGTCATCAAGTTAAAACTGTAATTATTGTTTTTAAAAATGCAAAAAACATGGTCTAGTAATTTTTGTAATGCAAAAAGTTATCTCTTGCTCTGTGAAATTATTTACCTATATATTTTCTTGCGACCTATTTACCTTGAGTCTGAAATATCTCTCATTTATTTTAGCACAATGCTTTGGATCCGCACGCCATAGCCGCGTCAGTCCCTATCCTAGGGGACTATTTAGAAGATGAGGATTATTTCCCTTGCAGTCCCTGGAAAAGATGGGACGGCATAAAACGGTAGAAGTCGGAGTAACTGCGAACATCGCCAAAGCTCTTCATACGCCAAGAGCTGTGGAATATCTAAAGGTATGTACTAATTATTTCCCGCACTCATTTGCTACTGGTCGTGGAACTTCCCTTTTCGGTGTATCCCAAATTTTATCCAGATAGCGCCATGGGAGAGAATGCCTATTAGCACATCGCTTAGCAAATTTCTATCCAAAAATTCAGACGCAACTGTGCATAGAGTGAGAGGTACTTGGCTAAACTCATAGAATTTAAGTGTCCCTGGTAAACGCAGATGTGAATACACCATCAAAACGTCAGAGATTTAGGTGTGTATTATAGCGCGCCGTGATGATATCTCGATAGCAAAAGTTTATTTTATTCCTTTGCCACCAAATGTTTCATTTGCAATTCACCTCTTGCGCTCCAAAAAGTAAAATCAACAGATAAAACCATAGGCAAATATAATTTCGACAACTTCAATATGAATTCACTTCGCATTGATTTTTTTCTATGTAAAACATAGCCTATAATTTGGGATATATTATTTATGGAATTAATATTTATCCGGTCAATTTGAAAAAAAAACTTTGAGTCAACGTTAATACCTACTGTCAATATCGAAGCGAAAGAAACACCGTTTAGTAACACGTGATACCTTCTCGATCCTCACCAAAAAATATCAACGCCCAAACCCTCTTGTAAGTTGCTTCATCGCCTCGTTTAGCTGTTGCGGATTTACCGTAGGGATTAATCAATCGGAGATACAATTTGCGAATCCCATTCCATTTTTATTCCCAATCACGTCCAATTAGGCTTAGATTCTACAACGTTCTCATCACGCTAATCACAATGTAGATATGCCGTATTCAGTAGTTATAATAGTATTATGCTTTTTAAAAATTGTTTAAAACCTTATGGATAAGAAATTTCGACGGTAAAACTAATATTCTTTTCGGAGTAGCCCTGTCGACTGCATTTAAGCGGCACATGTCATAAAACCATGAAGTAAAATTGCTCTTTTGTATTGGATTATTCATTATTACTGGGCTCATATATTTTCCTTACTTAATGGAAAACCCCATTGTTGGTCAATTCAAGGTAAAGATACTATATTAAAAAGTATAATGAAGATGTGTGCTTAAACAGCATTTGTTGTTCGTCACGTATTTTTTTAGTTCAATTCGATGGCAATACGTTTGCATAACGCTAAATACTATTATTTATAACTTATTGCTAATTAGCATGATGGATAGGGAAGAATTTCAAATGCCTGCTTGGAGTATTCTTCACATTACATGCCCCCGAGCATGCTTAACATGGAAATCATTTGAGCATCGTTTAATTTGTTTGCGATAGTTGTATTTTTATCGATATATTAGCGATTTGCTGACTGAGGCACCTGACCCTCCGTTTTCCTCCAAAGAGGCAGAAAGGAAATAGGAAGGAGGGAAAGGAAAAAAATAGGGGAGAGGAGAGACAACATGTGGTGTGTGTGTGTGGCAGTTTGCATCTGTGTTTGTACGTGTGGGGTTCTTCCCGCACTGGCCACCTGGTGAGCCACCTGTCACACATCTCATTCACCCTTCTAACCTTCTCCCTTCCTCCCCACTTCCAATGCCCCATCCCCGCTTTCCACCCGACCCGAAACGAACCCGGCCAGCCTGCTCCGCCAACCCATCCCCTTGGGCAGACAGATCTTCACCCCCGTCTCCTCCTTATGCCGCCGCCGCCGCCGTGGGATACACGTCTTCTTCCTTCAATAAATCTCCGTCGCAGTACTCTGATATCCTTGGTCATTCTCTCTACCTCCCCACTCCACTTCCTCTCATCTCACCCTCTTTCTTGAAATTTAAGTCCGTTGGTGGGGGTGGAAACAATCTGAGGTCATTTGCGCCATGCGGAAGATTGGGCAGGTATTAAGGTAGGGTTTTAGGTGAATAGAGAGAGGTTGGAGAGAAAGTCGATAGTAACCATAGTATTTAGCCCGAAGGTTATCGTGGTTGGTGAGGGTGGAGCTTATATAATGTATGTACCTTGCCCAATAACTTACGATATTCGAACTGCTTTACGCCATCGGGATTATCTCGAATAGGTAACAAAGGAGTCGTACAACAAGAATGGTTCCCAAATTTGGGGTATTTGAATCGCTCATTTCAATCTCAGTCATCATTTTCACTTTTTTCTCATCCAGGTGCTCTATGCTCAAGACCGATGAAAGGAACTCAAATAAAAAAACAATGAGTGATATTATAATGAGTGATTCAAAGACAACAAATTTGCGAACCATTCGTGTTTGTACCACGTGACTCCTTGGCTACCTATTTGAGCTGATCCTAAAAATTAAATTTCCCTCCTCAGAGGATCTATTTCCATTCCCTCTACCGCCATCGGTTCGTCAGGAAGATCTGATACGCCAAGAAATCACTCAGAACGGGTACATCTGGAGGAGTCAGGAGGCCTCTCTCCCGAATTTGAACCCGGGACCTCAGGGTAGTATCTCAATGCTCTGGTGACTCGTGTACTAAGTCGTAAATGCTGACAGTAGCTTATTCGCAAATTTGGTGGCTTTGATCGCTCATTATAATCTCACTCATTGTTTTTTTCCATTTGAGTTCCTTTCATTGCTCTCGATAAATGAGCATCTGGATGAGAAAAACTCGAGTGAAAATAATACGTGAAATTGACAAGTTTAAGGGTGCTCTAGATGAAAGGCGCCGAAGGAACTCTGTTAAACTTTCTATCCGTCGACCATATCTCTGAATTTGACTACCCCAAATGACACTCGAGTAGGAATCGGTTAAAACTATTTCTGCCTTTGTCGGGTTTCCCTCCTGAGCACTAGATATTTTAAGCCTGTATTTCGACCGCCATCATCAAAATGATCCTCTCGGTTTCACCGAGATTTGAGCCCTAGGGATTTATTTATTTATTTTCCACTACCACCGAAAACAGCACATGTACCTTTACATCGGGGTGTTAACAATGTAACAACAGACGAGTACACACAGCCATTCCTGAGTGGTGAAAAAACCCACTCAGGCGGAACTCGAACCCGCGACCCTAAGGTTAGCCGGCGAGGACTTAACCAATCCGGATCCGCTGTAGTGCGGGTTTTCGAGCTAACACATTTCTAAATTTATTAATTTTCTTTTTTGAAATTACTATTCATTTTCGTTCCGCTCCGCAAATGTATTTCATCATCGCGCTGAATAAAATATCAGTGAAATCACCCACGCCTCCTTTTGCGAAGTCCGCGTCGTGCCAACGGCCGGGCGTCTCTTTAAAATGTTTATTTATTTTCTCCGTTGGAAGGAAAAAAATAATTTTAGACCCGCCTCACACGCGTCACGACCATAAAATTAATTTTTCGATGTTTATTAAATTTCGGGAAATATCGAGAGAAGCCCCAGGTGATAAATTTCCTCTCGCTGGCTTATACGTCTTCCTATTTAAATTTGAGGGACGGCCGCCACTCCTGGTATTGTCGAATGAAAATCTCATTTTTTTCGAGCTCGAATCTAATTTTTAAACATGGGTTTTAATTTTTTTTTTTTTTTTCAGGAAGACTGAGGGAACATGCTCGTTTTTGTATACTACCTTTCAAAACTTTAAAAGAAGCATAAAATTGTACCTATTTTGTACAAACGATGATTTTTTATATTCCCACTGCAAATGGCTTCAAATATGAGTCTATAGGAGTATTTGGGACTTTTTTTAGGTTACCAATTCATGTGGGTAATGATAGAGAATTGTTATGTTTTTCTAGCTCTGGATTTCAATGCTCTCGAAAAAGATGTGAATTGGTGCAATTGCTGTTCTGTTTATCCTTCATAGGAAGTGGTTCTGTTTGGGCATTAAATTATGGCATGAATTGTTCTGAGGTATCTCCCTCTTTGTCTATAAAATATACTTCATTTTCCAAAATTTAATACATAATGTACTGTTTCACGTATTATCATTTCATTGAGTTGAAATTAGTTTTCACAACTCGGCACTGCGAGAATCGCTCATCAATAATTTTTAGTCGTTTCGCTGAGAATTGTTTAATAGTGCTAGGATCCAGCATTCAATAAGTTTGCATTTCTTTAAGCTATCCCTGAAACGCATTAAGTTACTTTTCTCTACTCTTTAGGATGCGATTCTAGCATAAATTTCTAACTCTCTTTTGGTTTTCGCTTTTTCTGTGAGAATTATGATTTTTCAGCAATTTAATGTGCAAATGTTTGCCGGAAAGTTTTTGAGTTTCTTCTTTCCTTAATAATAGGTAATCTACCCCCGTAAACATGTTCACGCAATATGCGAATACGATTGCTTGGTGTTTGTTAAGTACCTTAAATGAAACAGCGAAACATTTTTACCCACCAGGTATTTGCTTATTTACACGACTCCTGGATATTATTCAATGAAGTTGCCATCATATTACGAAGAAAGGGAGTCCTAAATAATTGCTACCTATTCCATCCTGATATATAACTCTTAATTTCTATGTCAAGATTGTAGTTTTAGTGACGACCAAAGCTAATATTAGCGCCCACTCTTATTCTTAATATAGCTGGTCAAAATCTTCATTGTCCAGTCCTTAAATATTATCATTCTAATCTGTCAACGTTTACGAAATATACGATTTTATATAATGAATTATCATGCATTCATTAAGTCTAAGTAATGCAGAATCGTTTTAATGGCAGTAGTTTAATTCATAGTCTAAATATTTCTTTCTCTTTGCCATAACCATGGATGACAAAATTTGCACTAAAAACAAGTAACGTATTGTAGTAATTAATTATTTATGAATCCTTCGGAAATTGGCGTGAAAGTTTTCTTTCTTGATTTTGTTTCGCCGTACCAATGGTAATTAGCGACTTTCTTTAACTCAAGGAACAATTAGAAAAAATAATTTGAATGAATGCCTGAAAAAATTTGGTTATCAGAGCATGAATTCGATTGGGTAGGTTGATTAAATGGACGCAGGTCTGTTGCGCATGATGCCGATAATGAACATTGATTGGTTGAAGTGAATCAGTCGAAAGTACAACTTAAAGAATTAATTTTCTTCCGCGCTCCCTTCTTGGCCAGCGAAGTAAGGTATTACTTAATAATATTCAAACGTGCATAAGCTATGTGTGCTCGATGCCCTTTTGGCTTCAAAAATTCTTACGCCTATCTTAGGAACTTTCCACGCCCTCCTTGGGTTTTCACATTTTACATTTTTACAATTCCCCATTTTCCTCCCTCTCATTGTAATCCTCTGAATTGAGATATTCTAAAGTTTCTTTGCCCATTTTTATCTGAAATTGGTGAAGGGAATACATCATTTTAACACCACAAAAAGTCGTTATATTAAAATCTTTTTATCGATTTTTTTCGTGTTGATATTATATTGTTTATTTTGCATAGAACTTGTACCAGTTCACAGTTGGTTGTCAAGCATTGCAGAGTATTATTACATCGTAATTTCTTCGCTGGTCGAGAATAAAGGAACACGATTTGAGTTTCATGCAAAATACTCATTGACCTAATCCGTGCTTCAAACCCAAAAAATAAATACATGTGCTCGCTCGTTTTAAGTTAACGGGGGATTTGTTCCGGGTTTTTAACCTCATTAACATCCAAATCGTTGGGCACCTAACTAGCCACGGTGAGACCGCAGATTCCCAGGTTAGTAAAGTAAATTTAATTATCAGATGAATTCGAGTTCAGGTGGCCAACAGGTAATGCGTAATCCGGCTGCGGAACGGGGAAACACGGCTGGAGGAAAGTTAATTCAACCCAGGGAAAAAAACATCAGATGGCTTATAGAGCGTAGAGTTTTTTTCGTGGGGCCGTAAATTATCAGAGGGGCATTCTTTCCTGAAATATCTAAATGTGCACATCACGATTTACAACCGACACATGGGATGGAAACCAAACTCGGATTTATTTCGCTTTTTTCTCAGTCCAGTTCCGAAGACATAACAGCACTAATTTCTCTCCATTTGTGCCATTCTGGTCAGAACCAACTCGAGACTTCGTTAGCACTTACAGCAGCTTTGTTTAGCATCGTTTTGCCTAGGGGTCAATGTATTTTTCACCTTGCCGGACGCATGATTGCGTATCTGTACCTCATGTGTGAATAGTTGTATTATTGAGTACATCGTGAGTTGATTACAATTTCACCTTGCCCAAACTAAATCTCGTCTGACGACGTGTGAAGGAATAATCACTTAGGATGCATAAATTGAACATCTACTCTACTGGCCGTCATGAATTGGATTCATTATGCTAAGCTTGAACCCAACGCGTTTAGTTATATTTTTCTGAGAAGACAAAACTACCTACAGATAAAATATAAAGGTTTTCATCATTAAATAGGATTTGGTGTTTCCTTGGCGTATTGGCTGAGTGAAGATCTCTCGTGTACTCCACTGGGTGAGGTCCTTCAGGGCCGATGCTACGAACTCGTTCTCGTCTTCAGGGCGTTGATGTCGTTTCCAGGGTTTTTCACCTATTTTTGCCACATCAGGCAAAAACCTGGAAACATCAACGCCCTGAAGAGGAAGGCGAGTCCTCCTTCACTCAGGGTCTGCTTATGTTGCTGGAAAGAATTACCATTTCATCCTGTGTCTTAAAGTTTACGCTGTCCAGCTCAAGTTTATTTACAGGTACGTTCGCCCTAAAACTGATGCCTGATACTTAGCTCTGCAAACATGTATCTGAGACAGGCTTTACAGTCAGCCATAATATTGCATCAAATTATTCAATACCTAATTTCTTAAATCTGATTCTAGGATACGTTCTGGGCGCGATTATTTTTGCTGAAAGTAATTTTTGCTCACATATCTGACTGAAATTGATCCCAAGTGATAAATGGTGAGCTTCGTACTCTACGGGAAGCACACTCCATGTTGAAGACTCAATTTACGTGTAACAGGGCTATTGTAAGTTTCGAATGCATACATGTATTTCCAGCAACTACCTGATCTATTGTCGCGATTATGAGTTGCAGTACTCCGCACAGCTACCTCTGATGCAGTCCTGCTGATATCTGAAGGATTTGGCTATCTTGATGAACTTGTGCAAGCACTTAATTGCGGTGTGGAACTACCACAACTCCTGGGGGTCCAGACCTTAAATGAACGGTTTTCTTGTTTAGTTCATGCATGAGGCCGCTATTTGGTGAAAATCCATTGGGAGTAGGTAATAAAGTAATACTTTCGTACTCCAATTCTTTCAGTATGCAATTGACTGCAACTAGTAATGCTACACTGGAGCACCTGCTCATTCTGAAGATACTACTGTGTATCGAAACTAACATAAGATAGAACTGAAAGGCTACAGTAGTTTTCTTTTCTATTTTGTAATTGTAATTAAGCTCATTGATGAAATCAGGAATAATATATTGCTCTGTATTGCGTTTTAAATGTTATTCATTGGAGAGTTTTGTGATGATTAAGAGTTTAATTAATCGTACATTGGAATGGTGATTTATTTTTTCTCCTGAACATTTCCTCCATGCTTTTCCACTCAAGTGTTCTAATTTTCTTTTCGCTTCTCCTTGTCTTTGTCGTCTTTCGTCATCCTCGCGTCCTCAATCACTACTCTCTTGAACAACCGCCAAAGATATCTCGATTACGATCGGCTATCCCGTTGAAGCCCCTTTTATAAAAAATTGACGCCAGTTTTCGCACCATGAGGGGAGAAAGAAATAAAAAGCTTATGTTACTGAATACACCTTCCACCTCGAAAAATAAAAAAAATAAAATAAATAAAATTTTTATTCACGACAGTTAAAAAAATCGGCGGATATGATATTTTGAACCTTCTTTCCCCCAGCCACACTCACACAGAAGGGATATTCGGTGAACCGTGTTGTGTGAACTGCTGCTACCGTGTGCGTCGTTGTATGTGTGTGTGTGGAGATGGATGTGTGCGTAGGCGTATATGCTTACAGAAGCGTGGAAAATCCTTTCTGGTTCGCGTGAGCCCCCCCGCCCCCCTCCACCCTCTCCCTCCCCTTCGTGGATACGGAAGCGTCGGCACTATGGCGTTGCCGTGATTGATGGGAAGGCGCCGCGGCGGTCGTGTGGGCGGCAGACGGGCAATGGCACAGAACAGGAGAGGGCGGAAGGACTATTACCGGGGGAAGGTGGGGAGGAAAGGTAAGAGAGGGGAGGGAGGAGACTACCGCCTTTGGGGTGGTGAGCAAGGGAAGGAAGAGAGGGACTCTTCAAGGGCCCCGCTTTGGCTGGACGACATATGGGCGAAAATCGGGGGATACTGTTAAGTGGGAAATGCCCTCATCCCCATTCTTCCCGGCTTACTGCTCACCGACTGGCTTCCTCCGCTGCAATGTCCGAAGCGATTTATACCCTCGTTTCCAACATCCTCATGGGAGTCTTAGGGGAAGGAGAGGCGGTTATCTAATCCCCGATCTTTTTAAAGGTCTTCGAAGAACCCCTGTGCCTCCCGACAAATTTCGTGCGCACAAATCTATAGGAGAATCTTAGTGGTACGTGGATTTGGCTCTCGGCTGGTGTCTTTCCGAGTTCCGTTACCCCGGGCCAGCCCCATTTTCGACGACTTTTGGCACATTTTTCTAAATGGGTTAGCTCAGGAGTCTCAGTCTTTGTCCCAAACATTTTTAAGTCAGGAACACTTTCTAGAGTTGATTAGAGGACATCGTGCTTCGTTAAAAGCTGCGGGGCTTTTCAACCTTAGTTTTGCCGTGATCGCCAGCTGTTTGCAGATCGGGCAGATAATTAGCGGAGTTGAAGAATCTATTCATCTCATTTTAATGACTAAATCGTCTGACATGTTGTCGGGGTCTCAGTTATCGCTTCAATCTGAGAAGGGGACTCGGTTGTCCGGTACGTTACAAAAAGTCTCAATCTTGCTACTCTCTTTTTATGGTCATAGTGACGACATCTTAGTTCACCAATCACATTACACTTTTACTTTAACCCCAAAATTTTTTTTTCTGGAGCAGAGTTGAAATGTGTACTCTCTCCCTGCTCTACGCCGGGCATTCGGGGAGAAGCAGTCGCTGTCCTCAACCATGCGTGGTATATTTTATCGCAGACCATATGAGAAGCGACTAATTATATTAGACGCTTAATGTACTCATAGGAGACTACCAGCTTGTAATGCGATGGTGGGAATTATCACTGCTGTTCTGTTTCATCTGCTTCCTCTGTTTTGTTGATAATGCTTCTTCCCCAAACTGTATGTCTTCCTTTCCTTTATAATTTAACTTATTTGTGGGTTTGAGTAGATATTCCGAAGTTTTTTTACGGGACACTTAAAGAAAATGCTGTGAGGTGCTTTAAAATGATAAGTAAAATAGCGTTGACATTGTTGAACTAATTGCCACTGGGAGATTAAAGAGATGTCTACAATATGCCCTGCAAGCTACCTCAAGGGTTCGTGATATGTGATGTTTCCAAACCAGGCCAGCGCAACTATCGCGTTATTAATTATGTTACTGGCTTTAAAGTTAAGATGCATTAAGTCAAATAATTTGCTATGCAGCTTCACAGTAAAAATTTTCCAATTTCCTGAGTTTATATTTTCAATTTTTCAACATGAGGGGCAACAGACGCTTTACAATTCTTTCACAAATATTTTTAGTAACATGGCATACATGCTAGGAAGTGTCAAAAAAATTATACTCGCAGTTTCTCATATGAAGTCTTGTGCATATATTGAAAATAATGTTAAAAACTACATTGCCAATCCAAATTAATTGTCTCCCCGGTAACGTCGATCAATATACACGGAAATTTCTAATTTAAGCCATCTGTCGCACCATATCTCTAATATTGTCATACTTATCTAATTTACTACAGTACTGCATAGCTTTTAATGTCATAAACTCCAAAAAATAGAATCCGCTTAAAATTAAATGGTTGCTGAGGATTCGGTCTGTACTTCAATCTACTAGTAAGAGGATGAGAAGGGTGAGCGGTAGTTACTCTTTTCCTCATCCTTCTTCCAATTAGGACACATTGCTGAAAGAAACATGACTATTTAAATAATTGGTGTCGCTGCTCGACGATTTACATTACAGTATAATAGCTATGAATTGAGGAACAGCCAGAAAAATGTATGTAATGTGCTTCTCTTTAATGGAAGCACGCTAATATGAATAAAAATTATTAGAGCAAGAATTTGAGAATTTTGAAAAATATTTATAATGCGTAGGGCGGGATCTGTAGAACCGGACGTGTCCGGAAAAGAGAGATTTTCCTTAGTTGAAGAGAATATTTCTGGATATTGGCAAAGAATTGATGGTTGGTATATTGAGAAATTTTGTCAAGGAAAAACTCAATAAAATGGCATATAAAGCGGGCCTTCTATTGAAAAAAGGGTAAGACAAGCCAGGAGTCATTGGAGTTAGGGCATGGAAAAGGATGGATAAAATAAGTTTAATAGACGAATAATCAATAGCATAAAAAAGTACGCTGTGCTCATTTCTTTTATACCGACGTAGTGACGTCACCGATGAAATGATGAATAAAAAATAATATATAAAAAAGGAGAATTGTAAAAATTACGGCGAAAAGAGCTTGGGTTACAAATTATGAAAAGACAATTAAACCGTATAAAAAATGTAATCCTAAGATTTGTAATTATCAGGTTAATTTATTGCAAAAATAAAATAATTTAAATAAGTTTTGTGAAGGAAAAAAAAAGTGCGTCGGCCGGGAATCGAACCCGGATCAACTGCTTGGAAGGCAACTATGCTGACCATTACACCACCGACGCCTCGTGAGAGATTGAGGAGCTGCAGAGAAGTCGTTCAGAGGCCACATACGATGATGTTTCTTTAGCAGTTGCTCCCGTTTTTGTCATCCAAAATTATTGCTGTTCTTAGGATGACTGCAGAATATAGTTCGATTCTCAGCCTGGATGTGCCTGCCTTAGATTTGATGGTGCGCTAGTTTCTCAATTGCTACACCGTTAAGATTCTATATTAGTACGAAAGTGATTGGTACAACATTTCGGAAGTTGTTGTACGATTGTGTTTTACTAAGATGATATATCATGGAACAACAAACCTAAAATATTTAGGATAGACCTCAGTGAAACTCGCATCCCTTACACAAAAAGTCCATGGCTTTGATGCGAAGTTTTAATGAATGCCAGCATTCAGCAACGTAGAATATACCTGCTGCAGCCGGCTACATTTGTTTCGTCTAATCAGTCGAAATGAAGGATGTTGTTCTTATTTGAACAAGCTTTAACATTACATTCTGAAACATCTGAAAATACATTCCAAAGGACAAAGCGGTATTTAATTCATTCATCACTGAGGCATTTGAGGTACAAGTAAGTGTGGAGCAGAAAAAGGAAATTGTAATGGTTCTCAGGCGGAAATTTACGGAAATATTTTCAATAATTGTTTTTTCCTGTGATTTTTCGACGTTTTCTTGAGTGCAGGAAAATATGAGATATTAACAAAGACCAGTTAAAATTTCACACAATAGTATGCCCAAACAGAAAATATGTTTTCCACAACTTGTCATACCATGAATATCACTAATTTTTACAAAGCGACGCCTGATACCGTTAATTATTTTTGGGGGTGAGGGGGGTAACGGAGGAGGGAGTAGAATCAAGCGATGTGGAGGGAATGGGTCATCTACATCTACATAATACCCTGCAAGCCACCACGAGGGTGTGTGGCAGGGGGTGATTTCTCACCAAACATGCACTACATATCATGCATTAAAAAGGAATAGTATTAATATAGTAGTCAGAACAACACTATTTAAAAAAAGATACAAATTGCTAAGCAAACATGCAAAAACATTCTGTTAGTTGGGTTAGCTTTAAGTACTCATACCAACATGCAGCTAGAATGCTATTCTACCAATGCTATTCTACCAATGCTATTCATTGCTACTCTCTGAAAGGACATATTTACCGTTATTCGTATCTCTAATTGTTCGAGGGAAAAAGGACATTTTGAATCTATCAGTTCGGCAATCAATTTCTCTAATTTTATGAATATGGTCCAGTCTGCCATAGTAAGTTGGGGTTCGAAAAATATTTTTAACTTCATCACTGAAAATATAAAAGAGGTCAGAGGGTTTTGGGGACATGAGTCATATAGGTTTAATACTACAAGTGAGAGGATGTGTTAGCATCAGGAGACAGACCAATTTATGTGATTTCAGTACATCACCAGCTCGCCACGACAGATAAAAGATTAGGAATATGTACGATGTAATATGTATGTAACGTCAAAGAATGCTTAAAACAAAGAGGCCTAAGGCACGCAGTCAAATCTTCAAAAGTGGTGATTGAGAATCAAACACACTGGAGTCACACAGTTGGTTAATACAGGATAATATATTATTTCATATTGCTCTTGGAAATCCAATTTCAAGTCTTTGGCTATAAAATGATAACAAATTTGGCTCAAAATCACTTCCAGGTCGTTCCTCTATTAAATATAACCTTGGCAACGTCATTCAGTTGTCGATACCATGGTCAGTTTTTTAAAAGCAGGAAAATTTCGACTCAGCAAACTATGTATTTTAGATATACTTCTGGGCATGCTTGTTGCGTAGCTTATTGCGTTTTCCTCCTTGGGAACGAACGGAAGCAGCAACTGAGTTCACACGTGTTTCCATAACCACTTTGTGAGTGTTGCGCGAAATGCCACTTTATGCTGCGTATCAAAATGTCGTTATGGGTTACTAATTATTGTTAATCGCTATGTCTATGCTCTCTTCTCTTATCAATTTCCTATAATTGGCAGCAAACCTTTGTGGCTAATTAATGTTATATATTTCGTTGTTTTATTTTTTTCTTCGCTTTCAGGGGTATTTTTATCGGCTTAAACGCTTGAATAAGAATAAAAAAATGCTGTTTGAGGACGTCATTCCAGCAAAATCCTATTTGCACATTCGTCAATTGATTTAAACCTAGCATTAAATCAACACAAACTTTGCATGAATCTGGGATCGACTTTCGATTTTTGTTCTGGGAATTTGCTTTGATTAAAGATCTTGATCCCTAGACTTCAAGCAATATTTGCTTCTTATAATTAGTACAATATTTTTTTAAATCCTGCGCAAATTTCTGAACCATTATTTTTCCTGGTAGATATTTGATTGACATTTATATGATTTAATTTTGGAGTACTCGACTTTGATTTTTTCTTATGTTTTAAACTAAATCATCAATATGAAGAATTTCGAAGTGGACATTAAACTTTCACCAAAACACTGTATATCGTTGTACGCATCGCATATGGTTTATATGTATGGTGTGGCGGTTTCTAGGATTTTGTCAAGTCGAGAAGCGGGCAGGGTTTTTCCAAGGAGTTTGCCCCCATAAATCCCTCGCCCGGGCAGGGAATTCCCTTCAATGACAATAAACCACTCCCGAGCACGTGTGCTCATTGCGAATTCCCTCTTCCCCCACCTACAAACCCTTCAGCTTAGCTTGCCTCTATTGTTGGGGAGGGAGGGGACGTCTCCCACTATGACCGCGAGCGGCGAGTACACCCTTCCAGGATGGACACGAACGTGCGGGGAGGCCCTGGGGGACCCACCCAATATTAGCCGCCTTGGCCTCCGCTCATTTTCCGCACCCTTGGAGATGTCCCTGTGCGCCAAGACGGCGCCTGCGAACACGTGTTGTTTTGGGGGACGCGGGAGGCTCCTTACCCTGGGCCGTGGGAGACCCCCCACCCGCCCGTCCCCCCCTCTTCCCTATGGGTTAATTGCGGTCCCCAGAAAGCCCCAACCGAACGAAGAACGGCGGCTTATGGGACAAGGGAGACACTCAAGGGACTTGGCCAAGTACGGGCGGCCTTGTCAGGCTCATGGACTACCCCTCTACCCCTTCCCCATTTGTGAGGAGTGGGTTTTTACGCCGTGGTGCATTCAAGACGGGTGGGAGGCTATGATCCCTGCATGTTTCCAGCCGAGGGAGAGAGAGGGACGCAAGTTTGAGATGTTGTCAGAGTTCCCGAATACCGAAGGTCTGTGCCCATGACGATAGCTGCGTGTTTTCCGAGTGGAGTTTGGTAGGAAAAACGGGGAGGATCGGTGTAAGTGGGTTCAGTGGCCGCCGGGTAGTGGAATTCCACTCCACGATGGAACGGCTGACTGCAGCGGGGAAAAGGGAGGGGGGAGTCAAACATTTTGCCATTTGAGAGGTCGTTTTGATGGAGTGTTTTGAACCGAATCTCCTACTATGAGGAAGAAGAAGAGTGTGTTTTCCGAATAGGACATTGATCCTTTTTCCAAGCCATGAGGTGTTAGCGAGCCAACGGCTCTTGTTTTGGGAGATCCATGGAAGTGTAGGTACTATTCGTTTGAGCTAATTATTTAATGGTTGAATATTTTTCCCCATAGCGACTCAATTTCCTTTTTCTTCTCTTTTATACATGCTACATGTCTGTATTTAAAATATTCTACAGTCATTGCTTTTTAGTATCCGGCCGCACATGCTCAAATTCCCCTGCAAATGAAGTAAGATGACGTACTTGACATTAGGAAAGATCTGTAACAAAGTTATAAAAAAAAAATTGAATTGATATGAAAATATCGACGTATACCTTCTTAAGGCATCGTAGGTGAATATCTTAACTTTGTTTATTTTTCGTTTTACTGAAACTTTTATTCCTCGTTTTTAATGATCGTTTCGCAACGATCTATTTATCGTCATATAAGGTCAATTTTCACAACAAATTGGTCATGCAATGCGATGATCAAATCCGCTTCGCACTTTCATGATTTCCCTATCATTTTACCAAGCCTTCATTTTTATTCAATTTTGCATCTGTTGTTTATTGAGGAGATAAAAATTGAAATTTTACTGCTGACAACGATTTCTTTTACAGTTAGTTTATCGTCAACGTTGATTAACAAAATAAGATTGGATTGTTTTTGCTGTTCGCTCCAATCAGCTAATTTTACATAGTTCTCATTTCTATCCTTAACGTCTTTATCCATGTAGGTATCTCTTGCGAGACCTTACCTTTCAAATCTTCTTTCCATTATCTTTTCTCTCGATGATTGCCTCCATTAGATATCATGTCTCAAGATATGGCCGGTTAAGTATCCCCTTTTCCTTTTAAAATTTTAACCAGATTTCTCTTTTCTCTCAATCTTCCTATAACTTTTTCGTTTGTCACTCACCTACCCGTTATTAAATCTAAGTGGAAAAATAACTTTGGTTTGAATATTGAATCTCTAAATCGGTATTTTACCTGTGTACGGGGAAAGAATGTTGGGGTAATTCCGAATTATACTCTATGCTATACTTTAATCAAAGGTCACAAGGACGTTCAAGTAATTCTAATTAATTTCAAAATGTGTCCCAAATTATTGAAATATTTGTCCGTAAATGGTTAATCATCGAATAAAAATACCTACGGAATTTGTTAGTATTAATTTATGCATAAAGGCCTGCTGTCACTGCCTTACAATTAGTGAACAAAAATTTGCGGGCCAGCAGCTCGTAGCGATAGGACAAAACGCTTCTGAGATAGCCTAGGTATATACGGGCAGATAGTCTCTAAATAGAGTGTCATTACATTTTTTTGCTTTATGAGGAGTATGTAATCCGTATATACATTTTATAATTGACGACTGACCCTTTATAATCCTATTATTCCCGGTGAAATCAGATTTTGAATTTGCTCTAATTTCTAGGGCCATATTTTTCTATGTTAAGTAAATTACTCCTAAGAGATGTAAGTAACATTTTTAGCTTAATTTTCCCGCTATTTATAGGTATTTGCCATTCCATGCACTCAAGTCACGACTGAATTGCTTCATAAGATCCTGAACACTGCGGCTAAAATGTAGAGAGATCCGTTCCAGAGTCACTTTTCTGCGGAGTTAACCTCTCTAATAATTCTCCACTTCCTTCTGTGTGCACGAGAAAGTTCGGTTGAGAGGAAAGAGTAGTTCACCGCTGAATTCGCTCCCGGAAAGCGTGCATGCTTGTATTTGCGTGATACCTGAGCTTGTAATTGCGACGATTTCTTCCACTGCGTGGTTTTCAACCTCTCAATGTCGAGAAGACAATACAATCAAACTTCCTCGAGGATGTGTGGGTGGTTAAGCTTCAACGAGGATCGTTCTCCTCAACAATTTTCGCTTAGTTGGCAATTTTCACATCGATTACGTCTCCATCATTGTTCTCCTGCAATGGGAAACGGCCATCAAGGCAATCATTTCTAGCATCCATTCAGCACGGTTACCGTATTTATTTTGATTTCATTCTATTTGTAAAAATAGACTGACAATATTCAGTCTATTCGTATATGAGTGTTACGGATCTTTTGTAACGGAGGAGGTCTACTTTGTAAACCGTGTCCTTACGGTATCAGATTAAAGTGTTCATTACACTAAACCTAAAAACAATATTGACGCCTAAAAATATTTTTATGATTTCATTGTCCCTTCAAATTATCAAAAAATTACACGTGAGATTGCATCAATTGGGAATAAAACTACTTTCCTCAGAAAATTGCAATTTTGGATGCTGCAGGAAAATGATGTACAATATCTACTAACCACCATGGTGTGATTCATGTATGGTATGCGAATTATATTGCATTGTGTGAATATTGTAATTTTATTTTAATTTCAATACATAGTATGTTATAAAAGAACATTTATGTTACGTAAAAGGCAGTGATTATTTTATTATTATTTTTGTGAACGCTAAATACTTAACAACAGCCAATTTATTCAAGGAATGGCAACCCCAGATCAAGAAACTATTTCTTCAGGGGTGCCTAATTTCACTCCAGTTTTGATTTGTTAAAAATTGCGTATATTTATTTGAGTGAATCTATGACGAGTATAGAAAGTATGATTATCAGGTCATAGGTTAGGTCGTACGAACGAATAGGATATTTTTGTATAGAGTGAAATTCACTCAGTATCTCACTGTTAAGTCTCTTTTTTAGGTAGATATGATTGCCCTTGTGGAGCAAATGTGGTGGCTTTGAATACATGTAATTCATCTACATCTAAGTAATACCCTTCAAGCCACCGTGAGGGTGTGTGGAAGGGGGTGAAGATCACCAAACATGGACTACTTACATGCGACTAAGAGCTATATTGCTACTACTACTTAAAAACATGTAGGCATAATTAGGCATTCAAAATCATTATCTTTGTTATGTCCCCTTTACACAGAATTCAACATGAAGGTTAATTTAGTGAGTACCTATTTTTGAGAAGTTCGGCTGTCAATATGTTTAGCCTATTGACGTGGGAAGTTCTATAATCAAGAGTATGGATGGTTGTCGACCTTTTTTTCACCTGATACTTCGCACAAAATTCCCACGAAACTCATGCTTTCGAATTACTTGTATTTTTGTGAGGGGCGTCTGAAGGCATTATCCGGACTTGAATCTGGGACTCCGTATCAACACGTTGCAGAACACTCAACCCGCCAACCCAACCCGTCACTCCCTTTGTATTACGCCACTAAACTTTTCAATTAACCCAGAAACGTGACTTATAAAAATTATTTTTTAGTTATTAAGGAAAGATTAAGTTTTTTCCCACGCCATCAAATCAAGGTTAATTGCGGTACTACAGTTTTTACGAGCACGGACTTGAAATTTCATGGACCTTTGTTGGGCAGCTAGGATATTGAGACTAGGTATAAGTAATTTTAAAAATGTGGTCCACTTCGATCGATTTCAATATGGATAGTTTGAAATTGGGTTTGGAGTTGGGAATGGGGCAAAGAACAGGCAGTAGAAAGAACTGCGACGAGAAAGCTGTTGAATTTTACAAACGACTAGTAACTACGCTTGATTTCTTAGCGGAAAATGATATGAGTACTTTTGACATATGTTAGAGATCACTAGCGATGTCCATTAGAGGGTACGATGCTTAAATGAACATCTATATAATGTTTACTTCATCTCAAATTTTCCCAGGGTTGACGGAGATTCCCAAGGGCTAGTAGTCCCAAATTATACATCAATGACATTCTATGAAAAATCTATACTAAATAAAATAGGTAGAAAGAAAAGGAAGTGGGAATTGTAGCTTTGGTACGGGTAAGAATAACTGAGGAGTCTTGGTGAAGAAAAGAAATGTTGATTGATGGAAAAAGTTGCAAATAGGGAAAATATAGATAAAGTGGCAGGGGTATTAGAAGTGGTAAATACGAACAATATTTGGAAATCAAAGATGCCCGTAGAGACGATTAGAAAGTTTCAAGAAATAAGAAAATGGAAAAATGTATTTATAGAGTTACGGAAAATCATGAATAGGAGTTGTCTCAAACCAGAGCCAAAAATGGAATGGAAAAATGGCGAAGAGAGCAGAAGGATACCTTGGAAGTATTTTTGGAACTGGCTCTCTATAGGAGGGTGGGAAAATAGTCAGATGCCACAAAAAGTGAGCCCGATTACAAAAAATAGGACAGAATGGTTACTAGAAGAGCGAGAGCATTACGATAAGTATAAAAAGAGTAAGTTGACGAGCTTATGGCAGTGAAATAAATAGAATGAATGTAAGGGGATTTTGAAATAAATTGGTACCGCGAGTTTCCAGGAATATTAGAGTGTGAAATTGAAAGAAAGCTGGGGAATTGAAAGTAAAAAAAGTATAAATTGATAATATTCCTGCGCGTGATCATAGGCAAAAACGGAAGAAGGAAATTTACGGAACTCATTCAAATCTATGATGAAAGTGACTGACAGGGATAGTTTGTGTAGTCTGTGTTCATCTCCGTTACAAATAAGAGTGAAGAACAACTTTAAATTCATGTGAGGTTAATTAGGTTCAAAATCGCGAGTATGAAATTGGAGAGGAAATGTGTCTAACGAATACTGATGATGATCACTTTTGGCTTACTCACTAATGGGAACGCAGTTGTGAAGTAATATATCTATCTATATCTACGACATACCCTGCAAGCCACCTCGAGGGTGTGTGGCAGGGGGTGCATCCACACCCGGAAAAATGACACAACAAACAAAAATGAACACTACAAAGCAAACACTACACCTTTAAAAGTAATTGGGGAAAAAAGAAGAAAAACTACCGAATCCCAATCATGTAGGACACACCCATGGATACCATTCATGCCTTGAAACCCGACACCAATTTCATAGATACTCATGCATGCAAAATAAGGCATTGCATGCAAGTCACACGTTGATTTGAACATGCAGGTAATAAAAAAAAAACTATCGACCTACTCTGAATATTACCTCTATAATTATTGCCGATTTACCTGATGTTTAACGTTCTGATCACGAATCGTACGCGGAAAAAATGACATTTTAAACCTGTCCGTCCTGCAATCTATCTCCTTAATTTTATTAGAATTATCGAGCCTACCATAATAAGTCGGAGCCAGCAATATATGACTAACGTCATTCATGAAATGTCCCTCCTTAAATTTTCCCAGTAGATTAAGTCTATAATTCAGCCTGCGTTGTAACAGCGATTCCCATCCCAATTCGGCTAACATACCAGACACACTGCTTTCCCTATCGTAACACCCTTTTACAGAGACGAATACGAGATATGAGAACGATAATCGAAAAAAAGATGGGATACGGCTAGCATTCTATGACTTGCTTCGTATACAATGAGATGTTGCTTGTCAGGTGCAACTAGAGTGAACGAAATTGATGTATTTTCTACAGAAAAGACAAATTCAAGGCTGTAAAGATGTAGACGTCTTATTACAAAATAGTTAGGATAGTTAATGGAGGATCAAAATGGACTTAGATAAGTCAGAGAGCTAAGGAACGTTTCGGTTGCTTCCTTACGTGCACCCGTAAGAAATTGCTTGAGTGATGGAAGTGATGGATTTGCCCTCGAATGTAGGAGGGGAACTGAAATAGTTAGTTTGCATGTGAACAGGTGTACAGGTATCAAAGTGAATGGAAGCAAACGACAGCCACGTAAAATGAAAACTGTCGAAAGTTAGACTTTATCATTAGAAGGCGAAGGTGGTGAAGGTATAATGGAGGTATAATTGCGTAGTAGTACAGGTTGCAGCAAAATAACTTCCTTTTTTAAAATGCGCGCCATTCAGTCGGTTGATGTTGCAGCGGAACGCTAGTTGTCTCGTTCAAGTGGCGTGACTATAAAGTTGTGTTCCCACAAAGTTCAGGTGCCATCATGCGTGGGAACAGTGAGGAGCGTGTGTTTTCCGTTGAGGCCAATTTTTCGAGCGGATGTAGATGAAATGAACTTAAACTTTGGTGGGCAAAAGTTGTAGCAAAAAGAAAATTTCAATTATTTTGGGATCCCTTCACATCAAAATAAAATTTGCAACATATTGTATCCTGACCGCTAAAGAAAATAGAGTTAACTAAGAGTCTCGTTATATTTAGCTGCATATGGGGGTGATAAAAGAAGGTAATTAAAATTGGGGTTCTTGGGAACTGGAGGTACGAAAAACTAGGCAAATACGTACGGGTATATATCATTGCATATTGCATTATTTCAACTTGGTATCTGAGAAAAAAAAGAGAAATAGTGTAGATAAGAGGGTTTTGAGATGAAAATTAGAAGAATTGAAAGAGTCAATTGGTTCGAAAAGTAGGTAATAAATAGGTGGGTGAAAAATGGAAAATGCTGTTTGAGAGCGGAGGAGGCAGGATAGGATTTCAGAGAGCTAGTATGCAGGCAGAATATTGTTTGTTTGTAATTTTTCTACCGATCATGGCAAGTTCATATGCTTCTTAGCGTTTCTCCGTTCAACTAAATATGCAGAAAATTGAATTTCCCCACTTCTTTGCATATTTTCTCTAAGCACTCGTCGTAGGTACCCTTCTGTCTTGCTTAAAAGCTATCCTACGAATGTCATTGCGATTCGGCTCTCTTGGCTCCATATGTTACCCACTTAGCTCAAATTTTCCATCTCTTCTGATAGATGTATTCCTTCTTCTTTGTTCATTTTTCACTTCCTTCTCCTTGAATTTCATAATGTTATATGCTTATTCATTCCACACATACGACGGAGGCAGAATACACGAAGAGCTGAAAGGTGTGATGACATGGAGAAGCAAGGGCTGTCGAAAGATTTGAAATCGTCTTGATGGAGCATTATATCAATAACAAATGGTAAACGCGATGGTATTTGATAAATTAGGATAAGAAATTAGCGGTAATAACTCACTTGGCAAACGGCAAGGATATATTGTCGCGTCTCGGTTTCAGTTTCGTGTGCCTTTATGCGTGTATTAGTGAGTGACCGTTCGTAATTATGAGGAATTCTGTTATTCCCTCGGGGATTTAGGGCATGAATATACGTACTCGCTATATTTAGCTGCATTCCGGGCGCACGAGGTGGGATAATCGCATCGACGCCCGAAGGAAGGCGACAGTCGGACTGCTTTTAAATTGGGTGTCACTTCCACCGTTATTTTCACATTCGCCCGGCCATTATAGTCCGGATATTTGAAAGGAGACAGCACTCCTGACCTATTTGCGACGTTGTCTCGCGATATCCATTTCCTGAGATGTTTTCATGCCTTAGTTTCCCACGATTTTAATCCTTCGTCCCATTGAACAAAACGTCCGTGGAACACGACCATAATACAAAATAAACTTCGATTACGTTAGCAGAGGCGTATCCGTACCCATCCGAAGAAAGTAGAAATCATACCACTTACACAAGATAGGTACTTGATATTTATCCCTATATCATTCGATTGAATTTATCATTTTACTGGGTACAGAAACGTTTTAGCATTCTTTTTATCTTTGTATTCCCGAAGGATGTTAATGTGAAACACTTTCATTTCATCCATTGTATCGCAGACAACTTTACGGTTCTTCGTACGCTCATACGTTTCATTGCTTTTTTCCTGAAAATATGTTCCTATTTCCTTCATTGGCTGTATTCCTGTCTGCTATGTGGTCGTATTAAAATATAATTCCCGATTGAATTTCTAAACATCAATAAATATAATTAATATTTTAAAGTGCTAATTAGTTGTAGTTGGTGGGATTCTTGAAGGGTAGTATTATTTTTGCACCCGTAGAAAACGTCGACATGCCTATAAACGTTGGTGGTTTCTGGTATTATAAGAGTTGCGTATGTGATTGGACCTCATGTTAGCATGATAAAACGCGCGTCTGCAACATGTTTTCGTCTTCTTCTTTTGATTTACAAATAGAATTTGAAGTTGAAGGAATTTAGGGAAGCCGATGCGTTATCTTTTTATCAAACCTTATAACCTTAAATCTCTACCAATCAGGTACAATACATTCATCATACTGATGTCCACTTGTCAGGTCTAAGACGCAGTTAATATACCTATTTTCCTTTTCGATACGAAGCGAATCTTCTTGCTCATTCTCAGAAACCTCGCGCCCGTTTCACTACTCATGAGCCTCAAATGCAAAGACAGTACGTGAATAAAATCATAAGTATCATCGCTCTACTTTGTAAACGTTCTGTACCGTTTCCCGGGCTTTTTTTCCATTCTTTCATAAATCTGTCCATCAAAGTATCCGCTCTATTTCACTGCTGGTCACTTTTACGAGACGAAGAAAAATGGGCTCTTGATTGGTGTCGCCGTAGCATTTTACGAACCATTAATGTCAATATTTTCTCCTTTGGCGCAAACCCGTTGGAATTTATTTTATATAGAAAAATGATAGAGGTGATCACAACTAAATAAGAGAGTTCGCTCATGTCAAAAGAAAGCCTTAGATTGGCGCATTCTGGAGCGTAATATTCTCAAAGTTGAAATGAAAAAAATCTTCATTGGTGGAAGGCATCGCATGAGCAAAAAATATTCTTAGCTCAGCCAGCAGTTCCTGTGCCGATAACCCCCTCCCATGTAGATTCACATTTGATGTCCCTGCTACTAGAGAGTTTGTTTTTTTACTTGCGTCAGGATCATTTTTTTCCTCCCCTTTTAAAATCGCGACATCTCTCGGTCAATATATATCCGCTTGTTATTTTATTGCCGATGCGACTGCGACGTGATTACGATTCCATTCATGGACGATTGCTCAACACTACTTTGCTTACCCGAGTTGACCGTCTAAAAGCTTTTAATGGGCAGCTACCATGCATAAATAACTACCCTGGCGAATAGGTAACTCACGAGGTCGAAATGTTTTGTTTTTTACGTACAATGCGCAGCAACAAGGATATCTGGAGTTTTTCTAGAAGATATTGTGCCATTTTCAGTTTGCAGTGCTTGCATAATGCCCAAGTAATTTTTTTTAATGGAGGTAGTAAGTCGTATGCGTCATGAGGTTTTAACGTATAATTAAAATACATGTTTATCGTCGATATATTTTGAGCTCTATCAGTGCGTAAAACGTATCCTAAATATTAATTATTTTAATTATCGTATTATTTCTAATTGGAGTAAATAACGAGTGTCTCTACCAGAAACTTTGGTTAAATACTTTATGATTAATCTATTGATTATTGATACTTTTTTTATATTGCTATATTTTTTGTATTCTTTAACCTCATTATAAGTCCTCATTTTTGTGTTTTGTGGCGAACACTTCAAGATCAGTATATTGTCCGTCGGTTAGAACGTTAAGCGTGGACCCTTTCACGCCTATCGATGAGAACAGGCTAACTCCGACGCTGGCTTTCTCTCTATTCTCCTTTCATTCCCTGAAAAACTCCTCTTTAACCCATTTATTCCTCGTGGCGATAATTACCTAGGCCGCCGGTCACCTTTCCCGAATAACTGCTACCTGTTTAAACTCATTCTCAGTTTCTGATGGATGTTTAGGCGGGTAACATCTCCAAAAGACATTACGAGGGGCAGAATTACTCCGTTGAGCCTCTGGGCACGTATCGGGCAAATCTCCTCTTAACTAAACATCTCCCTCCACCGACTTCAACTCCCCACTTCCCTACTTGCCCCGAATGACACAGGTTAACCACCTCCCACGCTCCCTCCCCTCGAATCATCCAAAACGTCCTCCCCTCCTCCATTTCCTCCACTTTTCACGCCCCCCCCCCCCCCCCCACCTCCTCCTCCACGCTCCCCGACTCCTTCACGTCTCCCTCCCCCATCCCCCTCCTTCCCGCCCCGTGCCCACGCCGCCATACCTCTCGCGCTTCTTCCAACCGGAAACGAGGGTGGCAGGTGCAATCCCTGCCCTTCTTCCACGGAAACCGGATTTCTGCGGAAACGAATCCGTTTTCGAATGCAGCGAGCGCAGTGATTTTGAAATTAAGAAGGAGGAGGGGAAAATGAAGTGAAGAGGGAGGCTCAGGGAGTCGGTGGAGACGGTCGCGCCGGTGGCTCCTCTGCACTCTTCTCTCTTCCTCCCTCACCGTATATTAATCCGTGCCCTCACCTCCCCTTCCCTCCCACGTGGGTCTCCCTTCCTCAATGGAGGCGGAGTGTATCCTGGCGATGGTGCACAGTCCAGGTGCGTGTGGGCAGAGCCTCGGCAGTCTCATGCGTTGCCGTGCACTTATCAATCAGTTTATCCGGCAAATACTTCATATACGTGATGAATAAAATCACAATCGTAATATTCGGCACTTTATTTCATAAACCGATCCAGGTCTCGGCTTGACATGCCATTATCAACATGAAGGTGAACACCTTCCAACCGTCACGGTGATGGCATGGTACATCATGCCAAAACTTTGGATGTTTTGTAGACAAATTGTGGGATTTGACCATTGTGACTTCAATCTTCATGAATATAAACTATTTCTACCATGCTGAAAGTCTTTGTTACTATCCCTCAGAGTACCCCGAAATCTACCTCACGGGAGTCTACCAGGGGTTGGATAATTACCAAACACTCACTGTGTTAAATGTGCATACTAATCTGTACAATACTACTACTAAATTTTTTCATGTTACTATGTTTATCGATGTTTTGTATGAGATTGTTATTTATTAGATAGTAAATAAAAATCAGGTAACCATGAGTAGCAAATAACTTCGAAGTAAACAGTAGCACTGATATGGATAATAGAGTGATTTCGATAAAAGAGCTCCTTTGATACCCTATTTATCCAAATCTGGTAGCCAAATTCAGGGAAATCGTGCGAATTAATAGAATGTTAAATTTCTTCTGCAAGTATCAGGGGATCTTCTGAAGGTGTCCTCTTTATCTTTCCCATGCTGGCTGGAAGCCAAGCTGGTTGCAAGGTTGCCTTTTCTGATTTACTTCCGCCACGGTGCCCTGCCTAGCGCCTCCTCCTTCTTCCTAATATTTTCCCTTAGATCTAATGTCACCTAGTTTTTTATCTGATCTCTAAGTGATCTTATATACCCTATACACTTGAGATATAAGTCCAAATAGGACGAGCGACTGAAATATGGTCCAAGATGGACGTATGTTGCATGTGACAAGTTGCATGAGACAATGTAGTTGCTAGTTTGCATGTTATTAGTGCATGCTTGGTGATCTCACCCCCTGCCACACACCCTCGCGGTGGCTTGCAGGGTATCGTGTAGATGTAGATGTAGATGTATGTCTGTCATATCACTATATTTACTATAAAAAAAAGATGTTTCCACTCAAGTGATCGGAAAATACTGTGCACTCCGATTTTACATGAATCTTTCAATCGTAGCTTCTTATTCTTATAATCTTCAATATTGAAGACGAAATATTTGTGCCGAATTGGTTATACCAGAGAATAATGGTACCAGACAATCTGGGTAAACCAATGATACTGGTAAATCAGGTAGTCTGGACCCAGGATATGCGAAAAGATCTCCGGAAAAGTATTGTGCTCGCGTTTCTGAATGATGTGAAGAAGCTGGGACGGCGATGGAGGCATCCCTCTTGCACATACGCATTCCTGAATCAGGAATCCCTCAGGGACAAGGTTGGCGTGGGGTGGGGGGGGAGGTGAATGAGTGAGGAGGACTTCTGGTCGTTGTCTCAATGGCGCCAAGGGTGGGGGAGTGGGGTAGAGTCCAGGAAAAGAAGGGGGTGGGAGGGCACTCCTCTGCCCCGTGTGTGGATGCTGGCCGACCGACGGGGAGGGGCAGTTGGTTTCCTCTCACTCCCTTTGTCCAACCCCCTTGCAGTTGTGCACGCTCTCCCCACCCTTGTCGGCTTGGCAAGAAGGAAGGAAGGAGTCGTCGCGACAATCCCAGCCATCCTCTCTCACCCCGTAGCCCTCGCACAGGAAAAGCCATGTCCTTGGGAGGTCTCCGTCAGCGTCGACCTCAGACGATGGTGGGGGCAGGGTTCAAAGCCAGCGAGCGGGTACCAACTCCCGACGAGTACCGTTGCTCTCGTGCCTACGCACGTATTGATTCCCCCCGAGGATTAACTTCTGGAATTTCTACCTCCCTCACCCCTCCCCCCCCCCCTTCCCCTCCCCAATCCACCTGCATGCTGTTTGACAACAGGTTTCTAATGAAGGCGTCTCGTTCGGTCGGCCGCTTGGAAGAAGGACATTCTTACGGAATATTTTCAATTCTTACGACTTCTTGAAGAACTTTTCTAACGATTCGGAGAGATAGCTTGACTAACGATTTCATTTTCGCTGTTTCGTGGGTTAAAATCAATCGGGCAAAAAATATTTTTAGAAAGGGTTTCATTCGAAAACAAAATATAGGTTTCGAACGCATATTTTTCGCTCTCATCAGTCAGCAAGTTGTTAACAATATGTTTTCTGATGCACAAAATAATGCTATATATTTTCTTGCACAATATGTATCTTTGTTTAACTCTAATTTTTTAGTACCTATTAATATTTATATGAAATAGAGGTATAAATTACTATACATTTGGTAATTAATTACAGTCACTGTTTAATTTTCGATTGGAACTTGGTTGTAACAAAAGCATGTTTCATACGGTTAGCTGATAAGAGTGGTAGTTTTTGGAAACATTAGAAATTTCAATTTATCTTTAATCTCCATTTTATTTTTCCGCAAAATAACAATGCATACCACATTATAATATTTTGAATTAGTTTGAAAACTGTTTGTAATTTTATTTTGTTCCATTTTTTTAAACAGATAGGAACAAAAGATGCGAAAATGCGATCCACAATTAACTATAGATGACCTATACCAAGGCAGTGAAGTGGTTCAAGAGTTCATTCTAGTTTCGTTAGGACCGTAAATAGGAAGAATATAGTTATTTTCCCGGTTGAAGATACACCCGAAGAAGGTAAATCTTATATATAAATCGTGTTTCAAAACATGAGTTCATGAGCTCTTTCAATTATTTAGTTAATTCTTGGCTGCCGTCTCAAAACATTTAAAAGACTTTTGACATAATTCCCAGCCTCAATGTGAAAATCATATTCCATGCGGTGCATGGCAAGCTGACTGGCCAGGGATTGACAAGGTTTTCTGCTCTTAAAGGCTTCTAATTTAAAAAAATACAAAGGTGACTTGCCTTTTGAATTGTGATTTTATAGATAAACTAGCGGAAGGATCCCGTTGAAATTCAACGGGTGTGAGAAAAGTCAAATGTATGAATAATATTAAGATTTATTGCAAAGCACGAATCCCAACTTGGAATGTGGAGCTATCTTTCGCTCCAAAACAAAAAAGGCCAACGGAAATACATAAATGCTATCAGTTATGAAACATCACCCTTACAAAAATGGGAATACTGTTCCCATATTCTAGGTGAAGGTGCCCATTGATGTTTAGCGGAAGGAGAAATTTTATAATTACCCATTGTATTTCGACATTTCAACATTTTTCATCAAGGTGCGGAAAAACTTGTGTTACAAAGTTGAGTATGGCTTTAAATCAGAGTCGGAATCATAAATATGATTTAAACCATTGTAAACTTATCATTTCAGCCAGTATTCATATTGTGCTCTATTATAAATATACTTACATGTCGTACCTATCTTAACATATATTTAAGTTCCATATTTACGCGCACCTATAAGACCAATTATGTTTTACGTCAATGCTCAATTTTTGTTAAACTATCTCAAATCTCAAACTACATAAATCCACAACGTTTTCGAAGAAGTTTTATTTTTGCCTTTTATGACTCAGGTCGTTGAAAATGCACAAACACGCAAAGAAATTAAAAAATAAAACTATTAAATACTCCTAATTTTAGCGAACGCAAACCTTCTTAAATCTATGAATAGCGCTAGTAGTCAGCACGGATATATGTGCAGAAAGAAATGGCCGACCACGCCTCAAGAATCAGCGGCAAAAAACTACTTTAACATCTTCCATTATCCTCGTGAAAAGCGCAATGCAGTTCACGTCATACGACGCAATGTATAAGCATCCACGATCTCGGAAACGACATTGGAAAAGGCCTTAGCAACGCTCGGAAAAGGACCGAAAAAAACAGTAACTTTCAGCGTAAATTACATGATTTACAGAAATCTCGAAATTACAGAGTAAATCGGTTGAAAGAATAAGAAAGTCTGAACATTTTTCCGTTAAATACAAAAAGAGTTAAAGAAATCAATTAACATTTAGTAATTTTACTGAACGAAAGAAAAAAACCTTGCTCTTTCATAAATTGAAAAAGTCCATTTGAACCAAGGTAAACACATTATTGACCTCAGGAATCGAACCCGGGACTTGATAAAAACGGAAATAGTTTTCCCGGGCCTTTCAGAGGGCTAGAATCACAATGCAGTTTACGGCATCTCTCTAGGACGAACCGTTTGCGAGATAGAGGGGGGGACGGACGGACAGACGGACGGACGGACAGACGGACACTTCCCAAATTATATATATATAGATATAGATAATATAAATTTGTAAAATGGGTAGGCCGAACAGCATAAGGCCTTATTATGTATGGAAAGAATGAGAAATCTGATGAAAAATTTGAAAATGAGACGGCGCCTGAGGCCCCGTTTCCACTACTGACATTCTACCACGGTTATTTCAGCCCTCATAACCTACCTGCGTTCCAGTTAGCTACAATGTTACCCTTGTAATCACTGCTTTCGTCACATAGCGGTTACCAGTATTCCAGTTCAAAAGAAAATCGACGATCGTTATAGAAATGCGCAAAGATGGTAGCACATTGAAGTGTGTAAGCACTTGAAGTTTTATTCAAGAATCTATATTGATTGTTATAATAAAATATCGTCGGGCTTATCGCGTACGCCTAAGGAGCAAGTTTGTCTCCTCGTGAGCAAAGTTTTTGCAATTCTTTTGTTCGGTCATTGCTGGGAAAATATAATTAAATTATGTAAACCATAGGTAATAACAACTCTGGGTCATCATTGAGCATAGACAAAAATCAAGTATTAAGCCAAACAAAGACACAAACTACGTTTTCCTAGATGCACACTCCGCGATCCTTCACCGCTACTCGTGATTCAACTGTTTTCCCATAATTCTTACCAGGATTTTGACTAACTTGCGTTCCAATTACAAAAAAGACACGACGGTAACCACTATTCCCTGATCTAACAAGGGTATCTCAATGCTAGTAGGACTATCTACCATGGTAGGCGTTTTCGAGCGTTTCCATTACTAGCATTGCGCAGGTAGAGAGTAACCGTCGTAGAAATGTCAGTAGTGGACACGGGGCCTGAGTGTATGGAAAGAATGAGAAATCTGATTTAGCATCTTCTCAGAAATATCTTAAGACATGGTCTGATGAAGGTTGACGTAATGGGAAAAGTGAATGGAAATATCTGTCAAGGAAAACCCCGTATGAGGTATACGGAGCAAGTAGTGAAGGATGTGAAAGAGAAGAAGAGCATGTATCAAAGCGATGAAACGAACAGATTGGAGAATCGAGTGGAGAGCTGTGTAAAAACTATTTAAGGGTGACGTTGAGGCTTTCTACTAAGGATAGAGTTGTTGCATGTTCCATGGCAAATTAGCAAGAATGTTGTGGGTACAATTTTCGAAACAAAGAAATTATTGTGCTAGTTGTCCAAACTATTTCTCGTTTGACGAATTGCAGGAGGACCCCACTGGGTCGCACCTCTGAGGATATAAGACCCTCACAAACAAGAGACTCACAATATGTTTCATTTTTGTATTATATTGTAACGATTTTTTTCTCCTAACTATCAAATTAATATTCAGGCAAGTAGTCATCACTTATCACTGCCGTGGCCGGTGATATAAACCTTCAACTTAAGAGAGATCCTGATGGGAATTGGAAGTCAGAGATTATTTATTATTAGTTTTCTACCGGTAAGGTAGGTCCAAATGGATATGTAATTCTTCCCACACTAAATTTCACACGATATCCCTCTTCAGCCCCTCATACCTTCTGCCACCCCTAAATCTATCCAAGCTACCCGTTCTTCTCCTCCCTCTTCCCCACTTACCCAACGTTCTTCCCTCATTCACTTCTTTCAAAACGTCATCCCCTCATATTACCTTTTCCATCCACACCTTCTGCTTTCTAATTTCATCAAACAAATTTCTTTCCTCTCCTAACAATTCTAGCACTTCATCGTTCGTCTTCCTTTCGACCCACTTTATTTTCTCCATCCTTCTCCACTCCCACATCTAGCCCTAAGTCTATTTTCATCTTCTTTTCGCAAAGCCAACGTTTTCGCCCCGTAGAATGCCACGCTCCATATTAATCTTTTCACTAATCTTTTCTTCATTTCCCTACTCAACGCCCCTGTCATTAGTTCATGCCTACGAGTAAAGGCCTCTTTTGCCAATACGTTTCTCCTTCTCAATTCAAACACACTACCTAGATAGCTAAATTGCTCTACACGCTCTAGCTTCTGACCTCCTACTTTTATAGTTATGCTGGCCCTTTTTGTTCTTGAAAATCTCATTACTTTCGTTTTCTTCTGGTTTATCTTTATCTCGTATCTTTCGCTCTGTCCCTGCAATGCATCCAGCATTTTTTGCAAGCCACGGGCTGACTGGCTGACTAGTGCTTGGTCATCCGCAAACCTCACTGATTTTATCAATTTCACCCCGACCTTTACTACAGCCTCATGCTCATCTCAAGCCTCTCTCACCATTTCCTCCGAGTATATGTTGAAAAGTACCGGCGATACTGCATAGAAATCGGGTTACCTTCATCAAAGAAAACAGAATTCATTAATTGCGAATCGAGCCCCATCATAAAGGTATTCATTTTACGCAAATCATCTTGATTGAGAAATTTCAGTTCATGAACAAATTTTATGTTAATTTTAAGCTCATTTGAGAAAAGCTTAAAAATCACGGGACTCCGGCAGCCTTGCTGCTGACGTAACATGTACATATTTAACATTGCGTGGCATAGGGAATATCCGTCGCCTGAACTTACAGTTGCATCCTAGTGTACCTAAACTCTGGAGAACGTGTACTTATAATAATAGCCTTAGAAAATTTTTAGTTCGGAACTTCTTCTCAGATAACAGGGTATTAATAGTCGTTTTCTAAGCTTCTACACTTCTGGCTCATGGAGTACCCTGCTATTGCGAAGTAAGGTGTGAACTTTGCCCTCAGTAATGGGCTAAATTCATACCATGCGTAGTAAAATAAATAATTGTTTTTTAAGTGGATAAACTGGATATGTACTTTTAATAAATGAATAAAAGTAAATCATATCAAATAGCAAATTATTAATCAGATGTTTCTCAGATACATGGTAATAAGCTTTCACCAAGGAGAGTAGAGAACTCTCCTTCTCTACTCTCCTTGGCTTTCACGGAGTAAATCGACAGATTAGCGACGTCCGCAGTACCACCTAGCGGCAGAGTGACGAAAGAGCGCGTACCCTTCATGTCACGCGTGGAATCTAAGGACACGCATCCCTCGTAGCACATGGATATCAAATGAATGTTCAAATGTCCTCTTCATGTGTATCCAATGGATGTCCATAAATATATCAATGGATATGAAAAGTAATTATATTTTCAAGAACATAACAGGCCTGCATAGCAATAAAAGTAGGTCAGAACCTAGAGCAGGTAGAGAAATTTAGCTATCTAGGTAGTGTGTTGAATTAAAAAAGTTAAAGCAGCATTGAAGTGAGAAGGAAAATAGAATTGGCAAAAGAAGCTTTTACTCGTAGGTGCGAACTAATGACAGGGGCATTGAGTAGGGAATTAAAGAAAAGACTAGTGAAAAGTTTAATATGGAGCTTGGCAATATATGGTGCAGAAAAATGTGCTTTGCGGAGAGAAATGGCATTAGACTTAAGGGTTTTGAAATGTTGGTATAGAGAAGGATGGAGAAAGTAAAATAGTAAAGTGGGCCGAAAGGAGGATGAACTATGAAGTGCTGGAATTGGTAGGAGGGGAAAGAAATATGATAGATGAAATTAGGAGAAGGCAGAAACCCTGGATGGATAAAATAATTAAGGGAGATGGTGTTTAAAGGACATGATTGAGGGAAGAAAGTTGGGTAAGCGGGAAAGAGGGAGGAGAAGAACAGGTAGGTTAGATGGAAATATGGGAGGTAGAAGGTATGAGGGGCTGAAGAGGGACCTCGTGTGAAATTTTGGGTATGGGTCCATTTAGACCTACCTTCACCGGTAGAAAACTACTAATAATAATGCCTACAGAACTAAAGTTATATCAAGAGTATCACCAATTCTCAATAACAATTGATACTTAAATCACACTCTGTGACAGAAGACAGTAAGCACAGGACACACCGTACAGATTACTAGCAATAATAGATATTTGGAATGCTTTTGCCTATGTCCTATTCCCTGAATATTTATGTGTATTACTTAATTTTATCAAGTTAAATGACCTATAACCTACAAACATTGTTCTCGCGAGTAATCTCACGACTTTCCTTAGTATTAAAAGAATTAGAAATCAGAAAATTAGGTCAAGTCCAAAACTACTTAAAATTAAGGAATAACTGCTTACCCACAATTTTTTCCGATATTTACATTTAAGCAATTATTTCGTCTTTCCTTTAACAGAGAATATTTTTGGACAGTTTCATCCATAAATACCCCCTTTAGTATGGTTGCAATACATTTTTAATAATGCCCCTTATTTCACTCCACAATGTTGTATTCTTTCGCGCTGCAAACCATACAAGCTATGTTGATAATAAATAGATCAGAATACCGTTGAAGTAAATAACAAATGTAGCTGTTCGAGTAGCAGTTAGCAGTATAGACGTTGCTTGTAAACTCAGCATGATTGTGCTAAATGGTCGCCGGTGTTTTTAAATACCTTTGCCTCTTCATTGTTACACTGATCACTCGGAGCGTAGAGGATACTTTTATTCAGCGCTAAAATTTAGTTAGACTAAAAAATTTCTTGAAGTTGTTCCCGAAACTGCGAAGAAAATTCCGTCGATAGAAACGGCGGAGAGAGCCCTTTGAGTCGAAAACCTCTGAAACGGGTAATAATGCGTCGAAGGGTTTAAGGGATTAGCTACCGAAAGACAGGGGCCGCAGTGAAGGGCTCAGGAAAGGGGCGGGAGGTTGTTAGATTTATAACCCTGCGCACACGTGCAAGTTTTGAAGGATGAAATTTTTGCTATGTCCCCTTGTGAGCCCCTCTTCTCCCTCAAATTCGTCGTGCACGTGTTTCTTACGGAGGGGAGAAATGCCGCGCTAATCCAGAAACGTATGTCGTAAAAAAGTGACGTTTTCGTTCCAAGAATATTTTTGTGAAATTTTGAGCGAGGATGAGATCTCTCATGGTTTTGATCAAGTAGAGTAGAGAACTCTATTCTCTACCCTCCTTGGTTTTGATTTGCAGTACGAAGGAAAGTTAATGCGTTCGACCTGCTATAGTGTGGAGATGTCGAATCACACGAGAAGCTGGACAATTTTGATACCTGTTTAGTTTTGCCCAGTTGCCATTCCTTAGATCTTTATAATTTTTTTTTACTTTTTAACGCCGACTGGATGATACGATTAAGAATAAATATGATTCCGCAAGTATCACTAATTCACAAATGACTCACATCGTGTGTTCTGTTTGTGTATTAATTTGGTCGGGTGGACTTATTATATTGCCACTGTTGATTTACCCCTTTAACTATTCAGAGAGATTGTGTTTTTACTCCTCAGCATTATTACTAATAGTTCTTAGAAGCTAGCTCACCAATAGAACTAATGCGACTAAAGTCTTGCGTTGATGGCCAACGCAATGAGGATGTACAGTTTTCAATTTAAAGAGGGGGTTTCATTACTATTTATGTGCTCAATCACTCACTCATTCAACCCGAAGGTTGGTTTTGATAGGTGAGAGTAGAGCCCACCCGTACCCCCCGTACTAAGCCAATCGCGAGTGAAATTCACACATTCAGGGTAGGGGGGCCAGTTCCTTTCCCTGGACCACCTGCGATTTCCTACGAAGTTCTGACACGCAGAAAATCGAATCGTGAGGATTTTAGATGGGGGTGTCCAGAAAGGCTCTTGCCCGGGATTTGAACCCGGGACCCTCCGGTCGGTACGCCAAAGAGTACAAGGATATATTTTTGTGAGAAATTCTGATTTTTTCTTCGTTGAATTAATCAAATATATTTGTCTTCCAGTTTGCATCTCGGCCATCAGAAATCCTCAAATTAATCGTATTTACCTATTTTTGATTTTTTATGCTACCACAAAATGCGAAAAATTCATAAAATACATACGCTGATATTTGCTTATCGCCGAAATTTTACTTTGGGTGTAAAAACTCAATTGGGAGGTTGTTAAAAAAAGTATATCATAGTCTGCAATGTTATCCTTACATGACAGCATACTTATATTTTATTGTTATGAGATATACTAATACTTGAAATTTCATAATTAATTTCTCTCCGCTAACTCAAATAAGACTAAGGGAAACTTACCAAATACTCTTCTGCTGCATTAGGTAAATTTTTGAGACTGATCGAAAACTTTAGAATAATATCGTGCAACTATCTTGTAGTGGCATACCTACGTAATATTGTCATTGATTAATTGTGACTAGTACTAGCTTCTTGGCAGTTCACAAGACTGAAAATAACCGATGATGGAAAGAATTAGCAAACAATGGTAAACGTATTCTAAGGAATACTCAAACAATCAAAGAGTTCGTGAAGGTCGTGATTCTTCACTAATACCTAGTTTTTAAAGAAATCTCGGAAGGTATGTCTTAAAGCCATTAATTTCATTCATAAATCTATATATTGCCACGGGACTGGACGGTTAAAACTAATGCTGAGTAGGAATGATTACCTTACTCGTAAAGTAACAGTCTATTAGGAAAAATATTACAGCAAGTGTATCGCATTTTTCTATATTCTCGGATCTTAGGGCAGACAAGTCAATCATAAGATGTCGGGTGAACAGGAATTAAGGAAAGATGAACGACGTATTATGTTGGAGTACCCAGGGATTTAGATGCGACAATCGGCTCTGCATTTTGTAGATTTTTATCCATTTTACATCTAAATAATACCCTGCTAGTCACCAAAAAGTTGTGAGGCAGGAGGTGAATCTTCACCATGCATGCACTAACTATCACGCTTTAAGAGAATTAATAGCTAGACTCTTGTGAAACTATAGCAATTTAGAAATAAAATTTAGGAGCGGTGCAACTATGTATAAACGTGCTGTCAGTTGGGTTAGCTGAAAGTCTTTATGTCGGCATGAAACTATCTAGCCTATTACCATTCTTTCTTTCAAGATTATTTCTCAGACGCAACCTATTGCAGGAAAAAAATATGCTGAAGACAGTAACATGGTGTCGAGGGAATGTTAAAAATAATAAAATTAAAAAAATAATAAAAAGGGAGACAAATTAATGACCAGAGAAAATAAAGACAATGAGGAAAACCAATGAGATTCGTGTACCATTCCCTGGTTTTCATAGCAATATGGTAATTTTTTTGTTAAATTAATATTTAACCCTAGTAAATTATAATTATTATTTTCTTCTGCTGCTTTTGTGAGAATTAATTTACGCTAAGTTCACTAGCAGTATTATTCATATTTTTGATGATTTATTAAGTGATAAAAAATGCAGTAAAACTCTTTAAAAAATACCAAAAAGTTGTAATTAAATTAATCATGTGGTGTACATACCACCTCAAGACTGAGAGCATTGTACTGTAAAAATTGCCTTCTCAATTTTCAGTGGACAAATTTCATGTCCTTGCTGACATCGTTACGAGCCATGCAGAACAGCTCTATTGCGACCTGCACACTGAAATGCAGACGGAGCGTAAAGATTTTTATCTAGTGTAAACGATCTGGTCGACGTCATATGCTCACGCATGCACTTGGGACCTGGTTTGTGGGCGCTGTCGTGACCGTGGACAGTTATGGACTTATTAAGGTACGCCTAATTTTAGCCGAAAGGAAGCGCCTTCCTTTCCTGTCGCCCGTTCCTTGTCCGGTTGACTAGATCGCCGCCATGCCTCCATCCGAAAAACCCCAAAAATCTCTCTCTCTCAAAGGGTGGCACTCGAACCTGTTCCTGACAGAGAGGGCGGCCTCTTTGAGGGTGGATTCTGTGGGGACAACACGCTTGAAAAACGAGCGTTACTGAATTGTTTCCAGCTCTTGGGTGGCCGGAAAAGAAAGCGGACTTTATTAACCGAGGACCTTGGAGCAGATGATATCTGACCATGTATCCGGTAATTGCGCAGCACATATGAAATTGGACTTTTAAGAGATGCAGCTGATACATGGTAATTTCCTTGGGAAGTAGCCAACAAATGAATTTAGAATAAGCGGTCAGATAAATAGCCTGTGCGCGCGCTCTCCGGTGGTCCTAATGAAGCGTATTCGGATCCCACCGAGGGCGTCAGGGAAGTTTTCGGAAGTTCTTGGGAGTTGGAGGGAAGTTCTGGAAAGCCTCCGGGCAGTGCCTTGCAGAGCTCTATGAACTCAGCTCGAGAGAAGTAGTTTAGAACTATGATGTTTATATCAGTAATTTTTAATAGGTAATTAAATTGGACTCTTGTTTCTTGACCTAGATTTTTCTCTCACCCATACGATTAGGAAAAAAGCATTTACGTTTTTAAAATATATTACTAGTGTTCCGAAACGCTCTTCATAAATTGTAGAGCGAGCAAGTCGAACGAAGGGCGATTGCGCACAATTCAGTTTAGAGGAAATTAACTGTATGTTTGGTAAGAGGAAGTTTGCATGAGTTCTTACGATAATACGTAGGGAAGATTCCCTTGTGGTGGGCCATCTTTGTTATCTAAATGTTTCTAACTTCCCTATTTGTTCCTTTATTTTTTGATAATTTCCACCGATTTTGTTCTAAGAAAAACTAATTAGGTTACATTTTCTTCATTAGTACATTGGATATAATATGGGAAGTATTAGATACAAGCTTTTAGCGAGTAGAGAAAATGTGGAGAGAAACCTGGCTTAAGCATGAGCCTTGCAAGCCACCAAGGGGCCCAGGGGTCTAATATTTTTCATCCCTATCGACGGACATAGTGTTGACAGTATTGAAATATCTGTCAGTAACTGCTATCCAATAGCTGATCGAAAAATAACCCCCGACCATTTCCATAGTCTTTCCTTCTAATAGATTTATCCCTGATTCTAGATCCCCATACAGGCTTCATTTCATGTCATATTTAGAAAAGTTTATACTAAATATTTTGTTATAATTAAATAATAATATTTAATGCCTATATTATATTTAGATGAAATTTAGAAAAAAAACTGCAAAGAGGAAAACGGTTTACAGCAAACATAATACTGTTGCCTTCTTCCTTCGTGAATTGAATTTGCAGCAAATGTGCGGCACTTCTGTGTGTGTTTGTGTGGAATCTTACCTCCGCCAAGTTGTGGAAATGGGTCGAGAGGCTGAGGGCAATGAGGGGAGGGAGTAGAGGGGCGGGGAAGGAGCGGAAGAGGATGGTGACCGGTTCCTATGGGAAAATTGTCTCCGACCCCGCGGAAGCGATGCCGAAATGATTTTTTTCCACCCTAAATCCCAGAGTACACAGCCATATTCCCGCCCTCACACTCTTCCGCCCCGCCCCCCCTCTCCCTTTCGCGCTACACTCTCCTGCCTTGACTTGCAGCTGCACGGAGGAGGAAGGGAGGGAGGGGAGCGGAGGAGTGCGTGAGTAAACCTTACCGTTAGCCTTTTTCCTCCTTCGCACTTCTTTTCCTTTGGGGACCACTTCGCACCACCCTCTTCCCGATCTCCCACGCATCCGCAAGCCTCCTCTGGAACACCCCCTCCCATAGCGCCCATCCCCTTCCTCCTCCATCCCATCCCCCACCCACGAGACGGGACACCCTCGGCAAACATCCCTTCTCCCTCTCTCATTCTCCTCCCTCTCTTCCCACGCTCCCATCGGCACCACTTGCTGCACCAGGCCCCAACAGCTAGAAGGGAGGATAGGACAGAATGACGCGGTTAAGTGCGAAATAATTTAGTAAGGACTGTGATAATGGAATGAGGTTTTCACTTGTGGTGCTTTATCGGTCAGGGTAGACTTTGTTTCTTCTCTTTTCTGATACTTCTGAGCGTTTATTTTCCTGCACAATACCATTTTAGTTATTTTTTACTATTTTTATTATACTCATTACAAGCTTTTTTCCTACTATACCTTACTACTGTACTTTCGTACTATACTTTTGTTCCTACTGCATTTTCCTTCATACTCTTCATGAAACTTATCCTCCACCCTATCCTTTACTATCATTCTATCCTTTCTAAAGGACCTCCAAAAACTGCATTTCATTAACTCGACCATCCAGTTTTACATTTCGGTACAAAATATTTCCTCTGTTACGGTGCGGGTTTTATAATATTATTTCATGTTTTTTTCGCTCCTCCCTTCGTACTACTTCTTCACAACTTATACTTCATCCATGCAAATCGATATCCATCTTGGTACGCCCTCTTTAATTTATCATTGAGAAGATTGGCCAAATCAACGCCAACACACTGCATGATCAGATGTGGTCCTCCCGCTGGGAATAGTCCCTCCTCTTCCAATTTTATATCAGGAAATGCCAAATCTTAGAGCTGCAAATGGCACATATTCAAACATAAGTAACCTTTTTATTAATTAAATGAGTTTGGCCATTTTCCACAAAAAAATCTTTACTTCGACCGGTTTCGATGTGATACATCATCAGATGATGATGTATCACATCGAAACCGGTCGAAGTAAAGATTTTTTTGTGGAAAATTGCCAAACTCATTTAATTATGTTATTCCACCATATAACGCCTGAAACGTCTCTTTTTATAAGTAACCTTGTATGAACAGAAAACAGCTTGTATGGCTCGTATTTGTTTCAAATAGCTAATGATGAAAAGTATCCCGACGTCTCGCTCTGCGGTCAATAGCAGTAACGCGCTCCTGAAACAGAGTGTAAGTCAGGATTATTCAGATAATCACCAAATTATAATTCTGTGCGCTACGTTTTAATGCGACGCTGAGTCGCTAAGCAATGCGGAAAACCCCTTCAAATAGTGATGCAATGCTTTTGATAAGGAAAATATTTTTATTCGTTTAATATTTCATTTTAAATGGACATGGTGTGAAAATTAACGCCTTCATAAAGCTTTCGATTGACATCACCGTGCGCATTGCCTGACAATGAACAGCAATATCTTTTATTTTTGGTAAAGTAGTTTTTGAATTAAATATAGGAGAGTCAATTTCGTAGCGTAATGGCTAAGTGGCACGATAGCTATGTCGTCCATTCGAATGGATTTAATTCTTGAAACTTGGCAGACCATTGAATATACCAAACACGATAAGATGCCAAGTCTTAATAGATGCATCAAGTCGTCTCCAATTCACTCTATGACCTGAAAAAGTTCCAAGGAATAAATACATTTCAGTAGAATAGCTCAATGCGAAGAAACATCAGCATCTAACTAGAGGTTTCTGGGTTGAAATTTAAGGCGTTTCTCATTATCCCGTCTATAATTTGCACATTGGCTGCATAAATTCATCGATAAAACTCTTTCTTATCTACCACATCTGACAAAGGAATAGGAGCTTACTTACTCCCACTCTTAATGTGGAACTCAAAATTTCATTGCTGATTTATACACGCACTCTAGGATTAATATTACCCAAGGTTAAAACACTCGTATCAAATTAATCTTCAGATTGAAATACGCTAAAATTAATCGCAAAAAGTATCTGCATTTACAAGTAGGTATGTATGTACTTGCTCTTAAAAACGTCTAAAACCGGGAGGATAGGAAGGAAACGGAAGAGTAAGGAGGAAGTGTGGAAAGAAATCCAGCGTCTGCATTAGCCTGCTCTTAACGAAAGGCTCCACAAGTTAATTTCCCATCCATCTGGCGGAATACTGAACTCGAATGCTCCCCACAACACATTTAAGTAGGGGCCAGTTTACCAATGAATAATATTTTCCTATGGTCAGGATCGAACGCGGGGCCTCTGAATGAGAGGCCAGTACTTAAACGACTACACCAAATCGATCCCTACACATATGTAGTGCATGTTTGGTGAGCAATCACCCACACCCTTGTGGTGGCTTGCAGGGTATTATGTAGATGTAGATATAGATTACAAAAGCTCAGTTTTACATTGTCTGATTAGAGTTAAGGATCATTTGATGAGAGAGTTGATTTGACAGAATGCTTGTATGTATCCTTAAAAAAGGTACGGCAGAGAGACGATAAGGTAGCATGAACGTCAATGGCAGAATGGCCTATTTACAGTTGTCTTCAAACTGTAAATATAAACCGGTCCTAGGCATATTTTGCAATGATTCTTTTTCCGTTGCTCTCTTTACGCTTAAATTACTCAAAAACCAGCATTGGCGTATGGAGGAAGCTACTCCCACAGTAATTTGACAGGAATATGAGAGTTAAGGAGAATTAGCGATGGAAAGGAAGATTTAGTTTAGTTTAAGCCTGTTACTCTTTCGATTTTGGTTTACAAGCGTCTTATATTGCCATGATAGGTGTATGATCAAATTGAATTATTACACCACATTGTTCAACTATGTTTCTTTCACATTTTGCCACATATTCCTGAAATATATGTTTGGTGCGGGGCCAGGATCATAACGGTAATGCAATTAGGAAAATCAAACCACCAATATCTCATCAATAACATTGAGAGATAGGCGTAATGGCTCTCTCGTAGCAATATTTTTATTAATAGGATGTCTTTTTTCAGGCTGTTACATTTTTTTGGCCCAAGTCGTGATAACGTGGTCATCTAGTAATTTTCGTGATGTTAATGAGATGCTTAGAATCGAGAACCTCTCAGTTCTATCGGTCATTCAAGCCTTCTTCACTCCCTCCTCTATTCTCTCCCGTCCTTCCAGAAACACACCGGGCCCTTAGGAAGCGGCCACTTCTCAAACACTCATGATAGTGACCTCCACAAAAGCACGGCAGGGGTGGACACAGGGCTTACACCACCCCACCGTTCCTAAAAATGCCAGTATTTTTTTCGGGCAGAATTGGCAGGTTCACCTCCCTCGCAATATTACCGCGCCCTCACTGACGTGACCCTCTGGTGTGAAAGGGGAGGGGATTTAACGGGCGCGCGAGATTCGCCGTAAAGTTCAACGAGCTCGTAAAGAAGCGAAGGAGGGGGGTTAACTAGAGAAGTTGACCGCGTGAGCATTATGATTATTTATTGAAGATTTCACCCGTTTTACTTATCCGTTATATCTATAATTTAGGTTAAATGCTGGGTTCACCCGTAACTTCAAATAAAAGGACGGTAATTTGCAGTGATATCAAAAGCCTCATATAAAGTGCCCTTCGATTAAAAAACTTAATAAAATTTCTATATAGATGAAAACAAATTTGGAATTTTTAGTTAAAACCAGGTAAATATGACCTCTTAGGCCATGGGTCGGCAAAGTACGGCTCACGAGTCACATGCGTCTCTTTGAGCACGAAATGTGGCTCGGAAGCCTCAGAAGTAAAACTGGAAAATAACTAACTATAGAACTACCATAGTTTCATTTAAATAGCTTATATTTTGGAATTACAAATGACGCCGACCTAGCTTTTTCCGATATATTGACATATATGATTGCTACTGTGAAAAAGTGTGTTGAAAATACTATATTTAAACAGGACATTAATAAATTTTCATTGGAAATGAAAGGTTACTACTCATACAAATAGCATGTTTTAAGCGTTTTTTTTATTTTAATAGAAATATAATTAATAATAATAATTGTCACAATATTACCTCAAATTTATATCGCTTTTAAAAATATATTATGGCTCTAGAAAAATGTTCGAGCTATTGTAAAGGAAAGGTTTTGCTCTTCCGTCTTAAAGGTTTGCCTGTGAAAGGTGACCCCTGTCTTAGACTATCATGTCTATCACATCCCTTTTGAAGATTATGTATGAGCTGTGTCGTTAAAGTATAGTCCAGCATCAACTAATGATTTCAGATTTTAATAAGTGACATATTTATGGAAAATTAAACAAATGTTCAAATTCAAATTAGAGATTGATATACACGAAAGAGCTGTTTGACACTGAATCAGAGGGCATAACCGTAAGATGGTACAAGTGCTAAAGCCATGGTGATGGAATAAGTGGCGAGCTGAATGATTGGAACTTAAAACTCAGCAGCTGCCATATCACATTTTCAGCTCGTTGCCTTTTTTGTGAACATTTGATAATTTAGGACAACGCTGACATCGAATCATACTGACAGTTAGCCTTGTTTCATAACTGTGATTATGAACTTTGGTAGTTATTTTTCTGGTTACACACAAGTGTCAGCGTGAAAGGCTATCGCTAGCCTGCAAAAAGGGAAGAAAAAGAAGGGCACGAAATCAAGTGACCGCCCATTCCTTTATTACACTCAACACAAGTAGATCTCCGCCCTCGGGTTTCCTCAAAATTTTATTTCCCAACATCCGTTGCCTAACTGTTCGCCGTCCCCGCCGTGTTATTCGGGACTTCATAAAAAGTGACTACCAGTCGATTTTTTTCCTCCATTGATCACATTATCCTTCCTGTGTCATTACTTCTCAGCGATTGCACTCCCCTTTCCAAAATAATGTCATGCCCCATCGTTTACTTTCCTGTATTCATGCTTTTTTCGTCAATTCTATTTGTTATTTCCATCTTGCGCGGATTATTGAAATTGCAACTTCCTGCGGATGATAAAAACTGCAGCTTCAAAATTTCTTTCTATGCGATACAAGCACATGATTATTTCTCACTTTTTTTGTGCTTTTGACCCTGTAGCCCAATAGTTTCTTTCCTTACTTATTAGTTATTGTTTGCACAATCCAGACTTCACCATCTAGAGGAGCATTGCTTGCTGGATCAGGCCTAAATTAGTTCACTGCAAAACTAGGGTGCGCGACGATGGGTATTACCTTAACCCATAACTATCTTTATCGAGTTCTGCAGAATACAAACTACTTTGGATATGCTTGTTAGAGGTGTGCATACTCACCAAACATGTACGCTGCTCAGGCATAGTTATTGTGTGTAAAAAATTGCAGTCATATTTGAAACATTTAGAGAGTAAACCTATAAAAATACGTTACCTCTGACTTATTCATTAATTATTCACACATTAAGGCGTGTCGCATTAAAACGACGCAGAAGTGTACAGGGATATTCTATGCACAAACGATAAAGAATATATAAAAGATTACCTACAAGCAATTGGTGTGACATATGGCAGTTATGATTAAAGTTTTTTAAATGTGTCGTAATGAACTTTTGGAAAAATAATAGTTCTCCTTCTAACACTCACAATATAAGAAATAATAAATTAAGAAACGTGGAATCTATTAAATATCTTTGAATACGACTGGCATATAATTTTTCTAGGGGTAAACACATACATGAAATTATGGGTCAAGCTAATCGTAAACTGGGATTCATCGAAAGGGTACTGGGAAAATATGACGATCATGTACGTGAAATTAGCTACTTTTTCCTTGTTAGGGCTCATTTTGAATATGCTGCCAGTATATGGGATCATTACGAAATAGACCTAAATAATGAATTTGGTCGTAAGCAGCGAAGATCGTCAAGATTTGTCTCTCTTAAATCTCTTAAATAAAACCCAAAATAATATTTTCACTGACGATCTTAAAAATATTTTGCAAACTCCAACTTACTATGGTAGACTGGACCATGATCATAAAATTAGAGAAATTGAATGCCAAACTGACAGATTCAAAATATCCTCGTACATTAGGGGATATGAATAGCTGTAAATATTAATACAAGTCCATTAATTGTAAATATTAATACATATCTATGCTATACATTAATACAAGTGCATTAATGGATAGCATGGTATATGCCTGCTGGTATTCATATAGCATGCTTGCTTAGCTATTTTTATATTTTTTAATTTGTAAAGTTTAGACTTGAGTATTATTACTAACTCTTGCTATGCATGCAATGTAATGCATGTCTGGTGTGAATTCCCTCCCTACCACACACTTTATGGTGGCTTGGGTATTAATTAGATGTATATACCTAGATGAAAACAGGGATAAATATAATATTTCCCCGGTATGGGGTTTTGAAAATTTAATTTTTTTAAACATTGTTTTTTGGAGCATTAAATTGCCAATTAAGACTTTATCCGCCCCTTGGAACCAATTACTGTGTACAAGCTGTGAGTGATAAAGGGTTGAAAATATGCAATAAAGATATTACAAGCATGCGAGACGATCTGATGGCAATGAAGAGTCGACCGGCTAGAGTACGAGCATAGTTCCCGCGCGTGCGCGACCGCTTCTATGCACTTGCGAAGCCCAAGATGAGACGTGAAATAGCTCTTCTCGGGAATCCCCAAGAGCTCTCGGTCTGGACTGCGGGTGTCACGGCTCGCGGATTTTTGGGGTGAGGGAGAATGGGGGAGAGATGTGTCTTGAGGATGAGGGTGTAGCGCTCATAGGGTGGGTGGCTCTGTGGGACGGAACACCTGCTCTATCGCAGTCGGCCGGTTTGGAAAAAGGCTTTTCAGACGCGGGGATTTTTGACCAGGGGTGCGCATCGGGGGAGTCGCAGAAGAGAAGGGGTTTTGCTCAGCGGGTAGACGGTGGCGTGAAGGGGATTGGTGTGAGAAAGTAACGGTACGCGCTGAGTTTGGGTGAGCCGGGCAAAGAGACCGGGAAGGAAGGGGAGAGTGTTTGTGTTCGAACCGAAGAGCGGTTCCCTGTCAAGGAGTGCAAGGAAATGTGGATCTGGTGTATCTTCTTTTTCAATCGCCCCTTCTCTTTGTCAGCGAAGGCGGGAACCGGCAAAAAAGGGGAAAAAATCTGGGGTTTTTTCCCCGAACGGGGTGGTCAAAAGTGGGTGTGGCCGAGGAAGGAAACGGGTGGAGAGACACTCGAATCTTGAATGAGATATCATGTATGCACCATTCGGCACAAGGGTTTAACCCCACTTGTCGCATTGTCCGAAGGGTGCACGGAGATATGGATCGAGGATGGCCTTTGTAGATCCAGGTCGAAGAAGCAAGCGGCAGTGTTTTGTATTTTGCTAAACGGTACTTGAAGACTTCTTTACAAGTATACAAGGGTAGGTTTGTGATGTGTATCTGTATTGCCGTGTATGTGAGAGTAGAATGTATGAAGTGAAACCATCTACATTGTACCCTGCGAGCCACCGAAAGGGGTGTGGCAGGGAAGATACATGCTAACAGAGGACTGACTACTCATAGTGGACGCAAAGCGCTACTGATGGTGAATAAATTGAATGAGGCCTTACTTTAAGTGCGTGGTGTAGCTTCCTTTCCCCTAGGGACCAATTTAAATCCAAATATTGGATGGTTTTTCAGTTTCATGATAGTCCCTACTCCAGTGCCATATGGAGAGCACTTGAATGAAGTACTCAGTCCCATTGATGGTGGTAAAATAGTGGCTTGTTTATCATAACTTTCGACACATGGCTACGTTCGTCGAAATTACTTTTCAGATAATTCTTACGCCTGGTTTCTATCCACTCCTTCTCGGCTCCATAAATTCCTACATATTTCCAAAAACCCACCTCTACATACATCTGCATAATTCCGTTCAAGACTTCGCGAGGGTGTGTGGCAGGGGGTGAAAATCACCATACATGCTCTACTACTGACAGGCAACTAAGTGCTACAAAGGTACATAAAAACAAGTTAGGTATGGGAGTCTGATGCAACTAGATGGTAAGTGTCTACGAAGTTACGAATGTACTTTGGGGCAATATGGTTTTGGTTCTCGGGCCCCACCATAATACATCGTCATTAGCTTTTTGATTTGTCCGTAAAATGGAATTGATTAGAGATTTTGCCTCACTTCCTAATTCTTAAGTTTCCGTTATGTGAATATGTCGTTTACCCGTTGCATATTTTCACGATGAGTTCTTGAAGAGTTTTCACGTCGGCACTATCGCTATTTGTTCTAAAGGCGGTTGTTCATGGATTTAGTTATCAGCATTCTCTTACGAGAACATGATGGGCCTAAAATTTTTCTGGACAAAATGTTTTATCTCCGGTCACACGGGCTTAATTTAACCTTTACTTATTTATACCCTCTATTTATAGAAAAATGTGTGCTTTCAAACAATGATATATTTAGTTCGAAGTAACACGTCACCAAATTATGCCCATATTTATTTTTACTATTAACAATTTACTGCCATTATGGAATTAATGTCCATGTAATCCTACCATGTTGCCAGTTTATTTTCCCAAATACTCTCTCCTCATCAAGTGCACTCCTCTTCCTAAATGTACTCGAAGTATAATCATATGTACCTGTTGTTCTTTTGGTATGATGTGTCAGTTATTTATATTTTTAAGACCAAATTGGCTCCAGAAAATGTTTTGGCATATTCAGGAATATGATTATATTTTAACAATAAAACATGGAGTAAAATATTGCACTCCAATAATATTTACATATCTGAATGTAATTATAAATTTACAGAAGGTGACCAAATACTAATAATAATATAAATTTACCAATGTGGTTCGCCAAATTTGGGACCATAGAATATTCTGCAGCAAAATTTAAAAGTAATTTCTACCTCAAAAATGTAATTCGTCTTTGGCTGTTCTTCAGCTCTTAGGAACTTGTTAGGAACAGATCTTAGGAAGTTGTTACACGCTTCATCAATGGAATTTTTAAAATACCTCTGCAACCCATTGTAGCGCATCACTGTACATTCCTTCTCCATTCCATAAATCCCTACCTCTTCTCAAAAAGCACAGATTTTTAAAGACGAAAATTACCATAGTTGTAGCCCCCCTCTCCTTATAAGAACTGCAGTTTCAACTTATGACTGTAAGCAGAAGCAGTAGGATCGAATAAATACTCGAATAGCTTATATCCAAAGAAATAACGAACTGGAGCGTGTGCAGCGATGATCGGTAACATTTGTAAACAGGTCGTAGGATAGTTATTATAGATATTGATAGATATTAGCCTAACCAGTCTACAAGATAAACTAAAATGGGAGTCATTATCAGACCGGTAGCTACGCGTAGGTTGAAATATAGTCTTGATCTCTTAACTAAATTCCAAGACAATATTTTCAATGATGGCGTTCAAAACATTTTATGAACTCTGACTAACTGTGGTAGACTGGACCATGAACATAGAATTAAAGAAATCAATTACTGAACCGACATGTTTAAAATGCCTTTAGTTCCTCGTACAATTAGGGATATGAAAATTTGTAAATTTATTCAATAACATATAAACAATTATATCAATGGATGGCATAGAAGGCATACATGCTGGTGATTAAATATGTTTTCAAATTGTTACGCATCGATTAGAATATAGCTCCTATTCCATTTTATGTATGATATGTATTACCTATATGTTTGGTGTAAATTCACCCCCTGCCACCGTTATGGTGACTTACTGTGTATTATCTAAATGTAAATGTATCTCATGTATGCTTCTTTGCAATGTATTCTTCTATGCCACCCGTTATTATTTTGCTCCCTCTTTAGCCCTAGTCCAGCATTTTTCTGACCACTATTCTGTTCAGCATTCGTTGTCTGTCGAAAAGTCCTCAATCCGGACTTGCTGCTTCTGGATCCAAATATTTCACTCCCTTATTTGCACTTCCTTTCCAAATCTACTTACCCTCTTCATTTTCATCTATACCCACATCCAATCCATTTTATCACTCTTCAGAAACCAAATCTCCGAATCACTATGTTCCCTCGGCATGTAAATACCCTTTTCTTAAAATATTTCCTCATGACATCCTCATTATATCCCCTACTCTCCTCGAATGCGTCTTTGGCTAGCGCAATGGCTCACTTTTGGCCTTTGCTAATATCTATCTCCTCATGTTCTTATTTACGAACTCCGCCAAAGCTAGTGAACTGCAACGCACAGGGTCATTTACAATATTATTTTACTGCCGAATCTGATCGAGTTTATAAAATTAAAAGACTCGTATTTTTCCGTTTTTCGATCCGTCAATTAGTTCTCGAATTATGAGCGGCGGAAAAATGGTTTTTAAACCTTTCGGAAAAGTGGTCGTGCATGGTACTCAGCACGTCATCTACTTCGTCCAATCACAACTGAGCCCGTGCAGCTACTTCGCTTTATCGCAAAGGGGGAGACATAGCTGACTCTGCCAATCGGAGCGGTTGTGACAGGATTTGTTCGAGCAGAGCTTCCGACACCCCCCATCCACTCCCTACCCTTTCCCTAAAATCAGTCAAGGACGGGAAGTGGATGACGTAGTAAGTCTCAAATAAGCTTGTTCGGTGGGCATCACCTTTTGCTTATTTTAATTTTGATTTATGAGTGAATGGCTCTGGTTAGAAGATTAATTTTTTCACTAAAATTCTTTTTTCGTTTCCATACAGCGATTTCCTGTACAAAATTGCGATTTAGGTTCCGAGTAAACGCCTCCATTCTATGTTGTTATCCCTAAGCTTTTTATGCATATATTTTAGCCCTAGAACATTTTAAAAATATATTAACCGTTTCGATTACGATAATCATAATATCAGACTTCCCACACTGGACCCGTAGTACTGTCATCATTTCCCAAACCCTTTTGTCCCGCTAAATAACTTAAACTGCACCATTCTACGAAGCATTTATCATATTTTGAACCTAAAAAAATAGCATTGCCTAACCTAAATGCCGTCAGCTCATTTTTTGTAGTGCGGGAAACAGTAGACCGCTTTGTTCTACCTCCGTTCGATTCCTCACATGCCGGAGGAAATATTTTTGAAAATTAATCACCAACAAAATGTATTTTGTGATGTGAGCTCATCCCAACATGGAATGTGTATATACAGATTACTTGTTCTCGCTTTTGGAATGTCGTCAGAATAGGAAATGGAAAAACCCATCTCAATTGGAGGATCATGATTTGGCTCTCCTAGTTAGAATCCACGAGATGCCTTTGGACATGTCAAGCCAAACCCGTGCTATTTTCTGGGAAAGAATATCATCCCCGTACCCCGATCAGTTATTTTTACACCCCGTTGTGCTCTGTATTTGGCCAACTCTACCCTTATCAATCAGAACAACATTTTTCCAGCCCCGGTGGCAGAGGGGGTAAATCCCTCGCCTGTCGATCGCAGGGTTTGGGTTGCGGGTTCGAGTCCCGCCTGGGGTGGATTTTCACTGTCCGGGGAATGGATAATTGTGATTGTGTAATCTGTTAATTGAAAGAGAGGACCTGACCGTCCTAAATTCACAGGTTAAATGAAGACAGGTTTAATTTAATTTAACATTCAGGCAGGACACAGTTTTATTCATCGAAATTTTCCCAGAGACATAAAGAGTATGCTCATCACCCTGTGATGAGGAAAATATTTGTCAAACCTCTACATCTACCCTGCAAGGCACCGCGAGGGTTTGTGGCAGGGGTGAAGATCACCAAGCATGCACTATAGGCATGCAAACATGCTACTATTGGGTCCCATTCCTCCTGCATCACTCTGCCACCGCTGCAACGAGTGGAAAGAAATGATTTCTTCTTTGGCGAATCGCTCTCCCATTGTCACTCCTCCTCCTCCTCCTTACTTTCCAGCCCATACTGAACGCACGAGTATCCCTCTCGGTCTCCTTCGCCGTGGGCGTCCGAATATCGCGTCGGTGCATCATAATCCTCCACATCTCTCTCTCTCTCTCCCTGTCCGGTGTACTGCACGTCTTTGGAAGCGACCCGCATTCCGTCGAGTCGCACGACCGTGCAATGCTACCCCTCGCGATGCGGTGGGGGGAGGGGGATTCGCCAGGACACAGGGGAGCGAGGAGGAGGGAGGGTATCATCGAGGGGACGACGAAATCTGCAAGATTCAGAGGCATACGAGGGTGAGGTGCTGTGGAGAGAGGGGGGGGAGGGGGGGGGGGGGGGAAGGCTCAAGGGAGCTATGTGGTGGAATCGTCCGTGCATTCTTGTGCCGTACCCCCCTTCCCCGGGAGGTTGGCGTGCCCATTTAGGGTTCACGACCGCGACCCCCGTGTCCAAGACCTGCCGTTCTCCTCGTAGGCACTATTACATGACGAACTCTACCACCCCGCCCCCTCGCCTTACTATTTCACCGAGATCCCCGTTCCGATTTTCCTCGACCTGGTGGAATTTCATCCTTCCATTCCCGCATGAGAAATGCTGCAGTCCGGGGAGTTTTCTTCAGACCTAGGCTGTTGATCTTACGTTTCACAATGCCAGAGGTTGAAAGTATTCACCGGAACAGGCGTACATAATTTCTTCGTCCGCCTTGATAAGAAATTACCTCCTCTTACCGATTCTGCTAATTTTCTGCGGTGCAATTACTATTTGATTAAGTCTCTTAGAAGGATGTTAGATACATATTAAAAACTCCAGCGAATATTGCTATATTCGACCAGGTAAATAAGATTAGATAGATTGTTGTACTGATAGATTTTAAAATGTAATTTTTCCCCCGTACCGTAAAAGAATACAATAGGCAGCAAAGGCATAGGAAGGTGAAATATTGTAGAGTAGTCTGTAGTGCATGATGCATGTAAAAACAACCAATCCTTTTATTACTATGTATATTCAAACCATCCAGCCACATGTGACCCTATTATTTAGCACGTTTCCAAATAGGCTAGTTACATGTCAATGGTGCATGATTGGTGTCCTTCACCCCGTGCTACACACTCTCGTGGTGGCTTACAGGGTATCGCGTAGAAGTAGATGTAGATCTCTGAGTAGTAGTGGATCACATCAAGTTACAGAACATTCTCAGCGTTGGTATACTCGCTTTAATAAGGGAATGTATGATAGCAAGGGTTGAAAGGTGATCTTGTTTGATGAAACTATGTGAATCTTAACCATACATGCTATGTATCATACTTAAAGAGGATTAGAGCTCATTTTAGTTGAACTACGGCAGTTTAAAAAGAGTTTCAAGTTCAGAGCTAGTATGCGTAAACGTGCTGTCAGTTGGGTTAGCTAAAAATCTTTATACCAACATGCAACTGTCTAGTCTACCTATTACTAAACTATTGTAAGTATCATTGAATATAATCACGGTTATTTCGGTCCCTAACAGTGCGTGGAAAGAAAGACATCTTAAATGAGTCAGATCGACGATCAACTTCCCTAATTTGAGGTTTAATTTACGTTATGATACCAGAGTTCTGACATTTGATATAATTAAGCATAGCATTGTTGATTCATCAGCGAAAATTAATGAAACAAAGCTTTCTCAAAGATTTGAATGTTATGCTTATTTGCTTGCTTGCTTACTTTACATGCTGCATATACTTGCTTTTATTTACATTGGTTGTTTAGGTGATAAATTGTTGGTAAACCCGTAGACCCTAGGTTTGTATCCCATCTAGATGTCATAGATGTCACATCTCTTCGTACATAGATAAAGGCATCTACTCCAGCATAGCGTCTGAAAGGCTGCAGAAGGTGAGCAGCAGAGAGACTCCACAGAAATTACTCAGCCACTCAAAGTTATTATTTTTATTAACTAAACTAGGGGCGGCTATGCCCCCCATAATCACCAGCGCCCCCATTCCCTCTTCGCTTCGCCTGCTCCGTTATGAATTTCCCAAAATCTAGCAATATTTTTCTTAAGGTGGTATAGCGCACTTTTTTCCTATTCATATCTTCCCAATCCTTCATATTCATATTCATATCTTCCCAGGCCTATCTTCCCAATGTATCTCTTTAACAGTCAAGTTTGAAAATGCCTTTGGACATCGAGGTGAAGTTATTATAATGCTACAAAAGTTTACCAAATATCGTTATATTTTATCAACGTTTAGTGATTTGAAAAAAAACTATATTTCATGATAATATTTAGAATGCTGATGGTTTTCACTTTTTTGAGGTTCTTGTGCGATTCTCATAGGGTTATATATAATAATTTTATTTCCGAAAAGAAAATGATGCTGCATTATGAAAAACCGTTTCTAACATCTATTCTTGTAGGGAAATGTAAAATTTCGTAAAATTGAACTCGAGACTGTTAGGTGAATAAAATATAACCCATATTTTGTGCTTTGACGATATTAGTGATTAAAATTTTTCATGTTAGAGCAGCGAATGGTTCTCTAAAAACCATAAAACCGTTTCACAAGCACGTGACGGTTTTGGGATCATCAATTTATATCATAGAATATTTTAGTGATGGATTGGCCAATCCTTTGTGGGAATGCATCCTTTAGTGTCTCTCTCCCTTGAAGTGGAACACTGCAATGTTATATAGCTACCCACTGCAACTGTATACTATTGGTCATGTCGCTATGTTAAAATGATTTACCAAGGAAACAAAGCACGCTACAAAAATCTAAAATCAAATAACCTTTTACCTATGTAGAACAGACACTCACAAATGCTTTTATCCCGTACGATATGCTATCTTGGGATTACTGCTCTGGAGTGAATTTAAGGTTCGTCATGGATAACATCCTCGGTCAATTATTTGCAGTATAAATGATTACAAACCAATTTATGTTTTTAACTTTGAATGCATAATATTATTTACTCTTTATTGCTCCTCTTTCCAACTGGCGTATCCATAAAGTAAGTCGGTTCCGTTTGATGATGGTAAAAATTCCGTAGGTGTTCGAGGTGGTGTGGTAGTTTCAATAGGTATACTTCCCACCCGGAGGGCCCGGGTTTAAATCACTGCAGTAGAAATATTTTTCCTTGGTATACCAGTTCACACTCGAGTACTGTGAGGAGATCACTTCAAGATTAATGCTCTGTCTGTCTGATTTGACGCTAAACCGCGGACTCCTTGGAGTCTTTCTTGAGTAGGCTTCTACCGAAATTGGGTCTCTCTCCACTCTTTCTTCTCTCCCTGGAATATTCAATTACCTACGGAATTGCACACCTATTCTGAACGGTGAAAATAAACCATGGTGTCGGTCGCTTCCCCCGAATTTCTACCATTACTACAAAAGAATAGACGTCCCTCATGGTAAACGTTTTATGCAAATTTTTAAGTAGAAGCGAAGTGGAATTTTGATCGGATTGTCAGCGGATGCCAAAGACAGTATAAATATTTCTCTGGCATCAAATCCCACGCAAAATAATTTACTATTTAGTGCAGCCAGTGCCCAAAGCGAGGCACTTGTAGCATCTCGGAGGGAGCTTTAAAAGAGTTTGCTCTTAAAAATCCTACGCCTTTGACTTGCGCCATTTCTCAGTGCCCTCCCTTTGTCTCATCTTCAGCTGGCGTGCCGATAAATTTCTTGGGGTGCACACATAAATGGAAATCGCTTGCATCACTATAAATCTGGTCGAAGGAGAAACGGCGAAATGAGTCGAACCCTTCTTTGCCTTGCGCTTGGAATTCGGTCGTGCAAGCAGGCAAAACCATGGGCACAATCATTTTTTTGTTTCCTGTACCATTTTAGCGACAGCCATAACTGGGAGGATTCAAATGAATACAGAATCGAGCAGTAAAACTTTGAAAACAATCGTCAGTATGAAGTTAGGATACTCTGGTAAATTGTGTGCCAGGAGTTGTTTTGCTGTAGTTGAACGCAACTTTATGGCAATTTAAAGAGAATTAGTTAGGCTTGGGTCCAATCGCGGACCGGTGGGATTAACATAATATCTAACTCCTAGGTGGTGTAGATAACCATTTACACTCTTAGTGGACTGGTTAGTAGCAATTTATTTAGCATGAAACGCACTAGTAGGTGCGTCAAGTGCACCTGGGAATTAAATTAGTAAGAGAGATCTACAAAATTCGAGGAGGACCTTTTAACGATGGTGTTCTGACGGGTCAGCATTTACCATTTATGGTTATGGAATGTTCTTGAAGAACCGTTTCTTTTTGCAATAAAAATCCATAGACCATCTTACTCTGTTCTACACTTGAAGTATCCCAAGAGGCAGATAGATAAAAAGGAGATAGAATGAAGAAGTATCCGGTGTTAATATGTATGTAGGCAGTATGTTGCCAGTGTACTGCCGCCTCGTAGGTAACAGGAAGCAGGAGCCTATGCTTAAAATGACCATTAGCTTAAATGACATTTTATCCATATTCATGGATTTGACTCTTTCACGGGAGCCATTTTTCCTTAAAGTGAAAATTTAACCACAAGGAAGCATAAATAAGCTACTACTTTGCGATTCGAGAATAATAGATACAATTATAATCTTTAAACTCACGAGACTGAAAATTTGGAGTCTAAAGCCTTGGAGAAAACGCACCGCGGGCTTTTTCTAATAAGCGGTGAATCAGGAAGTAAATGACTCCGTCGAGGTCGACAAAGATTTAAAGACAAACTCAATGTGAAGTGAAAATGAATTAATTATGTGACAATGTGCTGTCTTTAACTTAGTGAAAGCTTATATCTTCAAAAGAGGAACAAAGAAAGATCGCTTGTACACTTCCACAAATTTATTTAAAAACAATCAGGAGAAATGGACCCGAGATACCAATATGGAGGACGCTTAATCATGGGGATAATATTAAAAGCGTTTTACTTTATGAAAATCATCACAACCAAAGGAAGAAACTATGAGAAAAGTGGAATGAAAAACGTCTTTTGAAAGCATAAAAAAAACAGGACAACTCAATCGGTTATACTATCGTGACACATGGCGATCTGAGGAAGTCAATTGTCGAGGGAAAAGTAAATGAATAAAAGAGGTAAAGGAGGGCCATGCATGAGATATATGGAGCAAGTAGTGAAGATGTAAAAGAGAAGAAATATGCAAGGATGAAGATAGTTGCTGAGAGAAAAATCGAGTGTAGAGCTTTGCCAAACTAAGCTAAGTATTGTTGACCAATAATGATGATGATGATGTGTCGTGAGTGGTGGAGGCGGAAGTTAGGTATTCTAGCTAGATCAGTTGAGAGCGGGTATAAAAAATCATGAGCAGACTAATAATGCAAAGCAGAAAGAACATGGAAAGATCTTATCACTGATTCGTCTAATCAAATGCTTTAGATTAAAAGACAAACTCAATGTGAAGTGAAAATGAATTAATTATGTGACAATGTGCTGGCTTTAACTTAGTAAACACTTATATCTTCTAAAGAGGAACAAAGAAAGATCGCTTGTACACTTCCACAAATTTATTTAAAAACCACATCCAACCATGGTTTCGGCAATTTGTGCCGTCATCAGGATGCCATAATCACCATGATGATGGCATAACATGCCAAAACCAAACCATGGTCGCCTATGGATTGGAAGTGTAGATGTGTACAAGTGTTCTTTCTAATTTCTTCTTTTGTAAGTGGCGACATTTATAACTGAATCGTTTAATTTTTTTACGGACGAAGGATTAGAGGAAAGGGTTATCACTGCAATTACGTAAAAAAGTACAAGCTATATGGAATTATGTCGTAATGTATGTAAGTCTAATGCACCAAGATTATTTCGTATCGTCATTTCATTACTTCGAAATAATTTCGTATCCTCAGTAACTATTCCGTGCCATGATTTTATCTTTAATTACATCTTATCGTGCAGTTATTTCACAGCCCGCTACATACGTCGGTCTCGGTGGGAGTCGCTGTCTGGGCCGCCGCGTGTCAAGTGGCCATGGCGATCCGCGCTTCCTCGGTCGATCCCCCGCTGCCGCGCTCTGTTTAGCGCCGCTGGAGACCGGGAGGACGCCGAAAACAATACACACCCCCACTGACCTCCAATGCGGAGAGCGCGCACCGCAAAAGGCAATCGTGAAAGGTGACTGCCGTTTTGGAAGGACCGACTGCGCGGCGAGATGGAAAAGGGTGGCTGGGTAGAAGAAATTGAATGAATGCATAAACAAACTAAGGATTAGTCCCCGGAACTGAGGTTAGAATGTGCTGGAGGAGGCATCACAGCTGATTTGAGAAGCCAGTGGCTATCTTGTTAGGGACAAGCATACGGGCTCGCTACTCGCCATACTCGTACGGATGAAGTTGTTTTTGCCCATGGAAAAAACTTAGAATAGTAGAATGAATAATGGAATGCATTTTTAAAATCCGTCAAAAAAACAAAAATATGTATACATTTTATTTTGGTGCTGAAAACGAACGGAAATATCTTCGAACATTTTTTTCTAGTCATGAGGGACTAGTCTCACTTTCAGCAAGGGTAGGTTCATCATGTGTACCCGAATGAAGACGAAGTTTTGAAACGAATGCAAATGTTTGTAGTGCATTTGAACAATGCACGTTGTCGCTACCTTTAAAAATCCCCATGCGACATACCTTTATAACTCGCACAGCAGAGTGTAGTGCCAGTTTCTTTTCGTAGTTACCCATAAATATATGTTACCCAGAAAATGACACGGCTTGGGAATTTAGCTGGTAGGCATCTCTGCAGGCAATACTGGAAGAAGAGTCATACAAGGTTTCGAATTTTGAAGGGAATACAAGTGGCGGTTTTAGTGATTCGATTGTTGTTCTTTGAGGTCCGACTCAACTCAGTAGCTAAGGTGAGTAAGAACATCTTCAACTTCTAAGCCCTCCCGATCACTTCCATCCTCTAAACATATGCGTCACATAGGCTTCCAGAAAATGACGCTAATGGAATACCTTGGTTTTTCCAAGAATTACGACCATACATTCTGAAGGAGATGAGAAACTGCAACTAGAGGGACAAATACGGTTGGCATATAGAGAAACCTCTCCATTAACATCCTCGAGCCAAGTCGGTGTTTTCGTCTCCCTTTCACCATGGTAATCGACGAAAGGATGGAAAAATATTTTGGAAGCTTAATGTCCTCCCACGCACTATGTCTTCGCGACTCTTTTCCGTCCACTCAGCCCGGAAACCTAGAACGGTGCGTAGGTTCGCTCTCGTCGTCATCATATTTTTCTTCGGTGCCAAGTTTGAAGTAAACGCGAAATTTTATTTTGGGAATAATTCGTTAGCACTCCGGAAATGTGTCGTGGCACAAAGTGAAAGACAGTTTTAAGGTTCAAAGTGGTGAACCGCCCAAACCTAGTGATGTGGTGATATTGAACGGTTTGCTCCTGGACTCTGTTTCCAGTGTTTATCGTCGATAGCTTATAGATTAGATTTTAGGACTGGGAGAAAGAGAGGATGAAATGAGTAGTGACACCGATATGACAAATGAGTATTCCTAGCCCTAATGCATGTTACCGTAGTGTAACTTAGATTTATGCCATTATTCTGCAGCTGTTGGAAATATAATCATTAATTTTCATCGGTGCAGCCACTAATGCTGATATTTCGGAGAAAAAAGGTCGAATCCATGTCACCTAATTTGATTCCATTTTGACATTTTCATAATAACTTATCCTTCAATTGGGTATTATCATGCACTCATAATGTCGCATATTCCTAGATTTCAAGGTAGCTATTTTCAAGAGTTTCCACTGCAAAGGTTATCCCCAAAAAAGGTTATAGCAAAATTAAGATTTACAGATTTACACGTGGAATTATAGAAGATAACATGACAAAGGTGCAGTAGTATGATCAAGTGACAATCTAAGACGTCCTAAAAAGCGTGTGTGTAAAGATAAGTCAGCTAAAAACTAAGTAAAAAGATGAGACAACTTAATCGAAAATATCTTCAAGTACGATAGTGTGAATAAGAAGGTCGGCATAAGAAAAATATTAGTGGTTTACATTAATATGAAGATGATAGCCGATAGAAGGATCGAGTAAAGACATGGTGGATTCAATTTTTAGGATTGATGACTTGTGATGATGACAGGATTTACAAGGATTGACATGATATTGAGAAAGCACATTTAGATGGATGGAATATGGGAAACAATAACGGAAATGAAAAAGCTTAAGTCACGAAAAGATAGGTTGAACAAATAACTGGGGAGAACAGAAAATATAGTTTTACTCGGTGTTATACAATTAGGCATCTCAGTTATTAATTTTTTCTCTGGGATACCTACCTTTTAAATAAAATTGGCCGGTAAGTTTACTCGGTGGAATTTAGACATAGTATAAATAAAAGTACTTGGTTGATTCCACAATATATTTAAATAGACTCTAGCGGTTTCAACTTTTACAGGTTATCATCATGAGTTTGTTCTTTGTAAATATTTAAATAACAATAAAAAAAATTATTTATTACTCCAACACAGAAGCTTACAACTTAGAATCAAATGTAAATCAAGAGAGTAACTTTAGGTAGCCATGAAGGTAAACCTGAATAATGGCTACCATCGTGAACAGAATAGGTTATGCTTTGTTTATAAAGGAAATACAGCATTCAAATGAATAGGACATATATGAATAATATTATAGTTACAAAAAACATCCTCTAGACTTTCTTTGGTAAACAACCAAGATCGTATATTTTTCATTGTTGAATTCAGGTTTTTTGAATTAAGACATGGAACAGGTAATGAATAATACACTTTAGGTCCTATGTACAAGAAATATCGTTTGAATAACGTCAGGTTCGGTTTGGTAAGGATATACGTGTTTTACGTAGTGAGAAGGATTGTACAATAATAACCCAGTATTACCACTTCTTATGTAATAACGACGTAATACTTTATAAATAATTAGATGTCTTAGGGGAAGCAACCTTTTTAACCTGTAAAGGTTATCTTGCTTTTTAACCTGTAAAGGTTATCTGTGAACTTGTAAAGGTTGAAACCTGTAGAGTCTATCTAAATGAATTTTGGAATCAACTAAGTACTTTTATTTTTACCTAGCTTTTCCTTGTATGCTACAGAACATAAGAACCCCTGCGTATTATGCTAGATGTCACCAGATATATGAGATTAGAGAGATAGTTTATCATGTCGATACATTAAAAATGTTATTTTTCCCGCGTGCCAATAGAGAACACAATAGGCAGAATAGCGAAGGGATAGGTAGATGAAATATTTTTAGAGTAGTCTGCAGTGGCAGATCTTAGTTGCATGCTTAGTGCCATGACTGTATGGCAGTTGCATGCAATTAGGTCTTGTTAGCTCTTATTGTTAGTTGACTCGTAATCTTTGCTCTTAGTAATTGGTGAACTTCACCCCCTGTTACACACCCCCGCGGTGTCTCACAGTCTATTACGTAGATGTAGATAGTTAATTGCCTTTTGGATATTGACTCATATGATGTCAAAGGTTTCATAGTTTTAGTTTAATACTCCGTTCATCTTCATGACGTAATTTTCATCTGAGTCAATCGCGTATCTTTTCAATGACCAATGAATTATGGATGAAAAGTATAGATCTGCATTTTGAAAAATAAAAGCTAGAACGACTGATTTATTTTCCTTGCGGTAATTGCGCTTGATCTTTGTCTACATTTTTTCTTGCTTCTTTCCCCGGACATTTCCCAACAAACCAAGTTCTTCACAACCACTGGAAATTGAATCTCGGATCGTACTCGTCTTTCGTCTAATCATTGAAACCATAGGGATTTCAACCTCTGGCTGTAATGTCAGTTTGGCAGAAATTACTTCCCCTAAAGGACTCTTGCGATCTGCGTAGTGATTTATTATTTAACATCGCTCGAGCAACAATAAGCGCAGGAACTGGAAATGAACTCACTAAGGGGTTTATAATGTACTAGAGGAGGAATTTCCATGGTAGCCTATGGGTAACAATGAAGACGGAATGGAGGTGCTTCGGATGGATTAATGACCAACTACTCTGCGTAAAACATTGCGTTTTATACGGCCTCTAGTGGAGACTACATACATATATTTTAAATATAAATAACAACGAAATTGTTCCCCACATTTATCGCAGCGTGGTCAGTTTATCTCCCTAAGGCTATTTAACTCTTTCAGTGGGGACTTAATTTCTCCCCTGATTATACCCCCAGGGTGGGTACTTAAATTTGGATGGGTTTCAAAAAGTATTGATCATTGAAATTTAAAAGTTTATGAAAGAATCTAATAATTACAAATTCATTGCGATGTAATGATGAAATACTATCAAATTAATAAAGTTGGCCCGGAAATGTTTCGGAAGCGAGCAAATTGAACACCAAGTAAATCACGGAAATTTTCCGGGATAGAACGTTTTACGAAGTAGGTCAAGGCCCAAAACTTTTCCGGTCGTACCACTAAAATGTTAAGGGAGGTACTAATGAATTCAATTCCACTGGAGTAAATTTTATCAACAAAAATGGTACTATTTTACGCATTTAAACTAAATATTTGGCACTCATTTGCGTTTTTACGCACTTTTGTATGTTTATTTTATGAATTTAAAAATGCATTGCTATATTCATGTTACTATTACAAGTGTCACCATGTGTGCAAATAAATTCATCCGTATACGAATATGGATATTAACAAGCCCATATGCTCTTACCTACCAAGAAGGCCGCAAGCTTTCATATCAGCTGTGATGTCTCCCCTGGAACATTGTAACCTCCTTGAAAACCATGCGCCTCATTTGCTGGGTCATCCATTGCTTAGACCACCGGACTAAACAGGGTTCCAAGATGAACCCTCAGAAGGCTAGTGACTGATAAGTCTAAGACACATCGTTTTCCAGGTAAACATTTTACCTGAAAATTTCTCAAAATTTAGCATGAGTTTTCGGAGGATATTAATAACAGCTAAAGTTATTTGCGCCATTTGGGATGGATGAGTAATTACATCTACTGATACCCTGCAAGCCACCGCAAGGGTATGTAGCAGGGGGTGAAGATCACCAAGATATGCACTATTGACATACAACTGGTCTACTACATGGAAACATGCTACATAATAGGGTCACATGCGGCTAGATGGTTAGAATCTACAGAGTAATAAAGGGATTAGTAGTAAATACATGCATCATGAACTGCAGACTACTCTACAATATTTTACCTACCTATGCCTTAGCTATGCTTCCTATTGTATTCTCTTATAGTACGGGGGGAAAATGACATTTTGAATCTATCAGTACGACAATCTATCTCTTTAATCTTATTTATATAGTCGAATCAGTATAATACGCTGGTGATTTTGATATATACATAACATCTTCAGTAAAGATATCCAATTTAAATGTCTGCATTAGATTTAATATGTACTTTAACCAACGATCTGAAAATGATTCCCAACCTAGATAGTAATTGGATATGGTAGAAAGTATTCAAGGACGGAGGGAGGATGGAGTGAAACCTGGCGTCGCCATTAGCCTATTTTTATTGCACGGCCCCAAGGGGGACCCGGTTAAATGTCCCATCCAACGGACGGAGCACTGAACGTTAAGTGTTCTACATATACCACTCAAGTAAGGACCATTGAAGAATCCCTTCCACTGCCAAGATTCAAATGCTGGCCCTTGATATGGGAGGCCAGCACTCTAGCCGCCTCACCAACTCGATCCTCCCATTGGTTGAAGCAATTTCCTTAACATATAACTATAATTTTCGGCTGAGAATTATATTTAAGCATATCTCAAGTTAGTTTTTCCATGTGTTAGACAGGATGAATCAGCAGGACCACAAATGAAACTTGCCTTCGAACAAAAAAATCACGGCCTTTTGCAACTGCTGCGTGATGATTGTGCAGGAAGCATCTCGGAGGCTGTGACCACACGACTGGATCTTCCAGAAATCGAATAAAACTTTTGATGACATAAACGGTTTCACACGGAAGAGAGAAGTCGGGACGGCCGAAAGGTTATATTTAGCCTGGAGAAGCACTCGGCCCGAAAGGCGGTGTTTTATGTGCGTGTGAGAAGTCAATCAGTGGGGGAGGGTGGTGCGGCTGGATATTAGGGGGACTGGCGGGGGAAGCAGGGAGATGAATTTCGAGAGAACGGGAAGAGAGGATGAATGGATGGGCTAATGCATCAGCGGCGAGGAATTCGTGACACGAGCATGAATAAAACGTCACGTGAGCGAGATGATGGGGCAAAGTTGGGAGCCTTCACAAAACGGATAGGAGCCGAAACAGCGAAGTGTCTCTCCTTGATGAAATGGAGGAGACATGTTAAAATGATGCTGCAACTCACCCTAAAAATTTTTCCGTTACGAGGTATGAAAATTCGCCGATCTGAAGAGAGAAATGACGTAGGGAAGGAGCCGCTATGGTGGAAGCAGTGCCGAGAAGAGTAGAGACGCTCAATCAAAACCTACCCTAACCGGTTGCCGTAGTAGAAGTTGTTGATGTGGAGAGGCGACCGACAGTTAAGGTCATTGCGCCATTAAGGATAGGTGGATGTGTGGGCAGAGGTAGGTAATTTTTAAGTAGGGGAAGATGGAAGAGAATAAACCCGGCGATGGCATTAGCCTACACTAAAAAAAGGCATTAAGGGTGTACGGTCAAACGCCCCACCCGACATGCAAGGAACTAGCTTCCACACGTGCTTTCAAAGGGGAACCGGAAAACACCGGGATTCGAACCGGAGTCTTCGGTGTCGGATGTCAATACTAAGGCCAATACATAAATCAAAGCACTCCTAGCCGGTTGTAAAATATCAAATAATCCATTCCCTGAGCGTTGCTGAAGTGATGCGCTCACATCAGTAACACAGGAATGTGGCTCCACTTCATGCCGGTTGCATGAAATTATGATGAAAATAATCGATAAAAGTGTATGAATGGATTCTTACACGGCTTTCATCTCATCTCAATTGCGGTTTCTAGACTTTCCCATACATAAAGATGCCATAGACTGGAAGTAGATGTGTAAGAATAGGGTTGGAATATATCGGAATAGTGAAAGAAGAAACCCGGCGTAGGTATCAGCAGCAGGCTGATATGTTAACCATAGGCGCTGAGAGGTCCTCAGCTTTATATTTTTCACGAAGAAGGATGCACTAAATTTGGGAGCCTCTCCACACGACACCAAAGTAGGGATTCGAATGTATGTACATGAATGCCGAATGTCGAAACCCGGGCTTAGGCGTGGGGAGAAACTTACGCTAAGCCTCCCTTCCCATAATAATCTTCAGGTTAATTAAGAAATAATTTGCTGGATTCCGTGGTAATAAGCGGTATATATTGTTTAATGGACCATTCTATAATTAATAGCTTTTTGTAGCCGTAAATTTAATAATTTCCTCGCCTTTCGTCGAAGTAATTTCATGACCGTACCATTTAATAAATAAAATAGCGCCGCCAACGCTTCAGCTATAAAGGCATATAATGTATGTGTGAAAATAATTTATATTATTTTTATGATAATAATTCACACCAAATCAAATAACTTCGTGGGATTTCAACGACGTGTACCCATCCCTTCATACTTTATGGAATATCTAGGTCTAAATCACGGGACTTAACTCGAGCCTGCCAGCAGGATTTATCACCTGACGGAGGCCGATGAAAACTTGCTTAATTAAAAGCGAAGACGTTTAAAATGGAGTAAGGAAGTTTTGACAAGGAGTGATTGCACAAAAAAATTCAGGCGGAGGTGGGGAAGGAGAGTTGAAGGACGGGAGGAAAAAATTGGAAGGGGGGGTCTGGTTGGAGTGGGAGGGCGTCCTAATGAATTCGACGGTTGGGATGTTTCAAAGAACGGATATATACCCATACGTTATTGATTGAGGAACGAGCGAGGTTCTCGGTTTCCAAGGACGGGGGAGTTTTGAGGAGAGGAGAAGGGAGTCTGTGTAGGTATGGGACCTGCATGCCAACCAGCGTTATACCCAGCATCACGAGACGACAAACACCAGGCGACAATCCTTTCCCTGTTCCTCTCGTGGAGAGAACTGGGAGAATCCCCAGGGAAGAGCGAATATCCTTCGCTCTCCGACGTCGAAAAGTCTTCTCTCCTCAGAGTAATAAAAATAAGAAGGTAAAACCGATGACAACCGAAATCTCAAACAGCTCTTTTTACCCGAACTTCCACAAAAATCTCCGGGGACAACCCTCGTTGTTCCGGCTGGTGTCCGTTTCTCTCCCTATCTATCTTTCTCTTTCTTGTGCTCTTCCTCCTCTTCCTCATTCTCCTCACTTTTCCTCTCCCTCCCGAGAGACGCGAAGTCTACAAACACGAAAACAACTGAGTTTCCGTGGACGTCCAGAGATAGTTTTTCGAGTCAACGACCTGTTCCACGAATCCGTCGCCTCGGCTTTCAAAAATCCTCTGCGAGGGAATGGAAAGGGGAGGCGAAAGAGAGGGGAAGCGAGTTTGTGAGCGTGTGTATATTGACGCGGTGAGTTATCCAAGTCGAGGGTGCTCGTTTTCGACAAGTGTTTGCCCGCACACTTGAATTTACCCCCCCTCCCTTACCCGCCGACTTGAGGAATTAAAACTCTAGGCAAAGGGGGATCTTAGAGAATGGGTGGTGGGCATCCTTGATGCACGTATTTCTCGTTGGTACGGATGGAGGAACCAATATGCACTCGACATGCCCACTGATTTTCGAGAAAACCCCATGTGTTCTTCGCATTGAACTCTAAGGAGATTAAGTAATAAGGTGCTGTTTGGGGAATGATATTTTTATTCCGTATACCTTTTTAACAAAAGCCTTAAAGTTAATTCTGGTAGTAAGTAGCACTAAATCTGGAAGGAATTCTCCCATATCTCTCCACGAGAGGAACAGTAAAAGAATTGTCGTCTTGTGTTTCTCGTCTCGTGATGACTAATCAACGAATTTTTTTAACATGAGACTTAAACATTTATTATTAATAATAATTAATTAAAATTAATTATTATGAGCCTACACTTATTACTCAAGAAGTGTAGGGCTCTCACAATGTTTTCCTTAAAATCTTGACATTCTGAAATTTTTACTTATAAACCTGGGTCATTTTGAAAAAAAAAACGGGACCTGTCAATTATAAATGTTATAGTTATGCTGCTCAATCATAACTACTATGAGCGAGTGTTAACATTAATTCCATTTACAATGGAAAGAAAGAACATATCCTCTAGCTATTCATATCATTTAAAATATCAGTGATTATTATTATCGATAGCTGTTTGAAACAAATGCTAATAACGTGAAAAAATCCATTTATTAATTATTTACTGAAAGATATTTTTTAAAAAGTGGGACTCTACGAATTAACCAGGGACTTTTTCGTTAAAAACTGGACTATCCCGGCAGAAACGGCAGACGGATGGGAGCCCTAAATGAGACAAAGGCTGAGACCAAATTTAATTAATGTACGGTTCTTCGTTCGATGTGCCGCCGCGCCGTGGCTTAGTTGGTTAAAGCGCCTGTGTCGGAAACAGGGGATTGTGAGTTCGAATCTCTCCGGTGTCCATTTTTTCTGGTACTTCCTACGAATGGTGCAAAATTTACACAATATTTATGCACAAAATACAACAGTAGCTACGTTTTTTTTCCACAAAGGCCCCTGCGGAAGTTCATCTTATAAAAACTTTATAACACTGTTAACCTCATGGTAGGTGCTTGTGGGCTCCTTTCTGAATTAGTAGATTGTAAGGTTTACGTCTACGTAATACCCTGCAAGCCACCACGAGGGTATGTGGCAGGGGGTGAAGATCACCAAACATGCACCACTGACATGCAATAGGATATTTAATGGAGACATGCTAGATAATAAGGTCACATGCAGCTAGATGGTTAGTATCTACATAATAAGAAGGGGATTATTGGTTGTTATTAAATGCATCATGCACAACAGACTATTCTGACTATATTTCACCTACCTATCCCTTTGCTACTCTGCCTATTGTTTAGGCTATTGTACGCAGAAAAAATGACATTTAAAACCTATCTGTACGACAATCTATCTCTCTAACCTTGTTAATCTGATCAAACCTAGCATAATACGCAGGGGTTCTTAATATATATCTAAAGTCATCTGTGAACAAATCGGTTTCGAATTTACTTAAAAGGTTAAACTTAGTTTTTACCTGCGTTCCAATAGTAATTCCCATCCTAGCTCTTCTATTAAACTCGTAACACTTATACAATTATCATAACGGCCTTTAACAAATCTAGCTGAACTCCTTTGTACAACCCGAAAAACCAGTACCTGCCATGGGTGTTCCTCGTAATGAGGATTTCTCACATTTTGAATGCTTGCCAACTGTGCAGTCGGCTTGCTGCCTGGCGTGAGATTTCGGACCAGCTAATATTTCTTCGTCATCTAATATGAATTAACGTTTGGTATTTAAGAGCACAAATATTTGCCTAGTTAAATGTTATTGTCATTTAGGATCATCATTATTAAAAGATGTGTGCTGGTAGCTTCTTCACTTCAAGTGAAGGTAGTTTACTTACTACCTGGACTTTCTCCTCCCTCCAATTTCTTCACCATAGTTGTTCCGCTAGCCTAAACGCTAGTCGTGGTTATCTTATGGCACCACAAGCCGCTGCTTGATAACATAAGAGCGATGAATTTTTCTAGATGGCCATCAGCAGCAGCTTGAGAATATTCAGCAGCGCGAACCTCACCATGAACGTCATGCCATTAATTTAAACTCATGCACTCTTCCTATTACTTCACGGGAATGAATTCCACCCGCTTTTCTGGAAATTAATTACACTTATGGGTTCCTCTTTGCCTGTCGATTATTAATTTGTAAAAATATTACGGAACATGAGAATGCGTGAGTGCAAAATACTTTGCCACCGTTTGTTGAACGGGCACTTTCCGACACACAGCTCTTCTGGGCCTGGGCCTGTATTCTGTATTTTGTCGGTTCCATACCGATCGGTTTACCTTTTCACTCAACCGACCGGAACAGATTCCGTACCGACTGACCCTCCCGCACCGACAAAACCATCTCGATAGATTCTGTATGGCTGTCGGTGGCAAATCCAGTCGGTTTGCTTCCCCCTCCCAGGAAAAAGAAGGAGAGGGAGCAGATTTCCGAGTGTTCCCGAAGGTCGACGTCACGTGATACGTATCTGCCAACCGGAGGCAGAGGAGAGGAAACAAATGAAGACTGAAATACGGCGAGCAACTTCTATCGCCAAAACATATCGCAGCGTAAACAATGGAACGCAGCGGTACGTAATGAATGCTTGTATCGGCTTGTATCAATATTTACTTGCTGAAAGCTCTGATTTAATATGTGTAATAATTTTTGATTGCATATTTACTTGAAATATGGATTTATAAAGTGCTCTGTGAAAATATTGCGAAGGAAAGTATGATACTTACTCCAAATTGAGTGGAATATGTCTTAGAAATAAATGTTGTGTGAGGGATAACTATATGATATATCCATTGCTTTTATATTACGGAACGGAGTTACCGCGAGTGTTAATTCTTGTTTTAATCGATGGCATTAATTATTGTTTTTATTGATGGCATTAATTATTGTTTTAAGTATTTCATCACGGTTACGTAGAGTTGTTAATAGCCCATAGTGTCACTTTGCCGTTGTAATATCCATTGAGAATAAACCTAAAGTTGTAAAATCGGTAGTTATTTATTGAATTGGGTATAAATGTCTACGCTTATTTAATTTAAGTGTAAACTCAAGTTTTTAGGCGAGTAAGATTTGATGGGATATCGTAATTTAGGCCTACGCGGATGTTTACTTTCATTTTACTGTGCCAATTAATGAAAGAGAAGCCTTCTAACTCAACAATATAGCGAGGGAGATGTGATGAAGGAATAGTGTAAGAAGATCACGACATGTATTTATCTTATACTGAAATGTACTTCCAAGTGTTTACAATTTTCAAGACAATTTCAACACTTAGCGATTTAATATACATTTACAAAGCAACGTATGTGAGAGCCGAAGCCTAATTGCGTCAGAAAGCATTATCTTGATAAGCTATTACATCATAATAGCACTGTTCAATAAGAAGTATGCACTTTATTGACGACAGCAAGCGATAATACCAACATTCAGTTGTCATTTAGTTATTTCTATCATGGTAATGAGTTGAAGTTGGTGTTAGATGCCCGACAAAATCGTTTTTATAAACTTTTTACATTAGGTAGAGTTATCACTCATGAAGTTATAAAGAGAATTTAACACAGCTATCTTTCACAATGAGAAAGTTTGGTTGGTTCATCTATAGGAAACCAACAATAGAATTTCCCAGTGGATAGTCAATGAGGGTGCGAAGACCAAGAAAAGCAATATTCCATTGAAGCAGAGCGGAAATACAGATACGAAAATAACTGAGGCAAAAGCAAATGCACCGCATAAAAAATGACAGCGTATTGCTGCCGTTCACCGGTATGTACACAGAGAAAGATATACTCAAGATAGATTTCGATATACTTAATATCGTCTGCTACGTTACATAAAATGTTGGCGCAATAGTAAAATGATGTCTTGCGCATAGTATTCCGAGAAATTTATCAATATTAGTGATATCTTATTACCTTTTTTCTAATTTTCACTCGTATTGTTCTTGGCAACATTTTACATTCTCAGTTCACCTCCACTCACGTTAATTACAGAATGATTATGTTGTCAAGTAAACTTCGTGTAACTATTATAATATATTTTCAACATTTTATATCGCAAATATATCCAAGAAAAAATGATAATTATCTCCAATAACCTCGCCTTCGAGTATAGGTATAGCGGTAAACAAGCCAAACCGACTGAAACCCGAGCGTACCGACAGCAATTAGGTGTCGGTAGGATTCCCTGTTTCGCACCGACTGGAGGTCGCCGCCGCACCGATCGGTTGCGTACAGAATCGCACCGATGTTCCCTCTTCGTCGGTTTGCCATCCAAACCGACGGAAGGTCTCCCGTACCGATCGGTTTGGAGATACAGAATACAGGCCCTGAACATGCGTTGTGGTGTGAGAAGGTTAGGGATTATTGAGGCTACAAATATGTCTTTGAATTTTTTTCCAATACTACGTGTACCTCAGAGAATTATAAATGTTAGCTCCGGCCGTAAAATTTTCCTAATAGCATATCTTTTAACCGTTTGCTCTATATTTTTTCTTTCCAAAATTCATTATAGAATCTCCATGTTTTTGCAAATATCTCAATAACAGCAAAATAATTCCCTTGTTATAAATCATCTGATAAATCGTGTCAGGAATCTCGTTACAATTGTAACTCGTTATAATTATTAAATCGTGTCAGGAATCTCGTTACAATTATAAGTTATTAGTTACAATTATAAGTTATAAATTATAAGTTGGCAGCACATACTTGAATGCATCCCTCGTATTGATTTCAATACCATTTTGCAAAAGCCTTGTGGGTTTTTGAGAAAAACGTACGTTCATTAACTGCTGTCATTGTAAAATCATTTCTTTTCACAGAACGTGAAGTATATGGAAGTGAAACGTAAAACGACAGGTCTTTTGCGATTCCCGGTTCCAGTGATGGGACCTTAAACTTATAAGATGGAGTTGTTTGGTAGAGAGCGCTGTGGCTAAATGCCATTATTTTATTATATTAATGACGTATAGTTCTTATTTTCGGATAATTTGACTCAAGTGTATTTTCACTATTACTTTAAGAAGTATCGATCTGTTATTCTTTGGACCTTTACCTTACTCTTGCTTTCCCGGCGTATGAAAATGTCGAATAATTCTTGGCCATCTACCGGATTAAAATATGTAATGTTTAATGCATAGTTGTTTGGTAGAGAGCGCTGTGGCTAAATGCCATTATTTTATTATATTAACAAGCTGACCCGGCCACGCGTTGCTGTGGCTCAATCTGGTTAAATGGAAAGCGCACGTTTATAGTATGTTTAATTTCACAATTCTTATGGGTATACAATATATTTTGTTGTTCCATTGTCTGTGCAGATATAGACATTGTTTGGTTTGCCGACTCTAGAACACGCAACATACACGTAGAACACGCAACACACACGCAACAAAATACACGTACATGTGAGAAGCAATCCGTGTCTAGATCTAAACCGCATAGTTCTAAAGATTGGCCCTCAGCTTTGTTGATGGTGAATGCAAATACCAATCGAATTGGGAATAAAATCACTTAAATTGAAATGGCATGTCTGTTGGATACATAGGAATGCGAGGAATGAGGACATCTTCGCCTTTGAAAGTTCCTGTCCAGATTGTGGATTCTACGACGTTGCTCATTAATTTATTTACTGAAAGCCGCGTGCCGTTGCAAAGCTTTGGCTGGTTGATATTTAGCAACACGATAATTGGCACGCCATTTTCAATTTCAGTACGTGCGGTGGCATCCTTGGCAGATCGAGTGAATTCAAAAATTCCGTTCGATAACCAATTGAATCATCTGCTTCCACAACATCGTCGACGGTCTTGTACATATGTGCCTGCGTCTCTTAGACTGTTAGACTGAATAATATTGTTTAGTTCGCAGAAGTCTTTGTTCTTGGCCGCAAGAATAGCTCGTTCACTTAGCCAATTGTGATCCTTATAATTGATTTGAATATTGGGAAATACTTTTTCAACCATCTATTCTTTTGACGTTACTAAATTGCAAAATTTATGAGGCAATGAATTTTACCTTAAGTCAGATCAACCGCCACCTTTCCGTTCCCAATTTCCAGCAATTTATGTGAGTATATCTCAGCTGATCGATTGTTTTGCAGCTGGACACGCATATTTGTAATAATTTTAACGCCTTTACATGTCGTCACAAAGTAGAATATTTCAGGCAAGCATTTATTTCATCCGCTAGTGTCAATCGAGGAATTACAGGTAATGGTGGCCTGAAATGTCGTGCAAGCAATATTAATGCCTTCTCAAATGGTCTCAGGAATCCACGGAAATCTTGCAATGATCGATCCAGAGCCTCGAGCGATGCTTTGTGCACCATTGTGCATTCATCCCAAGCAATAAGTTGGCATTTCTGAAATATTTGTCCCATGCCTGATGATTTGAATATGTTGCACGTGAGTGTTTCAATGAATTGCAAGTTCAATGGGATGCACATCCCGTCTCCAGTGTCGATATTGTATTCTCGATATTGTACAAACCTTCATGGAGTGAACAAAACAACTAACCAAAGCTTCATGGAAATTGGATGAATGTTGTGGTAATGCATGAAGTTATCAATATTGTATCGATACAGTATCGATATTGTAATGATACTTTATAAAACTTTGAAAAAAACACCTAAATAATTTCACCTCAATTTTGTATCAATAATGTATCGATGTATCCATATGTTATCGATATTGTATCGATACAGTATCGATATTGAATTATCCATTTTATAGAAACCTTCGCGGAGCGTACTCAACAACTTTCCAAAGTTTCATGGCGATGCGATGAATGGTGTAGTAATGCGTAAAGGATAAACACATTACATACATTCGATACAGTATCGATATTGTAACGATACATTCCTTTAAAAAAACTAAATAATTTCACCTCAATTTTGTATCAATAATGTATCGATTTATCGATACTTTAGCTATATTATATCGATAAAGTATCGATATTGAAATATCGATTCCGTAGTCCTGTTTCCGGGAATGTACTCAACAACTTCCCAAAGTTTCATGGCGATCCGTTGATAGGTGTAGTAATGCATAAAGGACACACACACACACACACATACATTCATTTTTATATATATAGATGACGTATAGTTCTTATTGTTGGATAATTTGACTCAAGTGTATTTTCATAATTACTTTAAGAAGTATCGATCTATTATTCTTTGGAACTTTTCCTTACTATTGCTTTCCCGGCGTATGAAAATGTCAAATAATTCTTGGCCATCTACCGCATTAAAATATGTAATGTTTAATGCATAGGAAACTGCATATATACCTCTGCCTACCGGAGTTCTTGCTGGGATTCTTTTAGAACGAAAGGATCGATCATTTTCTCGCGTCCTATGAAGTATCATACCAAACAGAAGGCATTTTCTCTAAATAAATGGAGATTTTATTTTTTGAAATGCCGAATACAAGCGGCTGTGAGTTTGAGAAGAGATATGCGCCGCTCACAAGCGTGAAGGTCCACTCTATCGCCTCTCATCAGTCACGGCATTCATATCTGAGCCTGTCACTTCGGCATGCATAACATTTTTGTTTGAAAAATCTCAGGATGCCGGGATGAAATAAGCCGGAGTTGAGGCAACGTGTAAAAGTGGTGTGTGATTCTCGTTTGACTCTGTTTTCTCCGAAGCAGCCTCTTCTTATGATACTTTGGTAATTTCAGTGGTGAATCATGCGGCTTGAACCATGACCTAATAATTTGCTGACAAAAAACAGTGTTTATTTTTAGTACTTCTGAACCTCGAAGAGTTAAACATTATTGCACCAACTTTGCGTCGAAGCTCGCATGAAGCAAAAGGAATGACTCAAAGTAAACAAGTCACTGGTTCTCCTACAAAAGCTCTTCTATGAATATGCGTAATTGAAGAAAATTGCGCGCATAAATTTTCGCCTTTTATGTATCAATATCTTAAGTTACCTTAAAGCTGTTCTCATTAATGATTTATAATTTTGATTTCGGTGTGTTTCGTATAAGTACCTATGGTTAGAATTATTGGTAAGAGTTTACTGTTTTTGTTTGAAGCAAATACAATATTCTGTTATTAAATTGTTTGTTTTTCATCTGGCGTCAATTTTGGCAAGTCTGTATGGTTTCATAAATACCAGCAGTAGGTATGTAGTATCATTCACTCAAATTATTTGAAAGAAGCGCCAAACTGTGATGTTACAACGACTCTTAGCACTTAAAAATAACCAAAATGAAGAGTAGCCTTTTCAAAGGTTTATTTTTTCGTTTTTTACTATTATATAACATTCTTACGTTCCCCCTCCATAGCTATCCCGTGAAAAGCGTTCATATTCTTTTTTATGTCCATAAATCTCTTCGCAGTCACGGTTTTAATGCTACTAGGCAACCCTAGTACATATCCGACTTTCAACGGCCCATTTAAAGCTGTACCATATGAATTATAGTATAAAAGATAATCGTAGCTTATACCAAAGCTGTTGATGACTATTTCGTGAGCATTATTATGGTAGGGTATGGTGATGCTGTGAACGCATGCTGTTAACTAGGCAGAAATGGGAAAGGGAAATTATAGATATTCACTAACCGTAAGGTGTCTCAACTTGGGAACGAGCATATTGACGGAGTTACTGCTGTGGAAAAATAAACTTGAATGGCAAACCCGCCTGCGATTTAGGAAGCCTCTTGGTAAGGGCCTAGCCACGTCAGATCACCGAAGTTAAGCAACGTTGGGCCCGGACGGAGGTTGGATGGGTAGCCCCCCTCCATACCTCTAACGTGGTGCTCTTGTCCCCTGTCTGCAAGTGCCGGGTAGGTTATATGTGGGTTGGCACAATGGATCTAAAGAGGTCTAGGTGCCAGGGGGGCTCCAGAAGGCCCCCGCCCACCCCTCCAATTTACAAGGAAGCCTCTTAGTGTAATAAGATAAGGAATAACGAGGATATAACGCCTTCAAAACATACTATTCAAGTCACCGTTTTAATCTAAGGTCGTTGTGATAAGCAATAAGTAAGTACTCACCCCATCTCCTGGTCCTTGGTAATTTTGGTCACCTAGGTGTGTCTCTCATTTTGAACCAATAATCGTTCGGGCTGGGACCGGACGCATTATTCATCTTCCAAACACCAAAAAACCATTCATCTGTAACCGAATAAAATATATTTTTAATGCAGTTCTATGAATCTAGCAATTCTTAAAAATGCAAACGATTTTCTTCCCATTGACATAAAAGATAGAATTGATCGCAAGATATTACTTGTGACCTTACAGTAAAGACGTGTCAGCAATGTATTCATTAATATCCCTAACAATGTTTAGTCTTCGGAGAATTCCAAAACATGGTAAAAGGAGGAAATAACTTGCTGGAAAAGTATAGTACATTTCAGAACTTAGCTTAGAATGTTAATGCTATTCAAAAGAATCTTGAAGGTTCTCCTTCATCGTGATTCAGAAATCATTATTTGATATAATCGTTGTTTGGAATGAGTCTTAAACCTGTCGCGCTATTTGTCATTGTTTTATAAGAACAAATTTTTCCATTCATTTCTTTTTTTTAACTATGAGTAATGATTTAATTCAGCATAAAAATGTCGTGCCTTTAGTATCAAAGTTATTTCTAAATAATTATTTACCATTTAATAAAAATGCAACAGTTAACATGGTTCTCGATTAAAAAATTAGTAGTAGTACCTACATATTTAAATGGCCTTCTAGATTCAGTATTCTCCCAGGCATGTATTTTTAATCATTTTCACGTAAAATTTTGAAAATACATCCATTTCATTGCATATGTCATGAAGACCTTCCTATCTGATAAAATTATATCGGCATGTTTACAAAAAATTTCATCCATAGGCCTACGATATTTAAAGTTGTTTTTCTCTCTAGGTCTCGGGAGCATTCGGGAATTAATGATCAATTAAGCCATGAGTTGGAACCTTCTGTTGAGCGTCCTATATCGTCTACTAGAACGGCTGAACGAAGTAGAAGGGAGGCCAATCAAGGGGCGAAATCATCGGAATTGATGAATGATAGACGAGCGGTCGGAGTGGAGATGTTGGCGGCGAGGGTTGGTGAGGGGGGGATTAGGGAGGAGAGATGAGGTGGCGGTGCTTGCAGGAGAACGCGGAGAAAGATGATATCCCTCCGCACGGTGACAGCTCCTTCACGACTCTTGTACTCTCCGAGACAAACGAGGACGCACTTCTCATAGTCGTTCAACCCATTCCTTCCCTCAGTCACCCCCTCTTGCACCCTCCCGTGACTACGTATCCCCCTTCCCTCGATCGCCTCACCTTTTAGTTGCACCCCCATCTCCCTGCTTACCCTCTCAGACGGTGGGTGGAATCATTCCTTCTAACTCCCCCGCTCCCTTCCTACCACCCGCCATCCTGGCCACCCATCCCTCGCTCGTATCCACTTAATACACCTACTTCTAACCCACCCTCCTTCACAGGTTCGCTCAATCCGGAGCGAATGCATAAATGAGATCACGACATAGTCCATCGTCGGGAGTGGGGTCTCAAAAAAGGGCCCAATCATGCCCCCTCGGAAGATATTGGGGGGGATGGGGGGTATGGGTGAAGGCGAGTCTGAGAGATTTTTTCCTCCAAAAAATAGGGTGACGCTCGGATATAGATGGATGGAAAGGTTAACTGATTTCTCGCCGTTTCCATCATTTTTTTTCCCTCGAACCGAAAGCTCCGTTATTCCCCGTCCCGATAGCCGACAAAATCTATTTTATGTTGAGGAATTAAAACGAGTTGGTCAGGTAGCGGCTTGGCGCACAATCACGCGCTAGAGTATTGGGAGAACATTGGCTGATGGGAAGTGGAATGGCTTCGGTTGTCGGGTGGCTGTCTCTTCGCGCGTGCGAAGTCAATTAGTCGCGCGGACGGGAATTGCGTTGCGTCGTCGTGCCGAATAAAGCGTATTCGCCTCATGGGGATCGGAATGCGGTTTTTCAATTTTGGCGGTTGAAGACGGGATGGGATGCCACTCTCTTTCGCTGCACTCCGAGGATCTCCTCTCCTTTGATGAGTGATCCCACGGTATTTTGGGGCAGGAAGTGGATCCATCTCGGGTGCCTTTCATGGGTCATCGTGTTCAAGCGACTCATCGGATTGGAGAGACGGGCGTGAGCTCATGAGTAGCTCTCTCCATCCGCGTTTAAATCAGTCGAGACCCTAATCGATCTCATTACTGGTGACCTTTCAGTCACGTGGGAATAAGGTTTTCCATGAGGCCAACTGATTTCATCCTCGACGTAGTAATAAGCAGATGATACCCGCATCAATATTTTCACACTACTGTAATTAATCTTCGTTATCGGATGCATAAATTTGAAGATATTAGTAGTAAATAGAAAAATAACTTTTTAAGATTCCACAATTTTTTTATTTTAACACCGACCTAGGTTTCGATTGGCTTACCAATCATCTTCAAGATAAGCGCGGAGAGTCAGCGAGCTCCGTATTTACCCGCAAGGTATTCACGTGATCCATGGGTTGGGTTCACGTGATCCATGTGTTTGAAGATATTAATTACTTCTCTTCATTAACCTACTATCCCAACTTAATGTAATAGTAACCAACTTTATTATCACTACACCAGCATGACAGAAGTAACAAATTCAGATAAATTAACTATGGAACCGAGAAGTGCAAGGATTCGTTTTTCCTACGCACAACACACGACTACGACCGAAACAAAATATGATTCTTTCAAAACCATTACGCACCACTCTTTATTCTTTATTAACGAAGGTTTCATCTCACAAAATTTCATCTTTACGGCTGGCGATCTACCACCATAGGGCTGTTCGGTGCAGTAAATGCTGAACCGCTTCTCGGTTCTGAAAAAACCGCGGTTCACCGGTTCTATAGGTCCGACCGGTGTTATCTCCTGAACCGGTGTTTTCTGCTGAACTGGTGTTTTCTACTGAACCATTTTTCTACTGAACTTTTTTTCCTCGTGTATCGCGTTTTTTGTCATCCAAAAGGTTTTTTGCTAAAATTTTTATTTTATGTTTTTTAAGATGTGTTTTTTCTTATAAGAGGATAATTCTCAATTACGCTGGTAAGCTTTCCTAAACTAACCAGTAAAAAGGAGAAAGTTTGCGTCAGCCAATGTTTTTAATGTGAGGTTGTGCGTACATATGAATTGTTTTTTTTAATTGTTACGGCGATGAAATTCGCATTATTGTTGAAGGAAGACATTGCAAAATTTCCATAGATATTTATTCACTTGGCACGACGCGTTTCGTTGTTAAAACGACATTATTAAGGGCCTTGATCAGCCTTTATGATAATTCTATGTAACAAAAAAACTCGTCATGCTAAGTTACTAACTTATGCCTGGTGAATGAAAAGCTCTCTAGAGGCAGAGCGATTGGTGTCTGCATACGGAAGAAATTTCTCCAATTAAGATCTGATTTAGGTGCTTCCAAAGAGTTGATATATGTGGAGAGACTGATTTCTTTCGTCTGTGCTTCATATTTATCTGCCTTTCTTAGTCGGCATTTTCTTTATCTTTCATCATGCCAATCATGGCAACGATATGAGGCGAGGGTCTGACTATGACGCCTCTTTTGAAACATTGTTAAAAATAGGCAGACCGCATACCACTCGAAAATTTCTGGTGACGCAGGGTGTCACATCATATTAAGTCTTAGGTAACCGTACTTTCCTTAAATTTACCATTATTAAAAATATTATTCATTTAAAAATATCTCAACCATTTTTTGGCATAAAATAATTTTTGGAAAGAACTTGCTATATTGAGCATTAATAATCTACGTCAAAATATTTAAATTTTGCTTGTATTTGGCGCATTTAGTATGGATGGGAATTATCGTGCATCTTATGCACGATAAATCCCATCCATTCCGGACACGAATTTTGAGGCTGCCGTAAACGGTTGCATTATCCTCTCACATCTTGCGTGTGGCAGGGGTAGGTAGGAACTTGAAACAATACTCCTTTCTCCGCGAAGTCTCCCAAAACGAACAGCATTGGTTTGATAAAAATTGCTACTCACTGACCTGAAGTATTATTAACTCTGATGATTAAAGTAACTTCTTCGGGTATTACCGGAATCTCCATTCCCTCAGAAAAAGCGACCAGCAGGGGTCGCAAAACGTCAGGCTAACCTGAGTATGCGGTAATACCCGAAGAAGTTAATTTAATCATCACTATGAACCGCGAAAGCCTCAACGAAGTATTATTAACTCTCTCTCTCTCATTCGTTGTGATTGCCGAAAAAACAAAGTAACATGAAAAAACGCAACATCCTATTGAGTTACGTATGTGACAATGCTTTATATGGGTGAGTGCTCGCTCTGTACTTTAGCGGCTGTAGCAGACGACAGGAACGTTCACAGGCGTGGTCGCCAGCCAGCCTGGCTGCGAGCAGAGACGGCGGCATGAAAGCCGAGCAGCGAACGATCATCGGTGTTTCAGAACCGTTTCCCGGGTGCACCGGTTCAGAACCGTTTCCCGGGTGCACCGGTTCAGAACCGATGCCCATGTGCACCGGTTCAGAACCGCTTCCCCGGTTCACCTGTTTTTTCCTACTTCTGAACCGACCTGCCGGTTCTGAAATAAACCGAACCGCTGCAGCGCGCTGAACCGGTGCGCCGGAAAACCGCCCAGCCCTACACCACCCCCAGCCTCTTGCCCTTGTGGTGATGCGCAGGGTAACATGAAGGTGAAGTATAACATTCTCGTTTCTCAGGTCTGTCTTATTTTCACAAATTTTCTTTGTTTTCGTCTTGCGGCATTCCACCAAATAAACAAACATCCCATTTCGAAAGTTTCCATTTTCCTTAATCTGTTTTTCCAATTTTCAAGTGTTTTCGAACATGGAATACAGCTCTTCCCTAAAGGATTTCACATAAATTGAAATTTTCGATTGTCTGGTCATAGCCATCACCTCTTCATCAAAAGCAACATACTCCCTCAAGCAACTTAACATTTAGCGTCTGTTCGCTCGCTACTTCGCTTCTCACTTCCGTGGTGAGTGAGGGATCCACTAAATCCGAATTCTCTTCTTAGGTGGGTCACCACACCCAGACTCGGTTTCCCTTATAATTTACTACTGCTATTTATTCCTCTTGCTATTCAATTGATTGTTATATAGCTCTTGCGGAAATAATAGTGCCTAATAATACGTGGCTTTTATTCACATTATTTGAATTCTATATCATTTGTCTCTTGTTTCAAACTCTGCTTTACTTATAATTTCTTACCATTCATCATGTTGCTATACTACCAGCAAAGGGTTAGAAGGAAGAAAGGACCGTTTAGTCACAATCTCTCCTCAAATAGCGACAGATTATTATTACTACTGATTATGCCAGGGGGTCCTTGAATTACAAGAGGATCGCCGATGAAGATTTGCCACTCAGAATTGTACGGCTATTCGGTAATCTGATGAGCATGAAACTAAGTGGAACTGACGGTCTATGAGCAGTCATTTTCTCTCAAGTGAGCATTGCTACTTCATCTTTTTGGATGAATTTGTAAATTAGAAAGAATTTCCTTTTCAAAACGGCTCTCAGTGAAAACAAATATTCTAAAGAATCCCCTAAAAATAAATAATGAAACTTCTGAATTAGTGATGCGATAAGTAGTTTGAATCCATTTTCTGAGGATCTTTAACGCATGTTGAAGATGCTCATTTTGGCATTTTTCTATCCCATTAGAAGATATGTAGTTGGAGAGCTGGTATCGCCTCCTCAGCAACCAAGAGTGAAAATCGACAGACAGCACGCATTTAAGGGTTAATTATGCCACGGGATCAAAAAGAAACTGTCTTTTCAGGGTATCTACTCAATTGCTTATGATGCTGAGTGGATTGATGTCCAAGGACAAACCATTGTATGAAAAAGGAGTATAAATAGATTATAATCCTTGAAAGCAAATCTCTTCCCGTGATTAATTTACCCGCGGAAGACTACAAATTAACCGCCTGAGACTGATAATTCTATTTTTTACTGAATTAAATCTGAAACATTTGTTTAGATAAATTTAGGCACATGCAGCTAAGTAATGAGCAACTACGAAGTAATACTAATGTTATAAATTAGTTGGGCATGTTTTAGTGCAGCATAATAGTTTTTACGCAGGTTATGCTAAGGTAAAGTTAACCTTATTTTGCTGAGTTAAAAATATTACAGATACAATCTGAAATTGTTTACCTGATACATATTCATATCAGATTATTATGATACCTATAATGATGCCTTATTGTTCAAAGAAAGAAGGAGAGCTCAAATTTATCCTTAAAATTGTCTATCTCTCTAATATTGAACCCAGAATGGACTGACTGCGTCACGCGGGATCGTAATTAAAACGTTGGTTGCCTATAAAGATTGAACTGCTTGCGGGTCCGAATTTCCTATGGGTGTTCTATCGACAACGGGCCTTAAGCAGTGAGAAATGCGTGTGTCCTACGTACTCGAATGTCTTGTGCACGTCCATAAATGGATGGGACGAGGGTGGGAATGAAACGGGACGGTCGGACAGACGTCATCTTAATGGATTTTCAAGTTCTCCTACCGGCGCCTGAGCCAGATAAGTAAATGGAAAGTGATCGCTCGCGGGAGAGCTAGCGGCACATTCAAACTCTACACCTCGCCCTTAATTCACAAAGTCTTCTCTCTCTCTCCCTTCGTGTTCTCGATTGAGTCCCACGCTGTGGACGCCCCCGATCACTCTACCCCATTCCGATTGGGGCGGATGGGCAGACGCGAGCGTGAGGAAGGGGTAAGGGATGAGAGAGAGAGTGAAGGAGAAGAGGTGGAGAAAACGTGGCGCGTATTGCCTAGCGAAGGATTCGAACCCGAAGGTTGTTATGCACTGTAGCGGATTTGTGAAACCAGCGGCCATCGTGGTGGCCACTCGCGATACTCGCATGGATGAAGTCGTTTTTGGACGGGGTAAAAATTAGAGTAGTAAGATGAAAAATAAGACATTTTTAAAATTCGTCGAAGAAACAGAGGAAATGACGGAAACACGCAAACAAGCGTCAACAATGTAGTTTGATTAGGATAAATTATAACAGTTTATGTATAAAATTAACTCATAGGGGAATGAAATGTAGTAATACCTCTTTTAAATAGCCTTAGGAAGATTAATTGTCATCACAGCGATCAAATTAGGGCATACATTCATTGTTATTGATGTTTTGATACACATACAGTCTCCGAAAGAGGCAGCATAAAACGCAATATCTTGTACGGAGGAGACGGGGTATAATCGTTTACTGGTACCCAATGGATTTATTTTCTCTCCGTAAGGGCTGTATTGGATTGCGGGATGTGATTGCTGATTGGAGGTCTGTTATATTTATCTATTTTTATTGGTTCAGAGAGAGGCGAGTATAATATGACGGGCAGTAAGAAAGGAATGACAAAATCTACTTAAAGCTAGAAGTACAGGATTGGAAGTAAGGAGACATTTCATCAGTACTTACATCTACTAGCATGCCTCTTTATCATAGCGAGGAGTGTAGGTCAATATCGGCAGGAAATGCAAGACTGGAAACTTATAGCCTTTTGCAGAAAAATGATGAGCATAAATTGACATAGAAGAATGGCCGATTAGATTACGATTAATTTCTAGGAAAACATCATCAGTCAATAATCGTCAGATTGGTTTGACTGAGTTTTCCACTCGATGCTCCTTGTAGCTAATCTCTTCATATTAACAAAATTATTTCCTTTCACATCCTTCAGTACTTGCTTTATGTATCTCATTTAAGTTCTTCCTTTCCCATTCTTCTCCATCCCTTTTCCCCCGATGATTGTCTTCATCAAGTCTTCAAGTATCAATAAATGGTGGATAAGTTGTTCCGTCTTATTTTAAAAGGTTTTCAGAAGACTTCCCTTTTCTCCCAATATTCTTATTTTTTTTATCTTCATCATTCTTATGTGGCAATACATTACGAATGCTTTCAGCCTTGATTTTGAAAATGTGAGAGAAAAAATTGGCTAGGAGCATTAGAAAGAAGAAACAGTCTTCAGTTTTTGCAATAGATCGTTATGTATCTTGAAATATGGTGAGGAGAATCATGGAGTGAAATGTGAGTGGAAGAATGGCAAAGGAAAACGTCGAACCACGCTTATGGAGAAAGTAGTGTGAAGGATTTGAAAGATTGCATATGTGTACATATATGTAAATGGATTACTGTAGGTTCCATTTTTGGGTGTCATCACGTGGAACATGATTATCCGAAAGAATTTAAGGGTTGCATGACAAAAATATTTGGATTCATATTTTAAAAATGCACTTCATACTTTTCCACAACTTTACTGTCGATACGACACGTTTCATCGCACCACGTATTGTCATCATCAGGTACACATGTACCTGATGATGACAATTAATTTGTGGAAAAGTACGAAAAGCACTTTTTAATATGGATATTAGTAATATCCATATTAAAAAAATGCTTTCCGTACTTTTCCACTAATGGTAATTAGTAATGGTAAATACTAATGGTAGGATTGATGACTAGTAATAATGAGTGGGAAAAAACGACGGAGGTGATGGATGAAGATAGAAAATTCACGAAGGAAATTAGAAGGAGAAGGCAAAATTAAAAGGGAAGAACAGATTTCGAAAGAGAATTTTTGTTAGCTGCAAAGACAAAGGACATTTCGGGGTAAATGATGCAATGGTGTCCAAACGATGGTGTCAAAAAAAACAACCAAATATCAGACAGGAATAGGTGAAATTTTTCTATAAAGGTAAGAATAGTGGTATATAACTTGCATTTGTTCCACCTACCATTATGAAGGAAAGTTTACAGTAAAATATGCTATTCATATTTACTTTTCAGTTTATTCTTACACCTGGAGATAACTCTGTGAGTGGAAACGCGTAGTATATCATTGATTCTGTTGAGAAGGTGAGGTCTGCCTGATTTAATATGCGTTTCTTCCACGAAATAAAGTCTGAATATGTTCAACTAAATGTAATCTTCTATATGCATAAAAATTTGATCATGTTGAAGGTGGGAAGAGTCCAGCTCAGTATTCTGTGAAACATAATCAGCCGCCGCTTAAAAGTGGAATAGTTCTCATATCTTGGACTTGTTCTGACCAAGTGGCGTGTGAAGGTTTGGATAGCATCACTATGTCAGCGATATGATACGCATAATAGCCTCTCTAAATATGGGGTTAGCAGCTGATACCATTTATACAAATGCTAAATAAATGGAATTGCTCTACTCGTATTCCATACGCATATAGACCGACTGATAGTGATGCATTTAAGAGAATGTCTAAGCCCAATTTTTTTGCATTAACTTTAAGATTGGTAACTATATACTTGCGATTTTAACAGTGTGGCTACAGCTTTAAAGATTTTTTGTATGTGTAATTAACTTAATAAGTTACCTTGTTATGTAATTTATTCAACAAGTTAAATGTTTGCGGCAATTATGCATTTACTGAATACACTGGTGCTCTGGTGGATAAGCCTCCTTTCCCTTTATTCATCGTCCCCTGTGCTACCTCGCTATCCATGCCGATTGCTCGTTTATGAACAAAAATATGGAAAAATTAAGACGTGCTTAGTCATGGGAATTTGGGCTGGATTTACAAAACACAGAAAAATCGCCTAGCTGTGGGGAAATCAATTATAATAATAGATATTACAGAGGTACTAGTTCCTACGTTTTTCGTAAACTTGAAGACACCGAGACAAACAGTGCGATTCCACAAAAGCTATTTCATTTACTGGATACCTAATAATCTATTCATTTATCAATTGATGATATTGTATTACAGTGAAACCTTAGTCGTGTGGAACAAAAAAATGCAATGAAATTGGAACGTGTTCAGTTGGTGGCTTAGAGATGAAGGAATACCATGTAGTCAGTTGTAAAACCATTCCTTCTCCCTTAACCCTTGAATGTAAAAACCGAATGCGTTTTTACTCTTCCCTGAGGATTGGTTCGTAGAGACACGAACGAGGTTGGGCAGACGGAAGAATAGACGGAGATGGTGAGATGCGAGGGAGAGATTAAAAAATAAAGAGGGGAGGAGGGTAGGTTTTGAGGGGCTGGAGAGGGGAGAGAAGAGGGACTAGGTGGCTGAGACGATGAGGACGAGTCGGTTCGTGCCTCGAAAGTATGCCGCGACACGCCAGATATGGAGAGGGGGCGGGGGTGGGTGGCAGTGGGGGGAGGAGAGCGTGGGCGGGGAGGGTGGCAGCGGAGAGGGGTGGGTGTCTCCCAAGGCGCTCGGGGGAGGCGATCACCCGGCTAGGTGGGTGAGAGGGGAAAGGCGAAGGGTTAAAGAATGAGGGGGAGGGTTCGGAGGGCGGGTAAACTCGCTTCCCCCCTCCACGGAGGACATAACTTCCAAGAAAGCAGCGTCTCGGCCTCCCGTGAGGATCGGAATGTTTTCTCCGACTACCAGACTTGCACCGGTGCATCATCGTCTTGTGCCCCGATATCAGTGATTGGTGTCATCAGCGGAGTCTCCCCCGCTTACGGTTCCGGACGAATGACAGTGAGAGATTATTTAGGGGGTAGGAGTTCAAGGGACCAGGGCACCGCCGACGGGACGTTGACGCTGACTTCCGACGCCTTACCAGCGCAACGAAGAGAGATGTGCGGGCAAAGCTAGTTTTTAAATCAAGAGACGAGCTCTTGTGGGACTGGACTAGGTCATACGCAAGCCAAAAGAAAAAATGTCTCATCTCAAATATACCTTTTCAACCATTTCTTGTAACGATAGCGGGGTGCTTAAAACTGATAAAGCGCGATGACATGGAAGTATATCCAATGAAATTGCGTCCTGATTCCCATTTATACCATTTTCTCATTTGACATTTTTTGATGGCAAAAATGCTATCCTATTACAACATATAGATTACTGTAGAGCTGTTTGAACACCAAAGTTAGGACCTGAAACAAAGAGAGAGTGTCGAAGTCTTCTACGTGTATAACTGTGATTCATTTCTTCCTATTTCTTTTAGAATTATTTAAAACTTGTTTTCAGGATACCACAATTTATAAATCAAATACCGATTAGTTGAACTAATAACTAAACCGGTTCCGTCACGGCGTATGTCAGTTTATTTCCTCAGAATTGCAAATGGTTTTTTACATTTCAGTTTTTCCTCACTAATGAATTTATGAGAAAATAATTAAGAATTGTGGAGCAAAGCAAAATTATGCAGAGGAATAAGTCGTGTGATCAATAATATAGTAAACTATTGAAAGGAATTTATAAGTGAAGCAAATGGATACTAGGGAGAAAGTACCATGGGAAGCTCTTTTGGAAAATATTTATGTGCTGCCATTTTGATTCAGTTGGAGAAAAATTAATCCTCTTTCCTAGTTTTCTCTTCCAATCAAGAAAAATTGTTCTTAGAAATATATTTGAGAATTTCACATCAAATGCACCACAAAGAATCTATTCTGGTGAGAAAGTAATAATTGCTCCGTAACTTTCTCCTATTCTTCTGTTACCGGAGAGTATAGATATTTAAAATTAGATAATTTCCAACGATATAGAAATAGACGTACGTGATTTGATTTATTTGCGTGTTGTGCACGAAATAAAAATCTATCGTGAGAAATCAGCTTCAATTCATTCGATTTTTTGGCAATCTTGGAAAACAAACTCTAATTCTACCTTCACAGGATTTCTATGGATTAACTGCTAGTTTAGCAGTTGATGATTGAAAAAACTATATGAAATCACGAACTAGTTCAAATTGATTATAAATGGTCCTAAATTAATGAAGAAAGCTAGTTGAATTTTACGGTAATGCTTCGTATGAAACCTTATTGAGTATGACAATTATTTACCTCTTGCTATGCACGGAGAGAAAAATGCTACCAGAATAACATTTAAAGATTCTATGTTTCCTTACCCCGTACAAGTAAACACTGACCGGGGCTTAATTCAGCCTTCAGTAGAATTTCCAGCTTTTTGGAGGATTGCATCTCGGAAAAAAAATTCGTATATCGTGATCGTTCATGTCTGATTTCCGGCATTGGGTCAACAAAGCTTGTTGGGGTTCCCGAAAGGTGGAATAATGAGCGTAAATAATCCAGTAAGCGATCTGTGCCTTCCACCACTTTGCTGCATAAAAATACCCGTGGGATCCGACATAAATTGTAGGACGTGTTGAACATAGCCGCGTGATTTAATTAATTAAAATTTTGAAATAAAAAAGATAACAATCCAGCCTCCATCAAACGATGCGAAAATAACTCGCAGGCGTTAAATTTTTATCTTATTTTGGCCACACTTCAAATGAAAAAAAGATATTTTGATGAGCATGTCAGGGGGAGAGATTGAACTGCCCGGGTCATGGGTCCGAAAATTAATCACCCCACCTCCATTGCGCTTACGCTTGGCTTTTAATGAGCCGATTTCTTCTCGCTTTGATGGCGACCCTTTCGGAGGGCAGATTCGCGATGCGAAATATGATTGAGACGGTAGGAGGAGGGTGGGAGGGGAGATGAATGGGAAATGAGAGGAGTTGGCAATCCGCTATTAGGGCACGCGTTATCTCGTTCGCCCCGAAACCCGCGGAGATGAGCTTTCACAAACCTGATTGGAGGAGCTGTTACCAATCTCATCCCCCCCCCCCTCTCTGCCACTCACCCCCTTTTTCCACTTCACCCGCACACGGAAGCGACGAGCATCATCCGCAGAGGATAGATAGACCCCATAGATGTTTACGGGAGCAAACGAGGAGGAGAGGTTAGCATAGCCCGGGGAGAGGAGGACCGAAGAGAAAGATTCGTGATCAACCCCCTTCCCATCTTAACGTCTCGGGCTCCTTGCGAAGCTTAAAATGATGCACCCCGCATACAGATGACCGCTTTCTGTCCTTTTATCCAACGGCTCCAAATGAACTTCTTCCTTCCAAGATTCAACTTTTTCCTCCAGTATTCGCCCTGCCTTGATGGGAACCAATCTCGACACACGCTAAAGGCATTAAGATGGGGATTACCGGCGGAATGTATCCCCTCCCCCTCCATAGCGTATGCTTATAAATGTTTAATGTGAGTTTATGTTCGCGAGCCATTTGAAAAGGATGTTAAAACGGCAGACATGGCGCGGCGTCAGCAGGACGCACCGTTGTAAGTCACGAAAGATTTCCCGTTTTCATTGTCTTTCGTGGATGTGAAGCTATATTCTTGTACGTTGCTATAATGAGATTATGGCTATTCTATTACAACGACGGTTACGATAGCGCACGCATTCGCACGCTCGAATATATATCAAATGTTTTCATTAATTTTTACATTGGTTTCTTGTCGGTCTGCTATCGCAAATCCGATTGCAATGTTCGGGCTTCTTCTTCTCCCTCTCCCTCCCTCTTCAGTGGGGTATTTATTAGCAGTAATTTTCATTAATATGCCAGGCCATACGTTCTGTGTAGAGAGCACTACCATTGTAAAACAGTGAACCCCTTAGCGCTTTTGTTAACGGTAGGCTAATGCCGACACAGAATTTTGCTTCTCATTCCATTTGTTCCTGAAATATTCTTCCCTATATCTCATAACCATCCTATCCTAAATATTGGCCTCAACTGTCGGTCTAATCCCCTATATAACATCTACTTCAACAATATCATTTATGTTCTCTCATTTGTTTAAAGATGTAATTTAACTGTTTCCAGTTACTGGGATTTGAAACATCAGTTTTTTCCTTATAACTATGTGCACCCCTAAAAATGGAAAGTGTGTGTTTCGATAACACCAGCCGCAAAACTTACCTAATAGTCAAACATTTCTTGTAAATGTTGGCTTTAATGGTGTTTCCAGAATCGCGAACATCTCCATTTGGCAGCAAGAAAACAGCCCTCACGTTTTAAATCAATCGAGATCAATCGCTCAATCCAGGCCAACCAACTTTCATTGAATATATTTTCTCTCAGGAAACCATAAGTATTTGAAAATGAAACGCCAAGAGGCAGGCCTTTTGTGATTCCCAACTACTGTGATGCGGCCTTTATTCATTAGATGTGCTTGTTTTGTAGATACTAATGTGGCTAAATCTCAAATGTTTATTATATTAATGACATATAGTTCTTATTGATGGAAACTTTGGCTCAATTATACACCCGGAATTGCATTAAGAAGTATTGATCTGTAATTCTCCGTAACTTGCAGTATTGCTTTCCCAGATAATGCAAATGTCGAACTGTTTTCGAGAACTCCACTGCCTTAAAATATGCATTGATTCCTGTGCAGAAAACATTTCATATATCACCTGAGTATGACTGAAGGGGCATGACAGTCTAGATAGGGGGATAAGACTGATGGGGTGGAGTCTGATGTTTCATCTTTGTTCAGGAAAATAATAAGGACCCGTCTTGTTTTAGTGTGCGAAATGGACCATAATGGTGAAAGGATGATTCTAATAATTCGAATCAATCACACAATCGCACAATGAAATCATGATAGAAATGTATCCTTTATTTTTTAAATAAAAACACTTACGTAAATTGTACAATGAAATTTGCTATCAAAACATATCAAGTTAATTTGTAGCATGGTAATTATTTGGATTTTGATTCTTGTTCACAACACACTTATGATTTTGATTTATGTGGTATGAGGTAGAAAACAAATTCTTCTACAGTTTTATACCTTAATACTGGATAATACCATTAATTAATGAAAGCTCTCAGATTTCAGGAAAGCTATGAAAATAATACATTAGGAAATTAATAGGCTAGGCTTAATGCATTAATAGGCTAGTGAAATAAGGCATTATTTTCCTAGCTTTCCTGAGAGTTGCTGTTTGAGATTAATTGGGAATTATTCACTTCTGGATCGCCTTTTCCACTAGTCCGCAAGTGGAGAACTCCAGTCAATCGCGACTAGCTAATTGGATGGCGATCGCTAACGGAGATCTCTGATTTGCCACCGACTAACGACCCACTCATGTTCATCAAAAACTGTTAATCGAGGCATTCGTACGCTCACGGATGCTCGTTATCATGAGCAACAGTTTTTTTAAATAAATGTCAAAGGGAGTGGGCGTCGGTGGAAACTACTTCCCCCAGCAGCTCGACGGGATCGTTTGAAACACGCGGATTCCATTCGCACTGTTTCGCTAGTTCCATTAACCCCGGCGGACCGGCGGTGGTGGGAACGCTGGGAAGGAAGGAAGAGTGGGGTGGGGAGCGGAAAGATCAGACGCAGTCTCCCGGGTCCAAAGGGGCTTAGCAGGCTGTGGTGGTGTGGTGGAAGGGGAGGGTTGTAAATGCAGATGAGACAAGCGTAACGGACGATAGCTGTTAATGGGCTGGAGGACGTCGCGATATCATCCGCTTAAAACTTCATTCTTACGAGTGTTAGTGGATTGAGGAGAGAACGCCTTGGATCCGAATCGCAAGTGCTCGCTGGCCGCTGCCTCCCTGTCGTATTTCGCCACGGAGTGCTAAATTATGCAATGCCGCGCTCTGTCCGAGGAAATTTTGGTTAAGGGCCACGATGAGCCATGATCGGTTCATGATTATCTTGTTTTGACATTTTCTATTTGTCTCGGATGAATGAAATATCTGGCACTTCAAACCGCAAAGCATCTGCATTACCGACATTTATTAAACACCAGTGATCTTGTTTTCTCTAGCACTCAATGGAAAATATTTTGGATAGAGTATTTTCCGTACCTGGATAACTATGTAAGTAGCACGTGCGTGCAAATGAGTTGATTGTTCATTGTGCAAGCGTTCTGTCTTGGAGTTTTAAGAAAAAGGCACGGTAGGAACTTTCTTCGCTATGAAATAAATTGCTAAGATCTTTGACAGCGTAGACTGCCTGCCAAGTTTTGTGTAGTAAACACGCATAAGGAAGTGAAGTGGGTAATTAAACCAACTAAGCACGTTAAGTCATACCTGACAGTAGGTATTCATTCCATCTAATGAAGATCATGAAATATGTAAACTGAAATATGTTAGTTACGTTTCCATTTTTAACTGTAACACATTATAGATAATTGTGGCTCAAACAATTTATTGATCAAGGAGAGAGGATTTATCGACCAGGGCTAGTGCTCAAGTAATTTAAACTTTACACAAGTGGATCTGATTCCTAAAGTAAGGGATATTTTAAAATGGCAATTTTAATGGATAATAGGTGCATTAAAGTTTCATCAATACTATATGTCGAGCTGTTATATTATCTAGCTGACACGTATAAGCTGAAGGAAGAAGAGGCTATTGACAGTTTTAGGCTAAATATATATTTCATATCCACACGAAGAAAAATATTTTTCTTGTAACTCTTCTGCCGAAATTGAATGATCTAATGCCTTGGACCTAGCTTAAACATTTTTCCTCTCTAGGTCGCATCTTCGTAGAGCACAACTCAAGAATATATCTATGCTAAAATTCTCTTAATTACCGCAAGTAAATATCATATAGCAGCACTCCAGGGGTAAATTTCTATCTTACTGGCAATTTTCTTAATTACTGCAATTAAAATAATGGGGCTTAAAAATATCAAATTCATTGGCCTATTGCTAGAAATTGCTTAGAGTACTGCTAACTATCGCATTTCGTTAATCTTCAGGAATCATAATGAGGTTGGAGGCATTATTATCTTCACATGTTTATGTGCATTTCATAGGCCCTTCCATTCATACTTCATATTTGATGTGCTGATATGGTCCAGAAGATATTTTCCTTTTACCAGCAGGCGCCAATCTTTAATTCATGCCGATGCCTATCAGCGCGACCGATGGCGGAGAATAACGATGGATCAGATAATTAGAAAAGAGAAGGAAACAATTTGAATGAACGGTAAAAAGAAATGCGAGGAAGGTTGCCAGCAGTATACGACGCGTTTATAAACCGATGGCGACATTTTCATACAATGAGCATTCCATCCAAGGGGACGGGGTTGGGAAATTCAAATGGAAAAAGGTAGCCACTTCGAGAGGAACGTGCGGAGGAGACCTGGAGGAACGGACACTGAGACGTGCGGTGAAAATTTTGATTTCGCACGAGTTTTCAAGCTCTCGCACTCGCCCCTCAGTAAGTGCGCCTCTGTATTCTCGGCAACACAGGAAAATCTCGCCGTCCGCCCTAGCGGACCGAGTGGGAATGGGGTAAACCGTTCGCTCAATGCACCACCCTTTGCTGATCCCTTATTTATTTTACTAGCGGTTACCCCAGCATTCTCCTTATTTCTTTATTCCTTAGTTTCCCCTTCCCCCGGATTAAAACCTCCGTCCCCTGCACCGGCGTCAATGACTCATGAATGTCCAACGTGGCGATTCCATTATAAACTATTGCCCTCTTTCCCGTTCGGAATGTGAACGAGTACCGTGGACTCACGATCGCAATGCGCACTGCTCCATCAGTGCATGCTCGCCAAGCAAGTGCGCGGACACTCCAGCTTTCGTCGTGTGGTCATCTTGTTTGCTCGATTCTCCCGAGATCAATGGATGACAATTCAAGGCAGATGCCAAATATTTCGTCGCGCAGGCAATAACCAGAATCATCATCATAAGTCATCAATCCTCAGATTGGTTTGACGCAGCTCTCCTCTGAGTTCGTCTTACGGTTAATCTCTTCATACTTACATAATTCTTCTCTTTCACATCCTTAATCACTTGTTCCATATATCTTGCCCGAGGCCTTCCTTTGCCATTCTTCCCTTCCACTTGTCCCTCGACGATTGTCTTCATCAGGCCATCATGTCTCATGATGTGGACGATCAAGTTGTCCCGTCTTCTTCTTAAGGTATTCAGAAGACCTCTCTTTTCTCCCACTCTTCTTAGAACTTCCTCGTTACTTACTCGGTCGATCCATTTAATCTTCATCATTCTTCTGTAGCACCACATTTCGAATGTTTCCACATTTTTCCATTCCGCTGCTGTCATTGTCCATGCTTCGCTGCCATAAAGTAACTCGCTCCAGATGTACATTCTGATGAATTGTTTCCTTACTTCTACGCTTGTATTTCCAACGGTAAGTAGATTCTTCTTTTGATAGAATCCCTCTTCACCTGGGCTATTCTGCTGACCATTTCTTTCTTGCTTCGTCCGTCGTTGGTTACTCGGTTTCCAAGGTAACAGAACTCTTTCACCTCTTCCAGCTTTTATTTTCCTAGTTTAACGTTGTTTTTGGCCTTTTCTCTCCTGCTGCACACCAGTATCTTAGTCTTCTTCTTATTGATCTTCAGCTGATATCTGGCCATTGTCCTTTCCATGGTTATCAGCATCTTATTCAGATCCCTCTCAGTCTCCGCTATGAGTGCTATGTCATCAGCGAATCTCAGCATGCTAATTTTTTCTCCATGGATATTCACCCCAGAAGACTTCACAGCTGAGTCCAGATTTAATCACAGCTACTTGGTTTTTATAAAAACTGTGGAAAATTCTTCGATCATTGTAGGACACTCCAATCTCTTTCAGCAGTCCAAGCATTGAATTCAAATTCACGTTGTCAAAAGCCTTCTCTAAATTCACAAATGCAATGAACGTCGGTTTGTTCTTCACCATTATCTTCTCTATGAGCAGCCTAAGGGCCATTATTACCTTTATTGCACCCTTACTTTTTCTGAATCCATATTGATCGTCATCCAGGAACTCCTATGATTTTCGTTCTATTCTTCTGTAGATGATCCTTGTCAATATTTTCGATGCATGTGTTGTCAGGCTTATAGTTCTAAAATATTCACATATCTCCGCTCCCTTCTTTTTGGGAATAGAAATGATAATGTTTTTATCGAAGTCCCTCGGTATTTCTCCAGTTAAGTACATTTTGCAGATGGTCTTGTAATGATGGGTTCATGTCTTCTCTCCTGCATTTTTTATTAGTTCTGCAGGAATATCATCAATTCCAGAAGCCTTATTCGTGCGAAGGTCCTTTACTACAGTGTCAAATTCCGATCTTAATATTGGTGCTCACTTATCATCCTCTTCGACATCGCTTTCGTCTTCGATCACTTTCGTGCTGAGATTTTTTCCGTTGTATAACTCTTCCAGGTATTCTTTCCATCTCTTCACTTTGTCTTCATTTTCAATCAGAAGTTCTCCATTCTTGTTCCTTATGGCATTGCATCTGAAGCTCCGATCTTGTAAGTGGTTCCTCACTATCCCATAGGCAGTTTCCACCTTTCCAAGAGTAAGTTTGTTTTCTACATCCTCCAATAGGCTCTTAATCCATATTTCTTTAGCTTTCCTGGCTTTGTGACTATTTCGTTCCTTATTATTTTGTAGCAAAGCTGCCCTTTATAACTGACTTCTTCCGTGATCCATGGCTTCTTCTTGGCAACTTTTCTTCTTCCAAGAGCTTTCTTTGCGGCTTCCTGTAGTCCACATTTAATAATTTCCCAGCTCTCATCCACTGATTTCTCAATCAGGACCTCTCTTACGTTGTTTCTCACTGCTTTTTGAAATGCCTGCTGGTGTTGAGCCTCCTTTAGTTTATCTATTTACCATACATTCTTCATTGTTTTCTTCAACCACTTAAATAATTGATGGCATTTCATCATTACTAAATAATGGTCACTGTTGATGTCTGCCCCAGGGTAGCTTTTGCAGTCCTTCACCTGTTTCCTAAATCTCTGCTTCACTAAAATGTAGTCTATTTGAAATCTTATTCTGTCTCCTGGCATTCTCCAAGTGTATCTTCTTCGGATATGGTTTTTAAACATTGTGTTGTCAACCACTAACTTATGCTGTGTGCAGAACTCCAGTAGTCTTTCTCCTCTTTCATTTCGATTACCCAATCCATATTTCCCAGTTATTCTTCCATCTTGACCTTCGCCGACGACCGCGTTCCAATCTCCTAAAATAAATAGGTTTTATTCTCCTCTTACATGTTTTATAACCTCCGTGATAACTTCGTAGACATCTTCCATTTCCTCATCTTCGTAGTCCGACGCAGGTTTGGTCTCGATCTTCACCATTATTATCCTTTCATTGTACTGCAGGAAGCTCTTCATACGTATTCCGGCGCACTTCCTCAGCATTATGCCTACTCCAGCATTATCATTTAGAGATCCCGTTTGTATAATTCTATAGCTTCCGCTCCAGAAGTCTCCTTCTTCGGGCAACTTCATTTCGCTGATGCCTAATACGTCGAGATCCATTCTTCTCATTTCCACCTTTATGTTTTTCAGTTTTCCGAAGGTCCGAAGCGATCTCACGTTCCACGTCCCACGCTAAAATGCTTATCACACTTGGCTGATGTACTCTCTCGGGTACTCCCCACCCGTAGATCCGAATGGGGGACTATTTTACCTCCGGAATATTTTACTCGAGAGGGTTCCATCACGTCTAGGTTGAAAGAAAAAGTGGAGCAGCTGCGACTCCTCGGGATAATAATGTGGTGGTTTCCCCTTGCCTTCCACATCGCAATACTACAACCGTTAAAATAAATGTTACCACGCCTGTAGTGAAATGAGTGTCGCTGTACCGACCTCTGTGGTCTCCACCTTCACTCATATGAAGAAGAGCTGCTGCCCTCTCCTCCGGGTAATGAGAAGCGTAAGGCCTCCCGTTGCCAAGTCACGGCATCTTCACAGGTTCTGTATTATTTAGAGGCCTACCTTACCCAGGGATAGACCAATACCCCCTCGGAATGTCGTCGCTTTTTGTCCACGACTGCTAATTCGACGAGTAAATTCGCTTATCTCGCAGCTAACATCTACCCGGGTCGACCCACCATCCGCAACCCGGTGGACGCACTCGGTGGCTTTAAGATTAGCCGCGAGATAACCAGAATACCATGTCATTATTTCATCATATTGTGCCTGTACGGAAAATATGTCGCTCTATAATTTTGTGATGCGTCGATGCAGTTCATCTCCAGGGGAAAATGGTTTATCTATTCTCCGAATGAAACGTACCGGCGGCTGAGGCGTTCTACGATATGTAGAAGTATTGAAATGCGTGTCATGCAAGGTGCAACCTCACTTTTTGGGTTTTCCCTTTTTCGTGGACATCTGTGGGTTCCATAATGTGAAGAGGAAATAGCCGGAAAACGTGAACTACATTTATACAGTTTGAAGCTTACAGGAAAATATGAAATCGAAGACATTGAAAAAGGAGAGTATGTATGCTGGATTCGTGTAGGTCCAATAAGTAGAACTTTGAGATATTAACCGGATGTCGGGGGGTCTGAGAAGAGTCCGAACAGAGACAGGTCCAGCTTAACCAGCTGAACTCAGACCCCAATATGGAGGCTGTGGACCAAGAATGCTTTGAGCTAAGTACTCGGTGAGGTCATCCCGAGGTCTACCCTTAAGACTGACCTTCGGGATGTACCCCATAGTGTATTGCCATGCTAAGTAATTAATTGTCAGCATTGATTAATGAAAGAGGGCGTGAAAAAATGTCATCACCATAGGCCAACAATCCTAATGTTACTTTGCCATATCTCTCTACTCTCATCTCCCATCAGCTAAACTCTTCATATTTATATGATCCTTCTATTTTACTTCATTCAGTAAAAAAGCTCCATGTATTCCATATGAGGCTCTCCTTTGCCATGTTTCCCATTTTCTTTTTCCTAGAAGATTGTCATCATATGGCCACCATGTCTCAAAAGGTGGTCTATTAGGTTGTCCCGCCTTCTTTCGTTTACAGGAGATTTCTCTTTCTACCACTCTTCGTAGGTTAATAGCCACTTTTTTAACAGTGCCTTGCATTACTGGGCACGAATATAATATATCTAGTTTTGAAATTTTATCCTCCGGCAGCAACGGCAGCAACCCATACTCTGATTATGTACCGCATCGTATTTCTCTACTTGCTCATTACAACAACGCGTGGAACCTACGTGTCTACGATTTTCACTTACTCGCCAGACATGGCGCTAGTTCTCGATTCAAATAAGCGTTCCACAAAAAATCTTGGCAGAATCCTATATTTTGCTGTATATTATCATGATTTAGAATGCTGCTGTACCTTGGAATTGAGGAGTATCATAGCATTACAACGAAAATGAAACCACTATTCTCTTGTATATTGCCAGAGATTCGAAGAGTATTTGGATTCCTCCTCATACGGCTAGTGAGATGTAACTGATGTTTCTTTAGTATGGAATATTTTAATCATTAAATAACCTATTTCTTTTCGACCTATAATCATGAAAAGTTTTGCTAAAAAATTCTGTGAATGAATCATGGTGTAGAATTTTGCTAGTCGTTTAAACAAAGAGAAGCGATATTGGTCCCTCGGCTTCTTATAAAGAAGAGAATGGAGAAAAACAATCATTGCATTTATGGATAAAGAGAATACTTTTGACCACGTGGATTGATCTTCAATGCATGGAATTCTGAAAGGTACTGGAGTGTCCTACAATGACAGAAGAATTATACACAGGTTGCATATAAACCAAGTAGCTGTGATTAAATCTGGACTCAGATGCGAAGAGGCAAGAATCAGGAAAGGAGTGAGACAAAGCTGCACACAGTCTCCCGTAATTTTTAATGTTTGCAACAAGAGATCCATCAACGAAATCAAAAAGAAGTCTTCTGGACTGAATATCCACGGAAAAAAATTAGCATGCTGCGATTCGCTAATGGCATAGCACTCATAGCAGAGACAGAGAAGGATCGGAATAAGACTCTAATGACCATGGAAAGGACAGCGGCCAGAAATCAGCTAAAGATCAATAAGAAGAAGACTAAGATATTGGTGTGTAGCAACAGAGAAGAGGCCAAAACCAATGTTAAACTAGGAGAACAAAAACTGGAAGAGTTAAAAGAGTTCTGTTACCTGGGAAGCCGAGTAACCAACGACGGACGAAGCAAGAAAGAAATAGTCAGCAGAATAGCCCAGGAAAAGAGGGATTCTATCAAAAGAAGAATCTACTTACCGCTAGAAATACAAGCGTAGAAGTAAGGAAACAATTCGTCAGAACGTACATCTGGAGCGAGTTTCTTTATGGCAGCGAAGCATGGACAATGACAGCAGCGGAAAAGAAAAGGGTGGAAACATTCGAAATGTGGTGCTACAGAAGAACGATAAAGATAAAATGGATCGACCAAGTGACAAACGAAGAAGTCTTAAGAAGAGTGGGAGAAAAGAGAAGTCTGCTGAAAACTCTATAAAGAAGACTGAACAACTTAATTGGTCACATCTTAAGACACGATGGTCTGATGAAGACAATCGTGGAAGAAAAAGTGAACGGGAAGAACAGCAAAGGAAGGCCTCGTATGAGGTACATGGAACAGGTCGTGAAGGATGTAAAAGAGAGGAATAACGTTAATAGGAAGAGGTTGGCCGATAGAATAATCGAGTGGAGTTCTGCGTCAAACCAATCCTAGGATTGTTGACAGATGATGATGACGCTTAAACACCTCCTAACATATTTCACCTGCAGTGAAAATCGTTTGTCTCTTCGGCTCCTGCCCATTTCATTGCCAAAATTAAAGAGAAAACGATTTCTCGGTATCAAAGGCACTAAACTTTCCAATTCTTGTTTTGGAGATTTAAAATTAAGTCCATCAAAATATAGCCACCATGCCTTTTGGCGTATTTTTCTCTTAAACGTGTGAATTGTATGTCCTTTGTTGAAGCGTGCAATTTACCCCTGGGGCCTTGGTTGCTCCCAGTGACCTCTATCTGTTGTCATAATTTAAGCTGCTTGTGATCGAGGCCGTTAGTCAGATATATTTCATACATTGTACCTTACATTTTTTATTCAAATAAGTTTACTTTCCTCATGGTTTCGGTCTCCATACCTCACTGATGTGACTTAGGATTGTAGTTGCTTTAGTTGCACGTCCCTGATGGATGCCTTATTAGAACGTTTCTCTCAATACGTTACACCAAATCGATTATTTAAAGCCCGTGGTGCCCGTTTGTAAATGATTTGCTCACTGCCACACTTTCGAGGTGGCGTGCAGAGCACCCAATAAATGCAATTGGAGTGTATATGATAAACTGCTGTTCTGTTGTAATCCCTTGGAATTCCATCCGTAGGCCAGTCAGGACTGTTGGCATTTCAAATTATTGTCATATCGGATTAAGCCCAATCCCCGAAAAGAGTTATTAATGAAATGCGTGGTTCTTTGTTTACATTGGTTAAGATTACAAATGTTATGCAGTAGTGTCCGATAAGATTTCAGAGCTATGATATTGATTTATACTTCTTTTCCAAATCTCATTTATTATCATCCATGCCGAAAACGATGCAAGCAGGAAAATCATATGCTGAGATCGTTGCTAAAGTGTCGCTCAGATCACGTAAATATTGGCATGTAAGCTAACGGAAATCAAAGAGTTCATATTCTAAATCCAAAACAATGCATTATTCCTTCTTTATTACGCGCGTTGCTCGCGAGCACCTGGATCGCCCGACGGTTGCGGACTTGGATGCTGACTCATGATTTGATAGATACTGAGCATTAGTTGAAAGTGTTGAGGAAAGTGACCTTAGCTGTTGGAGCTCAAGAGGTTATAACATACTTAAGGTAAAACCAAATGAAACAGCATGTTCTTTAGAATAATTTTGGGTCATTTATAAATTACATAACTTTAAAGGAGGAGTCGGCCCAACTGTTACGATGACCCGTGGACAGGGAGGGTTGCAGCTTTCCATTACGCTGGGAGATAGATACACTGTAAATTCATTTCTCGATTAAAAAAATACAATTATAATTGTGAATAAATAAAAGTTCATAATGACGTATGAATAAGCTATTTTTAAAGAATGTCCGTTTTATCATTCACAAAGAGCGTGGGCTCACTGATAGTGTCACGTGATTGGGGGGGCATCTTTCTTAGAAAAGGTTACGGAGAGTAATAGGGAAAAAGGGGGAGAGGGACAAAATCATGAAAATAAGCGTTACGTACCTAATCTATGGATGTCTTCTTAATTTAACTAGTCTCCTTGGCTAAAACCGTGAAATAATCGAATTTCATGCTTAACTAATTTTAAAATTATGTTCCAAAACTAAGTTGGATATAATTTTTCAGTGTCACTCATTCCGATTCTAATCAGGCCGGCCGAAACACAAATTTAACTGAAATCCCATTCTATATCTATTCTCATCTTACTCTAATTCTCATTCTATATCACATTGAGAGCCCTTCTTTTCTTCTAGTATATTACATTTACTCATACTATCTTGCAATGCGCCGTGACACTCAAAGAACTAAAATAAAAACGTCAAAACTATCAGTCAATGTTTACCTTTTTTTAACTACGCTCCCTATCCGTGCGTTATTAGCATTGGTTGATGGAATGATAATTGCAATTTCACGTGCCGTCACGCTCATGAGTAACTATCTACGAATCCAGATAGGAATGGAATTTTGAGAAGAAGTAATTTTTGGTGGAAATTTTCTGATTCAGCGGGCATTTATCTCCTCGGCCCTCCCCTTGGTGTCCCGCTGTCATTGGCTGGAATTGAAGAACTTTTTCCGCTGGAATTCAGAACGCACTACCTTACAGAAGTGACAACATCGCAATTGATCATCGGCTCCATCGCAAATATCCACCCCGTTAAAAGGTTCGAGGTGACGGCTTCTTGGAAAATTTCCTGCCCACATTGGAAACCGAATTCACGCTTAAGCCGAAAGTAACCATTACGCAAGGATATCAGGAAACAAGTATTTCCTCGATAAACAAAAAGAGTTGTTTAGACTACGAGAAGGAAACAATAGCGTGAGCGTTTAAATTCCATCATCAACCCTTAGTGACCTTTATTCTGCTGGTCTATAAATAGAAACAACGAACTCGATGGTAAACACTCTCCCGTAATAAAAAGCGGATAAGATTTTCATCTTGAAACCTTCTACCTCTGAAGGGTTGAGAATACCCTCTCGTGATAAAATAATGGGATTCCTCCGAGACCTTTCAGCTGATAACTCCCGAAAGAAAAGAAATCGCCATGAAAAAGGTTTTCGCAATTATCTCAGCAACCAAATCCGTTTACCTGTTGCAGCGTACGCATTCTGCACCCCATATTACTTACACAATCAAAATTATCGAAGATTACGCAAAGTAATCACGTTGAATGCACTTCCGGGTGACATCTACTCCTCAATATCATCTGGAAGCCACACTGGGAGGTTCACTGCTGGCGTTGATGCCTTTAAAATGCATCTGAATTCAGCGACGCATAGGCCATACCTTGTTTCACATGCAATATCGAAGGTATCGAATGAAGATTCTTGGCTGGGCAAAAAGTGTACGTTCATATTAGGGGTGCCATATAAACTGTTCTGCCGTTAAATGTATGCTCAGTTGCCAGATTTCAATCGTCTGGCCGGAATCAGTGATGTAATTGCTTGCATTCTCAGAAATTACCTTAATTTTAGAACAATGCATGAATTAAAATGGTGTCTCGGCTGTTCTATGTGGAATTACAAAGTTTTGTTTTGTTGTCATTCATCATGAAACAATTTCACCAAGTTACGCCTGAAACTATTAATTATAAAGACATTTTGGACACCATACCAATTACCTTACCTGTATCTACTAATGCCGTTTTATCTTTATTTTCTGCAGTTATCTTTCTAATTTACAGCGTTTAAAGCTGGTGTCCCTCGGTCAAATTTTCATCTAAGTATTGGTCCAAACCATCTTATCATTTGGATCATACAGAAATGGAGTGTCAAGGCCCTGAGTTTTGGTCCAAAACATACGAACCAATGAAATACTAGAAAATAGTATGCAGTGAAAATGGCTGCCACAACTAAATGCCAATAAGCCGCATATATTGTAATTTTAGCTAAGAAGTCGTGCATGGACTGAATTAAATTCACACAAGTAAATCATGCATTAGGTTCCCTACGTACATTCATATTTTCCATGCACTTAACAGGTACAATAACTGCCTAAGTGCTTAATAAATACGTCAGTTGCATCTGTTTCGTGTTCGCAACACTCCAATCCAAAGAGCTCCAATGAATTCACCCCAGGGATATTATAGTAATACTCACACTCCCTCAAAATCACTCTAAAAAGTTGAGTACGAAGCTCACTTTTTGTGTGTGATTCGTCGGTTTCATACATTTGGATGATATTTTAATCTGTTTAAACCAATAGTTTGCATGCAAAAGTTTGGACCAAAATCCATTTGCACGAATGAATGGGACTGTTTGGACAAAAAATTTGATGAAAATTTGACCGTGAGACACCAGCTTAAGAAAAACCAAACTTCCTCTGGGAAAATAAACTGAGTATAGTTTTTCCATCTCAGTGTAGGAAATAACGTTAATCCAAATAATTTTGAATAGTATGCCATCTTGCATAAAGTCTCTGCTTGGACTTGGTAACCGTGGACTCAGAAAGGTTTTAAGATGTGCGAACGGATTGCGTGACGAGAATTGATTCTCAAATTAACAATTCGCCGGCTTTCTCGCTTTGAATTAGACTGGTTTTCATTTTTTTCTAGGACATGGGTATCATGGTCTTTCTAGGACAGGAGTGCGTAAAACATTCCAATTAGAGTTTGCATTAGACATACAGTCAAAAAATGATCGTTCATGTTGGCGATCGTAAAAAATTCCTCTCGCGTGAACCGCTTTCATTTCAAGTGACTAAGGAGGCGAAAATTACGAAAACGTGTGGACCAATTAGTCATCTCTGAAATTTGGAAAAGCGTGGTGGGAAAGAATCGTTAAGGAATCACTCCCAGTTACTGGCTGTGGATCAAGGACGCGGAGAAATCCCATTAGCTCATCGGTCGACCCTTTTCCGTAGTTCCCACCGAGGCAAGCGGACTGAGGGACGTCGGCAGGTAGGGAGCGCTTCTGAGTCACTCGGCAGAATGCGAAATTAGGCGGATGCTGTGGCGTGGGTGGAGGTGGGATGGGAGCCGGAAGAATCCGCCTGACGAGGCGAGGAATCCCTTTCACGCGCCCTTGCCCTTTGCCCCCATCTTTTATCCCTTTCACAGAGGAATCCCCGCCACTCTGCTAATACGCACGGAGTAGACGCTGCCCAGGTAGTCAAAGGACAATTAGAACAAACCAATGTACCCATGTGTTCGGATGTGTATTTATGTTCTCGATATAAGTTTCCGAGGCACAACTCTAGCATCATCCCTCGGAACTTGTAATTCGTGGAATTCCATCATCATGAGAGGTTTTCTCTGATTTCTGATGGAAACAGTCGTAGAGAAAAAAGTGAATGAGAAGAACGGAAAAAGGATGGCCTCCAATTAGATGTTAGGAGCATGCAGTGAAAAGAAAAAAACTTATGTAAATAAGGAGAGATTAGTTATCAGGAGAACAGAGTGGAGTGCTGCGTCAAACTGATCGTAGGAATGATGGCTAAGGATGCAAGTATGCATTGATTGATCGCTGATTATACGTAAATATGCTGTTTTTTCCATTTTCTGGTATAATCGAAAATCGACTTTTCTCATAAATATTGCTCCAGAAGTTGCTGAGAGTACTGGCTGGGATACTGTGATCAACAGACACGCATAGCAATTTTTATGCTTTAGGGCAAAAAGTCGCCCCTCTCACTTAAACTCTGATACATAGTGAATTCGATTGAGGCTATTGTCACCTTGTCATAATTATCACCATGGAATTCCTCCAATGCTAAATGGCCGCTGAACATATCATCTATGTTATCTTCAGTTTAAGCTCCACAGACCTTCTTCCTGGTACAGTGTAGCTGGGTATGTGCCAGCGTGACTACTATTGGAACTTCATTGAATGCACGCATAAATTTAGCACAATATGTTTATTGCTGTTCGTAGCAGATTTCATTAATAAATGGCGCGCCTCACTTGGGACTAGAAGTAGTTACGTAATTCCCACAGAGAAAATAATCACTCATCTTGACCTGGATACGAACCCGGATCTCCCGAATTCACCCCTGGTGACTCAGTTAAGCTACCAAGGCGTCCTTATTCTCTGTGTATTTTTAATGCTAGTATAATGATTTTTAATATGTTGAAATTTCGCTATTTTACATACCAGCGGGTAATTTAGTTAAGGTTTTTTATCGCTAGTTTGCATTCCTTAAGCTATAAATGGTTGTTTGAGGCTGGAGTAATAGCATCACCGCAATGAGCAAAGTTTCCCAACTCACGGGGACCCTCGGCGCCCGGACGTGAATACTTCGTTGACATTCCAAGGCGGTGACCCAAGTTCGGCTTCCTGCTTCACTGCCGCTGTAGCCACCTCACCGTGGGAACAGACGAGAGAGCCAGAGAGATGAGGAGGAGAGCCTCTTTTTAAAGCATGGCGTAAAAAGCGTTCACGTGCGTTCGAGTCACATCACTTCCGCGTGCGGGGTCAGGGAAAGGTCGAGGGGTTGGAAGGACTGCTCAAGCCGAGTGCGTGGTCATCTCGCTCCTCCCTCCAACCCCTCCGCCACCCCTTCCTCCGCGCAACTATCGCAACGCACGTGTAAGAACCATTTGTCCTTCTGCTCACCCGCATGAAAATCTCATTCGCTTCCTACGTGTAAATTAGCTAGCGATGTGATTAACAAGCGTTTACCGCTAATGACAATTTCGACGGCCACCGCATCCGCCTCCTGGATACTGGCCGATGTTCGCGATAGGCGCTAATATGAACCACTTATTCTTCACCTTCGAAACTACAAATGCGCGAGTCCGGTTTTATAAAATCTGGTCTCGTTGGCGGAGTTTTTGATTAAAGAGCTTGAGAATTGTTTAACACTGGTTTGACTGCATTCGAGCCCTGTGCATGTAAGTTAGCTGTGGGAGCATAAAATGTAGTTTAGATCTAAACGTTAAAACTGATTACGCCTTAATAAGATCATACTTAAATTAAAATATAATTGGCTTATCCCTTCCTAATTCATCGCTCGCGAAATTGACTATACTATGTAAACATTAAGTAGACTGGTTAATTTAACTGAAGAGCCTTTCAATCTACTACAAGACATCCCGCTGAAGATTTCAAATATTAACTGACGCTGTAAATAGATAGTCTCCTTATACTCACCATTACGCGTTCTTTTACAGCCTCGCAGGTTGATATTGATAAAAACTCTGAGTTTATGTGTATGCCAATGCATAAAGTGCTGGTACCGAGGTATGCTTTTTCTTTCAGCAGGCAGGGCGCAAAATATGCATGCATCATCGTTCAAAAAATAATCTAAGAATATTTTGATATACATATTTGATAGGAAATACGTGATAAATCGGTTGGAATTACATTCGTGGCTTCAACTAGCATAATATCGTCTTCCTGCACTTGAATCCCATTCACTTCGTCTGCGCCCGAGTGGAATTCCTCATATATGTTGCCAACGCTAAAATATCACCACGGAACCAATCCGAGCGCGCTCTATCCCGCGCAATTCGCATCTCTCCTGGAAGGGAGTGTGCAGACCTCAACATGAATGGGTGTAGATGGCGGAGAAGAATCTCTTCGTCTGGAGCACCAAGTTATTTCCCCCCCACCCCACTCATCTCTATAATCTCTCTCCCTACTCCGTCTCTCTCTTTCTTATCCTCTCAACCTCCCTTTACCCAAGTAACCCTTCTCGGAACCGACACCGAGAAGGTCCGCGAGCAATTATTTCGCGCGTTAAAAATAAGCGTTACCGATGCTCCGTGAGAAAGAGGCAGGTGTCGGGGCGATGGCGATTCCCTCGCAACTCGTAGTTGCGCAAAAATGTGCGTTATTTCCCAGTCATTAGGTTTTAGCATCCGCCGACGCTGAAGACTGTCAGACGGAGGATGAGAATGAGAGAGAGAGAGGGAGGGGAATGATGTTAGAAGGTTGGATGGAGAAAGAAAACGTCCTCGACTCGTTCTCACCCAATCATGGGCCTCCTGAACATTTTCAATGAAAAAGAGAGGGAAGCTGCTTGTTTCACTTTCCACCCCGCCCTCTCCTCATTCAAAGAGTAGTGCACCTTGGAAAATTTTTACGAGGTGGTGTAAGATGCTCCATTAACCTCCGCGGAATGGAACATCGCCCTTGGGTTACAGACGGTAAACGACGTTATGGTCGAAAGGCGGGTTCTTCAGGTGCCAATTCTTCCTTACTTCTCGATTATCTGAAACGTGGACTAGGTAGTTCGGTTCCCGCAGCACCCAGTAGCTGTGCTGGGAAGATCACATGAACTTGAATAAGTTTTGATCCTGAAACTGTGGCAATCATAGACACCAAGAGCGACAAGAGGATTTCACCTCTGAGATAACTTTTTTACTTACTTAACGAATGAAATGAACATTAATTCATCTACAAAAGTAGTATTCATTTTGCGGTACGCAAATAAAAAAAATAATCATTTACGAACTTAAACGCCATTTTCGCTTACATACTTTTCTGTTAAAATATGGTTATGACACAACAAAAATACTTTAACCTCTTATTATTGTTTTCATATTTGACTGATCTCTGAATTGATAAATCTAAAACAGGTTGGTTGTTGATACTGATTTCTTTGGTCTGAATGTCAATTGCTAGAATTCAAATCAAATCAAATTCTGCACCGCAAATAAATCCTCTTTGGTGATTGGCCAATATTCCTCCTGATGAAATCCAAGGAAATAACTATCAGGGAGACTCGCCCTGCAGTGCACTACGTGGAAAAAAGATACGCTCTTTCCGGATAAATTATCATTCACTTGCTTTTACTACCGAGTGATGAAACAGACGAACGCCGGTAATTTATTTACATCTATCTCTCTTTTTCTCTTCGTAACCTTTGATGAACTTTAGATAATTCCTTGCTGACTCATGTGAATACTTCTTTCTAATTTTAATGCTTTACCATTTCCACCACCTTTTTAGACGATGAAATTTCAATACACACTTAAAAATAAATACACAGTGTGCATTTTAACAACGTTCATATTTCAACTAGACATCAGCGTTTAAGTTAAAATCATCTGAAATAATAATACCATTCATTCTTTTATGACTAGCAATTGATAACAGTTTTGTCACATTTTGTTGTGTATCCCATTTTCATTAACTAAAGACAAAGAAAATTTAGTCTAGGTATTTACTAGCAAAATGTTTAGGTTCAATCCTAAGAGTTTGATAAGTTTACTATACATAATTAAGTTTAAGTTGATTACTTGTTTATCTAAGGCCATTCTTATTGATAGTACTTTTGTCATCGCCTTTGAACTATTCAATCATTAACTCCGTTTGGTTTCTAGTAGACCATAAAATATGGCGATGTATGATGCACAAATCAGCAGATAAACACCAATATATTTGGAATGAAGTGACAGAAATATTACATTTTATATGATGTATTGATCGTAATAGCCGGAAAAAAATTATCAAAATATTTGGATTCCAGTACAGTTTCAGCAATTTTTCCTGCATACTCAATAAAATATTTCATTAATAAAGAAGTGTTAAGACTTGATTTATCGTATATGGTACATGATAGTTGAATAAAATATTGGAAATTAATAAATGAATAAAGTAGATACTCATGAGGCATTGAAAGGAGTAAAAAGATGTCATGTAAGACGATAGATAACTAAAGTGAAGAGCTGCGTTCGACTAATTTTTGGATTGATAACCCTTGACGGAGATAAAGGTTACCTGTCTCAATAGAAGAACTTCATTTTATAGTTAAAGCATAGTGTACGTCTATTTTTAGATGAAAAATTATATTTTCACTAGCTATAAGAACTGTTACTAACAATTTATCATGTGGTGTATTTTACATGTTTTTAATTGGTGAATAAATTGGTTAATGATGGAATAACAGCAAGGAAACGTCGAGAGGATTTATTTGGTTAGAGATTGATAATTCTCCCTGAAATGATTTTGGTATCTCTTTCCTTTTTATGCGTTCAGCAAATACAGTTGAGGATATTACATTCACTGTGCTTCGGAAGTTACAAAAGAGGAAATCTCCGCCTGGCAAATGACAGCTTAACCTCGGCAAAAATCAGTTGCTTTCCTACAGCTTCGGATCTGTCTCAGCTGGACGAACGTCTCGATTAGCAAAAAGGAACGTTTTACCGGAAGAACGATTGGTGCTAGTGGTAATCCTGCGCAGTTTTCACCTGAGTCATCCCTGTGAGTGAGGACGATGAGAGCACAGAACGCAAGTAAGTGGCTGTCTATATTAAGGCTATGCAGGCTTATACGATTAATTGTTCCATGACTCAGTTCGATGTTGTCTCAAGTCACACCTAGAAAAAGGCCTGGGAAACAATAATTCTCCTCATGAGAGTTATGGCGGTGGTGATTGATGATGCAACATTTCAATATAACTCCGGGGAGTTTTCACAAGGATATTTTCGAGTTTAAAAAAAGTTTTTATCGATTATTGTGAATCATGTGGCACAATCACGGTCAGCTTCTGACTTGTTTTTTTCTGTTCCGATGATCCAAATTGATTAATATATCTCCCAGTATTTGATATAGTGCCTTCCGATACCGCTCACAATATTGGCATTTAACATGTTTTTGACTTTTGACCTCAAGTTATCTGGTGGTGTTCCAGGGGAGTGTATGTGGTGTAAGTGTAATCTTTCAAATAAACGCTAATTTATGTTTCAGCTACGATAGCTGTATCAAAATTCGAAGTTACATAGGAAAAGGACCCGCTTTCTAATTTTATGAACTTCCATTAGTCGTAGTTCTCAGTGCAAGATACGAGGCCCTCAATAAACGCACCCATTTTATAATTAGCCAAGTTTATGCCTGTGATTGTTCGGACGTCCTCGTGTAATTATATTACCTCACGGGGTTCCTCGCCACAGGAATGTTTTAAGTTGGCCTGATAGTAAGTCGTTATTTCCACATTTTGGGAGCCATTCTGGATTCTATTACGAGGCTCCTTAAATAAGACATATCGTTGAAGAGATAAAGGGAGTCTGCATGCGAAAATATAGTGAAGAAAAGTCATCACATTAGCATCCAAAGGAATGGCTACTCAGCTTGGGCTTAAAACGTTTGGAGAATTTCAATTGGAACTTTTGTTGAATCATGAATGCTGTTGGGAATTCAATTATCTCCTCTCCTTATTACTTTAATTTACTCAACAAAACCTGACGGAAAATGAGACGTGATGAACTTTTGATAGGCGACTTTTGTCACCACTGCAACCTATGATTAAAAATATATTACCTTCCAACAAACCTTGAGTTCTCTTATTTTCCGTGCATAATATCTTAACTTTTTTCTTTCGATAAGCATCGGCAAAAAAAGTCTTAATTCATTGTAGGTCATTGAATTTGGCCTTTCAATAAACTTTTCCGTGAGTTGTTACGAATCGTGAGTGAGTGAAATGTTACGTTACGGAAAGATTATGACACTACTTCATCACTTTAAAATTACCGAAATAGTTGTTTTATTTTCTGCGTGAATAAAAATTAATGGTGTCGTCCCAACTTCCCAGGAGGTTCGTTAAAAGGAAGTTAGCTATCACCAACCCCAAGATTGCTTGACGCCACTGTCCGCTAGGTTCATCTATCGGCTAACCTCTTCAGGTGATCATAAATTTTCTGCTTTAATACCCGTCAATCTCCATATGTACAATACAAAGCCCGCCTTCTCCTCTCTATCCCTTCACTTTTCTCTCGAAGGATGCCTTCATTAGACCGGGTCACAAAATGTGTTCGATATCTATCTGCCTTCTTATTTTTAAAGTTTTTATCACGCTTATCTTTTCGCTTACTTCTCATACGACTTCTATGTGTGTCATTTATTATATCCCTTTAATATTCATGATTCTTCTGCAACACCAATTTACAAATGCTATCAATCTTGCCTTTTCTGTCACTGTTATCGTCCATTGCTCACTGCCAAAAAGGAGCATACTCCACAAGTACTTCCTGTTTAAGTGTAAATGTACTCGCAGCAATATAGATAATCATATAATGTGTGGCCTATGCAACTTAAATTGATTTCCCCATTGCAATATTCCTATGCATTCATTCCAGCCCAACAACTTTTCCTTCCCGTTTGCCAAGTTTTATGATTAATCTTACTATGGAAAAAATTGCCTAACGCAATTACAGCCGGTTATGAATATTGATAAATATATGACGGAAATTCATTCCCCATTCTGAAGTTTATTATTGCCATATTTATAAACTAAATGCAACCTCTTGTAATAATTGAGAATGACAAGTAACAGTCAGCCACACGTTCTCTTCACAAAGCTTCCGCCGTTTCCATTACATAAATATAACTGCATGTGTCCCTATCTATTCCGATTGCGCCATATGTTCTTATGCATAATTACCGGGAACGATAGAGGATGCCGACAAAGTAATTCAAGAATCTTAGACTCAGTGTTTTTATGTTTGACTCAAGAATATTACTGCACACCACGCTGGGGAAGTAAGAGCACTTGGTCCGGTGTAGCGTCATTAGACTTGCATAACAGAATGGATTCAAATAAACTTAACTGCATGGGTTTTAAATGGCTGCTTCTTCCTGACTGCCCCTCCCCCCTCCCCCCAGCCGTTGTCGTTCACATGCACTTACAATCATTCTCTCGGTTTTCCTCAATAAGAGTATTTCGAAATTAACTGTGGCCTCGCGAATGGATGAGTCAATAAATACTTAGTGGTGCTGGTGAGAGAGTTAAATGTCTAAGCCTCGCCGTCAAATGGTATCCAAACGTGACTCAATCTGATTCCGCAAATTAACGTGACGCGCGCTGAGGTACCTCCACCTTACTCTTTTCCCTATAATTATTGCTTCCCTCACTTCTCCGGACTCTAAATTTTGTCCTTAATTTGAAATTATTGGCGATTCATGGGAATAGAATTTTAATTCTGTAATTGGGTCTCTGGCTGGCCGTTGTTGGCCACGAGTAGGTACTCTTTTGTTCACTACAGAGGCAAGTTTGCTGTGAGAATTCATACGAACCATGGCGAGGTTCTTCTTACGCTGTGGCTTCAAGTTTATGGGAATTCAGGATTAAAAATTATTTACTTTTAACGAAACAACACAGCTATTCAGCTAGCCACATTTACCTTACATGACATAATTTATCTTCACTCCATGAGTTAATTAAGATTATTCAACCAGTTCCCAATTAATCTAACATCTTTATGCAAAAATATTTCTTTGCTTTCACCTTAGCCGTCAACTGCATTAATGATCTCATCCCCAACTTAAATTTTAGCATATAAAAGCACGCTCAATTCATTTAGCATGCTATTATTAAGAAGCTATGGTCATTTAATATTGACTTACAGAATAAAGGGGAATGAGCTCTACGGCCTCTATAGACCAACAGTTCAAAAGGGGTTCTCCAATGACCGTAAAATTTGGCACCACTCGTCAAATAAAAAAACTTCTCTACCAGAATATCCTCCTGTGGTAGTTTACGGTAATGTACTTCCTCACCAGGGACTACCACAGCCACACACGCAATGCCCGAATGGAAACCTTTGCAAGGTTGTAGGGACCCCGCTAAGGTAACCTCGGGTTGTAACCTGGGATCCTTCTTAGAGTTGATGGGACCCTACTAAGGATGCCGGTTTATTTCCACAATCACACTTCTGTGGTGGTTTACGGGAAGGTTACTTCCCCGTAAGGGACCACCATAGACCACGCACACCACCCAGATGGTATCCTTCGCGAGGCTGAAGGGACCTCGCTAAGGTAACTTGGGTTACAACCTGTGGTCCTTCGCAGAGCTGATGGGACCCTGCTAAGGATGCCAAGTTATTACTACAATCACACTCAACAGCAATCAACACATTCACTCACAAACACTTGGGAACAATTTTCATGCAGTTACGTTGACGAGTGGTGCCAAATTTTACGGCCATTGGAGAACCCCTTTTGAACTGTTGATTGACTTACAGGCATATGGTTTTAACGAAATGGTCGCAGCAGACCACGCTGACTATTACACCATTATTTACTGCAAAAGTTACTCCATTATTCTATTTTATTTACCGAAAAAAGAAATGCCAGACTCTCTGCTCATTGTGTTCAGCTATCAGCCACAGATAAGGAAGAGCGGGAGAATCCTGGGTCTAACGTATTGCTCTACAGATTTATGCAATACTTTGCCTTAGAGAATGTAGCACATCGCTAATAATGCCTGAGCCATTTGGTCATTAGAATTGTTATTGGATGCTGGAAAAGCATTATTTTCAGTGTTTGCATGCATTCAAACATTAGAAACAACGAAAGTTAAATCAAACCAAGATATAGGTACACAGACGATATGGATTTGCGATTACGTCAGATAGATAGCCAAATGGTAAGTTATATCATGCAAAATAGCTTGGCATTTACAGGATATGCATTATATAATGAGTATCTTGAATCTAATGGTATCAGTTATTGAAATTGACCGTTGGCTAAGTAATGATCGTCAAAGAGAGTCAGAAAGAGTCATCATCATCGGTCAACAATCGTAATGTTGGTTTGACGCAGCGCTCCACTCGATTCTTCTATCGGTCAACCTCTTCACATTAACGTAATTCTTCTCTTTTACGTCCTTCACATCTTGTTCCATGTATCTCTTACGAGACCTTTTTCCATTCTTCCCGTTCAATTTTCCCTCGAAGATTCTCTTCATCAGGCTATCGTGTCTTACGATAGGGCCGATTGAATTGTCCCGTCTTCTTTTTTGAGTATTCAATAGATTTCTCTTTTCTCCCACTATACTTAAGACTTCTTCTTTTGTCACAAGGTTGATCCATTTTATCTTCACATTCTTCGGTAGCACCACATTTCAAATGCTTTCAGCCTTGACTTCTTTGCTGCTGTTATCGTCAATGCTTCGCTGCCGTATAGTAGCATGCTCCAGATGTAAAAGGGCGGTAAGATAGTTTATCACGAATCTTGTTCGGAGATCGCATCTAGGCTCTCTTGTGGAAGACTTATCTTTCATTACTGAACTCAAATTTCTACACATATTCAGGACTTCGACTAATTCTTTTCTCTGTTTCCATTACACTAGACCTTTGGAGGTTATAAATCCATCTTTGATGGTGAGAGCTAATTTCTTATAGTCAATACCCTAGGAATGACCAAACCATTCCTTAGTCTGTGTTTAGGCTCGTAGCCTAAGTTAAATGAACCCCAGCTTTCGTCAATGCCCGAAGGATAAATCAATATTTATTGGCATTACTCTTTGTTTAGAATATTTTGCTTAAGAGCTCGCTTAGCTCTTGCTCTGGATATCAACGTAGAAATCATATAGCACTGAGCGGTAAAGTAAAAGGCCCTTAGCTGGAATACTTGGTGTCGCTACGTCTTTTTGTGACCACAAAAAATAGTTGAATGTGTGCGACGACACCGAAAAATAAGGATGAGTTTATCGTGATGTGAATCATCTTCTGCTACGGTAGTAAATTGGTTGATCGTGGACAATATGACGATTAACGGACAGGGAAACATGAATACATTGGCGGAGTGCATTCGAAAAACATCGTCGTGATATTTTTTTCGCGAAAATCTTGAATGGATGTGATGCTACACCCCTTTCGTTCAATAGCTTAAGTCATTTCCTTCCTTATTGCAGTGATAAAATGGCATAGTTCGACCGTAAGCGGTTTACCGCAACGCGTTTTCTTCTTTATACGGAGCAAAAAATGACATCGAATTCCTTCAGCGCGGTGCTCCCCCGAGTCTCGTGGTTGAATTTATCAAGCCAATTGCTTCTATTCTCATCTGCGGCGAACTTCAGTTTTCATTTACTCGTCTTCATATCCGGGGTTCAGGCCGTCTACGTGACCGTCTTTCATTTAGAGCCCTTAGCAAAACATTCGTAAATGTGCGGTCTTGGAGCCAAACGCAAAACATCTAGCTCATCTTATAACCTTTTTGGCTACTAAAGGTATTATTCATATGTTTTTACCATGGGAGGTTTTAACGTTTTTGGGGAAAAAATTAAATTTATGTCATCTTTTCCTTGATCAAAACAGGCTATTGTTTTGCCATCGCATTTCGCATGGATTTAATCGCAATTTTTGGTAGACATAAATGGAGGGTTATCTCTCTCGATCATTTAAAGGTTTTTAGAGAATTCTCTCGATTCATGCCAATACATTTTGGTAGTAAAAGGACATCCATTGTGAATCAAGTTTGTCGGATTTCGCTCGACGTGCTCATATAGTTTGCAATTTACAGATAATATTGACAATGAACTCTCTCTTGCTTAACATAAGGTTCCAAATAACATCCGAAATGAATCATTTTTCAAATAAATACCGCAGTGAAGAATATGATAGCTAACACGCTAAGGCAATGATATTTTGCATTGTGGTATTTTACAGTGAAGGTCTAGTTGCCATAATTGATTTCTAGAGGCAGCCACAGTACTAGTAATTATAATTGAATGAATTCGCGTACCAAAGTTCAAATTTGCATTGAAATTCAATAAAATGCACCATAACATCGAAATCACCGCTATACATGCAACTTTGGTTGATGTCCCATTGATAATGAGAAAGGCATCACTCCAAATCTTGTTGAAATAAAATGCGTACTAATATAATTAGTTTCTGAGAAATTTAAAGCCAAATGGTAGGTACGCCTTAATTAGTAGATACATTTTTCTGGTTGGAACTGCACGATTCTTTTCGCTTTTTCTTGCTTTCACAAATGCGTTGATCTTCGTGGGTTATTTTTGGGTAAAATCTTTCTGAAGGCATATGAAATATTCAATGCCTGTTGTAGTATGTTTGGATATCTAATTTTTTACGGCTTTTATTTGTTGGCTCATTAAAAATACTTATTATTTCCTTGAATTGGGGCTTATAAATAAGGGAGAATTTTGTAGACAGGGTGATATATATAGTCGTGTAATCCGCGCGGAATCACGAGATAGCAAACCCTTCGCTTAAGCGGCGTAAATCAAGAACAAGAAGCCTCCACATAATCATGCAAGGCTAGCAACCGTCATGCAACTCTGAATCTCAGTCGAGAACAGAATTAGGAGTTACTACTGTCTCGAGTAAAAAGACGAGTGTTTAGCATATTATATTCTTTCAATTTATGTATGATTTTGTAGTTAATAAAATGGATGGGTTAGTTAGCTATTCTCGAACAATTGCAGAACTTACCATTCTAATAAATTTTTTAATCTTACCATTATTATATATTATTATTATTACCAAAGTTCCTCTTTTTTTCATATAATTCATAGTAATATCAAGCTGAGAATTCTTTTTATATGTAGGAATCATGAGTGCGGAAATGTTTTACAATAAGGCTAGTACGAGTGGGTAATTCATTCATTAAAGCTTCGGCAATGCTTTTATTTGCTGAGGATGATATAAAAATTAAACAATTTATTTGATTCAATTTTGTGCTGAACATTTCTATCAGTAAAAACTCTACATTTATATGCCAAGATAATCCTCAGAAGTAATACACTCGATATCTTCCAAAGCATTTACTGCTTGTGTACTCAAAACCATCATAGATAAATTAAGTTACGTTCTAACACAACTGATTTAATAGCTTTACTTGCAGTATTTACTACCGGCCTTTTTCGTATAAAAGCCCATAGTTTATTTGGTTTTTGTATTTTCACTGTCCCCTCACTGAACCCACCGATGAGCTGCTATACCGAAACTGAGATTTTAGATTGATCTGAAAATGTATTAGTGGTAATCACAAGTGCTGACGCAATGAAGAGTTCCATGTTCACTCTCTGTGCCATTTCTTGTGATAAAATACACACTAGTTTCACCAATATTATTACCTAAACAAATGCAAAAATATATTTTCTTGGTCCGTTTTTTAAACCGAGTAGTTTTAATACTGTGGCCCATGTTTATACATATTGTGCTTAAAAATGTGACATTCCTATTCTCAGTAATATACAGTAGTTCAAAATCACGTCAAAATTTCAACTAAAATTTTCGGTTTTGTTTTAGAAGAAAAGCCCATGGGCATTAGTTTAAAGACAGTAACCCGTATATCGGTCCAGTTGGAATCTTATTTGGAAAAGGGTGGTTGTAAATGGTGCATTTTCTCCCATCACCGTGTCAGGAATTATGGCTCCCTACACTTTGGACGCCATCATATAATGGATGCCATTATCATCAAAGCCATGTCCTTTTTCCTTACAAATAAAATTAACAGGGTGAATAGGATGAATATCCCCAAATAATTTAATGCTGGAATTGCATTTTAAATTGAGGAAATAAATGTTGCTCCAAGGATGTACCTGAACTGTGCATGCAAATGTTCCTACGTCACCTGCGCTTTTATGTTGATAACTCCTGTACTTGGTCGTTGCATTTGAATCATCATTACATTGGTGGTATTATTTACATATGGTATAAAAATAAACCTTTAAAAAGAATGGAGTTCCAGTAAAATTACAATTTAGCCTATTTCTTGGGAAAATTTCTGTTTCATTTATTCGCTTCGTTTATTTTCGTAGAATGAGTATTCATCAGGGCTCATAATTTCAACTAAAACTGAATTCTTTTATCTTTCTTCTATACTTAATTACAATTTTGAGCAGCATAAACTTACTACGACATTAAATAGGTACCTACTATGTACATTGCACTCTCGATCACATTGGCAGCTACGGTTCGCAATTTCTTCCTGTTCTCTTTCGTATTTACTTTGATAGACTTCTATTTTTAGGCATATCCTTACGCCAGTGTTTTAATTATATCATTAGATAAAGATACGTCATTTATTTCTTGTTTTCTGTTGAATAACAAGCACTGGACTGAGTGAGAACTGAGCCCACTTTGCTCTAAAATACGACCGACTGTTTCCTTTTCTGTCTTCCTCGTTTGGCAATTAATGAACTGTATCTGCATTAAGTGTGACATATATCGGTTAAGGACTCATAATGCGTTTTATTACACTATAGCACGTCCGCCAGATAATAGGCTTTCCGGCAAACATTATTTTAGCACTCCCTGGTTTAAATAAACCCTGTTAGACTTGCACTTCCTTCGCTGTGAAAACGACCTTTTTGGAGTGGGTGGTGTGGCGATAACAATATAGCTGTTCTCTCAAGTAAAATCCCGAAAGAGACAAAATTGCCAAATAACTTAAGCGTGTCTATTCATCCACCCACACAAACAACTTTTCCTTGGTGAGCGAGTGAGACCTTTGGGAATAAATGGTCCTACACGAGGCCATTTTCAATTTTCCTACGGCTCTGGAAAGAGAAATCTCTGCATTCATCGATTTCGCGCTTCCCGTGGGTAAACGGAAGAAGGACGATATGAGTAAATATCGGCATGAATGTGCCCGACGGGGCATGAGAAATACGCTACTCCCCTAAAATGATACCTGAAACTTTCGTAAATAAAGTATTTTTAGTGTCTCTTTTCCTATATCGATTTCTCTTACCAAGAGGAAGGCATCGTGAATGAATAAGATCTAAAATATTCCCGATAAAGGAAGCGGATATCATGCAGGTCCATATGAACTCAAAACATGAAAATAAGGTCCAGGATATAATATGGATGCTTTAGGTACTGATAAACATAAGATCTACTTGGGAGGTGGTAAAAATCCTTAAAAATAGCTTTCATACAGCAATAAAGGACATCCGTATCTTTCAATACGAATGCCATCTGTTATGTAGATACCGTAAGACTGTTACGTAAATTACAACATCTAAATAGCCAAAACCGAATTCATCATTTCTTACACGCCCTGAAAACTCGGGTAACGCATCACTCAATACTTCTGGTAGAATCGTTGCAAATATTTTGTTTAAATACCGTAAAAGAGAAGAAATATGGTTAGATGTTCCATAAAGTGGATTACTGACAGAATAATTGAACCATAACCGACAAAACGAAATTTGCCACAAGCAGATGCGGAAAGTATTAAGAATTTGCACTTAGTGCTTTATGTCTATGAAGGATTAGGAGCTTGAAATAGATGAATTTCACCCAGGAAACAGAGATGAGAATAACGTGACCACCGAAAAGGAAGTGGCGTAGGTTTTGCAATTACGAATGATAAGGCTTTACAATAGACTCATGTAACATTTGCCTCCCCGTATATTTTGCCACTGTTTCATAATATTTCAAGTAATTTAACCGGTTCCTTTTCTTCTTCAATTGATATCATTCTTATTTGTGTTTAATAACAATGCTCATAAGGCATTATTATTAAACGCGAGCAATTTTCGGACATTTCTGTAATTTCATATGGAATTTTATGTACATTTAGCGACATTTCTAGCGCAAAATTATCGCGTAAATATCATCATCACCCTATGAGTCTCCATTTGGGCTGTCTGCAATAGTCGTGAAAATGGCTATCAAAACTACTTACGCCACAGAAAATCTCGTACCAAAAGAATACTGGAAATACCTCACCTGAAAATAGAAATATTATATGGTGATAGTCTGGAGCTGTAGAAATGAGAATTTTCGGACAAATTTAATTATCAACCACATCTTTCCTTCCGCAAGCCATCAGTTCAACCACCGAAAGAAACCGGAACAGATCGGTTAAAAGAAATCAAACGCCACTCCCCCGCAGGGAATACGGAAGAGAGTTGTTGGAAGAAAAATACACAACTCACTAAAAAAATAAGAAGAGCCACGTCGATGCCGAACGGGCACGGAAGAAAGTTCTCGAGTCCCATCTTTAGAAAGGCTGATGAAGAAGATGAGTCGCTTCCCCTTTCTCTCGGGCAAGAGATCTGCCGGCGATAGGTACCCCATCCCTCCTCCCTTTACCACCTTCTCTCCCTTTCCCCCCCACATCTTAACCTCACCCGAAAACTTTTCCCTTCACTCCATATAGCACACACTCACTCACTCGCGCCGAGAGAGTCTCTCTCCCTTCTAACTCGACTCACCCTCACCACATATGCTGGGAAGCACGCGAGCACATGGCAGAACCGAAAAAAGGGTTGGACGACAACGTGTGTGTGTGACCTCGTGTTTTCGTGTTGGTCGGGTGAAAGAGAACTTTCCCCGCCGCTGCAGAACCGACGAGGTCGAGATGCGCCGACGACGTGGGCATTCCCCGCCGAGCGCCCTCGGGCTTTGGAAACAACGGCGAAACGAATCTCCGAAGCAATCTCCGACTCCTCAGCCCGCCATCTACATAAACACCCGCAAGTTGAGGCACTACTCTGGTTGTTTTTTCCTCCTTGGGGGAATCATTTATGCCGCACCATAAACGCCTGTAGATTCGCGCGTACCTTTCGCACGGTAGCCACTGGAGTGCGCCTGTTTGATGATTTCCAATGGGACAAGCTGAAACATTGGTCTGAAGATCATATAAGCGTGGATAATGATTTGTCAACTCATCCAAATCTACATAATACCCTGATAGCCATCGCAAGGGTGTGTGGCAGGGGGTGAACCATCACTAGGCATGCATTATCAATTAGGGAGAACACTTACTACCATGTAAGTATGAAAAAAGAAGGATGACATTTCCCGTATACACTACACATCTAAAACCAAGAGGCACATTGCTACCACCCCGTAGAAAATATTGAGAATGCAGTTGCGAGAGACGTGAGATAATCGCTATGAATGACACTATATTGTCAGTTACATGAGATCGCAAACTAACGGAAACTCAGTGATTTTGACCGTTCGAGATCCACCTGAAGGCATAGGGTTTGTCTCTGGGGAAGGCTTCTTACAATTAGTGATTGAAGATTGTTCTGGTGACCAGATCTTTCCAACTGTGATTAGTCGGCTGACAGGTTGTCACCTTGTCAGTGATCTATCCGAGAGAGACTTTTAATTGAGTTGGTAAAAATTCCAGGAGATTCCGTGATGATGAGGTTAGAGACGAACCTATGACGTGGTTACCTATTACTTCTGGAAACTAAGTAAAATAAGCATCATTTACCGGGTAACAAAACTAATTGAACACTTTTAATTCACTCGGAATTCGAAAAAAAAAATTGACGGATCAACAGATTCCTATATCCCGGGAGATGTTCGCCTCCCGCCACGAGAGATGTGTATAACTACGCCCAATTTTGGGAGAACCCCGGAATTCCGGGAGATGTGGTATCCCTTCACAGGAGGAGGAAGGAAAGTAATCCCCACCCAGATGCGTGAACTTCCGCACGCCGCGGCGCGCCGTTGCGCTTAGTAGGCACTTGGTGAGCTCTATCCTTACCCAACCTTAGGACTAAAGGCAGGGTAAACCAGTAGAGATCTTTATAATCTCCTTCCAGGTTTTAATTTTAAGCATAACTCGGACTCAAAAATTTACTACTCTCTGCATGTTACGGACGTTTACACTTTTTTGATTAGTGCATAGAATGCTAATGATGAATGTCTCTACGTATACAGACGGCAATAATAAATGTAATAAATTTATGTGAATAAATTATTAGACGCCTACCTACTCATGTGTCCTGAAATGCATGAAGCGAATGAGTCAACCTGTTTCTCCGAAAATAATATTTTGTTGTATATAGCATTTTCTGGCTGGTCTGTGAAAACAGCCGTCAAATCCACAAAATTCATGAACATTTTTTACACGTTTTGGTTTCTTAATCAGATAGCTATCTATTTTATTCTTACAGACCAATTCTGAGATAAACAGTAAACACGAATTATGTTACAAAACAGCAACAGCAGTACAAAACGCGAAAAAAACAGACCATCACAATTGCTAATTTTTTATGGCATGGGACTATCTACATTTACTAGCATATTTAAAAGTTGCTGCAGACATTTCAAAACAGAACTTTGGCAAAAAATGACGATGAGATAATTTGTTGATATTGGCGATGAGTGCCTCGTGTCAGAAGCATAATTATAAAATTATATGCCATCTATTCAATGGTATTGGAATGTTTTTAGCATCGATGCTGTTAAAGACAGCGATATAAGGCTTGATGTAGTGTAATGAATCCAAAATTATTATATTCTCTTGTAATTTTCCACAAAATCCATGTTTTTTACACGTGAGGTGACGTTTAGACGCTTGAGCGTAATCAGACCGTTAGTCTGTCACCTGATGGTGATGCTCTGGCACCGTGTGAATAAAATAGTTCTGTGGAAATTTACAACAGACTTGAGTAATTATGCAGTTGGCTGCTATTTACAATGGGCCGGAGATATTGTGTCACCAACATTGTTCCAACTTTAGAGAATGTTTTTACAAGGACTCAGAAAACGAATGTTATCGCAGTTTTAGTATCATACCAGTTCATCCAATATCGTAACGTATCAATGACATTTATATTAAGGCTAAGTAGTTTATGACTTACCATCAGTTACCTATTGCTCTATGATAGTTGATATTTACGGGACATTATCGATATCGCTTAAGTACTTAGTTTACATTTACTGTATTAAAAATAATGAAGTAATAAACGTGGATCTCATAAAATATCTTGGAATAAGACTGACACATGAACTTTGAGGTAAACACATAAGTACATGAAATAATTGGTCAAACCAATCGTACACTGGGATTTATCAAAAGAGTACTGGAAAAATGTGGCGATCATGTACGAGAATTTAGATAAATATTCTTTGATAGACTTTAGCTGCCAATATATGGGATCCCTACGAAATAGGCTTAAATAACGATCTGGGGCGTTTGTAGTGAAGATCGGCAAGATATATAACGATGGTATGGTCACTATATTAGCCTAACCAATCTATTACATTAACTAAAATGGGAATATTTATCAAGCCGTTGGTTGAAATTTAGGCTTAATTTCTTAGCAAAAGTCGAAGCAAATAATGTTACTGATTACGTTAAGAGCACTTGCCGAACTCCAACTTACTATGATAGACTGGATAATGATCATAATATTAGTGGCATTGATTGCCATATCTGCAGATTTAAAATGTCTTTCTTCCCTCGTACAATTAGGGATATGAATAGCTGTAAATATATTCGATATTATATACAAGGATAGCAATGTATAGCCTGTATGCATAAGGAATTTAAGCTATCTAATTTACAGCATATTTGTGCATGCTTGCTTTGCTGTTGTAATCTTTTTTTTTTTAATTGTTATGTTTCGACTAGAATATAGTTGTTAATCCTTTTTAGGATGATAATGCGTTTGGTGTGAATTCACCCTCTGCCACACACTTTTATGGTGGCTCATGATGTAGATTTAGATGTAGAAGAAGCATCCTAGTCTTTTTATTATCACCTTAATGTAAAACATATTGAGGATCGATTTTAAATTGAAACTATGAGGAACTAATCACTCATCGAAGCATCGAGGTTCTGCGGGGCTCATCTTGCACACCCCGAGAACTGTCGGTGACCCCGTGCCCTTTTCATCTTCGAGTTTGTCGGGTGCACTCCCTTTGCTTTCTTTCACTTTCTTCCCCTTCGGTAGAGCCCTGATCTTTTACGCGTTCCCAATTACACGCCCTCAGGTTTCCGTTCCGACTCGCCCGAACTTTCCCTTTCATTTCACCCATCTTCCAACCCAATCCTGCGAACAGTGTGTCAGCCTTTAATGCCAAGCTGATGAAATGTGTTTGATGCAATTTGAGGTTCGTAATGGCTCATTTCGATTCGGGGACGAAATTGATGCAAACTACTGTAAGACAATGGGTAATGTAAGGCCATTTTCCATGATATGCTTCCGATTCATCGATGCACTGATCGGAAGACTTCTCTCGCGATAGCTTTCGAACGATTTCATTTACGACCAATGAATAGTGCGAAGGGAGTATCATCACCCTAGTGTCATTTCAGGGATTTCGACGACTCTCCTGGGTATCAGATGTCCGCAGTGAATATTGATTTGAAATATTGATTCATTTCACTTTTTGCTTGCAAGTTTGTTTTTTTTCCATGTCAAAACTATGCATTTCGTTTAAGCCTCCTTAACGTCAAAGCAAATAAGCAATTGAGCAAGTTTCTATTCCTAGTTAGGGTTGTACACTGAGATTTTTGCAAGATTGATCAACCATTCGTATTTCTATATGATATTGTAGGTACATGAATTATGGTTCATCATTACTATTTGGCAAATACTTAATTTGTTAATTTTCATTATATTGGTTCTCAAAATAACAGCTGTAAATACTTCATGAGTATTTCAAAAGTAAATATTATTTTGAAAAGGGTCTAAAGGTACTTTTTAACAGTGGTGTGATTTTAGAGTCTAAAATATCAATATCGATTCTACTTCATTTAATCTATTTCCGCGATAACAAGTTTCTGGATTTTGAAATTCCACAAATTGAATAAGATTTTTGTATTCTTCTGTTTGCCACTTAGCTGGAATATCTAATGTATTCTACGATCCGATACGCCGGATTCTACATCAAATCTAGGGGCGGAGATTTTCTGTTCACCCCTCACGTGCAGAATCATTAGCACATTAACTTCCATAGAAAATCCTGCTCACTGCCGAGAGCTTCCATTCCAGAGCCGTATTTTTAGCCACTTTCTCCACCCGAGTAACGGCGTCACGCAATCAGGCACTAAAGATGAGGCGTTTAATGTTTCTTCCCAATGCCTCCAATACCCATAAAAAATATCCTGAATTCCCTTCTTCGTTTCTATTTTAGTTCGGACATTAAAAAGTGGACTCTGGAAAAGTGAAAAAGAATGCTCTGTTGTATGTCTTTTCATCTGTTTTATGTGAGATAATGGTCACGGATCGGTGTCCTGTCGTTGTGTAAGTAATTTTCACAAATTTTTGGTGTCCTTAGCCACAAAAATAAATATCTTTAGCGAAATTTGGAATCAAGGGAATAGTTTTCAAGCCTTGCGACTTTTAGTGTAGTCACTATAGTGGTAGCTGCATCAAACTTAATTTAAATGAAAACATCCAGTGATTCCATAAAGTAATGGACGTAAAGGAATGGAACTTTGTTTTTCGTCAGAAATTCACCAATCACCTTCATCGAGTATACAATATTGCTCTCCAATATTTATTTTCTATTGTTGTTTGTTCTTTTTTTGAATATCTTAAAATTAAATTTCAGCTTTGCGCTAGATGAACTGCAATTATTTACGTGTTACCATGCGCATATTTGCAATGAATCTGAGTACATTAGAATGTCGTCAACAGATGGCCAAATTTCCTGTGAAAATTATTTTTATCACAAAGGAAATTGCCTTTACAGGATAAAATGACAGTACAAACAGTGGGTCGGCACTTTATTCAGTTTCGTTTCCTTTCAATGGAAAAATTAAGGAAAATTATTTCCTTTAAAATTAACTGCTTAGGGCTCATGCTGTTGGTTCTTTTTAGAAGTAACAAAAAAGAGTATAAGGGTGTATATTACAAATCACAAAAAATGATATACGGATTTTTCGGGGAAGTAAAGCAAATGATAATTGAAGGAAGACGAGAGATCCAATGTTGACTTAATGAAGATAACATAAGATGAGAGTGGCGCTGAACTCCCAGAGAATCATAATTGTTCATAAAGAGGATTTGCGGCCTTAAATCAACCATTTTTGGCTTCATAAAAATTATGAACTCTTATCGATCCTCTATGGCCTTAAGATATATCTAACTGAAAAGTCATGAAGGTTAAACAGACAAACCTTCATAACCTCACGGGAAAAATAAGCGGAATAGACCGAAAAGAATGCTTCCGACCTGAGGTGATGCTAATGAATAAGCCCTTACAAAAGTTTCTTTTATTTCTCAGCTCGTAAGAGTGTCAGTCGCCGTGTTCCCTCTCCGTGCGTATTTTTAAACCGTCGCGAATGTTTAATGTATGAGCCACACTCTCCTTGCGCCTCTAATACGCCGAGGAAACATCGATTTTTTCACGCACGAATGTGCACCTTTGCTCTTAAGCTCGTTCTCCCGCGTCCTCTTCCCCCCTCTTTCACCCCCCCCATAGTTTTTGGCTCACCGCTTGAAATTGCCCTTCGCGTGCTCTCTCGGGACGGGAGCCAATCATGCGTCGCGGATCCCCTTGAACCAGCGTCGTTTTGCATTTCATGCAAAACGGAAAAAATAAATAAATAATAAATCTTCCCTTCGGCATTAGGGCACAAACGCTTTGTTGGGCTCGCGTTCCGCGTACACGCCCATGCCCTCACGTTAGTGGACGCAAGGTTTCTCCGCTCCACGTCGCGTCTCTTTAATGTGTCACCTGCACCAGCCCTCGGGCGTCCATGGCTTGAAAGAAGTAGTTTTATATAATTTATTTATTAATTACTCCACGGATGCTCTCAAAATATTTCACGCTCAACCAAAGTAATTTATCCCTGGAATGTCGAATTAAGTTTGAAAATATTTAGTAATTGGTCTACGAAAGGGATAAGATGGCTAGAAACCCGGTGTCGGCATTATAATACTCTTTACAAAAAGCGCCAAAGGGCCTTAGTTTAACGTCCAATCCAACGGACGGATAGGAAGGATGTACTCGAAGTTCACTTTGTATAGCACTCAACTTGGGACAAATCTCTACCACTGCCAGGATTCTAACCCTGCTCCTCGGGACGAGAAGTTACGAGGCACCGCATTTATGCTCTCAACCACCCTAGTCTCCACATCAACTAGATCCCTGTAAACATAATTATTTACGGAAATTCAATTAAAATATTGAACAGTAATTTGTCAATTGTCTAGTCACCGTTCGAATGCTGAGTGTTATTTCCATTGTTTTTACGAGTCTCCCAGGTTTTATTTTCTACCCTAATGCAACACCACATTTTTACTTCTCTAACCTTTCCAATCAGCCACATTCAACTGCATCATCAAGAACGCTTTGTCCGGTACTTCCACTTGCGCCGTCTTCACACCTTCAGTGTCTCGTCATTAGCCAGTTTATCCTTTCATATGGAAATTCCTTATCCTTATCTCTCATCACTCCTTTAATAAAGGTGTACGGGATCGTGAATCAGCGGAACCTTATTTCGTGAAGAACAACAAATATATTGTACAAAAACGTACGTAAAAACAATTGATATCGGGGCGCACTCCCTGTACAATACATTTCTTTTGTCAATGTATTCGCATTTTTCCATTAAGGTTTTTGAGCATTAGCTACGTCCATTTTTGATGTTTAAGCCATTTTTTGATTTTATGTTTTAAGCCATTTAGTTATTAGTGATGCTATGTATAAACTGTTTCAAGAGGTTAATATTTATTTACATTATTGTAAATAATTGTAACAGATGCAACAATACTTCGTAGAGAAATATAAAAGTATTGTGATGCATTTATTACACTCAAAGCATTGGATTGCTAGTCAATTGGTGTCAATGAAGCTAGTAATAGGGTGCTTCGGAATGATTAAGCCCCACCTACTCCGTATCAATTATTGCATTTTACACGGTCTTTTAGACTGAATTTGTTTTTTAAAACATAAGATATATATATACACATATAAACATAAAAAACCTTTAGACTGAATTTGTTTATTAAAACATAAATAGCTATGAAGTCGTACCCAAATTTCCTCGTAGTGGTATCAATGCATATCATTCCCATGGGAGGTAATTTTATAACTTAAGGGGGCTCTATACCACTGAAAAAAACGTGTCCGCAGACGTCTACGTGTTCTTGATTTACGACTTAAATATACTAGTTATTGCAAATCTGATTGAGCAGGACTCTAGAATAAGGATTAATACTTAGCATAAGTATTGCAGTTATGGGCGTTTCACTTTCTATATAAATAGATCGAAAGCTGTAAAACGTAAATTTGTCCAAAATCAGGAGCTCGCCATGAAGCCTTGGACGCATATTTCTTTAAAATCTTTTCATTCTGGCTATATAACCAACCTTCATCTCCATGTTGGAACGTGGTAATGTTCCATAAAGCGTATTTTAGCGTCACAGTGAACATTCTCGTGGACCTATGCAACGCATTTTTCACGACTCCTCGATCTAAATTACGTGTTCCATCGGCGGCGCTGCGATTTCCGCTGTCAGCCTGAGAGCGAGTGGCAGCGCTTAGGAGGGGGGAAGAGCGGGTAGGGGAGGGGTGAGCGATGAGGGGAGGTGTAGCTTTTTGGGACGCCCCTCGACCTTGTATTTCAACATGGTACGAGGCCCCCATGAAAATACCATGAGGGATAAGATTTCACAGCTGTCTTTGCTGCTCGCGCTTACTCCCAATGTGGATCGCTCGATATCGATCGATCCTTAGTAAAGGATCATATTCACTCTTCAACCAGTCCTTTTGTACTCGGATTTGTCAAATGCTTTGTCGTAGTGATTGGCGTAGACAGTGGAGAGTGGAGGGGGGTGATCATCCGAGCACCTGTAAGTTATTACTATATTACGATAAATTGTAGGTGTGTCTGTTGCCTCAATCGCGTTAATGAATCTATCATTGCTTGTCCAGGAAACGTTTCTGGAGATTATTTTTTTTTTCCTTTGCAAATTTGCTTAAACGGTCTGTTCCTTATTGATCAAATGGTCATCCATTGCTCTCAACATAATGAAAGTACTTTATGTCTACGTTACGGTGATGCCATAATTTTGCCGGAATCTACGGTGACAAAAGCTTACGATCCAACCGGAAGACGAATCTTCGATATAAAACTTTTTCTTCTAGGGAGGAAAAAACATTTTTTTCCTCCCTAAAACTATGGGAAAACATGCTTTCTTGCATAATATCAGACATGGAAGTGATAGAGGAGAAAAGGAAAGGGTTTTTCAGCAAATTTCGTCAGATGTGTAACATGGAAATATTTTTAAATACTGAAAACCCTAATGAAAAAAATCGTATCAGTTAACAAGGCATGGTTATACTGTAAATTCCTTGTCATATCTTGTATATCGCCTCTAAGATGTGCATTTCTTTGAACTTCTGAATTCGGTCTTCAATAGTTGACTCCTTTTTTGATAGCATTACGGGATGATCTGACCCCGCGCACATTGCTACCAACGAGTTTGTAAAATATCCCAAATACAATGATATTAAGTAGAGATCGTACTGTTAAAGTTTTCAAGTACTACCCTAATCTACTCAGACTAAAATTATGTATTGGAAATCCAATTTAATAACCACATTTCTAAAATACCTTCGGATATCATAGATAAATATCATCTTCTCAAGTAAATAACTTCATGGCATTCTCTCTCGAGACATGCCACCATCAAAATTCTGCTAATGTGCTTTGGAAATATATATGCGAAGCGGGTGCCATAAACTGTGGGATAATGACAAGGGTTTAATTACAGGTTGCAAATACGATATGAACTGACCAAGGATATTCACAACTAGCGGAGCTTAGTGCAGTTCTCGATATGCCGTGTATTACTCCTAGAACGTACCGAAAAATGCAATAATACTGCATCCTAGGAATGCATGATGCTGCGTGGGAGGTGATGAGGCGTGCCGGGAAGTAGGAATATGATCTCGCTGTGCAGGCTGGAGACGTGGATACCGATGGTATACCCTTGATAGCAGTGGCTGCCAATGGGTCTTTAAGGAAAAGATCGTATTGGACTAACTACAACTCACTTTCCGGAGTGGTACGCGAAGCTATTTCTACTTACTTTTTTTAATTGTAATGAACTAGCGGGGGGGAGGCGGGGGGGCGTTGAATTTCAACAGCATGGAAAATATCAAAATCAATGCATTGCCTTTAAAAGCCATTTCTCCAAAAATCCTTGCATATTATTTATAAATATTTTAGATAGCTGAATTACCCGGTGTTGCCGGAGATCATAATTTTTCATAACTCATATGAGGAGAGTGAGGTTGGTTCATAGTTGTCACTGTTGGTTTTACGATCTCGCTGTAGACGAAGCTCTCCTCCCTATGTAGATTGGTATTTATATGTATATTTGCGTAAAACACTTTTCACCATTCACATCACAACTAGCTTAGGACAGTTTTACAAAGATATCATTATATCTTGATTGGTACGATTTTACCTTATTTAAAATGCATATATCCAATTATATCAAAACCCTTTTACATGTGATAGATAACGGCAGTGCGACACAGAGGGAGAGTATTGAAAAAGTAGGAGCTATATAAAAATGGAGACTAAAGGAAAAATTGAAAATAGATTGCAGGCGTTCGAGATGTGGGTGTGGAGGAAGAAGGAAAATGAGCTTTGGACGGAGAGAAACGCAAATGCAGGAGTACTTGACTTCGTTTGGGAGGAGGAGGAGAAGCTGCTGGATGGGATTAGGGGAAGGCAGAGTAGGTGGCTTGAACAGGTAATGAGGGGCGATGGGTTGCTCAGAGTCGTGATAGAGGGAATAATGTTTGGCAAGCAGGGCAGGGGAAGGATGAGAATAGGTTTTATGGACGGGATGAAGAAGGGTAGGACATGCGCGGAGAGAGAGAAAGATCCTATGGGTGCAGATCAGAACTCTGCGTGCATTGAGAGTGACAATCGGGAAGTAGATGAGCACTCCAAGACCAGCCTCCTGAAATCGCTCTCATTGAATGAGAAAGAGACAGAGGAATTAGAGGCACTAACCAGGAATCAGCGGTACTCAAGGCCGTTGATGCCTGAAAGCCTAAAAAGACTGACAGTATCCACATTCGGCCGTGTGTGCAAATTGAGGCCCAAAGCAACCAGGACAAATACTGTGAAGTCCATTTTACGCCCATCCTTCTCGGGAAGCAAATCCACAGAATACAGTAAGGCTATGGAACGAAGAGCCATTGAGGCCTACGCGGGGGAAAGCGGATGCACAGGGAATGTTTGTAGACCAGGAATTGCCATTTCTGGCGGCTCCCCCAATGGGCTAATACCTGATGGTAGAGGTGTTCTGGAAATAAAACGCCCTTGATCTTGTAGGGAGGTCACTCCTATTGAACGCATTAAAAATAACCAAGTTTTGCCATATTCTTGAAGGGAAATTAAAACAAAAAAGAGATCATCAATATTATTATCAAGTTCAAGAACAACTGCATTGTAATAAGGAGTATTGCATTTTTATTTTTTGGGCCCCACGGGGCATTTTATATGAAAATTTAAGAGGGTTGACAGATTCTGGGCCAATCAAATGATGTGTAACTAACACAAGTAACACGCAATAACATTAAAAAATTGCCTTTTCTAATATTCATGTTTTCGTGATTTGTGGAAAAACCGGAGGTGATGTAGGAATTTGAAGGTAATTTTCGGAATCCACAGAACAGTACGGCTCATTTCACACAACAAAATCTTGCATATTGAACATAGGACAATAAATTCTGGTTATCTAGATGCCCCATGACTGAACTGACAATTATATGTTCCAAGACTTTGCACGAAATGGATGTGAGGGATATAGGTCGGTAGTTATGTGGGTGCTCCCTATCACCACTTTTAACCTTAGAAATGCACACTTACTAAGAGAATCATAAAGTGCACACTGGTGTCCTGCGGACCCCATGAGTTATAATTTTTTTTATTTCAGATTTTTGCTATATTTCATTGAGGAAGATGGCAAATATCATTCATGTGAAGCCTTTTTAATATCAATGAGTTGAAATATTTTATTTAAAAAAATATATAACGCAGTAAAAAATACCTTTTTAATTTGAAAACTTAGAAAATCTCTCAGAAATACATCAAATCGAAATTTATTTTCTGTTGCTCATGTTTTGACAATACCGAGAAATGCCGTTAGTTACTTAAGGATAAGACTTTGAAGTGTATGAAGACTATCGTTTTTAATAGTTTTTCTCCAAAAATATGTTTATTACAACATATGAAAGAAGCGTATTTTTCAAGTTTAATTTTTCAGTGATTTTTTCGAAAATTTCATAAACACTTATAATGTCAATTAAAATGCTTATAAATTTATAGTTCTTTGCGTAATAAATATAAATATTCACATTGTACTGGAAAGAAGTTGATTTTTCACTCCAGTACAGGCAGTACGCAGATAACTTCTATGCACATGGGAGTGCTGCACAATGAGCATAGATGTCTCATTTTTATTTCCCTTTCACTCGGGCATAAGTTACGTCGAACCTTCCTTCTCGTTGCTGCACTGCATGCCCATCAATCTGTAGAATTTTTAGCGTTGTTCGTCAACCGTGCGGTATTCATGGGCTGTGTAATAATTCCTACAATTATCCACCATGTCTTCTCAAATTTCAAGAATTGATGAACATTGATCGATCACCCTGCCCTGCAATCTTGAAGTAATCAAAACGCAGTGTTGACAACAGAAACCGGAGACACTGTAGCGGAGTGGTACATTGATATATTGTATGCAAACTCAGTTTATAACAGCTCATACAGCATAATGTTGCACGTCTTCTGCACCCCAGAAAAATACTAAAGTCCAAAAAAATGCCTCCATCTCCTCAATATCTACATGACTATGATACGATTGGGAACTTAAATCTCTAAGCGCTGCCGTTATATTTCCTCATTTCTGTGCATCGACATTAAATTTCGCAAAGCTCTATCAAATAATAACTGTCGAATTTGGTGAGGAGTTTTGATATCACTCGTTGCGCCTTTTGGTCCGGGTTGTTCTGAAATCAAATTTTACTGTTTCCTTCTCCAAAATACAAAAAAGAAAGAAAAATAAAATAAGTGTAATATCAATAATATCCATCGACTTTCAGGGTCTTCGGACAGTATTCAAAATCGTGACATAACAAAAAATAATCATTGCACGGTTATTTTACCATTTAAGGTTTAGGTAAAGATGCTAAAATCAGAATTAAAGTTCATGAGAAAGAGTAGGTGCTAATTTAGTTAGAGGTATTCGGAAGCACGCATCGAAAACAATCGTTATGAACCGACCGGGAAATTCATTTACAGAGCGAAATCTAGCGATAAATAAATAAAGTCTTTAGTTCTGAAAACATTAGGTGGAAAATAGTTCATCGTCTTTTGGTCTCTTTTTCCCGGCAACAAGAACCGTCTTTCCCTCGCAGGTTTGTAGGTTGCCTTTCTGCCTCTATTCGCCTGGCTCCCTCTTGGTCGCTTTGTCGCTGGTACACTTTCGTCTTATAAAGGTTCTCCGCTACTACCGCTGTCTCTATCTGCATCCGCGCAATCTTCCTCACTCTCCGAATCCGATTGCTCATGTGCGGAATCTACATCACTGCCTGACGAATTACCCCCATCCCTTCCTGCTCCTCCTCTTTTAACACCAGCAATGCCTGACGAATATCTTCATCACGCCTCATGTAGAATCGCGACGAGGAAGACATCTCTAACGCAGCACCGACTCGCTATAGAAATGTGCAGGCTACCAATTGGTCTCGAGCTGAAATGACCAGCAATTGACTTATCCTCTCTTTTTCCACAGATTTTGACGTATATGGGCTTCGGGTCGCCAGCCACTACTTGTAAGAAATGCCTACTCCCTTCATGAATTTTGAGGACATTCCCTTCCCAGCATATTCCCGGGCCCTAGTTGTGAATTCCCTTGTGCTCTCCGAGGCGCCAGCTCATTGCCATTCTGTGACAAGTGCAAGTCCCGAAAAGGTTGCAGTCTATAGCTGTGTATATAATCCCCTTTACAGTTTCCAATACATAAAATATCCAAATGATGACGAACGCCAAATTATTATAAGGCATTATTTAGGATCGAAAAACCAAGAAATAAACTTCAATGCTGCTAAACTACGCTTCATGCACGTAAAGTTTTTCTATTCACATTTCACTTCTAAATTTCAAATGAGAATGCAGGAAAATTGGATAATTCCCGAAATATCTTCGATGGTACCAAATATCCTATATTAGTTTAAAAAATTAAAAATATTGTTTTTAAATAATTAAAATGATTAAATACTATATCTACAAATACATTAACAGTAAAAAAGGAGATACACAATGCTATATGATTTATTCGATATGTCTCAAAATTTACCATGAAATACACATTGGGGTCCAGCGGACCGCAGACCATTTTCAATATTTTTTCATGAAGCACCAAGCATTTTAATTACTGCATCGCAAGCAATAGTCAGTTCCTAAGATGTAAAAAGGAATTTACATTAAATTAGATTTCTGTATTTCACGTTTTGTGAAAGTTACGGCGAATAAAAAAATGAACGACATGTTGGGTATAGCCTGGTTGGAGGGCAATTAGCTGTCGAGTGAGTCAGTTGTCGTGAGGCGCGATGGTAGACTAACCACTGTCTTTGCTAATATTGTTGTTACCCCCAGTCAGGGGCCCCTCTAAGCCGCCTCGCGCCGGAGGCCCTCGTCTATCACCGAACTAGCCAGACCGCCACTGACTTTCCCCTACTCTCGTCACCTTATCAGCAGAGCACGTTTTTCTGTGGGGTGGGGAATGGAGGGGAAGGTGGATAGGCTCGCCAAAGGCTGGCGGAGAACCGAGGGGATCTCCAAGGTCGTGGCGGATTCGAGAACTAAAAGACGCTTTTCGCCCGGAGTATACAGCCCCCTTAAAGAGGTTCAAATTTGATCTGTTTAAACTACATATTAAAACTCTTTAGCATGTAGGTGTACTTTTCTCTTTTTATTTGGCCAATTTTAAACAGGGAAGTGAATTTCTTGTTAGACGCTACAGACATCTACCATCCCGATACAGCGGCAGGAGAGAGAGAAATGGCATTAAAAGAAAGATAAACCACAAAATGGAAATGTCAAGAATTATTTTGCCCCTTCATGACCACCTCGTAAGATAAGCATTATATTTAACAAAAATTATGATCCCGTTCTTATACTTTTCACCGTGATTTCTTTCTTGGCATTGTTTTCCCTGTTGCCACCCGCTTTAGAGGTAGTTCGCAGGCTAAAACGTAGGTTGATATTACAGACAGGTTAAGACGTTATCAGGCTCACTCATAGTGAGCCTGATTATTATCTTTATCTTACTATTAGCCTTATCATACTATTTCACATCTATGTATTTCCAATTTTGTCTGCTTCGGCTTTCTCTTGGGTACTTTTACCTTTGGGTTAGGGGATGGGAAAGGAATTGACTATTCGTATCTATTATCCAAACCGCATCCTATTTTAGAAGCCCTCATTATCTACATCCAGGAAGCTTGCACTCCTCGACATGGAATAGACGCATCAAGTAACCTCCAGCTCACGCGATAGAGCCATTTACACCAATTAATTCTCCGTAGCGCCTTTTCCGTTGACATTGGATACCTATATCACTGAATTTTTATGCAGAATTATTGAAACGATGGTTTGGTCTGAAGGGATTAAGATAATTGAAAAAGAGATGAAGTTATTTAACATTATTGCGAATCAAGGAAAGCAGGATATTTATGCTTTCAGACAAATATCAATGGTACCTTTGTTATACGTATAAATAAAATGTTATTGGTTAATAGAACAATCACTTTGTTAGATTCCACAACATTTTTTATTTAATTTTTTTAAATAAAATTATACTATGCTGAGAATGGGTACATTTTATTTTTCCAGCACATAAATTGTTAATCGATCCTCCAAATACTCTGGAAACTATGCTATTATCTTATTTATTCTTTTTCAAATTGAACCCTTATCATTTGCTCACAGTTTTAGCCTCATTTTTCTGGTTACATCATCTCAACAAAATAGGTCGCCTGTTTGCCGACACACTGATATCATCTGGTATGAAATCAAGCTCTGCCAAGATAGTACCTACCGCATCAATTGGGGCAAAGAAAATATAATTACTCTGGAAAACTTCGTTTTGCGGAGAAAACATTGCCTAACTAAAACAATTTTCTTTATAATATATTAATTTTCATTCATTTTATTTGACTCCAAAAACAGTAACTTAGTTTCTTGCATTTGGTTTAATAAATGGAAAAAATGAAACACATTTGGGTCATTCCACGTCAATTCGACAAGAAAATCGGAAAAAATGACCCTTAGGGTCACCGATTTTGACCAAACTTGGCATAACGGCTCCATTTGATAAGAAAATGAAAACCCTAAAGTTGTTTTTGCAAAAAACGCTACCGTTTCCGAAATATTTCAACGTTGCAAAATTCAAATTTTGCAAAAGTTACTACATATTTTACGGTATATCTCAGAGATTATTTGAGCTACAGACGTGCTTAAGAGCTTACTTTAAAAGCCTTGAATTGAAAAAACATAGTAATGGATTATATTATGAAATAAAAACAATTTGATAAAGTTTATAACAATTTTAAAGTTTCAAATCGATTTTTGACGATGTACCTGTGCCCTCGATTTTGCTCATTTTTTTGTATGTTGTAGACACAACCCTCCGATATAAACTAAAAAAGTTTTCCAGGAGTAATATTTCATTTAAGAAAGAAAAATATTTTTGAGTGAAGACGTGATGCCCACCAGTCATCGCGGCGCCCGCTTACCGGCGGTACGATTATGGTACGATTGTGTCTTCAGATCGCTGTAACTTTCTCATTAATTTTCTTCTAACCAATTTTCAACCGTATACCAACTATTTGCCCGTGCATATCGCTATTTGCTTCGCCCATGCGTGACCACAGCCTTAGAATCTATGAAGAGTGGCACCTGGCTTTATAGCGGTCGGCCTCGGAGAACAATAGGCAAACCTTGTCTCGTCTTCGGCTTCCAATGCTACTGATTGTTTTTACGTTTTTTTTAATAGATATATACTTGATTTAAAATTTGTTAGCAATAGTAGATGTTTGATCCAACGATTTCAAAGTCTTGTTCAAACTGCTTAATGTTATTTTTCCTGGTGGTACTGACGTTTTCTTCTCAAGATTTCATTAGTCCTGCTTCCTTTCGTGGCACTAATTCATGCCTCTTACTGAGACCCTTAAGATGTATTTGGTAAAGTAGCACCGTATGAAGATGCAGCTGCGCCATAAACGCTTCTCTGGTAGTTGTCCTCGGAGGCATGCACAGACTATTATTAACTCATACACTATTACTGACCTATTACCTAAGCCATCTTTTTCGCCTTGCTGAATTTTCCCACTCCCACTTTACATGATGAAAAATGTTTCAAACAATAAACTGAGGAAAATTTCTGTACCTTAAAAACTCAGATTTAGTTCCTAAAAATGTTCTGCCGGGTTTTCCCTGAGGATATTTTGTGAGTACGACGGCATTACTAATTGCTCGTATGCAAATTGTATATTACCCGGAAGTCAGAGACAACCTGAAAGCATGTGAAGTTTTCTTTGTGGGCGAGTGTTCCGAGAAATTTTCTTCTCTGTACCAAGATTCAGTGAAAGGTGTGCACTGGAGTAACTGCAAGGCTACAGTTCATTCGTTTACATGTTGCAATTGAAATATGAACGATCAAGTCCGTGCCCCTCAGTTTGGATATAATTTCAGACTGTATGAAGCATAAAGCCATATTTCAAAGGACGCTGCTCTATAGTGTAACAAGTGTACTAAAGCTATTCAAAAGTTTTACTTTTTCGACATTGCGGGGACTCAATATAAGAACCGCTACAAAATGTTAAAATTGTTTTATCGCCAAGATTTTGGAGTCGATGCTAAATGGCATTTCTATACTACATCTCAGGGAAATATGTAAAATAAATTGTGCATGAAGGGTTTGCAAAAGATAACTTCAAAAATTTCTCATGCTAACTTTCTGATACCCTTTCTCCTTTGCACACGCTCTAATTCTTTTATCAAACCTTCCTCGTACGGATCCCATATACCAGCGGCATATTCTAAATGAGGCCTGACAAGTGTAAAGTAGCTTCTTTCTCATACTCTCTCATTGCATTTGCCTAGAACCCTTTTTACGAATCCTAATATACGGTTTGCTACACTAGTTATTTCCCTGATGTGTTTCCCCCATGACATGTCTTCAGTGATGGTGACGCCTAAGTATTTAATAGATTCTAAGTTATATATTTTCTTTTTCTTTGATGCAATAATTATTCCTGGGAAAGCTATTCTTTTTCCAAAAGTTCATTACAGTGCATTTTTTCAAATTTAATTCTAGCTGACAACCATTACACCAATCATGGATCGCATCTACATCCTTAGCTAAAGACTGACTGTCCTCTTCATTTCCAATTTCGTTATGGACTACTACAAAAAGACGGAGCTTGCTATTTTCAACTACTGTATTGAAGTCATTTACGAAGAGAAGAAAAAAATTTGGCCTATCACGCTTCCCTGGGGGACACCCGATGTAACTTTTACTTCGCCTGAGCTGGCACCATCTAATACAACCCTTTGAACGCGTTCATGTAAGAAGTCCATTATCCAGCCTACTAAATTACTGTCTATCCCGTATGATGCTAACTTCGCGAGTAGTTAAAGTGGGGAACCTTGTCAAACGCTTTTCTTAAGTCAAGAAACGCTGCATCTACCTGTACGTTACCCTCTCCGGAAACTAGAATATCATGAACAAAAAGACCTAATTGAGTTTCGCATGACCATCCCTTTCTAAACCCATGCTGGTTTGTTATCAATAAATGAATTCCATTCTCAATTGTGCCTTGAGTGCAGGAACAAATTTGAAACTACAGATGATGACATTCTATTTGCTAACCGTGGTTGTCAGGTCAGAAATGCGCCGGTATGTCAATCCAAAGGTCGCGGGATAGAGTTCCACCAACGACATGATTATTATGTTGGTCTTTGGAATTTAGTCTGTTTAACGGTGCGATATGACCTAAAAAGGTACCTTCATATTGAATGATACTATCTGACATAACTGAGATAGTTTAGCATGCGGCTGCTTGAAAAGTTTTGTCTCATCAAAGATTACGCTGAAAAGGACATTCCCAAAACACCTTCGTTTGCATGTTCACTGATCTGATTCAATGTAGATTGGGCTTTTCCTAATGTCAAGTGACTAGAAATCAAGCATTTTGACACGGTTGATAATCTTTCAAGATTAGATCAATCGTTCAAATACCTTCTTTGAATGAGAAATAATATTGCATAAATCAATGATTTTTCTCTGGCCCAGGCAGGGTTGTGTCAAGTCAAATTCAATGTAATTCAACAAGTTAGCGTGCTTTCGGCTTTCGCTCCTTTAGGTCGATTCTAATCTGCTTCCTTTCGATGCTAAATGAAATATATTCATGCATTAATAAATCGATATTGCTTCAAATTATGACTGCGCGAACGTCATTATGGCGGACACTCCAAGGGAGTTTCTGGTGTTTTCTTGCTGATATGAGTTGGGTTTTAATGCCTTTTTAATATAAATAATAGGTTTTCTTATCTTTGGCCATTAACTTCTTATGAGATGAAACATCTCTCTAGAGTTGTGTATATGATGTGATGGTTAATCATACAACACCAATAGAACGTGCTTACAAGTTATTATCTGAATTTTGGAGCTAAAAGAATCAATATGACAATAACATTGGAGATTTTACGTTTTTTTTGTCGCTGAGTTTATGCTTAATCTAAGATATATTAATATGCTCAGAATGGATCTATTATCCGGCTTTTCAGTCGACCCAAAGGAACGACATTTCAGGATTTTATAGTTTGGTTTAGAATTTATTCTGGCGCGCCTCACATTGTAGTCAGAAAGATTATGAATTGTCTTTAGAATATATATTATAGATTATACTTTTCTTTTCCGTAGCCAGAATAAGCATATCATGGAAATATATGATTACAATGTATTTCTATTGTATTTTGACACGAATATAGGTTACATCAACATCTGTTTTTTTAAGTCTGTGTCCGCAGTAATAGGCTCTTCAGACCGAGAGAAAAGGTACAAGGATTGCAATGGTAGGGAAAGGAAGAACACGGCTGAACGGATCCTGTACTTGAATGTTCTGCACAAAACACTCAATCAGAGGTTGGATTTCCAATGAAAAATATGTTGCAGTAATATATAAAATGGGATTCAAACTCGGATCCTCCCGGTGAGATGCAATCACTCCAGCCACTAAAGTAACCCGGCCCTCCCTTCCCCAATAGGTTCAGTCCTGAATGCTTTTGAAAAGTTATTTTCCTCTAGCCTAAGAGGTGACACGATCACAATTCCAGGTTATTCGGAGGCCGGAAGCATTGAAAACAATATCGTTTACGCCTACTTCCTCATATTTCTTACTGGTTGGAGGGAATAGTCGGCCGATTCTTGTGAAACATTGGAGCCAGAAGGATCCAGTCGGGCGGCGAAGATGAAGTTGCCCTGGAGACCCATCTCGGGGGAAATGTCGGAAGCGTGGATCGCATTATTTCCATTCCCAACCCCTTCTACCCGCTCAGACGTGCAAGCGGCGACAGCTTCTTATCCTCCGCCGTGCGGTCCCCGGAGGGAGCCGCGCGGGAGTTTTCGCGGATTTCTGAAATCTCCGAAAACCTCAACAGCCGCCGTCACTTTCATTCGCTCTCGGGGTAACCTGACACTCTCTCCGCCCCACTCCCAAGGGGCAAGTGCAAGTCCTCCTCGCCACCATCCCGAATCCCTCGAAACTCTTCCCCAACGTTCTCCCAAGCCATAAATTATTCATCCCCCCTTTCCGATAAACCGCTTTCCTCTCGCGGCGGTAGCGATCTCACGCCATTATCGAGGCCTTAAAGAGAGGGAGGTAAGACGAACAACAAGCTCGCGCGGGAGGAAAGGGTTTTTGGGATGAGGGAAGGAAGGTGGGTGGGTGTACCTTCGTAGACCCGAGCGAAAACTGGGCTTCCTCGTTTACCCCACTTCCATCAACCTCCCTTTTCCTCCTCCCCAAAGGGCCCCCCTGGGGTTTTCAAGATACTTTATTTTGCATAAGTGAGAGTGGAGCGGGGGTGGATGAGACGAAATTCTTGGCTGTTAGAATAAAAAGAGTGAGGGTAATTTGCATCTTTCGCAACTTTGCGTGAGTAATATGATTCCCCGAGGGTTTCTTATTGGTGGAAATAATGCAGAGATTCGGGAGACGACGAAGGATTGCTCGGGAAGAGTTTTCGGTTGCGAGGTGATGATGAATACAAGAGTGAGATTGATGGAGAAAGAACTGGACTTTCGCTTTCAGTATTTGGGAAGAAGCGCGGACTAAAGTAGGCGTCTATTGTTAATAGATGTTAAGTAATTTCCTCTTATTTATCCTTACGAGAACATGGAGTATTCGTGCGCTAGCATGAGACATTAGGTTATGCTCATCATATTCGAGTTGAAGGAACAATTTTTTTTAAGATGCTGCAATGCTGAGGTCATATCACACCGTCTAAACTAATTTAACCTAAAGACAAATCAAACACCCATTCCTGTGGTGGAATGCGAACTAGGGAATTTTGGATTGTCTGACCGGCAACTGATTGTACATAACCTCACCGGATGCTACCAACCGAACCCCTGCGACCAGCTCGTAATATTTTTAAATTTTTTAAATATTTTAAATAATAATTTTAGTCTTTGAAATTAAATATAGGGAATTTGGAAATTAACAATAAATAGTGTACCTACTCATAGAAATCAATGATATACATGACTTCATATGTTCGGTAATAAATTTTCACGTGCTGAATATCAAAATATATTCAGGATATCGTGCTAGGCAGAAAAGGACATCTTGAATCGTTCAACCCATTTTTAATACTTTGCACTTACACAAAGTAATCCCCTGAGTGTACAGGCTTTGATTGTCTCAGCATAGATACATAATCATACAATGAAGGTAACCACAAGTGCTATGTTGCACATGAAAGTTTAATCTATCTCCAGATATGAATCGCTGAGTGAACCAGAATGAATATGCTGCGAATCTAATTTAACGACTATTTATTGTAATATAATAGGAACATACCTACTTTCAAGGAAATTAATAAAACGTTAAATCTGGATTATGCAAGGCTTGCACGGACGTGCTGGTTAAAACATATATGACATTGACTTTTAAGAAGTGTACATTCTGAAGATATAGTCAAATTTGTGTTATCATATTATATGGGTTAAATGCTTAAATGACATTGAATTTGGTCTTGAATCCAGTACCAAATAAAGAAATATAATTGGCGCTAAGTAAAATTTTCATTGGTTAGACGGCAAATTTTCCTGAGATGAGTCTATGATATCATATTTTAAAAAACCGGCCAATTTGCTTTGTGAGCAATTTTTTTCTTTTATCCAGAGCAAATAATACTTAGGTACAATCTATTGAATGTTTTGACTCTATTACAGACAACTGTGTGATTCCTTTAGTTATTTAAATAGAAATGCTAGGATATCGATTTATCTAAACAATATATCATGACTAAAATCTACTGCAGTGATAAACTCAAAATAAACATGTTCATATCCGCCAGCAAACGGGGAGTAATGTTCATACCGGAGTGGCAAAATCACAGTTTTGGGATAATTTACATTTGAGTTTCAAGCAAAAATCTACATTTCGTTAAAACATTTTTCAATCTCCTTCCGGCCTGAAGATGCCCCCAGGATGAAGGGAGAAACTGTCTTCACTGAAATCAAAAGCGCGGCGGGATAACTCGAAAATAATTATTAAAAGAAAATAAAGCTTAAATTCATCATCGAATCGCCTAATTTTAATGCATGAAATATTTGAAGAAATTTTCAGTCATGTTTTTGACTCAGATTCTATTTATTTTATATTCTTGTTCGTTTGTCTTCGTTTTTAAGGCAATTACTTTTGCCTTTAACAGTCTCTCAACCTAATATAAAATACCGAAACTGGCAATCTTGGTGTTACTCATTATTCAAAATGGTAGCACTTAAATGGCTTATTGCTGTACTGCATATCTGAATGTTGCACAAAAATGCTGTCATTTTTCGTCCATTTAAACTACTTAATTTCGACGTCTTTCTCCCTAAATCAATTTACTTTGGCACCTGATGGATCTCCCTTTTTCACATTATTTTTACAATTTACTCAATGAGCGATGAAATATTTAAATGAAGAACTCTCCCTATCTTCTTCTTCTTCTTAGTTGTACTACAGCCCGGTGTGGGCCACGGCCTGCTGCGCTATTGCTCTCCATGTTGTCCTATTGGCAGTTTTCTCCGCCAGCCTCTCACTCCCATCTTGCCCAGGTCACACAGCACTTTGTCTTAATGTAAAACATGATCTGTTGTGTTCTTATTAGGTCGGAATCCACATTGGTATCTCCCTAGTATCCTTTCCGCGAATACTGTCAACCTCTTGTTTATCACTCCAGACAATCTTGTAGACTACGTTCAGCAGCGTGATACCTCTGTAGTTTCCAAACAAGAGCTTGCCACCCTTTTTATGAATAGTGCATATTATTCCTAACTCTCCCTATAGTGTAGTAAACCATTATGTCTCCTAAAAGGGGTGATTAAAAAGGAATGAAGTATATTTTGCCGGTTCGTGGAAGCAAAACTGGCGTTGATAACTCTAAAACGGGACCCAATTCCTCTCCAACCATCAACCGCCTCCATCTTCCTACTTGAAGTATTATTAAATAGGAAGTAATACTGGGTATCACTCTGGTGCAATAAAGTTACATTAAGAAGTCGTTTCTTACTTCAACCGAGGTTGGTTGCTTATTCTTTTTCCATTCATATACATTCTTTTCGCCTTCTTCTTGGTCTTCTCATTCTTCTTTTTCTATTTAACAATATGTTTTGCTGTTTCTATTATATCATCCATAATCAAATCAAACAGCAACTACTTAGTGAATCTCCCTACCTCATTCCTTTATTGATATGCTGTTCTTGTGATTGTGTTTTTTTCTTTGATTCTTATTTTGGTTATGTATACATTTGAATATCAACTTAATAATTGCTCTTACGTATTTTTTTCGCCTTTTAATATCAATAAAGATTAAAAAAGAGGGAAGATAAAAAATTACATTTACAAGAGTCTCTTCAGAGAGCTCATCTCCCGAGCTTAATTAGAGACGTAATTTTATGCTATTATGAAACTACCAGCACAGGCTCAGTATTTATTCCGATTCTCTGCGAGTACGTATGTTCCAAGTGCTGGGTGACACATCCCTAGCGCATAAATAACGAGAAATATTCTCCCTGATATTTTTTCAACTCATTTGCTCGGTTTATCCAACCGGCGAAAAACACAACGGGTTGGAATTATTGTCCTTCGAAATTTTTTTTTTAATTTTTAGCCTCCGTTCGCCATCCCTCGGCCCCAGAAGCTTTTCCGCTCCACCTAGCGACATAAGGCAATCCAATTCATGATCATTGCAGAGGGAAGAGAGGGTTGGGGTTGTCTTTTGCGTCAAAGGCATCTTAGTCTTCAAAACCAGTCTTGGTACCCTTACCCTGCCTTCCCCCTTTAGTCCCCCCTGATACGAAAGTCGCCGGTACCTCCTCGCGCGCCACACCAGGGACATGAAGCAGGTGCTTCGCGACGTCCTCCCGAGCATACACGGCCGTCGAAACCAACGACCCAACAGATAGAAGAGAAGGCCGCCCATCATCGCGAGGAGAAGAGATAGAGCAGGCAGGGGGGTTGATAGCGTGCCCATAAAATTCAAAAGTCTGGCGGCGGCGGCGGGTTGAGACGGCTCATATGCTGAGATAGTGGCAGGCAGTCCAGCGGCTCCCTGGCGATCTCTCCGGAGAGCAGCACATTAACACGGTCCGATATGCAAACTCTCCTCCTCTGGAGCAGATGTAGCAGCCGTGTGAGGTAATTTAGTGGGGAGGTTTAGTACGGGAGGGAAGGAAGAACGGGGGGGGTAGTCGTGTTGTCGGGAGGAGCGGAAGATTAACGTCCGGCACGTGGCCGGTTCAGTCTGAGGGGCGTGGTCGTAGCAGCCAGCCTGTGTTGCACTTCCTCACCCTTCCAGCACAGCCGCCTGCATCGGAGTGTCTACCCTCTCCTCGTCCTTCGCCTTCCCCTTCCTTTCTCACTTCACCGACTGCACTTGCCTTTATCCTGATTTTTGGAATTTTGAACGTCATACCTACCTTAGGGGTTAGATGGCAGAAGGGACAGTTTTGTCTCAATCTCGCCTCAACCTTTTATTATTATTTTTACCTCACGTGAATTACTCAGAATCGTAAAGCATTGCCAACAACCCTAATTACCTCATTTTGTTTATTGGTTCATATTGAAGGACTTCTATATTTTATTAAAAAGCAACGACTTGTCTCAGTACATTCCATGGTATCAGGCTCAACTAGGTGAAAGTTGAATTTCGTAAATGAAATACTAAGTTTGTTTCTTGACTTATCTCAGAACCTCATGGCTCTCATGTCTTCTGTATTCTATTTAGTTTACAACACAAATCCATACCCATCCTTTCCTGGATGTCCTATTATTATTTTCATCTCGGTCTTCATCTTACTTTCTGTTCTACCACTTTTCCTTCTAATAATACCCTAATTATTCTGCCATATCTCAGTGCGGAACCCAATAATTTGATTTTACAAGTCTCAATCACATGTATCAGTTTCCTCTCATCATTTACTTCCACCAAAACGTCAAGACTTGCTTCCCTTTCCGTACAACTCATTTTTATTATCATTCTCCATATACGCATCCCTTTTTCTTCCACTTATCACTCTCTTATTCTTTTAAAAAAATTATTACATTTGCTACCTTAGAGCAAAGTGCTCCAAAGGAAGGAGTTTGCTAAGTTCTTGTTACTCATATCTTAAAGTCTTATCTGTTTGCTGGTTGGAAGATTTTTCTTGCCATAAAACGTCGTGATGGAATTCACGGAGGCTAAACAGGAAAAATTGACAGTTTCAACACTCTCGCACAGAAGAAAAAAATCTGAATCTTCCAGGGATATAACTTCGTTGACACGCGCCATTCTACTGCATAGATGTTTTAGCTCTATGATGAATTTAACTTTCAGCATCATCATCAGTCACCGAGCCTGAGATTTATTTGACGCAGCTCTCCACCCAAGTCTCGAATCAGCTAATCTTCTTATTTACGAATTTCTTCATTTTCATATCCTTCATCACTTGTTCTATATTTCTCATACAAGACCTTCCTTTACTGTTCTTCCCGTTCAATTCTTCTACGATTTTCTTCATCAGGCCATCATGTCTCATGGTGTGGCCGATTAAGTTGCTCCGTCTATTTCTTAGTTTCCAAAAGACTTCTCTTTTCTACCACTCTTCTGAGGACTTACTCGTTACTCAATCGGTCGATCCATTTAATCTTCGTCATTCGTCTGAGCACCACATTTCGAATACTTCCAGCCTTGGCTTCCCTGCTGCTGTCGTCGTCCATACCTCACCGCCGTAAAGAAACATTCTCCATATGTATGCTGCGATCAAGTGTTTTCTTACTTCTACGCTTGTATTTCCTACTGCTAGTAGATTCTTCTTATGGTAGAATGCCCTCTTCGTCTGTGCTGTTCTACTGACTATTTCTTTCTTGCTTCGTCCATCGTTGGATACTCGGCTTCCCAGTTAACTGTTCCTGTTAACTGTTAACAGTTAACACTGTTAACTCTTTCACCTACTTAAGTTGTTCTTTTCCTATTATAACAATGGTCTTGGCCTCTACTCTCCTGCTATCTATACCAATAAGTTAGTTTCTCCTTGCTGAGTTTCAGCTGATATCTCGTCATTGTCCTTTCCATGGTTACTAGAATATTTTCCAAATCCTTCTCTGTCTCAGCCATGACTGCTCTGTTATCGGCTATCACCGAATCGCAGCAGCTAATTTTTTTCCCGTGGATATTCTCTCGTAAAGCCTTTGATTTCTTTGATGGCTTTCTTGATGTAAATATTAAAATCTTAGGTGGTCAGTGGAAAACCTTGTTTCACACCTTTCCTAATTCTTCACAGTTGGGTCCCGATTTAATCACAGCTACTTCGTATTCATATAAACTGTGGATTATTCTTTGGTCATTGTAGAACTCTCTATTTCTTTCAGCATTCCAAGCAATAAATTGCAATCCTCAATGTCAAAAGGCTTCTCCAAATCCACAAAAGAAATGAACGTTGGTTGGTTCCTCTTCATCCTCTTTCCTATGAGCAGCCTAAGCCTAACCCAATGGATTAGGCTGCTCCAATAGAAGCAGCAGCCTAACCCATTGCTTCTTTTGGAGCAATGTATTTTTTTAAGTAGAAGGAAGAATACCTTTATGTCATTCTTGCATTCTCAATCTCACACACCACCTTATACTGATCGTGGAGGCCGCCCTTTGAAGATGCTTAGAGAGGAGAAGCTTCGAGTAATGAGAACGCAGTTTTAAACCAAAATGAGAATGGCGGAGAAAACTATATTTGGAATGAAATGAATTCAGTACACCTCGTTCACTTTGTTTAATCAAAGTGAAACCATCACGCTTGCATTTCCCCTATGCCACAAAGCTTCAACTCAGCCTCCCCTCCTCATGGTGATTGAAGTCAATTACGGATGGACTCCGGAAACTATTTTATGGATACAAACTCAACGGTATGGGAGTATTTTTATGATGATAATAATGGGCAGGTGAGATGGTCTTCAAACGCTTTCATTCATTCGATGATATTATTATTCGAAATAATGCGAATATTTTTTTAATTAGGCGTGGAGACTTGTATTTTTTCTCCTCAAAATATTTAGCATATAAATGATATTCAATGCTGTATTTGTTTTTGATTTTAGTCCGTCTCAATCTTGGATGCATTGAAGCGTGGCCAAACATTTCCTCTTTTTATTCCCACTCTACGCAAAAAGTGTATTTATTTATAGCTCCCGTGGTTCAGCTTATGCACTTCAAGAAAGAAGTATACCCATTATATCAATTTGATTCCAGTACTGTATTAATATGATAACAAACTGATTTCATACCTCTCTAGGATGGAAGGAGATATATTACTCATCAATCCCCTTCATTATATTTATCAACAAGGAATCGTATCAAATGCCTTGTTATAGGATGGTTCGTCGGTGGGTCTGGGTCAAAAACTTCACCCAAAATAAACACAAGGGTTCGCCAGCTGATTTTCTTCAATGAAAATTTATCTAGGCTTTAAAACATCTTTCCATTCCGTCACCTCAAGTCAAAGGCATGTGCAATTTTTGCCATGGTATTTCAAATTTAAGCATGAAACAATTACACACATAAACAGCGAAGCATCAGGAATATCCAATATTGATACAAATCCACATAATACACTAGAAGCCACCTCAAGAATAAATGGAAAGTTGTAAGACAACGTCAAGTGTACATTTATGCAAAAAAATCAACACGCATGTTAATTACTACACTGTGGGCTCTAATGTTGATTTTAAGTTCTAGCACTATTCGAGGTCACAAAAAGAAAAAACTTATCTTTCGTTTCTCAAAATGTAATTCTGCACTAATGAAGAGCATGCATGCAAAAATATATTTGTATTTTTCTTGACAGTCATGCGAGAAAGATGGAATGGCATAGATTAAGCCTCATTCGAAACGCAAAAATCTGGCAAAAAACTAGATAAACTATTTTATTTATCCCCATGGTAACTTCAATTTGATCTAATGTTGTCCCTAATTGTACGCGTATAAGATCACCTCATGAACATCCCAGTCTAATAAATGTAAGCAACTAATAATATCGCTAATATTGCAAATTATAGTTGTTGATGAATTAGTGAATGAGAAAAACTGAGAAGGAAGAGATTGAGTGGGATAACGGGAGCAGAAAGAAGGAAAAGATGCAAAAGAAAACAATAAAGAGGTTTGCTGGCAGAAGAATGTGTGTACATTCGACTGGTGACCAGGGTCGATGATTGAAAAAAATTCTGATTTTGCGAAGCATTTCTTCGTTGTTGTAAATACCTTTACTAAAAGATTGCGCAAACACTTACACCATTCAAAATATCATTCGTTACGAATGTTTTGAATATTATCCTATGGAAATTTAACCATGGCTGGTATTAAAGAATTTAAAATTATTAATCAATGATCACATTCCGTATTAATTAATTTCGTAAATATATTTTTAATTAGCTCGCCGTAGTAAGATTACAATTGAAAATTGAAACAACATCATTTCCAAAAATTATTTCTAGGCGGATTCGAAAAGTTCTTACCGCTTATGTAATTCTCTTTGTCTCTTATTTACATAATAAAAAGACAAATAGTAGCGAAATAAATATTCCTATATATATATACTCATGTATAATTTCGCTAGTTGAATGCGAATTCCTAACTAATCTAAAAGTTTGTCCTTTACTCCTCGTTAAATTGCGAGTGTGTACAGATGGGATTTGCCTGCTTCGCACTGGGAACGCCACACCTGTTAACTCTTTGACAGCTGGAATAGAAAGCGTCTTACTAAATGGAAAGGGAAAGGAATGCTGGCTTAGTGATAATCTAAGTGGTATCAATCCGGCCACTTATGCAGCTGCGAACAAGACAATGAATGCTAATAAGGAGGGGTGGGAAGGAATATGCGAGATGCGGTGGGATGGACGGAACCTCCCAAGACGCCGCTGCGCCTCAAGATGAGAGGGGTGGATGCGGCCCAAGAAGCGAGCGACGGACTCCTTCCATCCACTCCGTACTACCTCGTACGTACACACACCTCCTGCTCCCTTTTCGCCCTCCTCGCGTCGTCTCCTTCACGCGCCAGCGAGCACGAGACATGATGCTCGGAGGGATAGGGGAGAGAGAGAGAGAGGGAGAGAAGCATTCGCACTCCCTTTGGTGAAGTTCCGATCCACCTCCTGTGATCATGCGCTCGGAGGCTCTCTCTCGAAGGATCGCCAGAGGGAGGAATGAATATCGATCATGAGCCGGCTGTACCTACTCCAGGAACGGCTTCTATTTGGAAGTGCTATGCATTTGAAAATGTATATATAATTTTCCAAATTTGCGAAACCAATTAAAATTCCCATACCAAATATGGGCATGACACGCAAAGTTGCTATGCCACCGGTTTTGTACTTTTGGAGGAGCAAGATGAATTTCATGATTTGGGCGTCCTTAATGCATCTCTCTTAAATTGTTAGACCCCCTTCACGTTTCAAATCATGCTGCAATTATCCACTGCAATTCCCTTGAGTCAATGGACCACAAGGGTGACGATTTTAATCAATAAAATCCTAGCATTTTAATTAAATATGTAAATGCATAAATTTTATGCGCGGGAAAACTAAATTTGTATTACTGAAAAAGGTTATTAGAGAGGAAGTTTTACTTCCTAAGCTCAGGGCAATCTAAAGTTCATCGATTAGCATTTTGTTACGATTTTTCACCGTATTCGACTATCCTGAAGTATTGCCTTGACTCATCTTCTGATATCGCATTTATAGTGTACATTTCAAATCATCAAAAGAGTTTTTGCGACTCCTAGTCATGTCTGATAAACTTTACACGTGTGCATTATACATGCTTTAACCGATTTGGGTTGTTGATCCCTTCATGGGCCTACTACCTACTCCTTTTCTAGTTTCTTTCCCTTCATTTTTACCTAGGTATCTCGCAAACGTAACAAGGGTCTTTTTGTTTTTAATCTTTTGGAGAGGCGACCGACAACTGAAGTCATTTGCGACAGAGGGGATAGGTGGGTAACTGACAAGTTTTCAGGGAACGGAGGTAGGGTGGAGACAAACCCGGCGTCGGCTTTAGCGTGCTCTTAACGAAAAGGCGCCAAGGGGACCACAGCTTTAAGTCCCATCCGAAGGACGGAGTAGTGGACTCGAAGTGCTCTCCAAACGAAATCAAGTAGGGCCCGATATACCAATGAAATCTCCGCCAGCGCCGGGATTCGAACCCGGGCCCTCGGGATGGGAGGGATACTCTAGCCCTCGAGAGGGCCCTTGGGATGCTCTCACCAGACCAACCCGAACCCCAAACATCTTTCCTACCAGGGAGAAAATCGCAAAATGGAAATAAACATTTTATATACTGTTCAGCAAGGGCCCAGCAATATGAAGACAAAGAAACAAAAGAACATTCCAGGTTTTTGTTAATTTTATTTTCCATGAGTTTTCTAGTGAAGAATTTATTGTTGAATGGTGATAGGCAAGGAAATAAAATGGCCAAAGAAGAATATACTCAAAACTCCCATTCGAAATATGTCATAAAAAGATACAACAGTGTAACATGAAAATAGTGTCACGACCAGACAGCGGGTGGTGATAGCCTTCCCCCTAAGTGTTTTTATCATTGAATTATTGTATACATGTATCGGTAAACAAATATAAGCATGCGTATTTATTTTATTCGATGATTATTTACTTCACCTTAAGAGGAATAGGTGACAGTCAGTTAAATCAGATCAGGGAATTGATTTATAGCAAGCTTTAAAGTCCGTTTATTTGTTGGTGACGAAGTTTGAAGTCAATTTTGAGTCGATTAGTTCGTGGGTGAATTAAAAATTTATATCAGACTTCTCATCTGTGGATAGAGAGGAAATTGGAAAAGTTATAAATAAGAAGCTGAATTGATTGCAAATTTTCGAGCTGCTTTAAGTCATAACAGTTGGAAAAAGGTCAGTTTTTGCCCATTTGTCAGTGTCATCATCAGATAAGGGGTTATATTTTCTCAAATCCTGGATATGACCCCCCTGAAGAAGTTATGGGGAATAATCAAGTAAAAAAAGTCATTAACTGTTATGGTAATGGCTAGGTACTATTTACCTTTCAAGTTTTGGTTGTTCCTGTCATCTGAATTGGAATTCGAGGCCTTTCTTGTCGCTTTGCCAGCATTACGCGTTGATTTTTTGATCCCAGGGAAGCGTAATACAATGCTATAATATCGAAATATCTAATTCTGATGAGTTGCAGAAAAGGTTTAGGTTTTTTAATAGGAGAAATTGTTCAGGTTTTTCGCTATTTTTCACTCCTCCCTGAGTTGCGTTCCCATAAAAATCATCCGTGTAAACATATCTATAATATTTTACTATACGTGCTCATTTCCTAATCGGAAAAGTGTGTATCTTATGCGAGAGCTGCGAAATCGCTAGGGATATACTGTGGGATTGAAATAATATCTATTGTAGTAATGTGTCGAAGGAGAAATTTTTACATTCAAAACAACGTCTTGGAAAGTCTATGAAGGGCTTTTAGCATCTTCCCTGCATATATACTATTATCTAATCACTTCCACCCTACTACCTACTTACTTACATTAATACCTTCTACAAAGAGGCTAATACTACATTTTGGTCTGGGAAAAGAGCAAAATATAATTAAGCTGGACCTTTTAGTAGGGCAAAATGGTGTTTTAGTGTTCTTTTTCTATGCCCTCTACCACACTGTACCACACTAAAGCGTACAGTTTTGGGTTATTTTGCTCTTTACCCAGTGGCTGTGGACATCCTCAGTTCAACTTACTACCACCGTATCTCTGTGTAATTATTTCCTTTGATATGCACAGCTTAAAAAAATATGTCAACATAGTAAATTTTTAATATCTGCAATAACATGGCGTATAACAAGAGCATTACAGCATTTACTTTTAAGGATAGTATCTAGGGATTTCGAGAATTACTTTACGAGAATAAATTAGGAGGGATCGGCCATCGTAGCCGGCATTGCGTACCCATAAACTCTCAAGTACATTGAGTGTCCTATAATTCTATACCCTATATATAGGTAGGTATAGCATCTACGGGATAGATATCTAGATATAGCATCAATAAGACAAAGCAATTTTCGGAGATTATGGTGGTACCCAGTAAGGCTAACCTGTATTCGGCGAACAATCATAATACTGTAGCATATCAAACCTTTTCTATAATATTATTCACGCCTAAAAAACGTAAATAGAAAGGTGAATCATATAGAACTGCATTTTAGCATCAATCGTGTACAATTTCTCTCCAAGGGCTACGCCAAAGTCATATTTAGCCACCTCAACTTGACCTCTTCTCGACTGCAACATTTCTCTGTGGCTGTTGTTCATGTTTAGTTACGGTGGTTAGACTCACAGAGGGAAAAATACTCTGTACACCAAAGCCAATATTATAGAGATTCAAATATTGAACGGAAGGTCATGCTCAGTGAGGTTTCGAAAAGTTATTTTGAAACACGGTGTCTGCCTCTAACGGACGCAAGTTCAGCGCAAGTATATAGAGTTCAGGGAGAAAATTGCCTCCGAAGGAGCACTTTAAGATGAGGGATCATGACAGCCGTCCTTTTCATGGATCCACCACACCGTAGCAAAGCACGGAGTTGTGGTATCGATCTTGGAATCTCCATCATGTTCAATTCGTCGCTAATGGCTATCACTGGTCATCCCCAACCTTATATCCTGCCTGATTGCCCTTTTAAACCTATGATATGACACGTTTGTTGCCCAAATTTTCCAGCACACACCTCGTGACCATTGACCCCCGTGTAACTCTTGGAGATCAACAGATGGCAATGGGAAACTGGGAACCTTACCATAGACTTTGCCAACTGTTTAAGCTTATGATGCGACTCGTTGCCCCGATTTGATTACTAAGATCTCAGGACTACCTTGCGTACCCATGCGTAACCCTTGGAGGTCGGAGAATGCCAGGGGGATATTGGGAAATTATCTTCGATTTAGGAATACATTTTATCCTATGATACATCATTGACCCTATTTTCTCACCTAGACTCCGTGACCCTTGACCCCCGCGTAACCCTTGAAGGTCAAGAGATGACAAGAGAAATCTGGGGATATTATCATGGACCTCGGCAACCAGATAAACCTATACACGTATGTTACTCCAATTCCCTTTCATTACCCCTGTGACCTTGACTGTGTCCTTTCAGGGGTCACAGTTGTTTTTTCAAAAACAAAAAAAGGTCCTCATGATCTTTGTGCCCAAAAACTCACAGATTCAAATTTTCGCAAAATTAGGATTTTGTTCCGGAACCCCAAAAGATCAAATGTCTAAAACGGTGTTTGCACTAAGAAAAACAAACATTTTCTATTCTTTTTCAAAATTTCACCAACATGGCGCAAACAAAAGTGCCTAAAAGTAGAGGTAAAAAAATACACACGATCAATGTGATGTTCTGCATGTAATTTCCGGTAGTATGCCACTTAGTTAGTACTCCAACAGCTCAAGCATAGCTTCTGATAATTGCTTTTTAAATACCTGACAGCCAGTATTGAAAAAAGTAATTGGATAGCATTTTTTTCAAAGAATAAATATGCTTTAAGATAAACAAAAAGATCGGGCAGGTGTTGAAAACGCTTGATCCCATGGAGAGCTTTAAAAACACATTTACCTCCTCACACACATGGAAAGGGAAATATTTTCCAAAAGAAGGAATTGAATTTTTTTTTATTTCAATGTGCAACTCCCGTCGAGGGAGAGAAAGCACACCTTTCTTGCCTCGGCTCTCCCGGTGTACTTTGAGAGAGCGCCGGTTTGGACGCCGCTTCTTGGAAGACGGCGATAAGAGTAAACTGAGATGTTAAATAACCAGATGGGCGGAGGACGAGATGGGAATTCGTAAAAAAAACAGTATATCAGACCCAGAGAGAGAGAGCGGAGTCAGCTGGAGGCTATATAACTGCAGCGACGGACGATGAATTAACAGTTACAAAGAGATTGATTTGTGGTCTGCTCGAAGATTACGTCCATATTCAGGGGAGCCAGTAGAACCAGGCAGAGGAGTGAAATTCCACCGCGCAATTTCATCGGTGTATGCAGTGGGCATACTGCATGCTAGTTTGGCAAATGAGCGGCCTAATCGTGTTATCCTCCATAGATTCTTATGTGATTCAACACAAAATCTACGGAGCAAGCACTTACCCTAATCGTTTTATGTTGATACGCCCAAGGATTTCATAATTACAGAATATCATGCATATAAAAAGCGTAAACATGGGCTCAGTGGCCATGTTTTGCCGGTTGCATGAGTAATAATCATCTCCGAGTGAATTCGCGATCATAATTCTCTTCTACTACCCTGACATGAGTGTATTATGTTACGTAAGCCACGTACACGTAGCGCTGAGCGAAATCTTACATTAATGTTTTATAGGCTTGGTGAAATACCCTGAAAATAATATTTAAATTCTTTCAAATATCATTAAATATCTTTTTCGAAAGAGTTTTATTTAAATCAAACAAAAACTCTCTTCCAGGCAATTAAATCTTCCGAAACAATACTTTTTCACATATATAAGACCTACTCAGGATGTTACCGCAGGGAATGCATATAGGAAGCCATGTGTGGCAAGTTTACATGAAGAAAGGGAATGCTCCTTTTTCCTTAAAGGCTTTAAAATGTCATTTGAAATAGATAAAAAACAATCAAGTTAATGGGAACGACATGTTGTATTGAGCATGGATGTATTGGTATAAAACTCTTTAAGTGAATATTTATATCCATATTCAATATTTGCAGTGCATGAGTTAATGATTAGAAATATAGAGCTCAAGTATATGAGTAACATGCTATAAATTACAACTGATAATCGTGACTCCTACGCATGAAGGCGTTAACGGATGAGAACACGTGGACCCTTAATATGTGCGTTATTTATAATGATAAGGTATATCTTAATTTTAACTTCATAAATTTGGGTCCACTTTCATAATTTAGTAGATAGTTATTCAAGCGTACTTCATTACAATACACCACTACAGTAGGTCAACTTATTTTTCATTTAATTGTATGGTATAAAGAAATACATTTCCCCTTCCGAAATTTAGCATTAATAATGCAAATTTATTAGATTAGATACAAAAATGCATGTCGCGATTAATAGTATTCATTAGTATGACACAGTGGCGGATCTATGGGGGGGGCTAAGGGGGCTATAGCCCCCCCCATTGGGTGGAAACATACACTAGATAAAATCGAAAGTTTTGGAGGTTACCACTTTGTAAAAAGTATTTAGTTAAATTAGTTATATTTAGTTACAATGGAGAAAGTTATACATTTCAAAAGTCTATGGAAACTGCCCCTGGAATTTCAACCAAACATGTTGGTCTAATGATCGATAGAAAAAAAGCAAACATAGTTGAGCAAAATGGAAAACGATTGAAACCCATAATAAAAAGAATACTATTTTGTGCCCAGAACAACCTCTACATGAGGGGCCATCAAGATGATGGCAATTTGAGCAGTGAAGAAGACCAAGAAATGGCTCTTCAAGGAAAACAGGGGGTTTTCAAAGTCTACCATCCAAAATGATGTGATAGAATGCATTGGTGATTTTTTACGTTAGAAACTTTTTGAATATGTAAAAAAGCCAAATATTTCTTCATAATATGTGACGAGACTACCGATGTTAGTAGGAAGGATCAACTTACATTCTGTGTACGATACATTGATATGAACAAATCCATAGTAAAGGAGGAATTGATTGGCTTCATTGAGCTCAAATCAACATCGAGCTTGGCTATAAAATCAACGATAGACGAAGAGATGTCAAAACTTGGCTTGTTATATGATTACCTATGAGGTCAAGGGTACGACGGAGGATCAAATATGGCGGGACATTTACGCGGCGTGCAAGCCCTAATATCGAAGCAACAGCCACTCGCAATTTACACTCATTGCTTCAGTCACTCCTTGAACTTGTACATCACAAAATGTTGCGAAATCCCAGCAATAAGAAATGTTATGGGAACGGTTGGAACGCCTCCACTCATTGAGTAAATGCTCTTATCGATGTTCTCGAAAAGATGAATTTCTCCGAATCAAAGAAACTGAGACTGAGGGCACTTTACTCTACACGATGGGTCAAGAAACATGATAGCGTCAACACCTTTAAAGAGTTAATTGTACCTGTTGTCACAGTACTGGAAAATTTGATTGACAACAAAACGCCAGTAGTGTCGTCTGAAGCGTACATGTTATCCTGCGCCATCAAAAAAAGCGAATTTGTAGTTGGCCTTGAAGTTGCAGTCTACTGCCTTGGTTTAACTTTAAGACTAAGTCAACGGTTGTAAAGCCCCAAGCAGGATATCTCGTCTGCTTTAGTTAACGTTACTGACATTTTGGAGAACTTCAAAAATACTCGGCACGAAGCCGAACTTGAGTTCAAAAGTCTGTACGAAAACTCCCTTCAAGTTGCAGATGAGCTGGGGTTTGAAATATCAACACCGAGAACATGCATACGACAAAGAAACAGAATCAACGCGCCCGCAGAAAATCCTGAAGATTATTTCAGGAGATCAGTCTTCCTGCCTCTTTTGGAGTCAGAAAATCTTCTTTCTCTACTATGGGAGATGAACGATTAAATGGACTGGCACTCGCAAACGTGTCAAAAGTAAGGGAGATACCAATAGACGAAATAATCAGCATATTTAGCAAGGCTAAGAATAGAAGGATGAGTCTAGAGAACTGGGGAAATGATTCATAACGCAGCTTCCACAACTAGGTGAAGAATGTCATTATTGCTTTTTAAATTAAACCTCTGTACTCAATCGGAAGTAATTTTTTTACTATTTTATAGCACTAATTATAAATTCCCCCTTTTATTGTTAAGTATCCCTAGTTCAAAGATCAACAAGAAGTCAAATTTAAATTAATAATAATTACATTTTGAATGTTTTTTCCTATTTTAACTTCCTGACTGTTGTTTAACGTAAAAATTCAGTAATAAAAACAAATGAACTTATCTAATCATAAAATTGATTTGTCTATATTTTTGTTCCTTATCATTAAGTCATAGGTACTTTAAGAACTAGATAAAGCATCATCATAAGTTTTTATTATTAATATTACCGGTATTTCAATCTAGGCCCATAATGATCACCATAAACCTTTTACTAATAAAACGACCCACTACATGTGCATAGTAGTGTCTCAAAGAATTAGCCTAAAACCGCAGTTTTTGAATCTTGAAAATCCCAAATTTCCAAAATCCGCGAACCCCCCTTTGGCTGAGGGGAATTACCCAGACCCCCGGTTAGCCCCCCCCTTGGTCAAAACCTAGATCCGCCACTGGTATGACAATAATCAATGTAAAAGTTTGGTACGCGGAAGCTGGAATTTAATCCAATTCCAATTCTCGTGATGTATGTATTTGTCCTCCGGAGTGATACGGAATCGCTAGATTAACCGTCAACGTGAAGTTTAAGGGGACGATCATAGTGTCCAGATAACCGTAAAGTAGAAGGCATGGAATATATGAGGGAGGTGTATGGAAAGATTAATATAGATAGAAATTAGGTGACCACAGATAATTCGCGGCAGACGGTGTGTATGTTAGTAGATTTATTGGCTCTAGAGAGCCTCATCCATGCATGCAAATGTGCAACTTGGGAGAGAATTCATGAATCAGAGAGGAGAAATAATAAATTGCGATGACTTGGCAGCGTTTAAACCCCATTATTATGCGAAAAAGGAGTAGGCTAACAATTCATCTGACTGGAAGTGAGGTAACCATTGAAATAAAGATGCAAGCTAAGAATGTTGTTAGCACGTCAAAACACCATCCTTGTGAACTTATCAATAGCGACATCCAGGGTCAAATTAAATTAATTGTAAGATAAATCGTGGTAAAAAAAAACAGACGAAAGGAATATGGAAAGTTATTACTGGTTGGCATTTATTACCGATTTTCATGTTTTTGTTGTTTTTAGTTTTTAGACGATAATTGAAATTTACTTACAGTTATGATTACAGTTTTTCCCAATGCCTCCATATGAGAATATTATAATTGGAAAAACAGGAGCGATTATGGTAGCTGAAACAATGAGTAATCAGAGATTATTTTTCCGTTGACTCAGCAAATTGATTATTAATTCAAATACCCACTTTCTGAGAACACTAATGCAATTGTGTCCCATTTAAAAGGATTATAAAATTAAGCAAGTCTTTTCTTCATTCAGGATTACAAGCAAGGACATATCGGTAATTTAGTGCTTGTGAAATGATTTTTTTCATCTGAACATAAAGGCACGCTGCAAACTAGGTAATACAGCTACTATATTCGAAGTCATAGAAAAAAGCGTCGACGAAATGAAATGGTGGATAGACTACTGTCTTTCTATCTAAAGACCCGGGGCTCGAGTCACGGTTTTGACAAAGGTTATTAAGTGAAATACCGTCCCTTCTTGAGTACCGTGCAGAGAGTACTTAATGTTCGGTGCTACATGTTCACGATTGATGTCTATCTTCAGAATGCTGATCCCAGGTTCCTCTCCGACCCCTATTCGTTCCCGAAAACTGCTGCTGCTAACCGAATAACCACCTTTCCTCTGTGACGCAAACGACCTTAACTGTCGGTCACCTTCCATAACGATGAGATGAGCGGATTTAATGGTTAAGACCAGCCTCAAGAACGTAAATGAAATATTAACTTTGTTTCCTTTCAAAGATTTATTTCCTTGGTACGACATGTTTCGACACCTGATGATGACACCGAGGTGTCGAAACATGTCGTACCAAGGAAATAAATCTGTGGAAGGAAACAAAGTTAATATTTCATTTACGAAATTCAACTTCCACCTAGTTGAGCCTGATACTATGGAAGCCTAAGAACCTTTAAATCGCAAGAATTCGAATCTGAAACTGCAAACTTATTTTTACCCCACATTATATCAGCAGGAAAGACACAAGCGACAAATTAAGAGAGATAAATTGTGGATCCAGAGATAGAAGAATTCGTTTTTCCCTCACAGAATACACGATTTTAACGCAAAAAAGTGTTATTATTCCATGAATATCGCAAAAAATACTTCATTATTGATTGCGTTAACAAGTTAGCATAGTTTTTCCGTTGAAATTCAATTTAAATGGCGGTTAAAAATCACCATTTCAAGCACTAAATGGTTGATCATCATCTTTGTAAAAAAGAGGATTAGTACTCTCCACTGGTTCTTTTTAAGAGCATAACCACTATTCGTGTTTTAACTCACTACGGTGTCATCATCAGGTATAAACTTAATGTATGAATAGTCTCGCAATGGTTCATACCTGATGATGATACAAGTGAGTTGGAACACGTGCAGTGGTTAAGTTGTTAAAATAAACTAGTCTGAAGTGCTAATTCTCCATTTTATTAATGGCCGTTGACTTACTACCCCTTGGCACACGCTATGATGGCGGGTCGCAGGGTAAAATGAATATGTAGATCCTTAATTCCCTACCGGTGCGTCGTGGTATTTCAAAAACGATGTGCCGGGAAAACAGTTAGGGGTGCCGTAAGATCATTGCGAGAAAACTAAAAACGATTAACTGGACCAATATCTGAATCGGTTACTCTCACCCCCGACAGATGGCGAAAGTAATCGAAACACGTCTTCCAGCCTAAGGGCTAATCACCATAATGCGCCGATTATCCTTGGTAATGGTGACGGAAGTCCAATCTGATAAGTAGATAAAAAAAATAAGAAAAAAATGTTTTTAAGCATGATTTTCTAAAAAAAAATCTAAGAAAAAAATATCTTCACATCGTAATAAAAAATAAAAAATAGTATTTTCTCAAGTGAATGAAAGTTTAACCCAGCCCTTCCATTCCTATCCTCATGCCTTTCCTCGAAAAAAAAACCCTTCCATTCCTATCCTCATACCTTTCCTCCCGGTCTGAATCCCCTATTAGTGCGGAAACAGACTTGAAAACACCCATGAAGAAGTACTGGAAATTATTAAATGAAATTTAAGAAAATTACCCGCACAATGAATTATTTATGAACATTGATAGGAATTAATTTTGGTTTCAACAGTTTAACATATTTAAAGTTGTCTATTTATGCAAGGCCACACCGAAAAGCATGGGACGCTCTTTCATATTCGATATCAATATAAATTAATAAATATATAGATATTGGTATTCAGTGGAATAGAGCGCTTCAATATATAATTTCTAGAAAATCTTATAATGAAATAAAGTAAAGGAGCGAAATATAAATGAGGTCGCGCCCCATGCTTTTCGTTGTGGCCTTGCATAAATCGACAACTATAAATATGTTATATTGTTGAAAACAAAATTACTTCCTATTAATGTTCATAAATAATTCATTATGTGGGTAATTTCCTTGAATTTCATTTAATTATTTCCAATAATAAGCTAAACTTTAATTTACTTGAGAAAAATTTTTTTTTTTATTTTTTAGTACGATGTGAAGATGTTTCTTTTTCTAAGATTTTAATGTTTTTTTTAGAAAAGCATGCTTAAAAACATTTTTTTTTCATTTGTTTAATTTTTACTTTTTAGTCCTAGCAAATTAGATGTCTATAAAACTACACTAGCTTATTGTAAAAGTAAATGTTTGCACTTTATGTTATATGTTATAAATATGTTATATTTAAATATGTCTAAGATAACTAGATGACAAATGACCATCTAATTTGCTATGACTAAAAATTAATCGTACGCGAAGAGCTTTGTATTTCAGAGAAATGTGACCAGACAAAAGGCACATAAAATATTCGTTTTGAACAGGTTTCCTTGAACGTGTTCCCCATATATTGGAGTAAAATCACATTAAAACGCCTCATGAACTATGAGTAACGATTCATTTATAATTATGAAAGTCAACACATTGAAATCTTAAGTTTTTCGAGTGGAAAAAAATTGCCGACTGGGGGATTCGAACAAGAGGACGAACAAGGAACCATGGAAAAGCGAACTAAAGAAAAGCATGTATATCCCATATTAAATATAACCATATCATTACCTCTTTAGCTTTTGCTTGAAATAAATTCCGGTGGCTTCATTGAAACGTATGTGCTAAGAAATTTTTTTGGAGAGGAAAGACTCCTCACTCGAGTGCTTGTCTTTCGCATGTTAAGCTCACTGGAGGCTTGCGACGCGCGATCATTTTAGTCAAGGGATGGTATGCGTAGGGGTGTGGGGATAGGGGGGGGGGGGGAGCGTGCTGCATTCGGGAGAAGAAGGAGTGAGGTGGGCGTGGCGGGAGTGAGATGCTTCCTCGCTCTGACTCGTGGCCGCGTGTCGCCTCGGGCCACGAGCGGTGGGCCTCTCTCTAAGAGGGGTCCAGCAGGGCAAGGGGCGGGAGTGGTAGGACCGTGAGTGGGAAGGTCCCGTGAGTGAGAAAGGAAGGCGTGGAGGCTTCCCTGTCCGTGAGTGTGCATGTATCTCTGGTCGGACATGATGGATGCGCTCAACGAAACGCGGGACTTCACCTTTTGTGCCTTGAAGCCTATGTTCGTTGAAGAATGTCTAATGGCATTAATGAGCGAACAATTCTGCGAGGAAATTAGCCATTGCATGAGTTTAATTACCTCGAAAACTTTTCACGTTTTTTTATTTTGATTCCTGATGGCTTCCCAGGTCAAACAAAAGTCTCCATTAGAATATTTAATGGTTTTTCACGGTTGGGAATCAGAAAAGTCAGTACTTTACTCTTCTCCATTCCATAAGGAACCCTACTCCTTCTTCTTAGTGTTTTCCTTCACCAAATCCTTCTACCTCGAATCCGCCAGTGTTGGATCATTGGCCTATTTCACTTTTAGCATTTTCTCCCGAATTTTTTCCCATTCCCTTCCTTACGCTTTATTACTCCCTTTCCGCGTTTCAACCACTGTGCTTTTTATTTTATACAGAAAATTTTATTCGGTTGTGATTGATCATTTTTTTATTGCCCCTTAGCTTTCGCATTGCTCATAGACAGTGAAATTATCTCCAATATCTTCATAATAATATGCCTTGAAATCAAGTAATTTTTCCCTCTAGCTCTTCCTCGCCATCAAATTAAGTTTATGCCAGCGTAGAGATTTATTGCTTATTGCTTACAGAGCTTAACGCACAGAGGAAAATTGACATTAAGTAAAAAATAGTTTTGTTATTTCCACACAAATATTTACCATCCCACGAGCAATCTAACACTTCAGCGCTCCTATCAAGGATAAATCTTATGCCCTTGACAGTGACGCAGAAGCGTTACAATATATCCTTGATAATGACGCAGAAACATTGAAACCGGTCGAGGAGTAATAAAAATTTGTCTGGAAAATTACAGCGTTATCCATTAAGTAAAATTTTTTTGCGTTCACGAATAATTGGTATCTCATAAACCCTTGTGAAGATAATGCGTTTTCCCTTTCGTACGTTGCCATATTCATCTTTATTTCTTCAATTCCTTCGCTTACTAATCCCTCATCGTCCGCTATGCCCAGCTTTAAAATTAGGTTTTGAACATATGTACTAGATATTTCATTTAAATGCGTGACTCAATTGTCTAGTTGTATTTAATTGAATATTCTAACGATCGAGAAATTACTCCTTCAGCGTGAATGCGTGTTTAACTCAAGATATTTATGCGCTAATCAATTACCTTTTCTCAAGTGCATTCAGCCTTTAATTCTCTTTTTTTCCTTGGACATGTTAGCATAACCATCAAATTTTATTTCATGCTGTAATCAACTTCACAACCCCAATTGCTTTCAACTATTAATTATCCTATTCATACGAAATGTAGTGCCGTTACTCGTTGATGCAATCTTACGCTAATCTTTTGGGTCACACACCATCCTAATTTTATGCTACATGAGCCATTCAACCTAAAATATAATCACATACCTCAATTTTCTTGCTGTCTTTCTGATTCATTTGATAAAATATGATTTAAGCTGTTGTTTCTACTCATCCCCGTGAAAAGTTAGGTCAATGACCATTTGAGACTGAATCCCAAATCTAAATCATGTAACGCGTATCAAAGACTAATTTCGAGTAATTCGCATCTGGAAATACGAAGCGTAGGTTTTGCGTGTTTGAACTCTATAAACCCTCATTCATCTCACAGTGGCGAACTACTCTCTTCCGCGCTTAATACACGCACCTTACTAAGGGAAACGTCGATAAGTCATCACAGACCGCCATACTGTATACCCAGACTGCCAGGACTTCGAGGAACAACTGGAATGACTCCCCGGAAGCCTTTGCATGAATTTCAAGCAGTCCGGAGTTGAATCATCTTTCTGCTTGCGTTCTCTTATATCATGATATTAGAAATAGAGCGAGGTTGAACGTCTATAACCTAAACATTAGCCCCATTTAATCTTATAAACCATCTCGAACGATCATTTTTATTTCATATACCTCTTGCACACGGTGTTTGATGATTGGTTGTACCTATCCATTTACTTTCACTCCAAATGGATATGTTTACATTCTCTGAACAGCAACTATGGAGCAGTGCTGATTTAGACATGAGAGGTTGCTATATTGTTTCTCGCACGTTATATGCCGTGAGCATGAAATTAGATGACGTTTCTGCCTTGCTAGGAATGCAAACCATTGACCTTTGAATTACCAATATGTGGACCAACTACTGGCCTCATTTACGTATCCTTGGATAATTATAGTGTTTTATTTTGTGACAGATAGAGAAACATGTCGCAGTAGAGGTACATGCCCTTGATAGATATGCTAGTTATCTATTCATTGAAAATGGAAAGTTCTTTCTACTAGTAGGCTTAAATTCAAAGGGCTCACTGAAAAATTTTCCAAATTTGCGAAACCAATTAAAATTCCCATACCAAATATGGGCATGACACGCAAAGTTGCTATGCCACCGGTTTTGTACTTTTGGAGGAGCAAGATGAATTTCATGATTTGGGCGTCCTTAATGCATCTCTCTTAAATTGTTAGACCCCCTTCACGTTTCAAATCATGCTGCAATTATCCACTGCAATTCCCTTGAGTCAATGGACCACAAGGGTGACGATTTTAATCAATAAAATCCTAGCATTTTAATTAAATATGTAAATGCATAAATTTTATGCGCGGGAAAACTAAATTTGTATTACTGAAAAAGGTTATTAGAGAGGAAGTTTTACTTCCTAAGCTCAGGGCAATCTAAAGTTCATCGATTAGCATTTTGTTACGATTTTTCACCGTATTCGACTATCCTGAAGTATTGCCTTGACTCATCTTCTGATATCGCATTTATAGTGTACATTTCAAATCATCAAAAGAGTTTTTGCGACTCCTAGTCATGTCTGATAAACTTTACACGTGTGCATTATACATGCTTTAACCGATTTGGGTTGTTGATCCCTTCATGGGCCTACTACCTACTCCTTTTCTAGTTTCTTTCCCTTCATTTTTACCTAGGTATCTCGCAAACGTAACAAGGGTCTTTTTGTTTTTAATCTTTTGGAGAGGCGACCGACAACTGAAGTCATTTGCGACAGAAGGGATAGGTGGGTAACTGACAAGTTTTCAGGGAACGGAGGTAGGGTGGAGACAAACCCGGCGTCGGCTTTAGCGTGCTCTTAACGAAAAGGCGCCAAGGGGACCACAGCTTTAAGTCCCATCCGAAGGACGGAGTAGTGGACTCGAAGTGCTCTCCAAACGAAATCAAGTAGGGCCCGATATACCAATGAAATCTCCGCCAGCGCCGGGATTCGAACCCGGGCCCTCGGGATGGGAGGGATACTCTAGCCCTCGAGAGGGCCCTTGGGATGCTCTCACCAGACCAACCCGAACCCCAAACATCTTTCCTACCAGGGAGAAAATCGCAAAATGGAAATAAACATTTTATATACTGTTCAGCAAGGGCCCAGCAATATGAAGACAAAGAAACAAAAGAACATTCCAGGTTTTTGTTAATTTTATTTTCCATGAGTTTTCTAGTGAAGAATTTATTGTTGAATGGTGATAGGCAAGGAAATAAAATGGCCAAAGAAGAATATACTCAAAACTCCCATTCGAAATATGTCATAAAAAGATACAACAGTGTAACATGAAAATAGTGTCACGACCAGACAGCGGGTGGTGATAGCCTTCCCCCTAAGTGTTTTTATCATTGAATTATTTCTTGCTACTGCTGTCAAGTGCATCGATTAGTAATTAAAAAACGGAGCTAAATAAAATCATTACGTAAAGATAAATGCATCCTTCTACTTTAAGATATTTAGAAGCTTTTAAAGATACTGAATACACATCTAAATCCACCTTCATGAGTATGACACTAAATAGAATACAAAGATTTAATGAACTGCTACATTTCCGCAGTTCAGCTTCGGTTAGCGCAGTAGTTCTCAATGACAACAGAAGTTACGTAAGAGACTGAAAAAGAGGTTCCTATGAAAAAACGAAAAAAAAAAACAGCCGAGAAGCGTTGACGAGAATGATAGACAGACAAATAGAGAAGGGAGCGGGGAGGTGCGGGGATGTTGTGGGAACTTAGCGTAAAGAAGAAGTTTCCCCTCCCTGCCCTCCGCTGTCCCTCCCACGCCTACACGTCACCTCCTTCAATCTCCTTTCTGAACACACCCACCGACCCTCCATCCCTATCGCCTCCTTTTAATCCCTCACCTCCTTCGCAGCCCGCTTCTCAACAGCCACCCGATTCCGCCCTCTCTCCCTCTCTCTTTCTTTCTCACCTCTCTCTCCTCAAGCATAGTCTACCACTTGCCCCCGGACCACGGCGGCGGTGGCAACGGAAGCAGAACGCGCCCTGCCGCCTACCGTCCTCGGGAGTGCACTACTCAGTGAGTAGTACCTACTCACCGTACAGGGAAGCAATCTAACTCAAGCAACATCTCTTCTTTCCATATTTCCCCCTCTCTCTCCCCTTTTCTTTCTCCTTCTTTGTTCTCGCGAACACACGAAGCATCCAAGTAAAGATCGTTCTTATTTTTTTTCTGTTGCATCCACGGGATAAAAACGCTCACCAGACATGAACTTTATTCCACTGACCGATCTGAATGTGTTAAGAGTTCAGACTGTCTTCGCGCAGGAAGTGGAATGAAAAACCTATGCTGAGAAGCTGCGTAAGAAGAAGCAGCGGTATTTTTGTGGTTTGAGAAATGTCGTAAATCAAATTCTAAAGAGCAAATCGATTAAAAAGGGAAAAAATACCTTCTTTGTCCATATTCCGTCATTTTTTCATATCTGAGGCTATATGCAATTTTATATGCAGTAATAATTCTTCAGGAGTTTGAAATCTGTTCATGCGTTGAGACATTTTTGTAGATACCTCAAGAGAGTAGGTGCACTACTTTTTTTAATTACTTGCCAAATTTACCATTGAAGCAAAGTCCTAGGATTGTCTTGTGATAACACTCGAAATATTTGCTTTGCATTAAAGGTAATGGATAGCATAAAACAATACATAGCTGTAAAGTTCAATACGTTATGCACTGGTGCTTTGCAGGATATTATGTCCAATTAGCGGAATGATTTTCGAGCGCGAATGCGTCAAATAAATCAATATTTTCACATCAATCGATTTCAAATAAACTGTCATGCAATAAATATTAAATATTTAATGGCAAATAATTATCATTCAATAATATTTTTCTATTTTCCGTAAACAGCCATTCACATCTGAAAATCTTTTATAATTCGTCTGTGCTTGATGCATTGAAGATTCAAGCTATCAGAAACTTAGCATTTAATGATGATTTCATGTTTTTGTGACTGAAATTAACTCTCCCTTAGCGAAATTCTTGCCCTTACCAAATACAATTATATTTTTCATTTGTTTACCTTTCATTCTTACGAGTGACTGAATAAAGGAATGCTCGGGATTCATTTCTGTACATAAAGTAAATATTATGCTCGCCTCCAGTCCCTTAGCTGATGTAATTCAATATTAAAAATTCAAAACCTGCAGATAACGATACGTGTCGGCAGCGGTGTTTTTTCTATACTTATCGTCTTTGTTGGATTTGAATGTATGCCCTATAGCATGTATATTTGTTCCTTAATTTTTTGTTGGCATTGCAAAAAAAAGCTGTTTCCTTTTTGTTTTGTATTTACATAAGTCTAATTGATTCATTAAATGTCATGTCTCTGCAGTGAGAGAGTGCATATTTCCCATCATTAGCTCATTTTTCAAGCAGTGATACTTAAAATTATTCTTTACCAGAGATTTTTCTGTGCCTTCCATCTTGCGATAAATAAACTCCCTTCCTTTCCAGTACATTAAAACAAACAAAAGTCCTGCTTTTTCTGTTTTTTTTTACATTCACGACTCCTCCTATTCGGAAAATCTTTGAATGGCATATATTTAACGAGAAAATAAAAAAAAACCACTTTATAAACCTACTGAATAGCTATTGAAAAGCATTTGTTGGTGTAGAAAAGGTTGTAAGGATTCGCTTTCGTAGGGTCACTTGTGATGTTTTTGCTGATACTCCATTACTTCGTATTGCTTCCGCGTCTTTTACTTTACTGAGCCACTACAAGCAAGGCTGCTGATTGAGTTTACAGAGGGGAGAGATAATAATATTCTCAGAGGATTTACAGCCTTCCGTCATACCGTTTTTTTCACTCAAGCAATTAGAGTTCAATTGTCACCACGCCACTTACTGTCCAGAGTTTTACGGTCACGACAAAAATATGTGTGAAGGAGGATTCGATGTTTCTAATTTCCAACTTGCAGTTTCTCAAGCTCTTCTTCTTTTTCCCATTGTCGAGAAATGAAATATTTGATATTATACAATTCATTTTAAGCCGGTTTTTTTTAAACACCAGCACTTTTCTTTTCATGAGAGAATTAGATAGAGGCAGCGGAATCCGAGTCCCCGTTTTTCCATTTTATAGATGCACAAAAACTATTTCCGTCGGCAAAAACATTCAAAGGAACGCGAGCCCTTCAAAGTATTAAAATCCTTGAGTTGTGTCCCGTACCACGGTACGTCTTGTTGAACTTATCTGCTTCAAAAGAAGCGTTCATTTAATCAAGACTTACTTTTGTTATGTCCCACCGTGAAAACGTTTGTGGCGTCGTTGTCTCACCCTGCGTACACCTGCTCCAACGTATAATGAAAGTTTTATGAACAGGTTCTGCATCTGAACGCGGGGTTGCAAAAAACCAAAATGCAGTCACCCTGGCTGGTAATCTGCTAAGGGATGCATATAAAACGAGAAAAACAGGGGGGAATGATTGTTTCGCTTACTTTTTGCCCGTTCATAATTTTTTTCTGAGGAATTTATCTGCAAAACATCATGGCGGGATACGAGAACCCTAATGGCTCATTAAGGAATTATAAAAATTACACAACTTCACTTGTCCTGATAGCGTCTGAGATTTCAAGTTTTACTTTAACAAAAAAGCGGATGGTGATTTATAATAAATTAGGTACAGTTTTGATGTCAACTTTAGAATAAGTCGCTTAAATCGTGTTCTCATGTGAACATTAATTAATGTTGCTTGTTCTATAGTTGTAATCAAAACTGTTTAATTTTCGACAAAGAAAAATCATTTTTTTTATCGAAGTGAAAAGTGTTTATTTATGCGTTCTCTTATAAGGTGTGTTCAACCCGAAGGATGGTTTTTAGATAGGTGAGGGTAGAGCTCACCCCGTACTAAGCCATCAGCGTGTCAAATCCGAGGATTTTTAGGTGGGGGCGTCCAGAAGGCTCTTGCCCAGGATTTGAACCCGGGACCCTCCGGTCAGGAGCATAGCGCTTTACCCACTACGCCACCACGACCCCCCGCGTTCTCTTATGGTACGCATAAATAAACACATTTTAAATCCATCGATATGACAATCTATCTCTCTAATCTTGCTAATCTGTACAAATACAGCATAATACGGAGGGGTTCTTTTCTAGCGTCATATGTAACGATATAAGTTTCGATTCTACGAAAATAGGTTTAGCTTAAACTTAACCTGCGTTCTGACTGTAAAGACGCATCGTAAAGGGTGGAGTTCGAGACCCAACACGGGCATATTTTGCTTGAGTATACCGGCCCCTAATTGATGACCTACTGGTGGAAAGTATATCATTTGAGAGCTCCATCCGTCGCAATGGACATAAAACAGTGGATCTCTTGCAGTTGCCTGCAAAAGTACAGACTTTTGCCAACACTGGGTTTCTCTCCCCTTCTTCGTTCTCTGACCAATTCCTCAGCATCAACTCAAATACTCACCCATCCTGAATGCAACAAATGACCCCAGTGGTCGGTCACCATTTTTGAGAACGGCAAAATCAGCAACACTTCGAGGGAATTAAGCAGCAGATTGAAAAAGCTGGATATGGGAAAAAATCAAGTGGAATGCTGTATGTTCCGCAGGTGGGATGGGTCCATTGGAGAAGCGTAGGGTACAGGCAATGTGGTGCGCGGAGATTAACTGTGTGGAAGAAAAAATGGTGCGTGGTGCGGTGGCGGGAGGGGGTGGTAAGAGCAAAGTTCGTTCCGCTCCGTGCGCCCCGCCGCGCCGTGTCATGGCGCGGAGCATCGGCGTTAAAGCAGGGCTGAATTGCGCCTGTGGGAATACTGGTGCATCTGCATAATGTGGGGGAGAGGAGACGAGGTACAGATGGAGAAGCTTAGCACTCTCGATAATGCCTCTCACGGAGGTGTATTGGTTGGTTCTAGTGAAGTGGTCACTTCGGGGATACTTGGGAAGTCTATGATTCGCCATATCATAGCAAGCGATTCGGTTAGAGGCAATTCTAATAGTCCTCTAAATTAGGAGCCTTACTAGTGATATTATTGTGAAAAAAAGCAAATTCATTGAATAGATAGGTACATTCTGAAGCAATCGAAGTTTCGATTCTAAAATTATTTCGTAATGTAGCTCTGAACTTCATCATGCCAGATCGGTATTTGAATGCGGCGTTTATTTTGTTTTATAAAATTAGACCAAAGTTTTAAATTTTGATTTTAAAAGTTTTTGGCTTCCTTATGATGAACATTTCATAGCGGTATCTCTGTAATGCCACGAAAGTCCATCAACAAAATGGCTTAGGTACAAGACGACGATTGAAGGGTTTAAATATACCGTTACGATATTGAAATTTCGCTCTTCTGCAATGAATACTTTGTGATCGATATCATCACTACGTCTTCGTTTGCTATATATAGTGTAAACATATAGACGATACATACCTATGTATTAAGTACATGCTCATCAGACTGCTGCCAATGAAATCGAAGATTTTCCCTTATGATTTAGGTGATAGATGTAGATAGATGCTAGATAGGTTAGATATCAAACCTTTTCTCTTAAATATTTGATCATTTATCCTTTTTCGTCATCAGAAATTGTATCATCACCACGTGTACTAAGGTTAAGCATTGCAATAGTCGATTTTTCTTATTTACAGGTGATCTAATTTCCTCGAAAAATGACGGGTTAGAATAGGTTTATCATAGCCAAAGACCACCTCAAGAGACTAATGTCATACTTAAAGACCATTTTAGTGTAATGTGTCGAGGTAATGGCATGAGCACAACATTCTTGTCAAGCAAAAATGTCATTCCTCCGCAATTTGATACCTTCCCGCCCAAGCAATTATCGTTGCATAATTCTTGAATAACTGTGAGATAATGCCACTTAATCGTAGCTCTTAATTACTTATTTATAAAATATGAATGCTTTAGCCAACAGGCTTGGAGGCTTAGGGTTTTCTCTTATTTTTATTATCACTTCACTTTGGTACAGCAAACGGGCTTTCTTGGCTGACTGTCATGAACATTGTGTGGGAATTCAACGACGTAATGGAGATAAGCCAAGTCTGACGTCAGCCGAAGAAATAATGATTGCATTATTCGTATCTTAGAGCTTGCCTCTGACGAAGCATGGTATGAGTAAAGACATCAGCTGATGCTTCATTTAATTACGCATTGGTGAAGTCTCAGGGCTGAGCATAAGGTCACCCAATGCGTTCACTGTGTTGCCGATAGTGGGCCAACTCTAGACATAGAAGTTAGCTGCGAGATAAGCGAGCTTACTCGTTAAATAAGCAGTCATGGAAAAAAAGCGACGGCATTCCGAGGTGGTACTGGTCTATTCTTTTGTAGGGTAAGCATGTAAAATAAAATGGAAAGCTATTAAGATTCCGTAACTTGACGACGGGAGGCCTCGAAAAATCACCTGGAGGAGAGGGTACTCATTTCACTACAGGCATGGTAACTTTTAATTTAACAGTTGAAGTACTGCGATGTGTAAGGCAAGGAGAAACTACCATGCTATTATCGCCAGGAGTCACAGCTACTCCAATCGAAACGATTGGAACCGAATAGGATCGAATGTAATCGAATGGAAAGGAATGGAATTAGGTTTAGGAAATGGAAAAAGGAACTACGTTTCGAATATGTAATGGAACCCTCTCTATTAATATATTCTGGAGGTATCGGTCCATTATTGAAATCTCCGGACGGGTGCTACCCGAGATAGTATATCAGTTAAGCGTGATGAATATTTTAGTGTAGGAACATTCAATGAAATCGATGGTTAGCCAGTTCACCTTGTAGAATGGATTCATGATGAAAATAATTAATTTAGTTATATTACACACAAATTTATTGACCATTAGGAACATTGAACTTGAGATCTCTACGGGCCTGCGGAAGTCAATCCATTTAATCTTCATCATTCTTCTGTAGCACCTCGTTTCGAATGCTTCCCCCTTTACGTCTCTGCTGTTATCGCCCATGTCTCGCTGCCAAAAAAATGTAATGTGTATTTAATACTTCCTTACTTCCTCGCTTATCTTTACAGCTATAACGAGATTCTTCTTTGTGATCATCGCTAGATATTCGGCTGCCCAGGTAGCAATCCTAGCTCTTGATTCTAGAGCTTAACAGTGATCATGAACTCTCTTCTTCTACTACATGCCATTAACTTTTTTTTTATTGGCCTTCAATTGATATCTAGCCAGTATATTTTCTAGGTCACTTGAGTAGTTTTCGATTCTCTTTCTGTGTCTGCTCTATTTCATAAGCGAAAAGTAGCATGATAACCTCCACCCACACCCCCCGTGGATAATAACTCCACAAGTCTTCTCTTTGACTGCATTGACGTAGGCATACAAAATGACGAGGATTCACGCCTTGACTTTCTCCTTTATATAATGTTTATTCTTCACGGCTGGGTTCATATTTAATCACAGCTACTTGGTTTTCATAAAAACTGTATGATTTTCCGGTCATTGTTGGACAATCCAACGATTTCATTTTTTCATAGTTCCTACATTATTTACCTTGCTCCTCGACTGGTGTCTATGAGACGAGATTTATGTGCATTAGTGGAAATGTTAGCATATATTTTGATATAAGATATTGATTTTTAAATCAGAATATAAAATTAAAGCGACGAGTCTAGAATTTATACTCACTGCTATACATGGTTGTATTCAGAAAGACCCTTTTTCTAATTTTAGTATAGCTGTGAAAAATCATACCTTCGTTCTCCTTAAGCTAGAGGACATTTTTTGCCAATGAGAGTGAATAGCAAGAAATAGCAGACACTTAATACAAACGCGACCACATCTAGGTTACTCTATGTCCGATCCAGGTCAAAAATCAGTAACTAACTGGTTAGAGATTCAATTCTTTAACCAATTTTGTTTATTATTAGTGGCACCGTGTGTGTCCGGCCTAAAACAGCATCCGTTCCTGAAATAGGATTCGAACTCGCGAACTTTGGGTCTCCAGTAGGACAGGTTACTGACCTGTCTTCGGATCCTGGCTTGAAAAACATAAATATGAGTTTCTTATAAGTGACCGTTAGTGAAATAACACAGAGGGTGTGATGAGTGATCAGAATTAATACAAGAATTTTGGTGGGGATCATTATCAGAGCATAGGTTAAAGTGCAGATTAAATCTCTTATAGAAATTTAAAATGGATAGCTTTACTGAATATGTTAGACATATGTAAAAAACTCCAGCGTATTATGCTAGATTCGAGCAGATAAAAAAGTTTAGAGAGATAGATTGTCGTACTGATAGATTCAAAATGTCATTTTTTCCCCCGTACTATAAGAGAACAGAATAGGCAGCATAGCAAAGGGATAGGTAGGGGAAATATTTTAGAGTAGTCTGTAGTGCATGATGCATGTATTAGAAACCAATCCCTTATTACTATGTAGATACTAACAATCTAGTTGCCTGAGACCCTATAGTAGCATGTTTGCATGTTTATAGTACATGCTTGGTGATTTTCACCCTCTGCCACAAACCCTCGCGGTGGCTTGCAGGGTTACGCGGAAATGCAGATGAGTGTCAAACAAATGAGGAGTTCGAGGCTGAATAGAAACACTATTTATGTATTGGGGAGGAGGGCATTTGTTTGCATGCCTATTTTCCCTTATGTCAGTATGGAAGAGAAGAGTATGTGCATATAATATTTTTTTTTTAACTATAGTTGGTTTTTGGTGTCTGTTTATTACTTACCATGACCCGATTAGATAGGACACAATGTAAAATCGTTAGATCAAGGTCTCGTTCAGTTAACGGCCAAATAAGACCGGAAATTCCCTATTTCATTGCGATGCGCTGCTTTGATATGGTGTTGAATGCTACGAGAATCTGTGACCGGCGTCACCTTTAACATTTATTTCACTAGTGATGGGGTGGAAATTCTCTCTTTCTACTACGCGACTTGCAATCTGAAGATGGCACAGGTGTCTGAGGTTCTATTTCAGACACCGGAAAATGATTCATTTCACAACCGTGATATTACCTTAAGGATGCATTAAGATGCATGGAAAGTATCGTATAAACCGGCAAAACACTGATAATAAAAAAGTATGTTTCGCAATCTGTGTAAATACTATTGCGATTCACTCTGAGGAAGGTATCCCACCTAAAGTCCCTCGTGACGTGCGAAAGTGCTCTCTTCTACTACGGTGCGAAAAGAGGATATGTAGTCTTGTAAGCGGACGAAGCGTTTCGCTCCCTTCGGGTGAATCGTCTGGAGGAAGCCAGTAAAACTCGCGTGAGAGCGTAAATTCGTGAGCCATCGGAATGCCTTGCGAGATGCTCAAGACGCCGGCCACAACACCAGCTGATTAGCCCGCCGCGCCGTCGCGTTGGAAGGTGTAGGTGTAAGCCCCGTATAAAAACGGCCATTGGGACCCGGCGAACGGAAACGCTATTCAGAGCTCGGTTAGGGCGAATTGTTGTATGGGCAGTTGCACCGACTGTTTGTGAGGGGAGAGGGAAGGGGGTGGATAGGGGGAAAGGTGGATGGGTGGCGTGGGTGGGGAGTGGGGGAGGATGTGGGAGTGTTGTTCGACGAGGAAGGATGAGGGAGGTGGAATCAGGGAGGAGAGGATGGTGCGGACAAAAAGATAAAGAAACTTAATTTCCTGAAACATAACGGCAAGCAATGAAAGACCAATTTCGTACGATGTTCCCGGTAAACGTGAAAGCTTCGCCTTGCTGACCGTGGGAATGGGTTTTAAGGAAGGTTTGGCGATGAAGCGATTTAATGGCGCTCAGGAATGTGTATACTACCAGTGCTCGGATGGACTTGCATTTATTTTCAGGGAGGATTCCTTTTCGTTGGTTATTTCCTGGCGCACACGAGCATAAAAATGAATAGGACCATTGAAAACAGACAGCGGAAATCGGCTGTTAAACACAAAGAAGTAATGTGCAAAATAGTTGGTCTCGCGATGGTATCCTGCCTTTATCAGAGTCGAAAAAACGCCCTCCAGAACGTTTCTAATGTTCAGTAGCAGGGTCTTTTGCCGGACATAATTTGTTACAGAAAAATTAGGATTGATATTTCCGATAAATATAGGGTTGATGTTACATTTCGAGTAAAACAAACGGATGATAATGCAAGTAGACCGCACTGATTCATATGGTTTTTGCTTTGCTCAGTGACTAATAGCTGTATTTTAGCCTCTCCTGTTTAAATTTTTGATGGAACATATTTATTATTTTAGGCAAATAACTTAAGAGTAATTATCTTAGAGAATTTATCTACATCTTCATCATCTACATCTACGCAATATCATTCAAGCCACCTCGAAGGCGTTTGACAGGGGGTAAAGATCACCAAATATGCACCATTGACATGCAGTACTTTTTATTGCACTATTATCAGCAATGGAAAAGAACAAAACTATCGTAAGCCTCCGTGGTTATTATGGTACTCATTAGTGGCACTTGTCCTCGCCCTCACCTACCAAAAAATATTTTAATCCAGTTTTACCTATCTTTGGATTGAGAAGATCGTCGAGTAATCCGAAGTCTGTCTTCTGCCGAGCACTTAAAGCATTAGATAATGTGCTGCATTCACTGAGTTTGTTTAGCATTTAAACCATGCAATATACAGTACGTCTTCCTCTCGGTATGCTGGCGGTACACCCTTCAAAAGGCCAAAAGTCCAATGAAATTTGTGACACTTAGCATTTTCTAGATGATTTGATTTTCCCGTAATTTCCAAACACTAGATTGAGAACTTTCCTATGACCAGGAATCTCGTTTTATACCCTACATCAGAACCTCAGGTATGACACAGCGCCTTCACAAAGGCTCATAATTTAGCTTGTGCCGCGTTGAATTCTAATTACAGTGGCTTAGAACGAATGTGAGTCGAAGGGAAGAAAAAACACACGATGTAGAACGAGACGTAAATAAAGCCGTAACGCATGAGGACATATGAAGGCTAAAGAATGTATCTGGGGATGTAGAGAACAGTAGTCGTGGAGTGAATATAAACTTACTTCTTGTAGCAGGTCGCGTAAATATGTCCCTGCCTAGATTTTCTTTGCAAAGGTAAGATGAGGACCACTTTAGCCATTAAGACTGGGAAGCATGTGTGACTGGCCTATATATTTTTGTTCATTTTTTAAAGGGTTAGATATTTAAATTCAGAGGCTTATGAACTTATTATAAGAAACATACAAGTTAAAAATATTTTGGAAATGTACATGAATAAGCCTTTAAAGGAAGGATGAAATTAAAAGACAGAAATTATATGTAATGACTTGACTTGAGGTTTATTTTACCTGGGCGGGATAGGACGCTATCGTCCTCTCCACCCCCCGCCCAGGGTAATTTCAGATTCATATATTACATTTTAAGACAAGCCTTGTTACAAATTATATACATGGTGTTACATGCAATGAGGAATTGACAGTTTTCACATTATAATATCAAATGAAAAATATAAGTATAAAACCTTTTGCCTTGTCTCTTTAGATAATTGCAGATAAGATTATTTTTAATGGTCGTCTAAGTACAATCATGATGTGTGTTCAGAAATATATCATGCTTAGCTGAACTGGTACATGTAATCTGTCAAAAGCTGCGACTGAAACTAACCATCGGACAAAAAGTCGAAGGCTACTACTCCAATTAATGCCTTGCATTCCCTTTTATCTCTCGTGTTTCTCACCATTGGCTGAAATATTTAGTTTTTATCGGAGCGAGGCGATTATAGAGAGCCAATTCGCTAAATATGAACTTCGACGAAAAGCCGTAACTCAAATATTGTAAAACTTGAGATGACAGTCGCTCGAGATGAAGTAAATACTTTTCATACCTATTCGATATTATATCTAAGATACAAATGGATATATAATAACGCAGAATCTGGGGTAAACATGCTACATTTTTTTTCGATGGATGTATGTGCCATGATGATGAGCCATCTCAAACAAACTGACATCCATATTGCCGCATGCAAAACTTTCTTATGCTAAATTCATGGTCATAAAGAGATAAACAAATACAATAGAACCTCGATAAGAAGTGTCTCAAGGGAATTAGGGAAACAGTCTTGTTATCGAGGGGCTCTTTTTGTTGAGGGTCGTGTTATCAAGGTTAATGGAATCACTAAATCCCTTCATAACAAGTGAATTTTAGATCTACCCTTGCTAACACGTTTGGTTTTAAAATATAATTTATAGCATTGTTATATATTTGTAACAAAGTTTGCAATAGGTTAGTAAATAAAATTCACGTTTTAAATTTCAAGGTAAGAAATACGAATTCTTGGTCCCACATGGAGATGAAGGATTCTCGCTTTTAAAGAGTGTTATAATTAGTCATTATGTTCGGAATTTAACTTCATACACGCCATGGAAATCAGCTTATTTTCGTCAAAATTTGCGTTTTTCTGAGGTCAGCAGAATTATGAGAAAAGCAACGAGTGAAACATTACTAAGATTATTTACTAGATCAATCCTTATTCTCGAAGTTTGCGCAGAAAACTTTTGTTTAAGTAGCGAAGCAGAATCTTCAAGTCAAGAGGCGTAGACGTCTGCAGAAGCGTTTTTGGCAGTGGTATCCGACAGCCTTAAAGGTTGCCCCATTCATGCGTTACCAAGGTTGACTTCCTAAAACGACTTGTTATAGAGGTTCTGTGTTACGTTGTGAATTGGAAAAAAAAATCCGTGTGATTGAGGTTGTTTGGATAATAATAGTCGCGTTAGAGAGGTTAATTTAACATTATGTGTTATGGCAATCTCAAGGGGATTAGAAAATTGCACTTGTAATTGAGGTTGTCGTGTTATTGAGGGTCGTGTAAGCGAGGTTCTACTGTAAGCTCATCTTCCAGGTACTGTGTAAAACTGGTTCCTAGCAGTCTTGCGTCAAATTACTGCTGGAGTCAAACTCCTGTCATTTATAATCCTATTGAACACTCAAAGACCAGCCAATGCTCATGGATATGTGTAAAACTACCCTGCTTTATGTTTTTCACTCATCGACTACACATTAGGTGACAGCCGTCAACTCTTGGAAGTGTATCTAAACATGGCTGCGCTGCCAAGTCGCAACTTTCATCGTCTTTCACCCATATGTCTTCCAAGGTCGGTCGCATGTTGCGACCAATTATTACACCGAGATTAGGGTCTTCGAGAAGAGAATAGAAAGGGAGAGGGGGCGTGAGCGTCAGTTGGGAAGCGAAGATGCTATTGTTGGGCGTGTGTGTGGGAGGGAGTAAACAGTGTTTGGAGGCTGAGGGAGGAGAGTGGCCATTGCGTCTCGAAGACGCTTCTCCTCTCTCTCCCCTTCCTCCCGTCTTCGCCTTCGTCTTTTACTTCCGCCCCAAGTCATCTTCACTCTCCGCCTGTCCACCTCTCGTCGATCTCACATCTGCGCGTAGAGGTGCCAGAAAAGATAGCAGTTTCGCTAACGCAAAAGCCTCTGGTGGCTACCATGTTAAACTATGGCTAAAATGTTGATCGCAACGGTTGGGCCATCATCACGACCTTAAAGTACTCCTTATGGGATGTATGAGGTACGCGAGTTATCGTTTAGGTCTGTAGAACAAAATATGACTCGGATAAGAACTCCTAGAGAAGAAATACAATTTTCGTGCACGCAAAAACATACGGAGTTATGCTTAACTTCAAGAATTCTTTATTTCTTCTTTTACGCAAGTAAAGAAGTTATTGTCAACGTAGACAGCAAGTTTAACACAATTAACGCTCTCTTTGTCTAATACTTATTTAGAAGCGCAAATACGCCTAAGTGACACTTCATTTACCAATTGGCTATCCTTTTCCATGCATTTGATTTCATAGAATTGAACTGTTATAGATTTCATTTCGTGGAATTTCTTTCCTTTGCGGAAACAGAAGAACTCTTACGCAGCCTTACTTTACGTAGCCATACTTTATTATTGCATTCAGATTTACAACATGCACCACCTACGTTAATTTCGTTGCCTGCTAAATTAGTGTTTTCTCCATGAATCGATTTAAATCAAGATATTATGCAAGCATACCTCAATGTGTATAATACCTACTCACATTTGAGCTGTTTTTTGTAACTCTTCAACTGCACTCCTAGTTACTATTCAGTAACTCCGTAAACTAAAGGTAACAATGGAACATTGATTTATAGCAGCAGTGGACAATATTAGATTTTAGGGAAATCCTTAGACACATCAAATACCCTCTTAGCACAATAGTCACCGTCCACAACCTATACTGACTCAGAATTTGAAACTATGGGTTAGCATATGATGTGTAAAATTGATTGAGATTTGACCCATAGAAATATTTCATCTTCAAGGCCTAGAACCATTAACATCAGAAGAATTCCACATACAATGTGTTGCTGCAATACAGCTGTTACAAATTTTGCAATACAGCTGTTATTAAATTGAAACCATGTTTTCGTTCAATAAATTTTACTTGGGTATAATTTCCGTGTTGTTATTCTTTGTCTCTTCAATACTCTCTAGTCACTTAGAACGTCATCTTTTCTTTGGTCAAAACCTGATTAATCATCTTTTTGACTACATGGAGGAACTGATGAGGGAAATTTCTTCATATTCGGCTTCCGTTTTCTTAGGGGGTGGCCACCCTACGTGAGAGTGATGAGCCTTCTCAATAACTGGTCCAGAATCCCTAAGCCTCCTTGGATATGAGGCTTGATGGACTCTAATTCCGAGTAAACTATAAATGACAAGGCCAGTCGATTTAAGACGTTGCGGAATAATGGGCTCTTAAGTCGTTGGCATGAATGCTTTCTCCCTCCCTTAGGGCTCGAAGGTGCACTTTAACATGTAATGAATGGATCTGCAGACGTATTTTGTTGTTATAACTTCCTAATCCTCGTCTAACTGAAATTTTGGAGATATGCTGACTAATAGAATGTGATTATGTTCCCCACAATTAAACTGTGCCACAAAAATTTCTGGATGTCGCCTAAGACGTTAACCGAAATAGGAAAAATAATATTAGTTTCACAAAGTACTGGCTGAATAATGTTCAATAATCAATTTCGGCTTGTATATATCAGAATTAGAAGTATGCTATGCTTCAATTTTACTCTCTATATTTTCTCTTCAAGTTAGAATATCCATTTACGCCATGCATAAGGCTGACAGCTTTTTTGTTCCCCAAATGAGTGCGATGGAATTCATTATTTTTATCGAATTTGTTATACTTACCTGACCACTGAACGAAAAACGGGTATAAGTGTGCAAATGTAATTTTGTATGATAGAGAACTGTTTCGTATGGCCAACAACATTTAATTTTATTCCCATCGTGAGACCGATATATAAAATGTAATATAACTCTTACTTGTGTGGTACTTTAATTGATCATTAAAGAAAAAGAGAATATAGGGCTGGAAGCCAATTTTATCACTATTAAGGATGGCTATGTTTGTTATACGTTGTAAGCAGTCTGGAAAGCTGGCAACCAAAACCAAACCAGGAAACAACAAGCAAATTTATACTTTAAAGCAGTTTAAAGATTAATATTTGCACACTACCTTCTACCTTAAAATTATTTGTAATTAAGCTGCTTACTCATTTTTAAAGTATACACTTGAATTACCAACATGATTTGGAAACTTTGAATTTCCAACTAATTTGGAAACTTCAATAGCATACCTATTGAAGTTTCCAAATTAGAGGAGAAACCTTTTTCTTTATCAAATTATTCACAATGACACCGCTATTACTATTATTCACTCAGCTACTACTTGTATTTCATCATTTTCCTTTTATCCTCCCCACAGAGGAACTCAATCTAACTTATGTCTTGGAATGTTCGCAGAGATAGTATTTTTCCGGTACTTTAGTTTTCAGTTCAATGCTATTATCTCGAAGGTACTTCGTGATTTATTATACTACCGCAGTTTATCAATCTTAGGGTACCTATGCACCGACGCATAGGATTTTAGTATCATTAAATTTTATTGCCTCATAGAATCTTTCAGCGGCAAGAGTGTTCATCGAAGCATGACCCACAGTGTTTATGTACTTAAGTTTCTAACCGCTTGGCATTAAAACCACGTTGCATTTTAGTGCTTCTCGCGTACAATTCCATTCATTTCGCTGCCCTCTGCCGGCATTTACATTTGTATTCGCTCCTCGTTCTCGATCCGAACGAGAATGGATAAGAATGAAAAAAAAAATCGAGCGCAAGTTCGAATTACGCAAACGGCACATGAGGTAACAATTGACAACAAACCATTCGAAGAGAGGTATTGGAGCGTGAAAGGACTTTACTGCAATTTTACCCATTTTGTTGGCAAATAAAAAAATAGGAAAAAAGACATCCTGTCAAACGTAAGAAGTGTCAAGAGCAGAGTGTCATAGCACTGTTTATTTATTCTTAAATTTACAACATATATAGACATTCTAGCGCAGTTAAGGCATTCACATTCCTCTCTCATTCATTGAAAGTTGGAAAACACAAGCAGACGAGAAAAAAATTAATATTGCAAAACACTAGACCTTTATGAGCTACATCAATTGTTAAAAGGCAAATATCACTTCATCTATACCTCATGAGGATACCACCTCCCAATTTTATCCATTTTAATCCTCCTTATGCTCGTAACATTCTTTCATTATATTATTTGTTTATCAATATATGCATTCAGTATACATATTTTCTTCAAAAAATGTAGGCATCGGAGAAAACGTCTACAGGTGGTGTCGTAATAATGGACCACGCATGCCGCTTGAAAACTATAGGCTTTAGGGATATTAGAAGAAGATTCTTTGAACGGCTTATGTAACTTAGGAAGTTCCGGAAGTAAATCAAGAAGGTTGTCGGGTGGATCCTGGGCATTTCCGCTCACATTTCACTCGCTTTGCGACTCATTACATCTCCTTTCATTGGGTGCATTTCCAACGTCTCCGTGAGGTTCGAAATCACCAACCTCTCTCTCTTTCTCACACACACTCGCACGAATTCCAATCTCCTCTGTGGTCGCCTTGAGCATCCCATTGCCTTTTATAGTTTGCTCGTTTCACTTTTTTTAGCCATTTCCAATTTCTTATCTTGAATCTTAGAATGATTATTCTATTGTCTTCGTCTCGTTGTAACTTAGTATTCCAGCGACCTTTATCCAAGTCCAATGGGAAAGAGCTTCGTGTATATGGTTGGGCAAGAGAAATCAGACTGCTACGTTCACCCGATTTCTTCGGCTCTAAATTTTGGGAATGAACATCACTGCAGTATAAATTAGAGCTTTTACCGTTATCCCCTTTACATTTTTTATAGAACCAATATCATCAATTCGATTATCCCTGCCAAATATTTTTTCATGACTGAAATTCTTCAGCTTTCCCCAACCTTTTCCCGGCACCATACTCAATACTCCACTATTCTATTCAACAACCTTCTCCATTTAGTGTCCTACAATTACAATTTCTATCCTTTTTACCAGTCGAAGATTCTAGAGTGATTTCCTTTCATCGGTTAAGCTCCATATCTATTCTCTCGCATTGTTCTTGCTCTGCGATCAAGAATGATTTCAATCTCTTGGTTGACTAGCTAACTATCCTCCTTTGGAATTGAGATTAGCAGCTCATCAGCCTCAGTTTCATTTCGCATTAAGTTCATCCCTCGCCGCTCTCACCAACTTCACGGTATGTAATTGAAATAGGGTCTGGTGATCATGAACAACGTTGCCTTACTTCATATCCAATTACCGCCATGAGTCTTAGTCGTTGATGTATACATTACCAATGAAGTATCTATATTAAAAGTACATTTTTACTATCTCTAATATTTATAAAATTTTTCCTATCACTCGGTGAAAATCATTGTTGATATCCTAGCTCCTAAACAAATATATCCCAATTATTTTCACGTTCTACTATGTGCGTGCAAAATAGTAATTTAAAGAGTAACACTTTTCTTGTCTATCCTAACCTCTGCCTTATCACCATCCATGTAGCATTTTGCCCTATTCTCTATGATTATATTGATTACTTCTTTACTTTCAAGATATACCTTAGTGAGTTTTTTCCTCTTATACCTTTCATTTCTTCTCTTTTGAGTTGAAAAGAAATATTGGTTTTATGGAGCTCCCTATCGTTCTTTTTTTTCTCTTTGTCCCGTAGATTTTCATCACGATTCCAAAAATATACTTGCTGCAAGGTAATGCGTCATGTATCCTTGCTCAACTATCAGGGCTTATTTCCCCTACGGCCTTTTCGATTCCACTCTCAATCAATGCCTGGCCCTGGCTCTCCTGGAATGAACAGTTCTATATGAGACATTTTACGCACAAGAAAAATTATTTTTAATTCTCAAATTCCGATAATACTTCGATATACGTAATATTTTCAGAAATGTATTGCAGTAAGACTGAACAGCATTATTGGTGATTTACCATGAATTACCGCTGCTTAAATGCCTTATCTTCACTATGAATTCTGCTTCATTGGAGTGTTAATTGGAGTGTTGACCCTGTGGATGAAATATTTTGAATGGTAATCATAAAATTAAAAACCTAGCCCGATATAGTGATGCCGGCCATAGTAATACGGTCAAAAACGCACTAGGAGCCTTCGGAGACGGAATCTAAAATTTGGATGCAATCCCGCTCCTGGATTGGTGCTGCTTTTGTCTTAGGATTAGGTTATGAGATAAGTTCATCTAGATGGTGTGCTATGACCTAGTCGTAGATCCTCCTAAAAATCTATTCCTACACCTAAAAAATGTCGGTCACCCAGGTTCTCTAACGAAAAATTAATGCCTAAAACTTTGCTAGTGAATTCTTCTGTTGAGAGAGTCGACTTTAAAATATATGGCCAGACACAGCTGCTCGCCATTTCAGAGATTATGGTTCAATCTAAAATGAAATCGTCAGAAAAACTAAAGCCTATATCCCACAGTCAAATGTTGATACAATATTGGTCACAAATATCATCCAACCGCATTTGTTCAAAATGTTAGATGAAGCAAAATTGGCGTTTCCCACTGCACAAAATATAAGGTTAGACTAACCAATGAATTACAAGGAAATAATTAACAATTAAAAGGACTGCCATAACTGAATTAGAAGAAGCAGTTGTAATAAGCTTGACTTTTCACAGATAAGTTTTAGCTGTGAAAATCGTGCATTAATTTAATTTACTCAAAATAACCTACTCGTGTTCATAGTATCATATGTAAATTCATCTTTTCCATGCACTCAATTAGTATAATAGAGAGCCTCAGGGCTCCATAGTTAAGACATTTTCATGAGTGTCGTGATTGCAACACTTCAATCCAAAGAGCTCAAATAAAATCACTTTCACACTGCGGAAAGCGAATGTCACTTTTTTGGAAGTGTCTAATTGGTTGGTTTCATACATTTGGATGTTATTGTAGAGCACGTTCTATCACTGTAGCCCAAAAGATTTGTATCTAACATGTTGGACCACAAGTAATATTGATATAATACGACCATGTCACACAGTCCTGATCAGTTGCATCCAATTTGTAGCAAATAATTGCATCAAAATTTAACCATGGAACATCGGCTTAATGCATTAGGCTATGCAGTTAAGGCTTAACTGTTGTGATGGGTAAAAAGTTAAATATTAAAGAAATTATTGTTTCTGTGGTTACTGCTGTCTGCTACTGCTATCTGCTGTCTCTTTGTTACGGAGCGCGAGCCCTCGCGACACTTTCATTCTCTAGTGTACCGTGGGAATTCACTAGCCGGAGCCGTGACACCACTCAATCTCTCGGCGATGACTCAATTCTCTGTCTTTGATGGACCCGATCAGTCTCACCATCCTCGTTCAGAAGTACATCGGGCGCTTTTTGCGGCGCTAATAGATCGCGGCCCGCCATCTGGCGACGTTCTTGTCGCAACAGCGATCGTCGGATTCCCCCCCGCATGCATCTTTATAGGTTGTTTTTATCACTCTCCCCATCATCAATCGCGGGCGATTGCTTCCTCAATGGTTATGGAACGGAACTGTTGGCCTGAGACGGTGCCGCTGGTACCAACGGCTGTGGGAAGTGAAAGTCACGGTTTACAATCCACCTACCACGTAATAGCCCTGAAAGTGGCTGGAAACAAGTCGAAGCTGCCGTGTTATATTCTTTTTGATCTGCCACTGCTCCTTAGCGTTTGTCTTCTTTGCAAAAGTTCTTCTTAATCTTGACCCCAAAATTGGTTAATCTCCATTGCTGTATGGCTGAAATTTCGCGTTCTACCAATAACCTATTTTATCGTTGGTTTCATGTCCGTCCCGTACTATAAGGTGTTTCAACTGGAAAGAGATTAGTAAGGATTAAACGAGGCAGAAGAGGAGAAAGAGCGGCGAGGAACCCGGAGCTGGTATTAGTGTGTTCCCAAGGGGTGCAAGGTACTTCGGGGATTCAAACCTGGCACCTACGAGTGGGAAGCTAATTCTCTTACCTCCCACACAGCTTGACTAATAGGCATCCATATTCTTCATTTCAGCATTGACACAGCAAGGAAAGTAGTTTTGAAAAAATGGGTATTTAAAAAGCAGAGCAGATATTAAAATTATTTAATGCTTATTTTGAAGCAATACGGATGCAATTATTCAATAATTAAATCAACCGAGGGGAAAATTTTACTGCTGAATGCCATCAAAACCTTCGAAAAAATATTATAATTCACTTTCAGAAATAAAGATAAGTAAATCAATATATGCACTTAAATAATTGATTACCGGTTTTCCCTAAATTATATTTATTAAATAGTTTTTCATGAGATATTTAGGACGGTAGCTGACATATAGGTATGTAAGAAGAAGAACCTCAAAAGCATTTTGGCCTCTAACGCAAAACGTATAAATTTCACTGGATTTATTGAATAAGAGTGAATCACATTACGAATGAAAATGAAGGCTAGTTCATTTGCATTATTATTTATGTGTGTTCACTAAAGTTAACATGAGGCAGTTCTTATGAGATCCAGTTTTATAATTTCCCGTCGAATAATATATCTTTGTCATCAAATAGATCCAAGGAACATAGAATTCAGTCATACGACAGTCTGATTTCCCATGTATGTTTAAAAATATTTTCTTTGCACGTGAATTGGAATCGTATTAGTCACAAACGTCACTAATAAAGTCAAGGGCAATCAAAAGCTGATGATGGAGTAGTTGCTCTGTGCCATTTGATGTCTTTAAAGCTACTTTTTCGTCACCGCCGTCAGCATTTGCTTAAGAATGTACTCTTCTATGTGCTCAAAGCTTAGTAAAAGGAATTTCTACGTTCAGGCAGCACGGAACTCGTGTTGCAAGCTCGCGACGCTCAGCATTGCGAATAACAATGCCACCAGTTATCCTTATCTTTCATGATCCGCGTCCGAACAAACGCAAGCTTTGCACGGAACGGCATCGAACTCACATCGGGGGGAGAACTGGGCAATTTTATTTTTTCAAACCAGCCTTCAAATGCGCACCTTGAAGATAAAGAATTCCTAAAATGGGACTTAATACACTGACCTTATTTCGTTGGAAAGGGAGAGTATTTTTTATTATTTCAAAAATTACAGTATTTCTGCTACCAGAATAGAGATAAGGGGATTATACTTTACAGCTGCACGTCAAAATAAGGGAAGACGGAAGCCGTCATGCAATATACTCCGATGATACACACACTGACCTGATATACTGCAATTACGACGGTATTATTAGTAAAAGAACAAACTGTAACTTATTGCTACCACTTCTTAGGATCAACGTTGCATTTACGAGTCATTTACGAAATAAGGCTTTCCCATTCCGAACTTTGCGTTTGAATAGACCCTGAAAGAAGTTAAACTTTATTAAATTATTGTTCAAGCAATTATGTTTATCTACCCATGAAATGGGTAGATAAACCGCTTGTTGCTCGCCGATTAAATTATTTTGAAAGGAGAATTTAAAGTTTGGAAAAAATACATTTTCCGTGTTACTTATTCCGTCAAAACTTCAACAAAGCAGAAATGTATGATAAATGTAACGGGCGATTCAAAATTATGGCTATATATTTAGCAAATGATCGTTCGCATTCAGTATTTAAAATTTCACGTGCATTATACTCGTTGAACATACTATCAATTAAATGGAAACCACTCTTTGTGACAGCACACAGCATACTATTATGAGCATTATTTTGTAACTCTCACTGTAAGACATTGTATTTGCTATTTATTTTGAACTACACTAGTACCTGCAGTGGTAATAAATATCCACATAATATCCATGGAAGCAGCTTAATTTGGCATAAATATTTTCAGATAATGCTTTAGCTTTATCCGTTTACAATTTCACGACTGGATCAATTGGCAAAGGTGTATAATATATTAAATTAGTTGGTATTGTTAGCTAATTATTCTGGAATTACGCTTGTTCGGTAAATAAGATATTCACAAAATACAACTGTCTATTTTATAATACAAGCATTCACAGTTCACAGAACCAGGAACTTCCTAACTCAGTTTACGACATGAAAATTATATTCGTTTTTTTCCAGGAAAGTTTTGCCGAGGAAAGTTGTGAATGCTTTGGTGGGTATATTTGAGGCTTTAAAAAGGCTTCATCGGGTTCCGTCTAAAAAAAATATACACGTGGAAAATTAAACTCAAACAACAATAAATGAAGCTGATCACATTCAATATAGTGGAAAAAATTAAGTCGATTATTTTATGTGCTGTATTTCTCATCCACAAATTTAGAAATCATTGAGGTACTTATAATAGATTGACTTGTGGTAAAAGTAAAAGGTTTTTAAAATGTAAAGTCATCATGTGAAAGAAATTTATCGATTCTGGTGGCAATTTTTATATTAAGTCGTAATAAAAAATACGGTAGACGATATTTTTAAATAAAATATTTTTTTCTGCTAATAATTTGGCCCTTTAGAAATGAATCCCAACTAATGTAAATAAATTTTCAAGTCTTTGGCAGTCTTCTGAGTCTATAATTAATGTTACATATTTAATCTCTCCACGCACAAATATTTATGATATTTATCCATTTTTTCAGTAGCTTGGCCACTATGATTACTTTGATGGGAATTGCTCACCTTCCAAATTATATACTCACGACGCAAAACTGTATAGAAAATGGACTTGTGCAAGTAAGTACTTCAGCTTTTTTTATTTTTGTGTGATTGAAAATTGAATTTATGTATGTACATAAAACTACTTTTAACAGTAATAAGAAACATGGTGAGGATCAGTATTCCTAAACTTAGAGTATGTAGTGAGTAAAACAAAGATGAAAAGAGCACTGACACTTTAAAAGGCAACGTGCCTTGGTTTATCTAAAGTTATGCAATGAAGGATAATAGGCTTAATAAATAATAGGGAATATTGTTGGGTCGTATCCAATCTAAGATTTTTCGCATCTAAAAATCCATGCATCCTCTTTGAGTTAGCTTACTAAGCATCAAGCAAAAAATCATAGCCTCAGCAAACGTGACTTTCCATTCATAGAGGCTTGCATTTGCCTTTTGATAATTCAATCAGTTGCACTATATACAGTTATGTGGACAGACCTTAGATCGTTTGAATTTGCTGGTAGCCTGAGGACTTAGGTACAGAGTTAACTGTAGTTGATCTTTGAGCAATATAAATCGGGAAATAAGGCATCTAACTAAAATCAGTATTACCATTTTCATGATAGCTATAAAAAATTGTTAATGTAGTTAAAATTTACAACAAAGTATTCAGATAGCCAGTGTGACTTATTTCTTCAGGAAAAAAAGCTATTTTACGGTGGCGACTTTATTTGACACACTTTCTAATGTAGAAAAAGCTTCACCAAGACCCTGAACTCATTGACACAGGCGTTATCGCTAACAACCCAGCAACTAATGTACGAAATTCAGAATATCTTATGTCTGCAAAATTAGTTCTGAGGAGCTGCTCGCAAGTATTTTCTAATTACATACTTTCTATTTACAGTATTCTAATCTCTAGAGATCTTAAGAATAAATTATTAAAACTTTAAATTACTCATAATTTTATTATGGCCAACTGTCTTCAGAAGTAAGATTAATGATAGAGAGAAATGCAGTCATTGTCTTCTCTTACATCTTTTGTATTATTTAATTTTACGAATATCCCGTACAACTTTCACGTAAACAGTTAACCCAAATATACATATGCATTATAAAGCCGCGGGTGTCACCCCGCCTTTGCTGAATACGGTTACACAACGACAATATTAATTGTTATATTAGTTGACTTGGGACCCGTTGAGCATGAATGCAGCGTTCCGTTTACTGAGAGAAGAATCTAAAAATTCTATGGAAAGCCCTTACGAAGTGAGTATCTTTTTTGTGAATCAGAGATGAAATTACTGGATCACTCATTTCAAATCAGCGGTTAACATGATTCCTGAGAAATCGGGGATCGATCTTACATATTACATCCCTCTTAATGCGCACGGAACTCAGAACCAATCGTTAAAAATAAAAACAACGGAATTGAACTCAGTGATCCTCTCATTAGGAAAGATATATCAGCATCATCCATTAAGGTATCACCGACTCGAAAGCCGATAGTCTTTTATTTTCCTGTCACTCTTCCTTTCCCTTCCGAGCCGGAAATAAATAAACGGGATCGGGAAGGAGACCGATCGCCGGAGGGGCCCGCCGAAAGATTAAAACGGAGGAGAGGAAGAGAACGGAAAGGAGGCAAGAGGGCAGAGGAAGAGGAACATGATGATGGGCGGAAGTCACATGCGAAGATTTTCAAGGGCAAGGCGCGCCCATCATCCCATCTCTCTCTTTCTGAAAGGGACAAAAAAAGGGCTGAATATTCGGTCCGGACCTCGAGAACCGAGCATCCAGGCATGCAAGCCAGCAGGAAGGCATTAATTTGCTTTCTTCTTTCCCTTCCGAATAGCCATTTTATTCCCTAGGCTCCCCATCAACACACCAGCCAGCCTCGCCTCGCACACAGGTGAGCGGATAGAAAAAAAGAGGTAGACCGCGGTCATATACTACTGCGCGCGATAGAAAAAAAACTCTGGGAAGAAAAGGAAAAAAATACGAGTATTACTATGTGTATGTAACACAGCATAAATAAATCGCAAAGCGGGCTTAAAAATGTGCATACGTACACAAACTGACCGGATTGTTACAGCTCCTTAGCCAATCACGTCCCCCGAGGTGGAGAAATAATTAAGTGAAGCGGAGTGGGGTTAAATTTGGTGGTGCAAATAAATCGAGAATAATTTCCGCTCCCCTGGAGGTATTTGATCTCTGAAGACGAGGCGGGTTTGGCGTTTTTTTTATCAGTGCGTCCTCCCTCTTGTCTCGTCTCGCACAGGAAATTGTGGTCCGTGTTTTGGTAATGAGCTGAAAGTGAAGAGCGCTTGGCCATTGAGGGGTGATAGTGTGGGAGAAGAAAAGGCGAGATGGTTATTCAAACAGTTTGGATCGGGCGAAGATGTAGACGCCATCTACGCATATTCTCACCTTGTTACTCATGAATTTCATCTGCATCTGCATAATTATCTAGAGCAAGATGTCGTAAGGGAGATATTGTATGGGATTTCGGGCCAACAATAAAAACAGTGCGGGTAGGAGGATGGAATCAGGGGGAAAAAAGGTTAGAAGAGGAAAATTAGGTCAGGGTTAGGTAATTCCTCATTGCCGTAAGCTGAATGAAACAAGTGATACCTTGTGTTACCGTATAGTTACGGTAGTTATTACAGTACATCCATTTATTTTACGACAACATGGCGTCATCAGTAGGTTATTCATCGTAAAAATAGGAAATTTTCGATATTCCCAATGGTTTATACGAAGCATATGAAAAAGTTTAAGCAAATTAAGTCCAGGATCATTTATTTTCGATTCATTTATATCATTAGATCGAAGGTTTCCGCGGCGTTGGTTTGATGCTCTGTGCGTGGTTCCGGGTTTCCTTCCTCGTAGGTTGTAAGATGACTACTGTTACGCTGTCTACCCTGTCAGCGAAACTGTTGCCAATCATCTTCCCAATCATCGTGGAAGTAGTGCATGATTGGTGATCTTCACCCCATGCCACACACCCTCGCGGTGGCTTGCAGGGTATCGTGTGGATGTAGACGTGTAGATGAAGGAAACCCGGAACCATGCAGAGAGTATCCTTATATCATGATCTTTTCTACGTCCCATTATATTGCTATAATTTTCGCTCATGATATCTATAATTTTCCTATTGCATTTTCGTGGTGACGCTTTTATGATATCCAAATTTTGATTCTTTGATTTAGTTTTACTCGCTTCCATTTTTTTGTGCTCTCATTTTTAGGCTCTCAATACATCATGTTCTTCTTCCGTATTTATCTTCCTCTCATTCGTACTAGATTACCGACCACCATCATACTCTTGCTCTGACGTTCTCCAATTTTCATTCCAATTCCTCAGAAGTCATTATTCGGCCTCTCATATATCAACTATCGACATTTCAGCCTTCAAGTACCAATCATATTTTTAGCATATAAATTTAAGATATTAAGAACGTCAAGAGGATTTGTATTTTTTCATCCATGTAATAATCTAGCCTGAAATTAGTTGACCTAATGAATAAAATGCTTATTTCTCATGGGCTAATTCGACGTTCTGATATGTGTTTTCAAGTCTGTGCCCACTCTTAAAGGTACTTCAGGTCAGGAGGAAAGGTACAAGAATAGGATTGAGAGGGTTTGGAGGAAGGTCCGAGAAAAACCCAGCGTCGGCATTAGCGTACTCTTAGAGGTAGGCGCCAAGGGGTCCACGGATCAACGTCCTATCCGACGGAAAGAATACTCCGGACGGACGAAATCGAATCCTCTCCACAAAGCACTCAAGTAGGAGCAAAGGGCTAAAGTAGGTTTCATCATCATCGGTCAACAATCCTATGATTGGTTTTATGCAGCCCTACACTCGATTCTTCTATCGGCAAACCTCTTCATATCTACGTAATTCTTCTCTTTCATGTCCTTCACAACTTGTTCCATGCATCTCATATGAGGCCTGCCATTTCCATTCTTCCCGTTCACTTTTCCCTTGACGATTGTCTTCATCAGGCCATCGTGTCTTAAAAAGTTGTCCCGTCTTCTTTTTAATGTTTTCAGTAGACATCTCTTCTCTCCCACTCTTCTTAAGACTTCTTCATTTGTCACTCGATCGATCCATTTTATTTTCATCATTCTTCGGTAGCACCTCATTTCAAATGCTCCCAGCCTGGACTTCTCTGCTGCTGTTATTGTCCATTATTTGCTGCCATATAGTAGAATGCTCCAGATGTAAGTTCTAATGAAATGTTTCCTCACTTCCACGCTTGTATTTGCAGCTGTAAGAGGAATCTTCTTCTGGTGAAATGTCCTTTTCGCTTAGGCAATTTCTCTCTTACTTCGTCCATCGCTTATTATTCGGCTTCCCAGGTAACAGAACTTTTCCACCTCCTCGATCTTTTGTTTTGCTAATTTAACACTGGTCCTGGCTTCCTTTCACCCACTGCATACCAGTACCTTATTTTTCTTTTTATTGATCTTCAGATGATATCTGGAAAGTAGATTTGCCAATGAAAAATATCTTCCACTGTTGGAATCCTATCCCAGGACCTAAATGATGTAGTATAACCCAAAAAAGCCCTTTGCAAAGTTATACTACATCCTTTAAAATGTAAATAAGATGTGACTCTTTCCGTTGTAATCGTAGATAAAACATTTGCGCACTACTTGGTAATGTCATAGGACAGTGGTTCTACTATTAGTCTAGAAGCTCTCGTTTTTCTGGTAATTCTTGACGAAATATTAGGAAATCGTTATTTTAGTCGTCAAGGATAGTTTTTCCACTACATAATCTATATTTATAGTAATTATAGTATGATTAAAATTATATCAGACTTATTATTTATGGAGGTCCTGGAACACTAATTGTAAGATATAATGGAATATAAGATCAGGAACAAATGGAGACGGATGAGATAATAATTTGCTTAGATCTTCAATCTTTGTTTTAATCTTTTCACCCATGCTTTCTTTTTTTAATTTTTGATAAAAATAAATTCCAAAGCATTATAAATGTGGTTCCTTCCGTTATTTAATATCCATGGCTCATCATCATCTACAAGTGGCCATTTTATTACTTCTCGACTCCTTTAAAGTCGCTGGCAGGAAAATTCAAACTACCGTTATCGAATATCGTTTGGTGCCACATGTCAAGTCTCTGCTGGGAGTGAGCGGAAAATTTCAACACCAACGTCTTTTTTATTGATTTTCGAAACTCGCGAATGAGTAATGTATAGAAAGAGAGTGCGTGCGACAGTGGTGGCCACTTAAAAAGTTAGTCCAACCAATGCATCTGCATAGTACCATCTAAGCCACCATAATAGTGTGTGGCAGGGAGTTCATCTTCACCACACATGCACTACATATATCTGTATCTACTGACTACCTCGCAAGGCACCTCGAGTGTGTGTGACGGGGGAGAGTTGTCACTAAACATGCACTAAAGTTTACTTATACTACCAACCTAAGGTGAGATTTATATGAATACCAAGTGGGACACGCACCATAAATTCCTTTTTAAATCCAATATGTAAAGACGCGTTTGAGAAGTACTAAACACATTCACTATGCACACGGTCATGGCACACTGGAAGGCACTGCAACGAAGCCATTATCCCCGTCTTATGCATATGTAGTCGGGTGAAAAGGAGTGCCTCGAAGGGTAAGATGATGACGAGGAAATCTGTTCCTCAAAGCCGCAACTGCTGCCATGGTTACGCTCGAGGGAGCCCTTCGATGTTCTAGCCTGGCTATCGAGCACGACACCTTACCTCGTAGCATCGGAAGACGAGGACGGTCGTCTATCGTGAAATTCCTCCTCCCTCCATCTCTCCATCGTTCCTCCCAACTCCTTCCCTCTTTTCGTATCCTCGATTCCCCCGTTTAGGACACGTATGTCACGATGAGCTACGAGCTCCTCTCTTTCATCATTTTACAGGCAAGCGCTGAAAGCATTTTCCAAGCAGCTGGCTGATGTAATAGGGTAGTTCCCTTCATCAAAGCCATCAGAATTCAATAATTGCGATTCGTGCCCCACCATAAAGGTATTCGTTTCATGGAAAGAATTTGCATTGAGAAATCCGTTTAGTAGAGAATTGAATGTTAATTTAAAGTGAATTTGAAAAAGCTCAGAAAAGGCTGGATGCGCTGCCTTGGTGCTGACGTAACAGGCATAGAGCTTGTGTTGCGAGGCATTGGAAATATTCTTCTACTGAGTTTATCATTGTATTTCAGAGGCCCTTAGCTCTACTAAACATATATTAATGATGAAAACTATCAAATTTCGAAAAGTCTTCTCCATTAGACATGGTATTAACAGTCGTTTTATAGACTCTAGTGTACCCCGCTCGTAGAGTCCTCTGTTACTGCGAACAACGCGATTATGGGCTTATTTAACAAATAACTTAGTTAAATGAGTACTAACGGATTTTAATTAAATACACTGAATAAATTATTTTGAATTGAATATATAAAAGTCAATTGTAATAAATTTACTTAATAGATGCACATCCAATAATAATTTACAAAGTTACTCATTTCATTTCATTTCATTATAACGATGCATGGAGGTTTCAGGTGGCATCAAAAGTGGTGAGACTAGCTCCATACCAACCGTAATTACAGTATTTACTCCCCTTCAGAATGCTTCATGATTCCTGCATTCCAACCCACGTCCCATTCTTTCCCACGTACTGATCATTCTCCCTATATTTATGGACTAATATGTTCATTTCCTCAAATCCTATTATCCATGTTACATGATCTGTACATAACTGTAACTGTAACTGCCTCCATTGAATTGCCTGATGGGTTTCTCTACACTATTATGCTATCCTCTGCTTGTTTTTCCCCGCACATTTAATTTTCCTCTCCCATCTGTACCAACTGTATCTAAAATATCACCACTATTTTATCATCAGCGTTCCTCTACTTCCAGGTTTCTGATAATCCACAATATATCACCGGAAACACTTTCCTTGCATGATGTTGTAAAACGGTCGATCCCCATGATATCTATTGTATAATAGGTAATGCTTTGTCATAAGTAATTCTGACTGAGATAACTTCTAGTTTCCGGATTATTTCCCTAATTCTATAGGACTGAGAGGTGCCTTATATGGCACGGATGGTTCATGACAGAGAATGTTATTCTGTTGTAAGTATCAATATAATTAACCCCCTATGAAACCGCCGGACAAGGTGGCGGCGAGGTAAAGTCTTCTCCTGCTACTCCTGGGGTCGCGGATTCGAGTCCCGTCTGGGTGGGTTTTTCTCCACTCAGGGATGGATGTCTGTCAAGCTCTGTTGGTTCAACCCCTGGGAATCCTGATGACAGGCAAATGTCTATCGGGATTTCAGGGGTATATGGGCCACCAGAATGGTCTGGATGCAAAAGAAACAAGTTGTTCTGTATAACGCTCCATGATTCCCGTAGAAATATACTGATAACCCTCGAACCCGTTACTAGTTTATTGTCTTCCGCTTTATTGTGAGGCTGCAAATCTTTTACAATGCCCAAATTTTCTTCCTAAATACCTTTTTGTTGAAAGCCATGGAAACTTGATTACGCGTATTTACTCTCACTCATTTTGTGCCACAATTTTCTACATAATGATCAAATGGATGGACCGAATAACAAACGAAGAAGTCCTTTGGAGAGTGGTCTGGAAAGAGAAGTCTGATTAAAAAAAACTGAAAATAAGACGAGACAACTTGATCGGCCATGAGTGAGGCCACGGGTGGAGAGCTGCATTCCTAGAACAAACAAATCCTAGGATTGCTGCCATATGATGATAATAATGATGAACGAAATGCCAATATTTTCAAAAGAAAAACATCATTAACGTCCCTTGCTTAACGATCGTCATATGGACTACTGCAATCCTAAGTGGATTTGCTGAACAATACGCTCTGGTAATTCTGCGCTAATGAACCCCACGCTCAAAGGGAATAATATGTAGAGCCTTTCCCTCCCCCACCGTAATAATCCCCGACCTATAGTGTCCGTTTCCTTCTAGGCAAAGATTGCTGCATTTCTCCTGAAGGAAAAATATATTTCTTTAACTATTATATGGGTCATTAAATAAAGGCAGGTTTCTGACTCAACTTGGTCACTGCATTTGGTTCAGAATAGGAATGAAATATAACTGATATACGTCTTTGACAATTCTTCACATTTAGCTACTAAGGAAGGCCACCATCTATTTTTGTGGACCCTCGAAATGGTTTATTTGCCTCTGTTTTTTCATCCATTATAGCTAATTCTCGAAAGCGTGCACACGAGATCCCGTTAAATTCCGTCACCTACCATGTGTCTAACGAGATAGTAATGAATTCGTGAATTTCTTGATCACCGTTGCTTTAGCAGCCGGTCAACCCGTTCTGTCGTGCGCCTCACTTTCGGACGGAAGTCTTAAATGGCACGCTTCCTTGCTCCTTTTTGACACCTTTTGGGGGTATTTATCGCCCTGGTCTGAACTCCAGCGAGCCTTCCCTAATATTTCTCGATAACTCCTTTGCCCTATTGGGAACTTCCGCAAGTAATTTTATATCCTTTCAGTCTCACGTATAGTTTAAAAGTGAATCATGACATTTGTATCTACATTTAGGCTGTTTTTATTGCACAGAAGTTCTTATTCCTATAATTCTAGCTTCTTACGCATGCTTTTAAAATTAAGTTGATGATATTCATTTTAGCATGTTGGAACGTCGAATGAGACTGACGGTGGAAAATGACTTAAGTTTTGACAACCGTATATTTTGGCCAATTTTGCAGAAATACACAGAACTGATACCTAGTTTTTGTATTAAATATTTGATATCTAATTCCGATAAGATATTGTTATTAGATAGGCAGTGTGTGTTAATTATTGAATCCGACTCTGAATGCCTGTTTCCAGTACAGATCAAATGCTTTGCCATTGCTTTCTTTGCTTTGACCAGTGATGACACACGTCGCAATTTTTACTGTGCGTAGATTCGACCACATGACTGTATCATCGGAGAAGTTTTCGTTTTGATTTCATAATTGTGTCTGCTCGAAGGAGAATGCTTCCAATAGGTTAGCCTTCAAGTAATAATAAGGCAATAATATGTAGAGCCTTTGAAGGAATAATGTTTAAATAATAATGATAGGATGCATACAGGGATTGATTAAGTATAATTTTGCTTGTACTTCCAGGCATCAACTTATAGATCTTTGCTGTAAGAGCATGCCGTGAAAGGTATTAAAAAAGTTGCTCAATACCTAGAAAATGGTAAATTACTTTCGCTGCAAAGTTTATCTTCCTTTTTGCTTTGTGTGATGGTGATAAATTTTACCTTATAGTATTTTATAGTGTATTATCTTACGAATATGTTGTTTTTAACTTTTCGGGTGTTTGAAAGTTGCAAGTTGCGTCATCATTTCATGTTTCATTCTTATGTATCATTATTCCATGTCTCAGCTAGTAAATTAAACCGATATATATGAATAATAATATACAGGCTTAAAAATGCTTTTCACGTCCTTATTTTTCGTATAGTAAAACAATATTTTCACTACATTACGCGGAGAGTAGTTCCTAATTGAATATTCATCCCAGTCAGGACTATTTACCTGAAAACAATTTCTTTTTAATTCATCTAATTAAATTCATGGGAAGGCAGATAGAAATCAATGCGTCTGTCTTCCGAAAACAGGTTTTGCGAAAATTTTGAAAGTGAGTTAAGATGCGAGACATCATCTGAACCTTTCACGCCTTGTTTCCCCGGCGGCAGGCACGTTGAGCCACTGGGTGACTTCTTCCTGGCGCCCACACTCGTGACTACGGCTGTGAACAGCGCAGCGTGAGTGCAGCATTAACCATCAACGAATGAACCAGGAAGACTACATGCTATGCGGATGTCTCAAAACTTTCTACTCCACATAATGTCCGAAAATGCTGCTGGTGAATCCATATATCATTTGCACCTGCGCAAATACTGCATTATGTAAAATTTAATAATTGCAACTGATTCTAGTTTCTGATCAGTGAGAGTTATGTGCTCGATGCATGACTGACTAACGGACGTTTTTCTTCATCATCATCATCATCGGTCAAATGTCCCAGGATTGGTTTGACGCAGCACTCCACTCGATTCTTCTATCGGCCACCCTCTTCATATTGACGTAATTCCTCTCATTTACATCCTTCACAGCTTGCTCCATATACCTCATACGAGGCACTAATTTGTTAAAATGTTTTATTTTATTTTTCACTTTTAATTATATCAGCAGGATTATCATTATTCCCGAAGCTTTATTTACCCTCGGCTCCCTTACAGCAGCGTCAAATCCTGATCTTAATATTGGGGCTCCCAAATCATCCTCATAATTTATTTTTACTGCATACAATTGGTTATACTTAATTATCTTTCGTCTGAATTTATCTCGTTTATGTTTGGTGAATGTTCACCTCACTATACTCATTATCGAGATGAATTTTAGATGTACATCTACATCTACATAATACCCTGCAAGCCACCACAAGGGTGTGTGGCAGGGGGTGATTGCTCACCAAACATGCACTACATATCATGCATAAAAAAGGAATAGTATTAATATAGTAGTCAGAACTACACTATTTAAAAAGATAGAAATTGCAAAGAAAACATGCAAAAACATTCTGTTAGTAGGGTTAGCTTTAAGTACTCATACCAACATGCAGCTACCAATGCTATTCATTGCTACTCTCCGATAGGACATATTTACCGTTATTCGTATCTCTTATTGTGCGAGGGAAAAAGGACATTTTGAATCGGTCAGTTCGGCAATCAATTTCTCTAACTTTATGATTATGGTCCAGTCTGCCATAGTAAGTTGGGGTTCGTAAAATATTTTTAACATCATCACTGAAAATATTGCCTTGGAATTTGTGGAAGAGATTAAGTCTAAATTTCAACCTGCGATCTGACAATGATTCCCATTTCAATTCATTTATATGAATTTCTGTTTATTTTCTTATTCCTATATGAATTCCTATATGAATTTATATGAGTTCCTGACTGGTTACGCTAATATAATTATCGTATCGTCCCTTTACAAATCTTGCCGATCTTCGCTGCACACGTTCAAGTTCATTACTTAGACCGATTGATGTATATCCAATGGGCTCTGCAGATACATACATATACACACAAGCGAACTTGAGTGGATATGGATAAATAGTTTGATCAACCACATATCCTCGAGATGGTTCTTAGGGCAGGTACGGTTGTATAAATACTATTTGCGTTATCGATTGTCGTAGGCTATGAACTCATCTGGGTTTTAGGGAGCCACTAAAGGATGCGAAAGGTGGAAGTAACATTTATAAGGCAAAGTATTATGTTGCATGTATATTATGTAGTGCTGCTCAAAGGCCAATACCGTCCTACATATTCTCATTTTTTTAAAACTACTCTATATTTCCTTTTTAGATGGATACATTCCTGTACACGATATTAGTTTAATTCACAAATGTACGGTTCCAATGCTTGATGGAGCCTTAAAGGGACAAAGTGGAGGGATATAATTGCGGCGTCCGTAAACCTACCAAGCCTCAATTCTGCAATACTGTCTTTGATCGTTAAACGGGATTTAAAGTGTTAGATTTTACGTTGATTTGAGAACAAAAGGACCGACGACTCTGAATGTCTTGATTTTGACACCAATGTGAAGTATACCATCATTAATCTATTTGCCTGAAATTAAACATTCCGATTCCGATTGTATTTCTAGGTAAACGTAATCATGAAATAGTTACACCAGTGATAACATTTTTTGCGCTCAATTTTTCTGGTGCGTGCTCTCAGTCTGGTCATGAAACCAGAAACGCATAGTTCAAAGATGAAATAAATCAGTTATCTCGAGGGAAAAATTATGCGATGTGTTACTAGTGGAAAACAGCAAATTAATAATTTTCGCTGGTAAAAATTACATGTAATTAAAGAAATTCCACTCTCTCAATGTTTAATCATTGTTACCTTCCTTTCACTACTCGCCAATCGAGGGCACAGGCTCAGAACCTGCGATATTAGAAATAACCAACAATTCAGAAGGTAATCGAAGCTAACATTCGTTTTAATATGTTATACTTACGTTCACAGCGGGAAAAGTCAATTCCAGCAGCGTTAAAGGTAAATAAATTGCTGGTAACCACTGGATAAATACTTTTCAAGTAGGGAAATCTTTTGGGGATCCCTACCGTATGCCTGCTTCTATTTTTTCCGATGACCTTTTTAGGCGGCGGCGGAGCTTACTCAAGAAATATGGCACGGCCAGTGGGATTGGGTCTGGCCCGCCGGGCATCGGTTGCACTCCCCTGAACTAGATTGAGTGCGTGTTTCGGAAAGTCGGGCGGCGATAATTGGTTCTACCGCTTCCTCACTTTATACCTTTTCGAGTTCCTACCGACGCTTCCTCCCCTTTCCCCCGCCTTGCCCTCCTCTTCGTCTCCTCCACCTCCTCTTTCCCTACCCCACCACGCCTCCTCATCACCCCCGAAACCGAACATAAAACAAGAAATGGCATAGGTTCCCCTCAACAATAATGCGCCGGTCCCATACCAAGAAAGCCCCAGCGAGTGTTCCCCAATTACAATGTGACTTGGAAGCGGTCATCAAGAAAATAATGACCAGAAAAAGCCGATAATCATTAGAGTTCTGGGTCCGAGACGGATGAAAAAAATACACAAATATCTATACACCGACGGGTTTCTTTTATTTACGGTCTCACAGTCTCAACTTCATCGGCACCAGTTCCGACGAGCGAGGTTCAGCATCCACACAAAAAAAACAGCATCTTCCAGGAAATTAGAAGCGAAGTAGTTACGTTTTGAAAATCACGTGTTTCCAGTCGTATATTAACGTAATTACGTAATTGCCTGAAACGAGCTGCGAAATATAGAGAGGTAGGTCGATCGCGTGCGTTAAAATTAAAGATTGTGTGCCTGGTCAGTGACGGGAATTGGAATTAAGTCCGAGTTTGTGAGGCTGGAATGTAAGTTTATGTTCATCAGCATTTTTGACAGAGGTTCTCATTAAGTTCTCTTGTGCGGTAAACATGATACTTGCTCGAATAAATCGTGAAGTGTCGATTCGAAATGTTGGAGAGCGTGGGATCGATGGTATGTCATTCTCGGAATACCAGCCGTCAATGAGTAAGGTGAATTAACAATTTCGGAAAGCCAATTAATTTTGGAAAAGTTACGTTGAATCATGGTGATCAATCATTTACATTAGCAAAGAAAGAACTAGCTGATCTATTACGAGCTTTACTTAGAAATTCGTTGACGAGGTGGGAGGGCATCTATTGTCTTAACAAAGGAGGTATCAAACCTCACGTTTTTATTTTAATTCGTTTGCCCATCCTAAACATGATTTATGTCGAAGCAGGTGAAGACTGAATGTTTGGTGATTATTTACCCTGTGCCTCCCACCGCCGAGCTGGCTCGCATGGCACATTGTAGATGTAGTGCACAAGAATATTGAATATTAACCAATGTGGTTACTATTACGTCCAATAATGGAGATGGTATCAATCAATATCCATTGCACGAAGCTTCCGAATCTTGCCGTCTAATATTATCAAACCTCAGGTGAATTCGATAGCTAATTTTGAAGTCATGAAGGACCACATGAACTACCTCGAGACCTTTAGCGTGAGGATATAATGAACGATCAAGTTTGAGGATATATGCTAAAATAATTCTATATTATGTACTCGTTATCTTTAATATCATGCTCATTTCTATTTTAAATTTAGAAATTTTCCGTCTTTTCAAATCATATACCCTGAGATGAGCGGGATATGAAGGAAAGATACGCATTCGCTGACGTGAAAATCTTGCTCATTTATCAGCCTTTCGGGTTTGTCAGCTATAGTTGTCGGGAAACAATTGAAATACAAAGTAATGGCGAGATAATTCTATATGAAGCTTTTAAATACATATTTGTGTAGTTTTTTTGCCGGGAATTAAATATCTTACGTTGGTAGTTTCTAAACAATCAGCCTACCTTTGAATGGCCTTTTGAATGTGAATTCAGCGAAAAGAAAATTTGTTATCCTAAAGTCATCTCCTAGTCACTGAGAGCAAAATATTAGAAAAACGAGCGAATGCACGTTTTCCCCAGCATCACAATCGAATTCCACTTGATTCAAAAAACTGAGGTGCAACCGCATGATTCGGATCTAACTAAAGGCGCTAGGGGAACCACGGTTTCACGTTCCATCCGGCGGACGGAGTACTGAATGCTGTCCAAAGAGCGCTCAAGTATCCGACGGTTTCTCAATAAAAAATATCTACTGATGAGGTTAGTACTCAAGGCACCATATAAAGTTAGCTTTGGACACAGCTTTAAACTGTAAATATTTTTACCTCATATTTTTTGTGTAATTGGGGTGAAATATGCTAAGCGGAAAATATGGATATTTCAAAATTTCTCGGAATGGAGGTGTGTTGAAATGCTTTGCTCTTAAAAAGGACTTTAACCAACCAACCTACCCCAACCCGATCCTCATTGCACAGCATGTATAACATTTTTTTAAATGCTTTATTGGATATATTTTTAGGACTAATATAAAGCATCTCATGAACAAAATTTTAGAAATGACCATCTTTGTACTCGAATTCGTTCATGGTAATAAAAACGATCAAATAAATATTTGTTTTTGATACAAATCAAATTACCGTGGGACACAGGATTCATGGGCCTTTTGAACAGTCATATCATGAGAGAGAGTGGAGCAGGAATGGATTGCTCCAAATTCCCACTGGGTCGTTCATCACCAACTTAGCTATGTATCCTTGACTGCAACGATTCGTGTTATCCCCTCCATTACCTCACGACAACTAAATTGCAAGTATTTTAAAAATAAATTACATTTCGCAATGCAGTGAAGCCGTGATTCCAATGATTGATGAGTGTAATCCCTGGAGTGCGGAATTTAACAGCCTAGCAGCTTAGACGTTAACGTGAATTATCACTTTCATCGATGTGGGTTATGAATTCCATGAAGTTCAGTTCAAAAGCTCGCTCTTTTCCCGATTGTGAATTTTATAGCGAACCTATCCGTCATGCATTGTCCCTCCTTATAAATTCCTGTAGATAAATAAATAACTGCACGTATATCGCGAAAGTGAACCATTCGTTCATGAAAAATACATTTCGGGGATCATTAGGGAACTCGATGGAACTACATACAAAAAGGCCGGCAGCGGAGCCGGTAAATCAGCCTTCCCAATGGAAGCGTCCGCGAGCTGCAGCAGAAAATATAACCGGATTCCGCATTCTGACATTTGCAAGCATTTTCACTTGGGCCGGATAATTAATGCAGTTTATCCGAGCCGTTCATCAATTTATTTCGCGGTACCGCGCGCTCCGTGAGGAGGGAGGAAAAAAAGAGATATGCGTTTGGGAGGGAAAAAAATTGACTCGGACCGAAACGGATGCGAAATAAAAGGATTGAAAAAAAAGAGGAAATCCTTCGAACAAGCGAGCATTCCTTGAAACTCGAGTGGGCAAGCCAGAAGGTTCACTAAAGCAGAAGTGTCCTCGTTTATTCCCGAAGCTTCCGATAAATAAATGGTTTCCAGCTCCTTTCCTCTCCCATCCTGTGCCTTGTCCCGGGCCTACCCACTCGCTATCCTTTTGCCTCCGAAGTTTTTTTCCTCACGGATCCCCCGCACACCCCTTCCTCCCTCCCTCCTCCATACTAAGACCGTCCGATCATCGTCTATCACGCGGGGGACACGGAAAGGGGAGTGGGTTAACGGGAGATGATCGCAAATTTTTAAACCATTCGCCATTTTTTTCCCCGCAATTTATCCGAAGCCGTGGATCTCGCCGAGATAACGCAAACGTCCGCAAGTGGGGATGGTAATTGGAGAGGCGGAGGAGGGATGTGTTTGGGGGTGGGAGGGTTGGGGAGAAAGAAAGAGGAATTAAGCTCCGCTCTCGTGTTTGATGGACTCGGGTTTCCTTCCCTCAGGCAGGCTGGCGGCGGGCGAATTTTTTTTTGTTTATCCTCTCAGCCATCTCAGCTGGGCGTGGGTAAGTGCATCGAGGGATGCAGAAACGGGAATGTCTCGTCGAAAGGGAGGGTCGCATTCGTCCTCCGCTGTCCTCTGGGAAATTTGTCGCCGATATTCTTTCCCTGAGTTTTTCACGGAATGAAAACCCGTTTAGCAGAACGCGCCAGGTCCATTTTTATACCAATTTCGTGTCCGAATGTTTTTTCTTCTTCTTCTGGCTTGCCCGATGCCCAATTTTTATTGATGATATCCCCACACCATAAGAATTTTTAAACGCTGTGTGACTGGTGATCTTGTGGATGATTCTGTGATGACGTGTATTAGGGAGTCAGAAGTCCTCAATTTATATTTTTTCCTATTTAGCCACTTTATCCAAATACGCATACCGTATGGACAATATAGAGTAAAACTTGATAAATTAATGCTAAGATTAATTAATATTTAGCCACTACAGCCAAATATGGATAAAATTTTGGAAATATAGAACAAAACCTCATACATTAATACTAATTTTAATCAAGCTTTAACACTTGGCAAGATTTTTTAACCTGAGACTAAATATTACTAAGAATCTGATTACCTTTGTTTGTAGCGAATTATTTTATCATTATTTTTATTTCGGGTTTGGTTAAACTCGAGAGCAAACCGTACAAAAACAATGTTAAAAATAAGTAATTATTTGTAAAATTATTTTATCTTCATCGGGAGCAGAAAACTTTTTTAGTGCAAGAACTTTCCTCAGAATTATAAATATCAATTACGTCATTTAAGTCCCACGGGAGAGTTCCTGGAGTGAATTTTTTAAATTATTGTTCATTGATTTACGAGTTGTTCTACTGCCTCTAATGGGCACACTTAGAAGATATCAAATTTGACTATTTATTCACAAAGAGGATTTTTACCGGCCGGAGAAACACTCCGACGTTCTTGAAATTTCTACGCTGGATTACAACTGGCAAATTTGATCATGTTCACCCCTGGAAATAAAAATTCTTAATGTACTTAAATTAGCAGGCAATCCAATACTATCTCAACGGCAATAGCAAATTTTTGAGAACTTATGGGAAGAAATAACACCAAAATTTATGCTAACATCCACATCAATTTGAAATCGTGGAGTGATGCTGATAAACCTCTCTACCGTTTCCATGTAAAATTATCTCTATTCAAGTTCCATCAAGTTGTAAGCAGAAATTGAATTGCTGGTGGGCGCGTAAAAAGGAAGATGAAGACCAACTTTTTCGTGGAAGAAATGTTTGTGTTTCTTAGTTTTTTATTGCCCTCGAGGGAAAAGAGTTAAACCAGGAAAATTTGTATTATTTGGTAAAACGTTAAAATCATTCTGGATATTTTCCTGCATTTGTCTCTACAGGATCTGCAAACTCTGTATTCTCACGGAAAAACTTCGATTTTTCTTTTTCAAATGACACCGCTATCTTGAATTTATCAAAATGTGCCTTTAAAGAATCTATCTCTTATTTACTGCACTCTGGTTATAAGCATTTCTTCCAGTCTAAGCATTTTATGAAAGTAATAGCTTATTGAAATGGAAGGATTCTTCAACTGTAGTAAAGATTTTACCCATTACCTTTAAAATTGGAAATGTTTGAATCACAATGAATTATGCGTCATCAAATGGAAATTATAGATACCTTGGGAGCTGGTGTATTTAGTTTCAGTAATTTACCTTAAGAAACAGATTTTAAGGAATGTTGGTATCGGCGAAGAAGTTAGTGTAATCCTGTCTGAATATGACATCCTACCATTAGGGTCCATTTCTTATGTAATGGAACGATGAGAAAGTTGCATTTACTGCACGAGAGAAATTATGCGAGCCGTATCCATTATTCATACCCTTTTGCTCCAATAACCACCTCTACTCACTTCTTTTAGCCATTACTTCAGGAATCATTAGGCAGCTCACATTATTGCTTACATTTTTTACCTTTACCTGATGGTGCTACACGTAAATACCCAACTTACATCCTGTTTTAGTTTTTATTAAATATTATAATTAAACAAAGAATAATATCTAATAATAAGAATTTTAATTTTATTTTACTTTACCTCAAGTACTATATTCACGCATTAAATGAATATTTAAGAAACAAATATATAATCGCAGTCTGTAATTTCGAGTTTACATGAACATTTATTAGTGACAATGAAAAACGTTGTGACTTCCACAATTTTATTAAAAGAACGACCGTATTCGGCTGTGCAGATGTACCTGAGGATAGCTTGACAGCCGAAACCGGTCGTTCTTTTTATAAAATTGTGGAAGTCAGAACGTTTTCATTGTCATTATCTAATCATTCCACCACGTGAAAGCTTCAAATTTCAATTTAAATTCATTTATTAGCCTGCCTTGCCATTTATTGGATTCCTAGTATATGATTCTCTTCTTGTAAAACGGCCAAAAATGGGCAAATGTTAGCAGATTATTTCAATTCTGATGGCAATTCGTCCGTCATGTTGGATGTTAATCACTGCTCCTCGTCACCTTTGACCCTGAGGTCGAGTTTCCCTGAGACATCTCACGGCGATTTACAGATGAGGGTTTTTCATGGAGTTGTCATCTGATGAAAGAGCTGGAAATTATATAGGGACCTCCTGAAATTCTTCAGAATCGATCAGAAGGAACTCTTTTCCTTGATCATCAGGCTTCATCATCGTGATTTATCTCCTTCCGCTGGTTTGCTGGATATCAATGGTTCGACCGTGGCATTTTAATTGGAACTTCCAAGGATACGCTCCGTAGTAGGTTCTTAGTATTAGGTTGCGTATCAATAATCTCCTTCGAGGTTTAATTGCGGGAATCCCCAAACACTTCCTCTTAGCTTGAAACTGATACACCCTTCAGTAATTGATCTTTCTTGGTCCAATTAGGATCCTTCCTTAAACACGCGAAACGTGTGAGGAAACTTAGGAGTGAGAATGGGCAGTCTGTTAGCATTAAGAAATGTAATGGCAAAAGGCAATTTTTCATTTCTCTTCGTGATCAGGACATCGTATTCATATATCGACACTGCAACCTTTTCTTCAATTCCCTTTATACCAGAAAAGGTCATCCATTACATTATGGTTTATCTAATAAAAATTAAAGAGGATTCTTTATTCAGTGGAATCAACGCAGAATATGGATGTGATTTTGGAATAATTTTGTACGTACTTCAAGGTATCTCCTGTAATTTAAGCCACTGCCAGACACCAGGTTGATAAGGATTTGTGTAAGTAATTAACATGAGCAGATAAGAAGAGAATCTTAGCAAGGTAATGCAGAGATATTTCGCACCGAGCAAAAGAATGAGCTTCGCAATATGTTAAAAATAAAGGTTTCCCCTCTTTTGAGCGTAGCTGATTACCGATCGTGCCTACCTTCACCTTGCTCACTTGATTCACGGATGGTGGGTATAATTTTTAAAATTGGCACCTCATTGGGAGAGACCCCAGGAGGCCAAGGATTTATGCAGGGCTCAATGAAGTTTTATTTCATGTCAAGTCAAATCGTTACAATAACCAGTTCCACTCTCTAGAAGGCAAGTTGACTGAGAGGAAATTTAAGGTCATACAAGCGGGAGTAATACTAGATTGGAACAATTCAATAATTTTCTTCCGTGCAGTTTTATTTATATCTGCAAAATGAGCGTAAAAGTGATTGCTAAGTGAAAATCCAGCAAATAAACTGGCTGAAGAGTATTAGTCATTAAACGCAATTTATTCTTCATTATCTCCGCAAATTCCAATTACAAGAATATTCTTGTCGCCCATTTATACAGAGGAATGAGAAAATAAATAATCAGAGTGAAATTGATTTTTTTCTATTTTTTCAGGATTAGGAAGGTAGGAAAAAATGGTTCCTTTTAGTTGGTTCTATTTCAAATTTAACGGCAGGCAATGATATTTCGTCATGAGCCATCGTTGAATTCTGTTTTCAATCCAATCATCTTTAGCAATTCTCCGACAGATATTGGACGCAGAAATTCTGTGGTGTACTCGTATGCTCAGGGATTTTTTTCTGTCTGTAATACACTCATGCGCTTTCCTATTAGTATATCGATGCTAATTTCCATGTGATACAGCCCTGCCCCCTACACTAAATTTGCACTGATCCAAGCCGTATTCCGTGTGTCTCTATTGAGTGAAATATCTGTTATTATGACTTAAAGTGTTGAATTATCCACAGGAAAGTGAACTTCAGGTCATTAACCAGCTATCGGAAAAATTAAAGGTGGTGGCTTTGCTACAATTACAATTCACTCGGTGCTTAGAACCAACATCTACACTATCCACTACTTTTTCTGTTCAGTTATTTACATGAAATGACCAAATTCTAAACTGGTGTCTGCTATTTTCAATCATTTTTAGAGATTTGATAATTTTCATAATTTTTAGAGCACGTGATAGCTACTTAAGACCTTCTTAGGCTTCATTTTCAAAAACATTCGAAATAATATGCTTTTTGGAAACAGCGCGTCTCAATTGAGCCAGTAATATCTATTATTTATTAGACCATTCATTTTTATGTATTATAAAATATGGACAAAAATTCTATGCATGTTTGACGAAGTATCGAAAATATTAAAGAAAAATGTAATATTAAACAATTGTTTTGTATCCTACTTCACTACTGCCTGCTAGTGCATGTTTTGGCATCACAAAAACTCTGGATCATGTCCAAAAATGGAAGAGTTATTTTTGTTTACATTAAAGTGATATAACAAAACTTTATTTCAAACCCCGGGAAATTGGGAAGAATATTTGCAGATTGTGTTAAACCTTAGGGCTTGAGGTTCCCTGCGGTGGTAGAGAGATCTGGCCTCTTTATCTCAAGGGATCGGGAAATTCAGGGAATCTCAATCACATTTCAGTTGGAAACATTAAGAAGTATATTGGACCTTTCTTCATCACCTTGTGAAAAAAAAACTTTCAGAGCAGTAGTGTGTCCGTCGGATAGGTTGTTTTTACACGAGCCATTTTTCGCTTTTCGTTAAGAATGGGACATTACCTGCGCATGGTCCACCCACTCCATACTTCTCCCTCCGTTCCCTGATATATTCCAAACTCTACCCAGTTATCTCCCATCTTTAATGTCGCAATTGGCTTATACCGCCAGTCACCTCTTCCGAATAACTAATTCTACTACTTTAGAGCTTAATTTTGAAATGGCAGCGGTTAATATCGCCCTGCAAGAGAGAGGCACTCTCCATTATTCTTTCCCACCCTGCCGTACTTTGGATGCTCAAAATTTTCCCCGAGGTCACGCCGTCATCCCCATCCATTGAACGACCGAATGCCGACGAAAATCTTAATTAGAAGAAGGAGGATATTTTTTTCTTCCGAGAGCATCCCCATCCCCGTTCCCTCCTCGTCCTTACGCCCGATCCACCATTTATTCCCGCGTTCTGAGACCGACGAGGTGTCGGTCACAATATCCACCCTTCTCTTCAGAGCTGACCGCCACTTTATAACGAGGAGGCACGCGGAGTTCTCTTTTTGTCCCTCTTTTTATCGTTCGCCGTCGGAGAGAAACCCGCAGTCTCCATCCCCCGCCCCCCCCACTCACTCTCCGACTCCCTCTTGAAGCCGACTTGTTTCTCATTTTCCAATTTCCCGGGACTTAAAACGCCGCTCCTTTTATTTCTTGCACACACGTGGGTGCGTTCGAATTCCAAGCTCTCCCACCTCGTCCTACAAATCCCTTCTTCTTCTTCTCCTCCGCCAGCCATCTTGGAATGTCCCTCTTCTCCGTCCTCTCCCCTACCCTATCCTTCTGTCTCCCTCGAAATTTCTTTTTCGCGAAGGGAATTTCCTCTTGCTTAGCGTGAGGTGGCCGAGAGGTTGCTTGTCTCTCCATCTAAGGGTTACTGGCTCAAGATCTTTCCTTCATCTCTTCAAAGCATTCAGACCAATGGTGAGAAAATTCTTAGGACTGTGGATCAACTCGCTTGCTATTTCAGTGAAATCATTAATTCAATTACATTACAATTGCAATGCATTACAATTTTCTCTTTGTAAAAATAGATATTTCGAATGATATTACCATTCCTAACACATAAGAATATTTATAAGACAAGTAATATAAACTTAAAAACGAAACATTCCATAGATTCATATATTTTGATTATTTAGATGATTTCCAAGCGTTGCGGTAATCGAAGTTTAGGTACATAAATTTTCCATTCTGAATTTTTCCGAGTATAACTGTCGTTTTCCCCAGCTAGAATATCAATCTAATATATATATCAATATAATATATCTATTAATCACGGCACAATATAAATATCAAAACCTTTCCATACAGAGAAAACAAGATTATAGTTAGGATCAAAATAATTCCGTTGTAAGCGGTTTTGTGCTATTAAACTGCTTGAAATGAAAGGTAGTAGAGATGCTACCATTTAATTCGTTAATTTAATAGGATTGAGAAGATTATCAACTTAGTCATCCTTTTAGTAGCATGATGACGGAAAATCACTTTCAAAGTAATTTCCCTACGGCGAAGGAAAAGTAGCGAATAGTAGTTGCTTTTTAATGCTAAATTGAGATTTTTGAATATATTGTGGTCTAAGATAACGCATACATATCATATCATCCATTAGTATATTAAAGGAGAAGAAAATTGGTAATTAATTGAAGGTTAATGGAACCTTTCAATTGGGAGAAATTTAAAGCCTACTGAGTTGACTACTAAGTTATTTGAGGGATCAACCAAGGATCATTCGAAGTTCATTAAAGGAATTAAATATTTCTTTCGAAGTGTATTAAATTATAGCTTTTCGTTCAAAATTTAGGTACCAAAAAGCTATAGTTGCAATCAGTGTGATTAATTGAATTCCATTACATAAAATAATTTGCCTACTACACCTAGAAGCCCACAAAATTAGAACGGGGACGATTGATTCATATCGTCCGGCACTATTCTGAGATTAGGATTCACTTAGGGATAATATTTCTCAGGCAAAATGATTCTGAGCAAGGGATTTTATTCATACTATTTACTGCCTTTTTTATCGTCTTCGTTGCAACTTCATTTTTTTAAATCGTAATTTTGCCTTTTTTTATTGGTGTTTCCTTGATTTACTCGTAGTCACTTCTGGGCCATTTTTTGCTTTGGATTCCTTCTTAATATAACCGATATGATTTGAACTGAATCGCAAGAAATTCTCCTCTATTCAATAGTGTCTCCTTAAAAAACATGATGTGCATGGGAATGAGCCCAATTTTTTTGGTATAAGAACTCATCTTTATTATAAAATTAAATAAAATATCTAGTATCCATGTCCAAGAAATATCTTGTGATTTTATCCATGCGCATTTTCGAAGGGGACATGTTCATTTTTAATAAACGGCTCTGGTACAAAGGCTTCAACAAGTAACCTAAAATTAGCAAGTAGCCCAAAATTCAGCTTGAAGAAGGCTAAATATTCGGCAGGTGATCAAAAAAGCCATACGATTAGATAAAGGAGATGTTAAGATAAAATTCTCATTTTAATGGAGCAAAAGCTTACACTAGATATTACGGAAAATTTTGAGGAAGAAATAAAATATCGAGTAAATGGATGGAAAGAGAACATGCATTTCAGGCTACTGGGTAACGATAGCAAGAATTATTGCATAAAAAGGGCTTCTTAGTATGCATCACTAATGAAAATGTATAATTCATTTAATTATTTTTAGAAGCATATTAAATAAAATCTCATAATGTGGAACGGTCAACAAGGAATTTTCGAATCCTAATTCCGGTTTAAACTGTTGATTCTGTTGGCTGAAATATTCCCGGTGCAATAATCTGAATCTATCCAAGGTCTAAATTCGTTCAATTGCTGGAACTGAAATAAATATTGACTTACATACTTGCCTGCATGTTAGGCCAGTCTGTGAACACAGTCATCAACCCAAGGTATGGTTTGTTAAGTGAGTACCAATGTTTCGCTATTATAATTCGATCCATACAATTGTAATACTATGATTTAAGTTCAAGTTAAGTACAATATTTTAAGTGAGTTTTTCTAATAACATTAAATTTCTTTCTGTCCCTCTACCACCTTCCTTTTTGCCAGTGAGGCAGTGTTAAATTCCTCAAACATTCTATGCTGAAAGAATGAGTTAGGGAAATGCAAAATAAAAGTTCGATGAAATATTTTCTGCGGTAGAGTTCGGTTATTTTTTCAGCGCAACACACCACCATGTCATCTGTGGACAAGAATGATTCTTGCTCAAAATGTGTCCGAGCAACCGATCACCTTCGCCATTACCTATGGGGATCCCTGTGGCAGCCATGAGAAAACCTGTACCCCCTGGATCGGTCCATACCTCTAGGCAATGCGACAGCGACCCCTACCAGCCGAAAAATCTGTACTTTCACCCCAGACATCCCGTCATCCGCTCTCCTCCTTCGACCTTCCCTCTCTCGCAATCATCTCTCGTGACCCCATTATCCTCCTCCACTCTCAGTAAGGATAGGCGTCCAAAGAAAAAAGTGGAGAGGAGGAAATATAATTTAATTACACGTCCTCTACACCCATTTCCTCGAAAAAAAATGGGACCCGACGCCATTTTCACGTGGGCAAAAGGGTGAGTCAGTTCACTCCGCTACAGCTTAAGCGTCGCAAAAGAGGTTACGCCCTTTGAGAGCGGGGACTGTTGAAACAAATTTTAACGAAAGACAATGGGGCATAATAGTGGGAGAAAGGGAAACTTTTTTCTCCAATTCGATATCCAAGGCAGTTGGTCTCGCGGTGACCTCCCTTCCTTTAAGCACTACGCATTTATATCGATTTTTCCCACGCTGAAATCGACTAATGCCGCGAAACTTTCTTCTGCTTCGATCACACATATTCGTGCATTGGATGACCTTTGGTTTTAAGCCTTGACAGAAATAATTTCCCGCAGTACAATTTTAAGCCGATCGCAAAGAATTGAAAAATGTTTTGCGCTCTGTGGCTGTATCCACCCAAATAAATATCACAATGACAAAATATTTTCAGTGACTAAGAAACATTGATTTTGTTAATTTTAACTGTTATTCAGCATTTGACACTTGCGGAAAATTTATTATTTCCAAAAATTTTAATAAAAGGAGAATATGGTGCCAGTGTTGGACTTAACCTAGGAAGTAGCAGAAATAACGATGGTTTAATACTATTCAAACGGCATAGGTATAACTTTGAACAAATTTGGCCAAATATTTATGTAGTTTCAATTATCATATTTTCATTTTAAGTTTAGGTTCAACATTATTTTTAGAGAAGAATAACTAGAAAGTTAGTGATTTGCGCTGAATGGTATTTGGATAACCTCCTGTTGCTGGCAGAATGTTTCCATTCTTTGATGCATCACTTCGGCAAACATGCAGGACAATAAACGAAACAAAACTGTAGCTCATACTGTTTTTAATGTTCATTTATTTACTGAAAATAGTGCTTCCTGTGGTAAAAATAAATATCTGAATAGATCGTACTTAAGTCCTATGGACAGAATTTTTGAGTTACTTACCCGAAAAGCCCATCTGAAATATATTCTGAGAATCCTCCTATAGTAGAAATATGGAAATCGTCTGTCATGTAAATCACATATTCCGTAGTGCAGATCGTTACCCTAACCAATGACCAAAGTTAGTACCAAAGAATGTGGCTCACGATGAGTTGCATTAATGTTAATTTTGTTCTTTTAATAAACCCCTGGATATTTAAGACTAAAGAGAAAACCCATAGTTTAGTAACCTTGGTGATGACTCGAAGCCACATGCCGTTGCGTTGATTTACGGGTTATTATGAAAATGTAGATAATCTCTGTAAATCCCGTTTAATAGTTTACGTTTCCGTTTCTAGCGCATTATCATTCATATCCACCTCTTAGACGAAATATCACAAAAATCCTCCCTGGTTAGCAATAAATATCGTAGTATATCTGAAAATTAAACTCATAAATTTCGGTAGGAGAGTGAAGTTTCATCTCAAGTGCCGCATGAGGTTTTCAAGATAGATTTTGCACTCATAAAAGCCTTAAGCATCTCGTAAGCTGTTGGTGATCTAAGTCTTCTCCCTGGTCAGAAATCGGGATAAGACGCCATCTTAAACTATATGATGATGTAATAATATTAATCAAAATTCAATAGAAACTGCTTGGTCAGACTTCTCTAATTTCTAAAATATGTACTCTAAAGTAAACTCTAAGACTCCAAAGTAGGTACGCTATATTTCAAGAAGCTGTAAAAAGTGTTCAAATATTTTTTTTTTCAAATGTATAGATATTAAGTCTTATAATTTTTTCTGTCAGTCGTCTTCTACTACATATTTGCATTCTACCCTACGAGTTGTCGCAAGAGCGTGTGGCTGTAGGTGGTAGTTCACCATCCATAAATATGGTATTTGATAAAAATAATTGTTAATCATCAATGAAGTATGGTGTGAAATGTGTTTGAAATAAATGCACTTTGAATACGGTACAGTCGTGTATTGTGTGAGGGAAAAATTAATTCTTGTACCTCTCGGTCCGACAGCTAATCTCTTAATTTGTTGATTATCTGTCTACAAGTTGTAATTGGGGATAGAAATATGTCTACAGTAACAGTTTCATTTACATTCTGATTCAACTATTGTTGCTGTTATTAAAGGGGTGACCGACAGCCAAGGTCATTTCCGTCATTCAGGATTGGGTGGGTATTTGGGCAGAGTTATTAGTTTTTTAGGGACCTATGAAGAGTGAAGAAAATCTGACTTAGGAATCAACAGACTCTTAACAAAAGGTACCAAGAAGTGCACGGTTTTACATTCCACCCAACAGACGGAGAACTGAACTTCAAGTGTTCTCCACGCAGCATTCAGATAGGGACCAATGAAAACGTGTCAAGTATCTGTGGTTTGAGCCCGAACCTTCCCCCGTTAATAGTTATAAAATGTGGTTTGGGAAAATAAAAATAAGGGATGGAGCATTATCACAGAAATCTTCGATTCTCAACAGTTTTTCTAAATGTAATCGCCCATCTCTTCCGTGAATGCGCAATCGATTGCATCTGTTCCCGTTCGCTCTCCCTCCATTTCTCCCGTCGAAGATTCATTCATTGATTCATTCATTGAGTCGAAGGTTCATTCATCGAACACTTCTTCTGTTCGTTTTCCTCATTCCGGCGCAGTTTAATTTTATCCCTAATCATTCGTTCTTAGGTGGAATAAAGTTAGAAATTGTTGTCTGCCCATACCCTCACTTCACTAATTATGTTTCATATTCTACTTATAGCAGAAGTCCTCTGCTCATTGAATATGGTGTTTCGGATTGAAGTTAATGTCGCACCTAAGTCCATAAACAAACGCAAGCATAATACACATGCCCTGAACATTTTCGAACCCTTGGTCACATATTGTTTATTCTTATTTGTATCCCCCTAAGTGTACACATTTGTGATTCTTTTTCCTCAGCCCTTTCGTGTAGCTTCGTCTTTTTTTACCATCCTTGGTTATCAGTCTACGTCCCACTTAAATATGAGCAATCTTCTATTCTTATATGCGAAATAATTATATCCTGTATGACCCATTGAATTTTTTATTCATATTTTATTTTCTGTTTCCCCATCTCCCACCGACAAATAGGTATTGGATTCATAAGAACCAAAAATTGAAATAGAATGAGACTGCTACATCTTTGGAAATATTTTATATATCATCGCTTCTTGTGCATAAAAAGGACGGAGATATTCACTTTTATACTCTTTACTTTATTTAATTTAGGTGAAAGCTATTTCTCCGTGGAAGGTTTCAAAATGAAGAAGAATGGACAAAAATTCGTATGACTTCAAATAATAACGGAACCATACCATCGTCTTATTGGGAACTTGGGACTTAGTAAATGGTTTTGCATTTCGAAGTTAATGAATAATGGTAATCGAATCTTTCCCATCAGTGGTACCGGGCACACGTAGGTGCGTGTGTAACAGAATATTTTACCTCCAACGATCCTATATTGGTATCATTATTAAAAGAATTATCTCTGAAACCTCTACAATTTTCTCGATATTTGTAAACACTTCGTGAAAAAAATATTTTAATTCCGTAATCACATCGCAAATACTCGTTGAAAAAAGGATTCAAATTCAATATTTTTTTACGGATTTCGCCAAATTTAACGAAAACAATACAAAGAAATTATATGAAAACCCTCAAAATCAGGGCGAAGAATAAAGTATATCTATATCTATATTTTACTGTCACTACATCAGTTCACCTGATACCTGATCACCTGAATGTCACCATAAGCATTTGATAGAGTACCTCATGACAGATTGCTCTTAAAGCTAGAAAGTTACGGTATAGATACACACATAGTATGCTGGATTAATCAATTCTTAGTTGGCCGAAAACAGAGAGTTACTATAGACGGTATCATGTCCAATATATTTAGTGTCACATCAGGTGTTCCCCAGGGAAGTGTGATAGGCCCACTTTTATTTCTTTTATATATCAATGACCTCGGCAGTGTTGTAGTAAATAGTAGAATTCGGCTTTTCGCAGATGATGCAGTAGTGTATAGAGAAATTAGTAGTCCGGGAGACAAGGCATCGTTAGAAAAGGACCTCGTAGCAATTCAGGCGTGGTGTGATAAATGGAAACTAGAACTGAACATAAAAAAGTGCGTGATAGTAAATTTTTGGAAAAGAAAAAACTCGATAAAATGAAACTATATGATTCAAGGTACGGGTAAACGTGGAATCAGTTAAGTACTTAGGGGTAACACTTACTCAGAATCTATCATGGGGGAAACATCAGGGGAATATGCAGTCAAGCAAATAGAAAGTTGGGGTTTATTAAAAGAATATTAGGGAAAAGTGAGGAGAGGGTGAAGGAACGTTGCTATTTTTCAATTGTTAGACCACACTTAGAATATGCTGCGAGTATATGGGACCCTTATGAAGCAGGCTTAATTTACGAATTAGAACGAGTACAAAGAAGAGCGGCGAGATATGTAAAAGGGTGTTACGATAGGGACAGCAGTGTGTCTGGTATGCTAGCCGAATTGGGATGGGAATCGCTGTCACAACGCAGGCTGAATTATAGACTTAATCTTCTGGGAAAATTTAAGGAGGGACATTTCATTGATGACGTTAATCATATATTGCTGGCTCCGACTTATTATTGTAGGCTCGATAATTCTAATAAAATTAAGGAGATAGATTGCAGGACGGACAGGTTTAAAATGTCATTTTTTCCGCGTACGATTCGAGATCAGAACGTTAGACATCGCGTAAATCGGTAATAATTATAGAGGTAATATTCAGAGTAGGTCGATAGTATTTTTTTCTTTTTATTACCTGCATGTTCAAATCAACGTGTGACTCGCATGCATTGCTTTTTTTTTGCATGCATGAGTATGTATGAAATTGGTGTCGGGTTTAAAGGCATGCATGGTATTCGTGGGTGTGTCATGCATGATTGAGATTTGGTAGTTTTCTTTTTTTCCCCCAATTACTTTTAAAGGAAGAATGTTTGTTTTGTAGTGTTCATTTTTGTTTGTTGTGTGATTGATCCTGGTGTTGATGCACCCCCTGCCACACACCCTCGAGGTGGCTTGCAGAGTATATCGTAGATGTAGATGTAAATTTGAGGTAGAGTGTAAGTAATCACCGTACAGTCACTGCACATCATTTTTAAAGAGGATTAGATGCTACATTTTAGTCAAACTAAAAGTTTAAAAATGATTCACCGTTCGCCGTTCGATACGTTCGCCGTTTGGTTTTGATCGACCTTGCCGGAAACAATGTGGCCCGGCTATACAATAGCTGTCCGATCTCGAAGAAGAAGTCGTCTTCCAAGGCAATCGGAGCGTGATTTCAAGTCGTGGAGAAGTTACTGTCGGAGCCACTACAAAATGTTTAGCATTATAAACGACCTTTTAGAGCGTCAGCTCGAAGGTTTCCGTGGCGTTGGTATGATGCGTAGAGCATCAACCCATTAGAGCGTATTAATTTCCTTCCATATCCCATTAGGAAAAAAGAGAATGCTGGGATCGGGTCGTTGGTGTGGTTTAGAGAACTAGCTTTACACTTCGAGGTCCCAGGTTCAAAGCCTGTCAGTGGCCGAGATCTTATGTTGGTATAACGATCCCTACCTGAGGGCTACGTGGAGAACATTTCAAGTTTAGTACTCCAACCACTGGATGGGACGTTTGACCGAGGACCTCTCGGTGACTTTCGTTAAGGACTGGGAAATGCCGATATATGGTTTCTGTCCTCCCTTCCGCCGTTCCTTGACATATTCCGATCTCTTACAATTACGTCCTGCCTATCCTAACCGTCAAATCACCTAAGCTGTCGGTGGCTTACCCCAACAAACTGACTAACTAGAATGTCATTTCATTTTAATATTTCTAGAGCTCAGTGACTTTCATTCAGAAAGAGGAATAAATGAGAGTACGACACAAACATTAATTTTTCAGCAATCCACTAAATCGCGCGCAAGAATCGAACACTTTTTCGAGGAAACAACGACGCGTTTCGAAGAAGACGAACTCCCCGCCAAGTGGGGAGTCGTGATGTGAGCCGTAACTCACCTAAGCGCCCACGTGTGAAGGAGAGAGTAGAAAAAAACAGTTTGTAACGACGGAAAAAGTGTGCACTTTCGTCGAGGAGAGGCCAAAGAACGTCCGAATACCTGAAATAAAATCCAAGTAAATCCGTCCTATTCGCATAGCGTGGGGTGACCTAGTGGTGAGGAATTCATAAGCAGTCCGCCGACACGAAAAAAAAAATGCACACAGCTTTGCCTTCCTGGGGAATACCGCTTCGGATTCAGACCGTGTGGAGGCGAATTTTTCCTTGCCCCCTCCTTTCCTTTCTTCTCCAAAACCTACTCAAGTCCTTTTCCTCCCCTCCGGATCTCCTCTCCCGATCCGGGTAGACGGAGACCCAGCCTACCTTTGACCACATTTTGCCGCAAGCAGGAAGTCTCAGGATCCTTTTCAATATCTTCCATGCTAGTTGCCACATTTCTCTCTTAGGCGGTGCAGATAGAAGCTACGCTGGAACTGTGCGATACTTTTGGTTCATCCGATGGCACCTTGATTCTTACGTTTCCTCGTATTATATGGCAGAAGAGGGATGTATTAGTCGGTTCTAATGCCCGAATCCCTCCTTTTTACTCCATTGTCATATTGGCACTTATACGAGCTCGTAATATGGGAGTCCGATTATGCATACATTATGAGAAATGCAACAGCTTGTGAAGGATGTAAAAGAGAGGAATTACGTTAGTATGAAGAGGTTGACCGATGGAAGAATCGAGTGGAGGGCTGCATCAAACCAATCCTACGATTGTTGACCAATGACGATGACGGGAAATCAATTCGATTCCTGTGTAAAAATATAGTTTTTTTTTGCAGCTCCAATAACCAAGCCCAAGAGCTCTTTCTCCCAAAAATTTTCCACGCCTATTCTTTCCACGCCTTTTATTTCGTATTTGCTTCATTCATTCAGCTCTTGGTCTTCCTTTTACCTATTGCTTTGAGGCTGCCTTTCCAATGCTCTTCTTGGTTTTTAATACGTCTAACATGTTTTTACCATTTCAACCTGGGGATATCTTTTACTGTTGATGCTTTTCTTATACATTTCTTGTACATTTTTATACACGTCACATTTCTGTTTTTTTGTGTGGCACGATTTATTACGGATGGACCTAATCCCATCTCGGGTTATTCTTGGACCCGGACGCAACTTCTATTTTTTCCACTGCTTTACTTTCATTTGAACGAACACCTCTACGTAACGCGAGAGTGTGTGGCAGGGGGTGAAGAATACCCATACATGCGCTCACTATTTACATGCAACCAAGAATTTATCATGCAACTCTATCACGTCGGCATGCTATGTATGAATTCAAGACTCACGTGCGACCAAATGGTAAATACCTACCTGGCATTGAAGTGATCACTGATTAGACAAGCATTTATTAAAATATATTAGTCTATTTTTCTTGCAAGCATGGGTTAGTGATGCTAAAACATGCTTGATTCATCAAAGACTCCTTTAACGCTATTTTACCTACCTATCCCTTTATGCACACCTTCTTGAACTCTTTTTGTGTACATCTACTACTGTAAGCCACCAGAAAGGTGTGTGGCAGGGAGTGCAGTATACTCGAAGGATATACTGCAAATAGTTATCTCTCTGGAATCCATTAAATATCTTGGAATAAGACTGACAAATGATCTTTCCTGGGGTAAACACATTCGTGAAATAATGGGTCAAGCGAATCGCAAACTGGGTTTCATTAAAAGAGTATTGGGTAAATGTGACGATCATGTACGATAAATCAGCTACTTTTCCCTTGTTAGACCTCATTTGGAATATGCTGCCAGTGTATGGGATCCCTACGAAATCGGTCTAAGTAATGAACTTGAACGTGTGCAGCGAAGATCGGCAAGATTTGTAAAGGGACGATACGATAATTATATTAGCGTAACCAGTCTATTAAATGAATTGAAATGGGAATCATTGTCAGATCGCAGGTTGAAATTTAGACTTAATCTGTTCCACAAATTCCAAGGCAATATTTTCAGTGATGATGTTAAAAATATTTTACGAACCCCAACTTACTATGGCAGACTGGACCATAATCATAAAGTTAGAGAAATTGACTGCCGAACTGACCGATTCAAAATGTCCTTTTTCCCTCGCACAATAAGAGATACGAATAACGGTAAATATGTCCTATCGGAGAGTAGCAATGAATAGCATCGGTAGCCTCATGTTGGTATGAGTACTTAAAGCTAACCCTACTAACAGAATGTTTTAGCATGTTTTCTTTGCAATTTCTATCTTTTTTAAATAGTGTAGTTCTGACTACTATATTAATACTATTCCTTTTTTATGCATGATATGTAGTGCATGTTTGGTGAGCAATCACCCCCTGCCACACACCCTTGTGGTGGCTTGCAGGGTATTATGTAGATGTAGATGATTACAGAAAGTATCTATATCTACGACATACCCTGCAAGCCCCCTCGATATGTGTGTGGCAGGGGGTGTATCCACACCAGGAACAATGACACAACAAACAAAAATGAACAATACAAAACAAACACCACGCCTTTAAAAGTAATTAGGGGAAAAAAGAAAAAAAACTACCAAATCCCAATCATGCAGGACACACCCACGAATACCATGCATGACTTGAAACTCGACACCAATTTCATAGATACTCATGCATGCAAAAAAAGCAATGCATGCGAGTCACACCTTGATTTGAACATGCAGGAAATAACAAAAAATACTATCGACCTAATCTGAATATTACCTCTATAATTATTACCGATTTACGCGATGTCTAACGTTCTGATCTCGAATCGTACGTGGAAAAAATGACATTTTAAACCTGTCCGTCCTGCAATATATCTCTAACTTTATTAGAATTATCGAGCCTACCATAATAAGTCGGAGCCGGCAATATATGATTAACGTCATTAATGAAATGTCCCTCCTTAAATTTTCCCAGAAGATTAAGTGATTAATTCAGATTTAATGAACTGACGCAGACTGAATTAATCCCAGAAGATTAATTCAGCCTGCGTTGTGACAGCGATTCCCATCCCAATTCGGCTAACATACCAGACACACTGCTTTCCCTATCGCAACACCCTTTTACATATATCTATATCTACGACATACCCTGCAAGCCACCTCGAGGGTGTGTGGCAGGGGGTGCATCCACACCAGGAACAATGACACAACAAATAACATATCTCGCTACTCTTCTTTGTACTCGATCTAATTCATAAATTATATATATTATTATAAGTATATTGTACACTCAATACTTTGCGGCGTAACTATGTGGAAATTCATGTTCAAATAAAGAATTAAGTAACTATGAATATTTCCACTTGAATTTATTAGGTACAACTAGTTTCAACGCATAGGCGTCATCTTCAGGTACGGTGTACAGTTTACCTGAAGATGACGCCTATGCGTTGAAACTAGTTGTACCTAATAAATTCAAGTGGAAATATACATAGCTACTTGATTCTTTATTTGAAGTATATTGTGCATGGATCTCGAGGTGCAGTTACTCGAATGTGGATCGCAATACTCGGCGGATTAACATTGGTATGAAAGTACCGTATTCATCGTATCGCCCCCGTTGCATATTGCACGGCCCGCGACTCTCATCCAAGCCGACCCCACCGGCTGGGAACTCATTCCTCGACTCATCCATGTCCGTCCTCCAACCATTCCCCTCCTCCCTTCCCCGGGACAGCGCTTCCTCTCCCCGGTCCCACACCGCTCGGCGGCAGACACCTGACCTTCAGGTCACCGGTGTCACGAATAGAGGTCACGCGGAGGTAAATGGGGAACTGGGATAAGCGAAATCCAAGAGGGTAGGAGGGCAGCGGGAAGGGGTGTTCGAAGCAGAGTGGGGGGGGAGGGGGAGCATTGGGAGAAGGGAGAAGATGGGCGTAGAGGGGTGGTAGTGATTCAGTGCCAATGAGAGGAGTGGCTTGGGATGGGCGCGATGATTTGCCTCTCTAACACATAAAGGATTGCTGAGGAGGATATGCCCTCCCCAGTTTCATCTACATCTACATAATACCTTGCGAGCCACCACAAGGGTGTGTGGCAGGGGGTGATTTCTCAACAAACATGCACTACATATCATGCATAAAAAAGGAATAGTATTAATATAGTAGTCAGAACTACACTATTTAAAAAAGATAGACATCTACATCTATCCTACATGCCACTCATAATACCCCAAAAGCCACCATATAGGAGAGTGGCAGAGGATGAATGTCCACCAAAGATGCTCCACCTGTAATGCTTAAAGAGGATTAGTAGCCACATTTTGGACGAATTATAACAACTTAGAGAATATTTGAAACACGTTTAACACGTTTTTATTATTAAAGTTACTATGTTCCTTAGTTTATTAAGAAGACGATATTGATATAGTGATTCAATCCCTGCATGCAACTTAGTGGTGGCTCGAAGCAGTGGCGTACTCAGGATTTCATTCTGGGGGGGTTCATTAATATTTATGTGCATCATGATAAAATGATATTTAGAGTATTATTCACTACAATAATAATTAAAGTAACATTCTCTTTTCTTGAAGACATTTCAACTTTAATTTTCAGCCCAGTAAGCAAAATTCTAAACACTAGTGCAAAATATACAAAACATATCAAATAACGGGAATGTTTTTGGGGGAGTTTAAACCCTAAACCACCCCGTCGGTACGCCACTGACTCGATGGGTAAACTGTAAATGAAGCGTGATTTTAGTATGGTTAGCTAAAAGCCTTTGAGCTGACAAGTGGAATTTACTTAAGAAATTAAGTCTAAATTTCAACCTACGTCATGATAGAGATTCTCAATTAAACTCTTCCAATAGACTTGTTTTCATTATGTGGTTTCCTTACCGTCCCTATCCAAAGGGTCTAGGCTATATTTCAGACCCTCAGTCCTGTTCTAAATTGTACCGACAATCCCTCTTTTAGACCTTTTGTTTGAAATATCTCTTGCTCCTTTGTGAAATAAAATGCTCTGTCGTCTCATCATATTTCCCAAGTACTCTTTTTATAAATCCTAGCTTTCTCTTCGCTAGGCTGCATATTTCCCGGATGTGTATTCCCCACGATAATTCTTTTGCGATTGTTACACCTAAATACCTTATGGTTTCAACGCCTTCAATCTTCGTGTTACTTATTTTATAGGATCGCTCTATCGAATAATTTCACTTCCAAAAATTGATAGCTACATACTTTTTAAGGCTAATTTCTGTCATTTGTCGCACCACTCTTGAATTGCATCTAAATCCTTGTTAAGCGATTTCCTGTCTTCTTCTTTTGATATACCCCTGTACACTACGGCATCGTCTGCAATAAGTCTTAGCTTACTGTTAACTACGGTACTCAAATCGTTTATGGATAAAAGAAATAAAATTGGACTAATAACGCTACTCTGGGGAACTCCCGATGTGACTTTGATTGTGTCCAACATGATACCAATTATGACAACCCTCTGCTCTCGCCCACTTAAGAATTCTTTTACCCAACATAAAACGTCTTTATTTATACCAAAACTCTCTAACTTCAAGATTAATTTATCATGAGGTACATAATCGAATGCCTTTTTAAAATCTAAAATTAAAAAAAAGGATGGTAATACAAACTAACAGCTTGATTTCACACATAAACTCACTCACTGAATGATTCAACTCGACGGTTGGTCTTTGATAGGTGAGAGTAGAGCTCACCCCGCACTAAGCCAATGGCTTAGGATGGCAATGGCTCACACATTCAGAATGGTAATGACTCACACATTCAGGGTACGGGGGCCACTTCCTTTCCCTGGGCCATTTGCGATTTCCTACGAAGTTCTGACACGCTGAAAATCGTATCGCGAGGATTTTAGATTCCCGGGATTTGAACCCGGGATCCTACGGTCAGTAGCTCAGTGCTGTAACCACTAGTCCACCACGACCCCCATTTTTGGGCCTATATACAAATTTTGGACCTGTCCGGGATTTGACCCGGGACCAACAGGCCATAAAGGTAGATTAGGTAATTAGGTAATAAAGGTCTCTCTTAAGTAAATTCCTTTTATTATCTGAGACACTTCTTTGCATGTCGGATGAAAATTAGAATTTTTAGTGTTTGTTCCTTATGATATTTATAGAAGTCTCTTTGTAGGTAGGTAGTATACGTTAACCTTAGTGCATACGTAGTGCGTATGTTTGGTGAGAAGTCACCTGCTGCCACACACTCTCGAGGTGACTTGTAGGGTAGTCAGTAGATACAGACATAGTCAAGTGATGGAAACGCAATCCATTCCGATATCTTAATTTTAAGATGATTCCCAGAGTATAAGAATTTAGGAAATCCACTCTCATATTACTCTGGTGAAAACTCTCTTCGAAAATTAAATTTTTGGTGGTCAGGAGAATAACTCAAGGAAAGAGGAACAAGAAAATTTGTATGGCATAACCTCAACGAGTGAAAGGGGGATACCCCGCGTTCAAATCACCAGGAAAACGTCATGCTCGTTCATAGCTTTGCCGTTTCCAAGGAAAAGTCTCCAACTCTAACTTCAGAATGGAACGTCCTTCAGGAGGAAGGTTGCGTAGCATGACCCCCTACGTGGCGTCCGACATGGCAGGAACAGGCTAATTCCGGCTTCCAAACGACTAATTTCGTCATCATAGGTGAAGTCTCGTCCCGCCTCCTCCCCCACTCCTCCTTCCTTTCTTTTTCTCTCTCCAGCGGAGTTGACTAATGGGTAGGAGGAATCTGGAGTCGACCCTCAACTCTTCGTTTCCGTTGGAATTTGGTCAGTGAACGTGGTGGAGAGATTTTTAATGAAATTCCGCTTGCTAGGAACAATTTTACGGCCTACGAGTTTCTCATGCACAGGAGTAACTTTCTTCACCAATTCCCAATCGGATTTCGTGCTATATGGATGTTAGTAAATAACAGTATATAATAAATAAAAGTGGTGAGACCCTATAGTTGCTTGTTTGCATGATAGTAGTGCATACTTGGTGATCTTCACCGCCTGCCACACACCCTCGTTGTGGCTTACAGGGTATCGTGTAGATGTAGATGTAAACATGAGGAAGGTGGGGGAGAATAGTCGTTGTAAAGGGCTGAAGAAGTGATTTCGTTTGGTTAATTACATCTAAATCTACGTAGTGCAACACCACACACACCTTATTGGTGACTTGAAAGGTATTATGTAGATAATACTCCGCGAGCCTCTCAAGAAGAAAGAAAGCTCTCAGAACACAAGAAAAAAGATTTCCCGTCAAAGAACACAGCTCTTTTGATAAAACGAATTATTCTATCGGGATATTCTATCTGATTGAAAGATTTTGGGAAGCCGATTTTGGGAGTCATCAGATAATTCTGCGTTTGCATTCCTTCTTTAAAGCTTATCGTTCTATAATGCTGGTGGAACTAAATAGATAGAAAAATTCTTTCAAATATCATTTATGTCTGGATAAGGCTCAAGCGACGAAATGGTGAGAGTAAATAAAATAATTGAAGTAGAAGAGATGTGTATGCATCTACATCTACATAATACCCTGCAAGCCACCATAAGGTGTGATGCAGGGGGTGAACTCTCACCAAACATGCACTATTTCAGTGATGATGTGAAAAATATTTTGCAGACCCCAACTTACTATGGTAGACTGGACCATAATCACAAAATTAGAGAAATTGATTGCCGAACAGATTCAAAATGTCCTTTTTTCCTCGTACTATTAGGGATATGAATAGCGTTAAATACATCCAGTACGAGTGTAGCAATGGATAACATTGGTAGCTGCATGTTGGTTAAAGGACTTAAAGCTAACCCAACTAACAGCATGTTTTTACATGTGTGCTTTGCTATTTTTATCTTTTTTTAAATGGCGTAGTTTTGAACAGTACCTATGCAAGTACTAATCTTTTTTATGCATGATATGTAGTGCATGTTTGGTGAGAGTTCACCCCCTGCCACATACCTTTATGGTGGCTTGCAGGGTATTAAGTAGATGTAGATGTACATATCATGCATAGAAAAGGATTAGTACTTGTTAAGGTACCTACTGTTCAAAACTACGCTATTTAGAAAAAGATAAAAATAGGAAAGCATACATGCAAAAATATGCCGTTAGTTGGGTTAGCTATCTATCTACATCTACATAATACCCTGCAAGCCACCACGAGGGTGTGTGGCAGGGGGTGATTTCTCACCAAACATGCACTACATATCATGCATTAAAAAGGAATAGTATTAATATAGTAGTCAGAACAACACTATTTAAAAAAAAGATACAAATTGCTAAGCAAACATGCAAAAACATTCTGTTAGTAGGGTTAGCTTTAACAGGGTGTCCACTGACCGGGAAAACCTGGAAAATCGGGAATTATGCGTGAATTTTCAGTGCAGGGAATTGTTCGTGGATTATTCGTGATTTTCTGGTCTTAGTCGGGAATTTTAAAAATTCTTAATTCAAGACAAAAAATCCTTATTTTTATAAACAGGATAAATAACGATGACTTTAAGATATGGATTTGCCGTTGGTATGAATGAATAAATAAACGACGGAAAAGTAGTTAGGCTCAATGTATCGTCAGCGCTGTGTGGATCGGAGACGTTCAACTGTTCGACTGTCGAACAGATGCCTTCAGCGTCACGTCAAGTGCCCTTTGTTCTCATTCAATGCACATCGGACTAAGCCCATGATACGCAAACATATGCCTAACGTGTAGCGATGGCCGGATTGGATCCGTTGGACCCGTTGGATTCATTTTACTCGGTTCCGGATTCGGATCCAAAGACACGGTATAAAATTGGATCCGGGTCGTAGATTTTTAATTTTCGCGTCTTAGCGATCGAAGTGCCCCGTGAATGGAATGTAGGTGCGGTAGATATTGACAAGAGGATGTGTAACTCATGTCACGAAAGTAGATGAAAATGTCGCCGTGCAACTAGAAACAAAATAAAGAAATATGACTTTTCCCCATTACCCCGGTATCGCGGGAAAAATTACGTAGGATGTCACGCGGTTAGCCTACATTCGCCGGGATCAGGCGGACAACGAGAGCGTATAGAAATATCTAGATAAATAATAAGCGATATTGTCCTTATTAGTGATATTTAATGTAAATGTAAAAAAGTACCAGCATTGCATTCATCGTACAGCATACAACAGTACCAATCCATTTTCAATTGACCCATTGGTTTCGAAGTTAGCAGGGGTTTGCGTTGTTTACAACAAATCCATCAATTTTAGTGGTATAAACACTTTGTCTTCTGCAAAGTGTTACTAATAGATCTGGCTTCTTTATATCAAAATCGCAAGTTCTTGGAACAAAAACTACGGGAATACCAAGCGCTCAAAGTTGGGAAACTTGATTTTACGCGCAAAAAACGGGTACTTTTTTGAGAAAAAATTAAGTACAGGAAATACTATGGAGCCGAAGATTTTTTGAAGTAAATGATCCAACGTAGAAATAAACTCTCACTCGTATGCTTTTGGTTGCATTGAAATTGATTGCTTCGTTTAGACGATAGAGCTCCTCAAACTCGGGTGTCTTGCTTTTTTTTACAGACAGTAGTGTACTGTGCGAAGTTCGATCCGTATCGCAGTTTAATTTTTCTTTCAGTCATTGCATCGAAAATGTTATTATCTTCAATTTCAAACCAGTACATCTGAATACTCACTTTATAATACCTTTGTTGTTGAAATTAGATTTACAAATGTACCATTAATAAATTAAGGATGGTCGGGTTGGATCCACGGGTCTTTCATTCGCTACTGAAATCATATCCGAAGACAGTAAAAATTCATCAATAAAGCCGAGTGTTACGCGGGTCGCCTACATTCGCCAGATTCCCGTGAACCTATGATAGCGTAGTTGCTAAAAATGAGGACTAGTGTACTGCAGGTCGCGAGTTCGATCCTTAACACTGCCTAGGAATACAGGCTATGCTGTATTCCTAGGGTTATGCTAGTAGGCAGTTAAAAAAAGTAGATTATCAGAAATTTCATGTGAATTTATAATTTAAAAAATAATAAAATTTGGCGTTAGTGAAAGGACTGGAAAATTTTTTATTGCAGAATTAAATCGTGTAATAATTATGTTAACTTTACAATGTATTTTTGAGTGGCGCATTTGTAAATGTAGGTAGTTTAAACGATAGAAGTACAAAAAAGTCAGTATCCACACAAAAAGGTTGGAAATGAAGGATGATAAACTTTTTGATTCAATGGCTGAAAGAAACATTTTAAACAGCGATAAGAATCAAACTTCATTACCTGCAGTCTACCACCCCACTCAGCTATTGTCGGCGTACCTGATTTAGGAGAATACATTCTCCCCACTTGTCATTCTACTTTTTTCTTGCAAACCCAGGCCAATGGAGAGAAAATCCGAGACTTTTTTTAAATTTTGTTTATAGTAGCATGAAGAAAGTCTAATTTCATTTCAAGATCAGAGTTACACAACCTCTTCTTATGAGTAGAAAATTCTCAAATTTCATTTCAAAGGTTATTGTTAATAAGACATTGCAAAATTACTAGTTTAGCAGCTTGAAATATTCTATAATAATTTTTTTGTCTTAAAAATGGAATCCCGGGATATTCCATAAATGGGATATCTTGGCCGCATTAAATTTTTTTTTGTTTCTAAAAAAGAATTTGAAAGCATTCAAGGATTTGATTAATAATTGGAAAATAATTCCTTTATTAATGAAAATGAACTTATAATGTTTCTTTTAACTGCACATTTGATGTGATCGGATACTTAACTGTAGGTACAATGTAGTTGGCTTTCTGGTAGGCTTTGCAATATATTTTTTACAAAATTTTCTATAATTTTTTGAGAAATCTAATTGCTGATGTTTGTTAGATATATTCAGGATGCGCTTACTTGAATTAGGATTTTTATTACATTAATTTTTGTTAGAAAAAGATGGTGTAGGATACTAAAGATTGTTATGATTTCACTTTTTTCTATATAGTCTACCGGTACAAAAATGTTACATTCTGATTCTGAGTGAACAGAAAATTGAGGCTTTGAGACTTAAAATAGAAAAGCATGGCAAAAAATATAAACTTAGAAAATCATCATTCCAAGAACAGTGGTTGAATTCTGAAGACTTTAGCCAGTGGGTTCTTTAAGTTCCTCTTGTAGAAGAATTTGTAATTTCTCATTGAAATGCTAATTTAGAAAGAGGGTGTTCAATCAAAAAGTAGTTTATCTTTCCCAACCAATAAAGAGAGTCTCTTACTGCCAATAAAACTACATATTTAATTACTTTAATTTATCAATTATTTCTTATTTAATTACTTTATCTATATTATGCTATGGGTTAAACTACAAAAAATCCATATTCTACATTGAACTTGAAAAACATCACTTTTGACTCGTACAAGAACCGCGATATATTAGCCTGGAAATTTTTATAAATTTAGCCTTGAAAACCTTGAATTATGCTTGAATTTTATATTTTGACTTTAGTGGACACCCTGTTTAAGTACTCCTACCAACATGCAGCTACCAATGCTATTCATTGCTACTCTCTGATAGGACATATTTACCGTTATTCGTATCTCTAATTGTTCGAGGGAAAAAGGACATTTTGAATCTATCAGTTCGGCAATCAATTTCTCTAATTTTATGAATATGGTCCAGTCTGCCATAGTAAGTTGGGGTTCGTAAAATACTTTTGACTTATTTTGTATGTGCTTGGAGGAGAATAATTCTTTTTCCAAAAATTCATTACTACACATTTTTTTAAATTTAATTCTAACTGCCATGTATCACACCAATTTTCGATTGCTTGTAGGTCATCATTTAAATATTGCTTATCGTTTGGGCTTAGAATTTCCCTGTACACAACTGCGTCATCGGCTAATAGACAAAGCTTACTTTTTACAACCTTACTGATATCATTAATGTACAGAAGGAACAGGAGTGGACCTATCACACTACCTTGTGGGACACCCGAAGGAACTTCAGCTATAAGTCCTTATACCAACATGCAGCTACCAATATTATCCATTGCTACTTTCGTACTGGATATATTTACCGTTATTCATATCCCTAATAGTGCGAGGAAAAAAGGACATTTTGAATCTGTCAGTTCGGCAATCAATTTCTCAATAAGCAATTTTGAGATTATGGTCCAGACCACCATAGTAAGTTGGGGTCCGCAAAATATTTTTAACATCAACACTGAAAATATGGTCTTGAAATTAAGTAATAATGAATTAACGAACGTGGAATCCATTAAATATCTTTGAATAAGACTGACACATGATCTTTCCTGGGGTAAACACATACGTGAAATAATGGGTCAAGCGAATCGTAAACTGGGTTTCATTAAAAGAGTACTGGGTAAATGTGACGATTATGTACGAGAAATCAGCTACTTTTCCCTTGTAAGACCTCATTTGGAATATGCTGCCAGTGTATGGGATCCCTACGAAATCGGTCTAAATAACGAACTTGAACGTGTGCAGTGAAGATCGGCAAGATTTGTAAAGGGACGGTACGATAACCTTATTAGCGTAACCAGTCTATTAAATGAATTAAATTTGGTATCATTGTCAGATCGCAGGTTGAAATTTAGAATTGATCTCTTAAACAAATTCCAAGACCATATTTTCAGTGATGATGTTAAAAATATTTTGCGGACCCCAACTTACTATGGTAGACTGGACCATAATCTCAAAATTGCTTATTGAGAAATTGATTACCGAACTGACAGATTCAAAATGTCCTTTTTTCCTCGTACTATTAGGGATATGAATAACGGTAAAATGAAAACGGTAACGGTTAAAACTAGCTACTACAACCAACAAGATATGGGTTGTTAGGGCAGAAAAGTTTCAAACATGAAATAAGATTTTATTCTTAAATATATTTTCGCTGTGACAAACTAAAATGACTCTTGAACGCGGCAGAGTTGGTTATTCACGCTAATAAGTTAGAGTTTACATCGCACTGTGAAGTATAACGCATGGTAATCATGCTTAGAGACCAGAAATAGCTTACTCTCTTACCCTATCCTGCTCGATCTAACGTGAATTCAACTTAGGGGATGGAGTGAACTAACCTTTTAGTGGAACAACCTGTGGGGTTTTGAATCACTATTTGCCGCCCCTTGGCTGAGAATAATACTTGACCCTTACTCCCTGTAATTCCGATGGAAACGTCGTGCAATTTGAATGCCATCTATCGAGTCGAGCATCGATCGTCTTCCGCATCAATGGAAGCATGATGTCCGTGAATATGAATCCTTCACTCACAATCCTCAAGCCTGTTTGCTTAGATTACGCTCCACCGCCTTCCCTCTTTTGCAGCCGTTAAAATGCAGTTGATAATGGCTCGCGATGAGAATTTGTTAAGAGCAAATATCATAGATTTTGCCTTGGCAGAGACCTTCCCTTCATGAGGCATCCTTGATCTTCCGCGGAGCAACGATGACGGTGGTAAAACTTCGTTCGGCGACTCGCCGTTGAGCAATCGCTAGCAGATCGATTGGTCATGAGCCAGAGGGCACATCATCGCTAAAACCTGATGGGAAATAGCCCGAGAGAGATTCATCTTCATAATCCTTGGAATCGCGCCCACTCTGAGGTGATGCTGAGCAACAGTGTGTGAGTCAAAGCAAACGAATTATCCCACGTTTTTACTTGTACCCCATGAAAAATGAATGCGTTCTTAAGCGCACAGAGTTATATATAAAGTAGGGAAATTTGAGATTGTTTGAAAATTGTGTTATTAGTAAAAAGTCTTTTTTAAACCGATAAGGCATTTGCATCCAGGATTAAGGCGATTGATGCTTTTCTTATAGCGGTGCACTGACTCGATGATGGCCTAAGAACTATGAAATATCAATGCATGAATGTTGGGTTCTGAATTATCTATATCTATGTCTACGACATTCCATGCAAGCCATCTTGAGGGTGTGTGGCAGGGGGTGCATCCGCAGCAGAACCATGACACAGCAAACAAAAATGAACAAAACAAACACCACACCTTTAAAAGTAATTAGGGGAAAAATACCAAATCCCAATCATGCAAGAACATCCACAAATACCATGCATGTCTTTAAATCCGACACCAATTTAATAGATACTCATGGATGAAAAAAAGTTAAATCCAGGTAACGACAAGAGAAAAAGTCGAGAGAATAGATTCGAACTATGAATTTTCACATTGAGAACTGTTCACGTAGTAGTCCGTCGAGTAAACAATGGAGTTGCTACTAAGTACATTATCGATCCCGCTGCTAATTTCACAGAATTCACCTTGAAAATACGAAGGATTCAAAATTAATATACCTTCTAACTTCAAACCTTTACTATACAAGACACCCTTATAGATAAATGGATCTGGTAACAGACCAGAGATACTAGGTTTCAAACACAAATGCTTTCTTCCGTCATATATTTACAAATGCAGATTTTAGAATAAGAAAACGAGTGTTTGAAAGATTCAGGCTTAACCTTGAGAAAAACCATAGCTGATAGAGAAAAATAAAGATGTATATTTCCACTCGTGAATTTATTTCAATGTACAACCAGATCCAACCTACCATATTACGCAAGGTTTTTTAATAATTTTTAGAAGTCTTAGGCAAATGTGTAAGCCTTGAATTACCAACCGTAATTGTGTCCGGACAGAGTCGCGTGAGACCGATGAAGTTACTCGCGATGAAGATGCACATGAGCCGTCTTGGGCTCACCTTTCGGCTGAGTCACGGATCTCTCTCGGAGTGATATCATGTAAAAGTCTTCCTCGCGAGGGAAGTATTCGGTATGCTTCATCATTCTCTCTCTCTCGCTCCCTCTCCTCCTGGGGAGGACTTTCCTCTTTTCCCCTGATCTCCGAGAGGAGCCGACTGGGTTTCGAATGAGGGTGAGCAAAATCGAACCCCTTCTTCCTACCCCATCAAGTAACTTGAATGGTGGATATCTTTCTCTTTTCCCCGCATTTTCAATACATATATATGGACAGCAAGGTCGGAGGATGGATGGCGAATCAAGAACAGGAATTGACGCATGCTCGGGAGAGAGAATCCGCATACTCCGGCTCTGAAATATCTCGGCGATCATGAGTCTTGAGTTCGCCATATAAAGCTAAATCCGCGTTTCAGACGGATAGGAAAAAGTTGAGGAGGCACGAAACGATTTCGCTCATCCGTGATTGTTCCCCTTCGTGACTTCCGTTCGAACAACTCATCATGTTGGGATTCCTATGAACTTCAACCTAGGAATCACTAGTAATGTTGCATCACCACCACGATTCTAGACTTGATCTTAAACTACTTTTAGCTGGTAGGAAATCAATGGATATGTCGGGCTAAATTTTTATAAGCTCAAAAATATTGCAGGTTATGTCCTTATGGCCAATAAATAAATTCCTGCCTTTAAACTGTTTCACCCGGAAATTGGAAAACTATTTCCAATAAAGCTTTATGCGTAGAATATAGCTTCATCGTAATGTCTAATTATTTTCTCCTTCTCAATAAACATAACCATATAGTAAACTCATCCATAAATTTTAAACTACCTATTTGTTCAAAGTTCAGTATTTAGGTTTTTTCAATCGCCTCTTTTTTATTGTGTGAGAAAAATGGTATCTACTATTGCAAGGCTACTGGTAGCACTAGGCTCAGCTTTTTCACCGCTGCCTTTATAAAATATTTTTCTAAACAAGCGTTATTTCAAATTTTGGTAGAGTTGCAAAAATGGAACATATGACTTACAGGTCTCATATCATTTGATTAGTTCCCATTGTAGTGATTTAATTTTGATTTAGCCCAACCGTCATACTTGTTTCTTAAAATAAATCGCATCTCGCGAGTTTGCCAGGAGCCGACATAATGCATTTTTCAAACCTCTTAAGAAAAAACTCTTTTGCCCGTTCATTAAAGGCTATAGGATTGATTTTAATCTTGTAGAAACTACTGACTAGGCTCAAAATATTCGTCGCTCTTTGATCCCGGAGAATCTGAAGGAGTCTATTCTAAACTTCATTCTCAGAAAGTTCGAAGTGTGCCTTCTCATGCAACCGTGGGAGAGTTGGAAGTCCTGTGAAGTACCTGTTGAAAGAAAATAGGATCCCCTCTCTTCTCCCCTGAGAATTCCGCTCTGTCTTCGAATAAAATTTTCCATTATAGTAACAAAAGATATTAAAATTTAGTGGCAATTCATCCGCAAAGCGGGTCCAACACAGAGAGAGAGAGAGATAAGACGAACTATTGGTCGTGGAGTCGGCCAGGGGTGGAGGCTGGAGATGGGGATTTTCGGTGTATGAGGAGAGCGAGGAGGGAGAAGAGGGACGGGGTGTTGTTGACTCGTATGACAGCGGAGAAGAGGATGGCAAACACACCAGCGGATGGTGGCAGATGGGATGGGAAGCGAGAAGTGGGGTGCGCTGACCTCTGACCGCCTCCGTTACCACCCCCAGATTTCTCTCCCACCCACCCCTTTCCCCGTTTCTTGGGATCCATCGGATCAGCCACATCGGTCCGTCACTTTTTTTGCTCATCATTTTCCCGCAAAACCGCTACTCCTTTGATGACGTAGGCCTCTTCTCCGCGAACATATATGCAACATGCATGCCCACGCCCAACATCCGAATTATATACACCCCTTTACCAAACCCAACTCCCCCAAGGTAAAAATGAAAAAGACTCATACGATTTTTGAGGAAGTTTGTCATTTTTAAGGAGCAGAAGTAATCAATTTTTTCAAATAAATAAAACTACTCTCGACCTGGGTTTCAAATGAATATACATCACCATTAAGTTATAGTGATACGCCTATATGTAAGATTGAATTGATGATAATCATACCTAGATCGTGGGGAGATTTCTAATTCTTTACTGAAAATCAATTACTTCTGCTGGCTATGGTGCCATTACGGTAACGAATTTCACCCAAAGGTTGCAGGTTCAATTCCCACCCAGAGAAATATTAGGATGTCTAAGGATTGTTGGGATGGTCTTGTGATAAGACTTGTCTTAGGGTTAGGATCGTAGGTTGGACGACACGGACCTTAGCCGTTGGAGAGCCTAAAACATAAAGACTTTTGCTACCACTAGATAACTTTTATTCCTTCAGATACCCACTTCTTAACTATTCTCAATCGATAAATTAATATTTATGCCTCAATTCTTCCGTGATCTCTACCCACTCTCAAATCATTACTAAAATCCAACCATTATTCTCAAAGCATCCATTCTGATGTGTCTTTAAATTTCTTCTCATTCTCCTTCCCGCCTCTCCCACGCCAGTCTTCCTACAAACCCCCTTCATATTTCACATCTCCGAAAAAAATAACCTTACACTCTCCGCATACCTTCTTTCCCGTGTGCTGTTTAAAAAAAAGCGAAAAAAATTGGTTACAGCGGGAACTTAACCCTGGACCGTCCAGAATCCGGTAACCGGTTTTGAATAAATTCAATAATGACCTAAAATTCAGACTAATACCTCTTAAATATAATTATGGCAAAGTTATCAATGACAACTCTTAATCCTGGATGAATAACTCAAACAAGGACTCAGTTTTTTTTTCATTTTTACTAACCAAATAGGTAATTCATCTTCCAGCCACAGTATTTAGGGTATTTAACTCTTATTACACAATTATTTAAAAATTTAGCTCTAAGTAAGTTTATATTTTCGATGAATCTATTACTGTGTTGACATTTTTTGTTTTATAATTTGGTTATTTGACATTCTTCAATTTAAGACAGCATTCCATTCTCAATGAAGTTTAACATTATTTTCATCTTGCTTCGGTTCAGCCAATGAACTAGAAATATATTTGGATTAAAGATTTATAATGGTAAGTAGGATTCAGAAATCAACAGCGTGTCTCCTGGAACGCTACAACACGGTTTTGTTATTTGAATTTGAGTTTTGCATTAGTTACAGCTAAATAACTCAATGCTTGGCCTCTTAACGTATAAGTCGAAGAATGATTCACTCCACAAGAGGAGATACACATAATCTTTGAGATTTTCGGTGGGAAGTCACAGATATCAGAGGACAACCTGGCATCGACCGGAAGTAACAGAATCACAAAGAAAGTCGCAAAACACTTGATGCGAAAATGAAAATATTTGTGAATGACAAACATTAGCAGTGAAGCGGACTTAACAATCCAATGAAGAGCGTTCCTTACAGCCAGTTTTTCCAGTTCCCCGTTTTATCTCACTATGACCCAAGTGATCGACGACGAAGATTTTTACGTCGCACGTAACTCGAATAACTTCATCCTGTCATTTAGATAGATTTAGATAGATGTAGATGTACTCTTTTCATCGAGATTTAAAGGCGTCTTACAGCCACTTATTTTTGTTTAATAAACAAAAAGATACGCGAAATAGAAATGAAACACTACCCTATTTTCTAAGTTCATTTTTGTGCTGGTCAAGTATCATACCTATCATTTAAAAGAAAAACATTTCCTTTTTTTCGAAAGAGTGGTAGATAATTTTTACATTATGGTGATTATATTGTTTGGAATCATATTTGTGTTCTATGTGCATATGAACGCATATATTTTTTAATCTTTTATACCTATGGATGTGTACAGGGCCGGTTCTAGGCCCAAGCGACACAAGCTGTCGCTTGGAACACCAAGCTGAGATGGGCGCCAAAGCGTGACAAAAGAATGAAAATACCCTGTAATTTTTTGCAAATATATAATAAGTGATTAACAAAATTTTAACCACAATGTTTATGGCACTAACAGGGATATTATATGTGCGTTAAGTGAAAGAGCAAACACTCAGCGACGAAGAATAAACTATCTGTAGATTTATTCAATGTCACAGGCTCAACTTGATGGAAATTCGTAGTCATTAATAAAGTATGCGTTGTAACATCCTACAAGATTTATTTAGTATACAACCGGTTTCACCGCATAGGCACCAGATATGTCGCCTATGCAATGAAACCGGTCGTATACTAAATACGTAATATCGTTGTACAAGTTACAAAGAAATCTTTATTACAGAACTGCGCCCCCTCTACAGCTCGCGCACCGCGGCGGGCGGCGCGGCGCGTTACGCGCCCCTCTACCAATGTTGCCACCAAAATGCACTGGCGTTGGCTTATCACTGTCGAAACAAAAAAAACAACGACGCAGTCTTTCAGTTAATGTTGTGGAGAGCTCTTGTTCTGTGTACGTGTTGCCTTACCATTTTACATCGGGTACATTTTTCGGGTGCGTTTGAGAATTTCAGTTTTTTATTACTACCTTGTGATTCACTAACGAAAATATTTCTGACAAAAAGAAATCGTCCGGTGCGTTTCATCGAAAAAGAAGAGCGCAAGAAATTGAAGAAATTAGAAGCAAGCTAAGGCGATGAGAATTTTTTTCTCACTGCCATCTACAAGCATCGAACCTCTAACAGGGAAACACCGAGCTCGGGTGATGATAGTGTAACTACAACTGTCTCTTCAAGAGTTGAAGCTATACCATTACAAATAAGGACTTATTTTTTTTGTTCATTGCTAATTTGTTACGAAACTTATATTCTGGTTTGTATCTTTAAAATCGAACTAAATTTAAATTTTTTAATATTTACTTTTTAATTTTACAATTATAAAAACTTTTTATTAAAATCAGGAGATGAGTTGCCACCAAATTTGCAAAATTCAATGGTGACATTACAAAAGGTCACGAGAACTATTTTATTACTTATGAGTAAGGATGTTTCTTTGTTTTTGTCGTAAAAAACAGTCCCCGATAGAAATAGAAACGGAATGCGGCAGTGTCAGTGACTTGATTGGGATGTCAGAATATGCCGAACAAAATAATAATCAATATGGATCCAATCCTCTTGTTTTGACATAAGTACGGTAATTTTCAAAGCATACATGCATTAATCAGTTGTATTTAATACTTTAAAACTTACGTTTTGTATTGTAATTGTAGGAAGAACCACCTGCCGCACCTATTATTGACTTGTCAACTGATGATTGCGGAAAATGGCTTGATAAAATTACTGATGGCATGCGAAAAACAATTGTAGAAAGCGGCCCTTTCAAGTAACTGATGCTGAATTTCCTGTCGATAATACTGGTAGAATATTTACTCCGGCAAACTATAAAAGAAAATTATCTAACGGAGAAGAAATCCGCGGAGAGAGGCTGATTTATTCTGTTTCAAAAAATTCAATTTTTTGTTACTGTTGTAAACTTTTTAGTGCTGAAAGTATCTCACTTTCTGGCGCATCCTGATTTTCACACTGGCGAAATATGTCCGGATTTCTAGCCCAACACGAGAAATACCCGAGCCATTTAAAAGCATGCCAGTCATGGTGAGAATTACACCTGCGTTTGCCCTAGGTAAAACAGATGATGATGCAAACCAAAGAGTCATTAATGCTGAGAGTAAACCTTGGTATGAAGTATTGAAAAGGTTGCTATGTGTAACGCAATTCCTTGGAACTCAGGGATTGGCATTTCGAGGAACAACAGATACACTGTTTAAAAAGAATAACGGAAATTTCTTGAAATTAATAGAGCATATTGCCACATTTGATGTTGTCTTGAAAGAGAACTTGCAAAGAGCAAGTTCTCATGAAGCTAGTGAAACATACAAAATGAATTCATTACTGTTATCAACATACATTCAAGATTATATTTTACATGAACTTAAAAAAGCGTCATACTACTAAGTTGTATTAGACTGTACCCCAGATGTCAGTCGTACAGAACAGATGTCGATCATCGTTCGTTTCGTTCAAGCATAGTCTGGTTAAGAATTAAAGAAGCTATTAAAGAATATTTCCTTTGTTTTATTCCAGTTACAGACACTACTGGTGAAGGCCTAACTGACATTCTCTTGAACGAGTTGATAACACGGCAGATTCAGTTGAAAAATATGCGAGGACAAGGGTATGATAATGGCTCCATTATGAAAGGGAAAAATATAGGAGTTCAAAAAAAAATCAAAGACCTCAACCCTCGAGCTTTTTTTGTTCCATGTGGAAGTCATTCATTTAACCTTGTCGTGAAAGATGCAGCACTGTCATGTCCTGTTGCTATCAATTTCTTTAGCTCGATGCAAGAGATATTCAAATTTTTTTTCTGCATCTACCGATCGATGGGGTATCTTGAAAAAGCATGTATCTAATGTAACTGTAAAGCTTCTCAGCGATACCCGATAGGAAAGCCGAATAAATGCATTGGAGTCTCTTTGATACTATATTGATCAAGTGTACGATGCTGTTTATGGAGCCGGTGAAGATCATAAACTAGATGCTTTTGGATGAAACACTGCCATTGGTATCGGAGAAAAATTACAAGAATTTAAAATTCTTTGTTGCATAATGGTCTGGTACGAAATTTGATTCAAAATCAACAAGGTAAGCAAAGTATTATTTAGCAAAATATTATTAAAATAAATATCCAAATATCCAAAAATCCAAAATATTATTTAGCATTTAAATTAAATACAAAGTGCCATACATTTAGTTGAAAGTGTTGGCAGTTTTGTGAATAAAAATAGGTCTGAAGAGGGTTCGATAGCGTGATAACGGATGCAAAAGAGCTTGCCGACAAACTTGGATCTCATTCAGATTTTGAAAAAGAAAGCATATCCGTTCCAGGAGAGTGAACAATCAATTTACGAGTGAATCTGACGATGATGATGATCTTTCCTGGGGTAAACACACACGTGAGATAATGGGGCAATCTAATCGTAAACTGGGTTTCATCAAAAGAGTATTGGGTAAATGTGACGATCATGTACGATAAATCAGCTACTTTTCCCTTGTTAGACCTCATTTGGAATATGCTGCCAGTATATGGGATCCCTACGAAATCGGTCTAAATAATGAACTTGAACATGTGCAGCGAAGATTGGCAAGATTTGTAAAGGGACGATACGATAACCATACTAGCATAACCAGTCTATTAAATTAAAAATTAAAATGGGAATTATTGTCTGATCGCAGGTTGAAATTTAGGCTTAATCTCTTAAATAAATTCCAAGATAATATTTTCAGTGATGACGTTAAAAATATTTTGCGAATCCCAACTTACTATGGTAGACTGGACCATGAGTACAAAATTAGAAAAATTGATTGCCGAACTGACAGATTCAAAATGTTCTTTTTTCCTCGTACAATTAGGGATATGAATAGCGGTAAATATGTCCAATACGAGTGAATCAATCCATGGCATAGGTAGTTGCATGCTGGTATAAGGACTTGAAGGTAACCCAACTAATAGCACGTTTTTGAAATCTTAGTTTGCTATTTTTATAGTTTTAAATTGTGAAGTTTAGAGAGAATATCAATCCTTTTTTACGCACAATATGTATTGCATGTTTGGTGAGAATTCACCCCCTGCCACACACTTTACGGTGGCTTGCAGGGTATAATGTAGATGTAGATTATCCTATCGAAGTAGTAAAATGCAACTTTAAGGTGAATTTTTCTACGTAATTCTGGCTACCGCTATTAACTCACTAAAAGAAAGATTTGAGCAAATTTACAATCATAGTGATAAGTGTAGCTTTGTATACAATATTCATGGTCTGCAGAAGTGGGATCGTGCAAAAGTAAATGCTGCATGCATGACTCTTCAGGATGTCTCCAGTGACGGTGATGAATGTGACATCGACGGGAAAGAACTATGCGTCGAACTTATGATGTTAGCGCCCATTCCTCCCGCTGAATCTTCTCCACCAAGCTCATTATCTTATATTTAAAAAACTAATTTCATTGACATTTTTCCCAATACTTTTGTAAGTTTTCGAATCCTCTTGACCTTACCTTTATCTGTAGCTACTGGCGAAAGAAGTTTTTCAAAACTGAAGTTGATAAAGGCATAGCTTAGATCAACACTTTCTCAAGAGCGATTGATCGGGCTGTCAACATTAGCCATTGAAATCGACACTTTGAAGTTAATTGACACAGATTCTATTTTGAAAGATTCTGCGAATTCAAAGGCTAGAAAAATTTCAGTATAATTTTTTTAGTCATAGGAACAATATTTAGTATGTACACGATAAAATGTTAACAATTGTATAAGCTATTGTTATACTTTGTTTCATTTATAATTTATTAAAAATAGTAATTTGATCTTTTCACTCACTATCTACTCTCTACTTTCCTATAAGTTTATTAATTAGAATCAAAACATCTTTTTTCAATGTTCTAAATGTATCCAAATCAAACAAGTAGTTTTCAATCAATCAATTCTTTATGCATTTGTTTCTATTCTTTAATAATTTTGAAAAAGGGCAGTAGCCCATTGAATATTTAAATAAATTTACAGTGGAATGTCTTCGCAATATTTAATTTAAATGAAGAAATAATCCATGTCCATAATATGTAGGTAATAGTTTATTATTTCAAGGCTCGAAAGTCCTATTACATTCGTAAATAACAAAAAAAAACACAATTCTTTGCGAGGGGAGCCAAATAACTGCTTGGGGCGCCAAACGCTATCCCGCTTGTGTGGAAAAATCCTCTCGGACCTACCCTGGATGTGTACATGAGTAAAAAGTAAGATTAGGGTTAGCCATAAATGTGGTGCTGTTTGAAGCAGACACGCTTTCTTTGGTTCTTCCTCGCTATTGAGATACCTAGCGTCATATTTAAATTTCTCTCAATTGTCCACTTTGTATGTGCCTGCCAAAAGGTATAAAACTACATAATTCAAATAATCACTCAAGATTCCGGTCTGTATTGTCCCCTTATCACCGTGTTGGTGCCACATGACCTGAAAGGTCATCTGGCCACACACAGGGCGGCACACGTGCCTGCAAACAGGTGGCAAAAGAGCTCTGTCTGGGTCATTGGTGTATTTTTTGAGCTCGCTGAAAAATTCCCGTGACCTCAAAAATGATGTCCCCATTTTCTTTCTTTTCTTTTGGAAGCCTCAGTTCACATGTGTTTCTCTCTCTTGTAATTAAATGGCATTAACATAAAATAGAGGGAAACACCATGAAATTTCTGCTGGCAATTTTTGGGCTCCTTTCAGCTTTCATTGAATTTACTTTTAAATAACGCCACGTTGCAATTTTCTTCGCCCACCACTTTGTACGCGTTACAATTGTTCATGAGTTGGGCATGGTTACGAAATCTATGAGTGCATTTTTTTCATTAAGCGCTCTTTAAGCAATGCTTTCAGACTAATTACCACCGTGAAAATTATTTCGGCTATCTGCCACACACGATATCAACCGTTTCTGGAATCTTTACTCACATTCCTTCGTTGTGCCATACCTAAATTCCCTTCGCGATCACATTGCTCTTTATGACAATGCAATGTGTACTCCACTGCAAATAACGGATTTTAATCCAGAAACACTAGAATAAATAATACATTTGACTTAATACGGTGGATACGAGGAGATTCTAATATATTTCCTCTAAATCAGGAGAAGAGTGTTGATAGATACTGAACGAAATGAAAAGGGCAATCATTTTCATTGCATCATTTGCCGAAGTTAGACCAATGAGAAAAAAGTCTGTAACACGTAAGGAAATGGTTTGGAAACGTGACAAGAAGGAACGGAAATATGTAAGAAAGAGAGTGGGAGGATAAAAGAAGTGGGAAATAGGAGGAGAGAAAAAACAGGAAAGAGGTGGAAGGACAAGGTGACAGGATTTGAAAGAATGATGATGAGAATTGAGTAGGTTGTGGTGAAAAAGGTTTTATTTTCCTCCCTGTCCCTCTCGACATCTTACCTTTTGTAAGAGCATTCATTATATAATCACCTCGAATTAGCAACACTTACTCCACCTCCACCTCATCTCAATATACTGTGGCATTCCTTCCTCTCTAACCATGTCAATTACTGCGTCACTTGGCTGTCATTATGTACATTGTTGTTTCCTCATTTAGCACCAGTAAACATTTCAATCAAGATGGCTATAATTTTACCATTATTCCGCAAGATCCAAGTTTTGAGATAGTAATACGATGAATCTACAATCCTCCTTGAAGTTCTGTAGCAAGGGGTGAATCATAAAACGCAATAGTAGGCAATTGCACAGATAGAGAATAGAGATACTTTCACGTAATAAGAGAAACGCGTTAAATAAGCATGCGCCAAGTAATGGCAACTAAATAATTAGTAAATGCGAATTTTTATTAATGGGTTAGGTATTTGCTTAAATTCAATATAAATAGTTTTATTTTAAACCATCTATCTATTCCTTTAATCTATTTTTAGCCTTTTTAGCTGTAACGTCTGAGACTTGTTTTGTTTGTTTGAGAGATGTTGGTGGGTTGCTGGGGGAGTGAAGCTGGGGATTGTTGGGTTGTTGATTGGTTGTTGATTGGGTGCGGAGAAGGAAGAATAAAGGAGTCTGAGAAGTAGCGTCTTCTTTATTGAAATTAGTGTTCTCCCGTAGTATTTTTCCGACGTTACATAACCCATTAGATCTATCTATTTTTAACCTATCCATTTCTTCCTGTGCTCACCGTGTTCGTTGGCTCTACAAGTCAATAGTATTGCTAGCTATGATGTTAGAGAAACTGTTGTCTTGAAGAGCTATCGAACGGCATGAACATCCAGAAGAAATGGAGAACCATACAAATTAATGTCGCTGTTACCTGAGAACTAAAATAGTATAACATATAGAGAGATATCGTGAAATCTACATGTGTTAGTAGAGTTAAGAACTTATTTCAGAGGCTCTACGTTTACTGAGTAATCTGCCAGCCACCTCTAGGGTAATTTGCAGTTAGGGATCCATCTGTGATACCTGCTATTTCCCTGCTATGAAAATAATTTCTGTTAAATATGACCAATATTTAAGACCTGTACGAATAACTGCTGCAACCGAGAGGTATTATTTTAGCAAGTACATCATTGGTGTCGGTGGCAGTGGGGTTAAAAAAACCCTCCTTTGCCTATCGTAAGGTCTAGGGTTCAATCTATATGGGTTTACAGCCTGGGGTATAGATGGGTGTTCTCCTTCATGATGTGATAAGATCCAGGATAAGCACCTAAGTGTTATTTTTGGTGCGCACTAATAAAATATAAGAAATAATTTAGTCCGCAAGGTTATGATTTACGTTGACATCTTAATATTAAATTCGTTGTAAGAGAATTTCAATCCTATCATTGTGCCTGTTATGATGAGGCATTTAGAAGAATGGACGAGGGAAGGTCCTTGAGGAGAAAAATTCAAACGAGATGCAGCATTCTAGTTGGGCACATTTTTTGACACAATCACATCATATATCCATCGCCGAAGGCATCATAGAAGGAAAAAGTAGACGAGATTAATCACGGACGTCGTGCATTCAACAAATAATATGCATTTAAAAAAGTTGACTGATCCAAAGGAAAATTAAAAAGAAAATGGAGCACAGAAGTAAATGACATGCTGCTGCAAACCATACCTTGGGTTCACTACCAAAAGAGATAATCAGACATTATGCCTTTTCACAAACTCAACTTCTCTCCATTGCACATCATCCAGTTGCATAATGAAGCCTATTTCACGTGAGTCAATTGAACTTATCTAGAATAGGAGACCCATTAATATAAGGGTGCATATTCTTGGTAGGTTCTACCTGAAGAAATGATAAATTAACAGTCTCTTACGAGATGACGTGACATGACATTTCTGACGTCGGAGAAATAGAAAAGTTGTCGTATTTGTCCACTGTTTTATTTTAAATATAAAATTCACAACGCGTTTGGACACTTTATGCTATGCACTTGACGAAAACAAAGAGTCCAAACGCGTTGCGAATTTTATATGTAAAATAAAATTGTGGTCAAATACAATAACTTATCACTTTCTGAAATGAAGAAATGATATACGTGATATTGACGCGTAACTCCCTTACAATTAATATCGGACAATTCGTGATCCCTTATATTCGTAGATCAAGGTGATAGGCTAGGCTACCACTCAGCTTAGTCTACAATAATATATTCCAATTGGCGCGGACAATGCAACGTCACCGCAATCTGATCCTATGGGTAGTTGAGCAAGAGATCCCAGGATATTGGCTCGCGAGGTGAGGAGTGCATTACGCTCTCATTAGTCGCAAATGCGCAAAGCAGTAAGAACATAAAGGAGTTCGATCGCGACGATAAGTATCGTTATGTGCACCGTTTGGAGAAGTCCCTGGCGGTCATTAATTGCTCGTTAGTGGTCAGCTACCTGAATGAAAGAATAGGAGGATTTCGAGATGCCTCTAGAGAGGAAGAGAAGTTGGAATTTGGTTGGGTTGGTTTGGGTTTGAATGGTGATGGGGAGTAAGGAATGAGTAAACTGGTTTTTAGTCGAGGGACGCTGTATCTGATGTAATTTTCTAAGGGCAACCAACAGGATTCAATTTACACCATGCTCTGCGATTCCCGAGTGAGTAAACTGTTCGTAAGCGAATTTTACCATATTTAATGGTTGAATCATCCCCGCGAATGACTACCGAGTGCACAAAGAGGCGGTATTTTTTTTATTATCAATTCAGTAACTACGCACATATTACATCACTTTGATATCTCTATTCATCCCGTTTATAACTCACGTAAACTTATATCTAAACTTGACTAACTTTTAGCCATGAAATGAGAACACCAATGTACTGACACATTACATTTTAAACATGTTTGCCATTATATAGATTACGTTATTGTATTACGCAAGTGAAAATAGTCGGGTATTACGTAGATGCAGATATTATGCATCCTTCATCTAAAGTGTACCCTACAATCTATGTTGAATGTGCGAGGCAGGATGTAGGTCATCACCGCACAAGAAACTTCCTGCAGGAAAGTTAATAATATTGTGGCATCACCATGACGTACCAAAACCTTATACGTATTAATACAAACATTACTCTCTCTTTACTGCCATGATATATTATTTTGTGATAGGAATCATATCCAATTATGTTGATATGAATGAAGTAATTTTTCCTGATCTTTCTCTCCTTTTCTTCCCCAACAAATTGTATTCGAGGATGCGAGGATTGATAGCATTATGTCTTATATAGTGTCCTAAAATAAAATTCCGCTGTTTTCCATTTGTTTTGGTGTTTTCCAATTCTCTTTCAATTCCTTTAAAATCGCTAACTTAGATTTTTCTTGCGTCCCAGGTGGTTCTTGTCAAATTCTTCCATATTCATCTACATCTACATACATTTCTGCAGACTCAAAGAGAAATTTTGCCATTATGCAAAGTATTACTTAATTAAAAGGTACCTCAATTAGTCTTCATTTAGTTAAATTATTCTTAATTATCAGACATCTCGAATAATTTAAGTTTTATTAATGGGATAGAGACAAATATGGCCTTATTAGGGTACGTATCTCCGCAGAAATTTGTGTGTTCAATAACTATTCGTTAGAGTTATAAGGCATTCATGAATCTACTAAAAACTATTATTAACAGGCCACAGGTTTTTAAGATTCCTATTCTGATCCTTTACAGTTCTACCAATGAATGATTATTTAATCCACCCTCGCTGACGTATCTATAATCTTATGTACGTCTTCAAATTGATTATTGAATACGGGAGATTATAATCAATCTTAGCATCATCAGAAAACAGACCACCATCAAGTTCAGTTTTAAGATTCATTATAAATTTTAACCAGCGGTCTTTTGAGCTCTTTCAGGAGGTGCCCTTATACAATAATAATAAAATATGAATTAAAATGCGCCCTACTCCTCAAGCACACAATCTAACTTAATATTCAAACCTTCCTTGCATGGATTCAACATACCAGCAGCGTGCTATTTCTAAATGGGAGTATGTAATGGGGCCCAATGGGAGTAATGTAACTTCATGCCCTTACCTTTTCCGCTTTTTACCAGCAACTAAAATGAAATTCAATCTTTTTCGACCTTCCCTCACTCAGTGATTCAACCAGAAGGCTGGTTTTGATAGGTGAGGGTAGAGCTCACCCCGGACTAAGCCACAGGCGTGTGAATTTCACTCGTTCAGAGCAGTTCCTTTCCTTGGACCACCTCGCACTCCAAGGATTATTTTTTCGTTTGTCCAAAGGCTTCACCCGGATTTGAACCCGGGACCCTTCGATCAGTAGCCAAGCGCTCTACCCACTAGGCCACCACGCTCCTTTCTTCGACTTCGCAGCCAATAAATCTTCCGCGAATGCAGATCGCACTATGTTAGTTAACATCTCAACACGTATTTAAACTACTAGGTATTAATATTAGGCTGAAACCAAATGTTTGTTCGAAAGAACTGGCCTGGAAACGGCGCTTAGTCGTTGTAACACGTGCTACGATTTCAACTTAACTAGCGGACTACAAAAGTATTTTATTTTATTTCATCCTGTAATACTATTCAACAAAATAAGGCTTAATGCAGCAAAACAATTTTATCTATTGATGCATTTTTTCACCTCCCGTCATACATTTTCTAGGTGGATTGTAGGAAACTCGGTGGATGTAGACGAGTTATTGAGAAAAAGGTAAAGATAGTTGACTATGCGGTTTATGCCAACATGTTAAATAGGTATGGCCAGCGGTAATGCTTGCCCTTTGGTTCTAGCGATTAGTTAGAGTAGTCTATGCTGTTGTTCTTCGAAGAGCAATGGATTAATGCTATGAACTTTTAACAGGGTGGGGGCCTAAACTCCAGGATATACATGCTCTAATTTACTTGTGTTTATTGAGGTTTGCTCTTTCAAATGTTCAACAAGTGTGTTCGGGAACGACTTTTCCTTGCCTAATCAAATATTGATATTGTTAGAAGGAACAGGGTAACAAGTAGCTTTTTTCAGAGTCAATGACCATGAAAAAAATTGGGCCGCGCACGAGAAGAATGGTCACAATATGTGTTTTGATACATACTTAGAAAATATACTCTGATTTTTTCCCTTCCTTCCTTAAGATAAGTCTACGGAGTTTCTTTTCAACGGCCTAAATCTAAACAGCTCAGGCAAACTATAGGGATCCATTGGTTACGAGTCTTGAACGTTGGCGAGAGTACAGGCTTCTCCCTCCAAAGGTTTACTTTGTTGGATGACCTACCTTGTGCAGCGGAACTCCAGGAGACTAACCGGACACGTCCGTGAGGTTTCCCGGCTCGCCTCGCGGAAAGAACGCAGCAGTTCTGCATCCGCTACCCTGTGTTGAAAGGGATACGGTCAGATACGTTCAGCGGCCGGAAGTAATGCAATAGGGAGGACAGGAAAGAATCCGGTAAAGTGTCTTCCACCTTTCTGACACGGGTCGTCGTCCTAATACCCACTTTAAAATTTAAATGGGGAACGAAATAGTTCCACTTACGGTAATTAACTATACAGTCTGGACTAAAGTTAAGTCGGGAAGAATTTTCGGGCCGTGACCCACAATTACATCTCCGGGCCATTAAATTTTAGTTTCCACAGTAGAACACTCCAAGCGGTACTGCAGCATGCATGATAAAATTTAAGATTTTCCCTGCAAACGTTTTTATTCTGGTCTAAAATATAAAAATATAGAAAGATGATAAAACTTTTTTTTTTAATATTGAAAAAATTGCAGTGTCGGATGTCTATGATTGGAAGGGGAAGTTGACAGGAGAGACCCTTTTACTTAATAATTTTAATGAAAAAGCCGGGTTGGTATTTCGATACTGGATTAACATATCGAGGAATAGGACTGAATCCTAGGATTGACAGACGTTTTCCAGTATAAAACTGGTGAAACAGATTAATCGCTAGAGGGAGGGCATTACAAGTTTTATACTTCATCCGTGGAACAGGAGGTAGGTATGCAATTGTTTCTTTGAGCCATTACTTGTCTAATGCCATAGATAATGCTTAACTGCAAGTTTTTCCCTACTGATCCTTAAATATAAGTATCATCTATGATAATAAAACTCTTCCTAAAATACGATGTCAATGTATCCGTTTTCATGAAAACACGCATTCATTCACGGAAAAAAATATTTTTGTCCTCCGTACAAAAACCCATTTGCTGACTCGGTATTTGTCCTAAAAGCAAAAGCATATGTCACTCTAGCAAACCAATCGTTGGAATAACAAATGCTCAATGGTGGCTGGAGCAAATGGCATTTGTTCCCCTGCGTTTGTCGCGACAACAAATGCGTCTGCTAGGCGAGCTATGATCTTGCCAGCGGAAACTCTGAACTAAACAGTTTTGCTGTGTGTTGTGGGTGAAAGAAAATTGCTGCATTTCTAGAAAACTGTCGAAATTAATTATTAGAGATTTCTTAGTTTGTAATGAAAGTGTATCAGAGCGAGATGAGCATATCTGATTATTAACATTTTTCCGAAGTTTTTGCCTACGTATAGTTCGCTACGAATATGCGTTCCTGAGGTAATGCAAGAAGATCTTCCAAACGAGTGAAAAAAACAATCAGCTCGGTAAGTTACAGTGCATATATTTCATTTCTCTCGAACAACTAAATTCATAAAATATTCTTATACGAAGCACTTAAACGAAGCTATTAATCATCATGAACAGAAATATGTTCGTTCGTTCCGTATGTCCGTTCCGTTAGTGCAGTTAGTGGGATCGTTCCGTACGTTCCGTTCCGTTCCGTACAAAGCGACCTTGTTAGCGGAACGGATATGCGGAGCGAACGAGTGTATTTCTGTTCATGATAATTAATTGTTTGATAGTGCTGTACATATTATTACCATTTTGGTAGCAAAAGTTGACAATTGAAATTCTATTCTTATAGCGTAAATAACTCCAAAAAGCTACCCATGCTAGCATATTTTCACATACAATGGCCAATGGAGAGAGGTATGTTGTGCTGAGGTATTCCCTTTAGAGCTGTGGTGTGAAGAGTTGTTGAGGATTATTATATTGAGTATATTATTATGAGGTAATTGGTTTATTTTTAAATTTATTTTTTGTAAATTACTCTACTTTGGTGAACTTGAATGATTTATTGTACATATTTTAACTACCTACCTAATGCTTTTCAAACTTTGATGTGACATTGTTATTTACGTACTTGTTGTGCTACTTGATGCGATGCTCAGTTAAAGTGTCACCGGTAATTGTTTTATTTTAAAATGTATTGTTGTAAATAACTCTAATGAACTTGAGTGAATGTATTGTGCATATTTTACTTACTTAATTTTTTTCTCACTTGTGACCTACCTACCTATGTGCCATTTAACGTAACTTACGTGGTGAATGATATGCTGTTTATTGTATATTGAATTATTATGAAAACGTGTTGATTTCATTGTTTGTATTTTTCGAATACAATGAAATTAAGCTGAAATATTTGTGTTTCATTTAATCCACTGCCCGCAATAACAATGGCAGCCATTTTGTTAGTCGTACAAAAGATTTGCTGAAAAGTCCCTAGCTGGCGCTGCCAACCGTCCTGCTCGGGTTACAAATGGAATTGCTGGAGGAACAACTTCATAGCGCAATGTCAAATACGTTTGTCGCCCCGACAAATCCTATTTGTTGGCGGAACAGTAGTAATGGTACCGTCAGCCTATGTAATTAGCCCGGCAGACGAATAGAGCCCAGCATCCATTTGCTACGGTAACAATCGACTTTGCTGTCACTATATCGACAAACGTATTTTGCTGGGGTAGCATAGGATAGGTAACCTCAACAAAGTTTTTTTCTCCGTGTTCAATTAATTGTATTGAACTACATTCAACGCATTATGTCCAGCCCATTTTTTCTTTGCCTTAGCACTACAATATTTCCATATCGGAGACAACATTGTCATATTTTGAAGAACATTTCTGTGAAATACCGGAAATAACTACGGTTCGTAAAATTTATCATAGAAAGTGAAAAATAAAAGGAATCGTAAAAACAAAATGCGATTTTCGCGGATAAATATTCAAGTTCTTTGTAAATCATTCCTTTAACTTCGCTTTTTAAGATAAATTTTATAGTTTGTATGCTGTATGATCTTGCGTCATAAAGTCGGTAGGTTATGTTACCAAACCTGAGGCGAAAAAGGAACCTTATATACCGACCAGTAGGCCTATTCCGTACTTCGTTACGAGGGCTTAGCGATGGAATTCGGTTCGGTAGTTACCGAAACGACGCCCTTCCGACAAATGCGATTCCGTACGTGTTCAATAGCGAATTTTTTCGGTAAAACTGTCGTTATGAAGCGAAAAGTGTCGGAAAGCTACCGATGGGTTAGTTACCCCTCGTTAATTTTGTTTCAAGATCGTTAGCGTCGTATTTTGTGCAAGAGGAATCATACACAGAGAACTTAACGAGAAGAAACAACACCTGTGTTAAGGTAAGGAAACTTACTTCTTAAAACTGAATGATATTCATTAATTCTAGTTTTTCGTATCGGTAGTTTGAAATGTTAATAGGATAGTTATGTATTGGAAGAATGCTTTTCTTTGAAGCGTATGTATAGTACTCATGATAAGTTGAATGTCTTAATACAATTTATATAAAGCAATGGGCATGTTCCAACATATTCCGGACTAATAATTCCGAACGTGTTGTTTTAATACATAGTATAGTTTTATCTTGTAATTGTATGAAATGAACCGGAGGAACTACAATTAGGTAGGAAAAATTGATCATTTTGATCAAATGAAACATTTTAGCCAAATTTAGTAAGTAAATGTTTGCGCATGCGATTTTCAGTAAATCCTTTTCCTATATTTCCTGTTTTGCTAATGTTTTCTATAGTGTAATTTAACCAAAATGCTCTTTAGGTAACAGAATGGCCATGTACTATCTCGCTTGGGAGTTAGACTACCCGGATGAAAGGGTAGAAAGAGTAAACAGGAGAGTGGAACGTAGACAATTGAGGGATACACAAAATCCCTATGAATTACCGCGAGCAGAATTCATGCAAAATTACAGAATCAGCCCGGAGGAGCTAGCTATGGAAATAGTCGTGGAAATGAGACCGTATTTAAGAAGAGAACGTCCAAATGGCCTAGCACCCGAATTAAAGGTACTTACCTATTAATATTAAAGTAATTATGTGTGACATCTATACAGACAAGTGTGAAGGCATGCAAGTCATATTTTACTTTGAATTTTTTCAGTTACTTGTTGCAGTTAATTTCTATGCAACCGGGAGTTTTCAACGGGCAACTGGGAATGCAGTTGACCTTAATATCAGCCAACCTGCAGTTAGTAGGGCCATAAACCAAGTAACTGGCCTACTCAATGAAGTCTTCCTAAGATCATGGGTCAAGTTCCCTATGAGCCATGATGAAAGAGAAATGGCAAAAGCCAAATTCCAGGATGCACCACAGCCATTTGAGGGAGCAACTGGCGCAATTGACTGCACTGTCATCAACATTTTGGCTCCTAATGATCATGAAGAAGAATATGTCAATCAACATGGCAATCATTCTCTTAATGTGCAGGCTGTTAGTATAACCATCACTAGTTGCAAATTATCACCAAATGTTTATGTTATTCTTCAGGGGCTCAATGAAATTTCGTTTCAGATTGTGGACCCAGACCTGGTTATACTTAATATATGTGCTAAATACCCAGGAGCCAGACATGATGCATACATATGGAGTGTTTCCCCAGTAAGAAGATCTATGGAGATACATTACAACCGTGGTGAGCGTCGCACTTGGCTGATTGGTATGACAAAAATACAGATATATATTAAAAGAATATTTATGAGAGACTAATTATTTCTTACTCTTTTAAATGTGTTCCCATATTAGATGAGGCAATCTAATCAAGGTTCTTTCAACATTTCAGGCGATTCAGGATACCCTTTGGAGCCGTAGTTAATGACCCCAATGCCAAATCATGCAGAAGGCACGCGACAACATGCATACACAGACCAACACTGCAAAGCAAGAAGTGTTGTCGAAATGTTTTTTGGAGTTTTTAAATCTGTATGGAGATGTCTATTGTACCAACGGGTACTCATGTACAACCCTGCATTATCAGGGAAAATAGTAAATGCCTGTGCAGTCCTACACAACATGATGAGGAGCCACAACATACAATGAGGGATCTTCCTGCTGAAGAAGAAATTGCAGCCATGCCACATGCAGAAAATCAGCTGGACCAAGAAAGAGGGCAGGGAGGACCTCGAGTAGTTGCAGAGCGCATTCGATCGCAAATTTTATGTTCATATCTCGTTAAGGTGGGAATTAAAAAGTCAGGCAACATAGATGAGTCTAGGGAATATAATTAGGGGTTGTGGAGATCTTATATCAATGCCCCGGCTATCCAGTGAACCAATCTTTGAATGAGGGTGTTTATTCCAAAGGTTTAAAGATTACAACAAAATGTAGTATGTGGCATTAATGTATATAAGGCCCTACGAGGAAATATTAAATCAATCCCGGCCACCATGCCTACCTTTGTATACGTTTTAAATGAAAATAAAGGTGCAGCATAACAAAATATTATTGTAATACTCGTAATATTTCTGTATGACCACTGTGAATAAGAGAGTTAATGAATATATAACTAACAGAGGTAATTTAAAATTAATATTTATTAGCGCAGAAGCCTACTTACCCCATGTATACCGCCATTTATTCTGAAAACATCATCCTCTTCTCTAATTGGTTCTATCTTCATTTCGAAAATGGTAGAAACTCACTCATTGGTCGAAAAACCTAGCCTCTCATCAAGGGTCCCACTTCTAATGGCTACATATTCGCTATGAACCGAACCGTCGGTAGCCCTTTATGTAACGACAACTGCTCGGTAGACAGAGGTACAGAATACGGTTATCGTTAAGTACGTGTCGTTACATTCCCGCTTTGTCGGTATCGGTACCTTAACGACGGATTTTTAACGAAGTACGGAATAGCCCTACAGGGGCGGAATTCTGTACATCCTACCGACACCTATCGGTGTCGCTAACTCCCCCGACCGACAAATATCGGTAAGAGCGATTCCGGTGACGCATTCTACCGACACTTGTCGTTAATTTTACCGATACTTGTCGGTAACGACGACTGAGCCTACCGACGATTTCCAAACCCACGCTAGGCCTTACCGACATGTATTTCGTCTCTTCGCCAACTGCATGCTGGGTAAAAACAGTGATAGATCGATCTACGCATAGCGACGGACGTATGTTTTGATTATCTACGAGCTTGGTTTTGATGAATTGACTTGTGCAAATTGGTAGGTTTTCTGAGAACTGAGATCGTCCTTTATTTGCATTTCCATATTATTATTAAGTTACAATCTTAACGGTATAATTCGCGCTAGTTATATTCGTTCTTAATTTGCAAAATTAACGCATCCAAAACAAGTTTGCTTTAAAGTGTCCAAAGTGCGGAGAGTGAGAGGTGATTTAAGTTCTTCTAACCTTTATTAAATAAAAATACAGTTTTATTTATAATGTTCTATTTACTAAGCACCTATATTTTTACTTCAATTACTATACTATTTATATGCAATTGCAGTTTGATGTATTTAAATGTTTGACGGTAGAAACTTTATCGCTAGACTAGTAATGCATTTTACATCAGAGTGGTTGGTGTTTTTTAATTATCAGCCCAAAGAATGGCAGAGGGATATCTTGCTTTAGATCAAATGTTTATGTAATACGTAGAAAGTAGACTCGAACGTCGACGATCGTGCCGGGATACGAGAGTAAAAGGGAAGCCCACGACCCGTTTGAGCTGGACAACGAGGAGTTTATCAATTTATTTCGCCTCTACCCACATGTTGATTTGGTTCTCATTGAAACACTTCGGCCGATATTGCAGCGGGAGCGGTCGATCGCCATTGCGAGTGATCAGTGTGTTCAGTTCATTCCAATGCATTTTCAAACGAACGCAAGTCATTATTCACTTCACTGTTTCTTTGTCAGGGTCACTTTTACTTCCGTACCAATTAGTGTTTCTAATTCTTAAGATTGCCTCCCAAAAAAACAAACGTTACTTACAAACAAACTTACACGTTAGCCGAATGCTGCCTACTACTTACTGTGATGTCTCTATAATCTGTAATTTCGACGAAGATGTGTACACAATTCTACCAAGTAATCTAATAAATATATTATTATTACATTCCTCCTCCATGTAGCAATTCCCTCTCGACCTGACTTGAGCTTCTCGACTATTGTTTGGACCATCGTAGGTTTTAATTTTTAATTTAATCTTGTTTGTGTACGTATAGTAACTTGAATATGTAATTGTTGGCTTAGTTAATGGCACTTGAATACATTCCATCAGAACCATATAGACGTGTGTTATTTCTCGATCGTAAAATCGTACCCAATTTCGCAGTACGAAATCAATAACAAAGTATGAATAAAGATTTCATTCGAATTACCTACATGCAATCCCCTCAATTTCAACTAATCCCACCTTTCATCCTGCCTTTGGTACTAACTTCTCTTCGACTTTACGCATGATCCTTGAATGAATGTGAATCACAAATGATCCACGTCCAGTCCACTGTTGATTTCAAATAACATTACTACGCTAAGTTCCGATGAAATATTTCGCATATCGATGGTGCACTTTTTCCTGTTTGTGTCATGCTATATCATTGGTCAAAACGTATAGCCTCGCGCGCAGGTGCTGCTTCCTTACCGATAAATGCTTACGTCAGAGTTAGGTCGCTTGCACCGACAACTGTCGGTAGGTGGCGGGTGCAGAATAGCTCGACCGTCGGTACAAGCGACGACCGTCGGTAGCCACCGATACCGATAGGTATCGTTAGTTGTGTACAGAATTCCGCCCCAGGAATCATAGTTGCATTCATTTTCCATATTATTCCGGATTCCTTTACATAGTGCTACTATATATTGATATATTTCTATATTTGGAATAATAACATTCAAATACAAGCAGTCTGCAGTTAGTGGTCATGCATTTAATTCATTTTCAAGTTACTAAAAGATGACATCAAACTCTTTTGAGCTGAAAAACTATCAATTAGAAACCCGGGGACCGATGAAACGCACAAAGGAGACGCCCCCGGCTGAAAGCGTTTCCGGCAGGGCTTAAAATTGAATAATTTTTAACGGTCCCGAGAATCCAAAGCGCCTGCACCTCTGACGTGGTCATCCAAGCCTTTAAATCATCCCGCCTATACCTTATTTGCCCACGGGTGACGCTTTTTTTGTATAGGCTCCGGGATATCGGTTTACTGCGGGAAGATATATCTGTTTGAGGCGTGAAGCTGAATGGATAAAAGCGATTGAGGTGCAGTTAATTCCAGCCGCTTAGAAAACCTCATCCTATAAATCAAGTCGGAAACGACTCACCCAAAGTCTGGTGCTAATCGAATTGGCCGTATGCCTGAGGAATAATCAATTCCAGTGAAAAAAAAAATACAAAGGTGTGCGCTGCTGCCGTCGCAAATCTTCCTCGCCACGAACACTTGGCATCCGAGAATTTTGTCCTTTTTGATAGAGCAAACATAAATTTGTCATCAAAAGCATATTTATTCATTTTGACCCAGCATTTTATATGGATAGTGTTACATTCCAGATGCTCACACGTTGATCGTTAGCGTGCACTTCAACAAGCTCTATTCAGTAGTGATATTCGACTGCAACTTTGGTCTCTCCCTTAGTGGGGCTTAGTGGTAAGCAAAACTTTTCCAAATCACAATAAAACTGAATCACGCTACGCAGGTTTCGATGTCTGAGATCATCATCAGATGAGATTACATTGCAGAACGCTTGTATATACATTCAGAGTCAATCAGTGGAGAGGCGTAATTGGTTAGTGGGGTTAATTGCGGAAGTAAATTTGCGTTGTGGAAGGTGAAGAGGACGACAAGTGAGAGGATATATGCATGGGTGACCGTTGAGAGTATGGGGGAGGAGGCAGGGTACAAATATTTGCCCATAACAGTGAATGTAGGATTAAATGTGATGCTGAGACATTATTTTTATAAAATCTTCAGCTATTAAAAAAATACAAACTCACTTTTTTCGTCTGACAAATGTGCAATACTAACGTGAAATACATTGCAGCAGTCACTCAAAGTTTATCAGATTCTTGGCGAAATTACTCTTACGTTCATATTATTTCAAAAATTATCAATTCTCTTTAGTTCTAATGACAAAATTTAATACTGTTTTCCATTATCACCCTTAGTCTAAGTTGATACTTAAAGAAAAATATTGCAAGCTTATTAACGCCCAACTAAAATTATTTAATATTAAGCTTGCCACCGAAGTTGTAAGATGTTATTGTTATAAGGAAAGTCCACCAACAACTAAGGTAATTTGCGTATTTGGTAATAAGTGGAAACCGTAGGGTGAGGAAAAAGGTAAGAAGAAAGGAAATTATTAAATTTTCTAACTCGTGAGAGTATAAAAAGAATGATTACTTATATAGTTACACATTTCACGTATAGGTATATACATGTGACATTAAGTTTTCATACGGATGCGTTAAATCTTTTTCCTTTTTGTGACAATATACAATATCCCTGAACGCCTTCGCTCGAAATGTTTTTGTGATCTCAATCTCAGATTCCAGAAGCCATTATTAATCTTTTTCGCAAATTTAACAATGTTTTCCTGACCTTAATTGCTCTCGTTGCCTTATGATTACCACTCGAATTAAGAGTATGAAAGTACGCTGATGATTTGATAGCGATGCCGAAACAACCTCATTCATCTTGTCTGCAATGAGAAATGTCTATGAAACCACAATGGGATGAATATCACACGGCTCAACTTTGACAATTAGGCAAGCTGATAATGGGAACTGAGTAATTAGTGTGAGAAATATCATGTCCTGATTTAAACCCAACGGTTTATCCAGCCATAAAATTATTAATGTAGATTATAAAGAGTTACGTACTCTATATATCCGGATTTGATGACTTAAAAAGAGGGTCATAATGTTTATAAAAAGCAAAGCAAATGAAGAGAATAAAAACGTATTAGACAAGATAAATAATCTAATGGTTAATTTTTCTTTTTGTCCTCAGGTCACGTGAATGCCGGAAATGTCATCAAATTACACCAACCAGAGACTCACGCCAGTCCATATCAGTAGCATCTCTATCATTGCAAAGGTATGTAAAGCAGTAATATTTAATACTATGCATAATGAGTTCACAAGGTGAATAGTATACCGCAGTATCGACTTAAATTTGAAAATGAGGCCGAAATTGAGTCTCGGTATAGTTTCATTTCCTGCACGAAATGTTTTGAGGCAGCAATGCGTAGTTCTTTACGAAATTGATAGAAACTTACTTTTGCCGTAGGCTCATTCGTTGTTCTTTTCTTACTACCCATTTCGTAAGCATAGGTACTCTATCGGTCCTGTTTGATAAGAATCCTTTGCTGTTGATACATAAAGCGTCATTTATCATTAATATAACTCTCGCGTGGGAGCTAGAATTTTATTGAAAGTAGGAATATAAAAAACGGCCGTGATACTAGCTCTTCTTTTTGGCCTTCTCAGCTGTAGCTGATGCTTGAGCAAGTAAAATGAAAGATGGACTTCGCGCAATAAATAAAACACATACTCTTGATGTACCTGCATCAAAACTATCCGTATTGCTACACCAAGTGAAATGGCCAAGGGGGTTCAGTATAATTAGGAATGTGAGATAATGCTTTATCCTGATCGATAGATACTGAGAAGATTTAGCAGAACAGATTTTGTTGAATCTCTTCCATTCGGTAAATCATTCTTCACGTGTCATATTCATAGGTTGCTGAGAGAGTAGCATGAAATATGATAATTTGTGGAGCCTGATATCATATGTTAGGATAATAAAATCAATATAATTCAACAATTGGTTGGTAGGGAGGTTTTGATTGGTGCTGAGGTGCTGAATTCCACCCGCTCTAGAAACAATCAGATATACCCACGACCGGTGGGGTGGTCCCTCGCGGTGAAAGAGTCCCGACTTGAATAAGGCCCACGATCCACCTACATCTACATCTACACGATACCCTGCAAGCCTCCGCGAGGGTGTGTGGCAGGAGGTGAGCATCACCAAGCATGCACTCTAAACATGCAAACAATCTACTATAGGATCTCAGGCAACTAAACTGTTAGCTTCTACATAGTAATAAGGGATTGGTTGTTAATACATGCATCATGCACTACAGACTACTCTAAAATATTTTGCCCACCTATCCCTTTACTATGTTGCCTATGCTGTTCTCTTATAGCACGGGGGGAAAATGACGTTTTGAATCTATCAGTACGACTCTCTAATCTTATTTATCTGGTCGAATCTAGCATAATACGATTGTGTTTTTAATATATGCCTAACATCTTCAGTAAAGCTATCTCATTTAAATTTCTGTAAGAGATTTAATCTGTACTTTAACCTACGCTCTGATAATGATTCCCACCCTAATTCTTGTATTAATTCTTTCACACATTAAACCTAACGTACCTAGATTGTTTGGAAGGTGACATTGGGTTAAGATCATGGAGCAAGAACCCTAACTCCTACTTAAAGTTTTTCATCTTTGGCCCCGCCTTCATTCCACCAACTTCCGCAAAACGTTCCTTGGCCCTTACGGAATTAAGAGATTTAGAGAGCTGAAATATTAGTTATTGTTGTCCGGCGGAGCTTTTACGAATACGGTTAAAGCTGACAAGTTAAAGTTAAACCAAGGAGGTAAGAGAACTTAAACTACAGACGCTTGGGTGTTAATGAAATGCAGCATCATGAAAGTTTCAATATAATATCTACTGATGTCACTGTATCGGAATACTGACATAAACGGTTAACATTTCAACTCGTTTTAGAACCCGAATCGCATTGCATGCACTATTTCTATATACAGAGAATAAACTCTTGGTGATTAATGACGCCTTGCTTGAAGCGTTTGGGAATTTTCACGAGTGCAATATCCACATATTTAACCCCGAATATTCCCTCCTTTCCTTTTAATTCTAATATTATTAAAGTATTTGCAACTGAATTTATTTTGAAAAACTATATTTTACCTCTCTGCAGTGAGTTTGGAACGTTTGGAATACTGTACACTCATTAAGAACCAATGTGATCATATAATATTTGCATAATGCCTTCCTCAACAAGCATGTTTCACAGCATTTAGCTCATCATGAATTATCCTACGTAGGTAAGCATTTAGCAGACACAAATCACCGTCTATAGTTTTGAAATTAACCATATTCTCTGTTTGTGAAACCGTTTATCCATGTTAGTGAACTTAAGCAAGGAAATACTCTTGAACCACTGCGAATTAAAATAATGGATGTATTACTTTTTAAGGGCTGTACAACAGTGGTACTAAAGGAGAAAATTAACCCAACGATTGGAAGAATCGTATAATAGACCCAGCAAAATCGTATAAGTCCCATATATCATGCTTCAAAGAATTTTATTGCTGGAAGAAAACGATTACTTAAAACTTAACGTATATTATTAGCCGGTAGTCTCAGTTGCTGTTTTGTATATTCAACATTGCTCTGACCGATTCCCCCAGTAAATGATTATTCAACTCTCGTTGTGCCCGTGATTAAAAGTCAGCAGCAATAGCCTCTTCACTTTGGCAAGCAAAGCAAATTCCTCGGGTTTTAAGTTGGTATCTGGCATGGATTTTATGTTCTTCTTAATATCGTTTAATGGAAGATAATTCGCTGTAGACTGACCAGTTATAACATCTGAAATGCGGTTTGAAAAAGATGCATTAGACGTACAGGAAAGTTTGGATGCTTGATATTTGAAGGATACTTGTGGCTTTTGTATGAGTAAATGTAGTCAAAGGAAAAATAGAGGATCGTCATAGCGTTCCGTCAATTCTCGCGCGTCGGAGCGTCTTTAAAGCTCTGAAATCAATTGGAACCTTAACTGCGGAATTGGAATCGTGCAACGGAGGAGAGACAGGCGTGAACATTCTGAGCTGTAGACAAAAGGGAGGATGAGCCTTCTCGTTCTATTTGGGCTCCTGGACACCTTGGCAACTCACCAGAGTCGTGCCCATTCAAGGAATCTCCGAGGAACGGGAAGAAAGAGGAGGGTGTTCCATGAATCACATTCCTTCGGATTCGCAGTTGTCTCTCCCGTTCGAAAGGTCGTAAGAAACGCAGAGCTGTCCATTTCTCATTTATCTCGCGGAGGAAGGGAAGGTTGTCCTTTTTTTCATTTGTTTCATTTTATTTTTAGCGGGCTAGTGGGACTCCAATTTGAGCGTTTGGGAAGTGGCCCGACTCGATTGGACAATAAATTTAACGCCCGCACGACCATGGAAGAACGGCAAATTATATGGGCCATGGGGAGCGCTGAGACGTTTCCCGAAAGCAGAGTCAAAAAGCCTCAGTAAAATGTGACTTTCCTTTTCCACTCGTTCGAGAGAAATAATGTGTACCCACGATGCATCCGCCTGTCGAATTTTCCCGAATCCCGAATGAGGTTAGCGATGATGAATATTAATTTATTCGTCCTCGCTTATTTTAGGTATTATCTGCGCGAAGACTCCATGCCAATAATGACCCTTGCGTGCCTGTTTCCTAGATATACATATTCGACAGATACATTGCTGATTGTTTTCTGTGGAAAAATATAGGTAGGTACGTTCTGTAGAAAGCATCATGAAATTTTTTCACTCCGAACCTTTTCTATTCAATTGGAAGCGCTGAGGAAAGAGGTGTAGGTTTTACCGTTAGCTCTGCATAAGCGCCTCTTATTATTATTAAATAACCTACGTAAGCAAAATTATTTGCACCAATTACATAAATATCTTGACGCCTATCATGAACGCGCATTCAAAGTGAAAAATAAAACCTTATAATTGAATGTAAGTGCGTTATGGCGGAAATCTAATACCCAATTGCGGTATATTTGATGTCCAGTTATTTAACTAATTAAAGTAGGGATTTTCCTAAAATTAATAAAATCCCTGGAGAATAATATTATTCTAAAATTTTGAATAAAATTTCACCCAAGGTTGTGTTGTTCACCGTTGTTCCCGTTGACCATCCCATGGTGTTGAAATCCAATATGGAATGTATTTATTTTTTGTAAAATTATTATTTAAATTTTAATTTTCGTGTGAAATTCATTGGCTGGCCCTTTTCTAATCGACACTGAATTCTCTTCTCAAATAAATCCTTATCAATACACTTAGGTACATTTTATTTTCAGAAACATGAAATAATCACGGTACAAAAATTAGTAATAAAGGCTATTTAAGTAATATTATTAATAAAGGCGGGTTGCTTGCGGTTATAACCTGAGATAGAAGTCGCTAATGATCTACGAATGGGTTGTCATGTGCATTGCGCATTATTTTTCTCTCTGTGGGAGAGAAGTGAAGAGGGCTGATAGAGAATGAAACACAAGTGAATAAGCAGAGTTGTGGTGAAAACAGAACTGATGTTCCGTATGGTAAATGTTTCATGCAATTTTTAAGCGGTAGCGAAAGGTGGTTTCAATCTGCTTGTCTGACGAGGCGGACGAGGCTAAGACTACTCGATCACTATAATAAATCAAGTAATATTTTTTTCTCTCGATTCATTTTAACTCGTTGTTGCCCTTTTATATCTCTAGCAAAGCTGTATGATCGGTGATCGAAAGGTAGTGTTGGTTGCAACCAAATTTGGCTTGCTTAAGGGTCTGTAATTATGCCATTGGCACGAAGAAGGGATGAGAAAGCTGGATGAAACTCTCCGTTGATTTATCACCATCGATACGCCCCACGTTGAGGCGGGAGTTACGCGAGCAGGATTCCCGAAGGTTCCATACCTCAGGGCTTTATTCCAGGAGATTAATCGGGAACGTCATTTAAGTGAAGTGACATCCTCTCGGCGGAGTCAATGAAAGCGGTATCGATAGGTTCGCGAGGTCAGGGAAAATATGCGACTACTTCAATAACTTACGTCTTTAGAATGTTATTTAGACGAACCCGTAGCCGGAAAGGCGTTGCGAATTTCATCCTACGAAGGCAGAGTGTCCCAATTAAGATGCATATGACACGTCAGAAAAGGAGGTAATATATTTCTCGCTGCTCATATCTTAAGGATAAAAGCCAACCCATGGCATTAGTCGCCAACCGAGCGTTAGGTGATGAGTTCCACCAGTAAAACAATAGGAATTAAAGAATAACGGCTTCTTTAATAAGCTCGTCCTTAAGTAAATGTCGTATCCTCTTCCATATTAGTAATTGCGACCCTGCATCATTTATGATTAAACTAGAGTTTCGTTACCACACTCATTATAGCCCATTGGTAGATTTGCTCGATGAATTATGAACGTTTTCAAGAAGTGAAACTCAATCAAGTGCCACTTTGAATAGGTTATTATTTTGCTATACTGTGCTCCCTCTGTCAGCAATAAATTCCTGCAAAGGAGTTCAGAATTAATTATGATATGATGATTCAAATCATGTCCACTATGATGGGCAATAATATATATCGAGTGATTTGCCATCAATATTCTTCGACCTTCTTCAAGACAACATCGTACATTCTAATCCGGCATCATACAGAGCGATGCATCTTATCAGACTCTTCACCAGGTTCTTCTTAAATTGCATAGTTGGTTTCTCTTATTACTTATCTCCTGTACGTGTCTGCATGTACTAAATAGTATACGTAATTATTGTGGCTACATGAATGTTAAATGACAGCAACCTGCATAACAAGTTTAAAAAAAACATACATAACAAGTTGGCTATTGCAGAATCGTTTTGTTTTTAAGTTTTATCATTAGACACCTACTCGATTTTATATTGCGTGGTTAAAGTTAACCACTTGTTGAAGCGAAAGTTAAGGTGATAATTCCTGACTTTTTGGTTATATAACGCAAATTGGAAAGTCCGTTACTTGTTATGAACTCTAACGGCAAACGATCGCTTCAAAACGTTTACAAATCTAGAAAATTGCTTAAAAAAGTAGTACAAAATGAGGTTTGTGCCAAAATGCCAATTTATTTGCGAATTTTCGCGGAGAACTCAAGAAATAATATTTTAGACAAAATTTTACCGTTTATCGACTCGTAAGACGTAAACTGAAACATTCAACAGTCACCTCACACTTTTCGATTGTTCGTGCGTCTCCCGACATAGCTCGGCAACGGACGCTAATCCTCTTTGCTTTTGACATCATAACCAGCATTTATGGCGAAGGAGCTTTCGCAACCCCTCTGATGAAAAATGTCTTGCCCTGAGAAAAATACCTCTCATTTCCAAGTCGCTCATTCACGGCATTAAAAAAAAAGAATTTGTAAGCGTATTTTTAGGTGGGGTGCCAGAATTATAGGCAGAATGTTGGCTCTAAGATCGAAGAGCCATGCGTTCGATCCCGGGTAATACTTGTATTTATAGGTAAACTCAAGTTCAGCAATTTTCTACGCACCATAGCTATCTAGGAAACACCCGAACGTATGAAGAACTTGCCCTTTACAGTGATGAGGAAAGTTATAAATTCGTAATGGTATTTCGCTAGGTGTTGGTTGTGAACTCATACATCTAGCTACAAGGAGACATTAATGGTATTGATGCATAATATTCAATGCCAGCTCTACCTCATTTATCGTATATTTATCATAACTATGGACTGCACTGAGGGAAACCAATTGTACTTAATACTATTTACTATAGGTACGTAATATTACTAAAATATAATATTGCAGGACAAGCAAATCACTTCAGGTTGCATCGTATCATAGACGGAATGGTAAGCTATTATTAAATGTTCTCTCAGCAACATAAAAAATGAAATTTATCACTACTTTTACGAGTGAAATTGAAGTTGTACAGTGGTATACATCTTTGCATCTATAATGCCCAAGGACTCTCACTAGAAACATCATCACAATGGCGATTTCTCAAATCCATTGTAACAGCTTTTTGACATTCTTCCACGTTGACTTTTCTGTTGGCACCGAGTTTTACTAGGGATCCCGTCCAAGTCTTCAGGTCCGAAGTGACGTTTCACAAATCTCGCCTATCATCTCTGTAAGTGTTCTAATACCTTATCCCTTGAAAACGCATTTAGGTTTGATTACATTTCAGCCGAGAAGACGCTCTAAAAACCTGCTCACACCTCATATACATCAAGATTCGTATTGACATCTTATACTCTCTTTCCGCGATGTTTTTTTATCGAGTTCGCACCCTTTCCGTATGATCGAAAAATTCTTCAGCCTCATCCGCGAGCTGCAAATCGGGCGGAGTTTACACTTGATTGGGAATAGGGAGGCGAGGGCAGTGGAAGAGGAGAGAATCTCTCCGAAACTTATTAAAGTGAAGGGATGAACGAGTTATGCCATTCCGATTCCGGAATCCGTTCCACCCCTGCCTCAAAGGACGGCAGAAGGAATGCGGCGACAAATAAAATCACGAACAACCCTATCGCTCCACGAAGAGGGCAGAAGGGAAAATTTGTGAAGAATGCAAGGAGCGATGGGCGAAACACGCATGCGCACTGGAGACTAATAAAAAGGGCAGTCTTCTCGCAGGTATTCAGAGATCTGTTTGGTAGAATAGGCACTGGCTTTCCATCTCAAGGGCTGGAGTTTGAATACTGGCTGGGGCACATAAGTTTTTTCAGTGGAATCCCGTTTCCTACTTGACTGCTGTATGGAGAGTACATATGAGTCGCTTAGGGGCTCTTGGTTTGACATGCCATTCGGTGGACTGATCTTGCAATCGAAGCACTTCACCGCGGGAGTCGGAGTTTTGCTGAAAGGTCACGGTGTTAAGTTTTTAATGCATAAATTGCGTCAATTAAATGCGTCAATCAAAAAACCATCACTCTTATAATTTCCGCATCTCATTCCCGCAAGATCAATTGTACGGAGCCATGAAAACGTTACATTACGGGGGATATTTCTCTTTAAATAGTTGATTATAACGACAGGTCATATAATGCCATTGAAATTTAATGTCCAATATGATATATTTATCCTGAGGCAATGCCTTCAGCTGATTTTCTTATATACGCCATTGACTGGCGTTCCTTTGCCAATTTGACATCTTTATTGCACGCATATTTCAAAGTTTCAAAGGCAATTGGGAAGTTCATACGATGAATCCTCTTAAAAGTGAAAAGTACTTAAGTTTTATTCTCGATATATTTCTAAGACAATTGAAACCATGGAATAGTGACACTGGCGGGTCTACATCTACCAATTTGACTCTCTAAAGAGACCATAATTCGTAGATTTCAAGAATTAGTAAATGCTTAGTGTTCATTTGTTCATATCAGAATACCTAAACATGATACATGATGTTGTGTATCCCAAAGGTCTCCATTTAATAAGACAATGCTCGAAGGCAAAAAGCTTAATACTACGCTATGAGACAGACTTCACTCATTTTCTGCCTGTACTATTTTGTCAGATTTATTGAGAAAGTAAGTTTATTTTTGCAATGCTAGCTTGCCAACAAAGTCTTGGTCATCATGCTGAATAACTTGCGTAGTCAAATTATGACGAATGTTTGTTTTTCATATTCGAACGAGAATATTTCCCCTACTTCAAATCACTTACACAGTGATTTTGAACAATTGTTCTAAAACTCCAACTCCAATCCGTGATGACCTCTCCTTTCCTGTTTGTTAAATATCTTTGTAGTGAAAGTCAGATACAATTGACGGCATTTATGATGAGACAACACTAATATCTTTGACATGAGAAAGTTACTGCATTTGAATGTATGGTCGTTGAGTATAAATTACTTCCACATTGCCGAGACAAAGCGGCTACATTTTTATCGGAAATGTATGAGCCACAGTGAAAGCCCTTATTTTTTCAATCCTGAGACAGAATGCCAGCTGTTAGCGGCAAAATATCTTTAAGTGTGTTGTGCCAATGAGTCGTAAATATTTCTTGACAATTCATTCCGATATTTTATGTCTACTGAATGAATTTGTGTCATGATGTGCCTGAGGATGATGAAAAATAGCAGTTTTCCTAAAAAAAACTTTTGTACTCAGGACTTGACATCGCTAAAATTTATATAATTTCCCTAGTTTGGATTTGTACACACTATGACTCTGGTTGTATATGTCATCATAAAACAAAATTTGTGGGTTCTGAGAGTTCCTGATGCCTTCGTTAAACTCGTGTGACTTTCTGTGACAAGTTTGTAGAAATTATATCTATATGTTTTTCTACGAATAGATAATTTAATTAATTGATTCAAATTTCTTCCAGAATATATAAAACATTAGCTTCTGAAATAGCCCCCTATCTAGAAATAATATTCAATAAAACACTAAAGAACCACACAGTACCCAAGGATTGGAAAGTAGCTAACATTACACCTATATTTAAAAGCGGTGATAGGGAAGAACCTAGTAACTACAGACCCATTTCACTCACGTCAATCTCTTGTAAGATATTTGAGCACATTGTAGTCAGTTCGATCATGGGGCATTTGGATAGTCAGGGATTACTCATAAACAGCCAGCATGGGTTCCGGAAAGGTAGATCCTGCGAGACACAATTAGCTTTATTCGTACACGATATTTTAGTCCACGGCGAAAGCAGTACTGAAGTTGATGCGATATTTTTAGATTTTAAAAAGGCTTTCGATAAAGTTCCTCATGACAAATTAATCTTGAAGTTAGAGAGTTTTGGTATAAATAAAGACGTTGTATGTTGGGTAAAAGAATTCTTAAGTGGGCGAGAGCAGAGGGTTGTCATAGATGGTATCATGTCGGACACAATCGAAGTCACATCGGGAGTTCCCCTGGGTAGCGTAGTAGGTCCGCTTCTATTTCTTTTATACATAAACGATTTGGGTACCGTAGTTAGTAGTAACCTTAGACTTTTTGCAGACGATGCGGTGGTGTACAGGGGTATATCGAACGAAGAGGACACGAAATCACTTAGCAAGGATTTAGATGCAATTCAAGAGTGGTGCGACAAATGGCAGTTAGAACTCAACCTTAAAAAGTGTGTAGCTATCAATTTTTGGAAGAGGAATAATTCGATAGAGCGATCCTATAGAATTAATAACACGAAGATCGAAAACGTTGAAACCGTAAGATATTTAGGTGTAACAATCACTAAAGATTTATCGTGGGGAAGACACATAAGGGAAATATGCGGTCGAGCGAAGGGAAAGCTAGGATTTATAAAAAGAGTACTTGGGAAATGTTATGAGAAGACAAAAGAGCGATGCTGCTTTTCACTAGTTAGGCCCCACCTTGAGTATGCAGCCAGTGTATGGGATCCTAATGAATTAGGTTTGATGAGAGAACTAGACAGTGTGCAGCGTAGAGCAGCTAGGTTCGTCAAAAGGTGTTACGATAGGTTGAGTAGTGTATCAGAATTAATACAAGAATTAGGGTGGGAATCATTATCAGAGCGTAGATTAAAGTTCAGATTAAATCTATTGGAGAAATTTCAATCGGATAGCTTTACTGAAGATGTTAGGCGCATATTAAAAACACCAGCGTATTATGCTAGATTCGACCAGATAAATAAGATTAGAGAGATAGATTGTCGTACAGATAGATTCAAAATGGCATTTTTCCCCCGTACTATAAGAGAACAGAATAGGCAGCATAGGAAAGGGATAGGTAGGGGAAATATTTTAGAGTATTCTGTAGTGCATGATGCATGTATTAACCCCTCAAATACTATAGATACTAACAATCTAGTTGCATGAGACCCTTTAGTTGCTTGCTTGCATGTTAGTAGTGCATGTTTGGTGATCTTCACCCTCTGCCATACACCCTCGCGGTGGCTTGCAGGGTATCGTGTAGATGTAGATGTAGATGTAGATGAAATTTACTGCTAAAAATTAAAATTCAAAGTTTTAACTAATCTTTTATTCTTTAACTAATCTTTCCTCTATTATTGCCAAATACAATTTTTTAGCCTATTAATCCCATGCCTCACTTTAAAAAATTGTGAATTCGAAATCAGCCATGCTTAGAGGACGCATGATAAAACTGGCCAGTTCTTTGACTTAATCATTTAAATCAAAGGTGGTACTTAAGGTTTTTACAGCCGATTATCACAAGCTTTTGCCGGTGTTACAGCAAACCGAATGCAGGATCTAGCATGGAAGCTACGAATGGAAAAAAAACATATCCATCTCCTTTAAAAAGCAGTATCTCGTCATCTTAAAGGCCTATAGTTAAAATTATTTCAGGAGCACGATTTTCTCCTTTAAAAAGCAGTATCTCGTCATCTTAAAGGCCTATAGTTAAAATTATTTCAGGAGCACGATATTTGGATTGATTTTATTTTAGAAGATATCATTCACATTATGAAGTACTGAAAATGCTACAAGTGAAACATTAAGGACGAATAACAAAGCTGAGGCGAGTTAATTTGAAAGGAGTGATTAAAAGTAAGTCTGAGCCACTGTCTGAGCTGAAATCGACGCCCCGAATCAATACGTTTTACGTTTTTCTTTCCGCTTCCTTTCCGAATATTTTCATATTCAATGCTCCGAAATTCACGAGATAGTATTGATTCACCCATTGGCGCACCCAGAATTTTTTTATGGGGGGCGGGAGCGCCATCTACCCCATTTTTACGAAGGGTAACGAAAATGTTATTTGTTATTTTAATCAGTATATTTTGAATGTTATAGTAGGCCATATTAGTTATTATCTACATTTATGCATCCTATAAGTAGCCGTATCATATTTACAGACAATAATAGTCGTTACCGTTTAGGCCTAGGCCAAGTTAATCACGTGTCACAGCAGAGATAATAGAGCCTTTCTTTTATCTTTGGTATAGTAATACCCGAGTAAAATGATGCAACGAGTTTTTCCTATTTTTCCAATTTCTGCTACCATGTGACTGTGTTTCGCCAATTAAACATTAATTTGGGTTTTGTAGAGAGCTAAGGGTGGGTCAGGACCCCTTTTCCCCCAACCGCCTTGGGTGCGCCACTGGATTCACCTCCATCCGAGAGCTTCCAATTTACTTAGCATTTATCTTCCCTTACGTTCATATCAATGCCGGTATTTTCACATTTACGCCATTTTTAACATAGAATATCTCACAGGTAGGAATATTAATGGACGAATGATCGAGTTCTCATTCTTTTTTACGCTGCAATAGACCCATTGGCATGCAAAATAGTGTAAAAGCACTTTTATTTGATGCTGACATTATTTTACAGACCGCTCCTTTTGCCACCACAGTTTAAAGAGGTTGACATGTATAATATTTCTCCCTGGTGCATGTTGTAGTTTTCTCTTTGCTCACTGTGCGTTCCTTTTACCATTGTCGTTCCAGCTGAAACACTGTTGGTAGAGGTAAAAGGCTTGATCTTTGGCTCGCCTTAACCAAAAAAAAAGTTATATTTTCAGTACATGTTGTAGCTCTTTGTCGCTTCCATTCCATTACCTCGTTCACGGAAGTGAATTTCAGTCTATAAATTTCCATGGACCTTGAACCATTATTCAGGATTTGTCTGGTGACTGTTTTTCTAAAAGGGTTTAAAAAAGAATTAGTAAATTCGTCAACAAGTTTTTCAAAGTATGGAAAACGTTCTAGAGAAGAAATGGAAGAGTTTTTAGTCCCCAATGCTAAAGCCTCGCACTCAAGAAAACTTTCTTTTAAACAGTCCCGACGTGGAAAGTGTAAATGAAACATTTGAATGGCCGACCACTATTTGCTCAGTTGTAAGGATTAGGCTGTTTGTGACAAAGGGTATTTCAGGAACTAGCGTGGCACCCACTTTGCCTGGAACAGAGGTCAGCAAACTACTGCTCACGATCCACGTAGGGTGTGTATATGTAGCTCGGTAGTAAAACTGAATATGAAAATAAAACTATCGTAGTTTCATTTCTTAATGCAAGTATTACTAACAATTGATGAAACTATTATAGATCCCTATCCATATCACTTGCTAATTAAGAAGTGGTATGTACTATACCAAGTTGGAATTAATTGCAACTCGGCATAGTATTTTAAATTAAAAACCACCATTAAATAAATATATAATAATATATATTTGAATTTTCCTTGATTGTCCTGAAATATGTTTATGGCGCCTGAATAGTATTTGAACGAATAGGATGTATAGTTTTTGGCCCTTTGGTCTCAGAAGTTTGCCTACCCTTTGTGTAGAACAGTAAAACTGGGCCTTTTGAATCCCAGATTTTATTTCCTATCTGGAAAAAAGAGCCATCATGATGCATTCTACCATCCGTATAAGAAGAAAAAATCATGATTACATGGCTATAACTTGCTTTTAACTTCAAATAGTAAGACATTTATTCATAATAATGATAGCCTTAAGGTTTTTAAAGGTTTTTGAGGGATATTTTTCACCCTCTTCTTGAATTACTACTTTAGCTATCAACAAATTTCTTCTAAATTCATTTAATTATGATATATTTCAATTTTAGTTTAAAAATTGATAGCTACATTTTCAAAATAAACGACACTGTCACCTGTTACGATATTATCTGTGAATCTGTGATTACTTGTGAAGGTTGAGATTAATTCTGAATAGCAAAATTGGAGTCTTTTTCAACAATTGAACGATATTTTCACGACTCATTGTTGTTATTTTAAATTTATTTTGCCTGAGACGAAAGGAAGACCCTGTCATCTATTATTTATCGTATTTATAGTCCTAATATGAATATATATCCACTGTTCTAAATATTAATACTAATACTAATATAAATAGCTGATCAATATAAAGATGCATTCTATATATTTATATATAGCATCAATATTTAGCTGCTATTGCTATTTATCCATAATAAATACCGAGAAACGCAAGGTCTGATTCTTGCGAAAAATACATAAAATTCAAATGGGATATAATCATAGTCCACGTACAACAACTCATTGATATCATGATGCTCAGAAACTCAAAATCTACCAACAAATCTGAAACTAGGCTAAAGGCAAAATAGTTTGTAGGACCTTTCTGTCCAAGCACGCTGAATTCATTCTTGAGGCAAGAAGTAACTACCCATGTCGTCGAGGGCCCATAGCTATTTGGCAGTCATATTTGTAGTAACTTACTTGTAAGCTATTATTTTGAAGTAACTAGCTTCAACAAGCCAAACAAGTCAATGCATAGAGTAGATACTTTTTTAAAACTTATTGACCATTTAAATTGTTATTTCTTCCTATCCAAAGTAACGTCAAAAACTAATTCCGCTCACTTCATTGGTATTTATTGAATATTGAGCTCGTCAGAAATTTAATCACCTTGTGCCACACATTATATGGCTTCTTGGGCCTTAAGTTTTGTTTCCTTCTTCCGTCTCACGTGCTATGGTACTTGACGGTTATACTTTGAAGAGAATCTTGAGTGGCTGTAACAACTTTAATTTAAATCTGCTCTACTCCTAATTATTGCACTTACACGGGTTTTGCGAACGTCAGAGTCATTATAAATTAAGACTCATTCAATTACTGACCACCCTCCAAGACGTTCGGAGAGAGCCGATACAGTCAGAGAGATTACGAAAGTGACAGGTATTGGAGGAGCTCGATTTCATTGGGCCTCTTCCACCCTCGTGATGTCCCTCAACGTCCAAGTATATACATTACGCCACACGTCCCCACCCTCCTATGGAGTGTCCACTTGAGTCAACCGGAGGCGAAGAGTAAAAATGTGTGGGTTTTTCAGAAGTTTCTGATCACGTATGAGTCCATCGGTGGGGCGGATGGCATTACAGGTTTTCTCGGTCCGTGGAATGTCGCCCCACCCCCGCCCGCTAACCTCCTCTCTTTCCCCCCTCTCTATCCACCTCCCCCAACCCCGTCTCCCCTTCTTCATCCATTTCGTGCCCTCCCACTCCCCCGCTCCCATAAGCCTTTGCATCTCCGCGCTTCCCCGCCCGATCCGAAGGTATTCCGGACGAATTCTTGTCTTCTACCCCGACGTGGACGTTGAAATCTCGGGAGGGCCTTGGCGAGTCGATGGCCCAAATGTATATCAGTGTATTTTCTCATCTGTATCTCTTCGGGAGGAAGGATGGCAAACGAAAGCAGTACTTTTGATATTGAAGCATGGAACTAAGTTGTAGGAGAATTTTTGCTAAACAGTACGATAACCTTATTAGCGTAACCAGTCTATTAAATGAATTAAATTGGTAATCATTATCAGATCGCAGGTTGAAATTTAGACTTAATCTCTTAAATAAATTCCAAGACCATATTTTCAGTGATGATGTTAAAAATATTTTGCGGATCCCAACTTACTATGGTAGACTGGACCATAATCACAAAATTAGAGAAATTGATTGCCGAACAGATTCAAAATGTCCTTTTTTCCTCGTACTATTAGGGATATGAATAGCGTTAAATACATCCAGTACGAGTGTAGCAATGGATAACATTGGTAGCTGCATGTTGGTTAAAGGACTTAAAGCTAACCCAACTAACAGCATGTTTTTGCATGTGTGCTTTGCTATTTTTATCTTTTTTTAAATAGCGTAGTTTTGAACAGTACCTATAAAAGTACTAATCTTTTTTATGCATGATATGTAGTGCATGTTTGGTGAGAATTCACCCCCTGCCACACATCTTTATGGTGGCTTGCAGGGTATTATGTAGATGTAGATGTATGGGTGGATGGAGCAAGTCATTAGAGATGATGTGGTGCTAAAGACCATCTACATCTACATAATACCCTGCAAGCCACCATAAAGGTGTGTAGCAGGGGGTGAATTCTCACCAAACATGCACTACATATCATGCATTAAAAGGATTAGTATTTATATACTGTTCTAAATTTCACCATTTAAAAAAAGATAAAAATAGCAAAGCAAACATGCAAAAACATGCTGTTAGTTGGGTTAGCTTCAAGTCCTTATACCAAAATCCAGCTACCAATGCTACCCGGATTGCCATGGAGATCAATGGCTACGTAAATGGAAATAGATGGGCATGAAATGAAAAAGAAATCAAGAAGAGAGCTACGACGGATGCTGGCCGAAGAGACATTTTAAAGCAAGAGTCGTATGGACGTGGATTCCTGAGTATTGGTAGGGTATTATTGTTTCGTACAAACTTCCTATCGCATTCCAGTGTAAATTTTATGTAATGACGTAATTGATGCTTCTTACTTGGATTTTTATCGTTTATTCCAATCCCATTGAATTGCCGCAGTGCTATAGAAAAAAGCTCTTCCTTCGATAGTTTTTGAACAAGGCATCGAACATAGATCATTAACGTCTACTGCCATAGTGATCGAAGGATATTAAAATTCCGATTCTTGAATGAAGAAAAAGCCATGAAAATTCTCATGTGAGACAATCAGTGACTAATTTCTCGGGTAGAAATGAATGCAAAGCTCTAACCTTGACAATTTGAGCTAAATCTGTCTCAACAGACCCACATACTTCTAACCCTGGAAGACTGGGCAAGAGTTAAATACCAAGGTCACATGGGCATGCGATCACGTGGTTAATTCCCTTGGTATTTAAGAGATAAATTCTTTTACGCCCGCCCCAAGAAAAGGCGTTCTTCTTTTCTGTGAAAATTCTCGAAAAAAATAACGAATACCGGCAAGAAAAAACTAACATCGACATTATTTTGTATCTGATCTGCTATTCTTGCGGATCATGGTTATTTGCTACTGCTTACGACTTCTTTTAGCTACTTGCACGCAAGAAGCGAGCTGTTATGGCGAACCTTAGTCCTATCTTTCTCTTGAGTTCAGTTACATCACGTCTAACTATTGTTAGCCGTCATTTGTGCATATACTAAGTTCGTAAAGCTGTATTTGGCTAATATGGTGTTACAAATTGCATTATGTTATGTAACGTTATATTTAGTACTTTGAGAATGTTTTCGCTGGAATTCCATCCTGTGACCTACGGTTGGAATAAAGAACTTACCGCGTCAAAACTGCGAAAACTTAGGGTTGAACAAGGTGTTGTCTTTGCTGTAGAGTCGACACCCTATGCCACACACCCTTGAGGTGGTTTCGGGGAATGATGTAGATTTATAAAGCTCAATAAATTACTTAACTTTAAAAACTTTAAAAAAAAGGTAGTAAAATTACACCTTTGCTGCCAGCTAGGTTCGTTAAAAGGTGTTACGATAGGTTGAGTAGCGTTTCAGAATTAATAAAAGAATTAGGGTGGGAATAATTATCAGAGCGTAGGTTAAAGTACAGATAAAATCTATTAGAGAAATTTCAATCGGATAGCTTTACTGAAGATGTTAGGCACCTATTAAAAACAGCGTATTATGCTAGATTCGACCAGATAAATAAGATTAGAGTGATAGATTGTCGTACCGATAGATTCAAAATGGCATTTTTCCCCCGTACTGTAAGAGAACAGAATAGGCAGCATAGGAAAGGGATAGGTAGGTGAAATATTTTAGAGTAGTCTGTAGTGCATGACGCATGTATTAACCCCTTAGGTACTATAGATACTAACAATCAAGTTGCATGAGGTAATATAGTTGCTAGTTTGCATGTTAGTAGTGCATGCTTGGTGATCTTCACCCCCTGCCACACACACTCGCGGTGGCTTGCACGGTATCGTATAGATGTAGATGTATTTCTCCTTTTGTATTTTATTTCGCTAGTTCATACTTCAAAGGAAATTTCTATTATTTACCTAAATGCACCCTTATATCAAGGTGTCGGATTCTTTCAACATTCAGTCAATTACTTACATGTTTCACAGTTTCATGGCTTTGTTGAATCTTCTCAATAAAGTCGGGGAATTATTACATATTTCACAGGTAAAAGCCTGAAACGTACATGCATGAAATTCATATGCCCTGAAATAAGTTAATTAATTGCAAATTGGTAGAGAAAAATTCCTGGCACCTACCTCTTTGTCTAATTAGAGGGTATTGATGTAGTAAATGATCGTTATACTATTCAACGCATTGTTAAAATATATGAATAAAATAACTGCCTTGCACTCTGCCCTCTGATAATTTTCATCTCTCAATTGAGGAATAGAGCTCTTATAAAGCTCGTTACAGCGGCATCAGCCTTGAATTTCTCGATGTCTGGGCTTCCACGAGCGAAAAAAAAGACTTGGAAATGAACGCTTTTGCAGCACACGCTACGCAGTCCTTGCACCTGTGGAGGCATTCAAGTTCTTTTTGAGAAATTCCGAAGATTCCTCCCTAGCCTCCCATCTCTCTTCTCAGTCTCTGCAATCAGTTCGGCCACTGGAAAAAATCCGATATCATTCGCACTCTTCACCACTATGTTGGCACCGTACCTCTTTATTTTTTCATCCAAGCAACGCAAGCCTTTGTCAATCCATTATTATTGGGTTGCTTTCCCTGGTTGTTGGGTAGATGCATATTTTTCCTATGGTAGGCAATTTTTTACCCTGATGAAGATATTTTTTGTATGAGTACCGTACGAAATAATTATGAAATGATTTCAAGAACAGAATAATACACATTCATCGCCAATCGACACCTAAAGGGATTTGGATACAGTCTTAGGGAGATAGGTTCCTGCAGTAAAAAGTAACGAAAAGCCCTCTCGCTCTGTATATTATGGATAATTTCACTACTCATATGTCATGCTTGTGGCTTCTCTCCCAGATAATATCGACCACCCATAGTTCTCATTGAAAGATCTGAAAATTATCTGCCTAAAGTTTTTTTATTCTAATTTGCATATTTCATGCCACCATGATTGTAAGTTGATTACCTCAATCTGTCACTAGACAGCACATGAAACTGGCTAGACTACTACGCGTAAATATAATGTGATAAATTTATACGACGGATTATAAATATGACACACGCACCAAATGAATACATGGATAAATTCCATTGTTTTACAGTGATGGTTAACAAAAGCTGTTCATACTGCCTAAGTAATCCAAATCTGCTCATTGCAGGTGAATGTAGTGTAGGTATTCCGGTAGTATTGACTCGATCAATTTTCCTGTTAAGCCTCATGAGAATACTGTGCTAATGGTTTCTGCAGCTGGGTGCTGACTTTGTCCTCAAATATCCATATATTATTCTTAAACGTTCTTAAAGTCCTGCTTAAAGAAGCCGACAATGCGCTAATGGCGTACATATTAAACGATCCTTGTCATTCACAGTGGTCTTTGAACAATGCATAATGTGTAGAAATTAATAGCAATGAAAACTTCTCTAATGCAGGAGTGGAGTAAAATTACAAATAACTCAGAACCTTTCACTCGCAATCATTCATTCAATTTTACACAAATTCAAATTTGTACAATTCATTGCTTCGTTAAAACGGCCTTAATTTTGGAGATTGAAGGGCTAAATGGACCGAAATTTAAGGCAGATTGCGGAATTTTTTTTTGTTTTCAGCTAAATCAATCACTGCAATGAGAATTCTACGATATAGTATTGATTGCAACAATCTACATCTACATCTACACGATACCCTGCAAGCCACCGCTAGGGTGTGTGGCAGTGGGTGAAGGTCACCAAGCATGCACTACTAACATGCAAGAAAGCAACTAAAGGGTCTCATGCAACTAGATTGTTGGTATCTATAGTATTTGAGGGGTTAATACATGCATCATGCACTACAGAATACTCTAAAATATTTCCCCTACCTATCCCTTTCCTATGCTGCCTATTCTGTTCTCTTATAGTACGGGGGAAAAATGCCATTTTGAATCTATCTGTACGACAATCTATCTCTCTAATCTTATTTATCTGGTCGAATCTAGCATAATACGCTGGTGTTTTTAATATGCGCCTAACATCTTCAGTAAAGCTATCCGATTGAAATTTCTCCAATAGATTTAATCTGAACTTTAATCTACGCTCTGATAATGATTCCCACCCTAATTCTTGTATTAATTCTGATACACTACTCAACCTATCGTAACACCTTTTGACGAACCTAGCTGCTCTACGCTGCACACTGTCTAGTTCTCTCATCAAACCTAATTCATTAGGATCCCATACACTGGCTGCATACTCAAGGTGGGGCCTAACTAGTGAAAAGCAGCATCGCTCTTTTGTCTTCTCATCACATTTCCCAAGTACTCTTTTTATAAATCCCAGCTTACTCTTCGCTCGACCGCATATTTCCCGGATGTGTCTACCCCACGATAAATCCTTAGTGATTGTTACCCCTAAATATCTTACGGTTTCAACGTTTTCGATCTTCGTGTTATTAATTCTATAGGATCGCTCTATCGAATTATTCCTCCTCCAAAAATTGATAGCTACACACTTTTTAAGGTTGAGTTCTAACTGCCATTTGTCGCACCACTCTTGAATTGCATTTAATCCTTGCTAAGTGATTTCGTGTCCTCTTCGTTTGATATACCCCTGTACACCACCGCATCGTCTGCAAAAAGTCTAAGGTTACTACTAACTACGGTACCCAAATCGTTTATGTATAAAAGAAATAGAAGCGGACCTACTACGCTACCCTGGGGAACTCCCGATGTGACTTCGATTGTGTCCGACATGATACCATCTATGACAACCCTCTGCTCTCGCCCACTTAAGAATTCTTTTACCCAACATACAACGTCTTTATTTATACCAAAACTCTCTAACTTCAAGATTAATTTGTCATGAGGAACTTTATCGAAAGCCTTTTTAAAATCTAAAAATATCGCATCAACTATAGTACTGCTTTTGCCGTGGACTAAAATATCGTGTACGAATAAAGCTAATTATGTCTCGCAAGATCTACCTTTCCGGAACCCATGCTGGCTGTTTATGAGTAATCCCTGACTATCCAAATGCCCCATGATCGAACTGACTACTATGTGCTCAAATATCTTACAAGAGATTGACGTGAGTGAAATGGGTCTGTAGTTACTAGGTTCTTCCCTATCACCGCTTTTAAATATAGGTGTAATGTTAGCTACTTTCCAATCCTTGGGTACTGTGTGGTTCTTTAGTGTTTTATTGAATATTATTTCTAGATAGGGGGCTATTTCAGAAGTTAATGTTTTATGTACTCTGGAAGGAATTTGATCGGGACCTGGTGATTTGTTTTTACTTATGCTTTTTAACTGCTGCTCTATTCCGCGACATGAAATGTTTATTTCGGGCATTTGCTCACTGAAAGTGTTCGGCGGTGGTTCCACTGCGTTTTGTGAAGATGAGTTGAATACACTTTGGAAGAAGGTGTTTAAAGTATTGGCTTTTTCTAGACTGCTGGTGACTCTGATTCCTTTATCATTTTTAAGTGTGTGCACTGTGGACTTATTTCCCTGAAGCTCTCTCACATATGACCAAAACGCTTAAGGATTGCTATCTAAATATTCTCCTAACATCTTACTCTTGAAATGTGATAACGCTTGCCGACATGATTTCCTTGCTAATGCTCTCTATTTTTTATAGTTTTGAACTAGCTCATTTTTTTCCTCTACCGATAGACCCCGTCTGGCATTTTTCATCTTAGCGTGGCATACCCTTTGTCGCTTTAGTGATTTCCTAACCTCCGCGTTATACCACCTTGGCTCTGTATTATCACTAATATATTTACTTGGTATGTATTTATGAACTGCGTTACGGGTGACCTCAAGAAATTCTCTCCACGAATCCTCTGTATTTAATCCTTTGCTTTGTTCGCTGAATACATTAAACGCTTCCCTTAATTCCTCTTTCATACCGTCGTAATTTGCCTTGCCAAATAAGTACACCCTCCTCCTTGGTTTATAATGTCTTTCAACGCCTACAATAAATTTCGCATGCACTATTTTATGGTCACTAATTCCTGTGTCTGTAACTGTATTTAGAACTCGCTCGGGTATATTTGTTGCTAATAAGTCTAGAATGTTGTTTCCCCTGGTCGGCTCTGTTACTAGCTGTTGTAAAGAATGTGTCGTAAAGGTGTTCAACAGTGATTCGCAATGTTCCTTATCCTTACCTCCTGCAATGAAACTACACGTATTCCAGTCTATCGAGGGGAGATTGAAATCTCCGCCTACTATTATTCCTCTATCATTCTTCCCAGAAAGTAATGTGCGTATCTCTGACTCTAGCTCTATTATAGAATTGACGTCTGCGTCCGGTGGCCTGTAATATGCACCTACATATATCTGTTTTGCGTTACTACTTTTACTTTTAACGGAACACCAAATACTTTCTACATTTCGCTCTGAAATAAGTTCTCTTCTACTGACATACGGGTCCTTCACAGCTATGAAAACTCCTCCTTCGTTTCTGCTTACTCTATCCTTTCTGTATACTGTAAAACACTTCGGAAATACTTCATGATCTGATATGTCCTTCGAAAGCCAGCTTTCTGTACCTACGATTATATCTGCATTAGTACTCTTAATGAGGTGGTGAAATTCTGCTACTTTATTTCTTATACTACGACATTTCACTAAAGAATATCAGATTTCGATGTCAGTAAATTTGGTGCTTTTAAATTATTATTTTATAAATGGTTTAAGGCTTCACTTTGTGGAATTCTTGCATATTGAAAAGGAAAGAAAAACTTGAAACGGTACTATCCACACAAATTATTACCATCATCAACAAAGGTTTCAACCGTTTACCATAATTTTCAAAGGCCTTGAAAATGACGGTGATCTGGTGAAACCTTGGTGGTGGTGGTAATAAAGTGCATGGATAATGCTGTTTCATGTTTTCTTTCTTTTTCAGAGTTATTTAAGTGGCATGTGGCAGTAGTAATCATTAACGATATTTGAAATGCGATAAATTACTTTTTATTTGAATTGTTTCCGCCTTTTTGTTTACTTTTACATCTGCTGTTATTGACAAATGGGTGAGGTAAAAGGCACATTCTGGGTTCACAACTGTTTTCATCTACAGTTTATCGCAAATTAGAGCCGTAAACGCTGATTACAATGCTGACACTTCCTTTAACATCCGATGGCAAAAGAAATATAAAATTATTTTGCTTTCGGTCAAACGCACTGTTTAATCAGAAACTCGTTTAAGTAATATTCTTCTGGTTTAGGCCCCGGTGTGTTCTAGATGTCCAGATAATCTGATTAGCTGGTTGACAAGCTCATGTTACTTTGGAAGCCGTTAACTCCAAATTGCTCTTGTCCCCAATTTGGATAGCTTTAAGAAGTATCTCTCTGAATGGCTAAATTAAATTAAGGGCCAAAAAGGGCGCCTCTTCCCCGTCAGGTATAAGTTCAAATCCATATTTACACACCTTATATGATACATTACGGAGGGAATATTTCCCATAGCGATGGGTTTAAGGAGATAAGATCATCACTTAGATATTTAAGTGTCCATTAAGTAGGACCATGGGTTGACGTATTTATTTCAAGATTTTTCATTCGCCAACAGCGATAAACTTTTGCAACCTTTTGAAAAACAGCAGTTCTGTCTTCTATTTATAGATCAGACATTTATATCGAATAACTATATTATGTGCACTCGAGTTTAAATACAAATAACAAATTAACAGCTAGGCCTACAGAAAAACTAATCACACAATAATTTTTCTTATTTCATTCTGAGTTATTGTAAAACAGTCCTAAATTTTTATAACGCATTTCTATATTTTTTTACAACAGTTGCAACGTAAAAAGTGCCGGTTTTAGACGGTGCTCGAGTGAAGCGCCGACTTTGATGGCTCGTACATCAATAATAAGGCGTTTAGTTGCAACCAAAGTTTAAAGTATGATATATATATATGTTTCCCATGCACTCTGTAAGTTTTCAGTGTATAACTTAAACAGAAAAAAGTTGTTATCAGTTTAATAAAAAGTTAGCATTTCAAAACTGGGGTGTCGTAGAATTTCGTTCTTGGCCAAGTTATAATCCACATGTCCTGAACGTATCCAATATGTACATACGTAATTGTCTAATATTTCAACACATGCGTTTAGCTCAAATCGATTGGTCATTATACTGGCAAAAGCGAGCTCCCTCGGGAAGGCAATACTGCACGGCTTAAACCAAGCCAGCCGCTTGCCGAGGGAGCTCGCTTTCGATACCAATCGATTTAAATTAAACGTATGTGTTGAAATATTAGGCAATTACACATTGGATACGTTCAGCACATGTGGACTATAACTCGATGCATAAGCATATATAAGTATAATGCATAAGTACCTACCATTAATTATGCGTAATTATATGCGATAAAAATATTGATATCACTGGACTGATAATCTACATTTACATCTACATAATACCCTGCAAGCCACCACAAGGGTGTGTGGCAGGGGGTGATTTCTCACCAAACATGCACTAGACATCATGCATAAAAAAGGAATAGTATTTATAATAGTATAACAATGGAGCAACATATCTCAAAAATGCTAGTAATTACTGCTAAATTTCCTGAGGATTTTATACCTTAGTATTCCGGGCATCACTTTGGCTCTGGAAATCATAAGCATTGATTTCAGGGATTCATCTGACTCATCATCTCTCTTATCGATTAAATTTATGAGGAAACTGAGCCTACGCACAAGTCCTACATTGACTCCGGGGCTTTTTCTCAACCAATGGACATGCTGAGCCTCTCTTGCATAAAAGCTGGCGTCATTCGAGCGTGTTAATGTTCTTAAAGACTGGGCGCCATGGGCTAAATGCTAGCCTCTCGAAGCCAGGAGCGTCTTTTGCGATAATATCGGAAATTCCGGAGCCCCGTTGTGAGGAGACATCAACGCGGGACTGTATGTAATTTGGGGCCTGACCGTGGGTGATGTGGTAACTTGAAGCGGTAAGTCGGTTCTTGAGGGTGGCTGACCTCCCAGGTGGAACAGTTCCCAACAACCCGGATCCCACATGGAATTTCGCTTATCCTTTTCCACAATTCCAGCCCGTGTATTATGTCCAAGGCGTCATTTTAAACTATTTTGCGGAAGCCATTGGAATAATAGAGTTTTCTTTCCAGTTAGTCAGCTCATCCCTAGCGAGTAGGAGTAATATTCTTTACTCATCATAAAAGAGATTCACCCCAAAAGTCTCTAAGTAAAGATACTGATTACGGATTTAATAGTAAGATTTTGATTGAGAAAAATTATCCAACTTGACCAGGATAAAACCCGGATCACTCTGTTTTTCTGCCGGGGATTTTAGGTGGTTAAGGAAATGTTTCTTTCATCCCTGTAGATTCCTTAAGGCTAGAAAAGGATCCATATGTTGGATGAGTTGCCGCACATACAATGTCACGAAGCAGTCGTATTTTTGCGCGCTGCGCTACAGTCCACGAGGCTTAAACTAACATTGAATAATAAGGTGCTTGCTTTTAACAACTTATTGGATTGCAAACTAGCCACAAAAAAATCATAATTGAAATATTCCCTAATAAGCACAAAACAGACTTTCCACAGGAAATAAATCATGCAACATTAACGGAATGATTTTTTCTAAGTGGAAATTTCAGTATTATCCACATCATTTCTGTGAAGGTTATTCTCAGATAGTTATCATTCCTTGAATTTAAGAGAATAATGGCCTAAATATAAATGGCTTAAAATAAAAATAAAAGGAGAGAATGCTAAGGTTTCAAAGTTTAGACGAATGTTTAAAACCCTAAAGAGATTCATTATTTTGACTAGGTTAGTTAAAATACTCACGATTCGATTTTCTGCGTGTCAGAACTTCGTAGGAAATCGCAGGTGGCCCAGGGAAAGGAACTGGGCCCCCTACCCTGAATGTGTGAATTCCACACGCCATTGGCTTAGTACGGGGTGAGCTCTACTCTCACCTATCAAAATCAACCTTCGGGATGAATCACTGAGTGAGTGAGTTACCTCTGGATTAAGTATGAGCTGCGGCATTCGTTTAACATATACCTACCATGAATAAAGCAGAATCATATGCATTGAAGTAAACAATACCATGCAACGTTAATTGAAAAGGCACTTCTCGAAGATTGGATCAAAGGTAAGAAAATCATAAAAGTGACAAAGAGAAAAATGCGAAAAAATATCTATCGGATGTTTAAAGTATTTTAGAGTTAAGTATAACTATGCAAAAAACCTTAGCTAAGAGAGTGCATAGATAAGTGTTTGCAGATTTTACTAGCTACATATTAGGTGAATATTTAGGCATGAACCCTTATGGGTTTTAGTGGCATGTAAGAGAGGTTTCGAAAATACGGCGACGGTACACTCACTGATAAGAGGCATTAGGGTTTGGATAACCTAAAGATTACGAAGCATAAAAGAATATACGATTTATGAGAAAATTACCGATATTTACAGAAAAAAGTGTTGTGCGTGCATTTCAAAGCGTTTCTCCTTCAAATCACCCTCAAACTCCTTTCTTCTTCTCTTTTCTCTTCCTTTTCTTTTATCTTTCTCTTTATAATGATGCTATGAAAATATGTTGAACGCCATGGTTGATCAAAACACCAAGATAAAATTAGAGAGGTACAATGGATAGGCAATAGGAACGCGAGGCATACGGAAGTCAGCACGGAGTTATTGCATAAAAATCGGTTAACACCTCAATGCAAACACCATATTGGTAGTCCGCATTGTAATTCATCAACCTATTTGAATATTTTACAAATGAAATACCATGAATATACAGTACTTCTTTCTATTTTTCCACATTAATAACTCCATTTAAAATATGAAAAAGATGCATGGTAGCAATACTTTGACTCCCCCAGCGTTTCAGAATTAATAAAAGAATTAGGGCGGGAATCATTATCAGAGCGTAGGTTAAGGTACAGGTTAAATCTATTAGAGAAATTTCAATCGGATAGCCTAACTGAAGATGTTAGGAACATATTTTAAAAACCAGCGTATTATGCTAGATTCGACCAGATAAATAAGATTAGAGAGATAGATTGTCGTACCGATAGATTCAAAATGGCATTTTCCCCCCGTACTATAAGAGAACAGAATAGGCAGCATACTAAAGAGATAGGTAGGTGAAATATTTTAGAGTAGTCTGTAGTGCATGATACATGTATTAACCCCTTAAATACTATAGATACTATCAATCTAGTTGCATGAGACCCTATAGTTGCTTGTTTGCATGTTAGCAGTGCATGCCTGGTGATCTTCAACCCCTGCCACACACCCTCGCGGTTGCTTGCAGGGTATCGCGTAGATGTAGATGTAGATGGTCATCGGAGTTCGCGAGTTCGGAGTTTGATGCCGGCAGGAAAAGCCACTCGCCATCATACAGTAGCTACACGAAAAAAAATCGAACCGTCACGGAAGGGAAAAAGAAATGAGTTCCCATGGCTGAACCGTAGGGCGTCAAGAACGCGTTTGCCTCTCGGACGTGCCATTGGCTCAGGAATTTCCTATTTTCTCATTATATCTTTCCGTGGCCATACGGCATCGTGCGGTGCGGCCCCCTGACACCCCGAAACGTTCGCGGAGACTGGACGGAGTGAAAAAATGTACAGAAAGCACTCTCCCGCGGACGACAATGCCGGGACGCTTGATGAGAAACGGACCACCCAGCCGAGCGAAAAAATGGCCTTTGGGGGGCGGGGGGGAGTGTGGAGAGGGAGTATTCAATGCTCCCGTGCGATGGCTAACACCACATGAGCGGCGACCGGTAGAAGTGGATCACCGATGGAGAGAGAGGGATGGGTCGTAGATGGGGGTGGGGAGGACCTTGAAAGTCAGTTTCCCCGTGGAAGAGCGAAAAAAGGGTGGCGACTGCGGAGGGAGAAAGACAATGGAGACGGAGGAGCCGGTCGCAAAAGACGGGGTGGAAATGGACGGGAGAATTCGGGATGACTCGAGGGATGGAAGAAGGAAGGTGGATAAGATCCGTGTGCAAGCGGGAGGAAGACACTGGAAGAAAGAGAGGGAGAGAGGGAGGCGCGGAGGAAGGCTTACATTCTTTTTACGCTTCGTACGGAGCGCGTGGGAAAGTCACGTAGGTTATCGGTCTGCGAGGGTGAGACGGATGGGAAAAAAGTATGGCGCCCATCCAAAGGCAATGGATCGGAATGAAATAAGAGAGAAAGAGAGTGAGAGAGAATGGGGAGAGGGAGGGTGGTGGGAGGACGTGTGCAGGAAGACAGAAACGGGAAAAAAATCGAGAGCTATAGGTTGATGGGAGGGAGAGAGGGAAGGCTAGAGAAAGAAGGGGGAGAAAAGGGATTAGGCGGAGTGATCCTCGAAAAGATGTCCTGGGTGGCAAAAACAAGGGCTCTCCGTATTACACGCGTTAAACTGCGGATCAACGAGGTCGGTTAGGGACGGCGATAGTCGTTGGATCTGAGCGGAAGAGAACGGGGAAGGAAGGTGCAGGACAGGGGCACGAAGCGAAGGCCACGTTGAGGCGGGGTTTGAGTGGATGAGGTGCTGAAATAAATGGACTAATTCTCGCCGCAGCGCCGCAGCGACTTCCCTCACTCCTGCCGATCCGACGGCGGCGGTGGCATCCCGAAGTCAATTCCAGAGCTTTGATCGGGGGGGAGGGTGGGGGGCGGAGATGGAGGAGTACCCTCGGGCGGTTACCCCGGAGAGAGTTGAAGGTCGACCGTGGGTGTTGGAGTAAGTGCTAATATTTCTAATGCGATGGGAAGAAAAAGTCGCAAATGGCTAGCCTTTCCGCCTTCCCGCGCTAATTTTTAAGAAAAATCTTGATAGAACTCGCTTGCACACGAGGGGAGAGTGGTGAACATTGCATTGCTGTAGCCTGTTTTAATGAGTGTGCAACAAGGAAAACGATACGACTAGGATTAACGCGTTACGCTTTGTTGCTGACGACTCATCATTTATGGGGAGTAGAATTGATCTGTCATGGCTGATGATTTCTCAGTAAAGAATTAGATAATAAGGAGTCTAATAGGAGCTGAAGCTTTTCGTCTGGACGAGCTTTTGTTAGAAGGTAGAAACTCTTAAGCAAAGGGACGACGTTTTCAAGTAGGCTTTCTATATAAAAGGGAAATGGACAGTAAAAACGACAGTACATGGATGATAAGCTGAAATATGGCGTACTTATATTGAAGAATGAGGAAGAACTACCTTGGTCATAAATATACCAAATATTATGCCAAGAAAAATATAACTTTTTACAGAACGGTAGGAGCCGAGTTCTTCCCTTTACTAATGTTAGCTCCTGAAGTGTGTTATAGATATAATAATGAAGGATAAACGGAGAACGAAGATATTTAAGTAAATAAAATATAATCGAGTGCGTAGTAGACTTAGTACCTGGATTAAATAACAATTAGCTAAGTGTGCAATTAAGGGAGAGATACATAATGAGGGGTACATCAATCAGAATTGTCTAAGCCCGGGTCGTGATTAAATTATTCCAGTGAAACACGCCAAGTTTGTTTTTTCCATCACAGAAAAGTTTCACAAAATTACCCCTGAAACAGTTCGTTTTGTTAAAAGTAAAACATTATTGATAAAGTATGTAAATATTCTGCCTACGTTCGCCGTAGCAATAATTTTAAAACAGTATCAATTTATTTTTTGATACATTAATTATGGAATGAAAAATTCCCAGTATGGGATATCGCTGCTTTGAACTGAAACCATTTATCTTTTCAGTCCAAGAACAATTCTACCGGGTTAAATATTTCATATACTTCACGTTATCTAGGAGTGCATTGCTCACTTTGCTTAGGAAGTATTGGATAGCTGCTACCTCAAAGTTGCTGTGGAAATCCCTAGTATAGAACTCACTCACTCAGTGCTCAATCCGAAGGTTGATTTGATATGTGAAAGTAGAGCTGGAACCGCACTAAGCCAATGCCATATGAAAATCAACATTCAGGGTCTTCACGAATTTCTGACATTCAGAAAATCGCATCGCAAAGATTATAGGTGGTATCCAGAAAGGCTTCACCCGAACTTGAAAAAAGGATCCTCCAGTTGCCCAGCGTTCTACCTACTATACCACCACGACCCCTAATTACAGAAATGGAGCACAACATATTAAACATCATAAAATATTCGTGTACTTTTGATAGATTTTTGCTAATTTTTCTAAACAAGCTGCAACGATTTTATATTAATTTTTGTTCATTTCATATCATGAATCAGAGTACGCGACCACTAAATACCATGCAGGTGTATCGTATTTAGCTATTAAAATTCGATGCATGTGAGCATCTAAAATTAGCTACTATAATAACTCATCACCTGTTTATATTCTTGCACAATATTAGAATAAAAATATAAGACAATGCAATGGACTAAATGAGCTGTAAGCTTTATCTTTAATTGGTAAAGCAGAAGTTTTCTTTTTCAAGTGTTTCGTAGGCCTTGCATTATAATGTAGATAGCCGAAATAAAGAACGTCAAAAGAACGATAGGTAGAATCACGTGTGAATTATGTGTCAGTAGCTGAAGTGCGACAGCGTGTATTCTCACCTTTATATGTCTCCATACATGATACTGGAAGGTACTCCATTTGGCTTTGCTGCTCTGGCTCACAAACATCAGATCAACTCTTTCTTTCGCGTGTCATTCAAGGTTCATTTCCGGGAGGATTCTGGGCCGTGCTGAATCTGGACAAAGAATTCTGTCTGGGGGAAAGAAGAGAAAAAGGATGATGGAGAAATAGTGAAAAAACTGCCGATTGCACACCAAAAAAATCAGTCTCCCCAGAAGTGATTCTTTTACTCTGTGTAGTATTATGGCTTATTGTTTTGCGTAACACCGCAGACTCGTGCGAGGTGGCATCCAAAGGCGTCTGGGTTTCGCTCCCGGCCGCCAACGGGCCCGCGGCCGCAAAACCGCGAGGTTCCTCGCATGCCGAGTGAATGGTTCAGGAGGGCCGCCATTGGGGGCGTGGGGGGGAAGGGAGGAAGGCGTGGGATGGCCACCGCACCGGCCGCAATGCTCTCGCGTTCGTGTTTCGTGGTTTAAATGATTCGTCCCCGCCCCTGAATGTGCTTGGCAACGCATTCTCGCATTCCGAAGGAACGCTCGCGGGTAGGTCTCGTGTGAACTTTTAAAAAATGATCGAACTCGCAAAGCTACAAAGTTCTGGTGAATGCACAGTACATCAAAATCTATTTTATACCCTGCGAGCGACCACAAGGGTGTGCGGCAGGGGGTGAAGATCACCAAACATGCACCTTTGACATGCAACTAGGATATTTAATGGAGACATGCTAGATAATAGGGTCACATACAGTAAGATGCTTAGTATCTACATAATAAGAAGGGGATTATTGGTTGTTATTACATGCATCATGCACAACAGACTACTCTTGACTATATTTCACCTATCTATCCCTTTGCTACGCTGCCTATTGTTTTCTCTTATGATACGCGGGAAAAATGACATTTTAAATCTATCTGTACGACAATCTATCTCTCTAATCTTGTTAATCTGATCAAACCTAGCATAATACGTAGGGGTTCTTAATATATATCTAACGTCATCTGTAAACAGATCAGTTTCGAATTTACTTATAAGGTTAAACTTATTTTTTACCTGCGTTCCGATAGTAATTCCCATGCTAGTTCTTATTGTAACTCGTAACACTTAATACAATTACCATAACGGCCTTTAACAAATCTAGCGGATCTCCTTTGCACAAGCTCTGATTCTTTTACCATACCTTCCTCATACGGATCCCTTATACTAGCGGCATATTCTAAATGGGGCCTGACAAGTGTAAAATAGCTTCTTGCTCGTACTCTCTCATCGCATTTTCCTAGAACTCTTTTTACCAATCCTAATCTACGGTTTGCTACACTAGTTATTTCCCTGTGCTCCCTACATGACATGTCTTCAGTGATGGTAGTGCCTAATTATGTAATAGATTCTACGTTAGATATTTTATTTTCCTTAATGTAAAAATAATTCCCGGAAGAGCTATTCTTTTTCCAAAATTTCACTATCGCGTTTTCTTCAAATTTAATTCTGGCTGCCATCTAACACACCAATCTACATCTACATCTACACAATACCCTACAAGCCACCATAAAGGTGTGTGGCAGGGGGTGAACTCTCACCAAGCATGCACTACATGTCATGCAAAAAAAGGAATTCATCATCAATTGCATTTAAATCCTTAGCTAAAGACTGACTGTCCTCTTCATTTCTAATTTCCTTATAACTACTTAATCATCGGCGAAAAGACGGAGCTTGCCATTTTAACTACACTTTTCAAGTCATTTACCATATTCAAGTCATTTACCCTACAGTGACAATATTCATTTTAATCCCACATTAACTAGGTATATAAATAAACTTAAGTGCATGCATGTATGTAGTGAATGCTTGGTGGTGCAAATCCCGCTGCCGCACATCCTCGAGGTGGCTTTCAGGTAGTCAGTTGATATAGATACATATATTGTGGCTAGATGGCTAGAAAGAGTGAAGTTGTCGGACAGTAATGTTGTGGGAATCACAAGTTGCTTTGCTGATTAGAGCTACCATTTCTTGGTGTAGAAGATTGGTGCTTACGCGCTGACCACAAGAGTGGATATATACGTTTTACATTTCACGAGGTGTAAAGGACTTTAAAGCCACCGGGTCACGGGTTAGAGACCGGGGTTTTCGACATGGCATGGTTACGTGTGTTCGTCTGTATTTTATGCTGCATGCATCGAAGTAAAATACCAACTGTGCTGTTGGTCTGCTGTTCGATGGGATGTAATAAATAAAAATAAAAATGTGCTGATGATATTTACCACTTATGCATAGGATAGATTTGGTTCATGATTAAGCGTACAAGCGTATTGATATCAACAATTTTAGCATCAAATATTAAATCAAATAACCCACTGAAAGAATGGTGTTTCATGCCAATTTTAATTAATGTTTTTTGTTAGATTTTTCGATTTCCAGGAGGTGTATGTACGTAGAAACATTTAAGCTATTATCTAACTAAACTTATGAACTATCTGTATCTTTGAACTAATGGGGCATATCAATCATCGGGATCAACACAAGTTTATTGTGAATGATAATCTGAGCGACGAACAAAAATAGCTCTATGGGAATAGATTCATGTGCCAGAAAATTTTATTCTGATCAAATTTTAAGATATTCTAGCTCTGAGGTGATTTAAAAAAATATGATGACGCAGCTTGCAGGAATTGTGGCAAACCCATTGAAGAGAATAGCTTATGAAATATTCATTTCATGCGGTGAAAGACATTTGAAACGGATATCTTCCTGTCGGAGGACACTGGTTGTTGGAAGTAATAACGGCAGACGAGTCTAAAAGTTGACTGTAGCAAAGAGCCAATCGCCGAGGAATTCAGCGTAAATCGTACGTGAGTCCGACATTGAAATTCATCCGATAGGAATCGCAAAATATCTTGACATGTTCCTGAAACTCCTTTTAGCTTCCTTGGTGGGCGCAGTGAATGCCATGTACTGCCAATTTGCCTTGGCACAACTTCAAAAATTTATAGCAGGTTCAGGAAGGTGTCTCAAACCGCACTTGAACTAAATACAAGGGTTCATTGACTGCAAAATATTATTTATGAGTATAAATTGAACTAGTAAATTAATGAGTAAAATTGATGGCACATACAGTAAATGAAGTATGACTAATGGAGGTTTACTTTTTTCCCATATTCCTCAGCGCATCTACCCTTTTATTCAATTGAGCCAATGCCAAAGAGATATGAAGTACTTTTTTGTTTTCGGTATTGATACAAAGAGAAAACTCGTGATTCATTGCGTTGTTATAACCTTAACTTTACCCAGTTGTTGGCATGATCACACAACACACGAAATCTATAAACCATTGTTGTGGGTAATGTGGATAACATCGGTATAGAGAAATTTTCCAACTTTTTGTTCAATAATTACCAATTTATTTGGAAACATTATCAGAGGTAATATCTGCTGTCGACCATGTTGGCGAGATACGCCCGAAGTCTGGCAATCCAAATATCATGAATTTTGCCTGGTCCATTGAGGTTTCCTGTTATTAAGTTTAAGTATACTAAGTATAATATTTGGAGCACCTTAAATCCGAATTACACTACGTCCAGTCAAATCCACACTGGGTGATTTTCTAAGTACCAGATCTTTCTAGGAAACCATATGAGCTCAGAGCAACAAACTGCCACCCCCTACTTTTGATGGGTTAAGTTTACGCTCTTAATACTTAGTGCAAGCTTTGTACAAGTACGTGCTGAAGCATTCCATCACCAATCAAGCCAACACTGAGCCTTAACATGGCGTATAAAGATCCAGCTTGTGATGTTGGAAATACATTTTGGCCTCTATATGAGGCTAATTCAGTAGAATTTGTGTTTCGCTACAATTAAAGTTATGTGTTGAAATGAACCCTCTGGAATCAGATAAATAAGACTGTTTGAAGCAAGGACTGTTAATTAATGCGCTGTATTTATAAAAATGAACAGTCGAACTTTTTACGAACCTTAGTAGTGCAGATTCTAAACCAAAGCAAAAAATGGGGCCGTTAAAATAGAAACTAAAATTTACTGCAGCGCAAAACGTTTAGCATCCTAAGATGTGTCTTTCTAAGAGTGTAATTTCATCGAAAAAGGTAATACAATGGTAATTACGTATCATACAAAAAATTAAAGACCAAACTAAAGGCAATAAAGGACATCTGAAACGACCTGAAGTGATGCCGCGTTGGTGAGGATAGGGGGCAGAAGAATGCGAGTAGACATGGGAACTCCATCTCTTACTCTCTTCTCCCTGAAAGAAATAGGAAAAAGAAGATACGACGTTGGCAAAAAATTGAATAGAGTTAGCCGCGGGAGAGAAAACAGCGTTTCGCGAGTTTACGGGAAGAATCGATAGGACTACTGCGAGATGGGACGAGGGGGTAGTAAACTGGTGGGACGGGGCAATCACAGATTGGAATTCCTTCGAATGAATCTTGCACCTGGGGAAAGTGACGCCATTAAGAGGGGACGTGTAAGGAATCGTCCGCTCCAGCGAGATAAGTTGAGCGAATGAGGAGGAGAAAAAAGACATAGGTAAGAGGAGGAGGAGTGGGGGATGGAATAGAGGCGGGAGGCAAGGGTGCGAAGGGGAATGGATAAGATGGTTGAATTGGGTTGTCCTGGGTGGTGGAGCAGAGACTCGTGGTTAGAGTAGGCGTGAAGATATTCCAAGACTGGACCTCGTAATCGTAGGATGAGACCCAGAAAAACGGCAATGAAAAATTATATTGGACTTATGTTTTGTTTAGCATATTATACGAGAAAATACAATGCAAAATGCTTTCTGCCCAGAAAAATGTATCTAATCTGTGTGTTAACCCTGCAATTTAGCCAATCCTCAAGGAAGAATAAGTGAATTGCGAAATGAAACACTACTTGCCTTGGTAAATATATACAATCATTACAAATTCACTAGTAATAAACAAACCAAGTTATCTATCTGAATTGCAAAAAAATATTAAATAGTTTTGTTTGATAGTCATTCCCTCTATCCTCTTGTTAGCAAAGTTATAGTCATTAAAAATTGTATACATTAGGATATTTCTCACTTGGAGAAGAATAATATTATAATCAGTGAAACAGAGTAACTTATTATGTATCATGATAGTCCGTTTATAGTTCTTGAGGAAAAATATTTAAAATTGGTCAATTAAATTCACTATAATATACTTGCTCACCAGTCGTTCGAATCCAATTCCACATCAGTGAAAATATCGAATGATCGCTCAGCTCGCTTTTTGGATCCTCTTGGATATGCCCGCGAATTCAGCGTCTTTATTTTTAACCCGATGATCATAAAGTATTTTGGGTGTTTTGAATCTATTTACAGGTTAGTATCAAATCACCATTTCTCCATATTTTTAACTAATTGCGAAAAATAAAATTTGTTTAACGCGTAGTGATTGCATGCAATATTTGTATGGTGGTCTTTCATAATTTTTTGTACTGCAGCATTACATTTTGCTTATTTTTCTTCCCACATTCCCAGGTGTCCGATAAAGCCACTTAGGGTGAAGACACACCGCATTATGCTAATTGGCATCGAGGGTAGCTTATTAATATAAATAAGAGCCAGGAAACTGATTGGAAAAATTATTTTAATTTTAGCATGCACATGTATTTTTAAATACTGGAACTTCGTTAAAGGTTCCGCTCTCTGTGTTCACTGTTTCCTGTATGTATTCAAACCTTCCTCGGTCTCTTTTTCTAGAAATAATTGATAAGAGTAGGACTTTACACTGTAGGATGTTATTATTCTCACAAAAACATATAAATTCCACACAGAATATTTATGTGATTTTTTACTTCTGTATTAGTAATCCACACTGAATATTGCTGGAAACTCGCTTTAGTAACCGCTCTAAAACTAAACTATCGTAATTTGAACTTAAAATAATGAGCATGATCACCAATATTTATGCGCTCACATCGCCTTTGTTTTCTCTCGTGGCACCGTATGCATCCAAAACCGACTTAGAGGAATGACAAGTAGAGATAGAAGATTTTTATTTAGGGCGTTATTTTTATTATTTATATATTTATTTCTATATTTTTTATATTGATATTTTTTTAACAAGAATTAGTAGGAAAAGATAAGGTACATATTGTGAAAAGAATGAATTAAAGTGCCGATCTGGAAAGAGTGATATAGTAAGCAAGGAACAATATGTAACTCGAAAAATAGTTGGAATTCTCCAAAAAAATCAAACGTAAATATTTGAAGTAAAATATTTATGGCTAGTGGTAATATGATTACTCAATTTCGTATCGCTATCTCCACATTAAATACCTATTTTGTCGTCACAACGAAAGCCTCATTATCGAAGATTGAGACGAGAGAGCTGTAAAGGAGTTCGCGTGATGGATTACGATAGCGATAACGCCTTGAAATAATCCGTATTCGTCCTTATGTCTGGGGTAGTTCGTTCTTCCATGAAGTTAGTTACTAAGTAATTGACTTTATAAAAATGTATCTGTAGGTAGTATTAGTTAGTTGAGATTCTGATTTAGTATATATTTAGAATAATATGCTGTTGCACTCGGTAATAAATTGATAGCATAAATTATAGACTTCCAACATATTTTTAAATCGAAGCAAAATATGGATGATGAATTGCGTGATTATTTGTAAATGAATTTTGCTAGCAGATGGTAAAGAAAGAAATAATTCTAAGGAATTCTTTTTTTAGAGGATTCCCCATTGGTTCTCACTGGCTCTCACTAGATGGAGAACTTACCGTTGCCCGACCAAGGATGAGGTTAAATCTTTTCCCAGGAAATAGAATTGAAGTACTGGGTGTGCCGAGGGCATGTTGGGAGAGAGTTCATATCGTGGATAAAAACTGCCTAACCTATAATACCCATTCCGTCATTGTGTTGAATGTCACCAAGAGATTGATCCACAAAATTCTCTCCCAATCCCACTAGATAACGTTGGAAGAGATAATTTTCATTTTTCTTCTGGAAAAAGACGATTGATGATGTTGAACGTTTAGTCTATTGGTTTGTTGATTACAAACCATAATATTTGTATGTGCTTGTGTCGCCGAAATATCACTGTGATGACTTTTCGCTTGTCTGCGGAAAATGGCTAACTCTCCTCACCTGAGCATTTACGGTGAGGATATCTTAAAGATCAAAGGGAAGGAGAAGAGAAAATGAGTGCTCTACAAAAACACCATTGGAAAAGGTGACAGATCTGCATGGCTCAGAATTGAAACCAGAGCTGACTCAGTCCTTCACCCTCGACGTGGCTTGCAGGGTACTCAAGAGATGTCGAGGTCCTTTTTCGTCACTCAAGCAACATGCCACGATCTTAGCTCAGTCCAAGTGGGTCGGCAGGTTTAGTTTCTCTGTTGAGTCTACAGCTAGGGTCATAAGTATCATGCACAGTTTAATTTGTATGATAATATTCATAATTACAGATAGCAAAATAGAGTACAGCAAACATTCGTATAAATGTTTAAAACTGCTTCCCAAATTTTATACTCGTGATCCAATCTACTATAGTAATCGGAGTTCATGGAATGTACTTAACATCATCCGTAAAAATAATGTCTTGACTTTGTATCTATGATTCAATAAAGAGGCGAGACTGATTTGATGATCAGGGTCGTCACTCAGTCGTAAATAACACATATTTGGTGCTCTGCAAGCCACATTATGTAGAAACAGCGTTTGGTCTTATTCATGTCTGTATTTTAGTGTGAAATATATAATCCATTTGTTCATAAAATATAAACGCCATTCAAATCCATAAATGTATAAGAAAAGAAATTCATCTTGAATCTGTCGGTTCTGCAATCTGCTTCCCAAATTCTATGCTCGTGATCTAATCTACTATAGTAATCGGAGTACGTGGAATATATTTAACGTCATCCATAAAAATAATGTCTTGATTTTACTTAAGGGGTCAAGTCTATTTACAAACTATGGTTTGATAATGATTTCCATTTACGTTCTTGTAATAGACTTACATGCTTATCGCACCGTCTCCTTACAAATCTTGCCCATCTTCACTGACGCTTTAAGCACTGTTCAGACCATAGTCCTCCACCTGTGTCCAGCGTTACAAATCCCAGAATTGCCGCTTAGATGTGGCAAGAGTGCCACCAATAAGTCCTGTCGTCCCCGGAAATCGAGTGAAAGTTCCTTCAAAGCGGGAATCTAGCCTTCTAATACGTTGGAGTAAAAGGAGCAGTCCTGAAAGACGCGGCAGGGAATCTATAGCTGGTTGTCAGGAAGCCCGAGGAAGACACCGACGGCGATCCGCACTCCTTGAAAAATGCTCGCTTGCGACGACAGTGAGATAGGGAGGAAGGAAGGGTAGGGCGGCAAGCGAAAATGGTTTCGCAATGGATAAAAGGTGGGAAGGTTGGGTGAAGGACGATTCGAAAGTTAAGCGAAATTCTTTTCGGGGTGAGAGGGATGAGGGTGGAGGTGGGGGGAGGGGGGGAAGACAGGGGTTTGGAGCCGCAAAAAGTGGGCAAAGCGGGTGGAGGAGGGAAAGGGTGGTGGGGGTGGGCGGGAGAGAAGTTCGAGAAGCGAAGGGGTTGACTCTTGCGGTCCGGGACAAGATCGAAAAAATTACGAGCCTCCGGTCGTGGAGGAACAAGGTGAAGGAATGTGAGGTTCGGATAAGGCCAGGGAGAGGGAGCAGGTCCCCACAGGAATGGAGAAATGCATATAAATAAATAAATGAATGTATATGTACGAGCAGACTCTGGCACACGGCCTCTCTACCAGGAGGTTGGGGGACGTCTAGGAAGATAAGTATTGCCGTTTAAAGGAGATAATTATCTCACGGCCTGGTATTCCACCAATCGCATCAATTACCGCCATCCACATGGATAATTTGTTTTCCAAGTTCGGGTCTTAAAAAGAGCACGAGACAATCGACATGCCTGCTCGGCGAAACTCACGCCAAGGAGATAGTACATCTTCGAGAAATAATAAGGCTCGCATGGTTTATTTCAGGCTTTCGCTTGCAAAATGATGACAAGGATGGAATTTTTGAATTTAAGAGATGGGAACAATAGCTTCCGATAAAAATGACTTTTTAATCTTGATTCATGACATTTGATACTTATTGAGTCAGCTTTAAGATTTATGATATTTTACTTGCATTCTTTAAAATTCTTATAAATTTTATAGAATTAAAAGAGAAAGTTAAATTTATTAGGCATAACAATGAACATTTATTAATAGATATATTTTTTAGACTAAGAGACTATAAGAGAAGAGAAGATTCCGTTTCTTTATTGTGTTTTTCCTCTTTTAAACTATTGACATACATACAACAGTAGTAGGCCATTGCTTTTTGCATGTTCAGATACATTTCTCATTTTTTTGTACTCGTAAATTTCGACTGAACAACGCTCAAAATGTTTGCATATTTGCTTTTGATTTGAAGACTTTCACCGAGTTCGATTGAAGACGGTCAAAGTGTCAAGGTGAAATTTAGGACGTCAGCGTCGATACTCTTGATGCTAATATGAAATATTTTCATACGACTGAATTGGAGACTTGAAAACGAGTTCTTCTCACCGATATACCTTTTGCATGTGCTTTTGGTGACTATACTTTGTACCTGCATTGCCCGAGCGGAGGGACTCCTAAACATTAGGTCTTATGACCATTTCTTCGCTTGTCATTAACTGAAAATAAAATAAAACCAAGGATGCAATTTAACCTCAAAGAGCCTTATTATAAGACGCAAAATACTAAGGGAAAAAGACTGATTTCAACCTAGCGTTTTTTATGGGTGTTATGGTGTGTGTGTGTGTGTCATCTGATGTGAAGGTAAATTTTTAATTGAAAATTTTTTTAATGCTTTAAGTAAGCAAAAGTTGGTACCTAAAGAATCTTGCTTCTTTACTTTTAGTTTTCTATCCCAATACAAGTTATTGTCTATGTAACTTCCCGTTTGTTTCCAATTCCACATTTTAAAAGTAGTAATTAAACTGCTGGCCTCAGAATTTCTTTTGCTACGAAACAGCAATCATCTTTTCTGTCCTCGTCTAATTTCTTTTTATTAGCTACATCTTATTCCAAGAGAGTCGATTCGTAAATTTTTCTCCGCTAGCTTATCTTCTCCTAGGTCATACGATGCAATATAATCTTTGCAGTTGAAGAACCGTAAAAGACAATTCTACGAATGCTTTTGAACGATTCGACGAGATTCAATGATAGACATGCATTTGCAAATATTTCTGTGTGCCGCTAATTTTATATTTTTTTCGTCGTCTCTTACTATTTACATCATTATGTTTTTCTCTCATATTGTAAAACATTCTTACCATAGAGTCTCATCAGAAGTTTCTCAATTCATATGTTCTTCAATAAACGTCAAAACTTAGTTGGCGTCATTGAGGTGTACTTCTGGTAATTCACATTGCGTGAACTCGTGTCAATTTGTGAAAGTAGTAAATAATTTTTAACTGTTATTAAGAATTAATTGCCTGTATAATGCTCTTTTGGGATTTGCTCCGCAGAAATATTAAATGAAGAATCATTTTCATAGATTACTTGAATGAACGATGTGTTCACATTTAACATCGTACCCGATACTCGTACGTAACCTTCAAGCCGGGGGAAATACCATGTCCGTATTTCAAATGTCCATATTTCGAAGCAATCCTTTTGCGGCAGAGAGAGGGAGAATGGATCCTTGTTAGTGTAAACCTTAGAGTTTTCAGTGGAAGGCAGACACTGTTCCCAGAAGTGGCGTAATTACGCGACTGCTTCACGTTCATGCACATTCATGTCACTGGTAGCTAATGAGTTCAACCGCTACAGCAAATCTCTCATTATTCTATACGTTATTATTTGAAGCAAAATCGGGAAACCTGGAAAATTCTCCGTCAAGAAGTTTAATTTCTATTAATTCAGCACTCTTTTCTGAGATCTCTGCTAATTGAAACCGTTATGAAATGTTCTCTTTTAGTTCTCCGTTTCGAATGATCATGGTTGCTTGGCTGTGAGCATAGTAAACGAAATAGGAGATGTGAGAGGTAAATTTCTATCATTTATTCGCAATAATAATACAAACAATATTCAGCTGTGAGAGGAATAAGCTCTCTTATCTATGTTGAAAAGAATAGCGTAAGGCATATAAAAAGTTGTGGCAATATAATGATATCAATTACTGTTGGGTTGGCATCAATAGTTGGACATAGAAGAGTGCTAAGGAAACAAAAATACAGAATTCAGCATGCAGTTTGGTTTGAAAGGATATCGTAGCCCCCAATAGCGTTCCTCGGCAAAAGAAGATGAACAACTCATTAGCTGGGTCACATGTTAGCTGCGCTTAGCCACTGTACCAATGTTTACGCAGGAGGGATGTTTCATTTCTCCTGCTGCTTTACTTTTCACCCATAAAATCACACTGTTTGAGTTGCATTCGGCGTTTCTGAAAAGGCCTATTCGAATTTGAACCCGATATCTCCTGTCAAGAGTCCAAAGCTGTAAGGAGCCCACTGGGCTCCAATGGAATTCCTTGGACCACATCCATTGTTTATCGTGCATTTCCCATCGATTGCTGTATCATTTATGATATCCTCTCTTAGATTTCATTAAGTACCTTACATTTTGTAGCTCAACGATTTTTATTCTGATATTCCTTCACCGATTATTCTACTCCATTTATTTAATACTTCCTCAAGCGAGTTCTCACAATCATCACTGCACCTCCTTGCCATTGATTTAATAAAACTTCCCCTAATCGTCAGAGTCCCTTTTCTTAAGCTGCAAGTCGATGGCAATAATTTTTTGCCCATTCAAAATGTGTTCGCCATCCGCATGATATTGATGTTTTGAGATAGTAACCTGTCTTCGTCAATGCATCATTAGGAACCTTTTCAAAATACATTTTCTGATACCTTATCCAGTGGGGTGTCCTACTAATAAGTGCGAATATGAATGAATATGTACACCCATTAAATATTTTTAAACGTGCTCAGTGGGTGAATCCTTAAAAATTTCCCCTAACTGAATTACTGTATGTGTGTCTGCACGTGATAACCTTTGAGAAAATCAATATAATATAAGCAAAGCTAAGGAGTTTATCGTTCCGAATATAGGTTTAAGGATTAGGATTTAGGAGGAACATTTAATTACCCATATTATTGCAAAATTATTCACATTCATTCTATACAGTGAATGATGCGAATAGCTTATTTTTTATTGTTTTATTTTTTAATAATACTTTATTCATTCTATCCACTGCAACAAAATTGAGCTCAATATTTAACTATCGACCAAAAGGTCATGTACTCCGTAAAACTGCATCTTTGCTCGAAGAACCGTATGAAATAGTTGTAAAATACGTACGAATAAGAGCTTCGAAATATATATCCAGAAACAAAAACAGTTTCATTGCCTTCTCAATTATATCCCTATTAATCTCTTATCAATGAAGCATTCCCCTGAAAAAAATTTTCTAGAGTTTTTGCTAAGGAAATAAAGAAATAGTTTTCTAAGTTCACGTGTAACTCTTTCTCCTCTAGCGTTGAGAAATTAGCTACGGCATCATAAATGCGCCTTTGAATTTATTGGAACAGAAAAAGCGCCCGAGGAATGAAACGTGCTCGGGTTGTGCACACGCATTCTTTCCCGAGTTATTGGATCTTTGCAAAGGATTCCGCTCCGCCAAGTGCGGTCGCAGCGATTAGTTGCCGAAGGCGAGCGAAATAAAACTATGAGTAGGTATCGCTTGAAACCAGAGAAAACGAATAAATGCGGAGGCACGTCCGATTCTATAATTTATTATCTTATTTTGTCCTCCTGTGAATTAGCTTTTACTTCTACGTGATTCGTACTTTGCCAATTCAGTAATTGTAAGCAAATGTAAGATAACACCTTTTTATCTTCCTTAAACAGAGCCCTGTTTCATCGGAGTAAGTCCATAGTGGAATAGACAATTTCTGACAAATTTATAGTTCAAGTTAAGTCAACTGAAGAAAACATTGAGACAAAAATTATCACTACGGAAAAAGTACTATAAGGAGAGGTGTCGTAGCAAACATCTAAAGAGTACGTGAAACTACTCATTTGACGACTGGTTTTCCTGACATTTAAGGAGTAGACGATTACAGACATAACCTATTGTCTTCGAAAGTTCGTGATAGGACGGACGCCGACGGTCAAAGAGATGCATATAGCGAGAAACCATTACTGAGGGTATCATTTCGAAACACACATTGAAGAACAAAATGCATGACAACAGCATGATATTTTTGTAGTTAACTGTCATATTTTTGGCAATTCCTTACAAATGCAAACTTGAGGAACTGCCTCGATTACCGAATCTCGCGTACAATAAGTATTTTACAAATATGAAGGGCGTAGAGAGTTACAGAAGGAATGAATTTCTTTGATTTGAAGAATTACAAATATTACTATCTATAATTCTTATAGAATACGATTTAAAGTTATCCTTGTTGAGAATGATAAGTAGTTTTGAGCATGATGAATCCAAAACTGAAGGTTGTTTTGATTGCCTTGTTAAACGTGGTAATTTGCCATTGTCCAGAGATTTTTTTGAGGATCCATTGCCATCTAAAAGCATTATTTACCTAAATCCTAATGTAGAACCACAGTCACGGAGTGAGTACCTCCCTCGTAAATCATATCATAGTACACTATCGTCCAAAGTGGATGAGTATGATGATGGTGAATATAAATACTTAATAATTTTACATAAAAATTATTCAATACCTAGGCTTCGACGCGCAGCATTATCTTCAAATTAATATACAGAAAATATTTCTACCCGTTAATTTCGGATATGAATTTGGTGGGTCAGATGGGAATGGCTAGTTGGACTGTGGGCTACGCTAGAGTAAGAATTAATGTACATGATGAGGTCATAATGAGTTACGATAGGTTTAGTGGTGCATCAGAATTAACAGAAGAATTAGGTCAGGAATCATTATCAGATAGTAGAATAAAGTACAGATTAAATCTTTTGCAGAGATTTAAAACGATGGCTTTACTGAATATGTTAGATATATGTCAAAAAATTCTGCGTATTGTGATAGATTTGACCAGATAATTAAGATTAGAGAGATAGATTGTCGTACCGATAGATCCGAAATGTATTTTTTCCCCGTACTATAAGAGAGCACTATACGCAGCATAGCAAAGGGATAAGTACGTGAAATATTGTTAGAGTACTCTGTGGTGCATGATGCATGTATTAATATTACTAACCCATGCATGGTACTTAAACACAGATAAAGATATTTAGATAAATGCCGTTATAACAAAGTATTCTTTTATTACTATTATGTATTTACTAACCATCTAGCTACATGTGACCCTATAAAATAAAATTTTTCCATGTAGTAGCCTTTTAATTGCCAATTGTGCATGCTTGGTGATTTTCACCCCCTACCGCAGACCCTCGCGATGGCTTGCAGGATATTGCATAGATTTAGATAAAGTAGGGGTGGATAGGAGGAACATAGGATGTCGTAAATCACAGCTACATTAATTAGATCACTAGTTCCTTGATTCAGAATGTTCAGCTTTTCTATTGCGTACATCCGTGCTCCTTTTTCTCCATGTGTAAAATATCTGGAATGAATTCTGGAGTGGGTGAGTATGATTGTACCTGTGTGAGCATTGAGGGTTAACGTAAGATTTGGAGGAGGAAACGACGCTTCATTTCGTCCGCCGTTGAAGGAGGATAGTCGGAACTTGGCCGTAAACGGATTAATGCAGCTCACTGATCTTTTTCCTACCCTCTTTTCAAATCTCCCCATATGGTAGCTTCGAAACCAGACTCAACAACGTCGGGTGTCTGCGGGAGCGAATGCGGCTGGCATTTTAACGGATCCGATGAAGTCATTTCCTCCCTCACCGGCTACCACCGCACTCTCAAGATAATTAGCCCGAGTCACACCCTTCAAAATCTGGCCCAAAACGCCGTAGAATCGTGGAGATTCTGGTCATTATGTCCGTTCCGTCCTCCGCGGAAGGTCGCGAAACTTGATGCGCTGCTCAGAGAGAGCGAGGGACAGAGAGAGGGAGGAAGATAGACACGGGCTGCCGTTGTCTAAATTCGTTTGCTCCGCGTGTGGTCCGCCTCTTCGCGGAATGAGCCATTGAGAGCGCTCGACCCGAAAAGAATCCCGGAGCGGGACTTGGGGCGCCCGTCTCCCGCGCCGTAAACTCGAGGCGCGGCAGATGAAAAGTAACCTGAGCGCGGCCTCGATTAATCCATCTCCACGGATTTTTAAAAGCCACCCGATACACCGCCCTTTCCGCTCGGGACCTCTTTTATTTACCCACAGCATCGCACGAGCGAGCAATCCCCTCCCCACCTCTCTCTCTCTCTCACTCTCTCTCGCTCTCTTTCTCGGCCATTTCGGGTTAAATTTACGTCCGGAAGCTTTTTTTCCTCTCACTCTCTCCTCTCTGAGGCGACGCATGGCCGGGCTACTCAAGGAGCAGAAGGGATGCTGCGGGCGGAAGGGGGAGAGAGAGTGCATTATTAAGAGGGGCCCACAGTCAAGTGGTCAGCGGCTGCGAGCACATGGCCACCGCCGCGATGGCGGTCTTAACAGGGGATGGGGTGTGTTTGCTTCCAATTCCTCCGAGCGCACTCGAGAGAGTGGCGTCCGCACCCCACGCAGAAGGACGGAGAACCCCTAAGAGAGTGGGTTACTTCTCCTCGAAATGCCTTCTCCGGATATCTTTGACCTTAGCATGACACGTATGGGGACATCTCAATCCCCCTTCGCCTTGTGAAATGAGGTCGCGTGTCATTATATCTTCTCATTACTCCGCAATTCATCTCGAGGGTGTGTGGCAGGGGGTATTTACAACCGAGCATACCCTACGTCCATGAACCGATTATATTTTCATATTATACGTTCCTGATGATGGATTACTGTGAATATCATGCGTGTCACACACTGCAAATTCCACTTTTCATCATGCATGCAAGGAAATTTTTGAAAAATACTATAAACATGCATTTTATACATTAAGGGTTTTTGCAAACATGCTTAGATCCGCAAACCTATCATCTCTATCTCATTTCTGTTATTTTTGCTAAATCTGTATTAATCTTTGCGGGTGCGATTTCATGTTCACGTTAAGGGAAATTATTTATGAAAGAATTATTGACTGAGATGTTATGATCACGAATTTTTCGGGAAAGAACAAATATTTGAATCCTTCTGTGATGCAGCTATTTCTCTTATCTTGTCTGCGTGGTCGTGTCAGCCGATGTAGTATGGGGCCTTTTTAATTCTCTCGGAGTTGGAGAAAAATTCGTTCGCCCAGTGCCATAGAGTAAAGAATACGATGTGTTTACTCTGCTCCTGTACTTATGCCAAAGCTATACTCTCGCTGGCTGTTTCCTAGTTTCATAATCTCCATTAGCTTAAGTTTTTTGATGAGGCTCAGAGAAATGTCATCTAAAAGCTTCATGCTGATTAAATTTAAATATAGGATAACATTTACGAATTGAGTACCTATGTCGTACAATACATCATATTTCGCTATCGCCCAAAGATCATGAGTATGGTTTGAAATGTTAGCGCAGTGGAGGTAAAAGGGAGGCAATGCATGAACTGTGCATTCACCATTTGATTCGCTGCTGCAGGCTCAAGTGTAGTTTACTTGCGTCGAGTTATTCAATATTTTGAGTTGCAAGGCATATGAGCCCTTGCAGATTTTCCGAAAGTCAGAGCTACTTATTTAATAATTGAGAACGGTATCTGGCCAAAGAGTGCAAGCTATAACAAAACCGTATCACTACTTTTCAGTCTTAATTCACCCTTTTAATCCTTCATCGAATGCTAGAATGACTTTGTGATATCTAGGTTTTAAGGTAATGAAATATCACATGAGTAGTAGTAGTAGATTTAGGTTTTACATGTACATCTACATTACGCAATACCCTGGAAGCCACCGTAAAGGTGTGTGTTAGGGGTTGGATTCTAACCAAACATGCACTACATATCATGTATAAAAATGGATTAATATTAATATACTAGTCTAAACTTCACTATTTAAAAAAAGATAAAAATAGCTAAGTAAACATGCAAAAACATGCTGTTAGTTGGGTTAGCTTCAAGTCCTTATACCAACATGCAGCTACCAATGCTATTCATTGTTACTCTCCGATAGGACATATTTACCGTTATTCGTATCTCTAATTGTGCGAGGGAAAAAGGACATCCTGAATCTGTCAGTTCGGCAATCAATTTCTCTAATTTTGTGATTATGGTCTAGTCTACCATAGTAAGTTGGCGTTCGCAAAATATTTCTAACGTCATCACTGAAAGTAGGGATCGCATACACTGGCAGCATATTCCAAATGAGGTCTAAGAACGTGCGAAAAAAGTTTCAATGTGAGTAAGAAATATAAAATCACAGCTAAGCCAAAAACATATGGCGTTTTACAATGATAAGATTTCATCCTGTATGATGGAGTGTATTGTGGTTATAACATATACACAATACCTTTCAATTGTTTTAATTTACCATTACCTAATGTTAACTGGCCAATATATTTTCCACTAGTATTAATCCGTATGTCTATCATGACCGCTAAGTAATCAGCAAATCGCATCACGCTATTTTTCCCCGTGAATATCCACTCCTGACACCTCATTGATTTATTTTACGACTTTCCCATATGTAAAAATGAAAAATTTTGGGAGAAAATCTTCAGTTGTACCCCTCGATTTTACATCGCAGTCGTACCTCTTTCTTCGCTCTTGCTCATGAACTCGTGGGTCTTGACGTAATCATAATGACCTGATAAGTAAATGTAAAAGTAAAATTCCCGTTTTTAAAATTATAATCATCATCTAAAAATATACCACCGTTTTTTATCTTCTGTTCCTGTTTTCTAAGATTTACCTGAACAGTAAATATCAAATTCAAAATAAATATCACCTTTAAAGTCTTCCATGCAATCTCATCTATAAAGTCGGATTTCGGCCATGGTCAAAGATTTTCCCTTCATGCTGCTTCCTTTTTATTTTCCTAACAAACTAGCCCTCTTTAAAAATGTTTTATTTTTCAAATCTCTTTCCAATATCATCACCATTTCATGTGCCACCGGCGCACCACGCAAATAAGGGAATTGCACTGCATTTCTTATTTTCGGGCTCCTACTCTAATGAAAGTTGCGTCATTTCGTTGAGCAACCTGGCCTTCCTGGAAAAAAGGCTAATTATAGAGTTGGTTGCTGACTAGCGTACTATTCTTCCATCCTGACGGCCCGAGTTGGAATCCCCACAGTGGAAGATTTTTTTCAGTGGTTTAACAATCCCGAGCGAAGGCTTATGTCGATCCCGGATTTATCTTCTTCCAATCCCTGAAAAATTGCCACTTCCACCCTATTATCCACCTATCCTAAAGAGCGCAAATAACTTACTAGTAAGCTATCGGTCGCCACTCTCTCATAGCTTCTACAACTACTATGGGCTGATTTTATAATACCTGGCTAAATCCTCTCATTAGTTAACCAGGTTGGTGTGAAGATTGGCATGAGGGTGAGTTTCAAATTGACAGACCTCCAGTTAGTTGGCGTGAACTCTAACGGAGTAGATGCGTGCATACAAAGGTTCTCGTATCGTGAAAACGCTTGGAACGCATGAGGTGAAAAGGTCAGAACAAATGAATAACGGTGAAAAACGCAACGGTGGAGGATTTTCAAGTACTTTAATTGATTGGCAACTTTGTGCAATGTGCTTACAGTGGGACACTAATTATAATGGTGAAGAGCAGATACTGCCTATAGAAATGATTGTAGATCAGAGGAATCTAATCCATAACAAAAAAGTAATGCCGTAAAATTTAAAATACAAGTTATAGTTCTCAATACCGTCAACACCGAGCAAAAGTGCCAAAGATGCAAAGATGCCAATTTTCCTACTACATCTTGGCCAATATTATAGCGTAATTTTATACTGCGACCGATCTAAATGAAATTAATAGATTATCCAGTTTTCCGGCCTAATAGTTAATTGATATCTTAGCAAAATCCAGGTTTGAAAATTTATATGCCGCAAATATTAGGATCTATTTGTAGCGAAGTCCTTAAGTCACTCGTTACCTATGTGGTCAAGTGTGCTGAAAGAAAGCGCTATCTTAATTATTCTCTATGTATCAGAGAAAATATTGATTATCCTTTATCTTTTCAGAAACCTTTTTCTGACTTGCTGTATTCGCAACTGAAAGGCCTCCCTTTTCAATGTCTTCAGCAAAGCAGTTACTCTTCTTTTTATTTCAAATAGTTCAACCTTTTATTGGATGACTTAAAGGCAAGAAAAGAATTCTACCCAAAATCATTAGAAAACCGCGGGATGGTTTTACAAATGACACGAAGTTTCGAAATAGTCTACTGACTACCCTGCAAGCCGCTTCTAAGGCATGCGGCTTATCTTCTTTCCGTAAAATTTTCCACAATTCTAGTGTTCCTTCCCTCTGGTTATTTAAAAGCCTTTTGTTGATCCCCTAAGCTTTGTATGGATATATAACACCATGGGCTTCAAATGGTTGCGGAATATCGCAAACAAATATTTGCAAACGGTAGCGGATGCAATTTTGCATGTTTACTTTAAAGCTAGAGCAATGAAGGAGGTGAGTGGTGGATTTGAGATATCTCCGAACGATGTGCTGGGACGGGAATGGGATGCTAAAATATTTCGGCATCGTGCGTGATTGATCCATTTCCCTTTTGCTCCGAAACAACGCTCTCCGACTCCCGTGTTCACTCGATCGATCTGTCTGGACGGAGGGGAAGGCTTCTCTCGTGTCATCAAACCAATGACTATGATGGATCAATCGGCGGTTCCCGCAAAGCAAGAGTCCTTCCTCTCTTCCCTCCTCTATATCCTCTCCTCCGAAATGTTGATGCCTCACCGAAAACGCTTAAGGGAAAGGAAGAGAGAGTGAGAGGCCTGTGTGTTTTCCGACTTAATCGCGACCATCGGTCGGAAAAAACTGAAAAATCAACGAATTTTGCCCTAATCAATACCGTCAAAGGACCGGATATGAATGCATGTTGTTCCTATCGCGGACGTTTCCCTTTCGGGATAATAAACGATTTCGAAGAGGCCGCGGCGCGTAGGAAGGAGTCATATAGATCCCATTCCCTTGATAAAACAATTGATTCCCACCGCCGAGCACGCGAAGCAAAGCCCATTCACTTGTTGGATACAGGATTTTATTTTCGCCCACAAATAGAGTAAAAGCGATCAACACGAAAGGGTATCCCCACGGCTTTTGCTGCGTAAGTAGTCATGGGAATAGACTCATTTAAATCACTGGGAAGGCTAGAACAGACAAAATGTTAAGAACCTTATGGGAGGTGAAGCTCGACTACCAAGTAAATACGAAGAAATAATAACCAAGCAAAACATATGAGAAAACGCTTCGTGTGCAACCTACAGCTATCCAGCGTGCTGAGGGTTACCGTAGGGTGAGTGGCAGTAGTTGACACAGTGATCTCTGATGGAAATATTTATGGATATTAATAAAATATACACAATACATGCTACTAGTAGTTAGTAGTTAATGTTGAAAATAATTGCACGACCATATTTTGGAAAAGTTTCTTAGGGAAAAACCGAATAACAATTTTCCTACTGTAAATAATTATCTTCCCGTAGCTTCAAACAACTCTATTATATTCGATTATTAGTCCTGGGAAACATATACCTATATATATATATTAAATATCTCTTCCTATTTATTTTCTTCTTTCTTTTCGTCTTTATGACCCACCATACCAAAGCAAGTTTGATCATGAAAATAAAAGGTTAGTGATCATTTTAAGGTGTACCTATATTTTACATGCATTGTCAAGAATATCAGAATGAAATACTAGCCACTCGATGCTCAGTAGGGAAAACGTCTATTTTTGGGAAAAAACATCATTTTTACGAAGGTGAAGGGCTACCTTTTGAAATACTCCATTATGTGACAAGTTTTTCTAAAGTAATTGAAATTAAAATTGAGCTGCTAATTCATTTTCCGAAATAATCACAGCTCACTCTAGCATCATTTATTGCCTAGGACTACTCCTATATTTATTTCTATGCCTAGGAAATTTCACACCGAATCCACTCTGAGAAAGGTGCTCTTCATCCTTGTTTCAAATTGTAAAATCAATTCCCATGCTTTTTGAGATGCGTTTCGTCGACTGCAGACTTTCAGTGTTTTTTGACCTTGAAAGCTACAGTCGTATGAAGATAGATGAACTTAAGAGGATTGTACATTGATTGTAAGAGTATCAACATTTTCAGATGCATAAATATATCTTCCTTGCAATTCACTATTAGTAGATTATGATTTTTGAGAGCCAAGGATAATTCATTGGTCAGGTCCTTACACAAGTAGATTGTGAGATAAGAGCTTTGTTCCTTTTCTAAAATATTTAAAACATCATCTAGATCAGTCTTCATTAACCATTATCCATTTGAAACTGCGATTAAAATAAATCATATAAAAGTTTAAATCTCTCAACACTCACTTAATACAGATCTGTTTGGTTTATTAATTACGCTGAGTGTGATTTTACCCATCTTTGTATCAATTCACATCACTTTTATCTGCTTTTAACTGTATGGTAAAAAATTATCTGGAGAAGTGTTAATTCAATAATGAAGAAATAAAAAAGCGTGCTTTCCCGAATAACTTATTGATTAAAATATTCTCAAGTATTCGGCGTTTGCCACGTGCATTTGCCAAAGTTGCAAATTGTTGGAAAGAAATAGCAGTTGGTATATTTCTAAATATTTTACATCTATATCTATCTACATCTACGCGATACCCTGTAAGCCACGTCGAGGTTGTGTCGCAGGGGACCATCGCCAAGCATGCACTATTGATATTCAGACAAGCAACAATAGGGTCTCATGCAACTAGATTGTTAGTGTCTATAGTATTTAAGGGATTAATACATGCATCATGCACTACAGAAAACTCTAAAATATTTCCCCTACCTATGCCTTTCTATGCTGCCTATTGTTTTTCTCTTATAGTACGGGGGAAAATGCCATTTTGAATCTATCGGTACGACAATCTATCTCTCTATTCTTATTTATCTGGTCAAATCTAGAATAATACGCTGGTTTATTTGTCATATATCTAACATCTTCAGTAAAGCTAACTGATTTAAATTTCTGCAAGAGATTTAATCTACACTTTAGCCTACGCTCTGATAATGATTCCCACCCTAATTCTTGTATTAACTCTGAAACGCTACTCAACCTATCGTAACACCTTTTAACGAACCTAGCTGCTCTACGCTGCACACTGTCTAGTTCTCTGATCAAACCTAATTCATTAGGATCCCATACACTGGCTGCATACTCAAGGTGGGGCCTAACTAGTGAAAATTAACATCGCTCTTTTGTCTTCTCATCACATTTCCCTAATACTCTTTTTATAAATCCTAGCTTTCTCTTCGCTAGACCGCATATTTCCCGGATGTGTCTTCCCATGATATATCTTCAGTGATTGTTACACCTAAATACATTATGGATTCAACGCTTTCGATCTTCGTGTTACTAATTTTATAGGATCGCTTTATCGAATTATTCCTCCTACAAAAATTAATAGCTACACACTTTTTGAGGTTAAGTTCTAACTGCCATTTGTCGCACCACTCTTGAATTGCATCTAAATCCTTACTAAGCGATTTCCTGTCTTCTTCTTTTGTTATATCCCTATATACACTACAGCATCATCTGCAAAAAGTCTAACCTTACTATTAACTATGGTACTCAAATCGTTTATGGATAAAAGAAATAAAATTGGGCATATAACGCTACCCAATGGAACTACCGATGTGACTTTTATTGTGTCCGACATGATACCATCTATAACGACCCTCTGCTCTCGCCCACTTAAGAATTCTTTTACCCGACATACAACGTCTTTATTTATTCCAAAACTCTTTAACTTCAAAATTAATTTATCACGAGGAACTTTATCGAATGCCTTTTTAAAATCTAAAAATATCGCATCAACTTCAGTACTGTTTTCGCCGTAGACTAAAATATCGTGTACGAATAAATCTTACTGTGCCTCGCAAGATCTACCTTTCCTGAACGCATATTGACTGTCTATGAGCAATCCCTGACTATGCAAATGCCCCATGATCGAACTGACTACAATGTGCTCAAATATCTTACAAGAGATTAACGTGAGTAAATTGGGTCTGTAGTTACTAGTTTCTTCCCTATCTCCGCTTTTAAAAATAGGTGTAATGTTAGCTACTTTCCAATCCTTGGGTACTGTGTGGCTCTTTAGGTTTTTATTGAATATTATTTCTATATAAGGGGCTATTTCAGAAGCTAATGTTTTACATTCTGGATGGAATTTGATCGGGACCTGGTGACTGGTTTTTACTAATGTTTTTTAACTGCTGCTCTATTTAAAGACATGACATTTTTATTTCGGGCATTTGTTCACTGAAAGTGTTCGGCGGTAGTTTCACTGCGTTGGGTTATTTTATTGCTATCGATCATGGTTTCGATACATATAATGCCATGCCAAGGTAAAAAATATATTTGGAAGGGTCCTTATATAACCCAACAGTAGAGGTGCGGATGGGGGAAGTGGAAGTGGATATGAGCGAGGTGAGAGGGGGGGAAAGAAACACAACTAATGCCACATCAGGGCTTTATTGACACCTATTTCAAGGTCTTAAAAAGCAGCTAATAATAAAAAAGTGTGGAACGTACCAACTTGTAATTTCATTGCGATTGGTAAGTTCCATAAAGTTGATGCTGCCACTTCAAATGAATTAGAAAATTGTATTTTATAGTGCTAGCAATAATTTCTTACATCCGAAAATTCACTGATGTGAAATTGTATTCATTCCCGGACAGTTTGAAATAGTTGAATAGTATTTTAAAAGCGAGAAAATTCACTGGATATAATTTTTCGAAATTTCCGAAGGTCAGAGAAAAGTCAATTAAATGGAATAAAATTACACTCCGATACCATTCATTTGGTCAACGGCGTGATCTTCAACGGGGAGGAGAAACTGACGAATAGTTGTGCGTCAGTGAATTAGGTTCAGAAAAAACATTGAACAGTACTTTTTACCAGAAATAGTAAGCAGAACTATGATAAATAAAGCCCACGACTTCACTCCGCGGCAGAATGTTCGTCGGCTCTTCTCCGCAATATCATCGTGAAGGTGTGCACGAATGAACGCGGTATTCTTTTCTTTTCTTCGACTTTTCTTTATGAGCAGCCGGTTGGTGCACGCCGTTCACTGGAAAGCAACACAAGTGCAGCACCTCGACACACATATGCACGCGCTTCACCCCGAGGAAGAACAGGTCGTGAGCGGAGCGGGGCGTCCACTCCGTGACGCCCGATTCACTTTCCCTTCGGCTCCCTCCGCCAACCCCCATACGCCACCCCCTCCCGACATCATACTGCCTCCCTCGCCCTGCCTACCCCCTTTTCCCTCTCTCTCACGCAGTCTTGCAGCCACCAAGTCAGCGGGCCAACCGAACCGCCACTCTTTTTTTTACCTTCCCTCCTCCTCACTCTCTCTCTTTCTCTCTCTCTCTCTCTCCATATCCCTCCCTTCCTTCCCATAAAAGCCCCCCGCCTCCCACACCTAAAGGGTTCTCTACCCTCTGACATCGATTTTAGCATGCAGGGGCCACTAACACAGGTCCTTCCTTCCCCTCCAACGTTCTCTCCTCTGTGTCTCCCACACCACCGCCTCCCTCTCTTCCCCCGTCTGAACGGTTAACCTAGGTCACGCAATCCAACAGCGAGACCAAAGGGATAAGAAGGAAGGTTTGGTGCTCCAAACGGGTCTCCGAACTCATATTGTTCGCGGCTCAAAAGATACTTTTGCGTCATAAAAATGGCGGTCCTTTAGACAAATGTTTGGCGCGGCGGGGTATTGTTCCGCTTCGTTAGGGGTGATTTAGGTGGGATCCAAGGGGAGAAACCACATCACAGGAGGTGATCCAAAGAGGGAATTGGTGTGTGTTATGGGGGATTAGCGTTTCTGACGCCTTTGGGAATTCCGTAGTCTAGTTAGGAGAATTAGAAATAGCTGTCAGACCTGGGAGAGGGAAATCCTTATTACAAAGAGAATAACTTATCTGTGAATCTAGTATTTCAAATGTGGAGCTAGCGTTTCCACGTTAACAACGGCATGCTTTGGTGATCCTTTATTGGAATCGCATTGAAAACGAGTGTGCATTTGTCGTTACAATGCTATTCTGAATTTCTTCAAATTCTTTTCTCATAATTTCAGGTAATATTTTTATAATTAAATATCTCCTCAACTTTCTTTCCGTTTATCGACTTTAAGAAAAAGATACGCCCACTATTAACTACAGAAAGACGGTAGCAAGAACGTAGTTCTTTACAAGAGAAGCTGTGCCCTGATGGGTGAATACTCTTCAGATGAGTATTCATACAACTTGGCACTCGAGGTGAATAACTATAATACCAGCTCAGCGTATGCACTTGACCCAGGCGACTAACAGTACTCAGTGCCTATATGCTCTCAGTTGCCAATTTGTGCCATTTTTCTAATTGTAATTTGCTACTCTTTATTTTAGTTTTAACAACTTTTTCCGTCAAATAATGTTTGTCGTGAAAAGATATAAAATTTACAAATCTCCAAAAGGACATTATATACATTCCAAATGCAGTTTCTTGATACAATTCACATAATTTAAGATGGAATCGTTTAACTCTACCACAGGTTAACAGCTATGCATTGTGTACCATAGACCAATCTCACTCAAAAATCTTCCATCAAAAATCTTTATTGCCAAGCGGAATCAGCTTTGAGTAATTGATTTCATGATGAAGTCGATGGAGAAGGGCGGTCGAAGTTGGAGTAGCGTTGGACATGTTTCGATGAAAATAACTTGGTGCTGTTCCAAAATATAATTTATTTGTCTGCCGATTTCGGCGTAATATCATTGTCAAGGTGACAATGTTTACCTTTTTTCCAATGTTTACCTTTGTTATCCATCTGGAGGCTGTGAAAGGAAGCTGGAAGATCGAAAATTTTTATCTTTCGGATATCCTGCCTTGTTTGTCCATTTTTACAGACAACAGATTCGCCTGCGTTGCTGTAGGCATCATTAGGTCAGGGAAATCGACTTCAGATTAACTTGAAGATGACTGTGGAAGACAAGAATGTTGCTGACCTGAAGATGCCTACTGCAATGCAGGTGAAACCTTCGTCTAGAAAAATGTACAAACACGGCAGGACCCCCGAAATGCAAGCATCTTTAAGTTCACCGTTGTTACCTTGACAATGACGCTCTGTCGTCGAAATCGATTGGTAAATACTTGAGATGGGCTGAATAGCAGATTTATCGAATTCGAATATTAAATCATGACTCGAATTTCGAATACTAGAATTGCTATTGATACGATAAATTTTATATTCTGCAAATTAATTTGTTGACCGTTGAAGTAAAAAGATACAACTTGATTATAGTACAAGAAAATTAATTTTGGTTCTAAAATGACAAATATTTAATAAAACATTATTTCTGCCAATTGTGGACTGTTGAAAACATTAACACTTATAGACCTTGATGAGTGAGTAGGTTTTAATACACAATGTTCTGCCCAGTTTTGAATTAATATAATGTAGTTCATCAACACGCAAAATATAGCGTAATAGCTAATTAATCGATGTCTCGAATATCGAATTCTTTTAACATAATTGAGACGCTCGGGGCTAGATAATGCTTAGCCACATTTAGGAAATTTTACAGGAGTGACATCTGAAGGTTCGAAAAATTCCATAAATTAGGTGTTGTGTCTTGGTGCAATACATAACAATAAGGTGTGTGCTGCCATCTCTTGGTTTCTTTAAATATTACTCCGCTAGTGTTTTCCCATCGTCTAGCAGATAAGAAAGGCGTACAGATCTCAATATTTCTCAGTATGTGGCTTACCATTATCTAGGCCCGAGCGCCTCAATTATTCAGAGTCCTTAATATCGAATACTTGCTAGTACTCGAGTTATTAGAGTACTCGCGGGTAGTAATCGCACATCTCTAGTAAATACATCATACTGTGGAGTTGTACCAAGTGATTTTAGTCATAATACTGTCTTTGGTTTTCATATTCGGCGGCCTTAGAAACACTCAATAACCTGGCTTCAGCAAATGAGCACTCGCGTGCTCTCAGTGCCCACAGACACGGGTGGAATTGCTCATAGTGGCCCCGAAACACCCTCAGTCCCATCTTTCCCACCCCGCCCCTTTCCCCTGCCCGCAGTCCGTACCTTCCCTTGCCTCATTCGCACTCTCTCCCATCCTCGGCAAGCCATTCTGCTCGAAAATTATGGATTCCACCATTGACCAAGTTGGGGGCGACGCCCCACCGTGGGAGGGAGTGAAGGGGCCCGGGGAGGGATGAAGAAAGGGTTGCCGGGGGAACGTGAAAGGTGTGAGGGCAGAATGGAGAGGGGATCGTAATCTCGGCGCCACATTCAAGGGAAATGGAGGCGGCTTCGTCGGCCTCTCCGTGCACTCAGGGGCCACGGGGGCAAATGACCCCTAAGTGCGTCGGAGTGGACGCGCTAGTTTCGGTCCGCATCGTGGGCCCTACCGTCAGTGCGACCATAAACTAACTGTCGTCGAGAGCACTTTATCATCCGTAATATCATCAGAGTGCTTTCGGTCCAATCCGTAGTATGTATGTACTCTAAGTAGAGGTCTGGCGAAAATAATTATGCCACTCCTTTGAAGTCTTATCCTCAACAAGTTTCATGTACCATGGCGCTCACTGGAACCTTGTGGAAATGAAATTAAATCAGGTTCATTGATAGCAGTATGTCGCTTATACTTTTTACTCAGTTGAAAATTTAAATGAAATGATATATGCCCCTTTCAATTGGAGCAACATATGTTCTTTCCCTTTCAACTAATCAAGTCCTAAAATGTCATTGGGTAAATATGTAGAATTTCTTTCCATGACGCATAACAAGTATCAGCACTGAAGAACTCCATACATAGCATTATGTTTTATTGAATTTTTTAATGCCGACCGTAGCCAGATCGGTAACGCACTCGCCTGGTTGCAAGTTCGAATCCCCCAGAGAAGCAACATAGATGTTGTGTTTGCCTTAGCACTGAGATCCTAGGTTAATCGGTGAGAAATAACCTCAGCCCTTGTAGCACCTAAAGCCATGACTACTAAAATGGTAACGCAGTAAAGACAGGATTAAATAGAGTAGTTGTATTACTGAACAGTGAAAAGAAAAATATTGTTTTGTTATCTCGCAAGAAGTATCTAAATAATTTCTCCAGGATTTAGTTTTACCTACAACGAAAATTGAAAATCAATAGTGCGTGCTTGCGTGATCAAAATTTCTTACTACGCTGGTGAAGAAAAACTCTTTCAATGCCCACGGGCTGCCAGAAAGGAGGAGGTCGTTCAACGTCAATGACATCGCATGATGCCACAAATCACTATGGCCATTAGACGCTCATTTTTAAGAATTATGTTCTTTCGGATCGTAAAAAGAATATTTTCGAGTCAAATCTGGGTAAATGGGTAAATAACAGAATGAAATCCTCCCAAATTTGTTTGATGGATACGTATACTCTTCGTCATCCATCGCAAAGATTTTGGTTTCGAAAGCGGCCTCGGGCATGAATGCTGTTATTTTTTTTAAATATTTTGATGATATTAGTGATTGGATCACTAATATCATCAAAATATTCGTTTGAACGAGGAGGTTATCATAGGACATATGCAGTGCTCATTTTTTCTTCAAATTTCATGTAAAGTATGGTTACAATTGAACTTAGTACCAGGAGGATAGGGCTACCGTTCACAAATCACTCCTTTGATGTTTTATTTTGGAAAAAGTTCAAAATTCACTCTTCATGGTAGTATTCACTTTTTATAATAACTACGGCTGTTAAATGCAAAAATATCAAATCGCACCATAATATATCGTCAACTAGCAGTAATGTCTTATCTCCATTACTAGAGAAACTTGGAATTTCAACTTCTTTATTCTTTTTTCAAACTGCAGAAAAGTAAATAGTGTGAGTAAAATACCAAAATAATTCACACCCACTTGCAATTTTGTTCATTATATGTCAGCATGAGCTACAAATTTGTGTTAATTTAGTAAACTCAGTTTCAGAGGTTTAACTGAGTTGATCATGTTTTTTCCTCCTGTTATTATGCTTAAAAGAATTTGCGATGACAATACGTTAACGTATTCATATGACTAACTACTTATTGATAATACGTTTAGGCGGTGAGTTTTCAGATTGAGTAAATCTGGCGGAAGCCGTTTGCGTGCAGAATTGTTTAATGTATCTTACTTTTCTGACCCCATAGACTTTGAGATCGTTTCTGGTGTCATTTTCCAAAATACACGTTTTTCGTTAACCCTGGTAATCAAATTGACTGTGTTGGCCTGGTCAACCAAATGTCGCGGGTTCGAATCCTCGTGAGTGGATGTTATGTTCTTGTTAAGAATAAACTCTAAGTTTTCGGGGTGCGTATTGATCTTAGCCGTTGTGGCACCTTGAGTCTAAATATACGACTATCTCACGTTTTTCCAAAAAAAATTGTGAGTCGAACATTGCGAAATCGCAAGAATCCCGAAATTTTCTCACAATCTTTCGCGGAAGTCAAGGCCACAAACCTTTCGGAATGTAACTGCAAATTTGGGGAATGAAACCATCTTTGTCTCGTGTATATGATTCAATTAATTGCCGTCCTACCATTCCTTGATATTGATGTGATGTGAATCGCCCGAGCGGCGACGCCGCTCGTTCACGCTTGGCATTTGGGATTCGTCGTGACGAAACTGGTAATGAAAACGAAATTATGTACCTGCCGAAGAATAGCATGCGCGACCTTGAATATTTCCGAAATCTTTCGTTTCCGAGCCAGTGGCTGTAAGGTGACTCTTACAGCCGGGATAAGCCGACAAGGACCCCGAGCAACGAAAATAAAAGCGATCAAAAGAAGGTTAATGCATTCAACACGCGAGAGGCGCTGTCGTGGAAAGGGGTCGGCCGCTTTTAACGATCCTTTTCCTCGAAAGCGTAAAGGGGGGTAGACACAAGAGGGCATACTCGAGTCACGGCCCAAGGACTTATTCAAAACACCTTCCTCCTTCAGGCATATGCTTTGGCGTCCGCTCAGGCTGGATGTATGCTTTCCCATACACTCTTAAAGATTATATTACAGACAAAAATTTTCCAATTGATGATCAGCATAATCTCATTCATCTACATCTACGCGATACCCTGCAAGCCACCGCGAGAGTGTGTGGCAGGGATTGAAGATCACCAAGCATGCACTATGGACATGCAAACAAGCTACTATAGGGTCTCAGGCAATCAGATTGTTAGTACCTACATAGTATTTAAGGGATTGGTTGTTAATACATACATCATGCACTACAGACTACTCTAAAAATTTCCCCTACCCATTTGCTATGTTGCCTTTTGTGTTCTCTTATAGTACGGGGGAAAAATTACATTTTGAATCTATCAGTACGACAATCTATCTCTCTAATCTTATTTATCTGGTCTATTCTAATATAATACGCTGGTGTTTTTTATATGCCTAACATATTCAGTAAAGCTATCCCATTTAAATTTCTGTGATAACACATTCCAAGCACCGATGATCTCGTCTTCTCACCTTTTTCTCAAGATCATGTAGTATATACACAAGGTAAATAAGATAAGATGATATAAATATACCTTAACATGAAAATGAAATTGCCCACGTTGGATTAAAGCGGATTAATGAAACTAACAGTTACGGAATTCGACTTATTTTTTTAAATTTTAGTATTTAAGCATGCATGCATGAAATACTGATATACTTATGTTATGCATGTTTGTAATAATTTTAAAATTCATTGTATGCTGGACGGCAGATGGAACTAGTAATTCATGTAAGGCTTGATATTCATAGAAATCTCTCAATGGGTACGCAGTATAAAAATTAGTGGATATTTGATGATAACCCTCACCTCCAGCCACACACCCTCTAGGTAGTTTGTAGGGTAGTCAGGAGATATAGATAAAATTATCTTCAAACCAATCTCCTACCGCTCTTTCATGTAGATTTATTTGAATTCTCTCCACTAAATTGCAGTTGGCTCCAATGCGGTTAGATTTAAGTAATTTGTATTTATGTATGGCGTTTTAATATTTTAAATTACGATTAAAATCATTTTAATAAGGGCATTAATATTTGACTAGTTACTCTAGAGGATGCTGTTTTAGATCTTCATTAGAATCGCAATGGGAGCTCTTTACTCTGTAGAGATTGAGCATTGCAAGCAGTAGGTCTTAACGAAGTGTGTTAGGGCATTGTCGGTGTCACTTGTGAAGGCAATTGTGAAGAGGTAACGGTATTATCTATCTTATCTGTTGTGTACTAATAACGAATTGCCATACACAGTAAAATAAAATGAAAATTGTTATCAATCCGTGGTAGAAAAATATTTAGTCCTCAAGCTTATAATAAATACTCTTGGCCAGAATACCTTCTTGGTTATAAAGAATCAATTTTCTCGGGGAGGCCTTTTACCGTGCAATAACCCGTCGTGAGGCAGATCCAAATCAGTCTTTTGTGATAGATCGTGGTACGCTATGGAATTATATAAACTTATCGGAAATGGAGGAATAAAGATTGTCTTAAAAGTGCATGTTTGATACACGAGGCATTATCATTGTGCCTATTTTATGTGTACATTTTCTCATAAATAATAAATCCGAATCCTGCATCACCAATTTTGAAGCCTTGTCCAAACGATCCAAAACGATGAAAAATCATTACGGAATGCAGGATAATAAGGACCTGCCGTGGTCCAGACATGTCCATCGCGGTTAATTCTCGGGAAACCTGGATATTGATGCAATAACATACACATGGTTAGCTATCAATTAAGTATTGTGACAATTCACGTAGTGTTTGATGACCAGGACGTCATGAAGTCCACTCTATCCACATGTTAAACAGACGAGTGAATGTTATTCATCGTTAGGAAAGATATGCGGCATGAAATGAAGCGGACGCTAAGTACCCTGTGAGATTACTGATGCATTTCCGAACACCGGTGACTGGAATAAGGGGGTGGGGAGGGCCAAGGGGGTTAGTTACGAAGCAATTCAATTTTGCTATCTCTCACTCAACTCGTTTCGCCAGTGGGAGGAGGAATGATCATGTCAAGGAGGAGACAGAGAAAAAAAACTGTAATCACACAAATTAATCCCCACCCTGTCCCCTCAGCACGCACCTAAACAAACGTCCTCTCCACACACCCATCTCCCTGTCGGCGCGTCTGCTGGGAGCGGCGTGAGAGAAATAATATGCCGCAATTTAATGGGAATCGCCCCTCCCTCTAAGCGCGCCGAGCGCCGCCGACGAGCCCCGATGTTGCTCACATGAGCTCCCCTTAATATGCTTATTAATTCTCTATCGAGTAATGAGAAGGTGAGGGGAATGCACGGCCAAGAAGGTGGGAGACAGCAGCAGAGTGTTGAGAGGGAGGAAGGGAGTTGGATGTGGGAAACTTGAGGCACCGTGGGGGGCTGAGGGGAAGTGTTGTGTGTGAAAGGAGAGAGAGATGCGCTGTGTTGCTGCTCGAGGAAGATCAGTGGCGGTAGAGCTTGAGTTGGTGCGACCATTTTGATCCCAGTCATTACTACCACCTCATATCTTTGAAGGGAGAGGAAAGGATGCGCGGTGGCTCAATCACAAATTGAGACAAACAGAGAGGGATATCTACATCCACATAGTACCCTGCAAGCCATCATGAAGGTGTGTGGCAGGGGTGAAACTTCACCAAATATGCTCTACCTATCGTGTTTAAAGAGGATTAGTAACTACATATTATTCGCTATTCAACAATTATTAAAAATATCGTAGCAGGGCATGCATAAACGTGCTGTTCTTTTGCTAAGTCTATTTACCGCGGCTAACTATTGATAATTTTGTGCATATATAATATTGAATACAATCACGACTAATCAGATCCCTAATGTTACCTGGAGAGAAAGACATATCAAGTCAGTCAGTTCGGCAATCAATTTCCCAAAAAGATTTGAGGTTCTCCCGGCGAATAGCAATTCACAATTTCCCAAAATTTATATTCTATGTCCAGCTCACCTTAATAAGTACTAGTTCGCAAAATATTTTTAGCGTCACAAATAAAAATATCGTCTAGGAATTTACTTAAGAGATTAAGTTTATATTTCAACCAACAGTCTGATTATGATCATGTTTCAAGCTCTTATAATAAACTGGTAACGCTTACATTATTATCGTGCCATGATTCGCAGCACAGAAATAATGATTAATGGAGCTTTTGGTGCCAAATATTCAATAAACTTCTTTGTAGGGATATCGTTCAACGGTTGTCGAAGGCATGGCTTACGAGTGGGCTAATATATCTTGAATTCGGTGGAACTTAGGACATTTCAACATTGGATCCTAGTGCTATAGGAGGTAGCCAGTGGCTACCTCGGTCACTGCCACGTCGTTAATGCACCAGCCTGACCATCCAAAGATTTGAATCCCGCCTGGGGAATAGATGTCGTGTTTGTGCTAGGATTAAGTTTAGGATTAAGCTAAGTTATAGGGTGCGATCAGCAGTTTAAACACCTTGATATCTAGTCCTGCTACTGCCGAGCCCAACTTTAACTAGATTAATTATCGACTTTCTTTGGTATAATTGTTCAATGCTGAACTGCGAGATCAGAAAACTTTTTTCCTGTGTTTTATTAATCAAATCTGCTGCAACTTTCGTGCTTTTTTAATTTTAACTTTTACATTTAGTTAAATGAAATAACTGCTACGAATAATTCGTTTAATTACCTAGTCACCTAGACTTGATGTATTGGATATCGATCGTAGATTGTGCAGTATTGGCCATATATACACAATTTACATTTTGTGTACACATAAACCAACGTATGAATTACAACATTAACTATTTAAAAACAACGCGGAGGAGTACACAGGATCGGGGCTCACAGGCAATTCAAATAATTCTCACATGCTATGTAGCTGCCGTGTTGAAACCTTTCCTCCTTTCTTTCGTTCTTCTTTCCATCTTCCACTCTCTCTCCCTTTTCCCCTCTCCATCCTTCCTCCCATCCTCCTCCTCCACCTTTCTCTCTCCCCTACCTCCCTCGCCATCCGTGATTTCCTCAATGAAAGGCCCTCAAGTACGGTGGCGCCACCCCACTTGCCAGCGGTCTGAACTGGAACTAATCGCACTTCGTCATCGGAGGAGGCTCGCCATATACTCCCATTGGAATTGGGTTTATTAAGGGCGTGGGTGGAGGGGGAGGGGGCGTATGAGAGCGTGGGAGTGGTGGGAAAACCGTGGAGGATTGCTTATCGTGGCGGGGATGGAGTTGGAGTGCTATTCCGCGGGAGGAGGTTAGTGTTGTATAGAGAGGCGTAAGCATGACGAAGGGGCCTTCAAACGAGGTTGGGAACGTGAAGCACGTTCATGGAGACGCCTTTTAACAAGCGGAACCCTTCAATAAGTAGAGTATATTAAATATTTGACAGGGGAGAAAACGTAGCCATTCGAGGGTCATGTCGTCGCGTGCAGTGAAATTAAATTTGCCACGCTCGGTGAATATCCTTTAGAGTGCTAATTGAATTAACCCGAACTGTAGAACACTGATGAATGCATCTACATAATACCCGGCGAGCCACCGCAAAGGTGTGTGTCAGGGGGTGAACCATCACCAAGCATTTAAAAATCAGAGAGAAATAAGAAATAATAAAACAGTAATTAATCGGAGCACTGATTCTACATGGGACACTGCTCATCTTTTATTTTTTCAAGCCTCATCACAACTCGTCATCGATCCTATGGTTCGTTTACACTCATTTCTTCCATTGGTAAACAATTTCTCTCTTTAACATCTTTCACTTTATGCCCCACACATCTAGTGCGACACCTTTCTTTGGCATTCATTCCATCTCTCTCTCTCTCGACGATTGTCTTCAGGAGACCATCAAGTTTCATACCTTCGCAGCTTACCATCCACTAACCAAAAATAATGCCGATTAATAGCCCGCCTCGTGGTGAGGTTCATGAACTCCGTTTTTTCGTCACTTAATCAGGTGAATGTATTTAAATGCAACCAACATATTACTAATTTTACCGTTGGAACGCCACCGTTACTATGACCGTGACTACCAGGGTCTTGAATGGGGCATTCGTTCGCGATGCTAAAGTCAGTATTCAAGATTATCAGGGGATAAGGATTAACCTCTATGAACCAGAAAATGGTATCCTTTTTTCTTGAAAAATCCAGTTTGCTTCCTCTTCACTTCACTAGGAGTAGGGAATCTCTTTAACTAAATCTTGTTTCTCACTGTGTTTCCGTTGTAAAGTAAGTTTTGACCATTCACTAATTTATTTCCCTGATATTAATTATGCATTTTTCCATCAGTACTTCTTAAAAGCACTGATGGAAAAATGCATACTTGGTAGATTTCCATAACAGTAAGTCTTTATAAAGATCCTTTGACTGACGTATGTAGATGATTTCCATTTTGAAAGAAAAAAGCGAGCACCAAAACTCTTTTAAGTATTTTGCTAAGAACCTCAAGGATGTGTGGCTTAGATGTACTCGCCGGGAGATTGCTACGTTACTTGCTACTAAAGGATGGAGAACTATGCAGCTATGAACCTTATCATTGGACGCTTACCTTCCTATCTGAAGCACAGTATGATTGCAAGGAATTTCGTTGGTGAGAATGTTTACAAACATATTCTGCATCTTCAAATACCCTATAGCTTATGACCCAGTTGCTGATGCACCCCATAAAAACGACGACAATATCATGCAAGGCACCGTATTGTGTGGTAGGGGTGAACCAGCGGAAGGCATGCATGTAAAACATGAGATCAAAGCCTTAATTGGTTAGTAAAATATTCTAAATTAGGCGTAGAAACAACATTTATCTACCCGGTCTTTGTGACACATATTCTGAATCCGCAAAGTGCGGGAGAATATATTTACAACCTCTCTGTTTCTCTATCTGTACTCATTCTTCTAATTAATTCTTTTGTTTGGGCCTTCAAATGTTAACAAATATTTTAGATAATCTACAGACAGGACTTACACTCTTTACTTTTGAAGTATTTGATACATCAGCCATTTCTGTATAAGTTCTAGGAATTGACTTTTGAAAATAAGCGGAACATCAAATCCTCAATTTACTGCTACTGCGCATGCTCCGATTCATTTAAGCCTTCACTGTATAGTAGAATAAAAGCAATATTTTATAGCACGGGCATTAGTTGTTTTCTACTCATCTATTCCAAGCTTACGATAAAAACACATTGTATTCTAAATTATTTTTTTTAAATTAACGGCTAAAGAATACATTTTCAATAAACTGAGCAAAAAAGATCACGAATCTTGCACCTATTCCTTGTCGCAAACGTGAATGGGATTTTTTCCGTACTTTAATCGATGATGACAACGGTTTTGGAAATACCGTAACCGCGAAAGAATGAAATTCGTTGACTATCATGGGAGCGTGTTTGGCGGAAGCTAACGATAAAGCATTTCCTGTCCCGAAAAACGGAATTTTTTAATGTGTGAATATTTCCGTCGCCTTTGAAGAAATCTGAAGGGTACCATCAGACCTTGAGAGGTTGAGGACATTATTCTAGCATTCGCACCCACCCACGACGGTATATAATAACCTTTTCTTTTCCTGTCAACTAGCCAGAAATAACAGCAATGCAAGTCACTGCCCAGACTAAATTATTAAGTGAGCCATGCCTTTATATTACACGCGAACTGGGCGTCATCTGTGTGGAGCTAGAAGCACTTGTTTTCTTCCGAGGGAGTTCACGGTTGGTGAGCATTTCGTTCGCGGGATCTCGGCAGTTGTTTACCCAACTTTTGGGGGACGGCACTCCATGATTTCAAATTACGCCTTCAAAAACGTTATTCATTGGGTAAACACGCATGCGTAATGGCGAGAGAGCTGGACTCAAATAATTTCATCCGTGCTAATGCCCTCCCAAGGACCGTCGTCGTAAAACGATCTGTTGTCGAGTTCGCTAATAGACTCAAAGTGGCTCGCCCATGCAGAGTCACTGAAAGTAAAAAAAAGAAAGAATTAATCTTAACAAGAAACCGCTTTCCGGATATTGCTGCCTTCATCATCCATGGGAGAAACTTATCGCCCGGGCCGATGATGGTTGGAGATTAGGCATGTGCGACGTGCCCTTGACACATGAATAGTGATAATAATTTTCAAATACATCCTTCTGCTCATTCACGATTTCATGTGATTTGAAATCGATAGATTCGGCTTTAACTTGGTGAAAATTCATGTTGAATAAGAAGATGCAACCTATGTAAATTTTCACAGGCTTTATTTGCTGGTACAACGCGTTTCGACGGTAAGACGTCATTCTCAAGTACTAGGAGTACATACTTGAGAATGACGCCTTAGCGTCGAAACGCGTTGTACCAGCAAATAAAGTCTGAAAATTTACATAGGCTGCATCTTCTCATTCTTCATGTAATTTATATGGATTTACATGAGAATACATTTATTCTCTAGTCCAGACTGAATATCATCATAGTTTATTCAGTCAGTGACTCTTGCGAGACCTGAAGTGACATCCCCGAACATTACCTAATTCAGGAAAGAATTAAATAATTATATTAATTTGTAAATTGTTTGGCAAGTATAATTGGCTACAGATGATGGAATCGTGCCAGTTTACTTTTTTGAGCTACCAGGTAATTTATGCTATTAGCTAAGCGCGAAGCTATGGAATTCACTAAATTATTGATGTGAATTGGAAGAAATAGTCATTTTCAACTGACAATAGATAACGTTTGATTTAAATTCCGCTAACATTGTATAGATACCCGTTTGGTTTTTTTTTCTATTTCCCTGAACGTCTTGAAGTTCATATTAACATATTTCAGTTAGAGTTCTGTGGTCAATTTTCCTATTTTGACGTTTCGTATGCGTGTATGCATTCGACGAGGTTTACGTTCAACGATCTCTGCATGCATTCGAGCCCCATGCTCCCTGACCTCGCATCTTTCATTCACGGTGAAGAGGAATTAACCTAACCCAACTGAGTAATTACTCTTATTCCTTTTGCCGACAATGCACACTGTTATCCTCAATGCCCTGCGCGTCACTCGGTGTACAGAAACGACCCCCATGTGATTGTCTCATCATTGCACTGCCAGATGGGTGCGTTTTTTTGTGCTCCTCTCCAAGCTATGATTGAAAGGGTAGTGACCCTCGAGTGGCTTTTGACAGGGTCTGGGCGTTCCAAGAAGCAGTGCCAGCCTCTCACGAGAGGCCATGGGGTGCGGTCATTCTTTCCCTTTGGCTATCCTTGTCCTTATCCCATGACGAGGATTAAGACATGATGCATTAGTTACTAATCCGACAGTTTACAATCATATCATTCATTTTTTTCAATCCTAAGTTTAAATTTGATAGTCTCAAGGCATTCCATTCTTGAAAAACATTGGTGAAGTCTAGATATATAATTTTTTAAATTTAAATTTATTCATTTTTTTCAGTAAGGTATTGAAATCATAAAATAGGTCAAATACAGCCCTACTGTCATCTCTATTTATTTCTTTCTCAATACATCATAACATTTTTTTCCTGAATCCGTTTTCATTGAACTCATGTACTCATCCTGTGGTGTTCCTCGTGGGTGGTCATTCCTTCTATTTCTCTTTAATCATATCCTTGACAAATCTATTATGCTTCAAGGCGTATTCAATCCAGCTGGATGTTCTTTGTTGCATTGTGCTCTACGTAGACCTTTCTCCCTCCACTCGTCTGTATATATTTTTCATTTTATCTGTCCATGAAATCTTCAGTATTCTAAGCCAACACAATGCTCCCTGTCAATTAAGTGAGACGCTTAAATTTTGGCATGATTCATTGCAGGATCCCAAATTTCCAGGACGACAGTGGAAATTGTTCGAATCACTCAAAGAAGCAAGTGATAAAAATATCATGTGTCGTTGCTTATTTTTTGGAAAACAGTTAGTTGGATAAAAGAAATAAATCCTGCAAATGAACGGGTAAATATTACCGCCTGGTGTAACTAATTCATACGCTTAATTCTCACGAATGGAAAGAATTTTCTATCCCCTCCATCTCAATACACATTCTCTGGTGATTCCAGCCCTGCAATCCACAATACGTTAATTAGAAAGGATGGCCATGGTAGGGATTCCATTAGAATGGATGCATGTGGTCTGCTTGAATCTCTCCAGCGATTTCCTCAGAGAATGCCCACTTTCGCAACACCGATGTGGCGCAGAAGAACACTCACGGCTATCCTGAACGAATGTCGTGTTGTGTTTTCTAACGACATCGGGCTCCTCATGAATTGATGAGCTAGATTCGCAATCACATAATCTACTCTCGTTTCTCTAGATGGAAAGGTAGTTTAAATCTCCATTTAAACTTTTCAAACTATGGTCAACTGAGAGTAAATATTATGTATGAAGTTAAATTAATGGCTGAAGGCGATACTTTGTGGAGTTCGCCTCACTTGAAAATGACGCTTATTCGTTGAAATCGATCGGGGAATATATAAACCTGTGTGGAAAGTACAAAGTTTATTTCATTTACCATGTTTAATGTATGAATTTGGTCCAAAAATGGTTGTTTCCATGCGGTATGGCTTTACATTCCTGCTATTTCATGCCACAAAGCATTACTAAAACTGTTTAATTACCGCTGTTCAAATGAAGTTGATTTTTTGAGCATTTTGTATAATTATTTGCAAATAAAGAGCAACCGCTAAAGTATATTCCCTCCATTACCTCGCTTAATATGCCCATTTCGTCTGATACCTACCTCTAGTGGGTTTTTCGGGACACCGTTTTTCGCACCGTACCTAAGTCTTTTCATAACTATGATGACTGTTTTAGATACCTCTCTCTATAACTCCCTGTATCGTTTTCCAATTTTACATACGCCTTTGACGGTATTGGAACCAAGAACCAACATGTATTTTCAAGTCTTTTTCCGCACTAATAGGTGCCTTAGACTAGGTGGAAGAGTACAAGGATGGAAATGGAAGGGAAAGGAGGAAGGATTAAAGAAACCCGGTGACGACACTACTCTTAACGAAAAGGCGCCAAGGGGACCACGGCTCATTCGACTATCCAACGGACGGCGTACTGTACTCGAATGTTGTCCACAAGACTCTCAATTAGGGGCCGGATGACCAATGAAAAATATCATCCCATATCTTTCACTACCGGTGAGTGGCCAGTACTCTACTCACTACACCTACCCGGCTTTCTGTTCAATTACGAACCACAGGTATGTATGTGATGATTATTATAGTATTTATTTCGCAGAAGTCCTCCGCTTTCTCATCTTTCCCTTACCCTAATGCGCACTTCTTTATCTAACCTCTTCACCAATCTCCACGTACCAGGCACGTATCATTTTCAGGCTCTATCAATGTCTTAATTCCTCAAGATATTAGCATACCTAGTCGAAAGCTTCCTTTTTATGACCCTAAGCATCAAATGCAACTGAGGTACACCTATCCCCTGAGGTTTTACTCTTACTACTATTTTATCGCTCTTCTATTTATACAGTAAACTTCTCTTGTGTCTAATATTGTAGCTTTCTTCGCTGAATTACCTCCCCTCAACCATCACTCCAGAATTTTCCGCTCGTTTTTCATCCTACTTCGCTCAATCCCGCTCGCTCATCCTACTTCGCTCAATTGGAAAAAGAATAGCTCTCCTCCTACCACTTACAAAATAAGTAATAATGAATTAACAAACGTGGAATCCATTAAATATCTTGGAATAAGACTGACAAATGATCTTTCCTGGGGTAAACACATTCGTGAAATAATGGGTCAAGCGAATCGCAAACTGGGTTTCATTAAAAGAGTATTGGGTAAATGCGACGATCATGTACGAGAAATCAGCTACTTTTCCCTTGTTAGACCTCATTTGGAATATGCTGCCAGTGTATGGGATCCTTACGAAATCGGTCTAAGTAATGAACTTGAATGTGTGCAGCGAAGATCGGCAAGATTTGTAAAGGGACGATACGATAATTATGTTAGCGTAACCAGTCTATTAAATGAATTGAAATGGGAATCATTGTCAGATCGCAGGTTGAAATTTAGACTTAATCTCTTAAACAAATTCCAAGGCAATATTTTCAGTGATGAAGTTAAAAATATTTTACGAACCCCAACTTACTATGGCAGACTGGACCATATTCATAAAATTAGATAAATTGATTGCCGAACTGACCGATTCAAAATGTCCTTTTTCCCTCGCACAATAAGAGATACGAATAACGGTAAATATGTCCTATCGGAGAGTAGCAATGAATAGCATTGGTAGCTACATGTTGGTATGAGTACTTAAAGCTAACCCTACTAACAGAATGTTTTTGCATGTTTTCTTTGCAATTTCTATCTTTTTAAATAGTGTAGTTCTGACTACTATATTAATACTATTCCTTTTTTATGCATGATATGTAGTGCATGTTTGGTGAGCAATCACCCCCTGCCACACAACCTTGTGGTGGCTTGCAGGGTATTATGTAGATGTAGATGAATCCCAACGCACCTAAATTCCTCACTCACCATGTCGTTCTTTTTGCACTCCCATCTTCTCCCTTCGTAATCTTCCTAACGTCAATCACTGATACCCGCCATAGTGTGCGGAGTCTCATAGTTGCCCGGATATTACTGTTTGTGTTGAAAATCTTGAGGAAATTAAATCTTTTGGGTAATTCTCGTTGCCTTCCTCGTGGGTGTTCTCAACGTGACACCATCACTTATATTGACGTTCCACTAGATCCAGGCGCCTTTTTTTAGCCGCCTCACGGAAGAACAGATGCCGAATGGACTCCATTTTGCCTGATTCCTACTATTAATCGGAGTGGGCGGTTCAACCAGAAGCAATAATCATTCCTCCTTCCTTTGCAGCCCTATGGGGTCATTGGATCGCGAGAGGACTTTCACCTGGTCAAGGTCTTTCCTCAAAGGATGGTGTTATACAATAAACAAGGAATAATAATTGTGAATCAGCGCTATAACACGAATTAACGTATATATGACATTGCGCTTTCCCGGCAAATATTCTGGGTGAAAATATCTCAGGATTTTCACCGGGTCAAGTTCTTCAATTCACCCTCCGACGTTTCGAAAAACGCCTTGCCCATCGTTTTCAGGGATCCTTGAGTCCGAATAATGTACACAATGACAAAATAAAGAGTTCAAAGCTTCCGCATGAATCACCGCTCTTTGGTTTCCAGGATCCTCGAAGATGATGGGCGAGTTGCTTGTGTAAACGTCGGGGAAGGAAAGGAAGAGCCTGATCCGATGGAAATCCTGAGAAATGTTCACCCAAATTAGCCTAGCTACATTATTTCTGCATTAATTACAAAACGAGGAAAAACCCTTGGATCCAAGAGGTCTTTCAGCTATTTCAATGACGTCTCTTTATTCCCGAGACTAAATAAACTCTCCCCTCTCGCGACCTAAGAGGAAGGAAGGCAATATCTTTGCACGTTCCGCAGGAGGCGAATCAGCAAACAGTCGAGGAAGAAGCTTGGGCGATGTTCTTCTCCTCGCCTCCTCTCCCCACACGTCTTTCAACCTTTAATATCATTTCCGCGGGAGACTTACGGAGGGAATAATTCTGGTTTCGTTTATGGAACATTAGCTCCACCCGCAGTTATGGGCTGAGTGCGCGCGGTGCGGTTGACTTGTTGAATCATTAATGAGAAGACATACACTCCCTCATAACTTCTCCTAACACTTGACCATGCATGACTCATTTCCCCCTTTCATCCCGTCTAAAGCAAAAAAAATTGAATGTAGCGATAAACACAGTGGCTCTCAAATTGCGCGGCTATGCAGAGAGACCTAAAGAATAAGGCTTTTTACGGGTTCTATTCTCGAGCCCTCAATTAAACCCGGGCCCTTGATTTTTTCATTGGTAAACTAGTCACTACTTGAGTTCTACATGGAATGCACATCGAGTGCGTTATTACTATATCATGGTTAGGTGATGATTTAAACACATTTACATATGGAAAGTTGAATTTGAATCTCCTCATATTAATTAACGTATTCAAATTTCACGCAGTATTTCAGGAAACTTCCGAATTTGTTGGTTGGCTTTGGCTTGATGGCGGGCTATTCGTCCATTCACAGAATCCGCCACCTTCTAAAACATACTTGCTCGAATCGCGCAGCATTAAACCCTTACGCCTGCTATTTGTTGCCATATCTCACTTTTAATTCTAAATTTAAATCTACTGAGATCCATCTCGAGGGTGTGTGGCAGGGAGTGAATCATAACAAAATATGCACAACGCACGTGCACTATTAGATGCAATATTATTTATTATGAGAACGTGTTAGTTATTTATGCATCAGGTATGTCCAGCTAAATGATTAATGTCAAGTGAAGAGTAGATTTTTTTCAATAGATATGTTTGAATATACTAGGTCATATGGTTGAATGAATTAAGTTAATACTTCCTTAATGCGCACTAGGGCTATGTTAAAATGAGATAATAGATTTAAGCAACTACTTTTTTTCACTTGTGCTATTGTCTATTTTAACCATATTATATCTAACTATCCCTTTAATATGTTGCCACTATCGTTATATATTCATTGCCATAGTGGAGAGCTGCGTTATACTAATACCAAGAGTGGTTTGACGTGACTCTCCACTCGATTCTCCTACCATCTAACTTCTTCATATTTACATAATTCATCTTTTTCACTTCCGTCACTACTTGCTTCATTTATCTCATACTTCCTTTGTCATTCTTCCCATTCACTTTTCCTTCAACGTTTGTCTTCATTAGGCCATCATGTCTCTCAAGATGTGATCGATTAGGCTGTCCCGTCTTCCATTTTTAAGTTCTCATCGGACCTCTTTTTTCCCACTCATGTCGCGTCTAGTAAAGGTGGCATGCAACTTAGCTCTCCAACAAGACAACCTGTGAACTGTCCACGGTGACCATATCGACAATGAAAATCCAAATTTCGTGGCGACGAATCCCTCCTCGGTTAACATTACGTGAAGTTACAATAGGATGAAGTTACGTCATACGATGTGATATAAACTTAGAATTTGGAGTACGTTAAAGGCAATTTTTGCAACCATTATACCAGCTAGCTCTAGGCGGGTCAAATCTGATGGATAAATATATACCAGAAATTCCACAGGACAGAAGCAAGTACTTTTTTATTTCTGACCTCCGACCTTGTGCGTTTCAGAGAGCAAAAAGTACGTAAGTAACTAAGGAAAGTTGAGTGAAAATCGAATCTTCACTGCCATTCATGGAAATGTCAGTAATTTGGCCCTCGGTCTTCTAAAATCACAATTTCTGACACAATTATCAATTTCTTTCTGATAGATTAGCGGTTCTCATAGCAAATTCTGACAAACTAAACGCATATCATGCGTCTTTCATTGCAAGACCTTAGAATGTTACCATTGCGTCACCGCTTATTCGCATAGAGTGACCAAATGGCGCAGGAGAACGTTCTGACGATAGCCCGACAAAAAAAGAAGGCTTTCGTGCGGTTGTGGGCGGTTGGCTTTAGGGGTGGTCTCGGGAATATGAGTGCGCTGGTTTTTGTTGGCTAGCGTGTAGCAGGAGAATTGGTAACCATTTTAAGTCCTCGCTCCACAAGAGCAAGGCCCTGATAATTCATACTTAGGTTCGCGTTGGTAAAATAATAAAAATGTCACCTGCATGGAGACCTTTCAGAGTGGGAAAGAAATAAGAAGTCGGAAAGAGTTTCAAGTCCTCAAGACATCTAAGAAATGTGAGCAATGCTCTAATGATATTATTAAAATGCGAAAATTTGAAATTGACAATACAAAAGTAAATGAAAACGCCAATAATTAAGATAACATTTTTATTTTGGTAGTAGGATATCGAGGCCATTAATAGGAATTATTTGAATCCACAATCTTTTTTCCCATAAAACTCACTATCAAAGTTATGAATTCGAATATAAAAACATGACTAAGAAAAGTGTATGAACTTCACAGCAAGGTTCTGTAACTTATTGCCATCATGTATCAACAATTAATGATAAAGCGAGTCATTCGTTTCTGCCATTTGTTTCTCTGACTAGGAAAAAGTCGCATGAAATGTTGGTGTAAGCATGACAACGAGCATACATTTCCACGGTCACATTCAACTGTATATTACTTCTCTTGTGACTTTTGCAGTATTTCACATTGAAATACCACGCAATGTATTTTTATTAGTGCGACTAAATATCCGAAGTTTTCTCTAAGTTGGCTGACGTTTAAATGCTTATACTCGATTGATTGCACCCTTTTGTTTTGTTGCTGTGGTGGTTAGAGTACTGGCCTCCCATCCCGAGGGCCCTAGTTTAATTCCCGGCAGTAGCAGATTTTTCCGTGTCAAATCAGTTCCTACTTGAATGCCAGGTGGCGGGCATTTCAGGTTAAGTTCTCCGTCCGTCGGACGGAACGTTAAGCCGTGGTCCCCTTGGCGCCTGTCGTTAAAAGTACGCTAATGCCGACGCCGGGTTTCTCTCCACCCTTCTTCCTTTCCTTGAAATGTTCCTACCATTACCCAAATACCCCCTATCCTAAAAAATGGCGCAAATGACCTTAGCTGTCGGTTGCCTCCACTGAATAACTAACTAACCTTTTGTTTTGTGCTACACTGCAATTCATGTATAAATATACAGGGTAAATTTATTGATCGCCAATCTTAAATAATATGAAAAACGAAGGAGCTATCGTTTTGGAAACGATTGTGTACTCAAGAATGTCATCCCCTTCAATCTGAAATTCTCATCCCCAGTGCCTTCTTTGCATTAGTCTATAATTAACCGCACTTAACATCCCTAAGACACTAAATAATCCATTTGGTTGGGGTATGTTCTGTCTAGAAAGGTTATGAGTGCCATTAATGACTGCATTATCTGCAGAGTCAACGATAGGGCCAGTAATAATCTTTATCACTTTAGAGAGCCTCCTGTACGTGAAAACGTCTTGTGGTCTCTCTAAGTTCCAGGGCCCTCGTCGAGGAAGTCATTAGAGCCAAAGCCAAAAAGCGCAAGTGAAAACCAAATTCTCACATGGAAAGGAACTTTCTGTGTTTGTGTCATTTTAATGCAAACTCTATCACAGCACACATTGAGATGATCAGGCCTTTCGTAGCACTTCACCCCCCTTTCCACGTGATAGCTGTTGCGGAGACTAAACTCGGTCTTGCTTTTGATGACTCTCTGGTGACGCTAGATGGATTTACTCTTCTTCCAAACGATCGGAATACCAGGGAAGGGGGTGTAGCGCTATTTTTTCACCAATCCCTCTCGGTAAAGCTCCTGTGTACTTCCTCTGCAGTATGGACTTGTCAGCTGGGCCTACCTGGGTACATTTTCTGAGAAGTCTCTCCTCGAGGATGTAATCCTTCTTCATTGCGGTTGTTTACAGGCCTCCTCATTCTACTTATATCTCGGGCTTTGACCTTATGCATGTAGGAGGAATCAGCTACTTTTCCCTTGTTAGACTTCATTTGGAATATGCTGCCAGTGTATGGGATCCCTATGAAATCGGTCTAAATAATGAACTTGAACGTGTGCAGCGAAGATCGGCAAGATTTGTAAAGGGACGATACGATAATTATATTAGCGTAACCAGTCTATTAAATAAATTAAAATGGGAATCATTGTCAGATTGAAATTTAGACTTTATCTCTTAAATAAATTCCAAGACAATATTTTCAGTGATGATGTTAAAAATATTTTGCGAATTCCAACTTACTATGGCAGACTGGACCATAATCATAAAATTAGAGAAATTGATTGCCGAACTGATAGATTCAAAATTTCCTTTTTCCCTCGTACAATTAGAGATACGAATAACGGTAATTATGTCCAATCGGAGAGTAGCAATGGATATCATTGGTAGCTGCATGTTGGTCATCATCATTGGTCAACAATCCTAGGATTGGTTTGACGCAGCTTTCCACTCGTTTCTTCTATCGGCCAACCTTTTCATTGTGACGTAATTCTTCTCTTTTACATTCTTCACGACCTGTTCCATGTATCTCATACGAGGCCTGCCTTTTCCAATCTTCCCGTTCACTTTTCCCTCGACGATAGTCTTTATCAGGCCATCGTGTCTCAAGATATGACCGATTAAGTTTTCCCTTCTTCTTTTTAGAGTTGTCAGCAGACTTCTCTTTTCTCCTACTCTTCTTAGCACTTCCTCGTTACTTACTCGGTCGATCCATTTAATCTTCAGCATTCTTCTGTAACACCACATTTCAAATGCTTCTACCCTTTTCTTCTCCGCTGCTGTCATCGTCCATGATTCACTGCCGTAAAGAAAAATGCTCCAGATGTATGTTCTGCTGAACTGTTTCCTTACTTCTATGCTTGTATTTCCTGCTGTAAGTAGATTCTTCTTTTGAAAGAATGCCCTCTTTGCCTGGGCTATTCTACTCACTATTTCTTTCTTGCTTCGTCCATCGTTGGTTACTCTGCTTCCCAGGTAACAAAACTCTTTCACCTCTTCCAGTTTCTGTTTTCCTAGTTTAACGTTGGTTTTCGCCTCTTCTCTTTTGCTGCACACCAATATCTTAGTCTTCTTCTTATTGATCTTCAGCTGATATCTGGCCATAGTCCTTTCCATGGTTGTTAGCATCTTATTCAGCTCCTTCTCTGTCTCTGCTATGAGAGCTATGTCATCAGCGAATCGTAGCATACTGATTGTTTCTCCGTGGATTTTCACTCCAGAACACTTCTCCTTGACTTCATTTATGGCTCTCTCGATGTAAACATTAAAAATTACGGGAGACAGTGCGCAGCCTTGTCTCACTCCTTTCCTTATTCTTGCCTCTTCACAGCTGGGTCCAGATTTTATCACAGCAACTTGGTTTTTGTACAGACTGTGTATAATTCTTCGGTCATTGTAGGACACTCCAATTCCCTTCAGAATTCCAAGCATTGAATCCCAATCCACGTTGTCAAAGGCCTTCTCTAAATCCACAAATGCAATGAAGATCGGTTTGTTCTTCTCCATTCTCTTCTCTATGAGTAGTCTAAGGGCCAATATTGCTTCCCTTGTACCCTTACTTTTCCTGAATCCGAATTGATCTTCATCCAGGAACTCCTCTGCTTTTCGTTCTATTCTTCTGTAGATGATCCTGGTCAGTATCTTTGATGCATGTGTCGTCAGGCTTATAGTCCTAAAATTTTCGCATTTCTCCGCTCTCTTCTTCTTGGGAATAGGAATGATGATGTTTTTCTCGAAGTCCCTTGGAATTTCCCCTGTTGAATACATGTCGCAGATGGTTTTGTAGAGATGAATTAATGTCTTCTCTCCTGCATTTTTAATTAGTTCTGCAGGGACATCATCAATACCTGAGGCCTTATTCATCCGAAGATCCCTTACTGCAGCGTCGAATTCCGATCTTAATATTGATGCCCCCATATCATCTATTTCCACTTCGCTTTCCTCTTCAATAGCTTCTGTATAAGAGCTTAAAGTTAACCCTACGAACAGAATGTTTTTGCATGTTTGCTTTGCAATTTCTATCGTTTTTAAACAGTGAAGTTCTGACTACTATATTAATACTATTCCTTTTTTATGCATGATATGTAGTGCATGTTTGGTGAGAAATCACCCCCTGCCACACACCCTTGTGGTGGCTTGAAGGGTATTAATTAGATGTATATGTATGGATAATTTATATGACTACATGCACAATTACGGTACGATAATACTACTTGGAGATTTCAATGCAGATCAGTTGTCTGAATCAGAGGATGCTAAGTAATCTGGATAAATTATTTACAGCTTGTTCCATGCTCATCATCATCGACATTATCCACATAAAGAGTACGCGGTTTATCATACAACTCGAAGAAAGTTGTAATGACCTTGAAGTGCTCTCCACTCGATACTTAAACAGAGGGATTCTGATGAAATATTGCTTCATGTGGCTAGATCTGAATTTGCTCTAGCCTCCTCACAGACTCGGTCTGTTGATGGAGAATTTTTTTCGTAAACTTCCATATTCAAAAGATGCGTAGGTACTATTTATTCTATATGCTATATCTTTCAGTATTTGTGTTCTTGAATTTCTGATTCAAGTGACTTAGATTACATCTACATCTACATAATACCCTGCAAGCCACCACAAGGGTGTGTGGCAGGGGGTGATTGCTCACCAAACATGCGCTACATATCATGCATAAAAAAGGAATTGTATTAATATAGTAGTCAGAACTACTCTGTTTAAAAATGATAGAAATTGCAAAGAAAACATGCAAAAACATTCTGTTAGTAGGGTTAGCTTTAAGTACTCATACCAACATGCAGCTACCAATGCTATTCATTGCTACTCTCCGATAGGACATATTTACCGTTATTCGTATCTCTTATTGTGCGAGGGAAAAAGGACATTTTGAATCGGTCAGTTCGGCAATCAATTTCTCTAACTTTATGATTATGGTCCAGTCTGCCATAGTAAGTTGGGGTTCGTAAAATATTTTTAACATCATCACTGAAAATATTGCCTTGGAATTTGTGGAAGAGATTAAGTCTAAATTTCAACCTGCGATCTGACAATGATTCCCATTTCAATCCATTTAATAGACTGGTTACGCTAATATAATTATCGTATCGTCCCTTTACAAATCTTGCCGATCTTCGCTGCACACGTTCAAGTTCATTACTTAGACCGATTTCGTAAGGATCCCATACACTGGCAGCAAAAAGGTTTTCCGGTACCGGGAATCGAACCCGGGCCTCCCGGGTGAGAGCCGGGTATCCTAACCACTAGACAATACCGGAGATTAAATGTAAGCTAAATTATTTTGTGTCTCCTTCCAATAATGGTTTCACATACTTATGAGATTAGCCAACTATGTTACACTCCAAAAACATCAATTGATTGATTAAGGAAGAAGGTAATGCAGTCAATTCCCACACTGGTTATTGTGCAAACTTACCCAGGTCTCTGCATGAAATTCCATTATCTAGGCGGTGAACATAGCTAACTCTGGTACATGATTGTACCTTCATTCATCTACTTCTACATCTACGTAATATCCTGCGAGCCTCCGCGAAGGTGCGTGGCAGTGGGTGAAGATCTAAAAAAGATCTTGAAGATCTAAAGAAAATCTAAAACAAAATCTTTCCACAATATTACACCAGAAACTCCATTATTACATTCAAAGTATATTGTATAACTAAAGAGATACTTTAATCATACCTCAAAATGAAATATACTTGCGCGTGATCTATGCTGCAATTCTCGTTTGTTGGAAGTATTTCTCCTGTCTCAAAGACTATGCGACTCCAAGGGATCTCTCGAAAAAAATGAAATTACTATAGTCAAAACAGTACTGGTGCGGTGTTTTGCGGAGGCCACATACTCTCGATTTCTTCTTCGCCCGACGAGGTCAGTTTGAGATGAAATCTGATACGGGTCTTAGGAGCGTGCGCAGAAAGAGAGATAAGGTCGAACCAGGGAAGGAGAGAGCAAGGCCTTTAGGAGGAGGAGAAGAGAGAGAGAGGGAGGAAAGGAGCGTTTGGGATGGGTCGAAAAAAGATAATCAAATGGCTGTCGAGGGGCAAGGAAGGGATGGCTGGGAACCAGGATAAGTATCGTGTCTCTTGGCGCCTCAGTCGCGCATCCGAGACGAAATTCCTACAGCCTCACACAGGGTAGATGTGTTTCACATTTACATATGAGGCTTAGCTCACATTGCAACTTGCACAGGGCGCACAATATAAGAGAATTAGCGGGTTCGTTTTAAAAAAATAACTGCATTAGTTAGGCCACAAATAAAATGACTCCACTATTTGAGACGGATGAGGAATTGATCAATAAAAGAATTATATAAAATTCAAAGCGGCACGGTTAGATTTGTTAAAGTGTTTTGAATGGGTTTTACTATACTATAGGCTTTGCAGTACTATAACTAGAGTACTATAGGCTTTGCTGGACACATTAGGATGGGAAGACCTTTAGGAACGGAGACAGCAAGCCGGGCTAAGAATAAAAGGACAATCGAATTTTTTTCTGGCACCGAGAGAATTATTAATACTCCACTCAATTTGGTTGACTTGATCACAGCGATAGGATTGAAATCCGGTACCGGTAGTTTAAAATACATATTCGTTCTTCTCTCTCAGAATTTGCGACCATGATCACATGTAGATTCCTCACGCCAATAATCCTTCATATAAAGACCTTCCCTTCATAAGATAACGCGCACACTTATACTCATTTATAGGCTGGTGCCCTACACACCCAATGCCGCACTCCATAACGACGGCTTGAAGGGTATGATGTAAATATAGAAAACCATTGCTCTCAATTCATGAATTCTGTGAAAATTATAGTCACGTCATTTCAACAAACTACGTACTTTTACACATTGAACATATTTTTCCATATTCTACTCCACTAAGATAATCGTAGGGGGTCGTGGTGGCCTGGCGGGTAGAGCGCTGGGCTACTGAACGGAGGGTTCCGAGTTCATATCCCGGGCAAGAGACTTTCTGGGCACGCCCACCAAAAATCCTCACGATTCGATATTCTGTATGTCAGCAATTTGTAGGAAATCGTAGGTGGGAAAGGAACTAGCCCCCCTAGCCTTCACACGTCGATGGTTTAGTATGGGGTGAGCTCTACCCTCACCTATCAAAAAAGAACCTTCTGGTTGAACACAATTGTTCAGATAAACGTGTATTGGCACCGAACGCAGATTGACCCTATCTCCTAAGTGTGGTCCACTGCCGACTGGTCACCATGATAATTTAATTTAGCAACGTGAAACTCATAGTTTTCGTCTCTGGTATTGAGGAATATGCAGTAATGCCACTGATGGAATGATCATCTATGCAAATCATTTATGCCCTTTGGCCCGGGACATTATCAGATAAGTTTTAAAATTTCCTTCGCAAGCAAAGCCAAATTCTAAAGTACACGCATCCCAAGCAAAATTACAATTCATTTTCTCCGGCATACTATCACAAGGCAATTCTGTATTCCCACCTCAAGTATTAAAACTATTTACTAAGTCCTAGATGAATTAGTTAACTTTTAAGCTCTATCCGTGATAAAGATGGGCGTATCCTGGTGTCAATGTGTGAGCGTACAGTCAGCTAAAGTTCGGTTTAATTACTAAGTGCATGTGAAGTCAGTTTCGAGACTGAGAACTGCCAACAAATGGTGCGTTTACTCGGAACTGAAACCGCTAATTTGGACACGACATCGTTAGATGGAAACAAAAAGTGAATTTTAGCGAAAAAATTAGTTTTTAAACCAGAGTCATTAACTCATAAATAAAATATTAAAATAAGGAAATGGTGACGCCTACTGCACGAGCTGCGTTAAGGAATACTACGTCATACACCTCACCCGAGAGAGGGGGGGAAGATCTGATCGCAAAGACCCTGTCGCAACCTTTTCTATTGGCAGAGTCAACTGTGGGTCCCACATTGTGAAAAGGCGAAGAAGCTTCGCCGTCTCAGTTTTGATTGGACGAAGGGGATGGCATACTAGTCCTTTGTACGCCCACTTTTCCGAAAAGGTTAAAAACATACTTTTCGCCGCTTGTGATTCGAATACTAATTGACGGATCGAAGACGGATAATATGGTTCTTTTTATTTTAAACTCTATCATATTCGGCAATAAAATATGCTATAACGACCCAATTATCTAGCAGACTAAAGGATTGGGGAATTAAGTGTCCATATTGCTGACTGCAATCGATGCTCACAATGCTACCTCAATATTTCTTTTTATCTACAGTTTGCTTCATTAGCTTCCTTGAATAGTTAGAAATCTTTTTTTTCCGTCTACACCAAACAACAGAGACACACCGCAGTTGATGGAGTACAATCATGAAATTACTGAATGCCTTTTAAATCATATTATGTTATATGGCTATGCGTAATTAAAAACAAAACGTGGAATCCATTAAATATCTTAGAATAAGTCTGACACAAGATTTTTCTTGGGGTAAACAGGTGCGTTAAATAATGGGTCAAGCAAATCGTAGGAAGGGATTCATCAAAAGAGTACTTATTCCTGTCCAGATGAATTAGGCCTAAATAATGAATTCGAACGTGTGCAGCGAAGATCGGCAAGATTTGTAAAGGGGCAGTATGATAACTATATTAGCGTAACCAGTCTTTTAAAGAAACTAAAATGGGAATTAGTGCCAGACCGTAGGTTGAAATTTAGACTTCATTTCTCGAACGAAGTCCAAGATAATATGTTCACTGATGACGTTAAAAATATTTTGCGAACTCCAGCTTCGTGTGGTAGACTGGACCATAATCACAAAAGTAGAGAAATCGATTTCCGAACAGACAGATTCAAAATGTCCTTTTTTACTCGTACATTTAGGGATATAAATAGCTGTAAATATACCCAATAGCATGAATACGAGTGTATCAATGAAATAATAGAATGAATAGGTAGCTGCCTCTTGGTATAAGAACTTTCAGCTAACCCAACTAACAGTTTGATATTGCATACTTGCTTTGCGATTTTTATCTTCTTGAAATTGTGAAGTTTAGACTAGAATATTATTACTAATCTTTTTTGTGCATGATATATAATGAATGTTTGGTGTGAATTCACCCCCTGCCACGCACTTTTATGGTGGCTTGCAGGGTATTATGTAGATGTAGAATAATCTATTCTGGTTGAGCAGGATGATAGGTAGTCAATACTTGGCGGCAACGAGTGACGTGACCCCTCCACAGCAAAGGGTAGGAACCCTCCCTGTGGGGAGGCAGTCGGCCGTTCCTCTGGGCAACCAGCTCTCTTCGCCCCAGTTGTTGGGTATGTGACATCACCACGCCTCTTACCCCCTACAGCGATGCATACTCCGTCTCCAGTCCCACACCCTCGCTAAGTGGACCACGGAGCGTCTGCCTCAGTCATGCTTAGTGAACCTTGCCGCCAACAGGTCGACGCCATGGAACTAAGTCCAACAGCGTCAAGTCATTGTCAGCCACTAATTGTGAGATGAGCTAGTGCCCTGAACTGGGCCGATGGTAGAAAAATGTCGAGTGCTTAACCAGCCTTGGCTTGTATGTATTAAATATCAGAGGTGAATTTGAAAACACGGGTTCTTCATACGTGGTATTGTTCGTTATGTAGGTAGGTACATCTACATCTACATAATACCCTGCAAGCCACCATAAAGGTGTGTGGCAGGGAGTGAACTCTCACCAAACATGCACTACATATCATGCATAAAAAAGATTATTACTTGTATAGGTACTCTTCAAAACTACGCTATTTAAAAAAAGATAAAAATAGCAAAGCATACATGCAAAAACATGCTGTTAGTTGGGTTAGCTTTAAGTCCTTACACCAACATGCAGCTACCAATGTTATCCATATCTGCACTCGTCCTGGATACATTTACCGTTATTCATATCCCTAATAGTACGAGGAATAAAGGACATTTTGAATCTGTAAGTTCGGCAATCAATTTCTCTAATTTTGTGATTATGGCCCAGTCTACCATTGTAAGTTGGGGTCCGCAAAATATTTTTAACATCATCACTGAAAATATGGTCTTGGAATTTATTTAAGAGATTAAGTCTAAATTTCAACCTGCGATCTGACAATGATTCCCAATTTAAATCATTTAATAGACTCGTCACGCTAATAAGGTTATCGTACCGTCCCTTTACAAATCTTGCCGATCAAGATTAGGTACTTTTTTGATACCACCCAATTTGATCGATATCCATTTTGTGTCTTGCAAAGAAAAATTACTACACAGACTCACTTGCATTTCCCAATTTGCCTACGGCTCAGGATTGGCACCAAAACGGGGATGCCAGTAAAATGATCATGATTTTAGGCGAACATACGAAAGGATTACGGGAATTTTAAGTGCAAACATTTAATGCAAAAAATTTATAATTTTACTTAAACTCTGTGAAGTGTTACCTTTTATTGCGAGCATATATACCGCATCAACCATGTTTAAGCTAACACCTAATGTAGACTTTCAGTGGCTTTAAGGTTATGGTTAACTTCACATCCGCAACCATAACCATTGTAATAGCTTCGTTTAGGAGTAAGCATCAAATGCTGTTTTTTTTTTTAAATCCTCTTTGAAGGATTACGAGCATCTGTCAGTGATTCTGATTTTGATCCTGAAAATTAGATAATACACTCTTTAAATGAGGTCTAAAATTGAGCCTTTTGAGTTTTAATTCCGAAATGAAATACATATTTGTCTTCGTAAATGGAAAACAAAGAAAATTTCCTGAAAGACGGAGAATATCGCTGCGGAAGTGAACTCTTAAAAGTAGTTGATGACGGTGTGAGATGTTCATCGTTATCTTGTATTCGTCTCTTCCTCCGCAATTACCTCATTGTTTCTCAAAACAATATTTATTCAAAAGTTATTTGCCTGGCCTCTGATCTACAACTTCGTAATACCCTGCAAGCCACCACGAAGGAGTGTGGCAGGGGGTGAAAATCACCAAACATGCACTATTGACATGCAACTAGGCTACTGGTTGTGTGCTGATATAGCTACAAGCATTTCAAATAAATCCCTTCCTCCTGCAATTTCATGGATTAGTTTCGGAATTCACAGCTCTATTTCTAGTTTTCTTCAAATCTCCTTTGACTGCGGCTCTTGATTTTGAATTTCTTCATCCCACTTCTCATGATGAAACTTAAAGTATGAGTTCATTATGAATGACAAAATAAACCTTGTATTTCCACATTTACTTATCTCGCACTTCTATGACCATGGTTTCGACGATTAACGTCATCATCAGATGTAACACTAGTATATATGCAACACGAAAGCAGGATATTTTACACTGGAAAGCTGTGAAACCATGACTCGCATAAGATTTCCTATTGGTGCAAAATTTATCGCACCTGCGAGGGGATCCGCTTTTTTAAGATATTTTCGGAATAATATCTGCGTGAAAAATGTGGGAAATGGGGTCGTTTACCATATTTTTTTATTGTCGAATCTGATAGAGTTTGTAAAATAAAAGGACCCGTATTTTTCCGTTTTCTGATCCGACAATTATTTCCCGAGTTATAAGCGGCGAAAAACTGATGTTTTTAACCCTTTCGGAAAAGTGGGTGTGGTGCAACCTCTGACGTATATTGACTTCGTCCAATCACAACTGAGCCCGCGAAGCTACTTCGCCTTATCGCAAAGGGGGGGACACAGCTGACTCGGCCAATGGGAGCGATTTCGACAGCATCTGTGCGAGCAGACCTTCCGAGAACCCCCCTCCACTCCCTTCCCCCTCCCCTGAAAGTAGTCAAGGACGGGAGGAAAATGACGTCAATGTTATCACAGCAGCATTTTCGGTGGGCGTCACCTTTTGCTTATTTTAATTTTTGATTTATGAGGGAATGGTTGTGGTTAGAAGATTAATTTTTTCACTAAAATTCGTTTTTCGTTTACATCTAACGATTTCGTGTACAAAATTGCGATTTCGGTTCCAAGTAAACGCCCCCATTGCGTTGTTTTTAGCGCAATGTAATCCACATATCGTATACCAGAGTGCCCTTCCATCATGGCACTGTGAACAAGACATCTTACATGCATTACTCAGCGTGATAGGCCTAATTTTATTTCTTCTTTACGAAAGGACTTGAATACAGCATTTAAAAATAGTAAGCTCCGTCTCTTTTTGACGATGATGCAGTAGTGTACAAGGAAATTAGGAATGAAGAAGGTAGTCAGTCTTTAGCAAAGGATTTAGATGCGATTGATGATTGGTGTGTTAGTTGGAAGCTAGAATTAAATTTGAAGAAATGCGCGGTAAAGAATTTTTGAAAAAAGAATAGCGTTCCCTGGAGTAATTATTGCATAAAATAAAATATCTAACGTAGAATGTTTTAAATACTAGACGTCACCATCACTAAAAACATGTCATGGGGGAGACACGTCTAGGAAACATTGAGAGAACTGAATAGGCAGTATAACAAAGGGATAGATAGGTAAAAAATTGTTGGAGGTCTCTGTAGTACATACATGATGCATGTTTTAATGTTATTTATCTGTGCATGCTAGGGAAATACAGAAAATATATTTAGTGTAAATCTTTCTAACCAGTAATTACTTTGTAGACACTTGCCATCTAGTTGCACGTAACTCCTATACCTAACTTGTTTTCACGTAGTAGTATCATTGTAGCTATCGTAAATTTGTAAGCATTGTATTCCAGCTATAATAAGCATTACAAGAATTGGAACTAGTTTACATCAGGTTTACCTCTACTTATGCTTATCTAAAGATAGACCCGAGAATACCTTGTTTCACGGGAAAAGACTGTAATGCGTACGGTAAGCTGCCGCTTTTCTAACTCTTCTGAGGAAATGAGTCGGCGAATGGTAAAAATTTCTTTAAAGAAACCTCTTCGCAATCTGAAGGCGGAGGAATTTTACCCAGGAATAAGGAGTGCTATTGTTCTAATGGTGTTCAGAAATGCGTTCTTGTGGCTTGAAAAAGTTAAGGGATCTTAGATTAATCGCAAGAATCACAGAAGATGCAAGCTAGTCTTCAAAACTGACTAGTGTCTCAGATGACAGTTGGCTGAGGAAGGCCGGCGAGTCATGTAGTTTTTGAGTCGCTTCAAGGTCAGGAGCAGGACATCCGCCTTCAGCACGGTCCTTTATTATTGGCTTACAATTTACCTAAATAGCTGAGTGCAAATTGGCGTTTCTACTCTCTGAGGTGAGGACAGTTAAAACTCTAAATCCCTTTTTCTGAATGATTAAGTCATACTAAAAAAGTTCCCTCGGAGGCGATGTAGGTTAGTTAGAGTTAGAGGCTATGAACGAATATTTGAATCCATCTGCGGTGCAGTTTATTTCTCTTATACTTGTGATCCTGCCTACCAATGTATATACAAAGTCTTCATTGTTCACTTTACATGCAGGTCGCCTCTTTTGAAGAACTCTTTCCTGAGTCCGGCTCAATAAAGCTGTACAAAACGACTCAATGTTTTCCACGAAAACATTGCGTCGTTTTGTACTCGTAGGAAAAAGAATAGTTTTCCTCATAGCACTTACAAAATAAGTTACAATGAATTAACAGACGTGGAATCCATTAAATATCTTGAAATGCGACTGACACATGATGTTTCCTGGGGTAAACATATACGTGAAATAATTGGTCAAGCTAATCGTAAACTGGATTTCATAAAAAGAGTATTGGGTAAATGTGACGATCATGTACGAGAAATAAGCTACTTTTCCCTTGTTAGACCTCATTTGGAATACATTGCTAGTATATGTTTTCCATTCAAAATAGGCCTAAATAATGAATTTAATAGGCCTAAATAATGAACGTGAGCAGCGAAGACCGGCAAAATTAGTAAAGGGACGGTACGATAACAATATTAGCATAACCATTCTATTAAATGAATTAAAGTGGGAATCAGTGTCAGATCGCAGGTTGAAATTTAGACTTAATCCCTCACATTAATTCCAAGATAATATGTTCAGTGATGACGTTACAAATATTTTGCGAACCACGACTTACTGAACCAGTAGACTAGGCCATAATTACAAAATTAGAGAAATTGATTGCCGAACTAACAGATTCAAAATGTCCTTTTTTCCTCGTACAATTAGGGATATGAATAGCGGTAAATATGTCCAAAACGAGTGCAACAATGGATAGCATAGGTAGTTGCATGTTGGTGTGAGGACCTTAGCATTATATTGAATGCTTGCTTTGCTATTTTTGTCTTTATTAAAAATTGAATTTTAGACTAGTATATTATTACTGATCCTTTTTTATGCATGATATATAGTGCATATTTGGTCAGAATTCACCCCCTGCCACACACTTTTATGGCGGCTTACAGGGTATTGAGTAGATGTAGTTGAAGATAAAAAACTTTGACATGCCGCGGAGTATTCCATCCGTGAATTAAGTGAACTGGACGGAGACTGGGATTTGTGCGCTCAAAGGGGCACTAGAAGAGGGCCGCTCTCGATTCTGGGGCTCGGGAAATTGTCTCCTCGTGTCCCTCCGCTGAAGCCGCTCGGTAAAAACAAAGAATAGTCGGCAGCGAGTGAATGGGCTTAGAAAGAAATGCGTCTCCGCAGCGAGATCGGGAGTGGAGTGGGAAGAGGAGGTATAAAAGGACAGCGGAGGGAGAAGGGGAAACGGGAGAGAAGAAGAAAGCGTGCAGGAAAAAGAAAACTATGAGGATGGGGAGGGGATGAGGCAGTAAGGGAATATTTGAAAAACGAGAAAAGGGGCCAGTGGAGTTGTAGGCGAGGGGTGAGGGAAGTGAAGAATGCGAGTGGTCGTGGGGAGAGGCGTTGAAGAGGGGGCAAAGGAGGGTGCGCGAAGTGGGGTGGTTTAAGGAGAGTGCGAGAGGGTGGGTGGGTGACGGGACGTTGGCGGACCTCCTTCTTTCACCCCCGAAACGTGCGCGGGAACACCCGGACTAACATACCGCCCACCCCCTCTCGCTCATTCCAGAAACTATCCCAATTACCTACCCACTCCCGGCTTTTCTACAGGTGATTCTCATCCTTTTCTTTTATTTCAAGCAGCCTTCACGTTTTCTCTCCTCCAAACCCCTCCCTCGCTCGCACAGCCATTCTTTTTTCTTCCAGTCGTGACCTCCGTGCCTCGCGTCCTACTCTCCGTCCACGTGCTCCATTCGAACCCGTCTCCCGTCGCACCGATCCTTTAGGCGTGCGTGTTGATACCGTCCATTTGGACGACAGAAGATAACCCTTTGGTGTCAGTGCTTTGAAAACAGGACTTTTTGGACGAATCTTAATAAGCAGTAAGAGATTGGTTTGTTTTAAAAAAATGCCTTAATTTTATAAAGTGTTCTGAAGCAATGCCACTTGGAAATTTCTCATCTTAAGTAGTAGAATTATCAGAGAAAATCTTCATCCCGAGTTCTTGTAAGTATTAAATTGTTATTGCCTGATCTTCTGTCTGAGCATCCTTGCCATTTCTTTCACATCTTATCCTCTGTCATAAATTGTCACACTTAAATTATCACAGTCACTGTCACACTTAATTAACCTTGTCGTCCAACTTTTAACATCATATTCAAATGCTCTAATCTTTTTTGCGCCTCCCCCCTCGTTCAACCAATATTTCCCACTCAACCTGGATCTTTAGAAGTAAATTTTCTATCAATACTTTTAACAATCCACGTTTCCTGCACCCTCCAAAATTTCCTTATAATATTGCCTCATCAACTTCATCTTCTTAGTTTGTTTGCTCCCACTCGATCTTTCTTCAATCTTCATCTCACCCAAATCAAAGGCATCTAATCTGCATTCATCCCCCTTCCCCAAAGATCAAAGATCACTGCCATTTCCCACCCCATATTTAAAATCATCACTAATCTCTTCTTCTGCTGTTCCTTTAAGCGAGCGAGTCCCTCCTGTTTGAGAGCATCACTTTTTCTAGTGCGATTATTTTTCTTATGTTCATGCTTTAAATCACAGTACATCAATAACACTTCTTGTGTTAGTAAGATACTCCCCTCTTTCAAAATATTTCCCCGTACAATATAGCTTAGCCTGTTTTCCCATACAAATCTCAGTGCTTTAGTTTTTCTATTTTTAAAATTATTCTCATTCTTTGCACTACATCTCTCTTAAATCTTCTATATAACAATTCAAGTACATTGACTAGCCATGTTATGGTAATCAGTAAATCTGATTTTATGACCTCCCTCGCATACTGCTCTTCAACGTACAATGGGGATGATTTTCACTATAGCTTCTGGCTTTGAGAAGTCTCTTTTCATGGTGATAGGCAGAGACCAGAGAAAGTAAACTTAAATAAACCTGTTAGGCAAGGCAACATATTAATTTTCAACGCGGTTGTCTGACTTTAGCCCTTACGCTGCAACAGGCGGGGATACTCCCACACGCATTTATAAGCTTTTACGTGTGACGTGCGGGAATATAATTAATTCATTTTGCTTTCAATAACAGAAGGTTTAATCGGCAAAAAAAGAAACCATAAAGAGTTTTCCACAAAAAAGCACCAATAAGGATGTTTTTCCTCATTGAGCCGCTATATCAATAGCCTTCTTTGTCTAAGACGAGAACTTATTGATTTAATTGGTATATAATTTTTTTCTTAAATTATTACCTCATTCCTTTTCCTAAACAATTTGTTTGCATGGCAGGAATTTGTTAATTCGTCTATATCAGAACAGATTCATCAATTCCTAAGCAGAAGTACATGTTAAGTAATTACTGATCTCTGTTTATTGTCCATATACTTATTAGCGTTTTACTTATTTTTTCTTTTACTCTTCACAAATTTCAAAGACCTCGTGGTGGGTAGAAGTGAGCTGGAACTTTCTTTGACGCACTCTCTCATAGTATCTCCATCCGCACGCGGCCGTCCTCGCGATTCTCCCACGCCAACAGCAGCAAAGGGACTGCACTTAACAGGTACCAACAGGTTCTACGCCCGGTCCCTTCCCCCTAACCTCCACCAACAAATTGGTGCCCCCACCAACTCCCTCGATTCCTCTATCCCGGAACCTGTCCGGGCCCAAAGGGGTAGACGCACAAGTGAGCATCTTCAAGACGAATACCAGGCTGAGAAGCCATGGGCTTGATTAATGCCCAGTGCCGAACCGCCATCACCTTCAACTTGCAACAACCCGACTAATTTTAGAATCGATTTCCATGCGCATCCTTTGCGGCGGAATTTTGCCTCTCTCATTTCATCTGCCGGCTTTCTCTTTCTCCAGTGACTTCCTAAAGGTGTTCGCATATTTTGAGAGACACATCATTTGTAAGAAGTAGCGACCTTTCCCTCCGCAGCGACCTGTGAGAGTTTAGTCGGCGGCGTGGGAGGGGTTGGAATTCAGAAGACCTCACTCCTTAAACCTAATGGAAGGTCCCGTAGAAACTTTTACTACTCCTTCCGAAATTCTTTCAAACGTCCCACTTCCAGTTTTTCCATTGCCTACTTAGGTAGTCCTCACAGTTTTCTTAGACTCACAATTTTCCCAGGATAGAGTTTCTCTTCACCAGCCTGGAACTAAAATTATACGTGTCCATTCCAGAATTTTTATAGGTTTTGCAGTGCCCTTGAGAATATTTCATACAAACTCAAATTTTGCTACCTAAAATGCAACTCGTTGATCGGAGTTTTGCACCATGCATTCGAAAATTTGCTAAATGCTTCTTCATCCTGCTAACATAAAATTTTTATTGTCATCACAGCTATCTTCATCCACTTAACTTGCCCGTCATCATTTTTTCCTGCTGTCTTATCTATATCTATATCTACGACATACCCTGCAAGCCACCTCGAGGGTGTGTGGCAGGGGGTGCATACACACCAGGAACAATGACACAACTAACAAAAATGAACAATACAAAACAAACACTACACCTTTAAAAGTAATTGAGGAAAAAAAAGAAGGAAAACTACCAAATCCCAATCATGCAGTACACACCCATGAATACCATGCATGCAAAAAAAAGCAATGCATGTGAGTCACACGTTGATTTGAACATGCAGGTAAAAAAAAAAATACTCATGAATATTACCTCTATAATTATTACCGATTTACGCGATGTTTAACGTTTCTTCATATTCTTCATATTTCTCTTATCGATTTTAATTATAATCCGATGCCATTTTTTCATCTGCCCCAATCACAACTACTGAATTTGTAGCGGTAAATTATTCAAGCTCCTGTGGTTGAGGTAACAGCTGATTGCTAGCCACTAGCCTGTAGCAATACAGGGGGAAGGGGATGAGTGAAAACAGCGGCTAATGAGTTATGAGCCCTCGAAATATTTCTATAATGCTTCTGAATCGGCAAAAAAAATGTATCTTAATAAAAATTCACATTACTATTAATATCAATATATTTCTACATATACCTAAGTAAAAGGCTATCATCACGTAGCTGCTCGCGTTAGATAATGGGGAGTAACTTATGAACATTTATTAGATGCGTAGTTAATGAATGCGACAATGTGGTGCTATTTTACGCGCTTTATCCAATGACTTCTGTCCTAAGGCCTATAAAGGCATAAAATTTATTCCAACCGTAGTTTTTACATTAGCAGGTGACTCCTTATATCTGAACAAGTTTCGCATCCCCCTGAATTTTTAATTCAATTTTGCGCTCAGAATATGTTACGTGTATCGGAATCGTAGGAAAATTATTAATAATTATGATGCAGTCAAAAGTAGATTTAATAAGTTGATAAAAACATCGACAACAGAAATTAAGACAATCTTACCGAATTAATGCGGAAAATAGGATGTAAGACTATTTAATCACGAAGGGAGAAAGTGAGGCTAAGGCTTTTAGCCAGGTACAGGATATTAAAATTAATTTCTGACCACTAAGGAAATTTTTCGACCCTGTCATTGCAAAATTCAACCGCAGAGACCTATTAGGAATCTAAGCATGAAAATACTTCTGAACAATAAAACCTTTCCCCCTCAATGCCCTTACAGAATCTAGGATATCAATCCTAACCATTCAGGAGAGAAATAAGATGTACATTCACATTTCTAAAACTCTATTTCACTCGCGAAATAAGAGTTGTGTCTTGTTTTGGCTAGCATAGTATACGCAGGACATGAAATATGTATCGCAAAGCTGGTTATTTAACTGCTGCCATTATTGCAGTTAATATTTTGACACGCACAGCAGTTATGAGGCGGGACAATATTTTCTTATTGTTTTAGAAACAGACGCTTGCCATATTTTCCACATATTTTTGGTGCCGTACATTCATCAGGCACAGATGAGGGAAAAGTCTACAAAGACAGAGTCTCCATTAGGATATTTCGTTGTTTAGGTGGTCCATAAGCGACCCGTCGTTTACCGTATAATTGATATCTTTCTCTTTAATACTTGTGTGTAAATGGTTCTCCTCAGGCGTGGGAAGTTTAAAGGCCTGCCCATTTCTTCGGTATTTCAATATGCCTTTGGAACGAAAATTAATTATTACTACGCAAAATATATCATTTCCATCCTGTTGTTGAAGGTAAGATAGCTCCCAAAAAATTGTATTTTTAGACGCTCAAAGCCAACATAAATGTCTCTTAAAAATATTCATTTTATATTGCTCTATTCTTCCTTACTTCTTTCACCTTTTTCGTTTTAAAGACCAGTTACAATACTGCCCTGTTTTTCAAGAAACTCGAATTCTTTCTCTTTCAAGAAACTCTCGAATGCTTAACTTTCTCGTACTCATTCATGTTTTAATTACCCAGTCCATCCCTTATTTACCCCTAAGCTCGAAATCCTTACTCTTGAATGTGTAATATGCTGGTTTGTTGATACATTTCACAACCAAAGAGAATCACCCAAGTCTCGATCTTCTTTTATACTTGCACTCAAACAAAACGTCAAATTTGCATTCTCTACTGTTTAGTCAATCTACAACTTCTTTTTATTTTTATAGTCTTCACGCATACATCTTAGAAAATAGAGATACCTTATGGCCATATTCGTTACCATTGTGGGGTAAAATGCATTTTTGCTTTGTTTCTTCTTAATGTATCAAGGAGTTAAATGCTACGATGCCCATATTGGTGGATTTATATGTAATAAAGTTAATTAATTGCTGAGGTACCTGGGGTATATGAGCTTTTGAGAGTGAATTTGAATTCCGCTTTGATCTTTTTTCAGGTGCTTGCTAAAACTGTGTGCAGTCTATGCATTAGCGAATGGATTTCCCAGTCAGTTGTGCAACTGAAATATGAGAGACTCATCCATTAATATTGCTCAAGGAGACAAAATATTTTTATACTTTCACTGGGACTTGAGCCAACTTGGCACATGTTGGTTCACTAATCCAATGTCTGCATAAATGCGTGAGCAATGGATCATCAAGTAGCTGACTGGTTACGCTATTGCCTTGAGGGCGATGGGAAGAAAAACAAGAAATGTGAGTAAATGATTACCTACGTGAATTTTTACATTCTATTTTAAATTGATAAATGCTTTTGAACATCCCGGTGTGACGACAGAAAGACAACTCATGCAATTTTATATGCCTAATACAATTTTATTACTGCACGTTTTAAATGGTGAATGCACGAGGTAAGAGCTTTCATAAAGTGCTAAATAAATGCATTCAGAAATGAAATCTTTTTCTCAAAGTTCTTCATCAGTCACTTGGGGAAATGATAAAAGGTTATTATTTCACGAATTTGAATTATTTCTAATATATATTATTTCTGATAAGCTTTCTATTAGGAGGGTCTTCTTCATCACATGGCACATTTCATGGCATACAAGGTAGTTGATAGTAGGAGACTGTGTTCTGGCAGATTCAGTATGTAAAATTTTAAATCCTCATACAATTATGTCCCTTTTTACCTATAAAATGTAATTTTTATAAAATATCTTGGAGTGTATATTTAACAGTGCCTCATCGTCCAAATGATGCTAGTTAGACTTGTTGAATCTCGCGAAATTGGCATGGCATGGCATGAGTACAATTTGAATCCTACTATCGTGAATGCGCCCTTACATTACTTCTGAACATTATGAATGCAAATCAATACGAGGATAATCAATGAAATCGTATTCTTTTGCAGTTTCTATACACTATATGTTATCTGTTTCATTATTAAATGTCGAATACCAACGAAATTAGACATTAATTAATAGATATTTAATAATAGCGGTAAATTTCCCGAAATGTTTTGATATTTGCGTGCATTCAGATAATTCATTCCCTACCATGCATTATGGAAGTGACTTGCATTACACTCGTGAATTATTTATCATCCACTGTGCTATTCTCGCAAGGAAGGAGCATGGAAGTTAAATAAATAGTCACCCATAGTTTTGTTTTATGGTAAAAGAGATGAGCGAAGAATTAACGATTTGAGCGAGTTTTTTTTTAGTTGTCCTTCCTCATTCACGACTTTCTGTGTGAGTGCCATTTATCCGAGCCTCAGGTTTTCTCGTTGTTTTTCGGAGATTGCACACGTGACTTGGGAGATTCCTGACTCCTCTCTTTCCCTTTCATTTCACGTTGCATGGAATAAATTGCTCGAAATTTATCTTCCTCTCGAATTTTATAGTCCGTGACCTCCTTCAAATTGCATCCACACGAGTGTGTTAGCGTGCATTAACTTTTTTCGGGGCACCATTTTCCCTCCGAGACACTCAACTTCTCGGGTCTTTTCTATGCGCCTCCGATTCACTTTTCCTCTTCGAATATAACCGGCGATTCCTTTCCCATCACCAACTCTTCCCTCCGAACGTTCTACTGAAAGACAGACTTCTTGTTATTAGATTTTCGAACGGATAAATCATCTCTGAGGTGAGAAGACATGCATGATATGGTCCCAATCGTTTTGATTTGCCTCCAGTCTCATGTATGTATCATAGTAGGCCGAAATGTGTTATCGGACCTGGGAAAAGCGGGATCCTTTTAAGTATATAATGCCCATAATCTTTATTGCTCCTCGCAATCGAAGACTGGTAATAAAATTAGAGACTGGCGGTTCGTAAAAGAATATACGAAGAATGCGAAAATATTTTCCTCATGCCACTAAGGTAAAATTTTTAGAGTCCGGGTAAAGGTCTTACAGCAAATATCATCGATAAATTTTTTTATGTTCAGGTGCCGGATGCACTGGATTTCAGCTCTACCTCTCAGATTTTCAAATACCTACATGAAGCCGACATAATTCTTTCCATTCTCGTTCGTTGGCTGGTGCGAGTGGTCTTTAGATACTTCATTTTAGTTTCTATAGTTTACTCAATGTTTATGGTGCTCAGCGCCTGGTTTAAATCTTGTTGCCTAAACCGTAATTGCTTGTCGTTAGTACAAATGTTCTTCACTATAACTGATTCCTGGACGGCCAAAGATATGCAAAAATGTGCGAGGATAGAATGGATATATTCTAAACTCCGTAGTTGCTGCTGTATAGGAAAGGTGATCGTTAAGTATGGTCATTTATGCCATTAAGCAAAGGTGGATTTTTTGGATGGAAAAAGTAATTTTAAGGAAAAAGGAGGAAGAGTAGTGAGAATCCCGGTGTCGGCTTAGTCTGCTCTTAACGAAAGGCACCAAAGGATCCACGGTTTTAACGTCCCATCCGACGGACGGTGTGCTTACCTTGAAGTACCTACTCTCCATACCCCACTCAAGTACCGGTACGCCACTGAAAAGCCTTCCACGGCTGGGATTTGAACTCAATCCCTCGAGAAGGGAGGCCAACCACGATATCAACCCGATACCCTCATTCTAAACCCTATCATCACCGATATCTAAGAAACGCTTTGGGTCCTTTTTTCATTTAAAAGCTAACACTGGAGTTAAAATGTATGTAATTTTTGAACGCAAGCGAGAGAATTGAGCTTCTGATAAGAGGTTTGCGACTATCGGATCACTTGCTAATGCTAAGTTAGTCAGAAAGGAATAGAAGTCTTGGAGACCTGGTGTGACCGTAGGATGCTGAAGATTAATTGAATAGATGAAATGAAAAATGATGTAGTATATTTAAGTGACAAAGAAGAGGGTAGTACAAGTATAGGTATGTGGATGGGAAAAATTCTGATTCGTATTGGCGTTTTACGGGCATAATTGAAGGAAAATAGAAAATGTGTCCTCGCGAGGAAGACCAAGGGATAAGTACAGGGCCTAAGGAAATATTTGCGAGGAAAGGAACAGGATGCAACTGAGCTATCCACAAATTGGAAGAATGGAGGTCTGCAGTGAACGAATCTTGAGACTGAGAAAGACTGAAGATGAATGATGCAGCATAATTACAATTGATATAATAAGTTTACTCACTCCATTCTCTTCACGGTGTAATGTTTCCTCTAACCTCCACAATTCTCATTACACCATTCGCGTACTTGTTGTATGACTTAGCGTTATAATACCGAGCCCGACCGCCGCCATGCAGATGATGGGTCAACCTCTGTACACAAAGAGATTTGCTGTGCGGGAAACGATTAACCTTCGTGTGCAAAAGTCATTAAAAAATAACGTCAATCCTTATAGAGTCAAAGAAACCCACCCAAGTGTGAGATAATGAGTTTCATGTTATGCACCCGCTATTCCATAAACCAGAGCATAAGAGTAGTGGATCGTGGTGGCTTAATGGGTAGAGCGCTGGGGTCCAAAATTCGCGATGAAGCCTCTCTGGACACCCCCACCTAAAATCCTGACGATTATCTGATTGCCAGTACCTCGTGAGAAATTGCACGTGTTCCAAGGAAAGGAACTGGCCCCCTTACCCTGAATGAGTGGATTTCATATGTAATGACTTAGTACACGTTGAGCTTGAATCATAGACCTCACTCACCAATATCGTTTGCTTCAATAAAAACTTTCAATTATGATTATGTCATAGAATCCACTTAATTAATTCAATGTGCTATCAACCGAGCTCAAGCATTTTTTGGTGGAAAGAAGTGATCGCACTCATTTGCCTACACTTTATCGTAAATTAGGGTTAGGAACAACTGGAGAAGTTATATTACTTTTGAGTTATACAAGTAATCATGTGAGATAAAGATTAGCCAAGTTAAGTATCGATTATCATGAAGTAGGAGCCCTATATCCAGTAATATCTAGTTGAAAACTGCTTAACCAGCTTAAATGTAGTTACGATATAGTCAATCTGGTCTCACATACAATCAACTATCCTTAATAAAAAAATATAGTTTCCCGTATATTGCACGTTAAAAATAGCTTTATTCAAAACTTTCATTCTGAATAGTTCACTATCTTTGACTATGACTGGTGTTTTACTGGCAGTTGATACGGTTAGAATAAAATATGCACTTTTTTATACGGCTCGGGTATTACTTTTGTTTCATCTTCCTCCTTTAGTTTTTCCTTCCGCCTTTAGTCCACCTTTTCTTCAATTATGAGAAACCAAGAACCTATTATGGGGTGGTATAACATTTTGGAATAAAATATTATTTCTTTCTGATCATAGTTACTCTTCCATTGTGCAGGAAAAACTCATCGTTTTCTTACTCGTAAAACAATTATGCATGTTAGACCCAAGTACTAGCTTGCTTTCATAATTATTACTGGAAAGTACAATTTTATTAATGGATGCCAGAAAAGGTTTATTCATTATTTAATGAAATGACGTTTCCTACTTAGTTTTACCTAATGATAGAAATTTTACTCCAGATATTACGCAGAAAATGCAACCGAATTGAAAAATGCTTGCGATATATGTTTTAAAGACAACTCACAAAATAATGATGTAAAATATTATGTTCAAGGTACTCGAGTGCTTTCATATACATGCACATATCAAGTATGTGCATATATGTGAACCATATTTCTATAATCTCACTAATATTCTTCATTTTAAGGTATTTACGGCCATTCAAAGAAAGAACATGAAAAATTTTACCATTATAAACTTTTATTATTTTCAATACCTACTCATTTCATCTAAGGAAACATCGTGTCAATACTAAGCGTCTTGGATTAGAATACGCGGCTACGATGCTATCTCATATTGCAGGAGCAGACAGGGAGAATAATGTGCTACCGTATTTTCTAGGTGATTTAGTTTAATAAGTCTTCACAGCATGGCTATGAAGCACAACATGATACGGCGTCCACAAGCGACATGTCCGTAGCTCATTCGTTAATGGTTACGTAATATTTCGCAAGCAACCCGGATTCTGCAAGATGAGATCGACGAGTGATGATGAAATAGCAAGGCTGTCTCTGGCTGTATCCTCTTTAATGACATAACCTCATATTTTAAAAAGTTTTTACTTCATTATTATTTGCGTTATGTTTTCCTATGATGTGATAGCGTTTCCTCCATAAATAAACTTTGCGAGAATCCGGTTTTATCGTAATTGTCACGATATTTTAAATTGACCATGTAAATTATATTTTAACACATATCACAAAGTGAGAAACAGGTTAGCTATTTAGAGCAGACATGCATGTATCTAAACTGACATGCTCCTTCTAACAGAGAGGAGCCTATGCAAATGATCAAAAATGGCCTTTGTAGTTTTTTTACTGACAGAGTTGCTGAATAATTTGAAGTCAGCAAAAATTAACAATGGAATAAATAATGAAGTTGATATCAGCACAAAATGTCAAGAATCAACACCTTACAAGAAAGCAGTGGGGAAGAATATTTTCGAAAGACGAATAATGAATGACCATCGACCAGTAACAAATGTAAATGACGCTGCCATTAAATCAAACTACAATTAATATATTCCCAAATTGACCGAACTCCTCAGACACCGTTTCCATCAGATACGAAAAAAACCGTTTATACTCTTCCGTTTATAATACCTTATGAGCGTTTGCCATTCTTTCCTCGTTTATTGTTGGATCAGTTCTCTAACTAAGTGCACTGACGTTTAGCACTGAGCCAGCCATTAATAATTAATCGGTACCTAACAGCAGGGAAAGCGAAATGACCAGAATTAGTATTGATAAAATTTCCCACTGGTGTACACAAAGGGCCGGAATTCAGCAGAGAAAAAATATTCCCGGTCAAGGCAAATAATTCTTTTCGCCTCGGAATTCTTGCACATTTGATCATTACTTAGCTCAACCTTTCTTTCCATCCCTTTCCGCGAATCATCCACTACATAGTCCTATGCTTTCTTCTTAGCCCCCATCTCTGCTGAACCGCTCCTACTAAATTCTCCCTCATTTCAACCCCCATCCCTTCGTTCTCTGTTCCCACCGCGGTTACTTCTTCTCACAAGCGACCCTCAAACTATCTCTCTCTCTCTCCATCTCTCCATCCTCCAAACTTTTTTATAGCACCTCCTTTATCTCCCCTCGCCTCAAGAGTCACGAATGCTTCGCTCTGCCACATCCTCCGCCGAATTCACTTTATCCACCTAACGACTGGCTAAAAACTCAACCCCTTCCGCCCAACTTCTTCATCCCTCGCCTCCTTCCCTTCCTCCCCGCCATCCCCTGAATCTCAAAGGCCTTTCTTCCTCTCTAAGCATCAACGCAGACGGTTTCCCTCGAGCCGGTGTTGCCATGACTCCAGGGTGATATGTAGATTCGAATTGCTTATCATCTATTCGCAAATTCGGCTTCGGTTTGAGTGAAAGAAGAGTCTGAATGCAAATTAGGTCGAATTCGAGGATGGGATCTATTGAACTCTTCTAATTATCCCTTACTCACCAGGTATAAAGTATATTTATATATTTCGGAACTGTTATTACTGGAGAAGTGTTAACTGTTATATGCTCAGCAAGTATGCTTCAAGTATCTAGGAGTTAAGGAGCCTCAGCATGAGTCAATAGGGCTGGCTCACTAAGAGAAAAATATATTCATATAGAACGTTATAACTAACGAGTTTCAAATCTTTTATTTTATAATCCACTTAAATTATCACAGCATCATTATTAGATGCCAGTGCCCTTTGATACGGTCTCACTACTTTGGACTTATCATAGAAAATGAAAAGTCATTAAAAATTTACAAATACGGTTTTCATCCATTTCATGAAGACACAAAGCATTATATTTGCGCAATATTTTCAATTCCGTAACCTTGATAATCAAATGATATTTTGTTACATAGTTTTTAATGATGCGAGAATCCACGCCAAAATGTAACGATAAATATCGTTTTTTTACCCTTTTCTTCTCAGTATTAAAGCCGAAAAAGATGCTTACCAATCCTCCTACTAGCAGATGCCTTCTTTCACCGTCTACATTATAAATCGTTATAATTTCGGTACGTGTACTTCATAGTCGGTTCATGTAAGTACTGTTCAATGGCGTTTTACCCAGTGAAGCGTTTTTGTTCCAAAGACCCCTCATACTAATTCCAATGCATCTATGTCCATGTCAACCGCTGCAGACAGGTAAGCCAGGTATTCCAATGGTCGCTGGTTCTAATCTCACTCTGGTATGAATGTTTTGTCCATCCAAGATTTCAGATTAGATTAAACGGTCCTATATTAACTTGGCACTTGGAGCATCTGCAAAACAAAAATATTCTGGTACAACGAGTTTGTCTGGGTTTTACCATTTGGCAAGCTTTTCAAAAAAAAGGCGCGCGTTCAATGTAAGGATTTTTCGGAGTGTCCTCCAAAATTCAACGCTCTTTATACGGTTTCAGGAACGGCCTCCGTAACAATAGCCTCACGCCTATGATCAAGATTCGACACGGAATCATGAGAGAGGCATCCGAACAAAAATCGTATATTATATTAACCCCCTCAGTTTGCATCCGAAGATCCGTTGCGAAAGGTTGCGTTGGCAACGCTGCCTCCGGGGTCTTCCTACACCAACTCCCTTCTTCCCGTCCTCCACCGCCTCCCACTCCTCGCACGCATCTCCCCCTCCTCCTTTTTCTCTTCCCCCCCCCCCTTCCTCCCTCTTGTGAGGAATAGCCATGTATCTGTCGCTCGTTTCCCTTTCAATTTGCAAAACAAACGGGGTAGGCCGTCAAGAGGGTAAAGGGAAGGAATTTGGAGGAAAGGGGAAAGAGAGAGACGGAGAGGGGGGGAAGTGGAGATGGTGGGATATCCCGGTATTTCGTGAAAGACTCGCGCAAGAGCCCAAGAGCCTCGCTGGAAAGAATAGGTGGAGGTCAGGGGGAAATCGAGGGAGGGATTGGAACTTGTGACTGTGGTTGGTGCAATAGAATTCTCCTACTTTGATTTTACCACTCGTCTGTAGGAATTAAATAATTCTTTGATTTAAGGGAATCCTAACATGCCAATAATCACTCCAAACAATTTAATCAAAAATGCCGGTCATTTTTGTCTTTACATAAAACCAATTCTCCAGCTTTTCTGTCTTTGAGTATGTATTTTTACCTCAAAACATACTTTTTGTTATAACCACCCGTCCTTTTGGTGGACAGTTTCTTTTGCACTCAACTACTTATGTGTAGTTTTTTTTCCATTTTCTCTGATGTGTAAAGTCAAAATAAGTTGTGATAACTTCTTTAAATTAATTATCACAGCCATTATTTTAACGTAAGCTAAGATCAAAATTTCTCCATATCTAATTTTGATTTCCAGCAAAACCTCAAGATTTATTAGTAGTGATTGCACATTTTTTATAGTTGAAAGCATTAAATTAAAATTAAGTGATTTATGTACACATAAACATATCACCGACTATACTCGTAGTGCATTTTTCAAAGATGCGTAAGCTGTTAAGCTGTCCGTTTCCACATTCATCCTTTTACCCGGCTAGTTACTTGTTTACCTGCAATATTTTCTTCAATGACGCACATTCTAGTGTTACTCGGCAGACCTATATCAAGAGAAATAGGAATGGCGAAGACATATTGCAATCAAGATGACGGAATTAAGCATCAGGAAAAACTGAGAATATTTTCCAGTACGAGAGGTGCAAGGTATCGAAGGCTCGTATCGGTAGTGTCGTCTGCTGCAGGCTGCTGTTGCCAAACTCGATACAAATACTCCCCATTCGGGCGATGCGCGAACCGCTGACATCGAACGAGAGCTTTCGCTATGTCACGCATTGCCCGACAGTGGAAAATTGGGCGGAACCCAGCTCTAATGCCTCGTGTATTTCGGAGCGAGAATTTACCAGAGAGTGATCATAATAATGCATTGGACTGCCAAGGTAAGAGTTCCATAGCGAATCTCTTGGATTGGATAAACTTTGATATGACGTTGTGGGACGCAATAGTTAGGTACATAAAATGAGAAACAAAGCTCGTGAGGTTGAAAAGCTCTGTAACCGAGGTTGGCACCAAAACATGGACTTAGTGGAAAACGGATGAAAATTGACTTTCGGATTTTGAGATGTGCGTTTGGAGAAGGATAAAGAAGGTAAAGTGGATGAAAAGAAGAATAAAAATGAGGTTCTAGATTTGATGGGGAAGAAAAGGCAGTTAAAAAAGTAATTAGGAGAACATAAAGTAAGTAGATGGAACGGATAATAAGGGACGAAGGTGTTTCGAAGACCATGAGGGCGAGATGTTGGGTAAGCGGGAAAGAGGGAGAAGGACGGGTAAGTTCGGATAGAATGATGAGAAATAGGAAGCTTCTATGTGTTAACAAAAGGAAAACAAACAGCATTAGAAATGTATAGATGTTAAAATCGTTAATAGTCTTATTTTTTAATTTGAAAATTTTGAGCAATAGAACTTTCAACGCAACCTGTCTCCCGTGGACCACGTCAAGCCTTGGCAATGAGTGGAGGTATAAGGTATATCGCCTAAGACCTTTTGACCGTGCCTTCCAAAGAACCAGAGCTGCCATTTAATTAGCCTATTGAGAGGATTGAAAAAAAAATATTATACGAGGAACGAAATTCCACACACACATGGCTGGCTCGTGAATTCCGCAATTAATGAGGAGAGAAGGCAGACGACTGGGTCACACGGGGGCATGAGCTACAAAGCCAACTGAAGTGCCAAACCGCTGTTGGTCGTGGAAAAATGTCAATGGAGGCAGAAGAATGAGGAATGAATAGACTCATTACGAGACGGAAATATTCTGAGAGGGGAGGAAGGGTTGGGAATGTAGGCTTCAAGAGAATGTTATACGCTGGAGCTCGAAACCTCAGTAGACATATTCACGATCGAATCAACTTCATGGCATAAACAGAGAGACAAGTGATGAATAGGCACCCATGGGTTTCTGAAACATCAGTTAACTTTCTTGCCTTTCTTGGTCGTAAAGGTCAGCCTAAACACCGTATAACCTGACGGGAATCTACGGCTCTCGAACTTATAATCAACCTAGTTATTTGGTTGCGGAAAAAAGAAGAGAATTACATTAAATTAGCCCCGTGTCCATCAGTAAACCCTTAAATACTAAATTCCTGAGTGAACAGCTACCATGAAATCACAATTCTTGACATTTTCCCCATTATTTGTGATAACGGAAAAATATGGTTAATCCATTGCAATTAAGCAATACGAGAAAATTCTTAATTCTGATTGTGAGGAAGTAAGGAAGTAATTAAGTACAAAGAAAAAAGAGCATTAAATTAATTCTCTTATGCATAAAAAATATGCCTCAGCAGTTTAATAAGCTTGTAGAACAAAATAATTCTTAATTGAATGAAAGATTCATTTAGCCACAAATTGTATTCTTTCGTCTCTCAATGACATGCCTCTTTTTTCCAAATCTACCCGAATGGCAATTATTTAAGAAAGCATAAATTAATAATCACAATTAAAATCCATTTTTCAGAAAGGATCCTTCAATATATTAGTACGCTAAAATTGGCAAAGAATTAAATTAGTTGGTTATTCAGGGGAGGCGACCGTCATCTGAGGTCATTTGCGCAATTTAGGATAGGTGGGTAATTGGGTAATGGTAGGAGTTTTCAGTAAACGGAGGAAGGGTGGAGAGAAACCCGGCGTCGGCGCACAGTGGGCTGGGAGGCCGATTTAGGCGGACAAAGGTCATTTTACGAATTTGATGAAAATATCTCAAATGGTGGGTTAACGTAAAGCAAAGTGTCCCGAGTAACATATTTGATAAGAAATTAGACAATTATAAAGTTAATATCACAGTTATAGGCCTTTCCTTTCGCCCGTTTTCGATAAATGGTTTTCCACCGCGCTGGAGCCATCTAGCAAGTTTTCCCGCTGTGACCAAAAACGTAGTTTGACACGGTTTGAATATTTTTTGTCCGTAGCTATGTACTATCGACATAATATTTTCACTATAATTTTCAGGAATGATGGTTTTTTGGCAATTTTACAGCGATGCATGTATCTTTATGTCCCAAAAAAAAAAGGTTTTACACAAAAAGTGAGCTACAAAAAATGCACCGCTTTGCACTGTTGTCTGCCGGCATGAGACATGTGAGGCATGATCTACTGACCATGTCGCAACAAAAATTGGCTGCGGAGACCTGCGGTTTCAAATTTTATGCCGTGATAAGTGCGCGTCAGCGCGTCGTGTGGCCCACTCCGCCATAGTGCAACGCGCCGAATATATAGTAAATAGATAGTCTTCACGGCGTACATAGTCATGGCACGTGCGTGAATACACGGATATGTATCGTGTCATCCTTATACATGCATGTCATCAAGTTTATAGGCAGATGGAGAGCGCGAGAGCGCAAAGTTCATGCGTGAATTTTTCTCCACTACACCAACACATCCCAAAAAAGTGAAGCTTGCGTGGACGGCTGATCAAGTAGATATCAGTATTAGACGCCCATATACAAACTCCTGAAGAGGCGCTAAATCTAATCGTCCATGCTAAACTCACAAAGGACTCACTGAAGTATCTGCTTTTGAGAGATGGTGTCAATCCGTCCAATGCCACCAATTTGTTTCAGAGCTATGGAATCATACAATGGGCTAAGAAGGCATAATATCCCTCTGAGACCTCTGCACTCATTACTGAGTCCTCTGCCGAAACTGGACAATGTACAGTCACAGTTAGTCCAGTTACTCATGTACTTACTATTCTCATACCTGTTCCCGACTCTCCCCTCCCCCGACCACCTGTCGAATTTGGTGCTAATTTCTAAATGTGATGGGAGCTCGGGACCAACAATGCATAACCAACATGCTCAACATTTTAGCTTTCATGACAGGAGATTTCATATCACATCAGTTTTATCTCTGCAAATATTCGTCCGACAAGACAATATATCTAAATAAAATTTTTTGTGTGACGACATCCAAGGCCATGATCGCCACGTTTTGTCGGACGGTAAAATTCGAGTTCACAAAAGAAACCACAACGCATATTCTGCAGTAGCATATTCGTGTTAAGGAGCAAATATCACGCCTTATTCCATCCAGTGATTTTGGTGTTCTAAGAGTCAGTATCTCATGAAATGCACTTGACCGATGGTCGATGAAAAACTGTCAAACGTATAAACTTACACAAAATCATCGCAGTCGAGTTATGCGTGCAATGCAAATCCTTCTCAAATGAACAACATCAAATATCTCTTGACAATACCGGCAAATGGAGATACTACCTAGAAGTTTGGGTTGTCCGCTTTATACGAATGGATCCGATCTTTTGAATACCTGCTACATGTTTCTTATCAGCTGGGTGTCAGAAAGTGGCTGGTTAGAACTCCAGAAGAAAAAGAAAATGCTAAGCTTCGGAAACAAAATATTCAAAGGCATTTAAATAAAAAATGGGCCTAATCATAGATATACCGAATCAGGGATTTGACTCATCTGATAATGGTAATACCTCCCTCAAATTATTCGATAATCTTTCGCATAAAGATTACATCACTAGCCTAGACGAGAATCTGGTTCAGTATTTTCGGCATTACTTTATGCACTGGGAAGTGGCTATGAAATAAATGTCCTAATATTTGAGATATATGCTTTAGGGGCCGCAGAAAAATGTGTGGCTTGGTCCTTGGTATAAAATGCCACCCACAGCGCACAAGATACTCCTGCATGCTGCCACTACCATCCAAGCTGCACCTCTCCCTTTAGGAATAATGTCCGAAGATGCGCAGGAATGTAAGCGTAATGAAGGCAAGTACATACATGCCGGTTTTCAACACTAAATAAACTTCCCTACGAGATAGCAATGAGGACTTATTTTATAAGTGCCTTATAACATCCGATCCGGTAATTACAGCGATCCACAAGCTGCCTAAGAAGAGTAGAGTACAATCATCGTCCCAAGTTCTCCAACTTCTTAAAGAGCTCTATGTGTATTTGACTCAAATGGAAGACAGTCTTACGATGAAGACGAGTAAGAGATAATATCCTAACTCTGATGAGTAGAAAATTATAAGTTTTGCTGTAATGAGAACATAAATACATTTATTTCAGACTAAAGACTGGTTTCCTTCGTTTTCTTTCACATTCGAGGATTCTATAGTATAACTTGTATACACCAATACTAGCCATCAAGAGACGGAATAATGTTTTGAAAACATCAAATTTGTTCCCGCCACTAACAAAAACCCTGAAATACACTATTTCAGCGTGATTTGAGTGTGTAATGACTTTTGTCCGCCTAAATCGGCCTCCCAGCCCACTGTGCGGCGTTAGACTACTCTTAACGAAAGGCGCCAAGGGGACCACGGCTTAACGTCCCATCCGACGGACGGAGTACTGACCTTGTAATGTCTCCACTAGGCACTCAAGTGGGGACCGATTTTCCACTGAAAAAATCCGCCACTTCCGTGAATCGAACCCGGGCCCTCGGAATGGGAGGCCAGCTCTCTAGCCACCACGCAAAGAATTAAATATTGACATAGAATCGTGAGGAAATAAGAACCTCTTCTCATGTTCGATGATATCAATAAAAATAAGTGAACATTCTTGTAGAAAAATAAAAAATTACATCGAAATGCATCCTAAAGTTGCACCTTTGGAATATTATCTCTATAATGGATCACCGCCGTTCTGCTCAGCCAATGTGAAGTCCGAGGTGAAGCATATAACGGCATTGCCCGCGCCGACTTCAACATTAAAATAACAGAATTTGAAGTGAGATGCTATCTAGCGAGAGAGTTATTTCAACGATTCGCTTGTGCGAAATGGAGAAAAGAAAAACACCAGGCGTGAAATGATGGGAAGGAGGGCTTATTATAAGTCTACGAGAATAGGAGCGAATTAACGGCTTAAAGTCGACTCTGGGGAGGAGGGGGGGGGGGGAAGAAATGGGTTATCCTACTTCTTTGTCTGTTTCTGTCTTTCTCACCGCTCTTCTCCCGCGCGACTCCAATCCGTGACGCGGAGGGACGAGCGCGCGCGCCTGCTCATCATGGGAACCGGGCTTGCTTACCGATCACATCAATGCGATCCACTTCCGCACCCCGCCGACGAAACAAGGGGCAGACAGGCGGCGGAGGGAAGCAGATAAAACACAAAGGCAGGTTGGAACCCGCTTCCCAATATGCGCCGCCGAACTCCCACCCTCCTTGTGGCACAACAATAATTCCTCCTGTCAACCCTCAGCGTCCCGGGAAGGGGGTGAGTGGGTGGACCAGGCGGAGGAGGAGGGAGGTATTCGTGTGGAGGAAGAGCACGTCACAACGGCACTTAAACTGAAGCACAAACAAATCCCTCCTTTCGGGGGGAAGGAGGCGCATAATTTTTTCGCGCGAAAATGTCATGGGAAAGATTTTATTAAGTCTTAAGTGGGGGGGGGAGATGGATTTAGACAGCTCCTTCGGGTGCTCTGGAGGTTCTGGTGCGAGATGGGAGAAGAGAGCTAACAGGTGCTCGTTCGGGACGCAAGTGGAGCACGGATGGAAATGACATGGTCGGGACGAGGGAAGGGTACCATGGTGACATTCTTGGACTCATCAACAATCAAGGGGTGACCTCATTACAAGGCCTTCGACATTTCATCCCTTCCATCTGAATCTGCCAATTAATTCCCTGTCGATCACTGAATTGGGAGTTTGGTTATGTATGAGGCGATCGTATTGAAATCAGAAGTGTATTACCACCCTTACATCTAAATGGATCTCTAATGCTTTGGAAACGCCACGTGATCATCTGTTACTCCAGCAAAAAAATCTTCCAATGGACTCGTACATCACTGACGGATAATGACCATATAACGATTCCGTAATGTCTTCCTGTGGTTATCCTTCTTGTTTCACCTATTACCGTAGAAGCTCCTACAGCGTATGTAATTTTCTAGCTAGTTTGTCTTTGTTAAAAGTCTTGATACCCCGGAGGCTTCATAGTTTTAGCTTAATGAAGATAATGTATAGGGAAAGAATTTGCAGTATCCCATATCCTAGGGAGAGTATTCCTACTCCCAAAACCCCCTAATGATAATGAACTTGATAGTGAAAATTATGAAAATACGGTAACCACAGAAGTTCATAAACAAGCAACGGTAGCATGCTTTATTATTCAGACCAACGATTTTACAGCTTCTTTATGAATTGCATACTTCCGATGAAAAAGAACGAAACTAGGACATAATATTACTTAGGAATTGATATCATAAAAAGCAATGTGCAACAATAGGTTTATATTTTTTTCTTGAAATAAAAAACTGGCTTTCAGAAAGCAAGGTCAAAATTTAGAGTTCAGTGCATGAAGTTATAATACGACATACTAAGGATAGTAATTGGAAAAAGATAGGTACACATAAATGAGCGAACACACACAATGGTGGGGAAGATGGAAAGAAGCCAGATTTCAACTGAAAAAAATTCGCATTAGCCGGGTATTGAACCACGAACCTTCCTCTTTCCGGCGACTGTGCCCCCACCATTGTATGTGTTCGTTCATTTATGTGTACCTATCCTTTTCCAATTACTATCCTTAGTATGTCTGAATACGCTTGTTGGCGAATTTTCAAGTTATAATACGACATATACTTAAGAAAGACACTAGAACATCATCACTCTTAGGACTAAAGTGTTTGAATAATAACCGAGTTCACTTCATATGGAAATTGCAATTAAGATCAGCGTGCATATTTTATGTTCGATAACATCAAAGCTCAAAAGATATATTCAGTCCCACTATTTAGACTTGCGATCCAGTTTTTGTGGCAGCTAGGGTACTGGCCTATTACAGAGAGCGCCCGTTTTCGAATACTGAATGTGAAAATTTGATGTCGATATACCGGTCCGTACTACAGTTCTTTATGGAGCCCACTTCAAGCATAGTGCTCCCTCCATTGGATGAGACACTAATTTGATGATAATAATAATAAAGCCCGACTAATGGATCATGGATTTCTTGTATATACTTTAAATACATAGGATATTGCGGGGTGCGTGAATATTTAACCCCCGCATATGTCCTAATTTTTTTGATGTTATACAAATTATTTATGCGTCACAGTTTTTACCTGCGCTGTTTCACTTGGTGAACGTTTTACTTTACACATCAGTTCATTTCCCTGTACACTCCAGATTAATCATGTACATTTTAAAATACGTTGCGTTTAAACTATTTTACATTTTCATGTTCCCAAGGGATATTATAATAATTTTACCTGCATATATATAACCCTGGGTGGTTCCGTTTTCAAATACAATGCTTGGTAGATCCCTCTGCGAGCAGTCGACGCCATGATCTTCACCCTCACTCTGTCTCTTAAATTCCTACCTTTTTTTAAGTTACCTATCTATAACTGATGACATGAAAGATCTGAGTTCTTCGTAGCCTACAGGCAAACAGCAACCAGCAGGATTAATGTAATCAATCAGTCTGAAGGGAAAAGTCTGTAAATCGGCATTCCTGTCGCAACTCCGTCAAAATGTTCCACAGTGAAGTAAAAAGCAGATTGCGTCGCCGCTATGCTCGATTGATTTGATGTCGTCATGCTCATCCTGGAGCGCAAGTGGGAAGGGAAACGAAAATTGCTTCGCGCTGCCCCGCTCGAATTTGGGCCTCCACAGGTCCTCTTTCGAGACGCCCATCCACCCGGCCCAGTAAAATGGGTGGGGGGAGGGACCGGGCTCCTCCCCCGCATCGGCCAAGACGGTGGTGGTTTTTCTTTGCGGAACGGACAAGGTTGAGAAAGAGAGAGGATGACTCACTCTCCTCGTGAGACGTCGTGAATTGAGGGAGCTATACTCCCACCTCCCTCTCGTCCGCGGCCCTCAAGCGACCATCCCGGAGGAGAGAGAGAGAGATTGGGGGGCCCCCGCGAGAGGATACGAGACGGAACTCATTCCGTCGCGCAGAGCTCTTGTGTCGGTCGGGCTCTCGCGTGTTGGGACATGTCCCGCGGGAGGGGTCCGTGGGAATTGGACGGAGGAGGAGGAGGCCTCTTTTTGGGGGGAGGGCCTACGCATGCAGGAAGGACGGATAGGCGGGCGAAGGGGAAGTGAGGGGGTGTGGGTGGTGGGAGGGGAGGATTAGGAGGATGAGAGAGATTGTGGTGCGGCTGGGCTGGGGGATGGTGTGGGTGGAGGGGAAGGAATAGAAGGGTTGAGCTCCCTGTAGGGTTTTGGGCGTGAGAAACGCGCATATCAAGCAGCGAGCCAATTTTTTTCTTCTCGGGCGCAACGCATCGTCGTCGGGGGTGTGTGTCTCAAGTGCGTTCGCACGGCGTTTCCGAGAAGCCGATGAATGGACTTCCTCGTAATCCCACGATATATATACCACATTGCATTATTTTTGGCTCGTAGTGATGCAATATCTCGTGGATATTTCATCAGATTCCACTCCTGAAACGAGAATTATGATTTTTTTGTTCATTCTGAACATTAATTGCATTTTGTTGGTGATTAATTCAGAGAACATTTTTAGATGCTTGCGGTTTAACCTTAGGAAGCATGGATTTAACCGAAATCTGAGGAGGCTCATTTGAGCTCTTCGCGAGGGATGAAAAGGTAAATTTCCATGGAGCAACCCACACTGAAGCCCATATATGTTACATATATTTACCATATATAGGCTTCAGTGTGGGAAGGAAGGGTGAAGTGTAACCCGGCGTCGGCATTAGCCTACTCTCTACGAAATGTGCCAAGTGGACAGTGTCTTACTTACCACCCAATGGACCAGGTGCTGCACTTGAAACCTGGGGATCGGGTTGGTATGGTGGCAAGAGTACATGGCCTCCCATCCTGAGGGCCCGGGATCGAATTCCGGCTAAGTTGGATTTTTCATTGTTATACCGGTCCCTGCTTGAGTGCCTTGTGTAGAGCACTTAGAGTCCAGTACTCCGTCCATCGGATGGGTCGTTAAGGCGTGGTCCCCTTGACGGCTTTCGTTAAGAGTAGGCTTGTGCCAACGCCGGGTTTCTCTCTATCCCTCTTCCATTTCCTTAAAAATACTTCCTCTATCCAATAACTCACATTTCCTTAATGGCACAAATAGCCTCAATTTTCGGTAGTCTTTTCCAAATAACTTGAAGACCTCTCAACATAGCATTTATGTATGGGACGATATACCAGTGAAAAATTTCTTACTAATGGCGTTCAAAACCGGGCCCTCAGAATAGCAAGTCAGCTTTCTGGCCACCATACAAACCCGATCGCGGAGTTTAACGTTACTTCCGCAGTGCCATAAAACTAGGAGTAGGTACTACATTGGTACCTACTTCATTTTTGAATGGATGTAATGTAGGCCAATAAAATGGTCTTTCAGATCATAAACTGGTTTAAAATGTTTAAATATGGGGCATGTACGAAACAAAATATTTCGCAAATAATCAATGGAAAAAGACTGAGTCAACTTCACAGTGATTTTTAAACATACTTAAAATTTAATGCTTGTCAGGTTTTATTCAGCACTGAGATAGGCTTCTTTCAAATGTGCTCAGTGACTCGGTTTACGAAAAAATCAGTTGTTTTCAGAAGCTGAAAAACTATAAGATATTTTTTTCATCAAGCTAAATTTCTTATAAAACCAAGTCAATCGATATGAAATCCTATTACTACGGTAAGAGAAATATTTAAAGGGACTGGATTGTATTGAGGGTGAAAATGAAAGTATATTTTATCGTTTCTTTCTCAGTTATTGTGTTTCCGCAATTAGTTTATGTCTTTACTTTTATGTAGTCAATTGATGATAGAACTTTGTTGCTCTTCATTGCCATTCCGTTTTCAGGGACTTTGTTTGATTAGTAATGGGCATTCTGTAAGCTATTCAGCCTAAAAGCATCCCGGTTTATGCAGCTGATGCAGTTGGTTTCATTGTTTTGTTACTACCATTAAAAAGTAAACAAGATACATGATAACAAAGAAAGAAAACACGAGCCTAATCCACAAAATAATTAACTTTACTGCGACCCGGGTTTCACTGTATTACAGCATCATCAGGTAGAGTATATCTTAGAACCACCAACATATATATGAGTAAGGCAAAAGGGTAGCGAAATTGGGGGGAGGAAAAGGGAGGAGCGTGGGAGTGGAAGGTTATTGTTGGTAACCACCAATACAGCCTATAAATTACCAATATTCATCACGTAGTATGTCAATACTGATTTTGCTTTCATATAATAATAGAATTCAGTTAACTTTAAGAATCTCATTACAAGGTTCAATCCTGAGATATTATAGCACGCTAGTAATTTTCGATTGCTCCCAAGTAATAAGATATTTCTTATACCCTGACACTTGACATAATGGGATCGTTTACCGTATTTTTATTGCCGAATCTCATCGAGTGTCTAAAATAAATATAGGTACCCGTATTTTTCCGTTCTTCGATCCGCCGAATCGTTCTCGATTTATAACCATGGGAAAACTGATTTTTTTTCATTCTTTCGGAAAAGTGGGCATGAACAGGACTTGTACGTCATCCTCTTCCTCCAATCACAACTGAGACTGCTCAGCTGCTTCGCTCAATGACAATGGAAGCGATTGTTATACTCAATTCGTATTATTTCGAAATGCATTGTGTATTCGACTAAATCATAATTTGTGAATAGCAAAAAACTTCGGCACACTTTTAGTTGCACCAAAATGTATACGAAAATATTTTGTTGTTCAGTCGTTTTGGGCTATTTGAATGATGCGATAGTATCTCTTCGATCGGATCTACCCTCCCCTCCTCCGCTCTCCTCCCGTATTCCTCAAAGCAGTCAAGGACGGGAGGTGGATGACGTAGATATCCTGAACGCAGCGCGTTCGGTGGGCGTCACCTTCTGCTTATTTTAATTTTTGATTTATGAGAGAATGGCTCGGGTTAGAAGATTAGTTTTTTCACTAAAATTCATTTTTCCTGTCTACCTAACGATATCGTGTACAAAAGAGCGATTTCGGTTCCGAGTAATTTTTTTAAATCTGTGCTTCAATGACACAGGAACGTTTCAACATTTAAACTATCGGTTCGTGAACATTACTTTGACCTAAAACGTGTGTTTATTACATCTAATCTTTTTCTGTCCTCCCTTGCGGTCTCACAAATGTATCCTTTACGTGGATATTCCCGAGATTCCATTATCAAGAATATAACCTTGAATCATTGCGATGGGAAAAGCAGCGGATCTTCCGCGACTCTGGTGAGAAATGTGCCAGCGGAGATATAATGGGGGCACGACCGAGCTTTCTTCTGGCGATATGGTTTTGGAAACAGCCTGGCCCCGGTTGATACGGGACAGAGGGACGTGGGTGGATGAAGGGAGGGTAGGGGGAGGTGGTGGTACAGAGAGGGAGAGCGGGGAGGGTTAGTATATGGGAGTGGATAATGAAATCTCTCCTGTTATTCCGAGCTCAGTTTCCTTTTTTTGCAACGTGGCACATAATGTGTTGCCATGGGTTTTATTAGGACCTGAATTTTATTTCTTAACTAGAGCTCTTTCGATAATCAATCATTTTTAGGAGGCTAGAAATGCAATGAAGCTTGGTACGAACAATTTGTTTTGAAATAATTTGTTAGCACATCGTAGATTCTGAGACATAGTATAGTTATCATGCATTCGGAACCCTAAATCCTAGATCACGATAATTGAGTAATTTTAAACAAATGATAAGTTTTTGAAAATGTGAGAAGATGGAATGCATGGAGACGTATGCCTGATATAATTAAAATTCCAAATATATAATATAGGGCTTGGGAAATACTTTACTTCCAATTTAACATTCCTTTGAGAAATCTTGTCTTCAAACATTTTATATGATGGCGTAAAATACTTAGTTGATCGAAGGCGTTGCTAGGAAGCAATAAGTTTTTCACCTGCTAAAATGTGAAGAAACTGCATTCGTTAACAGTTGCCATTCTATAGAAAAAATAAATTTTAAAACAAATCTGCTGAGTAAAGCTGTATTGAAAAAATACTCACCAGTAAAATTAATAAAAGATTGACAAAAGGAGGGAGAGTTACTTAAGTGTCCTCCTTATATATTACTATGAGCTCTGGCATCCGAACCTACATATTCACTTCTCAGCATGAATTTATTTACCCATCCTTACCTACAGCAAATCACTTTTGCTTTACCTCGTCTGTGAATTTCATATGAAAATAAGTTGAAGAAGATCATATTATAATACGGAGGTATACCTCACATATCTGCTGTAAAAATAAGAACTTGGACAGATTGTGCGAAAGCCCTTACCTCTCTCAAGACTTAAAGTAGATACCTACTTGTAGTAACACATGTACTTCATCACTTTCATACATCGTGTTAATATAAAAACTGTGGGAATACTGCAAAATTGATTTAGGCAAAATTGAATCTCGCTGAAATATGAAAGCCGCTTTCCTCGCCGACAGACAAGCCAGCTTTTTAGAATGGAATTCCTCCAGACTCCCTTCCGCTCTGGAGCGCTTCTTTTGCTACGCTTTGGGATGTATAATAAAAACTGCCGTTTTCTTCTCTGGCGGAAACGAAGATGTTGAAATACCCTCTTCCCCAATAAATTTAACGACTTTACGCTACCTTCACAAGCCGAAGTAAACGGGTGAAATAATTTATTGGAATACCCTTAATTTCTATTAGCCCCCAAGAGATCTTTTTATTTCCCATCCATAGGTTTCTATAGGTTTACTGGCTTTTTAAAATATTCATCCAGAAAAAATATTTCGTTTTCTTCCCTCCCCCTACCGGATATTGATTTTAATTTTTTTCTGTACTTTTGTCTGGCGAGAGTGGCCCCACTTCTTCATAAGCGTTGTATCAACAGAGTTAAGTTGATAGAACGCTTAAATTCACACACACACACACACACACACACACACACACATAGTAGGTTATCCCTTGCCTTCATCCACTCCTTAACACTGCATTAAATCCCTCTTTAAGTATTTATATATTTTACCCACTTATTCACAAGTTTACCCTTAATTTTGCTTATTGCTTCAAAATTCGTCTCAATACACCCCCATCCGCTTTTGCATGTGTTTATCCGAAGCTAAATGAAGATTACCATCAAATCTTTCTGAGTAAAACTAACAGAAGCAGGGTTTGTATGAGGGTTAAAAATACTACATGAATATCTGAGATGGATTCCATATCCACGATAGTTCGGGTATTGGGTGGAAGTTTATGGCTCTTACCAAGTTTTGGCAATGTATGTGATACATCCTCTCGGGCATAGAAAGACATTGAGATATGAGGAAAGTAGAGTATCTTCCACAAAAAAATTGTGTGGCTGAGTTATTTTAGATATAATCTTTCTTCTTGCAAACACGGTAGGTACTAGGGAGCTATTCATTAGGGCTGGGGTCCGTTTTAGACTATCCGCGGGTTGAATTTCCCCAATGGGATTTCCTCGTACTTACCAAAAACTTTTGCAACAGTTTTAGGCCCACCAACCTTATCATAGCCACATGATGAGCGTCTACTGAAACAAACTTGAGAGGAGTCGATGTCTTATCTTATGGAAACCAGCGCATCGAGCATCTGTTTCCCTCAGACACAAGCAATGGCGCTATAATACTTGCCGAAAGTTTGGAGGGAAGCAGATAACCGATAATGCTCCGGAAACTCCGACTTGATGGGGTCATAAGTTTCCTTCCATGATCGTCTGTCTGCGTGTTGCTATAATTTTGTTCCGTATCGTTATATACTTTCAGTTTTTTGGTACGGGGTATACAAAATACGCGAGAAACCTCTCATTCTCCTAATGATTGGAGTTGAAATGATAATTAAGTAATGTCCTGATGATTGTTGAAAGCCGTTAAATATAGGAATTATTTGATGCATAGTAATATTAAGCAGGCATAGTTTTCTCTTTTCAGCTTTACTTTTACTTGAAAACATTTTTATGCCAACGAATCGCTTAGTGTCGACTTCATTAATGGACTATGGAACTTTGACAAAAATATCATTATGTAGCCATATGTATAGTACTTCACATTCTTTGCAATAAATAAAATCCCCCTACTTTGAGCTGGTTTTATATGCATACCTAATTATCTTTTGCACGATATTCAGACATAAGTAAATGCACAGTCATTGTCAAACAGCATTTTCTGTTAATGTTAACAGTATAGCTAGCAAGTTGTTATATATTCTACCCATATTTTAGATATACTTTTGATAGTGATGATTCTCCTTTTCAAGGAATTTAATGCTAATTTTTTATTGCCCTGGCTCTGACAGATATTGGCTCCATGCTTGAAGCTCGATTTGATTATGCAACATAGTTGGAGATTCGTGACGGAAGTAAGGAGAAAATTTTGTTCCCTAGTTTTGCCGATGAGAATTCAGTTAAATTCATGTATTTCCCTTGCGTAAATATTCGAATAATACAAAAGATTAAGTTTTAAAAACTTTCAGAACCTTGTATCGTTAATGTTTGAGACTCAAGGAACACTCATTAAGTGTATATTTTCAATTACGGAGAATAACGTAATTTAAATAAATAGCAGTGTCGTATACTACTCGTAATTAGAGTATTTACGCATTATAACTGGCTATAGTAAAATGATTTTGCTATGGTTTTGAATTTTTTCGAGCAGAGAAGCTTTTCTTACTCCGTTTACGCATCCACTACTTTAAAGCGAGAATAAATTTTAGATTATATAATAAAATGAAGGAAGAAAATTTCATAAAATGACTGAACTAGGAACAGCCATGAAATATACTCTTACCAGGAGCTTCTATGGTGAAACGAATATAATGGAGATGAGTTGATCCTAGTTGAATTCGTCCTTTTTCTTCGCTGATATATGCACATTAGTGTGTGGCTTGATAGAATATGCTTCTATATTCTACAATTCACCTATTTGGAACACATATTATACATTTTTTCTGGTAAAAATTAGACATCCAAGCCCATTGGATACAGATTGATCTTATTCGCTCCCCGCATTTTGTTGTATAAATTTTTGCCTCCTGATTGACGATACAATTGGAGTCTTTGAACAGTTACTATCAATAGTGTACAATTGGTTAAAACTTTAACGGTCCATGTCTTCTGAGTGATGTAGTTTTTTGGGGATTTCTCCGCGGATACTTGATTGTCTTCCTACGTTTCCCCTCCGCTGTTGGAGACAACTACGTATCCGCGGAGAAATCCCCAAAAAACTACATCACTCAATAGTGTACTACTCAGACATTAAAATGTATTTTGTGACGTATTATTAGAAAGAAAGACAGATTATAAGAGAGTATTTCCATTTACATGCTGAGGTATCGTCTGGTTTGTGGATCGCAAGAGGAAATACTTTCTAAGGGAGACATCAAACTTGGGTGCCCATTTCCCAAATTAAGACCATCTTTTCTCCTTACCACATGATGTGGGGGTTATTAATTAATTTTTCCTTGTCAGAGGTAAACCTAATGCCTCCCTCTGCCTTCATAAAAGTCGTCAGTCCAGCTTTCCATTTCTGCGAATGAAGGCGTTCCCATTCAAGTTCTCCTGCTGAACACTACTACACCTGCTCTCTCCTCGAAACAGTTTTTGACACCTCCAGTGAATACCTCCACTGCAAGTTAATCTAATTTTTTAATTACCTCTTGAACAAAGGGCTTGCGCGGAGTATTGTGAGTGCAACCACGCGTCTCCTTCACCCAATCATTAAATGTTCTCACCGATCGTCTTTTAAGACGCGGCCCGGCACACCCTTCGGTTCTCGAAGATGCAATCCTTTCATCTCTTCGGGAGGACGTGCACCCGATCCTCCTCCTCCTCCCCTCGCCCCCCCTCTCTATCTTCCCACCCCACACTTCTCACCGTCACTGCATCTGTGTTCCCCCCCTCCCCATGGAGCAGGTGGGGGTGGGGAGAGGTTGAAAAAAAAAACTTTTTGAACAAAAATAATAAACTTGAAGCGCGGCACAACGCCGTGGGAAAGATGAAGGGAGGAAATGGGATGAAGCGAAGCGAGCAGCGCGCAGGAGGAAGAAGATGCAAAGGGGGAGAGGGAGGGGGTGTATGTGTGTGCACCCAGGGACGTTGGTGTTCCGCCCAACCCCTTTCTCACCCACCCCCGCCCTCCCACCCGACGCACATCCTCTACACTGTGCTTTCCCTCCTCCCAACGTCCACGAGACCACGCGAACTACAACTCTTCGCCATTTTTCGCCCATTGAAAGTAAGGATTCCAAATGTCATTGTTCCTCTGTACTAAAAAGAGAACACAATAGGTAGCATAGTAAAGGGATAGATAGGTGAAATATTGTTAGAGTAGTCTGTAGTACATAATGCATTTATTTATACCAATCCCTTTATTAATATGTAGATACTAACAATCTACCTATACTAACTAACTATCTGAGAACACAATAGGCAGCATAGCAAAGGGATGGTTAGGTTATGGTAGGGTAGTCTGTAGTACATAATGTATGCATTAACAACCAATCCCTGTATTAATAAGTAGATACTAACTATCTAGCTTCATGTGACCCTATTATCTAGAATGTTGCCATGTAGTAGCCTAGTTGCATGTCAATATTACATATTTGGTGATATGCATCCCCTGCCACACACCCTCGCAGTGGCTTGCAGGGTATTACGTAGATGTAGATGCACGGCTGGTGTGGTGGCTAGAGTATCGGTCTACCTATGGGAAAACTATGGGAAAAGAATATAAACCTTCAAAACCTGTTGCTGGCATCGGATAAAATGAATATGTACACATAAGAGCCAAGGAATAAGGTATTTATGGAGCAAGGTACGATAGACAGAAACCAGATGGATTGGAAAAGCCTGAGATATTACAGATTTGTGTATTGGATGACTGGAAAAGAATAGAGGAAATGATTGAACGAGGAAGGTAAAAGAATGAGTTAATGGGTCATAAAATTAGAGATTTTAGCATATATTCAGCATTTAGGGATTGTACCTGAGTAAGCAGGAAAGGAAAGAATGGACAGTTGGAACATCAGGACATCATTGCCTTGAATGTGAAACTTTTTGCTCGGATATCTTGATGTCACTTTCATCTCAGAAAGGAGAAAACCTGAACAATTACTATATTTAAAAGCATTTTCATTCGAAAGAGCTTAAGGGATTTTTTTGGTAAACTCCATCTTTACTTTCCCGTCATGTACGCGCGTGAGGCTTACCCTTCACGCCGTTACCTTTTGTGGGAGAAAGAATTCTGCACGAACGGAGGCCAGGTAAAGTGAGTGGAGGAGACGTGTGTTATGGAATTTTGAAAGCTGCTATTGGAGCAAGAGCGCAAGTTAAGCGTGAAAGATGGGGTTGAACATTCTCTTTTGACGCCTACGGAGGGGATGAAAAAGAAACCAATGCTTACGAGAGTGAGTAAAAGCTGACACATCCTTTTTTCGTCAAACTCTTCATTGTTAACCAAAAAGTTAATGTTTTACCCATTTTTGGCACACAAAACCAATAGTATTCTAGCCAGTAGTAATACTAGCCTAAAAAAACTCGCAATTTACCCCATTCATAATTACTACATGGTATGTGGTCACACCTTTAGATACACCTTGTCACCGTAATTTAGTCTCCAAGATTCCTATCCTATTAAATAGGTATTCCCTTATACCGCTTTCCTCCTATTTCCATTCTTTTCCGTGTTCTTTGTCCACAATATTTACACGGTGGCAAGCCCTCATACGTACTCCCAATGAGGGATAAACTGCAGGAGTGGTTGGGTAAGGTTAGATGGCATGTGTTGTAGGTCAGGATGACGAGGAAATGCTTTTTAAAGGTGGGACGGGAACATTATACAATGGGGATATATTGAAGGTTACAATTTCATTGAACATGAAGAATTCACCCTAAGAAGAGGGGAGACATGCAAATCCTGCGTGAAATTAAAAAAAAACTATTAAATCTCAAAATTTAACTCTGACTAAATCTGATAAAGGCAACAGCATTTTAATGTTAAACACTGACGACTACGTGAAAAAGTACAATAATTTTTTAATGAAGGCAAGCAGTTCATACTTTTAAAGAAAAACCCAACAGCAGGGTTCCAAAGGGACGTAAAAGCCGCGTTAAGCAGACCCTCCGATTTATTTTTTGAACGCGAGAAATGGAGCCTAACAAGTATGAATCCCTTACTCCCGAGGCTATACGGTCTGCCGAAAACTCACAAAACAGGAATCCCGATTCGCCTTGTAATTGTTCACCACACAGCCCCGTGTCACTTTCTGGCCTCGAAATTGAATATACTTGTTCGCAATTTTACTAATTTCAAACCGAAGTGTGGTGTTAAGAATTCAATAGAACTAGCTAATAAGCCGAAGGAAGTCAAACCCCCGCCCAACGGAAAACTAGTCTCGTTTGATGTAAAAAATTTGTTTCCTTCCGTTCCGGCCAAAGAAGCGGTATCTCTCGCAATTGAGTGTTTGAAAAAGGCGGGTTGTAATAGTAAGATCACCCAAGAAATGAACAAATTTATGTCTTTATGTATTAATCAAAATTATTTTATGTTTAACGGTTTCTTTTATGCGCAATCCCAAGGCCTAGCCATGGGTTCACCACTGTCACCAGTCCTAGCCGATGCTTTCACGAACAATTTAGAATTCAGGTTCGAACCACCCGCTCATCAAAAATATTTTTTATTGCTGTAGATATGTTGATGATGTGATTTATGGACTGCGAGCCTCAGGCAGCTGGATCAATTTTTAGTTTTACTTAATTCCTTACATGAAGCTTCAGTTTTACGATGGAGATAGGCATTAATAACTTAAGCTTTCTAGATTTAACTATTTCCCTCAGTGATGGCAATCACCATTTTTTCTATTTACCGAAAAAGCACTTATTCCGATGCCATCATTCCCAAGGACTCAAACCACCATTATTCTCATAAACTGACTGCTGTTCACTCGTGTTTAAATCGTTTGACTTCTGTTCCGCTGACAGGTCAAGAATTTAACAAAGAATTGAATACCATTAACTCCTTGCGATCATGAACGGTTATGAGTCTTCTCTCATTGATAAGGTTCTGAAAAGGAAACAAGAAGGTTGACCACCTCATCATCCACCAGCCTTTCTCAGATTGTTTCCCCAGACTAGAAATGGACAAAGGTGCCTTTTAAAAGCAACTCCATGCCCAACAGTATTAATAGAATATTTTGCAATGTAAATTTGAAGCCTTGTTTTTATTCTAGAAAGACTATTGGAAATTTACTTTTTAATTCTATGTTTTTAATCCTTTAGACAAAAGTGGAGTGTATGTGTTAAGATGTGATACTCAGGTCTTCAATTGTTTTTATATAGGTCAGTCGGGTAGAAGTTTCAACATTAGGACAAAGGAACATTTTAATTCTTTTATTCATGGTGACAACAAGTCAGTCTTTGTTTCTCAGTTATGTGGTTTTAATCAAATGTCTGATTTTAGAGTCGAGATTTTAAATGTTCATGACAAATGTGCAAAGCTGGATTTCTTAGAAAATTTTGAGATTGTATCTGCTTCCAATACTTCGGGACCAAAATTGTTAAATGAAATTGTACCCTTCAATCTATCACCATTGTATCATGTTACCGCATGCCCTTTAAAAAGCTTTCCCCGTCATCCTTACCTTCAACACATACCATCTAACCTTCCCCAACCACTCCGGCAGTTTATCCCTCATTTGGAGTATATATAAGGGCTTGCCAGCGTGTAAATATCATAACACCCTTGACAATGACACGGGAGTGTCGAAACCGATAGAGTTTCTCAATAAAAGTGTGAAAAATACAAAGTTTAGTTTTTCTTACACTATGTCAATTTTTCATTAAGTATCGCCTTATTATATTCAATTTACACAATCTTTATCTCGATATATTTCCTTGAAAACGATATTTCTAATTCAATCAGTATCACTTATCATGTTAAATTGTCTACTCTTATCAGGGACTTGTGGTCACCAATCATCTTCTTTTTCTGAGCAATTGACAGGTGTTTGACTGCCTTACACCCCTAACAGTTGTCTAACATGTGGACTAGTTGGGTATCTCAGAGTCTTTGTGGCACCATTTTGTATTAGCAGTTTATTTGCAGACCATCTTATCCTTGATAATTTAGCTGTATGCACTAACCAGCTAGAATAGACGGAGAATCCTATGTCAAAAGAAAACATTCTTATAAATTTGTCCTATTAAATAGTTGTAGTTATTCGGGAGAGGTGATTGTTAGTTAGTGTCATTTGCATCATTTTGGTAGGTATGTTGGTGATCTCGTATAGGTAGGACTTACAGGAACTGAGGAAGGAAGGAGTGAAACTCGACATCAGTACTAGTATCCTCCAAGAGGTTCACGATTTGACGTTCCATCCGACAAATAGAGTAAGTAGAGGAAAGGTGTCCTTCATCCTCTTCACTCCAAATGAGATTGGTATGTCGAGGAAAATGATTTAATTATCGGGATTCGAACCCAGTGTGACGTCAGTACTTAGGCCAATCCTCGCTAATTTCACATGTACATACAAGGCAGCACTCCACTATATATAATTCAACCAAAAAATGATGCTTCTTGTCTCCCTGCTAGATAATGGAAATGGATTCAAAATTTTCTGCATGAAGCGGCCAACGACGCGCCGGATTTAGGGATAGGCCGAGCGGAACGGACCGCGCCTGCTCTCTGGCGTAACCCCGAGAAGCGGAGGGAGGGTGGTGAACACAGTACGTAAGTGCATTCGGGAGGGAGGCCTCTTGGCGCGTCCTTGAGTCTTACAAAAGGAGGAAGGAGGCGCAGTCGGCGGACGCTCATGAACTGTAGCCTCCTCCAGTCCTTACCTCTCCTCCTCAAACCGCAACAACTTCAATTACACGAACGTGCTTACGTACATTGGGATCACTTGTCATGATGGCGGGAATGGTTTCGGAAAATATCGTGAGAAAGCAGATTGGGGCTAGGACTTGAGCTACGGGTACTCACCCGCCCGGGATGGTTTATAGTTCCTGATCTTTTTTGATTGAGTATTCTCCATAAAGTAAATGTAGCTAGCGAAGGAGACTGATGTCGTGGAGAAACGGAGGAAGGATAGAGGGGACACCAAGCTTCACCATTAGCCTAACCTAATAGAAAAGTATCAAAGGGCTCAAAGGTTTAAAGTCCAATACGACGGGTGACGGTGTACTGACCTTGGTTGTCATCCATACGATAGCAATTCGAATTCCGCTGAAAATTCTCCGCTGTGGACCAGTTGCGCAGTAGGACTCTCAGTACGGGAAGCAAGTACACTCCCAACTTCACCAACTTGATCCTCACCACTCTGTTACGAGAACAATTACGGGAATCAATGAGACACACGGGGTGGAAATATGAATTTAGCCTTTAAAGGTTATCTCATTTATGTGCAGTTGCCATTAAATATCCTTATGTTATGGTGAATATGCTTTTTGGTTTGCTTTAAAAAAAGATAAAACTGCTGAAGAAGGTTCACGTGTCTTTCTTCACATACAGAAGGGAATTGAATAATTGCCAACACATCGGATGCACCATCGTTAGAGCGGTAGACTAGCCTGTGGCACCTTGAGGAAAACGTTTTATGATAATCATTAGCAACAATAGCTCTTCTTGTAAGTTTAGTGCACTTGGTAAAACGGCATTTTTCTCAAGCATTACTGTACGTCGAAGGCATTCACATCAACTGATTTTAAGAACGGCGCGCTCATTTTGAAGGTAGTGAATGAGATGATCATTATTTGATATTTTTGTGCTGCATGCGCTCAAGTACAGAAATATTGTTCCTTTCCTTTTCGTAGTCCCATTTGCTGAAATTCAACGTCGTAAGAAAAGCAAAGAGAAAGAGAAAAGGGCTCTACTTTCAACTAACACAGGAGCCACCTTATTGTTCAGGAGCGTTGTTGTAAGATTAGAGGTTTTTCAAGGAAGAGTGAGACTAAACCGACCAGTTTTATTGTATTGATCGTTTCATTGTTATTGTTAGTCAATCACTACAGGGCTAAAATATTGCGGAACTCAATTCGTATCGGCAGAATTAGAGGGCATTATGTGAGGTCGGATGTGTGGTCAAAAGCTAACTACTCTTCAGATAATCTGTTCCAGCGGTAATTAGCATGATACATTATATACTATACTATGAAAAATAAAATTGATTTTTGACGTTCAATTAGCAATCAAAGTTCATTTTCAAATGTCAGGAATTAGCCAAGCATTATTCTCAAAGGCTGAAGAATGATTTTATTGGTGAGATTTGGTAGATACAGGTGAAACATTGTTTCATAACACTTTGAATTACTAAAACAGAAACTCACCCTCCAATTTTATATTACCAATAGTTTCTTTTAAGTTTCACGATAAAGAAAGATTAATCTAATCGGATGTTAGGGTATCGCTGAATGTATTCGGATAACCAACGCCAGATGGCAAACCAGGCGTTATATGTCCAAACACTTTACCGATTATCCTGCTTGATTCTCTGCCGCTGCCAACGGAGGAATTATATCGATTAAACTACACTCTTTCTTGTAGGTGACGACAAAATATCAAAGTAATCGAAATGGCTGAGTGTGGCAACAACTTAAGAACGCTATTAGCGTTATAGCGAAGCTTGATCCGATATTTTTGGGGACTGACATTGATGGGGAGTCTGAATTCTGTGCTCCATGGCACTCCTTACATTTCAAACTTTCATTCCTCATGATGAGATGCACTTAATCAGTTTTTGAACACTTAATTCGTACCTCAAAGACCTATTACTATTTTGAGAATTCCCGAAAACTACAATGAATGTGAATTCGCATCTGCTATAAACCAAGATAAATAAGATGTTTTTAACAGATTTTTAAATTTTTAAATGGATCCAGAAATGGTTGAATAGATACGCAATGCGAACACGGGTTAATAAATTCCTTTTTGCTTGCATCAAAATTATTGCGTAATAACGAAAGGCACGAGAGTTCCGTGAGTTGATGATAATTACGGAAGAAACATTCACTATTGAATGCCAATTTTTTTAGCAAGTTTCCATGAATCCCATAAAATTAGACAGACTCAAAAAAGAGAAAGAATGTAAATTAGAAAAAGTTAATTCTTTAATATTATCGCAGTATTATATTTTTAACGGAATAACGATTGATCTTGCTGTATAGGAGTAATATAGTAATGGAATGAATTTCGGTCAGATATTTTAGATGTGAGTTATCAGTGAATTCTTGCTGGCAAAATTCATTAGATGGAAGGGATTCAAAATCCATTCAGAAGATTGTGAACTGTGAAAAAGAAAACTATATTTGTCAGTTTTTTTCATCAACAAATTTTCCTGCGTTGTTTTTCAAAAGTAAGGATACTTTATTAATGATGGTGATATTTCGTAAAATGGCATGTATTACGATTAGAATTTCACATTTTGATTCAAGCAATCTGAGACAACCTCCTTAAAAATTCAATAGTTATGCATCTACTACCTGCAGAATCTGACTATTAAATAAACAGCTCAGCTACGAGGTAATGCCGTGGTTCTCACGTGCTTCACCTTTTACTACTCTCTGCTTAATAAAAATATTTCCCACTGTAGAAGTAAAACCACTCTTTCTTCCCCAGAAAGTTCTCACCGTTACACGTACGCACAAAAGTTCAACCACAGAATGCAGACGGGAGAAGAGCGACCGCATAAATAAAAGATTGACCAGCGGGAACCTCGTTTTATAAGGGCGCGAGCGCGCGGATAGCATTTCATCGGTATGGTTCGTATCGACTCCGTGAGATGGAGGGTGGATCGGTTAAGCGGTTGTGTGTGCTAAGAAGTTTTGTAGGCTTACAAGGGGGAGGGATAATCCTCTATCAGTCGGCACGGGGGGAGGGGAAGAGTCCGACCCAAACACAGGCACGAAAGCCCGTGGAGGCGTACGAACAGCGCGTTGTCCACCAACCGGCTCCTCTGTTGTCATATGAGTGCTAATCTTGCGGCGATCTGTGGTAAGTAGCAGCTGTATGTGCGGTGTGCCTCAGATGGAAGACGGCCAGGAATTGATATTGTATGTGTAAGATGAGAGGAAAGGCATTATTTAAAAGAAAAAAAGAAACATTGTATGCACGTACGGTGAGAGTTCTCATGGTTTTGAAACACGAAGACAGTCACCGGATGCGACCGCTTATGCGACAAAGGGTAAGGATGTCGATTCCTTTTGCCCCCTATGGTGAATTGTGTGCGATGTAGGCCGTTGTGCGTACAGGAATGGGGGGATCTAACTTTTTCAGAGTTATGTTCCGGTTATAATGCTTGGTGGCGAAAAAGTAATTAAAGCAGCTATATTTCCTACGAATTTAATATGGCCGAGATTATAATAATGCTGTTTAGTGCTCTTTCAGTTTTCACTCGTGAACGGAAAATATATAACTCATAGTCTGGTTGAATTCAACTGGGAATAGGCAAATCAAATTTATTTTTCTGTTTTATTCACAGGTTAAATGTCCATAGCTTTTTTCGTGATATTACCTTGCAAAATAGGTACCGGATGATCAAGTGAAAAAATGTGAATCTATATTATACTTTAAACATTTTAATTCATTACTTGTTACATGCTCCCCGATGAAAATATTTCAGTTAATAGTGCGCTTCTAGCAGGCACGTAGCCAGAATTGTGCTACGGGGGGGACTAAGTAGTAAGTACCTCAACCTGAAACAGATCAGTTTTGCCCGTTCGATGCCGACATGTTACAAATCTCTTCTCTTAATTTTCAATGCTTGGTATTTACTTTCACATTTCCCATTTCTATCTCTTCTCACTGGTAAAGTTCACTGCTTACCTTCTTATGAAGCATTCAATTTGACCAGCCCCAGGACAGAAGTTCACAAAATAAACCCGTCTACGATTACCTCGCATGCATAAATATCAGATTGAAAAGAACAATTATTAACCCCACACATGCATAAAAGTAGTGATCGCGTTTTAAGACATTTAACACTTGAATTTTACGCAGTGTAATCCAGATTATCATGCCCAGATAAAAACAGAACAACAAAATTATTGGGGAAAAATTTTGGGGGGGCTGAATCCCCAGAAGCCTGGCTACGTGCCTAGCTTGTAGAGATAATATTGTGGAGTTTCAAGTCCCTCTCGCTCTTGAAGGCGCTTCAGACCGGGAGGGAAGATACAAGGATGAAATGGATGGGTTAGAATGAAGGGTAGAGAGAAACTCGGAGCCGCGCCGGCAAGAGTCTACTATTCAAGAAAGGCGCGGAGGGGGTCACAGCAAAACGCCTTATTCGGCGGACGAAGTGCTGAATTCGGAGTGCTCTCCACACAGCACTCAAGTAGCGACCGGTTGACCTATGAAAAGTATCTAACACTGCCTGGGTTCGAGCCCTGGCCCTTTGGGATGGGGGACCCGTCTAACTCTAACCACCCCGGGAAGAATTTCATCATCATCGCTAGCCATGAATTCTAAGATTCGCAGACGCAGATGACGCAGTTCTACGCTCTGTTCTCCAATCAACTAACCTCTTCACGGTGATATGACTCCTCCCTGTTACATCCTTCACTGGAGAACATCAATGTAGAATCTTACAATTTTAGATCTTACTGAAAAACCAATCACTTGGTGCGGCAATCTGAGTTGGTAATCTTAGTGATTTTCGCCTATTTTGAATATCCGCTCTCACCTCACTTTCATCTGTGCAAAATATACTCAATCCACTTCAAATGAGTGAATGCCAATGGGCTATAAGGATCGCCCGAACGAATCTCCTTGCGTTGAAAACTTACAGAGCAGATTCGTTATCGTCCGGGGATAAAACTGCACGTACTGGAACTCTGTCGGGGAAGTGTGACACCGGCGGTTTCCTGAAAATTACAACCATCTCAACGGGACTATCCGGCTTGCTTGGAAGTCACGAGCTGAGCGAATCAAACCTTTACGACCGGTGGACAAACTACAACTTCGCTCCATTTACCTTCACCGTACTCCTCACATCCCAATTTCGTGCGGTGTGTTTACCCTGGGGAGCCGAAGTGAGAGTCGTTCCCTACTCCCAGCGCCCCACCCTCGCTCTCTTTTCCCTCCCACCGCGAATCTACCCACCTCCGATTCGTCCCAGAAACCCGTGCAGTTGTTGGATCGGCCGCGCGAGCCTTTGAAATAAACACGCAAACATTTATGTCACCTTATCCTCATAGTTTGCACGGTCAATAAAGCAAGCCCGTCGAATGCTCGAATCCGAGAAAGATAAGCCCTTGCTGGTAACAGAAGGCCTCCGGTAACGGAAAAAATAGTACGGCCGTTCCTCTTCGCGATAGGATGCGGCTTTAATTTCTGTGCCATACTATCGCAAGATTCTGGTTGTACTCTGAGAAAAAATTCCTCACTACATGTAAAAAAACATGGGATCATCCATTCTGGCACATGGTGCCATGGCCAAGCATAAATGTCGATATTTTCCAGCTGAAGCAGATAACGTAAGATCTGGTGTGAAGCATATAATATTTGTAGTTCTCTCTCCTTCGGATCTCATCCCTTACAAAAATTTGAAGATAAGTCTAATAGGAAATAGGTCGTTTTTTGTGGCTACTTTTGATCAACCAATCACAGATTGGGCGTAGTTGTTTTATTTATATTAAGATGGAATACTCCGGTTAGACGTTGCAGTATCACCATTGCCGTTTGAGTATGTACTAACCACATTATTCTGCTACAGTTAGTTATCATGTTGATTTTCATGAATAATGGCTCAAGGTACTCATTAGAAAACAAAGCTGTAAATCTAACATTTCGAACATGGAAGCGTTTTTTTTTACTTTGTTGAATGGTTCTGATGATATGTTTTTCGAATGGCAAACAAAATTAGACTCGGGAAAAATATGAACTATGCATATCATCATTAAAGGAACAGGTGAATTGCTTTTAACTAACAATACAAATAAACAATGAGGTTTTATGGTGCCCCAATCTCTTAGTTTATATCGCATTGTCTCATCTTACATAATATTTAGCTTTATTCTAGAGATCAACTCAACCTTCATGTCCTCAGCAGAATTTAAACCCGCGACTCTTGGGTTAATAGGCCCGTGCCAGTTTATGCACTTCAATAACTAATAAAATTATTTATCTCATGAACCCTTAACGGTGTTGGTGTATATTTTATTTCATTAAGTAATAAACTACTATGCGTAAGGAAAACTTGATGTATTTTTCACACCGTTTATTGAGTAAAACCCTACCGATTTCGACAATTTCGTGTCATTGCCAAAGGTGCTCTAGTACCCTTGGCAGTGACACGAGTACCCTTGACAATGGCACTAGAGTGTCGAAACCGGTAGGGTTGTACTCAATAAAGTTTAAAAAATACATCGTCAAGCATTTCTTATACCATGTCACTTTTTCACAAAGTATCGCCTGATTCCATTCAATTTAAACTTTACTATGATTCTACTAATCCAAAATTCTTGATAAACACAGATTTTGCCTCCTTAAGAATACCAGGTTTAGCACAAGATGCATGTTATTCACTACCAAAACTTTTTGAGACACCACCTAAGATAAGGCACACCTTTACCATTAATGGAAAGATGAGCATTCATCGCTGAAATTTCCAATTAACCACGATTTGGCGTTGACACTACCGCACTTTCTCTTCGCTCGCATTATTAGAAACCTGATGAGTTAGAGCGACTGTGATAACGAAATGCTAACCTTAGACGTAGGTATTAAAGCAACTAACTCAAAATTTGCTTTACAAGTCTGTGATATTTACTCACCTCTGTATTGCCAATGGTCGTGCTGCATTTTTGCGTTGATACCATACAGACGTCGCCTTTCCTGGAAATGCAGCACCAAAGCACCCAAGCCAAGTTTGAAGCACCAAACGAGTAACAATCCCTTGGTCCATATTACTTCATCGATTTCTTCAATTTTTCCTCACACAAAATGAACTGTATCCATCACCTTTTACAAACTCCTGTAATTGATCTTGAAACTGCGAAATGAGATTGTTCGTCACTAATAAAATGATCCTCATTCCTTGACGTTTACGGTTTGAACTCTACGTAGGAACTGCTCCGAATGCGCGTGGTATTCCTGGTAATTCAACACGGGCAACAGCACTGCGCTGTGGGCTAAAGAAGACTACACACTGATGTGAACACGCTGTCCGACGCTCAGGACACTACTCACTGCTTTGAACAACAGAGTGTCTTATTCGTCTTCACTTATTTAGGGTTTAATGCCACAAGCGCCCCGCAATCTAACGGATATAATTATCAGCTTTAAATTTCTGTTACTCATGACTTTTCCGATTGGGTTTAAAAAAGACAGTGGAAGTTCAATGCCCCTCCTTCGCACGAAATAATTATCGACCCACATTAATCACTTATAAGAAACAGCACAATGTGATGGTAAAGAGAACGAAATTAAAGTAGAATTAGTTTTTAGGTAAACGGATCAGGTTATTTCATACCGTCTAACCTTGGTTCTTAAACCGAATCCAAACATATCTAAACCGAGGCGAGATTTAACCCGGTGACCCTAAGGTTACCAGCCCAGCTCTGTTGCAACATTGCTGGCGGATATAAGGTATGTGGCTGAATCAATGAATAAGAGTGAGATAGCGGCATAGCCCGACAATTACGCCATATGTGGCCGAAGCCGTCTTCTATTACAATAAAATGATGCACAATGGGATATGGTTTCAAAATAGCTGGTCAAAACTGATTAGTGACAGTATATTTTTCACTAAACTGATGTCAGCGTTAGATTATTTTGATGATTAACAAACGTGCTGTGCATAATTCCACCACTTGAGTCTATCTTTTAGTTGAGCGTTTACACGGCCCTTCTCAGAATGTAAAACTGTCAAGTTTTAAGGCCTTATGAAATTGGATCAAGTAGATTACCCTAATTTCTTTTATTCGGCACCGTTATCAACATTAGCTTGTATCCTTTTAATTTTCTTTGCTTCCATGGCTAAAAGCTTTGATTGCTCACTTTTGTCTATTCATATATAGTGTTCAAATCGTAAGTATCCCAAGGAAAGAACTATTAAGCCCAATATTAAGTATGACATTAATCTTCCCAGGAATGGGAATTTACTTTTGCATAATGCTATTCCTTGATATGAATTTTTCCAACCGTATAGGTATTTCAAAGGGCTAATCTAAAGACAAAGATAATCTGAACTGATTGAGCTGCTCTCATAAGAGTGACTGCTAACATCATTCAGCTTCATTTAAAAATATAGTCACAAGATAAAGAAAATCAATCAGTGGTTTTGGTAGTTAATTCTTCGGGAGATAAGGTGGTTTATCCAATCCTGGATTTCAGATACTCCATCAAACTAATGTTCATTCAATGAAGACTCCAAGTATGCTTGAAAAAATAGTCAAAAGATGACTTTTATTTATTGAAGGCTAAGTGAACAATGATATTGACAATTTTTATCTATTTACATGATATTACACCGTTTCTCACTTTTAAATATACAGTATTTTACAAATTCATGTCAACACTTCATTTTTAATTAATTTTTTTACGTATTTTTAACTTGTCCAAAAAAACAGTAAGTACAAATTACAACAATTGACAAAACTACCTCTTTGATAGGGGTGGGTTTAGAGGGGTTGCCATCCTCTCAAATATTCATGGAAAAAAATGACTTAGTTTTTAGTTATTTTTCATTTCAACAGGAACATCTTGATAGCTTTATAAAAAAGTAAACAATTTTCAATAATAATAATTACTAACGAAACAGGGAGAGGGAGCATTTCAAATACCAGCTCCCACTCAACATTGGAAAAATATCATTCAACTACATTGAAATAACCTTGACCACAATAAAGGAACATGGTACATGTGGCAAGGTAAAATAAACCGCAAGAGTTAAACCAGTATTGGTTGTTTATAATTTAAAATTTTCATACCCGGATATAATTTCAAGTTCTAAAGCACATATCCATCTTATATTTATCCTCTTTCTATGAAATTTTTTTCACACCAAACGTTTTACTCAAAAATGTTGCATCAAACAGATGAACATTAATTTTTTCAAAACCATATACATTTTTCCTTTGATCAGTCAATAATATTAAGAAGAAGCCACCCCTAGGAACACATATCCTTCCTTTATTTGAAATACTTTTTCCACTTCAACCTTTATTATACTCTCATAATTTAAATATTATTTATAATTCTTGTGACTTAGCTTCAAAAATGATTGGGGGAGTGGGGAAGAGGAAGATTTTTTTATCAATAGGAGGAGATGGGGCGTGGATGAGGAGTACGGGATAAATGGGAAATCACAATATTATTAGAACACTTATTAGAATTTTCACTCACTTTCTTACACAGAGGTCATGACAACATTTGAGCGATGTTTCATTTGGGACCACCTTGAGTTTACGTTAAAACCTCCTTAAAATAGGAATCCATTTTCCAGAACCTCGATTCCTCTTTTTTGCATGCTGTCCATCATGACAATTCAACCTAAATTGAATATATACCTCTTATTCTTAATGGATAACCCATGAACAATTTTAGGCCTGGTTGACTAATTTTTGTGCGCATACAAAATGGCTGACAGGACATCGGTAAACACAAAGTTTTGTCCTTTGATCATAGTTTACACAAACACTACAAATTGTCATCACCCCAGTGGTTGTGATGGAACATTGGTTAGGGTGAGAGTGATATGATTTGCATTTCATGTGAGAGTTCAAGAAAGTATTCCTTGCTTACAGTCAAGACTCAACACTGTTGCAAATCACACATTCCTTCTAATGTTTTTCAGTACATAGTTCCACAAATTACAAATTTCCATGAGAGAGACTGAGAGAGAAATAGAATTATCTAGAGTGAGAGAAAATTGGTATTAAGAGATTCCAGCACAGTTGATATGCTCCACAATCGGAGTCCACAAAGTATAAATAAATTAAGAACTGTACAGGGTTTTGTGCTTTCATCTCCTTATAAACTTGTTCAACTCCTCCTCATGTTTTTTCATTAAATACATTCACTGTCTCGGACCCAGCATTCCAAATAAAAGGCGTCCAGGAGCTTCAAAATTCTCAAGAAGGCTACCATTGACCAATTTCCACTGCCCAAAAAAACTTTATGTAGAATTACTTCCATTTGGCCAATCAGAAGGGAACGACTGTGGGTTTAGAGACTAGAGTCCAGCGTTTTTTTTTCTTTGTTCAAAAAAAATATATTTATATATTTTCAACAAACATGACGACATCACACGCACAAACAATAATATTAATAATTATTAACTCTTATTGCAACCCAATGGCTGACACGATTCCCATTTTGCTGGAGTCTTTCATTCATGTAGGCATCGTCGTTGTTGAGTTGCAATCAATACTTTTTCTTTCATACAAGCACACAAACACTCACAGATCACAATGAATGAACACGGTTTTTTATACACAGACATACAATTTGGCTGGTGGCGAGCCCAAGTTAAATCCATTGCCCGTGGTTGAAAAGAACTGCTCAGGTGTTTGGCATGAGTCATTTGGCTGAGGAGACGTTTAAACCAGTAGGCTCACGTTTGCAACTTGAAGACACACTGGAGGAAAACATGTTCCTTTTCTTGCCCATTGAGAGCAAATCACACTGGCACGGGTTTTCAGGAGTATTACACTTGGGCCTCGCAATCACTATCAGAAGCAGGAGGCCTTATGGGGACCCAGCCCCGTCCATTGTCTCATGTTTTTGGTGCGACACCCACCACGTCGCACACGTTCAGACACGACACAAGAAGCACACATATGCACGGAGGAAGTACCCTCCAGGTCAGGGGGCTCAGCTGGTTGGCTCAGACCTCAGTGGCCAGCATGCCGCTGCCCACCACACCACCCCCTTCCTCTTGCAAGTGCTCCCCTATGACGTAGACGGGGCCACCACCATTAGAAGGTGAACTACATGACACCTCCTTCTCTAGGGACCTCTTGGTCATCGAGGAATCACTGAGGAAGAAAATTGGAACAATAAATACACATAAATCCTTGTCCTCTCATATTGTACTCCACAGTCAAAGTGACTAACAGCTGCTTTAATCATACACAAGAGATGAATGAATGTAGCAAGTTTATCTATTTCTTGCAGCTTATGTACGCAGCAAATCTATTTCTTATTAACATACAAATAAAAGTGAAAGAAAAACATTTAAATGAAACAGAATTAGGAAGTTTGCAGAGATAAATATACTGACCATTCAAATTTTCATAAAGAAGATTTTGAATCATTGCATATGATGTTGAATGAACTTCAAGCATCAAATGGGGAGTCTGTTATTTGAGAAAGATAAAAAAAAGAGAAGTAGGAGTGTTAAAATGATATTTACCTCGTATTACAGATCCCCACAGGAGACACGAGCGAATCCACTGAAAGAACTGATATCCTCTTGTCGATGCATCCCGAAACCATGGATGCCCTCCTGAGGTTATCGAAGTCCTTCTCCACCAATTTCCCCCCACAGCCACCACCCACCACACTACCACCGCCCAGGCCTTGTGAGAGGCCCGCGCGATGCGCAGCTTCTGTGTTCAACTGTTTGTGCCCAGTGCTCTGCTGCTGCTGCTGGGCGACGGCTGCCGCCCTCTGCAGGGCGTAGCACAGATCACTTACACTAGACACGACACTTGTGTTCGCACTGACGTCCGCGGGAGGAGGCGCGACCTCCTCCACCACAATCACGCTATTGACGCACTTGTGCCTGTTCTTCGCGGAGCCTTCCTCCGGGAACCCCCAAGTGTTGCGTATCATGTGCGCGTCCCTCAGGAGAGACCCGCCGGTCGTTGGAGGCGGCGGTGGCGGCGTACCGGGCGGGTGCTGCTTCTGCCGCTTCTCCGCCCCGAAGACGCCGGCGTTCCTCTCGTTCTGCATTCTCGCCTCCTCGTCGGCTCTCCTCCTCTCCCTTTTCCTCCTCCTCTTCGCCAGGGCCACCACCGCCGCAGCCGCGAGGGCCGCGGCGGGGACCGCCGTTGACAGTGTGGCGATGACCACGACGTGCCCAGTGGACAGAGGTGCGTCCTCCGCCCCGAGCTGAGAAGTGGCTCCGAGGTCGGCCGGGGCCACACCGACGCCGATCGTCTCCTCCTCGCCCTCCCCGGCAATGTGCCGAGAGACGTTCCCCGTTGTCCACCGGCCGTTTTCCGGTAGCTGGGGCGGCCTCCTGATGGAACAATCCTTCCCGGTGAACCCAGACCGACAGCTGCACTTGTAGTCGTTGAGGAGACTGAAGCACCTTCCTCCGTTGGCGCAAGGCCTCGCTGCGGCACAATAGTCGACCGGACTTTCGCACGACGCCCCTGCGTAACCTGGCACGCATGAGCAGTGGAATCCGCGCCTGCTGTCATCCACGACGCAGGTAGCACCGTTGAAGCAGTTGGCGGCTGAGTCGGCGTCGCAGGGAACCCGCGGGGCGGTGGGTGGGCTGCCTATCGAACAGGTAGGCCCTGAGAATCCGTCCGCGCAGAGGCAGTCGAAAATGACCCCTGTGCCGTTGGCTCTGGACAGGCATGTGCCTCCTGAGAGAAAAAAACAACATGTTAAAAAGATGTCCAGAACTTTCTTTGAGAGAGGGGATGTACCGTGAAAGCAGAACTTAAGCTTCAACCGTAACACTCAAGTTGATTATTATAACGAAGCTTAAGATGGCAACTCAGCAGGATCTGAAGTGCTAAGAAATCATGTGATCACTGAGCTTCTGAGACGACTAGAAATTTAAATAGGTAGAATTTGAGCACTATATTTTCTCTATTATTTTATTTATTGTATAGCATGAAAGAGGAATCACGTTGAAGGGAAGTATGCCAAAATTTAGCACACGGCCAAACTTATTCAGCTTTACTTACCATTCAAGCACGGCCTTTCAGCGCACGGATCCATTCTCCTCTCGCAGTGGTCTCCTCCATAACCAGGCGGGCACTTGCAGGTGTAACCGCGGAGTACCACACTCGTTTGCCCCCTGCCCGGGCCTCCCGTCGAGGGCGAAGGAGACGAAAGATCTCGATCGAGACACGTGGCGCCATGGCGGCATGGGGAATCCGCGCAAGTCCTCGTCTCCGGAGTCTCGCAGTGAACGCCTCGCCATCCTTTGGCACATTCACAAACGTAAGAGCTGGGGCCATTAGCCTGAAATAAGAGGTAATTAAGAAGATTAGGGCAAGGAAAAATGATGGATAGAGCAATTTGATTGATTTCCGCCACTACGATAAGAATAGCACCATGAAACGAGGATCTTAAAAACTTACCCTGCAGGTCGCCCCGTTCAGGCACGGGTGAAGATGACCCGATCCCGGCCCCCCGCCACATGGTGGCGTAGACGCGGTGGTAGAAGGAGCTGCTGGAGGCGACGGATCCACCCGTTTTTCACAGTCGGTGCCCCCGAACCCAGGAGGACAGGAGCACGTGTAAGAGCCCTGCCCTGTGTTGAAACAAGTGCCTCCGGATTTACAAGGGCTGTAAAAAAAAAGTGCGAAATGAGAATTGCATGAAATGAAAAGGTCACGAAAACATGAATTTGCACCTAAACAGTCATGAGTTGATGAAGGCATAATAAATAGAAATCAGGCGTTCTTGAGAGATTTCAACGGTTGTAATATATTTTTTTAATGTCAAGGTTTCGGGTAAGAGACTTCAACGTATGAGTACACTCAAGAGAGTTCGATGTGTTTGGCTGATTTGACTTACCGGTGATTAGTGCAGTAGTTGAGGTCCTGGTTACAGAAGAGACCTCCCCAACCCTCATCACAAATGCAGTTCCAGGGCTCCACACATCCGCCATTGAGGCAGCCAGGGTACCTCTCGCACTGATCGCACAAGGGTCCTTTCCAGCCACTGTGACACCTGTAATTAAGGAAAGGACTTCATGAGCACAATTTTATTACAAGTTCCGTATTAGGATCACCAAAAAGTTTAAATAAGTTTTATCAAAATATAAGAAATAAAAGTTAAAGCCTCGAGTGCTCCCTTATAAAAAAATCAGAGCATACTATCGTATGACAAATACGCAATCTAAACAAAATACGCAGTAAGTAGCAGATTTACAGCCTCGCCGCCCATCGAGTTCCTCAGAAGGTTGTTGACACTTGTGCCTTCACCAAAGCGCAAGGAGGAGAAGAGCTATAGAGGGCTAGCTGAACGCGGATGAGTGTGGCAGTGGAAATTCAGTAGGCGATGGTTAAGGGGAGGAACGATCAAACACCTTTGGATTTCGCAGAAAAATATAGCCTAGTAAGAACGTCTCTTGCCGCGTTGACTCTAAAATCTTTTGAAAACAACATGAAAAAGTTTCAAAAGAAATAAGGCTCGTGTAGCACCATTATTCGGCTAAAGTGAATTATAAAATTCAGTACACACGACCGGTAAAAACAGGAGGTAAACCCAAGGGAAATAATACTCAAAGACAAAAGGAAGAAGAGGGATGGGGTGAGAAGAGCGATGTGAAGATTAAGGAGGAGGGAGGGGTACCTGGAAGGAGAGGGAGATAAAACAGATAGGATGGAGAGAGAAAAAGTGGGAAGGCATAAGGTGAGAGGGATAATGTAAGACAATGTCTCATTGAGTTGCAGAAGCCATGCCCACGGAGGAACGGTATTGGAGTGGTGGAATGGGGAAACCAGCGAGTGGAGGGGAGGGAAGAGGGCGTAGGAGGGCAGAGAGGTATGCAATAAGGGAGAAAGAGAGAGAGAGGAGTGAGGAAGCAGACGAAGAGGGAGGGATGGGGAGGCGACAGGTAGATGTGTGGGGGAGGGCGGACGGAGAAGGATGGGTGGGGGAGGAGAAGCAGAAAGGTGGGATTGATTGAGGGAGTGTGGGAGAGAGAGAGGGGGGGGAGGATCCGGTGGCGGAGGAAGGGGGATTACAAAAGACACCACGCCCATTTCTCTCTCACTCTCCACCCTTTCTCCCTCCTCCATCTCTCTCTTTCTCTCGTCTCTCGGGTTCCCACGGTATGACACTCCTATATGCAGGTGAGGCAGCGCCAGGCTGGAGGGGAGAGGGTGAGGAGATTGGAAATGGAGGGGAGGGAAAGATGGGAGGGAGGATGGGAAGGACATTCGGTTGCGAGGAGGGCAGAGGACACACAAAGACACATTTAGAGGTGCAAGGGGCTCCAGGGAGGCATGACGTCACGGATGATGTACAGGGATGCGTGAGGAGCGCTCGCTGCGGAGCGGGGAAGGGGGGTGAGGGTGGGGAGAGTAGTGTGTGGAGCGGTGGCGAAAAAGGAGAAGGGGGGAGGGGAGACGTGATGAAGAACTGACACGCGAATAGGGAAAAAGGTCCGGTGCTGGCGGCGCGAGGAGTGCAAAAAAAATGGCTCACGGAAAAAAGTAAGTCAAGAGAGCATAAAAGGGAAGGATTCCGATCGAAACTGCACGTTGGAAAACCCCGTCACGGAAGGACGTGGTTTAGAACAATAATACGGGGTTCCGATGACGGGGGCGAGAGAGAGGAAAAAGGAGAAAACATCGTTCCTAGCGATGTACTCAGTGGAGGAGGCGGCGGCATTGAAACCGATCGCAAACTTCGCACCTGCTCGGCATCCGCGGCAATATTTAATTGGTGGAGGGCCATGCTGAAAAACATACGATTTCCACGCGAGGAAACCGAGTCGATATGACGACAATCGCACGCTGCGCATGTCGAAGCTTTGAGACGAGCCCAGAGGGACACTGTCAGAATTGCATCATGCAACAACCTGGACGGCAAGAGGTGATTATCTCCATGTCCTCGCCATCGGACCTCGGGGACCTCAAAATTCACGACACAATGGAACCATTCCCTTTTGGACTGGAAGTGGAGAGGCAAAAAGAAGAGCGACGACCTCGGGATGTCCATAAATAAAGAATCGCGGATCTGAGAGAATACTGAGGGAGTCGGGGGATTTTTCGCCGCGCAAAACAGATTTTCGGCAGGCCGTGAACTATAAAACCCTCAACACGTACGGTCTTCACCTTCAGCACTCGGGACACATCACGCACAAAGGATGGACTTCGCATCCCCACTATCAATGAATCTAAGTCAATGACTGCCCTCCACGCTCACGCACACATACTAAAAGGGGCTGAAACCACACCGCAACTACGTCACTAGCTCACGCACACATTAGCGCAGCATACGCCCAAAACCTCTCTCCCTCTCTATCCACGGCTCACGTCGTTGTTCTCTCTACCTCCGTTCGAGCGTACCTCCTTATTTCCTCATCATGTTTCTAAGGCTTTAAACTCATTTACAGCGTGCCTCTTCCTTTTTACGCTTCCGCCTACCACTGCCTGGGTGCGAATGTCATCATCTCATCATACCCATAATGCCCTTACACCACTGAAAAGGCTGGGGATCAGAGAGTAAAAAACGCTGTACCGTGACTATTACACGGATTCTGGAAGGCCGTTTCGTGTCCTGAGATGTAATAACCATGCATGAATAAGAATACTATGCACTAAAAACTGACGAGATCAAATATTATTGTAATTAGTTACGTTTGCGCCAAAAAACGTATTCGGGAATCGATCTCCAGTCATTGTCAAAAAGTCAATGAATATTTTATTTCGATTAAAGCATATAACACTCGTGAGGTTCATTACAAAAAATGTACGAATTATTGTCGTATGATGTTCACAGAGAAGAAGATAGGCAGAATATTACAATCAGAGAAATGGCATCCCTATGATTTATGTGCATGTAGGAACTACATAAAATGATAAAAAAGTATAAAGGAAAAATATCTTATCTTCAAAGTAGTCGCACCGATAAGGACCCGAAAGATTGCAATGCTACTCTCAAAGAGAAAAAAAAACAATAACGGGAAGCTAGCCAAGCAAATAGTTTCGTTGTATGAAAAAGATTATCCGGGCAAGATTAGAAATTACTGTCTTCATTGAGTATAAGTACCCCCACCCAGAGCACAAGGCTCAAGTGGTTGCAGCGAAACTGAGTGATATAATATAATGATAATGAGCACTCGTTATAACATATCTTGGCACACGTAAAGCCCTTCGGCCGGCGGATGTGAAAAGATAGAAGACGCAGAGGCACATGGACTGACGTTTCCTACTCATGGTGACTATCTACGAGCAACGAGAGGAATTGGCCGTAGGCAATATAGAGAAAGGAGTAAAGAGACGAGAGATGAGGAAGGGTTAAAGGAAGAGAAGCAAAGAGAGAGAGAGCGAGCGGGAGAAAGCGGTGGGGAGCGGCAAAACGTGGCATGGAGGGGTGGAGAGAGGAGAGGTGGGGCCGGAGGAGGAGACGGCTTGTCGTGAATGCCAATGCCTCGTACTACTCGCTAAGAGTCACAAGACCACATGAGGCCACACGGGCAGGTGGAGGGGGGGCACATGGCAAACACACTCCATCCCCGCGGGAAAAGTTGCGGGAGTGAGGGGATGGGAGGAAGACAGGGATGGGGAGTCACAGAATGAGGAAGGAGAAGAAAGAGGTAGGCAGGGCGGGCAAGGTAAGGAAGGTGGCGAGCCGGCCACTCTGTGCTCGCGACGCTTGGGATGAGACGATCACTCGTAATACCTATATATGTAGGCATATCATTTATTTACTCATACATACGTGTGTATATATATACACCCGCAGAGGAAGACATCGGGTTGGAAGGGTTGGGGTGTAAGAAGAAAAGGAGCGGGTACCGGAAAGGAGCGAGATGTGATTATGGGAGGTGGAAGGAGGTCACACGAGAAGAGGTAATGGAGGTGCGGGAGGGAGTGGATGAGAAGGTGACGATCGTTTTGAAAATGTGCTTCCAACGAGTCGGCCGCGGTACTTCTTGTGCTGCTGGAAAAGTCGTCGAAGGGATTGGTGCCACTTTGGCGCTGGAGGAGACTTCAGCTCAGCCGAGTGTAACTTCGGTCGAGTCCGTTACGCAAAATACGCACACTCAAACTACAGATACATAATCTAAGAAGATAGGCGAGGACCAAGAACAAGCATTTATTTGGCAATAGCCGGAAAAGCAGCTTATCCAAAAGTCTTTTAATTTTCATTGGTTGATCATCGTTTTACATTTCACATCTGCCAATGTATTTATATAAACCGTATCATTTTTCATGAATGCATTCATTACATTGAGCTGTCGATAAAAAGTGGATTTTGGAAGTCAAATGAAAACTCAAAGAAGTGGTCCTTTTTTCGAGCACGCGCTGTGCATAAAGATAAGGTGCAGTCTCATAAAGAGTTCGACATCATGCCGGCTTTCCAATCACAGTTCATGGCTTCATGGACGTTGTTGACTTAGATATCAGACGACGTTTACTTTTTTACTGAATTCTTACTTCCGCAGTCCACAATCGGTTGCGATGCACAAAATTCTCACTAAGAAGCGGAGTGATTTTTTACTTGGCGATTCTCGGCCATCAAAAGAGTTGGGAGGATCTACTGTTTGAACTTTCCTCACTACTGACATTACTCAAGAATAATGGGAGGTTAAACCGGTGCCGCTCACCGAGTTGGAAGCATTTTCTATCTCACTATAATTATTCCCGGGGAAAGTAGTGGATAACGGATTGAAAGGAAGCAAGAGATTTTCTCCCCATGTGAACAACCAATGAGGGCATTAAAACATGGTTCATCATCGCGCGATTCTCGTAAAGCTCTCACAGAAACAGATAGCAAGCAATAAGCACGTATGGATTGTGACAATTGCAATGTCCTGCTAGCAAGAATAACCATTCACAAATAATAAAAGAAAATAACAAATCGCGCTTGTTCAAGCGCAACAAAATAGTAAAAGAAATAAAAAACATAACAGCTACTCTGATATTTTTTGTGAAATACACAGAAAACTGGTTATAAAAACGTGATGTACGAAGCTTTTCAAACTCAAGGCATCGATATGTGTTAAAAGTATTCAGGTAACATAGTTACACAAAATATCGTTGTCACGACGCGTAGCGGAGGTAATAAAATACCGATTACCATTTCGAAGAAAGGAAATCGTTGCATGTACCTGCGGTGAAGTTAAAAAGCAGTTATAGAACAGAAATTCCAAAAGTCTTAGCGATGAAATATTTCCTCGTCGTTCGGGGCTCGTTAAGTGGATGAATTGCACTGGTAGATATTACGCTGCGGAATATTATGTAAAAATCGATTTTCATTCCTTGAATGCAGAAGCAGCACATATTTGGGAGGTAAGGGTATATGAACAATCAAACTAATACATCCCATTCAATGCGAAAATAAAGAATAGGATGTATTATCATATAAATGGAGATGTAATATTTAAAAAGGCTGCTGTTTATGGTGATAACTCTATCATAGTGGTGACTGATTATAAAAATAACAGTTTCCTAAGAATTGCAGTTGTAACTAACATAGTAAATTTACTTTCAGTTGAAGAGACTTGATGAAAAAATAACTACGGCCCCACTCGAGTCCATTCTCTAAGAACAGTAGCGGTGAGGGAAGCGAACGTGATTTTTCTAAAGCCCCAGTTAAATAGAATGAAAAGGTAGAGAGTAACAGAATGTGACCAAGTCTTGGGGGTTGTAATATTAGCAAAATCAGTGGACTTATCCATTTGGAATCTCGGGATAGGCCGACGGAGAAAAAGCAACACACACGATAACGAACTCCCCTCGCCCTTCGTCTAAAAATAAGCCATCTAATTTGATCGCCGGGATCCCTTCCGTTTCGCCAACACGCAACGACGAGAATTCCGACGAAGGTTGCAGACGGATGTCGCTGCCCCGAGGGGGAAGGATGAAGACCATAAGAGGGCGAATAGGAAGGAGACGTCGGTCAGGCAAAAAGGGAGAGGAACTAGCGAGAAAGAGGGGCGGGTGGTCCAGAAGAAAGAGAGAGGATGATGGAGGAGGGATGTATTTTACAAGGATACACTCAGCAAACCCAACATCCACCGTGGATGTCGAGTCCTTCATGATAAAGTAACTCAATCGAAACAAAGAACAATCGCGAGAGATTATTCGCTTATATTTTTCGTCTCTTTGAATGAATCTCTGTCCTCGTCGAGAATCGATCAAACGAAATTGAATCCAATAGGGAAGAGCATGGGAGTGCAAGGCACCTCACCCTTCATCCTGAAGGGAAAGGGAGAAGTCCAGTGTGGGAGGGGGGACTTATGATGAAGACTGGCACAAGAGTGGTGGCCCGAAGTTATCGAAAGGAAAAACGGGATGAGACAAGGGGAGCGATTGAAGAGCGAGCTGGAAGCAGAGAAGGGGAGGAAAAGAGAGGATGTGGGAGGAAGGGGAGAGAGGGAGACGGGGGATAAACCCTGCATGGGAACGGGCAATGACCAACTAACACGCACAGCTTGTATCACACACACACGCAGGCACATTCAACAGACGTCCGTACTCACACACGCCGACCGCGAAATGTGTGCTGGGGGGTGGGTTTGACGACTCGGGTAAAAAATAAGAGATGAATCACATCCCCTCCGAATGCTTCATTCCCACCCTAATCCGAAACCCTTAAAAAAATAACAATACCTCGCCCCTTCCCCCTCCCCCCGCTCACTAACGATCAAAACCACCCCCACCTCCGTCAACCCTGTCGAAGCTACTCCGAAAGCCACCTCCCCTCTCAATCACTCCTTCACCCCTGCACATGCACTCCCCCGCCAGCCCACCCACACACAAGCAATCCTTCCCAGCATCCTCTCTCGGTGACTTCCCTCTCTCCATCCACCCCCACGCCCCCTCGCCGTATGAGCGTTTTCATCTCTTTCTCTCCATCCATTCCCTGCTCCCACTCACTCGAAACCGCCCTCCCTCTTTCCTTTCCAGTCTCCGCTCTTAATAAATACATCTCGTCTCGGGAGTCTCACGGCCTCCACCTTCTTCGATCTGGCAAGATACTTACCCTCCTCCCCCCTTCCTCAACCATCGTCCTGCACACACAAACACCTTCCTCATCGCTTCCTCACGCCACAATAATCACTTCATTTAACCGCACCACTCCCGCTCGCGATGGGAGGACGATTTCTTGTTTCCTTCCTTCCTCATCTCTGCCTCGTCCACACAAATCTACTCCCCACTAAAGTCTCCCACATTCTCCCCACCTATACTTAACGTATTTCCTCAATTTCATGTCCACCGTAAAGAGTGTTCAGCCCCTTCTGCGCAGAGCGAATAGCATATACATGCGTGCTTGAGCGGAAATGAGACAGTTATCCGGTTATTCTTCTCAAGAGTAAGCTTTCTCCTTGATCATCTCGATAAAGTTCACGAGCTTTTCCTTTGGCATGATTCAAACCTCTCAAATGTTTAAGTTTAAAAGTCTTTTCCCGATCCTTGGTTACCTCCCACCCCCTCACAAAAAAAAGAGGACGATACCATCATAACACAACCACTAACGATTTTAAATAATAAATTTACCAATGATCAAATTTCGACCTCACGGGAGTTTGTAATAGCAGTTACCTCCTGTCCACGAAGCTTTCCCATGTTTATTCCTTCCTCCTGCTCCCTTCCTGTCCTCCTCCACGCTTTGTCGCGGCGCTAGTGACCAAGAGACGTGAGATAGCCTAGCACGCTCACGCATCGGAGACGAACTCTCGACACACGCGTTTCTGCACTTCAATTGTCGTCCTCGCTCAGAGGCATTTGTCCCCGTCTCCCACCGCCCACGCCGCTGGAAGGCGACATAGGCGCATGCAGCGTTTGTTCCTTGCTCTTTTTTCTCGCCCGACGCCGCATCAGAAACCTCCCCACTTTTACCCCTTTCCTTGGAAGGAATGCCACACAAACGGTAGTGGATTGAAGGAGAGGGAATTTAAAACAATAGGTGGGAAAATCTGGCCGTGGAGAGATTTCGGAGAATGCTAGCGTTGGGTTGAGGGCGTCAACTCTCTTTCTTCAGCCCTCTGGACTTTGGACCCTCCCTAAAAACTATTTCGTGTACAATGATGCGTGGAGATGGCAATAAATGAACGTTGCGGATCACAGACGATAATGATCACTCCCGATAAAAATTGACTCACCTTGCAATTTAGTTTTTACGGGTCTTTATCATTAGAAGTCATAACTGTGATGCCTCTTCGCGAAACGACAGTAAATTTTCTTACTTACCAAAAAGTTTCCCTTATAATGGATGATATGAATGTGGAATATATAGCACAAACTATCATCAAAAATGTAGTTCCCCGCTAAGTGTTATAAGTGAGATATACTTTGAAAGCATTTCTGATCGAGTGCACCATTGTAATATAATTTTGTAACCTTAGAAAAGTGCGAATTTAGAGGCTGATATAAGGGGACGAAGCGTGCGGTACGCAGAGGGGGTTGGTTTAACGAAAGAATGGGAGGAATGAAGAAAGGGTGAAGGAGCAACGTAACTATAAACATGAATGTGTACTTACAGGCACTCGTTGGGCTTGTTGCAGTGACCATGTTCGGCGTGGCATCCCGGCAAGCAGCGAGCTGTAGGAAGAGAGAAGGGAAAAAAATTAGCTGCATTCATGATAAAGAACAGAGCACTTGACATAAAACAAGAGTGAGGTAAATACGTGTTTTAGCAGTGATTAACTGCGCCGAAAGAATGTAAGTTCTTTTTTGCTGCTAGAACTGAAGGAAATACGCAGTGTGACATAGTTCATACCGGACTAAATTACACTGTTCTACATTCATTGAGAAGAGGGAGTGCTGAAAAAATCCAATGTAATAAAACAGGGAACATTCGGCCAGAATTTTAATGTATTAAATTAAATGAAATACCCTTCTCGTTTGAGAAAATAAGTTTTAGAGAGAAGATATTTCGGTTTCAATAAAATAAAACGCAGCACTGATTCATTTCATCGTACAGTCCCAAGGAATTAAATCTCGTTTTTGATGTATCCTTCTGCTAGCGAGGAAACGGCGTCTTAGTATTTTATGATCGAAATTAATAAGTCATTTCTGTTTTTGTGAGAGGCCTCCTAACCGTGACGTAATCGTTCCCAACAAACAATTTAGTCCCGATTCATAAACATGATGCCAATCACGGAACACACAAAAAAAATCGCGAATCTCGTTCCAATAACTTCGTGGGACACCCTCCTCCGACCTCCCCAAAACCAATCGAAACCGATTCGGTCAGATCCACGTTTGCTCGCGGACAAGGACGGGAGATGAGAGGGGAGAGATCCTCACCGGAGGTGGGAGAAAGAAATATTTTCTCAAAAATATCTCGTCGCTACTTCATAGACCAAGTTGGTGGGAGAAGAGGAGTGGAAATGGGAGGAGATGTCTGAGGAGGGGAACATAATTTCGTGAGATGGGTCGGAGGGATGGGAGATATTGGGGTTCACGACTACGAGGGTGGAGTGGAGGAACGGGACGCGGGCAGACAAAGGTTGGAGGACGGTAGGAGGAGAGTTGCGGAGGCGGGTCCCGGTTGCGGCAGCGTCGAAAGGGGAAGAGCGATGCAGGACGGATGAAGAGGGAAAAGGATGAAAGGGGGAGAGAGAGGATGGAAGAGAGGGAGGGCCAACTAGCCCCCGACACCTCCTCTCCCTCCCCTTCTTCGCCCTCACCGAGGATACGTTGGAATGAGGGGGGCATCGCTGGCTGAGGAGGAACACGTACTTGTGTGCGCGCCGAGGGGACGGCTGGGAGTTATGAGGTGGGAGTGGACGAGAGGGTACTGGGGTTGAGGGAAGGGAGGCATTGCAAGGTCGCAGGCGGGATTGAATGGAATGGGTTGAGTCGGGGGAATTTTCGGGGGAAGAGGACATTAAGTGTGCTGGGGAACAGGGAGGGATGAATTAGAGAGAGGCAAGGGCATGCTCCCCGCCGTACTTGTGCATGCACAATTTTCCGAGTTCTGCAACTATTTATCTTATAATTGCACGCTCGTTCATGACGTTAAAATTGCACGACGATGTACACGTTCATAGAGATCAAAGGCGAGCATTAAAAAAAAAAAACATTTTGTTCTGCGATTGCGTTTTTCAATCTGAGCATCCAACGCAACTAATGTCTCATTTTAGTGCCGATGCATTGAATAAATATAACCAGATAGCTGCGAAAGAGTTAAATTGCAAGGAAATCTAAGTCTGTGAAAAAATTAAAATCTCGGGAAATGAGTGTATGCGATTCCACATGACTACATTTGTCTTACGTGCCTGCACTAAAAACCAAAGTTACGCCAATAAATAGAGTGGATTTGCAGGCTGACGAATTGATGTTAAATTTGTTTATAGTTATCGAGGTAAAGTTAAGTTAACCTTGAAGAGGGGAAGCATACTTCAACACTGCAAACCAAGATCAAAAAAACTGCATAAAATCGTGATGTTGAAATTAATGCATTAGGTTGATGATCCGGTCAATTTAAAAAAATATATAAATATTTCAACGCTCTCATAGCAATAGATTTTGAAGTTTAGTCCATCCCGATTTCATCTTCTTCTCGGAGCCATGCATCGAAGTGTTAAACGTGATGCGGCACTTATTGAAGAGCGTATAAAGCATTAATTAATGTGGGAAAATGCCCTCAAGGAGGGCATCAGCGGCAGGAAGGAGAATTCGAGCAGCGATAGACGCCGTAAATGAGGCCGATTTCGCTTTGAAGAGGACGTGTAGCAAATAAGATATCGCTCGTTCGGTTGGTCAGTAAGGAAAATAAATGCGGAGGAGGAGGATGATATTTGTGGAGCCAGAGGTCTTGGGAGACTTAGGAGGTAGAGGGAGGGTCGCAGTGGAGGATGGGAGAGGATTTCGGAGATGCTAGAAGGCAGGTGTAAGGCGAGGGAACTTAGGGAGGCCGGGTGTGCTAAGACGAAAGGCGTAACTAAAGAAAGAAAAAGGGGGCGGGAGTGTAGCAAACCGAGAAGGGGTCTCTCGAGTGGTCAGTCGGGCTCAACTAAAGAGAAGAGGATAGGATTCTGTCATGGGAACTCACTGCAAAACAGGCAAAACCAAAACCATACTGGAGGTTGCAGATACACTACCCTATTTCAAAACAAGTTGTAGGTTTAGTACAATATAAAACATCACAAAGAGAAGCACTATGGAAATTATGATCATTCAGGGCATGGATATTGTATCGACTCTCGGTAGCAGTTCTGTGTGATGAATGAAAATCAAAACCGACTTAATTACAACACATCTGCGTTTTTCCCCACTTCCCTTTCATTACAATGTTACAATATTTACAGCATTTATTTCCACATCCTACTAGTCGAGCGCATTATGCTGGCAGCATTGTCAGCTTATTAGGGACATTCAGTGCAGCAAATAATAAAAGAGGAAGGTAAATAATTATGCACACAATATTTACCCAAGCCACGATCACCTGCGCGTTATCGGAATTAAATCCTAATTTGCAAAATCCATTTTGTTTTCTGAGAAGTAGGCCTTCCTGAGAACGAATGTTCGCCTTTTTCCGCCTTTTTTTCGCAGCGGCGAACGACCAAAACGAACGGTTTCTCTGAACTCTTCTCGCGATACATTTTCTCACACACGCCCGCAGATGTCTTTGGTCCGAGCAGGGCGTTCCTCCCTCTCCCCCTCCACAGCTCCCCTCCTTCCGCCCGCCCGTGAATCACACCTGCTCCAGATGGAGAGGAGATGCAAACGACTCTCGGGGCGCCCCAAGGACAGAGGGGCGGAGAGGAGGGGTGGGAAGGAACGGGGAGAATCAGGTACGCCCGGATCTCTCGATTCCGTCCGTTCGCACGACGACTATCGGCAGGGAGCCGCGATTTTGCCGCGGAAAGGATTCAATACAAATGAGATCATTAAGTGGACTCTGCCGACAGACTCTTGCCATTTGTAAACGATGCTAATCATTGGCTACCTTCGAGAGCTGGTACGTAAATGAGTTCAAAATAGGCTCGAGTGGTTAAGTCAATGGATCCTTTGAACACTTGTAGTGTAATCGCTCCGCACCACTTCCCGAGGTGATTTCACTTGCCTAAAATTGCATTTTACCACCAATGTTAAGTACTCCATGAAGGCTTTCGCACGCAGATCACCCAGGGGTGCTAAGTACCAAAAGGATTCTCAAGGAATATTTCCCATTTGAGTGGACTCGCGCTCGGGAGTTATTTAGTATGATATGGCCGAATTTCAGTAAATTTCTGTTAAACTCGTGGGGCATGCTAGTGGTGCGAGCGTTGAAAACGAATTCTTCAGTCTCCGAATTTCCATTTTCGACCATCCAAAAGAAAATGGGCGTTCAAAAAGAGAGAAACAAGGTCGACTCGACCCTCGGGAAAGGTTTACTACGGCGCCTCTCCTAAGTGCATCATGCGACGAGAGAGCGCGCGCATCGGAAAAGACATAACGGTCGAACGGACACGGGGAAAGAGAGCCGCAGCGCCGACTATTTACGCAAGACAGAGAGGGGTTCGAATATCTTAGTGCCCAGAAGTGGGACAGTTATACCAGAGTGGACTGCTGGAATTGTCGGTCTTGGAAGCGATGAAGGTGAAGTCCCATCTTGCATGATACGCATGGTCGATTCATCTTGTTAAAATCTACTGTCTTTCACCTAATTGCTAAGTTACTATATGCCTGTATTCCCTAATGTAGGAGGTGATCTTTTCGCATTAATAGGAGATATGTCCGAATAAAACTTTCTGTTATTGCTAAAGGCAAACTGTGCTCCTCCGATACGGAGCAAGGCCCAAAATATCAATAAAAATTAATAACGCAATTGCCACCGAAGAACGTGTTGCATCTGTGAATTAAGTTGTGATCGACCGTAAGGGCCACCATTCTTTAATGATTACGAAATAAATACTCATAAAATGCTGAGAAAGGCAAGAAATAATTACCAGTCGCCAGAAAATTAACCTCGACAGTTCACTAGCATAACATACGACCACCAAGGGATATTTAAGCGAGAGAAAATGAAATTAACCGAACGGAAGTCTCATTAGACCTCGAAGCATTGCGAATGTTCTCGCAGCCTACATAACCATTCTCACCGAGAGCAAATCTTCCCAGGCCATACCACAACCAAGCGTATTCCCATTTAGACTACTGAGATTAAAGTCTCAGAAGTCTTCTTATCGTGCTGCGGAAGAGTGAGCATGGACTTGATGGGAAGGAGAAGGGGGCGGGCGACGAGATGGGGAGACAATTGGCAAGGAATGAGTGAGGGAAGCGGGAACGCCGCGGAGAGAGCCCGAACGCCCAACCCCCCTGCACTCTGTCCTACCTCACCCACGCAAACAACCGCGACCTCCGCGGCAGCCGAGTCGAGGTTTTTACGCGCCTCCAAATCACTAAGCTACCGCTTTGATATAAAAGGTTGCTCAGTAGGCGGCGGAAAGAGAGGATGGGCAAGGTAGGTGTGGGTGGGTCGGTGGGAGTCACTTGTCCGCGTGTTTGTCCGTGCGCGAGCTAGTGTGAGAGAGAGTGTGCGTGTGGTTGATCGTGTGCGTGTGAGTGCGGGTGGAGGATGCAGCCATATCCTCGCTAAGGGGCCCTCTCTCTTTCTCCCACTCGTCGGAGCACGCCGCCGCCGCCCGCGAACGAGAGACTTCGGAGGAGAAATGTACACGTCGGGGGTGGGGGAAATAAGGGAGTGATAGTGACTGATGTGGGGTGAGGGAGGGCGAACCAAGAGAAGGGGATTGAGAAGGGGTTAAGAAGCGAAGAGGGAGAGAGCGGGGGTGTAGGGGAGGAAAGGAAAAGAGATGTTTGGTGCCCGAGTCTGAGAAAATGCGGGAGGGAGGATTTCCGAGAGGGTGAGGAGAGAGGGTAGCCGGGGAGGGGTTGCTCGGAGGGGAGTGTGGCGTAGGAGGGGGCAGCAGCGCACAGAAGAAGGCGTGGGAAGAAGGGAACTGAGTCTGGTGGCTACTCTTACAAAGCCTGGGAAAAGTTGGAATGGAGATGGAGGGATGGGAGCGCGGAGAGGGAGGGAGGGCGGATGGGTGGGCGGGTGGGTGGGCTGATGGGTGGGAGGGGATAGGTGCAGGGGTTGTGGGAGGGGGGGTTGCAGCGGAAACCATAGTGGGAGGTGGATGTGGAAAGGGGTGGTTGGAAGTGCCAAGGAAGATCACCAAAGATATGGCGAGAGAAGAGCAGAAAAAAGGGGTGAAGGATTGCGGTGAGGATCGAAAATGAGAGCTCCGCGCGCGAATAAAGCGTTGCGAGCGAGGGAGATTCGAAAACACTCCGAAAAGTATAATGAATTGGTGACTGCCACTGAATTTCCAAAACATAGAGACTAATGACACCGTTTATTAGCGTTGCATACCAACAACAACTCTCCGAAAAATAGGGACTAATGACATCGTTTATAAGCGTTGCATACCAACAAGTTCTCTCTAAGATTCGTGAGGTCTTAGAGCAAAATTTATTTTAGTAAATTTGAGAATGATTTACTAATCCACAAAAGATGACTATTACATTTTATGTTAAGGCAAAAATAGAGCAAATATGAATGGCTGAAGGAAAAATTCGAACTCTACAAACATTTTTATCTAAGCCAAAATTAAATAAGTTTGAATTAAAATAAAAATGAATGACCATGATTTATCAAAAATTAGACTACGAACATACTTTTAAGATGAAGTGTTCCTAAAGAGCGCGAGAGAATGAAAGCGCTCTCAGTAAACGGAAAAACTTCTGAAAATATAACATCCGTTCATGAAAGAAAGAATGCGAACAATCTTCGCAGCACCGAAGATGGCTCTACCAGGAAAGGATTTTTATTTCTTACCTACGCCAGACAAAAAAAACATGCGCAATGGCCGAGCCAATCAGGGAACATTCCAGAGGAAGGGGATAGGATAGACCTTCGATGGTTTAAGGTCACAGGTTCAGATCCTGGTCACGCCGGCTTGTGCAAGTATCACGATGTGAATTTTTTTCACGGAGTGGGAGGAACAAATCTCCTCTCTCTTGCCCCGTTGCAATCCTCTTACATCTCTTACTTTTGACCATGACGAAAAAAATGACAAGGCCCCATCGGTGGCAGACGGAACCGCGAGGCAAAAAGGAACGAACAAGCCCCAAGGAGTGAGAGAGAGAGCATCGAATGCCAATATTGATCAACAAAGCCACGCGTTAACCAAAAGCGCAGACCTTGAAACCTCAACGCTTCTCATCTGCCGCCATTACCACAAGCATCAATGTGACCGCCGCGCGAGCACTGAACCTTTATAACTAACGCACACACAATGACTTTTGGACTCGCATGAAACGCCGCTCGTGAAATACTTGTATTTTACCAGTGGAAAAAATGCCATCACTAGAATCCTATGGCACTCGTATTTCAGCTCACTGGCACGAGAGAACACCCACCTCGTCTTGTAATTACAAACTGATCACGCAAGAACGATTATCGATATTCTCAGAAAAATAGACAAATAGTGAAATTACGCAGGGGTTATGACTCTACTTTTGAACGTCAAGATTACACAAAGGCAAGACATCTAAACGAGATACCATATTCATACTTATAACAGAAAATGCCGCGTAGAATAGTACTGTATGATGAAACATCAGATTAAGTTAAAAAAAATCTTTCTTGAATATCAAGTTAGAATGACCAAAAGGAGGATATAGCATGAAGAGTCAAATCAAAGGAGGAAGATAACTATGACGCAAACAATGGAAGGATGTATTAAAAACATACTTAAATTTTTCGAAATTTGCATACATCTGCGGCAAAGGCCTGATAGGGAAAGAAGATGCCTATACGGTGAAGGGGGGCAAGGCATTTGCGAATACGGCAGATAAGTAAAGGAGGACGACAACTGCCCCGAGGGAGAGAGGCCAATGAAAGTGAAGTAGAGGTCTGAGGGGGACGAGACGGGGGAATGAATGGTTCTGAGGAAGGTGGGCATATATCGGTGGGAGACGGAATCGAGAGGAAGAACGGGATGATAAAGTGAGGCGGCGAGGGAGGGAGAGGGAGGAGCAGACGAGGGAGTCTGGGGATGATGATGATCCAGGCAAGGGGAAGAAAGTGAGGAGACCGAGAGCGGGGGAGAGTGGGTGAGCGAGTCAAGGGATGGGTCGAGAACGGTTCGTGGGGTAGGCGGGGCAAAAATAGAGGATTGGGATATGGGAGGGAAGAGGGAGGGGAGGTTGAAGATAGTGCTGCAGAGGTTTCCTCCCCATCTCCCTTCCCCTCGCTCCCTCTCTTTCTTTCTCTCTCTCTATCCCTTTCCACGTTTTATACCTGCTACCTTAGCGGCTGCATCCAGGCCATAATAAAAAGCCTCTCATTCTTCGACCCTCGAGGCAAGAAGGTATCCCAGGGGCATGGGAACCTAGAGGGGAAATTGTGGGGTAGGAACGGGTAGGGACTTTGGGTGGGAGGGGGGTGGGGGAGATGATGGGGGGATCGAGACTCAAGAGAGACGAGGGAAGGGAAAGGGTTCTTTACTGTGAGGAAAGAAGATTTTGAGGTGGCACGCACGGGGAAAAAGTGGAGAAGATATTGTGCCGGAACGTGTTTATGTGAACGCAGATAAAAGAGCACAGTAATAATAATTATGCAAGAGACAAAAACGACTGCAGTCCTGAATGTTTAGAGGGCATTACTTTAACCCTCATAGTTTAAGTTCTACCATTGATATTGTATGAGAGCATGGGGAATGAAGAGTTGAATTTTCTCAGTTATCTAAAATGACTACATGACTAAAATGACTACATGACTAAAGTGACTTATCTAAAATGACACCGAAAAAAATCCAACGTAGCCGATATGCGTAGTCACCTTTTCGTTTTAATCATCGTTAGTTGAAACGCAACTTGAAACTTGAGGTTTGTAAACCATAGATCTGTAACAAGTACTGAAAAGTGTGCAGAAAAATGTCCAAGTGGATTGAATATCGTGATGCGGGTATGTGAGAAGCATCACGAGAAGGTTCTTCTCTTTTCCCCGTTGCAGACGAAATGGGAATAAAGGGGTGAACGAGGCTAACTTGGCGTGTAAAGGCGTGTTAGACTGATTATCTGGAGATGCCAAATTGAATCTGCCGAGGCCGAAGCAGCGAAAAGAAATTCGCGAGAAAGAGAAGAAACTCAAGAGGCGGATTTGCACGGTATTCTCAGCGATGGAATTGATTTCGAAAGATGAAAACAAAGTCTAAACCCAGTACCACGCTCTGCGAATAAAAATCTCAGCGTAGAACATCGCCCGAATCTCCTGCTTTACGCGATATCCCTCTTGAACTGAAAAGAATGAGCAGAGGAAAACTGTGGGCAATGTCGGAAACGTATAAAAAAAAAACTTGTTAAACCATGTCACGGATATGTTAGAATTCGGTGTCACGAAGCTGGGTCTCCCAACCTTGAACCGAGAAGACAGTGAAATAGTGGCAGGGCAGTTTGGGTGAGGCCGGGGGAAAAATGCGATGAGAGTGGGGGAGTAGAATGCGGGAATTAAGGAAGAAGAACGGAGAGAAAGGAGTGAAAACGAAAGGAAAAGAGGGGAGTCCGTGGAGAGGAGTGGCGACACGTAAGGGAAGGCAGAGAAGAATTTTAGAATCTCCGGCTCTGGAGGGGACGGGCGGGATAGGAGAGAGAAGAGACGCATGAGCGGAAAGGTGATGCGTCGTGCAGGAATGAGAAAAAATGAAATGAGGTAAAAGAAGGATAACTGGAGGAGGTTAAATGGTATATGGCAGTCGTAGTGGGCATATAGGCTGTGACTTGCTTGCGTAAGGATTCTCCTTTCGCTCGAAAAAGGCACGAATGAGTCATCAGTATTCAATCCTTTGATCTTCTCGCGGGGAATGGGACAAAGGAGGAGGAATGGAGGAAACAGGGAGGAAAGGACAAAGACAAATTGTTTCCTAGTCAGCGGCGAAGTCTCTCTTAAGGGATGGAAGCCAACACTTACCTCGCCGCGATCCGTACCTTCTTGTTTTGATTGGCCTACTAAGCGACGGGAGCGTCCTCGACACGGCTTATGATGTGGACATGGAGGGAGATTTACGCATACTTATTACATTCTTCTTCAAATGGAGAATTTAGGGCTGCTGTGGTGAAGGCCAAGTTAAGAAAATTCAATTTTATTGCGATGACAACTCCCGAGACACAAAAGTGTCATGTTGCCTTAAACGGTTAGCAACTTCTCGCGATCATATGCACGCTCTACCCATCCCTTCTCTTTAAGAAGACTCGTTTTCCTTGAGGCATGAAGGAGCGCACTTTCACTGACGCTTAAAAAAAGGGGAACAGACTGTGGGACACGTCGGGGGCTTTTTAAGCTCCCATCATGATAAGGATAAGAGAGAGAGTAATACTCACGAGTGTCGCAGTAGTCTCCTTCCCATCCGGGAAGGCAGACACGGTCTCCGGCTGCGGAGCAGGTGTAGTGGCCGAAATTATCGTCTCGAGGACGACACAGGTTGGCACACCCCGACCCATAGTAGTGAGCGTTGCACGTCACGCGGGCTCCGAAGCGAAGACTAGCCTTTCCTCCCGGGATGACGTCGCCCGAAGGTAGCGTCATCGACTCCCCTGAGGACCTGGCGTCAATCTTGGACCACGCCGCCCCCACCTCCAGGTGGCCCTGGGTAGTCAGCCGCGCCAACAGCGTCTGGTTGGTATCTGCAAACGACAAGTGGATAAGAGCACATGAAAACGTGGTCTTCCAGAATTTCGGCACAAACAACAGGGGCAGGACGAAAATTTATTTGCGGGACACAAATCGAGCATTGAAGTCTCCATTCTCAAGTGAGAACTTTCGGTCCCTGAGAGTCGATATCCACCCACAACATGAAATACGCGTGAAAAAAATAATGATCGGTCGCTGTCATTAGTGGGTAAGGAGCCGTCCATGCCAAACAAAGGTCATGGATTCAGATACCACTCGAGATATTTTTGTTCCAGGTTGCATTCGAGTGCTGCAGCAAAGAGAGTAAAAAAGTACTTAATGCATAAACAATGCTATAGAAAACATTCATACCGTAAAAGAAATAACGCAGATCCATCGTGTCGGAAAAGAATTTTTCCGGCGACGAAAAGTTACTTAGATAACGGTAACAGTTGGTGTAAAAATGTTCTTTGGCGGCTTTGAGCAATGCTGTAAGCATCTCCGATGGAAAATAAAAGTGGAACGGGAAACTGAAAGGATTATTAAATAAGGCCATTAAGAGTAGTCGCACTACGTGACAATAGAATGGCGAAGCGCGTTACAGGTAAAGATTATGGGGACAAAAAACCGGGAAAGAGCAACAAAGAAGGATAAGGGGGAAAGAAATGGGAACTGCGGGAATATAATTATCCAACACCAGACCGCCCTTCCGTAGAAGTCTTGAAGAAGGAACTTGATCTGAACGGTAGAGTAACAAGCAAAGACTTATTTACGGAGGAACGTAATTACAATAATAATAAGCGCGCTACAACAGGGGCCGCTCCCGAAAAACATTTTGGCTTACTTTTATCGCGCCGAAGCTCCAATTTTCAGTTTTAAAGCGTTTTTGCGCTTCTTCGAGTGACCATAGTTTCCTCTTCGAAATTTTTATATCCCTCGAGTCCACGGCAGCAGCGAAAGGCAAGCAATTTCCTAATTCCAACATTTTTTTGCGGTCCCAGTATTTTCACAGCAGACAGAAAAGCAATTATAATGGGTTTTGGAAACAAAAAGGTGCGTTTTTATCCCACGAGTTAGAATTTTTTGTTTCTCCGTCACTAAATGTTTTCCGTGGCAGGTTGGAATGGTTCTCAAGGGAAGCGGTCGAATTTTGCTGTTTGGCGTTTCCCGAATGGTGATGTAAAAGAGCAAAAATTGCATCTATGCAATTTAGCTGATAGTACAAATTTTCTCAGTCACTTAAAACTGCGATCCACTGCGAGAGTTACGAATTTGGGGAAGTAACAAGGTTGCGAAATTTGCAGCAATAACATTGTTTTGATGGCATGAAGTTTGCAGTATAATTAGATGTGGAAAGCAGGCAAAGAAAGAGCTACTTTTCTAATTACAAATTTAAGCCATTAGTGGATTTGGCGATGACTATTACAAATACAGGCCACTGTGACTAAGCTAAGAATGTAGGTTAACACTGCAACTTGGCCGAAATAAAAAAAAAACGTATTGATAAAGGCATTAAAACTGAGGCAACCAAAATATCCAATAATCATGCGAATTGTTTCCTGTTGTTCAAATTGCACAAAGGATAATACGTTAACAATTCCCTTAAGAGATGCTTAATATTTTCCCCTAACCTTGCCGATAGGAATGGCACATTTTTCGTGTTTGTGTAGGTGAAAGTCGTGACAAGATGATGACTCAACAGGACGAAAAGAATACGAAAAGAAAACACCTTCCCTCAGTCAAAAGAAGTGTCTTATAAGATGGAATGGGCCGTCTCATGTAGACATATGACCTTCACCGGATCAAAGCTCTTCTGTAGGGAAGAACTCTTTCCACCGTTCCCGACTTTTCCCTCTTCCCTACTTCGTAATCCACCAAGGGAGCCGATTATACCGGCCTCGAGGTGAATTTCTCTCTGCCCTCGGGCGAAGACGCTTTGGGCCAGAGACCGCCATTAGCCTTCCCAGAAGGGATTTTTAAGATCACCTAAGGAGAGGTATAGAACAAGGCCCGAGGCCTTCTCTCCACTCTCGGGTCGAGAGCCCGTAAGTTAGGGAGGAGCGGAGAAGGCGGGGGAGGAGGAAGAGGGAGCCCAATCCAGTTCTTCAACCCGCGGCCATTTTCTTACTGGGGAGGCAAACTCCCTCCACCCATCCCTCCTCCTCGCCTCCTCCCACACCCACTACCATCAAGCCCGCCGCAAGAAGAGCGTGGCCGGAGCAGGCAGAGGTGCTCGCCTACCTCACACCAGTGCACAGGAGGAGGCTAGAAGTAATCACAATGGCCAGTGGAAACTGTATGAATACTGTAGCCTATTCATGGAGAAGGTAACTATCCAAAATGTGAAGGGATTTCGCGAAATATTTTCGCACATTCAGAAACAACAAACCCGCGAAATATATAGCGATCTTCAAACTGTGTATTTTTCGGAGGAAACGCCTGCATTCAAAATTTTTCAATAATATTTTGAAATGTACCTACCTATGCTGGGAGACTTTATTTTTCGTTCAAGTTCATAACTTAATATAAATCACCTTCCTATTTAGTTTTTATACTGCTAAAATGGAATATTTGGCAGAGGCTTAAGGCCTCTAAAAGACTGTGTCCCTAAAACGGTTCCCCTGAACCTGAGCAATTTCTTTGTGCAGCGGAAGTTTTAACACTCCAGGGAACTTGGGGAAGATAGATGCATTGTGTGGGGTAGGGGCCGAAACAGTGATGATATGGAAAAAATATAGAAGCTAACCAGGGATGTCAAAGGCAGGGGGTGATGCGAGCTTACCGGGAATTCATTCTTAATCGTGGTCAAATTCTTGTTTCGTGTGTGCACGCAAGCACTCACCCAAACATGCTTCTTTCCCTTGACCTTCCTTTCCTCCTGCGCTGAGTTTTTTTTTTTCTTTTCTACATTAATCTCTCCCAACTTCTTCCCCGACCCCTCTCCTCAAAGAGCTATTCCCAAAATGACGCCGGTACCACAGGTACTTGTTTCTGGTCCCCTAACTCTACCTCCCTTTCACGCCCACCACCACGGCGCTTATTCCGCCCTCACATAACGCCCACCTCAGTAAAGGGCTGCTAGTCTCGTCTCCCTCGCCGCCCACCCCCACACAAAACCTCCCTTCCCACATACCGCCTCCCCCCTTCCCTTTATTCCCAAGCTCGCACTTTAATTGAGCTCATTAGTCAACCCCGTCCACTCCTTCCCAGTAGAGAGGGAGGAGGGTGAAGGGGCTCATGGTGAGGATATATTAAGGCAGACGAATGGGGAGGGGGCTCTTTAGGGTAACGAGACCCCAAATAGCGATATCTCAAACGTTGCTGACGTTTCTAGAAAAAGGCTTAAATATGACACCATATTGTTGTGTTCAGTTAAAAAACTAAGTAGATAATCTATCAATATATCAATGTTTTAGGTAAAAACAAGTTAAATTTCATCACTGTCATAAATATTTACTAACGAACTACAATTTTTTTAACGAAAAAGGTAGTTTTACGCTAATAGGCGACACGAGGTCTATTGAATCAATCTGATATCATTTATTAGGTCATCACCCAATATTAACTAAAAATGAACGCCAGTAAAAGTACTTTGATCGAGTTCAACCCCGTTCTTGTAAATTGTACAATTATAAAGGATATTCATTCTTACTTTGTATCTGCCCGCGGCGTCTAGATAGGAAAAGTAACGGGAATATTCTAAAGCAGCCACGACAGAATTCCGCATAAATTTACCTTGATACCGCTGATACATTCGACTAGTAATGTTTCATAAGTGAAAATTGAAGGCTCTGCTATAAGGTGCCTTAATGCACCGCCGAGACTTCCAGCAATGAACATCCCAAAGATAAGGATTTGAGAGTTCTTACCATGTTTTGTCTTCCAAAAAGAATATGAAACATTCTCAGTCATGTTTAATGTCGCAAAAAGGCTCCCAATTTTTAGCGGGTTATTTACATAATAAGTCCCTTTCGATTCGAGTTTACTACTCTTACCAAATGGGTAAAAAAGTTTTCCTTAGGAACTGAAAAATGGTCAATATGCAGTTACTGTCAAATGTCTACATGCTGCATACTGTCTACAAGTCTGTCTACTCGCAGTAATGGCAAATATGCAGTACACGTTGAAAACAATTCCCAACTGATTAGAATGAAGCGATAAAATTAATATTCAAATACCCACTCATAATTCTATGGGAAAAAACCGAACCTTACTGCTGAGTAAGGGAATTAATTCTACTGATCAGAATTCTATCTGTCCACTGTTTATTCAAGCCCCGAAATTTGTGCTAAAAATAACAGGGTTCTCAAGTTCAATTTCCGAGTTACTACTGCCGGTAATTTACTTCCCCAGTTACTCAACTGCATCATATCACGGCCAAAGCAACAGTTTGCCATAAATATTGGAAAAGATTCGCAACATCATCCAATGCGCGTTCAATCTCTTCCAATTCCTATTGATTGAAATTCGGGAGCAATGATAATGCAAGGGCATCGGTAACCACTCCATGGGTCTGTAGCTTCAGTAATTAATATAGACACGAACTCATGCTGCACGCGATCGATGGAAAGAAGGCTATCCGAAGAAACGAGACGAAAGGAGCAGTATTTAGGGCAACCACTTACAGCCACAGGAAGAGTGAGACGCACAAAGCATGTCGTAAATAATCGATCAACGATTAGGTCAAGGATTGCGAGGTTGAAGCGAAGAATGGGTAGCCGAAGAACGCACAATGGTAAGGAAGCATTTTCCCACACATTTTCCAGTCTTGTCCGGCTTTGATGGGGTGATAATCGTCGAACGGACTAAAGTTCGAGAAAAATCCGCAGAAAACCCATTCACTCCTTATTTTAAGGGCCGGATCGAACATGGGGAGGAGGGCGGGGAGGAAGAAAGGTAGCGAGGAGTGGAAGAAAAAGAGTCATTTACCAGGTGCCGTCAAAAGTCTTAGAGATCGCCCCAGAGAGCGAGGAGTCCCCGGGCTTTTTACACCCGCTGTCCCCATTCGCCGCCCTCTCTACGAGCTGTCCATCAACCACTCGTTAAGGTAGCCCCATAACTCCCAAGGATTGTAAAAAAATATCTTTCTCCACGCCCCTCGGAATTCAAGGAAGTTGGCGACGAGCATTCCCCCTAGACTCCCCTCATGTCCTTCCGCCCACCCTACCTCTCCCCAAAGACCAGCTCATCTCCCTCGCACTCACACGCCAACAGAGACCACACTACTCCCGGGTCGCGGATACGAGAGCGGTAAAGCCATGCCCGTAAACCTCACTCCTCACGCACTCCCCGGGGGATCCACGCGGAGTGGGAGAAAACAAATTGACAAATGACCGGCGAAAAAGCGCCTGGAGGAGTCTCCGGAGACGTCTTCCCATTAAAACTTTAGAAAACCTTTTTTGGGAGGGCTACCGAAAAATTTTTGCCTCCTCCATGACTACTCTTTTGTCTCGTTCCTCTTTACAACCCCCCCCCCCCTCCTCCTCTTTCCCCGGTGAGAGAAGAGACCGCTCAATATATAAAAGCTAACGCCATTTGGAGGAGCTCCTGGAAAGTCAGTGAAACGGCGCAGTTCCTAGAACAAGCTTGAAATGGGGCTCGTCTGAAATCGGCGGAACGACTTTACTCAGTAGGGATGATTATTGTGGGTGGCGTAAAAGGAACGACGATCCACACATTATGGTATGGTGCAGGTAGTACTTATTCCTTATGCTCGGCTCATCGGGCAAATTGCTTAATTCCTAACAAAGTACACGCCTCAAAACAAGCATTCTTACTGATTATATTACGTTGGGAAAAGTCATCTTTATAATTTAGGCAAACGTAAAAGAATCAGTTTCGAGCAGACCTTGCGAAGAAACAGTTTGCAGCGAAACTGTTTCCCTGCGATCATACGATAGAAATTCATCGGCGAGGAATCATGCAAAAACTAAAGTGAAAAATAGCTAGTTTACTCACTGATCGAGAGTACGTATTGAATAAACGTAGATAAATTTAAAGTGGACAGTTTCGGGCAGTTCTACGGGAGCGGCCATGAATTCCTGACAAAGCAACTCACGAGGTATAGTAGCTGACTACTTAACACAACGCATAAAGGTAGCTGAGATTTCTAGAAAAGGCATTAAACCGTACCAGGAGCAGCTTATTCATTTGCAACGGCTAAGGAAAGGAAGCTAGTAGTTGGACTCACAGGTAGCATGGACGTCTTTCATGAGCGGCGTAAACATATCCCATTTTCAACAGGCAATACCGTCGGCAGGCAAAATAACCGCGGCAGGAGGCACTGACCTCCTGTCGAGGGTGACGAATAATACCTTGTTCCCGTGGGGAGAGAGGGCTTGCCGTAAAGGCATGATCGTCGCAGGAATCTCCTAGGATGTCTCCCCCAAACCTAATTGCCCCACTCACGAACAATCACGAAGTCCAAAGGAAAAGCAGCGTTCCGAGCAGGGGAGGACAAAGCGGGGGTAACACGCGTATCGCTTAGCCCGCTATATCTTTTAACGAGGGCCTATGAAAGAGACAGTCGGGAAAAGAAGGGAAATGACGGCACAAACGTAAAAACTTTAAGGGGGACGGATCCTCTCTTGTGTATTTTACTCATGTCCCATCACTTGTCAAACCCCTCGGCTTGTCGAACCTCACACACCCTACCGCTGGCTTTCTCCCCCCCTTTACCCCGCATAGGTGCTCGGAAGGACTCTCTAGGACGTCACCCACTCCATGCCGGAGGAATCCTCCTCAGGGACGCCAAGAAAAGGGGGGTCGAAGAGAGAAGCGCTGGGTTCTGTGGGACGATGGATGATGCCAGCGAGGAACGCTAGGAATATCCGCCAGCTTTCCTCTCTCCGCCCATGTGAGTGGTCGGTCACCCACGCTTTTTCCTTCGTCTCGATACTCCCACCGCTTCTCCGACCTCAACCATTACATGTCCCGACGCCTTCCCACAAAACGACCGATCCCTCGAGACCGCTTTAATTCCCACCCTTGCTCCGACTACACCCGATTGGTAGGAGGAAAGACCTCTGAAGAGGCCGAGGGTCACTCATAATTGCTGAGGGGGAATATTAGAGGTCAGGTAGAAGGGATTGCGGTAGGATGAGTAGGTGGAGTTTGGTGAAGGGACCTCCTCCCGAGTGGAATAGGAGGAGGTAGAGGAAGATAATAAAAACTTCGGGTTGAAATTGTTGTGGCACTGGAAGATTGGGAGGGTGCGGGAAGGAGAACAGATTGATGGATATGAAAAGACTATACTAAACTGATCATTATGGAGAGGCATTGCGATGGGTATAGGCTGGTGGAGTTCCTTGAAATATAGGAGGACCCGGAAAGAGAGTTTTATGAAGTGTTATTTGGGAAGTGGGGAAAATATTGGGAATTTAATAAGGGCGGATAGAAAAATCTAGAGACGATAATTACGAAGGGAAGCAAGATTTTTTTTGACAAAAGAAGATTAGTTACGGAGAAAACAATACGAGGCGTTTATAACCCAACAATTCCCATCTCACATCTGAAGAGTTTTCATTATCTTCCGGTATATCATGTCTATGATTCCATAAGGCTTTTATTCAGGAGGATGTATTTCTTAGAACTGAAATTCTTGGATCAGTTATTATCAATGTGTCGGTTTTCATCTGCGGGAAAAGGAACCTTATAAGGAATGGATACCTCTGAAAAATAGGGCATCAAGAAATTTTCGAATGTTTGAAGTGACACAAAGTAAGTTCGGCCCGGGGATTTAAAAAAAAGTTTTCAACGTAGATAAGGGTTGCCATTTCAGGAACCGCGCAGAGAAATGCGGAGTAAAGACAGCGAAGAAATTCGTTCACTTGTAACTTCCGAGCAAAAAAATAATGAACCCAGAAAAACTCAGGGACGGCGGAGTTAAGACATAAAAACAAAGTAAGGGCGGAGCTGGGTCGACTTGGAAAAAGGAGAAGGAAAGTGGAATCTCGTGGAGGGAAAAAGAAGAAAAAAAACAACCGCGAAAAATCGCCAGAGCTCACCGAAAGAAAAATAACAGGCGAAGAAGCGAACGCGGGAAGTCACTTGCCCACACACCCTTAAAAGAGAATAGCAAACTCGAGTGCCAAGTACGTTAATTGAGGAGTGGAGGCCCGAGGAGGCAAGAGGAAGGAAGAAGAAGGTTCCGACGCGGCAGGTCAAAAAAGTGCAGTGGATGAGACAACCAGGAGGACGACTTGGAGCAATAATAAACGTTAGCGGTCGTAATTTAATGTTCCCAGGTTTTTAGAACCGCATTCTACCCCCCTTTATGAGTATTCGCCTCCTCAGCCAGGAAAAAATGTTCCACCAACTCATGCCTTCTCTCTAGAACCCAATCACAGTCCCAACTGAGTCTTTCTCTCCTTCTTGCCAACCTCAACAGCCGAAGTCACAGGTATCCAGGAGAAAAAAATAATATGCTCGGATATTTCAGGGAGGAAGGAAGTTCAACAGAGAAAAACGGAGAAAGAAGATAGGGATAACTTGTATTTAGCGATTGACTTCAGCAATAACAATTCACAATTGGAAGAAACCATTCAGACACTTCATACAAAAATCATGGTATTCGGCCAATATAGTTGATTCTAGGTAACGGGACGCGTCGGTAAACTATGCAAAAAATCAGGGAAGAGTATGTTTTGTTAAAGACACATAACATTACTTTCATATCAAGTTTCAATTTATCCATTTTCTGAAAAAAAGAAGGCCAGAATCGCGGAGAAATTTCAAATACGATCTAATGTAAAACTGAAATGACGAAATGAAAACATTTCAACCGTGCTTCAACCGATTTAGGACCAAACTGAGGGTGTAGTTGTAAGATTTTCTCACCGTCCATCTCTCTCGGTTGATGAGTCTCTAATCCTTTACCGATGCCTCCAATCCCTCCCATCGACCTTCCTTCACAAAGGCAGACTTCTTGGCGAGGCGAAAAAGAAATCATTTTGATTTATTTTGGAAATGGGCGAGTCTTAATTACGGATTATTTGCGGGGCGCCTCAGCCGTCCCCTGTCATCTACACGCTGGGATGGGAAAAGGGACAGGGGTTACTCGAAGGAGAGTGGCGCTTGGCAAAAGCAATGATGCATTCGCTACAAAGTACCGTATCATTACACAATTTTCTCCGGTCTCTCAAAAACGGAAAGGCTCGCCCCCTAACCCTAATAGTTTTAGCCCTTTGAACGGGCCCCTTTTAAATCTCCTCCCGCCCCTCCGCATCAAGAACTAGCGATAACAACTTTTCTATCCTTCTCAAGGCTTGGTGCCTACTCAAGGGGCAAAAATAGAACACAAGAGTTAGAACGACACCAATTCTGAGGTGTTTACTATCACGATACTAGGAGATAAATGTAATCAACTTGATATTTACACCGGTGTTATATATAAAAATAAGCATATTGCAAATCATGAAATTAGTCTCCGATTCTTAGGGTTAGACGTTTTACTAGCAGAAAGAGAAACCAGAAATATGCATTCAGAAATTATGCATTCACATAAAAACCATTTATTTCTCTTTAACAATTAGCTGCTCGAGAAGTTAATGAAATGAAAATTGTTATCACTTTCTAAGAGCGAAATTATATAGTTATTGGAGACTACTCGGAGAAAATAGTGCCATAGCAGTGAGACAGCCAGTTTCTGTCACCTCCAGGATCATTTGATGCTCGGGAACCGATTTACTGCACGGAACAATGTTTAATACGCATTCTACCTACTGCGGACACGAACACCAAGGAACTCAAACTTCAACCGGCAGAGGGATGAGGGTAAGAAGAGGGCAGCATAGTCCTCCGAAGACCATCAGTTGAGGTTACGGTGAAAACAGTCACTGGAGTCGAAGAAGACGAATGGTGACACGCATGCCGGGAGACGTTCCCGGGATAAAAATAATGAGTCGGTCCACGAAGCGGCGCTTGTTAAACGATTCCGAAAACCGTCACTTTAAACCCATAGAGACCACCAATTAAAAACAATGCCCTGTTTTCCTCCAAGTTGAAATCCGTTTACTGAAGGACCCCACCGCCGCTAATTACCGTCCCGTGCAACTAAACGTTGGGGCAAGCCGCTACGGGGACCGCAGACGATTCCTTGAAGAGATGGCCGACCGTAGAAGCCTACACTTATTTGTATTGAACTCTGGAGGTGTTAGAACTTTCCCTGTAATTTGCACGGTGAGGTATTGGTATTTTCGATGCACTTTCGTGCTGTGTGAGGTTTTCGAACAAGGAATGCTGGGATGACAGGTATTTATTACAAGACCCGCCAATACTGAACAATTATCTACTAGCTATTTCGATAATTTTAGAGGAAACTCAAATTGGGGTAATACGTTTCTGTGTTCTCAATTTTGGCAATCATGAAAATAACGCAATTCATACCGACACTGCAAGTAATTAATTAGAAATAACAAGAGCCAATTATTGATGTAAAAAAGGTTCCTTACCGAAAAATTACCTTTAATACTCGATTGATTGACGTAACTGCGGTCTGATGACTAAAACACCCTCTAAAAACTAGAATATTTCTTTCCTATAATCTTTGTGATGAGGATGTTTAACATTAAGAGACAAATACCTAACATAAGGGCTGAGGAAATTTCATGTGGTAAGAGACATTCAAGGATGCTTACATAATATACAATCGCTTTTAACAGCCACTTCAAAGCACTGAGCTAATTACCTGCACATCTGTTCGAAAATGTACAACATTGAAATGTCTGTCTCTTTCATGAGATTTCAAGTGGTAACAGTAGCAGAATAGGTCTCAAAAGACAAGGGTAAAAACCTGCGATCTTTTAGGTGGCCAGACGAGCGCATTAAAGAATGCACTCATCCACGTGTGTGCTGCATGGGTAATGAGACAGGGAGAAGAGTAATGTGAAGGGGGGTTACCGGAGGAAAATTGTTATGCCTACGCGCAGCAAGGTTAATAACTTCCTGAAAACTGGGAGGAAGAGCGATTTTATAAGTTTGGGGGTGGGGGAGGAGGAGAGATAGAAGGGAAATATGGGAGTAGGGTATATTTTCGAGAATAGAAGAATGCCTTCGAGAGGGGAGTATGGGGGAGGGCAGAAAAGGAGTCATAAGGGAGAGAGGAGGGGGAAGGAAAATGATGGGATGGGGAGAGGGGCGTATGTCTTGACTTCCTCGGCAGTGGGAGCGGGGGCGGTGGGCGGGGTAGGGCGCCTGGAGGGAGCGAAAGGACCGAGATTGGGGCCATAAGCGGGCATTTTGGCGGAACAGGGGCCCATTGGGCGATGGAGAGGAGAGTTAAGGAAAGGCAACAGGGATAGCGGGAGCAGAAGACGAGATGGGGCGTAAGAAATGCGGGTAGATTGGGCAAAAGGATAAAGCGTGGGTGGCTGACTTCCCGAGGTGGCTTCTTCAGCCCTGAAAAAAGAAGACTCCTGGACTACGGTAGTTTCTTTCCCAGGGAAGTGGTGGACGGAGAAAAAAAATCACTTGCCTCCATATTTTCCCATGGAGAGGGAATCATATTGCGGAGTGAATCTCGTATCGCCCGTACCCATTTTATCTCATTAACCCTTTACGACCGTACAATACATATAGTTTACCATCCGCAAACCCATTTGGGCTAAGGAAAATCGTACCTGGGAAGAATGTAAAATTAAATTCTTGATTCCGTTGCTATCTAGTAGACAAGGATATTTTCTTTTAACAGTATCCTGCAGTTACGCCTCATAAGAGGAACAAAAGAGTGGCGTAATAAACGTACAATCGACAGGAAACGATGCTAGCATTCTGACAAAAATTGAAATCCCTGTTGAAAAACAGCACTTCCTTGTATCTACCGACTTGCAGGCCATTTACTCTTAATTTATAGTGATTTCATTCACCGACCACCCCAGCGAGAAACATCACCGGTTCCGCTGCGGTGAGGGGAAATGCAGAATTGAAGATTTAAGACCGAATAGCACGGAGCATTAAATGAAGAAACTGTTTTTTTCTTCTAAAGTAGCGGATAACATGAGACATTAGGCAGTAACGCACCACTGACTCCTTCCGGGCAAAAAATCTAGATGCGCGTAGCCCGTAATCCCATCATCTCGAAATCCGTTATCCCGAGGGTGTATAGAGTGATTGGAGAATTCATGGGTTAAATTTCACTGAAACTTCGAAAATCATTTTTTAATGAACCCACTAATGGACACATTGGCTGGAGGGAAGGAACATGAACTAAAAAGATACACTTCATGATGCATTATAACAGAGAACTCAATGATCAGCAATAAAACCCGACTAGGGCAATCTAGGCACCAAAACTTCATCGTGATTGAGAGTTTTCGAACCGCAACAACAATCGCATCTTTCCTCATGAAGGTCTCTTTCACTGAAGAAGCCCAAGCCCCTAAAAGAGACAATGCATCACAAAACTCGGGAAATGTATACGTTGCATGCCGAAAAAATAAGAGGTAAAAGCGTCGGACCTGTATGGAAGGCATCAGATGAACGAGAAGGCCTGGGGCGAAGTGATAAGGATCATTTCGGCGACCGCAAGACTGCTTCATCTGCCATCGAGCCGTAAAGAACTATCCCTCTCATCTCCTCCATTAACCTGAAATCCAATGGAATATCCCTTCCGACCCCGGACTACGACTAACCATCCATCCACCCACCCGTCCCTCCAAAGACCTCCTAAAACTTGGGCCATATTTTTTCCTCTCTCTCTCTCCATCATCCCCCTTCTTTTTTTACTTCAACCCTCTCGCTGCCTACTTCACCCCGGGAAACGGCCCACCACCACGAGAAAAACAAAAGAGATAAAAAAAATACAAACGCCTCGATCTTGAGGACGCCTACTACTACCCCCACCCTCCCATTTCCCATCCATCCCTCACACAAAAACAACCTCTCACACCCGCACCTCCGGGAAAAACCCTCCGCCCCCGCGATCATTGGGTACCGGTCCACACAGGAGTGGAAGGAGAAGACTTCCTCGAGAAGGGCTGAACGTGAAGGGAAAAGCGAAGTAGGGTCTCCCTCCCTCCCTTCCCTATTGTCTCTCTCTCTCTCTTCCTCTGTCGCCATCCTTCCGTTCCTTATTCTTTCACCATTCGTTCTCTCTCTCTCTTTCTTGAGGAGGCAGACTCGTCCCGACGCCAACATCATTCCATCGTTCTCTTACCGAAAAAATCATCCTCTCACATGTCCTTCTCCCAGCTTCCCATTAAATGACTACGCCACGGAAGAGACGGACGACTACCAATATGCCTATTCGAGGGACTTCCCCATATGAAAGGCGGCCAACGACATTCATCTTTGCATACTTCATCGAGGGCGAGAAACAGCGGAATGAACTTGAGGCTATGGTGAAGACGAAGGGAAGGCTACGCACTGAAAGTTTTAATGCGCATGACGACCCCATGAAGTCGAATGCTAGAGTGGGTATTTTGTCGCTGAATTCGCTCTTCCTAACGCCAATGAAGATGGGTTTGTTTCAGCAACCTAGAAGGGACGCCAAAGTTAAATGAGATGACTCTAAAATGTAAATTCAGCACCCAAGGAAGTCGGTTCGTAAAAATATACAACGTGAAAAAACTATTTCATCGCGATAGGAAATCAGAAAAGTTTATTTTGAACAGTAATGGCCACCATTTAAATATGAGAATAAAATTTATGTATCCATCCGAAGGTTATCCAGGAAATACCATAAAGGATTTGAGCAAAAAAAATCATAAGTATTTGAGGAAGCGAACACGAGTGACGAGAATATAAGAAGCCAGGTTTATCAGTGGCATTAGGCAATGCTATGAAATGGCAACCCTACGTCGGAAAGGAAAAAAAGCTCCCTCTCTAATTCTCCACTTATTCACCTCGATATAATAGGTATCAAACATTGCATAAAGCATGACTGTATGCACTGATAGGTGGGAATAAAAATATAAGAGACACTTGATCATTTGAGGGCATTAGTGAGGGGTGAGTGAATGAGAGCATAGCCTGTAAAAATAACTCTGAGAGTTACGACAGCTTTTTAAGGGGGAAGAACCCTCGGGGAGGTTTTCAAGGGGTGTAATATATCATGTGTAAACTTTAACCCGGGGAGGGGTGCGTGTCGTGGTCTCGTAAAGGGGAAAGAAAGTGTTGCATCTTTCGGATTTTCGTTGCAGGAAGTGAAAGACGAGAGTGTAGGAGAAGTGGAGGAGGGAAGTGGATGGAAATGGAGATGGAGGCTATGTTTTCACGGAGAGGAAGCGCTTTTTTAGAGTTGGCGCCATTCGTCCCCCGGCGGAGCCGATAAGAAAAATGAGATCGTGTAAATAAAGTGTATAGTCAGGCAATACGATGGCTGTCTAAGTCATTTATGTCTCTCTTACATGTATTGGCATACAATCACAGATCAGGAAACAGAAGAAATATGAGTAATACAAAAAGTAAATAAAAATGTTACCACTTCAAGACAAAAATATAACCATTCAAACAGTTATAATATACCTTATAGTAATTAATAGAATTTCGGACTGATTTATATCGTAATTTAAGGGGAACTTTGAAATTTGAACTTTACTTATATTATTATTATTTATTAATTATAAGTGACAATTGTCTCAAAATTTACGAGTAGTGTAACACCATATATACCTCACCATTACATAAAAATACTCAAATATTGAAGTCATATTTTTCTGTACAGAATGTAGTGGCACTGAATAGCTGCACGGAAGTGGCGATGGCAATAGAAGCGCAGAAGGCCAGACAAGGTGGAGAATAGAGGCAGAAGGGAACAAGATTAGTGTAACGGTAGGAAGGAGGAAGTTTCGGAGGTGGGCCATGCGATCTCAGGTCGACTTCCCCGGGCCGTTCCCTGGGGCCAGCTGTTAAGCACATGGTAAATGCGCGGACGACCTCTTCTGGAGAGGAGGTGTGAGGTCCCAGGGGGATGGAAGGGGGGTGGAGCGGCGAAGAGGTGACGCCGTCGCGGGACGGGAAGTCCCTCCCAAGGAAATAGGAAGTGTGGACGAAAGAAACCCGAGGTTATGGAAATCCTGACACAAGCGGCCGGTTTAGAGACGGAGTTTGCATTCGGACGAGGTATGCGAGAGGAAATATATTTCGTGATTGAAGACGCATCTTCTACACAAACAAAGATAGCTATATAAAAATGAGACAAAATAGACAGCAGTAAGACACTTCTTGCAAAAGCAGGTAACGCGAGTCGAACACGTTAACGCAGTTATTTTGATCAATTCATTCTTAACCGCGCGAAATACCAAATTCCTCCATTAAGCGAGTGACTAGCAACTTATTAGACAAGAAGCTGCATTTTTAAGGAGATAGCGTGAGACCTGCGGAAACTAAAACCGAAGGTAACTATTGTGGAGTGCAGGTAATTCTTTAAAAACATAAATGCTTATGGATGTAAACACTTCCCGGGGGTTTAAAGGGTTGAAAAAGGTTTTCGAGTGGGCACCCTGGAGAAGTGTGCTCAAAAGAGTATCGGTGACAAAAGCGGATGATCATTGCCGAGGAGCAGGTAATGGAAGATATGGTGGGGGGCAACACGTTGCACGGGTGTAGGCAGACCGGAGTTATTCATGTGGAGGTGCGTATTCTAGAGGGGTACTTGGCTTTTGTAGCCAACCTTCCTCCCTTGACGATGTCCCTCCTCTGTACTAAGGAAGGGGTTGTGAGGCGGGTTGGGTGGTGGAAGTCGGTGGTCAAAAGAGACGCCACAAGGTGGAGAGGAGAGGGATGGGGGAAAGGAGTTGAGGCGGAAGACAGTTCGTGTGCTGCGAGGTGCGGGAAGGGAAATGACGGCATGGGGAGTATAGAGAAAAAAAGAAGGGCGACTGGCGTAAGCGTGTACGGTTCCAAGCGAAAACGCGTAAGGATTCCCCCTCCCCATGGACTCTCACCTCCGCGCACATACGAAGAACAGGAGTGGAGAGGAATGGGAGACGATAATTAAGGAATCGCTTGCTTGCCGTAATCGTTACCGCAGGTCTCGGGAAGATTAAAAAGAAGGAAATAAAATATATAAGAGCAGAAAGATTCCCAAAAAAATCGAGGGCTTAATTGAGGTCACGGGAAGACGATATCTTACCAAAGCGGTGGCCGCTTTTACCAGCGATCCTTAATCACTATGCATAAAACCATATTCTTTGCACAGTTATAATTGATTCATAGGGGGAAATGTAGCAAAAATAATTTTACTCACCATTATCAGACGCTGACCCGTTGAGGGCCTCCACGATGAGCGAATATGTTCCCTGCAAAGACAGGAAAAAGAGAGTTAATTGACATAAGAGAAATAGCATCGAAACACTAAAGGAAAAAGAGAATCAACACAACAGAAGATGCATCGTTAATGAGTGAATGGCTCGAATATTTAAACGACGTTCACCCACTTGTAACGATGCTATACCGAAGCACGTCCCGTGTCACTTCAAGTCACCCCTCATGAAATCCATCACTCGCAAGACAGATTTTCCTCAGACTCGCTTCGAGGTGTGGGAAGGAACGGTTCATGGCGGCCGCGAGATTCGGATCGCCCGAATCGAATCAGCGTAATGAATCGAAAATTCCCACAGCTGCACACACGCACGAGCACCCAGACACGCGCTATATTCCACCGGACGAAGATCTCCGCAAGATCGCGAAGGAGTCTTGAACGAGCGGGTCTCGCCGGCCAAAATGAACACAAGGAAGGAAGCGGGCAATTCCTCCGTTCCCCATGAAATATCCCACGCCCGCTGCGGAAACAAAAAAGGCCACACGCATATAAGCATGGCTGTAAGACGGGAGAGTTCTCATTGGCTACCTCTCTCTAGAGGAATCTCCCATCCATTAATTACACTGCTTCTACTACTCCCTGAAGAGAATAAAGTTCTCTCAACTCCCCTCGATCTTGATGTTCCCAAACTTTGTCCTCAAAATATCCATATCGTACCACATAAAATAGCAGGAAGAGGACTTTCTAGTCCAAATAATTCACCAGAGACATTTTCCTTATTCCTAACCAAGGCGCAAATATTTTAACTGAATGATTAAGTGCACTCCCTCCACTATGTTGAAACTTTGCACGGTTTTCAGCGACAGCACTCAAAATAAAGGATGGAGAAGAACACTGGGCCAGCTGAGACATGTCAGCGTGTCATATAACCTTCAATTTGGAATTCATACGCACCAATACCAATGACAGTGAAAAAATCTGAATATTGACGCAGCCCGAGACAGCATTAATCACACTCCTCAGGGTATGGCGTCACGTCTTGAGCCCAACAAGTTACACTGATGGGTTACCAACGCCGGCGAAATATAAGTAAAAAAAAACCCACTCAACCGTTTCCCCACGGTCCTCAGAAACCTCCAGCCTCGAGCATGACCAGCCGCCCACCCACCGTTTCATTTACCTACCGGTCTTAAAAGCACGGCGATTTAAATACATACAAGAGATAGTGAGGTGGAGCGGAAACAACCAAAGCCAACGAGGGCAAAATGAAAAGAGTAAAGAGACGAAAAGGAAAAGCCGCAGGGAGGCATCGCGAGGGTTGATACAAACTAGTCTTCGCGACCACCCTGAACTGGGCCATTGCCCGATATCAGAGTGTAATTACAACAACGCGAGCGTCATTTAAGGTATCTTTTGATCGAAAGGGTTAGAGGATGCAGTCTGAACCAGCCCAGGGAAATGCGGGAGACGAAAATGGAGAAAAAGAATTGTAAGTAGAGCCAAATAATCAAAAAGCTACCGAGTCAATTACACTTGTAACAATGCAACAGTAATTTTCAGCCAAATTTCTTTTCGTTACACGTTTTTGGAAGGAAAGGGACACGATTTCATCCTTGTGAAAATGATGACACAAACCGAAAAAAAGCAAATATGGCAAAGAGGAGCTTAACGCCCTTTTATTCCTGCTGTGCCACCACGCTACACGGCAGCAGCGCGCAACACACATCCACCCGCACCCAAACAGGAAAACCCACGAAAATGCGGATGGGCTCCTCGGGGTTCAGTTGCTTAGCAACCGGTTTAGACAGCGGCACTTCCGGGGAAGGAGCGAGGGAAAGAAGGCAGGACGCACACGGAGAGAGAAGAAAGGATTGCGGAGAATGGTTATGGAGTGCCGCTTGATGGACGGGGAGGTGGAGGAAGATGGACGGTTTGCGCTGACAGTTTTTTTTATAAACGGTTTTACGGGAAGAGTATTGAGGCACTAATTTAGGATGGCAAGAGAATTGCAAATGATCTATGGGGAGGTAGGAGATTAATGAGGGTAAGGCAAACTGTAGAGTAAAATTACCATCTCACCCAAGTCCAGTTATTTTTATTCTTAGTTAAGGACCACAATACTGGTTGCTCAAAAAAAAAACGTTCACATGGCGAGTAATAACTACAGCTTACTTCTCTTACTGAGACCACGATTAAGGAAATGGTTAGGGCATAAAATAATAAGAAATGAACAATGATAAAAGCCGAGTAAAATTAAAACTGGGACCCTTATGAGAGCTAATCAGCTATGAACAAAAAATGAGAAAATGGTAACCGTGGATTATGCGGAAAGAAGGAAAAAATAAGGCCAGAATATTTTGCAGGGAGGGTTAACCTCTAAAAAAAAAAGGTTATCCATAACTGCGCATAGCAACGATGCTTCGATAATCACTTGATCACGATATCGCAAGTCCGATAACATGAAAGTTTTCCTTCTGAACGCACTGGCGACGGGCCATCTAATTGCGGTCGACACTGATGTCCAGCCATATCAGTTAGATGATTAGGGAAGGCCCAGTAAATGACGCAGTGAGCATTGAAGAATAGGATTGGGGTCGGAGAGGAAATAAGCGAGGAGGCAGGATGGACGTGTAATCGTGGGGAGTGTAAAAGTATTTCGGAGATTTTGATGAGCGGCATGAACAGAGGAAATGGCGCTTGGGAAGTATCCTTCAATCAGTTATACACGAGCGAAAATGACTGTTGAATGCATTGAGCGTTAACGACTCTAATGAAATTTGTGCCAATAAAAGTGAATACGATAGCGAAATTACGTGAAAACAAAGAGTCGAAGATGATTGCGACTAGAATGGACCCAGGGCGGAGAAAAGGAGATAATTTCAGTGAATCGAAGAAAGAAAAATTACTTTTAATCGCATCTTCGGAGGGGAAAGAGAGATGGGGAGCGAGAGAGGGTTTCGATAATAAATGGGCATTGGTCAATTACTCGGACTCATCACAGAGTAGCAGTGCTGCGAGAGACAAAGTTGTTTACTCTGCGGTCGATTTTTCTTGCGGAGTATGAAGGGTAGGAAGCAGGGGGGAGTGACTGAAATCCACTCGGGATAGAGACAGGAAGAGAAAGGGCGAGGAGGGGAAGTGGTACTGAGAAATGGAGCAATAAAGAGGGAGTAAGAGGAAGAGGACTGACTAAAGGGGGAGGGAGGCACTAGAGGGGAAAAGAGAGAGGGCGAAATAAAGAGAGACGGAGAGAGGTGGGGAGATGGATGGAAAGAAAGGAGAGGGGTGACAGCCAGCTTTAACTAGTGCCTATCCTTTCACTCACTTCCAAGCTCTAGAGCTTCTTTCAACATCCACCTTCTCCTCCACTTTTTCCTCTTCCCTCCCGTTTCAGGATAACATCCTCCCATTGCTCCACGGAACATCGCTAACTCACACACTCTTCCCAATCCAACCCGATTTACCAATCTCAAGCCCGCGCTCGCATGTGAGCTCATGTGCCCCTCATATTGCTCACACAAATGTACGGTCTCGAATGCTGTCGGCATTCTACCCATTTACTTTTATCATCACGCATGTTCCACCGGTGTTCACGAACACATGTTCCGCTTGCACTCGTATACGTGCACTTGTTAGGCATCCCCCACTCGCAGCGGCCCGCATACACACACAACGGGGGACTCATTCCGCCGCTCATCCACCTCTCTCGTCGTCGTAGCCTCCGACCAATCACATCGTCATCTCACACTCGACAATCATGTCATTTGTGGCGCAGACCAGGAAGGGAGGGGGAGAGAGAAAGGAGCCAGAGGGGGACGCGGGACGAGAAACGGGAACTATATAATCGACGTGCGTCGGCGCTTTCCATTGTTCACCGGTTTTCGAAATGTCGCCGGCACACCACCCGTCGACGGAGTACTATTAAAAGTGTGTGAGCGTGTGAAACGAGCACGGAATACGCCGAATGGAAGCATTCCGAGAACTTGAGAGTGAAAGAGGGGTTGGGATACAAATTTGAGAGCCAGCAAGCCGCCTGGAGGGAAGGAAGCTGATAGGTGAAAGCACGAGGGAAGAAGCGGTAACATGAGTAAGAAAGACGTCTACTGGAACAATGGTCGAATCCCAATGACGGTGGAGAAAAACCTATATCGAGAAGTGTCTCCCGCGTTCACGCCTGGAATGAAATCATTAGGCTTAGCGAGAATTTGGACGAGAAAACTACTATTAGTCGAACGAAAGAATAATCCCAGGCCGGCGCTCAACTCTCCTACTTGAGCCAACTCAATCTCCTGTTCATTCATCGAAATTTCCGAGGATCGATGGAAGCGACATCGAAAAGATTAAGATTTTGAGGGGATAGCTCAGCAAGATGAATCAGCATTTGTGGGAAAGCCTTGGCAGAAACTCGACGAATTCAGCCGCAAGTGACGGTGACCCCATGCGACATCACTCCCCGCTTCTGCCATCCCGTGCCCCGATGACCGAGTTAAAATGGATTAAGATATAAAAAAAGTCGACGATAACATTTCCTGTCAGTAATGTCAATAGTTACGGTCATGCCCACAGTTTCCACCGGCGCAAATGAAATTTTCGCTAAGGGCTGCCAGGTCTGGAAAATAAAATTTTCGACAATAATGAGGAAAAAAATATGACCCGAGTAATATACCCTTTAAGAATCTAGTTCAGAAACTGCCCTTTCGACGCCACGAAGGCTAGTCTTTATCCACGTCATATATATGTCTGAAACCAACCGTTGAAAACAAACTATTGTCTACCGTCCCGCGTGTCATGCGTTTCATCCATTTAACCAAGTCACCCACTACACGCACCATTTCTTGATTTGGACTCCTTCCGTCCCAGTCGAAGGGATGTGAGACAAAGGAAAAAATGAAAAATGGGGAAATAAAAGAAAAATATAGCTTCAGCATCGAAAATCTACCCGTGCCCACCCACTCCTCACTCTTATTCCAATTCATAACCTCCACCCCACATGCTCTCAAAGGGGGAGAAGAACGGCATGGACTGAGAGGTTCCCTTACCCTCAATCCTTGACTCCTTTACGCGTCTGAAACTTCCACCGCCACGTTAATTTCTTACGGGCCCTTAAAGCCCGTCCAGCCGATAACCAAGCGACCGACCGAGTGCCACCCCCTCACATATAAAGAGCGCACGGCCTCATCTCACACACGCACAAAACACGTACACGCCTCCCTACACCAATCCTCAGGGGGAAAAAATCCGAACACATCCCCTCCCCATCCTTCCCCTTTCACGAGCAGCCTCCCCCCCACCCACTCCATGAAGCCAATTAACGATAAGCTAGCCCCCCATCCCCCTCCCCTCCCACCGGACTATTTTTTTCTCCTGTTTTACACACCTTTCCGACTTTCCCACGCCAGGCAGCTCGCTCGCTCTCCGAAGACTGGAAGGTTGGGTAGTGAGGGAGTCGGGCGGTGGGGAGAGAGAGTGGGGGAGGGGGGGAGAGATCTTCGAGTGAGGATGGGGTAGGGGGAGGAAAAGGAAAACGTCGGACCCAAAAACAAAAACGAAACGGAGGAGGAAAGGACGATGAGGAGGGAGGGGGAAGAGGAGGAAAGAGAGAGAGAGATTGTGGGAGTAGGAGGGAGGGGAGTTTTTGGGAGAGGTTTTTAAGGGGTTTTGAGGAGATGGGAGGAGGTGTGTGCATATGTGGAGTGTAGGTGTGGGGTCTATGGAGGAGGGGGGGAGTAGGGGAGCAGGTAGTATCGAGATGGTGGGAGGGGCGTTAGGAAGTATGATGGAAGGAGGGCGGGGTGAGGGCGTGGAGGGAGAGAGACGAAGAGGGTTGGAAAAGGAGAAAAAATTAAAAGAGGCGACCTTCCATCCGCCCTAACCTCCCCCCATAACAGCTCCACCTCGGCGGAGGGAGGAAGAGAGGGAAGGGGTGAATAGGACGGAAGGGGGAGGTGGTGCATGGCGGTGGTGGTGGTGTGGGAGGCTCTCCCTGGCCCGGAGGGGAGCGCGGGCGGAGGCGGGAGAGGTAGGAGGAAACCGGTCCAAGCTTCCGTACACACGCTAAGGAACGGGCTCCCTCGAGGCTAAAGGCACATATAAGACCTTTAAGAAGGAGAGAAAGAGGTGGTGGGGGTGGAAAGTCGTCCAGTGACGGTGGAAAATTCGGTTGATGAGAGATACGGATGAGGACGAAGTTGTAATTATTGTTATTAACATAAACAAGGGTCAATTACGTAAAAGGTTGCTCCGGATTATCACCCACGTCAGTTTAAAAAAAGACGGGATATTAAAAGTTGTGGGAGGCTGGATCAACTTTGAACAGCGAGTTCTGACCTAACCACAAACACCACCAATTGTCTTTAATCGCTGGATTGTGAATTAGATAAGGCTAAATACATCTACGGGGTAGGTAAAAGTTAAATCCCCCAAGCTTCAGCTCATCCTTAGTTGCGTGTAGTGGTTAGTCTGTGAGTTGCACAAAATTGAGCAGGTTATCAAGAGTATATTATACAGGTAAATATGTGAAGTTCATAATGTGGAGAATAAAAACAATAAATTACTTTTGTAGGCAAGAAATTACTAATTTCTAGTCATCATCGTTACTTTGATGTTTATTCATACCTACCTAAATTACTTAGCGGATGCATTAAGTGAAAAAAGGACAAGGTCGCGCGGTATTAAAAAAAACCACGTAAGGTCTCAAGTTCAAGGCTTCGATGTTTTTTGCTCCCTCTAAGCCTCGTGGGCCTGACGATTACTTAACAGTTTTGGGTTGTGAAAATAAAAGGGACGGTAGGAAAGTAAGAGGATTAGGGGTTTGGCCCTTGGAGGGGGGGAAACGCACGGTTAGAAGATTTAACACGGCGAACGTGGAAGATTAGATACGGGGGAGTTAGAGGTGACGGATGCACGATGTGGAAAACATTCTAACAGGTTCGGAGTTAACGCCGTTCCGAGGCGAGCAGGAGTGGTGGAAGGCGTGGATACCGGAGATGAAAATAGAAGCGGATTCCTCGTGAGGAGGAAATGAAAAACTCAACAGGAGTGATTTCTAGCCGTAGAGGGAGGGACGGGAGGAAATGTGAGCGGTGGGAGAACGAAAGTAAGTTGACAGGGAGGAGGAGCTGGAAGGTGAAGGGTATGGTACGGGCCACAAATTTGGGAGCGGGGGCGGGTCCGACCGGCGCTTCGGTACTGAGCCCCAGGCTAAGTTTTCCACCACTGAACCTTTTAGTTTAGGCGGGGAACCTATTAAGTTTTACGGGGGAAAAAGAACTACTGCATCTTGCATTTAACTTATGTACACACGAGTTGATTTCAGAAGCAAGAAACCTTAATTGTTTTAGCTATTAAGGTAATGGCTATATACGGGGATATCGCAGTGAGGATGCTTTTATTATTGAATGATAAATTTTTCTTCGCCCAGAATTCTACTAATTGAATACTAACGTGTCATCAGCCCGGCCGAAATGACATTGCATGATCATCAAATATATTCAATAGATTTTGACACGCGAAAATGAAGACATTTACAGATAAATTGGACAGATTGGACTTTTTCTCTAAGAAGCATCTGAGCGAATTACTCGCGTCTACAATACCATTTTCGAAAAGTGCAACGAAACATCACTGGCAGCGTCGTCAAGCAATGCATTGAATGTGCAGCGAAAGAGAGGAGTGCGGCCGACGGAGTTTTCCCACCACGGATTCTCCCCGTGTGATTACTGAGGCGAGAACAACCCGGTGACGCGCCCACTCCACTTCATCACCCGAGGGATGGGCCGGGCAGAGGGACCGGAAACGCAAAATCACGTCCACCATGGAACTGCCGAGAGCATCATCCCTCGCGAGAACAACTTTGGTCCGCGACTTGAAAGCAATTGGAGAGGAAGATCCAAAAACAAGGGGCGGAAAGAGGGGTTGGGGGAAGGAAAAGGATAAAGTATGCGTCGAGAGGTGATAGAGGACGTTCTAGAGTGAGAACCAGAGTGAGAGGAAAGAGAGGAAGAGGGTGGAGGTTGTTCGCAATGGAGCGTGGAAGACGATCGGACTAATTCCCATCAACACCACTGGAGCGGTCTCCTCCTCCCCCCACGCTGCCCGCCACCCACCCACGATGGTGGTAAGCGTGAGTACGGTTGGTAATGTTTTTGTTTTTAATGAGTGCTAGAAGACACCCACGACATTCTAGATGTTGTCCACTTTTTCTCGGGCGAGAAGGGATTACATACACTTCCGGTCACGCTAGAGGGGAAGCAAACCATGCATAAATACACCAGCAAGGGGCAATCGTTGCGCTGCCAATGGGCGTCGAGAGTTTCGCGTCGGATACAAATTTACGACCCCCCCCTGCCCATAACACTTGTAGAGGATTGACAATTCCGTTTCATTATTACCATGCCGAAGAAATTAAGTGAATTGAAGAAAGTGGGGACCGACGACATGATGTCCCCTAGACCCTTCCCCAGCTTTTATACTTGGACGCTCATGGCTTAATAGACGAGATGTGAGATGATAGTGAGCGCTTACCGAAAAAAATGAGCCACGTATCGACAGGATTCAGATTGAGATGAGCATTTCATTTCATGCGGAGATTATAAAACGAAGTGTTGAGCAAATATGAAAAGGGTATTAAGCTTGGTAACAATATCGAACTTGAGGTCGCAAAAGCTGACACTTTTTGTCCAAGAACTTAAAGTGAAAACAGTTTTACTGCCCTTTTGAGGAAAGAGAACACGGGTTCAATGTCCGACATAATTTCCCCGAAATTAGTTCACCTGAAAATCTTTTTATTGCACCCAAAAAGTTCAACACACTTTGCCCCAACGCCGGCAACTGCCACCGACCTACAACGCAGCGCGGGAGCATTTGAAGCTCTTCCCTTGTCAGGTGAATTATGAGAGGAATTTTCACGGTCGTAAACCCAAATTAAAGAGGTCGCCAGCAACTTTCAATTCCCGCTGAATGCTCTCACGCCTAACTGGGAGGGCAGCGCAGGGTGAAACCAGGCAAGGGGTTGACAAAGGCGAAACGATGGGCGTACGCCGGGTGCAATATATGGTGGGACCGTCGTATCCTCTTTTCCCCTGACTACCGCAGGTAACGTGCCCCACCCCAACGCATTTTCTCTCGTCTTCCACACACCTCCCTTAATTATCCCCAGGTAATACTGCATGCACCAGTACCGCACCGGAATTCCAAGAACCCTCACTCTAATGTCCACATTAGGGCGAGGTCGAGAGAAATGTGGGCCTCACGGTTGAAAGTAACCGAAACATTGCTTTTAACGTTTCAGAGAGGGAAACGTAGGAGAGGTCAGCATTGAAAAAAAAGTAAGTATTGTTCATCAGATTCATGAAGCACGTAGAATCTTTCACTCGCCAAAACAGCTGAGAACCCTCAACAGCCACGACCACCTTCAATATGCATGAAAAGCACGTTGACATCCAGAAAGTGTGCTTCATTCGATACAGCCTACAGCGGAAGGTGATGCATCTGTGGCCAAGGGGCGCGTTCGGAAACCGATATTCCCATGAGAATCCTCCATAGGTTGAATGCTTACCGGAAAATAGCACGGGCACACCCAAATATTCCCAACAAGAGTTCCCTCGAAATTCCGGGAAAGTCGAGAGAATTTCGTACGGTGAAACCGGTGAAACAAATAAGCGACACCCAAGAGCTTCTCCTACGGCTCATACCGTATCGGAGGACCAACCTTCTTTCGGTTCGTCCCTGAAACTCCTCAGGCACCCGCGCCTTCTCATCGTCCATTCTCCGAAAGATTTTACAACCTCTTCACGAGCCAATGGCGGAGAGACTGACGTGCAAGAAGAGCCCGAGACAAATTGTACGGGGGCGGACGGGAGGCGTCAGGAGCTGAGGAACAGAGCAACACATTTCTCTCGCGAGTTTCCAAGACCACCGCTGTTCCTGTCTTTTTTCTCCACCACGTTGCTCGGGGGTCTGCTCTTCGAGAGTCACCGTGCCCAGGGGGCTGCCTGCTGTGACAAGAGCGCAATAAACCGAAGGGCTGAGGAGGACCTACGTTGACGCTAGGATGGCTTGTTAACTAAGGTTGATAGTCCAGTCATCACATCCTGCTCCGTTTTGTTACTTCATTTTCGCAACTTTGGTTGAGCTTTAAATTGTGACAAGCGCAACATATGCAAAAAAATATTCTAAAAATAGCTTTCGCTTTTATTACCTCAAAGCAATAGGTAAATAAAAAGATAAATGAAAATGCGTCAAACCGTAATCTTTTACTCCTCGTACCAACATACGCAGGAGAGTTTAAGGAAATGTATTCGGCGAAACTATCCCTGAAATGATCACTGGCACATTATTGCGTAAAAACGAAACGCTAATAGCAAGTAAAAGATCCCCTTAAATTCCACTGTTTAACCATTACCACTAAACTGTTCAAAGTAGGGGTCATGCTGTTTGTTATAGAAAACCGCGGAATCACGTCTCTTAAAAAAAATGATAGCGCCAAGTGAATTAACCACTCACAGACACCGTCTTCCTATTGATTTAAAGCCGTCCATCGTTCACCACGCTGTTTTATTTTGAAGAGCACGAGAGGAAATTGACCGCTCCTGAATTTTCCGAGAGTTGAGCAACAGGCCTGGAGCTCAACCGGACAGGATACTCCCACGCTTCTGACTGAACGAAAAATATTGCGAAATCTTTTTAAAGCCGATGCTACACACATTGCGGGTCTACTAGACCTTTCGCATGCATGTTGATGCGCGGGATGAACTGAAACAGAGCCATATGACAGCGACGTAAATGTTTAAGTCCGACTTTGTCGAATTGTTTATAACAGTGTATATTAGGCGTTGCTCGAGAGTGTATTTAGAACAATTTACCAGGAAAAAAAATACAATATAGATTAGCGAATCTCGAAGAAATCTATACGAAATTATTCAAACGATGTTCTAAACGAATTCAAGTCGATGTAAACAATTGCTTAACAATTTTAATCATATTCTAATAACGCTGCAATCTATTTCACAACTACAGACATTATTGTAAAATTCTGCTAATATTGGTCCAACATCGTCTGCAGTGTAATCACAGCGAAACAACTTTCCCTTGAGGGAAGCTTGAAGCAAGTAATTACCTTCCAGATTTCAAATTCAAAAATGGCACTTCCGCTGTAGTTTCGCGAACGACCGTAGATGACTCAATAAGAGAACTTCAAATTAATACGGCTGACGAAGCAACTGAAAGATTCCGACGCATGAATCTTCACATCATTCAAAGGGTGAGAGAGGGAATAATGGAATGTTTTAAGAATAGGACGGGGTATGTCTAGTAGCAATCATTCCCTCGCTCTTGTTCGTGTGTGCCTGTTCGTTAATGTGCGAGCGCAAGCTTGAGGGGGAATAGGAGATTCTTTTTTAAAGAGAGCAGGGGTGACTTGGCAACGTCGGATACGGCGGGAGGGATGTATCTTGTTATACGGGGACGATCGGTGGGTAGTTGAGGGGTGGACGGATGGCGGTCCATGAGAGAGGTCCAAAGGGAAGAAGGGCGGGGGAGGAGAGGTTGAGAGTGACAGACGGACGGGGTGTGGAGGAGGTGGAGGGGGGTAAAGAAAGGAAATAAATGCGATGGTGCGAGGAAGCGGGCATAGGGGGAGAGAGGAGCCCCAGAGAGAGAGGTAAAGTTTTAGGGGATGCGAGAGCACGCTAATCGGAAAGGGGAAACGGTTTACCGGAGGAAGGCGGTAGTTTGGTGTGAGGGAATGGTGCGAAATCAGACTGAGGTACCGCTAAGGACGTGGTGGTGGTGATACCCGAGGAGCATGAATCAATCTGAATCCTCTCCGACGAATGTTTTGGGACTTAACACGCATATCTGTTATCCTGGTGCGGAGGTTAATCAAGCTTAAGCCAGGAATCATGCCTACTCAAGCTCTAAGGGGGTCGAGTAACGTGTCACGACATATATATAATATAAGTAAAATAATAATTAAGGATGAAAACATTGGAACTGTTTCTAAATGACGCAATGAGGTAAGAACAACTGCTACACTATCCTCTGCGAAAAGAAAAAAATATTTGAAATAGCATAATGTTTCCTCGGTATAAAATGCATTCACTTTAAATATAAAAGGAATTATCTTCTGTTCTACTAAATTTTCTGACGGCGGTAATGAAGAAAGGTAGGAGTGAGAGCCTTCCTACGAACGGTAGGTACTGCGTTCAAAATGCCGCTCTAACGAAAGAGCACCCGCCGCACTTTATTTCTCTTTTGTAAGGTTACTATTTTAGAGTAAACACTCGTTCTAAACCATCGAAAGATTTGCTAATTCGCCTCCCTTGTACTTCACGCCTCAGGAAAAACAATGATAATCGTCGAAGGGAAGAGATAAGACAGCCCGGAAAGAAGGAGATTCCCCGACGATCCTCAAGGGAGACCAGACGAAATTCCTAAGTTGCAGAAAATCTATAGGGGATGTTGTCCGCTTCATTACCATGACAATAGGCATCTCCTCTTTATGAAGAATAAGCAGCCATTGTCCTCGGGGGACTCTTATCGCTTCCATCCCCCCTTCATCCCCACTCGAACTCACATACCCCCATCTCCTCTACCCCAGTCAGTATCTTCCAGTAAACGATGAGGAGATGAGCTTCCACGATACGAGCGGAGGAGGAAGACATTGGCCCTGGCCCAGATTTAAAGGTGCACAACTAAAGGAAAAAAAGAGGGACGGGATGAGTGAGAAACGAGGTTGAATCAAGGCTTAAAAACATCAAAAACTCCCAGCTCTTGCCTCGAATACCAGTCGGAATACCGTCGGGTGACGATAAACAAGTTAGGGGGAGTGAAATGGTCAGCAGGTCGAGGTATGCGGCGTGGGTGAGCAAAGGTGAAGGGTTGGGAGGGATGGGCAAACACGAGAGAGAAGCGGAAGAAGGCACTGGAGCGCATTTCGGGCGAAGGAGACATTGGAGAGATACGGAAAATTTTTGATGCGAGTAACATTTTCACACTTTCAATACTCGAGTCGGTGGAGTATTTCGTACTCGAGTACGGGTTAACAGTGATAAGTCTCAATAGTCACATGACTGGGGAACTGGCGAGTCACTGTACTTGATGACGAAAACAACATCATATTTGGAGACGCAACACCATTAACTATTTAATAAATGGAGCCGGTAAACTGATATGGTTTTTATCACCAAAATGACAAGTCCTTTAAATAAAAGTTTCTTTATCAATCTTCTATCGACAATAATACCCATCTGAGATAGGGGTAGTGGGATAAGGATCTGTATTTGACAAAGGCAACTAAGAATAATTGCTTTAAGTGTAACGAAAGGTGGGTTGAGGTTTGTCTCGAAGGGCACATCTACTTCTACACCCTCAAAAGACGAAAGCATAAAAAACGCCGCTGGCATTTCTAAACGAAATGCGTTATTTATTGAAGACGTCAGGTAAGGTAGAGAGAGATAAAGACTGATGGGGGTAAAGATACGGCAAAAGCAACTCCTAAGGGACAAGAAAATTTGAGACTCGGAGGAGGCTTTTCAAACGATAGGCTCGAGAAATTTTCACCATACTTGCAGCCTAAATGACCACACGCTCTGATAACGTGTACCCTCCCCATTTAAGCACCGAGCATGTACGCCATGTCCCCTACGCTCTTTCTCCCGTTTTCCCTTCCACCCTCATTCCACATCCGAGGTCTTAACGAGTCGTATAGATCTTTCTCTCTTCGAGTGAGATTCCTTTTACGTGCAGCATTCGGTCTTGACAATTTTATACCTTCCCGCGATTCCCTCTCCCTCCGTTACTTTCTCCCCGTCTTCCCTTCCACTTCCTTTCCTTTCTCTCTTCTCCCTCCGACCACCGCACTCCAAGCCTCCTCCACAAAGCAAACTCTCCGTATCTCCAAACTCTCTCTCTCTCTCTCCACACATCTCTCTCAACTCACATTGCTGTCTCTTTGGAAGCCTGTTTACGAGATTCTCTCACGACTGTCAACCGGGCTTCCTCTCCCCCCCCTCCTCCGCCGCTTCTCCCTCCCCTCCCCCGGTCCCACTTCATTCCACTACTATCTGGCCTCCAATGTCATGCAGCCTCCCTTTAAATATCGAACACGGTCTGGATCAAGAGTGATGGCTGGACAGTGAGAAACAAAACGGCGCGTAGGAATATGCTAGAGGTAGTGCGGCACTCACAAAATGTGCTGTGTGCATTTGTGTCCACCAATGCGTAATATCAAAATGCTGCGCTAAAGGTTTACCCCACTGGACGAACAAAAAATGAATACGAGGTGATAAAAAAATGTCCAACTACCAATAATCCACTTCCTTTGATTATAAATTACATGTAATTTTATCATTTACTGTAGTTATTCATAATTTTCATCGATTAAGAACGGAACCCGCCTTTAAAAACGAAGAATACGCATCTACTTAAAATGTTATTTCAAATCTTATCTGGAAAATCGTACCTAAAATGACTTTGAGCCCCCAGATATACTCGGCGGGCATAAAATGTCTTCAGGAGCTAAGAAAGTCGCCAATCAAGGAGACGACCGAGATATCGCAATAGTTTGCAATTTAGCGATTTAGGATATTAACGGAGTTGGTCGTAGTAAGAGCAGGATGAAATTAAAATACGATGCACGAGCTAAGTAATGGATGCCATCAAATTGTAGGATAAAAAGTTTAACACAAATGAAGAGAGATTAAAACCCGATCAAAATCTCACAATTATTTACGAATTACATTTATTGTCGATTGAGGTTCGCTTTTCATTATGAATTACGACGAAGGGAAGGTGCTCACCATAGAAAATTCTCAGGACAAAAATACATGTTCTTCAAAAAAGAATTGATAGGTAAATGATGAAAAACTAACACGAACAAATTTATCCCATAAAATGAAATCCATTCACACCGCATACAAATCTCTCAGATACAATTTTCCATTAAATTCGCGGAGTGAGTAACCTTAGCAAACAGTAGACTGAAGGAAGAAGAAACCCATTACAAGTCGAAATGGGCAGAAGACGGAGTCGACAAGTTTCCTCTGCCCGAGGAAAAGGGAAGTAATAAAATGAGGGATCCGAGGGAAAGGTGGAGGTGCAAGCGATGAAATAAGCGAGTGTGAGAGACGGAGACGTATGGGAAAGGATTGGAGATAAAAGTTTTTAGAGACGTCTCAATCTTTTTTCCGAGATCTCTCTTCCTGTCTGCGCATCAGTCCGCTAAAGTTTTCACTGCGTTCGATCGCTCGCTCTTCGGAGTTTCACCCATTCTTACTTCCCACTGCCGTCTCATTTTTATGTGGCGGCGATGATTCCGAATTGATTGCGGGAAGTGATTCTCGCTGCTCAAAAGCTCTCACATAACCCAACATACAAGGCAAAATTTTCGCTTAATCCGTGAATGCGGTATGGCAGTTCAAATGGTAACATCAGTCACACGATAAGTTGGTGAAAAAGGGTATTTTTCACTGTTTTAAAAAACAAAGTCAAAACCGGGATGTAAAAACAATACAAACAAACAACATAGCACCAGTTTAAGTGTGCCAAGTGCAATAAACCTGTTAAATTGGAGACTTAAAAATAAATATATTGTCATTTTTTAACCTTTTTCCGTTATATAAAGATTTTCAATACGGATTATTACTGGCTATGGAAGCCGAGACATTAAAAAACTCTTAACACAATTCCGCTACTTAAGTCCTCATTCATGATTGTTAAGTAAGAATGGTTGAATTTGGAAGCACTTCTGTCAAATAAATACAATAATAAACGCCTTTGGTTACTTGACATCCCTCACCATCCTTCCCATCATTTCCTTTCACCCTTTCCATCATTTCAAAGTGCACAAACACTTGTGTAAGGCGATCTATATGTTGAGTTAGGTTTGAGAAGGAACATAAAAAGTTCACTTCCAACACTGGTCCTCCATAACCATCCGTGTAATGAGTGGTGGAGACAAGCTGGGCTTACAGTAAATGACCATGCTATCCATCTATATCGCCATACTGTATCACGAATGCTTTTGTGGAGAAAAGTGAACGTGCTTCATAAAGGACAAGAGTGCATACAAAATACAGAAGTTAACAAAAGAAGGGGAGCCTAAGATCGGTAGCGAAAACCGAGGCGAAAATGAAGAGGAAAAAAACATCTATATGCCAGGTTTTGTAGACAAAAGACGATCTGAGGAGAAACAAAAACGAAAGTGGTCCCATCCGGTCCATGGAGAGAAAGGAGAGCGGGCGGTTTTGTGGTGGGGAGATCAGGGGCAAAACGAGGAGAACACTGGGTGGGAGGCGGTGGAAGGAGCGAGTGAGGGAGGAATGGACCGGGTCCCGGAGGAGGAGGAGAGTGGAGTGAGAGGAGGTGAGCACCGCGATCAAAGACGTGAGGGACGGAGCAGTTATGGAGGCAGGGGGAGCGGCGAGACATAAAAGAGTGTGTAGTGGGTGGGTTTGAGAGTTTGAGGAGGGGAAGTGAGGGCAGAGATGATGATGCGATGCGGATGGGAGGCCGCATCTCCCTCGGCCGCGGTCGGTCGTGTGCTTTTCGAGCGCCCTCGGGGAAGAGGTGTGTATGAGCGCCCACGGCTGAGGTGAGGGGTTGAGACTGGCCGCCCGTAGCAACAGATTTTTAAGGGCTCCTCCGAGGCATACATAGCCTTGGGGCCTCCTCCTCCCTCCCTCCCACCATCCCGCCTCCTCTTTCCCTACTCGCGCAAGCCGGGGAGGAACAATGACCACGATGGGATGGGAGTGAGGGGCACCGCAGGAATCCCGGTCAAAGGCGAAGACGGACGGGTTTGATTGATTTTCGGCTGCACAAGGAAAACAATAGATGCATCCGCGGCTCAAAGGGGTAGGGGGTCATAGGTGTAGGATGTGCGGAATTATTGATGTACAACTTCCTCAGAACGCTTCTCTGAGGGGTGAGTCCTTCAGATTGCACACAGAAAGGATTATCGCGTCTAAGCCGATGATTAAACGCATTAAAAAAATACGTCTACAAATCTAAAAGATGCAAAAGGCGTCAGAAATGTGACTGAAGGCAGGATGAAACTGGAAAACCTCAAATGCTCTCCCATTAAATCTAAACTATATTTTTTCTATAAAGGTATGTTGTGGGAGCACTGACATTTTAGCGAACTAATCCACAGAACAAGGTAGAAGAGTGAAATTAATAAAAGATATCAGTTATAAAGACTAAACCGATATGAACTGCCGAATGAAGAACTTCAACACACTACCACATGATAAACTCAACGAATAACTTCAAAGTGATATTTACGGTAATCCCTCCATTACATCGGGAAATAAATTGGTAAATAGCAGTTTTGCTCGTCTCTTTAAGATTTCCATTGAAATACACTAGCTTCCGTTGCGGAAATTTCGGCGAAAACGGCAAGGGAAAAGGTGAACGATGAGAAAAAGTGAGGGGCCACTGCTGTGAATGGGAAGTGTAGGGCTGAGGGAACAATTGGCAAAGGGGGGAGAAGAAAGAGACCGGGGCTTATTCAAAATAAAATAATTTTTCGTGGAAATTTTTCGAGGTGGAACGAGAGTGAGTGGACGGTGGAAGTCGATGGGGTTGAGTGGGGGCGGATGGGGTGGGGTGGAAGGGATGGGGTGATTGATGGCGAGCGACTGAATTTGTACCAAGCACGACGATGTCCTCATCCGACCCTTCCCTCCTTCATAATCCTCTCACCACCCTGCTCCTCCCCACCCACCTCCTCCTCCTCCAAATGCCGCAGTCACCCCTCCCATTGCACGCCGCATAAGCCTCAATAAACTCGACAAGAAGTATTCCACCCCTCAAAACCCACCCCTTCTGTCACCACTCCTCCTCTCCCACGAACTTCGTCCGGCTGCGCGAGGGGGAAAAGGAAAAAACAATTTTCGTGGCGATCAACGATGCGGCGTATTGATAGTTTGGGAATGACACAAATCAAACACCAAAGCGTTGAACCTCGGTAGGAAAATAGACACAACACTTAACTCTCCAAAACATAAGCCAATTGAATAACTCACTCATGGAAACGTACAGGGCGGATAATCCAGCTGAGTGCGAAATAAAGTTTTAAGTTAGAATTATTGTTCAAGCAATCTCAAAGCCATAACTGTTCGAATTAATTTTCTCATCACATATTTATTAGGGGGGCAGCGGTGGTGTAGTGGTTATCGCGCTCGACTCCCAATCCGGTCACAGGTTCAAATCCCCGGGTCTCCAAATTTTCAAATAATAAAAAAGATTACGAGTTATTTTCTGGAACTTTTGGGAGTCGACGACAAGCTATCCTCAACTACTCGGCTCATGAATGGCTAGTCAAGAAGGATACGGCGAAGAAGAACCATAGGGAAATGAAGGAACTGGCATGGGATAGGGAGAAATGTAGGGCTGCAGTATACGAATCCTAGGATGGTAATACTATGTATGTATGCATGTTTATTAGAAAAGTAAAACTGAACGAAAAATATAATTTACATGTCAGATGAAGTCATATTAAAGAATTAAAGTAAAAGAATGAAACATATATTGCTGGTAAATACTCTTTTGTGGGATTATATATAAAGCGGCAGATTGCATTATTAACCTCGTCAAAACATTTCCAAAATCAACATACAACTGAAGGAAGATTTGAAGGTTCAAATGGTGTTTCTAAGGTTATCAATCGCAGGAAAACAATGGGAAAATCATCTATCTCCATATCTGTGTGGAATAGGGGTTGGCGGAACCTTGGAGAAGCTAGGACAGGAAAGTTGAGCATGAATGATTCGCGTTAATAGTCAGAATATCCGAATCACGGCAGGTTGAATGATATCCGATATTAATAACGCCACGAAAAAAAATACGACGAATGTTCCATTCGCTACTTTTCCTTTCAGAGGAGCTCCTCCGACCGCACCCCGCCAGAAAACCATGAACATTCATCGGTCCGGGCAACGAGCGTTGGGGGCGTCGACTGCGAAGAATGCAATATCTCTCTCCAGGAATCGAACCGAATGGAAGGTCTCTCGCAAATTTTTCCCACACCCATTTCACTCTCTCCCACCGGAGTCGCTTCAAACCGCGCCAACCTCGTGGTGGCGAGGCGGATCTAATCGGAACAAGACGGCCTTTAAAGAGAAAGAGGGAGGTCCGCCCTTTGAACGCGTGGGAACGTCTGGATTCTTTTAACGGGATGCGAGCCCACCACTTCTTCCTCGAGGTGCTGTTCCCCAAATATTGCCGTCGAGGGGTGGAAGACGGGCGGAGTGCAAGTAGAAATGGAGATTTTCAGTGGAATTGGGAGGTTTTTGTTCAAATGTTCATTGACCGATTTCGCTCCGCTTGACGACGCTGGGCGAGTCGTACCGAGGAGCATTCTGCGAATTTTAGGACTGACTTCACAATAATATTTTTGCACCCAAATTCCCTCTTTGTTCTTTGTCACTCTCACTCTTTGCCTTTGAAACCTCTGGGAAATTGACCCCGAAGCTGTCTCTCCTTGGCTAAATACCACTGAAAGTAACACGCATTAAGTGTTCATAGTAATTCATGATGTCATGGTCACGAGCATAGGGGGCCATGAAATCAATGTCTGGATGATAATGGAGGCAGAGATTCTCTAGATATCACAAGTTAAGGTTTCCCAAAGACACTGCGACGTTTTTTTTTTTAAAGATTAGATACACAAGTAATGTTCTTAAGTGTTAGTTGAGACACTAACTTGATTAATTATTACCTTTAATTAGGACCCCAAGAACGGAAGTAGCTCACAAAATAAAAGAGATTAACATTAAATTGGGCAAAATTAAGAGGTTAACATGCATAAAACAAATTAAAACCTATTATATAAAATGCATGGTTTTCACACAGCTTTACCAGCATTTCCGTGCTTTACTATTAGGTCCACATTAACTACTATCCTAAAGCGAAAGAGGACTCATTCCGTCGAACAGTGGTGAAAGGAAGGTTAATTTTATCAGACTTTCACGCTCTCAACAATACGAGCTGCAGCGAGGAAAAGTGAAAGGAAGCGTATTTGTGTGATTCCGTGCCCATTGTAGTCTCAGTCATTTAAACTTCAGCAGAATGTCGCCTCACCTGGGTGTTAAGATGTATGCTATAATACACGAGCAATATACAAGACTTATGGTAATTAAGAATACGCCAGAATAAGTCCAAAGAACATTAAAGAAAATAAGGTCAGCAATGGAAATAACTGTTCTCAATTAGCAGCTTTAAAAATTAGCCCATTTTATCAATGGAGGTTTCGAACATTCATTGTGACCGAAATTTTAGGTTTCTAAATTTTGGCCAATATGTATAAACCAATTAATTGGATAATACAATAGTTATTATTTCGAGAATTAGCGTAAGGTGTCGATCACTTATTGAACGTTTATTCATCGCAAATTTCAGTAATGGGCATCACCTTCAGCACCACGAATGAAGTACGGAACAATACGAGTAAAAGCGTACATCGTTCCCACGCCGTGGATTTTCACAGAATGAATCCGTGCTAAACCCATGCTAGATAACGACTTCCTCCAATCTGTGCTAAAGGACAAAGGCCGCGTGGCCTAGACATTTTACTTCGCCACCATTTCCCACCCCAATCTTCTAGTCACGTCCAGCGGGGAGGAGTTGCAGCCGGAGGGGAGGAGACCCTTTATCCTTCCCCTCCATTCCCTCACCCCATCCCTCACCACAGCATCCAGTGTATCCCCATCATCGCCCTCCCCTCTCCTCCCCATCAGCCCTTTCCCCCTCTCCCCGCCCATCCCCTCCACCACCGCTGCTCCGTCTTCGCGACGACCTTCCTCATCCGACAATGCGCCCCGTCAAACAATCCCTTGCGGGCATTTACGGAATGGAGCCTCCTAACGCCTTAGTTGGCCGGAAGCTGCGAATTACATATTCCATGGGGAGGAGGTGGGCAAGTTGGATGAGGGACGAGAGAAGAGATGGATAAAGGCATCGGGAATGACCGCTTACAAAACTTCGCCCTTTCTTTTCACACGTGAGTATAACCAAAGGCCACGCAGTCAAATGTATACGTAATTAATATATAACCATGACTCGCATGACAGATCATATCAAAGAAAGCATCGCATTTTAACATGGGTAGTTTGTGTAAATTACTCCACAGTTTAAACGTAATAAGCCACGCTCACTCCATTACATGACCTTTTCACTCAAGTATATTTATTCATTGAAAATCATCCTTAAATACCTTCGCTGGGTAATTTTAAGCCTTTTCCAGCAATAATCGATTGCATATGTTTTCAGCCAGCATGTTGAAGCACCTAAGTTTTCTATACGCTTATTCCGTTACATTTACTCCCTAATCACAAAGTTGAATCGATACTTGGGAGTTGATATCAACACCTATCAGGTCGCGGCAGTCATTTGGTAACGTATTTATCGTGATACAAATGAGAAATACTGGGCGGTGTGATACTGAGATCGAACCACCAGTCGAGGAAACATTGCATAACGGATGCATGCATACACGACTGACTGGCTCACCCTTTTAGAGCCACCACTGGAAGGTCGGGTTCCCACTAGGTGTGCGTTTGACTTGCGGCCTTTTAAAAACCGAAACCGGATCGCTGCACGCCACCGTTGGAAGAGCAGCGGCGACCAAAGGGATATCCCCTGCCTTTAGGGAATGAGACGTTTGCATGGAGGGACATCTAAGCATGACACACAGGTTCGTTAAGCAAAATGATTGAATGCAGTGGAGGAAGGATTATAAAGCTATTCTAACGAATATGGAAGCGGCATTGAAGAGTTAAAGAGCCAAATTATTGGTGCATATAGACCTGGAATTACGTGCAGAAATCAAGGGCAAATGGATTTTCGAAATAAAAACCACTTTTCTAAAAACGAATTGATGTCCAGTGTCGTGCTCAGAACACATTTAATTACATGCTTATTAAAAAGCTTTATAGCTTTGCGTTCTCACAACTTACAAAGTATCTGACAGAGCAGTCACTATAAAAATATTGTCACCGCGATTTTGCCTCGTCTTCTTCTCATTGGTGAAAAAAACCTCTTATGCGGTTAAGTATAAAAACGAAGAAAAGACATGGAGACCTTGGTTACTAACGCTTGCGGCGTACGCATGTAAATGGACATTTAAGTTCAATTTTCGGTCGTTACCAAGAGAGATGATAGATATCCACAAATTGGATCAATGCGTTTAATGCACTTTTTCAAAGCTCATAAATGAAAACGCGTTCTCTTGAAGGGAAAGCAATCGACGCATTATTGCACGCGCGACCTTCGTCCGGCTCAGGAGACATCCAAAATCCTAACCCGGGTACATATGATTGGGCCCGAATCACCACACCCTCCACATCCGCCCGGGGCAATGAGGTGCCCTGAGTATGTGCACATCCTTCCCCTACCCACTCGCTCCCTTTCGTCATCCTCAAACCTCCCTCCCCCATCCACCTACCCTCCCACCTCCGAATCCTCCCGCGACAACCATCCCCACCTACAAAAGGCTTATAGAGCCGGGTCCATATTCGCATTGGGACACGTCCAGCAGTAAAAGGACCAAGCAAAAAAAACGATGCTCTTTTTTTTCATGAAGCGAAAAGAAGAAGGGCGGGAGGGGGTGGTTTGTACCAGGGATGAGATATATACGATGGGATCGTTGGTTAAGGGTACGAAAGAAGGGTTGGTAAGGGAGGAATGGGGCAGGGGAGAACATTACATCCTGGTAGGCATTGGGGGTGAGGGGGAATATCTAAAGGGAAGAGAGGACTTGGCGGAGGAGGGAAGGGGGTGGTCGTTGGGAGTCGGGCAGAGAGGGAAGGGTGTATTCAGGGAAGTGGAGGGGGGGGGGGGGGGGAGAACAGCAACGAGAGGGAGGGTTTTGCCGTGCAACGGGCGTTCGTCGGGAAGTCTCTCTCTGGTGTTCGGGTGGGGGCGAGATAGGGGAAGGAGAGGGGAGGAAGGGAACGCGATTCAAATTCAAATATCGCTCAGACATATTCGGATGTCTACGTCACGCGTCGAGGCTATCTCGGGTCTCCTTTAAAAATGGAGTAGTTGGGCCAACGAATTCATTACGGAAGGGAATGCATTCCTCCCTCGCGCTTTAAACTCCTCTTTTTTTTACCGGCCCAAGGATGTTCCCGACTTTTAAATGGCAATATATGATAAAAGCGGACGCGTACATGGGAGCCGAGAAAATGTCCTTCGAATGCTGAGAAACATGCTCGAGGCAAGAGGTCTGGTAGGCAGGCAACACTTATCGTTGGGAGGTAACTGCGCCGTGCGCTTTGCAAGTGAAATGCATGTCATGGATAGAAGGGAAATGGAGTGATCAGATATGCCACTTTTGAAAACTTCATTTCCTCACAACTGGACAAGTGCTTAAAATAGAAACGGCACATAAGCCACGCATATTGGCTCAGCATCCAACTATGAGCGCACAATGGGAATAGCCTAACGGTCTTTCTTCAATAAGGGGCAAGTGATCCTTGCGTTACAGGTTATAAGTTATCGACCTTCATGCACGGATTAAATAACCGCCGCGAGTGTCACGAGCGGCGAGTTGACGCAACATGAGCATTGAATAGGGCATTCGTTACCTACGTGTATCCCTTATTAGAACCTATAACACCCCCGATACCTTTTCTCTATAACCTTCCCCGAACGGTCACGTGATTTAAATCCCCAACTCCCCTCCTAGCCTCCCTCACCCCCCAATCGTCCCGGCGGCCATGTGCACCCTCATTTTTAAAACCTCCATCCATCCACCCGGTTCCCTCTGCCCCTGTCCCCTTCACATGCCCAGCCTCGTTTTTTAACGGTTTTTCCACTCATTGTTATCAAGTTGGCTACCTCCAGGCGACTACCAAGGCGAGTCGGAAGAACACAAAGATACCAACACTACCGCGACGCACCTCCTCCGTTTTCAGGCGTTCAGGTCTCCAATAGGCACCGGGGGGCCTTTGGTAGCGTCATGCACTTTTGCGAGTACTAGTCGATGTGAATTAGGTTCGGCCCATGCCGCAGGCAATGTCGGACGAGAAAAATATAACCTCAGTGAGGAGCCAGTCGTTTAAAAACCAGAATGTTCTCGCCGTTCGTTTGAACTTGGAGAGCTTTGAATTAAATGCCCATTCGCGATGCGATGAAAAGCGTTGGCAATATGAGAACCTTCCTCCGCAGCGCCTGTACACTCCAATTGGGCTAAGCTGTACTTCATCTAGTAGTTACATGCTCGCAGTTTGAGAAAGAAAAAAAAACAAAATGGTCGACCTATAGCGCAACTTCTCAGGACGGGGCGTGAAATAGGGGGTGACACTTCTCATCACGCTCGTGCACGACCACTCTAAGGTTGGCACCACCGCCGCCGCCGACTACAACGCATTCGCGAACTCCATTTGCACGACAAGTTCTTCAATGCACGCGCACCACAGTCTACATCCGGGACAGATGGTCCGGCCCCCGCCGACAACCCCCACCTCGCTCCTACCCTCTTGCCCCTTGAAAACCTTTCGAGGGCGGGAAATGCAGTCTTTGAAGCCGACCTATAGAAGAAGAATGAGGGGAAGTAGGAGGAGGAGGTGGTGGTGGTGACGGTGTAAAGGGGAGAGGGGTTTGGAAGGAAAAAGAGAGCGAGAGAGATAAAGGCCATTTCCCTCTTCTGGGGTCTTCAGCCATTGTGCTCTTCACATCCTACAGCTAAAAACGGAGGAAATAACCCTTGCCAGCAAGCGCGGCGTCTCCGGAGGCCCTCGAGCGCGGGTCGGAGACTTCCCCCATTTCCTTTTCCCCTTCGCACACACTCCCTACCGTCGTCGCCTCGGCCGTAGGCAGCAAAGCCTCGTGATGCGAGATGCGCCCTCCTCTCCTGCACCTTCCTCCCAGCGACACCAACGGAGCGGAGGAGAGAAAAAGATCCTTCGACGTTTTCTTTTTATCCACCGGTTAGTAACAATAAGGGAGCCAGGAGGGCGTTCCTTAGATGGCTCAGTTCGACACAGGCGTTTAAAGAGCTGGCCACAGATGATCAGATCGGCGAAGGCGACCGCCAACGAATGATTACCGATGTAAAAATTCTCGCATGCAAAATTCATGACGGATCATCGCTTCGGTTCCTCTTCCCAAAGGTGGGTGCGTCTTCTTTTGTTTGCATCAGACTGTGAGCGAATTTTCTTGAAGCTCGACAAGGATGCGACATCAATCGATTTCAGCAAATGTTTATCAATTCTAAAAGTGGTTGTTGATATCACATCGCATGAAGATGAACAAATAAAGCCGCTAGATTACGTATTAAAAAATTAGAAATAAAGAATGTAATGGAACAAAGTAGCTGTAACAGCAGTGTAACAATGGTAGGTATACTGCACGGAAAAAATTATAAATTTTTCAGTTGCTAAGAATTAAATGGGCTCTTTTTCCCGAGGGTAAATAACAGTTAATACCGTAAGATTGAAAAACGAATTGGTAGTTGGATTTGATTAGGTATCACTACAATGACTGAATTATTCCCGATCTCCCATTAAAAGACCAATAATTACGAAGGAATTAGGAGGCGAGGCCAATTTTGTAATGCAATGCGCATAGTCTAGTGGGCAAAAACTCCCACGGGAATCACCAGCCAGGGTTGCATGTCCTGTCCAGACACCCACTCGAAAAGAAAACGAGAAGCACGCTCCGGCGCTGGAGGTCATGGTACACGCGTGTCGCAGACGCGTGTCGCCCATATGGGCAAGCACGTGCGTGTCTCCGAGCCATGCTCCTTCCCCTCACAGCTATGGTATTCCACCAGCACTTCACATCCACTTTCCCACGCCACATCACATGCGTCCAACGAGTGCTCCACACATCATCACAATCTTCTTTCGAATCAGTGTCCATGCAAATCCTATAATGGCCTGATCACGTCGACACTTCCAAAGCCATGATGATGTTAAGTATGTCGTTTGGAGGTAAATGATTGACGAGAGGGGAAACACGGAAAGTAGTATGTACACACGTGTTAATGTCTTCGTCAATGGCAAAATGATCCCAACACCTATTTCACATTTTTTTGTTGCCGTTGAGAAAATATTTCAATACGGGTCATTTTAATAAATTGGGAGATATATTTATCTTATCAACGGTTAAATACCTAGTATATTTTGTTCAACCTTGATTTTTTTAATGGAAAAGTGGTTTTTGCTCGTGAAAACATGACCGAACGCTCACAGCATACTACTCTCTCGTGCGGCATGATACGTCACTTTTGTAGAATGTCGCACTGCTTCCAGCCCCCCCTTTGAAATTTAATTTTTGAGTAAAACATTGGAGACAATGGTGTACTTACCGGCCACGCGAAGTCGAACCGGAAAGGTATAGGCTCTTCCAGGATTCCTCCTTCGCCGTGCGTATTCCCAGCGTAGAGGTCGACCGTCGGCGTCAAGAAAGAGCCGAATATGCAAGGCGAAGAGTTGTCTATCCTCGCTTGGTAGTGCTTGAGACAGACACGGAACCTTGCCGTGCAGTCGCATGACGGGTCCCTTGGAACAGATGTACAGCACCTCATGCTGTCGGCCGAGAAGGAAGAAAGCTGGAGCTCAAACACTCCCGACGCGGACGCCTGGCGGAAGAGGAACATGAAGGATTAGATAATGCCGATTAGGTAATGATTAGATAATTAATAAAACCATTGAAATATTGCTCTGCACATCTGAGTTTTAATATTCTCGAGATGAAAATATCCATGTGGAATTTAAATCTTTACAATATACATAATATTTTGTGAGCATCATTATGACCTCAAGATATTCGCAGAGGGGATCAGCTTATTTCATATACATAAAAATCTATGCATTATACATTAACCTGGTTTTTGTTAAAACAGCACATTATTCTAGACTGCTCGCTGTTAGAAAATAATTTTGTTAAATTACATATTGAAGCACTAATAAATTATATGAGAAGCAGTTTGAGCATTTGAGTCGATATTGCATCACGAAGGCAATTAACAGGACGTAAACGCACTTAAAAGAGGCAACTGACTCGGTAAATTAAATCACCAGGAGCATTTGAGGGCTCAGTTCATTATTTCCTCACGAGAAAGGAGGAAAATTTCAAAGCGTAGAAAAGATTCTACTCCTTACTGAAGTCGCTGCTTTCCTATAAACGACGCGTGTCCTTGCATTAATCACCACCGCCTAGACGCTACCCTAAATCCCGTCCCTCCCACCCCTCTCGCAAGACGGGAGAGACCAGGAAGGAATATGTAAGGGGGAAGGGGAGATCTGGGAACACGTAGGCGAGGACATTACATAAAATTCCCCCGCGAGACCTCACAACTTGCGCTCGTCCGGATCGCCTAAGGGATTCCCGGGAGGACGGAATGAGAGGAAGAATGAACACGAAGGAAAGAGATGGAAGGTTCCCCCTAACGGAAGACGGTCGTGGGAAGGAGGGAGGGTAAGAGAGTAGAGGTGGAAGGCTAATGAAAACGGAAATCTCGAGATGTAATCGTCTTACAGGCATTCATTTAGAGATGACGACACCCTCTTTATTCCGTCGTCTCCAGACTAGCGCGCGCATTCGAGAGGGAGTCGTTACCCCCCTCCTTCACCCGCAAGAGCCCCATCACGGCCGTGAACATCCGCGTGCTGTAGCACGAGGACGACTTCATTTCAGAGAGAGAGAGAGAGACGGGACGGCTGAAAGCGGCAGCCAAAGGATGGAAAAGATCATTGGAGGATCGAGACGGTGGAAGCTGAACGTTTCGCAATGATCACCAGCAGACTTATCAAAGGCTTCCTCCCCTCCCCGGCCTTCTCCTTCCATCATGATCCACAGTCCGGAGCCTTCCCATGCAGCCTCTCACCATCCCCACAAACTGTTCCTATTCCTTCCTCACCCCCCGGCAATTGGGTCGATCTTGCGGGGCGATTGAGGTCGAGAGCGTAGAGAGTGCGAGGGGGAAGGTTTTATTAGGATGAGTGGTGCGAAAGGGAAAGTCATCCGGTAACTGCCCCGAAGGCCCAAAACCCTCTCCTCGCCGACCCTCTACTAACTCCTCCCACACCTCGTCATCAACATTGTCGAACCTCACAACCTTCTCATAAAATAAAATCTTCCCCCACCCTTTTCTCCTCCATACCCGCCAACCCTTCCCTCTCCACGATTCTCCACAACCACGACGTGATTATTAAATACCAGCCGAAATCGTCCTTCCTATCTGATATATCCCTTTTGCTTCATTCAATCTTTTATTCAATCTCCATCCACTCAATTCCTCATCCCATTGGAGAGAAAGACAACTCTATTCTCACGAGGAATTTGATATAAAAGTCCCCTTTTACTGCTAAGGCACGCCATTACACGTGAATGACGAAATAAAAGATAGATATAAGCCACAAGAATGAGATGAAATCGGGAGTGAATAATGTAATGAAAAAGGCGCGAAGTGGAAGTCTTCTTCAGGTTTTATTTCTGGAAATACGCAAGCATGCCGCGAAAAGACCATGGATGCTTTTTCCTCTTTAAGTTTCGTCATTTAGTTAATTTTCAACTACGTGGTTGTGAAGGGCTCCTCTCTTTGGGGAAATCGTCTCGTGGGCGAATTACGACATTCATTCAAAGGGTAAGCAAGATCGAAAAATCACATCTCTCTCCCCTTGTAACCCTGACTCCCCTCGTACGCCGGTGGGAGATTATTCTCTCACGAAATATGTGTCAGGCATGAGAATCTGATACGGCAAGAAGGTCAGGAGTGCCATTTGTTAAACCGACTGCTCGCCGACATTGTCACGTTTCCCGAAATTTCTAGTCGGGAGTCGAGATTCACTCACGAAAGCAGGGGGGATGCGCCAAGCGAGATGAGTGAATCCGTGACGTAACGAATCGGTCCCTTCCAGCAGCTGCACGAAGAGAAATAAATCGCACACTTAAAACTACCAGGCGCATTCTCATTCGAGTTGAATTAATACTATGCATGGCATTACAGTTGGGATCAGAAAAAATAAATCCAGGACGGCTGGACCTGGGACTTGAGAGCGTGAGAATTATCGGTGAACCGCACTGGAATTTTCTGTAGGCATTCGCTCACCAGCTTCGAAATACCCGTGAACTCAGGCGCGAAAGAATAGCTTGTCGCCCCCAGTAATTTTTTTATCCGTCACATTTTGTATACTCCGAGATAAGCAACGAGCTCAGAACCACAGCGACGGCACAAATAATGAAAATATTCACCGTAGGAATTCAGAGAGAATAACTGAAGGTGCATCTAGGGTGGCACGGGGAAACAAAAGGACTGATGTAAAAGAAAAACAAAGAAAATGAAAATAAAACTTTTACTCAGCCTAGCCGTGTGGCTCCCGATTCTTGAGAGAGAAAGACAGAGAGATGGGCGCTCAGATAGTGCGATGTGGAATGGTGGTAAAGTAAAGAGGGGGGAGGGAAGATATGACAGGGAAGATATAAGAGGAGAGAGCCTATACTGGAAGGGGTGGAGGTAGAGAGGGTACAGGGAGGATACATGCGGTAGGGTGGAGAGGGGGTCGAGGGGGAGGGAGAGCGGTGAGAGGAAGAGGGGGAGGGAAGGACACTACGTATAACGGACACACTACACGGCATCGCAGCTTTTGCTGCACCGACAGTATCGAGCGACCGGGGAGAGAGCGGCTGGGATGCCGGGAATAGGAGTATTAGGCGGGTCCATTGCCGGAGGGCAGATAGTTGGGAGCCTCCGGAACGCTTGAGGAGAGGGAAGGAGTGGGAACAGAGAAGTGACGGAGGGTAGGGTGGGCTGGGGGGGCGAGGGAGGAGGAGAGGGCGGGACGGATAAGGTCCCTCTCATTTCGGTCCGATAGGGAAGTAACGTATGAACTGCGGGAGCGCGCACAGCATTGTCGTCTCCGGGGAGGATGGGCAGGTCAGGAGGGGATGGAGTGGACACCGGGCGAACTGTGTGGGGGGTAGGAAAACGGGAGTGGTTTTATAAACGAATGACACTCGGCGCGAGATTGGATACACTGAGGAAAATAGGTGGTATAATGTCACCCACGAGACAGTTCTCTCTCTCTCTGGTACTCGCGTATGGTTTCGTAAGAGAAATTCCATTTCGGTTCAGGCATGAAGAAAAATGTTTCTCGCAATAACGCATCACCGATATTGTCGCTCAGTTTCGAACATGTCTATCTAACATGACAAGATTTTTCTGAAAACACGTTCCACGCTCTAGTTTTGCGGAGTGCAACGTGATGCGGAACAATAAATGGGAAATTCATATGAATGTCATTGAAACGGAAGGGTGACAGACGCATTAATTTATTACAGAAAATAGGAAATGGATTTGATTAATGTGAATCGAGTGGAGAGTTGCACCAAACCAATGTTAGGATTGTTGACTGATGATGATGATGAAGAAATTCCAAAATGATGGCCTGGCAATAACATCCTACGTCCTGATTAATATCTCACTGACAAAACTACCAAATACATTTTAAGATTATCGTTTGATTTAGCATAAGGGAATCATCCCTACATCTATGAAACTAACTCGATAGATACAGGCACTAGGTTTCGCCGCCCAAGGCTTCACACCGGGGAGTCATATCCCAGAGGAGTCCACTCACTTTGGGATCTTCCTTAGTCGAAGGACCTTGGGTGGAAGAGGTCGGCTACGCTGGGTAAGAGAAATCTCGCTGTGGAAAAGATGAGTTTGACAGGAAACAGGCGTAGGGATGGAGGAATGGGAGGGAGGGTAAGGGATGCTGGGTGCTTGGGATGCCCTTGCATGTACCCACGGCCACTCACCGTCGCACGACTGAGGTCAGGGAACGTGAGGGATACACGATGCCTTCCGATGAGAAGACAGGGGCGTAGAGGCTGGCATGCGCAGGCCCATGAGAGGAGACAGAATAGAAGGGAGACAGGAGGAAGGGGCGAAGAGGCATTGGGAATCCTTCGGGTTCTGTTCAAACACAAAGTCTGGACCCTGACTACGAGGAATCTCAAACTAAGATAAAAGGATCCTAACACTCGACTTAACATTTACCATGGAGAAGAATCAACCGGGAAAAAGGATAGCAACTTCGCGCCCGTCGCCACACCAAAGCCTCACCGAAATCAAAAACATAATATTCCGAACCGCCAACTACAATCAGAATGTTTCTGATCGCATTTCACCGAAGGTAAAAACAAACGCTCCGGAAGGGTTAACATTATTATAGTGCTAAAAAAAAAGGCGTAATGCCAGTGATCAAAAGAGCAATACGAACAGTTAAAATGGATAATTTCCTGAAGCAACTGAAAGGCAAACTACTCTGCAAATAAATTCGCTCCAACGATGTGAATTGGCAAAAGCTCGAAAATGAACGACTGATGTTAATGAGGTAAAGGAATGATGCGACGCAGTTAAAGATTCTCTTTCCGCAAAAAAAGGAAGATAAAATCAAGATGTGCCACCTTCCCACCTTTTTTACTCATCTTTCCCTTTAAAAAAAGCCACCGGTCCACCAAGACTATGAAAAAAAATTTTTTTGCCGAACAAAAAAACATAAAACGGTGTCTCAGAGGCAATTGATACCTCTCCCTTTAAGTGGCTGGCGGAGGGAGCCTCCCCGCTCTCCTCATCGCTCCACCTCCACACATTTCCCCCACGCCTCCCTCTCTCTCACTTCCTCTCTCCGCGCTAAACCGTCGACCACGCCATCACCACCAACAGAGCAGAGCAAGGGAGCAGCACCGGCTCTCCTTTCCCTTACCATCCCCCCCCACACACACACGTCAGTGCCACTTTGGTGAGTTCTTGTAACCTAATCTCCTGACCCGCCCACTGAACCCGCCACCCACTACTCACACACACACACGAGATCCCGTCCCCGGGTTGAAGGGGAAGTTGTGACAGACTTCCACACTCCCTTTACCCGACCAGCACCTACGTAAGGGGCTAGGGATACCACCACCGCCTTCCTCCGGCACCCCTTTCCTTCCTCTATCCCTGGAGAATCCATCCAAACCCTCCCCCATCTTCCCTCCGTTCTCACTCTCCCCTCCCTTGTTACTTATGCGAACGTTGACTCTTTATTGCCACCCTCAATGTGAGGGATGCTTCCAAGAGGTAAGGTCTATTGCCGCACCCACAAAATACATTGCTATTGCAATACATTCTATTCAATGCTGTCATTAAACTTCATAATCCTGTCTGGTATATAAATCAATTTTCTCTGGCATTATAAATCTAGACATAGCAACTAACAAAGACTACTCCCCAACGCGACGACTGTAAACAATATAAAGCAGTAATAAAATAGACACTTTTTGGTCAAAATGGAATCTCACATACGTATTTCCTTCCTTATATTCCAACCGTGGCGTAAGTAATTTCTCAAGCCCATGAGGGCAAATCAAAGACTGGTTATGGTGCCTTAAAAAGACTTAATTTGTGACTGTGGAGAGGATATTCGTCACTGTTGCTATCAATAACCACCTTCATCCGTGTTTATTTTCTCAAATAGCCTGCAACGTCTCTCATTAACCATCAAGTGTTCACAGTCGTCATGTTTCACCTAATTATAAACACGATGAATGCATTTTCAGTGCTCGAGTCTTCCTCATCGCCCACTGATACACATTTTCCTTGTCGCCAATCTCCGCGACTATCGCTCCTCTCTGCTGCACCATATCGCGCAATCCAAACAACACACGGATGTGAAGCTTACCCTCACTGCAACTCACTCGCTCTGTATCTTCAAGCCTACCAGATAATCCCTTTATCCAACACACATTCACTCCTTCAGACACCGTACTACGCATGCAACTACTGCTACACCCCCAAAAAGCTCTTTCGTTGCCACGGACGACGACGACCGTTGAGACCGACCGCACAGAAAACGGCTCTTCTGCTCAGTCTCTCTCTCTTTCGCCCATGCACACACACAACAAGGGATGCGAGAGTGGACTCCTGGGACTAGCACCTCTTCTCTTTTCCTTCCTTCACCCCCGATCACTTAGCACCAGCACGCACTCTTTCTTCCCACCCTAGCCCACCCAACCAACATCCTCCCTCGGGCACCAAGATCACCGAGCAGCCAGGCCTTTCTCAACACACGATCCTTCTTGGGAGGAGAGAGAGGAAAAAAAATCTTTTGACCTCACCCCCGTTCGCTGATATCTCGCGCCCGCACTCACACGCGACCTCCCGCGTGCCCTCTTCAGTCCAGAAAAGAGGCACGCCACGGCATGCCTCTCCAACGCCCAACACGGAACGGACATATCCGAGAAAAGGGTTCATCTCGTAACTCACTACGATGGCTTTTCTGGGGAGCCCCACGTGTTTCGGCGGGGTAAAGGGCGTCAAAATAGTCTACTGAAGGGTACAGGTTTGACAGAAGCTCACCTAAACTGAAAACGCTAGGAGAATAAATTCAGCCTAGATTTAAAGAGCGCATGATCCTGTCTCACATGGCACATTTCCCATAGTAAACTGAGTACTTTAGTGAGGAATGAGTAAATAAATTGGAAGAAATCATCCCATTTCATCCACTTTGAACATTTTTCCATAATATTAAAAAAGAGTTGCTGAATACCCACTACCTATGAAATAGGAGGATAACACTTCTCCCGAATTGCCAGAATATGCCGCAGTGTAGGGGAGTCCAACCACCATTTGACTCATTATTAAAGACGAGTTGGACACTCAATATAACCTAAAATGTGAGAATATTTTCACTAAATAATATTTTCCCATTTGGTACTTCCGCGCAGCGAATACGCACGGGAAAATGAGACGTTACTTCAATATCTCAAATTTCAAGGCAAAATATACCTAGTAATTTGCTGTATGAAATGTCCCTCTCCTTCCTATTTTATATTATTCCAGGTGTGAGCCACTAAATAACCCAAAGGCTTAGCAATACCATCCATTAGGAGTGCATACTAAGTATGAAAGGAACTTGCCTAGTTGCATGAGGTCACTGGCCTTGCTTCAATAAACAATTTCCCACGAATAGCCCCTAGAATAATTACGCTCATGAAATACGGTATACTGACAGCACTAAAACGATTCATATACCGAATGGGGCCGCATTCCCCGGATGCTATGCCTTCCAAAGGGGGCCAGTTCACTCAATGCCCCCCTCAGCGGAGGGATTGACAGCATCAAGTCTCATCCCACTCTTCCTCACGGCGATCAAAGTCATCAAAAATCTTTCCGTTCTCCTTTCTCTGAGCACATTAATAAAAATCGCACCACTCTTAAACTTGCTTACTCCATTCGCCTCCGTCGCCTGCCTCACCAGAAGATTCCCACAATCGTCAGCCCATATAACACCATCTCGACTTTCTTCCCTGTCCTCACCGTGCATCCAACATGCGTGACACTCCATGTCCGACCTCCTGTTCCAGATAGTACTCACTTCCATCCGATCCCTTCCTTTTCTCGCAAATCTTGCTCCCTTTCGAAGAACTTCCCCTTAGCTACACGCGAGGCAACTTCCACAGTTTTATGAGCTCTACACTCCGCTGAACGCATTAAATCCCAGAGTTTCTCAATGGCCAGACCTTGAATCAACCACCACATTCATAATCTGGGCAGAGTGCTGATACAAGGATTAAAGCTGTTTTCGAGCAAGAATACGTTGATCCCAAAGAGCACTATCTAGAGGACTGTGATCCAAAGTAAGAAAAATTACGCCCACGATTCATACTTTACGAATATGCGAATAACACAAGAAAACCACCAGCCTCTCATGTTCGCCAAGTAATAATGCCAAGCTTCTCAGTCATTTTGTGGTTGAAACTGAGGGCATGATCCTGAAATCGTTCATTACGTTAATGAAGGTTTAATGTAAAGATTGAAGAAGAAGGAATAGTGTTTTAAACATACCTAGGTTATGGAGAAACTTTTCCTCTTCTGTTTTTTTTGTGAGCCATACGGAGCGTGTCTGGGATTGGAAATAAGGAAAAATGCAAAAACCCATGACGTAAACGAGCAACTCAAGGGATATTGTGGAGAGTTGAGCCTCCAAAGCCACAAGTGACGATTTCTAGCAAAAAAGATACACTTTGAAACGCTCTCAGTTCGGGAGAGGAGGAGGAGGATGTGGAGGACCTCTTCTCAGCTAGTCGGCCACCACCGGAGGCTCCGCGAAGGAGGTTACGTCGCGGATGAAAGGGGCCGGAAATCACACGGCGGAGGATTGCCGAATTTTCAGTCGACTGGGGATTGCCGTGCCGCGACGGACTGAAGAAAAATAATCATCAAGCATTCATTGCCTCTCCTCCAAGCACGTACGGCGGAAACTGCATTTTAAAATGGGACGACGGATCCGAAGGGAGCATGGGCTGATCAATTGATGAATGAGCCCATTCGCGACTCCCGTGAAAAGAACTCCATTAGTGCGCGGACCGGCCGGAAATGACACGAGGCTCCCCCGTCTCCTCCCCCGGAGGGTAATAGGAAGAGATTAGATCCGAGTGAAAGAACGAGAAGAGAAATTTGCGCGAGTGCGGGTGAAATTACTTTTGAGCACCATTGAGGTGGAAGAGATAAGCGAGGAGAAAATACGTAGAGTGATCCAATTAGTCCAAGCCACCTTCCTTGAAGACTTAACAAATCATCAAAAAGATTTTAAACCCGTGCATCGACTCTCCCCGCACCTCTCCAAGAAAAAACTTACATCCGAAAAGTTTGGGAAAGAAGTGACATCGGAATATGTGAAAGGCAAACCACTGAAAATGGTAACAAGATTGATCGAACCATCTAGCGTAACCAAAACACCTTTGACACCTATTCCACGTGAGCCATTGAACATCCGTGCACCGTTTGAAGTCTGTTTTCCTCGTGGGTAAACTCATAAGGGTGAGGGGGGTGGGCGTTGAAAAACTTAGGGCCCCAGTGGATAAAAATACACGCCTTCTCCGGCAAGGACACACCAACTGCCGCGTGATAGATGATAAAAACAAGCCGGCCCCTACCACCCACTCGATCCCCTCTCCCAGAAGCGATAGCGAGGAGAGCCGACGCTTCATCCTACCCATAGGGCAGATTCGCGAGCGCGGAAGTAGGAATTCCCGGAAAAAAGGGTTCTACAAGAGCAGAAAGGCGTGCTTGTGCGGGTGGGCGTCTGCCGGCTATCAATTCGGCTTTTCTCCACGGTTTGCCGTTCGATGGAAGTAAGGGGAAAAAGTCACTGGACGAACACCAGTGATTTTCTGGGTTAATTCAATGACGAGGATTCTAATGGAAGTTGAAAAAATCCCAATGTGGCTGGGTGAAAGTGCGAGAATAGACGAATACATGGCAAGGAAATGGGCAAGTGTGCTCTGAGTAGTAGGGGAACGCGGTCTTGGTGGGGCCAAGGTCCTAATTCGATGACCTAACCGCGGAAAGTATGCAACAAGCAACGCATTCGAGTCCTCACTGTGGTTGTTGAGCAACGAACCTTCATCAAAATTGCGAGAAAAACTTCTTTTTCACGCATCCGTACTTCAAATTCACCGCCCTACATCTTTGACAAGAAGACGAGATGAGCTAAGGGAAAACATTACAACCGGCAGTGTAATTTACACCCTCAAAGCAATTTAGAAGGATTCTGAGGAGAGTGGAGGAAAAGTTTCCGTGTTGCCAACGTGATCGAAAAATATATTTCGAAGACTCCAGAAATGCCCTCTTCTCCCCTGTGGTTCTCGTCAGGGAGATTCCACAGCGGGATATCCCACGGGAATGTACACCCCATAAATTCACATCTACGGCATGTTTTAATTATTCGAGGAATACACGAGGATAACGGATGTGTATATATTTATTGCCAAAGTGCGGGAACCAGCAATGGAGTGCCCCATCGAGTTCGTAGAGGTATTCGGTATACATCGCAGGAGGAACAAACGCCGGGTTAAAAGAACCCTAGGATATCTGAGTGGACGCCGAAGGGGAGAGAAGCCGGTGGCGTCCTCTTTGATTTGGCCACAAACTTCCGTGCCGTCCGCCGCCACCATCCCCTCCACTCCGCTTAAACTATTCCTCGTACACTTCCCTCACTCCCGCCGCTATTAAAAGTATTCTCGGATATACAACAAGGCAACCAGCATACTCCCGACTCAAGAGACTATTCCCCAACTACGGCCGCTAAGCACTCTCCAGCCTTCCTTCTCCCTCGCCGCCGGAAAAGAAGTGTCTGCTCGGGCGGAATAAACAATCGGTCCCCCGCTCTCCGCATCGTTCGCTCGCTACCTGAGGTAAAACGCTCACCCTCTCCCGTGTCGTTGTAATGGCGGAAAAATGAAGACTTCCCGAGGTGAACGAGATTACATAAAGCTTCCATCCTGATTTACGTGCTCCCAGACGCTGGAGCGTACTCTAATTCAGGACTTCCGGCGAAGGGCCGGGTGTTAAAGAGGCCGGGTTCGACCGTGTCGCAAGAACGAGGAAAAACCGAGGCACAGAGCTTCTTCCCAAGGCATGGGTAGAAAATGGCTTACGTTCATGACCTAAGAGAATAAACCTAGCAAATATGGGCCACAGGCAATATTCTGGAACCTTAACGAAAAAAAACGCTGATAGCACTATCAAAAAGTCGTGAAAAAGAATAACTCTATTCATGTGCGAATACACGGGATTCATTTAAACGTCAAGCCTCTCAAAATGTTCGCCACTACCGGGGCCATCACCGAACCCTGATGATACAAAATCCATGCAATGTTTTCCTCGCTGTTCACCCTAAAACAGATCGCAGCAACGCTAAGTAATCGATTACGTTCATAACCCTCAAAATAAAATACTAATTCCTGATCTCTAACGAAACTGAAAACATTCCACCAACAAGATCACCAGAGTAAATTTAATTTACATAAATATTTTAAGACACTTACCTGAAGGAATAATCCAAAGGTGACGATGCAGGCTACCGCGGCCACGATATTTGATATTCCCATCATCACTTATGGTTGTTGATTCGAAAACACCAGAGTTTAAAAAAAAAGTTTTGATCGTAGTTTTCTTCCTTGCAGGGACTGCGGCTTTATGGCAGATGAACGAATCTTGTTTGATTCCCTCCTTTTCACATTAACATGCCGTCGAGAAACAAAAATTTGAAGGCGTGGCGTAGAAACAAAACGAAAACTTTTCCGACGTTGAAACTGAAGACACGACGAACTAACACAACCGTATAAAAAATAAGACACTTAGATATTCATCCCGTATCCGGTCAAGCGGAGGCTTCGTTCCAATATTCTTCGAGTATGCATATGGTGTCGCCGTCGAAGAACTCGTCCAAAATAATTTACGGTCTTTTATCATTTGCAGATCTTTCGGCTCCTCGGACCTTCCTGCTTCAAGAAACTTAACAATCCCATCGGACCGCCTCCGTGCTCGATTTGGGGTGTCGACGGTGGTCGAACCTCAGGCTCTTGGACACTTGATGACACAGGCATACTCCGTCGAGGATGTGGAGGAAATCAGTTCCCACCAGCACCGACTCCGACGACAATGTCCATTGAAAACACAACACGCACGTCGCGCGAGCGGTCCGTGGAGTTAAACAAAGCTCCCTCCCCTCTTCACTTTCTGCTTATCCGTCACCAAAGCAGTTGCATGTCTCCTGTACCCGCTCCGAGCAGCCCATGGCCCGGCATTACGTTCTCACCTCCTCGCGGTTTCACGCCACACGGTGTAGTAAGCCAGTCCAAGAGGCAACGGAAAATATAGTCCTTGGATCAGTGTTGTATGGGGTGCAATTGCAGGCGGAGGGAAGTATTCTCTATTCCCGCAGATTGGGGGGACGGTAGCTTTCGAGGCACGAGGTAGATGACGGAACTGTGATATAATCCAAGTAGGACAGCTCCACCAAAAACACACAGCACGGTATAAAAGCGCCGTCAAGTCCTCGAAACGAGTCCCGGATAAAAACTTTTTCAGGGGATCCTGATGAAGGGGAGTAGAATCAAGGGGGGGTCAAAGAGGACTACTGAGGACTCCCCCGACGAACGGCAATCAACTTCAGCGGCGCCGAATCCACTCGTCACAAAGGGATGCACTCGCGAAAACAGGTACGGGAGAGGAGAGTCGACAAGCGCGCGGATAAAAATGTTATCCTCCCCCTGCAAACGTTCACCCGGCTCTTCCCGAGGAAAATAATTATTATCCAGGAAACAGTAAAAACAGGCGAATGGATCTTCGTCAGTCCCCGGGAGGGTGCAGAATGAATTGCGGGTGGAAAAAAGTTTGAGAGACGCGGAAAAAATTTTACTCACGTCGACTAAAACATCGATACGACACTCCGCGCTAAAAAAAATACTTGAACACGGATCCGCGCGAAATAATTTTCTCGAGAGAGAGAAAAATGATCACGTATTTACACGCGCTTAGCGGCCGAAAATCGCGCACGAACAAATAGGACGCGTTAGTCTTCGGAAAAAATATCCCAGCGTACTTTTCTGGTTTCGATTAAAAAAAAGTAACTGGTATTGAAACTGCCGGCGTTGAAGAGTAGCACACGATAAAAACACAATTCACAGAACACTTTCCGTCTATCTGGCTTTTTAAACACCAAAGAAGATGCTGCGATGCGGGCTAAAAAAATGTTGCTGGGGAAAGGGAAGGATGGTTTTTTGACAATCGGCTCAACCTCTCGAGGAACACGGCACGAGACAGAGCGTCCAGTTTGCCGGCCACCGACTGAATGAAGGAGCAGCGAAAGCTTGTGCCTGCTCTGTTCCCCCCTCCTCCACCCCTCCTCAGTCGCTCCCCTACTTCCCTCCCCTACTCCTCTCTTCCTCCCTCACACCCTCCTCGCCCACCTCGGTGGCGATCCCTCTGCCCCCTCGCGCAGATGCCTCCTTCCCCTACCCCGACACCCTGCCCTCCCCACCACTCCCCTTCGCCGCACACACGCCCCCCACCACTCAAGAGAGAGGCACGGCGGGGTGCTTTGCACACAACATACAAAACACGCGAGTCAGAGACGCCTAGGCGGCGTCCGCGCCAACTACCAAGGCTAGCTCCTCGCGCAGCCGACAGATGTCACTGGCCGACGAGAGGGACTTGCACGCTCGCAGGGAGTCGCTGCCTGGGCAGCGGCCTGAGTCCGTCCTTGTCTTCCTCCTCTTCTTCCGATCCCTCTCCCTCCTGTAAGGGGTGGAATGAGAAAAAAGGTGTTTTAATCACTTTGCAATCTTTTCTGAAATTACGAGAAAAAAGGGCATGGTATATAAGTCTCAAAGGTAAGGGTGAGTTTTCTCAGGCATCTCGTTAGTCAGATAAGCCGCGATTTTCGAACCAAAATTAGAGATTTCCCTCATTCAGGCTGAATAGTCGTGCAGAAACATGAAGTATATTGCCATTTGCTTTGAAAGATATTTCAAAACAAGAATCATTGCCAAGAATGAAAATCCGTATGAATTAATGAACTAACCGAATTTAATAGCAAGCACATTCTTTTTTAGTTTCGTTTCTGGAGCAAACGGACTTAACCTCCATGTTCAAGGAGTCAAGATACTTTTTTGCGTGATCCTTCACTGATCAGTCATACTGAAATTCCTGTTCTATCTAGGGTATCACATCAATCACTCAATGTATAGATTTAGTGAATTCACCGTAATAACGTATGCCAACTACGCTTTGAGAGATAGCGGGATTCGCCCATCTTCTATCACGTAGATACTCTTTGATACTTGACTTTAGCAATTTTTTAGGTCATTTATTCTAGTGTTACGAAGGTCAAATACATTCTATACTATTGAATACAGTCAATGCTATTGCTAATTTTATTATCATTTACATAATAGTCATCGTTTAATCTTTATATATTCCATTGATATTTTCACCAGTACTACATGGATTACATGCAGCTCTCCGTGGATTGACTTCACGGCCGTCACGAAATATGAAATTCTGTTTTTCGTTCGTTCATAACTTACGACGCTGACTTGCCATTCTTAGGAGAGAACGGTGTGTGGTAGTGCACTAATCATCATTTTCTGAAGGATTAAAAGTTAGTTGCTTTAACTAAACAGTGATGCCGGGATGTTGATTGGGAGTAACTTTGAACAACGTGGCGATTGAGTGAATCTAAATTGCACCCAACAAGTTAACGAAAGAGTGTCTGGCAGGGGGTGACATTTCTCCAAAGTTATGTTCAGTATGTCATGAAAGGGTGCGAATTTAAGATTTCCTGGCACTCTTTTCACTCATGTAATTGGAGATCCTCATTATGCGTACCACCATTTCTTCAGCTGCTAAGGTCACACAGTAAGACAGTAATATCAGGACGCATGTTGCCTTATTGTTATTTCTGAGTGCGTTCATTATAAAGCATTAATTCTAGTTACGTTCTTCTTTCTGGATGAAAGCTGATGCGTCTTTAAAAAAGCCCCTCGTTTCCTCGCAGTCATTTCAGTTAATGCACTCCCACACTCGCGTAATGATCCGCCCAATGAATGCATGGGGGAGTTTGTCACCCTGACCTGAATCCGATGGTCATCGTTACTGAGAACTTTGCCATTTGATCGGTAATATAATGCTGTTAAACTCTAATCGGTAAGCTGCCGTGAAATGTTAAGGTCACTACTCCTTATGGACGTCTCATTCCAATTGAAGATTGCTCATGTCTCCGCGAGTAAAGGCAAGGAAATGAGGCAGCGTGGGAGGATTCTTTCATAGCATTATGCAAATGTGAGCGCAGCACGAAGGTAAGTTCCCAGGCCGATTACCGTTGATGACTATTTCACTGGAAAGAGGAAAACTTTATACTACCTCCTCAGGTAGTGATTCACCCGAGAACAGGGCACAATTTCAATCCACTAGTCCTCTAAGTATCCAGGTAATTATTAACGTTACAATACGCGTAATAGTGCAAATTACTGCGGAACAAAAAAAATTAACGGTGCTTGAGAATACCTAATTTAATGATAAGTAGTTTGGAAATACATACGAGAACGACAACAAAAATTTTAACTCCACTACCCCTACACTTTAAGGACCTACACTCCAGCTGTCATGGGATATGGTCTAATGCGAACCTGCTTATAATTTGCCGCGCTTTGAACTCTCAAATTTCCTCTGCACAGGTATGAAAATCAGTGCGGTAGGAACAAATACAATAATATAACATCATCATACCAAATTTACTTGTAGATTAATTATGACATGTTAAGACCACTATTTAGGGAATACCAGCGGATTAGATAATAATAGCATGAGGATTAATTAAAAAAAGTTTATACAAATTTTTATTTAAAGTTTTTGGTTGATGTGTTTGAAGGTTTTGGATACTTTATGAAACTTTTCGGAGATATGAGATTTTCAGTATTCCATTGGTCATTTATATTTTTAAAAAGTTCGAAAAAAAAATATATATATGTTTTGAGGAATAGTGGAAGAAGATTTCTCATTCCTCTGGCTGTTTTGAAAATATAACCAATTGCAGTTGCGTGGAAATGAATATTTTGAGATGACAAAAATCGCATGTGTGAACCCTTCTTGGCTACTGTGAAATAAACCAGTTAATCAAACGCAGTTGAGTAAAAAGTTGGTAACGTTTGTATTGAAAGCAAAACTATATCAAGATAGATCCAGACAATACTTAATACGATGTCTGAATCAAATCTAAATCAGTATAATGAAATCGCAATGCCGGAGGGAACCATCGGAATCCAGGACAAATTGGCATGCAATACGCGAAGCAGTATTTTTAATCTACTCACTTTGCAGAAATGAAACCGACCGCTATAATCCAAAGTGTATCCAAGGTATGGCGCTACGTGATTCGGACGGTTATCCTCAGCGGCAGCCACAGAAACGACCAAAACAGTGTCCAACGCGATACAGCAAGCCAACACGAGTGAGTCGCAAATCTCGGCTAGCACTGTCTGCATTGGTTCTTCCAACGGGCGTACGTCACACGCAGGGCGTCAATTTCCGCCTGGAATCACGCCGGTTCCACCCTCGCTCTACGTCCTCGGAGCGACCCGGGGATTATTTCACAAACTTCGCGTGGAATAATAGCATACACAAGCACTTGCTCCATACACATGCACACACACGCCCTTCGCAAGAGGGACTGTTCTCCTGCACGTGAACTCCCTCTCTTGTTCGCCACACCTTGCAGCGGGAGAGTGGCCGCGGGGCCGGGCTCCCTTGGGGTTTTATATTCCGGAAGATGTTTTTTGGCCGAGGGAGAGGACATGCGGAGGCGGTGGTGCCGGGGTGTAGGGGAATGGGGATAGGCAGATGCAAGCGTGTGAGGTAGGGACTCTCTCCCTACTCCCCTCTCACTACACCCACGAGCATGGTGAGTGTACCACAAACACCTTTCGCCAACCTTGCACTTCCCGTCCCATTCCTCTACACAAATACTCACATACGCACACACAACCCATTCCTACACACCTTGACCACGCCCCCTTCCCACGCATCCCCTTTTTTTACAGAGGGTAAGGAAAGGGAGGGAAAATTTAACAATAAGATGAGAGAATCAGTGCAACGAGGTGCGTTGCGATACCAATTCCACAAAAATGTCGATGGCTTGCAGGATGATCGAACGTGACAACTACGTTCATTTCTTTTATTCTTGGAGCCGGTGTATTTTACGTACTTGCTAAAATATCAAAAGTATTAACATGTTTAATATAACTGATCCGAAAGCTAAGCTGTAGAAAATTACTCATATGGAGGTTAGGTTTATTTGGATTTACGGAGGATTTGCCTTAGAAGTGAAAAATATCTTTTAAGTAATATATCCGAATTTACAGTAGGCATCGAAGAGGTAATATATCATTATGAATGACTGAAAAACTTAATATAATCTATTATAGCATATAACGGATTGTATGATCAAAAGATTTACAAATATCAAAATATCGTGCCACGACTAATATCTCAGAACTTATACACTAGGAAATAATAAATTCATTTGCAAATTTGCGATTAAATAATTTTTATTCGTCACAGAAATGTACCTATAGCATTTAAATGGAAAGCTCCATAATACTTTCGAGTCCATGAAATAAATTTCGATCCCAGCCTCAGCAAAAAATGCAGACTATAAAGGCAATGGAATAATGCGTTTAATTTTTTATGCCGAAAGGGTTGTTTTGGAAACCGTCGTTAGGAAGATTTTCTTTATGGTAAGAGAGGATATATTTTCACAGTCAATAGCACACACTACCAAGCTACGCATACTGCCCTGAGATTTGCTAAACTTGCTATGTGGAGTCCCTCTTTTAGTAGTGTCTGATGAGCACTTCAAGTACTTGCCGCCTTCCGTTAAGAGAAGGCCGATGCCAGTTTTCTCTCCACCATTTCCCCGTTTTCAATAAATGCAAATGCCCACCTACAGTTAGTGGCGCAATATTCTCTGAAAATATCTTCAGCGTAATGTAATCCGGACGCTACCATCCAGAATAATGGTAGAATTAGGTGTTCTGGTGCTTCAACTGCTAAAGTTTTATTTGCATTATATAATCTACATTTGGGCATAATTTGGCCCAATTTGGCCTAAAACGGACATTAATCCTACACCTAAACGTAAGAATAATGCTCTACCCATGCCCGAGGCGGCATTATAACCCGCCAACTTTGCATTGTCAGGCTGACCGGCTACCAACCTGACTCCTGCTACTACTAATAGCTTCCAAACAAATATCCTAGCTCTTGCTGTTGTTATTTGGAGCAGACAACTGCCATTTAGGATAGGTGGGTAAATGTAGAGCGGAGGAATTTTAAAGGGAGCGGAGGAAGAGTGGAGAGAAACCCGGCATCGGAATTAAGAAAATAAAGGCGCCAAGAGACCCAATGTTTAACGTGCCATCCGGCAGACGGAGTACTGCTCTCTACAGGGCACTCATGTAGGGATTATCATGCCACTGAAAAATCTGTCACTGCCGCGATCCGCATCTGGGCCTTTGGCATGGGAGGCCAGCAAGACACCACACCAACCCATCCCCCTCCTGGCTCTTTCCCGACCCAGTGGCATGGCTATGCATCGCGAACAAAAAGTCCCGGTCCAACGCGCGTGGGCGAGGTGTATTCGTGAAAATGGACACGAAGGGTGCATGTGCGAGTGACGTGGGAGGAGGGGAAACTGATTTAAAAGGACAGCCGGGAAGGATGGAGAGGAAGGGAAGGTGGGCCAGGTTTCCACGAGTTGCTTCTGCTTTTGATGTGCTCCCGTTGATGGGACGTGGGAAGTGATGAATGATTTTGTTGGGGGAAGAGACTTCTACAGAGAGGCAAATGCCTTTTTCGAGGGAAGTGTTTTTCATTTGAGCTTCATACCTTTGCCCCAACGAGATGCTTCTCCGAAATCTCGTTCCGTTCTCGCAATATTTTAGCCCCTGCAATTTAACTTAAGCCGGGTTTGTTAAACCGCTAACTTGCAGATGAGTTTACCTGATCGAGTCTTGTCTCGTGCATAGTTGTTGCCTGAAAGCAGACGGTTTTGATAAAAATATGATGACGAATCAAGAGTGACTACCGTCTGGCAATGGATACGTTCGTATGGACCAAAATTTATAAGCAAAGGGGAAAAGATAACCTAATCACTTTTATTGGTTCTTTTAATTTAATGGAGAGTATAAATTTATATCACTACGAGAAAAGTGAGCACAGGGGCAGGAATAAATCCATCATGGCAATAAAAAGTGTGCAAGAACAAAGAAACTACGATTTGCAGAGTGTTCACGAGAATTGGATGGTAAAGTGTGTGTATTTGTACCAGCATCATGTTCTGCGAGCCGTCGTTAGGACGAGTTGGAGGACACATAAATACGTCAGCTTGATGAAGGGATGAAAAAAAGAAAGTTATACACCTTTCATACTCAATCACAAATGAGTCGCGCGAATGAAATCGTGATCACGTAATTCTCGAGAGAAAATGGAGTTCTAAAATTGCCCTGCTTCAGTCTCCCATTTTTTTTATTGCGTGCTTATTTACAAGGTGGAGGAATGCGTTCTACTAATCACCACAACTATGAAGTTCACAGTTGCGAACTGAAGAATCTACAGTTTCCCAGTCTCACCTGGTTTCTTTACTTCATTTAGGTCCTTCTCTATTATTAATCCATTATCAATGATATCGGCATTCATGATTGGTATCTATGAATAAAACTTTACTCGAAATGAGCTTCATACGCTTTTTTAATCTCACTCGCTATCACTTGCGAAACAACTGGCACATTGAATCGTGACATCTCCTTAATTACGTCAAGCAACGAAACCGGTATTATTTTGCAATTGAAACGGAAAAATACGGGGAATTACGAACTGCTCATAACAATGAACACTGCAGTTTTTTAAATAGATTGAAGTCTTTCAGGAAGTGACACAAGAAAATCACAATTTCATAGAAATCAACCGATGAAATTAAGGTCCAAAGGCAAATGATGCATTTTTGAAAATGTACAGTTATATACGCATGTTTTCTTAGGGATATATCCTCAAAAATATGGTACGAATAATAATAATAAATATATTTTAAAGAGATAAGATGCTTAATGTAATATGCAACTCATAATTATTGTGATCCTTCGACAGATTGGTGGGGAATGGTGAAAACGTTTTAGGGTAGCTGCATAATGTAAGGTACTCAAACTTTTATTCTTAATCTGGACTACAAAAGTGTATGGAAATAGCATGAAAAAAGGCGTTTGAGAAAAATGGGGTTGTAAAAGTTGGAAAAATTCCAGGACATAAAACCTTTCTTGCCAAATTTTTCAAGGGCATGTTATCATCATACTCTTTCCCACGATTGAGTCTACTACTCCATTTTTACATTCCTATCATAATCCGTAATGGCCTTATCATATAAAAATAATACATTTCAGCAAGAAATGCAAACTAAAATATGGAGTGCTACTGCTCCCCGCGCAATTGAGTGTCTGCTGGTCGTAGACTATTCGATGGAGGGCGAAACATGCTGTATTAAAATTGGCAGCCGACAATTTCAGCGAAGAGCATGGTAAGCTATATCAAAGGGCAATATGTTCCGGCTCTTCACGTTAGGCCACTGAACCTTCTTCCATTCTAGATGGCGACGCCCACGCTGAATGAAACACCACCAGCAGACCAGTGGTCCTCTTCACGGGCGTCCTCCACCCCGACCGAGAGCACAATCCATTTATTCTCCGACCCCTCCCCAAAAATCCCTCGGTGTTTCGTTTCCCCATCCTCATCCCTTAACATTTCGGCCATTTAAACGGTCCACGACGGTGACGTCCTCGATGCAAGTCCCCTCTACGCGCGCCGTGCAAGGGTCGTTCGTGAGGGGTGGACGTAGGTGCAGCAGGAGGGAGCGGAGAGAGGGGAGTGGTCGAGGGGGTATTTTTGTGTCGGTCTGCGGCGTGAGGGGAGTTATGTTAGGCATTGGGGGAGAGAGGGTGGGTGATTTCCGATGGCTGGGCTGCGAATCGACTATTGGTCTATGCCATAAGAGGAGAGGGTGGGTCGGGGGGAGACCACTTCCCTCTGATCTCCATGGGTACGTCAGCAGATGTTATACGCTACGTATACACGTACGAACGCGCTCCCCACAATCCGGGACGCCGTGACGTCACTCGAAAGGGGGTGGAAAAGTATTCGTGCGTGCGTTCACCGTGGGGTGGAAATGAAAAGGTCTCTCGCGGCGCGCCGACGTCGCAAATCTTTCTTCTTTTTTTTTGTTCGTCCACGATTCGGGAGCTAATGCGGATAAAAACTCTCGTGCCGGCTCCCTCCGTGATCGTTTGGGAATCGCAAGCGTGAATAATTCCTTGGGAAATCGCCCTAATGAATATCGTTTGCGTTCGTTGCCACTGGCATATGGCACGGGGTACAATTTTTCCTTCCCCGCGTTTGCCGATTCTCCTCTGTGCTTTCGAAGAATGACGGAGAAATCTTCCGCCCGCAGGGCAGCAGATCGTAATGAAGTCCAGACTTTCTTTTTCCGGACCAAAAGACAAATTACGCAGGCGTACGGAATTGCTGCCCACACTGCGCGTCACTTTCACATAATTTCCACATTATCTCAGGCGTTTGTGTGGCTTGCGTTGAGGAATGCGGCGTTAAAAACATTAAAATTCGTATCGGTGGTCCCTTCTCGATGGCGAAATAAAGTGAAAATATGATGAGATCGTGGAAATCAACAACTCTAGCAGGAGTTTTAGGATTGACTCTAACATTCTTTCCCATGAGCCTCAATAGGTATGACTTATTCTTTTATCCTCGAAAGAGATAAAACATACCATTCTCTGCTTTTTCCCATGCCTCCATCAGACGTATATATTCATTAGAGAAAAACGACTCGCGACTCATGTAACAACTTTAAATTGGAATGTAATTGAAATGCACAATTGATATAGCCCTTAAAATACATAGTGCTAACCGGAGAGTCAAAACTAATATCCGTTAGCTAGTCAGCAGTTAAAGCTGAATATATATTACTAATTTATTTTTTACCTGCATGCTATACTATAATCATAGATAGTGAAACTTTAAAAGTGACCACATTCGGCTACACTTTTTTCGATGAAAACCAAAGCGTTCAAGGACCTCGTTGAGGCCCAAAAATTTACTCATAGCTCAAAACAAAGAGGCAGTTGCTAGAGAGATTTTTTGCGTAAGTTTTTAAAGCATTCTTTTAAAACCACTACAAAGAGGAGCATTATCAAATGAACATCAGAAAACGGCCCTAAAGGAGACAACGTAATGGTAGAATGGAAATCGTTGTTGAGAAGTGTTCCTCAGAACCGAAGAAATTTTTTTATCTCAAATATTGAGAAAACTAGAGATATAACAATACAAGAGCAATATGTATACTATTAGGAAAAAAAGGTGTTTACGATATACCTTTGACTAGGGAGGATAAGGGTAGAGTGTGAACTTTCTAAGCATTCTAGAGCATCTGACGGCTCTTAAAACCGTGACACACCTTTCCCTCAGCTTTTGATGGTTTAATCCAATTCAGCCGGATAATTTTCCTTCCTAAAGCATTTAGGTTGCAGCTTGCATCACTACGGGATCATGTATAATCTTAGAAAAAAATAAAATGGTAAGGTTAAAAAAATGAAGTTTTTTATCCGGCGACTTGAGGCCATCCCTCGCTCAGCACCTGTACTCGAGCCCAATTTTGATTGAATCTCCCCTCACTACCAATCGCGTCCGCGGACGAACACCTTTTCCTTTGAGAACACTTAAATCTCTCTATCCAAACCAATCGGGGAGAAACGCCTAAGAGGAGAGAATTAACAAATCCCTAGATTCAGAGACTTGGTCTCACCTCTCTATGTATTTTTTCCCCCACCGAATTGCATCGCCTATTGACATTTAACTCACTCAGGCGAATGGAAAGAGGAGGTAGGTGTGTGTGTGAGAGAGAGAGAGAGAGAGAGAGAAGACCGTCATCTCCTCATCGAAGAACACCACACGCGGTTTATAAGGCAACACCTGGGATTCCCTACGCTTGCACCTGACGCCTTTCCGCCAGAGTAAATCAATCCCATTACGGAGGGATGGGGACTGTGGTGCGGGGAAGAGGCGGTCGGGAAGGATGGGATGGAATTGGGGTACGGAAGATCTTGGGGAGGATGGCACGCGTCCGGCGAATGCGGCCGCTTCCCGCCGGCGCCGCCGCTTACATTGAGCGAACTCGATCCGTGAGCCTGCTGCCTTCTCCCTCCTAACGCCCCCCCCCCTCCGCTGTGAAATATTCACCCTTCTCATGCCGACGCCATCTGATCTGCCTCTCCTCAAGAAGCAAAACTCCAATCATTAAACGCCGGGTGTCGAGTCTCTTGGAGACGAATCCAGACAAGAGGTTCTCGTTTCCCATACGACGAAGTTGCTGAGTGCAGTAGATTTTTTTTCACAATCGTGCTCTTCTCCTGACGCACAATCCTTCAGAATCGCTCCACAGCTGGGGAAAAAATTCGCCCGAAGGTTTAGCGAGTAAAAATCCACGTCTACTCGAAAATATCTCTTCTATATGTTTGCATGTCCGTGATTTTCAAACCTGATTAAGATCCGATTTGGCCGAAAACTTTCTAAAGACTTCATACTAAATTGCAATAATGACATTTCTGTATCCATTGTCTACAATGAAAAGTTAAGAAAACGTGATGTGAGATCGGCAAAGGTCTCATTTTTTTTACATCCAGTCATATTTTGACTCCTGTGTACGTACTTGATATGATCAGCATAATATGAACTACTCAGTTGCATTGTCAGGTTACATGAAGCTTTGGTTGGCAAACTGACTGACCTTTTACTGTTGTAATTCCCAATTCCCCTAGGAATTAATTTAAGGATATAAATAAATAAAAAACCAGCATTAACTTTGTTAGCAAAGAATTGGCTTCTTTGTGTCTCCGTAATATAATGGAATTCAAACTCCTAGATACATATCTTTATTTCCTTCCCTCACCCATGTCTAGCAAAAAAGGTGTAGCTAAATTATCACGAGATATGATAAATTGTACAAAATATCACAGAAAAGTATTAAAACATTTAATTGACTGCCATTTACCAGAATATATGCGTGTTAAACATTTACAATTTTATCAATGTATTCAATTAATTAATTTGTGAAACAAATATTTTGCAACGCATTTTTTACGCGCTAGTAATTTCCTGTTTTAATGAAATGGAAGAACTGTGGAGAACTTCCTATTGCTATCACCTTGTTTTGTAAATTCTCTGCATTGAGGTCTTCTGTGAAATGTCGGGAAGACATTAGGCACAGCTTTGAACTACCTCATTGTTGGCTGTCATACAATCCTATAGATAGCTTTTGCTATATGAAAGCTTTTCATTCATAATTGATCATATTCCCAATCATTAAAACCTTTTTTACTGCAACATATAATAGAAATAAGTTTTGCGGTAGTCCGGCTAACAACGTTAAATTGCAAAGTCTAATCTATATCTAAATCCTCGGACGAACACGATATCCATTTCCGAGGCGGGACCATGACCAGAGGTGAGATTTTCTCTCTGGCTTAGACTCCATAGATACATTTTTATATTCAAATTTATTTTAGCATGCTCATGTATTGATTCTATTTAGGACCATGGAGCTCCGATTGAAAGTTCAAGATTTTACCCTGCAAATAAATTAATGGTTATGTTATTTCTAGTTGCAATATAAAATATTTTTTCCTCACTTTTCCAGAGCGCTGTTACTGACATTTTTCATGAGAGGGGAAATTCAGAATACAAACATTAATTAAAATGATATAAATCTACTCATACGATACTTCACTCCTCTTTTTTTAAGTTTCAACACCGTGGAATTCTCGTTTTTCATTTTCACCGAAAACTTCAGATGTGCAGCTGTGGACGTGATTGAACAAATTAGGAGCACTTCCCAGGAATTTCAATCAGACCTTTCCTTTCATTCGGAAAAATGCCTTGCTCTCATGTGGCGTGATTTGGGACTCATACGAGAATTATCTCCAAAATGGAAACGCTTGATTTGAAAAATCTGGGAAATTCGTCAACTCGTCTTCGAATGGTGGGGTAGGCGAAGTTGCTCAGGATGGTAGGTACTGCTCATGCATCATCAAAGTTGCAGCGGGGATTAAGGTTGCATTCCTACCCCTCCAGTGCTCCCCATTCTTCCCCCCCATTCCCCCCCTCCCTTTCCCAGAAGGTCTCGCGTGTGGAGGAATCCGGGAGTGGAAGACAACGGTGAGGTTGTGCAGACGGGGGTAGGTATTGCTACAGGAAGAGAAATAAAAAAAGAGAATCGGAAGCCGGCGGAATGTGCGCTTTTTACTATCGTATCCGCCCGCGTTACCAACTCGACGAGCTTAATTGGCTCAGGTTAGTGAGGCGGCGGCAATTGGTGATTGGCTCGGATGCAGTAGGTATTGATTTTTCGAGAGGTGTGCCCAAGTGCACTACGAGCTATATAAAATCCATTTAATTAAGCTTTGGTGAATATTTAGGGATGGGAAATGGACTTGACGAATTCGGACCGACAATACTTTGGAATGGCAAAAGATACGAAAATGAGTGTTCTTATGTGTACATAGAATGGCACGTGCTGTGACCTAAGAGGTTGTCAGCGAAAGCAAGATCGGTGCATCACTAAGCACCACCAATATCGTATCACTGTAGCATTTAGTTTTACTTCAATTATACATTCGCTTCACCCCTCTATAATTCATTAACATGTTAATGGGACGAGGGAGTAATATTTCCACTTATAAGAGCGATATTCGTTCCTAATATATCCGAAAAAAATCCTATTTAAACTCCTCCCAAAATGAAGAATAGTATACAATCATTTCATATCAGTTTTTGTAAACCGTGATATTACAGCGTGTAAATTGGTTCAGCCTTATTTTTCAGGATATTCAAAGCCACGGAAAAATACTGCTGACATGATTTCATCCAAAGAGTGCTTCAAGTCATCTTTCCTCTTGATTTTTCAATCAATTGACCTAATCATATTGTCGCATATTTTCTTACATCATTAACTATTGGTCTTCCATCGTAGTTTGTATTTTGTGCGACTGAAATGCTTTCTTGGGAATGTGGGCAGTGAAACAATTCAATGCCATTGTGGGCTCTTGCAGTATGCAAAAATCACTAAACAAAATCTCTCCGGGTTTACAGCTATGTCTCCTATTAATATCACCATAATAATGCACTGTTTTGCGACATTTGATTTGCATCCTTTCGCGTAAGGGACCCCCTGCCTTCCCCGCTTCGCTAGTCGCCCTCCTGCCCTCCCCTCGGTTCCCCATCATCGGTGAGACAGCTGCCTCTCCTCTCTCTCTCTCGGCCATCCCCAAGGGCCCAGCCGGCTACCCCCAAATGCCCACACCTCTCCAACTCGACCTCAGCCCAAACCCCCCCAGGGTCGAAAAAGAACACCCCCCTCTCTCTCCCGTACTGCTTCCGTTGCCGCTTCACTACCGACCGACCCTGCGACGAGTGTCCTTCGTCTCTCCATACACCCCGGACGACCCTGCATCCAAGTCAACGGTTCCGCTTCTCCCTCACAGTGGATCAGGCCCTGTGGATCACCCTGGCTGTATCTCCCTCAAGTAAAGCTCAACGCGTCAAACACTCAAAGTTCAAGTAAAGCTCAACGCATTGGAATTTGTCTCGACTCAAGAAAAGTTGCTCAACGCTCTGCTGCCCTGCTTTTGCGACTTCCTTCGCGCAAAAATCAAGACAACAAAGCAAGAGCGATATACTCAAGTTTACTACACAACCGTTTATTGGTGGTAGTTTTTCGAGTGGTGGAGATGCAATCAGCTGGTGGCCTTATTCCCGCACCAGTTCAAAAGTCTCAAATTTCGATGTAGATGCTAGGTATATATTGATTATTCCTGCGTATTATGCAACATTTGACCAGATAAATAAGATTAGAGAGGTAGATTGTAATACCGATAGATTTAAAATGTCATTTTCCCCGCGTACCATTGGAGAACAATGTACGTAGGTATGGCCAAGGGATAGGTGGAAAAAATTTTGCTAGAGTAGTCGGTCTTGCATGATGAATTTTTTAACATTACTAAACCTTCCATGCTAGGGAAAAACAGATAAATATATGTAGTGAAATGTCTTCATAACCAGTATTCCCTTCATAACTATGTAGATACTACCATCTAGTTGCTCGTGACACCTAACATGTTCCATGCAGTAGTAGCACTGTAGCTATAAGTTGCATGTCAGTAGTGCATGTTTGGTGACCTTCACCCTCTGCCACACAGCCTCGAGGTAGATTGCAGGGTATTGCGTAGATGTAGATCATAACATAGATCATGAGCAACTACAATAAACTCAGACTAGAATTTATTTACTAATCCTCTTTATGCATGATGTGAGATGAATGTTTGGTGTTAACTCACCCCCTGCCACACACATTTATGGTGGCATGCAGGGTATTGTATAGATTTAGATGAGAAAACATCCCTTGGGGCAAAACTGCTGAACAGTAATCGAGCTATATTTTAAATGGCTGTGATATAAGCAAATAAAGAGAATCTGATTATTTTTGGTTTTCCTACTATTTGGCTTGTCGATTCCACCAATGATGAGGATGTAAAAAATTAACAATGCGAAAGAGTAGCCCAGTCTGGTTAAGGTAATAACTGCTACAAACAAGATACTGCGGTTAATTATGCAACTTTTTCAAGTGGCTAAACTAACGGGTTTTAACTTATGGCTTCTAAGTTATAGGTTACAACTAGAACCCATACCGATTATATTCTAAAAAATGCTTTATTGACAAATTACTTGGTTCAAAGATCCATGTACCTTAGGGTACATAGCATTTGCATTACTCTGGATAAATTTAACGATGTCAAGGTACCGAACAAGCCCAGTGGGTTTTTGCACTTTTAAGATCCGTCAAGTGAATTGAGATGGGCAAAATGGAGATGCAAGCGTTGTTATACGAAAGCTTTGATGTGATCAACTTCTATTCAGGATAAAATGGCGTCTGTCACGTTATTTAATATGTGAAATTATGAGTACATATGAATATTCAAAGGCTGAAGAAGACCAGAGTGGTCGTATGTCACCTGCCACTACCTGGGACTGACGATCAAAAATAAAGCAGTTCATGCATTCCTAATATTTTATCTTTTAATTTATCTAGCTTAAACGCAATCATTGTTCAGTGAGTCCTAATATGAACATTAGTTACCGCAACTGCATGGCAAGTTTAGTTCTAGCGCATTTTATGGAGAAGTAAAATGGGTCGGACTTGGAGAAATTCTATTTATTTAAGAGCAGATATTTTTCTTCTTTGATTTCCAATCCTTTAGTCTTGATGATATACGTTGTAAATCCACGGACTATATCTACTGAACAATGACACTTCAATTTTAGGATTAGGATTCGAGAAATCGCCATGAATTTGAAGGGCAATTACTAAGGCATTAATCATCCTCTTTCGTCATAAAAACAGGTTGAAGGATAGCTGGAGAGGAAACTCAAGTCTAATCAATCAATTAGTTTTCTCCAAACTAAGATCCATAGTTAAAGTATTAGCAGGAGTCCTTGTTCAGAAGGTTTCAGGTATGGTTTTGTGTTTTAAACTAAAAGCCCGATTTAATCTTCAAAGGAACGTCGAAGAACAATAAAAAGGAAGATCAAGCAGCAAGCTGTTGAAGGATATTTCCCAGGGATTGAGTTAAGGTCGATATGGTCACTTGCAAAGGGGAGTTGGAAAAACGATATCTCCCACAGAATTGCATAAATTGCAATCTTGATCGGAAATGAAGACGCTTATAAACGCCTCTCAGGTGACGGCCGCTCGCTTTTCAATACTAACAGAGGCACGCGAAGACGGCTGAATACCGGAAGGACGAATAAACCTCGAGAGGGTGAGGTTATAGATAAGAATGTTCGAAGCATACCCACATGCAATTTAAATAAAATATGTATATCAGTAAAGAGGATTCAATTTCGTTCATCTATCAATAAAACTGAAGGATGGTTTGCGTAGTGAGGTTAAGAATTAACCAGTTAATCTAAGAGACCTAAAACACTGACTAATTCGGAGTTTGAACGTATTTTCTTCCTCTACGTTGCCTGCCGAGCACTGAAAACACTCATGCACCTCCTTTGCACAATTACCTTGGGCGATTTAGACAAATAATTTCAAATAATTCAATACACAGAGGCTTCGGACATTTGAAAATGAAGTCATTCTACTATTCGTATAACACCTAGTGGAGCGTAGGCTTTCGCAGCGTGGAGAATATCCAGTTGTCTCTTTCGGGAGCCGCCGCGTGTGGAGCTTTGTCGTCCGAGCTTTCGCGTCCATTGCAGGCCGCATCATCAGGGTTAAAACCTTCACCAGGGTTTTAACCCTGATGATGCGGCCTGCAATGGACGCGAAAGCTCGGACGACAAAGCTCCACACGCGTATAACACCTAATTTACTGGATATTCGAGTCGGCCCAACCTTTCATGTGCCAAAGGATATGACTTGATGAATCCCAGAATGTACTGTATTTAACTGCATTTTTAATCTGTCATTATATATTGTTCCTGAAATGAGTGCTGTTCTTTTGAAATAGCTAAGGTGTGAAATGAGCGCCACTCTTATTTGCTCCAAATCGAAACATAATCATGCACCTAATATGAATACTACCGCTATTTTTCCCTATAAATCCCTTCCTTTGAACGTTTAATGACTTGAAGGACTGTAGTCAATCATGGAAAAATGCCACGGGAGGTGGAAGGCCTTGAGGCATCTCCATGCGCCCATCACTTCGCGATGATCATACCGTAACTTCAAGCCTCATTGACGGAGGCGATCTTCCGATAAACCGCGAAAATATTATTATTCCGGAAGGAATCCAAGGGCAACTCCTCGAAAAGTTCTCGAGACAGTCATTGGCTTTTTCCATGCTTCTTGTATTTGTGTTCAAATTAGAATCGTTCTTCCACTCGCAAAAATTCCAGGAATAGAGGGAAATAGCAACACACCATATTGGACGTCAAAAGACCGAGTAGAATTCGCAATAAAGAAACTGAGGCAACCGATTAAATACTATCGCCGGAATCGGTATCTTGATCTTCCATCGAAGTTAGCTCTTGAACTTAACAAAGCCGGGGGGCAAGGGCGGCTGCAAAGTTGTACGCATCGACAAGCACAAGAAGACCCCTGTCCCGAAACCTTAAATTTCTCGATGTTCTCCTTCCGAGCCCTTGCCGACCGCAGTTTTATCCTTCTTTCTCCGCGCCGCATCCTACGAAACGTCTTCCACCCGCTCACTCAAGCTCTTTATCTCAGCCCTTCTATCTGCGTGAGGGATAGGAGGGAGGGTGGTGGCTGGAGTGGGAGCAAAGGTATATACCCTATCTGCAGGTTATCTCCCCCCCCCCCCCCCCCCCCCCACTCCACGTCCGTCGGACCGACTTCCCTCCCTTCCGTCCTCCTAGGCCCTCCCGACAATAAGTTTGAGGCTTTATCTGGCACCCTAACTCCTACCTACCGTCCCACTCATCCACCACTCCACCATCACCCTCCCATACTCGACACCCTTTGGCTCGCTGCAATTCGTCTCATAAAAAGCGAATTTGCGCCAAAAAAAATCCACACCTTTTCTCTCTCTCTCTCTCTATCCCGCTCTTATTGCAGTCTCTCTCATTTTCTACTGCGTCGGGAGAATCGGTTTGAAGTGGAAGAAAGTTAAAAGGTGGGAGAAGTGTCTGTCTTTCCTCCCTTCGTCCGCTCACCCTCCCCCTCTTCCTTTTCCTCCTCTTCCAAACCAAGCGGAAACCCTGGGCCAAGGAAGAAGATTGCGGTCGGAGGAGGGGGAGGGTGGCGGTGGGGGGAGGGCTCTCAACACCTGCCACCTCTCATGCTCAGGGTCTCTCCCCTCACCAAGCTTTCTTCCCGAAAACTCCGTGAGCCCACCTTTTCTTGCGGCATCCATTCCTTTTGTTTACATCCTGCACCCTTTTGCCGTGACAATGAAGTCTTGAGCACGTAGGTACGTACAAGACATGTACCTACATCGGCCTCAGACACTCAGTTCTCTCGCAATGACCAACTCCAGTTCACCTCACCGGCATCTATTAATCTCGTTTTCCGAGCATGTTCCAAAGAAACTGTAAAATCATACTAAAAAATAGTGTATTGATAAAAAGGTGAAATATCATGGTCATCCAAAGGAATTGAACAGGAAGTCACCAAAAACACGCGAAAAAGACTCTCTTTAAAATGCGCTCATCTCCTTTCCGCACCATTTCGACATTTACTTGATGTCATGTCTCTACCCCCCTCCTTCATCCAGCTTTCTGTATTTTTGGATAGTTATTTGTTCTCGTTTTACATTCTCTGCCACCTATCACCTGTTTTACTCTCCCATTCCCCATCTCAGCCAGTAGGTTTCAATAAAAATGACCCACTCTCCTGAATAACCGTCTTAGAATCGCATGAAGGTTCCGAAGCCCATATGATTCTCTCATGCTCTATATACGAAAGGTACATACATAGGTACCATGAAGTTAGTTTATTCTGAATGAAATTGCAGTTCTACTTGGAGAATTCTAAAAAAATCCGATGGTCATCACCTGAGTGTGCCTCGATTTTGTCATCTCGAGGATATGTGGCGGGGCTGAAACTTCATTAGAAATCTAGGAACCTTACTTCTAACTTTCAGTTAACATGATGATAAGGGATCATAGACCACGATAAATGAGCTTTATCGATGGGTAGCGCATTAGTACAAATTATCTAAGTTATTTTTGCAACGGGGGTCGTGGTGGCCTAGTTTGCAGAGCTCTGGGCTACGGCCCGTGGCCTTACTAGACACCCCCACATAAAATCCTCACTATGCGATTTTATGTGTGCAAGAACGTCGCAGGAAATCGCACATGACCCTGGGAAAGGCACTGCCCCCTGCGCTGAAGTGTGTATTTCACACACCAATGGCTTAGTACGAGGGGAGCCATCAATTATCAAACCAACTTTCGGGTTGAATACTGAGTGAGTGAGTGATTTATGCTATGAATTCGCCGGGAGAACTCATGACTTCCACCGACGTAAAATAGCGAAAAAATACTAGAAGGGATCATCGTACATAATTGTAAAACCAGTTATTAAACCATCTCATTCATTGTCTTTGACTCAGTGAGTGTATGTGCTCTCGTTCGGACTCAAGATATTCCATTTTAGTAAATCTTTCTACAGCTTTAAGAGCGTTGCTGAGAATCGCACAAAAATGATCCTCGATCTGGATGTTATAACGCTGGAATCAGTTTGTCATAATAAAAGAAGGTGATTGTTTCAGATCAGTTGCTTTTTATCATCACGCAGAAACGCCTTTCAACACGACTGGAGGAAATTATGTTATATATGCCTTTATTAATAATAGAACTACTTATTTATTTCATAATCAGTCGCAATAAACGATTTCTTTAAACGAACGAAAGTCATGGACGAGGAATGTTCATGATAGTATTTATCAACCTCAGTAAATGGATAACAACACTCAAACCATTTACGGGGACACGCCGCTATAACAGCGATACTGATATCACCTTGGAATAAGTGATCCGTTCCAACATGGGCCGAGTGTCCCTGAGCACCATTTGCACCAGTAATGGCCACTTTTAACCAGGGATGTGACCCGAAAAGGCACTTTACGTTTCGTGCCGTACCTGGGAGGCACCCGAACCCGAGTCCGAGCCTCGGCGTTGAAGGAGACCCAACCCTTCACCACGGGTGGTTTATAGCACCAACTGACCAGTCACACTATAGTTTATAACTTCTTAAAGTTAAACATAAATCACAAAGCTATGTTCGTCTTTGTGCTGCACTAGTCACGTTGATGAAAATGGTTTTTTCATCGGAGTCATATGATAGATATTAACCAATTTACACGCTTTAGTCATTAAATGTACATTAAACTGGCTTGGTTTACTAATTCACATAAAATGGTTAAAATATATCGTAAAACTGTGTTCAAAAAACCATTTTCATCAACATGAATAGTAAAACACAAAGATGAACATAATTGTGCGATTTATGCTTAACTTTAAGAAGTTATAAACTATAGTGTGACAGGTCAGTTGGTGCTATAAACCACCCGTGGTGAAGGGTTGGGTCTCCTTCAACGCCGAGGCTCGGACTCGGGTTCGGGTGCCTCCCAGGTACGGCACGAAACGTAAAGTGCCTTTTCGGGTCACATCCCTGCTTTTAACACGTAATTTAGGGAAGGCATTGGATGAAAATCGCAGGATTCTGAGAAATTAATTATTTGACATGATGGATGAAATAGCGGGAGAGGGCTTCAGCGTTAGCAGTGAAATTTATCATCCCACACGACAAACACAGTTTTATCCGAGAGGATGAGTTTTTTTTTAACTCGCTCGCGTGCGCATGTGTAAGGATTCAATCTGCGTTGAATCCAAGTGGTTGGTCATAAATAAAAAAATAACGCCCCTAAAATTTTCCGCATTCGCGGACATATTAACCTTGAAACCAGACCGATAATTACTCGTCACGCTACCAACCTCGCAGACTTAACTCGTGACAGCCAACGAAGAGAGACCAACGGAAATGTATTAAGTATCCACTAGTTCATGGCGTTATTTATAACTTATAAGTTGCTTGCGCATGTAACATAAGGTGCATATGGATGCACAGGTGATTCCATAATTTGGATATGGAAACATTTCTTCTGAATGTGATTACCGTACAGAGTGTCACATGTTCAGCGAAATTAGTACCTATACGTGAAATAGTAATTTTGTAAATCACAAAAATTGAGCTTAAAGTATAGAAAAATGAAAAACTAGAAATCATGGCATGGATTCCATCTAAAAGCCTTCTCCCATCTGAATAACCATTGCTAGTTTCCCGGAATAATTTCGGGGCATCATTTACTATTGAAGGATCTCCTAGCGAAATAAAGGCGGAGATTCCTAATGCAAGAATCGTTCACTGTAATCCATTTGAAGTATTATTACGGATATCTAGGACCCTGCCCTGTCTCTTTAATAGGTCTTTGAAATCGCATCACCACGTTCCACCTCTCAAAGGAAATGAATTGCATAGGAGATAATTCCAAGTTTCCATTAAGAGAAAACCAGCAGTAGCATGACCCTACCCAAATGAGAATCCAGACTGTCACCGCTGGCAACGTTATAGTAAACGTACCTATCAAAATGGAAAACACAGAATTAAGGGAATAATTTAACCCTAAGTTTGTTGCATTAATAATTCTTTTGCGACTATTCCTGTTTAAGTTTTCACGATCAACTCGTCACTCAATGGCAAAAGTTGATTAGCATACCAATTGCAAAATAATTCGGAAACACCTATTAAAATCATAGCAAACAATGAAAATAGTTTGAAAATAAACCGGTCGCAGGGATATGAGCAGACTGAGGGTCACTTTGCGGTTATTTTAAAGATTACGTACTGAAGTAACCATCGGACTTGCGCGTAAGACTTAAAGCCACGGTGTAATTTCCGGTTCTCTCAAAGATGAGCGATTCATTTGAGGCAACACTACGTTCTTCGACAGATCAGTAGGTTCTTCAGACCTTCCTTCCCTGCTATAACACGGAGGACTCATCTCGCCTACATGCGTTGAGATGTGCACTGAGAAAGCCAGCCCATGCCTTTCGCTCTTCTTCCTCTTAAGACGGAAAGAGCGAACCGGATACATCACCGGAACTATGGGGGAAGGTAGTGCGGGGCATGGAAGAAGTAAAGGGGGAGGAATGAGGTGGCAGGAGTGGGGGGTGGTTCGAAGGAGAAAGACGGCCTCAAGCGCGTGCTGCTCCCCTTCCACTCCACACCCCTGCCCCGCCTCCGTCCACCCCCTCACACTGCCTCCGGGGGGAGGGGAAGTACATGAAATGGGGAAGATGAGGCGAACCCCGGATCGTCACGGTGAGGTGATCACGACGTAGATACCTATGTATACACTATATATATATTCGAGAGACGCTTCTTATTATGGATTTCTTCGTGCACGCGCCGCCTTCCCCCACGAGAGGAAGGAATTGTCTCGTGCGGGGGCAGAAGAATGTTGAATGGGCGATAGAAGGACAGAATGGTAGGTAGGGGGGGACATGATTCCCATTGCAACGGGATGCAGCAGAACGTTTTTACTCCTGGAGAAGCTCACGAGAGAATGACCGACCAGCATCTCGATCCGCGGATCTGAAATGCCTTGTCCGATGGTTTTTGTCCCCACTCGATGATTAATGTTAATGTATGATACTGTGAAGGACGTGATGAGATTACCTATGTAGCAGCAAGTCTACTGAGGTGGAAGTTGTTGAAATTATTTCCAATAAGCTTCCCGATTTGTCCAATTGAAACGAACAGATATCATATGAGGGGAGACTAGTCTGGAAAATACTAATTTTCCCTGTACATTTTCCCAAAGACGATTATTTTGCATATAATTTGACTTAACTTAATATTAAATCGTGTTTCAGTACCAGTACTAAAAATATTATATATTACGAATCTAAATGAGCAGAGATACGAGTGTGAGTTATGAACATGCTTCACCAATTAATACGATGTGATTGAATAGCGTCTGAAAATTATTGACACTTGTAGCAAGATGAACGAATACTCTCGCAGCCCCGACAAGATAAATTTTTCCACATTTCCTTGAGAAATACGTTATAAAAATCTAACTATTTTCCCGTGTATACTCTGATAGAGAGGGTTGATTTTTGCCGATTTTATTGAAAAAATAATTTACATCCCGATGGGGTTAGATATAAATGCCTGTTAAACCTTTTTCCCTGGACAGAAATGCGAAAAAAGCTAAGGAGCGTTGCTTTGCATCATCCTTCAGAGCAGAAAAGGAACTTCCAGGCGGAGCGTAGTAGGGTTGCATGAAAAGAGTCAGGTAGCTACGGAGGGATTGTGGATGGTGGGGCGGAAGGAACGGGGGAAGGAGAGGGTAAATACAATGAAGAGCCTAGGCTCCCAAAGGAGGTCGATAAGACGGACGGATATTCCTGAGATTTCCTACCGTCGAATCCCTATCCTCACCTCCTGCCCTCCTCCTTCCAGACCGAGTCCATTGAATACGCTCCTCAGACTTCCTCCCACCAACTTCTTCCACCCTTAAGCGTCTCCACTTCCTCCCTATCCCCCCGCCCACCGCTCTACCCTCGACTTATTTCCCCCACCTCCTCCTCCTCCCCCGCCATTAAACTTTCTTTCTTTCCTCCCTCCGGAAGGAAGGAAGGCTGTGTTCGCGAAGCGTGGCATGACGCGGGCGGCGCGAGCCAACTGAGTGACCTCGCTCTCACCTGCAGCGATACCGGCGGCGGTTTCGGGAATCAGCGTCTTCCCCCACCTCAAGTGGAGGGGTTGCTTCGAAACCCTCCACTTTTCTCTTTCTCTCCTTCCCTCTCGTCAACTGACGTTTCTGTTTCGCGACAGAAATTCTGCGCCTTTTTTTAAACAAAACAAAGGTGGCGTAACCCTGGCCGATGACGGTGTTCGTTGTCTCGAGTGCCCTGTAGTAGGACGAGATCGCGCGGCAGCGACGGAATCCGGCGTAGGAGGCGCGGGGGAAGCGCTCGTAAAAAATCACGCGAGACTTCCACAGGTTGGCGCTAAAGATCCGAGATTATCATAAGACATGCCGCGAGCCATTTGCCGTCTCTATTAGAGGAAAATTTAAATTTTCTTTCGACTAAACGTCAAGAAAATTCGCTTCTCCCGAGAGAGATGAATTTTTCCCCAGGATCAAATAATTCTGGTTCAGTAGAACAAGCACAAGTGATTCACTTCATTGATAGTCGTGGGAAAATGATGTTTAAAGAAAGCAGGTTGTATGAACCATTGGAAACGATACACTGCCATTGAATGCCGAAAACTACACTGAGAGGCCGAGAGACTAACGAGTAAATGGCTCAAAAAGAGTATGGCAGAAAATTCTTTAAAACAAACTATAAAAACGGATAAAATATCATTGAATGTAGCCTTGACGACTAAGTACTAAATACGTTCTTGATGACCGTTTCATAAGGTACCAAAAATAGGGAGAATGACGGTAGATTGAAATTCAGCTTCGAAAAAGAAAAGTGAAACGCTTGTCGGACTTTCACACACCAAACCTATAATTTAAAGTGACAAGTCATCATGAGTTTGTTTTGTTTCCAAGTTTAATCGCTCTATTTTCCTTGCATGTATCTGGTTATCATTAACTTATCTGGATGCGCTTCTGGAGCGCTACTGATAATAATAAAATATGAATGAATGTTGGATTCTTATAACTTCTGGGATACACTCCAAAAAATTTCCACTCCCCAGCTGAATTAATGCTTTGCCCACTGAGTTAACTCTTCGATGATGGAAGAAATTAACATTTTGAACATGTATGTCTATTTTTTTTAACACGATGAGCAGCCAGTGAGATCAAGTGAAAAGTTTAGAGTTTAGATCTGCAAAATGAATGCTCATCATTACTTTCCTGTGAATACTTTTTTTTAAATATTTGCTTCCTCAAATTATATTGGGCATGATTTTCTTCGGGGGCTTCATGTTCATGTGTGTTTCAACGGTGTGTCCACGAGTACAAGTGAAATACTTTAACATGGCCAGCTCCGTTCTACATTTGCAAGTATTTTCTTCCATTGGGTACCTAAATCTCTGAAACTTGACGTTGATTTCTTTAATATGTCATCGCACAATTCTCATAAAGCAATCTTTAACTTCTTCGAGTAATCACGAAAAATATGAAGGTAATGGCTTCAATTATTACCATCAAATGCTCCCAAAAAAACGTAGATCCTCATATTGCGCGTTAGATACCAATGAATAAAGACGTGATGTAATGGCGCCCTCATTCAATGAATCTTCAACTTTCTGAAGAATAAGAATATGACTTAGTTGATACCGCCAAACCTATTTTCCTATTACTCTCGAGCAAAATTACTTTTGAGTAAAGGCGTGTCGAAAGCTTCAGAGACGGTACTAAAAAAATTTACGGCCACAATATTTTACTATTTTGATATCATACTTTCCGAAAATCATCCCTGTGGTTGAAACCTGCTGAGTCCGAAAATTTTTTGACATGTGAGAGTCAGTCGAAGGGGACAGAGGAAGCCATCATCGGTCCCCCAAGGAACCGATCAAAACAACATGACAGCCATCGAGGAAGATTTCCGTCGGGCCAGATGCATCGGCCACTCTTAGGGCCCGAAAAGTACCCGAAGGAAGTAGAGGGAAAAGAAGTTGTTGACAAGCAGGAAAGGAAAAAGCTACCGTTGACTGCCAGGGCCGACTGTGAGGCAGAAACAGTGCCAGCTTGAGAGAAAGATACGAAGGTACTGAGGAGAAGGCTGAAAGGACTTATCTTCCTCCGTGTTTACGATTTTCTCCCTGGGATCTTTCGCCGGGAGAGAAAAAGGAAGGATCATGAACGGGTGAAGCAGAGGAAGGGAACACCTTCCTCCTCCACCCACAACAGATGCCTACTTCCCTACAAGGAGGAGGAGGAGGAGGTGAGGGAGTTAAGGGAGGATGGGTAAGGGAGAGGAGCCTGAGAAAATCCCATCGGTCTTCCTGAGCGGCTTCTCCTCTGCCGAGCTGGCGTTTTGTGGGCGAAGGGTCCCACCGGGGAAGCGAAAGTCGCCGGAGGACTTAGCAGGAGGAGGGTCGGAGGGGAGAGGGGGCAGAAAAGGAGAAGAGGTGAGGAAAGTTGAGGAGGGAAGGGCTGGGTGAGCAGGCGGCTGTAGGAGGAGGTCAGGAGAGGAATAGGAGGAGAGGCCCAAGACGCGTGCCTTCGACCAACCAGAGGCCTTCCTTCGTTCCCACAGCTGCCAGGGACGGGATGGTCCGAAGAAGAGATGAAGGTCGAGGGGGGGAGGAAGGAGGGGACTTGGAGCAAAGGAAAGTGTCGGTAAGGTGGTGGTGGTGGCTGCGGCCTCTGCCACGGGCTTTTTCGGGTGGGGCGGCCTTCTGAAGATGCATAAAGGGAAGGAGATGGACCGAGAAAAGGGTGGTTACGAGGTGGTGGGTGTTGTAGGGAGAGACTAACGGGTGGAATTGTAAGTCCACGGAGGAAGGTGGAACACATACGAGGGAGTGCTGTTACAAGGAATGGTGTGGGGGGGTGGGGAGTTTCATGAGACGCCCTGGAGGAAAAGGAGGCTCGGGAGTGGCACCATGAGATAAGTTGGGAAGGCCTTTTTCAGTTGGGGTACTTCGTTGAGTCACTATCATAGGGGAGAGGTCTTGAAAAACTTCAACCTCGGTGCTTAAGAACTGTTTTTCTATCATAACCTCGAGTATGCGTACAAGAAGGGATCTCAAGTTACGCGTAGCGGTTTCGCAATCATGTACGATATGTGGAATAAAACTATGGGTTTTCCTTGATTTCAGCGATCCAGTGCGTTTCTGTCGCACTCGAGAAAGAAGTCCTTTCATGCACAAGAACGGCTGCCAGTTGATTACGAAACTGGACTCTCGGCTGAAGAGATAATTTATTATCGGAATTTGCGAAAAAATTACCTACTTGGCCAGCGATACTTTCTTCGAGAATCAGAAAATAATGAAAGGCACCATTTCACGATATTTGAACTCATTGAAATGAGAAATAAACAGAAAATCAATCACGCCATTTGATGTTTGACGGCTGGCATGGCTTATGAACCCATGGTTGAAACTGCAAAGGGAGAGATATTTATGAATACCATCGATGTATTGCAATGAGTTGCTGGCAGAGGGACAATATTCAAAGTCATTCGCATTGCAATTTCCGGTTGCCAATCCCTTCCATCTCTCACAGCTTGGGTATTTTTTCATTGCATAAACTTCCCCCTTCGAAAATAGCTATCGAATGTGGATCGGGTGGGTGCGATGGCCGGAGTACTGAACTTCCATACCGAAAGTCCAGGTTCGATTCCCTACCGTGGTAGAAATTTTTTATCATTATGCTAAACCATTTTTGAGTGCTGTGTTGAAAGCACTTTCCGTTCAGTACCTTGCTCATCGGATGTTGTATTAAACCGAGAATCCCTGTGCGACTTTCAGCAAGCCAATGTCGATGTCGGGTTTCTCTCCCTCCTAGAGCCGTCCCCTAAATAATTCTTTCCTCAGCTCAATTACTCACCAATCCTGATTGGTGTAAATGACCTAATCTGTCGGTCTTCTTCCCCGAATTACTTCTAGTAATTGTATATTTTCAAGTATAACATGATAGAGCTAATGCAAATCCTGTACATTAAGGGTCATGAAAATCTATTTGTTGTGTTATGTTGTGTGCTATCATTATTAGGGCACTATTGACGCGAAGTGTTGAAATTGAAATCTTTAAACACAGTAATTATCATTCAAAAGATAAATCTCGATTGAATGAATAAATGTAAAACAGAAGCCACTAATAGATATGTACATACTTAGGTAGTAGGAACCTTATAAACCCTGCACATAACGATCTGGAGCGGTAAATTGGATGCAGACTTCTTAGGGAAACGCAGTGACTTTTATGATGCATAGAAGAAAGGAAGGGAAGAAAATGGAATGGGCGGATGGAGACTTACGAGACAGATGGGCGGAATATTTGTGAGAAATAACCCTCATCCCCGTATGTGGCCTGCTACCAGAGGTGGGGGGGGGGGGGGGGGAGGAGGGAAGGATCATGGTCTTCCGAGTGAGAGCGTTAGCGAGAGGGGCGGACTGACTGACTGACCTCTGGCTTCCTTTGTGGACCCTGGCGCCCTCACCCCTCCTGCCGATCTCCCACAACGCCATGTGTCAGATGCGGAGGAGACTGGAAGCCTTGACGGAAGTTTGCATACTGCTTACTTCCGTTTCCCTACTCCAGTTAATCTCCTCCCCGACTTCATAACAAGGGACTGCCCTAAATCTTGGATGAATGGTGGAGTCATAAGAGACCGAGGACTCACCCGTACATCTCAATCTCAAATGCGTAACCATTATTTTTCCAAGAGCAAATATCCTCCCCATTTTACTGTCGTATACGTGTCGTAGTTGCAGTCTGAATCCGAGGGCAGGTAGCTGGTCTCCCTTCACTCTGCTGTCCCTCCGTGGACGATATTCTTTCTTAAGCGAGGACTTGTGTCGAGAAATTTTAAAAGAGTGTTTAATTGAGTGGGACCTACATGACTGTGATGAATTCAAAGTGCTAAATATAATACTAATTGAGTAAAAAATCAAAATACACATTCCATCCTTTCGTGTGAAGTGCTTATTCCGTGGCATATTATCACTGAGTTTAAATTCTAAACAATATATAATTCATATATGGAACCTCAATCCAGGACTATTTTACACATTGAATATAAAAGATATTATTTTTACTAAGGTCTTTTAATTTTTCCCGGCGATATAGCTGTTTCCTTGAGTGTTTTTTTAAATAATAATTGGCAGGTGGCTAAGTATTTCTTCGGGTATATATATATTCACCGATTAGTTAATTAAAACATAAATATTTTGATGCATTCTTATTTTTCCAAAGCTCTTAGTCACGGAAAACTGATGAGAATTCTTTGCAATACTAAAATTGCATCTGTTCGAAATCAACTATCTTCTTGAGGATACGATAAGCCACGTAGTTTTTTTTCAGTCATCCCGCATTTCGATTCCAACAATATTGGAGAATGCTCTATAATATTTGACAGCAGGGAGATAGATATATGTTTGAATTGAAAGCAATAAATCGGCCACTTAATTCTTTGATAAAAAATTGCAACATTAATGAAATCAAGAATTACTGAAAACGTACTAACTGTGTTTTGAGGGCAGCTATTTCCAAAGCATATCTAGTGGAAAAATCGGTCTCAGGCAGAAGTGTTATTTCGCAACTGGGTGGAAGATATTTCATGCAATAAAAGTGGCGGAAGAAACTTCAAAAACGAAAGAATGCGCGCTTGCAAGTACCCATTGCGTGCAAATAGCTCAATCGAGGCACCGCAAGCATGAACGGTTATCACGATATAAGATTCAGTCATAAATATTCACTCTGAATGATCAAATCCTGTAGCAAAAACGCGTACTTAAGACGCTCTTTAATGTCGTGGATCGTTTGTAGCTCATCGAGCGAAGACTTTCCCCCTTTGATGTGGACGCCTCTTCATCGAACCCCTAAACTAAGGCCCTTTTCAACGTCAGTGTCTGAGATCTTGGGAGTCAGCCCGGGAGACCTCGCATCCCGAGAGACCACTCGGGATGCGAGGTCTCTTCGACTATCCGAACACCTTCGTTCGACACGATATGATCAATCAGTGGTGAGAGGCGCGTGAGTTAGGCGGTGGGAGTGGAGAGGGAAGTGGGAAAAGGGGTAGGGACGTGAGGAAAATGAATAACTGATCTGACGCTTCAAATCGAATTTACGATCCCTTCAGTTCCTAGAAAAATGGAACCCTATTCTACGCACACCGTGGGAAAGGAAGAAGTATCGGAGGAGAAAGAAAACAGGAAGACAAGTGTGCGTCACCTTGATATGGAGTACCCAAAGGAATAATTTTCATGGAAAGTTATGTGAATGATACGTGCGTGAATGATAAAATGCTTGCACGTCCCACGTCATTTTTTTTTCGAAGATTCGAAGATGCATGTCAAGGTCTGCAGGTATCAAGTAAACCTGATTCAGGTACAATATCATTATTAATGTAGGTGACCGAATCATCGTAAGATCAATTGAGCCCTGTAAGGTGGTTAGGTATTCGGGTATTGGTAGAAAATATTAATAGCGGGAGGAATGGTGGAGATAAGCCTGTAGTCGGTACGGCACCAACCCGATCTCTTTCGTTCAAGAGGGATATGGTTAGAAATGAACGATATTCATCCTCATGAGCTATTATCATCGCTAAAACGAATTCTAGAGGAGAAGTTAGATCGATATTTACATATTTGGAACTGGAAATAACTTTTAGAAATTTGAAAATAAACGACGCCCTAATAGGTGCTAAATAAATAATGTTCTCGAAATATAGCCTATTAACTTTAAAATCCATTAATAAAGAAACCAACATATCGTCCCTACAAAACAAAATTATTATAATCCACGAGGATAGACCACTCAGAATGCGTTACGTTTTATTTGCTAATTTAGTATCACGATTTTTGCATGCATAATGATTAAAGCCAAAAACAACAATAGCTGTATATAAATGGCGATGAGTAACTTTATTTCGATAGAATAATAGAAAATCTCCAATCTGGCTCAAATATTTAAACATTTTCCGAAATATAATAATATAGCAGAATACTTTTTCGGATAAAATAATGAGTTTTAAGTCTGAATATCACTTTTTCTCTAATGAATTCTTAATAAAATCAAGTATCGATATTGTAAATGAGGATAATGCTGATCTTTATCGACGTTTTCCCTATACAATAATAATGGCTTTGCAAATGTAAGATGCAACAATTAAAAGTATGCCCGGGGGAGAATATAATTTCCGTCCTCAGCCAAGAATGGTATGTCATATATTCCATTCAATCATGTCAATTGATGAAAAGGATGCCTAATAATGTTGTATTTGTAATTTCTAGCCATGAAAGTAATAATCACCTAGTCAAACTCGAAAATATGCTGATATTTTTTCTTTTTTACATTCCTCGGCTTAAGAATATAATACTAGATAGTGATCCTAAACAGGAGATCGAATGAATAGGAACATGTTCATCATGAAATGCATTCCTATTCATGTGCTCCCAACAATATCCGAGGGAACTCGAAGAGAGCGACAGGTTGGAGGAAAGGTTCGGTCCAACCGATTTTCTCCATCAATCTCCCTCCGCCGTCTGAAACCCCAACAAAAGTCAAAGTGCCTGATAGAGATAGAAGGTTGTTGAGGAATGGAAAGAAAGATTGAAAGATATAGAAAGGAAGGACCGGAGATGAGAGGCCAAGATTGGACGAAGGGGGAGAGACCGGAGAGAATGATGGGGATTTCATGGAATGAGGAATGTTTTTTTTTCTTACAGATGTGGTTCCAGATAAAAGAATACGATGCCCTTAAAATATAGCTGTAGAAATACAGTACAACGAAATGGTAAGAGGAACTTTTAAATTCGAAACCTGATAAGAAATGTTATCTTTTGGTGAAAAAACGGGTAAAATTGCCAAACTCCAGTATTTATTTTCACGCCGTAAAATGAGATTTATTTTTTAAAACATTAACTAATCATCTTATTTTCCTTTTTTCATAGTTCTTTCAGTTAAGTCCACTTTGGGCTTTCCAGGTAAACATGTTTAATCGCGTTTTGATATGCGCGCTTCATTGCAAAAAAAATCAATCTTGCGTACTTCAAGCATTGCAACATTCTGGTCATCTCCCCGAATGAGATCATTCTACTTCATCTTTCTTGGAAGCAGTAGGTCGGAAGATACAGTTTATACGCACTCGCTTATGCCATGATATTAAGTAATATTGCCTGGTCCTCATCTTGATATAGTATTTTTCACTCGTTTATAGATTTTTCTACTATTTCAGTGTGATCTAGGATCGAGATTTAGGTTACTAACTTAAGATCCCTGGTTTAAATTCGGCAGATGGCTCCTTAAACATGTCTAGCCAAATCCAAGTTGTGTGAAGCTAAAGATTTGTAGCGAGTTGGGCTGGGAGGAAGTTATACTTAATAAGACGAGGATTGCACTTTTCTCGTGGATAAGTGAGATTCTCCTCTTATTAAGAGCACAAGTTGTGTACATTTGTAGCTACTTCTTACTTGAATCCCAACACTGGTTAAATACATATAGTCGGGAGAGGGGTGAAGTTATTTCGACTGAGAACGTTTCGTGGTTCCTAGAACCGAAAACCTCTAACTGAGCCCATTTGTTTAGCAGACTTTAAGTGTTACGCACGCTTCACGAAACTTAGGCGCTGGAGAGGTGGAGAAACCTAGGAGAACAGTGAGGAAGATGAGATGGAGGGAGAAAAAACCTGGCCGGTCTTGGGAGGATGAACGACCTTTCTAGCCGACCTGCTCCCGAAAGCCAATCAGAGGGAGGAAGCTTTTTTTCTCCCCCTCCCCCCTTCCGCCCTCCCCGCTTCCTCTTTTAAAATCCACACCCACCCCCTCCACCCACGCCAAAGGACCTTTGCTCTCGCACTCCCTCAAAAAAATCTCTACCCGACTGGTAAGAGCTCACCCACACCCTTGTCTCTCCCTGGTTCCGACCTACTCTCTCCATTTTCGATCTCCCGTTCCCACGCATCGGAACTTCTTCCTCCCTTAAAAACTTCCCTTCGGACGCGGGCGGAAGGACGAGGGAAGGGTGCACAGCCGTCTCTTTCTCCCACACTGCTCTCCCGACCCCCTGCACCATCTCTCCTAAACCCTGAGCTGCCCCAACCTCACCTTTCCCCATCCATCTATTTCTTCCACCGGTCATCTCGCCCTTGCTCAAATCTTTGCTCACACTTAACCCATACCTGTTTTGACCTCGCAAGATGTGCGAGCAAGGTGTTTGGGAAGTCACCCACTTGATTCCTTTTACTGAGTATTGGCGGGAGAGGATGGCGAATACTTCAGTTGACTACGATAAAGTTTTTTAGGGGAAACGAGTTTTTTCGTCTTGCGAAAGCAAGACCATTTACTAACAAAATTTTGCTACAGAATCAAAAATTATTTCAAGGTAACCTTGAAATGGATAATCATTGTAAGAAGTCTAGAAAATGAAAAGTCAGACATTGATACTGATCGTCTGAGACACAGTTAAGTCTCCGTGAATGCCTCTGTGGAGAAATTCAGTCATTAATGCAGGAGAATATAATGTTCTCCTTAAAACCTTTCCATTTCAAAACGAAGTCGTGCCTATGGTATTAGAAATTGGCAATGGATCGAAAATGAAAATAAACGAAACGTAATGGCAACCAAAAGGTTTAGATTCGAATCCTGTTTGCGGAATGGATGCTGCCAATAGTAATGAGTTTAGGTAAGACGGTTCGAGGTGATCTAAACACTTGTGGCTCTTAAAAGCCTACTACCAGGTGATAAGTCCTGATTTTTGGCAAAAAAAATTTGAGCCAAGCTATAAACTTTACAAGACAATTAAGCCACAAAAATGGATGAAGGCGTGAATTGTACGGAATATAGAGCTTATTCAAAACTCATGAGTTTCAATTCAGGGCAAAAAAAGTAAATGGGAATCATTACGTAACGCAGCTCGACGACGTTGCCAAAGGTGGCTGGCTACCAATCGTGAGTCACAGCCCTGGAATACAAATGGTAACCAGAAATTACGTAGGTACGCGCACATAACGCGCGGCACATTTGAAAAACAAAAGACAAATGGACGTCGATACGAATCCAAGGTCGTGAAACGACCTCTGAAGGAACAATAAAGGCGATTGAAACGGCGGATGCCGGTGTGATATACCTCTTGCAGCGAAAGAAGTCAAGATGCCAGGATGCTTGAGGAGACGCAAGGAGTGGGTATAAAGCATAATTGCCACCGGAGCATTTTGAAACAGGCAATTGTTCCCATGCCGGAGGAGCTGATGCAGGAAGTTTTCTATCCAATTTCATTATTCCTCGGCTGTGGTTGAGATTAATTGGTGGTGTGGCGTGGATTGCCAAACACCGAGGTCAAATATTTTGAGCAGCAGCATAGCTGAGTTCCCTTCACTGCGTTGTCATACGTATATTTTTTCCATTCCAGGCGTGCATCCAGATGATGGTAAAACACCTGCTCGAAGTCGCAGCCTTGCAAAGCGATTGACATCTATGGCTACACAACGTGAATAGCGAGCGAACCGTTAGGAAGGTCAAGAAATGGGCACGTATTATACGTCAGACTAATATTATCTAGCTTTAACCCTACACCCGTCTCTAATTAGCGGAAATGAAAGGCAGTTTCTTATTGGGTCATATTTTCAGCGCTAATGCTTAGACGGGACAGGAAATTATTAACTAAATATTTTAACGATAAAAAGTGTAAAATTTGAAACGGTTAAACAATGATGCACTATGAGTTTCAGAATGAAAAACGAACTGCCTGTATTAACTTAGACAAAGAAAAGCAGTAGAATTGCTTCATTGAAGATAACATGACAATCATTGCTTCCGCGAATCATCAAGTAATTATACATATACTTAAGGCTAAAATCTAAAAATGATTACTTCTTTACATTAAACATTAAGTAAACACCTTTCATGCTCCAGTAATAGTAAATTAGGTCACAGTTAGTCGAATGGTAAACCTTAAAACACTGAAGCAGCGGATTTCATACTTGTGAAGCTATTTTAATTGGAACAAAAGTACTTCTTATCCACATAAGAATAAAAGTGTTTTGATCATCGCAAGAAAAGAATTTTTCTAAATAATAATAATATTAATTTTATAATGTGGAGCAAATTTGAACGCCTATAAATTTCAAAAGAATTCGGGAAAAATTGGATGCATGAAGAGTTACTGATTAGGTGATGGAGGCAGGTGATACTTTGTGGAACTTTGATACGTGGAACATGTTGAGAAAAATAACTTTGTATAATTCCATAGTATATTTTATTTTACCTACCTACCTATCGAGTTCAACGCCTGAGCGTCATTATCACGGCATCCACATATCTGACACAGGTCGGAGTCTTTATATACTATGGGAGAAGGGGGGTGAGGGTTACTACTTAACGCGGGTGGGAGTTAGGCTGTGGCGTTTGGATTGGATTGGGCAATTTGCGGGAGGGAGGTAAAGAGAATTCAAATTGGCGATGACGAATGTGGAGTCCGGATATTGTGGTCTTTGAGGGTAGGATTTAACAAAGTTAAAAACAACTGGGAACAATGTTAATTTCCTTTTCTGGCGAAGATTTTCGCGGCGTTCCGATGATTGTAAAAAGCTTTCGGGATTCTTCCGCGTTGTCATTGTGTAAAATGGCGACGTTTCCCCCACTGTACTGCGGGCGTCCTCAGGCCAGGCTGAAGTCTGGCCTGAGGACGCCCGCAGTACAGTGGGGGAAACGTCGCCATTTTACACAATGACAACGCGGAAGAATCCCGAAAGCTTTTTACAATGTTAATTTCCGTCACGTAATTTAAAATATGAACATTAAGCAACAGTTTGTCATTATGTTATTATCATAATTACTAATTTTTCAATCGTGTCTAGTTTCAAAATTTTGGCCTTAACATTTAAAACTTCTCGTTTAAAACCACTCTTATGACTAGTTTATATTAAGTGTTTGGCAAAGAAGGGTTTACAGTCGTTATTTTTCCAACATATTTTGTGCTCGTCAATTTTATTTTACATTTCCTGCCAGTCTGTCCCACATATACGCCGTCGTACTCCCTACATGTGATCATATGCACACCACTTTTATCTCGGATGTCCATTCAATCATTGGAGTTAAAAAGCACTTCTCCAATCGTAGGTGGGGAGTAGAAACCCGCATTGTATTTGTACTTCGCAATGTGTTTCGTTAGGGATACTGAGATGTGTCCGTGGGACCTTACCTTACCTTACACCACTTTTTTTTTGTTTTTCCCCCTGGACAACCTGAAGGCTTGTCAAAGTCTTGGCAGAATTAATATTCACTTTTTTGAGGAGAGGTTTTTGTATTAAAAGTTCACTGTAACCATTGTTTTCTTCTATAGTCATTATTGCGTTTAATTCTTCTTTATTATTAACCTCACTCATGGGGATAGATGGTCTGTGAAGCATACAATTCAAGGCTGCAAGTTTTCAAGGCAATGATGTTGGAAGTTAATGGGAATTATCACATCGGTATACGTACTTTTTCTGTAGATCGAGAAAGATAATGACATATAATAATTGATAATGACATGTAAATTGTCGAGACCATGATCGAAGTTCATAAATCTTGTGTGTGGAATATAAAAAGGGAATTTCTTTTCCAATCGAGAATGATATTTCGCTTTTCGTAGGGTTATGTTCAAGTCAAAGAAGCTAATGGAGCTAATCCAAATTCCATAATGTAGTGAATGTAAGTGTGAAGGGAGTTTAGAAAATGATTAGCATATTAATGCTCAACTTGAATATGACTCAATATGCTGAAGCATTATCCAATGCCGGTGAAACCGTTTGAACATTGTACAGTATGACTTATTAAAAGTATTCGTTTTGAATATAAAATTATTATCTTTCAAAATAACAATATTTAACATCATAACTCAGTTTCAAGTTTAAATCAGTTGGCACACATGCTGATTTTTCGAAGTAACCACCACAATATTCTTTATAATCAGCCGGGCTCCCGATGAACCAGTTCTGAGAAAGTGACAGATTTCTCTTCCCTCCATGGAAAGGACACAGCAAGGGGAAAAAAACTGAGCAAGGGACAGCGCATGCGTTTTTGAAGACTGGGCAAAGGGTGGCAAGATATTTATTTCATTTACAGTTAACAATGTCTTCAGAGTGGACCTCACCGAATGCGGTGCGGAGTTAGAGGCTGGCTGAGTCATTTTTGGTAGCACCCCAAAGAAAACGGAGGTCGTCGAACCCTGTCAGATGCCAAAAAACCGCGCCGAGTAAGAAGGTCACGCACTCGCACAACTCTGTGGCAATTCAGGAATACGCGCAGGGCCGTGACGATAGTTGGGGAGGCGAAGACACCACCTACAGTACATCCGGAATGCCAGCAGATATTCGTCCCCCTATCTGGCATCGAAAGAACAACGAGGTGTCCCAGGCTTGGTTAGGAAGCCACTACCCGCACAGTGAGACAAAATAAAAAAATCAATGCCGAAGGAAACGAGAGCTCGGCTCATTTTACACACACCTGAAGGGTCGGCTTATGTTCAGAGCCCTATGGAGTTGCAATACTTATTCACTAAACATTGACATTCATAGAAATATGATGCAATTGCTACATAGAAATGAGCGTTTGACGATATTGGCAAGACAACAGAAACTCATACCTTTTCAAGGAGTTTATCTGAAAATAAGATAGTTCATACTAGCAATGCATGTCAGCTCCAACGCCGCGGATCAAGAGGAGAGGGATGGCTCTAATAGGCACACGTGTTTCCTTGAAAATACCAATTCGTAATGCTGATTTGAAAGTGATTGTAGGGGATCGGGTTGGTGTGGTGTCTATAGTACTGGCCGCCCATCCTGAGGGCCCGGGTTCGATTCCCGGCAGTGGCGGATTTTTTCAGTGGCAAACTGGTCTACTTGAGTGCCTAGTGGAGGGCATTTTAGGTCCAGTACTCCGTCCGTCGGATGGGACGTTAAGCCGTGATCCCCTTGGCGACTGTCGTTAAAAGTAGGCTAATGCTGACGCCTGATTTCTCTCCACCCTTCCTCCGTTCCCTGTTTCCTACCAATACCCAGTTAGTAACTGGCAGTTACGCTCCTATCCTAAAATGGCGAAAATGACCTCAGCTGTCGGCTGCCTCCCCTGAATAACCAACCAAGCAACCAAGTGATTGTATGGTGCATATATTGCACTGATATCGACCATGTTTCAATTGCATGATTTCCATCGCGTCATAAAGTTGAAGGACTCGTATCTCGCAGTCCTACCTGCTACCTGGGTGTGACCGTCTTCATGAAAGCGGGTAGTGTTAAAAAAAATTCATCTTCCGATATCCTAAACGCATTTACTCCATTCCGATAGCCTTTCGTTTACTTGAGGGGGAGAGAGACCGGACGCAGCAGTGTGGGACACTTACCGAAGGCAAACAACGGCGCAATAAAAAAATAAAACACCACTTGACATCCTCACGCCAAGAAGAACCCACTAAAAAAAAACTTTTTGGCCGGTATGAACACCTATATTATATTGCCACTACTTCCTCCTCCATCTTCCACTTCCACCCACGAAGTCCTTTCCATATCCTCTTTTTTCATCTAGCGGCGCAAGAAAAAAATGAGCACTGTAAATTTCTCATTCCAGTCCCTCGTGTTTTCCACTCGGCCATTGGTTAGTTTGGTTTTAAAGTGCTTCGATAGCTCAGGTTAATTCGCACTGTCTAATTTAATCTTAAATTGAAGATACATGCAACATGCCTTAGGTCGGAATTGAACCCGTGATATTTTAGGCTAGGCCGGCACGTTACCGACTAAGTCTATTGAACTGAGTCAAGAAAGGATGACGGTAACTAGGTACATGTTAAATACTAAGATGTATTACATTGCCTCGATCTATTTCATTCAATACTCAGGCAACTAAATCTATGTCTACTGACTACCCTGCAAGCCCTTCCTAGCCCAAGATTCTGTGTGGTTGGGGTGAGTGCACCTTACATGCACTAAAGTTTATATTGCCTATTTGATTACTATGAATATAATACAGGACACACAAAGCCCACTTTTTATCCAGAGAGATTGGCACTCGGGTGCCGGACGAAAGGAGTAAGGTGGTAACCTTACGGCACCTGTTTCCATATGAAGCTGCTGGAAAGACGCCCGACCACCGTGCGGCAGCAAATGTAGAACTGGAGTCGATTAAGGCTCTATGAAGGATGGTATTGGGAAAATAATCAATATTTGTACCTATTTAAACATGTTATCGTAAAACATAACTTAGCTTGAATTCACGTAACATTTTATCAAGTATCTTGCCTGATGGGCTGAGGACCATGAATTCTTACAGGGGTTCAAAAGGTGACGTTTATCTCTTTGAATTCGGATGAAATTGAAAATGACTCCTAAGTGATAATAATCACGTAGAGGTTACCTAACTGAAGGAGGAAGGCTTGCAAGTTTCAAGTTGTGACACTGCATAACCATTATATGAGAATTACGCAGATTCCGCGCTTGATGATGAATGCAGTCAATTAGATAGGTGCCCGATTTCACTAAAAAAAACAGGCAACGACACTGAAAACAATGATCGACTGATAATGATACTCTTGATAATGCTAACCCCCTGATTTTTCGACAATGGGAGAAATTTGAAATGGAACACCGCACAGGTTGGATTCACCCATTATTTAGGCTCTTAAACCGGAACTCAATTTGATGGTTAAATATCGCCGTGAAATACGTACGAAATGAAACGAACGCATGATATTCAGAACAAAACGAAGGAAAAACATTTTGAAGCCACTATGCCTTGTGGCTCAAGAACCACCCAAATTATGGGCATGTCTCACAGCTCTCTGCGTATGTCGTCACTCAACTCCAGATTGCTCACCCCAAGCATGCCTTCCATAACTCCCACACCCTTCCTACACATTTCCCACACATCCTTGAAGGTCCTCCTCCTTCCACTCCCCTTAAAAATGTTTACATTGCGGCTCACCTCCTTTCCATCTCCTTAATCTCCAAATCTTGAAGAAGTTACCCTTCCACTTATCCCATCTTTCCCACATCCCTTACCTCATTTGGCTCAGGTATATAGTACGGGCTCAGGTTTTATAGTACGGGTGGGCACGCTCGGAAATGGTAAATAGTAAGGGAAGTAGATGATTATAATCACTTTAATTACACCACGCAAAACTGGACGCAATTTCGCCTTTCTTTCCTCTCCCCTTCTGCCAACGGGTGGTGACCCCTCGCGAACTGGATGGCAACTCTCAGATTTTAAGGAAAGAAATACGGAAGAAATGAGTGCCGTAACTTATATAAGAGTGCTCGCATTTTTGGGAACTGGAGGGTAAAATTCAGCCGAGAAACTTAAGTTGTCTGAAAGCGTCTGAAGAAAAGATTTTAAAATGATATAATTAGCTTTGAGTCATTGGTAGTCTCACTTTCACCCAATGTTCATGAAAGCGAGATATTACGGTTAATACATTAAAATCTTGGCTCGCACTAGTGATTCTAATTCACTACAGAAAATTGCAGCCAAATGTCTAAATGCAATGGAAAATCCCTCTACCACAAATGGTTCCATTATAGGCACTGTCACCTCACTAAGCAAATATTTTTCTAACGCGTGAGAGACACAATTAGGTATGCTATGAGCTCCACCATAATAATTGTGCATTATTTCGCCACATTAAAAATCTATGATATGAGACCATTTTGACTTCAATTGCGTCAAGTGGCAATAAATGGCAAACGTTTAATCGGAAAAGGAAAATACACTAAGCTGTATTTTTTCAATCGGTCTCGTCGACTTTGCATGTTATAAATTTTGAGAGGCATTTCACACAACCGATATTACACTTATTCTTAAGGAACGGAATATTGCGAAATATGGCTCCGGTCAAGGTGAATTTTTTCTCTATGGAAATTCTGCTAAACACGATATCGAAGCCCAGGTAGGATTCGATCCCGCTACCTTTGGTCGGGCCATACCGGTTCTACTAACCTGTTTTCCACGGCCACGAAATATTCAATAGCCTTGAAGGTTTATATACGAATTAGGATAATTTGAAAGCTCAGTGTCATTAACTTATTGCCCGCGAGATCGATAGAAAAGTAACCCGGGCGGGAGAGAAAAAAAACAGTTTCGATAAGGAGCACGAAGTCTTCCTTATGGTAGGATCTCATGCGTAGCCAGCCATTTAAGGCGCATTAAGAGGCGAATACCACTTTGGTCGAAGTCCTCCCCAAAAAAGACCAGCAACATTCGGATGGACCATCATAAACGTCTCCGCCCTCCGTCACCCTCCGCTCCTTCCCCTCAACTTCCGCCTCCATTACGGCCCCCTTCCTCCACCTCACCCTCCCTCCCTGACTCTCCCTCCTTCGCCATTCTCTCTCCTCCACTCCCACACCCTTACCCACCAACCACCCTCTTGCTGCACCTTTGGATGAGGGCGAGCGGGAACAAACATCCTCTCTCTACCATGTATGTATATTACTATATAGAGAGAGGTTGGGATAGGAGAGGAAGCCCTGAGGTAGAACAAGACCTTTTTTCGGGCGTGAGGAGCAGAATGGTGAGAGGCGCCCTGAAGGGTTCACACGGATTCGGAGAGGGAAGGAAGGTGATGGTGGTGGGAGGAGAGGCATATACGAAAGGAGGAGGGAGCGTTAGGGCCCCAGGGACCCACCTTCCCCTCTCTCTCTCTCTCTCTGTAGTCCTTTTACACCTACCTGCCTTTTATCTAATTTCCAGATCCCTGGTTTCTTTACTCGCGAAAATCTAAGGGCATCCGCCTCCACCCGTACTCCTCGCCATTCACATCCCAATCACAAAGCATGAATGACGAACGCTCTAATCCACTTTGCTGCTAACTTCGTTTCCCGCACAACGAAAACGAATTTCAGAATGTTCCATTTTGCACCAGTGAAATCTTGACGGCCTGAAATGAAGTAATTCCTAGTTAGATGGCGCTATATTTGTAGTTCGACTAAAATATGGCTGCTAGTCTTCTTTTATAGACTCTCCTCACGATAGGAGGTGCATGTTTGGTGAAGATTCACCACCCCTGCCATATATCTTAATGGTGACAACCAGGGTATTATGTAGATTTAGGCAATGAAAATTCATTTGGAATAAGGCTCAACTCTCAGGCATCATAAGGTGAGATGTCGGTAGATAAATTCCTCAAAAATTTGGCAGCGTACATCAGCTAGGTTTGTGAAAAGTTGCTACAATAGAATTGGAACGGCGTCAAAATTAATAGCAGAATTAGGTTGGGAATATTGCCAGAACGTAGGTTAAAATGTAATTTTTCCCGCGTAACATATGAGAACATGATATATAAGCATATCAAAGGGATAGGTAAGCGAAATATTGTTAGACTAGTTTGTAATGCACGATGCATGTTTTAACATTACTAAACAATGCATGATAGGGAAAATCAGATAAATATGTGTAGAGAAGCGCCTTTATAGGCAGTAATCTCTTCATTAATAATATCGATACTAACCATCTAGTTACATGTGACTCATAAATATTTAACATGTTTCCATGTAGTAGTAGCATTGTAGCACTAAGTTGCACGTAAGTAATGTTTAGTGACGTTCACCCCCTGCTACACATCCTCGCGGTGGCTCGCAAGGTATTACGTAGAGTATGAAGAAAACCAAAAACAACTCTTTTGCTGGAATTTATACAAAAAACTAAAGTCATTGACATAGGAAAGGATTCTGTAGTCAGAGATTAGGGGCATGTTTGCGGACCCTTTTGCTACCTTTGGAATTTGAATGATACAGCTATATCTACATCTACGTAACACCTTGCGAGTTACCAAGAGGGTGTATGGCAGGGGACGAAGACCACCAGGCATGCACCATTGACATGAGAGACTATTACCACTATCGGTACTGAGAAACTAGTTTGAAATTTACTCATTTCTTAACATTCTCCACATATAATACGAAAGTATAACGTCTCATGTTGTTTTCCATTATGTCATCGCATAATAGTAATCTGAGAGGCCTAATGTTTTATAAAAAGCTCTTGGACTTCACCTTGACGTTATAGTGTATACCTTTCTTTTTTCCTCATCTCCCCTCTCTCCCACAGATCTCGCACGCAGCACATCTATCCCACGCTCTTTGCTTCCCGCCCTGCTGTTCTCCTCCCCCGCTAACCCACCCCAACCCCGCCCTCCCTTGGCAAACACCAGTTCCTCTCCTAGCCTCCTTCCTTCTCCCGAAAATCCTGCTTCCGGTACAGAACACTCTCGCTGACTGTTTTCTCCAAATATCTATCGTATCTCATAACCTTCCTTCTTCGTCTCCATCCGCCCCGGCCCTCCTTCCCCCGCGTCCCCTAAAAAGGGCCTTTTTGTGCTCCCACATTTTCATTTATCCCTCCTACACCTCACCTAGGTTGCCACCTACCCAAGGTCCCGTCCCTGATCTGCGGCTCACTTGTCGGAGTGCGTGAGAGAAAGCCACCTTCCTCCTTTGTCTGTGGACGTGATGACATGTCCCCGAAATTTACAATGATATTTTTCAGGTTCAATTCATGGCACTGTGAATTTCTACTTAAATAATAGTAACTTCTCACCATTTCAGTGTCATAGGAAAAATTTATTGACGGCTACTTTCGCCGAAATTCCACGTTCAGGATCATTGAACTGAGCAGGCTCAAATAGTGCTTTTAAGGGCAATAGGTAATGAATGATAAGAAAATTAGCATAAAATTACATAAAAGATTCGAAAAATATTTTACTTGGAGTTTGGTATTTTATGGAGCAGAAGCATATTGAAGAGAGAGGGGAAAAATTTAGGATTTGAAATTGGACTATGGTGAAGAATGGAAAATGATGGGGACAGAAAAAGGAAAAAAATAGAGAAGTGCTTAAAAGAATACACGAAAAAAGATGAGAGCTATGAGAAAGAGAAAAGCGAATCGGATAGGATATATTATCATTAATCCCTGTTTGCTTATTAGAGTAATAGATGGAAAGGCTGAAGAAAAGAGATGGAGATGAATAAAAAGGTACAATTTGATTAAGGACATAAATATGATGCGAAGGACATATGAGCACCTTAAGGAGGCAGCATAGGAGTGGACAGCGTGTAGGGAGTAGCACAAAGGAAACCTGTTCAAGCACAGATTTACAAGAGAGAGAGACATTCAAATTAGAATTGAATTATTAAGAGAAGTTCCTCCCTACTGCAGGCGGATACGTAGAGAGCGGTCCCCTAAGCCGATGCGAGGCATTCTTGATTCCTGAGTTTATTATAAAACAATTGAAAATGGTCGCATTTCATGCATAGCGCTCTCAGATTTATATTTTCCTTGAATGCCATCCTCAATATACAGTCATCCTCCTCTTCCAAATTAAAAATCGTTTATTAAATAAAGTCGTGAGAGCAAAAATTATTGTTAATGAATACTGTGTAGAAAGTACATGCGTATAAATACATTCGTGGTAATATAAGATAAATGTCATATTGAGCCTCAGACTTAGCAACGACTCAAAGAGATAACTTCACTACTATAGTAAGCCTCTTTGAGAACAAAAAAAGCAATCGTTAATTATTAGGATTTTATTTCGAAAAAACAGCATGACCAAAGTACTCCACCAATGAATGGTTGTTTGTTTAATTTGTATCTTTAGTTGAATATTCATAACAGTGGGTTTTGTGTCTTGCCTAATGGTAAATGGCCTAATGAGGGAAATTTAAAATAACATTCATATTCCGAAACTACGGTAAGATTTTAGGAAGCTATGAGGAATTTTGAACAAATTCGGGTTTGTAGGAATACTCTTGAAGTGGGCGTATGGTGACTTGGGAAGAGGACGTAATGACGATGGAATGCGATTTCTAATGGCAATGTGTACTTTTCTAGTTTTCCATTATCAAGGAAAATGATCTGCTAATGATCTTTTAATGCAATCGACAGTTTTCAAAGCAATGCATGCAGTAAACATAAATAAATATATTTGATAAAAAATACTTTTTTAAATTACCTTTGAGCTCTTTGAGAAATGCAATTTAAGACGCAAGGTCTTCAAACAGGTAGAGTGAATGAGATTTTTTCTGCAGGTATCCGATGATACTGGCAAAACCATTTAGAAAGATAGCATACTGCTTGAACGAGTTCAACTTCCTGTGCCAGTTAAAGAAGTTGACGGATTCCTCAAAATAAATCATTAACCTGTTTGTTACCTGTAGGTATATAGACTATGCTTGTATAGATGGTGCATTATGTCTTCAATGAAAGACAGAAATTGAAGTGGCAGAGACCCTTTTGAGAGTCAAAGATGCAATCAAAGTTAATTTCATAAAATTACCCTCATTTATTCCCACGAATTTGATAGTGGGGTCGTTTACCATATTTTTTATTGCCGAATTTGATAGAGTTTGTAAAATAAAAATACCCATATTTTTCCACTTTTTGATCCGTCAATCAGTTCTAGAATAAGCGGCGAAAAACATGTTTTTAAACCTTTCGGAAAAATGGGCGTGCATGCAACCTAGTACGTCATCCACTTCGTCCAATCAAAACTGAGCCCGCGAAGCTACCTCGCCTTATCGCAATGGGGACACACAGCTGACTCTGCCAATGGAAGCGGTTGCGACAGGATCTGTGCGAGCAAACCTTCCGACAACCCCCTCCACTTCTTTCCCTTTCCCTAAAAGCAGTCAAGGATGGGAGGAGGATGACGTAAATGGTCTCAAAGTAGCTTCTTCGGTGGGCGTCACCTTTTGCTTACCTATTTTAATTTTTGATTTATGAGTGAATGGCTCTGGTTAGAAGATTAAGTTTTTCACCAAAGTTCATTTTTCGTTTCCATCTAACGATTTCGTGTACAAAATTGCGATTTCGGTTCCTAGTAAACGCCCCCATTGATACGCTGCATAAAAATATTCAAATTCAGTCATATTCGGTGGTCTTGTACGTAAATTTTATCTGGATATATCTTTGTTAGAATTCTGGGTTCACGTAGCAGACCTTGGTGAATAATGTATTGATCATATTCAGAATAAATAGAATTTTATGCCTTTCGCCATCCGGAGACTTTATGGAAGTATTATGTGTCTTAAAGTTCTGAGTACATGTGGCTTGAAGTGAAAAATATAGATTTCGTTACGTGTCATTAACCAGTTTTAATCTCAAGGATTGGTGCCGAACAGCATCAAGACCTATATTGCTGCATTTAACATTTTTATTCCTTCGAAATTCTTTGCCCTAGCTTCTTCCTCCGAATACTCAATCGTAATTCAATCCTGATTTCATTGTTGGTATTATTTGTTGCTCTTATCATCCATGCGACCTATTATGCAACAAGAGGAACAACAGTACGTACACCTCAGGAGGTACGACATGATAGATACCAGTTACGTTGTAATATTCCATAACTCATCTGAGATGTGTGTTTTCCTGCCTCATTAAGTAACTCAAATGCACCCTTGCACTCTCGTTGCCCACTTGATGCTTTCAGTAGGTACGTTCTTACTTCTTTCCATTCCCTTGCTGGAGAAATCAGTGATTTGGTCTACACATTTTATTGCAACTTCGTCAAGGTCAAAAACTAAATGCCCTTTTCTATTGACCCTCACAATGTCAGCCATTCATTTTCGTCAGTAACCCTTTGCGTAAAAGTGGACGAGTAGTAATATTCGGGGAGGTGACCAAATAGTCATTTGTGCCATTTACGATAGATGAGTAACTGGGCAGATTTACAAACTTTTCAGGGAACGGAGGGTAATCGAGCGTTAGTATCTACCTCTTCTCAACGAAAGGAGACAAGACATCCAATAGTTAAACGTCCCATCCGACGGACGAGGTGCTGATTTACTCCCCACACATCTAGATCTAAATAATACCACGCTAGACACCATAAAGGTGTGTGGCAGGGGGTGAATTAACACCAAACATGCCTCATATAAGATCATGCATATCATACATAAAAGGGATACGTAGTAAAACTCTACTAAAATTAACAATTAAAAAAACATAAAACTAAGAAAGCAAGCTTACAAAAACAGGCTGTTAGTTGGGTTACCTTAAAGTCCTTTTACCAACATGCAAATACGTATGCTATCCATTGATACACTCGGATTTGTGCTAATGGATTTATTTGCAGCTATTCATATCCCTAATTTTACGATGAAAAAAGGACATTTTAAATCTGTCAGTTCAGCAATTAATATATCTAATTTTGCGATTATGGTCCAGTCTACCAGATTGGAGCTCGCAAAACATTTTTAACGTCATCAGAAATGGAGACAGAAGGGGACCGGTTTACAATTGAAGAACATATTCAGAATATTGGAATTTGACTCGTCTCACCACCACGTGGACGACAACGGGGGAAATGGTTTCAGTGTACTACAACCTCTTGCCAACAGCCGAGCATGAACTTGCGAGGGTCTGGAAAAAAATCATCCACCACCGGCAGGATTTTCTACGCCCCGCCGAGGGATTTGACGTCGCCCCGTCAAGGAACCAACCAACCACACCACGATCCCCTTCAAGGAAACTTTTTCCCAGGGCGCTGAGGACGGTCCAAAGGAGTCGGAGCGAGGGAGCAGCTGCCGTCTTTTCGGCCGACTGAAAGAAGGAAAAAGAGAAGGCCCCCAAAAGCCATCGGAGCCATCTCCTCCTCCCTCGGAGGGGGCCTTTCGAGTCTCCTATCCTTTCTTTCCTCTGCCTCACTCCCTCCCCTCCCTGTTCATATTTCCCTACGAGTTCACACAACCCACGCACCTACGTTGGAGAGCGCGACCCGAAGGCAGTACATCATTCTCCACCCCGCTCCCCTCAGCCAAAGCTTAAAACCACTCCCGTCTCTCCTCGTGAACGTATGCTCCTTCCCAGAGCAATGGTGAACAATGACAGAAAATTATCGTCAAATCATCTAACGTTTAAAATATTCGGGTATTCTATGGATATAATAAAATAATTGAATAGTAAGCTTGATAATATTTAGTTTAACTACCGGTCTATGCAACATTTAACCGGAAAATTGTGTTTACAGATGTCCAAGAATTCTCAAAAGAATTCGGACAACGTTAAGTATTTTATTATGCCAGTCTCACTACACGGCGTGAATTCATACAACTGGTGGATAAAACAAGTAGCGGTAGTCTTGGCTTTAAGTTGTTCCAAATGCCAAGGTTATATCGCACCGTCTAACCTAAAATCTTAAATCAAGACAAACGCAGTATCCATTCTCTGGGCGGAATTCGAGCCCACGACCTCTTTAGTCCACAAGCCAGCGTTTTACCGACCAGGCTACCGCGGTGGGCTGGTGGGAATTAGGAATAAATATTGAGCAGTAATAGTAACCAACAGATGTACGTCATCTCTTAGTTGTTCCAGGATACGCTTTTGAAACACAAGACATTCTAGAGTACCTCATTCACACATGCCAACAGCGATTGCGAGAAACGACTAAGCTTATGACCGGCCAGTCGTTTCAATAAAGGTAAACAGTTCAACTGCAACACCCTGAATTCAAAGTATTGTTTCACTTAGGGCTTTGAAGTGCAAACCATCTCTTGCTTCAATCACGACCCCATAATTATGCGAAGCGTACCTCATATTACAAACTCACTGACTCGGAAAGCAAGCGCTTTCCTATCGTTCTATCAATGAGGTTTCCATAGTAAATGCTCCTAGCTCTCGATTGTCTATGGCCTTGAGAAACCCCTCCAATTTTTTCTTATCGCCAAGAATGAATGGAGAGAAGGTTGGGGTAGGACGAGAGAGTCGTATGTGAATACTTTTGAAATATGAATAAAAGTAAACTATGCACGAAGCAACACATAAACAGAGTAAGGTTAAAAAATGCATACAAGTAATGGGCAAAGTGGAGGAAATCAGTGAAGCTGGGAAATTTATCTACATTTACAACAAATAATTAGTTTTCTTTCATACTGATTCCGAATATGAAGGGTTTGATGAGAATTGATGTGCTTAAAAATGTATGCTGCTAGAAAATAATGCATCGCGTTCCTGTGTGTATGTTTATCCGCAATGGTAAAAATATTTTTTCAAGGAACGAGGTAAGAATATTTCTTCAAGCACATATTCTTACGTTCTCCCATGCTTAATCTTATGATATATATTTTTGTGGAATTGATGTTTGTACTTAGTATCTGAATCTGATAGCCTCGATTTTAGCACGGAATTTCATATAATCACCTTTTAAATGAATAACATTTCAGTGATATCATAAGTGCTTGTTTCGAAATGGTTCATAAATTATTATGAGTTTAAGTGCTTAATACTGACGATAGGCTAGGTAGGAGTAGGGACTATAATGCCCAGTTTCACCCCAAATAAATAACAATTATTATTGCAATCATCCATACATTGGAGGTTCTATCAGGAGTGCGTGAGTTTGGGAAAATTCCCGCCCGCTGCACAACTACCCTCTTGCTCCATCTCTCCAACTTCCTTTTCCTTCCTTCCTTCCGTCCCCCGTTCCTAGGAACGGACGCCACACTTCCACCCCCAAAGGGAGGGTAGCCTCGTCGCATGGGGGAGGGTGCAGAGCCGTGGAAGGACTGTGGTCACTTCCGCCAGCCAGCCTGTCCACCGCAGTTTGTATCCCATCCCCCGAGCCACACTTCTGGCGGGAGGGAAGGGGTGGGGAGGGGGTCCCAATGCGTGGGTGTATTCTCTCTTTCCGGGGCGAGCATATGCATGTGGGTGGGTGAGTGTGTCGGAAGGAGCCAGTTGCACTCCTTTAAGGAGGAAGGAAGGGTGGTGGAGGAAAAAAATAGCCCTCCTCCATTCCCCTCGGACATATGCGTTCGGACGTGCGCCTGGACGAGCGAGCGTGGCGATAGGAGCTTTGTCGCTTCCCGCCTCTAGCCCTGCCTTTCTCACCCCCGACTGCTTGGCCGGAATGAGTTCCACACGCCCGCATTTCACATTAAAATTTTTCACTACATATATGCTCAGTTTCTGCTTCGTTAGAATTCACACGATCCAGGCTTCTCTCGCTTTAGATAGTCTCAATGTAAGACACCGCGGTTGCTCCTTTTTCGCAGCAATCGTTGGGCTGTCCTTGTCAAGAATAACTTTTCATGTTTTTCTCGCTTCGACAAAAATCTAATTGGTCCGTGAAAGGTTATGGCTCTACTCTATAAATAATGCATAGCGCAGCTATTTCCTCTCTAAAAAAAGAAGCATGAAGAAATGACTGGGAGGTTTATTTCTCAATACTTTGTATTAAATTATTAATCCTTTCACTTTCTTAAATCCTACTCGTCCTTATATTATTATTATATAAGGATCACAATTCTTTCTTGTTAATAATGGACAACTTGTTTTTTCTCTTTAATTCGTTAACCCCGCCGGGTCCTCCATACCTTATGAGCACGTAAGGTCTTCCATCACGATATGGCTTCAGTCCATAGGATATTGTCCATTATTTCTCGGATTGATGGTACTGTTCATCTTTAAATTCTTCGAGATTTGCTAAATAAAGGCGACCTATCTGTATTAGTATGAGTGTAAAATTCCTGGAACAATTACGTGTCCTGTTAGCCACCACAGACTTCAAAGTTCAACTGCCTTCTCATTTCATGATCACTTGTAAATGATTTCACTCCTATTAAGCCTTCTGTTAACCTAAAATCGTTCTTTGTTATGTGTATTTATAATAACCTTGATTGCTACATTATAAGTGGTGACTGTAACGGATGAGTATTGACGAATTAGGTAATGTGTGAAGCTAAATGCACTGAAATCAAAAGTAATTATTTCACCTTCTTAGGACTCCGTCGACTTTTAATGACAGCAATATCATCATTGCTGGCAGAGGCGTTAACCACCCAAAAGCCATAAAAATGCTTTGTCTTGTCGCGTTCAAATCAGCTCGAACGAAAAAAAAAGACTCCCGATCCCGAAACACGTTCTCAGTCACGTATGCCATCTTCGATGTTTTGAGCAAATAAAGCAAATGTAAAATTAGTAAAGAAGTCAAGTACAATAACGCAGTACTTGAATAATAAAAGCACCATCATTAGTACCTGCCATTGATAAATGGCATGACTCATTCACTCTGGAGTTCAAATTAGATGTTTGCAAATTTCAATTACTTTTTTAAAATAAATGTTCCCTGTAATAGTTCCCTCAGTCCGTCTATTAAATATCCGAACAATATCAAACCTGAAAGTGATGTATTATTCAGTCCATTTCTACCAGGATTAGCTGGCGATAAGGATTAATAACTCGTCCTGTTCCTCATGCTGCAACTGGTGTATTCCCCATCAAGCATACCACAATTTCTAAGAGGCACGAGCACAGGAAAACATCCACGCAAAAACGCAGAGAGGCTACAATGCATGGGACGGCTTCAGGCTGAGAGTTGAAGTCAATTAATTCGAAAAAATGAGAGGAGAAACAAGTCGTCCCGAACTCGTCCAGTCGGAAGGATAAACAGAGACAGAAATTCAATCCGCGGAACTCGATCGCGAGAGTCTCGTCGCGTGAATTTCGAGAGGATGGAACGAAGAAGAAGCGAATCGAACCTGCTCCTTGCTGCCCTGCGTCTTCGTGGAATACGAAGGAGACGCGTGGCCGTCGCGTGGCTCGCCCAGGGAAAGGAGGAAGATCGCCCCGCGTCGCCTCCCCCCCAACTCCTTTCCCTTTTGCTCCCACGCCCGACCCCCACACGCTCCCTACCCCCACTCCCGTCTTTAGAACTCCTCACCCCGCTCCCTTCCTCATACATAATCCTCCCAAGCTCCCTTCCTTTCTCCTCCGGCCAGGCGTAGAAGGACTTCTATTCGCTCCAGGGGTTTTTCTTCCTTCTCCCTCCCACCTTTCCTTCCTCAACCTCCTTCTCCATCTCCTCTCATCCTCACAGCCCTCTCCTGCTCCTCACACACACGATCCTTGAAAGCCTCTTCGGCCGCCTCCACCGCCTTCTTGAGCCCTCGGGGGGCCGGGGACGAGGGAGGATGCCGAGGCCTCCTCCCGCGCGCGGCCACCGGTGGCAGCATATGCCGTGAGGAGCCAACCAGCCTCTCTCTCTCTCTCACTCCTTAGGTTCGGCAAAGAGAACCAGAGGAACCGAGTGTGATGAGAGGGGGAAGGAGAGGACGCTCCCCGAAGAAGTTTTCGGTCGGATCCCACGGTCTGGTTTCCGTTCAGAAAGGCAGTCGGACTAATTCGGTAAAGACTAGAAGCGACTGGCCACCTCAGAGAGTCAGCCCACCATCTATTAGGGAAATAAAGGTGAGTCGGAGTGTGCGGTGAAACTCAGATAGACAGCAGCATCCAGGATATAATCGCGAAAAGGGTGGATGAATTGGCTTTTTCCTTCGGCTCAAATGAAATAATAGATGTAATGCCGAATACGCAGGCACAGAAATCCATAAGACATCATTCTCTTTTCCCACCCACTTTAAAGTTTTTATCTAATATCGTCTTGGAATTGATGCGGTGGAACATTACGGCAGAAGAATCATTAGTAGTAGGTGTAAAAAACTTTGCAATTCCACCTTTAAAACAGTACTTAAAGTGCACAAATGCAAACTGCTTAACAGTGTAATTGCAGTCTATTTTCACTTGCTAGCAATGGAGTTCCACAAAGTATCGGCATCAACTACAGAAATTATTCTTGGGCAGTTTTCCAAGTAAATTACATACATTTATTGCGCCACCGATTGTGACAATTTACAGTACCTGTAATTATCTTAATTAAATCGAACTTTTTTTCACATGAATGACTGAGTAAAGGTCGCCAAGAAAGATAGGAAAAAACTACTATAGTCCCCAAATCTCATTTCTATTTGCTACAATTTTCATGATATAATGAATTCTGCGGCGCAATGTAAAATGCATGTTATCTCGAGTCTTTTTCACTAGAGGGATTAAAAATAAATGTCGTGTTTAAAACGTTCAGGCTTACTCCAATACAGCTGCCTTATCAATAAATCGTCCGGAATTGCGATAAAAGTTATTCCACCCACCTAATGAATCAGTTATTCAAAGTCAGCGACACATCGCAATCTCTGATGGATAATATACAACACGAGAGTGGATTTTTCATCCAAATATGTTCAATGTTATATTAGATGTGTTAGATACACAGAAAAAATCCTAGCATTGATTTTTGAATTCTCTTACTTCAGATGCTCTTCAGAGATTTTCATTGCTACACACTAATTAACCACCAATCGCTTAATTTTAAGCAAGACATTGTAAACAATTTTTTTACTTACTCTTCAGAGTTAAGTCAGTCGTAATAAGTTCAATTTAGATAAAAAGCCTTGTCATTTGAGGTAAACATAGGAAGGAACTCCTATTCATTATTTTATTTTTTCCACACTTTTAGTTTTCCCTGCCTCTTTCGCTTTAATATCATATTCATTTATTTCTCCATTTTCTCTCTTTCTTAGGCCTCCAGAATACCTTCTTTTCAATAGGTAATACAAAAGTTTACTCGTTTTTCTCGGCCTACTCTACTCTACCTCTCATACTAACCATTCTTCGTCCTATATTGTTTTCGCTATTCGGAAATGAGAATGATTCAAATACGTATCCAAAAATACAAATTATACATTATCTACATGTTTGTTAAGTGCCTACAAATGAAACTGCCAGGGAAAGGAGGAAGCCAATCAATAAAATAATGAGCAATCAATGTGCTAACTAACACTGACATAACACCTCAAGGGCATTAAGAATTTGAGAACCCTCTTTATTTTCACCTTTGTAGTTGAATAAATCAGTGCTCGAAAGCAAAGTCAATATAGAGTGGGCTCATTATGGATAAAAATCGCGCCATTAATGGAGCATGAATGAAACCGAAAGTTACCCCAAGGCTGTCGAATGGATAGCCTGAGATATGAATGCGTCTAGCCGTGTGCCTGCCAAAGAAACATACACGCCCACCATCTATACCTCCCATCCCTCCAGCATCTCTCCTGCAGAGGCATTCTGTCCTCTCTCACGCCTCCTCTCCTCCTCCTCCATCTTCCTTCTCTCTCCCCCTGATTCCCTCATCCCCCTACCCTTTTGAGAGACGCTCGCTAATGGGCCGGCCAGCATCCCTGTGTGTGTGTGTGCAGGCGTGTGCGTGCGTAGCCCGGTGCGTGACTGTTGAGTGTGTGATTGCAAGGATGTGTGGAAGAATGAAATCTTAGAAAGAGAAACGCCGAACGTTGAAAAAATTCCATTCTTGTTCTCCGCCCAGACTCTCTCGCTCTCTCGTTGCATTATCTACGGAAGGAACTCGATGGACCGCTCTCTGGAGTTTCTGGGTGGAAAAGTATAAACAGTGAAGCGCTCCTTTTCATGAAAAGAACCACGTTTTTTTCCCTAGTGTTCCTTCCTCCTTCCTTCCTCTCTTGCCAGCTCTAATATATCTCAGACTCCACCACTTCCCATCCCTTTTTCTTTTATTTCCTTCTCGTTCCCCGCTCGAAAAAGTTTTCAGATCTTTCCCGCCTATTGTAATCCCACCTAAATATGGATGGAGGGTACTGTTAAGGTTAATGGCCTTGGACGAGTTTCAAAGGAAACCGGTATGAATTGCCAGAATCTTTCGTGAACGAAATTGAAATTAATTGATTTTCTTGGGGTTTACTGAGGAGGGTATCCAATTATTTGTTTGCGGTTGTGTCCGTTTTTATCACTGAGAGGAGGCGTTTCAGTATTGGTGACTGTGCAATACCCTTTTGGGGCAGTGGCAGGTTCAAGCATCGCGTAACACTAAGAAAGGTGCTCGATGGTGCGAGGGTGTCCACCTGCTGCTGCTTCTGGCGGGGAAGGAGGAGATATCCGCTTCGTACTTTGCTCGCTTTTGGCGATTGGCTAAGAGCGCCTGGCTCCGAATGTGATCGCCTCCCACCGGCAGGAGATCGAAACTCATAAATTCAGAAAAATACCCGTTTAATTGTGACGCGTAACAAGCTTTACTCTTTACGTTCCATTGGGCAATTCTCTTTCCAGAATTACAACGAACATTTTGTGCCCCTGAAAGAATGGACCAATGGGAATGAATGTTGGGAAACACCGGTACGATTTATTTGTGCATCATACAATGTATGGATGGTCCCTACTAACTGAGAAAGGAGGTGAGTTGATTGTTTGGTTGGTTGGTAAGGAGGTGAGCATTCCCATGAAAATATTTCTAGATACATTTTCTTCCAGCTAATCGTCTATTCACTACTGATTACCTCATACCCTAAGATGTACATACATACGCCATTGAGGCAGCTAACAGAGTAAGATGTGCATCTGTTAGGCTGAGGGCGTTGCACATTCCTATACGGAAACGGAAAACCTACAAAATATAGTACAGATTTAAAATAACCAAATATATATAATTACAATCAGCGTGACAAATAGCTTTTTACAAGAAAATGAAATAAATACACACTTACTCATACGAAGAATACAAGTAAAATGATAACTTCAACATTCGTTATTTATGGCGCCACTATCCTAATTTTCGTAGGGAATCCAAATTAATTGCCAACGAGGTCTGACAACAAATAAATAAGTAGAGATCAGGCCTTTCAGACTTTGAATTTAGTGCTCTCATTATTTATTATGATTAAGATTACACAGAGAATTATCACACCTTAAAAATAAGCTCTCATTAAAAAGAGAATAGCTTGACATTTTCTATTTAGCTTCAAAGTGAACTGAAATGCTGCCAAAAACTTTCTCGTTTTTTAAATGCCTCCTCTTTCCCATCATTTTTTCCACTTCACATCATGCTTGCAGTATTATTAACTCAAGATATGAAACCGATGCCCTTCAACTATTAGTCAAACTCTTGTACCATAAAATATGACCAACGGATCATCATTAGTTTCCATTTATCAAAATTTCAATATCAATGTCCTAACGCAAACTTTAAAAAGCATTCTCCAATTTTTTCTAACATAGTTGCTCATGAACATTTAATTTATTTGCGAACTCCGTTCTTATCATTTTCGAAAATGTTTAATTGCATCGGAAAAATCGTTCTGCTACCACCGCAATACCGTACAAGGACCGGTTTTTAGAAAACATGGCTAAACCTCACCACGGTGGGAGAACATTTATGCATACATTATTTCGTCAAGTTGAACCATATGCACTTCTGATGAGCTTCAGCGTAGCAAAACACGAAGCCAAAGCTACAATTCCAAATAAACTGACGATTATCATCAATCGAACGTAATAAAATCCGACCTGAATATTTTTTTTCCATTACTTTCTTTGCTTACCTATTAGCAGAGGTAATAGGCCAAAGAATATGGTACGTTTTAATGTATTTGGAAAACAGCATTGAATGGCCGTTTTTCCTATCTGAAGAAGACCTTTTCCAATTCAACATTCCATTTCACAACTTCCTAAACAGAAATAATTTCTTAATTCGCTATTCCCACGCCATCAGTTTACAGGATCGGTGAAATATCAAATATCGAAAATAACGTGGCCAACATTCGAAATGACCACTACTGAAAAATTATACTGAATGAAAATTAAAACTGGCAACATCCGCCATTAATTGAATTAATTTTATCAATGAATGAAAAATTCAGATTTTTCGTAGGAATTCAACGAGAAAACTCGAGCTGCGATGGAATATTCTAAACGGTAAACTGAAAGCTGTAAATTTTTTATCACTCTTGTAATAAATAACGCGGTGGGTTACAATGAAACCCTGCCCAATAAAATATTTTTTAAATATAACACCATCAAGTGAAATATAGAACTTTTTAGCGGGCAACTAAAAGAAAGCAATAAACTTAACGAAAGCACCAATCGTAAAGGATTTGAAATTCCTATCAGTACGCTCGAGAAGCATTAGCCGTTTCCGGTAAATAAAACTACTTCCAAAGAGTGGGCGTGGAGTAGACAAGCAATAAATTGTAGTTCATTGGCCTGTAGAGTGTCTTTTAAACCCAATCTCGAATATCGAACTTCCCACAGAAAAGTAATGAAAAGTTGGCGGTAAATATGTCGTGGCTTATAAAATCCACCTCGCAGTGATTTAATCACGGTTGATCAAAATCAGTTCCGAGACTGAAGGGAATCGTAAAGCTGTTGCAAAAAAACAAATGCCCAGATGCATATCAGATTACTAGAAATCAAGCCAACAAGGAAATGTTATGAATCAAATTTTTATTAAGGTTTTTGCGTCTCTTAGAGGATTATCTGAAGCTTGATTTGTACAAATCATGAGTTCTAATGAAATTACACAATCTAAGAACATAGGAGTGAAATTTTCTCATGAGAATTTTCGACGGAATTATGTGAAATGAAGATTCAAATTATGGAAGATTCAGGATAAGGATATCAACCTAAATAACGAGCCAGGAAGGAACTAATAAGGTGTTATTTGAGGAATTAAACGACTTTCATATCACCCCCTCCCTAAGAAGCATTTAAACGACTGTGTGTAAATAAAGTTTCAATCAGGGAGTGAAGTTTTACTCCTCATATTACTCCCCGAAGATATTCGTTATGCGGCCACAGTTTCCTCATCAGCTGTAAGAAACCAGTTCCTGCCTTCTGCATAAGATGAGGTCAGTATAAATCGGGAATAAAGGCCAATATTACCTTCATGCTCAAAGTCCACGACATATTTACTACAACGAAAAATGAAAATGGAAATAATGCCATTAATTTACTTTCTTCGGTCTAAGACTTAAACAAAATCATTTTTCCGGGTAAAATAAGATTGAAGCAGCCAGAGAAAAAATATGATTGTTAATGTAAATGTTTTGCCTCTTTTGCATGCCTGATTGAGACTAAATGTACACAATTTCATTTCATTTTCCATGATTGTCAAGTAACATCAAATAATAGCATGTGTTCGGTGTCCAAACTAGAGCTGAATCTTTATCATTAATATATACATGGTAGTCTTACAGCTGGACATGCTTTATATCTTGGGTAAATTCAATTTATAGTAGAATTTTAGATTAACAGCAACCCGCAATGTTAGAACTTGAAATACGTTTTGATTTCTTGGTCATGCTTCGTGACTCTTCACTGTTCACTCCCCGGCACACACCCATGCGGTGGCTTGCTGGGTACCATATAGATGTAAATGTAGATGACACTACAAAGATATGCCCGTAATAATAGATTTCAAGCTACATTTCATATAAGCACAGCATAGTACGATTCAATACAATTTTCCTCCGTTCCTCCGTTATCTCCAACAGTCTAAAACATAATATCAGAAAAAAAACAAAAACTAGAAGTATAATAACGTTCTTTGAAGTCGGACGGTAATTGTGGCATAAACATCATCCATATTTCTGGGTAAGGTGAAAACTTAAAACTTATTAATATTTGCATGAGTACACAATGTGACATATTTCATGAAATAAACGTCGTCATAGCTCGGGCATAAGGTAGAATGGAAACATTATTAAAATGTATATCTATGTTAGGTTAATTGAATCGATTGCCCAGACGGACCAGGAGACCAAAAAAAGAAGGGGACGGTTAGCAGGAGCGAGACAATGGCCACCATTCGCCGTTCAAAAGAAAAACCGAGCGATCACAACCTTGAATTCTTAATTACCGACTCCGCTCCCCTTCTTGAGGCCGGATGTGTCCGGAGGCATGGCCGAGCGCGAGCAAAAAAATACATTAGGCAAAAAACTTCCTTTTTACGTCAAATAACAGTATAACAAAAGGTATCAGCGATTCCCGTTTCGGAGGAATAGTTATGGATGTGCGAGCAACCTCGTCTGGCTGAGGCCGAAATTAGTCTGACCATTTCCTCCACGAAGGAGAGCGCTCCCCGCTTTATATGCTGATGCTGAAATAAATTTGACGCTTCTTGCGTAGCCACGAGTTACTCGCTGCTGCTGCTTTGAACAAAGATGAGACAGTCCCGACGCGTCGCGACATGGGATCAGTGAGCATTTGTTTCCGCAGCAATAAGTCGACATCTGTTTATAATCATTATCAACTGACCGATTCCAAGGTCACAAACTGGTTGCTTGAGGTAAAAAAAAAATGGTGTGTTGATGTATGTACACTACCTATAACTGTACCTATCTGACATAGTGATCCCATATCTAGCGCAGGAGCCGTGATAGTAATTACATTTCATATGCAAGGACGATAACGAACAGAGTAATATTTGTTGCTCGGTTTTCATGGATTTTTAAGTATTAAATGGTAGGTATCACTCTGCTACAATTATTGAAGGAAAAGTAGAGTATTCAACCTAATCAACCTAATACGGAGTCCTTTTTCAATCCAAAATAGCACATTATGAACTACCTTGGCTTCACCACTCTCATGTATTATAATGACTTCTGTCTACACTGTGGAATTAAACAAACATCGCAACGATTTCGGATATGAATTACTTTTAACTTTTCCATCACTTTACTAAAATAAGATTATATTTTTATGTATAGGGATTTTAATCAGCGTAAATGATTGCTTATTCGCATCCATTTCATGGATAAGAAATAGAGAGGGCACAAATATTCTCGTTACCTACAAGTTCTAAACTGTTCTAAAGAAACAAGTCAACTTGTTGACGACTTGGAGTATACGGTTTCATAAGCGCTAGGAGATGACAGCTAATAGCAAAGATGAGTATGATTACTTGGAATTATAATTCCTTTTCTGAGCATGTTGATCAACGAAAACAGTACATAATACACGTAATTCATTGACATATGCACACATATGCCATACGTTTACGCTAATGGAAACCGTAAGAGGGAAAATGGCAAACAAATCGTCTATTGATGGAATTGTAATTCCAACTTTGTATGCTTACCTCAAGAAATAACCCTAAATTATTTAATAAATGTGTTTGAATTAATGATTGTGGAATGATTCCGGCACTTCATGTATAACCTGCCGAATCTTTTCGGCAAACGATAGAACTTAAGACTGATGAATATCCTCATCCGCTGAGCGTTATCAAATGTTTTTCTGATGAAAATATTAACCAGAAGCGTATGGTTCTCAGCAAAAGGTAAGAGAAATAAATTAAACCATTTGAACACGCTTTGCAATAAGTGACTAACGCATATGAGGTGAAATCGGTCGAAAAACTTCAAATCGAAAGAATATAAACAAATTATTTTCTAAGTGGCTACGATAGTGTTTTCCTGTTTAGGACCCGCATAAATCACTTGAAATATTGATATCGCCCCAGAAATATAATCAAGGTATATAGAACGTTTATAGTGATCGATCCCAGACCTCGCCACAACCGATCGTCAATGGAAGTTTTGAAGTGCATATTTTTCCGTGGATAATACTGAGATTGAGAGTAAGTAAAAGTCTCTTGGGCACTGCCACTGTTTGTAGCAGTGCCAAATATTGGCACTGCTACAAACTCACTACATTTTCATCAAGAAGGTTCAAAATATTAAAGCAAGGAAGAAGCGACACGGGTTCGACATCAATTTGTGAATGTATCCTTGGATGCCTTCAAATGAAAGGACCGTAAATGAGAGGGCGGGTACGTGTAAACAGCTATCTGTCGTACGCTGGCGATCGTTTGATCATGCCGCAACAGTTCGGCGTCTCCGTCGAAAACATTTGAATGCCGACGGACACTCGGACGCCGGAGCGGAGATAATGGGACAAGACTCTTGTCTCAATGAGGAATCAGGTTAAAATCTGAGCCACCGTGATGAGACTTCTGAGAGATGGAAAGGAGAATTTTGAGTTGTTTTCACAAAGAAATCTTGCCCCCATATTCCAAATAAGGCAACAGGGAGGAAAAAAGGCAAAAAAAATAGATTCCCCAAATTCAATAGGCAGACGTAGGTACCCAGATGGGAAGAGGTAGACTCACGAAGGCAAAAGAAAGCAAAAGCAAGGAAGGGAGGGAAGGAGAGAGAGGAATAGCAGTTCGGAGAAAGAGAGGGGGAGAAGGAGGTTGTCATGACGACCACGTTGTCGCCGCTGAGACGTTTCTATGGATGCACGGCGTACCCTCTAGACCGGAATTCCCTCGTTACTCTGGTCAGGAGGGCGTTAAGACGCACTGACTTGAGGAGAGAAAGGGGAGTGAGTAAGGGGATGGGGAGGGAGGAGGGGAGAGTCCAATCTCAGGGGAGAGTGGAAGGAGTGGTCATCAAAGCGTAAAAGGGGCGAGGTGGAGGGGGGTGGCGACGGTTTGGGGGCGGAGTGAAGGGAGGGTGTTGCGTTGGGAGAGAGCTGTGTAGGAAAGAAAGAAGAATAAGCAGAAGAAACTTAAAGGGTGGCAAAGTTCCTGCGCATAAAATTGGCTCAAAAGTTTAATTTATTGAATGACAAGATAAAGCATATATTTACGACAGCTCAGCTTTCGGTGTCGAATGAAGTTGGCTCCGTCACTGGTTTCATTAAGACACTTGGGAAACATAGGATACTCATTATATCTACGAATGGTGAATACCTACGGCAATGGAGAACGGACACCTAATCCAAATCACAAATGTGATAACTAAAGTTTTTTTGTGAAGCCTAACGTACCGATTTCCTTTATTTCTCTCCTTTCCTCCACTTTGTCGATTTCATGAGGAAAAAAATTATTTTAGACTTGAATCCTTGAAACACTACTCCATTAAACACTAAATTAATGCCAAAAATACCTAGGAAAGGAACACATGATCACAGACGGAGTGACGTAATCTTCATTTCTGAGACTCATGGCGAAGAAATCTAAGTAAAAATTGTCCAAATTCTTGAAGAAGCAAAGATTCGAGACTCATTTCAAAATACAGGTATGAAGCACCAAGGAAATAGAGGTGAGCTACATGAACAAGTAATAGTAAGAAAAATAACCTTCCTTATCTGCCTGGGAATGTGTATGAATCTCAGCTAGGTGCGTTCATATTTCGCAGCGGGGACCACAGTGCCACTTATATCATGACCGCTTTGAAAGGCAAACCACAAGTCACGTTATATGCCATAACGGCATAAGGCGTCGGCTTTGGTGAAGTTAACAAATTAACAATGATGGAAATGATGATAAAGTCATCCAAAACTCTTGTGTATGGGACTATCTTTTGGAACGGAAAGATGTCGCGGAAAGAAAGAATAGCAAGGACCTCCTCAGCCAGCAAGCCAAATCAAAACGTGTGGAGGAAAGAGAGATTGGGAAGTGGAACGAGGAAGGAGAGAGGGGGAAGTCTGATGCGGAGGGAGAAGGGGGAGTGGGAGGGAGGGCTAGGGGAGGAAATGAAAGGGTGAAGGAAAACAGTAGCGCATGAAAACAGTGGGGCCAACTTGGGCGGCGATAGAGCTTGCTGCTGGAACAGCCATCCCCTTCCCACAGGCAACGACATAGCAAACGTTTCACAAGTTCTGGACCATACGACGGAAAGTCCTTTATATGGCCTGCTGCCTGACATTCGATAAATAGGTAGTTAAACTGAATTGTAACAGAATCTCAAGGGTCGATCACGACAAAAATTAAAATTATATGCAAAGACATACCTAAACTAGAAAATAATGGGTGGAATTCACACACTTTGGGTAAGAAAAAGTATTTATTACTTATATTAGGTTGCCCGCAGTGCCCCAGTACATCTACATCTACGTAATACCCTGCGAGTCACCACGAGGGTGTGTGGCAGGTGGTAAGTTCTGATACCCATACAAATATACGTGTATCTTAAGGATTATATTTCTCATAATTTACATAAAAACTTGATAATGGCATTTATAAATTGAAACGCTGGATGGTTTTCCTTTTTATACAACACGACAATGGTTCGTGGTGCATTTTCTTTGGAATCAATTAAATTTCTTACTACTAGAGGAAGACGAATTGAAGGCAAAATTACAGCAAGCTCCTCTACCAACAATGAAGTGAAAGGAAGACGAAAAATATGATGAAATTCATCGGGGAAGACAAATTTCTCGGACCGTTCCGAGATTTATATCCTAAGAGGTGAGGCTTAGTTGAGGCAGTAGATAATCTGAGGAACAGTGAGGTAGCAAATGTTCAGTTGAGCATGAACAGGGATAAGAGACAGGACGGGTGGGAAAGCACGCATGTTCCTTTTCACCCGGCAGTACCGCCAGGGGTATTTTTGGGGCGGTTACGAAGTATAGCAGGACCAGCAGCGTAATTCTAGCCCATGTGCTTTCCGAGAATTCAAGGCGATACGGACACGAACTTGTGGCCGGCTGAATTTCTTGGAAGTGGAGGAAATGTTTGTGCTTACTCTGGGGTTGCGGAGAAACGGGTAGTGCCAAAACGCCAACTTTTTTCTAAACGCAGAAAAATTCATTATAAGTAATAAGAAATAGTTTACATTCGATTACCAAACAATGAGGTATCCTCAGTAGTAGTAGTTCATGGTTAGTAAATGTATCATAAAAGAAAAAATATATGTGTGCAGAAGAATTTCTTAGACATTTTACCTATCTACAGGGCAGGGGATGGAATTGTTTATAAGGTATTTTTTAACTGATCATCATCCCTCTTGCAGAAAGCTATCCATAAATTATCTCAGACTACTGCAGCATTGTACGCACATTGCTGATTGAAGGATAGCTCTACAATCTACATCTACATAATACCCTGCAAGCCACCATAAAGGTGTGTGGCAGGGGATGAATTCTCACCAAGCATGCACTACATATTATGCATAAAAAAGGATTAGCATTCATATAGGTACTAGTCTATACTTCAATTTAAAAAAATATAAAAATAGCACAGCAACCACGCAATATCATGCTGTTAGTTGGATTAGCTTAAAGTCCTTATACCAACATACAACTAGGTATGCTATCCATTGATACACTCGGATATGTTTACCGCTATTCATATCTCTAATTGTACGAGGAAAAAAGGACATTTTGAATCGGTCAGTTCGGCAATCAATTTCTCTAATTTTGTGATTAAGGTCTACCGTAGTTGGGGTTCGCAAAATATTTTGAACGTCATCAGTGAACATCGTGAATACATGGGTGCGGAAGGCTTTAACCGTCATTTCTTCCTACAGCTGGAAAGAAAAGATCTATTATAGCACTGTAACCTTGCCGACCCCGGTGGCGGCGGGATAAATCCCTCGCCTGTCGATCCCAGGGTCGCGGGTTCGAATCCCGCCCGGGGAAGATTTTCACTTCTTGACGCATGGATGTCTATGCTTGTTTAACTGTTAATTGTTATAAAGTCCGGTGTTAAGACCTTTGCGTTGTTTTCGGTTTATTGATAAACAAATAAATAAATAATAAAAAACTGCTCTGTGAAAGAGAAAATCCGTGCTAATCATAAACAAATCATAACTTTTCACAAGCAATGTAAACTAGGTATGAGATGGTTTGCCAACCGCATATCCTATCGAAGAATACACACAAGGAAGAAAGTGCATACTATGGCCTTATGGGACTAAAATAAGGAGAAAGCATATATCTAACCGTACTTTAGGATAATAAATATTCCGGTTTCGGCGAAAGTTAAGCACAAGGGATATGAGTCATTACATCTACATCTACATAATACCCTGCAAGCCACCATAAAAATGTGTGACTGATTACATCTTCGACTTTCGAATATATTTTTATAAATAAATATATAAACATAAAGGCCAATCGCTGATAATATTCCTTACAAAATAGATGAAAAGTATACATGGTGGGACGAATTAGGTTAGGAAAGGAAATCTTCGATAGCAAGTGCTTGGCCAGCCCCTAAGCTCACTGTCCGTGGGAAAACGTGAGAAATGGTCGGAAAAAACAGGTGGTGTGAGTCGAACACATCCCACGAACAAAATCACCCAATCGGAACGATATGATTCAAAAGGTTACACGGTTGGTGAATGGGCGATCCCTTTTTACTCTTTTCCTCATGGTTCCGGATAGTTATCGAGTAAGCTGCAACCGTAGCTGTTTTTACCTCCACGCCGTCGCGTCGCCTATATAACCACTTCTCCACAGACATTATTTTTATCCCAGTCGAATGTTAAGAAGTCAGGCTTTTCCATGAGGTGCAAGCAATATGTTCCTTAGAGATACGATTATTAATTCTAACTTGCTTTTGAGGAGATGTAATGATGCGAAAAAGATTAGTTTTTTTCAAAAAAATTACCTGAACCATTTCATGGTTTAATTACAGAACTTTCATAATGTTGTAAGCTTTTTCTAAATATGACAATAGCAATTTTTAGAGCTTTAAATAAAATCCTAAAGATACTGGTAGAATTTTCTGATAAAACTAAAGGAAATATGATGATGGATCAAAATATACCCGTCTCAAAGACATCAACCTTAATAAAATAAAGCATGAGAAACCGGAAAAACGCATAAAAACTAATGTACATAAAATAGATTTCAAAAAAATATAGGTAGTGTTGTCGCAATGACCAATGCAACTCTTTTGCTTACCACTGAAAGCAAGGGAAATTTGACTGACAAGCGAATTCATAAATTCTAGGAGATTCGTGCCTTAAATACACCACTAGTAGCAGCAACCAATGTTGCTGCTGATTGATTCAGTCCGTAGGTTAACAATCATTTTAATCTTTTTTTAAAATTCAGATATATTAGCAGTTTTTTTGACTCTGGATCAGCAGGTCTGATGTGAGAGTGGTACCTTCCACGGCGTGTAAATTTTCGCTTATTCTTTTTCGCATGCAGTTGTCGTCCTCTGACATTTGAAAAGAGTTTATTAAAACACGAGGGAAGGACTCAAGGAACAATTTCAAGAGCAAACCCAGTTCTTCCTTTATGGTAGAGTCACTGGAACCGTTATTTTATCTTTCCTGTAACCTACGCATTCTTCTGGCAAAGGCTTTATTATATTTGATCTTTCCATGCGATTTCATTAAGGGGTACTTATTATATGTTTCTTTCTGAGGCAATATTGAGTTTAAACCATGCCCCTCAAAAACGTTTATTCATAACGGTCATGATTGTAAGGACAACTAGGTGAAATATGTGAATGCATGCCGGATATGAGCTAAAAAATAGAGTCAGGGACAGTCATTCAAATAATATCTATCATTTACGTTAAAGAAGAACCTCTTTACCCATGGGTGAAGAATTTATATTCGAGTTTCACAAATCAAAGCTCATAAATAATATATTACCCTACTTGGACAAAAAGTAGTCTAAATATATCCTTTTCGTATAATGCGAGCCGGAGAAATGATGATAACATCGCAGAACATGTTTTCCGCTTAATTTTCACGAGCATTTAGGGAATCTGAGATTTGAGGGCTTGCATTAAAGTATCATCTGCACGCAAAATTTTCAGCGTGCCTTCATCATTCGCCCTTAGTTTCGTGTTTTTCTCTCCTGGCAGCTCACGCATTTCCACTTCAGCAAAAAAAGTGAGCGTAGAATGGAACCGCGGAAGTGATGCCAGCACAAAAACGCTTCTTTGTCATCCAGGGTCTAGTCGTACCTTTGCGGACATTGGTGAATTTTCGCCAAAAATCACCGGGACCGTGAAATTTAAGGAGCGGATGGGAGGATTGGGCAAGTTAAAAAAAATAATGCCAGGAAGAAAATTCATTACCTAAGGAGAACTTCGTTGAAAGCGGCTGGGGAACGGAAGTCAGTGTATAACGAAGAGTGGACAGCCAAGGTCATCTCAACAGAATCATCAAGACCAGAAGTCCAGGGAGAGAGGAAATTCTCTTGACCGCACCTCGTCTTTTTCAAGGGAAGATAATTTCCATATCCCGTCACATCACCCCTCGCAGTAAAACCTTCATAACTACAGACATGCGTCAAATATTGCACTTGGCAAAAACCAATGTCTGTCAAGATGCATAAACTATTTCAGGATGAACACGGTCTGACGTTGCACAAATTCCTCCCCTAATTCCTAGACGTCCGTTTATACATTTTAGCTAAAGACCGTAAGGTTTCACAATTTCAGGCCAAAATGCGTGTCGAGAGACTTAATTAGCATGCGATTAACTAGTTAGATGAAACAAGTAAAAAAGGACGAATGGAAGTGAAGGTTTTATTACTTAAAACACCTCTACTTCAGCACTCGAATAAAAACAAAAGCTTAAATTAAAAACTAAATAAGAAAAAAACGAATGTTCTAGACATTTTTAAGCATACAGTAAGAATTCCTTGTGGTGGTCAAAAATTACATTAAATTTGCAAAAATGTTCAACAAAGTGTCCATCCTAAAGATGGATGAAAAACCTAGATAGTGGCTAATACGATTATTGACTACGCTAACGAAACAAGAATTCACAAATGAAAAATGTTCGCGTTGGAATTTCGCGAAATAAACGCCAAGATGGCCAAAAAAATGCGATATGACCTCAAGTTGAAAGTTGAAGGTCCCTGCCCCTCAGGGAGAAATTTAACGCAAGATTCTTTAAAAAAAATTCCACGAGGTCCCGTCGAAAATTTCGCTTCCCCCCTTCCCAAGCAAGTGGCATGCTAATTAAAGTAGGAGAGAGATTTCGAGGGGGGATAAGGTCGGGTCTTGAGTGCTTGGTTGAGGGTTGGTTAGGGGGAAAGAGGAGGGGGAGAGAGAAGTCGAGCGAGCGGAGTCGTAATTCTACAACAGGATGAACCGGAAGGTCCTGGAAGAACAAGGGACGTCGCGAAAGATAAGGTGGGGAAATTAGGGTGAGGCTGGCGGAGATACGGGCGCAGGAAGGGAAGAGATGTGCATGGGACTCATGTTCGACGATGGCCTTTCGGGTAAAGGAACGATGATGGGGTAGTTTAAAAAAAAGGGGAAGGGGCAATGCGTGAGGGGGTGTCCCCCCACCCTCTCGCAACAAATTAGCGCGTGGACGAGGAGGGAGGGAGCGAGGGACGCGCTGAGGAAACTCGAAAAACGAAAGAGCGGGGGAGATAATGCAACGGAAGTTTGCGCGAATTCGGAAATACGGACCGTAAAAAACGTTTTAATTGCCAGCGGGAAACTGTTCTTGACGCCCCGTCACATGAGTGGTGATAAAAATGGAGTAAATTAGAACTAAATGGAATCTACGCAAATCCCCACCTGTTTTCTTAGAAAGAAATTAGGCGCTGAACACAGGATTCCATTTTGCGAAATGTATAGGAATCATGATCGGGTTTTATTCTTGAATATAAATTGCACATTATCAACTCACCGATTGTAACGTTATAATTACAGATGTTCTCTGCATTCTCGGGTTCTGTTATAATAACAGATTTAAACCTTACGGTTCATGTCCAGGTTAAACTAAGTACCAGAATAGTTTCGAATCAAAATTGCTGGAAAAAACAGCGTTTTCCGTCCGCGTCTGGAGGCGTCTTCAAGGTTGTAATCCCGTGTTGTTGTTCTTCATCGCTATTATGACATAGAAGGAATGGTAGGAAGGGTGAAAGGGTCACAAATGTCACAAAGGTGGTCACGAAGTAGGAAATATGACCCTAGGTGAGGTATGAGAGGCTGAAGCGGGACATCGCATGAAATTTAGGGGGATTAAGAATTAAATGTCCATTTAAACCTACCTTCACCGGTATAATACTAATAAATAAAAAAATAAAAATAAATGGCAGGTGATTGAATTTTCGAACAATACTAGATGGTGACCTAGCCATATTTGAAACCATATCACTCCAAACTTCATAATGGCAACGATTCCTTTCGATTCGGTAATCTCGAAAAACAAATCTTTCACACTCAAGAATTTTCCTCTGAGCGATAAATCATTGGCCTTAGGATTAGCTAAGTGAAGGAATAATCTTAGATCACATTTTGAGTCAACCTTGGACTATGAGGCGTTTTGAGTGGGTCCTTCGTTTGCCTTTATATCTCTTTGTCTAACTTTACTCTTCATTCTAAAGGTCGATTTTATAGATAGGGCAGAAATCATTATTAAACATTTAGGCGGGTGAAATCCCAGCATTACTGCGGGAAACATTTATTTCCTTCTCATTACCAAAGTGAACGTGGAAGCCTAAAAGATACTCATGTTATGATACTTTGTTAACTTGAGCACTACTTAAGTGGCTTACTTCTGAATTCAAAATTATCCTCCGAGCACTATTTAAATATTATAACCGTAAGGCTTGCCTACTTCCCCATACCTTTGTATTCTACCAATCAGCTTTAACGTAGATATCACACCAGAGACTGGATATCTTATCAGTTTAAACCTATCAGTTTAATGCATATCCTTCCCCAAGGTTATGATTCCAAGATGGTTGCTTCTCTGAAGACTATTGATAAACCACATTTCAGACGCTACCGAGTCCCATGGCTTACTTTTAAGGGATAATTATTACTATTAATATATATTAACAAATTATTCTATTACTATAGAACATGATGATGTGTTACGCTTTTCAGCTCGAATACAGTTCTCATTAGTTCATCTGTAGTTAATTCCACTCTAAGCAAGAACTATGCCAATGTCGTTACAAGCATAGAGACTGTAGTGGAATTAGAAGTATTAGAATAGTTATTTGAAGTGGTGTGTAATATCAACGAGAAAATGTTGGCTTTGTACTATCGTAGTTTTTACTATAAAGCATACCTTGGAGACCGACCATGCGATGGACCTCCTTCCTGACAGAAAACAATTATAATTAAACATTAGTGTTCAACGTGAAGGTTGGTATTTGATAAGTGAGGGTAGAACTCACCCCATACTTAGCCATTGGCGTGTGAAGTTTACTCATTCAGGGTAGGGGGACCAATGTCTTTTCCTGGGCCACCCGCGATTTCCTACGAAGTTCTCACATGGAGAAAGTCGAGTCGCAATGATTTAAGGTGGGTGTGTCCAGAAAGGCTTCTGCCCGAGATTTGATCCCGGGACCCTTCGGCCGGTAGCTCAGCATTCTACCCAATAGGCCACCAGGACCCCCAACAGAGCCTAATGGATAGCAATAGACACCACCCTAACCAATGGGCTTTTCAAACCGATCTATTAAAAGGGGAGGATCCTTAAGGACTAATACTGATGAGAAAAAATAGGTGGAGATGATCAACTGGGTCCAAGATATTATTACATAAAAGATGTATAAATATGTTAAAGATTGAATGGAGGATAATACGTGATTTTCAAAAATATATTTTGTAAGCGAATCATCCATTTTGAATTGAGAATCTTGGATATAATAATATTTAATAATTTCTTTAATGTTTTAAAATTCACGCATTCCATGCCATTGTTTACCGTTCTAAATCCCAATTCAACTTTAAGGGACACTTATTCAGAATGTCTTAAAGCGGCAACAATTATATTTTTACAATATCTGTTTCATATCGTCTATATCTGTACTATTTTTCATGCATCCTATCAGCATGCGTAATTATTATATAGCAAATGGGCAAATTAGATTCTGAACGCGTCATCCCTTTTCTCTATTCGATCTGAATCTGAAGTCTAGACCTCACCAAAATGGTCTCTTCCCTTAGAAAAATATATTTTGGACAAAAATATTTGGGTACCTAGTACTTAAGATCGGTAGTATCGTCTACATCAATAAGTAGTTGCTGCGCAATACGCTTCCCTTGCAAAGCGCACTCGCCGTGACTCCTAAAGATAATTATGGTCAGAACATACGGAGGTAAAGAGATGCTCTGCGGGAAGTCAAGGACAAAAATAGCTATTAATTCACCTTTCCGAGTTGTGGCTATTGAGTAGGTACATGCAGCATTTATGCACATCATCAGTCCAAGCTGTGGAAGATGTACATGCGAGGCACTCATAAAGAAAAGGAACTGGGTTTACCTTGAATTATATTTGCTTTCAAAAATACTCAAATAACAGTTCCTAAACATTCATTTTTCAACGACTAAATCTCTGTTAAATGGGTATTTCTCAAAGACAAAAGATGTACTCTGTTTCATTTCATATTCCTGATTACGTCGGCTACGGACATAATCCTAGTATCGTTCTACAAGCTTTGAAAATGGATTTTCAGCGGAAATTCATTGCAGAATATTGGCCATAAATTTTAACTGAATTAGCCACTTGTTTTGTAGGTACCCTTGAATTAAAGGAAATTGAAACGCGAATAGGCAATATTGAAAACCAGGGATTTTTCACTTTTCAACGAAGGCAATGTTCACTGCAGTACACTGTATTATATAATCACATTTAAGCCATATAATACCCTGCAAGCCTCCATAAAGATGTGTGGCAGAGGAAATATTAATACAGCTCTGAGACAATAAAGTACTGACGATATCTCAGATCACAATATCCTATTTCTCCATTATAAAAGGAGTCACTCAACGAAAGGGAGATAGCTACATATCACCGTCGCCTTATGACAAGGGAAGATCTCACATCTGACATTGACCCAAATTTCCCCAGCTCCTAAAACAACGATATCTATTCCCATTGCCAATTGATCAAAGAATAACGGCCCGGCCACTTATAGTTAAGAATCAACAACAAATATCCTTACACATGTATAATGGCATAGAATTTCAACAGGGCGATTATGGCTTTTGTTGAAAGGATATCGCGTGAGAAAAAAAGTCAGCAATTCGGGACCTCGGGAAGCCGCCAACTACTAAAGAGTAAGCAATCTCGAACGCTCCTCCACCGCGAACGACTTCAGCCTTGGGGGTGGATGGGCCTCCCCCGCCTCCTTTCGAGAGGGTGGTAAGGGGGAGGGAAGGATGGAGGGAAGAGGGAAGGTCAACCGAGTATGACCCAACACCAGGAGGGGAAAGAGGGAGGAGGAGAATGAATGCTAGATGGTCGGCTGTGGCGGGGTGGACGTGTTGCCGCTAGGAGATCTGGCCGTCCGCTTTCTTGAGCTAACTTCCGGTGGTGGGAGGGGAGAGAGGAGGTGTGCGGGTCGGAAATGAGGAGCCATGGTGGTGGACTTGAAGTGGGGAACGTGCGGGGGCGGAGGGAGGATGTGCCGGGGGTTGGCGCCAGTAGAATGGAAGAGGGGTCTCTCCCCCCTGCGCTCCTCGGGCGGAAGGAGGCTGTGCCGAACGAGGAAACACTGAAAGGACTGGAGAGTCAAAAGAGGGGAAAGGGCGATTCTTACCCTTTTGTTTTTGAATAATCGACTGTGAAGCCATTCCGTGGTGGCAGAAAGAGAAAGTCTTCGGGTCACAATAAGGGAGAAAACCAGGGATGTTGGCTCTCGTGGCTCCTTCCCGTTTCAGAGGCTATGAGCAAAAATATCCCTGGGTCAATTCGGTTACCTCAATCCCCGTGGGTGATCTCTGGAGCGTTTCCAGAGCCCATACCCTGGCTATGCCCTAAAATTTTCTTTATGGAACTGAAGGTTTTTTTAGAGCTTTGGACAAGAAAATAGCATTTAATATCTCTCAAACCGAACAAAACGCAATCTGTATATGTTGGAGTTAGGGAAATTGATTTGAACTTAAAATTATCCTTTCGCCTTACCTATATTGGAGTTATGATTTGATCCAAATGGTTCTTTTTGGGAGCAAAGCTTAATCCTGGGTATGATCAAAGTATTCTGCCAATTTAGTTGAATATTGGCAAAGATATCTAGAATAATTTTTAAGACCAGTTTTATGCGATACGAAACATAGTCTTTTATGAAATGTATTTCATTTAGCATTTTCAATAATCGTTGCAGTCTCGTGCTTTGTAGGTGATTAATGACATTTATCAGTGCAAAAAATATAAAAAGGAGGAATAATAATTTTCATTAAAGAATACGAAAAATGAAATCAGTCTCTCAAATAATATGAGGATTTCATGTAGGAAATACATCCCCTATGTCCACGAATAACAATTCTTTAGAGCCATTAACGGGCTGAGCGCGTCCGTACAGCAAAATTGCCGCTCTTTCTATTTACCTTTCAAAATCACTAACTATAAATTTTATTCAGTATGGTTTCCCTGTGGGGGTGGGGGAAGGTACACCACCTCTTCCAAACACTTTTCCAATCCACCATTCTTTACCCTCAATATCAATGATTTCTCAATGCAATAGTTTCGCTGGAAATGACTGACCGCCGCTATCGCTGGCTGACACTGCAGGTAATTACGTATACATGAAGTCTCTGGCGGCTGGCACCAGTGATTGGATGCCCTCCACCTTCTTGACGCCTCACCGAAACCAGGTTTCTAGCTTTCGCTTGTTCTCATGACAGCCATTGTTTTATTTATAACTTGCAAAATAATTGCAATGAAACATTTAAAAGACCAGTGAATAATTTGAAAATGCTATTTTAAATCTCACAAACCATTCTTAGAATGAGATATTATACATTTTCGATGAAACAACTTCGGCCGTCACATTGTGGAATTTTTCCATGATTGAAAATAAGAATAAACTTTGTAATTTTCCACACGTTTTTAATAACCAACCGGTTTCAACACTCACGTGTCATCATCAAGGACCTTAAAAACGTGTGGAAAATTACAAATTTTATTCTTATTTTCAATTATAAATTTTATTTTGCCATGACTTACGCTCCCCATCATGATCCCTGACGGTTAGAATTAACGGTATTAAAATCAAAACTATTAACATTGACTTTCAGTGAAATACATTAATAGCACACTATCGCCAAAGTAAATACATCTCTCATATCAATTAGAGTGGAATCAAAAATTAAAATGAGCTTTTTGCTTAAAAGTTATACTCATCGTGACTGATACCGCCTTGAAAGATATTGGAAGAATGAGTTTGGAGCCTATTACAGAACCATAAGCGTTGAATTATTATAATCTTAATTTAAAATATTTTAAGGGATTTTAATTACTTATTCTGTTGACCGCGGACTAATAATAAAAGCATTACAAGCTCTTATATAGTGTAAGAAAGTATCCAATCATATGTGTTAATCACACGCTCTGGCGCATAAACTTTACCATGAATGACTTTGATCATATTTTACACTCAACCCACAATTCTGGTGATTGTTGTATATAGGAGAAGCTAAGGACCTCATCATTTTTCCGGTATATCCTGTGTTATTAAGGTGCCTTTCCGATATTTGACAGTATATAAGACGCACTCCCAATTATGCAGCGCACGTTTCAAAGGCCGAATATATATTATATATACAACATACGGGAGTGATTGTCCATCCATAATTTTAGGGAAAGAAGTGCGTCTTGTATGTCGTCAATAACGATAATTTTTATTCTTTCTGTTGCTGAATAACCTTGTATAAGAGTCTTCTGTCTTCTTCGTCACAACGATGGCTCGACAAAGGCAGACTCGTCTTATGGGACATTTAAAGATTCATTTTCTCTTCTTTTTACAAATTGTGCATTCAGTTAGTTATTCTTTGAAGCAGTAGTATATTATTTACTCCAGGTTCTTCCGTGCGCCAAATCGGAAAGGCCGCAGTGGATGTCAGAAAGGCCATTGCCAGGAACGACGGCCCCGACCAGAGCCCTTGAACAGTGACAGCAGACCTTCCTTTTCGCACGCTCTCAAAGCTCTCTCTCCTCATCTGACGAGCACACACTCGGAAGAGAAGTCCAAGGTGCCTCACGTCCTTCCCCACCCCCCTTTTTTGAAACATGCAGCCGTCCACCGCCTCTCTCATCCTCCGAGAAGAATCTTCTCCCTCTCCCTTTCCATGACCCAACAAGCTCTCGCTCCAATTGCCTCTCAAAACGGATCCTCCCCCCTCCCACAGCGAAGCTCAACCACCCTTGATACCCCCCCTCCCTCGCTCTCTCTCTCCCCCTCTCCCAAGTCACCCACACTCCAGGACTCTAGAAGAAGGACGCCTCAGCAACATGCACCCACCATATGCCCTCATCACGCGCGCATCCCGCTTCGGTCCACTGGACTGTGGGCTGAAATTTCTTGTGTAAATACCTTGATTCCTGCTTTTGATCGACATGGCCATAGAATTTCAAATCGCAGTATGCTCTCAGAGGTTAGAATGTTCGAAAAGTATTTCATTGGGGCTCAACGTCAGTTCTTTGCCTAATATTAATGCATGCATTAGTTCACCCCTTGCCACACACCCTTGTGGTGGCTTACAGGGTGCATATTATAAAGATTTAAATGTGCATGTCATCATCCTTCTCTGTCTGGAAAACATCGTGCATAAACTTTTGCAAATCCGAGCTATCCGCTCGATTTTTTTTCCTCGGCCACTCTGCGCTTGCAGACAAGGCATCTCTCCTCTTGTAAAGATATTATGTTTATCGCGGAATATTTATATGCATTTTTTGGCAGAAAGATATAAATTTTCATAGATTGAGAGATAAATGAGTGAGTTGACTGGAGTCTTGAGGAGTACATTACCCTTAAAGACAGTAAAACTGAAGAGATCCAGTCCAGAATCCACCAAAGTAGTGTTTGCAATTTCTGCTGAAATTAAATCTTACTCTACCGGTGATATGGACTCTAATTTTTATTAAGACGGGTGTGAGCCCAGATAAGGAAGAATCAGTAACCAGTGAAGGTATAAAATTGAGTTTATTGAGCGTAATTGAGTTATATTACCAGTTTGGTTCATTTTCCTTATTGTTTGTTTTTGTGAAGAGCCCGTAAGGGTCACCAAACATTTTCAAAATATACTTAATAAAACACTGAATGTCACGACGATTGGGAAATTTATTTTGGCTTATTCCAAAATTTCGGTCTGTTGCCGATATATTTTTTTTAATGCAAAGGCTTCTTATAATTTTCCCTCTATTATGAACATTTCTAGATTTGTACTTTTATTTATTTTCCTTTTCAACTGTTTTACATATTTCCAACTCCAAGACACAGACGAATACTTTAATCCATTTAATAACAAGTTTCTGTCATTATCCTTGAGCGCAGCTCATTAAATAGGATTACTGAGGAGTCTTTCATGCCATATTCCTAATTTATAAAAACCTTCAATGCATAAAAGTCATTTCCTTGATATCTCTCTACTAATTAAGTAAAATATAACTATAAACTATCTAATGTAAGTTTTTTTATTGAACATCACCATAGCTTCAACTTTTATACATTTAGTATACGATCAGTAGTGATTTGTCCCCTGTTGCACACACCATAGAGGTGGCCGTCAGAGTACAATGTACTGGTGAATGAATTTAGAAAACCAATTTAACTAATACTAACGGGAAGAAGGGCAAAGGAAGGCATCGTATGAGATATATATGTAACAGATCGTGAAGGATATGAAAGAGAGGAGTTATGTTATTATGAAGAGGTTGGCTGATAGAAGAATCGAGTGGAGGGCTGCTTCAAACTAATCCTAGCCTTGTTGGCCGATAATGATGATGATAACTTTGCAGCAATAATGAATAGCTGGTTGCCCAAATAGAAAAAATGTACAATTCTTTCCTTCTTTCTAATACAATTAAGTTTAATTTTATACTGATTAATTAGTGTGATATGACTTATGACTTATATACGAACATCATTTCATAAGCTCCAATACTAGTATACTACATTAACAAGATGAATACGGTTCTGTAGTGTTCTCATTTGGGGAAAAGCCTAGATCATTCACAACAAAATCGGACCTAACGCATTCCGCCCGAAATGGTCTTTAAGACATATTCAGGCAAAAATGTTCTAAGAAACATTCATCTACGCGATACCCTGCAAGCCACCACGAGGAAGTGTGGCAGGGGGTGAAGATCCCCAAGCATGCACTATTGACATGCAAATAAACTACTAAATGGAAACATGCTACATAATATGGTCTCATTCAACCAGATGACCATCTAGAAATATTTCTGACTTCTACGTTGCGTTAATCTCAAAATATTATTCTCCATCCTCTACTTTCGAAGATTAATTTCTACGCATGCCGAAGTACTGAAAACTTGAGGTAATCATTCATTGCCTGTTTCAATTTTTTTCATCCACTGTATATAACGGTAGTATTTTTGCAGAATATCCGGCTGTTTGTTCGATTCATTTTGTACTTAATTTTTTTTTATTATAATACGATAAGCCCTAATGTTATGATTTCAATATTAACGCGAGATTTACCGTTCATAGAACCTTTAACTGTTGATGGTGTATTTTATTTCCACTCTTGAGAATAAGAACAAAACTTTGTATTCATTCTCAACTATGTAATTATCCCACAAAGTAAACGCCGAAGTTGTTTATATGATTTCCACTCTTTATTGTTCCGAACAGGGCTTTCACAAACAGAAAAAATTAACTACGCTATTATCGGATGCTCAAGGACGTTAAGTTAAAAAAGTGAAACGTGTATAACTATTCTAATAAATGTCGGAGATATTCATAACTGTAACTATTTCCGCTTGAAATTTATAATACCGGGATTGTATCGAATGCATAAATGAACCATTATAGCAATTTAAGTTTTTTTCCCCCAGGAAAAACATGATTTTCATCCAATTTACTACAAACTAGAGAATAAATAAATTATCTACACGTAGATGAATACAACAACGTTAATTTGGGGAAACTAGGATAGATGTTGTAGATTTGACTTCTAATTTTGGATGCCAGCAAAATAATAAATTTATATGTAACTTCCTTTGCATGATTTTACTATGATAATATTTACTATGAAAGACCTAGGTGTTAAAACCGACCAAAAACTAAATTACTCCGACCACATTCAGACTGTAAAAAGTAAGGCAATGTCCCTATTAGGCCTTCTTTACCGCTTCACAGAAATAAAAGATCCCAGAGCACTCCATTCCTACTTCTCAACAATCGTTCTTCCCGTAGTTTCATATTGCTCCCCAATATGGTCCATATCAGCCCCGACTAATCTAAAATCCCTTGATTGCATCCCCCATTTCTTTGCCAAAATAGTCAAACACAGAGTCCCACATTTCCGCAATATGTCCTCAAATGCTATTCTGTCTTCTCTTTCCATCTCTACTCTCCAAAACCATTGACTTAAAACTGATTTAAAACTCCTCCACAATACCCTTAACTCGATCATTGACTGCCCCGAACTGCTTTCTCTCTTCAATTTTAGGATACCAACTCGATCCACCCGCACGCATTCACTACTCCACCTGCCTATTCCCAGGATATCACTCACTCAGCGCTCACCATTATTTCGCCTCTCCTCCCTTCTAAATTCACTCCCTCACACCGTCGATCCTTTTTATTTATCATGTAACCTTTTCACCACCCAAGCTATGTCCCACCTGTCAACAAATTAAATATTTCCCCTATCCATGTTGGGCTCAGCGTTGTTGATCTTTATGTTGTTATTGTATTTTTGTCCTCTTTCATGTTCATTGTTAAATTTTTCACTGTAAATTGGCGCTACTGCTGTATGTGAATAATGCTTTAAATAAATAAATAAATAAATAAATGATTGAAGATATGAGTGGATATTTCCCAAGTGCGATATCCGACCCAGACTTTGATGCCTTTGTCTACACTATTGATGTGAAAATACTATATGCATTTATATGTAGAATTTACTTTATTTACAGATAATTTGGACAAATAAAAACAACCGGTATTGTAGAAACTAACATAGGATTTAACTATTGATTTCAATGCATGCCTATTTTTGGTTTACACCCTGCACACACATTTGCGGTGACATGCAGGGTATTAGACTGCGGTTGTATGTAAGTAGTGCGTGCGCAGACTAGTATTTTTTAATGCCTGTATGATGTTGAATGTAAATTTGGTTCTCTCTGGTGTAAAACGCATACCTAGTGATAGCTCATTCCTACCATACAACCTTGCTCGCAGGGTATTATGGTGAATTCCATGGTAACTGATGCAACGTTGGGAAGAAAAACATTTCCTTTTAACTTAATTAAAATTAATTAAAATATTAAATATAAATTATTTTTTTAATCACCTTATACAGGTAAACCGGCATAAAAATTAATACATCAACTTAAAATCTGGGGTTTTCGCTGCTGTTGGTAAAAAAAAAGAAAACGTTGCAGTAACTGATGCAACAAAAAATGGACATACTTATTGGGAATGCCTATGCAGACTGAAAATCCTGTGAGTTATGAACCTAAATCTACATAAATGTAGATGTAAGTTCAAAGACTCTCTCTTGCAGCCCTCTTAGTGGAATCAGGGATCATGCAGAAATGTTGAGAAACGCGCTCGTACAACTTACCTACCTCGTATAACCTTGTGCATACCTATGAAGTGCAGCCATGAGTAAAAACCCAAGAGGTAAAGCGACGGCCTGGATATCCAGGATCCGACCGGTGTCAGGGCACTGCACAAAGGGAGAGGAGGGAGGGTTGAAGGGAAGTGGGGTTGGAGGGTCTGTGGGCGGCGGAGGCGGCTATCCCCGGCCAGGAGGAGAGGGGGTAGTGTTGGGCGTTCGACAAGGCTCCATTGAAGGGAGTGTTTTCATCACGGCGCATCTGCCACTGCTCTAGGCACGTGCTACGGCACGAGCCATTTTAAATCCTCGTCCCTTTTATGAAAAAGACACAGCATCGGAGGAGAGCGGAGGGATTTTGCCCTCCCCCCCCCCCCCACTCTCCCGTCCCGCTGATTCCGATACAAGGTGTCTTGCATATCCCCGAACTCCACATCCCAACACTCCGCCACACAAAACTTTCAACCCAACCATCAATCCCTGCCAATGTGGTTCATGATTCCCCATATCCGATCACCACCTGCCCGCCCTTCCGCGCGGACAACTTGCTGCTTCCGGGCCTTGCACACTCTTCCCGATAGTCTCTTCGCAGGCCGGAACCACACACACTTCCTGCCTGCTGGTTAGTCGCTGGCTAATGAGCTAACTTCTCCACATGACCAGTTGCATCCCACGTACCTCATGCGTCTTTGAAACTGTGGACTCTTACCGGCCGAAGCGAGAAGCCCTGTTTTTGTCCGCATAATCAGGGTTGACAGTGATATTCTTATTTCAACTGTTTATTCCAAAAAAAAGAGAGTCAAACGACTGAATTTGCATGAAAGGAAAAAAATAGTGGCGGAAACGTTGATTACAACGTGATGTTGAAAACTTCGTGAATTATCACTGCATCCTCAATTTATAACTTAAAGCAGGACGAGAGCGAGGAGATAATCTTAATAATAAATGAGATCTTATAAATTTTAATACACTTCCTTTCCATTATTGAATGTTCATAATTTATTAGAAATTCGGTACAATTACGCTCCTTCTATTTGCATAACGGATACTTTTATCTATATTCGGCTACTCTTCAAGCCGCTCCAGGCTGTTTACAGGGAGAAGGGCTATTAAGTGCATCAAAGTAAAACTATTTTCAGTAAAATACTAGCTACATTAATGAGCCGGAGCATGAGTCACACATGTTATTTGATTAGGTCCTTTCCCGCTAGCACATCATAAATTTTCGGACTCTTACTTAGGTATGGACATTACAGATTACCTAAATGGAGTTCCTAGATGTGTCCGTCGAATTGAGCGTAAAATTGTGGATCCTTATTTTCATCGAAAGCAGGCTGATATCAACGTCAGAATTCTCTTCGCGGGATTTCTATTACTTCTGATTCCAGCATTACCCCTTTCCTCAGGGTTTGAGACATTCAATCGTGAGATGGTCTTGAAACTGTGCTACTAATGGTTTCACTCTTCAGCTAGTTCGATTAAAAATTGTGAAAAGTGCTAAGTTTATATATTTATCTAATATTTTCTCCCATAATAGTTTCAAATTCAACACGGCAGTAAAACGAGCAAATCAGCTTCGAGTTGAGTTTGTATCGATAGTAATATCCTGCCTCGATAATAATATCTTGTCTTAGTCTTGTGCTGGAGAAGCAAAGCATCTCATGGTAGAGGCTCTTAGAATTCTGCCTCCAGACGAGAATTGCGGGGGGAAGTTCCGTACCAGACATGAACATTCCCTTGCCACATACCTTTATGGTGGCTTGCAGGGGAACTACATAGATGTAGATAAACATAGGGTCCAATACCTCATGGTATTATGAGTCAGTAGAAATTTTTATCTGCAAACTGAAAATGTATAGTAAGTGCTCAAGTATATCTCAATTATCGAATCCCGCCTTGTGCTGTTGCATGTTGTACTTATCCAAGGATGAGGATCTTTGGCTAGACGGTGTGATGTAAACCTTAGCCGTTGGAGAACCCTAATAACCCGGGACGACTTAAGCGCATTTTTGTGATTTCTCTCCAGTCACCGAAAAAATGATTCACCAAATTTCATTAACTACATTCTACCCTGAGTGCGAGTGAGTTAATTTGCCAGGGATAGGAAAAGCAATGGAAGAATTCAAAAGAAAGCTCTAAAAACGAAACTTGATTGATAGCTGAAGAGAATTTTCATCCACTCATCTTTTTTAGTAGTCATCATCTCTAAACTTCACTTAGTGGAGGAAGGCTTGATATGAAGGTGAGGAAACTACGAAGGATAAAATAGATCGGGGAAGAAGATTGGACAGTTTGGTGTGAGAATGATAGCGATCTGTTAATTATATCCTATCAAGGATCGTCTTATTTAGCATCCCGAATCCCATTCATTAACGCAGTTGCTTCTAATGCTCGGTGTGCCTAAGATAAAAACTCAAAATGACACAGATAAAGCTTCTTGTCAAGAAACTAGATGCGATAAAGGAGAAATGTAAAATTTTGATTCTAATAACCAAGACGCTCGTGTAGTGGGAAGAGTAGGGCAAGAATGCTCACACCATCGTTGGAACAGTCAATTTCTTGGGTTTTTCTGGAAATATTTAATTTCCCGTAGGCATTTACCTGGTACACGTAGCACCGGCATCCGTTGTCGAAGAATAGGTTTCGAATTAGCGCTTAAATCAAGTTTTCCTGTTAGTTATGATATTTTTCTCGCTTTCCGTTATCTCCTATGAACTCTCCCTATCCCAATGATTATATAATATGCGACAAGGTCAAAAGATCCTAACTGTCTTAGCTCATCCTCTCCTTTAGTAGCTAGGGTAGCTAGTAACAGGCTTTCCTGGAATCTTCTGGAATTCACATTGCTTCCTCATTATATAAACATACGAACAATTCGGAGGCATTTTTTTTTCTTTGAAAACTACGATCAATAGAACTTTCATTCTCCGTTTGAAATGAATTCTACTACTTTCAAGATATTTCTTTCAGCCTTTCAGGAAATTGTTGATCTCACCGGAAATACCTCGTAACCTCCTCTAATCCCGTTTATCCACATGCACAAGAGAATCGATTTCAGCCATCAATAGAAGCCGCATACATAAAAATAAAAGCCTCGTGGCAATCCCCTAAACGCGTGTAAGATTGAGGATAAATCTTTCCAAAGGGATAATTCTATCAAAATAAGTCCGCCCCTCGCATTTCCTGGGTGAAGCCCCAGGAAAAAGTGGGGAAAAACCCTCACTTTAACATTGGTCCCCTCGTGGTAACCTCCCTTATGCTTCACCCTCATATGCGGAAACGGAAGGAAGGACTGGGGAAAAGGGAAGTAGTGATGTAGAGGAAGGGGGAAGGACGAATTTCTTCCCATTGCCACCCTGTAAATCTCTCACATGGTTCCTCCCAGCGCGCCAATTATGAAGCGCTTCCCGTCTCCAAAATTTAAACCCACCCCGAATCCTCCATCCTGGCCACCCCGCCGAATCCCCTGTGGACCCACTGCCTAGGAAAACTGCAACCCCTGACATCCCTCCTGTTGCTTCTTCCTCCGCGACCAACTGTGGCCTCTCCTGAAAATCTCCCCAACCCACACTTCCATCCCCTCCCTCTTTCACTTTTGACTACCTGCAAGAGTGAGGGGGGGCTCCTGCTTCGACCTCCCCCCTCCTGGACCCCATCGCCACCCGACACATGCCCCACTCTCTCCCGCAGGGCCATCGCTGCGGTGAAAAGGTGGAGCAGATGCCGCGCACCCCGTTCCATCGCTCTGCCGAAAACTTCCTCCCCACCCCAACGCATCCCTCCACTCCACATGCGGCCACCGAACACGACAGCACCTCCCTCCCAAGCCACATCAATCCCTCCATCCCCCACTCAACAATCCTCCTCCCTTCCACCGCGCCAAATCCCCTGCCCAAGCACCCTGCCTTCCCTCCCTGTATCGGGACGCAAGTGGCGCGCGCCCCGCGCTACCAAGGCTGCACGGCGTAAGACCAGGAGCATCGCGATGCAAAACGTCGGGTGTGTGTGTCGGAATGGACGCCAGGATATCACACCTAGCAGGGATGTACGATAGGACAAATTATGCGTTCCTCAGTGACGCTGCCGTAAAGTCTACCAATGAATGTTCTTATCACTACAAAATCATATTAAATGCACCTTAGTATGACTTAAGATATTAATTTAGTCATTTTAATAAATGCCTAGCCATTAGAGATTATTATATTAATACGTAGATCCTAATCATATAGTCTTGAGATAGTATAGGCACGAGTCGTAAATGCATATCTACACGTTCCTATAAAGATGTAATCTTTTGAAGAAGTGATTTAAAAAAACATCCATACGGTGTTTTGCAGGATATTATGTAGATGTTGATCTGTTTTATCTCTAATTGTGTGCACTACATAGTAAATATATGGTTATTATTAACCCACTTCCACACACCCTTGAGGTGGCCTGCAGGGTACTGCATAGATGTTGCCTACATATTTAAGGGAACAAGGCATATGTTATGTTGGCGTGAAGCATTAAGCCATTCGCGTGTTTCCTTGGTAGGTCGAATTTGGAACTGTACATACAATACTAGAACATAGTGGAAAGTATGGCATTCAGCGTAATGCTGCATATCTCTGTGCGAAGGTTTCCTTCTCAGGAGTAAGGAGGACTTCTGATTCCGCGGGTGGCCTTGACTCCTTCTTTTCTCTTCTTTCGTCCGCGAAGGTGGTTTCCTCGATCGTGGTTGTTGTCGAGGGTCGCGAGCGACGTCCCTCGCCGAATGCAACCTCGCGACGGAACTCGCGCGGGACCTTTCCCTTCGAAGATGCTCCTCTGCTGTATCACGACTGTCGTGCGCGAGTTTGCAGAATGAGCCGATGGCGGCGATCCCTTGACCATTATCTTTGCCCTCCGATGCTCATCGTGACTATCGTGAGGGATTATCTCGTGAGTAAAAGTCCGTCCGACTGCCGTGTCCTTCCAGTACGACTGCGAGCTAAATTTATCTCTTGTTTCTTGCAATGCGAATATACCTCATGACATTTTGGTTTGGGCAATGTTGAAAATGCTGACAGTTCAATCAATTAAATGCGCAGATGTTAATGCAATGATAATTACTAGCAACACTAATGACCTCTTCTCTTAACACGTTGAGTTGCTGCAAAGCGAATATTTTATTAAACTTTAAATTAAAATTTTTATTAATATAATTAAATATTATTTATTAATATTATTGTATTGAAGAAAATTTAGAGCGAGAACATCAAATGAAAGATTATGAATGAAGTACCTACCATTTCGAATGCGTATAAAATTATTTTTTGAATTATTTGTCTCCGCTTTCGATTTTGCTACAGCCCTCCTCCATTCTCCTCCGTTATTATACGGCATTTATTCTCTGACGCTCTGAACTCTATTAACCCTGAATATGAATTGATTATAAGATTTCTCCTTGGTCCCAATCATTGGGCATTAAATTTCATTTTTCCGTTGTTGCGAGTCAATGTGATCCTCGAAGTAGGAATGCCAATATCTTCCGTTAAGGACATTATATTGGCTTTCCCTCCAATAATGTTCCACACTATCTCAATTGTCGCATCGGAATTTATTTTGCGTCCTTTCTAATTCTATTTCCAAGAATAACTACTGAGTCATAACACGGCGGAAGAGTCAAATTAGCCATGTATTCAATCTCCCATCGATAGACTGGAATACGTGTAGTTTTATAATAGTAGGTAAGGATAAGGAACTCTGCGAATCACTGTTGAACACCTTTACGTCACATTTTTCACAATAGCTAGTAAAAGAACCGACCAGGGGAAACAACATTCTAGACTTATTAGCAACAAATAAACCCGAAAGAGTTCTCAATACAGTTACAAACACAGGAATTAGTGATCATAAAATAGCGCATGCGAAATTTATTGTAGGCGTTGAAAGACATAATAAACCAAGGAGGAGGGTATACTTATTTGGCAAGGCTAATTACGACGTTGCGAAAGAGGAATTAAGGGAATCGTTTAACGTATTTAGCGAACAAAGCAAAGGATTAGATAGAGATGATTCGCGGAGAGAATTTTTTGGGGTCACCCGCAAAGCGGTTAATACGTACATACCAAGTAAATCCATATGTGATAATATAGAGCCAAGGTGGTATAACGCGGAGGTTAGGAAATCACTAAAGCGACAAAGGGTATGCCACACTAGGATGAAAAATGCAGGACGGGGTCTATCGGTAGAGGAAAAAAATGAGTAAGTTCAAAATTATAAAAAATCGAGAGCATTAGCAAGGAAATCGTGTCGGCAAGCGTTATCACATTTCAAGAGCAAGATGCTAAGAGAATACTTAGATAGCAATCCTAAAGAGTTTTGGTCATATGTGAGAGAGCTTCAAGGAAATAGGTCCACAGTGCACACACTTAAAAACGATAAAGGAATTAGAGTCACCAGCAGTGTAGAAAAAGCCAATTCTTTAAACACCTTCTTCCAAAGCGTATTCAACTAATCGTCACACAACGCAGTGGAACCACCGCCGAAAACATTCAGTAAACAAATGCCCGAAATAAACATTTCATGTCGCGGAATAGAGCAGCAGTTAAAAAGCATTAGCAAAAACAAATCACCAGGTCCCGATCAAATTCCATCCAGAGTATATATAACATTATCTTCTGAAATAGCCCCCTATCTAGAAAAAATATTCAAGAAAACACTAAAGAACCACACAGTAACCAAGGATTAGAAAGTAGCTAACATTACACCTATATTTAAAAGCGGTGATAGGGAAGAACCTAGTAACTACAGACCTATTTCACTCACGCCAATCCCTTGTAAGGTATTTGAACACATTGTAGTCAGTTCGATCATGGGGCATTTGGATACTCAGGGATTGCTCTTAAACAACCAACATGGGTTTTGGAAAGGTAGATTTTGCGAGACACAATTAGCTTTATTCGAACACGATATTTTAGTCTACGGCGAAAACAGTAATGAAGTTGATGCGATATTTTTAGATTTTAAAAAGGCTTTCGATAAAGTTCCTCATGATAAATTAATCTTGAAGTTAGAGAGTTTAGGTATAAATAAAGACGTTGTATGTTGGGTAAAAGAATTCTTATGTGGGCGAGAGCAGAGGGTTGTCATAGATGGTATCATGTCGGACACAATCAAAGTCACATCGGGAGTTCCCCAGGGTAGCGTAGTAGGTCCGCTTCTATTTCTTTTATACATAAACTATTTGGGTACCGTAGTTAGTAGTAAGCTTAGACTCTTTGCAGACGATGCGGTAGTGTATAGGGGTATATCAAGAGAAGAAGACAGGAAATCGCTTAGCAAGGATTTAGATGCAATTCAAGAGTGGTGCGATAAATGTCAGTTAGAACTTAACCTTAAAAAGTGTGTAGCTATTAATTTTTGGAGGAGTAATAATTCGATAGAGCGATCCTATAGAATTAATAACACGTAGATCGACAACTTTGAAAAATTAAGATATTTACGTGTAACAGTCACTAAAGATTTATCGTGGGGAAGACACATCCGGGAAATATGCGGCCGAGCGAAGAGAAAACTAGGATTTATAAAAAGAGTACTTGGGAAATGTGATGAAAAGACAAAAGAGCGATGTTACACAGCCAGTGTATGGGATCCGAATGAATTAGGTTTGATTAGAGAACTAGACAGTGTGCAATGCAGAGCAGCTAGGTTCTTTAAATGTGTTATGATAGGTTGAGTAGTGTTTCAGAATTAATACAAGAATTAGGGTGCGAATCATTATCAGAGCGTAGGTTAAAGTACAGATTAAATCTATTAGAGAAATTTCAATCGGATAGCTTTACTGAAGATGTTAAGCACATATTAAAAAACCAGCGTATTATGCTAGATTCGACCAGATAAATAAGATTAGAGAGATAGATTGTCGTACTGATAGATTCAAAATGGCTTTTTTCCCCCGTACTATAAGAGAACAGAATAGGCAGCATAGGTAGGGTAGGTAGGTGAAATATTTTAGAGTAGCCTGTAGTGCATGATGCATGTATTAATCCCTTAAATACTATAGATACTAACAATCTAGTTGCATGAGACCCTAAGTTGCTTGTTTGCATGTCAATAATCAATGCTTGGTGATGTTCACCCCTTGCCACTCACCCTCGCGGTGTCTTGCAGGGTATCGTGTAGATGTAGATGTATTAGCCCCTCCCAGAAGTTTCTCACTTGGCCTCTGGCCGTTTGGACTGTCCATGTCGTGCTCTTCTGCCGGAGCCAAAAAGTTAATTCAGTCCTGCCGGCTTCTGGAGAAAAGACAGACCCTTGCATCGTCCCGTTTTTTGTAGCCGATCATTTTGCGTATTTTTTTTCAATTTTCCTTTTAGATTTTCCGTGGCTTCTGTTCAAGTCCACGCCACTTCCTTCCTGCAAGTTAGAAATAGCAAAAAAAATGAGAACAGTAGGGGTGCTGGCGGAAAACCCCTGATGTGAGACGGAATAACGGTATTAAGATTAGCCTACGACGGTGAGAAAGGAGGAGTCCTCTGCGTGCAGTAGGATGTAGAATTCCCGGGCGACCCTTCGAAGTTGAAGATGGTTTGTGACAGACGGCGGAGAAGTGAGCAACCGAGAGGCAGCGTAAGACGAATCGGCCCCTCCCACCATTATTACCCTGGCTCACCTCCCGAATGACACGGCGATGGGGTCCTACCACAAGGATCACGTTACGAAAGTTGGGGCGTCGAGAACTCGGAGAAATCGACAAGTTAAAGGAGGCTGGGCTGGAAGCATTTATCTGTCCCAATATAATGCCAGGAAACCACGTTGATGAGGGCACGGGATTCAAGGGATGTTTTCACGCCGTCTACGTGCTATCTACATTATACACAGTTTAAACACAATACGTAGTATAAATAAGATGAACAATTGATGAAATACTTGTGATTCGGCTAAGAAACTACACAAGGAATGCTTTATTTTATGGAGCATTAAGGAATGCGCGAGATATGCTGGATACGTTCTTTTAATAGAAAGATGGCGTCTCTTATAACTCTAACCTGATAAACTATCTTAGAGGCATTATTGGGAGACCACTATGCATCTACATCTGCATCTATATAATACCCTGCAAGCCACATTAAAGGTGTGTGGCAGGGGGTGTATTCTCACCAAATATGCACTACATATCATGCATAAAAAATAATTAGCAATAATATACTAGTCTAAACTTCAACTTTGAAAAAAGTTAAAAATAGCTAAGTAAGCATGCAATATCATGCTGTTAGTTGGGTTAGCTTAAAGTCCTTATGCCAAAATGCAGCTACCTATGCTTACAAATTGATACACTCGTACTGGATATATTTACCGCTATTCATATCCTTAATTGTGCAAGGAAAAAGGGACATTTTAAATCTGACAGTTCAGCAATCAATTTCTCTAATTTTATGATTATGGTCCAGTCTACCATAGTAAGTTGGGGTGCGCAAAATATTTTTAACGCCATCACTGAAAATATTATCTTGGAATTTATTTAAAAGATTAAGTCTAAATTTCAACCTCTGACCTAACAATGATTCCCAATTTAATTCATTTAATAGACTGGTTACGCTAATATAATTATCGTACCGTCCCTTTACAAATCTTGCCGATCTTCGCTGCACACGTTCAAGTTCATTATACAGAAACGGTAATGGCATAAAAAGAGAAATTATGTAAGGTTGGAGATATTGGCCTTTACAAAATGGGAGTGGAAAACTACGGCAATGGAATCTTCGGATTCAGTACAGCATTGGCGAAGGAGAGAACAGAAGACTGAAGATAATCAGTACTTAGCTTGAAGGGACAATGAACAAGATAATATGATCTGTCAATATATCAATTTTTGCACCATAACTCTATTCTTTATATAGTTCTAGCATCTAAAAACAGAAAGAATAAAATGACGCAATTCTTACTTAACCATCTTGTTTCCGTCAGTTTATGTATCATTTAATTTAACACCAGGTAATTTTTAGAAATAATAATTACATTTAATTTTCATAGTAATAAACGTGCAAAACGCGTATTATCAACGCTTCAGGTCAGAAGAAGTCAGTGTCACCGACTGATAAATCGCTCAGGGAAACGTTTTGATAAACATTCTCTCCAAGGCTCTTTTCATGATGGATATCAGTCTGTGATACCAAGCGATACGGCAGTCTTTCAAACTGAAAATTGGAGCCAGACCTTTGGCATGGTTGTTTATTTGCCAATGAACAATTAACAACTGTCTATTGAAAATAACCTTAGTCACATGAGAGTATAAAAAAGTATGCTTCCACAAAAATGAATATTCTTGAGTAAACCCTAATGAAATAATATCCTTAAGAGATTTTACCTGGGGATAGGCGATACGAGATGTCATACGCGAAATGTCACTCATTCAACTAATTTTTCCATCTACTGCAGCGAAGTACACTGCAGCTATCTCAAGGGTGTGTCGCAGGGGGTGAATAATCACTAAATATACACTACTCTTAAGATATTAATTACAATATTTCTTAACCAGAAAACCATGTTATTTATGCATAAATCTATGGATAAAATACATCAATTGTAAGGGACTGCTTTGTGCAATTTTAATTGCGCGTATAACTAAATTGAACATACTCACTTCGTAGCCCAAAACAAGTTTCCTGTTATTTTTCGCTGTTACCAACTTTAAGTGATGGATTTCGGTCCCTATAGCGGCACGGTGTCGCTATGCGCAGGGTTTAAAGTACTGGGTCATAGAAAGGTTGACGTGACGGGGGATGAGGGGTGCAGGAACAAGGCCCACAGGGGAGGGACGCCTAGGAAGGTTGCATTGAGGATAATGAAGGCTGTTGCGTGGGGAAGGGAGGAAAGACGTTTAGGGTAGGGGAAAGGACGCAGGTAAGAGATGGATGAGGGGGAAGGCTGCCCTTTAAATGGACCCCCAAGGGTATCCAGGAGTCACAATGGGGAAGGTAGAAGGGGACTCAGGGTTCCTGCACTGGGGAGATGGGGTCGTAGAAGAATAGGACTTGGCCGCTTTTACGTTAGGTTACGCTGACGAGGTGAGAGACAGGAGCTCAGGGTTTTTTTCGCGTGGAGGACGGAATGTGAGGAGGGCCTAGCTTGTTGGGCTATGTCTGGAGGGCAAAAGGTGGCAAGGGACCGAGAGGGACGCTTGAGAGAGAAAGAGGGAGAGACAGCAGCTAGCAGGGGTAAAGTATGAAGGTATCTACTGTCCTTTAGGCCTTCGGGTCGAAGGTACAGCATTGGGTGTCCGGCTCAGTGAAATGTTGTTTTTTCGGCGAAGCTCCACAATCTACCAGCTCAGGAATGCAGCTAGGTTATTTGATATGAAAAACCATTCGCTCGCGAGCGGTGAGTGGAAATAAGAGCAATGAGGAAAATACAGAAGGAGAGTTCCAAAGGGTATGTATCTTATGAGGATAAAGTGACTTCGTACGTCTCCCATTATTGGACACAAAGTTTATTCTCTAGTTGAACTCAAACAATCGTGGCTTTTTTATTTTATTGCAAATTATATTCAAAATCTTTTCAAAATATGTATCATGACTTTATTCACAGCAATTGGATTTCTCCATAAAGTTTGTTCAATCCCTGTGTCAATCGCCCATAGACTCATTAATTTATTTATTAGAATGTCCATGAAGTAGTAGCACTACATCACATAGAGGCATGTAAATAGGGCATGTTTTGTGATCTTCACCCTATGAAACACACCCTCACGGTAGCTCGCAGGGTATTAGGTAGACGTAGATTTTCCCTTATTCAACTCGTTCCTTATTCCGCATACTTTAATGCTCATATTGAAATATCGTACACAATTAGGCAATTAGTTGAAAACGTAAGTTTTTCCAGAAAATCTAATACAGATTTTTGGACAATTTTATGATTTTCATTTAAATGCTATTCTCTCATGTAGTGCACAAATCCAAATTAAAAACGTTGCATACGCATGACCCTAGAAAACCTATTAGAATGCAATTTCCTCTCGGGGCTCTAACCATACCCGTGACCTACCGCATCTAAATTCTTTAAAATCCCCGGGTTTGAAGAATCGTCGTATGGGGTTGTTTGCTGGAAGGGTTGGGCTGAACGGGAGTGATAATGGGGCCGAGGGGAATCCATTCAGCAAGGCATAAGAAGTTTTACCGTCGGCGGTTCGGGAAACGAAGGGTTGAAGGCAAGCGATATCTAGGGTACGTAAAAAAACGCATCGCCCTTCCTGAAGTATTGTTTGATAGCATCCGCCTGCCCGGTCTTCCGAACGCTAAAATGCACACGCCAAGAAGATTAGCGACTCCTTCGGAGAACGAAATGTGTAAATAGATTCCTATGCTCACGCATAAAAAAAATTCTCAACGTCCGGTACGAGAAAGGAGCGTCCGGGAATTTTCAAATTGCTGAACGGTTGTTGGGACCCGTTCTTCTTTCTCGTGGTTTAAAAATCCATAGCAGTCTTTGAACAGTGAAGAAATACATTTTACCATGATTCGACCACTGAGAGCATTATTTGTCACGCTTTTAGGGCGAGATTGCAAAAAATATCAACAACTTCGAAGATATTCATTTAATGTCATGCCATGAAAATCCCAATGAAAAGGTTACTCGGTATAAATCCCTTAGGTTAGGGTCCCAAACCCTATGCTAGATGAAAGGAGGTGGTTTTCGGCTATTCTTCTTTACTATGACGGCTAAAATGTTCGCGAAAACTTCTGCAATATCTCTCTCCGATGGGAGTTACAAACGAAACGTAAATCATGGACCACTCAGGACACCGAGATTTAAAAAAATATTGCATTGGGAATCCTAAGATATTGTTAGCGCCTGCGTGTTTTTTAATCCGCAACTTGGACTCTATTCCACCTAGAGAGAATTTACAAGATAGACGTATATGGGATAGGCGTTCAGTTCCACGTTCCGACCTACTGTCAGGGATGAAATACGCCCGCCAACTACAGCGCCGTGGGGACGACCTCCTTAGGTTCTTTGAGCGTGAGTTATGAACATGGCAAGAGCAAGACATCGTTAGAGACATTAAAGAGGAGTGCATATTTTCAATCCTCAGCCTTGGGAGTGGGCAGGCTATGTGGGTGGCGAAATGGACGATTAAGGAAGGAGGGAAAGGAGACATGCAGAAGATTCCGAGGTCGGAGAATGAGGAGATAGCCGTGTAAGGAAAGATGGAGAGGAGGGGGGGAGAGGGATGGGGCATGGATTCATAGGTAGATGGTCGTGCGAGGAGGGGGGGGGGGAGGGAGGGCAAGGGAGTGTTGGGGCCCGTACGTGACAATCGCGCAACAATGGGTCCCAACGTATTTCCATTCCCTTCTTCTACCCTCCTCCTCTCCGCCTGAAACCTGAAAAATCCATCTTCTCCCCCCTCGAGTCCCTTCTCTGCCGCTGGATGCAATGACAATCTCTCCTGAAGGGAAAATGCTCCGTGCTCACTCAAGTCAACAAGCATTGGGCCATCCCAACGCATCCCCCATCTCTTTCATTCCATTTTAGAAGCTCCCCAAAGTTTTGATAAGGATTTTGAGTGTGCCACGGAGCGTAGTAAGAAATGGGATTTTAAGATTTGCTGTATTCCAAAGAATTCCTTTTGAGCGATGTTTGCGTAGCTACTGGAGGAACGATCTTTTGCATAGGAGCTTTGCCGTTAAAACGTTACGTCAAGAAAAGTAACGAGAAAATCGGGAGTGAATGGTTGATATTCGCTTTGATTACAATTATTATTATTATTGCCATTTATATCTGTTTTGTAGCAAATAGAAGGCCACGTACCAATTTAAAAAGCGCAGCTGTATAATGTATCTGGGCACAGTGCTGCCGAAACACTTTAGAATTCACTATCTAGCGTTCTGTACTAGGTACCAAAGGAGTTTGTATTTAATAGCTTTCCATATACCTTGTAGGGATAATTGATAGCTTTGCCTTGTGCAATTCACTGGTGATGGAATCAACCCCTTCGTTGCCGAAGCCTTTGAAGAAGTCCGATTTATATATTACTAGCTCCTTAAGGCCCTTTTATCAATAAACAAGCTTTTCTAATGATCTAAAGGAGAATATTATTTTCAAACAGTGATCAGAATCAAATAATTTTTTTCATTGATTCTAATTTTATCAGAAGAAAAAAATATAACTATTATGTCAGGACCGTCAGGACTAAACGTTTCTTATTTCATCTTCAGAAGTCTCGTTCCTCTATATAACCCTTAAAGCGAACCTAACAATGATTATAACATTGAGAGGACCACGATATCACACGCAGTAAACATCTAAATTAAAGCACTAAAACGTGCGAATAAATTTCTAAAGATGATTTTGCCGAACTGATGAAAAGAAAAATTCTAACTTATGCCTTTGGCTATGAATCTAATCAATTAAAGCTGTTTAATTGATTGGAACTACACTAAATAATACGCAATTTCCTAACAACGTGAAAGATATTAAAATATATCCCATCAATACATTCAACCGTAATGGATTCTCGCTTTCAAGCCCTTAATTTCTTCCCCACAAGAATTATACATTCACAAAAATAGGCAGATGAAGGGAGTGTTAAGGTAGGCGTTATGGTTCTCACTTGGTAGAACTAAACCGGAATGTCTCGTCCCTAAAATATTTGAATAGGGACGGTGAATAGACTCAGAAGGAGAAATACTGCAGCAAGGGGCAAGTTTTCAGGAGAACGCCATCGTGCGTGAGGCATTTACGGACCAGAGGATGGGCGGACCGGGAGCAGCGGTATTTGGATGCGTCGAGGTGCATTGGAGAGTAAGGAAAGGGGTGCCGATACTAGCGGAGACAGGGGAGAGGGAGGGATAGCGCCGAAGGGTACCAGAAGGCGGAGAGAAGAGAAAGAGAGAGAGATAGATATAACGGCCTTCGGTCTTCCTGGTCGAGAACGAGAGAAGAGAAAAACAACTGAAGGGCCGAGGGCGAGCAAATGACGAGGTGGGGGCCAGGTCGCAAAAAGTACGTTAGAGTGAGAAGCTGGGCTTTTATTTTCAAGGAAAAAAGAAAGAGGGTCTTACAAACGGCCGACGTCGTTCACCCCGACATTTCCACGAATGGGGATGGAGGCAGCTAGAGGATGGAGAGGCTTGCCTTCGGTACCTACGGTGAGAAGAGAATCGTGGAATCTGAAGGGATTTTCGGACATTCATGCGCTCCCTTCCTCACAGCCTCCAGAATGCACTCCGGCACACGAAAAGATTATGTTTCATGGAGAAGAAATCCGATATTTATGGGAGTCGGGGATACATTTTTTTCCAAGCCCTTATTTGCTTAGCGACGCAAAGAATCCTTAGGGTCCTCGAAGGATTCAAGTCGTCCCTCGTCAGATGCTAAAAAATAGCTCTCTTTTTTTTAAATTGTGTTGTGGCTTATGAATAACGGTTGATGCGAACGCACGCCCAGGTTACACTTCTATTTTTTATAAAATTTTTGAGGATAAGATATATGAACGGACGTATGCTGTTTGAATATTTATTAATTTTTAAAGCTAAAAGTGTTTATAATGACAATAATGGAGGATAATAACTATCTAGTTGCGCATGACTCTTATATGATACACGTTTTCATGGAGTAATAGCAACTCTTAGGTACATGTAAGTAGCGCATGTTTGATGAACTTCACCCCCTCTTACACACTCTAGGTGACTCTCAGGTTATTACGTAATCGTAATGCAGAGCAACGAATCGTTGATGTAAAATGTACATAGTTATTCGTTTCTTCTTTCCCTGAATTGCCGTACCTACCATAGATTCTAAATTAAGAGAATTAATTTTGAATTGGCTACGCTATAAGTGCATCAAAATAGCAAGATGAACCTCCCAATTAAAGGGGTCTTACTTATTACACTTTTACTGTTACCAATCTACATCTACATATTACCTTCATTACACCGTAAAGATGTGTGGCAGGAGGATATATGCATGAGTAGATACCAATAGTAACTAGCATTATTGTAAAATAAGCAGGACATAATAAGGACATGGAATAAGAATTTATGCGTTGCATAAAAACTTACCCCTATTCCAAAATTCGAGCAGACCGACCCCGTATTCCACTTGAAAGGAAATAAGCACCCGCGACCCTTCCCCGAGCCAGATTACTGACCCTTGATCAGAGGATCCCGAATGACTACTCGCAGATGTCATAAATAAGATTGATCGAATATATTCATTGGGTTGAAGTCAATGATGTATACGCTATGCCATCCCGGTGAATACAAAAAGTTGAATCATTCACAACCTTTCCCTTTTGTAGGGAGAATTATCAATCTTGAACGAGAAGACGTCTGCTACAATGAAGCATAACAATAAAAAAAAGAAAAAAATGAATATCCCCAATTTCTGTCAGCCATCCTACTAGTAGGTGACTGTCCTTCGTGGCAATGTATGAATTAGTGCGCATCTATACCCATGGTGGCAATCAATTCAAAGAGAAATAAAGTATTCGGACCCCAAAAATGAAACAGAATTAATGTATTCAACTACAGTAAGAATTTAAATGCCAAAAAATGTATGCATATTCTAGAAGCCATAATAAATACAGTAGAGAGTAATTATGGGGTTGAAAACAAGAAAAGAAACTTACATGTAAGTATACAAAATACTCTGCGAGGGTGTTTGGCAGGGGATTAAGATCACCTTACATGCACCATTTACATGCAACTAAGCTACCAATACTTACTTTGTGCAACTACCATGTAACCGTGCAACTAATAAACTACCACCATTGAATTAATTACTCGCCCTACTTACCTCCTTACTCCTCAGCCTGAAATATCTTGCCATCCTCATTTTCTGATCATATCAAACGGTTTTACGACGCAGCTCATTATCAGTTACCAAATTTTACATAGATGTTCTTAGCATATGTTAGCATGGAACATATCTCTCCATGAAGCAAATTATTTGCAATAGGGTATAAAGCATCAATTTTCTAAGCGTTAATGTTGACTGATTCAAATAGTTTTGAACAAAGGGTTTGGCTGCCAGAAAATTGCCGTTTCAGATGCATGCAATTTCTTTTCACACTCATAGTTGTATGGCATTTTGGAAATAACAAGAGGGACAACAAAATGTAACATTCTCATATTGCAGAATGCGTGGTTTTCTCGCCTGTTTAGGATTGATTCGAGTAATGCCCTGAAACAATACCCTATTTCTATTTGACAGTTTTTTTTTATTTTTCCTTTCAATGAATTGCTCACAGGCACCCTAGTGCACGTGAAATTCCATTAGTCTCATTTAACCCTTCCACGCAAAGTTAATCTGGAAGGAAAATGGAAATTAAAAAGATAGATGCCCGAAACTTACCTGGTAAAAATGAGAACGTGTTAGAAAATATTAAATAGTTTCAGGCTTCGATCGGCAAAACTTCAAGATTCACTATGACACAAATGATCGTGTACAACCCACCGAATTAATACTGTTGCAACTACTCAATGTCCACCGGTTCAAACAATACATTGCTTTTCTTGGTTTGTCAAGCATCTTGGCATCATCATCATCATCAAGGGTCAACAATCCTAGAATTGGTTTCACGCAGCCCTCCACTCGATTCTTCTATCGGCAAACCTCTTCATATTAACGTAGTTCCTCTCTTTCACGTCCTTTACGACCTGTTCTACGTAACTCATACGAGGCCTGGCTTTTCCATTCTTCCCGTATCTTGGCAGAGATATCAAAATCGAACGTATCTTAAGGCAGCAAAAAAAATTCACCAACTTTTACCGAACTACCTCTTTCATTGCTCTGGAGATTAAATCTTTCGTGACATTTGAGGTAGGTACATAGTTGATAATACCACAAAGTCAGGGACAAAAAAGAAAGGAAGGGGAGAGGAAAAAGGAGCAATTAACTTTCAGGGTGGTGAGAACTTGAGAATGATGAACAATTTTTTTCAACAAGTTTAGGAGAAAGAAGAGGGAGAAAAAATATTTTCAGCTGGAAGAGGGGAGGTTGAGAATGAATTGTCAACGGAGTGCGTGGCGGTGAGGAGAGGAAGAGTGGCGGGAAGGAATTGTGGGGGGTGTCGGGTAAAGAGAACGGAATGGAAAATGGGAAGCGGAGAGGGGAAGGAGGGAGAGGGTGGAGTTTGACTCGAGATACGGCTTTTTGGGGGTGGGAGGAGGCGGCGTGAGGGAAGGGCACAAGCGAGGGAGCATTGGGGTAGGTTAGGAAGTGCGATGAAAAAATTTTAGTCGAGATAAAAACTCGAAAGAGCCGAAGAGAGACAGGGACGATGTGACTAAGGAATTGGGAGGAGTTGGAAAAAAATGCCATTACGGAGGGAACCAAACCAACTGATCGACCGAAACCGTAACAACTGCGTCAGGTGCCAGGATACATTAGGGCCGCGCTCCAGGGTCAGGGGAACCCTACTTCCTTTGTGCTCGCGCACGCACCATTAATTAACATAAAGGTCGCGGGGGAATATTTATCGGTTTCTTTGGGTCCGTTTTGGAAGCAATAAATTTGGGCTGTCAGATCGAAAATGCAACTCCCTGAACATATAATGTTTGTTTACTCTACGTTCGGTGGTACACTTCATATTTCTAATGGAGTAACTGTTACCGTGAGTATAACGAGACAAGAAAAGAATTAAAATACGAATTATAATCGTTTTATGCTTAACTACGGTCCATTTTGGCAATATTTACCTCAAATGATAATCTCAGAGGAGGCATAATTGAGGATAAATAAGTTCAGAAAATAATTTTAGGGCAACATATTCTCTAGATGAATTAATGGAGAGAAATAAGGTCAATTATTGCTAATTATCAGCTATTCGTTTCTCAAATGGCTATAAACATACTCAATTGAAATTAATAAGGCGGTTATGTACTTGAATTAATCACTGCATAATCGGATTGAATGCTTTATAATCGATTCTTGAGATTAACTGGGAAAGTACACCTAGACAAGTTAATATCTCGAAAATATATGACAAAATTAATTTATACTTATAAGGTTCAGGTAAACAGTTTTTCATCAAGTAATGGTAAAATCTCTTCCAATATGTTTCTGAGGTTGTAGCTGGAACAATATAAAAACAAGGAGGCTACTTGAATTCCCTACAGACACAGAAATTAATTAAGAGGCACAAAAATAAAATATTCTCACTACGCGACGTATTTAAAAGCTATATTTGCCGGATGCAAAGTTGAATCTTGCAAATGAACCTCCAGATGCAACGAACGATTGGTAGTGTGAGGCTCCATGATGGATCGAACAAATGGATGGAGAGGGGGGAGTCGAAGATGGCTCGGGCTGGGATGGAAAGAAAGAAGTTGATCGGAGTGGAAAGGGGGTGGGTGACCAGAAGAGGATAACAGAGGGTCACAGGCGTAGAGGGAGCGAAGGAAGGTAAGAACGTGACGAGGTGGAATAAGAGCGATTGGTTGAGAGAGAGAGAGAGTGGCGAACAGAAGGTGGAGGGGAATTTTTTGGAGAAGCTTTTTTTTCACTTATAAGCCCGGGCAAGGCAGGTGATGGTACCACGAGAGGGAGAGAGATGTTGCCGGGGGATGGGAGGAAGATGGCAAGGCAGGGCCATATGGAAGGAAGAAAGATAAGGGAGGCGAAGTCCCAAGTCTGATGTCGAAGTACTCCCGGGGAAAAGCAGCGAGTGATGCGAGGAAGATGCTTCATTCATGTTCAAGGAAATCTCAAGATTTTTCTAAGAAAGCAGGTGGGTATCAACAAACAAAGATACCTCATGGCGAGGGGATATCTTGGATAACAACAGAATGAAATGAAAAGGCTGGAGAAAACACTATCTTTTTAGTAGTATTAGCTATTGAGGGAAGACGACAGTATAGGCCATTAACGCAATTTAGGGTAGGAGGGTAATTGGCTATGGTTTGGAATTTTTCAAGGAAAGGAGGAAGGGGGAGTGAAACACGGCGTTGGGCTACTGTTAACGAAAGGCGCCAAGGGGATCACAGTTTCGACGGACGGGGTACTGAACTCGAAGTGCTCTCCACACAACACCAAAGCGCGGACCGGTATACCAATGGAAAATTTGTCTAGCCGGAATCCGAGCCAGGACTCTTGAGATGAAAAGCCAGTACTGAAGCCATCACACCAGCCCGATACCCGCAAACACTATATGAATAAATTCATCGAAATGTACAATTTTCAACAAATACTGTCTTCCTGAATTTCTCATACCCCAATAGATAAAAAATTTCAAATTTCTGTTTGAACTTAATGCCTGCTAGGTTTTTTTGCGTCACCCTTTGAAGGTCAAACGAAATAGTTGGACATGGTTTGGGGAAATTCAACCGAAAATATTACAGAAATATAACTGGGAAAATATCATTTGATGCGTCAGTCAATGTCAGCCATTTATGATCAGTTAAGTGTCACAATATTAAATGCAATTTAAGCGCTATTGGTTGTGAAGTACAAATCTAAGCCATGTGGAAAGAACATAATATGTTGTTTTATCCTAATCTTATCCTTTTTTCTCATCATCTCATCTTCGACAGTTTGATTCATTTTGCTACATCTAAGAAACCCAATCGACTGCACGTGAATAAATAGTAATAATGTAATATAATCACGGAAATTACGCTGCAATGTATTACTTGTAGCGTAAACCATTTATAAAAATTAGTGCTTACATTCTGCGGAATAATTTCACGACAGAAAATTCAAATAGACCATTCAAAGTACACACACATATTTTAGAACCTGAATGGATTATTAGCGACTGCTTGTAATTATCTGTTATAAAGTACAAATTTAATCCATGTGGAAAGAACTTACTGAACTTAATTGGTCATATCTTGAGACATGATGGCCTGATGAAGGAATCATCAAAGGAAAAGTGAACGGGAAGTATGGCAAAGGAAGGTTTCGTATGAGATTCATAAATCAACTAATTAAAGTTGTGAAAGAGACGAAATACTTCAATATGAAGAAATTAGAGGATAGGAGAATCAAGTGGAGAGCTGCGTCAAACAAATCCAAGGATTGTTGCCTGACGATGATGATGACGAGGAAAGAGATTCATCAAAGGAAGAGTTCATTTCAATTTTTCATTAATAGTCTTCTTCTTCGTCTAGTTCTTCTGAAATTCTTTTAAAATTTACTCTCCAATTCCCCCTTGGGTGATCGTTTATTCCATTCAACAATCTTTGCCCACGACGCAAACGAAACTGTGATCGGAATACTCCCGGAAAGAAGCCCAACGCCTAATGGAACCAACTTTTTGACACAAAGAGCAAGAAAACTAATGGCCACACCAGCCTTACGACCTCTCAGACTGAAATCTTGAATGTGGGCAACTCAGTCAAATGGCCATTTCCCCGTAAGTTTCCAAAAGAGAAGAAAACGTGACAGAGGGAAAGGGGAACGGCTAGAGGGATTGCGAGCATTGGAGTGCATCGAGGAAGAAGCGTAGAAATCGATTGTCTATGAACTCTAAACCCCTGGGTCTGCCCAACCTAGAATTCCCCCATAGCGTTCCGGATTAATCTCTTCAAATCCCTTAAATACTTTCCTCGCTCTTTCACTCCTGCCAAATACTCGGAGGGGGTTTGCTTTATCCTCAACCGCAGAGGACCGTTCCTGGATGTTCCACGCCGATATTTCTGCCCATATTCCATGCAGCAAGCCATCTTCCTCCTCATTCACCATTCGCAAGAAAAGGAATCTTTTTTCCGGATAATAATTCACCAGAGAATGCCACGCGATGCCTGCAACACCGTAGCCATAGGTAGAAGGAAATCCAACCTGCGACCAATATTTGCTACGCACTTTTTATTTCTTTCATTCTACCCTGATAATACGAACTTCCTAGGAACTTCCTGATTATTCAACTAAGAATGAATACTTGCTCTTTTGCCCCAAAAATCAATATTTCAATATTATTTTCATCATGGATCTCTTCGACAATATTGCCCCACAACATTCTGATATCCGTAGTGGAAATTCCGTAGGGAATAAAATCCTCCTTGTTGGACTCGAACCCGGAATCTTTTCTGCTTGATTTTCCTTGATATCCATGCATCCATCACGACATTAGCCATTTAGATTCACGCGTCCCGAGAACGCATATATGGCATATTCCTATAAAGTAGTAGAATGGTATCTTTTAGTTGCATGTAAGTAGTGCATGTACGGTGATTTTTTATTCCCTTCCACAACCCTTGCAAGGTATTATGTAGATGTAGACATGTGAAATCGCTAAATCGACAGTCGTACGTTTTAAACATATGCAATGTAGCATACGTCTACCACACAAGATCATTATCAGAACAACCATTCCACATTTGTTCACGGCTCACCTTTTTGCCCCTCATCTCCGACAATCTAAGGGAATACACAAAATAGGAGTCGTTAAATTTCTATCGAATATCAGTGAGTATTTATTGGCATGATACATTTTTTCACGAGTTGTGCGATTTATAACCACTGTTAATGTTCCCTATTGTCATGTTTTAGCGAGAATCAACCGAGTCCATTCACAGTTTGTTATTTACAAGCTCGGCTAACTTCTTGAGCTCTTCTCCATGGTACACATACCTCATATCATAGAAGAAATTTTGACGAAGCTCCACCACCATTCCTATACCAATTTATTAACCACCATAGCTTTCAAAATGCCCATTCCCTTTTTCCTTATTTCACAACCATATACTGCATCTCTCCTTTATCCCTCCTTTCTTTCCTTATTATATCCATTCTTCTCGAAAATCACAATGGATTCCAGACCTCCTCTTGTCCCCTAACGTGCAATCCTTGGTTGTCGCACATCTCATTCTGTCTTATTCATATTCTTTAAGGGAACCAAATAAAGGTCGCCTTCTTTCCGTCGTCGTCTCCGACTTTGTTCAAATTGCTGTCACTACCCGTGGTAATTTATAAAATTCTTCCTGTAAGTTCTGCTTCAGTTTCATTTACGATCTCGTTTATTTTATTTCATTAATCTTTATTCCTGTATTACCTACAAACGCAAGGTAAAAACCTGTTTTTGGGGATTGAATTTGGCTAGAATACTGAGTCCCATTCAGAAGGCAAATGTTCAAATCTCGGCAGTGGCAGATAGTTTCCAGAGGCATACCGGTCACCAAATAGTGTTACGTGGAGAATGCTTCAAGTGCACCACTCCATCCGTCGGATGGGACGTTAAACCGAGGACCCCTTGGCTCCTTTCGTCAGGAGGCCAATACAGGCATCGGGTTTCACTTCACCCTTCCTCCATTTCCCGATGAATTCCTTCCTCCACCCAATTACCTACCTATCCTAAATCGTGCAAATGATTTTAGCTGTCGGTCGTGACCTCCGAATTACAATATACTTAATATATTCAACTATAATGATTTATATCTTTTATGCATCGGAAACTACGCCTCACGCAGCAATCAACTTCTAGGAATTTATCTGTCTCCTCATGCATCCACTCAGTACATCTACCTTCCCTCAACCCTCCGGCTGTATCCTCGATCTCATTTTTACTCTCCTTATCCGCATACAATCGCGCACATCTCGGGAGGAGCCCGTAGCTTCTTCCCAATGCTCCCCGCCAAGCTCCCAACCAACCCGTCTCGTCGCGGCCTCCTCTTGGGTCTTCCCAGTTCCCCAAGACTTCTTCCATTTCATTTCCCGAAGAGATTCCTTATCTACTCTCTCAACCTCCCATTCCATCCGACACCTTTCCACCCCCACCTCCCCGATCGACATCTGCTCCGCCTCCCCCTCAACCCCTGACCCACCCCCGTATTCTCCCCTCCACCCGCCCTCAAGCCACCCTCACACACTCCCGTTCGTTTTCACGAAAAACGTCTCGAGTCATTATGCGGGTGCGATGCTGGCATAAAAAAAACACCTTCCGAGGATGAGTGGACGGCTTCGTTCGTGCACAGATTTAAATTACATCCGCGGCAGGCGGTAGCGTGCTGATGGAATCCTACCTACTCCGTTCACTCCGAGTGAGAACTGTAAAGTGCTCGCTGGTGGGTATCGGCGTTGGTTTTTAGAGTTCAAGTGACGGGATTCATTGCCTCTTTTGCTTAATAAAATACTTTTCATCGTGAATGTGTGGACCCCAGACAATAGGTTTTTTCAGCACTCTCGAAGGCTAATAGGATTCTTTGTTGACTGCAAAGGGTTATTTTAGTAGGGTTCTTTCGCTGCGAGGCTGAATTTTACACGCAAATAAAGGGAATCGACGAAGCGTGTAATGCTTGGAATACAATTTTAGGGAGACAATCACTCTGTTGGATTCCAGGATATTTTAAACTTCATTGTCAAGTCATACTTGAAAATGAAATTGCTTGTGAGTACCAAGTGAATTATAAACATTTGTCTTTCCACCCAACCTTAGCGTATATACATAATGATAAAACGTACGACAAATGTCGGCATTTTAATGTCAACAAAATTAAAACAGTTACGATGTTAAGCAGTCTTTAGAATCCCAAACCTCATTAAATTAGAAAAATCAAGGATAATATAATGACCTCTCAAGAGAAAGGGTATTAAGGGTGAATGTATCGCCTGAGGGAATATAAGCAGCTTAAACAACCTGTTATAATCTTAAAAATTATCCGCTACCACTTTGTTGACCACCAGTACTTAGTTGATTACCATTTATCCAAAAGTCCTAATGCTATTGAAAAGAATGGGTGAATATAATTTTGCGAACTTTTTATAGATGTGATCATGATGGCCAATTCAACCGCTACGGCAAATTGTTTTTTATTAAAATCCTGGTTTTAGACATGACTTCAGCCCCTTTAATATATATGACGTGCTTTAATGTTCTAGATACCACAACTTCGCAGATATTCGTGGATTTCAACAGTTCCTTATCATGATTCAGTGAATTTTACTACCTTATGGACTCTTCGCCGTCTCTCTGTCAATCTCCACCTTCACCTATGAGCCTTATCTTTGGTTTTGAATACTGGATAACATATTTCATTTCCTTGTCGCAATGGATAAAGAATTAGCCAACACGGAGGACGAATTTGACTAGAACTTTTTGAATGGGTTTCAACCAATTTTTTAATCCCTAGTCTTTTTCTCACTCATGCGGATGTAATGGAAAAGAGTCTGATAAATTTAGTAAATCAGGTGATAACTTGAAAACACAAAAATTGGAATCGGCACGTGAGAAATAATAGCTCTATTGGCTAGGATCGCTATTTCTAATCTCAAACGCGTGAAAATTTCCCCATCCTCTATTTCACCACCTCTATTTCTGGAGACGACAGATTTCTTTTCTAGGCTACAGAGGATTTTTCACACATTCAGGAAATAACACCACAAAAAATTCACACGAGATTTTTTAAAAGGATTCATTCAAATTGACTCTTGCCCCTGCCTCTTCTAAATTGAGCCCTTGACTCTCCTTACAGTAAACCAACGCTCTAGGCTTCCACGCCGTCTCCAGAAAAATAATCAAGAGGGGACGATGATAGGAAAACAATTATATTGGAGTTGGGTATGGTTAGCGAACTGCGAACATCTTCGAGCAGATTTAAAAGGCCATGATCGTAATACCTACTGCCTACCACCTCCCCATCCTAATTTCAGACGACACACGCCCCCTAAAGTGAGTGGACCGCACGCCTCCTCAAGTGTCATCCGTTCTCTAGGGGAATGAATATCCTCTTCCTCTCTTGAACCAAGTCACCCTATTCCCCCCCCCCCCCCAACCACGACACCCATATCACCACCGCCTCCGCATGTGCGCCCTGATCCCCTGCACCTTTTCCCGAATCTGAAACCCCGGCAGCCGACACCACTCCACCCCACTGGAGCGAGGAGGAGCACATATGCGGTCCCCGTCAAGGCAAATCACTCTGAATCGACAGATGCCACGCGTCGTCTTGAGGAGGCCGGTGGTGGATGGGGGGCAAGGAGGGGGAGACCATCTTGACAGGCGTCCTGTCTGCTAGGTGGTGGCGGCCGGTGGAGGCAGCTCGGGGGCGAATGTGTGGGAGGGACAAGAGGGTGGGGCGAGCCGCGGGGACCCGCTCGGTAACGCGCCGGCATGCCAGCCCGAAGATAGCGGATTCGAATCCGCCTTGGGCATGCTGGTTGTAACGAAATTCAAAGATCACGTACTAGCCGTGAAAACTTTAGCGGCGTTACCCGCTGAATTGCACAATAACAAATATTCCACTGAGAAAAAATCATTCGCCTTGATCGGGTCACGAAGCCGGACCCCCTGAGTTCGGGCCAGAAACTCTACCCGGTGATTTTTGATGGCGGTACTCTATGATTTCTTCTCTGTGGAATATTTGCTATTATGCTGATTGTGTTTATCTCAGGACTAACAATAAGTAACAGTTAAGGCTGGGGATGTAACACACGGGATCTGACTCCGTACCTTTTTAGCAAAATACATAATCATCATCATCATCATAAGTCATCAATCCTCCGATTGGTTGAGGCAGCTCTCCACTGAGCTCTCCTATCGGCTAATCTCTTCATAATTACGTACTTCTTCTCTTTCACATCCTTCATCGTTTGTTCCATATATCTCACTCGAGGCCTTCCTTTGCCATTCTTCCCATCCACTTGTCCTTCAACGCTTCTCTTCATCAAGCCATCGAGTCTTAAGAAATGGCCGATTAAGTTACCCCGTCTTCTTCTTAGAGTTTTCAGCAGGCTTCTCTTTTCTCCCACTCTTCTTAATACTTCTTCGTTTGTCACTCGGTCTATCCATTTAATCTTCCTCATTCTTCTACAGCACCACGTTTTGAATGCTTCCACCCTCTTCTTCTCCGCTTCCGTCATTGTCCATGCCTCACTGCCGTAAAGAAACATGCTCCAGATGTACGAAATACATAATAAATCACTTAAAAAATACCATGAGATACAGCCATGTGAAGTCATGTTGGTGTAATGATTAGAGTAGGTACTGGCGTCCCACCTAGATGGTCCAAGTTCAAATCTCGGCAGTGGAAGTTATTTTTAATTAGTAAACCAGCCCCTAGTTGATGGTTTTGTGAATATCATTTAGTACCCCGTCCACAGGATTGGACGTTAAGCCGTGGTCCCCTTGGCAGCTTTCGTTATGAGCAGGCTAATTCCGACGCCAGAATCTCTCCATCCTTTCTACATATCCTTCCATTCCCATCCCTGCACCTTTCTTGCAGGACTTAAGCGCCCATAAGTGCGGGCACAGACTTGAAAAGGGCAGATGGATATTTCCATGATACATTCACAAAATTTTGGTATCATAAAATTGTACTTACTGAGGCATCACTGGGTGGAACCTTGCATGTGAAGTTTGGCATCCTAAATTCATAATCTGAATTCATGGCTAATAACGGTCAATCCTGCGTGCACAGCGTGATCTATATATTGCCGTCACCCGAGCAAAAGTCAAAGATGAAATTCAAATTTTGTCCTTGCTTGCCAGTATAAAACAATCAAGGCAATATAGTACCATATCAAGCGATAAGGTCTTTAGACGGTGCGATTAAACTTTTGCAGTTGCATCATTCAAATACCAAATGTACTACTAATTCGTGGAAGGCGGATAGGTGGGCTAGCGAGGGGGGAGGGGGTTGATGATGATATGGGGTGCGAGAGAAATTCGGAAGGGGAGGTTGAGTGGGGGATCGGGATTCGCGGAAGTCTTGCATCCTTGAGTGGAGAATTCACGCCTCACGTACTTCAATCAAGGTCTCAAAAATGCGGGCGGTTCCATAAGGTCTTGATTAAGTAGGTACTCAAAAAATATACAAATTCTGTTTGAAGGTTAAAATGAACAATACCACGAGTAAAGTCCTTGATACTTGCGTTAGTACGTGATCCTTGCCACATGAGAGGATCCTGAACAGTGAAGCACGGTCCATATTCCCATCGTTTAACGGATCAGACGGGTTTCTTTTATTTTCACTTCCTCGGAAAATGTTCTATAAACATGGCTCTAATAGTGTTCTACAATCATGGCTCTAATTAACAATCTGAATTCATGGCTAATCACGGTCAATCCTGCGCGCGGAGAGTGATCTATATTGCCGTCACTCTAGCAAAAGTAAAAAGTGAATATAAGATTCTGTACTTGCTTACCAGCCATGGAAAATCTGGTTAAATTCATTTCTTATCAGATTAAAAAATTAGACGCCTCGAGATAATATTATGTTGATATAGTCGCGATGTTAATAAGGAGTAACTCAAGGTAATACCAATTAATAATAAGATTTACCTTCTTACCATCAATGTAAACACTAAGGATTGTTTCACCAGCCTTGACAGCCTAATAACGACCTACATAACCTAAAATCAATCAAATCAATGTACCACAGGTTACCTCCTCTTCATGTGCTATGTCCTGTGGTTGCGTCACTCAACGAATCTGATACCTTTCACGAGTGTAACGAGCTTGTGTTACTTTGATGTGTATGTATCTAGGCAACTGTTCTGGATAAACTTGGATGATTATCTCCATGGTAGGGAACAAGAGAAAATATTGTGTTTGCATTCTATCCTATGGTTTCACATCAAACTTTGTACGATAATAAAGTTGTGGAATCACTTTTTTTTTGTTTTTTTCACTTATCATTCATTCCTGTATCTCTTATGAGAAAAAATAAACAACTCAAACTCACATTTATAATTTTTTTTCGATTGCCTCATTACAGGAATATTTCAGTCAATGGGTATCCCTCATTTCGTCTCATGCTTCATTAGATTGCTCAACACCACACTACGATTTCACGATCATCAGATGTTGCATATAAAACAATTTTGCAACCGATATTTCCAGCCGTGAGCAACCTCAATTTTCCCCTTAACTAATCTTTGAATTACTCACTCTCCGGGAAAAAAACTGGATTCCATTAAGTAGTAAATATACCATGTATATTTACTACAGCTAATTCATACGAAGTAAATTACCATAAAATGTTGTGATATGGCGAATCAGGATAATATTCTTTGAGTAGCCGAGGAATATTTAAGTACCAGATAAGAACTGGCAATAGACCCCCTTAAACATCACCATAAGGATCAAAAATTCTGCACAGCGTAGTAGTCTACATAATAGCCTGAAAAAGGCGAAAAATTACGTGGTTTGATCCAAGGTCCAGAAATCTTTTCCCTCTGGTAATTCTTAACGCATCCTACTCAGAGCGATGGAAGTCAATTGAGAAATATTAGAATAGGATTATGACTGGAAAAGTAACTTACATGTCTGGCTGGATTGCTTAACTTTTCTTCTTTTGGGATCACGAAATTAAAGACGGTGGAAGTAATGGAAATTTATTAATTTCAACTCTCTCACATTGTCTGAGGAGCAAAACTGGCGATATAATGTAGAAGTCAAATAATATCTTCGGCGAGTCGTGGAGTAACGACTATAATTAAAATTTTATATCTCTCACTGCCCTTATTTCCTTTCTCTTTTCAGTCTCTTATTTTAAAATCAAGCAAACACTTTTAATTTCAGCACCAATCACCAATAAAAAACAACTGGACCAAATGGATTGAACTTTGTATTACCAATGATCAACAAAAGTAAGAATAATTGTCACAAAAAGTATGTATGTAGTAGGCTATCAACCTATATTCCATTAGGCACAAGAGAGAAGGGTAGTAGGGTATCTTGAGTGTAAATTAGTAGGGAAGCCGCGCTAGCCACTCAGAGAAAGTAAATAAAGCTCAGGAGAGCAGACGCAAATAATTCGGATGATCGGAAACTGAATTATATTCCTTGATTGCTTTTTTTTATTTTCACAAAATGAATGACGTGACACAAAATATGGAAATATATCACTTATTATGTTTACTACCCCTATATCTTCTAAGGTCCGTGGGGCATCTTGGGTAAATAATTTATAAAAGTCGATAAAAGAGAAAACCGTCAACATCTCGTGAAAGAGGAGTGTTGCAGCTCGAGGGTTACGGGGGAGCGTTCTTGGGGGTGGCGGAGAGTCGCGAGGGTGGGAAACGAGATCGTATTCACGAGAGAGACCACGGAGACGACCTACGGTCGCCTGAAGGATGATGCCCTCCAACCGCTCATCCTCCGCTCCCGGAACGGCGACACCTCGCTGTTAACAATGGCGTCGCGCGAGGGGAAGGACGTGACTTTCCTGTTGAAAGAGTGAGTAGGGAGGAGGAGGGAATAGGGATGGTGTATCACCTAGGGCCTCCCCCGAGGAAGCCCCCTTTGCCCTTGCAGGGGACGTCTTCTCTCCGATCCCAACTGCAAGCGCGCATATCGCATCAACAATTAATTTCACGATGCAGATTATCATTTGCATCATAGACATCGCTTGCCCCGAGGGGTGAGGTGGCACATTGACTAAGATCTGAAGTCACGACATGATGAAGGATAGATTATATGCTCGAGAAAATTTATTTCGAGACATCCGAGCCCTTGCCTTCCTCGAGAGGTTTCCCCATTCTCTCTCTACAAATGATACCGATGAGTATCGCAGATTTTCTATTGTCTTACGTACATCACAGCCCAGATTTACTCGCTGAACGTCCGATGCTGAAGATATGAGTGAGAATTGAACTTCTTTGGAGTTTCCCCACTGACTGATAATGATTTCCTTTATGCAGTAGTTAGAATATGCGGACGCGCAAAACACGATGAAATTGTGCAAGACATGATTCAATAAATATAAGAACTTTAAAAAAAATAAAGAATTTTCCGCATTCTTGATCGATTTATTCATATTTACTGAGAGGTTTAGTCAGATCATTCGAATGCTGGCTAAAGATAAAAAGAACTGAGAACTATAAAACTTCATGTAGATATAACTGTTTTGATGTTTTTGTTCTATTCGTATGAGCCAGTAGCTTGGTCAGCAAAAATCCTATTACATTTTCCTGAATGGTTAGGACCTACCTAAAAATTAGGTGACTCTGGACATACCAAAAGGTGGAAACGGTAAAATTCTCCACTTATTTATTCATAACTTCAAAATTTAACGCGGAAAGATGGGGAGAAGTTAATAATTACGTAGATCTACCTTACAAAAAAGATAATTAGATTATTCACTGCAATAATAAAGTATGATTCCACGAACCCCAACAATTTCAACACAGCAATAGCTTGTGGATGCTATCAACCTTCAAGGTTTTATGATTGGTTGCTGTTGAGCAGATGTTCTGTTTCCTAAAAAATTGCTTTTTAGGTAATTATAAGAGATTTAAAATGATCATGACGCTAGGGTATTAATTTTATTATTGCAGCAATACGTCCATATTTTCAACGCAAGCAATCTGAAGTTTTTTTCCTGTTCTTACAGAACTTAGAGAAAGAAAATGTTTGCTGGGCCATGGACAAACCAATTCTTCGCTCAATAGCCGGAGGCAATCGATGTTACCGTTACACTCCGAAATTAAGAACACTGTTGACTATTCTTGAGATTGGTTTCAGAGGAATAGGGATATTATTACCGTAGCAGAATTAACTCAATTTTTCTTAACCTGAAACATAAACCTAATGGCTCGTATATTCAGGATGATTCCGATATCTGGTAATCCTTGTCTCTTGTACTTAATTTTACCTATAGGAGCTCACGAAGCGGATAGCGAACAAGACGTTTCCATTTCGATTATCTTCTCTAAAACAGGATCACAGATAAAAGCCTGTTAAGCTTAATCACTGCATAGCACTCGTTACATGGAGTGCGAGATGTTACTACGTGGGCTTTGGCTTTCTCCTTTTCTAGGTTTTCGGAGTGAGAGTGATCGCAAAACGGATGATACTGAGGCAAGAAAATAGTATCAAACGGGAGAGGGAAAAGCAACTAGCAACATTAACTTCACGGCTGAAGGGCGGATGTTTCAGGAATAAATTTTGCCCACATCTACATCTACATAATACCCTGCAAGCCACCATAAAGGTGTGTGGCAGGGGGTGAACTCTCACCAAACATGCACTACATATCATGCATAAAAAAAGGATTAGTATGTGTTGTATTGTCATTATATGACTACAATGTGATTTATGTCGCACTTCATTGGTCTTTAATGTGAGAGCAAGGAAAGCGTTCAATCGCGGAATTTTGTGCCACACTAAAGAAACGAAGCACTAAAACATTCAAAGGAAGAGACGTAATAAGTCATTACGGAAATGGAATATTTAGAAAAAAAGAGACATACGCACGTTAGGCGCGTGATTCTCTGAGTTTATAACTTGCACCATTAATAAATTTCACTTACACTACAAGCTGGGTACATTTAAGAAGTACGAGACGTAGGTAACAATATTAAAAACATATTCGAGCCGTGTGAACTACGCTGTATACAAGGAATTTAAAAAAATACAGAATCTGCATCCCAATTGAATGTGATGCATGCCTATCGTGGAAACACCGTTTGCCACCCAACCAATGCATCCAGACGTTAATCTGGTAGAACGGAGACACAGGTGTACTACCCGCCTTGATTGCACACATCGGAGTGCTCATCATCTTCTGTATCTATACGCTTAGATAATATCCTGCAAGCCACCGCGAGTATGTATGGATCGGTAAACCAACACCAGGCATATAGAACGTTAAATCAAAACTTATGTAGAATATTACATTACGAGTTCGATTGCCAGCCCAAAATACTAAAATCAATCGCATTTTCCTAAGAAATAAAGTATCTTCTCATTCAATACTGCTACTAATGAAATGCCATCATCCTCTCGGAAGGACACTGCACACAGATACATTTTTGATAATTTTTTAAAGGATTGCAAAAAAAATATATGGTCTCATGGCGTTTCATTCAGGCATGAAAAGACATGCCAAATTCTGCATCTCCCTATCTTGTTTTTCCACTTATATTTTCGGTTGGTTGGTTGGTTATTCAGGGGAGGCGACTGACAGCTGATGTCATTTGCGCAATTTTTAGGATAGGTGGGTAGTTGGGTAATGGTGGGAACATTTTAAGGCAATGGAGAATGGCTGGAGAGAAACTAGGCGCCGGCATTAGCCTACTCTTGACGACAGGCGCCAAGGGGACCACGGCTTAACGTCCCATCCGACGGACTGAGTACTAAACCTGAAATGCCCTCCACTAGGCACTCAAGAAGGGATCTGTTTGCCACTGAAAACTCCGCCACTGCCGGGAATCGAACGCGGGCCCTCGGAATGGGAGGCCAGTACTCTAGCCACCACACCAACCCGACCCTTATATTTACGACTTAATCAACTAGGTACTATCTCTAATTTGACTCTGGAAAAATCCATGTCTAAATCACTTTGCCTGCTCATTCCATCTGTCTTCATTTATCTTTAAGGTCCAACCACCTGGGATTTTTAATATAGGTTTTTAACATATACAGAGAACATGCCCGGCTTACATTTCAGCACGGTATTTCTTCTACACCTCAACCTACGATCCATTTGTGATTCGCAACCTGATTATTCAAAACTAGGGATGGGTCGGTTCGGTTCTTCGGTTCTCGGTTCCACCGGTTCTTGAGCTTAGAACCGGAACCGAGGCCAAAAATAATCGATAACGACAAATTGGCGCGAAAACCAGTTTGAAACCTGCTCACACTCTGGAAGTGGAGGCTTCACATTAAAAGCTGGTGAAATAGTGTACTTAGATGCTTCAAAGTTGCCGCGAATTTTTCTAATTCAGCCGTAAAAATGACTATGATTTATTTTATTACATCCAATTCTATTAAGTGATGAAATACCACCGTAATAAGGATATTCTGAATGATGGGTATATGTTACGTCCATCTCCTTTGGAGGTGGGAGTCCTCATATCATTTTCGTAAATTATATCATAATATAGTATATATAACACAAAAATATAATGAAGTAGGTATTCTTTTCCAATCTGTATGTCTCTGAAAATGATTATTGATTATCTTATCTTACCACTAAGCAATGCAAAGTAAGTGGTAAATTAAGAACCGGAACCGAGAATCGGAACCGAGAACCGAAGTTAAGAACCGAACCGGAACCGAAAACAAGTGGAACCGACCCATCCCTATTCAAAACATATCGTCGCACTGCTACATCTATCGCAGCATCTCTAACCAAACCTAGCATCTCCTCGCTTTTCTAGTGGAACGGTGCTGCTCTTCGTTACTGCACTTTCCACCGAATGCAAAACTGATGGCTGGCCGGACTTTGTGAAGATGTGCTGAACGAAGGAGTAGGGGGACGCTAAGGAAGGAAGTGGCGGGGAGATGTGGCAGGAAGGGATGCAGGTCGTTGTGTCCCGCAGGGAGCGACGACCACACACGAGCCGGTGGCGACGGATGGCCACATGCCCATGGACGTCCGTCCATCCTCCGCGCCAGTGAGCACCACTCGGTCGGTGCAGCAGCTGTTGCTTCTCTTGCCGGCGGATCTCCGCCCACGCGCGGCCGGCTTGTGCCGACGCTCCCAAATCGCCAAACCCCACCCACAATATCGCCTTCCTTCGGGCGTCCCAACCCCTGCCCACCGCCACCATTCTCTATTTCCTGCCCCATCCTCTTCTCTATGCATTTTTCTGCACTCTCTCTCCCTAGTCTTTGACCAAATGCTCGGACCCTCTGGAGGAGGGACGTGGACCATGCAGGGGCAAAACCATTCCACGTGCGGCCCAGCCGGCACGCGACGTAATCCAGGCGAACCACTCGTGGAAATAAGACGCCACCAGGATTAGTTCACTTCCGCACGCACCACACCGAGCTTCCTCGTTTGGTGTGTACTGTGCTGGCAAAGTGGTGAGCTTCCCACCTACCAAGAATGAAATCGCAACCTCAAGTCCTGACTTTTCTCCGGCAGTCCTTGTAATGATTGGCCACGGCTGGAAATTGACCTACAGCGGCGTTCATATGAAAGCTAAACCATAAAATTCAAACTTTTTCTCCTTTCAGGACAAATGCCCAACTTTTTCACCAAATTCAGTTATGGCCGTTAGTGACTTGACTAATATTTAGAGATGAGACCAAGATTTTTGCACCATTTGATATGGCGCGGCGGGTCTGTTACTAACTGTTCTCTCTTCGCTGTTAGCAAACGAGGATAGATATATCTACTAGTAGTGCTCCACACTTCCTATGAGTGAATCTTTTCTATTTCTGAATTTGCCGTGAGACTGTAATTTCAACAAATCCACTAGCATTGATTGGAAATTCAAATTCGCAGAGTTATTAGAGCTAAAACCGCATATATAGTGCTGGAATCATGCATTTGATGAGATATTACATGTTGTTGATCATGATGCAACCAGCTGATTGTCATGAACGGTTATAAGGCGAGGATACCTCCCTAGTGTTAAAAACCATAGCTTTTCCAGGGAAGCAGGGAATCGGGTTGGTGTGTTAGCTAAAGTACCATCATCCCTTCCCGAGGGCCTGGGTTCGAATCCCAGCCAAGGCGGATTTTTCATTGGTATACCGGTTCCTATAGGGTGTCTTGTGGAGAGCACTCTGATTCCAATACTCCGACCGTCAGATGGGACGTTAAGCCGTGGTTCCTTCGGCCCATTCCATAAGAGGAGACTGATGCCGAAGCCGGGTTTCTCTCCACCCTTCCTTCCTTCCCTGAAAATTCCTACCTTAACCTAGTTGCCCACCTAACCTCTCTTCCGCAAACGGTCTTAGTTGTTGGTACCTTCCTCAAACAACAACAACAACAGCACTGCTATTACTAGAGCAATGCCTCTGCTAGATACGCAGTGCATCGAGACAACATTTCGATAATAACTTTCGAAAGAAAGAAGAACGCAATAGAAAATATCGCGCAATACCTCAGTTTAGTAATAACTCAATTTAGCCATTAGGAATAACAAACAGAAGTGTATGTAGTAAGTAGGAGCATGCCATGGGCAGCAACCAACAAAAATTATGCTCCGCCAAATTTATATGTGGGCCTAATTTGGGAATATAACGCCGGAAAATCAAGGAACTGCCCTCAGTCATAAGATATCAGTCTGTTTTTTTTCTTTTATTGCTAAGTGGCCAGTTTTTGTGCACCACGAGTTCGGCAGCTGAGTATTTCACATCTGGCCGGGAGTAAACATCTATTAGGAACGAGAGTTAATCAGGGAGAAAGGAAACGATGACGACCGCGGAGTACCACCTGGAACCGCGTCCCGCGAATAAATCGAGCAGAAATGTTCCGCCATCTAGATTTCAGGTGCAGCACACCACCTAACCTCTTTCCCTTTCCACTCTTCGGGGTCGCTTCTTTTTTTCCAGACGGACGAGCACAAGAGATGGGAGGGGGAGGAAGGATCGCGATTGTGGGGGAAGACCTGTCCTCAGCTAATGACGAGCGGGAATTTCTTCTGACCTTAATACTAACGTGTTCCCTGTCATATGCTACTACATCCTCGATGAAATTTCCTCTAACACCGACCGCCTAACGTGGACATTGTTACGCTAAGATATGACGAGAAGAAAAGAGAGCAATGTTACTTTTCACTAGTCTTTGCACGAGTATATTGGACCAAAATAAATTTTTCATGATTACAGAACAAGAAAATGTGCAGCGTAGACCAAATAGGGTCCTTAAAAGGTGTTAAGATTAAAATTATTGGAATAATTGGGTTGGAAATAAATTCCACATCATAAATTAAAACACTAATTTATTCTGCTGCATAAGTTTAAAACGTACAGATTTCCTGAAGATTCTATGATTAAATTAAAAACACCAGCGTACTATCGCAGTTTAGATGAAACTGAAGATAAAATTATACTGTGACGCGGGTTAACCCAAAAAACAACAACGCCGGATATCATGAACCGCGAAAGTTTTAACGAATTAATGATAAAATTATAGTTAGGCAGTAAGACGAAGAGGTTTCAATCAAAAATTCATCTTTTCCGCGCAAAATCCGGGATAGTAAAAGATTACAGGAGAGATAATTATAAAAAGTAGAATCAGAATTAGTATGTATATTGGAGGGGTGGGCAGGGGCCTTCTGGAGCCCCCCTGGCACTTAGACCTATTTAGATTCATTGTGCCAACCCACATTTAACCTGCCCGCCACTTGCAGACAGGGGACAAGAGCACCACGGTAGAGGTATGGACAGGGGCTAATCATCCAACCTTCGGGCCCAACGTTGCTTAACTTCGGTGATCTGACGGGAACCGGTGTATCAACTTGGCTAGGCCCTTGCCCTTTCAGAATTGGTATAGTAGATTTTGATGTAAAAATGTCTACATTTAGTACGGTGGTGATAATTGTAGGGGTGGGCGGGGTCCTTCTGGAGTCCCTCTGGCACTAAGACCTCTTTAGAACCATTGTGCCAACCCACATTTAACCTGCCCGCCACTTGCAGACAGTGGACAAGAGCACCGCGGTAGATGTATAGAGGAAGCATCTGCTCACATTTTATAGAAACTAAATTTAGTGATCTTTAAAATGTGTACATATTTTAGCACTACCCTATTTTAGCAACTCATGCATGTTCTAGGACACATATGCTAATTATTTAATTGATTTGCAGAAATGACAGACTAATCAAAAGCAATTACATTATTATGTAAAAAAATCCGTGTTCAACACGAAGGTTGGTTTTAGATAGATAGTTGAGCTCACCACGTATCCCCCCTCCTCCCCGTACTAAGCCATTGGAGTGTGAAATTCACACATTCAGGGTAGGGGGGTCAGTTCCTTTCCCTGCGCCACCTTCGATTTCCTGCGAATTTCTGACGCACAGAATAGAGAATCGCGAGCACTTTTAGGTGGGGGTCTCCAGAAAGCTACTGCCCAATATTTGCACCCGGGACCATCAGGTAATTAGCCCAGCACTATACCCATATATAGGCTACTAGGACCCCTCGTGTTACTATACACAGTACTAGATTAGTTTGTACATGAACATGCTAACAATTTAGTATCATCAGCCAATATTTCACGCGTCTCGTAACTGCATATCTATTATTTTCCTGTAGTTCCTGTACCTGTACCTGTAGTTTCACTATCTCTGATCGATAAAGTATGTCTGTTGATAGTTCACTCCATACCACACACCCTCTCAGTGTTTTGCAGGGTATTATATAGATGTAAATGGTGTCTACACATTCGACATTCGGTCGCCATTCCGGTCATGACTACAGGTAGATGTCGAAAATACCTCAGGGGGTAGAAAAGTCTACTACAACTTCAACGATTGGAAACAGGGTGCACAGAATCGTACCAAAGGGTTTTAAATTGTGGTTGTTTAAATTTGTATGCCCCGAATAAGAGAAGACTTCCTATTCTGTTCATAGTTGAAGCTGGGATGCTTTACGTAAAGCCAAATTATAAACGTCTCGTTTTTTATACATGATATGTAGTGCATCTTTGGTGAGACTTCACCCCCTGCCACACTTCTTTATGGTGGCTTGCAGGGTATTATATAGATGTAGATGTCTCTAATCTCGACATGCAGAACGAGATCACGGAAGTAAACATACGCAAAAGACACAAAACTGCACATAAATAATACAAATTAGGACAATTTCAGAGGGAACATTTACACTTCCTGCGCCGCATTTTGGCTTAAAAGTGTACGTAGAACGCGGAAATAACGATAAAAGTCCATTACAGCCTATGTGGGATCGATATCATATTTTTATATGATGAGAATAAATACCGTGGTTCCTTCTAAAGTTCACTTTAATCATCACTTCCCCTGTGATTGTATCAAACTTGAGCGATGTTAGGAGACATTCCCATGGAAGAAAAGTCGTCAAAACTTTCAGGTAAACCAAAACGGATCATTATCGTAAGTATTTTAGTCTATCTTTCGTTTCCAATGGTCATGATGCCCTTGCGTCAGATAGTTACAAAGACTGCGGATTCTTTCCTGTCCCAGAGATTCGCGCGTCCGAGCCTTCACATAACTTCCGCTCGTCCAATGATCCTTCTCGACTAATCACCTCTCACACCACTTCCACCTAACTTTATCTCTCTCTCACTTTCTTCTCACCCTTACCTCTCTCTCTATTCTTAGTCCTCCCGCTCGTTCCACCTCCTGAAAATATTCAGACGCAATTTACCCAGGCGCCTCCTCCGTCAACCTCCCTCGCGCCCGCATGACCTTGGCGTCCGCGGCGCCTGCACTCCGTCGGCGCCGGCGTTCCCCCCACCCCTACATAACCACGTAGCTCTTCCGCAAGACGGTGCGCAAAACCTCCTACCCCTCCCCCCCTCCCCCCCAATCAGCTTTAACGTACCTCCCTTTTCCCACACGACGCGACGAGCGACACCTCTCTTCCTCCCACGCGAGAACGCACGCACGCGGATCACGCACGGACGCCACACCGCCAATCAGGGGCAATCAAACGACGTTCGCCCACTCCATCGAAGATGTCGCCCACTCGATTCCCACCGACGCTGTTGGCTCTGGAGGTGGTGGTTGGTGCTGAAGGGGAGGGTGACGTGATTCGAATGATTAAAAAAATATCTTCCCGCTGCACTTCCCCCTAGCAGGAAGAATTGGTGTGGAAGGAGGCGCAAGGGGGAGTACGGCATTCTCTCCTCTCTCATTACTACCCGTCGCCAAGGCCGTTTGATTCCCACCTATCACCTTCCTCCCTTTGTTTGCATAATCCCCCCGGTGACTAATGACTTTCCATATGCGCGGAAAACCGCGCCTGTCAGACGATTCGGTGACGTCTAGATTACGCCGAAGGCAAATTTACGTTTCCTGCCTTCGGGAAAGTTTAAACGGCGTGATTCAACGTTACTTTGCCCACTTGATTGCTTGCATTCGATCATCCCGACCAGCCGTGCGAGTTGGACTCCGTCGGTAAGACGACTGAAGGACGCCGGGTATGCAAAAATACGATATTACGCACAGAAAAGTGAAATGAGTGGTTGAAGAATTACGAACTAAGGTACTACAACCACCAAGATTGTATCGCACTACCTAACACATGACTAATCCTAAGGCACGGAAAACTTCAAAGCCCATGGTGGGAATCAAACCTGTAAACTTTGACTCGTTAGGTGAGGGCTCTACTGCCCGCAGAAGTGAATGTAATATTTAAAAATGGTTTATAAAAATGGAATTTGGGTGTTTTTTTGTGAATTGAATGAATGATTTTAACGAAGTCAGGGGGAGATATGGAAATCATAACTTGCGTAAATGATTCTCAACCCATAAGCGAATATGACAAACTAGGTAATCGGTTTATGGAGAACGTTCCAAAACAATTTGGTAAATGAGTGCTGCTAATGTGATAAACTTAAATCTCCTTCAAATGAAGGGATTTGAAAAAGACTTATCTACACAGATTACACCTTATATTTCATGAATGTGAAGAAATATATTTTTGAACGCATAGACAACTTATTTCTGACGCGATTTAAAAAGGCATAAACAAAAAAGAAAATGATGCACACAAAAACTGCATAGCCAGTGCCTAGATCATTTACATCCTTTTAAATGCAAGGGGAGTGGAGTGGCAATCAGAACCTCCCATCCAATTGATGCCTGGAAACAATACTGGAACTAGAAACATCTCGAAGTGATAATCATTAGTACCTACACATTGATCAGCAGAAACTATAGCTCATTTTTCAATTTTTTCCTTGAATATCAGCCTCACCCACAATACAGGGAAAAAATATTTCCATCCACAGAATTCTAAAGAAACACCACTTAATTAAAAACTACAAGCAATTGACACAAAATTAGTGCATTCACAGAAGAGACTTTTTTCATTTGGAGTCAGTACCTACTGCAATATCCACACCCCGATATCAACATCATTAACAGAGGTCTGCACGTATCTACAAAATGTTACCCAAGGGTTTTACAAAACCCCGTGATTATGCATCTACATCTACGCGATACCCTGCAAGCCACCGCTAGGGTGTGTGGTAGAGAGTGAAAATCACCAAAGAGTACACTATTGATACGCAGGGTAACTAGGGTAGGTACTACATGGAAACAAATTATGGCGTCAACTCTTAAGTATATCTATCAAAGGACAACGATTATCCTCACTTCACATTTCATTCCCGCCTCACCATTGTGCAATATCTGGTACTATCCTCATCATTCAAGAGAACTGGAAGATACCAGACTGACGCTCAAATAACGCTCTTGAGACCGTATGATGAATAGATAAGATGAAAAAACCAAAGGAAGTTTCCGCTTCGACCGTTCCACGAAGATTTGCATATGTTAACAAGGTTCATGGCCTGGTTTTCATCACTAGAGCGATATTAAATTACGATTGGATGCAGATACTAGAGGTGAAAGATTTTAGAGAGCGATACAATGCGAAGCCTTTTAAGGCTAGATTTCTCAAGGTTTACATAAGCAGCTACTCGATTGCCTTGCAAGATTTATTTCCGCAGCGCAAATCCAACGTCCGTCATTTGAAGCGCCAACAGATGAATATATTACACCTGCGTTTCCTTAATATTTTAATTATGAATTTGGATCTATTTACTTAAATCTTTTGATCCAACCGCTTCTCATAAACATGCGTATATTTTCCTGCAAAGAGAAAGTATCATGAGACATAAGGCGCAATAATGAATACAATGTATGTCGTAACCAGTAGTCCACAGTTTATGCTAAGCCACTTATGGCTTGCTATTCCACAATGAAATACAATCGCCCTCAAGGAATGAGTTACTTAGTATTGAATTTATCCTTTAATCTGTATTAAACGCAATGAACAGACTGAATATACACATGAATTATTTCACACATCTATACTTTGCCAATTTTTTACTATAGTCATACGGCTTCTTTCCCATTAATAATGATAAATCGAATACTTTTCTCCTTTGGGTCGAAGGAATAATTTTCCTCTCATAATCCGGGTCCCAGTTGCCCTCCCAGAATTTAAAAGAATGTTCCATTGGGTGCGGTCACGAGAGGAAAAGAGGAAAAAATACTAAATCCATTGGTAAAGGATGGAGTCGCGCACAAAAGTTTGGAGACGGCGTTGTTGAGTTTCCCTCAATGTATGTAGTTAATTGAATGGTTAATACCCTCGAATGAGCTCGGCTTTGATTTCAACACTGGAAACATTTCAAAGAAGAGGAAACAACCTTTAATTGAAACACGTAAGAGGTCGAGATCTAACATGTCTCTGATATTTAGATCTGACAAGGCCACCCAAAAAGCCAAAGCAAACACCAAAATGCCCACAATGCTACACGAATAATTTCCAGCATTGCTAGCACTGATATTCATGGAAATTCAACGGAAGCAAACCGGCTCCCATTGGTCGTCATAGTCAGGTGAATATGGAGCGCGCAATAATGATGGCGCAAAGCGAAATCGGTACCATACTGGGAACATTCTAATTAAGCTCGCGGCTTTGTTCAGCCATTCTTTTATGGCTTCGATTAATTTGACTCAGACGAGAAGGCATTCACTCCAATTTCCACCGTCATCTCTCGATGGAGCGGAGGAATTGCCAGAATAATTAAGAGAAAAAAAAGGAGGAGGCGCATAAACTAATGCTCAAACACGGCAATCGGAACCGATTGGAGAATGAGAGGATGGCGTCACCTGGGGCGAACTGAGGGATGTCTGCTTCTGCAGCGGGGGAAAGGACGCTCCCTCGGTGGTCATTAAACCCCACAATGACCGCTTAGGGGATTACCAAGGTTTACCTGTGATTTCGGGACAGAGTGACGGACGTTGCGGGATCTGGCGCAAGACCATCTCGCTCCGACGAAGGGAAGGAATGAGGAAACGAGGGCCCTCTTAGGGAATGGGTGGAAAAGGGAGGGGAGCGTGGGAGTGGGGGGGGGGGGGGGATGAGGGAGACAGAGAGGAGCGATTCTTCCCTCCCCCCTCATTGGGGCCACCCATTGCTTTACTATGTGGTGCATAACGATCGCCCTCCCCTCCTCCCTCGTGAGCTATGGGTGAACAAGCGAGACTTGGGCAGGAGAGCGGGAGGTAGAATGGCGAGGCATGGGAATGGAAAAGGGGGTGCTGAGGGGTTGTGACGGGAGGTAGGGGGGCCTACGGAATGCGGGAAATCGTCGCGTCGCTACCAGCGTAAATTCTCCCTCCCTTCGGCCAACCAAGAGCCAGAACTCCCCCCACTATCCCCCTTCCCAATGCCTTAAATAAGGAACCACACTTGCTCATTTACTTCCACCCCTCTTTCCCCAATGTATACCATCCCATTTCCATCGCATAGCTCTAACCTCCCCTCCCCCATTGTACAGCCTCCCCTATCCTGAATTCCTCGCCCCCATCCCCTCCCTCCACCCACCCACGCCATTCTTCCTCGCTTCGGATCGCATCCAACGACGGCGAACAGCTCGTTAATTGTCGATCCGCTTCCACCTCCGATCCCCCCCCTGCCACACATCAATCCTCCCACCCACGACCGCCTCCCCTCCAAAACCATCCACACAGAGTCCGCGCTCTCACAATGAAAGCTGCATTCGGATTTGCTTTCCGTCTTTGTTAATTACGGGCGAGGAAGGGAGTGAGAGAGAGTTCTGAGGTTGGAGTGAGAGGGTGGGTAGAGCTAATGAGGAAGTACTGTTAGGACTCAATCTCCTCTCCAAATGAAGACGTGGTGATGTCGGCTTTATGAGTACAAGCAACGGTGTCACGTAGTGATGTAACACATATGGTTTCTGTCGCCATTTTGGAGAGCGATCCCGCATTGGGCGTGAGAGTGTGGGAATAGGTTCTGGGCTACAGATCCGGACCAAATAACTCTATGACAAACACATCCATAATCGGTTAAAAACACAAAAAACAATCACACAGGTGTTTAGTGATCAGAAAATTAGCTCCAATAACCAAGAGTTGGCACCACGGTATGTAAACGGCGAATGTATGAAATGGTATTTCACTCCTCGTCCAGGATTCAGGAATAGCTGACGGAACACCAAATATAACATTTCTATGCGCCAATTCTTTGACCCTTCATTATACAGCTCCGAAAATAATCAGATTAAAATCATGTCCAAATGTTTTTAGTATTAAGAATCCGCTACTTGAATAGTCCATCGGAAATGCCTAAAATCAGCGACGTTTGAAAAAACGGTTGATATCAACAACTACAGCCATGAAAGTTAACGCACACATGAATGTATATCGAAAACAAATACAGCTATATCTCATTTGGTGTTCCCATAATGGTGTCCAGATAGTTTTTCCGATTACATTATTCAGGAAATATATTAAATAATAGATTCATTTCTCTCAAGACAAGACACTCTGATGAAGTAAGTCATCCAGGGAAAAGTGAAGGGGAAGAATGGCAAAGGAAGGCCTCGTATGAGATGTATCGAGTAAGTTGTTAAGGGCATAAAAGAGAATGAATTAATTTGAATGTAAATAGATCAGCTACCGTCAAACCATCTTGGGATTGTTGACCCATGATAATTATGATGATAAAAGTTATTTACAGTAAAATTCTCAGAGCTGAGCATGTGAAAAAATTGCCATAATACACATAAAAATTCCTGAATAGCATCGCAAAAATACGTACTCCTTCCTAACTTTGTTGGCAGCAAGTATATGTGAGAAACCTTATTCTAGCTAAATGATGGCTAATGAACACACACATACTTCAAGACGGCCTCTTTACTTCTGAGGGAGCGTTTTAGCGCTTAACTTGTATGTACGGACGAGGCTTAAATGAGCCTTCTTCTATCTAAATCAGCTCTGATTTTTGTTGGTAACAGCAGGGCATGTAAGAGTGGGGTGGGATTTGAGGTTTCTCTAAGACAGTGATATCCTAACCTGAGGAATATATCTTTCAGCATTTCGAAGGTCACACTTCAAAATTAAGCTATAAATGTAAGCACGAGTTACTTCTGCTTTATTTTTTTGTGTTTGCTGTAGCTCGTTTTTTTTTAACTATATTTTGTTTTTTTTTAAGGAACGAGTGCACATACGTTGAACAAATCTTCAAGAAAGTTACATTAACAATACACAATTTCTTTCATTCTCTTACTGTATTGTTGATGGTGATTTGAAATTTAAGTCATAAAGGTAACTAACTACCTATAGGATTCTTTATTGTAAAAGAAACTATGGGAGTTGCAATCACAGAACGAAATTTAACAACATTACATTTTTTTAAATGAAAAGCTTCTTTTTCGATCTAATCTTAGCTATTGAATTTAGCACAAACTATTAAAAGCCAGATTTTTTCCGTGGGTGATATATGAAGAGTTCAACTCTCCAGCGTCTACTCACAAAAAGCAATTCTTTATTTTTAAGAATTTCTTTTTCCAGAGCACCCGATCTCCGGCTCATCAGGAACGTTATTTTACCAACTAATTTTATTCAAGTATTCAAACTTTGCTTTTTATGGCCAAAAAGCCGATTTGCCGCAATAACTTATAAGTAACATCTTTTTTCAAATCCTACCGGGCATCCGTGAATCTACGAGCGAAAGTATCCCGTTCCATATTCGCTCGGCGGGTAATGTCTTGGAAAAGGATTTCCCCGATCCCCGCAAAAAACACTCAATCCCTTCCCGTCGACAAAAGTGAGTGCTCCAATTCTTCGCTGCCGGGATGCCTTCTTTTGAAAGCGGAACGGGGAAGATGATAGTTGGAGAGTAATGTGAGAGTTGAGATTTCTTTCCTCCCTTCCCTGGACAAGAGAGAGAGGGAGGCTCACCAAGGGAAAGAGAGTGACTGGCGTCCGTTTGGGCGATATCGTGTGTATGTGCGTGAATAGGCGTTCGCGATTGTGTGGGGGTGTGTGTCCTTACGCTTGTTGCGCTAATGAGACCAAGATAATCGAAAAGGGGATGGGATGAGGGGGCGGAGGGTGAGACGTCCGGGTGATGGGAAAGAGAATGGCCATCGGCGTCGTTTAGGAAGGCACGGCGGCGAAAGCGTGACTTGACGCGAACGACGCGGAATTCGGGAGATTTTAATTTTTTCGGCTTTCCAGAACGAATAGTTCGGTGGTTTACCGGCATCCATCGCAATTAGATTTAATGAATAAGTCGCCTCAACTTCCGCATTTTTTTATTGCACTCATTCCATTGAAGACTTAAACACTGATTTAGTTAGATAAAACCGATGGTTGTTTCCCCTCTGATTGAGTCGAGCATGCAAATGGGCTGTGAGAAACGGAATTCAATATTAGAGTGCTCATTGAGGTCAGTATTGGTAAATTTTAGAGAGGCAATAATTACCGTGATAAATTCCTCATGAAGACCTGCGCGATGTGATTACGTGGAATTTAGGTTCCTTACGTGATGTCTTCCACGTCAATATATATTGCATGAGAATAGTATGAACACCAGTGATTCGAGCAATATTTTTAATGCGTTTTTCTTCGGATCACTTTAATAATAAAGGAATCTCTTTATATCTGAAAATATTTATGTTCCGTTGCCGTTGCCATTTATTCTATTTTCTTCTCTGTTATGGCAAATGATATTCCATTAAACCAGTTTCTGAAGCTCTTAAGGTGCTAATAAAAGTGGCAAAACAATGGCAACGAAACTCCAATCCAAGTTGACCAAAAAATTCCAGATCCAAATAAGACTAACTTAATATCTTCAATTACTCACCCAGAGAGTGACGGGGAGAATACTAGTTATCGCCACAGGATCTCAAATAAAATAACACCCCGGAATAAACCACTTCGTTAAATTTTCTCACAATTTTCACATGCGTTGTAAATCCGCCTGTAAATGACCTGTTTATTTAGGAGAGTGCTGAGACGAATTCTGAAGATGACTTAAGGAACAGGTTGAGAGGAACAAACAGAAAATAAGAATCCGCGAACTTGAGCGCATAAAGAAGGGAGCCCACTGACCTCAGAAATTGGCCTACTCTCGACGGATCACGCTAGGATATCTTACTGTTACAGTTGTGTTTTTTTTCAAGCAGGACGAGCAGCATTAATTGATCCCTCTCCAAACATAAAGAAGCGATGTAGATAATCCACAGAGAATGGTCCGTTCCAAAGTATTCCTCTCTCCGAGAGAAATACTTTTGGAAGACAAAGACTTTGGAAAACAAAAATCAAAAGGGCCTAATACCCAAAGAATGATATGTATTGTAAAAGCGTCATTAACCCAAAGTTAACCCCTAGAATCTATCACATAATGCAACTTTAAAAAAATAAAGAGTTCGTCATTCGTCTTTTTTCAATTGGAATGCATTCGAAAAGTGCATAAAAAATAATTAATCGTCATTTACAAAAGGAAATGTGCTGTATATTATACGCGGAAGGTAATAAATTAATTTTAAAATTCTCTCAAATAAATTAATTATTCTCATGGAATTGTCCGGTTTTGGTTCAGGGCATTCATTTCTCATTAAATCGAAAAACTATATCTCTTAAGCTAATAATAAAATACATTTGGTTATTTTCCTTCGACTTACACTAGAAAAGTAACCGCAGATTCTACGGGGTTAGATACAAAAAACTAATGAAGCAGGCTACTCAGTTTCCATTTTCCACTGGGTCCAGAAGTTGAAATAAATTTATATGTACTGAAAATGCATAGCCGATAAATCATTTTTGATTTTCATCTATGCGATTACAATTCCATTGTTTTATGTTATTAAGTTTGATCAGAGCGTCAGGAATGAACATTCTGAATTATTTTATATGCTTAGTTAATTGTTTGGAATCGTATTAAAGACGAAATAAAAATTGTGATTTATTGAGACAAGCAAAGGAACCGTAAAATACGCAGGTGATTTGCCTTTCGAGATGTATCCCATGTACTCTGAAATAATTATATGCCTTCAAGATTAACATAAGCTGAATTATAAGTATGCTTGTTTGAAACCTTGCAATCCACTTCTTAAATATCGCTTTTATGGTCTATAAGTATTTGATATTTACATAGAACTACAAGAGTATATGTGTTTGCCCTACCTATGGCCAAAGCAATAACAACAAAGCAAATGCCCAAGTAACAAATATGTGTGAAAAGCTATGGTTGGAAAACATTAGGCAAATTTGTGATCAAACAAATGAGCTCAGTCTCATAGAACCCTCTGTTTTTTCGAAATATTGAGTTACGTGATCATACCGAAATACTCAAGCTGAACATTGAATATTACTGAGCGGTATAGAAAGAAAATTTTAAAATTCATGGTGATAATCCTTGGCCAATACAAATTATTTTAAATTACATCAACATTTTTACGTTGCGCAACGCGACTTACATTAATTATACGCTTTCTATGGAATAGATTCATTCGACATGACCATAGACTTCCAGTTATGGCACCGCACACAAACCTCTATTTTGTCTTCTGGGCAATGTAACTCTGAATCCATTTTGAATCTGAATTTGAGTTCTTCAGTACTGAGGAAAACCTTTTAGGATGAATTTTCACTCATCATAGCCAGTGATTGCTTAGTATAATATTATAGTAATTTCGTATGATATCGAAAAAATGGTGATCGAAACGCATATCAAATGACTTTTTCGTGCTGTTCCTCTAAACTTCCTTCAACCATGCATGGAATGTATCTTGCAATGAAATTATGATTAGTGCCACTTCCCTCAAGCTTATGCTTCCTCTCTGTCCATAATTTTGACTTCTACACCCAGAAACGTATGTACTTGGAATAAGTAAACAGGAGAAAAAAGTTTGAAGAACGATACATAGAAACACAGCTAACAAACCTACCTTTCGTCTGATATAATGATCTCCATTCCATCTCAGCTTCATAAAGCAGTATTAGCAAAGCATTCTATATTGCTCAGCGTATTAATATGATTATCAGAAATATTTTAATGTGAGAATTAAAGTGAAGAGTCGTCAAGAGTAATGATATTTATATCGTCAACAGCATTCCGATCAAGAGCAAATAATCAATCAATTGACACGCAAAAAAGAGGACTGAGGAAACATTTTAGACTTGGAAAACTATTGAGCAATTAAAATATTATCCCCTGATGAAAATGAAAACAACAAGAAATACAATTGTTACTAATATGCTTATGCCCTGTTAATTTTCATTTAAGTTTTTTAAAACTCTATATGAGTATCATGTATCATCATACTTGAGTATTAATCTTACAAAGTAAAAAATACGCAATAAAATACAATCCGGATTTTAATGACCCAATAGTTACCGCACAAAACCCAAATATGTTATTCAAAGCACAACTATCCCCACCTTCACACACATTGAATTGATGACCAACTGATTCCTACACGATTACTGAATAACTTGAGCGTATTATATGAAGGTACACCACATAGTATGTGAAACAGTAATAATATATACCCCATAGTATGTGACAAACACAATTTTCTAATGACATAGCAACCCAACTTAAAACACGAAACTAGCAAATAATATTTTACCAAGAAACAAAATGCTAGGTATTTCCTCCGCTTCTATTATTGCGAAAATTAATTTTTTCGAAATAATTTCAACTGTATCGATCGTCTCAAAATTGCTACCACTCTAAAGAATCTCATCCCTGCATTTAAGATAAAATACCTATTTTTACGATAGGCTCGTGCCCAGTGGCGTAGCCAAGATGTTCTCCAGGGGGGGGGGGGGGGGGGGGCAAAAATAAGTTAGCGTTCCATAACCGTTCCATAACAAAAGTTTGTTTTTGCCCCTTCATTAAAAATGTTAATTTTTCTTAATACTATTTGTATTTATCATATTTCTCCCTCAGTTGAATGTCTACGGCACCTTCAGCTAGTTGACCTATAATTTTTCATTTGACTAATGAGCCAGGGGGGGCGCCCCACCCTGCCCCGCCGTGGCTACGCCCATGCTTGTGCCTCTAATACTTGAAAACAGATGCACTACTGCTCATCGATCAAACCTTCCCGTAGCCATTATGACCGCATTCTCAAAGAATAACCTGATGCAAAATATCTTATAATGACTCAATTAAAAATACTTCCACTCACTCAAATACATAGCAAAGCAGATATGAATTAAAAGACAAAAGGTTAAAGTTTACATTTCGCGGGAATGGGCAAAATCACTGAATCTCTTTTCGGGATTTAAGATTTAATTCTAGAAGCAACCAAAACCACCTTTTAGAATTTAAATGGGCTCTGCATAGAGGTGAACGACAGAATAACGTGAACAATAGGTCCCTTAGAAGGAGCCATCATCACGAAATACACATCCTCTTAAAAATGCGAAAAAGGTAGCAAAGCTCATAATTTTTTGGAGAAACATTCACGAAATAAAATGACAAAGGATTAAAAAGAAAATATAGTCCAGCGTGGTTTCGCGGAATCTCTCCACTCGCCTTCTCCCCCATCCCCTTCCCTTAACGCCCCCCTACGATTCTTCTTCCGCCCTCCCCCCTGCTTTACAACCCGTGACAGCATGGCACCCAACGTCCACAGGCGGCTTATACACTACGACGCGAAAAAAAACGCAAGGAAGGGAGTGAAGACGGAATATGCATGAGGCATCATTAAGTTTCTCGAAGGGAGCATGAAGGGGGTGGGTATATGGTCGAGGGGAGAGGAGGAGAGTTCTGAAATAGTAAGGGAGACGAAACGACGAAAGGGGGGGGAGGGAGAAAGAGAGGTGGGAGAAACAGGGAACTATACGGAGGAGTGGGATGGGAAGGGGGGCTTGCGAGCTTCTGAGGGCGGTCTTTCTCTCTCATTTTAGCAGGAGATGATCAAGAGCGGAGAGCGTATCTTGTGTAGTGGAGTATAAGGAGTTGGGGCGAAGGAGATGGGGGGGATTGTTGGGGGGGGTGGGGGGGGGGACTCGGACGCCACCGCGGAGATCCGTTCGGTCGACGACCCTCCCTCTTGCTCTGAACACACCGCAGGCTGCGTAGGGTGGTGGTGGTTGTTGTAGGGACAGGGAGTGGGCTGGGGTCTGCTGGAGGGAATCGGTGGCGGGGAGTGGGAAAAGGAGGTAAAGAGAGAATGGAAGCGGGGGGAGGAGGGGATGGTACACGAGCCATGACCGCATGCCACCGAATAAAAGATTTCCATCTGAAGGAAACGGCGGTACCCAGAAAAGTGGTCGAAAATTCGTGACGAATTATGAAGTGCAAACGCCGTTGCGCCAGTGACCAGTCAAGCTCTAATATATTTTTGTCTCCAACTGCTGGGAGCACGGCGGGCCACTATGACTTAAGCTCACATAGTCTTGGAAAATTCGATCAATAGTATTGGAATACCAATTTTTTTATATTTCGATCATGCTTAGCAATTAAAAAAGGATTTTAATGCCTGGATGAACATTTTTCCCACTGCTTTGACGTAATCAAGAAGCGATCGGCCCTTCAAAGATATTCAGTATCAAGGGTTTCTTGACGTACGTTATTAAATAACTAATATACTCAATACATTAATATAATATTATCAGGAAATTGATATAACAGTTCACATAGTGCTTATATTTTACAATTACGGCATAAGGTCCCATGACGTGGAATAATTATAAGTTAGGCGAACAATTTTGTTTTCACTTTTTTCGAATATCTTATAAATCCGCGGAATGCATAAATTATCTCTGTGAGAAATATCCCCACTAAATATTTAATACTACATGGTCTTATTTTATCCCAAAAACAATTAATGCAAAGTACAGACGCCTATTCACCCTGCTATCATTATCTTTTTAATAATGTACCATGATGCAGGACTGGATCCATGTGTTATTCAAAAAATCACTCAAACCGCAAGAGACCCCATTGAAATTAGTTAATTAAATGGCTTCAAGAAACATTGTAGTGGATTATTTTCCAGTCCTCTCTTATGCATAGCCTTCATGGTGCATGCATGTTTAATGCATGAGGTCATTCAGCGAATTCGTGCGACTTATGGGTGCAATTCGATTGAGCAGCAATATTTTCAGAACATCACTTCTTCATAAGTACCTTTGGTACCTTCATAGGTATCTTTGGATTCCTTCCTATCCTAATCCAGTTTTCGGTATCTTGTCAATTAACTTTATCTTGGGTAGAAATTTGCCTACCTACCTTTCAGAATACGATTACAACTACTGTATTGTCATTCATTAAGTCCAGTTTTTCTCTCTTCTGAATTTGTCTTTGTCTCCTTATATAATTAATCATTTTAAACTTTATGATCAATATTTTGCTGTTACTTTAATGGTAAATGAAAGGCGTAAATATTGATGCAGTTTAATGACATGCTAACGATACTAAATTTTTGGGCATCTCGTTTTTCATAGGCACGATTTAGATTTTCGTTTCGACCTCGTACATGACTAAATTTTATGTAAGGTCTACAAATGTGTTGTTAATGATACCTATATTATTGATGATAATTCCATCTCTGGTCAATCAGTATTCTCTGGTCAATCATCAATATCAATATTACTTATTAAGGTTCTTAGGTTTATTTTTTTAAATTGTACGTAAATCTTGCCTCAAGAATTTGCTCATAGATTGTTGAGCCAGTAGGCGAGAGAGAGACTAGTTTGAGCGATGTTTAGTCTTGAAGAAGAGTTCCTTAATGTGAGAATAACTTAAAAGCACAAATGAGGGTGCGGTCATTAAATCAAGGTGAGTATCCAACTTCCAACATAACGAGTGCTTCCTTGAAGGAAGCAGCGTCATCCTCTCGGAGAGGCCATTAATTAATCAATAAAATATTCACCATTAATCCGAAATTTCCCGTCCCCATCCCCAATCCTTTCCACGAAACCACTTTGGCCCGGAGCACTGTGATCCCTCCTCCTTCCAGAGCGAAGAATTATTGCCATCCTCCTGCAATCATTGGAATAATGGGCATAATGCAAATATGTGGCTCGTCGAAAAGCAAAGAGAGCGGAGGGGGAAAGCTTCCACTTGGGGAGACGCCTATGCGCGAACGGTGGTGTTGGGACAGGTGACGAGAAAGGATTCTTTAGTTGAAGAAGGTTGGCGAGGGGAAGGGTGCAAGGTGTCGAGAGAAATTAGCCAAGAAAGGGGAAGGGATCAGTTAACAATGGTTATCGTCTCAGAGAACACTTTCGCCGCTCCGTAGTTAACTTCTTCATGTGGTAATATGTCTAACATAAACCGTCGTCATGCGATTCAGCAGTCTCTCGATTTCTCGAAACTGCGAAATACATCCTTCGTCTGTCATATTGCAATGAAACCACAACTCTTCAATTTTCCAAATCGATGTTCATATCCATAAACTTTTTTATTTTGTTTTTGACTGGTGAAAAACTTAACAATCTTCAAGATAAGCGACTCTGTGACCCATATAGCGGGAGAAATGTCCGTCACCCGTGAAAGGTAGGTGTGTAAAATGATTTCTCCCTCCTTATCCACTACCTACGGAAGAACAAACAAAATATTTCATTACATTTAGGCAAGAAATTCCCATTATATGTCAAATCGTATTGAAATCGTATCCTTTGTATTTGGAGATAGCCCTTTCCGGGTAAACAGTAAGTTCTTTACGGTAGAGTTAATTATTACAAAGTAAATTATACTGTTCATTATTGGATTGCCGTTCTTGCAAACCAAAAGTATTTTGGATGCAATTCCAACAAAGTACATTGAGCAGAATTCAACTTTTCCAGTAAAAAACTGCTTTTGAACTGATCAATTTTTTATTTAGATAATTAATTAGCTACTTTTTAAATAAGCATTGGCGTGGAGAATTGGGATAGTTGGGGTACTTGGAGAGTTATTTGGATACCAAATGCATCCTAGTTTCAGTATCCATAAACACTGTTGTTTCCGCGTTAATTTAGTGTTATCATCGCTCGATTCCATGGACGATAAAATTAAAGGAAATAATTTTTAAAGTTTTTAATTGCTGGGTGTGGATTTCACGTAATCTCGTCGAGCTCCTGGATACCGGGATTCGCCACTTTCTTCAAAGGAAAGGGAAGACCCTCAAGATTTTTTGCGTAATTTTGTCGTTTCCACCTGACTTAAAAAAGGAATTTTCACATGCCAACATGGTATTAATTGCTCACGTTGGCAATTTCGTGGCACGGAAGCTTCCGGGATCGAGAAGGCGCAGGTTTTTCCTCCGAGGGACCCCGAAAGCGCCGAAAATACTCCGAATGCTCCGGCTGTCAGAGGTAAGGTGTGCGCAGGTTATGAGAAAAAGATTTTTAGTGGGAGAATGAGGAGGGGAAGGTGTTTGCCAGTAAAAGGAGCAGGCTGGGGCCGGCGGGCTAAGAAAGAAGACGTCTTGGAAGGGCAGATGTCCACCGCCACCGCCTGTGCCTAGAAGGATCGAGCGTCGGGACGGACTCTCATTGCTGCCATACCGCTATTATAACCTCGACGAGAAATCCTCCTGGAAGGTAGGAAGGTGAGGGAGGCTGGGAGAGTGGGAGGATGTAAGGGTGGGACGAATTAAGGTCGAGTAGAGAGGCTGGAAGAAAATACAAGCGGTGGTGGACCGGTGGCGAACGCAGAGGTCGTCTGCACCAGAATTCCTATCATCGAGGAGGAGTTTTAGGTCGTCCCTATGGACAGCTGTTTGATACGCGGACCCTGAGGCCTTGACAAAGCACATTTTTTTGATGTGGAAAACACTGCACGAATCTTTCCCACACGTTGCACTCTAAAATTCAATCAACAGAGGATTATTGACTTTATCGTGGAATTTAAGTGTTCCCTCTTCATGTTTGGCACGTAACTAGGAAAAACAAATTTACCTGCATAAGATTTTTGCTGTATTTTGCCACCAAGATAATGGTTTTAAATTACTTCTCATGTTAAATTGATATGATCCTTTTGGTAAATTAGTTGTTTATAGTAAAAATAAGGGTTCTGTTCCTTAGCAATACGATGGTTTACTCGTTGATGATGCCACAAACTCTTGTGGTGGCGTGCAGGATACAAATGTTGAAGTAAACGAAATATGTATGTACATAATGTCCCATTTAGATGTGAATCGAGTCCAAATTCTCCGTTTTTAGTTTTTTTGTCACAAAAATGTGGTTCTTTTACAATAATTATTTCCAAGTTAGTCTAAACTGCGTACTTTCCTGGCTCTGTTACATTCGTGCCCCCTTACCTGAATTTTGCCTAGTCTCTGAGATTTCTGATATTCGTCGTTTTAAGTCTCATTCTCCAACATTTACCCTTAAATTCATTGTTTAATCCAATCTTTCGTAAATTCAATACCTACTCATTGTGAATATTTCAGTGACTTTTATCAATTCTCTCAAATAGAGCAAAGAAAGGAAGCACACTCAATTTAAGATCACTAAAAATTCAATTAAAAAGATAAAATAGAATCCCGATATACTGATTTTAAGGCAGAGTAGCATTATGTAAGTAAATAAGCTGAAAAGAGGTTAAAGAAATCCAGATCAAAATTTCGTTGATAACTCTGAAATCTTCCAAATCCCAGAAAGAACTCCTAAAATCGAAGTTTTTTTTCTGGAGCCTTGATATTTGTGTAAATAACATGATAAAAATCGTTAAGGACCGATTGATTTCAATGGGTTGCACCACTATTAGGGAAAACGTTTTTGTGGCAGTAACTATTTATACCTGATTTATATTGGCTAATATCGCATTGGCAGAAACGAATTGGCTATAAAAAGATTGGTTGGGATTTTTCATTGCCCAATGAAGATGGTTTTCTAGGACTTAGTTCCTGTTGATGGAGCCAGAAGTACTCCTACCCCCTCATGAATGTGTGTGAATGAATTTATATTTGCCGAAGGACTTAATACGAAATGAGTTATACTATTACCAATACTTCACATTTGTAACAGCTTAATCATGTCGCTTATAAAACAATTGTTTCAGGGCCGAAAGAAAAATTAAATGGCTCGCGAAGGAGCTGTAATCATCATAAAAACTCGAATTACATTGAATTATTTTTCATCAGAAATGGCTGTGTTTTACATCGGGCACTGCACTCCGGCAACAAAACTTCATTGGCATGGTAATGTGAATAAGTTGATAACGGCCGCCTTTTATTTCTATTTGCCCACTTCTCTGGCGTCAAAATCTCCTTTAGCCATTTAAATTCAGACCTCAATTCCAATAGCGATAAAGAAAGAAATTTTAACGACCGCATCATAATTTTCATCCACTAATAATTCAGATTAATCTGTTTCGAATCTCTTTAGGGTTCAGTTGGTATGTTCATTTTAAATGTTCATTGGCCAACGGAAAAATAAAAAAGAAACTGTGGGGAGTGAGCGCCTTATATTTCAAGAGATAGGGGAGAACGTGGGCTTTTAAAGGGATCTGCAGCTGTTTGGAGTCAAATAATAATAGAAAATTAATGCCTGGTATAAACGCGAATGCATGCAATCCGAAAGAGAAAGGTATGAGGAAATTATTCATCCGTTGAGCGAAGACAACGTGCAATTAACCAGGGGAGGGAGACAGCGCGTGGCGTCGTGTAGTGAGGAAGAGGGGAAATAATAAAAATCGAGGGGCACTTCACTCCAAGGAAGTGGCGGTTTCGCGAGTGGTTCGGGAACGACCGAGGGGCGGTGTGCGTGTGCCGGAGGATGTGAAAATGGCAAGGGAACAGAGGATGCGGTGGGGAGCGGAGATCGCGGAGTACAAACAACTCTCGGCTATTGACGCAGGTTCGCGCAAATCAAACAATAAAAATGACCATCCTATTTTTTCCTCGAGTATTTCTACGACTCAAAAAATAGAAAACCTATAATCACACAATAGTACAGTTAATAACAAATTGCCTTTATTACCTGCAGAGGAATTTATGAGCGCCAGATTCTGTTCTTTTGTTTTTGTTCTGATTCTGTTTTTCTGTTCTTGATCTTTCTGCTACTGAAATAAGGAAGCTATTATGACCATCGATTCAAATCATAAATCGTTCAAACTGTTAAAATCTTTTCTGAGTGGAATTCTCCCTCTGCAACATCACAGCAGTAAACAGAAACATACTCTTATTTCCGCCTTTATGCACGATAATTTATGTAAGGTACCATAAATGAGTCAGTTTCCCATGAATAACTTTTACAGGTGAATTCTAATTTTATCACAGCCATATATAGTTAAATGATTCCTAAGTATTTCAATATGCTGCAGAAACGTAAGAATATATTTGACACAGTAGATTACCTCAGAGAAGAATATTTTTTTCACTCGAATTTCTTCGACAGTTCCATCTGAGATTAAACCCAATATATCTTGCTGGGACACTTATGAATACGTTCTTTTTCCATTGCTCATTTCATAGTATTCCACTTTTAAACGTTGCTGGAAATAAGGAGCAAAGTTGCTATAGAGTGCCACTTCTTCCTCACCTAATTTTGTAGAGTGTCATTTGAGTTAATTCACATGGAGCAGAAGAGAGGTAATCAATATTATATAACTCAATTGATTTCGTTTCCAGGTGATGATATACACATGCCAAAAATGAGAAAGAAACCTCACATAGCTCATTAACGGGTTTCGTTAGAGCCCGCCCTACTTATATCAGTGGAGGATAATGGAAATTGATCTCTCAGAGAGATTAGGCAATGCACTTGAAATTCGATGCTGTTTAGCAATCCAAGAACGGAAAAAATCCGTTTTTCGGGATTTTTCGCCAGGAGTGATCCCCACTGACAGTTCTTCATGACCTAGTTGGCACTGACAAGAATATCCAACCCGGTCACATAGAGGAGAAAAGATCGTTGTTCGACCATTTAGGTGGGATCTAGCTTAGAGAAACAAGCATCAAAATTGACAAGGTGGTGGAGTAGTGTCGGGGACACCGGGAGAGAGAAAGAGAGGAGGAAATTGGGCAGTAAAATGATAGCGGGCCTCGGAGGATACGATGAGGAGGAGGTCTTGGGACGGTTGCAGGTGAGGCGGGGAGTCGGGCAGGGGAGCGGGGAGGGTAAGAGGAAAGGTGGGTCGTTGGGAGGGTGGAGGGAGGAGGTCCCGTCCGATCAAGACAGCCTCTGGCGCGGCGGACAGGTGCATGAGAGAGGAGTTTTCGGGAAGGTGTGGCGCTGCCCGAGAAAGAGAGAGAGAGAGCAAGGTGGAGAGTGGGGCAGAGATGCGGGAAAGGTGGGGAGTTATAATGCGGGAGGGAACGGGGGAGGGAGAGAATGAAAGATTTCCCGGTGGATGGGTGGGGTGGCAAAAGGTGTTCCTCCACTACTTTTCGCTGGACGACTCGCAGGCGCAGTTTACTACGGCGTGTGTAAGGGAGTGGGGAGGCGACGAGACGGGCGAGCGGTCAGAGGACGGGGTCGGGGAGGTAAGGTGAGCAAAACAGGGAAGAAGGGAGGGAAGAAGGTGACCTCTTCAAATCGCTGCCCCACGTGAAGGAATGATTGCGATGCTCTCGCGTCTTAGTGGGATCGATTCTTCGTCATCACAGCGTACGTTGAAGCCCTGAATACGTTATGCAGAACAAGAGCACATTCTGGAGCAATTTCTCAGAGATGTAGCGTAAGTTCTTCTCATCGTGATATAATTGTTCAATGGTCAATTTGATTTGAATCAAGATTCCAGACAGTCATTCAAAGATGATGGCTACTGGCTGCTGTGGTCATTCCACAGAGCGCAACAGAAAAAACAATGCTACTCATTTTTTATATTATCATTCATATTGTTTGCAGGTGACTACAGGAATATTTGTAAAAGAGAGGAGTTGAGTCAATATGAAGAGGTTGGCTGATGGAAGAATAGACTGGAGGGCTGCTTCAAAACAATCCTAGGATTGTTGACCGATGATGATGATGATGATAACATGGATATTTACATTATCCAAAGAATGAAGACTGTGATAAAAATAATAATTTTTACTTCTCTTAACAAAATTATAAGGTTTTATTGTACTATCCTTAGAAATGGTAAGAAGCCGATGACTCCACTTTTTATCGCGTGATCTAATTTGAGCATATAGTTAAACTTGTTTGAGGTAAGAAGAAATCAAAGGATAGGATGACTTTTCCAAATAAAATCGTCGTCAAAATTCGTATTCCCTTGATGAAAACCCCCTGGAGCCCAACATCTTTTAACCTATTAACGCACTGAAGAAATACAGTAAAGGAACTTTCTAAAGTCGATTAAAATGATCGGACCAACAATATAACTAGAAAGGTGGTAACATACGCCTTCGGCCAGATTCGGATATTTTTGATGGATATTGTCTCTTTCGGACATTCATCAAAAAGGGTTGAATGAGATGATATATTGAATCAAAATTCATGAAATGATTGATAGCAGATTCCTATTTGTTTTCTTATGAACGTCTGTTCTAGAAAAAATTACTATGGTCTTATTAAATAAGGTCGCATCATATTTCACCAGGCCATCACAACTCATTACTCGCCATTTGAAAATCAGCAAACCTGGTACTGAGCAAATTATTACTCTAAAATCAGGAAATGAGCAAAATTTCAAACTAAAAACAACAAAATGCAGTTGTTATTGATATATAAATCTCTAAATTATAAATACTAAAAGAACGATACTATATGTTGTTTTTATGAAAATTTTAAGTACAATTATTTTTAAAAAATATTGCTAAGTTTACAGATTGTACATAGTTCTTTTTTCTTATTCGTGAATAAATAATTGCATAATATGAGAGGAATGTTTTTCTCTGATTCATCAGAGTGATGACTGGAAACAGATTACTATCAGCATTGGTGACTACAGGTTAAACATTATCTCTACATATTACATTCAACACCCATCTAAAATCCACTACTATTTTTCGTGTCGTAATACACGAGAAGCTCTTTTTAAGCATTGTAGGTTTTTCGAACCCGTCCATCGAAACGGCAAGAACCGGTTGAAGCGAGAATTTTGATCGATTCGCCGCCCTCTACTGCAGGCAGGTGATAGCCAGTGGTCAGCGATATGGTCAGTCGAGTTCCGTTAGCAAAGGCCTCATTTCGGATCTTGAAAAACACTCTATTTAATTGGCCTTTGGTTACCTAAGCATGATATTAATAAAGATACCGGTCTCTCATTTGCTAAAGGTGATGGCACAGAAGCGTCCATGCCTAAAGCAATGTATCCATGATACTCGAGAAATCCCAGAAAAGCATCAATACAAACGGATGAAGAACGTCCCACACAGGAAATATTATTAGCCTTCTCTAATTTCGTAGGAAAAAGAAACACAACCAAGTAAAGTCCACTGCCTACCTTTTAAATCATTGTCCCCAATGGTAGCGGGTAGGGGAACAAGGTGCTCCCAGACCGTCTTATAACTTGCACCTCGGCGCTGAGTGAAAATACGTTCTTACACAGAAACATTTCTTGTGCCACCGATTTCTTGGAGCATGATTTCAAAACTCAATCTCCGCCTCAATACTAAGAGAAGTTTCCTATGTCTCATTGTGGTATTAGACGAAGATAAATATTAATATCATTCCCCTTTAAACCAACATACAGAATGCACTGAAATTTAGGGAATGCATAATCGTTTCGTAGAAATATATTTGGTAGGTAGTAGTGAAATGTAGGCATTAAAGAATGGTATTAGTTACGAAGAGGGCACGGAAATTTACAGGCTCATGCAATAGCATTTCCTTGGGTAATGAATAAAAATAGTCATATACTCCGTTGGTAATAGTTAAGGATTGGAAGGTGATTTGAGATCGAATTTCAGTGCTGTCACATTACCAAAAATTCAAATAGCTCCAAAGTTTAATATTCAGACATATTTTTTGTTGGACGGATTAATGAATCTTCTATAATATTTAACGCCACTGTGCTCTTTAATTAAGATTTTGGAAACTTCTCGAGTGCTAGCCTCCACGCCTATCTCATCTTTTTATTGTATTAAGGCTGCAAGATCACCAAGGTGGGGATAATACAAAAGATAGCTACAATAGGTTAGCAGGACAAGGGGATAATCAGGAAAAGTATAGGCTAGCCGGAACGGAAATATTACGGAATAGACCATGTCACGATACGAGGTTAGATAGGCTCACCATCGGAGAAACAAGTTTATACTTAAGGAAAATAATGCGCGATAACGTCTCGAAAGCGGAAATTAACGTAACCGCCATTCCCGCCGCAAAAATATCTTCCTGAAATGGATCTTGCGCGATAAATTACTGCTACTATAATTAATTATCAATTTCATGACCTTCATTTGCGTCAAATGCTATTTAAGTGTAAAAGGAGCAAGCAAAGCATATTAATGAAGAATATGAACGATAGATATTCATTATATTTATCGAGGCAAAGCCCATACACCTCATTAAGTCGCATATCATTAAATTCAAATCCTTCATTGATATTGTGGCCCTAGAAAGAGAAAGCATTACAGGGTCTGTATTTTTTCTAACTTTTTACTACCGTTGATTTTGCCATATTTTCGTAAATTGTTGACATTCAACTTTGTGACGAAGACAATTCCATCACATAATCACACAACCTTTCCCAACAATTCTGGAGATACGGCATCTAAATGGCAGATAATGCAAACCCAACGCACAATCATATTCTAATTTACTTTAACATTTATTTGTGTTTTAAAACGCGAGGTTAATATTTCGAAATCTCTTTAAAGTTCTTCGCTGCCTGTGCATTGTTTTACGTGTGCTAGGAAACTTATAACCGGATTTTTTCAACTAAAAGGGGTCCCTCAAGATCGCGACAGAGCTCCCATCATAATTTCGGAGGAGAACTAACTGCATATGCCGCATGCAGCTGACGGGGGAACCTCAAAATTTTGAGGTGGCAATGAAACGAGCCTAGACGGAAAGAACAGGAAGCGAGGATAAGAAGTTTCAAAAGAGAATCGCGGGGCGGACGCAGAAGGCGTCTGCAGGAAGTCAAAGGGTTCGCGATGGGGAAAAATGAATACCACTTCCTTTAATGGAGTATTTTTAGGAGGAGAGAATAGGCTGTCAAAGTTATTACGGCAGTTTACCCACCTAATGGCTTCCGCAACGGCACCGATGGAACTTCTTCCCCATGCACATTGGATTAGTTTTTCACGATGAAAGAAAACGCATATGACGGAAGAAAAATTATTTTAATATCTTTGCACAAAATGTATATTATGCCTGATGAGTCCATATTTTTGTAATTCTACTCTCGTCTTTCTTAAGACTCCCGTTTTTAGCTTGAAGGGAAACACGTGGGTCCTAGAAAATCATCTTCTCACTTTCAGTTGCCTGTAGTTCCTGAAATTCAATTTTTTAATAAATCCTCTTATGTTGAAGACTTATCAAAGGCCACCAATCGAAAATTCTACAATGAACATTAACTTTCTTCTTCAACTTTCAACGTAAACCGAATTATTACTTAGTTGAACTAAACGAAACCGAGGGAAAGTAGCTGATTGCAGAGACATAATTTTCATCCTATATGAAGATATACTTTCCTGAATGTACTTTACTTGAACATAATACAATTGGCAGTCTTCTCTGTATGCATGCTGGGCATGCATAACAGAGAGCGCTTCCAAGAAAAATATCATTTTACCATCTGTGAATAACTTATTTTTCATTAGGGAGAGTTAACACATATTTTGAAAACTGAAATCAGTAATTAAAAGAAAATTCAATGAATTTACAGCGATTATCTACGACTGGAGTGGATTTGTTGGCATGTTATACTGACACCACACAAGAATAGAGTGAAATCAAGTGATGAAGCGAACAGGTTGCAAATGAATTTTTCTTTTTTCTCTGGAATTTTAATGCTTCAGAGTTTAATATTGTATGCTACCTAAGCTAATCGCCCAACGTGGGAACAATCATCTGTAGATTTGGAAGAAAACAAATAATACCTTTGGATATGTATTTCGAGAGAACAAGGTAATATTTTCCTGCTGGTTCCAAACCCGTAAGAAATTATTCGGAATATTTCAGAGGAATTACTGACGTTAGTCGATAATCGAACGGATACTGACTATGGGTGCCTATCCAAGGATCTTCCGATCTCATGGACTGATCGAATCCCGCGCGCGGCGAAAACGACCCCAAAGACGGCCAGCCGACACCAACCAGTTGCTCCAACCCCCTTCTCCGCCACCCCTGGCCCTTCTTTCCCATCACGAAGGGCCGGGGCAGCTGAAGGTGGAGGATGTGTTGCACCTATTCCGAGGTCACCTCCAACCCCCTTCGACGCTTCCACCTGCTTTGCTCGCGCCACCCATTCACCCCCTTCCTCACGAGAAGGGTGCACGTCCGAAAAACTTCCACCATCAACCCCTTTACCACCCCCTACCCGCTCATTTCCCCTCCTCTCCCCCTGGAACTTCTAATGCACACACGCACACCCATCCACCCTCACCCCCGAAATGTTTCCACAAAAACCTCCCTTTGCACACCCCATATACCCCACGGTGACACCGGTCTCTGAAACACCTCGACCACCTTACACTCGGGGAGAAAAAAACATGAATATGGTCCAAAAAAGTGGAGAATAGAGGTTAAAATAAAGAAGCGGAAGAGAGACAGAGATAGATAAAGGAAAGATGGAAAGGTGGTGTGAGATTATGAGGGGATTAAGTAGTAGACGAAGGGCAGTGAAAGAAATTCAATAACTGCCATCATCTGCGATCACCATACCAACAATAATTGCCAAAAAATGCCCTGTTGTGAAAAGTACAAACAATAGAGTGGAGAAACGGGAGAGATGGGATTGTAAGGAAGAATAGGGGATTAAGGAAAGAAGATGGTGCACGAGAGGGCATGCTCTCCCTTTCCTACCTCCTCTTATACCCTAAGGGAAATGCAAGGGCAAGTAACTTTTTCACGTGGAGGTTGATGCGCAATCTACTCAGTCCTAATATCAAACACGTCCTACTTTAGTAGGACGTGTTTGATAGATGTGGTTTATTTCTGCATCTACATCTATGTAATACCCTCCAATCCATCGTAAGGGTGTGTGGCAGGAGGTGAACTATCACCATTCATGCATTATCAAACAGAACTCTTCCTACAATGCAGGTGTACAAAAAGATAGGTACCACTCCATTTATACACTACTTACATGAAACCAAGAGCGCTACCACCCCAAAGATTATATCATCCATGTAGTTAAGTGACACGTGCAATGTGATCTACTCGTATAAATGACACTAAATTGTTGGTTAATACAAAGTAATGAAATATTTCTCGATTAGTTAATAATTTTCATAAATAAATTGAAGTACAAGACTTGGAAGAGTCGGGGGGATGATGAGAAATTGTCGCATGAACAGAAAGGGTGATGACTAAGGCGATAGGGTTCATAGCCTAAATGGGGTGGATGAAGGGGAAACGCACTGACATTTGAATAACTGAGGTTGAGAGAGTAAATATCGCCGTTGTGTAGTGGTGAATCAATAATGTTATAATTTATAATGGTTGCATAAGAAAAACATATAGTTTCCACGAAAATTATACAAGACTATACCTTTCTCTTTTAGTGACCATTTCATTTTCTAAATTATCTATGTACAACACCCCCATGGTGCATTACAGTTTGTTTTTATCTATGGCGATGATTTCAAATTTGGCCCAATTCACTTTGTTCTTACCCGTAATTCGAGTGTTACGCTATATTTTTGTTCTTCTAGGCTTTTGTACCAAAAATAATACCATGAATAATTGTATTTGAATGTGCGTCTTTCTTTTCTAAGCACAGGGATTGAGAAATTCACAAAAATTTATCTCTGAGAAAGACCATGAAAATATTTAACTACCGAATATTTTTAATGTAAGTAGTAATAAGAACTTTAAATTTAGAAATCATTCAGAGGTGATAGTAAATGAATATCTCCAAAAATAAAAACGACAAGAAATGCTTATTTTGGATAGTTTTAGGTATGTGTGTGAGTGTAACAAATGCAAATGGAAATGAATAGAGATAGAGTATATGGATTTTAGTGCGCTGATTAGTAGAGAAACCTATAAGAAAAAATAAATCATCTACCAAATACATATGACCTACAGAGGTGAGAATCGTCTTCAAAACAAATTACTTATCAGCGGAGTTGAAGGTAGATTTAGTCTACAAGCTAAAATAGATAAGCGGTTTTGTTAACGCTGCTAATGGGCTGTGGACATCGTGACAGCATATTGGATGCATGATCTCGGGAAGCACGTTCACTCGCCAGTTACAAATATCAACGGACGTAATACCTAAGGCGTGGAAGGAATTCAGGTTAATTTCACGGCAAAAATTGTGCGAGTGATTAACATCCGCTAGACGGATGTTCGTATTTCGTATCTTGAGATCAAGAGGTCATTGGGCATAAGCATTTTAGATTGGAAAAAATACCTACATGATCAAGACTGGATCGTTTTCAAGTTTCTCCCTCATCCAAGATGATAGTATTTTGTCTAGTTCTTTAGAGGTGGATGACGTATAATCATTCATTTAAGCCCGAAACGTCTTCATCAATTCTCTCCTACGCCTTACCTATCTTAGAAGGAAAAATCAAGCGATTATAAGGAGAGAGAGAGAGCAATGAAAAGGCATGAGTTTTTGTTCAAGTATAACCATTCCGATCCAGGGATTGGCCCTCCTCCAAAAATCGATTCTTAACCTTCCGGAAGGCCAATCACGCGAACAGGTGGCCGTCGAACAACCTCACCTGCGAGATGAGGCCAGCAATCCACGGCGGACCTGTAACCGAGCCTCTTTATTCTTTCCTTATACCTGCCCTCTAATGGTTAAGGACAGTGGAGGGGCAAGGTACCAGCAGTCCCTTTCAAATATAAGTTGAAACTTAGGACAGTTTTTTTTTTAAAGAAGTAGGGGGTTTGACTTTCATCTACCAAACTTTACAACTCATCCCTTCCCCAGTCCACATCCTTTTCAAGCAATAACATTGAGCTCGTCGAGTAACCGTTAAGATTGTCAGATAGCCAGCGCGTCAATTTCACTAAGAAGACGCAGTATCAAAAGGTGGGCATTCGGATATGTATAATTCGTTCCCCAATAAGTTTACCGGAGTTATTAGTTGTTCATCGGTATTTTGAGAGCCTTGAAAAGTGTTAGAGTTACGAAATCAAAGTAAAATCATATCTAATACGATAAAAGTAGTCGAATCAAGCAGGTTAATGAATAGCTGGTGACTATTTGCATCGCCCCAAATATGTGAATCGTAAATACATATATCCACTTGACGTAATCTGAATCAAAATGTGTATCATTTTAATGCATAATCCAATACGGAATGCACTACCACCTCTACGATAAAAGATTTTATTTAAAAAAGTAGTTATCTGTAGTAACTTATTTCATTGATTTTTGCCTTCCATCCTCACATTTTAAAACATGTGATATTATACTACATTGACAAAATTAATCCAATTTATCGACTAAACAGTCTCCTCTTACCCTCTCCATCTGCTAATCCTGCTCTTAGTCAATAAAATAAATACTTACCATTATATTGATCCTATAATAGATATTTTACAAAAACAATATAATTATTGAGTCGAATAATCCACCTTGATTATGTTCTTGGTTTAGGTGAAAGACCACCTACACAAATTCCTCATTTTCACAATCTCCTAGTAAACCTCCTCTGTGATATCCAAACCATTACTGCGTGTGCCCTTAGCATTAGTTCAATAAAAGCTACCATCAGCCGAGTTTACTTCTTAATAGTAATATGCCTTGATTTGAACGTTTGGATTACAAAATTTCTTTTATATTTTTCTGTTGGCTAAAGCGAATACGCTATGACTATGATCTGCATCAAAACCTCCTCATATTTATTGAGTTCCTCTGAATTAAAACTCGATTTTTGCTACTAGGCACTGAAAATGAAGTTAAGGGAAAGTATTGGTATCCATATCAATTTTTTTTATAAATTTGAGCTTAAAACACAGACAACAATCACAACGATTCACTTGTATGATGATGTGATTGACCCAAATAGGTCAGTAAGTCCTAAAAAACGTAAATAATTCACCTTCGTCCATTAAGTATGCAGATAATCTCATCTAAAAAATAGATACCATTTGTCATAACCATCGATAGTTTTACGTAATGTTAACCTCATAGTAATTTATTCAGCTCGATTATTATTTCTAAAAAAGTAAACCTTCAAAATACAAGCGATTTTTTTCTCACGACAAATCCTTAAATAAACACCCATGATTGTGATATTCTGCATCACTCGCTTTTATTTTTTTAAATCACGAAATCTAATCCAAAACATTGGAGAACTTCACCCAACTACGCTTTTAAACCAATTTTTTTAAATTTATGGCACAAGCTCAAGTTTTTACGAAGTGGCATTGGGGTACACGTCTTGGTTGGATATGATGATTCTAGCCCAGCCACAAATCATTCCAAGCCGTAATTAAACCCAACCAGCCACGCTTTGATCGCCATATTCCCATTGTTGGCAAAGCTCTCAACACCATATCTCTCGAAGCTTTGATGAAGCCATATCGGAAGTGATTGGGGTTGAGACTCCCTCCTATCTCACGCTAGCGACTTCTCAAATAGAAATATTCCCAGGCCGCCCAACGGCCGGGTGTTTGGGTTAGTGAGTGAAAAGGCGAATTCCCATTGCTTTGAGAATTAAGATTTTTGAGGCAGGTTTCAAGTACTATTTCAACACGTGAAATTATTTTATTTTACTTCTTATGTGAATTAATTTACAGTGCTAAACATCAATGTCATTAATTTTTTTTCTTTCTCCAAAGCAAGGGATATGTACTTCGGTTTCCTTAATTTTTTTCTTTCTGCAACCTGATCATTACCATACAAGCCCGGCGGTATGGACATCCAGTAGTTAGAGCACTCGGCTGCTGACTGGGAATCACGGGAATTTCTTATACTCCACCCAACACCATGTTGATGATTTGGAGGCTACCCAGATTCTCCTGGAAAACCACTCGCGACAAACAGAAAGTTTCATTCTCCCACACACTGACATTTCAATATATCCAGCCTCAGGACTGACTTTAAGTCGAGGTTAACCCACAAACACCAATACAGTCTTTGGTTTGAGAATACAGCATTTAGTAAATAATGAAGCTTTAAAATTTATATTAATAATTCGTCTGATGAAGATAATTGTCAAGGGAATAGTTAATATAAATAATGGCAAAGGGAAGCCTCGTATGAAATATTTGAAGCAAGTAGTTAAGGATGTAAAAGAGAAAAAATATGAAAATGGTAGCCGATAAAAAACCGAGTGTTGCATCAAATCAATATTGAGAATATGGCTCAGTAATTATGATATTATGATTGACTGTATAAAACATTTACGCAATGCAAGTGGATACTATTTATACTGATAAAGTTTAGGGTACTGATTACTAAATTATTCCATGGACGAAACCGTTTTAAAGGAAGAGGTAAAACAGGTGCATAATCTAACAATAATCTTATTTAGATTAAATGTATCCTAAGATTAACGATTTACAAAGGAACTACTTGGAAAATATTTACTGGCTGGCCTTAGCTTACGGATGAGCGAATGGATCATAAATATGCTGCCACCATTTGCAGTTATAGAAATAGTGACGTTCAAGCCCGGATCAACGAGTCGTTGGAAGAAAGGAAAAGTGTGGCTAATCGATTCCTCAGATCTGCCAGGCGAATATTAATATTTCCCCAAAGGAAGCAGATGCGGCAGCTGGCAAGCAAAATTCGCTGTTCGAGGAAGCAATTGCTCACCGCTTCCGAACTGCCCTTTAAAGCGCGCATCTCCCCCAGCATACGAAACTATAAGTTTCAGCGGGGCAAATGACCTTGGTGATCAAAAGTGAAAGTCAAATTAAATATATTCGGGTGATTCACAGCGTGTTTTTTCAAGGCCCCACCTGTTATTAAAACCAATTCGAAAACCTCCATCAGAGATCGCGGATACTGCATTATGTACACGCCAGCTCAAAGTACTTAATTTCACTAACACGATCACAAAAGTTCTAACTAATTAAGTGAATGATATCCTTCACAACCTTGGGGATGAATAATATATCATGAATATAAACATTATTTTTAGAAGATTAATTGCATTTCTGTTTTTTAATTACTTGAGCTTTATTTCAAGGAAATTCTTCCTTCTTATTCAAAGATTGCGAATCAGCTTCGAATAACTTAGCGGAGTCACTCGCTGAAATGCAGTACAGCAAAATTTCCACAGAGAAAAAATCCACCTTGACCGAGACTAGACCCAGAAGACCCTGATACTCTGCCAATTGTTCTACCAAGGCATTTTCTTTTTCTTAGCTTTTTAATTCAAACACCGAAGATTACTTATCATGTCTAAAAAAAAAAGAGTGAAAATATGATGATTACTTTGTTGTAAAATTTAAGCAGAAATTGTTCTTGGCCCGTAATTACAAGTCACTATCAAAATACAATTGCTTGATATGTAGGTCTTCCAGCTTCTTACTGAAAATCGAATATCGGACTCATTATTTTACAGCCGTTTGGGTGAGGGTGTTCCTGGCCTAAAAATATTCCATGGTTTGGAAGACCCATCCACGTTTCGCACCGCGTTTGAAGAGCAAATGCAACGAGATCAAAACAAAAAAAAAGGTTTGATATTCTGCAGTTGGCACTTATGGCCCTCATCGCTATAATGCGACCATAGGCAGATCGAGAGATAATGAGAACGGAGAATGCGGACAAAAGAGGCGAGACGGGGCGTCGCCAGGACGCGTGAAATGCACTCCCTTCCGCGCGAACTTTCCTCCTTTATTTTTTTTACTTCGTCGCGCATGGCAATGAGGGATCGAATGAGAAAGGAGGCTTTAAGAGGGCGGGAGGGGGATGTGGAATGGAGGATAGAAGATATGCACGAAAGAACGAACCCCCGACGCATTTCGAGCGTAGGAAACGAGGCCACTGGTACATGCGTACGTACGTACGTGTGTAAATCGGAGTGCGTGCCCTCGCGGGGTAGGTACGGGCCGGGCACAGATGGAGTGGGGGATGTCAGGGGGTGTAGTGTGTGGGTGTGATTGGGGTGAGGTTTCGGGGAGGGCGTCGGGGGCATATGGCACCGGAGGGGCGAGAGGAGAGGAAGGGCGTGGGTGGGCCAGGATTGAGCGAGGGGAGGGAGGGATCGGCAAAGCGAGTTGAAGGTGCATTCGGACTGCAGGCAACCGAATCCCTCCGTTCATACGTCCCAACACGTCGACGGTGTCGGAGCACCTGGCTGAGGGAAGCTAGCTGCGCCGTCGACGCCTTTTTTTCGGAGGGGACGCGGAGGGATGGAGAAAGAAAGAAAAGAGGAGAGAGCTGAGAGGAGTGAGCGAGTGAACATGAAAGAGAGGGAGAGAAAGAAAAAATAAAGCGAGGCTGCATCGGGGAGAGAGAACCACGTGGCGGAATATACATTTTTCCTCCCTCCTCCACGAATTTTCCATTTTGTCTTTTCACACCCAACGCGGGCGCGAGTTTGGATGGAGGGAGGGTGGGTGAGAGAGAGAGAGGTGAGCAGCGACACGCGTGGGGCTTGTACATGTGGGAAAGACACGGCAGACAAAGACGGGACGCGCGGTGATGAAATAATGATGGAGAAAAAATATATATGAAGGCTCACAATGTCCCCGCTCCTCCACAGGCATAAAAGTCCTGCATGCGGCCGCAAATACGTGCTTCAGCTTTCGTCGGTCGCGCACCACGAAAGCACGCCGGTTCGGCACCGATTGGGAAAAAAAACAAATGGAAGTATGGGGGTAGGATGGAGCGATTTAAAGGGGCATTAACAGGAGCAAAAGGGGAGGGCGGGGCGGGGGTGCGGGCGGTTGGTGAACTGATGTTGGAGGGGGATATGGAACTGCGGAGATGGGGTAGCAGGAAGGTTCGGATGGTTGCTCTCCTCTCTCCACAACTGGCCGTTTCCCTCGCATGAGGGGGTGCCCGAGGGCAAAACTGTTCGAGGGGCACGTGCCCGCCCATTGATTGAGTATTCTCCCCATCACCGTGGCCCATTGTGGATGGTTTAAATGGCCAAGAGTGGGGGAGTGCAGTTGAGGTCGAACGTGAGGGGGAGGACTATGATTTAAAGATGGCGCCACCCCATAGTATTTGGGGTCGGATATGCCATGCGATAATTGTCGTTTCGCAGAGCTATCGGCTAAGTGAACTCGTTAAATACCCACTATATTCGTCTGCATCCATTGTTTGCCACAAATTAATACAACAAAATGAAAGCCACAATAAATATTAAAACGTCACTGGGAAATGTTGTATATTTCTAACCTGCCGCGTGAACGGCGGTGAAATTCACATTAATTGCCATGTGAAAAAATTCATCTGGACCGGGAATGGAACCATGGACCTACGGAATAAAATTGTCATGTCAATTACCGATCGGCCTCGATCATGGATCTTCATAAGGCTTGCGCTAGCGTTATCGTTATTTTTTGATTTAACATATGAGAGAGAGAACGTGATCTCCGTTCTTCATTTTTCGCACAGCACTTCAAATCGCTTATCACAATCAATGGAGCGAATTTTACAGACGGTTATTTTTAACCCTGCGCTACTCTAGGGGTAAGCGTTTACGATAAAGATTGCGATAACGCGAAAGATGCATCCGTCATTCCACACCTGGATAGCGTAGTGGTCTGCGCAGGGGCTCGGAAAGCCGAATGTCACAGGGAGTGTCACGGAAAATTTCGCAAACTAGTTGGTGTTGTGGTTAAGAGTCCTCTCACCTTGTACGCCCGTCGGATAGGACTTTAAGCCTTGATCCCCTTGACATATTTCGCTAAGGGTGGGCTAATGGCGACACCAGGTTTCTCTCCACCCTTCCTCCTACCCTTCCAATCCCATCCTCGTACATTTCCTCTCAGTCTGAAGCGCCTATAAGTGCGAGGGCAGACTTGAAAACCACAGATTTGTCTCACCTAAGAGCCCGGGTTTGGATCCCGGCCACTACTTGATTTCTCTGTAGAGACCATTCCTGTTCAGTACTCCTGTTCACCGGCTACGTTAAAAAGTGTTCTCCTTGGTGTCTTTCGCTAAATGCTAATGCCGGTGCCAAGTTTCTCTCCGTCCTTCTTCCTCCTTGCTCCGTTCCTTCACTGTAAAAAGTTGATCTGATTTTCAGTGCGATCTGAATTTAAGCGCTGTCTGGTTGTAAGGCAGGAACACGGATTTAAGGTACGGAAGAGGCAGGAACATGGATGGTTGGTACAGGAGCAGTTGAGCAGGAAGCAGAGGAAGCAGGATTCTGGATGGTCTGATTTTCAGCCGTTCACCTGCCTTATTTTTAGACAAGATATTACTGCTGAAATTCAACATACCCTGTCTTAAAATTGTTGCATCTGAAATTCAGATCGCTTTTGTACCTTAAAATCAGATCTACTTTTTACAGTGTTCCTTCCTTCCGACCTTAGTTGCCTTTACAGACTTGAAAACCACAAATGAGATGAGAAGGGGTATATTAGCTCATTGCTGAGCGAAAGCGGATCCTTTATGTCCGAGTGGATGAAATGAAAAGGTGTATCATGAGATATTCCGAGTGTATTATTGAAAAAAGTCGAGATCAGAGACTTACTTGGAAGTCAATTCCTTTTGCAGTCAGATCTATGCAAGTACTTGGGGTAAGTAAGGACCAAATGAGGCCAAATGTATTACATTTAGACGCTTGCACATTAGTAGAGAATATTAAAGCATCTATATCCTTTCACCGCGCGGATGGTCCGATTTATGGACATAGATTTGGGCGGAAGAGAGCATTTCCAATTCTCCCGGAACATAACGGTTCGGCAGATTTATGTTTCTTCACATAGGTATTTATCATACGCAGGTTATTCATGCATAATGTTTTGTCCAAAAAGTTATAACGGCTACTAAAAAATCAACAGAATTTCCAATAAACGTGCGTTTTCACAGCGGTGCGATATGAAGTAATCTCGTAAGCGTCTAAAAAATTATATGTAGTCAAAAAAATTCCACCATCCAACTCTTTCTGTAAACTAAATAATGACGAAGTCCCTTCTTTGCATACCAACTTCATAAAGCCGTTAGCGCATAAGATGTCGAACGAGTCCTGAATGCATTATATATGCTGATTCGTTCTCTCAATAAAATTCACACGAGGGGTCAGGAGCCTATGCGGGTTGTACAACGGATATGCATCGGTACGGAATTAAGAAGTTAAGCGTATGAAACGTGGATAAGTAGGACACGAAAAATTATTTTTTAAAAGAGCCCCACCCGCCGTAAAGCTTTCTCATTTATTCATTGAAATACTGCAAGAACACGGGGATACTTTAACAAGAACAGGGAGCTAACGGAAGAAAACGAACGGAAAATAATTTCCTAGAAAGTCGTAAGAATGTGCGTTCCTGCTGTGATTTATGTCCTTCGCAGTATCAGCAATGCAAAACTGGCGTATAATCTAAAGGAACTTTTAACAATTCAGCTAATCAAGCATTCATAAATCGATTATTAACGTTGAAACATGGTCGCTGCTTCCATTAAACAAATATGGATCATCTTTCTATGAGAAGCACGAAAACTAATGACTAATGATAATACCTATATATAAATATTTTTTCGGGTCCTTATGAAAGTTTATATACTGCTGGCAACCAAATTGTAAACAATTCACCTCAAAAGAGCTTAAAGGTACATACAATCGATTTAGTGTATTTTTTGCGTCAAACTTTGTAACAAAAATTAGATTGTAAAACATTTTTGTATTGAAAATACCTATGTTCATTGGTGGTTCATCCCATTTTAGCCCTGATGAAGGAAACAATATAATTTCCGAAACGTCGGCCAAATAGGCCGAATATATCATCATTTTCATAAGGATCTAAACTCCCGAAAAAAAAACATTTACATATTTAAAAAGAGGTCTGGAAATAAACTTACTAATGATAATAAATAGCTAGCATAAAAAATGAAAATAGATACCCCTATTATTTTCAGAAATGTGTTGAGGTGCCTTGTCTGCGGCTTGATGTTACACTCTGATGACATGTTAATGATTTATTAGCGTTAATGACTTCAAGCTACGCCATGAATTTCGCTGTGAAGCGTTGGAGAGTGCTTTCATTGTCCGAAGAGTCCACTTTCCACATTGAGAGCCAACGTGTGCATGAATTACTATCTATGATAAGAGCACCATTGTAGAATATTTCAGTTGGCACTTTTAGCTCACTTTTCCATGACATTAGTTGCTATGGAACATCTAAAGCTTTCTAAACTCCAGTGACCATTAGTCGCGAAACTTTTTGTTTTCACATTTCTCTTCATTATTTTCCTCACATAAATGAGCCTCTTAAGCAAGCCGAATCATTCTTGTTTTCCCAGGGCTAGTTTATCAAAGATATCAGCATCTTTGATCGATAAATTTAGAAGATTATCTAATGTTAGACGAAGCATGAAAGATTTTCTCCGTCATCTAAGAAATTTTCTTCAAAAAATCCACTTTTTCCACATGGCTAAAATATTATGTCAATAGGCGAGGCGAAAACATTGATAGACTATTGTATTTAAGACTTCGACAACGACAAAATATTTTTCTCTTCAATACACCGTAACTAACAAAATCGGGATTGAGTAAAGAAAGGTCAAATAATTATCCAATCTGAATATTTCTGACTTTTTTCAAATTAAAATACCCTCGATCTCATTACTTTCAGTGTTCTTAAATGGTAATCAAGCCGAGGAAAAGAGAGTATTATTATTCAACTTAGGATGTTAGAAGGACTGCACAATTGATTCCTCTAATACACCACGAAGCAAGCCAAACAAACAATATCCTCAGAGGAATAACAGAAGCGTATTGCATAAAAATTATATTTCTTTTGATGGCAGGAGCATTCTTCCCCATACTTAAAAACCAATACAAGCCATTGACTTTGAGGAAGTCAGTTCCCCTCCCTCTGCGAAAGAACACTTTCACAGCACTCCAAAACTTGCAACTAGAAGGGTGGAGTTCCTGCGGTGGGGTGAGCATCAAGGTGTTCGAGAAAGGGCGGCGCTTGCCCGGACGGTAACATTGATAGACTATTGTATTTAAGACTTCGACAACGACAAAATATTTTTCTCTTCAATACACCGTAACTAACAAAATCGGGATTGAGTAAATAAAGGTCAAATAATTATCCGATCTGAATATTTCTGACTTTTTTCAAATTAAAATACCCTCGATCTCATTACTTTCAGTGTTCTTAAATGGGAATCGAGCCGAGGAAAAGAGAGTATTATTATTCAACTTAGGATGTTAGAAGGACTGCACAATTGATTCCTCTAATACACCACGAAGCAAGCCAAACAAACAATATCCTCAGAGGAATAACAGAAGCGTATTGCATAAAAATTATATTTCTTTTGATGGCAGGAGCATTCTTCCCCCATACTTAAAAACCAATACAAGCCATTGAATTTTGAGGAAGTCAGTTCCCCTCCCTCTGCGAAAGAACACTTTCACAGCACTCCAGAACTTGCAACTAGAAGGGTGGAGTTCCTGCGGTGGGGTGAGCATCAAGGTGTTCGAGAAAGGGCGGCGCTTGCCCGGACGGTCACCCGTCCCGGCACGAGCCGATGGAGAAGATGGCGTGTGCATATTCAACAGTTGGCGCTCCCCTACCCTCCCCCACGCCCCCCCTCTTCCCACGCGTCTCCCCGAAAAACACCCGCCACCACCCCACCCGCTCATTATGTGTCCAGAAATGGGAGTATTTGAGATGTTGGTGGAAGGGATAACTCCCTTGGGTGGCAGAGGCAGAGGAGACCGTATATGTGCATCGCAGAAGGCCAGCGTAGAGGAGTCGGCATGCTCCTAGCGAGAGACAAACACGAGCACGCGGGATCGAGAAGAGTGTGGGGGAAGAGGGCAAAGTGTGGGCAGGGAGGAAAGAGGAGGAGGGTTTCCCTATTAGCGGAGAGAATGAAGCGGACGTTGGGAGGGGGAGGTGCGGGATGGTGTTCGAGAGGAGTGCGATGGTGCCCGACCAACTGCCCCAGCACCTTTCATCCCCCTTTGCCACCAATTTTTTTTTTCTTCTCCCTCCCCACACTCAACTTCTACCGCCCCCCGTGACCTGTTGAATTCACGAGAGACGCGCCATCCGGCCCTCTTGCACGAGAAGCAATCCGCACGACATGTACGCTGTCTTAATTCCTTCCAGAATTTTCCTTGATTCACCATCTAAGTAACATCCACAACAATCAGCAAGTTCCGTCACACGCCTTGAAGGTGCGTTTTTTTTCTGCACTTATTAATGCCAAATCACAAAAGCAGGGCGCGGTGGTTATCCTCGACCGATCATGAACTTCATGCTCTTAACTACAAAAAAAGAGTTTCAAAGCGTCCCTCAGGCATAAATATTTGATACTTCGATGGTAAATTTGACAGTACCCGATCTAAGCCAAAAATATTCCTGAAGTGCCATCCACAAAAATCAGCACATTATGAGAACTAAAATAATATTTTTCACCATGTGAATACCACGACGAGGATAAACTCATAATGTTAAATGAAGTTTAGAAATATGTATACTCTTTAGTTCCATGAAAGTACGTTCCATTAATATGTCTCTAGAAATCTTTATGATATGAGTACCAACGGCACAAATGTTAACTTAAAAAAGTGATCAATAATAAGCAATTCTCAGTGCAATGGATTAAACGCAGTGATAATAATAATTAACTTATGTCCGAATATATTTGGAAAGCCCTCCCAATTCGCAGCAAACATATCGAAAATATTCTTGCGAAATGGGCGTAAATTTATATCAAAGCATTTATTTTCAATCATATTTTTGTAAATTGCTTGTTAGTAAACAGAATTACAAGGTCAAAAAAAGATTTAAAGAACCTTAGTTGCCAAAAATAACAAGGAAATCCCATGCAAGCGTTTAAATCCCCGATCCATTACTCCTACTGCAGCGGGCTGCAAACGAAGCCAAGAACGAAAAGCGCAGCACAGTCGGCGGAATCTCGACACGCCCAAATGAGCATTTTTAATTCGTACCTTGGACAAAAACGAGGTACGCATAAAAGAGAATTGCGAGAGACCAATCACGACAGCGGACGCGGCTCAGCTGGCTTCCTCCCGACCCCACCACCACCGCCTTCCTTCGAGCCAAACAATCCACCCTCCACGAAAATTTCCAGGGTAGATACAGGGAGGGGAGCGAGCAGGAGAAAGAGGAGCGGAGGATGCTGGAGGAGGGGCGGGAGGGAGGGGGGGGGAGAGGGTCGCTGAAATTCCCCCACTCTGTTCCCTGTAATCCAGGAAACTAAATAGTGAACGTGGACGAGTGTGGGGAGGTAAAGAGAGAGCCGTCAGGCTGTGAACGTACATGTGTGTGCGTGTGCCCATCGAACCCTCCCGAAGTGGGATGGGAACCGGAAAACACGGCGTGCATCTCATCGGTGCGAACCCCATGAAAATCCCCCGCGGCCAACGCAATTCCTATGCACCCAAGTAGATTGGATAGGGTGGCGAACCGTCTGGGGAGGGATGAAGAGAGGTTCATTTTTCCGGGGCAGGGAAACTGAGAAAAGGAAATCCTACACATGCTAAACTTCCCTAGCGTCCTTACCCACCCGTCGTTGTGTGCGCGCGCGCGTACCCTGTTTCACCAGTTGCATAGTATCCCCCATCCCTTCCTCTCCACACGACGTATCCACACACACACAGCACTCTCCCTCCATTTTCAATGCCTCCCCCCCTCTCCTCTTTTCTCTCATTCCAAAGCATCGCTCCTTACCCTTATGGAACCACCCTCCCCGTCCCAGTCGCCAGGACCGGGTCACCCTCAAACTCCCTACCCCTCCCTCCCCACCTCATCCCTTCTTTCTTTCCAGCCTCCATTCTGCCGGCCCATCCCATCGGAAGGACGCATATACCAGGTGCAACGTACGCTTTCCTCCTCCGCCCGGCCGTGGCGTTCCCCTCCTGCGACCTCTCCTCCACCTGCCCCCTTCCTACTCCCTCCCTCTCCTCTGCAGGGCTTTCCCTTGATCTCTTCCCTGTCGTCATCCACCCGTCCTCCTCCTCCTCCCGATTTTCGTTCGCCTCCCCATCAAATTCATTATCGTAATCCTAATTTATACCTGCCTCCCATTCCACCGTCGTCTCCTCCTGTGTAGAGAAGGATAGCCTGCCGTTTGGCCCATCAGTGCCCGCCCTTAGGTTGGCCGATGTTAATCCTTTTTTATTTTTCTATTCCGCGGCGCAATCCACGCTATGCGTTCCCAAAGGGGTCGGGATGCTCACATGCAGATCGAAATTGATGGGTTCGCTGTCGAGCGGCGATGAAATGAAACCGCATTGGGGATTGGTTGTCAACGTGCAAAAAGTGTCATTAAGAGCGAGCCGTTTTTTTTAGGCCCTTGTTTGTCCTCTACCGTCACGTCAGGAGAGAAGGTATCCATGGCAAGAGAGCGAGGATATCACGCTTCTGCATATTTCCCGTTGAAAATTAGCTCTAAGGTTCGAGAAGGAAAGTAATCCTTTTACAAATATTTCAACATACAATTACAAATATCAATATCTAAAAGTACCCATGAAACGGCCAAGATACTGTGTACCCGTTACTAACAACTTCCGGGTCACTTATCCCGGAAAAGGATAAGAGGTCGCAAAATATGTTTGCAATGAGAACTCTTCTCTGTTTTATGGTTAAAGTTATGATTACTGGAAAAAAGGAATCCTAGAATCAGTCACTTAAAAAAAATCAGTCAGTTTATTTCTTCCTTTGGTTTGACTTAAGGTGGCGTGAAGATGCTGCATAGAATTGAAACCTGGGGCATGAGAATAAACTATTAAAGTGGAATTACAGTCTTGTTTTTTTCTCTGTCTATCTTCATTTCCCATTTATAAACCAATCTTATTGTCTGTAAATCGCGTTATAATCGTAATGGCCGCATGCGCGTCGTATTTAAATTCGCCGTAAGGGCTTGTAATCCAAACTTCTATCGTCCGGATCCTCCGTAAGGAATGGATGTTGTTTTTGTATCACAATTAAGGTTAGCAATAATGTAGGTAAGGCAATGTGATCTAACCTTAGCAGCAGAAGCGCCGTAAACCCTGATTTACCACTAATTACGTGAGAAGTCGAATACGTCGGATACTAGTAAGAGGCACCACACAGAGATTCCAGTGAAGTGGATTATTCACTGAAAAAAATCACTTGGGAGATTTTATTTCTCAGTTTTGTAATCATTATCCACAAAAATACTCAATGTGTGATCTTAATTGCCGCTCTAACCCTGATCGCCTTAAAAACTAGTAACTTAATGAGCTCGTTGTTCTTTTCCATAACTATCAAAACAAAATATTATGTTCCGCTTTCGTATTTTCCTCTTCAAACCTTTCCTCAGGCCTTCTAATTTTGCCTTAATTTCAATTCTTGTCTCAAATTATCCTCTCCTTTATGAAAAGGTTCGTCTACTGGAGAAATAAAAATGCATAAAAGAATGGCAAATGTCATATGTGGCGGGAAAGTCGGCAACGCACCAACCAGACGACCCAGAAATCGCCGATTCGAGTCTCCCCTCCGTCATAGACATCGTAACGAACATACGATTCTCCTGAATTAGAAAATACGGTATAATGTTGAACGCTTAAACCTATTTCTACTACTAAGACTGGCTTCATCATAGCAGAAGTTATTCGACAATAAAAGAAAATGATATAAACGTATTTCCTCCAGAGACGACAAAGAAACGGACTTCTGAGGGAAATGATTCGACGATAGGTAAAAATGATAGGCAAATTCACTCAAAACCCTGGATTGGACTGAACTTTGGGGGGACGTTTATATGTTATCAAACAAGCGGTATGGGAGAAATCACGCCGTGATAAAAACACGCTCATGCACGGAGGTACTGTATTTACCGGGGAACGCGATCCTCTTCCACTTCACCGCGTACGCAAACAAAGAGGGACATCTGCTCGGTGAAAGAGCACACTTTGACGATTAAACCCTATCCCATCTTCCCCTCCCAGTTAGTCACGGGCATCGATCGTGCAAGTAAAAAAAATGACGCCCCAGCACTATTAGCGCACGGATGGGCCTTTAAAAAAGTAAAAAAAACCTCCGCTGAGGCAGATGCATCGGAGAAAATATATGTGTGCTCACTGCTGAATGTGTAGCCAGTGATACCCAAACCTCGACCGACAGTGACGTATGTAATGATTTCAAGCTAATTTTTAACATAGTATGTAGATTAACAGCCTTTCCGCTTCTAAAACTATTAAATATTATAATATTTATTCCAAACATCAATTATCATGTCGTATTGAAGTATAATATTGAGATAAGTGAACTTCGGACAAGATCAAATGTTTACATTGGCTAAGTAAAAAATACTAAGCATCAATGGTATGCTCACGGATTCTAATATTCCTCAGGCGTTACAAAGCTTTCGCCCGGCAGTCCAAAGGTCCCAGTTCGAATCCCGCCTAGCATCCGACGGATGTTGTGTTTGTCCTGGGGTTTAAAATCTTAGGTTAGATGGTACGAAATAACAATAGCAGTTGTAGCACCTGAATCAAAAAACAACAATTTAAGGTTTAACAATGGCTACAAGAAATGCTCATCACTTCCCCATATCACCAAACGGCTGTCACTTCCTTCAATTTTCACTCGTGATTCAAAAAGCAAACACCTATTGGAATGCCTCTTCATTAACAAATGCCGTCAATATCTTAGGAAAAATAATTGGATGTTTATAAACAGAAGTGAAATATTATCCGTATATTGAAGCAGGTTGGCGAATGCATAGCAACCACAGTTCATTGCATTCATTCCTTTGAAAAATGCTTTCCGATTAATTTTTGGAATTTCGATATTTCCGTTTTCATTCGTTCATGTTTCACAATACGAAATACTTCGTCCTCTTTGTTCGAAAAAAAGGAAACACGGAAACGAAGACGTGTGTGTTAGGATCAAAATACGCGGTACGGAAAATATGGAGCTTGCAACATTCATTGCAAGGAATGACAGACCTATGGGCATCCAACCATTACCACGGTTTGCCTTGTGGCAACCTAGGTCCACCCGTAGCCATCTACCCATATCATTTCAGGATTATTTTTTCTCGATTCCCTTTCCTTCACGTCGACTCATTCCCTCGCAGTTCGTCCCTCTCAGTCTCCGTCGTGTTTACTCGTCCGTCGTATTTCCAATCGAATAAATACGGCCTTCGGGTTCCAGGTATTACCATCGCGTCTCACCTATCAAAGCGTCACACACACGAGTAATTGCGTGAACCTCGTTTTCTCCATTCCACTTTCGATTGGCTTCCTTTTTTTTCGAATCGATGCCGTAGATGATGATGCATGCTCATTTTTTCGTCTCCCTCCCTCCGCCTCCTCCTCTCCGCATCGCCGATTATTCCCTGGACGCATGCTCCGCGGCGCCAGTCGCCGAACGAAACGAAACCTGCGTCCGATTCCTCGGAGCAAACGGTGGGTGTCTTCCGTTTTTTTTTCCTCTCCTCTCCGTTCCACTCTGACCGGTGGATTTTTTAATTGCTCAGCGCATTTTTATTTCGTCGTGAGAACTTCTAATTAAAGAAAAAGCAACTGCGCGCAAAATGCTCACAATATTCAGGGTTATCGACGCGAACGTGATTTACGAAGTTTTCTTCGCCGATGGCAGAGAAATAAAGAGATTTAGCAGTTGTAACAGTTTTTCTTTATCGATCAAAATCAAGAAAACCTAATGGTCATGTCTTTAAACATAGGCGGAGCTTCGTTCATGTTTTTCACACCGTTAAAATATGCTCCTAAAACTTTGACATACACAATACCCATGCTCGAAGTGGGATTCGAACCTGCAATCCTTACGGTGTAAGCCTGTATATACATTACCGACCTGGCTACCATGGTCGGCGAGGAGAATTAAGAAAGACTTCCATTTACGAAGAAACGAGATTGAGGAGGTAGTACCACCTGAAGATCAATGAAAAGAAAACAAAAGTAGTGAAATTTGGTAGGAAAGCAAAGGTAAGGACAAAACTCAGTTGCCAAAAACTAAAAGAGGTTAAAGAGTATTGCTATACGGGAAACCGAATGATCAACGATGGATGAAGCAAGAAGAAAATGGTCAGAAAAATAGATTACTTAGCTTAATAAAAGTTTATCGTATTCCACGAAGAAAAAGAATCGATGCAGCGAGAAATTAAGCTTGTGAGCAAGAAAACTATTTACTAGAGTGGTTTTCCTTACATCCAAGCTAACTGTAACCAATCATACGATCTGGAACACGCTTCTTCTAGGTGATGAGAAATGAACGATAATAGCAGCATAAAATCTAAAGAACTGTTAAATAAAATTTTTAAAGGAAATCAAGATAACATAATGTCTTCGAACATGATCGTCTGATGAAGATAGCTGTGGAGGAAATAGTGACAGGGAAAAGTGGCATAGGAAGCCCTTGCATTTGATATTTGGAGCAGGTAGCAAATAATGTAGAAGAGAAGTATAACGCTGATATTTAAGATGCTAGTCGATAGAAGAATGGAGTGGAGAGCTGCTTGAAATCTATCTAGGACTGGTGACAAGTGGTCATGATAACGATGATAAAGAAATGGCAGTCACTACGGCAACAAGATCACGTGAATGACGTCCTGGCGATTGGATACCCGTGATAATATTATTTGGTCATTGAAGACTCTCATAAGCGTTATGGTTGTTTCCAAGTTTGATTTTGCAAAGAACATGAGTATGTGTAGCCTATCAAAAAACTCTACATGCACTATCGACTAGGGAAGTCACAAACTTAGCTCTCCTTAATTTCCAGCCATAGTCCTTAATATCCAACACCACTAAATCTTGAAAAGTTAGAAAAATAACCTAATTAACGTAGTAAATTGCATAACTGTTTTACTCCCTGTCACACACCTTTATGGTGGCTTGCAGGGTATTAAGCAGATATAGACGAACTGTCACAAATTCCTATCTACCGAATTATCATGTTAAAAAAGGACACTACAACATAAAAATATTTTAGAGAGGCCTACAATTTTAACTCTTTCAAAATCAGAAATTCATGTCGAAAATCCATTAATATTAAGCAGGATACAGAAAAATGCAAGAAAAAACGCTTATCTGCCTTCATTTAGGACGGCAGATGTGTTGCAATATCATTGTAAACGGGGTAAACTATGTAACAAACTCTCAGCCTCTAGTAAACAAAATTTCGGGAGGTAGGAATCGTGTTCGCTAATGATGGGAATATTTTCGCCGTCACACTTATTTTTTACGCTCCCTTCTTTCTTAAAAGCGATTTTCTCCCGGCGAGCAAGAGATGAGGATCGCCAAGGAAAAACTTCCTGTTTACCACAACCTCGGGTAGCAATGGGAAGGGAAGCAGCAGTGGCAGAAGTCGGCGCTGATTCCGGTCACAAGGTGTCTTGACTTAAATAAAAACCAGATAGGGAAAGAAGAAGAAGAGAACGCAGCAGAAGGCGGGGGAGGGGCACCACGGCGATGCCAAGCGCTTCCTTTTCGTCAAAAGAACAACAGGGCCGGCGAACACCAGACGCTCGCTCGGTCCTGCTGCCGCACTCCCGAAAAGCTGTAGGCGCCAAACCCACCCCACTCACTGCAATCACTCGACGAAAAAGGACTCCGGGGTCGAGGAGGAGGAGTTTGGAGGGCGGTGACCACCGGTTGCAGGAGGCGCGGGGATGGGGAGGCGTGCTGGGGGTCGTGGATTGGGATGGGGCAGAGAGGGGAAGGCTACACCACCTTCCCGAAATTTCCGAAGCAAGCTCCTCCTGTCTTAGGCGAAACCCCTCCTTCCCATCCTCCAGCCGATACTCCCTGACACCAAAAGGCAGGCGCGGATTCTCTTGTTTCTACTCTCTCTCTCTCTCTCTTTCTCCACACCTCCTACCTTACTCCAGTGTCCCAAGTTCGGCTTCTCATCCTTCTGCCCTCTCCCAAGCTCTATAGCGCCAATATCACCTGTCCCCTCTGGGATGTGTGTGAGGAAGGAAAAGGACGAGAGCGGGCGAGGAGGCCTGGCGGCTTTTCAAGCCGTCGGGGCGCATGCGCAGTTGGCCGCGCGGCGCGTGGCAGATGTTTTGTCAAAACGGCGACGCGCGTGCCATCGGGGGGCTCGAAAAAGTTCTCCGTTTTCTTTCGTCTCCTCTTATCTCCGCGTCTTTTTTCTCCGCCGGTGCTCTTCCCTCCCAGTTCTCCTCTTCCTCCCACTTTTTAATTCTCTCCGAGCATGCTGCTCTCTCGTTTTTATGTCGGGTAATGGTGCGTGGCCACGCAGAGACGAAGCATCATCGAATTGTGATGTTTTTTCCTTAAAACACTAAGTAAGATGTTTAGCCTTCCATAAATTCGTTATATTTGACTTTAACTTCTGGAGCAAGAGCAACTATGGGAAAATTAAAAAGAGTACTGCAATGAAATTAAAACTCAAGTTGAAAATTGTCAAAGCATTTTGAAAAATTCGCACTAGCATTGATACTTCTTAAATTATGAGAATTCCATGAAATGCGTGCAAAATGTCCTTGGCTGGTAACCTTGGAGACTCCAATCACTGGTGAGAAGTAAATCTGAATTTTAAAAGCACAGTACGACGTTCGTAAAAAATACTGACCGAGCCTGAGCCGAAATTGAGTGAATATCAAGGCCAAGTCAATAAACCTGGTATCTACGATTTGAAAATCACTTCCAATGAACACGAGCCCTGTCTCTCAAGGATGAAATGTAATCATTCGTGGAATACCGTCTGCCACGTCGTCTCCAGACTTGGAAAACATTTCCGGGACCCCAAGCTGGAAGAAGTCTCGGTATCCACCATCCCCCACCCCATCATTTCGAGCAGGAAGCAACTAACTAATGGGAGCACCTTAAAAGGCATAGCTCTAAGCTCTTATTTTCCTCCTCTCCTAGGGGATGCACGCCGAGATGCCGAGCCCAGGGGCACGTGTGCCCGGACGCCAGGAGAGAAGGAAAAGCTGAGGCGAGGTGGGTGGGTGGAGCTTGAGAGGGAGAGAGAAAGAGAGGTGGTAGGTAGAAGGAGGGTTTTTTTTCGGGCGTTGGGTGGAGCAGGTGTCGCGGCGACCTGACGGAGCCGCCGCCGGTGCGACGAAGGAACGGCGTGCGTTGGGTTCGAACCGGGCGGAGGCGATTGCTGTGAGGGAGTCCCACCATTCCCCCGGCGAAACCGAGCGGGAGGGCTTCCAAAAACCCTACCTTTCCCTTCCCTGTCGACATGCGTCCTCCGCCACCAAACGTTCTTGGGATGGTGTTAAGTGCAAGGAAGTAAGGAGAATGAGGGTCCGGGAAGGAGAGTGCGAGGGTGAGGCAGAAGGACTCAAATTGGATGCGACCTGGGACTTCCTTGGGCACCTTCAGCTGTCGCGCTGTGCCACCCTACCATCCCTTCCTCTCCCCTCCGCCCCCACAACCCCAGACTCCCAACCCACCTTACTTCTTCTTCGTCTTACTTCGTTGCGAAGACGACAATGGAGAATTTTTAACAACACTTTTGCATACCGAGTTTTGAGAGGTCATCTGTTAGGGACGACAAAAAAGATTAATCGACAAATCAACAGTTATTTATGATAACAGGCGCTTGTGCGTTTCCGCGGCGCTGAGATGGGGATCTTCAGAAGCTTGGGAAAATTCTAGGAAGATTCAGCTCTAGACTATTGAGAAGTTATTGAAATAATACAAAACCCAGTGAATTTTAATAGAGACGGCATTCCCCTACACAGATTTTCACCCGATGTAAACGCGAAGAAAATCGTTTCACGACACCATTTATATGAAGATACTGGAGAAATAGCCAGCAAAACTGGAGTCACACATACAAACTTACGAAAAAGGAAATACGATCATCAGTGTCGTGAGATTGCTCGAGACCAAACTTTGCGTAATCCAAACTATGGGGTCTCTTTCACTCTCATTTCACAATAGAGATAAAGTCGCTTAGTTTTACGAACGGAATGCTTGACTATGCGGTTGGCGTTAGACGAGAAAAATATTTCGATTAAGATATTAGAGAAAATGAAACTTAAGCAAATCAAGTGAATTCTTGAATCAACATGACAGCCAAACAGAATTAAGCTGCGCATTACCTTTGTTTGGATACCAAATCCAAGGTTAGATAATATTCGTAACCGCATTATATAACGATCATTATATCGATCGTCAATCACTGCTTAAGAACATATTTGCATTCACTATCTAACCTTAGGACAGCTGAGGTTTGCTGTAATTACGTTTTTGGTAGAAGTGAAGAATAGAATAGAATATATTAAGTTTTATTTATGCTCTGGGTACAACACCCCTTACGGCAATACAAAAGTTACAAAAGTGGTGAGCATATATATTATATTTAAAATAACAGAGAAAAATAGAAAGCCAACTGATAAGTAAATACATCAGTGGGCCCCAGGCCCCAGTCTTTTTTTATTAGTACAATTGTGAGATATCAACAGTCTTTGGTCACTTTACAGTCTACATGGAAATGAAAGTAACCTGACATAACGTAGACTACGGAGAGCACCGTATAATATGACGACTGATGGAAATAAATATCTCATTTCAACAGTGAGCTCCATATTTGAGTTCGCAAAATCAAGAGCCAAGTGAGAGGCAACTGGTGGAAGAGTGTTGTTGGAGAAGGGGAGGATAATTCAGGAAGGGGATGGAGATGGGACGCAAAAACGAAGGGTGGAGCAAGGGAAAGGAGTGAAGGGGAAGATGTCATTTAATTTGTCCCTCCGGAAGGAGCCAGTGAAGGCACTCAAAATATAAGCCTCCCACCACCAACCCGCACACAAGGTGAACGATGGGTAACTTTTTTTGGCAGCCATGGAAGTGTTGATCGACAGGCCTTTAACTCGAGCGATCAGATCCTCTGAGGTACACCTTTAAAAAACTCTCACCTGCACGGAAGGCTAAAAAAAATCGTCTGATAATCTATGACAGATTTTACTAAGCACTTTGAACTCAATTTCTGGGGTATTTAAATAATCCAAATACTAACCACACGAGTGATACTACGCATTACGAACCATTACGAATGAAATACAATGACCTATGCTAGGAATTGCGGTTTACTGGTAAGAGACATGTTAATATCTAAAAACAAAATTGCCCTTTAAATGATTGCTCACGCCACGGCACATTGATCCTCGAAATTTATTACTATAGCGAGTACAAATAGTATTCACTGAAATTCGACCATTCCGCATTCATTCATTAAGTTCTTTACCGATCTGATGTGTTTGTGACTTAAAATATCCTGGAAGCTGGAATTGATATAGACGAATATACATAACATAAAATTCTGCTTATAGGTGGGAAACAAAATTAATAGTTCACTTTGCCCAAGCTTTATTAATGATAAATCCGATAGCACTTCAAACCTGAAGTGAGAACTAATTGTCAGCTGTTAATTCTCATAGGGCATTCACAGCATATGTTCAAATCAACACCTCTCCATTGGGAAAATGAGAATATTAAAAAGATGAAGCCGATATGGAGCGAAAAAGCGAATCTTCAAAACGCTTCCACACTCATGCACGCTCATGTTTCATTTTCATCGTGTATAAGCTTCTAAAAACGTAATATGCATCGTTCAAGTTTTGAATAGCTCTAGATAATCGCTAATTCTTATTGGTGATCATCATCACGGTGGTGATTCTAGCCGCTCTCGTTCGCTCATACCTCTGAAGAGGTATGAGTTAACGAGAGCGGCCATGAGCAGGAAAGATTCACAATTCCACCCTAGAGAGTTATTTATTTGATCCCAAAATCTGGAATATCTCCAAATAAAAGTTTGCCGGGGAAAAATGGAACGGAACGCACGATATATAGCTGGCATCCATTATTGGTCGGCGGGCATGCACCAAACAAGCATGAGCTTTTTGCCAGACTGAAGGATCAGGCAAAAACGTCACGTCAGGAAAAAAAGAATGGAGAAAAGCGAGTGAATAAAATAAAATATCCTCGCTTGCACGTCCTGCCGTTTGCCCCTGAGTGGAGCGCGGCTATGTCGCACGCGCACGACCAGAGACCGCGTCGCACGTGCACGGACCACTGCTTTTTTCAATGAACGCGTGTTTCACGAAGGAAATCCCCCACTTCCGCCCACCTTTTGCGTCGGGCTTGCGTGGGAGAGACGGGGGAAGGAGGAGGGAAGGAGAGGTCGGAAGAGGAAAAAAAAGATCATCTGAATCAAAATAGGTGAACATGCTGGGGCGGGATCAACCTTCTCTGGGTGTTGTTGGTGTTGGGGAGTCCCAATACGTCTGTTCCCTTGGCGATCGGAAGGAAGCTGAGGAGGACTTCCAGGAGGCCCCTTTGGGCCTGCACAATATGGATACGCACCGGAGCACGTGTTGCATGCAGCTACAAATTAGGTGTTTGAGGCATTTTAAAAAAAACACCACCGGGTTTACCCTAGGCAAGCCAGGCACAAGAGTTTGAATGGGACATGTCCTTTTGATTGCGCAGGGGTTTCAGGTAAGATCTGAATACCCACCTGGCAAGGAACTTTAAACATTTTGCTCAAGTGCCGATGATTTAGAGGAGCATCGACATTCGATGTGGTAATGAAAATACATATTTATTTTCTTGCTTCTTCAAATCGTGTGTTTCTGCCTTTCAATTTATCTGACAAGGAATCCTCTATGGAATATAGTGAATAGGATAGTAAAAATATTCCTATAGGGTTTAAAATTAAAAGCTTTCATAGCATAGAGATAAATTTGGAATAGCCAATAGATGCATAATAGTTTCCTGGAATTATCGTCCATCTTCCTCAACACTGAAGTCTATATTTACTTGTTTTCGCCTTTTTCGCCTTTTTCGCCTCAAATTTTAATTTGGTTATTATTACATTATGTCCATTTTTGGGTACATAGTTATTTCCGTTCACCAATTCATCTGATTATTCTTAGTTTACGGGTAAATGATTAGAGAAGAGAACGATGAGACTTTGGCTGTAAAAAATGCTACTAACCATAATACTAGCTCGAGGAGACTGGCTCAATTGTAGCTGTTTGACGACGTCTCCGAAAAGAAGTTGACAAGACTATTCCAACTTTTTCACATTTTTTTCTGTTTTGATGGCCACGGCAATAATTACAAAACGCTGTCGTGATCTTGACTGTGTCTGCAAGAGATATTCGATCAATAGGTCGAATACAAACAGGTTACAAGGCCCGACACTATGAGTTAACTCCTAACCTTATCAAAATTTTAAGAATCCACTTCGAAATTGCCTAAATTACGGGTATCGTAGTGCATGATAGTGGACAAATATTTGCAAAATAACTGTGAAATAATACTGCATCCAATAACAATTTGTCCTTGCATAAGTATTTTCTTTAAAACAATAGTAAGTAGGGATTTCATTCCTTACATGAATTCACATTTATAGCGCTTGATTTTATACCATTTAGTAAGTTAGGATACCATAGCCAATTTTAAAATGCTAAAGTCTTCCCGAAAATCGAAGGAAATGCTTACCTCTTGCTAAGTAGCACTATAACACGAGAACCAGTATTATGACTTGAAGTTCTAAAGAAATATGAAACCAACAAATGCCGAACCTTGATTCATCCAAAACATTGTACACTCTCTGAAAAGATTTCGGGCAATTGCAAATCATTTCCGACCTGAATAAAAACCACGCCACTCTACCGTTTAGTTCCTCAGAAAAAAATTACCAACGCTAATGATGTGCGCGGAACCCGTCAAAGAGGAGACAGCTGAACGTTTGTTCCCCGGCAGCACTCGCGTCGCATACGTGACCCAATAACGAAAACAAAGGAAGGTGCACGGCCGTAACATATTTATCCCGCTCTCACCACGCGGAAGAGAAAAAACGAGTACGGAGCAGTGGGGGCGAGTCGAAGGGAAAGAGAATTACAACTACACCTCAGCAAGAGAGTGAGAGGAGGAGAGAAGCACTCCGTTTCTGTCCGCGGTTCGTCGAATACGGGAAAAAATCAGAGAGAAAAAGTTTTCAACGGCAAAAAAATGTGAACTGTGCTCGATTTGTGAAAATCCCCGCAAAGGTTTTTGAGAGCAGATTATCAAAATTAAAATTTCCTGAATATTTCCCATATGCATCTATCTACCATGTCCAGAATACCAAAAGTTGTAGGCTTTTATCCTCTTCGCCCACCAATATGAAAAAAATGATCATAATTTTTACAACTCTGATTAATGGGGGTAAGGAATAAAAATGCAATTTTGAAAAATGCCAGATTTTAAATGTGCGATAAGCTGAAAAACGGAAAGGAGAGAGAAATGATTTAAAATTTTTCTCGTGATTTTAAAATTATAACAGCATGGATAGCAACTGAGCAAGCGGGCACAAGATAGATTGGTGATATGGAAGAAATAGTCAGTGGTCACTCACTGTGAAAGGAAACTAAATACAATAGACTAAATTTTACTAGATCACCATTACTTTTGAAAAAAAATCAGTGCGACTTAGTCTAACATGAAAATTTTTCGCATATTTCAGTCATCAAAAGCGAGATATGAAAAATATTTAGGAAATATGTTTATCAACGTAACACAGCAATGCATAACTATTAAAAATGTCGCAATGCAATTATAGAGAGGCGATGAATATATTTTTCTATTGCCAAATTATTGAAATTACAGGCATAATTCCCGTAAACAATATTACTCTGTCTTCACAGATGGCTGGGATTCAGTACCGTAAAAGCCTTACCCTTTCTCCAAAATTTGGTGCATTACTTCCTTTTACTCTAATTAAAAACTTGGGAAAATGATTGAGGCGGGCGAGGATAACCACATTTACATACTCGCCGGCGGTGGATTTTCACGAAGGAACATCACTGTTGAAACTCTTAAACCACTGGGAATCCCCCCCGTTCTCCCCTCCCTAACAGCATGGAAGCATTGGAATGTAAACACCGGATATCAGGTTGGCATTTTTTTCGGGCCAGCTGGCAACGCCGAAGAAGGAGCAATCGTAAGCACCTTGCAGACTGCGGTTCCGCGAGGGGTGAACGATCAGCGAAGAATAGGGGCCGGTCAATCTCCCATGCCTTGACCGGCAATGACGCCGACTTGGCATCCCCTGCCGCCCGTAAAACAAAAAGGGAAAAAGAGCCGATGTCTCTTGCAGCACTCCAAAGCGCGGGGTGCAGTTATCTGCGGGACGCCTCTGAGAATGCATGTTTGCGAACAACATCGACGTCATATAAACCCGATGGAAGAGATTTAGCGAGTGTTTTGCGGCTTCAAAGCCGCTGGTGTTGTCTCGCGGAACAAGTGAAGAACTACTTAGGATTACCTTCTCCAACAGAAAAGGCTGTCGCAGAGTCAGACGAGTTTCAAGTTGCATAAATCGGCTTCATGTGTTGCGATGGTCTATCCGTTCGCTCTTCGACTCCACCATCTATCTCTTGGACGAGGGTGATGCAATACGGTTTGAGTGTTCAATTGGTGGATTTTCTTAGTGATTACTCGCAAAAGAAAAGCTGCTATTTCATTTATCCATGAAAATTTGCCATTCTATGCCAGAAGATTATATTCTATATCGAAACTGCTTTCAGCTGTATACATTTATTTGCATATTGATTATTTTGATTTAAACCAAATTCTTTTTTGTGAATCAAAGGTGATTCTATCTCTGTGGAGTATGCTGAGTGTAAACTGTATATCATCAGCCAATTAGTCTTTTAAAACTATTAATACTAAATTCGCAGTATTTGCTATAATATTCCGTCATGAGTCCGCAGGAAAGAAAACAATACAATGCTCAAACACACAGTAGAAGAGGCTAATTTTGTCCTTATCCGTTCAATGGGGACAATTTATTGCAGCCACCATTCAGTGAACGGAGAGCAATATATTTCAGGAAGAGGATTACATACGTAGCACCTCACACTCGCCTGACCTCCCGCCAAATGTTCGTTTTTCATATCTAACACGCCCTCGAAAAACCTGCGCTCCGCTATGCACGAAATCGTTTTTCCGCAAAAAATTAATGAGCGGAAATGATTTTAGAATAGGAAATGAGAGGTCTACCGTTGTCCACCCAGCTGAACCGTACAAAGAAACTTTTTCACTTTGGAAGAGAAAACATGAACTCGATGGCCTTTCGAGATTCATGACTACGGGAAGAGCTAGCCAAATTAATACTTTTACAATGGGAAACTGAAAAACCTGAAAGGTGGAAACGATAGAACCGTTGACTGCTTATATAACGGTGGAAGTAAGAGCAGTGAGAAAAATCTTCAATCATTTCACTTTAGAGAACAGCTCCTAAATTATCCCCTCACATCAGAAATGGTGTTTTTTATTGTTAATTAAAAAAGGAATAAAAGCATACATTTTGTGGAAAGTAAAGGAAACTTTTTTCCAGTCAAACATGATAAATAATTTATTGTCTGCTACTTACTACGATGGAGTCTTTTTTATTCCTTCATGCATGTAGCTAATATTTTATAAATGACACAAATATGTAAAAGCAGTAAGATAAAGAAAAAAGTTATCAACAAACGGTAGTTTAAAAAAATAATAGTTTCATCTAGGTTTCATTTAAAATAATCTATCTATCAAATTATAGAGGAAAAATGAATGGTGAAATGTCTTTTGGAGCTGGATGAGGGGCAAAAACTAATTTATCTTCATATAAATAATTTACATTTGGATTAAGATGATAGTAGTTATTTGGCAGGATAAGATTCTTTTTACGACAGCATATTGTCCGAAATGAAGTCATATTACTCGGAAAGATGACAGAGTTATTTTTTAAATTAGAATCACGGTGACATGACACCTAATATTAGGCCCATAATTCAGAAGTTGTTTTGTGTTTGAAGTGTGAAAATCTTGTGCGGACATTTTTTTAAATTCAATCCTAAAGATATACATATATATTCCACCAAACTTATGGAGATATTAGATTTTCACTGACTTAAAAATTTTCAATGACAGCGATACCTGCTTTCCTAATGCAAAAAAAAGGTACCCATGTTATTTATAGATCTTTTGTCCACTTTTCTCTTCTTTTAAAATTAGATACGGTCGTTGAAATCTCCGAAACAGTTACACTAACTACATTACACATAGTGAAAGAAACTTCGTAATGTGGAATTGTACGGTCCCCTCATCATTCGTCTAATATACAAAAAATCAATGATTAGGTATAAATGGTATAAACTATGCTCTCTTACGAAAATATTAAGCTCAAGTCCAATCTGTGATAAACTTATCTACTGTTCAGTCATACCACTCATGGTCGCAATTTGGCAAAATTTTGATAATTAAAAGATTTTTGCCGATAAGACTACTTTTTTTTACAAATAAATGCCCATTATAAATATTAAAAATTAATATTAATGAAGATGAAAAACCCAAGTTGCCATAAAAGTAAAATATTTACGGCCAGTATAGTTTTCATCTTCAATAGTTACTACAAGGGCATAGAGCTCTATTTTTTAATTTTTTGACGACTTTATGAAAATTATGGTGAATACGGAATGGAATTACTCTTTTGTATCATTCTAAGGCATTCGAGAGCATACTTACATGCTCCGAAGAGGTAAAAATTTAAAATATTCCAAGAATTCCCGCAATTTAAATGAATTATAAGAGTTAATATCAATATGCATGCAAGGAAAATAGCGCGCGCTTTTACACTGATTACTGCCTATCGCTATCGCAAACAAGACCGATCTCTCCTGGTAATAGGAAGCGAAAATTCCTCCTTTCCGAACACGTAATCATGACGCCACTAAAAACTCTCGCCTACGTCACTGATCGTGGATCTTCCTTTCCTTCCCCCTTCTTCCGCCACCCTCCTGTTGCTCTGCTACCTTCATCTCCCCGCACGGGGAAGAAACGCTACCATCTCCCAGCTGGACATCCATCCCCTAACACGCAGGGAAATCCACAGGCTGCATATTCCAACAACCATTCCTCATCCACCAACCAACATCACGCAGTAGTATCCTCCCGAGGTGGTAGGAAACGCCTAGCTTGGCGAGAGTCCCTCTTCGGGTAAGTCTACGAACCAGATAGAGGTGAAGCTATAGGGGTCTTTGGGGTAGGGACCCTTGAAAGGGTGGATTGGTTCTGTGACTATCTCGGAGAGGGGGCTAAGGGGAAGGAAGGGATAGAGGCACTGTATTGGGAAGAGAGGAGAGGGCAAACTTTTACACACGGCGCGGCCTGGGCCATCTGCAGGCGTTTTTCGTCATCGGGTCACGTGGTACCAGGTGGCACGCGACTGTGCGAGTGGGGCGTAGGGGTCAGGGGGAGGGGAGGCGCACCATTGGAGAGGAGGAGGAGTGATGGTGCTGGTATACAGCGCACCCGTCGCCTCACCCTCCGAAGCCCGCCGAAAAGTTCACCACCCCACCACCACCGGGTTCGCGTGAATGTTCTGAAAACCCTCACCACCCTCTCCCCCTCCACTTCCTTCTCCCTCCCTGCCACCCCCCTCCCTGTCCGTCAGCACTCCCACTTTATGGCGTATATATGGGGAGAGAGGATAGTATATACACAAAACCAAGCAGGGGCGGACGTAAAAAAAAAGTTTTCCATTGCGTCATAAGGCGTCAGGGGGGTCGTGGGGTTGGAAGTAAGCACGTGAGCATCGAAATTTCGCCCAGACGCGCGTTCGGTTTCGCGTGTCCCATTTCGTTAGGGCGGACGAGGCAGCGCGTCGAATTAATGCGTCGCCGTTTTGATTCTAATTGATCTCTCCCGCATTTCTGCTCACTCCGGACACTTATCTGCCCTCGTGACGTCCTTCCCTCGGCTTCAATTTGTGCAAACAATGGCTGGAAAACGTCGATCAACTTCAAATGAGGAACTGATACTGCAAGCCGATTGTTCGGTCGAGATAAGACATGGTCTCTCTAGTAAAAAAAAAGAAGGGTTTCCAGTTGGATGACGGTCGAAAAAGAGGCAATGTATCGCTAAGTAAACAATGCTCCTAAAAAGTTGGGATATCAGGAGTTGGGAGACCTTATGCTGTTTACCTTCATCAACGATGAGAATGCAGCTGCTTTAAGACAACTTCAACGAGAACTTGTTCAACACTTCCACAATAATATCTATTAACAGTAAGATATTTTCTCTACTTATTGAAAAATTCATTTAAAATCATCGTCAAGGCATGAGCAAGGTGACAGCCAAGCTTTTGAGAGGTAGCTACTGCGATAGAGAAAATAAAAGTGCCTGGGAGCTAACATTGATTTTATATTTCCGGTAAATACAACAGAGAAAGTTTGCGATATGACAAAGGGTTGATTAGAGTGGGAGAGTGGGTAAATAATGGTGGACTCAAAATATTGCGACGCTTACAAGGTTACCTTAAATGGGAGTGAGATATAAAATTTATGTAAAAAGTTGACAATTTTTAAAAATTTTTTATAAAACCGTCAAAATCTCTCTCTCTTAAAACACCGACTAGTACTAAGGATTAAACACATAGCTAAAATTATCGCTGACATATGTTTTCCTCATAATATGGAATCCTGTGCAGCAAAAATTGAAATCAGGTTTCATAAATTCAGCTTGCACATAAATTTCCTCATTTTGTCGTTATTATCCTCAAATAAAGCGTGTAGTTACACAATTTACATTACAATTAGAAAATATACGACTTCCTATCCTTCTAGGAGAGTGAGTTGAGTTTCGGCAGAGGAGTTTGGCAGTCGAGAGCCTAGTACTATATCTCCAATTTTATGATGCACAAAACAGCAGCATTGATAACATTAGAGTGCTGCTCCGTGACATCCGAAATGATCGAAATTTCATGATCGACGTAAAGCCAAACTGGAATAAGAGAATGAATCGTGCTCGTGCCACGTTGCAATGCAGGGCGGCTGTAAACATTCAGTCCTCATTTTGAATCAGAGACCATGCTTAGCATACTCAATGAAAATCATATGAGGATGGACTGTCTCATCAGTGACATGCACTGGCCCAAGCCTCCCGGATCACGCATCCAAAATAGATAACTTAATCAAGTCTCCAATTTTCATTGGATCTCCAAGATGGATTCCTTTATTGGCCTTAATGCTGTCGCCGCTTATTGAGAGCATATTACGACTCATATATTGCGATGATGTGTGAGAGGCGTATGGCCGACCGTAAGCGTGGGCACGCTCCAAAGGCCCGGAATAGGAGGGGGATGGCCGCCGACGCGTGGCCGGAAGCATTTACCAGCTAGCTGTTATGCCGTCCCTAGAGCGCTCCGCTTCGGGAGAAGACTGAAAAAGAGCCGCCAGGTGGCTGGCTGTTCCTCAGTACAGCGAGAGAGCGGGCCTTCCGAGTGCAGTTCTGTGGAGCGGAGCGACGCTCTAGCGGTATTAGCGGAACAAGGATAAGGTTTTCGGAAGGAAATTTGCAAATTAATTAATTGATTCACCCATTTCCGAGGTGAACACCGAGGCTTCTCCCAGCAGATGATTTAATGAAGTCTAAACTAACCATATATTTCCCGGCAGAAAGTATGAAGTCTACGACAAGGAGTATTCGGGCGACGCTAAGATATGAGGTAAACAAACCGAATGAAGTGGCGCTCTTCTACGCTGCAAAGGAATAGCAGATATCAGGAAGCCATGGCTTCTAACGTTTGTTCCGGATAATATGTGCTTTTGAAGAACGGATATATCGCCCTAAAGTTTGTCAAACATTAGATTATTTCATGTCCTCTGCTGGGGTTTCTTACTATCATCATTCTGCCTGGGTTAAATGATTATTTGAATTCCAAATCTTTAGGTTCGTATGGTAAAGAATAGTGGTGTCTGTTAATTCATTACTATCAGAAAATACTAAAACCCAAGGGGAGTCTTAAAAGATGCTGACTTAAAAATATATTTGCAATCTTGTACATCTGATGAAACGGATGAAAAAATAAGTTTCAATATTTGTAGAAAAAAGGGGGATTTATAAATACTTACTTTAGAAAGTAACCAGAACAATCTGAAAGAATTCATCCAGATACATGATGGCCTAATAAACAAAGAGAAGAGTGAGTGGGAAAATAGCAAAGGAAGACCGACTATGAGACAAATGGAACGAGAAGAGAAGAAAACAAAAATTATGTAAATATGTAGTAGTGCACTGACTAAAGAGATGTGTGAAACCAGTCTTGGAAGAGATGACTAGTGATAGTAATGGTATATTTTTGCATTTACCTAGCCGAATCCCCAGTTTGAAATACGCAAATAAGACAAATCCATGAGGGCTGTGACATAGGGATAGGGGCTAAAAAGCAAGTTGAAAGTTTCTCGAGGAATGCGAGAAAAAGAGACAGTGCCACCGCATCTGAGGGCGTTGAACGGTTGCGAAGGAAGAGAACGAGACAAAGACGGAATGGAAGAGAGATAGAAGAAGGTCGACCATGACACGCGAATGGGAAGCATTCGGGCGCCCAAGCCACAAGAAGAAAACACGCAACTGAACAATGGCAAGGACAAAGCATAAAGGCCTCGGAGGCAGACACAGAAAAGGTAGGGAGAGAAAGGGACTGAACCTGACCGGAGGAGCCCTCGCGAGAGCTTCACGCAGTTCCCGATTTCGGGCGAAATAAAAGCCACCGGAACCCCGACAGATCACACAAAAGTCACGTCAAAAGCATCCACCCACCTCTCTCTCTCTCCTTTTGCCACGATGCTCCACCACGTTTTCAAGAGGCTAAAGGTATTCAGGGTTCCGAGTTTAAAGGGAAAACGACTAGATGGAATAATGGACGAATAGAAGCGAAAGAAAGGGCATTAATTGTCCTTTGTACGTGCTCCTCTCCGCGGATTTTTTTCTCATCCTATTCATTTCGACGGAATGGATTCCGGGAGCCAAATTCATTGGGAACCGGTATTCCTCTTCGAGATAAATTGGAGGTGTTTTGCTCACCAAACAAAACCTTCGATGCGTATTCACGGGATTAAGTAAGCATTTTTATACCTTCTAACGAATAGCTATTGGAAAAATGAATTGAGAGCGTACTGGTATAAAAACATTTAAACGCCATGATGCTATCAATTTAAAAAAAATCATAGATATGGGTATTTCTACATGAGAGAATAGTTAAATTAACTCATTCCCCAAAGAAAACCTTCGACTATGTTGAAAGAATCATATTTCCTCAGAATCAGTTATAAATTCAATGTTTTATTGTCCATATAATTATTTCGAATGATAGCAACAAAACAGAGAATAAAACGATAAAAACGTTTCATCCGCTGGTAAAAGATACGGGCAGGTTAATTTTTTACCCTTCTGACGTCGTATTATTATGCCTGGTGCACCCCTATGAGCCGAGCAAAACCCATGACTGTAAACGAATCTGAGATTTTAAAGCACCTTTCTTATATGCCTATACGACAAGACAATTGCGAGAAAGGTAAATTGAAAACAAAGCATTAAACGTCACTTAAAATTAGGGATAATTATTTTTGATATAGTTCGCAAAATTCATATTCAAGCCTTCTCTTTCTAAAGTATTGTTTTCGGAGCATAAATTACTCGCCATTCAGGTTTTTGGAACGTAAATAATAGTTGCCAAAAATATTATGTGAAATTACGAAAACAGAAAATACTTGAGCACGTAGGAATAAAACAATTTCATCCGGCGATGGAGATTCTCCCATAGAAATTACGAGAAGGGCTGTAGAGATGATAAGGGGTGAGGTGAAATAGAGAGTATTTAAATCACTCTTCTGCCGAGGAAGAAAAAAAATTGGCGGTCATCGTCCTCAGCCCCTCTCCCGCCTTCAAGTCTCCTCAAGAGGAAGGGCGAAAAGAAGAAGGCCTTATTCCGTGATCGTGTAGAGAGCGCTTGATGCGGCGTGTATAAGGACAGACCTCTCTCGTCGCTTCGCCCGGCAGAACAACTACTGGCTCTTATACGCGTCCCCGATCGCTTTCCACCCGAAAGGTCCTCCCGCGGCGGCGGCCGCTCAACCCAAGCGACGCAGAGGGAGAGAGAATGGAAGTGAAGCCCTGCTCCTCTCATCTCAGTCATTCGGCCTCTCTCCTATCAACCAGCGCCGCAGGACCCTTTGCCTCCGAATCCCCCCGACAATTTTAGTGAGCAAGGAGAGAAGCGACGCCGGTGGACTCCCTCCGAACCAGACCACGTGGCAGCTGCACCGTATAAAACCCAAACCACCCCATACCCCAAGCGACCTCCGGTCCCCATGGCAACCAACCACGGTTTCCCGCCCTTTTTTTTGCAACCACCGCCACTACCACCTCCGGCCAGGGCGTCGGTGGGGGGAAACATCTGCCCTCCTCGCCAGAGCCGCCCCTTCCCTTCCAAACACCCCTCGACACCGTCTCCAACCCACCCCTGCCGTATAAGCCTCAGGCACACCCGATGCCACCCCATCCCTCGCCACCAGCTTAGTTTATCCAAACCCACTCCACTCGGAAGGCCAGGCATAAGGATTATGGACAATCGGAGGAGCCTCTCTCTCCTCTCTGTTCATATTTCGGGTCCATGGTTTGATTCTGTACGGGAAGGAGTTGTGTCTTTCTCTGACTTGAAGGAGATATTCTTTAAAAGGTCGAGGTGAGTGGCCCAAATCAGAATGCAACATGGTAGGTATACGATATGTCCCGTTCAAAATTGACGCTCCTTTTCTATAAAATTACTATTAGCAGAAACCTTTGCAGGTCTATGACGAGGAAAAAGGTCCATCTACTTTAATTTCGCGAAAAGTGGGATAATTGGGAAGTTGGGAATTAATGCTGGTATAACTGACCAAGGGATTAATTGTCGTGACATCCTGTTGAAGCTCCACATGATATTCATGATACCTGAACGATGACTAAATTATGATACCTGCTATTTCGTAACCGGAGAATATTAACATAAATTAATTCATGCCGAAGGGAAGCTATGAGTCAGGTGAAAAGTAGACCGATCAAAAAGCAAAACTTAGAAGTGAATAGGTTCAATTGGAATAATAATAACCTAGGCCTTAGCATAAACGAAAAATTTTAAAAATCAAATCAAATATTGACATTATTTCCTAAGCAATGTATAGAATTACACGCATTTCAGATTAATACAATTCAACGGATGATGCAATATATCTTGCCATTCGATTCTTAAAAAATTATTAATTATAGTCTTTTTGCAGACTTGAGGTGGAATAAATGCAATGGCATTTATTTAACACTAGAGTGAAAATACGCAACGGCATTTTAAAAGACTAAACCCAAAACGTGGTAGTGATACTGATAATATTCTAAGCTTCAAAGCCATACCCACGGCCTAAATGCAGGCAGTCCATTACCACCTATCGTCAACAGGTTGTCAAACCCACTGAGCGGTCCAATGGTCGAATGAAAAATGAAAGTGAGCGAAAATCCATCTTCCTATGTTTAACGCATGGACCGTAATAAATCTAAAGCGCTCACATTCTTGTCTCCATCCTCCCCATCCCAAGCTTTTATCCCCTCATCCCGACGAGCCACCGAAAAGGTTGGTAGACGAGAGCTAGGTCAACCCCGTAGAGCAAGAATATCCCCTCCGGACACCCTAACTCGCTGCCATCTCTGCGACAAACCGTGAGCCACCCCGTATACACACATCCTGATCCCCGCTTCCTCTTCACAGAAGATCTGACTCCCGCTCCGGGGAAACGCGCGCGCAAGCAACAATAAGCTGTGTTGTGCGAGAGAAGAGAGACTTGGGAGAATCTTGGGGTCCCTCGGCTGCGCGCGGGATTTTATATCTCAGTGCGTATCCTCAGGCCTGTGTGGTTGCAATGGAAAGGGGGTTGAAAGTAAAAAAGCGAGAGTGAAATACGTGGAAGAAAAGGAGTGGGGGGGAGACGGGCCCGAGACTGGTTGTAGAGAGAAGGGAGGGTTGTCGGCGGAAGCGAATGGGTTCCCGGCTCGCGAAGTTGATAGCAGTGGAATAGATGGACGGAGAGTGATTATTATACATAGCACTCACCGAAGAGGGAGTAGGCATCGCGGGTAGGTGTGGATGGAAACGAAGGCGGTCACGATCTCCCCCTAGCCACCCCTTGGGTTCGCTGGCGTCGGCTCTCGGTTCGGTCCAAAGGGGTGCAAATAGGCGTTCATGAATAGGGGAACGGAAAGGGTCCAGGTCGGAATCACGTGTTGATCCGCGACCCCAAAAAGGGAGGGAACCACCGGAAATTCAGTCGCGTAGGTAAGAACGTGCACATGAAAGGCTGAAAAGAGGGAACAACCGATGTTCCCCACCTATCTCTCTCAGAAAGGCCATAGCGGTAAAGTGCAAGAATCTGGATGAGGACGGACCCTACCATTGGCCCAGGAGTACCAGGCGGAGATTACGTCAAATTCACCAATGTTTGAGGAACAGATTTGTCACGCCGCATCTATATTTAAGATTTGCCAAGAATTTGTGACCATTATGCATGGCGAGGGTCTTGGTCTGTTCTTATGTATATGCATCTCTTCAGAAAAACGGTGCAGAGTGGAGATGGTCATATGAAAAGACGGTAAAGACGGACACATGAAAAGACGGACCTTTCACAAAATTTAAGGGCAAAATCACTAAGAGGATTTCCATCATGAGTGAGTGAGGTGCTCAGATATACTTTCGCCAACTTACGAAAAATAGGTATCATACATTTTTTAAGGTGCTTCTATGTAGCCATAAGCCCTATGCAGCCATAGTTGTTACGTATACCCGAAAGGTAAGGTAAGACCCGAAATACCAAAGTTTTACGCAATTTTAAGCAAACATGTTATTTCTTACCTGGACCTATTCGACCTATTCTGAGCAACGAGAATATTGAAATCCTCATCTGAAGTAAGAATAAACAAAGAATACGTTTCTCCTGGGTATTTTTTTCTGTTGATAACAGTGTGTTTTAATTTTAAGCTCATAAGCCTCGAACACTATGTAAACCATATATACCAATGACGTTGAAATCGCTGTTTACGGTGAACAGAGTTATCTTTTAGTTGTTCCCCTAAACAAAGGAATAGCTCCTCAACGAGATGTAATTGAATTTATTATGAAAATAATTTCAAAAAGCTGTTATTATTAATACAACTTCAAGATAAAGTGATAAAAGTAAAACTTAATCCCATACTTCAAAGTACCTTCCTTTAGCCTCAATTTTCCGCCGACCTACAAAAGGCGAAGGGCATATACTCAACAATTTTCGCAAAAGTCACTTACATGACACCGCTGCGAACAGTAAGCCATGTTTATACACTCAGTTGATGCTAGAGTAGTCAACAATTTTCAAGCTGCCTTTAAAAAGCAGGCAACATCAGACACTATTGCGAAGAGTCGTTAAATTTTATCACGCAAACAAGAGGTCGGCAGTCGTAAACAATGAGGTTCCACTTCAACTCGGCACAGTGATGAATTGCTGAATAAAGTCGAAAATAACTTGTTCTTCGGAGAGAGACAAACCTACATATTTCGGGCTCGGGTCCTATTTCCTAAAATATTCACAAATTTGTGAATATTTTAGGAAAACGGCAACTAGGGAGTTCTAATTATAGGCTGCCATTCCATGCTATTTGTGGAGCGTTTACACGAATGGGAAACAATGGGAATCCAATCCAAACCGATACCGTCCTGAGGTGCTCCCACGGATGAATGAAGACTTTGTTAAGATCCTCCGGAATTGAGTCGTAAAAGTCTCTGAAAGAAGGATTTAAACCTTACTCGTACCAAGAAGCTCAGCCGGTGCCTACGTCGCAGCCAGGGATTTTGCAGTGGCTGGCTCCCTTTCAGCCGAAGTCAAGTCGAAACTGGGGCGCAGGCGACGGTCACGTTCCACCATTCAATTTCAATACCTCAAATAGCATGCAAACCTAAAAAATACCATTTTTCACAACATTATCACCTAAAAAAAGAGGTTCCTAAGAGCTTTCGAAGAGGGAATTACTGAATTACGCATTGAGCTAACTAACGAACTAAAGCTTGTGGCCCAACGCACTAAGGCGAATAGCGAATTAGTCAAAGAATTATAGTCACGAATATCGATATTGCTGGCTGAGACTCTCGATCTGAAAGTAAACAAGTTGAAAAAATTGGAGCAGTTTGAGGAATAGCGAAGTTGGGGTATCTGGAAACTCTGGGATATAAAAAAAAGTCACTTCTTCGTCTAAATCTACTGACAAACCTGCAAACCACCTCGAGGGTATGTAGCAGGGGGCAAGTTTCATTCATCATCCACTACATTCGTCCATCAATGTTTACATATACATCAAGGTCCGTCCCGTTGATTAGCCTTATTGACTCATCTGCACAATTTTTACTCATAAAAATAAATTTTCCTGCTCGTTTGAGGCAATTCTTACGGCACTCAATCCATCCGTTCCTCCAAGATACCAATACCAAGAATTGCTATAGCACAAAGGACTCAAGCCTTAGAAAAGGCAACGAGCTGCACCCCTCGATTTTTTAATTCAAACTGATTTGGATGGAGTTCAAAAGTGAAATTGTTTCAAATAGTTTTGACTTGCGAGAAGCTGAAAAAAAGTACATACAGTCGTCTTTTTGCAATTCAAATAGGTTATTCAAAGTTTTCCGACGTTGTTCTAAAGCAGTATAGAAGGTCTTAGATCCATGTCTTCACACTTAGAAGGTTTAAAGCGGTCAAATATATCATATTGTAAGTACCACATTTCATTTGCAACTAGACTGCATTACTTGAAAGCTTGGTAATGCAAATTAGCATGATGCTCTATTTGCTTAATTGACAAAATAGGAGACATCAATACAAGGAATTTTCCATGCCCTTCTCCATTACAACCTGCCAAATAAGTTAGTAACAGGATATCATTACAGTACATCACTGCCAAGTTATATTATTATTTATTTACTTGTGTATCTTCATAAGACATGAATCGACGTGGTCCAAAATACAGAGTCATCTGTGACGTGCAATTAAAGCAGATACAGTAAATAAACAAAATAATCACCAATATCAGTATACTACTAGAAGGTGAAGAAATGTTTTTCTTTGTATGGTGAAATATCGCAGTGCTGTCCATTAAAGTCATCCAGTTTGCTGAAGTCGGTAGCAATGATGCATCAATTACAAACAACCTCAAAATAAGAATGTCAACCTCAAAAGAAGAATGGCATTGGAAGACCTCGTATGAAATGTACAGAAATAGTGGTGACCGATGTGAAAGAGAAGAAATGCGTATATATGAAGAGATTAGCTGATAGGAGAATCGAGTTGAGAACTGAGTCAAATTAATCCCAGGATTGCTGACTAATGATGTTGATGTTACTAGAATTGTTGACAGATGATAATGATGCTTTGACGTAGAGTACAGCATATAAGCACTTTTCTCCCGTATATTATTCTTGTGCCGATAACATAAAGTTCCCCAGCACTCCGTCAAACCACTTTATTTGTTATTTTATCCGCCAACTGAGCTAAAGCATTATCCTATAATGCACCTACTTATGGCAGCACTCCACACGTATGTCTTTGGTAATCTTTTCCTTGTGCACAAATTGATGTAGTTTGTAGAAATGAGGCAACCCTCTGTGCTAAACTCATTATTTGATTGACTTATCCTTTTTATAATCTACTCCCTTTTTGCTCATACTGTATTTAGATATTCTGTTTCAGCGATAATTGCAAACTGCACTCTTAAATTAAATGCCTTTAAATAATTGGCTATTTTCAAACTCCAATCAATAGATTACTAGTTTCTGACTCGTTATATACAACGCAGAAAGGCTACTCTATAATCACCCGTTGTCACCCACCCCTTGTGTTAGCTCGCAGGATATTGTGTGTAAAATCTTTTCTTGTGAAGCAAATCAAAGTCACCGCGCGGGTCTCACCGTCCGTAGAGTGCGGCATATCATTTCCCTGCTTAATAGTTTTGGCGGAGGAAAGAGCACACACAAGAAGTTACCTACATGCAGGCGCATGCATATTTTCTCCTCCCCACGACGAGAGGGGGTGTCCCGCCGGACAGGCGGACGTGCGTGTCCAAGGGGTGGGGGCAGGTGGTCCTACGCGTGCCCGCTACGACCCCCCTTAACCCCCTTCGGACACCCCTTGCGACCCCTACCCCCCCCCCCCCCCCCCCCCCCCACAACAAGCCACCATTCCACCACTTTTTTTCATGTCCCCTCCCACCCGGCTACATCCTGTGCCCCGCGACCTTACGAGGAAAAAAATAATTGCGGGGCCTCGCAGCCGTGCACCAGAGCGAGCTCATGCTTTTTCTACCAAATACTAAAGAGGCAAAACAGGCGTCGAGTGAGAATGACAGTGTGGGGTGGGAGTGGAAATAAACAAGCGAATGGGTCGCCGAGATCTAGAAGAATGTGTGCACCACGCGACTGCCCCTGTTCACTATCTCATTCTCGCTATCCTTAGAGACACAAGGAGTGAACTTGTGCTTTGAAGGCAACTACTATCTTAAATGGCAACGATATTGTAAAATATTCTGCCCAAGATAGTGATTTAAAAAATTTTTAAGCTCTTACAATGAACACCAACTGAAATCATCAGATAAAAATTCTCTAAGGACTCCCACAAATTAGTACACGTTTATAGAGATCAATGCCACCACAAAGGTGAATGGCAGAGGATGACCTGCAAGAGGCAAAATTAAAATGCTAGACTTCGGACAAGAGAATTGCTCACCCATTATTTCACGAGCGTGTAACAGGCGAGGTGATGTAACTGACGTAGAAGATAAATTATAGCTTGTTTTTCTAGCTGAAATAATTAACGATGGGACATATTGGTCACCAACGACGAGATAAATTGTAAATTAAAATTATTAAGAAGCAAACATAAACTGAGGAATATTTTGCAATGAAATACAGCCGGAATTTGGCGGGTTAGTGCTTTTTGATGCATACAAGCACACATATTGAGCAAAAACCAAGAATACACTTGGTGATCTTCATCCTCTGCCACACACCCTCGTGGTGGCTTTCAGGGCATTACGTAGACATAGACGTAGAAATATTAATACAGAGCACATTAAGAACCTGCATTCTGCTTGGTTACTTATAATTATTAGAGAATTAGAACGCGCTACATCCATGCTGAATTTCTAGTCATTAAATCACATTAGCAAGACAAGATTAGCCTTTAATATAAAAAGTGGTAACCATCTTTAGCACAAGAAAAAATTAATGGTCATCACAAACCTGCTTCCTAAAGTTCGTCTGTACAACAGTGTGAGATGCTAATTTTGGACAGGCTTCAAGCTTCAGCTCATTGTTATTCTTCCATGAAATATGTTTAGCTCCACTGCTTCCATGGATAAATTTCCATCCAAAAATCGAATTTATGTTTCAGAGATAAGGTGAAATATTAGCAGTGAACCAATTACTAAAAATAATTGGTGCAGAACTCTGGTAGAAGTATCATCTATTATTTCCCGTGTTTATTATACTATGAAATATTGATGTGCGAAATTAGTAAGCATCATTAACTCAAGAGAAAAACTCTTGGGATTGAGGCCCATTCTATTTGTCCGTTCTTGAAAGAACATTCATACAATATGAATGCAGCGAACAATGGGATTTGGGGTTTTATCGCCTTATAACTCATACTCTTCGTCGTACTTCTTTGCTAAATCTAAACAAAACTCTGCCATAAAACAATGGAAATCAAAATGGGACTCAGGTAATTTATCATTTAAACAAAACCATCCATCCTCCCTTCCCATTTCTCCCCTTCTCACTAGAAATTGAACCATTAAAAAGGAAATATTCCCAGAAAATAGTGGTCAAAATACAAATATACAAATACCTTACAACGTGTCCTTGCGAGAACGGGCTGCATTTAAAAATCTAGTCATTTGTTTTAGGCCGTCAAGCAACAGCTCAATTTAAACTATTCACTCAATTAGTTCAATCATTTTTACCGATACTCACTTATTAAGTCAAAGCAAGGAACGATTAAAATAAGGGACATTGTTATTTAATGAATTTACGCGCGGTTCTGTTGGGCACGAGATACTAACAACCTTTTGCTTGTTATTAGAATTTTCAGTCGTTAAACCATCCTAATTTACCAGTTAACCATTTCCCCGATGCAAATGTTATCCGATTTAAGATCTCCTGTCATAGGCGTTTGATCTTACGCGATTTGCAAATTTGCGAGTCACAAATGGAACAAGAGAGAGGAAGCTCCTAGAGCTGGTTGCTGTAAGGAGAAAAAAAACTCATTTTATGTGCCACAATGTAGTGGTAGCCCCAATTGCTTTTTCTTGAGATTCCAGAACACATTTTTGAGCAGAGTAGCAGTCGAAGTTTTCTCGTTTGTGGACGCTTCGGAGACCACGACCGCTTCGCACCGTGAGCAGCCCGTTCGAAGGGAACCCCACTCGTATAGAATGATGACCAACGTCCACGCTCGCGAGCCCGCGAAGACTCGTTCAATCCCTTCCTACTCCTAGCGCGTAGGTCCCGACGTCGAAACCCGGACATGTCCAACTGAGAAAACAACACCCCTTTCTCACGAGTCGGAGCGCTACGTCTCAAGGTAGGAGAGCGGCTCAACCTCACGTCCGGTGACCGAACGTGTTTCCTCCACGTCCCTACGTGCGTGTCCCCAGGCAAGGATCTCGTTCTCGTTACGTGCCCCACGTAAGAAGTCCGTAAAAAAAATAAAGAAGCAAAAGACAGAGCGTTTGCTCTCTCCTCAGACACTCAAAGCAATCGCTCACGCATAAACCCCTTTCTTCGCCACCCCCTCGAGCATAGAGCGTGCCCCCAATGAAAAACCCTCCCTCCTCCTACTCCTCCCCCAAACAACCCACCCACCCTATCCTCCCCTCACCGTCCGTCCCGTCCAGACGTGTGCATTTCCACCTTCGAAACCCCCACCTAGCAGACTACCCTGAAGGCGGCGCGAGCGATACGGGTGGGTTATCAGTGTTCCCCTAATGCGGAGATATGGGGAAGGGGTTTGAGCCACGGTTTTATAGGGGAAGTCGGAAGGGTAGGGGGTGGGTTATGATGGTGGCGGGTGGGAAGGGGAGTGGGAGATTGGTAGGGGAGGGGGGTGGCTTTCCAGGAGGCAGGTGCGTGTGTCGTCATTGTCGTTCCTTGTTCTTCGGTTCCGTGCTTTCGGACGCCGCGCGCGCATCGTATGCAGCGGGGGCGAGCGTGCGTGGCGAACTGCTTCACGCATGCGCGAACTCTTATATTACTCCCTCTTCCCACCAGCCTGCAAGCCGAACAACCCCTCCTTCGTGGGGCAGATCCTTAGCGTCGCTCGTGCAGCCATCTACGCAGAGGACGTGGTACTACGGCGTGGATAACTCCAATTATATCACATCAAAATCTACATCTACTTTATACCATGCGACTCTACACAGCAGTGCAGGGAAAGTGGTGCGAGGACGCAACACAGAGGAGATTATAATGATCTATTCCTATATCAGCATTTTTAAATACAGGAATTAGTGTCCAAGACTGATGGATTAAGATACGCCATTTACCTCAAATTATCTGAAACCGTAACAGGATTTCAGATAGGCACCCCTAGCAATTCAAGGTGGCTAGTGATTGAAAGAACTCTAATAATAACAGATCCGAGGCTAAGACTTTCAGACAACAAATACCTGTAATTGCCTTTATATCATATTTCAAAACAATAATAGCAAATATTTTACCGTCCTTGCAACTCGTCGCACACTGCATTGTGGTGATTAGCAAGTAGAGCGTCAATCTATATGTACAATATTATTATTATTATTTTATTCGTATTAGCACACTGCGCTGCTGTGACTAAATGAGACGTTTTTAAAATGGTGACTCAATACAAGTATGTTTCATCTAAATTTTGGAGGCGTTTAACTTTTGTTCTATTGAGACCTCTATCTGTACAAGGGATTCAGGAGTCGGCATCAACATTAATTGATTATTTCTTTTTTCCAGTTTCCTTTCGTATGATTATCAATGTGAAGGCCCAAAATGTGTGGTAATGAAATAGCCTCCTCTTTACCTGAAGTAAACTCAGGTCACTAGTAGAATTAAAGTTCCAATCACACTGGCCTACACTCTCGATTCACAACGAGAATCTTATCTGAGTTTTCTTCAAATTAAAGTCACCTTCCATTTATAAGGAAAAGGTTGTTCTTAAGCTGGCTTTACGTCTTTGGACTCCTGGCTTTTTTTCTGGTCAATACTTACTTAAATAGGTCCAGAATATTTCATTGGAATACTAAATGATGCAAAATAAATATTACGCCACATTTTCCCCTCCTATTATCTTCTACCCGTCCTAGTAAGCAAAGTTTCTAAATTAAAGAAGGCTATAAATATCATTTTACGGTTTTGCTACCTAAATTTGCTACCTAAATGAAAGCCAAGATTCTTTTCACGCCGCAATCGCCTATCTACTATCATGCATTCCAACGGGATGAGAATATATTGCAATTGCTTTCTCTTTATCTATTTGGTGAAGCTACTCAAGAACTCTTAACAACTAAGGTAAAAGAGAGGCGCTGTTTCTCCGCGTGAAGAAATCCCCTCGCTAACTTTGCAGTGCTGTGGGAATTAAAACGCTGCCTTTGGAAACGAAAATCATGCCAACAGGCTACAAAAATCTCTGACCATGAGCAGTGGAAGAGGAGCGAACGAATCTGGAACAAGACGGTGTCATCACCTTTTTATAGAATTCAACAAAATCATTGGTAAGAAATGAGCTTGACGGAATTAGTGATCAGAGAAGGCCGTTTGTGATAACTCAGTGAACAGTCTGCTCGGACAGGATAAAATCTCGATACAGAAATCACGGTTAAGCAAGTACCGCTAGGCTTGGAAAACCATGACAGGAACGAGAAACAGGAAAACGGAAAATGAGACCAAGGAATAATAGATGTATTGGGATGGAGATGACTTCCAAAAGTCAGGTTTACAGATGAGGTGGCAAAGGTAAAGATGCCATGATTTTTTGGCATTGTCGAGACGTGAAACACTATGTTGCAAATAAAAAAAAAACGAGGGATGACACATTCCATTACCGCCATCAAAAATAATGCGGCTTGAGGTAGGAATAATTAAAAAAAAGGAGAGAAGAGACAGAATCTAATAACCTAAAAACAAAAGTAAGTAGCTGGTAAAACACATCAGACAGTGACCGTTTACTCAAGACAAATATCACATTCAGTTACCAGCGGTTTAACTCTCTTTCGATTTAAAATGGATACCTGGCGATCGTTCACCCCCTGCCCCACATTCCTGCGGTGGCTTGCAGGATATTATGTAGCTGTATCATTCAGGAAATGAGATAAAATCATTTAGCACTAATGTGCCACATATAAATGATATTTGGAGAACAATAGGAATATTTGGAATAATAGGAATATTTGAAGTAAAGATTTCCCTTCACAAGTGACATGAAAATTTAAGGCATTCAATCCAGCTGGAATTTTATCTACAACAGAATATACCTTTATGCTATAAGTATCGGTCAAATCACTCATATAACTGATTTACGTCGAAGGTCTAGTTAAACTGCAGCTGTGGAGAACTTGGAACTCAGAAACCTTACTGAATTAGTTAGGCTTCACTGAGTTGGCGAATTAATTTTAATTGTAATTGAAGTTGTACTACTCACATAAAAACTATCCAATTCTGCTGAAACGAGAATTCAATTTCTCCGTGAGCTAGGACTGTGAAGCCAGAGATTCGTTCTGAGGATGTGAATTAACTTTCGTGACTCTTCACTTCTTATACAATCTCTCAATTTTCCTCATGAGAGAACCCCCGGGGAAAATCAGTCGTCTGCTACTTTGAGAGCCTATTTCTGAATATCGCAATACTATGACCTTGGGCAGAGAATGTGATTCATAAAAAGCCCCACTACGAACGATGACGTATTCTCAGCTCTGATTCTGAAAAGGATAGACCATCCAATCCCTATCGCGCCCTTCCGATACTATTATCATGTACATGCACATGGGATAATCGTCCGCAGAGCCTGAGACCTTGCTCGAGTTTTACCTCCATCCTCGCAGCACCATAGAAATCACCACTGCAAAAAGTCCCTCGTCACCACCTACGCGCGAGACCACGCACAGTAGGTACTTAATGGGAAAGGTAATTAACTCCCCCGCAAAAACTTCGACTTCCTTTGAAGAGAGACCTTGCTCTACCCCACGCCTAAGTGGCAGTTCCGATGGTTCGCATTTTGATGGGCGATAACAGCTCTGGAAGCTCACTCACTCTCTAGAGACGGAGGCAGGGGGAGGGGGGGGGGGAGCTAGCTGATGAGAGCCACAGGAGTCCCGGAGAGGAGTTGATTACAAACGCTCACACGCGTAAATATGGAATGAAATGGATGTAAAAAAAAAAGAGACGAGTCCTCCCCACCCTACAAGCCCCTTCCATCCCTCCTCCCCCGACTCTTTCCTGCCCTGCCCTCCTCCCTCTTCCACCCTCTCCCTTGCAAGATTTTGGGGTGACCCCAAGCGTGAAGGGCCGAGAGAGGAGTGCTCACGCAATTGCCAGTATCCCGTCCGGTCTCGTTTAATGAGTTCCTTAATTTTTTCCCCATTTTATTATTATCATTTCGGGAAGACTGAGGAGGACAGGAAAGCCGAGGGAAGAAGGTGTGTGCGAGCGAGAAGAACTTCCGAGAAAGGAGCGGGGGAGTACGTGCGGAGAGAAAGAGGAAAGGCCACTCCATTGGTGAACACACACCTCAGATACACGCCTTGGACGCCAGAGCAGGTCGCTAAAGTCCTGCAGTCGCGTGGATAACGCGAGAGAGAGCGGCCGGAAGTAGGGTCGAGCGATGATCCATTTTATTATGCGACCAATAAAATCCGAAGCGACCGAAACGAGCGGGCAAACACAATTAGGGGTGCATTAATTTAGGAGGCCTTCGCGGCACATGACAACTGAAAAAAATTGAGGACAAGAACTAATTTTAATAGCCAATTGAGCCTCGAAATTTTTTTTTACGGACGTCATCCTAATTAATACCGAAACGTTATCAATTTCCCGGCGTATCGCGCTCGGACATCTAAGTCGCCCGATGATTACATTTTTAAATTCCTTGAAGCCCATCGCAATTATATTTACTCCGAGAGCAGGGCATGCTTTCCCCTAGCTGTAGACTTCATTCTGCAGTAGAGGAAAAGAATCCGATTTCACTTCCATTCTCGTGATGCCAATTTCTCTTAAAAGCCACTTCGTCAGGTGGCATTGAACACAAACTAATCCATGTCAGCAGCTCGAAGAGTAGCTCCTGTGTACGCTTATAGGATACTGTCACAATTTCAAGTCAATCGACAGTTTGAGATAAGGTTATGTTTTTTGACGAACCCATTTTCCCCTGTTATTTCTGCTAATCATGAAACGGTCTGCAATCTTGAATTCAACATGGTGTCGAAACAAGGAGCCAGTATGGATTAAACGACCAACAGACCGGAATTATTACAGCCCACAAATGATATTTTCAACAATGCCACAGGCAGTTCTTTCATCTAACACCTAATTTCATAAATTGTTTCATCCATCCTATAGTTACTTTTTGACCACAAAAACCTGATTGCCCTTTGGGATTCTAATAGATTAATTTTATGCAGAATAATTACTTTCAGCGTCCAATCAAGGTATAAAGTAACTAGACCATACTACCTACTACACAACTAATAAAGCAACCTTCGAAATACAGTCCAGTAAGAGGGATTGTCAGCATACCTACATGAATACATGATTACAATTTTTGTGTTCCGATTTATCTTCACCACTAATTACAACGCCTCCAGTGGCATGCGATGCTACTCTCAACCAGACTGATATCATACTTTTAATGTGAATATATATTTTGTATAAAGTGCAACACAGCGAAAAGTTCAGCACCGTTGTGCCGGCAGAGGAGGGCTGAAGTGTAGAGAGGAGATTGGGGTTTATCCCCGCAAAATCAAATCGAAATTCCCGAATGAATGGAAACGCGCGTTGAACATTTTCGAGCAGTAAGCGGAAGTAGGAGCTGACGGTGGGAGATTGAAGAAGGGAGTTCAGAAAGATATGAACCCATTTGGATACCCAGAACAGTCGCAGGGTGATAGCGGGACACATGAAAGTATTACTCACGTCCTCTTCAATCTCTTCTCGAAACGATCTCTCCTGAACATAGCCTTCAGTTAAATCTCTAATAGCGTCAAGAAAGAATACATATTTTGAGTTTATTTCGCTGCGGCGTAGTTTTCCACTACGAAGCTGAGGCCGCTGAGAAATAGCATCGGCACAAGAAATGTTTCCTCAGTAGGATTTTAGTTGATGTAAATGACATTCAGATCTAAACAGGCTTATGGAACCTATAGCCGAGCATACTGATAGATAATTCTACCATATTTATCTTTTATTTACATCGATAAGGGACGTAATTGTGAGCAATTATCCCCCAAGTTCGTATTCCTTAATGTCAAAGGTGAACATCTTCCTATAAATCATATAATTATTTTTTTATAATTTTCCTCAACTGTGGACGATGATGATGACCTTTAGCTTAGAATTTGGTATCAGATACAAATCATATGAATGGATTTTAATAAGATATACATACATCACGGTATCATGGAAAAAAGTGTTTATTTTACTCAAGCTTGACTGAAAAAGAGACGAATTTTCTTTTACTTTCACTATTAAGATATGACTGATAAAAGCATGCACCTATATGAGATACATGAGGATGCAAAGGCTATATAGTGCCATTCAATGCCCTCTTCCTCAAGTTCATACTTGTATTAGCTTAATTGCAAATAAGAGTAATGAAATGGTAACAGCACTTTTAATAATATGAATAAAAATTACCTCAGGTAAATATTTCGACACATAAGTCCAAGCTGGCATTCCAAAACTTAAAATAATTTCAGAATTATCGCAAACGTCAATAATTGGCAGGATAGATTATGATCAATAGGAGATATTGATTTTGTTACTTTACCATAACCTTAAATTATAGATTATTAATCATTAATGACAGCCATTCCCAATAAATGGAAACCAAGACATTCCCACGTTTTGCCTCTATTATAGTCCCATGAAAAGCAGGTGCTATCAGAAGGCAAATGTTCTTCTCGGCGAGTCGTGGCTTGGACCAGGAGCTGGCCAAACTTGCTAACTGCTGAGAGAAACTCCTAGGCGATGTATACACATGTAAATAAGAGCAGGCTCGGTCAGGAGAGCTCGAATCTTTCCTCTCCAACCTACCATCGTGGATTCGCATCATGGATAAGCGGAAAGACACGTGTCGTCCGGAGTCGTGTTTCAGGAAGAGGTGTGGCCTGCAGAAGAGAGAGAGAGAGACTAAGAGGCATAAGAAGATGGTGAGGGGATGGGGTTGTTTCGAGAAATGGAGCGGAAAGGAATCTCCTTTTCGGAAGGTCCTCCCTCGGATGTCTTTGTGGGAGGCCGCTCCCTGGCGGAAGGGGGCGTTGCCACCACGTTAAGAGCTGGGTGAAAGAGGAGAAGGAGGAGAGGAAAGGACCTTTCATTGAGTACCCTACGCACCGGAGGGGAAGGCGGGATCCAAGAGGAATCAATATAAAAAAAAGATGCACAGGCAACGTAAGTGCGCTTCCACCCCACCCCCTTCCGATGTTCTTTTCATTGATAGGCAACGGCTGAGGAAGTTCACGTGCGATACCGCGCGGCCCATCCCACAGGACCCGTTCGCACACCCATTCATTCATTCGTCCTTCCCGTCGAACCTCTCCACCGAGCGTAATAACGCTGTCTCTCGATGCTTCAGCGTCCCAGGGCATGAGGGTATGCGCGTCCCTCTTTCTCTTGTTGTACCTGTTCTTATTCCGGCACCGTCCTTCCATTGCGCGCGCAAGATGCTTTTTTAAAGGCCATCCGGCGTGATTGTATGATGTTTTAAACAGCTAAAAACAGCTGCTGTTTGTAAACGACGTTGTTTCCTACCTTGATTTTTTTCTGTAACTATGGGCACGGTAAAAATGAGGAGTACACCTGCATGACTAGTGCAGGGTAAACGAGTCTTGCACGTGGTCGCCATCCACAACAAACGTAGTAAAATTTCTTTTACTCAAGGTCATATTTTTTTCAGGTCATATACACCCATTGGCAAAAAAAAAGTTCAGCCTACTATCTATGCTGCGCTGTGTCGAAAATCACTAACAGTAACTAATAATTTAGCAATATTTAATCTTATATCGCCTTGTCTCTTTAACACTGTCTCTTTAGTAAAAAGTAAATTACTTTCACAGATATGTTTTTTCATTTTAAGGTCGTGATTGGAACATTTTCCGGATATGTGAAAGGGGCGGACGTGATAGTTCTTTAGTTCCGTTGGTCCTATCACATCGAAAAAAAATATTGAAAGTCCCAAATAAAAACATATTCAATATTTATTCAAAATAATAAAATGCGTCTTATTGTAGATTATTATTCAAACATCTCGAATGCCAGTTAAGAAGTTCATTTTGTTACAAAATATTAATTGATGCCAATTTTATTCAATCGTCACATAATTAAAGAAATTTCGCCCCGTAACTCAAATTCATACGGATTTAAATTCGACCGCGAGTCTCTCCGTGCCAGGAATTTTTTTATCATTTAGATTAATAATGACAGTAAATATAACTATATTCAGATGGAGTTTGACGAGTGATCCATTTTAATTTCATGTCAATACTTTTTTAAGTGATAGGATGGTAGTAATAAGGATAAGCAACATAGAAATATTAAAGGTAGAAATTACATGGGAAAAAACGGTACACATCTTATTTTACAGATTTTCCTTGCAAGCCGAAAATGAATTTTCACTGAACACATTGAAAGTATGCGCAGAAAAAAATTATTACACTGAGTATTAAGACAATATTATGCGCTGAATTAGCACTCGGTGCATGCTTTTAAATGGACTAAAGGTACCTAGCTGCAAAGGGACATGTTTATTAAGCATTTGTTGAATTCACTAGCCATTTTATTACAGTACCCATGTTGCCACAGCTAGCATGAGCTAGTGGAGCATACTGACGGGATCGGTAATAAAAATTCTCTCTCTCTTCATCCTGGAGCGTCTACGTGACCTGGGATCTTTATAGGGTGAGGTCGATGTGAACGAAATTTTAACAAACAACCACTTCCTCTCTCTCAAGGGTGAATTCCCCTTGATTCCGGGTTGATGAAGAGTGCATGCTTATCGCATTTTGCATTGCACACAAAAAGCAAGGAATGTCCAAAAAAACACACACAAATGTTAATTACATTTAGAGGTTCATGTAGTAAATAGAAAACCTGCATCATAATTAGGATAATTAATGCCACGGAAATGTAACTTTATTCAATCTGTCATCGTCCCTGTTGTACGCGGGAAAATACCAGTTTGAACGTCTTATCTATTTCCCTAGTTTTATTTTTATGGTATAACATACAATAGCACGCTTGGGATAGATTACAAGTAGGATCTTCCGAGCGATGCATACATAACAACTATTCTGAAGATAATAATTGCTTCAACACTGAGGAAGTAGGGAAGGAGAATGCTCGACTTACTCAGTACAGAGGAAATAGATAAACCTTGATCCAAATGACCTCGATCCCTGACCCCACTCGACCCAGGCACGCTTCTGCCCCACACCCCCAAGAATCCTCCTCAGCTCCCTGTTTGTCTCTCCGCTCGTTACCGAAGACCGCCGCCATCAAATCCCGATCATAAGAGGGACCACCTACAAACAAGCCGCCCGCCCCTGGCCCGATGACCACCAGGGGGAGACGGGAGACACGTGTTCACAGGCTTGGCCACGTGGTCACAGAAGCTCTGCAGGAACCACGCCCATACACGTGTCTGTCCGCAGGGACTGGATCACTAAAAATCTGTCTCCTAGCCATCTCATCTCTCCCCTTCGGAATCCTCTCTACCCCCCTCTCTCTCTCATCCAGTCTCCATTCTTCATCCTTCATTTCGTCCGCGGCCAATCAAACGAAAACACGTGCGGGATAAGATTATTAATTCTGTGTGGCTGGAGGTCGAGACACTGGAGGCGTAGCTCTTTGCTTGTATGAAGTTATGGAAGCTAAAAAACGGAAAAATATCCATTCAGCTTCAGTTTCTTTCCAACGATAGGCCTCAGGAATACTCATATGTCGAGAGTCAATAACCGAGCACTGCTAACAATGTTATCTTTTTATGAAAATTTGGGCGATTAGTTTAAAGTATTCTGAAAATTTTGGCATGCGTCTTGAATGATAAGCGTAGAATTGGAGGGTAGACTGGAAATAGAATATTTTAATTATCTTTTTTTCGACGCGTGTCATACGTTGAGATTAGGTGTCATCAAACAGCCAATAAGTCGTAAACGAGGAAGCGCATCTGGTAGCATCTTGGCATTTAGTTCTATGCATGTATCATATCATGTCATATGCATGTACGCATGTATGCATGTATCTTGTATTTTTTTGCCTTTGGGGTAAATCAGTGAGTTTAAATTCCATCCTTGCGATCCTGACCCGAATAAGGACAACAACAAATGCCCCTTCTTCATCTACATCTACGAAATACACCGTTATCGACCTCTATGGTGTGTGGCAGGGGGTGCAGATGACCAAACATGCACCACTTACATGCAACTAAGAGCTCAATGCTACTTATTATGCACTTTATTGGGGCAAGATTGAGAAAAGGACTGCCCCTTCTGGGATCTGAACCCTTGTGAATTTACATACACACAAATATGAGCGTCCCTCAGAGGCACTAAGTCAGAGCATAGCACGTAAGCGTGTAAGAAAAGAAAAACATACATACTGGTAACTAGGTACAGAATTACATAAAGTGGCATGAAATATTCAATAAATATAGTGAGAAGAACAATATTTATTTATCAGAGTAGTATCAGCAAATGCTGCTCAAACTTACGTTCTAACATGGTATATGGCGTGAACCCGTGCTTTCGAAAATAAATCAGAAGGATTGAAATTGCAAAGTGGAACACGTGCGGCTTTTTATAATGGGCTGCCCTCCAACCCTTAAAATATTGGCACGCTTACTACCTACCCCTGATCTTCAACAGAACCGCAAAAATGTCCTTCCTCCCCCCTGCTCGCGTCCCTTCTGTGAAATCCCGACCGCCAGACGGACGCCCACCACCATTGGCTATTCCGGCACCCCGTCGCGCTCCCTTCTCCACTAAGCTTTATCTTCTCTCAAGGTTAAGGGAACGGGGAAAAATCTACTCCTGGGGGAAAGCACCAGGTCATTCACTCAACTATCCTGGGTTTTTACGCTCTTTATGCCTTTCTTGATAGTGAGGCACTTTTTTGCGAACCATAGACCTTTTTCGGAATTCCCTGAGTATAGAAGTGGAGTCATAAAGTACCCTAACCACTTACCCATGCCGTAACTCGCAGCGCACACCATAGATATAGCATGAGTAAATGCACTAAAATTGATGCACAGGGAAGATTTAGTGTAACTGAGCAATTTCTTACTCTGCAAAGCCATCAGTTTTTTCATCCTCTTTATTAATAATTTCCAGACTAATTTTTCCATAGGAATATCATAATTTGGCAAAAACGTCGATATGGATTTGCAACCCAGAGTACGGAATTATCTGACGTATAATATTGCGTGTACTGAAATCAGTATTATTATGCACGCATTGTATACGACTCGCATATTGTGTTGCTTCCTTCGAGTGCTAAGCACCCTGAAACTGAAAGATGAGGAATGAGATTGGAATAGTAAGGATAAAGGCAGAGTGAAACTCAGATATGACAAATTAGTTATTCAACAAAACGAATCAACATATGACGCCGTGTAAAAGTAAGGAGTGATAATGAGGAAAATACTTGTTAATTTTTTAAAAATACTGTTAAAGTTACCTCGATTCTTCAAGTCCATCGAGACTTAAGGTGATTAATTTTCATTTTTTTACATTCATCCAACCTCATCCTCGTTAACAGAGAGGCCGGGATAATAATGCTAGCATGAAATATATGCCGCTTCCAGACTGCATTGTTCAATATCAATGTATCACAAAGCCTCTAACAAAAGATACTAATTTTGGCTTAGATTCCCGTAAATTCATCAGGATTATAATCGCAAGTGTACTATTATTAGCCATTGGTCACTCTCATTCATTTCCACTCATGATCTTTTGCAATTAAATATTCGCTCATTAGCAATCTTCGAAGTCGTGAACCACATACCGTAATATTTCAAAATTCGTTTCAGCTGAGGTGCTGACTTAAACATAATGTTTTTCGGCAAAAAATTCAGCTTAATATTTTCCTTCAAGTATGAATAATTATTGTAGTAGTATATCTTCAGCCAATCTAATTCTCGGAATATGCCGAAAAAAGGGATGGAAAGACCAGAATAAAAATGAAGTGTCTCTTCAAAACACAATGAAATGCATGCGTGCAGAGAACGTGAGTCGTATATTGCCTTTGTTTTTGTGTTTGAATCAGGGAAAACCCACTAGCTTGGGTTTTTACCTGATTCTTGGAAGTGTGCGAAGACCTTCCGAATACTTTTCCTTAAGCCCTTGCCTCAAAAACACCAAATTTAGTGGACAAAAGACTTCAAAGCAGTGCAATATCCGTAAAGAATTGAGGGCTTAACGCAGTGGTTGTTATTATCACCTTATCCCATCTACGGGGACTAAAACGCTACCGGTACAGGTACGCTAAGTCAAAGGGGTATTTGTCCTTGCTACAAAAGCACACACGTTCTCTAATGCGCGGGTTTTCCAAGGCGGGTGCACTTTTATGAGAACTTATACAGCCCAGTCTCAGGAAGAACAGGCACTTTGAAAACCAGAAATCGGAAAAGGAACTTTAGGTACGTGAACTGTGTAAAAATAAAGGGTTTAAAAATTACTGATCGTCAATGACATACGTTGGAAAAGATTTGCACATCAGAAGAAAATATTTTTAGATAATTTCCAATAGATTTACTAAATGAGATACTTTCAGTCGTAACTTTGAGGAAATTCATGACAATAGATTTATTACAAGCTTTTACAAACCACAATAATATTGCAAACTCACGACCCGGGTTTCGGCGCTAAGCACCATCATCAGGTCTTTTTAAATTGTAGTAGTATATATTTATCATATACTACTTTAAATGCTGTTAAAGTATTTAAAGTAGTATGCGCTAGTATTTAAAGGCAAAACGATATCAACATATGACGAAAAAGGAATGGAAAGACCAGAATAAAAATGAAGTGTGCGAAGACCTTCTTGGAGTTTCCCTACGATACCTCCGAATACACTGTTACTCTTTTCTAAAGGAATCACTGCCTTGAACAATTGCATCAAATAATAATTTCCAATTTTTTTGTCTTAAAAATTCCAAGTGCAACGGTCAAAGCGCAAATATGACAGACGAAGAGGTTCTCTAAAATTTCAAAACGGTCTCCGTGCTAATTCATTTAGCGCTAATTCATAAATGGGCTATGTCAGATATGATTAACGATTCCAAATAAAGTATGAATATTTAAAATACCACTGATACCAGAATAAAAATTAATATAAATATTGCAAAAACTCCTTTTTTAATAAAGAAAACGGTAACTAAAAAGAAACCTCGGTACATAGGTGAAGAAAAGTACGATACCTCCAAATACATTGTTACTCTTTTCTAAAGGAATCCTGAAGCACTGCAATTGTTTCTTTGCAATTTTCCTCCAAAAATGCTCCAGTGAATCGCCATAATAATGATTTGATTATTAATCTCCAATCTGTTGCGATAGTTTCTGATGGCGTGTCTCGATAATTCATTGTATTTCTTTTATTTAAAGTTCCCATAAGATACCCAATATGATACATACCTCATAAGATACCCAAATATGAATAATATGTTGAAAATAAATATTAAAAATATGTATAAATATGCCTTAGCATTATTTTTGGAAATGCTCGACATATTGGTATATATAAATACGTGTTACCTTATTTTAAAATGTTAGATACCTATAGTTTATAACAGGGATATTAAATTACACAATTAAGATAAATATATACGCTCTCTGGTTTCTACACTCAGAAATATAAATGAAATAAATATGGGTACCCATGAAATACGCAACGTACTGGCAGAGTTTGTATTCGTACTGGCAATTCAATGGCAGAGTTTGTAGCAGGCACTAATAATTTGACAGAATACGTCAAATGAAGGATAAAATGGATGCAAGAAGGTACTGAGAGAGTGTAAATTAGAGATAATGAGACGATATCGTATGCAGCAAGAGGAGAAGTGAGTACGCCGTGAAGGATGATCTAAGGAATGGCTGCTATATGTGATAAAGGTAGTTTGTAAGAACTAAAGCGAAATGAAGAATGGAACCTCTTTCGAAAATGAATCATTTAAATGTGCAAATCAGCGTATAAATAGTGAATTAAGACCTTCCATGCATCAGTAGATCACTACATGTAATGGATACTCTTCACGTAAGTATAGGACAATTGAGGTTTCAGTAAGGGTGATCTCCGAAATGGAACGATCGCATCAAGTTTGTAACGTCTGGGAGAAAGAATCGCGACCATCGCTTCTGCGTGGGAGTACCATGCTGCGCCGATGAGTCCCTCCCATTCAGAATTCGTCCTCGCCAAAATCAGTCATCCTACCAGTCAGACCCCTTCGCGACCGCGAGTAGTGAAGGCGAGAGAAAGAATGATTTAATATTGGACTCACCAATATCTCGTCTCGGGCGGTGGCGTCACCTCCTTGTCTCTGGAGCGCCCTCTTGGTCCTTCTGGCGACGGACGATCCGGCGCAGGAGGTGGCGTTGCGGGAGGAGGAAAGAGTGATCATTGCCGTCCTCCCTCCCACCCTCAAGCGGATCCGCTGGATCTCACACGCACACACACGCGCACGTACCACTCCGCACCGAAGTGTCCCGCGACGCACAGATGCGCACTCCTGTTCCCCCGAAGCGGTCGCGGACGACGAAGAGACTTGAAGGACGACGAGCAGGGTGCGTCCTCATCCGATCGCATCCATCTGTAAATGGGATAAAGGAGCCTTGATCAACTCTCGATATTTACCCTCGAGTGGAGGAATCAATCAATTCATGGAAGGTGGGTAGGAAGAGTAAGAAATTTCCATAAAAGGATCCATCGCCCCTTCCCCCGCAAGGCAGGAAGGACATCCCAACGAAAAGCGGGCTAATCCTGGATGCTGGGTTCACAAAAAATGCAACACAGCCCTCAGGGAAGGGAGAGCAATCAGGAGAATAAACATGCTGAGAGGCCACGAGATGAATGAATCTGATGTGTTATTCAATCAAGCGACAAAAGGAATGATCTGCAAGCGTAAATTCATCATTTTTCTATGATTCCAAATGGCATATAGGGATGGACAGATAATATTTTTACCATCAGCTAAAACTAGAAAAGGCAGTAAAAATATTTTATGAAAGAATTCGTCCGGCAAGATTCACTGTTTCCTGTTCTAACCACCCGTAAAGTTTAGCATATTTTAAGGCACTGGTGGTTGATAACGCTATATTTCAAGCAGAAATGAGTTTAAAAATAACCATATCATTTTGGTTGAATATTATTTCTGCATTGATTGTCCATCCAGAAATTAGCACGGGTTGGAGGGGCGATGATCCTTTTTTTCCTGGAAAAATTTTTAGTACCGTCTGAAAGAGGCGAGATTGGCGAGATTGGCGAGAGGCGTCTGAAAGAGGCGAGATTGGCGAGAAAGCGCCGCCGGTATGACCATTAATTTCACCGTCCTTCTGCAGAAAGAGCACATAAGCGACAGGTGTTGACCAGCGGGTCTATTCTTAAAAGACATTGGGAATAAAATTTCCGAGGGCCAATTAAAAGTATTCGAGATCCACCCTGTGTATTTCGGTAGGGGCGATATTTCGTGGCACAGATGTATGAGAGGGGTGGAGTGGATGGTGCCCTGAAGAAGTAAGTCATTGAAGTTAGATGGTGAAGAAGATAAGGAATAAATAAAAGAAAGGCGTTGGATGTAAGTTATGGTGCATGGTACAAATGAATGATGAGGTCTAGAACAAGCCATGCCCCACGATAAGGGTTGAATGGTGATTCTAAAGATCTCTTTTTAAAACTGAATGGAAACAGATGGCCAAGAACATTAACTTAACCACACGGATCATCAATTTAACAATCGTAATTCAAATTGAGTTTTTGAATTTTAGTTGTCTTATACCATGTAGCTACAGTCTAAATCTATGTGCTGTGACTCTGTCAATGAATTTTTTTCTCTTTTTGGAAATAGTCTTCTAAACAAAACAATCAACATTTGCTAAACTTTGAATATATTTTGATATGCATTGTTTGGTCATCTGCGTAAAATTAGTTTTTCCATCCTGCCGAAACACGTTTAGGAACCATTGGTCGGTTGTTATCATAGCCACATCATTAGGGAAAGGGCAGATAAGAACGTTGTGATCAACTACAATCTCTTTGTGATCGACCACATGTGAAGCAATTTATCTATGAAAAACGAAAATTTTCGTGCTCTCATCCTCCAAAATCCTTGATCAACATTAGATCTAATGATTTCACCACTTTTTATTTCGAGGGGAATAATAATTGTTTTCTCAACGGAATGATAAATCATAGTAATGTTATTTTATCAAAATTTTAGCTACAACTATTACCTCAATAGAGAGCAGCACGGGTTAGCGCAAAAGCAAAAAGGATATTTTGCGCGTTAGGATGGTGTAAATTTGGCTTACGCGCCAAACACGCCGTAGAGGTGATATCGACAGAGCCGGCCACCGGAAGACGGGTGAAACAGAGGCCAAATTTTACGACTCTTCGGAATTGTCATCGGTTTTTACGGTCAAGTGGGTAAAGGGACGTAATCCTTCGCCATCTGCTCGTTTGTTCCAATGGTCCGAGACCCTTCGACAGGATGTGCGAGGAGTAAAGAGAGAGAAATCGAAGGCCAAACCCCGAATGTGAGCGCGTGAGTGAGGGAGATGGATGTGTTTCCACGATTATACTCGAAAAAAGAGTGGCGAAGGACTATTAAAGTGGCCATCAATTGGAGGACACTCAGCAGACAGTTCAAAGTCCGCTGTCCAGATACGGTGCGACTGCTGACAGTGGGTCAACTAAGCGATTGTTTTTAGGGTACAAAAAAGACTCAGCAATTGAGGTGGAATTATTGTAGGGTGCTCAAACTGATAAGATAATCCACCGTCCATCGCCACCTTATAGTCGAGACAAACACAATATCCAAGCTCGAGGCGGGATTTGAACCCGCGACATTTGGGTTTTTTACTCTACTGGCTATCTCGGTTGGCGAGAGCTAAGTTTGGAGTTATAAAATACCTCCATTTTCAAGTAAATAACTGATTTCAAATATCTACGAGGAGCTACCAAAATGACCCAACACAATTGAACGTAATCTTTTCCTCTGTGAACACATCAGCACTTTGGAGAAGTACAGTAAAAAAAGGACACGATCCTCTGAAGGGCTCTCTCTCTCTCTCTCTCTGCTCAAAGATAATTCTTTCGGTGAAATGAAAAGAAATTTCTTGTGTAATGATCACATGGTGTGTCCAACATTCGCGGCATAGCAAGGGCTGTGTCCACTCTAAAAGTATAAATCAGGATGAGGAAGTGAGGCTGGTGCAAACTAAAGTAGGTATATGCTGGTCCAACATTTGAGGATTGACTTTGTGGAACCTCGAGATTGTAAAAAAACGTCGCTTTGTAGAGTACCTTGATGACGAAATGTAAATTGTCGAAACCATGGTCGAAGCCAATAAAACGTGTGTGTGGAATATACAAAGCGACGTTTCTTTCCAACTCCTCGGTATATTGGAATAAAATATAGGTGCACTTTTCCACAACTAGTTTATTACTGCGTACGACGCGTTTCGGCTCACAGAGCCATCATCTGGTACAAGACACCAACATACATGTTCACATCATATTTATACATATTAGAAGGGGTGGGGGGGGGAGTAAGTGGGCATGGAGGGGGGGGGGCAAAGGTACGGTTGGGGGAAACAATATATGCTGTCCTCTTTCTCGATAATGCTTCACCCCTTCATTTCAAGTCATTTGGCGCCCTGAAGGGAAAGAAACACGGACTTAGGTGGACGACAGTGATCCATACCTCATGCTATAGTTACATTTTTGGTAGTTTCATTCTTCTCTAATTGCCTTCGGTGATTTCTCCATCTAATTAATGCAAATCAGTTTCTCAAAAAATGCGGAAACACGATTAAAGTCAGATATCTGAGAGAACTCTCCCTCATTAAAGTCCAACGCCCTCAGGTGAGTGGGCGATTTCTCTGCTCAAACACATGCAACAAAATTCCGTCTCTCGTGTCAAAATTCCAACGTTTGCTAGAGCCAATTGATGAAATAATTGACCGGTAACACGTGAAACATGGGTATAAATACACTTCCCAGCGTTTGAAATAATATTCGTCAAAATGGGGCATATATATTTTTAGTATACATCTGAGATAACTAAATATGCGTTCGAGTACTTAACATATGTATCAGACAATCGGTCGCGGACCAAAGATACAGATTTAAGTGAAGCTTGATCAATGTACAGATCTAGTCTGTCTATTAGGCTCTCCTTCTACCTTTGATAACTTATTAAATGGTGATAACTTACATTGGCATCTAAGAATGACAAATTGCATCCTCTTTAGAAGCCTTTTTTGAAAAAGATAAGAAAAAATAAACAATAAGAAATTAAAAGAAACTGTAAGGAATAATTCATGGGGACAGTTTTCGACCAACAATCAAAACGCAGGTGTCATTCAGAAGGGACCAAGCAATACGGGATGAGGTCCGGAATAATATTCTCCCGGGGGAAACAGCGTACTAATGGATGCTTACTGATGGCTCCATAGGGAATAAACGCGCAATTACTACCATTGTGGGCAGTACTGCAGGGGACGGTGGAGCAGGGCTAGTAAAGGCAGGAAATTTCCAGAAAGAAGGACACAGATAGGGGAGGTAGGACAAGCAAGGGCTTGAGGGAAATGGAGGTGACAAGAGGGGGAAGGGAAGGGTTCTTTTGTTGGGACAATTGTTGTATACTCTCTCCCCCAACCACACATAACCCTTCCCTTTGCCTCCTGACTTGGCCGGAGACGGAAGATGTGTATGCAATTGTGTGCTACAGTTGCGGGGGCGTGCATTGTGATTGGTGGCCAAAGTCTCTGCGCGCCGGATGTCCTCCCTCTACTGGAAGGGAGTTGGAGGGCAGTGAGTGAAGGACGGGGTTTTTAGTGAGGGGCTGCAAGGGGGGTGCTGGGAGACGAGGGGGCGAGGTCGTGCGAGGAAGTGTGTCGGCCCCCACGGGATTAATCCTCCTCCCCCGACGGCGCGGTGGTAGGTTTGTCATAAGCGTTGGGGGTGAAATGAATTCCATTTGCGATCGGTCGCGGAGCGGACGGGGGAGGGAGGAACCGAACTCTGTTTGGGGCCAAGGAGTAATTGAGTGGGAGGGAGCGAGAGGGCGAGGAATAAGTGTGCCGAGGGTGCCGCCAGGGAGGGAGGGTGGAGACTGCAGAGGGTGGGGGAGTCGGGGGAATCCCCCGCTGGGGAAATGGTGTCCAGGGGAGAGATATTCGGGGGCGTGGGGTCCGGGATGGGGGAGTAGCGGGGTAATGGCCGGGAGATAATTTGTGATCCACGCGGGAACTTCTCCAATGGGGCGTGAGGAAAGGAATTCATCATCAAGATGATGCAGGGCCTTTCAAATGTAGAGCGTACGAGTGCTCTGCGAAGCACGTATGGGTCTGAATGTGCGGTTTTGCATTCCATAAAAACTCATAGAAATCGATGTACCTATATTGTGAGGAGGGTAATCACCACTGCGAACGGATTGAGAGTCAGAACCCCTCCAAAGTCTATTAGGAATGTTACCACTAAGCCGCCTGGCATCGTTTTCTGATGCAATATTTGGGCATCAATTAGATCCCGATACAAAAGTTATAAGCAAGTCAAAACATTGTTCTCATTTACCGTCGAATCATTCTTCAATTTTCTAGATTTTTTTACCATCTATACTTTAGATTATATTGGGCCTAAAAACTTAATCTTTAATCATTTTAATCTCGCAAGCTGTTCAAAAAGCACCAGAAAAACGAAGATTATAATAGCAGTATCTGAAGCAGTAGAGAGACCCCCTCAATGCCAAGTAATTTTATTCTATAGACTTCAGGTATCAAGTTTAATTTTTTCAATTTTCCCAATCTAAGCAAGTCATAACATTCCATTCTCACTTTTGGAATTGATTAGCTTTTCGATTTTACTAACGATTTATTAGAAAAAGGGTCTAAATAACCCTTTTTCAAATTTTCCAAATGACGGCTTGGCTTTGCGTCACTTCCCAGGATAAGGAGATGAGGAAACTCTACAAGCAATCCGAGTGAATTTAGCTCTGTCGGTCTGCAAAAGTTGCACTACCTAAAATTATCTCACTGCTTTCTTACGCTATTCGCTCCATTAGGACTTCCGATCCTGAGGAGCAGAACTAACTCGAAAATCACAGCCTAGTTCCTTAGAATTTTGAAAGAAACTGTTTTACTAAAATAGATTGGTAAGCATCAGGTTAGCTGGATGGGAACAGGCAATTTAGAAACAAGAAAAACTAGCAATATGAGTAAGGGAAAGAGTAAGTAAAGAAAGAATAGCACCATGATTTACGGCCTCTTAACGAAAGACTTCAGGGGATTAATATTTTAAGTACTACTCTAAGAATCCACCGTTCTCAATATATATTTGCTTCTAAGCCCGTCATATTTTTTTTCTTGCTGAGCTCTGTAACACCGACATTTTTATGCAATCTTGATAGACTAAAGTTCTTATCATTTACACTTACTTTTAAACCATCCAGCAAGGTAAAAAATTCTCTGGCTCTCTATTGATGCAAGGCAGATAACGGACGGATAGGGGCAAGGAAATGGTTAGGAAATGGGATTAAGGACTATTCGGGTCACTTTTGCTGTTCAAGAGTGAAAAAGGAAGCAACCGCACGCAATCGGCCATCTAATTCCATGAGACCCTGTCCTTGTCTGTCACTTCATGTCTTTATCTCCCGTGAAACTCTTGTCGACCCTCTTCCAGCGCTGGGATGAAGAAACTTGGGACAGGGAGGAAAAATAATGGGAATAGGTGGACACCTTTACCTGCAGCCCATCCTACTGACACTTCTTCCCCATATTTTCCTTTCCCTCTCTTTAGAAAAAAAACTCTAAACTCATCCTAAGGCTGATTACGAAACCACCGTTAGGAAAGGCGGGAAAAAGTTGGACAGAAAAATGGGTCTCCTGATGTTTTCCGCGGAATTTTCCCTAAGACACACGGGGCAGACGGAAATGCTATGGCATGGGGGCTAAGAGCGGTAGAGGAAAAAGCCAATAAAGGATCGAGAAGGAGTAGGAGGAGATAGGAGAAGAACAGAGGCTAGAGATATGGCTTTGATGAGGGTACTTTTTTCTACGTAGGGATGAAATGGAGATCGAACGGGGAAGTGTGGGGGAAATAAAAGAAGGCGAGGAAGGAGGTGGGGAAGGTGATGGGTGAGGTCGTATTAGAGCTGGGAAGGGGAGAGGAACTGATAGGGACCAAAGAAAGCCCCCAAAAGCCCAAAGCGCCATCTGCGGAGCAGGGACACTTCCAAAACTGCACGTCCTTAACCCCTCCCCAAACTCTTAGCCCCGACCCTTCCAGAAACCTATCCCTCGCAGACATATCTCAAACCCTCCCCCTCTCCTCCTCCTCCATTAAAAACTCCGCCGCGCGCAGTATATGCCACACATACACCCTTTTCTATAGCTCCGATAACCTCAAGGGGTGGTGCGCAACGGCTCTTTTGCCCCGCGGCAGAAGTGCGTGACGCCCCTCTCTTCAACCCCCTCCCTCCCTCGCCCGACATCCCCCTCCTCTCCAATCCACCCCCTCTCCTCACACCCATCCACCCGCTTGGCGGGCCGCGTCGAGCGCACTCGAGAAATCTGTGGCCGGGGTTCGATTCGCACCTCCCCAGGGAGGAAGAGAGGAACGGGGGTGGAAGCGGTGCGATCAGTTTCACACTCGGTAGTCACGTGGCTCACATGTCTTGATAATTTCATGCAACTGTCTCCTGTTCTTTCGCTTTGAGCATCTAACCCATCCCTTCTCTCTCTCTCTATCTCTCGCAGTCACACCCGAATTCTAATCAAGCTCCCAATTCCCTCTTATCAGTCGCTCCCATCCTCTCACAACCTAGGAAATATAAGTTAATAATTTAATTTAATCACATATATGACAAACTAATCCACAAGTGTTAAATTGCTTTGAATAAACCAATAATTCCCAACAAATATCAAAAATCGAAATAACACATGTTTTCCAGAACTTCGGTGCTCTGAAATTCAACTGTAAGTTCAGGCGGTGGATATTCCCTATGTCTTAACGTTAATCGTAAACTATGTACCTATAACGTCAGCAACAAAGGTGCCGCAGTCCCGCTATTTCGGAGACTTCTTAATGAACATAAAATGAAAAAAAAGTTTTAGTAAACTGGGATACTTTATCAAAATATTTTCGTACAATGGATACATTTACGGTGGGGCACGAATCGCAATTGATGAATTCTGTTTTTATTCATGAATAAAACTGCCCTATCACGATTTCAGTATACTTTTTTTACCAATATAACTCGCGTAACTACAGCTCCAGATGTTACTTTATAAAACAGATGGATTACATTTTTTAAACTCTGGCAGAGTGAACATATTTCTATGAACATTATTCGACACACATCCAGTAAAAATATAATCAGTACAAAAATCAAATTTGGAACCACCAGTAATTAGAAATTATTTACTCAAATTTTCACTGGAATTATAGAGACGAAAGACATTCTTCCAATAAGAAATGATTTCAGTGGAAAAAAATGACGAAGGTCACTTGGGTGGTAAAAAGATGACTGCAGCATATGACAGAGCTTTCGGAGCTCAGAATAATTTTCTCAGCTTACAGATGGCCACCATTGATCATTAATTTTACAACCGGTATATCAGCTCCAAAGCATATTGCAGCACCATAAAACTGGCGCCGGAGGCTTTCATAATTATTACACAAACTAGGATATGTGCGGCATATTTGACAAGAAAAAATAAGACAATATTCCACTTTCTTTTAGCAGATGGGCGAAGGAATTAAAATGTTTACGTGTAATTTAAACTTTTGCCCTTGGACTATATTCTTAAGTTGAGTTCATGAACGTGAGGCCCAGATAGCCATTTAATGCCTTCCATAACTTGAATCTTTAATCAGAGAGAGGGAAAGAGAGTGTATTAACTAATAACGATTTTTTGAAGGGGGAACCATGGCCTAACGTATGTTTGCTACAGAAAGAGATATTGAACGTAAAAATGAAATAAAATTATAAAATATAAAAGTTTTCGTAAAATATTAAATTTCTTCTCATAAATTAATGCTAAATAAAATAAGTCACATTAGCCATTTCTACCAAATAACTTATTGGGGCATGCTAGGTGGACAAATGTCAACCCCTACGCTCTGATACAGTAATTTAAATCTCTCTATTCTCCTGTCACATAAGAGCACCTGGATACATCCTCTCTCCCAATATCCCAAAATAAATTACAGTTCATGGTATTCCAAGAAAACAACTACATCTGTATCAATAGGACTCCCAGCGAGCTACCTCTAAAGTATGTGGTAGAGAAGTTTTATTTTGTGTAATCGTACATAACATCTACATCTACATCTACACGATACCCTGCAAGCCACCGCGAGGGTGTGTGGCAGGGGGTGAAGGTCACCAAGCATTCACTACTAGCATGCAAGCAAGCAACTAAAGGGTCTCATGCAACTAGATTGTTAGTATCTATAGTATTTGAGGGGTTAATACATGCATCATGCACTACAGAATACTCTAAAATATTTCCCCTACCTATCCCTTTCCTATGCTGCCTATTCTGTTCTCTTATAGTACGGGGGAAAAATGCCATTTTGAATCTATCTGTACGACAATCTATCTCTCTAATCTTATTTATCTGGTCGAATCTAGCATAATACGCTGGTGTTTTCAATATGTGCCTAACATCTTCAGTAAAGCTATCCGATTGAAATTTCTGCAATAGATTAAATCTGAACTTCAATCTACGCTCTGATAATGATTCCCACCCTAATTCTTTTATTAATTCTGATACACTACTCAACCTATCGTAACACCTTTTGACGAACCTAGCTGCTCTACGCTGCACACTGTCTAGTTCTCTCATCAAACCTAATTCATTAGGATCCCATACACTGGCTGCATACTCAAGGTGGGGCCTAACTAGTGAAAAGTAGCATCGCTCTTTTGTCTTCTCATCACATTTCCCAAGTACTCTTTTTATAAATCCTAGCTTTCTCTTCGCTCGGCCGCATATTTCCCTTATGTGTCTTCCCCACGATAAATCTTTAGTGATTGTTACACCTAAATATCTTACGGTTTCAACGTTTTCGATCTTCGTGTTATTAATTCTATAGGATCGCTCTATCGAATTATTCCTCCTCCAAAAATTGATAGCTACACACTTTTTAAGGTTGAGTTCTAACTGCCATTTGTCGCACCACTCTTCAATTGCATCTAAATCCTTGCTAAGTGATTTCATGTCCTCTTCGTTTGATATACCCCTGTACACCACCGCATCGTCTGCAAAAAGTCTAAGGTTACTACTAACTACGGTACCCAAATCGTTTATGTATAAAAGAAATAGAAGCGGACCTACTACGCTACCCTGGGGAACTCCCGATGTGACTTCGATTGTGTCCGACATGATACCATCTATGACAACCCTCTGCTCTCGCCCACTTAAGAATTCTTTTACCCAACATACAACGTCTTTATTTATACCAAAACTCTCTAACTTCAAGATTAATTTGTCATGAGGAACTTTATCGAAAGCCTTTTTAAAATCTAAAAATATCGCATCAACTTCAGTACTGCTTTCGCCGTGGACTAAAATATCGTGTACGAATAAAGCTAATTGTGTCTCGCAAGATCTACCTTTCCGGAACCCATGCTGGCTGTTTATGAGTAATCCCTGACTATCCAAATGCCCCATGATCGAACTGACTACTATGTGCTCAAATATCTTACAAGAGATTGACGTGAGTGAAATGGGTCTGTAGTTACTAGGTTCTTCCCTATCACCGCTTTTAAATATAGGTGTAATGTTAGCTACTTTCCAATCCTTGGGTACTGTGTGGTTCTTTAGTGTTTTATTGAATATTATTTCTAGATAGGGGGCTATTTCAGAAGCTAATGTTTTATAAACTCTGGAAGGAATTTGATCGGGACCTGGTGCTTTGTTTTTACTTATGCTTTTTAACTGCTGCTCTATTCCGCGACATGAAATGTTTATTTCGGGCATTTGCTCACTGAAAGTGTTCGGCGGTGGTTCCACTGCGTTTTGTGACGATGAGTTGAATACACTTTGGAAGAAGGTGTTTAAAGTGTTGGCTTTTTCTACACTGCTGGTGACTCTGATTCCTTTATCATTTTTAAGTGTGTGCACTGTGGACTTATTTCCCTGAAGCTCTCTCACATATGACCAAAACGCTTTAGGATTGCTATCTAAATATTCTCCTAACATCTTGCTCTTGAAATGTGATAACGCTTGCCGACATGATTTCCTTGCTAATGCTCTCGATTTTTTATAGTTTTGAACTAGCTCATTTTTTTCCTCTACCGATAGACCCCGTCTGGCATTTTTCATCTTAGCGTGGCATACCCTTTGTCGCTTTAGTGATTTCCTAACCTCCGCGTTATACCACCTTGGCTCTGTATTATCACTAATATATTTACTTGGTATGTATTTATGAACTGCGTTACGGGTGACCTCAAGAAATTCTCTCCACGAATCCTCTGTATTTAATCCTTTGCTTTGTTCGCTGAATACATTAAACGCTTCCCTTAATTCCTCTTTCATACCGTCGTAATTTGCCTTGCCAAATAAGTACACCCTCCTCCTTGGTTTATAATGTCTTTCAACGCCTACAATAAATTTCGCATGCACTATTTTATGGTCACTAATTCCTGTGTCTGTAACTGTATTTAGAACTCTCTCGGGTATATTTGTTGCTAATAAGTCTAGAATGTTGTTACCCCTGGTCGGCTCTGTTACTAGCTGTTGTAGAGAATGTGTCGTAAAGGTGTTCAACAGTGATTCGCAATGTTCCTTATCCTTACCTCCTGCAATGAAACTACACGTATTCCAGTCTATCGAGGGGAGATTGAAATCTCCGCCTACTATTATTCCTCTATCATTCTTCCCAGAAAGTAATGTGCGTATCTCTGACTCTAGCTCTATTATAGAATTGACGTCTGCGTCCGGTGGCCTGTAATATGCACCTACATATATCTTTTTTGCGTTACTACTTTTACTTTTAACGGAACACCAAATACTTTCTACATTTCGCTCCGAAATAAGTTCTCTTCTACTGACATACGGGTCCTTCACAGCTATGAAAACTCCTCCTCCGTTTCTGCTTACTCTATCCTTTCTGTATACTGTAAAACACTTCGGAAATACTTCATGATCTGATATGTCCTTCGAAAGCCAGCTTTCTGTACCTACGATTATATCTGCATTAGTACTCTTAATGAGGTGGTGAAATTCTGCTACTTTATTTCTTATACTACGACAATTCACTACTATCACTGAAATTTTTTCTTCCAATCTGTTTCTCTCTTGGTGCTCCTTTCCAACTAAAATTTTCCTCGATAATTTTTTGACGGACAAACTATTTGGTCTACCTCTTACCTTTGATGAATTATCATGTTCGTTCTCTCCATGTGTTTTTCTCTGACCTTCTAAAACTACTCTGCATGTTCTGTCAAATTCTTGCACGATTTTTCCCCCGCGGATTGACCTGCACTCTGGGCTACCACCTGAGCTAAACCCTACGTGTATGCTCCAGTATCCTACTCGCTACCTTAGACGATGCCTCGTCCGTGTAGTGGACACCCGAGCGATTCAGGGGCACCCGACACGTTTCCAGCTCCGGCCCGAGGTCCAAAAACTCAGCTCCCTCGCTCCCACAGACTTCACGGAGTCTCCGGTTTATGCCAAACAATAATAACAAACCTTTAAAATGAAACAAAAATAATAACAAACCTTTATAATGAAAATCATGGTATTCTAAGAATATATATGAGTTCCAACAGATATTTCAAGATGGGAAAATGATTCACTTTGTACTTATTCCACGAATTTATTTTTAACCCAACCGGTTTCGACGTTAGCACGTCATCTTCAGGGGTTAAGGGGAGATTGTACCCCTAAAGATGACGTGCTAACGTCCAAACCGGTTGGGTTAAAAATAAATTCGTGGAATAAGTACAAAGTGAATCATTTCTCCCATCATGCCGTCATTTCAAAAAGTAGAGCCTGCAACAGTTGAAGATATTTCAAGATATTCCTGGGAAAATAATTCTAGAAAATTACTTCGTAGGCTATTCACACAAAAAAGACAATACTGAATCATTTATTTTCAATATCCAAATTTTACATTATTTATCACTGAGGTGCATGAAATTGCGTCGGTATAGAGGCTTAATGTTGAGGTGTCAGAAAGTTATTTGCATAGATCAAAAGGAATGATAGCGTAGAATAGTAAGATTCCAGTTTTCATCCTTTTTTATAGTGTGGGAAAGAAAAATTGGTATCAGCTAAACAAGTTGATCTTTTAGAAAAGGCCAAAAATTACATGCTTCCACCTGATGGGCAATTAAAAAGTATTTATTGCGTTTTATTAATTTTGAATAATAGGGAAAGAATGCAAACTATTTAAATGAGATGATTTGGGAGAATTTGTTTTTCGTGGAAGGATCTCGTTCATAGACAGAAACTTGTTGAGACTCATTTGTAGTGGTTATATTGTATATCTAGGCTCTCTGGTAGTTATGAAGTGTAATTTTGGAAATTCTGAAATTAATTTTTTGTTCGTAGCAAGAGCATATTTTTTTTTATCCACTCCTGGAGAAAGAAGGTAAAAGTTACTCATGACTGCAACGGCTTTGTTATTGAGAGATAAAACATTCTCAAAATAACTCAACCGTACAGATTAGCCTAATGTAATGTTGTAGTTTTGATTTATATCAAGATAATCAGGCTGAAAACTGCCCGAATTCACGTCAGATACAGCCTGAAATTTACCTCATGTGACTGACACATTGCTATTAGCTGCGTTTTTAATTTGTTACCAATATTATCGAATGCGTGTTTTAGATAAACGCTAAAAACTAGTTTAGAAATTTTGAAAATGACAAGGAAAAATTATGAAAGAAAAGGGGTAAATAAAATAAAATTATATTTTGTAATATATAATATGTCCCTATTTATATATAAATGAATAATGTCCCAAGTATAAAATAAGTCCCTAATATATAATAATGTAACATATAAAATCATAAAAAAAGAAATAAAAACATATTTTATAATTTTAATTCATTTTTTAGTTTAATATCTTATCCTGTTCCGAACGTAAGTTAGGCCCTGGTTCCCCTTTTTAAAAAGTCCTATTAATTATTACATAATTTTCATTTTTATTATAATTATCTTTATTATTTCCACCCTAAGTTGATTGACGTCAGGGAGAGGGAAGGTCAAAGTGAGTTACAAACAAGTCCCTCGTAGAGAGATTTTCCGTCGCCTGAAATCCAGGAAAATTAAACTTAATTACTGAGTAAAAATTTGTTCTACGGTGCCCATCCAGAAACCTTCATCATGCGGAATCTACGCGTTACTACTCGATGATCGTGTTATCATCATGATAATCAATAGTATTTTAGGTGTAATAATGTAACATATAAAATCATAAAAAAAGAAATAAAAATATATTTTATAATTTTAATTCAATTTTAGTTTAATATCTCATCCTGTATAATCAGTAATATTTTAGGCATACAAATTTGAAGTATATGTATACCTAAATGATGCGGGCCCAAAAATATAAATAAATAAAAGTTAAGTGAATAAAATGTCACGCATTGGTACGCTCTATTTTAGAATTTCAGCATATTTAAAATGCCAATTCCAGAATCTGGATCAACAACACATTTGAAATATTTCCCGCAGGCGAGTTTCAGAAAACGGTTCCTTTTCATGGTAAGTATTGATAGTATAAATGGATCATAGATTCCACATAATGCTAAAAACGGTCTTGAAACATTACATTCTCAATTGAGGAACACCAGAAAAATGTACCTTAACTCCGTGAACGTGGACAAAGAATATAGTACGCAACGCAGGTGTTGTTCACAAGAATTATGTTTTTATTGCACTTAATTAACTGCTAAGATTTAGTCAAAACGCTTGAACGAACAAATACGTGATTATGCAAATGATAAGTTAAGCTAATTCATTCAAAGGCGAGTACATCAATATCAGCGGACCTTTTAACATTTGGAAATTTAGGGCCGTGCTTTATGAAAAAACTAAATACAGGGAAATAAATTATGGCAGGTTGTCAATAATACGACTAAATCACGACTGGCAATAATGCTTTCTGACTGTGGTGACTACTTCAGAATAGAACGACACATTTCCTCTGCCACTCACCTTATGTTGGTTTACAGGGTATTATGTAAATATAGATTTGATGATTTTAAAATCGAAAGTCAGCCGAGTTTTCACAAGTTGAGAGAGGCAGTCTAAGAACAGGAGCACGAAAATTAGAACAAAGTCGACAATCTGAGCAAAAATGTAAAACAACCCTCTCAAAATAATTACAACGAATTGTACGACAAACACGAACAACGAACGAATATACATAATTTCATTAAGTCAAAAAGAAGAAATCGATGTTCAGAGCATCAAGAGCATTGCATCATAAATAGTTAGTCAACTGCTGTCGGCTCTTTCGAAACGAAGACAAGTCACAAAGCTGGGTGACATAATAGGCCGGACAGAACATGATGCGAGGTCAATACGCTGAAAGCCAAAGCATAATTAGGCACCAAAAATAGTAAAAATCATTTCGTATAGAAATCATCTCGGGGTGGGATGAAAAATGTTCCAGGAGGCGATCGGACAAAAGCCCTCTGCCTACTAGCTCCCTTCAGTAACTCCTTCAGCTGCTTCTGAGATGACGACAAATCAAGATGCATCGAGGGATATTATATACACCGCATTCAAATATTTGACAGAATGGGACCGAGGAGCATGCGTGGGACACGTGCCCAGCCTAGAAGAAACTCCTTGAATGGGGGATGTCCCCGTAGGAGCGAGGTTATGCGCGCTCAAGGGTTGGGTTACCTCGTTCAATTCTCCTCCTCCTCCTAACACAGGAGCAGAGACTTCCTCCGGCCATCGTTCCCTAGCCAGGAGACTTCAACGCACGAATAAGGAGGAAACACCTGAAGAAAGGAGACTTTTATCCTCGCTGCGTTCATCGGCCATTAAAAAACGGCGCGTGAGCACGTGGCACGAAGGAGACGGCCCGTGACACGGTAGAGGGGCGGCTGGTGGGCGACATGCCCTTCTTATCTCTCTCGTGCTTCCCCTCTTCCCGTGCGGACGCTCACGAAAATGACATGGGCACGTTCCCGCCAAACTATAGGGGCCGAAGGACACGTCTTCCGAAAGAAGACAGGATTATTTCTGTTGAAATGTGCTCGATCGAAAAGTAGTCGGCTAGAATGAAGCCTTAATTCAAACTCTTCAGCTCTCTTCAGAAATACATCGTCATAGGAAACTACATTTTTCAGCTTTACTACGAAATGATACGCGTAACGATAACATATCAAAAAGTCCATGCTCCAGTTTAGTGAATCGCGTCGTGCCGTGTTACAACATGAATATCTATTGATTGAAGGTACTACTTACACATTTAAAACTCAATTACCTACTTAAAATTCTGGATATCATAAACGTCCATCAAGTCACTCAAGCGAATCCCGACCAAACTCATTCGGAAGATACTATTCGACTATGACTCTATTTTGGTGTTTTGAAAGGTAATATTCAGAAGTATCATTAATGCAAAAACAACTCACTCGCTTCTTCTGAGCAATGTTAGATAAAAGATAAGATCTCAGGCCTGAATTATCGATTATATAAGCTACGGATTGAAGAGAGATTTAGGAGAGAAGAAATCACGGTATTATTATAAATTGTATTCAGCATTTATCTATGTGGACGCTTCGGCAACTGGGAGAACCAAATAGAATCATCACCAATGACTAGAGCATCTGTCCACTCCAAACGATTTCTGTCAAACTATACCAATCAAAGTGGTTGGATTGAAATATTCTGGGTCTGCATTTTCCAATATGACTTGAAAATACCAAATTTTAATAAAATCCAAGTGGTTGGATTGAAATATTCTGGGTCTGCATTTTCCAATATGACTTGAAAATACCAAATTTTAATAAAATCCAAGTGGTTGGATTGAAATATTCTGGGTCTGCATTTTCCAATATGACTTGAAAATACCAAATTTTAATAAAATCCAAGTGGTTGGATTGAAATATTCTTGGTCTGCATTTTCCAATATGACTTGAAAATACCAAATTTTAATAAAATCCCAAATTTTGCTTCATCACTCGTACGTTGGAGACATGAAATTCCCGAGGAAGTTTAACTTTTCAATGTGTGCGTATACGGCATTTCATTAACTGCCACAAAATCTAAAGCTAAAATTTGAAAATGTCTGTGTTTAAAAATGTGATCATTCACTCCTTCACTATTCTCGCTATTTAAATGTTCTCCCTTCAAACAGCAATAAGCAAGGTACAAAAGAAGAGAAGCCTTTGGAGAAAAAGCTTGTTAGCTTCACTTCCTTAGGTTGGTACCATTGCCACGTTGAGAAAATACGTTCTTATTATTGAAGATAGACAACTGCTCAGGAAATTTACTGTTTAAGCAAGGAAAGAACACGCAATGAAATCCATTAAGAATGAGTATTACAAGCATTGTACAGTTGGTAGAACGAGGGAACGGGAACGGTAAAGAGTGGTGAAGAAGAAACGACGATGATGGAATAATGAGGACAAACCATGCATGGAACTCTACCGGTGGAAGCATGGAAGTGTGACGGAGGAAGAGGAAGATAAGTGAAGGATGGCTGCTAAGTTGCAGGGAATGTAAGTAGGGGAAGAAGGAAGAGACGAAATAGCGCTCGAACAAGCGGAAAGTGCTCGTCAAAAAATATTAGAAGGTATTACCTAAGCGTCAAAGAAGTCAACTGAACGTACAAGATCTGAAATTGTCACAAAAAGCCTTTGTCAACATTGAACTTTATTTCTATCCTCATCATATTAAAGATCACAAATTTTCTTGCTGTAGGTTCTTGAAGAATTCATCCAACAATACTTCCTAAAGAGAGAGTTCCAATGCTAAGCTAATAAACAGGATTAAGTTAACTGCCGACCCTACCGACAGAAGATATATATTGCTCGTAGCCTCCACATTGCTATGTGCATTAAGTGCAGTTTTGCATTTAAGGATTAACCTTTAGCTTATAATAATGCTTTAACTTAGCCATTAGACGAAAATATAGTAATTCTACAAATCGTCCTTTTCTACGTGCCTTCCGTTATGGATTTAAAGTGATTTTGTGCGCTTGAATATTCTGATAATTTCATCAGCTTTCTGGTAATAAGAAACTGATGTTTTCCACAGTTTTATTATGATACCAAGCTGATACAAAGCTAATACTATGTTAAACTTGAATTTCACTTCGCATACCAAGACATTGATTTGGCTTCGCTGGCTTTACACTGGCTTTCACTGATTCTTTATTTAGCTAAAATTGAGAATAAATGAGTTGGAAAGGCCTGTAAATAATAGTTTCTCCTCTTGTAAGGATATTAAGATTTATGATAAGGATCTATTAGTTCGATGTGTAATCACAAAAGGAATCTTTATCGCCGATTTGCGTCGAGAAACATCCAAACACCAGATATCCTCCCGGGTAAGGATCTGCTACCATATGATAAAGTTCACCATTTCAATGGCATATCTAGTAGCACAGGATTTGTCGCATTACTTTAAAATATCCTAATTTTTCAAAAGTAAATTTTGTATTTTCCAGTCTCCAAATAAGGGCAGAAGGATGTATGCACGGATCAAGATGTGAGCAGCCCGAAAGATTTCCTGCGTTTTTTCAATGACATTTTGTCGTACTGGCAGCAAAGGAGGTCGCATCTAATAAAAAATCTGCGTCAAATCTTTTCTCTCTGGATGCTAGAAGTATACTCGTGACCTCCCTCACTCGACTTAGTATTTATCCCTGTAATCTACGCGAATTATGCTTGGAAAAACCTCACATTTGCCCAGTACTGCTTTGATAAATCCTAATATGCCATTAGCTTGACCGATGATTTCCCGTACGTGTTTGCCAAACGAAAGATCATGTGTAAGTCTTATTTCATGCAGTAGAGACATTGAGTTTCCAGGAACAGACATAGTTTTAGCAATTTGATATTTTAGCGCTCACGAAGTGTTTTTTTTAAGACAGAGACATACCTCGTATGTCTCTGTCTTAAAAAAAGGCGGTACTGGGGAAGGAAAATGGCGAAGGGAGCAGTGGTATAGAGGAGAGGGACCTTGAGGGAGAATGAGAAGGTGTGCGTTGAGGGGGGCGAGAGGAGGACATGTCGGAGAAGGAAGGGAGCTGGATTATAAAAATAAAAAAGAGGAGCACTGCAAGGAAGTGGAGGCATAGGAGAAGGACAGTGGAAGGGGAGTTGGAACGGGTGGAGGGGGTATGGTAATGGAAGGACCTTAAAGGAGAGAGGGAGGAGGGCCAGCGAGAATGGAAGGGGGAGTGGAAGGAGTAAGGGGGGAGTGAGAGAGAGAGGGAGGAAGGGTGGGGGGAAGGGCACTGAAGGGTGGAACGGAAAGAACACCTGGCCGAAGAAGCGGGAAGGGGAGCGGGAGGGTTTTAGGAGGGGGAGGAGGAGCGAGGGCGGGACGGCCGGTGAAGTGCTGTGTAGGCGTTTGGGGTTAGGATTGAATGAAAGAAACGAGGAAGGTCTCAAGGGGTTGGGGGAGATTTGCCGTTTTGGAAGAGTAGGAAACAGGGGTACGAAAAAAATATATGGTGTTCGAGGACCTCTCCGCGAGGAAGGAGAGCTCTCCTTTGGGTCTGCAAACCTTGCATGCATTAAAACTGGGGACAATTAAGAGAATCGTGAGAAACATCAACAGCATTCGAGTGCCATACTAGGGAAAACACCGCTACCAATCTTCACAATGGATGCCGTCCTGAATAAGACCAGAATATCCAGGTTATGTAAACTTAACACATTAAGTTAAATACCATGGATTTAACATTTTCCAATTAATATACAATCATATAAGTCATTTTCATAAGACATTGAGAAAAATACCAAGGATTGTGCTAGAAGAACATACGACACAGTGTTATCCGACATAAAATTCATGGGTTCGAATCCCGCCGTGGTTAATGAAATGGTTTTCATTATTTAGTTCAAATGTCCCTCTCAGCTTCACCTTCGGGAGAAGAAGATCCGTTTTTCAAGCGTCACCGAGCAGACGCACAGTTGGATACCTGGCCAAAACATTTACTCAGAGCCATTTTATCCATTATTTTAATTTTAGAGAGTCTGCATATGTTTTTAAAGTATAAAACTGTTGAAAATGTTACGTATCAGAAACGGGAACAAAAATATTTCCATTTGAAAACTGAATAGCACTATAAGAGATTATGTTTCTTGCCAAGATTAAGGAAAGGAGCTCAAGAGCCAAAGTGTAGAAGTATGGCACGTTTTTGAATTAATTCATATTTACATAAATATTCATTTACGTAAATTTCATAAGTCATTTAGAGTAGGTTTTACCAAGGTATTGCGCCAGAGGGTATAGTCTTAGCAACCGTACAGATATTCCAAACATTAAAACATCGGAGAAACATTGAAATAGTCAAAGAAAAAATTGTTCTTCAAAGAAACTTCAAAGAAAAAAAATACCGTAATTGGAAACCTCTTGAGTTCTAATTTTACTCATGAAGCATTTAAAATATATAGGTAGGCGAAAAATTTTTTTATATTCAATCAAGCATTATGATAAGGAACTTTCCGTAGAACAGACAAATAACTGTTCCTTTTGGTATCGGTGTACAAAGAAACTTCTTATTAGTCAAAAGAAGTTCAACTTTGCTGAAAACGAACAAAAAGCTCTTCAAAATCCATTTCTTCTGCATAAGATATTCAAATAAATTTTAACGATTTCACAACACTCTAAGATTTGATAGATAAAAATCCCTTACGAGCGTGTAAACTATTAAGAGACGAGAGAATTTTAATAACATTAAAATATAAATTACTTACAATTCAAGACTGGAGGGTCGATCACATTTATCCGTAATTAGTTTTTAACACGCATAAGACCTCACCCTATTTCCAAAGAGTAAATTTTTAAAAAGATTTTTGCCCTTTGCGATACTTCAAAGAAAGTAATAATGGAACTTTAACGTGCAGCCCGGGGTGAAACATCACCACCATTAGTCAGTCAACAAACCTGGGATTGGTTTGACGCAGCTCTCCACTGAATTCTTCTATTTATCTCTTCATATTCGTATTTCTCCTCCATCACACCCTTCATCACTAGTTCTATATATCTCATACGAGGCCTTCCTTTGCCGTTCTTCCCGTCCACATGCCCTTTAACGATTGTCTTCATCAGGCCATCATGTCTAACCACGCAGCCGATTAAATTGTTCCGTCTTCTTCTTAGGATATTCAGAAGACCTCTTTTCTCCTACTCTTCTTGGGACTTCCTTGTTACTCACTCCGTAGATTCATTTTATCTCCATCATTCTTCTGAAGCACCACATTCCGATTGCTTCCACCCTTTTCTTCTCTGGTGATGTCATCGTCCATTCCTCGCTTACATAAAGAAACATGCTCCAGATGTACATTCTGATGAATTATTTCCTTACTTCTACGCTTGTATTTCCAGCTGTAGGTAGATTCTTCTTTTGATAGAATAACCCCTTTGCTTGGGCTATTTTACTTACTATTTCTTTCTTACTTCGTCCATGGTTGGTTACTCGGCTTCCTAGGTAGCAGAACTCTTTCTCCTCTCTTCAAGTTTTTGTTTTTTTTTACACTGGTTTTGGCCTCTTCTCTCTTGCAGCTTACCACAACCATCCTTGTCTTCTTCTTATTAATCTTCTGCTGATATTTGGCCACTGTCTTTTCCATACTTATTAGAATGCTTTTCAGATATCTCACTGTATCTGTTATGAGTGCTATGTCATCGGCGAATCGCAGCAGAAGAAAGGGTAGTAACAATAAGGCATTTGAATACGAAATGGAATTCTCGCAATAAGCTTTTGTTCGTGACAAGATAAAAATTTCTCTAATCAACTCCCGAATTTTAGCTAAAAGGAAACCACTACTGTCGAATGTCGATCGACAGGATTATAACAATGAGTGAGAGCACAAGAAGGAAAGGGAAATTATAGTGTTTTAGCCAATAGGGATAATTACCTTAGTTAGTTAAACAATATTTTCATTTGACGGTCATTTCTTCTCTTTTTAACCTAATGCAAAGGCTCTGTAAAAATTATATCAGTGTTACTGCTTTCTTAGAAGAAAAACGACAAAAGAATGAACTGCTGAACGAATGGAAGAGCAGAATCTTGTATTCACATGGATAATCAGAGTTTTGTCAGGCAAAATATTGATAATCAGAAGGATAATCGAGTTATTAGGACTTGTTTATGTTTCTAAAGAGCATTATAAAATATCCATATTTGACCTAAGATATACTTGATTTTCTTTATTTAAAAAGTGCCAATGAAATTATTAAACAGGAAGTCCACATTATTCAGCCAATGAGACACCTTTGGTTAAGGTTTTCAGAACTTACTCTTGAAGTTGAAGGGGATTGGTTAAACAAACGAGACTGATCCTCGATAAGTACGAAACTGCAAAATATTTTAGAGGAATAATAGGTATGTCATAAGAACGAAAGCATAGATATCAAGGATTTTATCGCACTCATTCTTAATTACCATAGAAAATGATTTTATTGGTAAAGATATATTCTAGTCTCCAGTAACTCAGTTAAAACTGTGATAAAAAGATTCAATGGATAGGAAGATATAAATATGGGTAAAACTTAATAGTAATTTGTTATACATTAATAAAATATTAAGAGGGAAATGTTCCAGAAAGCATGATTTCTGTAGGCAACTGTTTCAGGCTTGCTGAAATTTCTCCGTTGTAAGGAACAACGATAACAACAACGAGAACAACGAGGATACTGTCATGAAACTTGCAAACATTTTATCATCCCAAACTAGGTTTCACCGATAGGCAGTTTCATCAGGATACCAGAATCACTTAATGATACTACACTGCCAAAAGCAGGCAATAATATTTTTACATGCGGCTTCAAAGTTTTTTGTCCTCGTTCCTTAAAACGTCCAACAAAAAAGTGTGAGGAATGATCATCGATGGTAAAAGAAGGAAAGGGATAAAACAAGGATAAACATACCTAGGGTAACCTCTGGATGATCGATCAAGCTTCCTTGGTGAGTGCCCAAAGAGACACAAGAGAGGAAAGAGTTATCAAGACGGCAGGGTGTCGGACGTGGCGGAAGTACGTTCCTCTGCGTCAGGAAATGGGCTCGAAGGGATGCAAAGCGAGCATTTTGATAGATGTTTTCTTCATGGGGTTGTTTTCACGGCAACAGGAGGTGCACGTAGATGACGAGGGTGTGCGAGAGATAGTCGAAGGGCTTGAAGAAAGAAAAAAAATAACAATAACGTTTCTCCTACTGGTCAAAAACAAAAAAAAAGGGTCTTATAGTGGACAGATGGGGAGGAAGGGGTAAGAGACGGAAGGGGGAATTCCGTAGCTCGGAAAGGGTTTCATAACGAGAGGTCAGTAGAGGGTGTCCATCGGCCAGGGAGGGAGGAAGTAGGAGGGGGGTGGGAAGCTAAAGCGGTTGAGGGATGGGGTGGAGTGGTGGGCAGCAGGAGAGAGAGATAGTACGCAGGGAATTGTAAATGGAAACTTGAAGGAGGGCCAGCGCCATCTTAAAAGGACCGGAAATGACGCCGCTGCGACGCGTGACGCTGTTAATGAGTCACGTGACGTTCGCGCGGGCAGAAAATTGTGGAGCGGCCGAAGGAGGGGTGAGCGAAGGGGATTGGTGAACGAGAGGAAGAGGGGGGAGGAAAAGAAGGAGGGGAGAGGGGGAGGGAAGAATAGAGTTGAGGAGTTCCTGAGGATACGAGGTCGGAGCGGAGGAGAGGGAGTTCCTCCTTTTATTTAATCCGGAATAGCCGATCCGCCGATAATGAAGGTGAGTCAGTTATATTGCAACTAATGAGTCCGCCTCTCATTATTTCTCCCATCCTCCGCCCCGTGTCCGAGCCAATACCTTTTCGTTTTACTAAAAAAAACGTGGATGCCCCAGGATTATTGGTTTTTTTTTGCTCCTCGCACCGGCCAGGGTGGGTGATGTGGTTCGAATGTCCGAGAGAACATCTGCTGGTCACCATCCCAACGTTAAGATCCCTTGTTGGACGGGCACAAATACAAATGTGTGAGGTCGATGCCGGTTTTTTCACATGAGAGCAATCGAGCTCATCCGACCCTTAACGTGAAGGGGTAATTTATGCCAGTAGCAGCTCTCTTGCGTGGACACCCAATGAGGCACGCGTCCCAAAGATTAACGGAGCAAGTAATATCGGAAGCGGAGCGAACGTTGAAACAAAAGGGAGGGGGAAATGTGAATAGGTGGAGAAAATGGCTTTCCATTTTGGCCGCTTGAACGAAAGATACAAAAAGAGTTGCAATAGAGGACAGGGCTGAGAAATTGTATTTCAAACTTACGTAGAAGTTGAAAAAACCTCATAATAAAGTGCGGAAACACTGAAACAAGGTACCAAAAATATTGTGAAAGTATTTTATGCCTCATTTTGAAAGGAAGTTAACGTCATATTTTAATTGGCTTGGATTTAAATGATGCCAGCAAACAGGTAAAATATATGATGTAGTTCATCTTTAAATTTCATTAAAAATACTGCATAAAATAAACAGCTAATTTCGTGTTCAGCTTATGAAAAGTCTAAAAAAATATTCTTAGATTATAAACTCATTATAAGATTCAACTTTTGATTCTGGGCTACTCGACGCGTTAATGGTTTCCTATTTAAGTCCATATGAAAGAAAAACAGTGCATGGATAAATTAACTTACGATGAAAAAGGATTAACAAAAACGGCGTGAATGCAGAAGATTAGGACAATGAATTGTGATGGGAATTTTTTTAAAGGAGGTCATTCTAAAATAGTTGTAATAAGCACTGAATACCCAAATAATGGTCGTAAAATAAAATCCGTTTGGAGCATTCTCCTAATATGATTAGACAACATTTACTTCACTAAGATTTTGGATGTGTAAACATCCATTCCAAAACAACAGTAGAACAAACTATGAAGGGCGAAACATCCTTAGCTTGTTTCTCATTATTTCCGTTTTTGTTTATTTCTAGATTTTTAAAATTCAAATAACCCTTTTTCTCTTCCGGTTAGGTCCTTCAACGATAAGAATCGGTATTCAATTCTTCCGAGACAATTTCTTATTACCCGTAGATTGAGGTGGAGATAACCCGCCTGACCAGACGCTTGAGATATGACGGCCTCCATAGCTTAAATTATAGTCCTACGACGGTATGGCAATGTTAAAAAAAAGACATATAAAAGAACATGAGGATATATTCAGCCGCAGAGCCGCCTGTTAGACCGCATAATAGATGACCAACAGGCAATCTATTGTGTGTGTCCAATTTCACACGAGGAAACTGTTGCGGCTAATAAGTACAAGGAAGTCGTTAGAGTGAGCTTATCTGCATTCATTACATTCTCAACGTATCAATAGCTAGCTCGTATCAATAGAAGAACACACTTGAAGTATCGAGAGCTTATGGTGTAAATGTATGAGTCTGCTCCCTGTCGCAGATTTTGTGTATTTTTTAACACAACTTCTGAGTATAAAATCCAAAGGCATGAGGCAGAAATACATGAGACGCCATCAGCCTCGTGGCTCCCGGGATCAAGTTACAATAAAACCGAAAAACATTTGAGTAAGGATTTTGCTGTGGTTCCATAACCACCCATTTACCGCGTGAGCTTATTTTGGAATTTGTATTCAGTTTTCTGGGCATAAAAACCACAATACGGATTTTTAAAAAATGAAGAATTTTGGGAGGAAGGTGGATAATAGACGCCCTCATTCGAAAAGGAAAATTTCGTTTCCAGCATTTGAATGTTAAGGGTATGAATGTAAAAGGTATAAACACCATATGATGAATCCAAGATATAGCATGTAATGGCCTATTGCAATCAACCCCTAACAACTCGATCATAGAATATGTAGGATTTTTTATGGCAGCCATTTATTTCAAATTCGCTTCTTTCAATACTAGAGAGGGAAAGATGAATACCTACTACATGGTAATGTGAAGTAATTTCATCTCATTTTGCGTACTATTTTTGGGCTTCTAAGTCGTACACCTAATTAAAAAAATACTGATAAATAAAGGGAAGGCATACATTTCTGAAGAACGATGGCTTTCTCAAAGACTTAATTATGTATATAGCCTAACCCCCGAAAGAAAGGAAACCTTAATAATGTTGAGAGAACGGGAGAATATTTACATTTACTAGTTTAGAAAGATGGAACACATCATTTTTATAACCCTGTATCTAAAAGAACCAGCTTCACTGCAAAGAATGAATGTTTTTGTTGATTGAGCTGTGTAAACATGCGCGTAGAGTAACACTGAAAGACATCTAATCATAAAAATAATCGTAGCGTTGACAGTTCTGGTTTCAACTCTGGCTCCAGAAAAGCAAATGATTTCTTCTCAATACTAATACAAAACTAAGCACCAACGTCTGAAAGGTTTTAGCAGAGATACTGAGGAACATTTCAAAATAAGAGAAGTGTAGGGGCACATTTTCAAACCGTTAAATTCACCCGCGGCACATCCAATTAAGCTTTAGCTGCTAAAGCTAACTACGGCGCAATTGGTAGGAAAACTATCAGCCAAGTGTAGTCAAAGATAACAATCATTACCAGTACCGTAGTTCATGATTTTTAAAGGGTGAATAAATAAACTCCTAAAGGCATTTTTCTTCTCTACATTTTCAAGAAAAAACTATTTGACCAATCCATGATAAGACTTTCCTAAGTGGAAAGACAGGGAAACTGATTCATACAAAAATGATTACATCCACCTAAACAAACACCTAGAGAAAAAACGTAAAAAATGTCTACCAACATAAGCAATATATTTTGCAAAAAAATCATAAGAATGACAGTAGTTCCCGCCCAAATGCATTAAAAGCGCGAGCTCCGAGGGCGCGATGAATGCATGCATCTATGATGCTGTACACACACGTTCCCTCCCGCCGTAAGATCGCATTTGCTCGATGAGAGTGAAAGACGATCGCGAGCGGAGCCTCACATAACCAAACTCCCTTTCTTAGAGTTCCCTCGTCGAAGCAATCGACACACGCCCTACGGCCGGAGAGATCACGCTCCTTTCTCTCTCTCGCGGTGTCGCAGCGAGAGGTCACGAGGAGCGAGAGTCACGACCAATCATCTCCCAGACGCCCCTCAGCGGATTTCATTGTGGGCGCGCCCGATTCTCACACGCGCCTTGAGACGCAAATTGGCTCCCTCCCCGAGCTACGACAGTCGTTGCGAAACTAGGTCACCCGCCGCCAGCTCTCCACGCGCCGAATCTGCCCCTATCGTTCCATAGAGCTAGCTCATCCTTCCTTCTTCCCACGAAGCGCAATTGAATAACGAAACGTTTTTATTTTTTAACCAGAGACGCTTCGTGTTTGTCATAGGCAAATGAGGAAAGAAAGGATGTATTCTTGCCTCGAATTTATTACAGAACCCGGCAAAGCTTACATGTATCCTGAAGTGTGATTTAACTCTTTCCCGGCGAATAGCAGTCCCGAAATCATCTCCGTCTCTCCACCGCTTTAAATATCGATTTTTACTGATTTTATGAGTGACGACTCGACACTCATTTTCAGGGCTCCAGAGACCATTTGAAAAGGATAAGAAGTTCAAGAGCTTAGCCGTTGATCAATAGTCTCCAGAGTAAACTATTGACTTTTGACTAATTGTAAAAGAGGCTAATTACATGGGTATATAATGCGGCCGAAATTTAAGATTTGCCTTAAAGACCTTGAGGAGAAGTAACGAGTGACCCGAGACGTCGGAAAACAGATAGTTTAAACCGGTAGAGTCCGAGAAGATATTGTGAAATTACATATATCCTTTCTGTCAGCATATGAACCACCTTTACAAAATTACCTTCAGAATTTATAGGGAACGGAAATTTAAAATCACACTCGTATCACAAATTATATCTTCCGAAACTTACAATATTTGGCAATCAGATACCCCACCTTACACCCCGAATATGCTCTTTTTTTATCTTCGATTTCCTACATCATCTGTACTCTTCATTTTCCCTCTTCTCTGAATGATGGAATCAACTTATTTTCTCTCTACGTCCCTCACGTATTCATCACATTCAGATGGGGCCAAACCCATTTTTTTCTGTTCATACCTAAAATATGAACCACGTCATTCATAGTCTTAACCAATTCCAAGATAATGTGGTGGGCCAGTGGGTAGGACGTTTGGCTGATGACTGTAAATTCTGAGTTTGAATCCGGAAAAGACGGAACTAAGAGCTAAGACTTCAAACCCCAACAGACGGTCAAACCCCAACTGAGTTATTTTCTGAGTAACAAAGAGACCTTTCTGGAAAATCGCAGGTGGCACAGTCTGCGGAATTGGCCACCATAACCTGATATTTCACTCTAAATTGAGCAATGCATTTGATGAACTATATTCTCACCAATCAACCAACGTTGGAATATCTACATCTACACGATACCCTGCAAGCCACCGCGAAGGTGTGTGGCAGGGGGTAAAGATCACCAAGCATGAACTAATAACATGCAAACAAGCAACTATAGTGTCTCATGCAACTAGATTGATGTAACTTTAAAATCCAAGGCATAAAAATGCTTTTAAAGGGGAAAAGAGTGGCTTTTCTTCCGCAGTGAGATAATACTTTCACCAACGAGTTTCCATGCAAACTGCTGTATTAGAGATTGTAACCGAACAGATTAGTGATGCGTTGTCAATCAGATACGAAGCGCCAGATATTTTCAATGTTTTGAAAATCTTACAAATAGGTGACACCATCAGGCACGCAAATGTTTGCTTGGGTGGTGTTGAATTGAAAAAGCCTGATAACTAAGTCCAAAGCGAAACTGAAAATCTCACATAATAAATCGGTATTCAGTATAATTTACGTATATGCCAAAGCATTAGATGGGAAATGCATGTTATTTTCATGGTAACTCTACGTCCAATTTGCTTTTACTGTCGTCGCTTCAGCTCTACTTTGGGAATAGCGAAAACTAAAATAGGAATTTTTTTATTGTGACGCTGTTCAGAAACAAGAAAATTTCAGCCTTGTGAAACTTAGTTGTGTGCGAATATCACGTAAATTTCAGTATGGCATAAGTGAGCAACAAACTGGGTGGAGTATATAGGATAAAAAAAGCTGAACCGGTTTCAATTAACATAACATCGAAAAAAAATTTCAATTATTATGAAACCGAACACCATGCTAAGTTGAAGGATTTTTAAAAATAAAATCTAAATACGAAATAAATATTAATTTTTGTATTTGAAAATGTATCCAATACATTGTACATTATGGTATTACGTATCTACGATAATACATTTTGTGACATGCTGGCTGTCAATCTCACCTTATACATGTTATTGTGTATCCTTCAGTGTCATAACTTTCTATAAGTTCACATAGTGCATGTGAAACTACTTTATATCCATCCTGAATTCAATTCATTTTAGGATTTTGGATTAAGAAATAGATCCCGGAATACAGTTAAATACAAAAGGTTTGTTTTCTTGGCTTTAATGTGTGTCTGGTGTTGGTGTACCCCCCTATCACACACCCTTGAGATAGCCTGAAGAGTATTGTGTAGATGTATGTTAGTAAACATGCGGGAGAAAATTACGGCCTCGCTCCACCTGCAGAAATCTGCAAGCATTTCATGCAAAAGGTTTGAGAGAGGTGCGCGAAAACTACGTTCAACCATGTCAACAGAAACGCCGCAGACAAGTATGGACCTTCGACATGTAAATATGACGACGAAAAAGTATGCTTGGGAGAAATGTAACGACATATATCCGGCACGAATACTGGGGAACCTTCATGTCTGAACCAGCACACCACTCCCGAGTTCAAATCTCTTACTCTCGCCGTGCGATACCCCCTTTCTTCCCTCCAACGAAGAACGGAAAGAGAAAGAGAGACGGCAAGAGAAGGACGGAGACCTCTGGAACTCCATTCATGGCCTCTTCCCATCCTCCGCCCCCTCCCCACTTCCCCCTGCGCGGCATGGCAGTGGACTCGCTTTTCATTCATACGTCCGTCAGCCTACGGAGTCTATTCAAGGAGTAGTGGTGGTTATGGACGTAGGGAGAGAGGGAGGGTATGATGCTTGCTCCCTCCTCGTCTCCTTCCCTCCCTCCGCACCCTCCGAGATGGGAGTATCGGAGTGAGAAAGAGGAAGACGAATCTCTTGACGAATCGGCTTACCGCAGGGATCGGAGCCAATCGGCTGGCGATATATCCTTTTCCTTATGCCAGTTGTTCTTGGTAAAAATTTCTCTAAAACTTTTGAAGCAATGAGTTCAATTTATTTTATAAAAATGAGCATGTTCACGATTAAATTGATTGGCAAAAAAAACGAGAGCGACATTACGCCTTCACGGCGGACACCTTAATGAAATAAATATAGCACTCATTCACGGAAAAATTCAAACTTGTAAAACATCGACAGAATTGAATGTAATATAATGCATATTACTACATGGGGTTTAGTAATTACTTAACTGGTGCATCAGTATTTGCTTTTGCGGAGAGAACCGAGAAAACTAAGATAGATACTTTTCATGTCATATCAACTGCGCTTCAAACATGAGTATCCAAAATGACAAGGAATATTCACAACTGAATGGATACGAGTCATTACACTTGAACAACGTCCCATATTGTACAATTGTATACACCGAACAGATATGTATCTAAAATTACCGTTAAACAGCAAAGTTGAACTAGAAAAAATTTAGGCACCGGCGAGATTCGAACTCACGATCTCCTGTTTACTAGACAGGCGCTTTAACCAACTAAGCCACGGCGCCACAATAGACTTCGTAGGTTACCAACGGAATTAATCAAAATTCACCAAACCACTTATGGTTCCCAGGGACAATGCTTGGACCAGTGGGATTGGAAAAATGAAGTCGCGATATTATATAGAAGATGGATGGATGATTCGGTTGCACTCTATGAAATATTTTTACATCGCTTGGCGATTTATTGCAACACATGGGATATAAGGCTTAAAAATTGTCGTTGCCTTCCTCTATGTGCGTACCCTGTGATGCACAATGCATGAGAGCCGCATGGGTGCGATACCGTCGGGGCTCGCTAACCAATGATGTTCCGTGTTGGCAATTGATGACGTAGGGAAGCCTTCTCCTAGCGGCGGGCGTAGGAAGTTGGTCTCAGCCCAACTTCGTCCAGTACCAGCTGCTGCCAGGAAGCGCGAAAGCCTACTGCGTTTGAAAAGTCACGTAACGTAGTGAGATTGAGTCAGTGGTGTGCCAAGAATACTGGCTTCCAATCGTGAGTGGCTAGGTTCTAAACCCGGAAGAAGCAAAGATTTTTCCTTGAAATCGTATACCCCACTTCAATTGAGAACCTTTGAATTTTTAAGTACGTATTGCGTTCGTCAGATGTTAAGTAGTTATAGTATTTTTAAGACCTTTTTAGAGGAGATTAAATATATACCTACGGTATGTCCAATCCCCCAATATATCTCCTGTGATAGGTTACATCCTATAAGTAAAATAAGATAGATGGATACTCGTAAATGGTCCTAAAGAGTGGCTTTAAATGTAATTTTTTACATGAGGGCAGTAGGAGATAAAATCAAAATTACCGCGGAGTCTATTAGGACATTATTGCATGTCTACGTTAATCTTTAAATATACAGTAATAGTAGTAAAATTATATTCTAAGGTTCTCAAACTGCTGAGGCTATATTGTTCGTCTAGGTTAAACAGATCAGCCTTTATGAAATGGAGGGAATACGTATGGGCTCAAACAGCAATCGCATTTTTCCGCAGGGTTTTTACTATGTGGGTCTACTCATGTTCAGGTACTAGCTCAGGCACATGCTCGAGTCATGTTCTGGCACGAGACCTGTATAACCTCCTGTAACTGAAGGTGACTCGGTGAGTTGAAACACGTAGTTATATTAGCATCTAGTGAAAAAGTGGAATTGGTGTTTGATTTAATATACACTCTCAAACATAACTCACTTCTAAGTTTAATTCCACGATAACCACGACATCCGAGCAAGATGTGGATGATTTCTCGGTTGCAAGGCTGGCGCGTTACTACAATGACTGTGCTGGCTGGCTTCAATAAATGCATACAATACATCCCCGTTATTTTATGTAGTATGTCTTCTAAGCTGTGGCCCACTCGGCGCGTTTCGATAACAGCAGGTTCATTTCGATACCCCGTTTTTCCCTATTCTACAATATTTCCCTTCTCATCATCGTCATCGGTCAACAATCCTAGGATTGGTTTGACGCAGCCCTCCACCCGATTCTTCTATTGGCCAGCATCTTCATATTGACGTAGCTCCTCTCTTTTACATCCTTCACAACTTGCTCCATATACCTAATACGAGGCCTGCCTTTTCCATTCTTCCCGTTCATTTTTCCCTCGACGATTGTCTTCATCAGGCCATCATGTTGTAAGATGTGGCCTATTAAGTTGTCCCGTCTTCTTCTTAAGGTTTTCAGCAGGCATCTCTTCTCCCCTCACTCTTAAGACTTCTTCGTTTGTCACTCGAACGATCCATTTTATCTTCATCATTCTTCGGTAGCACCATATTTCAAATGCTTCCAGCCTGTACTTCTCTACTGCTGTTATTGTCTATGCTTCACTGTCATATAGAAGAATGCTTCAGATGTAGATTCTAATGACATTTTTCCTCACTTCCACGCTTGAATTTGCAGCTGTAAGCAATCTTCTTCTGATAAAATGCCCTTTTCGCTTGGGCAATTCTACTGGCGATTTCTCTTTTACTTCGTCCATCGCAGGTTACTCGGCTTCCCAGGTAACAGAACTCTTCCACCTCCTCGATTTTTTATTTTCCTAGTTTAACATTGGTCCTGGCTTCCTTTCTTATACTGCATACCAATACCTTAGTTTTCTTTTTATTGATCTTCAAACGATATCTGATCATTGTTCTTTCCATATTTCTAAGTGTCTTCTTTAAATTTCCTTCTGTTTCAGCCAAGACTGCTATGTCATCGGCGAATCGTTCCATGCTGATTTTCTCCCCGTGGATATTCACTTCCGGAGACTTTTCTTTGACTTCTTGGTTGGCTTTCTCGATTGAACAATACGGGAGACAGTGCACAGCCTTGTCTCACTTCTTTCTTTATGCTTTCTTCTGTACTGCTGGGTCCTGATTTGATTATGGCCACTTGGTTTTTACACAAACTGTGGATAACTCTTCGGCCATTGTATTACACTCCAATTTCTTTCAGAACCTTTAGCATCATGTACCAATCCACGTTGTCAAATGCCTTCTCCAAATCCACAAATGCAACAAACGTCGGTAGATTCTTCTCTATTCTCTTCTCTATAAGTAGCCTGAGGGCCAAAATCGCTTCTCTTGCGCCCTTGTTTCTTCTGAACCCGAATTGGTCCTCAACCATTAACTCCTGATCTTTTCGCTCTATTCTTCTATAGATGATTCTCATCAATATCTTCGAGGCATGTGTCGTCAGGATTATGGTATTAAAATGTACACAGTTCTCAAATGTACACAGTTCTCAGCCCTCTTCTTTTTGGCAACATGGATGATGATGTTCTCTCAAAGTTCGCGGATATCTCTCCTGTAGAGTACATATCGCATATGGTTTTGCACAGCTGAGTAAATGTCTTCTCTCTGGAATTTTTAATTAGTTCGGCAGGAATACCATCTATTCCCGAAGCCATATATATCCTCAGATCCCTTACAGCTGCGTCAAATTCTGATCTTAAGATTGGGGCTCCCAAATCATCCTTATCGACTTCATTTTTCTCTTTGATTACTTCCACTCTAAGATAGCTTCCATTGTACAACTCTTCCAAGAATTCCTTCCATCTCTTCACTTTATCCTCATGTTCAATTAAGAGTCCTTCATTTTTGTCCCTGATGCTGTTACATCTTGTAGCCCGTTCCTTGAAGTGATTTCTCACCATCCTGTAGGCAACTTCCACATTTCCTTTTGCGAGGTCGCTTTAAACGTCTTCGCATAGATCCTTCATCTTCATTTCCCTTGCTTTTCTCGCTTTACGGTTTATTTCATTCCTAATTCTTTTGTAGCGAAGTTTCCCTTCTTCAGTTTCCACATTTTTATATTTTCTTATCTCTTCAATCAATTCTTAGACTTCTTCTGTAGTCCATGGCTTCTTCTTGACGACTTTTCTTCTCCGCAGAACTTCTTTTGCTGCTTCTTGTACCCCGATTTCGATTTTCTCCCATCTATTCTCCACTGATTTTACATTCAAATTCTCTTCTATTTTGTTTTCCACCGCCTTCAGAAAGGCCATCCGTTGTTGATGTTCCTTTAGTTTCTCTACTTGCCATGCGTTTTTCATGATTTCTTCAATGTCTTGAGTTTTAAGCGGCATTTCATCATCACTAAGTTGTGGTCACTGTCGATATCTGCACCCGGGTAGCTTTTGCAGTTCTTCACCTGGTTTCTGAACCTCTGCTTCACTATAATGTAGGTAAATTGGAATCTTCTTCTGTCTCCGGGCATTTTCCAGGTATATATTCTCCGTTGGTGGTTTTTAAGCAATGTGTTTGCCACCACCAACTTGTGTTGTGTGCAGAATTCTGCAGTCTTTCTCCTCTCTCATTTGGATTTCCCAATCCATCATTTCTTCCATCTTCGCCAACGACAGCGTTCCAATCTCCGAAAATAATATAGTTTTCTTCTCCTTTTACGTGCTTTATTACTTCTGTGGTATCCTCATAGACGGCTTCCACTTCTTCATCTTCGTAGTACGACGTAGGCAAGTAAACTTGTACCACAATGGTATCTGTAGGCTTGGTCTCAATCTTCACCATTATAATCCTCTCACTGTAATGCAGGACGCTTTTCACGAGCAGTCCTGCACTCTTGCACTCTTCCTGAGCATTATGCCAACTCCAGCGTTGCCATTTTTTGATTCAGTGTGAACGATTCTATAACTTCCATTCCAGATGTCTCCTTCTGCGGGCCATCTCATTTCACTGATTCCTAATACGTCGAGGTCCATTCTTCATTTCCACCGCTTTTTGTCCACGACTGCTTATTCGACGAGTTAACTCGCTTATCTCGCAGCTAACCTCTATATCTAGAGGTCGACCCACCATCCGCAACCCGGTGGACGCACTTGGTGGTTTTAAGCTCGGCCCCAAGATTTACCCTCTATCCAAATCCTAATAGCTCGCCAATCGCTCTGTAGCGCGTAAAAGTAGAATTTACAATCCATGATGACATTCATTTTATGATACGAAAGTTTCCCCAAGTTTACTCCTAAAATGTATTGCTTGTCGTCAACAAAATAACTCAACTATCCTGCTCATCTGCAGCACGGATTACATTTGCTTTATCGCAGGCTTCCTCGGTGAAAATGGGGAACTTATCCCGACAGTTGTCTCCACACTTATAAAAATGTCATTCGGTATGTCATGCGCCACCTATCACGGAATGACTATGAAAGAAAAAGAGAGTTAGGATTAACAAGGGCAAGACAGCATGGGGTGAAACGTTGCCGGAAAAAAACGAATCTTTTGGAGCAACGAATCGAGATTTTGTAGGAATGCCACGAGCGGCCGGAAGTAAGGGTGAAAGGAGGAGAAGGTATAATGAGGCAGGGTTTTTCGGGGAGAGGGGTAGGCTGGGAGAGGGGTTGTAAGATGAGGGGAGAGGGAATATAAAGCGTTATGCGGAGGTATTGGAGGGAAGAATAGGGCGTATGGGGTGAGGGAGGAGGAACTCGGGAATTGAATGGGAGGAAGCCGAAAAAAGGGAGCGTAAGGGAAATGGGAAGGGGTATGTGGGAGGGTAATGCTCTTCCTCCCTCGCAATAGAACACAGGGAGGACGGCGAAGATGGGACATCCGAAGGAACGGCAGGTATGAGGTTTCTCCATTGCAGAGCAAGAACATCAACGTCTGAATCAGTTCCAAGTGTTCCAGGCATAGGTTCATCAAAACTTACTTCCATTTTCTATGATTTTCACTCATTAAATCAGCCCTGGTCACGTGATAATTCCATTTTCAGTTTCACAGAGTATCACCAAACCTTTATATTATTAAGATCTTGCAAGATTTTAATTTAACTTCAATAAATTGATACCTATCTACAAGGAGTGCACTAAAGTAACGCGTAAAATTATCTTAGTAACTAATCATCAGTTTTAAGATTGGTTTGGCAAAGTGTCCCGGTCGTCACTCTTTTGGGCACATAAAATCATTTTTTATCGTGAAGAGTTGTGATTATTAACAGAGAGAAGTGGAATGGGACTTAAAATTCATTAAACTACCAGCACAAGAAACATCTCCCACGTCGTTCAACAGCATGTCTGCTCTTGCATATAAGGATGCATTTACTAGATTTAAATATAACATTCCGTGAAAAATATCAAATAATTGCATGCAGCCTATTCTATAGAATTCTCAAACGTATCACGTGCGTGATAGTGCTTCTTAAATGATAAATAAAGCAAATTAATTTCACTTTCCTAAACAAATGAATTTTATTTTTATGCATTCGTTTAAATATATTAATACCATGTCAACTACCTACTAAATGTCATGTGTCATTTCACGCTAGTTACATTAACTGGCCGACAGTGTGATTTGCTCGATGGAATAGTGACCGTCGATATCGGTATTGGCTGAACATCCACGCAATATTCCGGTTAGTGATAACCAGGCACAATGAACCGGGACTATTCATTCCACAAGTCTGATTCGTACAACGGTATGAGTTTCACAGGTTTTCATTACATTTCTTAAGTCTCACTCTTAGTGACACATTTATGCATTACAGGCAACATTATTTTGCGACCAATTCAAATAGCCTGATGAAGACATTAATACTCATCTTCAAGCAAATCTTATAAAATGTTTTAAATTATCAGTAGATAATAGTTTAAATTAAAATATAACGTAGAAACGACGGAAGTAAATTCACTGTAAACACAGCAATAATTCGAACTTCTTAGAGATAGGAAAGATAATGGATATGAAATATGAATACCTTTCGATACACAAAAACGTGCATCACTTTGTTCATTCTTTGTACTGATACAGTTTTTTAGGCCTGCTTGATAATTTTGGAAAATATGTCATGAGACTATGGCCAATTCAGCATATGGGGGTAAACGCTCCAAGAGTTATCATTCCAATGGTCCGTTTTTCACGAAGGCTATAATCTTCTGGATGCTTAAAGGAAGTATTTGTGTTCACATAAGAACGCATACGTGAAGGAGCGTTCAAAGTTTATGAGATTTTTACTGCAACATTTACGCATTAATGGATAAATTAATAAAACGTGGTAGAAACTTACTTGCATTAGAAACGCATAATAAAAATTCCATAACAATTCAAATTAATATAAGGTCAAAGAATTAGGGGGACAAGATGAAATTGCACGACGTTAAAATTTATGGCAGCCATTTAATTAAGGTCAAACTCATCTTAAAATTAGGAGTTTCCAAAATGTTTATGACAAAGACCGAATGGTACTACTTATATCTTCTATAGGAAATAATTGCTAAAGTTTAGAATTTTCATTTTATAAAACATGGGAGTTTTTTCTAATGACGGTTCGGAGGTATCTCAGAAAAATTCGCCCGAAAATTACCGCAGCCGCACTTCAACCATAGAACTAATTGCCCGTAGTTCAAGTGAGTGCTAAGAAAGAAGAGGGAAGTTGTTGATGAAACAAAGGATATGAAGACTTTATGGTATCAGAGAAAAAAGAATTAAGCAGAGGAGAATCACTGCCATATAAGCTCGTAAAAGAAACGTTAGGGTACGTTATACACAATAAAATAACCGGAAACGTTAATTTTAGTATGCCATAAGTCGTAAACAAAGCCAGTAAAATTTTATGTCTTCCTTTCTATTGTTTAAGTAAATTTTTATGCAAAATCAAATTCTGTTCTGGAATGTCGGGAATTCGAAAAAAGAAGGTATTTTATTGATCGTTCTCTTATTGGCAATATCTTGGTCTGCTTTTGTAGTACGAACTCATTTCACATAGCTATCGCATTTTATTACTTAATTCCAACTATATGACGATAATGGACGCCTAAGACTAAATCATCAATGTATATGGACGATGTTGCAATAAATATTGAGATTCCGTGCCTGATTAGGAAGAGATTTCTCTTTATTTCCATCACGATGTTTCAGTCACACGTTCGAGTGCGCTGTGACTTGTAACTTCAACTGGCATCATTATCCGATGATGAGTTCCCTCTTTTTGAAGTTGATACTTATTCATCAAATAAGATTAGGTGAATGAATTTTCACTTGATATTTAAAAATGGGAAAGTAGGGAAGAAGTGTCTTAATATTATTTCAAAATTTACATGAATTTACCATCACCACCTCATTATTATTATCTGCAGTATATTTTCCAGAACATTCAGAGCTTGTATATATCAGAACAGTAAGAATAGAATATATAAGCAACAATCTTGTTACTGTTAGATTTCTTGAATTCTGATGTTTAATCCTGTGTATAGATCAGATGACAGGTTCTAACGATGCTAAAAATGACTACTTCTCTTATAACTTATGGACAGTAAAATTAATATAGCAGCGTTTGTGCTAGTGAAAAGAACGGAAATTATGTAAATAGCTACGGAAAACGTGATGCTCTTTTAAAATGTTTACCAAAGTAATTAATTCAATGTTATTATCCAAAAGCACAAAGCTTAAATATTCCGCTTTTAGCTTTCCTCGTAATGGCAATACTTCACCTAAAGCTTCTTTATCAGAAATTGAAAATAATGCATGCACGAGAGGGAAAACTTGACTAAATATTTTTCCTAGACCATTAATCAGAAAGTATATCCCTGATTTATACTTGGGTAAATAGCCGATTGCTCTTCATTAGGGTGATTTCATTGACTCGAAAGTCAGCTTTTTAAAATTAAAAAAAAACCTTTCCTACCAAATTACTAGGTTGTTCCACTTCCTACCCTTCTTTAATTCAACGGTCCATTAAACCAATGCTGCCACGGTTGGTACTTCCATTGGTACTTGCTGGTTTCAACTAAATGGTTTTGAGGCATAAGGATATGGTCCTTTAATTACATTCGGAATCGTTTTGAAGAGTCAAAAATTCAAAAGAAGGCGAAGAAAAAAGTTGAAATTCACACTGGTATTCTTCCTAGCACCTAGTGCCGGTGGTATGCCTACGGCGCCATTTAAATTTGACGTGCAGATCTAGTTTATGCTTCTTTCTTTCCCATCGACTCGTGCCGACGCTTAAAGGTTGCTGTGGGGCAAATAAAAATAACAATACTGAAATTAAAACGAGTGAAACTAGCAGAACCAAGCAGTTATAGGAAAGGCATCTGTCCCTCATGAAACCGGTGACCAAGCCAACGAACCCCAGTCCTACCGGCAAAAATGACCCCTCTTAACCTGAAGGCATGGACGGAAAAATTACTGCCTACTGGCAATAATTTTCCACCCCATCAAACGAAGCCAAAAGAACAAAAACAGCATCTACATAGGAAGGCACGCCCTCTTGACAGTGAACGAATTTACACGGCCGAGAGGACAGACTCTCCTGGGGAGGAGAGCGGGAAAGAAAAAACATTTTCGGGTAAAGAAAGGGTGGAAGAACGAAAGAGAGAGGGGACGGGGAAGAAGGAGGACAATGAGTTTTGGACGAGTGGGAGGTAAGAGACGTCTATCAAAAATTCGAATCAGTTAAGGGAGAGGGGGAGAGACTCGAAAGGGGGACGTTTTTTCGGGGTAGGGGGGCGGAAAGGGTCCTTGGGTGTTTCCACATGGATATTAATTGGGCGAGGGGCGCTAAAGACAAGAGGGAGGTGGAGCTGGCGAGTGTGAGGGGCATTCGGTACCTACTCGTAAAAAAAAGGGGAAGAGAGGAGGATTGAGGGCACTCTTGTGCAGCGAGAAAGGAGGGAGGGCGGGGTTCGGGGAAAAGGGGCGTGGATCGCACTCTGAGGAAATAGCAGATCGGAGACGTCCGAAATGGGAAAGGACTCTTCGGAATTGAATTAATGAAAGGAGTGGGGGACGTGAGGCATGTGGGGTGAAAGGGTTGGATGTTTGTGAGTGAAGGGATTCGAGTGGTGTTCAGGACGCGTGGGTGGAGTGAATGGGGAAGCTATAGAGATGGAGAGGGATCGTCTCGTTAGAATTACATGGCCGATGGCATTCAGAATTGTTTCTGTGGTAAAATATGCAATGATCATGAGCATTTCTACCTGGAGAAATTTACTCTGCTCTGTCAAAATTATTCTTGTGAAAAATACAAATTTTAAGTTAAAAAGAAGGAGGATCTGTTCAAGGAGATTTAACACTGTGTACCATTGTAAAATAGAGGAGGTGAAATATATGCATCATAACCTATTTCATACATGAATGTAGTAGCTTCAAAATGATCTCTGCCTTCACAGTTAGGACTATTCGATGAATTCGCTATATTTTTTTAAAGGTTATATAGCTTTCATGATCCTTAAGTTATGCGATTAAATGGAACTCGGTCTTTTAACAAGAGGAAACGAAGTAAGTAGATCCTATCTGTAATGAAACTAGTTTTCAATAAGAATATCACTATACAAAAATACCAAACACGAGAATAAAGGACATTTCCAGGTTCTTAATATCGCACGACTACGTGCAGCGAGATTCATATCTTATAAGATTCATACCTGCTATAATATGACGCTACCTCTTCTTAAAAGTTTTTAAAGAATTAATTCAATATGTCCCTCTGTTTTGGTACATAAAATCTCTAAGAGATTAATTATATAACAGCACAATTTAAAATCAACTACATATTACAGTAACTCCTAAAACCAAATGCAGATGCAAGTTACAAGTAGTTAACTTATGTAGCTGCCCTAATAAAAAAGCAATTTTCCATACAGTAAAAATTTTATCGCAGTTCTAATTGAAAAGTATATACTAAAACATCCTCCGATCATTCTTATTTATCCCGTCACGATGTCTTTACCAATTTTAGCAAATCTCTCCTGATCTTCCTTATCTTATTATTTATCATTTGACTAAATATAATATTGACTTGAAATCTTCCATGATGGTGTCACCAATGGTGACGGTGAGAACTCAAACGAATTTTCAAAAAACTGCCAGCAATGAAAAAATTGGCACAGTCGATGAAATCCGAGGAAAGCGCTGGTGAAGGCGAGGCTGCGGGCGTGACAATTGGGAAGGAGGCTTGCGGGAAAGGGTGGAATATTAATGAAATGGAGAGTTTACGTTAGGAAAAATCCTTTATTATCGGTCATTAGCGGTCCTCTACGCTTTCTCTACTCATCGTCGGATAATATTAAGAACGTGAAGGAATGTGAGTGGGAATTAATACTTGGCAATAAGGAATGGATGATGTATCTTAAGAGAAACGGACTGAGAAGTCTAAGATTAAGCCACAAAGAGAGGAGAACTTTCATTTATATATCAATAAAATGAGATGGTAAACTATGAGTAAATGAATAATGTAAAAAGGTTGGCTAAAAGAAGTTTAGCCAAAGAAGTCTACAGTGAGTTTAACGTCATTTAAGTATTTCGAAATCCACAACATCACAGTCGAGGGTAAAAACCCAGTAATGTGATTAGAATATCCCTTGTAGCCACCATTTTCTTTGCCAGGGTCACCTTACTTCTAAATATGTTCAAGTGTCAACTTTTAACGAAATCATCGCTGCCCTTTGCCTGCGCATTTAGTTGGTTGGTTGGTCATTCAGGGGAGGCGACTGACAGCTGAGGTCATTTGCGCCAATTAGGATAGGTGGGTAATTGGGTAATAGTAGGAGTTTTCAGGGAACGGAGGAAGGGTGGAGAGAAACCCGGCGTCGGCATTACTCTTAACGAAAGGCACCAAGGAGACCATGGCTTAACGTCCCATCTGACGGACGGAGTACTGAACTTGAAATGCCCTCCACTAGGTACTCAAGTGGGGACCGGTTTTCCACTGAAAAATCCGCCACTGCCGGGAATCGAACCTAGGCCCTCGGGATGGGAGGCCAGTACTCTAGCCACCACACCAACCCGATTTCAATTCCTTCAAGGTCATCATTTTTTAAGCATATACACACCCGTTTTCATCGCATAAAGGTAATTACTTTTCTGTAGACCTTGTTGCTGGCAGAAAATCTAATATATAGCGTTGTATTGATCAATTTGTCCATCACGCAACAACCATTGATGATGATCCCACCGTGGCCGGATCCTTAGAGAACATTTTAGAGAACTTCACTGACGTACTAAATTATATACAACTTATATTTTAAATTTTCAATTACCTTGTCTACGTCATCTATAAATTTGATACAATTGGCTCATTTTCCAACGGTATCAAAATAGGCATGGGCTACAACTACATAAAAATGTATTTCTCCCCAGCACGCCACAAGCCAGGTGTTGCCTCATTCTCTTTTTCTCAAATCCTCTTTATCTTCTAGGGTCTCATTGATGCACTTACATAATAAAAATCGTGGTCTTAAATGAGAATCAACCCCTTATCCATGATCTTGTTTGCTTCTGAGTTGTTAAGAAACTTGATCGTTTTTCATTTTTTCCATGAGTTTTTAAACTATAAAATATGTTATTCTTTTCGACATGAAAGTTACTCCGTTACAAATGACGTCACGACATTTACATTATTTCGGTTGTACTGGTATAAGCCTGAGTATGCATACTTTTTCCATTTAGGTCACAAGGAGGGAAGTATTCTAATGCAAGTCCATCCACAAAGTTCTTCATATGTTAGAAATAGAAAGATTAACTTATTCTACTCATTAATGAAGGTGCATTGAATTTTAATTTCACCAAACCCTGAATGCCAATACTATACAACTTCACCGCAAGGATTTATCTTGAGATTTTTCCCACATTTCCGGCTGGTTTCTGTGAATAATCAAAACTTTAAATTAATGGCTTTAAAACTGCTTCAGGAACCACCTGGACATTCACATTACCATCCCACATCGGCTGCCCATTATTCAAGTAATCACGCTGCATGGGTGTAAATTATCCTCGTTGGGGAAAATCAATTTTCTCCGCACGTTACGAACGGATACGACCAAGGGGACACACTCGGTCTAATCGAGAGGAAGACGAAATAAAAAAGAGTTTTTAGGTGGGCGGATGCGTCAATTTTCGTGTAACCCTAATAAGAGCGATTTGAGAGTGCATTCGTTTAACTGTCTCCCTACGGTGGGGATGATGACACTGGGCAAGGGTGAACTCCCAATTTGTGGGGGTGTTAAGAATACGACGGGGGGTGAGTCGGTGCAGTGGACTGGGCTGTAGTCAGTGGTTCCACCTCCGATTCACCGTATCTCCAGCATTCTGCCTCCCTCCAGTAAGGTACGCTTCCTCAGTCGGCTCCTCATGTGAGGAAGAGGAGCAGAATACCGTGATATTCCCATTGAAGACGATTTAGGGAGGAGGTTGCTAGGGAAGGAAGACCCCCTCTTGCTGTCCGTGGCATCACGACTTCCTGTTTCCGGCCGTGGGTCCCAAATGGATGAGGTGGTTGCAGAGTCCACACGAGGGTGATCGGCTCGGAAGGGGATGTGTCCTCCGCCTCGGTCCTCTTGTCTCACGTCGCTGCCCTTCCGTTTTCGGCGGTGGTTTCGGAGGGTCGTGCTCGAATTAAGGGATAGGATACGTTTGTTCTGCGTGTAGCGATAACATTTTCCCCTTAGCCACGGGGTTTGAGTTGCAACGGAAGGGGTGGAATCACCTTCTCAAGATCAATTTCATAATATAGTAATAGCAGGGAGGTTAACTTGGTGGAATTTCGACCTTTTACATATCTTCTTCTCTATATATAAAAATGAATGTATGTGTGTGTGTGTGTGTGTGTTTTTTATTATTATTATTATTATTATTATTATTATTATTATTATTTATTGATCGGTAAAATCAAATACGTTTTACAAAGTGATTAAGTTTTCACATTTTGATCAAAGGTTTTTTTTTAAAGCGGTCTGGCCAGGGATAGTATGCGCCCAGGGGGTTGGGACCCCTGCTTGCAATCTTCTCTCCCTGGCTCCTCCATAATAAGCACGTTGTTGATTGAAGAAGAAAGAGACCACTCCGCGACGATCATCATTGCCTGATCCTTTGTCTTTGGGTTTCCGACCATGGGCACGTAATGTCCTTCACCGTGTCCGTTAGCCTTAGCATTATGAAAAAGATGCAGTACGGTTGATGTACACAGTCCTGGGTGAGATATTAAAATAACATTGAGCCTTGATTTCAACAGGATAAAGTGTGGAAATGGAGGGTAAAAGTCCATAGCAATGGTATTGGATAAAATAGGACGATTAGGGTGGTTTAAGGAGAGACAGGAATAAATAAAGTAAATGAGTGAATAAATAAATAAATAAATAAATAAATAAATAAATAGGTCAGGTTGAGACGTTTTAAAATACCGCAACATAAATGAAGGCATTGATTTATCAAAGGGGCCCGTAGTTTGTCGGCGTAAATATTTGGGGGTGTATTTTATCTTAAGTACTGTTATGGTGAACATATGACATTTTTATAGCCCCAAAAAGCATAAAAGGAGTCAAGCGATCCTTTAAATTGATTGTATTTCATTTCACGGTGCAGTCTCTTTTTTAAAACTTTTAAGAAATTCTCCCAATAGTCTACATAATTGATTTTGCCTTTAAAATACAATGTGATTCTCCTGTATATTACACTTTTTGCAAGTGTAATTATGTAGTTAGCAAGCTTATTCCCCTGATTGTCCCTTTTATCAAAGGGAAAACCTCCATAGAGTTGATATAAAAACACATTATTTCCTCCGGTTAAAACCTTTAACGGACTTCGGAGGTTTTTCCATATGTCTTTCACCTTGCAACAAGTGAAAACAAGGTGCCATGCATCCGCTTCAGTACCTGGGCACCATGGACAATCTGCACTTTCAAGTGTACCAACTGCTCGTAGAAAACGTGCATCAGCCCATCTCCCGAGCACCAGACGCCATGAGATGTCTGCATCCATCCCGAAAGTAGGCCACGCTCTAATAGTCAGCCAGTTTATCTCTTCGTCGCCATATCGCCCTTCCAATGGCCATTGATGTCCATTGCGAAGGTATCTGATTTCCTTGTACACCGAAGCCTTTGGCAGCGGAAGTTTGGTTTCGGTTAGTTTCCTCTTACTCCAAAAGTAGAACTGTGCGATGGGCAAAGGTGGTGGCCATCCAGTGGGGTAGGGGCGACAAACCTCACCACTTGGTGTATCCTCTGGCGTTGGACTCAGAATCGACCAAATCTTCATCAAATTATCATAGAAGAGTCCACAATTTTCACACATGTGATAAGGCGTACTATAGAAGAAAAGGCCGAAGGATTGCCCCATACCTCGGTACCTGGATAACCTATGTGCCGCCATGATTTTCCACGGATCTGATGGAGAATCCTTCATTAGCCTCTGTATGAAGATCATTCTGAATGCCAGCACTTTATCTTCAATATCTATCAGGCCAATTCCCCCCTCAGATAAAGGGGCAGATAAAATAGCACTCTTGACCCAGTGCCTCCTATTCAGCCAGATGAAATCGACTATTTTGGATTGAAGCCGTCGGAGGAATTGCAGTGTCGGTGAGTGACATTGTAGGATGTGCCATAACCTTGGTGCAATGAACTTATTAATGGCAAGAGCTCTTCCTCTTAAAGACAAAGGTGCTGCTCTTGGCTTCCACATCTGTAAGGCACTTTCTAATTTTTGATTTAACTCGTCACTAATGAGTCTGTCTCCTTCTTGAGGGTTGTTGGACATCCACACCCCCAGGAATCTCATCCCTTGAGAATTCCAGTTTAAGGTCACAGGTTGTTCGATTTTATTTCTCCAAGCACCTACCCAGAGGCCTTTACTCTTAACAGTGTTCAGTTCTGCTCCCGAGACTTCTGCGTATTTTTGAAAGGTTGGGATGACCAAGTCAAAATCCTCTTCATTTGTGATGAAAATGTTTACGTCATCGGCGTAAGCGGCCAATACAATTCTCCTTTCATAAGCCCCAGGCAGTGCTAGTCCGGTGAGTGTGTTCAAAGTAAGTCTGATGAAAGGCTCGATAGAGATGGCATACAACATTCCAGACAAAGGACAACCTTGGCGAATCCCTTTTTGAAAGAAAAACGGGGCCGTAAGTGTATTCTGTACTCGCACCATGCACGAGGCATTATTGTACATGGTTTTTATACATCCTATGAAGTCATTTCCAAGGGACATTTTTTCCATTACATGGAAAAGGTATCGATGATTTACCATATCGAATGCTTTGGCTTGATCCAGCGACAAAATAGCTAGCGGCTTGTTGGAGTCATTACACCACCACATTATATCCCTGATTAGCGATATGGTGTCAAAAATGGATCTTCCAGGCACACAGTAGCTCTGTTCAGGAGAGATTATCGAATTAACAACTGCTGACAGTCTAGATGCTAGTGCTTTGGCTATAATTTTGTAATCCACATTAGTCAGTGATAGTGGTCTCCAGTTTTTAAGTTCTAGAGGATCTCCTGATTTTTTCATTAATGAAATGACGGATGTGGCAGTGCTCCTTGGTAGGTGCCCTTTCACAAAGGATTCCTTGACCATCAACGTAAACAACGGAGCTAATTCAGTCCAAAAGACTAGATAAAATTCTACCGTGAGGCCATCAAAACCAGGTGCCTTTCGTTTATTTAGACTCTTCAGAGCTTCAGTAAAATCTTCCTCGTGAAAACCTTCATTTAAGGAGTCCTTGTCACTTTCACTTAGGGCTGATAAGGTGTCCAGTATTTCGCTAGAGAAAGGGATTGTTTGATCTCTGCATTCGTGTTGGTCAGCAAAATATTTGCGAGTTACATGACATAACTCTCCAAGCTCTGAAATGTTACGGCCATTCATCCTTAACTCCATGAGGGGTTTTGGTCTGCACCATGTGGCCCATCTTGCCAGATGATTAGCTGAAGGAGCATCATTTTCAATTAGGGAGTTCCATCCCATTGTGGCCATTATCTTTTCCCCCTGGAGTTGGTATCTGTTTCTTGCAGCAGAAGGATATTCATTCCTACGTGATTTTTGATAAAGGACGACATAGTCTCTTATGGCTCTTTTTATTTGCTCCCATTCTGAGCAGATGTTCAGACTCGACATAGATTCTACAGTCAGATATTTTAATACTATTTTCATGTTTTCTACGAAACTTTCGTTTGATAAAAGAAAGTTAGGAAAACGCCAATATGGAGGTGTGATTGGCCTTCCGCTAAGCTTAATGCACATGGTGACTGCTTTATGGTCTGAGAATGAGTCAATCAGATTTACACTGTAGATATTTCTTATTGAATGGCATGAAGAATATATCCTGTCTAATCTTGAGGAAGACCTTGGAGAAAAGAACGTATGGCCTGAGCTGTCAGTTCTCATCTCTGTCCAGACATCAGCTAATCTGGTGTGGTCAATAAGTTGCCTTAATTCAGCTGCAAAGCGTACGTTTCTTTCAACCCTGCCGGATCTATCTACACTTGGATTAATGGTTGTGTTGAAATCGCCAGCTAAGATTAAAGTCATATTAGCTGGTGACTGTTGCAGAGAGAGAGCAGTTAAGTGATTTTTAACCGCATCTGTGACATCCAGCGCTGTTTCTGTGTCAATTGGTCCATAAAAACATATTATACGAAGGGGTTCATTATTGAAGGAAAACACCACTTCTTGGGCATGCCCCGGAAAAATTATACTGTCTGATGTTACAAAATCAATCAGTGAAGCCTTCACGGCAACAGCCGTCCCCGTGCAAGGAGTTCGAGGTGGATTTAAAAATACTTTGTATCCTGGTAGTCCAAGACATGGCAATGAATCCACATTTGTTTCTTGCATTAAGGCTATGTCTGGCTTACGCTCATTCATGAAGGCGATCATTTGAGCCCATTTTCCTTGGCTTCTTATTGACCGTACATTCAAGGTAAGAATGGATATTCTTGACATATTCTTGAGTTTAGCGTATATTTCAATAGATAATATTATCGATATGTATATATAAAATTGGATATTTATGTACGAGGTGGCGGTTCTGAAGTTCAGCAATATTGGTTTAAGGCAAGATCACACGTTAACATTTGAGAGGTGGTTGATTATGCGAGCAATTCGCATTTTAAGTCTCTCTGTGACGTGTGGCCTAATTCTTTCTAATGTTTCGCATAATTCATCAAAATCTCTAGTTACGCATTTCGCAAGCATTAGTTGCGTGTTTACATTACGATTGTGCGTGTCTTCTAAAAACGTAATCACGCTTTCAGCCGTCAAGGGGCCTGCACTTGTGTCAGTTGACATGACAACATTAATGCGTTCTTTATCCGCATGGTCTAGTCGGTGCGTACTAGATTTTCCACCTCTTTCATCCTTAGACATCTTCTTTTTCACTGACAAATCCTCAGTTGAAGGCCGGCGCTTAGGTTTTCGAGTGTTTATGCTAGCGTCGTCAGTTAGGATGTCGGTGTCCGAGTCACACAGTGAGTCCAGCGAGAGTTGCGTGCTGGAAACACTTCTTGATAATTCAGCGACGAGGGGTAGGAATGTAGGGGCGGGAGGGGAAGGTTCAGGGTTGACGGCAGCAGGCTGCGAGCAAGCAGTATTAGATAAAGGGGCAGAAGAAAGTGGAGGGGGGGTCGAAACACAGTTCGATGGACTGGGATCGACTTCAGTCATTTGAGGCTCCACGTGACTTGAGGTTGAGTCATCAGCATGGGCGGATAGTGAAGAGGGCTCTTCGCCCTCCTCGGGAGCTCTTTCCGCTCCTGGTTGATCGCTAGATTCAGTTTCTGCCGAAGCGTCGAGGGGTAAAGCTTGAGGTGTTAATTCATTCACGTCCTTACTTGGCCCAGAGGTAGTGTTATTCTCAGCGGCGTTAGAAACAACATCGACGGGACTTTCATCAACAGTATTTTTAAATTGAACCTCTTTACTTTGTATTTGCGGACAAAATCTTGCTACATGCCCTTCCTCCTTGCACTTGTAGCATTTAGGTTCTTCGAAGGTCAGATAAATTCTATGAAATGAACCATTAATGTCCAAAAGGACTGAGTCTGGTAGTACAGTGTTCTGTCTTTTCAAGACTGGTACCGCTCTTCTGAATGAGAGGATGTGATCATATCCATCTCTCTTCGCTCCTATTTTGTATTGCTTCATTTCACCGCAAACAGTTACCGCTTGCTGAGCGATGTCAATTAGTTCCGCATCTGGTACTTCTGGTGGAACATTCGAAATTACTAGTTTTTCCACCCTGGCCACCATTGTTCGTGCCTCAATAAAGCGATCTTGTAGTGTAATTCCACCGAACTCGTCAATGAATTTGTTTAATTCTTCTTCATTTTTAAAGTATATAGCGACTCGATCCTGTGAGATTTTTGACGCATGAGTAATACTTGCTCCACCGCCAATTAAATCGCCAACTGCATATACATAATCATGTAAATTGCTGTTAGCGATACACTGAAAAAAGATTCCTGTCTTTTTCGAGGGAGTATTGGTCAGCGGTGTGATTTTCCGTGGCGGCAGCGTATAACTCGATTGCGGACGCCTGGAATGGTTGGATGAAAGCAGAGGATTTGGGTCGGCAGGATAATTGGAAGTCGTTGGCATGTTGGCATTGCTGTTGGCAACAGAAGAATAACTAGTTGCACGACGTGGAGCGCGTTCTGCGCTTGGACGGTCATTAGTTGAATCACGAGACTGTTGAACGGCAGGCGTCAATTGTAGATTGCCTGCTACTCTCCTTAGGATAGTTGGTTTTTCGGTTGAGTCGAAAGCAAATTCACTGGAATCCGCTCTATTCAAACGTTCGAAAGATAACGTACGAGATATTTGAGTATTACGGAGTCCCGCATTTTCACGGGAAGGAGGGGAGGGGGTTGGAGGGCGGAGGGGAGGGGAGAGTCCCCCCGCACCCGCCCTCAAGGCCATCGCCGGTGACTCGGCGACGGCCTGGGGTGGGAGGAGTCACTCAGGGGAGGAGGGGGGGGGCACGTGCGTGCAATCAAGTGAAACAGTATTCAACTATTCGAGAAAATAAGGAATAATAGCAAAAATAAGAGGTTAAATAATAGTAAAAATAGGGTTAAGGAATAGGAAGGTAGGTGTCACAAAGTAACAATATGGAGAGATCTCACCGCTGGAATCGGCGAAGAAAACCTCCCAAGAAACCACACAGACCAGCAACGGCGAGGAGCTCAGCAAAGGACGTCCGCTCTCGACGAAGTCTCAAGTGTGTGTGTGTGTGTGTGTGTTTTTTTATTATTATTATTATTATTATTATTATTATTATTTATTGATCGGTAAAATCAAATACGTTTTACAAAGTGATTAAGTTTTCACATTTTGATCAAAGGTTTTTTTTTAAAGCGGTCTGGCCAGGGATAGTATGCGCCCAGGGGGTTGGGACCCCTGCTTGCAATCTTCTCTCCCTGGCTCCTCCATAATAAGCACGTTGTTGATTGAAGAAGAAAGAGACCACTCCGCGACGATCATCATTGCCTGATCCTTTGTCTTTGGGTTTCCGACCATGGGCACGTAATGTCCTTCACCGTGTCCGTTAGCCTTAGCATTATGAAAAAGATGCAGTACGGTTGATGTACACAGTCCTGGGTGAGATATTAAAATAACATTGAGCCTTGATTTCAACAGGATAAAGTGTGGAAATGGAGGGTAAAAGTCCATAGCAATGGTATTGGATAAAATAGGACGATTAGGGTGGTTTAAGGAGAGACAGGAATAAATAAAGTAAATGAGTGAATAAATAAATAAATAAATAAATAAATAAATAAATAGGTCAGGTTGAGACGTTTTAAAATACCGCAACATAAATGAAGGCATTGATTTATCAAAGGGGCCCGTAGTTTGTCGGCGTAAATATTTGGGGGTGTATTTTATCTTAAGTACTGTTATGGTGAACATATGACATTTTTATAGCCCCAAAAAGCATAAAAGGAGTCAAGCGATCCTTTAAATTGATTGTATTTCATTTCACGGTGCAGTCTCTTTTTTAAAACTTTTAAGAAATTCTCCCAATAGTCTACATAATTGATTTTGCCTTTAAAATACAATGTGATTCTCCTGTATATTACACTTTTTGCAAGTGTAATTATGTAGTTAGCAAGCTTATTCCCCTGATTGTCCCTTTTATCAAAGGGAAAACCTCCATAGAGTTGATATAAAAACACATTATTTCCTCCGGTTAAAACCTTTAACGGACTTCGGAGGTTTTTCCATATGTCTTTCACCTTGCAACAAGTGAAAACAAGGTGCCATGCATCCGCTTCAGTACCTGGGCACCATGGACAATCTGCACTTTCAAGTGTACCAACTGCTCGTAGAAAACGTGCATCAGCCCATCTCCCGAGCACCAGACGCCATGAGATGTCTGCATCCATCCCGAAAGTAGGCCACGCTCTAATAGTCAGCCAGTTTATCTCTTCGTCGCCATATCGCCCTTCCAATGGCCATTGATGTCCATTGCGAAGGTATCTGATTTCCTTGTACACCGAAGCCTTTGGCAGCGGAAGTTTGGTTTCGGTTAGTTTCCTCTTACTCCAAAAGTAGAACTGTGCGATGGGCAAAGGTGGTGGCCATCCAGTGGGGTAGGGGCGACAAACCTCACCACTTGGTGTATCCTCTGGCGTTGGACTCAGAATCGACCAAATCTTCATCAAATTATCATAGAAGAGTCCACAATTTTCACACATGTGATAAGGCGTACTATAGAAGAAAAGGCCGAAGGATTGCCCCATACCTCGGTACCTGGATAACCTATGTGCCGCCATGATTTTCCACGGATCTGATGGAGAATCCTTCATTAGCCTCTGTATGAAGATCATTCTGAATGCCAGCACTTTATCTTCAATATCTATCAGGCCAATTCCCCCCTCAGATAAAGGGGCAGATAAAATAGCACTCTTGACCCAGTGCCTCCTATTCAGCCAGATGAAATCGACTATTTTGGATTGAAGCCGTCGGAGGAATTGCAGTGTCGGTGAGTGACATTGTAGGATGTGCCATAACCTTGGTGCAATGAACTTATTAATGGCAAGAGCTCTTCCTCTTAAAGACAAAGGTGCTGCTCTTGGCTTCCACATCTGTAAGGCACTTTCTAATTTTTGATTTAACTCGTCACTAATGAGTCTGTCTCCTTCTTGAGGGTTGTTGGACATCCACACCCCCAGGAATCTCATCCCTTGAGAATTCCAGTTTAAGGTCACAGGTTGTTCGATTTTATTTCTCCAAGCACCTACCCAGAGGCCTTTACTCTTAACAGTGTTCAGTTCTGCTCCCGAGACTTCTGCGTATTTTTGAAAGGTTGGGATGACCAAGTCAAAATCCTCTTCATTTGTGATGAAAATGTTTACGTCATCGGCGTAAGCGGCCAATACAATTCTCCTTTCATAAGCCCCAGGCAGTGCTAGTCCGGTGAGTGTGTTCAAAGTAAGTCTGATGAAAGGCTCGATAGAGATGGCATACAACATTCCAGACAAAGGACAACCTTGGCGAATCCCTTTTTGAAAGAAAAACGGGGCCGTAAGTGTATTCTGTACTCGCACCATGCACGAGGCATTATTGTACATGGTTTTTATACATCCTATGAAGTCATTTCCAAGGGACATTTTTTCCATTACATGGAAAAGGTATCGATGATTTACCATATCGAATGCTTTGGCTTGATCCAGCGACAAAATAGCTAGCGGCTTGTTGGAGTCATTACACCACCACATTATATCCCTGATTAGCGATATGGTGTCAAAAATGGATCTTCCAGGCACACAGTAGCTCTGTTCAGGAGAGATTATCGAATTAACAACTGCTGACAGTCTAGATGCTAGTGCTTTGGCTATAATTTTGTAATCCACATTAGTCAGTGATAGTGGTCTCCAGTTTTTAAGTTCTAGAGGATCTCCTGATTTTTTCATTAATGAAATGACGGATGTGGCAGTGCTCCTTGGTAGGTGCCCTTTCACAAAGGATTCCTTGACCATCAACGTAAACAACGGAGCTAATTCAGTCCAAAAGACTAGATAAAATTCTACCGTGAGGCCATCAAAACCAGGTGCCTTTCGTTTATTTAGACTCTTCAGAGCTTCAGTAAAATCTTCCTCGTGAAAACCTTCATTTAAGGAGTCCTTGTCACTTTCACTTAGGGCTGATAAGGTGTCCAGTATTTCGCTAGAGAAAGGGATTGTTTGATCTCTGCATTCGTGTTGGTCAGCAAAATATTTGCGAGTTACATGACATAACTCTCCAAGCTCTGAAATGTTACGGCCATTCATCCTTAACTCCATGAGGGGTTTTGGTCTGCACCATGTGGCCCATCTTGCCAGATGATTAGCTGAAGGAGCATCATTTTCAATTAGGGAGTTCCATCCCATTGTGGCCATTATCTTTTCCCCCTGGAGTTGGTATCTGTTTCTTGCAGCAGAAGGATATTCATTCCTACGTGATTTTTGATAAAGGACGACATAGTCTCTTATGGCTCTTTTTATTTGCTCCCATTCTGAGCAGATGTTCAGACTCGACATAGATTCTACAGTCAGATATTTTAATACTATTTTCATGTTTTCTACGAAACTTTCGTTTGATAAAAGAAAGTTAGGAAAACGCCAATATGGAGGTGTGATTGGCCTTCCGCTAAGCTTAATGCACATGGTGACTGCTTTATGGTCTGAGAATGAGTCAATCAGATTTACACTGTAGATATTTCTTATTGAATGGCATGAAGAATATATCCTGTCTAATCTTGAGGAAGACCTTGGAGAAAAGAACGTATGGCCTGAGCTGTCAGTTCTCATCTCTGTCCAGACATCAGCTAATCTGGTGTGGTCAATAAGTTGCCTTAATTCAGCTGCAAAGCGTACGTTTCTTTCAACCCTGCCGGATCTATCTACACTTGGATTAATGGTTGTGTTGAAATCGCCAGCTAAGATTAAAGTCATATTAGCTGGTGACTGTTGCAGAGAGAGAGCAGTTAAGTGATTTTTAACCGCATCTGTGACATCCAGCGCTGTTTCTGTGTCAATTGGTCCATAAAAACATATTATACGAAGGGGTTCATTATTGAAGGAAAACACCACTTCTTGGGCATGCCCCGGAAAAATTATACTGTCTGATGTTACAAAATCAATCAGTGAAGCCTTCACGGCAACAGCCGTCCCCGTGCAAGGAGTTCGAGGTGGATTTAAAAATACTTTGTATCCTGGTAGTCCAAGACATGGCAATGAATCCACATTTGTTTCTTGCATTAGGGCTATGTCTGGCTTACGCTCATTCATGAAGGCGATCATTTGAGCCCATTTTCCTTGGCTTCTTATTGACCGTACATTCAAGGTAAGAATGGATATTCTTGACATATTCTTGAGTTTAGCGTATATTTCAATAGATAATATTATCGATATGTATATATAAAATTGGATATTTATGTACGAGGTGGCGGTTCTGAAGTTCAGCAATATTGGTTTAAGGCAAGATCACACGTTAACATTTGAGAGGTGGTTGATTATGCGAGCAATTCGCATTTTAAGTCTCTCTGTGACGTGTGGCCTAATTCTTTCTAATGTTTCGCATAATTCATCAAAATCTCTAGTTACGCATTTCGCAAGCATTAGTTGCGTGTTTACATTACGATTGTGCGTGTCTTCTAAAAACGTAATCACGCTTTCAGCCGTCAAGGGGCCTGCACTTGTGTCAGTTGACATGACAACATTAATGCGTTCTTTATCCGCATGGTCTAGTCGGTGCGTACTAGATTTTCCACCTCTTTCATCCTTAGACATCTTCTTTTTCACTGACAAATCCTCAGTTGAAGGCCGGCGCTTAGGTTTTCGAGTGTTTATGCTAGCGTCGTCAGTTAGGATGTCGGTGTCCGAGTCACACAGTGAGTCCAGCGAGAGTTGCGTGCTGGAAACACTTCTTGATAATTCAGCGACGAGGGGTAGGAATGTAGGGGCGGGAGGGGAAGGTTCAGGGTTGACGGCAGCAGGCTGCGAGCAAGCAGTATTAGATAAAGGGGCAGAAGAAAGTGGAGGGGGGGTCGAAACACAGTTCGATGGACTGGGATCGACTTCAGTCATTTGAGGCTCCACGTGACTTGAGGTTGAGTCATCAGCATGGGCGGATAGTGAAGAGGGCTCTTCGCCCTCCTCGGGAGCTCTTTCCGCTCCTGGTTGATCGCTAGATTCAGTTTCTGCCGAAGCGTCGAGGGGTAAAGCTTGAGGTGTTAATTCATTCACGTCCTTACTTGGCCCAGAGGTAGTGTTATTCTCAGCGGCGTTAGAAACAACATCGACGGGACTTTCATCAACAGTATTTTTAAATTGAACCTCTTTACTTTGTATTTGCGGACAAAATCTTGCTACATGCCCTTCCTCCTTGCACTTGTAGCATTTAGGTTCTTCGAAGGTCAGATAAATTCTATGAAATGAACCATTAATGTCCAAAAGGACTGAGTCTGGTAGTACAGTGTTCTGTCTTTTCAAGACTGGTACCGCTCTTCTGAATGAGAGGATGTGATCATATCCATCTCTCTTCGCTCCTATTTTGTATTGCTTCATTTCACCGCAAACAGTTACCGCTTGCTGAGCGATGTCAATTAGTTCCGCATCTGGTACTTCTGGTGGAACATTCGAAATTACTAGTTTTTCCACCCTGGCCACCATTGTTCGTGCCTCAATAAAGCGATCTTGTAGTGTAATTCCACCGAACTCGTCAATGAATTTGTTTAATTCTTCTTCATTTTTAAAGTATATAGCGACTCGATCCTGTGAGATTTTTGACGCATGAGTAATACTTGCTCCACCGCCAATTAAATCGCCAACTGCATATACATAATCATGTAAATTGCTGTTAGCGATACACTGAAAAAAGATTCCTGTCTTTTTCGAGGGAGTATTGGTCAGCGGTGTGATTTTCCGTGGCGGCAGCGTATAACTCGATTGCGGACGCCTGGAATGGTTGGATGAAAGCAGAGGATTTGGGTCGGCAGGATAATTGGAAGTCGTTGGCATGTTGGCATTGCTGTTGGCAACAGAAGAATAACTAGTTGCACGACGTGGAGCGCGTTCTGCGCTTGGACGGTCATTAGTTGAATCACGAGACTGTTGAACGGCAGGCGTCAATTGTAGATTGCCTGCTACTCTCCTTAGGATAGTTGGTTTTTCGGTTGAGTCGAAAGCAAATTCACTGGAATCCGCTCTATTCAAACGTTCGAAAGATAACGTACGAGATATTTGAGTATTACGGAGTCCCGCATTTTCACGGGAAGGAGGGGAGGGGGTTGGAGGGCGGAGGGGAGGGGAGAGTCCCCCCGCACCCGCCCTCAAGGCCATCGCCGGTGACTCGGCGACGGCCTGGGGTGGGAGGAGTCACTCAGGGGAGGAGGGGGGGGGCACGTGCGTGCAATCAAGTGAAACAGTATTCAACTATTCGAGAAAATAAGGAATAATAGCAAAAATAAGAGGTTAAATAATAGTAAAAATAGGGTTAAGGAATAGGAAGGTAGGTGTCACAAAGTAACAATATGGAGAGATCTCACCGCTGGAATCGGCGAAGAAAACCTCCCAAGAAACCACACAGACCAGCAACGGCGAGGAGCTCAGCAAAGGACGTCCGCTCTCGACGAAGTCTCAAGTGTGTGTGTGTGTGTGTGTATGTGTGTATGTCCTTTATGCATTACTAGACCATTCATCGGATCGCCATGAAACTTTGGGAAGTTGTTGAGTACATTCCCGAAAAGAGGACTACGAAATCGATATTTCAATATCGATACTTTATCGATATAATATCGCTAAAGTATCGATAAATTGATACATTATTGATACAAAATTGAGGTGAAATTATTTAGTTTTTAAAAAGGAATGTATCATTGCAATATCGATACTGTATCGAATGTATATAATGTGTTTGTCCTTTATGCATTACTACACCATTCATCGGATCGCCATGAAACTTTGGAAAGTTATTGAGTACGCTCCACGAAGGTTTCTACAAAATCGATAATTCAATGTCGATACTGTATCGATATAATATCGATAAATATGGATACATCGATACATTGTTGATACAAAATTGAGGTGAAATTGTTTAGGTGTTTTTTATCAAAGTTCTATAAAGTATCATTACAATATCGATACTGTATCGATACAATATTGATAACTTCATGCATTACCACAACATTCATCCAATTTCCATGAAGCGTTGGTTAGTTGTTTTGTTCACTCCATGAAGGTTTGTACAATATCGAGAATAGAATATCGACACTGGAGACGGGATGTGCATCCCATTGAACTTGCAATTCATTGAAACAGTCACGTGCAACATATTCAAATCATCCGGCATGGGACAAATATTTCAGAAATGACAACTTATTGCTTGGGATGAATGCACAATGGTGCACAAAGCATCGCTCGAGGCTCTGGATCGATCATTGCAAGATTTCCGTTGAATCCTGAGACCATTTGAGGACGCATTAATATTGCTTGCACGGCATTTCAGGCAAACATTACCTGTAATTCCTCAATTGACACTAGCGGATGAAATAAATGCTTGCCTGAAATATTCTACTTTGTGATGACATGTAAAGGCGTTAAAATTATATACAAATATGCGTGTCCAGCTGCAAAACAATCGATCAGCTGAGATATATTGTATACCCATAAGAATTGTGAAATTAAACATACTATAAACGTGCGCTTTCCATTTAACCAGATTGAGCCACAGCAACGCGTGGCCGGGTCAGCTTGTTATATATATAATTATGAATTGAAACCTTGTTGTATCCCAGATAATTATTATTAATAACGCTCGACCGGTCTCGACCTCTTCAGGTTAATAACTAGAGCTTCAGCTGGATGCTCTCGTTAATGAATCTCAGCAGAAGCTCTAATTTAATAATATTTTCGTGGAATATAACAACGTTTTACTTTATTTATACAATATCAATTTCATAGGCGAATACATCAATATTTTGCCTAGAACCGTTTTCAACTAACCGGCAAGTCCACCATATCGATTTAGCTATCCACTGATGCAGCTACTGAAAGAAAAATTGAGATTCTGAGCCACTTTGATGCGTAAACATTCACCCCCATGGAGATGAGTACAGAGGAATGATAACATGAAGAGTTCTTCCAAGTACAATGTTATATTTGTTGTTACCTGAGGCCCTATAGTGAATCCTTCAGTTTTCCCAGCCATAACTCTCTAGGCTCGCTCAGAAAGACATTAGTTTCACAGTGGAGAACTGTAAAGAATTCTCCTTTAGTAGAATATTTTCACTCTAGCAGGAAGTTTTTGTAAAATATTTCGTAATATTCTTTTGACCTTCCATGTCATAATTTTTCACTCTCCGACGCTTCGCGGAACAGGTTCATCTTCATTTTTATACTTCAGAAAACGTATTAAATCTACGATGAGTTAAACGCTACAATGTTTACATTTTTACTTTCCTCAAATTGAAAATATTGCATGTTTTGACGGGAATGAAAAGAGGTAGGTTATCAGGACACCATCTGAAATATCCTTGCAATGCGAAAATAAACTGAGATATTGACACTGATATATTAGCAAAAAGTTTTACTTAAGCCATTGACAGCCCAAAGGACCTCCCAATCCGCCTCATTAATAAACTATGCGGATAGTTTTCCCTTAATGGGTAGGTGATATCATCTTGGAAGCTCTTTGAAGACTTTTTCCATTGTTTTACGGTGACAGAGAAGAATTTTTAATGCATCATAACGGGATGTCCACATTCAGCGTGGATCCTAGGTAAGTATCTTCCCAGCGTGGTCTATATCGCCCGAATTTCAAACAATATATTTAACCTATATCAGACTGAAAAAGGCCAAATGCGTCGTAGCAAGGTTGTGTCAGCCTGTTGTTATTCGAAATTCGCTAGCATAACGTCCAAGATGTATGAGTCATCAAGCTCAAACAAGTAAAAATTTACATCTACATAATACTCTCAAAATCAAAAAATAAAAAGTGTGGCAGGGGTGATTCCACGCCAAACATGCTTTCATGCTCAATGAGGATTAGTAGCCATATACTAACCGTAAAGTCTAGAGTTTAAAGCGCATGAAAAGAATGGTTTTGCCGGACTAAGCCATCAACCTAAGACTTCTTTCCTCTTCATTCACAACACCACTTTATTCCTTAGAACTTTTAATTCTTAATACTAATTATGTGGTGGGTCCAATAAATTCTCAATCCCTCTAAGATTTTTCCCGTCCATTCTATCTAATTTTATACGACGTTTCTAAGAGATCGATCTTCTAAGTGTTCCAATGAGACTTTCTCTTTTTCTCAGTAATGCTTTCCATGAGAGCTTTCACCCCAGGACCCACTTAAAATTTCATCATTGTATTTACTTTGTCCCTAATATCCATATGCACATCTCTTTATTTTCATCGACAAATCTATAGTTTTTAATGGATAATACATAAAACACTATGTTCCCTTTTCTTCTTCAATTACTTCATGAAATCATTAATTACTTTTCTTCTTATTTTTGGAGTTCACTAATCGCGCTCTACGGCAGATACGCCATATCTGCCATTGTTGGCAGACGTCATCTGTTATCGTGCTAAACATTGCATTGCAGGAGTAATGGTTTTTGGTGAATCAATTTTAATTCATTAAGTAATTCATTACTAATTATAAACCAACCATCATATTCATATACTCTAATATTATTCCTTGATCAGTACTAAATCCGTTTATGATATAAATCCAAGGTTATAAGACATTTCAAACTCTCTCTGAAACCTTATTCATAACTTCGCTTCTTAAATTATTAATTGGTCATGTTGATAATTTGTTGCGTTATGATTGCAGGAAAAAAACATTTGAAATATTGTTGTCATTTCTGAAATGCCATACATTGCCTCAACCTGATGACATTGAGGACCAATGCGAAGATTTCTCTCAACTTGGAACGTAAAGATAGTTTCGTGTAATTTAAAAAAATATAAATGGTATTGATAAAAGAGTGCTTCGATTAAGAAACTATGTATCATTCACTTGAAACGTAACGCTTAAACAGTTCGTTAAACGTGGTCTTGCGGCATCGCTAAGCGCTTAGGATACGTATGTCGACTTATACGCGCTAAACGTGGACCCAAAAAGGGTCCTGGTAGAATGAAGACCTCTTCCTCTGGTTGAGGCTTCCCATTCAACTTCAGCTGCCAGTATTTCCTTGCCGGAACCCAGTTTCCCTCTATCTGCCAATCATTCCCATTTCCGGTTTTCCGAAGGCCTCACCCCATTCGCCCCCGGTTGAATGAATTCTATATCTCACTCCATCTCCTCCTCTCCCCCGCTTCACCCCATCCCACCTCAGCAGCCCAATACCTGTTGGCTGCACACACTGTTCCTGCTTCACAGGATAAAGGCGTCCAGGTGAAAGGGAATTTTCCCACACTCTCGGAATCGGAGCTATCCGAAGTATAGCAATTCTGTCCCCTTGCACTTGCCAACTTGACAACATAATTAGCCCGTCGTTCTACAACAAACCTTAACATGTATCTTGAAAAATACAACATTTTGATGAATTACAGGATCGTATCGAAATTGGAATGTTCCAATTAACTTCGATCAAATCATATTTCATGTGCCTCTAATTAAAGAGTGAAAACTTTTATCTTTGTTCGCGTCACGTTCAAAACGGATATTCCAGCATTAATTTCAATTTTTTCTTCATATCGGCTTAAAAACAAAATTGAATGTTTATTTACAACCAGGTAACACGATTTTGTAATAGTATCATTATGAATACAAGATGTAGAATTTCCATTCACCACCAAATTATAGAAGTAATTATGGTCACCAAAAATAGGTAAATAATGGAAATAAAAGTAAGTCGGTAACAGTGAGACACAGGTAAATGCTGTTATCCAATGCTGGGAAATAGAACAGCAGAATTATAGTTCAATCACCATTCTTCATATTGCAGCAACATTATTTGGCCGCTCGACCTATTTCTTTCCTCTATTTTTCGACTGAAGTGGTCGATTAATCAGGAGATCCTGAATATTCAAACCGATTTACACGCGGTCACAGAACGGACTGTGTTTCAATACGAAATTGTTAACAGGTACACACGTAAGTGACACCACCCACCCCTGAATGAGCCCCCAGCGCCAACGAGGGCCGTGAAAACACAAGTTGGGACGCAAACATTCCGCGACCTACCCAAAATTAAACAACAACAACAAATAACCTTGTTTTTAACCTGCATAGGAACCTCTCATCCGGTCAAACTTCCTCCTTTTCACTCATACATACACACCCGTTCCCTCGGATTCGTCCTTATGCTGCCAAACAAAACACTCGATGAGGACGCACCTTCCTTCAATCTCCCATCCCGACCCACCATCAATCGATCCACGCAAGGACTTATCCCACGAAGGATGCAGATGTCTGATGAGGGCTAGAATGAAGTGCGGGGGATGAGGAAGAGAGAGAGAAAGAGGGGAGGAGAGGGGGGATGAAGCTTTGGACAAGGCAGAGGAAGAGAAGCCGCAGCCAGGTTGGGTCTGTCAAAGGAAGAAAACCTCTCAGATCGATCATCCCAATCAGCTGTTGCTCACCACACCTCACACCACTCTGAGTGTACGACCCCTCCCCTCTCTCTCTCTCCTTTACACCCACGCCACCCCCCCCCCTTCTGAGCTCACATCCTCCCTCTCCACCACACACACACAAACGTCTACTCCCTTCCGGTGGTTCTCGGACAGCCAGCAGCCCCTTGAGGAGAGAGAGAAGTCCTCTCCCGATGAGGAGCTCCTCCAGAGATGGAAGGGAGGAGTCGGGAGGGTGTTGTGGATGCGGGGGTGGGCGTAAGGGTGAGGTGGGGGGGATGGATGGAGGTTAGGGGGTCGCAGCTGCAGGCCCATGCGGGGTGGAACAGATGCAGGGACACGGGGAAGAAGCCTTGAGGAGAACGGGGGAGTGGGTAAGGTCGAAGGGACGTGTTGGTGGGGGAAAGGGGGTGGTGTCTCAAGAGAGAGGGAGAGAGGGGAGGTGGGATAGGGCGGAGGAGTGCAAAATACTGCAGCCTAGGTCTCCTCTAATCCCCCACAGAGGTATGCGTCATCAGCCTCGGGAATCTCGATTCCGCCGTAAGCACCATCGACTAAGGGTTCGCTGTCCGAGCGTACGCAAATTCGCATAATCGTAGCAGCAGCGTATTTTCGGTGCTCCGGAAAAACCCGGAGTCCCACAGACCAATTCTTATCCAATTATTTGGTCCAAACGCGCTTCATTCAAATTTTGAAGAAACAGAATTGGTGTTTCCCACATCGCCGTGCTTTGTTTCAAAATATACGAGGGGATGAAATACGAGAAACGTAGTAGAAGTAGTAGAAGAAGTGTAGTAATTCATTGAAGTTGTAGTAATTGTAGTAATTTCATTCAAGTAGTTTTCACTGGTAATCTGGCCCCTTCCTAATTGTTTAGCGGAGAGTATTCGAGCGGACTATTACATCCGTCGGATGGAATGTTTGGCCATAGTCCCCTTGGCGCCTTTTGTTAAGAACAGGCTAATGCCGAAGCCGTGTTTCTCTCCCCCTTATCATTACCCTTCCATTCCCATCCTTGTACCTTTCCTCTTGGTCTGAAGTGCCTATTAGCACGGGTACGGACTTAACACAGATAAGATACGAGAGTAGTACACAATGAAAATGGTAATCTACAAGTCACGGTATGGACGTATGATAGAGGGTGAACAAACACCATGTATTATAGTCAAGATGTAAACCTTTTGTTACAAATGTTCAGATTAATAATAAAAACATTGCTGTTTTTATTATTAATCTGAAAATCTAAAACAAATGAAATTCACCGGAGAAACAGAGAGGCCTCACATACTCTACAGTTACTACTGAAAATTATCACGCTACTAGATGGATACGTGATTGTGGGCGAGAGAAGCCAATTGAGCTCGAGTCAAGTTGAGGGAATAATATCGAAGCCATATATATTTTTTGTACAGGCATAACGCATGTATGATTCCTCTACATCTACGCGCACCCTGCAAGCCACCGCGAGGGTGTGAGCCAGGGCTGAAGATCATCAAGCATGCACCATCGACATGCAAAAATGCTACTATAGGGTCTCCGGCAACTAGATTGTTAGTATCTACATATCAATAAAGGGATTGGTTATTAATACATGCATCATGCGCTACAGACTACTCTAAAATATTTCCCCTACCTATCCCTTTGCTATGTTGCCTATTGTGTTCTCTTATAGTACGGGGAAAATATGACATTTTGAATCCATCGGTACGACAATCAATCTCTCTACTAGCGAGGTGGGCGAGAAGTACAGATTTCTTCAAAAAAATACCTGCAATGTTGCACTCTTTACAAACCTTTTCCTCATACGTAATGCATAGGCTTTTAGCGTATACGGTGGATTAAAAGTAATTCTATAAAGGTATGCACCTGCTTCCTCATTGAAAGGGCATTTTACTAAGACCTTCATATACAATTCGTTCCTCCAAACTAAAGTGCCTCAATAGTGAAAAAGATGTGGGAAGATTCGTGGAAAGCAACTGAGGCCACTTTGAATTTGACTGAGGTTTAATTGGTTGAAGGTACAACTGGAATTGGACCTGAGAACTGCTCTTCATTAACAAAGGATCGTTCTGAGAATTTGCTTCCCTCCGTGTCTCTGATCTCGTCAACCTAATACTTCAATGGTCCCTCCATCACAGGAACGTAATTATTCCTGGAAGGACAGCCTTTTGTAGTAACTTGATCAGAACAAGCGATTGAGTTTCTCAAAGGTGAAATAGTGAATAAAAACGTTAGAGTAGCCGTTATAAGACTGTTTTATTGACAAAATGACCCGATAGGTGATAGTATTCCAACAACATTTTTATTTCCTTTTTTAAGAATGATTCTTCCGTTAGTGCTAAGCAATTCCCTGAAGAAGAGAATAACTAAAGGGAATAGAAGGGCTTGGTTATTGATGACTGGAATGTTTTGTCGGCAAGGGAACGCTCCGAAAATATATTAGCCACCTTTATCGATTACTTAATATTTTTCGCCTCCATATTAATCAATTATATAAAAGAAATATTTTAGTGCGATATAACCTTAGCCGTTGGAGATCCAAATCCACGAAAAGAAATATATGTCATCGCATTATTTTGACAACAAACAGACGACATAATTTTCTTGTGAAAATGAGAACATGAAGTAAAAAGATGCTCGGTTTAATGAAGCAATGTTGTATGAAAGAAATAATGACCAACAGAGTTCAAAATATGTTTTAAAAAATGAAATGCCCTTTTCATGGTGGCTTCGGATGACGAAAATTTTGTTTGCATTCACATACTCATGTATGCTGCAACGAACTAAATGCAAATAATGTATCGTTTTAAAACAAATTACACTTATTTATTTCATCCATTATGAGATGGATTATATCAGGAAAAATATCATTTAATATTCACCTTCCATGTATCAGCAAAAACACACATAGCCTAAGGCAACACTCATCTCCGAATTTTCGTCAACGTAGACACTCATCTTCGCTGTTTGGAGAAGAAGATTTTAAAAATTTCTTTTTCTACTTCAAGAGGAAATACTTCTGAAAACAATTGTAATGTAGCATGCGAAGAAAACTTTCCGGACTGCTTGAGAATATTCATGCTTGGCATCAATGTCTCAATTAACGTACAATGTCGCGAGATTACGAGCGGTGCTATTACCAATGCCATGCCAATAAAAGTAATAGTAGCGAGACAAATCGATGGGTGGACCCCGGTTACGGATCAGTGAAGTGTGATTGACACAATGCTATGCCCACGCGTCCAACCAAAGCCGATGAATTTGATTCGTTAAAGCATATATCCTTCTTTCTTGCAACTCTGTTTTTCCCATTTTCATCAATGAATTCAGATTCATTGGACTGGAAAAGTGCATTAGCGCTTCGTAATTTGGATCACGCGAACGATCGTGAGAACGATGTAACAAAATGAAAAAACTACCAGAATATAATTGGACTGAATAAAAGTGGACAAAATTAAGCAATATCTGAATGAAGTATAATTCTGTATGGATGTACGGAAGATAAATTTAAGTACAAGAATATTTAATTCAACTACAATAGTTGAGCATCACAGTAGTAGCTGTTGCCATGGGTTTGCCAAATTAATGCGAGAATACGTATATTTCCAGGAAATTTAATTTTGAAATATTTCATTTCTAAAATTAACAATATATTTCCTTTCCTCGGTTGAATATCATCATCATCATCATTAGTCATCAATCCTCAGATTGGTGTGACGCAGCTCTCCACTGAGTTCTTCTATCGGCTAATCTCTTCATATTTACGTATTTCTTCTCATTCACATCATTCATCACTTCTTCCATATAACTCACTCGAGGCCTTCCTTTGCCATTCTTTCCATCTACTTGTCCTTCAACGATTGTCTTCATCAGGCTATCGTGTCTTAAACATGGCCGATTAAGTTATCCCGCCTTCTTCTTAGAGTTTTCAGCAGGATTCTCTTTTCTCCCACTCTCCTTAAGACTACTTCGTTTGTCACTCGGTCGATCCACATTATCTTCATCATTCTTCTTCGGTTGAATATAATATTTCATATTGATTTTTAGTCTCTTCATAACAATCTTCATGTCAGGCAGGCTGTGAAAATATTTACATCTACATATTACTCTGCGAGCCACCGCAGGGGTGAGTGCCATGGTGTGACCACAACCAATATCCCTGCTTTATTTCCCCTTTTATGTAAAATTCGTATTTTATCTTTATTTCTTGAAATTAAAATAAATTGTTAGTTGCCCTATGTACTAATGGAGAACTAATACAGTGGGCCGCTGTTGATTTGATATTACTTTCTAGGGTAAAAATATATTATCATTTCTACAATTTATTGCAATTAAAGATATAGTTTAGTTCTTTTTCAACGTGGCACTACAACCTCCATGTTAGCGGTAACTACGATATTCCAATGAGCATTTTCTCGGTCAAATAATTTAAACTATATAAAATTTGATCTTTGATGGTGATTCAACTGCAATTCAAATTTATAAAACACAAAAATTGATGTATAAATCATTATGTTTATATTTAAAATTCGATCAAGACATCTTCATTGCCCTAAATTTCAGCATGCTCAATAAGACCTAAGTTTCTTACAAAATGTATCCCTGCTTAAACCGATGCATACGATAAACTTATTTTCACGCAATTTATTTCCTTTCAAAAATGTCAGAGCGATAAATTGACACTTGTAAACCTATTCTGGAAGTACAGTTCCTGGTAGTTTTACCTATTCCGATCGTTTTGATAGTTCTAATTGATGTTTGATTTGGGCATTTGGGATGATTTGGGTATTACAAGTCAAACAGAAGTCGAATTCCTGTTTCTACTAGAATCACCCAAGGAATGATTATTTAAAATTACAACCACTCTGGGATTGGAACTTATTCCCTTACTTTGCGAAATTTCGATGCTCTGGTGCCTGGGATACTTACTCCTTGGCTCAAGTGATGAAAGGATGACGACATCCCCTGCTAATGAAATCTTAGTAAGCTTGGATTCAGCATGAAGCAATAGGTACAGATGAAGAATATGTAGGCATCAACACTCAGTTGACCTGTGAACACGGAACCACCGAAAAGTCTAATGCGACCCATTTGTCAGTGACTAATAATCTGCTTAAAATTTTATCCCAGTAAATGATCGGGAAATTTCGTCAATTAAAGCACACGATAAAGTGCACAAACACCACGGCGAGTGTATAGCAATATTTTTCGGTTTAAACATCACAAAAGGCCAGGAATTCATCACCGAGATCTTGAATGTTCTGGCTTGTAATGTGCTACCTCAAAAATCAATCAGATTGAGCATAATCTGCGATAAACCCGAGAACAATAAATAAATTAGTATAATATCATCTATTATAATCTGTTACCTAATTTTGCCGATTGAGTCGTTTAGTGATAGAGGTTTTTCACTGCAATATATTCGGAAGCTGAATCATGTTCCATCACGTTCGAGTGTATGAAATCCTCTCAAAATCTAGAGTTGTGTTATTAGTATTCGAAGGTGAAGGATTCCCTCTTCAGGACTGCTCCCCGTGAAATTCGATCCCATGTAGAAAGCCTGGGGGCAAGTTGAAAGGGGTAAGTAAGGGGGAAATGGAATCGGGGGAGTATCAGATGGGCGTAGGGGAGAGTCGAAAGTGCCACCGCGACAAGGGGTAGGCGGGGACATGGAGGAAAAAAGCAGGTTGATTCACGAGCGCCGTGGTTCGGAATACTCGGCTCGACTTGCTCAGTGACTTCAAATTGCGCGGACGCGGAGAAATCCTCCGTCCGAGCGGTCTCCTTCCCAACTTCCGTCATTGCAGATTTCGCGGAGAAGAACAAAGGTTTTTCAAAAGACAAACCCGCGCGGACTCCTTGAGCGCGTCCAGCTTGAAATTACTTCGATTTCTACCCGCGGAGGATGGACGTGTCGGTGGCATCGGGGCCCGGTGTTGAATGATTTACGACCGATATTTTCCTTCGCGTGCCACTTTTTATGCCCTTTATATGTGTCAATACGCAATCCACCGCTCATTTCATGATCGATCAATTTTCTCCCTTGACACGCTTCCATAGCCGTCTCTATCTTCCCCTTCCATTCTCAAGCTCTTGAACAACAATAATGCGAATATCAAGGGGTTTAATCATCGTCAAGGATTTCCTTCACACGCTTGATCCTCGTCATTATTTTTGGAGAGGGCAGAATGTCAATAAAAGTGACACTACAAATATTCACGCGCACTGCGACTAATTCAAATAAAAGCATCCACTCGTTACGGATAACTATTATTTTTAAATATAAGAGTCAATCTACGTTGTGCATCTGAGCGAAGCAAAAATGAGGTATTTTGGATTCCAGTTTGGCGGACATACCGAAACAGGAAACGTTCATTGGAGTAGACCTGAGTGCACTGGTGGCTAGATGGTTGGCCTACCAGCATGAGGGTTTGGGTTCAAATCTCCGTAGTAGCAGAGCTTTATAATTCGGTGGAATTCCATTCTTGATTTCCTTGTTGTGTGGAGAGCATTTCAAGTACAAAGTTGTTCCATCGGATGGAATATTTAGCATGGGCCATTTTGGCGCTTCTCGTTTAGGGTACTCTAATTATAAGAAAGGATTCTATCCACCCTTTGTTGCCTCAACAATTCCCACCTCCAACCAAAAATACACAACTTCCCGAAATATCATATATGATCTAGGCTCTCGGTCATTTCGGTCGGTTGCTTTGGGAGACCGCATTGCTTACCACGAGAAATGATCCTCAAAACTTGCTGCTCCAAATTATATGGTGACATACAAGCCTAATACAAATTTACGTAGAGTCATACATTTATGATACCCTTTGAAGAATTCAGGTATCATTACTTGTCTAAGAATAGAGAACTGTTACCCCCGATGGCAGTATTCATGTATTAAATTTTACCCTTGAGATTATAAGAATGTGAATTTTCCGCGGAACATGCTGCGAACCGTTTCTATACATTCAAAAAAAACACACGGTAAACGGGTGAAAATTACAAGAGGGCAACAATGTTTTGAAAATATTTCTTACCCTGAATATGATTAACGGTGATAAAAATCCAGAAATATTGAAACAAGCTATATTGTTTGTATTAGGGATGAAGTGAAAAATAAGAAATCATATAACACTGCCCCAAGGTACGTACTGCAGCGTCATTATCAATTCAGAGCACGGATTTTTTCTACCTGCTTTGCGTCGTCTTCCCTTCACCAAAAGACCGGTTCCTTCCACACCAAATAAAGTAACCGATGCCCTCACCCTTACTACTAGTAGGGGGGACCTCATTAAACCCTCACGGATGATTAAATTTCACTTTTTTGCCGCTCTTCAGTGGGGCGCAAAACACAACCGATAATTACATCGCAGGGACGAAAAAAGGAGAAAAAAAATACTTCGCAACGAGATCTCCATGTGAAATGTATACGCTCTTACATCCAGCCGACTCCCCAGTCCCTGTACCGACCCTAAGGAGGAAGAAAAAATTTAAAAAGAAGGCAAAAAGCAGGAAAAAAATGAAAGACAAAAGGGGCATTCAAAAAGGACGCGGGTTTTAGCCGAAAAGCTTCCGTTTTCCGTGCGGAGAGAAGGACGGATGACTTACCAGGCAACGAGAGGGGGGCGTGAGCACCGTCCCTAATCGGAAGACATCTAAATCCTATTTCAAAGCGCACGTTTTAGTCACACCCCGCGGCTTCTTGTGTGCATCTTCTCCCACTTCCCCCTTTTTCAGCTCTTCTCCGACCAACTAGTCTGCCCTAGCCCCCCGCAGGGTTTTCCCTTTCTTTAAGAAGACGTTTGTCGCCCAGCAATCGCCCACCCGTTTCATCTCACCTAGCCTAACGGGAAGGGTGCGTTGAGATAAGGTTTGCCGCCTTTCCCCTTCCCCCCTGCGTATCTCTCCCTGTGTCGTCTCTTTCAAGGAAGTCCTTTGTGTGCGACGTTGTTGCTCGGTGGCACCGAAAACGCTTCCCTCGCCGTCGCCCTCCTCCAAAGAAAATGATGTCTGATTTGATTGAAATAATGTCTGTCCAAAGAGAGGTAGATGAGAAGAGTTCAGGGGAGAATGCGCAGAGATAGTCGCCCCGCCTATCCAAAGCAACCGATGGAAAACATGACAATATGTAAGGGTGTCGGGGAGACTTACAGCTCTGACAAAGCAAACTCAGCTTCCCACGGCAGCTGGTATTGAGATGGACGTCATCTTGACATTTAAGAAACGAGAATAGACTCTCACGAAGATCTTCGTTCAAATTTTCAAGATTATCCTTATCTGCATTTCGATTTATGAACAAACAAGTTTTAACGGCATGCGAAGCCAAAATATATCTTCCAAAAGGATTTCATGTACTGTGGACGATTTAGTTTAAGTTTACCTACAGAGATGTTTGCAATATTACACATAATTTCACGACCTCCGCGGCGAGATTAGCATATGACTTATTAAGAATGAAGGAACCTTAATAAGCGACAGACGTAATTGTAGCTAAGTAATCAGTAAGAGTCTTGGTTTACAATTTAGGTACCATTTGAAAAAAGTTCGCAGCTGTTACACAAAATAATGCATGAATTTTGACCCAAATAAGATGAAAATAATGCAAGGTTAATGTTTATACATTACCATACATTACGCTTGAGTACCCCTTGTTGCCTTAGATTTCATTTGAACCGAAAGTTTTCGCAGTCATTATTTTCAACCACAGTAAAGATTGAACGAACCTGCAAGAGGAGTATAATCCGTCAATACCCAGGACATTGAACTCGCAATACCGAACCCATCTCAGACAAAGTGAAAGAGTAGAGCGAACAATGAAGGCGAACCACAGACCCATCCGAGCGGGAGCGGAAGCGGTAGCCACCATCCACCCACCCTTGTTTATTTTCTCTTTCGCTGGAAACTCAATTCCGTATCAAGGAATCCCCTTTTGAGAAAGTGCACACACATTAACCCACTCTCCACCTTATCGTCGAACATTGACTGCGGGCAACTTGCACGTGCAGGTTCGCTTCCCTCGGGCTATCTTTCCTTAACCATTGGTCGCTATCTGACTCAATGGCCCCGTAACCTGAGTCACACATGAGCCAAACAGAGGTGCACCACGGAAGCATTAGGTTTTTTTCTTTAAGGTTATCCAACCGTCAAGCCTCATCTAACCAAACTAATCCACAATGCCTCATCTAACCAAACTGATTCCAAAGACATTTACAACATCCATGCCATAGGTGAGATTCGAGCCCGCAAACTTTCAGTGCCAGGCGGGCGTATTACTGGCCTAACTACCGTGTCCGCAGAGTCTCAAATTTGATTAACCTAACTTGGCAACAAATGACTTTCGTAACTTCTATTGATGAGGATAAAGCAATTCGGTGGCAATCAGGTTGGTGCGATGGGTATAGTGCTGGCTTTTCCTCCAGAGAGTCCAAATTCGATTCCCGGCCGTGGCGGATTTATTTTAGTGGTACACCGTCCATATTTGTGTGTCTATATTGTGAGTAGAGGAGAGCAGTACTCTGCCGTCGGAAAAATAATTTTCACCAAGAGGTCCTGAGTTTGAAAAAGAATCCGCAATATTGATACTTACTGAGATTCCTTTAGTGCACACAAGAAAATGTTGCTCCTCTTTCTAGGTAATTCATGTTAGTTCATATGACTAACTATTGGTACATACTATTAGAATATGTGCCCAAGCTGTCAGATAATATCAGTAGCCACACACAAAAGCAAAATATTTCCAAGTAATGAACGTATACAAAATAATAAGGTAAACAGCTATTGCTGGCACAATTAAAAGCAATATGTAAAAAATAATTTATATATTAGTCCTAAATAATGCGAATTAATCTTTTTAAGGTGTTTATTTTTGTCCCTTTCTCCTTTTTTCCTCAATTGGCTTAATTTCTCCTTGACACCATCAGAATCATCCGTAATCACGGACATCACGTGATATTGTACAGAACTGAATGGGAAATTTTCCCACTTAGCTCCAGAGTAATTTTCTGCCACAAATCATCGATTGCTAGGCATTCAATTGATATGACAGTAAAACACTAGGAAAGTGAGAAGGAAATATATATTCATTATTGCTGATTTTTTAATAAATTCTCGTTCCTTCGAAACCCGGTTTAGTATCACCTTCCAACAATTCACTATTTCAGTACTTTCATCATTTTCCCCCGACCTGGAATGTTAACGGACATTCATCACGCCAAAAATTTTTCCAATAATTTTGAAGGCGTATGTAAGAAATAGAAAACACCGTAATCTACTATGAGGAAGCAACTATCCAAATCTTAGAATTATAACATCAATAATTGTATTCATGGCTTTTTCTCAAAAGTTTAAAGGACGGTGCTGCTTTGAAACCTTAGAATATCTTTTGGCTGAAAATGTCAACAGGAGTATTTTATGCCTCTACATTTGGGGTTGTCACAGAAGAGCGTGTAAGTGGAAAAATTAGGGTATTTTAAACTACTTTGTTATTCGACTACAAGACAGCACATTCCATTTTAATTTCAATCATACAATTTAAAATTGATTCTTTGCATCCCCAAACGAATTGGAAATAACAAAAAAAGATGAGTTGATAATAGCCCTGAATTCCCATGGAAGATATTGGCTAATGGTCCTTTGATGACATCGGTTACAGGGGAAAAGAAACAAATTTACAGGACCACTATCATAATAATTTTAGCTCATGTTTCTATTCAAGTCATGCTATCTGTTGTTCGTATTTCAGTTTTCCTATGGAGCAATAAATGGTCGGACTGACATATATCCACTTATTTTCTTAAATTCTTTTTATTCACACAAGCATATCTACCTCTCTGCCATAAGTCACTTATTATTTCTAGAAAATAGCATCTTCAAAAAATAGCATAAACCGGATTCATTTGTCGTGCCAGGCAATGCTACATATCCATGAACCGAACATATTCCAGCCTTATGCTTCGGCATCAAAAGATCATAATGAATGAGCACGATAACTATGATAATATTGTTTGGGCAAGTTGTATCGCGATGCTCACTTTATGGAGTACATACATTTAATTTTACTAGGCAAAGATCGACTATAAACATCATAGGTCATGATGTTGGAAGTCAGACTTATACCAGCTGCTTCAGGGTAATTGCATTTTTAATTTCCAAAATATACGGTATTTTTGCTGGATTTTCACCATTATAATAATTAAAGCTTTCTATCTTGTAAGAATGTAAAGGGAATTCACCCACTGGAGTACGTTACAAGAAAGGAAGCTAATATAATTGGCAGGGAGTTCACCATTTTTTCTGTCCTTTGAGTTTAGAACAGGGATACATTTTATTTTGGCCCAAAATTGAAGATAAGTAGGACATAAATCCTCAGTTTGTCAGTTACATAGCGCATTTGGGGTTAATCTATTAATTTATAAATCTCAGTTAATTTATACTCAATCCTGCGCTCCCATCTTAAAATTCAAGTGCCAAGTACTAATAATGTACAAGATGTGGGAGCATCCCTGACACTCCGGCTAGGTAAGAATGTGAAATTTCAAACGGCCTCCTATTTAGGATGCAAGTACGGGATATCTCAGCCTTGACTCATTACCACTCGAATAATTACATCACTGATGACCCTCATGGCAGTGGAGAGAGGCATGAGAGGAATTCCTCATCCCACCAGTCTGTTTTCCAAAATGTGGAGAGAGAAAAATTCCGACATCCTGCGCACGCCTGATTTTTTTTCTTTCGTGGGGAAAAAACAGATGCACGCGCCATCCGAAGCGAACGCGCAGGGTGCTCCACGAGACGGCGAGGACGCAAAAACCTTCTGTTTTAACAAATGCCGCACGATTGCGAGCAGGCCGGTCTGGAGAAGAAGAGGATCGCTCTCCTGTTGGAGACGCGAGCGGAGAAGACGGAGACAGCGGCTGCGGGAAGAGGATATAAGGTCTCCTCCTTAAGATGTCTCCGATTCCGTCAATGGAATCCACACTTTCCCATACTCCTACTCCCCTTCCCGAAAGGAGACACTTAAAAAAAACGGAAAAAAATAGCTTCTTCCCAACGGACCACTCGCCATCCTCCCCTGCTTTTTTTATTTTTTCCAGGGTGAAAGAAACGGCGAGTCTGAGGAATGATCATCTGTCGCCTTCCCCCGGGCGGCGGAGAGGAAATGAGGTCCAAAAATAGGTGAGTGGGTGTGCAACGGCGGGGACCACAGGGTGACACAGCATGGGTGGGGTTGGAAAAAAGGGGTTAAATGGCAAAAAGGGGTGACGCCGCGACGGGAAGGGGTGTAGGGAGTGAACGTGTTGGGAGTGATTTTTCAAAGGGGTGCTTGATTATTTTTTTTACGTGAGAAACTTAAGTGAGGGAGCGACTTAAAATGGGTGGGGGAAGTGGAGAAGGGGTGCTTTTAAGAGAGTACGGCGAGACTGGTAAATGGTGGATATTGCGGCGTCCACCCGTTTACTATATTTTACCCTCAATAATCTCTCGCTCCTAATAAGCATCACGTGATGAAGGCGGCAATGAACTTTTAAAAAAATTATATTCAGCAGCGTCTGCGCCACACTTGAGACCGCCAAGTCTTCCTTTTCAATTCTGTCCACTCCTCGAGCGTGCACCGTTTACGTTAAAGTAAATGGGATGCAGTCATAGGTAAATTGAAGACAGTTGAATTCCGGCTGTGTTTGTTTCGTCCCACGTTCAAGTTAAGAGTTGCCACGGCCGACAGAAAGACACACATGCAGGCAGTCATGTTTACCCTTTTAAAGTTTTGTCATATGGTCTGAAATTTTCATCTAATTATGTGAAACAGATATCGTAGAAAAAGTAAAAACAAGCGTGAAAACCATTATGTACATGCAAATTATCCCCTTTCTCCCTATGTTTCAGAGGAAGGAGACTCGGAAATGTATGTTCAACTTTTTGCAGAGGATAAACCTACCACAATTTTGAAACTTTCCTATTTTCATTATGTTAATGATATAATTCACAATTTTACACCTAAATTCCATTTTCAAACTGACTTCAATGATCCATCGTCATTATCAAAGGTCTTTTATGACACTCCTTACAACGACTCTTTGAAACCGATAGGATAACAAATTTCGTGCAAAAATTATTTAACAAGAATTAAAATTATAAAAAGTTGTTTACTATAATATGGTGTAATTTTTCCACAAAGTGCACCTAAAAATGTGAACGTTAATTACCGAACTATTAATCATTGAGAAGAAAAAGGCTAAAAATTGCAATTCTTTTATTAAACGCACAGAGCATTCCTCATTCAAGTAATCCTCATTACTTTCCGCAATGTTTTTGTTATTGTTCTTTGAAGTAAAATTGTGGTCTTTGTTGCAAATTGTTTAATTTATTTCGCTCATATGCAGGGTTTTTATGCTTAAATTAGCATAAAAATCTGTTAAGTATACAGGGAACGAGGTAGCAAATCGGTTTAAGGCGGGAATTTCTGTTCGGTGATATTACGTGGCAGAAAACAGCCCAACAGCCGGATGGCGTGTGTGGGAAAATTCTTTGATAAGAAAGGGTTATTCAAGGAGAGGATGCTGACATCTGAAAAATCACGCGTCGTCAACAATCCCGCAAAGGGCAGCGTTTTGAATCCGAATGCCATGTGCCTCGCAGGGAGGAAACGCAACGCGACGCGTCTGCCCCGGAGACGAGTGGAGGGAACAACAAAGCTGGCAAAATAAGTCTCCGGCTCCGTCCATCTTTCAAATCTTCTTTCTCCTAGCGGTAAACACCGGCAAGGTGGCCTCGGCAGAACTCCGCCTAAGTGCTGCAGCTTTCGTAACCCTTTTAGTCCAAAACAGGATAAAAGGGTTGGCTACACCGCTCCAGCGTTGAGGACGGGAAGGAAGTTGACGGTCAAGGAAGATGAATAGACCGCCTGGATTCCCGAAGCGTATTAAGGGTGTACCGCACTAGGGAAACAAAAGATTTCCTTTCATTAAACGTTTAAAACTCTGGAGAAATTGCTCCAAAATAGCGGTCTACCACAAATTACAAATACCTACAGAGAATACTGATAGCTTTGTAACCAAATGATGGAGATCTCAATTTGTAGAATATTTTCATGATCGAATGTTCGAATAGGTCTAGACGTTGGGTGTATGAACACTTCCAAGATGTGTTCATCAACGAACTGGTAACATTTGGGTCTAGTGCCTACTACGATAAATTAAGGCCCTTGTTTCGTTTAATTATGAAAACACCATTAGTTTGTAATTCAGAATGTATCTACATTAATTCTAATTTATAGCTGATCATTTAGGCAAAATGATCAAAAATAAATCCTTAGCCCAGAATTATATTCTGAAATATTAACTGCAGCTTAGGCAACTAATGAGAACGGTAATGTAGAATTTACCTAATGCGGGGTGAATTATAACTTTCCTCTATTTTATCCAACCTAATCGCAAAAAAGAGCGGTAAATAATAATTTTTGTTCACCATTGTGCAGTATCGGCTTTTTAAGCCGGAAATATTACAAGATTGCATAAAATTGTGATCCAATAAGTTACTAAATCAAAAATAAAAACTTTATTCCTTGTTATACGTGTACTAATCCTACGGTTGCATGTGACTGATGCAGCTCTAAAACGTTTTCCTTATTTTACGGGAGCACATCTATTAGAGTATTTACGTAGTGCATGTCTGGTATGACTTGCAGGTTAGTGAGTAGATGTTGATGAATTCAATGCTCAATGCTGACGAATTCAATGCTCAAAGATTGGGGCAACAAGAGGCGTCGTTTTTAACCGAAGGGTTAAGGGGAGACAGTACTAGGCAAAGGTGGTTACGATGCTTTACGGACTTATTGCATAGAAATGGGCTGAAAGGGAGTCCCCGACAGACAAATTGGAAGAGAGCGGGCAGCTGCACCGTGGGAAAAGCTCCTTTAGGTAAGAAAGGTGCGTTTTTGGGAGCGAAGCCGTTTGAGGAAAGGAACTCCTTTCCCACCGAAGACAGTAAACAAAGAGAAGAGAGCCGAACGGAAGGATGAGACTGATGCGCTAAGGGGTTTTTTTATTCGAGTTGGAGAAGGCGTCGAAAGGGTTTCTGGAAAGGGATGTTTTCAACCCAATGGCGGCGCGCCTGTGAATGAATGACTACAAGAGGGGTGTAGGGACGTTTAGAAATAGCACGAGGGTACCCACTTCAAAGCGAAAATGAGCCGTGAAGTAGTCCTTTCCTAAGGCATTGGACTGAAGGAGCTTCTCTTGAGAAAACTGCTTGAATCTGCCGCTTACGAACCAATATCGCCAAACAATAAAACTCGTCAAAAATGTTGCGAGAATAATCATGAGCAATTTTTCATGAAAATCGTTTCTGGATACGAAGGATATAGGATAACTTGAAATGATTTCCTACATTCATTTACCTCATTATCACTGAACCACGCCAATGATGATTAGGGAATTGGAGGCTATTATGTTGTAAACATTTACCAACAATGTAGTATTTAATGGTGTATATTCGTTGTTTTTTACGCTGCACTTCGATGTAAAATATCAATCTAACACTGACCATTGAGGGCTATAGAATTTTTAAATTACTAAGGGCATTACTATGATCTATTCTGCAACATAAGAAGCTAAGATCAAAATCGTCACGTTTTGATGCTGCGTTTCGTGTAACAGTCGATTTTTTTAGAGAAATACGAGTTGCACAAACTAGTAACACGACAAGTCGTTAAATGTTGTCATCCCGCTGAGTATAAGCCACTGTCTTCACCCAATAGCCCCGGCTGCTACTTTGCGCTCTTCAACATTGCCCCTTAAAAATACGCGGTTTTGATAAAATGTTCGGTAACATATTGAATATCTTTCACATTGACGTCCAAAAGTATTGTTAGAGGTTGTTATTAAAGGAATACATGGGTATGATAGGCCTATAAGAAATAAATGGGAAATAATTGTCGGCATACCGCCGAAAGAAAAATATTGGCAAACATTTTTGTAGTTATATTCTTAAATTAATAACGGAGCACGCAAAGCGAGGAATTTTGGGTCGGCATAGGCGGACAGAGGGACATGCCTCCCTATTCATGTCAAGAGCTATAACGCTAACGCGGAGATGCAACGCCAAGATTTTAAAGTTGGTGAAAGTTATAATTCTCCCTGGTGCTCATAATTGGAGAAAGGTAGTCGGTCACATCTTGTCGATGCTCGGAAGGGATGCTAATGCTACATCAGTACTTTGGTTATTATCCCTTCCTCATAAAGTATTGCAAAAGACGCTCTCAACCACTGACTCAATTTTTATGCGCCACTTTTCAAAATCCAGAAGATATCCTCAATAAGCCAGTCATTACCTCGGGCAGTCATGGTAAAGAACTATTGCATTTTTAGTATATTATTTTCCTTATAGTGCCTGTTTCAGTATGCTACAAATCCTATTACAACAAGCGGCTTTTGTTGAACCTAGATATTCATTCCAGATAAGAACAATCCATCTAAATTATTTGCAGTAGTCTCCTCGGTGTAATTTCATGCGCAATTTATGCGTCAGATGGTAAGGTAAGGAAGTTATTTACGTAGGTACATTTTCAGTCCTCTACGCTTCCAAAACTATGGTGTAACTCTTAATAATAATCATCTATGAAGTTGTCAATAATATTAAAAGTAATATTTGCATGGATATTATTTCACTCCACGTGTTTAGTAAAATCGTCCTCAAATTTTTTTGATACCTAGTGACTCTGATCAATTATTAATCCCTAAACTTTCTATTTTCGATTACATCTGTTAGAATATCAACTGAAAATGAAATGAACACCAGTTGAACATGAGAACACGCTAACCAAATTAAAGGAAGATTTTGAGTCACTCTAATACTAAGGACAGTTACCTATATGGTGATTTTACACAGCCACGGCAATAATGACACGGCAGTAATTTTGATCCCGTATTCACGGATCCGTGTGATACATAGTGCGGTTGGCTTACAGCTAGGGAATTCTGATTCTAGATTCTAGGTTAGAGAACACATGCACACATGTGTATTCCACAATTCCACATGGGTATTCATTATCGACTCTAATTCACATTTATATCCAAGCTAACAGTGGCTTTATTCAATTCCATCTCTTTTATAATGCCTACATGGTAGTAAGTGTTCTCTCTGATTGATAATGTATGCCTGTCATGGTTCACCTTCTGCCACACACCCTTGCGATGGCTTGCAGGATAGTTGTAGATGATTTTTTTTTAACTCTCCCTTCATCCACAAATTATGCATGTTTAAAATCATCTTAACTTCCTTGCAATGACGCGTATAGTCTAGTAGTCTTTTGTTTCAGGTTTTCCGACGGCTGAGGCTGTACTGAAACGTCTAAACTAAAAACTTAATCAGAGGACAAACGTAACATCCACTCCCTGGGATGGATGCGAACCTGTGATCTTTAGGATTGCCAGGCCAGCGCGTTACCGACCTGACTACTACGATAGGCCATGACACGTATAACGCTCTTAAACCTTCTTCAATGGTATCATGCACATGCCTTTCCCCAACTCAAGGCTCAGAATCCTCCAAATAATCTTTATGATTGGTTAAAATACAGCAAAAGACCGTCGTCAGTATGCTATGCAGAAACCCACTCAACTACCTCTGATATTGTAAGATGATATAAATCGATTGATTTTCACGGAGACAGATTGGTAATACTAAAAAAACCCAAGTGTATTATCGTCGTTCAATGCATCATTAGCATTAGAGGGAGATTAGTTTTTAAGTTTAAAATTAGATTTTTCCTACTACAATGAGGGACACTAAAGTGTCAAATCAATGTTATCTGAGAGATTGCTAAGGTGTTTAACGGAGATTTCAGGCTCGCTTGCATGTCTACGAGAATACCTAAATGAACAACATATGTGACTAATTTATTAAAGCATTTCCGGGGATGTTAGTAAAAAGTTAGCAATGTATTAACTACGTCCACATTCTACCCTCAAGCCACCGCAAGGTCGTGCGGGTGGGTGCAGTAAGTCACCTGTCATGATGGTGAATTTTAACTGAAACAATAACTTGGTTAATTAATAATTAAGTAAGGCGCGTTTTTGAAAGAATTATCAGCAGTCAACTTGCATAGTATTCGTGTATTATGCGTGAAAAAAGCGAATTCTTGTAAGGCTTAAACCGAGAGTTGATTTCTCTTAATATGTCTCTTCGGTGTATCCTACTTATTTATCGTGGGGGCAGAAATATGTCTGAAGTGTCAGTTTGAATTCATGTGACTTGAATTTTTCAAGTACATCTAATCTTGCGAACAATCTTCTAGTCTCTAGGTTTTCCAACCCAGCTCTTCCTATAGCCAAATGACATTTATATACCATCATAGTAATTTGTTGCAAAATGCGCACTTTCTGTACCGGATGATGAAAATCAGCAATCTCTAATTAAGTAGCATTATAAACTATTGGTGCATATATTTAGGGCATGCAAGGTTATTTCTCAGTCCCTGCAACACACCCTCGAGGTGGCTAGGTACTTAGCAGATGTGAATGTAGATGAGGAGGACGACTAGAAAACGTGCTCAGCGAGTGGTGATTCCAGCGAATAAAGCTCGCCATAAACCTCGCACATAAAAGCGCGGCCGCTCCCTCAAAGCAGTCGAAGGGAGAGGGGGTGTAAACGGGCAGGTGGATTCATAAAGCGAGGAAGTGAGAGAGATTTGAGTGGGAAAGAGAGGGAGGAGGGTAGGTGGAGATGAGCAACAGATAATTAGATCAGCAGCGGGAAGTTCGTTGCTCTGGTGACTATTCATTCACGCTCAGTTTGATAAATGAATAAAGCTCATTAAACGAGGAGCGGGAATAGGACGGTTGAAGGAAAGAGAGGGAGCCCGAAGAAGGTGGAATGAAAAGAATGGCATTGGAGGAGAGGAGGGGAGAGAGAAATCGAGAGAACGGAAGAAGGAAGCACAAGAGGAGTAAGGAGGGGTAGATGGACGAAGGGAATGCTTGGATACGGTTATGTTCTGCATCGAATTGGAAACAATTGCGGGCGGAGGAGCGTTAATTTTGATAATCGATGCGCGAATCGCGGCAGAAAACGGGCCGAGCGATCACGATCTCTCGCAATCCCAAACGGCCCTGCGCACACCAAAGCGTTCACTATGTTTAAACTTCTTTTTTTACTCGCTTCGTTTGGGATTCGAGTTACGCCATTGCTACTTTTCGGGGACCCATGAAATTTTATGCTAAACGATTAATTCGAATCACATTAACCCAGAGTTAATGCGCGGGCATGTACTAGTCACCATATCACACTTAACTAAATCCGTAGCAAAATACTGAAAGATCGTTACGCTGATTAAAGAAACACAAGTGGTAAGCTAATAAGATACTTTGATACGAAGGACGAGAGCTATCATTATAAATATTGAAACAGACATGCTAATTGTAAATGGGGCATCATCTACGTGGAGCGAAGAACTTATTGAGAGAAAAAACAGCAATGGGGGCGTTTACTCGGAACCGAAATCGCAATTTTGTACACGAAATCGTTCGACGGAAACGAAAAACGAATTTTAGTGAAAACATTAATCTTCTAACCACAACCATTCACTCATAAATCAAAAATTAAAATAAGGAAAAGGTGACGCCCACCGAAAATGCTGCTGTGATAACATTGACGTCATTTTCCTCCTGTCCTTGACTGCTTTCAGGGGAGGGGGAAGGGAGTGGAGGGGGGTTCTCGGAAGGTCTGCTCGCACAGATGCTGTCGAAATCGCTCCCATTGGCCGAGTCAGCTGTGTCCCCCCCTTTGCGATAAGGCGAAGTAGCTTCGCGGGCTCAGTTTTGATTGGACGAAGTCGATATACGTCAGAGTTTGCACCACACCCACTTTTCCGAAAGGGTTAAAAACATCAGTTTTTCGCCGCTTATAACTTATAATTGTCGGATCAGAAAACGGAAAAATACGGGTCCTCTTATTTTACAAACTCTATCAGATTCGACAATAAAAAAATATGGTAAACGACCCCATTTCCATCCATACTATAGAGACGATTATTCCAAAACTGCCAGGATTCGCAAACACTACCTTGAGATCTGGTTGTACAAAGGCGAATAAGAGGTTACTGCACGTAAATTTGGTCATTGGTTGCTTGATGTAAGAAACTTTATTTCATTTGAATCCGCTTTGATTATTGGGTGAATTTAACTTGACAAAAAAGTCCTTACGGCAGTTAATAGTATTAGATGTGCGTACCTATATTATGATTTTGGAGTCAAATCTTGTAACATGCCTTTTCGGTGGATTGCAGGTCACTGTGCAAGTAAAGAATTATGTCACTGCCAACTTTCGTAACCCACTTTTTTTAAGTCATCCACGTCGTAAACTGCTTATTGACAACTACTGAACTTAAGACTTTACTTTCATGGGTACCAAGTGCTTAGACAATATCGCACTGAGAAAACTAGGCTTAAAATCTAGACAAATACAAAATTCATACCCAAGGTAGGACTCAAACCATCGTTTATTTCATCAGGTAAGTAGACCTACGCATTATCAGCCAAATAACAGTAACAGGTCGCCATATATGATGCATAGAAAACTACCGTTCTATCTCTTCATTAAGAAAAAACGTACTTTTGAAATTTATTTAGTATCATAAAATCTTTACCTTTTCCTTCATCGTTCGTGATGAAATAATAACAAGTTTGATTGAAATAGGAGGAATAGGTAAAGAGAAATGCTAGCTGAAATTTAGACTTATGTATGGGAAGATCAATTTCCAATAGATAACTTTTTTTACTTATTTAAAGTTGAAAATTCTTCTACATGCACAATTATGAAAGTATCAGAAAATATTATAATGGTGAGTAATTTACTTATTTTCTAGAACATCAAGGAAATACTTCTCTCCTCAGTTCAATAATTGGGCACGAATCTGCAGAGTTTGCCATCGTCTTTCTACCCAATCAATTCTTGGCTCCATTCTTATGCTATATGAGCACGTCTTATCTCGGGGCAATCACGAATGAGATTTCATCGCTCCACACCCGAATTAAATCTAATTCGAGTCCTTATATCTTAAAACGGAAGTTGTCTCTCAAATGTGCAGTGAAATTGGTGATTTGTTTTGGACTGAGGTAGATTGGTACTATGCAACCGAAAAGGTACTTTCTTATTGGGTTAAAATACAGTTCTTTAATTGACTGTTATCTGCGTTTCAATTCTGACAAAGCCGCTTTACAAAAATGCATTAAATTCGCGCTAAAATAATGAATGTTTTTCTTCGCCAACTGTGCATTTATAAATCACCGGATTGCATTAGACTAGGCGTTCTTCTATCCACTTGGTTCTGAATCCCAACTCAAGCTAAAATCTCTGACGTGAGAGCAGACTAAAAATTATTTCAGCCGATAAAAAACTACAAGTACTTAAATGGGTTACTGTGTACTTTTCCTACACAGTAAGAAATGCGTGCATAAGCTGAAAAGAGAAGAGGATTCATATTTTGGCAAAACCTTTCCATCCCTACTTCAACGATAGTTGGCTTTTATGCCCACCCCTCTATCCTACAGCCCCTTTTACCCTGTGTCCTCTCCACCTCGTTTCCTACCCACCCCTCAGTCACTGGACAGCCGTGCCAGTCACCCGACAGAGCTCCTTCCGATAACCCTGTTTTATGGGACTTCGACACCCATAAAGTGGAGTATACCATCTCTATGTTGCGCTGCAATCTTTCTCTCTCTCTCTCTATCCGTCCCTCCTTTGGTCATGTGACCGATATCCCTTCCAACTCTTCTCCCACCCTTCCCTCTTCGTAGCTCCCTATCACCCCTCTTCCACTCCGCTAAACTCATGAAATTTTATGGATTCACGTGTTTTGATTTTTCCTGCCCATAGGAGTTTATAACAATGGATTTTTTTATGATTGTAATGTAGGTCATGACGGGGTCATCAGTAGCTTTGGAGCTGTGTGCACACGCGAGACAGTACAAACAATGTGATTTGTTCAGGTTGCAGTCGCTTTCATGTCGTGAGCCATCAATATTTCATCAAAGCACGACTTTTTAATATCTTTTATTTCCTGACTAAATTTATTTCGGATAATTAATGATACCACCCTTCTAATGGCTTTACCGATTGCCATGATAAGCGGTGAAATAAAAGAGAAAATGATGGGAACATTGTAACGACCAGCAATTAAATCCGGAATAACGTGAGGGCATATTTCGGCGCATGTTTCAATGTCTGTTATAAAATGAACTGAAGACAGTGCTATTATTCTACCCATGAATCATTGGAGAAAACAACCATACTATATCCTCGCGCAATAAAAAAGAATAGCTAATATTCAAACCCTATCTTTCATACTATGCCACTGAAAGACTGCCCTTACTATGGTGCCTATAAAAAAGTTGTAAATTGAAGAATTTGAGATATTCGCCGTATTAATTAAATGCATGATTTTTGAATATTCAATGCAAACGAAATAGCATGATGGCAGTTTGTTGTAATATATTTTTAGGACCGAATCAGGCTAATGACTATGTGAATAGTACATTCTTACAACTTTAAAACATACTCATTCATATACGAGCAGTTAGCCGGTTCATAAACTTGAAACGAACACGAAGGATGAATTATAGCCCTTTCTCGCTAAAATTCCATCATGAACACGAAGCAACATACAAATAATCTCTAGGCTATGACAAATGGGATAGCGGGAAAGCTTACTGGCGCTGCTTTTAAAGACTATTCGAAAATAAGTGTCATATCTCTAACTAGAACAATTCCAAGATAAGCCCGTGTTTTCAGTTCCAGGAGAGTATTATTTTTATTTACAAATACCTACCTTGTTTTATGTACTAACGAAAAAGGTGACTTTTAAAACTGCCTCTATCACGCACAGTCAACTATAAGATTCGATAGATCACATCTTAGTTTACCTCAGTAATTTACAGTGACCAGAAAGTCATTCATTATTAAAATAAAAGACTAAGAGATAGACTTTAAGAGAGGGCCTGATATGTCCACCTTATAATAACTATGTGACTTTGCATCACTTGATTTTTTATACTAATTAGCATCTTGAATTAATAAAGTACACATGAGCAATAAGCCTTTATAATATGATTACTAAGTTCTGAGAATTGAATAGGATGAATATTCACGGTAAAGTGAGGGCCTTAAAAATATATGTAGGTCAAATGAATAAATATGTGGTTATGAGGAGATTGACGGAATTAGCGCAGCTTTTACACCACTAATAACAATTTATTTTACCAATAAATGTTAGTAGTTGGTAATTTAAGGTCCCTGTAATTCTTTCGGTCGGTATACCTAAGAAATATATAATCAGCTTGTACAAATACTTTAAAAATCGTAGAAGTTCGCAGTTTTGGAATATTTCAGACTGCCACAACACTAGCTGTAGGTTCTTGCACCTAAATCTGCCTAGAGGCGCTTGACGTGGAAATGAACAGTAGTCTCCATCGAGACCTTTTTAAAATCATATTTGAGAAATGTCGCGGAATAAAGCAACAATTAAATAGTATTAATTCGGACACATCTCCCGGCACCTTTCTGATTCCTGCCCGAGTCTTTAAAACTTTAGAATGTGAAATAGCCCCCTATTTGGAAATAATATTTAATTAAATAACAATTTTTCCTTAAGGATTTTATGGTGTCTTTGGATTGGAAATTAGTCAGCATTACATCTTAAGTAGTTAATTTTATTTAGCAGGTGGTGGAGGAGAAGATCAAAGTTACCTAATACCGACCTATATCCTTTATATCAATATATGCATGGTTTTTGAAATTTTATCAGTCATTTCCTTAATGGATTTAGAAAAGGATTTTTTGATAAATGTCAATATCCAGATGACGCAATGGAATTATTCGATCCCATTCATACTAATATTTAAATGAAACTCTTCGGTAATCCTGTAATGCTGTTAAGTTGAAAATAGAAATTACTACAGGCGATTGCATTTACATGGCACTGGGACCTGGTGAAGAAGGAATAAAAGCGGATACTTACGCATGGTGCTTTGCAAATATTGAGATGGGATTCGAGAGGACAAGAAGGGACAAGAATAAGAAAGACAGATCTATGAGATCGATGATGCCATGGAGTAATCGAAGAAGAAATCAGAAAGATGACTATCACAAAGTTTATCAGTCATTTTTAAGGGCTCTAAAATCCGCAAAACTTCATCAGAGTATTAAAACATTGATTGAAGAAGTGAAGCTAACTATCAAGGTTTTTACTAGCAACTTTTCAATCCGAAAAAATCTAAATTTAAAACAAAAAATTCAATCATTGTTGCACAGTGTAGCAAAACAAAACTGTGGTATGGCAGAAGAGTAATCAATCTTTACAGTGTGAGTATCATGGTAAGCCTATAGATTGAATATTTCATTGCTGAGTAGAAAACCTAGAATTATATTAGGGTATAAATTTTCTCTGGTACTCGAGCAAAATAATAATAGTATTTGATCAAAATAAATAAAATGAACTACTTAGCATTGAGAAATGAACTGCTTCTCCCATTTTTATCAGGAAAGTATTTAATTAGCCGTTTGACGGAGCATAAGGTGAGTTTGCCTTCATCATTTAAACAAACTCTCAGATACATGAAAATGGGGTTGATGAAAGTATGACTTTGACAAGATGCCTGAAACAGACAGTTTTCATTGGTCATACTTGATACTTTAAACAAAGTTAAAGGCGTAAAACTTTCAAACACAGCCCATCTACCATCACAACCTGAAGGGGGACTAGAGATAGAGAGATAAATAGCAATAAAAAAGTCAAAAAACACTCGACAAAATGAATCACATACAGAATCATATTAAGGCGGAAAAGAAGTCGCAATTGAAGAATGAAGGAACTCAACATTTGGAGACCGGAATTAGGTGCATTCACCAAGGCCAAATTTCCCTTGCAAATTGGAATCTGATGACTACTACTAAAATTAGACTGAAGCAAAAAAACTATGCGTGACATGGTAATATGCCCCTTATATGAGTGACGAATTTATGAATGTGTAAGCACGTCAAGCTGAAAATTATGCGCTGCCGACTTTATCTTAGGGGGTCACACAGACACCGATATTGCAGACAGCAGGCAAAAGATGCATTGAAGAGTATTTTGAGCAAATATATCCTCCGCGTCAAATTATATTAGTTACTCTGCATATTTACTGAATTCATTATATTTTATTCTGCCTGAAAAAGTGCTGTTGTTGAGTTACATTATTTAGGTAACTCAGGAAATTCGGCTGTACCATTATGCATTCAGTTATCGCACCTTTAATATCCTTGGAAAAGATACAAATCATTTGACAGAGCATTAATAGTGATTTTTTATGATGGGCTTGAAAGTATAACAAAGAAGCTCGTTTTAGCCTCACAAGAGAGCAAAATTTCTTTCTTTCTTCTAGACTCAGCTTCGCAAAAAAAATAAATGAAAGTCATTCCCCATTAAGGAGTGCATCTAATGTTGATCAGATCGATTCAATCCGGATAAATTCAATGTGAGTGGTAAAAATCAGGCAATCAGAATAGTACCATTTCGTGAGTGCATTAGAGCATGTTATTCATAGAATGCACTGCCTAGCAGCGGATAAAAATTACAATGAGGGAGGGGAATACCCTTCCTGCTTCCATATTATGGCATATTCAGAATCTTCTTCGAGCCAAGTAGCACTAGCATTCCTTAAGTAAACATTTTCATTTTACTAGAAGCAAAACGAAAAGATTCTCCTCCAAGCGTTCAAAATGTTCAATTACAGATTAAATATTGACACTACAAAAACTAAAAGGAGCATAAATGGATTGATTACCCACCAAACGCTCAACAGAGAGAACTATACATGAAATCGAGTATCTGACTCTTAGAGAGTCTGAACTTATTTAGTTCAACTAAGAATTATCTTATCGCATAGTCCATAACTGAACATTCGCGCAATTTAACATTTCTCCCTCGTTCAAGGTAAGGATTATCAGCTACAGCCTATCAACATTAATTTCCAATTCAGCGCCTTTATTAGCCATATATTTTGTACATATGACCTAGATCCAGACCTCATACGACCTAGATCTAGATATCACCTGAAGATGAGTAAAAAGAAAATAAAGTTAATGGTAAGCAGTAGAAAATAGGAGGCCAAGACTAACTAGGGAAGAAAAAGCTAGAAAGAGTATTGCTACTTGAGAGGCCGAGTAACCGGCGATGGACGAATCAAGAAAGAAATAGTAGAATAGCTTAGGGCAACAAAGCATTCTACCAAAATAATAATGCAAATGCTACTAAAAATAAGAGCGTAGAAGTACGGAAACAATTCATCAAAACATACATATGAAGCACGCTTCGTTATGGCAGTGAGGCGTGGGCGATGATGGTATCAGAGAAGTCAGAGCTGGAATCATTAGAAATGTGCCACCACAGAAGAATAATGACTATCAATTGGACCGAGCGACGGTGTGACTGACGAAGAAGTCCCAAGAAGGGAGGAAAAAAAAGAAACCTGCAGATAAGTATAAAAAAGAAGACGGGACCACTTAATCGGCCATATGCTGAGAAATAAATTAATATGGTTCTGATCAAGACAATAGTCGAGAGTAAAGTGAACGGGAATAATTGAAAACGAAAGCCGTGTATTAAATCTATAGCAAAATCGTATTAAAGTGAAGGCGAAGAGTTATGCATAGGTATGAAGAGGCTAGCTGATAAAATAATTGAATAGAGCTGCGTCAAACCAATCTTAGGATTGTTGACCTATGACGATGATCACCTAAATGCTATAATTGCTCCAATATTGGCTTTTTTGGCTAATCTACATCTGCTGAGTAACCCGGATACTACCTATATGGCAGGGGATGAATAAACACCGAACAATCATTTTTTACATGCAATAACAGTGACACTACTACTCTATTGAAAATTACTATTTATGCATCTAGGGCAGTTGAGTGAGTAGGGCCAGCATTTTGGTCACCCAAGAATGATCGGTAAATGGGCGGTAGAAGACAGAGGCAGAATTCATCGAAGTGGGTTTGAGAAATGTTTGAGAGCGCCTGGATGGGAAAAGTTAGTTTGTTATTCTGGCGAGGCGACCGACAGCTGAGGTCATATGCGCCATTTAGGATAGGTGGGTAATTGGGTAACGGTAGTTTTCAGGGAAAGGAGGAAGGGTGGAGAGAAACCCGGCGTTGGCATTAGCCGACTCTCAACGACAGGCGCCAAGGGGACCACGGCTTAACGTCCCATCCGACGGACGAAGTACTGAACCTGAAATACCCTCCACTAGGCACTCAACTAGGGACCGGTTTGCCACTGAAAAATCCGTCACTGCCGGGAATCGAACCCCGGCCCTAAGGTACTATTCGAGACCAGTACTCTAGCCACCACACCATCCCGATCACCAATGAATAGGAAAGGGAAAGAAAGAGATAAGAAAGGGAAAGAGATTTTTCGGGAGGTCGTTGAGGGAGGGGGGAGAAGAGCTCAATGGGGGTGGGAGAGATAGATGGAGGGGTGGAGGAAGGTGAGGGGTAGTGAGAGGGAGGGGGGAGCATACGTAAGGAGGGAGTGGAGATAGGAGAGAAAGGCAGTACCGGGAGCTTCCCTTTTATCTGTCCCCTGGATCAGAAGGTCAGCAGAGCGTCGCGAGGAATCAAGAGAGCGGAGCGGAGGTTAGAACCAGGAGGGAGGGGGAGATAGGGAGAGAGAGGGAGAGAGGAGTCGGAGAGGTAGAAATTATGGTGGGGAAGGGAAGTGGGGATCAAGAGGAAAGTTTAAGAGGGGATCAACGAATTACCCACAACGGGGGAGGAAAGGAAAGTTCGACGCCAAGGAGGAGCAACCCAGACGGGTTCGGGCTTCGTACCAGGACTGCACGTAGCGAACAATCATGCGGGGACGAGTTGGCGCTCGAAAACGAGTTCGGCGAGGAAATAATCCTCGCGTATCATCCACAATACGTCAACGAATCGTATGTTGGCAAGGTTTTCCATGAATTGGCTTCCATGAGATTATCATCGATCTTGCAGCGTGAATGTTTCCGAGAATGGAATCCGCTTCAGTTTCCGCGGCGTAACCGTCATTCCGCGAGAGCGATTGATGGCATGGTAAGTTCTATCCGAGCGTCGTTTGCCCAGTATGATCAATGCGCTGACGCGGGATCACTTCATCACAAATTACTCAAACGCACCGCTGCCGGACGAAACTTCCTTGTAACAGGTATGCATTTCTGAAAAAGAGAGATTCGCGTCCGCATGCGGAGTCCTCTTGTCTTGGAGTGAGCGAATCACCAAAACTGAAAACAATTACACTGACATGCAGGAACAGAGTCGAATTCTAACGAGAGGGGAGCGAAACCATTTGTGCCACTTAGCTGGTCTGGGAATCAGGGCATGATAGAAGTCACGCACAAGCGTATTGATTTCACTCGGTATGCGAGCCTACACCCAACGGTCAAATTCCAGGCAACCACGCTCAACGTTACTTCTTACGAGCAGAATGATTCGAAACTGAAGAATTATAATATTAAACAAATATTTGGCATGCCTTTGCATGGCAAAGGTACGAGATGTAGAAAACAACTTCAATTCAAATACATGAGTAAGCTTTTCATTCAACTTCCCATGCTGGCATACAAAATAAGCCTAAAAACTCATTTACATTCCAGGTAACATCAATCACAACATTAATACTCCATACAGTCAGAGGAAAAAGTTATATTTAAACCACTCGATCATTCGATCCATTTATCTAGCTTCACGATGTTAAATGAGCAGGTATTCAATTATCTCCTATTATTACTATTCATTACCTACCTATTCATAAACTCAAAATAATACACTAGATATATATAGGTTCGAAATCTTCAGTGAGTCAAAATAATAGTTCATTGAAAACTACCATTTCATCAAAAATTGAAATAACATAATCTACCTGTATCGCCAAATGCATAGCCATTTCTTCGACTATTTTAAACCTGGAGGCTGTGATTGAGCTCATGAGCTCTACATACCAACGTTGTAGAAATTTTATCTCACACGGAAACTATTGCAACTCTTTAGCCCACCACTGTTATGCTTCATAGTATGGCTGCCATAGGTTATATTTAAGAATGCCATGCATACGGGGATTGGACTGGCGTTGATGCAGGAGCATCTACTGCCACCCTGCCAACCCCGACGACCCAGTTTGGCAGATTTTTCAAAGGAATACCAGTCCCTGGCTGAGAACTCTAGAGAAACCACTGAGATTCATTATGTCGTCCGTCAGATGGGAAATTAGTACGTAGGCCCCTTGGCACCCTTCATTGAGAGAAGGCTAAGCCCACGTTGGGTTTCTCCCCACCCTATTTCACTAAGTTCTCTCCAATAAGGGTGGCTGAAAAACTGGCGTCGATCAAATCTTACTCTACGTACTCCTCTTACTTGCTCTACTTACTACTCTACAATATTTCACCTACCTATCCCTTTGTTATGCCGCCTATTGTGTTCTCTTATAGTACGGGGAAATATGACATTTTGAATCTATCAGTACAACAATCTATCTCTATAATCTTATTTATCTGGTCAATTCTAGCAAAATACGCTGGTGTTTTTAATATATACCCAACATCTTCAGTAAGAACAACCCTATCCAACAACCCTATTAATAACGACTACTAAACCACGCATGCGTATTGGATATAAAAATATGTTTATTATCACGGAAAATATTCAGCACTAACACGCCATCACTACATCTACATAAAATCCAGCAAGCCATCGCAAGGGTGTGTGGCAGGGGTGAACCATCACCAGGCAAACATCACCAATCAGGGACAACACTCACTACCAGGCAGGCAAGCACACTACCCACATGACCAAGGGCCACAACACTAGAACCACGAGGAAAATACCAACATGCATCCACGAGACAAAAAAATGATAGCTGTAAATGATACCAAACGGCTATTTAAAACGAAGTAACGTAATATGTAGTTTCTAATTAGTAGGTCATTTCCATAAATAAATCAAATAATAAACTGTCCGCTAGGTTTTTCCCCGCTTGCTAACATGGTGGTGGCATCACTCGAGGCCCACCAGACATGGCCACCACCCCCTCGCCGCTCAATCCTTTTGGCCTCACCTGCCGTCCTCAGTGTCAAGGTTTGAAAACCACCCATCCACCCCCGACGCCTCGGAGCGCACACACACGTAACCCCCTTCCCTTCACAACCTCCCCCCGTCTCCCTCCAGCCCCCGCGTATTCCCGAGCGCACACAGACCCTCTCTCCCACCCCCAAACATCGGCCGCCATTCACTCTCCCTCTTCCCCTCTCCCCCCACCTCCCCCCCCCCCAAAACACCAACCTCAAACCACTCGCAGCACTCCTTTAACCTTCAAAACAACAGAATAAAATTTTTTGGGGAGAGAGAAAAAAAATGATGAAAAAAATAAAAGAGTTGCAAAGGAGCACGGGAGATCTGAATCTCGTTCATCGTCCGTGACGTCAGGTATTTTTTAAATGGGGGGTGGGGTGGGCAGAGGGATGGGATCTCGGCTTCTTGGAAGAAGGAAGAAGAGGGAGGTTGAAGATAGGTGATGCGGCATAAAGGAAGTAGGTTAGGGAGAGGTGAGGAAGGAATATATACGGAGAGGGAGGGTTTCGACGAATGATGAGTGGGATAGGGCGGAGAATCACTGCGAGGAAAAAGAACGGCTATCTCAGCAGTCGATCTGAAGGAACCGGCCAAAAAATGAATGACATCGAAATGGCATGCGTCGGGAAGGAACGGCTGTCGAAATTAGAATGGAATAATTTGGGAAATAGATACTATCCCCGAATCGTTCGCGCAAAACACACACGAAATTATGCATAAAGGGTCCTGAGGAGTTTGAAGAGACGCCTGAGTTCCCTATACTCAACCAGTTCCGTTTATTCTTTGAGCATTTAATCAGGGTAGGCCAGAATAATACATAGGAGATGGCCGTTAACGGGGGATAAGGAAGATCTTCTATGCCAATTCACCGAAGCTGATTTGGAGCAGAGTTGAGTCTATCGTTTCTGCATCCCTGCCATTAATGTTTAAAGATTACGGTAGGAAAATAAATATGCTAACTATAGAATGTTGCTATATATACGAGATTCGAAAAATCATCCGTAAGAGCAAACATGACGACACTGAATGTTTATAAAAGCAAGTATGACAGAACTATTGGGTAGTCACCTATTGATGCTAAATATTTTCTACGGCTTTCCAAAATGCTACTCAAGAAAATTTGGAAACATATTTTATTTAATGATCGATCATTCATTTTTCCCCGAATCTGCCTTACATATGAAGATGTTCAATCACTAAACTAATGTGTCATTCCTCACTCAGATTGCATTAATTTAGTGAATTACATGATGAATAGACTTTGATTACAACGGAAGTTGTAGATTACATACTTAAACTAAGTATCAAAAAAATAACTTAATTATAGAAAGAATGCAATCCACATATATACCAATCCATATAATTGGCATTAATGTATACAGACCAGAGGATGTGATTATATAGGAGCAATGAGTCGTCTTTCTAAAAATGCGACATGTGACCGACAAGACGGCATTCGGTATTATATCTCGGTATTATTAAAGTGCATCTCAGTATTATTAAAGTGAATTATTACGTACAATCTGTTTTTCTGCATGGCGTAGAATTATGAACTTTTCCAGAAGCCACCATGAAAGGAACTAAAGCCTTTGAAAAGTGGGTATTTCGACGAATCCTAAAAATTAGTCCCACAGATCACATATCCAGCAAGGAAGTTTTACAAAAACTTGGCAGAAAGATGCAATAACTAAGTCGAATATCGAACTGCATCGAACTAAGAAAATTGACAAATCTAGGTCACATAAGGCACGATGAAAATATAACATTCTCCAATAGGCAAATCAAGGGAAAATTAGCATTACTATAAGACCAGGAAGAAGATGAATATTGTGGCTCAGAAACCTGGGGAACTGTAGTGGTATGGAAATACGTCAAATGTCCTATTCCGTTTACCACCGTAAACTAGGTCACAATTTCTATTATGATAGTGAGCTTTTCCTTAGCGATGAAGGCACATCTACACAATACCCTACCGCAAGGGTGTGTGTCTGAGGGTTAACCATCACAAGGTTGCATTCATTATCAATCAGAGAGAACAAAGGAGAAGACGATATGAGGCAAGAGATTATAAAAGTAGAAGCGCAGTTAAGAGTTAAAATAGATAAAAATAGAATGAATAAAATTCCACGGATAAAAGGAAGTTTAATGAAATATAGACAATACGATAATTTCCACAAAGGAAGATATTATTTATTCGCAAATACATCGAGCAATATGGCAATCGCTATAGCTTTAATGAGGAAATTCATACATATTAAGCATGTAAAAGAATATAAATACCTAATTGAAGAGACAGTAGCACTGCAACTTTAAAACGAGAGGGATAAGAGGGATTAGTCCTTTTGTTCCCTTTATTAGTCTTCCAAAAATTAATAACTACGCACTTTTTTAGGTTTAGTTCTAACTCCCAGTTGTCACAACACTCTTGAATTGCAATTAAATCCTAGTTAAAATATTCCCTATTTTTGATACCTGTTGACTGCCGCGTTATCTGCAAAAAGACAAAGCGTACGACTAATGCGACGATTTGGATAACGTAGATACCCAAATCGTTGATATATAAAATAAATAGAAGCGGACCTATTACGCTAGCCTTGGGAACGCTCGATGTGACTTTGATAGCGTCTGACATGATACTATCTATAATGACCCTCTGCTCACGCCCACTTAAGAATTCTTTAATTCAACATATGACATCTTTATTTAGACCAAATATTTCTAACTTCAAGATTAATTTATTAGGAGGAACATTATGGAATGCCTTTTTAAAGACTAAAAATATCGCATCAACTTCAGTAATTTTTTCGTCGTGGACTAAAATATCGTGTACGAATAAAGCTAACTGTGTCTCGCAAGATCTACCTTTCCGATTCCCATGTAGGCTGTTTATGAATAGCCCCTGACTATCCAAATGTCTAATGATCGAAATGAAAACTATGAGCTCAAATACCTTACAAGAGATTGATACGAGTGAAATGGGTCTATAGTTACTATGTTCTTCCCTATAAGCGCTTTTAAAAAACTATGTTTTTTACATGGTACTATGTTTCTTTAGTGTTTTTTTATGAATATGATTTCTAGGTAGGGGACTAAAAACAATACTTTCCACTGCCACGATTTGAACCCTATCCCTGGGGGTGGGAGTCCACTACTCTAACCACTACACTTTGATCTTTCTTGGGGTAAACACATACGTGAAATAATGTGTCAAGCCAACCGTATACTGTATTTTCACCAAAAGAGTACTGGGCAAATGTGATTATAATGTACGAGAAATTGGCTACATTTTCCTTGACAGACCTCATTTGGAATACGCTGCTATTATATGATATCCTTACAAAATAGGCTTAAATAATGAAATGGAGCATGTGTAACGAAGATTTGTAAAGGGACGGTATGATAATTGTATTATTACATCGTGTAGATGTAGATGTATTAGCGTAATCATTCTATTCGATGAACTAAAATGGGATTCATTATCAGACCGTAGGTTGAAATTTAGACTTAATGTCTTAACTAAATTACATGATAATTTTTCGCTGATGACGTTAAAAATATTTTGCAAACTCCAATTTACTATGGTAAACTGGACCATGATCATAAAATTAGAGAAATTGATTTTCAAACCGTTGGATTCAAAATGTCCTCCTTCCCTCGTACAATTTGGGATATAAATAGACGTAGGTAAATAAGTCCAATAGTATGGGTAAATACGAGTGTATCAATGGATAGCATTGGTAGTTGCATGTTGGTATAAGGACTTTAAGCTTGCCAAACTAACAGCATGATATTGCATGCTTGCTTTTCTATTTTTATCTTTTATAAAAATTTAAGTTTAGATTAGTATATAATTGCTAATCCTTGTTTATTCATGATATATAATACATGTTTGGTGTGAGTTCACCCCGTCACACACTTTTATGATGGCTTGCAGGGTACTATGCAGATGCACACCAAAACGACTTTTTTTCGATTATTACTATTGGTTTCCCTCATACTAAAATAAAATTGTTTCCCAGTTAGAAATATGAATATCATTTATTCTCAGTAATTCCTCAAGTAGTAGATATTAGGTGAACAAATACTTTGCAAAATCCACTGTTTTATTTTTTAAATGTATTTAAAATGACTCGTTTCGCTACACTGTAGCATCTTAAGGTTCAAGTGGACCTGCAGCTCTCACCGTATCTATCATGTTGGCGACTTGTTTCTTTGACCTTGATTCCAACGTATCACGAGCCAAGATGCGCACTTCTTTTTTTAGTCAGGTCATTTATGTCTAAAAGTGACTCAGAATGAGATTCTCCACGAATTCGTCCGACATTTGACCCTACAATGGAGTGACTCATTCCGTAGATGCAGGATACATTTTTTTTGCGACGCACAATGCATGAATGGTGGGCAGCTGTGATTCGAATGAGGAAGGCACATGGCAAGGTCATACTCCTGGGCATGAACGTAGCCCTGGCCTGGCCCTCTCCCCTACTCTCTTGTGGCGAAGGAAGAAATGACAGTCAAGGGATAGAGAAATATATAAAGAGAGAGGGAGAGAGGGAAGGCGATCCGAGACAGGTGAGAGAAATACGCATACTCAGGGTAAGGCGAGGGAGGAGCAGGAGATGGGGAGGGGTTGGAAAGGAAAGCAACAGGGTGAGACGAAAAAATATGACTCCACCTCCTCATCCCCTTCATTCGTGCTAACTCGGATCCTTCCTCATCCCCAAGAGTCCCATCCCTTCGTCTCGTGCTTCCACCCCCACCCCCTCCGTTCTCCTGTCCCCCTTCCCTCCCCTCCCAAACTCCTTCCTGCCCCACCCCAGTCTTAAAACCTCACTCCCATTCTAAACTCTTTTCATTTCCCACCTCCATTGTTCTCGCTAAGGACGGCGGAACTGGTCACGTGAAGTTGTGGATCGGGGAAGGAGAGAGAGAGAGAGAGATGGAGGAAAGGTGAAGGGATTGGAGAGGGTTGCAGGAAAAGAGAGGGCGTGATGCGTACCCAGTCCCTTTCTCCCTTCTGTTGCATTTCTTCCGAGAATAGAATTATACTACTATTCGACAATGAGCGAAATGTTGCGGGTGTATTATTATTATCGTAGCATTCGACATCATCACCAGTCTTCGCAATGAAACCGACCCATAATTGTACGATGGGTGTTAAAATCATGAAATAGGGGTTGTGTGACCGCGCTACCGTTTAAAAAATGGCATTTTCATTGCAAAGAAAAGTAAAATGTTAGGAGGTGCCAAACCAATCAGGAATCACGATCAGTAATACCGCAGAATTATCTGAAAATGCGCGCAGTTGCGAGTTTACAATGGGTTCATGCGGCATCCCCTGAGCTAGAGATACCTTATTCTAAACAACGGTTAAAAATATCAAATACAAGGAGGTGAAAAATATTGCCTCTTTCAAGATTAAAATTCTATTCCAGTCATTTTTACTATCATTTTGTAAACTTTAGAGTCACAAAAGTGAATCACGTTAAGAAGCAAGAATGAGTTGTCTGTGTGGCTAATTAAAATCTGGGTTGTCATTGCTTTAGTGTACAAGATCTCACAAATCGACTCACATTTATACTACGAAAAATGCTAATTTAATTTCACTCGAGTCTTCATAATACACTACATTTTTTGGCTCAGTTACTGGAAGAAATAACTAACGTTTGTTTTTTGTTATTTCTGTTTCTGAGACCCTATAATAGCATGTTTGCATGTCTATAGTGCATGCTTGGTGATCTTCACCCCCTACCTCACACCCTCGTAGTGGCTTGCAGGGTATCGCGTAGATGTAGATTTCCTCCTCATTCATAATTTCATTTAAATGGTTTCAAAAATAATCCTCTCCAAAAGCACGCCGTGACGTAAAATCCACGGGAGCCCTAGAGAGCTGACAACTCACGCTTGTAAATACATATCTAACTCTGTAAGGGAAAGCATCGGTGTTCCTTAAAATCTGGCTAGTCCAATTCAGGATAAGGGTAAAAAGGTGTAAGGAAACCGAGGCAATGTATTCTTTTTCTATGTGAATCTTCATAGTAGAAGAATTTCATGAAACACATCAGTAGTCTGAGAATGAACCAATGTTTTTTCATAAATAGGTCCGAAAAAAACAAACAAAACAGAAGGGTGCACTTAGGCTGCAAGCTCATGTCTCGTCATACAAACATCTACATAATCTATATAATACCCTGCAAGCCACCATAAAGGTGTGTGGCAGGGGGAAAACGTTTTGTAACACAAATTCACTCATACATTTTAGGAGTGCGCTTTGATTAGCTCCTCCTCTACGGAATTATTACCACTGATCAACGGTCATATGTTAAATTTAAATGCAAGACTATACACCATTTAGCCCAAGGTTTATATGTGGGGTATATTTAGTGAATGGACATATTTTTGGCACGTCTAAGAAAGAAATACTGAAGGTAAGTATGTTAATATGAAGTTCAGCAAGCAAACAGAATGGCTGAGTGAAGATATTTTGAGATGAATCAGGATACTGGTACATTATACTTCGACGAAAATTCGTATTATGGAGACTGGAGTCAATTGTTACAAAATTGGGTTTTTTTCTAATTTACATCCTATTAACGTGGTAATATTCCTGAAAATTTCGTACCGAGTTGTAACTTACTTTATCATTATGAGTACATATTCACCAATTCCCCTTGCGTTAAGGTTCACTATTAATTCCAATATTTTTCTAGCAATGCATGTCGTTTCATTTGACCCCTCATGCGGGTATATTGTAACACACGTGGGGGAAAATTGTAACAGAATCAATAAGAATTGAAAACTCACCAATAGATATGTTTTTAACAAAGGAATACAACTTTTTGAAATGCATTATTCCAATTATAATATTTATTCCAAATCCAAAAATAATTTTTCCTCGAAACATACATTTTTTCGATATAATTTTGTAATTGGAAATTTTCAATCCTATGAAAAAGAAATGATATGCTGAGACATTTTAAATTGAAAACAGTAGAGTGTAATTTAGGTAATCATATAATAATCATCAAAGAGTAATCAATAAAAATGTGTGTTAACAAATACATGCAATGCTACTCAGAAAAACAGTTACGGCACTTATAAAGCTTTTCACCGTTACAGCAAATAACATGAGCCCACTTTCTACATGTTATGCACTGTTCAACCGGATCAACTATTTTTATAGTTATCTAAAAAACCAAGCATAAATATTCCTCTGATTCACTGTCATCACTCTCTACTAGTAGTCTCCGTTTTAACGCTTTGTTACGCTTTTCTTTCTTCAAACTCTTTTCTTTGTTGTTTCCTTTTTCGCTAATGCTTCTTCAAGGGCCAATTTTTCTGGAGTATATCATCATCAAGAGTTGGTGCTTTTTCCCTTCTTTCTCCTTGTTTGATTTTCTCGTTGATTACCACTGGTTGAAGGTCTAACCTGTGGTGATGGTCGCACCTCCGCTGGATTAAAATCCAGTCGATCTGCTGTCTTCTGAACGTCGGCAGCCGTAGATTCCCTTGAACCGCTGGAAGTAAGTTCCGTAGGTGGATGGAATTCCAAATTCGGGCTGCCTGTCACTTGGCAAGGTGTAAAGGCTGAATCGGGGAATACATATCGATTAAAATGACCAAATTCCAGTGGCAGAGAACCCGGCATAATATTTTTTGGCGTTACTGCTAGTGACAGGGCAACGGCGACGATTTCTGGAATGTTATAAATAGTCAGTCTTTTACCCTGATGGCATTTCATCCATGAATCCATTGCTGAGTTCACATAACGCTTGAATAGCCCATAAACTCCTACATCAAGAGGTTGAAGCCGCTGTGAGCAATGGGGAGGAAACGACAAGAGAACAATTCCATTTTATCTACAGAAGTCAATAGTTGGTAAATAGATATGACTCTCGTGGTTGTCCAGTTGGAGAAGCAATTTTTCTCACGGGAAGGTTTGACATACTTCGCAAAATGTTTGATAAATGTTAAAAGGTCTTCTGCCTGCATCCATCCAGAACCGTTTGCAGCTCCAATACACCCTGCAGGACCACCGCGAAGAAAATCATCCCGGAATATTTTCCTAGAAAAGAAAAACTGTGGCGGGATGGCGTTACCAGTAGCGTTTACCGCGACACACATTGCAACTAAATTTCCACGCTCCGCAGATGTTATTGCCCCCACTTGTTTCTTACCCTTTTCTGCTAAAATTCTTGCAGGTTCCTGCACCGTGTGGACACCAGTCTCATCATCATTATACAAATTGTTAGCCTCAAACTTATTGTCATTGTGAACTCTCGATAGGTTGCTGAAAAACGAGGCCAAGTTCACTTTGATTAAACTCAGGCTTCCTGTCGCCTAATAGATAGGAATTGATTCCTTTTCAAGAAGGCGTTGATCCAGTCAGCCCCCGCCATTTCTTTCTATGTCCAGTTTTTGGAAATGTACTTTTGTAGTGCAAGGCACACTGGTACGCAAGCTTCCTCACTTCACGTGTCGACAAAGCGTAATACAGGTCAGCAGAATGCTTTATATAGTCAGCAAGTGCCACTTTTTGTTGAAAGTTAAATACTCGAGTGTGAGGATTGTAGCCAAGTTTAGGAATTTCGTTTTCTCTTAACTTTTGGAAAAACCTATGTAATAAAACATGACAAATTCCTATTTCCTTTGCCACGATTCGAACAGATTTCAGAACTTCAGAACTTCTGCAGCGGCAGCTCCATTGTTTCCCGCGGTATATTTCCCCTGTCTTGTTGTCCGCTTTTGACTACTAGGCATGCTAAAAAGATGTTAATATCATGTAGTTCCAATGTTTCAGCTTTAGTTAGCTTTAGTGCAAAAAATATAGGGTATGTATGATTAACAAAATTAATATAGCTGTTACTTGGCTTGTATTATGCTGGGAATAACCAATTTATACAAAGGGGTCAATCGTAACATGTTACAATCGTCCCCGATAGGTCTGTTACTATTGACCTCACAGCGCCATTTTGAATGTAAAAGTCAAATATTTTGTAAGTTTAAGAAGTGCAATCGTCACACTCTCCACTATTATATCTAAGTAAGTGCTACATATTTTAGTGCAATAATAGAATTGAAACTTCTTACCTGGACCTCAGAATAAAATTTCTTCTCGGGTAAAAATATTTTGCTCGTAGACACACAAAATATATTCTTCACACCTGCGCCAACAACTCGCAACTGAAGGTACTGATGGCAAATAATTACTTAATGAAAATATTCTATCAATAATTTCTCAACCCATCAACATCAACAAGCAATTGGGTTTAATCGAGATCGAGTCCAGAAATTTTAGTGGGAGACATTTACTACATTTACAAAATACCCTGCAAGCCGTCGCAAGGGTATTTGGCGAGGAGGCCCATCACCAGGAATGGATTACGAATCAGGGAGAACACTTATTAAGCAAAACCATACTATCTCCTATAAAGACTACTTGCATAAAACCAAGAATCGCAATACTACCACCCTGAGGAAAATAGCAAGAATGCAGTCACAAGACATATGTTATATTATATATAAATTACACTAAAATGTAACACGAATTAATTTATTATTTGTAATATGATAGTCATTGCTATAACTAAATTAAATTTTAACTTTATATTTTCTAGTGATTGCGTGGGTTATTAATTCTAGTGATTGCGTGGGTGAGTTAAAACGTGCACGGTTTTTGAAAGAATAAATACATTCAAATTTATACATCCAAATCTAAAATATTTTTTCTGGTTTCTCCATGTCCCTTCGCTGTAATCTATCACTTTTCCAAGTTGTGTGCGGAAATAATGGACTCTTGACCCTCTCCGCCCTACTATCTCTCTCTCTAATTTCAAGAGACTAACCACTTTGCCCTATCATTTGACTCCTGCCAGCGGCGCACTTTGGGTGAAACGCAAAATGAGCGAGGGCAGATGCCTCCGAATCTCACGAGGGTCACGAGAGGAAGCAGCTCGGAACGACGGCGGCGGCGGCATGAAGGAAAACACTATTGACCTTCAAGAATTGCAAGACTCCTCAGTCGACACCACGCGAACGTCGCGCGCCAGGTTGAAAGTGGAGCGTGGGCGGCGACACGCGTCTCCCGGCGAACGCCTTATTTATTTTCCTTAAGCATTTGAATATATATATTCGTTCCGCTTCCTCGAGTACCCTCGAAATCCCAAGGCGAGGGCCACGCCCACCCGTGGAAGTCGAAACGGACGCATTAGGACCTCACTAGTTATAACGGCTTTCTATCAACCTCCTGAGAATGTTGGAGGAAATCTGGGGCTTGTTCGCGAGAGTGCGCGGTGCCTGTTGCTGCTGTCAAGCCGAATAGACTACTACTCCTCTTCCTTCCTGAGTACCTGGGAAAAGAGTGGAAGAGATAAGGATGGATGACGTTTGAGGTGAACGGAGGAAGGGGGAGGGTAAACGGCGAAAAGGGCGAGGTCGTGAGAATGAAAGGGGTTACGAGCAGTTGGATGTCGGGCGTGTTCGGATGCCGACGGCCGAAAAAAAAATGGCTGGACGTCACGACGCCTCTCACGTACACACAAAACTCGCCCTCCCCTAATTCCTCCCCCCCCCACCAAAATCCTAGTCCCGTGCTTTCAACCTTTTGACCTCACACCCATGCTTAAAAAAAAAAGAAACTTCCTCCCCCACCGACTCCCCATTTCTTCGAAGAGCCCCCCCTCCTTCCGGAAGAGTTTTCGCGAATTTCCAAAGCGCTTCCCTTAGCACCTGCCGCGATACTAAGCCGCAGAACGGAAGGGGCTGCTTACCAGAGGTTTTTTCCTAAACCGGTTCCCTCCGCCCAGGCCGGAGCGAGGAAATTTAAATACCTTTGCCTTTGCTTCCACGGAAGTTCCTTGGAAAAGTGCGGGGGCGCAGGAAGAAGAGGGTCACAGCAAAGCAAAGGGACGTATCGTACGGCATCCAATTTTTAAAATGATGGATAACGCGACATGATCATATAGTTTTTAATGCTCTTTTCTCTCGCGCAATCCGCCTCAGTCCACAACGAAGTAGAAGCATCAACACTCCCCGCATACCTAGCACAACAATTTTATTTAGTGAATTTAAACAAATACATACTTTGCTCATTAATAGATAAAAATTAAAGTACTTTCTTTTCTTAAGTTCCACGTTCCCATGCCTAACTGCAACATTGCCTTGCAATGCAGTATCATGTACATTAATTAAATAGATGGAGTGAGACGTTGGTGATGATTCACCTCCTATTCTTCAGGTGACTTTAGGGGTACTAAACAAACGTAGAGGACTAGCATGGAGTATCTTCATACTCTGTTTCCCTTGCTAATTCTTCAAGCATTTAAAATGTGGTGCTTCAGAAGAATCCTGAAGATTAAATGGATCGACCGATTTAGTAACGAGGAAGTGCTAAGAAGAGTAGAAGAAAAGAGAATTCTGCTGACAACTCTAAAAAGAAGAAGGGACAACATAATCGGCCATATCTTGAGACACGATGGCCTGATGAAGACAATCGTCGAGGGGAAAGTGAACGGGAAAAATGGAAGAGGCAGGCCTCGTATGAGTTACATGGAACAGGCTGTGAATGATGTAAAAGAGAAGAATTACGTCACAATGAAAAGGTTGGCCGATAGAAGAATCGAGTGCAAACCAATCCTAGGATTGTTGACCAATTGTGATGATTCTTCTTCTTTTTCCTCTGGGGGACAAAGAACCACAGTGAAAGGAAACTTTCCCAGAAAAGATGTGCAAGAGTGCTAAGTGTTCTCTGCAGGAAGAAATTCGCATATTTCACTCAGGATATACAATGTACGCAACAGACAGAAAGATCGATTTTTTTCTCAAGTGCTATAGAGAATAATTTTTCAAATTTCAGGCATTATGTCATTAAAACCTGGTCATGGCTTCTAAAGAAATCATTTGCAATTGCTTAAGGATGGCAAAAATACTTTTGCATATTAGAGTAAGTTAAATATCTATATTTAGGGCAAGGTTGGGGCTACATAAATACTTCCTACTTCCACCAACCCCTGGTCAGTACTAATTAAATCAGTTTGAAAAAGTGCAGAATAATGAGTATATAGATAAATAGGACTTTGTCATAACAAACGACTGTACAAAGCAAATCGATAATTGAAATATTTGTAAGATAGTAAATACAACGGCAACATAAGAGTTTCCACCTTTACTAGCCTTTACTTGTGTGCTATTGAAGAAAACAATGTGTATGGAATGTATGCAACCAAGAAGCATTGACATCGTTGAGTCGCTTTATCTTAGGTTTAAAATGTTTGCGCATTATGCGAAGGTAAAAATGACAAATTGGTCTTATAATTCTGTAATTTCGAAAAAATTAGGACATGAAAATATGAACATCACAGGTAAACTAATTCATATAGGTACTATGTTCTATGAGTTTAATTGCTTTCGTTAAAAGTTTCAATGGATTTTTTTAAGATAGAAGAATCCTGGTCGTATACGTCTATGTAATACCCTGTGAGGCACCAAGAGGGTGTGTGGCAGGGGGGAAAGATCACCAAACATGCCATGCACTATTGACATGTAACTAGGCTATTACAAGGAGACATGCTAGATAACAGCGTCTGTACTGAAGCGTTCCGTAATTGGCGACCAAAGATTTCCGTTATCCATTACAGCTCTAACTTCCACGGTGATCGATGTCCTCAATACCCAATACGTGTCATGATATCAAGATGATTCCACCAATATCCTGATTAATCGACAAAACAAACTTGCATGACGGGTAATATGTAAGTACGCAGACCTATTATCTATAATAATAATAATAATAATAATAATAAAAGGTCTTTATTAGGGCGAGATTGAGACAAAACTGTCCCTTCTGCCATCTAACCCCTCGTCAAAATAAATATATAAAAGATGTACAGATCTATGGATCTGATCGACAGGATGCATATCAAAATGGAAGACCTGCTGAGACAATAAATACATAAATAGAAGTGTATAAAAAGACTAACAATAATACCATATCCCAAACTAATGACAGTAACCTAAAAAACTCAAGTTATTTACTTACAATGACTAAATATTGTTTTGCAAAAACGCTTTTACGTGTGTATAACGCTGAAGAACGTGTAAAAGGCGTCATGCCATTCGATCGTGACAAAATATTAACACATGCGCGTCTTTATCATTTATTTTATTAAAATAAACTATATAAATGGAACTAAATCATCATAAACTGCAATTTATAGTATGCATTTTGCTATAATTTTTTCTGTAACTTGCTTATTTTGTATCGGATGAAATCCTACACGTCAATTAGAGCCTGAATTGGGCTCGGTATGAGCGTCTCAATGTTACTTCCCTTACAGTGTATCGGTAACAAACGTCTGTGCTTTATATCACGTTTCAATTCAGGGATGGAAGTTTAAGTGCAATTTTAGAATCAATATTTTCATGAATAAGATATCAAATGGCCCATGCTTAAGTGTCATGAAAATATCAAGATCTCGTTAACGATAGTTAACAGGATTGAACACCAGTTACTTAGGAGCGGCTGTTTACTCATTGGATAATCTTAAGTTATACGGATGGATTTATACTTAGCCATTAATGGACCTAAAACCCAAGACTACAACTATTACAAGCGAACTTAGAGCCAGGTGCCACTAAACCAGCTGAAAAATGGTGAAAAAATAAAGAAAGAAAGTCATTCTTTAAAAAGGACAGAACAATTGTTCAATACTCAAGGAATACAGGGATTAAAATAAAAATCGGAGTTTTGTTTAAATAGCACATAAAGAAATCTATTTCATAATTAAGAAGTTCTACCAGGAAAATACAATTTGGCACTTATTCCTAGGCCATATAACTACTACATGATAGCCAGTCTTCCCACCTCTCTACAGTTATCAAGTTGGCGTGATGTTAATTTCCAAGAAAAATACCTATTTAAGGAAATCTGAGGATCGTGAGATTCTCTAAGGGAGGGAACTCACCACAAGAGCCTTACGCTAATTTGCATCATTTCGGAGGGAAAATTTCAGGCGGACCAGTTTTCAAATTATTTCATCCTTACCCTTCCACTTCCTCTTATCTCCGGAAAAAAGTCCCGGAGAAAAGATCAGAGTCTGTAGAATATGTTTGACCAGGAGAGAAGAATCGTCTTGGCTCACACCACAACTCTTATGCTCTTTGCATATTTGAAAAAAGACAATAGCTGTATTTCCGTAAATAAAAAAATCCACATTAACCGGGAGTCGAACTCATTCATTTCCGGCGAAAAGCTTTACCAATTAAGCTGAGTCTTTCTCGCTTATACATTTCAGCGAGTGACTCCGATAAGGTATCCGCGGTTAGTTCGCAATCCTTGAATTTGAAGAAAGACCATAATTTCGAAATTTTTTGTCATTTTAATCTAAAATGGGCATTAAATTAATTATTTGCTCAACAAGATGGCGTTACTGGATATCTCCAAATCTGAAACACTAATTAAGTGTAGAGTTCAATAAATTCACGCCAATAGCTATCTGTTCGTGACGTCATGAAGGCGTCAAATATTTGCCCGGTAGTATTGTTTTATTTTTATCTTAATGGTAGTACATGGTAAATCCAAAATAAATATATAAAGCCAAATTAAAAATTCACTACCTGGTAGAATATAACAATTTAAAAAAATGTAAAATGATTCGCAAAATTCAACTGATTCCCCCCATCCCTTCCATCCCTATCCTTATACCTTTCCTCTCGGTCTGAAGCGCCTATTAGTGCGGAAACAGACTTGAAAACACCCATGAAAAAAAAAATTCAACTGATTGGGGGTCTGAACCCCATCCCTTCCATCCCTATCCTTATACCTTTCCTCCCGGTCTAAAGCGCCTATTAGTGCGGAAACAGACTTGAAAACACCCAAGAAAAAAAAATTCAACTAACAAGGCATCACGGGAAAAAATAAGCGTGAAGAGCAATAATATTCGTCTGCAAGAAACTGTCACATTAGAGCGCATATTGCCATAATTAAAAGAAATTATCATAGTATCATTTGCTATGACAACTGGCATAGTGCTTGAAATTGAAAAAAACATGGGTTAATATGGATATAGTAATATGTATTGAAATTTTCCTTTTAAAGAGAAATATATTTATGGCTCTTTGATAATTTTTAAGCGAGTGTGAGAGAGGTTTTCCCTCTCTGAGGTTTGCTTACCGTGCCATCGAGAAACGAAATTTCGTGAAAGCAAAAACCGCGTAAATATGGCCCAAAATCCGCCATGGGTCCACGGTCCCATGGACATCTGCCCTCCGCATCGGATACCAGCTTACTCCTCCCAACTCGACGGGACCCGGGAGGGGTGGTTTAGAAGTGGTAGGCGGAGGAAACCGCAGAGGGGGCAGAAAGACGGAGACGCGTAAACGAACCCAGGGAGTCTCGGCAGCACGGCGGGCATCTCGCGCTCTCCCTCAACTAAACGCCACCCCTCATCATCAACCCTATGCATTCCCGCACCAAAAAACTCCCCCTCGGGCTACCCCTTAATCTCATCCACCGCGCACGACTACTAGAACGTCTTGTTTGAGATTGTTTTTTATTCGAGCGTTGCACATGTGCCCACCACCATGTGTGACACCCGCCCAACCCAAAATTCACCCACCAACACTCTCACAATAACGTCACCCTTTGAGAATACGCGAGGGAGGAAAGTAGAGGTTGAAGCACAGAAGAATTTCAACGTATCGATCTGTAAGATTTTACCCTATCATTTACATTAATCCGTGTGATATTAAACATTAAGTTACTTCATCAATTAATCCAACAAACATTTATGTTTGGAGACCCACAGAAGGAAATAAATGAGTCAACTCAAGCGGCAAGATGGAGTAATAGAAGATCTGAATAAGATAGAAGTCAGAAACTGGCAAAATGTTGTTAAGATAGAGGCGACTGTGGAAGACGCGAAGAAATCCAAGGTCCACGGAGGAGGGGATGAAGAAGATGAAGATATTCAGCATTGAATCAATATCTTTACGTCGAGGAGATTAAATACACCGCGATAATGCCAGAAAATATTCTATATATACCTACATTTAAATAAATTCAGATGTTGAGCATTCAGGTGTAATTTTCAATAAATTTAAAAATTTTATTCAAACCGACAATATTGTATAAGGAATCGTGGGGACAGTCAATTATGATGCAATAAATGATGCGATTGATTAACATTTTCTCGTAACACTTAATATTTGACGAAAAATGCTGCTGCAAATATATCCATCAAGGGTGTCTTTGGTCAACATGTATTCGGCCGAGTCAGGGAATAACAAGCATAATTTAAAACACACCTTGTACGGTTACACGGGAATAAAATCCGTACGATTTGTGAAACTGTATAAGGTGCGATCTTCAATGTTTGTCTCATCGTTACACAACGTATCGCCGACGTCCATTTATTTTACTTAGAGAATATCGTCCAACGACGTTCATATTCGACCATCGAAGAGTCCCGAGCGAGACGGAGGGGGGAGGGGCGAGGAGGGAAAAGCGGAGTGGAAGGAAGAGGGGACACGAGATGGAGGGAGACTAAGAGGGAAAAAAAGGACTGTCTGTTCGGCGGAGAGGAAGTGGAAGGTGGGCGCGCAAGGGTTTGCGGTCTTCGGAGGGGAGGGAGGTTTCGAGACTTTTTAAACAAAAAAAACGGGGGAGAGAGAGCCGTGGATTGATACGTATCATAGGTGCGGATGCAAGGCAGAACGATGCTGGGGGCTCCGTGGCCGAGATTAAACAGAAGAGGAACGAGGCGCGCTCCCCCTTGGCATCCCGCTTCACTGAGCCGTGTTTTGATTGTTATAAACAAGGTTAATGGGAATCGCACCACCATTTCTTGCCTTATGTAACGGTTCATATATTCCTCTGAGATGCAGCATGCCCAAAAAGGAACGCGGCAACACACTGAGTCAATAACCTTGATGCTAATAATAGACATGGCACCCATTTCCCATTTTCGGGGAAAATGGAATTCCATTATTTTCAAAGGCAGCTCGTTTTCAGTTTCTCTCACTTCTTCTCATGGTCGACAAGAAATTGAAAATTTATCATCCACGCACCATTAAAAGTGACGGAGAAACTGAATGTACCATTGAGGCAAATAATGATTTGAAATGACATTTTCTGCATAAAAAATTAAATTACTCCTCTTAGAGTCTTTCCTAAATTCCTCTTTCACATACTCTCGATAGGAATTTTTTCACGATTAGGGAACTATTTACACGAAGTTTTTGAACCAGGCTATTAATTTTAGTGGCCACTGTCAGACTCGGAATGTAATGACCAATCCTAACAGTCGATTCATACCTGAAAATCAAAGATGCCAGCTGTAGCATTGAAAATAAACAAGGCCTCCAAATAATAACAGTAGAATTACTCGGCGAGTTTTATTTTCAAAGGAAGGTCATAATGCTTCTTCCATGCCGAGGTAAGAATTACGATTTGATGGTGAGTTAATCAAATAGTATTCAAAAACTATAAGTAAATATACAAATTCTATTCACTGTTGCATGCTATATTTCTGAACAAAAACCTTCCCATGTAATATTTGTTAAGTTGTTATATTCTGATTCAGAACATAACAACTTAACAAATATTACATGGGGAGGTTCGATGAGCATTAACTCAGATTCCAACCCGGGACTCTACAATCCGTAACCAATGATCTGTCCCCTGGGTTACCTTCTGAATGGCCCCTGTTTCTTAAAAAAGTTAGTTTTCATATTATTTTAAAAAATAATTAGTGCCTGATAATTAAAACACATTAGCATTTTCCAGTTAAAGTAAGTAATATTAACTATCAACAGGAGGATAATGGCATATGTACCTACTCTGCCTTACAGCAAAAACCGAGTAGAAAAATTGTAAAGCTACTGAACCGAAAATGTGTATTTTCATTCATTGACGAGCATTATAAAAGCCAAAATGGATCGTTTTATGATAACTTTCCTCAGAAAAACGACATATTTTTAAAGTTTTCAAACTAGGTAAGTTGAAAATAAATATTCTATGAGTAGGAGAAATAAGGCATTTTTTAAAATCATGAAATGGAAAAGAGATGGGCTTATCGGCCATATCACGAAAATCAATGGGAAGTCGAGGAGAGAAAAGTGAACGAGAACTAGAGAAAAACCATCGACAAGATATTTGCCACCACTCGTGAAAACTTACATGCAAAAAAAAGTAGTACATATACGTCTATATATCCTGCAAGCCTCCGTGAAGATGTGAGGTGAAGATCACCTGACATGAACTATTGACTAGCAACTACGCTACTACGTGGAAACATGCTAGTTAATAGGGATGCTAGGATAATACAGATAAATATTTTAGTGAAAACCTTTGTGACAAGTAATTACTTCGTAACTTTGTAGACACTTACCATCTAGTTGCACGTAAATAAAATTGGAAAAGTAATGATATAAGGTTCGATATGCTTAGTTATCTCAATAGTAGGATCAATGACCAAGGTCGTGGTGGTGATAATGATGATTATGACAAGGTGAATATTGTTGCCTGATTAGGGACCTGCAGAGAAATTTACGTAGGTATACGTAAAGAGACAGAAAAAAATAACTATGGTTAGCTATTTACCTTTTTGTGGATAGTAGGCCAACAATCCGCTATCACTTTGAAAAAAGGGTTCTCTTTCCGATATTAAAATTTCCTCTATCAAAACAGGCTAACTATCAATAGCAAGCACAAATATTTCATTGAATGAAACATAATCCATTTCCTGAAATGACACTTTCAGTAATATTTTTGAAAGAAACATGAATGCCGCAAGCATTAACCATGGTTTCCGATTGCAATAGTTTATAAGACATTTATCAAGATAATGAATTATCGTTATGGCATCACTTAGTGTACACCAATGATAAACAAACGTATACAGACAGGGCTTGGAGAAACTATAAACCCTCTGGACCGCTTCCAAGAAATCTAACCTAAATCAAAAAGGCATAGCAAGAACAGCTCAATGATCAGAAACTGATTTTCTGGGACGAGATAGAAAAAAGGGTGCAAGGCGAGGCAAAGAGAGAGAGAGACGGTAGAAAAACCGTTAATCAGCGATCGGAAGTGGTAGATGACTTGCGGCTGGGGTCTGCCTCGTATGAAGACCGGATATGGAAAGAGACAGACGAAAATCGCCACAGATACCGAGTTGAAAAAATAAATGCCACATATGGCGGGATAGAAGGAAGGGGTGAGATGGGGGAAGGGGGGACGTAGACGCCGGGGGAAAATGATTTGTGGCCAACGGGCTCTGGGACGGGTTGAGTTGCGGTGCCTAAGGACTGGGGGGAGACGAAGAGTCTGGGTACTTTGGAAAGAGTGGCACGGGGGTAGGATATAAACTCGAGTTCTCCAAGGAATAATCCGAGAGAGCCCTGCTATGAAGGATGCTACCCATGAGAGAAGGAAAGTAGAGAAAAGGAGGGGGTGAGAATCTCGAAAGAGAAACAAAGAGAAGAGGAATCGGCTGGAAAGGGTTGGCTGGAAAGTGAGGGAAAAAGAAGATATTTACGGCTCTCAAGTGTATTTATGGTCGACAAGTGTAAATTTTAATCGATTTATTCATGGAGTTCAATGTTATACACCTGTGCTGTATACGGTTCTGCATGTAAAACTGCATTTATTTTGGACGATAAGATAGCATAAATTTCATCTTGTTAATTTTTTGTATGAAAACCATCAACTAAGTTCATCCTCCCCACGGCATTAAAAACCTTCTGTCGTAACGCTGAGGAACTTAAAAAAATCCCTTATCAGAATGGCTAATAAAAATAATATAGCGACGATGCTATCCCTTCAATGAAATCCAATTCGGCAGAGACACAGTTATTCCGATGCGCAGCTCACGAAGAACCTAAAGCATAGCCGAAGAAATCTAGGATATGAATAGATTAAAGGTAAGTCATCAATGAGGGAAACCCTCTCTCTATGTAAAAGCCAAATCTATGACATCTGTATCACATTACGACATAAAAGAGAAGATCTGGGGTGCTTTATTCTGGGTACTCGTAAAAGTTGACGAGAAAACTCGTTCAATATAAAAAAAATAATTTTTCCATTTCCTTCAAGCAAAATCTGACGGTTAAAAACATCACCACATCTAGTACTATAGCTTTTAAATATTAATCCAGATTGAACCTTTCACGGTTACGATTTGACTTCGTCCCTTTTCAAACGATTAAAAATCTGATTCGGCCATCTAAGGTAAAATATCTAATGAGACATTCCACTGAAGAAATCATTTGCAAGCTCCTATGAACAAAATTCCAATCCTTTTCCCCAACTTGTCATTAAAAATGTATCATCAAATCCGATTTGTTTAAATAAAACACTCAGATTTTAATGATTTAAATGAGTCGTTTCCGGATGTATTGAAAGGATTAAAGAGCTATTAAGAGATTTTTACATCTATCAATTCACGATGCGTCAGACGAATCGGTTTCCCTCGAGAAATTCTCCTTAACTCCTTCTGAAACTCGCTCCATTCAAGGCCAAGATTAATAAGGAACAAAAAATGAGAATGGGTTACCGTCATTTGGGTAGCAACTCGGACCCCCTTTTGCTTGATTCACAAAAATCCGAACCGAGCCTTTAATGCTGCTGAGAGTTTGAGTAAAAAAAGAAGCACTTCGCGCAGAACGGAAGTCGCGGGGCTATGGTCCTTCATACTGCCTTACCGATTCCGAAGACGACAGCAAAGAACAACGAGAAACAGATGACAGCGTCAGACGGTTGACACAGGAGGAATGGGAGGAGGAGTAGCGAAACGTTTTTTCAGAAATACACACGGTTCTGAGCGGCATGCGATGGAGGAAAAATGTTTCCAGAATTTTCACGAAAAAAACACCGTGAATATATTCCTGAGGGTTTGCAGGCGTGTCATGAGCTAAAGCACCATGAGAGCGACCGTCGCTTTCTTATCGCGTCAATCACGCTTCCTTTCTGCTATGATCTCTGATGATGTCGCAAAATTCTAGGTTTCCACTTCAGTTTTATTAATTAAGTGATAATCTTGACTGTCAATCTTAAACTTGGTGTTTCCAACATTATAAATATCATATCCAATATACGTTGACTAATGAACGGTCCTTGATAACTATAGACCAGCGTCGAGGATATCAGAATTCCCTCCCCCTCCACCTTATATCCTTAACTCCACATACTCACTATTAAAAGTATACCTGTAAAGTATATCATTTATAATACCCGAAGAGGTGATAGAAATCTTTTTCGTGCATAGTAAAATATAAGCGATCTGAAACAATATTCGCGTCATTATAAATTGAAGAAACTCATATAGCATCGATCACCACCTATTCGTATCTCCCATTCAATGGAGCGTCACCCGCCATTCATCGGTAGTTCCCACATCACAAATACATTCATGCACCCTGCATGGCTATCTAGTCCAACACGCATGTAAATGAAATTTTCTACGTCACCAGCAATTAAAGTCTTAGCTCGTGTCTCCTTCCTATAACTCTTATTTGCATCCGTGGATATTTAATATATACACGTTGTGAACCAATCATGTGATTGCAATCATTGCAGGCCATGGTTTGGCTTATCGCTGTCATTTTTAAGGGGACATAATCAAGACATAGCGGATGACAAAAAGTTGACGGGTGGTCTGGCAAATTTGATCACGATCTGTATTCAGAAGGCTTAAACCTGAGAGAAATATTCGAGAACGGAACATTTATGTCCTCCATAAACTTCATATACAAATGGTGAAAATCACGGGGGCTAAAAAATTAAGTCTGGGGAGAGACTGACTGTGAGAGAGAAAGAGAGAGAGAGGGGGGGCAGGGAAGGAAGGGAGGGTGCAAGGAGTGTCGAAGGGAGGAGGTGCGTGCAAATCGTGACATGTCATTGGCCGGATGCGGCGGCAAACGACAGCACACACACTGGCTGTGGCTATCCCCCCGACGGATGTAAAAAACACGCCCCGCGACGAAGGGCAAGGGGGGACGGACGGAAAAGGGGGTGAAGTTGCATTTGGAGAATATGGCAGGGAACGAGGGGGTAGGTGACGTTGAAGGGGTGAGTGAGATGGTCCCCAAAGCATATTCCCCCTTCTTCCTCCACCCAACCCTCTCTCCCTCCCTCCACAAAAAAACGCTCCAATTTTCCGCAATCCCAACGGCGTGAGGGGTTGCTCGTGAGCTTGGTAGTTACACAGGCTGGAAAAGAACGGACAAAAAGTTCGAAAGGGGCCTTAAAAAAAAGACTTCGTCCGAAACCACACAGCAGGAGCATTTCCTTCGGGCTCACTCATTAACTTAAAACAACGGGGCCCGGGATATTATAGGGGGGGACTGAGTAATTGCCGACTGGCGGAAGGACTGCGGCTTGCGAACCCCTTCCATTCCGTTAGGACAGAGGGAAAACGAAAGTGGGTGCGAATGCAACTGCATCCGAGGTCAGACAAATGTATTATTGCAAGAAGTCGCTTGCAATAACGTAAGTGTGTGGCGTGCGCGGAAAATCACTGTAAATAAAAACCTAGTAAGACAAGGGTATGATCCCGGTTGAGTCAAATTGTGAAGGCATGGAGTCATTCCAACGGGTACAATTCATCCCTCAAAGAGCTCCACTATGCATCAAAACTGATAATCTGCGCGCCACGACTTATAAGTTTTACTTGAGTATGACTTAGTACTCAAACTGACTAGTGAATATTACCACTACGTAAGTTAAGCTGGGGGCTCAAAAAATACAAATATAAATACATTTTGTGCCTATTTCTCACAAAACCATTTTGTGCCAAGATAAACTTATCATGGGTTACCGATTCTCAAAAACTTCCAAAGAGGCAACTTAATTTGCATTTATAGGAACCTAAACCATTAATAATTTTAATAGTATAGAATATCACTAGTTTTTTATCCTAAGTTTCGTCTCCACTCGATTTTTTTCTCTAATAAGATCCTCATATTGACGATAGGTATTCATCTCTGTTACATCCTTCACTAATTGCCCCATATATCTCAAATGATGTCATTATTTACCGATCATACCGTTTATTTGTCTCTCAACATCTTTTTACATGAAACCACGATGTCTAAATTTCGGTCATATTCCGTCTTATTTCAGAATTTTTATCAGGATTCCTTTTACTCCTGCTGCTCATAGAACCTCCACATTAGTAACTGAATTTGATTTTCATCGTGATTTTCTGTAGTACCACATTCCGAATACTTCAAGCCTTGCCTTTTGTGCGTCTTTTATTGTCCATGACTCACTACCATAAATGAGCATGCTCCAAACTTGTATTTCCGGTTGTTAGTAGATTCTTCTCCTGGTATTATTCCCTTTTCGCATGGGCAATTCTACTGACTTGTTTCTTCTTGCTCATCCCTCATTATTGTGCTTACGAAATAGCAATTTCTTCCACTTCTTCAACCTTTTGCTTCCCAGCTTCAATTAGTCTTAATCTCTGCTCTTCTAATTCACAAAATAATCTCTTCTATGTTTTAATAAAAATTTAGGTGATTTCACCACAACATCATTTTTAGGTTACACTGTCTTTTATATATTTTCTTCCAACATTGCCACGGCAGCTATATCGACGGTAAATTTTGACATTCCTTTTGACCCGTGGATATTCAAAGCAAAAGACTATCACACAGACGACCATTTTCATCAGCTTTCAACGTCTTCTCATTTCAAGTTCTCCTCATTAGACCTAGAAATATGAGCTTATATATAAGGAAACACTATGAGAACTTTAAAATACTTCCTTATGGCAGTCAGGCATGATCAATGACTAATAATAATGACTCTAATTGGCAATAATAAGGTATATCCCTATTATAATTAATTACAGCTACCGATAACTCAATACTGGAAGCAGGTTATGATGATTCTATAACAATGGTTGAAACTTGATTTATGTTGCAAAATATCCAAATGACACTTAAATACGCTAGCGTCATTCTCATGCGTTCATGTCATAAAATAGATTATGAGCTTACTTTAGCTAAGATTTCTTTAAATGATAACTCTAAACATGGAATAAAAAACGCCAGAAAATATTTTCCCATGCATATAGAATATGCAACATCTCCAATTAAATAACGGACAATTATATTTCGGTGAACTACATTTATTCGCACACGGTCGTTTCTGGTTTTTAAGAAGTGATTTATTTATCATACATATGCTCCTGAATGGGCAAAGATTCTCAGACTCCGAACGGATGCATCCCAAATGATGCGATAATAGAGCCAAGAGTTAAAGCCAAGAATACCGATCTCACTACTAAAGCCCTTTCAAATAACATCACCATCCAGGGCCGCCAAAGAACAGGTCCTCTTTTCCCAAACAATAAACTAGACCATTCATTCTATTTCAAAGCTCGCCGACTACCACGTGGGTGGAAGTCCCACCCTCGGCCATGCTCCTTGAGATTATAAGAGGTCCAGGGCATAGGATTCCTTCCGCCGAAGATAGGCTCCGTTCCAATCGCCCTTCCCCATTCCCCTCTCGCCCCTCATTCCCGTCTCTCTCTTACTTCTATGTCCGGACGCCAAATACAGGTCTCCCACATCATGCAAAGCAATATCTCTTTACGAATCAATTGCGAGTCTAGGTACCAGTCGTCTACCTTCTTTGCATTCCTAAATCGACTGCCACTTCAACGGAAAATATAAAGCTGATCTTGCCGAAATAAATAGCTGAAAATTATTCCATTCCGTTCAGCATAGCAGATTTGAATTTTTTGGGCTAAGATAGTTCAAATAAAATAGCCAAACCGCAGATAATAACAGATAATAGGTAGAAAAGTCAGATAATAGGTAGAACAGTGAGAGTTGCTATTTATGAAATAGATTAAGAACACCTTTATATTAATGATAAGGCAAAAAAAGGTTTATGCGGTGTTAATAACATATTCCGAAGAAACCTATAATTTAATTGCTTATGAAGATGTATTAAGGTGATGTTAACTTACTTAAACTCCCAGTAGGGCATGAAATCGGATCCACAAATCCAATTTGCATGGAAATTTATTACCATTAAATTCCGAACATAAGATTCTTCCTTGTTTTGTTGAGACGTATGTGTTTTATTCCAATAATTATCTGCTCATTTTGCTTCTTCACTTGTCTGGCTTCACTCTCCTCCAATATTTCAGAGAAAATGTAGGTCCAGTAATGCTAATACGAGAGATAACTGGGGGATATGGGCGCCGGCACCGAAACATATGACTAGCAAATAGGCAAATAAACTCTGGGTGACAGGTCGCTTCACCAACTCGACGGTGTTCATTCACGGTTGGGCTTTCGCTCAGTTGTGTGTCTTACGACACGGTGAGGCTCCCGCACAACTCAGTAACCATTATGGGCTGGGATCTCATAACTCCGCATGCGGAGGTAATTCAGCAATCAAATGATAACCAACACCATGAAAGGCAGTGATGTTCCGAGCATGTGGGTTAAATGCATACTTTTCCCGACTTCTCACCACTCCCATTTTCCTCCTCATCCCTTGATCTTCCCCTTCCTCTCTCCCCATCTGTACCCGCCCTCCTCCTCTCTCCCTAAATAAATCCCCCTCCCTTAAAAAACTATTCCCCTCCCCCTGTACCCAACCCTTCCTCTCCAGCTCTTTCCCTCCTCCCTACTTGAACACTTATTTTTATTTGGTTCAAAATAGACCGTCTAGCCTCCGGTGGCTGATGAATGCTTTTCGAGGACTCTAGAACGTCTCCACCTTACTTCCCTCCGTGCCTCTCCCATCTCGCGCCCGCATTCCGCTTGCCCCAACGGAGGAACACACGCAAACGCGCGCGGGACAAAATTCGATTACGTGGCGCTTAGCGGACGGGATAATTGCACCCTCCTTTGACGATATTCTCCCCCTTTTTTCCGTTTTCCCACGCTTTCGGCAGTTTGGGTTCCACTCACCAACGCTATTACTTGTCACTTATAATTTGCTAACTGACTGAGTGAAATACTCCGCCCAAAATACCCAATCCCTCCATTTTTTCCTCACCGAAATCTCCAACGTAAAAAACAGCATCCCCCTATATCATGAATCAATGCGCACATCCCCACTGAGAGCATAATCAAGGTTAAATTACATGCGTGACTAACAGTATTCCTGATTTTTCATAAAATTTCATTATCAATTAAGTAGAAAGACGAATACGGGATTAGTTGTGGTGCAAAAAAGAGGAGTACCTCATAAAGAAAGCTAATCAGGAAAGGTTACAAGCTGAACGGGAAATTGAAATGGAGTGGAAAGAGGAGTAGGATTAATGATACTATGTAAGCAAGAAAGCAAAAAATAATAAAATAGACAATATTTGCAGATTTGTTGGGGCCAAGTTGAGGAATTTTTGGCCGTTGATATAATTGGTGCCTGATGAAGACTATCGTCGAGGGAAAAGTGAACGGGAAGATTGGAAAAGGCAGGCCTCGTATGAGATACATGGAACAGGTCGTGAAGAATGTAAAAGAGAAGAATTACGTCACAATGAAAAGGTTGGCCGATAGAAGAAACGAGTGGAAAGCTGCGTCAAACCAATCCTAGGATTGTTGACCAATGATGATGATGATGATGATATAATTGGTTAGGTATTCTTTCATGAAATACAACTTTTAGCCCTGGTAATTGGACACAAGTTTCCAAACTATTTAAGAGCTATGATCAAGAAGAGAATGAACTATGAAAATATAAACAAATGGGAATTTAATATACAGATCATTCAGTGTCTTAAGCGCTTAATCTTATAATCAGTAAAACTACTGTTCTCAGAAGACACATGTAAAAAAGTCTTTTCGCAGAAAGAATCGAATCAAATAGAATCCTTATTAACGCTTTACGAAAACTACATGTTATAACTTCTATATGCACTTCCATGAATGACAACGATTGCACCGAAAAACTGTTTGTTTAGGAATGAATGACTGTCCAATAAAACATTTAGACATCACTATGTAACACAGCTCATTGTTTTTAAACTTACTAGATAGTCCTTGGTAAGATATCATAACGCGAAATCCGTTCTCATCCAGTTTAAAATAATGCTTGCCTCTGTCACTGTCTTTTCATCTTACATTACAAGTATGGCCTCTGAGGCGGCGGGGTAAATCCATCGCCCTTCAATCCCAGGGTTGCAAGTTCGAATCCCGCCCGGGGAGAATTCATCTACATCTGACTAATACCCTGCAAGCCACCATAAAGGTGTGGGGCAGTAATATACCACTACTAATACAAATAATATACTAGTCTAAACTTCAATTTTTTGAAAAAAGATAATAACAACGCAATCATGCATTATAATGCTGTTAGTTGGGTTAGCTTAAAGTCCTTTAACAAACATGCAACTACCTATGCTATCCATTGATACACTCGTAGTGGATATATTTACCGCTATTCATATCCCTAATTGTACGAGGAAAGAAGGACATTTTGAATCTGTCAGTTTGGCAATCAATTTCTCTTATTTTGTGATTATGGTCCAGTCTACATAAGTTGGGGTTCGCAAAATATTTTTAACGTCATCAGTGAAAATATTATCTTGGAATTTATTTAAGAAATTAAGTCTAAATTTCAACCTGCGATCTGACAATGATTCCCATTTTAATTCATTTAATAGACTGGTTACGCTAATATAGTTATCGTACCGTCCCTTTACAAATCTTGCCGATCATCGTTGCACACGTTCAAGTTCATTCTTTAGGTCTAGATACTTCATATGGATCCCATCTACTGACAGCGTATTCCAAATGAGGTCTAAAAAAATATTATTTCAAACAGTGTGTGAAAATAATCTCTATATCCATAGTTGCACTAATCATTTTCCTCGTTAACAAGTTGCATCGGCCTACACTCTAGTCCTATCTGACCTACCTACTTTATTTGACTAATCTTCCACCTACAATTCCTGACAACTGAGTACTGCTTTCCAGATAAAATTTTCAACACCTGGCGCATGGACGTGTACTGTGAAACTGTTATTACTAAAGTACCCGATGTGAAGCTATTTTTTTATTGACGTGTACTGTGAAAATTTTAATATTAAAGTACCCGATGTGAAGCTATGTAATGTCACAAGGCTCCATGATATCAGTTTGAGTACAATTTATTATGATAATGTGCTCGGGGTGATCAATAATTTAACAACTTTTCAAGAGTTAGAAAACTTTTTCTTAATTAAACCTTCAAGAACCCATTAAAAATGGCATTAAGCGTCGACTCATTAAGAGCATGAGACATTTCCTTCCGCAGATAATTTTGTCAAACTCATCCAACTGAATTGCTGCGACTGCAGTACACTCTAGCGTAGATAATAATAAGCATGTTCTGGCTAATCAAAATCTGTTGGACGGAGACCATTCCTTCTGAGAAGAGAATTGACATGCAAATAGAGACTGGATGGAGTTCTTAGGAATCAAATTCGCGAAAGGTTAAATTTAGAAAAGGCGTTCATTCCAGGAAATCGAGATATGGATGTGCAATTTTGAGGATGAGTGATAGGTTTCTATGACTAAATCAGAAGGGGAAATTTTTTAAATTAATGATTTTTATAATATGTTTACTGTGAATTATGTTTAAACGCACCGCCAAAATAATTTTTATTTTGATCGAGAAAGCGACCTGCTTTTTATCACAAAATTAAATTGTCATTGAACACTAAGGTATGTTATTTATGAATTCATCACAATTGTCTATCTTTTCGTGTGAAAGCGCACTTTTTGTATTTCATCCTTTCTACCACCTGGACGCAAATAACCTTCATAATACTCTCGTGAATTTAAAATGATACTTAAGTAGATACTTTCCTCTCGTCATGCAGGACAGCTTAATTTAAGGGATATATTTACTCGATACGTATGCAATCATTTAGCACCTCACTACTGTTACGAAAAAAGCCGCTCCACTCGTTTTTGAGAGGTGCGGTTTACATAGATAGCGTACGAGTATTTTGTTAAAAGTAAAGGTATTTTACAGATTGTTTTCCTTTTGTGCGTAATGAAGAGGTTTTAGAAGTTGAAGAGAGTACCTATATGATCTTTCTCAACAAATATAGGCACGCACTTATTCATTCCATCACAACAGGGATGCAAATACTGTTTTTTCAAAGTCAGTTTTCAGAGTCAGGTCAGTGGCATGCCGATCTGGTAGCCTAAGGTCACAAGCTCGAATACCACCTGGAGTTTGGATGGGACGTTTACCTAAGCATTCGGTGTAGATTAGACGGTGCGATACATCAGCGGTTGGAGCACCTTAAACTTGATGGGTGCCCTATTCAAATGTTACATCGGTATCTCGTCGATTACCCGGGCAGACCGCCAACACGATAATGCCAATCCATGGATGTCTTCAAAGAGAATAAATCAGACAAAAAATCTTAAGCTACAAAGCGTACCAGGTACGAACGCTTCCTATCTAGACTCAAAATGAAACACCGAGGTTTGACAGGCAAGCTGCCCAACACTTGAGTTACGCATGTCTTGGGCTATATGGAGAAGGAACCATGTCGTTCGACCGAGAAGAGAGAGGAGATAGACATAAAGTCGCATAGAGATGGAAGACAGAGAAGAGAGTTTGAGGGATTTGGCAGGATTGCCGTGAAGAGGACAAGCACTCAGCGATGCCACATCAACCAAGAGGCATTGATGGATTCATTCCACCGCTGGCTCAAATAGCATTGACGAGAATTGAAAGTGGCTTGGTTTTTCTTGGATTCAAGCTTGCGATGAATGGTGTAACTATAAAGAAAATTACGTTCTTTACTTAAGTTCTATCTTCTAAATATTCCTTTTAGGTCCAGCAAATTACTACGGTAACGCACGAATCCTTTAATTTCTAAAGGAATATAATATTTCCTTTTACAAGATCACACTAGAGAAACGCACTTTTTTTCTTTGTCATCACTTCAGCTCTTGCTTATTTATTTCTCATCATAACTCGCAACTGACTAATGATATTCTAGTAATTGTGTCCATCTGTATTCAAAGGCATTCACCTCTAACGCTGTGTATTAAGGGTTTTATTTTGACCTGTTCAGCCTTCACCGTGGTCTCTGATACAAACCAATAGATTGGAGCACTCGTACACAAGTGCTTTCAGATATATATTCCGTAACTATGACTTCATCATCTGTGAACAATAAAAGCTACCTCCACTTTTCAACTCAAAATATTCTGAGCCACATATTCACCGTGATTTTGCCTTTCAATTGTGTGCTGGCTCAGAGATAGGAGAGGGCTTTTATTGAATTTAATTTCTCGTCATTTTGCTCTACGTATTCCTTCCAGTATTTTGGATTTCTTTCTTATAACTTTCTTATTGCATTACATAAAGAAAGGTGGAATTCATGAATAAGAAAACACAAACACCAGCCATTTAAGTTCCTCTGGATTGCATTCAAATTGTAAGGTTGATATTCGTAACACTCCTGACTCTCGTCAATACGTTTCTCCAGTATACATATTGTGTACATGGGTAGTTTTATAGTAAGTACGAATATTGCTGCCCTAATTAATAACAAAAATGGAAAGGATTAGAGTAAATATTAAGGCATAATTTTATTTTCATAAAATTGAACCTAAATTTTCTCGCAAAAGCACCATTTTTCGCGGATAAAATGGAGTAAAGAGTGAGAGAAACCTCTCCCCCAGGTAGCTGCAACATCGTGGTTCGCAATGACAACTCTAATATCTCTTTCATCACGGTTGCCACGTTTGCCGTAAGAAGAACGAATGGGAGCAGCCAACGCGTCTTCTGGCAGTGAGGCACAGTGCGATCAAAGACGCGTGTAGCCTGTTCAGGCCACCTTTCCCCAATTCGCTTTAGTCTCCCCTCCCCACCCCCCCTGCTCCAGCCAGGACAAAATTATTGAGCTAATTAGAGGCACGCGAATGCATCGCTGGAAGGAGTCCAGGACAAACTCCCTCCCCTCTGTCGGCTTCCCGCGGAACTAACCCTTTCCTTCTCGTCCCGCAGGTGAGGATGAGTGGCAGAGGAAGAAAGGACATTTTCCTTCACCCCTTTTCTTCGGAGGCTGCACCCAAGATACGAAGGGTGTTGTCTCTCGAAGCCATCGCTCAAGAAAATGAAAATCAAACACGCCCATATCCTCCCGTCTACTCCATTCAACCCTTCGATTTCCTTCCCCATCCTCCTCCTAATACCACGCGACCCAAAACCAGTCGCCATGGCGATATCACGGAAAAAGAAAAACGAGAGCGCCATGAGAGGGGGCCCGCCCATGAACGGGCCTGGCGCCCATTTCCATGTCTTTGGCAACGCCTCAAGCATTTCACTTTTCTCCCGCTCTGCCTCGCCTCTCCCCGCGTGGGAGAGAAAGAAGATTCGTGTCAATGGGTGAAAGACTAGACAGGAGCAAAAAGAAAGATTGAAGGAAGGAAGGGAGGGATTGAAATGTCCTTTTCGCGTCTCTCTAGGGGGCCATACCCTTGTTAAGTGGAACGGAGATTTCGCAGAAACGGCACATTTCTGTCCCGCACCTCGCCTTGAACAGAATAAACGGGAAGCCTTAGACAACTTCCTTCCACTTTACGAAATGAGAATAATTTCTAGAATCGATCAAAATTTGAAAAGATGAAATCCCTGAAGTGTGACCATCTTAGAAAAACTGTTTTACATGGACCGTATGCCTATATTTTTACAATTATTCATCTCAACTTATTTCTTTTATTGATTGATTAGAATAAGTAAATTGCAGGGGTGGGCAGGGGCCTTCTGGAGCCCCTCTAGCACTTAGACCTCTTTAGATCAATTGTGCCAACCCACATTTAACCTGCCGGCCGCTCGGAGACAGGACAGGAGCACAGCGGTAGAGGCATTGAGGAGGGTCACCCATTCAACCTCTGTCTGGGCCCAACGTTGCTTAACTCCGGTGATCTCACGGGAACCGGTGTGTCAACGTGGATCTTCATTAGAATTTACTATGCAGAGCAAAACTCTTAAAAAGAAACACCTTTAGACAAAAATCAAGGATTGGATGGTATCCAAGGATGAGGTGAAGTCTGTTCTATGACAACCATGATCGAAGAAGAGAAGAAAGCCTCATATCAAGAGAATGAAGGGTACGTCTACCCAGCCAACCAACATAAAGACGTGCGGCAGGGGGTGAATCTTCACCAAATATGCACTACAACTATCACGCTGAAAGAGGATTGGTAGTTATATTTTAGTCTTATTGCAACAGTTAAAAAGATTTAAAAAGCAAAGTAAAAATGCGTAAACTTCCTATTAGTTAAGTTTGCTAAAAGCCTTAATACTATCCATCTAATACCTAAGATACCTGACGATATAATTGTGTACATATTATTAAATATATACATTAACAATTATTCAGACCCATAATTGTGCGCTGAAAGAAAGATACGTTAAAATTGTCTTTTCGGCAATCTATTTCCCTAATGTTAGGTTCATTGCCCAAATGATCCAGTGGTGCGTGGGAAATGATCCGCGACCGTAATTGCGAACAAGATAAAGTGATCCAAAAGAGGCCATAACCAATATGTATTTTTAAAATTGTGCTTTTCCAACCTATGTAGTTCATAAAATCCTAGAAGACTGAATAAAACTCCACCGATGGTGACGCTTGAGGCGATTTAAGTTATTTTTCACTGAAACGAATGGTGACAACAGCATTAATGGTTTTGTGATTTCGTCGAATTTCTGTCTCCTACTTATGGGGTTCAATGTTTTTTGCAGAATAATATGACTTCGTACTCTTAAAAAGAGAATAAAGAATGTCTAGGTAGTAATTTCCATTACGAATCCCAACATGGCGTCGTAACATGATACACTCGTTCGAAGCAGCAATAGGTGACAACACTCGGAGGCTAAAATGATGCCTAAAGACCATTTTACACGACACCTATTTCAGTCCTGAATATAAAACTTAATTAGGCGTAGGTGCTGAAAATTAGACACTGAAAGTCTCGAATGATCCCTTTCATACAACTCTCTGTTCGATTTTGCTATTCAGGCTTTTGGTTCTGCGAGTAATTATTTAATATAGTGCAACAGTTTCTCCATGCTTAGGGGCCGGCTTCGTCGGGCTTTTTAGGAACAAAAATGGTCTTATTTTTAACCATTGTTGTTCTTAAAAAGCCCGACGAATCCGGCAGCATAGCACGGAGAAACTGTTGCACTATATTAAATAATTACTCGCAGAATCAAAAGCCTGAATATAAAGATATACAATGAGCTGCGAAAATCTACAAAAAAGTTCTGTCGATTCCATGACCGGCGCATGCGTAGAAGCTATTGTGTTTGTTTAGTTTGCTTGTGTGTGTGATTTTTTCGAAGTTAGGTTATCACGTTCCTATTGTTTTCATTTCATATTGATGCTGTAAGAATGCTTTCTAAACTCAGACGAAGAAGGGGCTGCATTATTGGTATGCAGTATATAGCACGACATCACATCGTTTCGTGATGACAACTATTTTCGTCGAATACATCTCCACCATCGGTATTTCCTGGAAACCATTTACTCGCCTGTGAGTTGCAGTTGGAAGCGAGACTCGGAAGAAAAATAAGTATCATACTCATTTCTATTTTCAGTACTGAAAATTTAATTTGAACACGTTCACCGAAAATATTGAGCCTCTTAGCACTCCCCATGCCACACACCCTAGACGTGGCTTGCGGTAGTTAGTATTTATAGATATACGATTTTGAGTGTGCTCCATTTGACTCTATTTTCAATACTGAAATAAGTGTCCTGTAAAATGGCATTAACGAATTTGGACACACTTCAAGGCAGCAACTTCCCTATGAAGTCACAGCATTTAGGCACATAAATGACGTTCCCAAAGAGACTTCAACTTTTTTTTCAACATGGCTACACAGCTTCACATCGTGACGCCCGGCTTTTTCGTACTTGATGAATACTTTCCAAGGCCATAAAATAGTATTTCTGGCCGTTTAAATTCGGCGAAACCATCGTGATAGCCATTAGGCTGGCGAATTAGTTTTTTCGGCAACATTCGCCCCATAACTCATGAGGGCCAAAACTTCGGGCGTGGACGATAGACAGGACGGTGGGCGAATGGACGCCGATTTTCGAAACGGGAAACGTGAGTCACCTCCGTCACTTCGCTGGACGAGTGGCAAAAGAAAAAAAAAGAAGGTTGCATGGAGAATCAAATGTTGGGAGACGGAAGGAGGATGGAAGTAAGCGTCGGACCATCGGCCGGATGAAGCGGAGGGAAGGGGGATGGATGGATGCTACAGCGCCGGTCCGCCTTTTGCCCGCTTACTTCGACCGCCGTCTCCGAAAATAGAGTCGCCCGTAGGAACGAACCACTGTCTGGACCGAAAAAAGTCCAGGAATCTCGAAAGGGGAAATACTTGATCAAGATATCCGCAGGCTCAATGAAAGCTGAGTCCTCTGCCGATGGTGTTTAAAGGTCGATAAAATCTAGGGTTTTGATTTGGTAGTTGATTCACGACGTTAATCATGCACAGAAAAATCTGCCAATTTAGTATGGCACATAAGTCACAGAAAATAATCGACTAAATGGAGTTGTAGACTTAGATTTTAGGTACTCCAACGGTTTAAGTTATATTGCACCGTCTAGATTAGGCATTGAATCCTAAAACAAACTCCGCACGTGTGCCCGATTCGGGATTTGAAACCACAGTCACAGATGGATAGCCAAGAAACGGCGTTATCGACCTGAATTAGGTGGGATACATCCTCTGAATATATTTTTCTTCTCAAATCCGTTTCCATTCAAAATTTTCCTCACATACGCAACTGCTTATCCGATAGAAATACATTCCTTTCGCTTTCATGATTTGCTTAATCTTTTTATTTCATGAGAAACCAACTCCCTTCATCTTTATGTGATTAATTCTTCCCCTGCATTTTCGTTTGCCTAATCTTCAAGGCTGTGTGACGGCATCGTGCGTTTTGACTGGTTATGTTTAACGGCACCGGTTTATCGAGTCGTTACTGGCTGGTCGAAACGCATGCGAATCGATCGCAATTGCACGCTGATCTGGCGAAAAATCCGGAAGACAAGGAGAAGATGACTCTATTCGTGATTTTCAAGTGTGGAAGATTACATACTACTGTTGTTCATAGCATTTTTCATTCTTATCTGTAGTCAAGAGAAAATGTAACATCTATTGAATTAAAAAAAATATTCATAATGAAATTTAAAGCTCGGAATAACTAGATTCTGAATTGAATGTCGTCACTCTATCCACAAACGGCTGTTTGGTAAATCGTTACATTATTGTATACTATCATTATAAGAATGCATCTCTGACGCTTTGGTAACTTCCACTACCGTAGGATGCGAAGACGACACTATCATGAGTCTATAAAACAATTCAAGTTTCATTCCCGTAATCCGAGGCACCTATAGTACCTATATTAACTAAGTAATAAATGTGCCGGTCATATAATGAATGCAATACATGAATAAACAACAGAAATGATTAATCATTCTACTCTTAGATAAGTAATTACACCAATATTTTTAAAACCAGCACGAAACAAATTCCCGCGAAGCTTTGGTTGGCTAGCAATTTGTTATAAAAATAATCAATCAATTTCAAGCTATACAATCATTCAAAAGACGTATTTCTCTCTACAGTAAATACGTTAATTTTATGAAAAGAAAAAGAGTTGTTCGCCACACAGGCAATTGAGTTATATGAATTCAAATGCGTATACATGATTGTATATGCGAGGAAAGGAATTTTTACAACCTGTTCATAATGTGGACAGAGAAATTTAAATTAGCCCAATAGAAATTTATATCACTGAATTTATGTTCTCGTCTTTATCAAAGACAAAGTATTCAATCTGCCCAGAAAATATTCACCCGCCTGAAATACCTCTTTTGAATTCCAAATTACCTTGAGCTTACGCCATGCCAGAGATCAAGTACTAACTCATTTAACCCTTAAGCGGGCGCGCTGGCGCACTGAGTGCGCCAGTGAATGTAATTCTTGCGACAATTGAAGAGCTTTGGAATTAATGTAAATAAATGGCTACGTATTCCTGCATTCATTCATAGTTCATCGTTTAGTGCTGATTTTATAACTTTACAGCCGTTTATTTGCTTGTGGCAAGAATGATACTGGGGGAAGTCCACCCTTGGCGCACAAAGTGCGCCGCGCGCCCGCTAGTGTGACGATTTATTTTAGAGTAGGACGGCTAAGAATTACATTTATGAAGCACTATTTTACCTCCTTATGTTTCATATTCTCCTTTTTCATTTACAATATATTTTAAATTCTTTCTATTACTTTAACTCTATAAAACATATTATAAAATGTGTGTTTATTTCAATTTTTTGCGCGGGAGACTCAAGCGTATTGGGTTTCTGCTAACACGTTTGAGGTTTTCTGTCAATCTGTGATACAAATAAATCTAAAAGGCAAATACTTATTGAAGCTTACGGTTTGTTATATTGGCGACAATATAACGAACCAAAAGCACGGAACTCTTCGTTCCAGGAACCGATATACTATCTCTTCGAATCCTGTCTCAAATAAGTTAGAAATAAAATTCCAAAAAATATCTCTTTCCATCTCGATTAGGACATACAAGTAAATTTCCGTCTAAATCGGAAGTAATTACTTTGTTCCAATATTTGAAGATGAACTAGCTCCATTTTTTCAGACTGAAATGATCAGAGGAATGTGTTGTCTTAGCTGAGAATAAGAAATAATGTCAAAGGTCCTATGCCCGACCTGCAGCTTTCTAAACCAGCGAGATGTAAGTGATATATGATAAAAAATGCTTATTGAAGATATTTTATAAATATAAGGGGCACATCTAGAATTTTATTTTGATTTGGCCTACTGCGGTTTGAAGTAAGAAGGCATTTTACTTTTCCCAGGCAAAAATTCACCAGAGACGTTGACATTCTAAAAGTCTTGCACGAGGTTGAGAGTGAGGATAGTTCCATCGATCAGATTAGTGATTCTACATCTGAAGATGAAAATATTGTTCATTCGGAACATGATTCGGTTTCTGAGCAGGGGTTTGACCACGTGGATGAAGATGAATGGAGTGTCAATAGCAGAAACGACATCTTTATCGCAAAAGACAATGTTGTACATGGCATAGAACACCACAGCAGAAAAATTGAAAAAGCAAGACTAAAAACATTGTGAAAACCCTTCCTGGGCCTGCACGAGGTATCAGAGATGAGATTTTATGCTTTTCATTGCGTGAATGACGTATCCATGATTGTTGAATTTTTTCCGAGAAAAGACCGTCCGATTGGGACCTCTATATTTACATGGATTTCAGAAAAATGTATCTTAGGTGTTTTACACGCCAGAAAAAAAAACAAGTCAGCCATTCCCTTGTCAACAATGAACGATACAGGAAAAATAGATCATAGCATAGGGAAACCATATACTATTATGGATTACAAAAGTACTAAAGGTGGGGTGGATACAGTAGACCAAATGTGCGGAACATATTCTATTTCCCGCAGAACACGGCCGTTGGTTGTATATTATACTCTCTTGAATATTGCCGGAATAAATTCGTAAGCGCTCTACTTTGCAAATGATGGAAATCCAAAAGCTGAAAGTCGAGTTCATTAAAGCGTCTGTCTATGAAAAATCACTTAGTTGAGCGTTCTAAAATGAACAGTCTACCAAGGAATGTAGCAACGGCCAATAATCCCGATAATAATATACCAACAGCCGAAAATAATGAGGTAACTGAGTGGTCAATCAAAAAACCTGGAGGACTTGTATAACCTGCGGTCGCGGGAAGAATGTAAATACTATCTTTCGGTGTGATATTGGTAAAGTTTATGTGTTAATTACATTATAAGACATCAATACGTTGTAATTCATGCAGAAATGGAATTAATGTGATGTGATGCATGATATTTTATTTTTTTCATCGAGAATAGATATCGTTAAGAAATACCTACTTGCCGAAATGATTTTTAATTATAAACGTTCATATTCATTTAGTAATGAATTAAGTAATTATAAAATACATAATGAAAAATGCGTATGAAGACCGACAGCACAAGTTAAAACCAAGAGTTGGAATATGAAGCTAATGGCGCACTCAGTGCGCCACGCGCCCGCTAGTGTTACGTTATGAGGCGCGCCCGCTTAAGGGTTAAATCTCACTTTACATAATCGTAGTTTCAGTGAATGAGTGCTTCCAAAGAATTTTCTTGACAAGTGATCTACGTTTTCTTTCAAAAAAGATGATAAGTCACGTAAAAATTGAGAAAAATTTGATTCACCCGTAGAAAGTAAAAGTTTAGATCGTATAAATCGATGGGGAATTAGGGAGGGGGGGTGACTAAACCCCACCGGAAACTCCGGGCATGTGTCACACTCAAATGATTTTTCGTGGGAGTATTAGAACAACACGATAACGGTGGGCGTCGATGACTAGCTCGTCACCTGTTCTCTTGGGAAAATCACGGCGTTTTTTCCCTCATTCCAAAAGATCGTGAGGGTGGCAAAAGGAGGGAGGGAGTTTGGGAGCGAAGAGAGGTCGGTTGATTGAGTCGACTAAAGGGTCCACGAAGGGTCACGGACCGCAGACTACACCGCAACGTGATCGGGTGTGGGAAAAATCATTTGTCCTCCGTCGTTCGGTCTGGAGCATATTTCTAGGAACGACTTGAATTTCAAACTCTGAGGGGAGACCTTGGCAGACTTCAAGCAATACCTTCTAGAATCAATGAAATCTTGGGCTATGTGAGGAATCATTGAGAAGCAGAATCATTCAGGGATAGTGGTAACAGAAGTAGACAGAGCCGTTCCTAGAACGGGTGCAACATGTGTACTGAACAAGGGTGGCAGTCTCCAGGGGACAGACTTTTTTATTTATATTTTGATACCTATTATCTATTGAATGCTTCAAAAGGTTTAAGCTCTGCAGTGAACTATCCCTGATCAGCCAAGAGAAAATGGTATTTCGATGCATGATTTCGGTAGCTCATAGCAATTTGTTACCATTTGCCATTGTATGTAATAAGTTTCATTACACATTGTCTATGCGTAACGCTAAAAAGGATATATTTTCTATTATTTAAACATTCTTATTACATATACTAAGCTAACGTTTTAAAAACCATAAATTTAAGAACAAAACGTCCTTTTCTCTTAACTCTGTGCAGAAAATTATATTGGAAGTAAATGTGGTATTTTTGTTCAAGACCCTTAAATGCTCTGAATACATTAATGGTTTGAATATTTTTATCCTTACTATACCTTACATTTACTTTTAAGGGGTCGGATAAATTCTACTTCGTTAACGGCAGTCGTCTGCCACTGGAATTGCTCTGGCAGTAGAAGTTTAAAGGTCTTCAATCACTGAGATGCGCTGAGATTAGATGGTGCGTTACATGGCACCATCTCACCTTAAATAATCTGAAACCTATTCCGAAGATAAACAAAACATTTATTGTCACTCAAGATTGTCATTCCATATTATTAAAAGAGCGTCAGAATCACTTAACAATCAATTAGGCACTCACGATACTCATAAAGGAAATAAAGAAGGAAAAGAAACAGGTAGATTTAAAAACAGTAATTACCTCAACTCAATTTTTCTTAGAGAATTTAAAAATGATATTAGCTGAATAAGAATGAGTGAGTCATTTTTCTTCACTGACTCTCGTATTTTTAAGCGTATGTTGGAATACGAGAGTGCAGCTTTTTGAACAGCCGCCAAATATCAGAGTATAACTTCTATACAAGTACTTCTACGGGTAAAGGCTATGCAGATTAACTTTAAATAAAAAAATAAAAGAGATAAAATTCTGATTTTAGGCCGGGACACATCTTGTAGTAATTCAAATGCTCAATATTTTACAGCCCCAGTAAACCACCATCAAAAACTGGAGAACTCTCCCAAGCATGGCAAAAGACACAGAAAGAAGATAAAAGCATCGTTATATTGTATTGTATTGTATATGGTATAACTAAAAAATAAGGAAAATCCTTCGGTGGATAATGTATGTACTTACAATGATAGAGAAGAAGTAACTATTATAAATACATAAGAACTCAGTTAACTTTTCCGGAAGAGTTGAAGCCTTAGTGACAAAAAGAAATTATCAATGCATTATGTAATGGAGAGTAATCTCTATATCTCCCTTTTTGGAAGACACAGGTCTACGTGAGAGACAGCGTGTAATAAATGCGACGCAGTTTTGTAGAAGGCATAAACCATGTTTTGTTTTTGAGGACAGCTTTTTGTGAGGTAAGCAGGGGCAAAAAATCTGTCACGACCGATTAGCGTCAAAACGTTTGATTTCAAGAGTGAGTCTTTCATTTTATCAGCCGAAGAAAATTTTTCCTCGTGGGCGACGTAATGAAAGTTTTTCACGGCAACGCTTTCAAGCCACAACTTCCTTGGAGCGATCTTCCTTTCGCCCAATCATGACGCGTTTCGGCTCTCACCCCACTGGGCACTACCGCTCTCACTCACTCCCCCGAACTACAGGTTTTTTCCGTTTTTATTCAAAAAGTTGTACGTGCCACTCCCGTGGGACACAGAGGCCGAGGATCCCGACGGAATTTACCGTTTCTTTCCCAAGCATCGCCCTCACACTTCATTTTTTGCACCGAGGAGTACACTATGAGAAATTCAGCGTCTTTGCTCACATCCTGTCAAGGTGATAGCGCGACGACGGAAATGTTTTTACGCTCTGAGATTTTCGCATTTTTTTCTTAAAAATTTGGCGGTGCTTTACCTTAAATTCCCTTGCGCGACTTATTCATTTTTGAACCGATTTGCGACGTACTGTTCACGAAGGCATCTACAACTAGAGCTTCAGGAGAATATTAAACATATTCTTCGGATGCATTTTCAATTACAAACAGGTATATGTCTTTTAATTTCAATTTAAAAATTCTTTAAAGAGCATGCACAAACATGCTATTAGTTGGGTAAGCTAAAAGTCATGGCACCAACATGCAACTACCTATGCTCTCCATTGATACATTTGTATACACTTATGCTATTAAATATATTCAACTATTCATATCCTTAATTGAACGAGGAAAGAAAGACATTTTGAAACTGTCGGTTCGACTGTCAATTTTCCTAATTTTATGTAGGTTTGCAAAACGTTTTTAACATCATCAGTAAAAATATTGCATAGGAATTGACTAAGTCTTTCTATGAAAGTTCTAGGTAAGCAGATTAAGTATATGATTATAATGATTCCCATTTTAGTTCAAATTATAGACTGGTTACGCGAATCAAATTATCATACCATCCCTTTGCAAATCTTGCCGATCTTTGCTGCACACGCCCCAGTTCGTTAAGCATGTTTCGTATCCCTTATGCAGGCAGCGTATTCCAAATGAGGTCTAACCAGGGAAAAGTAGCTGATTTCTCGTACATGATCGTCATTGGGGGTATTAATTTCAGCGAGAAAAAATGGCAGCTCTTCGAAAATGTTTCGGTAGATTGAAAAGTTACGGAGCCTACCAGCAATGGAAGGGGAGAGCCGGCCAAGCGTGGGAGTCAAAAATGGCGCAAAAGTAGCGGAATACGGCGGTCAAATCTCACCTTATGATAAGAGTTGCCTGGTGACCCTTGCGGTGAGCTTTGAGCTGATGGATTATATTTTTTGGTGGGAATTTATTCTCGTTGCTTCCGATGGTCTCAACGCAGCGCGACTTTCGGCTTTTTTCGTAGTTGGCACGTGAGGTGCGTATAGGATTTCACTGCGCTCGGCGTGTGAGAATCGGTCACTTCAAACGATTCTCCATATTCAATACCACCTCCCTCCCCCATCTTTACGTTTCGAAATGTGAGGTTTGTATCGATTTTGGCCTTCCACTCCGCGATCCTTCAAAGCGGGCGTAAAATTTCAGCGAGGACACATCGACATGACGCTATTTGGCGGATTTGATACCAAGGGCGACGAAGCTAATCGCAGCTATGACTTCAAAAAAAGCCGCGGATTGAGAAAACGGAGATGTTTCATGTGGGAAAGTTTTTCCATGACTCTAAATATGCCAATGAATAAGAATTGTTGCAAAATATGAGTCTTACCAAGATAAATATAATAGATTGATTTCTTACCGACGCAGGTAAAGCAATTCATATTCCAGTGTAGGTACTCTGTTATTAGTCTTATTTATAGACTACACAAAAGGTATTAATTGGTAAGTGATATCCTTTTGGAAAGTCAAACATGCAAGTTAAAGATTAATAAAACAAAATTTCTAAGAGGTTCCTGTTTTACTTACTTTTAGGGTTTTTATTTTTATGATAAAAAATGCTTATGAGCAGTTTAATACGTGAATAAGTTAATGAAAAAGGACCTGAATGAGGAGCACGCGAAATTAAATTTTCATCAAGTAGTTACTGAATTGCATTCGTGGGAGGCTATTGACAGCTAAGGCCATTTGTGATGTAGAAAATTGGAAGGTATTTGATGAGAGGAAGGATTTTTAGGGAGTAGAGGAAAGGAGGAGGGAAACCCGGAATCGGCACCAGCCTACTCGTAACGAAAGTTGCCAAGGGGTCCAAAATATAAGCTCCCACCTTGATCGGAGTACTAAATATACGTTTTCTTCACACTACACTCAATTATGGACCGAGATAACGATTCAAAATCTCCGCCAGTCCTGGGTTAGAACCCGAGCCCTCGCAACAGGAATCTTACCTTCAGGAGAACATCATGGTGTACATATTTCAAGAAAAAGTTCACAATCACCCTTTCCCATTTGTATGCTCAATGTAAGCTTATATGATGATGAATATCCGAGGTTTCAATGCTTATTCAGCGAATTGGAAAAATAAAGTGTCTACTGATCGCAAAATTGAGTCAACAAGAGAAAACTGTTTCATAAATTTGGCTAAAGTTGGAAGTTGATCTAGTTGACACCAAAACAAAAGCTGACAGCATGGAGTGACTGTCGTAAATCCAACATTTCAAATTTAAACATTAAGCTTAATAAATGGGATTTTGATTTAAGTGGAACAATACACCCTTTAAATGTTTATGATATTATTAAAATCATCCGTTACTAGAAGCTTTCTAATAAGCATTAAAAGATTTGCACTCCCTTTAACCGTGCCTAACAAGACACTTTATGACACCTTACATTTAATCGTCAGAAACTCACTGCTCATGAAAGCACTACTCATGAATAGTGAGAGTACACGCACAAGAGAAAATAAATTTAACTAGGTACACGTTCCTCACCTCCATCATGCATCACGACAAAATAAACACGTTTTTAATTGAATTTCTCTCGCGTTATCTTCTTCGTTCTCAACTATTGCTACCAATGCACCTTTCAATCGATGATGACGGTTGGTGTGGTGGCTAGAGTACTGATTTCTCACACCGAGGGCCCGGTCAAGTATGACATGTTCATTGATATACCGGTTCCTACTTGAGTGTTGTGTGGAGAGCACTTCTAGTTCAGCACTCCGTCAGATGGAATGTTTAACTGTGGGCCCCCTGGCGCCTTTATCGAGAGCAAGCTAATGCCAACGCCGGGTTTCTCTCCAACCTTCCTTTAATGCCGAAATTCCTACCTCTGCTCGGTTATCCTCATATTCAAGCGAAATTGACCATATTCGTCGAAGGTCTAATCATATCCTTATACCTTTAATCAGTAAGTAATGTCGTGAATCCCCATCGTCATCATAACCCCGTGTCTTGGCGCCGCTTACCGCGGCTGGGCGGACAAGGGCTAAGGACGTAACTTACGAGCGTAGATGAGTGTTTCTTCAGTGGTTAAGTGGAGGAACTTTGTGTGTATGCTTCAGGATCCTGACCGCCCTGCCCCTCCATCGAGACGGGAAAATATGCCGGAAAAAGAGGGAGTGTCGGATCGTAAAAATATCTCCTCTTGTAGAGGTTACCACGTGGACCAGCGCAGCCGACGCCGCCGCCACTGCATTCCCTTGAATCAACAACGAGCCTGCCTAGCCACGAAATGCATCCACTTGCGAGGACGCGACTGGTATAAGGACCTCAAAAGTCACACCCAGACCCTTCCCTTGAAACCCGGCGCATGTGTACGAAGGAGGGGACACGAGGTTTTGGGTTCTCTTTATGAGCAATCTCGGCTCCCTTCTTTCAGGAAGCCGAAAATGACGTTAACACGTCCGTCCCATTTACTTCAAACGAGCGGCCGGCGTCGAGCAGGAAAAAAAAGGGAACCAGTCAATAATGTGTATGTCCAACAACGCGGTTCAAGTAAACAGAATTAGTTTTTTTGTAAACTGCGTTCGCATCCTCGACGGCTTCCAGCGAGAAAAATGTATATACCGACTGAAGCGAAGTGAGTTGGGTCGAAGACATTACGGAAGAAAGAATCGGAAGAATATAGAAGTATTGACATAAGTAAAAATTGTTATGGTTCCTTCCCGAATTTCTTTCGATTACTAACCATAAAATGTTTTATCGTATTAACACGTACCAGCTCTTATTCGTAATATGATATAGCTACAGTGAATGCGCCTACTTTTCTATTGACAGGAGAATTTGAATCTACCCACTCTATTAATAATATTTTAGGGTGCTGATGCATACGCGACCACTCTAAGACACCCTATTGATTGTAACTCTGAGAAGAATAAGGAAATTTCATAAAATTCTGCATTAAGATCAATCAAAAGATGAAAGTAAGATGAAGATGTGGAAGGTGGATTATGACCACATCAGTTACTCAATTATTTATATCGAACCAAATTCGAATCATCATTCGAATTTACATCATTTGTGTCATTAATATTTGGGAGCGAATATGGTCTTGAGTTAGAATGTGGTCTTTCCAATGAAAAATTAGGATTAAACGGATGAAACTTATAACTGATAATGAAAGCTTATTAATCGGAAAAAAAGAACAACCTTAAGGTTGTTATAAAACTTATGATAGGGGACAATTTGAACATTCATGATATTTCTAGGTTGAGGATGACGTCGAACCAAACACAACATTTAATAAAATATTATTTATATGAAAATTATATTGAAAAGTACACAATGCATTTGAGAATCGAATGCCTGTCAATGATTACGAAAGGTCAGAAAAATGTTACAAACTGAGCCTGAAAAATGTACAGGAAATGTGTGAATACCAAAAGATTCTTTCATTTCATCCGGCCATTGTATCGAATTCCGATAAATGACTTCAATTATCTGTTAGCTAAAATTGAAAAAAAAATATCCCCTTCATGTCATGTGAACAAACGCTATGGTGCAGGGATAGAAATATTAGGTATCATAACTAAAAGAGTAGAAGAGAGAAAATCTGGATCTGGATATGTTAACAAGTTCAGCAACGTCTAGTGCCTCGGTCGTGAACAGCGCGTGGAGAGAAGAAAGCTTGGAACCGTTTGACTTTCTCGAATATTAGGTATTAACTGAAAAACCGAAAAAAGCAGGGCAAGCACTATTTAATCGATATCAAATATAAAAATTGCGCGATAATGCGAGAATTCTCTATCAAAAAGATCAACCGAGCCTCTTTTCCTGAAGCTTGGTAGCTTCCCACACCCATAAGTTAACACACGGAACTTCAACATTTCGGAATTTCCACCGTGGAATTTCTGTCCATATTTTGAGCTGAGTCACAAATGTCATAACATATTTGATTCAATGTGCAACTGAAGAAAAATAGTTCTTATCCATGGCTGAAATAGAACTAAAGTGATTAGTAATATCGTAATTACGTATATAATGTCATAATTTGACACTAATCCTAATGCTATAGCAAAAAAAATACACCCATGCCTTATGCGGGATTCAAACCAGCGACTTTCGCCCGGCACGTTGTCGACCTTGCTACCGCGGTAGAATTCCAAAGAGCTCAAGTTAGCGGCTGTCAAATTGGGAACTAAATAGCTTAAGAAAGGTAACAACAACAAGGGCAAAAGAATCCTTCAACTTAAAGCTAAACTTATGCCCAATATTCTCCCCAAAGTCTAAAATGTTTAACGTAACAGGTGATCAAAAATAAATTGATCATAAATGAGTATGTAATTACAGCCAATTCTTATAACTCCACTGTGAAAAGGAAATATAGATAATCACAGAAACCTCTCATAGCTCACATTACTACTTGTAAAAATAAATACTTATAGAAAAGATTGTAATACAAGCAATAATTGCCACATTATTCTCAGAGTTATACTCGCAGAGGGGAATGTAGAAAAATAAGAGAATGTAGAAATAAAAGCGATAACCACCGTTTTATGACTGCTTAATTTAATAAATATAATGGGAATGTTTATCAATTTCAATGCTCGATGCTTAAACTCAGCAGTTTAGCGTCTGGAAATCAGCTTGGTTGGAATAAAAAACATGTAAAAAAAGTGTGAAAACGAAGTACACTCGATCCGATTTAATTTTCACTGAGGTTTAACCGTATGACTTCTGCGTCCCGCGACGGAAATCTGAACACGCCAAACCGGAAACGACTTAATTTAGTCACGATCTTCCCAGCGACCAACTACTCGACACCGTGTATCACTCTTCCCCTGTTTGGACTGGAGTGTAGAATTAGCCATCGCATTCAGAACACGCGGGAGTCGGAGTGTTTTACTTCGACGAGGAAGCGACACGGGAGAATTCGAAACAAAGGAAGCTCGGAAGAAGGAATGAGAAATGCTGAAAGCTCCAAGGAGGGGAGGGGGATGAGGAGTTGAAACGGATGAACACAAAGCTTTCCCATACCGTAAAGTCTCCAGGAATGGTTATGTGCAGTCTTTAACAATTCTCGAGCAGCGATCACGTAAATCACATTTTAGAAGGAAGCAGAGAATTCAAAACACAGTTCAGACTGACGGTGTCAGCCGAGTGATAGCGGTCAAGTAGTTAACTCATTTACAGATCATGTCAAATACAGGATTAGGGTTTCAAGCTCTGAACTATCGACGGTATTGACGGAAATGGCTGAAATATCATTTGCTAGGTATGAGTAATGAACAAACCTTAGCAGCAGTCCAAGGAGCAGCAAGGGCCACTCTAAAGTCCTGGCAGCCTTTAGAGTGGCCCAAAACTGAAATTAATTATAAATTTCTAGCAAGCTAAAAATATCATAACTTTGCCTTCAACTCTCAAAATTGATTTTTTGTCATAAATTTAGACCATATCTATGCCATCTCAACCTGAAGCATTGGGAATAAAATTTCACTGTAGGATAGTTTGCAATTATGAAAATATTTTAAGAGTGAATAGCAGATATATCGACTCATCATTATTCACTTGATTCAAATGCTTGTTACATACCTTAGTTGAATCCAAAGTGTGAAATTGCGCCTCTCTCTTCCTTTTCTATTTGAACACTTCCCCACAGTGCGTTTGATAAATACTAGTCTCTTCAGCGCTGTGCCACCAGCATTTTAAAAATGATTCCCCCATGATACATTTGAATTTAGCCTGATGCCCAAACATTTAACTTCACATGCCACACATCAGGCCACCACGTCTCCTATTGTGGCCGATTAAGTTGCCGTCTTCTTCTTAGTTAGTGTATTCAGATGACTTCTTTTCTCCCACTCTTCTTAGGACTTCCTCGCTACTCACTCCGTCGATCCATTTAATCTTCATCATTCTTCTGTAGTACCATATTTCGAATGCTTCCACCCTTTTCTTCGGCGCTGTTGTCATCGTCCATGCCCCATTGACATAAAGAAACATGTTCTAGATATACGTTCTGATAATTGTTTCCTTACTTCTAAGCTTCTTTTTTTCAGAATTTTCTTCTGGTAGAATGCCCTCTCCGCCAGGACGTATATACTGACTATTTCTTTCTTGTATTGTCCATCGCTGGTTTCTCAGATTCCCATCTAACAGAACTCTTTCATCTTCTGAAGTTTTTGTTTCCCTAGTTTAACGTTGGTTTTGTCCTCTTCTCTCTTGCTGCACACCAATATCTTAGTCATCTTCTTATTGATCTTCAGTTGATATCTGGCCATGTAATTTCCATGGTTCGATTAGAATCTTATTTAGATCCATCTCTGTCCCTGCTAAAAGTGCTATGCCATCGGCGAATCGCAGTATGAAAATTTTTTCTCCGTGGATGTTCACTCCAGAACACTTCTCTTTGATTTCATTAATGGCGCTCTCGATGTAAACATTAAAAATTACGGGAGACAGTGCACAGCCTTGAGAAGTATATTACGATGAAATTTTTAGATATAGTTTTCGCCGCGTCTTGGCACCAAGAATTGATTTCCCGAAGGCAAAGATTGTATGTATGTATGAAAGAGTATGAAGCTTTTCAGCCTTGCACCACGATGATACAAATAGAAGAATTATATGTATATTCTTCACAAAGTATGCTGAAGGGAGAGAGAAAAAAAGCAGAAAGGAATAGAGAGTAAAAAAATAAAACCTCTAAGCGGTTGGTCGCCCCCTTCTTTTCGTCTGGAGAGCCGCGAGGGAGTCGAGACTGTCAACGTGTTGTGACTCGTTCGTGTGCGATGCGCTCGTGGGAAATACGATAAATGTTAGCCTGGTATATTCTTGAGAGCCAAAGAGTAAACGGGAAATAAATTAGGGGTGGAGTCAGGAGGAATTAAATCTTTTCAACCAGACACCATGCTTCCTCGATTGTTAAACAGCCCCTCACGCAAACTATAACTGCTAAATGAAATATAGGAGAAACGTGCAGCCGAATATGCCTTCTCTATTGTATCACAAGGTTATTCAGCTATAAATAATGACCGCTTCAAAGAAATAAAAGGACCCTTAAACAGATTTCATGTAAGACTTATCATGCATTAGCTCATAAAATAAACTGAGTATTTTGTAATAGTTAATTTTGGCATTTTTACTGACTCTGGTATACATCTTTCACATCAACTGACGATTTATTATTTTTTTAATATTCCAGGTTCTATTTCTGCCATAAGCCAAATAATTTTTTTTTCATATTTTAAGTAGTAAATACATTGCACCACTGATATTCGTACGAATTTCGTGAAAATTCAGCTATGTATTTTGTTAGTCCGCTAACCGATTTCGGCGAAAGAACTCTTCGAACAGGTTGAAATGAGATCAGAAAAGAATAAATACATATACATAATATCCTGCAAGCATCAATGAAGGTGTATGGCTGGGATGATGTAGTAAGGTAATGGCCGAAGATAGTTCGTTGCATAATAAAAAATGGAAAAGAATATTCGAGGAATCTTCATTCCCATTGATTTCCCAACTCTCACAAAAAGGAAGATATCAGGATCAAAAGCCGGGTAATGTGGTTCTCTGGGTACTGTAATTACCTACATATCGACTTGTGTTCATGCGTTCATTCTAGATGAATATTTAATTGTAAAACAAAATACGAAATATATCCTTTTGTCTGTGAAAAGTTATTTTGGGATTTCAGTTTCTTTGTAATTAATAATTTATTTCACCTCCCGCACAATCTTTCCGTAATGTCGTTGGTTACATCATTGCAAAGAGTGAACTTATAATAATAGTAACTGTGGCTTTGCTGGATTTGGATTACTGGCACTTACTGAGTTCAAGTAGTTGAATCAGCAAAACATGTTCTCTAAACATGAAATTTGTGCTATGCTCTATATAGAAATATGCAATTTAAGACAATACGATGGAGAGTTTTCCGGTCAGATAAGTCGAATGCACCTAGCATAACACCGTAAATATGCTATGGCAACCCCCACAGTTGTCAAGTCGCAAAAAAACTTCACAAAGCAATGCTTCCACACCATCGTTGAAAGTATGGGAATTTTTCTACGACACGGAGACGAGTAGCATTAGAATTGGGCTCAACATAATCTAACTGCTTGGGGTTTTATCACACAAATTCTTGGGGTTCTATCACATTAATTCTTGGGGTTCTATCACACCATACAACCTTAAACTTAAACCTTAGATAAACACGATACACAGACACTGGGCAGAATTCAAGCCCAAGGCCTATACGTTGCAAGGTCAGCTCATTGCCGACTATGTTACCGCGGTCACCAGGAGTGCGATTCATAAAGAACGAGGAGGGAGGAGAAAAAATGTAAGCAAATGGATGGTAATACAGCTGAAAACGTGCTTTGGAAGGAGAGTTAGGGAGGCGGTGGGGATGGAATAGATTTACAGCCCCCAGAAGAGGGTAACAGGTGGCTCTGAATAGGGGCGGGCGGGAGACAAGGGACTCGCACAAAAGAAGCGAAAGAAGTGGTAGCCTCAGGCTGATGCTTTGGGACTTTTGATTTGAGAGGCAAGAGGAGAATGGACGGATTAAATTGAGCCTATATTGTCAAGGCTCACCACCCCAACGGTGCCCATCTCATTGTTTTCACGACTAAATTGGAGAATTTAAGTGTATTCTCACCAATAGTTTAAAACTGAGTACTATTAAAAATTGATAAATAGGCTGAGAATTTTGTAAGAGAAGTGGTAATAATTACCTTACATATTTTGTGATATGAACTTGATTTCACTGGCAAACTTAAAATCATCTAACACGTTACACTAAGCCAGAAGAGGAAAACAACTTTCCTTTAAATAATTTTTTCCATATGGGCTCAAGATTTCACCAGATCTCTGCTCGTCTAGCAAACCTATACTGATCGGTAACATGACCCTTCCCTTTCTCTCTAACCCAAATATGAATAAAACAAAGATGATACGGTGTATGTGATTAATTTAGAAGCATTATTAGTGTGATTAATATTTATTGTGATTAATTTAGAAATATTATACCTGGAATTATATTGATTGTTTGAAAAAGATATAACAGAAATAAATTTTAGGGGGTATCTTGGTGAGACGAGCCCAAGGACTGACAATGCTAAAAATATATCGTCACCAGGAAATATCATGCAAATATCATGGAAGCCAGCGACGACGCTTGGATGGCCAAAATAGCTAACCCTTACATGCGCAAATATTTTAAAAATACTTTGGGTCTCGTGTTTTTCATCACGGCGCAAAAGGGAATAAAGCAAACAAATTTTCCCCGCGAATACATCAAACGAATCAACAAAAAATATACGAGGTGCAGCAGGAGAAAAAAGGGAGATTTACCAGATTGCCTCCTCAGAGCACATTTTTGATTACACTCCATGGAGACTCACTGAGAGACTGAACCGAGAAAAACATTGATGGACGAAGTGACTTCCGTGCAGGTCATTTATAAGGCTTGGGGCCAGTTTTTCGTCTGAGTAAGGAAGGGATATGATGGAAAATATCTCCAACGCAAAGGTCAGATCAACACACAGGACGGCATAATCCCCTGCAGAGAGCGCACATGTTAGGAGGGCCCAGGCTGCGTCCTTGGGGAACTCTCGGTCCTCGGGGAAGGGAGAGGGGGGAAGGACAGCCGCCAAACACCCCGCTCGCCACGACGTCGTAACAGATGCATAGCAGGGGCTGTGTTTAGGAGGGTGGAAAGGAGCGGGTGCTCACCTCCCTCCCCTTGGCCTCGACGGGTGTTGAGTGCGTGTCGTAGGAGAGTTAGATAGGGTGGATGGAAAAAAAATGTAGTTGCGCCCTCACGCGGTTAAGAACTAAAAAGATGCCATTGGACAGCAGGCGCGCCGCGTGTGGCAAGATTGCCATTTTTTGTTTACTGGACCAGACCCGGCCCGTTGTCTGCGTCAAAAATGCACATAAGTGGGACGCCTTGTCGACGTGGATTCAACGTTTTTGAATATTTTTTGGAGAGAGGCGCAGGACTCTCCGTAGAATTATGTAGCTGTCATCACCATTTACTGTTGTAGAAATTGGGGAATAAAATAAAGAATTGTAGAAAATATTATGAAATGTGCTGACTGGACTACATTATCTGAAGCAGGAAGCTTTCCAATGATTAGAGGGAATAAGATGGTCATGACAGCAGCTCTAAGAGACATTTTGAGAGTCGTTCAGTTTTATGAATGCAAAAATTTAACAGATCAGTCTGCTAGTAAACATACTACACCATAAATGGAGCTGTATCAAGCGCAGAAAAAAGAATGAATCAATAAAATAATAATGAATTTTCAGTTTGGAAAGTCCAACAGAAAGCCTCTGTGTACGATTATTATTCAACTCTGTAAATTAAATTCTAATAAACATAATCAATAATTTCACATTTAATTAATCATCTTCACTTAACCATTCATGAAGTTAAAATAAAATTGCCAAGGCAGATGCTTTTTTTTGCTTGTAAACCTCAGTCATCATCGTTAGAACACAATATCATTAGCGAATTGAAGTTCTACACTCACAAAGTAATACCCGCTAGGTACTCACCGATATGACAAGATAACGATTTCCTCTTTTTTACATTGTACTTAAATCACAATAAAGGAATTAAAATTATGAAGTTTTTTTTTAAAGAGACATGTTGAAAATAATGTTTCCTAATTCTCTTCAATGAAAAAAGTTTTGAGCTACAGAATAATGCTAATAAAGTAATAAGTGAGCAATTTAACAAAACTCGTGAAAACCCCAGAAATATTATTCACTACAATGGCAATGAAAAGACAATTAGTTAGTTATTCAGGGGAGAAGACCGACAGCTGAGGTCATTTTCGCCATTTAGGATAGGTGGGTATTAATGGTAGGGATTTTCAGGGAACGGATGAAAGGTGGAGAGAAACCCGGCGTCGGCATTAGCCTACTCTTAACGACAGGCACCAAGGGGACCACGGCTTAACGTCCCATCCGACGGATGGAGCACTCAACCTGAAATGTCCTCCACTAGGCACTCAAGTGGGGACCGGTTGGTCACTGAAAAATCCGCGATTTCCGGGAATCGAACTCGGACCCTCGGCATGGGAGGCCAGTACTCTAGCCACCACACCAAGCCGATCCACGAAAAGACAATTAAGAGAATTAAAAACATCATTACATTGGCCTATGACATGAAAGGGTGATGATCCCTTGAACATCCGCAGCTAGAGGCAGGTAAGCGTCTACAAAAATGTTCATAAAATTGGTTATCATTTTACGTTTCTGCAATGGTACTTATTAATAGCCAAGGTCGTTAAAAGCTGAATACCTTCTTGAAAGTTTCAATCCAAGATTTTAGCAGCAAACAATAGCTTCATGCACAACGATGGAATAGCTTTCATCCTCATCATCGACAGTACTGAATTTGGGTATTTATGATGAGAAAAAAATCTGAAAAAATAGAACTCACTTATGGATACAAGTTTCACATGCAAGATTGTTCCAATTAATGCTCACAGACTGCTTCCGTAAAAAAAATGGACAACAACGGTAATAGATCGCAAAGCAGACGCAAAAAAGCAATAAAAGAGAGGACTGAGGATGGAGTAAAAAGGATGAACCACCCTTGAAGGAAGGCGAGGCGAGAGACGAATAAGGAAAGGCAAAGGAAAGTAAATAGGTTCTAATTAAGACGTAGGCGTGCTTTCGCAATACCATTTCGATGGAAGGGAGTGGGGAGGTAAGCCTCCACGCAAGGAGATAGGAAGACACGGTATGAGTTCGATTTGAGGAGAGTGAAGCTACGGGTGAGAGAGATAGAACGAGCTTGGATGTTTCCAGACATGCCTAAAAGGTCCTCCGATGAAAGATTGCCAAGTAGGGGTCAGGTGCTTAAGATTTCTTTGAGGGCGTCGAAGTGCGTCCTTCACTCCAGGCAAAATTATAACGCTACGCATTAAATGAAAGTGGGCGATGTCTGGCCTTAAAAGGGAGCGGTCCTCCTCATATAAGGCATGTGCATCAATAGCCACATATCAAGGGCACTACCACGAGGTGATGGAAGCGAGACACCGCGTCTGTCTCTTGGCAAAAACATTAAATCACACATATACTTCCCCTTCTCTCTGCGAGGCGTTTGGGTAAAAGATAAGGTTTTGTTGTGCAGCGAAAAAGAATCACTTTCTCCTTGCTACGCACAAGTGGTTCGAATACAGGAACAAAAGCACGTTATGAACTTTGACAGAAGATTGACTTTGCGTATTAACATGAGTGCTTCTTTTTTCGCACACTTTAGACAGGCTTAGACTTTCTCACAGGTTAGACCTCACCTACAGTGAAGCCGTAAGTGGATGTTATTTCAACCATCGGTGTGGAATCACGGATGTATCTTTCGCGTTATCGCAATATTTATCGTTAACGCTCACCCCTAGAGTAGCGCAGAATTAACAATAACCGTCTGTAAAATTCGCTCCACTGATTGTGATAAGTTATTTGAAGTGCTGTGCGAAAAATGAAGAACGGAGATCACGTTCTCTCTGACATAAGTTAAATAAAAAAATAACGATAACGCTAGTGCACGCCTTATGAATATCCATAATCGAGGCCCAGGTGGGATCAGTGTGACACTTGCCCTCTCCTTAAGAAGTTTCTAGCACCAATAAAATCGCTAGCACTTTTGGTGGGGGCATCGTTTTCTGGTTTTGGCCCAGAGGCCACCCAATCTAAGATTAAAAATCTCAATCGACGCCGCTAACTTGCTGCACTCCATTTACTGCTCGCTTAATGATTCGTGAATTTGGCGGGGCAATAAAAATATATTTTTTTTTGCTATTTCAGATATTAAAGCATTAAGACAAAAAAATGCTCAATCACGCCCAATGAAGAACCATTATCGCTTCAAACTTGAGGAACCTGAGCACTTCCCATTTTTGGCATTCTCTCTTCCGTCCATGATGTCGTTTCGAAAAAGAAAGCGTCTCTAAAAAGCAGGCATCGTTGCGCAGATAAAATTTTGAAAATTAATATTTAAAATATGCCTGAAAATCTGATCACCCTGAAATAGAAGCAGAACCCATAATTATGTTTTGATACATTACGCGGTTACTCGTAGTCTAGTAGCGCTCGACTGAAATGCTTGGGATTCGCTAATTTCAAATCATCAAATTAAATACATCAAAATTTCCATAAAATCATCCAATTTATGAAGCCTAAGTAATCTTGACTGGTCTTATATTTCAAACTAAACCCCGATAATCTACATTTACGATAAATTGGGAGGAAAATTTGCTGGTCATTCTTTATAATGGCTCTGTATTTTCCTAAATGTTTTCAATAGTTGATAACTATGGTAGATAAGATCGTTATGTTGATATTAGCATAGATGACCATTAGGTCAGCTAAGGTCAATGCAGTCAGGTGGATATTTGGGAGTTAAGAAAGGGCAGAAAGAAACTTGGCATCAGCATTGCACTGCTTTTCACGTCAGAAGCCGTAGGGGTCAATTACTTACGTCCTATCTGAAGGACGGAGTAGGAACCGACATGCCACTGAAAAATCTACCACTGCCTGGACGCGAAATCGTGTCCTTGAAATATAAGGCCAGTACTCTAATCACCACACCAACCCAATCCTAGCAGAGGCATTTTGTAGTTAATGCTCATGTAGACTAAATATACACCTGATGCATTATATGTGACCGGAAGAGTCGAAATGCGCAACCGCTACTTAACGCTTCCATCAACTGATGGTTAAAGTTAACAGTGCAAAATCTGGCCTAAGTGTTTCACATTTCTGCATAATGCTGTTGCATTAGATAATATATTCGGGTATTACGCTATTTAATACCTATAATAAATAAATTAGAGCATAAATAAAGGTAAATAATTAAGACAGCCTTTGTATGAGCTCTATTGAACTTCTGGTCAAGTCACATATGAGCTTATCGGAATCACATAGCTAAAAGCGGGTTTATAGAAAACATTAGCGCGAAATTAACTTAAGCACTTAACGTGAAATTAACTTAACGGTTATGGGGCGTTTATAGAAAAAAATTAGCGAGGACTGGACGCCATCTATCCGTTTTTTTAAAGAACAAATCGCTAATGCTCAGCGCTTAGCATATTCTTCAGTATTTACTGACGGAAAGATTCTGGAAATCTTATCATACATACAGGAAAACTGCCACACAGACTGGAGGAAAAAGGAGTATACTTCTACTGAATATATTTCATCCCGTGATGTTTTCTTTCCATGCTGCATGACCAATATGAACAAAACACTACAGAAGGGCGCTGAAACAAGTGACTACAACACTGCGCTCAAAGTAATTAAATTAAGTTAATTTCACGCTAATTCAAATTCGACCAAACCTTACGCTAATTTTTCCGTAACTTAAGACGAGTTTCGCGCCAACTTTTTTTATGAACGCCGCCATTGCCAGTAGGGTTCTCGAAACTTACGCTAAGCCACCGCTAACGTTAATTTCACGTTATTTTTTTCTATAAACCCGCCTATACACGTGACAAGAAACATCGTTCGTTTAGAAATACAGAACGACGAAATAAATATGAATTGCACGTCAGTTAATACAATTTTTCATGTTCAATATTGTTTATGACGAAACAGGCAACTTTACTTCTACCATGTTTCTTCAAACGTGACAAGGTTCACAAATCCAGTAGGCTATTAAAATACACAACGACGTATTCATGGAAATTTACATGTGGTTGTCACCACGTAAATAATATTTTCGAGGACAGTATGTTAGGGAAATCCAAAAAAAAACATGGGAATCTTGAATGAACTAAACAGTGTGGTGAACTCGGCAACCGCAGAGGTCTTTCACCGGTCGAGACCCAGCCGTCCGAAATGCGCGTCACGTCCGTCGCCACCGCCGCCGCCGGCAGACCGTCTCTTTTTATTCCTTCACATAATGAGGAGGAATCTCGCGTGGCGCTAAGGGCGAAGAAAAATCTCGCGAGCGAGGATATTCCCAGAAGCGAAGAATAGTCGTGCACCAAGAGATGAGCAAGAGATGGATGGAAGGAGGAGAACGAGTGGCGGAGGTGGAGAGGAAAGCGTACCTACCTACGTGCGCATTTAGTTAGTGCCTCGTCCGCGGGTGGGTGGGAAAGAAGAAACCAGCCGACGTGAAGATTGAAAGGATAAATTATAACCACGCACGCGAAACGAACACTTTTTTTTACGTTTGCCAAATTCGATTCCATGAGCCAAATATTTAAAAAGTGGAAATAGTAGTGTGTGTACAGCATGATATTGATGTTTTAGCATGACTAAGCGATGCATACTAGGGCAATACAGATAAATATATTTATAGAAATATCTTTCTAATCCGTTATCACTTCATTATTATATAGATACTAACCATTTAGTTGTACGTGACTGTAATAGCTAACATTTCTCCAGTAAGTAGTAGCATAGTATCTCTTAGTTGCATGTATATTTGGTGATATTTACCCTCTACCCTGCGAACTACCGTGATGGTAGTTCGCAGGGTATTTCGTAAATGTAGATTTAGTAACCTCTCATTAGGCAGGTAGTATAAGTAAACTTTAGTTTGCGTACGTTATGGATCTTTGGTGATAACTCACCCCCTACAGCATATTCTAAATGTGACTTGCTAGGTAGTCAGAAGATTTAGATAAATAGAGCCATACGATTTTACATCTACATCTACATAATACCCTGAAAGGCACACCCCCTGCCACCATCAAGGTGTGTGGCAGGGGGTGAGCTCACACCAAACATGACTTACATATCTAGCATAAAAAAGAATTAGTAAGGACATACTAGTCTTCAGTTTTTTTAAAAAGGTAAAAATAGCAAAGCAAGCATGCAGTATCATACTGTTAGTTGGGTTATATTAAAGCCTTTATACTACCTACCTATGCTATACATTTACACACTAGTATTGGATATAGTTACCGCTATTCATATCCCTAATTGTGCTAGGAAAAAAGGACATTTTGGCTCTGTCCGTTCGGCAATAAATCTTTCCATTTTTTGACTGTGGTCCACTCTACCACAGTACTACCATTTTTATCGTCAGCAGGAATGCAAAGGATAGGTTAATAAAGAATGTCACATAGGGCAGGGTTTTCAGAAGACATCTCTTTTCTACCACTCTTATCAGATCTCCTTCGTAAGTCACTCGGTCGATACATTTCAACTCCGTCATTCTTCTTTAGGACCAGATTTACAATGCTTACATCCTTGACTTCTGCACTGCTGTCATCGCCCATACCTCACTGCCATAAAGAAACACGCTCCAGAAGTACGTTCTGATGAATTTTTTCCTTACTTCCACGCTTGTATTTTTGAGCCTTAAGCAGAATCTTCTTCTGGTTTAATGCCCTCTTCAACAGGGCTTATCTACTGACTATTTCTTTCTTGTTTCGTCCATCGCTGAATACTCGGCTTCCCAGATAACAATACTATTTCACTGCCTCAAATTTTTGTTTTACTAGTTTAATGTTGGTTTTGGCCTTTTCTCTCCTGATTCATACCAATATCTTAGTTTTCATTAAATTAATCTACATATGATGTCTGGCTGCCTTTTCATAGTTACTAGTCTTCTTTAAGACTGCGGCGTCATCATCGAAACGCAGCATGTTACTTTTTCCCGTAGATTTTTACTCCTAAGGCCCTCTGATATTATTGATAACTTTCTCAAAGTTAACATTAAAACAAGTAATACTGTGAATTATATAATCAAATTAAGAAAAATACATAAAAACACAAAATGTTGGTTTTAACCAGCGTGAACAATGGACTTGCATTCTCAAAGAAAGTTTACGCTTGTTCGATTTATATCTACACGTTTTCAAAAGAAGGCAAGATGGTAAGTTCCCATCAGTACTAGGAAAAGATTAGAAAAGAAAAACTTTCTTCCAAAAGGAACGAAACAGATCACGTGATGCTTCGCGCTCAAGCTTTGGGGTTTTGAGAGACCCCAGGTGAAAATTGAACGGTCCAGTAAAACCCTGCCAAAAACAACCCGCGTCTTTTTCTGGGAATAATACCTTACCTTTTAACCATCGCAGTTTGCAGGAAGAGAAATAATTATGCCATCCACCCTTACGCGAATATTCACACGCTACAGAAATAAATACCAGGTAAGCTCTTCCTACGTCTATCAAAATAACCTTCAGGTTGAAGATGCGGTTAACTACCCGTCTGATCAGTGGGTATTATTTTAATTGCCATGACAAAATTAACGCGCAACATCTATTCCACAGACTTAAGGGAGTATGATGATGGTTTATTAAGATGCTAAACTGGGTAGGCTGATTATTAGGAGGGCAAGTACAGATATGATCTCATTCAGTAGAGGAGATTTTCTTATTATGATGAATGATGAGTCAGGGAGACAGATTAGAAGATTTTTCCCAAAAGGGCACAACCATTAACCCTCACATAACGAATGCTAATGGTGGCAAAGATTAAAAAAGCACAAAATTACGGTTGGTTATGGGGAAGCAGAAACGACTTACTCCTCACTAGAGCTACAAAAAAATTCTTCTCACCCAGAAAGTAAATTGGCACGTATGAAAAACGAAAAAGATTCTCAAAAATAAAATTATCTCGTGCTTTCGTCCGTGATATTTTAGATGCGGAGAAATTTTAATGACGCAAAACGTTACGACATTTTCCATTTTATGGCTACATGATCTGCTTTCTTTGTGACGCGTCAGCACTAACACAATCGCATATGAGTTAAACCAAACAAGCGTCGCTAAAAGGTGTTAGCTGAAAACCAATGAGTGGAGTTATGCTGAAAAATGTAGGCACGGATTTTTATATTTCTACATATATATGCCTAAAATCCCAAGGCAACACGCTAAAAATATATCTGCAGACAAATAATATCGTGATTGGCCGTGAGCTGAAAATAATCTCAACACGATAAATAGGGTCTTTTTGCTCAACGTGGCAGAGTTTCTTGCCAAAATATTTTACATTTATTAATTCCCTACTTTAATTTTTTCCGCGGCATTAATTCCTGAAGCACCAGGCGTGTTTTAAAATGCTATTTTTCATTCCGAACATACATTAAATAACCAGGAACTTGGTACCAACAATACCTCCAAAGGTTCCACCTATATGTTGCGGAAATAAATCGTTTATCTATCAACGAGTAAAAACATAAGGTAGGATGTGAAACAGTTTGCTGTAAATGAACAGTTGTAAGTTAAGCTATTCATGCGGGCACTGAATGCTGAAGGAACTCGAGAAAACGAGCTTCACGCCGCATTGAAACAAACGGAACGATCTTGGAAAGGAATCCCCTTGAGGATGAAATGAGTCTTCCAACTCCACGTCGGGCGCACAAGACAACCTCACGACGGTCGGCATAACACTCGGCTCCACGTGACCTGAACACATGACCAAAAGGAAAAAAAAACGGCTGTCTGTCACCAAGCACGTGACGAAGTCACAACAACTGGATCCAGCCGAGGGTGGGCAGGGGATAGAGTAGAGAATGCTTCAAATATGTATCTCAGGCATGAATACGAATGAAGATGGAGAAATTGGAGGTGATAACAGAGATAATTCATGGAAGAGAGAGTGTTTATATGGATGAAATAGGAACGCCTCCAATTTGCATTCAGACTGAAAAGCAGCACAAGAAATGCTGTCATTCATAAGACACCCAAACATGGTGAAAAGTAAGAGCGTGATTGAAAATAAGAATGAACTTTGTAATTTTCCACACGTTGTTTTATTAACCAACCGGTTTCAACACTCACGTGTCATCATCAGGGACTGATGATGACACGTGAGTTTTGAAACCGGTTGGTTAACAAAACAACGTGTGGAAAATTACAAAGTTCATTCTTATTTTCAATCATGGAAAAATTCCACAATGTGACGGCCGAAGTTGTTTCATCGATTCGTAATAAGAGCGTGGTTTTTACTTCAGAAAGTTTGCTTGAACCTTAGAGGTACACGTTTTATTTTTCAATTTACAACAAAAATATAGCTTGGAAGTTAAACCTGGTAATGATGTAAATGATTTGGAATCAATTGAAAAGGATCGTACTTGCAATAGTAACGTAAGAGAAATACTTTTACCGCCAAAGAATCAGTTTCTAAATTTACTCATTTTCTTTTTTATTTATTTTTATTCCAATTCCTTGTCATTCAATGTTCCTTCTTACGACGACAAATCCAACGTTACTTCATGTATGGCGAATATTTATAGAGAAAAAACTAATCAATATGTAATAATTTCACTCAATATCGAAAACCTATTAAAAATTAAAGTTTAGTACATTTAGTTCTAAACTGCAAAACCAACCACATTAATTTCACTAATAATGCTTCCCCGTACATGTATCACAAACTGTGATGGAATCCTTCATTTTCCTCCCTAAATATTTACTTTTGCTATTCAAAATATCAATGGCTCTGTATAACAACATCATTGACGTATCCAATAAAAATACACATACAAGTCAGAAAATATCAATGCTATCTTACAAATTGTTTAACCTTCACGTACATTTTTCATAATGAACGGTGCTTAAACAAAAGGTGTTGATAAAGTTGAGATCCAAAGAAATTTTTAAATACCGACACATTACATGACGTTTCGTCATCGGTTTCATAAAAATTAAGACTATAAGGGTGGCTCCCAAACGGAACTAGTGAATCAGAACTTATTGTCCTCGCTGCATCCTTCACATTCCTTTCTTTTCCTCTTTTTTCCTCTTTTGGAAAACCTCATCACACCCTTAATTCACAGCTTCCATTGCATAGATTTCTATAAGTTGATGGATATATTTTTCTTTTATAGTTCGTATGATAATTCCATTATGCATCATTCTCCTTCTATCAAACTAGTTTTTCAAACTGGTTACATTATAACACTGATTTCAAATATAGAAACGGACCATCAAAAGCCCTAGCATTCACAGTTCATCTCATTCAAAATCCAAAGCTCAGCTATAAAAATCGTCGTAAAATTTTGCTGAGTTTGCTAAGTGATGATTTAATAAAGGTCTAATCCTTGAAATATTTCATTATCTATTGATAGAGAAGAATAGCAAATTATAAGCCCCTTGCAGTTAGTTCGATATCATGCATGGATTTTTTTTCATAATACAAAGAGGATATTAATTAAATATTTATGTTGAAATGAGCAATAAGATAGCGGTAACTAAATAAATAATAAAAATATAGATAACATACGTGAGTTCCAGTTTGAAAATACGAGATCAAAAATCAATTCCACCAAAAAAACAAAGAATCATTATTGACATAAAATACGACTTTGTATTTTTGTATTCCCCAGTGGGAACATATCTTCGTATAGAAAATCGTTTTCTTCCATAGAATGCTATTATAAGTCACCGCTGTAAACGTAGAATATATTCCAAAATATTCTTCGTCACAGAGACGCTATTTCTACTTGTACCCTCACTCGCGGCCAAGTAAAGCCTCAGCTCTAACGGCTACTCTTTTGGATTTACCCATAACTGAAACTGAGATTGGATTAACAATAATCCTTCACATCCATGTTTCGAGCAGTTTATTAGACAGAGATATGAGAACGAGATCTTTTCTTTTTAATATAAAATTAATTATATTTAAACGTGAATTCCAACAAAGAAAGGAATCGTGTACGCTTAAATGTAAAAATGTTAATTATCTAATTAATATTTTCACTGAGTAGATACACACTTTTCCTTTTGTTAAAAATACAAGTCTAAATTTACGCATTTTCTTTGCTTCAAGTATTGAAGCACTGAAAGGTATCCAGCAAAACAGTAAATCTCGCGCAAAATTTAGTTTTTTTAACGAGAGCCTTCCCTCCACTGACCTTCATTCCACGTTTTAAGGCTAAAGTATGTATAAAGATGTAAGATACAAAGGAAAATAGCGCGTTTTGTAACAAATTCTTATGCATGTATAGAAAAGTTCACTCGATTAATGAAAGAGCTTGATTGGGAATCCCTAGAGACTAGAAGGTTGTTTGCAGGATTAAAGTTACAAAAAAAATTCAAATCACATGAATTCTAATCTGACACTGTGGACATATGTCGACACTCTCACCTACATTTCATTTATAGGACAGACATGAGCGACAAATTAAGAGATAAAATGTCGGTCACAGCGATAAAAGAATGTGTTTTTCCTACGCACAATACACAACTATTACGAAAACCAAGTACCTATAATTATTTAGAACACATCAAAACTAAACATAATCACTAACTAACTTTTTTTAAGCCATATGCAAACTTCACGGCTGGTGACCTACCTACCAGACATCTTAATGTTGGCTCGCTGGGGTAAAATGTAGAATTAGGTAAGTTTCTATATGATACAAATGGAATTTTGCACTTTTTCCGAGCAATTTCACGTCAAAATTTAGCAAATAGGTGCACGCAAAGAGGCGTTCACAGGTACTTTGCCCAAGAGCAAGTGGGTGAATTTACGAGATGGGTACTGCAAAGAGGCGATGATCCGTGGTGCTATATTTCGATATGTCCAGCAATGGTGAGTCTGCCAACAAGAATCCACCAAGTGCAGAAATAATGAGTCTATTTCCGGGCACGAACGAAAATAAGCGCCCAGCAATGCGTCAAAGTGACGTTAATCGAAGCGGAGGCGATCGGGCGGTTTGTTTTAAACAAAAAACATAGGGTGTTGCCTTCAAAGGGTTTTCGCGAGCTATAAAAACATGAAGTCGATAAAGAAAATAACCCTCCTCCACTCTGAAGATTCCCTCGATGCTCGGTAGTTTCGCAAAATCTAAGTCAATTTTCCTACCGGCAGCACTTTCACTCAATAAGAAGACTGCCGGAAGTGTGTGGTCGGCTGATTTTAAAAATGGAGCGCAGTTATCGGGTCAAGAACCCCGGACCACTACCGAAGAGTAAACGCCATTTCTGGTGAGCAGCCTAATTTTAAGAAATTAGTCTTGCCTCCCACGTGGAGTGAAATTAGGAACTGTTCTTAAACGTAGAACTCATGTTTTTAGGATATCTCTTCAGAAGATTGTCAAGTTAATAGGTAAAGCTATAATGTTTGAGAATGGTAAACGACTACACAGAAAATTTCAAGCTATAAAGTACGCTTAAATACGTAGTTATTGTTTCACAAAGCGCAATGGAAGTACGCCAAACATTAATAGCCTATAAAATGGCGTTGGTGGGATCGGAGCATTTGGAAGATCTTTCATGGAGATGAGGCCGTTAATTAGAGGTGAAATATACTCACCATTCCTTATAAATTCATAACAGATTAAACCCAGTTCGTACGTGGAAAAAAACGGCAGAAACTTTGAAAAATAAAGGAAGCGTCTTCCGTTAAATATACTGAAGCATGACTGTGATGACTTTACATTCATTATCGCTGGATTTTAGCTTTGCAATATTAACAGTCTTCGGGTTTACGTTCGAATCAAACTACCTACTTTCTTAGTTCTTCATATTACTGAAAGGGATTGCCTTTAGGCTTGCATCACTGTTTGAAATAGAGTACCTATACAAGTATAGGAGAGCAAGGGATTCGAAGACGCTTTTTCAGAACACGGGAAGAAAAGAAAAGGCACTCATCTTATAAAGCTACTGCAATAAGCATGGAGGAATGAATGTTCTAAATCACCGAGCTAAAAGAACAACCGATTTTAATCCTGAATGAGGCAGGCCACCAGACATCTAGTAACTCAGATGCACACTTTAAGTCTAGGTACACTTAAGAACTTAAATAGGGATTATTACAGAAGTTAGAGTGAAAAAGGACACCCTCATTACTTCACCGTTCTGGGTGCAAAAATAATCTCTCTACTATTTCCCGATGAATTTAAAAGCGAACCACATGAGTAACGGTGCCAACACTGAAAATTGCGAATTCTAAGCACAATAGTCATGTAAATGAGAGGCTAGTTCCTTTCACTGCAATTGGTTTTCAGAAATATTTCGTTTCTAAAAAAAATCAGATTTGAAAAAAATCAGAAAACAGAAGTGAGTCAAAAACTCAGAAACCAGAATAGAAAAAGAAATTACCTACTGATACATTGCTATTAAGTCTGACGTAATTCCTGAAACTAAAATGGACTCTATTGTTTCTACTATTAATAGTTTGGCACGACTGAATGAAAATACGCTCCAAATGAAAATAAACAAAATCGTAGCCACGATTACAACTTATCGTGACGCTATGCTCCATAGAGATTCAAGGATCACGAACTAGCTGCGAACGGCTGAACGGAGTTACCAGCCGATATACACTACGGCAAGATATAAACAAAGAAAAAATTGCGGTCTAAGTGGACAATTTTTTTCTGTGGATGCGATGCTATTACCTCTCTGGAGGTTTCGAACCAGATTTTAAAACATTTCAAGTCATTCATCTGCTTGCCCTCGAAAAGAAAGATTCCCATATCCTGTAGATTTGGAAAGGCAGGCAAACGAAGAAGTTCTAGAGATGGTAGGAGAGATAAGGGTTGAGGAAAGAATGTTGGGTAGGCGGGATAGAGTAATAGGAGGTATGTGGGGCTGAAGAGGGTCACCGTGTGAAACGTAGGGGTTGTGGGAGGAATCAATGAGACTTAACCTTTGCCCCTCGAAAATTAATATTGATAATAATTTGTCGGTGAATATAACTTTGTTACTTAAACGTCTTTAATTGTGGTTGTATTCCATGGGAGGTGGAAGGCAGCCAACATCTAAGCTGATATATGCTATTGACAAGGTATGGCTATTCTGCCTGGGTAGGATTTTTTTAAGAACGGCGGAAGGGTAAAGAGATATCCCGCATAGTAATTCATCAGAACGTATATCTGGAGCATGTTTCTTTACGGTAGTGAGGCATGGACGATGACAGCAGCGGAGAAGAAAAGGGTGGAAGCATTCGAAATATGGTGCTATCGAAGAATGATGAAGATAAAATGGATCGACCAAATGACAAATGAAGAAGTCCTAAGAAGAGTGGGAGAAAAGAAAAGTCTGTTAAAACTACAAAAAGAAGATGGGACAACCTAATCGGTCATATCTTAAGACAAGATGGCCTGATGAAGACAATCGTCGAAGGAAAAGTAAACGGGAAGAATGGAAAGTCAGGCCTCGTATGAGTTATGTAGAACAGGTCGTAAGGACGTGAAAGAGAGAAACTACGTTAATATGAAGAGGTTGGCAGAAAGAAGAATCGAGTGGAGAGCTGCGTCAAACCAATTCTACGATTGTTGACCCATGATGATGATGATGAAAACTCAAGAGGTTCAAGTGTCATTATTCAAACTCCGAAAACTATATTTATTTTTTTCATATAAAATCGAAGTATAAACGCTATTAATAATGGCCATAAGACCAGGAGGGGCATTTTTAGTAGGAGTAGTCTTGTTTTTTAGGTGCTCAAAATCGAATACTATCTAACTCTGACTAGCCTAAGGTCTTATCCTAGGACAAATGTAAAATCTATGCACTGTGTGGGATCCGAAATAACGACCTTTGGGTTTCCAGACCAGCATGTTACCAGCCTGGCTACGGCGTGTTGAGTTTGTTTATCCTCCGATATTCGGGTTTTTCACCAAGTTAATTTTCTTTCGGCATGTTTTACACCATCCTGAAATACCTAGAATTTTCATCATCTGCCCACGCTGTTTGGGCAAAGAAAAGAAAGCTCACACATATTTCAAGACATTGCTGGTGGATTTGCCGAAAATGACTGCTACGTTTTCATGGTAAATGTTTGGCAAAAGAAATCTAATAAATCCTAATTGTTACCAATGAAACACCTTACTATTAGAAAACAAGATGACTACAAGCATTTACCGTTAAGAATACTTCAAAACTTTTTGGAAATGACTGACTGATCTGTTATTTCAAGTCTGTCCCCCCAATTATAGTCGCTTCAGACTGGGAGGATTACGATTATTAGGGAGATTAGGAGGCGAATAAAAAGTAAAGGAGGAAGGGTGAAGAGAAAATCCAGCGTGGGCTTTTGGCGAAAGGCGTCAAGCTTAACGTCCTATCCGACGAATGGAGGACTGTACTCGAATACTCTCTGCAAAGCTCTAACTTAGGTGCCAGTCTACCAATGAAAAATATCTTCCACTGCCAGGATTCGAAACTGGGCCCTCGAGGTGAGAAGCCAATACTCTAATCACTACATCAACCGGTTCACTTTTGAAAAAAGAGAACCGAATTTTTTTCGACAGCATTAAGCCATCACCGCAGTTCACCGCTATGAGTTGAAGAATTTCAAGGTCCGCCTCCTGTGCAAGGAGAACGTGGGTGGACAAAAAGAGAGAGAGAGGGAGTAATCTTGGCAAGTGAAGTGCATTCTGCTCGAGTTTCGCTAGGTCCAAATAACTTCGTCTCGGTTACGAGGGAACTTCCCACTCATAAACTTTCTACGAGGCCGCACGCGCCATCCTCCATCGTAACGTGAGTCACAGACAAAAAGTTACATTCCTGAACACTGCTCAGAATACAAGGGTTCTGGCCAGAGTTCAGAGAGTAATAAGTACGGAAATTGTACTTCCCCTCGGTAAAAAGAGAGGAGAATTGGAATATGACCATGGATTTTTATTTTGAGAAAAGGAAACCATTCGACAAAACATCGTTTTAAACACCGTAAACTTTAAATATTACTCTTAAGGTAGATAGTAGTTATGTATTTAGATAGCTACTGCCCTGTGAAACACATGTTAAAGACTTTAGTTATTATAAATTCCCTTTACATTTAAAATATACCCCAAACTAAAAAGTATAATTAATTCTTAAGCATTATATACTGCAATTTTGAAAATAGCGTCATTAAAAATGTTATAAATTGCAAAATGAGCCATTTAAACAACAATATTTTTTTAAGCATGGAGAATGTACCGACACTGTGAGGAATATTAGAATGGAACTACAAAACTGAGGTATGAAAGTAAACATTAAATAAATACGGAACACCTAAACATAAGAATTGTTTTAACACACCATTATCACCTTTAGCTTTAGTAGCTTTGAAAGATAGCTCAGAAAGTTCCAGTATATCACAAACTGCATCGTTTCAAGTATTACACTGCTAGCATATTGTGTCGTGAAGGCAGATAAGTAAAATGTTTAGCATAGGTACTTTATATTTAACTTCTCCGATAAGTGACAATGAAAATGTCTTCTCTTTTAACTCATTCATGTGATTCAATAGTGACTATTGAGGACTTACGTCTAATATATTTAATTACCTTCATCTCAGTTCACATTAAAATGACTATGTTCCACCTTTGAATAGGAAATGGTTGTGCCTAAGTATATAATATATGCTATTCCACTAAAGTTCCCTTTTAAAAATATCTACTTTGGCCACATAAATGCTCGTGATTCGTTAACGCTCCTCACTAGGGGTATCCCAGAGATCAGCCATGCACTTAAAGGGAAAAAATTTCAGTAGGATCAGATATTTGTAAGTAAGTCTATCGATGAAATGAAGATTCAAGAGAGACAATCTACTAGATGATCGACATGAAGAGGACAATTAACCACTGATAATGCTTAACACCGAAACTCATCTGTGAGATTTGGCATCTGATACTACTCCCAATTATCAACTTCAGGTCAACAGGAAGACACTATTTCCTTGCTACCGAAAGTCATTATCTTTCCAATTCGTTGCCCAAAGTTTCTACTCACGAAAAGAGGTGAAATCCAATGGAGAAGCTCGAGATATATTCTTACTGCTTTGACCCGATCGCTCGAGTCATGGCAGAATATATGTTCCTTCTGAGCAGTTAGCAGTACCTAAATTTTTCATATTAACTTCCATTATTTGCTGTGGGAATAGCTCGTACGGACAAACAAATACATACCTACACAGAAGCACACTTACCCCTTCAAAAAAAGATTATTGCTAAAACATTCTTTAACGAACCTGTTGTGAATCTGTTGTGAATCTGAGGTTGTGAATCTGAAAAATACGACAAATGAACTGAGCCAGTTGTAAAATATAGAAAACAGTGCCTCACCGGAGTGAAATGCATCGAGACACAATTTCTTTAATATCAAACATATTGCAGCAAGTTCACCATTTTTCAGATCACAATTCAGAATTTTAAGCAAAATATGGTTGGTGAGTGGTACTAAAATTCTGAATAAAGGAATTTTATGAATTTATAATTTTTCATCGTCAATCTTAAGACTTTAAGTTACTGAACCAGCCTTACCCTGGATATGTTAAAACGTCTACTTACAGTAACTTAATGATAGAAAGCTTTTAAATCACCTAATGGAATAACTTTCACTTTCCCGGTTGCAGAAACAATGTACATGCATAAGTAGTTTAAGTGATTTGGACAAGCAGTCCATTGGGTACTCCAAGAGAAATGATATTTTAGAACTGAACTCGTATAGTGAGTATCGACTATAAGAGGTTACTGCCATGTGCATGAGCCGTGAAACCTAGACACTGAAAAAGTAACCACTTTCATAGCACGTGATGCCATAGACGATTTGGGAAGGTGACGTGAGGCCCTTGAACGTTTTCGTGCCAACGTGGATAACGTGGGTCTCCAGGGAGAGTCATTGGCAAGTTGGTTCCCCCAGAGTGTTGCTCAAGGGGGAGGAATGATGAGGGTGGAGGGATGAAGCGGGCAAAGAGTTAAAGAGCATAAAAAAGAAAAAAAGAACGACCTCCAACGAGCCCCATGATAAACTGCTTTCGAGAGATTAACATTTCTCTCTCCCACGAACAATTTTCTTCCTCTCTGAGTATCGTTGCAAGTAATTAGCACTCAGTAAATGTGGCACAAACCGTCCACCCACGGGCATTAGATTTTCTGTCTGAGGTGAAATAAAGAAGACACGTCGTTTTCGCATCTTCTCATACAGGTGTTATTTGTTCTTCTTTTCGCGTGTTAAAAAAAAAGTGTTCAAAGACTTGTTCGCACATTGACATATCAAGGGATACTTTAAAATGTACATACATTAAACCTAATGGGAGCCAAAAATAAATATTTTAGCAAAACAATTATCATTATCATCAACAGGACACGTATACAATACAGTAAAGCAGGAAATTAACTAGACTCATATGATCCTTTTTTTTTTAACATAAATATTTGAGCGAATTATTTAACCCTTTTGAAACCGGCGGAGTACAAGTTTAAGACTATAATTATTAGCGTCGATAGTGCAAGTCATGATATGATCTTAATTTTAGAATTAAAAAAAATTCATTTCCTACGCCTTCGCCCAAGTAATATGCAACCCGGTGATCATGTGAGAATGCTGTGCAGCATACGTTCATCCAGCCCGCCTCAAAAGTTATCAACCTATACGAGACGTTTAATCATTTTGTGGCCACACTTTTCCAATGAGTGGGTACCAAAAAGTGCCTTATTTTTTCATAGCTCCAGATAGTTTTTTTTATTCCAATTAAATGCAAATACATCCACGATCCGTTTATTTTTTTTGTTCCGATAACCATTTAACATTCGCTACATCATTTTTAAAGAGCCGGGCCTAGAATAAGCATGCAATGCTTCTAAATGCACTCAAATGCTTAAATATTTCAATAATTTATTTTTACTGATCAAAATCCTTCAAAAACTACGATTATACAACTGTACGCAAACAAATTTTATTGAAAGAAAGTAAATGCAATAGCTATGGAGATCGAGGCGAACAAACATACAAAACTCTACACTAAGCCTAAAGCCTTTTCAATATACACTATACAATATTCACTAAATTTATTCTACCTTTAATCAGTTAAATATCACTAAAATTAAAAAACTTTTTCATTTGCGCAAAACTCATATATTAGAGAGGATTAACTCACATGGCAACGATGAATTGGCTGTGCTGGCTGTTTTTTTCTTATTCGAAAGCATTTAGAATAAAATTATTTAACTGAGTGGTACCTTCCACTCCAACCCCATGCCCCACACATCCATGTTTGGATTTAAATAATTCTGAAACGTTCTACTCCTCAATCACGATGGTAAACGGCACCATGATAACCCACAGCAGCTTGACAAAGGTGAATGTTTGGAATCATTTTCTCCTCTCCATGCTGACATGACATTTCAAGCATCCATAGGATCTGTCGTTTTTCAAGTGTCACGCTAAAGAGACTCCGGTGACTCGTGAGAAAACTGCTAGAATATAACAAGTGACAACAAATTGGGAGGGACGAAAGATGAGAACCACTACCGCAGCTCACTAAACCAAACCCAAAGGTGAAAACAACTCTCACATCAGGTTTGCAAAGTGAATCCTTTCTCGATTCCGATTTTGTTTTCCGATGTATAACTCAAGGAATGCACTATAGCAAGAAGTTCCACAGAGAAAAAAATCATGATTTTTTCTCTGTGGAACTTCTTGCTATAGTGCAACTTTCAGCGGGTGACGCCGCTAAAGTTTCCGCGGCCAGTTCGCGGTCTTTGAATTCGTTTAAGTAAGCACCTTAGTGTTTCAAATTCGGCTTAACCTCGTGGACAGTGGCGCCTTGCGCACGACTACGGCTGCATTGTGACATGATATGTCCCGCAGTTCGTTAACACCTAGTTCCTTTAAGCCTCGTTGATTTCCACAGAGAAAGAGGACGTCTTGGTAGCTCAACTGGTAGAGTACCTGGCCGGAAATCAGGGGGTTCGGGTATGAGTCCCGGGCAAGGCGGATGATTTTTTCTCTGTGGAACTTCTTGCTATAGTGCAACTTTCAGCGGGTGCGCCGCTAAAGTTTCCGCGGCCAGTTCGCGGTCTTTGAATTCAAGGAATGCATGATCTAGGTTTAGCTCGAGGTGTCCAAAGAGAGTTGTCCCGAATCAAGGACCACTGGTGAGTAGGCCTACGAACCACCCAGTAGTCTACTATGACGACGCAAATTGGGACTGTGAATGCTAACATTTCGAATAAATATGATTCGATAAGGGTGAGAAGATATAAAAAAGTAACATAGGCAAGAGAATTTGCATGAAAATTTGCTTCATGCGATATTCTGCCGTCTGTAACTGGAGTCACCATCGAAAAGAGCTAGTTTTTTGCATCGGCTATTGCACATTGAATAAGTAAACAAAAAAATCTTCTACCGCTTTTAGGGCCACAGCCATGGAAAAAATAAGGAGAATTCATCATATACATCTCCCACATACCAGATAACCACAAAATTTTGATCAGCTTAAACTGTAAGAGCGCCAAATTCCACGAATGTGGCCAGATAACTCAATTAGGAATCCTCTACTATCGTTGTTTTCGTTATAAATCCAAATATTTCTTGTACTCTGTCCAAATTGAAACACTGCTGTATTAGACTTTAATAGTCTCACAAACTTCCACGATTACTCCAGGAATTCATTTTTTAATTATTTCTCCAAATAGTTCATGTTCAAAATTCAATTAACAACAGGAACTATAATATATGATCTCGTTCTTTCTCGGCGAATGATATTTAAAAAACATTCTCGGGTTTCTAGCCGAGTAAGATGTTTTGTTGCTAACGTTTCGATGGAATACTCCTCCATCGTTCCGATCGGGTTCCCCTGCAAGCTTTATTGCTCTGAAGACGATGGAGGAGTATTCCATCGAAACGTTAGCAACAAAACATCTTACTTGGCTAGAAACCCGAGAATGTTTTTTAAACAGGAACTATGTTTATCAAAATAAAGGAAGTTGTAATATTAACGATTCAGTATAAGAGAATACAGGAATATTATGGATTTTCTAACTGCTTTGAATTGCCTACTTGAAGTAAAGCAGTGCATAAAAATTATTATGAAAATACCTACCATTCTATTAGACTATTTCTCCCGCAAATGATAGTTTTAAAATACTGTTTTAGTATAGCTCAAGATAACTGAGTAATTAAAAGAGTTCATTTCTTAATAGAGCAACCTGACGATCACCACCAGATAAAACAAAATTAATATTAGAGAGCATATGAATTTCTCAAAACTTAACTGCAATAATTTTAAGGGAGTATCTCTTGTAAAGTATCAAATATTTTCTGTTTCTTTTCACTTTACACCCCGTTAAGAGTAATACTTATACTCCATAAATGTTGAAGGTTTAAGGTAAATTGAGTAAATCTTCACATGACACCAAAAACACGTAGTTCCATATTACTTGCATATTCATATGCTCAGTCTTCACATAACGAGTCTTCGACTTTCGTATGAACTATATTATTTTACATACCTTTATACCATGAACTCAATCACCGTGAGCGATTTCTCTGCAATAAGTAAAATTGCACATGGATTCGTTAGCATTTGTTGATGTTTGTAGCATGCCGAAGTTAGCATTCAGGCCAACTGGACACATGCTAGCATTTAGGCCAACAACTCTTATTGAAAGTATAAACGGATAACAAGACATTTTATCGGGGTGATACTCAACTACTAACTGTTTTGTACTGACTAACGAGTAAGGAAATCCCTGTTATTTAATACATTTACGAAAATTGACGTAAAGCTCCAAGAGGTACAGGGAAAAGAACTGGCTCATATACTCTCGAGTAAAATTCACTCTTCTCAGGAACTAGAATTAATATAATAACAACTTGGCTCTCAATTATCACCAAAGTACGAGGTGGAAAGAGGATTAATTTACAAATGTGAAACGATAAAGACGGACGATAAACGGAGAAATGACAGCCGCAAAAGTTAATGGAATCACGAGCGGAAAAAGAGTGCGCGAAGCTGCGAGGAAACAGGCACGCCTCCTGATCCTCCAACCCTGCCCTCTCCTCTTTTCTCCCCTACCATCTCTCGCTTTCTCCACCTCCGGCCTCTCCATCTCCCTCTCTCTCCCTCTTTCCGCCTCTTCCCCTTGTTCCCTCATCCTCTCTCCCCTCTTCCCGCCCTCTTTATTCCCCGAGCTATTTCCGTTACGGACCGCCTGCCGGAGCAAGGTTCCACCATCTTCCCGCTTCCACGCACGTTCTCTCCACCCAGCATTTCCCCGAGTCTCCTCGTCTTTACACTCTCACCCTCCCTCTCTCTGTCTCTTCATTTCCATCTCGCCAGTGCCACCACCAAACGCTTAACTATTTGGGACGCCCTTGCGAAAAAAGAAGAAGGGAGGACGCCTAGCATGGTAGGGTTATAGGGAGAGGGAGAGAGAGCGAGAGAATATGTGTGTAAGCGTGCGCCCGTGCGTACTTTTGGGGGCTCGGGTGAGCAACAAAAGGAGGGGAAGAAAAAAATATTCGCTGGACGCGGACGGCGCGGAACGGTGGTGAGATCAGCGTCGGGATGGTAACAGGGAAAACTCAGGGAAAGGGGACGGGAATGTAAGGGGGTGAAAGACTATGGGGCGAAGACCCAACGCCATGATAGCAGAGTGGTCGCTGGTTCGAATACCGTCGATGTCACAGTGTCATACTGTGACACTACTTCGCTCTACCGTGACGCGATGACGACTGCCTCCAACTCACAATCAGTTATTTTCACTTATTAGCTGTTATTCGGTGGAGGCGACTGAGTCACTTGCGCCATTTAGGATAGGTGGATAATAGGGGAGAGACAAGAAGTCTTCATCGAACAGAATAAGGGAGGACTTATGTGTGAAAAGGGAACATATCAAACGCAGCACTGTCAGCAAGAAGAATTTTTTTCCCAATTCCATCCAAGCTTCCTGATGCAATGTGTGATGATAATCGTATTATATACATAATTTTTAAGTTTAAGAAATGCAATGCTGATGCAATGGGTGATGATAATCGTATTATAGACATAATTTTTAAGTTTAAGAAAGAAAGTTGTTTATTTCACCGTATATGATAGCCTTCAAAGTGGTATTGATTTTTAAATGACGACGCGTCGTCGCGACGTCAGATGCCACAAAACAATATTACATATCATTGATGCGTATATACGTATGTTTAATTTCCTAGACTGGTTTTGTTTTATTTTTCATTTTGTAAGTTTGAACTTGTACTCGGCGCTAATGACCTCGTTGTTGATGAATCGTCAAACAATACAACCAATCAGGAGGGTGGAGGGAAACCAAGCGCCAACCTCTGCCTGCTCTTTGCAAAAGGAGCCAAGGGGTCCACGGTTTAACGTACCATCCAACGGACGGAGTACTGAAAGGTTCTTTATACATCACTCAAGTAAGGACTGATACATCAACTAAAAATCTCTCGCATCGTCTAGATTCGAACCGAGATATTCTTGGGGATGAATCCGGAGCTCTCGCCATTTCACAATCTCCATCCTCTTCCTGCGATCTCCTATAAAATCATAACTTACCATTCTGTCATGTAAATGGCCATGTAATTATGATTTAAAGATGCTATATTATCTTCAGAAAATATAAGCCTTCCCTTTTTTGTCATCCCTTTTCAAGGAAAGACAATTTACCATGAAGCCCTTATTCTGGGACTGGAAAACTATTTTGGCTCTGAAATGTATACATAATAGCTATAACCTCATCAAAATTTGGTAAGACAAATTTATGCCATGACCTAGTTAATTTTGAAGTGGAATAAATAAAAGTGGAATTAGAATACAAATGACTCCCTGCAGAAGTTTCACTCTAAAGAACCTTAGTAAAGCATTTTATTGTATAAAACAGTGTTGTTTCACTTGCGCGAAAACAAAGCTCATAACGCAATCACAAAACTTCTAAACCCTGTATAAATGAATGCCGGTTCAACAGAACTAAAATCTGTCAGCATTACTGATAGAAATTGTCACGTAATCTGCAAATATGATTTACTATGATATTAATGATGAAAGGAATCGTTCAACCCTCTGCTTTCTAAGAATTAAATATTTAAAGTAATACTAAGAGTGGTCTTCACTTAAGAAATCATAATGTCCAATACATACTGTCAGAGTGGCTGGATAACAAGAGGTATATTAATGAGAGGGCGTCACTAGGCTCATCATTGAACGTACAGCTGTGTTAGGTAGAAATATTAATGTGTAATAAAAAACTAATTTTAAAAAAGGCAGCATATTTTTCAAATTGAAGGCAAAATAAAATATTCTCATTCTCTACATAAGAGTCATTCACACGCATTAACGTGCTACAAATAAGACCCATCCACACGCATTAACGTGCTACAAATTCTAAGCACGAAACCATTATCTTTATTTGCGTTGAAAATAAAAAACCTAACAATAATTTCATAAAATTAATGCAGCCAAATTGCAAAAATTTAATAGTGAAGCATCAATTATTAGTATCAAAGATGTTAGCCTCCCAGTGCATAAATAAAGTCACCTAAACAGTTGACAAATTAACGGGTTGGAGTTTAATCTTTTTCTATCCCCTATCAAGCAAGTAATACAGCGAAAATTATTCCGAGGAGAATATCAACTCCCACGCGAAGGTAAGAGAGTAATCCGCCAACAATAGAACTCTCCCCATCTAGGAATTCCGTACGAGCTGAGTGGACTAGAATAAGTCGAAGGCTAAGGGCAGGGGTAAGGCGACCAGAAAATGGGCTAGGAGGCAGAGGGGAGAAGAATCAGTGCAGATCCTTGAATGCATAACCCGTGGTAGCGGAGGTAGAATGTTTGGCGTCTCTATTGCACGCAAAATTTCACCCAGCACTGGATCAGACACAAAATATGCACGTGTTGGACAATTCTCAAGACAAGTGTTTCACGAAGGGTATACGAGCGAGTCTAGGCTCACTAAATAGCTCAGGAACAATGCCTTTGGAATCAAACACGGGAAAGGAAAGGAGTCCGAAAATAACCGTAACGACAACATCTTAATTTTCCAGCCAATACTTCCGCCGATTTGCGTGCTCAAGGTGGGGTAACATTCACCCGTGTTGGCGTAGGTTCTGGTTGAGTGTTTTCAAAAAAAGAGCATTGGCAAATGAAGTAAATTTTTAATGAACTCTACGATGGAATAAATGATTGGATTAGCATAAAGAAAAGTTAAGAGGCACGAGTTAAAAAAAAGAACCTGTCCTTCACGAGAAGCCATAGGACTCAATGGGATGACTGAGCATCGCAGAATACAGCTGTTCTAAAATGCTGCTATTAATTAATCAATATTGAAAGACGCATGGAAATCTAAACAATAGCTATTTAACACTTCAGGGAAGGGAAGAACTTCAAATTCAAGGGAGATGAAATAAAAAATGACACCTGAAACAAGGGATAATTAACAAGGAAAATACCGAAAAAAGTGGACTGAAAAATAAATATATTTTGATTCCTCTTGAAGCCCACGAAAAACAATGAGATAAAATATAAGGTTAATCTTGGAAACCGCGTATTTCTACAACAATATATAGTTTTACGGTTCACCCCCTTCAGCACAGAACAGTTTTATCCTCAGATCTACCGTAAAATGTGATGTGATGAGTTTCACATTTTCTGGAGACCTTTTGGGAACCATTCTCATTTTCGAGAAAAACTAGGTTCTAGTTCAGGAAAAAACGCATGTTCCTCAAATTATGGTCGAATATATTCATTTTTACAGCAGTTCTTCCTAGATTCAGTAAAATCCACAATGTTGCTCTATTGCATTATTTTTACTCTTCGTTCTATGGTTAAGGGTAAAATCTTTCTTAGATTTGCCACGCCAAACTTCTTAAAAAATTCCAAAAATACGTTTTTTCCAAGAAAATATGCATAGGATTTTTTGTCTGGGTGTTAGCGATATTAACTATTCCCCTTGATTTGGCTATGGCATTTTAAATGCTTATATTTAAAAAAAGGCAAATGACGGCTATTTCAATCTGAAACGCTGTTCTAAATAATTCTGATGACATGCGAGAAGTATCAAAAAGAAGGGCAATATCTTAGCTTTTTGCAGGCTGTAAATGAAAATATAAAACGTATTTTGTTATAAGGGGAAAGATGCTCGGCAGAGCGAGTTTAAAAATGTTAATGGAAATATTGCGAAGGATAATAGTAGATTAGAGAGACAGAAGACTTCCGGAATTTATGCATCGCACAGAAGGCGCGAGTCAATATAGCCGATGGAGAATAGGAATGGGTACGGGGGAGGTGTAAGACAGGGCTGTTCGTCATCACCAGTATTTTTAGGATATAATTGAAAGAAATGGTGAGAGAAGCAAGGGATAGGATTGAAGAAGGAGGAAGAGACTGGGGAAAATTGATAAACTTGGTGAGGTTCACAGATGATCGAGCTCTAGTCAGGCAAGAGCTTACGGAAAATACTAGATGTATTATAAATACTGCAAAAGGCACTGAATGAAGATAAACTGAAATAAGATGAATAAATAGTGATTTTTAAGAACGGAAAGGGACAGGTTAAGTTTAAAAATAGGAGGTAACAAACTAGGGGAAAGTGGAATGAATCAGCTACCTGGGTAGTGTATTTGAGGACAAAGGATGTTGCAGCATCGAACTCCGACGGAAAATTGTGCTGACGAAAAAGGCATCAACTCATAGAAGAGAATTAATAACAGAGTCGTTGAAGAGGAATACAAAAGAAAAAAAGAAAATTTTCATATGGAACGTTTCACTGTATGGTGCGGAAACCTGAACTTAAAGGAAAGAAAATAAATAAATACTTTCGAGAATAGGATATGGATAAATGAAGAGAAGCGTGGAAGTGCTAAACATGGTAGGAGAGATAAAGGTTAAAAGATAGTTGATTTAGGAAAGTAGGAGTTGGCAGAGGGTCTAGATGGAGCAGTAATTCTGGGGTGAGGGTGTTTTTAGGGGTGAGGGTGAATCCAACACCTCGGTATGAGAAGAAAGAACTGTAGTTTCTGCGAAAACTTGATCTAGTTACAAATGACGTTCCTACAATGAGGGCTGAGAGGCTTTACCAGCATAATTTCGTATTTCGTAATAAAATATGGAACAATTAATTCTAAAATGATGCAAATAGATGCAATCTATTTTATTCATTAACTATTAAAATTTGTTTATAAATATACATACTAAATTTTACTACACTGTTGATGAAATAAAACTATGTCATTTTTCAAATGAGATGCAAAATTTACATAATGCTGGTATTTCAAATTTTCTTCACCCAAAATCAGTTATACAAGGTATAGTCAACAAATCTGCTAGATTTTCTATTTCCTCTAAATACGGAAGAGTGTTAAAAAGCTATTCATACGCTGCTACTAAGATTTTAGTTGACTTCCGGACAACTAAGTTGGCTGCATATATATTTAAAAATTATGATCTTCTCCCTGTTAATTTTCCATTTCTGGTACCTTCACCTACTTCATCATAATTATTATATCGCCGCCGTGTTGCCTAAGTTAAGAACTTGCAACATTATACTTAGACAAACATTCAAACCAACATAATTTGCCACAAGATGCAAGAGTACTAATTAGAAAGATTGTGTTGCAAGGATATTTCACATGAACATATCATTAGGCCAACACTGGATCAGTCCATTATATCTCGAGCGCGTCGGCTTGCCGCACTATCTCCAGCCTGATCTTGCAAAAAAACATAACCATCGTGACCAGGAATGATTATATGAATGCAGAAGTATATTTTTAACCTTTAATATAAAGGGAAACCGAGACCGGATTTAAGTGATTAGGGAAATTATACCGAAGCCCTCCGAAAACAAACGGAGCAGAAAGAAAGTGAAATATTGAGTAAAATATTGAGGGAACCCCTTGATTCCAGCTGTCGGTGATCATGAAAGGTGGTCAACGTATGTCCAGTCAACCACCAAACATTTTACAGCCTACGCCCTCGGCTTTGCAGAAGCAAAAATAAAAGACCCCTCGCGAGAAATAAAGAACAGGACGGGTGTTGCCGACAGACGAAAAAACTCCCAAGGAGCGGGGGAGGGTTGAAAAAAAGACAAAAGAACGTTGAAAGGCGCGATGAGCCCGAGGGAAGACAGCAGAGGAGAGAATGGTAAAGGGTGGAGACGTGGAGGAATAAAGAGGGGGAAGCGGTCCTGGAGGGTTGAAGCACGCGTGCAGTTGTTAGGCACGAGCGTAGTTTAGACTCAAACCGTCTCTACGGGGGAAGGAGACGAAGGAAGAAGATGTGTAAGAGGAGATGGTTGAAGGAAAAAAAGAACTAAGGGACAGGGGAGTGAAATATCTTGTCTGAAGCTCATATACGAGGGAGTTTGGGAATGTTTATTGAGGATGGACTGAGGGAGGAGGCCCCCAGTCTTCTTTATGGATAACAATCGCTCTTCCAATGGAATACGCTCTTCGCTGCCATCCTCCTATGACTTTGTGCAGGCAAGAAAAAATGGACTTGGACGTAAAGTCGACGAAAATACGACCGATACCGTATTGATGCTAAAAAAATATTTAAAAAAACGAATTATCGACGAATCTCGTTCGAATTAAATCTTTAAGTTGCTTAATTTGCGAAAACTAAAATATACTATAAAAGGCAGGATGAAAGAGGATATAGTTTACTTATTCGCAAAGTTACGGAATAATTTTCTCGTTAACCCACTATTGTGTCGTTACCTAGCACACCTTGTTCTTGAGCACCAAATGCATAGCAAAAATGTTGAAAATGACCTGATGTACAAGCTACAATATACATGTGATCAGAACGCGAAAATACTGCAAAAAAATCTTTAATAGTTTTAGTGCATAGAAATACTCCCGAGTTACTTGCTCGTACCATTGCATAAATTTCCGCAGCAAAATTGTCAAGCTATTTCTTTCAGGGTACATTCATAAGTGTACGCAAATTTTTCACGTACATGGTATACATTAGAAACAAGTAAAAAGTTTTTTTTCTGCTTCAACAAGTTTCCCTAGTCCACCTTTTCTCGAAGAATAGGATTCCATTACAAACAATTTGAAGATGAACTGTAATATATGAATTATTTTCAACAGATCGACCATATTAAACCCAAATATTATAGCCCGGTTATCTTCCCATCGTTGTTTCATTATATATTTTTGTAATGAAATAATGCACTGAACCAACAGCGGAAATGTGATACTTTCAATTCCGCCATAGATGATCAAGAAGTAAAGGTAAAGTGGCACGTAATGGGAAAATTTGGGAAGAAACCCTAGTGGAATGTTGTTGCCAAGAGAACCAGCTAAAGCAAAACAAATATATTTATAAGGCCAATCAGTCACTTGTGATAACAAGGTCATCCAACAGTTAACAAAGGCTGAAAAGATTCTTCACAATTATTATTCAGATATTGTCAGGACGACTTCGCTAATCGTTCCCACAACTGTACACAAAACGAATGCGATCCTTGCCGAAGAAGTAAAATTGAGAGAAACGCTCGTTTTCTAGATCATCTACAGAACTCCAAGATGTGTCGAAAACAAGGGAATAGCTGAATGAGGAAGAAAAATTGTACTCACCAGTCTAGCTCCTCAAGCCACGCCCTCGCCCTCGAAGAGACATCTTCTTAATCTTAAACGCCTTGACTCCGCGTCACGCGCACTTCCTCGGCATTTCACTCACTCACTGAACGTGGCGAATCTTCACGCACAATTTATTCCTCTTTCACAAAAATTCACTAGGCTCCTCGGCTTTCCAAGGCGCTTCAGGGTGATGCAGTGCCTTCATCAGTCAAAAGGACAACGTGAGCATTTTCGAGAAAATCCAAGGGAAGACATCGATCTTGACTAGTTTCTTCTGGAAAACAAGGTAGAAAGTTTTCGCGTCAGATTTTAAACCTAATGCAGCGAAAATTAACACAAATTAATTAAATTTATACCATAAATATCCTTTCATCTTCAAATCTCCTTTGCCAGTATACAAGACAGAATATAGAAGAATTGGGATGTTGTTAAACACTTGAAGGCATCATTAATGCTCAATGGTAATTTACAATAAAAATTACTGAATCAGACGTGAGAAAATTAGCCCTGTAGAGAATGTCAGTCGTTGTGAACGGAGGAGGCTCTGCTTCTCTCCAAGAAGACAAAACTATTCTGTTCCAGGAGATGCAAGGAGCTGCTCCAGAGAGTTCTGTCCCACACCACCTAGCAACTGGGAGTCATATGGGAGAACCTTTCTCACCCTTCTAAAGTCGACCCCACGAACCCGCAACAACATAAACAATCCCGGCAGCATGCCTTAGGTCTAAACCCTTCAACATGTTTGAGGTTGACGGGGGTTGTGGTTTCAGACAAACGTTCTCCGACTACTTAGTTTCAGCCCCTTCCCCCTTTTAAGGTGGTGGTCCATTGAAAGAGGAGCCACGAGCATAGCATTTGACGGGTGGAGTCTTTTGAGAATATTTTCTCTCGAACGCCTCACGAAAGCATCCCTTGTAAACATAGTTGGGGATTACAAATACTAGAAAAATCTCACCCTTCCGAATTCGGCGATTAACAGAACACCTCTATCAAAATCACTTCAGCGTTTCACGAGTAACGTTTGGCTTATTTAAATTAGCCTCCCTTGTCTTAGCTTGGAGCAACATGAGCTCTGCCCTCATTCATCAAGTATAACAAGAAAATTGCACATAAATTAAGGACGCATTCCTGATATGACGGTCCCTCAGAAATAAGCTAGCCTTTTCATGATGTTCTTTGATGTTGATGAAAAACGATTCACTCAATTGTAAGAAAATAACGACGCATAAACGAGCAATTTTTATCACGATTCTGAGGTGACTTTTCTCGATGAAAGGCCGTAATGGACGTTTTGTCACTTAGATTCCATAATAATTCAACGCACTGATCTCTATCTTCGGGGGGCCCATAAAATAAAGAATACGAGCACCGTGTAATAAAGAGTATATGCCAAAATAATGAATTCTATCCATGTGATTCCTACAGTTCCGAATGATTTGAAAAACTTTTTAATATAGCCGATCTGATTTGCAGACGTTACCCGTTATCGTAATAGGATGTTCACCATCGTAAATAGAGCCGATTTCATAGCTATAAATAAGACAACAGCATATTACAGAGAAATCCCATGGATGCTACATTCGGGTGGTCCAAAAAAAATGAAAGTGCTCAAATTTTTCATGCCACCCCGCAATTCGACGAAAAATGACTAGAAAACTATTTTTACAAAATATCAGTTCGATACGACTACTATGAGTCGTGCCCCACGCAGTTTTATTTTTTGGCGTGAACACCCTTAGTATAGGTATGGCCGTTTGGCCATGTTTGACTATAGGAATTGACTATAGGAATCTTTTTTTGCAGTATTTTCGCGTTCTGATGACATGTATATTGTAGCTTGTACATCAGGTCGTTTTCAACATGCTTCATTTTGCTATGCATTTGGTGCTCAAGAATTTTTTCAAATAGGAATATAGAAATATAGGACTATAGAAATAGGAATGGCCGTTTGGCAGTGTTTAACAAAAGCCCATAGAGTAGGCAACACGGATGAGAGATTTTTTTTCCTTTCCACGAATATTCGAGGAGTGATTTGGGATTCGGTGGTATATCTGTAAAGCTACTTAAGTAGTTATTTTTGCTAGCCTGAGAAATAAGTACGTTGTCCGTTAGGAATGTACAGTGTATACTCTAATTCATTTACGAGTTCGAGTTCGTCCTATTTACACTCAACAATCACTTTGTACTACCTTTTGGCTCTCTTGTTCTTTTTTTGTATAACTGAAACCCTAAAATAAAACAAAGTAATGGCCACTTCTCACCCCTACAGTGTTATCGGGTGCCTAAATTATATCAGTGCTATCATTTCATTTGATGACAAAGACCTTCTATGTCTCGTATCTATCATAGCTGATTCACCCACGCGGCCGTAAGTGGTCAGGCAATGAGTGCGGAAAAACCTCGCGTTGTATTAGATCTACGTGTGCCTATTCCACTAATTGGTTTTCAGTCAGAAAATGTTTTTGGAAACAAACTTCCATCGAAAAGACAAGTGCTGAAAAATCTTATCTATTACGTGTCCGGTTGCAAAAAAGGCCTTCGTGAAAGTGCGCACCATGTGTATGAAAACCTTATAACATTTTGGCAGAAAGGAGGCATCGTAACCAAAAAAAAGACAGGTTTACAACAGATAGAAAACCTATATTGAGAATGTAGAGGAGTCCGGAAGCATGAAAAGAAAAGAAGCCGAGCGCAAATCAAGAAAGAAGAATCATTTGAAGTATCCTTGGACAACATATTTGATATTGCTCATACAGATGCTATGAACCCTACTCCAGCTTGAGAGGAAAAGGAGTTTTTGTTGCTGCAGCGGAAGAGGGTAAGACCCGGAACGAAATGCCACACAGAGGGAATGTCAAGAATATCATGGTTACCAGTGGTAAACGACGAGGCTGAGCGAACCGTAAAGCTCATGCAAAATTTCCATGATATGTATACTAAAATTGAAGAAGAGAAACAAGAAGTTTTTCAAGCTGTTCAGTACTACAGAAAACAATACTTCTCATATAACATTTAGGAACTTAGAAAACAATTTTGATCAGACATGACATTAGAGATTTATTGTTCGTAAGTGGCAAAAATAAAAAAGCACCCAACTATAATGGACAATGTGTTTATTTCCCAGGAAAGTCGACATAACAAAGTAACTTTGTATGCATAGCATCAAAAATTCCAGCTCACACCTCGAGTATTCGTGGAAGGGGAAAAATTTTCTCACATCCGTGTTTTTTATCCTATAGGATTCTAAGGACGTTAACGCCAAAATATAAATTTGCGTGGGGCACGGCTTCTAGTGGTTGTATCAAGCTGATATTTTGCAAAAAATAGTTTTATAGTCATTTGTCATCGAACTGGGGGACTTTGAGAACTTTCATTTTTTTGGACCCTAATGCTATATGCATAACAATTAATTTAGCTCACTTAAATGTCATTGGTTTCAATTTGCTACTCTTTCACTGAATGTGTGTATCTGTCAGAAGAAATATCTCGGGAAGTTGTAAGTATTTTTCTAGATACAAATGAAGTTTCTTTAAGTCTTCACCATCATGGCTTGAGGAATTTTTAATTTTGCCTGCAGTGCTGCAGTGGTGAAGTTTAGCCATAATTCCGCTGAGGTAAACAGGATATTTCTCAAATAAATACCTGGCAGTTGTAACAATGGGAAATAATATCTGTTTACAGGATACACAATACAAGTAATATTCCGATTAAAACTATACCAGGTAATGAATCCCTCAATCGGCTTTGCTAGAAGGCTCGCGTGGTTTCCCTCTGTCAATCGGGAGAGTCGGAAAGATCGAATCTCTGTGGCACTACAAGCAAGTCCGGTATCTTCAGACGCTCGCAGCGGGAGTCGAAAGACGGATCTTACTAGAGCTCGCTATTCTATACCAGACAAGCAAGATAAGCAGATTCATAATCAGCCAAGAATTTTGAAATTAAAAGAAAGAGCCATTTAAAATTCGTACTCAGGAATACTCGGCTCCACAACACGGTGTTTCGCGATATTGCCACTACATGTGCATCGATTGTCAATTAGCGAGCACATGGAATGAAATAGGGAATTTAGGTCTGGCCTAAGATATTTATATGAATGTGGTTATAAGCATAAATCATCATTTGCCAGGATAAATACTAATGCATACATTACCGCTTCCGATACCTTCGTAAGAAACTCCGAAACACTGCTGAGCTAATCCATTCCACTGCAGCTTAATCACAAGGATAATGTAATCGCATCACTTTCCACACCAAAGGAGAATACTGCCAACTGTTTCAAGCGTTTATGCAATGCATGTGGGTGCACTGAGCTAAAAACCACGTGCGCAAATTGACAATCCTTTCAAAATGCTTTAAAGGTACGAGATGAAAACAGCGGAACATTTACAAGCACCGCATCCATTCAGGGATATCAATTTATGCAAGACACGACGTCGTTGCAATTTTGAGCGGTGATGCTGGGCTCATGTCATCCCAATGACACGACATTTCCACTTCAACACATCACGCCTTTTGAATCATGCTCAAGTGAAAATGATACACTCTTCCGTGTCAGACGTCCGTCTCTAATCAACCATATCACTCCGTCCCCGCACTCAGGCATCAATCCACCGGTCCACGACGATACGATTCGGGCGCCATTTTGTCGAGTTTCACGACACAGGACTTGTCGCGGGTCCAGGCTCAAAGCAAAATCCTTTTCCACACACTTACTCAAAATAAAATCGCGACTCGAGCAGGGGAAAACACCTCGGAATGCCTCCTTCGAACTGGCTCGCAGTTCATGGACACAGCATTGACACACTGCTCCGAGCAGAGCACTTTCAAAACTCCAACGTTTTTGTTTTCAAAATACTTTCGGACGGTAGCGGACGAGAAACGGTGGACCAACACGAAGAAGGCACGTTGGGGCAAACCAGTCCACGCGCGGGATGGAGTGAATTTTCGTTAAAACACACGACTGTAGCGGCGCGTCTGCCAAGGCAAAGACTATCGCTCCGCGAAGCTCTCCAACTCCTCCACAGACTCCCTCGCTCTCTTTCTTTTTATTTCTATCTTTCTCACTCTCAGAATAGGGTAAAGGGCGTGTATAGTGGGGAGGTAAAGGGGGACGTACCGGGAAATAGCAGAGGGGGATCAGACGCGATGGGTAGGGGAGGGGAATGGATATAAGTGAGGGAAGACAGAGGTGAGCGTGCGTGTGTGTGTGGTTTGGTTAAGGGTGGTGGCAGGCGGTGGGTGGGATGAAAGGAATCCTGACCAGGGGGAGCAGGATACGAGAAAACACAAGGGGAGGGAAGGAGAGGAGATCAAAAGAAATAGAATTCGTTATCGTCCCGAGGCGTGCGAGTGTACGAAATGAAATTAATTAATAAGAGGCGGATGAATAACTATCCGCACTAAAACACTTGTGCCGCTTAAAAAATTCACCTGACAAACACAGGAGGCGGTCGAGACGTCTTAGGTGTGATATACTACCGCTTTCTCAGACAGTAATATTCTTCGCAAGAGCATTTTCTTAATCAAAATTTTGCCCTAATAATTCGCCACAAGCGAAATTGCAAAGAGATTGTTTGACTGCCATCTGGCGCACGAGGTATTCGAAAAAACAGACGTAACAATGATATCATTTTTAGTACGTCGGAAAAATATGGTGCCAAGTCCAGTATTAACAATAGAAAGGTAACGAAAATATCGAAGAATCAAGGAGTTAGAGGTAAGTATATGAGGAAATCTCTCGGTAAATATGAGCATTGATTTTACAAGATTTCCATTCCTATCAAGTCCCTTGTTCGAATATATATTCGCCTACTTCTTTAAGCGACTAGTTAATAAAAATATATTTTATTCAAAACGAGATAAACATGTACCCAAGACTGTTAATGTGGTATTCAATATTAATCCACACATTTGCGAGCCATCGAGGAGTAACTTGTGAGCCCCAAAATTATTCCTTACGGAACGCAGAATAAGAAATAAATTTCCGAATGGGTTTCGCACTCAGGCCTTATGAAACGGAATGTTTATGTCAGTGATTTACCGCTACAAAAATAGAGTTTAGCTGACACTGGGAGAAAACACGCGGTCGCAGCAATTGCCCGATATGTGTACAACGTCGACGCGCGAGTTCAACGTACCCAAGGGAAGAAAAGGGGCACAAGGTGGAGGGGGAGCGACGAGAGGGTTCGGGACATGCGTTGGGAAATGAGCGAAACGGGACAGGCCTGGTAAAAAAAGAATTAACATAGCATACGCACGAGAGTAAGGGTTAGGGAGCGACAGAATATCCTTAGACAATGAGGACAGGCCGAGATATCTTTTTTTTCAGACATGATCATAGAGCTAAGGAACAAATAATTAATTTGGTGAATAATCCTAGGAGGTTAATAGCATACATTACTTGCGGCAAAGTCAATTTAAGTCAATATGAGGTGTCTTTTTATTGCTGTTCTATTATTTAGCTTTTTTCTATTAAAATTATACCATAAGTGTATTTGATCTTTTGTATCATCTATGTATTCATTCATATGATATATTTTTCCTAATCTTGATATAGATAGACTTGTAGATGTAGACAGCTATGATCTTATAACTCTGAATGATGCATACTAATTGTGTTCCTAAGGGACACCTTGTCCCGGAATAATAAATTTCATACTCTAATTCTATTCTAAATACCTAACACTTTTAGCGAACTCTGAGGTTACAAATCAGTATTAAATGTGTAGTAAGTGAGATAAATACCAGTAGAGAAAACAATCGAGCATAGAACAAATAGCGTGGCTCATATAATATGGCTCATCAACTTCCAACATAGTTCAAGTATTTATTTAACTCATCAGATTCAGGTAAAACGTAAGCCATCTTATCAAAACATAAGTTGACACATTGAACCAACTCGCATAGAAATTGAAGTCTCAAGTTGAGACTTCATAAGCGAGTGAAAATTTCTATTAATTAGAAAAACTCCACAAGGTATCCACGATCCCATTAATGGGGTTGTTTCGAAACTAATCGAAGGGGAGTGGGGTGGTAAAATGGAGTAGAGCGAGTGCATGTGGACACGTACAGAAAGGGAAAACCGGAGGAGTGGGTATGCGGGAGATATTGGTCCACAGAGCATGCGCGCAAAGACAGGTTGAAAGCGCGAAGACGGAATTAGAAATGTGAGGTGGTGAGGGGAAAGGATTGAGGTAGAGGGGAGGGGAGGAATAGGAGGATTTCGGAGAAGGGTTCGGGAGGAGGCAGTGGAAGGGGTAGAGCCCGGGGGAGGAGGAGGGGAGGGATGCGAGGGAGCGGAGAAGGTGACTGGCGTTTGGGATGGGTGGGGCGAAGGGGGAAGGATGGCGGGAAGGGGATCGGATGGAGAGGGATGGGATGGCGGAGGCAAAGGGGGGAAAGACGGGCTCAAAACTCTTACTAGGGGGTTGAAGGGGCGAGGAAGAGAGAGGAGAGAGAGGAGCAGAAAGAAATCGAGTCCCGGGGTAAATAAAGGAGTGAGAGATACGGTGAGGTAATGTTAACTCGGTGGCCTATATTTCAGGTACAAAACTGACTGAGCGGGTAAACACGGGGGTGTGAATAATGCCTTTCTTCTGAACACCCTCCAGAAGGCGCGGGCGATCGCGAAATGAATGCCTCTGTTGTTCGGTCGACATCTCTTTAGTGTCGCATTCAACCTATTTTCCTAGCCGCGCGGCCTGTGCTGACCTGTTTGCAAAACAATCGGCAGGAGAGTACGAGGTACGCTCAGATTTGTCGCAATACGTAATCTTCGACGCGGAGTAAACAAATTCAGGACTAACCTCACGAGTATGAGTACTGTAAAGGAACACCGACAACAGTTCTTGTTTAAACGAATATCCATCATATTTCCCCATCCCTTATAAATTGGGGCCATGCGGATCTGATGCATAAAATTTATTTCGACCGTGACAGGCATATTTTTTTTGTTATGATAAGGCTCCGTCCGTACAAAATTTTTTAGTAATTTTATGAATAATACCAAATCACGGTGTAAATTCGAAGAAAGAGATTATTTAATTTAGGATTATTGAAAACGGAAGGTTTAAAAAATGGATTTAACTGTCGGGTATTAAGGTTGAGTATAAAGGAGTCTTGGTAGCCAATGCTTCCGTCAAGGAGCTGAGGGTGGCTGACACATATCGGTATGCTTCTTCTTGATATTTCCTAACATAATCCAAACGATTCCGTTTTCTGGATACCAAACATAGGGGGAAAAATAGGAGATAAGGGCAATCTATTAGCCCGCCAACCAAAATGAAATAAATTCTCTAGATATTATGAAAATTAGTGCTTCTCTCTCTCTCTCCTATCGAGAGCAGCCTTCGGACTAATACATTTCTGAATGTTGCATTGAAAACCGGTATAGAGTATGACTACACCAAGTATCACGAATCCTGCATTATTATCATAATTAGAACGTCATACATAGTAATGTAGTAAAATATTTAAGGTCATACAATGGTAGATTAAGAATGAATTACTTACACCTTGTCAGCAACAGAAGAATAACTGGTCTTTAACACTATAAATAAGAAGTCTCAGATGTAGCAAATGCACATACGATATACGTCTTGAAACTGTTGCTAAATGGATTAGATGGCGGTGATAAAAAATTATAATGATAATGCCAAGATTTGATGGACAGAAAATAATTTACGAATTGTATATTGTTTCTATGCCTACAAAGTAGAATAAAGCCTTCTGATAATGCCCTAAAAATACTTTTGCCAATGCTATAAACACTGTAATATAACCACATCAATTTAGAGTGCAATAAGTCCGTCACAAACAACTAATGAAGGCTAAAATAAATACACCTTATTCCATATGTATCTGCGGCACGTGAGATTCCCAATCTCTTCCATTCCTATCCTTTCACCTGTCCTCCCGGTCTGAAGCGCCTATTAGTGCGGAAACAGACTTGAAAACACCCCTGGTAAGTACATTTGACTTCATCACTTTTATTTTCGAGATTTTCATGTGAATGAGAGAGGTTATTTATGAGTTAATTATTTAATCTATTTTATGCAGACAATTTATTTACATCGCTAATCTGCAATTGACGGAATTTCAGAACACTTAATGAAAGATGTAAAGAAAAGTCTGTGATTAAATCTGCTCAAAAGTATCATAGTGTTGTCTCTATCGGGTTCATTTGAAAAACTGGTCTTTACCAGGTTCAATCGGCTTTCATTTCTTTCCCTACGAATGGTTTAGAGTCCCCAAAGTTTTGCTAGCTGATTTAGGGAATTAAGAGGCGGATAATATATAAAAAGATTATCATATTTCATTATCCGCAAGTACTTCAATAAAGTCAATAAATAATTAAGGCAGTAAAATAATGATTTAAATTAAGGTATGGGAAAAACTCAAGTGAGTTACTATGAATGGATTGTAATTAGATAGTGAGCTAGGTGTGAGAAACCTTAAATTAAGTTACCCGCTGGTATGCACAGAGATAGCGTGCGGAATAAAATTCAATTTAATTGACCACAACAAATTACTGACAGGTGTACTGGATGTATGATTGAGAAATTGTATAATCCCAATGACACTTCAATATATATTCTAAATAGAAAAACAGAAACGATATTAGTTCTGACAAACCAGCTGAATTGTGCCAAGCTGAAATATTTTATTTCATAATCTTGCACATCGTTCAGAAACCTACGTTGGAATTTCCTAAATTAGCCAGCAAGTTCCAGTTTAATGACATCTGGTTAACGTCAGATACCGACAACCATGAAGGACTCAGAAAAAAGCAGTCTTAGATGCAGGAAAACATGTGTATCCATGTCTTGAAATTCTCAGAAAATGGATTAATAATTACAATAATACAAACCTGTAATGGAAAGAAAATAAGCAACGAGTTGAATGCCCACAAAGTAGACTGGGCCTCCTGTTTAAGTACAAAACTTCAATGGATATAGAAATCGAGGACCCTTCTTCTTGGGCGTTAAAACTAGATTCATGACAACTATAATTAGTAAAAGTAATTATAAAGTTACAAAAATTATTCATTTTAACTAAAATTATTCTTTAATTAAAATAATACACAGGTAGAAAAAAGTGTCGAAAAGTACCGATAACCACGTATTCGTTTCTGGGTAGGTTTCCCACAACACTGTTTATAAGAAGAATAGTATTACTGACGGTTACTTTACGTGAACGTCCGTACCAGAACAGGGTAACCACACTTGCCTTAAAACCTCGAAAATTATTAGCTAATAATCATAAAACTACTTCTAGCACAGCTGCGTCAGCGTGTCTTACCCTGATGCAATGAATACCTCTATAAATAATTATGCATTCATGAGTTTGAGTTATGATTTTTCGAATTAACGAAGAAGAATGCTAAGTGACTGCACATTTTACAGGATTTTTTTTCCCAAAATTTTCGCCTGAAGCGAATAAATCATCAGAATGACCGAGTTTCTGGGAAAGATAGTAAATGCCTCTGGAGACGATTTCCAAAGGAACGAGTGAAACACCGTATTTCCTCATAAACTAGGCGCACTATCTTCTCTCTTTGACAAGCAAAGTTCCATGCTTGAGTTTTACTGTTTTTTTTCGGCCCTGGCGTCCGTTAACTTGGACGTAGGCGCACTCAATCCAGAAATACGCATCCGAAGCCACGCCCACCCACGACATGGAGGGCGGAAATGGCGCCAAAGTAGAAAAAAATGAATTATAGAAAGAAAACTTCAAAAGATTTTCCTTCTCGCACTCAAATAATGAATGAAAAAACTGTCTATTGTTATGTCTCATTCTTTTTGCTTTCAACGAGACAAATGAATGAAATGACAAGACAACTAGAAAAAAAGCCTGAGCATCGTTCATATAATGCGAGGGTATTTTAAAGGGTATTCAATGATTCATGAGGTTATGGCAATGACAGCAGCGCGAACGGATACAAAGAAAACAGTTAGGGATGTATTAGGGAGAGGAGGGATTTTTGCCACACGATACATTTTTATGCATACCCCATAAGTGCTAAATTTCACAACGGAGAGAAAACTTAAATCTTTATTTGAAAATACGCAGTGATTAGGAATCAAAAAATTCATAGTAAACCTATTTAACAATGGTTGATTAATCAATATCGTAGACACAGGAATTAAATCACGAGTTAGGTATTACGATCATGAGAAAGTACCGTCTATTAGAAACTAGAAAGTACTTATCTATAAGGCATCCTCAATTGAGTGATAGCAATAATAGTGTTATTGTAAGCTATGGAACTGTAAGCTATGGAAATAACCAGGTAGAAAAACATAATAGATTTTGAACCTCTGCGTTCGCGTAGGATACTGAAGATTAAATGGACGGATGAAATGAAAAATAAAGAACTGAAGTGTACAAAAGAGCCGAAAAAGAAGGATAGAACACAACACGACAAAAGAAAACCAGACACACCCTCATTAGACAACGACATACCTGAGGGTAAAATAATAATAACCACGGTGGATATCAAAAGACCTTTTAAAGAAGGATTCCGGAAAGATCTATCAAGAAGTAACCGAGTAAACAATGAATGGGGAAAAATGAAGAACTACAGTTAATCAATCTTAGGGGTGAAGAAACATGATGATGACGTACAAAGAGTAAATATTCTGATGAAAAAACCGCTTCAAGGACGAATCAATACGTTTAACTAGTTTACCATTAAATTCGGCTGAGGTAATTACAACTAACGCATTAAATCACATCAATCGCACAGTTCTCGCTATCATCTCCTCTCGTACTCGACGCCAAAAAATCGGTGAGAGTCACGAAACGCAGTAAACGTTGCTGTTGGCCGGCGAATGACAAATTATTACCCATAGAATGACTCCAGTTACATTCTGTATTTTAGAAGACAGCTTCAATACTGACGACTCTGTTTCCACCATTAAATTAGCATTTCGAGTGAGGAGCATGTAAAGGGGTCATCTCAAATACCAACTGTGAAGATAAACTTAAATAATTTTCCTTGCCTAAATCCTTACAGCAATCACATTATTATGATTAAATTTAGAAATGGGCGAAAACAAACCGTAAATTTAAGGGTATTGATAATATATTTTGATGTGCAAGCCGACAGAAACCAACGGTGACAAAGACCTCCGTTATGAAATGGTAACTCTCATTGGATTAGAATAATAACGCAATAAATATGCTAACGATTCCCGGACCACTTATCCGAAGAAAAAGAGAGAAATTGGAAGACTTAAGCATATTAACACATTCTAATCACCCTTGGCCGGACGCAGAGACCTCTAAAAAATTAATAGAGATTAAAAGTCCAAAAACGTCAAAATTACAAGCTAATGTAGTCAAATATCATGTCATGAGGAGATAAATATATACTGGCCAAAAAAATCACATGAAGCAATTGATTTCCCAACACTGTCCACGGAAGAGGTAATATATATGCATATGTATTCATTAGGTTTCATATTAACTATGTAAAAATAAATTGAGCGTCGGCGAAGAATCATCTACTGCGTTTTAAAACATGGTGACTAAATGATGGTGTGTGCATGTGTCACTCCCTATCAAGATTTATACATAAACCAGCTGAAGGTGCCCATTGAAATTCAACGGGAGGGAGAAATATAATAAGTACAAATTGTATTAATAAATTTAAATATTTTTCGTGAAGGAGCGAAAACAAACTTGTGTTATGGAGTGCTATGGCTCCAAGTCAGTAACGGAACCATAAATATAATTTAAACCAATGTAAACTTATAATTACTGCCTGCACTCATACCTGGGCCATTACAAAAATTATAATATTATTTAGAAACTTTCAGGCCAGAATAAACAAAGGAGGATAGAAGGGGGGTGCACAGGAATGTCTGTCTATTGTTGACAATGAGGCAAGATTCGGGTTTTTGGGAATGATATGACTCACCTCTTCCGCAAAAACTTTTTTCTCTGCCCTTTTATGTATGTTATATTTGTCTCAATTCTCCAACTTCATGACAGTGGTATCAATGAATTTCCTACGGATACGTATTAATGCATTTTATTCCAATTAGAGTAAATTCTATTCTTATTATCTAGTACAGATTTTGCCTACTTAAACCAGGTAGGTACTCATCGCTCGGTTGCGCATATTCACACCTTCTACTGCATACTTGACGTATAACTATATTACATTTTTTTCATCTTATTACTCTTATTTTTGATTAGACTTCATTTACGTTTCTTATCACGTTCTTGTGTCTCAAAAGACAACAATTTTGAAAGTGGTCCACTTCGGGATACGGTATAAATCCAAAAAATATTCACCTTTTGAGCCCCGCAGAAACTTTCATTTAAATACTTTTATATAGTTTTACCGAATGCAAACCTATTTGATCTGGGAGTAGCGCGTAAAGTAAGCATTTTTTCACCCAAAGTCAGCGCACGACCAAAACAAACGAAGTGCCTGCAGAGCGCGTACGAAAAATTTTTCGCGAGGTCGTTATGAAGACATGGTACGAGTGAGCTCCTCCGTCACATTAAAATTCCGCCTATGACTGGCACGGATGAATATTTTGGCTCCGATCCCGAAGGATCCCAACGAGAGCATCCTGGGAGATTCACCGAGCGCCCACGCGAAATCAAAAGTGACGACACTGGAACAGTGGGCAACGTCGGCGTCGCGTATTATGAAACTCGGGTTTCCACCCGAGTGGACGCCCTCACCACCCTACCTTGATGCACGTACGTTTAATGTGAACTCACGTGCTCGCACCATCAGGGCCGCTTCAAAACCTCTTTAAGACCGGCCACTTTCCCTGTTATTACAAAAAAATGGCGTAGAAGAGTTATTGCTTTTAACCCAAGGATTCCGCTGTCAAAGGATACTGGAATTAATGCGATGAAATGCTGACGAATTCTTCATTACATTGGTGTTACGCTATGCAACGCATGAGTTCCAACGTCACATGTTCTGTTCTCGAATCATTTCTTCCTTCGTTCACGACAATTTTTATTGCCTACTTTGTTCTGCATCTCAACGCAAGCATGTTTAGGAAAATTTCTTTTTAAGCCAACGAGGGCGGACTTAGGGTCTCAGTACCGAGAGAATCAGCGTACATGGCTCACATACACAGCAGCTTTCATTCATGTTTTAACCCGAAAGAAAAGTAATGAAAGGACTCAAACAAAATGCTTCTCCTAGCATCAAGCCAGAAGGCATTGTGACGTGAGGAGAAAGAGATTTCAGTATATGCCCCTGTGATCCCTCAGAAATAAACATTCAACATATGAATACAATGACATGCCTCCTGATGTCTACTTTTTCTCACTTTCGTACTCATCCAAAGCTAATGCTATATAAAAGAAATTAAGATGAAATGAGATCACGAAAAAGGCCATTAGTGTAAATTTATATTTTCCGAAGGTAACACATTCGCAACTGTCCTCTAAAATGGGCATCGTGTAAACATGCCACCATTTTACTCCAGTCGAAATGTTAGTATAATTTTGACTCAGAAATAGAATATAGCCACAGTTGTAAAGCATAACTTAAGATTTAAAGAAGAAAGGCATTAATTATTAGGATATACTGCGGGAAGCAAATCATGGGTGGTTTAAATTTTACTGCGATTTTGGGTCGGGCTAGAATACAAGGTTATTTCTTTCTCAAACCCAGTCCATCAAATGTGTTAAATTAATCAATATAACTATCAGAGAAAACCATGAAAAATCCATAAAATCACACTAATTGCTTAGCACATATACCAGTAAAAATTCGCATGTGTATCAAAGGATTACCAAACAGGTTTAGACAAAATCAAAATAATATTCCCCAGTCACTTTCCAACTTCTCATAACATGGGTTATTCCCACGTACCCTTCCTCTCTCTGGTCCTCTAAAGTCTGGACAAACACCTTTCTTCCAAATAGTCCCTAATATATCCTTTAACATCTTCTTGATATCTTCGTCCTTCACTCTCTAGGTCTTTATCCAATTTCCCCAAGCAACTTCATATCACTCAACGCCAACACTTTTCCATTTACCTCTCCATGTAGTTCACGTTCTCCAGTCATCTCTGCACTTAATCTCACTTGGGGCTGGCTCATTCCAATTTCTCAAAACCCTTTATCTTTAATATTCCACGCTCGATGCTAAATGTCGACCAATCCTTTCCTTAAGTATCGGTTATCAACTCTCATATTTGTGAGAGCCCTTCTTTTATAATGCCGTTTGGAAATTTAGTGCCTTAGAAATTAGTATAACTCTTATAAATTTTAAAATGAAGATTTTATCCCTACGTAATTTCTGCTAGACCCAGTCACATTTGGATTTTGAATTTAAGATGAAAATAAGAATATCCAATGTATATACTACAAAAAATATTAATAAACAAAAAATATCATATTTATGACCAAATATTTGAGGAGTAGATACTAGCATCTTTGAGTTAGGAGAAAATATCATCTTCTTCTCTACCTGTGAATTGTCACGCATGAAATGATATACCTAATACAAATGATAGGTACGTTGATTGAAGGCAACGAAAATACACTGGCGAAATTTCCGTCACCATGAAACTGGAAAGTATAACAGTAAACAATCCGATCTGTAGATGTACAGGTACTCTTCAGGAAGCGAAGTCACGAGGAAATAAAAATAAACAGATGGATGGCGTGTACAGAGACAACGAATTGCTGTTCGACGCCCGAGTGGACGGCGATAAATGGCACGGAGTGAACAGGTTTAAAGGAGTGGTGGACGAGGAGGAGAAGCAGCAGCGCAGATGCTGGGGAGCGACGGAGAAAGTGAAAGGGAAAGAGATGGCGTCAGTGGGATGAGATCTTTATAAAGACGCGGAGGGGGGAGGAGAGGGCGGAGAGGGAAGAAGACTCGCCCGCTCTATGTGACGCATTGGGATCTGGAGAAAGCGAGAGTGAGTCGGGGTCAACGAATTCGCCAACAGCGTCTTGAGGGGAGGAAGGAGAAAGATGGTAGTGCAAAAACGGGCCGAGGAGATAGATGCTGGGAAGTGGCAGGGAAACAATGAAAGGGAAGGAATCAAGCGTAAAAAATAAATTAGTTGGAAAAAGAGAGGTTTCAGTGCGCATGATATGCGGAAGTTCACATGGACATCTCAACCCTTAAAACAGACACAACGGTTCAGTTATGCTGCACTCTGAAATGTTTGCGGGATGTTACGGACAGACAGCGGTAGCCTTTGCGGGTAAATAATTGTACTTTTTTCAACTACCAGGAATTACTGTTTAGGAGATTCCACTGGAATATGACATTTCCTTCTTTAAAAAAAATCAGCATTGTACTTTCTTATCCTCACATTTGAAGTGTTTACCAAGAACGTTAAGGAGTGAAACCTGAAATATAACGTCTATAATTTATTGTATTTTTCTCACCGATGAACTCACAAATCCACTGTTCACTGTCCGTCGTATGGGACGTGAAGCTGTGGACCCTATGGCACTTTCTAATTAAGAGTAGGCTAATACTGGTGCTGAATATCCACCGTTCCTTCTTTTCTTTCCATTCCCATCCTTGTACAACAAGGTAGAACAGTATTTGACCTTTGCTCTTGAGGAACTTTGCTGAGTCAGTCGTTGTGAATTTTTTGTTGACCATGTTGCATACCTGAGGCTACAAATACATCAATCGTAAATTAAACAATTGTGAGAGTAAATCATTCCGGTTTTTTTACTTATTATCATGATACAAGTGACAGAGTATAATACGATAAACCTTATGTTCTAAATAAAAGTGAAACTGCAATAGTTTTTCTATCAACCATAAATATTTAAGGAACATAATAAGTTAGATCTATGACAAGGAAGATACTTAAGATGGGCGACGGAGGATACTTTGAGATTAAAATATAAAACGTAGGAACAACATAAAATACAAAAAAAGTAATAAATACAGTTATTAGGGCACTGGTCTTCCATATTTAATTTTAACTACGTTAATTAATGAACTGGTGGAAGTGGTAATATTTAATTCTTGGAGCTATTAGGTTTTAAACTGCATTGATAATATTCGTTGACACTATAATTCTCCCGTATCAAAAGTAAAAAAAGCTTATGGAAAAACAAGATAATATTTCCTCCCTACCACTAAGCCAAATAGTTTAAGAAAGTAAGTTATTCATTCGATAAAAAAGAGTGCTGACTACCAAATTAACAATAAATAAAATAAAGAGCTCCAAAAATGAGAGCGATGAGTAAGATATGCATGGTGATAGTAACATTTTATGAATGTTGGAAGGTCAAAAATAACAACTAATATAGAATTTAAAAAATTGTTTGCATGTTCCATCACTTTTTATACTTCGTACTTTCGTAATTTTTATGATTTTCATGCATGTTTCGTTCAGTTTCGCAGTTTATCACCCACAACCATGCATCATAATTTATTGACAGGTAGGTGATGGAGTACGGAGAAGAAAAGCATAAGACCGACAGCATAAATGCATAAAATCTAAATGGCTTACAGAATTTTCTAGTATTATCATTTACCGGAAATATCATCAAAAGCTAATTTTCACTTTTTTCAGCTATCGTATAGGATCAAGCGTTGGACATTTGACAGCACGTTACTCGTTACCAATCTTCAGTCTGTGAAACATTGCACTACAAGAAATACACGGGCATATTGTAAATTAGGAACATAGAATTCATTAAACCTCCCCTTGCATTTAAGTATATTTGTTAATCAACCAAATAAAAAGCACTGTTTTATCAGAAGAGTAATCAAAGCAACGGCTATTTCACAAGCTTTTCCCATTCTGGCTGTCTTATGTCCCACCATTCTCATGAGAAAAGGGAATTTTGACATTTGGAACTTCAATGGACGGCAAGAATGAGTCCCTCTCGCGCTCCCAAGCTTGCACTCAACGGGTTGGGAAAGGAAACGATGCAGCAACGATGCTCCGAAATTCCAAAGCGGCCAAGGAAGCGAGGGGTAGGGGGTCGAAAGTAAGTTCGAATGGAGCCAGGGATGAAGTGGAAGGATGGAAGGGAGGGGGAGAAAGAAAATGGAATGTTTGAAAGAAAACACTGGCGCTAAGAGGGTAAGGAGCGAAAGATAGCTTTCGGATATCCATTTATAACGACAACCAGGAGCCCACCGATGCCTGAGTAGACGGAACCCTCGTGCTCCGCCCCACGCTGAGACCAAGAAAGAAGTCTCGCCCCTCCCATTGATTTCCTCCATGGTTTTCCGGTATGTCCGGCGTTGCATTTGGTGGAACTGCACTTGGCACGAGAGGTATTACTCGGAGCATAAAAATATAGCACGGCTTTTTTAAAGGACAAAGTAATAGATATAATTTGAAGTAATTTGAAATCATTCGTAACGCATTTATTTCAAGAAACGGGTGTAACCCCGTATATCCTTCGCTTCTAACATGCGAGAATATAAATGTAACCATAGAAGTATACTTGGTACATCTTCCTCGATTTTAATCAAAAGTTTGGTAACATTTTGTCCACTGCTACTGCGGCACACCAAATGCTAGGTTGCGATCAAAATATAAGCTATTAAAGAGTAGATAATAATCTTTTTTATCCAATATCGTATGTTTCACATGCCGTACGGTTCATCAAAAATGCGTATTTTCTACGATATTTCTACGTAATTCCTTATTTTTACATAGAACCCCGCAATTTGTGTTCAACTACGCAGAGAAAATTCAAAATATCGATTGCTATCGATCAACCGATTACTACCTAAGTTAGTAATTTAATTTCAATCGGCAATTTAATTAAAGGGGAGACTACGTACGTTGAAATACTATTTGAAAATCAATATTTTTTATCATGGCCAGAACGATAATTACTTCGGTTAAAAGAGGTTGTTTGGATGAATGAGCCATGAGAATGAGTTCTGAAGAAATGATTAATATTTTATTTGGTATTTTAAGCAGCTATGATATAAACTGAATAAATGCGCCCTCTGAAAACAAATTTTTGTGGTGTAGTTGTTAGGTTCTCTACCTCGTCAAGTGTTCGAGAACTTTCTGATGGATATCTTTTTCATCTCCTTTTCAAATATATTCTTAAACATTTTGAATATACTTCATTATTGCTATTTATTGTGAGCATATTTCTTCTCAACAACTTTGTAATTTTCGGAGAGAAACTTGATACTGGATTTTTTTAAATACGGTTCATGAAGCCTGGTATATGACGAAAACACAGTATTCGAAATGTACTGCAATGTACGCAGGCTCCACATTTAAGATGCATAATAAAAGTTAGGAACATCCTAAATACAATATCAACTTTGCTGCCTCAAGTAGTGAGCGAGCTACTCAGGTACATAGAAAGTAAAACGATGTTATCAGAAGAAAGAAGTGACTGAAATTCACGTTTCTTGCATTCTTTGAAGCACATTTATATAAATATATCTTCGCTCGAGTTTATTTTTAAACTCGTTTCCGTTCCCACACCAGGGCCAACCATTCATCACGCAGCGACAAAAATCATGTCCTATCCCTTGCATTCACAATTATCTCCTCTCTTTTCTTTATAATTACATCGAATTAACATCGATGCAGCTTTTTTGTTATAAGATAAAAAACTGAACAAGAGTTTTTAAAAAAATTACGATTGATGTACGAGAGAATACTGGTAAGCAAACAGAGTAGGACTCACTTCCACCAAGAACGGAAAATATCAGAATAAAAGCGTTGGGTACAATATTTTTACTTCGTACGGCAGTCTGTCCAAGATTTTCCCAAAACCTCTTCCATCTCGAGAGCGTCAAAGAGTGGTGCTCATGGCCGTAAATCATGAGAGAACAGCTTTCGCGATGCGTTTCCGTTGATGCCTCAAAAACACGCGAACGGTTCATAACGAATCGCCCAATCTCCTTATCACTGATTAGAACGGAGATATATATAAGACGGCTTGATATTTTTCTCCTTAAGGGTTCCGTTTTTTTACCCATAAACCCAAATAAAAATTGAGGAAGTATTTATGTTGTAAATATCCCGATATCTGAAGAGATGCACGCACTTCAAGTTCATTCTCCACGTTCCAGTTCGTAAATTAAACCCAACTGAATACGTGAAACAATATATCCACCAAATAATTTAAAACAGAAGCAAATAATTAGAAAGCCATTAGCGTGAAAGTTCCTAGTTACACATATAATTTGTCGCCATAATTACAGAAAGCTGACCTGGTACAAATGAAACTTAATTTAGCCTCGTCATACAAATTTGTTTCCAAAATTTCCTAACGAATTTATAAAACTCCTGGAAAATGGAAGCGAAGTGATCACTACACCAATATAATGTAGGCTGGAGTACAATATCGTATCTTTTTATCATGGCACGGAAAACAATATATCGTGGAAAATCTTATACCAGGTATTCGAATAAAATCTATGGATACTACTAAAATTATAAATAAATGGGTTCGCCTCAGTTTTTAATAAGAATAAACATAAATCTATTGATCATGAAGTCTCTCAGCAAACTTCGTTAGATTAAGCGGTTTCGATCCCCTTCTCTCCCTTATCCTATTTTGGACTGATCAACAAAATTATACGGTAAATACAGTTAGGATTGGTAATGAGTATAAGATAACCGTTTAATTGCAATCAATTTTCTTAACGGAGCCAAGTTCAAGCGCTCTCCTACCTTCCAACACTTCCGCAAGAGAAAATACAGTGCCATTCCGGAATTAAACATCTGAAGTCCTTTCATTGACCTTTGGCTTTACCTGAACTTGGCTTCCTTCTCACACCAGCATTAACATTCCATCATTCTCTCAGTTTCCCGCGAAAGAAACGATGGTACAACACACCTAAAGGTTAAATTAGCATCGAAAGAGAGGAGATTGGCGATGCAGCAAAGCCTCCTCTGGCGTTATCTCCTGTTTGAACACATACGGTTTTCAACGAAAAGTTACAGGACTCTAAGTTTAATGTTATTGCAGAAACCAAATTAGGAAATAATCTTGTTAATTGGAGTCCAAAGATAATCAAAATGGCCGACGATATCTAATTCCTGGTTGTAGGGATTGATAACAAGGCAGTCAATTTGCATTGAGAATGTGAAAGATGAAACGTTTCGTAATACCTCTTACAGAAGGAAAAATGTAGGATATACTGTAATTATTTATTTCTAGAGGGGGAATCATCTACGCAGGTACGTTGAATTTATCCGAGAATAATGATTAAATATCCCACTGGTGCCATGTTGCGTGGCCAACAGTTGCACTCCTGCAGTAGCTACATAAGTATACCTCTTTAGTCGACGCATAAAGAAGTCCTCCAATCATTGTCCCAAATACAATGGATGAAAGAAAAGAGAGGTAGCAAAAACGGAGGCAAAACGTAACTCAGGAAACAGGAGCTACGTCATGTGCAACCGAAACGTCAAATAAAACTTCCAGGCTCTTTCATTAGTCAAAAACACCACAGTAATTCCGTTGCTTGATTTACATAGCAAAACAAAAGCCACAACCATGACTGTTGGCAAACCCATAAGTAATATTCGACACCATTACTGTTAACCGCCGAAGCAATAAATTCCTAATGAATCCCAATTTTCTTATTTAATTTTACTACAAGATAATTTAAAATAATGAATTGCTAACCTTATCATGCAAAAATGATGCTAACATATCGTTCTGGTACCTTTATGACAAAGTTCATGACCTTTATGAATGTGACACCAAATACAAAAAAACAAAGAAATACAGCAATAAAATGGTGATGATCCATTTCATTCATAAAATTTAGAGAAAAAGAAACTAGTATTAGATCCAACATCCATTTCACATTCCACTCAGAAGACAGATTTGTTTTTATTTTTTTCCCGGTGGTCCTCCGCTTTTAAAGAAATGGAGGGAGAGAAGGAATGTGAGAGGAGAGATGCGTGAAAGAGGGAGACGGCAGGCCTCCTCGAAGAAACAAACAGCCACACCGGCAGATCGTAAAGCTCACTTCCATATAAGTAAGAGCTCTCAGCACACGAAGAAACAAGGTTACCAACGCGAGCTGTCAAAACAGAAAAACTGTTACGTACATATTTCATTGCCAATCAGGTTAAATTCGACACGCAAAGAGGAAAGTGAATATGACCGTTCAACCGAGGGAAAATAATATTACATTGAAGGAATAATATTCACCCTCAAATCTCAACAGGAATCGGAGGGATGACGGAATTTGAGTCAGGAATATGTGAGATGATAGTGCAACATTTGCTAGGATTTGAAAAGCCGACACGAGATAATAATAGCCAAAAACTTTGTCTAAAAAGCATATGTTTCAATATTCTCTTTCTTCAATTAATCACTCAAATCATATCGTTTTCCCTATGGACGATCTACAATCTGAAATCGAATATTTTACAATTTTTTAAACTCTGTTCATTGCCCAAAAGTAATTTTATTTATTTGCAAAAATATGTTTCATTGTTGGTTTCTTTTAGTCCTTACCCTAACAAATGAAGAAGTTTACTTGATTTACTTGCAAAACTGATAAAAGTACTTTGATTACGGAGGATAAGATGGAACCTCTAAACCTCATCGCCAAATGTACGAACAAACATCTATTTTCTCTATTCAGCTAAAATTATCATGTAAAGTAAAAACATGTCATTTAAGTACCATCACACAAAACTTTACAAGTCTAAAATATATTACCACAACTTCAACCCATGACAGAGAAATGGTGTTACATGGATAGAAAACCAAAGAAATTAGTGTAAATTTCAAACTTCAGGAATTTATAGAACTAATTAATGGCGCAATCACATCTTTAGAGAAAATAAGGAAAGTGAAACTTGAAAAATAGCCTTCAATAGGAAAAGTAAAGAGAAATATTCAAAGAACACTGAGAAGCATAAGAGAAATGATGCGATGTAGGCCAGGGAATAACCCTTAAATTTTATTGATATAAATTCAGAAAAGATCCGAAGAACAGGAGTCAATCGGAAAAAAATAATTAACCTCAGTTTATGTCTGGATAAAAGGCAGAAAACGTGGTTTGCCATAAGAGGAAAATAGTGAGATCTATAAGCCGCCAGCGTCTATGGATGTTAAAGTAGAGTTAACCTTGAAATGATGAAATTAATATAAATATCGGCGGAAGTATTTAATGGTTTTTTTCTGTGCATCTCCACACGTACAACAATAGCTGGCCATAGTTTCCAGAGATCATGAAAGTTCACAAGTTCAAGCTCTTGCCACATAATAACACAACGAATCCAAGCCTAGAAATTTAAGATCCTATTTTAACGAATACTTTTATGGAAAAGATCAATCAAGATACTCTATTTCCGAAAGCAGAAGCTGCAGTTTATTGTCTCTACGGTTCAGGAAACTCAACTAAAAAGTGTTCACGATTGAATGACGCATTAACGCAACTGTACAACAGAGATTTGACTCCATAACAAGTCATGAGGCACAGAAAGAAATATCCACATTAAACTTGCGCAGCCTATAACTCCTGGTTTCCACTGGAAAACGTTAGGAGTCTGCGCGATCGGATAACTGATGGGAAACAGCAAAGTTTCAAACCGATCGGGAGGTAAGAGAGATGAACTCCAGTAGCGCGAAGGGAAGGTGATGCTGGGGGGGAGATTGTCGGGGAAGTAAATTGAGGGAGTTGGTGGACGGCGAATTGCCTTTGCCGGCGGTGGTCGTGGTTATCGGCCCGGAAGGCGAGGAAAGACGGACGACCAAGGCCCTGGACCACATCCAAGATTCTGTGAGAGCCTTCCTCCTCCCCATTCTAGAAAGAATCGTCACCCCCTCTCCCCCTCAGCCTCCTCCTTTTACACCCCCTGTCGACAAGGTTCCCCACCCTTCTGTTCCAACCAGCATCCCACCACCTTCCCCCCCAATGAATCATTCAGGCCTTGCTTTGGGTCCACTTCCCACCCAGCTCTCCAGACTGGCTCTTCCCCCCCCCCCTCCCTCCCTGGCCCCGCCCCTCGCTCTCCCTCTGGGGGAGGAATGGGGAAAGAGAGTGGCAAAGGAAGAGAGAGAACGGGGAGACGATGGATTTATTTTTTTCCCCAGAGCGAGGGAAGAGGAGATCAGTTCCCCTCTCGACTCTATCTCCATCCGTCCTTCCTGTAACGACACACACGCCTCTCCCCCTTCTTCCTCCTCCTCTTCCATCCTCCACAAGGCAATCCGTCGCCGACGTACGGCACTGAGAGACGCATTCGGCGTCAAGGGAGTGGTGGGGGGGGGGTGGTAAGAGGAGGAGGGAAGAAGAATAAGCGACGTTATCGAATACGCGCGACTCAGGGTCGTGATCGGGGACTCGTAATCTCCCCATGAATGGAGATTGAGTTGTTTTTTATGGGCGATCTCCCCAGAGGGAGTGGGGGAGGATGCAAAGCTTTCCAGCACTCATTTATACCGACCGCTCCAGAATCCAAATGAAATTTTCTTTCACCTCTTGTTTCGCTGCTAAGAGGTAAACAAGGGGGCGGGAGTCCATATCTACGCGATTGTTGACTCCGTTCCGTAGGAGAGGGGGGAGGGAAGGATAAGGTGGATCGGTAGGTACTGCTCACGAGAATCGGAAATGCGCAAGATGCTATTGTACGTGGGATGCAAGCGTGATTCTAATGAATAATAATCGACGAGCAGGAAAACCATTCTTCGCCATAAATTAAACAGTGGTAAAGCAGGATTCCCGAGAATATAACACGGAGGATCCGTTATCTTCACGGGAACTGCGAGACACCGTGTTTATGGCGAATATCAATTTGAAACTAAAAATCCGAGCGGTCAAGTCGGAATCGTATCCGTGGAGTCACTAATGGGAGATGCGCTCTTCCTAAAGGACGCGTGCATAACTGTAACATATGAAATCTCTTGATGAGTTGTATGATGCATTAGAACATCACCAGATGCTACCATGAATTTGATCTCGTCTGAGGTTATAAGTCTGACCCGCACTTGAAGGCTCTTCACAGTGGGATGAAATGTACAAGGGTAGGAATGGAAGGGTATGGAGAGTAGCCCGGCGTCGGGATTAGTATTAGCTCTTTTCGAAAGGCGCCAAGGGAAACACCGCTTAATGTTTCATCAGAAGAACAAGTACTGAACTCTAAGTGCTCTCCACATAACAAAGCCTGTTTATTCATGAAAAATATCTGCCAATGCCAGGAGTCAAATCCGGGCTCTCGGGGAGGGAGGCGTGTACTCTAAAACTTAAAGCAACACTATCCCCTTTAAACTGGTAATATGCGGGTGTTTTCCTTTTTACGTAATTCACTATTTAAGTACGTACATACGCTAAAGAATGTAACAAAATCTGTCAGGTCATAGAATCAACTTTTATCTGACGATTTTTTTCACATTCCAGCTATTAAAAGCTTAAAAACTACCAAAAACTATGAGAAAATATTGTCTCACAACCTGCGTCCTCTTAAGTTTTAAACACAGGCCAAAGGTAACATCTTACAAATAAAATACATCAGGAGGTGGGAAATGAAATGTAATAGGTATGTAGCCTTCAATGATTAAAAAACAATTTTTGGCGATTTCTTAACATTGTATTCGTCGAGCAATAGATAGTCTCATACGACCAGCAAATAGCGTAGAATAGTTGCATTCAAAGCAAAAGTGTTGCTCACAAACTGGAACATTTAATTTAACTGGACTCAATTTCCAGAGAAATAATTATATGTTATAGAGAATAATAGGGGAGCATAATATAATAAAACGTTCGAGGTAAATCTAACTTCAAGCAAAGCAGAAAAATGAAATAATAACATCCACTTAGCTGTCAGTAGCAATTGAAGACATTTTTTTCACCGATTACATATTTAATCTGAATCGCCCCCTCACTGAATAATTTCAAGGCGTATCGCAATAATTTTACTTGGGGGAAAGTAGCGCTTCAGGGATTATTCAGTGACTATTAACTGGAATTTATCAAATTTGTTAACTATGAATAGTCTATACAAAATACATCCAGCTTAAGATCGCTTAGAAAGAATTCAATTAGCTTAGTACTATTTCATGCTCTGCGAGAGCCTTCATCAGAAATAATTTCGCCGAAGTAGTAACTGATTTCTTCCTTAGTCTCTGACGGCATTCACTGTTTTACAACAAATTAGTTGTCTGTTAAATTTGAGATAGTTAGTTCTAATAACAAATACAAGAATTGTGATTCCAAATGGCTCCTTTCCTCAAAGAATTCAGGCCGATTTGGCATATTAAGAGTAAGAAATGACAGGATATTGATCTCTACAAGAGATTGGAGCTGAACTTTACGATTCTAACAAAATCAAGCGCACCCTTAGCAACTAGCCCATGGAAAAAATAAAAACTTTCACCACCCTATCTCAGAATATCTCCATTCGCCAGCACCTCACTCGAAGTCAAACGCTCATCGCAATCCTCGCGACTAATTGAACCGATCGCATTCCAAGTTCAACGAACCCTCATTCTAATCCCGCCTACCCTTGGGATTCAGCCAATAAACTTCCCGAGCTGCGCATGCGCGAGACGACGCATTAAAAACCTTGTGGGAACCGAAAAACCTCCTTACTATCTCCGCGCCTCCCCCCACCGACACTAGGGGGTGGAAGTAATTCACCCTCCTTTTTTCCTGGGCTCGAATCCAGCGCTTCCAGTCGGTGTCCCGGAAGGCGCCGTTAACAGAACTAACACCTACTTTGGCAGCACATCCGCGAGGGAGTTTTGAGATCACTCAGCCGTGTCATTACGCACACCTCTGTACACAAGAATCCCAAGTGGCAGGGAGAGCAAAGAGCGAGGGAGAGAGAGGGCTGTGCGAAAAAGAACAGTGACGGGAGGAGGGGGTCGAGTGCAATGGGCTCTATCTCCACCCTATTCCGACGGATCGCTCGCAAAAACCGCAGCACAAACAAAAGGTTGGAGCATGATCGCCGAGTGGAAAAGGGATTCCCACGCAAGGTGGGTAGCGAGTCTGGCCAGAGTAAAGGCGTTCGTGAGACGCCCACCAGAAGGAGTTAGAAGGACGGAGGCGGGTATAGACGATGGAGAAAGGAAAAGAATGAAAACGGAGAGGGCAGAGCAAAGTTCTGACCGTGTAACGACAACGCGAGCCATTTGATACAAGCTCCTGCTACGACCAATTACTTGGCGCAACAACCAGCTACAAGACGGGTGAGGACGGTGGAAAAAAATACATATATATATAAATTCGAATACGTATCAAATGAGTAAAAGCGAAGCAACAGGAAACGGAAGTAACGTACCGTTAAGCGTTAATTGAAACGGTCCAACCCGAAGCTTTAAAAGAAATAAAAAAGAAAGAAAATTATCCGTTACAGGGCTGGCGCTATTTGAAGGAAGAAAAGGTGAAGAAGAATCGCGGGAAAGGACTTTTATTACTGTGGCCGTCCCTGTCTTTTCCCATTTGAATTTAATAAGTCCTTTGTCTCATGAACGAGACCTACTGCGAGGGATTCTCGCGATTTTTTTTATTCGCGACGAATTATGAATGCCTGTAATGCTCGAAAGAATTTCCGTTAACGGTTGAGGGTGAATTACTTAAGGGCGTATGCAAAGCAGAGAGGGTAGTATGCAAAGCAGGGCTCAAGTGACCTCCTTCCCCATTAATAATAAAGACGCGTGGGGAAGGGCATAATATATATGCTGCATGCTCTGAGGAAACCGCGATCGCTCGAGTGGAAATGAAAGGGGGGCTCATTGGGAATATGAATAATTATAACTGTCGGCTTGAATGTCTTCACGTCAAGATACAATGCGAATTTTATGTTTTTATGGCATTAAAATGAGAACGCCCTAGATTAATTACAGTTACGCCGTCAAAAATAACGTCAAAAACATCAAATTAAGAACTCAATCTGGGTTGCTGGAGTTTGGGAAATTCTGCATCCGGAATTACCACTGGCGACTCCACTATTGCGTGAGTAAAATTAGAACAGTTTCAAGTCATTCTTCATGAGGAGCTCCGTTTATAATGTACAGCTCTAGAGGAACTGGCTTAGTAGAGAATATGCAAATAGTCAGGCATATGAAGACGCAGAGAAGGGAGACGATTTCAATCAGTTCGCTGATCACAATTTTTTAAATCACTGGAAAAATGCATTTATTTTCTGTCATTTTAAACTAAAATCTTTAAATTATCAGCCATATGCTCTTTCAATGAGTAATGGCGGCATATCATATTGAGCCAGCAATAAATTACCTTTCGTATCTACAGTTACTCAAAAGGTAAACGATAACAATCCGCATTAAAATCTAAAAAGAATGTGCAATGTGAAGATGTGAACTCTAAAAAGAATGTGAAGATAAACATATTGCTAAAACAATTTTCAGTGTCCATAAAAAACAATATGGACTAATTAATTTTTTTAAGGATATTAAGTAGAAGAATAGTAAAATTGTAAAAATAGCTCTAAAATAACAGGAAAGATGGATGAAGATTTAAAAATGAAAAAAATAATATGATATATCATGGAATTTGCCGATGACATAACAGTCATGGCAGAAACAGAAGTAGATTTAAAGAAGGCACTAGGAAATATTGAAAGAACAATGACCAGATATCATTTGAATATCAATAAAAAGTTAACTAAGGTATTGGTATGCAGTAGGAGAAAGGTATCCAGGACCAATGTTAAACTAGGAAAACAAAAAATCGAGGAGTTGGAAGAGTTCTGTTACCTGGGAAACCGAGTAATCAGCGATGGACGAAGTAAAGGAGAAATTGCCAGTAGAATTGCCCACGCGAAAAAGGCATTTTACCAGAAGAAGATTCTGCTTACGGCTGCAAATACAAGGAAGTGGGGAAACATTTCATAATAACATACATCTGGAGCATTCTGCTATATGGCAGCGAATCATGGACAATAACAGCAGCAGAGAAGTCCAGGCTGAAAGCATTTGAAATGTGGTGCTACCGAAGAATGGTGAAGATAAAACGAATTGATCGAGTGACAAACGAAGAAGTCTTAAGAAGAGTGGGAGAGAAGAGATGTCAACTGAAAATATTAAAAAGAAGACGGGACAACTTAATAGGCCACATCTTAAGACACGATGGCCTGCTGAAGACAATACGATGAAGACAAAAGCTACGCCAAAATTAAGAGGTTGGCCGATACAAGAATCGAGTGGAGGGTTGCGTCCAACCAATTAGGATTGTTGACCATGATGATATCATGGAGTAAGGGATTTTTTGGGGAAAAACATTTATCCCAAACAATTAAATTGAGAATGACTTTATTTTTCCCACATTCAGGAAAACATAGGACGATTTTCTTGATCATAAAATGTAATATCCACTATTAGGGATCTTATAGACTTAAAAGTCTAATGACATGCATACGAAAAGTTTCCTTCAACTCATAAATGCGAATCGTTGACGCTTTTTCAGCATGCTGTGTTCAATATTTTTCTGGTGCTATAATTATGCAACTTTTTTTGCTGATGCAAGCATTATTCTTTCTATTTTCTCAATGACTCCCAAGCCGAAAATAACTTACAATTGGTCAATTCCTCACTATTCCGTGGAAAGCAGCGGAACGATAGTCATTGTCACGAAAATATAGAGAGTTTGATCGAAGCAAAGACACGTCAACAACATTCAAACGAACAATTAACGGAAATACTAGTGATAAGGGAGAACAATATAAATGAGTTGCTAGTTTGTCATTACTTAGATTGAAAACTCATGCTACATTTTCAAAATCGCAGTCGTTCGTGACCAGTTGAAATTCGCTTTCAAAAGTTGATAATATTGAATACTTCCCTATATTCAAAAATCACGCATGTCTATTCAGAGGAAACCTAAAGTTCTAAACAAATTTTCTCACAAAATTACAATTAAAGTGTATCTATGTGGTCATTTTGGCACAACATATAACTTTAGGCTCCATAAGCGGTATAAGAAAAAATACTTTCTCATTGGTTTTGAAAAATACAGCCACTAGCCCACGTTCTCTCCATCTACGCAGAAAATATTCATGAAGCGCTTCATACAGTGTAGTATCCATAGCTGGGCAGAAGAGCGTTAATCCGTTAATCGTTAATTAACGAAGTTAACATATTGTTAACGATTTAACTTTTAAGTTAAATCCAAAAACTATTAACAGTCTTATTAACTTCCGTTAACTTTTAATTCCGTTAATTTAAGTGCGTTACTTTTGTTCAGAGCCATCTGGATTGCCATGTAATAACGTGGTGAAGGAGTTGTGTTGAGAATGCAGTCTAGAGAACTCAGCGTCTGTACTGCAATCAGACGTTTACATAACTTTTCAGAAAAGATTTACACAGTCAAGGCTCACGTTACCACCCTAAACAATCTTAAACAGGACATGAAGAGAACGCATCCATCTAAATACGTTCAATTTGAAGAATAAGTAAAGGCAGGATCAGCTCGCGGGAAAACGAAAACCAAGTCTAAGGCTTCTTCAAGAGCTGTGGATTCTTCTTATGTCAATAGGACTGGCAATTGTTTCTTCACCATCTAATGACAAAAATACTACGCCAGCAAAATTGGTGAATCGTTTGGTATCGCAGCTACCAGTAGCGGAGTATCCCAAGGTTTCTATTTCCACAATCAAATACAAACAGCGTCAGATCCAACTTTAATGACGGAAACGGTATAGGTATTATTATGACACTCCATACCTCATGTGTATAAGTCTACATTACCTAAGTTATACTGTTTATTAAGTATTTTTGACCATGAAATTCTTATAACGTTAAAAGTACCAAAATGCTAAGTGACATAATTCAAAATTGCCTACAATTTCATATAGATTTTTAACTTTAACGGATAACTTTAACTCGCGTTAAATTTTCATCAAGATAACGATTTAACGATTAACGAAGTTAATTTTTGGATTAACTTTGCCCAGCTATGGTAGTATCAAACATATCTCAGAGGAGCAGGTGGTTATACGTTAATAGTTTTACCGAGCAACGCGAAAAATTATGGAGTGCCAGAAAGTTAACTCCAGCGACCTACATGCGAGCGACACGTCAATCTGAAGATGCTGATTCCGCTCACGGGCATACTAGTTTCCCTGGGAACGGGGGACGCACCTCACCCGAAATGCTCGCAGCCTCGCATCTGCATACTGCACACGCTGTTGCCGCGAAAGAATGGGAGATAAAAAGATCACTCACTGCGCGAGGCCACCATTCCCCAACGGATCCCGCAAACTCCACCTCTTTCTCTCTCTCTCTCTCCGTCACCAAAGTACTTCACTTCCGGTCGCATTGTTGTGCCTCCCCCTCCCATTATTGCGCTCCCGGCCCGACACACACACGCCCACCATTCTGAGGACCTGTTTTCATTTTTCGACCGAGGAGGTCTCAATTGTTGTCGGGAGGGCGGGGGGTACGGAGGAGAATCGAAGCGGATTTCTCGGGCTATGGAGCCCGTCCCAAACCTTTGTAGCAGGTGAGCGCGAGGTCTGCGGCACAGGCAATTTGGCATCGCAGGTGATTTCCCGCGCTGCCGCCGACCGAATACAGAGCCCAGAGTCTTTTCCACCGGCTCGGATCCCACGCACAAATCTCCCTCTCTCTCTCTCGCTAACCGTCATGAATCGGTTACAGGCTGCATAAATCCAGAGAATTACAAAAACATTAATTCAAAGAGAAATTAATGAGGTTGTAGCATTGAGCATCATTTAGCGGAACTAGAGAGGAACCAAATGAATCACTAATCTATCCACAATGGTCGGTTCTTCAAGTTAAATGAATCGTGGTTGCCTTTACAAAAGGATGGGGATGTTTACGAGGCGTTACGATGGAGGGATATCGCTTCAAAAATTTGTCGGCGTAGGGGGATGTTTTTAAAATTAGCTGACTGCGAATATTTTCGAGGTTCAATGTCGCTCTTCCGATGCAGCAAAGACCTTAGAGTTAAGTAATATTGTCCCCTCGAAATACTTGGTGTATAACAAATGCTCAAACTGAAGCGACGGTAAGCCCTTACAAGGAAATCAGGGTGAACGTCGCTGAAGTTCCCATAGATGGCAACTCAATTAACAATGGAAATGGAAAAAGAAAAAATAACATAAAATCAATCATGCACGGACCAATGGATTCACTAGATAGATAAGATAACCCCAGTGGATTTGCAAAGTCCCATAAATTTAATATATAGCTCTAAGTACTTATGGTTTCGCCACTAACTGAATCGCCAGGTAAAATGAAACTAACTTTATATTGAATTTAGAAACAAATGAACATTTTTATTACATTTGTGAAACTTCAAAAAGTCACTGGTGTTAGGTTATCCAATATGCAGTAGTTCCAGCAAGTAAAGCTTGATAAATTTGAATTTCATTAATTCCCTGTCGGATTACGTTAATGCAATAATAATTAATAAGTAAAAAATACCAAGTGCATCCATTTACTGAGAATTCTTGCGTAAGATTCACATATTGACCAACCAGGACCAACAGAAACTAAAACTGTAAGGGAACTAAATAGCGCTCATGTTAATATCGTCGTATCGCCTGGTCACAGACGCTGTCGCGCCTTTTTGTGATATTTTCATAATTCAAGACTTAATAGTAAGTGCTGCCCAAAAGTAATATTTTAAGAAAAATAACCATTTAGAAAAAAGGTAATTTTTAGATAAAATAAGAAAGGGAAAACTTGCAGAATATGTCGAAGAGCTACGTTTTTTATACAGAAGAATAATAGCATTCAAAATGGAAAGAGAAGCATTGTCTGAGGTGACACGATTCAAATGACGCTCTACATCGCAAAATACAATACTATATGTAAATAACATTTGCTTAACCAATTGAAAATCTCTATAGACCTAGGAATGAGATGCACCACTTTCAGCAGTGTAGATGTAACAACAATGGTAGTTGATAAGAAGAAATGTATACGCGAAGTTAATAGTTTAGCTAAAGAATAGTATATAATACAGTTATCAGAAATGGCAATAAAGCCTTTAGGGAGAGATGAGAAATAGAAAATGAGTCTTTATAAAGTAGAACCAGGTAATACTCAAAGAAATAAGCATTATATTGACTCAAAAACATGAAGTTATTGAAGAGAAGAAATCCATAAGAAAATTGCGAAATAAATACAAAAATAAAACTTTTAGAGGTAAAAAAAATAACTTTTAGAGGTGGTAAAGAATAAAAAAGCGCACAGATTTCGGAATAACTTGAAAGAGGCCTTCTTAAATACAATTGTCCCATCAGTTCTGTTTCTGTTAGAGTTTACTTGAGTCTCCAGCGCCATAGACGGCGAGATTCAATGATTCGGAGCAAAGAAGCCACTTCATTTACTTGAAGTGCCAGCTATCTCTAAAAAAGAAATTTACTTCGGTACCCAGTAAAAGTGCAAAGATAACGTTCAGCTTATGCAATGGACAGATTTAAATCCAACACCTTTGTATCTGTATGCTGACCCACTACTTTCAGGACTACCACGCAATACAACTCGATATTAGATTCTTCTACTGCTGATATATCGCGCCATCTAAGCCTAATCCTTGGACAAACACTAATTTAATGCATGTGGCCTGATTCCTTTTCGTGACTTTTGGGCCGCCACTAGTATTGCGCGTTGATGACGTGACTACATTTTCTGGCGCTTTAGAATAGGAATTGAATATAACCAGCGAATAAACTAATATAGATAACAAATATTCTTCATTGGTATCCAATACTAATACATATGACGCCTTCTTTGTCACTCACGTGAATGTATTATCATTCAATTCGTTGTTTTCTGCTTCCTTGTCGTTACATGTCAGCCATATAAATTACATAACATCACTATCTTCAGCTAGGTGATGGATAGAACTTTATTACATTTCTCATCTTTTAGAAAGAATGAAAACGAGAGGCATCGATCCAATATAATAAGTGTTTCTTGTTATGATATCTGTGAACATCTTCATATTTAAGTAAGCCTTTTCATTTGCTTCCTGCAGGAATGGTTCCATAAATTTCATAAAAGGCGTCCATTTCCCGTTTACTTGTCCCTCTCCCATTGATACCATCTTCATTGGACTATCGTGTCTCAAGATACTTGGAAAATAGACGTCATGACATGTGATGAAATTCCTTGTCTGAATAAGTCTGTGCCAGGGAAGCAGCACTCTCGTCAAATAAAAACCGAGGAAGCCAAAGAGATTGAAAAATTCCCTTCGTATAGCATCCAAGGTACGACTCAAGGTCATTTTTATCACTTTAGGTATCAACAAACACATCAGGCAATACATAAGATGTCTATCTTTTAAAATGATATACACTGTGATAGTGTAATTTTCTCTGAGCGTTACATTTGTATGCAATCTAAGAGAACATCTCCCGTGAGAACTTGGATTCCTTTGCATTAGCTGCATCTGAGGTATCGAGAAAAGAAAGTAACATATCATCAATTTTCACCGAAACCATCTCCAAAGTCACAGCTAAAAAGAAACAAGAGAGATTCGACCTTCAAGAAAAGGAACGTGAGATGCACAATCATTTGGAGGATAAAAATTACGCGATTCTTTTGTTTTTTCCGCTTAAATATTTAAACAGACACTCACTGACATGTCCAGTCATACGAAAATATCCATGTAGAAGAAAATGACTAAATGGCGTCTTCAAGACATCCGGAGTAAAAAATTATGACAAAAGTAAGACACTTCTCGTCAGGCTAAAAGAATTCAGACGGAAGATCACTCGTGGTAATGCTACTCTAAATCAAGATTTGCGAAAAAGGATTTCTTTAAAATCCCTCCGTTGGATCAAGTTACAGGTTCTGGAGAAACGTCCCTCAGAAGATACTATTTCAGACCATTATCTCAGTAAATCGACTTTCGTGCTGAAATTTTCAAAAATCAACGTCCACGGAATCGACAACACCGAGGAGATTTGGTTTACGATTTCAACCGAGCGATAGGTTGAAAGTCATTACTTTAGAAGCGCAGCTGCCCATGTGACGAAGAAAATCCATGCATACGCGTGGAAAAGGGCAATACGAATAGCTGTTGTCTATCTGATATCTCCAATAACGATAAGACCATTTTATCTGCGAACGCAAAAAACCTTACCGGTGAACTAATTTAATTAATAGAAGGCATCAATTTGGCAAAGGAATTCAAGACCTAGTCCACTCAAAGAGAAATATTTCAATAAAAATTTTGAGTAGTTAAAACAGCCTAACACCCTCGCATTTCAACCCCTATGATTAAATATTATTTGCTTTGTGGAATTAAGCATATTTAATATCATATTCATTAAATTACAGTAAAAAATAAAGTTTTCTTAATGAAATTAAATATGAGGCCCAGGTTTCGTCGAGAATCGACATCATCACGACACCCAGGTCGCGTATTAAAACTTATGCTCAAGTATCTAAGTTACGTTTTATTTCTATACTGAAGCAGTTCCACAATGTTACAACTTGATACAGAACTACATCTGTATTTAAAATACACTATTACTCTTCCATTGGATACCAACGATAACAGCTTTTCTAAAATATCAAGTTCCATTCAAATAAATACTCCTTCAAATGGGTTCATCAGTTAATATATTTCAAAACAGTCACTGGTTTCACTTTAAGGAATAATTATTTACGGTGAGGCATAAGACAGATGAATATAAAGAATTATCGTTCCAGTGAGCTATAGGCGAGGTACCAACGTTAATATGTGACACCACAGAATTCCTCTTTTTTCTATCACCTTATGAGGAGCCTGCGGTGAAAGTAGGCACAGAACTTTAGGCCAAGGCTTCTTAGCACCTTAGAATCCTCTTCAGCGGGAAAACAAAGGGAAAATACAAACACATCGTCCGCACAATGCGTCCCGCAGTACTCCGTTCCGAGGTCAAATACAGAAGGCCCATTACCTGACAAAGAGGTGGTCAAGCTCACACCACTTTCGATTTCCTCACGAGACCCTTCACTATTTCTTTCTTTTCCCCTCAGAGTTGAAGACTTGAATGTCACATTAACAGAGCTAGGAAAACCAACGCAAGTCTCCCATGTCCTGCATCACTGCCACGTAACAATGTGTATTACAGTGTGGCGACGATTTTCTAAAGTAAGGGCCACACATTAGAAATTAAATGTCTCCTGCTGCAGGGTATTCATGTGAGTCAAAATGAGAAAAATATTTGCTTAAAAATTAAAGATAAGAACTTTCTTTTCATTTCTACCGATGTGATAGCAAAGCACAGATATATACGTTTCATTGAGGAAAAGCGAAATTCAATACTACGAATACTCTCTATACATGCACCTTCGGAAATCCATTCCGTTAAATACCAAGGCATTAGTTTTCAGCGCAAGAGTAAGCGGCACCTTCCCAAAGTAACTACAGTGCTACGATTCATTGATGTTTTGAGTCTTGAGAAATGGAATGTCTTAACCGTGGTAGCATAGTCATGAAGTACCTTCCTCACAAAGCTGAGGTCGGGGGCTCTCATCCCACGTGAGGCATCGCTATAGAACTTGTCTCATAGAGTGTACTATCACGGGATGTGCAACATTAAATCTCACATTCTTATTAAGGTGTCCGCAGAGTTCTAACGTATCACCACGTGGACGGCTCGTTCGATTCCTAATTTTGTCCTGAGCTGAATTTGTTTTCTCCATAATCCACTGAAGGTCTTTACATTTTTACCGCAATCTACACTGATGTGAGAACATTCAGAAGGCTATAAACAACACACAGTGGGCACCGAACCTTTAATAATTTTTTATATTTATATTTTCCATTACCACCGAAAACAGCAGCTACGGTCTTTACATCGGGGTATTTAACAATTAACAACAGACGAGCACACACATCCATGTCCTGAGTGGTGAAAAATCCACTCAAGCGGGACTCAAACCGTCGACCCTAAGGTTTGCAGGTGAGGACTTAAGGAGGTTGGCTCGCGACTGCTTGAGTCAAGTTGTCTGAGGAATCTTATTAATTTAAGTACGAGTATATGCCTGCTAAGTGATCCTTACTTCACAAAGAAAATTACCTATGCTATTGAAAGTCATAAGTATCAAAAGAAATACGATGTAAAGTCCAAGGATTTATTTTTATGATAACTTTAATCAGCTCGACGATGGAGTCATTTCAGCATTTACTTTAAAGAAATAAATTCATGTACTCAATGAATTGACTAATGTATAACATCAGAATATTACTATCAAACGTTATGTTATAATATTTTTCTGAAATATGCTTTAATATCTCATTAGTAATTATATTATTCATACGCCATGGATCTTGGCTAGAGCGACCGCAGCGCCACTTGAAGACAACTAACGCATTTCGTCTGCCATAAGCGCAGAAATTGGTGGATTTAGCGAAAAATTCGGTGGGTTGATGCCTTTTTTTTCGTGTCATTTTATTTTTTGGGAAATTACGCATAAAATATCAGTTTTTTGCAAAAATGACATGACTCTATGGTATTTTTAAACGTTATATTCCCATGTGACGGCCATTCTCGCCATTAATCGCATGTAATTTCAAATTCAATTTGTGGAAAAAGGAGTATGGGTTGGTGTTCTTTACTTTATTAGATAGAGGAACTTTTACTATAAGTGCTGAAAATATAAAAAAATGACATGACTTCCACTTTTCGGATCAACTTCCTTAACCACGCCGCCACCGGGGCCGACAATGATGACGCCACCCGAGGAGTCAGGTTGGGTTGACCGCCGTTGTTGCATCGCAAATGTTGCTGTTTCAGATCCTAACTCGGCCAGTGATATTATTTTTGTCTCAAAATTAAGTACAAAGTAAAAAAGTGATATAACCACGACGGCTGGAGCATTTTCAAAACTAATTAAGCTTATGCGATACTAGTATCTACAGCAACATGAATCAATAATTCCAGGTCCTGGAAAAGTATAGTAAAATGTTTTCAGTACTTCTGCCCGACCACCTTAACTCATTGTGAAAGTTGCTTTGGCGTACACGCCAGATGGGTCTCAAGAGCTCGCCTTAATTGCATGGGGTCCATTTTGAGAGAAGAAATATATTGCGTGAAGTTTTGAGGCTGTTTGCGGCTTCTCTCGGGAATCCAAATGGAATAAATACGCATCATCTAACACATTTGGATGCAATGGTTTACAAGAAGGCTTGACTGAGGTACTTCTGGAAGCATAAGTTGGATCGCAGAACCATGTTGCAAACGACTTAGCGATGATGAGCGAAAGAAATTAGTATTCATTAGTTCATCTTCAGGATAATGAATACAATTTATAAATGCTTTGTATAGTAATAATACGGTAATAAATTTTTTATTCAAATATTTACACTAATAATAGCACTGGGCTATTAAAAGCTCACCATGATAATAAAAAACACTTTTATTGTTTCTACACCTATGTTACCCTATTTACTGCCAATATTATTCGCAGTTTCTGTGAGTTTTGCCAGTTCAAAAATGACGAAATACTATTTTTCGTCCCTGGAAAAAGTCCAACAGCATCTCAGCGATTGCAACGACCTTACTTTAAAAATGGCGACAAAGATCAAAGCATTGGTATTTGTTTGTCATTTGCTAAATGATTTTTTTTACAAGTAAACAAATTTCGAAGAGGTGAAACTCATTCAACGACTGGGTAAAAGTTTCGTAAAAAATTGTTACAAATAGATTCAGGTGGCACAGAAGACATGATAGCAAAGGATTAAAAAAATATAAATTTACTCAACTAGTTAACTGAACTACACCTTTCCACACTTAAATACTCTTTCACTGCCTATTAAATATTATTTTTCTCTTAAAGTGGCTATCCTCGATCACACACAGGCCTGCAAATCGAGGGAGCTTATAACGACACACAGCAATTGAGGATGTAAAAATTTCCAAAACTTAGCGAGTTTACCATCGAAATAATTCAGCGGAATTTCTAAGGATTTTAAATTGTGCAATGTGTTATATGCGGTGGAAGCCAATAATTCCACCAATTATTTGCTTCCACCAACCCTCAGGCAAACATAGGTTCTCCCTAGTTTGGGTGAGAAGCTCCTAATGAATTAGGTTTCATCGGGGAACTTGACAGTGTGCAGCGTAGAGCAGCTAGGTTCGTTAAAAGGTGTTACGATAGGTTGAGTAGCGTTTCAGAATTAATAAAATAATTAGGGTGGGAATCATTATCAGAACGTAGGTTAAAGTACAGATTAAATCTATTACAGAAATTTCAATCGGATAGCTTTACTGAAAATGTTAGGCACATGTTAAAAAAAACCAGCATATTATGCTAGATTCGGCCAGATAAATAAGATTAGAGAGAGAAGTTGTCGTACCGATGGATTCAAAATGGCATTTTTCCCCCGTACTGTAATAGAACAGAGTAGACAGCATAGCAAAGGGATAGGTAGGGGAAATATTGAGTAGTCTGTATTGCATGATGCATGTATTAATTCCTTAAATACTATAGATACTAACAATCAAGTTGCATGAGACCCTATAGTTGCTTGTTTGCATGTTAGTAGTGCATGCTTGGTGATCTTCACCCCCTGCCACACACCCTCACGGTGGCTAGCAGGGTATCGTGTAGATGTAGATGTAGATGAGAGGATAAGGTAAAACAAAATACGAAGAGGCCAAATTTGCAAGATAAATTGCGATTCACGCATTAGGATTGGATGCGAGTACTACTTAAGTTATTTAATATTTTTGTAACACATTCATAATTAATCAATGTCAAGTAGTTTTCGATTATCATATTAAACAAAACCTATTCTACACTAAACCGAAAAGCGCACTATGAAAATGGTATCTCGTCAATTCCTCTTGCAAGCAGATGCATATTCTTCGTAACACAATGAACCAATTAGAGGGCGTAATTCCTAATTATTTCCCTCAGTCGCGATGTTCCGAAAGTAACTTAATTAAAAACATATTTTCACCACAAATCCCACTGCTTTTGGAGCCGTACCCAATCTCCCAAGCGTTCGATTTAGGGAGTGTTGACGTGAAGCATTTGAGGGTAGGTCGGAGTAGACGGAGCGAAGAAGGGTGAGAAAATGCCTCCATGAATTGACCCTGGAGCGGTTTGAAGGTGGCAAGAAGGAAGAAACGGCTGGCCAGATAGCAAACACAACTCGGGGATGTGTAAAGGTTAACTGAGCGAGCCCTGAAGCCAAATGGATTTTTCGAAAGCGAAAAAGGAATGGCTCACCAGTGAACTAACTCACTTAACGCACTCGTGGACGACCATTCATGCGAAGCGGAGAAGATGAAAGTCAAGTCAATAGTCAATTTACTTTGTATTATTTTTGTCGGAACCCTAGTCTTAGCCCCGTGCGTATTTCTTCCCCACTTCCCCAATTCACCTCTATTCTGGAACCCTTTTTTCACACAGATATACTAGTAATCTAGACTCCTTAGGAACACTGGAAATTGTAATGTAAAATATGGATCACAGAAGCAAAGGTCACGCTTATTCGGACTAAAATTTTTACCTTAACTGCAATAAAAAGGACGTAGCTATTCAAATTGAAATTCGTCAAACTATATGAATACGCCAAATTCAATTAAAAGTCACCAAAATAAAAATTAATGAGTATAATCCCAAAATATTTAATGAAATTATATGTGTTAGATACTCTAATGAGCTTTACATAATGTTTTGGAACTGGAAGTATGAAGCTCGCCTTCACTAGTAAAATCGTATTTTATTAACTTCTTTGGATGGTTATTGACCACTTTAATAATATATGGGTTAATTTATGGAGGTTTGGTTACCATTGTCTATTACTATTACCATTAATTATTAATAATAGTCTATTATTGTCTATTATTTACTATTGTGTTACCATTGTCACAGTAAGAAAGTTAATCCTTGAGCCCTGAAGAAGCCTTAATAAAAAGGTGAAACGTTAGCAAAAAAGGAAGTTGAATTTCTTAAAAAAGACGACCAAACCTCCATAAATTAACCCATATATTTTATTAACTTCATCACAACCAATTATAAACCATTTTTTTCCACCTTCCTGAAGAGGACTAAACATTAAATCCCAGCTTTAATGCATCCCATTTCCCGAATACAACTCGTCGAACCGACAGTTTCATATCCAAGTTTCCAAGACTTCCGCGCGACCCCCTCAATTTTTCGTGACTTTTCCGTGACTTCCGGGCTAAAAATTTCTTTGGCGGTACGTTTTAATGATCTACATGACTCCCATTGACTGCGGCCACGCTGTAAAGTTATTGGTAACGCTAAAAATAAGAATTCCTTGAAAATAGAACCTTCGAAAATGGAGTGGAGTTGTGGGGGCGTGAAATCATAAAAAAGGGTGAGGGTGACGATGGGAAGGAGGAAACGCCTTGAAGAGGGAGACGATGAAAAAGGAGGGCGACCCGCAGAGTGAGGGGAGACGACCCGAGGAGAGACATGGAGTATATTGAGTGGGAGATGAGAGAAGGGTAGAGGGAGGCTTTAAGAGGAAAAGGGTGCACCTACAAGGAAGGGCAGTAGTGAAGGAAATGAAACACGATTTTCAAGGAGGGATGCGGAAGGGAACATTTTTCTTTGGAAGAACAGACCACACCCAAGGTATCGGCAAAATCGGTGTAGAGATACTAAATACCCCACTTTCGGTATATTTAAATATTTCCTGTTAATTATCCTCTTTCGTGGTTAACTTGCCTCCAGTTTTTTTAATGCAGGTCCAGTAATGAAACACCGCCAAATTCGTCTCCAAAATGCTGTCAAGGAAAGCTCAACTAGTCAGCGGCTAAAATACTAAGAGGGATTCTTTTCATTCGAGCAACAACTATGAATGTAACTTAATATCTCGCTTTACATTAATACATAAAACTCAATACTGTCGTTAGACGTGACGCTTACTTTGAGGTTATGCAACCAAACATACCCAAACGAACCAATATACCAGAAGTTTTTTCTTTCTTCCGGAAAGTAATTACAAACATGGACTGAGAAAATTAAATTCTGATTTGAGTCAAATCAACATGGAAAGCGTCAGGTACCAAATATTTTTTTAAGATCAACAACGCCGGTGCGTTAAGCCAGGGGAAAGAGAGTTGGGCAACCGACAAGAGGACCTAGGTTCGAATGTGGGAGAGGTCCTTCGACAAGTCCAGCAGAGCCTAAGCTGTGTGATTTTCTAGGTATCATATCTTTCTGAGAGATCACAGGCGGGACAATGAAAGAAACTTCCCCCGTTCTCTGATGCGTGAATTTTTTATCACGAAATTTTCACCCGCTGTTGAGCACAGTACTTGATCAGCTCCACATCGACCTTTGCTATCATTAAACGAGAATAGGTAATCGATCACGCTTTCATAAGATAAATGATAAATCATTCATGAAATCAAGAGTCCATTGCTAAAATACTGACACTTACTTAGTGATCAACTATCATTAAGTTCCGAATATTTCATTATACATTAAGTTATTTGTGAATTCAAAGGATAAAAGCGTAATTTATGCCACCAATACGCTCACGATGAATAATGCCAAAAATAAAGTGGAAATAAAATATATTATAAATCTCAGATCATTTTGCGATCAGAAAATGAATGGCCTTGAACCACCACAATGAAATTTTATTCAAGTAAAACCTAAAAATAACTACAAGCGTATTTAATCAGTTCACGGGGACAAACTATGCAAGCTATGAATGCTTTATTTCCCACAGCCCACCACATCATATGAATAACAATAAGTACCTACTAAAAATATATTGGGCAAAGTAAACTTTGAAAATTACCTTGAAAACGAATAAATTTATGCCTCCGTAAATAATCATGTTCCGCTTTATTATGATTGATGCGGTTAAACGTGATACCCATGACAGCTACTTACATAATATCAATATTGTAATCACACCTCAACAATAATTCTAAGGAGAAATTTAACACTTAAGGATCTCGAGATGATTATAATGTAGATAAATATGATGCGCGGAGAACAATACAAGTCCAGCTCCAAGAAAAATCAACTCTTAGGGCAAGAACAGATTGGCACAGACCTGGAAATGGATACGCAATGAGTGGCTTTACGGAGCAACTCCACGTATGTAATTTTACGCCAATAACAGGATATTTAGGAAAACAAATTATCTTTTGGACGCTCATCACATCCCTGTGACATAGTGGGCATTAAAATCTGGCAAAATTATGCGACCGAGGTGTACACAAAAATAGAAAAGAGCTTGCATACACAAAGTAATGGAGAGAGCTATGAAATTATATCGGAATGTGATGAATTAACGCTGTTGGGGGAATTATTTACCGGAGAGAGCTTGTAGAAATTTCCACATACCTTCCACTTATTCAAAATTACCCAAGAAAAACTTAAATAAAATATTTTTATACCCGAGTAAATGTACAAGGTTGCATAACTGTTGCATACTGGTCCTGAAAATCAATGCGGGCTTCCACCATGCAAAATGGGAAGCAAAAGCAACTAAATTCGTTAATTAACTTAATATCTCCTAATCCAGACTAAACCTGGATGAATGGTTGCGATACTTTTATCAACAGCTGATGTGAATTTGCAGACTCCAAACGATAAGGCTAAATTTATCTGGAAGCCAAGCATAAAATTCCTCCAGGTAGAGAAAAATGATTGGTGAATATAGTGCTAGCCTCTCGTTCCGAGGGCCGGGGTTTGAACCCCAGCAAATATAGAGATTTTTTCATTCTAATACCAGTCCTCACTTGAGTGATGTGTGGAGATCACACATGCTTCGCTTCGTTAATCGGATGAAATGTAAAACAATGAATCCGGCTTATCTGGGTTAATATTAGAAAGTACAAACTATCGAGTAAATTGTGGGCTCCTCCGCTCCCAAAAACCCCACCTATTCCTAACTATTCACCCATCCTTAATAATCCAAATCACTATCTTAGAATACAGGTCTCGCCACTTGGCACTTATGCCCTATAGAGCGCGTACCCCCTTAGTGATCTGTAGTTCGCCGCTTTCCCGCTAAGTGCGCTCACATCTTTAGGCTGAAAATTCCATTGTGCTAGTTCAGATAACAATAGTTTTTGAGATAACTGAGCAAGTTTTCTGTGGAATTTTTTTCTCCTATAGTTTGGTATGATAAATCGTTGTAAGTCACAATTAGGTGTCGTGAATAATCCGCAAAAATGCAAAATAATTACATTTCTACAGGATACGAGAGTGGATACGACACGTGTGTCGAAAAAGTTCCGATGTTTGACAAGCCCAAAAATGAAGCATTGCGGCATTAAATCGAGGAGAGCCATTCGTCTTCAAAAGTAAGCCCTTTCGCATTTTGCGACAGTGGTTTGAATCAAATAGATTACAAACGAGTGTAACTAAAACCATATATATATGTCATAATGTGTGTAGCAGGTATAAGCTGAATCGAGTATCATTTTAACCACGAAAAATGCTGTTTGACGACTTCATGTAATAGCTATTTGCCCATTGAATAGGTATCTAGCTTTAAGTAACTGGGAGTTACCCTAGATGAAGTTTTAAAATGGAAACAACATATTAAGAGGGAAACAATTTCTCTGCGACGGACTCTTACGTTTTTTATTTCAATAAAAACAAATGTCCACTACATTTCTTGAGGTTAATATACAACGCTTTAGTCCACTCCAGACTAAGCATAGGCACTTTCTGGTATGGTGGTGCTAATTTTAAACTCCTTAAAACCTGCCATTTTCCTGCAAAAAATTATTACGGTTATATTAACGAATACCCGTTTTGAAAATTCCTATTCTCTCTTTCTTCATCTAAGGATACTTCCATTGCGACATTTACGTATTTATATACGTCACATTGGTCCTCCTGCGCTTCTATTAAGTTGGTCCTTATACGATTCTATTAATCTTCTATAGGAATTGGAAATACAGGGTTGTTATTTTATTTGCCATCTCCCTCTCCCTATACCCGGCGCAAAAATGTTATCCCATCGCCAAAAATTAATCTTTCATTATTTAAATGATAGTTCTCCTTTTAGGGCCAAAGCTGCTTAGTTTGTTGCCCAAATCTTGTTGCTGAATATTATGAATGAATAATTGAATAATAAAATGAATACATTAATAGGTTAAAGAGGATAGAAGTCGCAGTGCTGAAGGCATATTCGTCCCAACTAACCTCCTTCCGGGTATTAAAGTCCCTCCATTACGCATTGATTTCTCAAAATGTGAGTCCTGTGCACCCACCGAGTCATTGGCTTTTAACTAAAGAAAGGGTAGAAGATATTTCAATGTAATTTTGAAAAATAAACTTGTTAATTATTATCCAACTGATCGTATTGTTTCTTTTTGTAAATTTTTTATGTATTGCAAATTGTGTAAGTACAACCATGTTTTTGATGGTAGCCTTACTACAGGTTCAAATGTTCCTTCCTAAAAACATATATACTCATAGAGTGTAAATCAATCATTGTATCATTATTTTGTTGAGTAATAAATATTATAATATTATTTTTTAAAGTTTTTATGTACCTAGTCGTGGAACACTTTCTTCTCTCATTGCTTATTCCCCTGCTAACCCTCACGGAATACATTAATAGGTTAAAGAGGATAGAAGTCGCAGTGCTGAAGGCATATTCGTCCCAACTAACCTCCTTCCGGGTATTAAAGTCCCTCCATTACGCATTGATTTCTCAAAATGTGAGTCCTGTGCACCCACCGCGAAGGGTTGGTATTGAAAAAAATGACCCGATCATCGTCCCGATAACGAGACGTCTCCTAACTGGCACGCGCCACCAAAGCATGTCGAGACGGAGGTTACCCTCTGTGGACGGGGGTGGGGGAGGTCTCTTCGGAAAGGTTATGTGAACACCGAGAGAAATGTTCCAAAACTTACCGGGAAAAAAATCCCCTTTTACCATTCAAATCGATCCCTCCCACCCGAGTGCCTGGCACCAAGTTACTCTATCATACCGCCCCACAATGGAGAAGGCCATTTTAGGATCGAGAATGGTGGGGTGAGACGAGGAAAGGAGGGGGGAGGACGGGAGAAGTGTGGCCGTGATGCATATTTTGGAATAGCGATTTTTTTCCTCCCATAATCCAATCCGTTGAACACTCTCCTCGTCGATACTTTCACCTTCCATAGTCTGGATGAATGAAACAGTATTATTTTTATTCGATTACGGCTTATAAATACTTGACAAATATCGACACATTTCCTCCAATCCAATTTAAGTAGGAAAGCGAATATCTTGAATCATTCCAAGATTCGTGATCAAGTTTCACTTCATTTTTGTGATACTTATGAGCCATATTCAGAATCTCAACTACAGTCTCGCTTCTACTGCTTACATCCTGAAATCCGTACGAGTCAAGTTGGTGTCAAGATTCTACCTGCAGAGGTGGTATTACTTCTCAGCGTTATTCTAGGAACAGAGTTGAGATTCTGAATATGGCCCAGAATCTCAACTACAGTCTCACTTATACTAATTACATCATAAAATCTCTATAATGAGTTCGAAAGGGCACAGAAATTCTCCTCGATATGGTCCAAAACGGTATCAGGGGTTATAGGAGTTTTCATTTTCCTTTTCCCTGACTTCCAGTATTTCCAGACCATTATTAGTGATTTTCCCTGACTTTTGAGCGCCTGAAAACTCCAAGATTTCGGTCATTTATAGAGATAAAAGTGGTAGTGAGGAAGCAAAGAAGTCTAAACTTATGAAAAATTGTAGGTCTATTAACATATTAAACATATAAACTTCCAGTAATAAGAGATCAACAACTTTAAATCAACAAAATAAAAATTATCATTACTTACATTGATATGCCTTCAGAAAGGGTTTTAATTGCAGAAAAATAAATGCAAAGAAGGTAAACCTGGCTTTTCCTTCAAACCTGATGTCATGTTAAAGTAGCTCTTTGAATCAATCTTCATTTTTTCTTCCTCACATCCTTCTACAAATTTGGCTAAGTGACTTCAAATTTGACTGAGAATAACTTTTTCCTCGCCAGAGGGACAAAGCGAAGCATTCCTGGTGAAATCGCTAGCAAATGAAAATATGAATGCGCACACCTTTCGCCAATCTATTCAACAATTCATGGAGGCTATAGCCAGAAAGAACCAGAATAGGCCCCCTGGGCTGCCTCTGTAACGAAGCCGGCCTGAGGCCAGCTGTCCCCTCCCCTTCACCCTCCTCCTTCTCCGCTTCTATGTGCAGTTTTTCATTTCTTGGCATTTTCAGGTGATAAATTTAAACATTTTGTGATTTTTCCCTGACCACACATTAAATTCCCTGACTTTTCCAGGTTTTCCAGGTTCCTATAAACCCTGGGTATACAGCGTGGTAATACCAACTTTGCAGGGTGAATCTGCACACCAATTTGAATCGAAGTAGATATTTTAGGACTTAAGCAGTGGAAGCGAACTGTAGTTGAGATTCTGAATAAGGCCCTATATCTCAGGCAGTGTCCAATCTAATAGGATCTAAGGTTCTATTTTAGGTTTAATCGGATACTGCCATCACATACACCACATGTGAGCTTGGATTAGATTAAGAAGAAACTCTTCAGCGAACGACGAGGGCAATATTTGACAGAACGGTTGGCCATAAACCTTTCTAAGTAAAAGCTCGCTAAAATATAAAACAAATCAAAACTCCCTTTCCCGAAACTCCGTCTAACAATTACATATTCAGAATTTATGTAGTATATATCAATCTACTTTACTAAAATCCACTTTACTGCCAGAGGGCCGATATATCGGCCCTCTATGGTTGTGCGAAAACTGCCAAGGGGCCGATATATCGGCCCACCTACATTACATCATCATGTATTTGTAATGGTTACAATTCATTCAAATCAGAGACAGCATGAATAATTTTTTCATCCTCTTAAAAAGTGAAAATAATATGATCAAAATTAAAAAAAAAATTCATATATAAATATTAAGTGCTTATAATATATCTTAATCAGCTTGCCCATTGGCTGGGCATAAAGGGCTTGGCATTGTTCGCACAGTCTACTTTAAAGGGGCTGGCAGTAAAAGGGTTAATCCTCTGTCACTCCAAAGATTAAATGCATTTGGAACAACAGCCAAACTTACCCTGAAACTTAGGGCATTACACTGAAGGGCATCCTGCAAGTGGACGATTGTTTTACTCCTTCCATTGTTTTTTTATATTAACTGAGCATAGAGAAACAAATCAATCCGTCACTAAAAAGTTTTTAGAATAAAATATCGGCCACATCCCCGTTACATTCATTTCCGTTAATGTTTGTGTAATACAGACGATATCAGAAGGCAGTGATGGACTACACGAAACTATGAAGTGTAATTGCAAACCTTAACTTTCTTCTGGGCCGAACTTCACATAATTACTCCATCTTATCCTGCGAGCCGACGCAATGGCGTGTGGCTGGGGGTGAAAGGTCATTAGCCGTGAACTTGAGATAAGCTGGAAAAATTTTTGCTTATTGAAGTATGACGTGTAACGTGCATGAACGAATTATACTTTATTCGCGTCTTAGTCGTGTGTTGTGCGAGGGAAAAATGAATTATTGCATCGCTCGGTCCGACAGTTAATCTCTTAATTTGTTGTTTCTGTCTGGCTTAAATTAAAAATTCAATTGCTCTTTTCATTTAGCGGGAAAAACGAAACTACGTCCATTAAGAGAAAGGTACTTCCTCAGATGGCAGTTTGGGTTCTTCTTGCTATATAGAAGCAGCAATAGTCATGGATATATCTACTTGTCGATGGTACCATTTCGATCTTTCCTGATTGCTAAGTACGACTGACTTTTTGTTTTATATGCAGAGCAAACAAGAGTTTATAATTCAGTTTCTTCAGTTAAAAATTCGCCATACGTGGAATCTACAATATACAGCAGGTAAGTTGACCTACCGTATTAAGTAATTTGTTTTTGTATATTAGTATTACAGAGGATCGATATTTTAGCGGGACATGGCTGCCAGGTCAGCTTGGTAACCTAATGTCGCGGGTTCGAATCTCGCCTAGGTCATGGATGTTTATCTTATTATAAAAGGAAATGTTAGGCGGTGCGAACTAATCTTTACCGTTATGATAACAACCTAATACCTTTCCATCGATGTTTCATAGGGTTGCTATTTTGCCAATTACTATGGCATCCAAGTTTGAGCTCTTCAATAAACATCAACGGAAAACTTTCACGAAACACTTGCAAAAAATCAGTGGCACCAGCATAAATATTAAATCGTAAAAATACACCAGCACAGCTTTAAAAAATGTGAAAATTCATTTGTTCTTCCGTTGAAGTTGAACATCCGTCGCAAAACAATTTTCGCGATGGATGTTCGCAACTTACCACACACTATAAAAGGATAAGAATAAAACTGATAGATAAGATGAGGAACAATCCGATCAGTTTCTAATTTATTTACCAATTTCAGGATTTGTATCAAGCAATACATTTCACAGAGAATTACCCATCTCATTAGCACACACAATTCCATGCACTCACATGTATTCTCTCCGCGAAAAAATTGTTCGGGATGATGGAAAACCTTTAGCAAACGTGGAAGGCATTCTACCGCTGGAAAATTAAATTAAATGTGAGGCAGCCACTCATAGGTTCTAAAACGTCGAGTTATTCTCAGAGAGTAGGCGACGAGAAATATGTACACACGTCTCCTCCGTCGACAGGAAGTCAGCAGTCTATTACACACACACGCACACAAATCATCATTGAGCAGTTTTTTCACCAAAGTAAAAATGATCACTGAATAAATTTTAAGAATACACATATGGGGGAAAACCACATCATATAAGAGAATTCACCGGTAGTTGTAGAGGCAAGGGGCCATGTGAAATTACAGCAATTTCAGGATTTCGACGACGCTTTCAAATATTATTACGAGCATTCCTTACGTAGGTGGTACTTTGTGGGATGTCAATGCGGATGATGGTGAACATGCAATTGAAGAACTACGAAACAAGAAGCAAATTATTACGAATCTAACTTTTCAACATTAACTTAACATCCCATCAACGGATTGAAACCATAATAAAAATGTTCTTTAAACCATTGGCCGACTACCAAAAACTACACGGAATAAATAATGATGGGAGTACAAAACTGAATCACAAGTAAAAATAATGATTTAAGGAAGATGGTGATTCCATACCTAGAACTACACGAAAAAAATGATCTCGGCAACAGTAATTCAGATATACAGAAATCATCAATTGCTTGCAAGTAAGAGCCACGGGAAGAAAGCAACAAAAGGTGAAATATTTCAACACGTAACTAGGTGAAATTTTGTCCACCTGAAATTCACAATTCTGGAGGAAAATACGTAAGTTTAAAGAGCAAGATTAAAGATGCAATAGTGAAACGAAATAAAGAACGGCAGCAGCTGATCAACCAGATTTCGAAAATAAATTTTTCCAACTCACTTCTCAATACATTCCCAAAGAGATAATTTGTTCACGCCTTTTACACTCTTTTAAACATATTATAGTTAATATTTTTATGATAGGTTATGAAATTCGTGGGCTTCTTTAATAATCGTAACTGGGGCATAGCGAGCGATTTACGCCAGCTGGAAGAACAACAAGGATTTTGGTGAATAGGACACAATCAGGATTAAAATACGATGCTCCAAATTTGCCTTACGTGTTCAATGACAACAATTCCTATTATTACAAATTTAACCGGCCCGATTAGGTTCCACATCAACAACATTTTGTAACTGTAGCCACAAATATTATAGCAAACTCACAATTGTATTCATCGAGAGATAGATTTATTCATTTGTACCAGCTAACACAGCCGTGTGACTTAAGACGATTAGGATCCTTAGACCAATCGCCGAAAAAGACCGCTTAAAACCATCTCCGAAGGCCATACTATAAACAAGGAAAATAAATAACTTAAGTATACGCCAATATGAACATATTTTCAATAATTCTCGAAAAAATGATAAATAGCTCGACAAATGGGCTACTTTAGCCTTTAATATTCTCCAGCATTCACAAATTAGAACTCACGCGAAGATCACAACGCAAGGCATTGTACGTCGAGTAGCTTGCCGCTGTTTAAATTAGGAAACAAAGAATAACATTAACGTTTATAACACAACTCACATACACTTATAAGAAACGGCCCACGCTCATTCAAAGTGGCGCAGCGTTTTAATTAATTAAATATTGGGCTAGCATCGGAAAAATTTACATCGTAATGATCCACAAGAGGACGAAATAGGAGGAATATTAAAGCGCACTGGAGATCCAACGCTTAGAGTTTCAACAACGACGATCTCATTAAACGTGCACACTGGTAGATAATCCGAAAACATACAACACCCTACCACAACAAGGGACAGACGGGGCCGACAAACTTCTCTCTAATCGGACGGGGCAGGGTGGGTGGATGAAAGTGGGATCATTGGTGCTGACGTGTTGACGTTGAGGGTAACGCAGGGAGTGGTCCTCCGCTTCCGTCCCCTCGAAGCGAGGACGAAACACACTGGGTGCTGCTGCAGTACTTTATCCATCGAGTCAAGTCGGCTCGCTCGCCACAACCCCGCCCCCTTAACTGCGGGTAAGGGACCAAGTGAGTCCGCCAAACTATGGACGACACCCTGGAAGTTGCGAGATCCTGAGAAGTGGGCCGACGGCAAGACTCCCGAGAGAAAGAAGGGGTTTCGAAGAGCACCCTAAGTGGATCCCGCCAGTGGCGTGGGTGACTGATGGGTAGGAGTCACGCGCGTGACGGAGAAGCGACTGGCTCATTCCGCCGTGGGGTTCTGCGTGTAGAAACCGAAGGGGCGGTGGGGATCCAGGTGTGGGGGCGTGGCAGGGGATGCGCCCAGGGGGACGGGGAGCGGACGGTGGTGGCCGGGGCCCCGACGCCGACCGGGCCTCGAACCCCTGGTCCCCGTGTGGCCAGGACCGACGGGATGAAGCCGCGGGCGTCCCGGCCCGCGCTTCACCGGGATCCCACCGCTCATCCCGGAGGATGGTGACATTACCGCGGACGGTGATGAACCTGTGGAGAGTTTAAAAAGATACATGGTTCAAAAGACGATTAGCACCTTCGCTCGGGAGAAGAGGATGTTTTTCACCACGAGAAGGCAAGAGAATCACGCGTTACAGAATGATGCAAGTTAGCATTGGCATGCAAGCTACATATAACAACTGTGCACGCATACATTGCATGGCACACCGAATAAAAACATTTAACAAAACATTTAAAAAAGTAAACATTGAAAAACCAATGAATAAAAAAAATGATAAGATAGAATGAAAAAAAAGCATCTTCAGCAATAATAAATCATAAAGAAACAATCAAAATAAACAGAAAGAAATAAAAATGCTTTGATTGGTGACATCAGGAAACATCAAGATGTTATTTCACCAAACTCACAATTTCTTCACCTTGATAATTTATACGATAGAAGATTACATATTTTGAATGAATTTAAATAAATAATTGAAAATAATTACAAGAATAACTACCTACCATAAATACGAATAATTAACTTGAAGCATGCAGCTACTTAAAGCTACTACGATCAATTTTTACAACCACCTCCAAACAACCAATTTTTGATAACCATGGATAAGAATGAGAAGTAAACTCAACATTATGGGTTAAAGAAATTAGTCTACTTCAACAATTCGAAACAAAATACAAGTCAACTGTCCACCACCATAGTACTGTTGTCAATGGCTAAAAAAATGTAATGGCAGTATGTCCCAGGGTTGCTAAGAAGTACATCACCACTACAATTAATAATGTTATTTCAAATGACTGCAGAAGAGAGAAACAATTTGAAATAAAAACAAGTTGGGAAAGTTTACGCTTCTTTCTAGAAGCCGAATTTAAAAAAAGGTTAATGCTTTTCAATAGTAATCACAGCCTTAAAAGTTCGCGAGTTAGGTGTTAACAAGCATAACGTTAACTGTAGTTAGCTGCGGTAAACATTTTTAGTGATGAGTTATTAGGTTGCAAGATTAATTGTCCATGCACATTCTTTATGAAATCAGTTACTGCTGTACTATTTCTATTACAGTCAGAAAGATCATAAGTGAAATTTTTTGTGGTTAAATAAATCAGAATTTCAACATGATTAGTTTAGATATGGAAAATAGTATTAAGCATCACTCTGTAACTCCATGAATAATTCTTCCACCACATCAAGACGATACCAAAATCTGTAGACTAGGAAATTTAATGCAATCTGAATCTTCAAGCGCGCTGAGCGTAAGTATGCTTATAAGCAACAGGATTACGTTATAGAGTACATAAAATGGGCACTCTTAATCGGACAGAATATGCTGCTCTTCTTTGCCCTGCGTTTCAGGGAACAGGACAGGATCCATGTGTCTCAAGAAAATCGAATGTTAGGTCGTTGTTTCCAGCTTGATGCTGATGCCCCCTTACACCACGTCCAATACTATTTCAGACCCATCTTTCGTTATCCACGTTGACGGTAGCAGCAAAGCGGTAGTTAGGGTGCTGCCTAATCTCGAGAGATATGTCGATAACTATGGTTTTGCATGTTTTTTCTTCAACATGCAAAGCAAAATCTGCTGTTTGTCATATGCTATGACATGACTGTAATTCCAACGACAACAGGATAACTTTTCCCGCATTTGATATACAGAATTTACAATCACACAAATCTATCATCAACTCTTTAGAGATAAGTTTTGCTACCTTCGTCTCCCTCTATTTCTTCAGTGGTAATAGAAGTTAACCTCAATCATCTGCATTCAATAATGGAAAAAAATCAGATTTAAAGCATTAACAAAGCTTTCAACAAAGGGTAAAATAATGCAAATAAATTTTAATCGGCGACCTCGAATAAACATCGAATCAGCTTGAAAATTAATAAATACCGAAAAGAATTCACAATCATGACTTTCCTCACATTACTCCGAACGGCACTAGCATTCCTGAGATAAAAATAGATATACAGATACACTCTCAGAAGGGAAAAGTACACAGTACTCAGTAGGGAAGAACACTGTAAAAAGTAGATCTGATTTTAAGGTACAAAAGCGATCTGAATTTCAGATGCAACAATTTTAAGACAGGGTATGTTGAATTTCAGCAGTAATATCTTGTCTAAAAATAAGGCAGGTGAACGACTGAAAATCAGACCATCCAGAATCCTGCTCCCTCTGCTTCCTGCTTAACTGCTCCTGTACCAACCATCCATGTTCCTGCCTCTTCCGTACCTTAAATCCGTGTTCCTGTCTTACAACCAGACAGCGCTTAAATTCAGATCGCACTGAAAATCAGATCAACTTTTTACAGTGAAAGAACAGAGAAAAATGGGACCAAGACAACGGATTCAATCACGTATAACGAAAAAAAATAGACCGATAGATCACTGACTCTTGGCTAGTTCCAAGCACCTCACGTTTCTCTGCATTTTCTCTACGAAATGAGTCGAACGGCAGGGACCGAATCATTGGGCAATGAGCGCGAAGGTCACGAGGTAAATGCACTAAGTTATGGTAGGGGAGCCAATCTTTTAAGCAACGACTATTTCGTCTGCGATGAAAAAGGGGCAAATGGAATGACATCCAAGGGGTATGAGGTACGAAGAAAACCGAATATCACGACGGATTTTGCAAGCAGGCGAGGAAGAGAGCAAGGGAGGGTGAAGGCCACAAGGCAATGGCAAGGAAGTCTGAAGAGAGATAAGCAAGAGAAAATTCAAGGAAAATCTGAATACGAGACGGCCCTTCACCACGATGCTTATCGATTGAGAGCAAAATGCTCAGTCATTGCGAGAAGAGTCAACTTACGCGCTGGCAATATAACAACAGCGAGCGAGAGCTTCCATACCAAGCGAGCGAGAGAAGCTAAGAGTGTTACATGTCTGGATAAATCGGAAGTTGTGACACAATATATTGCAAACGTTTCCAATCCATCGTCGAATACATTACGGACTTAAGGCCATGGATTTTACCAGAAAGCTAAGGAACAGAGTTCCTCTCATAGCCATAAGTGCTGATGAAAATCGGCCGTCCATTTTCATGACACAGGAGGAAGATTCAAAAATCAATTGACGTAATTCCTGAACATATTTTTCAACAAAATATATCTGAGTAATAAAGAATTTTAAAATCCAACCCATGGCAACGAAGGTGAATTTTAAGCTGCTCCACATCGGCGATCAGGGTGAATCGGCGTAATAAAAAATATTATTCCAAGGTAAAAGAGAATACATGAGGAATCATATATTCCCGTTTGCCTAGTAAGAAAAAATTAGGTAACTATTGGACAGACGGCATGCACTCACGCAGGATAATTTCAAAAAACTTTCCTTAGTCCCACTAGATAACAATTAAATGTTTCCACTTTACACTTGGAGTCAAGTGCTAAAAATTACAAAGGACGATAGTAAATTTAATTAATCTCCAATTTCAGGAATTCATTTTAATCGGCACTATCAAAAACCCTGAATACGGACAAGAGAGGAAATGGTTTTGCCTGTGCGAGAAGATAGGAGAGTTATCGGAAATAAGGACACTAATTGGTATGGTTGACCACAAAGACAAAAGCTGATATAATGAACACCACACGTAATTGCCAAAAGGGCAAGTCAAGGAGCATTTAAGGAAAGAGAACAGCGAAGTGAAGAAAAACTTACCATAATTGTCACAATGCATGTGGAAGTATAGGAAGAAAATCTGTACCGGCACGATTGAATAATTTTCCTCCACAAATCAATTGGCAAGAGATAAAAAAAACATTCCATGCAACATTTTTACGTAAAATAAAAGGCTATTGACATGAAAGAGGAAAGTTTAACATGAATTTAGTAATATATAGGTACAAAGCGGCGAACGAGTTTGTAAGTCACAACAACCCTCATATTGGTCCGATTAACTTCTTTTCTAAAATAGTAGAACAATTCATCACCTATTCATGGCAAGGGACTAGTTCTTATCCTTGTAACACCACCATCCCTCGCGCAGTTTTGATATCCAAGATACCGTACCACCATGCCATTTAAGCCAAGGGTATCCAAAATCGTTTTTAAACAACGCTCTCACCTTTATCGCAGAAATATTTTACTACTAAGACATCTGAGTATTTAAGAAAGACATGATTTGAATAAACCTAATTAACGCCCAAAATACTCGTTACGACGAACGGTAGCGTGAAGGCATTGGGTGATTTCATGATCCCCCAGTTAAAACTAGACCATTTCACGAATTTCTGGTCTAACCGCCGGAAAAATTATTAAGATAAAATGCTCCGAAGAAACAGATACCGAGCCCTCACACACTTCCTTCCCTTTGCCACAAGGGGGATTCGAAGAAGCGGGCGGACCAAAGAGGTGGGTGAAAGAGGGCTTTATCAAGAAAGGTGAGGCGATAAGGACGAGGGAGGTGGGACCGAGAGGATGGAGGGACGGAAAAAACAGGGGGCAGGAAGTGAGTTGGTTCGCAAAACGGGCCGACTTGGCACCTTGGACTGTCTAGACGGGGTAAAAAATAGGGAGAACACAGGGAGAGAGGGGCGCGTGCGGACCAGGAGCGAGACGGTGGGATGGGGAGGGAATTTGGGGGAACGAAAAACGACACGCAATACAGGGGCAAGTGGGAAGGAGCCACCGAAACCCATTCCCTGTCCAAGCAACCTCCCTGAAGCGCATTCTCGAGGAGATCCGGAACCCAATTCGAGGCGGACGGGAGAGATCTGCTGAATTGGTTTCGCCGCGAGTTTAATACACGTCACGACACAAAAGGGCAAGACAAGGCATAAAAAAGGAGAATATAAACTCTCATTGCGGTGACATATCACCGGAGGAGGTCGAGAAAAAAAATCAGGACCCTTAAACGAATCCAGAGCATAAATCTGGAAGGTTTCTACTGATTAACTCGCCTCCATGGAATTTGCAAATTTAAAGATAGAGAACGGCTGAGTAAAAAAAACTTGCCCTATTTATCGTGGTAAATTATGAAACATGAGAAGAAAACCTGTTCAGCCCCAATTCCATAATTTTGCCTCAAATCGATAAAATTGTCTCAAAACCAAATGTCATATCAAATTACATTATCTACTCCAACAAGTAGAATAGGATTTCCATCCATCCCGTCGAACATATTTTTACTTACGCGCTACCGTGGACTACAACAATCATCAAATGCCTCAGCAAATGTGTTCCAGCTGACTAATGTTAGCAATGAAAAATTCTGTGGATCAATCGGACCAGGAATAATGACGCTAGATATCAAGCAGGCAAAAATTTACGAAAGGAAATTATCAACTACAAGACTCCCAATCAAATTGTTCCCTCCAAATATTTGATCGGAAAGAAAAATATACAATCAAAGTATATAACAAAGATATTTTTTTAAAGTAGATATGTTAATTTGAGGGAAATTCGTAAGAAATAAATATCAATAAGTACCAATATTCGATGGGAGACGATAAATTCAAATTCACAAAAACGGGAAGAAAATCGATAAAAATATGTTCATGAGATCCGAAATGTGGATTAACTTCTTATTTACCTATTTCCTATAAAAAATATTTCGAAGTCTAGCATAAAAACAAATTGAACATAAAAATACTTTTGAGGTTGGTGAGGCACCTCAAAATATATGCATGCATGAAACCTCAAATCCAAAACTGATATGACCCTTGAAAATTATCAATAACGCTTTTACGCATTGTCTGCTAATTGGCGAATTTCGCTGACAGTATCTCTGTCATTCCATATTCAAGCATCGCAAACATCGCCTGTAACTCGCACTACACGGGAAACTGCAATAAGGACAATATTGTAAACGAACATGTCCTCCGATAGCGCAAGAACCAAAAACTCACCATCATGATTTTTTTCGATATTTTTCTCAATTAGCTGGAGAAAAGCAAAAGACTCGACCAAAAAGCACTCACAGGAATGAGTAGGTACAGAATAATCGAGACTAAATTGGTGATCGAGATGCAAACGAGAAGCATAGAGAGATATCACATAATAAGAGTAATATTACCTAAGAGCTTTACCAGTAAGTACGACCCTAGGGGAGGTACAAAAGAAAGAAGGTAGCTCTAAGTTATTAAGTAATTAATCAATCTAACATTCCCATTTTCTTAAGAGAAGTGCAAAAATAAACCGTGAAATGCTACTTAAAGCGCCAAAAAAAACAAAATGCTTTAAATATATCCCATTCATCCTTTTTCAAATGCACGACAATCCACATATTACGTAATCGATATGTAACATCACAGATCATCGAATTATTAAATAACATTCCTATTGCAAGATAAAATGAATGAATGAAAATTCCAGCGAAAATGAGCAACGTATGTTACATGTTTAACGGGATACTATTAGTCATAAAAATAAAATTAAAAGGAATCAGAAGATAAAGCACAGCTTCATGCGCACTGGAATAATTAAACCGAAGTCTAGCCTTACGAAAGTAGTTAAGTGTTTCCAGGCGTAAGCATATGCTTTCCCGTAATCCCGCATCCTTGAAAGAGTGGTTTATGAGACAAAAAAAGACAAGAGGAAAGAAAGGTTGATGAACTCTCCACCAGGGTGGGCGCGCGAGCTTCAAACTCCTTGTTTTTGGTTTCCTAGTGGGAAGCTTAACGTGAGAATACACCGTGAATCCTCCAATGAGAAAAATTCCCAGAAATGTTGAAAAGAGGGAAAAGACGATGAACGGGAATAGGGAGCGATGGAATCATGGGTACATCACAACGGAACATTACATAAAAAAAGCCCCCCTATATACGGAAGCTGTACAATGCACTACAAACAGACAATAAAAAAAACCATCAGATAGCAACCCACGGGAGTCCAGTTTCCGCCAGAAAAGCCCTCATCCTCACATTATATAAAAATAATAAAGATGTACTTAATGATGAGGGGAGAGATGATGCAAATTCCACAAAAAAATTTATTTTTAGATAACGACTATGGTTTCGAAGCGACGCATCATCATTGGTCCTAATGACGATGCGCCCCATCGAAACCATGGTCGTTACCTAAGGATTAAAAAGTTTTTTTTTTGGAAATTGTATTGTTATCATTACCCTCATCATGAAGGAATTCCAACATGTCAAGCCTTGCACCGTCAACTTCAAAGTATACTTAACTGAATGAAAATTACCAGAGTAATAGTTTCGACTTTCTTCAGGACTGATTTTCTAATCAGCCATATAAGCGCATTACTCCTAAGACAAGTCGGCCTTCCATAAGGAAATTTTTTCGCACATGAGAGTTCTGGTATGAAATAACGAAATCAAAATCTAAAATCTCACCAAAGCATCGTTTCGAATAGCCGACCAAATAGCTCCGTTTCAGAGAATACGATCATTATCACTAATCCCAACAGTGTTTTCAGGTCTGCACCCATACTCATAAGCGCTTTAGACTAAGAGGGACGGGTATAAGGATGGGTATAAGGATTGGATTGGAAGGGAGAGGAAGAAGGGTGGAGAGAAACCCGGCGTCGGCATTAGCATGCTCTGAACGAATGGCGCCAAGGGGTCTACGGGTTCCCATTCGATCCCATCCGATGGACGGAGTACTATACTCGTATGCTCTCACAAAACACTCAAGAAGGGGACAGTTTACCAGTGACAAATATCTTCCACTAACAAGATTCGAACCCGGGCCCTGTCTGTGTCCTCTCACCGGGTGGCCAACCGCATGCAGCAACTCTACCCCCAAACCACTCTCAAATGATAGTGATGAATACCATTAAGGGCCCTCAATAACATACCGTGTCATATAAAGTGACGAGACCTCGGTTCTCGTCAAGTCACACATTGTGGAGTTGCGCAGGGCTCGAGTGTAATAAATGTTGCACATGAGCAACACAATCGCTCATGCTCTTATTCCTGCCATTTTTTTCTTAAATTTGCTAAAGAGAACAATTCTTTTGTAAAAAAGGAAAAAATCTCATGAAATGGTAAAAGATATACACGGATGGATCTTCAATTTGTTTTACCGCCACATCAGTACAACTTCAGTTCTCCCACAAGCTAAATGTTTACATAGGAATCAATAGGGTTTTACCTGTACCAAGTTCAAGAGAACCTGAGACAATCCTGATCAAAAATTCATCGTAGCCATAGGCGTTTCCATAGGGCGGAGCTAATACCCTCATCTCGTGATGAATTAATCCATACCTTTATCCAAGCTACGCAGTAACGCATCCATCTATAATCAAGTAAATCCAATCAACAGTAGATCATCTGACATTTAACACAATTCCTGTCGTGAAAGTAACTTGAGAGTGACAAAAATGATGAAGCAAAGAACGGCAAGCATCGTGACAACGATAAGATGCGTGTTAATACTTCGTAAATGCCACGCTGGATCACTTAAGATGACTTAAAGTTAGAGGAGTCCTCAAAGATATCCGTAAGGATATATCCCGGTACATCACGACTCTGAATTAGAGACGCGCCAAGAATATTTTTGAAAATGAGATTTGGATCGGGACGACGCCCTCTAGAGATTTGTTGTCATGAAGTTGGCCAAGCTGATGCATCTCAAGGGAATGAATCAGTCAAGAGGTTCCGAAATTCTCTTCAAGCAGACCGTGCGCTCTTATATTTAAGCGCGGTCCATCTGCTGCGGGCCATTGGCCAATTTCGAAAAGATTTGCGCAACGTTGTGAAATACGGATGAGCCAAAGGACTCCATAGCACACGATAAGCAATATTGTTTTAAATCATGCTGAAGGGCTAACTAGTAAACCACGATACACTGAATTTCGTAACGTTGTACTTAAAAATAACAGGATCTTAAATGTTATATGCAGATAGCTACATTTTGATTCTCGACGAAATTACAAAAGCCTTCTGGGTGAGAGTACTTTGTTTTGTTAGCTAAAATATAAATCGTACGGATTGTACACTTACCTTCAACTTCTTAATGTATAGTTTGAAAGTACTGTACTTCAATGCGTATAACTAACCCTTTAAAAAAAGGAAAAAGTCAAGGCTACTTTTCGCAATCCTCTAAAAAACAATCCACCGGCCTTTGAAGATCCGACAGCAAGAAAACGACCCTTTGACTGTGACACATGTCGCAATGCGAAAATTACGAAAACAGAGAATTATTCATCCCTCAAACTAATTTCGGGAGGAATGAAGTCCAAAAGGACTATTTGGTAACGAAATTCTCGCTTTAAACGCAAATAGGAATTTGGAATCGACGTAAAAGATGAAAACAAAAGGATATCATTACCGAATACTAAGATGATATATCGGAGGAACGATGAAAAATAGCAAGCAACGTTGTAGAAGTTCAACGCGATAGAATATAATTTAATCAGCAAAAAAATTAATGATGTTCAAAAACAACAAAAACATCGATGAAGGAAGAAATGCAACGAAACTAAGTCACGATAATGGCTTCAAAACTAATACACGATTAATGATAATTGTGTCAGGTATGACAAAGTGGAATCGACCGTAATTACTAGTCTGTTGTAATTTTCCACAACATTATTTTACCTACAAGGCGTTTGGACGCTTGAGAGACATCATCAGGTGACGAGACTCAGATAGGATAATTAGCTAATTAATACTAAACTATTAAATGAAGCAATGTGGGGATCTGGTTGTTGAGGTGGCTCGAATACTGGGATCCCTTCCCTAGGACCTGGGTTCGAATGCCGGCGTTGAACGATTTTTCATCGATATACCGGTCCCTACTAGGATGATGTGCGTAAAACACTTCAAGTGCAGTATTCCGTCCGTCGGATGGGACGTTAATCCGTGATCCCTCGACGCCTCTCTTCGGAGGCAGACTATCGCCGACGCCGGGTTTCTCTTCGCCCTTCTTCCATTCTCTTCTCGTAAAACGGACTCAGTGTTGTTGGGATAGATTTATTGCCGTTCAAACACGAGGTCGTAGGTTCGAGGCCCACCCGGGGAGGATTTTCACTTTTCGCGGCGTACACGTTTATATGGTTCATTCAGTAATTTGAAATAATGGACTTCATAGTCCTAAATTTCCTGAGCAAAACAAGACATGTTTAATTTAATTTGATTAAATTTCAACTCCTTCCCCTATCCAAATACACACCCTTCCTAAATGGCGAGAATGACCATAGACGTCACGTCAGTTGTTCCCCCAAACAAAAAATGAATGGTCACCGATGAGGACAAGAGATGGCACCGTAAGTCCAAAGAGCCGGAAAGAGTTAAAAACATAGCCGGAGACAACAAAGCTTTCCATAAGAGCAATAGAAACTACACTAACCTCTGGTTCATAAATTTAAATTGCGACTGGCTGAATTGTAAGCCTCTGAAAATGCTATAAAACTATATCAAATGGTAATACTTGAAATTGGAGTCAGTCAATTGAATAGTTCATGATATTTCTCCGCATGAACATTACGCATCTTGAAAAATTAGGAGGCCGGACAAATTATTCTTGACCCGATGCCCGAGGGCGGAATTGCATCAATACTCGGGAAAAACTATTTCTGTCTCTAGTGGAAAAGGGAGCTCGCGATGAAGGAAGAGAACGAGAGTTGCCGCGACATGTTCAATGAAGAGAGCCAAGGCGATAGAGAGACGAAGTAGGTAAAGGCCTTGCCCGAAAGGCGTGACGGGAAAACCATCACACCAATCCGCTGTAACAGTTCGGGCAACTTTCGCATTCCAGCTCACATTTCGAAGTAAGAAATAGAAGTTACATCTTTCTCCACAGTACATTCTCGCCAGCAAATATTTCCATCGTCATCAGGGAGAAAAATCTCCACATGCTTCAAAATGTTCAGAGATTCATGGGCGTCTACGCAAATCACAAATTCGTACATACTTTGGTTCTATGTAAACCGGAAAAAAGAGCAAAAATACAGGCGGCATTTATAAAAAAGTCCAGAGGAGACAGATAAAATTAAAAACCAAACGCGTCAGGCACCATACGTCTTCATCCCCGCAGGAATTTGTACGCATTTTGTTCAACGGTCAATGGAGGAACACACGAAATAAACTGTCTGACAATTAAATAGACGACTGGTGGTGATCAATACGACTAGAAAACAAAAAGGAAGACAGCAAAAAAAATAAAAAGAGAATCAAATGCATTAGTGATGCGTCATGATGTTAGCAGCATTTAAGACTAATTCCTTTGATGACAGAAATATGAACCCCTAAATCGGAGGCGTCCAACGGAAGCCTGTAAGGACTGTGGAACGTCAGTTTTTGGAATGCTAAAAACTCTAGGCTCCACAAACCCTTCGCGCCTAGATAAATAAAACTAATTAAAACCTCATTTCTTAATCGTCTCCGTGAAGGACTGAGTTTGCGAAAACGATGAGGCTACTACGAGTCAAAATAGAAACCGGGATAAGGGAGAAGAGGAAGAGGCTGGACGTAGGGGAGTGGGGGATGAGAGGAGGGTTCATATACACAAGGGAAAAGAGAAGAAACAACGAGAAGGAGCCACAATGCACTCACTCCCCATCCTGGTCAAACTCCTTCATCCTGACTTCCCCCCTCACAGAAACGAAGTAAAAAAAATCTCGCAAGCCAGCACATTATCTTTCCCTTCGTCTCCCCAGAGAGAGAGAGAGAGAGAGGGAGAGGAGTGGGGAGGCAGTAAAGACGCTTTGCGGTTTCCGAGACGAGGCACGTGGGAAAAACAATAAAATGCCTAAAATGGAGGAGGCCGGAGGGCAGGGAGGGAAGATGGGTGTTAGCCGAAAGGATGCAGAAGAGGAAATGACGGGAGGAGAGAGGGGAAGGGGGAAGCAGAACAGGGGCAAGGGGGAGGAACGCATACGGAAAGGTTAGGGAGAGAGGCTGGGAAGGAGAAAGAGGTGATCAAGGAGGGAGAAAGAGTCTTAGGATGAAGTCCAGAGTCGACAGGCATATCAAAGGCTAAAATGTTCAACGTGCGCCTAATTAGGACGAATGCACAGTAGTAAAAACGTAAGCTGCTTATATTTGCATGGGGCCTAACTAAAGTAAAGAGGGCGAGCTAAAGCGATAACGTTAAATGCACTCAAACCGTTTTTGCATTAAATTCTCTCCGTCTAAGAGATCAAAGGCATGGTTTCACCTGAACACTCCAAGATCAACTCGCAGTAAAATGTTTAATGAAAATGTAAAATGCTGCTTAACCATAGAAATGTCTTTTGACACATGTTTACCCAGCTAGTTCTGCAACCGTGAACCTGCAATCTAAACTGAAATTCCCTATATCGCAGCATGAGAAGTGGATATTTATTGGCGCACCACTAAAATACATTACCACAGCAAAAGAAAGAAAGTGATGGGAATAGATTACAAGAGCGTCGAAAAACGAAAGAAAAAGACATTACTAAATCACGGCTCGGCGTCATAGAAACGAAAGTTTACTCTGCCACCAATATTTGTAATTTTACTCCATTTCAAGAGACTTAGCTTGGCGCTCAGAGTGGCAGCTTGGGTTTACGGGAATATATATCAAAATAGTTCCCGACAACGGACAGAATAAGACTTACGTGAATGATAGGACGAGAGAGGAGCGACCCTCTGCTGGAGTAGAAGGAGTAACCCAATGGCACTTCGTCTTTACGATCAACGAGGCAAAGTTATTCGGCTTTAGCCATGGCTCTTCAATATTGCAAACTTTCAACTTCTGGGTCAAGTAAGCTGACTAGTTTCACTACTCACAGTCTTCATTATGCCAAGGATATTCCAGGAGAGTTCAAGTTTCGCACTGCCACACACCCTCGCGGTGGCTGGCAGGGTATCGCGTAGATGAAGCGAACTTCATTAAAACCACCGAAATTAAATCACAACAGCACAATTAACAATTTTAAACACCAATACAATTCCAAGAAGCGCTTTGGTAAAATAATGATACGCTGCGAAGGAGCATATCATTGCTACACACTAAACTGAAACGGAAGTAACGAAATACCAGCAAAATCGAGGAAATAGTTAAGATAGAAGACTGTATCACAAAGTGAGGGAAAGGGGCATAAGAGGAACGCGAACAAATTAGGAATAAGACGAACACTGAGAAAAGAAACGAACCAATGTTGCCATCGGAAGGAGGGAACACGTCCCACCTCCCATTTTAGGCTTCACTCGGGAAACATCCCTCAGGAAAACGTTCCGCTTTTAACCCCATTCCTTCCCGCCCCTTCCCGGCAATAAACCGCATCCACTCGTCTCTTACGTTTCCCCCTTCTATCTTCTACTCTTCCGGATGCACTGGATACATTCCCGAGGGTGAGCTACATTTACTTTCAAAATTATTTGATCCTGGACCGTTGGCGAGAGCAGAAACTGGAAATGCGAAAGCCGGAAGACAAGGGGGAAGAATGAGTCGAGTGAGAGATTCACTTCCAAGAACCTGAGCCACAAAACCTTGATAGTGAGCCCAGTTTGAAACTTTGGGAAATTCAGAGGTGAAATGAGCGCTGACTTGAGGAGGAGACATAAAATTTCACACTTAAGGCGCATCGGATACGACTCGTATTCTCGGAATCGATTTCTTTGACAAAAAGCATATGTCCCACAAGAAAGCGACCAAAATAAGAAACTGAGGGCATTCCGCTGAAATACTGAGACTCACAGAATTCTTTTCCACCAGAATACCTTCATTTTGAGGGGGAACACATCTCGAAATGGAAATGCGTATACGCTATGAGATTTCAGAGAGACTAAGATCTGCCATTGCTCTTCTTTTCACAGTTTCACATTATTTTTTATATGTACATATCACAGCTAGTCTCTCTTCAGTTGAAATTCAGTGAAAGGAAAAAATTCGGTCTCCAAAAATAATATATGAAAATCACATAAATTCACTAATACACTCCAACGGCGTTGGCTTTGCACAAACTACTACTTACTCGCCTCCTCGCCCTTATGCAAAATAAATCTTGATGCGAGGGTTGCTTCCGATGAATTCATTAGGACCAAAAATACTCTCTGTCGCGCGTATCTATGCGCCTCGTAAAGCAGGTCCTATGCTATTTACGCTCCTCGTGGACCACCAAACTGCATATCATCGAAGGCAGGGTTTCTTAATACGCCCTTCTCATTCGTTTCCTTCCCACTTTCAACATATCCTTTTCCTCATCACGCATAGAGGCCGCCTACACCCCCTCCCCCACTGAAATGACCCAATCCTGCCGTCTCCTTGGTCCGCGCTCGATTTTCCTTCCCCGAATCCCTTACCAAAGAGCCCAAAACACACCTACGCAGTACATAGGGTTTCCCAAACTAAATATCTCTTCTCAAGTACGACGCTAACTTCCGTGTTGACTGAATTCGCCCAGTCACTCATGTCCTCGATTTGTCAGAGCGGTAAACCAGAAAAAAGACATTGGTACATAATTTAATCTTGCACCAAAAAGGTGATGTGATTCGGACCGATGTTTAAATATACATTCAAGATTAAATTTCTCCAAATGAACATGAAATATGCGAATCAGCGCAGAGAGAAAACAGTACATAGCATTTGAGAAGGGCACACAACAAGATTCACAGATATTTTATCTAACTACATAAAATCATATTGTCTTTATATTTTACAGAAAAATGTTCCCAACTTAAATTCCCATAAGCTGAACACACAAGTCTTCGCTTACTTAAAGCTGATGTGCAAAAACGAAACACCATGCCTGTCCACCAGCTATTTTCACTTCACTTACGCACAAATGGGACACTCACGCTTCAGTGCAATTCGCAGTCAAGGCTGCCGCTACAGGACTCGCCCACCAGTTCCAACGGCGACCAAGGGTCCGAACAGACAAAATAAATACCATACCATACCGTTCTTACTCAACAAACAATTGATAAGGACAATGTGAAAGTAATTTTTTCCCCGAGTAGGCAAGTATAAGAATATGAAAACCTTTGGCATCACTCTTCTAACTCAATCAGTCGGCGAGGACTATAGAGTAGAAATATTGTTTTAGAGCTATACTCTCGCAAAACCTATGGTATTCACTTATTATCGGTGCGATTCGGTTACAAAAAAGAAAAAAGATTGCCACCCAGCACGCAGAAATGTGCATAGAGAAAATGGACTAAACAAAGATCTCGTAGATACAGGCTGCAGTTGATGCTTTTAACCATAAGACAGGCATGCTTTGTAACACAAAGATATTAATTACTGCAAAAATTTGGAAACTTTGTCCTACATTTGCACATTCACGCCCAGCATTGGCAGAATCTCAAGAATACGGAGAATATCATAGGCGTTGACCACCTACAAGTGTTGCCAACACAGAAGAGATATTTTCTGTAAGATTTAAGGAGAAGCCCCGCAGAGTGACTAATTGAACTTGGTTCAACTCTGTTATACGTCACCATGAAAATTAAACTCAGTGGTGTAAACGCCGGATCGAAGCTCACGAGGGAAGGAAGACCAATAGGCCGTTAAAAATAGAGAGCCGTCGGCGTGCGCAACATGTGCGTCAAGCGTCGCTCTCGTGGACTAAGTATTTCGCAGAAACCGGGAGGCGTAAGCACGGTCCTCCGTCTCATTTCTCAAAAAATGTATCTATCTAAGATGAATCGCCCAGCCGTTGCTACACCACAAGAACGAAAACCTAGAAACTCAGGTCAGTAGCTCAAAGCTCTCCCACCAGAGCTATCACGCCGTTTATGAAGGTGCACTCGTTTGAAAAACATCACGATAACATGTAATACACTGAGTAGTCCACATCGAGTGAATTACAAATGGAAGTCCCCTCTGCAATACCGATTCATTGGTCCCGTGCCAGCTCCTCGCCGTCCACATGAGAGCCGACGTTTGTCGGCGGAATATCTCCTTTCCTCCGGAGGCGAAAACGAATCCCCAAGATACGCCTATCCTCTCTCTAATCCACTTTCCCTTTCTCCGTCATAAACCCCCATGCACAAACTCACAACGGATATTGGATTCCGCCATCAAAGAAACGCGAAAATGCCGATATCCTGGCCATCTGAAGCCTCTAAATGCGCGAGAACCTTTAAAGACACGCATATAATATGAGAGGAGGGATGAAAAAAGCTCTTTCTAAAAATACTTCCAAGCCCATTACACATCGCGCGGTGCCAAAGAAAAGAAATAATTCAAAGAATGTACAGTACATATAAAAGTTGAGTTCAGCCCAAAGTTAGGTAGAGATCACCAACTACTAATCAGAACGGTGTGTTCACACATCGGGGCAGAAGGGCCCTTTCTTTTTCCTGTGCTGATTTGCGGCGTTGGAAATCAGGGGATCCGGGTTCGAGTCCCGGTCAAGGGGAATGATTTTTTTGCCTGGGGAATTCTGCCATTGTTAAATATCTATGATTTTAAAATTAAAAAAGATAGGACTTCCAAGACGTACCTAACAGAAGATCATCATGTATTAAAAACACATAATGACTGTACAGAGAAAGCTACCAAACACCTAGCGAAACTTAAAATAGGGTGCCATGCTAAACAAAGATGAAAACACAGACGAAGCAATCTTTTTAAATGTGCTACTGTAAATTTATTTAATCTCTCTGTGTAAAAAAAAAATGTTGCAACTGATTCAAATTTAGAATTAAAATTCATGACAGACTGAATTCTCTGCATGCATTTAAAATACTTCCTGTACATGATACGGGGCTTGGGAGGATACCCTTCAAATTAAAATACGAGCGAACAATACTTTCTCCTGACTAAATCCTTCATTCGTTCAAGCGAAGCAGGTAAGTGACGGCAAGACTGTATGAAGAAAGCAAACAATGTAGAAGCGCCAATTAGCAAGGTTAATCAGCACTTAGTAGGGTACTGTCCGTGCCCGGGTGTGTAAAAAGCCTCATATATTATAAGATTCAGATAAGTCTCTTATCTTATCTGGCATGCGCCACCACCTGCACCCCCATTAAAAAGCATATAATCTACTGTTCCTGTTCCTTATCAAAAAACTCATTCTACTTCCTCAACCACTGACACATAGCACGTTATTAACACCATTCTAAACTTACAACCAAACTGAGCTTAATCCGGAATCAGCGTATTCCAGGGCTCTCTTAGATAATATATCTTTTAGAAAATTCAAAAAATCAAGAGGACGGGTTTCATTGAGCCGAATATCATAGAAAATGACAGACAATACCAACTGTACAAATAAAAACATTCTCCGAGGCTCAAAGTAAACATTAGGTGACAGTTTTATGTGAGAGTATAATTCAATAACCATTCAAGAGCAATAGCTAATGTATTAATATACTAACAGCCTACATTTTCGTTCTTGGGCATATTGTTATGGATAGTCGAAAAAATCATCTACAATTCTTTTCCGACAGAAATCTCTTTCTTTTTTAATTTCTATTCACACGAACTGTACTCTAGATAAGTATATACTTCAGACATATACCCATATTGTACGCTTACGAGTATTCATATCATCGCATATGAATAATCTGTCATTTTCCCATTCTATTAAATGCGATGAGAAAGTAAGAGATAGATGCTATTTTTCACTCGTCAGGCCTCGCATAGAATACCCCACTAGATCCCTATGACGCAAGTTAAGTCATGGAAATAGAGCGCGTACAAAGATGATGCACGATATTCGTGAAAGGTCGTCATGATAAAAATGTTAGTGTCACTACTTTATTACTAGAGCTCAGATGGAAACCATTATTAGAACGTAGGTTAAAATTCAGACTCTTTTACGTAATTTAGAGGCTGATTTTTTAAAGACGACATTAGAAACATACTTTAGGACACCCGTGAATTACGCTAGATTCGACCACAAACGCAAGATTAGGGAGATTGATTGCCGTACGAATAGATTTAAAATGTCTTCCTTCCCTCCAACAATTAGAGATCATAATAGGCAATATGAATAAGCGGTTAGGGAGGCGTAACGTAGACAGCGTAGTTTGAAGTGCGCGATCATAGCCTACTAACTCATACTAACTGATGCATGCATTACTAACAAAATTTTCATTACCAATTTGTACCATGTTCCTTAGTGCATATAGGTGGATACTGATGATGACGTGCATGACTGTTGATGACTTATATTCCGCCACACACCTTAGAGGTAGCTAGGAGGGTAATCTGTAGATTGTGACGTTAAGAAAGAGTAAGACCTGTTCCCGCTTTAATGGAAGCTTTAGGAGCACATAAAATTAAAATGATCATCTACCACTGAAAATGAACCATGCCCCGAACTAATAGAAAGAATGGACAAAATGGACAGTAAAAACCTTCCTGCTATACGTACTCACATACCACTTTTCGTACCCGTAACTAAATCGTATAATGAATGCGCCCCGCATTAAAAAGTGGGTCAGGAGCATAGCGTTTGACCACTAAATCACTCTGAACAACAATGGGGATCGTAGGCTGCATCCACAGCCGGAGCCTCAAACTACCAAAAAACAAAACGGCGCGGAGGGATGGGAGAAAAAGACATCTGCCGGACCAATCAGGGGCGAACCCCTGCCCAGGGTAAGGACGGAAAATCCGGAAATTGCGATGCCCGGCGAAGGCACGTCCGGAAAAAAATCAGTCCAGCTGCTTCAGCACACTCCCTAAAAAGCCAATGGTCTCCTTCTCACCCGCCCACTCCACATTTTTTCCCTTTTTTTTAAATTGGAACTTCCTCGTCTAAGCAGATGGGGACTTACTCCTACCCCACGAACGGACCCTAAGAAGCCGATTGCTCCACGCTCATCAGAGAATTCTAAAAAAGGGGAAGTGAAAGAACGTGGAAACGATGAAGCCACAACGGGACTCCGGAAGAAGGACATGGTTGTTTGGACTGGCGAATATTTTAAGCACAAGGCCGGAAGGAGGACTGAAGAGTAAAAACACACCCGCTTTCGCCCATAACGAGCTTACTTTTAAAGACCATAGCTAATGACGGCCGAAGAGCACGCGTCATGGAGAAGTAAACATCTGAAATTGGTTTTTTAGTATTACTTCCGATTAGCGTGCGAGAACCTCACAAAGACTGGTTCTAAATCAAAGTTTTTTCTCCAACAAAGCGTTAAAACATAACGACAACTTCCATATGTTTCCAGTTGCATAAATTCCAATTATTTAAGAAACCATAAAACTAACTCATCTTACATCTACATCTAAGCAATACCCTGCGAGCCACTGCGAGGGTGTGTGGCAAGGGTAATGTTCTGAAGGGTGGGACATGTTTTGCATCTAGGTTTGCTGCAGCGAAGTTTACCAGTGTCGGTTGTGGTGTTTGCTGTGTGTGGATTTGTTTTGAGAAGGTTGCCTAGGTCGGGTGTTTGTTGATAGCGTACTCAAGGGCGCTTGGGTAATAAGTCAGCTGTGGAGCGATTGAAACAATAGGATTGGATAAAGTTCTTTTATCAGGGCGTTGATTTGTTTTATTCCGGAGAAGGATGTGTTGCAGATATTAATTACGGCAGCGGACGATTCCTATTTGTGGGGCGAAAATATGGTTGTGCGTACAGGATACGTTTCTTTCTACATCCTACACGTAACTCTCTACATTGACCACTAGTGGAATACTCTAGTATTTCACAAAAGGGTAAAAGACGCAATCAATACACGCCCTAGTTTAATTCACACAAAGAGAACAACACCACTTAGTTCAAATGAATCCTCTTCCTCCGAGATTATATGGTCTACCGAAAATTCATAAATTTAACTTCCCAACCGCCCGGTGAATGCTAGTGGAGGATCGCCAGCTCACAAACTAGAGCATGCAGTCAATTACCTCTAACTTCACCCCTTAGCACAGCATCAAATTCGGTCGGTCTTCGGTTTCAAGAAAAAATGGCAAAATATTGCATGGAAATATACGTAAAGATGAGGAAATGGAAAACTTAAGGGATTGGCATTCCTATAACCGTAGCACATCGTAAGTGGTTGGGGATTTAATAGTAGGTATGTACCAAACAGGCGAAAAAACTTTTTCTTTCAACGTAATTGACGAAAGGGTAATTCAACTTCCTCAATCGTTGGGATATTAAAAGAGATTTGTCACGAAATCCGCCTACTGAAATATTGTTAGGAGGGGTCACATGGTATTAAATTTACAGGTAAATTAATGAGTTCACTGATCTTTTATCATCTCATAGTATCGCAGCACTACAATACTAAAAAGTTTAAATTTCGGTGGCGTCATTACATTTCTTTAGTAGATATCAGAATTTTTTCCACGTACCATAAGACAGCATAGCATATGGAGAGGTAGGTGAAATATTGTTAGAGTAGACTGTAGCGCATGAATCATGTTTTAACATTACCAACCCATGTATGTTAGAGAATACAGATAAATTTATGAAGAGAAATGCCTTTATAACCCGAAATCCCCTCATTACTATGCACATAATAACCATCTCTACAGTTTCACATGACTCTTATATATAACACGTTTTCATGAAGTAGTATCATTGCAGCTCTTAGTAGCGTGTTGTTAAGAAAAATTGACAAGGTTTTATTGCTGACGTTGATTTTATGAGTGCCGAATTTCACTGCTCTTTTGTTTTATGCCTGTTGGGTGCCTTTTTTGCTTGAGTCAGTCCCAGTCTTGCCTTATCCATGCTGCAGAGTGGTAGCAACCAATAAATTCATATTGAGTTATGTCGATCTTTTCTTTGATACGGAACCTCAATACGTGTAAGTGGTGCTTGTTTGGTGATCTTCACCCACTGCCACACACCATCGCGGTGGCTCGCAGGGTATTACGTAGATGCAGGTGAGGTGGAACGGAGTATGGTGAAACTTTATTTTATGCTCTTTAGCCCAGTGAAATAAACACAATATAAAAACGAGAAGACGTAGGTACATCATATGCATAAATCCAAGTGCCTCTAATCACATTATCGATGCGGTAGACCCTAATATGTACAACGTGCTTTCTCAACCACGTGCACGTGGCTAGCGAGAAGAGTATAGTGATGCGGTGTATTCTACCTCAGGCGAGGAACCATTAATTATAAAATCGATTAAATAGCCAAGTCAAAGTACATAATTGATAGTGGATAATTTGTCTCCGCACCACGGCACGTCAAAAATCAATGTCGGTGGGCGCAGAAACTCGGGAAAACCAATCAAGTATGTCCCTCTCCTGAATCAAGCTTTTGGAAGTCTGCCCACGAACGCCCTTCCCACCGCTACGGCCAATATTTTATATGAACAAAAAAGCTATCCTTTCAACTACAACACGTCCTGCGGAGCGTGTCACAGCGTGGCTAATACAGAGATGGAAGCCATTTATCACTCGACTGTGCAATCAGGTCAATGTCCTCTTCTACCTATTGATGGGAGCTCAAGAGTGTCACGTCAAGGTCGCATTCTGAATCGCGATCACGCGAAGAATAAGATTTGCGATCTCAAGTAAGATCCCTCCGGGTGAAGTTGGGACGTGGAACTGATGAATGGTAAAGTATACAGCGGAGTAAAACGCGAATAATACGCGAGCAAGTATGAACACAGCAAGAGGCTGGATAAAATAAGAACCAAGAAATTTTCTTTACTAAACACTTACAAATAAATTTCTAGATTTCAAATAGGAACTAAATTTTCGGGCGCGACTACCCACTGAATACTTAGGCGTCATCATCACTGAAAACATGTCATGGGGGAAACACATCAGGGAAATGTCTAGTGCATTGTCCTCCGTAAATCACGAAAAGATTCAGACCCGTTTGCTTTAGAAACGCAGTCACAGCATTGGGTATAAGGACTCTCAGCCACTAAAATCTGATACAAGTGATGTCCAGTGACTCAGATGCAGCGATCCCTACAGGAGGACTTGTGGGACTGTCCTGACCTAACTTGATCCAATAACTCTCCGAATGCTGCTCAGTGAAAGGAAGCCATTAGAGTCTACCCCAATTGCATTTTAATTACTATGATGAAGGAAGATTTGAAATTAAATAACCATGACGATGATTCCAAGTAACTAAGTAGTCGTAGATAATCAACAGTTAGAGGATAGGACGCCATAAATGTGATTTCGATGTTCGATTTGACCGTTCAAAACGTATTACCTCACAGAACATACGCAACAGAGAGAAACTTAGATGATATATAATGAAATAGCATCCACCTTTCACTCGAGTGAAATAACTTACCTCGACATCTGATTTTTCAGTAAAATAGAAACACGCTCTTGTTCCTACATGCTAGGCGTTTACAACAATGTCAACAAATATCTCCGCTAAGAGAAACCAACGGAAAACATAAATTTAAAGACGTAGGTATCGCAATTAACTTTTCCGACCGACTAAACACGATTAAATTCTGATAAACCACAAGAAAAATGGCCCCGAAAGAGGGCATTAGTGCTACAGAATAAAGAGCATCCCAAGTTTCGAACGGTTCTGACCACCGATGGGCTTACGAAGATTAATCCTAAATATGGTTTATCTGAAAATGCATTGCCGAGCCCCTATGCGCTATGTTCCCTTTGGGAGGAAGCGTTTCGCTCTGGTTTCGTAATTCCGATCGGAGGTGGGGGGCGGCGGCTTTGGAGCTCGGCTCCCTTGGGTAGCCACGGTCTCCAAAGCCACGGGGTGAGACCAATCGTGGAAGTAATCGATCGTGAAGCACGATGACGCAACTCCATGGAAAAAACGCTTATCAAGGAACGAGTAGGCCACGAAAAACTACTTACGCCACGGAGTCTATCCCACCCCCATCACCCAACACACCACGGTGTACCACCTTCCATACTGCTAACCGACGAGTTCCCACGAGAAAACCCGCCCGGATGAAACCCAGTACGGAACTGAGAATAATGCCAGACTAGGAGGGAAAGGATTCAGTGAATAAATCGAGATCATGCTGCTATTTCAAAAGGAGAACTACAAGACGAAGCACGAAATAAAATGAACAATAAATGGGAAATCTAAAGTTTATATCAAACAGTGCAGTCAGTAAAGGTCTGCTGCCAAAACAAATTACATCAAGCATTCATCTGGTGACTCCAACAGCATAATTAAATTGTAATATAGGCATGGTATAAATGGTGAGCCCTATTCCTTTATTGAAAAAAAATCACTGCACATTTTAAAATATGATGGTGTTCTCAGCACATAAAAACTCCCATTTTTTTGGAAAACATCAAGATTCTTAACTGCATTGTTTCTGAATTCTCATTTTGCATGATTTTCCAGCGCAACGTCAAGCATATTTCCACCTTTAAAGCAAAGCTCTCGTACGCACAGATTGGAGCACACTTCCTATGATCGCTAACTAGCGCCAGGAAACCAGTCGAACGCCCAGACGTGGGCTGTGAGGAAAGGATCCATCACCTGCTCGGCAACGACCCTCCCCAAATCCCTCACCCTGTTTTACTCAAAAATGACCCCTGCCAATGCCCCACCAATCGCCCGCATATTTTTTCAGGACTCTCTGCGCCCATGGTCCACCACACCCTCCGCAGAAGAAGATGGAGAGGGAGGGATGGCACCAGGGCCGCACGTACGCCCTCGAGGCAAAAACAAAGGGTATCCCACACTTAACGGTCAGTTGCACAGAGAGGCAGCTGAGGGTTTCCTCGGACCCTTAGCCAACGCCCCCTTGTTTGCACGGATGAAGCGATGGAAGCGATCCTTTGTTCAGCTCATCCGCACGAGTTCACTTTTATCTTGAAGGCCTTGTACCAATTTTCGGACTCTAGGCTTAATATGCCGACTGTCTCGGCGAAGTCCAAGGGGAGGGGTATAGGAAACATGGATTTCAGTGCCTCTCTCTGACTTTTCATCAGTACACATCACTAAATGGAAAACCAGACAACTAGCGACACTGGCCAAAAGCGGATTAAAAATATTGGAATCTAAGTTCAGTTCATTGGCGGAAAACGTCTTCAATGACTACACAAAAAATCACTTTAGGGTAAAATTTGTAAATTCATTTCATCAGTTGCCATAAATGTATCCTTTTTCGCTTCACAATGTTCTCCAACATGAAATAAACAGTTAAATTCGCTGTCACAAGGAATTACTTAAATGTAACGATTTAAAAAAATGACGGCGGATACAATTACCTAAAATCTAGATATTTCCCAATACAGAATTGCTTTCTGAGCTAACTTATTTAAAAACACCCACATCCCTATTCATGAAGTTAATGGCGGTAATTATCAATGAGTGACCTGTTCCGCAATATGTTTGGAATATTGTAATATATGATTGTACTGTCACTAGTTTAACCGTTTTATCAGCTGAAAGGAAAACCGTTTTATCAGCTAATAGAAAAAATTCCGCCACTTTCACCCAAGCTGAGTGCCAACATATAATTCATGAAAATTTAACTTCCTCCCAAAGCGATATTGGAGCGATCATATATATTTCACCTCATCTAAGGATAATTAACATAACCAGGGGGACAGAAAAATTTCATGTGAATCAGTTACATAGGATGAAAAACACATAGTTTTCCTTTAAGCGGCGAAGTTCTTATGAGTGATCGTAAATGTGTGCAGAACCAATCAAGTCATCGCAGGCAGGACTCAATAAAGAGAGTGATATAAAATGAATCTTCTCACCACGATAAGAATAAAAACCTACAACTATCAGTTCAGATTTGTAGTATCTATATCTAACATAGTATATGCGCCGTTGCGAACGATATGGTTCCGGTTAATGCTACCTGTCGATCCTGTTTACTTCAAACCATAAAGCAGCAAAAATTGCAAGAAACCGGAAGGATAACTCTGTGCTCTAAACATTTGAATTTCCGTAAGTCAAATGATTGGGCTTCTCACAGTCGTAACTTATCCTCGAGAGTGAATTCTATTTGCACCACTCTCCAAAATTACACCTATAAACACTGCCACCTGAATCCACATTATAGTTCTACTAACGAGACAATATAAACGCGCATACATTATGTCTCTGAATTTCATCAAGCATATTACACGAAGAAAAAATAAGAGTTCAGCAAGGTTTTAAATAAAATAAATAGGATTTAGCTGCTTCTTTTCCGAAAACTGCTTTAAGTGCGTTCTGCGTAACTGCGTTAAGCATTACCTTATTACCCTAGTTACAACCGCTAAACCGCAGGCTAAACAAAGCTGAACATTATATAACAGAATGAAGTGCCCGTGCAGTTGATTGTAAACATTTAAACTACACTATCGGAAATTGATTATCAGGAATTAATTAAGATAAGCATAGTAAAACAAATTATAGATAGTTCCTCCGATAAAAGAGCTATGCAACTAGAAGAATGATTTGCCCGACGTAAAGAACACAGTCACGGGGTTTGCTAACCAAAGTGGAGAAGGAAAATATATCTATGTAACGTGACAATCGGGGAAAGCAGGCCATACCGACCAAGGGCGACACATATCGCTGGGAAATCCCAAAAAAACTAACAAGCGAGGAAGAGGACACGGTTTCAATGATGCAGGGACAGGATGGTAGACAGCTGATGGACCACGACGTTAAGAATAAAAACTGCGACAGACAAGCTATTTTTAGACTTCCTTAAATTCTGCCACCCCTGAAGAGAGTGAAGCTCTCAAGGTTACTTTTTTCACTGAGGACGCGCTTGCCTACGCACACCACACACAGTCATAGCTTGGAAATATTTTTCTAATGGCACTGGTTTACGGAAGGCTTCGCGAAACAGTCAACGCATTACAGTAGCACCTATGTACAACAAAATAAATATTTCATAAAATTGCCAAATCATAATAATTAATTTCTGGCGTTACTATAAAAAATAATATATAATAAATATATTACAATGGTCAGAATTTAAAAAAATACACCGGTAATTTTCTAGGAAATTTAAAGGTACACCAAAATAGATATTTCGATGATCGCTGGTTATTGACACGAACCTTTCAAAATGGTCTGCTAGATTAGCGAATTACAAAATAAAGTATTGGAAACAATGCAAGAGTCACCTGCATCATATAATGTATAGACATGAAATATATTCCGTCAACGTTATCCCTAAGCTTGTACGCAATCAAATGCCCAGAGCAGGCCATAAAAATTACGACCGATTCCAACTGCGCAATCGCATCAAGAAACATAACAACGTATGAGCCCAATTTTAACCGACTGCTAGAATACTTTATCCTCAACCGTCAGTTTCAGGCCTTATCTACCCCATCTGTAGACCAGGTGCTATGAGGGTTTACACGATGGCCGTTGGCTCTCGAAGCTTGAAAGAAAAACTATCAACCCTAACCACTCTGATCCAAAATTTAGTTAACGATATTAAAAATAACGTAATACGATTTGCAATGGGTTATTCTAATCGTAAAGTTGAAGTTCAACAGAAACATGGTGGTGATTATAACGCAAAAAATGAGTTAATTCATAATGGATGGGCAGCGGACGCTAAAAAACTCAGGCCTCTCTAGCTGGAGGTAAGTACGAGGAAATGTTCAGGACACAATTGGAAACGTACAAGATATAAATAACAAAAGCATAACACCGGAGAGACTCAAAAAAGTCTTGTTTTAAATAGGGATTTGTGCATAATTATCACAAAGAAAATCCAGCGCTAAAAGACGAATAGGAGGTGTACGACATTTCAAACGCAATTGATACAACCCGAGATTACTTCCTACCCCGTCTCTGCACACCTAGATGTAAATAAATATTAAATTTTCCAAATAATTTCAGGTGCTAGGTCAACATCATGAAATGCGGAGACATTAGCATGTCAAATACCTAAGATATCTACGTATTCAAAGGCTTAACGAAGTCTTGAGAATAATTTAGATTCTATTTTTACTAACGGCAACCAAAAATATACATCAGCTTCGCACAACAGAATCACCATCACGAAAATTCTTCTGTATCATCGCCCTATGGCATACGCTGGCTTCAGCACGAACGCACACAATAGGAAAGGAATGGTTGAATAGTCGATTAGTGATCTACCCTTACTCTACCCTACTTGCCATAATTGTGGGCTATTCATTCAAAACTGGACGGTCGCAAAGCCCTAAATTTTACGGCAAATTTCCGCAGTATGTCATGAGCATCTCGTATCGAGGCCGATACATCAAAACGTCGCATAAGCCATAAACATATACAACAAGCCAACAATGACTTTTTATGGTGAGATACGGGAAGCCATGTAGGGGAAGGGGAGACGATAGAAAACCCTTTCCTAATCTCTCTAATAAAACGCAAGGCCAACAACTAGAACCTAGAGGCAACACCCACTCCAAAGGTCTAGAAAAATGGTGTAGGCTGCAGCAGTCAACGAGCAGAGCTATATAAATAAACATACATACACACACAAATATAAATACATACACACCCACACACGAATATGAAAGAAAGGGTCGGGTTATATTTTATAATTTAGATGCGGGTCGGACTCGGTAACGTTTGTGAGGAAATAAATGACTAGAATGGGGGCAAATGCCATCCGGTTGGGAAAAGGGTTTCAAAAACAAAACCACCACCCGAGAGGGTAAATATGGAAACGGCTGCAGCGATAAAATATTTCATCCGCCCCGTTATTGAATTAAATCCCTCACTCGCCGCATAAAAAAAGAAAGCAAGGCTCTTTTTTATTCCCTCCAAAATGCTTATTACATCGTGAGGGTCTCCCCATCCTGGGTCCCTTATTTTCTACCATTGATACAATAGATTTAGTGGCTGCTGACGGAAAAATACAAAAATGGAAGGGATGAGCTGCGAGGCCTAAGAAATTATTATTTCATCACGATCGTCTTCACCGGTAACCACAATAGCCAAAAGCATTTTCTCCAGACAGACACGGCATTACACACCAACTAAAAAATCGAATCAATAACGGCTACTGAATGGCACCTCAGGTAAATAGTAATTATCTCTGAGTTACTGTCAAAGTTTTTAAAGTCAATTGGTTAAAGCATGACAAAACAGCACTTAGCACCACGTACAGCAATTACCTTAGTGAACAGCTTTCTTGACCTTGGAATAACAGAGAGGAGAGGGATGAGGAAAAGAGATAGGACAAGACTAAGAATAGTATAAAACTGAAGAAGATAACATCTTCCCCGAAAACCGAAACTTATGGGAAGGTAAGATATTAATACCTTATAATCAATGGGAAAATAAATAATAACCGGAACGCCTCGCTTGAAGTGGAGCATGAGAAGACAATAAAAGAATTGTGACTGCCATGAAGACAGGTTGCGGTAAAGAAATGAGTAAAACGTAAATACAAATGAAATGGTGCCTTTAAAAAAAGATTTATATTAGGCGTGAACGAATACTGGAGAAATCCCTTACATTCGTTGATTTTCATCACGGAAATTTCAGACAACATAAAGCGATAAATAAAAATAATCACTCAAAATAGTAATATTATGAACTTCTCAGAACAAGCCATGATTTGAGAATTTTGCGTCCAGGATCACCGTCAAATAGCCAAATAACCAGAATGGTATAACTTAATACGAGCAATGAAGTTCACGGAAAAGATAAGAGAGCAATGAAACAATAGCAACAACTCGTTAAAAAAAACTGCTCTTTAAATAGATATGGGCGTATCATAGGCAGCAACAGTTACAGGTCCATGGGCGTCGATGGGAAAATATATTTTAACACCGAACTTAGGAAACTGCCGATATAGATCACTGAATAACACATTACACAAATTACACAGGCAAGTAGTAGAAACGTGCGTGCTCTTCGATATCGTGAAAATAAAAAATCCTGCTTAGCGTCGCCGGTGCGGAGACTCATGTTGAGTGGCACGATGCGTTCCCCTTGCCTTTCTCCTCCCGTGCATTATGAATTCCGGCACGCTACGTGATTCCCGCGACAACGCCGCGACGTCGCGGTGCAAAAGCGACAAAAAAGGGAAATTAATTTTCCCGACGAAAAGAGAGAAGGACAAGAGCGAACCGCTAGCGATGGAAATGCGACAATGCCCGTGACGCTCACCTGTTTTAAAACGCAGAGAAATATATCTCCCGTGGCAGGAACGAAGCAGACGACATGATTTCCCTAGACGGTTTCAAGTTTTCCTTGTTTCGCCAACGGCTTAATTAGCATGATACGGCGAAATACTATAAAACGATAAGGACAGTAAGCGAACCACATTGTCAACCACTCATGAAAGGAGGAGAAAAAATTGCGATCTTGAAAATACTTCCGGTTACATTGATCACACTTCTCGACAAATAGTTGTAGTAATTAAATAATCTGAACAGTTGCGTTCAAATAAAGCTGGAATATTCTACCGCGCTCCAACATTTCCACACACAGTTCTCTTTGCCAGAAAAGATGAATGAAGAACGGTCACACATATTTACAACATGTTTAATTTAAAAAACTATGCATGCCTTAAATTTCCCATTTTTAAGTTGTAAGGCCCCATCTGTGGGGTCCATAAGCCTGTGCCCAACGTTGTTTAACTTCGGTGATCTGACGCGAACCGGTGTTTCAACGTGGCTAGGACCTTGCCATTAGAGTTAAGTAAGTTACAACAAATGCAACAAGTTATGGTGGTTTCGCTTAACATTACATACAACTTTAGGGAAATAGGATTAATTAGGTGGCTAGTCTAACCTGTGATTATGAAGTAAAGGAAAGGTTTAATTATTTCACATAGGCGATGGAAAAGTAAGACCATACGCTCAGCAATCTGGTATCCAATGAAGAGGAGGTTTATCATTAGGATCCCATTACGAATCGAAGAAATACCTTCAGGCGTTACTTTGTGGAAGATTTTCATGATGAAAATTAAAATGATGTACTACATTCCACACCTTTTATTGGAACAACCTACCGCGGTTTCGACGACTAAAGCCATACCATAGGCATACCAGATAGTCCACTATCTGGTATGCCTTGAGAATTAAACAAGCTATGTCATGAATAAGATATTTCACTCTCTGGTATGCCTTGAGAATGACGCTTTAGTCGTCGAAACTGCGGTCGGTTGTTCCAATAAAAGGTGTGGAATACACTAAGTCATTTTTATTTTCATTTGGATCATATTCCGAAATGGCGGTTGAGACCTGCCAGAATAAAACAAAAGAGACATTCTTTCATGTTGAAGCATTCGTTCATCTCTCGACAATCCCAAATCATATCAGCAGCGAAGCTACCAATTAATAGTACTCTACAAATAATTTTGAAGAAAAATCATTACAATTTCGAAAATGCATGCTAACGTTGAACCTAAGGAAGGTATGTTACCTACATGTACACACGATTTACACTGAAAAGGTGAATAAACAACCAGGAAAGCTAAGATACACGGCCCATCACTCACATTATACAAATTCACAAACAGCATGCGTAATCAGGCAGTCAACAAAAATCATGCGAAATCCAAAACGCTTTGACGCACCATTGCCATGCGATCCCAATGCGATGGCCGCAGCTTTCGTCGTTCCAGGGGTGGTCTTCCCGCCTCGCGGCCGGTGCGAGTGGGTCTTTGGTATCCTGGGTGACCCCGGAGACCCTCCGGAGGAACCCGAGGGCGACAGAGGGGCCTCTCCAATCAGCAGGCCCTCCGATCCACCCCTGCCTCGCCCGCGGATGCTGCTCCTGCTGCCGCGGCCACCCCTGCTCCCGGGGCCGCCGCCCCCTCCTCGTGGTCGCCCTCTCTTGCCCCCTCGGCGCGGCTTCAACACCAGCTCGCCGTCTGCGGAGGAAGGAAAGCAATCCTTGTACAAAAACAGAGCAGCGAATTTCCAAAAGAATTAAATTATTCGGAGGAATTCTCCCACATCCAAGAATGCCGGCTGTGACCCACCTACTTACGAAGTAAAGAATTGGGAAGCGCAACATGAAAAAAATGGAGGTGTGATCCATCCTTTGTCAGATAAAAAAAACTACTAAAAACTATACAATTAGGTCGCTTTAACCGAAATATAATTTTTACGCGACCCATACATGTAACATGTGGCTCTGAAGTGTAGTGACTCTATATAAAATGAACTTATCATAGTTTTATTTCCAAGAGCATATTACTGGCATCAGGAAGTGAAACAATCATAGTTTTATTTACTTATTCCGATGTGATATCGTGCCTCACATTGAAAACGACAAGTCAGAATCCGGACAGACAGAAAGGTTCACAGGGAATGCGAGCTCTTAAGTCTAACTCATTTAAACCAATAATAGCAAATTTTGATTGAATTTTTCCTATTTTAATAAAGATATGAGTGATACTATCATGCGTTGATATTGCTATACATTTTCCTTAATTAACAATACTTATTTGGTAATCAAATCGTTTTTAAATTGTCTTGAGATATAGGTTTGACACTTCCGTCTTAAAATTTTGCCAACCCCTAGTAAAAGGGAATTAAGACATATATTTACTGTCTACACAATGCGACTAATATCCAATGTCAACTTGTTAGGTCCCTATCACCTGCACCAAAAATAGCATGCATAGGAACGGAAATACTCGATTAGGATACAAAACCAATATGAGATGTATTATCTCAAATGGAAAAATCACCGAAAGTCAGGGTTTAAGGGTAATAATGATATTAGATATTAAACAATAGTTATTTTGGGCGAGATTGAGACTAAGTAGTCCCTCCTTCAACCCTAAACCTAGGTAACACAACCCAACCAATAGCTATTAGAAATATTACCATAACTAGGCAATTTAAATATTATTTTCTCATTAATTTGGGTCCATTATTCGGGGATGTTAAAAATCTTATATCAAATGTTGATATTGTCCGAACAATTTAACCAAAACTTCGTCATTTATCATTATAATTATAAAATATATAGTACCGTACAGCGCATAAATAAATTTCCTAATTACCAACGTCAACAGGGGCAGACGTGGGTTCAACTTTAAAGTAAAACTGTTCCTAGATGAGCCTTTCAAAAGACCACAACCCACCGCCTGCACTCACAGCCATAATTGACGACCCTCACAATCTGACCATCGCTGACCACTGGGAGGGGAGCCGAACGCACTTGCCCTCACCCCACTCCTACAACCCCTCGGGCTCTTTCGAGGATTCGCCCCGAAAACAATGACTCCAGGGTTCCGAGAAACCATCCCTAAAATTGTGACGGCGACCACGCGCCGGAGCGGCACACCCGCACAGAAGGAGCCAAAGGTGCGTCCGAATAGAGCCTTCACGCCGCACACCCGCCACTCAGGTGAGAGCCACAAATGTTACATCGATAGCAGCAACTGCCCCCCTTTCCACCCTCCCACCAAGGAACGACAACGCACGCGGGATAACACACCCAGCCTTAACACGACAGGAGTGGGGAGGGGGATAGGTAAAGGAAAAAAAAAACATTTTAAAGATATTCACCCGTTGATTCCCTGACGAATGGCCCTCCGAAGGGCAGGCTGCAGAAGGACAGGAGGAAGAATCGGTGGTGGTGGGCGAGCAGACGCCCGCCTTCAGGCCCCCCGAATGCAGAGACATCCCAGAAGGGCCCAAAGGGTTGAAAGGGCTACTTTGCTCCCACTGCTGCGGGCATTGAGTAATCCGCACGCGTTTCTCGAGTCTTCTTTTGAAGCAAACAAATGGACTCGGCGGGAGACTTCCGGCGAGATGCACGCACGCATGCAATGGAAACGCAACCGAGGAAGAGTGGCGGCACCTGGTAGTTACGGGTTGCTTGGGTTGGTCGAGCAGGAGGCGAAGGAGAGGACGGGTTAAAGAGAGCGAGCCTGCACAGGCGCGTGGGCGGTGGTTGTAGGTCGGTGTGTTGGCGCCAGAGAGTAAAACAACTTGTAACTGTACACGGGCAGAGGAGATAGGGCAAGCCTGCTAAGTGGAACAACTTCCGAACCACACACCCTATCAGTGATTAATAGTAGCATGATGCAAAACAAGAACTAGACAAAAAATAAATAATGTGATGGATGCACGGTGGACCGAGATTCTGTTACGTTCACTTTGTGAATTACTACAATACTGCCAAGATGTGTTAGACTTAATTTCTAGGTGCTAAAAATACTATTAAAATACGATTCCTAATAGTATCTGATTCAGTAATGATTTAAGATCTCCAGTTGTGGTAGCATTGTAAATTCTTGCATTGCAATAGGTATTAAAAGCAGAAATGTGTCGAAAGCAAAGCAATAAGTCGTAACAAATTCAATTACTAGCTTCTAGGATTGCGGTAGCCAATGATTTAGATAGTTGAAGCTATGAAATCACCCATCGCCACAACTCATCACGTAGGATAGCGAATTGCCACGCGCGTCAAGAAGCTCAGGCTTGCCGCTCTTCAGGCACCAATGTATTAGTCAGAGATTGTCGACCAAGATGAACTGACGCTATTGAAATTAGTGGTTGTATCAAATAATTTGAAAAGGACTCTAACAGCAAGGGAAATGTCGTACCGACTGAGCTCAATTCTGAGAAATACCTTATCCTAGCCCGAGGCTAGATTCGACCACACTATCTTTGGGTTGCCGCTCCAGCTCTTCAACTGTTCTGACTACCGCGGCCAGCATAAACGTTTGTTCTCCTGCATTTCCACCAGAGCATGGGAATAGACAACTACATCACTAAAGACACTACGTATTAGTACAAGAGCGACGAAAATTCAACAATAAGGTTTGAAGAAGGCCTCGCGCACACATGTAAATAGTATCTCCTCGAAGCTAAGGGCTTTAGCCTTGAAAATCACCAGACTAGCGTATACCGATTCTCTTCCATCTCTCAATTATCTAAATTGACGGGTGTTGGCATTGACAAGTGGATTCAAAAATTCCCATCAATCGAAATTCACTAAGAAAAATGAGATGCGGGTATATGGTCTCCCTAGCTCAGGAGAGCAGTTCAAGCGGAAAAATGAGAGGGGGACAGTTCACGGTCATCAATATTTAAAAAACATCGTAGTTCGAGACACATAACACAAGAAAAACGAAGTAATAACACTAGCAGCGCTCTCTCTGCCTTGACTAACTACAGTACTAAAATACGACAATTTATAAATCGGTAAGATTTAGGTAAAATATCATTAGAATTGCATTATGTGTGTGTTATGTGAAGAACGTACGATCCCATACGGAGACATGAACGCTAAAGTAATCACCTAAATCTCAACTTGGTTCAGAATAGGGAATTGTGACAACTCACAAAAGGAAAGTCGTAATTTTCCACAGAATTAATTAATCTCGTTATATTTCGATCAGTACTACCCCACTCCCTCATCATGAGGAGCATAACACAACAATCTGTCAGATCATACACATCATGTACATGTACTGGATGGTGGGAGGAAAATATCTAAATACGCTGAGTAAGCTCGGATCCGTGCTAACTGCATAAAATATTTTCATTAAATAACCCTTCGTTGGCTAGTAGTTTACTATAAAATTTTTCTTAACTTACGATTTTAGGTTGCTTTAAAACGAGATGGAGATCTGTACTTCCAACATCCAAGTTGACCACCTAATGGCAAAATTCAATCTATAAATTTAAAATCAAACACACGAACTTATGAAGGTAGTAAAATTGAAATTTCTGACACTATGGGCTCTCATGCTGTTTCTTGTGCTAAAAAATAAACAAGTCCCTACTTATTGGATAAATGATTTCAACGCCTATAGCCAGTGATTTGCGAGCGAAAAAGAGAGGTTATACAGGTACGGGCACGAATTCATTTCAAAACGGAATCACCAACTTCGGTATTTCATTCCTTATTCATAAAACAGCAATTGAAGAAGAAAGCGGATATCTTGAATACATAAGATTAATTAAAGACTTAGCTCAGAAGTTCACATAAATTACCTCCGCAGGATATATACATTCACCGGCGCAATTCGGCCCCTTTAAGAATCGAAAATTAAGCCGTTTCCTTTTAGACATGAGGCCACGGTCAAAGGGGGACGTGATCTGCAGCTGCCTCTCGTGTACCCAAGCAATGCAAATCCAACTTAAGAGCATTACGCCGAGCCGTTTAGGGGATTATAAGAGGTGGGACGCATACTACTATCGAGGATGAAAGGCGGCAAGGGAAACCGGAGAGGAAAACTCGCACCTGAGTCTTTAATGAAACATTAATGCTGCTGATTAAAACACATCAAGCTGAACGAACTTTAAATGGGCATAAACTTGACGGCAAACATGCAGCAAAAGAAATAGGAAAACTTTCATGCTTCCGGGAGTAATTTATTTGGATTTCCCTTGCGAACGGCAGTAGGTAACCCTGGAGACGTAATTAAACAATCCCAAGGACAATGGCTGTCTCATGTAAAGACACATTAAGTAGACGGCAATGAACCAAGTTTCATCCAAATGTATCACTTCCCCATTAAATCTGCCACCAATCTCGCCTACGCTGATTACAAGGGAACTAAATTTCACTCACACTCGCCACAAAAATCTCATTCATCGTAAATGATTACACACCATGAAAAACATTTCACAGTGGTATGAAATATGAGTGAACTGCCATACTTTTGAAATTAGATATAAATAGCCAACACTCCAAATTTTCGCAGGCATTTTAGCCACCAATTATATTACCACATTTACTTTTTCAAATTAAATTGTTGATAACGAATAGTTATGATTAGATACAGTGTTTCCTCGTAAAAAAAACTCGAACTTAATAGCTAGGAGTTCATAAAATATTAATAATAATATAATATCAGAGCCAACTTGAAATAAACCAAGAGTAAATGAAAAACATCTAGGGTGGTTGTGCTTGAAACCGTCGGGTTAAACTCGAATAGGTATCCAAGGAGTCACGTGGTACAAACAAGAGTGGTTGTCACGTGGTACAAACAAGAGTGGTTCGCAAATCTAGGAGAGTTTGAATCGCTCATTACCACCTCACTCTTTGTCTTCGCCATGTTTTTTCTCACCCGTATCGAGCATAGGGCCCACAGATGAGAAAAACAGAAGTAAACGAGTCCGTGCTATCGTTATTTCTTAGTTTCACTTAGAAGAGTGAAAACGCAGTCGCCATCCCTCATATGGTACCTGGTGTTTCAAGTCACTAATCATTTAGTACAATTATTTTATTGTGACAGTTATTGAGAGTAATACTGAATCTAGAGGAATTGCGCCACTGATAACGATAGTGGCACCGTGAAAGTATTTAAGGTACTACATCTGCTACCGAGAAAATCACTCAGCTAAGTCTGAGTGGACGTATCCAAGGAGGCTTCTCCAGGATTTGACCGGGGGACCTATACCGTAAATTGTCCGAAGCTACACCTTCAGATTAACCTTAAGAAACTTAAAAAATAGTACTTAGTGCATGCTCACATATACTACCGGGAATACAATGACACCGTAACATGGAAACGTAAGATGACGGTGCACCCGGAAAGAAGAAGGGCCGACAACAATGAGTAGCTAACCGGAAAAGAGCCGGACCGAATAGGGAGGGCCACGGGACGTCTGGCATCCCGGAAAATAACAACCCGACGCCAGAAGCCCGAGGACGCATGACGTCACATCTGCCTAATACCCCTCACCTGGTCTTCCCGAAGTAAAGGGCCGATTGATTCCTACTTGGGCCATGACAACCTGGCACATGCCCCGTTGCCCCCATTCCAAAACGTCGGAACCCCTCACCCCTCGAAAGGTTAGCGATTAGGTGGAGGGTGGATAGAAAAATATTCCTCGGTGATTCGGAAGGACAGATAGGAGATTAGAGATTGCAACGTCGTGCATAAAAACTAGATCATAATTAAACAAATGACTGGTTGACGTAAACATCCTCATAACGACTGCGCTATGAAACGCAATATTTCCGCTGACTAACAAGCTGAAACAGCAGTTTTGTATCCAAAAACAGCGGGCGTTGTCGGTAACCATCAAGAAGCCCTACAAATCTCGTGGTCATAAAATTTCGTGATTCGATGACGAATAATCCGGGCGGTATCGACCATAACGACCATCCGCAGCGCTTTTCATTTATTTTGATCAATTTACACAGGCAGAGAGCAATGACTTCAACGGTAGGAACTTTATTCAAAACAGCCATAATCCGAGGAAAAATGCAGTCCGTAACATTAAACTTGACCGAAAACCACGAATTAATTAATACTTTACCAATAGTATTCCCTACCATGACTCTCAAGGAAAACACACAGTGGATTTCTACGTTACGTAAATAGCCTACTCTCTTAATAAATCAGATATAGAAATGAATTTTAGCCAGGGAATACTACTAATGAGGAAGACATCCCTTCAAACCTGTACTATAAAGAAAAAGCTTTGGGGCGTACCACTCAAAAATACGGAAATCTTCACGGGGAAAGAAAACTTCTTTACGGATAGGTTCCTCCAAATATATCGTTTTCCCGAGATTAACGTACTGAGCCCACCAGCTTCTACGTCAGCGACCAACGAATGAGGCACGGCACTTTCCCACTGCTACGCCCCGACCACATCCCTTCAGCTGGTTCGCAAGATAATATGTAGATAGATATATCTGCTCAAACCCCGATACATGTGGCCACCTGAATTACATAGATCCGCGAAGGGATACTCCCGTCCAACCGCAAGGAGGAAACATTGAAACTACGAAACTAGCCACTGTTCGAAACCCGTGAGAATCTGCAAATGACGAGGAAGGAAGTCTTTTTGAGATGATAGGAAATATTGCCAGAGGTTGGAGGGAGGTTGATCCCCCCCACTGATGCTGATGGTGTCGCCGATACGCAACGCTTCACACGTCTCCATCGGCGGCGGGTGAAAAGAGTCACGCAAAACGCTGCGTAAAAAAAGAAGGGGATGCCACGGCTGGGGCGATAATCCGATCAGGCGAAAAAAAATGATAGGTTCATCGCGAGAGCGGGTACGCACGCCGTAGCGAGATAATTGGCTGTAACGGCTGGGGTGTGGTTCGAGCGGATGGTTAAGAGGGGGAGGTGCTGAAAGGATACCATTTAAGATCGTGAGCACTGATCCTCCCCCTCCCCATCCATCAAGCGATTATCTCTCTCTCCCCCCGCCCAAGCCATCCCTCGACAGTCAGCCACAGTGAAATGAATCGCACATGAACTTTCGCCCCATCCTCAGCATGCTTACGGCTGGAAAAACTATCCAAAACACGCAATATATCCTAAATTGAATATCGTTGAATTTACCTTTATTATAGTAGAGTTTACGAGTCGACACTCATATTCGGGTGCATAACATGACATACACAACTGAGAGGGCATTTTGCAAAAAAAAACTCCTATGAACGTTCGGAAAGTGTCACCCGGCTATCAGAAGAGCTTGGTTGGGAAAACCTAGACTCTGGAATGTTATTCGCAAGATTAAGGTTGCTCGTAAAATTCAAATATCAAGAATTTTAATTTGACAATGCAAATGTATTTCTACTCCCATACTACATCAGTAAAACGGAATAAGTGACAAATTAAAATAAATCTCTGTGAGACCGAGCGTTACAGGAATTCGTTTTTCCCACGCACAATACGTAACTACAACGAAAAGAAGTATAATTCATACAAACACATTATCCACCATGCAACACAATTAATCCACAAAGTTTTTTCAGCTAAAACTGAACATCACGGCTAGAGACCAACCGCTCCCTGCCAAATCGCCCTTGTGGCGGATCTCATAGTGAAATATAGATGTAGATAATATGGCATTTCATATTTCTCTCCCTAAAATGATTAGTCTTCTTTTCAGGATTCAAGGATTTCTATCGCACATCTACAAACTTTTCGTACCTCAAGAGTGTGGGACACGGAGTTCTGTCGTCCTCACGGACGATACCGTGCATGTTGGGCGGTAGTAAGTAATGTCTGCGCAGCATCGGGGGAGGGGAGGCGAACGCAGGACCGCATGGAAGCGTCCATGAGTAAAGGATCGCGAGCGGTCATTTTCATTAACTTTCATTTCACTCACAAGCGACAGGGAATATTTGGAAAAGGGGTTCACATACCTAAAAACAATACGATGAGGCAAAGTGATATAATGGCCATTAACTGGCAAAATTAATCAGGAGTATAAAGTTCACCGAACATAGAGGCAGTGCGAACGGTAAAAGCATACTGCTCCTAAGCATACGAGTATGCCTACGCATGAGGATGTTTGTTCCTGCATTTTCTAAATGTAAACTGAGAATTAAGGTCATTTGTTTTTACGCCATGAATACATATTATTACCGAACGTTGGAATACTAAACAAGGAGAGTGGGAGAACAATTTTTAAAATTACAAAAAAAACACTTATTCTTGTGAAAATTCACATTAATAAGTGACTTTCTTTGCATTACAGGAAACTTACACCTACTTTATTGAAACTCTTACTACGGGTGGCAAGATTCACGAACATTATGGACGTGACAGAATACATAGAAACAATAATTATTGTAAATCATCTTGCATGGGAACGGTAGATTTCTCGATGCTCACTAATTTAATTTACCTTTTTTTATTCTCTAATTACGACTTCCTTTATTAACGCAATAATTCCAAAATTTTCATTTTCCATCGGTATTAATTATTATTACTTACCTTCAATTAATTAAATGAATAATGAGGCCACCTATGAATAAAATAATGAATTAAGATTGGGAATGAAAATAGGTTAAATCCACATTAAGAGGTTTCAAGTGTTTCCTCAAGGGACTCCATTAATAATCATTCCAGTTCTGGGCTTAAGTTTGCACACGATCGGTATGATACACTTAAACACCTTCACCCGGCCTTCTTTAAGTAGGTCAGGTAGTACGCTTTCCGGGAAAAAGCTATCTGAACTCCAACGAACCCCTGTGGAGCACACAACGCAGGTCTACCACAAAACACTCACCTCCCCGGAGCCAACGAGGAAAATAAACTCGTGCACCTTCCACGAGCATCTGGTTCGACCATCCCTTAAAAAAAAATGGAAGAACCTTGCACCCACACTTCGGTGAGCTACCGATTGTCGAATAAATCCTTACCCCTAAACGAGTTCAAAAGACATCTGGCCGCTGCCACAAAAAATGGGACCGCGGGAGCTAAAAAGATAATATATGGCTACAATAATGACCGATAAAAAAGAACGATAAAAAAAGAGCAGCCATGAAGCCTGAGGAGGGAGAGTTTTGAGAGGGCATGAGGATTTGGCGGGCGGAATTAGGGGCAAGAAGAAAGAATTGGAGCCTAGGGAAGGCAAGAAGATGATTCAGAGCTTAATAACCGAAAAATCCGAGCGGTGCTTTTCCCCGGCACTTTCCGGAAATCGCATAAATCCCTAAAGTGGTCGTGGAATGGCAAGAAAAAGAGGGTCGGATGCAACCGCGCTCGCTGGGGAAGGGGCAGGTGACGTCCCCCTACGACGGAGGTCAGCTCCGATTGGATGGAAGAACATAAGCAACTTTACAGCGGCATTAATTTTCAATTCGGTACGAACCCTATTTGTAACTGAAAATAGAGAGAGAATAAAAAATGCTAAATTGTACCTCATTAGAGTCGACACTCAATTACTGGAGAGAAAATAAAGCGGATTTAACTGATAACACGAACTAATATAAATTGTTCACAGCTTTTTTTTATTTTGTGCTTTGATACCAACAGAGCGTTTAAATCTGTAGCATATATTAAAAATTCTGAGAAAATATTACATGGGTAAGAGTGTTTAGCAAACATTAATCTCCAGAGAGAGGAAGCAATTCTATTATCTTCAATAAAGCAGATGCTCATAATGGAAATTCATGAGCGCAATATCTGAATACATACGAGTATTGGCTGAAAGATATTAAACTGTAAACATAATATGCGGCAATGAGCTACACATAAAATAAGTCTCCTACGTTAGCGCCACGTGTCATTATTATCTTACACCAACACTTTATTTAGCTTATGTTATTTTGTCTTAATTTGTCTTAATGTCATGCTATATTAGGTTACCGCGCACCAAAAGTATTCCTGCATTTTATGAAAAATCATTTGAATAGTAGTGATCGTTCACAGTTCTACGTTAGTAGTTTGGAAACATTCCACTTCGTGAGTAGCATTATTTTTCTGAACTCCATCGCCATTCCCGATAAAAGTAGTTCCTATTTCTCCGCTAGTACTGCAGAATCTCAGCGGCAAGTCCTTCCCCTAGCACACGCAATAGTCACCGAGTGGAGGACGGGATTAGAGATAAGGGATAGAGTAAAATAGCTACCAAAATAAGAGCTTCCGAACAGCGCGAAAACTTAGGACGACAGCGGTTAAGTAAATGCAGGCATGAGCATATAGGATATCATTAATGTTCCATAAATGTGCAGCTTAAAACTTATGAAACAGTTTTCCCTTCCTTCCCTTCAATTCGTTGGTCCGGAAGCAGCCGCGCCGCGCTTATCAATTATTCCTCTACACAACCCACAGCCGTCAAAGGAACTTCCACACTTAGGATGCATAAAATGAATATTTCACCCTTTATAGCCGATACTATACAGTAAATTTGAAAATAACGTAATGACTAAAAAGGTGGAGTTTAAGAAAAGGTGAACCACCTCATGCAACTGAGCATTACACAAAAGCTGGTGAGAAGAGAGGAAAGAACAACGAAAATGTAGACTCGAGCCCAAATCAACGAATGTAATCGCTACAAGGCCGATAAACAATTTAATAGCACAAAATTAAGTTGAATTAGGAATATAAACGTGCTCACTAGAATAAAAGTGACGTAAAATATAATAATAAATACAGAATAAAAATTTAAAATGATAATAAATACAGGAAATATCCCTAGTAACCCCGGTCTTAAGAGCTATTGAAATAAAATTGGTCAAAAACAAAACTAAACTAGAATTAAGAGTCAGGATTGTAAGTAAAACGGTATTCAAAGAAATTAAATCCTCAAGAAAGCAGCTGAATCAGATATCCCACTGCCTACGAAAAGCAACCATGATAATACTTTATTCAACGATGAGTGGTCATTTTTTTGCAGGTATATTGATCGACCGAATATACATTCAGAAATGCCACGTTTTCCGTAGGAGACTTAAAAGAGATTACGAATCCATCAATGGTATCCTTTTTTTAGAAAGAGATATTGATGCCAGTGAAAATCTCCTTCGAACACGGAACACCACGTACAAGAGGGTAAGCGATTGTATGCCCATCTTTTTCGTCTCGGCGAAGTAAAAAATTATTCAGCAGCTTATCGGCTTCGATCCACCGCGACTGATGCGGCGAAGCGATCGAGGCAATTCGGCTCCAAAAAATGGGAAGCTGCCAAGAGCGAGCACGCCGGAAAAAGTGAAGATGAATGAGCATAGTGAACGGCCAGATAACAACATGTCTCACTAAAATTCGACAGTAGGTATGAACAGTTTACAAAGAATATAACAGTGTGCCGAATTGGAAATATGCAGTCTCCGAAAAATGGCAATGGTCGAAAGGAGTGGTATTAGATTGACCGACAACTGCCATTTCAAAGGCCTCGTTTGAGAAATCAGAGCACTACAGGGCAAAAAATATGAAAATGCCTAATAGATATTAAATTACCATGAAAAAATTACTTTCATCATCATCATAATGAGAAAAAAATCCTTTGTGTGCCTATATCCAATTCTGTGCAAAGGAAACTTCGTATTATTTTGCCTTAGATTTGTTGAAGCGAGTCGCGACATGAAACATCTTTTCCCTTAGCAAGAAGTTCCACAGAGAAAAAATCATTCGCCTAGACCGGGAATCGAACCCGGACCCCCCGATTTCCGGCCAGGTACTCTACCAGCTGAGAACCAAGACTTCCGCGGCCATTTCGCGGTCTTTGAATTCGTTTAAATCTTTTCCGTTGTTAGACCTCATTTGGAATATGCCGCCAGTGCATGGGATCCCTACGAAATTGGTCTAAATAATGAACTTGAACGTATGCAGCGAAGATCGGCAAGATTTGTAAAGGGACGGTACGATAACCTTATTAGCGTAACCAGTCTATTAAATGAATTAAATTGGGAATCATTGTTAGATCGCAGGTTGAAATGTAGACTTAATCTCTTAAACAACTTCCAAGACCATATTTTCAGTGATGATGTTAAAAATATTTTACGAACCCCAACTTACTATGGTAGACTGGACCATGACCACAAAATTAGAGAAATTGATTGCCGAACTGACAGATTCAAAATGTCCTTTTTTCCTAGTACAATTAGGGATATGAATAACGGTAAATATATCCAATACGAGTGTTGCAATGGATAACATTGGTAGCTGCATGTTGGTATAAGGACTTGAAGCTAACCCAACTAACAGCATGTTTTTGCATGTTTGCTTTGCTATTTTTATATTTTTTTAAATGGTGAAGTTTAGAACAGTATATAAATACTTATCCTTTTTCATGCATGATATGTAGTGCATGTTTGGTTCGAATTCACACCCTACCACACACCTTTATGGTGGCTTGCAGGGTATTATGTAGATGTAGATTAGTTAACATTCCATTAAGATTGGTTTGACGCAAGGTTCCACTCGATTCTCCAATCAGCTACCATCATATTATTCACTTTTTTTTCTCTTTCATATCCTTCGCTACTTGCTCTTTGTATCTCATGCGAGACCTTCCTTTTCCATTCTTCCCATTTACAGTTCTCTCGATGATTGTTTTCATTATGCCATCTTGTCTCAAGATATGGCCGATTAAGATGCCACGTCCTCTTTTTGAAGTTTTCAGAAGACCTCTTTCCTCTTCACTTTTTTGCTCCTGTTATCGTGCCCATGTCTCAATACCATAAAGAAGTAATCTACAGATGTTAAGTTCTGATAAAGTGTTTCCTTGCTCCTATACTTACTTGTATTTCCCGCAGAAGTAGATTCTTCTTTTGGTGGACCACCCTCTTCGCCTAGAATTTCTTGCGAAAACAAAAATAAAAAAATTACCATCAGGTATGGTGAACATCTCGACTGACTGGTATGCTCTTTCATTAGCATGTGCAAATGGTGTGGCGACTATAGTAGCGGCTTCCCATCCCGAGGGCCCCTGTTCGAACCCCGGAGGTGACATTATTTCATTACTATACAGGCCCCTACTTGAGCGTTGCGTGGCGAGCACATATATTTCAGCAATCCGCCCAACTGACGTGACGTTAAAGCGTGGACTCCTTGGCAACTTTCTTAGACGGCTAATGCTGACACCAGGTTTTCCTCCACGTTTCTTCGGATTCCCGACAAATCTTTCCAATACCTAATTACCCACCTATCCTTACGGCGGAAATAACCTTAGCCGTCGTTCACAGTATTGAACAACGCCACTTGTTACTAACTTGAACTGAAAATAACATATTTTTTCCTTAACCGCAGATTTCTATCTTTTTTAATGCAATACCTACCATAATTTCAATAAAATTAAATCGGCAACTGCTTTAATATTGATTTGCCCCGAGAACATAGTAATTTCACAACTTTTGATTTGGATCTTGATTTTTTCCCATACGTTTTGACTGTAGTTATACATTCCACCTTTCTCCTTTGCATGAAAAAACAAACGCCCCCATTATCGCCTCACAACCTCTGAGGAACCCTATTAAAGCGGGAAAGAACACAACAGAGGCGAGGATTGTGGGAATGGCTCCCGCGCCCTCGAACTCCCAGTGCGTTACAGCCTAGAATGGTGAGATTCATATTTAAATGAAGTTTCCTCGTCACAAGAACATCAAGAAATTCCCGTAAAAAGCAAATCTGGCAGGAAAAAACAAGAGGCCGAAAGAAGATTTTGAGGAGGGGCACAATGGAATTTTCCGCGGAGAATAAAATTCCTGGCAGGTTATACTCAAATTATGCAGAGCGCATGGCACAACACGAAAACGGGTCCACGAGAGGATTCAGGATGTGAACTTGATATCCTGGAATGCCTCGGAGAATAAGAAAGAGACGAGAGACAGTTAAAAAAAATGTGAAAGGAAATTCGGGAGAAGATGCATGGCGAACATTCAAAACTTCGCGCATGCTTCTGTCTGCCAAGAAAACGTGAGTTACGATCACAAGGGAATGGGCGAATACAAGATCCAAAAGAAGAAACATACGTAGCGCACAAACATTCGAAGCACCACAGTTAGAGCAATACACAAAAATCTATTTCATTAAACTAATACACCAACATTTAAAGGAATGTCAATTAGCAAGAACAGGGAATTGAATAGTTGAAGATGCACAAATACCAAGGAGTAATGAAAGACAAAGGGCTGATTTTAATGTGAATTCAAAGGAAGGCAAAGCCACTAAGGAAAAATAAAGAATATTGACAGGAAAGAAGAATAGGTATAAATTAGAGAGATAAAACGTAAGGTCAGGATTACGTTTTCATACGACCCACAGACGCGGGCACCAATAAAGAAAATGTGAAAAGGGCAACATCCACCCAAAATATGACTCTAAAGGGGATTATTAAAAACAAAGAGGATCAAGAGAAAATGCAATGAAGAAAAAACAAGTAATACAAGCGTCGAAAAGATATCATTGAGCGACATCAAAAAAGAACTAGAAAATTTCTGAAGGGGAAGGGTCCCGGAAAATGAAATGGTAGAAAGATACGAGTACGAAAAGGAAAACTTGTGATAATCGATATGATAGATAAGTTTTTCGGTACAGAGAAACAAGGGTGGGAGGAGCGAAACGAGAGAAAACATAAGAAGGTGGAAGGGACAGACAACATGCGAAATTTAAAAGGATTAATAATTAGATAACCCGGCCAAAATAGTTACGTCCACTTCTGACCAGTGAATCATTAAAAATCGCCAAACCTGAGAAACACAGAAAACAAAAAGGAGAGAGAGGTCAAATGACGCCAAATTCCATCACTCACAATCCGTTGCATACACTCGTCTACACAATACCCTGCAGCCGCCGTTAGGGTGTGTGGACAGGGTGCGCTATTCATCATTCAATACTTTGTCCTTACTTAGGACACTGTCAAAGTGTCACCCTATCAGTAGCCTCCTTTTTCACTACTGCAATTCTCTTGTTCTTAGATGGCAATGAGCCCATTTTCGCTTACGGTATCACTTCTGTTCTCCTACTTAATTAGTTTTCCAATTTTCTTTGTTTTAGAGAACCTCATTATTTCATTTTTAAATCCCTTTTTCATCCCCTCCATCTCACTGGTTTCGCTTGCTGATTAACAACGATTACAATCCCTTGGCGGAACGTCTGACAAACGATTAGTCATTTAGCGGATAATCCCTCCTGCGTTGCGTAATGAAGTTCCTCCCACGCCTCACCATTTCACCTGCAGACAAGCTGAAAAGCACAGGCGATAACGGATAACCCTTTCCTGCTCCCCGCCATACCGCTGTCGACCGGAATTCTCCACCCGCTATTTTAAACTGGGCTGTCGCCAAAACACACGAATTTCGTTCGTATGAGTCGTCGATCCTTCCAACCCATCAATACGTTCCGTAATGCCTTCATTAACAATCCCACCACACTCCGTGAAATGAAGTCGGTAACTAATGGGAATCAGCCGTGACTATAATGTACATTCCTACCTATCACAACGTTCTCTTACCCGCAATGGTGTCACGAGCACTAGCTCGCTCCTCCGCTCCAATCTTTTATTATTCCCTAAATGAAACATTAGGCCTATAAGTGTGACATTAATCATCCATGGTCACCGCATTTAATCGCGTGTATATTTTTAGGCGTTACAATTTAAGGCTTTTATTGAACTACTTCAGTAAAACACATTTTTCACACATTCGTTAAAATAATTATGAATATTAGATCCCAGAAATTACAATCAGATTCGGCCGAAAAATTCATGAAGATGTGGGTCGGCGGCGTCTCTCTTCGGGGCAGCATGGCTTTTCTCACATCACCACTGGGCCTACAACAGTTTGACAACACCTGCAGAGTTTACAGCGGAAGCGAAGGAAACGCGGGAGATGTGAAAAACAGAATCGGCGGAGGAGTTGAGCGTAGCCGGGGGTAAGGGAGAAGCGAGAAAGCTCAGCCTGCGGGGGCAAGGCCACAAAAACAAGTGAGCACTCGAGACGCGTGCCTTACCCCCAGCCACGACTCTTCCCACGCTCCAGGAGATGGCGTGAGCGCTGGGAAGAGGATGAGATAGGGAGCGAGAGAAAGAGAGAGATGGGAGAGAGGGGCGCAGGGAAGGGGGTTTTGAGGAGAGGGTGGACTGAGGAAGGGGTAGCGACCGAACCGGGAGTTCTCCGAGGATGAGAGATGCCAGAGGACGGAGGGGAGGAAAGAAAGGATGGGTGGTCGGAACAGAAAGCAAAATAGTCAGAGGCACGCGAAAGCCGCCCGAGATGAGGAAACGCTCGCGAAACAAAAACAAGGATTGTTGTGGTAAACAATAAAATAAACGTTCCCAATTACACCCGAGGCGCAGAAACACAGCAAATTCCCTACTTACTCTGGATAAACATGGATAGAAGTTTCCAAAAGTTAATAACAATAAAATAAGGGGACATTTCACCACTTTCATTTTTCTATCATACTTAGAAATACGGCGCATTTGCCAAATAAAATGCTCGCGTGGAAGGAATAAATAAGAACGTTTGCGGCCTTTTGGATCCACATACGAGTTATAATAAGAATGGTATGATGAGTCATGATAAGAGAACATCAAGCAAAGCTGCTAGAACGAGACAAAATGCCTTCGAAAGTTCCCATTGGACGAAGATTATGCGTATCCGTAAGCCCTTATCCCAGCAAATGAAGCATGGAACAGCATGAAAATCAAGCGTCATTAAAGACGTTTTAGTACACTGGATATGAATGTGACCGAAAGGGCAAAATGCGGAATCGCGGAGGTACCGCATTAATCACAGAACGAACTCTTGCGCGAAATATTTTCCAGGATAACCGATTCTCCACAAAAGGAATAACTACATACGAGCAGTCATGCATTAGGAAGAGACTATAACGTAAGTTCATTCACTTCGCTATCACAATTCACCAAAAGATCACGGGAAATTACGAAGTCCGCTAAACAGCTTAAATGGGGTCGTTTACCAAATTTTTTTTATTGCCGAATCTGATAGAGTTTGTAAAATAAAAAGACCCGTATTTTTCCGTTTTTTGATCCGTCAATTATTTCCCGAGTTATAAGCGGCGAAAAACTGACGTTCTTAACCCTTTCGGAAAAGTGGGTGTGGTGCAACCTCTGACGCATATCGACTTCGTCCAATCACAACCGAGCCCGCGAAGCTACTTTGCCTTATCGCAAAGGGGGGGACACAGCTCACTCGGCCAATCGGAGCTATTGCGACAGCATCTGTGCGAGCAGACCTTCCGAGAATCCACGTCCACTCCCTCCCCCTGCCCTGAAAGCAGTCAAGGACGGGAGGAAAATTACGTCAATGTTATCACAGCAGCATTTTAGGTGGGCGTCACCTTTTGCTTATTTTAATTTTTAATTTATGAGTGAACGGTTGTGGTTAGAAGATTAATTTTTTCACTAAAATTATTTTTTCGTTTCCATCTAACGATTTCGTGTACAAAATTGCGATTTCGGTTCCGAGTAAACGCCCCCATTTCTCCACTACACTTGCCAAGTAGATAACATATTTATTTTTCTATGATTTCACCACCGAACGAAGCTAAGTCATTCCACTGAATTTTTAAATTCATCTTGAAAACTGGAAATCAAGAACCTCATCGATGACAGCTTAAAATATCGCAAGAGTAATTTGAAATTCGCCGCCGACGTCTGTGATATTCATACGCTGTGTGATACTATTTCGACAGCTAAAAAACAATGATTAAGAACTTCACGTCAAAAATGCTCACCCACAGATCGTTTTTCAAGGTCTAACAAGGTTTTCAAGGTTCGAGTGATTGGCCCATGCGAGAGCTTGAATTTTCGCAGCGTAGTATTAGTTCACGACTTCTTGTCGCTCCCAACTGCGACATAATCACGACGCTCTTCTGAAAGAGGAGCATCCAAGGCTAGCATTCAGGCCTCCCGAAATAAACGTGAGAGACCTCTCTGACGACGAAAGGGAACTATTCAGGAGAAGCACCTAATGCATGACATATAAAAGGCTCACAAAATAACGAACGACCTGTGATCTAAGTAAAAACAATGTATTTACCACACCGTATAGAGGGTATTATACCTACCTACAGGCTTATAACTACCTTTACAGCTAGACAAAATAAAATATTAAACTTCTAATGCATTACACTGCTTTCCCATATTCACATTTTACTCATATCATAAAACAGACTGCCTAGGATTTTCTAATTTATGAAAATTGATGATAGACAACAGTGTAAAACTGAACTTTAAAAAAATTAGGTTGGAAATTAGTAAATTACTACAGAATAGAAAAGAAATAAATCATCCACATAATGAATCCAAAGATGGAGAGCTATATACAAAGAAAATTCATGCATTGAATTTTGAACCTGCATCCAAGGATATCCTGCATAAGATTAACTGTGGGAAGAGGAACAAATGTGTTCACAATTCCAAATATATGCAGTCTTTGACAAAACTTTCTTGGTCACTCAATAACTTAGAGCCTAATAGTACCATAACTGCCAGAGCATGACAGAATCAAGCATTCATATTCATAAGCTTTGTCTCCAAGGTAATCTAACACCTATGAAAATCATTTGTCTAAATCAATATGAGCAAGATTTTTGCAGCTATTTTCCATAAAACAAAGACAAGTATTTTAGTGAACCAGGGTATGATATAGTACAACAAGAAAGCTCCAGTATGCATTTCATTCATTTTTCAAATCAATAACACCTACATCTACACAATACCCAGCAAGTCAACACAAGTGTGTCTGGCAGGAGAATTACTTGGCATTCAAAGAAATGCAATTGAAGCAGAATGTTTTTTGACTAATACGACTTTTTTAACATCTTACACTGGAGGCAGTGTAGGTCACTGATAAATTTCCACTAGTTTCCCTGCATTGTTTATATTGACAATACAATACAAGTAACAGTACAAGTAACCCATCACAATTCAGAATCTAGCTCATCAACACCATTGAAACCTACATTTGAACAGTACATATAGGTGAACATATAAAAATGTTTTGCACCCAATAACCCATATAACAGAGGAGTCAACAACATTAACACTTTATATACACCTAATCAATTATCTAGTTCATTTATAGTAGAATTTGTGAAAAAATTGTAGTGCAATTAATCACATTAAACAGCAAAATAAGAGCCAAAATCAACCTCCCTTACTTAATTCTTTCACATGCATACTAAGCAGAATATATTTATTCCTAAGCTCTTCATTTGAAAGAGACACATATCTAAATACCACACATTCTGTCACACATGAAGTAAACTATAACAGCAACTATAATCGTTTATATATTGTTCTGTCATCAGTTAATCAAAAATATTTTGACCACCATATTTTGATGATGCACCATGTCTTATAAATATTATTTTAGTGCCAAAAAAACTGAAACAGATATCATCAAGCAAACCCAGTGGTTGATAGCTGTTAATTTTTTAGAACATACTTTAATTTTACAACCAAAATTTTCTGCAGGAAAAGCTCCAAATGAGAACAATGAACAAATATAATGAAATATTCTCAAACTCTTCATTGTCATAGCCATTAACATCTTACAGCATTCAAGCATCATCTTATTTCCATTAAAATTAGAAAATGTTATGCATCAGTAAACACCTGCAGAGGCAATCATAAAAAATCTGCACGGCCAAAGAAATAAAGTTCTGAATCATACACTACAATAATACACTACAAATTATAATTGTGAGACTATTCGCAAAAAATTAACAAAATTTAAGAAACGTGAGTAGATGAAACTTAGGAAAACCAAAAACGGATGAGTAATCTTATTGGCCTCGAAGTATATTGCAACAAGAACTTACACAGCAAAATGGATTTATTTACTCTCTACTTTAAAACCGCACTAAGTGTTCGGAATTCGTATCTCCCTCCACTTGGATTGCTAGTAGCGCCCATCCGGAGAACTCAGCGCGCATGCGCTGAGTCGCGCGAGCTGTCTCTCGCGCTGCCGCACCGTCACGTCCTCTCTGTGTGTAGTGTGAGTCTTGCCTGTGACTCGAAGCAGTGTCCATCAGCCTAGCCTTCTTATACAGTCCACTTCTCAGAAATTAAAAGGCAGAGTTCTGAAACCGCACAAAATTTCTGGTCCTTCGGGCCGGATGCGTTGTGTTTCTTCGCATATTCTGCCTGGTTTCAACGACCTTTTCTTGGATTTTTCTTTGTATGTGGAAAACCTGATTGGCTCTTCTGTTAAAGGTTGGAACTTTTTGGAAGCCACGTGGCTGTACGAGGACATTCTACCGTCATTGCTGTCTGGTTACTTCGGCCTAATTCCCTGGTTGCATGCTTTCGCTAGGATTTCTACGAAGATTCATCCAGCTATTGACTCTTCTCGTCTTCATACGGCCTGCTTCACCCTTGATCGGGTTTGGACTTGGTTTCTGGTGAGGTGATGAACACTTTCTACTGCTCGATCCTTTAGACTCTATTGCTATTGTCGGTCATTCAAATCACGTTATCTTGCCTTCATTATGCCGTCGGAGGTGGAAACTTTAATTCAGGCTCAGACCGGTAAAAGTGAATTAATATCGCGATTTTGGCCTAATACGTTGAAAATTGGGAAGGATAAGTTGACCTTGACCTCGCTAGAGAAGCGTAAGGATTTGCTTGATACTTATTGGAATGCTTTCCTTTCTAACCACTACGTGATTTTAGAGAAGCCCGAGTCTGCTGCAACAGATTACTTGAAAAACGATTTTTTCTCGATTGTGGAAGAACGCTATGTTGAAGCATCGACGAATATTTCAGATTGTATTGCAAACTTACAAGGGTTGAGAGCATCTGCAGGTGAAATACCTCGCGGTAATGTTATCAATTCTAATCTTCCTAAATTAGAATTGCCGTGCTTTTCTGGCAATCTCTTGGAATGGGAGAGTTTCCGGGAGCAGTTCCAGAAACTAGTGCATGAGGCACCGGAGCTGTCGAACGTTCACAAACTTTTGTATTTGAAAACTCACTTATGTGGCCCCGCCGCCGATGTAATTAAAAATTTGCCTATCACTGGTGCTAACTATCTAGGGGCTTGGAATGACCTAGAAAGACGGTACGGCAGCAACCGAGTTCTGTCAAATTTCCATATGAAGGGTTTGTTTGACCTTCCTTCAATGCAGAAGGCTACTGCCTTGGAACTTAAGCGAGTTTTAGACCATTTTCGCCAAACTATTAGGGTGTTTGAAAGCCTTGAGAAGCCCGTAAATGCATGGGATGAATGGTTTGTCTTCCTTTTAGTGAGCAAATTGGATCCATCTACACGCTTTCAATGGGAATTATCGCAATCGGATATGCACGCGGTCCCTTCCTTTAACGCGTTATCTGATTTCCTTGAAAATAGAATTCATGCCTTGGACGCTTCTAGGGAAGTCGGATCGCCGAGCTCGTCTTCCAATCGCGAGTCGAAAAGGGCTCCAGCGTATCTGCCGAAATCGACTAATCAGCCGCATAAGATGTTGAACGCAGTCTCAACTAAACTTCCGAAGCGAAATAACTCTGCGTGTCCGATCTGTTCGAAGAATCATTTTGTAAGTTACTGCTCGAGTTTTAAAGCTCTTAAGCCGGAGGAACGGAGAGAAGAGGTAGCCAAGCACTCCCTTTGCTTGAATTGCCTCTCTCGCAGTCACGAGATAGGCCGGTGTCGATCGTCGGGTCGTTGTCTGGCTTGCGGTAGCAAACATCATACGCTATTGCACGAGTCATTTGTAAGGTCATTCAACGAAGATCGGCCATACTCGGATGTCTTACCTTCCGTCTCGAACCCGACCTCGACTCAGAATTTCGTGCCGAGTAGGGCCTCGGCTCCTCCGAGCGCAGTTTCTTGTCGTGCAAATTCCAATAGAGTAATTCTATTAGCAACCTTTGAAGCGGAGGTTGTCTCTCCTGCTGGAGAAATTATTACTGTGAGGGGACTTATTGACACCGGATCTGATACGTCTTTTGTGACGGAATGGCTGGCACAATCTTTGAGGTTAAAGGGATCTAAGGTTAACGTTCCCATTACTGGAATTCAGGGGCAAGAAGTTGGCACTGCATTAAGTCTAGTGAACTTAACAATTAAGTCGTCATACGATAGATGCTTTCAGATGAGTCTCCAAGCTTTAGTGCTTAGAAAATTAACGGCACTTACTCCTTCGCATTATGCGGACATGAGGCATTGGCCACATCTAGAGGGATTGACGTTTGCTGACCGGAATCACGCTATCCCGGCCTCAGTCGATCTCATACTTGGTGCCGATGTGTGTGGACAAATACTCTTGAGGGACGTGCGACGGGGGCCTGCGGGATCACCTACCGCAAGGTTAACTCCCTTCGGATGGGTGCTCATGGGACCTGTCCCGCGCGCCTTTGAATCGCGATCTCAGTGCGATTTTGCTACTGTAATGCACACGCAAGCTTATGATAGCCTGATGGACGAGCTTCATAAGTTCTGGTCCATCGAGGAACTTTCAGCGGAACGGTTGCCTTCTGATGACGATGCCTATTGCGAGGATTACTTTAAGGCAACTTACAGGAGAGACTCTGATGGGCGATATGTAGTGCGTCTACCGTTTAAACAAAATGTCTCGTCGACATTGTCTCCATCTCGCTGTTCAGCAATGAAATTATTCCTTAACAATGAAACCCGTATGTTAAAACAGCCTGATTTGATGAGAAAGTATAATGACTTCATGTCAGAATACTTGTCCTGCGGTCACATGACTGCTACGTCTCCCAGTGGCAAATCGTACTATTTGCCGCATCATGCCGTGGTGAAGGAGATGTATCCAAAAGGAAAAATTAGGGTTGTTTTCAATGCATCTCATAAGACTACTTCTGGTTTTTCGTTGAATGATTTGTTGTTGAGTGGACCAGCTCTTCAATCTGATCTCTGGGTGATTCTAACACGCTGGCGATTTTTCCGTGTGGCATTTACTGCAGACATTGTGAAAATGTTTCGCCAAATTCGTGTGCATCACGACGATGCAGACTTTCAGCGAATTCTATGGCGAGCGGATCCTTCAGAAACTGTAGCCGATTATAAACTCACCACTGTTACTTACGGAACAGCCGCTGCTCCGTTTTTAGCGATTCGTGTTCTCCGTCAGTTAGCCCTTGATGAAAGTGCTCAATTTCCTTTAGGTGCCAGAGCCATTGAGCAACATTCATATGTGGATGATATCCTTTCTGGTGGTGATGATTTACATGAAGCACTTAATGTTAAGAAACAATTGACGGACATTTTGGACACAGGGGGATTTCCATTAAGTAAATGGGCATGTAGCGATGCTAGGCTGTGTTCTGAAGGAGTGAATTCATCGAAAGTTTTCTCTGACTCTGACACAGTTGATACTCTTGGTGTACATTGGTCTCCTGTAAAAGATGTGTTCAGTGTAAGGGTCGCTAGTGTCAGTTGCCAAGACACAATCATCACTAAAAGAAGAGTTCTTTCGGATATTGCTCGTCTATTCGACCCATTAGGTTGGATGGCGCCTGTGCTAATATCAGCGAAAATTATGATGCAAGACTTATGGTTTTTAAAGCTAGAGTGGGACCAAGTATTGCCTCCTGATCTGGCTAAACGTTGGCAAAGGTTCCGCTTTTCTCTTGCTAAATTAGAGGAAGTGAGCATACCCAGATGGATTGGTACCTCTAATTACAATCACTCTCAAATTTCTCTCCACGGGTTCTGTGATGCTTCCGAGCGCGCATTTGCCGCAGTAGTGTATTTGCGTGTTTCTGATGAGAGTCGAGGAACTGTTATTAGCTTAATTGCGACGAAAACTAGGGTAGCTCCTCTTAAACCGATTTCTATCCCTAGACTTGAGTTGTGTGCAGCTGTGCTTTTAGTCCGCCTATTAATGAAAATTGTGAATGGGTTCCTCATCAAACCTATCCCAGTGTTTGCTTGGACAGACTCAGCAGTGTCTCTGGCTTGGATCAGAGGCCACCCCGCGAAGTGGAAACCATTCATAGCACATCGCGTCGCTGAGATCCAGACATCACTTCCGAACGCCGAGTGGAACTACGTCAACTCCAAGTTCAATCCAGCAGACGCCGCCACTCGTGGCATCAGCCCTGAGGACCTCATCCGCTCTTCGCTCTGGTGGTGCGGACCGCCTTGGCTTTCTGACGCTGAGGATGGATGGACCCGACACATCCCTGATTCGCATGGCGCTGAGGTGGAGGAGATGCGCAGTCCCGTGAGCGGAGCCTACTCTGCAACAGTCTCTACTGACTTTGGTGACGTATTCCTCAGATTCTCCTCTTTTCTGCGCTTGATACGCGTTATTGCATTGTGCCTAAGATGGATGCACAATTTCAGATGTAAGGGCAAAGGACGTCACGGCTTCGTCACGGCTGAGGAACGTGCCAACGCTTTGACTGCCATAATCAGGTGTACGCAGCAGAGCGCCTTCCGGGAGGAACTTGCAGCCCTGCGGAGTGGGAAGCCCCTTAAGAAGTCCTCACCCCTGCTGTCTCTTCGACCGTTCTGTGATCCGGATGGAATTGTGCGTGTGGGCGGTCGACTCACAAATGCAATCCTGACCTACGAGGAAAAACACCCGATCATCATCCCAAGGGACAGCCACTTCGCCGTGCTGCTCGTGCGCCATGCTCACTCAGCCACCCTTCATGGCGGACTGCAGGCTACGAGGGCGTACTTGGCCCAAAGATATTGGGTCATCCGCAGCCGGGTGGTGGTGAAGCGAGAGCTGAGAAACTGTGTCATCTGCACGCGGTTTCGTGGGAGAACGGTTGCGCAACAGATGGGTGACCTCCCAGAGGACAGGGTGAAGCCTCAAAGGCCGTTTTCCTCTACTGGTCTTGATTACGCTGGACCTTATTTCTTGAGGGCAACTAAAGGACGTGGGCAGAAGTCCTATAAGGGATACATATGTCTTTTCATTTGTATGATTACCAAAGCTGTACATTTAGAATGTGTATCAGATCTGTCGACTAACGCCTTTCTTCTCGCATTTCGCAGATTTGTGTCTCGAAGGGGAGTGTGTTCTAAAATTTACAGCGACAACGCCTCGACATTCCAAGGAGCTTCCCGGGAATTGAGGTCGATGTTCAAGGAATCTTCACCCATATTTGAAGACATTGGCTCCCAGCTGAGCAGCGCTGGAACCCAGTGGATCTTCATCCCCCCATACTCCCCGCACATCGGTGGCCTATGGGAGGCTGCAATCAAATCTGCCAAATATCACTTGCGTCGCGTTTTGGGCGACCAAAGATTGACATTCGAGGAAATGTCTACACTACTCTGCCAAATTGAAGTCTGTTTGTTACCATGTTGATGTTACTTGAGTTACCTGGACATTGTTCGAATATGTTTCTGTTACTTCAATTATTCCTTTGTATGTTTGTTACGGCGGGCGGCTTGGACATAGTTTCGTCACGGACGAGGCGGGCGGTATGTTCGGAATTCGTATCTCCCTCCACTTGGATTGCTAGTAGCGCCCATCCGGAGAACTCAGCGCGCATGCGCTGAGTCGCGCGAGCTGTCTCTCGCGCTGCCGCACCGTCACGTCCTCTCTGTGTGTAGTGTGAGTCTTGCCTGTGACTCGAAGCAGTGTCCATCAGCCTAGCCTTCTTATACAGTCCACTTCTCAGAAATTAAAAGGCAGAGTTCTGAAACCGGCCCGTCTTTTATTCCGCACACTAAGATGCACCTAAAACATACTCATCTGGTAGCAGGTGTAAATGAATACTACTAAATCAAGGGAAAGAAAAAGGACATTTTCTAGCTCACAATTTAGCAATCAACTTTTTTGACTTAGTTGAGTAACTTGGCGCTAACAATATATTAAAACACATTTCCCGTAAAGTCTATAATTTTTATAAGTTATATGTCATGCACCTTATTCTCTTGCAATATCAGTATTGTAAGCAATATCATAAAAGAATCAATGTATATAAGACTTGTAATAGTTAAGGGTGATGATTGCCTGGACACAGTCTTTACAAGCTACACCTCAAAATATATAAGACCATTCTCTTCCAATGCCCATGATGCCTACTTAGATTTGCCTACCTTCTTCATTGCATAAAATTGTAAGGGATGATTCTCTTCAAAATTGTAGCAGGTCATCAAATCCTAATTAACATCTTGGATCAATTTTAGATTTCACCAATTATGTACTTCCAAAACATAAAAAGCATGCAAATAAACAAACTGAAGTAAAGTATTAAGTAATCACTGTCATGAATTTTTAATTCCTCAGATAGTATTTAAGAGCTACAATATCAAATGAATCAAAGAATAATAGGATTTTCACGCAAAAGACCCTAAAAATATTATCTTCAACATAGTCTAATGAAAAACATAATGGATTCTGAGGAAGAGGCAGAAAATCCTTGATGTCCATTATCCCTGAACTTAGGCATTAAATAAACCATCAAGACAGTTGAGTCCAGGTAGCAATCAATCGCAAGAATGTGTTTTTCTTTATTTCTCATGAGATTCGACAGAGTAAAAGACAAAAAAACGGGGAAAATACACTATCATAATATACGATTTCAAAGCACTTCCCTGTTTAAATGACTGTGTTCACAAAAGCTAATGTCTCTCATCAACTAACAAATATACACCTGAATATGTGGGTGTTTACTCAAGTTCACTCACTCAGTGATTCAACCCGAAGGTTGGTTTTGATAGGTGAGAGTAGAGCTCACCCTGTACTAAGCCAATGGCATGTGAAATTCACACATTCAGGGCAGGGGGGGCAGTTCCTTTCCCTGGGCCACCTGCAAATTCCTCCGAAGTTCTGACACTAAGAAAATCGAATCAGGAGGATTTTAGAAGGGGGTGTCCAGAAATACTCTTGCCTAGAATTTGAACCCAGGACCCCCTCCAGTCAGTAGCTCAGTGCTCTACCCACTAGGCCACCACGACCCCCTATTACTCAAGAAGTTTTCTCGGGTTTTTTCGGCCGACATTTCGTTCCTCGACTCGAGGGTCATTTTCAGGGTGAGATGAGTGCCATCCTGAAATTGGACGCCTTATATACATGTCCTCACGGGTCGGCCAAAATGGATGCCCTTACCCGGTGGACAACCCAAGAAAACTTCTTGAAGCAGATACGCCGGGAAAGCACCAATTCCTACTTCCCCTATTACTCAAGTTACGGAATGGAATTAAATGTACACCGGCAGTTAAGTGACAAACTAGTTAATACAACTAATTTTAGATATGGAACAAATAACATACCATAATCAAACTGAAGGTGAGGAGGAAGATGGTGAGCAGGAGACATTGATGGTGTTGTTTCTACATCAACCACAAGGGGGCCATCATTACTTGTCTCTTCCATTTGCCCACCTCCACCTGGAGCTGCACTGCCATATGACATCTGCAGGTCAGACAAAAAGTGTGAAAATAGGTATTTACAAAAAAATTAAGAAATAACAGTTACTTGCTAATGAATATGAAATTAAAATTGCCAATACTTAATGTCCAATGTATCCAAAAGACACAATTGTAAAAACCCTTCAAATTTTGTCTGAAATAAATTAATACATTACAACCATTCATAACTGTTGGGTGAAAACTCACTTCAGGGCTTAAAACCCCAAAGATAACTAATATTTGAAATCAACCTGCTTGAAATAGTCCAAATGGCATGAATCAATATAACTCATCCTTCTTGAGATTAGTTGAAAAAACAATTGATTTTTGAAAAAACAATTGATTATTACAAAAACTCTTCTATGAATTCCTCTATATTTTTGTAGAGGACAGAGTATCCTTGGATTAGAATTACATAAATAATAATTAGCTAAGAAATACAAGGATCATTACATTTAAGTCATCATATCTATAATACCCATCAAAAATCAAACAACTTCAATACAACCGTAACAACTCCAAACTCAAAAGAAAGATTTGAGTTATGCCATCATGTAATTACCACTTTGCAAATCAAATAATTAAACTTACTTCACTCTGACTAGGACTTGGAGGTCCAGAACCTCCCACGCTAAGAACGGAGTCTCCATCACCACCAGTTCCATCCTCCAGTCTTGGCCTCTTAGCATCCTGAAGTGGAAGTGAAGATATCAATAAAGGTCCCATTTTAAAAATAAATAAGGGGTGAAATCAATGAATAGGAGTAAAGTAATACCATTATAAACAGTGGATAGAAAAATTTTACCACACTATAATATACACCATTCCCCCACAATCCTAAGGAATCATTACATATAACAATATTTAAGATGTTCACATATTGCAAAGGAAAGGAGGGAATTCTGACAGTAAAATTTTCCAAGTTGTGAAATGGAACAAAACTTATTTCTTACATTTTTTAGACTTTGACAGATAAAAACGCCTAAATGAGCATAAAATTTAAAACTCCAAACATTGTCCCATTTTTCAAGAAATGCAGGAAGATAATTTATCAAAAAATCTCAAGAATTTCATCATATGTTCATATCAAAATTAAATAAGAAAGGAAGATGGATTTTCAATAAATCCACAATGTAAATATTTTTGATCCATGAATAATGTCATTTAAATAGAAAATAAAGAAGAATATAAGCACACAGAAATTTGCGTGGTTACATGGCTCCTTTTGTGATATGTACTGCAAGTATGCATTATTGATTACAAACTGAAAAATTAATTTCATAAGTCTTGGAAGAGAAATTTGGAAATAATTCATAATTAAATTGGAAATATTTACAGAAAATGACGAAAATAAAAACTACTTGGGACAATAATAAAAAATATATCAGTTCTATACATACTGATAACTTTTTCAGCTTTCTTTCTCTGTCCCTTTCCCTGTAAAAATCAGCTCGCGATTCTTCCATTTGCCTTTTTTCTGCTTGCTTTTGTCGATCTATAAAAGTAAGAGTAACATGCACATCACAAATGATATTCTTGGGCATATATGAATACACAATAAGTCAGATTCTTTTCTTGCTCACATTTCTGTTCGATTTCCTCATCGTCCAACAACAGGGACACAACTTCTTTGGGTTTCAATGTGTCAGGTCTGAAGTTGCCTCCACTAATCACCATCCTTTGTATCTGAAAAAGAAATCAGAGGCGTTGACAACGTTTATTATACAATCGTAAGTATAAAATAATCACTTCTGAATTTTATTAGCACCAGAGGTTTTCATTTTTACTATAGATAAAAAAATATCATGGATTCAGAAATCACTGGGCAAAAAACGTTTTCTTTACCTTACGACAAATACAAAATTCACACATTTCACTGAGTATCTTACACTGCTAAGAGCTAGAGTCCATTGTTTCCAAACATTATAATACCTGCAGAGGCATAAGAGGCAAAAAGCAATGGCTGTAACTAAACTGAAAATTTTCTAAGCACAGTAAGAAGAAAGTACGACACACGAAGTGAAGTTAAGAGAAATTGATCATTCAAGAATATTGACATCCCGAATAAAAGTGGACCGAACGAATAAATAAAACGGATTGAAAATGCTATTCATTTACTATTTTGCCAAAAGGTCTCGATACTTCGTCGACTCTCACTTATTTCCATTCTAATATTTATTCACGAAAAAAATGCAAAGCACCTACAAATGCAAAGTGACCCTCAAAGTGACATGAACATGTAAAAAAAAAAAATATTTTTACAATGTGGAAATCCAAAACATTCACATTGTAAGAGTATTACCTAACGCAACAAAAACGTATTTGGGTAAAATCAAGCGTTACAATGGGACAGACACCTACAAGTTTGGCAATCCTTCAGTTCAGCGTAGCTATAACGAACGACCTGTGCGTTTTGAGAAATGGTGAATTGGTACGGGCATCACGGAAAGGACAAATGCGATCACGTATAGGGTGGAGAGGCTCCGACCTCCCTCTCACTCACTCCTCTGACAACCAGCCATCATTTGCGACGAGAATGCCCGCTGCAGTTGGAGAAGCATTGTAATTTCCGCTGGGGGAAAACGATGAGGGTAAGTTGATAAAGTTACACAATCGACCAGAAATCTACGGAATCCCAGCTTTACCGCACACGTGGCTGGACCACCCGCTGTATAAAAGAACTGTGGGGGAAACCTCCCAGGTGAAGGAACCGAAACTACTCCTGAAAATTCACAGAGAATAGGGTGCTACCTACTGAAAACACGAAGTATAAAACCAGGTCGTTCGCAGAGGACAATGTTAACAACTACATTGCAATGAATTAAAAGGAATAGAAATAACGACTATCATTATCAACTAAATTCTCTTTCAGTAATGTAACTTTGAAGGCAACTTATGCCCAGTTCACACGGTGCGTTTTTCCTTGAGTGCTCGCTAGCTGGATTTCGTGCGAGCTACTCTGTGGGCGACGAAGGTGGCCGCTAAGCTGGCTTCGCTGATGATTGTCGGTTCACACGTAGTGAGCTAGCCTCCTTGCTTGCTTACTCATCTTAGAGCAGGGGTTCCCAAACTTTTTTGTAGTACGCCCCCTGCTGTTAAAATGGAAACCCTCCACGCCCCCCTTCACAGTAAATTTTGTGGGCACGTGAAAAAAACAACTATTACATTGAAAACAAAACATTTATTTTCACTATCACAAAATGCAACATTATTTTTCAATTTAAAGAAAACTTGTTAAGAGAAAAACATCGACAAAAAGCTTTAGATTTTTGCTATAAAAGTTTAATGCAAGTGGATTGTTAAGTTTTCGAAACATCTAGGTTGATTTTAAAAATCTACAACCTAAAATTAGTTAAATGTATGGATTTTATTTACTTAGAGATTTTTATTTTTAACTGGTCTCGCGCTCACGCCCCCCCTGACATGTCTTCACGCCCCCAGTTTGGGAACCCCCGTCTTAGAGCCTCAGCACGAAGATGTTTCTTGTGATAGTTCCGAATACGAACTGCATATAAACAAGTTTCGTGTCCATATTCTTCGATAAGCACCACAACTTGATCCCTAGTCCATAGATTTACACTCATTTTTAAACACAATATTGACCATGAGATGCTATGAAAAGCAGAACCGGGCAGAACCTTTATTTTGATCACGTGATTCAAAGCTGAACGGTGATTGGCCGGCAACAATAGCCATCAGAAAAACACGCAAGGAAAATAGCACCGGACTTAACCTCGAAATCAAGCAAGCTAGCCGTCAGGGAAGCCCGCAGCAGTCGGCGTTTACAGAAAGCGAGCACGCACGGAACCCATCAGCACTCCACGCAAGAAATCCATCCGGGAAAAACGCACCGTGTGAACCGGACTTAATTTGATTACCACGCGAGTACATGAAGAAAATACGGGGATTATTTCATTAAATTATCTCCGTAAATTGCGACGGTTGCATAAGACTATTAGGAAAACAAACAATTATATTGGCTTCCGATTATATTACTAAACTCCCAACTTCACAATGTCCAAATATTCGATTCCAGCAACGACTTCGACCACGACACAAATCAAATATGTACTAAATCTTTACAAAAAAGATTGTCTCAAGAATTGCGCCGTTGTTAGCACCAATTTAAATCACCGAAAAGTGCAAAACACAAAATAATACGGGGATGAGCACCGCTTCGTCTTATACTGCACGCTTCAGTGATTTATAGATACCTGACTCCAGAATATATTTTAATCAATGTAAATACTATTATACGTCAGGCTCCAAAACATAATGCTTAATCAGCTTACACCTATGTACTCAAATGTAATGACGTACCTCGGCGTAGACATTTCACTTTTATTATGACTTTTATTGTGACTGTCATAGAGCTACACATACGTAAAACTAAAGAGCCGTGAATGTATGAAACCCACAAACGTGATGTGTACGTGATGAAAATGCTTAAATTGAAAACAATTGAGGGAGGACAAGGAAGATCTCATTACTGAATGTGGAGGAAGGATATATCTCCATCGGTTCCACAACAAATGAAAGACAGGGAGTCCTCGTCTTTCCGTTATTAAGCTTCGTCTATTACATAACCGCGACGTAAAGCGGAAGAACGGAAAGCGAATCACCGTTTTCCGTAAACGCTCTATGCATGAAGTTTATAAATATGCTTAAATACAAAATTTTTAAGATGTTCTCCGACAACCCATTTGCACATGAGCAACTTTATTTCATTGTAAATGCATCAAGTACAATAATTAAATATTCATACCATTGTAAATTATTATATACGTTTTATATGATAAATTTCAAAGTTGTAGAGGATCAATGTGTTAAAAAGGCGGATCGAGAATACGGAGTAGAGGATCACTGGAGTTATACATCACATGACGTATCAGCGAAGCGACGTAAAGCGAAACGACTTGAAGTTGGGCCTCCCTGTAAGTTACTTTTCAACACAACATCGGCACCGCTATACTCCACATGGCCGCTGGTCGGAGACCGCACACGACGAAAACACCCGAACAGTACGACCTTTGGATTATAAGCCATACGGGCCCCGCGTAAAACGGAGAGGCGTATCGCGTTTAGAAACAAGGAGAATCGAAAAAGGAGCGTTGGGTAACCCGTAACCCCTTTGTGTTACCTCAAGATAGGGAGGCCGGCCACCCTCTCTCTCAGTCTTCTTCCCTCGACCATCCCCCTTTCCGTTAGCTTGTCTCAACCGTCCCTTGGTCCGCCCCAGCAAAAGACCCCTTTTGCCTCTCTCTCCCTCGAGAGCCAGTCTCCAAGACCATATATCACCAACACCCTCACGCTGTCTTGTACCTACTACTGCGATGTGCACTTAATGCACAGATGCGACATCCTTAGATAAGAAGCATAGAGTACCGTAAGGGACTCCCACACCGTCGAACCCGACACCTACCAATGCCACACTGTTGGCCGAGCGTGATTTTTTGCCGAGAATGGAGGAAGGAATGCCTTTTAAAGATAAACGAAAGTAGCAAGCGGGAGGCGGGAAGCTGTTATGCCTTACAAGGGCCGAAGGAAGCATCCCACGAGCGCCGAAATGTGACTGCCAAACGGGATTAAAATCGACATGGGTGAGACTAAAAGCATCACAACTCTTTCGTCGAAGATTATTACGTCAATAGCCTTAAGTGGAGAGCGCACACGGGTGAAAATCTCACTAAGGAAACTAGTTTTGTAGGCATGGCGAGACTTACAAAGTGCTCTTTATATGGTATCACTGAAAAGCTGGGCACGCGTTAAGTGGCAGGCGTCGAAGTCGATTCCTTAAAAGAAGCATCGCTTCATTTAATGGGCGCAATTCATTCGTTCGAACACATCTTTCCATAAGCCATTGTCAGCGGGCATCTTGATAATAAAGTTCATGCTTAAGGGTTGTTCGCCAAAAGATCGTCAAGAAAAGAATTGAGTTGAAGTAACATCTGACGAATCCCTGTAGTAAAGGCTGTTCGGGTCTTCCACCAGATCAGGAACACCATCGTGGCCGACGTTTCGGAGAGCGAAGACTTAAGTTATTAAACTGAAATGAAATCATACCCGAGAAGACAAATTTTCCAGCGTAATGAAGGAGATAAAATATATAAAGTGTGTGCAAGCACATGTAAATACCACCAATAAACTTCTACAAATTGCAAATAACACCTCTGGATGTAATGTGATCAAATTGTAGCACCAAATAGAGGAGCGTAAAAGCGATGAAATTCGAAAAACTGCTCACAGAGACATTCATAAACACGGTAAGACATACTATGAATGCAGCAAAAACATTGCGACGATAATCACTGGCAATCAGGAAAGGCTTAACCAACCGAACCACATTTATAATATACCCAACAACATACGCAAAATTAGTCATCAGGCAAAAATACTTTATACCTTGTAAGTGATAAGAATCCAATCATGTTTTTAGATTAGGGTTCTGAAGTCTGGGGATAGAGTGAACGCTATTTAATAGCTAGATATGAATTATATAACCACGTTCATATTAAAATTCACACGTAGGCACACGAAAAAGGGAAACTGATGTCTCAGCTACATCCCTTTCAACAGTACATGTACGCAGAAACCAAAAGTTTTCGAAATGAAACTTTTTACATTTTTTGCCTTTCCTAATTGGGATTCCCGAAAAAAACTTCATATTCTAAAGCCCATCGAATTCAAAGAAGAGAACATATTTTTTTTCTCAGAGGAACTTACCATACCATTCAGCATCGTAAAATCAAATCATAATGTGTACGGCGAGGATGATATACCCGTATTATTCAAAACAGAAAACGAACAGAATTGCATTTTCACGGGCACGGGCGAATAAATTCATTTCGCACATAAATCGGCAATACCTAGGTGAAGACCTACAGTTGACGCAATATCTTCTTTTCGTAGAAAATACGGAGCTTCATCGGAAAATGGGAGGGAATAGATGTCTGATTGGCCTGGGACCTTCCTACCAGCAATGTAAATCCACGCCACATTTCAGTCCGACAAAGCTTGTTCGCGAGGTTGATTGGAAGCCCTCAATCGCAATAAATGAACAGACGAGGCGGGCGCGGGACCCCATGAGGATTCAAGCAAGGGCACTTCCATCACCAATTTCATTGTTGCATTGATGACAACGTAATCCTTGCCCGTGTCTCGACTCCCACCATTATTGCATCCCCGGCCATTACCGCAACCCCTGCTCAGAGCACCAGCCCTGCGGGGTTACGCTAGGGGTAGGGGTCGCCGCTATCGGATTGTGCGGAAGGGCGTATCGATGTCGGCCAGAGAGGAAGTGGGCAACCAGCCAAGTTGAGGTTGGAGGAGAGTTAAGGCGAGGGTGGGGAACGGAGGAAGAAGGGGAAGATAAGGGGAGAAGTAGAGTGAATGAGAAGCATAAGAGAAACAGGTACAGGAATAGGAAATAAAAGCGCCGACACACAGCAGCCAGGCCGACGTCGGTTTTAACCTTACAGCTTATAACCAAAATGGCTTGCTCTTCGACCAAACCTTTTCTCGCCACCTAAGTACCACAACACTCCCACTTCGTTCATATGCTGGATAAATGGCTCATTCTCCACCAGCTCAAAATAAATTATGAAGAAAAATATATAAGAAAAAAATGCCCACCAAAAGACGAGTTCTCGAGACGATGCTTAATTGTTCCTTTATCTCGTTCAGAATCTTTTCCAACTTTACAGAATTTCAGCCACAAATAAACCATATAATAAATCAATACAATGCTGGAAATGAAAAAGTATGGGCAGCGGAATGAAGAGCAGCATTTCACCCATTTCCGCAACATGGGCATTACTTCAAATGCATTTGATACATACCACTAATTATTGCACTGAAAATTTCACTTAAGAATTTCTCGACAAAGGCGATTGAAACTATTTAAAATTTAATGCCAAGAAGACTACGCTTACCCGTGTTAACTTCCGGAACGTCACAACATTACATCGAAATCTTTGCGAAAGAAGTACATAAAAAAGTGTGACTAATACAAACTCTTTTCCCCCATCTTATCATTGGCTGTCATATATTTCCATTCCCTTCTTCGTCAAAATACGAATCGATTTTAACAATTTACCTAAATACCTTGTCTCTTTTTGTCCACACATTTCCCCATTCTATTCCTCTTTCTCTTCCACGGCTGTCTTTGATAAATCAAACTAGCCGTCACGTTCCTCCAAATCTGTCAAAAATGACAAGAGATGTCAACTCGCGCATCATATAGCACGACATCATAGGATTCGGGGATATTTCTTCCACATTGAGACAGATGGATGGCGCTCCACAAGTATTTTCTTTCCGCACGCTCAGGAGTAAGTCACACTACAGGACCAGAGTAGATAACATTTACAGGAATCTTTCCTAAATCTTAACAGGCTGTCAGCGGTTTGCTTTTAATCGTTCGTTCAATATATGTACATACAAAGAAAACAGTGAACTTGATTAAGTGATAAGTATAGGGGTGCATACAAGGTGACGAATGCTGTTCGATATCCCTACTCTTGGATTTTGTAGAGTTATTATGCTAATAAAGAGGACATTGTATGCCCTATCGTAAATGTCGTTATCTTCGTCCAGAATCGTACGAGATTTTTCTACATATTTACGTAGACAACAGCATATGATCCCCCTTTGTTTAACACACAAGTGCTTTAGCAAGATTTCCACAGAGAAAAACCATCCACCTTGATCAATAATAGATCCCGGAATCTGAGTCAAGTGGGGTGAAGTTCTAGTCAAGGTGGATGTTTTTATCTCAGTGGAAATATTGCTACTGTGCATACTTGCAGTTAACAACGTTAAGGTTTTTCGCGGCTAAATCTCAATCCTTGAGCATAATGGTTTTATTAATTAAATAAGCATCGTAAAATTCATCGCAATAACAAAAATATATTAACTAACGCCATTATCCACGATTACCCAACCTTAGCTTTCTCCATCCTCTCCATGCAGACGCCATCATTTCCCACATTCCAAGTTCCTTCCGACCGCAAACATATAACCTCAACGCCGCTGCTCTTTCCACCCGAGTGAATGGAAGGCAGGACGAGAGGCGAGTGATCTCATCCACACGACGCGATCCGAAACCGATCTTTAACGCAGGTGTTCCCCCGAGATCTGCCTTAATTGCTACCGCAAAATCTTTCCAGCGTTCATCGCAAGTTTTATCCACCAAAACGCCCACGCGTTCGACCAGTTCTCCCGCAAGGGTTCGTGCTGATTCAGTGCCTCAGACCGTCTCACAGTGGTCGGAAATCGAAAATACCTGGCTAAAAGTCAAAAAGTGATATTTTCAAGCCAGGAAGCTGAACCTTTGCATAAATATTCTCAAAAGACCTGTGCATCCGATAATCCAAGGCAATTTCCTTAGTACTCAACAATTAACAATTTGCATGAGGTCAAAAATGCACAAATTTCGAAAAAACTGTCTACCCTCAATTTTCTCACAAAATCTTCAAAATCAAGCCCTTGCTGAACCTTTATGGGTGATTATTTGGAATAAAAGGTGATGTAATTACATAAAACAGCATTTTATCTTTGTTTTAATGTAGTCTACTTACATTTTTGTTATTATTTACCAAAGATATTGAACAAAATGGCGGACTCTTATTTTTGGTCAATTTTTTAATATAAGTAGAGAAAAAGTAAATTGCATCGCCGAGCATCACGGAGTAACTTATATGGGGAAACACTACAAAGCTTCCATAGTGCGAATCCGATGAGTTATGCTGCGACCGTTTGCGACGCCGAATTTCACATTAGTTTTTCGATCGCGCGGTCGAGTCTTGTCCAAGCCGCCTGCAACGGGGCGGCAAGTGTGTGGAATGGATTGTAGCCGCATCCACTCCGCTATGGAGATTTTCGAGACACAAACATTGACAAGAGCCTCCATCTATTACATTTTGATGGATTCGCGGTAAAAATTACGCATTTTATCACGTGGAGTAAGGTCTATGAGATACTGAAAGAGTGCTTTCTTCGGGTGCACCACGGATCAGGTAGCTGATGAACAAGAATTCATCCGACATCGATTCTTAATGCCATATTTGCTTAAACTGAGAATGGCCTGAGCTCCCTCAAAGCCATACTTACAAATTAGCGTACATTTTATATTATGCTAGGTTATTGAATCTCTGGAAATGCATTCCAAGTTATGCGATACTGAATGATCAAGTAGACTTTGAAGTTTAACTTCACATGATTCCTCTAAAAGTAACTTCACCTGGATAAGTAGCACTTTAACCATCTGTAGTTTTTCGTAAATAGGATATAATTTATGGCATTGCAATTCTGCTACTTTTCGAAGAACTATGCATATACTGGTAAAACTATGTACATACCTGAAGATGTGACCTTAAAGTCCGCGAATGTTTGGTCTACAAGGCGCCACACGCTACTGCTCCCGACCATGACTCAAGCACAACTAAATACTGACTCCTCGAGAGTTCCATGGAAATAATTGGCAATAGGGCACCAGCCTCTGACTTAGCTATTGGCATTATGTCAGTTTTCATCCACTTTGAAAGTACTGTTCTCAACCTAATTGGTGTGGTCTTGCTAATTTCTTTGAGGAGTTTGGAGGCTGCTTCATCCTCCTCTTATTGTTAACTCATAGAGACCGTGAAAGAAAAAGTTGCCGCAGAATGAGACGATCTCTAACTTTCTGTTTTCTTTCCCTTTGATATTTTGCTGCTAGTTCGAAAACATTTCTCCGGGCGCCCAGAAGTGCCTAATAAGTTTTGCAATGCAAGCATAAATTTGATTTCAAATAATTATTCAAAGTATATCGTATTTCTTAATAATCTTAAATCGCTCTGATATACTTACAGGGTGGCGTTGAAGAACCTAGAAAATTGGTTCAGCAAGGGCTTGATTTTGAAGATTTCGTGAGAAAATTGAGGGTAGACTTTTTTCGAAATTTGTGCATTTTTGACCTCATGCAAATTGTTAATTGTTGAGTACTAAGGAAATTGCCTTGGATTATCGGATGCACAGGTCTTTTGAGAATATTTATGCAAAGGTTCAGCTTCCTGGCTTGAAAATATCACTTTTTGACTTTTGGTCAGATATTTTCGATTTCCGACCACTGTGCGTCTGTACGAAATGGAACAACAACAAAATGTCGACGACGAAAATTTCACCTCCCCAGCAGTTATTTCCCACCAAGCACGGCTTTGCGTAGATCCACAAGTAGAAGAAGTAGGTATGAATTTTTTGTGAAATCAGATGAAAAATAACGAACTTAAAAATAATGCCCGGGGGATAAATTTCCGCGGGAGAGTAGGAAGTAGCTCTGAATGTTCATAGTCCATTAAATATGAAAAATGTTGGGCGCTGCCTTTTGTTTTTCTCAAGCCAAATATGATTCTCTCACACCACGGCATCTAATTTTCTTATTAATCTAAGTTCGTGCTTTAAGTCTATTTTTTCTACGCAGTTCAGAATTGAAAGAGGATTGCGCCAACCGAGCTCTGACAACGCACTATTTTCACAGCTTCAGAAGGGTCTTCAGAAGGATCAGTCGGCATAACGGTAATGTAACAGAGTATATATTTCAAAAAATATTGATGGCAGACCGAGGAGAAAGGAAGGGAAAAGATTTGAAGCGGCATAACCACCGCTACAGAAATTACAGCATTGCACACCACGGCATTGTTTCTGCGTCGCTCGCGAGGCCTGCGATAATAAAGTTTTCAGCTACACAAAACCAAGTTGTAAAATAAATAACGCCCATTACACCGAAATTGAGATGAATTTCTTGCAAGCAGGAGAACAAACTTGGAAAAAACACTCATGAAGACTTACCATCAATCACAATTTAAGAGACTTCACAGTCATGCACTTATGGCACGAATTCATTCGAAGAAAAAAATACTGACTTCTACCTAAATTATAGTTGCCCGAGATTACCTAAAGGATGAATTCCTACGATAAAAATCCGTCGATAAAATGGAAGAAATACACTGAATCAAAATCAGGAGAGATACAATGTCCCTTTCCCTCACTCTTTTTATCCAGAAAGGCAGTTAAATTGTGCCAAATTTACTTCGAAAAAATGGTAAAAGTAGGAAGAAAGAGTTCAATGACGAGCAATGTACCGCTTCCTGATTTATCACCATAAGACAACAACATTATAGCACGATATGTGCCCTTGTATTGTCCAAAGTAAAGTAGTAACCCTTCCAAAATACAAAAATTCTAAAATCCGTATGCACACCATTAATACTATAAATTCTGACAATACTACTTGGCAATGAAGTCACACGAAAATCCTCGTCCAAGTGGAGGCTAGAAAAATTATAAACCGATTTCTACGGCCAAAGAAAATATTACCACGAAGGACACGGAAAAACATCCAAATGAAGAAACTTCTATGAATCACTAAATATATATTAAGGACTAAACGATTGATGAAACACACTAATTAATCTAAATACTACACAGCTCCTCGGGAGGTGACTGCAACATTAACAAATTTAACAAATGGTAAAAGGCAACAAATCATTTTATGGCTTTCAAGATGACCACACTTCCGAAGTCCTCGCTGAGGGTGAAGACCTCAACCTCCAGTAAGTCGCCAAGGATTTCGTAGATCCTTTTTGCAAGTGCGACATATATGCGCGGAGTAAGAGGCGGGCAGACAGGGGTCATCCCTGCGGTTTCCAGGAAATCCGACCTACGCGTAGGCCACCCGATCGGCCATCCAACATCCACCACATCCGCCACGCTCTATACCGTGCTCCCTTTTTAAAGAGCCACCAACCACGTGCTCTTGACAACTCCCGGTGTCGCGTGCCGGGGACAGATGTGAAGACCCATCAGTTTAGGGAGATGCAAACTTTAGAGGAGGCGGGGGAGACGGTGACGATCACAGAGAGAGAGACGCAAAACGAAATGAATGCGATGCCCCGCATGAAGGAGGCCGCTAGTAGGAAAACAGGAAAAACGCACGGGGTAGAGACCGGGGTGATTACGGAGGAAGCTCGAAACGCCGGAAGTGTCATCCATCCTCGGGTGAAACCAAAAAGGACGATCCTCCTGGGAGGACGTCTCAGTCGTTAAGGTCCATCGACGACCAGCCCACGAGGGAAAAAAACATTCGCAAAACGCGTCGCCTGGAAGGGTCGGCTGAACGACGCCCGGCACTTGATAGCCCCTTTGACCCAATGGGACTAATTCCTTTAACGACAGGCGGCTTTCGCCTACTTCATTTACTGAAAGGTGGAGAGAAACTTGTAGAAAAAAAGCAAGACGAAAGATGGGGTTTCAACCTTCATGCCGCTATGTCATGTCCATGCGTAAGTATCCGCGAGCATACAGAGAGAGATCAATGCAGAGGATGGAACGGGTAGTAAGCTGTGAGGGTGCTACGAAGGGCATGATTGGGGGTAAATGTTCGGTAAGCAAAGAGGAGGGAGGGAAAGAATAATGAATTGGGATATAATACTGAGAGGAAGGAAGTATGCAGAACTAAATATTGACATCGTATGAAAGTTAGGTTGCGATATAAGAATTCTACGTCTATCTGAGCAAGTAGAATACTAATAATAAATTATAACATCGGGGAGAAAAATACGAGTATCGGACTCTTCTTCCTCTCCAATATACTAAAACACTAGGCAAACATTGCAGATTCATAATTTACAAACCATGAAAGCAGCAACTAAAATGGTAACTGCAGGGATATAACTAGATGTGCCAAATAGATTTTGTTTCCAGATTACACATTTTGATCTTTGGGATTACATGCATATAGCAAACTATTTAAATTATTTTTATATCTCAGCACAGCATGGGTATCGTAAATTTTTAAGAAATTAGTACGTCATTTCAAGCGCAACATATCTCACCTCGCTCTTTTCTCGGGCTCTTTGTAGGATCCTTTCTTCTATACTTCCTTTACATATGAGCCGGTAAACGGTGACTTGTTTGGTCTGTCCCAGCCGGTGAGCTCGGTCCATGGCCTGTTGGTCGACAGTGGGATTCCAGTCGCTGTCATAGAAAATCACCTGTGAATTAGACAAAATTACGCAATCAATAGGCGGCCAAAGGGCATAGAGTTATGGACGTTTACAAGGCTATGTCTTCTTCTTCATAACCTTAGAAATAAAAACATACATGAACAGGTTATTCCTCCACAGTAAGTCTCTCAAAAATATCGCGACAGAAAGTTCTAAAAAATCGGAAGTCCAGACATAAAGCTCCTCCCCTAGATGAATTATGAAAATTAGAATTCTGGCTTGGTACCAAAAATTAAGGTTGAGTACAAAATAATTCCTGCATTTACTCAACATAATGCTACAGCTCACCCGTGTCTGCATCCCTGCAATGCAATACAAGCCGAAGTCGCATTTAACCCGAGGCCACACTTGCCCCAACTCACCTTGCATTATTTTCGTGAGAGATATCATAATGTTCTTCACTGGTTTCTTTGCAATAGTATTAATAGACTAGCGAGGATACAAAATCAACAAAAAAGCTATTTAAAACCTTATCCGGCACATCAATCAAAATAAATTCATTTTCATTCAATTACGTCCATTTATAACTGGCACTAACATAACGAGGAATAAATATACTTTCCAAATTGTTTAGAAAAACACTAATTGGATTTTCGCAGACAATGAATTCAATGAGACGTCCCCGCCGGCACTCAGCTAGCGGGCATACCATATTCTCCCACAACTTAACAAAACCCGTCAGACGCACGCAAGTCAATTCCTAAGGGTATTACTAATAAGCGCCCACTTCAGCCGGGCTTTTGTTCAGCCTCGGCCCTTCCGGACCCCTAATTTCCTCTTTGCACCTCCCCTTTTCCAAGAGATACCCAAACGAGGGACCTCATCCTGGCGTCAAAAGAGACGCAGGCAGAGGACAGGACGTCTCCATGGATACTACAGCAGGGGGATGATAATGACTAAGGGAAATCTCTTTGAAGGAGGATATCTCCGATTTCGCACCGAGCATGCCGACGGAGGTCTAATGCGGGTCTAGGGACCGAAAATGGAGGGAAAGGGTGGCAGCAAGCAGTGGAGAGGGAGGAAAAGGTCATGTGAAGAGGGTAGATTTTAGAGCCCTGACGTCCGGAAGAGGAGGACGACAACGGAGGATCGAGAAGAGTGGGTGAACAGGCATAGTGCAGGAGGGCGAACATATCGCCAGGCTAACGGGAGAGGAGGTAGGATGAGTGAGGAGAGGACAAAGAGTGAAAAAAGAGGCTGGAGGGTCGGACAGGACCTCGTGGAGAGGAAGCGGCGAGATCAGAAAAGAGGGGGAGGGTGAGAGGGTGAAGGGATGAGAGCTACCCCAGCGAAGAGGTAGGTGTCCGGCTCGTGTGGGAATCAATCCCTAAAAAGGAGGAAATAGATTTGCGGGCGAACGAAAAAAAAGAAAAAGGAGAGAGCGCGCCAGCTTCAAAGCTTGATTGTGATAGGAAAAACCTCCATCCACCTTCCGTCCGTCTTTCTTTCAAATTTCGGATTTTTTTTGTCGAGAAGGATGTAATGCCGCACCAGTGCCATCACTCACGAACAGACTCTTCGATGACCGCAGCGGATCGGCAAGCACTCCATTTGATTCACGGAAGACATAGGAACGAACTCGATGGAAATGCGAGTCTGACGGAGTGCGCCAGTCAACTTTTAATGCCAGGTACACCGTCAAGTGCAGGATTACAACTGTCTGGCATGCACATGCACTTACCTGAAGTGATGCCTATCAAACTCAAGTGGTTTCCTGCCATCTACAGCCACGCGTGCCTTGATTTGCAACGACGGAAATGCAGATAGAGGAAGATATGGCACGGCGCTATTCCCACAGCGACGATGAAGAGTATATTCAAGGGTGTAATGAGAGGGTGCCGGAGAGGGCAAGTGATCATCTATTCATAGACACAAAAAAGATAAAGTTTCTGGTTCATACTGTGTGGAGAAAGCAGATTGAGATAAAATGCGTCCTAACAAAAACTTACGCTTGTCCCATAAGCCCAACATGTACACTCTTCACCTAACGAGGCAAATAAGAGGAAAAAAATGTATGGAAAACTAATGATAAGTGACCTACAGGTAGTTTTATCATAACTGCACATAAATGATTAGGCAACAAGCTGAGTAATTATATGAACTGAATGATAAATCAATATCGAACAACTAAAAACACAACAAATGCTACAGAAAACAATGCGCGGTTACTCACAACTTAGACCCTACCCGACTCAGAGAATACTAACGCCTTAAATATACAGATAGTACACAGATACCTACAGATGATTTACAGAACTGATTATATATTATTATAAATATCACGTAAAAATAACAGCTATGGATTGATTTAATGAACGTCAATTATACGCATAGAAGCACCTACTTGATGTCACATTTTAAACATTGCGGTGAAGTGAACTGGCCTTATTTTTGTCATGATAGAAAATCAGGTTAAAAGAAGACTTAGTCCAATTAAATCCAAACATTCACTGAACGTAAGTTGTGCAGCAAACAATTAATTTGGATAGCATACTAAAAAAATTATGGTAAATAATAAAGCATCGACAACTTCATTCAACTTACTCATACAATAATAATCAACGTATACTGAATAATAATGCACAAAACAAGAAATAAATATTCTTAAAAAGTTTAAAATGAGAGCATACCTTTCAACTCTTCGATTCAGCACTTCACAAACACATCGGCAGATTGCCATAAAAATAATTCATCTTTCAACAATGATGTCAAGTCTCCATACATGCAAGCGCCCGATTGTTGATTTACCTAGCAACCAAGGTCGTTCCCACTGGGGAAAAGAGAATCACTCCCCTCCCCGGCTGTTTCCATAGTAACGTCAACTGAGGTGGTATCGGGAAAACGATTTAGAAAGTGGTATCTTGTTCCGAGTTTTACAAAGCGCTATTGATATGTAAGACCTAAAGGAAACTGCTTCCAGGCTCGTATATTATTGGCTCGCGGTGCAAAGGACTGGATTTTTTTGTCATGATGGAAAAAGTTGGTCAAAAGAAGACATTATCACATGCTTCATAAAATTTACAATATGCGAGTTGTGCTCCAAAGCAATATTTTTTCATCGAATTACAAGAACAAAAATAATATCCATTCAAATAAAAATCGATGGGAACTATTTAATTAGTTTCACTCGTTTCACTGCACATTGAATACGCTGCGGTGGTAGAAATACCAGTAAAAGGACAGCAAAAATGGTATGGGGAGCTGCAAAACAATTATCATAAAATAAAAAGATTATAAATCATAAATCTTGGCAGCTATCAAATATTTTCCGAATGCGTAAAAATATCTGCATTGCAAAATACAGTTTTTACACGTTTATTTCTAATAATAATTCTAATTTAGGAAAAGAAAGAAATGATGACTTTTGAATGCTTAAAATTTGACACCGAAAATTAAATAAAAAACACTAGCCGCTGATACCAAAGTCACTACGCTTGAATGAGCCTGAATTAAAATATCCAAAAAGCTGTTTTGGGATGACAAGAGTAAATTTCCAACCGATCACTGTCTCCTCAACAGCATTCTAGCACTTACAACGGAAAAATACATAGACATTAATAAACCGACGTATCTCATAAGTACATTCACCATATTATAAGCTCCGTTACCGATAACAACCAATAGTTTAGGGGAGTAGGTTTTCATGGACCACTTCCACTCGCCTTTCCACTTTTATAATGTCTCATTCCACACGCCATCTTTCTCTCCAGCATGTGTCGTCCATGACTTCATCCTATCTCAAATTCTCACTCATCCTTCTCTCAGCCGGCATTTCGTCTACTATAAGCACCATAAACACACTATCGTATTTAATTACCTAGTCCATTAACCTGCTATGACTTCTAATTTCCTCCAGCAATTTTTTTTCCTCCACAATTGTCTAATACTTCGCTATCTGCCATCCATTTTGCCCACCTCAATTTCTTCTATCTTCTTCGGACCCATAACTCAACCTCCACTGTCCTCTAATCGTATTCTCTAAAAAAAATCCAATGAATTGGTCAAAACCCGACAAACTGTTATTTATAAACTGCAATTGTTTCTGTGCTTCACCTAGAGCTCTCACGAACAAGTAACACGCAGGCATTGACGATAACGGCCACCAAAACAGTATATAAAGGCTAATCGACAAGTTTTTGACCCAGGAATCGCCAAAGGGCTCGAGAAAAAGTACATACCTTTGCGAAACAGTAAAATATGTGCAAAGATAAAGAAAACTTTTAAATTTGACGAACTCATCAATTCAATTCAGAGTCTAAGTGCCCCATAACTATCTCAGAACGATGAAGTACTACATGAGACGCAATATAAAATCAGGGTAAAGCTCCGACTACAGAAAAACTAAAAACTTTGCAATTTTCCACGTTTTTAAAAATGAATATATTTACAACTAGATCCGTCGGGATCCAAAATTTTAAAGTTTCAAGTAACTAAAAATTTTGAACCTAAACGAAACTAGTATTCTATAATTTATTTTTTTAAACAATGGAAAACTGCAAAGATATTATACATTATTGGAGCAGTTCCACCACCCCAAACCTGAAACTATTAAAACTCCAACTTAATTCTCAGGCATGGCAGAAGGCCTTGCGAGTAGAACGCGGCCGGAGAAGAAAATTGAAAACGAGGAATAGGGTGAGCCGTATTGAAAGGCAGACCAGCCTAGTACACGAAATGGAGGAAAAATGTGAACAGGGCTGGCATTCGAAGAAAAAAATCCCATAAGCCGGGAAATGCATTGTGAAAAACGGAGAGTTGAGAAACCTGGGGAGGGTTTATAAACGTTTTGGAACGGCTCAAGTGATGGCGCTAAGGAGTTTGACGATGGGGTTAATGACATGGAAAAAATGGGGTGGGACTGCATCGGAAAAAGTCTGAGAGCTACTGGATAAGGACATGGATATGCAAAGAGAGAAAGGAGTAATGCAAGGAGACGAGCAATGGATAAGAAGGAAATGGCCACACAAATAAAATGCCGGATTGAGCGGTAGTCATCGCATATGAAGCGCCATGGACATGAGAGACGGCACAAGGTAAAACTGGATTAGCATTTATGATGCATATCGACCAAAATATTATTTCACACAGCAATGTCATGACGGAAATACCTATATTGATACGATGGTTGTGTGTAAATGAAAAATTTTAAAAGTTATTTTTAACTACAGCCTAAAATTACCATTGAGTCAAAGCAGTATAAATTGACTTTTTTTTATGAGATATTATGTAGTGATATTGAGAATTATACAAGCATATTTCATTGCACAGCTATGTAAACTCCCGGGTTCGCTTCAAATTTAAGCATTAATTTAAGATTTCATTTCAAATGTCCTTCTCGTTGATCCATGACAAAAATTATAATATAATGGTAGTAGTAGCCATTGGTATCAGGCCCTGGAGGCAATAGCTATTTAAAATTACGTTTCCGAGTACAATCATAACAAATAATTATCTTCTTTTCTATCGTTTCTAGTTTTTTACTCGTACTTAAATCGTATTAATGTACACAATACCTGTTTTAGCATCAACACATAATGTAATCTCCTGCCATATTCGATCACATTTCACTGATCGCATGAAACATAGCAATTAACTGCGAAAAAGCATTACTGAGGGCCAGTTTCACCAGCGACGGTAAAATTTCCCATTTTCGCAGTTTACATTATCTCCGTTAAACTTATTATCTCGATAATCTCTCGTTTGCGTTCCACTACTGATATTATTACCTTGGTTTTATAAACCGAGATTTCTCTGAGAAAGTTTAGGTTAGTAAATTTCTCATAATCCTGAAGTCAACAAACAAATAAAAGAGCCAAACCGATTTGTAATTCAGCCGATTTAACTTCGTGCTTATTACAACTAAAGGCATTTCCAATGAAGGACAAAATATTAACTAAACGTCCACGAAACATCTACATTATCTTCTACGCATATCTAGAAAACATCTATAATCACTTTCAAAAATCATCTGTGTGTTTATAAGATATTTCAATGCCCGCTTTTCCTAATTCTACTAAACATCTCCCCTAAGATATCACTGTCTTCACTGTTAAATTTAGGAGATACAGAAATAAAATACTGGAATGAACTTAATTACATTGCCTTTATTTACAGTATCTCGAAAAAGTACAGTAACTGTCATTATAGGTACCTTTCGATCACTCCAAACTTAGCATTTCCTTCATCGTTGTCATTGGTGTCAGAGCGAAGACTTCTTTCCCACCGCCAAATAAATATTTTCGGCCTTTTTGTTCGTGGAAATATTTAAGTTGATATAATAAATGCAGCCAATAGCATAAATTCCCGGTAGTTGATTCAACAGTTTACTATCGCATAGTAATATAATGTCGGGCACTACTTAAAGGTGTGGCTACAGAATCCACGCATATAACTAATAACAGAGTATCAAGGCAAAGTGATACCTTTCGGCAGGAGATATAATGAAACTTACCTAAAATATTTAGGTTCCGAGAATAAGGATGTTCGAGAAATTCACCAATTCGCCCTGCCATCTTCAGGATTCGCAATACTAAGACGGTAAATACAATAAAATAAACTAGAAAACAATTGTTGCTGCGTGCTTTTCGTAGCGATTATTAATTCAGGATAAATAAAGTCTCAGATTTTGAGTTCAAAGCAATTAGCGTGTTCCTTAATCCACGTAATTGCCTTACATTACGATAATTGGGCTCAAATGTATCGACAATATCATTAATATCCAAAAGTAGCCCATGAAATCACCTGCACGCCATATTGCTTCTACAGAATTACCTCGGATAATAAGCTTTCACCTAATGAAAACCCCCGGTAAAAATATTAACCGAGATAATGCCCCAAAACCGAGTTAATAGTACTGATGAAACAGAAAAGTCGCATTACCTCGGTTAATCCCAAAATTAACCGAGTTAAAACGATTATCTTCGTTGGTGAAACTGGCCCTAAATCGTCACTATAATCATTCCTGGTAAGATCAACGGAGAAGATTATTGAACTCGGCTTCAACAGCGACCTCAAGTATCCATTCGGTCAATTCGTACCCATATCGCAGGAGAGCGAACACAGTTAAATTTCTAACGTGAACGTGACATGCCGTATGCGCTACGTCCACGTGCGTACGATACGGAATGAAATTTCCTCCATTTACTCCCCGAAGACGTCACATATCGGCATACTTACGCAATGTTCCACTTACATTTCAACGTTCAAAGTCGAACATCGCCAGCCCCGACTGAAAAGGGTGACATAGCGACGACTACCCCGGCGGAAGAAGAAAAAATAGACGACTTATTCCCACCGTGGGTGGGAAAATATGCGCCCCTATCTCCACCAGACATCGATAAAAGGCAACCAAAGCGAAGGCGCCGCAGACGAGACTGTTATTCAGATACAGTGCCACCCAGGGGCAATTTCGTTGCTACCCTCACTCACTGGAGTCCATTTCGAATGTTGATGACATATCCTCGAAAGGTAAATTACACCAAATACACTCCATTACAGGAATCTGAAACATAAAAGTCTGGCAAGTTGAACAACCAACTTCTGGGTAAAGGATACCGAATGGGGTTCAAAGCAATGACCAAAATACTTTAAACGAAAAGAACACATTCTCTTTAGAATGACAAATCACATCGTTAGAAGAAAGAATCAATTTATCGGAAAGTCTGATATGATGAAATTATAGTCCGCTATCAATAACTCTTCTGGCAAAATTTTTTTTTTGACAGGGAAGAAAAAAAACTCGAGCTCTACAAAAATCTATTGCAACGGCGGATTGGAAAATGGTGGCCCGTATGCGGTCCGACGTTTTCAAAGATTAGCTCAACCGTAATCAGGTCGCTCTTAAATCGTTGACGGTTCACCAAAACCGTCCCAATTGAACCTCAAGCGCATCCTAGATCTTAGGCATAGAGCTTACGTAAGCTCTATGATCTTAGGTTCCTTTGAACTCGCTCTTTTCTCCTGAGATGCTAATAGAATCAATCAATTAATATCATTAGCGGTTGATACATCTTGGTGAAGGACTGTTCAATTAAAAGCAGATCCGTCTGTCATTAAAATGAACATAACAAGAATAAAATCCTCAGTTTCACGCGTTAAATGGTGTAACAGCATCGAGAAAAAATATGAGGATTCGTACTTCCCAATTTGTATTGTTATTAGGCGTTAGTTATTGGTGGTGCTGTTAGGTATTATAGTAACTTAACAACTGCATGCGTTTCAACACACAATGGTGACTTTATCAGGGACATACCAAGTTATTACAATAAACCAGTGGGCAATACTAATCCTCTATTTTATCATCATAACTAGAGTGGTTCACCAAATATGCGTCACAACTTTCCCTGCCCAAAAAATACTCACACTTATACAAATACATAAAAAATAAAGGAACACAATTTCAGGAAATACAAGTAAAATGATCACAAAAGGAAGATATAAATCTTGATTTACACCCAACAAAATTGGCCTAACCGCTAAAAATCCGCCAATAGTGTGATGAAGCAAGAAAAAAGTTCAATATGTGCCAAATTGCTGACAAATCATGGCATTATTAAGCCGTAAAACAACGCGGAAGGCAAAATATTCATATAATACACCGAGAAAAAATTTCCAAGTATGAGTGGAAATAAATGCATCGGCACAAGCCCTTGTTGAATTCAAGAATTCAATTTCGCTAGTGCCTTTCTTCTACAGAGGTAGTCGAATGGAATGCCGGACAACTGCTTAAGCGAACCCGGAAAGTCCTCAAAAACGACTGAACAGCGTCAACTTGGTGAGTCCAAGTCCTTCCAGAATGAATATGCAGATGAATATATTCTTAGACCAGCAATGAACATCTGACATTGTGAGCATGGTCTGCGGAGACAAAATTTTCTCCTGAATTTTTCCACGCGAATAACGCTCCATTCAGCAAATAAAAAAAGTGATTATTTAAATAAAGGGACACTAACTATCTTTCTTAAGCCACTAATTTAGGCGATGGTTGTTACGTGCAGAATAGTACAGCACTGGGCTAATGTTTCTAGTCATTTTTCTCACAAATAACTACCCATGCTCACTAGAGAATTACTAACCTGGACGTATGATTAGATCAAAGAAAAATGGTAGGGGCATTATGTAAAAATATAGGCCTCCTAATTAGCAAACCATCCCAAGCGTTACCTTTCAACGTGTGTCGCTACGGCTAGGTGCCGTGGAGATTCAAGACATTATGGCATTCAAATCACACTAGATGAATTCCAGACAAAGATCTATTTCAGATTGGTTTCGTATTCAAGCCAGACGACCTGAGCTGCTTGAGCCAGAGATGGCCGAGACAATGGAAGGTGAGATTGGATAAGGGATATCAATGGTCCCGGTCATCGGGGTCTCCCCTTGAGGCGAGAAGCACAGCCGACGAAATGGCCAGGAGGCGGGTATGGAAATCGCACCCACACCACACGGGAGAGCTTTCCATTAACTCCCCTCCCGGCTACAAGTTCCGAGCGATCCGCTCCCACCCTCGCCACCTACTATTCATCAACGTTTCGCACGGCTAAATATGCTAATTAAACCACGAATTTAAAAAAAATACATGGGAATATGTGCTCCTAATTTGCGGCGGAAGGGTTCATGTTGGGGGAAAAAAGTACCTAATGGCTTCCCCTCGCGCCGGGTTCGTGAATTAATTCGTGAGAGCCCCGGGATATTGCTGCCCAGTCGTCACAATGCCTTCTGTGCCATTATCGAATTTTCGGCCTCGGATAAAAATGAAGTCATTTTCCATGAGAGTCACCAGTGCAGGACGGATCTCGATGCCTTCGACGACTCTCAAGGACGATTCAGCAAATTCGCGAATCGATTCCAAACGCAACTGCGAGCTTCGCGGGGCTACGGTCCGGGAAAATACATAGCTACTCATTCTGTGAACATGACGCGAGGACAATAGAAGTTAAAATCAGAAATCAGCGCCACACACAATTTACCAATAAAGCCTCAGCACCTTCTATAAATCAATACCTTTTGAAAATAAATACGAAAGTTAAATAAATACGTACCTCTCCGTGCACAGAAACTAGAACACTCTTCACTAAAATCATAGTTTATACATCTTTAGCGATTATCGCTAATCACCCCTGATGTATTCTATATTGATATTTTTAAAAACAATCACTTCCCATCCAGAAACTTTACCCATTCACTCAATTAGGTCAAGGACCATTCTAGACAGGAGAAGGGTCATTAATTCCAGATACAGAAAAATGCGGCAAAATAAAAAAAGTAACTTATTATAAGAATGAATAAACTTGATTTTTCCACAAATTTTATTACTTTCCATGGCCACTTTTCCAAAAAAAATCAAGTTTATTCATTCTTATTATAATGAATCGTTTCCACCATGTCACGGCCGATAATACCCTCTACATAAAAAAGTAACCTTGATTTCCAGCTTGAATAATTTTATATATGCACTGCAATGAAGTGATTGAGACTCCATAGAACTGGGCAATTACGATTAATGACTGGCTGGCTACTGGAGCTCAATCAACCACATTTCAAAAGCACAAGTTCACCAATTAATAGATATAATCCTCTTAATATTGGTCCTCCACCGATCTTAAGAAAATCTAGGGAGATTTTAGTCGTTAAAAAGCATTATTATCCCAAAATGCCCACCAATATGGATCATTTACATAATTGGTGAGTTCATTACTGTACACCGACAGTGTCGATCCATAAAAATGAATTACTTAAGATGGCAATTACCCACCGAGTTCCCATACACGAAAGGTCAAGACGAGTTCCACAAAAAAAGGGATGAGATCTTGTTTTCGCCCAGGCAAAATTCGTAGACCTCCAATACCAAACGTTTTCCTAAGCGATAAGGTAATACACGTCAATTCTAGACGCCGTCCCTTCATGGAACGATTAATCGTCGTTACCATGTTTTATCCAAAATAAAATTATTTTCCGGAACAGCCACAGAATAACATTTGGTCCCACAAGAAATTGCTCGGGTGTCTCAAAGCAAACGATCATTGGTAGAACGACGGTATATTCCCGTTTCTCTATGGAAATGAGTCCGTCTTGGTGAGACCGGATTAAAAATCGAAGAGGAGTCTTACTAATGACTATCATTACTCCGCCTGCTAAGGAGACGTATTACATACCCTTGGCAGTTCCCGTAATTGAGAGCATGGAGCTGTTCACATGAGAAATACGATGTTATGTCGATACCTATTCGATTGATCGAGGAAATCACTAGTTATTAAAAGGTGCAAAAACAGTGAAGGATACTCTGGGGACGACATTTATTCGAGTCCTCCTCAAAGGGGAAAAGCGAGAACAGAGCAAATTATTATAGAAATAACTGATGCACAATAATGTTTTCCTCAGATACATGTCGAATTCAAAAAAGAACCGTTTACTGCGAAGTAACTAGTTTCATTGAAGAAGAGCAACCCCCCACATTATGGTACTTTTCATTCCCACACCCCATAACAGCAACTCACACAGGTCCCGATGCGTGTAAAGAATACCAGAGCAGTGTTTTTCATCCTTCCGAGTAAGATTACGATAGGATTTCTCTTGAATTAGGCGACAATTCCAGGGCGATCATTGGATTTACGTCTTCGGAAGATATTTCGTAATGCTTCTGGAACATAAAAGCCTTTTCGATTCACCTAATAGGTATTTCTCCAATAGAATTGACTCCCTGCGTTCAGATCTTCAGACATCTATATCTAACCATAGATTTCTGGCGGCACAGATGCGACAAATGTCAAATTCGTGTGAGAATCACACATTTTACTGGTCAATCACCATATTAAACTGAAGAAGGAAATTTTTAAGAAGGAATTTCAATGATAAAATCAGAAAAAACTTACGACGTGAATACAACTAACAGAATGCTGTTGCTTTGAAAATTAAAGAGGAAATCATATTTCTCAAATCGGTCCGTATTAGGTACGATTTCACGCCACTTACATTACATGCATTTCTGGTAAACCTTTCATCGTACCCTTCAGGAGCAGACTGACAGGAGCACTCTGACGGTCCGAATTGGTTTGAGATATAAAAATGATATAATAAAACTCTAAATGAGATTAAAAAAATAAAAAATAACTGGCACAGAAGAAAAAACAAAAATCGTTTTCAAAGATAACGTTCGATAAGGAAATGAATGAGATGGAATAAATAGGATTTGGGAGAGAATACAGTCAAAAATAAATTAAATTGCTTTTTTGAACGTCCAAATGTAATGTAAATACATAATATTTTTTTAAATCTGAATAGAAATAACATTTCGCAGAATCAACACCGAAAAGAAATTTGGTAAATTGGTAGAATTTTTTTTAAAGAGTAAAACTTCTTTAGGATCCTTAATATCTCATCACTACCAAGGAGTTCAATAGACTTCATTCTTTTATGAATTTTATATTGTCAGTACTGTTATATTTTTGTTTCATTCATTATTGTTTAGAACACAATGTTTGAAAATAAAAACTGTTCATTAGCCACTAGGTTAAAAAGTTTTATGCATTAGCACCAGCCGCTGCTTTTAATACCTGATGATGGTAACCCCAACACAGGCTATCCTCTAGGGTACCTATATTCCCCTTTAAATTGATGTTTTTTGTATTCATTGTATTTGTATGTATTTTTCTAATGTGGAATAAAAATTATTATAATTATTATTATTTGCCTTAAAAAAGCCCCCGCGATGCAACCATAAAAACCCGAAGCATCTGGGCTAAATAGGAACGGATGTAAACCAAAGTTAACGGCAGCGTAAAAATTATGCGAAAAGAGGAATCGTGCCAGTAAAATACGGCCAACTCATTTGAATACGGGCTTCAAGTCAATTTTCCCTCAATTATTTTTCATAAACCGGCCTTTTGAAGTGCCGTTGGACGGGAGCAACCGGGACACAAAGGAGAGAGAGGGATGGAGGAGGGGACATCGGCTGACAATGGAGCATCGCTTCACACCGGAAGTGCTCCACACGTTAGACCAATCCACCTTCCCAACTCCATTCTCACCTCCCTCTCCAATCGCTTACCGAGCGCTTCTTTGGCACGGGCTCGCTAAGACGATTCCACTTCCGCCCACTACCCTTCCACCCTCCCCCCTTTGCCAACATTCCCCCAACCACCCGACGACTTCCAAAAATCCTCTCTCTCGCTCGTATTATAGGAGGAGGAAGTGGGCACTGGGGGAAAAGCATAGAAACGGGAACACGCGTGGCCGAGAGTGCTCCAGACGGAGTGGTGAGAGTGGACACAGAGAACCCTGAAATGAGTGAGGGGTCTCGCGAAAAAAAAAGCATTTCTAAGCACGAGCGAGTGCCCTCGATGAATCACCATCCCCCCCTCGTCTGAACTTTTTTTTTGCTCCAAAACGCTAAAGCGGAAGCAGGCGCGAGAACTGCAAATGAATTACCAATCAGGTTGAGGTGAAACGGCTCGTGCGTTGCGCTGCTCAGTGGGCCAGAATTATCATTTCGCTTGAAAATGAAACGTTTCATGTCCGTGCGACCCAAGTGATATGCTCGTATTTGAACAGAATTAAATGCAATTTCAGTTAGTGAGCGTATTGAATTTCTAAATGTTTAGTGCTAGCAAAAACCGGAATCCCACGGTACGTATCGTCAATTGCATTTACTACGCAGAGATGAAGAGGAGTAATGAGTAAGGAATTGTTGAGCAATGCCGAAAATAATTGCCAATCAATTGAAATAAGCTATAATTGGTACAGGAAAGGAGGCATAACGGAGTGAAGGAAACATAATATCTTGTACTATTGAATCATACCGTAGTGCCAGATTGGGTTGACAGAAATCTCTGAACTATATGACGCTTTATCGGCGTGACAAATGTCGTGAAAAAACATACCTCAAACTAACATCTCCAAATATTACCTTTTTAACTTTGAAAATACCCCAAACTCCGAATGGACATGGTTTCTTAAGTTCTCATGCATACATTTACGCAAATAAATTCTAACCTATCAGGCCAGACACTAGTTCCCATTGGAGGTCCCCGCAGATTTGCTGGTCGGGAATTTTCCCCGTCACCCTCCACTGTTTCGACTCAATTGTGAGTACCTTCTTTGCAAGCGAACTCGGCTGAGGACGAATTAACGTGCATTGATTCACATATCGGTATCTGCCACAAATAGTAACAAGGCATGAATGTTTGGCGTACATATATCCTGAACCGAAACTACATATCTCTCATTCAAGAAAATAGCCCATACTAGCTACGTATCTCTGCCACAAATAGTAACAAGGCATGAATGTTTGGCGTACATATATCCTGAACCGAAACTACATATCTCTCATTCAAGAAAATAGCCCATACTAGCTACGTATCAACCGATCAGATACTTACGGGGTGTGTGATTCCCTGCAATAATGGATGCATAGAAATGTAGGTAATTAGTAGTAGGTATAAGTCTCCCATGATTTAAAAAAATGTAGTACTTATTAATGGGGCATTTAATGTCCGGATACAGCCTCATACAGCATTACGTTCCCTCTAAAATTGGCTATCACTCATATTCGGCGGGATATCATGCAAGCAGACAGCAAAATATACTAATGCACAAGGCTTGGTATCGAGTTCAAGAAGAGATCAGGGCAAAATTTCATTGATTCTTCACTTCTCAAGAGAACACCCTTCCATAACGTTTAAACCCCTTGTCTTGAGCAATTCGACCAAATACGCCTCCATTTTTATAACCGTAAAAAGTACATCGAAGAATATACCCAATGGGATGGACCGGATGAGAAGCGTAGGTGCCCAATACAAGAGGAGGAACGATGAGCCGAATTGGGCGGAAAAAGGATCGCATTACATACCCCAATGGAAATAACTACCCACGCACCGTTCAAGCTCTCGGAGACAAACAGAGAGCTATTTTCAAGTAAAGAAAGTGCGCGGTGGCTTTCACTGCCGGCTTTAACAACTCGCATGCAGTGGATTAATATCCCTGTAAGAAAGTATAGTCTCCATGATGTCTATTATTGCAACAAGAAGCCGTAAGCTCCATACTAATAAGTCGTAAGCTCCTTACTAAGAAGTCGTATTCATGATTAACAAATCGGTGCGAATAATTTCGTGGAAAGAAACACAAAAAAACAGATATCCTATTGAATATCGTTTTCTTTTTGAAATGGCTCCTAATTGCTTATGGCTCTTCAGCACGACAGTGGACTCGCCGGTCTTGAGAGCCTGAACAGTAACTTATCGGCCTAAAAACCAAAATGTCGCGGGTTCGAATTTCGCCTAGGACATGGATGTGCTGTCCAAGGTTTAAATTCTTAAATTAGATGGTGTGATATGTATAACCTTTGGAGCACCTGAACCCGACTACTACGACCTCGACAATTAACTCAAACAGAGAGCACCCATTATCAGCCAGCAATGGCTAAACAGTAAGATCTAGGCATATTATGCTGCCATCACTTCATATCACAAAACCATATCGAAGGCACAACGGTTACTATTCCCCAAAGGTTTTTTTTCCATTCCTAAAGCATGAATTCCAATCACCACACCAACTACCAAAGGAAACATTAAAATCGTCAATTACGAGGTTAGACGTGGAGAAGAATAAAGATGGGAGGATACCTGAATAGCATCAGTTATGGCTCGTATGCAGTGGGTTAATATACCTGTAAGAAAGTATAGTCTTAATGATGTCTATTATTTCGCAAAGCCGCAAGCTTACTAATAAGTCGTAAGCTCCTGACTAAGAAGTCGTATTCATGATTAACAAATCGGTGCGAATAATTTGGAGGAAAGAAATAAAAAAAAATTACCATTACAGTTACCATTAAAGCTAACAACACATTATTTGGGGGAATATTTCAAAGTTTTATTCCGGATGTGCATGGAAGGATTAATTAAATAATAAATGAGTGGTTTGATTAAAGAGATAAATTACGAAAAAATACATCGAGAGTGAACGATTCACGCCTCTCCCTTCTCAGATAAGCAGATTGAGGGAGGATATAATGTAAATAATTTGGAAATTTACCCAGCAGTACCCGCAATATGCAATCCACGTAAATTTCCATCTCACCTAGCCAGCAGTACTGCATTGTGTCGTACACGATTTCTAATTTTTATCCCGTTAGTACAACTCTTGGTGAAAAATCGCAGGCCACAAAATATAACATGGTCTTATCACCAAATTAGGTTATACTCATCGCAAACTGTCAAGGATGCCACGTACAGTTACCACTTTCCTAATCGTCAAAATAATTAAAGTCAAAAGGAATCCCCTAACAACAAGCATACCAAAGGACAGCAGAACTAGAAAAAGAAATAAAAAGGAATGGAGAAACACTTAATAAATCCTGATATAGCAAGCACTATCCAATACCGGCGTTAAACAGCAACGTATGCCAATCCTTCAATTTTCACTCGGCACCTGGCACAAGCAACCTTCAGAGGAAATTCCCCCAAACTCGACGAGACAGTCGCGCTGCCATGCAAGGAGACATGGGGCGGCTATAAAAAAGCTAAAAGAAGCTAAAAAAATCCCAGAAGAGACCTTGAGGGGAAGGGCGCCGATATAAATTAGCAAGGAAACAAAATTGCAATTGACCACAGTTTAAAAAACACATTTAATACGACCTAGGTTTCAATGACAATGCATCATCTTCAGGTCAAAAATAGCATAAAGCATGCGATAAAATACAAAAATTGCAATTTCGTTTCTTCTTTGCTAATTATGTTAAATATCACGCAATATCGCCGGAATCCTCCAAATTCAGCCGACATAAATGTATTTTTCAAAGCAGAACATAAATCCGACGAAAACGGTACAGTGAATAAGATCACAGTAGTGAATCAAGAAAAAATGAGTAAAAGAGGAGCTGGAGGAAAAAAATTAGGGAATTCAATTATTTTCATAACATTGTATTAGTCTAAATATATTATATAGTCTAAATATATTATATAGTCGAAATATATTATATAGTCGAAATATATTATATAGTCTAAATATATACTTAGATGTGTCCAAAAATTATTCCACCAGTACCACTAAAAAAGGTGGATTACAACGATAATAAAAGCTCACCAGCGCAGTTTATGATTAACAGTCACGAACTTTCCAATGATAAATTGTTTACAAAGATTTGAACATCGTTCGCAAATTTTTGTTAGTAAATACGAGCTTGATATATTCACTCTGACTGGTATATGTATTTCCATACATGAAAAATTCATGACCAAAACTAGTACCTCGAGGTAACTTTAACCGTATTACCTCCATCGTTTATCATGATACTATTAGTATTTTATTCAAAGATATTAAACGTTTATTGATTGCATTGACGCCCCTCAGTCGAGGGAGAAGGCAACAAAATATCCGAGATAATTAGCTCGGTGACGAAATACGTCTCATGCTCGTCATTCAGAGAAACGTTCCGCAGACAAACTTCCAAAAGGAACTAAGCGTGCACGAGGCAATTCGGCCGTGATTACACAGGGACCCACTCCGCACGCGGCCGTGAAAAGAATCGAGAGTGGAGGACAGAAATGAGTCCTGTTTGCCGACGGAGCAGCAAAGGAGGTGCAGGAGGGGGTCGAGGGGGGGAGATAGAAAGAGCAAGCACCCCTTCCACGTGGGGGAAAAAAAAGAATAAAAGGGGGAGCAGAGAGCAAATGGTTTGAAATGGAGAGGTGGAAAAGGGACGTGGGTGGCTGGCTACGAGAGATTAAGAGGGGGTTTGGAGAGGTGTCGGAGGATGGCGAAATGCAGGGGACAGATTAAAAAAAAAAAAGAAAACTTTTTGGAGAGCGGGAATAAGGAGTGTAGCAGTAGTAGGAGTGGGTGGGACGTTGGGTGGATGGGAGAAGAGAGAGGGAAATGGAGTATCCGCGCGCCAAATCGGTATCCATGGAAACAGGATCGATCCCAGACGACGACAGCGAACGGCACGGTCGTCTGGACGTGGGTGTCCCCCGCCTCCCCTCCCGTTTCACGAGCGCCACCCCCAACTACCCCCTCCCTCCCACATAATCTAGCCCCCCCCCCCTTCCACTACGCCGCCCCCTCAACTGCCTCCCCCTGCCCACTCTGGGGGGAACCCCCTCGAGGGAACGAAGCCAGAAGGGTCCTTAACGGTGTGATGCGTCTTGCCCGGAGACCCGGAGGGGCAGCGGCCGCGGGCGATCTCGCCCGGGAGACACTCCCGTGCACACGATTCGAGCCTCTCCAGGAAAATCGGTACGGCCCGACGAGATTCCCACCGCCAGCGATTTGTTTCACGGACCACACGAAATCGGGCGCGAAAAAGATTTGCCCTCAGATATCACGCGTCCGATATTACGCGGTCAAGCGAATCGTAAACTGGGATTCGTCAAGAGAGTGTTGGGTAAATGTGACGATCATGTACGAGAAATCAGCTACTTTTCCCTTGTAAGACCTCATTTGGAATATGCTGCCAGTGTATGGGATCCCTACGAAATCGGTCTAAATAACGAACTTGAACGTGTGCAGCGAAGATCGGCAAGATTCGTAAAGGATTCGTATGATAACCTTACTAGCGTAACCAGTCTATTAAATGAATTAAATTGGGAATCATTGTCAGATCGCAGGTTGAAATTTAGACTTAAGTAGTAGTAGTATTGTTGTTTTAGGGTGCGTCGACGTCCAGGTCATTTTGCACCCTTGTCCCTTCAACTAACGTTATTGTGTATATAATTACCAGTACTATTTTTTAAAGAACTTATTTTCATTTTATCTTGTACTTACACTTTAGAGAAGAGCCCAATAAAATTTAGACTTAATCTCTTAAACAAATTCCAAGACCATATTTTCAGTGATGATGTTAAAAATATTTTGCGGACCCCAACTTACTATGGTAGACTGGACCATAATCATAAAATTAGAGAAATAGATTGCCGAACTGACAGATTCAAAATGTCCTTTTTTCCTCGTACTATTAGGGATATGAATAACGGTAAATATATCCAGTACGAGTGTAGCAATAGATAACATTGGTAGCTGCATGTTGGTATAAGGACTTATAGCTAACCCAACTAACGGCATGTTTTTGCATGTATGTTTTGCTATTTTTATCTTTTTTTAAATAGCGTAGTTTTGAACAGTACCTATAAAAGTACTGATCCTTTTTTTATGCATGATATGTAGTGCATGTTTGGTGAGAGTTCGCCCCCTGCCACACACCTTTATGGTGGCTTGCAGGGTATTATGTAGATGTAGATCACCGTGTGGCAGACCCCATGGTGGACACACGCCGCAGTTATGTGGGCGACACGCTTCACTGGCACTTGACCCGACACCTGCACTCAAATTGGCCATTACGGACCATCGGTGGTGCTAGGGTCCGCGTGGCGACCAATTAAACCCAGGAGTAACGAATCCAGAGCCGCCCTCCTCCTCCGCTCAATTTACATCGGTGGTACTTCGGTGAGAAGATAAAACTAGGGAAAAGTTTCAGACGACACGCGTCAATTTTGATATCGGGGCACGCGTAGATGCGCAAGGAGGGGCACGCGCTGACCAGTTTAGATAGAATGACAGAAAAAGGCACGAATACCAACTTCAACGCTAAAAATGTCTGAAAAATGGATTTTATTGTAAATAAGGAAGTCAACTATCGGTGAAAAGAAATTACCCACATCATCCCCATACACTAAGACATGTAAGGGCTATACAAGAAAAATATTCAATTTCCACAGAATTTGAAGAGAAACACACCATTGTATATTCAATTAGACGTTTATGTGTGAGGATTAAATTTACTCTGGCGATAAACAGTTAAACATAAATGCCTTCCTCCAGGGTATTCACTCAGGGTAGCAACCACCCTTCGCCATCAACGGCTGTAACACAATAAATCACTAAATTAAGCTATAATACGAGATACAATACTCGCTTCTTTTAGCGTTAGTTATATATAAAGGACTTTCTACAGAGTATTCATCCAATTAGAATAGCAACCACCCTTCGCTCTCGACGGTTGGTTTATCTTCCATCTTGTAGGGGCAAGGTAGCAAGAGAGTTCGGGCATACTATAAATGCACTATTACAATGCCACATACTAGATATAAATGGGCAGAAGTTAATGTGAAAAAACCTTCATTGGTTCTTCTGAGCCAAAGAAATGAAGCAACGTATTTTCGAGAATAATATAAGTAAATAAGCATGATTCAAAATGCGATACGAACAGGCGAAAATTTACATCCGATTCCAACTCTGCTAGAGAAGTTAATCAACTTAACTAAAAATTACATAAATAAAGGCGGTATCACATACGGCACACTTTATACCCGCAAAATCATTAATCCTGTGGAAACCTATAAATAGTCCTCATACATTCGGAAAATTAGCAAAATTACGGCTATAATTTGGTCGGATGGACACCTATAAAACTTAATGGTCCATATGTATGCACAGATTAAAATATGGTAACTCCTTACAAATGAGAAAAAATCCTGAACTACTTCCTTCAACGACAGGGCCAAATAATCCCCCTACGATTTTCAAGCTATAAGATCGCAATCGAGAAGCTATAATAAACAATCGAATATATACACCGCAATAACAAGAATAGGTTTGTATCGATACATCGAGCATTCACCAAGTAGGTACATATCAGACCACAAACAAAGCTACATCGCCAATGTAAAAATTTAATAGTAGACGAGCACTAAAGCAAGTAGTACTAAATAGCCCTCAATGTACGGGTTAAGACGCGTAGAGAGAATAGTATTCGTTGCTCAAATACTTTCAATGGAAAATTCATGACGGTTAGCATTTCATGAATCCGATTCATAATGAAGGCGGTGGCAAAGGAAATACGAAAAGATATGAAAGGTTACCTACGATTTTAAAAATACATCCCCGTCAACAAGAATCAAAGAAAATATTTGCCGGAAAGGCAGTCGAAGGGGTTACGAAGCTGAAGTGACAGTTTGTCGTGCTGTTCAAACACTGCGCGCGCGACAAGAAATGACTCGTCCGCAGGAATGGATCAAGGTTATGTGACGTGATCGAAAATAAATCCAACAATGGACGTCTTTATTCTGCGGGGACACATATCAGGTAAGTTTTATCAACTTCCGTCGATCTGTTCCAATATTTTCTCTAATGGATTTCACAGGAATGGCGCCGATAAGAGAATCTAAATCCACAAACGCTTGCCTAAAGGTTAGGACCCATAATGATGAATCTGCGAACATCCATTACTCTATTAGATTGAGCACAAAAACAGAAACAATATCACCGGGTTACAAACTTTTTAAAAACAACGACAAATTGACAGGAAAGTATATTTTCTTTTCGACTCGCCGGACTCTTGACTTTACGATCAGAATTCAACAAATAAATATTGCATTTGTCCATAACCGCAAGGTCGAAGACGTGATATAGGTAAACGTATTAGCTGCACAGCAGACAACGATACACATCTATATGATATCCTGCAAGTGCCCAACTCAGTTTCTAAACTACTTACATTAAACCAAGAGCCACAATGCTACCACCCCGAGGAAAATATTAAGCAGGCAGTTATCCGGCATTTTATTATCTGTGCCGGCAGCCGTGTCTTGGCACGTGAAACATTGGTTTTAAATTACACAAAATTGTTAGTCAATACAAAATAATATAATAGTTTTAATTAGTTAGACATTTCTATAAATGAAAATTATTTAAATTATAAACTAATATTTCCTAGGCCATACAATAAGTAAGATATATTACGAGCCTAAAAGAAAACGGAAACATTAGTACCTACTAGTAGGATCCAGTGTGGCCAAATAATAACAGGAATATTATGGACAATCGCGAAATCTGGGTTCGTATCCTGGTCAAGGTGGATGATTTTTTTTCTCAGTGGAAATCTTGACTAACAATAAGGATAAGCATCCAGCTCAGTTTCCCTTCAGCTACCCTCTGCCCCTGCCTGCTACTCCCCTGCCACACACCTATATGGTGGCTTGCAGGGTATTATGTAGGTGTAGCTAATAGACACTATTTTTCTTCCCATTGAGATAATAAGGTCCCGTGTATGAATTTCTTATCTGATAACACACTTAAAAATATTGATAGAAGATATGAACAAATAATTATCCATGGCAGTTCAGGTATAAAAAATTCCGACCAAAAAAATAGCACATTTTAAATTCCTAACCTACGTCGCCAAATCGATAGCATAAGAACTGTTATGTCTGCTTCTGGAATCTTGCCAATGAATGTGATAGGAAAAAAACTAGGTAAGGGGAAATGGTACAAATTGTGCTTAAAAAATTGCTTCGTCGAAGGTGTACTAATGCAGGATTTAGAATACCGGAAAAACTTGTTTTCAATTTACCAACAGATGAAAATAATTACAGATTGCTACGCTCTGCACTATATTTTCACAAGCAATGGTTTCAACATTGCTTCGTAATATAAGCGTATAATAAGGTAATAGTCAGATAATAATATAGCAACCAAGGTAATAGAAACAAGGGCCTTGATAATGACATTGAGTGTCAAAACCATTGCCGGCAGATATAAAGTGTGCTACGTACCAAGTTGTAATTCAACTCCTGTGAAAGAGTTTCATAAGTTCAGCCTGTAACTTTGAATTGTACGAGCATTAAGTTCTTTTTTAAAGTGAAAAAACATGATTTGGCGCTAAATCCATTTAAAAAAAACACTATATTCGCTATCCACGATCCTTTCTGTACAAATTTGGAATATTTATATCAAAATAAAAATTTAATGCACGGACCCTATTATAATTCACTCTCCCACTGTCGAAAAACAGGACAATCTCATCTCTCACTATTCCGAGTCAGTCCCACGAAGGGGGAAACCTTCCCAAAGCCCGCACAGACGAGAAGAAAAACGTGAGATCGAAGGGCGTAGACCGCCGCAACTTTTATTCCTAACATTGGAAGCAATTTCGCCGCGCCCAAGCGAGCAAAAGCCCTTTTTATTCCCGATACGCCCATAGAAGACGCACTCGTGATAGAGCAACCGCCGCCACGCTCGTTTCCTCGCGACAGTACAAACATTCCACCATCTCTGGGTTCACACTTAACCGGTGAACACCCGGATGATACCTCTATCGACAGCGGACAAAAATATATCCATGTCCCCTTTTTAAAAAAAAGGGATATCATCACTAAGTTACAAAAAGAATGATTCCTAAGTGAGGCGGAAATGATTTTCGGCCATGAGAAATATAAGGCATAAAAAGAGGATAATAAATAAGTTCCGAGTGCTCAGTGGCGTTGAGGAATTCCCACACTGAAGCCCATATATGTTACATATATTCCCCATATATAGGTTTCAGTGTGGGAAGAAAACATTAGTCGTTCACACTTAGTTTTCACGGGGTTGAAGTTCTCAGTTTTGCATCATGACAGGTTTTCGCCGTGTTAATTATGTTGAAAAGATAAAATCTCCGGGAATACGGTAGCACAGTATCAAATCCATGAAGATATTGCTGTGAAAACTGCCAATCTCAGCTGAAAAACAATATTAAGCAGCATGTATAAAAGTAGCGGAAAATGTTATTTCTTTATTATGACCTGAGGACGCCGAATGGAATTCCGGGGAAACTGTTGTCTTTTGTACATAAATAACGCGGCAAAAACCCGTCATGATGCAAAATTTAGCATCGTTATTACTTATTAATGAGCAGAGTATGAATTTTAGCATGTTATACAGGTGCCCCAATGAAATAAAAAACATACATGCACCGTAGTAAAATGAAGGAATACCTCAAACAACCATCATCGCCGTGGCCACGGCCACTCGAGCACACTTCCAAATCACGGCGACTAAGGGGCATTTAATGATCCTAACATCGGAACAATAAGTTTACTTTTAAACTTAAGTACAGGACCACATTCATACAAATAATTCACTGATAACATCATGATAGACCTATCACCAGGAGATAAGCGTCGCACTACTTGACTCGTCAATCATATAAAACCGTCATTTAGTAGCATTAGATAAATGTTAAAGGCCAATCATCATTCAGCAGCCATAATATCACGCAGTTGAAGGACAAAACTGCAAGGGTGCAAAGGTGGGTATAAATATGACAAGCAGGATAATTCACATGGGCGCGAGTAATGTGTTACAAGGAAAAGGGAAGGGATACTACATAGAACATAAACGAAATGTCAAAAGGATCTGGAAGTCAAAAGGATCTGAATATTTTTTAACGGGAGTATTTAAAAGTTAGAGCTGAAAAGAGAAGACTGTTGGAGCAAACCAGTCTCCTACATTTTACAATGAACTCTGTATTTGGAATTGAGGGTGCAAAGCATTTTATCGGATATCCGTTCGGAAAAAAATTCAAAGAGTCACATTATCCGATTATAATATTACACCGCAGTTACACCAAAAAATATAAGGTCAATTGTCCGCCGTTTAAGGCTGTGTCCAAAGCGAACTTCGTAGAGTAGCTAGAGCTGTCCTCCAACCTCGATGGCCTGGGTTCAAAACCCGGTGGTGGAAGATATTTTTCATAGGTAAATTGGCCCCTACTTCAATGATTTGTGGAGAACATTCTAGTGCAATACTCCGTCCGTCAGATAGGACGTTAATCCGTTGCCTCCTTGGCACATTTCGTTAAGAGCAGGCTAATGCCGGCGCCTGGACTCCACCCGTCCTTTGTAACCACTCCATTCTCATATTTATCCCTTCGTCCCGGTCTGAAGAGCCTTTAAGTACGAGAACAGATTTGAAAACCTCGGACGATGATGAAACACAATAGAAAATTTCACGCTGCGTCCCGTACCCATGTCTAAACATGAAAGTTAGGACTACCCGACATATTTATTTACATCCGTCACCTCAGTCGTTCATGGTGACTTTTACCGTGACAAATCCCTGATATGTAGTAATATTTGGCTCCTGATACCGAGCAAAGTGGCCAGCGGGATCATTGATAATTGAAAGAGAAACATTTGACACATCTTTGAGGCTTTGAAAAAACTAAAAAAATTACAGCTAGTTGGTAAAAACAACGAAGTTTAAGGCATGATGCGGTGGGATTTTCTCCATAGTGGTGATGTCGCATATTTTTATATGTTAGGTGTCTGACCAAACGGGTCATGGCTTTTCATTATAGCAGTATTGCACGGAAAGATAATTCTACCGTGAATTCGATCTATTTTACATTTTTTTAACCACTGAAGACCCAGAATTTGATAGCCTTAACATTTGGATTCGTGTTTTAATGCATGTCTGGCGTTAATTCACATCTACATCTACGTAATACCCTGCAAGCCACCACAAGGGTGTGTGGCAGGGGGTGATTTCTCACCAAACATGCACTACATATGATGCATAAAAAAGGAATAGTATTAATATAGTAGTCAGAACTACACTATTTAAAAAAGATAGAAATTGCAAAGCACACATGCAAAAACATTCTGTTAGTAGGGTTAGCTTTAAGTACTCATACCAACATGCAGCTACCAATGTTATTCATTGCTACTCTCCGATAGGACACATTTACCGTTATTCGTATCTCTAATTGAACGAGGGAAAAAGGACATTTTGAATCGGTCAGTTCGGCAATCAATTTATCTAATTTTATGATTATGGTCCAGTCTGCCATAGTAAGTTGCGGTTCGCAAAATATTTTTAACATTTTCACCTACCGCCCCAAACAATTACGGTGTGTTGCAGGGAATTGTGTAGATGTAGATCCCTTACGGAACACGAGGTTCCCCGCTCCCGTTTTCCAACAAGCGCCCTGAAATAAGCCTCCAGACGACGAGTCAGTGACCGACCGGAGCCTCACACGTGCCGACTGAGTAGCTTACGATTCCGAGGGTGTCCGTGGCAGGGGAATGCAATTTTGGGGCGACGAGCAATTTCCGCAGATGCGGGCCGCCGGATTCCCCGGGCAACTTCCCAACGAGCACATTTTCATGCATACCAATTTCGGGGAAAGAATCGCATTCCGTCGATGCGACCCGTTGTGTCTGAAGGTGGACACGTAACATTCAAGAGGCGCCTTCGTGCTTATTCAAAGACGCGGACTTCCAGTTCAGGTTTATTTTTGTTTCTCGGACGAATTTGTGAAAAAAATCGTAACGATAAAAAAGAAAGATCTCCTGGGTTATTAGGGAAACTAGGATGAGTGTAGCACCAATCAAGAAAAGAGCGGGAGAATTAAGACTTTCTTAAAAGCAGAAGGGACCCATGTGCGCACCTGCGCACCAGGTTTCCTCAAGGGCTGATTTGACCACATACAAGGAATTCAGGAAACGTACGCTAAGGTCAATAGATACCATCCACGATAACAAATTAAAAGCTAATCATCTCCACAATTTACAATAAGTACAAGTAAATTCTCCTTTTTATCAGTGGCGTCCAGCCCACAACATTACCCTTACGCGCCCTTGTAGAGACTTCCTGGATATGAGATAGATGCAGTAGTTCTACTTCGGTTGCTCATTACGGAAAAGCTTAAGGAGCAATTTATTTAACGGCCGGGAAGTCATTGAAGCGAAAAACATGATATGGATTAGATGGATAGACAATTACTCGTGGTGTAAGCGCCAGTCGAAATCGTTTAACTGTAATTCATACAAATGATAATTAGGACACTGACGAAACTGTTAGGGGTGGCAAGCAAAGATTATTTTTTTTTAATTCGCACAGAAAGCAGCGAGATGAAGAAGGAACTCATCGGACAAGAAAACTTCTATTTACGGCCGCCAATGTGACCTAAGGAAACCTTCTGATTCCGTGGAATTCGCAACCGGCTCCATGAAATTTTCCCACGACACGCGCCCTTGGATGGGCTTGTTGGACACCATGTAGATGCACACAGGAAACTAGATCCCATCACGCACGGACACTCCAACTTATTCTTTTCTTTTTGACATTTACACACCGAAATTGAGCATCTTTCGCAATTGTTTCTTCTACTTCAGCTGAGAGCTACTGAGATTATTTTTGGGAAATGATTAATGATTAGCTTATAAGTGGAAGAGAAACAAATGTATTAGCCACAAATGCATTAATCTAATTCACATGAAGGGATGCAAATGTATAAATGTTTCTTCTTCTCCAGCTTAGAGGAAGGGAAGCATAATTATTCGGCACGTACGATAACCTAAGATGAAAATCTGCGGGAGAGGACTGTAAAAATTAGATGTCACTGTAACAACTACTTCAAAACCCGCGGGATAGAAATGGAAGGTAACAATATAATGGACGCTTTGCCCTTAAACCCTGACGGCAAAGTGAAGATAGCTCCCACCTTGGAATGCGCTGTTTCAATAATCTGAGTGACCAACGTACGTCAGAGCTTAAATCAGAAATCAGCAATCGCAGAGGGAAAAGAATTTACTTAGTGATCTTGAGGCTCAAGTCGAGTACATCCCAAAAAAGATATCCGAGAATCGATACCTATCGATAACAGGGAGGTCCAAATAAATTTTGAGGCATGGCATATAGATAGATAAATAAATAATTAGCCGGCTGAGTCTTGAAAAGGATGTATTAAAGTGACCTATGCTGTTATTGTTACGTGACGACGACGATTAAAAAAATTTCATTAAGAATTACAATGATGATATTACAGCATTGAAACATTTTCAACATGCTTCAACATCAGATTGAATGTTGCGAATAGTAGGAAGTGAAAGTTACTGTCGCAACTTCCAACAACTTTAAGAAGATGCGTGCTTTTTTACGATTCTATTATCTGACGGCTTAAAATGGGCCTGTTTGACACTCGAAGACTCACCAATCTTGGAGCGTTCTTTATCTGAGAGCACATTTATTTACTTTGAAAATATTCTGACGCCACGAAAACCAGGCGAGCCAACATCTCCAGCTAAACCATGAGATTTTTACCATCAATAGCAAAAATGTGTGTCGTTATATTCCACAATGGTTAACACGGTCATGGATTACTTAATTTACCATCAGTCTCGCAACCCACCATAGGTACTCAATTAGTACTAATAATCGAACGATTCAGGAGTGTGCGGTATAAATGAGTAAGCGTAGTTAAATCAAAAAACCATTGCTTTAGATTCTTGAAAAAGCACAAGAGGAAATCATTAGGAAATAGGCTTAAATAACGAGCAGGGGTGTGTGCAAAGAAGATCGCAATATTCGTACAGGGGCAGTATGATAACTATATTAACGTAACCCGTCTATTAGATGAACTAAAACGGGAATCATTGTCAGGCCGTTGGTTGACTTAATCTCTTAAATAAATTCCAAGCTAATATTTTCACTGATGACATAAAAACATTTTGCGATCTCCAACTTACAACGGTTGACTGGATCATGGTTACCAAATTACAGAAATCGATTTCCGACCCGACAGATTTAAAATGCCCTCTTTTCCTCGTACAATTAGGGACATGAATAGTGTAAAATATGCTCAATACTTGTATGTGCCTACATACAAGTGTATCAAGGGATAGCATAGGTGGTTGCATATTGGTATAAGGACTTCAAACTAACCCACCTAACAGCAAGTTTGTGCATGCTTCTGTTTCTACTTTATTATTTTTTTTAAATTGTCAAATTTTGACTAGAATATAGTTACTAATCCTATTTAAGCATGATATGTACCCTTTATGGTGGCTTGCAGGGTATTATGCAGATGTAGATGAAGAGTTTTACCAGAATTTCCAGCCCACACCACCTCATCATCGGAGAGGGAAGAAATTCATTGCGCCTACAGTTTTATCTAGGAAAAATAAATTTCCTCAGTCTGTTACGCTGAATTATTTCATTCAGAAAGAGTTGCGATCAAAGCTACAACTAAAGCCTACAATGATTAAGATCACGTAAGCTAAACGGTAAACGGGGCTGTTTAAAAAGTAATCTAATAATTTTCCGCGCGCACGACATGAGTGGTTAGTGGAGGCGCTCACCAATGCATCGCCCCAAACTGACATGCAGCAGTCACGCTCTCCTGGATTCCCGTCCGTCACCTGACGCGCTAACGACCTCTTTTCGCACCCTCCAACACCATTCTCAGGCGAAAGAGAGATATATATGCGTGTGAGAGAGAAATGGCTGTGGGTGGGGAAGGATAATCCCAGAAGCTAACCCCATTCCTCTCCTCGAACTCAACCCCACGCGAGATTCCATTGGATACCCCCCAGAGCTTCTCGCAGAGCCGCGTGATTCACAAAACACACCACCATTGTTTGCTTCACGAACCAGAAAAAAAGGACGTGAGAAAAGTCAAAGAGGTTCTATGGGCGCTGAAATAAAAATACAAACGAAATTATTACGCCTTCGCCACGCAAGGTTGAAGGCCACAGGTACCGAACGATTCGGAATCCCTGATGAGAACAACGCCAATTTTTTTTCGAGAAATCCACCCCTCGGTTTCCCAAATGCGCACACGAAAAACGAGCGGTTAACGTGAAGTTGAAAAAAGTCCTCGCAGAACTTTGTGAGTGGGGCCTTGCCATATTTTTCCAGACATGAAACCCGAGCACTCACCGGTAAGCGCATGACGTGAGGAAAGATCCCAGGGCTTCAGTCAGCGTATCCACCTTGCACTCAACACACTACATGCCTCCTGTCGCGCATTTAAAAAACAACACAAATACTTATACAGCTCAAAGAAGTCCGTCTATATTTTTCAGCGCATAGATATGGAAATCACATTTTTTAATCTAATTAGCGCCATTGTGCAGCGAAACGCGAAGTGAAATTTTTACCAACTCTACAACTTGGAAACGGCAAATTTACCTTTGTTCACTTGGAGACCAGAAATTTTAATTCTGTCCTGTACGCGTTAATGTTCTTAGCGATCAACTTTTCTTTAAGCAACGCCCATGTCCAAGTACACCCAATTTTAAGCGCTATATTTTACATGAGCAACAGAGCAGGATTTTGACTGAGAGTTGTCTACCGGTTAGGGTGGATTTGGAGTGCCCCTATTTAACTTCGCATTCCATTCATTTATCGGTCATATCCCTACTCCTCTTTTCAATTCAGCATCTTTCCCACCTCTCCTTATACCATCCATAATATAATTTCTCTCTCTTTCTCGTCCTCACTTACCGCGACTCCTACCCTCGATAACGACATTTTGGATTCCCTTGTCCCTATGTATCTGCTCCATACACCTATTCCTCCTCCTAATTTCTATCAGCAATCTTCTTTCCTTTCCAACAATGTTCATTGCCTCCTCATTCTTCCGCCTTTCCGTCCATTGAGCTCTCTCCACTTCCTTCACATTAACATTTCTAAAAGCTTCCTATCTTCATTCGTTATATTTCCCTACAGTTCATATCTCGCATCGATATAAAGCCACTCTCCAAATCAAGCACTTAAAGAAACTTCTCTTTGCATCCATGCTCAAGTGATATGTTGTCTTCTGCTGGTAAACACCTGATTAGCCAAGGCAATTCTTATTATTACATCTCTCCTACTACGCTGACTGTCGTTTATAATGGTACCCAAGTAATAAACTGTTCCAACTGCATTGGTCGGTACTCTACAACTCTAATATTAAGTTTTACTTTTTCTTTCCTCAATAAACAATAAACTTAACTATTCTCAATCTAAACGTATTTAGCTGCAACTTAAATAACAACAGTGCTTTAGGTAAACATGCATTGAGGTTTCGGATTGTAACAACACAGTTCGAAGCTGGAGAAATGTTTTCCTTTACCCTTACATTGGCACGTCTTTCAATAAAACCGACGATGCTAAATTCCTGAATTCACATCAAGTTTTGAGTCTGGCTTTCATTCTATAAAACCCAAAAACATCACAACACTATTCACTCTACAGTAGTGTCACCATTCAAAGTTTAACTCCAATCGACTCGACAGATCAAAAATTTCTTCATTTACTTAAAGAAGGAAGAAAAACTCTTATTCCACACAATGCCGACGCATGCATTCCTGATTGTATTCGCCAATCGCGGTGATTCACGACTCCAATAAAACTCCAACATGAATGCGATGCCGACGCGCGTCCAGGCCAACTGCGCCGATAAAACTTCCTTGATCCGACCGCATAGAAGCACAAAACTAGCATCGATCACCCACAGACGCTTTCCTATAGGAATCCGTGGGTCACCAACTTACCCAAAAGTCGGCGGCAAACGACCCGCCGGACTTGCAGATAAGGAAAACATCATCTTTCCGGCGTCACGTGCCTGTATTCGTGCTCAACATTCAATACCCACACATCACCGAATAAAAATTAGTAATACGGATAGAAACAGCAGTAACAATGAGAGTTTCCTAGGAATAAAGCCACAGAGGAAAAATAATTAGCACTACGTGAAACATGATTTAGTTTGAAACTTCACTTGGTGAAGCTTCTTAATGATGATTCCCTAGAAAAAGATCTAGCACATATGACAGAAGATGATAATCTGCATCGAAATCGGTCACGGTTGAATAGTTTATTTGTGGTACAGAAAAGTTATCTTTATAGAAGTTTGTATCTCTTTTGAAATGCATGAAAAACGTTGACATTTAATTCTACCCCGTATTTGCATTTAAGTTTTTTCATGCCTCATCCCGGAAACCTTTTGAAGGCCAACCACGACTGGGTTGTTTTCCAAATTCTATCGATTAAAATAAAACTCTATACAGTGTAAATTTGTGGCTCTCCAACGCCGACAGTATTTAATGAATAACACTTTTACAAAAATACCACATAGAATTAACACACCCACGACTCGGGTTTCGAACGAATGATCGTCATCATCTAGTCCCCACTATCGGTTTCATTAGTTGCATTGTCTTGCTCCAAGGGTTTAAACTTAGATACTTATAACTAAATCGATATCAAATTAACTACAGGTGAATTCTATGAACCAGGCAGCAGTGGCATTCCTTAACATTAATCTTCAATTTTTTTATTAAAATGTGGCTCATTGGTTTCAAGCGAAGACTAATTTCAGCTACGAAGAGACTCCCGAAAGCCAACTTCTATCTTTCCATTCTCCGAATCCACTTTCCGAAATTGTTTTCTCTTCGCGGAACTCTCCAGCGATACCACTCTTCAGAGTCTTAATTAATAAATTAAAAATCGAATAAGGTGCACGCAAGATATAAATCGCGACTCACCACCCGAGATAAACGTATGATGACAGGCTAATCGCACCACTAAGACAATTACCACCTGAGGACGATGAAAACACCACAGATTTCACCGAGTTCGATATCAACAAAGGACATTCCGTTTTCTGTTGCGCCTTAATGTCCGGCATCTTGGATAAACAGATTTTGTGCAATGGAGTCGCAATATACCAATTTTATATTTTTAAGAGAATGATATACGTAAAAGCAATGCACTTCACAGCGTCCACCCCGTCGCTCCTTTTATCAGTAGGGTTCTCTCTCATCACCTACGAGGACTCTTTCGTAAAGAGCTTGATTTTATATGAGGACGCATCACAAAATTGGCAATCGCTGTGTAATGTTGCTAACTTCCACCACTTTTCGCTCAATAAGCCTGAAAATATCTAAAATGGCAAGGCACCACAAAGGATAGCTATAAAAGCTGTTTTCCACATAACGTGGGAGAAAACATGATCATAATAAAACGCTTGCTCGAGTTTACTTTGTTTTTCAATACGCGTACGAGGACGAAATATGATCGACGTTCTCCAAATTTTGTCCGGTACCAACTCAAATCGCTTGTTCCAATCTAAACAGCGAGTCACAATACCCATGACCTTCAACATTGGGCTTCAGGAGAGATTCGAGTAATGGAAAGTAATAGCGAAATAATACGTGCTCTCGCCAATATGTAACCTGAATTCTTCAATTCGTGGGTTTTAAATGGTTGCTAGCGACCAGTTTTCGTTTACTCAACTGCTCTCTAGCTCTCGGAAGCCTGTCGAATGAACTCACAAGTAAATTGCAACGATTACAAAACTCACGAATTACACTCGATTGCAGCCTTCGCCGGAATAGGCACATTTCCCCATACAGGAAAAAACTTCTATGGCTGGTATCCATTGCTACACGGAAATATCTGTTTAGTACTTCCCTGTTCTCTTTATTAAAAAAAATATCTACACTATCTCTTCATCTAGCCGTAGGACTAGAACTTTGTTCATCAGAAGTAACCCATTCTACCTTTATTTATCCGCGCACAGATCTATGGTATTTCATAATTCCTGCATCTTTCTATTCCACCGTCTTTTGGAACTCATTACCGGAAATAATAACCAGTAGCACATAGCGAACTTACAAGATTAAATATTATAACTAACTGTTCAATAAATAAACAATTTGAATTTTATCACAAAACTGTCAACTCATGTCATCTTTCTGAATGCTATATTACTGAATCATGTCGTAGTTACTCCCTAATTTTCATTTATTATGCACAATATCCGTTACGTCACGATAAGACCTTACTGTAATAAAATGCAATGGTAATACTCCACACTAATTTAATGATAGTCGACCCGGGTCTCTGCAACTCAGTGCCTTGAAAATGGCACTGAGTTGCCGAACGCATTACCATTGCGTTTTATTATGCATATTAAAAACTTCCACAAGGTTACGCCTGCATTGACTTCTTATACCTTACTGTAATGCTGAAGGGGTTAGTACCTAAAGCATTTAAATGTATTTATATTATTATATTCTTCTCCCAAGTCACGACGTTTACCAATTTTCCGTCAGTTTTTCTAAATATGCACGCACAAGAATTTCTTAATACCTATTAATATTTTCGAGGATTTACGTCGCATTTTTTGTTTTTCCGACGCCATTTTCTCGGACATTTTTGTCCTTATGACCTGAAAACGCCCCCAAGTTGAGGGAAGGAAATGGCGTCGGAAAAACCAAAATCGCGACGGAAATCCTCGAAAATAATAATATTAAGAAATTGATCAAGGTCGCGAAATGTTTCAAATATATATTTACCTACAAGAATGCTGGATCACACATCTTTGCAACGAAGCCATAGCGTTATAGTTCCAACAACCCAAAAAACTTCCGGCAAATGATTGCCTGGATATCATTTAGATTTCAGACCTACTTTTCGACAATCGTAATCACCACTTTTATTTCAATGAATTATTAACTTTTTAACATTTCCAAGCCATTAGACTCCTTTTTATTGCCTTCGTGAATACTTAAAAGCAAGACTAAACACCATCCAATGTCCAAAAGAATTTAATCGAAGCGGTCGCTGTGAATGTTGTTGCTAATACACGGCAGCAGGTATTTGTGGCGCTCATGGCGCTTAGTGATAGATTGCTGTGAAATATTTTCCATTGGCTTTTACACCGAAATGCTACGTTTTTCCATAATCTTGACTTGCCTCTCTTTTATGGGGATTTTTCTATCTCTGCAAAAATATATAGAGATATCATTCGTTGGAGTCGTGAATTATCAACATACCGACGCCACACTTACAATATGGATACTTATGCCAACGACATTTAATAAGAGGACAAAACCAACTTAATTATTGCATATTAAAGATTTGACAGAAGAAAATATCGCAACCAATGCATGCTCAATAGAGGATAAAATTACTCAGTTCCACAATTAAATTTCCGGCAAGTAGAGCTCACAGGGCGACCGTCGTCTCTACGCAAACCACGAGCCGCAGAGTCCGCCTTCCGCTCATTAACCCCATGGGAGCGACAATCGAGAACACATTTGCCACGTCCATCGCCACCGTTTCCTCACGTCCAACCTGAAGACTTCACATTCTGACGCCGTGTCCGCCAAATGGCTCCGTACTCCGAGTGAACGGAGCACACGGCTGCTCGCATGCATCGGATGGCATCCGGTCGAGGCACGCTGCACCAGATCATTCGATCCAAATCACGCGTCTCGCCTGCCCAACCCTCTCTCCCCCCCCTCGCCCCAATGGAAAACTCCCTTGACCCCGCGCGGAGGAGGGCGAAAGGGAATCGCGAGATAACAGAACCGTCGCCGGCTTCACTTTCGCATGCACCTCCACCAGCAGCCTCCTGGGCAGAGGAGGGGGATGGAGAGAGCCCGTCCCGCACTCGTGGGAAGCACATGACTCTTCCCGCCCCGCGGTGAGCACTCTCCCGACTTTCTGGCGCTCTGGTTCTCCCTCCCTCCCTTATACGCTCAGGAGCAAGGGCTCTGGTACCATGAGCCAAATCTGGACCTCGACACGCGCCTCGCAACTTGATTGGCCCGAGCGAACGGATCACGCAGGCTTAAAAAAGCTCGGTGCCCACGTAATCCTGGGTGATTTCTGGTGGCTGCAACCGTTTTTAAAACACGTGATCTCTTCAGCAAGGCAACCAACATCTACTGAAGGGCTTCCCAAACAACGAGTCCCGACCAGGGTTACCAGACGTCCGGTTTTCCCCGGGCATGTCTTCTTTTTAAGGACGACCGGCATAGATTTTGAGTCCTGTCCGGGATTATCTGAACAATGGAAAAAATTCCAAAAGCAATTCTAATGAACTGGGTTCTTTACAACCTATGTACATTCCATCAGTCTCCTTTTGGCTAAGTTGTAATTGGCGGCACTCACCTTTTCTGATCTGTTATGTTCCTCCAAATTAGAGCTTATCCCCCACTACGATAAAATCACATGAATGTAATGTTGTATGTGACCAACAACATTTGTCCCGCCTTGCCCTGCATTTTAGCTCTAAATATCCTCCTTTATGGCTGCATGTATTTGGTAACTCTAGCCCCGACCCCATTTCGCAGTCGATCACGAAAGACGTTAGAGTCGCACGGGAATGAGATGTAATCGCTAGATAGTATAGTTTCTAAAACGACGAGATACTATGCAAGATTACTGTCGGGATCGGGAGTGTTCGTCATGTAAGATTTATAGATCGCGAGTAAGCCAAGTTAGGGAACCCCTGATATAATGATACATGGCGACCAGGATGTCATGTCCATTCTAACGATTCGTGGCTGAAGTTAAAGTATACTCGGGTTTTAGATGCTCCTAATGATATCGCACTGGGTGCTAAGCAGACACAACAATCGTGTCCAAGGCGGGATACGAACCCAAGACCCAGATCGGCGCATAACCGACCATGTTACCGAGGCCGGCCCGAGACTTTAAATGCTCTGATCTAAGCATCAGCAATAATCCTCTTCGAAGCTCAATGATCTCTAAAGTAAAGACATAACTTGTAACAATCACATCTGCCGAAAAGAATCCAATTTACTATAAGACCGAACGTAACCCTCTTCCTCAGCATACATCTAACTCTACCCGCAAAGTCGTATAGATGATTAATTATACTGGAAATAACTTAGAGAAATACTTACCTGCTTCATGAACAATTATCAAAGAATGGAGATGTCCGAGCACAGAAGGGTAAATACATAAAGGAAAATAGCGGTACATTTTCAATACTGTTCTCCGTATCTGGACATACTTTTAATGGATATTAACCGTTTAAAGTATTTCCAGATACCCTGCCACACACACTCGTGGTGGCTTGCAGGGTATTGCGTATATGCAAACTTAACCGAGGGAAGTGCTAGATCAAGGTTGAGCGACACACGTCATTGCTGAGTAATTCAGGGTACAAGGGAACTCCTATAAAGCGATAAATAGAATCAAGAATAAGGGGCAATGAGGGGTCAGCATGAGGAACGATAAGGAGGTGATTTTCATAGAATCGACGTTTTGTCAACGAATTAAGGGGATAATACTTCTTTATAGGGCGCAACGAATGGTATATTGAACACTGGTTAACCTGAATTACTCAAATCAAAATTAGTGTGGTCCATGGGAGAGTACTTATGGAGTCAAAAAGATCGATTGTCTGAAAGTAATTATGGTAGGTTTTTACTGACGGATACGCTCTGGGGCAATGTACAAAGCGATTGCATTCAGCGTTTAATACCATTAATATCCAATAACAAGACAATCCTACAACGAGATACTTATGTTAAAATAAATTATGAATACATAAGTAAATATGGCAAATACAAGCGTAGAAGTGTGGAAACATTTCATAAGAACACACATCTGGAGCATTCTACTATATGGCAGCGAAGCATGCACGATAACAGTAGCATAGAAGTCAAGGCTGGAAGCATTTGAAATGTGGTGCAACCGAAGAATAATAAAAATAAAATGGATCGACCGAGGGACAAACGAAGAAGTCTTAAGAAGAGTGGGTGAAAAGAAATGCCTACTGAAAACACTAATAAGAAGACGGGACAACTTAATCGGCCATACCTTAAGACACGATGGCCTGATGAAGACAATCGTCGAAGGAAAAGTGAACGGGAATAATGGAAAAGGTAGGTCACGTATGAACAATATGGAACAATTTGTGAAGGATTTAAAAGAGAAGAATTACGTTAATATGAAGAGGTTGGCCGATAGAAGAATCGAGTGGAGGGCTGCGTCAAGTCAATCCTAGGACTGTTGACCAATGATGATGAAGTAAATATGAATGAGAACGGCAATAGTTTACATAGTTTTCGATCATTGGATTATCCTAGCTCTCGGCCAAGATGAATTTCGTTGGTCAGGCTAGCAAAAATCCCCAAACTTGGCGCATTCTTACAAGGAAAAATTGGTTACTGCTGTCAACTTTGAATGATCAACTACACACACACGCAAAGCAGTCGATACAATCAACTGTTGAGTAATGAAGCAAGTAATGAGAGGCAATAGCTAGCGGCGAAGAATGAAAATATGCACTACATTTCCCCAATTAGAAGAGTTGACTCCATTCAATTAAAATTTTATTTTATGCAATCTTCGAAGCTCAAGATATGAGTAGCCTCCAAGAACCACGAAAAAAGAGATATGTTCTTGTATTGCGTAACCTAACAAAAGTTCACCCACAGTGAGTCGCGTAAAGAAGGCAGGATATCGAACGTGGGAATGAATATACGTTAATGCTACACGTGCATCGAATATGCTAAACCAATTCCAATGAAACTCGTTCAAATGGAGACGAGGGTCGATTTATATTCACCGAGTACTTCAGTTACAGCTACTAAGATCCTGTGGCCGTACGACGCTGATCGGATGAAGAATAAATCATGAAAAGACTGCGGGCCATGCGGAAGTGGAAAGCGATAAACGATACTACTGTGGGAGAAAATTATCTAAAATATGTGAAATCGCATTTCCCCGAGCATCACGAGTTTTATTTTATAAACAACAGTAACACATAAATAGTGATGCCGTTATCGCTTAATAGACTGAATTTATCAGATTCCCATGTTAACCAGGGGAATATTCATCGGGCGGGAAAAGGAATACTTTTATATTTTGCAAAGAAAAGTAAATTCACTTCTGCTTTGCAAGTTGCTCTGTGAAAAATTTGGAAGGGACAATGATTAAAATAACATGAAAACACCAGCATTTTTATTTGTACGTTAATTGAAAATTATGGAAGCCACGTCTAAAAATCCCGTATGCATCTTCACCGACAAAACACACTGTACCACAGATATACACTTCAATAGTAACGCCACCTTAAACCTCACAAGGTACACCTTTTAAAACTTTTAATTAAATTTTCCCACTCCGATGAACATTTTCTTACATTCGCCGACACAATTAGGAACAGGTTTCACGGACTGAAAACCATGTGGGAGCGATTCACTCAATATTTCTTTTTTGGCAACGCACTTTTGGTACGCACAAATAAATTAGCATATGTACTAAAACCGACGAGGACTACAATAGCCCACAGCTGGCACTACATGACTTTAATTTCAACCGGTTTAGCTGCCGTTCACCAAGCTTAGAGTTTCAGGACTCAAAGGCGCCTCTCTCACAAATTGTATTCGTGACGCAGCGTCATAGATCACACTCGGTGGCGCTCTTGGACACAGGAATAAGGGATCTTCTGGCAGGGATGCCCATCCTGTAAATTGACCTCTTCCGGGAAACACTTAGCTCACAAAGTAACCCCCTCCGGAAGGAGTTCCCGTCCTCTCCAACCCCAGAATGCTCTCTGCCCCTGCGCGACATACTGATGAGCAGAGGGAGATCTTTGGGAGAGATGAAATTTCGGCCACCGCGGGGAATCGAACCTCTGCCCTTTATGGAAATGAGACAGCGCGCGGACGGTTAGGAATGCGAGCTGGGGATGCTAGGGGCGGAGAAAAAGAAGGGTGGAGGAGACAAGATATGACGGGAAGGGAGGTGAGGCGGCAGACGGCGAAAGAACGGGGGAAGGGCAAGGGGAGGAGTGAACTCGGGAAACAGTGGTGACCGCCTGGGGCCGGATCTACAGACGCGGTACATTCCAAGAATGCTACCCTGAGAACCACATGAGAGGCAAACACTTGATACCCACGTATACTTGGCGTCCAGCGAGAATAAACCATCTAAAAAAATCATTCTGAAGACATTTATGTGCTTCGTTCACGAACACCGCCTACCGTAGGCATAAATTCTGTAAATAGCTGAAGAATAGATCACACTTAAAGTTTCCCAATCATTTTTCTAATTTTTCGTTTCTACATGAATCCCTCAGACCCAATGGCGGTATATCAGGTCCAGTCTATGATCCACCGTCTACTATAACGTCACACATATCCATTTCTCGACAGCCTATTATATATATGTACCTTATGTAACATATACCTTTAAACATGACTAATTCCTCCACGAGTTACGGTCTTTCACCCGTTTCCGACGCAACACTAGACCGGATTCCTCATTTTGGCAAGATTTCTCTCATAAGAACGAACTTTGTTTCCGGACCAGACAACTGAGGAAGCGCATTGAACAACGGAATCACTAGGTCCAGATCAAATAAACAAACAAATAAATGCAGACTGGTATTTCGGGCAAATCATGAGAGAAAAGGACTAACAGAACGCAAAAGCAGCGTCGCCCCACGACGGGACAGGACGAATCGTTCCAGATAGCGACCCTTCCGCGGGGGTGGAGGAGGACGAAGCGAGCGGTTCGAGGGAGAGGATCCGGGCGCCTGAGCCAACGGCGGCGGCGTCACCGTGACGCACGCCCCGACTATTCCAGCGAGATGCGGAACGGATGAATGGGTGCTCTTGGGTGAAGAAGGTAGCCTCCAAGCCGTCCCCTCCCTCCAAAGCCTCCGCCGCTCCACTCGCCCTCGGAAACTTAAATAGGAGGAAAATCCGGTGCGCCTCCTTCCACACACGTTTGAAAAGAAACTATGGGGCAGCTTCGAGAAAAGGCTGCACTAATAACGCCAGGGTAGAACATTTCTATTCTTATCGGGGAGTACCTACATAACCCGGGTTTTGATTTCCGTAGGAGTATGCCGGTCCCTTCTTGCGTGGAATGTGGAGAGTACGCAGAAATGTTGTATGTACTACGCCCGTCAGGAGGGGTATGAAGCAGTGAACACTTTGGCGCCATTTGTTAAGAGCACCCAGGCCGACGGCGGGCGTCATGGTGTGGGTAGAGTGCTAGGCTACGAACTGCAAGATCCAGGTCCAAACCCTGGTGAAGCTTTGCTGGACACTCCCGCCTAAAATCATCGCAATTCCATTTTTTTATTTTCAGAACTTTGTGGTAAATCGAAGGTGGGCCATGGAAGGGAACTGGCCTCCCTAATCTGAATGCCTGTAGTTCACGCACCAATGGCTAGATAAGGGGTGAGCTCTACCCTTACCTATTCCAAACCAACCTTCGGGTTGAGCACTGAGTTAGTGAATACCGACACGGGGTATTTCCTTTAAATACTTCCCCTCCCCTGCCTTCAATAGTGCAAATGACCTTAGTTTTCAACCGCCTCCCGAAATGAAAATAACTAACTCGTATGTTTATTCTTGTCCTTGTGTCACAAGTGATTTCCCAGGAAGACCGGAAAATCACGTCACAGGAGTTCATTCGGAGTCATCCTAGGGGCACACCGATATTCGATGGATTTGAAAGAATGATTTAGGGGACTCTTCGGTCAGTTAAGAAATAACCCATGGGGGTGTCAAGCCATCTTCGACTAGCGATAGCACAATATTCCTTGGAAGTAAAAATCAAACAAGATTTCAAAAACAGCTACCACCCAAATTAAGTAACTTTCATTACTGGAGATGAAAACTGTCTGCCCACAGGTAACGCAGTGCACTTTAGATACGCACAATGTAAATTTAAAAGGAAGTAATTAACAAAAGTATGTTAAATAGAGGGAAAACTCCTACTTTATTCAGTATTCTTGAATCATTTAAATTTGTGGATACGCCAACACGAGTTCGCTCAGACTATACTCAAAAGGAAGGTGTCACGTCCACAGCAGGAGCAGATGCGACGACGGATTGGCATTTTCACCACGAAACGAACAGAAACTTCCAGCGTAATTTTCTCTGATAAAAATAAATAACGCCTGAATATTCCAATACGTGCTCAGCACTTCAACTTTTAAATCTCCTTAAAACATTACTGACTACAGAATTAATATTTAAAACTAATCGCATTCTCATTCACTACAACTTCCAGTCGCATATTTGTTCACGAAATCTGGCGACTATTCGCCCTCGAAGTGTCCGACCGAGCGCACGACGCCCTCGAGAACGAATAATTCCCTCCACTGAATATACACTTGACATCACAACAGGCTGCCAAGTGAAGGAAATCGTCTCAAGTGGGCAATTATAATTAGCCGTTAGGCTAACTCCAGGGGACGAGTAAATGCGTCCCTCACGAAGCAAAACTAATATCCTATTACGTCCATATGCATGACTCCTGAATAGTTGGCATATTCTGACAGTCCCCCCAAGCTCACGTGAGCGTCATACGATGGCTTCGTGCGGAGTCACCGCGATTTTTATCCAGGCAATCCGTGAGTAATGTCACATGCATAAGAATGACTGCCTCAAAAATTTCACTACCAGTGACACCTGAGAACGTTCTTTTTCGATCACTCCAGACAGGTGAGAATATTCAATTGGATTTCAGGGCCATGTGCATAGGTATATACGTTAATCAGAAATAAATTTACTATAAAGTTGATCACAGCTTCATGATGAACATATTTCGATACATCCATTAAAATCTCGATGGGATTGACCAGTTGAATGCGAGGCGGAAGAAATTTGACAAACATCAATTACTATTATTTTTTTATAAATGTTATTCGGGGGAAGTGACCAACAGCTACTGTCACTTGCGCCGTTTAGAATGTGTGTTACTGGATGAGAGTGGGGATTTTCAGGGAATCGAGAAAGGAGGGAGAAACCCGTTGTCAGCATTAGCCTTCTCATAACGGCACCAAGCCATCAATGGGTCCATAGTTTAACGTCCCTTCCAACGGACGGAGTACTGTACTCGAAGTGCCCTCCACCAAGTACCGAAATTCGAAAATACACACTTACATTTTAAAATGTCATTTCATGCTTTGAGATAGCAAAACCACATAATAACTTCCGATTGAAATCATAACGCAATAAATAATTTTCCTGCTCACAAAATGTCGATTCTTATTCACAAGAATATAAAATATCTATGGAACCTTCCCTAACTTGGCATTTCCACATTATGAAATATGGCCATAATGACCGTTACAATAATGGAACAACTAAAGATGAACATAATTTTTTATAAATGCAGAGTAGAAATCAAACTACTAATTTTACTCCACACTCATTCCAAATTATGTTTGCTTAAGCAAACAAAAAGTTTGCTTAAGTTCAGATTAACACAGTGTAGTAAATCCAGGGCATCAAAATGGCCAGTGCGCCCTACGAAATCAGAACCACAGCGCTGACCGCAAATCTACAATTCACCAAAATAGGTACTTCCCTATGTCTTTTAGCCAGCAACGCGACGGTGACAGGGCTGAAACGCGTCAGCCTCATAACCTGATCGAAGTTTCTAATACCGCTTCGCCCATGGAAAATCTGACTCTACCAATAAAAATCATTCCTTCGCCATGCGGTAAAACGGTGACATAATATTGAGAATGTACGAAGTATTCTCAGCCTAAAATAAATCCTGGAAATAAAAAATTAAGAGAGAGGCAGGGATTGTAAAACCTACGACCCCAGGAACCACGTCTGGCAATAAACCTTTAGCAGGAGGGATATACGGCCAGCCAGAGAGCTCTTTCTAATGATGAAAAAAGGAGATGAGACGATAACGAAGGAGCTACATTAAATCGAGCATTACATGGTGATTATTGATAAATTTATCAACGACTAATTATGATGAATCAGGCGTGACGAGGGGGAATTTCAACACGAAGTTGTCGAAACAAAGCTATTTGCCCCAAGAATAACATCTTTTAATTTTAACTGCGTTTCGAAGGGTAACTTCATCACCGGGCGTTGATTAAGTTGCACGAGTGTTATGCATCGAAGCGTAGTTCGATTTGAAACATTATATTATAGGGGAAATAAGCTTTATTCAGGCAGTATAAGGTAGATAAGAACATAGTATGGAGTCTTTTTGGGAATTTCCTTCCATTCTAGGATGAAACCAAGTTGCAAATACGTATGCTTTGCCAAAAAATTCCGTGACTATTGAGAATTCTAAGCTTGGTAGGGTGATGAGCAGTGGACACGGATGAGTGGAAAACTTGGGACAGCTGAACTTGGTATGAAAAAACTAATGGACAAACATTATAAGATCTTAGTTCAGTTCACTTAATACCGGAAGACACAAAAATTAAATAATACGGCTGGATTCATTAACTTCAGGAAAGAATATAAACACCTACTAAGCTTTTGGGAGCAATTCCTAACGCTACTTTTACATTTTATTTCGGCTCGGAATCCTCGCGTGTCCACTGCACTGAAAATATTCATCTACATTTAAATTTCCACATAAAGCGTTATCTGCGATTTAACGTTTTCAATGGAGGAATCTTAGGCAAGTATCACGCGTGAAATCCTCAAATTTAACGTATTCCTTATCTTCATACAAAAAAACTCTCTCCAGAATAGAAAAACTTTCCGGGAACACACATATAGGATGAATATAATAAAATTTAATTGATTACAAGGCATATTTCCACGGGTCATAAACTATGAAGAATGAATACTTCCGTTTTTCACACCGTAATTTATCGTCCTCTGGGCGTGAGTAGATAATTTTACGAACAAAGATTAATGACAGCTAATTGTGGCACTGCAAACCTATGTTAATTTGATAAGATAAAAGTCATCTCATTCAAGACCTAAGATGCGTTGCTTAAAACCAACCGGCAGTAATTAACTTGTATATCTGTAAGCTCCGGAGACCAGTATCACCCTACATGCCGGAGTAGCGGTCTGAACACTAGTTGACAAATATTTTATACGCAGATAACAATAAATGCCAACTGTAATTACCCCAGGCGATAGACGAATGAACTGATTTGATTCATACGGTTAGGTGGGTAATTTTAGGTACAGAATCACTCTGGGGCGGGAATTGGGCAGAGAGAAACCCAGCATCAGAATTATACTACGAATCTTAGGAAACTGTTTCCGGCCTTACTTCGTGGAAATCTTTTCTAGTTTATACTCATCTGGGCACAGACTGGGCTTGCGGTTTTATGGCACTAAGGTGGAGAGGAGAAGCTTCCCCACCCCGGTTTCTGCAGTGTACACTGGATTGCGCCACTGGGCGTGATCGGTCTTGTTAATTGTCACAGCGTCATTCGACATCCCCACTTTAGTCACTGGGTCAACGATCGACTACTCCTTTCGGAATCGTTCAAATATTGAATCAAACACAAACCCTAGCGCCGAAACCGCCACAAGCTGCGAGGGGACCCACACTCAACCCTCATGCTGGCGAAACAAGGACTCATCGGACAGGGATTGAACCCTCGAAAAACGAACCGAGGGAGGGATGGGGGGAAAAAAGAAAAATTTTCGTACACCAGGCACGCGCGAGTCGGAGAAGATCTCGATGGAGTGGGAAATGGACGAAAGATGGGAACGTCGCGGAGTAAGAGACGGAGAGGAGAGGAAGAAAGCGTGAGGGAGAGAGAAAGGGAGAAAAAAATACGAGGATGAGACGAAAAAAAGGGGAGACGAGTGATTCGGACGTCAGGGAGACGGGAGAGAGAGGGAGAGGGCATGACGAAAAGAGTGGAAATGTTAAGTAGAAAGGAAGAGTGGGGGATACGAGAAGAGGAGGAGGGGGACGAGGAGGGGAGGCGGGGAGGGAAGAGGAGGGGAGCGGGTTAAAGGAGGAGGAGGGGGGTCAGGACGTGTCATGAATTCCGCCGAGGCTACCTATGTGAAAACAAGGTGAGGACGATTCACAGGGGCAGCACCTACCGATGATCCACCCCTCTTCCCATACCCCCTGGCACGCCCCCCCCCACCTCCCACACTTGGTACCACTCTTTCCACCCCCACCACCTCCCAATCCGATTCCCGGCCCAAAGTATTCACAGATGAGCAGCACGCACCCAACCACCCTCCTCCTCCCGCAACTCCTGCCTCCCTGCCGACTCCTCCCAGAGCAGAGACCCGACCGAAAAGCGCGGCGACCGCCCTCCGCCACCGCTTTCACGGCCACGCCGCCACCCCTTCTTCCACTCCTCGCCTTGAACTGACAGAGCGGGGCTGCTACACGCGCGCGGACGGCGACACGCGCCCCGGCCAAGGGAAGCGCCAATATACTCCAGTACCCATATTGGTCCGTCCCTCAAGTCAACTGGCAAATACTTTAACGTCAACATACGGTACCAAAAAAAAACTGTTAGGCTCGAAGGTCGTTCGGGTCGGCGAGGGTAGAGCTCACTAAGTACTGAGCTCCGCAGGGTGTGAAATTCACCCATAAGGGGTGGAGGGGGTACTCATTTCCTAGAATCGCCTGTGGTTTCCAAGAAAGATCCGGTGCTCAGTATAAAAATTTTACCCACTTAACAACTATTCCATCTCTCGATTCAATGCAATAAAAAAGGCAATGTGGAATGCAAACACACGCCTCTGCATCGTAAAGCAGAAAGGTCACAAGTATCGTTTCATGTGTTTAAACAAAGGCTTCTACAGATTATATATTATATTCACCAGATGCATTCTGCGTATTAAAGCATTATCGGATTTTCTGAAATTTTCAAAGTTCAATTAATGTAAGGAAAACAATGGCACATGAAGAAAACGACTTATTCGGTATTATTTTCACAGCAAAGAGGTCAATCAGCATCCTACTTAATTGGCCGGTACCGTTCATAAGTATTTAATTTCAACCCACCCGGCCATTAAATACCTTTAAAGTAAGTTTTATTCTGAATCCAACGACCTTCTCTGCAAATAAGACTTTGTCCATCTCCTTCGTTCGCATATCAGGGTTGGACTGAGCATTGTGACTGTTGCTGTCTCCTAATATTAAAATACGGTTAATTTGGGTGAGACTTGGTTTATTTAAAATATTTGGTCTTACTTTAAATTATTTGAATTTGAGATTTTTAGAATTCTGTTAAATTTTCTAGGGATTTGAAGGTCTCATAATTAGTATCCGAACATAGGCTACTAATTTTGAGATCTAACGGAATGGCCCGAGAGCTAGTGGTACACAATCGGTATACGTAGAGACCATGAGCCCACTCCATAACCGCAGTTCCGATTCTATTGAATTTTGATGGAAGTTCGTTTCGATGAATCAAAGTGCACATCAACGACTCGATGCTTCGATGCCTAGACGGATTTGGTGACGGGTGACTGAATAAGATATTGCTCCCACGTTAGTTGGTTTTATGTTCAACACCACGGGCCAAACTCATTTCAAATACGGGACATTTTTTTACAAAAATAAAAGCCACGCTGCCTGGGTAATATTATTTCATTCCATAGTCAAAGCAGAAGTGGTAATTCTAAAAGAATTCCAACATAATACTTGCCTTTTAAGACACAAGGAGTTCAGAAACAAGATAAATCTCCCTACTGCACTGTTTGTCTCAAACTTTCACCGAATTCAATGTATAACCTAAGGACAACATCATCAAAAGTATTCCACATTTGCTGGCAGGTTTGTTATTGGATAACCTGCCACCTATTACCCACTCATGTATCCCTCCTAAATAATCAACAATTCTAGGATTACACCTCTTAAAAAATTCATATATTTTGGCATCACCATGCTATCCAGAACAGCCATTGTTTTCCTCTCTTCCGTACTAATAGAGAGAATAATGTTAGTCGCGAATATAGGTGACTCTATAATAGAGAGAATAATGTTAGTCACCTAACATTATTCTTTCTATAATGTTAGTCACCAAATATTATTCTCTCTATTACCTTCTTTATCATACAGTCACCCCACAAAAAATCCTCCACCCTCTCTCGTTGCTCTCCTCCGTTTTCTCAGACCATCCGCCTCTTCTGTCTAAACATGTTTACACTTCCTTGTTCATCCTCCTCCCCTTCCAACATATTCTCTCCGTTCAACTCCACGCCCACATCTCGCATACATCCAATTTCTGCCCATCCTCTCATGCAGTGGCCAAGTTTCTGCACCAAACAAAACTGATAATATCTAGAAATATACTAGCATAACTCTAAAACAATAACGTCTCTGCTGTTTGTATCTGTTCGTTTTATCATATAATCAATGCTAACTACAGGAAAAAAAACTCACGGAATAAACTCATAGCGATGTACAAGAAGAGAATAATTCCCAGACAAATGGGTTTATTTAAAAAAATGAGGGGTTAGAGAAAGATTTTAACAAGGATTAGGTAATTTCTCTAGTACTGTCGAAAGATAAATACATCCCCCAGCATCGCCTTCATATATGATCCTACTTTGATTACTCATTTCTTCTTTTCACGACGAGGACCATTTTGTCAACCAATTTGCATCCTTTGCAGATCGAAGGACCAAACGAAGAAACTCCGCACTGACACTGCAAAAATATTTACAACCATTCAAATAAAACGATTTTATAGGTGAGATCGTCCGTCCTCACGTTATTTGGTCCTTAATTTAGTATCACGGGGAGAGCACCTCAAATTCACTAACCCGCTCGACAAACCGTGATAAACTCGTTGATAAACCGTGCATCTCGGCTGAATTTTGTTAAGAGAAGGTTAACGTCTACTTCCTTCTATCTCGAAAAATTTCCAATTCTTCTTACGTAACCACCTATCCTTAATCCTTAACCTCCGAAAATAACAAAAACATAAACGACAATTGAACGGCATGCAAATCAACTTTCGGCCATTCAGCAAGCGTACGTCAACTGTTCACGCCCATTCACAGATAGGTCTTTCAGGTTCACCATAAACCTAGATACAGTTGCTTCATCTCCTGCCGGCCGTCATCGTACCCCAGAATGCTGTATCGACGGCTATTACCGACGATCAGCGATTCAACGGGGGGAAACATCGACCGGAAAAATGTCCGGGGAATGGGAAACGAGACCGTGACATCCGTGACTGGAAGGGCGCCAACGCCAGCTAAGATAGACTTGCAATATCAGAGATAAATTTTCCGGAAAGAGAGATACATGGGAAGCAACGGCAATAAAAGACGCAGCCCGAAAGATGCAATCGCAATTTTCCAATGGTCATGCCTTTAATGGCACATTTAACCATCGGGAATCGATGAAAGCCCGACGGATAAATGCACCATTAAATGAGCGAAACATTCAAGGCATTTCGGATTCTCAGAATACCCACAAACCATTGGCGACACTCGCAATCTTACGCGCAGGCTTCTCAATGCATATTTTATATACATACAAATATTTCAAAGTCACTGAATCATCCAGAGAGAGATTTTGAAAATCATATAATACGCAACGCATAGTAAAAGATTCAGTATTTTGATCGCATAAATTATCAGCAAATGTGGTAACGTACTCAGTGGAGGGGTAGGTACCTTCTTTATGACTCCACTCACTAAGGATGGACGGTATTTTACCTCGTAAAATACTGAGATGGAGCAAAACTAAGGATTAAAGACGAATACTAGCAAATATGAGATTCCCATCATATAGCGACACAAATATATTTTTCAAGATTACAATTTCATAAAACGTTAACATGTTTTTTCTAGCTATAAATGAATTAACAGTTAAAATAAAGATTAGGATCGACTGATGTGCGTACGCAATAATTATGCATTCCACTGGGTGGTACTAAATGTTCAGCATAAGTAATATGCTGAGTAATGAACATAAGACATGATATGGCGTATCTGTGGATAGATTGCATAAACGACTTACGGCTGAGGTTTACCTTTCAGGCTAGGGAAGCTATTACATCTACATCTAAATAATACCCTGCAAGCCACCATAAAGGTGTGTGGCAGGGGGTATATTATCTAGACCTGTTTTGTTGTTTTATTTTCCGCTGACATGAACAAAGGGTTTGTCAAAGTTTGCGGAAACCAAGCGATATCCCTGCTAAATACATGGAAATGTTCGCTCCTAATCCGAAATTTTAGCTATTTTCGTCATCACTCTAAATGGTATACTAAGTTTCGCCCCAGAAACCCGCCCTTCACGTTTTACGCTGCAATCAAAGGGTACATGTGAGTAGCAATGGCGATTTTATAAAAGTAACGAAGTGCTTTCGAAACAAGATACATAATCCTTTAGAATCAAAAGTAATTACTTCAGATGAACTCGTTCCACGGAGGCATTTCGTTCACTAGCTGTCTCACAGAAGGCAGAACTACCCGACCCCCACTCTTCCCAGAGCCGCCTCGCGCTAATCCGTATTCCCCAGCTGATACCCACGTAGACGACGAAGGGAAATAAAAAATAACATATACATGAGCGGAGAAGGATGGGTTATGGTGGCCTGTGGGAAAGAGACAGTGGAGGACGACGGGAAGAGGGGCGACGTGCGAGGGAGGGGATATAAAAATGAGAAACGAAATGCGCGGAGCCATGTGACACGGTCGATTGAGACGATGGAATGCGTTTCAACGCCGATCCCAGCCCCCTTTCAATTATGCAAACTCCCATTAACGATTCAAACGTTAACTTTCCCTAATTGTAGACTATGATGGTATGAATGGCGGGGATGTGTCACGTACATTCACAGTGGATCATACCAAGACGAAATATTTGCATACATTTATTTCAACTTGCCCTCGAGACGAGATGATACAGATGGATGTAGTTCGGATACGAATTGTTGAAATAAGCGTTTCGGATAGGAATTCGGGAGAGCAGTGCGGAAAATATTAGGCAGCCGATTCGCAACTTCCTCAATCATAGTCGTGATTAGGGTATTTAGCTAAAGATAAGAATCCGTTGGATAGTGACTGGAGGGAAATAAAAAAGAGACTACGAAATCGTGTGCCGTTCCATTAGCGGTCCTTTTTTTAGCCTCAAAAGTCCTTTACCTTATATTTTTACATGCACTACCACTAAACGTTTGCTGATTAAAATTCGTCGCTTAGGTACGGCGGACCGCAAAAATTAAAAACCAACACATATATGAAATCTGAGTTATTTGGCAAATCATTTTCCAATACTTTTGTCTCTAACCACTTTGCTAACTACGGCGTTTCCGTAAATAGTACCCATATCTCGCCAACGAGGAAAACGGAATACACGAAGACGCCTCTGGTAAATAAGGTACGTCCAGCTATGTCCGAGTTGGGGAAGAACAGGTATAGAGTGATCTCAATAGACAATTCTACGAGATTAATACACTATTTCTTAGAATAAAATTCAAGTACAATTTTTATTACGTAAAACATAATTAACTCCGAAATGATCCAAGTGGTATTCAAATTTAACATGATTGCAAAGAAGGATTAGCAGACATCTTTGCAAAATAACCTTAGCATCAAAGCAACAGGAAAGAATCACGGAAGAAAATTGTCTACAGAATTCAACCGCCGGCTGAAGGGTCTCGGAATCACTGCTAGCAAAAAAGAATTTAGAGAAACGAATCGTAAAATGGATCGAATGGCTTGATTTTAACCACAATAAAATAGCAGGGAAAATTAGGAAATAATATGGAACCCTCGCGCACTATGAGCGGCAGCAATTACCTTACAGCATGATATTGCATGCTTGCTTGGCTATTTTTATATTTTTTTAATTGAAGTTAGACTAGTACATATATCATTATTTAATCATTTTTATGCATGATATGTAATGCATGTTTGGTGTGAGTTCACCCCCTGCCACACACCTTTATGGAGGCTTACAGGGTAGTATGTAGGTGTATACCTAAAGTTATTTTAATGAAGGAAGCAGGAATTGTACTAAGCCATACGGTAGGCGAAACTTTCATAACGCAAGCATTTTTATTCCCGGTGGTATCAGCCGTTCCCCAGACATCCCTGGTAAGAGAAGGTCACACTCTTCAGGTATAGCAAGAGATTTGAACGACTGATACGGATCATGGGGCTCATTCAGAAATGCATCAGCACGCAACGGAAATTCTGACTACACATCCAGGAGGAAGAAAGCCATCAAAGCTGTTGAGTCAAGACCACGATACTGTAAGTTCTAAAATTTCAAGAAAATCCTCACTAGGCACTTGAGCCCTTAGCACCTTGGCCGAAAGCAGCACACACTGCACATACCACCTCACCAGGTGAGCCGTGTTTTTAGAATACTGGCCTCACACCCCGAAGGTCCGGGTTCGAGTCCTGACAGTGGTTATTTTTTATTAGTAAACCGGCTCCTACCCTACTCTGTGGAGAGTATTCGAGTCCAGTGCTCCATCCTTCGGATGAAACGCGAAGCCGTGGTCCCCTTGGCGTATTTCGTTAATAGCACGCTAATGTCGACACCGGGTTTCTCTTCACCCTTAATCCTTACCCTTCTATTCCCATTCTTGAACCTATCCTCCCGGTCTGAAACGCCTACTAGTGTGGGTACAGACTTATAACAACACAGATGAGATAAATACCATCCCGGACGACATCCCTCCAAATTAATCCAGGAATAGTTCGACTGCCACGTATCGGGCGGAGTCGACAACAGACCCTCGGCGCGACACAACCAGCCTCTCCCCGCGACCAATAAATCCCACCCGATTCCATTGCGTCACGGACGATTATGAAGAGCCGTGTCCATTTTCTATGTATCGTGAGCGAGGCGGGAGAGCGGGGTGACGTCACGTCCACCGTGGTTGCGCGCCGTCGAAAGCACGGGGAACAAGATATGAATGAATGAAAGAAGGCGGAGGGGGAGCGGGGGGGAGTGGTGGTGAGGTCTTGCCCCGCGGCGGGAAGTGGGTGGGAGAGGATGAGTGCGGGAAGGGGGTGGGTAGGCTGTTGCGTGGGAGAGATAAAGGAGGTGAGGCGGACGAGGCTACGAGGAGGACGTGAGGCCAAGGCGGGGATGCCCACACGAACAAGACGGTTAGCGCGGGGGCAGGAGGATAAGGGCGGAGGGTGAGGAGAAGGGGAGTGGAGGCGAGAAAGGGTGAGAACGGAAGGCGAAGAAGGGTGTGAATTCCTAGCAAGGACGACATCACGCGGTGATGGGCCGCACCCAATTTCCAACCCCACCCCCACCACCCCCTGTCAACCCTTCCTAATACCGCACACCTCCCCCTCCGACATTATTCAAGCCTGTCCGTCCGTCCACCTCCTCCTCCCACGCCTCCCCCCTCCTCTTCCTGTCCTCCCTCCCGGAACGCCACCGCGTGCACCTCGTCCGAGAACCATGGGCCCCATTGTCATCGCGGCGACGAAGAGCTTCCGCCTGCACCTCTCTCACAATGCCGACCAGTCCTTGCCCAACATCCACAGCTTCGATCAAAGTGCAGGCGGAAACCTCGCGATTCCGCTCTTCAAAATTTGGAATAAATTTAACCACATGATTTCCCACAGTTACTTTTTCACAATGACGAGAACATGGGCGACCGAGATGTGGACGTGGAGAAGGGTGGAGAACGTACGATTGGCAGACAAAAGCAACAAAGAAAGCGTATTTTTCTTCCTCCCCTCAACCAATGTCAACCCTCACTGTCCTGGGTGTATGTACCATTTTTTTAAAACCACGTTATCAGAAGATGTCGCCTTAGCAACGAAACCGGTCGTGGAAGAATAAATTATACGTGAAAAATACAGTTTTCTAGTTATGTCATCATGGATTTTCATGAAGTTAAACCTGAAACCACAGAGTTCATCAAAAGATAAGTAACTCCATTTGAAAAATGAGTAACACGCTGTGATAGGGTTTATTACGACCAGGCTTCGCTTTTTACAGCATCTTCAAGTGAAGAAGCTGCAAAACTTCAAGCTAAAGAAAATTCAATTTACAGCATCTCCAGGTAAAGATGCTATAAAAAGCGAAACCTGGCCGTAATAAACCCTACCGCAGTGGAGGTTGCTCATTTTTCATGAGCAGAAATGCTCCGATTCCACTCCATCACGCCTGAAATATCACATAAAGGATAAGTACATACTTGGAATGCTGGGGGGAAAATTTTAATGTGAATCTGTAATTATGACGTAGTGCACTTGTAAAATTTCAGCAGTTAGAGGTAACTGCAGATTGAAGGTCATCGTGGAAAGAAGAACTTTAGGAAAGCGAGAAATACTGGGAATATCATATGCATTATAGATGGGATGAAAATATCCCGGATGGGCCAATTATTAACACATTAGCGAATAAGAAAGAATTTGGCTATCCGGTCTCATTTTGAGGAAATGAATAAGTTTCATTCAAGAAAAGATTGTCATTTCTCTAAGCCACAACGTTATTAAATACTGATGGTTATTAAGACATATAATATTAAAGTTTCGTCCATATCTTAGACCGACAACGCGACATACGTAGCTGCCCCCGAAAAACTCCGACAATAATGAGTTTCGCTGCGAAAACATACGTTCCAAATACCTTAGACCACTCTTGATCTAAAACGGACTGGACCTAAAGAGAGTAACGAATGGTGATCAAGTTAAGGAGCCACTATTAAAAGGCCAGATAATTTTACCTAGAACCTTCAACTTGGATGACACCCCACTAAATAAACCACTTTAAATTAGTGACAAAGCTTTCAAGTCATTTTAAGATAAATTAATCCTAAACTATGAAAAAATGGGCCTTCATTGAAAGTGTATATAGTGAACAAAGCATTAACGTTACATCGTCACTTTGGTTTTGGAAAAATCCACATTTACACAAGGTTAGTCTACGAAACATTAGTCCCGCATTCAGGTAAAAAAATTTTAATACCTTAATTCATGATTGCCAAAATCCAACCAACCTCGTGACGCAGATGATAACGTTATGAATAAGGGAAAAGACGATGTTTCGTAACTTTTTCCAAATCCATTTTTTTGTGTCACCCTCGAAAATAACTCGGTTCCTCCAACAGCGATTAGGTTTCAATAAAATTTTTCTATTGAATTTACATTTTGGTTTACTTTTCACCCTCGAAAATAACTCGGTTCCTCCAACAGCGATTAGGTTTCAATAAAATTTTTCTATTGAATTTACATTTTGGTTTACTTTTCCGTCATGGAGTTAAACCAAAACGTTATACAAAGTTGTACAAATAAAATAAATAAATGTTTATATTTGTGATAAATCGTAGCCTAATTTCGTAAGGACAAGCTAGCTCACACTTCAACACATTACTGTCAAATGAATTGGCATGTTCATAAGTATTGTACTATCATTGGTAATCAAAAAAATTAACAACAATATTTTGTTTATAACATTAAATTTTACGGCGTTTCTTCGTGGAACTGTGTGTTCATAGAAATAAGAATAGAATAATAACAACTTGGTATTACCCCCACCCATCATTCCCTCACAATTTGACTTCTTAGTTCCTTCACCCTTCTCTCAATTGGTAGGCGTACATTTACTGGCAGCTGAGCCAACTGTACTATTGTGCATACCTTGAAATTGACTGTGTAAGTCGAAACCCGGGTCAGTGAATAAATAGGAAATGTGGACTATACCAAGTAATTGCAATAACTTCTATAAATAACGATACTTAACCGCGGATAATGACACGGCAAACTTGTTATATTCTTGTGAAATGAATCTGATATTCTAAATTCTATATATTCATTGCAAACTTTTACTATGTCATAAAGTCAATTAATACGCATTACTCGGCACGTTAGAACATAAGCCACCAAGTCAAGCCGTTTACTATCATCAAACCTTTTCCATGAATGCAGTAGGGTTATCTCCAAAATTTTGCGACCCAAGTCCAGCGATAAAATAGCTATTAACTCAATGTTCAGAACGAATGGTATAGCTCCCTGAAAAGATTTCAAGAGCATCACTCCGAGATTACTCGGCTACAGAACTTGCTCTTGGGCTCGCTCCCAATAAGTTATGGGTGCAATAGGTTGTCAACAAAAACTTTCCACCTACGACAAAACAACATGAAAATACAATGCCAACACAAGATAGAGCGCAGTTCCTTGCGCACGGAACACGGCAGCCGGTTCGGACATTCGGAGCACACGAAGCTTTTTTTCATTTAGTAGCATGCATTTTCAAATTTCACTCGCTCTCGTCATGCGCCACGCCGGAAACAAAGCGGCACAAGCAGACGGCAGCACGAGAGGAAACGAACTTTCAACTGTCTTGTTATCAACGGAATCTCTAACAGGCATCCCACATCATCTCTCTTCGATCGAATATTCTTACCATCCCCATTCAAAGAAAGGCGCAAGACCCTTTAAGAATGAAATCCCCCGCGCCGTATTTATCATTTCTCCGATGGAGCGCGCTCCAAAACGAGGATCACGTGCATCTGCTTCCACACGCTTGAAAGCGCCCCGCATCCTTCCCCAAAAACGCACGACCCTTAAAGGAAGCTCCGTTCACCCGCGCTATCTCGATCTAGCAAACCCTTTCGGTCGAACCCTACCCTCAAGACTCCCCTAACCCCCTCCCCCCCTTATCCTTCAACCTCCCAACCAACCACGACTTTTCATTCTCTACCTTATCTCTGACTTTCTATTCCATTTGCTCCTAGTCCCGCCGCGTCCATCTTTTCCCAATCCCCATTCCCGGCATCCCGATTTTTTTTCTTCCGACCCGCTGCCGCCGCCCGCGTTCAAACTCGGATAACTCACAACGTGCTCGCTCGACCAGGTTCATTGTCTGCATCGCCCTCCGCTGAAAAGGACGAGGTAAAGAAAGCGCGGCAGATCCAGACACAAGACATGCTATTCCTCATCTCCTCTCAGAGTTCGTAAGCCTTCCACGCAAATATTTCCTCCGAAATGAATCGATGGACTGATCAGGATTTTGTAGGAAATGTTACCGTCCACCTCTGGCTCGAGAACGCCGCTGAAGTTGTATGCATGAATGTAAAAAGGCCATCGAAAACACACGCCTACATGAGCATTCGTCCTAGCGAACTGCCACAACGGAATTTGGCAGCGAGGGTCCAACGGCTAACGACACCAGTCTCACGTTGTTCTCTTGAGAGTAAAAGTATGTGCCGAAGGTGGACGGAATTGTGTTCCGCTTACATAGCCGTGGACAATACCCTTGGTACTGTCCCGTGAATAGGGAGGGTGCCAAGCGTGGGGGAAAATATAATACTAAAACTTATCATTCCTGGTGTTGATACGCCTTGTTAGATGTGGGAGGTCAAATTTGATGACGAATGGTTCGATTCGTCGGATCTGACAAGCTCTGTGTAGTGTGAAAAACTCATAAACCCTGACTCTTTTTCCCAATGACAGTTTCTTCTCATCGCAGACGATGATTTTTTTTAAATAAACCGCGCGAGGACAACGCACTAGTCTGTTTAAAAAAGTCGCCACAAAAGAAAGAAGAGTTTTCATCATCAAAAGTTTATGCTCATTTACAGTTTAAAATACTAAATATCAATCCACAATCCGTTCTACGCGACGAGCACACTCTTACGGGTTACAAGTTAATTAGAGTTGCGGCATTTCGTTGCGAGGCGAAACTTACGTGAAACATCCTGGTTATTTAGAACCTTCAGTTTAGAAAAAACCCAATAATTTGTTAAAGTATTTTACGACGGTTCACCGTAAATAATCACCATCCTTACGCATGGCTCTACTTAAGGACTTTATATCCTTCCAGGTAAAATTTTTCAAAACTAAGCGTCAGGGTCTTCCATATTGTCCAATCAAACGTAGTGCAAACTCACGTGAGAGGTATAAATTAATGAGAATCTGTTCATGTATTTCAATCGTCGAGAATGTAATCAAATTAGGTACCGAAATATTTTTAGTAAATAAATGATAACTAGAAAAGAAAATAAAGATTACTTACGGTATCTGCAGCAGTTAAGTTGATACCGAGACCTCCAGCTCTCGTACTAAGTAAGAATACAAAAATATCTTCCCTGTAAAAAAGAAATGTTGCATTATTTGTACATCCAATTCGGCAATACAAAAATAAATAACGAATAACATACGAGATTGCTAAAAACATTACATGGCATAAACTAGCATTATCCTTCTAAATTGCAAAATGAAACGGGACTCTCATAGATACTATTCCAGAAAAATAGCATTCTTTTACACAACATTAAATCACAGTGAGTCGCAAGTGAGAAAAATGACGCAAGGTACAAAGTTAAAAATATTATAAGATAAAAATAATTTCAGCAATTGAGAGGTGAATCACGGCGAAGTGAAATGTTGCTAAACAGTAAAGAAAATATTTTTCTACGCATAAAATCTTTGGGTAAAAAAGTTTTCCACGCTTGGAGTTTCGTCTAGTAATTTTTTTATTACCTTAAGTTTGCCACCTGTGAATCTAGCGCAATATATCATACGATGCAATTTCGCATACTTCCAATCCGAAACGTGCTAATCCTTTCTTAAAATACTTCTACAAATCTAATTACGAGATTTGGAATTGTTAAATAGCTTGAATTACAAAACGTAACTAACATATCAGACAATACACTTTGATGGTATACAGAGAACAAATATCAAACAGATCTTTGTACTTATGAAAGCAATCTAATGAAAGAAAACAACCTACCTCGCTTGGAAATCAGCAACCATATCTCGACGATCGGATATTTTGGATGATCCATCTAATCTGATGTATGTATGTTTTCTATGCCACATATACTCCTATAAGAAATAGTAGTAGTCAAGATGATTGCAGAGAGAAAACATACTATCAGATATTTAGCTGTTAATTAACAACGATGTAAACTATTTTAATTATCAGTGGAATGGAATTAATTACCTCTAATAAATCAATCATCCTCGTCATTTGGGAATAGATGAGCACCCTGTGCCCCTGTTCTTTCAATCTTGTCAAGAGGCTATCCAGCACTGATAGTTTTCCTGCGTCACTTACAAGGGTTTCTTTATCTGGAAAGCATAAAAAAAACAGAGTTAGTTGGCATGGCTACTGTATTTTTTTTGGACAGGAAAAAAATGCGGCTCGATCGTAGAAATCGCAGAATACTGCACTGCAATCTGTTACTCGTGGACACGCAATGCCAAGGTAAACGCAGTTTTACACACAACCCTTAGGGTATACCAGAAATATGAGAGCAACAAGACGGATAACTTCACTTCTCAACTTAAATAAAAATTAGCAATAAAGTTCCACGTTGAAAAGTATGTTTTACCCGTTGCATATTAACAACCTTCATTGACACTTAAGATTAGAATGGATTGCTTCATGGGTTAAGGTAGGAAGAAAGATAAACCGAAGCCAACTGAAGGAAAAACCGAATTGATACTCTTACAAATAAGTGAGTGCACCTTTTTCAGTGGTGAGTTAAGACATTTAGGATTCTATCTATACTAGAATTGCGAATAAGGACGATGGAAGAATGTGATACTTGGTGTAACTTTGATGCGTTGAACATGTAAAGAAAAATAACTTTGTACAATTCCACAATTTAATTTTATTATACCGATCGATTTCACCGTCTTAACGTCATTCTCAAGGTATCAACATTGTGAGTGGATACCTTGACAATGACGCTAAGACGTTTAAACCTATTGGTAGAATAAAATTAAATTGTGGTATTGTACAAAGTAATTTTTCTTCACAAGTTCTATCAATACGAACACTTTTTTTCCATTTTCCTCGCTTCTAAGGCGAGATGGCGATAAAGTTAAAAATTCCTAACAGATAGAAACGTAAGATTTCAAGGCATTCGTCTTCATTACTGCCCCTGAGATATCTGGTATTAACGTAGTGGCTGGTACGGCAAAAACTCTCCCGAGGCCGGAGGAAGAGGATTAGACTTCATTGTGCGCGGATACTCTTCAAGCTTGGGTGGCCCAGGTCGATTAAACGAGACTTGCCAAATCCTGCAGGAATGGCAAATGGATAAAGTGATCAGGGGATAGGAAAGAGCTTTCAAGGGGGAGAGTTCTCAGCGTAATCCTTCTCCTTACTTAACTGAGGGCGATCCAATTCCCCATTCTCCCCAGGCTCCCATTTCTCTCCCCGATCTCTTAATCCCAAAGCCATTCCTTACCCTTTACCGACGCCCGCCGATAATCCCGAAGGACCAGAATACGATGGAAACAGCTGAAGACGATAAGCGAAAGAAATAGCAGAGGAGTGATGAGGGAAAAAGATTAAAGATCCGGACGGCTGAGAGACTTCACCCCCCAGGGAGTATATTTCTTCATCGGTGACGCTGAAAGGATGAATCCTCGAAATGCTTCTCTCGAAAAATCTAGACATCAAATTACTGCCCTTTCATTATTGGTTGTTGGGGGCCTTTAGTTCCGATTCTCAGCAGCGAAGGTTGATAACGATCGTAGAGGTATGCGCACACTTTCTGAAGAGGTTCTCGCCACCGCCATTCGACGCTCGAAGGGGTGGAATGTTCTACCAAGATTCTTTCTATCGAAATTACCTAATAGAACACCATAGGGTCCTGAAGACAATTGCTCAAAAAATCATTCTCTCGACGATTAGTTAGACTTATACGGAAATGAGGAATGTAGATCATAAGAAGCTAGCGAAGGATTTGGAAGCAAATGACGTGTTTTACTCGGCAGCTTGAATTAAATTTGAAGAAATATGCAGTACTGAACTTTTGCGAAAAAATAGCTCCCACCGAAAAACTTATTGCATTAAACAAAAGACAATATCGAACGTAGAATCTATTAAGCATTCAAACGTTACCATCACAGAAGACGACGTGAGGGAAACACATCAAGGAAATAATAACAGGCGTAGAGCAAACCGTAGATTAGGATTCGTAAAAGAGTTCTAGGTTAAGGTAGAAAGTATGAGAAAGATAGTACTTGTCCCTTGTTTGGCTTCACTTATAATATGCCGCTAGTGTATAGGATTCATACGAGGAAGGTACGATAAAAAAAATTAGAGCATGTGAAAAGGATATCAGCAAGATTTGTAAAACATCGTTCGATAATTTTATTAGTTCTATGAGCTTAATAAAAAAACTAGGGAGGGAATTACTATCAGCACGTAGGTTAAAATTTACTTAGCCTTTAAGTAAATTTGAAGCTGATATATTCACAACTGACTTTAAAATATATTAAGAATGCCTACGCATTAAGCTACATTCAATCAAAAAACAAAATCAGAGAGATAGGCTGTCACACTGCTAGATTTTAAATGATTTAAAAGGATAGCTAACACATTCATACACACACATCCATACACAAGCAAACAGCATATACAGTTCAGTATGCAAAAAATTTTATGCTAAAAAAAGTAAATATGCCCCCCGAAAGTCAGACATTCAGGTTTTTCTCAATTATTATTTTCGACTTCCTCCCCAGCAACAACCAAGGATATCCCATCTATTTCAAGGTGAGAACAAATTTCACACCGCGAAGAAATAAAAAGGATGCCCAATCAAAATCACAACTAAAATTGATTTAATGAGCCACGAATATTTTAATTACTTCACTGAGTTGCCAAAAGACCCGTAAAATTATTGCGGGAATAACACCCCATTTGCATTGTGATTCATCACGAATTTCGAAACCTGAATTTTGGAATAACCACGAGAATTTTAACCAATGTTGCAAAAGACTGATGAAGAGCCTTACTTACAAAAACCGTGGGAGACAAGCAACTCGCACCACGGAATCGTGATTGCCAACGGCAGATTACTTGTACACCAAAGAGTGAGTGCGGTCACGAAGCATCGATCGGGATAATCGACTAGAATTGATTACAGTCAAAAGAGCTCCCCGACTTCCTAAGGCGTTTGGGGATCCTCCTCCACCGACGGAGCGGGGCACCTCGAAAGGCGCTCGGCGAATGGAAAATGATAGTTATCACCGAGAAGGTAACCACTTTTAATTTCGGCGACCGTCAAACTTGATTTTATAATCGGCTGCTTATATGAAAATAGACCACGCACGACAATACTCATGGAAATGAGTTCCAGATCGTGCGAAAGAGATGATAGGTCGAAGAAGTTCTTCAGTGTCATAATTTCACACAGGAAAAATGTATACATACATGGCAGGAAACTTCCCTTGCGAACGAACAGACACACGTCCACGGAACACCCTTGGCTTTATGGCCCGGCAAATTTTTAATTCTCCTAATAAAGTGACTAGCGAATTCCACTCGCAGAGATGGTTCCTGAGGGGCCGCAGATCGGAGCTCGGCGGAAAGCAACCCACTAATTTATTTGCCCTTTACGGAGTCTTACACTCGTGGATAACTTGTATACAAGGGCTTCCATATAAGGTTATGATCTCGGCGCCCATCTTTAAAGCGACTGATTGTGAGACGAAAGGAAAGCCGTCACGAAGGGCTGAATCAAATGACCCGACAATGCCTCATGTCTGAAATATTACGGTTGCTATCATTTAATAAGCAGTACATGCTACCTTCCATCGAATCATCTCACAAAATACGATCCAGGAAAGGAAATACGGCTGGAGCAAAAGATGCTCCGTCAACGCCCAGCGTAAAACATGTGGCTGAGCGGTACATCCCCAAAACATTCATGAATTTCATGAATCTACCGTTGGATTCGTAGTCTTTCACTCGACAGAACTTAAACTGGGGTGAAGCGAGAAATTTTATGAAATATTCCTGCACAACTAACATACAGCACATAAAATTGTGAATACTTCTTTGTCAAGGACAACTTAATTTAGGTAAGAAAAGCACCTACCATGGCCGATTTTGTCATAGATTCTTTGTCAGGAGTAAACAGTTACATTTCGAAGAATGTGGAAAAAAATGAATACGAGCAAGACAGATATTTCGCAATTCTTAGCGGGAGGAGATCGAGCATCTAAACAGGGATCAGAACAACCCAGACCCTCGTGAAACTAGCCCAGTGCTTTAGCCACCACACCAACCGGATCACCACGAGATACGTCTCCCAAAAAAAAAACACCACCCCCAAGAAGGGCCACAAAACATTCAACGGAAGCTTAATTGAGAGTCGGCACGGTAATCAGCAACGAAAAGGCATTTATTTCCCTTTGCTCTCTCCTGCGGCTGGTCAATGAAAGTTATCCAACAGCAAGAAGTGAGCTACGCTCACTAAGCACACATCCTTTAACAGTAGCCTCGCGCTGCACCATCGCGTCTAGTAAACTAATTTACTACGACCGCAAAACGTTGCACACCATTGCTGAGCCCAGGGACTCGATCATGAATCTAATTAACGCAAGGTCTTTGTCTTTATTTCATCACACCTAGAGCAGTGGTAACGTTATAATCCCATTCCCCGAATTTGATCCGGTATCTTAAATTACTAGTTTCAATCAGAACAGATAAACGTTAAAGCAGAGATCTCCATGGATGGCTATGACGACGACGTTCAGGATAGATAAGTGTTCCCACCCCGAATTCATAACTTCGCTGAATTGGTCACGCCTTCCCAAGAGGCAGCTGCTGACAAAGGATCGCGCAGACGTCTTCGAGTGCATTCACCGGCAATCAAAACCCATTCCCTGATGTCAGCCAGCGCGAGGAATGCATTTTGGTATACGTGATCCGCGCGGTAATGGATAAAGGAAAAGAGATGGAAAGAGGTTGAAAAACATTAATGATATAAAGAGGAAGGGAAGGTGCCTTAAATGGTGCATGGCAGGAGGCTAAGGCGGTGAAGAGGGTTGATACACGAGTATTTTTCTCTCCGGCTGCTTTCTCCGCGACAACCAGACCCAACGCACCTTTCACCATCATTGTCCCACCTGTCAAACTGGAGAAATTCTTCAACAGAAGTAAAGGACTAGAAAATGACTGGTCTTGCTGACAATAAACGAACACCAAAGCATTTTCAGCAGCTGTGCGCCGCTGGGGGGTTTGTTTTATGCCCGTTTTGCATTATCACCGATTAATTAACATACACCCGAGACAAATGTTGCTGCATTGGAATCATTACCAAAGGTCAGTGTGTATCAATGACACAAGCACAAATTGTTCCCCGGACAAAAATGTTAAAATTAGGGATACTGATAGGCTACAACGAAGCTACCAACGGGAAATTGGGATAGATACTAGATAGATAGATTGGGATTTTTACTGGTATTTCTGCATACCTGGAAGATACCCAAGTGTAAATTTTACTTTTGTACGATGGAATAAATAAGTAAATAATTGGTTTATGCCGATGTCCGTCTCAGATGGTGATGGATCTCACTACAGTATTGCATGTGAAAATACTTTATTTTCATTTTATTCCGGATATTAAGGACTGATAAAAAACCGTAACTAACATAGGATTCCACCTTGTGATTTAAATTGGTTCACCCCCTGCAACTCATGACTGAGATGACTATCAGTGTAATATGTGGATGTAAATTATGAAGATGAAAACATAGAAGCCGATTGCAGGTAAATATAAATTTAAGCGCGGAATATTACCGAGTTTTATTCAACAACCTTATCAACCAGATATTAATCCAAGACCCTCAAAGTGATACCCAACCACACATTGAACGCTCATAAGACAGAACACATCATCATCCACTTTTAGGAATGAACAATCATAATTTGCTAAAAAAAAATACGATAAACGTAATCAAATGTTTACTAAGACACGAATCCCCAGCCAAGTCGTAAAGTGGTTTCCAAATGTTCGTAAGACCAGCCTTCCTCACCGTTACGGCGGATGTGAACAACAGTACAGCGATCAGGTTGAATTCTTTAAATCCTGACCGCAAGAGGGGGTCGGGGAGAGTCCTATGGGAATGAATCCCCATTCTAAATGTGAAGATGAAGTTCCAACTCATACGATTCAAACCAATGCGTGAGAGAGTTACTGAGGCTGAAGAGCCTGGCTGAATTGTATCGAGCTACCGGAAGCCTCGTTACGTGAGGGTGCCAAGGTGATGACGAGGTTAAATATTTCCGACGACGTGTGAGAACCAACGCACCATGCACGCAAGGATACCATCTGTGTGGGAGACGGAGCAGACACGGAATATGAATGGCAGGGGATTATGAGCGCGGGTCTCGGGACATAAAATTCGCAAAGCATATTTTAGCTTCTATTCTTGGGTGGTAACGATACGATAAACGATAAACAAAAGTTCATAAATCCGCCACAGGGTGTGTGTTATAACCGATAACGAAACTACGTCTTCATGTTGCTTGAATATTTAATGCTTCATAGTGCATTTTCCCTAATTTCCGGGGAAAAAATAAGCATGCGAGTTTTGCTTGACTGAGTATAAACTGTATCATTCTTCGAAATAATTAGACACAAAATCACTCCTCATAATAAAAAAAACGATGATACTTAAAAACGCTCATACAGATGCTTCAATACACACTTGCAGAAATCGTCATAAAGGACATGAGGTCAAAGCGTGTACACAAACGAAAATTGCACTTGTTAAGGATAGGTTATTTAAAATATAACTTACGGATACTGATAACATGTCTACAGCAAAATACGCAACCAGATATAACAAAAATCGAGTTTCTTCCATCGGTTTACAGTGAAAACTAATTATTATTTGGACGAGTGTACCTCACTTAAGATAATAGTAGGTACTTGACTAGACCGATTACATAGAACTCAAATGAGAAATATATCTAGCCAATGATAAAGGACACGAAAGAATTTCTTATTAAACATGACTAAGGTAGGGCGAAGACAAGAGTTAATTCAGAGAATTGCCTGTAACTACAACTTCTTTAAAAAATATTTCGAGGCAGAGAAAATGGGAGCGTAATCTGGACCGTGAACTAAATTAGAGACGAGGAAGGCAGCCTTATCTGTTTAGTTATCCAGCAGCGCTTCAGCGCGCGTTAAGAAGGAAATGAGGAGTATTTAAATGTGATAAAACAGATGGAAAGAAACAGCGGCTGAGATCCGGAAATTCGCCGCTTCCTCAAATCTAAGAAGCACTGTTATCGGATTATTAAGAACACTAATGAACGGCGTAAAGGGCGAGGGGATCTCAGCGCTAATTAGCTTGCAGATAATTCTTTCTTTTCTTTACGGCCTGGAAGCCACATGACCTCCCGCACGTACACTAGATAAACACCACAACCCAATACAAACCCATGATAAGCAATCCGAGGCCTTCGGGTGCACCATCAACGTCAATCAATGACTGTAAAGTTCAGCATCGACAATTTACCGCCAACATTCAAACATCGACGCATTACCCACACCTTGCCCCTCGCAGGCAAAGAAACGTGATTGCCACACTTCAATGCTTAAGGGGGCAGACGATGGATTTTTTATTGGGGCACCAAAATCCCTGGACCCTGGGGCCCTCCTCCATATTACTCTCACGTGGGTGGCCACCTTCGCCAGAGACAAAAGGATGCGTGAGCAGACCTCCCGATGTTTCAGGTGGCGTCGGTGTAGGGTGCAACTTGAGTTTCCGGACACTGCCTCATTACCCGCTACGACGCGAAGGGATTGTGGAGCGGGAGAGGGGGCGGGATAGAGGGCGGGGGAAGGGAAGGGGTAGCGAGGGAGTAGGGGTGGAAGTCCGCGGGCCAAGTGCGTGAGGTTGGGAGGCGTCCGTGGGGGAGTGAGGAGAGGAGGATGAGGGATGGGGGAGAGAAGACTGCCTAAGATGTGAGCTGGGGGTGGGTGGTGGACAGAACATTGAGGAGGCGTTCATGTGCGTGTTGTGTGGGAAAGATGTGAGGATTTGTGACACCGGCGTTGTCGAAGGTTGTAACGGTATTCCACCGGGCAGTCTTTTTGCTTGCATGACAAGGATGGGGCATGCGTCCCGTGTAGCCAAGCACCAACGTGAGGAAGGGGGGCAGGGCAGGAGGGGAGGGAGGACGAGGTACACATGGGAGGAGAGCGGGCACAGAGAAGTGGGGACGAGGAGAGAGAGAAAAAATATGTCTCCTTGAGTTTCTTCCTCCCTTCCTAGGAGGTCCGGGGGTGAATGGGTCCCGCATCGTGAATTTTTTTCCGATCCGCTTCGCTCCTTCCCACATGTTCGCAGTGCAAGCGCAAACACGCTGAGCTTTCGGATACGGAGCGTAGCCGAGCCGGAGCTGAGGCAGAGATTCATTAAAAATCACTTCGGGTGCACGGCTGCTGCGTTGACATATTCACAAGGCCAATCGCGAAGATATCCGTAGCTCATTTCGGGAAAAATTGCTTTTATTGTGGTACCCACCAATCTTTTACGTAAAGAGGCCCAACACCCTCTATTTGGGTTTAGGTCTTAAAATAAAAATCCACGGACCATTTATGAGACAAAATTAAGATTTACTATCTGTTTACTTTTTTAATTGAATTTCCGAAAGTTAAAACCTAGTTTATGGATTCCGAAACATGAAAAAAGAAAGAATGTAAAGCAGAAAAGAGAAAAAAAATTGGAAGTGGAAGAGTTGAATAAACTAATCTATTTAATTTCAAGAATGATACCGTCTAATATATCATTACCTTTGAATTTATCTTTTATGCTCACCGATGCCACAAAATCAGACTAAAAATCCAGATTCAACATAGCGTGGAATCTAAGAAATGCAAAAACAGTCCAAAGGCTTTTATATGGAAACCTCAGATAAGGAAAAGTATTCAAATGCTAAAGAAGCGTCTAAAAATAAGACACTTATGACTGGGATGCAAAGTTAAAATATTGAAAAAATATTAGTCAAAAGTCAGACAAGGTGCGAGACTTTCTACAGCAGAGTTAGAAGGTCATAGAGGAAAAAGGATACGTTTAGACAGTGACGTTGGGATTAAAGTATAAGGTAGGATGGAACTGCAGCAAGGAAAGAGAGAGGGGGAGGGGAAAGAAAAACTGGATGAAGCAAGTGGGGAGGAAATTCAAAGAAAGCACAAAAAGAAAAAAAGAGGACAATATGCTGCTGAAAGTACCGATGGAGAGGAGAATGTTGGGTAAGAAGGAGAGAGGGATTTAAGGTAAATATTTTAAACGTCATGACGGAAAAGGGTAAAAATATCGAGCACCAGAAGGAACAATCAAGCGCAAAATGAGTGTAGTTTCGAAGGTAACGCTACGGATTTCCATCATTTCTTAGTGAGTCAGAAACTATCCCAAGAATTTACCACATTCACGAGATGAATACTGATGATGACGATTTGACCATCCAGACATTTGCCCGAGAAGTTGGAGAAAGACAGGGCCGGATATAACAGGTGTGGAGATCCCATCGAAGATTTTACCCTTTCTCCGGTGTCATCTCCGACATGCCATTCCCTCTACCATTACCCTTATGTCAGAATCCTGTGTCGAGCGGCACATGTCGTAAAAGGTGAAACAGCAAAATCCAACATTATCCGTAAATATTGCATGCCAGAGATCATGGCGGCCCAGAAGTCCAGAGAGTACAACGTTTTGTTGATGTTCATGGCATCATTCGAGCGGCCTCTTCGAATTGGTAGGGGCAGAATTGGATTTTAAGTGCTCCTACGGCTTAGATTGAAACAAAGGGTGGGAATCTCCCGGTTTGCACCTGTCCAGCGGCACCGTTACCTAACTTTTTGTTGATGTTAGCAAACTAGATGTTATTAATGACCTATATTTCGATGATACAACATCATCACCTGATGCTAGGTCGTTAACAAACATTCTAAGAGGCATAACAAAGTCTTCTTTTCAATATAACAAAATTATTTTTGTTCTAATACTCTTTTATTGTTCCAATTTAAGTTTCAAATTGATGGGATACCTAGTATGCCACCTTTCAATATATTTTGTTTTTATTCCATGCTTATAAAACGGTTATTGGGGCAGAGAACCGGTAGTTAAATTATTTATATCCCCCAGCTGGTCATTTAGCATCGTCTAACCAAAGCCTTAAAAAAATAAAACAATTCGCATCCATGCTCAATGCGGGATTCGAACCCACGAAGCAGGCAGGAGCGTTGGCTACAATGCCGCCTCTTCAAACCTCAATCTAGAACCAAGCTGTATGATCTCCTTCGCACCTGACCTTCCTAGAGAATTACCATCGGAAAAACATGGAACCCCCTCTCTCCTCGAAACAAGTCAATTTCACACACCACTGGGCCAAATACCAAGTAAACTGCCGTACCCATAATGCCGACCTTGGGGTTTGAAGACTGGTTGCATGACAATAGCGCCACCTAACTCAAACGATCAAGGTGAAATGATTGGGGCAATATCCTCGCATTTGGGCCACGGCGTCCGGAATCAGTGACGCATTCAGGTGGTCACAGCACAGCGGAGGCGGGCGTCAATGGACCGGACAACGTCGGCGGACGATTGATTTTATTGTTATTTCAGGGTCTCAAGAACCTGTGATTTCAATTTCCAAGGCTTTTTTTGCTCCATTTTCTCCGCGTCAACCTTTCCAAAGAGGAAACTCTCCACAGATAATTTAGCAGTCAAAAAACGCCAAACGCATCACTATCTGTTGACCGAAATTAAATTGTGGGCATTAATACATTGATGCCAGCGAAACCAAAAAATCAACCAACCAAGATGTTTTGGTAATATCTCACACAAAAAAGACAGGGGATGAGGGAAACTAAAAAACGTTACCAGCCATGGAGCCACTGACATACGATATTGGGTCTTAAAAATTTTCAACCCTTAAGCCCGTAATCTGGGGCTGTAATTTATTACATATGCATGTAATAATAGTATGGTTAGTTGAGGATGAATAAGGACTACGAAAATATACTGGAAACTTAAGAAATGTGGATGTGGGGGAGAAGAGACGAGGTCCAATGTATGGGAAGGAGTTATTGTTAACTTGAGTCTGGAGGGAACCGCCAAATCTGAGATCTTGATCCTGAGGAAAACAAATACCGGGGTGGGATTCGAAACCGTTACCGTAGCAAAGCCGGCGTATTACAGATCTGGCAGGCTATGGCGCCCGATGATGGAAAGGAGGTAGAATGTTAGAAGTGTATTGTGTGGTAGGAAAGGAAAGATATTTTTTCGCGGAAACTAAATAAGAGTAGAAAGATAGATGAAACAATTAATTAGGAACGATAGAACCGTTACAGAAAGGAAAAATGGTACGCAAGCAAGGAAGAGGAAGGATGAGAGAGGGCATTCCAGACTGGAACAGAAGGAGATACGCTGATATGATAAAGAAGTACTTCCGGGAAGGAGTTACTCAGAAAATACAAAATAGAACACGGATATTCCAACAAAACCTACGGTTAATACTAAGCTACTTAAGCTGCTTAATTTAACCATTATCAAACGAATAAAACATTGCTAAAGTTTTTTTGCCAATTCCATTCACTGAATGACCATTCCTAATACGAGGATTAAGGGCACAAGACGATGAAGTTCGTTAATTACAGAAGCATTCGCAAAAAAGGAGGAACTTATTACGGGAAACCTTGCGTAAAGACGCGGAGAAAGGATTAATTATCACTCTTATGGTGCTGTACCTACTTAAGAAACTTGGCCTATACAAGCCAACATTAATGATATAATGGGGAAAGAAGAGGATAAGGTGGAAGAAGAGAAAAACAAACTGAGAGAAGTTAAAGACAACAAGGGAGGAATGGAAAGTAGATGGTAAGAAATTCGAAGGTGGTAGAAAACGAGTACGAAGTACATATTGAAGGATAACTGGGTTATGAAGAAATAACTGATTGCAGCATGAAAGGCTAGAGTACAAAATGGAGAAAAAAGGAAAGGGATTTAAGATCGCATCAAAGTAGTCATAAGACATAAAGAGCTATGCAAATAATAATTTAAAATTCAATAAAGAATAACAAAGATAAATCAAAGAATGCATTTTTCTGGGGAAGTGGTAGCAGATGACCCAGCGAAAGGAGAACCGTCACAAGAACCATGACAAATATCAAAATAGACCAAAATAAGAAACACACACGGTAGTCATCCGGTTACTATAACTTTAGATGAAAAAATATGATTTAACTTTACTTCTTTACTCTAGAGCGGCTCTTTCCTTATGCCAATATCTTTCGTCAGATGTTTCTTTCTTCCTCTTTTCAGTCATTTCTATTCTCTCCTTTTTCCCCACTTTCCGAGAATTCTACTAGTGAAAGCGACCTTCACGTTCTCATTGACCTTAATTATTCGTTCAATTTACCAACTATAACCCCTCCCAATTTCCTCCAGCAATTTCCTTTCGTCCCCCGTCACCCCAACTACTTCCTCGCTCGCTCACTCTTCTTTTATGTCCATCCCATGTTCTCCAACCTTCCATGTACAGACGTCCATTAAGCCAACGATTACTTCTCACCCTCTCTCCCCAGGTGCCTCGAATCCTTACAAAGCCACGCTCCATAACGAACAACTAGCTAAATTCATTATGAATATTAGCAACTTCCAAAAAGTTACGCCTGAAACGATATCTCATATCGTAATGCAAGTAGCTAAATGTTATTCACATATCTGGCTCATGTTCCGGTTTTTAGTTTCCTCCTGTCAACTCCATTCTCTTCTCAAAGCCTTTGTCCTCAGCCCATCTTCATCCAAAATACGGCTAAAGAAACCAACTTGTTCTGTTCTATGTCCCCTCATTCTCGTTAGTTAGTTATTTGGGGGAGGCGACCGATAGGTGGATCGTTGGGTAATGGTAGGAGTTTTCAGGGAACGGAGGAAGGGTGGAGAGAAACCCGGCGTCGGTATTAGCCTACTCTTAACGAAAGGCGCCAAGGGGACCACAGCTTAACGTCCCATCCGACGGACGGAGTACTGAACTTGAAATGCCCTCCACTAGGCACTCAAGTGGGGACCGATTTTCCACAGAAAAATCCGCCACTGCCGGGAATCAAACCCGGGCCCAGTACTCTAGCCACCACACCAACTCGATCCCCCTCATTCTCGTGCAACGTAAGACTAATTTTCTTGGAAAATCTAATTATTTGCTCTTCCTTATGATCAATTCTCATTTCTTATATCTCACACTCAAATTTTCCATATACAACACGCAAAGCAGCAAGCATACTTGAATATAATTACCTTTCCAGATCGCTAGAAGCCATCCTAATGAAATCAATTACGTAACGGAATACATTTCTATCCCTTACCAGTGGCTCTTCAATTGACTACTTTCTATTGGACTCGTCAAATTTAATCGTCCCTACCTTAAAACATTATTAAAGCCTCACTTCTCAGTCAGATGAATGTTTACCTTTTTCAAAGGTAGAACTTCAGTCAGTTAAACATCCACACCGCCACTGAAGAGTTCGGTAACGTACCCAACGGACAGAGTTGGCAACATTATAAATACGGCAAGGTCAAGAAAGCTTCTAACTATAGAAAAACTAATAAAATGCTATTAACAGCAATAAATCTATGCCACCATTTAATGATAATAAAACCCTTCGGAAGACCGATGCAGCCCGAGTAATGAATGCAGTTTCTTCAACGGAATACGAACCTTTTACCGTTCTTCCACGATACTAAACAAGTTACAGCAACAGGATTTAATCGGCGAGCCGTTAATTCCTCCACGCCGTCGGATTACTGTTTATCACGCGGATTTACGACCACCTAATGCAAAAATTAAGGGCTTAGAATCCATCGTCGAGATGGACTGCAAGATGAAACGCGAGACGATGGAGACGTAAGGCTACGAGTCAGGCTTTCCAACCTGGGAGCGTGGGGAAAAAGTGCACCGGCCTTTTTTTTGTGCGTGTGTGTGTGTGTGTGTTGCACCAGAGCCGGGAGCGAACTCTCACGGGTCTTTTGTTTTAGTTCGCTGCCAGGGACACCTAACGACGCCAATATCATCTTTTCCTCAAAACATGTCGCGGGCGAAATTAAGGTAAGGTGAGCTCCGTCCGGCCCGCTCGCTCACTTCCTGCACACCGCCTATTCACCCGGGAGCGCATTTTCTTCGCATGACCGCCAATCATGCTCGCCTAATTAGTGCACCGCCGGACTCTTCCGTCAATAAGAATCTTCCACGATGTCCTGGATGCACCGCATCCTCTAGCCGGGACGAAAGTGAAAGGCTCTCGAATTACCCAACGAGTAGGGACAACCGACGGCTAGCATTTCCTCAAGAAATAGGCCAAGGACAAGTAAATGCAGCATAAGATGCAGTATTCCCACAAGGATCTCATTAGCACAGTGGCGTTGTCGACATGGTGAGATATCAAATCCTCTCTTCCTCCTCTCTTCTTTCTTCCCCTCCGCAAGCCCAAAAGTTATATAAAAAATTCGAGCTTTAGAGAGTCAATAAACCCAAGTGACAATAGCAATCACAACAATACAAACCAGAAATCCGCTCTATATTTAAAATGATTATGAAGCAGGCTGCTGATTGACCAAGACCGGTTTAACGAGGAAAGAAATAAAAACTATTTTTCAAATTCCAAAAACACCTAAGCACTAAAGGAAGAATTTTCAATGGCAACGTAAAGAACAGAATGCAACGTAATGCATCATGCTTGCGACACAACGAAAAATAATTGTTGCTCATGGTGAATGCTGATAACTACTGAATGAATGTGACACATTAATGATTGTATTTTCCCACGTCAGTGTATACGAATTAGGGTAGTACCGTCGAAGAGAGATTAGTTCTTTACGCAAAAATAGTTTTTCCGATCAAAGTTTGTTTTCAAGGTCAGCCTTACCGTCAAACTTAACATCTGGCTCCAGTGATGGCTTTTTAATGTCACAGCTACATTACTGTTTATCATTGAACAGCACAGCTAACAGCTTAAATGGCAACATCCCCCGGATGACAGGATACAACATACTTTAACTACTCGCTTCTGAGGACGGTATCGCAAAATACGGCCCAATTTGCTCATATACAATTACATACAAAGCTCCTTGTCCAAGATCAATTCATCCTCTCCACTTGGACCCACAATTGGAACCCCCTTTATGAATAAATGGAGTCTGCCTCGAAATCAATTGAAAGTGCTACACATTACTTTCCACTGTGTAAAAATTGCAGGGATATTCCACATTGTATAAAAATTGCCGGGAAAGACTGTGATCAGCACTAATGAAACCGCGAAACAGTTTCGTTTGCAAGAGAAGACATAGAAAAAACTGATAACCCTAAAAAATAACGCTACGAACACGAGTTATCGTCATCCACATTACCGTAAGCACAAAATATACCTAAAGGACACACATCCAAGGAATTTTAAGTTCGATAATTCACTGCAAGATGCATTTCTAGGCCCCGAAGTTCTCAAAACGTAAGAATCAACGCACAATAAGAGAAATTAATGAAAGCGAACAAGTTTTTCCAAGCTGACTGCAAAAATTGGAGCTATTTCGAAAAATTATTTTCACAATAATTTACGACTGTGAAGGAGGAAGAACAATCGCTTCAAAACCATGAAGAAGACGACGAAGCGTAAAGAGTACTCCCAATTTACTACGAAATTTCAGGCCAGTTTACCCCAAGGACAGGTTGTATGACCAAATTTGACTTAACTACTAACGCTAAACATAACATAGCATTTAAATCGAACGTATGGTTGGATGCCAAGACTTAGTTAGGGTTGCCAACTTGGAGTGCTTCGAACATAATTTTGGCGACTAAAGCTTTATCACTTCTACTGGAAAGAGAAAAGGTAACTTTCCATCCATCGACATAGGAGGCATATGAAAGTTGTGTTCAAAAGTAACGCTACGAGCAATCAATCGGAAGAATTCCACCCCAAAAAAATATAACCCCACGGGAAGCATATAATTCGCATGGGAAAATTCCGAATGTAAAGAACGACTGTACGGAAAATAGCCCGTTTTCCATGATGCTTTCATGCATGCAATGTCCACGATTTGACGCAGCTTTGAGCTGCGCAATTTACTGTTTCACGAAAAATGGCCGTAGAGGTGAATCCAAACATTGGGCGAGACCATCACAAAACCTAATACGCACGATAATAACACGATAGTAAACTTTCCACGTGCCCCTATCTGACAACTACGTCCCTGCTTTTCACTAAACTACACCGTTTCGGAACATCAAAATCAACTAATTCCGTTCGTAACTACGATTTATTGGACGACTGAAATAAGTTCGAGAGTCAAGTACGTCAGAAAGTACGTTTCCATCACGTACACAGAATGAGAGCCATTGCGGTAGAGTAGAACACGTTATGAGTGGTTGATTCATGACTTGTCAATCGTGTGCACTAAGTACAATTTCCCACTGGTCATAATAGCATCACCGCAGCGGTTAAGTTCTCAGCTCTTATTCAATTCCACGCTGACTGTGAGATTCGGTCTGTGATGAAGTATTTGATCAAGCAAAGCAGAGTCCCGACCCACCATAAATTCCAGATCGCACTCAAAGTAAACTTCCATCTTTTCTTACACCTCAAGAAATTCCTACCCGCTTAGCATTTGCAAATTGATGCAGTGGTGCTGACAGGTTGTTGTTTCTAACTGCTGGTTGGCTCCGAACCCTGGCGTCAGATTTCTACGACATAAGGAACCAGATGCCGGTCCAACGGTACAAGAAATATCTTCATCCCGGTGAGAATGACGTTGATAAGTGACTGAAGAATTGTCGCATCTACTGCAACAAATCTTTCCATAAAATTAAGTTTACTTTTTGTAGACCGCCCAAATTAAACTTGTTTTCAGGAAATCCCACGTAGTTTGAATAAACTCAAAAAGCGTGGATTGCAAAATTTTTCCATCCCCTCCACACAATTACGTCGATCGACGTTGGCGACGGTGGAATGGCTATTAAGACCTTGGAGTGGTTCCCCGGCGAGGGACTCAATTCTACCACGGATGACGAGGCGTGAAGAAAAGCGGCAGTGCCACGATACCCTCGATTTGTGCGAGCAGGTGATCTCTGAAATGAGCGTCGCGGGTCGGTCACCCGCAATCGAATGATGGCTAAGCGGAGACGAAAAGGAGAGAAAGAGAGAGCCCGGAGACAGAAGAGGAATCAGGAGTCCACGGGCTTTTTGAGTCAACGAGTCCACGGCTGGCTTCGGCCCATTGGCCTGCCTTCAAGGTCGTCCCTCTTCCATCAGCTGCTCCTTGCTTTTGTCTCAAACGACTCGCTCGGGCGTGAGCTCGCATCGACTACCTCTCCGTCGACGCCTCAGTTCCACTTCAGGGAACGAAACCGTCCATTTGAGATAGAACGTCCCAGGAGTCAAAAACCCTCTTCATACAGACGGACAGTGCCCGGCCGTGAAATCCCAGAAGCATAATCATTCAGTATTCTAGGGCTGTGCGAATGCGAAGAAGCCCCCTTTGCACAAATTTCCACCAAAATGGAGCTAATTGGAGTGGGCACATTTTTCTCATGAAAATGGTATATATCTCGGCCAATATAAACCCACATTCTCCACACATCCTTAACAGAAAGGGATCTTCCAACCCCCCCTGCCCAAATAACATTCCATTCACCTTCCTCCAAAATAAATGCATCAATTTTAGTACATATATCTATACAGTAAAGTCACTAGCATCAGCAGCTGATTGGCTACCTAGAATTGATAATACTGGAAATAATTCCACACATTGCATTAGAAGTTTGGACAAAAGTGACTAAATCACAAAGAATGTCAAACTAAGTTACAATAATTCATTTATCCCACACCATTCACAACTACAGCAAGATTTGTAAAGGGATGGTATGATAACCTTACTAGCATAACCAGTCTATTAAATGAATTAAATTGGGAATCATTGTTAGATCGCAGGTTGAAATTAAGACTTAATCTCTTAAACAAATTCCAAGACCATATTTTCAGTGATGATGTTAAACATATTTTGCGGACCCCAACTTACTATGGTAGACTGGACCATAATCATAAAATTAGAGAAATAGATTGCCGAACTGACAGATTCAAAATGTCCTTTTTTCCTCGTATTATTAGGGATAAGAATAACGGTAAATATATCCAGTACGAGTGTAGCAATGGATAACATCGGTAGCTGCATGTTGGTATAAGGACTTATAGCTAACCCAACTAACGGCATGTTTTTGCATGTATGTTTCGCTATTTTTATCTTTTTTTAAGTAAAGTAGTTTTGAACAGTACCTATACAAGTACTAATCCTTTTTTTATGCATGATATGTAGCGCATGTTTGGTGAGAGTTCACCCCCTGCCTCACACCTTTATGGTGGCTTGCAGGGTATTATGTAGATGTAGATGTACAGTTTAAGAAAATTCAACACCATGCACCAAATCTCATCCATCTTCTTCCTTATTATTGCTTCTATTTTCCTTTTCTCCCCCAATCCACAGTTAGCCAAAAACACCCTATGCCACCTAAAACTGAATGAAAAACACTTAGACACTTTCACAAATTTATTTTTCGAACAACCGGTTTCGGCAGTTACACCATCATCAGGTACCAATAATGTGAGCATAGCCAGTATATATAGTCTTGGTGGTGGGAGAAGGAAGGGTGGGAAGAGGGAGTTGAGGGAGGTAAGATGACAAGCAATAAAGGGGATTGGTTCGGGAAGGTGACGTTGCTGAGGAGTCCATTGGAGTTCCTTACAAGGCCGATCGCCCACTGCTCACAGGCATCCAATTTTCGTCCTTAATCAACATATTGTATGACCCCTGGGTGAAAGTCACTCTGGTGGCCCCATTCAATAAATAAATTTGTGGAAGTGACTAACTGTAATTCATTAATAGATATCATGACAACCTCCCACCATGCCAAAGCGTCCACCTTTGATTTCAAGAGTCTTGACAGACTAATTGATAAGATACCAAAGCTTTAATTTAGACTACGAGGTTTTACAAATACTATAACACTATTTCCATGAGGTGATATTTGACATTAGAGTTCTCATTAATATGTCCTCAAATACTCATTGCAATACTCTTGACATTAACACAAACAATTTTAGATGCATGGTTTTGCATAAATTGTCCACAGTATAAAACACATCTTATGTACCAGAATATACAATATTATTCTCTTAGGTACCCTAGGAGGGATCAGAATTCCAATCCATCCAACCATCTATTAGCACAGGACTCTTATATCTAACAGCTAGAGATGAGTCGATACCAAATTTTATCGATTCTCGATACCAATTCAGATTCCTGAAAAATAGATTCTTGATTCTCAATACCCATACCATCAACCTATTGATATGTACTTATCTTTACTAGTTTTCCTATACATTACCATAAAAATGTTCCATAAAATCTAAAAATACAATTTTAAAAAACAAAAAACATTATGAAAATAATGTCCTCAAAGTGATCCTCAAGATGACACAGTTTTATATTTTTTACAAAAGCATGTTTAATAACAAAAAAAACAAGCTTAGTACTTATCAGATAAAAAATGTCATAACAGATTCACAATAATATGACTGTCATGTCATAACTTTAATTTTAATATGATTAATAATTAGTTATAAGAGTAATAAAAACACAAACCTAAATTATAATTCAAACTTCAACCATTAATAACTGAGGATAAAAGGCCATCACACGAACCCTTGAACCTACTTTAGGTTTTTGTTCTCAAAACCAACATTTTCAGCCTCTCTGGACCAAGGCAATTTCATTTCTGGTCACAAATGTTTCCTACTGTGCTAAATATGTTTCTCATTTTTAATGAGAAACTCTCATGTTTCATATAGGTATCGATTAGTGATGGACGGATCCAGGTTTTATTTCGGATCCAGATCCTAGCCTTGGTTTCGGATCCTTAGTTTCAGTTAATGGATTCTGAATTTAATTTCTTCTCTAATTCTACATTTTTTATCTATACAGAAAAACAGCAACAACATTATTTCCAAAAAAACAAGTAAATTTATAGCAGAAAAAATCAACTTCCTATCATCGGTGTGGATAATATTTTCCTGGATTTCAAGATTTATGGATGGAATAACTATATACATATTATTACTTCTAACATAAAGTCCACTTTCCTTATAACAAACTCATCAAACAATACCTTTTTAAAACCTGTATAACTATTCTTTAGAGTGTAGTTAAAAGAAACATTCATTTCTCTCATCATTTTCAGAAGTTTATTTTCATTAATAATTGAATTATTTTCCAAAATAAAAGATCCTAGTGATGCCATATTGTATCACCCTCTACCCAGAAAGGTATAAATGTAATTATGGAAAAAATACTTCTGAGAAAATCACATGCCAATGATAATACATTATAGAATATTAAATAATGAACAAAATCAAAAAACTAAAATTAATTTATTTATTTATTTCATCACCAAAAACAGCACAAAGGCTATTACATTGGCTGACATAATCAACAAATAAATAAAAGATAATCACACACAAAGTAGGCATAAACAGTAATGAGGTGATCACAAGAAAGGGACTTAGGGATTGGAGAGGGGTGAGCTATATACAAGTGACGTTTCAGGGAGGATTTGAAAATTGTGGCAGAAGGGAAGAGGTCCAAGGAAGGATATTTCGAGGCCAAGGAGTTAAACAAGGAGGGGATTTGGTGGAAAAGAGAACGCTGGGAAATGGAAAGATGGAAACGGGGAATGTGAAGCAGACCGTTACTACGTAAGGGAAGAGGAGGAACACAAAGACAAAAGAGAGGGGGAATTTCATTTGTCCATAGACCCGCTGAATATTGTGTGTAGGAACATCATATCTGATTGGACATGGAGGTGAATTATTGTTTGAAATGCCAAGGAAGGAAAGGATGAAAACGAAAGGGTGGAGTTTCTGAAGGTGGGGATTCGATTGGTGGGCTATGGCGAGAAAGAAGTTCACTGGGCGGTTGAGCAAATACAAGGTCGTTGGACAGGTGGTAGACCAAATTGGTGCACAGTACTCCAAGATGGGGAGATACAACCAAAAATACAGTTTTCAGAGCCTTAGGGCCCTGAACGTCAGTGAGACGGTAAAGCATGCCAAACTATGGCCATCGCCTTCCGAAGTGGGTATCTTCCTTATGTGGTCATGAAAATTGAGTTTGGTGTCAAGAATTACTCCCTATAAATAACTAACTGGTTCCTGTAGTCCCGGCGAATGAGATAGCATAAATGACGCCGTAGAGTAACAAAAAAAGGTGCGGGACAGCGGGCTGGGGTGTCGTTTCCAACGTTTCCAGGCCTTGAGTTTATTACTCACGGCGAGCATCGTTTCCGGGGTGTGCCAGAGGGGCCACTTTTTAGAAAAATGTCAGATGGGGACAAAATCCTCGATGGCAGCATGGAGAAGGTCATAAAATGTGTCCATGCCCTCCTCAGGAGACCTGTCCTCTAGGAGGGCCCAAGGAAGGAGCAAAGTGCATGGTTAAGCTCCGCCCATGCTGCTTTGTTCCAAGCTCTCTTGATCCTGGGGGGATGTGAGGAGTGCGGCAGTGGGGGGAGGGGGAGGATAAGGGAACACTCGAGCGACTCGTGGTCAGACGCGAATGTTTCTCCCCACGGTAACAGAGGAAAGTTGGAGGGAGGAAAGAACCAGGTTGAGTGTTGCCAGATTTCTCGTGGGATGGGGGTGGCACTGCTCGAGCCCGTTAATAAAGTGGTGAATGAAAAATCATAAATCAGGGTGGCGGTGCGACCCTTGGTGCGGGATGTCCACTGAATAGAAAGATTAAAGTCCCCAAATAAAGCACATCACCAAGCGAGCGGACATGGAGAACCGAGTTGAAACAAGCCTCGAGGACGGATAGGGTGCTGTTGGGTGGGCGATAAAAGCAACCAATGAAAAGTTTCCAACCACAGTAGTTGCTACGTTTGATTTGAATCTCTGTCCAAAGTATCTCAAAGCCAGACTTGACATTCGACCGCCAAAATGCAGATATGTTTGAGTAAATGGACAACAGTATGCCCCCACCGCAAGAAATCCGATCCCATCGGAAAATTTGATGAGATGAGGCTAAGTTCAATTCACAATCTAAGACTAAGCCACGTCTCGGTAAGCGTAATCACATGGAAGGAGGTGAGTTCGTTAATATGCGCAGCGAGGTCTGACAGTTTGTTAAGAATGCTCCTAGTATTCTGATAGTAAAAATTGCACGCCGGACTGGGGTTGACACATCACCAGAAATAAGGATGAGGAGAGCTAGGCATTACCACTTTGATGATGTCCACACAGATCTCCAGCGAAATGAATTGGATTGAAGAGCTCACCCACGAGGCCAGCAAAAGTCATCAGTGACAGCACCCAAGTCCCCTGGACAGGGCACCAGGGATCGCCGGGAGTTAGAGCACAGGAAAATCACGGAAATATAAGGGTCGATAGTAGGAGTGGGGGGAGGGGACACACCAGTACTTAAGAGAAACAGATCGTAGATGTACCAACAATAAGCACAAAAGAATTGGGACAGCAAACACACACGTGCATGTAGCGGCGGCTATCTTGGCAGAATTCAGTGCACAATGGGTTTACATTAACTTGGGTCACTGTTGTATATCAAAGCCATGAAATTCTCCAAATTCTTCTTTAGAAACAAAAACTTTTTAAACCGGTCAAGGGATTCCATTTATGGAATATCTGGGGATTCCATTTTTAAGATGAAATCCTTATTATATAATGTTTCAAGCTGCTAAACTGGTAATTTTGCAATGTCTTATTTATAATAACCTTAAAAATGAAATTTGTGAGTTCTATAATCATGAGGAATGGTTGTGTGCCTCGGATCATGAAATGAGATGAGCCTATTTTTCATGCTACTAGAAGCAAAATAAAGAAATGTGTGTCTTTGCTTTTTTCTCCTTTATTCGCAAGAAAAAATAGAATGACATGCAAGGAGCCTGCATTCTCCTTACTCGGGTAAGCTGACAATAGCAGAGTAGGGTAGTGTACTGCAGATAATGAAGTTCGATCCTTATCACTGTTTAAAATTTTTCTTTCAGTCATTGAATCAAAAATTTTATCATCCTTAATTTCCAACCCTTGTATGTATGTGGATAACGACTTTTTTGTAATTTTATCGCTGATTGGATGCTGCATATACAGCATGGATGGTATTACTACGCAATGTTAAGGATCAAAAAGCTACTGGCAGCACACTAGTTCTCATTTTTAACTACTAACATTAGCCATCATCAGTTCATGCAAGTCTGGTGAATGTAATTGACCCGTGTTACATTCTGCTTTATTTTTCCCCATGCATCTGTGCCTATGAAGAAAAAAGCCAAGACATGTATTTCTTTACTTTGCTTTAGTAGCACGGAAAAAATCTTCTTCTCATTTCGTGACCCTAGTTACAAATCCTCTCCTTGTCCGTATCTACAGTACTTACATTCCATTCGCTGAATGACTGAAAGAAAATATAAAACTGAGATAGGGATCGAACTTCCTTTAGGACATCCTCTCAATGTCTGCCTGATCCGTGTGTCATTCTACATACATATTTTTTTCTCGCGACACCGGGGTAATGTGGAAAAGTCATATTTTTTTATTTTGCTTCTAGTTGCATGGAAAAATTTTCATCTAATATCGTGATCTGAATTACACAACCTATCCTTGTCAATATCTATTGCACCTACATTCCATTCAAGGAGCACTTCGATCACTAAGCCACGAAAATTTAAAATATACGATCTGGATCCAATTTTACTGTCTATGGATTCGGATCCGAGTAAAATGAAAGAACTGCGGATCTTTGGATGCAACGGATCCGATCTGACCATCCCTAGTATCGACGATATCAGGATTGACTTTAGGCGATCGATTCTCGATACCGATACCAATCCACAAGAATCGGTGGTATTAAGAATAGGTATCAAGAATCAACACATCCCTACAAACAACTTTCCATGCAGTGGTAGCATTGTAGCTCTTAGTTGCATGCCAGTAGAGCAAATTTGGTGATGTTCACCTCCTGCCACACACCCTCACAGTTCTTTGCAAATCTACATCTATTACATACATGTAGATGAACAGAAACAAAAGCTTTAACACACCTGGAACGATGATTCCTGACCAGCCATGCTTGGGGTGAGTCTTCCAGATAGCTCCATGATCTCCGCAGTAATGATGCTGCTTCTGATCATCCTCTGCCAGCTTTGGAGGCATTCCCCAAAGAATGTACCTTATCTCCTCAAACTCTATTTCTTCCAATTCGGAGAAAGCATGGCGCCTACCAGTAGATCCCACACCACCTGGGCCACCCATGTATCCGTAAAGTGGTAAGGGATTCTGGGGAACTGAAGATGGACATGCAGCAAGGGAGAGTCTCTGACGACCAGAAACAACCCATGCTGCACGGCGGTGGCTCACATAATAATCGGGTTGGGTTATTTTAACCTGAAAAAAAGACAAACTCTATTAAGTGGAACTTGAGACAAATTTGGGATAGCAATTGGGTGATTCAGTAGAGGTAGGAATTCTCAGGGAATGGAGGAAGGGTGAAGAGAAATTAAGTGTCAACAGCCAGCTCATAATGAAAGATGCCAAGGAGTCCAAGGTTTAAAGTCCCATCTGATTGATGGAGTGTCATTCTCAAAGTGCTCTCAGTGCTACAATTAAGTGGGGGCCCGTAAACTGGTGAAATATCTCTATCACTACTGTGATTCAAACCCAGACTAGGATGAGAGAAAAGTACTCAAGTACCACACCAATCCAATCCACCCTTCCCCATCTCTCTCTCTCTCTCCATAACTTTTCGGTGAAGTATCAAAATAGGATACATGGTCATTAGAAATTATAACCACAGAGACTTACTAAACACATAGGCTCTGGGACTATTTAACCTTAAGTTTTTGCTGCCACCAAATTAAAATTATATCCGCATGAAGTGCCACAGGGATTTTTCAAAAAAATTAACTTCATGAGAAATACCTATAAACTCTGGAGTAAATTCTGTAAAATATCAATTTGGTATTTTTTTTATTTTTCAAAAAATTGATTATCCATTAGCAATAAAATCACTTTTACTCAATTCTAATAAATTGCATATCCATTAGCAATAAAATCATTTTTACTCAACTTCTTTTTTGCTTTGTATCAAACTGATTGCAAGGTCACCTTTACCTTAGGAATGAAGACATTGAGGAGGAATGCAGGAATTTCAGTAGGCAATGAGTGAAGAGTTCTGTCTGGATGAGGGATGTGACGGAATTCCGGCAGCAGTGTGTACTTCTCTGTGCCCCAATTCCTCAAACTGCTGCCTAGCATGGCAGAGGAGCGACCCCTACCCCTTCCTCGTCGAACACCACCACTTCTATCATCATCACCAGTGCTTGGAGGGGGTGATCTGGGAGACGCATGGGACGGAGATTGAGCATGATGTATCGGAGATCTAGCTTCACCAGGTGGACGAACTCCAGCTCCTGGCCTCTGTTGTTGATAGGTATTTCATGAGGGAAATTTAATTAGTAAAACAACTACATGACCTATTTTACAAAACTACAATAAATTTTAGTCGTGTAAATAAGAATAAGATATTTCTTTAATTCATAACTTGTTAAGGGGCGTGTTTTCTAGCATTGGGGAAAGGCAGATTTCAAGTGACAGCTACAGCTATAACAACAATGAGTCAAGAACTAATATAGGCTAGTTTTAATTTGACACATCACAGAACCCTGAATTGCTGCATAACAGATAAGTTCTGTATTTGCCAAGGATTTAAAAAAGCACCAATTTCAAGAAAGACACATCACTGCCATATTAACAACTCATGTGATGGTGGGAAATGAAGTCAATAAAGATAGTAGGAATAAGCAATGTCCCCACAGAATTTCTGAGACATCCAAGAAAAAATTGAAAAAAGTTTTACTACACAAATCCCATTAATTCACTAAGGAGTTAGCCCAAGGACTTCAGTAAAAGTACAAAAACCAATTCCAAAAATAAAAAAGAGAGAAAAGTTTGATAAGGTAAGAAGGACAACTATTTACATACAACACAAATATTGCATGAAGTATTATAAACGAAGGTCTGGAGAACCGGAGCAACAACTCCTAAAGGAAAACAGCTGGGGTTCAGAAAGGAAGGACTCATGCTGGATTCCCTTGATGACTCTTGTAAAGAGGATTATGTCTTAAGTTTAATCAACATTTCATAGAGTAAACTTGGATAAGCTAGCAATGCATACAGAAAGTATGAATATTACAGAGGAATAAATGACTTATTTTAAACGTATACATGTTTTATGGGGTGCAGGCAAAAAAATAGGTGGATGGTTTGGGTAATTTACAATGGAACATAGAGTAAGGAAGGACTGACCAGTATTGCATTGCCCTTCAATGGATATACAGAGAAAATATTGAGAGGACTGACTGGCACTTGAAAATGGTACAAAATAGGAGAAGAGCTCATTGAAATCGTTGAGGAGCAGGGTGTTAGTTAATATTGAGCTAATGGACTACATACATTGCTCTATGAATTAAAGATTCAAAGCTAAATGATTCTTGAGATAATAATAAAATGAAAGAAATGAGGTTTCCAAAAAACTTGTCACCTTCTGCCTGACCAATAATAAAGATGTTGCAGCCCAGCCATGGTAAGAGAAGTAAACATAAAGTCTATTAAAGATATACTAATACCATACAGCATCAATCAGATTTGTGTGCCCACATTACACATTGATTCCAAGGCACAAATTCGAAAGCAAAGAATAAACCTTTCAGAATACACATATATGATCATACATGGAGCATGACTATAATGAAGCCAATAAAATAAAATGGGTAAGATCCTGAAAATTTACAGTCAAAAATAAAATATCCAGTAAAAATACTGCATTAGTGCTGAAACTGATCATACTTTTCTTTTTTTATGGACTTTCATTACTATCAGTTAATCAGTCATGTTTCATGCACAAATATTTTCTTTTAAGGCATACCTGATTACCCAGTGAACATTGGTGATTTTGAATGGAAGGACCAATCAAATGAGCACATTTGATTGGACCTTCCATTCATGAAGAAAAAAATATTTTACTTAATATATGTTGAGTGCATATTGAAATATTCATGTCCTTATGTTGAGATTTAAACTTCTTAAAACCTCTTAAAAAGCCCTATTTCTCCACAGAGGGAACCTCCAATGTTCAAGCTACCAAGAGGGTTTTTAGCACAAGGGCATAAAATCAAACGGCTTTAGTATCATATTTATGATTACCTAATTATGCCTCACCTTAAGTGGGGAACCAGGTGGAGATTTGTGCCCAGCCAATTTTGCCCCAGGACTCTTAGAAGCCACAGCTGTTGGTGACAATGGACTCTTCCCACTTTTCCGCCTCTTCTTCTTTTTCCGTCTCCTTTCGGCCGCACCCTCATCATCATCATCTTCTTCCTCACCCTCCTCACCATCATCCTCTTCTTCAGAGTCCACTTCCATTTCTTCTTTCACCTTCACCTCTTCCACCTTCTTCTTTGGTGACAACTCTCCACCGGGAGCAACCACTGTTTCCGCCGACAAAGATTTTTTCCAACTACGCATCATACGGTGCTCAAGAGTCTCAGGCATCGAAATGAGTTTATGGTCCAGGTGGGAATAAACCTTTCCCATGGAAGACGTAAATAACAAATTGTTCCAAATACTGGCAGGATCACTACCACCACTGGCAGGAACATTCCAGTTTTCAAAGTAGATTAATAAACCACTAGAACCTAAAGAGTTGCAATGTCTGCTATCTCTCCAAACCCACCAATGATGCCGGATGTATGACAACTGTTCTAGTCTTCTTGAATGTACCCACCTGGTAAGAAAAGAAACAATTAAATTAAAAAGACCATTGTAGTGGATGTGGCCCAACTACCTAAATGCCCAGAGTTAAATGAGTCCCAAATTGTTAAAGAATCCAACATTTGAACATTTTGCTGTTAACCTTTTCCACTCGGGTGTCAAGTGATACTGGACACAGTGTAGTTCACTACCAACTTGCGTGTCGAGTTTCACTGGACACATGACACATGAAATCCAGGGGCATTTAAAATTAAATTCCAAGTGGACTACTGGTAAAGAGGGTGAAAAAATCCGAGTGCAAAGGGTTAACAATTTTGAATCAATAAATGTAAAGCATTGAGAGAACCAGATGAGATCAAGAAAATTACTGGAGCAACACAGATACTTATTCACTTTATAAGTTTTTTTTAGTTTTGTCACTCAATAATTTAATTATAATATAAAAAAAAAGCTTTATTAAAAAAAACTCTAATGGAACTATAAGATAAGAGGTATCTCACCATGGCATAAAATGTTTAGAATAAGAAGGTTAATATAATTGTTAACAGTACATAAAATAATCATAACAAATGAATAAATTTTAGTGTTGAAACTATTGGTTTCTTATCCAGAATGAAGTGATTCACTTGCTACATATGATAGGATCCTGGAAAATTGTACATTTGAGGGACTACATCACTTCACCCAAGGCTTCTGCAGCACAGAGATGATGAATTCAAAGGTTAAAGAATGTTCCCATTTTAATATATATCCATGCATGGACAGCCCCTCCGCCAAACCATTTACAATTTACCAATAAGATAAATTAAAGCCATGGCAGTTTGCAAAATTTGCAGTCAACTTGTAAGGAATGATATGATCTATCTTGCAAAAAAATCTCCATATAATCTCATAGCCTACTCATAGAATAAGAATTCCTGAGGATATCACTGAATAAATGAATATTTTAATAGCAGTAAATAAGAGTAGACAATAAATTGAATCCAGTACCGATATTGTAAACATGATGCAACTTAGTATCAAATTAATCTAAGGGTAATGATATAGCTCATCATCAAAAGTATATAAAAAACAAAGAAATGAAATTCAAAATTTAAAAACATTCAATTGAAAGTACTTTCAATTATGATCATGTGATTTCATACACCAACAATCAACCAGAATCTAAGTCAATCCTGAACAAATCAAGTCCGACTGTTCAAAGACTCAATGCTAACTTATCATCAACATGGATTATTTCTTAATTCTTTAATTATCACTAAGTGTAACCATGTACTTACTTATGAAGAACTCTGCCTAAAGCCAGCAACCAAAGTTCTTGTGGTGAGACATCGACAAAACGAGAAAACGAAAATCCTGTAAAAATAAAAAGAGAATTAAAGGTTGAAGTGTAAGATAACATGTTTTACAAACGTGATGAATTATTTACGATTCAGAGTTCAAGAAACAAATAGACTGGAAGCAGAAAAAAAAAAATCCTCTGGCTTAAGCTCATGCCACTCCCACTCACACTTCATCTCATTTAGAATACAGCCAGTTGAAACTACATATTAACTTTTAACTTTCTCATCAATAAAGTTATGCTCAACAAAAAATCAGGGATGGCTGCAGCAAAATGATATACGATAATTATGCGAGCCATTTTACCAGCTGTTTGGTTGGTTATCCAGGGAAGGCAACCGACAGCTGAGGTCATTTGCGCCATTTAGGATAGGTGGGTAATTGGGTAATGGTAGGGGTTTTCAGGGAATGGAGTGGGTGGAGAGAAACCCAGGGTCGGCATTAGCCTACTCTTAACGACAGGCACCAAGGGGACCACGGCTTAACGTCCCATTCGATGGACGGAGTACTTGAACTTGAAATGCCCTCCACTAGGCACTCAAGTGGGAAATAGTTCTCCACAGAAAAATCTGCCACTGCCAGGATTCGAACCTGGGCTCTCGCCTGGCCACTCGCCTAAATTACCGTAAACTAAATGTATGCCCAAGGAAAATTAAAACAAAATATAACAGAATATTATCAAAGAGCCATTACTTCAAGAAAAAGTACCTGACTTGGATGAGTCCGAGTTATCCTCAGGATGAAAGAGAGAGTAGTGTATTTTGTCCGGGGTATACACACAAAACTTTTCTGCAAATAAATGATTCTGGGATGATAGTATCAAACCATCATAAGAAAGCTCCCACACGATTCGGGGCATCAAAAAATCTGAAGGTCGAATTATCATTGACGACTTAGCTTCTCTCCTTTCAAACAATTCAGGATGATTACAAACCTATCATTCGAGAAAAAATAATGAAGATGATTACAAACCTATCATTCGAGAAAAAATAATGAAGAGAATAAAATGGTTAATTTCACTCAGCAAAATAAATTTATTTCATATGATTAAAACAAAAAGCTTAAAATTCAAAAGAAAAGTAAGATAAGTATAGGGCCATGCATATATCAAAATAGCATGATGATTACTAATTTTACCTTTCGAAACTGCATTACGAGATTCATAAGGCTGGATGTTACACTCTGTGATGTCAAAGAGCCACTTGAGCCTCCACCAGAAGAGTAAAGAAGATCCTCGATACGAATCTTCTTTTTCAGAGCTGGAAATAAAAAATGCAGAAATTCATGAAATGTCACCAAGTTGGCAAAACTGCAGCTATTACGGTTGTAAAGTGACATCCAAAATAATACGAAAAATATTAACACAGTTTCATTGAAAAGGGGAAACTATACTGTATTTTTATTAGTAGATTTGTGTAAGAATATCTGCATATGAAGCAATTATTGTTATGCTTTTCAATCCTTTAAAACAGGGGTTCCTAACTATCTTTCACTCTCAACCTCTAAATCATTGATAACAATCACTTGTAACCCCTATTTTGTACATGGGTTGGACGATGTTACAGTAACAGCTTTATCAAGCAATTATTTCTCTCCCTTGTGAACCCACCATCTTCCATCATATTCCTAATCATGGTTGGGACTATGAGATGGGAAATCCTGCTTTAGACAATCACCGAAATCTGACTCAGAGCTGACAGATCCCATTAGACTCTTTCTGTCTGACCAAATTTAAACTTGCTACATACTCGAAAATGGACACAGCTCTGAGTTAATAGATAAAAGTATAAACATCAGCCATATATAACCAAATGACACATCTAAAATACAAGCAACATACACAAGCATTTCTTATTTACGACATATTCTTAGAAAATTACCAATGAATTTGTAATAGCATAGGATTTCTAAATTGGCTTGCTCTTATCATAGGAAATAAATTTTCATCATATTTAAATGAGTCTCACTACAGAGTAATTATACTTAGAAAACATTTACTCACCCAAATAAAGTAACTTTTGGCGAGTGGTTAAAGGACAGTACACCATTATCTCAATTTTGTCAGAGAGTTCATTTTCCACATCCTTCTTGATACGGCGAAGCATAAATGGTTTTAGTATTAGATGCAGCCTTGATAAATGCTCTACATTGAAATAAAGCAAAAACATGGTCTTCACAAATTTTCTTTGGTAATTTACAAAAGAGCTTTTCATACAGAGAAAATGTATCATCACACACAATAGTTTACTATTCATACTCACTTTCATCAATACCAGTTTTATTTTCAGCATGGTTTTCAATATCTCTTGAAAACCACTCTGAAAATTCAGCATGAGAATCAAAAAGTGTAGGCATGATGAAATGAAGTAAAGCCCAAAGCTCAGCCATACTGTTTTGGATAGGAGTACCACTAAGAAGCAGGCGATTGCGGCAGTTGAAACTAAGTAAAACCTTCCACCTCATACTGCAATCAAAGAGAAATTAGTTTCAAGTACTGATCGGGACAGGAAAATGGCTAATTGCTGATTCAAAGTATTACAATTATGTACTCATAAATGTTTTAAATAAATTTTAAAATTTATGAATACTAGTAGTTTTATTGTTTTTATAGTTTTACTATCAAAGACAAATTATACAGGTATACTATTCTACATAAATAAATAATTACAAATATATTTAATATTCATCTAATTTCCACATTTTCATGAAGAATAATATAAATCAAACAAATGCAAACAAGTTTAATTACATATACAAGGCATAAAGATAAAATGCAATAGCCTCTGTAATATAGTGTCATAAATATACTTATCTGCAGAGTAATATAATTAGCACAGTAGCAACTTTTTGACCTTCAATTTTAGGAATGTGATACTGCTGGCACCTTTTACATACTTTGGCAGTTTGTTAAAAAGTCACATACCCATCTCTTTGGGACCATTGGCAGTCTTTCTCAGGTGAATCGGAAAAAGATGCATCAACAAAAGCAATATTCCTAGCAGATAAAAATATTTCACTTTCTAAAGAATGATTTCCTTATGGTAAGGTGTGTATTAATTAGGTTGGCCATTCCCAAGAAAGTATACTGAATGGAACTTGATTAGACAAATATTGTGTAAGAACAACACATCACTTCTGAGAACAGAAACTTCTGATTAAGGGCTGAATTATGTTCTCACAGCAAAAAAATATTGAGGAGTAGGGAAGCAATATCCATAGGAATATGTTTCAAGAAGAGATCACAAAATTTCAACAGTTGAATAAAATCAACCGATTCAGGCGAGATGTAGTGGAAGTTTGACATATTAGAATAAAATTTTGACACGTGTCCCTTCATTCACCTATTCTTTCCCCCCTTCCCATTTTTCCAGGTTTTTCCTCACTTCCTCCTCCTCCCCCGGTCTTTCCATACCTCCTTGGTTTTTCCGTCCCTCTGCCTCTTACTCCCCCCCCACCCCCCACCTCTTCCTCCTCCTATATGATGTTAACATGTACGTTGGTGTCTTGTACCAGATGATGGCTCTGTGAGCCGAAATGCATCGTACGCATCAATAAATTATTTGTGGAAAAGTGCACCTATATTTTATTCTAAGTTGCAGGTTGTTTTCAGAGAGCACACAAGTATTTATGACTAAAGCCTGTTTCGCACAATATTGATCCAGCACAAGACCTATTATGCTAGCCGCTACTTGATATTGAGGATGGAATCTAGCATGATTGGAACCCTGCTAGGAGGTTTCACACTATCATCGATCTTGTGCTTGCTAAGAAGTGGTTATTCGGTTATTCCATATGATTCCATACAAAAAAAGAAGATCGCACAGTGTCTGTATTGTGAACATGATTGGTAGATGGCCACTGGGTCCTACAGGGTCTAGTAGCAAACTAGCACCGCATCAAGTAGGAAATCCAGTAGCTCAGCAAGTATACTAGTGATCATGCTTGCCAGCCAATATACTGGTTCTATTCACACGATACTGGAAAGCTAGCATACTGGCGAGTATCCTTGACCTTGTGCTGGATCAAGTATCGTGTAAAACCGGCTTTAGCAAATAAATTGTTACATACTTATGACTGAATTCACCCATATAGGATAAAAATTTGGTAAGTTCTAGACTTGTGAGATATTAATTCTTTTATGAAGATAAGTCATGCCAAAGTTCTATTGCAACTAACAAGAATTCTTAACACGATATGTACATGTTCAAATCAATTCTATCATATCACTGACATTACATTGCATAAAGACAAGAATGTTGGATCTCATGACTTGCCGAGGTACTACAGATGATCGTTCTTGAAATGAGAATATGTTAGGAATAGCAATACTACAAATATGTACACATACAAAACAAATATAATTAATAAAGCATCACCTGCTGGAACTTTTGATGGCCTGGGCTTCATCCAAAACCATGTACTGCCACTTAACTCGATGGAAGTATTTTATATCAGCAATTACAATTTGATATGATGTAATAACAACATGGAATGGAGATGATGTGGTATGAAGATTTGGAGATGACCAACACTGTCGAAGAATTTTCCTTTCCTAGGAAAAATATAATAGCCATTGAGATAGTAAAATAATTGCTGGATTTTAAACTTTACTGAATTTGCTACACCCTCTAGAGAGAGATAAAAATGATACTGCTATCAGTTCATATATTGAAATATGTAAATATATGCTTAAATTTACCCAAAAAAAATATAAGTCCATTTCCTCAATAACTAAAGACGAGATAAAGCCATAGATCTAGGAAACCAAATATTTCTAATGAATTTAAGAAACTCAAGCATTTAAGAAACTCAAGCATTTAAGACCGATATAGGAAATACATGTAAGGTAGACAGAAATATTAGCTAGAACTACTTGTGCATATTAATAAATGAAACACTGAGGAAATGAATTTATCAAGTAAATTTCACATACTAATATTTACCAAAGGCTGATTTTTTGAAAGCCTGATGAAAAATATACCTTTTTGTACTTCATTTGAAAAATGGTTTCACATGCCTTTCCTTCTCAAAAGAAATTGATTTCAGAGTTTAACTTGACCTTTAAAGATTGCATTATATTTTAAACCACATTAAATACAAAATGCACAGCAAAAAATAATGACTGGAATATATAAATACATAGCCTCAAAACACCATCACAATGATTAAGAGAAAAGCAATGATTCACATCTTACCTGAGGATTTCCCCAATATGGCACAACCTTAAAATCAGGTACAAAACGGGCCACTTCCTGCTGCCAATTATGCAGGGTTGAAGCAGGAGAAATGACCAAAAAAGGCCCCCAAATAGCTAGAAATAAATTGCTGTCCATTAGAATGATTTCCCACTTTATCCTTGCCCTTTATTGAAGGGGAAAATATCGCATGCTATTTCCATACACCAAAATATTTTATTTGAAATAGAGAAATATATTAAAACTTACAGTATTTTTCAGCAATGTGGCACAGGAAAGCAATGGACTGTACAGTCTTTCCTAAACCCATTTCATCAGCAAGAATACCATTGATACCCTGAAAAGGAGGAAAATTGACAAAAATTCCCAGTCATTCAACCATAATGTGTCCTGAAATATGGAAACTGCCAAATTATGACGTGAAGAAGTATTATAAAATAACATATAATGAAATGTTACCTCATAACAATTATTTAATATGTGGGCTTGAATATGTGGAATTAATGTTAGTTCTCAAAACTGAAATACCTTATACTCAGTATTCCCAACCAGAATTCACACTTTTTATTTCAAATAATCGAATGATAATTGATATTTCACCTCACTCAGTCAGCTCACTCAGTGATTCAACCCGAAGGTTGGTCTTTGATAGGTGAGAGTAGAGCTCACCCCGTACTAAGCCAATGGCATGTGAAATTCGCATATGGCCAATTCCTTTCCCTGGGCCACCTGCGATTTCCTTTGAAGTTCTGACGTGCAGAAAATCAAATAGTGAGGATTTTAAATGGGGGTGTCCAGAAAGTCTCTTGCCCGGGATTTGAACCCGGGACCCTCCAGTCAGTAGCTCAGTGCTCTACCCACTAGGCCACCACGACCCCAATTGATATTTAAAGGTTAGATAAATCTCACTAGATAAAAGCCTAATTTTTAATGCATTTTAATGAATTATCCAATGAATTTGACTTATCCAGGTACTTATTAATGGTCACAGTAATTACTTCAGCAGGTAACTAAAATTTAGGCTTCTTTACAAAATATGAACAACAGATTGGTAACTTTTGGAGAAATGCATTCATAATTCATCTTCATTTTCTTTGCACAAGGAAATTAAAAAATATCAATAACATCAATATTTTTGCCAGAACTATTAATGTACATAAGTGTTATAAGTTAATAAAATAATTTATCAACAATTATTTTATGTTAATTTCAGTCCATTAATATCTTCTCTTCCTAAAATGTTGACAATCACCATGAATCCAATACAAATAGTTCAACGTGTTTACCCAGAACACATTAATATTGTAGTTCCTGAGAGGTTAAAAAAGAGTTAAATAGCTTTTTACACACACTGGAACTTAGAAGCCAATACTCGTAAGAGAAAAGGCATTGCACAATGCCTAAAGTTTGGGAATCATGCATTTGACAGCGTACAATGGTTGACTGGGTTGGTTGAAAAATTGGTGGACATTATCATACAAAAATGAATCTAGACAGCTATATACTTGATGAAATAATTAATGATGATAATAGCTTTAATTCAGTTTATCAGTGTTTCTTATTTTTTTTATCTTTGCTATACACAGTGTAAGTATGCATGTAAAACTGAAAATTCTCCTTTTCCAGCAATTAACACTTTTTTCTAGTGGTTCCTAGAAAATTGTAAATATGGAGATTTACTGTTAATACATTTTACAAGGGCTGCCTTGGAGAGCCCCATAATATATAACTATGAAACTAGTATGTATTACTAGCATGTGGATATTTTCCTAGCATATCACATTCCATAATTTTAAAAATAACTTCAAGAGTATTATGCGGTCTAAAGGGCATCTCAATGAGCTTTCTCATTATTTTTCCTCACAGAACAGCTACATCTTTATAATTCAGCCGTGTAATTCACAAGATCCTTCACTTCCAAGAATTCTAAAGCTTTTTCAATCGAGACAAAGAAGAACATAAAATTTAATCACCTGGTCATAGAGATTGGCCAGCCAATTCATACCCTTGAGCTGGTAGTGTTTCAGAACGCCCCTGAATATTTTTGGTTGAGGACGTCCCTCTCCAGCAGGTGTATCAGTAAGATTAAGCCCACCACCACCAACACTTGATCCCTGACTTGAGTTTGGTCCAGCCATTCCAGTCAATGATCCTTTCGTTGGTGATGATGTGGGAGAAGTCGGGGAGCCAGCTCCAGGGGCAGATTTTGGACTTATCTGTGGATCGAAGTTCCTCGCTCTTGCCTGCTCTGCCTGAAGAGCTTCTCTCACATTCTTTTTCACTTTTGCTTTGACTACTTCACTGCAATGAAAACGGCACACAGTTCTTACATGAAAACTGTAATTGATCTCGAGTACTATGGTATACCTCAAAGAACACACCAAATGAAATTCTTAACTTTGACATAATTTTCCAAAAGCATACTTAAAATAAATAAAGTAATACTGCAATGAAAATGGCACACAGTTCTTGCATAAAAATATGACTGATCTCAAGTAAAATGGTATTTGGAAAAAAATTGAAGGGGTGGGTGGGCATCTTCTGGAGTCCCCCTGACACTTAGACTTCTTAAGATCCATTGTGCCAACCCACATTTAACCTGCCCGCCACTTGCAGGCATGGGACAAGAGCACCACGGTAGAAGTATGGAGAGGGGTCACCCATCCAACCTCCATTTGGGCTAAATGTTGATAACTTCAGTAATCTGATAAGAACCAGTGTATTAACGTGGCTAGGCCCTTGTCCAGTACAATGGTGTACCTCAAAGCAAACACCAAATGCAATTCTTCACTCTAACGTAATTTTCCAAAAGCATACTTCAAAAAAATAAGAAAAAAATTTAGATAAATGAAACTTAACTGTAGCCCTTATCATAATAAATAATGAATACTGAACCCTCTCACCTGTCATAGTGATCAATCAATGCCAATCTCTGACTTTTTGGCCCTGGTTCATCCAACTGAGCCAATATACGATTATGCCTATCAAGAGCAGCTGCGGATGACCCTTCCCCGCCCAACTTTCTTGACATAAAATGAGCATATAATTCAGTCTGGGTAATCAAAAAGTTGAGTTTTCTCTGCTGGCGCTTTACCTAAAAGTTTTAACACAAGTTTAGTATTCTGGATACCCTTGTAGATACATTTAAAAAAGAATAATATCAAACATCATAAAAATTGCACCAATAAACAAGAGGAAGTGGTACATATCTCTTTAAGAAAAACATTCTAAGAAACAGTGAGCTGACTGTACTGCAATTCATTCATAACATTCGCAAACAATATTAACCATTATACTCCCAGCCCCTTGCAGGTATACAGAGCAAAGACTGCCAAAACAATTTCACACTTAGTTATATACACTCATGATTGTACATTATTTTCAGAAATTAATTTTAATGAATGAACTTCATATTTATCTAAATGTAGACAGTAAATAAATTAATGACTTGCATTTTAATGAATGAAAACTCGAAAATGGTAGAGTTAATGTAATACAATTTTCTAAGGCAGAAGTCCACCATTGTAAAAACTATCTAAACGTAAACAAAGTCGCCATTACATCAGCCCATAGTAGTTTTAAAGCTACCCTGAGAAGACTGATAGATAAACCAACTGGAAGTAACATGGTTAAGAAATGGATGTACTTTCATATTATTAATTGTACTGTCATCATAAATATACCTATGCAACACTATTTAAATGTTTTTTTTCTGACTTCATTTTCAGAAAAATCTTCCCTTCTACTTCAAAGGGTGATGAAAAAAACCTACATGAGACTTGCTACCAGATATTAAAAAAATAAGTGTCTGAGTCCAAAGCCAAATCCTAACCTTCAATTTTTTCAGCTAATGATCAGTATTTAAGAGAGAATGGCATAAAATCTCAAGTCCTTTAAATGCCTATACTCTTTAATCTACAGTAACAGAAGAAAAGAAAACAGTGGAGCTCTTTTCAATCCAACCAGCATAAAAATTTACACAACGAATCATGTTGCACTTAAGGCATAAACTTTGCAATCTAATACCAAACCTCCATTATTTCAAGGTCCATCTTCCTCTGCTCCTCAGCCTCTCTCTCCATTCTCCTCCTTGTTTCCCTTTCCACACGATCAAATCGTTTCCAATACGCTTGCATTTCCCTTGTCAGGCGCTTTGAGCGCCAAATTGTTTCCTTCGTATTTTTTTGGCTTTGCATGGCCTTCTGTCTCCAATACCGCATGCAATGCTGAGCAGCTTTCCTACAGCTCATTAATGTTTCTTTGTGGTTATTGGTTCTTGCTCTCTGGACCTACAAAATAAAATAAATATTTGTGTAAAAATATTCTCTGTGAAGGAATGGAAAACATTAAAGATATTTGTTTGAGCCAATGCAATATTCAAGCACAAATGAACAACTCCATGAAGGCAGCAGGTCTTCAACAAGATAGTTTAACCCAGCCAAGATATAAAATGGAACTAATATTTCTGCAGGGTTTATCATTCACAATAAGGGCTTTGGCCATTCCTCCACATTGGTGTGTCTCTAGGTCACGACAGCCCAATATAGACGTACATATAATAAAAATTATTGCACAAAAAGACAGCCACCCACTACCACCCTTACATTTCCTGCCATTAACTGATGATAGGAATGGATCCACAAAGATAGAAATACCTTAATCTGCCATCTTACATGATCATATAAAATGCTGAGATGTACAAATAATATTCAATAGACTTGTATATCCCACTTCTCTAATTGGGCATAAAGCACAGAGAAATAATTAAAACACTCAAATAGATTGTAAAACATTTTGATTAGGTACTGGAGTCATTTTAAGTATTTCATTTCAAACTTCTCTTCTGGATCAAAATCCAGATCTTCCTCTTCCTATACACCATGACTTCTGAGTTCTTGTTAGCCTATGAATTTCACCAGCCACCTTTGATTTTCTACCTACTGCCTCTGTCCACCACACATTAAGTCACATGACAACATCATCTATGAATTCATTCAATAGCGATGCAGCCCTCTACAATTTGCTGTGGAATTTAATGTCATTACAAAAATTTGGTTCAATTTACACAGCATTAAAGGTAATTTAGGGCTTACTACATACCCCCATTTAATTAGTAACATTTGACATTTGAAATAAGTAAGAAAGGAGAAAATATCAGAAATATAATTTGCCTAATACTGGAAAGAGACATGGAATATAAAAAATTCACCTTTATGATATTATATCATTTACTTGTCATTTGACATTTAGCTATCACCTATGTATCATTACTCTTGCATTGTTTTTTAACAATGACACTTTTACTGTACTAATATCCAAAGATTCCCTATTTTGCACACTATTATCCCTATCAAGTATGAGAATGATTGTTTCAAGATTAGTGGGTCCTTCCTACCAAATTCTCCTCTTTTAAATCAATTTTTAAGAATCTTAGTTTCTTAGTACTGTTGTCACTCTCTAATACAAAGGAAGAATCTGTAATCACCACAACATCAGCTCAGGGGTCCTCCTTTCAAAACAACTGCACAATGAGTGACTACCCACAACCCCAAATTGCTGATGGTAAAAATGGAAATAATTCTGCGTTGATCACCAGCATGTAAAAGTCATTCAACACCATACAACTCACCTGGATTCTTAAGATGATAATTTTAAAATTAAAGATCCAATTTAGATGCCAAAACACTAGGCTAGGTGCTTCAGTAATTCTATACAAAATGATTGGGCATTTTACTTACTTTACCAACTTCTTTTTTGGCCATCAAAATCCAAATCTTCCTCCTCCTATGTGCCATGACTTCTGGGTTCTTCTTGTTTGACTGTGATTTTCGCCTTCCACCTTTGGTCCTCCCCCCAATGCCCCTGCCCACCTCACCCTCCTCCTCGTCATCCTCCTCTTCTTCCTCCTCATCATCCTCATCTTCTTCCTCCTCCTCCTCCTCTTCCTCCTCTTCTTCCTCCTCCTCCTCGTCCTCCTCAGCCTCTTCAAGTTCCTCCTGCTTCATTTTGAGCAGTCTCATCGTGTAGTCCATCTCCCCCTCCCCACTGCCTACACCACTCGCATCCTCCCCCCTGTCAAGACGTCCCATTTCACTGTCCTCATCTGCTTCCTCGTCCTCCACCTCCTCCTTGATGTGGCGAAAGACCGATGACATGCCATCATCAGCATCACAGGTGCCCCGGCTGCTGCCACCACTCATGATCTTCGGACCAACTCCGACATGGGAACCACCCCCAGACACACCACCAATGGGCACTTCCCCCCTCCCCCCTCCTTTCTCCTTCTTCATCCGTTTCAACTTCTTCTCCATTCTGCGATCCTTCTTTGCCTTCTTGCGACCTCCTGTGATTGATCTTTGATGCTCGGGAAAGCGGTCAAAAGTAGATAAGAGGCCTGCACCATAATACAAGTACTGCCGGTTCTGCAAAAACAAGGAAATTTAGCACTTTTAAGACCCATTTTCATTTTTTTATTCAAGAGAAATTCACCTATGGTTGCCAATCTTACGTATTATATTTTAAATCATTACCTTAGGATTTATCTCCATCTATTTTAAAGACATATATATTGTTATTTAATACCCTCATGACTTTTCTTCATTTTTCCCCTTTCACGACTTACAGACCAAAATTTCTATGACTGTTGACTATGACTGACCCTCAATCCTTATAGACTACACCTTGTCATGGTGGGATAAACTTGTATGTATCTGTGACTCCTTTAGCTGCACTGGCTGGAGCAATGAATATTGCTCATAGTATCCATGCCAGATAGGTCGAAGGGCACGAGCCTGATGAAAGGTAGTTCATTTACGATGCTTGCAGCATCTGTTCCTCATTGAAATAAGTATGATAAATTGTCTGATCCCTGTTGGGGAGCCTTTTAAGTGTCACATTAAATGCATTATTGAGGCAGGCAATGGGAAACCACCTCAATCAATCTCTCTCAGTAGCAAAATAGACTTGAGAAACAGAAATGTGAACCATAGCAACTGAAGGGCCCAGTCCGAAATAAAAAGGGTGGGTGTTGTGCCTGGTATCAGTGGATGCAAGGCCTTGGCAGTTGTCAGCTCATGAATCCTCGCTAGGAAATAGAGATTGGCAGCAGCAAAAAGGAAATGAGAGCAAATAGCAACAATATTAAGAATTGGAACATGGAACATTGGAATGATATTAAGGACAAGGAAACTAGGAAACATAAAGCATGAATTGGAGATGGGTAAAACTTATTCATTGGGATTACGTGAAGTAAGATGCAAGGACCAGGGCACTTTTAGAGTTAAAGTTACAGAGTAATATGTAGAGGTGCAGGAAAAAAGCTTTATAAAAATTCAAAATGAGTTAAGAACCTCAAAATGAGTTAAGAACCTCAAAATGAGTGTAATATAGTTTTATGTTTATTTTTCCTTTTCCTGGTACAAATTATATGGTAAAAAAAACAAAAATTACAATCTTTTCACTGTCCCCTCCAATAGCACAAAAATAATTCATAAGATATGAACATCACACTTAGTCATTGTTTTTAAATATGGAAATATAATTTTAAATATAATATAATGCTTGGAATATAAAGCCAAGGAAGAATGGATAGAAAACTGCTGCGAAATAATAAATAACAACATAATGAAAGGAAAAGCAGAAATGGCTTATAAACTGGCGAAGAGACAATTTGGAGAAAGGAAAACAAGATCCCACAACATAAGAGACTCGAATGGAAAGATACTCATAGAACAGGAAGATACAGGGAAGGGATGGAAGCAATGCATCGAAGAACTCTATCAAGCACCCAAACCACTGGAAGCTGAGTTAACGGAAGAAGAAATCAGGGAGGATGATGATGAATGGGAGCCCGAGATACTGAGAAGCGAATTTGACAGGGCCGTGAAAGACATAAGGAACAAAAAGGCACCAGGAGGGGACAAAATAAATGGAGAAATCATCAAGGCACTCGGGGTCAAAGCAAAAAATACCGTCTCTAGAATAATCAAAGCTATGACAGTGACTACCAGAGGACTTCCAGAAGAGTGAAATGATTGCAATCCCGAAGAAGCCAAGGACAGAGAAATGCGAAGCACACAGAACATTGAGCCTGGAGTCACATACACCGAAAATACTAACTAGGATAATTAACAGAAGAATGGAAGGAAAGATCAAAGGGAATCTTTCGGAAAATCAATTCGGATTCAGGAAAAACCAAGAAACTAGGGAGGTAATACTTAGCTTAAGCATACTGGCCGAGAAAATGATACCCGTAAATAAGCCATTGTATGTGGCATTCATGGACTTGGAAAAGGCCTTTGACAAGGTAGAATGGAAAAAGATGTTCAAGATACTGGAAGCAATTGGAATAAACTACAAGGATAGGAGAATAATCTATAGCCTCTACAAGAACCAGGCCACCACAATGTGAATTAAATACGGAAGGAAGATAGAAGCCAAAACAAATAAAGGAATCAGACAAGGATGCAACCTCTCCCCAGCATTATTCAATACATACCTGGAAGAAGCAATAAGAGACGCAGAGGAAATTGGTATCAAGGGCATCAAGGTGAATGACGAAGAAATAAGCATGCTAAGGTTTGCAGATGACATCGCAGTTGTAGCAGAAAGTCGAGAGGACTTGCAAGCATCCCTGACCACAATGGACCAAGTACTTCAAGAATATAATATGAGAATCAACAAGAAGAAAACTAAAATCCTAGTATGCAGAAGAGAGAAGCTTAGGGCAAATATCACAATTCGAGGAGTGAAATTGGAAAGAGTGGAGAACTTCACCTACCTCGGCAGCACTATAACTTGGGATGGAAGAAGCTTGATGAACATCAAGCGAAGAATAGCACAAACTAAGGAGGCATTTATGAAGAAGAGACAACTACTATGCTCAAAGAACCTACGGCTGCAAACAAGGAAGCAATTCATCAAAACATTCAAACGGAGTGTGGCACTCTATGGATCAGAGACATGGAACATCAGTAAAGCAGACCAACGAAGAATTGAAACCTTCAAAACATGGTGCTGGCGGAGAATGTTGAAGAAGAAATATAATAGAAGGGAAGGTCCCATGAGGAAGACCAAGGGACAAATATAGAGGGCAAATAAAGAAGGACGTGAATCAGAAAACATACCACGGCGTAGGGGAATTAACACTCAATAGGGCAGAATGGAGGTCTGCAGTAAACCAATCTTAGGATTGAAATACTGATGATGATGATGATGCACATTTCTGAACAGTCTATCAGCAAAGTATGTCAGTGTCCCAGAGTTTGAGAAGCTCTATCTTCCAAAGGAGAAAGCCAACTTTAACGCAGTTAGATAATACTGATAATTATTTCTTCCCTCCTTCTCTATACTCTTCATGCTGAAAAACTTGCAATGCTGTTTCTATTAAGGTTTTATGAATTTCATAATAACAATTTGAAATAAATAAAAAATTGTCACTGCCTTTATTTTGTTGAAATTTCAATTCAACAGGAGAACAGCTAACAGAATAAAAAGCATGCAATCCTTGGTCATTGGATTTTAAGTCACAAAAACAGTTCTAAGTTTATCTAAGGTGAAAAAAAAATTTATTTACATAAATAAATGAAGAAATGATCATTCTAAAAAATACATTTTACTGCATTAAAATTGGTTTCCTCTTTCGGAAGGTGTTACTTCTCAAACTTAGGCATCTTGCCGTGTTATCGAAGATGTCTCAATGGAAAATAACGACTATAGGAATAGGACTAAGAATAGGAACATGGCTTGTAGTGATAGCAGAGTAGAGGCATGAGTTCTCAGTAACTCTTACATAAAACTCATTAGCTATTTGCGAAAGTACGATATGGAAGAAGAGGCACTTTGTGTAACCTAATATAAATTAATGATGAATATGTAACGGGAGTAAGCGTAGCTCAAGCGGCAACCGTCGACAATGATGACGAAGATGGTGTTATCGACCGTGACATGGTGGAAACAATTCATTATAATAAAAATGAATAACTTGATTTTTCCACAAAATCAAGTGGAAAAATCAAGTTTATTCATTTTTATTAGGGCTGTGCGAGTCTCGACTTTTCGAGATTCGAGCGAGATAAAAGTACTACTCAAATCTCGCTCAATTTCGACCTCAATACGCTCGAAAAACAAGTCTCGAGCTTGTCAATGTCCGTCCGTCTATATCGACGGACCCCAAGTTTGTCTCGAGATCTCCGTCGTGGTTGACGTAATTTTCAGAGCCTTGCTTTATAATGCGACGTAGTAAATTTATATTTATTCCCTTACTTTTGCATGATTATTTCATGCCATAAAATGTCGAGAAATCTTTTAGTCTTCGACTCGAGAAGTTAGGAGAGCCTAGGCCTCGGTGTAGGACCTAACCGAATCCCTGCTCTATTTCGTGATCGGAGGCGTAGTGACGTGATGTAACAAATGACGCATAAATAGGCACGTATGAACGTAGGCTACTTATAGCACTAGCATGCACTCAATAAGTTGAAACAAGATACAGAAAAATCCGGTTATAACGCGGGTCGAGGGGGACGGAGTTTACACCCGCGTTATCGGCAACCCGCGTTATTAACAGAAACTTCGTGAGAAACAGTAAAGAAAACCTATAAAACTAAATTTTATGACTAATTTATTTGCAGAATACAATTTAAAATTATGTTTTACGGGTTAAATGCACACCGTACTTAACGGTAAAATATTCTGATATTTCTTTTGCCGTAGTAGTTTATAGTGTTTCTTTGTTACATAAGTCTTAATGTTTTGCAAGTGTGACAGATGAAGATGATCACAATCGCTCTTTATCTCTATCCAATTCATCAGTTCACCGATGTGATTGAGTACTTTTTCTATTTTAGGCATCTCACCCAACTCCCGGAATAAACTTCATTTTATATCACCACGTATCACTCTGTCGAGTATGCCCAACTTTTCCTTTACTTGTATATGTTAGTTTCCTTTTGGTAGTTTCCACTAAAATCAAAGAATATATAATTTACATATTCATACGAATTATGCCGAAGGTAGAGGTGAAACAGCACATTTATCACAAAATACTCTAAGACTGTAGAAATATAATTACCTTGGTTTTAGCGCCGTGGCAGGAATGTGGAAATCTACCAGCGTGAGAGTAATGCATATATAATTCACTCCACTGATTGTCAGCTCTAGTTCACAAGCTATAATGACCAATTTCGATTTGGGTTATTAATTTTGTTATGAAACAATGTATGTGCTTACATTCTCGCGGTTGTCTTTCTTTTATATCAAACGACATATTAGATGTCGCCGATCGCGTTGGTGTGATCTTGATAGCTTACAGTGGAATGAGCACCAGAAGCAGCACCGTTGCAACGCGTCGGGATAAAATCTGCTAAAGAGTAACCTTCCACTTACAATTAAAATAGTCAATGGAATCATTGATTGGGACATGGTGAGATGAGTTTTACTGTATTAGACATGTCGCCGACCGCGTAGATCTCTTGAAGTTGCGCCGTTGAGACGCATCAGTCAGGACATCGGGATAAAATTCGCGAAAAAGTTACCTACTTCTAGTACAAAAATAGTCAATGGAATCATTTCGGGGGACATGGTGAGACGAGGTTTTACTGTATTAGACAAGTCGCTGACCGCGTAGATCTCTTGAAGTTGAGACGTATCGGCCGGAACGTCGGGATAAAATTCGCGAAAAAGTTATCTACTTCTAGCAAGAAAATAGTCAATGTAATCATTCTGCGGGACACGGTGAGACCCGCAGTGCAGTAGGGCACGTTATAACCAGATTTTACTCTATCTAATTTAGGCCTAGCCTGTCACGATTTCAATGACCGACAATCTGATCAAGCGAGTTCGTAAATAATTTAAGTAATAAAAAAATAATAATTTAATAAAGACCAATCTCAAGTTTGAACTCTTGTTATGTTATTTAAATTGAAATGTATTTATGTGAATATAGGCCAGGCATTTAAAAAGATACCAAGTTAAAACATGGAGCAAGACCATTATGCTTAGGTATTGGGTGATGGTATTTATACTCAAAAACGTTTTTAAATATTAGTGGTGAAAGTTGGGGTGTATTCATAATTTTATGGAGGCCTATCATCGCATAAATACAGGATACCTTCATCCTAATGATTCCATGTAGATGTTGATCTCTAAAAGTAAATACTAAGTTACGCTCAACAGAATTTGGTTAATAATGCCTAAGCGTAAACTTATATTTGTTCAAGTAGAAAATTAGTATTTACATAGATTAAAGTTTGTACTGCAATTTCAGTGCGCTTGAATCTCGCTCAAAATTCAAGATTTTTTCAAATTCTCGCTCGACTTAAAAAAATCCCTACTCACACAGCCCTAATTTTTATTATGATGATTATGAACTTTGTTCGATTTTGAATCATGACTAGAAGTGCTAGTTTCATTGTGTTATTTGTCGTGAAAAGAGTTTTGCCAGAATTCCATGTCAAAACTGTTGTCTTTCTACCATAAATAACGAGGTGAAACCCATCGATACATTATCTCGATATCACATTATGTTTGGTTTAATAGTCCTACAATTTTCTTAGCTCATATATTCTGTGAAGCTTGAACCACCTACAAATGCAATAAAAATTTGCAATTTTTTTCAATAATTCGTCCAAAACATAATGAACTGTTGTATTGTTTTTTGGCCACATTTTCATGTAGCGTGTTATGGTGATAAAGCGATTTCCCTGGACCCCTAGTAATATTTATAGAGTAGATTAGAAGAGAATCAGTGAAGGTGGGGATAGAAAGAGCAGCTGAGAAAAAATTGGAACAGTTGATGCTAGGAGGATCAAGAAACTATGGATGAGAGCAGCTATGATGGAAAAAATTGAGGAAAGACGGGAGATGGAAAAATATAAACATAGAGCTAAGCAGAAGATGACGTATTAATATAAGGAAATATACAATGGAATTAGTAGAGAAATAAAGAGAGAGAAAAAAGTGGTGGAGTTGGCAATGTGAGGAGATGGGGAGACTCCAGAGAGGAGAAGAAATAGGCACCCCATATTAAAAGGTTAGAATACTGTCAGACATCAAGAATGGAAAATAGTACCATGCATCATGGACTAGATTAGGTATTCAGCAATGGAATCAGAAGAGATTCAGCATTGGTGGAAATAGTACGTGGAAGAACTGTACAATAGTGAAAATAGGGCAAGGAGCTAGAGTATGGAAAAGGAAAAGGGAGTTAATAAGGATTAGTTGGGGCGAGGAATTCAGGATGGTGAGATAGAGAAGGCATTGCAAGAAATTAAGGCAGGTAAAGTTGATGGGATTGATAACATCCTATCCCATATGCACTAATGAACAACCTAGGAAGAGGGAGAAGAGGTAGATTTTATGGGCTTATTCATATGAAATACAAGGAGGGAGTTTGGCTGGAGTATTTTGTGAAAACTGTACTCATACCAATACTGAAAAAGATGGTAACAAACTAATTCAAAAACTACAGGACAATATTTTCTCATTTTGCTTGATTTCTTGAGCAGCAATGATTGTGCTTAGAAACATTAACAGAAGAATGGAAAAGAGAGCAAATGAATTTCCAGGCCTGAATCAGTTAGGATTTTTCGAAGGGAAGGCAACTCGTGATGTGATTGCAATGATGAGAATACTTGTGGAAAGGAATTTAGAATATAAATGGAATGTATTTGTATACTTTGTTGATTTTGAAAAGGTGTTAAACACAGTGAGGTTAGAAAAGTTAATGGCAATATTGTGGAAGATATGAGGAGACGGGAGTAACAGGAGACTGATCCAGAATTTACGTATGGCACAGAAGACACATGTGAGAGTATCTGGCTAGGAATCAGATTTGGCAGTAATACAGAGGGGGTCAGACAGAAATGTCCATTATAATTGGTACTTTTTAACACCTAGATGGATGAAATAAGAGAGATTCATGGGATGAGCTTCAAGCAGGAGTAAGGTGAGTGATATAAGGATAATGAGCAAACAGTGGATCATTGTGCAAAAAGGCTGTGATGTTTTTAGGGAAATGATATCAAGAATTTACATGAATGATTTGGTCTGTATTGGTGCCTTTCCTAACATCAAGAAAGCTGGCTTATGATTAGTTCTAAAATAAATTATATATCCAGAAAGTTGTAGGGATCATGGACCTCTTTTCCATCATGAACTTAACAAATCTGGAAAGAGAATTTAAAAACACCAAAAGTTGTCAAGTTGCCTCATAGACCCTCACCACCTAAAAGAATATCATCACTATACCTGTACCAATAACAGACATTTTTTGATTGCAAGGAAAACAGTTCATTTTCAATGTCATCATGTAGGTAGATTAAAAATAGCTTTGCAAAGGTCAAGAACAATTGAGGCTGCGACACCTAAGGACATTATTGAATCAAAACTGGTCATATTAAAATATCATATTCAAAAATATATCAAAATTCAGTTTTGTTTCATTATGAAGAACTAATTACGTAACTTTACACAAGAAACCAACTTCTTTATACCCCCTGTTATGAAAAGATAGCAAGATTATTATACACAGCCATACTCACACAATCAGCAATGGCCTTCTCACTTCCAAGCACTAATTACCCAGCAGAGCAGAGCAAAAAATGTCGTCCATGGGTGGCAGTAAGGAGATGGATGTAAAATATTGGGAGTAATTATCTGAACTATAACATTTTAAGTCACCTAATCTTTACCTTGAGCTAGCACTGGATACCACATTTAGCCACTTTACCAATTCATATGATATTTGAAGTATATCTGAAAGTAAACATCGTTCAGCACATAATAACTCTTACCTCAGGATTTGTATGAAATCGGGCTGCATATTTCTTTCTTAACAGGTGCATTTTAAGCATATCCTGAAGGTCTTGCTCCGTTATAATACCATCATCATCTTCTTCATCACCTTCTGAACTATCACTGCTACTAATTAAAACATTTCTCAGCCATTTTCGATTCCTTCTGACGTTGGCAAAGTTGAATAGCCGGCTTCTATCAATCCTCCTTTCTGAAATGATTTTTAAAAATTAATCTACTTTCAGAGTTACAGCAGCTTAAACACTAATAACTTGTACAACAGTCAACACTCTCTTTTCCCTCCTTACACCAGAAATTATAAAATGACTGTAAATAAGGATTTTAAACCCAACTTATACATATTTTCAAATCCAGGTTTTCATTCAACTGCAAGACCTTTTACAAAAGCAAAATGTAATGAATTCCTATGCACGAAGCATAAACAACAAATGGCTAGAATCTTTTTTTCATACCAGATTTTCAAGAAACAAAAATTATTTTCCAAATCAAAAATATTTTCCAGAGCTTGATATCATTTTCACAGAAACATCTCAATCAGAAAAATAAATATGCCTTAAAATTCCTCTGAAGAACTCACTTATTACATGCTTTAATCCTAATTATAAATGATAAATCTGAATGTCATTGGTACATATTGGCAGGGTGGATGCAGATGCATACTTATTATTACATATTTGGGTAGAAAAAGGCTAAAAAATTCTTTTCTTAACAAGGTTACATACAACAGATGGGGTAGCCCTGAGAGCTGAGCATTAGGCGACTAACCAGAAGTCCTCAGTTCAAATCTTGGAAAGGATGTACGGCACTTGTAATGAAACCAAAACTGAGTGATTTTTTAGTAGAGGTAGGACGAATCCTAAATTTTCTCGAATCCGAACCCGAATCCGAATCCTAAGAGGTTCTCGAATCTCTCGAATACCTCGAATCCTACATATAAAGTTGATAATAACAGAAAAGAAAAGACTTTAGCAGCTGCATTTAATGAAAAACAAATTTAAGAATAGTTTTCAAAAATAGAACTCATTATTGCAATAATACAAATAAGAATTTGAAGTAATAAACATGATACACAAATTTTTTTGCATGAAATGAAAGCATGCGAAAGTTCTAGGAGGTATAGCGATGATATGTTTCCAAAATTGTTGTGTCTTCAAGACTCATTCACAACGACGATAGACGAGCTGCTTGCAGGAGACAATTCCTTGTGTGTTAAGCATTGTATGCAGGGGGACACGGGGAAATATATTAACTAGATTACATATGGTTGGGCCAAGATTAGGAACAGTGTGAAAAAATTGTAGTTCTAAATCGGAGAGAATATCAGGAATTAGTTTACAGGTGTACGAGGAAAGATGCAGAAAAGCAAGCAGTATGGTGCAGTAGGCACAAGAGTGGTCAAGACACACTGGATGTTGGCACAAACTATGGAGGAAATTGAGGAATGATGGAAATAGAAAGATTGAACTGAGCCATGCAGAAGAATAACAAGGGCGCTCTCTGCCCTAGAGTAAATTGGCCACCTTGCAATTTTGCATTACACAGTAAGGCGAAATAAAATTTAAGGAAACAAGCAATAGACTTAGGAAGGGTATGAAGAGTGTGAGAGAAAAGTGGCAAAAAGGTCAATGTAAATAGGTTGAGAGGTTCCAGAGAGAGGGAGAAATAGGCGCCCTGTACTCAATGGTTAGAAGGTTATTCAGCAGCAAGAAGTGGAATATGATATTGTGCATTATGGTTAAGTCAGGAGAGCTGCTGATAGAACTTACAAGAGATTCAGCATAGGGGTAATGAATGCGTGGCAAGAACTGCATGGCACTAACAATAGGCAAGGGAACTTGGGAATAGAAGAGAAGGATATAGATAAGGATGAACTGGGACCAGGAGTCCAGCCATGCTAGTAAGTTAGGGTAAACATTATGAGAAAAGAAAGTGTTAGAGACTATAATGTTATCCTATCAAAGCTACATCAGAATCGAGGTTGAGAAGAACGTGATGATTTTACTGGTTTGTTCGCGGGATGTATGAGGATGAAGTTTGGCTGGAGGATTTTTTTAAATCTGTATTGATACCTAACCAAAAAAGAAAGAGAAGGCTGCAAATGCTGAAAAGCATACACTTCTTAAATAAAAAAAAAATTTCATCACCTATGCGGTAGCATCAGCCGATAGAGTTATGCAACCCGGACAACAATCGCGACAAAAATGACGTACGTGTACCGTAATTTCTCGCGGCATTACAATTCCACAGATGACTGAGGTCACGATAACTGGAGGTACATCTGAGAAAATTTTACTTATCTTTCATAGTGGTAACTTACTGCATGAGTTTTTACTTTCACGGAGCGTTGAGTCCATCCACCAGTTATGCAACCAGGACGACAATCACGGCAAAATCGTCTCGTATAACGCAAATAGCGAACCATTCAAAAATCTTCTAGCGTAAGTAAAGGGAAGATGTCATTTGCGGACATATGAAAATTATTAGGGCTTGAAGGAAAAGTCGTTAATGGCGGGAAAACGTAAATTGGGGGGACGTGAAAGCGAGGTTTAACCTTATTTGTAATGAACGTTTTTATCGGTCGAAACTAATCTGTTCTAAGTTATTACAAAAAGACTTCGGTGTTTATTTATATTTTAGGATTCGAAAGATTCGAATGATGAAAATAGCACAAAGATTCGAGTATTCGAATCTTTTTCAAGATTCGAGGGATTCGTAGATTCGAATGTCCCATCTCTATTTTTTAGATACTCGATCTTTCTAGGAAGGCTATGGTTTTCCCAGTACTGCCCACCAGTGGGCAGCACAGGGATTAGAACTTACTCCCTTCCTTGTTGTATGAATTACATATGGTGTTGGGCTTGGGAGGGTTCTACCCTCAGAACCAGAGCATCTTTCGGTAGGAACACTCTGGTGATTGCAGAAAAATCAATAATTTTAGCTAAGACATAATTCAGGATGGATTAGGCTTATGTCACATCACCAATTTCTGTCAAAAATATGTCTGCTTCACAGAACCCAATTCTTGCAATGCTTTTTTGAAAACAAAACACTTTTCACTCATGTGACTTGCCCTCTTAATTCTAATTCAGTAAGCTTTTCTTACATCTTGTTTTGCTGTTTTTAAGCTGCAAATGCTTTTAGTTACAGCCCAATTTACAAAGCAGTCCATGGTTATTTCTAGCACAACATCAAAGTGCTTTGTGAATACAACTAGTGGAATTTATACAAATGTCTTGTACACTGTAAAAATTACATACAGCATTCCTAATTGGATGGTAAATCATCACTGAAATATGCCAACAGAGCCCCAATCAAACATCAGCTCCTTTTCCCATCTCTTCCCTAAGACTCCAAGGTTTGCAACAAAATCTTTTCGATCAATTTTGCCATAATTCTCCATTATCCACAAAGTAGTTTTTATTCAAGAAATCATTTGACTTTTTTCTCAGTGAAAATAACCTTAAATGATCATCTATAGCAGGGTTTGGCAAACTGTGACTTGCGAGCCCCCTTTGGATACGTATATTTGGCTCTCAGGTTAATGTGAAAATGAAAATAAAACTACCAGAGGTTTATTTATAAAAGCATACACTGTAATCAGTTCATGCTGTTTCCATAGATTCTATCACTGATGCAAAATTGAAATGATGACATACACACAAAATGGTCAGTTACCAAACTGGACACACAGAAATGTTTTCATGTAATACAGGCTAACTGCTCACAATGATTAAAACCAACAAGGGCAAAATTTTGTGTAAATTTTTCTTACTTCAATAAAGATATAATTAAAACTTTTACTTCCTATAATATTTCTTAACTCATTTCTGAATTATTGTAAAACATTAATGCTCTCGAATCATTTTTGAGTTGTTATTAGGGACAGGCTTGGCTCTTCCACCTAAAAAGTTTGCCGATCCCTATCTAGCCACAAATAAAACTCAGTTCGATCCTCTAACAATGAGAACTGAATTTTTACCAATAATGTTACATTTGAACAAGATCTTATCAATTACCAAAATATTCCAAATTTTTACATACACATGGCCAAATCAGAGAAGGTAACTGATGGTTAACACATTTGGTGTGGTTGTATATTTTAAGACTATTCTTAGGATCGGGTTTTTTTCTCTTGAATATCGTACATTATGTAATTTTTTTCACTTTGTTACCAATTATATCCTTTTTATTTTGCATATTATTGTTATTTTTACAAAGTTTACAATGCCGTTGTTCGTTAATATTTCACTTTTATCCTGAATTTTCGTAGAAAATTCACGTTTATCGCAACATTGATTTTTTCCTGTTCCTACCATTGGGTAATTAATCACTTAAGACATTAATTTTGCATACCTCAAGAGCCCCATTCATGATGAGGTTTATTTTGAACAGCCAGACAGTGTTCTCATCCAGGGGAAGAGTTTGAAGAAGTTTATATGTAAACTGAAAAAAGTTTATATGGTTTGCACCAATCAGGTAGAGTGTGGAATGCATGTATTGATAATTATCTAAGAGATATGAACTTGAAGTAGTATGCTACTGAACCAAGTGTGTATTTATCAGAGCATCTTATTGTCGTTGCGTATGTAGGCAGATGATTTATAGGTTACAGGAGGGGGGGACAAGATTAAGGAGTTCAAAGAATTATTTAATAATTTTAGATTTTAAGGATTTAGGACAACACATGTAATAACTTATTATCTTTGCATATCCATAGAGAAAATGATGATTATGATATTAAAATTAGCCAGGGTAATTATACAAAAAAAAAGGTATTAAGAAAATTTAAAATTAAAAATTCAAAGGTTTTTTCTGATCCATTTTTTGCTGGCTTTGATTTGAAAAAAGATCATGATGATGATGAAAGATTCAATCAAAATTTGTATCAGAGAGCAGTATGCATAATACTGTATTTGTCAAATTGCACTACGCCAGATATAGCATATACTGTGAGTAAATTAAGTCAGAAATGTGGTTTTCTGGTGATAAGTGATTGGACGCTAGTGAAACATGTCTTGAGGTACCTTGTGAGGACAGCAGATGTTTTAACTTTTACAGGAAAAAATGAAACCTTTACCATGAATTCTGAGTCAGACTGGGCTAATTATTGTACAGACTGGAAAAGTGTAAGTGGATATGAAGTATTGTCTGCAGGTGGACCAATTACGATGTAACCAGTTAGGAATTTGTACTTAATTGGCAATAATTAAGGTATACTTTTCCTTGGAGGCAGCTATTTTGCCAACTTACAATGTAATTTTTATTCATGGCAACAATTTTATTTGACTTGGTACTACTTTTGTACCCTTGACAATTAGGTAATTAAAAATGGTTTTAATTAGTCTTGTGAGATGGCATATCTTATTCACTTTGCATTTATGCATTTGAAGGTGCTCTATGATTACCATCATCATCGTCTTCCTTTGTTTGACACTAATGGCAACAGAGTATATTCTTGTTCTTGTGTGCTATAAAGCACAAATCAAAGGTTTTTGCTATTGATATTGATATTGTTGATAAATTTTTAATTCATTGTTGCTCAATATTTTCCTCATCATTGAATAGTAAAAGCCTTACTTGCCTGTGATGTAATTTTCCCTGTTGGCCATTTTTAGTGGACCTTAGGTAGGAAAGATTCGTGAATTTACCAATTAAGGCCCCCGGATACCTCGGAGCCGCCGTTCGGCGTGAAGGGTGGCAGAGGGAGAGGCGAGCCTAGCGGAGAGATAAGGCGAATGTGGGGGAAGTCCAGAGAGGGGAAGCCCAAGGTCGGGGAGGTGAATGGAAGGAATGTGAGGGTATGAGAAGTCGACTGTTTTTTTTTGGGTTGGGTTTTCTCGAGTTTTTGGAGGGCATGGGGTCGACTGTGGGGCCAGTGAGTTTTCGGAGGGCTAGACTACAATGCGGAAGCCGCCACATACGTATTCTATTGTCCTACCTAATGGTTTCTAAGACAGGTACAACGGCTGTAGTCGACTGATGGCTCATCATCTCGGCGGCTCATACTGGTAGCAGCACCCCTCGGCAGGCGTCATGGTTTGCGATGGAGGTTTCCGCGGGGCGTAGAGAGTAGTTGACTCAACTGCTTTATGAATGTTCCACCAAGTCGATTCATGTCACTTTACCTGCTACCCTGCAGGTGTCTTCAACTCCTGCAGGATACCCGTCAAAATACTGCCCTGAGCATGGATCGACGTTGCGTAAAACGTGTAAATCAGTTGAGTCAACCTCATGTAATTTAGGCGCTCATGAAGATTCATATTTAATTGAGATCCTAAAAACGGCACACATCACCATTTACTTGCATTGTTCTGCATCGTCTTGGAGTTTTTCAACTCTAGCATTCTACTAGCAGATTCAAATAAAAAATATTCTACCATCATTTACCCGGTAGGAATATGAAAGAATTCAGATAACTATCTATAGTACTTTCTGGCAGTAGAGGGTGATTCTGTTTGGAGAAAACAATGCTATCATTCAAATTTAATAATCAACAGATTATATTCTTACGAATATTCACACTAGGTACTGTACGATAATTTAGAAAGAAAGCCCATCACAGTGATGTATTCCATGGAGTAGGTTATCATTTAAATATGTTGCAATTGGTTGAAAAAATATTTATTGATTTGTTCTAAATTCGCAATCTCGGGTAGAAGATGGTTTAGGTAAAAGGTTTTCTCCACCATATGATTTTCCCGGAAATTCTGATCTCTCTGCATTTTTTTTCAGAATAAAACCATATCGGGTCCAAAAGATAAACATGCAATATTCCTTTTTTGCAATATTTAGCTGCCCCTGTACTAGGTAGAAATAGGCAGAATATCCATTCAACCACAAATATACCTCCCGAATATCGCCGTATTCTGTGGCCTGATGCTTTGTAAATGACTGGCATAAAATGGCCCGGACTGTATTTTTCCGAGGTGCCGAGCCACAATTTGCACACACGACCGAAAGCGGAGGCAGTCAGTCTCTTCAATATCTCCATCATCCATTTCTTTCTTTCAAAAGTAATCTGGCATAAAATAAAAAAATGACATATTTCCTCGTAGACAATTTAGTGCGCAATATAAAAATAACTTTTCAGTCAGAAAAAAAATCTGTTTGACATTTTATATCTCGGGAATTTACGGTATCATAAAAATGAACCCTTGCACACAATAGTGCGCTAAACCAGAATTTCAAATACAATATCAATATGCATTAGTTAGCAAAAGTCTAAAACTTACGATTTTTTCAAAATGCCGAAAATATGGCATTTTCGAACCAAGTCTATTTGTTATCAATTCTCATATCGTCAAGAATTCATAGTTCTTAAACTTTTCGTTTAAATCAAGGTAAGAAATACGAATTCTTCGGATGCTGATTCCGTATGCAGGGCTTGTTTACCTTGGCCTAGAAATGGTATTGTATCATACAATTACAACTGTAGGCTTGGTCTCAAATGTTAGTTAATGAAAATCATTAGGAGTCCAAATATTTTTCACTTGAAAAAATTTCTCACTTGCATTCAAAATTATAAGTTTTTAAAACAATAAACGATTCATAAAATACTCTATTCTCATGGTATAACATATTCTTTTTGGTAAAGCGTGCAATACAGTTTTGTATTGTGAAAAGCATTTCGCGTTCTGCGCTTCGACTCTGACGTTCTCCGCTCACGTCTGAAGTAGCAGCGCAGCAGGGCTGGTGTCGGCGGAGCGGGCCCCTCCCCCGTTCGTCTCCCTTCCCTAGCTCCTGCTGAGACTCGCTCTCCGGCTACGGGAAAATCCTCGCCCCGTGAAGGAAAGCGAAAATTGAGGTGCAGTGGTTCGGGATTACGTTCACTGTGTTGTTGTTACAAACAGTATACAAAAGCATGATGGAGCTACCTAGAGATGAAAGATTCCCGCTTTTTAAGAGTGTCATAATGAATCATTATGTTAGGAATTTAACGTCATACACGCCTTGGCAATCAGCTTATTTTCGCCAAAATTTGCGTTTTTCTGAGGTCAACAGAATTAGGAGAAAAGCAACGAACGAAAAATTACCAGACTTATTTAATAGATGAATCCTTTTTCTCGAAATTTATGCAGAAATATTTCGTTTAAGTAGTGAAGATGAGTATGGAAATCAAGAGGCGTAAACGTCTGCGGAAGCGTTTTTGGCCGTGGTATCCGACAGCCTTAAGATCTTAGTGGACGACCAGGATATGTGTGTGGTCAAAAACAAAATTTTGTCCAAAACAACCACACACATTGATGTTAGATTCCATGCCATTAGAGAAAGTTAAAAAATGTTATTATCAATTTGCAATGTGGAAAGTCAAGTGCAATTTAGCTGATATATTCACCAAGTCCCTATTGGGCCAAAAACAATGGGGATATTAAAATGTTGGATTTGCTATAAAATTAGGAGTGGTGTCTAACTGTCTTATTTGTCAGTTGTCAATAGGAACAAGGTTGTTTGGTCTGGGCATTACTATGGATGGTTGTTGGTTATGTTACAGAGAATAAAGAAAGAGCATAAAGATAAGATGTGGTTGTTTAACCCTCAAAGTAATTCGGTAAATATGATATGATTTCAATATAACAAATTGGAGACAAGGAAAACGATCTTTTGCAGTGCAAATAGTTGAAACTGGTCCGACTTTCAAGAAAATGTTGAGAAACGACAATGATGATTGCGTTTGATCAGGGACCAGCTATGTTCCCTGAAATCTTGACGGATGGGACCCGGTAGGAAGATTGGATTCAGGACTTCAAGTACCTACTACATTGCAAGAGATGCTACCATTATTTCTACTCGTAAACTGGCCCGGTTGCTTCACAAGGCTGGGCCTGAAGAGCAAGATATTTTTGACACGTTACCAGAGCCAGCAGATGCTGTGGTTGATGTGTTTGACGATGCAGTTGAAGAACCTACAAACTTCTTTGGACCATTGAAAAATACCCTATACAAGCACTAATACCTACATCAGATGGAAATGCAACCTGATGAACATGTAGACCAATTCATCGTGAGGTTGCACAAACAAGTGCAACATTGTGATTTTGGTGTGATTACCGTGGAACAACAACACAAACAAACAATCAGGGTCCATGTTCTTGAAAAGTTGGTTCACTCTACCTTAAAGGACAAATTGATCAAAAAAGGAGGCTCTCTTGACTTAAAATCTCTTTTGGAGAGAGTTAGAACCGGGAGCTTAAAAAAAGGAGGAAAAAGTTATTTGAAAATTAAGATATTGAGGACTCTGTTAACAAAATCAGCTTACACTCCAGAAATGATCAAGAAGATAGTGATCAATTAAAGTGCTATTGATGCAGCTACACTGGACACTTTGCTTCAGGTCCTGGTTGTTCAGCAAGAGCAAATAAATGCAATAAATGTGGGTTGGAGGGTCATCTGGAGAAAAGATGCAAGAACAAGAATATGCCAAACAAACACAAGAAGAAAAAGCATATTTGATATGTTGTTGTGGAAACTGATGCCTTAGAGGGAAAATCAGATGAAGAAGAAGTGAAGTCAGGTCAGGAATCAGAGGGTGAAGGGTCAGAGCACAACACAATGCTACTATTCAAAGGAAGCATTGCTTGGCAATGAAACACAAAAATCTGAAGCAATATCCAATCCGACATGGAGCTATACCCTGGTTCTTCAACAAAATCATTGATAAGTCTGAATGGGAGAGTTTGAAGAAGGGAGGTTTGAGGAGCAAAACTATAAAGGAAGATAAATGGTGCCATCCATAGCGATCTTAAAAGCCATTGAAATGACTAGGCTCATTTAAGGCTAATATCAGTTTCATTCTCACAAACAGAATTTTGAGAGGTGTAAATTTCATGATTTTTAACCCATTGGCTTAGTATTTTTTACTCCTTTTTTTGCCACTTATTTCACTATTTTTATTGAAATCATATTTTGTATTTATTTTTAATCAATGAAAAACATTTTACAGCCCTTATCATGAATTTTTTTGCATTAAGAGAATACTAATTATTCATTAATCAATTATCCGGCTCTTTAACGGAAGGCCAAATTCTGCCAGCTGGTGAATCGCCATCTCTTTAAGCCAATGGGTTAATGGAAAGGGCCCCAATATTCTCAGCAGGGATACGTCAACTTTGATTGGTCTCCTTAGAGTGGGACCACGGGAAAATTAAGCTGTGGTGAACACCTTGATGACATACCCACTGCTCAGCGAGTTCCAAGATTTATTCAATGGCACTGGCAAATTAAAAAATTCTCAACCCACCATACCTGTGGATAAATCTGTCAAGCCAGTTGCACAACCAGTTAGGCACCTTGCATATAATTTAAGGGACCCTGAGAGACAGCTAATTGAAGAGCTGTTAGAAAATGATATCATTGAGCCAGTGGAAAGACCCACTACCTGGGTCTCACCCTCTCACTTGGTTCCAAAGAAACAGCCTGGTGCGTTGCATCTAGTTGTTGATATGAGAAGAGCAAATCAAGCCATCAAGCGAGACAGATTTCCTCTTCCAACATTCAAAGAGTTATGAGCTGCAAGGCTGCACGGTGTTCTCCATCTTGGATATCAAGTGGGGATAACATCAAATAGACCTTGAGGACAACTCAAGAGAAATTAGAGTCTTTAGCTGCTGTAGAGGACTCTTCAGATACAAAAGATTGCTCTTTGGGGTCAAATGTGCATCAGGAATGTTTCAAAGAATTATTGCTCATGTTTTACTAGGAATACCTGGAGAGGCTAACACACAGGATGACATCAGAATTGGAGGAAAGGATAAAGAACATGACCAAAGACTGTCACTGGTATTGCAGAGACTGAGGAGTGCTAATCTTACCCTCAACCCAGCAAAGTGCCAATTTGGATTGCCAGACATTACTTTCCTGGGACATCCCTTGTCGAAAAGGGGATTGTCCCACAGAGGTGAATCAGCCGGTGGTCCAGAAGTTCAGATCCCCATCAACTTCTGAAGAAGTAAGAAGCTTTCTGGGTCTCGTTAACTTCTCTGCATATTTTGTATCCATCTACAGCACAGTTACTGGTCCTTTGAGAAAACTCACCAAACAGGATGTAGAGTTTGAATGGGGTCAGGAACAAGAAAATGCTTTCCAGCAACTGAAGGAAATAATAGTGAGTCCATTGGTCTGTGGATTCTATCAAAAGGATGCACCAACAAGACTGATTGCATATGCTAGCCCAGTTGGTCTTGGTGCTGTCCTAGTCCAGTGTCAAAAATTACCCAACAGTACCAAACTAGAACCAATGGTTATCCAGTATGCAAGTCGCTCTCTGACACCTGCAGAACAGAATTACTCGCAAACTGAACATGAAGTCCTCATTGCCATCATTTGGGCATGTGAAAAAATCAGCATGTACTTGCTCAACAAGAAGTTTGAAATAATCTGACAACAAATCTCATGAGATCATATACAGGGTGAAATCCAAGCCAATTATGAGGATTGAGAGATGGACGTTGAGACTTCAGCCATATGATTTTAAGGTGATCTACTGCCCTGGAAAAACTAACATTGCAGACCCTCTCTCTCATTTGATAGATGTATCACAAGCTATTGGAACATCTGATAATGAAAGGGCAGAAATTTGGGCTATTTCCACCCAGTCAATGCCCAAGGCCATGACCCTGGAGGAAGTAACGCGAGAAACTATCAAAGACCCAGAGCTGGAAAATGTCAAACAAGCTGTCAAAACAAATTTATGGACAAAGGATATGAAGACATATGAGCTAATAAAGGAAGATCATGCATTGTTGGTGATCTCTTGCTCAGAGGTAGCAGAATGTCCTTCCAAAGTCACTTACTGTCAGAGTGCTAGAGTTGGCTCATGAGGGCCATATAGGCATGATGGGTTAGAAGTCTAGGATCAGAGATAAACTGTGGTGGATGGCTATTGACAAGGATGTCGAATCTTGGGTAGATAATTGTCAGAGATGTCAACTTGTGAAAAATCAATCTTCACCTGAGCCTCTGCAATCACCAAAGTTACCATCTAAGCCTTGGGAGCTTGTATCCATGGCCCATTACCATCCAGCCATTATTTCTTAGTGATTGCTAATTAGTACAGTAGGTACGTGATGGTCAAAATTGTAAAGGGTATCACTACTGAAACCACCATCTAGCAATTGAATGAAATAATTGCAGAAGAAGGGCAAATGGAAACACTGTTGTGTGACAATGCAGCCGCTTTTAAGAGTGCTAAGTTTGCTGAGCTGTCAAGCAATGGTGTCTGACTTAGAAATTCTACCCTGTTGTGGCCTCAGGCAAATGGCGAAGTGGAATGGCAAAACAGGTCCCTTCTTAAAATACTCCAGATTGCTCAGGGTCTAAACCAAGACTGGAAGAGGGAGCTGAGAAAATATCTGCAAGCATACCATACTACTCCACACTCAACCCTTGGAGTACCTCCTGCAGATCTGTTCAAAGGAAGAAAGGTGCGGTCCTAGATTCCACATGACAGAATCCAGCTTGTAGTAAATGGCCTCCAAGTTCAGGAGCAAAATGCTGAAAAGAAGGCCTCTCCAAAGAAATATGCAGATGATAGGAGGAATGCACGATCCACAGATCTAGAGCTCAGAGATCAAGTTTGAGTTCAGCAACAAAAACAGCAAATTAACTCCAAGATTCAGCACTGACAAGCATACAGTAATATCTAGAAGAGGAAACTCAGTGAAAGTTATGACACCCAGTGGATCTGTGCAGAGAAGAAATACATCATTCCTTACAAGGGCACCTGAACAAGATTTGTCCCGATTCGATTCATCAACCACTTCTACTCAAGTACAGGAGTTGGAGAAGACAAATTAGGATATTCCAAATACAAAGTCGATGTCGGTGGGAAATCCAGAATCAACACCAATGTGTTCGGCTCAATCCAAGGATGTTTTCCGCCTGGTCCTGGTGTATACACTTCGAAGATGACCATCCAAAGGCCTGCAAGGACTATTAGACTGCCATACAAGTTTAATAATTTCCTTATGGGAATATCTTAAAAGCCATCTTTGCTATATAACTCATAGTAATTTTAATATTAGCACAGTCTCTTTTATGTTCAAGTGATGTTATGTTAATTACATTGTATTTTGCTTTGTTGTGTTAACGTGTTGCTCTTGGGTCAGTCATTATTAATTTTGTGATCCTGTTTTGACTTTGTCTGTTTTGATTTGGTTTTATTAGTACTTTAGTTTTTGCATTCTTTGTTTGAAAGAATGGAGGAATTGTAGTGTCTAGCTGTCTTATTTGTCAGTTGTCAATAGGGACAATGATGTTTGGTCTGGGCATTACAATGGACGGTCGTTAAATAATTTACGGAGGATAAAGAAAGAGCATAAAGATAAGATCTGATGGTTTAATCCTCAAAGTAATTCGGTAAAGATTATTTGATTTCAATATGACGTTAGGGACATTATATTTTGCGCTGATTTAAAGATAATTTTTAAAATGTATATGTTCAAAATGTATTTAAGTGATGAGTTTTACAGAACCATTGCCAGTCAAGAGGAAGTGTAGAAACTAAGTTAATAATGTTTATAGTTTGATGTATGTACCAAGTATTGATTCTGTTGTTGGTAGTTGGGATATTCATTTGTGTACTTAAAAATGTTGTTTTCATTGTTGAGTTAAAGCCAAAAAGTGCACAAGTGTATTACATGAAAGTGCACTGTTAATTAAGTATAATTCTTCCACGATTATCACATTTGAAGATTTTAACTATAATATGAGTACCTTTTAACATTTAAAGATTTAAAATTTCTACAGGAAATAACTCTGCAAGTACTGGAAGAGAAGGCACTTCCTCTTTGGGAGTCTTAACTTCTTCTAAGAAGAACCCTCTTACCCATTGTTGAAAAGTAAACACAGGATTATTTACCAAAAAATGCTAGCATCATTGATTTAAAGCATAGCTACACAAAGAATCTCATAGTTTGAATATGATGATGAAAATGAAAGCATAATTGATAGTAAATATCAGTCACTAAGTACCACTATATAATGCTTCATAGACAACTAGTTGTAAGGGGTACCTTGTACTCAAGTAAGATTTAGTTTTTTAATAATGATACCACTTAGTTAGGCTAGCAAGGTTGAAAATTGTCCGAGTCAAACATAATATGATGATAAGTATTAGCATTAAAAATATAGTTCACAGTATGGGAACATTTAGGTACCTTCTTTAGTTGTACTAATACCATTCCACATCCCATCTTGTTGCATTCCTTGATCACTACTTCCATCAAGATCAGCATCATCTTCTGAGTCAGATTCCTCATCATCCTCACTTACATGAAAACAATACAGAGTAAATATTTCATCAAAAATAATAATAACTAATTGAACTGGTGAATTTTTATGATAACAATGAAATCGTTTGCAGGGTCAGATTATAAATCACATATAAATTTCATGTACGGCTGACGCATAACACTATAGAGGATAAAACACGGACAGGGCACAGCTAAGAAAAATAATGCCAGTGCCAATTTTGCTTGTTTGCATTGGATTGGGCATGTCTGCCATTTTAAACCATTGAAATGCTAAGTTCATGGCTGACCTTCTCTCCTGCCTTGATAACCCATGATCAAGGGAGGAATAAATAAACCGAGGAGACTCTGATAGTTTTAGACTAAAATAAAAAGGATATCGAAGAAAAAATACAAACCTGATTGGATTGTCGAAGACACCCTCAACAAAAGACAGAAAAGGTTCTACATCCAAACTTCTCTCTAGTTGTTGCAAATGAAGCGGTTTCGCTAGCTGTATGGTCCCAGTTGAGGCCATGCCTCCTCCACTTCGCTTTCTCATCTCCGATTCCTCCCCGGACATCCCAACTTCATCTGAAAAATGAATGTATGATGAAATTATAAAGTATATAAAAAGAGAAGAAAAAGCTGTAACAAAGCAATCAGTATGTCAGCCAATATTTTCCCTGACTACCTACATTAACAAAATCTAGCAGATGAATATCAGGTACTGCAATGAGACTATTAAGAAGCAATTTAAAGGAAATAAAATTCACCTCCCATTTCCGGAGGTAGCATGTTTACTTTAACTTAAGGAGCAATCCGCTGAGTGTTAATAACTGGGAAACCTCGGCATGGGATATTTACGGTCTTTTAATCACTGCTCTATACGGTAATTTAACAGTTTTTCACACCAATATTCGTCCCAGAAGGGCAGTTGACCGATAGGATACGGGTGATACATTATGACTATTAACTAGTCAGTCTTAAAGAGCTGTCACAATTCCTTCGGCCTGAAATGAATGCCTTCAAATAACTTAATATCAAAAGGTATTATCACTTTGACAGATAAGCAATCTCCTCTTGGTTTTGATTTCGGCATTTGTTCTTCCCCGGGATTGCCTTACACTCACTAACCTACCGCATAAGATTATGAATCCGTTAAGTTTAACTTTCCCCTCAGCAATTAAATAATTGAACTGACGGTATCACTCCGAAAAACGCTATGTTTTCCAGAAGTTTTTCAACAAATACTTTCTCATCCACGCATGGAAAAATAAATCCAACTAACGCACACACACTAATGATACTTGTGACGTTTCCCTTCATAAAAAAATTCACATTTTAGAATCTAATCTTCACGTGATTAATCGATATTAATGGATTGAACTCTATTATTATTATCATCCATATTATAGTATCTTCATGATAATTCTGTATTTAAAACTTCATAATGCATGATATACGTACTAATGTTACGAATTCAATAAACGGAGACACATTATTTCCTCCAAGAAAACAGGAACCTAGAGTGGCGTGGTGTATATTTCAACAACAAATAGCTCGGCCAGCCCGAAAAACTGGCCCATTGCATTTATTTGGAGGAGAAGTTGTTGGCCCGCCATCATTGATTAGTGGTATTTTCCATGCAATGTATAAAGAAAAGACAAATTAAGGTAACAAAACTTTCAAAATGAAATAAAAATTTTGTTCCCCATAAATTCGTCAGCAAAGCTTTTTATTCGCACCGATTCGCACTTTCTGAAAAAAAACTTCAAGGATGGTGTAAATACATGTTCTGGGTTGAAGGCTGTATATGTTGTCTGGCCAGCCATTGCCGCCAAGGAATGACTCGTGCCATCTCGTTTTTAGCTTCGATGCGAGTCTTGCCGACAGTTGATCCGTGTGTTCACGATTGAGAACCCTCCTGCGGCTGACGTTGGTTCAGGAAACGGACGCCCAAGCAACGTGCTGAGTAAATTGCGGCGTAGATTGATTTATGCCGTAGTTTGCATGCTTCAGTGAAACATAAGGTAAGTTGTGAACACGCTGATGCGATTATCCCATATGACTTATGTATTTACTCAGTAAGTATGTTATAGTATGGTAACCGGTATCAACTTTGCTCCACTTATGGAATGGGCGCCATTTTGTAAGTGGTAGTAATGGGATATTAGGTGCATCCACCTGCATCCGTTATATTAATTCACCTTAGTGTATGTTTTATGATTTTTATTTAGTAATATAATAATTGGAAACTAATGGAGCGGTTTTGGAGGGTTCTTGTGATAATTTAATCGTCAAACCCCCTATAGCATTGAGCGTGAATTTGCATTTTTTTAAGTCCCATATTTTGATTAACGGGCTCCTTTACCGTCAAAATCAGTAATTAACGGTTATTGAAAGACTACTCTGATAGGCTTCTCTTGCATTTTCCTTCAAGAAATGGCAACCAGACTATACGTTGGTGGCTTAAGTTACCGGGTGCGGGAACGCGACCTAGAGAGGTTCTTCAGGAAATACGGTAGAATCACGGAAATCTCAATGAAGAACGGATATGGATTTGTGGTAAGTTTGTCTAATTTTCGCTTTTTGTTCGTTGCAGCAGCATGGTAGGGACAAGGGTGTATATTGGAGGCCTTCCCTATGGAGTGAGAGAGAAAGACCTGGAACGGTTTTTCAAAGGCTATGGTCGTATTCGCGATGTACTCATCAAGAATGGTTATGGTTTTGTTGTAAGTACTAACTCAAAAGTAACCATGAATTTGCATGAGGGTGTATCTTCCCACGACGGTTGGCTAAAAGCTAAAACTGAAAACTTTTCAATGATGTTGTACCATCTTTCGGGTCTGAGAAATGATGACCTTCTTGTCACTGAGAAAGTAACCCTCGACTAAATTAGTCTGGAAAAATTGCCTCAGGTTGGTTGTAACGCTAACTTGTACTTTTCAGGAGTTCGATGACTACCGAGATGCGGACGATGCTGTGTACGAGCTCAATGGCAAGGAATTGCTTGGGGAAAGGTAAGCATAGGCATTTTTCTGATGGCATCTGTTATATAGAATTTGTTCGTGAAAAGTATGCATTTTCACCACAGAAAGAATCTCCTTGACGTATTGTCGGTTAAACTCAAGCACGTATCAGTAACCATTAATGTTATCCTGAACAACCGTTGGAGCGTAGTGTTTATGAGTTACGCAATGAAATTTTTACTTGCTAATAATATATGTGGTGAATTCATGCTTTTGACCTCGATTGAATACTATATAAACCCCAGACATTTTATCGTGGGGGTATTCTTGGACAGCGATCTTTTATCATCATTTGTTTAATTTTCAGAGTAGTTTATCTGTATTCCATGTAAATTAATGTGATAACTCAAATGTAAATCTTGCACGCTCGTTCTTGTAGGCAGGTAATTTTACTTTCCAATAGGTAAGGTATTGGTGTACCCGCAGAAAGCGGCGTCATTTGAGTGGTTTGGTCAATCTGAAGGGTGTTGTGGCATTTTCCATTACAACTTTACAAGTATTATAATTGTGCTTTTCAAGGTTGAACCGATGTGTTTCTTAAATTTTCAACTTTGTATTAATTTGTCCGCTCGCGGGGAAGTCACTGTCTTGTGTGTACTTTGAATGGAATATGTAAAGGGAGTAGAAGTCTCGTAGTATCTTGATGGGCCTGGCCACCTTATTTGAGATATGAAAAGGATAAGAGTTCAATTTGTCTGAAATCCATGAGCTTGTGTTGTTGGGTGGGGGGATAAGAGGTCCGTCATTACAGGACGCCTCACCCTGACGGATGGACCAGACCGCTCCCTGACACTGGCTTCTCTCTTCTTGTTTCCCTGCCAGGGTGATTGTGGAACACGCCCGTGGCACTGCCCGCCGTGGAGCAGTTGGGAGCGGTCTGGTATCCGGGGTGGGGCGCCGCCGGAGCTCTTGGATGGACAAGTAAGGGGTTTGGCCCGTCTTCACTTTTGTTTTCCTCTTTTGCCCAGTTTTCCTCTCCCCATATCATTTCAGAGTGTCTGTCGAGAAGGCTCGTGGGACTCCCAGAGGCAGTGACCAGTGGAGAGGGAGAAGTCCTCGGTATGGCATCAGACTCGAGGCACCTCAAATGTTTACCCTTTCCCATTTATCCCTTAATTTTATTACTGCCAATTCTTGCTTGTTTTTAATACTTTAGTTTGTCATAAGTAAGATTTGTTTTGCATTCTGTCATTATTAACAATATAATTGAAAGATACTCTTGAAAATTTAAATACTAATAATAATCTTACTATGGGTATTTTTCTTGCATTTTGCTATTGCCACTTCATATTAGTTTTGTGGTATTTGACTTAAGCTGAGTCCCTGGAATTCATGCTAATGGAATTCTAAAATTGGGACTACTGAATGCATTAGGAAAGTTATATGACATAATTGGCAGTTTTTTGTAAATTGACAGTTAGGTGATACTTATAACTAGAGCCTTGGATTTTTTCTTCTTGCAGCAGACATCAGACTCTTGAAGATTTGTAAGTAACCAACCCATGATTGAGCGACTGATAGCATCCTCATATTGGGTGACAAAACTTAAAATAAGGCTTATTTTTATTAAGTATTAATTGTCATTATTTGTATTGATATTTATTTGCTGAACTTTTTTAGTAGTAATTTAAATAATATAGTTAACCATAAGTGAGGCTGAAAATTTTAACTTTCTACAAAGGCTCTAATTATAACAGTAGTCCATTAATGGCATAGTATCATTTCATTGCATGTAGTCTTGGGACTAAGCTTGAAGAGTTCAGTCAAACCACAACTTGATGCTATCATGGACTACTATGTATGATTTTAAGAGTAGTTTTAGTTTGCATGTTGTCTCCAATATGTGGATAGTAAATTCCAATTTTCATTTAAGCTTTCAACTAAAGTTGGAATTTACTTCGTGTGTCATAGTTGATGCATCTGAGGATGAACAGACAGCGTTACAGTATTCTTGGGTTGGGGGGTTTTTTTCTCTTTTTTTTTCTTTGCACACTTTTGGCATTTTAGATATGGTCCGCCAACCAGGACTGAATACAGGCTCATCGTGGAGAATCTTTCTAGCCGAGTGAGCTGGCAGGTGAGATACTACTTATTTTGTTGTTTTTCTCTAATGAGCTATTATTTTTCCTACTGAGTTACTTAATGCCATTTCTTCAAATTTGCTATGTCACTAGCACAGTAAACTTGTTCCTGCATTTAGTGTTTGTGGGGGTTTTTAGGCTTAATTTTTTTATAAAATTGAATGAATATTCAGTGGCTAGCTAGGCATTGTTTAAACTTCCTCTGGATGAGAGGGTAGAGCAGATAGATTATATCAATCTACTTGCTATGCTTGGCCTCTTCTATGTTTGGCTGTCAATTATTCATTTCTGTCCAGTGCTCTTCTTAATCTCCAGATGCAGTAAAAGCATTGCCTAAGAGCGGTGAAAATGGGAAGGATAAAGTACTTGAAAATAATTATCATGATTTCATTGTTAATTAAAGGGTGGATTAATCTTTGATCGAATCTGTTGACAGGATATTCTCCTTTGGGTAGTCTTAAAAAGCTTAAGACTCATTGTTGATAACTGCCTTTTAGCTTACTGCACATATTTTAATTCCTCGATTTCTTTCAACAAGACCTTGAGGGGCGTGTGATGCCAAAGTTGCCATTCGATGCGAGCCTTGATACTCCCCCCACTGACAAATGATAGTGAGAGCAAGACAAACCAAGGGGAAGAGGTCACTAAGGATCTTTGCATACCCTGGAGCCAAATCATGAGGTGGAGCTGTAGGCCAGCTGACAGCCTTTGTTGATGCTGTGGTGTATGCTCCCCTGCCACTCGAGAGGCCCAGCCCAAATCACCGCAGCCCAGGAGAGGGCGGGACAGGGACCAAGAAATGTTACTGCGCCTTGGATTTGTTTCTACCACTAACGTGGTAGTTTCAAGTGTCCTTTTGGGGAACCTATGGTTTCCCCATTTTTATTACCAGTTGGCCTTGTCCACGCCACAGTCCTCATCTCCTTAACCTTGCCTTTTCCTATACCTTTCCTTTCCTCACCACCCCATCATGGGGAGCAACTTGGGCTCTGAGTAGATGGCCCCAACCCGCCCACCCACGTGCCAACCCATGGGCCACAGCACAGGTTGGCGAGTGGCCCAAGAGCCGGGGGTCTGGCTTTGGGCAAGTGACCAGGCCGGTCCCTTATTGTCTTCCCCACTCCGGGCCCATGCAGGGTGGCCTCACGCACGCCGCGACCCCTCTTCCCTCTCTGGTGCTCCATTGGCTGCCCCCCGGGGTGTTCGTTCCCACGGCCATTTGACCGATTTGGCCCTCGGGAACTAAGGTAAATGGACACCAACGAAGCTGAAAAACTTTTCATTTAAGGATTAAATTTCGGTGCACTTACGTGTTTTAATGTTAAATTTCAACTTTTCTACTTCGGGAATATATTTTCTTGGATCTGGCATGCAACGGGTTGTTAGGGATGAAGCTGAACATGCAAGTGATATAATGGATTTTTGTGCTCTCAAATAGTTATTAATGAGAATACATCATATTTTTTGGATTAACCAGGTAAACTTCACATTTTAAAAGTTCTCCACATAATAGGTATTGCATTTCTAAGATGTCACTCTCTTATTAAGAACTTTGATACTTTTAACATAAACAAAGCTATTTACTAGTAGTATATTTTGTGCCGAATTTTATAGTTCCTGCATTATGCATCAGTGCACCTGACAGTGTCGGTGCCGTTATGAGGTGCATCTATGCACGCTCGTCTATTTAGGTAAGCTGAAAAACCAGTGCAACTTTTCTTTCGGTGTCCTGATTTTTTGCTGCATGTGCCTCAACCAACTTAATTTGCCGCACGCAAGTTGAAGATAAATTAGAAGAGTAACTGCCTGGAAAATGGGAGCATTGGAGAAGTCTACTTGAGCCACCTAATGTTCTCAGCAATAACTTGTACCGCATCATTGGAAAATACCCTCACACTGGATATCTTGGAATGATCTGAAGTTTGATGGATGCCATGCAACTAGCCCCTCAAATACGGTTATGCTGATCCAGACCAAAATGGTTGTGATGTTCCAGCCATTCTACCCATGGTGCCAAAAGAAGCTGTGTGCTGTGCTGAAGATATCAAACCATATTTTCTTGATTACCATCAGGACACCTAAGAAAAGTTTTGCACAGTTGCAGTTTGTTGAAATGAGTTAAATATTCCTCAAATTCCAATTTGGTGCATCACTTTTTAGCATGAAGGGTTTATTGATGATTTAGAATTTTTGTGAGTTGTTATTTACATTTAAGTAAATGTTTTTTTCTGCTGCATCAAGTAATACCAGTTTTCTTGCTCTATTTTTAAAATCGCCAGGACCTGAAAGACTACATGCGACAGGCAGGTGAAGTTACTTATGCTGATGCCCATAAACAGCGAAGAAATGAAGGGTAATTCATTATTTTTTACTTCTAGTCCTTAAGTGCAAATGATGAGATAATCTTTCGGGTCTGATTCCATGTGAAGATAGTTTTTATCCCAACGTGTTCTGATTGGCCAAAATTTACCACCTCTGCTGCATTATGTTTCCTGGTTACTTAATTTATTTTTTCATCCATTACAGTGTGGTGGAATTTGCAACCTACACGGACATGAGAAATGCTATTGACAAGCTGGATGACACCGACTTGAATGGGCGGCGTATTCGTTTGGTGGAGGACACCCGTCGCAGGCGTAGATCCCGCTCTTCAAGTTCCAGATCACGGTCTAGATCAAGGTCACGATCACGTCGACGTAGTCGCTCAAGATCTCGATCACGAGCCAGGTTTGTTCAGACTGATCATGTCTTGGCATGATCACCCAGCTTACATGGAGTTTTCATGATTTGCTCTTCTTACATAGGAGGCGTTCCCGCTCCCGCAGCCGGCGCAGTAGTCGGTCTCGATCCCGCTCTCGGCGGAGCCACAGCAGCCGCACTAAGAGCAGGAGCAAGTCAAGAGAACGTGGTCGCCGAACTAAAACACCAGCCTCCCGCTCGCGGTCCCGATCCCGATCTAGGCGCAAGTCTCGTTCCAAGTCTAAATCTAAGTGAGTAAAGGCTTTGCATATGGTATTAAGAGGCTTACAGATAGTTCACTTGGATTAATTTTTTCATTTTCACATTTTTATATAGGTCCCATGATCGTTCCAAATCCAAGACTAAGTCTAGGTCCAGGTCAAGATCAAGATCACCATCACGACCTAAGTCACGCTCACAGTCCAAGTCGAAGACAAAGTCAGAGTCAAAGTACGTATGTTAGACTATTCATTTTAAGGTCAATGATATTTCCTTGCTGATGCAAAAATCATGCAGTTGAGAATTGTTAATTATGTTCTATTGGGATTTTTCTTTAGGGAAAGGTCTCACTCACGGTCACCTAGCAAGGAAAGAAGCAAGTCTAAGTCTAGGAGTCCATCAAAATCACCAGAAAAGGATGGAGACAAATCTGCTGATGAAGAAGATAAGAAAGATGATTGAAATGTCCATTTATTATTTTAGGTTCTGGAATATAATTTGTTACTTGTCACTCTTAGAGGTATCATAATGAACCCAATTGCCATCCATCCGGAGATTTGAGGTCAATGTATTTCTGTGCTCCCTCTAAGAAATTTCATCAAGTTCACAAGTCACCTAACATGCAGTCTTTATTGTGGAAATGTCATTCATACCATGGAAAATGGAGTAACTCTACCCTTAAAATTGTCCTTGGTGAATCATCATCATCCTATGTTGTAATGTGTCCTCAATTTAATCTGTAAATAGGATGTTTAGTGTACAAAATGGTTAATGGGGTCCACTAGAACCTTTAGCCATTGAACTCGTCTTTATTTTGTATTCATTTAAGTTATGTAAAATAAGTTATGCCAGAGGTTATACTTGACTCATTGGTTCCTCACAAGGCACAGCAGCAGTGGTCCTTGGTATTAGCTGGGGCTGCCAAACCATATCCCATAAGGATGCTGCATTAATATTGATTATTCCTGTAAATCATGGGTTGTTTCTTTGAAGTCTTGTGGAGTAATTGTGAATGAATGTATTCTATGAGACAAGTTTAAATAAAACGCCTTTTTGCTTTTATTTATCTTAGAAATTTTACAAAGGTGAAAGTGTGGGGTCAGTTACTTTTCCTGCCACCACGGTGACGTTGAAGGCATTGTCTTCTATGAAGAATAAGAACGGGTGGTTGGCAACAAACTTTTCTTTTGCGCTTCTGCTTGATGCACTCATGGCTGGAAAGGAAAAATACCATTAAGGTTCAAATGTTCAATGGATAATTTGTGGGTCATCGTCATTTACCTTACCTGTCATATAGTTCACTGTACCGATGTTTTCAGTTATTTTCATTGTAACCAGTTGAACAATCTCTTGAGCATGCAGGCTCCCTGCTTTGGAGATGCTTGTAAGATCAGAACCATCACTAAACAGGCTGGTCAGACCAATCTGTATACAAGACATCATTATTAGTGCCAGTATCAGCTAATGCAATGACATTTCTGGACAATAAATTTAACCTTACATAGATTTTTAATTGTTTGGTGTGGATGTGAGAGATCAGAAGTAGTTGGCGTTGAATGCTTATGCTTAATACCTCGGTTTGGAAAAAAGCCAGAAATTTTACTTCAATAACTTGTTGACATCTAAATACTTGTGTTAGTGCCTGTTTAGGGTTAGGAAATTGATCTGAATGAAATTGGTTCTGTTGCAATAGTTCAGTTAGGCAACTGTTGGAGAGCCATGGCAGTGCTTCCCGAAGTATTAACAGAGTAACGATAGGGTTATTGAGAGTTATACTATTGTATAGAACTGATTCATTGAATGATTAGAATGGGAAATCCAAAAATGTATATGTGATAGGCATGAAAATTAGCTCAAGGCTGGTTCAAAGCAGCTATGGATGTAGATTTTTATTGCTATGTACATGCAGTCAATTGAAAGAACAGTCATCCAAATGCCCTGTAGTGGAGTTTTCCCAAGGAAATTGACTGTAGCTCCTAAAAAGGAAGTACTTCTGCAGTAGAAGCTTTAGAAATAAGCAAATGACCTGTAAAATAAGTAATGATGCCGTGAAGAGAGATGCTAAGAATAATTTTAAAATTTTGTTGGGTTGATAGTGTAATAGGTATATGCTAGTCTAGTTGACGACATATATTTATTTTAATATAATTTTTAAGAATTTAAAATTTCGGGAGGATGTGCTTCTAAAACGACTTGACCAAGCAATTAAACAATTTACTGGAAGGTTTTGTTATCACTGGTTACTCGATCAATGTGATGATCTCCCCGCTTCAGTTTTTCACTGACAAATTGAGCTATCTCTGTTGATTGATCTCTTTCATTCTGCACTTATCTATCATGATAACAATTCAATGATTGGCTCTTTCTTTGGCAGATCTCCACTATATTCTGTTATCAGCTAACCTCTTCATATGTCCATCATTCTTCTTTCACATCCTTCACTACTTGCTCCATATAGCTCTCTTTATATCAGCTGGTAATGAATCCTTAGGAAAGGAAAAGTTGTAGGAATTTGTGCCAAATGTTATCTTTGTGCGCATCCAAATTTACCATATCATTTGCAATTTATTTCCAAGAAATTCACATCAATGATTGTTAACCCCTTAATTCTCCCATTTTCCATAGTTTGCTTAATACATGGTTGGTTGTATTCCTGATTCATTTCACATTCCTTTTTTGAGGCGAGTCCTCACTATATTTCTACATTGGCCAGTTGTGATAAGAACTTTACCTTCTTGTGTAGATGCAATGGCTGTACTTACCTCATGCAAGTTAAAGAGACTGAGAAAGTATGTAAATATTGCACATACCGCAGTCAATGAAGGCTTAGGATCAGTGGTAGACTCCAAGTTCAATGGTGGAATCTGGACCTCAAGTTCCCTTTCTTCAAGGCTATCAACTACCTCTTGAATTGTTGTGTCATTCATGTCAGAGATGAGTTGATTCAAACCTTCAAATTCATCTGGCAAGATGATTATTAGAGAATATCTGCCACCCTGCAATTCAAAATGAGTTTAATTACCTGTTGAGGACTATAATCTCATGTGCTCAGGAGGAATTTTCTCTCACCTGAAATGGGAGTGATAATGTAGAACTATTGAGGTGTGATAAGTACCCTGTTTTAAAGACTCCTTTTGTTTTTATTATGGAGGCATTCACTATTGCTGTGTCATTTAGATGGAATTGGCACATAGATGTATTTTTATCAAATGGTATACCCCAGTTTGCCTCAAAATAATAGCCATTGAAAATAATCATCAACGAATCTTTGTCTGAAAAGGAACTTGAATAAGTAAGTTTTTGTTGCAAAATGGGAACCTTTCTTCCCCCTAATAATTTGGTATTATGGGACTTACTGTGCTCTGCTTTTCTTCCTTTTTTTAAGGCCTCTGGTAGGAAGTTAACTGGATCAATCCCGAAGCTTATTTTATCATGCAGTATTTGTGTTTTATCTCGGGTAAATTTTTCTTTGGATTTTAACTTTTCTCCCGCCTGTTCAGCTTCATTTGGGTCCATAGTATTTTGGTTTGATTGTGTTTCGTTTTCTGGGATCACGGGATCTTGGTTATTGGCGCTAACGATTTCAACTTGTTGCTCTAATTTTCCTCCCGTTGGAGCTCCTTCCATAGCCAGGTTGGAATCATCGTGAAGTATGGAATGTAGGGTAAAATCACCATTTTGAGGTGTTTCTCCGGATTTAAATAATTCCTCTTCCTTCTCTGCCTGTCGAATGATTTGTTTTTCATAGTATGCTGAATTTCCACTATCTTCAGGTAAAGCGTATCTCTCCATATCTTCAGCCTCATTTTCCTCATCTGATGTATCTTTAGTTTTGGTGATGGCTTCAAATTCAGTAGGGTAAACATTCTTCACATCAGTCAGGTAGTATTCTGAAAGGATATTTCTGTAACTCTCCTCCACTGAATAATTTTTGTATATATAAAACCATGTGCGAAGTTGTGGCTTATTTATTTTGTACTTCTCCTGAAACAACAGAATTCAAAATTGTTTATCACTGTTGATGAGCTGTTAACCTCTCTCCTTTTGATAAGATATATTGCAATATCCTTCTGCAAGTAAGGGAGTCAGAGGAGAAGAGCAATTTGTTTACAATGAGGAGGGTATAGCGTGACATTTAGTAAGTAGATCAGTAAGGCCAAGGGTACAATATATTAGTACCATTACAAATGAAACTTTACCACGGTTAAAACACCAAGCAGGTCATGGCTGATGCCAATATAAGTGATCTGAAGAATAATATAGTGGACATTTTTGCCATCTAGATATTTTATGTAGATGGCACACTTACCTTTATTGAAGTAAGAATATCTCTGAATTCATTCCGTTGTTTTACATTTTCTCTGTGTAAGTGCAGCACTTCATTTAATTCCTTTTCAGTTTCACCATGTGAACCTTCAGCAAGCATTGCAAGCAAACTAGAATATCCCAGTGGTGAAAATACTAAATTCTTTTCAGTATCTGCATAGCCCTGGAATGATTGCATTGAAGTTTGTTAACAGCTCAGAATATTACATGTGTGAATGAAACTATCAGTTACCTATGCACACATTCTATAGGATAAGATCAAGTACCATTTACCTGGAGCATTGCTCTAGCTATAACTTTAGTAGATTTTCCAATGCAGCTGTCCAGAGGAGATACATTTCGTGGATCCTTTGGGAGTGACAGCACACTTAGAATTAGGGAAGTGAAGACCAACACTAGAATAGAGGAATTCATAGTTCAGGTTATTAGAAATTGCTAAATCAATTCAACTTTATAGATCAGAATGCAAGAGATCCTCTCCACATTTAGCTTGTGGAGACCAATTTCAACCTATGCATCATGAAAAACATTTATTCACAGTGTAAAAATGGGGATCTCAAGTCTTCTCTCCTAGTTTCCGTGTGATTGCTTTAGTTAAAGCTTAAACGTTTACTTAATTTATTTGCCCTTTGAAAAAATATCAGCCTACTACAGTCAAACCTCCCAATAGTGGACAGGAAAAATTGTCCACTATTTAGTGGGGTCTGGAATCAGGACAGGTTTTTATATAATTAACTACGTCGAATTAGAATATAAAGGAATTTAATATTTTGCATTAAACTTTTATTTATGAGATTATTACATATTCTTAAGACAAAAAATGCATGGAATGGAACAATTATTTATGTTTTACCCACATGGCACCATCATGATCACAACAATAATCATAAACTTGCCCCTAGAAAAGAGATAAGTATCTGTGAGTGGAAAGGAAGCAGGCAGAAGCACGAACTCCTAGACAGAAAACCAGATTGGCTCCTAGTTGCTTAGATAAAGTTTTTTATGGAAAAGTTCCTTGGTATATATATATTTGCTTCAAGAAATGGGTTTTTTTTACCTATTGTAGGGGAAAGAAATATTTCTCTTTGTTGCCCGTGTGAAAATTGACGTGAGTAGAGAGATGCTGATTGATTCTTTTGTGCCAGCTTGGGACTGTTATGTTGGATTGTGGAGAGGAATTGAGAGTTGATTATCAGACTTCGGGGCAGTTTGTATTTTTTGTGGCAGAGAAGAAGTATTTCTGTTACTGGTTTCCTTCTGTTTATTTTCAGGTTTAGCCATTGCCAATTGTAACCTTTTGCTCTCAACCCAAATGCACTGTTTCTTTTCTTTTTGAAGTTAATATATCTTTTTATGCAGCAATCCTAGTATTTACCCATTAGATTTTAAATTTGGAATATATAACTCATCCTCAATCAGTAGGTATATTTCTCGGGAAAAATTATGTAAAAGGGCTTGGTTTTATTTGACCATACCCTAGTGCTGATCAATTTTGTTGGATGACTCATGTGCACCTATCATATGATGGAAGCTAGCCAAACTATACATTTCCTAGTGATCCTATCTGATCATAGCATAGAGGCACAGCTACTACAATAGCAATCACAAATGCAAATTTTTCATGTTAAACATAAATGTCTAATCTTAGCATAATAGTTCTGGGGTTCATTTTTTTGCCATAATTTCAAAAAAAAAAGGTTTGCCTTACAGGCCATTAAATGTGGTAATCCTTGTAATATGCATTCAATAGCTGATTCTAATATTGCTACCTTTCCATGGAAACATTTTTTCTACCCTCTTGATTTGAATGAGATGGCAACATTCACACAAATGCCACTCAATGAATGGTCCTTCCATGTAACCTTCCTCTTAAAAAGACCTACCTACCTCGATCGTAATGATTCCTCTGCATCATGTTGTCTTCCACAAAATAATTTGAAGTTGTAGAGTGTAAATTGTTAATGAGAATGTGAATTCATCCTCAACTTCAGAAACTTTATGAGTTTTGACACTTGGATGACTAATCTCCTATTGGCTGCCTATTCCCTTGTATATTCTTAACTTATGGGTAGGTAGCATGTCAGATTTATGTATGACTACTCATCTTTGAGGCAAATTATGCATCTCTTGTCAAATATCTTTCACTAATTAGCAGAAAATTTTTAAATAATGTATAGAAACAGATGCCTTCTGAAAAACCCTAAATACAACTTGAAGGAGCCCTGGGGGGCATGTTGGATGAGACCTATATCCACTTACACTTAAATGCTATGCACATCTACATATTTGGGTCAGGAATGCGACATAACTATTCTACTATAAGTTATTTAAACCTTTCAGTATTTTGAATATGTGTACAACTATTAAAATATATTTCAGTATACTATTTGATTAAATTTCATTCATAATTAAATTTTAGATTTTTAATTCTGTAGGTATTAAGTAGTAGTAGATTTCGGTTTTAGGTACTCTGTCTCATGGGTTTACATTGCACCGTGTGTCCCAATATCTCAAAGTTGGACAAACGCGATATCCTTGCTTGAGGCAGAGTTGAGCAGAGAGGCAGTTATCGTGCGCACAAGACATATGGAAGCTGCGACTTTTACTCGCGGATGCGTCCGAATTAAACTTTTAAAATCTGAGGTGTTTTGAAAAACGGGAATATACGAGAACTTAAAAGGCGCCCACCTCTTCAAAAATTAGAAAATTAATCATCGGTCCGTCACCTAGCATTATTTTTCTTTTTAGCTTCCCTTTATTCATGTAGAGACCAACTGATCCCTCTGATTTAAGTGGAAGACGTGTCTATTAGGTATTATTACTGGAGAGGTTATAGGGCATTATCTAACCTTATGCTTTAATCTTAAGAATAACTCAACATACCGAGGTGCAATTTCAAATCGCGACCTTTGGTTGAGGGAGCGTGGAGGCCTAGTGGGTAGAGCGTTTGGCTACTGATCGAAAGGTCCCCGGTTCAAATCCCGGTGAACGAAACGAAGCCTCCGGCCTATTTCTCGTTCTCTCGTATCGCGGGACACTGACCGCGGTGGCCCAAGGAAATGAACCCTGAATGTGTGAAATTCACACGCTTAGTCCGGGGTGAGCTTTACCCTCATCTATCCCAGACCAACCTTCGGGTTGAATCACTGATTGAGTGACCTTCGGTTTGTCAAGCAGATTGACCGGAGGCAGGGTCATAGATCCTTTCGCGTAGTAACTACCGTTACAACACCAAATTCCTATCGCACTGGACGTAGACCATCCTAATGACTCGCTCTATGTATTAAAATCAAACCCCAGAAACATTATGTTAAATAAAAATAATAGCGATCACTTCTTCGCTTGCTTAAGAGCAGTAAAAATAACGATTACGCGCTTGTTACGAATATACGTGATCGAGACCCTACTACAGCGGCCGGCTTCCTTACTTTTATAATTTTTTTAGAGAAACTTTATGACCATGAGGTATTTTAATATTCTATCAGCGTCTACGGAACGAATTTCAAGCCTGTCGATGAGTGCCAATGTTTTTCTACTCGCAATAGGCTAATGGACATAATGTTGTTTACAGACCATCAGAGTAAGGGAATAAAGGTCATGTAGAAGGAGCTTCCACTTACCTCGCCACATTTTCGCGACTACCTCGCTCACCAGCCGCCTTCTGCCACAGTCCTGAAAATGCTAATGGAATGGCAAGCCTTGTGTTCACTTCCTTTTATCTGTGTCTCCCTCTACTCGTTCGTTTTGTTGTCATCGAACCATTCCCGATACTAGCGAGAAGATTCCGCCATAACAGTTCATCCCTTCCACTGGTTCCTCCCGCATTTCCCACCATGGTGCAGGTGCTCCAGTATGCCGTCTCCCCTCTCCCTTTTCTCGAGTCTTCCAATCCGCCTTTTGATATGCCCCTTCACCTTCCGACAACTGCTAAACGCGTTCACAGAATGCATAGCTCCTCCCACGAGCGGCTCCACGGGTCGTTCACCTGGATGTCTTGGGTTATCCGGTGAGCTAAACCAGGAGATGAGCATGAAGAGACCGAGCCTGAACGATTGAAGTCCTTGATACAACGGAAGATTTCGGAGTAACTGTTGTTGGGAGGCTGCGTGACCGGAGCGTCGAACTCGTGGAGCCGCTCGAGGCTATGCCGGTTTGTTTTGTTCGATTGCATGTTAGGGATCTTTGTAAAACTTCGTCTTTTGACGTAGGGGGAGCTGTTTCAACGCTACAACATTTAGGACGAAATGATCCCCCCGCATTGCTCTCCGCTTCCATTTAAAATCGTACTAATCGCTTGAGATCAATGTTAAACTGTAAAATTAAACAACGCATGTTTTATTTCTATGTCGAGGTAGACGCTGCCATAAAAGGTGGCGGTATCTACTTCGAAAAAAATTAAGAATATGAAAGGATAAAGATTGGCCTTTGAGTTTATTAAGTGCGGAACACGTATGTAATGGTTACAGGAATGAACGAGTTGCCTCATGCGACAGTGCAATCACCTTCTTTTTTGGTGTTCATGGTTAAATGAATGTTTCAATCATAAGATTTGTTTACTGCTGCTCTCCATTATTTTCTTTTCATTGCCAATTCATTTATTTACGTGCTATACTTTTTATACTCACCCTTTTACACTTGGCTTATATCTTGGTCTCTTTCATAGCATCTTACTCTCTTTTTACTTTATTATGTGACTGACAAATCCATTGGCTCTGGGTGTATCCCAGCCTGCTGGCTCATCTCTATCACACTACGCTCGTTGTGGGTCTTTCTTATTCCCTCATGCTTTTCATATTTCGCTTTATCTTTCCATACGATCTTCAGTATCCGTTAAGACCAGGTCTCTTAGGATTTTATTATATTCTGACGTAAGTAAAATTTCGATGCTTCAAGTTTCTCACTCATCAAGTGTCATTTCATTGGACAATATCCCCGAACTGCTTTAATGTCACAATCCCAACTCCTCTGCGTGATGCAGTGGTCTTCCTAGCTTAGGCTCTTCAACGCTTGACGTCTTCCATGCTACATCTGCCCCACATGATGATAATAAACCTGTTACTGAGGCAGTGTATCTTTTCCACTCTCTATAGACCATTATTAGACGGCTAGAAGTCTAAATAGTTTGCCTACCGCTATTTCACATCTCGTGGATCGTCCTCCCAAACTGTTCTCCTCCCTTTTTGCGGCATGCATTTCATGTACCTCTTTCCATGTTCATGCTCTTAGTTTTTTCTAGCTTAGTCCGCATATTTTCACCTTTAAACGTTTCTTGAGAAATTTCTGTCGTTTTTACGGCGAATCGGCGTATGATAATCGCAAAGGGGTTATCTCTTCCTCCATTAAATGGAGGAAAAACCACGGCCGAAACTTAAATTGATTCGGACGATCTTTAGAATGGCTTTCTCAAATTCAAGAATTGTGAGTTAGCCGCGAATGACCCTTATCCGCTTATATCCGCAACAGAAAGATTTCCACGAAAAAAATGCATTCACCTTGACCGGGAATGGAACCCAGATACCCCAAATTCGCGCCAGGTGCTTCAGCCAGTGAAGCTCCCGAGGCGTCTCCATACCGATGAATTTCACCTTCGAAATAGGCGAATTGGACATGGATGTGGATATTTTAAATTTAATTAGTAAAATGGCTTGCTGATTGAGCTGAGAATGAAAATTTAATTCATCAGCCCATTATAATATTTCATCGGATTCCGAATCATCACTGTTTCTATCCGAAGTTGCCTCCATCACAAACAAATCTCGTGTTTCTTTCGAAAAATTTCTTCTTACTTTTTTAAAATTTAAAACTTCAAGATACTAGGGGATCTGAAGTTAGGAGGATGCTTCGGAAAAGATCTTCATTTCAGCCAAACGGGGAAATGTTCTCGAATTATGTGCTTGGTAACTACTAATATCTTTATGCCGAGATTCCAACAGCTGGCCAATCGGAAGCATCTGTCTTTGCAGTTCATTCTCCATGAAATAGCACGGATACAATTTCACTTGCAGGGAAGCGGTCATTGAGCAATAATCGCTGAAAGTACCGTAATTAATTTGAAGCCCAGAAGATAGTGACGAATGAATGAACGCAAACGACGAACGTCATTTGCATTCATTATATTCATCAAGATTTCCTTCGTTTCCGTGTCTTTTCCTAGGTTAAACTTACTGTGAAGATATTGAAATGTTAATTTTTCTTGGAATACACCGAATTTCCAATTCCATTGAAAATCACGTTATGCATTTCTTTTCGGCTCCGGTCACTTTCGTGGGGTCCATTTTTTTCTAATCCGGAATATACAAACAATCGCAGGGACATTTGTCCAGGAAAATTTGCCTTATTATCAATCTGTAGTATCCTCTAGTTCGGCCTCTAAGTTGAAATTTCACGCTCTGGGTAAATTGAACTTCAGAGAAATCTTGGTTTTTGACTTCCGTATTACCAGACTGAGATCCTTTCGCACTCACGACGAAAATCTTACTAATTTGCTCAGTAAAATAGTGAAAAAGAGAATTTTTCAACCAATTAGAAACAAGCATTTGTAGAAAAACCCATGGCATCTACTTCGTATAATTCGTCCGCGCACGTGTCCCAGAGAAGCGATCCGCTAAAGTGCTAAAACCCCTTTTCAGGGACGAGGCAATAAAGCAATAAGCGCAATGGGGTCGTTTACCATATTTTTTATTGCCGAATATGGTAGAGTTTGTAAAATAAAAAGACCCGTATTTTTCCGTTTTGTGATCCGTCAATTAGTTCTCGAGTTATAAGCGGCGAAAAATTGATGTTTTTAACCCTTTCGGAAAAGTGGGTGTGGTGCAACCTCTGACGTGTATCAACTTCTTCCAATCACAACTGAGCCCGCGAAGCTACTTCGCCTTATCGCAAAGGGGGGGACACAGCTGACTCAGCCAATCGGAGGAGTTACGACAGCATCTGTGGGAGCAGACCTTCCGAGAATCCCCCTCCACTCCCTCCTCTTCCCATACGATCAGTCAAGGACGGGAGGAAAATAACGTCAATGTTATCAGAGCAGCTTTTTCGGTGGGCGTCACCTTTTGCTTATTTTAATTTTTGATTGATGATTGAAAGTTTGTGGTTAGAAGATTAATTTTTTCGCTAGATTTCTTTTTACGTTTCCATCTAACAATTTCGTGTACAAAACTGCGATTTCGGTTCCAAGTAAACGCCCCCATTTCCACATACGATTAGCAAAACATCGAATGACATCTTTACCAACACTCAGTCGTACAGGGATTAAAGCGCTCAAACGATAGATAAAAATCAAAAGAATATGGTAGGGTTACGCACAGTGCACAGTGGACGACAGTACAAACGCTGACCCTGATGCCTTCTTTTAATCAATTATTACATTAATGTTGTTTATAAATATCATTTTGTGTAAGTATTTAATATATAATATTTTGTACAAAAAATTAAAATACTTTTGCAAGGGCTTAATTTTTCATTAAAAACCATGTATTAAAATGATAAATAATCCTTCTATACTGCAGCGGTAGTACGCTAATCGATTTTTGGATTTTTTCAGTCTCCACTAATTTGTTTAAAACAAGGCCCCGAATAATTTTTTGGCAAAATATCGTAAAATTTATGTTTATAGAAGCCTAATCAAAACCGGTTGGGAAGATTTCGTAGTTCTATCTATAATAGGTAATAGGGAAGATATGACTTTTGACCATATTTTTCGATTTCAACCCACAGTGCGCCGGCGGCTTGCATGTAATACAGCCTCCTATCTCAAACTAACATGCACTGTATAGATCTTATAGAAATATTTGTGGTCACATACCCAACAGGGAAGGAGATATCTAAATCTCTTGCGTTTCTACTTCGTATGGAAATGGGGAAATACACCATTTTGAGTACCTGCACCATATCTTCTTGGGAAACCGCAGGGAAGAGACCCGGACTCCCTACCCTTACGTGTGAATTTCGCTCGCCATTAGTATTGCATAGCGTATATTTTCCACTTGTTCACCCCTTTCAGCGTAACGCTTCGTACCATTCTCTATAACCTCCGTAAATTACGTAGCCGTGCTGAACTCTTTTTCTTAGGGCTGATGAAGTAGACATGCATTATAAATCCCATAATTGTTGTTCCAAGGTATTTTTAACATTCGCTATAATGACTCCGTGTATCCTCATTATTATTCGCACAAAGAATGAAATTATATTTATCCTTCTTCCAAAGTAACGGAAGGCTTACCTCCTCTCACTGGCGATAGTGCGTCGTAATATGTGGTCCGACCCCTCCAGTCCACCCGCTCAACCACTGCCTTCACAGCACCCTCAAGAACGATACGAACCTTCCGGTTAGAGAGAGAGACAGTGGCGTAGCCAGGTATTTCGTTCGGGGGGGGTCGAAAACCAGGGGGGTCCGTGGGAATGTTTTTGAAAAACGGTACTGATTGCAAGTAGAGGGTTTTTAACTAATTTTAAAACTTTTCATAATCGAAAAAACTTCATTTTTCAATGTGGCTGGAGTGAAAACTAGGCCGTAGAGAGTCCACAGTCGAAACTCGGCCAGCTATATACAAACACCGCCATTACACTACCCGAACGGCCGAGCCCTAACGTATCGTTTGATAATTTATTATTCAAACAAAAGGACAAACCTTTTTTATCAACGGTATGATAATTTATTATTTGTAGACTTTCCCCTGCTCCATGCTTAATTAATTTTTTTATATGTCTTAATATTTCGGGGGGGGGGGGGGCGGGGGGGGCGGGTCCGGACCCCCCCCCCCCCCCCTCGCTATGCCACTGGAGAGAGAATATGTTTATTTTTGTGCTTGTGAAACCTTATTTGTGGCTGTGGATAAATAATGCCTCTCTCTAAACCTATCACAGAACTGAATTCGTTTCCCTGAGGAGAATGCAGCATTACCGCTTCACTCAAGTCGTAATAGGCCCCGTGACCACCACCATTTTAAGTGGTGATATACCTGAAAGAAGTAGGCATCGCGGATACAAGGAAAATGAGTTTAACCATGGTCCTTTCAATAAAGTGACCGTGAGTTCAGGTATTGTAAATCTTTTAGGTCATGTCAGTATCTATAGTCGTTAAGTTCCACTAGATTACAATGTTATGTATATACTCGTTCGCAGCATAAATTTTCAATCCCCAAAGTATGCATCTGTAAAAGCGCGGTAGTGAAGGAGGTAAAGTGCCGGCCTGGAAACTAATGATCGAGGGTCGAATCCCGCGTTGGGCATGTTGTCGTGTCCGTATTAGGATTAAGCTTTATGTAAATTCAGTGGTTTGATATTACCTTCGGAGTTGGGGCACTTTATGGATATAAAAAAAATTTCTTTGAATATATTTGCATTGAACAAAGAGGTGGATTGAGTTGTAGGAAGTGAATTTTAGATAGGTAGGTACTAAAAAATTATTTTTCTAAAAGTCTCCATAGCGTACCATCTACATCGTTTTGTATCCCTAGTGTTGCGATTGCATGATACCCGCAAGTTAAGGTGGAAAATTTATTTTTCACATGTCGAGATTGGAATCCCGCATGCCCGCCCGCATCCTGCAAAATCTCTCTCACTCTCGAGGAAGAGGAACCGCTTCTCGCGTAACTGTATTTACGGTATTTACAGTGGTGCTTGTTCGCTCTCCTTTTTTCCGCCAGTCTCTCTCCCGCCCATGCAGTTTTCCAAAGAGGACAGATAAACCATTGCAGAAGTTCGAACTTCCCGATGGAAAGAAGCGCAATGACATAGAGCGATAGAGCTACCGACGCAAGCCGCAGAGAATCGTTTCGCCATTCGTGCAGTACCTTATTTGGCCGTTGTAAAGTAATTTATTCAAAACACCTATTCCCGTAGCCGCGATTGTATAGCAACTCCATTTGATTTAAGAGAGATCCGCTTTTGCACTCTTCGTGAATTTCGTAGGAAAATAATTCCGTTCGGCGGTGAAACTTTGACATTGAAAAAACTATCACTAAGGTTTTATGGAACTGGTGGAGTTATCACTTAGATCCGGTAGGTATCGGCAAAGTTTTGAGACTGGAGAGTCTCAAAAGAAAATTTTCTTTTGAGATCCTAGAAAACTTAAGACTTTCTTTAGAGAATGGTCTTTAGAAAGTGTATACTAATATTAAGAAGAGAGAATAGCATTCTGTTTACATCATTTGGAACATGAAAAATACGCACAAATAGATTTAAATCAGCAACAGCCATGAGCTCACACTTTTTCTATTTCTTTTATATTTATATTTTTTTTACTTCCTGAGAAAGTGTCTTTTTGTTGGTTTTGTTTCTATAATTTCTCTTAATTAAGATACGATGCCAATGTATAGTCTTTTATAAATGAAATTGTGATAATTTTATTTTCGTTTTTAAATTTCACTTGAGAGTCAAATGTATCACCCAAAGAGCTGCAAGGCCTAGTTTATTGACTAAACTAGATTAAAGAGCTTATTACAATATGAAGCAAAGTAAATTTGTTAAATAATAATCGCGGATCAAATTAAAATAAATGTTTTGTTTTTCCATGGTTGTCATGGGGAAAATAGTTTGTTGATAACTAGGATTCGGGGCATAACGATATTGAACACGAAAGAGAATGGTTGTATCATTGATTTGAATAAAAATTTAATCCAACAATTTGGTAGCAGAGCGTGGTTATAAGATACACGAGTGAAATTTCCAGGAGGTCAAGAAAAGTGACAAGGGAAAATGTCAGACTTTGGAGTTTCAAGAATCGAGCCTCTAACAAACAAGAATTATGGACTTTGGAGCATGAGATTGGTTGCAGTTCTTAAGGCGAAAGGATTGTATCAAGATATCATTTTCGGTGATGAACCAGAGAAGAATGGTGCTGATGCAGCGGCTGTGGCGAAGTGGGAAGCCTGGTCAAAGAAGAACGACGAGGTCAACATGCTGATCATTATGACACTTTCGGCGGAGCAGGCGTTAGCATGTCAAGGTATTTCCAATGCAAAAGAGTTGTGGCTTTTGTTAAAGAAACGTCATGACGGTGTTGAGAAACATAGAAAGACTCAGTTAATGATTGAATTGGCTAAATTAGAAAAATTAGAGAAAGAAAGCATTGACGGTTACTTAACTAGAGCTCAAACATTAGAGACTCAACTTAAGGAAATGGGTAATAATATTGAAGATTATGAATTAATTATGTACGTAATCGAGGGTCTACCAAAGAGTTTCAGTGAAGTTGCAACAGCGATTTCTTCCAATCCAACGGTGGATTTCGAATTCATGAGAGGAGCACTTTTGCGATATGAGGAGAAAAACAAGAAATCAACCAATGAAGGAGAGGTCAAGGCTTTTAAGGCGAAGGTGCAGACTAAGAAAAAATGTTTCTGTTGTGGCAAAATTGGACATTTTGCTCGTGATTGCTGGCACAAGGACAAGGAGAATTCAATTGAGACTAAAGAAAATTCAAAGGATTTTTACAAGAATAAGAGCAAATTCAAGGGAATTTTCAAAGGAGGCAAGAATCAACATGCATTTGAAGTGAGGGAGCATCACAAGATAAATGCAGAAAATGGAGTCACTTGGATGCTTGATTCGGCGTGCACATCTCACATGACTCATCAAGAGGAGTTATTGATTAATAAGAGGAAAGACAATGTGGAGATCGTGACGGCTGAAGCAGGCAGAAAGATTCACGCTGAATTTCGAGGAGAAATTGAAGGAACCAGCTATCTTGACGATGGTGAGGTAGCATTAACTATAAAAGACGTACTTTATGTTCCAGATTTAAACAGCAACTTGATGTCAGTTCCAAGTCTGGTCAAGATGGGCAAGAAAATAGTTATTGATGAAGATGGATTTGGAATTTATGACAAGAAAACAGGAGAATTAGTTGCACAGGGGATCTTTGAAGCAGATGCTTTTATGTTTCGAATGAGCACGGACAGCGATGAACGAGAGCTGAAGAAAGAAGTTTGCTTTAGCACAAGCGAAATAAATAGTAATTTATGGCACCAGAGGCTTGGTCACATTAACAATAATTATCTTTCTAGATTGGCGAAAGAGAATCTTGTCAGAGGACTCGAAAATGTGTCGATCAAGGACGACAACTGCGAGGATTGCATTCAAGGGAAACTGACGAGAGCACCATTCAAAGAAGTCGAAATCGAAGGTGCACAGCAGATCTTGGAAAGACTGCACGCGGATTTGTGTGGTCCAATGCAACAAGAATCAATTGGAGGGAGTAGGTACATGCTGACTATTGTGGACGAGTACAGCAGAAGATATTTCGTCGATTTTTTGAAGAGTAAAAGTGAAACTGCCGATAAACTGATCGAGTTTATTGAGAGAAAAGAGAACGAGACAGGACAAAAGGTCAAGAATTTTCGCTCAGACAATGGTACGGAATTTACCAACGACACATTGCAAGAATATTTCAAGAAGAAAGGCATCAAGCACGAGAGAACGACGATCTATTCTCCACAGAGCAACGGAATTGCTGAGAGAGCCAATCGAACGTTGGTGGAAATGGCTCGAACGTTACTCATTGCAGCTGGATTAACACTGATGTTTTGGGCAGAAGCCGTGTGGACTGCGAGCTACTTGCATGATCTTTCACCTACGAAGAAGAGGGATCAAGTTCCACTTGAGATTTGGAAAAACAAGAAACCATCGGTCAGACATCTCAGAGTTTTTGGCTGCAAGGTCTTCTACAGAAATGAAGATGTTCAAAAAAAGAAGCTTGACGTGAGATCAAAGGAAGCTGTGTTCGTGGGATACTCGAAGAACAGGAGAGCCTACCGAGTATTTGACTTGAGTGACAGGAAGATTCACGAGAGTCGAGACGTAAAGTTCATTGAAGAAAAAATGGGTTTTCAGAAGAAGGAAGAAGACGTTGGTTATGACGAGACTAACTACGTTTTTATCCCAATTGAGAGGCAAGAGAATCGAGACGAACGACACGAGGAAGAAAACAATTCAGGAATTATCCATGACGTTGTTGAAGATTTTCAAGGACAATTCGACAGTGATGATGATTCATCTCATAAAAATCCGTTGGTAATTGTTCAAGCTGGAGAGAGAAGGAGAGGGAGAAAAAAAGGTGACACGAACGATGTCCTGAAACAGAGACACCAAGAAGAATTAAAAGGAATAGAAGATGAATTAAGACAACAAGGAGTAAGAAGGTCAACGAGAGAGAAGAAGGAGCCCGATTGCATTGTCAATATGGTGCAAGAAATCAATCCAAGGAACTACAAAGAAGCAATCGAGTCCAAGGACAAGATCAAATGGATTGAAGCAATGAACAAGGAATTGAAAAATATGAAAAATTATCAGACTTGGGAAATTGTTAACAAGCCAAAAGAGGTAAAATTAATTCAAAGCAAATGGGTTTTCAAGAAAAAGGGAACCAAAGATGCAGAAGTATACAAGGCAAGACTGGTAGCTGATGGTTCACGACAGCGAATGGGAGTGGATTACAAAAGCTCTTACAGTCCAGTGATGAAGCAAGAGTCATTGAAGACACTGTTGGCAATTGCAGCGAAGAAAAATTACAAAGTGGAGTTCATTGACGTCGAAGCAGCGTACTTGAACGCAGAATTGGACAGGCATGTGTACATGAATCCACCAAAAGGAGTAAACATTGAAGAAGGGAAGATATTTAGACTAAAGAAGAGTTTATATGGACTTCCAGAAGCAGGAAGATGTTGGTTTAAGAAATTATCTGGAATTTTGAAGGAATTGGGATTGAAACCATGTAAAGCAGATCCATGTGTATTTGTCGAAGAGTCAAAGAAGGGATTTTTGGCAATTGGATGCTACGTGGATGACTGTATAATTGTTGGTGACAGTCAAAAGAAGATTGATCAACTGGTGGAAAAACTGAAAAAGCAATTGAAGATTAAGGTGTCAAAGGAGGATGAAGTGAAGTTCCTAGGAATAAAAATCAAAGAAGAAAAAGAAGGATTTATCATGGAACAATCAAGCTACATCGAAGAAGTTATTGAGAGATTCGGAATGGAGAATTGCAATGGAGTGAAGACACCAGCAGCAAGTGGAGTCAAACTTGACGATTACGAAGATTCGGAGAAAGCAAACAAGGATTTGTACCAAGAAATACTTGGATGTATTGGATATTTGGTGAGAGGGACGAGGCCGGACTTGGCATACACCTACAGCAAACTATCGCAGTACTCAAAAGATCCAAGGATGATTCATTACGAGGCGTTGAAGAGAGTTTTGAGATATTTGAAGGGGACCAAAGGGTATCGTTTGAAGATTGGCAGAGAAGTTGGAAGACTGGAGATTAGTTCAGATGCCAGTTGGTGTACCACTTTGGATTCGAAATCATTTGGCGGATATTCAGTGAAGATTGGAGACGCATTGATCAGTTGGAGAAGCGGAAAGCAGAAGATGGTAGCTTTATCAACTATGGAATCGGAGTTGGTGGCATTATGTGATGGAGTTTGTGAGGGCATCTGGTTGACAGAGTTGTTAGAAGAGCTGGGACAATTTGAAGTTGTTGAACGACCAATAAAAGTTCGAACTGACAGTCAATCAGCATTGAATTGGAATAACAATGAGAAGATCAACAAAGAAAACAAGCACATCAGAAGAATGTATCATTTTGTCAAGGATGAAATCAAAAATGGTGAGGTGGTTCTTCATCACGTGGGTTCAGCAGACTTGGAAACTGATGTTTTGACCAAGGACGTCAGCGAAGCATTAATGAAGAAGCACATTCCAAACTTGAGTTTAATTATTTAAAATTTGTCACGCGAAAGGAGGAATTTGAAGCAAAGTAAATTTGTTAAATAATAATCGCGGATCAAATTAAAATAAATGTTTTGTTTTTCCATGGTTGTCATGGGGAAAATAGTTTGTTGATAACTAGGATTCGGGGCATAACGACATTGAACACGAAAGAGAATGGTTGTATCATTGATTTGAATAAAAATTTAATCCAACACAATATGTCACCCACATAATGTAGGAATTTGAGTGGGTGTATCTAGCTTCAAATGAGGCCTGGCAGTGATAAAAATTTTTAATTGCCTACTATACTGGTCCCTACTTGAGTACTTAAAAGGTCCTTCACAAGGGATAGCATAGACCCCTGGGTGCATATTGTTAAAAGCAGGCCAGTGGCAGCATCAAGTTTCTCTCTTTGTTTTCCTCCTTCCCCATCAACCCTACCTCTTCCAAATACCCAAGTATCTTAAATGGTATAAATGACCGCAGTTGTCAGTTGCCTACACTGAATAACCATTAACACAAATTAAACTTTGTATTTACGGTAGGTTTTCAACATGTACTACCTCTGCAAACTATAGTTCAGGAATATATTCCTGAAATGAAAATATTTGAAAGATAATAAACTGTTTATTACCAAGTTGGTAGGTACCTATAGCAAATTTGTTCTATAAAATTCTAATTTTGCCACATTAAAGTCAAATCTTCACTATTGGGTGGCATCAGTAGCATACCTAGGGGGGGGGGGGGGGGGGAGTGTGAACAGCCGTAAAGGGGAGGGTCACCGAAATTGAAAAACATTTTTTTTTTTTTTTTTAGTTCAAGAAAGGGGGTAAGGGGTCAGTGACTCCAGGGCAGGGCAGGGACAAGGGCAGAACATGCCTATGGACCACCAAGACCGTCATGCGTGGTGAAGAGCCACATCCTCCTCGAGGTGCCCCTGGTATCGCTGAACATGACGGATCTAGACCTGGCGGTCAAAAAACAGCTCCCATCACCACGGTGCGTCTCTGTGCTAAGGGTGACCGCATCTGCGGGGCGGAGGGTAAGAAGTCACTAACAGAGAGACTCCGGATACTGGGCGACCTCCGGTTTTATTTAGCCTTACCCATGCATGCGGGGCTCTGCATGGGCGGACACCATATTTCCCTAGCTACTCGTGGGACCAAACTTGGAACCCTCAAACAAAACTATGGAGGGCGCTGAGAGGCGCACTCTTCACATGGACTCTTGTAGTCTGCCTTCTTCCTTGGGGGATGCGATACCGGTGGAGAGCCCCAATGGGGATCCCAGTCGGGACGCACCCTCTACTACCTTAACCTTGTCTGTGAGGGTTCCTTCTGGGAGACCCACACATCCCAGTTGCCCCTCATACCCTTCGTGGGGAGAGGAGGACGACATCGTTTTCAACCTCTCTGGGCCCACCTTCAAGGAGGCACCAAGCCTGGTCTCCCCCATTGGGGTAGAGTCAGACTCGGGAGCCCCTGTGGGTAGTGGCCTAAGGGAAGGCTCCATACCCCCTCGAAGAGAAGGTGACAAGGGAGGAAGAAGATGTGGGCGGGGCCGAACCATGGCTGGCATAGCCGTGCTTCAGGCCAACCTACAACACAGTAAGGCTGCCTCATGGGTTCTGCAAAGGATACTCTCTGAAGGTATGGTCAAAATAGCTCTGATTCAGGAACCCTGGGCTTTCCAGGGAAGAGTCAGGGGCCTGAGCATGACAGGGGGAAAAATATATGTGAATGGGATAAGTGCTTTGCATCTATCGGAATTTACCACTCGGGATCAGACAGCAGTTCTGCTGACCCTGGGGGAAAGTGAGAACAGGAAGAGGGTGGTCATCTGCTCCTCCTACCTGCCATACGATGCACCGGCTCCTCCACCATCAAATGAGATGGAGAGGCTGGTGAGTCACTGTAAGGCCAACAAGTGGGATCTTCTGATCGGTTGTGATGCTCGCACCAACTCGCACCACATTGCGTGGGGGAGTGGAAGCACCAACGGAAGGGGAGAGGCACTGTTGGAGTATCTTATGTCTACGGAGTTACAAATACTCAATAAAGGATCACAGCCTACCTTTGCAAACAGCATTAGGCAGGAGGTGATAGATATTACACTTTGCACCAGTTCTCTGCTGCACAGGATTGATGGGTGGAGTGTGTCAGGGGAGATAACCTTGGCCGACCACAGACACATACTCTTCACTCTTTTAGAATCCAATCACAGGGAATTAACATATAGAAACCCCAGGACTACCAACTGGGGACTATATCGAGAAAGGCTGGGAGCTGCCCTAGAGGGGGCACCTCAGTGCAAGTTTAGAAATGTGGATGAGGTAGATGCTGCTGTTGATTATCTACAGAGATGCATCATCACATCCTATGAAGACAGCTGCCCCCTACGGACCAGGAAGGAAAGGTGGAAATTACCCTGGTGGGGAGCAGAATTAAACGGTCTCCGTAGAGAGACTAGGAAACTCTTTAATAAAGCAAAGAGGACAAGAATGCCTCGGGATTGGGAAAACTTTAAGGTTGCCCAACGGAGGTACAAAGCAGCAATCAAGCGCTGTAAAAGGGACTCATGGAGGAGCTTCTGTGAGAGCGTAGAGACTGTTCCACAGATGGCAAGACTTCATAAGATCCTATCGAAAGACTCAGAAGCGGGGGTGGGTTCTCTGCTGCTTCCCTCGGGAGACTTCACGTCTTCCGACAAGGAAGCACTAAAGCTAATGCTGGAGACCCACTTTCCAGGCTCCAGGGAGTTAAGAGAGATGCATCATGGGAGGAATCCCATCCGTCCGGCTCGGACGGAATGGAGACTTTCCTCCAGCATCATGACGTACTCAGTTACAAAATGGGCAATCATGAGTTTTAGCCCCTTTAAGGCTGCTGGGGAGGATGGGGTATTTCCTGCACTCCTTCAGGAAGGGCAGGATCTGCTCCTCCTTCCAATGGTAAGAATATTTCGCTCCTGCTTGGCTTATGGATATGTTCCAAAAGCCTGGAGTGTCACCAAGGTGGTTTTCATACCTAAACCAGGTAAGACGGACTACACAAGAGCAGACTCCTTTCGAGGAATCAGTCTGATGTCTTTTCTACTGAAGACACTAGAAAAGATAGTGGACAGGTACATAAGGGATGGGCCATTAAGGGATCACCCCCTGCACCTGTATCAACATGCCTACCAGAAGGGAAAATCCGTGGAGACGGCACTCCACAATCTTGTTAGCAGGATTGAGGGAGTGCTAGAGCACGGAATGTACGGACTGGGGGCATTTCGTGATGTCGAGGGAGCATTTAATAACACGTCCTTCGATCAAATCTGCATTGCTGCAGGAAGACATGGTATCCATGCTCACATTGTGAGCTGGATTAGATACATGTTGGAACAAAGAACTGTCAAAGTAGTCTTGAGAGACAGTTCAATGAAGGTAGCTGTGACTCGAGGCTGCCCTCAGGGAGGAGTGTTATCTCCACTCCTCTGGAATATGGTAGTGGACAGTCTTATTTTGAAATTGAATAGGACTGGCGCATACACTCAAGGGTACGCAGATGATGTGGCTATACTCATCACTGGAAAGTACCTTGATACTGTCTCTGGACTCATGCAGAAAGCGCTGGATAAGGCAATGGGTTGGTGTGCAGAAACAGGGCTGACTGTAAATCCGGAGAAAACTAAGCTTGTATTGTTTACCAATAGAAGGAAAATGGAGGGCTTTAGGCCTCCCTCTTTGCAGGGAAAGGTTTTATATCCCTCATCATAGGTCAAGTATCTTGGGGTTATTCTGGACTCCAAGCTTAACTGGGGAGAGCATTTGGAGACCAAGGCAAAGAAAGCTTGTGCCTCCTTATGGATGTGCAGGAGGACCCTTGGTAAAACATGGGGACTTCAGCCAAAAGCCATTAGATGGATTTATACAGCAGTCATTAAACCTAGTTTCTTGTACTGCTCTATAGTTTGGTGGAAGAGAGTCCGGCTCAAAACTGCTGGGAACAAACTGAACCACCTTCAAAGAATGGCCTGTATGGGCATTTCAGGGGCTATGAGAACAACCCCAACTCTGGCGCTGGAAACGCTGCTGAACCTCACTCCACTCCATGTGGAAGCTGAGGTGCAGGCAAGGACAACGGCTTATCGTCTCAAATGTATGGGACCGTGGTATGACAAAGGAAGTTCCTATGGTCACAGACAAGTTTGGACAGAGCTCATGAAGTCGAGTCCCATCCTCGGGATGGGCAGTGATGGAATGATAGCCAGGTTCAACCAAACACCCTCCTACTTCAAAACCCACTTCCCGGATAGGGAACAGTGGGCTAGAGGAAAGGGGAAAGAACTTCATTCTGGGGCCGAGGTATGGTATACGGACGGCTCTAGGAAAGAAGGAAGAGCAGGAGCAGGGGTCTACAATGGTAGCACACCAAGGAAGCTCTCAATCCCTTTGGGAAAATATGCTACGGTGTTTCAGGCAGAGGTATATGCACTTCTGACGTGCGCGTATGCTATTAAGGAGATCGGGATGTTTAACAGACCGATACACATATGCACGGATAGTCAGGCAGCTTTAAAGGCGCTAACATCACCATGGTGCAAATCACAGCTGCTGCAGGAGTGTCGTGAGGCACTCAATGATATAGGCAGATTCGGCAAGGTGGAACTTTTCTGGGTGTCTGGTCATGCAGGCATATCCGGAAATGAGATGGCTGATGAGCTGGCAAGGGCCGGTTCCAGCCGAAATCCGATTGGTCCAGAGCCAATCATACCTATTGCTACGTCAATAGGGATAGCAGAAATTAGAATGTGGGGGCTAGCCCAACATTCTGAGATCTGGCGAGTTGCACCAGGCCTTATACAGGCCAAACTACACATTGGAGAGCCTAGGCCTGGGCTTGCCAAAAGACTCCTGTCACTAAACAGGGGTCAATTGCGAACGGTAGTGGGACTCCTCACGGGGCACTACCAGGTGATGAGGCACCTGCACCTCCTGGGAATTGTAGATTCACCTAGATGCAGGTGGTGCGAAGAAGGGGATGAAACTACATCCCACATATTATGCAAGTGCCTTGCTGTGATGAGGACTCGAAATAGGTACCTGGGGTCTCCATTTTTGGAACCCAGAGAGGTAAGGGAAATCCCCATAGGGGACTTGTTGGCCTTTAGCAAGGCGATTGGCCTTTATGGGTGATTTCCTTAGAAGGGTGGTTGGCACAATGGGCCAATAGGTCTGAGTGCCTCAGGGCCTCATTGGAGGAACTCCACCAAAAAATAATCTATCTAGTTCAAGAAAAAATAATTTTTGTTCTACTGGGGCAGCTACCATTTAGTTAGCCCCGGGCACCTTGGTAGCTGTGGTACGCCACTGGGTGGTATAGTTAGTTGATCTTCACCATTGGAAATGTTAATTATCCAAAAAACAGCTGTATGGTAAGAAAATAAATCCCAGAAATATTTCCACGAATGAAAATGCAGCTGGTACAATATTGTACTCCATTAAATTCATATCATCATGATGAGAAATAATATCAGCATCAGTCAATACCATGTCATGCAAATACTCAAGGCTTGGCATTTCGAAATAATTTTCTCTCTATAGTTCAGCATTTTGCCTTCTTTGCTCATGGTCAGGGATATTTCCTGCTCTGAAATTCACTTGAACTGAAATTTTAGTGCTCATGTTTCGTCGGGGTAAACCAATAATTTGGCAGTGAACATCTTTAGAAATGTGTTTAAATTACGGTTCGTGATAGTTATGGCAATGTATGACTTTGGAGAGTGAAATACAGGAATTCAATTTTCATTAGACTCCTTCAAAGAAAAAGCCAAGCAGAAAATGTAGGGAACTCATCTATCTAGAACCCAAATACACACCAAATTGACATTAAGGACATTCAATATCATTTGAAATCTGATCAAAGAATAGGAAACTTTTTTTTGGCAATAATCTTATCCTTTTCAAATAGACTTGAAATTATAGTTACTGATTTCCTGCCATAAAATTTTCCTCCAGGAAAATATAGTCATACCTCAACTATCAACAAAATAAATAGAGCCTCATGCAGAATTTTGTGAAATTATCACAAAGCAAGCATTACTCTTAAAGCTTATGACAAAGTATACAGGTATACTGGATAATGTTCTAGGTATCCATTCACATTTATCTATAAACCTCAGCAGATACAGGTTGAGCCACTCATACCAGAACATTGCTCAGCCTGAATGGGTGACATTTTATAGTGCACATTCTATGCATGTATTTTTCTTCAGCTTTCACCACCTGCTTCCACTCCACCCTCAGAGACTTCCCAGCCCACCTGACTGCATCTTATTTTCATCTAACATAAGCAAATGCTAGTGAAATCTAAGTCAATGGCCACCTCTATAAAGCAGTAACTTTTTTTCGGGAACCAAACACATTTCCCATATAATACATGTATGTAAATTTCCTCTTCCTTCAGCAGCCACTCAATTGCAGGCAAGTGGCCAATACTTTTGTGACGAGCTTCTGTGTTTAGTATTTATACTTTCTTTCCAGAGGATTCCACTATAAGCAGTTCAAGGTGTGTCCGTCAAATTTGGGAAGTAGTTCTGGAAATTTTGCTATCATATGAGGAATACGGCTGGTCATAAACATTCCATCCAGCTAAGAGTTAATTAGAATAGAGCATTAGTTGGCCAACAATTCCAGAGCAGACTCATTAACCATCTAAAGCAACCACCCATGAGGAGGGCATGTGGCATTGTTCTTATTTATTGGCTAGCCTTAATGGCAAGACATTCTAGGTACCATAATGTGAATCCTAGGGAATGTTACTTCAATGAGTTGTGTTGGCCAAGTTAAGGGAAAATACTCATGAAAGCTTGGAAAAGTTAAGTATGTATTGAGTTCCTTTGAACTTTGTGCTGCCAAGAAAAAGTCTAAATTAAAAAATAATAATTTTCCATGCATGCATTTTCTTAATAAAAATTGTTATTCGTGAATTTTGAAAGTTCTATATACATATACCTACATAATCCAAGGAAAATTCATACAAAGGCATACATTTTTTTATTTGTTCATCGTGCAACAATTTAATCTCAAGTGGCCATTATTTGTTGGATCTAATGGTGGCTGCTTTAGACAGGTTCCACAGTACTGAATGTGGTCTGGTTGGGCTAGGACATGTCTTTTCACTCTCAACCACACAATGATCATTTCAAATACTTGAGGCAATACCCTACGTAAGCAATATAATACATTTGGATTTATATTAATTTATTACACAAAAGGTGTTCATCACAGTCAAGGAAATTCTCTCACTCAACAATTTAAAAGCATTCACTGTCTTCCAAAATGGGCCATTCACATGACATACTGGATCAATAAGTTACAAATGATATGATCAAACTAGTGCACACATTTGCTAAAACATAAAATATATTCAAAATTTATAATAAACATTTTCATATAAAGGTGCTTAACACAACTCTTGAGAACTAACGAGTTCTCTAGTTACTGTTTCAACAGCAGATGAAGCTCTGAAAACTTTTACCATCCTTAATCTTTTCCATTAGCATCAGAGAGTACCCTTATGTTCTCAAGAATACTCCACCTATTCGAGATAGTGCTTACCATCACATAGTCATATAAATATAAATATTTTGGAATTTTAATTCTGAGAAAAATAAGCAGTACCAATGGTTAAATTAATCAGGCATCTTAACTCCAAAAAATTAAATAGCAAGAAAAGAGCGGTGATGAATACTGTCTATTGCTCAAACACAAGGAAGTCTTCATGACCCATCCTGGGATAGAAAGCCATCCTTCCTCGCCTCTGGGAACTACGAGATGATTGTGGAGGTAGGTAATTGCTTCCCTGTTTTGACTGTTGAGTTGAGTCAGCGCTCTCTCCTGGATTCTTGAAAATGGAAGAAATTGCTTGCTCTTCATGCTGCGAGACAGGTCTAGGTGTAGGTTGGTGATCAGTAGCACCTGGGCCAGCAGCAGTTGGAAGGGGGTGAGCCATTTTGCCAGCAAAAAGGAAAGCTCCAGTCTCAAGGTCACGGATGAAAAACAGGAATGAGTGATCAGCTTCAAACTTTGGAACAGCAGCACCCATCAGAGGAACAACAAGTATACCTGAAAAGGAGGCAGATATGAATCAACCAAACTTAACAACATGACATTCAACATTAAATGAGTGTTGATACAATAAGAATGGCACATATATTGAGACTGAGATCAAGGAGCATTTCTAACACTCACTCAGGCAAGAATATGCTTCATACTGATAGCAGTGAATTAAACATATTTAATTCACAGTAGTGAAATGATGCATAAAGCATTAAACACATTAATTTAATATAACAACACAACACGGATTCCAACACACAGAATAGTAAGGGGCTCGATCAAATATCTCTCTAACATTTGTTTTTGCATTATCGTTGTTTAAATAGAGCTTAGAAAGGTGAAAATGAGGCTCCTATTCTTCACATTTTGTTGGATGCCTAAAATCACCTATCTCAGTTGGTAGAATAAGTCATAAGGATGATTAATGAGTGTGGTGGCTAAGTAGATGAGATCGCATTTTTGATAGTGATAACAAAAGGGTGAAAGAAGAATCCATGATCCCACCCCTGGCATTTGTCCCATTCTATCCCTGTGTCTCATGTCCCTGCCTATTTACCTGATAAACCTATTGATCGTTGGCTGCCTCATGGCTATGATATAGATAAATTCAATTTAATCAGAGCATGTACCACATTCCCAAAATATATGCAGCACTAAAAAAAAGAAAATTACTAGGAGAAGTCTGTATCCTCATTGATGGAAGGTCAGCAAAACCATGTCAAAAATTCCAAGTATGCCACATCATGTAACAAGTTCATCTGTTATGCTAGACCTGCAGCTGTAGAAATAGTGACTTTACCTCTTCAGCTAAAACCAATGAATTGTATTTCCTTACTAAGACACTTTCCTATTAAAGGAGAAACTGAATGCGAGCCTGAAAACTTCACAATAATGTGGTAAAGAAGTAGACACCAACCCCAACCCAAGTAATCTAAAGACATCATAAAAATTAGAAAAAATAAATTCAAGTGCACATTCATGTGAGTTATATTCCCTATAGTGATTCCCTATCCCTGTATTATGCTCACAGTATTGACCGTCATCACAATACAAAGGCATCTGACTTAACGTCTTTAGTAAACATGCATGTCTGCAGAGAATACTCAAATTGTGCTTTTGCAATCAAATGGTTTCAGTACATGCAGCATGATAATGGGAATAGTTTTTAAGGAAAAGTTCAGTTTTTTCATGCACACATTTTCCTTTTTAGCTAAATATTTAAGGATTAATAAATAACATGAGGCCATTTAATCCTAGGAAAAGAAAGAGCAACATATGAAAATATTCTGTACTAACCAGTGGCACCAGCTGCCTCACTGCCTTGCTCATTAACAATTATCTTCACTGTGTGCTGGATTCCATCAACTTTTAGAGGAATTCTGGTGGAAACTCCTGGCAATGAACCCTCAAGGCTTAGGAATATATGCTCAATTCCAAGCTGAAAAAAGAGATGACATTGCAGTATTCAACTTCATATATAATTGAATATACAATATACGTTTTATGGTATTTCTTTTGCATCAAGAAAGCTGTTTCTTGACATCAATTACTATAGTCAACGGTTTGCCTCAGAATGATTTTGTAGTTGTAGTACTACTCTGAAAAATTACATGCATGAGCAACTCCAACCAAATTTAATAAACATATCATGAAACACTTCTTTTAACGGCAACTAAAAATTGTAGCTCACCCAGGTAGAAAAATCTGGGCTGGAACTGTACTGTAACTGTACTGTAAGTGTGCTAGGTAGGTGGACTGTAACTGTGCTATGAACTGTACTGGAATGTTTCAAATCCAGTACAGTTCCCACAGTACAGTCACAGTAGATTTTCCACAGTACAGTTGCAGTGGACATTCCACAGTACAGTTGCAGTGGACATGCCACAGTACAGTTGCAGTGGACATGCCACAGTACAGTCACAGTGGACATACCACAGTACAGTTGCAGTGGACATGCTACAGTACAGTCACAGTGCATTCACCACAGCTCAGTTAGAGTGCATTTAAGTGTAGATCCAGGGATTGGCCCACCGTCGCCTGCTTTGGCTAGAATTTTCTACATTTGTTCCAAGGGGTCTTAAAATTACACAATTTGAAGTCAGCCAGGCCCACCCCTTCAAATTCTTTTCTTGATTAGTCCCCAATGCATCTTTCACACTATAGCCAGAGTGCTTTGGAAACAGCACACCCATACCACAATATTAAATATCCCTTATGGAAATTTCAGATCAGGTCTGATCTGGAAATGCCAGATCAGGTTTGATCTGGACCCAGCGAGAACAAGTTGGTGGATTCCACGCAGGCACAAAAATCGACTAACTGGAATAAAGGGGCAATTATTCAAGGGAGGATCAATATAAATCTCAACTTGAAATTAAAACACTTAAAATTAGGCCATTTCAATTGAATTGCTTATGTCAATTTTAGGTCAATAAATACTTCAAAAACATTATACTGATGGTGAAATGAATAATACCTCTTTGATGTTAAAGATAACATTTTATTTGCCACTAAAATACTTCAAAAAAAGAGCAATTACGAAAATATAATATACATCAATTTACAATCGCACATTCCATTGAAAGTCCTTTTCTTGCCCACATATGGAACCGCTGCTCCATTTTATATTTTCCAAGTCTTTAAAAGGCATGCCTTCCCACTGATAATGCCCAAGAACATCTGTAGGAATAGAAAAAGTATCTGATTACCATAATATAGAAAGTACTTAGGTAAAACCTATTAATTCTTTTTATCTTGGGGTATAAGCATTTATGGCAATTATAGACTTTTGCCATGCTTTTGCCTGGGTTATATTACCTTAATAGTAATGTGTATTACTTAGATACAAGTTATAAAGTCCAGGAATCCACAAAAACATTGCATTTCATAAGTAATCTTAAGACTTTACTTAGTATTGTAAGAATCATGAATCATAAAATTAGGACAACAAGTCCAAAACTACTAAGATTTGAGGAATAACAACTTACCCACAATGATATCCTGATTTCCCATTAGTAATTATTTCTACTTCACTCCCACCAAGAAGTGATAGGTACAGGTTCATCCCTAAATATCCTCTTTAGTACGATTACAATACTTTATTTTTGTAGTATCACTGACTTCACTGCACAATGTTGTTTTATTTCGCACTGCAAAGCATAAAAGTTATGTTTATAAGTAGATCAAAATAACATTCATGTAAAGAATAAATGTTGCAAACTTAAGCAGTTGACTAATTAAATAATAACTCTAGAATCGATTACGATAGTAAAGTAACTTAATATCATGCACTGTTTTTACAAGTGTGGCTACCAAATGCAGCACATCGCGAATGCTTGAAATACATTTTCAGTGTGAAATGAGTGGTCGTCAACATTATTCCGCAAGCACATTAATTAATAAGAGAATGAATTAAACTTACCTCACCAATTGATGCTTCGAGAATATCGGTGTGAATATCACTGATTGACGATTCAACCGATGCCTTCCATCACAGTAAAAGACTAATTATACTACTATAATTAATCAATAATCGCCAATTCTTTGACGGTCTCACGCCATTTCTGCCGTTCAATGTGAAACATGCGTCAATTGATGTTCCGTTGTTTCCCAGCATTCAACATTAAACTACGTACTTCGAATTTCAAAAGCAGAAAACGGTTGATTCACAGCTCTGTTACAGCACAGTTTGAGCTACAGTGCAGTTCCAGTCATGTTTCAGAGCTCAGTTACAGTACAGTTAGAGCTACAGTACAGTTCCAGTCATGTTTCAGAGCTCAGCTCCAGTACAGTTAGAGGTACAGTACAGTTCCAGTCATGTTTCAGAGCTCAGTTACAGTACAGTTAGAGCTACAGTACAGTTCCAGCCCTGATTCACAGCTCTGTTACAGTACAGTTTGAGCTGCAGTACAGTTCCAACCCTGTTGCATAGCACTGTTACAGTGCAGTTGGTGCCACAGTACACTTCCAGCATAGTAATGCAGCACTGTTACAGTACAGATCTCGCCTAGTTATTGCTGCCACAGCACAGTCCAGTGCAGTTGAGTGTACTGTAACTGTGCTAAACACTGAGTTTAGCACAGTTACAGTACAGTTACAGTACAGTTCCAGCACAGATTTTTCTACCTGGGCAGCTAAGCTTAAACAACTTGATAACTATACAACTAATGTTCATATTACAGCCATTGCAAGGAAAATCTTTTGCTAGTAGGCAGCCATAGTAAACACGCCTTTGGTATTGAAAATTAATTTGAGCAACTGAGTAATGTCCTCTCTATAAAATGTATGTGAAAGATAAAGATGACCTACCGATCTTAATGGAGCAACCATATCCAAATTGAAGTCTGCCTGGAAGCGAGGAATGCACACTTGTACCTCCCTTAGCTCAAGCTGTGCCACAATTGAGCTTAGTGGGTTGTGTGGCAAATCTCGCAGCATCTGCGTCATACCTTCTCTCTCATTAGGGAGAACTAAAAGCATGGAAAACTTGTTCCCCTGTAAGGATAAATGCATGAAATAGTAAGAAGTATTTTTGATTATTGGATACAGTAAAATACTCGGTGATTCAAAATACATTTTATCATACTTATTATGCTTACAATCATATTTATGCCATACCACATCTTTATAAGCCGTCTCATTAAATTTATCCACTATCTGATATGCCTCAGCATGTTGAGGGAAGGTCACTGACTGTGACTTTTCCTCAACATGCTGGTTTCTTTCTAAGGTGTTCAAATATGCTAGTCTTATGTGAGCAGCCCCAAGTGATTATGGATTTCAAAGTATATTGCTATGCTATTAAACTCTTGGAAAGAGATATCCTCTATCCATGAGTTAAAAAGAAAGTGTCGGTTGAAGGATATTTGTATGAAAAGAATGGAACATATGGGTAAATACTAGGTTAGTATTAATAGGCATTATATGACCTTCATGGAAGAATATTGATGGATCAAACAGTATAGTACCAAACATTTAGGAAGTTAAATGTAAAACTAACTCACTTGATATGGCAACTCCAAAGCTTTTGCATTGAGGCTGTCAATTTCAGCGTATTTGAAGTAGTTCAGTTGATCCATCATTACTGTCTCGATTTCATCTCCACTGGGCAAGTAAAATTTGCCTGGTTTAGAATTCTCTGGATCAAATGCATACTCCCAAGCACCCTTAAAATACACAACATTCCCAAGGAACAGTTGTGTATCAGGTGAAATGGAATCTGAAAGAAAGATCAAGAGAGCATTTAGAAAAACGAATTTATCGAGGTATGCCATGAATTTTTTCCAGCTGTGAAATTCTTAGCAGAGTTGATTGGATACATAAATTTGACTTATTGCAAACTTTCACATCGGTATTCTCGTTTAATGGGAAAGTGGTGTAGCGATAGGAAATTGCAATGAAGCAAAGTTTTAACACATTCAATTTGGGTTGTAATTTGAGTAACTCCCCTATCGCTACAATCAGATCAGTTTCATTTTCAGTTTTATAAAATTTCTAGTTTTATTTCAATACCCAACTGGAATAATGCCATGTCAATTGATGTGGTCCAACTGAATGTGTAAATCAGTAATTGTATGTAACTTTTTTACTGCTATCCACTTGTAGGTAGTTTGCACTACCACCATCAATCAATTTTTGACTAACTTTGCAAGACTTTTTATTTAAATTACCGAAATATCCTAATTTTAATGAAAAACTTTCATTTTTATGTAAGCGAGGGCAATACTTTTCGGGCTAGAGAAAATGAAAGAATACATACCCTACCAGAGACAAATATCTAGAAGTATTACCTAGAAGAACATACCACCAGGAAATATCTAGAAGTTGAATAAGTCGGCTACTATATCACCCTAAGGCAGTTTTCACACAACTCGAGAGGGCTGATGGATCAGCCCACTGACCGTAAAAGGGTTATGGAATGATTACGAAAACAAAGTGGTCACCTCCCAAACTCTCCATGCTTAGGAATCGTGATTCCACAAACATAACTTACGCAGAATGGCAGTCATGTTACTAGCTTTAATTATTATTTTTCTCATTCAAAAAATTGCTTGCATTAAAAAGTGGCTGTGACAAGAGCAACATTGGGCACAAAACCTCAAAAAACCACTAGTCCCACACAACTATTTTACTAATGTGTATGAAGTAATTCAAATTTAGAAATAACTAATGGGGAATTAGTGTATAAGACTAGCAGTTGATGCTAACATCGGCAAAAATCAAAGGATTCAGCTCATGCAAATTTACATTTACTAGCATTTCACTTAAAAAACATACCTGGTGAAACAATTTGTGGGATTAGGCCATGAGTAACATCACTCGCCCAGCCATTAATGGCAGCAGCTGTTTCACTGGACTTTGAAAAATCTGCAAACGTAACTTCTGCTCCATAGTAGAGTGTTATTGCCCGGACAAAATTTGGCTCGAGAACAGGAGGATTCCTGGGCCTATTGGTGGTCGGTGCTGCACTAGGCCTAGATGCTTGGTTAGATGGCCTCGATGAGGGCTTCGATGGTGAAGGTGTTGATCCTGGATTCCTACTGCCCCCTGATGATCCAGATGGTCTGCTACCTGATGGGGCTCTGTTTGATTGAGTATTGTTTCTCCTGTCCTCCATTGGCAAAAGTGAATCTGTCACGTACAACCTATTGGCCAGATCAAGGGTATAACCTGGACCACTGCTTTTACTCTAGATAAGGCATAATGACAAAACAGTTTTAGTACCCAAAACGAATAACTTTTTGCAACTGAACATTGCCTTAAATATAGTAGTAATAGTTATCACTGAAATGACAATATTTGAGAGAAAAAATGCCAACACTGGGCTGAAAAACGTCGGCCAAGAAAGAGGGACAGTTGCTAAGGTGGAATGACATATTGACTATGCATTCCCCTAAAGTGATTCCGTTAACCAGAAGCATCTACAAGAGCCCCAACAACTTTTAATGTCTGGGAACCAGATTTATTCCAGAGATCCATACCAGAGTAATTAATGCTTAAGGTAATCTTTGATTACCCCTCTCAAAATATTATTTTGCTCTGGAATTAAATACAATGCAATGAACTACCTTGATTTTGCATATATAATGCATTTTGATAGCCAAACTGCATTACAACAGAGCAGTAATATAGGACATTTGGCAGAAAAATTAATATTCGTACCAACACCATTTCTGTAGAAACAAGATGGGTGAAATGATAGGAAACAAAGATATCACTCTTGTAATACAAGTTAATTTTGATTGAATGTATTTAGCAATAATCTTCAAATAGAGGTAAAGGATAAAACTTAAGAGGCAAAGTTTTCTTTCGCATTAGGGAACTATAATTTGTCATACAAAAGTCACATTTCATCACATACCTATATTTTTTTTATGAGGAAGAGTACATCAAATTACATGTGACAAAGACTGGGAATGAATTTAACATGCTTTAACCAGCTAACCTTCACTTTACTTAATATGCATCAAATGGTCAATTAATATACCCCAATGTGATTCAAATATCCATACCTGGAGGGAGCGAAGTACTGACGAAAAATAGGTTTGAACTTCTTGTCTGTTTTCAGGCAGCCTCAATGCCAGACGGATTTCATGTGCAGCATACGGACCAGCACCTTCCCAAAGCATACCAAGAGCTAGCTTTATACTTATTGGAGACAGGAGAACATTGCCATGCCCTACTGGGAGTTTGGCTAGTTCCTAAAAGACAGAAAAAAATCACCTAAAAATGCATATATGTACAACTTTGGTCTTGTCTGTAAAGTAGGTACCAATCTCCATAATGTATCTTTCACTGCCACCAGTGAAATGTGAAAGTTACGTGTACTCAAAAGTTAGTAAGATATGTAGGATGTACTCAGCGCTACCAACTGGTAAGGCAGGGATACAACAAGGTGCAGGAAAGAGGGTGGTATGGCATTGTGGCAAAATAGTATAAACAAATTGCATCAAATCAACATGCAAACTATAAATTTATATCGAAAAGCATGAGTCAATGCTCAACCTGATATGTATGTGTCAACCAGGAATTCAGTGCATTACTATATCTAAATTGAACTTTTGCCTTTAAGACCCATGGTTGCATATAACAACATCCATGCCCCATAATCACTTACCAAACATTGCAAAAGGTGAGAACTATTACAAAGGAAAAAATCACTACCTAGTGTATGAGGCACATGCTCTCTGTGACTTACACTAACCAGGCTACATGGCATGAAGTCTATAGTGTTAAGCATGTAACCTTCAAAGCAACAGAGTAGAATAAACACTGACCACAGGATACAGCTCCAGGTTTGTCCTCAGATATGAAAAATGCGTGGTGGACATATTTGGCAAGATTAGGTTATAGTTTGCCTCACAAAAATTCATATATTGGAGCAACTAAACTAAGTATTACTGTTACTCCACATCACATATGCCATTTTTAAATGGATAAATGTCACACAACCTTGTAAAATTAATACCTTATATGTCCTTGGACAATAAACAGACCTAGTAGAATTAATAACTCATTTTCAGTTTAAACAGAAAGTACACCATGAACAGCACTGATTTAGAAATCAAATAAACCAGTAATAATTGAAAACTACCAACAATAGCCATGCTGAAATATGTGCTTAGGGGAGTAGTGGGTTGCTTAAGCATTAGTGGACAAAAATTAAAAAAAAATTTTAAGAATTGAAAAACATCTGAAGCCCACCCTAAAACTCACCCAAGACTATAAGTAAGCCAGTCTTAGCCAAAGCACAAATAAATCAGCGAAGTTAGCAGACTTCCTAATGTTTATTAAATTAGGCAATAGCTAATGAATTTTGCTACACTCCTTATTGCTACTCATGATACTCTAAGCATAATGATGAGGGTGAAGAGGAATCAGAATGATGGAGTGTGCACATTGAAAACACACATTCAACTACCTATACCGAACACACCATATCAGATAGCTATAACTTTGCCTAATGTGGAGAAAGTCCAACATCATCAAGAGTGGATAAAACATACCTACTCCAGATGAGGATGGAAGGGCTATTTTTCCCAATGACTTCACGCAAACTCGTTAAAAAATTTATTTTGAAAAATATTGGTAAATAACCAACGTTTCATACCTGCAGTAGCTCAACATCAAAGAATGCTGAGCGGTCAATATTGGCCTGAAGCTTTTGCTTTTCCACTTCCTCTGGATCAGCTCGTGATGTATGCAGTATTACTGCAAACACTGAAGTAGAATACAATGGTGGTAAGACAAAATGAAATTTGAAGTCTATTACATTCCCCAATAAATTAAATATAACTTTAAGAATATAGTTTTTTACATGCTGACCCACCAAAAATCTTAGGTGTACCTAGAAGTGTCTGAAGGGCAGGGGGGGGGGGGGTCACCACCGAAGAGTATGACGGGTATGGAATACCCCCCATGTAAACGGGGGTCCGGCAATTTTTAAAACTATGAATTTTTTTACCAAAGGGGGGGGAGGGTTACAACCCCCAAAACCCCCCTGGATACGCCAATGCCAAAAATAGGAACCATAATTTTTAAATATTTTGCAGCCTTAGGAATAATATAATTTTATCCACCAACACAAAAAATTCAAGGAACATCAACTGTTGTAAAGACATAAGTATGGAAAGAATGTATTATTCCAGAGGTGGCAATTTAAATCGTCGCTGGAGGTGTTGTATTAAGAGGAAAATGCTGAGGTGAAGTAATTAACCGTGATGTAAAATATTAGAAAGTATTCCAGTAGATTCAGGATTGCTGGGAAATGGGCACATTAATATAAGGTAGTTGTAACATATTACATTTGAAGTGGTATGGAATGGAACTTGGGAGGTAGGAGATGGAGAGGAGGGGAACTCAAAGTCATCTGTTCAAGATGGAAATACGGATTTTAAGGTTAGAGGTCAGTCAGTTATGGGAGAGTCATGTGAATCCAAGCATAATCAAAATTCTCTCTACTACGTAGATCAAGAACTATATGACTGACTAGGACTTGAAATTAACAGGACAGTTTTCTATAGCAGGACAGGCAGTTGATGATATGGCTGAATATTATTCTAGAAATAGTCATCCTTGAAACTTAGATTGGCAAGGGGTCTGTGATTTCATTTAGTCCACAGACGAATCAAATTTTGTATTGCACAACCTTAAGTTAGATCCTGATTTTTAAAGCTTAGGGAAAAGTATTTTTTCATTATTTGTATCTACCAAATCTCGAGAATTGAGAAAATTATGAGGACAGATATAGTAGGTACTGCCTTTAAAGAGAAAGCAATCGCTGACCAACCACTGAATGTAGTCCACATTTTCATGCATAGCTGCCACAGAATTCCTCAGATCTCCAAAGCTCTTAGAGAGGATCGCATATAATGGGTACCTACAGTGTCACCCTTTGGTTCACATTTACCATATTTTCTAAATAATTTCCTGTCGTAGGCACACAACTTCAAGCAGAGGTGAAAATGTCCCTATCATTAATTGATAAATGGAAGAGGGATGAGGGTACTACTGAGGCATAGCAGACAGAATAAACAATGAAACCAAGAAGATCCAAGAAGCCAAAGCCAAAGGTCCGTGGTTCGATTCCCGGCCCAGGTGAATTTTTTCGCATGGCAATTTATGTGAATTAAACCGCCGTTCACGCGGCAGAATTGAAATATTCTAGATTTACCGCCAAGCGCGGCTTTAGCGCTGGATGGGGTTCTGGAAGCCTTTGGTAGTGGCTTCCTTGAAGCCCAGTCTCCCTTGCGTTGCCATCCTTGATGGACCGCGAGGGCCCAACATCTAGTACCTGAAGCTCGGTAAAATTGCTATGCGAATTAGGGATCCTGGGTAGCGTAGTGGTCTGCGCAGTGGCCCGGACAGCCAAAGGTCCGTGGTTCGATTCCCGGTCCAGGTGAATTTTTCGCATGGCAATTTATGTGAATACATATGATTGTTTTACTTCTGCTTTACCAATTTAAATTGCATGCACACTATACTGTGAATTGGGTCTAATACGTTGCACAAGTGTGAAATCCGAGAAATTTTTTGCAGTGTAAAATGCAGTTTTAAATTTACAGTTCATATATCCCGGGAAAGTTTTTACTTAGTGTACCTATACCTGAAATTTGAAGTGATTGATGTTCACTTCTGAAAAAAGATCCAGTGTCCCCAGTTAATAATATCCCAATGTTTGTCACGTTTATTTAATTTCACAGTGGGCAATCAACTTCTCCCATCATCAAACTCTTAAGAGTGATATATGTTGACGTTTAGTGTTGTGTTTCTGTTATATATTATCCTTATGCAAATGGATGAAAAGGCAAGAACACTTTTATTTTTACTTTTTCGTACTGTGAGACCCATACTTTAAAAAATTAGAATCGATCTTTCATTTTTTTTTAAATATTAAGTCCTTCGTATGCCTATTAGAATTTTATATCCGTGATTAGTGTGCGGGAAAACGTTTATAGTATATATGATCGGTATTATTAAAAACGGGGAATCCACTGCCTGTCGATTAAAGCGAGAGCGATTACATATTGGGTAACACTCACTCTTATTAATCATTGGGTAACACTCTTAAATTAATGTGGTTATCACTGCTTCCGTGTGAATATTTAAACCACTGTTTATAATGTAGGCATTTTGTTCCCATTTATGCAAATACTTTCACAGCTTAATACTTCCTCACCAAATTTTTTACTTGCCCACCCCGATGTGTCACCGCTAGTACCTAGGATGCACTGCTTACCAGTGACCCCAAGGCGTCCCTTTATGAATTACCAACGTGAACAGATTGCCCTACAGGGTTACGGATGGGAGCATGGGATTACTCCGCATGTCCCTACTGTCTCTACTCCCCGTCTGTTCCAACGAAGAATGCGCTCCGGAAACCAAACATCCAAGAATTGGGCCTGCCAACGAATGGGGCCAATAACTTTCTGAAACCTCTCACGGAGGTTGTAATAGTGAACATGTGTTAAACTCATTAAACGCGAGTAAGGTTGACGCTGTCACGGATGAGTAGTGGCGTACGCAGGATTTCCCTTTCAGGGGGGTTTACATTAATATTATTTATGTGCAGCGTCATAAAATGATATTTAGATCATTATTCACTTAAACAACAATTATATTAAAATTCTCTTATCGTGAAGACCATTCAACTATATTTTTCAGTCCAATAATCAAAAATCTAAACGCTAGTGCAAAATATAAAAAATATAGTAAATTACGGGAATGTTTTGGGGGGGGGGGGGGATTTTTCCCTAAAACCTCCCCGTCGGTACGCCACACCGGATGAGGGTAGGTGAAATGCTCGAAAATAATTCGGGATAATATGCAAATTGGTTCAAATTATAGGCAAGTTATGTCTGTATTACATTTGTCCATCGTTCATGTCCACCCACTTCGTCGTAAAAATGTATCTTAATTGTTGGCCTCTTAAAATTGGTCACTGAGCTATCTCGAGAGGAACGACATGGCCATGCCTGCTAATTCTTGAGCGATAACAGAGTTGGGTCAGACACAGCCGACTACGTTATTGACATGAGCAACAGTAAATAGACTGTCCGAAGGAGACAGCGCGTAACTGACAACGTCGATACTACACTTGAACCCTGGGAGGAAGCGCAAAGGAAGGTCTCGTATGATATATATGAACTAATTAGAGAAGGTACTAGAACTGTAAAAATGTGAAGAGGTTAGCCAATAAAGACTAGTTGATCGATAACTGCTGAGGGTATATTTCACGTCTTTATCGTATTAGTTAACTCTCAGGTGCCACCGAGTTTTCTCTTCGTATGTCATTACTTAGAATTCCATTCTTCAATAACGACAAGGATAGCGAGTAATACGCACCGCTATCCCTCAAAGTACTAAATAAATTTAGTATACTTCTCATGATTGTTTCTTCTAGTATATTAGCGCATACGAGTGATAAGTATAACCAAGATTTCTTCATTACATGATGCCTCCAAGGAGTTAGGAATTCTGCCTGCTTTCTTCAACAAATTACAATATTGGCAGATTATCCGACTAATCCAGTGAAGGAGGAGAAACATCGATTCCCTATAAACTAGACGTGGGGAAACTAAAAGGACAGCTGTTCCATGATCGCGAGTTTTTTAAGAACTAGGCTTTACAAAGAGTAGTCTTTCAAGGACGCGTAGTTCAACATTCCCAAAGGCTAGATAATTCTACCATTTTCACACCTCTATTCATATTTAAATTTTTTCTTATTATTCATTGATCACAGCATTTAGTATTGCGAAGGGATATATTGTGGCAAGTTTACGTTAAGTTGTCCATTTTGAAGCCCGAAGAATATTTTTGAGATTTCTTGGTGCGACGCCGAATGACCTACTCTATACCGCCTGCGCATCGCTTAAGTGCATCTCCTATACTTGCATCGATCAACCCAAGTTTATTTTTTTGGAGAGAATGCAATAGAAATAGGGATACAACCTAATGTAATACCTCACCGACACACGCAGTGTTCGGCCAGATAAAACGAAAGGACTGAATGGTTCGCCCAAAATGAAGGCACGATAGCTCTTCGCTTGAATTTCGATCCGGCGGATTCTGTGGCAAGACCTTATGAGGTCGAGAAACTAAGACCTCCGAAATTTCGTCATCGCGCCATTCTGTTTACGGCCGTTTCACCATCGTCGTAAACGGCTATCAGTGCCATGGGTCACCGAATTATTTTTTGAGCTCCCACTCCCGCTTCGTCGAAATTGTTGTTGTCCCACAACTTCCGTGAATGATTACCTAACGAGGCCAAAATAGGGCGCCCTATGGTCTTCGTGATAGATATTGAGTGCTAAAGAAATCAAATTCAGCAATCGAAAATTGAAACAAGGACCAGGAAACAAGGACTTGGCGATCCATTAGGCCAAGTTATTCGTTCTAAAGAGAGCATTTTTACAAGAAATAGTAGTATATCATAATTGAAAAATAAGAAACAGGAGCCGTTACATTACTGGTGCTTATTAGGGCATTTGTCAGCATTGCATACATATGGTCCCTAGCCGTGAACAGCTTGAAAGAAATCTAGTTTGAGTGCTTTTGTCTTTGTAAAACGCCTAATGAATATTTAAGATACCAGCATTGTTATCTTCATTGCCTAAAAGTAGAAGTACAATATAGTGTCGATAGATATTTAGGTAAAAATGTTAAACACCCGAATAATTTAGTAAATCATCGACCACCCAAGCTTACATCATCGAAATGAAAGAGATTACGATACAATAATAAATTCTATATTGTCAGTTCACAAAAAGTTTTAAAAAACCTTCTAATCGCAATTATGAAATGGCAAGCTCGGTGAATTCACCATCGACCTTTCGCCAGCTGACCTCCCCAGTCCCAATTTTATTTTCATAACCCACAATGTTAGCAGATGAATGGCACATGATCGATAATTCAGGTAATCAGATAATCACTTTAAATGCCGTTGATTTCTTTCTTTTACCATTCCCTCGGTGTCATCTCGGAGAAAAGGCAGGCTGATTGATTACTCAATACAAGAAAGGGATCGCGTCGGTGTAATTACTTGGCTTGAATTATGCTGCAGACCATTAAATTAAATTAAACTTGTCTTTATTGATCTGCGAATTTAGGACTGTCTAGTCCTCTCTTACAATTAACAGATTATACAATCACTAACACCCATGCCCCGGACAGTGAAAAATCCTCCCCGGCCGGGACTCAAACCCGCGACCCTGTGAACGACAGGCGAGGGATTTACCCCGCCGCCACCGCGGCCGGACAAATATACCATTGAGGTATATCTCAATGCTGCAGCAATGTTACCGCTTCGAAAATTTTATTTTTTCCTGGGAAAGTCTCCTCGAGGTTGTCAGTAGTTGGGGTCCCTATAATACGGACAGCTGAGTTGTAAGTCAGGCGCTAGGACAACTAGGGGTCGGGCTTTTGCGGTGAGTCGGGTACTGCCTTCCGATCTCGAAGGCTAGGGACCGCTTTCCATGAAATAGTGTCACCGAATTCACGCACTCCTCTGGACCGTTCGAGAGCATTTCAAGGTCGATTGTCCGTCAGCGGAACGTTAAACCTTGGAACCAGGTGCCTAAGGAATAGTTTAATGTCGATACCAGGTCACTCTCATTCCTTTCGGCTCTGCAAAACATTCTTACCAATCCATCTACCTCCTATCAGGATGCAAAACGACACCAGCTTTCGGACCCCTCCCCTGAGAAACAATTAGCGCTGAACCAAGCCGCTGTAATGCGGTGTGTAAATGATTCTTTAAAGATATCGCGTATGCTAGTTAAAACTTAAAATAATAACGACATCTACGCCAATTATGAAACAATTGAATGTTCATTGATAAATTAGTAACTATGTAGATGTTGATGACACCACTATTTAAAGTTTTTGTCAAGCATTAACATTATGCATGACATGGGTTCACCCGTGCCAATGACTCTTGAGGGAGATTGCAGCACGCTCCGACCATATAGATGCAAACCCACTTTTATCGGACCTAAATTGAGAAGGTTGGAGCCTCTAAAACTACGCCCTTACCGCAAGCAAAAGTGAAATTTTATGCGCAGTACTTCCCCATTGGTTCTACGATCATTTGGCCGTATGCGAACTGTAATCCGTGGCCTCAGATGTAATAGAACTTTCTTACTTCTAGAAAGTAACTGAACTAGAACTTAGATAGTTTGAATCTATGGGACAACGTTCGAAGACTACGGCCCCCCTCGTTTTTCCACACAAGGTTAATTTACAACCTCATCAGTAATCCTTCATCGATGTGATAATTAGTTAATGATTAACTAAACACTCTTTTCGCCAGATAGACGCAAATGTTTCAACAATTGAGGGTGCCAACAAACACTGAAAAGCAGTTCCAACGGAGGGACTGCTCGACCCTGTAAAAAAATATTCGCTTGCTATCACAAAGGAGTGCTACAAGACACCTTTTTTAGTCACCAGCGCACTTTCCATTGGTGTGCAGGGCATATTTTTTGAACCGCGGAACAAAAATGGAACGAGGAACACGAAAGGCTTTTTTTTTTAAATGCCCACTCTCTTAATATCTTCCCGAGTGGCCTTTGTCAACTCCCCCTCCATATAAATGTATTTGTTCGCTCGCTGAAAGCATTCGAAGAACAAACAAGGGAAGAACCCGCAGCAGTAAACCAACCGGTATATCGCAGAAAAAATCGTCACTCGCTCCCCTATTCCCCCACAGGTTTCTCCAAGGCGAAGTACGCGGAAAGAAGAAGAGCGTGTCAAGGAGTCACCAGAGTTCGAACACCGCCGACTGCCGACGCTCATTAGCACCCCGCTGCGCTCTCTATCCAACGGGATCCGGGGAGTTCCTCTCGAAGTATAGTGTCATTGCATTTGTAGAGCACAGATGGATTGGCACCTACACAACATCAAAAATCCTATTTTTTCGTGCACTTCTAACATCAGATTCAGAATGATTACGTTACCAAGTCGATTAAGGCTAATTTGAACAACTAGAATGGCAAAACCATCCGTAACGACGGCACTTTTGTCATTTTCTATAGATATGTTTGCACGATCCACTAAATAAAGAAGGTTAGGTGTGTAATATTTCTCAAACGACTCCATGCTTGTCGCGTAGAAATTAAATTTCGTTGCGTATGTCGTACATTGTGTCTTATCTATATCTACGACATACCCTGCAAGCCACCTCGAGGGTGTGTGGCAGGGGGTGCATCCACACCAGGAACAATGACACAACAAACAAAAAATGAACAACACAAAACAAACACTACACCTTAAAAAGTAATTAGGGGAAAAAAGAAAAAAACTACCAAATCCCAATCCTGCAGGACACACCCACGAATACCATGCATGCCTTGAAACCCGACACCAATTTCATAGATACTCATGCATGCAAAAAAAAAGCAATGCATGCAAGTCACACCTTGATTTGAACATGCAGGAAATTAAAAAAAACAAGCAACGGCAACAACAAGTCTTACAAGCAATTGAAAAATGGTGTAATACATGGCAGTTAATTAAAAAAGAAGCAATGAATTTTTGCAAACAGAATTGTTCTCCCCCTAGCACGTACAAATAAGTAATAATGAATTAGCAAACGTGGAATCCATTAAATATCTTGGAACAATACTGACACATGATCTTTCCTGGGGTAAACACGTGAAATAATGGGTCAAGCTAATCGTAGTCTGGGATTCAACAAAAGAGTATTAGGTAAATGTGACGATCATGTACGAGAAATCTGTTACTTTACCCTACCCTTTTTAGACCTCATTTGGAATATACTGCCAGTGTATGGGATCCCTACGAAATCGGTCTAAATAACGAACTTGTGCAGCGAAGATCGGCAAGATTTGTAAAGGATTTGTACGATAACTATATGAGGGTAACCAGTCTATTAAATGAATGAAAATGGGAATCATTGACAGATCGCAGGTTGACATTTAGACGTAATCTCTGAAATAAATTTCAAGATAATATTTTCAGTGATGACGTTAAAAATATTTTGCGAGCCCTAACTTACTATGGTAGACTGGACCATGATCACAAAATTAGAGAAATTGATTGCCGAACTGACAGATTCAAAATGTCCAATACGAGTGAATCAATCCATAGCATAGGTAGTTGCATGTTGGTATAAGGCCTTGAAGGTGACCCAACTAACAGCACGTTTTTGCATGCTTACTTTGCTATTTTTTCTTTTTTAATATTGCAGTTTAGACTAATATATCAATACTAATCCTTTTAAGTGTATGCTATGTAGTGCATATTTAGTGAGAATTCAACCCCTGCAACACGCCTTCATGGTGGCTTTCAGGGTATTATGTAGATGTACATGCTACTAAAAGTAATCTCTATTTACGTAGTATTGTTAACATTAGGCCCTTCCAGAAAACACGACACGCCCAGGGAAGGAACTGTTACGATGCACTACCGATGCCCAGCCTTCAATTAACTTGGGAGATAGATGCATGATAAACTCATTTTGTTCATAAAGTTATGATAATAAACATAATAATTACTGAAAACATAATAGTGTAAATAGCATAAACCGACAGATTAACGATGTCTTTATTTTCTGGAACAATTAGGGATATGAATAGTAGTGAATATATTCAATATTATAATGCAAGTGTATCATGAGATTGCCTAGTTTTTGCAAGATGGTATAAGTACTATAAGGCGACCCAACTAACATGAGGTTAGTGCATGTTTGCCTTAAACTTTTTTAAATCTTTTTTAATTTTTTTTTCCAATATAATACAGCTACTAATAAGCAAGATAGGTAAAGCATTATTGGATTATTGGTGTTAATCCACCCCCCCCCCCTGCAGAGGCTTGCAGGGTATTTTGAGTTTAAGATGAATAATGAATTTATAATAAACTAGCTGAAGGTACCCGTTGAAATTCAACGGGAGGGAAAAATATAATAAATACAAATTGTATTAAGAAATTTAATCATTTTTTCATGAAGGGATGAAAACAAACTTGTGTTATGGTGTTAGCTAAGGCTCCTAGGCAGTATTGGAACCATAAATATAATTTAAACCAAGGTAAACATATAATTACTGCCTGGACTCATGCCTGGGCCTTCACAAAAATTATCAGGGCTGAAGAAACAAAGGAGGTTAGAAGGGGAGGTGCATACGAATGTCTGTCTATAGTTGACAATGAGGCCAGATTCGGGTTTTTGGGAATGGTACGACCCATCTCTTAGGCAAAAAAATTTATCCTCTGGGCTTATATGCATGCTATGTTTGTCTCAGTTCTCCAACTTCATGACAGTGGCGTCAATGAACTTCTAATGGATACGAATTAATGCCTTGTATTCCAATTAGATTAAATACTATTCTTTTAACCTAGTACAGATTTAGCCTACTTAAACAAGGTACTTGCCGCTCGGTTGCGTAATTTCACATCTTCTACTGTATTTGACGCATAACAGTATTAAATTTTTTTTTCATCTTTTTACCCTTATTTTTTATTAGACTCCATTTTAGATTCTTATCACGTTCATGTAGCTCAAAAGACAACAATTTTGAAAGCGGTCCACTTTGGAATATGGCATAAATCTATATCTACATAATACCCTGCAAGCCACCTCAAAGGTTTGTGGCAGGGGGTGAATTCTCACCAAACATGCATTTAAAAGGATTAGTATTGAGAAACCTATTAGTCTAAACTGCAATATTTTAAAAGATAAAAATAGCAAACTAAGCATACAAAAACGTGCTGTTAGTTGGGTTACCTTCAAGTCCTTATACCAACATGCAACTACCTATGCTATGGATTGATTCACTCGTATTGGACATATTTACCGCTATTCATATCCCTAATTATACAGGGAAAAACGGACATTTTGAATCTGTCAGCTCGGCAATCAATTTCTGTAATTTTGTAATCATGGTCCAGACTACCATAGTAAGTTGGGGTTCGCAAAATATTTCTAACGTCAACACTGAAAATATTATCTTGGAATTTTTTTAGGAGATTAAGTCAAATTTCAACCTGCGATCTGTCAATGATTCCCATTTTAATTCATTTAATAGACTGGCTACGCTAATATAGTTATCGTACCGTCCCTTTACAAATCTTGCCGATCTTCGCTGCACACGTTCAAGCTCGTTATTTAGACCGATTTCGTATGGATCCCATACACTGGAAGCATATTCCAAATGAGGTCTTAAAAGGGAAAAGTAGCTGATTTATCGTACATGTTCGTCACATTTATCCAATACTCTTTTGATGAATCCCAGTCTACGATTAGCTTGACCCATTATTTCACTTATGTGTTTACCCATACCATCCAAATCAATAAAATATTCACCTTTTGAACCCCATAGAAAATTTCATTTGAATAATTTTAGTTTTAGACGAATGCAAACCTATTTGATCTGGGAGTAGCGCGTATAGTAAGCCCGTATGATTTCTCCGATTGAAATGGCCGATCTTGATTCTAGATTTAGCTGCGATAACTCTTTTAGTACTTTCTAATATCTGCACGAATAGAACATTGCTGTTTACGGTATCGCTTTGCGACGAACGTTTTTAGCATCATTGCACTGGCATCAATCAACATTCCACGGATAAGTAATGAGACACTACCCTCCACTGGGATTTGAATTTTATTCCTTGGTTTTTGCTTAACTATCTAAAACGCTATCTCTATCGACGAGGATTTGGAAAGCGTTCCAACCCTTCTCTTCATCTCCCAGGGTGGTTCAAATGCACAAATCCGTAGAGAAATTTAAAAAATCACAATTTGAGCATCGGTGAAGCATTCATTAAAATACTCCTAATATTTACCTAATGCAAACCTTCTAAATCCGTGTGTAGGGCTAGCAGTCAGCACTTATATTTGTGCATAAAAATATGGTTGACCTTGCTTCACGAATAGCCTACAATTCCTTCAGTACCTTCCTATATCCTCGCCAAAAGCACAATGGCGATTACGGCATCCCTCTATGACGAACTGTTTAAGCATCAATGCTGTTTCCATTTATGAGACGACAATGGCAAAGGCCTTAGCAATGTTCGGAAAATAACCCAAAAAAAACAGTAAATTTCAACGTAAATTACACATTTCCCAGAAACCTCAAGGACAAAGTGTCAATCGGTTAAGAGAATAGGTGAATAATGGTAGGCGGAGACTTAAATCTCCCTTCGATAGACTAAAATACGTGTAGCTTTATAGCAGGAGGAAAGGATAAGAAACTCTGCGAATCACTGTTACGCCATTTCGTCACATTCTTTACAACAACAAGTAACAGAACCGACCAGGGGAAACAACATTCCAGACTTATTAGCAACAAATATACCCGAAAAAGTTCTAAATATAGTTACAGACAAAGTAATTAGTGATCATAAAATAGTGCATATGAAATTTATTGTAGGCGTTGAAAGACATTATAAACCAAGGATGAGGGTAAACTTATTTGGCAAGGGTAATTACCACGGTACGAAAGAGGAAATAAGGAAATCGTTAAATGTATTTAGCGAACGAGGCAAAGGATTAGATACAGAGGAATCGTGGAGATAATTTCTTGAGGTCACCCGTAAAGCAGTTAATAAATACATACCAAGTAAATTCATAAGTGATAATACAGAGCTAAGGTGGTATAACGCGGAGGTTAGGAAATCACTAAAGCGACAAAGGGTATGCCACGCTAGGTTGAAGAATGTAGGACGGGACCTATCGGTAGAGGAAAAGGTTATACATTTTTTCATTAAATACAAGAAGAATTAAAGAAATTCATATTTAGTTATTTTACTGAGCCAAATAAAAAACTCTTTCGCCACCACAAATTGAAAAAGTAAATTTTAACCAATGTAAATACATAAATGGTTCCAGGAATCGAACCCGGACCCTGAGCTTTTTTTATATCGCCTATAGCACCTTCTAGTGTATACGCTATAATCCTAAAAAATTAAGTTACCTGAAGTTCAAACTGTCCACTTATCGACATTTACGCAATACCCTGCAAGCAACCGCGTGGGAATTAAATTGTGATGTGTAGACTAGAATAATTACCAATCATTTCTAAGCATGATATGGAATATATATTTGGTGTGAATTCACCCCCTGCCACATACCTCATGGTGGTTTGCAGGGTATTATGCAGATGTTAATGAGGGTGTGTGGCAGGTGATGAATATCACCAAACATTCCAATTGACATGAAATTGGCTACCACATGGAGACATGTAAGATAATAGAGTCACATGCAGCTAGTTGGTTAGTATCTATGTAGTAACAAAAGGACTGTTGGTTATAATGGCATTTGTCTAATTATAATCATCTGCATTAACCTATCATAGCAATTCCACATCTATGTAATACCCTGCATGTGGATTTTATTACACAACATCTACATCTACGTAATACCCTGCGAGCCATCGCGAGGGTGTGTGGCAGGGGTTGAAGACCACCAAGCCTGTACTATTGACATGCAACTAGGATTTTTAATGGAGGCATGCTAGATAACAGGGTCACATGCAGCTAGATGGATAATATCTACGAAATAAGAAAGGGATTATTGGTTGTTATTACATGAATCATGATCATACAGACTACTCTGAATATATTTCACCTAACCCTTTGCTACGCAGCCTATTATTCCCTCTTATAATATGCGGAAAAAATGACATTTTAAATCTCGGTACGACAATCTATCTCTCTAATCTTGATCTCCTTTGCACACGCTCTAATTCTTTCATCATACCTTCCTCGTACGTATCTCATACACTAGCGGCACTTTCTAAATAAGGCCTGACAAGCGTAAAATACTTACTTTCTCGTACTCTCTCATCGCATTTGCCTAGAACCCTTTTTACGAATTCTAATCTACGGTTTGCTACACCTGTGTTTCCCCCATGACATGTCTTCAGTGATGGTGACGCCTAAGTAGGTATTTATTAGATTCTACGTTAGATGTTTTCTTTTCTTTGATGCAATAATTATTCCGGGGAAAGCTATACTTTTTCCAAAAGTTCAATACGGCGCATTTCTCCAAATTTAATTCACGCTGCCAACGATCACACCAATCATCAATCGCATGTAAATCCTTAGCTAAAGACCGACTGTCCTCTTCATTTCTAATTTCCTTATACACTACTGCATCATCGGCAAAAAGACGGAGTTTGCTATATTCAACTACTGTATTCAAGTCATTTACGCCGCTGAGAAGAAATAAAATTTGGCCTATCACGCTTCCCTGGGGAACACCCGATGTAACTTTCACTTCGCCTGAGCGGACACAATCTAATACCACCCTACCATCTACACGATACCCTGCAAGCCACCGCGAGGGGTCGTGGCAGGGGGTGAGGATCACCTTTGAACGCGTTCATGTAAGAAGTCTCATATCCAGCCTACTATACTGTCTATCCTGCAAACTTCGCGAGTAGTTTACAGTGGGGAACTTTGTCAAACGCTTCCTAAAGTAAAGAAACGCTGCGTCTACCTGTACGATACCTTCTCCGGAAACTAGAATATCGTGAAGAAAATACTTAATTGAGTTTCGCAAGACCGTCCCTCTCTGAACCCATGGTGGGTGGTTATCAATAAATCCTGGCTATCGAGGTGTCCCATTATTGATGTAACTATTATATGATCTATAATTTTACATGATAGTGACGTTAATGATATTGGTCTATAATTACATGGCTGTTCCCTACCGCCGCTTTTAAAAATTGGGGTCACGTTTGCTATCTTCCAGTCTTTGGGAATCGCGTGTTTTTCGAGGGATTTGTTAATTATTACTTTCAGATACGGAGCCATTTCGAGAGCTAAATCTTCATACACACTAGCTGGAATTTCATCAGGACCTGAGGACTTGTTCGGGCTAATGTTTTTTTTAGTAAGGATACGATTCCGCTACAAGATATATCAATTGGAGGCATTGATTGCTGAAATCGGTCTGGTATGGTTCATCTACATCTGCACGATACCCTGTAAGCCACCGCGAGGGTGTGTGGAAGGGGGTGAAGATCACCAAGCATGCACTACCGACATGCAAACAAGCAACTATACGGTCTAATGCAAATAGATAGTTAGCATCTATAGTATTTAAGGGATTAATACATGCATCACTACAGACTACTCTAAAATATTTCCCCTACCTATTCCTTTGCTATGCTGCCTATTCTATTCTCTTATAGTACGGGGGAAAAATGCCATTTTGAATTTATCAGTACGACAATCTATCTCTCTAATTTTGTTTATCTGGTCGAATCTAGCATAATACGCTGTTTTTTTAATATGTACCTAACATCTTCAGTAAAGCTATCCGATTGAAATGTCTCTGATGGATTTAATCTGTACCTTAACCTACGCTCTGATAATGACTCCCACGCTAATTCTTGTATTAATTCTGAAACACTACTCAACTTATCGTAACACCTTTTAACGAACCTAGCTGCTCTACGTTGCACACTGTCTAGTTCTCTGATCATGATCAAATTAGGTTTGCAAACCTAATTCATTCGGATCACATACGCTGCTGGCTGCATACTCAAGGTGGGGCCTAACTAGTAAAAAGTTTGGTTCGAAAATTGTTTCGTGCAAACTACGCTTAGATTGATTAAAAACGCTCTGAAAAAATAATACAACAAATTAGCCTTATCTAAACTGGAAGTTGCTATTTCGCCCCTATCCGACATCCATGAAGAGTGACCACCTGAGGACTTATTGATAGACACACCGTAAAGAAAGTTTGAGACCTGTTTATTTTCTCGCAGAATAGACCAACGGACCTAATGTCACCCGGGAGGGAAGAAATTTGCTCAATTCCGCATTGGCCACGCATGACTCACCCACCGGTTCTCACCTCGTAGAGATAAACCCATACTGAGTGTTACGGCAGAGGTTCGTCAGTTCATCTACATAATACCCTGCAAGCCACCATAAAGGTGTGTGGCAGGGGGTGAACTCTCACCAAACATGCACTACATATCATGCATAAAAAAAAGGATAAGTACTTTTGTAGGTACTGTTCAAAACTACGCTATTTAAAAAAAGATAAAAATAGCAAAACATACATGCAGAAACATGCCGTTAGTTGGGTTAGCTATAAGTCCTTATACCAACATGCTGCTACCAATGTTAGCCATTGCTACACTCGTACTGGATATATTTACCGTTATTCATATCCCTAATAGTACGAGGAAAAAAGGACATTTTGAATCTGTCAGTTCGGCAATCTATTTCTCTAATTTTATGATTATGGTTGTTCTGTATGGCTCATATGTTACACCCCTATAGAGAGTGCCTTGAAAGCAGGCGTGCCAAACAACGTATAATCAGACAGAATAGAATACATAAACCCAGAGTATACAAAACATTACTACGAAGACACTTTAGCTATTCCAAACGACGGGAAACCACCGGAAATACATTTCTATAGAAATAAATATTATTTGAAAAGATTCCACACTCGAATCTGCACCTTCATAATCCCCTGAACCCTTGTCACAGCAATAGTGCCCCTGCCAAACCCCCTCGCTTGCAGGGTATTGCGTAGGTGTAGTTAAAACCTCCAACGGTGAAAATATAAACTCTCATTTTTCAATAGATCCCTGGTGTGCTCCTGGAACCAAAAACCTTATCCGTAAGTGAACGCGAGCATAAAAAATTTCACAAAAAAAGGATGAAAAGGTAAACGAGCAGTCATAGAGCGAGACGGGTGGAGTCACGGCCGACTGCAGCTACCGGTGCTGGTCCTCATTTAAAAAGCCAGACTTGTACAAGCTGACATCAACAAACCCACCACTTCAACAGGACAACCGTAATTTTTTTAGGGTGTGAATGCGGAAGGCAATTGGCAAAAAAGTTTTAATGCAACCGCCTCACTGCCTTCTCTGTAATTCACACCGAATACACTGACTTGCAAGGGTATCGTGCAGATGTACTGAAACGAAAAAATGGCTCACGCACTGCCGGACACAGCAGAGGAAAATTAGAATACTGAGAATCACCGGGATAAACATACACCAGGAGCAGATATGAAGCATTGACTGCGACCCAAGTGTTGCCCGTGGGCCTTTCGTGACAGACATTGGTCCTTGACATTAGCCCACCGAGGTAGCGACGAGGAAAACCGGGTACCAGAATCGGCGTAATCAAATAATAATAAAAAAAACTCCGATGGCGTCACAGCGTTTGGCTTCGGTTCCGATCAATAAAGACCCTCATCCGCTAGGCATTTAATTCCGTCACTTTACTTTAGCTTCACCTTCTTTGCTTGCTTTTTTCCCTTTTTTCTCTTCACTTTCTTCTTCTTGTATCACTTGCTTTGAGAACTCAATCCACAACGTACCATTCTTTTACAACGTTGTCTCTCTACAATCGATTCAATGATGCCAAATCTTCATTGAGACTCTCTTATGGGAGCTCGAACTCCCTCATTTGTCTTTCACCCCACATTAAATGTTTCGGCCTTGCGTCTATTTTGTTTTTTGGTTAAAACCACATGGAGAATGAAGTTAATGACAACATTGAGACCACACCGGGTGACCCAAGCGCCTAATAATAACTTGTAGGTATGCTTTGGAAGCATACTTCAATTAATTCTCTCAGCAAAATCGTACAGTCATCTAGTTAAATCCCATGCTGACATTCTGGAGAATTACAGCACTCCATCATCCCCTACGAAATCGGTCTAAGTAATGAACTTGAACGTGTTCAGCGAAGATCGGCAAGATTTGTAAAGGGACGATACGATAATTATATTAGCGTAACCAGTCTATTAAATGAATTGAAATGGGAATCATTGTCAGATCGCAGGTTGAAATTTAGACTTAATCTCTTCCACAAATTCCAAGGCAATATTTTCAGTGATGATGTTAAAAATATTTTACGAACCCCAACTTACTATGGCAGACTGGACCATAATCATAAAGTTAGAGAAATTGATTGCCGAACTGACCGATTCAAAATGTCCTTTTTCCCTCGCACAATAAGAGATACGAATAACGGTAAATATGTCCTATCGGAGAGTAGCAATGAATAGCATTGGTAGCTGCATGTTGGTATGAGTACTTAAAGCTAACCCTACTAACAGAATGTTTTTGCATGCTTGCTTTGCAATTTCTATCTTTTTTAAATAGTGTAGTTCTGACTACTATATTAATACTATTCCTTTTTTATGCATGATATGTAGTGCATGTTTGGTGAGCAATCACCCCCTGCCACACACCCTTGTGGTGGCTTGCAGGGTATTATGTAGATGTAGATGTAGATCATTAAAAATGCTACATCACTGTTGAACCTCACATAGGGATACATAACGCAATCCGATCGAACGGCTAAATTTGGCGTGGAAATCATTAAAAGAGGCGGCGGTTATGATAAAATGGCCGAAGTATACTCTCGGTACTAGGTCATCAAGTACACCCGTCCTATGGTGAACGTGCAAGGAAAATATAGAGGTGTTCTGATCAGGAATTTAGAATCATCCGACGACAATCCATTTTCGGAACCGCCGGAATAAAATATGTACATACTTTGATATGCGATGAGCGTAATCGATGCAATTCCTCGGGTGCATCTAATTTTGATGATAATGACAACGATGAAATGCATCGTCTCAAGAAAAGCATTCTTGCATTGCTCAGGGCCATAACGATGAGATGCTTCTACAAAGAGCGTTGACGTAGAAAATTACCAACAAAGTAACCTAACTAAAAGTACCTACAAAGAACGTATTACCTAGACGTACAAAAGAGCCGCGGTTGACGGATCTGTTCGCAAGGGTCCGCTTTTTTCGGCTGTCTATTGTCCTCATATCTTTGCCCATACCACACGCCCTCGAGGTGGCTTGCAGGGTAGTCAGTAGATATGTGTTTACTTTAACCTACGATCTGATGATTCCCAACCTATTTCTTCCTTTAATTCTGATACATAACAAGACAACATATGCATAATATCCTTAGTGCCACCATAAAGGTGTGTGGCATGGGGTGAATTCACACCAAATATACATTATATATGATGCATAAAAAGGATTAGTAATTATATTCTAGTTTAAACTTCACTATTTAAAAAAAGGTAAAAATACTAAAGCAAGCATGGAAAGACATGCTGTTAGTTGGGTTAGCTTGAAGTCCTTATAAGAACATGCAATTACCCATGCTATCCATCGATACACTTCTATTCATCTATGCTTTTGGATATTTACAGCTATTCATTTATCCCTAATTGTGAAAGGAAATAATGACATTTTGAATCTGTCAGTTCGGCTAGCAATTTTTCTAATTTTATGATTATGTCCCCGTCAACCATAGGAAGTTGGATGTCGCAAACTATTTTTTAACGTCATCTACATCTACACGAAACAGACATCAGTGAAAACATTATCTTTGATTTTATTTAAGAGATTAAGTCTAAATTTCAACCTACGGTCTGATAACGATTCCCATTTTAGTTCATCTAATAGAATAGTTACGCTAAGATAGTTATCATACCGTCCCTTTACAAATTGCCGATCTTTGCCGCACACGTCCCTCGTTCGATAATTAAGAAGGATCCCATATATATTTGCAAAGTATTCCAAATGAGGCCTAACAAGGGAAAAGTAGCTAACTTCTCGTACATGATCGTCATTGGGATAATTGGGAAAAACGAACACTCATTTGAATTATCAGTACTACAATACCTGAAGTGAAGTAATGCAGAAATCAAATTGCTGTAACATTGTACATCTACATCTACATCTACATAATACCCTGCAAGCCACCACAAGGGTGTGTGGCAGGGGGTGATTGCTCACCAAACATGCACTAAGTAAACATTGTAAATAAGGGAGAGTAAAATTAATGACATTGCACTGGAGCTCATATATCTATATCTACATAATACCCTGCAAGCTACCATAAAGGTGTTTGGCAGAGGGTGAATGCACACCAAACATGTATTACATATCATGCTTAGTATGGATTAGTAATGGTATTCTAGTCGAAATATAACAGCTACAAAAAGATTAATATAGCAAATCAAGCATACTCAATCATATACAAGTACCAACAATATATCTCCGAAAATATTCACGCAATAATTATCAAATTCGACCTAAACAATGAAAAGGAGGCGGCTCTTGAATACTGAGGACTTTTTATTAGATCTATTAATAATGATCGTTTAAATATCCGAGCGTCGTTCATAACACCGGTAGTATCAAGTATTTTGAGAAATGTTTTCATATCACTACGTGGAAGTCGATACATCTACGTAATACCCTGCAAGCCACCCACGAGGGTGTGTGGCAGGAGGTGAAGATCACCAAGCATGCACTATTGACAAACAAACAAGATAGGTACTACATGGTACAGAGTCACATGCAGCTGAATGTCTAGTATCTACTTAGTAATTAAGGGATTGGTTTTTAATTCATGGATCATGCACTTCAGACTACTCTAAAATATTTCCCCTACCTATCCCTACACTATTGACATGCAGATAACAAATTAACGATAAAATATTGACGCGGACCGTAAGTTGAATACTTTTACCTAGGAAAAGGTGCCTGTGTGCAATTCAAGTTGATGCGGTCCTCGAGCACAAGTTTGCTGTGTTAAAGTATTAATACCGCTCGTAACGACATTTAACTGGGGTAACTTTAGGGGCTATGTAAAACACACTAGGTAACATCAAGTGAGCCGGGTTAGCTCATCACCGTAAATGGCAAACTGCCAATATCACTTCTTCACCACATCAAAATGATAATGTGGCTTTGGTGAGAGAACTATCAACAGGATTTAAAAAAAGCGGTACCCAAACACAATATTGCCATATTAAGTAGACTATGAGAAACGAGCGGTGCCAAAATCAAATTAAAACGCTGACGATTACTTTGTTTTGTGTTGTCGTCCACTCGTAATAAAATACACTTTCCGGTTTATTCCTAAACGTTACCGCATTTAATTCGTTCAAAATTCGGAGAGATGAAACAAACAACTTAGAGTCACCATCACTTGGTGTGTCTGTTTCTATGCCCATTTAGCTAGCTCACGATCAGATAGCGTGACATGTTTTCCAACATCTCTCTTAAAAACAAACTTGATAATCTTTGGGAGAAATGCTTGTACCATCTGTTATTCCAACTACGCTCAACCATGTTCACGTCAAATACTTCATTTTGTTTACCCAACACCACCAACTAAATACGCTCTGTGCAATGGCAACAGCGTCACCAAAACAACATACAGGATCGTGCCGCAGTTTAACCCGCGCAAACAACACAGAAGGACTAAAAACGGACGTGGAAAACCGCAAACTTACCGAGGAATATGAAGAAAACAGCCCTCTCCATGTTGTTCCTCCTCGTCACTCTGCGTTCAGATGTTTTAAAAATGTCCTTCCCCGGCCTCACGAAGCACCGCCGCCTTCCACCGAACTCTCGCGAAGACCACTGAGAACCCCAACAGCTCTCGGACGTATCTCACTTGACCTTACTTCCCAGTGACCAGCAGATCGACTGAAGTGGCCCCTCCGCTGCCTTCGCCGGGCGATGTTTATGAGCAAGAGGAGAAAGGTCTGCTCGGTTGTGGAGTGGGAGGAGGGATTCCGGGGTGGGGAAGTTGGAGGAGGGAAGTGGGATGAGGACGAGGGAAGAGAGAGACAGGGAAGGGGTGAGGGAGGGGAAAAAAAGGAAGGGAAAGGGGAGGGGGTGGGGAAACTGGCTGTGGTGGTCGTGGAGGAAACTGCGGAAAGTTGGGTGAGGTTTTGGAGGGGAAGGTCGGAGTGGGGTGGGATGTGGCGAAGGTCGCGGAAGAGTCTGCGGGCTGCCGGCGAGGGAGGCGGGGTGGAAGAGGAGGAGGAGGGGGCGGGAATTCAGAACGGTTGGTATGGTTCTGTGGTGTGGGGCAGGATTCTATACACCTGACCTGGAGCTTGGAGGGAGAAGCAGGGGCAGTGACTTCGAACTCGCGGCCGCGAAAAACCGCGACGATGTACCAGCGACTATGAAGACGACGTTTCTGCGACCCAACTGGTCCAGCCCCCTTCCACCCCCAATTCCCCCTGCAACTCCCCCCCCCCCCAACGGGAGTGGTCCAGAATCTCTCCTTCCTTCCGCGGACGGAAAGGTGAAAGCTGTGACCCCGATGATGGACGTTCTAAGGGGCGTAAAAAAGGTTGAAAAAAAATCAACGTCCCCACAAGAGGAAGACTCGATCGTCGTACCAGAGGGGAAGTTTTGAGAGAGAGAAAACGCGGCACGATCTCATTTGGGAGTACCGTTAAAGAGCTGGCGCAATTAAAACCGGGACGTGGACGGCGGAGAGAACGGGAACGGAGCATTCGGCATGCGGGCGAATTTTGAAAGCGCCTCGTCGTCGAAATCTTTTTTAAGCCACCGAGGATTGTGTCCTGCAGACGCTTTCGGAGGCGCGAGAGGACATTGGACCGCTTAGCTGTGTGCGATTGGAAACACGAACGTGCCAGAATGAATGGTTCCGCTTCCTTTCCCCGCACTCCGGAACGTAACCGGGCAAGTCCCCTTTCGATTAAAAGGGTTTTTGCACTCGGGTCCCAAGAGCCTCTGCCCATCTTCCCCACGCGCACCTCCTCCTTCCTCACCATTCTTGGGCGAGGAAGGCTTTCGTGCACAAGTCCGGGAAAACCCACGGCCAGTTCCTCCCCACTCCGAGGGTGACGTCATTTGACGCTCCCATCCCCCTCTCCCCCCACCCACGAGTGAAGTTCCCCTCTTGCTGCCCCTATCTCTCTTTCAGTCCATCCTATCCTCCCCTTCCCCCTTTCTTCCCGCTACCCTCAAGCCTTGAGGGAATTCTCCCGCGGCCCTCCGTGACCCTGGTAATAATCCCCTTGGCTGGGTCTCTGGGACCCCTGCCGCTTTCCTCCAGTCTTGAACACATGTGCTATCTCCGCCCACCCTGTTTCCCCCGCCACCTGCGATGGCAATCCGTCTCGTCTTCACCCGAGACACATTCCCACCACTTTTCGGCGCTTTTGGGGTCTCCATTGATCGCAGCGTGTCGCCGTGGGAAAGCATTAGCGTAAATTTTTTCTCTCACCCAAAGGAACACATTGCGGGCTTTTTCTCGGGAGCTGGTCAGCCCAGGGGTCTCCGTGGACTGCAATCCAACGAGACGGCTTCCCCTCTTCGGGATGCGGGAAAACCCCAGAGTGCCCATCCACGTGGGTCGCGCCAAACATTCTTGTCGTCCGGCGATTGAAATCACCCTCACCGGCCATACATGTCCCCATTTCGCACATGTTGGCATCATGCCTGATGACAATATTTTCGCAAGAATTTGGCTGCGGGACCCTGTATAAATTTTTATTATGCGGGTAATTAATAAAGTTTCACTGTTTCTTTCTGCCCATCGAGCGTTGAGCAATAATTGGTGTGCAGCGAAGATCGGCAAGGTTTGTAAAGGGACGGTACGATAACCTTATTAGCGTGACCAGTCTATTAAATGAATTAAATTGGGAATCATTGTCAGATCGCAGGTTGAAATTTAGACTTAATCTCTTAAATAAATTCCAAGACCATATTTTCAGTGATGATGTTGAAAATATTTTGCGGACCCCAACTTACTATGGTAGACTGGACCATATTCACAAAATTAGAGAAATTGATTGCCGTACTGACAGATTCCAAATGTCCTTTTTTCCTCGTACTATTAGGGATATGAATAACAGTAAATATATCCAGTACGAGTGTAGCAATGGATAACATTGGTAGCTGCATGTTGGTATAAGGACTTGAAGCTAACCCAACTAACAGCATGTTTTTGCATGTATGCTTTGCTATTTGTATCTTCTTTAAATAGCGTAGTTTTGAACAGTACCTATACAAGTACTAATCTTTTTTATGCATGATATGTAGTGCATGTTTGTTGAGAGTTCACCCCTGCCACACAACTTTATGGTGGCTTGCAGGGTATTATGTAGATGTAGATGAATAATACCTGAGTACTTGGGAAATGTGATGAGAAGACGAAAGAGCGATGTTACTTTTCACTTGTTCTTCCCTACGAAATCGGTCTAAATAATGAACTAGAACGTGTGCAGCGAAGATCGGCAAGATTTGTAAAGGGACGGTACGATAATTATATTAGCGTAACCAGTCTATTAAATGAATTAAAATGGGAATCATTGTCAGATCGCAGGTTGAAATTTAGACTTAATCTCTTGAATAAATTCCAAGACAATATTTTCAGTGATGAGGTAAAATATTTTACGAGCCCCAACTTGCTATGGCAGACCGGACCATAATCATAAAATTAGAGAAATTGATTGCCGAACTGATAGATTCAAAATGTCCTTTTTCCCTCGTACAATTAGAGATACGAATAACGGTAAATATGTCCAATCGGAGAGTAACAATGAATAGCATTGGTAGCTGCGTGTTGGTATGAGTACTTAAAGTTAACCCTACTAACAGAATGTTTTTGCATGTTTGCTTTGCAATTTCTATCTTTTTTAAATGGTGAAGCTCTGACTAGTATATTAATACTATCCTTTTTTTGCATGATATGTAGTGCATGTTTGGTGAGAAATCACCCCCTGCCACACACCTTTGTGGTGGCTTGCAGGGTATTATTTAGATGTAGATGACGCGGAAGGAAACCCGGAACAATGCAGAGACCGAGGTACTACATGGAAACATGCTAGATAATAGGGTCACATGCAGCTAGATTGTTAGTATCTACTTAGTAATAAAGGAATCGGTAGTTAATATATGCATCATGCACTACAGTTCCAATTGAATTTCTCACAGTCCAATTGAAATTTCCAGTGATGGTATTGAAAAACTGTGTGTTATTGAACCACCACAAGGTTACGAAAGGGCAAGATTTATTAATGGATTTTTTTTGGTAGTTGTTTCCACATCGGCCGAATATCTCTGAATTTGGAACGCTCTGTCCCCATTGGGGTGACACGACAACAATGCTGCACGAAACAAAGGACACCGATGCGCCAGGCGAAATTGCTATGTTCCGTTTCCCGCGGAAGTCTCTTACGAATTTAAGGCGTGCAATGATGGCATGCCGACGGAAGAGGTCGGATTTGTTTGCCATGTATGGCTCGTCGTAATTTTCTAGTAACGATGACGGCATTCAGGATGTTGGCTGACGAAATAAATAAGGACAATACGTCCGTCCTTTTTGCAGTCTGTCCATATCGCGACAAATATCATAGGTATGAGATCACAATTTGATATTCGCTCAAATAAAATAACTCAGCCAATGGCAGTATGAACCAACTTTTAAAAAAATGTGGTGGATTTAGATGAGATAAAATGCCGAAATAGAATTTTTATACATTCCTCATTCGGATCCCTCAACACATTGTCGGGCCGCGCTTCGTGGCCTCCACCCTGAGTATAGCCTAAAGAAAGGTTTATGTATCCACATCTATCAAGTACCCTCTTTTCAGTTCTCATTTAGAATATGCTCCTTGAATATGGGATCGGTACGAGGAAGGTATGATATGGGAATCAGAGCGTGTGAAAATGAGATCAGCTAGATTTGTTAAATACCGTTGTGTTAATTGTATTAGCGATACGAGTTTAATAGAAGAACTAGGATGGGAATTATTATCAGAACGCTGGTTAAATTTAGGTTAAACCTTTTAAGTAAATTCGAAAGTGATTTGTTTACAGATGACGGTAGATATATATTAAGAATCCCTGCGTATTATGCTGCGATTGATCAGGTTAACAAGATTCGAGAGATAGATTGTCGTACCGATAGATTTTAAATGCCATTTTTCCCGTGTACCATAAGAGAGTGCAATAGGCAGCATAGCAAATGGATAGGTTGGTGAAATATCGTTAGAATAGTCTTTAGTGAGTGTTGCATGTATTATCAACTAATAATCCCTTTATTACTACGTATACGATAATAATTTAATAGGAGTGATATAAGAACAGGACCTTTTTTCCTCTTAGGTGGATGCTTTTGTATGTTAACTTGGTTAAGGTATTTAAAATTTCAGTACACTTATTTAATAGTGTATGTTTGTGCAATGGTGAACTTGTTTTTCGCTTGATTTATTACACTATCATTGTCTGAACCTATCAAAGGTATCTAATGTTTACTTTTACAGGGCACTTTTATGTGAAACATGATGTTTTACTGCCTCAACCCACCCATTAAATACTTGAAATACCATGTTCTTATGGAAGCATAATTTCATACCTATACCAATTTAAGTAGGTATTCAACAAATTAAAAAAAATTAGTATTGTGGAATGTGTGAGGTAATTTAATAAAATGCAGTTTAATCACATTGTGCTCCCATAAAAGCTTTGTAAATGATAGTATTTACTGGGTAAATGTATACAATGTTTTCTGAAACTTGATACAAAATGGCCATTCACAGCTTTAAAATTCACAATTTGTGAACATTAAATATGTTTCATTAGTTTAGACATTAATTAGGTATGATAAATCAAGATGACTACTCTGTTTGATAAATTTAACCATATCAGCTTTCTTGAGTATCAAATAGTTTGGTAAAACAAACAAAAAAGGCTACTTTTTGTTCGATAAATTTAATCATACCCCCAGAATACCGAAGAAGTTTGGTAAAATTAACCGAGAAGGCTAGTTTTTTTTGATAAATTTTATCGTACAGTTTGATAATTTTCACCAAAATTTTTTACCTAACAGTCTTGGTATAAATAACTTAGAAATTCAAAGTTCCATATGAACTGAAATTTTTGATAACATTTATCAAAATATGATAAATTCAATCAAATTTTTTTTTTCAGTGTAGAGACTAACCATGTCCTTGCATGTGACCCTTTATCTAGAATGTCTCCATGTAGTAGCCTAGTTGCATGTCAAAAGTGCATGTTTAGTGATCTTCATACCTGCCACATACCCTCGTGGTAGCTCGCAGGGTATACCGTAGATGTAGGTGTAGATGAAGCCACCGCGAGGGTGTTTGGTAGGGATCACCATAGATGCATTAATGACATGCAACTAGTCTACTGCTCGGAGATATGCTAGATAACAACCGATACCATACCGATAGATTTAAAATGCAATTTTTCACTCGTACCTTAGAAGAACAGAATATCTGTCTATAGGCAGTTTAGCAAACGGATAGGTGGGTAAAAAAATTGTTGGAGTAGCCTGTAGTGCATGAAGCCTGTTTTAATATTACTAATTTACGCATGCTAGGGAAATATATATAAATATATTTGGAAAAAAACATTCTAACCAGTAATTACTTTGCTACTATGTAGACACAAACTATCTTGGAATAAGACTGACACATGGTCTTTCCTGGGGTAAACACATACGTGAAATAATGGGTCAAGCTAATCGTAGACTGGGATTCATCAGAAGAGCATTGGGTAAATGTATCTCGTACTATTAGTGATATTAATAACGGTAAATATATCCAATACGAGTGTAGCAATTGATAACATTGGTAGCTGCATGTTGGTATGAGCACTTAAAGCAAACCCACCTAACAGCATGTTTTTGCATGTTTGCTTCGCAATTTCTATCTTTTTTAAATAGTGAAGTTTATTGCAGATATAAACACTAATCCATTTTTTATGCATGATATGTAGTGCATGTTTGGTGAGAATTCACCCTCTCCCACACACCTTTGAGGTGGCTTGCAGGGTATTATGTAGATGTAGATGTATCTAGTGGCACGTGACTCCTATACCTAACTTGTTTCCTTGTAGTATTATCATTGTGTAATTCTTAGTTGCATGTCATATACATCTACATAATACCCTGCAAGCCACAATATTTTTCGTAAAATATTTTTAACGTCACCAGTGAAAATATTGTCTTGGAATTTATTTAGAGATTAAGTCAAAATTTCAGCCTGCGACCTGACATGATTCCCATTTTAATTAATTTAATAGACTGGGAAAAGAGAGTGATAATTATTCACTTAAGTGAATACAATGTCTGTAATTGCCCTAGTCATTTCTCTCGTTTATACAGATACAAATGCCTTACCTATCGACCTATTCTAGCAAACACCTATTGCATACGACCTATTTCCAAGCAACTTAGAAACGCTATCAGCAATTGTCAGCAGTGCATGCTTCACCATCTGCCACACGTCTACATCTACACAATACCCTGAAAGCCACCAGAAAGGTGTGTGGCAGGGGATGAATTCTCACGAGACATGCGCTACATATCATGCATAAAAAAGTATTATTAATAATGTACTAGTCTAAACTTCAGTTTTAAAAGTTTATCTTTCAGTTTCAAAAAGTTAAAAATAGCAAAGTAAGCATGCAGTATATTACTGTTATTGGGTTAGCTGAAGGTCCTTATATCCCCTCGCGGTGGCTCAGAGGGTATTACGTAGATGAAGATGTATATATACTTTGAACTTTACGTACTATACTTGAACTAATAGTGACAATACTCAGTAGGTCACTTTCAGTATCCGATCCTATCACTTTCTCCACTCAGTAAAGTATGTAATTTACCGTAGAATTATATAAATGTGTAACAGTTATATGCCTACGTGCTGTGTCCGCTCCAGAGGATAATGACTCTTCATTAGTAGCAGTATTGCAATGAATTCGAGTTTTGTCATACGTGGGTGTACTCCCTTGAGGAGGCTAACGTGATACTTTGTTGTTGTCTTCTCATGATTTTTTTCGCCTGGTTAACAGGAATTTTCTCCTTGGAATGTCAATTATCACGTGTGCGCTCTCGATACCTTTTTGTGGTTTAAAGTCCGTCCGTTAAAGTTTAGAGTCCATCGATTAAAACACCGAAACCCTCCTGAACCAGATTCTTATAACAATTGTGCATTGTTTTTGGCCTGCGCCAAAAAAACATACAAAGGCGCACACATCAAATGTGTGCTTTTAGGAGCAAGCGGTAACAGTTATGATGAGAAATAATTAGCTCCTATAGATGAAAGAAAAACAACCGTTACGGAAAAGAAGTAGAATTTACGATACCTGAGAGTTCCGTAACTAGCTTCTAATGTTCTGCAATGTTAGCTTGTGCTATCAGTCATCAAACAGACTTTTTCCTAGCATGAATGCTTTTTAATTACTTAATTCGTGATATCTACTAATGTTTTCATATTCATGCTGAGACACTTACAGCACTACGCAGTGATGTATGGGATTCAAAACTTTATTAATGTGTTTTTTTTTTAATGCTGTAATGCTTACAATTAGTGATATACGGTGGTATTTTATCCCATGCCACACTCCCATACGGTGGTTAGGAAGATACCACGTAGATATAGATGAATCATATTGTATATAACTTTAAGCTCTAGCAACTATAATATATCATCATAGGTAACATTATTATTTAATTTTAAAATAATTTTTATTTTGGAAGAGGGATAATTCGATAGAGCGATCCTATAGCATTAGTGACAGGACAATCGAAAGCGTTGAAACTATAAGGTACTTAGGTGTAACAATCACTAAAGATTTATCGTGGGAAAGACATCCGGGAAACATGCGGCCGAGCCAAGAGAAAGCTAAAATTTATCGCAAGGGAGCTCGTGAAATATGACGAGAAGACAAAAGAACGATTCTACTTTTTAGTAGTTAGGCCCCACCTTGAATATGCAGCCAGTGTATGGGATGCAAAGGTTTGATCAGAGAGCTAGACATTGTGCAGCGTAGAGCAGCTAGGTTTGTAAAAAAAGTGTTACAATAGGCTTAGTAGTGCATCAGAATTAATAGAAGAATAAGGTTGGGTGTCATTATCAGATCGTAGGTTAAAGTACAGATTTAAAGCTCTAAATATAGTTTCCTGCACAGGAATTAGCGATCATAAAATAGTGCATATGAAATTTATTGTAGGCGTTGAAAGACATTATAAACCAAGGATGAGGGTACACTTATTTGGCAAGGGTAATTACCACAGTACGAAAGAGGAATTAAGGGAATCGTTTAATGTATTAAGCGAACAAAACCAAGGAGTAGATGAGAGTTCGTGGAGAGCATTTGTTGGGGTCACCCGCAAAGCAGTTATCAAATACATATCAAGTAAATTGATAAGTGATAATGCAGAGCCAAGGTGATATGAAATGGAGGCTAGGAAATCACTAAAGCGACAAAGGGTAGGCCACGCTATAATGAAGAATGCAGGACAGGGTCTATCGGTAGAGGAAAGAAATGAGTTAGTTCAAAACTATACAAAAACGAGAGCATTAGCAAGGAAAATATGTAGGCAAGCGTTATCATATTTCAAGAGGAAGATGTTAGGAATATATTTAGATAGCAAACCTAAAGCGTGTTGGTCATATGTGAGAGAGCTTCAGGGAAATGGATCCACAGTCCACACACTTAAAAGCGGTAAAGGAATTAGAGTCACCAGCAGTTTAGAAAAAGCCAATACTTTAAACACCTTCTTCTAAAGTGTATTCAACTCATCGTCACAAAACGCAGTGGAACCACCGCCGAACACTTTCAGTGAGCAAATGCCCGAAATAATGTCATGTCGCGGAATAGAGCAGCAGTTCAACAACATTAGTAAAAACAAATTACCAGGTCCCGATCATATTCCTTCCAGAGTATATAAAACATTAGCTTCTGAAATAGCCCCGTATCTAGAAATAAATTTCAATGAAATACTTAAGAACCACACAGTACCCAAGGATTGGAAAGTAGCGAACATTACCTACACCTATTTTTAAATGTGGATTTAGGGAAGAACATAGTAACTAATGACCCATTTCACAAACGTCAATCTCTTGTAAGGTATTTGAGCACATATTAGTCAGTTCGGTCATGGGGCATTTGGATAGTCAGGGATTGCTCATAAACAGAGAACATGGGTTCCGGAAAGGAAGATCTTACGGGACACAATTAGCTTTATTCGTACCTGATATTTTGCTAGATTTGGTAAATGGTGTAAGATTGGATAATTGTATATCAGAAATCATCGAAGAATTATGTTGGGAATCCTTATCAGATTGTAGGTTAATGTACATACATTACAGAAATTCAAAAGGAATAGCTTTTCCGAAGATGTAAGATACATTATAAAAACACAAGCGTATTATGCTAGATTCGAGCAGATACAAAAGATTAGAAAGATAGACTGTCGTACCGATAGATTTGAAATGCCATTTTTCCTCCGTATTAGAAGAGAAATACCCTGCCAGCCACCATAAAGTTTCGTGGCAGGGGGTGAATTCTCACCAAACAAGCACTACATATCATGCTTAAAAAGTATTAGTAATAATATTCTAGTCTAAACTTCAATTTTTTAAAAAGGTAAAAATAGCAAAGCAAGCAATATCATCTGTTAGTTGGGTTCGCTTAAATTCCTTATACCAACATGCAAAAACCTATGCCATCCATTGATACACTCGGATTTACGCTAACAAGCTTAGTAGCACGAAAATCGAAAGTGTTGAAACCATCAGGTACTTAGGTGGAACAATCACTAAAGGTTTATCGTGGGGAAGACTCATCCGGGAAATATGCTGCAAAACCAAGAGAAAGATAGGATTCAACAAAAGAGCACTAGGGAAATGTGACGAGAAGACAAAAGAGCTATGTTACCTTTCACCAGCTAGCCAAAACCCAGGACAGGTAGCTAGCATATGGGATCCGAGTGAATTAGGTTTGATCAGAGAGACAGACAGTGCGCAGCGTAGAGCAGCTTGGTTTGTAAAAAAAGTGTTCCGATAGGTTTAGTAGTGTACCAGAATTAATGGAAGAATCAGGTTGAGAATCATTAAGAGATCGCAGGTTAAAGTACAGATTAAACCTATTACAGAAATTTAAATCTGATAATTTTACTGATGATGTTAGGTTTATATTAAAAACACCAGCATATTATGATAGATTCGACCAGATGATTATGATTAGTGAGATGGATTGTCGCACTCACAGATTCAAAATGTCATTCTTCCCCGAACAAAATAAGAACACGATAGGCAGCAAACAAAGGGATAGGTGGATCTACATCTACATGATACCCTGCAAGCCACCGCGAGGGTGTGTGGCAAGGGGTGAAGATCACCAAGCATGCACTACTAACATGCAAACTAGCAACTATATTGTCTCATGCAACTTGATTGTTAGCATCTATAGTATTTAAGGGGTAAGACATGCATCATGCACTACAGAACACTCTAAAATATTTCCCCTACCTATCCCTTTCCTATGCTGCCTATTCTGTTCTCTTATAGTACGGGGGAAAAATGCCATTTTGAATCTATCAGTACGACAATCTATCTCTCTAATCTTATTTATCTGGTCAAATCTAGCATGATACGCTGGTGTTTTTAATATGTGCCTAACATCTTCAGTAAAGCTATCTGATTTAAATTTTTCTGTAAGAGATTTAATCTGTAGGTACTTTAACCTACGCTCTGATAATGACTCCCACCCTAATTCTTTTATTAATTCTGAAACACTACTCAACCTATCGTAGCACCTTTTAACGAACCTAGCTGCTCTACGCTGCACACTGTCTAGTTCACTGATCAAACCTAATTCATTCGGATCTCATACACTGGCTGCATACTTAAAGAGTAGTATTTAGTGCATGATGCATGTATTAACTACCAATCCCTTTATTACCATGTAGATACTAGCCATTCAGCTGCATGTGACCCTATTATGTAATAAGTTTCCATGTAGTAGCCTAGTTACATGTCAATAGTGCATGTTTGGTGATCTTCACCCCCTGTCACACACCCCCGTGGTGGCTTGCAGGGCATTACGTAGATTATTACTAATAATTTTTTATGAATAATATGCAATGCTTGTTTGGTGTGAATTAATCCCCTGCCACACACCTTTGCGGTGGCATGTAGGGTATTATGTAGATGTAGACGTAGACTAGAATATAATTAATAATCATTTTTATTCATGATCTTCACCCCCTGCTTCACACCCTCGTGGTGGTTTGCAGGGTATCGCGTAGATGCATATGTTATGCGTGATATGTAATGCATGTTTGGTGTAAATTCTTACCATGCCGCACACATTAATGATGGGATATAGGGTATTCATTTACATCTAGATAATACCCTGCAGGCCACCATAAAGGTGTGAGGCAGGGGGGAAATGTATAATGTGGTTAAACTTGTAAATGCAGTTGAAAGGCACAATGCTACCACTCCAGGGAAAATGTAAGGCATGTGAAACGTTAGCTACAAATTACGCTATAATTTTCTTTTGTGCGAAGATATATAATAATTATTGATTTGTCAGTATCTATCAGTATGTCAGTTCTATATATATATTTTTATATTAACTTATATTTCAGGAGCATGAATGAATTATGAATGCTACAACTTGTACACGCGAAGAAAATCACTACATCTAATTTGCATTGCACGTTTGGTGTGAATTAACCCCATGTCACACACATATGGAGGCTTGCAGAGTATTATGTAGATGTATAGATGTACCAGTTCTATTTCAAAATCTACGATATTCATATTTCTCGATAAACCTTTTTGTAATCTGCAATGGAATATTAAGTTTATTTTTACTATAACACTAAAGTGTAATGATCCTCACGCGCAGCGTTCATTCATACATTTATATCAACATCTACGTGATACCCTGCAAGGCACAGCGAGGGTGTGTGACAGGGGTTGAAGATCACCGAACATGCACTACTGACATGCAACTCGAACTGACTTTAATAAAATTCTTTAAACAAATAATGCTTGAACGAGTGGTTATTTTTTAGCTTACTTTTCTAGAGTTTCAATGGTAGTTCTTCCAAATTCCCTTGGGAAGAAGCAGTGGCTGGGGGAATACCCAAGCAAGCCTTTTGTCCCTTAACGACCGTAGGGGTCCCTCATACCCGGTCCCTCTTTTGTTCTGGGCCCTTCCCTGAAGTAAATCTTGGGTTTCCCCAGTGATAGTTTTCCGACCGTATGAAACAGGTGCAGTGGCATCATCGTGGTAAAGGTTTTTGATTTCCGGAAACTTGAGAATAGTTATCACAAGTACTGTGATTGAATTTAGATAATGATTCCCACGGACTCAATTTTTTTATTTAACTCTTACATGGCGAGTATTTCAGTATAATGTAAGTGGCTAGGGGTGAAGATTAACAAACATAACGAAGTACATGCAACTAAGAGCTACAATGCTACAAATACATGGAAATATATTACATATAAGAGTCGCGTGCAACTGTGTGATTATAATGTACACAATAATGAGGGGATTACATGTTATAAAATAATTCGATTCATACTATGTGTATATTATACTTTTGAATATATTTACCATTATTCATATCCCTAAAATTAGCAGACAAGTAAATGAACGCATTAAAATATTACGGATGAATAAAACAATCAAGAAGGGATGTAATTAAATTGGTGGAATTTTTATGACTTCTACATCCATATCTACGTAATACCCTGTAAGCTATCATAAAGGTGTGTAGCAGAGGGTGAATTCTCACCAAACATGCACTACATATGATCCTTAAATAAGGATTAGTAATAATATACTAGGCTAAACTTCACAATTTCTAAAAGAAACAAATAGCAAAGCAGGCTTGCAAAAACATGCTGTTAGTAGGGTCAGCTTAAATTCCTTACACCAACATGCAACTACCTATGCTATGGATTGCTTCACTCGTATTGGACATATTTACCGCTATTCATATCCCTAATTGCATAAGGAAAAAAATACATTTTGAATCTGTCAGTTCGGCAATCAATTTCTCTAATTTTGTAATCATGGTCCAGTCTGCCATAGTAAGTTGGGGCTCGCAAAATATTTTTAATGTCATCACTGAAAATATTGTATTGGAATTTGTTTAAGAGATTAAGTCTAAATTTCAACCTGCGATCTGACAATGATTCCCACTTCAATTCATTTATTAGACTGGTACGCTAATATGGTTATCGTATCGTCCCTTTACAAATCTTGCCGATCTTCGCTGCACACGTTCAAGTTCATTATTTAGACCAATTTCGTAGGGATCCTATATACTGGCAGCATATTCCAAATGAGGTCTAACAAGGGAAAAGTAGCTGATTTCTCGTACATGATCGTCACATTTATCCAATACCTACTCTTTTGATGAATCCCAGTTTACGATTAGATTGCCCCATTATTTAACGCATGTGTTTACCCCAGGAAAGATCATGTGTATGTCTTATTCCAAGATATTTAATAGATTCCACGCTTGTTAATTTATCATTACTTATTTTGTGCGTACTAGGAGGAGAACAATTCTTTTTTCAAATCACACCATTTTTCAATTGCTTGTAGGTCATCATTTAAATATTCTTTATCATTTGGGCAGAGAATTTCCCTGTACACAACTGCGTCATCGGCAAATAGACGTAGCTTACTTTTGACCACCTTATTGATATCATTTATGTACAGAAGGAACAGGAGTGGACCTATCACACTACCTTGTGGGACCCCTGAAGTGACTTGAATTGCCGGGTAGGTAACACCATCCAAAACAACCCTTAGCACCCGATCATTTATCCATGATATAATATTACTGTCTAACCCATAAGATTTTAATTTCAAAATTAGTCTGATATGAGGCACCTTGTCAAAAGCTTTCTTGAAATCGAGAAATATTGCATCCACTGGAATATCATTTTCGCCAAGAAACTAAATTATCGTGGGAAACTTATGATGATCTCCACCCCCTGCCACACACCCTCACGGTGGCTTGCAGGGTATTGCAATGCAATTCACAATTTAAAAAAAGATAAAAATAGCAAAACAAGTATGCAAAAACATGCTGTTAGTTGGGTTCGCTTAAATACCTATACCAACATGTAACTATGCTATCCATAGATACACGGGTATTTATACCATAGGATATATTTACAGCTACTCATATCCCTAATTGTACGAGGGGAGGAGGACAATCTGTCAGCTCGGCAATCACTTTATCTAATTTTATTATTATGGTCCAGTCTACCATAGTGAGTCGCAAAATATTTTAGACGCCATCAGTGAAAAGATTGGCTTGAAATTTAGTTAAAAGTTTAAGTCTAAGGTTCAACTAAAGGCTTAATAATGATTTCCATTTTAGTTCATCTAATAGACCAGTTACACTAATATAATTGTCGTACGGTTCCTTTCTAAATCTTGTCGATCTACTCTGCTCACGCTCTAGTTCGTTATTTAAGACTATTTCGTAAAAATCCCATAAACTGGCAGCGTATTCCAAATGACGTCTAACAAGGGTAATGTAGCTAATTTCTCGTACAAGACTACGATTCGCTGATTTTAGGCATGTGTTTACCCTGAGGTAAACACATGCCTAAAATTCCAAGATACTTAAATTCCACGTTGGTTAATTTGTTATTCTTAATGTATTATTGTTAGGAGGAGAACTATTCTTTTTCCAAAAATTAATTACTGCACATTTTTCAAATGTAATTCTCACTGTCATGTGTCACACGAGTTATCAACAATCATATGTAATGTAAATAAATTCACTTTGTAAAATTTCACAGATTTATTAACACCGACCCAGGTTTCGATTTACACAGTCATTATCAAGCCTTGATAATTACTGTGTAAGTCGAAACCTAGGTCGGTGTTAATAAATCTGTGGAATTTTACAAAGTGAATTTATTTACATTATCAATATGTGGTTCCACGAAGTGTAGCCTAGCAATTTGTGATATAATCATATGTAATGTACTCCGGGGTATTATTTCCGCTGAATCATTATTTTTTTGTAGATTCCCCAAGATTTAAGCATGTCACCGTATAAGCAATACGATCTATAAAATATAATTCATCGTAACAGGATATTTTATTAATATATATTGAGTTGTAAAATATTAATCCTTGCAGTAGCCTAAATTTTAAGCGCGGTAGAAGATTGTTGAATCACAGGACCGTGGCTATAAATCTTATTATTTCTTTGAACGACTGGTTGGTACACTGGTCGAGCACATAATCAGTCAAACAACACTCGCACTTTCTCTCGTAATTACGTTTTCCCTGGTCTGTAACTGTAATCCACTGCTTCGCAAAGAATTTATACAGTCGATGTATCTGGGTCAACGTTGAGTTCTCATGCGGGACCAGTTCAAATGTTTTCTCGTGTAATCTGTAAAGATTTCTCCTGTGTACCAACATCGCTAATGTGATTTCAAAAATTTAAATTATACATTTATGCAACACCAAAACAGCACCAAGGCCTTTACATTGGGTTATATTAAAGTATAAATCATAATAATAACAAATATCAAACATGATAAGAAACAGAATTTGAACAAGAAGAGATTAACGTCTCAGCCTACATTCATAATTATGTACAAGTAATACAATCTAATTAGTAGAATTATCACATCGTGACAAAAGGGACAAGACCAAAACGTAGCATCAACCGTCACTAAATCGCTAAATGGCGGTGCGATGTCTTTCAATTCGTATTCTTTTTTGTGGGCATATTTACTCTATATGTACATTTATTTCTACGTAATACAGTACGAGAAACCTCGAGGAGGTAAATATCACCAAATATTCACTACTTACATGCAACTAAACACTACAATGCTACTACTTCATGGAAACTTGTTTGATATACTTTTGCGTGTTGATAATTGCAAGAGTTGAAAGGGATTAGCATATTTACAATTTCCTGACACGTTTCGTGGGTTAATTTATTTGAATGAAAGTACATCTACTCCTACTAATTACCTAGCGGTCCACCTCGGAGGTAAGTGGAATTTTAAAACTATTAAGGGTTAACACAGACAGGATCACAGGGCTGGCATGTATCGGCAGACAGAATCACAAGTTAGGAGAATAGGCTGCATCACCGACACATTCAAATATTCGCCCTTCCGTAAAACAGTCCGCGACCATAACAGCGTTGAGTCGTTCCATTCCAAAATACCCTTTTGAAAAAACTTCCTTTTTATATCATAGAATTGCACACATTAATCATAATCGTTTAAATATAGAATGAAAATTGGTATGTGATTGGTAAAATTTTTATTTGGTGATGTATATACGTATTCGTGAAATATTGATGCATAAGACATTAAAAATATAGTAGAAAAACAGAAATTTGGCAAGCGTCGGCTCCTTTGAGAATTTTTCTCGCTCTTCTCGACCATAACGACTTTTGACTTGCATCCTCGAAAGACATTAAAAATATGCTGATTCAAGTTTTTAAACCATTCATCCATATAAACATACGATACATAAATATCCCGTCTTTTAAATTCATATCCTAACGATTCTATCAATTACAGATACATTTATGTATGAAGATGGGCGACTGTTAGACTAGAGAAATTGTTTTTGATTATTGTCTTATCATAGACAATGCTGTAATGCATTGTTGAGGCCGAGAATTTCTGGAATTCCATGTAGAATGGAATAACTAGTCGAAGAAAAGTGTGCTTCCTCAGGATAAAATAGTTTAATACAAAATGTATCGCTAACTGTAGCGTCATCAAGCTAGACACATGTACTATCTACAGCAAGCTGTTCAAGTATAGCTACAGCTGAGTGGAATATATCATATTTAAATATGTTGCCTCGAGGACCTGGTTTTCCGTTACAAGTTCATCCATTTCAAGTAAATGCTTATTTTTTTACTGTTCCCGAAGTCCTTGGTGCCGATGCCGAGCCTTTCGAAGGAGAGTCTGGCGGCTTTGCTCGACTACGTTTCGTCGGGTTTTCTTTTCTTCGTATCCTTCTCTCGCATGTCGCATTACAAAAATATTTCTGTTTGCATCGAAGAGATTTTTACCGCGACTCGAGAGAATGTGATATAGCACCGTCCGAGGTCCCAACGTCCAGTCGTTCCCTGCTTCGACAAGTCTCTCTCCTCCTTTGTTCTACCAACCGCCCGATCTCCCTCTCAGCGCCCTCTCCTTCATTCTCGGTCCATTTGCTCTCTTCACACATTTCATTACGTTCAAGGTCGCGGCAGGTGGCATTGAGGAAGATGCTGGTAAAATCGGAATTATTGTGTGCGCAGAGCTCGATTGTTTTGTTTGCCTCTTGAAATTTCTCGAGGGAGACCTATCCCACGGTGACGACATCATTTCCGCCCGATACCTCGCCGCGTTTCGGGGGAAAACACGCGCGAGTCGTTTAATAACGCACGCGCACCGACGGACTTATTCATCGGAAGCAATCCCATGCGTCACAGTTTGAGGAATTCCTAAGTCGACGTCTTCGTACTATTTTTTTGGCAAGTCATACAACAAGGTTCATTGGAGACGACGATTAGATAAAAGCTGACTCCTCGTTCGAAGCCACAAGTATCTACATCTACATCTAAGCTGTACTCTGCAAGCCCACGCGAGGGTGTGTGGCAGGGGGTGAAGGTCACCAAACATGCACTATTGACATTCAACTAGGTTACTACATGGAAACTTGCTAAATAATAGGTTCACCTGCAGCTAGATACTAACTATCTATATAGTAATAAAAGTATTCTTCGAAGTTAATTTTAATTTTGAAAACATATTACTGGAGTGACCGTATGGTAGGTATCTCAGGGTGTAGAGCGTGGTCATTCTTAGCGAAAGTCCCTGGCTCATTGTTGTCATTAGGGAAGGCTACTGACAACTAAGGTTATTTGCGCCATTAGGGATTGGAGGGGATTTGGGAAATGTGGGTATTTTAAGTAGTGGAGGTGGGGTGGAAAGAAACAACAGGCATTAGACTGCTCTGAACGAAAGGCATCAAAGTATCCACGGCTTAGCGTCCCATCTGACGGGCAAAGAGTTGAACTTGAAGTGCCTTTCACACAACGCTGAAGTGCGACCGGTATACCAATAACGGAATCTCCACCACTGTCGGGATTCGAACCCGGGCCCTCGGAATGGGAAGTAAGTCTAGCCACCACATGTACTCGATCCCAAAGATACCGAATTCGATTCCGGGTTGTAAATCCGCGCTGTGTGATTACTAGGTGCCAGATCTTTATGAGAAACCACGGGTGGTACGGGGAAGGAAACTGGCCTTATATGTAGTAAGTGTATGGACAACCTGACCTAATGGAAAACACGAGAAGATTTTCTTCAAGTGAACAATATTTTCAGGCTTGATTTTAACGAAACCGACCATTGCTTCAGCACAATTGAGTGTCAATTTCAAGATTATAAAACCATGTTCAGATTTGTTAAAAATATAATGTCCGATTGGTTATTTCGTAATAGGGAGCATGACAAATTTTCATAAAGGAAAGCTCAATATCATCTTGCTCAACCTTCCTCGGTTACCTCCTCACGTCCCTTGGCCCGGTTGATTCATTTGGTTCGTTGGAACGCGACATGAGTTTCTTATTTATTGCTCATTACGAGGGCCTCTTTTCACTAGATTGAGGTCGTGCAAGCCCATAGGATTACCCTGCTACATCATGAAAGCTTATCCCATATTCCTCATTTTTCCTCCGTACTATAAGAGAACAGAATAGGCAGCATTGCAAAGGGATAGGTAGGGGAAATATTCTAGAGTATTATGTAGTGCATGATGCATGTCTTACCCCTTAAATACTGTAGACACTAACAATCAAGTTGCATGAGACAATATAGTTGCTAGTTTGCATGTTAGTAGTGCATGTTAGTAGTGCATGGTTGGTGATCCTCACCCCCTGCCACACCCTCGCGGTGGCTTGCAGGGTATCGTGTCGATGTATTCTCAAACTGATTTTGCCATAAAGTGTGTCGAATTTACAATGCCCTAGATGATCGTGTAACTTAATTTCGGGGAAAAGCCGATTTTGTGATTACAGTTAAGCAATCTTTAAGATAAAAGTGTACGAGATCATTATCATTTGCAATGAAGTCACCGTTTAGTTAGTTGGCTGAAAATTAGTGCATGGAGGATGTATAGATGAACTGCCCCTTAGCTGTAACATTTTCCCCAAGTTGTTTTTGTAATAACAATTTGTTTTCTTTTTTTGCCTTCAGTTAATAAATGTTAAACCTCCGCTTCGATATGCAATGAATCCCACTGTTGTTCTTCACCTTCCCTTTACCATTGTATTCCTGTTTTCGGGATTCGTTTTTGTACATGTTCCGCGACCGATATTGGAATGAGAATACTCACCTGACATCTTAATGATAACAAATTATTGATAGCGTTTCATATTACTGCTATATGCCAACAATCGATGAAAGAACATTCTGCCATATTGCAGAATAATCTAAATCCCCTACCTGTATTGCTACTATCTTCATTCCGAGTTTGTGTCCTCAAACTCTACCTGCTTCACTCATCGTTTCTCTTTTACGTTTCTTAAGCAGTCCTTTTAGTTTAAACCGGTTATACTTCGGCATCGTTGGAAATATAATCTCAATCCTGTTTTACTGGTAACTTCGATTTTTATGCCTCGTTTTTTTATCGCCTTCGGGCTCTATAACGTAGCGCTCATCTGCATCCGATTTGGGAATGCCAAGACGCGTGTCTCCCAACTCCTTTGGCGGAAAGACATTCCGATTTTTGACGGCCGTGAAATCTCAAATCTGGTTCAAAGACCGACCTTGAATCCTTGATTTTGTTTAAATCACTTTTGTGCATATTACTTATTATTTATTTGATCGAATGAGGATGTCACAAAACACTGAGACTCTTATTGGCTGCAATACTTCTCTCACCATGATACCTTCATAAAATAAATTTACTTCAACATAAAGATGAAATTTCACACATAATATTAATAAGGATTATTTTGGCGCAGGGAAGACCTATAATAGTCATTTTTTCCGCGCACAATTAGGGACAGTAATGGATTACAGCGAAGTAACGTGTGGAAATTAGAATAGGTATTTTAGATTTTGATGTAGGGATAAGGGTGTTGTGTTTTTTTTAACGTATACATGTTTTAACACTACTAAATCATGCATGCTCTTGGAAATATAAGTTAATAATTAGATTTGCTTGTAGAAATAACTGACTAATCCATACATATTACATTACCTACTTGGCATAGACTAGCAATTTATTGTCATTAAAATCTAACATTTCGCCTGCATCGTAACTGCATGTTTAATGCTTTCCACGTGGTGGTAGCATTGAACCTCTTATGTTGCATGTAAGTATTGAATGCACGGAGTTGTATTTTTTGCATTCCTGCATGGTAGTAAGTGCAAATTTATTCTCTTTTATATTAAACTTCAAGGCATAACAATGTTAATAATTTAGCTTTAAGTAATGTAATGTAAGGATCGTAATATTAAGGACATACATGCATTTGTGTACTGAGGGCATAAGAAGGAAGTGTTAAGGATAGTTTGTGTCATTATGTATATTTAGTTGTCAGTATGTTTTTTGCAACAGTTAGCATCGTCTATTTGAGATGTATTTATTATTTGAATAGCTAAATTTCGGCTAAATAAACGCTATTATTATTATTTTACTATTAGTCTGTGCTTTTACCAATCATCTTCCCACTACATTTCCAATTTCTCTCCGTTCAGAGTTCAGAGGAAAATGAAATGTTTCATTTTATTCTGGCTTTTTGTTGGTGATCGTTCCCTTTAACTTCTTTCCTGACTCGTTGATCTCAAATGGAACCGTTCGATGAATGAAAATTCGGCACTTTCATGCCTAGACTTCACTTTGGCCCGCCCATTCCTTAAGCTCTGTCCCGCCCCCAGCCATGAGCATCTTACCACTACAAAGTTCTTAATAATACGGTTTCCGAGTTTTTATGAACGGTTGCGATGGGAAATGTCAGTCATTAAATATAATTTCAGGAAATTGTAGAAAATTGCGGGGAGGATTTTACTTTCTGGATTACTGATGATTATAACTTTCTCTCCCAAAATCTTCTTCCGAAAAGAGACACTCGCGGCCTACTCTTCAATCACACATTCTATACATTCAGCAAGTGAATAAAATTTGCTCTGACCAATATCGTTCTTGTTGATGAATTGCTGTTGACTGGCAACCGTATATTATGTTTAGTCTAGCATTTAAAAAGTATTAAAAATTTTTTTTTTCATCGGAGTTTTGAAATTGGGTAATTCGTTGTTTTTTGCTCGCTGTGATGAAAAGTTAGGGACTCAAATGAATGGTTGGCCCCTGTTTTTGGTTGCATGCAGCTAATGCTCTTAAGTTTGGAGCCAGAAAACCTCATATTTTATTCGTCTATAACCCTGATCCAGAAATTAGCGAGTTTAACATTAAGATTTTTTTCTTTGAGTGACCAACACGATGATAAAATGTATTTCATATATTTTTTCATGAAGCCACGTTATCATAAAGCAACGAGCATATTGAGCTTGCTAGTGATTTTTTTGTTGCCCACAATATGTTCATTTTGAGTGTTTGTAGTCATCTTCTAGCAAGAATATGACCAAAGGCACAGACTAAGAAGTAATTAACTCCCACATTCTCACTATAGGCAAAAGAAAATGCTAATTAGCTACGCGTTGTCTTAATTTTTTCATCTGAGGCGCGCTATTTCTAAGTCAAGGATATTGTTAAGACAAGGTTAATGCTTATTATTCGTCAGCTTTTCAAAGCGTTAACTTCACTTCCCACGATATTTTAGGGCACATTTTCCGCAGAAACTTTTCTTTCCGAGTGACTAAGCAAAATTTTGATACACAGCTACTCTTAAAGCACAGAAGCCATAACTACACGATGGATACTAAGACTTCGTAATTAGAATCTATTAATGAAACTGCATTTCAAGAATCCATGCTACGGTCTTTAACGTTACGTAACTTTGATGATTACGAAAGAGCTACTCCAACTTTTCGGCGAATCTCACACTTTATTACTCCTTAGCACATTATCAGTAATCATATTTCAGAAATAATGGTGACGTACATAATGTGGTATGCTGATAAGTTATCGCGGTGGAAAGAGTTTGTTTCGTGAAAACCGAACTGGTGATTTTTCATTGAAACTGAAAATACATAAGTAAAAGGACTTTTTTTACTTTCAAGGGCAGAATATTTATCCATAATCCAGATTTTTAAGTGCAAGCTCTGTGAGATCGATATTTATATTTCAACATGTAACTTATTAATAAAATCGATGGCCGGCGAATTTACTTTGCGGAATCAGGACAGGATATCATAAAACTAAAATTAGTTATTTTCCACACTGTTTTACAGTCTGTACAGTTCTACTCCGTACCTATGAAGGTTGAAACTGGTTGAGAATTCAATAAAACTTACAGGGTGTATGGAATGTAACTAATTTTATTTTTGTAATATCATTAAACTTGTTATTGCATTATATGAGTGGCCAATGATGGGAAAACCTTTACATCAATTAAAGGATTAGTTATCCATTAAAGGACGAACATGCTAAACCATCAAAGGTAATAGGTAGATCAAATAGTGGGTCCGTTAAAAAATTATCGAGGAATATTTTAGTTGGAAAAAAGCACCAAGAGAGAAACAGATTGGGAGAAAGAATTTCAGTGATAATAGTGGATTGTCGTAGTTTAAGAAATAAAGTAGCAGAATTTCACCACCTCATAAAAATTACCCGATGCAGATATAATCGTAGCACAGAAAGCTGGCTTTCAAATGACATATCAGATTATGAAGTATTCCCGAAGTCTTTTACCGTATACAGAAAGGATAGAGTAAGCAGAAACGGAGGAGAAGTATGAAGCTGTGAAGGACCCGTATGCCAGTAGAAGAGAACTTATTTCAGAGCGAAATGTAGAAAGTATTTGGTTTTCCGTTAAAAGTAAAAGTAGTAACGCAGAAAAAATATATGTAGGTGCATATTACAGGCCACCGGATGAAGAAGTCAATTCTATAATGGAACTAGAGTCAGAGATAGGTACATTACTTATCGGAGCAATGATAGAGGAATAATAGTAGGAGGAGACTTCAATCGCCCTACGATAGACTGGAATACGTGTAGCTTTATAACAGGAGGTAAGGATAAGGAACTTTGCGAATCACCGTTGAACACCTTTACGTCATATTCTTTACAACAGTTAGTAACAGAACCGACCAGGGGAAACAACATTCCAGACTTATTAGCAACAAATATATCCGAAAAAGTTCTAAATATAGTTACAGTCACAGGAATTAGCGATCATAAAATAGTACATGCGAAATTTATTGTAGGCGTTGAAAGATATTATAAACCAAGGATGAGGGTATACTTATTTGGCAAGGGTAATTATGACGGTATGAAAGAGGAATTAAGGGAATCGTTTAATGTATTTAGGGAACAAGGCAAAGTATTAGATACAGAGTAATCGTGGAGAGAATTTCTTGTGGTCACCCGTAAAGCAGTTAATAAATACATACCAAGTAAATTCATAAGTGATAATACAGAGCCAAGGTGGTATAACACGGAGGTTAGGAAATCACTATAAAGTGACAAAGGGTATGCCACGCTAGGATGAGAAATGCAGGACATCGACTATCGATAGAGGAAAAAAATGAGTTAGTTAAAAACTATAAAAAATCGAGAGCATTAGCAAGGAAATCATGTCGGAAAGCGTTATCACATTTCAAGAGCAAGATATTAGGAGAATATTTAGACAGCAATCCTAAAGTGTTTTGGTCATATACGAGAGAACTTCAGGGAAATAGGTCCACAGTGCACACACTTAAAAACGATAAAGGAATCAGAGTCACCAGCAGTGTAGAAAAAGCCAATACTTTAAACACCTTCTTCCAAAGTGTATTCAACTCATCGTCACAAAACGCAGTGGAACCACCGCCGAACACTTTCAGTGATAAAATTCCAGAAATAAAAATTTCATGTCGCGGAATAGAGCAGCAGTTAAAAAACATTAGTAAAAACAAATCACCAGGTCCCGATCAAATTCCTTCCAGAGTATACAAAACATTAGTTTCTGAAATAGGCCCCTATCTAGAAATAATATTCAATAAAACACTAAAGAACCACGCAGTACCGAAGCAGCGGCGTCGGAAGTGGGGAGCAGCGGGGTAATTCGCCCCCCCCCCCCCCCCCCCAGAATTTGCCCCGGGCCCTTGAGAAATGAGTCTTCATTAATAAAAATTAAATCTCACTAGTTTCCAGCTTGCCCTTTCCCTTCGGACGCATATTCTACCACCTCCATATGCACTTTTAGCGGAATTCTAGTCTCTACCCTCTCCTATCCGTAAAAAAATGCGAGCCCTTTTCAGGCTGGTCCCTCCCAGCGAAAATAATTCCGACGCCCCTGTACCCAAGGATTGGAAAGTAGCTAACATTACACCTACTTTTAAAAGAGGTGATTGGGAAGAACCTAGTAACTACAGACCAATTTCACTCACATATATCTTTTGTAAGGTATTGGAGCACATTGTAGTCAGTTTGGGCATTTGGATAGTCAGGGATTGCTCATAAACAGTCAACATGGGTTCCGGAAAGGTAGATCTTGCGAGACACAATCAGCTTTATTCGTACACGATATTTTAGTCTACGGGGAAAAAAGTACTGAAGTTGATGCGATATTTTTAGATTTTAAAAAGGCATTCGATAAAGTTCCTCGTGATAAATTAATCTTGAAGTTAGAGAGTTTTGGTATAAATAAAGACGTTGAATGTTAGGTAAAAGAATTCATAAGTGGGCGAGAGAAGAGGGTTGTCATGGATGGTATCATGTCGGACACAATCAAAGTCACATCCCCAGGGTAGCGTGGTAGGTTCGCTTCTATTTCTCTTATACATAAACGCTTTGGGTACCGTAGTTAGTAGTAAGTTTAGACTTTTTGCAGACGATGCGGTAGTATATAGGAGTGTATCAAAAGAAGACAGGAAATCGCTTAGCAAGTATTTAGATGTAATTCAAGAGCGGTGCGACAAATGGCAGTTAGAACTTAACCTTAAAAAGTGTGTATCTATCAATTTTTGGAGGAGGAATAATTCGATAGAGCGATCCTATAAAATTAATAACACGAAGATCTAAAGCGTTGAAACCATAAGGTATTTAGGTGTAACAATCACTAAAGATTTATCGTGGGGAAGAAAATTCCGGGAAATATGCGGCCGAGCGAAGAGAAAGCTAGGATTTATAAAAAGAGTACTTGGGAAATGTGATGGGAAGACAAAAGAGCGATATTATATTTCACTATTTAGGCCCCACCTTGAGTATGCAGCCAGTGAATGGGATACTAATGAATTAGTTTTGATCGGAGAACTAGACAGCGTGCAGCGTAGAGCAGCTAGGTTCGATAAAAGGTGTTACGATAGGTTGAGTAGTGTTTCAGAATTAATGCAAGAATTAGGGTGGGAATTATTATCAGAGCGTAGGTTAAGGTACAGATTAAACTATTAGAGAAATTTCAATCGGATAGCTTTACTGAACATGTTAGGCACATATTAAAAACACCAGCGTATTATGCTAGATTCGACCAGACAAATAAGATTAGAGAGATAGATTGTCGTACTGATAGATTCAAAATGGCATTTTTCCCCCGTACTATAAGAGAACGGAATAGTCAGCATAGCAAAGGGATAGATAGGGGAAATATTTTAGAGTAGTCTGTAGTGCATGATGCATGTATTTATTCCTAAAATACTATAGATACTAAAAATCTAGTTGCTAGAGACCCTATATAGCTGCTTGTTTGCATGTCAATAGTGCATGCTTGGTTGATCTTCACCCTCTGCCACACACCCTCGCGGTGGCTTGCAGGGTATCGTGTAGATGTACACATCTATGTTCAAGAGAGGACCCGCAACCCCCCGGTAGTCAGGTCTTTAAATGTTGTTTTTCTTTGCAGTTATTGGGATTACTGCCCCATAAATTTTTTCTCCAATTCATTTTCCGCTGGTATAGTTCAGTAAAATTAAACAGAGTTTTGTTTTCCCATTTTATGATTTTTGGTACTACTTACAAAAGCGAACTCGCACCAACCGAAAAAGTGGCTCTCAGTCAACCACTGACTCACATCAGTTTTTTAAGAACTCCCCCGCCAAAGGAAAAGCTAGTAATCCCATTCCTCCTTTGGCGCATGTTATAATTCTTCGAATATATTTACATTCAGGGACCATCGTGTCAGTTAACCTTGGCCCATTGAGAGATTGGAATGCGAAATGTCTCCTTCGCCCGTGGAGGATAATTGTCTAAAACGATCCTAAAATCCATAATAATCTAGTCTAAAAATCCATATAAAAAAGGAAGTTATGTTACCGCACCCTGTATTAAAGCAACAGTAAATTGAATCGGGATTTGGATCTTTGACACCAGCGTTTATACTAAATAAAACAATATGAGAGTCGCTACGGAAATAATATGGGGGTAATACGATTCTGATAAGTGTCACTTGTGCGACCGCTTGTTCTCCAGCATTGGGAAATGCGGGCCTTTCGAGGCCCGCAGCCGGAGCTGCAAAATCCATGAGATAACAAATTACAAAGAAAAAATTAAATGTTTTCGAAAGCTACTTTCCAATTTATATTCCACTCAGAAGCAGGAAGTGTAGGAATGAATAGCAAATTCGGTGCTCCGTCGGGCAGGGATGGCGAAAGTTGGAGGGTACAATTTCTGTACGAGAAAATGTGTCACCTTAGCAGCCAATATTTTAGTTGATTAAAGTACATATGAGAAGAGGTTTTACTCGGATATGTTCGATATAGATAGTATGCTTTTAATGAGATAGTTTCCTATCTTTTTAATTTCTTGATCAAAAGTTTGTAATTTCTGTAGTACGTATTATGAGCGGTTCGATTTTAAAATAACGCCGTTTTTCCTTATTAATTAAAAAGTGAAAAAATTCAACGGCACGTAAACAAGACGCAAATTATTTCATGCCACTAAATTATACGTGCGACGTCAAAGGTCCGTCTTCTCCGAACTCTCTTCTCTCCCTGCCGCTAAGTTAGTGCTGCGGACGCTTCTAATTAGACGGTGTACTCCGTGAATCTTGTCAAGTACCTGAAGAAAATGTATCAAATTAATTTATTATGATTTATTTAATTTAAAATTATTTATCCAGCATATTAATTTCAAAACAGTTTGTAGGTACTCATTTTACTAAAGATGACGTGAACTTATTGAATTAATGGATGAAGGCGATACTTTGTGGAAATTACGAACGTTAAACATGGTAAATGAAACAAACTTTGTACTGTGTGTAAGTACAAAGTATAAATCTGCGTGGAAAGTACAATGCTTGTTTCATTTACCATATTTGACGTGAACTTAGCCCATCGTCGTGCCAAGTTCACGCCACGCGTCTCGGTAGCAGGGGACTCGCCTAGCAGTAAGCGCAGGACCCTGAAAAATTACTAACTATACCATGTTTAACAGAGGAGACTTACCTACCTTTGATTATTTTCGTAGGCGATTAATAATACACGTTCTTCAGAGCTGAAGAGCTCTGAAATACAATGGGGGTGTTTACTTGGGACCGAAATTTGTACACGAAATCGTTAGATGGAACGAAAAATGAATTTTAGTGAAAAAATTAATCTTATAACCAGAAACATTCACTCATAAATCAAAAATGAAAATAAGCAAAAGGTGGCACCCACCGAAGAAGCTGCTTCAAGACTCACTACCTCATCCACCACCCGTCCTTGACTGCTATTTAGGAAAGGGAAGGGAGTGGAGGGGGGCGGGGGCGTCGGAAGGTCTGCTCGCACAGATCCTGTCGCAACCACTTCCGTTGGCAGAGTCAGCTCTGTGTCCCCCATTGTGATAAGGCGAAGTAGCTTCGCGGGCTCAGTTGTAATTGGACGAAGTGGATGACGTACTCGGTCGTATGCACGTCCACTTTTCCGAAAGAGTTAAAAACATCAGTTTGGGTTAAAAACATTAGTTTTTCGCCGCTTATATCTCGAGAACTAATTGACGAATCAAAAAACTGAAAATACGGGTCTTTTTATTTTACAAACTCTATCAGATTCGGCAATTAAAACAATATGGTAAGCGACCCGATTGTAAGATCAGGTGACGAATATTCCCTGTAGGTAGTCTTTAGCATATCTAAAACTTTGTTCTTCACAAAAATAACTCATGCGGACTGCGCCCTTGAACACCAAATCGGAACTATCAACTAATGAATTTTAAAAAATGTCAAACCCATCAATAATAAAAATATATTCCATCGGGGACAATAATTTAGCTTTACAAACCTGGTGAATGCATAGATAGCACGTTTCTTTCTTTAGGTAGTATTTCTCTTATTAGCTGTGATAAATTGTGCGTGTTTGGTGATTGTTCATCCCCTGTCTCGCGTCCTCAAGGTGGCTTGCCGTGTAATCCGTAGTTGTATCGATACTCATCAGACGAAGATTTTATAAATGCCAATCGCTTGCGTTGCGCCCAATTTTCCGCCGTGCTCCGCCTCCGACCCACATTGGTCCGGATCCGAGAAAATGGGCACAAAAGTATTTGTTTCGACTTTCTGGAAACTCACTTTAAATATGCAGCTCTTGTAGCATAATGCCTGGGGAATCTTACTGCACACTTAGTTTTGCATAAAACAATTTGTTAACGTTAGTAAAGTGCTTCAAAGTAGAGCTATTTTTAGATAAACCACGCTCTTTTAATTTTTTCGAAAAATACACATTTTTAGCAATTTTGTTTGTCTGTTTCGTAGTAAAAATTGGCAAAATGACTATGGTCTATAATAATATGGACATTTTATTATCAGCAAAAGTAGGTTTTAATCTTTTAGTGATTCTGATGATTGCTGGAGGAGTTCTTCAAGAGGAATAATTTTTTCTCACAAATTTCGCATAAATGTTGGATTATAAAACGATTGACGCGGAGATTCTTATGCTGGCAAAATTGGGATATATCATAAAGATATTGGTAAAGGATTCAGCTGGAAATATTTGCAAATAAGTGAATGATAATGACTTATGTGATTCTCTGCCGCGGTCGTGCGCGTCGGCACTTGACTCGAGGTTCGGCACAGTGGAGTTACACTATGCAATACATCTTTTCCAGTGTTTTATTGATTATTATTTCAAAAACAAGTAAGTATACCATTTTCTTTCTTTATTCTATTCTGTCCTTGCCCGAATTAACTCTAGAAAGAGGGAGAGAATGAATTTCTGACTGCAATACTTAGCAAAATTGTGACACTGGAAGAGAAGGAAAATATTTCCTTCGATCGCTTCTCAGTACGATTCCTATCGAATTTTGTTAATCGTTTGAAGTATATAAGACTGGTTGCATGAACTGCTGCTGGGAAAACCCACCACTGGCAGTCCCTTTCCTCAAAGCCAAAGTGACAGGAGACCCGTTACCCGCAGACGTGCCGGACCCAAGGGAAGTGGGTAAAGGCCTTAGTCGGGATATTTTACTATCTCTACTTAGCTCACCACCCAACTTGTGTTAATTGCCTAGAGACGGTTTCTTTGACCTGCAAGTTGAGTTGCACATGTCAACAGGTGTGGTTTTTACCCTCCAGGCGCATCTTTCTAGACGGGTTTTATTGCAGGACTGCCGCAAGTATGCATTTTCACACAAAATTCAGCCATTTCACATTTCTCTTTATGCGGTCCACCTAAAACCCTCCTGGTTATCCTCGGGGGTAGACCCTAGTTCTTGGGGGTGGTGGTAACTCCTCTTCTTAACCTCCTCCATGTTTCAGTAGAAACATTTTGGTGCTCTTCAGTTGCTCCTTTTCTATCGCTGTGTACACATGCCGTTCTTTGTCGTTAGGTCCTCGGTCGGCAATAGTTTTCGTTATTTGAAGTGATCTCTAAAGTAAGTGTTAGTGTTGTGATAACTCGGAAGTTTGTGATTCAATGAATTTTTGTTTCCTGGCCAACTCAGCGATAAGAATAATTAATGAGGTTCGCTATTTTTGTTTCCGTTTCAAGTATATCTAATACGAGTTACCACACTAAATTTTGCATTGTTTTTGCTTCCGTTTAAACTCCTAACTTTCTAGAATAAAGACTATTTTTCAGCATTTAACGAACCAATGATTTTAATTTTTAACTCACAGCTACGCCGCTAACATCTTCGCGGAGGCAACTTCACGAAAAAATGCAGGAGAAAAGAAGATAATCAATGGACGTCCGGAAAAGTAATTGGATGGAATTTCTTGAGGATTGCCTACATTTACACGGGGATGAGCACGCAAAAAATGAGCTCAATAATTTTTTTAAAAAGTAAATTTATTTGGTAGTTACGAGAAAAAATGGCGAGCTAGCACTCCGATGAACTTTTTTGCACAGAGTGGTTGGATCAAATCGTTGATATCCCTGATGTTGTGTATCGTAACCTTAGAACTTATCACTAAATTTTCAAATATTTTGAATGCTTTGTCAGGCGGCCTTCTAATTGATCCTCCAAAATTCAAAGAATATTGTATGGATAGGTACGGCAAAATTTTATGTTAAATATTATGAGTGGTTTCACATGCCACCCACAATACATAAAGTTCTGCTGCATGGTGCAGACGTAATCGAGTCAGCTCTTCTTAGGAGAGCTTTCGGAGGAGGCTCAGGAATCGCGAAATAAAGATATAAGAAAATACCGCGAGCATCGCGAAAAAAAATTTCAAGATTCCACACGAAGGAGGACGTTTTCCTTACACTAATCCTGACCTCTGATCCATTCATCAGTACATTAGGTGCTGAATTAAATAAGTATCATGCCCTCAAATATCTACCTAAAGAGGGCCGTGAGCTCTTGCAAGAATTATCGGACTCAGGGAGTGAATTCAAGGAGGAGGATTCAGGAGAATCTGATTTGGAATTATATAAATTGTAAAGTTAATAAGACAAGTATGATTTTATAGAATATAAATTAATTAATTTGCACTTAATACCGTTTTAATATTAATTTAATAATTACTTAATTTTTAGTTTCAGCGGCACTACCTCTGCTAGCTGATAATCGCAGTCACTTTAACCTTAGAAGCAATTCCCCAGCTGCCTTACATTCACCCATTTTTTAAAAACTAATTACTAATTTAAAGATCTAAAAGTCATATTATGCAAATACTTCAAATATATATTTTCATATTTAATAATAACAGGCGTTTTCTATGCAGTCTCCTCATTATGGGTTAATGTAGCATTAAATGTCTCAATATCTTCTAAAATAATTATTTTTAGTTGAAAATGGCAGCAGAAATGAACTAAGCGCGTCTTAAGACATAAGAAGAACAATTTTCAAAGTAATCTGACCAAAATCTGATTTTTGTTCCTTTTTTTCGCGATCCGAACCACTGTGCGACCCCACTCCCCTGGCCGCGTCCTCACTAAACCCCCCTCCCACCCTATTCCATCGACGTCAGAATCTTTCTTTTTCCTCTTCCGTGGATGGAGTGACCTCGAAAACCCTCTCGGTCCTTCGATTCTCCCGTAACCATCGCGGGGAATGAATTTCCTCCCGCATCTCGCTATCTTCTTCCTCCCCGAAGATCTCTTCGCCCTCCCCGCTCCGAGGCGGATTCCCATGAAAGACTCTCCACGTCTTCAACTCCCTTTCCGAACGCCTCCTTCGACCTTCCCGTCTCCAAGCCATCGTTCCAAACCGCCGTGATTTATTTGGCGGCCGACCTCGCGATAAGCACGGCTGAAAGAGCCCCAGGAAGTTGGGGCCCACCTTGAATATGCGCCCGCGTTTGAGGGATCCAGATGATGGAGATCAGGTTTTTTTGTGGCTAGAGAACTGGTCTCGCATACAGAAGGGCCGGATTCGAATTCCGGTATAGGCAGAGGTTTCTTTATCGGTATACAGGTCCCTTTATGAGTGCTACGTGCGTGGAGGGTACTTCAGGTTCAGTACCCCGTCCGTCGGATGGGACGTTAAACCTTGGATACCTTCACAAGCTGACTAATGACGACGTCAGTACCTGCCCACTCTTCCTACACTCGGGGTTTCATTCAAGGTGCTCCACGGATAAGGTTATATAGGTTAGAATGCATGTGGTAAACATTTTTTTTAAATTTACCTACATGTGGATGTCACCAATAACTTGTTGAATGTCTTATTCTATTGTTTTACCTTTTTATGGTGACGACCCTTGCCATGGTAATAAGGCATAAATAAAAACGGAATGTAAAAATTAAATCCTGTTAATCCTGTTGATTCATATTTAACACTGCACAAAAAGCAACTTAGCACCGTCGAACCGAAGTTCTTAATCTTAAGATCATCACAACATCTATCCCCTGGGCGGGATTTGAACCCGAGACGTTTGGGTTGCCATGCCGGCGTGTTCGCGGCCTGGCTACCGCGGTCGGCTCCACTACTAATACCCCAACCTCCTTCCCAATACTCACCTATATTAAATGGCGGAAATGGCCTTAGCTGTCGGTCATCTCCCCCAAATAGCTATAACTTCTACAGGCTAAGTAGGTTTGATGTCGCCTTTGGATAGTTTGCAGTAAAAAGCTGCTAAATTCGTAACAATGTGTTATAATAAGTTAAACAGAGTGTTCAAATCGTGAGAAGAATAAAGTTGGGATTCACTATCAGATGGCAGGGTGAAATATATGGTAAATCTCCTGCCGAAATACCGAAGATGTAACAAATGTACCAGCACACTACAGAGGGTCTGATTATTGTGGATAAATTAGGCAGAGAAAGAGAGGAAGATATTTAATAAGACAGAGAGGTTATAAATATAATAGGAGATTTGGATAAGATTATAGAAATAGACTGCATCACAGGTAGATTTAAATATTCGCTCTCCCCTCACTCAATTCGCGGTCATAACAACATAAAGATATAAATGAATGTTTCTCGGGCTTACCACATGTTAATGGCCAGAAATGGAGCCTATTAACCGGTGGCAAACTCGGGAAACATTCATTCATAGTATTCGCCGGGAAAATACTATATCATATATAACATAAAGATATATCACTCCAATACACGTTCATAAACATAACTTCACTTTCTGTAATAATACCGCCTCATACATCGCATATTATAGATTGATCTTGATTGAACAAAGTAACCAGGGGGGATTTAGATATGATTTTAGGTAATTTATTCGTATCTGCATGAAGCATTGATGTATCTAATGCATGTGAGTAGCAATTTGAAGCAAATCCTTAGACTGGGTTGAAATGTGAAATTTTATTCAATATGACATTTTCATGGTGCTTTCTCATTCATTGTCGGTGGCAATGTAAACGTTAGTGCACACGTTGTTTAGGTTTGGTGATAACTCCCCCTCTACCACACCCTGAAGCTAGCTTGCAGGGTAGTCAGTCGCTGTAGATGAAAATAACATATTAAATCGAGTTATCGGGGAGATAGCAGGATAGATAATATGAACTTAGTACATTTTTGTATGCCTGCTTGAGCCTCATAATGTACATACAGTGCATTTGTATAGTTTTTTAATAATATCATTGCATGCTGTGCAAAATTTGAACTTTGCCGTGTTCGTCGCTCCTGATGTTATTTTATGTAGGCTGTGTTGCATATGAAACCGCCGGTGTGTCTACGTGAGTTGACATTTTGCAGTCAACAACCTGTGGTGTGGAACAAATGAAACTTCAGAATCGTATGAGCACAGCCGAAAGAAGCCTGTGTGCCATAGATAACACGCTAAATTTGAAAATACTATCCGACCCACACAAAAATTAAAATATATAAAACAATGAGTCGTTTTGTAAGAAGCCGAAACAGATATTATACAAGAACACAGAGGAAAGATTGGAAACCTTAGAAAACAAAGTGCTGAGAAATTTTGGACTAACTCGCGAGGGGAATAGATGGAAGATCAAACACAATCATGAAGACAGATACGAAATAAGGACTCACAAAAGAAGACTGTTTGTTGTGTGGAAATGTCAACTGTTTCAAAATAAGGCTTCGACTCTCTAAAACTACTACCGTACTACAAGAGAACAGAATAGGCAGCATAGCTAAGGGATAGGTAGGGGAAATATTTTAGAGTAGTCTGTAGTGCATGATGCATGTATTAACCCCTCAAATACTATAGATACTCACAATCTAGTTGGATGAGGCACTTTAGTTGCTTGTTTGCATGTTAGTAGAGCATGCTTGGTGATCTTCACCCCCTGCCACACACTCTCGCGGTGGCTTGCAGGGTATCGTGTAGATGTATATGTAGAAATTGTTCACAGGAGAGAAAATCCAAACCTAGACGAGTAGCCACCACAGAAACGTTCTCTCAGTCCCAAACTTAAAGCTCGTCAATTATAAATTCAGAAATAGGGTGATGTTATAATGACTGAGAAAGTACGAGGGAAGCCAGCAATGGAAGATTAATTTAGTTTGAATAAGACTGAGACGAGAAATATTGGTGGATGATGGTTCTAGATTGGCTTCAATTACCTCAAATGGTCATTAGTGAAGAAGAATTTTGCTCCCATTCATCTATGATAGAGCGGATTATCCAGCCTTTGAGGCACCTTTCGATAGGATCTGAGAATCGGACGGAAAACTATATACTTATAACGAAAACATTTCAATAATTTGCACTTATAGGGACAAGAAACTGCCTTAATTATCCCATCAATCGCCATCAATGTTTGTCCCATTGGGCAGACCTTGAGAGAAAAGATATTTAAAAATTACTCTCGGGATGTCACCTTTTACAAGGACATTAATGTTTCTGATTTACCAGTACTTTCGCCTGCCTGCACCGGGATTGAAAGTGTTTGAACCACAGTTCCTGCCACGCTATAACGACACGTCCTTGTCCTACCTCCCTTCTTGAATGCCGTAATCGGGATTTGTCCAGCCTATGACGTCAACGTTTCGTCATCGTGGTAGACCCGAGAACAAAAACGACGTCATGTTAAACCTGAATGACTCTCTCACTACTCCAGTCATTTATCACAGATTAACCGCTGATACTTCTCAATCGATTTGTATCTATTATTCGATAATCAAAGTAATGAAGGATTAGGGGTTAAAAAGGTCATTTGGTGAAATGCACATCACACTAAATCATAATTGCTTAATGTCAAGTTATTGTAATTTTCTTCCAAGCAGAGAATTGTTCACGTTGAAGCCACAATAGAAAGTAATTGCATCAAGTAAGCTGGAAGTTGGGAAATATAATGTAGCTGGAAGTAATTGAGTAATAGTGCTTTGATTTGATAAATTTGAGTTTCAAGTTACCGGTCAGTAAAATCAATTCATTTTTTTCGGATTTCCGACATTATAGTAATAGGATTTTGATTAGGACTCGAGGGATACGAGGATCTACATTCCAAGCAAGAGGTGTTCTCATCCTCTTATTTTCCTTAGAGCGCAAATTTATATTTCTGCTGAGAATACTGCGATGGAAACTGATGCTAAGTGAATGGACTCATTTATGAATGTATATGCTGCTCTGCTAGCCACCTCGAGTGTGTGGTACGGGGTGAATAATTGCTGAGCATGCTATATGTATATTAAGTTTTAGACACAAAGGTACTTAATTTGAAAAAGTGGTAGTTATGCATCCACCAGGCACTTGAAACTCAATGATTAGTGAAGGAATATAACTCATCGATGGGTGAGGAATTCGTTCAAATGCATTGATTTATGATTCCTATTAGGCGTGTAAGGGTGCAGTGAGCATCAGTCATTAGTGTCAACTATTTTTAGGTTCATTATAGAGTACCTACTTACATTACTCCACATTATCCACTTACTATGTTTTCTGATATGATTTCTTCTTTTTCGTGGAAAAAATACATTCTCAATCTATCCGTACAAGATTCTAACACTCGAAACTTTTTCTTCTGATCGAATCTACGAGTGCATTTTAATATATTTTTAATGTGATCCGCAAAAATATCTGCTTCAAATTAACCAATAAGATCCAGTCTAAATTTTAACCTACAGTATGGTGACGATTTTCATCCGGGTTCTCTTTTAAGTTTGTAACACTAACACAATCATCTTAACTTTTCACAAATATCGCCGATCCCTTTATGTAACACGACTATTTCCTTGATTCTCATTTTCTAGCAGTATAATATAAACGAGACCTGACAAGGGGCAAGTAGAATCTTTCATTTACTTTCAACGAATCCTAAACAACGCATAATTTAGGGTTCGTTGAAAGGGTCCCAGGTAAATGCGATCAGAAAGGAAAACCAAGACGCTGTTTGTTTCTTGTCAGTCTTGATTAAGTGCATCATCATCATCGTCAATCAACAACCCTTAGATTGGTTTGACGTCACTCTCCACTCGATTTTCGTATCTGCTAACCCTTTCACATTTTCGTAATTCTTATCTTTCACATCCTTCACTACTTCCCTACATCTGATACGAGGCCAGTTCCATTCTTACCATTCACTTTTCTCTCGACGATTATTTTTATGTATTCATCATGTCCCAAGATATGCCCAAGAAAGTTGTCCCGCCTTTTTTAAGGTTTTCATCTACATCGAAGCAATACCATGCAAGCCACCGCGAGGGTGTGTGGCAGAGAGTGAAGATCACCAAACATGCACTATTGACATGCAACTAGGCTACTATATGAAAACATGTTAGATAACAGGGTCACATGCAGCTAGATGGTAATAAAGAAATTAGATGTTAATACATGCATCATGCACTACAGACTACTCTAACAATATTTCATCTACATATCCATTTGCTTCGCTGCCTCTTGTGTTCTCTTATAGTACGGGGAAAAACGACATTTTGAATCAATTGGCATTTTGAATCTATTTATCTGGTCGAATCTAGCATCCCAAATAGCGCAGTAAACTTTCTAGCTTCCACTTTGTGCCCTTGCAGCAAGTGTACAGAACAAGTCTGCTTCACTGATTAGAACTCTTTCGGTCGTGGATGAAGCCGCTCAGTTTGAAGGATGACGAAGGTTCGGTGTGAATTATTCATTACATGTTAAGCCCTGAAGAGAATATTATCAAATTTCTCTAAAAATGTCAGCAGTGGAATATCTCAACCCGATGATGAGCCTGCCCCACCAACACAAAAACGTTAGAATTACGCTAGTATAACGTTCGAACGTACGTGGTTTGAAACACGTTATAATGTCCAACCATCCGAACGTTTTTTTTTACGTTTAGAGCAAACCGTTTGGGGATAACGTTAAAATAACGACAACATAAAACGAGAATGTAACTCCCTTCCATTCCATTCCCCCGGACAAAGATCCGTCCATTAGGATCTTTGTCAAACAATTTAAAGCAAACTAAGAACATATTTATTTGCAGAATAAGCACTGAAAAAGTTGAGGAACTAGCCGACCTCGGTTCGGATAGAGCAGATCACGTAATTTGATTCGGAATAATTTGGCACGCGTTAACTATACACAGACTTAGACCGTGCTAAATTCGTGCACGTTTGCCGCTTCTTGATGTCACATAGCGAATTCACAACTTCAATAACACATTTATGCGAGTTAAGACGATTGTAAACAAAACGACTGTTTGCTAGTAAAATAAATTTAATTTATTGACACTATTTCCATTTTCAACCATTGCATTCACTTGCCTTTGTAACACATAAGATTCAAATACTTAGGCATAATCTCCAGAACAGCCAGTGGGATAATCACCAATATCAAACTACATGGCATGTGAATAAAAATTAGCGATCAAGCTTGATTTTTCCGTAGCATTTAATTTTAAATGGTTGATCTGGGGGTACAACAACCAGCTGTCTTATAAAAAAACAACGCTCTTCTAAAAATTGAAACTATATTTTTCCAACAGGTGGTTCGTTCAAATATCATCGAAAGTCAATCACTGCACTGTCATAACACACACAAAACATTTCCACGTTTGTCAAGTAGTTGAATGATGATCTGAATTGTCGTTGGCTCACTGCTAACGTCCCAACTTGTGAATGACTTTATGTGCCTGAAAAATGATAAATAGACTCAATTCCTGATGCAGCAATTCAAAAAGTCAGCATGGAAGGCAGATGAAAACTGACAAATTCATAAATAATATTCAAAGCAACCACTTGTCATAACAATCATCTAGGTACTCACCGTAACTTAATTGTCCATTAGAATTTAAATGTAAGCTTCTATGATCACAAATTACAAGAAAACGTAAATATTAGAGGAGATAGTTCTTTCTTATGTTTCCGGCTTATCAACAACTGCCATTGTGAATTTCGAGGTGGTCGAAGTCGTCGAAGTCGATCTTGTTTGCAAGACATCGATTGTAGTCATGGCCTCCTTTAATACTAGTATAATAATAATAATCCTTCATAATATAATAATCCTTTAATACTAATATAATAATTTTATCAAAAGAGGCATTGGAAAAGCATCAGCGATGTGTCGATGACTCCCGAAGGTTACCGAAGTTTGACGGAGAGCTGCGACGCTCGGACCCGGCCCCCTCCTCGACTAGACATAGGTTCGCGGCGAACGTTACTTTAGCGTTTTTCTCAAACCACTTGACGCGGCTCTAGAACTTGGCCGTTAGGGTGGTTAGGAAATCTAACGAAAGTGGCGTGCACTAACCAAAAAACGTTATACTGACGTTTTTCTAACGTTAGTGTGTTGGTGGGGTGAGAGGACTTAATACCACTTTTTTGTTCGTGTCGTCGACAAATTGAACAATAATATCTCCCAATTGTACTGACGTGAAGTTAACTCATCTGCAGAGGGAATTAAAATGAAAATCTTTAGCACCGTATCCTGAGTCATGTTTGTGGCAATAGTGCGGTGGGAAAACCAAAGGAAGAAAGGAAAATGCTTGCTAGAGGAGAGACAATGAAAACCGCAGCATGTCGATAAGATAGAGAATTTCCGATTGGGTTAATTAAAAAAGCTATTATTTAACTCGAAACGTTATTGGACAGCTTAAGTGGTTCTAGGAATGACAGTCTTTCACAGAATTTTGTTTATGGTCCTTTTCAAAAAGAAGTGTGACAACGCAGAGAAAATATAATTGACGGGAAACTATTCTAAGATCGAGGACTTTTTATACCAAGATTTTTGAGCTTACTCAGGTATCTAGTCTGAATGAGAGGTAGACATTATAAGTATAAATAAAATAGAGGTAAAAAAGTATACAATATAAAATAGTATACAAATAAAATTCATCGAACAATTTTCTCAAGATCGCTCTCTAAGCGAAATTAGATTTTACGAAGGAGTGCATTTTTAAGTCAACCAATACAATAGGAGACCTGTAAAGCGTTCCGATTTTTACGTTTCCTCCTCTGCCAGATGTGGATAACTCTTTCTTCATGACCATAAACTTTTATGACCTAAGTAGAATGTGGAGCAGACCTGCCCTATCTCTTTTATCCAGGAAAGCATATGAACACTATGCCAAAAAAAAGTATGAATGTATTCAGCGTTGATGGGGAAAGACATTAGACAGTAATGCGTCAACATTTCAACATAATTGATTCTGTAGTTTCGCCCATTACTTTAAGAGCATTACTGGACATTACTGTAAATCAGTAAGATACGAGAGTGTCGAAACCAGTAGGGTTTAGTAATTCAATAAAGTGTGTGAAAAATACATCGTTCAAGAAAGATCTGGTGCTTTCCCGGCGTATCTGCTGCGTGGAGGTTTCTCGGGTCCTCCACCGGGTTAATGCGTCCATGACCGCATAAGGGCGGATTACATCGTTCAAGGTTTTCTGTCAATATGCCACTTTTTCACAAATTATCATTTTTATCATCTGATTCGATTTCGATTTATATTCTGGGGATATTTACTCCGTTCCAAAACGTGTTTGGCGATAATCACCTGCTTACTCGTGCTTTATATCGTTTGCGTTTTTTTCTCGCACATTGAATAATGATGTTAAAAGATGAATAATAGTCATTACGTTCCTCTAGCGTTTATTTAGGGGATGTAATCCTAGCTTACGGTCAGAATCCGTAACTTTTTTCAGATCTTTGGCGCTTTTTTTGGTATTTTCCAATGTTATTGGGCAACAAATCAAGATCATTAATCCCAATCCACCAAAAAATGGAATGCCAAGTATTAATGATAATTAAAAATAACTTAAAATTATAATTGATCCGATAATGTAGGAATACCTAAAAATAAATAACCATGTTGAAATGAAAAACATTTTCAGGCGAGGTTGAATTCGTACGTCAACTTCACTTGAAGATAACGTTGTACGTTGAAAGTAGTGTCTTTCTAATGTTAAAAATAATATGTTTTTTATTCCAATATGAATCGCTTCCACCAATTTACACGTAAAACTACCAATTATATAAATTCACTACATGTATATTCTCTAGTTGGTTTACTTATATTTAGTCCCAATGATACTACAGTGTAACGAAACATGTTCACTCAATAAATTTTGTACTGTTAATAGTGAAAAGTAGTACAATCCATCACTTGAATTATTTAAAATTATATAATTGAATAACGGATCATTATAGAAGATTAAACACAACGTGATATGAGAGGACTTAAATTAAAATCTCTCGTCGTTTGAAACTGAAACGATGGTATCCTCGAAAAATTCTACAGATACTAGGAGATAAAAAATTGCTTTAGTTTTTAGCGTTTTGCATTAAAGGTACCGTATATTGAAACAGAGTAACCTCGAACTTCGTCCTACTGCAGAAAATTTATGAGTGATTTTTCGAGAATCAGTGTCTCCGAATTAGAGATAATCCCCCATAGACTTCATTAATTCTGTCCATGTTTTATTCAGTGAATTAAAAAAGCTCTCGAAGTCAGAACGACTTCAGAAAAACTGTGGTAGCTGAATGTGTAGCGTCACTGGCATAACCTGATTGCATAAAATTTAGCGTGAAAGCATTAGAAGGGCTGAACGTCGTGGAATACCATTATAATGACACAATGATTGCTAACCTTTCCAGTCATCATGTGATGTCGGATACCCGCATTTTCCCTATGGAATCAATTTATTTTTACCCTCATCGTTTCCTGGCTAATAAAAAAACAAGATTTTATTTTCTGAGTCCCCAAAAACAACCACAGAGTTGTAAGGAACGATGAAACCGTGCATGCTCCGACGGCTTCCGCCGTATTTTCAATAAGTATGTATTTCGACAGCAAAGAAAAGTTCTGATGTAATGTCCGTCGAATTACCAAGATCTACCCTGTGGTTGCCTTGGTTAACTAATATGTAAGCTACCAGCTAATATCTTTTCACATCAGTTTAGCTCAGGAGCTGAGCAAATGTCACTGGACCAGGGAAGCCATCATAATGTAAATAAGCGCAAAAGACCGAGTCGTCGACGCACCCTACAAAAACATATACTACTATAATGTAAATAAAATGTTCATAAGGAAATAGTAGATGTAAATTACCGCCTTAGGATCCGAAAGCAAAAGTATTTTTCCTGTTTTTATTATAAAACAAAATTTTCAGGAATAATTGGCCACGCATTCAATTTAATTTTCCGCCCCTTAGGTACGTTAATAAATTTATGCACATAGCAGCTTTAATTGACAACATGTTAGAAAGCGCATCAAAATGACTTTTGGTGATTAATATATTTTATTATACTAACCGTTTATTCCTCCATCGAAAATAAAATTCATCCTTCTCTATCCCTCGCCACCCTCCTCGGGTAGTAAAGGCGTAGGATGTAGTTCGGGGTGGAGGAGGAGAGGGTAAAGGGAGGAAGAGAATCCCAAATGTTGCCTTTTTATGGAGAACATGCATGGTACCCCGAGAAACGCGTTCTTTCTCAAGAGTTGAAAGACGTTCATAATTTGCAGCATGAATCCGAAAATTATCCAAATAAAAACAAATTTGCCGCAGATACGAGTGCACTGATCCATTCTCTCGAACCGATATCCTCGCAAAACCTTCAGTATAGAATCTTTAGAAATCAGTGACAGCATGCATAGCCTGAAAAAGTTAAATTCGAGAAGTTAATATCCACACAACATGAACAATCCAACGGAGACTCGGTATTTCCAGGTCCCGCTGCCCGGAGCTGGGCCGCGACGTGCGATCGAAAAATCGAGTTTATTCTCGGCGTCGCAAACTTTTTTCAAATATTTTTTCGGAATAACCTAGAAATATCTTCAATTTATACTTTGATTTAGTATCCTAGAGACCATTTTCCGAATAAGGATTATATCGTCTACTTTATGTAAAATTTTGTCTAAAAAAGGGGTCCGCCATTTTGCGACGTAATAGCACTCAAATATAGGCAAAAATGTCTGAAACTTATGAATTGTATAGGCAAATTACTCTGTTCACAATTGGTAATGTTTTTATTTCATAAAAATCCTTTAATTACTCCTATATCTGCTCAACTTTTAAGATTTTCAAAGAAAAATGAGAGCGAGCGCTTTTTTCGAAATTTGGTCGTATCTGAGCCTCTGTATCTAGGTAACGGGTAATACCTATGAAAAATGACTTACCATTCCATAATTATGAATCATTTGTGTGTATATGTGCCAAGTTTCAAGACGTTATCTCAAAGCAGTTTTGGACTTTAGTCAGGTGAATTTCGATTTGAGCCCACTGTGCGTCAGTTTCTATAAAAGCTTCTCCCGGTGGAAGACCCGCGAAGGCGTCTTAAATACATATTTGTATGTAGAGTTGTAAATATCGTATAAAAATTCGCGTTGAATATTGTGGGAGAACATATAGTCATTGATCAGCATATTTTCATTCATTTTGGCCTCAAGAACCCTGTGTTATCTGGAACAAGCTATTTTAATATTATTACTATTTGATTTTCTATTGATTTGTGTAAGTTTTGATGGAGAACTCCTAATCTGGTTTATTTTTCTAACTCACTTCTTCATGTTTCTCTCTGCTCCATATTGTACAATATTTCTGTCTCCAGATAATCAATCCTTCCGTCTTTAATTCCATTTAAAGAAATCGTTCGCTGCCTTCTCCTTCCTACAACCTCTTTCAGAGTTCTAGTCATGTGTTCCTTCGACCTTTTCTACCTTCATTTTATCTCCTCCAGTTACTGCATACGCAATACACGCAATGTATCCCATAGTGTCTAGATATTTAGATGGAATCTCGATAGTTTGTAGCTAATTCCTTAGTTGACCCAACCCTACCGTTAAGGGAGGCCTTGTTCATGAATCTATCACAAAACACCCAACAACCCAAACTTGAAAGTCTGAGTGCTTGAAATTTAGCTCGTCGATTTCCATAAAAACACAGAAAACTGAAATAATAATTTTAAACAATACCGCTCAGTAAATTGGTATTGGCTTGCGGGCGTTCTTCCGCATTAGGGTGTCTTTGAGCGACAAGAAAGTGTGACGTAATTCTTCTCTTTCACATCCTTCACAACCTGTTCCATGTATCTCATACGAGGCCTGCCTTTTCCAATCTTCCCGTTCACTTTTCTCTCGACGATTGTCTTCATCAGGCCATCATGTCTCAAGATATGGCCGATTAAGTTGTCCCTTCTTTTTAGAGTTTTCAGCAGACTTCTCTTTTCTCCTACTCTTCTTAGGACTTCCTCGTTACTTACTCGGTCGATCCGTTTAATCTTCATCATTATTCTGTAGCACCACATTTCGAATGTTTCTACCCTTTTCTGCTCCGCTGCTCTCATCGTCCATGCCTCACTGCCGTAAAGAAACATGCTCCAGATGTATGTTCTGATAAACTGTTTCCTTACTCCTACGCTTGTACTGAAGACGCCATGGCTGGAAAAACTGTTGTCGCTGAAAGACACCCTAACACGAAGGAACGTCATTACCAATAATAATCGCCGCGGAGGCTTCAGATTTAGTTTAAAACAGCACAGTTAATTCTCTTTCCAAGGAGATCGTGGGAATAAAACCCTAATCCTAAACTATTTTTCGAAATGTACCTATGTATTTCCCCTGGAATTCCCCAGGGTGTAAATGTCTAAATTTGAACACCAAATAGGATGTATGCTATTTTGTATCGATCTCAGCCGCACAAGAATATCGTACTATCCATGTAGGACTTCATTCTAAAACTGTAGTTAAAAATGTAGTGGTAACGTCATTAAATCGAACCTGGCAATTGAAATACATTATAAAACTTAAATTCTAGTTGACGGAGCTCCAACACCTCGCAAAACGGGAAAAAGGAAAAAGAAGAAAATGAATATTTCCATAAAGTTGGACCCCAAAATGACGCATACGACAATTAAGAGGCATCTGAAATATAGGATCCATATGTGACACTTTCGGGAGCGAAGAACGCCTATCGACCTGTCAGAATTAGCACTTTTGGCGTTTAAAGGTTAATGCATGCAAGAAATAGAGAGCGGTTACCAAAGCCTATTTGAACAAGGGAAACAAGCCATGCGTCCTAAAACGCAATCGTTCTACAAAGGCTTTTTTGCTCAGGAAACACACTAAATTCTCTCCCACGTATAGACGCCTCACTCAAAAAGAAAATCCTGGGATGTAAACGTTATTTTAACCGATTCCATAATTGTTTGCTCCCTGTGTCTACTCCTTCGCAAAATAATTTTCTTATTTTAGTTCCGTATCACCTCGAGATAGACCCTATTGGTTCCGTTTTCAGTTTATCGAGCGATGGAGCAATTAAGTAAAGATTCTGGGCTACCCAAATCATGAATACAGGTCACGGATCCGCAGAAAATGATTTTATGGCCGCGATCTGAAAAAATATCATCGTTTTACTTTCAAACGTGTATTTTTAGAGCACCAACGACTTTTATGCGAGCCAGCATTCCTAGTTTCTCAGGCTCCTCTCTTATTTTCCACATTATCCTTGAAAATGAAAACAAAATTGTGATGATTGATGTCGAGCGGAGCCACAGGTTGTGTTTAAAAGTTATTTTGAAGAGGAACCTATTTTTTAATAATATTTCACAAAAGTCCTGCGAGAGTACATTTTTACCTCATTATTTACTGGACACTACTATGGACTATTATACAGTAAATAGAAGGATGCAAATTTCAGTCATGGAAATAATAAATGAAAATGGATTTATGTTGACGTAAACATTCATGTTGTGAAATTCTGTCAGATAACCTTTACAATGACTTGAAGGACACTATTTACGTTAATTTTGTGGTGACGGACGAATAATATAAGAAGATACAAGAGTGACTTAAGAAAATTTTCTTCAAATCTATGTGCTGTGAGTTTTCGTATTTGACGCTTTTTCTCGAAAACGGAAGTGAATTGTTGATCAATAATTTACCATCCAAACAAGCCAGTTATCCATAGAAAAATTAAGTTTTTTTTACCAGTCGTGTTAGTGTAATAAATAATACTTGCTTATTCACAGGTCGCTGGGATGTGTCGCCTCGAGAACAGCAGCCCCCTCACAATATTTTTGGCAGCAGTATCAGAATTGAATTTGAAGAGTGAGTCGATGTCTTGGTCATTTTGCACCCTTATCCTTTTAGTTCGGTGTCAGGAAGACCTTCTTGTAAGCAGAGCTTATCAAACTTATCGAGACTCACGGGTCAATAGAGACGTACGCAAGTCAAAAATATCTTAAGAGCTTAACCCTCTGATGGGTGATTAGAAATAAAAGCTTCTCTTTATAAAATTTTCTGGAATTTATCAGTCTTAAGGAATGACATCACTACATATTATAGTCTGAATTAGATGAAAGACGTCATTTCATCTCTTACCAAAAGTCCCCATACAGCTCCGTTCATACATTATTCCTCGCCGAACATCATACTTCTACGTCGATACGAATTGATTAGTCATCGGGTTAGGGTAGTTCAAATCGAGCTATCGACGTCTTAGTCGAACTCGGAAATAGAAGTATCCGGGTTCGACTCTGAATTAAGGAGGATAATTTTTCTATGTGGAAATATTGCTATTCTGACAATATATTTCCAATTTCCTCCTTTCTTCTCAAATACACCGATACCTTCCATTTTCTTTTTATTTGGTTGTTCATTGAAATCTTTGTCGTTTCTCCAATCACTTGCTGCTACTAGTTGTCTAAGACCCCTCTCTGTGTCCGTATGTCAATAATAGTTTTGGATATAGAAGCCTTTCTTGGGGAAATGTTAGCACATAAAAATATTTTATATGAGCCCTGTTAAACTAAATTTAAAGGTATTTGAAATTTGATATAATAAGGACGAATCGACACTGCGGTCGTTTATATACTTCGCTTGGAACCTGAGCGTCAAGTGCGTTACACTTCAAACCGACAAATTGCCCACATACTGCCCTGCCCTGATGTGTTTCTTAGCGGTTCGGCAAGATAAAGTAAGATAAAGTCGGTAAGATAAAGTAATTAGGGGTACTTGATGAAAGCATGGCCACATTTAGCTAAATAAATGTAAACATATACTCAGTGTGTTCGTTAGCCTAGAATGTACCTTAGGTATCTGGGGTTATTTCTATACACGTTTTACAAATGATCATAACTAAGCAAATTCCAGCACCGTGAGAAGGTGGACCTTATTCCCTCACTGAAAGGGGTCCGTGCTTTTGAGTATTAGCTTTTGTGATGGGTAGGTATGCAAATCTTTCATCGCTTCATCTTCTTTCCAATCCCAGGTTCAATATTGAAACAGGTCGAAACGGTCGAGTCTATGACTGAACGAGTGAAGAAGTGAGAAGTTTTGGAGGAATAAAAATTTTTGTTTTTCTGCGTCCTTAAATGTTGATTTAAAAAAAAAGAGGAAATCAGCACTGTTTGCATGTCCTCGCAGCGCAGATGGGGATTAGACTAGTGGTGGGATTCAGCCGGTTCGCACCGGTTTGGCAGTTCCGGTACCGAAAATTTTCTTGAGTTTGGCGAACAAGTCGTTAAAAATGACACTCGTTTAATGTTAATCTTGATCTTTTTTAAACTCTTTCTGATATCTTAATTAGTTTTGTGTACCTCTTTTCACAAAATATTTTATGCAAAATTTTCATAAAATCAATGACTATTCAATGATTATTACAATACTCTGTGTGAACTAACAATTTAGTATCAATTATGGCTGAATTTTCACGTCCTCGTAACAACGCCTAATTTTCTTCGGGGTGGTAGCATTGTTCCTCTCAGTTGCAAGTAAGTAGTGTATGCACGGAGGGGTATTTTTTTGCATGCCTGGACATATTGCACCTCCCACAAATCCTTGCGGTGACTTGCAAGGTATTATGTAGATGTAGATGAATTGCTCAAGGTGGTAATCAGGCAGTCGCTATTGGCGCTGAATATCAATCCTCAACTGCATGGTTATGAATTACTGATGAAATATTTTACTCATCGAACCTACTAAAAAAAGTAGGTTTAGTAGTGCATATTTGACATGCCTAAAGTTGGTCATAAAATAAAACTTATGGAATATTCTGTCATATTGAGGTGAATCTCGAGCAATGAATCTGAAAAGCTTTGATTCTGAGGTATGCTGAAGCGAAGAGAAACGATTCAACGAATGTTTTGCACGCGTATCTGCTTTCTCAAACTCTGGGTTACCATTGCATGGCTGGATTCTTATTTCTCTTATCAGCTCTCTGATGCGAAGCTCGCGAAGAGATGACCTCTTTACCCGGAAAAGATTAAAAATGAACTGCCTCATGACATTATTGGATAAGTTTTTATAGCTGTTTGTTTTTTTAAAGTTATTGTGCACTGATAATATATCTTACCTAATAAAAATTCGAGAGAATTATTCCCAATTCGGCACTTGCATATTAATGGTAGGTATATTCGGAACAAGATAATCGGGAAAGTTTCATGTTGCCTTCCAAACTTGTGCTATTAACATTATGCCATTTCTAAATGAGCACTTTAATACATCTGCATCTACATAATACCCTGCAAGCCACCATAAAGGTGCATTTTTAAACCTCATTTTTACCAAAATCTATAAAACTATTATTTTTCACCGTAGAATGACGAGTAAAAGACGTACGTACTCGCACGATTATCAGGAGTAAGATGAAAACTAGTATTTATTGCAATATGGCGTAGCTGTTAAAGTTTAAATTATACTGAGTAAGGTCAGTTTTTGCGGCGGGAGCCCCCTGTCGCGTGGGTCGAGGAGATAGACAGGCTTTGGGCCTTGGAGCTCGGAATAGGGTCTCGGATTAGGACCCTTCCCGAGGTGGGGCACACCCTTCTGGCGACTACCTGAGACATGTGTCGGTCTTATTCCAAGATATTTAATGGATTCCACATTTGTTAATTCATCATTACTTATTTTGTACGTGCTAGGAGGAGAACAATTCTTTTTCCAATAATTCAATACCACACATTTTTTACAATTTAATTCTAACTGCCATGCATCACACCATTTTTCAATTGCTTGTAGGTCATCATTTAAATATTCTTTATCATTTTGGCATGGAATTTCCCTGTACACTACTGCGTCATTGGCAAATACATCTACATATACAAAATACCCTGCGAGCCACCACGAGGGTGTGTGGAAGGGGGTGAATATCACCAATCATAACTATTGACATATAGATTCAACAGATTCAGTCGAGATATCGTGGAAGTTCTTCATAATGTAAGAGAAAATTGCACTTTTCCACAAATTGTTTTATTGCGTACAACGCGTTTCGGCTCACAGAGCCATCATCAGGTACAAGACAAAGTTATAAGAGAGTACATTGCATATATATGTCTTTTCCGAAGAGGGGGAGGACTACCCCCCCTAGAAGACTACCCCCCCTCCCCCTCTTCGGGAAAGACATATATATGCAATGTACTCTCTTATAACTTTGTCTTGTACCTGATGATGGCTCTGTGAGCCGAAACGCGTTGTACGCAATAAAACAATTTGTGGAAAAGTGCAATTTTCTCTTACATTATTGACATATAGGATATTTAATGGAAACACGCTAGATAATAGGGTCACATGCAGCCAGATGGTTAATATATACGAAATAAAAAAGGGATTATTGGTTGTTATTACATGCATCATGCACTATAGACTACTCTGAATATATTTCACCTCTTCAATTGCCGGGGCGGTAACACCGTCCAAAACAACCCTTTGCACCCGATCGTGTAGGAAATCATTTATCCATAATATAATATTACTGTCTAACCCATAAGATTTTAATTTCAATATTAGTTTGCTATGAGACACCTTGTCAAAAGCTTTCTTGAAATCGAGAAATATTGCATCCACTGGAATATTATTTTCGCCAGAAACTAAAATATCGTGGGAAAAGAGAACAAGTTGTGTTTCACATGATCTACTCCTCCGGAAGCCATGATGCCATTGGACAATAAATTCTTACTATCTAGATGATCTAGATGCCCCATGACTGAACTGACAATCATATGTTCCAGACCTTTGCTTGAAATGGATATGAGGGATATAGGTCGGTAGTTAGATGGCTGCTCCCTATCACCACTTTTAAAAATGTGTGTTAAATCGGCAGATTTCCAATCCATCGGGACGACGTGTTCGGTCAGGGATTTATTAAATACTATTTGAAGGTAGGGGGAAATACGGAAGCTAACTCTCTATATACGCAGGAGGGAATTTGATCGGGGCCAGGAGATTTGTTGGGGCTAATATCTTCAAGTAACTTTTCAATGCCATGGCAGGAAATTTCAATTGGTTGCATCAGTCGCTGAAAGAGGTCAGGTAACACCACAGTTGAATCTCCGGAAGGTGGGTTAAAAACAGCTTGGAAGAATCGCCGCAGTATCGCAATCAATCAATAGACGCAGTCTTTGCAGTATCTCAGGAAAATACACCATATACTTCTCTCATCTTGTCCCTACCCTTACTTGTTAGACTTATCTACGCCAACATTTCACCCTGTGATCCGCCGCAAGGGCGTTTGCCAGGGGGTTTAGGTCACCAGTGGTGTGAATAAGTTGAGCTGAATAAAACTTTGTTAACTAATAATATAGTGTAATGCGTTTGAAATAATTGAACTTAGTTCGAGTTTTAGCCGTGTATTGCGCGTGATAACCTGAATTATTTTATCTGTCTGCCCGACAGTTGATTTCCATTGGTGTATGTATGTATGTACTATCGCTCTGTCTGTCCCGTTGATGTAGCGTGGGAGTAAGAATCTGTATTGTCAAATTCGAATTTGTGTGATCTGAATTTTTCGAGCAACTTGTGAACGACCTTCTTGTCTGTATGGTTTCCTAACCAAGCTTTTTCAACAGAAGAGTAACACTTTCTGTACGTGCATAGGGGTTTATTACGAAACGTGATGTTTGCCTTTATATCTGATTGGGTTCCCGAATTGAATCTTAATTCATTGGTGCCTAATGCAGGATACATACGCCAAGTGAGGATTTACAATTTACCTTTCTTTTACTTTTTCACTTGAACCCTTTCCCATAATTATCTGGCGTGTATGTTGCTTTCGCCAGTAAATACCACTCTACTAGTAGGGGTCGTTTGTCGCACGTAAGTCCTTTTCCCATGTCAAGGCTTGCGGCCATTGCGGCCAATTTAAAAGGAAATGTATTCTTAATTCGTGCAAACTTCCCTTTTTCTATCATTGAGAGTCATTGCAGGGGGAACATGTAAATCACTATCATTTTGTATTTCGTGCACTAAAATAAATAGCTGCCCGAATGCAGACGTTTATTTTTCCCACTTTCGTGCGTAGTGTAAAGAAGCGGTCAGGAGGGCTTTCCTGCCCTCATAACGGAAGCAGGAAGTTTATCTGTACCCAGGAGGTAAACCTCACGAGATACGCAAGCAGTTGCTCTTCTTGTTATTGCTGCCGGAAAGATTACAGAAGTGTTATCTTCATGAGGAATCCTTGGTTGTTGGTTGTTAATACATGCTTCCTCTTTACTGCTATCCTTTTCATCTCGAGTTAAGAATCACATCCGATTATTTTCTTAACATCTGCGTGTTTTTTTTCATCTCCAATTATTTCCCAACACCTTGCCTTCGAATATCGGCGTTGTCTTATGTAATATGTTTTATGCAGTGTTTGAAGAATTTAATGCGCCCGTCCTCTATTTCTTTTAGTGTTTCCCTATTTTCATTCACTTCCAGTTGCGTCCCTTAATTTGCTTTTCTTGTAGTCCAGCTGGTCCGTGTATTATACTCAAAAACCCACAATCCTCTAGCCTCAAGGCGGGATTTGTCTTGCTTTCTTTGTGTCCTGCTTGATGCTTGATTAGCTAATACAGCGTTATATAGTAGGTACATAGCATTTTCTGTTTTGTGCTATATCCTTATTTTCACCTCCATCGAGTGTTGTCTTCTTTTATTACGCTGCCTAGATAGCAGAATTGCTTAACACTTTGAATATTTTTGCAACTTATTTTAATGTTTGCTTGGATTTCCGCAACACTGCTCCTTACACATAACTACTGACATCCGTTGTTTTATTTACCTTAATTTCCATTTCCTGAGTGTTTCATCCGTTATCTTTAACCATCGGTTAATTTCTTTTTCAGAATCTGAATAATGTAGAATATAATGTTCATTCAATTGTAGTCATTGCCGAGTGTGTTTGAAAACCTTGAAAGTAGAAATTGAAAAGTAGAAAGTAGAAAGAAAGGGAAAAGCCTGAAATTACCACCTACAAAACTGTTTCTGCAATGTATGTACACAGTAAGTACATGCAGTTTTCCGAAGCAGAAAATCAATTGTCAAACTATCTAGTTGAGAATCAGCATGGAGAAGCATGATATGTTAATTTATTAAGTATTCCGAGTAATTCTTAAAATGCATTTTCCAAGACCCAAATGCATGCAGATTTCTTGGTGAAATGACCAAGGACAGAGGTAAATATAATGGAATGAGAGTAACCGAAGGGTAAAGAGTTATTTTGAGTAAACTGGCGTAAATGCTGGGAAGTGGATGCACATTTGCGGATCTCACTAACGTTTGTGAGCACATTGACACTATTTTTCTAACGCATGTCATTGCAGAAAAGCTGCCCTAAATATTAGAATCTCCTTTACCAACATAACCGCGAAAAAGTGCTCTCGAGAAATACGCTGCAGGGAACGATTAATTCTTGGACAGAGATGGCAATAACGCACTGATTACATCCCTAATCACGGGTTCACATCAAGTATCATCATCATAAATAAAAAATCCTAAGATTTGTAACTGTCCCTGAATGTGTGAATTTCATTCGCCGATGGCTTAGTGTGGAGTGAGCTCTACCCTCACCTATCAAAAATCAACTTTCGGGTTTAACACAACTTTTTTGCTCGATTCTTCCGTTAAATGACCTCTTTATATGTATATAATTATCCTCTTTTACAACCTTCATTCCCAAAGAATATATTGCTGCTGAAGCAGAATTTGCTGCTGTATGTTTCGAGAAATAAGACACGCATTTCATTACGCGCGAAATCTTACTGTCCCAAAATATCTCTCGAACACCCCCTCTCAATACTCATCCAAACACACCACCTTAATCCCTTCTTTTTTTTTCCTTCATCCTAAATTCACACTTCAGTCAGGGCACTCACTATACTCAACTTTTTGATTTGTTCTCCATCCACTTCGAACCTTCCTCAAATTGCCCCATATTGCTACCTCATATCCCCATGTTTCAAAACTCTCCGATTATCCTCCTGTATTGTATGTACATACATACTTTTAAACGAAGAAGTCTTAAGAAGAGTGGAAGAAAAGAAATGTATGCTGAAAGACATAAATCCCTAAAAATCCCTAAAAAGAATATGGGACAACTTAATCGGCCATATCACACGATGGCCTGATGAAGACAATCGTCCAGGGAAAAGTGGACGGGAAGAATGAAAAGGCAGACCTCGCATGAGATATATGGATCAAGCTGTGAAGGACGTAAAAGAGAGGAACTACGTTAATATGAAGAGGTTGGCCGATAGAAGAACCGAGTGGAGGGCTGCGTCAAACCAATCCTAGGATTGTTGACCGATGATGATGTACTTCTGTCTTTTCCTGGACATCGTGAGTTTAACATTAGTATTATAGCCACCCATCACTGGCAGAGTCCTCGAAAATACCACCCGGTAATTATCCTCCTCTATCGACGCATCATCCATAATATTTCTACTCACACAAACCTTCTATTTCCATACTGGATTTCTCCGATCTCTTTTTTTACCTCTTCAAATCTCCCTCCTCTTATATGTCGTCAAAAATCCCAATTCTTTTCTTTCCTCGTCCCAGTTACCTGCCATCCTCCGCTTCAATGCCTATTTTGATATCTTTTACTTCGCAATACATTCCCTATCCAAATTTTTTACAACCTCAAAGTTCCTACCCTTATCAAATAAATATCTCACTTCCCAAAATGTATATAATACCCCCTTTTTTACCTCTTAGTGGCTTACCCTTTCTTAAGCGTCCTTCTACGTACTCACTTTTTAAAAAGTAAATGTATTCTAATGAAAGATGCCCTTTTCATTAAATTAAATTTTTGTTAATTTTGAAACGATAGAAAATGGAGATTGATTTTCATATATCAAAATTTGAAAGTTAATTTGAATATTGGAATCTAACGATCATTACTTACCCAAGATGAAAGATTTAATGACGAACCTTGGGCCCGGGTTTGAATCCCGTTTACGGCAGACTTTTTATTCTTACACCAGTCAGCGCTTCACATTACAGCTTCATTCATGGCTTGCGACTGTTCCAATATACTCAACAATGTACTATACAATACTGAATAAGTTTTTTTATACATTCTGCCTTTGTCAATATTTTTTGATTGTGTCTTTTGTCTACTTGATCTTAACTTAATCTTCTTATTTACATGTACGTATCTAATGCTATTTGAACTTCACTTAACAAATCAATGCATGGGTATATTGATGTAAGATGTATGGGTACTTCACCCTAATAATGAAGTCTATGTATTTTCTAAATACCTACTGACTAATAAAGATTCATTATTTATTTGTTACTATTATACCCGGTTGCAGGCTCGTAGCCAGAAATTTGCTTCGGTGGGGGGAGGGGGGTAAGTCCTGCGTCACTTGAAACAAATCAGCCTTGCCCATTCGCTGCCTACATGTTACAAATCTCTTCCCTTAGTTTTCAGCGCTTGGTATTTACTTTTACAGTACCCATACTTATCTCTTCTCACTAGTAAAGTTCACTGCTAAAATCAGAACAAACACAATTATTGGGAGAAAATTTCGGGGGGGGGGGGCCTGAAGCACCAGAAGCACCCCTGGCTACGTGCCTGCCCGGCTGTGTGGAGAGCACTTTGCGTTCAACGCTCCGTCCGTTGTATAGGTCGTTAAGCCGTTGACGCCATGGCGCTTTTCCTTAAGAGTAGACTACTGCCGATTCCGGGTTTCTTTCCGCCCTTCCTTGAAAAAGCCATAAACATATCCAAGTACTCAGCTTTACTAATCGGCGCAAATGACCTGAGCTGTCGGTACCTTTTCCAAATCACGACTACTAATTTTTATTAATATTATTTTTTAGGTTTTCTAAGAATCCAAATTCAACGTCAAACTCTCTCCACGAAGAGCAACAAAGGAGTCGGAAGTCAACTACAGTTCGCGCTGGGAGAATTTAGTCAGGATTGTTGATCACCGCATGATTCATTCATTGTGACACGGATCAAAAATTTTAACATTATAATTGATAGCATATGTTTTCATTTCGCTAAAAGCAAAGTTAGATCACTTTAGAAGCGCATTCGTTTAATCCGGTATTTATTTCTAATTGCCATAATATCACTCCATAATGGTGGCTTATGTGGTGATGAGAAAATATAAAAATTTGAGAACTCGGTGCTATCACATTTAGCTAAAAAACGTAGAAAATATTGGATAACTCTTAGACTGAGTTGCAAAAGGTCAGTGAAAACAGAGAAAGATATCCAAAGAAGTCCTCTGAGAAAATTGGCTGAAACCAAGCGTATTGTAAACAATTAAATAACTCTGATATAATATGAGGTGATATAATGAATTTGTTCCAGACCTCCATATCCGTAATGCATTCATACGGGTCTCGGTCGACCTAAGATAACACAATAAAGTCAACTCCATTGTAGTGTCAACATAACCTCCGATTACGCTGGTAGGATCAAGTTGATCATCATTAGCCATCAATCCTAAGATTGGTTTGACGGAGTTCTCCTCTCGAATCAAGCGTGGTAACAGTGGCTTTAACTGCGGTAGTACTGCGATGTGGAAGGCAAGGGGAAGCCGCCACTTCATTATCCTGAGGAACTGCGGCAATATGACTTCAAACTCAATACGAAAGTTTAATTTAGCGTTAATTTGGAGAATCATTACCAAAAATGTTGATAAAAGTAAGCTCTTTATGTCTTCCACGAAAACTCTATCTTGAAAAAGCCCAAACGCTAATCTTGATTTCGGAGAATAGCTCAAATGGTTCAAATTAGCAAGCTTTCCTCTCCAATTGTCCTCCAAAGGAGGGAGACCTGCACTCTTAGACTTTGGACTGGACTCTTATGTAATGTGGGCCATCAGATTTCGGAGTTCCGTTGATGCTGGCTATGGGTTTTGACTGTAATGGCAGTTTTAAACGCGATTTCATTGGATCTAGGTTCTCGCCGTGAATACACCATCGCAAATTGAATAGGCTTGAGTTCTTAGGATTCTTAGGGTTAAATAGCATAATTTACACAAAGGAAAAAGCATACACTTTGACCGAGACTCGAACCCGGAACCCGGAACCCCGTTATTCACGACAAGATGCTTTTTTAGTTAAGCAACTCAGGACTCACGCTTGGATCCGAAGTAACTCCGTTAAGGCCTTTACCGCCTAGTTTGCAATCCTTGAATTTGTCAGAGTTAAACAAGATACTCGAGTGAGAATTGTCGAGGGACTTGAGTTTTAGATGCTCTTTCACCGCATTTCATCTCTGCCAATCCTGATATTTTAATGGATTTATGTCGTAAAATAAAACTGTCTCCAACAAGATAAACTTTTAATTTAACCGGTACAAACTGAAGGCGAATAATTGCAAAAGGTGGTTAAAAATACAATTTGTATTGTCAAACGTTGAAAAATTTAAAACGTTACCTAGTTTTAAGTGATTGTGTAAATGTGTATAGTAAAAAATACTAGTTTTATTGATTGAGAAATTTATCGCAGCTTCCGCATATTGTCACCAACCAATACCTCATGCTGGTATTTGATCGTTTTGTTCCTTGGAGCCATCACTTCACCCCGAATGTTATCCGTGGGTGAAGACAATACGCGTCTCTAATGGTCCCAGGGGCTTCGGAACTATTTTCGCTGGGGGAGTGGGAGGGGGAAGGCAACCTTGAAAATGGCCCGGCGCCTAAGAAAAGAGCCCGCATTTTTTTGCGGATAGGAGGGGGTAGAGACTAGAATTTCGCCAAAAGAGTATATGAAGGTGCAAGGATGTGTCAGAAGGGTAAAAGCAAGCTGAAAATTAGTGAAATTTAATTTTTACTGACGAAGACTACTCATTTCTCAAGGGCCCGGGTCGAATTCTGGGGAGGGCCTTCGGTCCCACTTACGACTCCGCTGGATGGCCCTATTGATAGCGTAAACGCTGAGAACACAGAACTTGGCGGAGAGGCTAGATGGGGATTCAGTGCCGTTTGTGGTCGCTTATCGTCCTCATAGATTGAATCATACATAGAATCTACATCTCGCGTACATGTACCAAAAATTATTATAAATGCTTTCTCAGCCGTAAGTGTATTCCCAAGGTATTGCTCCAAAGCTCTTTTTGATTAGCAGATCCAAGAATTGATTTTTTAATTTAAAAAATTAGATAATAATAAAAGAAAGCATTATCAAAGAACTTTAATTTATTATTTTTTTTATTTAGGCAATCAGTCAGTGTTTACCTACGAGAAAGAGTAAAATGGTGAAATATGCATTTTATCCAATTAACGAGGAGCTTAGCATGCTCTTTACATGGCATGACAAAGCTGATGTTTCATTGTCCATGTAATAAAGTTTTAATGTCTTAGGTATTATTTCTTCAGCAAAGTTCATGCAGAATTTTCGAACAATATTATTGTATCCCTTAGAAATAAAAATAGCATTTAATGAGTAGGTACTAAAAGTGGGATTATGAGTGCACTCATTATCATCATTATCAGCCAACAATCCTAAGATTGGTCTGACGTAGCTCTTCACTGGATTCTCCTATCGGCTTAGCTCTTCATATTCGCATAACTCCTATCTTTCACATTCTTTACTACTTGTTCTACGCATCTCATATATTATCTACATATTGTCTTCATTGGGCTATCATGTCTCAAGATGTGGCTAGTTAAGTTGTCCGGTCTTTTTTCAGCAGACTTCTCTTTTCTCCCTCTCATCTCAAGACTTCTTCGTTTGTAACTCGGTCAATCCATTTCTATCTTCATCATTCTTCGGTGGTGGTACCACATTTCAAATACTTCCGGTCTTGTCTTCTCTGCTGCTGTTAGAGTCCATGCCTCGCAGCCATAAAGAAGTATGCTTCAGATGTACATTCTAAGGAATTGTTTCCTTACTTCCCCGCTTGTATTTCCAGATATAAGTAGAATCTGCTTTTGGTAAAATTCCTATTTCGCCTGGGCTTTTTTACTGACGATTTCTTTCTTGCTTCGTTCACCGCTGGTTACTCGGTATCTTGGATAACAAGTTTCTTTCAACTCCTCCAGTTTTTGTTTTCCTAGTTTAACTTTGGTCTTGGCCTCTTTTCTCCAACTGAATACCAATACCTTAGTTTTCTTTTTATTGATATCTAGGTGATATCTGGCCATTTTCCTTTCCATGTCTGCTAAAGTCTCCTTTAAATATCTTTTTGTTTCTGCCATGTCTACTATATCATCGGAGAATCGCAGTATGCCGATTTTCTGTATAAAATTCCCATTTCGCCTGGGCTATTTTACTGACAATTTCTTGTTTGTTTCGTCCACCTTATTTGAAGTCAAAAAACGTATTTATGAATAAATACGTTTTATTCATAGTCAAGGAAACGTATTTATTCATAAATACGTTTCCTTGACTTTTCTGATGGCTTTCTTATTGGACATATTAGATAGTACACTTAACAAAGTATAACCATAAATCCCTTTGAAGAAATATTTCTCGGGCTTGGCACCAGTTAATAGGCTCCATTATTGGCAGTATGGAGCCTATTAACCGGTGCCAAGCCCGAGAAACATTTCTTCATAGTATTCGCCGGGAAAACACTAGATCTTATATCATAAATTCCTTTCTTTATTGTTGCTTCTCTTCTGCTGGGTTCTGATTTGATCGCAGCCACCTGCTATCAGTAAATAAAAGTATGATTTCTATTTCATTTTTCCTCCATTAATCCATTTTTAGCTTTCCAATGAAGAATGACGTAGAAGTCAAGGGAAAATTATTTAAAAAAATATATTTGTCGCGCTCCAGAAGGCGGTGCCGGATATGACTATTGACGTAATAGCCAATCATTTGAACTTAAAATGAATGATATAAATTATTTTCTGTACTGTATGAGCAATTAAAAGAAGTGTAAGGTAGATGACGAATCCGCCACCACGCCGGTGAAATTTAACCTACTAGCGGGAGGGTACTTCTTAAGCAATAGGTTCATCAAAGCCAGTGCAAACATTACGCCTTAGTGTGGATGGAAACCTTTAAGGTAGGGTTACCAGACGTTTGATTTTCATGGATGCGTCCTCTTCTTAAGAACGCTCTTAAGAGACGTCAGGCAGGCCAGAACCATGTGGTTTATTAAGCATCAAATATGCACGTAATAGGATTTCCGGTAGCCCGGAATGGATTTGTTCTACGTCCATGATATAATATGATTATTTGAGACTACACTTTGATTGCGCGTTTGAGAATCGCTTTCAACAATACTTAAAATTGTTTCTTTTTTGCAATAAATATCGTGACACGTGACGTCGTCAACTCTGCTTCCAAGTCCGAATTTCTGTTAAAGCGGTACGCGCGGTCTTTTTGACCTGCAAGGTAGTAGCTCTTCAAGTATGGCACCTAAAAGTACCATAAATTTACATGTATGACGAAGGGTCATTAAGGAAGGGGGCTCTTTTTTTGCATCGCCAATGATGCATCAGAGCTTATCTTAAGAATCTGATACCCAGCGAATTATTTAGCGTCGATATTGACTGAGGTGTCTGATAACATCCCCTCTTAATTTGTGCCCCGGGTTCTCGAGCATCTGTTCAGAAGCCTAACACTAGCACCTCAGATCTCCTCCCACTGGGTATATTTTTCAATAAAATTTGAATGGATTAGTTTCAAGCCTGTGGCTCTCAATACCTTCTTGAAGAAACAGTATTTTCGAATTACATCATTTGAGAAGGGAATTTTGTTAAAAAATGAAACTGCCGATGACTGGATATATATTGAAAAGTTCTTAACTCTCGTAAGTCTTAGAGATATCAATACATTTTCCAACGGTTAGCAATGTGAAGCCGATCTAAATCAAAACAAAGTTGTAGAGGCCGCCATTAACTTTTCGATTTTCATTTTTTTTCATGAATTCCCCCTCCCACCCTACCGGTTTTGTTAGCTGTGCGCACTTATCTTGAATATCATTTGCAAGGTGGTTAAGTAATGTCATGGTAATGTCTATCATTGAGGCATAGGGGAAAGATTGTTCAAGTATTTGACTGGATCATAGCACAAAGCCCCTTAATGTTACAAGTATTTCGATCGTTTTTACTCCCCAAGGTTTCTGCAATGGACAGAATATCTTCGAAATCGCAATTAGATGATTCCAACGTCACAACTACGGTGAATAATATATGTTTCATGTTGATAAATCTGTTGTCCTAGAGTTACTATAGCATTGTAGTTCACTGTACATGTTATAAAAATGTTTTGCCATAGTAATGAGTGACAATGAGTTTCCAATGACATTAATACTTGCCCGACTTTAAGGATGCAGAATTAGCTTTTCTTTGTAGTGTGAGAGAAAGTAATGCCGCTCACGAGATATTGTCTGTTATATTGTATACGTCCCGTTAAACGTCCTTTTTTATGTTCCCATGTCTGCATTAGCTGGAATTCGCTGTTCAAATGCACTGTCAAAACTGTGTTGACTGCGTAAAAAAAAGACTATCCGGTGTCAGAGAAATCACCAAGGTTGACGTATCTCTCGATAAAGAATCCGTCACTGTTGAAACTACTTTGAAGTCATCAGATATTCTAAGACTTATTGAAGACACTGGAAAGAAGGCTGTTCTCAAAGGAATTGGCGGCCCATCCATTGGTGAGGTTAGCATTACTGCGGATTTTTGCAAGAGGTGGATTAGTTTATTATGACCATGTTGTTGATTTTTATAGGTGGAAATGTAGGTGCCGCTGTGGCTGTAGTCGGTAGCACAGATCCCAAGAACATAGGCTTCGGCTGGGGCGACAGCCCGGTATGTGGTGTTGTACGATTTATACAAGCAACAGAGAGGGAATGTATCATTGAAGGAGTTCTCGATGGACTGAGCCCCGGACCGCATGGAATCCATATCCATGAATGTGGAGATATTTCCCAAGGATGCAACAGGTTTGAACACCAATATCAATGGGTTGTCAAAGATTTCTTTAGAATGTTCAATAATTCTTGATAGAAGATAATGATAGATTATTTGGTCCAGGATATATATTCCACGTAGCATGCAAGTTTGCTTGAGGTTAGCATACGGCATACCAAGGTTGGCAATCTAGATGCTAGCCTGTTGCAAGTTTGCCATTATTGTCACATTCTGTACAAGTTGCCCTCGACCTGCATGGAGTGTGCCAACCTTGTTGCAGTACTCTGGCAACTTGGCAATATTGGTAGCAATAGTGCAAGGCCCAAGGCAGCTATAGGGCTCCTTACATTTGCACTGAATTTCAACCAAGAATTCTCAAGTCAGCCACTGTTCTTAATGAAAATATCCAGGGTGACAGCAAAATATGTGCATGTTGATGAATATTTTAGTGAGTATTATCAAATGTCTTTAATTGTATTATCACCCTCATTTAATTCCCACTTTTTAAATCCTCAAATGTATGTACCAGCATCGACTAAAAGTCTTTCATATAGATATAGGTTCTGCAAGGTTACGGAAGGTTTCAGTCTTGCTTCGCTGGCAAAAATAATATCCTCCAAGGTGGGTAGGTGAAGTGTAGAGGAATGGTAGTACACCCTTTGGAGTGTAGCTACCTGCCCTTTACACTCCATGGAGGGTAAGCATACCTCCCATCTAAACTCCTTGGTATTCTCACGGCTACCCTCCACTTACTTTCGCCCAACCCACCATGGAGTGTAAGGGAGGAGAAGAGTTAATCTCGCTCTACCCTTGCTTCAATGCTCTATCTTGCCACTTACCTTTCTTTTAGGAGAAAAACCATTTGAGCCATATTGAAGCAAGGTGGGTGAATAGAAAAAATTAGTGCGAGGCTAACTTAAGCACATAACGATGAATTAACTAACAATCTGTAAAAAAAACTAGGCTGAAAATTTTTTGTTCATCAAACTAACTTTTGTTTGATGATCACTAATTTTGTCTAGAGGAATGACAACTGAGATTTTTAGTTTATCTGGAAATACTCCTGAACACAGAGGTGCATTTACAATGTGAGTAATGGGAGCTATAAGATAGTTCTTGCAACTCCCTTCAAGAGTGAGTATGGAACCTCATCCAATCCAGCTGGGTGTTTTATGCCAATTTTTTATGAGTATTTTAATTTCCTTTTCACATTTTGGGTGGAAATAAATGTTATTAGACACTGAGATTACTAAGTTTTGCACCATTAGAGGTTGGAGAGCCAGATTAGAAGGCAATGATTTTTCAAGTAAATTTAGAAAATAGTTGTTAATATGATTAGTGATAGCATTGGGTTCAACATTCCTTTTAAAAGAGGATGGAATCCGTAGAATTTCTTCTCAGTGATTTATTTATTTATTTTCATAGTCCCAAAAACAGCACACCCAAACAGCCTTCACATCGGGCACGATAACCTAAAACAGATACCCTAGTTTACCACAGTTATTATTGATTATCTCCCAAGCTGATTTGGATTTGTTTTAAGAGGAAGAGATTGTGTAAACATTGAAATTTCTTACAGTATTTCCATTAAGTATTAACTTTAATTAAATAATTAAAAGTATTTAATTTATATAATTACCTCAAATTTTATGCATAAATATCTGCATACTGCTTTGCTGAATTTTAAATACTACTCCTATGGAACATGCCATGTAAAAATGCTACCCTTAATACATGATTCCATGTGCATTGATTGTCTGCTGAAGTTTTTAGTATTATGTATTTGGGCTAAATTCCTTGAGCCATCACAAACAATTACATGGCTATAAAATAGAAGTAACCAATACACATATAATTTATTCTGTATCCCAAAAATCTCCTAACTACCAACATGTTGAAGCTGTGGGCTTAAATGATGAAGTAGTTGACTCAGTGATTTATGGTGTGGAGCAGTATGAAACTGCTTTGTGCTACAAGGGAACATACTTTTATGATTTCACCATGACAATTTTTGCCTTTCTGCAGGTTATCTCCATTTCCCATTCCTAGCATTTTTAACCATGTAATTTGTACAATTTTAGCAAGTCGTTGAGTACTGATCTTTAATCCCGAGAGCTCAGGTTCAAATCTTGGCAGTGGTAGGAATTATTCATTGGTGTACCAGGTTGGACGCTGCGTGAAAAACACTTCAAGTTCAGTACTCTGTCTGTCAGATGGGATGTTAAACCATGAACCCCTTGGCACCAGCCCTTGAGTGACTATATGAATTTAATGTTGGGAATACTTACTTGAATTTATAACTCCCAAATCAATTCTCAAGATAATTTAGTGATATTTATTGAGGATTGGTGGAGTGGGTTGGTGGTAAGGTCCATAGTCTCATAATGTCGCTGGCATGGGCTCTCAGATTGTAACCCTTGCCCCGGTTACCTTTATGTATCTGTTATCCGGCTAGCTCAATTATCCTTACCTTCCATACACATATACATCACATACATATACTTATGCACATAAATCACTGGCAATAAATAATCATCAGTGGATAAAAGAACACTACTTATATTATCCATGCATAATATATATTTTTACTTCTTTTCAAATAAAGAATTGGGCCCAATTTACAGAATTTATACAAATACACTTATATTAATCAATTAAAAAATTCTTGAATAGTATTATGAAGTGGGCGTAAGTTCTTTGATTAAAATTTTAAATGTCCCGATTCCTTTTCACTCATCGTGATTGGTGTGTCTGGACCTCCCTCCGTGAGACCGGGCCAGAGTGCGCCTTCCCGTATCAGACTCCCGCTGATGCCTCCTTGCTTTCACCCATTCTGCCACCTATTGTCAATCTCCTTTCCTCGCCTTCGCTTCTTAATCTGCCTAATGTGTCCTACTCTCGAGGTGTTCATCTTAATCCCGGTCTTATTCCGCCGATGCGTCCTTTCTCGTGGATCCTCGGGCCTACATTCCCCAGCACATTCTTACTCTTGGAGCATCAGCCTTACTCTCGGAGCATCCATCTTATTCCGGTGCGTCCTCGTAATTAACTCCGCGAACTCATAACTAACGATGCTCTCCTCTCCTGCATTCTTGTTCATTATTATCGCCGGGCGCTCATCTTATTATTAGGCCGGGTGTAATGCCCACCTCTTAGTGTCCAATTCTAATGCTTATTGTTGACTGGGTGTAATGCCAACCCATGGTGTATGACTGTAGGCTTACAAGATTTAAGATTTCACCAGTGTTCCTAGCTTGACCATGAGCTTACTAGCTCTTGTGCACTTTCATATTGGCAAAGTATATGTGAAGGTTTGATTCATCACAGAGGTCTATCTCTTTCTTTAGTTTTTTTAAAATTTTTTGATTCTCTATGCATGCTTGCTTATGCATATACGGAAATATTTGTGCACATGAAAAATATTTAAAATGGTTAAGATAAAAGGCTTGTATGTTCAGATGTTGAAGTTAGTGTTATCATGATGTCTAAAAGTTAAATGGAAATTCTTTACTGTATGTGGTGGAAATGTAGATTATACCTATACTTGAGGACTATGAGGTAATTTCTAACAATACTGTGACAGAAGAGTGGAAAGGAGCCCACACCCATTACAATCCTCTTTTAATTTTTTTGGCATCATTACTATTCTTGAGTAAGCATCACACCAGAGCTACTCTATCTTACCTTTGGAATTGTTTTTTTTTGAATTCTTTGAACCTTGATTTAATTTTATTAAATCACGAAATTATCTGAATATAACTAATAGTTTCAGGCTTGACTATGGTCTTATCCATGGTGGGAAGAATGAATAAACTTAGTTCATTCTACATGGGCCTAGCCATGCTGAAACACTAGTTCCCATCAGATCACCAAATTTAAGCAAAGTTGGGCCTGGATGGAGGTTGGATGGGTGACCCTCCTCCATACCTTTACTACAGTGCTCTTGTCCCCTGTCTGTAACTGGAGGGCAGGTAAAAAAAATGGGTTGGCACAAAAGTTTCTAAGTGCCACAAGGGCTTCAGAAGACCCCCAACCACCCCTAATTAACATTTTTTTAGTACATTCCACTGTTGAATTTTATTCCTACAACATGGGATTTGATGAATAGTACCTATCATCTTCTGGTAATTCCACTGTTGAATTTTTATTCATGTGACCTGGGTTGTGATAGTATCATCTACTTACTTTAAAATGACAGACACTGACAGACATATATATATGTTGAAACCTGGGATGTACAAAGACCTTCTTACCTGAAGAATATACTCTGTATCAGGTTGTATGAATAAAAATTTATCAGTATAAATGACTTAAGTAATTCTTCCCGCTATGAGATTTTCATGATAATGAATGTCTCTAATTTCAGGCACCTGCCGTTGAATTTAGTTGAAAGCTAAAAAGAAAATCTTTACTCTTTCAGCATTGGTAACCATTATAATCCAACGAATACAAGACATGGAGGCCCGAACCATGAGGAGGGCAGCCGAGTAAGTGGAAAGCCTACTTTATTATGTATTCATTTATATATACATATATATAAGCTGGCCAGAAATTAGAGAATTCTGGGTTTAAGTCCCGGTCAAGGCAAATGAGTTTTTCTCTGTGGAAATGATGCAATTGAGCTAAATGGAAACCTTGTGGTATTTAAAAGAGAACAAAATTATGGTTGTACTCGTGAGTCATTTTTCTTGCTTGGCAAATTTTTAGGATAATTTTTGAATGACCTCAAAGGTTGCCTTTTGAATGATATCCATAAGCATGAAGAACTTGTGCCTTATACTTAGCTACAGGGACTAGGATATCAAGTATTAATCACTTGATCTCATATTCTAAGAATGGTTTTGAATTGTGCTGCATAGCTTGGTATCCTCAGCAGTATCATTGTTACTACTAGATGTAAAAGCTAAAGCAGCAGAAAAGTCAAGAGTGGAAGCATTTGAAATATGGTGTTATGGCCATTTTACACGGTCATTGAAACTTCGCAAGTTGATGTTGATTCCATTAGAGCAGTCATCTGCGAAAGTCCATGACGTAGAAAATTACGAGGATGCTTGTTTGATAGCTTTACACAGTGCAATCGTCGGTGCTTTATGTCAGTGCCAGAATACCCTTCAGTAGCGGTAATACCATCAATATATCGCATAACGTCAAGATCTGTTAAGTAGCAATTAATTGGATGTGAAAGATGTGATAAATTACCACCACTTTAAAATATGTTTTTAGCCATAGTCTAAACATAATAGTGGAGACCACGGTCGTATATACCCTAACCTACCGGTGGAGACCCTAGTCCCGTATACTTAGTCCAAAATTTGCACCACGAACGAATGGCTGTGGGCCAAGGTAATGAGTTCTTCCTTTACGAACGAAATTTAAGATTCCACGTAATAAATCACGCAGCTCATCATTATTGCACTTTATTCACTACCTAAGGAGTTGAGTGGAAACAAAAACACCCAACTCAATCATCAACAAAGTATTTAATTGCTAGAATTCCCCAGGCAGTTCTTTGCCACTACATCTGCACCATCTAGTGAAAGAAATAAACTTGAAACATGCATGAACGCATGTATCAGATTGGAATATGTTCTAATTTGCTCACAAGCATTTGTGCAGTGGCACTGCCTCTCCTCGAAAGTCATTGCTTTACACGGCACAATATTTCTTGCTCAAGTATTCTCGCAACAGCCTGTGCAGTATCAATGACTGTGCAAAATGGCCTTTACAGAAGAATCCCGCTAAGTTCTGAAAAATCAAATCATTGAGATTGCATGGAAACAGAATAGGGACTGATGTAAGACCTGGTTTCCAAGTGAATCAGTTACATAAAAATAACATAACTGTCTCCGGCTTCACCTTTTGGTGTTGCTCTGTAATATTGAAAAAGGATATTCATATATTCCGCTTGAGTTTTGAAATGGAAGTTTGATAAAGGACTCATGTCAGATATATAAAGCAAATAGTGAAGGATGTAAAATAGAAGAAACGTGGAAGGCTAGCTGATGAGAAAATTGAGTGTAGGAACTCAAGCAGGCATTAAAGAATAGACCATACAAACTATCAGCCATCCTCGGGCATACTTGAAGCAAGCCTGGACACAAAATAATGCATGGAGATGCAAAGTTGATAGCAAAGGAGAGTCACTACTACCCCTCCACCATTAGAGAAACCATTGAAATAATCTAGCACACAAAGAATTTCAATGGAGAAAATGGCTTCTTTCTCCATAATTTGTGGAAAAGTCATACGGCATCCAACTAAGTAGGTAATAGTATCGTAGTTATTCACAGAAAGTGACCAACAACTAGCATCATTTGCACTATTTTAGGTTGAGTCTGTAATTTGGAAGAGGTAGGATTTTTCAGGGAATGGAGGAAGGGTGGAGAGAAACCTGGCATTGGCTTTAGCTTGCTATGTATAAAAAAAAACTTCAAGGGGACTACAGCTTATAGTCTCATCCATGGATGAAGTACTGAACTCAAATATTTTCCACACAGCACTCATGTAGGGACCGGTAAACTAATGTAAAATCCCTACCACTGCCAGGATTTGAACCCAAGCCCTCAGGATGGGAAGTAATAATAAATAGCTACCACACCAACCTGATCCCTGCATGCAGAAAATCAGAGTACAAGGAGCAAATGAGATAAGTGTGGCCAAAATTCTTGGGCCACAACTTCAGCGTAAAGACACTAACTGGAATGTTTACCAAGACTGTTGTCCTGGAGAACCAATGCACACAGTTATAATGCAGAATAAGTAGACGAATCTATGAATCAATTATGTGGAAACCTGAGAACTAATATAATCCTAAGATTGGTTTGGTGCAGCTCCCTTCAATTCTTCTATCACTTAACCTCTTTGCATTAATGTAATTATCATATTTTGCATCTGCACTACTTACTCCATATATCTCACCTGCGGCCTTCCTCTGCTTCTCTTTACATTCCTTTTGATGATGTTCTGCATGAGAGCATGTCTCAGTTTGTTTTAGATAAGATTTTCCCATCTGTATCACAATAATTTCCATTAGATTTATGTTGTTGCTGTCTATTCTTAGCAGAACACAAATTGAAGTGAGTTGGTAATATTGGATTTCTTACCTTGTGAAGAATCAAGACTCACCGTTCACTAGATATATTGGCGGGAACCTACACCTTTTATTTTTGTCATTCATTCATTTGTTTACAAGATGCTAGACTCATAGGGCAGCACATCTCCCCTTCCTCTAGTGGGACATTTGGTTAGTTTTTGTTACCATATCAACACCTCTCCACATCTCCTCAAAAACAACCCAAATGACAAACATATGAAATGTAATACTCAAAATTCCAAAAAGATATCTCCTAAGGGATACACATAGAAAAAAAAGGGATTCTTACAGTAAACCCATGCCTTTGGCACATTTATTACTTTTAGGACAAGGTAAAGGCTTCATTAAAATATCAGCTATGTTGTTATCACTTTTCTTAAGACTTATTCATTTGTCACTCAGTTGATCCATTTTATCTTCATCATTCATCGGTAGCACCATATTTTGAATGTTTCCACCCTTTTTTCTCCGCTGCTCTCATCGTCCATGCCTCACTGCCATAAAGAAACATGCTCCAGATATACGTTCTGGTGACTTGTTTCCTTACTTCTAAGCTTGTATTTCCAGCTGTAAGTAGATTCTTCTTTTTATAGAAAGCCCTTTTTGCCTGGGCATTTCTACTGATTATTTCTTTCTTGCTTCGTCCATCGTTAGTTACTCGGCTTCCCAGGTAACAGAACTGTTTCACCTCTTCCAGTTTTTGTTTTCCTAGTTTAACATTGGTTTTGGAATCAAATATCGGTGCACTTTTCCACAAGTAATTTATTAATGCGTACAACGCGTTTCGGCTCACAGAGCCATCATCTGGTACAACACTCTTGTACCAGATGATGGCTCTGTGAGCCGAAACGCATCGTACGCATTAATAAATTACTTGTGGAAAAGTGCACCGATATTTGATTCTAATATGTCAAACTTCCACTACATCTCGCCTGAATCAGTTGATTTTATTGGTTTTGGCCTCTTCTCTCTTGCTGAACACCAATATCTTAGTCTTCTTATTGATCTCCAGCTGATAAATGGCCATTGTCCTTTCCATGGTTGTTAGCATCTTATTCAGATCCTTCTCTCTCTCTGCTATGTCATCAGCAAATTGTAGCATGTTGATTGTTTATCTGTGGATGTTCACTACAGAAGATTTCATTGATGGCTCTTTCGATGTAAACAATAAAAATTACATGAGACAGTGCACAGCCTTGTCTCACTCCTTTCCTTATTCTTGCTTCTTCACAGCTGGGTCTAGATTTTATCTATAATTTAATTATGCTAATTAATCTATATTTGGCGTGTTGATGAAGAACATCATTTAATTCAAAACTGGACAGAACATGGTGCATTAGCACTTTCTGCTCACTTAAAAGTTAAATTTATTCGACAGGTAGGTAATAGTTGTCTGTTAAAATTATTTTATTATACATTTGAAATTTTAAAACCAGAATCACAATTTTTAATTTAATCAACTCCTAGATTTTTACTTCAACAGGCTACAAATTAATTTATAGAATATAACATTTAGAATATTTGCAGAATATCAATTGCAATTCTAGTATCCGAGGTGTTCGAAATTTGAGATATTTGAATCATGATTTAATATTCGAATTTGAGAAATATTCTATTCAATCCATCTCTACAATTTAGTTCTTAAAAGTGGTTGACGCCTTGATAAAATTAGATACATGTTGGATACATTTGCATTAATGGAATACGTATGCATATCAGCAAATTTAACCTCTGTGCAATCGACTGTAAATTTTTCTACAGTATCTCTTTTAAAGATTACCAAGTGTGATTATTTTATTTTCAGCATGTTGGCGATCTAGGGAATATTGTTGCAGATGAAAATGGCCGTGCAACTTTCAGGATGGTGGATAACCTAGTGAAGGTTAGTAGCCATTTAATTTTTAGCATATGAAGACATGCCATATTCAAATTAGCATATGTATACATGTTATAACTGTTGCACCCTCCTCCCTATAATGAACTGCATTTTTGCTATGAAGTATTGTGCACTCTTTGTTTATATCTGATTTTAATATTAAGCCTGGCGATACTTATGTTCATGTAAATAACTTAGTTAGCCATGAGTGCTCGGAAGAAATACATATGACTTTTTTTTAAAACTTTCATTGAGTAATGTAATGGTATCCAGGTAAAAACCTCTTCCAAAAAATTAGTAATTTATAGAGAACATCCATTGTCTTGGTAACTAAATAGATGAGAAGACAAAGAGTACCTTCTGTATATATAGGCATTTGGATTTGGAACCGAACGTTAGGACTACATTAATGTAGGAAAACACGAAAATCATTCAGAAGGAATAAAGAAGGGTGATTCAGAGTTTTTAGTTTTGCACGAGGGAAGATGGTCGATTAGCTCCTACTGGAGCAATTTTAATGGAATAGTCCTGATATACTGTGTCAGATTCAGCTCTCGTAATTGAGCTCTTATCATACTACTCAACTTCATTCTCGTCTTTGATTACCTTCATTCTGAATCTTGCTTCCATTGTTTGTAAAGTTCTCCCATCTCTTCACTTCATAGAGTTTATCAGTTCAAAGTTCACATTGTGGAATTAAGCCATTGGTCAAATAAAAAGAATTGCACTCTTCTGCTAAAAATATATTAAAACTTGACCAGTATATCGGGTTAAAAAGCCATAATCACTTTATGTTCATTGATTCTCCATTGATGTCTCAAATAGTATTACATTGTACTCCTCATCAGTGGTGTGCGGTAACAATTAGCCTCCGGTAAGCACTCACACAAGGTAAGTTATGCATCCCGCACGCTACATGCAAAAACTAAATTAAAAACTGGATTACTATTGCCGGGAATTTCATTTTATTTATTGAATTATAAATTTAAACCAGATAATTTCTTTGACTGATCACCTACGATGCACAATAAAATTACTTTTCAATATGTTCTTCAAGTCTCTAAAAGAAGCATTCCCAAAATGTTTCCTCATCGAAAACTTTCTTGCGTAAATTAACTATTGGCTATATAAGTTGAACCATTACGAAAGTAAAACATGTCTGCAGAAAATATATAATTACATTTATTCCATATAGTCTGCAAGTGAGGGAGGAAATGTGCGAATTTGCTGGTTTTCATGATACAGCTTACCTACCAGCACGATCTTGGAATATGATAGATAAAGGACGACACTCTGGGTTTGAGAACTTATGAGTAATTCAGTGTTTTATTTCCATAGCTTGCGTGTAAAACTATCAAATACCATGAAAGAAATGAATCGGTCAAATCCATTTCAAATGCACTGTGGTAAATGCAATTACATTAACTTTACCCATTGGTGTGTAAACAAATACAAGATTATCAATAGGCAAAAAAGCATTCACTTGGACCAGGTTCTTGGATCGGATCCCAGCCTAGGGTAATGGTTTTGTTCTCAAGGAAATTCTCTCAACATTGTTGTCCATGTATTAATATAAAAAAGGCACTCGCATATTGTACATCCAGTATCCTACTTTATGCCGAAGAAAACGATTTTAGCGGGAAGTGTGTGTAGAAATAAATAGCAAATACAGGTTATTAATGTGAACATTAATTTACATTTAACAATATACTTCTTACTAGTTATGTATTTGCACGATTAAAAATAACATGTGTGCCCTGCCAACAATAATCCTTTCTTCTTTGTTATCTATTTACAACATATCTCAGTGGTGACCTTTGTCATTACGCTCTCACCTAAAAGATTTTTAAATTAAATTATAAACAATGTTTTTTAACGTAAGCTGAATATGCTTTGCCAGAAGTCAGTAAAGAACTATTGATACCTTATTCATCGCTGTAGGCTTTGTATTAATTGAGAAAAAGGGATTTTGATGACAGAAGTAATGTATATGAAAATTTGCAAGCACTTATTGTCGTAGCCTACAGATCCGTATTTCCGATGGTATGGCATAGCTAGCGGTGCTCGCATTGCTGTCCTCATCATGTAAAGGACAACAGGCAATTACTAGTGCAGTAAAGGTATTATTTGAAAGGTTTAATACAGTAGAACTGTTAAGAAGCTCCTGCATAAGAAGTTTTCCCCTCTACGAAGTTTAATTTTTAGTTCCAAAATAAAACCCATAAGATTTACATTTCCCTCAAAATAAATTTTACCGCATAAGAACTTCGGAACCCTTGACACTAGAAATTTTTTTAGCAGATTTCTACTGTATATAGATCAATCATAGGAATGCTAAGGGAGTGAGATGGTCAGTATATACTTCAAATAGAGGCACATAAACTAGAGCAGAACAAACAACTTGAATTTAGTAATGAAGAACGGTATTCGCTAAGGGAAGCACATAATGAGGTCTCTGAATAAAGACCTGAAGGAAAGTTCCATCAAACCTGTGAAATGGAAGAGAAAATTGTACTGCTCAGGAACTTCACAGTGTGAGAATTAGTATTGATTACAGATGAGTTGCAGCTTATGAGAAATTGAAAAGGTGATGAGAGAAGAAAAGGATTTCAGTATAGATGAAGGTAAATATGAAAGTAGATGAAATGGTCTTAGGTGTCACTTGGTGAGAGGGGATAATGTTCATAAAGGAAGAGAATTTGAGTTCTTAATGACCTAGAGGTTGGCAGATAATATGAGTAAGAGAGTGGTTAGATATAAAATACGTTAGAAAGGAGAGGGATGTATGTCATTTGCATAAGTGATGGCAAAATACTCATGATATGAACCTCAAGAAGATAATATATAATTATTGTTTTTGTCATCGTGTCATTATACCCAGGAAGGGTGGAGTTGGCATTAATTTATATAATAAAGTACTATGTAATTTTCCTTGTACTTAAGTTGCAATTTTTAAAAACTGGTATGTTTTTTTCTGTACCAATTATAACTTTAATTTATAATTATTTCACAGACATGGGACCTTATCGGAAGATCAGTCGCTGTGACTGAAGGAGAAGATGACCTTGGTTTAGGTGACAATGAAGGTTCAAAGATTGATGGAAATTCTGGTCAAAGGTATAACTTATCTGTATCCTAACCCCTCGCCTACCACCTTTACTTTATATCATTGCATCATATAGCAACTCTCATCTAAGGTTTATCCTTTGGCCAATTCACTTCAATAAATCTTCATCCACAAAGCACCCTACCAGTGGTTAGTCACCACTATGACACTAGCAAATATGTTACCTCAAACATTTAATTTTGATTTGGTTAGCCTTTTAATTTTTATTAATAATTTTGTTCGTGCTTAATGGAATACAAATTGTACAAAAACTACATGATTCATACTATTTTTGCATTTGATAAGGAGATGGTAATAGACTAACTATGAAATCACCATTAATATAGAGCCTTCTTCTTCTAGATCCATCTTCATTTAATTGACCATAATAAATCATCCCACGCTTTTTCACCATCTTTCCAGCAAAATAACGATAGGCATATAAAAATGTTATAAAAGAGAGAATAAGATTGTATTGATACTGCATCACAGTAATATCTTAATGGACTTCCCTACTCATTTCATCTCTTTATACCCAAATTTTGTGATTACATACCTTATTATTCCTAGACCCAACAGAGGCATTTGGTAGCAGAGCGTGGTTACGTGTCTTTTCATAGCAGGTGGTGAGTGTTCCCATTTGAGGATTTTGCTTGATTTTCTCTGTGTAACTAGATTGTTTCTCGCTTCATATTTCTCCAGTGTTTCAATTTTGCTTTGTGTTTTTTCGCTGAGTCAGGGTTCGTTTTTTCGCTTTTGTCCCAGCCACCATGACTTCTGATTCAGATGACCCTTATGCGAAAAATTATCGCACTACTGCTCAGGATAGGAGGGCCAGATTAAATGGAGAGACTGTGGTTTCACTTGAGTCCTCCCAGTCATGCATCACAATCCCTGAATATTGACTAAAAATATTTGATATAGCATTTACTTATGACAAATACTCCTTTATGACAATAACTTACCATGCAGTAGTCATTTGCTTAATGACCTATTTTGGCTGGTGATATGATTGCGAATTGTGGTATATTTAGGGTTTTATTACAATTCCTACATTTATCTGGTGGCTATACTTCTGCATAGATTTCTTGGTGTATAAGTAGCTATGAAACCCATGGATTACAGTAAGACACTCATACCCAAGATGGGACATTCCCATAATCTTGGTGTTGTATGCAACCCTCCCAACCTGGTTAGCAAACTAAATGCAGTTGTCAGTAATTATTTTTCTCATTTCAGGCTTGCTTGCGGAATCATTGCAAGATCTGCTGGACTATTCGAGAACCCAAAACGAATATGTGCTTGCGATGGAGTCACAATTTGGGACGAAACATCTGATGTTACCACAAAAAAGAAAGACAGTGATGCTACTAACGTAAAAGAAAATTCATGTCCACCCTTGAACCAGAAGTCTAAGTACTGACTCTGGTGAATCACTTGATAAGTTTTTGGGTTACTTCAGGGATTCTAAATTTTCTCGCAGTAGTGGGTATTCTTGTGTACATTAATTTTATATGCAATAAAGTGATTCATTTGTAATAAATTAAACAATTCTTAAGAGTTTTCTCATTGTTATTTAAGAATAATGGTTACAGAAATATGAATACACACATACACACACACCACCCCAGAGGCAAACACCACTGTCCCTAAGGAGCACCGCTGGTTACCACTGGGAAAAATCACCAGACGGCAGAACCACTACTTCCCAGCAGCTGAAGCCAAAGGATTTCGTAGCACAAGAATGACAGAGTCTCCTCTCAGAAACATTTTAGATATGAACCTATCTTTATTCACTGGTTTCGCCTGTAATGAAAATTAACGGGCGGCATTACGGTAAAATATGCACAACCAATGACAGGCAGTGTTTGGTGTGACTCGAGAAATTGTTAAAAGACTTACTTTTTTCTTTCCTTTGCCTGTCCTCGGCAATTCGGTCCACATTTCCTTTACATTCTCCAAAACCATATTGCAATGCCTATCAAACGCTTTAACTCTTCCCAAGAGCTTTTTGTTGTTTCTGCAGTTAATGAGAACCTGAAACCAAAAAAAAATACTGATCAATGAAAAGAACGTCCCTACGGCTGTATGCAATAACAAATGAACAAAAAACATCCCCAAAGGTGTAATCTTGAGGGGGAAGGAGTATATACAAAGGAAGCTCTCAATCACTCGTACAAAATCAAGCATACCAAGAAATTTAAATGGAGGTAAATGACACACTCGCACGCTCACTCATATGTTACAAACAATCGTCACACTCAAAATTAAGGGAATCAAGGTAAAAATAAAAACGAACAGTGGCTCACACACTCACTCAGATTTGTATACTAAATACAGTCAGCTTCGTGAATTCAATCATACAGGTAGGGTTTACGAGGATTACTCCAACGCCAGTGACTCGTCATACACGCAAGAAAAAATAATAGGGGGATAGTAAATAAATAAAATTGATAATAACTTTCAAGCACTCATTCACGTGGTTTTGCATACGATACAGTCACCCTCGTGATTCTCATTCGCACACACATGCTGGGTTTAGGGACTTTTTCCTCAATCACGCACTCGGGTTTGTACATTCACAGTCACCCTAGTGAATCACATTCACGCACACAATCATGTTTTACAAGGAATCTCCTTCGCCAGTGACCCGTCACACACAGGGGGATTGTGTTTCGCCCGGCAAGCAACCTCGATGGAAGAGAATGTAGTATTCTTCTGCCCCTCAAGAATACGGCTAGGGCATATTTTTCTTCATTTGTTAAAAATACTGATTTTGAAAAAGCTTCAATGTTTACACAAGCATGCATTGCAGTGAAAATAATCTTAAACTAACCTGAGTGTTGTTTTTCACGGACTGTGTAAGAACTGAAAGTGGTCCAGTATTAAATTCTTCCTCTTCACGTTTTGCTAATTCCTCCGGAGTCATTTCTGACTTCGGTTTAGCAAGAAGAGTACTAGAACAAAAAAAGGATTACAATATGCACAAAATCATTAGGCATTAGTTTTCCAAGATTTTGGGAATACTTACGCCATGATTATGTTTTTAAAAATCACCCAAATACACGAGGAAAATTCAGACGCCAAAACCACAAGAACAAACTAACGAGGCCGGGCGATTTGTACACAACGCCTCTTTCGTTAACTTCGAAATAGAGGGAGCCACAATCGCTGCCAAAAAAAATGAGTTATGAAATTTATTATTGTTCTTCAATGAGTATTTATGATAAATACATTCGCACTTCCAATGAACCAGCAATGAGAACTAATTTGTTTCGCGCGTACTTCGTCACTCCCACTATGATTTAGCGAACTACCTTTTAAAATAAAAATAATAGCTGGCATGTATGACAAAGTAATTTTCTGGAATGTAGACTCGCCTACCGGAAGTGCAGGTCGTGATTTGTCAGATAAATTTTGGTGATTTTGGAGACAGACTGGTTGAACTTTATTTCGTAATGTTTTGGCGAAGTCAACTTAGTCAAATAAATCGGCTTGATGAGCATATGACCTAAGCCTTGAGAAGAGTCGCCAATTACAACTGTTCGTAAACATTCCCGGGGATCTCTAAGGCACAAAGGCATAGTATTTTTTTAAATTAAAGTGATATCTCCTCAAAGGTACGAATGTAGTGACTTGGCTTTTTTTTGTGCCCCTCTTTCGGAGTTAATCCGAATAGTGATTGTATAGTAGCCTATCTTTTCTTCTTATTTAATTTACCCTTTATTTGTCTCATAAAAGTTGCTTTTCAATCACGATTGCTGCTGTAAACAAAAACCGGCTAAACTCACTCAAGTTCGCGACTTTTGAATTAGGTAGGCGATACGTACAGGATTGTAGCTTGTTAGGAAATGATATTTAGTAGATGCAGTAATATCCAAAATATACCTTTGATTTGTACCACGCATTTATTTATTTGCTTGGAATTGTTTCATAACTGTTGAGTAAATTGATTATAAAAACAGACGCGACTTACCTACGTTTTTGTGAGTCACATGCTCAGCAGAAGGTAATCGTGATTACTGACGACGTACAGGTGAGTGTTATTATTGAGTGGAAATACTGTTGATGGTAAGAATATCAGCTCCAATTTATTTGGAGTAGTTAATTATCTTCTATTGCAATCTCGGCGTATAGGTAATTCGTTAGCGGTTAGTTCATGAATGTAGAATATAGGGTTAGTTTTTCTATCTTGTTTGTGTTTGCATTGATTTTTGCACCATTCTGCATTATTCATGGGTTCGATTGAAATGACATGGGGCTGGAAACTAGAATGTAAATTCTGTTTGCTCTTAAAATACGATGTCTCGGAGTTACCAATTGACATTTATGTAATTCTATGGATATGGTTTATTTTAGCCGTTGAAAGCGACAATTAATAGTTGAACATCGGTTATAAGTAATGAAAATAAAGTTTTGTGTTATTGGATGCATTGCGATAATTTCATTTGCCAAGCAATTGATATTACAACAAGTTTGAATGTAATGCATGACCGGTAAACTTCACGCAAATCTCATCCAACCCCTGATAGTATGGTTATTCAACTCGTGTTCGTGTATGTTTCTCTGTGTCAGTTCAATTGTGACTTCTTCTTATGGAATAGAGAATGAGAAATCAAATTATTCTTTCATCATGCTCTCACTAGTATTTTATGACTCATTTATTAACTTCTTTCCTATACCCATTTCTGATTCTATCATAGTTTTTTTTCCAGTTGAACGGCTATTCTTCAGTCTTGTTGGCTTCATGTTTTCTCATGTGCACACACTAACCACCAGTATCGCATTTATAGCTATGCCATTCCATCACTATTCCTAATCAGCTCATATTTATTCACCTTAATTCCTACATGAAAGGAAGTGTGCAAATTAGGTCTATCATCTATATCCTTTTTACATCTTTGTTAGCTTTGAAATTAACCTTAAAGTGAGACATTCAGTTTTTGATGCAATGGTAGTTATTATGTGTTGAAAATCCTAGAAGTGTGTCGAGCTTTTAAGTCCAAGCTAAATTATAGGTGGGTATGTGCATATTCTTGTGTACATATTCTAAGTACCTATAATATTAAATTTTCATGGATTTAGTCGCTGATAACTGAGAATACACTCAATTGTTTGAAATACAATTGATTACCCATAGTATGTATTCAAACTATAATGCCAGTTAGGTTGATGAGGATAGAACTTACCAAGTACTAATCTCAATGATATGTGAAATTCACTTCTAAATGGTACATCTACATGATACCCTGCCAACCACCATAAAGGTGTGTGGCAGGGGGCGAATTCTTACCAAACATACACTACATATCATGCATAAAATAGGATTAATATTAATATATTAGTCTAAAATTCACTATTTAAAAAGATAAAAATAGCAAAGTAAGCATGCAAAAACATGCAGTTAGTTGGGTTACCTTCAAGTACTAATACCAACATGCAACTACCTATGCTATGGATTGATTTACTCGTATTGGACATATTCACCATTACATTGTGGACAATTCATATCCCTAATTGTACGAGGAAAAAAGGACATCTTGAGTCTGTCAGTTGGGGAATCAATTCCTCTAATTTTGTAATCATGGTCCAGTCCACCATAGTAAGTTGGGGTTCGCAAAATATTTTTAATGTCATCACTAAAAAAATTTTCTTGGAATTTATTTAAGAGATTAAGCCTAAATTTCAACCTGCGAATTGACAATGATTCCCATTTTAATTCAATTAATAGACTGGTTACGCTAGTATGGTTATCGTATTGTCCCTTTACAAATCTTGCCGATCTTCACTGCACACGTTCAAGTTTATTATTTAGGGATCCCAAATACTGGCAGCATATTCCAAATGAGGTCTTAAAAGGGAAAAGTAGCTGATTTCTCGTACATGAATGTCACATTTACCCAATACTCTTGTGATGAATCCCAGTTTACGATTAGATTTCCCCATTATTTCACGTGTGTTTACCCCAGGAAAGATCATGTGTCAGTCTTATTCCAAGATATTTAATAGATTCCATATTTGTTGATTCATCATTACTTATTTTGTTTGTGCTGGGAGGAGAACAATTCTTTTTCCAAAAATTCATCACCACACGTCTTCAAATTTAATTCTAACTGCCATGTATCACACCAATTTTCAATTGTTTGTAGGTCATCATTTAAATATTCTTTATCATATGGGCAGAGAATTTCCCAAGTACACTACAGCGTCATTGGCAAATAGATGAAGCTTACTTCTGACCACCTTATTGTTATCATTTATGTACAAAAGGAATAGGAGTGAACCTATCACACTACCTTGTGGGACACCTGAAGTGACTTCAATTGCCGGGGAGGTAACACTGTCCAAAACAGCCCTTTGCACACTACTAGTAGGAAATCATTTATCCATGATATAATATTAGTCTAACCCATAAGAATTTAATTTCAAAATTAGTTTGCTATGAGACACCTTGTCAAAAGCTTTCTTGAAATCGAGAAATATTGCATCCACTGGAATATTATTATTGCCAGAAACTAAAATATTGTGGGAAAAGAGAGCAAGTTGAGTTTCACATAATCTACTCTTCCAGAAGCCATGCTGAACATTGGACAGTAAATTCTGGCTATCTAGATGCTCCATGCCTGAACTGACAGTTATATGCTCCAGAACTTTGCATGTAATGGATGTGAGGGATATAGGTCAGTAGTTAGATGGCTGCTCCCTATCACCACTTTTAAAAATGGGTGTTACATCGGCTGCTTTCCAGTCCATCGGTATGACGTGTTCGGTCAGGGATTTATTAAATACACTTTCAAGGTAGGGGGAGATTTTGGAAGCTAACTCTATATACACGCGAGAGGGAATTTGATCAGGGCCAGGGGATTTGTTGGGGCTAATATCTTTTAAGTAACTTTTCAATACCATGACAGGAATTTCAATTGGTTGCATCAGCCGCTGAAAGTGGTCAGGTAACACGACAGTTGAATCTCCGGAAGATGGGTTAAAAATGGTTTGGAAGAAGGAATTCAGCAAATTAACTTTGTCGGTCATATCATAAGACACAATGGGCTGATGAAAACAATCGTCAAAGTAAAGGTGAACGGGAAGATTGGAAAAGGCAGGCCTCGTATGAGATACATAGAACAGGTTGTGAAGAATGTAAAAGATTAAAATTACGTTGACATGAAGAGGTTGACTGATAGAAAAATCGAGTGGAGGGCTGCATCAAACCAATCCCAGGATTGTTGACCCATGATGGTGATTATTATTTTTAAGGATGTCCATGAGTTTTTGACTTTTCTAAGAACAGTTTCTCCCCTCTTCCTGGGGGTGTCTTCGTGTCAGAAGTACATTTTTGCATTTATGTATTTAAGTAATTGAAAAAAAATGTCCTTCTGACCTGAAGACACCCCCAGGATGAGGGGAGAAACTGTCCTTAGAAAAACCAAAACCAATGGAAATCCTTGAAATAAATAATATTAAGAAAGTAAGATCTTTAATACCATTAACTGGGAAAGGACAGTGAGCAGAAAAGCTCGGATGAAGAGGGCATTCTGCCAAAAGAATAATGTGCTTACAGCTGGAAATACAAGCATGGAAGTAAAGAAACAATTCATTAGAACATTCACCTGGAGCTCTCTTTTTAGGGAAGTGAAGTATGGATGATTATAGGAGCAGATAAGTCAACACGGGAAGCATTCAAAATGTGCTTCTGCAGAAGAGTGATGATTATATAGTTGATTGACCAAGTGGCTAACAAAGAAGTCTTAAGAAGGGTGGAAGAAAAGAGTACAATCTCTGTATTCCGGCAATGCAGTGATTCAACACCTCCAGTAATCTGGCATGCAGGGCTAGTGACCACCCTTTTGCTAAAATAATTTTCTCAGTTTTAAGTGAAAGATTTTTCAATACATAAAAAAATATATCATTTTGATGTATGTAGGTGTGCATTTGTTACATTTGTACATAATTTGTATGAATTTTTGGATACTTGACCTAGTGTATAGGGAAAAGAAAAGAAGTTATGTAAGAATAAGATTGGGTGGCCTCCCGGTGAACGTAGTTTTGCATTAACAGTTTGCTGTAAAGTTGACATTTGCACAGTTAGCTCGCATGTTCGGCTTATCAAAATGTGCTAGCTTTATTTGGCTATCTCTCTTGATTTGCACCCAAGGCAGTCAGATGGAGAGAGGTAGCATCTCAGCATTTAATTGCTGAATTAATTTCATAAAAAGTTTTTTTGGTGCATTGTAATTGTTTCCAGTACATTTCCAATAATTCGGCATTTTCCATTATCCGGCGATGTCACGGTTGCAATGTCTCGTATTACCGAGATCGCCCTGTATTATGAAAACCTAAAGAAGATGGGACAACTTACCAGCCATATCTTGTGACATGATGGTCTGATGAAGGTAGTTGTTGAGGATCAAGTGAATGGGAAGAATGACAAAGGGAGGTCAAGCAAATATTTGGATTGTTGGCTGATGATGAGAAAGGACAAGAAATATGCATTTAGATGATTTTGTTTTCACATATAGGTAATGTGATTAAATGTAAAATTAGGTCAGCAATCAGTTGAAAAGAAATTTGTATAGTAGCTAGAGTTCTGGCTTCACATCCCGAGGTGGTTCTAATCCTGGCACAGGTAGAGATTTTATATGGGTATATGTAAACTTCTTGAGTTCTGTGCGGATAGTCTTTTGAGTTTACAATTCTGTCAGATATGACATTAAACTGAGGACCCCTTGGCACCTTTCATTAAAAGCAGAGTAATGTCAACCCTAGGTTTTATCTACCATCCCTCCACCTCCTGTGAAATACCTACCTATACTCAAATGGCTATGCCTATCCTAAAAATTTGACAAATGACCTAAGCTCTGTTGCCTCACCTGAATAACTACTGCCAATCAGTTAAAAAATTACAGAAAATATGAATGACTCCCCTGATGAAATAGCTGGAAGTTACTTGATGATGTGTTATTTAAAGGTATTTGAGTTAAAGCTAGGAATCCACTCTAATCCTAAGCTAGGATCTAAAAAAATTGTGAAGTGTAGAGATAAAAAATAAGTGAATACCCTGTTGAGCCACATGAATTGAATTATGTGTAAAGCACCAATTATTAGAATTATGTGCTCTTGTATATTCATGGGTCTGAGGTGTGGTGTGGCATCAGTTTTTTGACTGAACCATACAAGTCATGTGACATAAATTACTTTGGTTTATGTGGCAAGCACAGTTAGAAATTCATGTGTTTCTGTGGACTGAATGTTATGGGTTTGATGACTCCCAGAAATATAATACCTGCTGTTAAGAAATGAGGTCCTGATGAAGCATGGAAGATGATGTTGGAGGCCTTTTTTATCTTTATCAGTGTAGAATTATGTGTCCCATGTTTATTGAACATCACATTTAGCTTGGAAGTGATAAGTTATCTAGAAAAGGATTTTTTCATATCATTAGATAGGCATGTAGCCGGATGGAGGGGGGACTTCAGCACCCCCCCTCCCTCCCCCCGAAGCACATTTCTGGCTACGTGCCTGCTAGATGATATGGAAGCTGACAGCCATGCCACTCTGTGCAGTCTTGAGCTGCCAGAGTGAGTTTTATAAGTTCTGCTCTCATTGAATGTGTGTTGATGAAACTGATAATGATAATTTGAAAAAAGTAATTGATGCTTTTTTTTCCCTCAGATTTCAATCAACATGAAGTTTTGCCCAGTGAATATCTCCTTTATTGATGTGTGGGAACATGGAACATCTCGATGCTTTCATGAAACTATATCTGCTGCTGTCTGTTCTCTGATTGTGGTTGTGTTTGGAGCAGTGCAACTTATTGTTTACTACAAGTATGCAGCCCCAGCTCCAATACCTCCTGGATGGGGCCTTTCAGAAGAAAGAAGAAAGAGCCTGTCCTTCCTTTACCGAATTCAAATTGGCCTCACTTATCTGCTTGCAGCATACTTTATTCTAAGGCTTTCCTTACAAGGAACAGTTTTAGATGGACCAATCGTGGGTTATATGGTAAATACTCTAATAAATACTATATTTTTTTATTGGCCCTTGTTGTTCTGTTGGAAATAGTTTTGGAGATTGTTACACTTCATTTTCTCTCAGCTTTGCATTTTTTCCTGTTCAGAATGTTACTAGGTTGAAAGCTTAGGAAATAAGCACAGTTTTTGTCTGTTATTTCAAATATATAAATAGCATGTGAAAATATTAAATGCATGCATATCTTACCCAGCCAGCACAAATAAACATTTTACCTTCAATTTATTTGAAATTTACGTAAATATGTCGTAAACTGTTTATTTGTTTACAAGTTGCTCACGTAAACTTCTAAGATGCATCTCGTAAAAATCGCGGCCACATGTCCTCATCGTGGAGTAAGCAACACAGAAACGGTTTACCAGAACGTCCGCCATAATGCATACGCATCAAATACTTTGTTTGCCATATATATTCCCTCACTACGTATTAAATGTGCAAATAAATCCAGTGTACCACGTTCAAAAATTTTCACGAATAAAAAAGGTAAAAAAATAAAATTACATATACATCACTAGCATCGCTTTCGCCCCTAAGTGGCTCAGGGAACCGAACCCGTGTCGTTCGTTTCATATCTCGGCACGCTACCACCAGGCTAACTGCTTCGTTGATGTGAATGTTGTCAGATTGCTAGTTGTTGTGACGCGGTTCATGCATGAACTTGCGCCGGTTCATGAATGCGAAGTAAAGTTTCAATAGTTGATTATAACTATAATTCATTACATAACTATAAGTTAAGACTATCGAAGGAACTGTAGTAATGATTTACGATCGAATTTGCTTTCCTAAATTGTCGAACACATGAATTCTTCGTTAATTGTGCTGGAGTGACAACACCCCTTAGAAAAATCCTTGAAGATTAAAAATTAATTTCTCTTCACCAATGGTTATGAATACTGGTGAGCACCAATTAACTACTTGTGAATGATGATTAATTACTAATATTTGCAGTGATTACCTACTTATTTCAAGGGAGCTCAGGGGTGGATTTTGGAACAAATATCAAACTGCTATCTCATATCGGTGATCAGCTTGAAACATATGTACTCCACATTTAATGAAAAATATACTTGAAACTACTTCATGTATCTACATGTTAACTTTATGAGCCAAATATTTTCATTAAACATACGCGCAGAGTATAATCTATGACATAATGCTGTAAATTTACTAATTTCTTAATGGCCCACACTCGTAAGAATCACGTAAATTCGTTTACGTGTGCGGTTTAAAAACCGTTTACGAGATGCTTACATAAGCATTAAGCATTTACGTTTACGTTCATTCTCATAAAATGATTGCTTAGAATTTACGTAAACATGAAATAATACGCGGAGATTATGTTTACGTATACACACGCACATTAAGTTTACGAGGATTTTACGTAAACATGTTACCGTGTGCTGGCTGGGTAATATCTTGTCCATTATTCAATCTTGCTGATGAAATTAAGTTGTTTTTTCATGCCTATTTTTCCTTGTTCTTATGCTCTATCAAGAGATAAATTTTGTTGTGAATGAAGTTGGCAAGATTAATTTTTTAATTTTTTTACTTTTTTCCAGATTCTTAGTTCTTGTCTGTGGGTGATTTCGTTTGCCATGTCTTTAGCTCTTATGAGAATTGAGAGAAAATATATGCTGCCATCTATTCCAACCAGAGGTCATGGTCTTGTGCTGTTGGTGTTCTGGGCTGCTTTATTTGTATCAGAGAATCTGTCATTCCTGAATCTTAACCGTGAGAAAGAATGGTGGTTTCATATGGAAAGGTAAATATTTCTATCCTCGTCACCCCTTCTAGCTAATTTAATTTTTGATGTTTGGGAGGAGCCTTAGTGCAAGTTGAACTCAACCCAAGTCAAGTAATTTCTGGAGAAATATTTACCTACCTCTTGTTATCTGTCACTTGCACAACTCTGCCTAGGAAGCGTTGCCAAAACATTTCGCGTGGCCCGAACATAGAAACTCGAGGCATCCCAGCTCTAGGTACTCAGGAAAAAAGGAAACTAATTCTTTATGGTAGCCATTCGAATATCATTGTGAATGGGAACGACTTGGGATATAACCCTTAACCGGTGATGTGAAGTCTGAGAGACCGTTGCGTTTTTAAAAGCATGGATATTTTCAAATAGTAATGTTCAATACATCTGTTTTTCTTGTTAGCTTCTTATTTTTGCTTACTAAGGATTTAGCATTCTTAACATTTTACATTTTTATTCTGTATTCCTGTAAAAAGGCGACTGAATTTGATGAACGGTCTGAGAGACCTCATGTCACTAAACTAGAAAACCACTAGTCGTAAGCTTCACATCGCTGGTGGGCTTGATTGCGAAAGTGGTTAAAAAACAAACCTAAGTGATTGTACAAGTATAAGGATAAGGAATTCCTAGTTTGATACATTTGTTAGTCATGCAATGTGGATAATATATGTTTTGATTTTTCGCAAATATATTCAGCTAGATAAAATGAGTACTCAAGTCGATGCTGAGGGTGATTACAAAATACAAATGCTGCGTTTACGGACATATCACACTCTTGGTTGCATAAATGTGACAATTAACATATCACATATTTCAGAGAAATGCTTTTTTTTTTAACACGCTCGTTGACTTGTATGGATTATGGACACACTGCTGTGAATCTTAATGCTACTGAATTTTGCCTGCAACGATGAGTAACCAAACTGATCCTTCTCGAAAACTACAACCAGAAGCACCTGGTTTATGGGAGAAGGATGTGGAATACGTAGCAGAAGATGTTAGTTAAGTGGAAAGTGACATTGAAGAAGATTATGTTATCAGAAGTGATAACGATACGGATACCACTTATTATGAAGGAGAGAGTTTCTCAAGTAGAGACAATATTTTGTATGGGAGAAATTGCCGTAGGTGGTCATTCATTGAGCCAAAGAGGAATAGTGTTGCATCCTCACATAACATCGTCGCTGAAAAACCTGGTTTGAAGTATTCCATCATGTCGCTAGGTAAAGGTGTTGAGCCTCTAGAATATTGGTCTCAGATTTTTGATGAAGGAATGTTACAATGGATATTGAATTGGACGAACATAAAGTGGGAAATAATAAGAGAAGTAAATAGGGGACAGCAGGCTTGAGGTGTAAAATTTAGATTTGGTAGAATTGAAAGCATTTCACGGTCTTTTAGCTCACTTGGCTATTTTTCAAATCAAATAATTAAGACATAAGAAGTAATTTTGACACAGATGGCTCTGGCAGGGAAATTTTCCGACTAAAGTCTGGACAACGGTTTACTTCTTATGAGTCTCCGTTTTGATAACCTTGCGAACTGAATGGCCTTATACAAAACTGACCCGGGAACTCCAATTTCTGAGTTATTTTGTTGTCTAGTAAAAACTCCAAACGCTGCTATTCATTGAGCAAAATAACTTATATTGATGAAATGTTAATTGCTTTCAGGGGTCAATGCCGCCTAAATGTATATCCCCAGTAAGCTGGCCAAGTACGGTATGAAAATAATGTGCTTGACTGACTCCACAAACAGTTATCTGTATAATACAAATTTTTACGCTGGGAAAGCTACTGATGGGAAAGTTAGGACAGTGGAAGACCAAAAGTCATCAAAACTAACTCAATCAGTTTTTCCTTTCTCTGAGCCAATAATGGGGTCCCATGGAAACATCACAGCAGATAATTGGTTCACATCTATTGAGCTGGTAGAAAGATTTTAAGCAAAAACACTGGCAACAATTAGTAAAATAAAGGGAAAGACCTAGTGATTTTGGACCATCCAAAGGGCATATAGTCGGCTCTTCACTGTACAGATTCTCAGCCAATGTGACTAGTTTCTCATGTTCTGAAGTGAAATAGGGCTGTTTAGTGAAAGTTTCTCGGGTCTTCCACCGGGTTATTGCATCCATGTCCGCCGACGTTTCGATTCCCGACTCGGTCATCGTCTTCAGGGCTTCTGAAGGCCATTTCATTTCAGGCACGTCAGAAGACGATGACCGAGTCAGGAATACAAACGTCGGTGGACATGGGTGCAATAACCCAGTGGAGGACCTGAGAAACCTTTACTCAACAGATATGCTGAGAAATCACCAGATCTTTCAATAGGACTGTTTGTTTGGTTTCCTCAATGCATCACAGGGAGAGTGACACCATAGAGTCAGGGAAAACAGAAATAATAGCATTTAATTACTCAACTATGAGTGGCATAGATACATGTGATAAAATGTGTTGTAGCTACTCATCCAGCCAAAGACAAGAAGGTGGCAAATGGCAGTTTTTCAGGATATTAGATATTTCCGTTGTCAACTCCTTTGTGCTTCAGCAGTCTGCGAAATTTTTCATTTTATGAAATCGATAGCTGCAGAACTAGTAAAGACCCACTTAAAAGGGAGAATGTCCAATCCTAGACTCCCATGACAGGTACGATTAAGTATAGGGCTGATTCTTTACCTATCGTTGGAAGAAGCAGAAGAGGTAGAAAGGCTAGAGAAGCAGTCGACATGTAAACTGTGCCCATCAAAGAGAAACAAAAAGCTCTTTCATATGTTTGCGATGCAGAAAAACTGCGTGCTTAGAAAGTAAAAAGAAAATTTGTAAAGAAGGTGCTCAAACTGGGATGTGAGAGATTTTTGGAAAAAAATTAATTTTGATCAGCTGCAGGTTACAACAAAAAAAGAAATAAATGAGATTATTTTTTATCATGTATCATTATTCAGCATTCCTACTTAAATATGTAGGGCCTCATTTTTAACTCTTGTAGAATATTAATATTTAAAGATGCTAATAATAAATTATGTAATGATTTTCAATTCAATTGTTGAAGCTAGTCCTAATTAATAATTTTCCCTGAAAAATGGTTGATATCAGTGATTCATAAAATTAAATATAAGTTTTAGACTAAGTGCTGAGAAACATAAAAAATGTATTATTGAATAAAAATTGCATAGCAACATTTTATTAATATATAATATATTGTGGTCTCCAAGACCAATATTCACTGGTTGTCTGACAAAAAATGCATGTCACTAGTTAAGGGTTGATAATGCTGGAAAAAGTGGTTGACTGAGTAGAATAATTTCATCAAGAAAATACATTTAACGCTACTTAGGCTTTTTTCAAGGTTTGCCTTCGTAAAACTATCCCTCAACTGCATTTATAAGTTTTATATTTGCTACAGTACAAGGGTTCCTATCAGGTATTTGATGATAGTCCAGACACTTAAATTTTTCGCTTGAAAAAAGGGGAAATTTTGTAAAAAAAATGCAAGACCAAACTGCATCTTTACTGGAATTGACATCAAATGCAGGAATTTTATGTAACTACCTAGTTACAAAATTATTCTAAAAGAACAAGAGGGGAACTGATGTAAAATCATATGCACATTGTATTGCAACCAGGGAATAACAGGTGCAATCACAATCTAGAATCTGTTTTGAATATGCAATCAATATCACAGTGAAATAAACAAGTTTGATGATAATTCAACCCACATTCAACTGTAGATCTACAGCATGTTTTCGACTAATTGTTGCATATAAAGCATAGCATTACACCACGAATGACTTGCAAGATTAAGGGGTATTAAGGGGACCCTTGGGAAATAAAAGGCGGTTCAGGTATGTAGCAATTTAATCAAGCACAACAGATATCACAATACATAAGAAAGAATGCCTTTAATTATTACAGTAAATTTCACAACGGAATTCAAACCAACCACACATTGGCTAAGTTCCTGAAAAGAGAGGTTGATGTAAACAACCTCCACTGCTTCATTGCAAATGTTCCAGCAAGTGTATCATGTAAGAAAATTATTTGGCACCTCAGGTATACAGGAAAGCCACCAGGGATGCACCTATAAAAATGAACATTAACATTTCAGTAGCTCTAGAGTAAAATGAAAACTACCTTCCTCTACCAGTCAATGATGTAGGAATGTGCTTCAATGATAAATGGCAAGCAACACCTTAACCAAAAGTGGGCGATCTGTGTGGGCGAAAGTTGTCTACAAACGTGAACTTCAAGAATGTGGAAGGTTGCAACGACAGTGCCACATTGCGATTAACATGCGAAACTTTCACAGTTAGGCAACCAGTATTAAGTGACCGTGGACTAAAGTAAAGTAAGTGGAGTAAAGTCTTCAATTCCTCCTGCACCTCGGCCTTCTTCATCTCGAATAGATTTTTCCTTGCTCGAAACATTTTATACAATTACACCGTTACTACTAACACTTAATCTGTAGTACTTTACCCGATGTCTAATTCTCTCGCGTTCTCTAACGTGAACACTTCCTTCTCTGCACCTCTCAGGTTCTCCTCGTGGTATCTATTAAACGTAGCCTATCACTCAACCCCGTACGTCTAATAATTTATCGTGCCTACACGTTGTGCGCCATTAATGTAATTTATTATTGATTTAAATACTATCAAACGCAATTACTCTGAACCACACGTAACATAACGTTGGGAGTCATTAATGTAATATACTATTTACTTTGAACAATCTTTATTTGTTATGCCACTTGCCTATCTGTTGTTGATCACACTAATATTGACTCACAACACACATAAATATAAACAACATAATAAATTACCCTCCTATTCGTTAACAATATCACATTCACTTTCACTTTCTTTCTTCAGGCTCAAATTGACAGGCCATAAATCACTTCACAAATGATTACGAGCCACTTCACTTTTCACTTTGCACATACAAATTATCAAGTACTCTCTTAAAATTATGTACATACAAAGTAGTGGGGAGTGGACCGCTTTATCCCTCTAGTATGCTATGGAGTTCCCGGCTGTGTCCTCCAATCTGCGATCCCTGCCTTCTCCGGCACCCTGACTTCTCCGTCTTGGCAGAAGATCCGTCGCCTGTCTCCAATTAGGTCCAATCCTGCCAGATGATTCCACGATGTGGACTCAGCTTCCCACGGGCCAATTCCTAGACCTCAATGGCTTTTCCTATGTCACACCCAACCTGGGTTCACCTCCGATCGGGAGTATTCTTGGACTAGAACTCACTTATATCATACAAAACCCAACGAGGGTTCTCCTCGGATCGGGAGTATTGTTAGACTAGCCTCTCGCTCTCCGTCCCTCTTTATATAGTAAAACTCCCTCATTGTTTACGCTCGGCCATCAATTACTTTCCCTGCGCAGCATGCCGCGAGTTCAACAATAGCCACGGATACAATTTCTATTATTGGGGACTGCAACTCGCGAATGCCCCAGATCACCAAGCTCATTGCTAAATTAGCCATTGTCGAGCCCGACGCCATTTTTCCCTATGACTCTGTGTAAACTTTCTTGACAAAACCCAACATGGCGGCTCCTTAAATCCCATGCATGACATGGCTAGAAATGACACGTTACAGTATAAATGGTGGCATGCTGAAGCATATGAGTGAGATGGTTTTACTGTAGTCATAAGATTGCCCTTTCAGTGTTCATTGTGAATTGTCCCTGGTAAATTATACCCAGAAGATTGACAAATCATCAGAAAATATACCAATAAGATTGCTTAATATATTTCAGTGTTGCTGACAAAGTGGAGATGTCATTTTTCATTGTGAGATATCTTTCTACACTCATTTTATTTGTCTTGGGACTGAAGGCGCCAGGGTTAACTACAGCATACAATACAGGAGAGGTATGTATTGTTATGAAATACACTTTTCATTCACTACTGCAAGCGAGTATATGTAAATATTGTTACATATTATTTTTTATCAGCATGCTGCAGAATGAAGGCATTGTTTTTTTATCTTATAATGTTGCTTCTGACTCTGAAATATCTTCATATCAAAAGAAAATTTTCAATACTCTGAAAAATTGAGTGAAATAAATGGCTCTCTACTTTCTGTAATTTTTTGCAGGGTTCTGGGCTGATTGATGAAGAAAATGGGCAGTCACAAGGGTCAACATTCAGAAATTTCTTTGCCAAAATTAAAACACTAGCTCCATTCATTTGGCCTCGAAATTCTCCACTCCTTCAGATGAGTGTCATATTTTGCTTTATCTTGCTTGGTTTTGGGCGTGTCATCAATCTTTATGTTCCAATTTACAGCAAAGCAATCGGTAAGTGATTTTTATTAGTCTACCATGTTTTTTTGTCCTTGCACACCAGAATGGATGGTTATTTTTTATTTTTTTAACAGTGGACAGCATGATTGGTGAGAAGGCGACTTTTCGGTGGGACTTAGTACTTGTGTTTGTGGCTTTCAAGTTCCTTCAAGGAGGTGGAACTGGAGGCATGGGTGTGCTCAACAATCTTCGTACATTCCTATGGATTTCAATACAACAGTATACAACCCGTGCTGTCCAGGTATGATCCTTCTGGAAATGGAGAAGTAGTTAAGATATATCTGGCATAAAATTAGATAAGAACTGCTTGGGTTATTTGGATAACCGTCACTTTCCACTTGGATCGTGGCTTGGAAATAGCCTTTAAAGATCCATTAGATTGACATGTAAGTGTGAGAGATAAATAGTGAAGCCATTCTTAATGAAATGTTTGTTCATACTTAAAGAAAGGAATGAGAGGACTGTAAATTCTATATTTAGGTTGTGATAACAAACTGGATTCTACACATATCGATCACTGTATTTTGGTGAACACAAACATATACAGAATGAATAATATCACTGAAGAGTGAGAATTGTCCTCAAGGCATGTCCTCCCTCAAGGTGCGCACGGGGGTTTTACATTAGCATTTTGAATGCTAATGTAAAACCCCCAGTATCCTTGATCATTAAAATAAGAATTTGCTGGAATTTAAGAAAAGAGTAGATTCCCTTAAAAAAAGCTACCATTTCAAACTAAATTTCGTCTGTAGCAAAATAGTCTCTTTAGTATGGAATGACATTAATCCAACTATCAAAGGGTCAGCATTTCAAGCCGAGCATAGTAACATTATTTTTTTTATAAACCCCCACTCTTTGAATGCTTATGTATTGATTAGTGTTTTGATAACCATCTTTCCCATCCCCTTGTCTTTGTTTCACCTACTCCCTGTTTACAAACGTTAAAAAATCAAAGTCCTTCCACACCAAGCTCACACATTTATTTAGGAGTTATTTGAAGGCTTGGCTTTATAATAATATGTAATAATGGAAAGTGTGCGACCATCCATCTGGTGAAAGGAAGGATTTTGGATAACCAGGAATACATGCAGCTAGTTGACAGAAATGCGATTTGTCATCTTCATAATCATGAGGCATACAAATATCTTGGCATCCCTCGGTGCCGGATGCAGGAGGTGAGAGCAGTGAAGGAAAGACTCTTCGCCAAATACAGGCAGACTCTCAGGCGAATCTGGAGCTATGACCTGTCTGGCTATAACAAGGCTCTTGCGATCAACATGCTCACAGTACTGACATTGCTCTACACCTTTGGCTGCATCAAATAGAATATTAACAAGCTGCAAAACCTCAACAAGGGGATGAGGAAGATGATGACAAACCATCGAAGTCTTCTGTCACCAAATTATATTTCCCAAGAAAGCTAGGTGGTTGAGGGATAATAAGCCTAGAGAACCTTCACTACAGAGTAGCCCTTAGCCCTTTATAGGGTAGAAGTCCCTAAAGCTTTTGAATTACAGTGGAATCCCGGTATAACGAGTGCTCATAATCCCTCGGAAATCACTCGCTAAATCGAGCGCTCGTTATATCCGATGGTGTTGAAAAAACCCACCTAATTCTCATAGTCGTTCGTATTTACAGTTTTTCTTTTGTTTCCGTGGTATTTGACGAAGGTAAACAGCAAAAAAGTCATTTCAGGCACAATCTCGTAGAATATCAACATATTTCATGAAAGAAACAGGACATTTTCCATTATATAAAATATTAATTCCCTAGTTTCGATGTTTTTCTTCCAGTTCTTCTATTTTTCGATCGCCGAAGAAAGCTGTAAAGACAGCGTAACTAGTCGGAATTAAAATATTAGGTATACTGTGGAAGTTTTTGGGTAATTTTGCGAATATGTCTAGACTATAATATCAGCTTTGTCGAGTTTTCGAATGTTAACCAGTACGTCCATCAGTTGGGAAAATTGGCCTGAAGGTTCACTGAAATACGGCATGTTTCGGGGGTCGTAGATATTTTTGAAGCTTAAGCGAAGGCCAACTTACGGCTGTCTTTTTCCGACACGATTAACTGGAGCAATATCACGATAATTCATCGGGCGCGAACATGCTATGTTTGAACGAGCGCAATATCACGATCTTTTATCGCGATATTTACGTGATAATGTATAGTGATATTTTATCGGGGCGCGATATCATGATATTTTATCGCGATATTTATCATGGTCACGATATCATGATATTTTATCGCGATATTTATCATGGTCACGATGTTTATCGTGATACTTATCGCGATACATATTTATAGCGATATTTATCATGGTCACGATGTTTATCGTGATACTTATCGCAATACCTATTTATAGCGATATTTATCGCACCCCGACATCTTATCGTGCCCCGACATCTTATCGTTCCCCGACATCTTATCGTGCCCCGACATCTTATCGTGCCCCGACATCTTATCGTGCCCCGACATCTTATCGTGCCCCGATATCTTATCGTGCCCCGATAACATATCGGGGCACGATAAGACGATGTTTATCGTCACGTTGATTTATCGTTACGCCACCTTATGATATGCTAAAATTATCGTATCCCGATATTGAATTATCAATATCGCCCATGCCTAGACCTAACTCCCTCTCCTACTCTCATCTTGCTCGTCGTCTGCCCACTCCCACTGATGACTGGGCCTAACAAAAGAAGAACGTAAAATGGGAGCGCGCAGAGCGAACTGAAGGCCGTATATCGTTAATGTTTGGACATAACTGGCTTTAGGTGTTGTAGATATGGCACACATGTTGTATTTTTAGTTTAATTAGCAGATAATACAAAACACAATAGTTTATTTTTGCTAGGCGGTGCATCGCCCTCGAGAGATATCTGTTGTAATACCGAGCGTATATCGAGGAAGGAACTTTTTGGCCTCGCTATATCCGCTTTATTTTACATGTAAAACATAGGCCTTTTGGCGGTACAAAGACAATCAGTCGCTATAACGCGATTCTCGCAATAAGCCGTACTCACTATACCGGGCTTCTACTGTACTTTTTTAATTGATTCATGTTATAGGGCTTCTAGTTAATAGTTTTATGTAAATAATTTACAACAACAATATTCGTCTACATCATAAATGGTTGGTTGCCTAATCGACCACTGTGCATTCCACGCAACATTTCTCAGATATTAAGGACAATAGCGAGAATGGACAGAAGTCATTTGAGCGACCTCCTGAAGCCACATCTTAGGTAATGAATATAAACATGTTTTATAAACATAATATACTGCTGATGTTTATGCAGCAAGAAACAATGTCGAAATTAATACTTCTTCACCACGTGAAATGACACAGCACGTTACATGCTCAGCGGTTGACTGAACTACCACCAAAACGAGTAACACCTATAAAAAGTTAGCCGTACTGAAATAATACAAAACTTTTTCAGAATGTGATTGAATAGATACTAAAGAAGAAAGTACTTATAATATCTTATCCATATAAAACCCAATCCAGCTGAAAAACACAATAACGTAAAAGCAGTCCACTTCTCTGCGTGGATTCACTTGTCATTGCACGCTCAGCGGTTTACTGAGCGACCACATTTCTGAGAACAAGTGTCTCAAATGACTACAGGGTGAACCTGAAATCTATCATTCATCAAGGCAACACATTAAAATGTATGCTGAGGAAAACTCACACAAAAAAATCAAAGAGACCACCAGAATGGAGGTGGTCGCTCAGGCGACCAGCAAGCTATAAAGGGTTAATACAGCATGTCACATGTTCCTCAATATGGACCTCCTAATGGTCTTCGTGAAGAAGCATGAGTGTGTTGGCTCAGGGGCATTTCAATTCCAAGCAGCTAAAAGGGCAGTAGACGGCCGTGTTTTGGGCTTAGACCTTACCTTCTGTGAAGATGCGAGTGATACTTCAATCTAGAAGCTGAAGGCAGATTTGCTAGAGCTTGAAATAAAGAAATCAGAGCAAAACACTCTTCTCTGCAAGCACACCAAGAAGCCCATACATGGAATTTTCTACCGAAACTTAGAAATACATGGGCTATCGAAGGAGCTCAAGCTTATCTTCCGCTGGTCTGAAGCCCGAAGCCAAGGGATTCGTGCTTGCATGCGAAGATGATTGCATCAACACCCAAACTAGTTGTCAATACATGTATCCAAGTGGAAAATTGCTTTTCATTTATCCATCCCATAACAATTATATGTCGTCATATTTGATTGTTCCGATCAGGGGTATGGTAACTAGATAGGTGTAGATTGTATTTTCGGTAGAGTTCCTCTAAAGAAGGCCATAAGGCACTTAGAACTATCGGTCCATTGTGCCAACCGCCTTTCTGGTGAATCACCCATAACGACCAATCGCCCTACTGAAAGCCAACAGGTCCCCAATGGGGATCACCCTAACTTCCCTGGGCTCCCAGGTACCTATTCCAAGTCCTCATCACAGCAGGGTACTCGCATAGTATGTGGGATGTGGTTTCATCCTCTTCTTCCCACCACCTGCATCAGGGTGAATCTGAGATTCCCAGGAGGTGTAGGTTCCTTATTACTCAGTAGTGCCTGGTAAGAAGCCCCACTACCATTCATAGTTAACCCCTGTTAAGTGGAAGGAATCTTTTTGTGAGTCCAGGCCTAGGTTCTCCTATGTGCAATTTGACCTGTTGTTGACTCAGTATGGTTCTCCAGATTTCAGAATGCTGGGCTAAGCCTCACAGTCTTGATCTCTGCCATCCCAATTAGGTAGCAATAGGGATGGCGATAGGGTGGTTCTGGTGCAATTGGATCGCAGCTGGATCCCGCCTTTGCCAGCTCATCAGCTATCTCATTTCTGGAATTGTCTGAATGACCAGGCACCCAGAAAAGTTCCACTTTGCCGCATCTTAGTCAGTTAATTATTCAAGGGAGGTGACTGACAGCTGAGGTCGGCATTTACCTTCTCTTAACGACAGGTACCAATGGGACCATGGCTTAATGGTCCATCTGACGGACTGAGTACTGAACCTGAAATGCTCTCCACTGGGCACTCAAGTAGGGACCGGTTTGCCACTGAAAAATCCACCACTGCTGAGAATCGAACTTGGGCCCTCGGGATTGGAGGCCACCACACCAACCTATCCCCCCTTGCCGCATCTACCTATCTCATTGAGTGCCTCGTGACACTCTTATTGCAGTAGTGATTTGCACCATGGTGATGTCTGGGCTTTTAGAGCAGCCTGACTATCAGTTCATGTTTGTATTGGTCTGTTAAACACCGTAGTCTCTCAGGTAGCATACTCGCTGGTCAATAGTGCATATACCTCTGCCTGGAACAACATAGCATATTTTCCCAGAGAGATTGAGAGCTTCCTTGGTGTGCTACAATTTTAGACCCCTGTTCCTACTCTCTCTTCTTTCCTGGAGCCATCTGTATATGTTGAACCTTGCTATCACTCCTCATCTCAAGGATGGGGCTTGACTTCATGAGCTCAGTCTAAACTTGTCTATGACCAGAAGAACTTGCTTTGTCATACCACTGTCCAGCATATTTATGGTGATAGGCCTCTGACCTTGCCCAAACATTCATTCCACATAAAGTGTGATGAGATTCAGTAGAACTTCTAGCACAAGGTTGGGATTGTTCTCATTGCCCCTGAAATGCCCATGCAGGCCATTCTTTGAAGATGGTTGAGTCTATTTGTGGCAGTTTTCTGCTTGGCGCTTTTCCACCTGGCTGTTTTCCACCTGGCCCTTTTCCACCAAACTATAGAGCAGTGCATAAAACTAGGTTTGATAATTGCCGTATAAATCCAGGTAATGGCTTTTGGCTGAAGTCCCCATGTTTTTCCAAGGGAATTCCTCATCATCATCGGTCAGCAATCCTAGGATTGGTTTGATGCAGCTTTCCACTCGATTCTTCTATCAGCCAACCTTTTCATTGTGATGTAATTCTTCTCCTTTACATCCCTCACAACCTGTTCCATGTATCTCATACATAAAGAGGCATAGGCTTTCCTGGGCTTCTCCATTACTGTTGGTTCCTCCACTCCCCCCAAACAATGTGGTGTTAATGGGCATCACAAACAATAAAAAGATCCCATTTATTGGTCTAACAATGACTCACCAACCTCTCCATCCACGGGGGAGGGTCTGGTGTAGTGGCGAGGCATGATGATTTTCACTAGTCATCACAGATGCCAAGGGTAGGTCGTGATGTACGACATGTTATTGAGAGTGCCTGTTAAAATAAAGAGTATTTAAAGAACCTAGCGGAAGGATCCCATTGAAATTCAACGGGTGTGAGGAAAGTAAGATGTATTCATAATATTAAGATTGTACCATTTATTGCAAAGGACGAATCCTAACTTGGAATATGGAGCTTTCGCTCCAAAACAAAATAAACCAACAGAAATACATAAATACTATCAGTTAACAAACCATCGCCTTTACAAAAATGGGAAAACTGTTCCAATTTTCTAGGTGAAAGTGCCGATTGATATTTAGCGGGAAGAAGAAATTTTAAAAATACCCTTTGTATTTAGGCATTTTAACATTTTTCATGAAGCTGCGGAAAAAACTTGTGTTACGAATTTAGTATGGCCTCAAATCAATATCGGAACCATAACTATGATTTAAACCATTGTAAATTTATCATTACTGCCAGGATTCATATTGAGCCCTATTAAAAAATACTTACATGTCGTACCTTTACGTATATATATTTTCCTATTTACGCATACCTATAATACATATTATGTTTGACGTTGATGCTAAAGTTTCTGTTAAACTATCTCAAATCTCAAACTACATCAATCCATGACACCTTAGAAGAAGTTCCATATATGCCTTTTATGATTCAGGTCGTTGAAAATGCACCAAGCCGTAAAGTTGTTTTTAAAAAAAATTATAATACTCCTAATTTTAGCGAATGCAAAACTACTAAATCTAAGAATAGTGCTAGCAGTCAGCACGGATGTATGTGCAGAAAGAAATGGCCAACCACGTTTCAAGAATCAGCGGCCAAAACCTCTTTTTAACATCTTCCATTATCCTAGTGAAAAGCACAGTGCATTTCACGGCTTATGACGCACTGTGTAATCATCCACGATTTCGGGAACGACAATGGCAAAGACCTTAGCAATGCTCGGAAAAGGACCGAAAAAAACAGTAACTTTCAATGTAAATTACATGATTTAGAGAAACTTCAAGAACAAAGTATAAATCTGTTGAAAGAATAAGAAAGTTAATACCTTTCCCCATTAAGTACAAAAAGAATGAAACATATTGATTAGCATTTAGTAATTTTACTGAGCGAAAGAAAAAACCCTTGCACTTTCATAAATTGAAAAAGTCAATTGAAACCAATGTAAACACATTATTGGCGCCAGGAATCGAACCCGGGACTTGATAAAAATGGGAATAGTTTTCCCGGGTCTTTCAGAGGGCTAGAAACACAATGTAGTTTACGGTGTCTCTCTAGGACGAACCGTTTGCGAGATAGAGGGGGGGACGGACACTTCTCAAATTATATATTATATTGTGAAGGATCCACCCTCCTAACCCGCGTTTTACTAGGGGACGGCCGCACACATAGAGATCCGCATTTAAGCCCAACGAGGGGCGTACTCCGCGGAATCCAAAATAATATTAAGGATCAAAGGAATATTTTGGCTCTTGGCCGAACATGAATAACATGCATAACATTTCTAGTGGACACTTAAACAGAATGCGAATAAATTCCCTGATGGGCATGAGATGAAATGTGGGTGATTGTAACGAATGGCATGGATGATGGCGAAACCCTACAATGACAAAATGAAAAAAAAAATAACAGGTACAATCAATAGCTCGCATGGCATAAGCTGCATAGGGTGACAATTCCCTTAGCGAGATGAGCACTTTTAGCAAACACTGTACAAAATGAATTACTTTAGGATGAAAGGATCTTTGGGTTGCCTTCAAGAGTTCAACCACTCCTAAGTTTCCTTGGGGTGAAGAGGTTTTCCCACGCTGAAAGGGGGGGGGGGGGAAGGGGTATAGTGGCTCGTGACGGCTTACGTGAAGATCCGGGGATGAAGCGATGACAGGAACGAGTGGTGACCATCGGCGCACCGATTTCTCCGGGCTGGACTGGTGCTTGGCCACCGAAAGTGGTTCCGCTGCGCTCGCGTCCCGGTAGGAAATAATGCTGCCGTGCGTCGACTGGAAGATCCAGCTGCTCGCGATTGTACTTCCACGTTCCGTGCTATTTGCCAGCGGGTGGAAGTGTTGCCGCTCTTGCTTGGATTCTTTCTCCAGCTCCGTGTCGCTCGTAGGATCTGAGCACCCGCAGCCTCTTGACAACAGTCACTAGTACGGTCTCCCTGGAGGCATAGCCTCCCGCCTCCAATTGCAAATCTATTCTCCCCCGATGCAGCGCGCTCACCGCCCTTAAATATCCACAAATGTGGGAGGGGGCGTCCGTGGGCACACCACATGGGCAACAGGAGGTGGGGTAAATTGGGAAATCCCCACACATCGAAGTAAAACACAACTTGACTTGCCCGTTGGGCCACTTGACGCCGGTGACGAATGGAGAGGGAGGGGGAAACATACCCTGCCGGCGACGTCACTGACCTTGTTCGTAGGCACGTCCAGAGGAGTACATCTCCCCAGGAACAAAAGGGGATGGGGGGGTGAAAAAGGGAACAAAGAAAAAAAGCAGACAAAAGACAAGCGCTAAGCGCACAAGGACGCGAGGGGACCCAAAACTAAAGTGAGACGGTAAAACCGTTACCGTCACAGTATATAGATTACATTTCTTATTGTTTGCATTTTATAAGTATATTATATATTTGAGAGTATCGGAATTTACATCAAAGTAAACAATTGTAAGAAGATTTTATATTGAGGCATCGCAAATTTTGCATCAAATACTGGTATTAATAAAACGATTTATAAATATTTCAATGCCTAAGAAAATTATTGGTTTCTTTTTTGTATGATAATCCCGAAAACAGAGTCCAACATCAGCCTTTTTGCAACTATAATCCTCTTGCTTCTGTAAACCACTAAACCAACTCACAGTTGGCAAATGGAGCATTAAAAAATGTGTTTGTAATACGCTGTGACATTCAATACAGTACCATGCAATCAAGTTGTTTCTGTGGAATATTATCCTTTCATTTTTCTTGCTAAAATACTCATTGCATACAAATATCCAGTGAGACTTCTGGGAACAGGAAAAATCTTAAATTTTGCTAAATACTGAGAGGGGATCCCAGCTTCCGCTCACACTTGTATCTTTGAATTTAAGTTTTTAATAAATTTTTCATTTTGAGAATGATTGACGCTTGGTAAATGTTAACCATGCTCTCGGTAATTTATGGGAATTTAGAATTTATCTATGTACGCCGAAAAATGCCTTTTGCATGCTACTTTGCTAAGATGAATTGATGGATTTCCCTGTTGTCAAATGAATTTACGTGATTTCCCTGTAGAAATATTTGATTGTGAATGGTGATCATTATAAGCTATGCACGGCCTAATAGCACCTTTCTTTATTTAAAACACACTGTATAACCCATAATTGTACACCATACAGGACCATAAATAGGCGCAAAAGCAGAACTGAGAAAAGACAAAGCACAGGAAGATTGGGTGAAGAGCGGATTACGCTGTTTCGAATGAGGGGGTATGGGCAGGTTTGGCAGTGCGGAACGTGACCTACAGAAGCCAAACGAGCAACGGATGCACCAGTTTCAGAGATGACTTGCCTAGCTTAACGCCATAGCTGTGTTCAGTGGAGGGGATGGGAGAGCGTGGGTAGGGGCACGTATCACATATGGCATTAAGCTAGGTAAGTCATCTCAGAAACTAGCACTTCCATCGCTCGTCCAGCTTCTATAGGTCAAGCTCGGAAACTCTCTAAGGGCCCCTCCATCCAGAGGTGGAGGGGGAAGGGAGGCAGTTTGCCCTGGGCCCCCATTTAAAATTCATCCTCAGCGTAGTGGGGTGTTGACACCGAAACAGATTCTCTAAAATGAGCAAATCTGTTGCTAGAATTTGGTCTTTTTACGTCGTTTCTCCGAAAAAAAGGAACAACTACCGTTGTACATATACTTTCTGCTGTTTTATGACACTCTATAAATCCTTCTTTATTTTTACATTTTGGTTTAGTTATTGGCCAATCCAGAGATGACCATATGCCTCGCCACTGGTCTGGTGCATCGTATGGCAGGTAGGAGGAGCAGATGACCACCCTCCTCCTGTTGTCACCTTCCCCTAGGGTCTTTAGAACTACTGTCTGATCCCTAGTGGTAAATTCTGATAGATGCATGCTTATCTCATTCACATAGATACAAGTTCTAGGTCTATCAACAGTGGTACAATAAAATATTTTTCCCATTGTCATTCTCAGACCCCTGACTCTTCCGTGGAAAGCCCTGGGTTCCTGAATCAGGGCTATTTTGACCTTACCTTCAGAGGAGTATCCTTTGCAGAACCCCTGAGGCAGCCTTGCTATGTTGTAGCCTGGCCTGAAGCACTACTATGCCAGCCATGGTCAGCCCCTCTCCCCAACATCTTCCTCTTCTGTCTCCTTCCCTTTGAGGGAATTTGGAGCCTTCTCTCCAGCCCCCACCTCCAGGGGCTCTCGAATATCGCACTATCCCCTTGCGGGAGCCTAGGCTCAGTGCCTACTCAAAGGTGGGCTCAGATAGGTTGGAAAAGATGTCATCCTCTTCTCCCCACAAAGGGTGTAAGGGGTAATTGGGAAGTGTGGGTCTCTTAGATGGGACCCCCTCCAGCAAGGATAATGTAGTAGAGGGTACGTCCTCATTGGGATCCCCATTGGGGCTTTCCAAAAGTATTGCCTCCCACAAAGAAGAACTCTGACTGTAAGAGACCATGTCAAGAGTGTGCCTCTTAGCACCCTCCATTGTTATTTTATGTAGGGATTCCACGTTTGGTCCCACGAGTAGTTATGGAAATACAGTGTCTGCCCATGCAGAGCCCCATATGCATTGGTAAGGCTAAATAAAACTGGAGATTGCCCTGTAACTGGAGTCTCTCTGTTAGTGACTTCTTACACTCATACTGCAGATGCAGGCACCATTAATACAGAGACACCATGATGGGAGCTTTTTATCAACTGGCCCGGTGTAGATCAGTCATGTTCTGCATCTTGTGGAGGATGTGGCTCTTCACCACGATCTCGATCATCCATGGGCATATTCTGCCCTGTGTCCCATCCTGGGGTCACGTACCACTCACCCCTGTATGATAACTAACTAACCATGGATATCCTCTCATTTAGTTAATGGTTACATTAGGTCTGATATGCCTCATTAAATTCAAATTGAATGTTATTACCACATCAATATAATGTCTACATCAACTTCTGGTTAAAATAAATGAAATTTAAAGTAAAATCTTGATGACATTTTTTGGGTAAAGAAATCAGATGTGATTAAATTATTTATTAAATCCTATAATTTTCTTTTTCAGGTTGAGCTATTTGCTCATCTTCATGGATTGAGTCTGAGGTGGCATCTAGGACGGAAAACTGGTGAAGTCTTGCGAGTTATGAACCGAGGAACGGATAGTGCGAACAGCCTCTTGTCTTCTGTACTCTTCAGTATTCTTCCGACATTAGTGGACATTGTAGTTGCTGTTGCATACTTTGTGGCAGTCTTTGACTACAGATTTGGAGCCATTGTCTTCATTACTATGACTCTCTATATTGGTAATGACATTTTAATTTTTTTGTTTTGGCACTTTAATGGTATGAGTAGTGATTTGAAGTAATCTTTTCGTTCTCCCTAGAATCAATTGAATTACTGTTTGGTGCCACACTTTTTAGTATTTACTCTACATTGGCAATGGGCATAATGCTGAAAATGATGTGGATTCAATCACAATGCTTCAATGTCAACCTATTGGGTTGTTTTTGTTTCACTCGTATCCCTATTGCTATAATTTGGTAGATGTGTAATGAAGAATTATTATTAGTGTATTTATATGGAAAAATTTCTTCCTTATTAAAATTTATGTTACTAATGCACTGCTTATGCTGTCTTTTCATGGTATGTGTGGTATAAAATGATTTGTAAGACTAGTGGTAGATATATTAATTTGTTTATCTCTTGCTTGTAGTTTTTACGATAATGGTGACTGAGTGGCGAACCAAATTCATTCGAAGCATGAACCTTGCAGATAATGCAAAAGAAGCAAGGAGTGTAGATTCACTCCTAAATTTTGAGACTGTGAAATATTACAATGCAGAAGCATATGAGGTGGATGCATATCGAGAGGCTATCTATAAATTTCAGGTGAGCTAATATTTTAACATATTGCTGGTTGAAAGTGTTTCATCCTTTATGTCTACACTTTTGGGCTACTCCTTCTATGCTTGAATGTAAGAAAAACATTTTGAAATTCATGACTGCATATGCCTTGCTTCAGTTAAGTCGGGAGTTAAGTTAAGGGGCAGTAAGTAAGAACTCCAAATTGGTATGTTTTGTTAATGTTTCAACATATGATATATCTACATGTATTTTTTGCAATTTTTGAAGGCTTTATTTGTTATTTTTTCAATGCTAGAAAGAAGAATGGAAATCTGCAGCTACTCTAAATTTGTTGAATACAATCCAAAACTTTGTAGTGAGTGGAGGTCTGATGGCTGGATCTCTTTTGTGTGTTTATATGGTTGTAAACAAGCAAGGCCTGACTGTTGGTGATTATGTTCTCTTCTCCTCGTACATCTTACAGTTGTATGTTCCTCTGAATTGGTTTGGAACCTATTATCGGTGAGTGTAAATATTGAAGAAATTGATACATATATTTTTGTGATGAACCTGACCAAGCTTGGCGATTTGGAAATATTGGCTCATTTTGTTCAATTACCATTCCTGTAGCACTTCTTTTCCCCTCTTTCTCTTTCCCTTTTACCTAAGATGGATGTCTTCATGTCATTTCATTGATACCCACTCAACCTTTAGGTCCATTCGAGTTTTTAATCAGAAGCATAAAACGTTTAACTTTTTTGGAGCTTAAACTGGTCACCTAATGGGGGATTAGGTTGGTATAGTAGCTAAAGTGCTGGCTTCAATTCTGAGAGTCCAGATTTGAATCCCAGTTGTGGCAGAGATTTTTCATTGGTTGGTCACCACTTGGTGCACTTCATTTAGAGTCAGCTAATGCCAGTGCCAGATTTCTCTCTGTTGATATGAATCATGAAAATACCCACTAGGTGGTGTGTCAGACTCCCTCTTTTAAGTTAAAGTGCAAATGGTCATTTTGACCATCCCTTACTTGTAAGAACTCAGGCAATGAAGACTGACTAAGCTCAACCGTAGTATAATTTTAGCTCTCAGTACCTATCCAACAACACACTCTAATCCTTCCTCCATTCTCCAAGAAATTCTAACTCTACCCAATAACCAAACTGTCCTATATGGCACAAGTGACCTTAGATGTCGGTTCCCTCCATGCACTAAAAGTCTGCTATAGAGAGAGTAAATGGTAAAATAAATCATTGGTAGGGACACCAAAAAATGGTAAATAAAAATCATCAAAAGCGGTGTTTAAAATGACAAATGCGGTAAATAAAATCGTTTTAAAAAGGTAAAATCTGTGTTTAATGTTGGGAAAAAGGAGTCTTAAAGGAAGGGTTTTTTTATAAATATTATTAATAAATACTTCATACCAATGTGAACAAACAGTTAATTACATACATTTGAGATCCAATACAGAAGTTATGGCTACCCTACGCAACATAAAAAACACAGTAGGCAAAATTAAGTTAAAGGCAAATTAATGAGATAATGGTAATATGTAACAATAACAGAGTGGAGTAGTGGACTGCAGGTAATGAAGTTCGATTCCTTAAACTGTTTAAAATTTTTCTTTCAACCATTGAATAAAAAACTTTATCATCCTTCATTTCCAACCTTTGTGTGTGGATACTGACTTTTTTGTACTTCTATCGCTTCAGCTAGATTTACAAATGCGTCACTCAAAAATACACTGTAAAGTTAACGTAATGATTCCACAATTTAATTCTGTAATATAAATTTTTTCCAATCATTTCCTTTCGCCTAATTTAATTAATTTTTTTACTTATAATTTGGCATGAAATTTCTGATAACTTACTTTTTTTAACAGCCTACTAGCATTACCCTAGGAATACAGCACGGCTGTATTCTTAGGTAGTGTTAAGGATCGAACTCGCGACTGGCAGTACACTAGCCCTCATTTTTAACAACTACGCTCTCATAGGTTCACGGGAATCTGGCGAATGTAGGCGACCCGCATGACATTCGGCTTAATTTTTTTCTCGCACATCCGAGCCTATGGAGAAAAAGGTCAATACGAGTATTTTTTATTTTTTTTTTCCTCGTTTGTGGCACGGAAAAAATCTTCTTCTCATTTCGTGACCCGAGTTACTTAACTCTCCTTGTTGGTATCTACCATACGTGCATTCCATTCGCGGGGCGCATCGATCACGAGGCCGCGAGATGTTAAAATCTCCGATCCGGATCTGAATTTTTACTGTCTCTGGATATGATTTCAGTAGCGAATGAAATGAAAGACCCGTGGTTCTTTGGATCCGACCCGACCATCCTTAATTTATGAGTGGTTCATTTGTAAATCTAATTTAAACAACAAAGTCTAATAAAGTGAGTATTCAGATGAAATGGTTTGAAATTGAATATGATAACATTTTCGATGCAGTGACTGAAAGAAAAAATTAAACTGCGATTGGGATCGAACTTCGCACAGTACACTAACTCTCGTTCATGGCTCTCGTTATATGCCTGATCCCGGCGAATGTAGGCTACCCGCATGGCACCCTACGTATTTTTTTTCCCCGCGATACCGGGGTAATGGGGTAAAAAAGTCATATATCTTTATTTTGCTTCTAGTTGCACGGGAACGTTTTCATCTATTTACGTGACCTTAGTTACACATCCTCTTCTTGTCAATATCTACCGCACCTGCATTCCATTCACGGGGCACTTCGATCGCTAAACCGCGAAAATTTAAAATCTACGATCCGGATCCGATTTTACTCCGTGTCTTTGGATCCGAATCCGGAACCGAGAAAAATGAAAGATCCGATCCGGTCATCACTAAAGAAAATATTTCATGCTACAAAAATTCGGCATTTGCAAAATATCTCAAATTTCGTTAAAAAAATTGCGTTTCAAAGAAGACACGGTTATTTCGCGATTAAACCCAAAAATTTGCTTATTTCGTGAATCCTGTCGCAAAAAACGTTTCGCGAAAATGTCATGTCCCTAATCATTGGCCATAGCAAGTGATTTTTTGCCATTTTTTCCTCGGTGAATAGAAAAGTGCTTCATTCGTTACAACAAGTTGTCATTTCTGTCATACAGCCATAACATGTCATTTTGCCATGATTGTCGTGCCGGTCGCATAACTCCTGAATCTCGAGGCTTCGTGAAACATAAAGTTACAACTCCTGCAGCAAGTTAACACTATGAAAGAGAAATAAAATATTCTTAATTGCACTAACTGTTATCGTCACCTTGCTCATCTGTTTCATCGTAATACCTCGAGACATTACATTTAGTCAACTTACCACAGATACTCAATGCTTCATACTCGACCTAACTAGTCGCTATGGTACATGATGATAGGGAAGCACAAAAAAGAGAATTTTCTACTTTTATTAGCACTCATAATAATGGACTTCTACTCTACTACTACTGATGGATGGTGGGCACATCGTTTACCAAACTATAGTAGAATTTAAATATCTTTGCAACTGAACTTCAGGTGCTTTTGTAAATGTCTGAGGGTATTGACTTGTTGGGAGATGAGAGATCCTTATGATGGAGGGGGCTTCATATAGAGATATCTTAATGTACTTGGAATGTCGTAATAGAAGCATAGAAGTGAAAAGCAGCAAAATATTCTCAACACAGCACACTGGAGCATGATGTGAACATGAATGGGGCTTGCAGGCAACTGATATCTTCCGACACTATGCTCCGCTCACTTGCACCTAATTGGTCCTTTCGAGCCATATACCTTCCTCTCCCATTTTTCCCTAAGTGGCAAAATGTGCTAGTTCTAGTGTAGGTTGGTTGCCTAAATTAAGAGGGAATTGTCTAGTGGGTTCTTCAGGAGCATCAAATGATCAAGACATATTGTGAATACCATCTCTGCTTCTTCCTCCCTCTCCATTGTTACAACTATCTGCAGATGCCTCTTAGCCATCCCTGTTTTATTAACCTCCTAAGCTGAAAAAGCTATAGACACTTGGCTTGCATGAATTGTTTCTTGAATGAAAGTGTCTCCTACCATCTATCATCCTGAAAATTTGTCATCTCCTTGTTAGTCAATATTTCCTAAAATATGAAACCAGCCTGTGTTCATGGTTCATCATCAATCTCTGGAATCAGCCTCCTCTAATTACACATGCATCTATTTAATGTGTATTTAATATTTAATTGTTTTTCATTTAACCTTTTTACTGAAGTTTTTTAAATGATGTCTTTCATTTAAACACAGGGTCATTCAAAGAAATTTTATTGATATGGAAAATATGTTTGATCTCCTCCGAGAAGAGAAAGAAGTGGTTGATGCACCTGGTGCTGGACCGTTATTGTTGCGATCTCCAACCTTTAGAGGAGGTGGTGCTGATATTGAATTCTTTTCTGTTAATTTTGGCTACTCACCTGACAGGATAGTCCTCAAATCAATTTCCTTTGGTGTTCCCCATGGAAAAACTGTGGCATTGGTATGTAGATTTCCTTGAATATACTCTATGGATTTTATACTCTATGAATAATTTATAAATCCTCCTTATGATATGTGTTGGATATAGGAAACAGATCAATCCACCACACGTCTTTCATAGCAAAGAAGTATTGTGTTTTTATTTAGTCTGGTACACTCATGGCAGACATATTGTTTAAAAACCACCAATGGAGAAGATACACCTGGAAAATGTCCGGAGACAGAAGAAGATTTCAAATTGACTACATTTTAGTGAAGCAGAGGTTCAGATCCCCGGTTAGGAACTGCAAAAGTTACCCGGGTGCAGATATAGACAGTGACCACAACTTAGTGATGATGAAATGCCACTTAAAACTCAAGAAATTGAAGAAATCAATGAAGAACGTATGGCAAGTAGAGAAACTAAAGGAACCTCAACAACGGCTGGCCTTGCAGAAGGCAGTGGAAAACAAAATAGAAGAGGATTTGACTGTGAAATCAGTCAAAAAGAGATGGGAGAACATCAAAATTGGGCTACAGGAAGCAGCAAAAGAAGTTCTGGGGAGAAGAAAAGTGATCAAGAAGAAGCCATGGATTACAGAAGAAGTCTTAGAATTGATTGAAGAGAGAAGAAAATATAAAAATGTGGAAACTCAAGAAGGGCAACTTCGCTACATAAGAATCAGGAAAGAAATAAACCATAAAGTGTGAAAAGCAAGGGAAATGTGGATGAAGAATGTATGCGAAGATGCACAAAGCAACCTCACAAATGGAAATGTGGAAGTTGCCTACAGGATGGTGAGAAATCACTTCAAGGAACGGGCTACAAGATGTAACAACATCAAGACAAGAATGGAGAACTTAATTGAACATGAATAACAATAAGGCTTTCGGAATAGATGATATTCCTGCCGAACTAATAAAAAAAAGAGAAGACATTAACTCAGCTGTACAAAACCATCTGCAACATGTACTCTACAGGAGAGATACCCACGGACTTTGAGGAGAACATCATCATCCCTATTGCCAAAAATATGAGGGCTGAGAACTGTGAACATTCTAGGACCATAAGCCTGACGACACATGCCTTGAAGATATTGTTGATAATCATCTATAGAAGAATGGAAGGAAAAGCTGAGGAGTTCCTTGATGAGCACCAATTCAGATTCCGAAGAAACAAGGGCACAAGAGAACCGATTTTGGCCCTCAGGCTACTTACAGAGAAGAGAATAGAGAAGAATCTACCGACGTTTGTTGCATTTGTTGATTTGGAAAAGGCATTTGGCAACGTGGATTGGAACATGATGTTAAAGCTAATGAAAGAAATTGGAGTATCATACAATGACCGAAGAGTTATCCACAGCTTGTATAAAAACCAGGTGGCCATAATCAAATCAGGACCCAGCAGTACAAAAGCAATCATAAAGAAAGGAGTGAGGCAAGGATGTGTGCACTGTCTCCCGTACTATTCAATGTCTACATCTTGAAAGCCATCCAAGAACTCAAAGAAATGTCTTCGGGAGTGAATATCCACGGGGAGAAAATCATCATGCTACAATTCGCAGATGACATAGCAGTCATGGCAGAAACAGAAGGAGATTTAAAGAGGACACTAGGAAATATGGAAAAACGATGACCAGATATCATCTGAAGATCAATAAAAAGAAAACTAAGGTATTGGTATTCAATAGGAGAAAGGAAGCCAGGACCAATGTTAAACTAGGAAAACAAAACATCGAGCAGTTGGAAGAGTTCTGCTACCTGGGAAGCCGAGTAACCAGCGATGGAAGAAGTAAAAGAGAAATCGCCAGTAGAATTTCCCAAGCAAAAAGGGCATTTTACCAGAAGAAGATTCTGCTTACAGCTGCAAATACAAGCGTTGAAGTGAGGAAACATTTCATTAGAAGATATATCTGGAACATTCTACTATATGGCAGCGAATCATGGACAACAACAGTAGCAGAGAAGTCCAGGCTGGAAGCATTTGAAATGTGGTGCTACCGAAGAATGATGAAGATAAGGATCGATCGAGTGACAAACGAAGAAGCCTTAAAAAGAGTGGGGGAGAAGAGATATCTACTGAAAACCTAAAAAAGAAGATGGGACCACGTAATAGGCCACATCTAAAGACACGATGGCCTGGTGAAGACAATCATCGAGGGAAAAGTGAACAGGAAGAATGGAAAAGGCAGGCCTCGCATGAGGTATATGGAGCAAGTTGTGAAGGATGTAAAAGAGAGGAGCTACGTCAATATGAAGAGGTTGACCAATAGAAGAATCGAGTGGAGGGCTGCATCAAGCCAATCCTAGGATTGTTGACCGATAATGATGACTCATTAGGCTGTGCATAGTGTTTCTAGTAGTATTTGGTTCCCAGTCTTAGGCAGAACATTTGTTATAAAATGGATTTTGATTGATAAGATTGTTCATTATATTCATTGGTCAACCCTACTGTAAATTTTGTGAGTTTATTCCAAAATAATTGTCTTTATGGAATTACTGAGAGGAAATGATCAATCACCTAAGTAATGTTGGTGATTTTTGTCAGAATTTGCTGTAATGGGAAGAGGTGCTAAAATGTATTTATTATCCTGTTCACTAAATTTATAATGAAATTTAGTGAACAGGGTAAAAATTAAAATGATGGTTCCTTGCATTGGGAGGTTGTTGCTCCATGTCTCTGATGTTCAAGTATATGAACAAAAATTTTCTGGGAAAGTATTGGTATGGTGTTTGTGTAAGGTTGGTTATAATTAATTTGTTGGTGAGAGTTGCCATTAATAACAACTGGCCATTACCAGTTGTTCGCATAAGTGATTTGTTTTCTAAATAACTTTGCTTCTACTTATGTATTAAAGTTCCTGGGAAATATTTTTTGTAGGTTGGGCCATCAGGGAGTGGAAAAAGTACGATAATTAGGTTACTGTTCCGGTTTTATGATGTCCAAGGAGGATCAATCTTGGTTGGTGGCCAGAACATAAAAACTGTGACTCAGAACTCGCTGAGAGCTTCCATTGGAGTTGTTCCTCAGGATACAGTTCTTTTTAATAATACCATAAAGTAAGTGTCCTATTAGCTACTGCTGTTTTTTCTACTAACAAGGGGAGTACATAGCTGGTGTGCCACTGAACTGACTCATTTTTTATTAATTTATATGAAGTTATGTAATGAAAATCAGCCATGCAAGAACATGTAGCTGTTGATAAGTTTTAGAGAAAATTTTTTAAAAACCCTAATTAAGGCAACCCAGTATTACAATGGCCCATGACCCCCAAATAATTGGACTATCAACTCCACACGAGGTCATGGAATTGAGTTTCTCAATCACATTCTTACCCTATATTGCCTTAGTTTTATGAGCATCATAAATTGCAGGCAGGTGTTCTGAGATATACAAGGATTGTTGATGAGTGAAGTTAGAGTTCCATGAATACTATCCATGAATACTTGAATACCTCAAACACTAGAAAATATTTTATATTTGAGCTCTGCAATAATTATGCTAATAGATATAATTCAAATACAGTGCAACCTCTTTAAAACGAGTGCCCAAGAAAACCCTCGCTACAGTGAAGTATTGTCTTACCGAGGTTGGTGTAAATAATCGCCACGAAACCTATTGTCAACAATTTTCTAGGAATCGGGTTGGTGTGGTGGCGGAAGTATTTCCATCCGGAGAGTCTGAGCACAAATCCCGAAAGAAGGGGAAAGTTTTTGCAGTAATTCATATCCCTACTTAATTTACCAACTAACCATTATATCAAAAAGCACTGTACTACTCCAAAAAATGCAAAAAGTCTCGAATTGCCGACCATTTTCCCTAATGCACAACTGACCAAGCTACTCTTTTTTAATGCTCGTTCCATTTTCTATTGTTCATTCCATAATTTTGATTAGTTTCGCGAAAAATTTAAACAACTGATAAATAAATCCAGGGTGGCTATCTTCAGGGAAAACCGGAAAAACCTGGAATGGTCAGGGAGTAACTGGGATAGGAAATTCTCGTTATCTTTCTTCTATTATGCTTACCGCCCGCCATTTATTTCACCAAAACATTTCACCAACTAAAACTAATGTCCGTTGCCGAAGTGCATAGAATAAGCCCCGTCAATTCGTTGAACATTCAGTTGTGAATTAGTCATACAATGTATCCCTTTTGTATATCCTTAATGCGATAATTGCCTAGTAGTGTTAAAATTCATGATCACCGTGTATTCCGCTCATCACAAGTAACCCAAGACTAGGTTGTTAGGAAGATTATACCTCGCCTTCCTATTAACTTCCGAGACTCAGGTCGAGAGGTAGTTGGAGCACACTATCTTGTAGTAAATATGTGCTTGCTGTTCTAAAAATACGAGATGATGATTATTAAAACGGTAATACAAGTATGATCACACGTGTAAACAAAATCTTACGTGAGATCATCTTCGATTTCCATACACCCCTTCGTGAGACCATAAGAAGACCATACCTCCCCTCCCCACCTTTCACGCTCGACGTAATTATTGAATGGCCCTCTTAGCTCCCTCTCGAAGCAATTTTGTCAGGTCACAAACCACCTCAAATATGATATTCCTAAATATGACGCTCTCGTTGCTAATTGCCTCCTTTTTTTGCTCGCAGTGGCGCGATTACATTTTGTTTGTATATACAAATATTTTTACATTTTTGGTTCCCTCTTACAATCAAGGGAAACATACAGGGCCACGGAAATACGATACACGGCCGTGAAAAATGTAATAAAATTATGTACAATTTGTGTGAGGGCTTAACTTGTGAAGGTTTAATATATTATTTCTTTCTCATAGCTTTTAATGTATTGATTTCAGTTTTTAACATTTTCTGAGTTTTGACGAAAATTTAATTCAGCAGAAATAAAATATTCCGATAATAGGAGACCTTTTGGCGATGAGTCAGGGAAATTGGTAAAGCCATCAGGGAAAAGTCAGGGAATTTGAAAATTGGTTATCAGTAGCCACCCTGAAATCAAAATTGTATCGTCTTTATTACTAGCCTTTACGCTTTCCCTTGGTTGGTCTTAATTTTTATGATCAGTATATTCACGTTCTTTGCAACATTTCGCGGAAGCCATTTGGATTAACGTACCGCATTTGTTTCAGCAGGCGAAAAGGGACCGTGGAAGTGGTGGAAGGGATCCTGCCTTGGAGGGCATTTTCTTCCATCTGATGTAATGTCCACATTGAAAAACAATCTGCTTTACCATGTATATTAATTTTATTGAAATAGCGGTTGTATCACAATGAGTTCTTTTTAATGATTTTGTTAGGCACTCGACATGCTTACAGTAATTTTGTCGGGTGTATATTGTGACGGATCCATCCTCCTAACCCGCGTTTTACTAAGGGAACAGCCGCACACATAGAAATCCGCATTCAAGCCCAAGAGGGGCGTACTCCGCGGAATCCAAAATAAAATTAAAGGATCCCCCCGAGGCGTTCAATATTCAAATGTCTAATAAGGGAATGATGGGGACTAACCTTCCCAGAAACTGGGATGAACCACTAACAATTCCTTTTACACCAATTTATTGTGGCTCTTGGCTGAACATGAACAACATGCGTAAAATTTTTATAGGACACTAAACAGAATTTTATAAATCCCTTGATGGGCATGAGATGAAAATGTGGATGATTGTTACAAATGGCATGGATGATGGCGAAACCCTACAATGACAAAATGAAAAAAAAAATAACAGGTACAATCAATAGCTCACACGGCATAAGCCGCATAGGGTAACGATTCCTCTAGCGAGAAGAACACTTTTACGCCCGAAGGCCAAACACACTGCACAAATGAATTAATTTAGGATGAAAGGATCTTTGGGTTGCCTTCAAGAGTTCAACCACTCCTAAGATTCCTTGGGGTGAAGCGGTTTTCCCACGCTGAAAGGGGGGAGGGAAGGGGGGTAGGTGGTTTGTGACGGCTTACGTGGAGATCCGGGGATGAAGCGACGACAGGGATGAGTGGCGACCATCGACACACCGACTTCTCCGGGCTGGACAGATGCACGGCCACCAAAAGTGGCTCCGCTGTGCTTGCGTCCCGGGAGGAAATGATGCTGTCGTGCATCGACCGGAAGATCCGGCTGCTCGCAATTGTACTTCCACGTTTATGCTATTTGCCAACGGGTGGAAGTGTTGCGGCTCTTACTCGGATTCTTCCTCCAACTCCGTGTCGCTCCAGGATCTGCACACCCGTAGCCTCTCGCCAACAGTGACTAGTATAATCTCCCTGGAGGCATAGCCTCCCGCCACCAATTACAATTGTATTCTCCCTCGATGCAGCACGCTCACCGCCCTTAAATACCCACAAATGTGGGAGGGGGCGCCCGTGGGCACACCACATGGGAAACAGGGGGTGGGGAAATTGGGGAATCCCCACACATTGGAGTAAAACACTACTTGCCCCTTGGGCCACTTGACGCTGGCGACGAATGGAGAGGGAGGGGGAAACATACCCTCCTGTTGCCGGTGACATCACTGACCTTTGCCGTAGGAGCATCCAGATTAGTTCGTCTCCCCAGGAAAAAAAGGGGGTGTGGAGTGAAAAGGGAAACAAAAAAAAACAAACAAAAGACAAGCGCTAAGCGCACAAGGATGCAAGGGGACCCAAAACTAAAGCGCGACGGTAAAACCGTTACCGTCACAATATGCACAACGGTAGTATGATACATAGGACTGAAGAAATGGGTCTAATGAAGAGTAAGGTTGTAAGGGGGCTTGGGTATTAGAAATAGGTTTTAAATAACCAACTAACTCGTGCCTTGTGGATAGTCACTTCTTTATTATACCCCTCTGTGTACACATCTTAACACGTCACTGGACTTGACTGGTCACGCCGATAGCCCACCAACAACCGGCAAAGCGACGCAACTGCGCAACAACTACGTCAGTCAAGACATTGGCTGTTAATGTGTACAATACAATTCCAATATGGTAGTGCAAAAGGAATAAGATGATGAAGTCAATGATCATGTAAAGAATAAGATCTAATCGATGATAATTCAGTGTTATGACATTAAAATATTTATTTCTCCTTGGGATTGATTCTGACTGTATTGTACAATAGCAGTTCTTAGGTAAATGAATGGTAACATATCACATTCACGTGTTCATAGCAGAAATTATGCGTGCCTGCCAATTTCTTGATCTATCTTTAATTGAATGAATAAGATTCAGAAAGGTAAAATAAATGCAAATTTTGAATAGGCAGTTGTTATTTTAAGAGTAATGTTGCATCAATTGTGTTTAACAGAATGCTTCTTCGTCCATTGAAAATCTAGCTTTTACGATACATATTGACTCTAGTCTAATATACATAATTTCATTTAGGCTTGTTTTATTATTTATTTCCATCAGACTTGTGAAAAATCCTTGAAGGATTTTTCGCGACATTTCATTCATCACGTGACAGGCCAATATTTTGCACAAATGAATGATGCAGGGTATAGTAGAACATTTTAAGGAATATATGTATTTCATTTGCAATTTTCACATTAATATCCATTTTGAAAACGGGTACTATGTACAAAAAAATTGTCTTTGAGGTAGCTGGTGAAATAAAGAGGTTAACATTAGAAGAAAATTGGGTTTACCTTCAAGATATAAAGTAAAGCACATACCATTGTCCGTTATCATTTGATTGGTTTGATTTTTATGAACATGATCAAGTGCTTTCACACCTTATCCTTAGAGCTACTGGATATGCCAATTTTTAAAAAGAAATTGTTTTTTATGCTTTTCAAAAGACTATTCCTGAAAAGTATCAAGAGTTGAATGATTACTCTCTATTGATCTTCATATATCTTGTACCTTATTCCACTCATTACACAAGTATGAGCCAGATCAGTGATACAACAGTTGTATACTTCCCTTCTAAGGCATAGGCTTTCTTTTGGGTTAATTAGCTAGAAGTTTTTTTTTAATCAAATGAGTTTAATTTGTAATGCCTTTTCATTCATTGGTTATGTCATGCCTTATAATGAATGCTATGATAATGATGATTGTGTTTTAGTTAGTGACGGATGGATCCAGGTTTTTCTTCGGATCCGGAACCGGACCCTTGCCTTGGTTTCGGATCTTTGTCTCGGTTTCAGATCCTTAGTTTCACATACTGGGTTTTAAATTTCATTTCTTTTCTAATCCTAGATTTTTAATACGTACAAAAAAACAGCAACAATAGTATTTCTACAAAAACAAGTAAATTTATTATAGAAAGAAAATCAACTTTCTATCATCTCTGTAGATAATATTTTCCTGGATCACGATTTGCAGATGCATTATATGTCATTAATTCTCATATACAGTTCACTTTCCATATCACAAATTCATCAAACAATAATTTTTTTAAACCTGTACAACTGTTATTTAGAGTACAGTTAAAAGAAACATAATTTCCATTTATTTTCATTCATCATCATCATCATTCGTCAACAATCCTTGGATTGGTTTGACGAAGCCCTCCACTCGATTCTTCTATTGGCCAACCTCTTCATATTGACGTAGCTCCTCTCTTTTACATCCTTCACAACTTGCTCCATATACCTCATACGAGGCCTACCTTTTCCATTCCTCCCGTTCACTTTTCCCTCGACGATTGTCTTAATCAGGCCATTGTGTCTTAAGATGTGGCCTATTAATTTGTTCCGTCTTCTTTTTAAGGTTTTCAGTAGGCATCTCTTTTCTGCCACTCTTCTTTAGACTTTTTCGTTTGTCACTCGATCAATCCATTTTATCTTCATCATTCTTCGGTAGCACCACATTTCAAATGCTTCCAGCCTTTACTTCTCTGCTGCTTTTTACAAACCACAATAATTTATTGTGGTTTGTAAAAGTTTGGAATAAATCAATTGTCATGATGAATTTCCATAAAGTTACAAGTGACCATGCTTCGCTGCCATATAATAGAATGCTCCAGATGTAGGTTCTAATGAAATGTTTCCTCACTTCCACGCTTGTATTTGCTGCTGTAAGCAGAATCTTCTTCTGGTAAAATGCCCTTTACATTCATACATGCATGCTAAATTCAATAATATTTTTATTATTTTCCTAAATATAAGATCCTATTGATGTCATATTGTATCACCCTCTATCCAGAAATTTTAAATACAATTAAAGAAAGAAGACTTCCAACTGTATCATGTGCCAAGAATATTAAAATTTAGAACTTTAAATAATAAACAAAATCAAAAACCTAAAATTAATTCAGTGCAGAATGGGTTTACATTAAATTATTCCATTGTGGGTTGCTGTTGTAAGTAAAATCCTTGAATGCTTTCAAATTCTTTTTTTGGAATCACAAAGCCATTTTAATGTGGCTAGGAGATTCAATTTTCAAGATGAAAATATTATTATACATAGAATAGTTCAAGCTTGTAAACTAGTAGTTTTGCATTGTCTAATTAATAATAACCTTTCAAAAGAAATTTGGGAAATTTTATACTTGAGATTGTGTAACTTGGATCAGAAAATCAGATGAACCTTGAGAGATGAACCTCTTACAACTAGAAACAAAATAAAGAAATACATGTCTCGGCTTTTTTATCCGTTGGCCCAGGTTTGCGAGAAAAAAGTAGAATGTCATGTCGGGAGCCTGCATTCTCCGAACTCAGGTAAGCCTACAATACCAGAGTGAGGTAGTGTATTGCAGGTAATGAAGTTGGATTCTTATCGCCGTATACAATTTGAAACTAAAGATAATGAAATTATTTATGCAATGGATGAAAGAAAAAAATTAAACTGTGATAGGAGTCAAACTTTACACAGTACAATTAGCTCTCGATGTACGCCTGATCCCGTTGAATGTAGGCTACCCACTTGGCGGGCCATGTTTTTCTCACGATACCGGGGTAATGGGGGAAAAGGGTTATATTTCTTTATTTGGCTTTAGTTGCACGCCAAAATTTTCATCTAATTTCGTGACCTTAGTTACACAACCTCTCCTTGCCAATATATACCGTACCTACATTCCATTCACAGGGTGCTTTGATCGCTAAGCCGGGAAAATTTAAAATCTACGATCCAGATCTGATTTTACTCTGCGTATTTGGATCCGAATCCAAGTAAAATGAAAGATCTGTGGATCAAAGGATCCGACGGATCCAATCTGACCATCCCTAGTTTTAATAAGTGCCTCTCTTTACGTTCATTTAACTGGAGTGTAATTGAAACTATGGAAAAAATTTCAGAAATATTGGGCTTTTTTATTTTGCTGATCCCTTGAAACATCTTGATCACTAAAATACTTACCTAGATTATACTTCTTAAAACCAGCACTTAGTTAGAGTGAAATGAATGTTCTATTCTTATATCTGTGAGAACGCTAACAAGCCATTATTTTATTTTTCATCCTTTGTTTCTTTTTCACTCATCTTTGTATTGCCATAACTAACATTTCTACTGCGTAAATTACAATTTAATGTAAACCATGTCACCACTAAGTAAGTGGCATTAATGGTTTTCTGTGTTTACTTTTTGTGTAGATACAACATTCAGTATGGAAGGGTGGATGCTACTGATGATGAAATAATTGCGGCAGCCAAGCATGCTGATGTTCATAATCAAATAATGACTTTTACTCATGGATACGACACAGTGGTTTGTACTCCTTTCCTAAGATTTTTTAAACTTTCAAAATTTGATTCTGTGCTAAAACAATATTCTTTTTATTAGAAAGTTGAATGTAACCTAACTTTTTATGGATACAGGTAGGAGAAAGAGGTCTAAAACTGAGTGGTGGTGAAAAACAGAGGGTTGCTATAGCAAGGACCATTCTGAAGGCACCACATTTCATTCTCCTGGATGAAGCTACTAGTGCCTTAGATACTCAGACTGAGAGGAACATTCAGGTAATTTTGTAAATCTCATTCAAAGAACAAGATTATTAATGTCTATGTTAATGAGCAGCCTGAGAATTTTGTCTCATGAAATAGGTACTTTTTGATGATAAATATAGTCTAAATATGTACATATAATGTTTTCAAACATGCCAGTAATTCCTTATTCATGCTGAATAAATGCTAGAAACATTTCTCAATAATAATATACACACCTTTTGGCCATGCAGAAAGTACAGGAAAATCACAGAACATTTAACACTGATGACTTGCAAGAGAGACTCTTTCTGGTGACTGCCTATAATGGTCTTTGGTTCCTTTAGGAAACACTTTTTCAATCTTCACTCCAAAGGGGAGATATCTGGTCAGATCTTCTCCTAGTTTTTTCCGGTGCAAATTTAGAAGTGTTAGGCACTGTTACGGACTCAGTGTGATGGATATTTCTTTGCTGGTCCAGCAGGGACCAGTGCCCTGAAGAGGGTTAAAATTAGGAATGGGACATTCGAATCCTCTAGTCCCTTGAATAATGCCTCTTTTGTCAAATCCTCAAATCCATCAAGTTTCGCCTCGAATCAGAATCCTTAAAAATCTGAGTCACTTTTATCCATCCATAACATTATTAACACTTATCCATGTATATATTTATCCATATAACATAATAACAGTTATCCATATCCTTATACATTCATATCCATAAAAAATGAACATGCATTATGACTAATGTAGAAGTTCTATGAATTGTTCAAAAAGGCATGTAGACACCAATAGGAAACACTGGAAAGGTCAAAGAATAATAATCAAGACCTTTGTGGTGTCTAAAGTGAAGGGAAGTCATGGAAGGTAAGAAATGAAAAAAGTCCAAACATCGGTGAACATGCATCATTTGTCAGTTGAGTATCATGTTTTATTAAAGGATACCTTAGAACTGTGGCAGTTGTTTTAGGGAGAGGGAATTGATCGGAGGCAAAGAGAAATATGGTAAATAGTCACTACCTACTCATTGACTTGCAAGGACTATTTGCAGTCATTGGAAGTTTTGATAACTAAATTCACTCTTCCACTTAAAAATTATCTCTTCTAAATAGAGAATCTAATCTCAAATGACTTGTTTATGATTTCCACTATGTGTTATAAATGTATGTTAATGTTATCCATTTATTTTCATTGAATATCTTTTTTTCATTAAAACATTTCTTGCAGTCTGCTCTGTATCACATATGCAACAATCGAACAACCTTGATTGTTGCACATAGGCTGTCTACAATAATACATGCTGATCAGATTCTTGTCTTGAGTGAAGGGGAGATAATTGAACGAGGCAGGTGAGTTGAAGCTGGATATACTTTGAAAAATTTTCAATAGAAAGTTGTCTTGCTTTTTTTAGTCGTGATGAGTATTTTTTACCATTTAGTATTGACTATTTGTCAATAGATGTGTTTTTTGACTCCGTAAATAATATTCTCTGGTAGCCAGTTGGCACATGTGCTGTCATAGAATATAAGGAAAAATAAATATATAACATGGTTTATGGATGCTATGAAAATAAAATGAGGCATTGAATAGAAAAGTTATTTACCAGCAATTTTTGCATGCACCACAAAAAAATGAAGGACTTGCGATTTAGGTTTCAATGATGATCATGATCAGGTGATTTTATGCAGGTTGTAGAGATGTTTATACAATTTCGGTTTGGAAGAGTTGTGAAGGAAGGAGTGAGAAAGGGATTGGAGATTGTGGGTTATAATTTAGAAGCAGCAACAGAAAGAAAGGGGGAGGAGGTGGGGTCCATTAATTTTTAGATTAGAGTAACATAGCATCAACGAGTTTCTTTATAATTTAAAGTGTTCTGGGACATCAATCTCTGCCTATTATTGCAATCATACAGAATTTCTGCATAGAAATCACTCTTGTGCAAGGCCTGGTGATTCCCCTTAGATTTTGAAGCCATGTGATATGCAGCGCTGCCATCGTACCTCTACCAACTTTTTGAAGTTTTGAATACACGACCTAATCATTTTGATCTCTTGGACTTCTTTTATGTGATTATCCTTTGAAAGTTGAATGTTCAACAGATGATGAATGAGGGTGTGATATGCCATAAGTTTTTTTAGAATAGCATCTGTGTAAATAGGCTTACAGTAAATTGGAAAAAAAAAACATACCTACTCTTCATCACACAAATATTTTAATCAAAAGAATTTAGGGAACTGTCTGAATCAACTCCACATGTGTATGCAATATTCGGGTGGATAGTATTAAGGCATTCGGTGAATTGGCAATCAAGCCATTGCAAAGTACTATTACAGCGTAAACATATCTAAACCAATAAGAGAGACATTTCGATAGGTGACAATCAAAATTAAAATCTTTTTCTTTAAATGTACTCCTAAAAATATCTTCTAGTAAAGATGAAATGGGTGACCCTATAGCTGACCGTTAGACTGTCAATAGAAAATGTAATCGAACAGGAAATAGTTGTGTGACACTCAGTAGCGTAGTTGTGAGAAATTCAGTAGCATTGACAGTTCATTGATAATATACATAAGGGGACAGCTTCTGAATGCAATAAATTGACATTAATTTCCACTACTTCTTTGGGTAGCCCATTGGCAAATATCCCACAGTGCACAGAGCCTGAGCAACTCCTGTTTTGTCCCAGGACTTAATTTGTTTGGCATTTTTTCAGAAGTTTCCAAAGTACAATATGCAGTTACATTTTGTTGAAGAGTTCCTTAATCAATGGCAGCACCTATCTTACCACTTTGTTGTGATTTTTTTATCTTGTTACCTCACTGTCACAGCTGGGCATTCTCACTACGTCAAGTACTTAGGCCCAATAGACAAGATGAAGGAGCATATGCAAACCATAGGACAGGAAATGTTAAAAACATAATGTGTTATCTTTCAAAATCATTGTCAAGTCTTGCATGGATACCATTGCCATGTGAAGTTGTTAAACTTCAAGGAGGAAAAACTTATTATCTAATATTTAAAAAAATCTTTTTTTCAGGCATGAAGATTTGTTGAGTAAAGGGGGTAAATATGCCCAAATGTGGGAGGAGCAACTCCATAATAAAGATGCTGAGAGGAGGGAAGCTGGTGCTGAGCTTGCTGCTGATGGTCCTGTTGGAGAGGGTGGGATACCACATCATCATCAATAATGCACATATTTTTCATGTGAAAAATATATTTTAAAATCTGTGCTGTGACATTCTAGTTTAATGTGAGAATAATTTTTGTAATGTTTATAAAAATATGTATGAATGGGAGATATTTAACCATAAGTTGTTTGGACTTCTAGTATTGAATGCATCTTTTATTTAGTTATGTCTGTGTGATAGTAATTATTTCTTTACTGTTGGTACGTGATGAAAATCCTAGAATATGGTTGGCTTTATAATGAGATAATTTGGGAAACTGGTGAGATTGTTAGATGGAGTCCTTGCTTCTACAAGTATCAATTAAATTAATTAGGAAACTTACTGATTTTATGACATTTCTTTTGTTCTGTGATTTGATTTCTGGTGATGTTATTACAGGTAATTAATAGGCTGTAGTATGTTTTGATTGTTTGGACATGGGTCAGAAAAATGATTCAATTCCAGTTTAATGAAAAATGTTGACAACTGTTATGATTTCATTTAATATTTTAAAATGTTTGCACGTTTTTCCATTTTATGGCATTACTTTTTATTGATGTAATGTCATGAAGAGTTCACAATTGCAGGCTATTGCCATGAAGCATGCTGATCATTTAAAATTTACCTACTGATGAGATGCATTAAAAATAATAATTTGCTGTTATACATAAAAAGGTTTATTGTTATCTACATATATGTTAAACACAGATAAATGCCAGCACAAGTGTCAGTGTCTGATGCTAATTTGAATGTTGGTTTTTTGACTAGCTTAAGGTTGAATCTCATTCATGAGTTTCCACTCCACTTGTTTTCCATCGCGTTATTAATTTTTCTTTTAGCACATGCTACTCCAGGGTTATTGATAAGGGAAGAACTGAAATTGTGAAATGGTAGGAAATAAAATCTTTGTGCCTTCATTATCAATACAAAATACAGTTGACAAAACCTCAAAACAATGTTCCTTCATTGTTAGGTGGTGATACATGATTTCTAGAGTAGTGTGTACCAACCATGAACTTCCTATTCACAGCTGTTATGATGCCTGCAAGCTTTGTTGTTTGACCAGTGAAAACAAAGATTTTAATGTGTATGCATATGCATATATGGTTAGGTACATGAGATTGAAAGTTTATGTTGATTATACAGTTATATACTTTTTTACAGTGCCGATGAAATGAAATTCCTGGGAATATATTTTACTCAGTGACGTAATGTGTGTGTGATTTTGCATTGTATATTTTTATTTTTCCAAAATAGAAGTATTTCTGCCATCTTTGGAAAATGAATTGCCTTGTGTTGGTTCTGAAATAAAAAGAATAACTGATTATTAGGAAATAATTCCTGTAGTGATATTTTGGATTCCAGTAGCAATTTTACACTGTTCTCAGATATTTAGTTCATTGAGTTCCTAATGATATTCTGTATGTTCCTATACATTACCAAGTAACCTACCAGATTAGGCGAATATGGGCCCAGTATTGGGTCAATATTACCACGTTGGCCCAATGGGGTAGGCTAATGGGATTGCTTTTACTTATGTAATTTAAGTATCACATATACTGAATGCAAGCATGAAAATTTTCAGTGTGAGATCTTCTGGCTGCTCAGAAAAATTCCTCTCTTGATTTTATTATCACTATGCTGCTCCTATAAAGTGTATGATAATTTCATATTTAAGTCAATCACTCAATCTGAGCCTCCTCTTCTTCATAATTTAGTGTAAGTATGCTCCTTTTGCCTTCTCAAGCGTTAAAATGCATTACAGTGTCCTCAGATCACTATTGTTTGATGTTTCATCATAATTGAATTAAGTATTATTTCACATTGCAAAGTTCTCTTGCAAATGTTTAAGTTTTTTTTATTACTACCCTTATTTCAACAAGCATGTTCATTAATAATTCTTAACGTGAAGTAGATTCAATAAAAATGTTTAATACATTGAAATTCAATGGTAACTGAGACTGTGTTTTGAAGTTCTGTCTGGTGGACATTATTCATTTTGTAGTATTAATCCCCTTAATTGTTTAGTTTAATAATAGGCTCATTTTAAACAGCATGAGCTCTTAATTGGAATTGTGTGTAAATGTTGTAAATATATCTGTACTTAAGTTATTAACAAATCCTAAAATACTTATATTTTTGGTACCCTACAAACTGTTACAACTTTGCTTCTCATTGTTATTGAAATGTCTTATCATGTAAATGGTAGTGCAATCAGATATTTCAGTTACCTACATGTACAGTCCACTTGCTTTCAATCTATCAATTGTGCAACTCGATTTTTTTTAGCTCATCAATTGTCATTGCTGAAAATTCCGGATTGATTTTTTTTAAACAAATGTCATTACCCTGGTAAAAGAGATGTGTATCTGTTTCATGGTATAGTTAAATATTGTATTTTCCACCACTTTTAAAGACTGAAGCATTGGCTAATTATGCCATAAATATTCCAAGATTGGTGATAATCAGTTGGAAAATGTGCAGTACCTACTCTAATAAATAATATTGTTGGTATGTTTATTTTCATTTATAATTGACATCTATATCTTCATATGCTAGCCATGGGGCATGTCATTCACTGGTTTTAGTAAGAGATCTGTTTGCTCTCTTGTAGCCCTCATTACACTTCATCCATGTACCTACCTCAGTAGATATATACTGATAGGAAGTACCTATAGTAATTTGGCGAGATGGCCACAGAGATTTTCATTCTCTGAAAATCTCTGTCTTAAAAATTTCTGCCATATCGTAGTAGGGTTCAGTATTTATGCTTATTTTCCTCACATAATATTCTCATTGTGAATAATCCACCGGCATGTGAGTGTGTAGATATTTCCTGCCTTCTCTTCCATTATTTCTAACCAAATCATATTTCCTATGCTGGTTATCTTTATATCTACTCACCTTCTAGCTTTTATGCCATCCAGAACATATTTTCTTATCAACCCGCATGTTCACCTAACATTCTTCCCTCTCTCCAACATTCCTTTGCCTCTCAAACCTCCACTTTTGTTACCTTCTCGTAGATTTAGGTTTTTAAGTTCTCTGATGCTAAGGCTATACTGCATTTCATTGCCTTCTAGTTCCCCAACCACATACCCTTTCTCTCTTATTATGTTAAAAATGTCCTTCTTTTTCTTCCTTGTCAGTCAACTTGCCCTCACCATTCTTATCTCCACTGACATTGGGAAGGCCTCCCAATTTCCATTCATCTTCTATCCATAATAACCAGGTTCTAAGCCATACTAAATCACTCTCCTTGTTAAAGATTGCACTTCTTTTGTATCTCCTGAGAGACCTCTTTATGAATATCCCCTCTTTGCTGATGCTTCCTTGATAATGGCAGTTCTTCACCTTATACATTACTGAACCAATTTTCCTCCTCTCTCTCTCTGATCTAGTTTATGCCTGCCAATCTTATTTTTTACCCTACGCCCATTTTCATTCCATATCTTTAACCTTTAATTGCCAAAATGAAGACCTTCACTGCCCGATTTAATTTGGGACCTTTAACTCTGTCTTGGACTAACTTTATTAATCTCATATTTTCTGAACCACAAAAGATGAATTAACCAAATGAAAAGCATTATTTGGTAATTACTTTGCACAATCATATTAAAGTTCTCTTTATCATATTCGTAGGCAAAATACTGATACAAATCATCGTTGCTTTGTGATAAAGAACAGGAATAATATGATTCATAATGCTTTTAAATTTATAGTAAAAGTTTGTTTATAAATGATGAAAACTTCTCACCTGTATTTTCTACATTTTTCACGTGGACATGCTGTCAAGTCCGAGTAAATTTCCCTTTCTCAGAGCAAACACAGCATCTTTACTGATTCCTCCTTAGAAATGAGTGTTTGTTTCCTTTTGCCTCCTAGCACCTTAGCTCAGTCTCACTTGTACTGCTGGGCCTTCCCCTCTAAGAGTGGGAGGGAAGTGCTGATGCCCCAGCTTCAATTCTCTCACCAAGGTTTGTGGAAATTGCCTATGAATCATTTTTCTAACCAAGGATCTGAGGAGGGCACGGCTGTAGATGACTGTGACTCTGATAAGATCGGTGAATAACTTTTTCATCTACTTCCAGCTGCAACGAGTTGTGAAATGCTGTTGCAGTCCATAGATACCAGTCTCAGGGCACTTCCTCACTCTTTGCAGAAATAATGCACTCCTGGTGGATCATGTATATTTTTCATTATGAATCCTCTCTTTAATCCTTCCAGACCAGGGCTTTCAAGCCCAAACATGCAAGTCACCTCTTTACATTTTCCCACTGTAGAAACAGTAAACGAGCTAAATTGTGTTAAAAACACACCTAAGAAGAAAGGAAATTACACCAAAAATGAAACATCAGCTATGAAAATTAGAGCAGGAAAATAACCAAATTTTGTGTATACAGGAAGATATTTGTGCGATCATTTTAAGGTCTACAATCACTGAAAAACCATTGTGCCATCAAAATGTATATTCAGCATAACCTATTAAAAACAGTTTTATTGGGGAAGGTTCAAAGAAATATGCTGAAAATGCCAATGTTCTGTAATAAAAAACAGGAAATGTGTAGGTGTCCAAATGTAGCATACCTTATGGGTACACTGGGAATTTTTAAGGTCAATGCTGGCATAGCATGCACTGCAACCAATATGTAATCATTTCCTGTGGTTCTTTAGATGATGAACTTCCTAGTGCTGTATCATCAGCAAATATAGCTGCATCATTCTATTCCATTTCTAAAATTTTTACATTTACTCGCATTTCCCTATTTATTCCATGTAATTCTTTCTCAAATTAATAATAATAATAATAATACTTTTTATTACACCGTTAGCAAGTACATGCATGGTTTCGTCAAGAAATTTGGACAGGACATATACACACAAGAACTACAATGTCATCATATCAAAATTAATGAACATATATGTACAAAGTTGTTCAAAATTACAATGTCATCATTACAAAAATAATGGACATATCTATACAAAGTTATTCACAAGCAATCACTTTGAAATTCTCTTACATCATAATAGCATTTCTTAATTAAGAATTCTTTGACTCTCCTTTTGAAAATCATTGGAGAGGTAATGGTTTTAAAGTCATTTGGCAACTTATTGTAAAGTATTGAGGATGAGTGATAGGCGCCTTTAGCAAAAAGGGAGTATGAATGCTGACTGGCATGTATGTTATTGTTTGAGCGGGTGGAGTAGTCATGATATATGGAGTTCATTGGGAATTTATCAGGATTTTCTTTAACAAAGCAAACACAAGACAAAATGTAAATAGAGGGCAATGTTAGTATATTTGCATTAGTGAAAAGTGGTTTTCCAGGGGTACGTATAGGGACTTGGAACATGGCTTTAACTGCCTGTTTCTGGGCAGAGAAGGCTTTACTAGCTATGCTTGAATTTCCCCAGAACATAATGCCGTACGAAATATATGAATGCACTTTAGCATAATATACCATTTTTAGAATGTCAATGGAAACAACAGGAGCTAACTTTCTAATCATGAAGATACCAGCAAATATTTTCTTCACTATTCCAAGAACATGGGGAGACCAATCCAAGTTATCTGTTATTTGGAGTCCCAAGAACTTAATGGCAGTTGCCTTGTTTAAGCAAGTGACATTGTTATCTGTTAGAATGTTACTTTTTTTGTAGTTTTTACTTATAAACTGGATGAGCTGTGTTTTTTCTTTGTTTAGAACTAGATTGTTACTATTGCACCACTGCTGCATTTCACGAATACAATTCAACAATGCAAAGACAATTAAAGTCACGTTTAGCATTTCCCTCAATGTCCTTATTACATCGATGTACACAGACGTCATGATATTACTGATTGCCATCCTGAACCCAAGCCAATCATCATGGAGGTATTTATTCATCTCACTCTCTTATCTTCCATCAATAGTCTTCAGGCCCCACCCAATTTCTTGTATGTACTTATATCTTATGAATAAGCCCACAAAAAACATTTTATTTAGATTGATTCTGAAACTCTTCAGAAATTCCATTTGGATGTCATCTCTATCAACAGTCTAGTCCCCCTTCATTTCACGTCTATCTCATAGTACATACATAAATTTCCAGGCGCATGCTAATAATAATAAATGCTATCTATGTCAATTTGGTAATCCATCGGTATATTAGTCCTGATATCTTCGAGGATCTCAGGATGAACCACACAATGCATGATCGGGAGAGCAGATATATCCGCCTATGTTAAGTCATTCACATGGTGGGGAGCACTGATATGTCCATGTGTAGGACTTTTAATCTAATCTATATTGTGTTCCCCACCATGAGGAAAAGAAATATTCCCAGCCAAAGAAGTTAAAAATTCTATGGGAAAGTGTGAGTGTTCTTAAGAATTTGATTGGATATGTGTTGCTTCCAGTGCATCAAGCCTGTCCTCTCTGTCAAAGGGCAGATGTCTAGTAATAACAACACTTTTCAACTGTGAGGCAGCTTCAAAAAGGCACCTGACCCTAGTGAGAAAATCAGATGGTCTGCATGAGTGTAATCACCAATATTACAGGTAAAGCACCAGCACTGCTCATAAAAGAATGTTGGGGGAATTGTATACAAGACCGCGTAATGGTTAGAGAAAGGTATAATTTCAGTGTGAAAAGTTTACATCACCTTGTAGTCATCAACTTGGTTGGATCTGCCTTGAAGTTAGTGGTAGTGAAAAGTGAGTTGAGATTTAGAAGATTGGGAATGAGTGAAGAGTATGAGCTCTATTTGTTCACAATGGAGGCAAACCCACGTCAGACATCTATGAATGAAGAATAATAGCACAGGCGTACACATAACCCAGAAATATACACAGCAATTTTAGTTTTTCATGAGAGGGGGTTAGCATAATGTAAAATGTATGAAAAACATCCCAGTGGAAGGAGGATATACCTCATTTATTAAACACAAAGATCAAATTTTAGAGTATAGAACATAGCACACTCATTTAAGGGTGTAATAGTTTCTTAAGTTTATTATCATTCAAAATCAGGATATGACCCTGGTGAAAATAAACCGTGACAGACAGTGTGACAGACAATGTGACAGAAGCGTGAACACAGTGTGCTTAGAATGTGACAAGAGTGTGATTACAGTGTGCATACACCGTGACAAAAGCGTAAATTGGGACTCAAAAGCGTGCAGAAAGCGTGATGGACACTGTGATGGTACAGTGTGTTCACAGTGTGAAGACACCGTGCACACAGTGTGAGGATACCGTGCACACAGTGTGAGGACACTGTGACTAATACCCATGTACAGTGTGCTGCACATTGTGGTCACACTGTCCATCACGCTTTGAAGGGAGCACAGTGTGCGTACACTGTGACTAATAGCCGTGTACAGTGTGCAGCACATTGTGGTCACACTGTCCATCACGCTTTGAAGGGAGCACACTGTGCACACAGTGTACATACACTGTGACTAATACACTTGCACAGTGTGATACACATTGTTGTCACACTGTCTGTCACGGTTTGTTTTCACCAGGGGATCCAGGACGATTGAATCAATTGAATGGCTTATACTTGGGTAATCGCCTGAGTTTTTACTCTGTTTGTAATCAGTCATATATATACTCATCAGGTAACTATGTATTCATTCAGGTACTTAATTACCAACGAACAAATACAAATGTTACACTCCTATTCCCAAGTGCTTTGAAATATTCCCGCGTTTGAGAACGTCATCTCTTCTTCCATCCATTGGTTTAAAATTATCCAATCATGAATCAATCCGAATCGTTATTCAAATTTTTAATATGGCGATCACTTTGAGAGCGCTGGGCGGTTGGAAATGTGGACTCTGTGGTATTTCATTTACGGTTGACCGTTACTGTTTGGGTAAAAAATGGAAGAGTGATGTAGGTTCTGCGAAAGAAACTGTGAAAAGAAAACCTGAGCAACAAAATAAGTTTTCACAGACGGTATTCCTCCCAAAAACAAGCCTTCCACAGAGGGTAAACCCCAGCAAAAGACCCGAAAGAGATACATATATCAATGAGGTGAATTGGTCTTATCATTTTTGTAGACTTTTCGACCAAGTTATTAGTAAAATTACCGGTTACGTTAATGCATTTTATCAGAAGTGTTGTTTTGCAGATCTTTATTCATGGCAAAGAAGCAATATCTCTGGTCCCGAGTTTGTTCTTCACGATGGACCTCCTTATGCCAATGGAAAACTTCATATGGGTCACGCAATCAACAAGGCAAGTTTAGATTGATCAACGAGATTTTGGTTTCAGTGCTTAGATCATCGATGGAAGTGTTTTTGAACCTGACCTATTGCTCACGTGCTTTAGGTACTGAAGGATATTACTATCCGCCATAAGATTCTTGGTGGCAGGAGAGTTCATTATGTACCCGGGTGGGATTGCCATGGCTTGCCTATCGAACTTAAAGCAGTCTCCGGAACAGAAAATCTTAGTTTATCTGAAATCCGAGTCAGAGGTAAGTAAGTTTTTTCACGTAATTGTGCTAGGTTTGAGAATTTTTATATCTCTTGGAGGGGTGGTGTTATGATACATCTGTGATTCTGCAGTTTAATCAGATGAAAGAATGGTGATGGATTGATTATGGTTATTTTCTCAACAGCGCGAGATTTTGCGAAAGATGCTGTTGATGCTCAGAGGAAAGCATTTAAATCTTGGGGAATCACAGCGGACTGGGAGAATGGTTGCTACTTTACCTATGACCCTGAATACATTAAAACCCAGTTAAGACTGTTTTGTACCATGCATGAACAGGTGAGTTACGTTTACTACATAAATTCAGGTTATTTTAATGTAATTTTTGCAGGTTATTTTAATTTGAAGAGAGCCAGTTTATGATTAATTGCTTGTTTTCCTTTATGTTATTTATTTTTATGCAATTAAAAAAATATTATTTTTTTGTTTAAACTGTGTGACTGGTCAGTTTTCAATATGTTCTTTGGGTCAGAGTTGAACTTGACTGTAGCTGTGGAAGTGCCATATTTTGTAACTCAATCAGGGAGATAATGGAGTGTATGAACAATTTTTAAGCCATGGTTTTCATTGAGTCTTACTAACGGGATAAACAGGCTTGTTACTTGGAAGGAATTTTGGCCGGAATTTCTGGAAGGCACAGTTCAAAGGGTGCCGAACCCTGTAGTCCATGTTCATTCTATTATCCTCCAACTTGCATGTTTGGTGTATTTACTGCCATTTTCAACATGCTCGAAATCATTCTTTTGCATTAAAAATGACTTATTTTGCCAGTACTGAACATTAGTGGCTCCACTCCACCTCCAGGTGATTTCAATGGCTCAACGAGTTTGTCCTCGGTAGTAAATATCTACTGTGTGTCCAGGCCACAGTGTTCATCTACATTTTACCCTGCAAGCCACCATAAAGGTGTGTGGCAGGGGGTGAATTATCATCAAACATGCACTACATATCATGCATAAAAAGTGATTAGCAATAATATACTGGTCTAAAAAGTAGCAAGCAAGCATGCAATATAATGCTGTTAGTTGGGTTAGCTTAAAGTTCTTATACCAACATGCAACTACCTATGCTATCCATAGAGACACACTCGTATTGGAGATTTTTACCGCTGTTCATATCCCTAATTGTATAAGGAAAAAAGGACATTTTGAATCTGTCAGTTCAGCAATCAAATTCTCTAATTTTGTGATTATGGTTCAATCTACCATAGTAAGTTGGGGTTGGCAAAATACTTTTAACTATCACTGAAAATATTATCTTGAAATTTATTTAAGTGATTGTCTAAATTTCAACCTGTGATCTGACAATGATTCCCATTTTAATGCATATACGTAATAGACCGGTTACGCTAATATAGTTATTGTAACTTCCCTTTACAAATCTTGCCGATAGGTATTTGCTGCACACGTTCAAGTTCATTATTTACTGATTTCGTAGGGATCGCATATACTGGCAGCGTATTCCAAATGCGGTCTAGCAAGGGAAAAGTACCTGATTTCTCATACATGATTGTCACATTTACCCAGTACTCTTTTGACGAATCCTAGTTTACGATTCGCTTGACCCATTATGTCACGTATATGTTTACCCCAGGAAATATAAATCCAAGTTAAATAAATACAAGTTTTGAAGATCCTTAGAACCGCAACTGCTAGAGCCTCAAAGAATGCAACTGTGAAACTGCTGTTTAAACATTGTTCTAGCAAACCTTCCTACAAACGAGCTTTGGGCAATGCTGATTACTGATAATACTTCAAAATTTAATATTTTATTGCATGTAAATTCCTAGAAAATAGCTGATATTGTAGAAATAAGCTGTTTTATTATGTGTTGCAAGGAATTGTGATTTATCTTGTCTTAAAGCCTTGTTTATCCTGTCTCCCTTTATAGGGTTATATCTATAGAGCTTTGAAGCCGGTGTATTGGTCACCCTCATCAAGGTATGTATTGATCAGATTGGTGGAACTGTATTTTACATTTATAATTGTTATTGTATAGCCTGAATATCTTGTTATGCTTTATGTATAGTTGAGAGCCTATAAATGTTTAGGTTTTTGCCAGAAAATGTTTGGAAAAATTCTATAAGTCAGTTTGCTTCATTTTGCCATCTAAGATCATTAATTGAAGATTCTCTGTGGTGAGATCAGTGTTTGTATTCATTATCAAATCCTTGGCCATGTTATCCTTGACAGAAAAGTTGGAAATATATGCGAGTGAATAAATCTATGGGATTTATTCACTCGAATTGAAAATCTTGTAAGAGATTTTTGCAAAATTTCCTTGAACACTTTTATTACATTGTACGTAAATTGTATAACTTGCTGGAGCTAAGCAGGTCAAAGTTATAATAATACAAATATGTTAATTGTACCTGAAAATAATAATTCCCCACAAGTATGTTGCATTCTTAAATTGCCTATTATTTTCTAATTTATATTGTGATTAGCTCATAATGACATTGTGTAAAACATAGTTTGTGCAGATGATGTTGGTTCTGATAGTCTTGAGTTCTTGAGCTTACCAAGGTAAGGACTCGTCCAGAGTATCAAACATGTTGACTTGTTTGGAGAATGAGGCAATAGGGAGTAGTTTAATCCTTTATGATGACAGAATAAAATGCTGTAGAAAAAAAAAATACAGTAGAACCTCTTTTTTTACGAACCTGTAATTTTTGAAATGACACCAATTTACGAACCATTCCGCTGGTCCCAATCTTTGTATATAGGAAAACCATGTAAAAAGACTTCTATTTTACGAAACCTCTATTTTACTGATTTACGAATTGAAAGGCCGGTCCCTAGGAGTGACTGACCCCTGTTTTACGAAGTTTTTGAAATGATTTTGTTGCACTGAACTCAGTACAATGGAATAACGATTGCTGTATACCGCGACAGGAGCAGCTGAAGCCAGATAGGTCATGTTGAGAGGGCCCTCGGTCCAAGTATTTTTCATATGGAAAAATTTGGAAAAATCGAATGTGAGCATAGTGCTTTTTGAATGGCTTAAACTATAGCAAAAATCCCAGAGACTGATCATCCAAATCGCAATTCAATCCTGATTATATGATCCAAGGAAAAAATGTTCAAAGACGCTTGGCACGACGCCTACTTCTCGAAAACGATGCTCCAGTTCATAAAATAATCGGATTAGTACTTGGTAATGTGACCTTTCACACGGGGAAGGGGGGATATGGGAGGGTTTGAGGTGCAAATATGGGAAGAGGTAGGGGACGTATGGGTGGTCCCGGGCACCTAGATCGGGAATGGAAAGGAACTAAAAAAGGGGGTGAGGGGAAAGCATGGGAAACCCTTCGATGACTGGAGTGCTTGAAAGAAAGAGAGCTTTTGACACAAATCCTTTGTTGGACATATATTTAATCAAATCAAAAGAGAACGAAACACATTTAATGGTACACAAGATCGCCCACTCTCACTGGTATTGGCGGAAACTGATCAGTGGCAATGAATAAAATGAATAGTTAAACAAACATGGAAAATCAGCGAACAAAATAACTTCCCTTCTGATCGGTTCATTGACCAATCTCTCTACGAGGTGTTAACACCTTCAGAACCTGTCGACAATCCGTCTATGTTGGATACACTCAAAAATGAAACAAGATAATAACAGCCCGAGGAAAAGAGCACACCCTGTCCTTAAAATACTAAAACACACACGCAATCACACATCGGGAAAAGGGGAGGCGGGAATCAGAATGAAAGACAGATGCGAGGTGGTGGCTCTTCATCACTGGGGGGGGTCTCCTCTATACTTGAGGGTGGGGGATGATTTGGGGTCCGTGTACAACACTGATGAGGGACTCTCAATCGAAATCTTCTTTACTTGGGGACATAGTTTGGGGTATGGTAATATTACTTGTCAGACCTCTGGCTCTCTGTCACTGCTGAGGGCTTAATTCCTCTGGTGGCTCCTTCTCTGGGGTTGTTACACCTTCCGCTGTCTCGGTGTCTGAGAGAATTTCCAGTGGAGTGCATGGGGTGACCTTCCCTTGGCGACGGAAAAACTCCCGGTCGATCTCCTATTTCCGCTTTCTTCTCTGATCCAACCTCCTACGGCACTCAAAATCTTCTCTCTCTATGCAACTCCCTCCTTTCTTTGTCGCACACTCTCGGACAGACGTTTGCCCCGAGAAAGTCGTCCAGAGCCTAGGTTAGTAGAGGCTGGCAGCATCACGGCATAACATGTTAACAGCTCCCGTGTGGCTTGCGCACCGACGTTATATTCCCTCTGAGGGGTGGTTTTCTGGGGGGGGGCGAAGTGGGGAGAGTATGGGAAAGGGTCATGCTCCCGCATGCTCATCATCGCTGGGGAAGGGGGTGGGTTTCTTCTAACGGGGAATTGGGGGGTGGGGGGATGAATCACACTCTTTGTCCATTCACACACATGTTCCACTTGAACAAACATACCTTAAGTCAAACATAAAATTAAGCTCTCCTTCTCTCAAGCGTATCCATTCTACTCCTACTATGTTACTGGCCAAACGGCATCGGTTACAGTAATTTCTATTTCTTTTCTATCATTTTGTGTATTGCGAATACCTAACTCGTCGGATCCATATTTTCTCTGGAATTATTTAAAATTAGCTTTAAGATAGCTGCCGCAACCCCAACTCAGAACTTCGTTCAGTCTTTCACTTGAAAGTAGCATTCCCGTAGGAAGTTCTTTGCTGCAGCTATCGTGGAGCTTAGTTTCATTAAAAAATACTAATTTTGCAATAATAAATTACTTATATTCAAATCTTGATGCAATTTGATACTTTAATTTTTCATTAGAAGTGTTTTACATCGTTAGGTAAGAATTTGCGATCGCGACTTAGCGATCGTGATCGCTTTCTGTAGCCGCGAGTAAATAGTTCTCCCAAATCACCGCTAGATGTCAGCACTGTAGAACGCATATTAAAACAGAGGGAATTAAAAATTAACTGAGTGAAATTTCTGAAATTGATTTTCATCAGCTGCAAAATATTATTAAATGTACCTATTTCAAACGATATGCTTTCTTCAAAAAAGTTATTTCCTTGTCTTTTCACTGCAATATACTGGGTCAGTTGGTGCTTTGTTTTGAAATTTCCTAGTTAAAATGCATCCCTGGCTTTCCCATGTTAAAATGGCTTCTTTAAACACAAATTTACTAGCACTAAATATGCCTCTTCCGTTAATTAATGCATAACTGCATATGCTTAAAATATTCCGTGGGATGAGTTAGTTCTCTTATGAGTTATTCCCCTTATTTTGAGATCTACCAACTGAACAGCTACAAGAACTTAATCCAGTTGCAGCAGCCAAGTTCATACCATTATAAATTTGTTGAAAAATATTTACTTTTTTTTTTGGAAATCATGGGTGTTTCAATCTCTTTTACTAAAGTGAGTCTCCTAGCCTTAGGAATAACGCCTATGCTATACAGCATATCATTAAAATTGAGGTCTAATTTTTAAATCCTTTTCATTATCATTTTCTTGCAAATACACTGCACACAGAGAATTTTACGTAATATCTTTTTTTTCCCTGAATGAGCAGATGACTATTACTTGTTATAGTAATTAGTTTGATTTCAACCCTAACATAACTATTTGACAAGTTTAGTACAGCATAGTTTTTAATTGCATTGAAAGTATACTCGCATTCTTGTCAGCAGAGTTTTAGTAGACGTACATTTGTCACAGATCAAGCCTCTCATGTGCATGATGTGCCTCCATGGACATTGCTCCATGCTGTGCAAGGTGTTGCCAGAGCATGGGAGTGTCACCGCAAAAACTATTTACTACTGTTAGAGATCAGCTGATTTTGGTGACACATCAGTTCCGGAGACAGAGAAGTTAGTGGAAGATTACCTCCAATTTACAAACCCTCTGATTTACAAAGCTCAATATTTTGGGTCCCTTCAACTTCGTAAAATAGAGGTTCTTCTGTACTCTCTACCTGAAGGTCAGTCTGGTTGGGGTCACCAAGTATTTGGCCTAGTGGTTTGTTAACTTATGATACTCATGGTAAGAGAGACAGTTCCCTTCCATGTGTCTCTTGGATTTCCTAGTAAAATCTGGTACCCAGAAAATCACATGCTTGGATTTAACTGGGTGTGTCCATTGGCCTTCGCTGAATTTGAATTTGGGATCATTGTTTCAGTAGCCCAACACAAGCTACCATGATCAGGGTTTATAGGAACCTGGAAAACCTGGAAAAGTCAGGGAAAATGAAAACGGTCATGGAAATCCTGGAAAAGTCAGGGAATTTATCATGTGGTCAGGGAAAAATCTCAAAATATTTAAATTTATCACCTGAAAATGTCAAGAGATCAAAAACTGCACATAAGAGTGGAGGAGGAGGGTGAAGGTGGCCTCAGGCTGGCTTCGCTGTGGACGCAACCCAGGGGGCCTATTCTGGTTCTTTCTGGCTATAGCCTGCATGATTTGGTGAATAGATTGGCGAAAGGTGTGCGCATTCATATTTTCATTTTCATTCGCTAGCGATTTCACCAGGAATGCTTCTCTTTGTCCCTCTGGCGAGTAAAAAGTTATTTTCAGTCAAATTTGAAGTCACTTAGCCAAATTTGTAGAAGGATGTGAGGATGAAAAAAATCAAGATTGATTCAAAGAGCTTCTTTAACATGACATCAGGTTTGAAGGAAAAGCCAGGTTAGCCTTCTTTGCATATATTTTTCTGCAATTAAAACCCTTTCTGAAGGCATTTCAATGTAAGGAATGATAATTGTTATTTTGTTGACTTAAAGTTGTTGATCTCTTATTACTGGAAGTTCATATGATTAATATGATAATAAACCTACAATTTTTCATAAGTTTAGACTTCTTTGCTTCCTCACTACCACTTTTATCTCTATAAATGACCGAAATCTTGGAGTTTTCAGGCACTCAAAAGTCAGGGAAAATCACTGATAATGGTCTGGAAATCCTGGAAAAGTCAGGGAAAATGAAAACTCCTATAAACCTTGATGATGTCTCTTAAGAATAATTTGATTTTTTACAAAACGAGTAGAGCTGACGTGGGAAGTTTTTAATTAGGGCTGGAAAAGTCCTGGGGTCCTTCAATCTTGTTCCATATCTTGATATTCCCACTTAATATAAATGTAAATCAGATTGTTTGTTTCAGCGAGATTCAGCGAGCCTACTGTCTACTGAAGTTTTGTTCAACTAAATCATTGCTCTTGTTTTGCCTTGAATGTTCAAGCACCATTTCACTCAAGTTGTTACTGGGCTCATCATTCTTATCTTGACCAACAAACACTTCCATCTTACAGAATCTATAAGAGAAAAATAGGATGTTAAAAAAATCAAATTTCAGTAGCGCTAGGTGTTATTATGACATGTTATATTTTTCCATGCAATTCATAAAATTTATTTCCTTCAGGACTGCATTGGCTGAAGCTGAGTTAGAGTATGATGATGGTTATGTCAGTACCACAGCAACTGTCAGAATGAGACTTACATCAATACCTTCTGGCATTTTGGATGTGATTGGGAAATTAGAAGCTTTTAAGAGAGTGCCAACATCAAATAAAGGTACGAGTTATGTTGACAAACCTTAAATGTATCACCTACTGTGTGAAGTACTAATGTAGAATAGCACTGGTGATATCCTGTGCCAAACAACTAATAGTGAAGTTTTCTAGCGTAAGTTAAATGCATCCCAGAATAGCTTCAACTTTGTTATGGGTAAAAATTTTTTTTTAAATGTCAGGCATGACGTAGGGAAAAGAAAATTCACATCGTACATTACACAATAAATTTTTATTGACTTCGACCATGGTTTCAACACTTTTATGTCATTATCAAGGTCATCAGACATAATGCTTATTTTAATATGACCAGCACACCCTTTATGTTAATGGTGACAAAAAGGGTAGGTAACCCTGCTGGTTGGGTATTGAGAGAATTCCCAAAATTCCAAGATGCCAAGAACAATATCCCAAATTGTTGTGAGAGACAACTAATAAGGTGAGAATAGACCACTTTTCTTGTCGAACATCAAGGGTAGCATTATTGTGTGTCAATTGTCTGCTTGTGGGCATGCCAGCCAGCCAGAGATCTTTCCATGTGTTTGCCCTCCCTGAAGGCTTGTAGGTAAGAGAAGCGAGTTGGAAGGTTGTCATCACTGATTCAGTTACCTTCTACAGCATTGGAGTTTAATGTGTAGCATTTGTCCTAGATTCTTTGTCAACGGGGCAGCCAGCAGCATGGTCCAATGCTCCTTCAGAAAGCCTTACATTGCTGTCTTCCTGCCACCTCATGGTCTGAACTGGGACATGAAATAAAATCGAAGACAGCAGACTGATAGCCAAGGGGAGCTGATACTTCCCCAGACTAATTAGGGAAAGTATTGTAATAGAAAGAGCACCAATTAACTTCAACAGAGAGGAAGGCTATTCCCTGCACAGCTCCTGGAAAAGAGTTATCCACCACATGACCAATCACAGCGTAGCACCCAGACAGACTTAAAAATAAAAGCACAGTGGAAACCACTTCCTGATTCCTTCGATCTGAGGACAATGGCAAGTCAGCCACCTACATATGGGGAAGAAATATGGAATATGCTGAGAATTACAGGCAGCCAGGAGTTAGCCATTCCCAGTCAATTAGCTCAAAATTGCCAGAGAAAAAAGATTTTCTGGACCATGGATCTATGCATTTCTGAGCCTATGTACAGGCCATTACGCTACCGAGGATTCCTGATCCTAAAGGTAATTGTTAGGTGTAGTGTTCTGTATTTTGGTCCAGAAAGCCAAAGGTCCATGGTACAATTCTCAATCTTGGAAACTTTTCCCCCTGGCAATTTTCAAAGCACTTACTGGCTGTTTATAGTGGCCAAGTAAAAATTTCACCTGATCTTGTAGAGTTTATTGTTCTGGTGGCAAGTGCCTGGGTGTTAGGGTCTGTTTATGGCTGGTGGAGGTGTGTGGGCTTGGTGGGTCTATGTAGTGAAGAGCCAACCAAAAACAGGTGATTGAATACCTTTAGGGTCCTATCTCCCTTGGGTAGCCCTGGCAACTGTACTGGTTTGGGGTGTGACATCCTGAATGGGTGGCTCCATGGTGAGTGTCCACCTTTTTTGTCTATGATTGCATTGCTGTGATATTGTGTCATGGTATCATGTGAGGTGAAGGATTGTTAAGGAAATGACATCTCTTAAATTTTTAAAGAAACTTTAGTGGAAAAGAGAGGAATTAGCCTTTTTAACTCTATAATGTGTTAGATTTCTTGATTGAGCGTGAAACTATTCTTTGTAACGCTGTTATCTATGTGGATGAACTGTATGGATGCTTTTTATTCTTGTTGGCAGAAAGAAAATCATGAGGGTTTTTAGAATGAAAAGGAGTAAAGAAAGAGAGGTTTTTAACAACTATGAAGTAAGTTACTAAAATATGAGCAGGTTTGTGGATACCAACAGCGGAGTTTAGACAATGCATTTCTGCTTAAAGTAATCTTGACCAGCATTATTCCCTTGTAAACATTTGTGTTATTGCATATTGTCTTTGGTTACTTGGTATCAACTTTATTATGCCATTCATGTATAGTTTTTGTCCCTAAGTCACATGCAGTTCCTCACTTAGGGATTGATATGGATTTTGGTAAGAATTGAGTTGCTTTTTAAAAATGAAATGAATAGTTGCATTTATTATTGCAGGGAAATCAGAGGTACATGCTCTTGTATGGACCACAACACCGTGGACATTACCCTCCAACCGTGCTATATGCTTCTCACCAAAATTAGATTATGTGATAGCTAAATTTATGGGGGATGAGAGCTGCCTGTATATAATAGGTAAAGATGTGTGCCAAGAATTTGGTGACAAAATTGGAAGACATTTGGAAGTGTTAGCCACCTTCTCAGGTATTCACCTTTATAAATTCCATGAAATTATTGGTTTCAATGAATTCATAGTGGTATTTTATCACTTTTGCATCTGTACACAGCACACTCTTTCTAGGTGAACTGTTGAATGGCGCTGAGTATATATCTCCATTTTCTGCAAAAGATGGAAATGTTGTCAGTTTACCTTTCCTTCCTGGAATTCATGTAACAGGGGAGAAAGGTACTGGATTAGTGCACACAGCTCCTGCTCATGGCCCTGATGATTTTGTTGTTGCTCTTGTGAATGGACTACCATTAGTAAGTATCTGGTGTCATTGAAATCTCATTCAATTTCCGTTTCTAGAAGTCTTGAATGAGACATCTTAGGTATGTAATCACTTACAATTCTGCACTTAGGATTGAGTTTGTATTGCAACTTCAGTTAGTGCTTCATTTATTTCTTCTTTCACTCAGCATCAGTTACCTATCCTCTGATTGGTTTGATGGAGTTATCACCTTGATTTTTACATTAGCTCATCTCTTCATTTTTAGATTTGTCTTTTCTTTACTATACTTTGCTATTTGCTTCATAAATGCTATAAGGGTCCTTCCTAATCCCATTCTCCTTGTTCTTTTTTCCCTCAACATTTGTCTTCATCAGTCCACCATATGTCGAGTAATGGCTGGTTTTTAATTTTTTCATTAGTCTTCTCTTTATTTTGTTCATCTCAAGACTCTGAAGTACTCTTTCTCCTCTTCAAATTTTTTCCGTAGGCTAACATTTATCTTGGCCACTTTTGCTGCCTCTTATGGGAGACAGTGCTCAGCATTTCTCTCACTCTTTTCTTTGTTCTTGCTTCTTCACTGCTGGATCTGTCTTTAATTATGGCCACTTTGGTTTTGTACTGTACTGGTCCCGTCCTCCCTGACGTGCGAATGGGACGCAACACACTCCACCCACGCGTACCCTCCTGCCTCAGAGACACGCGGGCAAAAAACAAACTCCGTCACCTTTTAGATGAAAATGGAAGACCTCTCAAGAGCAGGCCTCAGTGGGTAGGTTCCTGACCTCACTCAAATCTAGCGATTCCCTAGCTTTACCGCCGGGGTTGGGCGAAGAAGGGTTGTAGGAAATGGGTCCATGGGTGAACAAAAATAGATATCGTTTTCCACTTCATGTAACAACCATATATTCTAGGGCTGACACAATTAATAAAAAAAATAACCTTCTTATAACTACTGAATGGATGAGGGATGAGACATTGAAATAGTGAGAATAACCTTTCATGAGATGAATGAATGAAATAATGAAACAAAAAATAGGAAAGCAATGATGATCACACAATATAACATCAATAATCGACTATGAGAACAAAAAAAAGAAAAAGGCTCACTTCCGCAAGCAGGCGGTTGAATTAATTACATGATTAGATTACAACATTCGTGAGCTAATAATTAGTCCCCTCCTTTCAAACAAACTGGGGGATGTGGGAGGTAATTACAAGTCCTTCCCTTTGAAGAAAAATAATTTCCATAGAATTACCCACTTTAGGGCATTAATCACTCAAAATCGAGGAACACACTGGCATTGTATTCAGGCCCATCGTAGACTCGATGGCTATGAGGCTAGAATAAGGGGAGGGGTTTGGTCAGGATGGCAACCTTACATGACCGTAATCACGGGACTGGAATCTGGCTCGGCACTCTGGATGACTTGATTTCCACTGCGGACGCCAGGCTCGGACACGCCGCCCATGGTCTCCGTGTACGTTGTGCAAGTCTTGGGGGGAGTTGAGGTCCAAACAGTGGACTCCGGTACTTTTTTTTCTGGTAACTCTCCACCTCCAGCAGTCCCAAATCATGCGCTCACTCCTACAGCGCTTCCGCCCCGTGATTTTCCCCAGTGCCTTCTCCCCTCTTCTTTCCGGCGATTGCCTTTTTATATTGGTGGGGAGGGGAAGGGGAAAACTGATGGAGGGGGCACACAGAGGGAAACTCACACTTCGTGGGATTCTCGAAAGTCAACCATCCCCTATAACTCATGGAGGCCGGTCAGTCCACAGCTTCCCACTTCATCCACTTGACCTTGCATACTTGTTCCTTAACTCACTCGCACACACATTCACAAAAATTCCCACACTCATACCTCCTCCCACCTCAACGAGCCGAACTTAGGAAGGAAAAGGAGAAGGGGGAGGGGGGTGAAGGAGTGGTGTGGATGGAAAAGGAAAGGTGTAACGGCCTCAACCGTTACAGTACAGATCGTGGATGATTCTTTGGTCATTGTATCACTCTTCAATTTTCTTTAGCACTCCTCCATTTGCTATTGTTTATTTTAATCGATCTTATTACATCAATATTTTACTCAGACCATTGTCCAGTCCTTGGGTACTTGCAATGTAATGTGCAATGTAGTGTATTTTTTTAATGTTTTCGATTCTGATGAGAAGTTCTGTTTAATGAATGGTACCCAAGTACCACTTCTTTCCCCTTCATTTCCATGCTTAGGGAATACATAGTAAGATATTGTACTCCTTATGAAGTAACCGTTTCATTGCAAATGGTGTGCAGTGTGAACAAAAAAATGGAGATCTTAAAATTTCTTCCAATTTTTATGACTTTCCCATGTAGGTATGCCTTTTCTGTCAAGCATTCTTGCATTCCATTACTCTTTTTGTTGATGCCAGGCTTTAGTAGTTGCTACAGTCTTGAAAGACTTTCTTCCTCTCAATACAAGCATTATGTCGAAAAAGCCCCAATGCTCTTATTATACCCATTTTTACTCGATTTTAAAGTACTTATTTTGCTGGTTCTTTTTTGCAGGACTGCTATGTCAACGAAAATGGATGTTTCACCTCAGAGTTGAATCATCTCAGTTTAGAAGGTTTGCCTGTACTTTCCAAAGAAACCTCTCTTAAAGTGATGTCCCTTTTAGGGGACAATTTGGTTCACACTTCACCTTTTTCCCATTCCTATCCATGTGATTGGCGCACAAAACAACCTGTTATTCTACGAGCCAGTCAACAGTGGTTCATTGCTACAGATAAGCTGAAGGATTTGGCTTTGGTAAATTTTTATTTATTTCTCTATTTTTTGTGTGAACTATAACATGATGTACCATGTTTTCCAATTTATAAGATGCACTGAGATAATTAGTAATCCTTTTCATGCATGACATGTAATGTATGTTTGGTGTGAATTCACCCCATGCCTCTCACCTGTATGGTGGCTTGCCGGGTATCACATAGATGTAGATGTGGACGGACCCTAGTTTTGGCTGCATATATCAGACAGACAAAATAGGACCATATGAGATGCAGGTCGAGTTTCAGTTAATTTTTCTGGTAAAAAGTGCCATTTACACTGCAAAATAGTGTATTTTGACATTATCATTGAAGTTAATTATCGAAAATCTGTGGATACCATTTTTGTAAATATGTACATCATTTATGATGCCATTAGAAAATCATATATTCATTTACATCTACATAATGCCCTGCAAGCCCTGCAAGCCGCTAAAGGCGAGTGGTAAAGGTGGCAAAGGTAAAGGTGAGTGGCAGGTGATGAATCTTCATACGTGCTCTACCTATCCTGCTTAAAGAGGAATACATAGTAGATATTTTAGTCAAACCATAACAAATTAAAAAAGAGCGGGGCAAGCATGCATAAATGTACTGGGAAGTACATATTCATTGAACGGCCAGAACGTAGGTAATGGTGATTTAGTGATCATTTTGGACATCCTTACCATGTGTTCTTTGGACATCTTGCTTTTAGGGATTGATTTTCCATTTCCATCTTTTCGAGTTAAACCTAGAAGTATTCTATTGCCATTTTATTTCTTGTTTTATAAGAAATTTCAAATGCTATCTCACGAGCCTCTTCGTGTTTAGTTATGTATATTATAACAACTATACAATATGCTCAATTTTCAGTGCGTATTAATATGTTGAATGATTTATACCTATGCTTTACCTCTGTTCTCATGCAATATAATTCATTGCTGGTGTAGTCTATTTTTTGAAGCTTTATGTTCTTGTGTGTGGGGTCCATGTGCCCCAGGACTAAGGAATGCACCTTGAAAAGCTAAATCATGTCATTCTTATTACTTGTTCAATTATTATTTCTTACTTATTTTTTAAATATTTACTAATTGGTAGAATTTTATACAGTTTTGGATCACTTTTTACCATTTCCTCATTGGTGTTATCCACAAAATGGAGAAATTTAGTCAGTAATGAAAATCTTTCCTCACTCATTACATTGGGAAAAAACGGAATTTCTAATATATTTTGTCTTTTAAAATACATTCTAAGGCTTGGTTTCTGAATTATCCCCATCAACATAAGCAAATCTAGGAATATGCTTACAGTAAAACCTCTTTATATCGAAATGGAGGGACCAATTTTTTTGTCATTTTGATTAATAGAGGGTCATTATAAAGAGGTTTCAGCAAAATGAACACCTATATTCCACCTTATGGAACATTTTGGCAATGATATGTGCTGCTGTCTCTTTAATTACTATATTTGTATATTTAAATAAATGCTGTTATGGTTTTACCTAGTAATAAAAATTTAATAATAAAAACAAGGGAACTGAAACTTACTTAAGAACTCTTCACTGAAAAAATTTGAGTTTCTGTTTCTTTCATTTTTTTCAAATTCTTTTGAAATTATATTTTCTACCTCATTTAATGATAATAGATTCTCACTGCTGCAGTGTTCCATGCAAAAAAATCCCACCTAAAGCATCCTGCACCTCTTTTTTGATTGTCACTGACATTCACTCCTCACCATCACCCACTTCTTCCATATTGAGATCTGTTGGTGATTCCCCTCCAATTTCTTCCTCCACTTCTCCCACTATCATATCCTCAATTTGGGGTGCATGTGAGAAAGGCATTGTCAACATTTATTAAGTCATCAAACTATGATTTAACATTAATTATTTTATTTATTTCATGCCACTCTGTTGCTTCATCCTCATGCATAATGTCTTCCTTGCTACTGTCCCCTATAAATCCAGCCGCCTTAAAACAGTTCTCAGTAACCTGCAAATTTAAATAAGTGCATGTAAGACACCCTATGCATGGCATGCATTATATTCCACAAACGCAGTTATATCATTTTTCCCATCAACTGTTTGCAACATTCACACCGCCCAGTAATTTATCTTCACATTGGAATTATTCCTTTATCAAGGGGTTGCAATTTACTGGTGGTATTTGGAGAAAAATACTCTATTTTGATGTTTGGTAACACAATCCCCTCAATTTTATGTGCTGTACACTGTTCAATAAAGAGGACTATTTTCCAGTTGCTCATTTCCATCTTTGAGCATCTTTAAAGCCTCTAGGCTTTATATATTTATCAATAACAAGTGGCTCAAATTTCTCAGAGCATCAAAATTGACTCAGAAAAGCACTGTGAAATTTTCTTTGCTTTTTCCCCCTCCATGGCAGGATTAGATTCTAAATGGTAGAGTTCTGTCAGCAAGCAAGTTAGAAAAAACCCCTGCCTAATCAGCATTAAAATGTCTCATGGTTTAACCGACTAAAATCATCTGCAAAGTTTTTTCTTCACTCTTCTACCACTGTATCACTTACAATAGCTTTTTCCACGCACATCTTTAATGTTTTGAGATTACACCACATACTGAACTTTTGTAGGCATCCATTTGATTCTTGAAAATTTTCAATTCCCATGTTTACTGCTACTTTTCTCGCCTTTGCTGTGGAATAGATCCAGATATGGGAATATTTCTGGCTCTACTTTCCGTCAACCAATCAAAATCTGTGCTCATCCAGCTGTTCACTTTTCACTGCCCAAGACTTTGTAATTTATAACTCTCAATGTGTTGCTTCTTCAGTTTCTAAACATTTTTTTAAATATGGATATCAGGGTGGATGGTGTTATTCTAAACGTCTAAGCAACGTCTATTTTTTGCTTCCCCTCATCAATGGATAGGAAAATTGCTAATTTAGTTTGTTGTTTCCAGCTGCCTCTTTTTTTTCAGATTTGTCATGTCCATCATGGACCTAAAATATTAGATGTAATTTACCTTTGTGTGCATTTTTACTGACAAGTACTTAAAAATTGATAGAAAATTATTTAATTAAATATTGATTGAAAATTATCAAATTTAAAATAGGTATGCACATTCATAATATGTATAAGGCCATCAAACAAATAAATGGTAATTTCAAAGCAGAAGTGAGGTTTATTTCACTGACAGATGTCTTCAACGACAAAGATATGACTAATCACAAATAATGTTGCATATGGGGGGACGGCAATAATTGTTTAAGAGTGGTTGAGTTAAAATTCGTGGTGAATATACTCCGGAAAAACAGACTACTGCCATGAGGCGCAAGCATGGAAATAAACGTTATGTAATTTTCTAAGGGAACAGTTGCAACAATATCGAGATTTTATGGAGAATTGACAAAAAAATGAATTCAGAATAGGCTAAATTCCCCTTAAAAATCATTTGAACCTTAAAATATTACAAATCTTCGGATTCAGGTATAATAGTTGCGTCAGATGGTAATCTAGTACGTGGGTATGAAGGAGTTCTTCTTAGAGGTTTATGTCGGTTTTCAAGTTCTATTTAGACCAGAGGTTAGTTTTACTATCATTTTCGCCAACATAATAGCTGAATATTTTACTCTTTGGAGGTAGTTGGCTCGTCATGGGGGTGTAATTACAGTACGAAAGGTGGAGGTTTTTGGAAAATATAGAGGTATGATAGGAAGAGGTTTTTCCATATAATTCCATACAAATTTTGATGGGACCTTGAAGTCATTACAAAAAACGGAGGTTTGCGATATGAAGAGGTTCACTAGGTAGAGGTTTTACTGTATTTCCCTCAGAGTTGTGGGAACCCATTTTTGAAAGTGAAATTTTTTTGTGCCAAGATTTTTTTCTTTCTCACTAGCAAGAAACTGTTCTGCATAGCTGTTTGTTTCAGTCACTACTATTGTAGTTAGATTGTTATCAAAAAGTAACTCAAAATAATCCAGGGGATCAGCAGCACACTGAACAGCCACAATTTGTTTCCCAAGCAAATCACATGCAAAAGGCACAGGAGTGTTAGCACTGTCGATCTCTTCCCAATCATTATCTTGAATATTCACAGGCAGATGAGAAGGTTCTTCCTCTTTGGTACTAGAATCCAGAGTGAAGCCAATTGAATCCTCGGAAATTGTATCTGAACATACTGCATTCTCTTCTTCCAGAATGTTGAGAACTTGCTCATCACATAACTCCCTTGAGGTAGAAGCCATGGTCAACTAAATATGAGTTCAGCAAAGGGACGGTCCCAAGGAAGGGAAAAAAAACTTAGCCGTCAATACAGCCATAGGTATCAGGGTAATTCAACCCTTATCTTCAAGCATCGTAAATAAGATACCAGATGCTGACAGGTCTTTGAAGTTCCTGGAAGCATTGAGTGACCATGCCTGAAGGGACCGTGCCTTCATAATTATTACCATGATTAAAGAGGAAGGAAATGTTGACGCAGAAAAATAGAAACAAGAAACATCAGACAAAAGCATTCAATTTCACCACACGCATATCATCTCTCTTGAAGCTCATAAAGGAAATCCTGAGTGGAAAAAAATACCTACTTTTGTATGCAGACGCCAGATGCTGGGCTGCTAGTGAGCCTTTCCCTCCCCAGGCATGAGCTGAGGGAAAAATTTTTTTAGATTCATAAACATTAAGACAGATAGGTAGGATGACCAGAACGAAGGCAGGCAGCATGGGACCACATTTATACTCACTGGAAATACATATATGTATTAGATTGTGAGCATTAAGAATTCTCAATGAACAATCTGGACACAAGCGGTGCATCGCACATGCTTGAGACATGGATTTAAGTGGGCGCAGACAGTACGTCTCACACACTGAGGGATTAAATGCCTCGGTTTAAAGTCACGCTTGTGGGGACAAGAGAGATTTGACATGTGGTCACCTGAGCTTCTTCATCGAAGAAGAAAAATCGTTGAATGAACTCCAGCATAGGTTGCACCATGTTTCTGCTCACCTTTTTACAATTAGAATGGTAAGATCACTTCTAGTCGTGGTGCTGTTTTTGTTGGGTTTAACACAAGACTGAGGACCGAGACGGAGATATAGCACTCAAAGATGCTTGGTGAATGGTTGATGGACAATGTTGGAAAAAGTAATATATTCGCATAAGAAACAAAGTAGAACTTCTGTGAATATTTTCCACTTGTGGCAGACCTTTATTGTATTTGGTTGGTCTGTGAAGAAAAATGGAATTTCCTATTTTAACTCCAAACACTCTAAGTGGATTAAAACTTCCAAAGAATTGCTGTATTTATGTGGCATACCTTTATTGATGTTCTATTCATTGACTCTTCAAACCCTTTTTGCCAAGGTTCATGACCTTTGGGTTAACCATTCAGTTCATTTGTCGTGGAAAACCACTAAGGTCAGTGGTTTATTGTCCACGAAGATGGACGACCATATCCTAAGAAATAACAGGAAGCAGGAAGAAAGCATCTCCATCTTTCGATCTTTATCACCTATGGGCACCAAAATGGTGAACATAGAAAGCTTTTGAAAATAGAACTCTAAAAGTATTTCAGCACCTAAGTGGCATTTTAACTTCCGAAACATTATGGATTTCCGAAAGCACATAATCTAAATGGATAATTTCATGCCTCCGGTCTGAAACTTTACTCGTAGGGATATTTTCATTCCTTGTGCACTTTGCCGAAATAGATCATTCTCTGCCTCCGGTCCTAAACTATCCTTTAAGTTTTGTTCTGGATTACTTCTCTGATTTAAACATCTTTGGTAATAATGAAAGTTTTATATAGTTGGTGATTTTTTGGCTCCCAAGAGCTCTTGTTATGTAGACTTAGTGTATTGGTATAGGAAAATGGGGCTGGTAGTAAGGCTGGAAAAGCTTGTTTGCGAACTTATGTATCACTTAGTAAATTCTAATGTGGATTTTCTTTGCTCACTCTTAATAATGTTGCTTTACTCTCCTCCCATGAAATGACAGGAGCAGCTGTCTAAAGTAATGGTTATACCTGAAAAAGGAGGTGATGCAAGGTCATCCACAATGGCAAGAATGCTGCAAAGGAGACCTTACTGGTGCATTTCCCGTCAGCGAGCATGGGGTGTACCTTTGCCTGTGCTGTATCATAAGCCTGATGGGCATCCAATCATTAGTAGGTGAGCATCTTTTTTAAGCAAGTTTAATTAGGCTACAAACTATTGACTATTTCAGGTATATATTAAAACAGGCTAAGGTGATACAATTAAAATTTTGCTGGAAATGTAGTTTATTCCTACTAATCTCTGGCCACAAATTCACGTTGAAAAACAGTTACTTTGTGTTCATTTTCTGTTGCATATATGTGGACAAAATATAATTTTCTCTTTGATCCCAGGTAAAATAGTGTAAAATGCTTTCTTGTAGAGCTTTATAATGATTATAATTTTAGGGAGACTGAAGCTAAGTACAATGTTATCTTAGTTTAAAGCTAACCTACCCTTTTTGGATCCAGAGCTCAACCTGTTGGGCTACATCCCCATTTTAGTAATACAGTGCTACTAAATTATAAAGAAAAAGATAAAACGTAATAAAATTTAGGAAATTGGTAAGGGACATTTATCCTCAAAATTAGGAAAATAAGGGTGAAAATTGATTTATAATTTTGTTGTTGTCTTTGAACTATTATCCAAATTATTCAAATTCGTGAAATATATTTTCTTACTCTGAATTATTTGATAATCATTATTAGCATTCTGGCTAAATTAATTGTATGATTGCATTATGTTATTTCTGTCTAATTACTCTAGGGAGTTGGTGGAGCACCTTTGTTCCTGCATTGACAAACATGGCACTGATTTCTGGTGGGCCCTCCCCCTGAAAGATCTAATTTCGAATGACATTTCCAGCAAATATAGCATCAGTGACCTTGAAAAGGGTCAGGTAATTATAACAATTTATTTTCTTTTTGTAGATCAATGTACAGATTAACTATTTTTCTCATCATTGCTGTTGTCCCAATGTTACTACTGTTTCAACTGTAAGGGCACTCAAGTGTTTTTAAAATGCTGATAGGGCTGTGCGAGTCTCGACTTTTTGAGATTCGAGCGAGATAAAAGTAATACTTGAATCTCGCTCGATTTCGATCTCAATACGCTCGAAAAATGAGTCTCGAGCTTGTCTCGATCCTCATGGTGGATGTAATTATATGGGGCCTTGCGTTATAATGCGATGTAGTAAATTAATATTTATTCCCTTACTTTTGCATGATAATTTCATGATGTCATGCCACAAAATGTCGAGAAATCTCTTGGACCTAGGCCTAGACTCGGCATAGGGCTTTAACTGAGTCCCTGCTCCATTTCATGATCGGAGACCAATACCAACTAACAAATGACGTATAAAATAGGTACATATAAACATAGGCCACTTCTAGCACTAGCATACACCCAGTAAGTTAAAACAAGATACTGAAAAATCCGGTTATAACGTGGTCAAGGGGGATGGAGTACACCCCAGCATTATCGGCAACCCGTGCTATTAATGGAAACTTTGTGAGAAACAGTAAAGAAAACCTAAAAAACTAAATGTTATAACTAATTTATTTTCATAATACAATTTAAAATGTTTTATTGTTTAAATGCACACTGTACTTTAATGGGAGTTACTAAAATATTTTGATATTTTCTTTTGCCACGGTAGTTGATGGCATTCCTTTGTCATACAAGTCTAAATGTTTTTCAAGTTGTGATCATCTTTTATGAAGATGATCACAATCACTCTGTCTCTCTAGCTAATGCATCAGTTCACCAATGTGATCGAGTACTTTTTCTATTTTAGGCGTCTCACCTAACTCCTGGAATAAACTTGATTTTATGTCACCACATTTCACCTTGTCGATTATGCCCAACTTTTCTTTTATTGTATAAGATAATTTCCAGGTGGTAGACATCATTTCCCCTAAAATCAAAGAGTACATAATTTTCATATTCATACGAATTATGCCAAAAGTAGAGGTGAAATAGCACATCCATCACAAAAATGTTCTTAGACTGAAGAAATGTACTGGTTTCAGCTCCATGGTAGGAACGTGAAAATATACTAGCGAGGGTGTATTCCGTATATAATTTAGTCCACTGATTGTCAGCTTGAGTTCACAAGATATAATGACCAATTTCAATTTGCTGGGTTGTTAAATTTGTTATGAAACAATGTGTGCTTACATTCTCACGGCTATCTTTATTTCATATCAAATTACATATTAGATGTCGCCGATGGTGTTGCTGTGATCTTGATGATAGTTTACAGTGGTATGAGCACCTGAAGTAGTGCCGTTGCGATGTGTCGGTATGAAATCTGCTAAAGAGTAACCTTCCACTTAAAATGAAAATAGTCAATGGAATCATTTAGGAGGACATGGTGAGATGAGGTTTTACTGTATTAGACACATCACCGACCGCGTAGATCTATCCGTTGAGATGCATAGGCCGGGACGTCAGGATAAAATTCGCGAAAAAGTTACCTACTTCTAGCTCTAGAAAAGTCAATTTAATCATTTTGGGGGACATGGTGAGATCCACGGTGTAGTGGGGCACGTTATTACTGGATTTTACTCTTATCTATCTACGTTTTACTTGAGGCTTAGCCTATCATGGTTTCCATATGTTCAGTAACCAACTGATGTGTCATATTGAGCTGTATAAACTTTCACATATTGTCATGTAATTTGTTTTCATAACTTTTGTGTGTATCTAAAGATACTATGAGTTACGTTTCTGTCAGCATGTAAATTCCTATGCCCTCAAAGACCAGAGAGAACCATTTTGCTTTCCGCCTTGAAAAGTTCGGTTCCCTACTGAGAATCATATTAGTGAAACACTACAAAATGCAAACCAAATCTGGAGGTTCTGGTTTTACTAAGTTCATTTACTGCGTGCTAGATGGCAGCATCGTGGGTGCACAAAATCACTTAAATCATTTTGGCCTGTAGGTAGGCCTAGTTTCATGAATTAACATCAAATGTGTGAACTTAACTCTTTTTTGTCACTGACCCCCTCAATTACACTTCGTGGAAATATCTCAGGTCGTGAACATACTTTTTTTCTTAATCTTTGAGGGTGAAACAGTTTTCCTATGTTTCTTTAAAAAAACCTAAAGGTCCGGGTGGTGTTTGTTTTCAGTTTAGTAAGATCTAAATACATTTTTCTTCTTATCTTTATCGTTACATGTCGTGGATAGCTAATTCATGATCTCAGGTAGTGAACATTTGTTTTGTCTTGATATATGAGGGTGAAACAGTTGGCTCTGTTTCTTAAATAAAAACCTGTAAATCCACGTTGAGTAAGATGTTTTTCATTTTTGTAATAATTTATTAAAGGCTAAGTTCAAGTTTGAAATCCTGTTATGTTATTTTATTTGAAATGTATTTATGTGCCTATAGGCCATGCATTTAAAAAGATACCAAGTTAAAACATGGGGTTCGGCCATTATGCTTAGGTATTGGGTGATGGTATTAAAGTAGGTGTGTATACATAATTCGATGGAGGCCTATCATCACATAAATACAGGATACCTTCATCCTAATGATTCCTCATAGATGTTGATCTCAAAAAGTAAATGTTAAAGTTACGCTCAACAGAATTTGCTTGCTAATGCCTAAGTTTAAACTGATATTTGTGTAAGTATAAAATTAGTACCTACATAGATTAAAGCCTGTACTGCAATTTCAGTGCACTTGATTCTCGCTCGACTTAAAAAATCCCAGCTCGCACAGCCCTAAATGCTGAGATAAAAAATATGGTGCCAGTGCTCAATGCTTAGGGCTTAGAGTGCTGATTTTAGCTTAGCTTAACATTTGTGATGCTCCAGATACTTTTTCATTGGCAGTTACATTTGCAGTTGAGGAATAAATATTTGATAATGTAAGGTTTACATATATTTTGATATTTCATTGGGGTTTCGGTACATTATCCTACAACGTTGTTGATTACTCAAATTATAGTTTGTTCACTGTGACTAATGGGAAGCTTCATTATCCATAATATGTATAGTATACCAAAAATGATATTGTCTTTCCACTATCTTTTGACTTGAACCTAAGAAGTTGTAAATATTACCTGGTGAGATGGTATCCTGGGTATTTCTGTAGATCAGTATTTGCCATCTCTTACTGTCTGTAATAAAATGTTGACGCACCTGAGTTCAAGAAGCTATATATTTTGAGAGAAGAAACAATTTTAAGTGTGGTATTGCCATATGATGAACATTTTAAATTTGATTTACAAAAACATTGTTTTCAGACCTTAAAATCCAATTTTGCGTGCTTGCTGCCATCATATTAACTTCAAATTTCGGTAAAATAAAGCCAATGATATTTTTAATAATTTGTAGATACAGTAGAACTTCTTTTTTACGAACCTCTAATTTATGAAATGACCCCACTTTACGAACTATTCCTCCGGTCATGATCTTTCTATTTAGGAAAACCACGTAAAATGACCTCTATTTTACGAAAACTCCATTTTACTGATTTACGAAGTGAGAGGCCGGTCCCTAGGATTGACTGACCCCTGTTTTACGAAGTTTTTGAAATGATTTTGTAGCACTGAACTCAGTACAATGGAATAATGATCGCTGTATACCATGACAGGAGTAGCTGAAGCCAGATCGGTCATGTTGAGAGGGTCCTCGGCCCAAGTATTTTATATGGAAAATGTGGAAAAATCGAATGTGAGCATAGTGCTTTTTGATGTGCTTAAACTAGCAAAAATCCCAGAGACTGATCATCCAAATCACAATTCAATCCTGATTATATGATCCAAGGAAAAAATATTCAAAGACGCATGGCATGATGTCTACTTCTCGTAAACAATGCCCCAGTTCATAAAATAAGAGGACTATTGCCTGGTAATTTTTATTCCTATTTTTTTCTATCATTTTGTGTATTGCGGATACCTAACTCGTCATCACAAAGGTCCATATTTTCTCTGGAATTATTTAAAATTAGCTTTAAGATAGCTGCCGCAACCCCAACTCAGAACTTCGTTCAGTCTTTCACTTGAAAGTAGCATTCCTGTAGAAAATTCTTCCCTGCAGCTGTTGTGGGACATAGTTTCATTAAAGAATACTAATTTTGTAATAATAAATTACTTATGTTCAATTCTTGATGCATTTTGAATACATAATTTTTCATTAGAATTGTTTTTCGCCGTTAGTTAAGAATTTGTGATCGTGACTTATAGCTTTCTGTACCCATGAGTAAATAGTTCTTGCAACTCTGCTAGATGTCATCACTACAGAACGCATATTAAAAAATAGGGAATTTCAAATTAACTTGAGTGAAGTTCATAAATTGATTTTCATCAGCTGTGAAATATTATTGAAGGTATTTCAAACGATGTGCTTTCTTCAAAAAAGGCATTTCCTGGTCTTTTCACTGAAATATACTGGGTCAGTGGGAACTTTGTTTTGAAATTTCCTAGTTAGAATGCATCCCTGGCTTTCCCATGTTAAAATGGCCTCTTTAAACACAAATCGACGAGCACTAAATATACCCCTTTCACTAATTAATGCCAAACTGCATATTCTAAAATACTCTGTGGGATGAATTAATTCACTTATGTATTCCCCTTATTATGAGATCTACCAACTTGAAGCTACAAGAACTTAATTCAGTTACAGCAGCCAAGTTCATACCATTATCAATTTGTAGAAAAATATTTACCAGTTTTTTTTGGAATTCATGGTTGTGAGTTTCATTCACTTTGACTAAAGTGAGTCTCCTAGCCTTAGGAATAACGCCTATGCTATACAGCGAATCAATGCAATTGAGGTCTAATTTTTAAATCCTTTCGATTTGATGCAGATACACTGCACACGGAGAATTTCACGTAATATCTGTTTTTTCCCTCAATGAGCAGATGACTACTATTTGTCTTAGACAGTTTGATTTCAACCCTGACATAACTATTTGACAAGTTAAGTACAGCGTAGTGTTTAATTGCATTGAAGATATACTTGCATTACTGTCATTACTGTTTTAGTACACATACATTAGTCGCAGATCAAGCCTCTTATGTGCATGATGTGCTTCTATGGACTTAGCTCCATGCTATGCGAGGTGTTGCCAGAGCATGTGACAGTGTCACCCCAAAAACTATTTCCAACTGTTGGAGATCAACTGATTTTGGTGACACATCAGTTCCGGAGATAGAGGAGTTAATGGAAGATAACCTCCAATTTACCAACCCTCTGATTTACAAGCTCAAATTTTTGGGTCCCTTCAACTTCGTTAAATAGAGGTTCTACTGTAGCAATTTTTATTTATTACAAAATATACAACAGTTGTAATAAAATATGTAAAACCCTACTTACTTCAAAAGGAGTGACTCGACTGTGACTTGAATGGGACCATTTAGGCCAGGTTGCTTTATTCTTTTCGGAGAAATAGTTTCTCAGACTTTGTTATATGGACAATAGACTTCGAACTTTTTTAAAAATCACATTACATAGGTAGTCCAGCAAGTCAGAAATATATGAAAAGTAGGAATGTAATGGAAATCTTGTATTAGCTAGGAACGTGAGAGAATGGTTGAGGAATTTTCAGTAAACATAATAATTTTTTCCCGCAGAAGTTTTTTTCTATTCTTTTAATGTCATATCTACATTTTGAGTTTGTGTCTATGTTAAATTGTGTGCTAGTATACTGAAGGCGAAGCAAATATGTTATGTCTGCAAACATGTCAGGTAGCATGCTGCTAGAGATCCAGGAAGACAAATTTTCACAAGAAATTTTACTAGGTTGCTGTTCCTGAGCTATTTGGAATTTTTTTGTGAAGCAATGTAGTTACATATAGGGGATAAATGTATGTAGGAATTTTGTTGTTCCCATTTGTCAGACACCTTGACAGGGTAAAACTTGAGATCAAGAGCCACTTGGAGTGCACAAAATGTGTCTGCTAATGTTCATGGTGAAGGCTTTGATAGGGTCAGCCCAAGATCTGTGTATACTTCCATTCATATCTTTTTCTGTTTTTATTTTTCTCTTATTTTAATTTGAAAACATTTTTCCTTGATACAGCTCATTTTTCTGTCACACTTTCGCTATGATAAGCTGTAAGATATCAACTAGGATAGATAGGTAATCTTCATAATCCCTTCCCCATTTCACCATGGTGCATAGTGTTGTTAAGCACTAGAGGGAATATTACATACTACTATTTGACCTGACCACTGTTCTTACATTTATTTTTCCAGGATATTATGGATATATGGTATAGAATAGATAGGTAATCTTCATAATCCCTTCCCCATTTCACCATGGTGCATAGTGTTGTTAAGCACTAGACGGAATATTACATACTACTATTTGACCTGACCACTGTTCTTACCTTTATTTTTCCAGGATATTATGGATATATGGTATAGAATAGATAGGTAATATTCATAATCCCTTCCCCATTTCACCATGGTGCATAGTGTTGTTAAGCACTAGAGGGAATATTACATACTACTATTTGACCTGACCACTGTTCTTACCTTTATTTTTCCAGGATATTATGGATATATGGTATAGAATAGATAGGTAATCTTCATAATCCCTTCCCCATTTCACCATGGTGCATAGTGTTGTTAAGCACTAGAGGGAATATTACATACTACTATTTGACCTGACCACTGTTCTTACCTTTATTTTTCCAGGATATTATGGATATATGGTATAGAATAGATAGGTAATCTTCATAATCCCTTCCCCATTTCACCATGGTGCATAGTGTTGTTAAGCACTAGACGGAATATTACATACTACTATTTGACCTGACCATTGTTCTTACCTTTATTTTTCCAGGATATTATGGATATATGGTATAGAATAGATAGGTAATCTTCATAATCCCTTCCCCATTTCACCATGGTGCATAGTGTTGTTAAGCACTAGAGGGAATATTACATACTACTATTTGACCTGACCACTGTTCTTACCTTTATTTTTCCAGGATATTATGGATATATGGTATAGAATAGATAGGTAATCTTCATAATCCCTTCCCCATTTCACCATGGTGCATAGTGTTGTTAAGCACTAGAGGGAATATTACATACTACTATTTGACCTGACCACTGTTCTTACCTTTATTTTTCCAGGATATTATGGATATATGGTATAGAATAGATAGGTAATCTTCATAATCCCTTCCCCATTTCACCATGGTGCATAGTGTTGTTAAGCACTAGACGGAATATTACATACTACTATTTGACCTGACCACTGTTCTTACCTTTATTTTTCCAGGATATTATGGATATATGGTATAGAATAGATAGGTAATCTTCATAATCCCTTCCCCATTTCACCATGGTGCATAGTGTTGTTAAGCACTAGACGGAATATTACATACTACTATTTGACCTGACCACTGTTCTTACCTTTATTTTTCCAGGATATTATGGATATATGGTTTGATAGTGGTGTTAGTTGGTCTGTGGTTCTGGATAAGCATGGGAGTACTAAGGTGGCCGATCTTTATTTAGAAGGGATTGATCAGTTTACTGGCTGGTTCCAGTCATCTCTCATGACATCATGTGCCATTCAAGGAACTTCGCCATACAAGTAAGGGACTTTATCTGTTAATCTTTTTGGCATTCGGAAAATACAATTCCAAATGAAAAATCTCTTAAAGTTCTACCATTCTTTGACAGTGGAAGCCCTATATAATGAGAGCACTCGGGATCTGAAAAATCTCTTGCTACATCGCACTCTCATTATTACCAAAGATGAGAAAATGATCACTCTGAAGCCAATTCTTATGACCTTAATGTTAGTTAGTCGATTTTGTAGTTATTTCTTAAGAATTTTTTTAAAGATTCCATTAAGATAGGTATTAAAGATAATATTTTCGTACACTTTATTTACCCATTGTTGTATTTATTGTCAATGACATCAGATTCCATGTTGTATGTTATTAGTTGGGATAAAGAAATGTTGGACACTGTATTTGCATTACTGTGTTGTCATTGTATGTCTTTTTATTGGAGTTCCGAATACATTGTGGCTGCTAGTATTGGCAGTTATACAACCACCAGAAACTTCTCAAGGGCACCATTGGAAATGAAAGAAAGTGCCACTAGCAAATACTATGAAATCACCTCAGAAAACAGTTCCGGATACTTGGGAGCCGTCACTCGGTGTGAAGGCTGGCAGAGGGAGAGGTGAGCGTAGCGGAGTGATAGGCGATGGTGGTGGATGTCTAGAGAGGGGAAGGGAAGACCAAGGGTATGGGAAGTCGACTGTGGGGCCATAGAGTTTTGGAGGACTAGACTACAATGCGGAAGCCGCAACAATCGTATTTTAGTGTCCTACCTAATGGTTGCTAAGACAGGTAGGTATAACAGCTGTAGTCAACTGACAGCTCATCATCTTGGCGGCTCATGCTGGTAGCAGCCTCGGCATCATTGTTTGCAATCGAGGTTTCCGCAGGGTTTAGAGAGTAGTTGACTCAACTGCTTTATGAATTTTCCACCAATTCAATTCATGTCAGGACTTTACCTGATACCCTGCAGGTGTCTTCAGGACAAGAAGCCTGCAGGATATTCGTCAAAATACTGCCCTGAGCATGGATCGACTCAGCGTAAAACGTGGAAATCAGTTGAGTCAACCTCATGTGATTTAGGCGCTTATGAAGATTCATATTTTTTTGAGGTCCTAAAAATGGCACACACCACCATTTACTTGCATTGTTCTGCAGAGTATACTTTAAGTAGCTTTTAATGTATTGATTTCAGCTACATATTAACATTTTCTGAGTTTTGACGAAAATTTAATTCAGCAGAAATAAAATATTCAGATAATAGGAGTTCTTTTGGTGATCGGTCAGGGAAATTGGTGAGTCCGTCAGGGAAAGGTCAGGGAATTTAAAAATTGAATCTCAATAGCCACCCTGAATATCAATTTGCATTAATTAACAAAAGTCTAAAACTAACGATTTTTATCAAAACGCCAAAAATATGGTATTTTCGAACCAAGTCTATTTATTATCAATCCTCATATCGTCAAGAATGTATAATTCTTGCAATGGAATTGTTTTATTTCAACTTTTTGTTTAAATTTCAATGTAAGAAATACGAATTCTTCGGTTGCCGATTCCATATACAGGGCTTGTTTACTACGCTTACCTTGGCCTAGAAATGGTATTGTATCAAACAATTGCAACTGTAGACTTGGTCTCAAATGTTAGTTAATGAAAGTCATTAGAAGTCCAAATATTTTTCACTTGAAAAAATTTCTCACGTGCATTCAAAATTATCAGTTTTTAAAATAATAAACGATTCATAAAATATTCTATATGTATTGCATATTCTAGTTGGTTAAGCATGCAATACAGTTTTGTATTGTGAAAAGCATTTTGCGTTCTACGCTTCCACTTTGAATCGGTCCCCGACTGCGAGCGTGTTGTCGAACTCGAACAAACAAATATCTAACAACCAATCCATAGATAAGCCACTCACGTCTGAAGTTGTAGGTCATCTAGGCCGGTGTTAGCAGAGTGGGCCCCTCTCCCGCTCTCCCCTCCCCCGTTGGCCACCCCTTCTCTAGCGCCTGCTGGGACTCGCTCTCCAGCTATGGGAAAATCCTCACCCGGTGAAGGAAAGTGGAGATTGAGGTGCAGTGGTTCGGGATTACAGTCACTGTGTTGTTGTTATAATCAGTATAGAAAAGCAAGATGATCCCACCTAGAGATTAAGGATTCCCGCTTTTAAAGGGTGGACACTCATAATGAGTCATTATGTTCAGAATTTAACGTCATACACGCCTTGGCAATCAGCTTATGTTTACCAAAATTAGTGTTTTTCTGAGGTCAACAGTAGTATAAAAAAAGCAACGAGAGAAAAATTACTAAATTTAATTAATAGATCAATCCTTTTTCTCTAATTTTGCCCAGAAAACTTTTGTTTAAGTAGTGAAGCAGAGTCTCTTCAAGTCAAGAGGCGTAGACATCTGTGGAAGCCATGGTATCCGACAGCCTTAAGGTAATAAAATCAAAGTTCGAAGCATTGACATGGTGGAAGGTTGTAATGATGTCTATTAATGAGTACTCTTAGTCACTTCCACTGAATTTTATTTAACAATCAACCGGTTTCGGCAGTTACGCCATCTTCAGGTAACAATAGTTAGATCAATCCCAGTATACATAGTTATGGTGAAGGGAGGGAGGAGGGTGGGGAGAGGGGGTTGTGGGTAGGTAAGGTGACGAGCAGCAACGGAGACTGGTTAGGGAAAGTGACTTCGTTGACAAGGCAGTTGGAGTTCCTCGCCAGGCCGATGGCCCGCAGCTCTCAGGCGTCCAGTTTTTGTCCTTTTTCTGCATATTGAATGAACTCCGGGAGGAAGTCACTTTGGTGGCCATTTTCAAGAAAGTGTCGGGCGAATGCCGATGAATCGTCTTTGTTTTTAAAGCATGTTCTGTGTTCTTTAGCCCTAATTTTAAAATTACGTCCGGTTTGGCCGATATAAAATCCTTTACAGTTATTTTTGCACTTGCAATTCTGCACTTTTTTGCTTAACATCCGATGTAAAAATATTATAATGCGCCTCAAAAATTTTAGTTTACCGTCAAAAATTACAAAATTAATTAAGAGAAATTACGGTGTGATCAGTTTTTCCGTAGGCCCTCCTGTTATTTTGTTATTTGTCTGCAAACTCGATTTCTACATCGACATCAAGTCAGAAGCCGATGCTCTTATACCTATATCTTAAAAATGGAATAATCCTCTCTGAGCTTGCAGTTTGCTGAGAAAAGCAGTGTTTTTCTATCACCAATGGAAATAATATTAAAGGAATTGGTCATTGTGCCTCATAAAGAAATTGAAAAAAATTTGATTAGGCTGCATATTCAAAGCTTTGAAAAGTTGGTCGAGGTGAGATGGCAGTGCGGCACACCTCATGGCTTCAAAATTTAAGGGGAACTACCGAGCCTTGGTTGTAACAATGATGCAAACTTTTGCCTTTTCCATTATTGGTTCCAGTGTGTAAATTGTGACTATTCCCATCTCTAAACTTAGGCTTGAAAGAGGATAAACAATCCTCTGCTAATTATTTTAGCTGATAAGAATGTCAGAGATTAGTTCATTAATTTCTTGATGTCATTTGACTTGTTTGTTATTGAAGATTGTCTGATTAATGTACTCCTTTGTATTTTCACCCTCACTTAGGAAATTATATGTTCATGGATTTGCCGTTGATCAGGAGGGACGAAAGATGTCTAAATCCCTTGGAAATGTTGTTGACCCTGATGAAATAACATGTGGTGGTAAAGATACTAAACTAAAACCACCTTATGGAGTCGATACACTCAGGTAATACTTAGTTCTAATGTTAAAAGTTTGTGCTTGAAGATGAGCAGCAGTGTTTGCAATGAAGGGTGTTTTCATAATTACATTCTAAATGATCACCCACATGTAATGAACCTAACTTCATTATTTTTTTTCTGGAAATAATGGATACCTCTTGCTGATTTTGTCACATCTGCAGTATTTTAAGAATAACTTTTGTAGAAATTAGATGCATTCTTTGATGTGCTATTAATGGAAGGGGCTATAATGCTGGTAAATTGATAAAATGGGTAGAATGGGGGTGTTTACTCTGGACCGAAATCTCAATTTTGTACACTAAATTGTTAGATGGAAATGAAAAATGAATTCTAGTGAAAAACTTAATCTTCCAACCACAACCATTCACTAATAAATAAAAAATTAAAATATGCAAAAGTTGATGCCAGCCAAAGAATGTCCTTTATCTTTATCAAAGAATAGAATAGTTGTGTGAGAACATGTTGGTGAGTTGAGGAGAAAAAGGAGAAGGAAGAGGAAAGGAATAGAGATATGGATGGAGTTTTGGGTAGATTTGGGATCTTGATTTTATTTAATGCCTACAGACCAGAATTATTTGTTTTGTAATATATTAAATTGTGTGAAATCAAGATACATAGAAAAACTGATTTTGGTAAAAGTACTTCGGTTTTCTCAATACTCAAGAATACAGTTATAAATTCGTTGTCTTAAGAACTGTTTTCAACACAAAGCGATCATTTATGCATACATTCCTTAGGTAGAGAATTTTCAAATGTATCCTAATCATATATATCTTCATATCTGAAGGAAAGTATAAAGTGGATTCTTTAAAATCGAATTGTATTCTTGGCTTCAAAAGCAATTAAATTGACTTGAATCAAGCTTTATTTGATTGAAGTAACCAGAAAATTGGCAGCTTTGGTACAGTGAATGAAACATGTCCCTCTCCCCTCATTTAGCAGCAGCTAAATGTTACAACCCACTACTGGCTAGGAATTACTTGAATTAAGCACCTGGCCCAGGTCTCAATTGGCTAAGTATTGAAAGTCCTTTGTAAAAATGTGACAAAAACCCGTATCTGAGCTAATTAGGATGACAATATCGAGTTAAGTATCTCTGTATCATGTTTCAGTCTCTGAAAAAGTGTTATTTACTCACACTGAAATTCTGGCGTGGAAAGTAAGGTAAAAACCCCTCTTTTACAAATTTGTGGGGAACAAGAAAAAAGTGTTAGTCGTGGGAAAGTGAGGGTTATTGTAAAATTGAGGGTGTTTGTAATATGAAGAATGTTATGCCTGAAAAAGTAGTTCCATGGGTCTAGGTTTTGGCTAGGGATGTGCGAGTACTCGAAAATTCGAGTCGAGTCGAGTAGTTGGTACTCGACTCGAGCACTCGAGTATTTTTACGAAAGTCGAGTCGAGTAGTTTTTGTCGACGGAACCGCCAAGGCCAATAGGTTCAGAAATCTGCGGACAGGAAGCGCTATCATCAAAATCGAGTAAATCTCTGGTTACACGGTAGATTAACACGTACGAACATGTACTTACGTACGTTCATTTACATTTGCGTGAACGGATTCATGTACGTTTGCGTGAACGAATGGATGAATCGGTAGTTACACGGTCCATGAAACCGCATATGTACCGTATTCCTCCGAATATAGCTAGCCCCCCCTTTTTGGCCGAAATATTCGCGGAAAAAGTCTGGGGTGGGGGACGATATTCGAGCTCAAAGCACCTAATGTCCGTTGTAAAATTCCATCCCCTGAGTTTGAAGGTTTATATCACAAAAATGAGTAGTTCAATTTTAAAATAAAGTATTTCGAACTAAATCTTGTTTATTTATACGTTTAATAATGTCAAAAATATATTTTTAGTTGGTTATATTAATTAATTTTTCGACTGAGACATAAAAACGCCGGATATTATTCAAGTTCCGGGAAGCAAGTTTAACGCCCACCTGAAGATACACATGAAAAGCCACTTCTCTTTTCTTCGCATAAGATATGGAAAATATATTTACCTTAGACTAAACAAAGTTTAAAATAGATTACTCAGTTACTAATTATGTTACGAATAATATTTAAAAATGCGCTATCTCAGCTTGCGGAAGTCGGAAATTTAGTTCGTTTTGATGGTATTCTTCGTGTTTGAAAACTAAGAACGTATAAAATGACTTAACAAATTGGGAGAATTAGATATGCTTTCAACGTGTATATATTTATTTCGGAAAGCGAGCTCCACGCGACAGGACTTTTGGCCTGGAGAGATAAGCTGCTCGAGGTTGTCAAGTTGTAAGCTACCGTAGGTACCGCGTGCACCAAACACCACGCGAGAAAATTTCTCTAGTATGCACAGGAAAAATATCCTTGCCTATGCTTGAATAAAAGTTTATAAATTGCAGTATTCACCAAAATAAAATCAGCGATAAGAGAGATAGCTTTTGTCCCCACATTTCTCGGCTTCTCGATGAAAGAAATAAATTGCATTTTAAATTATCTTAAACTCCGTCTCCAAAATCTTTGCACGAGGAGGCATAATGACGGTATGCTTCCAAAGATACCGTCAGTTCTTTAAATGTCACTGATTTGCATTCTTAAAGGCGATACTTTTTTCCGCTATTGTCGAGTCCTCATGACTCATTCACAGCGATAGGCGATCTGCTTGCAGCAGATGATTCCACGCGCCCGCTAACTTTCCAGGCATGCTCTGGACATTTGAGCGTGCTTTTATGCTAAAACTAAATATATATCGATATCATATAATCAACGAATTTTACTGAGATTTCATAAGTGGATTCATATTAATGACTCGAGAGCAAGAGAAAGGTCCAAACGGTGATTTCCGGAATGGAAAGCGTGCGGGACGGAAAATAACGCAGTCTGACAAATTCATCAATAACAAAAATATTGATGAACGTAATAGTATGAAACTTCGTATAACTATTAACAAAGCCCTTAGCTACAATATGTGAAAAGGAAGTTTGATATCTCGATCTGAGTTGTTCTTACGATGCCCGAATTCGATGGATCCATCCGGTATTAAAAAAAAAATTCGCTAAAAATCCGTTCTTAAACACGTAATTCAGTAAAAAAAATTGTAAAAATATTTTAATACTACCAGTAAACGTAGAAATAAACAAGCTTTAATTTGATATACTTTAATTTTAAATCGCTTTAGCCATCTTGGAGATATTGGTCTTCAAACTCACGGGTGAATGGATGGTAAGCATCCTATTATAAGGGCATTACGGATGATATAGGTATCGTATAAAACTTATAAGTTTTACTATTCCATTTTTTATTTCCTATTTCGGATTATTAATTACATCATTAATTGCCAAGTTCCTAGTCATCTTAAGATAGATAATTATAAATATCTATAGATAATTATCTATAATAAATTTTTGTTCAAATATATTTCCTTAGAAATCGAATACTTTAATCCACAGGAATCTATACAAAATTCATGTACCTGCTCACATTCATCCGTGAATGAAAATTCATTGTTCAAACATTATTAACTTGCATTAATGGATATTGGAAATAACCCGTGCTGATATTTGGGTGTTCATGCATCGTGCAAATGGGGGTGATTGACACAGGTCATTTTTATGATTCTAAGTTCCATCATGTTTAGGCAGAAATTATTGATTTTGAAGAGATGGTGCCAATAATTGGAAGAGGAAGAAAAGTATATGTTAAAAAACTGACTATGTAATTAACGGCCAATCATAAATTTGAGGCGCGGGCTTATCAAATATTTACTGCACAAATAAGGCATATTGTATGAAATTCACTGTACTGTTGGACCAACCCTGGCATACACGACATCACTGAGAAAGCGTTTAGCTCTGAAAAGAAATACATAGGAATGCGAAATACAAGGAATGCTCTTCTAATTAGGCTTATGTATTCCTTAAGAAAAAATATTTTGCTTCCTGGCTTACTTTGATTACAAGTTAATAGGGCATGTCACTCACATAGGCCTCATATTATGCCTAAGTACACTCTAGGTACCGTACTGCAAGCTAATTTACGCATTTTTGAGTAATCCTGGGAATGAAGGTAATTTTCTTATTTCGAGAGCTACTGGAAAATTTCCATTATGTCTTTTGGCATGCGCTACGTGCCATATTAATTTGACTGTTTATAACTATGCATTAGGTAGGTAGACCTGCCATTTGATAGTCAGATTGCTGGCTTACTTTAATTGCGATGACTTAAGTAAGAACTGGGTCTCTTCACTCATGTACAATAATTTACAAACTCGACTCGACTCGATACTCGCGAGTACTTTACAACTCGACTCGATACTCGACTCGAGGTCAAAAAGTGCTACTCGCACATCCCTAGTTTTGGCCATCCAATTTCTTGTCTTCATTAAATGACAAGTTTACAAAATTGAATTATAATTGAAACAAAAACTTTAACAATACCAAAATCTTTCACTTGAAATGCAGCAACCAAATTCCATAATTGTTGGGCAAAGATTTAGAAACAACGTGAAAAACATGATCAGATGTAAATCAGGGAAATTGGGGAATTAGTGGACAGATGAATGAGGGAAGATTCAGAAGGGCAAACTGTTGAGGAAGGATGGGGAAAAATGTGGCAGAAATGAAGGAAATTGAGGGATGATGGAAATAGAAGAGATGAATAAATGAGCTGGGACCAGGAATACTGGATAGTAAGATAGAGTGGACATAGTGTTAAAGTACTGGGAACTACATCACTATCTTTTGGTGTACCCAGTGGTGTTCCACAGGGCTCCCATCTCGGTCCTTTGCTCTTTTCACTTTTTATAAATGACATTGGTCAAGTGCTGACTCCCATTAAATACTTGTTATATGCAGATGATCTCAAATTGTTTCACCAAGTGAGGACTGAAAATGATGCCATAGAACTACAAGCATACCTCACTAATGTCTCCCAGTGGTGTCTGGAAAATTTTATGTCCCTTAATTATAGTAAATGTTTTGTAATGACCTACTGTAGAGGTAATCCATCATTCTCATATGAATACGCATGTTCTGGGAACCTGTTGCCTAGAGTTAATTCCTTTAAAGATCTTGGGGTAATTTTTGATTCAAGATTGTGTTATGACTTACATGTTTCAAACATAACATCCAAGGCATATAGAATGTTGGGTTTTATTTGTCGTGCGTGTAAGGATTTTAAAAACATCCACTGTCTAAGGATATTATATATGTCTCTTGTCAGATCAATCTTAGAGTACTGCTCAATTGTGTGGAATCCATTTTATGGGAAATATGAATCATCCGTGGAGAGGGTCCAACAGAAATTCTTAAGGTTTGCTTCAATCAAATTTTCTATTCCCAGAAAGAAAGGAGATTATGACAGTGTAATGAATTACTTAAACCTGACCAGTCTTCGATGTAGAAGAAAACAATTTGGTGTTATATTCTTATATTATGTTTTGAACAATTACATAAAATGCTCAACTCTATTGTCATTTCTCTCACTAAAGGTACCTTCGGTAAACACAAGACTGAGCAATTTTTTTAATGTTCCCTATCTGCCAAACAATTATTCTTTCTACATGCCACTGTACCGTGCAATGAGAGATGCTAATGAAATATCGAGGAACATTGACTTTTTTACCTCCTCTTCAAGCACTTTCAAAAGATATGTGAGAAGCAATGTTTCTTGACTGTTTGCCTTCTTTTATTATGTCATGTCTATAGTCATATTTGAAATTCCCTATTTCAGTTGTGAATGTCTGATGTTCTTGTTAGATTAAGTTACATCTATTTTTTTTCTCTCTTACTCTCTTACCTTTATTTTGAAGTTTTCCTTTATATCCTTTATGTACCTTTATTTACTTTAAAGCTGCTATTCTTTGTTGCCTTAGTACTTGTAGTCAATGTATAACTCTATAAAGGGTTTTATATCAACCCGTTTAATAAATATATATTATTATAACAAGAATTGAAAGTGAGGAAAACTCTGGAGTTTGATTGTATCCTATCAAAGCTACTCAAGAATCAAGGAAGAGATGGATGAGAGAGAGTTTATGGGTTTGTTTGTACGATATATGAGGACAGAGTTTGGCTGGAGGGTTTTTAAAAAACTGTAATAATATCTTTACCAAAAACAAAGGCAAGGCAGAACATGCTGAAAATCGTACACTTCATAAAGAACCAGTTAAATTTCGACACCTATGGGATATCATCAGCCAGTGAATGACTTATGCAACCGGGTAGACAATCATGGCAAAATGGACATAATGTTTAACCCGTTTCACAGGACACTTGACCCAGCACAAGGTTGAGAATACTCGCTTGTATGCTAGCTTTCCAGCATTGTGTGAATAGATCCAGTATACTGGCTGGCAAGCATGATCGCTAGTATGCTCGCTGAGCTACTTGATTTCCTGCTTGATGCAGTACTAATTTGCTACCAGTGGCCTTCAACCAATCACATCTCGTTTCAGACGCTGTGCGATCTTATCTTTTTTGAAAAAGTATTGAATCATATGGCATAACCACTTCATAGCTAGCACAAGGTCGATGATTGTGTGATATCTCCTACGAGGGTTCCAATCATGCTAGATTCCGTCCTCAATATCAAGTAGTGGCTAGCACACTAGGTCTTGTGCTGGATCAAGTATTATGTGAAACGAGCTTAATCTCTTTATTACAATCAGCAATTACAAGGTATTACAATCTCACTGATGAGCAAGGTCACGGTAACTGGTGGTGCATTTGAGCTAATTTTATTTCTCTTTCATAGTTCTAACTCTGCCTTTCACGAAGCATTGAGTTAACGCAAGTTATGCTGCTGCAATGGCATTCACTGCAAAATCATCACCTAAAACATAAATGGTGGACCATACAAAATTTTGCAATCATAAATAATGGAAAGACATACTTAGCAGAGAGATGGAAACTTGAGGCTTGTCACTTGAAGAAAAAGTTTTAAATGGCAGGAAAATGGAAATTGCGGGGACAGAAAAGCAAAGTTTTACTGTAAATACATGTTGAGCGATTGAATAGAAATATCTTAACATTGTAACAGTTTCTCATGGCATTTCTCTTGCCTGATGAGAAAGTCATCAGTTCTTCTATTACTGTAAAGATGATTTGTTGCTTTAGTCCTAAAATTTCTCATCGAGAAGAGATCACAAAAAATGAAGAAACTCGGTGAAACTCAGCAAAATTTCATGCTGAATAGTGCACATGTAGCATATGATACCATTGGCTGTAATTTAAATTTGTAAAAATGTCATTTCTTTGTCTGTAATTTCATTGTGTTCTCTGTTGCCTTAGTTCTTAAATTAAGTTTCTTTCTGTTTAATCTAAATCGTGAATGAATCACATTCCTCTGAACAATTGCTAATGTGTACTATTGTGATGTCACAATGATTACTTGTGGGTGACTAAGAAGAGAACGTAGTTTTGCCACTCAAAATAGCTCATGGGTTCTTATTTCAAGGTCAACAACGTCTATGTTCCTCTTTGTGAGCACTGTAGTGTAACCATTGAAATGTAAACAAACGCATCTGAAACCCATTACCGAAATATGTGCTCAATTAACATGCCTTGTAGTAATTCGTTGCAGATGATTTGCACATTAAAATGGCATTACTTCAAATTAAATTACCGATTAAAGATGAACAACAGTCAGTGCGATTTTGCTGAAGATTCATTAAGTTATGTTACATATTTAGTTTCCTAAAAATTAGTCTATACTTTAGCTGGGGACTGAAATTTGTAGGCTCACGTTAAACCTTTACATCAAATTTTAGTGATTTCAAGTATTATTTCCATAAGAATACTAATGGAATTGGCTGGGAATGCTCCTTCATGTGTGTAAAATCAAATATTTTGTAAAATCGGTACGTGTAAAATTGAGTTTCTATTGTAGCAGTGGAGAAGAGGAGTTGGTCAGTTTTTAACAAAGAGAAAGGGTTGGGGGATTGTGAAGAAGAACAGAGAGTTAAATCTTTGAAAATACCAGGAATCTCTGATTTGGAGTTGGTGAGGAAGTATGGCTGTAGATGGTATTCTGTGGTCATTAAAATGTATATGCAGTATTTTTTGTAAAAGAGTATCCTCGAGCTGGATGGTCATAAGTCTTTGATGCTTGTTTACAAATATGCAGTATTTTCCTGTGTGTAGGATGCATAGGTAAATAAGATTCATATCCTTTTAGTAGTGCATCTATATCCTCTAAAAGCAATTCCCTCTCCTCTATTTTGATCCCTCCCCCTCTCAATGTCTGCCATAATTTTCCTATAGCTAAGCCTTGATGAAACTAACCCAGTATGTTTATTCATCACAGTCATCTTTTTCAAAGATTATATGCCAGTTAAAGGTTTAATTATTTTTTAAGACTGAAGTACAGCATATTATGGAGATATTAAGTTTTAATTGTTGCATTTACCTGTTCCTTTCTATTCTATTTGCAATTAAAAAAATGTTTAGCAGACATTTACATAATCCTTCTCTATTAATATTTGCTTAACTTTTGGTATGCTCATCCTAGTGATGGAAAAATCGATTTCGATTAAAATCGAAAATCGAGTTTTAATAGTCAAAGATCGAGGAAATCGAGATCGAGCCATGATCTTCGAGTTTCGATCCTAACTCGATTTTTCAAATTCGATCTTGACCATTTCGTTTGATCTCAGCAGCGCATAGTAGTCAGTAGAGGTCCTCGATCTGATTCGATGAACTGCCACTGAGGTCACTTCTTGTTAGAAGTAGGTGCCAGTAGAAGTTAGGCAATACCTCAACAGGCCACCCGTCGATAGGAAAGTCAACCCCAATCCTCTGAAAGTCTGTGAGGAGATAAAGGGTGAATACCCCAACATGTGCCGTTTCGCGATCACAGTGCTGAGTATGATAACGTCATCCGTCCCATGTGAAAGACTTTTCTCTTAGGCCGGTAAGATTGGAAAGGAACGCCCTAGATCATCAACAAAGCATGTCAATCAGTTGATCTTTCTTAAAAATTTTAGTGAAGCCGAATGGTTCCAAGCGGTGATCCACATTAAAGTAAATTGTAAATTTTTACGACAAATAATTCAACAATGTTTTCTAAGTACATTTTTAGGGATTTTTTATATTATTAAAATATGTATTATGAGCGTTTTTCAAATGAATAATAAACATGTTTTTGTACCAACTGCATTTTTTTCAAAAATGAACCATAGATTTCTTCAATTAATCGATCTTTTGGTTCAAGTCTCGATTTTTGCTGAAAAGTCGAGCTTTTCATTTCGATTAAAAATCGATTGCTCGAAAAATCAATTTTGACTGACATTTTTCCATCACTAGCTCATCCTAGGCTGAAAGATGGACTAGATAAAGAAATATTGACTGATGCCATGGAGTAACCAACCTAGTCAGTCAATTGATGCTGCAGAGTGATATTCCATTTATTCACTTTTACATTTGTCATGCCCCCTCCAGAGTAAAGAGAATCTTTTCGAAGTATAACTGTTGCCATTGCTTGTGTCATTTTGTCGAACTGGTTATAGGTGAAGTTGATGATGATCAACTAAAGCCAACTTCTGTAGTCTGTGAAAAAGGTCAGGCTTCCAATAAAGGCTTAATAAAAGGGGACCAATACCTTCTTGGAGGAAGTGTGATAGCCCAGTTGGTATAGCACTAGATCCCAGGTTCAAATCCTGGACAGGACTTTGGACATATTTCAGAAAAAACCAAAGAGGAGTTATTTTCTGGGTACCAGGTCTTTCTGGGAGACCGTAAGTAGCATAGAGAAAGGCCCCTGCCATGGCTCCCCCACCATGAATTTCACTCATCGCTAGGCTTCAAAGTAGTTGATCTACCCTCACTGGCCAAACCAACCTTAGGGTTGAACACAACTTTACTTTCTATCTTCGTAGAGAAGTTTTATGAAAATTCTTTTGTTGCTCATTTTCCATGTGAGCTAGCATTTAAATGAGTTTTCATTTTCCAGCTATTTAAATGAGTTTTCAAGGGAAAGTATTGTTTTTTTCCTCTGTAAGTGGTCTTAATTGATGTTCCTTCCAAGGGGATGCACACAAACTGAAATGCCATCCATTTAAGAAATTCATTCTTAACACGCATGTTCCTGTTATGATTTTTGTAGGTGGTGGGTTGCTAGTCACTCTGGAATGCATGGTAATATGCCTGTGAGTTCAGAGCTTGTGGTTGCCAGTGCAGAATCTGTCCACAAACTACGTCTTGTTCTTCGTTTCCTTCTTGGTTGCCTTCATGGAAATGCGGATATAGACAATGCCAGTGATGCTCCTGGCAGTGCACCCCATTTAGATAAATATCTTCTACATCTGCTTAATGGTTTTGATTTGCAGGTAAAGAACATTTTTGTTTATTGTGAATAATATACTTATGAGTGTGATTTATTAATTTTTAGCTAATTCGGCTTCCCTGAAGTACAATATTTATATCATAATCAAGGATTGTTAAGTAACTGCAAAAAACCTAAACCGAGTTACCTGCTTGCATACACCATAGCAAGATTTCCACGTAGAAAAAAATCATCTACCTGTGAACATGATGGGGATCCAAGATTTGAAATTAAAATATAAATTAGAAATCCTTGGGGAAGAAGGATGTCTTGGTAGCTTAACTGCCTTAAGCACTCGGTGTGGAATTGGGGATCTGGGTTTGAATCCTGATCTGGGTGGATTAGTTTTTTTCTGTGGACCCTTTGCTGCACACATATTTTCTCTATTATGTTGTCACATGTTTAACCTTTGTAAACCACTTTAAGTAGGGGGTATTAATCCAGTAGCAAAGTGTCAGTATTTTAGCATTTTAATGACAATTGTTATTGTTTATTGAGTTATTGGCAGACAAGTCTTGGAAGAATGTTAAATCGATAGATAATTATGATTGTTAGATAAATTTTAAATGGAGTAAATTGATCACCAAGTGAAAGAAATCGAAGTTTTATTTACAATTATTTTAGTAGATTTTTTGGTCAGACTTTAAATGGAATGATTTCAGAAATCCATCCCAGTATTTCCTCCATGTATATCTATGATCATTGGGTAGACTTTGAAGATATTGCATTATGTTGGTTAAATCTAGTTTAATTTTCGATAATTTTTGTACCAATTTTATTTTGAGATACCAGTGTGACCCAGGAGCTTTTCTTTTTCAGGTTCGCAAACACTATGAGGCCTTTCAGTACAATCGTGTTTGCAGTACTATCATCAATTTTGTCACAAATGAAGTATCAGCATTATATTGCCATTTGGTAAAGGATAGGTGAGTGACTTTCTATTACTTCATAGAAAAAAATTTGCCTCCCTTTGTTATAGTCTCAACATGGTGATTCAAAGCAGTTTGCATGAAGCAACTTGTATGTTTACTGTAGTGTGCTACTCCAGGCTGCCTGCTATACCTCCCCAGTTAAAATATAAGAAAGTATCAAATCATTTATTTACATGGTGCTTCAAATGTAAAGTTTTCTGATTATCTTTTAATGAAAATCACAGACTTATAACAGATTATGACTCAGCAAATTACAACACTGACAGTAGTACTCTTCAAACATCTGTAATTACCTAATCTACCCTATAGTGTTTGCTGCTTCAATGTGTAGTTAGAATGTCTTTTTTAATCCTCGCACCTGTCTGTCACTTGTACTTTGCTTATTTACAAGCAGTTATAGGAAAAGTAGGCATATGGATATACATACATTAGATTTTATTTTCTGAGTAGTATAAATGAACCATCTACAAATATTTATAAATACATGCAGTATGTTTATCCTGTTGATTTTAGAATCTCCTGATTGTTCATTAGATTATTTGTGGGCTCAACTCTCCCATGGGGTTTCTGGAGATTATTTGTGGGCTCAACTCTCCCATGGGGTTTCTGGGTCTGGTGAGTGTCTATTGTCGAGGAGGTGCATAGCAGATACAAAGAGATTGAAAGAAGACTAGTAAGCATGAAAAGGCAATGATTAGATATTACCTGAAGATCAATAAAAAGGGATTATGGTATTGGTATGCAGTAGGAGAGAAGAGACCAAGACCAATGTCAAACTAGGAAAACAAAGGCTTGTGGAGGTGAAAGATTATTGTTGTCTGGGAAGCCTAGTAACCAATGATTGATGAAACAAGAAAGAAATAGATAGTAGAGTTTCCCAGGTAAGGAGGGCATTTTACAGTAAGAATCTACCGTATTCCTCCGAATATAGTCCCCCCCTGATTATAGTCGCCCCCCCAATTTTTGAAGTTCAGTTTTGGAATAATTTTTTTGAAATGCAAAGCAGGACTTGCACATAATTTTCTCAGGAAAACAACTTGAGCACCTTGAGTGATAAAAATCTCCATTGTTTCAGTTATCAATATGGAGAATCAAGTTATTATATTTACCGAAATACTCAATATTATTACACCTATTTAAATTGACTAGCTAGGTATTGTATTTAGGGAAACTATATTTCCATAATTAGGAGGAATGGAGAAGTGAGATATGCAAATAAGAATCACGATTTGAAGTGTAAGCACTGCCATATGTGCGATGGGAATGGTGGCGAACAAATGTTTTTTCATTCAAAATGCCGCCCTCTGTGGTTATCACTCGCATTGGTTGCAAGAAATCAAGGTTACTGAGATCGCAGTGAAGGATTATTTTAAAAAGGAATGACGATTTAATTAAAGGACACAATTTCCTAAATCTCTATATTCTTTATTGAGTTTTGCTTTATGTTGTGGGTAGTTTTTTTTCAAATAAAAGCTTTGCTATACCCAAGTTTGTGTGCGTAATCGCATAATATATTGACTATAGACATTGTCCAAAAGTACATATTTGGCAGCAGTATGATAATTAATCTTCACAGGTGTTCATGGGTCCATTTACCAAATATTTAATACTTTTACTACCTTCTCCATTCGGGATGGTATTAATTTAATTTGATTATTTTTTTGTCTTCTATTATTTGTATTGGGGCTGAATAATATTTCAAGATGCATTTCGTTGAGAAAAATAGACAATGTCTGCTATTTCAGTGAAAACATAAACTTTGTTTAGTCTAAGATAAATATATGTTCCATATATGTTCCATATATGTGAAGAAAAGAGAAGTGGCTTTTCTTGCTTTTCTTCAAGTGGGCGTCAAAGTTGAACTTTCTTCCCGGAACTTGAAAAAAATCAGGCCCTTTTAGCTGTCTCGGTCGAAAAATTAATTAATATAACCAACTTCAACATATATTTTTGACATTAATAAACATATAAATAAACAAGCTTTATTTCGATATACTTTATTTTAAAATCGAAATAGCCATTTTATTATTGGCTTTCAAACTCGGGAGATGGAATTTTACAATGGACATTAGGTGCCTTGAGCTCGAATATAGTCCCCCCCCCAAGACTTTTTCCGCGAAGATTTCAGCCAATAATGAGGGGACAATATTCGGAGGAATACGGTACTTACAGCTGCAAATACAAGTGTGGATGTAAGGAAATATGTCATTAAAACATACATCTCGAGCATGCTTTATAGCCCTGAGGCATGGATGATATCAACAGCAGATAAGTCAAGCCTAGAAGCATATGTGCTGCAGAAGAATGATGAAGATAATATGAATCAACTGAGTGACTGATCAAGTCTTAATAAAAGTGAGAGAAAAGAGAAACTTTGAATAGATGGAACAACTTTGTGGACATATTGGCCAAGTCCTTAGACTTGATGGCCTAATAAAGATTATCAATGATGGAAAATATAATGGGAAAGGTAGGGGCATATTAGATATTTGGGGAAATTGGTGAAGAATGTAAAAGAGAAGAATTATGTGAATATGAAGAGGGTAGCCATTAGGAGAATTGAGAGGTGTCAAACCAATCCAAGGATTGTGAAATACATATATGCGTTTTTGAGATTTATTCCATGTTTGATCATTTGATGACAATATATCACCTCTGCTGGTTTCCTCAGGTCTGTTGTCTCCTAAAATGAACACCTGTGGAATAAATCCTGAAAAAAAACATTTCATGAGAATATCTCTGTGAAATCCTTTGTGTACATTTTAGATTCTTAGGATTGTTGATTGATGGAGTCAGATGAAAAAAACATGGGAATTTTCAATGCTTCTTGAAATAAAAGTGTTTTCATTTCACGAATATTGTCGCAAGCTTTTCTATAGCAACCTTATGTTTTTTCTCCTAATCACAAGGGTTCAAAGAGTAAAGCCTTAAATCATTGAACCAACCAAATTATTAAATGCTATAAACTCTCAATATTTCAAAATTGTGAAATATTGCTGAAAACTGCACAACAATGAAACCTCAGTCTACCTATTGGCTTATGCCTGTAAGATAATGAATGTGCCTAAGCTAGGAAGAATTGATCCAACCATTTGTAGGTTAGACTTTAATTTCTGAATACAACCATGGCCTCTGTTTGCTCTTCAGTGACCATCCTTTTTACCTTGAAGGGAAAGTTTGGTTGAAGAATACATAGGAGCTCTGTATTTATCATGTTTGTCCTTGGTCTTAAGAGTGAATAATCAATGTGAACCATGTTTAACCTTAGGTTTATTTTAGTTGGGCATGAAATTTTATTTGCTCAGCCTTTCTGGGCATGACTGAGTACAAATACGATGTTGTTACTTTCATTTTACAGGCTCTACTGTCTTCCAATTCAAAGTAATGAAAGAAAGTCGTGTCTGAAGACCTTGTCAGAAATTTTAGATGTTATCAGCAGAGCTATTGCTCCTATTCTTCCTCATCTTATTGAAGAAGTTTACTTACATCATCCAGTTCCAAAAGGAGGTATACTTTGCTTCTATTAATTTTATTGTACAGTGTGGTTGTCATGGTCATAAGCCAGAACTGAAGTCTTCTTGATTATGTTCAGATGCAGGATTCTTCAGGTGGGCTGCATTAAACCAGTGTTCTCCTGCAGTCATCTGTGACTCTGCTGATGTCGTGAAAACAGTGGAACTGGCTCTCAAAGTTCGTGAATGCATTAATCAAAAGGCAGCAAGTCTGGGAGAAGGCAATTCTTGGAAGCTTGGGGCTCGAATTGGAGCAAGAGGGGATGTATTTCGGAGATTAAATGTATGTAGTTATGTAAACTCGTTTAATAATATTTAGTCTCATCTAATGTTCCTATTGAGTTATATTTTGAAATATTGTACACTGATTCTCTATACAATTCCAGAATTCACACAAGTGGTTTCCTACATAACTATGTAAGAGAATGTTTGGCAAATTATAATTTAATGATGAGGAAGTTATTTCCAGTACATTTCTTTACATCTCTTTGGGATAACACTAGGTAAAAATATTTAGTGGAAATAGAATTCCAATGCCATATCACAATCTCATTTTTCATTTTCAAAGTATTAATTACAAAGACAATTTTAATCACTATATTAAATGTTGATTCCTATAAAATGGGGTTTACTTAATTTCCAAAATCAACTAAGTCTCTTCAGGAAGCAGTAAAATAATGTGCTCTGATGCATATGTAATCATTCTTATTATTAGTTGGCATTGCTGACATTTAGATAATAAAATATTAATGAATATGCATGGATGCCATGTCAATTTTTTAACAGGTTATAATTGCAAGTATGGTCAGTGGATGCCTATTGAAAAATGGCCTTTGATTAGGATCATGCAAGTATTCATTTTGCATTGGACATGGATAGATTATGGCATCAGAAATAAGAAGATGATTCTAATTTGGAAATTTTATGGTATAGTTGGGAAAGTAACACATTCTCTGATGTGTTTTGGTACTAAGGTTTTTTCAAATTGATAATCACCTGCAGTGGCATTGCGAGGATTTTCTCCAGGGGGGGAGGGAAGAGGGGCGGCAACCCGCATATCACATCTATACTACGAAACCCCCTACAGCGAAGTCATGATTTTTTTGGTCCCAACAAATTCGTTGTTCGGAGGTTTTACTGTATGTGACTTATGTATAAGAGTGTGTGTGGACGGTAAGATATAACTGAACTAGCTGGACGACAGACTCAGTAAGGTAACCGGGGGTGAGGGTTACAATACTGATAAATCAAAATTGTATTGCCTTTATTACTAGTCTTTATGCTTTCCCTTCGTTGGTCTTAATTTTTATGATCAGTATATACACATTCTTCGCGACATTTCGCGGAAGCCATTTGGAATAACGTATCGCATTTGTTTCAGCAGACGAAAAGAGACCGTGAAAGTGGTAGAAGGGATCCTGCCTGGGAGGGCATTTTCTTTCATCTGATGTAACGTCCACATTGAAAAACAATCTGCTTACCATGTATAACAATTTTATTGAAATAGCAGTTGTATCACAATAAGTTCTTTTTAAAAATTTCGTTAGGCCCTCGACATACTTACAGTAATTTTGTCGGATGTATATGCGCAACTGTAGTATGATACAAAGGACTGAAAAAATGGGTCTAATGAAGAGCCCTCCTATGCCAACAAATGTGTTAAGTATTAATGCATATAATTCCTCAATAATGACAGCAACACATAGAAAGGAATATAGACCCAATTGAAAGTCAATAAACTAAGAGGCTACTCCTTTGGCTCCGCGTTCATCACATTATATCAAGCAGTTACAAGTATAGGTAACAAATAATAATATGTTAACTTCAATATTCCCGTGAATTATAAAATAACTTATAAAATAACTTATGAAAATGTTCAACATTGATAGAGTGAAGGAAAATATGAAAAAAAATTTAGGAGAGACAATTGAGTAGCTTGCCATTTTTCCCTTCCGACACTCAAGTGTTTTGCGTTTTTGGACCATGGTGTCTATCTTGGAAATGCTCTCAACTCACAGATGTGCGAGTGTGCTCTCGACTGCCCGGGAAACAAAAGAAGATCAAATACTTATTCATAACTGCTAATGCTGCAGTATTTCCACCAATATTAACAATACATTAATCAGATGGTGATTTATAATGTGCAGCTAATACGTAACACTTCATATTAATTGCATTGCTAACAGATCGCAAGCTATGGCAGATGTTGGCCACTTATGGTGTTTGTTGGCCGGTGACGGAAACTCTCGCAATGGCAGGGGCCAACACCAAAAGGGTCTCGTAAAAATCATATTGTTTTACATGGCAATCATAGGGTCAACTTACGGTGCCCCTGCAATCTCTCGTAATGGCGGGTGTCTCGCAATAAGCCATACTTGTACTACCGCGGTTCCACTGTACACATTAATCTGGATGAATACGTGGATTTTCCTCGAGGGGAAATAAATTATGCATGTATAATTTAATCTATTAATATCAGATGTTCCCTGGCTATTGTGAAAGACATAAAGTTAGCCAGGAATCTGTCTCAGAAGAATGTGAATATTGCTTGGCATTGGCTGCTGTAATTTTTTTCTGATCTTTACGATTCTCATTCTGGAAGGGCAAGCTTAATTATTACGACTCAGAACTGGGTAATTTATAGCCCACCTGGATTCAAAATAGCATATTGGGCTATAATGACCTGTGGAACAGTGCGATCGCGAAATAGCGACCCCTGATCCAGGATAGCAGCTGTGATGGCTGGCTGGATGGTGGGCAGACTTGGTAGGGCTTGGTCAATAGAAATGAGTCTGGGGAATTATTGTGGCTGTATTTAAATCTTAGGGCTGGAAATATAATATTTTTATCTTCATGTTGTGTGGTATGCATGTGGTTGAAAAGTTTTTGATTGTTAAGGAAAATCTTGCTAAGGATTCTAAGGATAATCGATTGGCGATGAAGCTTAATAGCATTAGAGAAGTTTGTTGTGTATGACTGAAAAGTATTAGTTATGATTTTTTCAGCTTCATCATCTGTAAATATTTTGTTTTTTTTTGCTACTATCTGAAGTCACTTCCTTTCTTTAGGCATTGCAGTCAGATGAAGAAAGCTCAGAGTCTGAATTGGCTGAACTTCTGCAAGTTTCTCATGTGTGTTTACAACATAAAGTGTTGGAAGATGATGTGGAATGCTTGAAGGATGCTTTGACTTTTAAGACTTCAGATTTGAATAGGAACTATAGCCTACCAGTTGAGAGTGACTCTCACCTTCCTGTGTCTGTTGAAATTTTTCCTTTAGATGGATTATTCTCCAGGTGTGGTCGTTGTCGGAGGTACACTGCAACGAAAGATAATGAACTGTGTCACCGTTGCAGTAATATTGTGGATTCTCTTTTAAAAGATAGGTGATTGTAACTTTGTAATAGGTATTTTGTGGCTTTACAGTCACTTAATTCCTGTAGCTGTGCCTCTGTTTCTGTATACATCTGGGCTCCTCCTTGAAGATAATGAAGTTGAAATCTATTTAAAATCCTACATGATATAAATGTATTTTGATGAAGTTATTGATTTTTAATAAATGTAGAATAATTTTCTATCGTTTGCTTGTAAAGGTATATACATAATTTACACTGTATGAATGAAATCATGTGAAAATGTTCTCAATATCCATATTAGTAAGTAAAATATAGTTATGTCATTTAAAAAGAAGATGAATCAATATGTAATATGTAAACTAGCAAAGTTTGTTGTGTGTTTATTTTCATTAAAATCTTTCATTTCAATAATTTTTAAAATTTAATTTACATCATTTACATACATTCTTATCTCATCAAAAAAATGAATGAAACTTTCTTTATTAATTTTCAATAATGTTACTATGCTCTCAGAAAGAGCGTACTTAATTAAGTGTTGCCATTTCAATTTATTTCCTGGATATAATGCTACGCAATCACTTGAATTAATCTTTACCCTTATTTTATTTGCCTGTTTTATTAGTTAGCCAGATATTTATTATAGTGCCAGTTGGCTAATCACCCAGAATTTGTGTGATCATAATTTTTCAATATAATGTATGACTACTTCAGTTAATCTTAAAATGGTATGAAATGATGGTTAGTGTTGATGCATCATGAAAATCCTAAACTATTGCTATGATGGTATTTTAACCCATTGACTCATAAAGATTGCAATTTTCCGGCTTCTTGAAACTGGCCTTTACTTACTAATGAAGTGATTCATACATCTAATAATTCAATTTTTTTCAAGAGATGTTATAATATTGTTATTATATGATCATCATCGGTCAACAATCCTAGGATTGGTTTGACGTAGCCCTCCACTCGATTCTTCTATCGGCCAACCTCTTCCTGTTAACATAATTCCTCTCTTTTATATCCTTCACTACCTGTTACATATATCTCATACGAGGCCTGCCTTTTCCATTCTCCCTGTTCACTTTTCCCTTGACGTTTATCTTCATCAGGCCATCATATCTTAAGATGTGGCCGATTAAGTTGTCCTCTCTTCTTTTTGAGTTTTCAGCAGACTTCTCTTTTCACCCAATCTTCTTAGGACTTTCTTGTTACTTACTTGGTTGATCCTTTTAATCTTCATCATTCTCCTGTATCAGCATATTTCGAATGCTTCCTCCCTTTTCTTTTCCATTGCTGTCATCATCCATGCCCAGCGGCGTCGGAAGTGGGGGACAGGGGGGGCATTCGCCCCCCCCCCCCCCCCCCCCAGAATTTGCCCCGGGCCCTTGAGAAATGAGTCTTCATTAACAAAAATTAAATTTCACTTGTTTCCAGCTTGCCTTTTCACTTCTGATGCATATTCTACCACATTCATATGCACTTTTAGCGGAATTCTAGTCTCTACCCCCTCCTATCCACAAAGAATGCGGGCCCTTTTCATATGTTCCGGGCCCTTTTCTTAAGAGCCGGGCCCTTTTCAAGGTTGGCCCCTCCCAGCGAAAATAGCTCAGATGCCCCTGTCCATGCCTCACTGCCGTAAAGAAACATGCTCCAGATGTACTTTCTGATGAATTGTTTCCTTACTTTTACGCTTGTATTTCCAGTTGTAAGTAGATTCTTCTTTTGATAGAATGCCCTCTTTGCCTGGGCTATTCTACTGACTTTTCTTTCTTTATTTGTCCATCGCTGATTACTCAGCTTCTCAGGTAACAGAACTCTTTTACCTCTTCCAGTTTTTGTTTTCCTAGTTAAACGTTGGTTTTGGCCTCTTCTCTCTTGCTGGCCACCAATATCTTAGTCTTCTTCTTATTGATCTTCTGCTGATATTGTCTTTTCCATGGTTATAAGAATCTCTGTCTCTACTATGAGTGCTATGTCATCAGCGAAGTGCTAGACATTCTTTTGCAAGAACTTCTTTTGCGGCTTCCTGTAGTCAACATTTAATGTTTTCCCAACTCCCTGCTACTGATTTCTCAGTGAGGTCCTCTCCTATCTTGTTTCCTACTGCTTTCTGAAATGCCAGCTGATGTTGAGCCCCTTCAGTTTTTCTACTTGCTGTACTTTCTTTACCATTTTCTTCAATTTATTTAAATTTAGATGGCATTTCATCATCACTAAATTATGGTCACTGTCAATGTCTGCCCCATGGTAGCTTTTGCAGTCCTTCACCTGATTCCTAAATCTCAGTTTCATTAAAATGTAGTCTGATTGAAATCGTAGTTTTAAAATGTAGTGTATTTGAAATTGAAATTATAAATTTTTCATAGATTTCAATACATAGGGAATCATTTTTCCCTGTAGACACCCTAATTTATCCCTACAGGTATGCAACTACTTTTCATGGTAACGTAAATGAATTCACTTTGTAAAATTCCACAGATTCGACAAGAAAATGAAAGTACCAAGTGAAATTTTATTCACTTGAAATATTCACTTCTACAAAGTGAATTCATTTACGTAATCAATATGTGGTTCCACGAAGTCAAGCCTAGCAATTTGTTATATACTCTTCAAGGTATCAAGATATATTGCAAGGTCCTCCTGGTCTCCAGTTCTACAAAAAGGTTAGTTTTCCCCTTGCATACAAAACTAGGGTGTGATAGTAAACTACCGGATTACCCCTGCGGGTAGGGGGTTAGAGAATACTCCCGCAGCATTCCTGCTTGTCGTAAAAGGCGACTAATGGGATCAATGTAGGCCTTAATATAGTAATAAATCATAGTATGATTAATGCTTAGACATGCTGATTCTGTTTTATTAAGTATTAATATCTCAGTAGCATCCTGGCCTGGTTCATGGCCATGGATACAGCGAGAGTGTAATCTCCAACTCACCAAATCACCTAGTGGTGCCACAGCACAGAAAAACAAATCACTTTCGAAATGTCGTATGCAGACGACAACCAACACAAGTAAAATAATAGACACTTCCATACATAACAACCCTCCCCCTCTTATTTTAACATAAAAAAATGAAATTACATCAGTATCAGTACTTTATAGTAGCACATTAAGTGAAAATCATTAATACAAAATGTAAAGAAACAAACAATTATAACAGGCAAGACATATCAAAACAACTTAATATGCAAGACAGCTTAAAAACAACTTATGACCTAACAAAATCCCTTCAATAACTTGGAGCCTTGTGTGCCCTCTGAGGTCTTGCTTGTGAGGGACCTTGTCCTGGGGCCTTATCGGTGCTGGCCTGCCAATTCCCAGTCTCTGATTCACCTCCACTGAATGAAGGGTGTTCTACTGCCTGTGGAGTGGGAGTCTGACAGTTTGTCACCCATTCGTCAGGCCAACCCATCATGGTAGTCCCTTCCACAGGACTGCTTGATACCCTTGAAGGAATAGAAGAATAATTAGTGTCTAAATGCACATTTGGGTTACAATCAGCAGTCCACCTACGCCGGAGTTGATTGATGATCCTCCGCTTGATAACACCAGAATCTGAATTAATTTTGAAATCATGTGGACCCTCAACTGCCAAAATAATACCCTTCAACCATGGCCCTCCCCGACCCTAATTCCGGTAGAAAACTGTGTCCCCAACAGTAAAACAATTGGTCGATGTCTCCTTCCTTCCCAGCAACCCCAAGTTCTGCTCTTGGTCTTTGGAATTAATGTTAGCAGGGTGTAGTTTATCTAATGACTCCTCCACATTCTGTTCCGAGGGGGCTGACCCAGTGGAGTTAGGGGTGGTGTGTAGAGTAAGAAAAATGTTTGCTAGTTCCTTCTCCCACTCAGTCGCTGGCAATTTATTCAGCAACCTCTTAACAGTCTGTACAATCCTTTCTGCCAATACATTGGAGGCAGGGTTATAAGGCAGTGTCCTATAGTGGAAAATTGCATTTTTATGGAAAAATTCCGCGATTCTTCTGATCAGAAGGCTGGTCCATTGTCTGTCACTACCTCATCTGGTAGGCCATGATTAGCAAACCAGTTACGCAGGTTAGCTATTGTCCTTTGGGGAGACAAGGAGCCCCGAGTGGAGGATACATCCACCCACTTGGATGTCACATCCACTAAAATCAAAAAAGTGTGGCCTACAATTGGACCCGCAAAATTTAAATGGATTCTGGACCATGGTTTAGGAGGTATGGAATTGTGGGAACCCTAGGGGGATTCTGATGAACCAGTGAACATTGGGGACAGGATTTAATTAAGGATTCTATATCCTCATCTATTCCCGGCCACCAGAGAACTTATGGCCAGCCCTTTGGTGCGCATGATGAACCCGGTGAAGCATTTTTAGCACCTCAGGTCGAAAAATTAGGGGAATTCCAACCCTATTGCCTCGGAGGAAGCAACCTTTCATAACAGACAGGGTTCCAGGTGGGCCCCTAAGTTATCGCTGGGCCTCGGGGGAGACTTCAGAGAAATCCCATCCATGTAGGACCCCACAGAGGACCTTGAATAGCACAGTATCTTTCCTTGTGGCCTCTGCAATGAAAACAGCCGACAATGGGGAATGTCTTGCAGCATCTGCCTCTTCGAGGAGAAGAACACCTGCCGGATCTGGAAAAGTTTCATCCCCATCCACCTCCAGGGGTTACCTGCTAAGGAAATCTGCATTCCCATTATGAGATCCAGGTCGATATATTAGATTGCAATCAAAATTGGACAAAAATTGTTGTTTCCACTTCCGATCCGGTGGGTTTGTATCACCCCTTTCGGCTTGCCGTGTCTTCATGGGGGGTCGGGGAGCGGGCGACGAAATAGGGAGTCGATCAAGTAGGTTTCAGACTGCCTTTATTGATATCCAAAAGCGGGGAGGGGAGTGCGGATTGGATAGGGAGAGAGGGAGGGGGAAATAGGGGGAGGGGCTAGGTGAGAGACTCGGAGTTACGGGTCCCTACCGAATAGTACCCGTACGCCGCGGGGGTCGCGTCGGCGCAGGGGATAGGAGCAGAGGTCCTGGTTAGGGGTTAGTGGGCAGTCCTGGAGCTGCAGGCGCCACGGCGGGGTGGTCCGAACCTCTCCGGGTTCCGCGGCTTGCGTCGGCGGCGGGACGAGTCCTGGGTCGGCACTCGGAGCCAGCTTCTCTGGGGTCTTCAGCGGGCTTAGCATGGGTTTGGGTGGCTCAGTCTGTGATGCCGCCCACGCCAAGGCCCGGCGCTCGATGCGGCGCTGCCATCGTTCCGGCCTCCACTTCCCACTCCGTTTCGGCTTCATCCGGCCACGGGCGAGTAGAGAGGTGGGGGGGGGGGAGGGGTACGGGAGCCAAGGAGGGAAACAACCAAGGGTTCTTCACCGCTTGGTTGCCAGGGGAAAACCAAGGGTTCCTCTTCCCTTCAGAGTATCGGTAGGATGGAGGCCTCGTGGAAAGATCTGCTTTCAACCGGATGCTGTGGGTGACTGTCCTGGTTTTTTCTGGTGCCATATTGGGCTGGGAGATCTCCTGGTGGTCCTGAAACACCAGGAGGACTTCTTCCTCGAATTCCGGAGGTTATCCATGTTGGAGAGCAGATATGTCCTGTCGTCGTGACCAGGCGACCGTGATGCGGTCGCTGCTCCCAAGGGAGAGGGTTAGCTGCTGGTAGTATATTACAGCATCCACGTCCCTTAACCATTGGTATCCCAGTATCAGGTCTTCCTGCATTTCCTCAGTGACTCCAAGAGTGACTCCAGTTTGTAGTCTCTGGAGCGTGAGCGTTGCCCGGACATTCCTCGCGATGGCCAATTCGTGGTCTTTCCTCACCGTCTTTACTGCGGTGGGCAACATCTGGTCTCCATCGGGGATATCTGGAGGGACCCATTTCGCGGCGATCAGGTTGACGCTGGCACTGGTGTCGATTAGAGCGGATAGTTCTTCTCCAAAAACCTCTATCCGTATTCGGATCATCGTCTCGGTCCGCTCACCGCCGGTAGACCTTATCGCTCCCGGGGCGATTTGGGCGGTTGCTGGGATCCTTTCACGTTTCCCGCCCTGGATTTTCCCGGTTGGTTTTCAGGGCAATCTCGATGGAAACGGTAGCCGGGACAGAGTCGGCATTTCGGCGGTGGAGGGGTGCGGGATGAGAGAACTTCTTCAGCCTGATCTCGTTCCACCGCGCTGGCTCGGCTGATGAGTTCATCGATTGTCGCAGAGTGTTGGGCGCGCAAGAGCTGCCGTACCCGGGGTTTGAGTTGTTCGATGAGGGTGGGAACCAGTGATTCCTTGGGCCCAGTCGGGAAAAGTCTACGATGTAGACGGACCTTGCGTAGGATGAAGATTTCAGCTGATTCTTTCGCAGCTTGCGGGCGTCCAAATACGGTTGCTTGCAGACTGGCCCGGTGAGCTGGGTTGTCAAACCGCAGCCGGAACCGGTGGGCGAACTCTTCCCACGACAGTGAGGATTCCCGGTTGGGAGTCCACCACTGGCGAGCTCCTTCCTGGAGTTGCTGCTCCACCTTGCGTACCCACAGAGCCAAGGGGGTCCGGCAGGCTTGCAGCATCTCGCTCACGTCGAGCATACATTTTTCTGGGTCTTCTGCTTCTCTGCCGCTAAACCCCGGCAGAGGTGCCGTTTGGTCAGGTCCCCGGTGACACTCATGCCTCTCAGGTAGTTTCGGGTGACATTCAAAGCAGAGGAATGTAAGCCCCGGGATATCACGCGGGGTGTCAGCCCACCCGAGGCAGAGATGATGGTGCCAGTGGCGGCAGAGGCTGCAGGAGATGAGGTTTTGTCCCGTCCCAGGACAATTTTGGGACTCGCACTGGTCACGTGTGCGGATGCGAGTCGTCTTGTCGGTGATGGGCGCCACCGAGTGTTGGTTAGGCTCTCTCGGAAGAGCCGTGGGATTGGCCTCCTCAGGCCTCGGATTCGGAACAGAAAATTGGCGTCGCAGCTACCTTGCCACTCCGTTCCGTTGCTTTGCCCGGCGTAGTCAGGGAGTTCGCTGCGTGGGTCCTGGAATTCCTCCGAGTTCCGCATCGCCCCACGTTGTGCGCCACTTGTCGTTTCATCTTCCGGTCCGGTGGGGTTGGTTGCAGTATTTGCACATTAATATTTTCTTGTGTTAAACAAAAACATAGAAACCTTCAGTACAAAACTGATTTTCGTAGTCAAACACAGTTACTGCTTTTGGCGTTTACCTTAGGTCAATTTACGCATCATAGGAATACTTCTGCTATTGATCTCTAAGTAGCATTTAAATTACATCTAATATCACGCATCACTGATAGGTGTCTTCATTGGTTTGGCTTCTTTTATGTTAAATCTGCTCAGTACTTTATTGACATAATTTCCTTGAGAAATTATTATTCCCTCATCACTCTTCTCTATGTCTATACCAAGGTAGGATTTTCATTTAGAGTCATGTCGAATTCATTCTTCAGTCTTTCTTTAAGTTGACTTATCTTTCCCAATAATGATGCCATCATCAACGTTAATGGCCAAGTACATGTTTCCATCTTCAGACTTAAAAATGCACTGCTCTGCTTTCAATTGTATCATACTCTGTTCTCTCAGAGATGAAGTAAATCTTTTATTCCATTGGGATGGAGCTTGTCTTCTACAGAGATTTTTGTAGAGCACCTATCTTCCCTGGTTGATTGAATCCATCTGGTACGTACTTCCATAAAAATTGGTTCCTCAAGTTCTCCGTACAAGAATACTGTTTTTATATTCTCGTAATCCATGTCTTTCTTAGTTTTGGGAACATCCTGTGGCTATCAATCTCGCCCTATATTTACCATTCTCCTTCACATTGAAAGCCCACCTACTTGTCTACCTATCACATGATCTCTGTTTTCATAGGTCCAGGTTTTGATTTTCAACAGAGAATCGTTTTCCTCCACTGATCTCTTTCTTCTGAGTTGATGGCTTCATCAAAGGTCAGAAGATAAATTTCCACTAAATAAGTTTATCACGTAATCCTTGTATCTTTCATGTACTTTTCTTTCTCTTCTTGGTCGTTCATTTTCAATATTTCTGGGTAATTCTTCTTCTCTCATGTCTTCTTCATTATTTGATGTGTGGATCTCCTTCCCCGTTTTCCATATTTTCATTCTGAATTTCTTACTCTTCAAAGAAGTGGATGGAGATTGGGCTGACTTCTCGTGGTTCGGTTTGAAAAAATGTGTTGATGAAGATTACATCTCTACTGATAAACTGAATTTTCTCTCTTTTGGATTCCACAGACAATATCTGTTGGGGCCACATCCAACAAGCATCACCTCTTGCCTCCTTTTGTCTAATTTCATCAGGGGTCTAACAATTTTTGAGTTCCCTTTGGCCAAATATTTGTAGGTTTCTCAGATCTGGTTTCTTCTTATGCCATATTCAGTTGGGGTTGTGGTGTCTCATACAATCCTCATCCGAGTTATTGAAATCGAGAGATTGCAAATCGTGGAAGCATTTTTACCAAAAATACTACCTCCCTTAGCCAGCCCTTGGATCTAGGAATTACCTATCTGAGCTTTTAAAGTGTATTACCGACAAGAATGGAACACTGCCATGAGCAACTCAGAATGGCAAGTACCAGAATTCCTGAAAACAATTACCCTAAAGAATGTGGACTACAAATATGGATTGGCATGGAAAAACTTAAGTTCATACATGATACAAAATAGCTGGTCTAAGTGCATAGCAGTAAAGAGTAATAGCGTGAAGGAGAAAAACTTTTGAACAATGTCAGTGGAGTGATGAATTAGATAGAGAGATAGTCCCGAGACAAGAGAATTTGATCCCCTCTACCTTTTACACCAGATATATGTGACAAAGAAAAACTCTCTACTACCACACCAAAAGAAAGTAACAGTATTTTAACTAGGAGTAAATTAAAAATCAAAACATAACTTTGCATTCTATTAATAAATTTGTGAATAATTGATAAAGGAATTTATCTCTCATTTACCTCATCCAAATCTACTGGGTCATTCCACCAGAAATCAACCAGAGGTGGTTGCTGACCCATTTTTAATTTTTTTTATATTTTGTACATAGATAGGTGCATATATATAGATTAAAAATCAGTTCTCGTTATATTTTTAGAGCAAACCATGTCCAAAATACGAGCATTATCGCATGTGCCGGCAGAGTAAAAATGTCACTTTTTGACGCTAGCGATTATTGCTACTATTTGCATGTTTTTAAAGTTACAGCAACCATAATTATATTAATACTAAGTATTACTCTATATAAATATGCAAGAAAAAATAAATTTAAAAAAATATTTAGGCATAAACGAGGGTGTCAAATTTCCACATGAAAATTTTGTTTTTTTCACTTTTTGAAGGCCAAACATTCAAAATAGGGACCAGATATCAAAACAGATCCTTTTGGGATTAATACTCTAAGTACACATGTATCACAAAAACAATATTTTGTTTTGATCCTGATTCCCCTTTATCCCCCAAAACAAATCCAAAATGGGTGGAAAATCAAAATTTGACATTTTCAAGGTCAAATATCTCAAAAGGGGGACCTAGTAAGAATATGATATTCTTAGGAAACTAACATATCATCATAACCTACACTGACTTCAAATTTGGAGTTGATACTCAAAGTCGTTTAGGTGTGACAGCCTTCCGAAATTTGACGGAAATGGTGCACATGTAGTTTTATCCATAGATTCATACCACTACGTCAGTGTTTTAAAGAGACCTATTACTAGTAACTCACAGGTTTGTGGATACGTGTCCAATGGGCATTCATCGTGGTGCTGATTTGTTGGCTAAGCTCATATGATATGCTGTGTGACTGTCCAGTAGATAGAGTCAGTTCGCTTGCCGATATAATTCGTAGAATGTTACAATGCGGCACCCATGCTTCATCATTTTTTGAAAGTTTGAAATTAGTCCCTGGGACAGCAGGTTGAAAGAAGTTATTATTAAAATCATTCTTTTCTTCACAATATTGACACGCAATGCCCAACCACCCACTGCCATCTTACACGCAAGCAATATAATCAATTTTTTTTTCAATGTTTTTCGTCGGTTTAGTAAGTGCTAGTTTAGAGGTAGACATTTCACGGAACAAACAAGATGATGATGTTTGTCGAACTTGCATTGTTTGCTTGTGTATTGGGATGAAGTTGTGATTTTCACGGGTGTTAGGCACTTGCAGAGCATTTTCATATCGTTGTAAAAGAGATATACCACATTCTTCAATTTCTTTACTAGGGACATGAAAGATATTCCTTTTATTTCACTGGTGCAGAATTGAAACATTTTTTAGGTGTCACTATATGATCGTTAGTAGTTCAATGGAGGCTTGCTTTTGTAGTCACCCTCTTTACAACCCTCCTATACCATCACATGGGCCCTTCCCATGTGAAGTGGCAAAGAAATGCCACTCTGCATCTAGTCCAAAATCGGATTTGTGGTGACAGAGGTTTGTAAAAATTTTCTTGTTTTTATATTGGCTTGCAGCCCCGTCCGAATAGCAGTGAATTTTAGTTACTTGAAGAGCCAATATTTTAAGTTTATTTATGACATGCTTCTGGAATATATAAACTATGGAAT